>CM073581.1:102837992-112455492 GCA_037074715.1 Magnolia kwangsiensis
GTATGGAAGACTGAATCTTCCCCATCAGATGATTGTAACCATACCAAAGGGCCATTACCAAATGAGGAACATTTGGACGTAATTGTCCACTTGCACCCCACAAACTAGATGGCTAGGATCATTTATAGGGAAGTACTGGGACATGTTCCATCCAATGATAGGTCCAGCTGATATAAGGCTTGGATTAACAAAGGGAGAGGGAGATCACATTACCATAATCAAGCATAATAAGGTCATTTATTAAAAATTCAATAAAATGACATAATGATGATTTTCTACTCACCGCACCATTGCGAAATTCACCAGAGATGTCGAGCTGGACCCAAAGGGCTTTGCCTAGGAGATAAACAACAAATATAACACCGAGATACAACGGATTCCTGTCAAAGAAGATGGATCAGTTTACGAGAAGTAAGCATTAAAAGATGTGGGACCCATTCCAATTCCATTAGTACATGGAACTTACCTTAGGAGTGTCATAAATTCATTGAATCCAAGAACAACCATGGCCAGAATTGCCCATGGAGGTGGTAACCAGTTGTTATTTCGCTTATTGGCTTCCTGAAAATAATCAACCAGACACGCTTGATGGGTTAGGGCTTTGTCAATACAATCTTTGGTACCTGATGAACAAGACCGTTGATGCGATGAACACAACTGATGATACTTGCAGGCCATAGACAAAAGGGTTAACATTGACCAATTGAGCAGATTTTTGAGGTATCACAATCCACAATGGACCATCAGAACAATGGCCTTGATCACAGAAACACAGGCTCAACTTGTACAAACTTGAATCTTAATGATGCCATACAAAATCACAATATGTATGAGTATACCTGAGCAGCCATTGCTTGAGTGACACTGTACTCTGTCTCTGCCTTGAATTGCCTCCACAGAGATTTACATTGGACGGGTGTAATCAAGGTTTTCGTAGAGGGAACCTGGCAACACATGCCAAGAAATCTATAATTGCTACACCAAAATATATTATAAAACATGCACTATACGGAATCTATATAAGTAAATGATGCATTCTTTTTTTTTTTCAGTTTTGAAAATGAATCATATAATACAAGGACATTATCTAAATTATAAACAAGAAAGAAATTCACAGTGCATCCAAGCATTGCAAGCTTCCACTTCACACATTTTGTATGCATATACTAGTAAAATCACTACCAGTATCGCAAAAGATTGGGTCTACAAGGTTACCCAGCTATGGCAAGCATACCGCACAAGTACATCAAGGCTTCAACATTTACACTTAAAACCAAAGTGTCAGATGGCAGAATGTCAACTGTTTCGAAACTTTGTATAGCATAAAAACACCAAGTTCCCAAATTCATACAGAACAGAGAAATATATTTACAGCTGAATGTGCATGAATTGTGTGATTTCCTAATCTTTAACACAACTCTACAAGAATCCATTGCAATTTCCAGTGACAGGAAGCTCGAGCAATTGAAAGATAATCTCCCAGACCACAAAGATCCAAGAAACAACTTCCTGTCAATTGTGGCCATTGCTTGGTCCCAGAGGTTTCTGTAGCATATTGTTTTTGTCGGTCATCTGATGTGTGTGTGTGTGTGTGTGTGTGTGTGTGTGTGTGTGTGTGTGTGTGTTGGGGGTGGGGGTAGATTCCTCCTTGTAGGCGAAATCTGAGGGACAAGGAGATTGTTCAGTTGGCTTCTCTTTTACTTTGCCTGCAGTAGTTTCAGCCAGCACCAGGGGTGGCGGACTCTCTGGCTTGGAAGTTCCACCCTTCTGGAATATTCTCTGTGAAGTCTCTTTGCTCCAGATTAGCCAACCAAAAGTGGCTGCATTCGTTTGACTAGCAGGGAAAAATCATATTCTGACTATCGACAATCTGTGTAAAAGATCAATGATGCACACTAATGTTTTGTCTCCTATGTTAAAAGGATGCAGAATCGGTAAACCATTTGTTCTTGCATTGCTCCTTTGCCACAGAAGTTTGGAGCATAAGCTTCCAAGCTTTCAATATCAAATGGGTTATGCCAGCCTCTATTGAAGACCTATTACGTGCGTGGAGTGGATATTGGTGGGAGGGAAGGGGAACAAAGAATCGAAGTCAAAGTGGAACCTCCTGCTGCTTGCCACTATCTGGAGCATTTGGCTGGAATGGAACGATCGTTGCTTCAATAATAGGAGCGGCTCATCCTTGGGGGTCAGCCATAGGGTTATTGCCTTAGTTAGAGATTGGGTTTCTTGATTTCCTGGGTCCGAGGGCTGTTAGGCTGTTCAGTTGTAATAAACTTTTCCTTCTTTTTTTCCTTTCAGTCTTCCCACTCGTGTTTCTTTCATTTTGTTTGGCTGTTTGGCCCTTAATAAAGTGGTATCTTTTCCAAAAAAAAAAAAATAATTCCAAACTGAAACAGAAAATTACATTGTTGAGATATGGTATGGTTTGACCAATACATATAGCTGCAGGCAGCCATGTCTGAAAAATAAAATATCGCAGGGAACTTACTATAGTTGCATGAATCATGAAGTGAAGCACCCACAGATTCGGGCACAGGAGAGGGGAAACATCTGTTTCAAAATGTTTTCACGCATAAACTGGTAAGAAGTGGGAGAGGGAGCGCAATTCGAAGTGGGAACGGGACCTAGCTATACGGATCGTGCAACTAAGGAACATCCCTACTGACCTACTCTGAATCTCTGATACCAATTGGAAAATATTGAAGTATGTTAGTATTCGTCTTGCAGAAAAGAGAGAAGTATAGAAGAAATATTTCTATTATACTATTAGCATCAAAGAGACAATATCATTGTTCAATTAAATGATCATGGCCTTAACACATCAATATAGAGTTTGAGAAGCTATAAATTTCACCTCTTCCCAAGTGCTTGAAGCAAGTGGATCAAATGATGTGATGCTCTTATTAGTAGCACTAGTGTTACCAGAATCCCCAAGAGCAAGTGAGAGAGTATTCTCGATATTATCGTCATTCTCATCCAAACGGATTGCAGCCATGACAGAGAGCAGTTTCAAGGACTGCAAACAAAAAGATACAGTATTTAGAGATCCATCTGAGAAAACACTGAGTGAATTCAAACAATAACATGTTATAGGTAGTAGAGAGGCATTATAGGGACCTGATGTATCTCGATTGGTAATCCAGAAAATTGATCCAAGACAAACCACTGGGAGATGCCCAAAAGTCTTCCAGATTGGATGATCATTTTCATCCAATCCTTAGCCTTCTCCGGACCGATGGGTTTTTTTTTAGAACCATCCATTTGTAGACCACTGATTGAACTGTTAGAGTCATTCAACCAGGAAATTTTTGGGGCATCCCCTATCCAAGGGGGAGTCCATCACACCAAAGATCTGGATCACTGACTAACATTATGCACATGGGTTCATCATCACTGGGCAAAGACTCAACTTCAGACGTTTTATATCAAAGTAATAAGCTGTGATATACCGCAGAACGGGCAGTTTTTGTGATTGCACGGATGTCTTCTTTCCCAGTCCAAACTCTAGGCATCGATTCGGCATCGCGGCTAAACAATGTTGCAAACCTGTAAACAGCTTAAAATGGTTACTCTCATTGTATATGACTAGAATCAACTCAATCTATAAACCATGAAATGACCCACTACCTGTCCTTCATACGAATCAGGACCCTTCCAGCTTCTTCTCTCGCCTTTGTTTCAACCACATTTTTTGCAAAATCTGCCAGGTTTGCGAGCATTTTATCCATGGTTGCTTGGTCAATGTCGAAGCCAGATAGGGAAGATGAAAGTCCAGAGACCGCTGACTCGGTCTCGCGTTTCAGAAGGTTTTTTATCGATGGCCAGGTATCATTGCCAGCTGCATCTAGAAGAGCTTCCACAGGCGCTGCAAGTGCTGCATTGAGTTGCTCCTGCAAGAAATCAAAACATCGTTAATCACCGCTGATGTAGCATCTATAATGAAATTTAAACCACTAATCACCGCTGATAGCGCATCCAGATGCAAATCCAAGAATCATAAATATGCAATGCTGAAAACATCTATTCTCAGAAACGAAAATGATATAATGGCGAACGCTTCATATTAGTTACATGAAGTGCTGTCCTCACCAAAAATGTGGAACCATGCATGGTGATCAAGACTATCGACCAGCTGGGCCACCACCTGGTATACAAACTCCGACCATCACAATGTTGCGGGTTCTGCATTTGAATGTGGACAATTGATACTTTTTTAAAAGTTACAAACCTTCTTCCAGGCAACTGATTGGATGCCTACTACATCAGAGGATTCAGATCAACTTCCTTTTTGGAAAACTACCACCCATCTGGTGACCCACCAAAACAACAGTCTTGAACATAATTTCAAAAATGCCACTTGTATAGAAGATATGTTTTGACACTCACTTCATGGAGCTCCATGAAGCACTAGCATCATAGGAACATCTTTCAATAAGAAAATATGACCCATCATAGGACAATGAATTCCAGGCTATCGTACCTCATATTGGGCGTTAAGTTCAGACAATTTGGCAGCACGGACAGAAGCTACATGAACATCAATGTCACGCCGAAGCTTGTCCCGAACTTTGGAAGGCTCCCAGTTTGCTTGCTCAATAGATACATCTGTAGACATATTTAAGTAACTCCATTAGCTTGCAAGTTGCAAGTCTCTATAATAGTGATTAAGAAATGAATTCTTTGACATATTAACTAAGATTATAAAGAACCAAGTGCACCAAAGATTTTCAGAAATTAGAACTGGGAATCAGTTCAAGACCAGGAGATGCATGTCAATTAGTCGGATAATCCTAAGCATCTTAGTTCAGCCGTTGAATTTTGGACCATCGACCATTTTCTTTTAAATCATCCATTTGATGGCCACCAATTGGCTGGTTAGGATCGTAGCATAAATGTGATTTTTCAGGATGTGATCCATCCACATAGAGCACACCGTTTAGGAAGACTGGATTAATGACCATACAGACCATGGATACGGTGTATGAGTCACCACCATTTAAGAAATTATGAAAAATGTGCATAGCAGTGTAGCTTTTAAAATTAGTACCGCTCTATTGAACTCCAAAATAATTTATATCCAGGAGCACTGAGAAGCTCACAGGCTCACTGATAGGCAGGTGATGGCTGATTTAAGTCTAGATAGGAAGAGTTGACAAAAGGAAAAGAGTGCTATTTGAGTGAAGCTGATTTTGTGTGATAATAAGACTTAGGAACACAAATTCACAGTGGAACAATTATAAAAGCAGTATAGCACTACAGAATTTCTCATTCTTATATTGTACTAAACAGTTAAATAAAAAGAGAAGTAAACCAACAAAACAAAACTATTATCAACCCAGCTAACCTACCCAAAAAGAAACAAAGGAAAACCATATGAAGAAAGAAAAAGAAGAAGAAGAAGAAACAATAAACAGAAAGGCATGCTCTGTTGAGGTGGCAATAATGAGAATTTCCAGTTAGATACCTGCACATCCTTCATCGAATGCAGACATAAAAACCTGGATGCAATCATGAGCAGCCACAGCAAATCCTTCCCCTTTATTAAGAGCCTTATCAAACGCTTCCTTAAAACTATCAAGAGTTCTGGATCGTAGGTGTCCCAACATGGATTGATAGGCAGGATGGACAAGCTAAAAAGTTCAGAAAAAATAAATAAATAAATAAGCAAGTAAACAGAGTCAAATAGTCCAAACATTTTATCAAGGAAACTAGTGAAACTAGAACATTCTCAACAGATCTTCAGAATATGTTGTTTACAAAATAGGAGCTTGGAATCAGTATTCGAAGCTTGAGTAAACAGAGTCCATCAAGTTCTGAATTGATCAGCAAGTTTTTACATGATCCACTCAATCCAATAAATAGAATTTAGGCAATGCAATAAGTTTCAGATAAAAATATACAGACAAGAAAGTTTTGAATAAGTAAAACATGAATGGGTATCTTTTCATAGTGAGGACACTAGGAGTTCATACATGCTTATGGACCTATGATACCAGGACAACCAAATTGAAAAACTTGCCATGTGAGATGCCAACCAATTTATTTGTAGAAAAGAAGCATCTGAATAAGTGTCTCAATCTGGTATAGTGACTTTCTAAGGTTTGTTAGGGTGGAAGGACCTTCTATGTTCAACGAATGATTCTCTGGAAGGTCACTCCACAGAGCCACAGACCAAAGATGAAGAATCCAGTATAATCTAATTATGGTATTCCCTAAAGGTAACAGTGGCCTTAACGGCCACCACTGTTACCGTTATGATATGGGCCTATAACAGCCATTACTTTTTTAAAAAAAAAATAATAATAATAATTTTTAAAAAACTGTATCGATCCATAACAGGCCATTAGAGGACATTTTTCCGTAATGACCATTATGGCTGTTACGTCGCCGTAACGCATAACAGTTGCCACCATTACCATTACGTAACAGCCATAACAGCACACCTTGAATCTAACACAGCTCTTAACCTTGCTATCCTTAATTTTCTTGAACTTTATGCACAATAATAATAAAAAATCTTTGCTAACATTTCATATTTATGAACATCTTGTTAACATCAAGAAAAAAGAAAAGCTTCATCATTATCCCCATCATCCAAGTTTTATCCCAACTAACAGGGTCAGCTACACAAATCCTATTCCATTGTTCCACTCTATCAAGCATGTATGATTTTCGAAACCCTCAGTAAATACATTGCAAATGGGTAATAATTATTTCCTTCAGTAATTATGGCATTGTTACCAATGCTTGATTTGACACTTACTTTTTTTAGCGCCAAAACCAAGGACTGCCAAATATATCCGGGGCCAATTGCAATGTTTGTGGCTAATCCACACCGTCCATCCGTTATGTCAACTGAATTTAGGGCTTGACCAAAAAAATGAGGCTGATCCAAAGCTCAAGTGGAGCACACCACATGATTTAGGGAATCGAATACCTACCATTAAAAACTTCATGGGACCACTTAAGAATGTTGGATCTGCCTCTTTTTTTCGGTTCATGCCTCAAAATGTTATGCTAAAACGGATGGATGGCACAGATACATCATATATATCACGGTGGGGCCCATAAATTTAAACCAGTCCTTTTGGAATGGTTTTTGAAACAAAAATACAAGTGCATTTTCAAACAGGGTGGAGTAATAATAATTACTTATTCACAGGGCATTTACATAGCATTTGGAACATCAAACAAGCCCTTAAGAGCCATATCCTCAGTTAAATTGTAAGTCACCAACCTCCACCCACGTTCATTTGGGTCTTTTCCCCTTGCCCTTTATATCCTTGAACTTGAACTAAATCACTCCTTCTAATAAGTGCAGTTCTTAGTCTTCAATGTGAATGGCCATACTAAGTCTACTTTCCCTCTTCTCATTACCTATTGGGGCTACTCCTTTTCCCTCAAATGCATCCATTCCTAATTATATTCGCCCATGTCTTGCCCATTCTCCTCAACACCCTCAATTCAGCTACATTCATTCCATGAACGTGTTGTTGCCCAACATTTCTTTCTTTGTTTCTTTCTTCCTTTCTTTTTTTAAGGAGTATGTCGTTGCCCGACATTCTGTCCATAAAGGATGGCTGGCTCACACTTGTCTTACAAAATTTCCCATTTAGTTTGAGTGGCATGCAGTGATCAGTGCATAAAAAAGGAAAGTATCCATGATCTCCAGCCTAATTTTGCCTTATGATTCCTTCTATCCCTAAGCTCTCAAGGTGGTCGTCATTTAGCAAGTTATGGAAATAATTTCACCTTTTCTTGTTCTATATGCTTTGGTAATCCCTTTAATGCACCTAAAGGATCTGAGTCCTACACTTCCCCTCAATTTTGCAGGTTTAAAGACTTTTTTCTCACCCTCTTTTGTCCCCAATCTATTTTATAGGTTGTCATCAAGTTTAGCCCCACAGACTACTTTTTAAGCATGTCTATGTTCTTCTAAATTTTCCTTGTTCTGGTCCCTTGCCAAACCTTGTAACATGATTGTTTCTCGTTAATAGCCTTTTGGACCTTATCATCCCAACACCAAGTTTCCTTGTATGAGTGGCTTTTCCCTTTAGAGCTTGTTTAGATTGGTCGAATCCAAAAAAGTAGATTTGGAAAAGGAAAAAAAAAAAAAATCACATTTGAAAAAAACCATGGAAAAGGTTGTTCGTTTTTGTGATTTTCAAGGAAATGAGGAATGGACAATGGGTCAAAAAGTGGTGTGGAAATGAGGATTATTAAGTTTTTTGAAGGAAGAGGAAGCCCACTTTTATTTTTAAGAAAATCATGGAAAGTAAAACAGTTTTCCACAAGTTAATGCAATCAACGGAAAACGTAAGAGCTGCGAAAAATGTTTACTTCTCCATGGTTACTTTTTGAATTCCATCAATCCAAACAGGCAAGTTAATGCAATCAGCAGAAAACGTCAAAGCTAAGAAAATTGTTTTCTTTTCCATGGTTACTTTTTGAATTCCATCAATCTAACAGGTCCTTAGATACTTAAAACTTTCGCCACTTTCTTAATGAAGTCGACCATCTATACCAGATAACATTAACTTCTTCCTCAACATCCCACTTCCATTCTTTCATTAATTTAATTTCTAAATAACACTGCTTTCTTTCCTATAAAATTCTACCACCTTGTTCCCGGAAACCCATTAATTTCACTCCATCTTCCATCTCTTGATGTAACCACCAGTCTATGTTTCATGGTCAAACTCTCTCCTAGCATAACCTTACAATCATAGTGATCATTTTGCTGCCCAAGTAGAGAGAAGTCTGTATGGATTGTATATGACCCACTTTAGAAGGTTATTAAATGCTCATTTCTCTTTTTCAAAGGTTATCAAATGTTCATCGCTCTTTTTAAAGTGTTTACTGCTTGCAAAATTGTATGCCAATGGCAAAATCAAGGATAGCATCCCCATCTCATTTCTATTAGTGAAACCAAATCTCCATGTGTCCTTTCATATCCTCTACCAATTTTCCCACATGACCATTCATGTCCCATCCTAAAATCATCCTCTCGCGATTTGGAATTCCTTGTATTAGTCCATCTATGTCCTCCCAGAATTATTTGTTTATTCTATCCTCTAACATTGTTTATGGCACTTGTGCATTAATGACATTGACTATCTCCCCTCCAAACACAAGTTTTATTAATAAAAGGATATTGCCTACTCTCTTAACATCTATAATGTTATCCATTAAATCTTTGCTTCTTTTTTTTTTTTTGGAAAAGTCACGATATATATATTAGGGAAGAAAAGGGAATACAATGCAAAGGAGAGGAGAGAGATTGCCGAAGGAACAATCTTTACTAGACTCCAAGAAAAAGAAAATCACATTCCTTAAGGCCCACTACATAAACAACCCATTCAATCATTAACTGCTTAGCCTTACTAGCTATAACCACTTCCGAGTTTGAAATGTCCTTGAAACATCTACCGTTTCTTTCTTCCCATACCGACCACCATATCACAATAATAGCCATTCTCCATAAGTGCGTCTTTTGCTTGCCCAATCTAACCCCATGCCAGGCTTTAAGGAGATGACTAACCGAACCGGGAAAACACCATTTTATATGGAAGCAATTGAGAAATTCTGACCAAATCCGAATGATAAAAGGACAGAAAAGAAGCAGATGATCGATAGATTCTTCGTTCTTCATAGAACAAAGACAGACATTAACAATGGGCATCCCCCTTTTTCTCAAGTTGTCCACCGTGAGAATCCTCTTGATCCCCACCAACTACCCAAAGGCAACATGTTTTGGAGGGACCGAATATTTCCAAAAATGGTAAGACGGATGATCATCGTATGAGGCCAGCTCGTGATCAAGCAAGGTGTAGAAGGATTTAACTGAGAATATACTGGATTTGTCCGCCTTCCAGTATAATTTGTTTGGGATATGGATGTCTGGTATGCCTCTATAAATTCGCTCAAGGAGACCCGCATACTCTTCAACCTCCCAATCATGAAGATTCCTCCTACAGGTCACATTCCACTCAATTTTCTTAGCCGAGATAGAGAAACAGCTTGCAACAGGGATAGCGGGATTGGAGGTGAGATGGAAAATATTCGGGAAATCATCTTTCAAAGGCACATCTCCCACCCAAATGTCTTCCCAAAAACGGATAGTGTCTCCTTTACCTAGGATGAAACCGATGCCTTTGAGAACATGCTTCTTCAAAGATAAGATCCATTTCCAAAGAGTCGGGGCCCTATAGCAAGGCGAATCCTTGGTCCACCAACCACCGATAGACCTCCCATATTTCTCTTTAATAATCTTATTCCAAAGACTATCGCCCTCGATTCCAAGTCTCCAAATCCATTTCCCTAGGAAGGCCCTATTCATCCTCTTAAGATCTTTAATCCCCGCTCCACCTTCTTTGAATTGCTTGCAAACCTGATGCCATTGAACAAGATGGAACTTCTTTTTCTCTTCCTTGCCATGCCAAAGGAAGTCCTGGCTTAATCTTTCAAGATTAGCCAAAACTGAGGTTGGGCATCTGAAAAGGGACATGTAATATAAAGGCGGGTTTGAAAGAGCAACCTTAATAAGAGTGAGGCGGCTTCCCAAAGAAAGGTATCTACATTTCCATCTCGCCAGGTAACTTTTGAACCTATTGATAACCTTATCCCATAAGGATTTAGGGGCCGAGCCCAAACATAACGGAAGACTCACAAAGGAGACCGAAAGCGAAACCGAAGAGCACCCAAAAGATTCAACAAAATCGCTAACCTCTTCTTCCTTCAAATTAACCCTGAACATCTTAGATTTTGCCAAA
This sequence comes from Magnolia kwangsiensis, assembly GCA_037074715.1. Classification (NCBI taxonomy): domain Eukaryota; kingdom Viridiplantae; phylum Streptophyta; class Magnoliopsida; order Magnoliales; family Magnoliaceae; genus Magnolia; species Magnolia kwangsiensis. The sequence goes on from CM073581.1 coordinate 102,848,768, forward strand.
TTGATCCTTAACCCCGACACGGCCTCAAAGCAACGAATCATGGTGCGTAAGTTATCAACCTTGACTGGATCTGCTTCGCTGAAAATCAGGGTGTCGTCTGCGTACCGGATATGAAATATCAGGGTAGTCATTCCTCTCACTCTGATGCCGCCTAAAATACATGCCTCCTGACCTGACTGAATCATTCTGGAAAAAGCTTCTCCCACTATGAGAAAGAGGAAGGGGGATATTGGGTCGCCTTGACGGATGCCTCTGGAGCTCCTAAGGAAGCCTTTTGGGGTCCCATTAAGGAGGAAGGAGAAGTAGGCTGACCTTAGACACTCTCCAATCCACCCACAACATTTCTCTCCAAAGCCCATACGCCTCATCATGTATTGTAAAAAATTCCAGTCCACATGGTCGTAAGCCTTTTTAATGTCCAGTTTACAAAAAATTGACTCCGAACCATCTTTGTGGCTAGAATCCAAACATTCATGAGCAATAAGCGCACAGTCGATAATCTGTCTCCCCAGAATAAATGCACTCTGGTGACCTGATATAATATTCACAATAACCTTCTTCAAGCGGGAAGCCATGACTTTCGTCAAAATTTTATATGGGCCCCCTAATAGACTGATAGGTCTAAAATCTTTGAAAGAACTTGCACCCGAGACTTTAGGGATTAACGCAATGAAGGTAGCCCCCAAGCCTTTAGACAATCTTCCCTTATCATGAAACTCGTTAAAGAAGAGCATAACATCTTCTTTGATCACCTCCCAGAAAGAAATATAGAAGCAAATAGGGAATCCGTGGGGGCCTGGAGCCTTGTCGCTACCTAAGGAGTCCACGGCCAGTCTCACTTCTTCCACAGTAAATGGGGCTCCTAAGGCTTTGGCATCTTCAGCTGTTAGGCTATCCATCCGAAGGTGGTCCAGCTACGATCTATCCCATCGATCTTCTATAAGCAAGGTTCTAAAATGCACAATAGCTTCCTCTGCAATTTCATCTTTATCTTCAATACGACGGCCACTCAAAATGATGCTGCTGATTTTATTTTTTTTGGCATGCATACTAGCCAGACTATGGAAATATTTAGTGTTTTTATCCCCCTCCTTAAGCCACTTGGCACGAGATCTTTATTTCCAGGCAATTTCGTTATCAAGCACCCTGGCAGTCAAAGACTGGATAAGCTGAATTCTTTTGGATAGGATCCCAGTTGACATGAGGCCATCTTCAACTCCAACATTTATCGCTTGCAATTATGCCATGATCAATTGTATTTCCAATTCTCTTTTGGAGAGGGCTTCCGATTTCCACTGCCTTAGCTTATCATTCAGCATTCTGAATTTGCTACTTAGCCTATAACCTGCAAATCCTGTAACATGAAAACCACCCCACCAATCTGATACCAACTGAAAAACTCCATCAATATTTAACTAGGAAGATTCGAATCTGAAAGATTTCGGACCCCAATTATACTCATCAGTCGGCAACATTACTAGGCTATGATCTGAAGTTGTTCTCAAAAGAACAGTCTGAGAGATGAAGGGGAGCCATTCTAGCCAATTCGAAGAAACAAGAAATTTGCCCAATCTAGAGTGGGAAGGATTCATTCTACAGTTGGTCCAAGTAAATCTGGAGCCGAGGAGAGGAAGATCAACGAGTTCCTGATCATCAATCCAGCTTGAGAAAGAACGCATAGCTGGCGACACTTTTCTATCCCTAACCCATTTCCATTTTTGTCCTTTCCTATATGCATCATTTTATATCCATTAATTTCTTTAGTTTTGCCCTTTCAACTTGGTCTCCTGTAGGCAAGAGATGTTAATCTCGTTCGTTTCATTGTATCCACCAACTCCATACTCTTACCTATCAAAGCTTCAATATTGCATGTGGTAAGACGAATTCATATGCTCTTGGACTAGCTTCTTTACCCGCACTCATCTAAAATGATGCAAAAACCCTTGCTTAATTTTGACAACAACCAGGAGCCGGAAAGTGGGCAAAAAAAATTTCTTCACTTATCATATATATATATATATAGTTCAAACCCAAGACCTCAATATTGAAACACTTCATGTCAACCATTATTTTTGTTCATTAGATAATTTTCATCTCCGTACACGAGTATTCTTGCTCATCAAGATATTTGTATTTTCTGGACGTGAGTTTATTAACAATGGAAGCACATATTTAAGTGATATGTAAATCAAGGTGTTCCCTTGCGGTAATAGTGGGCGTAACGGTCTCCACCGTTACAGATACGGATATGCCCCGTATCGGCCAATACTGGGCCGTAACGGCCGATATAATACAGGGTCGTAACGGTCGGGGAAAAAAAATTGTTCGAAAAAATCTTCAAAAATATCCATTAAATCCGGAATATTCAAAATATTCAAAATATACATTCATTTATAATTTTGAACATGTTTATGGTGGTGTAGCAGTCCAATCTCTGGTGAGAATGTTAAATCGAGCTGTTTGATGGATTTATGAACCTAACAACCTAACAACCTAGAATTAATTGCAAACCTTTTATATTTTGTTTTCTAACTATATAATATTTATATAAATTTACTATAATGAATGTAATACTAAAACATCTTATATTTTCAAGTTTTCCTTTTATTTATAATGCTAGTGCATTGGATACTTCGTGAATCACATACAATTCATTTCAATATATAGAGTTTAGGAACTTTTGCACCCTATTAGGTAATTCATATACTTAACAATTTGATATCATTTTCCCCCATAGATCTTTTAAAAAATTAAAATTAAATTGGGGTAAATAGTGTTGTCAACCCGGGACTAATTAGGGGACCATTTGATGCCCTAAACTAGCCTCAAATTAATGCAATCTATTGGGCACTTATCCCACTAATGGATAGGTGGACATTTATTGGACAGTGAAAAATGAAAAATATCAAATGGTCCTATTTCAAAAAACAAGTGTCTATAAACTAATGGTGAAAATTGTTCAAACAATTTAATTTTGGGATTGTGACTTAGCAACAATGGTCCCAAAATTTAATTGGTTAATTTTGAGTTGATATATTCCTCGTGTATAAATTTTTAGGGCCATGTACATGGGCTTCACTCAATTATGTATTATATATACATGTCATCCATCCATTTTGACAAATCATTTAAGGGCATTGGAAAAAAATTAAGGTAAATCCAGATCTCAGGTGGAACACTAGTGGGCCAAGCGGGCCACCTCGATGTATTGGTATATCCATGCCGTCAACTCGTTTTGCCTTTTAAGGCATGGTCCAAAAATTAAGGTAGATCTAAATCTTCGGTGGACCACTGGTGAGTATGCCTTTAAAAGTGGGGCCCACCTCAATGCATTTGTTGTATATCCATGTGGTCCATCCATTTTGTCAACTTATTTCAGAGCATGGTCCAAAAAATGAGGCTAATCCAAATCTTAGGTGGACCACAAAATAAGGATTTAATTCCCACCATTAAAAATTTCTTTAGACTTTTTTTTTTTTTTTTTTTTTTTGGGGGGGGGGGGGGGGGGGGATCAAGCTGTTATTTGTGTTTTCCCTTCATCAAGGTCAAGGTCTATGTGACCTCATCAATAGGTTCGATGGAAAATAAACATTATAGTGGGCCCTAAGAAGATTTTAACGATGGGCATTCAATCCCAACTGCGTGGTCCAATTGAGATTTGGATCCCATCATTTTGAGGATCGTGCCTTAAAATGAACCTGAAAAATTATGGATGGCATGGATATACTACACATAAATCAAGGTGGGCCCCACGTAACAAAACAGTGCGTGTGCACTGTGCTGCGTGCACCGCAGAGTATAAAAAAATAAGTGCGTGGCTATTTCATTTTTTCTAAGGAGGGAAAATGAAAAGACGAGAGAGGGAAACTGAAAAGAAAAGATGGAAAGAAGAGAGGGGACCAAAGAGAGAGAGAGAGAGAGAGAGAGAGAGAGACGGGAAGAAAGAAGAAGAAGGGCAGCAGCTGCTGCCACCGCAACCACAGCAACACCGCAGCCCAAAAAGACGAAGAAGAAGAAAGCTATGTTTTTTTTTCCTCTTTTTTTTTCCATTTTCTTTAGGGTTTAACCCGTAACAGTTATTACGGTACCGTAACAGCCGTTACAAACCCAAAAAATAGAGATGTCCCATTTCAGGTCCGTATTGGGTAACAATATCAACCGTTACCGTTACATATCGGCTGTTACAGCCAATACGTAATCGATTTTGAATACCTTGATGTAAATCCTTCAAGAATCAGTAATGTGTTTCTTGTAATGATAAAAATCAACAGGACGAAATTCTAAATTTCTATAAGCATATACTCCTACCTGTAGAATTCTTGATTCCAACTGCTTCCGCTTCACAGTTCTAACGCCTTCATCAAAATAGATAGCTTCTGAGTCATACCTGCAAAAGGAAGAATAAAATCAACTTGTTATCGAAAAACAACTGATTCAAGATTCAAAGGAAAAAATTACGCTTTAAGAAAGTTTCTTAAAAATGAGACCATTAATTTAATGAAGCTTTAGATAGTACGAGACTAGTGGAATCTAAAACAAACCACTAGAGCCAGTTTGAGCGTACCTATAACTGATGGCAGACCCATGCTTCCATCCCAAGAATGTGAATGCAATGATACCGAGTCCAGCCTGTTATTATTACATTCTCATCTTGGGGAGGATTTTGCCAATATGAGCATTTGGAGCATCCAGCTATCTGCATTTGGTAAGATGCCCCAAACAACTTCCTCTCAACAAAATCCACATGGGTCATCTCTTCAATTCTCATTCTGGAGTACATCTAGAGAGGCTCTTGGCTGGCTAAGATATTAGACCCAGGACTGATCAGAGATGGAATCCAAATAAACAGATTTACAAAAGAAAAACTAGTGAACATGCAGATGTAGGCATTCATGAACCTGAAGCAACAAGAAAAGCTCTTTTATTGTCTATTAGACCCCCGTGAATTTGACTTAAGGAATAAGACTTTCATTCAAACTCATTCAAGTTATGATGAATTGGCAAGCAGAGACTACATGCTATGACATGCTGCAGTAAACAAGAGTTCCTACCGAGACCTGCATCGTAGAAACTGAATATTTATTTCTATTTTATCAACAGAAGAAGATGCTCACTCTGATAGACAAGTTGTTAGGATTGCACTGAGCTTCTTCCCAAAGCCTGGAACTGGGCCAGATTGTACAGCTTCTTCCACCTGAAGCCATTCCTGCAATATTCTCAAACATATTTCATGGTTAATAACTATTTTGTTGTGAAATAATTACAAGTTAGAAACCATAGTTGATGAACGTGGAGTACCTCATTCAAAGTTAAACTAGCATGCCTTTCATTAGCAATTTCTTCACAACGTACAGTAGCAACCATAACCTACAAACAGAATGCATGGAAAAATAATAATTTGAAGTCAGTACACCAAGACAACCCACATCTTTTAATGGTGGCTTCCAACAGGGATATTGTTTATATTGTCACCTTGTGGGCAGGAAGGTCAAGGTCTTTGTTTTCCTTGATTGTCTTCCAGATTTGTTGCGCACTAAAAGAAAATCCTGAAGCAGGAACAACAGCTCGCCGATCTCCAGCAAGACCACCAGGAGCAATGGAATGAAAAAATCGCTGCCTTAAACTTGCTACCTTCATTGGTTATCAAAGTAGAGTTGAAACTGATGAGTCCATCTCGAAAGAGGTAATTTAGACAACAAACAATAATAATTGATAGAAGACTATTTCTATGATGAATATGGGGGGCTGCGATATTATCTCCCAAGGTGAAAAACAAAGCATAATAAAAGTTCGGAGAAAATATAAAGACACTAAGGCCAGCCAAGAGTTGGATTTCAAATCCTACTCTCCTCGCAGGCATACAGGATCCAGTCCATTCATCAGGTGGGCTCCACCATGTACATGCTGTCTCCTAAATACCAGCTAGGTACTGTCAGCAGGTGAGGCAAATTTGGCATGTCTAATGTGGACCGCAAAACATTTTTTCTAGTCCATTTTCTCACACGCTTGTGGGCACACTTGCACGTCAAATGCGGTTGGTCATTTTTTCTAGTCCATTTCCTCATGCATTTGTGGCCTACCCGATTCACCCAAAGAATGCCAAGATATCACACACATTGGCATGTGTGAATTGTGAAGAGGTTCAAGGTGCTACTATCACAAGTAGCCTTTGATTTCTTTGCAATGACGATATCCTACTTGTATATCTTACCTGCTCTTTAAATTGCTCTTCCTTCTCCTCATAGCTGGAAAGAGCCACAACTTCCACCTGGACATTTGAACAGTAATAACAAAATTAAGAAATGGTACTTGCAGTAGCATTTCTGCGCAAAAAGCAAAAGACAGCTGATATCTTACATTGAAAAATTCACTGAGGGGAGTTTCCTTGTGAGCTTGTGGTTTGAGAACACTGTTCCATATCTAAAACATAAATATTACAAAAAGAAACATCATTAGAAACTCACTGCGACCATTGATACAAATTTAAAAAAAAAAAATTAATAATTACATCAAGTACCTTCTGGATATCTTCCCTCAGAATAGGTTCCAAATTTTCTAATGGGGTCTGTGCAAACAAAAGAAAACACAAAAAAGCACGAATTACAACAGAATTTGTTGATAAAGGGGAAAAAAAAAAAGCTCCACTACACCTCTCAATAAGTGTAGGAGTTGGACTGCACCTTGGATTTATCACGTATGACAAAAAGCAAAGTTGTTTTACGAGGACTAAACAACCGCAACATGACCTGTTGTGAAAAGAAAGAAAAAATTCACATAAATGTGAATGTTTGAATTTCCAATTGTAATAACAGCTTACACAAATATACGCAGAAAATTACCTGGAAAACGGTCTTAAGAAGAGGCTTGTTTGCAGCGTGTTCCCGGCCAATATCATGGCACCACCTAAAATGAAAAGGTGCATTGTAGAGAAATTACATGTAAAAACTGGAAACGTCTTGATTTTAAAAATAAATAGATAAAGGTTGACGTGTGAGAATCTAAGAAAGAATTGTTAGATTAATAAGCTTACATATTTATAAGCACTATATCTGAAACTGCAAGAGCAAAAAGAGCACTCTGTTTCTCGAAGGCAGTATCATCCTGAAAATTAAGATAAAGAAATCAAAGCAGTCAATGCAGCATTAGTTCGACTCTCGGAAAAAATAGTGCAACAAGGAAGCATGGTGTGCTAAAAAAAGATCGAATCCTTTGTAATTTTTTGGGCAAAAATAGGAAGGCAACAGCCACGGCCAATTCCAAGAGTCAAGGTAAAAAAGAATGGTTGATGTCTGGTGGGCAGCCGATCATAAAACTTCAACCTTCCGCCAATCTAATGATTTAAAAGTCAACCCCAATATGCTTGGCAAAGACTAAGATGATTATGATGATGATAATGAACGTGTTTTCTCTGCAATGTTGATCACAATGTTCAAAAAGACTGCTATCCTTCTAAATTCAGCAAAAATTAATAGTAAGCACTAACACATACTGTCTATACATTGTAAATAGGTTTATTCTAAAATGAGAAGTACAGGAGCAAGATAAAGATTGTGAACTGATTATTATTGGAGGTTTTGAACAATTGAGAATTCATTCAAAAAATAACCTGCCACTTGGACTACAAACATCAACCATCAACATCATCATCTAAGCCTTATCCCAATTAATTGGGGTTAGGTACATGAATCTTGTTCCGCCATTCCACCCTATCAAAGACCATAACTTCAGCTAGACCATAGGTCATCACTCATCAAGTCTTTTCTTACTACCTCCACACACAATTGAGAGAATCAAAGGGATTCTATCTAAATGGAGGAATCGCCACCTCTCCCTTGGAGAGAGGTTAACTCTCATCAAATCGGCTTTCTCTAACATGCCGCTTTACTTCATGTCCCTATTCAAATGCCCATCCCAAGTTCGGATAAGACTGGATGAGCTTAGGAGAGATTTTCTTTGGAAATGCGTCGAAGACAAACAAATTCCATCTCTTAAGGTGGGAGGAAGTGTGCAAACCATTGGTTTGAAGGATATCTATAGCATGAACAACACGCTTCTTGGGAAATGGCTTTGGAGATTCGGCACAGAGGAAGGGCATTTTTGGAGAGAAGTGATCGCTTCCAAATATGGGCTTCAATTGGGGGCATGGGAAAATCAAGGAATGAATCCTCCCTATATAGGGCATCTAACACTTGGAGGTCAATCTTGTCTCTCAAGTGTTAGATGCCCTATATGGTGCAGTGATGCTCCCATATAGGGCATCTATATAGGGAGGAAAATCAAGGAATCCTCCCTATATGGATGCCCCTATAGGAATCCTCCCTATATGGGACTCGAGTAAGATTTTGGAACAACATGTGGTGCGGTGATGCTCCTCTAGAAACACTTTCCCCAATTTGGCTCGTATTGCTTCTTCACCAAACATTACTGTGGCGGAATGTTTCTCCATGAATGGGTCAAATGTTATTTGGACTCCCCCGTGTCAAAGGGATTTGCCAGACCACAAGAAGGAGGAATTCCTTGGACTTCTCGACATGCTCCACCTTGTCTTGCCAACAGGTGATAAGGACGAGATGATTTGGATTGCAAATAGCTCCGGGCGGTTTTCAATGAAATACTTTTATAACATGATTCGGGCCCAGATAGTGGGAGGGCATGGTGGGCAGTGAGCATGCCTTTCACTTTTGGCACTAACCAATGTCCCCGTTCCCCCTAAAGTTGTGGCGTTCACTTGGCTTGTGGGAAGGAAAAAAGTCCTCACGATAGACAATCTTCAAAAGCGGGCGATGGTTAATCCAAACAAACGTTACCTACGCAAACAAGATGAGGAGACTATCGACCATCTTTTTAATTCCTGCCCCTTCACATCCAAGATTTGGTTGCATGTCCTCTCGTCCCTCAACCCATCTTGGATTATCCCAAACGCTGTTAGGGATCTTCATTAGGCTTGGCATAGGGAGGCTTCAATGCAAAGGAGCTTGTTGGCACATTTCTCTTCCAGCAATTTGATGGGTGACTTGGGCAAAAAGGAATAGACGATGTTTCCAAAACATAGCCCTTTAATTGAGACAATGATAGACAACTTCTCAGCACTTATTTCTAACTATATCTCTTTTATTAAGAGTCGGGGTTAACACCCATGTCTTTTTCTTTGTTTCGCTTTTCCCTTTGTGTTCTTTCCCCTCCGGTTTTTGCCGGTGGGCCTTTAATAAAATTACGTTATTCTTTTTTAAAAAAAAATCTAAAATAAATTAATATGCAGTTAACAATTTCCACTCATAGATGTTGTCTGCTGCTCAAAAATATGATTATGTAGCTCTTTCCAAATTCCAATATCCGTGTAGCTTTGAACATTGTGCTTTTCTCTAGCAGCACTTCACATATCATAGCATCACTCTTCATTAATCCTTTATGCGGAGTGGTTTTCAGTCTGACACTATCAAAAAGAATACAAGGATTTATCATGCATGTCAAATCCATTGCATGTTCTTCTACAAGGTCAGCATGCTTTAAGAAGATCTTTAGATTTAGTAAATCCCTATATATTTCAGGCAAAACAGGCAACATGTAACAATAATGCCTTAAGAAGTGACAATGCGATTTCATAAAGCCATCTAGAAATATTAATAAAGCACGAGGACATTTATAATAAAAAAAGGAGAATCAAGTCCAATTGTATAAAATTTTGGAAAAGCACCTCTCCTCGCTCCCTCCCATCTGTACCCTCCAAATCCATGACTAGCGTACATGGTTCAATATCAACACACTTTGCCAACCAAATGCCTTTTGTAGTTTGAGACCTGAAAATAAAGGTGCATAACATCATTTTCGAACATTCAGAAAGGTCAAATCAAGCATAACTAGAGAAAGCAAAGATCAGAGAAACTTGGAAGCAATATGAAACTTACCTCCCCTTAAAAGCATCCATCTCCCTGAAGTTGGTGCGAAATAGATGGTTCAAGAGAGTGCTCTTTCCTGCTCAAAATGATAACAGATGTCATGAAACTCTTTTACAGTAACCAACCACTGATTGATTTATAAAATAAACTGCAGCTTTTTTATTTATGCATGATGAAAGACACACTAGTTTGGTGCTTTGAGAATGGGTCTAACTGTAATAAAGAACTTCAAACATAGTTATGGTTACTCATAAAGCAGACATAATACTAACTTGGTGAATGGACATCACAAACATTTCAATGACATCTCCTTCCACCGAGCACAAAATGGATAGGTAAAGAGCAACTTAGCACTGGACAGCAACATCTTTTTAATAATCCAATGATTGGTGAGACTACCATGTATAATTTCAACCTTTCTTAATACCAGCCATTCATCGACTTCGCACATGGCATACTGACGCATGGATGAACATGATGAGGTCGATCACCGTCTTCCTTAAGGATAACTACTTCGAATGCTTCTCTAGACTCCTCACAGAGACTTCTCAAATCAACAAGGAAAAAGCAAGAAAATAGAAATAATATTCTAGAAAATTCGTACATTGATTGATTGATTGATTGATTGAAATAAATGAGTCTGCAACCCTCTAAATAGGGATACCAAGCCTTGGAAGAAGTTTCGGAATGAAACTACCACTAAAACTCCCTAAAATTCGTAACTTACTATAAATTGTAAATTTACTATTTATAGTATGTGTCCTATGTGGTTTAACCACATTATTCTCCTAATTTTTCTACACACTTTTCATGTTGGGCACGACTCCTAAAGCTCAAAGGATGAAGAGTTATAATCAAACTAAAACTTATTATAAAAACGAAAATAAAATGGATTTTTGAGCATCGATCTGATGGAATCTCACAAATTCGAGGTGGGCCACCCAGCCAAGTTGGTTGGCTAAAGTAGCTTCTCCTACCCCAAAATTACATATCTCATTCTAGTTTGCGAGATATGCATGTTTTAACTTTTAAGGTTCTGACGGTCTTGATGGCTTCCACCTCTGATCGGACCTTCTCTGGTCCATCCTGGACATGAAAGTGTCTGCAACACGCTCTACATCAGTCCCCTCCACTTCAAAAGAACTCGTCCTCGAGTTACTCAAGGGACTTGGCTCATGATTCTAAGATAACTTCTGATGCCGATGTTTATTAGCCCTTCTCTTGTACTTGGCATTAGACTCTTGAGCTGACACAATACATGTACTCACTCTCCTTGACTTAGCTAGTATAGATCAGTTTCTTCACTTGCCAATGCAAAATCTCATGTTCTTCCTTATAATGTGGGCAATTAGGCAGACTTGCCCCTGAGACAAGATCAATGTGGTTTTATATATCTCATATGGGAGGCAATTTATTAGGAAGTTTATTGACCACAATCACCTTGAACTTCTGCAACACTGGTTTCAAATCCTCTGGAATGTTCACAGGCTCCATATATTTTTCATTTTCAACTAATGCATTCACATCTCCCATCTCCTCATATTGTTTAACGAAATCATGTTTGCTTGTGAGAGATTGTCCCTGCACTTTAGAAGTCTTAGGTTGGTTCTCCGTTCTCGCAGGGACAAGAATAATCTTTTTACCATCTTTAATAAATATAAAAATGGTATCTCGACCTCTATGCGTAGCATCGATATTATATTGCTATGGTCGACCAAGTAACATGAGACAAGTTTTCATGTCGACTATGTCACATTACTTCGTCCTTCCAATATTTACCAATGGAAAATGATATACGACATCGTTCAATTACTTTTATTTTGTTGACCTCCTTAATCCATCCAATCGTGTACGAGAGGGTGCCTTTCTATTTTCAGTTGTAGCCTTTCCACCATTCTTTTCGACACAAAATTATCATCGCTCCTGACATTGATGATCGCATGGCAAACTTTTTGGTATACAGTGCACCTTGTTCGAAAGATGTTGTGCCGTTGTAATTTTATCTTTACCTTTGGCACGTACAATGACTTCCTCATGTTCACAGTGGTGGCCTGCGATTCACCATTATCGGTTGGTGCTCTGCAGAAATCGAGGTTGTTTTGTACAACAACCATAAGCGGTTAAGCATCACCTTAGGCTCGGGGCAGAATTAGCGCATTGCAATATGCTCGAAGGTTGCCTGTAGCCCTTGTATAGTCAACTGACTCTCCCAATGGAAAACTTCCATTCTTTCCAAAAGATAACAAATCCCTGGATCACCGTCCACAGGATTTTAATCCATACCTTCGTTGTTTGACATCATCCCGAAGAGAATCCTCACCCTGATACCAATTGACGCGGGGAATAACGTGAGGTGGTCGATCACCGTCTTCCTTAAGGATAACTACTTCGAATCCACGAAGCTTCTCTGGACTCCTCACAGAGACTTCTCGAATCCATGAGGAAAAAAGCAAGAAAATAGAAATAATATTCTAGAAAATTTGTAAATTTATTGATTGATTGAAATAAACGAGTCTACACCCTTTAAATAGGGATACCAAGCCTTGGAAGAAGTTTCAGAATTAAACTACAACTAAAACTCCCTATAATTTGTAACTTACTATAAATTGTAAATTTACTAATTATAGTAAGTGTCCTATGTGGCTTAACCGTGTTATTCTCCTAATTTTTCTAAACAATTTTCATGTTTGGCACAACTCTTAAAGCTCATAGGATGAAGATTTATAATCAAACTAAAACTTACTATAAATAGTAAAAACGGAAATAAAATGGATTTTCGACCGTCAATCTAATGGAATCTCGCAAATTCAGCGTGGGCAACCCGGCATAGCCAGGTTGGTTGGCTAAAGTAGCTTCTCCTACCCCAAAATCACATATGGTACGTCGTGAAACTCATTCCGGTTTGCGAGATATGCATGTTTTAAGGTTCTGACGGCCTTGATGACTTCCACCTCCGATCGGGCCTTCTCTGGTCCATCTTGGACATCAATGCAGACACCCCAAATCAGGGGCCCCAATGTGGATGTCGCATAGCCCAAAATAACACAGATCAAATGATCTTAACCATCTTATAACAGCTACCCATTTAGATGGTGACAGTTTCTCTTCAACCACCCTTGGATGACAACCAATTGGATGGCTAGGATTGGCCTATTGATGTGGTTTTTAAATATGCTCCATCAACATTGGGCTAGGTGATATCAGCAAAAAATTTCATTTGATGAAATGGAAGAATGTACGTAGGCATACAGCAGATGGAGGGGCCGGATTAAGGGACCTCGAGACCATGAATCAGGCTTTATTAGGCAAATGGATATGGAGATTGGGGGCGGAAAGGGGCAGTTTTTGGAATGAAGTCATTAAGCATAAATATGGGATAGCGATCGGGGGTTGGTGGACTAAAGACTCCTCCAATTATAGGGCGTCTGCTATATGGAAGGGTATTCTAAAATCCAAAAGGGAGGTGCTCAGCGGCATTAGCTTTAAGCAAGGTTATGGGGCGAACATCCGGTTTTGAGAAGATAACTGGGTGGGGGACAGCCTTCTCAAAGACAGATTCCCGCATATTTGCGCTCTCGCCCTAGCCAAATCAGTTTCCGTGATGGATTGCTATGAGATAGCTGGCAGCAACACCGTGTGGAGCATCGCTTGCAGGCACAATTTACAAGATTGGGAGGTTTTGGAATACGCTGAGTTGTTGGAGTGCATCACTGTTTGCATTCCTTCCATTTCAACCCCAGACAAGCTGGTTTGGAAGCTGTGCAAGTCAGGTTGTTTCTCGGTATCCTCTTTCTACTCTCTCATCTCTTCTATCAGATCTCAAAATCAGGCCAGAGGGGAGGGAATTTTATGGAAATATGTTGTCCCGCCCAGAATTGCAATTTTTGGCTGGTTGGCGAGGAATAGGAAGATCCTAACCATCGAGAATCTCCAGAAAAGAGGGATGACCCTTCCTAATATGTGCTTGTGTTTTATGCGTCAGGAGGAATATGTGGATCACTTGCTGGAACATTGTTCTTTTATCTCTCAGATCTAGGCCAATTTCTTACGATGTTTCAATATTAGCTTATGCTTCCTTGAGAATGTGGATTCTGTTCTGCAAGCGTGGCACGGGGTGTATATTAGCAAAGAGAAAACCAATATCTGGAGGATGGCGGTGCTTGCCATCTGGTGGTTCATCTGGGAGGAGCGCAACAATCGATGTTTCAGGGATGTAGCCCATTCTGCTCATTCCGTGGCCTCCAAGTCGAAGAAGGCCCTGATAGAGTAGGCCACGCAGGTTGATGTGCTGAAGAACGCAAATTTGCAGTTTTTAGGGACGTGATCTGAGTTTGTTCTAATCTGCTATCTCAGCGGATCTTTCATCCTCTGTTTTTGTTTCTGTTTTTTTTTTTAGTGGCTTCTGTTTTTTCTTGTTTTTGTGTTTTTTGTTCTTCTTTGTTCCTATTTCCTTTTGTTTAATGAAATTTTTGTTCATCTTTCAAAAAAACATTGGGGCCCATGATTTCAAATGGCCTAGATTCATTTGCATTTATGCCACGTCTATGGTGGATAAGTGACCAATATTAAAATAAAAAAATTTTAAAAAACTACCCAAAAACACAGAAAGTAGTCATGCCCATCCATAACATCCATCCACACCACAAAGCAAACAATACTGAAAGGAAAAAAAAAACAAAAAACACAAAAAACAAAAAACAAAAAACACAAACAAAAACAAAAAACAAAACAAATCAGAAGAAGAAACAATTGCTTTTGACCAATTCCTTGATAACTTATAAGGAACTGATGGAAGATTTTCAGAATTAGTGGCAAACGACAATATAATTATTCCAAGTAACTCAGAATATTGTAAAAATACCAGAAAATATAGCAAAATCTTCTCAGGAGTATTCTGCTCCTGATGGAAAAGTACCACATCACCTTAAACAAGTAGAGATGCTTAACCAAGATAAGATAACAAGGCAACAAATTGAGGGAGCTAGCCATTCATACCACTACTTTGTGGGCCCATGATAGAAACCACTGCATAGGAAAGTCCACATTCGCCAAGCTTCACAGCCTTCACAAAATTTTCAATGCCAGAGACATTAAAAGCACCATCTCCATCAATGAGGTTGGTAGAGCAGCTTTCGTCCATTCCTAGGAAAAGAAATAAACAATTGTGTTAATAAATAGTGACAAGGCTTCATAATTTTGAACGATGTGTTTCTAAGATAGGTAGTGGAATTTCAAATTATATGTTTCTAAGTAAGAAATTTTGCAACTTATCATCATCATCACACCATCGTCTGTTTCAGGTCCTAGTAAGAAGTTCTTCAAATGATTTGTTTGGAAGGGACTTCAATAAGATGTTCAAAAGAACACGAAGGCAGATGGCATAGCAACCAAATTTTCAGAGTCGTGAAAGGCACAAGTGAGTTGAATAGTGGAACAGAATTCATGTAGCCATCCCCATTTAGATGGGATAAGGTCCTGATGATGATGACAACAAAAAACACGAGTTAAGGTGAAAACATATCATACATCATGATTCAAAAGACCAAATGCGGTTGTGTCATGCGTGAGCATCAAGGATCACATGTACCGGCCAACTCCAAAACTGATATGAATGGGTATGCACCGACCATTACACACTTTATACGGCCATATCAGTAAGAATTCTGACTAGCCACGTTTTGGCAATACGTATGATACTGAGCATATTCGTTTCTCCGAAATACAGATACCTATCACCCAATACAACACGATGTGTACAATCTGATGCTTTAAGAATCATAAGCATGAAATTAACCTAAACGGACTGTCTGCGTTCAAAATCCTAGAGCCAGATAGTCAAATGCGAGCAAAGAGCCCACTGCAATCAAGATCGGCCAAATCAATCACATATGCAGGCTTCTCAAGCATGCAAGACATCCACGGATGAAAGTATTCTGGTTTCTCGACACTAAATGAATCTGACAAATCATTTTGGTGAAAAGAAATTGGGAAAAAAAAAAAACATAGCAAAGCAGATTCCAATTCAGGAATATGTTCTATCAACACCCAGAAACTGAAAGAAAAGGAACAAAAACCCATATAAAAGTAAGAACAATCAAAACCCATATAACAAAAGGCAGATTGCACTCAAACGCAACAACTAAAAATCAGAATCTTAGACCAAAACATCAAAAACCAGAGCAGATTTCAAGCACATCACCACCTAAAATCTTGCTTCTTCCAGTCAAAAATAGCTCCCAAGAAAACCTAAATCACACTCAAATTCGAAATCTCAATTACCACGAAAAACAAAACAAAAAAAAAAAAAAAAAATTCCAAAACCCAACACAATCAGTAAGAATAATCAAAACCCAGATCATAAAACCACCCAAAAGAAAGCAAATCAAACTCAAAACAAGTAAATTCCAGGACCAAGAAGAAGAAAATGAACAGAGAAGAAGAGGAAACGGAAGCGAGGAAAAGGAAATCGGAGAAATACCCATGAAAGAAGATCCGATTGGAAGGTGAGATTGAGAAAGACAGCGAGAATCGAATTGCAGGAGAGAAGAACAGGGTCGATCTAACATTGCCATCTGCTATTTCTCTCTCTCAACTTTTTAAAAAGTAAACTCCGCTGTCAAAATAAAAAATACGGTATTAAAAGGTAAATCCGTATATCTGAAATCGAATGCATCCCGACGTATTACCATAAGATACGTCACAGATCTAGCCGTAGAATGTGGACCTTTTTTTATCATCCAAACCGTTTATTTGATAGGGATCCACGAGTATGGGTCATTATCAAAAGATATTTGGGGATAAGTTATTCCATCTTTGATGATGAAAAAGTTATGGTGACTATTCTTGTTATGAAGGGCTTGAAATAATCTAATTGTGACCTTTAAATTTTTATTCCTTCCCACCGTATAAAGTGATACTCATCGTATAAACGGATCAGATCAATGGAAGTTAACCCAGATTCAAAGGCTAAAATCCTTATGTGTCATATTTTAATACAGCGGGTGTATTCGAGCAAACCTCTACGAAGAATACTTCTACGGCTGGGGCTAAGGATGATTGGGTGAACTTGATGGACAGTAAGTGTATTCGCTCGAGTGAGATGGACGGGAGAATCACGGCACACATCATAACATTGAACACATGTGAGAGATCTGATCCATTCATCATGTAAAGGGTTCATGGTATTATATGCTGGAAATGGCAAAAAAAGAGTCTTCCACTCTTCGGATTCGGAGCGTCATGATTCGGCGCTAGGGATCCTTTTATTGGAAGGGGGTGGAACCTGTGTTAGATATCCAGGAAACGGCACACGTGTCATATATCCCGACCATTCACCACGTAGATTATTCTGCGAGTATACCATGGCCCAAATTTAATACTGGTCCGCCGATCAGGTAGGTCAAACTTTTACGAGGAAAATGGGCGGCTGGAGAGAAAAGGGTCTGAAGAAGATAGAATTCTACCTTTTCTTAATACTGGAATGTTCGTAGCGCGCACTACATGGGCAACGGCCCTGATCTCTTACGATTCTCAGATATAAATGATATCGCTCGCAAGAGCCGGCTGATTGAATCACGACAGCCGTCCATATCGGTATGTTGAATATTGACCGTTGGTCATATTTTATTCCGTCGGTTAAGGTTTTCGTGTACGTGCATGGCTGCTGCCTGAGATGTGGACGTAAGCCAGCGATCGCACGAAGTACATCATACCTGATGAATGGCTCAGATATTGGACGCTTGTTCCACATCGGCCGATACATGTGCTGCAAAGGCCCCGTACATCCCACGAGAGCGAGTGCACTTCACATTCCTTGGATGAATTCATAAAAAGAACAAAGAGACGAGGAGATTTGATACTCTGGCAGAGTACGAGCTTCTATGTGCACAGATGCATACTGCCTCGTTTCGAGTGGCACTCGTATCCCACGGCCAAAAACATCCGATGCTGGGGTCCACTTAGGTGGGCCTCATGCGTTTGACAGGTAGTATCTAGCCTTCCGTATGCTGTGAGCTTTGCTAAGTCCACACGCGTGTATAAAGCAGGCAATGTACACGCCGCCAAATACAGGTACGAGATCTAAGGCATTCCATCATGTGGGTCCCACTACTTTCATTTTTTCGCCCAATATCAGATCGCTTGGCAAATCAGGGGACGCGGATTGGCTAGTGACCCCCACTGGCCGTTGGTGTTCTGTGGGCCCCACCATGATGTATGTGTTTCATCCATGCTGTCTGTCCGTTTTTTCATATCATTTTATGATATAAAACCAAAGATGATGCAGATACAGGTCTCAAGTGGACCACATCACAGGAAATAGTATCGATCGAAGGCTCACCGTTAAAAACTTCTCACGGGTCACATAAAACACATACATCGTGGTGGGGATGCAGAACATTGACCGCTGTCCTCCTGACTGGAGGCAGCGTCACCGGCCAAACCGCGTCCCAAATCAGGTGGGCGCTGATTAACAAAGAGAAGTGCGACGGAAGTAACTAGGCAGAAATTTTGGTACTTGAATTCGGTAGTAATCACTCCGGTACCACGTTAGTGTTGAAAAAACTTCTTGGTCCTCATTATTATGTATTTGTTTTATCCACACCGTCCATTCATTTTTTTCCGCTAATTTTAGGGCATGAGTCTAAAAAATTAGTCAGATTCAAATCCTAGGTGGACCACATAATAGGAAACAAAATTGATTAAAAGTGAACCATTAAAACACAATATTAGCTTGACGCGGCTCAATTATCATTCTTTCTTTATGGTGTGGTCCATTTAAGATTTTGATCTTCCTTATTTATATGCTCATGCCCTAAAATGAACTAGCTAAGTGGATGAACGGCGTAGATAAAACACATGCATTATTAGGGCCCTCGAAGCTTTTACAGCACGGACCACACCGACAGCGACAGGGTACCGAAGGGGTCCCTCCGAATCCGAGTAGGAAAGTTTGCAAGCCGTACATCTACTTCGTGTGTTTCTCATCCAACGAGCGGACCGGCCTATTTTTGGCTGAGAACATCTATATGGCTGGCCTACCTGAGGACAGCGGATACAGCATCTATCGCAGAACTGGCACGTGTGGTGTAGTGTCGATGGTACTCGTACATGCGTGTCAGCTCTACAAATCTCGTACATTCTTTTCTGGAACTTGGATTTTATATTTTCCATCTTAACCGTCATTTGTGGACCCCGGTCGAGCAGTTACAAAGACCTAGGTGCAATCCAACGATTGGACTCCTGCCGGAATGGCTGCGTACCTGCGTGTACATGGATTGTCATACTCCCCCAGAGCAATATAGTATTCCTCTTGAGAGGCGTGCCCGCACTGAACCGACTAGCCGGGCCCACCAACCGACCATCCGTCCTTCTCCCCATATTTTTCCGTCTTTCTTCTCGCTTTTTGGTATGACTCAAATGCATATCGGAAATTGTAATCCGCGAGACCTAGTTGATCCCGACCGTCCATCCATCTGACACTTGCCATGGATAGCCTACGTGCGACAACCTACGGATTTGTAATAACGAGGAACCATTATAAGAAACGGATAACTATATTCCATTGGACGCTCAGGATGGTCCGATTGAAGAAAGTTTTGCACTGCTGACCATCTATAATACGGCCACGATAGAAGTGGGGACAGCAATAGTAGTGTGTCTCGCAGACTACTAAAACGATCTTCCAAATTGGTTGTTTTGTATCCAGGCCGTTCATCCATTTGGTAACACTTGGTAAGCATCCAAGATCAAACCATTCACGCGTAGGCCGCAAGTTTATGCTGAGTATATAAAAGACCCTTGGTCATTTTCTAACCATCCATTCGTCTGATGGAATTATCGAATGTCTAATGAACAGACCCTTTTAGTTCAATCTAGTGAATGCTCGCAATACCTCCTACCTAATGAACGGTCCCGATCTTTCGTACGTGTAAGACATTGGCACATGAGTCCTGCTACATATCACGCGAGCAAATGAGTCCTGCTACGTATCACGCGAGCGAATATACTTAGAATTCCTTTTTTCTCAGGTAACTGATATTTACACCCCTTCTTTTTACGCCAGCACCCTTTCCTTTTGCTCTTTAACTTTGTTTGGTATTATTCTAACACCAAAAGTTCAGAAAAATGGAGTGCATTTAAAAAGACAGGTGAGAGTGGATGCATCATGCCAGTGTTATTTTCTATTGGTCTGAAAGTAAAGTTTGGCGGTACCAACGTCCTCGTCGGTGGCGCTCTCTATAAAATGGCACTTTTTTAGTTTTTGTCCTGCCTATAAAATATGCCGTGTGCTTTTAGATATACGGACAGTGAATCATCAATCTACACCATCCATTAAATTTGTAGTCCCCTTTAAGTGATACTATTTAAATTGAAGTCGAACAGAGGAGTTTTTACTTATGATCAGAGTCATAGAACATGGGCGGACGCGGATTGCATCCTAACCATGCCTGGACCTGTCAAAGCTTTGTGGTCCCACTGTAATGTATATGTTTTATCCACACTGTCCATCCACTTTGCCATGTCATCTTAGGATATGATTTCAAAAACTAAGGCAGATCCAATGCTTGAGCAAACCACATCACACGGAACAGCTAGAATTGAATACGAACCATTAAATATTTCCTGGGGAGTCAAAGTTTGTTTTAATCAAGCTGATATCTGTGATATCCTGATAATATGGCACCTTATAAATAGGCTAGATGGCAAATAAACATCGTGATGGTCTCTAGCCTCTAGTAAGTTTCAAGGGTGGCTTCGTTATCACCTAAGCTTTTTTTTTTTTTACGCACGCACGCACACTCACGCCACACGCACACACACCGTGGGATTTCACCACCATGGCTACTCGTACCCTTGACCCGGTCTTGAAACTCCAAGGAGTGATAAGAGCAAGGTCCCAACCGAGCTAGCCGTTATCACCTAAGCTTCTTTTGGCGTAGCCAACCCTTCCTTTAGATGGGCAATCCCTTTCTTTAGATGGACAATGTGGATAAAACACAATAATCCCTGCTTAACTGAGTTCAACATACATGGTTCGCATCATTCACTGCAAAGATGATCAGAGTCACGGAACATTGGCAGATTGTATCATTTTCGGCAAAAAGGTCCAATTTTCAATGGGTGGATTAGGTGAGACCATGGAATCACCAAAGCCAGTGTGGCCCTTACCGTGGGGCCCAATTCTCAAGGTGAATTATTAATTAAATATATTTAACTTCAAACGGCATACAGATTCGAAGGCATGACGGTAGGTAACCATTCGACCAGTGGCTTCAAATACCAATGGAAGGTTATGATCCTATGCTCTGCATGACTTTTATTCCTTCTTCCCTTGGGGGAACCATAACTACTGGGTTCCACCTAATGGTGGGTGTAGTATCCAGCTTGAAAGTTGAGCTGCTAATGACACAATTTAGGATTCAATCACTAGTTGTCTAACTTTGCAATCCTTGCTAGTTGAAAAAGGTAAAAGGATATTTATAGACGGTCCATGTTTCATGATTATTTTGTCCACGGTTTTACATGTCTAATGCAATTAAAGACTAAGGGGCCACTTTTTCATCAAAATGGGCAAAGGAGTAATTTGATATTTTACAGCATGTGATTCTTTGTACTTGGGCACTCAAATGCTTATTTTAATTCAGGCAAAGTTGTGCAAGACTATCCATCCATGTCATGTTGTCATGCCCAACTAGTCATGAACATGTTATTTATGACTAATTATTTCAGCATTGTTTTTTACCATTATTATGAGTCATAACAAATTTGAATCAACTCTAATATTAAAAAATTAAATCTAATTCTAATGTAAATTCATGCGCTCTTCAGAAGAAAGTTTAATAAAGATGAAACAATCATAATAGCTAAAATAATAAAAATAATTAAACAAGCAAACAAAGAACACAATATATATTTTGTATGAAAAATCCTTGCGAGGAAAAAACCACGGTACAAATCGACAGAGATATCCATGGTAATTGAAAGTTATAGAGCTTACACCACGCACCTTCTCTGATTGTAGGATCGTCCAATCTTCCCTTATAATGCGCACATTATAAAATCCTAGCCCATTGAGAAAATTCATTTCTGAGCCCTCATGAGTATAGAAAACCTCCTCACCTTACAAAACTACTACCTTCAGAGAGAACGCTCGTAAGTATTAAGACATAATCACAAATAGGCTTAAATACTCTAATTTTTTCAAAACCATGCAATTGATCTGGAGCCTGTCGGTATGACCAACCCCACTGTCAATCGGGCTAACAGTGCATTGATCCATCATCTAAAAACTACATTATCTAAGATATTCCACGTAACACTTTTCAAACACCTTTGAACAGGAATATGATAAATTGTGGCAATTATTGTGTGTGTGTGTATTTGATACATGTGAATTAAGGGATGAATGTCAATCCTAAGCATTAATGGTCAAATTTTATAAATGGAGTAGAATAAATGGCTCTAAAATATTCAATTTTAATTAATTAACTATGATTGTTTTTTATATCTAGCTATGTTTTCCTCATGTACATGTGTGTATGCGTGCGTGTGTATGTGTATTTATGTATAATGAAATTGTACATGATAACGAATGGTCAATTAAAAAGGCCTGGATATCTAAGCTCTCTTTTTCTCCTTCATAGAATTTGATCTTAAGTATAATGAGATAATGTTGTCAGAGATAATATTGATCCAAAGTGTGTGTGTGTGTATATATATATACACACTTTATTGTGAAAGATATTTGTATACTCATCTAGTACATACATTTCAACTAACCAAATCCTTCCACTATTATTGGTCGATAGTCCTGGGCAATGGGCAATGCTTCTCTGATTTTGTGTACATCTATTTCATGTCAGATCTTATTTCTTTTATTTAAGTTATCTAGGTGATTTATCGTTGAAATTTTTTGTTTATATGCTCCTTACAAGTGCACTTGTTGTGTATTTGGAGCCATGGCATGTTGATATATTTGAGTTCCTAAATCTCAAAAAAGATTGTGGAAAAATATTGCTAATGTTTTAATAAGCTTATCTGTGATTAGAATAGTTTTATAGCATTTTTTTTTCCACATAATTTTTTTTTCCTTTTTGTTGTGTGATCCATTTACTTTGATAGATATTTTAAGTTGAATGTATGTATACTTCAATTGATTGTGTGTAAGGAGTGTATTATATGTTTATTGTAAAAACTCAATTTGTTAGTGTCAGGCCCTTAATACTTTAACATGACACATGTAATTTGTACCATATAAGCATGGATAAAACAATTTAAAGTGTTTATTAGAATGCCTGATTTTATATTTCAACAAAAAATATATTTATTCTTTTTTTTTCTAATACTTAGGTTATATTTTTATGTTTACCTAATTAATGTTAACTTGTATGCCTGCAAAGTTATGTTGTTATGTGTCTTAAATCTGAACATGCACGACTAGTCGTGGGTCAAGTTCGACCGGTCGTAGGAGCGGCTTAACTAGTCGTAGCCCGCTCGACTCAAATTTCAGTGAGCATAAATTTTTGAAGTCCGAGGTTCTCGACCGGTCATGGGTGGCGCTTGACCAGTCGTAGCTTTGTCTCGACCGGTAGTGGTTACGCAGATTCGTTCCGCAATTTTGTACGGATTGCGGATTTTGAGTCATTCCGCAACAAAGATGTGGAAATGAGTTTCCTAAAACTATAAATAGGGATTCCTAGGGTTTTTCTAGGGTATGAGAAATAATTATAGGGCTTTCTAAAGGGGTTATAGAGAAATCAAAGGGTGTAGTAAGGGTGAGATTCGAGGTTGTTCGAATCGAGTAAGTCATCTCTCTTGTAATTTATATTTTCATAGTGAAGATTTATCACTTTGTGCCATGATTTTTTCCCGCAAGGGTTTTCCACGTTAAATCTGTGTGTTCTCTTGTATGTGCTTGGTGTCATTGTATTGTTATCCTAGATCTAGATCTGCATGATTCCACTGGTCAAATCTCCAACAAGTGGTATCAGAGTTATCGTTAGGGTACAGATCAGAATCTGAGGGATTGGTAAAAATGGTGAACATTATGTATGAGATTGAGAAGTACTCGGAAAAAAATAATTTTAAGTTATGAAAAATCAAGATGATGATTTTCTTAATCAAGCAAGATGAAGATGGTGCTCTTGAGGAGTGGAAGTCTACTATAACTGATGATGAGTGGAATACTCTTAATAAGAAGACTTTATCATCGATCCGTTTATATCTCACGGATGAGGTTCTCTACAACGTCATGAGGGAGAAAACTGCAGCTAAGTTATGGAGGAAGTTAAAGGATGTCTATGCGAAAAAATCCTCTGAAAATCGTCTGCACTTGAAGTGGCAGTGGTATAACTTCAAAATGACAGAGGGTGGAGATCTGGAGGCTCACATAAGCAACTTTAATAAATTAGTTTACAAATTGTTGGATATGGAGGAAGTAATGAAAGATGAAGAACAAACATGTATATTGTTGAATTATCTTTCGATGTCATATAAGTCATTCAAGGACACTATGTGCAGCATAAATAAAATTCTGAATGTCGACACCGTTATCTCAGCCCTTCAAGGAAAAGCTATGAGACAGCTGAACAGCGATATGGGGACATCTTCTAATGCACTGTTTACAATGAGTAAAAATTCTGGACAAGGTACAAGTTCTTCAAGTTCTATATCCAAATTCAAGGGTGTCACGCCCCAAACTCAGAAACCGGACTCACAAAATTCTCGTTCGTCGAATCCGGCGCCGACAACCTCCGTAGTACCCCATTCTCGGCTCCCGACACCCATATGATAAAAAACTTTAAGTACAATGCGTAGGAAAGGAAAATACAAAATAGTGATAATAACAAAAACTCCAGAAGCTCGGTTGCACGCTCCAACTATGACGAGACTAAGGCTGCATCCTGGCGTCACCTGCACGCATCAATTGTGCATAAGCTTATAGAAAGCTTAGAGGGTGGTGTAAGTATGTGCGAATATAAGCGTGCTTAGAATGCAAGGTCAGAGTAATACGGAATCATGCTTATGAATATATGAATACAATCAGCCGTACCAAGGCTATGTGGTGCAAGATGTGAATGCGATCGATCACATCCAGGCCATGCGATGCAGAATGTAAGTCAAGCATATCAATCATCATCCACATATCAATGTAGCTCCTTACTAGAGCATCAAGTCAATACGGTTCTCAGTTTGGATAATCACCGGGGTCTAGTACACTCTACGTCAGCTTGTCGTCCCTATCCGAACGCACAACTGGGAGAGCAAAATAGACCTCACTATCTGCCTGTCAATATCGGGCCCGGCTCGTCGATAGCGGACCGATTTCTCAAGCTGGTCAAACTCAACCTAGAAGTTGCCCCCTCACTCAGGCGGGTAAGGTCACACCCCTTTCCAACTGACCACGACACAGTGGGAGACGCGACCTACTGGTATACGGCCCTCGCGCGCTCGTGTATCCACTCGGTCTCGACGTTAAAGTCATCCTCTGATATCATCGGGTTTAAGAATTTTCACCCAGGGATATTTATGGCGCCTTTATGCTAGAACCAAACATTTTCGGTATCCAATCCAGTCATCCACGATGCATTTATGGTGGCTATGGCCCTGATGTCGCTAGGGCATACAATAATCACAATCATACAAATGCCAGTGCATGAGTTACACTACCAGTCAAGCAACAGTCCTACATGTATCATGCACTCATGTAGGGCAACTCCGTTTATCAGGGAGCCCATAAACAGTTCGCCCGAAGGCATATGCTATAATCAGTCACTTCTCATATCAATCATACATATGATGCATATGATAATGAATCATAGATCTATACTAAACATGTATATAGGGATGATCTCTATGTATAACTGAGATGGGCCTAGATGGCTTACTTACTACAAGTGTGCCTATTAGTGGGCCTTAGGGAGAGTGACAATGCGGACATTTAACCGACGTCATCCTTACAATGTGGGCATCTAACCATCATTATTCTCAAGGCATTACTTACTATAAATATCGTTTTATGCCATGGAGGGATCACGCATTGTAATGGACTTAGTTGCAATCAATTGAGCCGTATCATATGGGCCTTACATTCATCAAGTGGATCACCTTAATGAGCCTCACCAATGGGCCTTAGGTCCTTTGCAATGGGCCTTAGAATTCATTAAAAATGAGCCCAATCACATGAGCTTTATGTGCATCAAATGGGCCTAATCACATAGACCTTATATATACCAAAGTGGGCCTCAACAATGGGCCACAAATACATCAAATGGGCCTACACACATGGGCCCATATATAACAAGGGGAATCTCGAATAAGATGGACAACATGGATATAGAACGTATGGACGGAATCGATGAAATACAAGTATTATGGTGGGGTCGCTCTCATATCGTGGTGGCCACCGAAATATTTATTTTCCACTCAACCCGTAATTGGTTCACACAGCCATGGAGCCCACAAAAATGTTTGGTTTCCATACAACCTGTTGATATGGTCACATGACCATGGGGTCCCATCACAATATTTATTTTTCATCCAATCTATTCGTAAAGTCACATGGACCAAGGAAGCTCACCATAATATTTATTTTCCATCCAACCTATTCATAAGGTCAAGTGGACCATGGGCCCATTGTAATGCTTATTTTGACGTCCAACCTGTTCATATGATCACGCGGGGCAGGCCCACTGTGATGTTCATTTGCCACCCAATCTATTTACAGGGCCACACGGTCAAGGGAGGGGCCCACCGTGATATGCACTTGACATCCAATCCGTTAATAGGGTCACACGTACGTGGAGCCCACTGTAATGTTTACTTGCCATACAACGTGGCCAAGGGCCCACCGTAATGTTTATTTTTCACCCGACCTGTTGATTGGGTCAGGGAGCCCACGGTGATGGGGTCCACAAATCCAGTCCACCCATTATGTGTGTCCCACCTGGCTGAGGGTTCAGACCAAGTTTCAGCCTCATCCAAATTTCAGGTAGGCCCCACCAAATGATTTTATATATTTTAGGCATGTCTTCACATGATTTTAGACGGTATGGCCCACCTAAGATCTGTATACGGCTGATTTTTGGCAGGGACCCCACTGCCCTAAGGAGCCACAGGATGAACGGGGTGGATGATCCACATACATCATGGTGGGGCCCATGGCTGGGACCGTGGGTCCCTGCCCGTACGCCCGTCCGCCGCTGGTAGCAGGCGCTGCCTGCGCTGTCAGCAACAGCAGCAGCGCTGCTGCTGTTGTTTTGTGTTTTTTTTTAAAAAAAAATTTGTATTCCCGGGGTTTTTAATAGGTGGGGCCCACGTCAAAAAAAATTCGGTCCGATCATTGGATTCTACGGCCCTGGATCGACCTAATGAGACCAATAAGTAACATGTTTTTGGCATAAAGAAACGTCGGGGTGGATTTTGAACGGCGGGGCCACTGTTTTGTTTGTTACGGCCAGCCAGATTATTGGATTGGCCCCAAATTTTGACTCAACGCCTAAATTTAGGTGGAGAATGGGATGGACGACGTGGATTAAACCGATACATCAAGGTGGAGCCTACACAAGTGGCCCAGTTAATAAACTTGAAATTAAGCTGATATTTCTGTTTTCCATTCATTGACGTCCAGCATCCTAGACGCTGGACGGTTTTGGATATAACACATATTAAGGTGAGGCCCACGTGAACATGGCCCACCCATAGAAATCTAATATTTGGATTTGCCCATCATCTTTAATGTAGGGCCCACATGGCTTGGATGGCCATAGGGTCCACTTGATGGATGGTTTTAATGCCACATACACATCATGTGGGCCATAAAATAAAAAAAGAAAGTGGAGAGAGAGAGAAATTCGAGTGATGGAGGGACCCTGGTATTATGGGCCCTCCCTTGCATGATCTACAACATACATTAAGTGGGTCCCATTTCGTATGGGCCCATCAATCAAAATCAACGGTGGAGATCCTCTCTCCACTGAAATGAACGGTCTAAATGACCATGTTATGCAAAGAAAGTAAACATCATGGTGGGGTCCATGGAGAATGGCCCCATCATGGATTAATCTTGAAATCAAAGTAGGTCATTGGCCACATCAAGGGTCCAAAGTGAAATCCATACCATCGGTTGGTAGGCCTCACTTGGCCCATCATCAAAATAAGAAATCTACACCTATAGAAGCACCCACCGTCCGATCTTCTTGGTCCGTTGGAAAGCCGACCTCCTTGTGCTTCACTTTGATGGAGGGAGATGAAGATTCAAAGGCTAGGATGGAAGATTTTTGGGGTGGAAAGTGGGCCACACTATTCACTTCTCTTTTTCTCTCCTTGGAAAAATTGTCGACGTGTGAGACTTATGGTTTGCTTGGGATTTTGATTTTGCGAAAGAGAGAGAGATGTGATGGTTGAGAGAAGTGATGGGTGATGTGGTGGTTGGGTGAAGTGATGTGAAAGTTGACTTTAGGTTGCTTGTGTAAGAGAAGGGTATGGGTTGTTGTACCTGACTTGATGTATGATGTGTACTTGATTGATGGGATTGATTGATTGATTGATGGGACATCTCGTAGAGATTCCTTCGTAATCCGCAACGTGCGATGTTTCTTCGAATTGAACGCCAGCCTATATCTTCTACCCTGGGTATCATGTTGGTGCGCGAGTCGCGACGTTAAAACCGTAGCGACGACGCGGTCGCTAAGGTACAGGTTTCGGGTCGAGTCGACTCTGATATGAGGGACTCGGTTTAGGTTCGAACGTAAACGTCGAATACAGGTCGAAGGTTGTCGAAATTCGACCGGAAGGACCGCAGAAGAATCTGAAATGGTACGGTTTAGGACACGGGTCTTACGAAGGGCAAGGGCAAAGAGAAGGTAAAGTGTTGAAACTGTGGGAAGGAAGGACATGTGAAGAAGGATTGTAAAAATCATAAATCGAAGAGAGAAGATTCTGAGACTTCATGCAGGGAGGTCAACGCTACCACGTCAGATAGATGTGATGGTGATGTTTTATCTGTGTCTTCGCTCAGACGGCCATACGATGATCGTAAGGACGAGTGGATGCTAGACACAGGGGCATATTTTCACATGATTCCTCATCGGAGTTGGTTCACCTGGTACAGGGAGTGCGATGGTGGACAAGTATTTATGGGCAATGACATTGCCTGTAATGTTGTGGCTGTTGGTTTGGTGCGTATCACGATGTTTGATGGGGTGGAGCGTACCTTGATAGATATGAGGCATGTTCTTAATTTGAAGTAGAATCTGATTTCTCTTGGTGTGTTTGAGGTAAAAGGATGCAAGTACACAGGTATTGATGGTGCTCTTAAAGTATCTAAGAGAGCACAAGTAATCATGAAAGCACAATGACTCGATAACATATACAGGTTCATCGGGAGCACTTCAAAAGGCGAAGCTACAATAGATGTAGTGGATTCTACCTCTGCACGTGTGTGACATGTTGGACATTGCCACATGAGCGAGTAGGGCAAGTAGGTTGAGACGCTCGGACAGAGATACAGAGCAGGTGGAGCAGTCACTTGTGAGAAGAATCACACAGCATGACCACATGATATCAACAAGATACATGGACGACTCCAATATTGTAGAAAATTCATCTTCTATTCAGATGGCTTTAAGTAAGCCTGGTGCTGAGAAGTGAAAGATGACTATGGGCGATGTGATGGATTCGTTGTACTAGACAGACATATGGGAGCGGGTGGAGCTTCTAGTGGGCCGAAAAGCGGTTGGATGCAGGTGGATCTTCAGGAGGATACAACAAAAATACAGAGCAAGGTTGTTAGTGAAGGGTTATGCTAAGAAAGAAGGGATCGACTTCTCAGAGATATTCACATAAACAGTATATCAAGTGTCTATTAGATTCGTGATTGGTGCTGGTTAGCCAATGTGATCTTGAGCTGGAAAGATGGATGTGAAGTCTGCACTTTTGTAAGGAAAAGTGAAGAACAGATCTACATGAAGCAACCAGAGTAGTTTGAAGTTAAATGGGCTGAGAAAAGACTTTGCAGGAAGTCGTGGTTCAACCTGTCGCCTAGGCAGTGGTTTGATTCCTTCATGGATGAAGGATCGGGGGGCTGTAAAGACGGTACTTGGCATTGAGATTAAAAAAGGAGTAAGCTTTGGTAATCACACAAGGAATACCTTATGTATAGGTATTAAATAAGGATGTGATGAGCCAGGTAAAGTCAGAAAGCGTTCCCTACGCGTCTCTCCTCAAGGTTTCCTCAGGACATGTCCCAAAACAGATGAGAAAAAACAGAATATCTCATGAGCCTTATTCGAATACGGTTGACAGTGTATGCCAGGGTCTGGATTAGATTGGTTATTTCACAGGCTATCAGTGTTGTGAGCAAGTACCCCAACAAGCAATACTGGATAGCGGTGAGATGGTTAGAAGACTACATCTTTTTATTTTGGAAAGATAGGAGCAAAGGTAGTTGAGCACGTGAATTTTGTTCCAGCAAACATGATCACCTAAATCGTTCTTATAGGGAAGTTCAAGTTCTATGTAACTTCTTTGGACTTGACAATGGCGTAAAAGAAAGGTGGAGTGTGCACCAGAAGCTATGATGTGATACAAAAATAAGATAAGAGATCAAGAAGCTACACAATTCAAGATTGAAGACATGGTGGAGATTGTTGTCATATGTCTTAAATCTGAACGTGCACGACTGGTCGTGGGTCAGGTTCGACCGGTCGTAGGAGTGGCTTGACTAGTCATAGCTCGCTTGACTCAAAGTCCAGCGAGCATAAATTTTTGGGGTCCGAGGTGCTCGACAGGTCTTGAGCCATGCTCGACCGGTCATGGGTGGCGCTTGACCGGTCGTGGCTTTATCTCGACTGGTCGTGGTTACGCAGATTCGTTCCGCAATTTTGTTCGGATTGCGGATTTTGAGTCATTTCGTAACAAGGATGCAAAAATGAGTTTCCTAAAATTATAAATAGGGGTTCCTAGGATTTTTCTAGGGTATAAGAAATAATTTTAAGACTTTTTAAAGGAATTTTAGGAAAATCAAAGGGGGTAGCAAGGGTGAGATTCGAGGTTGTTCGAATCGGATAAGTCCTCTCTCTTGTAATTTCTATTTTCATAGTGGAGATCTGTCACTGTGCCGTAGTTTTTTCCTATAAGAGTTTTCCACGTTAAATCTTTGTGTTCTCTCGTATGTACATAGTGTCATTGAATTGCTATCCTAGATTTAGATCTGTGTGATTCCACGGGTCAAATCATCAACAAGTTAGACTATCTATTATGTGGTAGATCCCTCCTCTTTTACACATGTTACTTTTAGCATTGAAATGGTTTTTTTTTTTTTTTTTGGAGTTTTCTATAATTTAACTATTGGGAACGTTATTGTGATGGTATGAGCTGCCGTGTCAATGTTTGTCTTGCCACACTTACTTTGCACAAATAAGATGAGATGTTGGCCCCAAAGTCTATATAGTTATTGTCGAATGGTTGTGTAACTACAACCACCAGCATTTGACTTGACACAGCCACATCAGACTGAATTCAGAGTTTCATGCTGACTCTACATATATATATATATAATAATTTAAGTGAAATGAAATTTAAGCATGTAATTTATATAGTTTTATTATCTTCTCATCGAACTATGGACATAGATTAAGGAGTTACAGTGGGAGATGTATCAGTGGGTGGAGCAGTTGGTGGAGGAGCGAATGATGAAGCGGATGACTAAGCATTTGGGGCAGTAGACGACGATGAGGGTGAGAAGCACTATAAACTCATTGGTGACTGCTCTAACTTTAGGCAATGTCCTCAATGTAAAGCTATTTTACGTTAATTAATACCACCATCTACATAGGCTGTCTAAGTATCAACTTATAAAGATGGAAAAATTAATAGTTAGTTTCTTTTTATTTTTATTTTCTCCTCATAATTGTATAGTGATATTTATATATGAGATTTCACTATTTTATAGTGATTCACCTTAATTAATATATTTAGTAAATTGTACTTATATGATTATTTTGCGTCTCGATGAATGATTGTATTTAATGAATATGTGAAATATGAATGGATTTATTCGAGCAAATATTTAAAAATTTAAACACATTTAAGTGCAATTTTTAACTACGATTGAAATATATTTTTTGCCTCTGCTGATTGAAATTAAAGCTAAATATGGATTTAGACTATATTGGCATCAATCAAGGCTAAAATTTGGATTTAATCAAGGCTGTTAAGAACTAAACTTTAAAATTGAATTTAGCCATAGGTAATGCCTGTAGAAGCTAGATCCATATTTAGCCTTGACTTTATCTCATTTATCCAAATTGATGGCTGCAACTTTGTAGTTAAAGGCTTCAGCCTTAGTCATTAAGAATCAAGGTAAAAGTTTGAATTTAGCCTTGATTGAAAGCAACCAAAGCCAAATTTAATGTTAAGGTTCTTTTAGCCTCGAAGAATCGAGGTTAAAGGCTTTTTAACATTGCATTCTTCGGTTAAAGGCTTTTTAACATTGCTTTTCAAAACTGAGTCTAAAGCTTTTAACCATGGGTTGCAGTGTGCCAGCGTTGTTTTGGATAACTAACATTAAAGACTTTGAACTTAATTTTTAACTTTTTAACTATGGTTTTGAACTGAAGCTAAAGCTTAAAAAATAAAATAAAATTAGTACACAAGCTTTACATGTTTTTAACTCATTCAATTGGTTGTTGCTGCACTGACTAATATCAAGGGCGATATCTCTATTGATCATCATCACAATAATAATGAAAAGAGGTTTTATCAACATCTATATCAGCCCGAACAGTTAAGAAACTCACCGGTGAACAATGTCAACCGCTCATTTCCACTCAACGCCAGTACTCCTTAGTTCATGACCTGTCTAATGCGTGTTTCTACTTTATGTGCTTCTCTATCTCCTTCTTCACGGATCATTGACACTAGTGCGTCAGATTATATCACCTACACACTACATTGCTTGAGTCATATTTCTCCTGCCATGCCAATAAACCTATTCAACCATCTAATGGAATCTCTGTTACTCTCAATCATAAATGGAATAATTTTTTTTTGTTCATTTTTGCATTTTTTAAAAATGTTATTCATGTTCTTGATTTCACTTTATGATCTTTAATTGATTGACAAAATTACAAATGTTGTAAATTGTGTTGTTACTTTTTATTTCTTGAAATTTGTGTTTTTTCAAGATCCCCTCTCAACCCCCCCCCCCCCCCCCCCCAAACAAAAATAAAAAAAATAAAAAAAATAAAATAAAAATGATTGGACTGGATAAGGAGCATGGTGGACTTTATCATCATAACTTTAATTTATTTTCAACTAATTTGATTACCTATCAACAAAGTCCTTTTGATGTTTTGGCACTAGTATTTTGGCCATCTCTTTAACTCTTAAGCTTTTATCTGAGATATGCATGGTACATAAATGGCATTTTTTTGTGTGCATGTGGCTTAACACTTTATTCAACATGGTATGGCAAATTATCCAATGGAATGGTTCATCCAATAGTCCTATATGGAGCAAGCCATGCCGCAAGAATCATGATGGCTAGATGATCATAACCTTTGAATGTGGTCAATTTGTTACACCTATTTATTATTAACGAGCCATGATCACATGGTCAAAATCATCAAACAACAGCGATACTTTGAAATCATAAATAATACAGAATGATATTTATCAAATAAATGCTTTGAGAAGATGACCAAACAACAATTGGATCATTTAATTAGCTTGATTTTGTAAAATGGCTTACTGCCAGCTGCTTGAAGGAATAAATAGTTCAAATCCACAATTGGGCATTCCATGTATCATTTAAAAGGTTTGAGGCCCTTGCTAATGTCGTACAAGGATGAGAAGGTTAACAAACCACAAATGCATGTGTGGGAAATGCCCACACACAACTAATTGGTATGCAGGCCCACCACTGTATTTGTATGGCATCATGTTGATTTAGTTGTCCACCACGAAAATGGGATGCACCAATATTTAAGTTGTTGGAACCATCTAGTAGAGCGTATCATAAAAAATAGAGAACAATCATCCAAAAACTATACACTCACGTGAGGCGCATGTAATGGTTGGATCAACCTAACTTTTAGGATATTCCATTTACATATTGGAATAACCTTGCTAGATGGAGAGATGTCATACAAACACCAAAGTGCGCCCCATGTGCCAACTACTTAGATGTAGAACTAATTGTGGGCATCTCTCTATGTATATACATACATTCATACACATAAATGTGTACACGTGTTTGTGCACGTGCGCACACACTTATATATGAAAAATGTACTATGAGGTTGAGCTCTACCGTGATGTGTGTTGAATATTCACTCATCAGTTAGATGCGACATTCCATGGTGATCCACATGCTTAAAAATAAGGCCAATCCATGACTTCAGTGGGCCGCGCCATAGACAACAGTGAGAGCAAACACTCATTGAAACCTTTTTGGTTGTTTATGAGTCCCATTAAGAAGAAGTTCAGGCATCCAATCCATCCATTACGTGTGTTCCACCCGGAAGAGAAGCCACACCAAATTTCAGACCATTAAAAAACTTGGTTGGGCCCCACCAAGTGCTTTTAGATATTTTTAAAGCATGGTTTCAGCGGTGGGCCCATCCATTGTATATCCTACTTCTAGTCAGTGTGGTTGAGCTCCATGGGCCCTATTGTAATGTGTGTTGGACATCCACAATGTGCATTTGGTGGATCCCCTTGAAGTTATGAGATGTTTAAAAAATCAATATATCTAGAACTTAGGTGGGCCATACCATCTGACACCATGTGAAAAACATGTAAAAGAACTTCCTGGGGCCCAATGGTTTTGGAATGGTTTGAAATTTGATGTAACCCCTACTCCAAGTGGAACGCACATGGTGAATGGGTTGGATGTTTGAACCACGTCTTACTTGACACTATAAACAATAAAGAAGGTTTTAATGGGTAGGCATTTATTCTGACTGTTGTTTGTGATGTGGTCCTACCTAAGTCATGGTTTAGCTTATTTTTATACCCATGGACACCATGGAAGGGTGCATCTGATTGATAGGATGAATCTCCAATATACATCATGGCCGGGCGTAGACGTTACTTCATAGTAATCTCCTTCCACCCACACACGTGCGTGGTTTTGCTAACCTGCTGATGTTACGGGAATATTAAGCACATACACGTGGGATGCCTAATTATCAATTGGAACCATTTACTCAATTCATGCCACGGGGAGCAAGCCAAGGTGCAAGGATCACGCGGACTTGATGATCTAAAACTCTAAATGAGGCCAATTTGTTATAATTATTTATTTTGTTAGAGTCATAAATCACATGATTATAATCATCAAACCAAAATGCTACTTTGGAATCATCAACAATGCAAAGTAGGATCTATCATAGGTAATTCAAGATGACAATTTGGACTTATTTTGTTCATCTGATCAATCTTGACAGTCTATTTACTATGTTATTGACCAATTGCTTAGGAACATCCATAAGTGTAATATTTACACCATGACTTATCTCTACTTGCATGAAAGAGTGGATGGTTTAAATCAATGATTAACTGTCTCACATGTCATTAGTAAAATTTGGAGACATTGCTAAGATACCGATGAAGAGGAGATGCTTGGAAGCTCTATGCATTAATTGATCCCGGCCTGGTTGACCTGATGTTATCTGGGTCAACCTGGACCCAATTTGAACCCAGTTAAACCCAATTTACACTTGGGTCGGAAGACTAGTGAGACTCGAACCCAACCCAATCTCTCGACGAGACAAAAAAATACTAACCATGGTTCATTAGAATTTGTTGGGATCTATCGAGTACCTCATGTTTGGGAGCCCTAATTTGAAAGAACTCTCTTACTGAAATATTTTAACACCAACTATTCAATGATTAAGTAGACCCACGTTCCGAAAAAAAAAAAACAGAAGTCATATGATCTACAGGCTGAAATATTTCAATCCAAGAACTATTATTATTAGCTTATCCGATCTTAGGCGAGGCCTATCATCTAAACGGTTCTGAACATTGAAACACGACCCGCAATACGCCGCACACTTAAAACCACACGATGCTAGAGGTGAGAGGACGATTAGTCACGCTTGTGGGAAAAAGTGCCATCAGAACACATTTTTGACAGAATCTGACCGTTCATCAGGTCTTCTCCTGTCTCTATTTATTGACGTCCAAAAAAGTAGGCTAGTCTCTTATCAAGTGGGCCAATATTAGATGTACGTCTGGAAATTATCCAGCAGGCCACATGCAATGTATTGCTGTCCACCGGATAGGGATGGCAAACTTGGGTTTATGGCCTAAACATAAAGCCCAAGCCCATAACAAGCCCGCCCAATTGGGTCATGCTCGTCCTTTGGGGGCTACCCGGCCCATTGTGACCCAGTGCACCCGCGTATCCCGCACGATCGTCTAGATCCCCACACGTACCGCACTCGCGCTCGCCAATGCAAGCGGATTGCGTAGTAACTCACTATGCTCAGCGTACTGAGTAAACTCTGCGAGGTCCACCATGATTTATGTATCTTATCCGTTCCATCCATCCATTTTAACTGATAATTTTGGGGCATGAACCTAAAAAAGAATTATACATAATTTTTAAATGGACCACACCACAAGAGACAGTTGAACTGAACATCCACCGATGAAAAAATCTTGGGGGCCACAGAAGTTTTGGATCAAGCTTATATTTGTGTTTTCCCTTCATCCATGTCTGTATGGTAATATGAACAGGTTGGATGATAAATAAATATCATTGTGGGATCTAGAAAGGTTTCAACGGTGGAAATCATTAATCCCCACTGTTTACTGTAGTATGATC
Source organism: Magnolia kwangsiensis (assembly GCA_037074715.1). Classification (NCBI taxonomy): domain Eukaryota; kingdom Viridiplantae; phylum Streptophyta; class Magnoliopsida; order Magnoliales; family Magnoliaceae; genus Magnolia; species Magnolia kwangsiensis. The sequence goes on from CM073581.1 coordinate 102,885,500, forward strand.
CATTTGATATTTGGATATTCTTCAATTTTGGGTTCAACCCCTTAAATTAGATAAAAAAGGGGATGGACGGTGTAGATAGACCACATACATTCAAGGTGGGCCTAACTAAGTTTACTCAGTAATCCAATTTCCTCGCCGCCCGATCATACTCGCGCGAGTAGCCTTCAAACCTAAAACCCTAGCCGAGAAAACCCCTCACGGGGAAAACAAAATTCCGAAACAGCCCTGAAGCTCTGTTCCACACTGGTTCGAAGAACAAGACACGCACTCTCTCTCTCTCTCTCTCTCTCTCTCCCCGTACTCCCGCCATGTACCGAGCAGCTGCTGCCATTGCTTCGACGATCAGGCGAGTTACTCGAAAATCACTTCCGCTTCTTTCTATCATTTTCTCCCAAAAACCCAAAAAAAACACGAAGATTTTTTTTAAAAAACTTCTACCATGAATAATTTCTCATGTATTTCTCCTTTTCCCGTTCGTTCTTTCAGTTCCGCTGCTTCCAAGAAACATGTACGTATTCAAATCTCTCTCTCTCTCTCTCTCTCTCTCTCTCTCTCCGTCTGTCTGTCTGTCTCTGTCTTGTATCTCTCAATTTCTAAATAAGAGTAACATTTGATTTCCTTTTTATTTTTACTTGGATTCAAAAGATATGTAGTCAGATTCTCGTGGCACGAAACTATGGTGCGAAAAACATCAATTTTGGCATTGGGGCCCGCGCAGCGATGCTTCAGGGCGTTAATGAGCTTGCCGGAGCTGTGAAAGTGACAATGGGACCAAAGGTAAATGAAATTGTATCTGTGTTCTTGCATTTTTTTGTTTTGTTGTAGCTGTGGGGAAGGAATAGAAATGGATTGGATCATCAAGACTTGAACGTTGAGAAAAATAAAAGCATTCATTGATTTAATCGGTTGTGTGAGGAGTTCTGTTGGATTGTGGATTGAACCGAGTTGCAAGCCACTCATTTCGTTATAGAGGAAATGGTCAAAATGGGTCAGCGTCTGTTTAGTTCATGAGGATTGGTAATTTAGTGTTTCAAGTTGGATGTGAAATGATCACAATGGCGGTCCTCATCGTTATCTAAGTATTATCCCAACTAAATGGGGTCGGCTACATGAATCATGTTCCACCACCATTCCATTTTACGAAGGAAGCTGAGTGAGATTGCAACGTTGGGGCTAGTTCTTTATTTTGAACAGAGTGGCGCTAGGGCCACTTCTATCATTTACATTGTTTTAAGACCCGGGCAAGTCCTGTGCGACTCGTTCGGGTCAGCTCAGAATCGGTCGGACCCAATCTGGTTAAACACCATAAATCACGCAGATGAGTCACCCTCATCTTGGTCATGTTGGGCCAATTCACCCCGGACTTAGGTGAGTTGCAACTTGGATTGAAACCTGACGAGTTGGTTCGAGTTGTCAACTCTTTAATCATGGTCATTTAGGGTTTGTTTGGATGTTTGGAAATTAGTTTCTTTGGAAATGGGATTCATAAGTACATGCAAATTCTTGAATTTGGGCATCTAGAAGTTATGGCAATGGGTTTCCTGTTGGAATCCATTTCCTCTAAGGGCCTGTTTGTTTCACTAATTACCATGGTAACGTAATGAAATGTGCAATGAATACAAATTACTCTACCTGTCTCTTGACAACATCTGCATTTGACAATCAATTCATGTTTTTGGTTTTTCAACGGTAAAATCGTAACGATGACATTTTTACATTAATGTCAAATCATCGCTACAATACATTGACGCTGCTGTTTGGATTTGAGATTTTCACGGTAATGCCATGAAATAGTGCAATGGTTACAAATTCCTTCCCATCTCTTGAATATTTTCTCCTGAATGCTATTGCATTTGACCGACGATTCCTGTGATTGGTTTGACAGTGGTAAATCGTAATGATTACACTTTTTCTTTCAGTTACTAGGGTAACTGGCTAAACAAACATGCCCTAAAAGGAATGTCATGAAATTCCTTGGTAGGAGTTACATTCCCAATACCCAAACATGACAAACATAATCTCTTTCTTAGGGATTTTATTTCCTGGGAACAAATTCCTTAGGCCTTTTAAAATTCCTCAGTTCCATATGACTCCTTATTGAGTTGGATTGTCACAATTCAATCCAATTGGATATTGAAAGCTCCCCAATATGACTGGATCATGTAGTAACAATAAATGGTATTATGATGCATTCTTCATTGAAGTTCCTCGAAGTGTGGACCCCACCGTATAGATGGCAGATGTTTATGGCTATTAGGACTGTTGATCTAGTGGCCATTTATAGCTCGAAAATCATTCCATTTGATGCTCCTGATAATCAGATCACTGAGTTTCTCACAATGAATATGAATCGTTACTCATTTTTGCTCAACATTTTGTTCCAATTGCTTTCTGCCTTCTGCTGGCCAATGTAGTCTAAATCTAATGGCCTTGATTTTTGGTCTATGAACCTTCCACATGATGGCCCACCAAATAAAATGGTCATGATTACCATACGTGTACAGTCTAAAAGTTTTGATTGGCACTTCATGGAACTCGTGAAGTTTGTGCATAACAGTAGCATTCTTCTAATAGAAGTATGCAAGTACTGGTGGATGTTATATATCTGATCTGTTTTTACATAGGGTCGTAATGTAATTATCGAGAAAAGCCATGGGGATCCTAAGGTCACAAAGGATGGTGTCACTGTTGCCAAAAGCATCGAATTCAAGGACAGAGCTAAGAATATTGGCGCAAATCTTGTAAAGAAGGTTGCTGATGCCACTAATACTGCTGCAGGAGATGGTAGTGTCTTCTCTTTTTATTTTTTAATTGTATTGTCCATCATTCCTTCATCATTCATGAGAATTCATAGATAAAGTCAAGCTTGATAATAGCAGTCGGCATCAAAATACTTAGCTATACACTTTTTTTTTTTGAACGAATGAATACACTGTTGTTTGATGTATATAGTCAGATTAGTTCCTAAAGTTGTATAGAACAAGTATGCCTTTCTGACATAAATTTCAAATGCTTAAACTTACTTTGAAGCCAATGCGGATCTCTCTGAAGGATTGAAATGGATTTGGTCATCACAAATATTATTGATTCAATAGGAAGTTTGGTGAAATATGCTATTTGCCATTGAAAAACGAGTAACGTGCAAAACTGTTGGTGCCTTAAGGGTCTTGCCTGTATTTTATCATTTTTTGTTGTTTGTGAAGTTGGGGAATTTTCCAAGGACATTCTGTATTTATTTTTCTAAATATAAATCTAATCTTTTTGTAATTTGTTATTGCCCATTATGATGATCCTTAGCTGTGGTAAGGGATGGGAAGATGATTTGGTGAAGGCCATTGAAGTTGAACTTGGACCAAATGTCCAACAAACTAGAATAAATAATAGGAGGAGAACTTTGCTGTACTTTATTGTTTTTTCATGGCTCTTCATGCCTATGCATCACACTCATATTTGCTCCTTTAATTTTCCATTTAATTGTGTAAGCTCCTCCAATTTCTGTTAATAGATTTATTTGGTCCTTGAATTATGACAGACATTTCTTGTGATGTGACTTTTTTGTTTTTCTGTATTGATTTTTGTTTGATACATTGTCATTGAATTATGATAGGAAGTTTTCGTCATAGAAGAGATTTGTTTCGGCTACAGGTACCACTTGCGCAACTGTCCTTACTCAGGCAATACTTACTGAAGGATGTAAGTCAGTGGCAGCTGGTGTAAATGTCATGGACTTGCGTCATGGTATTAATATGGCTATTGATGCTGTCATCTCTCACTTGAAAAGCAAAGCTTGGATGATCAGCACACCGGAAGAAATTACCCAGGTAAATGGTTCTGTTTATAAAAAATGGAAATGAAAAAGGATGAACTAATGCCTTGTTGATGATCTTCAATGCCTTCCCCTTTCAGTTCCAGCCTTTAATTTTTTTTTTTATTTATCTATATTCTTTATTCTCGTTTCTCCTCTGATATAGCACATGAGGAACCAGTGGTTGTTGCATTCTCGTACATATCCTAATTTTTTTGTTTCGTCCAAAATGCCCGTACTTTGAAAAAGGTAGCAACTATCTCTGCCAATGGTGAACGGGAGATTGGGGAATTGATAGCAAGAGCAATGGAGAAAGTTGGGAAGGAAGGAGTCATAACTGTTGAAGTAAGTACATTCTTTGGGCATATTGTGGTAGATATAACTTGCCATAGCTTAGGCATGTCATTTGATGCTTTTTATTTTTATTTTTATAAATTTGCAGGACGGGAATACTTTGTATAATGAGTTGGAAGTGGTGGAAGGAATGAAACTAGCCAGGGGATATATTTCTCCCTATTTTGTTACAGATGAGAAGACCCAAAAATGCGTGAGTTTGGATAGGCCATCTGTTTTTTTTTTTTGTTGATGACTTTTGTTAAAAGAAAGCGCTGAGATGGTGCAAAAGGCTACTATTCAAGAAAAAGAAAAAGAAATTACAATCCTTTAAAGCTTTTGTACAATATGCCCATTCCACTACAAAAAGCTTTGCGTTGCTGACAAGGCATTCAAAATTGGTTATGTAATGGTTGTTATGTAACGTAATTTTTTCTTCTCCCATCAGCACTATATTCATCTTCTCCAAGTCCCTAATGCTGCCCCACCTTCATATGGTTTATAAACCTCTTCCCAAGTTAGCAAATGTAATTTTTTCTTTTCTTGCGGAACCCTACCACAATAAGTTGCATCTTAGCCTATTCACCTTACCAAAATAGATTTCAGGAACTTGAAAAAGGACACGAAGTACAACGGCATGTTAGACAACGCTGCTTTAATTAGTGTTATGGGTACCCTCTCTTCCATCTTGACAGTTTCCTTTCAATTCTTTCCACTACTATATCTCATAGGTGCTTTGCTGGTTTAGCGATGCATAGAGGAATGCCAAGACAGGTTGAAGGAAAAGTCCCTGTGCAGCACCCCAAAATCTCAGCCATCTACTCTACCTCTTCCATGGCATGCAAACACCCAACTCCCTACATCCACTCCACCTCTTCCATGGTCATCTGTCTGGTTAAAGTCATGCGATATTTCTTAGTTGATTGAACCAATCTATAATATCCTGCATTGAAGCCTAAAAACTTAAAAAGTTTGTGCTGCTTAATCTGCCAAAGTGGTTTCCTTTTTCGCTGCTTAGTTACTGGGCATGTCTAACTGGCAAGGTATGCAAAAGTGGTCACATATTGGCTGTTGTTACCTAACAGTAACAGTGGATATCATTACGGGGCCGTAACGGCTGTTATGGAAAAATGGCCATAACAGCCCATTACAGGCCGATATTGGTTGTTTTCAAGAAAGAAGGGGGAGAAAAAAAAGAAAAAAAAGCCGTTAAGGCCCTTATTATGACGGTAACGGCGGTGGCCGGCCACTACCATTATTGAATATCTTGCTAACCAGTTCTAGAACTTTTGCTTTTTACCCTCTTGACCTGGTTTATTGTTATGGTTTTGCTTAAATGCACTGCTTAAAATTGACTATATCTCTGATGAAACCTACTTCTATGAGGGCTGAAGTTGGCTGAATTGGTTATTTTCGGTCATTTTGTGGTACCGTGAGATTCCACTTGACCTGCAATAACAACTTTTATTACCCCTCAATTTTTGGTTCTTTTGAATGATCTCTATATGAACTTGTGACTGACTTTTTTCTGCCATGTACATTATTGTAATTGCATGCTTGCAGGAACTAAAAAATCCCCTGATCCTTATTCATGATAAGAAAATCTCAAACTTGGATTCTCTTGTGAGAATATTAGAGATGGCTTTAAAGGTAAGGTCCCGTTTGGACTCTCGGATGTAATGCCTTCATTGCGTGGAAATTATAATGTTTTTTAAAACTCATAAAGAAGCTTCTCAAGCTTCCAATGACACTTCCTTTTTTTTTTTTTTTTTCTTTCCATCACATAGAAAAACAGAGCTCTGCTAATTGTGGCTGAGGATTTGGATAGTGACGCTTTGGCGATGCTCATTCTCAACAAGCATCGTGCTAGAGTTAAGGTAATGCATTGACCTATGTTCTTCCTGTATTTGGGTGCATGCTATGTTTTGAATAATGCATTGCATGGCCTGGTGCAGGCCATTGCCATGCTAACTTTGTGATATTCACTCCTTTTTCATCATTTAAAAATTTTGTTTCCAGGTCACAAGGCATATTATAGAAGTGTCCACCAAAACAATTATGCAAATGGGACATATGGCTCTTTTTTCATATAATTTTTTTCCTTCACATTTTAAGCATTAAATGCATGCCACTTGGCAATAGCATGCCACATAGTGCTGATGTCGCCCAAATGCTAATCGCAGCCCATGTAATGCACCAAGAGTCCATAAACCAACCACAGGAGTGATTAGGGATGCTTCTGGGAAAAAATTGAATGTGCTACAGTTACATGCTACTTTTGCAAAGTTGCTTAGGGGTTAACTCAAGATTATTTAGGGTATTTTTTGAAAAAAGTATTTTAATTAAAGGAATAAGGACTTACATAGGACCTTTTACAGGATAATCAATGGCCAAGATTGAACAACAATCAAGAAGTGAGATCAAGTAGGGTTTGCTTTCTGTACCTTGGGAGGCTTTTATAGCTTGTAAAGAGAACTTATTTGTAGTACTATTTATATAGTTTTATTGGATTTTTTCTTAGAGGAGTTCTTTTGTTGTGCTCATGATTTATCAAATCCAATAAGTAAAAATTGTCCTTTTGTTATATATACTATTTCCTTCTCCCTTATTCTTTGTAGCTTTTTAATTTTTCTTAGTTTAATGTGATTTTTTTAGAATCACAATTTAAAGCTTTTTTTTTTTTTTTTTTTTTTTTCATTTTTGAAGATTTAGAGGATGTGTTTTAAAAATCATTCTCCTAATCTGCAACCAATGGATGATCTCTTGTTTTAAAAATCATTCCCCTAATCTGCAACCAAGGGATGATCTCAAAGGATATGTTTTTCCAAGGTTAGCAAGAATTTCAGCAAAGGAGAACATTTCGATTGTGTGATGTGTTTCATTAATAGGAGAGGAGATGGTTCGGGGTCTGCCATGTCGCAGGAATATGACAGATGATAATTGGAGTTCAGCAATCTTTTAGAGATATTATGCTTTTGTGAGACCAATGGCTGAAGAAAGAGATGTGATGGAGTGGATTAAGGAGAAGTAGGGTCAATGTTCCGCGAAATCTGTGTAGATTATTCATTAGGTCTACTATGGAAAGTAGATTCACCATACAACTTTGTTTGGAGATATGGGGCCCCCACCCAAGTTTGTGGTGTTGGTTTGGCTAGTGGGAAACAACAAGGTGTTAATGTTGGATAATCTTCGTCGAAGGAAGGTGGTGCTACCAAATTCATGTATGATGTGCACAAGAAATGAACAGACAATTGACCATCTCTTTACTCACCGTCCTTTTGCGAAGGTGTTTTGGGATAGTTTTGTCACCTTGTTTAGTGTATTGTGGGTAATGCCGAATTCGACGGGGAATCTTTATATGGCTTGGTATGGGGGAGGGACATGTGAACGAGGAAGGCCCATTTGGAGGCTACCTTTGGTGGTCGGAATCTGGTTCTTATGGCAAGAAAGGAACAAGTGCTGCTTTAGGAATGGAGTGGGCGGGCTTCAAATTATTTCAATAGGGCTAAATTGAGTGTAATGGATTGGGCTCTAGCTTCAAATATTTTAGGAGAGATTTCTTTTTGCGTCTCTCGAGCAGATTTGTAATTCTTCCGGCTTCGATCCATTGATCGTTAAGAAATTTACCATCTTTTTTTTTTAAAAAAAAAAACAAAAAAGGGTTGATGTCAAGTAGGGTTTGATTTGCTTACCTTGGGGGTTTATATACCTTGCAACAAGAGGCTTATTGATATCATAGTACTACTTTTTTTTTGAAGAGTCCTTTTCATAGTACTATTCACTCCTTTCTTGTGATATTTTTCTTGGAGAAGATTTCTTGCTTGTCATGGGCCCCACATCACACGAGTACCGCCTCACATAAGCCACCCGCCTCACACGGGCTGCCTACTCCCGAGTGTGTCCCCACATCCCACAGGCTACCCCACTCGAGTCCGTGTGAAAATGCCCCTACATTAATCACTCTTGGTGAGGAGTCTAGAGCACGAGACCTCTCGCTTTGATACCACTTTGATGCAAGACAATTAACCACTTGCTCTAAAAGCTTGAACTGATAGAGCATGGTGAATTTATCCCTTTATCTCATAGCCCACGCCCGACCTTGGCCGAATCCCCCTCGTGGGCTCCACATCACATCGGTACCGCCTCACATGAGCCACCCGCCTCACATGGGTGGGGCCTGCCTCACACGGGCCGCCCACCCTATGTGTGTCCCTGTATCCCACGGGCTACCTCACTCGAGCCTGGTGTGAAAATGCCCTTGCATTAGTAGATCATATGTGATGCATATATATATATATATATATATATATATATATATATATATATATATATATATATATATATATTTTGTCATTCTATATTACCAAGTTAGTTGTAATCAGTGTTCGAAATATCGGTATCGCGTTATGTATCGCATTCTTGGGATACGAATACATATTGGTTATCGCATAGGATATATAGGTTGTATCGTGTAATGTATCATTGTTGTTGGAAACATGGGGAAACGTTAGGAATTTGGTCGAATTTTTTAATAAAGCTTCAGTGATTGTTAAAAAAAGACATCAATACAAACTTATAAATCAAAACCTTACAAAAAACAAGTACACATAATAGGTTTTCTTTGTATGGGGTCCTAATCTATGTGTTGTTTGACTGAATTGATGTAACTATATTCAATATTTATTCATATAATTTATAAATGTAAGAAAACGTGTGGAAACACAAGCAATACATTCACAAGCAAAAGAAGAATCACTAGATTAGGTTACATACATGCTTAATTTTATGTTTGGACACAAAGATTGCAAATGATTTGTGAGAAATTGGAAAATTTTGATTTTTTTCAAATTTTCGCAACTCAGCATCTCTTCCAAATCTCGAAATTGAAACTCCCAATCCATGATTTTTCTTGCAAAACATGAAAGATCATGGATTTGTATCAATTTGACACTAATTTAACATGATTTACAGAAAATAAACGAATCGGAATTTGAAAATACTCACCAGATCGAACGTGTGAGGTATATCGTACTACCTGTGTGTTTCGTATCGCACAGGTGGGATACACTATATATCGTGGGATATATCGACCTATATTTAAAACACTGGTTGTAATTGTAGGTTTGTGCCATCAAAGCTCCTGGTTTTGGAGAAAACAGGAGAGCAAACTTGGAAGATCTAGCCATTCTTACGGGAGGAGAGGTGAGACGCAACTCTTTATGCCTGAATTCTGTTGCATTAGACATCTCATGAAATACAATGCCACATTTTATGTGCAGGTTATCTCTGAAGATCATGGTATGAACCTTGATAAAGTTCAAATTGAAATGCTTGGTACTGCAAAAAAGGTCTGTAATATTATTTAGATGTACTTGAATGTGCTCTGGGACTGTACTGATTTTCTTTATAACAGGTTACCGTTTCCCTTGATGATACCATTGTTCTACATGGTGGTGGTGACAAGAAGCTAATTGAAGAAAGATGCGAGCAGGTCTGTCAGCTTCTTTTTTGATGGTGATGCCAATGCTTACCATGGCTGGTTTACCAGAGTAATTATTGTCTATTAAGTAAAATAAAATGGCTTCAATGGAGAAGACGATTGATTTCTTCAGAAGGTGCTGTTTGGAAAAGGTGGAAAACACATTCCACATTGCACAGAATGTTCTTTCTGTGTAAATCTGGTTTGAAATGGCAAGTGAACTGGGTTCTTCTGTTAGATGAAACAAGCACGTAGGGTCATTTTGGAAAGATAGCGATTCTGTTCAGTGGGAATTTGGTTTCAAAGAAATGTGAGAAACAGAAACAAGATGGGAAGTGGGCTTCTTAGGCAGGCCTGAATATCCACATGGTCTGGCACCAGGACATAAAGAAATATTTTTGAATGCTTTGAGTTCTTCCATTCTTTAGTAGAATAGAGAACTAGTGGCATGTTTGATGAGAATAGGCTGTGACTTGTGAGGAAAAGTTGAGTTCCGGCCACATTTTCCTTGGATGAGAAAAATTGTTTCTATGCTCAAATAGAATAGAGAACTAGTGGCATGGTTGATGAGAATAGGCTGTGACTTGTGAGGAAAAGTTCGTTTCAATTTCTTTTTTCCTTAGATGAGAAAGACTGACATGGTAAATCTCTGACAGCTGAGGACATCCATTGAGAAAAGTACTGCCATGTTCGACAAGGAGAAAGCACAGGAACGGTTATCAAAGTTATCTGGAGGCGTTGCTGTTCTCAAGGTCTATTCATGTCCCTTATACTGTATGTCTGGCTAATGGGCCTCTTATTTTTGTAACTGACCACACACTTTATAGATTGGTGGGGCCAGTGAGGCAGAAGTTGGAGAGAGGAAAGACAGGGTTAGAGATGCTTTAAATGCTACAAGGGCAGCTGTTGAAGAGGGTATTGTGCCAGGTACAGTTTATGGTTGTCTGTTTATATGAGCCTTGTTAAGCCTCATGCCACTCATGTCAACCTGGTGCATGTGGAACCATGCATGAGGTGGTCCACTCTGTGCAGATGACATGACCCAGAATCGAGGCTGATCAATATATTGGGATGGCCGCTTGCATATGAAAGCAATGGGCAGTTGAAGAAAAAGAATTGCCAACTGCCCACATTCAATGTACATGTGCGGCCCTACTGAGAAGTTGACTGGCCTGATATTTTGGGCAGGAGCTCACCTGATCCGGGCTCGGTACACCAGCCTCACTTGAAGAGGTGCCATTGGGCTTAGCAAAACTCTGTTTAATTTTTTAGGTTAAATGTGCCTACGCATTTTTTTTCCTGAAAAGTTCAGAGAAGTTCATTACATTAGGGAAGGTTGAGAGAATTTCCCATACAAAGAAAGGAATGGCAAGCCCTAGAACATGCAAGATAATAAAGTAAGGGATTAGGCAAACTGGTTGAGGGAACCTCAACCACAATGTACATACGATGGAAGTGTTCATGCACAGTGCTCACTGACTCCCTAATTTTTTTTTATTTTTATTTTTACACACGCACACACACCCCACACACTCACGCTGGGGGAATTTCACCACCTATGGGTACTCGAACCCTTGACTGGGAGTTGAAACTCCTGGGAGTCTACCACCCGGGCAAGCGTAAGGACCCTAATTGCCAGGGATATGGCTTTCTTTTTAGATTTAGCTTTGGCAGGGCCTGAGAAAGCACATGACACTTATCCTTCCTCCACTAGAAGCATGCCCCCCATCCCATAAGCCTGAGCTACCTCCACTAGGAATCTTGAACCTTTACCAACGATGAGTCTTTTGTCAAGTGAAATGGAACTATGGTAACCCTGATTGACCAGCCAATTCCTCCATTTTTTCTGAATATCAGAGAGCTTATGTTCTCAAAGAGAGTATGGTCTGCTGTCCATGAAATCAGACTGCCACTAAATCTCTGGAAGATTTATCTGCAAAGGATTCTAGCCCTTCAAATATATGGCTATTTCTTTCGGTCTAAATCTCCCAGCAGTCTGAGAAGGGTGCTATGGACCAGAGAAGCTTACCACTGCCTTGATTTTTATTTTTTATTTTTTGAAAGATGATGATGCTTTATTACAAAATGCTGAGAAAACCGGCTAATTTCACCGATGAGGCCCAATGTGAATGGGAAAGATCATAAATATCTAATGATTTGATACATGAGACCCATCCCATAACATCCAACTTAGCCCTTCTAAACATTCTCACACCAAACCACTGATTTTGGAAGCATCAATTGCCACTGCCTTGATATTGCCAACCTGTCCACTTGATCATCTTGTCGTGGAGGCTGTCTTTAAAGATCCATGCCATTCCAAAGGAATCCAGAACTTTGGACCAAATATCAAAGGGGCAAAGTAGAAATAAATGAGACATTGATTCTTCATACTTCCTGTATGAAATGCATCTGTTTGGGAAGCTATAACCTCTCCTGTGCAGCTGATCTTGAGTTAGAATTTTTCCTTTTACCATAGGGTCCAGATGAGGGCTGTAATTTTAGGAGTCACTGCTGTGTTTCAAATGCTCTCCAGGAAAGCGATTAGAGGGAACTTTTGTTGTTTCTTCAAAGAAAGGCTTTGCTGAAAAATTTCCAGTAGACACTTCCGTATCTTTACATCTATACATGCATGATTGGTTTATGCAGGTGGTGGTGTTGCTCTCTTGTATGCTACAAAAGAACTGGATAAGCTTCAAACTGCAAACAGTGACCAGAAGATAGGAGTCCAAATAATTCAGAATGCTTTAAAGGTGTCAATTTTTCTGATGCTTTCTTCATTTTTTTTTTTTTTTTTCCTTTTTTTCTGTAGATGTGTTTGATTGATGGAATTAAGTTTCTTGTAGGCACCCACATGTACAATTGCTGCAAATGCTGGTGTTGATGGTGCAGTAGTTCTTGGCAGACTATTAGAACAAGAGGATCTGAATCTGGGTTATGATGCTGCCAAAGGTTTGTTCATTTAGCTAGCACAGCGGCACATCATTTTTATAATTCAAATGTGAACATGATCGTGGTTTGAACTTTCAAGCTTTCAGACTTTTGTGTTCTAATGCTTTACAAACCAAAGTTGACAAATTTCCAACTGACTGATTCTATGGTGTATGATTTTGTTTTAATGCCAAGGGAATTGTGTTCCAATTTGAGTGCCTATGCATCTAGTAGTCTTCTTATATTTGAAGCTTGTTACTTTATGTGTTTAGATCCTATCTCTTCTGCATGTGGCAACACATACCAATGTGGCGTGCAAGATCCAAACTGTCCATCAGGTGGGTCATTGGTGGATGGGCCAAAAGAATCAGGCGGTCTCATCAGATCAGCCACAAAGGAAATGGAATGTCTACAAAAAAGTTGCCCTATGATCCACATTCAACATAAATGTTTACCACCCAATGAGTGGACCCAGATGATTATTTGTGCCTGGGTACATATGCAATGGGGTCATGTACGTGCATGGGCCCTAAAAATAATGGGAGTCTCATCAAATCAGCCGTACAACGGTACCAGAAAAATGGATGTTTAGGAAAGGAGTTGGCGAAGGTTCCACCTTCAACATATTAATGTGTTTGACCTAATGAGTGGACCCATATGATTTTTGTGCCTGGCCATGTACACAATGGAGCCTACCTGATGCACTTGGAACTCACATAAACCATGTTGACACATGTAGCTACATGCAGAGGGGTTCAGATCCACATGTGCAGGATTAACAAACCTCATATAATATATCCTGTTTTCTTTGCTATTCTTGGAAATTTCATAGGCATCCAGAAATCAATACCCTAGCTGTGCTGAAACAGGTGTGTACGTAGACATGGTGAAGGATGGGATTATAGATCCTCTTAAAGTCGTCAGAACTGCCCTAGTAGATGCTGCCAGGTGTGCCTCCACCTTTATGATTTTATACAATCCTGTAGTTTGTGTTACTTATGGTGTTGGCTTGCAGTGTCTCTTTGCTGTTGACGACAACCGAAGCAGCAGTCGTTGAGGTTGCAGAGGTGAAGACTGGCCCGCCAATGGGTCGCATGCCAGGGATGGATGATATGAACTACTGAGTGCAATTCACATATACTACAGGTCAATTGACAAAGGATATAATAGTTCAGAAGCTTCAATACTGGTATATGTTGTTCGGGTTTCAATTGGTTAAGCTGTGTATTCAGTTGCAGCTTGTTTGAGTCGGTTTTCCAGAATTGAGGCTTTTAGGTTAATTCTGTTTGATTTATCAAATTTGAATGAGGGAGTTGATGATGCTGTTATTTGGTCCGTTTATTTGAAAATTGAGAGGACTGGATCTGGAATTGTAATGATAACATTTTTGTAAGCTGTTCTTGGGATGGTAATTTAATATAGCCTTTTTGGGAATGTGAGTTAATACTCGTGGAATTTGCTCTCTCCCAACCTTCTATTACAGAATTCTTTCACTCTTTCCTCCTGTTTTCATCGAATAGCACCTTTCTGTTGTCCTCCAACCATTGTTCAAAAACCAGGAACTCGGATTTGACTCAGTGGACCAATGATTCAAGACTCGAACTAGTCAATCTGGTGACCCACCCTAGTCTCAAAATTTATAAAAAAAAACCAGGTTTAACCAGAAAATTAATAAAATGCAAAAATATTAAAGGGAAAAGAATCTCTTACTGAGTAAAACTATTGTAAATTAAGATATTGCAAAATTAAAATTGTACAAAATAATTATGTGGACTGCAGCACAATTACATTAGAAATTATATGGTTCTGAAGTCTTCCAAATGCTAAGCTACTAGATATCCAACCTTTGGGCCATGACTATTGATTTTGGGCCGCTTATGAAGCGCCAGGATCTTCCAACCTGGGAGAATTTTTTGGTATCACGCACCCATGATGGGTTTCATTAGCTAAACGATCTAAATGACCAAAAATGGACTCATCCTACACAGATTGGCACATTAAGACGCTAGTTGAGCTGATTATCACGTCGTTATGAAAACAACCTAAACAATTGTCAAAAAATCCTAGCCCTTCAATCATCGCAAATTTCACTTACCGAACATGGATCACTGCTTGTTTTTAGGTCAACCATTCTTTAACTGTTCATTGCATGTCACTGATGCAATGACAAACATTCACTTTATGTGATTTTTAGACATAAAACAGTGACCAGATCAATGATCCTGGTTATCTTAGATATTGTCTACACACAAGGTGGAGATGCTATAAATGGATAAAGTCACATGGTTTCAGTGAATTTATTTATTTTTAGAATCAAGGTCAAGTATTCTTCATATTACAACTGAGTTGCTTCATTGGTAAGAGTACTAGGTGTATAGTTGAGGTGGTGGGTTAAAGTCTCCACTATTCGTTTTTAGCTAACCTCTCCACTATGCATTTTTAGCTAACCTTACTCAAAACTCACCAGTCGGCTGAGTTAGTGAAAACTTGGGCAAGTTCAGGGGGAACCAGGTGGGCCTTGTACTGACCCGATTAATATATTTGAACTTGGCACCATAAGTGCCGATCTGAGTTGACTTGACTGATTCCCAAGTCGAATCACTGAGTTTTCAAACAGTGCCTCAAACCTTCCATCGTTATTATTATTATTATTATTTAATTTCCTGGTAACTGTCTCACTTTCCATCATTTGATTTGGGTGTAGAGAATGCTTTAAAACGGGGTATTAGGTTGTAAATTTTTAGGACTCAATAGCCCTTGAGACAAAAAATATTAGATAATGAGATATCCACATTATTAGTTTAGCTTCTCAGTCCCAATTTTTAAATTAGAACTTTTCCTTAGCCAAGTTTGATTTTACTCATACAAGATTAATATAATATAACTTCCCCAATATTTACTTTTACTGGTATGACATTCTGTCTGTCAGGATTATGGCATTAAAAATCCATTTATGCTAACTGGAGAGACAGATTTGTTTCCTCTGGGGGTTTTCATTTTCTTCGCTAATGTACCTCAACTGAAGATCCTATGAAAACGGGCGCGGAGTAAATCTCCCGACTGTTAGCGTTGGTTCCCTTTGGATCTATAAATAGGCCGTCTTGTGGATCAAGAAATAAAAGCGAAATCTTAAGAGGCCAAAGAGTCAGGGGTCTCATACTTATTGTTGCAGGTTTACCTTCACACTGCTGACCAGAGCATTCATTCTCTACAGGTGGCATTGGTAAAGTACAATCATTCGCTTAGGACTCTCCATAGCCAAAAAAAGCAATATTAAAGCCCTCTCCTGATCCCATGACTAGGTTATCTTTGAGGGAGAGAACTTTGATTCTCTTTGTGAGTTAAAGTTTCTTGTCCAAACATACCCTAGCACGGTCATCTATAGATATTAATCCTCCCCCAACACACACACACACGCACACAAAAAAAGGAAAAAAAAAAGAAAAAAGAAAAAAAAAGGCCAAGTGTAGTCATAAGACCTTAATCTCTCATGGTTTTCCATGTATTAAAATTTAGGATTAGGTGATCCTCAGGATATTTGATATTAGATCCCAACACAAGATGGTGGGAAGAAAGATCAAAGAGTTTCCTAGGGGGGTATTGCAGGGAGGGAGGGAGGGAGGGAGGGAGGTGCAGGCTACACACAGCGAAGGGAGAGGGTGTGGGTAGTTGCATAAATAGCCTATAGTTCTAAGGGAGAGTGAGGGAGGGAAAGTTAGTAGGTATAAGGTGCAAACTATACACAAGGAAGGGAGAGGAGGGTGTGGGTAGTCACATAAATAGGGCTACCGTTTGTCACAGGAAGTGGGTAAAAATCCCGGCCGTCTGTTGTATGCAACCTACAATTTTAAAAACCACCCGAAATACCCCTGATCTATGTTGAAGATTCCTTCTACTGTTTGTGTGTATATATTAGGGATTTATAAAGAAACCTTAAACGATAGTCATACTTGCAGGAGCACCCAATACAAAACATGTCTCCTATAGATACTAATGTTATTGTTATGAATGCAATCACTGATCATGGAAAGCAGTTCTCTCCTCGTGTGATATCGGATACATTCAAATCCTAGATACATCTCTTAAATTCATTATGGATCTTATAAGGTATGATGAGGAGCCTATAAATGGAGACCTCGATGGGGAGAATGGTTATGGCATTCAAGCAAGCAGGCTAGTTTTTACCTTGTGTTACTTGATTAGTCTCGCACCCGGCAATCACCACAATTCACTGTTATGCATATGAGCCTTGTTGAATTGCATGGATATGCGAATTTACTGTTATTTTACAGCAGCTGTTTGCCCTCTGTATTTCTTGCCCAAGTTTTAGAAGATTGCATTGAAGTCGTCCATTAGAATGCACAGTTCTTTTAATCGCATGCAGCATTGCATATTTGCTTAATATACACCATTTTTATTTTCTGCTGATTGTGCCACTTGTGTATAGCATGCAACATGTGCAGTGATAGGATGCATCATAAAGATCACCTTGGACTAAAACCAGGATGGTTCATTCATCAGGCATGCGTTACACAGCTGAAATCAATGTTAACTGGTGCGTCTTACAATATGTGTGTGGTACACTTGAGGAGTGAATTTTTCCAATTTTCATTCCGTGTATGAAATTCATGGTATGGTCTGCCATTAGATGTTCCATTGAAGTGACACATGAATGGAACTAAACATGTTGTATGGTCAGTTGACACACAACACTGTATATGATCATGGGAAATGCTCACATGAGAACTGGTTCTCATTGGGACTTGTGAGCACTTTTTGACGTGTAATATGGGCATAAAATTTGAATGGTCCACTAGATGAATTACCTCATGAAATCCCAATACCTACCTAAAAGTTAGCCTGATCCAAAAAATCTGGTGGGCCATTGCAAAGTGAGAGGGAATTTTGACCCTTGATTTGTCTCTCACTTTGCTATGGCCTACCATATTCTTGGATCGAGCTAACTTTTGGGCCATGGGACTTTCAAGAGGTGAATCATCTAGTGGACCTTTTGAATTTCGTGCCCACATCACGTGTCAAAAAGTTCTCACGAATTCTCTATGATCATTTTGCCATCTCTATTATATATGACAAGAAATGGAGGGCAGAAAATATGGGCAATTAGTCATTTAAGATTGCTAAACCATGCAATATAAAAGGATATGAAGGTCTTAATTAATTGAAAGGGCATTTAAGCAATTAACATACAAGGTCATTTCCCTGCCAGAAGAAACTGTCTTTGCCTTTCATCGGCAGGCCGCATGACACGCTGGAGAGGGAAGAATCAGAATATGGTAGAACCATATTTCCATAGTACACATGGCAGGGTGAGGTATCAATTGTGTTCATCTATATAGTAAGCCTGAGAATAGGAAGGCTTATTTATCAAAGTCATGCTTGTTAGACATTATCCATCTTCATTGGTGACTAACAAAGCCATGGTAGAGAATGAAAGCAGTTAAAGGTCAGTGAAGTGTGAACTGACAGTGAAGTGTGAACTGACAAGCTAACAAAAAAAAATGGAAAAAAAAAAAAAACAATAAGAACATGAAATAAAGAACATTTAATTCTAGCAATATTTCTAAACCCCTCTCTCAAAATGTTTATATTCAACCGACTAATATTTAATCCTAGCCCTCCATTAGTCTATTTCTTGATATAATTTCCAAATCACCCTTCAAAACATAACACCATAACAAGAAACCCCATGATAGTCGCTAGGCCTTTTTGCTTCAACCACAACATTATAAGGGAAAATGTGCAATGACAAGTTATTTTACTGGTCTCTAGAGGCAACGTTTGCATTTGATGCCGTGTGTTTGATTTATTGGCGGTAAAATCATAATAATGAAAATTTTTTATTACTTTAATGTCAAATCATCTTCAAAATATATTAATATGTTTCGATTCGAAAATTGTAAGTAATGTCATGAACAAGTGCCGGTCTACTCAATATCAGTAACACCACATAGACATTTAAAATGTTCAAAATTGATACTAAAATTCTTTGTCATCCTTTTGCCTAGATTTCGAGGCTTTCATCACCCGCAATATCCAAAATATGGACGGTTTTGATCATCGGACCGTCTCTGCACAAGAGTCCCACCAGGCCACACTGCATGAAATCATTCCCGTTCCTTCTCTATGTTTCATACACTCAAAGAGTGTGGCAGCCATACGCATGCTCTTATCATGGCACGTGTGTACCTAAATCCAAACCACGCAAATAGTGGAATCCGTCATGAGTGTGTCATAGCCCAAAAATCTGATTGATTAGATGAACGCCTTTGAATACTTGAAACCTATGTATTGATACCATTGGCAATTTTTTCATGATAACCGTCCCTAGATGTCCACCAATCAGCCAGTTAGGACCATTGGTTCCGTGTGATTTTTTTCCTAGGACTGATCGAAAATTGGTCCCATGACTTTGACGGTTTAAACTTTAAATGGAGTAACGTACAGATGCATATCGATCGTGGGCCATCACACTCCGCCAGAGTATCAAACAACCAAACAGTAGTCAACATTTGCTGCAATACGACCGACGGATTGTCCTATGATACCCAGGGACAACAGCCGTTGGATCTAGGGTCATGTCTCAATGATCCAAACCGTTTACAGGATGGGCCCCATCATCTATGGATAGATGGTGTAAAAAACTTTCAGATTGGAATACTTTCTGCCCTTTGATCTGTTAACTCTTTTCCTTTGTACATGGTCCATCTACTTAACCGTTGTTTCGTGGGCTTAAGATCTTTCGTTCTTCGAGATTTTCAAGTCAGCCACTATCAGCTTTGCGTCTGATCAGATTAATGGCTTTGATAGATACTGGACGCAGATTGCGTCCTACCCCCGCTGGGACGTTAATCTGTCCGGGCAGGGCTCTGTGGGGCCCACCGTGATTTAAGTATTTTATCTAAGCCGTTCATCGTTTTTATCAGATCATTTTAAGGTATGATGCAGAAAATTAGGCAAGTATAGGTAGGGATTGGACGTTCACCATTAAAAACTTCTTTGGAGCTGCAGAAGTTCTGGATCAAAGCTGATTTGTTTTTTCGCTTCATACACGTCTACATGACCTTATGGGTAATAAAAAAACATCACGGTGGCCCTTAGAAAGGTTTCAATGGTGGGTGTCATTATCACTGCAGCTTCCTTTGGTGTGGCCCACTGTAGCCGTGGACCTGCTTCATTTTTAACATAGTACCTTAAAATGATTGAGAAAAGCGATGAACGGCGTGGATAAAACACTCACATCACGGTGGGCCTCACAGAGCCCAGCCCGGACGGATTTCTGTACGGGCGGGGGTAGGACGCAATCCGCGTCCGATAGATACTATGTTACAATACGTTCCGTATCAGCAAACCTCAGTTTGTATTCATCATCAGCGTGACAAGATGACTACATTAGCGCGTTTGGTACCTATGCACCATCAATAAATTTGGTGGTGACTTATCCTCCTCGTCCTTCCAGTGACATTGATGTACTGCAGCTATCTAGACCATCCAAATTGTGGATCCCACTGTGGATGGATCATATATTTAAAACCACACTGATCAAGAAATCCTAACCATCAAAATAATGGCTATATATGGATGGTTAATAGTAAATAGTGAGTGGTCCAATTTTGAAGGGTAAAATCAGATGGTTAATATTATCTTCTAATCGGAAAATTTAAATTATGCTCCATCCAACTTGTGTCAAGGACTTGGATGGTCTTGATTTCCGTACAACTATGCCACGTATACATTTAAAGAGCCACCACCATTTCTTTAGTGGTATAAAACTAACATAGTAGTATTGTACTTGCTTCAAGACAGTTGTAGTTTCTTTGAGTTATTTGATACTCCGGCCGGAATGATGTTTGATACGCACTCACTCATGAATTGGAGTGCAATAATTTAATAACTAAATCACATTCTCAAAATCAGGTCAGTTGAACAACCATAACTTCTTGTTCATTGACACTTATCTACTGAAATGGGACCGCTGGTTAATTTTCATTTCAACCGTCCGATAAATGTCCACAATCAAGCAGTTGCAAAACCATATCAGAGTAGTTTTTAGTTTATCATACATGAACCCATGATCCACTACTTAATATGACACGTGTACAGTTTATCTGCCAGAGTATCAAAGTTCCACATTTTTATACACGTGCACAAGAATTACTTGATACTCTGGTAGCATAGGAGTCTTGATACACGGTCACTCATAAATTGTACACGTGGCATAGTTTAACTCAAATTAAACCGAGTAGACTATGGAAAACATTGTTGGTAAGTCACAGTCACAAAATCGAGTAGGTTGGATAATTCTAACCGCTGATTCGATGAAACTTGCTTGTTGAAATAGGACAATTGGATACCTATCATTTTTAACCGTCCAATAAATGTTCCCCAATCCAATAATCAAATAATCTTAATTTTTAGTTCATGATACATCGAAACCGAAAGCCACAATGGGAACAGTTTAATTTGAATTTATCGCACCCAATGTTTAAGTAATTTCTAAACGCGTGCGTATCGTACGTACATAGAAAATGAAATAAATGTATGCGTCTAAATCCTAAATACGGGACTAACATAGAGTTAATAAGATATCCTAAATAAGCAATCTACATTAATTTCTACAGGTTGATATGATTCGGCAAAATCTCGGAAGGCAACCACCGATCTGTCTCCGCCACGTGTCAACTATTGGAGCGCACAAATTTCTGCGATGGTAACCTGATTTCAACGACGGGGATTAATTTTAGGTTTGATGGAAAGGGAGTTTATTTGATACTCTGGCATTGCGCTTGATACTCAGGAAGCTAGAAGTGAGACAGTAACTCGTACTAAACCAGCTAGTTTGTGGAACCCACTGTCGCTAAGTTGTCCTATTCACTAATACGTGTACATATACTTGTTGAAATAGTATCATTGGATGCCTTCCTTTTTTAACCGTCCAATCAGTGTCCACCGATCAGATATTCATATAATCATGTAAACTTACTTTCGTATTCATTATACATATAGATTGGGGCCGTAATTTGGAATTAAAAAAATTTAAATTATTTATATGCCACGTATGTAATTTTGAAATGATTTCTAGTTGCCTGCGTATTATCTGTCACAGTCGGCCCAAGTATCCACAGACACATACTTGGAGACTCTTGCCGTTGGATTAGTCGTGTTTTTCAATGATCCAAGTCGTTTATTGATTGATACTGCACCCTTGGATGGCGGATGTCCAGAAAAACTCTCTGATCGAATATTTGGACCGTTTGATCATACAAAGATTATTTTGACCATTACTGCTCAGAGCAAAAGAGCCAAATCATTGAAGGGTTGAAATTACATATGATAATACGAAGTGAGACTCGTCGTTTAAACGGTTTGGATCATTGGATGAAGGCCCAGATTCAAATGCTAAAGCCCGGATGCACTCTATTCCAATTTGCTTTGTAAAAATCTCGTAAACCTCAAAATTCTGGTATTGAATTAGGATACGTCGGGGCTGTATCTGTTGGATATGGGTCATCTTATGTGATCTAAACCGTCCACAAGATGACCTCCACCGTCAATGGAGGATTCTGAAACTCTTAGATTGGAATACTTTAGCACTTAGATTGCTTAAACTTTTTTATTTTTTATTGAATATGGATCGTCTTGTTGCCCTTTGTTTTGTGGACCATTAATTTGAAATTCTAGGCTTTAAATCTTGCGGATTCAACTTCATCGTGTTTCATCATATCAGCCGTTTGGATCTGAATATGACACTAGATCCAACGGCTAAGTCCCGACATATAGTATTGTAAATACGTGGGGATGTATACTAGCAAATCTCAATGTATCTATCCAAGCATACATCCAATAATATACAATGTACGCGGTTCGGCCAGTGCAAATCTCAATGTATCTATCCACGTATACATCCAACAATACAATGGACGCGGTTCGCCCAGTGACGCTGCCACCAGCAGGCGGCTAGTGGTCGGTGGTACGGGGACCCCACCATGATATATGTGTTTTATCCACGCCGTCCATCCATTTTGAAAGATAATGTTAGGCCTTTATTCCAAAAATAAGGTATAATCCAAGTATTAGGTGAACCACACCATGGGAAACAGTTGTGATTGAATGTCCATCATTAAAAACCTCCTACGGCCCACTGTAATGGTTATCTGACATATAACCTTTTGATTAGGTCGTACAGACTTGGATGAAGTGAAAAAAAAAAATATCAGCTTGATCCGAAAGTTTTGTGCCCCTTAGAAGTTTTTAATGGTGTGCGTTCAATCAACACTGTGCGGTCTAATTGAGATTTGGATCAACCTTGTTTTTGGGATCATACCATAAATTGATCTGAAATAATGGGTGGACGGCATGGATGAAATCAATACGTCATGGTGGGGCCCACAGAGCACCGACCAATAGCCATTGGCTAGTGGCAGCGTCAGTAGCCAACCCGTTTTCCAATACAACGTATCTTCGTGCAGAAATGAAACGGTTACCCGCAAGCATATCCAAGGAATAATAAAGTCTCTCGCACGTGCCAGTGTGGAGCTAATAGTTCGATTGGAGCCGTTCATGTGGTGACCCACTCCATTTATATCCTGTGGTGCGAATCAAGATGTGATCCACACGTAAAAATTGAACGGTTGTAAAGTTGGTACATGTTCATGTGATCCACACGTAAAATTGGACGGTTGTAAAGTTGGGCATGTGCGACCTGATTCATGGACTGTTCTGATATTCGGCCACTAGACATAAAAAAGGAGCCCACCTGATGAACGGCCTCGATCTCGAACTCACACGTGGAATTGTCACGTGTGGGGAGGAGTCGGGATAGCGATTATTTAGTAACCTTGGTTTTTGTGTAAATAAATGAAATCTGGATATTTCATTAATTATTCTAAGTTGCCATCTGCACATTTCCTCAAATTCATTGTATAATGAGTTGCGGCACACGTGATAACGTGGAAAGCTTGTGCGAGATCAGAGCCGCTCGTCGCTGGTTGTGGCATATACCCGTGTATGAGTAAAATTCGATATTGAAATAAAAAACACACGCAAAAATGTGGCCCGCCTGAAGAGTGGACCGGACTGGCCTGATTTTGGTTACCCTTACCGTGTGGGGCCCACCTTGATGACTTTTTTGTATATCCACGCTGTACATCCGTTTCTTTAGTTCATTTTATGCGTTATTCCAAAGCCTCATCAGATCGATATCCCCTACGGACCACACCATTGGAAAAAGTGATTAATTACCATTAAAAGCTTTTTTATAGGCCAAAAAAGTTTTGGATCAAGCTGATATTTGTATTTTCCCTTCATCCAAGTCTTTTTGACCTTATCAAGGAGTTGGATGGCAAATAAACATTATGGATATTCTTACAGTGAGCCCAAGGTAGTTTTTAATGGTAAGCATTCAATCACCATTGTTTCCTGTGACGTGGTCCACCTGATATTTATATATGCTTAATTTTTTGAACCACACGCTAAAATTGGCCTGAGAAACAGATGTACGGTATGGATATACAACATATTATCAAGGTGAGCCCATGGCAAGGGTAACACCCACTAAAGTGTTAACTGGGTAATGCTTAATCCGCTTGGATACTTACTCTTACTCCGATGGTAGACTGTTAGGAGTTTCAACACCTGGTTGAGGGTTGAGTACCCTGAAATCCCACCATGGCGTGAGTGTATGGTGGTGTGTGCGCGTATGTAAAAAAAGAAAAAAGAAAAGAAAAAGGCCTAATCCGCTTGGATCCTTACTTTTGCTCCGTGTGTGTGTGTGTGCGCGCGTGTGTAAAAAAAAAAAACAAAAACAGAAAGGCCTAATCCTCTTCCTCTATATGTAGATTGTCATACCATATGTCGCCCGCTTCCATGTAGGCCTAATCCTCTTCCTCTATACGTAGATTGTCATACCATATGTCGCCCGCTTGCATCGTACATGTTGCCTGATAAATGGTGGACAGTGACAGTAAACCTTGGGGTGCACACGGAATCGTGGTCCAGTTATGAAATGCATCGGTTCGATTCCGGTTTTGAAAATCAAAGAAGCAGTTAATTCAATTCATTTCTCAATGAACTGGACCACCCAACTGAACATAGAGCTAGACGCCTCAATAAATAAATATTAAATTTTTTTTTTAAACATAACAAACTAAATCAGTCATAAAATGAATCACAACACAAATAGACATTGGCAGCAAAATCATTTTGGTACGCGAAAGGGTAATAAAAACAAAACATGACCAGATTACCTATGTGAAAATTTTTGGTAGAGGAACCTTGGGCTGTATTATATATTAAAAAAACTCATGCAATTGGGCTGGATTATAAAAAGCCCATAATTGTAGAATTGAACCGGACCCGAACTGGGTTTTTTACAGCGTTCAGGTCCGGTTCTAGTTTTCCTGAAATCTGTTTGGTTCCGATTTCACCCGTAACCGGATTGAACCGAACCGTATGCACCTTAGGGGGGCGTTTGGCGCATGGTATTAGATCTAACTATCGAGTGGCCACCTCCCACCGTTACCAAGTCTTACAAAAAAGATTGATCTAATGCGCCAGTTTGTGGTTTTCAAATGGACGGTGAAACTCAAAAAGAGGTGATGGCTAAGATTTTCCGACTTGATTTTGAACCATAGGCTAAGTCAGCGCGTGGACGGTCAGATGGACCCTATCACTGCCACGTGTACAGCAGAAGATAGCTTCATAATATTACGATAGATACTACTAGGTGGACAGTGGATATCTACCATCATTTCCCATTTAAGAACGGTAACTTTCTTATTTACCCTATTATTTAGTCAGTGATAACAAGGTAAAGGATAGGTATTCGCGTGGTGTATGTAGCGACAGAGGATTTCCACCATGTGTTGCCAAACTGGCCCTACATGCTGAGATGATCCAATGATCTGAACCGTCCATCTTCTCTTAACTACGATAAACATTTTCGCTCAAATAATAGCTCTCCAATGATGATCACCAGCTTTTACTATATGAACGGAATGAGAATTTTCGATCAATGTTCGAAACCCACAAACAAGATGGTAGCCTAAAAACTACACTAGGGAGAAAGAGGACGGTTCCGATCATCGGATCATCCTGTCATGTGGGCCCCAATGATGCGACACATGAAAAACTAACCAACTCGCGATGGACCCAAAAACAAAGCTACGAGGAGGAGAGTGGGAGGAGAAAGGAAGCACGGTGGTGTCTCTAGAGATTACCGCAAGCAAACGTGCCCATAACGGCTCTAAGTCACCCTGCCGTTAAAAAGACATGCATTAGGGCTGACGTCGGCATCACGTAGAAGAAGATAGAAAAAATAAAAAATAAATCTCAGAAGCGTTTCATTTCAAGGTGCAAGGTGTGAGGTGGGAAGGGTATGAGTGAGACGAATGGTTGATAGTGGATTCCAACTCCGCCAAATATAGTGAATGTAGCCAAAAACACCACTACCCCTATTCAATACACCCTTTCCATATCAAATCTGAGTAGATTTTCTGCATGCGGATGTTCTCCACCATCCCTATAACCCTCTTTCCCCTTTCCTTCTTTCATCACTTGCTCTCATTTCTGCTATCTTGGCTCTTTTTACTATCTCCAAGAAGAGGAATGGATAGTAAAGGAGATGTCAGTTCCAGTAGCATAGTTGGAAAAGGTGGAGGGAGTTCCAGCGGCATGGATATAAGTAGCATGATTGGACAAGGAGGAAGTGGTGGAAGCAGGAGTTTCAGCGGCAACAACAATAATAATCATGCTTGTGCTGTATGCCGGCATCAAAGGCGGAAATGCAATGCAAACTGTCCCCTCGCACCATACTTTCCTCCCAATAAGACTGAACAGTTTCAGAACGTGCACAGGCTGTTTGGTGTTAGCAATGTGATGAAGATATTGAATTCCATAGAGCCACATCTATGGCCTCAAGCCATAGAGGCAATACAGTTTGAAGCGGACATGCGGAAGAAGAAACCCGTGGAAGGGTGTCTGGGTATGATCCGCAATCTCATGAAGCAGGTAGATGCAAGCACGAAAGAGCTCGCCATGGTTAATGAGCAGTTGTACTATTTCCGGCAGAGAGATCAACAAATGCAGCACCAACAACAACAATTGTATAATATGTTTGAGCCATCACCGTTGATACCACCATTGCCGCCATTCAGTGGGTATTATTACCCACCTCAGCCTGGCGCAGTCGATCCGGTGCGGACTATTACATTTTTCATGAAGATGTATATATTAGGGTTTATGGATTTCTCCTTATTATTTATTAAAAAAGAAGAAAAGAAAAGAAAATGTGGTTTTTAAAATACTCAGGAATGTTGATTTTGGTGATTTGCACGTTGAACAGGCAGCTGATGAAGTGTATAATATTGGACAGATGAAGAATTTGAATATGGAAAGTGCTTACCTCCCACCTCCTCAAGAATATGAGGACATTAAGCCCTTTGATCGGATGCTTCCTGATGCATATCACAATAAACAAGCTCTCAATGATGGTGAAGAATCCAGGTAAAAATATTCATCTTTATAAGATGAAAAAATAGATAGCTGTTTGATAGTAATTTCATTTTATCACAAAAAAGAAGAAATAATGATTAAATCTTCAAAAAAAAAAAAAGAAAGAAGAGAGAGAGACTTAGGGCGATGTGATATGCTTTTTCATCTTCATTTTCTTTTTTGTGAAAAGTGACAATTATTGGAGATCTGGTTTTATTTTTGGGTTTGAGTAGAATATGTAGATAGGTCTTACAAATTGCATGATTTAAGAGGTTGATTAATCTCTCTCCAATCACATTACAGTGCGGAATCGGCTATTAGAGAACCACAACCGCTCGATCATTTTCCGGACAACAAAATGAAGAATGAAGTTAGAGAATTTAGCCTCACTGATGCAAATCGCAGAAAAGGAAAACGCCATGTTGACAACTGAGGCAGAATCATGTATCATTTACGAGAAAGAAGATGAAAGGTATTAGGAAAACCCCAACTTAAAAAATGGGAAAAGTTGTAGCTCTTGGATTTACATATCCTCCTGTTCTTGCTTGTGTGCTTTAATCCTGTAGTAGTTTCTTATAAACCATAATGAAATAAAGGATATAGTTTTGAAATTTTTGGGATTGTGAGTTCAGGTGACTAGAAAAAACTAACGAGACCTCAATCCGTTGTTTAGTTAACAATATTACGTCCATAGATGTGCCATGATTTTTTTTTTTTCCTTCCGTAGTCGAGTTCATTCTCTTTTGAAAAATTTCAAAATGGGGATTAAATGAAAAGGGAATTAATACAAGGCCACCAAGAAATGCAATTCCTAAACACAACTAACAATACATCCAATTGATAGTCATTACTTATCTTTCCTTTGATAATGCTTTCCATATACATTGATGTAAGTTCGACCACAGTTTCCCGGTTTTGAGTATTAATGTTGCCAATTACCCCCATAGGTTCTTGTATACAGGTTGCTAGGTCTGTTTCACGGACGATTTGTGATCCCAATTGCTATTTTTAGCCAACTCTAGTTGATTAAGTTGTAGTACAATTAATCTGTAAATATTTTTAATCTGTAAATATTCTTACAGATTGATGCATTAGTAGGCATAATGTGATTTCATGCATGCAATATTTATACTAATAACGTTCATCGTTTCATATGTAAATTACAATATGATTTTTTGTATGTGACTATAATCCGCATCCTCCGATGCACTGGAGTGCCCAAACGATCCCAGTGTTCCGCATGTTGGAGAAAGTAGCATAAAGCATACGTGCTCTTGTATCGTGCGTTTCTTGTATCACACCCACATTCCCAGTAATCCTGATGGGCATGCTCTATATGATTAGCTCATTGGTAGCTACTAATGGAAAGAGATTGATGCATACGGTGTACTTGTTACATTTCCAACTATTTTGCATGATACTATGAGAGAGCACAATTTTCTAATACCAAACAATTATAATTATAAGTCTTAAGTGGTCACCATTTCGTTTTTTTACTGCCTCTATCTTTCATTTTTTTGATTCATTCGTCTCGATCATTTCATACTACAATTTGATCAAGATGTTTCTGCAAAATTCAATCATTTCATTTTTTTACTGCCTCCATCTTTTATTTTTTCGATTCATTCATGTCGATCGTTTCATACTATAATTCGATCAAGATATTTCTGCAAAATTCAGTCATTTCATTGTGGCAACAAAAGAGAGATGGAATTTCACCTAAGTATAGGTAATGGAAAGTTAAGCTATGTACATGCACAAGATAATTTTAATCTATACTGATTAGGAGAAGATGTACTGGTATTTACCATTTGTAGTTTTTTTTTAATCTTATGAAATTAATAAAATTTATGAAATTCTTTGTTAAATGTACATAGTATTCATGGTCATTAATTATATAGCATGCTACACGGCAGGTTTGGTGGTTTGAGCTAGTTTTCAAATAAAAGTGAATAATACCATGAATTGGCTTTGCAGTTAGTTTTAGCTGTTGCTAAGCTAACAATGAATCTGCTCCTTACTCTCATATTTAATGATTTACTCGGATATTAGGATAAATATCTACATTTTAGGTAGCCTTTGGAAAAAGCGAGAGAAACATGGAATTTAAACATTCTTTCTATTTTTATAAAGCTTTTGAGGATGTTTGTATACACAGGTACTAAATTCCAAGAAGGCGTTAAAAAACACCTTTTTTGGTTCCATGAAAATCGCATGTAAGGATGACCAGTTTTTTTTTTGCTTCCTGAAACTTGTTTAATCATAAAACATCACAAGATAATTTTAATCTATATTGATTTGGAGAAGATGTACTAGTATTTACCATTTATAGTTCTTTTTATCTTATGAAATTAATAAAATTGATGAAATTCTTCGTTAAATGTAGTATTCATGATCATTAATAATATAGCATGCTACATGGTGGGTTTGGTGGTTTGAGCTAATTTTCAAATAAAAGTGAATAATACCATGAATTGGCTTTGTAGTTTTAGCCCTTGCTAAGCTAATAATGGATCTGTTCCCAAGTCTCATATTTAATGATTTACTCTGATATTAGCATAAATATCTACATTTTAGGTAGCCTTTGGATAAAGCGAGAAACATGGAATTTAAACACACTTTCTATTTTTATAAAGCTTTCGAGGATGCCTGTATACATAGGTACGAAATTCCAAGAAGGCGTTAAAAAATGCCTTTTTTGGTTCCATGAAAATCGCATGGAAGGATAACCAATATATATATATATATATTTTTTTCGCTTCTTAAAACTTGTTAATCATAAAACATCACAAGATAATTTTAATCTATATTGATTAGGAGAAGATGTACCAGTATTTACCATTTATAGTTCTTTTTATCTTATGAAATTAATAAAATTTATGAAATTCTTCGTTAAATGTAGTATTCATGATCATTATTAATATAGCATGCTATACGGCGGGTTTGGTGGTTTGAGCTAATTTTCAAATAAAAGTGAATAATATCATGAATTGGCTTTGTACTTTTAGCCCTTGTTAAGCTAATTAACAGTGGATCTGTTCTTTACTCTCATATTTAATGATTTACTATGATATTAGCATAAATATCTACATTTTAGGTAGCCTTTGGATAAATCCGAGCTTCCTTGTACCAGCCCCTAATTGAGAATATTCTATCCCGTATTTCGGGTTGGAAGGCCTGTTTCCTTAACCAGGCCGTTAAAATTACCCTCATTAAACATGTTCTCTCTAGTATCCCAATTCACATGCTAGCGCAATAGAAGTTCTGAAGAGAACTATTGCGGCCCTAGAATCAGCATTCGCAAACTTCTTTTGGGGGTGGCATGAAGGGAGGAAAAACTTCCATTGGATCAGTTGGAGGAAAATCTCATCCCCAACCATTGAGGGAGGGTTGGGAATAAGTGCCTTGAAGGATGTTTCCACGGCCCTAAGACTGAAAAGGGCTTGGTCCATCTTCTTCGACCAAGAGAGCAGCCTGTGAGGGTCTTTTATGCGTTCCAAGTACGAAATCAATGAGACCTGAATCGTCTCCAATCAGCAACAGCCTGATTCCCCGTCGTGGAAGAAGGTTTCAAAGCTTCGTGATCTCCTGGTTGCTAACTCCCGCTTACTTCTGGGGAATGGAAACAACAAAATTTGGGAGGATAACTGGACGGGGCTGGGTCCTCTCAAGGCTCGAATCTTGGGCAACATCCCTCTTTCTTCCCATCACCTGAAAATTATGGACATTATAGGGCCTGAGGGCCTAATAGCTCCATTGCCGGCTGCTCTTCCGAACTCTGTGTGACTCCATGCTATTGTGGAAGGGCTGAAGCTTAACTAGGGTAGAGATAGAGCAGTTTGGACTAGAGAGAAGTCAGGGAAGTTCACTATCAAATCTGCCTGACAGTTCTCTTGTCATCACGACTAGATTCGTTTTTGGGTCAAGTCGACGTGGCACCCACACCTTCCTCCAAAAATTGCTACTTTAGTTTGGAAAATTTTGAACAACGCCATCCCAGTCGACTTAAATGTTAAAAAGAAGGGGATCCACATGGCCTCCTCCAAAGATTGCTGCAAGCAGCTCAGCCGTAGGGAGGAATCCCTGGATCATCTTTTTGCTGATGGGGAGCTTGCTTCGGCCATTTGGTGCCACTTCTCCTCCATTCTTTTAGTCTCTTTCTTGCCTAATCAATCCATCAGCGGGAGAGCCTCGCAATGGTGAGCCATGGCTAGCGGCTCTTCTCCCTTGGGCGTCTTAAGAGGGCTGACCCCAGCCCTGATCCTCTGGGAGATATGGAAGTATAGGAATGCCCATTGTTTTGAAGGGGTCAGCTCCTCTGCCCAGCAGGCCATCCACCAAGTTCGTGCTTGGCTATTTCTCCTCTCTTCCACATTCCCCCTTCCAGCGAGTAAAAACCTGGTTGATAGAGACGTCTTGTTGGACCTTCATCTCCTGAAGGGCTCTCCCTAACAACATTCACTGTCTTTCGTGAAGTGATCTAGGCCTAACCAGGGGAGAGTGAAGCTGAACGTCGACGGGTCTTCAAGGGGCAATCCTGGTCCATCTGGCGGTGGAGGAGTTTGCCGTGGGGATAAGGGCGAGTTCTTATTCGCCTTCTGCAAAGCTTACGGGCAAGGATCGAGCTTTCTTGCAGAAGTGAAAGCAGTCATCCATGGGCTTCTCATTTGTAAACGCAAAGGGCTCCTCTCAGTGGAGGTGGAGAGTGACTCTCGTGCAATTGTTGACATGTTAACTAGCTCGGAAGATGCTCCTTGGAGTGCTTATTACCGGAAGAGTTATTTTGTCTCGCTTTGTTCAACTGGTTGTATTTCCATCAAGCACTCCTCGAGAGAAGCAAACAGGGTTGCTTATAGCCTAGCCCGCTGGGCAAGCTCCAACCAGCTGTCCAGAACTTTTGAGGAAGCTTTAGGTCTACCTCTGCTCACCCGAGGGGAGCTGGTGCTTGATATGACTGGTTTAGGTTCGGTTCGGCTTTCCTAGATAGTCTTTTTTAGTTTATTTCCCTTCCTTATGATAGGAGGGCCCTCCTGAAAGTGTATGTTTCTAGGGCCCTCCCGAATGTGTATGCGTTGGTTTGCTGGGCCTCGGGGCACTTTTTGTTAGCCTGAGTGCTCCTCTCTCTATATAGCAGTTCTCAGCAATGGATAGTTCCTTTTTTGAAAAAAAGAAAAAAGTAAAAAAGAAGGTAGCCTTTGGATAAAGTGAGAAACATAGAATTTAAACACACTTTCTATTTTTATATAGCTTTCGAGGATGTCTGTATACACAAGTACAAAATTCTAAGAAGGTGTTAAAAAATGCCTTTTTTGGTTCCATGAAAATCACATGCAAGGATGACCAGTTTTTTTTTTTTTTTTTTCTGCTTCCAAATACTTGTTTAATCATAAAACATCATAAGATAATTTTAATATATATTGATTAGGAGAAAATGTACTAATATTTTCCATTTATAGTTCTTTTTATCTTATGAAATTAATAAAATTGATGAAATTCTTCGTTAAATGTAGTATTCATGATCATTAATAATATAGCATGCTACATGGCGGGTTTGAGCTAATTTTCAAGTAAAAGTGAATAATACCATGAATTGGCTTTGTAGTTTTAGCCCTTGCTAAGCTAATAATGGATCTGTTCCTAACTCTCATATTTAATGATTTACTCCGATATTAGCATAAATATCTACATTTTCGGTAGCCTTTGGATAAAGCGAGAAACATGGAATTTAAACACACTTTCTATTTTTATTAAGCTCACGAGGATGTCTGTATACATAGGTACAAAATTCCAAGAAGGCGTTAAAAAATACCTTTTTTGGTTCCATGAAAATCGTATGCAAGGATGACCAGATTTTATTTTAATTTTTTCCTTTCTAAAACTTGTTTAATCATAAAACATCACAAGATAATTTTAATCTATATTGATTAGGAGAAGATGTACTAGTATTTACCATTTATAGTTCTTTTTATCTTATGAAATTAATAAAATTGATGAAATTCTTCGTTAAATGTAGTATTCATGATCATTAATAATATAGCATGCTACATGGCGGGTTTGAGCTAATTTTCAAGTAAAAGTGAATAATACCATGAATTGGCTTTGTAGTTTTAGCCCTTGCTAAGCTAATAATGGATCTGTTCCTAACTCTCATATTTAATGATTTACTCCGATATTAGCATAAATATCTACATTTTCGGTAGCCTTTGGATAAAGCGAGAAACATGGAATTTAAACACACTTTCTATTTTTATTAAGCTCACGAGGATGTCTGTATACATAGGTACAAAATTCTAAGAAGGCGTTAAAAAACACCTTTTTTGGTTCCATGAAAATCGTATGCAAGGATGACCAGATTTTATTTTAATTTTTTCCTTTCTAAGACTTGTTTAATCATAAAACATCACAAGATAATTTTAATCTATATTGATTAGGAGAAGATGTACTAGTATTTACCATTTATAGTTCTTTTTATCTTATGAAATTAATAAAATTGATGAAATTCTTCGTTAAATGTAGTATTCATGATCATTAATAATATAGCATGCTACATGGCGGGTTTGATGGTTTGAGCTAATTTTCAAGTAAAAGTGAATAATACCATGAATTGGCTTTGTAGTTTTAGCCCTTGCTAAGCTTAACAATGGAACTATTCCTAACTCTCATATTAGCATAAATATCTACATTTTAGGTAGCCTTTGGATAAAGCGAGAAACATGGAATTTAAACACAATTTCTATTTTTATAAAGCTTTCGAGGATGTCTATATACACAGGTACAAAATTTCAAGAAGGCGTTAAAAAATGCCTTTTTCAATTCCATGAAAATCACATTCAAGGATGACCAGAATTTTTTTTTTGACTCCTAAAACCTGTTTAATCATAAAACATGTTTCATCGGCAACAAACTATGAGTTGCTGCGAATGTGAAGACTGATATCTTTGAAATTGCACTCATTGAGATCATTCACTATATAGATTTTGGTTTTCGAGATTTTCTAATCAATTGAAGGCACCGGAAATTTTCAAAATCAGCCCATCCAAACACCATTATAAAAATTTCTAGATCCATTTTTTTGGGATTGGATTAAAACCACCTAAATGACTGGAGCATTAGAATTTGGAACCCACTACCATTAAAGGTTCTAGACTTATCATTTTTATTGGTTCTATATTGTATTTTTAAGAGGTTGAGACCTAAGTAAATGCTATTAGGAAAAAAAGTGCTTGCTTGAAAGTTGTTGCTCTTTTTAAGGGTATTTTCATGCTTGGTTATCCATTTTTTGCTCAAACTCTATCCTTATCGGGAAGCAATTCCAATGAATTAAACCATGTCAGAGTGCCAACTTGATCCTTCTCTCTTATTTTTTAAAGGAAATTTGAATATCTATTTCTTCAATTTTCCACCTTCTATTGATTACATTACTGCCTACATTTGGTTGCACCAAAACGTTGAAATTCGGTGATATTTATGATTGGTCAGTCTAATTTGATGAAAAATATTATGAAATTTCATGATAATTGGTGCAACATAGTGTTTAAAATAGCAAGTAACATGAAGCGTAGCGTTCACCCCTCCAAAGTGTGAGACATAAGCTACAATGTGTGAACTTCTACACCGAATTAGACCGATTAATAATGAAATTTAACAAAATTTCATGATGCTAATTTTCATGATATTCAGTGCAAACCATACACAACTTAGAAGTAATAAAAAATTTGAATGATTAAGTATAGAGGTAAGAAAGACTAATGAAGTTGATTTAATATTGTTACCTAAATTATTTTAGTAAAAGCATTGAAAAAATTACTAATTTTATTGAAAATATAAAAATATAACAAATCGTCAAAAACATTAATTGTTTTGATGTTGTAGTGAAAAATAACTTGTAAATGAGCTACGTAATGTAACATAATCATATAACATAGTGAATTATCATGTAGTGTAGACTTAAGTGGCTTAAACTATTTTCATGAGTTACATAGCATTAAGTTTAAGCTACGTTAGTGTAGCTATTTAAGACATTGGTGCAACCAAACATGTCCTTAACCTTAATTTATGTCACATTTTTTTTTTCCTGGTCCTCAATAAGTTACTTCCTTTCTATTTGATATTCTTTTTAATAAAATAAGATTCTATAGAAATGAAATCAAGGACAAAATTGCATGCAAGCGGTAACACCTAGACCATAGTATATTTCGTATAATTAATACCAAAATTCTCAAGATAACAATTTTTAGAAATGAAGCTTAAGCTAATGTGATGTGGCGCATATATATAATGGTACACAAGGGTCAGCTAAATAAGTCGCTTCCCCCTTCACATGATGAATTTGAACTACAGTAATCTTGAGAAATGTTTTCTCAGGATAAAGCAGCTGAAAAATGTAAGCACCAACTTGTCCAACGGCTATGAAGCTGGTAGTGGGATGTATAAGATTTTGTGGGACTATGTCAGTGGGACATTTGAATGGTCAATCGATGAGACAAAAGAAGGAAAAACCAATATTTATTTAGGATGTTGTTGACAATAAATGATATTTCTTTCAAAATCTTAAAAAAGGAAGAGAAGCTTGGAAACTTTCATAGTGGTCATGGGAAAAAAGGTTGTTTGTTTAGAAACTTGATTAGTGAGAGAGTGTGGGACTTTAGGTCCATTGTTGCTTTAAATTTGTATAGTTTTGATGGAATTTAATGATGTCACAAGGTAGGTATTGAATGATCATGCTTAGTAGGGACTAGAGTGATGTAAGCGACTTTTTAAGGGTAGCCCTTTATAAGTATGCCATCCATGCCAAAGATCAATAAATTAATAATGAATGAACCTAATTGATAAACAAATTTATCACCTGGACAAAAAATTGCGGCTTTAATATATTTTCATTCATTTTGTTTATGCTATATACTTCAAACTGGTTTTAGGTAATTTTGTGCAGTGGGGAAGAAAAAAAGTTCAAAATTTGCTCAAAAATTTCTAAAAATGCTATGAAAAGAAAAGGCCTTGTCATGTAAAAAAGCTTACTATGTCGTAGAAGGTAAAAGGAAAAATTAAAAAGAGAAACATTGCTTAGAAATGCCATAAGGGTTTCAAAATGCCCAAAAAGAGGATGTGAAAAGGAGGCATTTTGTAAGGTTGCAGGAGGTACGAGCCAGTGTATTAGGAATTAACCCACCCACCCCACTCCAACCCATGTTGGGGCCAATCACATAAACATCCTAGATTATATATCCATGGGTTCCACTTTTATAGGCAAGACTCTAGAATTCTAAACAAGTCCTTGTGAATCATACAATTATTGGATTATTAAATACAAATGATTTCAATGGCTGCATTTGGATGCCCCAAAAAAGTCGGCGGACGGGATGCTTCTTTTCCTAATCAATATGGTTCTTTTTAAGGTAGGAACAGAGCGATAAATAGTATGACATTTAATGCGATTGGGAGTTTCAACTTAATACTAATAGGGATATTGCAAATGCATTGGCATGAATTGGAGAAATTCGATTCATTTTTAAGTGATTGGGACAGAATTTTGGCCCTAAAACCAACTCATTAAAACTCTGGTCAGGTTCAATTAGAAAAAAAATCCATTTATTTAATAGGTTAGGTTTGGGTATTGTAGGACCTAATCTGACTTAGTTATCTCACAGGTGGGGTCTAGGTCAGGTATAAAAATTACATGTGTGTTTCATACAAATAATGTTCCAATGTAATTTCCTCCAAAGCTCGAAATGCTTATTTGATCTTTTAAATGATGCTGTGTTTATTTTTGGCCCTCAGATCTCATGGAAGGGTTCCTTATCTTTCACTTGACCAGGGCAATATTAATTAATTAACGAACCTCGTGCTCTTTGCAGCAGGGATCTTACTTTTATTAATGAAATACTTTCTATGGCTCAGGGTTGCATTCAGGTAAGGTCAAATCAGTTGATTTTGAGGGGTTACAGACTTGACCTATCTAGTGGTGCAGGTCAAACTTTTAAACCAGATCTACTCCGTGGGTCTAAAATTTAGACCCAGACCCACTTATTGATTGGTGAAGTCCAATCACTTGTCGTGTCAACCCGATCCATTTGCAGTACTCCTAAATACTTGGGGTTTGAATGCTTCTGGTCCTGTATATATAGAAAATAATCACATGAAAAGAACAAAAACAGTTTCCACCTAAAAAAAGAACCTCCTTGGTTCTTTGCATATGAGTTTCAAAGATGTTGCCTCAATTGCACTTGCTGGCATTGCCCCTAGTCACAATGAAAATCCCTAGAAACTAGGGTCTCACTCACCATACTTATTCTCCCAAGTTCATACAAAGAAAAATAGAAACAAAATCCTCGTACCGAGTAAAATAGAAACTAACTCCTAGCTAGGCTTGCTAGGATACATCCGTATACATTGTTGTTGGATACGCCAAGACATTAGCCTCGTGTTTCAATGACAGTAGTATTTATGATGTACCTTACCTTAGATAGGAGATAATAAATAAATAAAGCTCTTAGATTGGAATATTAATTTCTATCCCTTGTTCATTTGACCTTTTAGTTCGTATATGGACTTTGAATAATCAAAGGTTGAAATATACATACATATATATATATATATATATATATATATATATATATATATATATATATATATATATATATATATATATATATATGGGAAAAGGTACCACATGCTCGGCCGTATTATACCTTCCATAAGGTGAGTGCTAGCAGCACATTATTCATCAGATGGTAAAAGTTTTAAACAACGGGGAGATTTTATAGGAAAATTAGAGAAACAAAACTGGTGCTATGTGGATCTCACCATGATGTATATTTTCTATCCATGCCGTCCATCCATTTGAAATATAATTTAAGGGATTTATACTAAAAATAAATTATATCTGAATCTCAGATGGATCACACCATGGGAAAACAGTTTTTATTGAATTTCTACCGTTACAAACTCCTACAGCGCACTGTAATGGTTATATAGGGAAAAATAAGTTGTTATTGAATTTTTACCATCCAACCTATTCATAAGGTCATGTAGACATGGATGAAGTGAAAACACAAATATCAGCTTGATCTCAAACTTCTCCAGCTCGTAAGAAGTTTTTAATGGTGGATGTTCAATCCCCACCTTGTGGTCCACTTAAGCCTTGGACCTGTCTCATTTTTTGGTTCATATATAAAAATGATCTGAGAAAATCGTTAAACGGCATGGATATAAAACACTTACATCACGTTGGGCCCCACAGAGCCCTGCCCGGACGGAATACCCTCCAGGAGGTGGTAGGACGCAATCCGCGTTCTAATGAAAGCGGATTGACATTGGCTAGTGTACCTCACACTAGCCATATAGTTGCTGTAGGTGTGTGTCGTGCGAGATGAGCATTGACGCTCCTCCAGCTCCCAGTTGTACGAACGGTTTAAAGGAGATTAAAGTTACATGGACCCACACTGATGTTTTTATTATATCTACACGGTTCATCTATTTTTAGAGATCATTTTAGAGCATTATTCAAAAAATGAATCATATCCAAAGATCATTTGGACCACACCACAAATAATAGCGAAGATAATGATTTTCACCGTTGAAAATTTTGTAGGGCCTACCATAACATTTATTTTCTATCCAATCTATTCATAAGGTCAAAAGGGCCTGAATGAAGAGAAAAAAAAATCATACTGATCCAAAACTTCTGTGACCTAAAAAGGGTTTCAATGGTAGACGTTCAATCTCACACTACTTTTTGCAGAGTGGTCCAATTGATAGTTAGATCTGTCTTGTTTTTCGTCCAAAGCCTTAAAACGAGCTCACCAAATCGATGGACGGTTTGGATATATATAAGACATACCTCATGATTAGACACAAAAAACTAGCTGACCAGCCAATCCGCTTCCCCTTTTAATCCGGAAGTAGATATACGCACAGTTGAATAGCGAGTTGACTACCGAAGCTACGTCACCAAGTTCTGTGAGCCCCACTATGATGTATGTGTTGTATCCACACTATCCATCCATTTTAAAATATCATTTTAGGGCATGAGTCAAAGAATGAGGCAGATAAAAATTTGTAGTGGACCCACCACAGAAAACAGTGGGGAGAGTGATTCCCACCATTAAAACTATCCCAAGGCCCACTATAATGTTTATTTGAAATCCGACATGTTCAAAAGTTAAAAAAAGACATGAAAGAAGAGAAAACATAAATATCAGCTTGATCTAAAACTTTCGTGGTCTTTAGAAGTTTTCAATGGTGGGCCTCACTATCCCCACTGTTTTCTATGTTGGGTCCATTGGAGCTTTGGATTTAACTTATTCTTTGAATATTGCCCTAAAATGTTCTCTCTAGATGGATGGAAGGTGTGGATATAAAACATACATCATGGTGGGGCCCACGGAGCTTGGTGACGTCACTTCAATAACGGTTCTAGCTATTTTAGTATCCAATCCACTATCCAAGTTGTGTTTCTTCGGTTTCCTATAAAATCTCCCTATTGTTTAAAACTTTTATCATCCGACAAATAATGTGCTGCTAGCACTTGACCTTATGGAAGGTATAATATACTTAAGTGTATAGTACTTTTTTCATATATATATATATATATATATATATATATATATATATATATATATAACACCCACACACTCACGTTGTGTTTCTTCGGTTTCCTATAAAATCTCCCTATTGTTTAAAACTTTTATCATTCGACAAATAATGTGCTGCTAGCACTCGACCTTATGGAAGGTATAATATACTCAAGTGTATAATACTTTTTTCCTATATATATATATATATATATATATATATATATATATATATATATATATATATATATATATATATAAAACACCCACACACTCACACCGTAGTGGGATTTCATATATATATATATATATATATATATATATATATATATATATATATATATATATATATATATATATATAAAACACCCACACACTCACACCGTAGTGGGATTTCACCACTTATGGATGCTCGAACCCTTGACCGGGTGTTGATCAAACTCCTGAGAGTCTACCACTGGAGCAAGAGTAAGGTTGAAATATTTCAATACAAGAGTTTTCTTCATCCATTGTCCACCATGTGGTTTATCATATAAAAGATTTGGGTCATTGAAAAAGACTCTACATAGGCTGAAGTCCATATTCAATCTATTGCAATACTTTAGGATTGATGTAGAACAGAGAGCGGAGGACTTAATGGACAGTCTAAATCAAAAGGAGGATGTTTTAAAAGTTCTAAGGAAAATTTGTCTATTAGTTCCAACGGGGGTAACTTTTAGCTTTGATATTTATTTTTTTACCCATAATATATTGTTTGAAAGGGGCCTTGACATGCCTTTGACTGATTTTATGAAAAAAAGTCCTATTATATTAAATTTGCATCCAAATTTAGAAATTATTATTGTTAGTAAGTTTACATTTGTCATTTCCTTGCACATTTTGTGGTGTTTAGCGTCGATGGTCACGTATTGATTTTGGGATTATGACTGAGATTTTAGAATCCTTGTAATTTTTACTCTTTTAAGGATTTTCTTTTTAAAAGAAAAATTGTCCAATCTGGTTGCATCAGGATTTTAGGCATGGCGTTGACTATTTAAAAATGTCTTATGTACTTTGCAAAAGGCATTCTGTTTGATACAAAAGATCTACTTTTATTTTTCGTTTAAAGGATTTTCTACCCATGTGGATTCAAGGAATACTTGTTGAGGAAAAAGACAACGATCACTACCCTTTTCTAGGCACAA
The DNA here is from genome assembly GCA_037074715.1 of Magnolia kwangsiensis. Taxonomy (NCBI): domain Eukaryota; kingdom Viridiplantae; phylum Streptophyta; class Magnoliopsida; order Magnoliales; family Magnoliaceae; genus Magnolia; species Magnolia kwangsiensis. Next base: position 102,926,312 of record CM073581.1, read on the forward strand.
GATATGAGAAGAACCATGTCTCACTCCTATTGTGTTTGGATATGAGAAGAACCAAGAAAATCTAGGGAAATGGATTTTTTTTTTTTTTTCCATTAATGTGATTTTTGTTGTTGTTTGGATAGAAAAGAAAATGGTGATTAATTTCACCAATCAATCATTAACCTTTTTCATAGTTTTGATTTTTTTGGTACAAGATATAAGGTGATCATTATGAAAAGAATATACAATTTTTATTTTTTTTTCTCAAAATTCGGCCCATAGAAATGAAATTCATGCTTACATAATGCCTTTGAAATGATTATTACATAATGATTGAGATTTCTGATTCCACACCAAGGATTCCTCTAATCCATGGGTATCCCAAACTTCTTAAACTTCCATGTGGGTCTCATGTGCGTCTATTGACCCATTCCAAACCCGTGCTACATATCATGCACATAAGAAGAGCACTATATGGGGATGGGGTAAAGGATAAACAATGCCTGTGATAACATTCATGAAGTTACAAATAGAGTAAGCAAAGCACCATACGATGAGAATATGGTATGGAAAATGTTTGCATTTAATATAATGTTAGTCCTTCAAAAAGGGTTGAATTTAGGTTAAAGAAATGTAAATGTGTGTGTGTGTCTATATATATATATATATATATATATATATATATATATATATATATATATATATATATATGAAAACGTTCACCTGCGAACCAGTTCATACATAATACATACGAACTTTTTTGAGAACTCATCATATATAATGAGTCTCGAAAATCTGAACGGTTCACATGAAGCAGAACCTCATGAAACCCCCTGATACAAAATTTTACTTTAATCCAAAACTTCGGTGGGCCATGAAAAATGTAAACAGTTTCTTCCCTTGATTTGAATTTCTCTTTGCTATGGCCCACCAGAATCTTAGATCAAGGTAAAAATTCACCCCTTAAGGTTTCATGGGATTCCGTGTCACGCCCCAAACTCAAAAATCGGGCTCACAAAATTTTTGATCACCGAATTCGGCGCCGACAGCCTCCGTAGAACCCCATTTTCGGCTCCTAGCTCCCATTCGCCAGGTTCCGATCCTGGAATGCTACGAGGAGGATTTTAAATATCAGTTTGAATCGTAATAAGCATAACTAAAGACATAACCCACAAACAACAACCAAGAACTCCATTACATTTCCACTATGATCAAAAACTTTACAAGTACAATGAGCATAAAGGGAAATACAATGGTAAAGAACAAAAACTCCAAAACGCTCTGCAACATGCTCCTACCTCAGCGCTGCTGCGAATCAACGTCACCTGCACGCAACGGTCGTGCATAAGCTTATAGAAAGCTTAGAGGGTGGTGAAAGTGTGTGCGTAAGGTAGTAATATGATCAGGAAATGTCAGAATAATGCGGAATATGTAGATGGAACCATAAGATCATGAGCCGTACCAAGGCTATGCAATGCAAGACATGAATGGTGTAGGCCATCCCAAGGCCATGCGATGTACAATACAACTCAAGCATACAGATCCTCATCTATGTCCATACATCAATACAGCTCAAATATGGGATATCACCGGGGTCTAGTACACTCTAAACCAGATTGCCGCCACATCGCGCTCAATAAGGTAAGTGAAAGAGACCACACCATCCGTCTGCCAATATCGGGCGTGACTCGTCGATAGCGGACCCATTTCTCGAGCTGGTCAAACTTAGCCTAGGATTGCCCCCTACACTCGGGCGGGTAAGGCCGCACCCCCTTCCAACCGACCACGACACAGTGGAGAGCGTAACCGTCTGGTAATTGACACTCAACGCTCATCTACCCACTCGGTCTAGACGTTGGAGCAACCTCTTGGTACCATAAGGGTTTAGGAACTTTCACCCAGGGATATCTATAGTACCCCATGTAGAACAAGATTTTCGGTATCCAATCCTGCCAACCACGATACATCTATGGAAGTTACGACCTCGATGTCGCTAGGGCGTACAATATCCATGTCATACAATGCGATATGCATGATTCACGCTATCCAGTCATGCATCAAATCCTGCGCATATCGTGCGCTCATGTAGGGCAACACCACATAACCGGGAGCCTATAAACAACCTGCCTGAAGGCAAATGCTATGATCAGACAATTCTCACGTCAAGCATACATATGATGTGTATGATCATGAGTCATGGAACTGTACTAAACATGTTATAATAAAATGAACTATTTTACAATGTAGATGGACCTGGACGGCCTATACATAATAAGTACGGCCCAGTAATGGGCCCTAAGGAGAGTCGTAATGTGGACATCCAACCAACATTACACTCGCAATGTGGACGTTAAACCAACATTGCTCCCAAGGTACGATCGTCACAAACATCGTTACATAAACCGTGTTGGGCTCACACATTGCAATGGACTTTAGGTACATCTCATTGGGCCTTAAATACATCAAATGGGCTACATCTTATGGGCATTTTATTTATCAAATGGGCCACGTCGATGGGCCGCTCCAATGGGCCTTATGCGCATTGCAATGGGTCATAACCCGTTGATCCTTAGAATGCATCAAGTGAGCCTAAACCCGTAGGCCTTCTACAAATCAGATGGGCCTGTACTCATAGGCTTTATACAATTTAAATGGGCCTAAACTCATAGGCCTTTTACAAGTCAAATGGGCCTAACCCATAGGCCCTTTTATAAATCAAATGGGTCTGGACCCAAGGGCCTTGGGATATATCAAATGGTCCAATCCCATGGGCCTTACGTCCACATCAAAGTGGGCCCCAATAAATGTCACAAATACATTAAGATGAGCCTCAAATCATGCTAAGATGGGGTCCACTTGGATTGTGGATCTGGCTCATACTTTGACTCATTCCCTAAAATGATCTTTAAAGTGGACGGCCAGATTAGATGTAGCACCTGTATCAATGGTGGGGGCCAACATGAAGACCCACCATCATGTATGTAACATGAAGTCTACAAATGTTATATATATATATATATATATATATATATATATATATATATATATATATATATATATATATATAATATACAATATTATATATAATATATTATAATATTATAAATAATATAATATAACGCTATATATAGTATAATATATATATATATACACACGCTGCATGCACTCACGCTGCACGCGCACACGCACACACACTCATGTTGTACGCACACACGCATGCACGCTCACATGCACGCATGCACGCACGCCCAAAGGGCTCCACAAACATCACCCTGGGCTCCACCGTCCGCTGGACGGTGGAGATAAAACGCATACATCACTGTGGGTCCCATGTGGGGCCCACTGTAATGTTTCTAAGCCATCCAGACCGTTCATAAGGTCACTCAGACCTGGATGAAGGGAAAACACAAATTTCATCATGATCCAAAACTGTTGTGGCCCACAGGAGGTTTTCAATGGCAGAGGTTCCATTCCACTGTTTTCTGCACCGTGGGCCACCTGAGTGTTGGATAGGGCTGAAACTTGGAGGGGGCCCACTACTCTGGGTGGCCCACCTCGTGGACGGTGTGAATACAAAACTTACATCATGGTGGGGCCCACGGCAACAGCCATGAGATGTGCTCGACCGCCCGCCCGCTGTAGTACAGCAGGCGCTGCCTGCACCGCTGACACAGCAGCGTTGGCTGCTGTGTTAGTGTTTTTTTTTTTTAAAACACGAATTTTCAAGGATTTCCCTATGTGGGGCCGGCATCAAGGAAATCCGCCCCGTCCATTACGTTCGGCGGCCCGCAACAGTCAAAATGAGTCCGAAGTTTGAATTTTTTTGGGATTAGAAAATGAAATAAAAATAGAAAAGGATCCTTGAATGGTAATGATACGTTCTTCGATGCTGTGGCCCACCAGGTCTTCCAATCAGGCCAAAACTTCTACCCAACGGCTAAAACACCGTAGGTAAGAGGATAGACGGCTTGGATTGTTTAAATACATCATGGTGGGGCCTAAGCAAGTGGGCCACCCAAATGCCTCACTTTTCTTCATTCCCTTTCTTCTTTCTTTTGAAACGTCCAGCGTCCCAGACGCTGGACGGTTTTATTATTTTATTATTTTTTTTGAGAGTGGTGGGCCCTGATGAAGTGGGCCACCACTATGGGTGACATGGGTACAACGTCTAAGGTGGGCCCCACTTGAATAAAAATAAATACCTCAAGGTGGGATCCATTCAAGTGGGCCACACAATCCTATTGCATAAAAATAAAATAAAATAAAATAAAAGAAATAAAAGAGAGAGAGAGACATGGAGAGTGAGACACGCCTTGTGATGGAGGGCTCCGCCACTATGAGCCCTCCTTTGAATGAAATCATACAATAAATGGATCCCTTTGAGCATGGGATCATCAAAAATGTAAATCAACGGTGGAGATCCATTCCTCACTGATATGGACGGTCTAGATGACCTTTCTAAATGAAATAAACATCATGATGGGGTCCATGGAGAATGGTCCCATCATGGAATGATCATGATGATCCAAGTGGTCCATCGGCCACATATTAGGGTCCCAAGTGAGATCCATACCATGGATCGGTGGGCCTCACTTGGCCCATCATAAAAATGAAAAAAAACTAGTATGATCTAGCACCCATCGTCCGATCTTCTTGCTCCTAAGGGTTCCTTGACACCTTAGCTTCAACTTCAATAGATGAGATGAAGAATGGAGGGTTGAGATGAGAGATCTTGGGATGTAGAGGTGGGCCACTTGGAGCTTAGGGATTCTTGGAAAATTTCATACGTATGGGCTCTTTTGCTTGGAGATTTTTGAAATGAGAAAGAGAGAAAGAGAGAGAGTGATGTAGAGAGAGGTGGATGGATGGATGAATGATGGTTGTGTAAGAAAGTATTGACTTTTTAAGGCTTTTGTGTAAGAGAGGTATGAGTGGTGAAGACTTTTGTGGCTTTTTGTGTAAGAGAGGTATGGATTTGGGAGACTTTTGTGGTTGTTTGGGAAAAGGGAATAAAGTGACGTGTACTTGACATGTAATGGCTTGATGGATTGATTGATTAATGAGATTGATGTGATTGATGTGACACATCATAGAGATTTCCTTAGTTTTCGCAACGCGCGGCATTTTCTCACACCAAACGTCGGTCTACAACTCTTGACCAGGGTATCGCCTCGGCGTGCGAGTCACGGCATCGGAACCGCGGCGACTGCGCGGTCGCTATGGTATTGGTCTCGGGTTGAGTCGACTCGGGTTGTCGGCATATGAATCAGGGTCGCGTGTCGATATCGGTTAAGGGTCGAAGGTCGCCGGAATTCGACCGGTAAGACCGCGGAAGTCTACGGAAAGGTACGGACCAAGATACGTGTCTTACATTCCGCATCTTATGGACTGTTCGGATTCGACACCTATGATACGTGCGCAAAGGTGCGCATGCTCACCTATGCACGTGCACACCTTTGCACATGGGTCATGGGTGTTGAATCCGAACGGTCCATGAGATGCGGAATCCAGTGAAACCAAAGGGGGTGAATTTTCACCCTGATTTAAGATTTTGGTGGGCCATGGTAAAGAGAAATTCAAATCAAGGGAAAAAGCTGTTTGCATTTTTCATTACCCACTGAAGCTTTGAATCAAAGTAAAAATTCATACTAGGGGGTTTTATGAGGTTATGCTTCATGTGGACCATTCAAAATTGTGAGACTCATCAGATATTATGAGTTCTCAAAAAAGTTCATATGTAGTATGTACGAACTGATTCACGGGGGAGCCTTTTCCTATATATATATATATATATATATATATATAGAGAGAGAGAGAGAGAGAGAGAGAGAGAGAGAGAGAGAGAGAGAGAGAGAGAGAGAGAGAGAGAGAGAGAGAGAGAGAGAGAGAGAGATATTCTCTACTCACCTCATGAAACTCTAATGCTAACCTTTTGGCATGTTCCAAGAATCTGGTGGGTTAGCAGAGTGAAAGGAAAATCAAGGGCCTAGGGATTTCCACTTTGTCATGGCCCACTGGATTTTTGGATCAGGCCAAAAAAGTTAGCCCTTGGGGGTTTAATGATGTTGCTCATCCATATTTTGTGCCCACATCACATGTTAAAAGTTTTCATGAAGTTCATATGAGAACCATTCTTAGTAGAATAATTTTTATTTTTATTTTTATTTTTTTGTTTGTTTGTAGAGAGAGGGATTTTCTCACGGGAACCATATTTCATGAGAACTCGTGAGAACCCTTTCTAAACTCAGTTTATGTGATGTGTATATGCAATCTAGGTGATATTGGGCTTGGATAAAAGGTTGAGCAAAAAATCACATTATTTTGTAACTTAGGTGGGACTCGGTGAAAATCGGCAGTGGAAATTCCCTCCCACTTTGCTAAGGTCCACCTGATTTTAGATCAAGTTGACTTTCTGGCCCTAGGGTTTCATGAGGAGACTCATTTAGTGGACAGTGTAGATTTTATGCACACATCACATGAGATGAGTTTTTCAATGGTTCTCATGATCATTTTTTCCTAACAAAATCTCTCTCTCTCTCTCTCTCTCTCTCTCTCTCTCTATATATATATATATATATATATATATATATATATATATATATATATATATATATATATATGGAGTCATGCTCCCTTGCACACCTACGCATGTGCGCACCTTTGCACACGTGCCATGGGTGTCTAATCTGAACGGTTCATGTGAAGCGGAATCCCATGAAACCATATGTGACAAATTTTCACCCCAATCTAAAATTCTAGTGGGCCATAGTAAAGAGAAATGCAAATCAAGGGAGGAAACTGTTTTTATTTTTCATGGCCCATAAAGTCTTAGATCAAAGTAAAACTTCGGCCTTGGAGGTTTCACGAGGTGCTGCTTCACATGAACGGTTCAGATTTTAGATCCACATCACGTATGATAGGTTTTCAAAAAGGTTCGTAACGTACGAACTGGTTCGCAGGTAAGCGTTCCGCTATATATATAAGAGAAAATTGTATTAAATGAAGAAGATGCTATGGATGGCTTACATCGCAATGATTCGGGGTGGGCCGATAACAAAAGGAAAAGGCCCCCTATTGTGTGACTAAACAAATAAACATCAAGCCGCAAATTAGGTCATAGGTTACCCAGGCAACAAAATCTCTCTCTCTCTCTCTCTCTCTCTCTCTCTCTCTATATATATATATATATATATATATGTGTGTGTGTGTGTATGTATGTATGTGCATGCACATGCACGTGTGTGTACACAAGCACACTAAATAAGATACGCCTATGTTGCCGGCATAGATATACATAAAACTGGCCATATATGTACAATAGTAACAGTTGTAATTCCTATATGCATGAGAAAAAATGCACATAGATAATCAAATAGTGGGTAAAAACAATCATCCTTCATTTTCAAATAATCTCTTTATAAATTGATCTCTTTTCGTTAAAAAATTTCACCTTCCATTCTATTTTATCTATTCAATCAATGGAGATGATGAGCAACTTGTCTTTAAATCACTCTAAAAAGTACTTAAATATAGATGCAAATCCAATGGATGACCATTTCGAACTCTATCGTATCATCTATTCCAATACCGGCTGTTGCTAATTTTGTTTTGCGGGGTCCATTTGTAAGTAACTGATTAGTTTGCTAAGATCACTACCAATTAATTGGATCTTACCATGGTTAACCAACGGTGGGCCCACTGTTTGAATGGTCCGGATCTTGGACAGTTGTGTTGAGTAGATGGGCCATACTCAGTATACTCAGTATGGTCGTGTTTGATTTTGTACAAGTGGGCCCATAGTTGGATGATCTAGTTCATTGCTCTGCTGGTTCCCACCATTGATGGTCCCGGAAATTCTCATCGTTGATCTTAACCATGTGATATGTTGCACATAATGCGTTATCAAGAAACTTACATGAAAGGTCCACTTTTGAATGAAGAAAGAGACGTGATTTGTGGCAAGGATCTTATGTTCTGGAATATTTTGGGGTATGGTCCATTCACTGTAGGGTCCACATAACAAGGTCTAGAACAGAAACCATGGACCCAGTTGTAAAAACTTAAATCCTAAGCATTCTTTCCTTCTTTTAGGCCAGGTTTGGTAGATGCCTAAAATTAGATAATCTCATTTGAATTAAAAGTAATTATGTATTTCAAAAATCTTGATCATGAATTCATTCTCACGAAAGTTTCAATGGTGATCATTGTGTTTCCAGTGGTGTGGCCCACCTATTAAGTCTTGGATCCACCTTACTTTTAAAGTCATACACTAACATGATATGGCAAAGCAGATGAATAAGGTGGATGTCTTGATGTCATTACAGTGGGGCCCACAGCACTGTAGGTAGGGGATTATAGGAAAGTCGTGTCTGACCCACGTCTCTATAGATGATTTGCTAAGCTCAAGCGCGTGCAATACAACTCATGAGAGAGAGAGAGAGAGAGAGAGAGAGATCTTCATTTTATGAGTGAAGATCTCCAAGATTTCCAATATATAATTACTGTTAACTAAAATTAGATAAACCAATATTTATGGGTCTACTAAATAAAGTTTTTAAAAAATGCTTTAAAATTATGAAATATAGTAAAATCCTTGAAGAAAATATATGGGACGAAGAGAAGAAGTGCTTTCAAAGGTGGGAGAGAACTGAAGAAGAGAGTGAGTGCGCTCTGGTTCAATCCAGGCCATTCAGATCCTTCATCTGCCCTGGATGAAGGGATCTGTCCCAAAATCAAGCTGTTTCGCAGCTCAAGTGGCCCCAGTGCAAATCAAGGTTGAGCTCTGTTGGATCCAGATGGTTTTTATTTTATTTTTTATTTTCTATAGCTGGAGCTAACATGATCTCACTCGGCTGATGAATGGGTAGGATGTCATGTATACATCACGTGGGACCCACATCTGCCCTATACCACAGAAAGTATTAAAAGCCCCATTTGGATGCTCATTAAAAATGAAGAGTTTGACTAATTTAAGATTAAAAACGTTTGATTCATTTTTTATTTTTCAAATGACACTGCAACACAATTGCCAGTGTTATTAGATGTTAACAAAAAATATGCCTAAAAAGGGGAAATTTCTCCTTCCAGTCAGAAGTACCAAGCTTAGATGATTGTGATCTTGTTTATCCTTTACAAGCAGCAATGTGGCATACATGTCAACTATCAGAACCGTTCATCTTGTGCATTTGAACTGTCCAAATCTCACGTCAACAGCTGGCTAAAAGTAATCCTAATACTCGCAAGGCCTCTTATTGCAAGAGAGAAATGATCCTATATATAATGCTACATCGTATGCATCCAATTAGAGGGGCAACCGGCTTATAAAATCACTTTTCAGCTTTTTTATGGGATTTTTACCACAAAATTCCTCAATGATTTGGATTTTACCAAATAGTGCCTCTATCGATTCACATTTTCAAGGCCGGCTTCTTAAGAGAAGTTACGGCCTTTTTTCTTTAATTTATTTATTTTTTATTTTTATTTTTACGATGGCATAAATTAATTTGAAGATAAGATGAAAATTAATTTACTATCCTTTTTGCTTTTTGTTTACAACAAAGGGAAAAGTAGAAAGTTGTGTAGCCAGGCCTACGTGGTATGTCTCATATTCAATCCGTCTAACAAATGCACACTAACATTAATATTTGACAAACCAAAAATAAGTTGGGCTAATCCATTAAAAATAATGACACCATTCAAAATATCCTAATTCAAGTGGAGCCCATTTGATGGTATGATTGATCTTATGATTTGTTTGTGTTATCACCATGCATATGGTGTGGTGCATAAGCTTAATCAGTTGGATGTTATACACATACCATGCGTTTCATGAATCTTTAGTTGTTCTACTTTTTAGAGAAACCAATTAAATGGGGGCATTTTTATAATTTCACCCCCTTAAACTCCCTTTGATACTTTCTATACATTGAGGCTTATTTGGTAAGGAATGAGTTTTGCTGTAAAAATCCCTTTTTCACTTTGTCCCCCTTTTAAAAGTGCCTTTTAAGATCATGCAAATCTTTAAGAGCTATGGCTGATTAGGAAGGACATGGTGTTACTTAGATTACAATAAGAGATATGGCTGATTAGCAAGGAGGGTGTTAATTGGATTTCAGTGACATATATTAATATAGTTGATTAGTTTTATCTTTAGGATGATCATCATAACTTCTTGCAAATAAAAGAGTGGGAAGGAAGAATGAAACTTCTTGCAAATAAAAGAGTAGGAAGGAATAATTATTTAGAAAACTAAGCAAATATATTAGTTAAGATAAACCTAATCACATAGGTAGCAAGATAAACCTAAGCAATATTCATTTGCTTAAGAGATTCTTGAAAATAAAAGGGTATTTCTAATTTTTATCTAATGAACACAACATGTAAAATTAAGGACCGTTTTGGATACCACTAAATAAGTTACTTTTTTCTACTTACAACAATGCATAAGTAACTTATTTGAGACAAGTAGGTTCGGTTTATGATTAATTAAAGTATATATATATATATATATATATATATATATATATATAATATAATATAAAGTTACTTAATCACTTCAGTTTAATACGTAGAAATCAAGATAGGGTACTTAAGTCATAAGTAGATTATCTTAAATAACTTAAGATCCAAATGCTCCTAAAAGATACAATATAACACGTTACATTGTAATCGATTGTATGTACCCATTCTTAGAGGGGTACATCCCTTCGCCTATTATTCCCATAAATGTTAGGGTTATGGTCATTGGATTTGGGATCATGAAGTTCTTGTGGTGGTTGACGGGGATGAAAAAAAAGAAAGAAACTTAAATAGGAATATTTCAACACTTTAATCATTTAAATCTTTTTCTTTAAATATGGACCATTTTGTTAACCAATAGTTTTTAGTCATGTATTAAGGGCATGTTTGGATACCACCAAATAAGTTACCTTTTCTACTTGTACCAGTTGATAAGTAACTTATTTGAGATAAGTAAGTTTGGTTTATGATTAACTATATATAAGTAGCTTTTTACTCAAAGTTATTTAACCACTTGAGTTTAATAAGTAGAAATTAAGATAATCTACTTAAGGCATAAGTAATTTATCTCAAGTACTTATGATCCAAATATTTCCTAAAAGTCTAAACTTTTAATCTTAAACTTTTTCAAAGAAGCTACCATTAAATGTACATCTTGCAGTCAATAGTTTCAGCAATTAGGCATGATCCATAGCAAAATGTCTTCTTTCAAGGCGGTTTGATACAAAGATATATTCTAATGATCTAAATGCTCTTTCTTTTACTTGAGAAATTATCATATATATATATATATATATATATATATATATATATATATATATATATATATATATATATATGTTAGGTGCACAACTCCATGGTGGGCCTAGAGCTTAAAAATCAAGTCAATTCCTGGCTTGTGTAAGCCACACCATATTCAAAAGTTGAGAGTGATTACCCTCCATTAAAACATTCATAATCCTTTGTTGGGCCCACCGAGATGTGTTTCACAAATCAAGCCCATCCATTATGTGTTTCCCACTTGGATGAGGGGTCAGACCAAGTTTTAGATGCATCCAAATTTCAGGTGGGCCCCACAAAGTGCTTTTATATGTTTTAAGCATGTCTTCACATGATTTTAGATGGTATGGGCCACCTGAGTTCCTTATACGACTGATTTTTGAGATATCCCATAATTTAAAGGGGACCCATCAAATGCACGGTGTTGATGTTCGACACCCATCATGGTGGGGCCCACACAACTCGACCTCATGGGAAGCTCCCATGAGCTCGACATAGAACCTTTTCCATTATATATATATATATATAGGCATGCTCCCCTATGCATGTGCGCACCTTTGCACATGTGTCATGGGAGTCGAATCCGAACGGTCCATAAGATGTGGAATCCCATGAAAGCTTATGAGGTGAATTTTCACCCTGATCTAAGATTCTGGTGGGCCATAGAAAAGAGAAATGCAAATCAAGGGAGGAAACTATTTCATTTTTCATGGCCCATCAAAGTTTTAGATCAAAGTAAAACTTGGGCCCAGGGGGTTTCATGAGGTGCTGCTTCACATGAACGGTTCAGATTTTGGATCCACATCAAGTATGATGGGTTCTCAAAAAAGTTGGTATACGTACGTACTAACTGGTTGGCGGATGAGCTTTCCGTGTGTGTGTCTATATATATATATATATATATATATATATATATATATATATATATATATATATATAATTGGATAGTTTAATAACCTCATATAGCTAATTGCAGCTATTTTTTTTTTTGTCTCTTGCAACTCTTCATAGTATGATTCAATGGTAGAGATTTAAAATATTCTCTACCTTGAATCTACCAGCTAAATAAATTATGAAAGTACTAAATTTCAAAAGACCCTAAGAAGACAAACAGATTATCTTGGTTAATAAGACAAACATACCTACACTTGTGTTTTTGTGCTGCCATAAACTGAGTCAACTGGGTGAGTTTTTGCAATGAATTCTGTTCACTCTTGAGAGGCTTTGGGGCACACGTGTAAACGAGGCGAATGTGCGAGACATCTAAACAACTCATCTCAAATATAAGCATGAAGTCAGATACGTCAAATCACTGGCAAGCATGTGCGAAAATGATCAAGGGCTCATCCCCAACGTACATTTGTGGCCTCCCTGATAGGTGGACCCTCTGATTATTATTATTATTTTACAATGGCAGGCTCAGAGTGCGCTTATACACGTGTTCCATGTTCGCACACATGCAACACTCCCAACCCTCTCCCACGTGCGGGCACGCGCTGACTCGTTGCCCACGTGTTTTGTCACCCCGGTGGGGCTGCCACGGAAGATTGAAGTTGACTGTAAAAGCAAACCAACTAATTGCATAGAAAAATACGGTGCAATCTATCCCTGATAGGAATTTTTTAAGTTTTGGAGAGGGACCCACATTGATGTATTTATTACATATGCCCACCATCCATCCGTTTTTTTCATATCATTTTAGGTCATTATTCCAAAAGATGAAGCAGATCCAAATCTGGGGTGGAAATTAACATAAGCAACATAGGTGATTGGGCCACAAAAGTTTTAGATCAAGCTTATATTTGTTTTTATCCTTCATCCATGTTTGTGTGACCTTATCAACAGGTTGGATGAAAAAAAAACGTTACATAAACATTGGGGTGAGCTTTGGAAGTTTTTAGTAGGGAAGCATTCAATCACCATTTTTTCTATAGAATTGTTTACGTAAGATTTGGATCTGCTTTGTTTTTAGACTCATGCTATAAAATGATATAATTAAGTGGATGGATGGCATGGACTTAGAATGCATACATCAAGGTAGGCCCATAATAAGATCCTCACCTTCTTGGGTGAGGCCGCACCTAATCCTGTTCCCTCCCTACCTTGGGGTGGGAGTAGGGTTGTATACGAATTGAGCTAGCTCGGTTAGCTCGCTCGACTCAACTTAACTCGAAAAAGCTTGATTTTACTCAGTTTGAAGTTCAATTCAAGCCGAGTTGATCTGATTTTCTAAGCTCAAAAATGATTTCGAGCTGAGTTTAAGCTAGCCTTAGCTCGACTCGACTCAGATCCAACCTAGCTCGAATCAAACTCGGATCGAACCAGTTCAATGACTCGGCTACTTTGATATTGATGTTGCTCATCAAGTGTTTGATGAAATGACTTAAAGAAGTGTGGCTGGTGGCAAGGAAGGTATATATGTTAAACCAAAACCATTTTTTTCTTGATTTTTATGTTGCTTAGAAGGTGTTTGATAAGATACCTGTAAAACCATTGCCACTATCTCAAATATAGTGAGATTTTGAAGGTGCAGTCCAAGTGTTTGTGAAAATGCCTCAATGACAAACTCAGCTCAATCTCAGCTTGAATTCGGCCCGAGCTGGCTCGAGCTATTAACCAAACTGAGCCGAGCTAGCCAATCTGGCTTGAGGACTGACTCGAGCCAAATTCAAGCTAGGGTCAGCTAGTGGCCAAGCCAAGGCGAGCTGAGGCTGGCTTGACTCGGTTTGGCTTGATATACACTCCTAAGTGGGAGTGCAATGGCATTTGCGTGGGGAGCGGATTACGTGGGACCCTGGGCTCATCCAAGACAGTACAACCCACCTTAGTGTATGTGTTTTGTATCTATGCCATTCATAGGTTTTTCCCTATCATTTTAGGGCATTTTTGTAAAAAAGAAGATCTAAATCTCAAGTAGACTATAGTCTAAGAAACAATTATGATTCAATGCCCAACCATTAAAAACTTCTTAGGATGCACATTAATGTTTCCGTAGTATTTATTAGCCACCCAATCTGTTGATAAGGTCACATGAACATGGATTAAGGGAAAACAACAAATCCAAAACTTTTGTGACTCATTAATGGTCAATCACCACTACTTCCTATGGTATGGTCCACTTGATAATTGGATCCTGTTCTTTTTTGGAATAATGGCCTAAAATGATATGAAAAAACGGATGGACGGAGTGGATGAAAAAAAATATACATCGATGTGGGCCCCACTACATTCGCGTGATGCCTACGTGTGAGTGCCAGATTGCATGCCACATCAGTCAATATTTCTTCCGTTCATTTTCATGCATGCTGCGTCCCACCCGACAACCAGACTTGGCTGATATTTTTGGCCATGACATATAAGCGCTACAGGTGGGACCATGGAGAACCCGGATCTCACCCACGTGTCACATTGGCCCGTTAAAGAGCGTATGTAGGATGGAGTGGACACGAATTTATATATTGAGCCCGTGTAACAAAAAGTTTTGTAGGGCCCACCGTGATGTGTATGTCATGCACTTCTCCCATCATTTCACCGTCTCATTGTTATGGCGAGTGGGCCACGACAGTGTGAATTGGGATGCGTACCATTGAAGCCTTCCTGGGCCCACCGAAGTTTTGGATCAAGCTGATATTTGGTTCTTCACTCCATCCTGTAGAACTCACCCCATCCCAACTTTTACCTACGGTGTGGCCCACTTGAGTTTCGGATCGATGTGATTTGTCACTTCATACCTTAGCATGAGCTGCCACAAATGATAGATGGAGCGGATGTCACACCCAAGAATCAGGGTGGACCCTACAGATTTTTGTTGTTGCATGGTCTCCCTACAAACGTTTTTAAAGGGAATTCACGTCCGGGTTGGATGACTGCATAGCGAACATCGATGCTCAAACCATAAGTCTTACTGTTTGTTTGCATTGTATGAGAGCAACATGAAGATATTATCTATGGTGAAGATGAGAAAGAGACGAAGCTAGAAGAAGATTGGTGCAATATACATTGTGATGGAAGAATAAGTAGGTCTTCCCATTCTCTTTCAAGAACCACTTCGTCAGGAGCATGGCCTTATCTAACTGGCTATGCGCTAACAACACCAAGAACATGCTCCTCAAGATCGTCCATCCAGGGGGCCGTGTCGAGCTGCATGATCGGCCCATCTTGGCCGCAGAGATCATGTTGCAGTACCCCAGATGCTGTGTCACACACCCAAATGTGTTCCGACAGCCATGGGCCGTCGTTACCCCAGACACTGTTCTCTTGTTGGGCCAGAAATTCTACGTGGTCCCCATCAGTACCCTTAGGAAGCTTCAACGGGGTCACAGGCGACGATCTTCATCGGCTCCACAGAAAGTTCATGCCAGCCAGACTCCTGGATATCAACAGATGAAGCATGATAATGACGAAGTGGACGGCGTGTTCGCTAGGTTCTTCACAAGCAAGAATACTCCCAAGTTATTTCACGGCTGTTTGAAGAAATCGGATGATGATATGAATGGATCAAGAACGACGGAGGAGATGCAGAAAGAAGGAAATATAACGGAGGATAGCTGCTGCATGTGCATGATTCCAGGGAAGAAGATCAAAGAAGGAGATGGTCCACCTGAAACTATCAATTCACCACAACAGCCTTTGAAAAATAATACTACACCACCACCCTTGGATCATTGGCAGCCTAGCCTTGCCAGCATCCACGAAGAAGAGTAGCTAGCTTACAGAAGTTTGCAAAAGCTCACACACACGTGCGCGAGATCCGAGCTTTAGATCTTCTGACCTTAAAATCAGCCCGTTTCACCTCTCAGGTCAATGTACGAAAGAAATGGACGGCTAAGACAGTTCTGTACAGATCATGGAATTCTTTTCGATCCCAAAAATTGTTAAGAAAATGCATGCATTAGTATTTCAATGGGTTGGGCCACGTTCAGGATTTTGGGCCTGGCCCGTCACATCTGGCCAGAATTCTAGCCCATCAGACCATGTTGGGACTTAAAGCTCAGGCCAGGCAAGTAATCAGGCAGCGGCAAGGGTCTGGCCAGTATTTTTCCCCGATAATAGTCATGTATTTGAGTTATATATATGTATTGCGTACCAGTGATATCACTAGGATACAAGTAGAAATTCGTTTATTGGGCTATGTAGGTTCAAGATTGACTAGGAATGGCACGGGCACTCGGCCTAGACGCCTGGTTCGGTTGGGACAGGGCTTGCACCTATTAGCTTTTCAGTGGCCGGGGTTGGGCCTAGTCTGTATGGGCCAATCAGTTTTTATCCTGGCCCAGGTTTAGCCATTTTAGCCAAACCCAGCCTATCTGAATGTGTCCTATTTAAGTGTGGCAATAGGGAGGGCTGCCCAGTTCATCCCAAGTGCCTAGGCCTTGAAGGACTAGGGCTTGGACTGCTCAACTTGGCATGAGGGCTGGGCCAAGGATTAAAATCCAGGCCCAATGTTTGGGCTGGCTGAGCTAGGGCCAATTATGAATAGCCCAGCCTGGCCCGTTTCCCTACTGTATTTTATATAGTAGACAAGTATTTGTAACGTAGATTATAAGTCCGTATGCTTATATACATATTCATACCAAGAACTTTGATACTTTAGTAGTGTAATGGATGATACACAAGGATTTACAAACGGTACAAATTAGGCAAACTACTTTAGATTGTGAACAGCATGTTGATGCATTTATTCCAGTCTATGCATATGATGGATGATACAATGGAATATATGCATGGTTGATGAAGGATCCTATTTGATTCTTGTTTGATGTTTGGGTGGTATGTATGTTTGGATGATGAACGGTCTTATTTAATTCTTATTTGATGTTTGGGTGGAATGTATGCTTGGTCGATGAATGAACTTGTTTGATGTTTGGGTAGGATGTATGCTTGGTTGATGAACGAACTTATTAATTCTTATTTGATGTTTGGGTGGGATGTATGCTTGGTTGACTAACGATCTTATTTGATGTTTGGGTGGGATGTATGCCTGGTTGATGAACGATCTTATTTGATGTTTGAGTGGGATGTATGCTTGGTTGATGAATGATCATATTTGATGTGGGTGTGCGGAAGAAAGAATATTTTAATAATCTAGAAGAGCATGAAGCTCTTAAAGGCACACTCACCGTATGCCAATTATACAAGTAGCAAATATGTAATTTATTTTTAACTCATAAGGCCACCCCTGTCCTGGTCGAGCCCAACCCAATCCTCCAGGATGAGGGCCAACTCTGGCTTGAGGCTGGCCCTCTAAGACAAGGGTAAGTGCTGGACCTCTGCGGCCTTAGCCAGGCCCTGTCCCAGCCCACTGCCATCCCTAGTTCTGTTCTACATATATCACACTCATATGTTGGGCAACAAATTCATCATGCATGTAGACCTAGATTATTAAAATTAAAAAAAAAATTGTCTATTTCTTTGTGAACTTGTGGCCCACCTAGTCAAAAGATGAATTAGAGGAATTGTTACTATGGAATATAGGAATTCGATCAACTTTCAAGCAACATATTTTTTGAGCTCGGGTTGGGCCTGTGGTGTTAGGTCCATGCCAAGTTTGAGCCTTTAACTTTATAGAATCAAGCCAGGCCAGGGTGTCAGCCCTTGCATTCATACTGCACTATAACAAGAATAAAACTTTAAAAATAAATTATTTTAGTTAAGTAAGTTTTAAATTTATTGAATTTATTTCATCTTTTTATAAATATAAAAAGAAAAATAAAATAAAGAAATGTGAATCTTTAGCACCATTCATATTCAGAATGGATCCATAATGAAGTTTAGGGGCTCCTTTCGGGTTGTAAATGGGAAATGAAGTTGGAGGTAAATGAATTGAGAGTAAATGACTTAGTTGCATTTGGATGGGAGTAAATGAAATGAATTTGAAATGTAAATATTATGTTTGGATGGGAGTAGATGGGAGGAATTGGAATGTGTTAATGTTCCAATCTAGACGTGTGGCTACGTGTGTTATGAACAGCCCGAATTTGGTCAAACAGATGGAATTAGATTTAGTGTTGGGCATGCCAAACTCGTATTTAATTCAAATCAATTGAACGCTTGTGACCTTATGTGCCAAACTATCTGGATTAGGACAATATTTGTGAAGATTAGCATGACTGTTCAATTATCAATTGTTACCGCGATTGTGTAATTTTAAAAGGAGATGGTTAATCCTTTTGAATGAGATATTTTCACCTTGAAATTGAATACTTTTCTTTCAATAGTGGTAGAAGTAATAAAGATTGAACATGATAAAAAGAAAAAAGAAAAAAAAGAATGTTACATTACTGATTTTATTAATTTGAAAATGTTAAAAGAGTATAATCAACAAATGAAAAATAAAACTAAGTATATGGAAAAATAAAATACTTACGATGGCTCGTGCTAGCAAAACAGCCATAGAAACTATTGGTTGTGGCGTGAAGTCACTAGTGTATGACGTGGTGATGTATCAAGTAAGAATTCGATAATCGAGGGAATTTCCCGATTGGATTATAGATATTTAACATACTCCCAAGTCCGTACTACAATGATATGTTGGACGGTAGTAAAACTAACCTATACTAATAGATCCGAACTTACTGTAGTATGGCTGGACAAAAGTGGAGTAACTAGGCTAAGAAGCTAAATTAATAAAAGTCCATGAGAGACAAAGGATAAGCAGTGTAAAATTATAAATAGCTGATTGATATTTTTGGCAAGGGCCTCGAGCTTTTCTTGAGTGTTGCTTTTATAGATTTCTAAGAGGTGCTGGTCACGCACCGTCTTGTAATTTAGATGTGAATTTTTTATTATGCAATAGTTGTATCCTATTAGGATTTGGAATCCTTGTCGTACAATTTGCTTCTATTTATAGATAATTTTATGTTATTTTCTCTTTATTTCTTGTGGTCTCTAAGAGTCTTGAACATCCCTTTGAGATATTTATCTTTTTAGGGGATTTGAGACAACCATGTTGTGCATATGTTGGACGATGAAGAATCTGGTATCGATGCGTCTTTAAAAACTTTTTTAGCATACTAAGGGTCAATTTGGATGCCTACAAGTTATTTTAAGTTGTGAGTGACTTACATGTGAAAGTCACTTATAGGGAAGTGACTTCTCACCTCCATCCCCCTACAATTTTCTGGTAGATTTGCTTGTAAGTGACTTACAAGTTGTAAGTTACTTACAGGTGAATTTTCTCCCCAAAACACCACTTGTCACTGACTTCCCTGTAAGTCAGTTCCCACTAACCCAACTTACAGGCATCCAAACAGGCCAAGAGTCATATCTGCCTTGCCTACGTTAGTCATGTGCCCTGTGAGATATATATCACTGCTTTTTCAGGTATAGATGTGCATATGACTTTAAGCATGACTCCTTTTGATAGGCTATGTGTTGTGGAGAAATAAGCATCGACAATCTCTCTTGACGCGAGTACGTTTCTCTCTAGTCTTTCATACAAGTGTGCCGACAAGTAGTGGCTTTTTGTTCATTGATGTGGATTGCACCATGTTAGGTATAAAAAGAATGCATTGGAAATTTTTAATATATTCACAGAAACATATGTGATATCCCAGAATAGTGTACATATGTGATATTTAATAGATTGATTATAGTAAGCTCATTGAAATATATTCTTTTGCCAAAAATGAGAAAATTTTGAGTCTTAGGTGAACAATAAACTTAAGGATCACAAATAAGCAATTTGTGAACGTTTTTTAACCATCCATTCAGATGACCAACCTTTGGCCGATTTGGATCATTTCCATTGTTGTGATTTTAGTAATATAATCGATAATTGAATTATTTCATATTATCATCATTGTACCACATGTGTAGTATAGATGTGTGTAGCGACGCCTTTGTTTACTTACATGACTCTCCAATGGAGCTCAAAAACGCATTTCACTCTATTAAAAGGAAAGTTTAATTTGAAGTAACAAATATTTAGATACATGGTATTTCACAGTAAAATAAAATTGAAAAAGTCCTACCCTCAGCTTGACAAACTTGTCTATCAGGTTAGGCTTGGACTTGGCTCTTGGACATCCCTACTTCAGTCTACCATTGGATTGTGATAAACAAACAAACCAAACGAGAATACCAAGGCATCCATGCTGCTCATTTTCTTAATTTGCTTAAAGCAGGGAACTGTTCTCCTGATAATTGAGGATGATAATGGTAAATAATATGGTGTAATTTAGAAAACCAATCCATATTGGAATTGCATGGATCTATCATACCATTACAACAAAATAACAAAGAGATAACAAAATAACGTATACATATTGAAATATTAAAATCCTTAAAATTTTGCATCCGTCTATACGTCTATTCATTGAGATAATTGTGGAGATACGTTATCAAATGGAACCAATATGGCCTAGAAAGGATATCCATTAAAAGCTTATTTATTTGCTGGGCTTGAATTGAGGGTTAGGCCCACTGTGATGTTTGCTCAGATCACTGTAAGACTTGACCTCAGAATTCTCGAAAAATTAAGTGGGCCACATCACAGGGAACAGCCAGATAGGATCCACACCACTGAAATCTTCTAAAATCTTGGATAAAGCAGATAATTGTTTTTTACTTCACCCTCCATGTTCTCACCTTATGAACGGGTTAGATATCACATAAGCATCACAGTAGCCTTGGAAGATTTTAAGACCTAGGTGGGTTTTGGCACGGATTTTGAACCATTCGAGCCAAGACTGACGGGCCAGGCCTAATCAAAATTTTAATTTTGGTAGGCCGAGCACGGCCTATTGACAGGACCAGGCTCAGACAGATTGGTTGTCACATATACATAATGGTGGGCCCCACAGAGATTTATGTTGCCCGCCGTGGGAGGAGAGGACATGTGTTGTGTTGCTGTAACACGGCCAATGGTTTGACCTGAGCAAGCAAATCACCATAGCATTATTCAAATGTAAAGTAGGTGGCATCCAAACAGACCCTCAATTTTGATTTTCCAACAAGGTATGAGTATGATTGTAGGTTAGCAGTGGACCCGTTTGACCTCCCGCTCATCATGGCTCACCGCCACAAACATGCGAGCAAGGTCAGTGAATTTGGACCCTCTATTTAGTCAGCCCAACTGTAAATGGCCGATGGTGGATGAGCCACACCAATCAGACGGTCCAAGTCACACATGATCAGTGACCTTCAAGTGGATGGTGAAAACAAAGATGGCCCACGTTTAAACGTGGAAAGCTTTAATAAAAAAAAAAAAAATCCATGGGCCTTCCATGATAGGACCCACCATATGGAAGGCTGGACCCACCGTCCATACAGTCGAAGAAATGGTTGAGAGTTATACTGAGTCGAAATATGTGTATCAGGGTGGCCAAAGAAACAAGGCTCAACCGTTACCAGCAATGTCGATCATGTCCCAAATGTAACTATGATCATTCCCTAATGGTGTGTTTGGATGCTCAATGCAACTACATTGCATGATCGAATTCGGTATGGAAGAAATGACCAAAGCAAGTTGGCACCATTTAATTCATAACAACGACCAAACACCCAATTTCAATTCCATGCACATTTGATCTTCTACCAGAAACTATCGTAATTTCATTAGTGTCAAAGCTAAGGTCCCTAAGGTCATCTCCATTTTATTGAATTGAATTATTTCAATTCAATTCAATTTAGAATCCAAACGCAGCCTAAAATCAATTACCTGCTGCTTACCAGCTAAAAAAGACATGATTCCTCGCCAGTCGAAGAACGCTTCGGGCAATGTAGAAGAGAATTTGGAACTAGTAATTCCACTTGGATTTTGTTAATGTGATCAACCTAGAAAGGGTGAAGGTGACTTATCATCTACAAAATAGTCCAGCAGCGATCGATGGACAGGTTTGAGTAGAGACGCTTGCTAACATCAATGCATTATACCCAACCACTAAGCTGCTTGGAAGCGGAGGCTCAGAAAACCAGCTTGGAGTTTTCGCATCCATTTTTCGTTGATAACAAGCGGTTTATTAAAAAAGGCTAACAAGGTGAAATACAGAGTAACCCATCAAGGAAATTGGATATAACAAGCAAATTTATTAAGGTACGCACAGGGAGGTGCATGTAGGCTTTGCCCTTGCACCTTTTGCTGCGTTTAAGCCTCCCTCCCGCTTCTAACAATGCTGGCCTGATTCACATTAGAAGTGAAGAAAACAGCCTTTCAGAGCTTTTCTCAAATTTGCTTAAAAGAAGCATTACTTCAATAAGTACATTTGAGAACCAAGAGTCAGCGAGCACATTATTTTCAGCCATTAAATACGGTTGTCCACAATCTAGTAAGAATTTCAAAATGCAAGGTTTCAAATGCCCATTTAAGATCAATATGTGTGCACACATGCCATGATCACATCAACTTCTCCCAAGAGATTAAACATCAAAGGACCTTTCCACCATTTTGGTTGAAAAACATTGCCACTAGTTCCTACCATTTTTCATTCATCAAACACTCTTCCAATCCGTTGAACATTATTTGTTTTTTTTCTATTTTGGAACCGAAGTCTAATGTATGCACATAGGCATACACAAGAAGAACATGTGAAAGGGAAATGGTTAAAGTGATTGATGCTTACATGCGTTCTATATCTCTCGCTGTGATGAACGCTTGCATTGGCTTGAGTTTGTGGGCGGTGAGCTGAACTGTCTCTACATTCTCTTCCTCTCCTTCCTTCAGCCTCCACTGGAACTCCTGTATGAATCTACCAATGGAAGTACAGGACATCAGCATGGCCAGCAGAGCTCCGGCGCAGAGTCTCTTCCCTCCTCCGAAAGCCATTGTCTTGAACAGATCCATTGAATCAGTCTTGAGTATTAAAAATCTCTCAGGCTTCCACTCTCCGGGCTCATCCCACTCGTCTTTGTCATTGTTGCACCCATAGATGTTGATAGCAATCTGTAGAGGTTTCCATAATTATATAGTCTCAATGGTTTAGAGGAATGTGAAAACTATACAGGGGAGTACAATCTCCAATCCTACTTCCCTACAAAGCCAATGTGCCAGTGGCGAAAGATCAGGGCTGTTCCTGAGGTGGGACCCATGGCCTAAGGCTGAAGTCCGAAATACAGGCACATCTATGAAGAAATGTACGGTTAAACAAATTTGACCCAAGTCACAATACTGCATGTGGCCCACATTATTAGTGGCCTGGATCTCAGTAGGATTTGGAATCCTGCAACAATTACAAGTAGCCTTATCAGGACTAAGTGATTTTTATAGGAAAACTATTCACCTGGCTCCCGGCAGGGATATGGTACCCTCCTAGTTGGGTATCTTCATGTGCATATCTCAGAGGAATGACCGGAACTGGAGAGTGCTTTCTCAGAGTTTCATGGAAAACAGCATTCAAGTATGGTAATTGTGACAGATGTTCCTCTGTGATCTTTTGCAGACCACAAACTTCTTTAATCTCATGGTATAGACGGTCCTAGAACAACAATCAGAATCAGAAACATATAAAAGTGAAAAGGTAAAGACGAAGAGATGGTTGAATCTACTGAGAGAGCTACCTGATTCTTGGGGTTTTTCGCAAGTTCATACATAGCCCGTTCTGTTGTTACCAGAGTAGTATCCGACGATTCAATGATTGCTTCCCAGACCAACATGGTCAGTTGTTCTTCTGTCAGCATTTTCCCTTTTGACAGCAGGAAATCAAGATAACAGTCTATTTTCTGTTTGAGAATGCAATTACAATGCAAGAATCAGCAGTTGATTTCTGTCATTGTTAAAGAGGACTGGCCTTTTACCCCCATCAAATGGTGACCAGAGCATTCATCTAGTGGGTCCCTGGATGGATGGCTTACATGACAAAAAAAATCTCACTGATCAGATATCCTCATTGTTGATAAATGGGTTGAAATCTGGACCATTTCTCTTACTTTTGCAAGAATTTTTCCATAAGGCCTATTTACAGAGGGACCTTCTAGATGAACAGTTTGAGTCACCACATGGTGGTGTAGAAAGTTCAAGCCTTGATAGTGATCTGACTGTTATACTACAAGGAAGAACTAAATGATAGAGAGGTCACCTCTCCTGAAGCAATTCGTTTCTTCTGCTCCTGGATCAGAGCCTTCATTACCGCTGACCTGCGGTTAACCATCTGCTGGATTTTCATTTCCCAATTCTTGTTAGGAACCCAACTCAGATATGGGAAGAAATCTCTCCAATCCACCTCGATGGCACCCATCATCGGATCAACCACTAACACATTAAAGACTTCCCATTTTGATAGCGTTGTTCCGAGCTCTTCCACATAAATGGAATCTCCTATATCCTTACCCAAAGCCTGCAAAACCCATTTCATTTGAAGTACTATAGTGTTTGTCTTCTCTATTTTCTGCAGAAGCCCAATTCAAAGATTGCTTCAAGAACGAACTTGTTTTAGAGCTACACGAAAAAGTTCAGTCTGGAACATTTCTCTAAAGTTTACTGTGTGAAGAGGATTTTCCTTGACCTCGGCATGGAAGCGGTTTGAGACATTCTCTATCATGGTGTCTCTATAACTACGTTTTCGCTTCTGATATTGAAGAAAATTGATATATATGTCTTAATTCAATTTCAAGAAGAAGAGAAACAAATAATTCATTGAAGTGGAAAGACAAATCAACATGTTTCACTAGTGTTCATGTGAAGTTCTAGTTGAGTAGTTCTTTAGTAAGAGGAAGAGAACTTTGTAATACCAGACCTGAGCATTTGCTCCCAAAACGCTCGTAAGTATATATTGTTTCACCATCTTATGGAACTCAGTGTAGTCACTCATGGCAACCATGGATTTATCAGATGTGAGTAATGTCAATGCCTTTGAAAGCTTCCTTGTTGAAATAGATGAATATCTAGTCACCATGGCCTGTAAAATCCATAAAGGCAGATCATTATGACAAAGAAGTTGATTTTATATCCAAAAATATTTCAAAAAAAAAAAAAAATGGGGGAATTTTTCATGATTTATTGTTAAGGAAATAAAGTAGTAAGGAAAAAATGGAGAGAATGTAGAAACTATTCAAAATCAACCCTGATCAAACTATACATATGAAGCTGCTTTTCTTGTATATTCACGAGGGTATTCCTGTTATTTTCACCCTTACGGCTCAGTAATTTCTCAGGAAATATTTAAAATTTGAGGTTTTTTATTGGGATATTATCAGGAAAATCTCACTAAAAATAAAAAATTCAAGAAAATATTCATTATTAATTAATAATTAAATTTATAAAATAATATATAATTAAATATTGGATTAGTTAAAATCTTAAAATATTTTATACACCAATATCAGGATAATTTCGCAAGAAGTTCAAACTGTGGATATTTTTGAAAATTTTGAGATACTATCGCCATAATATCAATATTTTAAGGATACCACCATAATACCATTCAATTTATTATCACAAAAATGTAATATTGGTGGTATTTGTCGTAGTGATGCAAAAGTCCTTAGCATTATCATTTTCTGTATTTTATTCGTGTTGTTTGCTGCTAAGGCTTGTATTAAAAGAAGAAGAAGAATGAGCGGAACCACTCATCAAAAAATGAGGGAAAAGGTGAGGCAATACCTCTTTTGCAAGCTCTGTTGAATTGAGAACCACGACCGTGGAAATTCCAGTTTTGATGGTATAGATATTCCCGTGAATCTTAGCCCAGTTAGCAAATGTCTGGTGCGGTTTCTTAGCTTTCAGTTGATGCAAGTTCCCAATCAAAGGTAGACTACCAGGAACAGCTACAAAAGCTCATAAAAACCAACTTAGAAAAACTACAACTGTCCATAATCTGTATCTACCTATCAATTCATGATCCATAGGTACAAAAACCCACATAGAAAGGTCTATTTTTTGAAGATTTCATCTACAGCAACTTTATTAAAAAAAAAAAAGCCCACTTAGGAAAAACCAATTTATCATGTTCAACTTTCACAAGAAAAATACTGGGGAATCTTCTTCTAAGAGTGAGAAATGATGCATAGCTGAAAAAACTCCACAGAGAAAATCAAAACTCTGATGATTTAAAGCTACAAAACCCACTTAGAAGAAACATTATCTGTTGAAAGCTCATTGGTTTACCATTCACATCTATGAAAACCAACAAAACCCACTTTGGATTTAGGAACACCAATTTTCTGATGAAAGCCAAGGCGTGTTTGGACGAACAAACTATCATCGATTGCGCTATTTAAATCAGAACAGAGTGAAATATCAAAGCTGGGTTAGGAGTATTTCAATCAAACTGAATAACCAATCCAACGTTGTTATTACCTTCATTTCAAGTTGGACTTACACAAGCACTAACAATTTCTAACTAAAGAATATGTTGAGAAATTATAGAGAAATAATATTTTTTGTAAAGTATGGAAATGGAAAAAACCAAAATTATCTGGAAATAAGGACAGGCTGAAGCACACTTGGAACGCTGTCCTTAAAGCATTATTTGCCCCTACTCAAGTAAATTGAGTATGCTGAAAAGGTTACAGGTAAATTGCTTCTAGGATACGACGAACCTGGTATGGGTCTACGTTCAGCAAATACGAAGACCCACCAATGGAATTCTGTTACACAGTATCTGACAAAAAACAAAAGGAAAAATCCCAGTAAAAAAAGAAGAAGAAGAAGTTTGAATTAGACCACAAGCACTAACAATTTCTAACTAAAGAATATGTTGAGAGATTATAGAGAAATAATATTTTTTGTAAAATATGGAAATGGAAAAAACCAAAATTATCCGGAAATAAGGACAGGCTGAAGCACATTTGGAATGTTGTCCTTAAAGCGTTATTTGCCCCTACTCAAGTAAATTGAGTATGCTGAAAAGGTTATAGGTAAATTGCTTCTAGGATATGACGAACCTGGTGTGGGTCTACGTTCAGCAAATACGAAGACCTACCAATGGAACTCTGTTATACAGTATCTGACAAAAAATAAAAGGAAAAATCCCAGTAAAGAAAGAAGAAGAAGAAGTGTGAATTAGACCACTGCACTGGTCTGTTCTTCAACTAATGGTTCAAATGAACCGTTATAGACCATACTGCTGGTTTGATCTTCAAGCAATGGTTTAGATGAACCTTACTGTCTTGCTGGAATCTCTGGTCTATAGGAATGGAGTGACTATGGTTTGTATGAGTTCTGCTGGAGTGAGTTGTGATGGATTGAAAACCCATCCAGGCCCTGTTTATATAATTAAGCAATGGTGGTTGGGGGTTATGGTCCACGGAAATAAATCTCATTGACCAGCCATCGGCCTTAGCCTCTTAGTCGCGCCGCGACTCGCACACGTGTCTTGCCGGTTCGAACATGCGAAGTACAAAGTGCGCCACTAGGGCCTCTACAGTCACATTGCCTCACATGCCCATGCCCTCACACTAAGCCTGAGCTAGAGCGTAAGCGTGCGGGGTGTTCCAGTGCTTTGCACTGGAACATGCAAGCCTGATTATCCTCGGACTAGGTGGGTAAACATTACAATACTCCACCATCCTCATTTAAACTAAAAAATCTTCTTCTCCTTTTTCAATGTGGGACTATTCTCAAAACCCATGAAAAATGTATTTTTGCAAACATTATATATATATTATAATATTTTTTATTAAAAATATATTTAAAAATCAATATATTACAACAATCGCCCACTTATTTTTTTTTTAAAATATATTTTTTTTTAAGAAAAAATATTTCTACCAGAATAAAAACAGCTTATATGGATAAAGAAAGATATCTTTCGATTTGAATATTCCCTTAGTGTAAATATCTCAAAGCTCTATCAAAATGACTGGTAACCGTAGCGTTAAACCAGTTATTCCTAGATAATAGATCTAAAGAAATCACACACATATTTACTATGTGTATATTAGAGTTCCCACAATCTTGCTCAGCACATTTTATGACCATATACTCATCCTACTTCATGAATGATCTCGAGAGAAAAACTTCAACTTTCATGAGAGATGGCACCATCTCTACGTTTATATAGGTGAAATCCTTGTAGTGTCTTTGTTACTTTAAAACACTTGTCCTTCAGACTGAATTTCATTAAAAGTTCTAAGACTCAACATTCTTTCGTAACGCTTAACACTTACCTATTATAGATGAGGTCATAAATAATTTAGTGTTGAAAACTTTCCACATGTCAGTAACTTATTTTTACCCATTAAATCCAAATTAGAAATTTTTTGATTTTAGGTTGGGTTACCATCACTGGTGGAACTTTGATTAAAAAGTTTCAATCTCATCTCTCTATATGTTGCCTTTACTACCTCTCTCGATAGATGTTTAGTAAAATGGTCCGCTAGATTATTGTTTAATTTCACATAGGAACTAACAATAATTCCATCTCGAATCAATTTTCTTACATAATTATGTCGAAGACTTACTATTATATTTGCCGCTATAGGCTCTAGCTAATCTGACTTCAATATCACAATGTAGTGACACAGCTGATATAAGCTTTACACAAAAAGAAATTTTTAATAAAAGATTCCTTAGCCACTCAGCCTCTTTTCTTGTTGGAGTAAGGGTTATAAATTCAGACTTTATAGTTGAGTGCGTTATGCAGATCTGTTTCTTGGATCCCCAAAATACAGCTGTACCTCCTAAAGTGAATACTCACCCTGTAGTAAACTTGTTGTCCCCTTCACTCGATATCCAGCTTGCATCGGTATATCCTTCCAATACAGTAGGAAACTCTGAATAAAATAGTCATAAGTCTTTGATTGTTTTTAAGTAACCAAGGACTCTACTGATTGCATTCAAATATTCAGTACTAGGGTTACTAGTAAACTTACTAAGTTTACTCACAACATATGCGATATCAAGTCTAGTGCATTGCATAACATACATAAGACTCCCTATAACACTCGCATATTCCAATTGTATAACTGTTTTTCCGTTATTCTTTTTTAGCTTAAAACTCGGATCAAATGAGATTTTTTGCTTCTTTTATATTTAGATGGTTATGCTTGTTTAATATCTTCTCAATATAATGAGATTGACACAAAGTATAACCCTCACAATATATTTTTTAACTTTGATACCTATAATGATATCTACTTGTCTAAAGATAAAAACTTCTTTGTTTCAGTCACACCTTATATTTTATTACTAATTATTAACATATCATCAATATATAGATAAATAATAATTATACAGTCACCATCTACTTTAAATTATATGCATTTATCAGCTACATTATGCATGAAGCCATAAGATAGTATTTTGGAATCAAACTTCTCATGCCATCATTTTAGTGATTATTTTAACCTATACAGAGATTTGATTAATCTACATACTTTATTTTCATTTCCTGGTAGAACGAATCCTTCAGGATATTACATGTATACTTCCTCATTGAGGTCACCATTCAGAACTTTACATCCATTTAGTGGATGTGAAGATGATTTATGGAAGTTAGCACAAATAATATCCTAAAGAATGTTATCCTAGATATAGGAGAATATATGTCAAAATAATTTATCCTTTTTTTTTTTGTCTAAAACCCTTAGCTACTAGTCGAGCCTTAAAGGTTTGGATAATCCCGTCAGTGTGATATTTCTTCGTAAATACCCACTTGCAACTTATGGATCTAGAACTTGGAGGTAAGGTTACTAGTTTCCATGTTTGATTTGACATTATAGATTCCATTTCATCATTAATAGTTTCTTTCCAAAAAACTAAGTATATAGAGGATATAGCCTCTTTATATGTTTTAGGATATTCTTTTATATTCATTACTATAGGTATTTTTCTTATAACATTTTCTCTATCTCCTTCCACAAGATAGAAAAAGATGCATTGGGAGTCTATATAGTCATCACTTAGACTCTTCTTTATTCTATCCTTTAACTCCTACGAGGTTTAATAGGAGCTTTCATTACTTGTGGAGCTGTACTATCTGATTTTCTATCAGGAGTTTAAACTTCATTATTCTTTGACTCCAAGAATAGTGAGTTTTCAAAGAACTCAACATCTCTTGATTCTATTATGGTATTAGACTTTAGATCTAGAAGTCTATAAGCTTTACTATTTTATATATACCCTACGAAGGCACACTTAATAGCTTTGGATCCTAACTTAGTTTTTTTTTTTGGATCAGGAGTTCTTTAATTAATATGTAAGACACTCCACACTTTAAGATGTCCTATGTTAGGTTCTTTACCTTTCCATGTTTCATATGAAAATGTTTTATATTTTTTAGATAAATTTCTGTTTAATATATGATATGCTGCAAGTAGTGCCTCACCCTATAGACTAAGTGACAACTTTGTTCATATTAACATTGAGTTGACCATATCTACTAATGTTCTATTTTTTCTTTCTGGTATTCCATTTTATTAATGTGTGTATGATGCAGTACACTGATATATTAATTCATGTTCTTCACAGAAGTTAATGAATTCATTAGAGAAGTATTCTCCTCCTCTATCACTACGGAAAATTTTTTATTTTCTTGTTTAGTTGATTTTCTACTTCTGCTTTATATACCTTAAACATGTTCAATACTTTATCTTTACTCTTTAATAGGTACACATACACCTATCTAGAGCAATCATCAATAAAGATTATAAAGTACCTTTTACTTCAACGAGTAAGAATGCCGTTTAACTCACAGATATCACTGTGCACAAGATCCAATACTTGAGGCGATCTCTTGACACTTGAAAAAGGTTTCTTTGTCATTTTGGATTGTATGTATACTTCACATTTATTGGTTTCATTCTCTATGTATGGGATTAAACCATTCTTAGCCATGAACTTTAAGGTACTATACTCTATATGGGCTAGTCTATTATGCCACAGTTAAACAGATTTAGCCATATACGTAAAAGTGCTACTTTCATTCAGAGAAAACTTGACCATACCGTTACAAGCATATCCTTTTCCGATAAAGTTCTCATTCTTAGATAGAATAAGTTTTCCTGACTTGTACACTACCATTATTCCTGGTTTGCCTAGAAGATCCTTAGAAACTAAGTTTCACCTCATGTCTAAGATGTGCAAGACGTTTATCAGAATCACTTTTTTTTCAGAGGTGAATATCGGTTCGACGGTTTCTTTGCCAACAACTTTCGATCGGACTTCATTACCCATTTGGCCTTCTTGGCCATCAGTCAATTCCTTATAGGTTTTGAAGGCTGATTTGTTATAACACACATGTATAGTAGCGGTAGTATCGTACCACAAACTAGGAACCTTTCCTTGGATGATATTCACCTCAGTGATCATCGCTATAATATTGCCTTCTTTTACTGTACTTATTTTTTTTTTAGATTTGCGATATCGACAAACTCGAGCATAATGCCCGTTTTTTCCACAGACATGGCATGGGCTTTTGAACTTTTCATTATTCTTTTGGGTGTTTTTTTTAAAATTTTTCTTTATTGGGTTTCAGAGAATCGTCCTTCTCGAGTTTCTTGTTATTTTTATTTTTTATTACGTGCACTTTGGACGAGGAATTTTCGTTGTCATTTTTTTTATCGCGGTTGCGGAATTCTTCCTCAATTCTAAGATATTTTTGGAGTTGTTTTAGTGTGTAGTCTTCAATCTTATGCAACAATTTCTTTCTATAGTCTTTCCACATCGGGGGTAGTTTGGCGATAATAGTCCCGACTTAGAATGATTCAGGAAGATCAATCTTAATGGCTTTGATTTTGTTAACTATTAACGACAGTTCTTAGATTTGGGCTAATAGCGGTTTGTTATCTACCATATTATAGTCGAAGTATCTGACAATCAGAAACTTGTTGGTACCTTCTTCTTCAGCCTTGTATTTGAACTTTAGAGTGGTCCAGATTTCTTTTGCTGATGATGTTTGTATGTACAGATCGTACAATCGATCGGAGAGCGCATTCAGAATGTGTCCACAACACAGAAGTTTATCTTTAGCTTATTTGTTGTGGGCAGCAACTCGTTCAGGTGTGTCATTCTCAGATGCTTCAGGTAATGACTATAACTTCGGATCTAAGATGTAAAAGATCTTCAGCGCCGTAAGAAAAAACTTGAGTTTATCTTGCCATCTAGTAAAATTGGTTCCATCGAACCGATCAAGACGAATCAAGTTTTGATTCATTAACTTGATAGATGATACACTATCAACTTCTATCAGAAATTTCTGTAAAATAACACTTTAAGATTGTTGAGAAATTATACACAAATAATATTTTCTGTAAAATATGGAAACCGAAAAAACCAAAATTATCTGAAAATAAGGATAGGTTGAAGTACATTTGGAACACTATCCTTAAAGCGTTATTTTCCCCTACTCAAGTAAATTGAGTATGCTAAAAATGTTACAGGCAAATTGCTTCTAGGATACGACGAGCCTGGTATGGGTTTGCGTTCAATAAACACGAAGACCCACCAATGGAACTCTATTATATAGTATTTGGAAGAAAATAAAAGGAAAATTCTCGGTAAAGAAAGAAGAAGAAGAAGTGTGAATTAGACCACTGCACTGGTCCGTTCTTCAGCTAATGGTTCAGATAAAACGTTCTATACCACATTGCTGGTCTAATCTTTAGGTAATGGTTTAGTGAACCTTGTTGGAATTTCTAGTTTATAGGAATGGAGTAGCTATGGTTCGTATGAGTTTTGCTGGAGTGAGATGTGATGGATTGGAAACCCATGCAGGCCCTGTTTATATAGGCAATGGTGGTTGGGGGTTATGGTCCAGGGAAAGATACTGACAAGCCATTTCTAGCTGTTGGGCAAGCCACATGCAGCAGTTTCTGCATTGTATAACTCCCTGCAACAATCATATTTCTAACATCTATATATACTAAGAAATCTCATTCAGTCCTTTTAGTCTTCCAGCTAACCATAATTGCATTGGGACTCGCACACATCTCGCCCTGGTTCGCGAAACAGTGACCCTTGCGAAGTGCAAAGTGCGCCACTAGCGCTTCTACAGCCACATTGCCTAACATGCCTACGCCCTCGCACCAAGCCTGTGACCGTGCCCGAGCGTGCGCGGGTTCGCACTGGAACACGCAAACCCGATTCTCTTCGGACTAGGTGGGTAAACATTACAATACTCCACTATCCTCATTTAAACGAAAAAATCTTCTTCTCCTTTTTCAATGTGGGACTATTCTCAAAACCCATGAAAAAAGTATTCTTGCAAGCATTATATATTATAATATTTTTTATTAAAAATATATTTAAAAACCAATATATTAAAAATATATTTAAAAACCAATATATTACAACAGAATAATGTAGTCATTCACTCCCACTTCGTTGCAGCTTAATTATCACAATCAGAGTGGATTGTGCATCCAAACCGACTCAAAGCAAATGACCAACTTCATCAAATTCAAAAATAATACAAAGTGGGGGAGTGATTATGATAGTATACAAGCAGAAAACGATTTGTGTTGGACACTTGGAGAATCCAAAACACTGATCCGGACCGTTCATATAGTTCAGCCCAAAATCACAACTGATCAGATATTGGGATCATCTGATCAAAGCCCTTATCATAACCAGCTGTTTTTACACAACCTGATCAGATGGTTATGATCATTGGATCGATCAAAGTGATTCTTGGGAGAAATAAGTCAATCTAAGTAGGGGTCCACCAGATGGACATCCTTTAGACATTTTTTCTTGAAACTCTATACGTGTACCCAAAGAGCGGATTCAAGTAAATAGACGGCCCAGATGGATGAATACATAACCTAGGCGACTCAGTACAAAGTAGACTAGGAATAACCAATACCAGGTGGAAGATTCGAACTCCTTCTCTTATTCATGAGAATTCTTCCAAGAGAGAGGAGTATGAAGAAGCCCAAAGCAAGGGTGGAAAAAGGAAGAGTTGAGAAATCCGGCAGAAATTCCAAGGCCATGTTTGGTTGAATACAGAGGGTCTGAGACCAATGCCTCTCTTATACATGAAGAAGGGAGATGGATGGGGGTTGTTTAAGTACGTTGGAACACTCCAATGTTAGTTCAGCACCATAACAGACAATGGTGGCGACTCTTTAACCGTACACGTGGCATAATTAATCAATGAGCACGATCAAAGATTATAATATTAACTATCTTTTGACATTAATTGGATGGTCGGCATTGATTGATGAGTGTGATTTTAGAGATATGATCCGTCCACGTTGGTACCTCCGATTTGGATGGTCTAGATAGCTTCAGGTCAGTGCCACGTTTGAGACACCACCATTCTCCTCGCAGTGGTGCTAGCCGACATGGGAATATAGTCTTGTACGTACGACAAGGGAGAGATAATCATAAAAGGCATCTTGGTTTAGTTAGTTAGAAATGGAAAGTTCACTTTGTAACTGCACTCACCTCACACGTGGAAAATATGCATACATGTCTAACATCTAATCCGTTCATCATGCAACACTCCGCACAGATGCCGTATATAAAAAATCCAGTTGGTGAGGTCATCCGGTGCACTGCATTTATATATGGAAGAAATGAACGGTTAAGAGTAATAATCGACCATCGGTCCAAATTCATGCACACTTATGGCCACTTGAGAAACAGATCTGTCTGATTTTCTAGTAAATGAAATCATCATAGCTGGGATCGCCCGATGAGCGGCTGCGGTGTCACACATGTGTACCTTGTTTGCACGTACGAGGCGGGTGGACACTCTGAGTTGGTGAGCTTCGGATTTCTGGGCACGGGGTATAAAAGATTCGGTGTATTTGGGATGCGACAGATTGGCCGCCCGCCGGCAAGAAATTACCGTGGGCAGAGGCTATGTGGTGCCCACAGATATTCCCGTAGAAATCCACTCCGTTCCTAAGTTTCTAAAACTCACAATAGGACTGGTTTTTAAAAAATAATTCAGATCCAATATTCAGGTGGACCACGCCACACCAAAAGGTGGAGATTGAACGCCCATCATTGGAAGCTTTGTAGGGATCACATAAGCATTGGATCGTTATGATATTTGTGCCTACTGTTTATCCGAGTAGTAATGACATATGAAAGGTTTGGATCGCATATGAACATTTTGGTGGGCTCCAGGAAGATTTCCACTGTGGATGTCACCATTAACGTTTTTTTTTTTGCACCGTGTGGCCCACCTGACGCATGGACTGGATTTGTCACGGGCATATATGTGGTCCCTCATAGCTTCCCACCACAGGAAGTTTATGTCGCAGGAGACAATTCGGTATAGGGTCCACCACGGCAAAGTTCAAACAAACCAATTAATTGCCCGTGGCCCCGCCCCACATAAAGTTCCTAGGAAGTGGATTGCAAGTTGAGTAACTCGGTCTAGTATGACCCACTGTGAATTTTATCTTTTATCTGATCCTTCCATCCTGTCTTACCAGCTCATTTTAGGGCATGAGCCTAAAATTGAAACATATCCACTGCTCAAGCGGACCACATACAAAATTCAAGTAGACCACACCATAAGAAATTGTGTATTAAGGGCCTTATTCAATACTACCAAATAAATTAATTTACCTATCAACAGGTTGGATATCACTAAGATACAAGTAGAAATTTGTTTATTGGGCTATGTTCAGGCTTGATTAGGAATGGCATGGGCACTCGGCCTAGACGCCCGGCTCGGTTGGGACTGGGCTTGGATCTATTAGCTTTTCAGTGGCCGGGGTTAGGCCTAGTCTGTATGGGCCAATCAGTTTCAATCCCGGCTCAATTTAGGCCATTTTAGCCAAACCCAGCCTCGCCCTGGTGGACTTCAGATGTATGTGTCCTATTTAAGTGTGGCAATAGGAAGTGCTGCCCAGTTCAACCCAAGTGACTCGCCCTGGACTAGGGCTTCTGCTGCTCAACTTGGCATGAGGGCTGGGCCATGGTTTAAAATCCGGGTCCAATATTTGCGCTGGCGTGGGCTAGGGCGAAGTTTCCCTACTGTATACCATATAGTAGATTAGTATTTATAATGTAAATTATAAAGTCTGTATACTTATGTTTTAGTAATATTAAAAGCTTTGATACTTTCGTAGACTGTGATGGATGATACACAAGCACTTACAAACAGTACAAATTATGCAACTTACTTTAGATTGTGAACAGCATGTTGATGCACTTATTGAAGTCTATGCATACGATGGATGATTAGGTGGAATATATTTGGTTGTAGAATGATCTTATTTGATTCTTATTTGATGTTTGGGTGGGACGTATGCTTGGTTGATGAATGATCTTCTTTAATTCTTATCTGATGTTTGGTTAGGACATATGTTTGATTGATGAATGATCTTGTTTGATGTGGGTGTGCGGAATAAAAAGCTTTTAATAATCTAGAAGAGCTTGAAGCTCATAAAGGCGAACTCACCATATGGCAATTATACGAGTAGCAAATATGTGACTTACTTTTAACTTATAAGGCCAGCCCTGTCCTGGCCCAGCCCAGCCCAGCCCAATCCTGGCCCTCTACGACGAGGATAAGGGCTGGACCCTGTCCCAGCCCAGTCCCAACCCTAGTTCTGTTCTACATATATCACAGTCATCTGTTGGGCAACAAATTCATCTTGCATGTAGACCTTATTGAATTGAATTATTTCAATTCAATTCAATTTAGAATCCAAACGCAGCCTAAAGCAAATCACCTGCTGCTTACCAGCTAAAAAAGACATGATTCCTCTGCCTAAATAGGCCAGTCTTTCAGGCAATGTAGAAAAGAAAATATGGAACTGGCAATTCTGCTTGGATTTTGTTAAGGTGATCAACCTAAAAAAAAAGGTAGACTTATCATCTACAAAATAGTCTAGTAGATGTAGGACGTGGATCAAGCACATTTCTAACACACATGAACCTGAAGAAGTCTAATGAGAAATTGACAAAATTCAGCATAGTTTCGACAGGTTGAAATTTTGCTGGAAATTTCAAATGGCTTGCTTGCTGATTTCTGTCGGTTTAAACAGGTCGAAATACTGTTTGACAGGTTGAAATATTGTTCCAGATTACTTGCTGGCTGATATGCGCCAATTTAGATAGGTTGACAGGTCTTGTTAACGGGTCAAAATCCAGTTTAACAGATCCTTTTTGGTTGTTTCGACCTCTCGACAAGTTGAGAGATGGAGACGGTGGAAATTTACACCTTTAAAAATTTGTTTCCTTATTTGATTAGAACTTTTTAATTACATTTTTACAATTTGTTTATGATTATTTAAATGGTGCTAACCCATTTTTATTCATTCAATCTTTCAATTAATACTCTTAGAAATTCTATTTCTTCTCACGAACTCGAGATTTTCTATTGTGGATTCGAGATTTTCTCTTATGGATTCAAGTTACTATCGATGGAGGAAGATGGTGATCGATCTCATCATGTCCTCCCCTGTGTCAATCCAGTAGCAATTGATGGACGGGTTTGAGTAGATACGCTTGATAACGTCAATGCATTATATCCAACCACTAAGCTGCTTGGAAGGGGAGGCCCAGACAACCAGCTTGGAGTTTTCGCATCCATTTTTCGTCGATAACAAGCGGATTTATTAAAAAAGGCCAACAAGGTGAAATACAGAATAACCCATCAAGGAAATTGGATATAACAAGCGAATTTGTTAAGAGAGCCCACAAGGCGAAATACAGAAATACTAATCAAGGCAATTGGATAACAAGAGCCTCTGTATGCATTGATGTGAAATGTGAGTCCTGCATCAGGTGGACCACATCATGTGAAGGACCAGCCTAAAAGATCAAGCCAGTCGGCTTAGCAAGTGGTGGGGCACATGTATACATTGATGTGGACATTGGCAATTTCTTTACAAACCACCTATTGTTTTTGCACCTGTCCGACCAAATGTTTGGACTGACCTGATTTTTGGGCCAGGTCATGTTCACACCAGGGCCTGCCTGATGCACAGCTCGGATGTCCCACGCACAGCCACGTGTAAAGGTACGCACAGGGAGGTGCATGTAGGCTTTGCCCTCGCACCTTTTGCTGCGTTTAAGCCTCCCTCCCTCTTCTAACAATGCTGGCCTGATTCACATTAGAAGTGAAGAAAACAGCCTTTCAGAGCTTTTCTCAAATTTGCTTAAAAGAAGCATTACTTCAATAAGTACATTTGAGAACCAAGAGTCAGCGAGCACATTATTTTCGGCCATTAAATATGGTTGTCCACAATCTAGCAAGAATT
This sequence comes from Magnolia kwangsiensis, assembly GCA_037074715.1. Lineage (NCBI taxonomy): Eukaryota > Viridiplantae > Streptophyta > Magnoliopsida > Magnoliales > Magnoliaceae > Magnolia > Magnolia kwangsiensis. Next base: position 102,964,634 of record CM073581.1, read on the forward strand.
TCAAAATGCAAGGTTTCAAATGTCCATTTAAGATCAATATTGTGTACACATACCATGATCACATCAACTTCTCCCAAGAGATTAAACATCAAAGGACCTTTCCACCATTTTGGTTGAAAAACATTGCAACTACTTCCTACCCAAAGCTGTTTTTCATTCATCAAACACTCTTCTGATCCGCCGAACATTATTTGGTTTTATTTATTTATTTTGGAACTGAAGTCTGATGTATGCACATAGGCATACGCAAGAAGAACATGTGAAAGGGAAATGGTTAAAGTGATTAATGCTTACATGCATTCTCTATCTCTCGGTGTGATGAACGCTTCCATTGGCTTGAGTTTATGGGTGGTGAGCTGAACTGTGTCTACATTCTCTTCCTCTCCTTCCTTCAGCCTCCACTGGAACTCCTGTATAAATCTACCAATGGAAGTACAGGACATCAGCATGGCCTGCAGAGCTCCGGCGCAGACTCTCTTCCCTCCTCCGAAAGCCATTGTCTTGAACAGGTCCATCGAATCATTCTTGAGTATTAAAAATCTCTCGGGCTTCCACTCTCCGGGCTCATCCCACTCGTTTTTGTCATTGTTGCACCCATAGATGTTGATAGCAATCTGTAGAGGTTTTCATAATTATATGGTCTCAATGGTTTAGAGGAATGTGAAAACTATACAGGGGAGTACAATCTCCAATCCTACTTCCCTACAAAGCCAATGTGCCAGTGGCGAAAGATCAGGGCTGTTCATGAGGTGGGACCCATGGCCTAAGGCCGAAGTCTGAAATACAGGCACATCTATGAAGAAATGTATGGTTAAACAATTCGACCCAAGTCACAATACTGCATGTGGCCCACATTATTAGTGGCCTGCATCTCAGTGGGATTTGGAATCCTGCAACAATTACAAGTAGCCTTATCAGGACTCAGTGGTTTTTATAAGAAAACTATTCACCTGGCTCCCAGCAGGGATATGGTACCCTCCTAGTTGGGTATCTTCATGTGCATATCTTAGGGGAATGACTGGAACTGGAGAGTGCTTTCTCAGAGTTTCATGGAAAACAGCATTCAAGTATGGTAATTGTGACAGATGTTCCTCTGTGATCTTTTGCAGCCCACAAACTTCTTTAATCTCATGGTATAGACGGTCCTAGAACAACAATCAGAATCAGAAACATATAAAACTGAAAAGGTAAAGACGAAGAGATGATTGAATCTACTGAGAGAGCCACCTGATTCTTGGGGTTTTTCGCAAGTTCATACATAGCCCATTCTGTTGTTACCAGAGTAGTATCCGACGTTTCAATGATTGCTTCCCAGACCAACATGGTCAGTTGTTCTTCTGTCATCATTTTCCCTTCCGACAGCAGGAAATCAAGATAACAGTCTATTTTCTGTTTGAGAATGCAATTAGAATGCAAGAATTCAGCAGTTGATTTCTGTCATTGTTAAAGAGGACTGGCCTTTTACCCCCATCAAATGGTGACCAGAGCATTCATGTATTGGGTTCCTTGATGGATGGCTTACATGAGAAAAAAAAAATCCCACTGATCAGATGTCCTCATTGTTGATAATTGGGTTGAAATCTGGACCATTTCTCTAACTTTTGCAAGAATTTTGCCGTATGGCCTATTCACAGAGAGACCTTCTAGATGAACAATTTGAGTCACCACATGGTGGTGTAGAAGGGGCAAGCCTTGATAGTGATCATACTGTTATACTACAAGGAAGAACTAAATGATAGAGAGGCCACCTCTCCTGATGCAATTCGTTTCTTCTGCTCCTGGATCAGAGCCTTCATTACTGCTGACCTGCGGTTAACCATCCGCTGGATTTTCATTTCCCAATTCTTGTTAGGAACCCAACTAAGATATGGGAAGAAATCTCTCCAATCCACCTCGATGGCACCCATCATCGGATCAACCACTAACACATTAAAGATTTCCCGTTTTGATAGCGTTGTTCCGAGCTCTTCCACATAAATGGAATCTCCTATATCCTTACCCAAAGCCTGCAAAACCCATTTCATTTGAAGTACTATAGTGTTTGCCTTATCTATTTTCTGCAGAAGCCCAATTCAAAGATTGCTTCAAGAACTTACTTGTTTTAGAGCTACACGAAAAAGTTCAGTCTGGAACATTTCTCTAAGGTTTACTGTGTGAAGAGGATTATCCTTGACGTCGGCATGCAAGCGGTTTGAGACGTTCTCTATCATGGTGTCTCTATAACTACGTTTTCGCTTCTGATTTTGAAAAAAATTGATATATATGTCTTAATTCAATTTCAAGAAGAAGTGAAACAAATAATTCATTGAAGTGGAAAGCCAAATCAACATGTTTCACTATTGTTCATGTGAAGTTCTAGTCGAGTAGTTCTTTAGTAAGAGGAAGAGAACTTTGTAATACCAGACCTGAGCATTTGCTCCCAAAACGCTCGTAAGTATATATCGTTTCACCATCTTATGGAACTCAGTGTAGTCACTCATGGCAACCATGGATTTATCAGATGTGAGTAATGTCAATGCCTTTGAAAGCTTCCTTGTTGAAATAGATGAATATCTAGTCACCATGGCCTGTAAAATCCAAAAGGGCAGATCATTATGACAAAGAAATTGATTTTATATCCAAAAATATTTCAAAAAAATGGGGGAATTTTTCATGATTTATTGTTAAGGAAATAAAGTAGTAAGGAAAAAATGGAGAGAATGTAGAAACTATTCAAAATCAACCCTGATCAAACTATACATATGAAGCTGCTTTTCTTGTATATTCACGAGGGTATTCCTGTTATTTTCACCCTTACCGCTCAGTAATTTCTCAGGAAATATTTAAAATTTGAGGTTTTTTATTGGGATATTATCAGGAAAATCTCACTAAAAATAAAAGTTTCAAGAAAATATTCATTATTAATTAATAATTAAATTTATAAAATAATATATAATTAAATATTGGATTAGTTAAAATCTTAAAATATTTTATACACCAATATCAGGATAATTTCGCAAGAAGTTCAAACTGTGGATATTTTTGAAAATTTTGAGATACTATCGCCATAATATCAATATTTTAAGGATACCACCATAATACCATTCAATTTATTATCACAAAAATGTAATATTGGTGGTATTTGTCGTAGTGATGCAAAAGTCCTTAGCATTATCATTTTCTGTATTTTATTCGTGTTGTTTGCTGCTAAGGCTTGTATTAAAAGAAGAAGAAGAGTGAGCGGAACCACTCATCAAAAAATGAGGGAAAAGGTGAGGCAATACCTCTTTTGCAAGCTCTGTTGAATTGAGAACCACGACCGTGGAAATTCCAGTTTTGATGGTATAGATCGGCCCGTGAATCTTAGCCCAGTCAGCAAATGTCTGGTGCGGTTTCTTAGCTTTCAGTTGATGCAAGTTCCCAATCAAAGGTAGACTACCAGGAACAGCTACAAAAGCTCATAAAAACCAACTTAGAAAAACTGCAACTGTCCATAATCTGTATCTACAAACCCAATCAGAAAATCCTATCAATTCATGATCCATAGCTACAAAAACCCACTTAGAAAGGCCTATTTTTTGAAGATTTCATCTACAGCAACTTCATATATATATATATATAAAGCCCACTTAGGAAAAACCATCATGTTCAACTTTCACAAGAAAAATACTGGGGAATCTTCTTCTAAGAGTGAGAAATGATGCATAGCTGAAAAAACCCCACAGAGGAAATCAAAACTCTGATGATTTAAAGCTACAAAACCCAATTAGAAGAAACATTATCTGTTAATGATTCAGGAGTCTACACCCACCCAGAAAGCTCATTGGTTGACCATTTACATCTATGAAAACCAACAAAACCCACTCGGGATTTAGGAAAACCAATTTTCTGGTGAAAGCCAAGGTGTGTTTGGATGAACAAACTATCATCGATTGCGCTATTTAAATCAGAACAGAGTGAAATATCAAAGCTGGGTTAGGAGTATTTCAATCAAACTGAATAACCAACCAATGTTGTTATTACCTTCAATTCAAGTTGGACTAAAACAAACACTATTGATATTGAAAAACTAACAATTTCTAACCACAAGAATAATGTAGTCATTCACTCCCACTTCATTGCGGCTTAATTATCACAATCAGAGTCGATTGTGCATCCAAACAGACCCAAAACGACCAACTTCGTCAAATTCAAAAATAATAAAAAGCGGGGAATGATTATGATGCTGTACAAGCAGAAAACGATTTGTGTTGGACACTTGGAGAGTCTAAAACACTGATCCGGATCGTTCATATAGTTCAGCCCAGAATCACAACTGATCAGATATTGGGATCATCTGATCAAAGCCCTTATCATAACTATCTGTTTTTACACAACCTGATCAGATGGTTATGATCATTGGATCAAAATGATTCTTGAGAGAAATAAGTCAATCTAAGTAGGGGTCCACCAGATGGACATCCTAGTTTGATGTTACACATTTTTTCTAGAAATTCTATACGTGTACCCAAAGAGCGGATTCAACTAAATGGACGGCCCAGATGAATCAATACATAACCTGGGCGACTAAGTACAAAGTAGACTAGGAATAACCAATACCAGGTGGAAGATTAGAACTTCTCTTATTCATGAGAATTCTTCCAAGAGAAAGGAGCGTGAAGAAGCCCAAAGCAAGGGTGGCGGCAAAAGGAAGAGTTGAGAAATCAGGTAGAAAATCTGAGAAGGCCATGTTTGGTTGAATACAGAGGGTCTGAGACCAATGCCGCTCTATATACACGGAGGAGGGATATGGATGGGGGTTGTTTAAGTACGTGGGAACACTCCAATGTTAGTTCAGCACCATAAACGGCAATGGTGGCGACTCTTCAACCGTACACGTGGCACAATTAATCATGGAGCACGACCAAAGATTGCCCTGAGAAAATAATATTAACTATCTCTTTACATTAATCGGATGGTCAGCATTGATTGATCAGTGTGATTTTAGAGATATGATCCGTCCACGATGGTACTCCCGATTTGGATGGTCTAGATAGCTTCAGGTCAGTGCCACGTTTGAGACACCACCATTCTCACAGTGGTGATTAGCTTACATGGGAATACAGTCTGGTATGTACGACAAGGGAGAGATAAAAGGCATCTTGGTTTAGTTAGAAACGGGAAGTTCACTTTGTAATTGCACTCCCCTGACACGTGGAAAATATGCACACACGTCTAACATCTAATCCGTTCATCATGCAACCTTCCGCGCAGATGCCGTATCTTAAAAATCAGGCCGGTTAGATCATCCGGTGCACTATATTTTTATATGTAAGAAATGAACGGTTAAGAGTAATGATCGACCATCGGTCCAAATTAGTGCACACTTATGGCCATTCGAAAACAGATCTGCCTGATTTTCCAGTAAATGACATCATCATAGCTGGGATCAACCGATGAGCGGCTATGATTTCACACATGTGTACCTTGTTTGCACGTGCGAGGCGGGTGGACAATCTGATTTAGTGAGCTTCGGATTTCTCGGCACGGGGTTTAAGATTCGGTGTATTTGGGATGCGACAGATGGGCAGGGGCCAGAATCAGCAGGTTTCCGGTCGTTTTCGAAACGAGGGAAGTCGCGACAATCTCTCGGGTCTTTACGGGGGACGCGAATTGCCTCCAGCCGGTAAATTACCGTGGGCAGAGAATACGTGGACCCACGGATATTTCTGTAGAACTTCACTCCGTTCATAAGTTTCTAAAACTCACAATAGGACTGGTTTTGAAAAATAATGCAGGTCCAAGATTCAGGTGGACCACGCCACACCCAAAAGTGGGGATTGAACGCCCATCTTTGGAAGCCTTGGATCGTTATAATATTTGTGTCTACAGTTTATCCGAGTAGCAATGACATTATGAAAGGTTTGGATTGCATAAGAACATTTTGGTGGGCTTCACGAAGATTTCAACGGTGGACGTTACCATTATCCTTTTTTTTGCACCGTGTGGCCCACCCGACGCATGGAATGGATTTGTCACGGACATATATGTGGCCCCTCATGGCTTCCGACCACAGGAGACATTTCGGTATAGGGTCCACCACCGCAAAGTTCAAACAAACCAATTAATTGCCTGTGGCCCCGCCCCACATAAAGTTCCCATGAAGTGGATTGCGAGTTGAGTAACTCGGTCTAGTGAGACCCACCGTGATTTTTGTCTTTTATCTGAGCCTTCCATCCTGTCTTACGACCTCATTTTAGGGTATGAGCCTAAAATTGAAACATATCCACCACTCAAGTGAACCACATACAAAGTTCAAGTAGATCACATCATAGGAAACTGTGTATTCAGGGCCCTTTGTAATACCACCAGATAAGTTAATTTTCAACCTACAGTGGTAGGTAACTTATTTCATATAAGTTTGGTTTATAATTAGTTATAAGTAATTTTTTACTTAAAAACATTTAATCAGTTTAGTTAACTTTCTTAGTTTTTCTATTTTTCATAACCCCGGTGAGAGAGGCATAGGAGAGGAGAAGTTGAGAAGTAGGTTATTCACCGTACATACGTATCTTCTTAACAAGTGAAAACTAAGATAAGTTATTTGTGGCATGAGTAACTTATTTTTATAATCTAAGCTGGCCTAAATGCCTTCCATTGAAAACTTCCCACGGGATATAAAAGTTTTGGATAAATGATATTTGTGTTTTACCTTTATTTATAATTTTGTAAACTTATAAAAATATTGGTAGACAAATACACATCACTGTGGCTGCTAAGATAGATTTGACAGTAGACATTATTATTCTTATTGTTTCTTGTGGTGTGGACCACTTGAGCTTTGGATATACTTCAATTTTGAGTCATGTCCTAAAATAATATAGAACAATAAATGAATGGCATAGCTAAGACATACATCTATAGGGGGCCATGATACTCCGTATGCTTGAGCATACTGAGTTACAATATGCTTGTAACGACCCTTGAGAGTCAAGGACAGCAAAGGAGAGACCTATAGGCCCACCATGATGTGTGTTTTATTTTCCCATACATTCTCCAACCCGTTTTTGGCTCAGTAAGCCACACCACAAGAAGCAATGGTGATAACACTGCTCACCGTTGAAACCTTCTTAAAGCATACCACAATGTTTATTTGTTATCCATTCTATTCATAAAGTCATATCTGTTAGGGGCCTTGTACAAAACCTTAGGATTTATCCTCTTAAAACAAACCAGAATTATGAGATAATAAAGCAATGAAATAAATCAAAGCATAAACCACACCGCATAAGATATTTTTACGTGGAAAACCCTCAAAGAGGTAAAAACCACGGGACCTCGTCAAGATCAACAATCCACTATGAAGTAGAATGTTACAACCTTCTTCACTCACGCAGGAGTGGATAAATAATAAAAGAATAAAAGAAAAACAGAGAGATCTTACCAATCACGAGGACGTAGAAGCGCTGAGATGTCGAGTGCAAAGTAGATCACCTCTACGAGAATAACCTCCCTTCCACAAGCTTCCTCTCTCTCTTTCTCTCTCTCTCTCTCACTTTCGATAGTCCTAAACCCTTTAGCAAACCCTTACGAAGCTTTAGAAAACCCTCTTGCATTACTTATAAAGCCCTAGGTACCTCCTATTTATAGTTTAGGAAACTCTCTTTCTCACCCTTGCGAAAGACACCTCAAAATTCCGCATCCCCCATAAAATCGGACTCAAAACTGCATAACCTTAATTGGTCGAGCAGTAGCCTCGACCGGTTAAGCGACCCACTCGAACGGCCGAACACCTCCCTCGACTGGTCGAGCACCTTGAAGAAAAATCATTAATTGGTCGTTGGACTTTGAGTCGAGCCCCACTCGACTGGTCGAGCACCACCCTTGACTGGTCGAGTAAGGCTCATGACCGGTTGAGCTGTAACACCCCGAACTTTTCAATACCCGAGTATTGAAAGTCCTCGAGTGTTACCATAAATTTAACCTATTATATAGGTGTACAGTACCAATCTAACCAACCTAACCCTCTGGTAGGCCACACCAGCAGAAAGACTAACTTAGTAGTGGTAAATCATTGGGGTCTGTTGCGATATTTTGATGTGTCAAGATATATCCATATTGGACCCATTGGACCTGTCCTGAGCCTAGAACCCAACCAACGGAGTAAATCGTCATGAGGTAGGCCTCACCTATATATATATATATATATATATATATATATATATATATATATATATATATATATATATATATATATATATATATATATATATAGCTCTTATGGAAATTTTGGCCAGGACCATGGCCCCCACCACAGGGCCTACCATGACGTGTGTTGAACATCAGCACCGTCCATTTGATGGGTCCCCTTTGTATATGGGGTGCCCCTAAAAATCAGCCATACATATAACTCAGGTGGCCCACACCATCTGCAATCTTGTGAATACATGTTAAGCTATATAAAAACATTTGCTGGGGTCCATCTGAGATTTGGATGCACTTAAAACTTGGTTTGACCCATTAACCTGGTGGTACACACATAATGGATGGGTTGGATTTGTGAACCATGACTTGTTAGGCCCAACAAATGATTACGAATGCTCTAATATGGATAAACCTCCTAATTGTTATGCATGGTACGACCCACATAATATGTGACCTGATATTTTTTTCTCAAGTCCACCATGATGTATGTGTGTTACACGCAGTGCCCATTTATTTTTGGGTTGTGTGCCTCATTTCTTTGAGAAGCCCATTTGTTGTACATATGAGGGTCATTATGTTGTGTCAAGTCCATTGTGGTGAGTATAGGCCCATGTATGAGGCCAATTCAGGCCTTAGCTGTGGACAAACTCCAGGCCTTTACAACTACCACCCTTATTACTATTATCATAATAATTTTTAATATAGACATAATAAGCCATTGGTAGACTATTTACATTGATGGTAAATACTATAAACATAATTACAATTATTAAATAGTAATATTTTAATTACCATCCTTAAATATTACCATTAATAATGAACTGTACTAGTTGTCATTATTATAACGATTATGATTACCAAATTAGCTAATACTAATTATATCATTAATATTAATAAGTATTTGGTAGCTATTATATTAACATTTATCACAACGATTGTGATTACTATATTGGCTAATATTAATTGAATCATTAATGTTAATAAACACATCATAATTATTAAATTAACCCTTTAATTAATTGTACAACTAACTAGGGTCCCTAAGGTCTAAGTCTAGACCTAGACTCTAGGGAGAAACCCTAAAACCAAGGTAATCCAAATCCTAGGTTAAGACCTTGATCAAGAATAAAGCTTGAATCTAACGGTATAACTTTATAATTCATTGTAGGGTTTGATTCCAAGGAAACATGTATTCTCTAGCAACATGGGTAGGCGGTTCAAAATATAAAGTGATGATTCTTCCCCTTGAGCTTTCCATCTTTCCATTAGCTTAAGTTATAGTTTTTATTTAATTTATAATTGATATCTCTCTCTTATAATGACATGTATTAGTTGGTGAAAATTGAATTGCTATATTGCCTACTTAATGTTTATCTTGCATATTTATTTATGTTTGTGGATTATTTGTGGGTTGCTTATGGAACTTAAATTGGTACACTAGTGGGAAACCCCCACCTATATGTGTACACACATACTTGGGATGTAACCCAACTGATTGTGATAGTAACGGACCTTCGACTTAGTGGTTATTGAATGATGATTTAAATTAATCATTGATGTGGGCTTACCATCTAGGGTTGTTGTGTCCAATGGTTTTCAAGGATGGTCTTTTATAACATGGTTTTAATTTTCACCTTGTGTGGCTTATTTTCATAATTGCCAATGTGGCTTGTTTGATATCGCCCTATGTGGCATATTTTGATACTCGCCCTGCGTGATTTTATTTTGATATTTTTTCTATATGGGTTCGATGTTTTATAATGTACAATTATGCGATGGTAAGCCTCATATACTGTAATATGACTGGCTACTAGTCGATGGGTTTCCATTAAACATCCTAAGATAGTAGTCTTATGGGCCGGGGATGGTGGTAATGGGACACTATGCCTGAGCCGTCGGCCTGCACTGGGCTCTGAGCTCCCCGTAGTGACCTTGAGCTTACTTAAATTGACTGATTGTAACTGGACTAATAACGGTTTGGCTAATCATGCATCCATAGCATGTTGGCGATAACGGGTGGCTAATTCTGGATGCTGTAGCACATGCCTTTAGGATCTTCGGGGTATCGTTTCGCTGGCTCCCAGACCACCGACTATCGACCCCTGTCCAACTGGATGATTTTCCCAGGTCGATGATTGCATGGGCGATGAGCCCAAGTCCGACTGGATGTGCATCCCCAGGCCAATGTGCATTCATGTATCCATGCATTTAAAAAGATTGCATCATGTATTGTTTTGATTGCTTTGTCGTTTTATAACTATGCTTACCTAATGCGGCGGTGTGTATTCTTGAGGAGAATTCACACTGAGCTGACCACTTACCCATCAAATATATAACCGTACAAGAAGAACAGGTGGCCCAGATGATGTATACGATCAGACTTGACGAGGAGCTGTGCAGGTACCATGGAAGTACAACTGTATTACTAAGAGAAACTGCGTGGTCATGCGACTTACATTTATATGTTTCTATATGTAAATCTTGTAATCGTTAATGTTGGGACATTGGTTTGTATAAGTCATTATGGACTACTTGTATATTTGAAAGATAATGAAACTTTCCTTATGTTGATTTGTTCGCTTTACACTCATTTGCTTACTCTGATAAAAGAAAAAAAATATACTCGAATTTGACCATCCTTTAAGGTTAACACTCGGATTTTTAGGAAATGAGTTATATACTCGGGTTTTGAAAACACGGGTCATTACACGAGCCTAGGAGGAAATCCCATCAAAACTCTCCCTTTCCAACCCAGGAGGGATTTACCTTTTTCAAGCCAATTAGGTTTCTACAAACCACAAACTTTTCATTGAGTAAAGCCTTGGTCATTATGTGTGACCCATTATCGTCCGTGTAGACCTTCTTAAGCTGTAACACCTTCTGTTCCAAAGTATCCCTGATCCAGTAATACCGAATCTTTATGTGCTTTAAGTTGGAATGCTGACTTGGATTCTTACTCAAATGTATAACACTTTAACAATCGTAATAGACCATGTGCTCCTCCCTCTTAAGGCTAAGTTCCTGTAGGAACCTTTTCATCCAAAACATCTCTTTACATGCTTCTGTGACTGCAATGAATTTAGCCTCTGTCGTTGACAATGATACGACCTTCTGTAGCTTGCTCTGCTAAGACACCGCTCCCCCTGTAAACGTGAACATGAACCCCAATGGATAGTTCTTGGAGTCTATGTTTCTTACCATATCTATATTTATGTAGCCCTCTAATATAAATTTTTTGTCACCATAGCATAGGCTCAACCTGGATGAGCCTTTTAGATATCGATGTATCCATTTCACCGCTGCCTAATGCTCTTTGCCAGGATTGGCAAGATACCGGTTAACAACACCAACCGCATATGCTATATCTGGGTATGTACACACCATAACATACATTAAACTTCATACAGCTGAGGTTTAGGGTATCTTCCGCATCTCTTCTACCTATGCCTTCCTCTTGGTACACTGTCTGTCGCTCAATCTAAAGTGACCATCTAGTGGAGTACTGACCGGCTTCGCTGCATTCATATTGAACCACTTTAAGACTTTCTCAATATACTGCTCTTGTGACAACAAAGCTTCCTACTGCTTCTGTCACGGGCTATCTCCATTCTTGAGATTTGTTTAGTTGAGCCCAAGTCTTTCATTGTAAATGACTTATCCAAGTCCTGTTTCAACCTACCGATCTTCTTGATGTCTTTTCCCATGATGAGCATATCATCAACGTATAACAATAGAACTAAGAAATCACCATCTGAGAACTTGTGCATGAACACACAGTGGTCTGATATATTTTGTCATACTCATGCCTCAATATAAACGAGTCAAACTTCTTGTACCATTGTCATGGAGCTTGTTTTAGCCCATATAAGCTCTTCCTCAGCCTAGACACCGTATGCTATTTGCCCTTAACTTTAAACCCCTCTAGTTGATGCATGTAGATCTCTTCTTCCAAGTCACCATGAAATAAAGCAGTTTTAACATCTAACTGCTTTATCTCCATATCTATGTTAACCACCAGCCTAAGAAACACCCGTATGGATATCATCTTCACTACTGGTGAGAATATCTCCTTGAGGTATATGCCTTTCCTTTGACCAAACCCTTTCACAACAAGTCTGGCCTTGAAACTTGTCTATGAATTCTTTTACTCAACCTTCTTTCTGAAAACCCACTTGTCGCTCAAAGCTTTCTTAGCCTTAGGTAATTTCACCATATCATAGGTGTGGTTCTTATGCTAAGATTTTGTCTTCTCTTACATAGCTTTTAACCACTCCCCCTTATACTCATCAGTTAGGGCCTCAGAATAATCTTCTGACTCTTCCCCATCAGTCAGCATAATATACTTATGCGGCGAGTACCTTTTGGACGGCTGTTTGTCCCTAGATGACCTCGTCACATGTGGCTCAACAAGTGGATCAAGTGGGGGCTGCTCCCCCGGTCCATCTTATGTAGGAACTCCCTCATCCTATGCACCTTACTGTACTCCCTCGCCATCAGACACCATAGGAGGAATAACTGAATCCATGTCCTCTAGCTCACGTGAAATAAGCTGGTTATGCTCTAGCTTACCAATGTCTTTTATACACTGATCTTCAAAGAAAACCACATCTTTGCTCCTGATGAGCTTCTTCTCGGTCGGATCCCACAATCTATAACCTAAATTTTCATCACTGTACCCCAATAACACACACTACCTGATCTTCATATCGAGCTTGGACCTCTCGTCCTTTAGTACGTGAACGGATGCCCTGGATCCAAACATCCTGAGATGACTGTACGATGGATCCTGTCTAGTACATACATTCTTAGGTACTTCTCCATTCAACGGGGCTGATGGAGACTTGTTTATTAAATACACTGCCGTGTACTTTGCTTCTCCCCAGAACATCTTGGACAATTTCACATGAGATAACATGCATCTGATTCTCTCAACAATGGTGCGATTCATTCACTCAGCCACACTATTATGCTGAGGGGTCTTGTGAACCGCCTGTTCATGCCATATACCCAGGGACCTACAATACTCATGAAAGTCACCAATGTATTCATCATCATTGTCATTGTAGATACACTTCAATGATCTACCTATCTCTCTCTCGACCATAGCATGAAATAATTTAAACACACTAAAGACCTCGTTCTTGAATTTCAAAGCATAAACCCAAACCCTCCTAAATGTATCATCTATAAAAGTGACAAAATACAATGCCTCACCTAAGGTTTTTGTCCTTATAGGACCACAAATATCATAATAAACCAAATCTAATGCATGCATTTTATTAACATGAGAAACAGTTTTAATAAATGAAACTCTATGTTGTTTCCCTGATAAACAATCAATACATGATTTTGAGAGGTATACCTGTCACATTTGAAATGAGCCGCTTCCTCGCTTGTACCTGAAGTTCTTTTTCACTCATGTAGCATAGACGCCTGTGCCACATGTCAATAGTTGAATCTTCCATTGCGTTCAATCCACCCTTGCATACACTGACGCTTGTCGTATAAAGGGTGCGACACTTTTTTCTTCTGGCTGCGATCAATGAACCCTTGATGAGCTTCCAGTGCCCACCAACAAATCGGTTTTCATAACCATCATCATCTAACTTTTTTGTCGACATCAAGTTGAGGCGAAGGTCTGGGATATGCCTCACATCCCTGAAAACCAATGTGCAACCCACATTGATCTTCACACAAATATCACTGACCCTTACAATCTTCGATACGCTGAAATTTTCCATATTCACGGTCTCATAGTCACCTGACTTGTGTGAAGAAGTTTCTGTATGAAGTTGCATGAAAAGAGGCTCTCTAATCTATCACCCAGTCGGTGTCCTGATTCATAGCCGTGAGACAAACACTATGATCTGCTGAAAGAATAATTACAACGTCGCCATCTGAACCGACCGCAGTGGAATCTGATTCATCTTCCTTCTCCTTTCTCGTCGTTCTTATTATTACGACATTCATGCTTATAGTGGTCCTTCTTGCCACAATTCTAGTATTCAACATCCTTCCTGGTACTCGACTTGCCTCTTGATTTATCCCGGGCTTTCCCGCCCTTCCTGTTCTTTCCTCTCTCCCATTCTTATATCACAAGGTCCTCTTGCTGAGTAGACCCCTGAGACTTCCTCCTTGTCTCCTCATTGAAGAGATAACTGGTTACTTATTCCATGGATACCTTTCCGTCTAGCGCGAAGTCACTTAGGGACACCACCAATGTCTCTCAACTATTAGGCAATGAATTAAGCAATAGCAAAGCCCTAATTCATCATCTAGGACCATCTTCATAGTGGAGAGCTGGTTCACTATATTGTTGACCTCATTCATATGCTCGGCCACAGAACCATCATCTTTGAACTTGAGATTCACAAGTCATCTTATCAAGAAGATTTTATTACCGGCTGTCTTCCTCTCATACGGTCCTTCCAATTTCAACCATAGGCTAGCGGCTGAGGTCTCCGTAGACATATGGTGGAACACAGAATCATCCAACAATTGTTTAATAAACCCCGCCGCCTTCCTTTCCATCTTCTTCCAATCATCATCAGACATTGAATTTTTCTGATATGCCTAAAATTGAAGAGTATAAGTCCTTGCAATAAAGAAAGTCCTCCATCTTATCCTTCCATATGATCCAGTTAGAACCATTGAAGTTGATCATCCTTGATGAGCCACCTTCCATAATTCAAAACCGATCCCACTCTGTTTAATGAACTTAGCTTTGATATCACTTTGTTGGGGGCCTTTCACAAAACCTTAGGATCTAGCCTCTTAAAACAAACCAGAATTATGGGATAATAAAGCAATGAAATAAATCAAAATATAAACCACACCACACAAGAGATTTTTACATGAAAAATCCTTAAAGAGGTAAAAACCACGAGACCTTGTCCAGATCAACAATCCACCATGAAGTAGAATGTTATAGCCTTCTTCACTCACGCAGGAGTAGATAAACAATAAGAGAATACTAAAAAAAAGATCTCACCGATCACGAGGACATATAAGCGTTAAGATGTCGAGTACACAGTATATGTAACAACCCGAATTTTCACGGCCAGAGTTTACACTCGTGCCCGAGGAAATCAGGTGTTAATGATGTATAAATTGGATGCTTTAAAAAACTACACCGTTTTTTTTTTTCATTTAGTCACATCCAAATACATTCATGAAGGTAACATTCACAAGAATAAATCAACTGTATTGATTACATTTCATCAGAATAATCAAATGGCCTCATAATAGGAGGTTTATTACAACATCAAAGTTTACAGCGGAAGTATAAAACTAAATAGTAAAATTGTCTTCTTAGTCTTTGCAAATAATCTTCTATAGGAAAGTAGTCATCTAAGTCTTCAATCTATACGTCACCTGCATCATCTGTACGGTTGGGAGAGGGTCAATGCCCTACTCATAGTGATAGTTATCCTTTAAGATTAACAATAATTCAAGTGATTTATAAAAGTAAAGTCAGGGTACTGATACGTCTCGTACTCCACTAATATATGAGATATTAGTATGCGCAAACAACCCACATGAGATGCATGCCTAACATAGTGTGTGCGGCTCATCATACGTAGTGATCGTCATAATATGGAATATAATTCATAGAAACCCGACTTGACCCACATCCTATAACTACGGATATTTGTCGGCATGGCTAACACTAATGTGAACTTATGCAAACATCTCAAGGCAACACAACACGTGGTTGGGGGATTTACGTAACACGATATGTTCATGGAGCGACTAATTGTGACATCTAATTCTAAAAAGTTAACGTAACACGTATGCCGACTTATATATATATCGATTGTGCACCATGCCAACCAACTCACGAAATTACGTGCTGACCAAGAGAGCCGCTACCCGTAACGTATTACGTCCATGATAAGATAATCGATTTACTAGTTGTGATACCTCATAACACATCACTTGCACTTATAAAGAATATAATTGAATTATGAAGAATATAGACTGAATCATGGAGGTTCTGGAATAACAAGACACATGCCCATGTCTTTAAAGATAAACGGCGCAAGGCTAATATAATAAGAGAAGAGTGACAATGGTTAACTCAGTAAAAGTGACAATGGCCAACATAACAAGAGAAGAGTGACAAGGGTCAACTCAACAAAAGAAGAGTAGCAGAGCAAACTCAAATAAAACGACGAGTGACATAACCAACCTAAATATAAGGATGAGTGGCAGAGCCAACTCAAATATAAAGATGAGTGACAGAACCAACTCGATAATGGATAAGGCAGGGGCAAGGCTTGTACCCATGGCCTCACATAAATTCAGAGAAATTCTCTTGTATTTAACTTCATGTCATAATCCCAAAAGGGCTAATAAATCAATTGATAGGATAATTCCCAATGAGCATGTAAACATGAAATACATGATAATTCATATCGTAAAAGGCACGAAAAGATAATAATTAATGGTGAAACATATAATAACATGAAGATTCAAATTGATGTATAAAAGAAGATACATGTAAAGGCAATATCAAATTCATGAAAGCATGTATAGAAGCTAAGATAAACTAGTATGAAGACAGATAAAACACAGGAAGACATATAAAAGGCAGGATAAATAAATTAACTTAAATCACTGTAAGCTTAAAGGATAAAACCTCACCTTAGTTTGTTGAGTCGTCTTTTCTTCTCTAATTCACCAGGTTCGGAATGTCTAAGTTAGATTTCAATAAGGTTTAGTAAGTCATGAGGAACTTAATTCATATTATACCCTAGATAAGTTGAGTACGTTTGGTCCATTCTAACATGGGGTCATCTTGCTTTTGTGCGGTGGAATCTTATCAATGGATTTTAACATGGAAGAGAAAGAAGGATATGGACTGTAAGTTAGGGGAGGTTGGATATGAGCCGCATCTAGGTGGTTGATGGGACTCGGGCAGGTGTGGTCAGCGACTCAGTGGAATCAGGCAGCTTAAAAAATACCCGGTTAAGTTGACTTGCTGAGTCAACTCGGCCTAACTCTCCCTTCTTTCCTTCTTCTTCCCTTCTTCCTTTCTTTCTTTCTTTCCTTTCTCTTTTCTCTTTTCTTTTCTTCTCTTTATTTTCTTCCCTTTCCTTTCCTTTCCTTTTCTTTCTTCCTCTGCTGGACGGACAGCAGTCAGGGACCGATCTCTCCCCCTTCCCGTCTCTCTCTCTCTCTCTCTCTCTCTCTCTCTCTCTCTCTCTCTCTCTCTCTCTCTCTCTCTCCACGATCGATCTCGCTCCCTTTCTTATTTCCTCCTTATGTAGCGGACAGGGCTTTTATAGCTGATCCGGACTAGGGAATTCCTTACGCAGTTGACTGTTCTAGAAAACTCCATGCGTAAGTCTGTTCGCATTGCTAAGAAAACAGAGCACTGTAATCCCATTTTCTTATAGGTCGGCGTAACAACTTCTAGGTTTTGATAGAATCTTTCCATCCCTACAGGATGGACAGCGTAGATTTGCTATCACCGTTAAGCTAGCAGCCCACAATGATCCGCAATAACTGATGCCGGACCCAAACGCGAATCGTGCAAACAAGGTTTGCGGGATATGGGGTGCGGATGGGCTTTGGTCCCTGTTGACGCAGACCGTAAGAGGGCCAATGTCCGATTATTTTTTTCCTTCTGATAAAGAAGAATGGATTGGATCAACTTGAGGGGTCTTGTGGGTGGCCCACCAGGCCTTTAAACAGAACTGGTTCGTTTAAATCACAGACGTGGGAAGTTTCAGTTGCGAATCATCGGGAGAGTTGAAATTTGCGAAGGGGGCTAGGGTCTGGTCGAAAGTGGGGTCCGCACGTGATGGATGATTTGGATCATCTGTCCGAATGGTGATGGTGGGCCATTAATTGTCCCAGCAGACAATCGTCCGTCCAAACGCAAGAGAGGAGGAAGATTCCTCTTCGAATTCGAATTTTCAGTTGGGTCGACCGCCGTTTGACCCGACAACATGTATAGTGCACCGCGAGTGCACCCCTATGGTGCATGCGCAACACTCGTGTGGGGCCCACAGTGTTATGCTTCACAGAATCTAGCCCATCCATTCATTTTCACATCTACTTTGAGGCGTTGAGCCCAAGATTAGAGTATATCCAAAGATTAGGTGGTCCTAAATCAACAGTTACAGGCCTTTTCCTCAATTTAGGCCACTTATATGATGATCTAAGGCTGTAATTTGATTTATACGGTTATTTTGTGATGTACAGGCATGGTATGTAATTTCACATTGAACAGCTAGTGGGAATCACATGATTTGGAAATCCTGTGGCTTATGCTAATGGCATTTTCGTTATTATTGTTGATAGGGCGTTACACAAGGTCTCACATCCAAGTCATTATGGATAAAGAGTTATTAGCCAATTCGCCTAAGAATAGGTGTGTCGCCAAATTACATGACGGATCATCTTGTTACCAAAATCAACGATCAGATGTCTTGATCTTATGAATGGAAATCATCCCTAACAGTTCGATTAGTGTCAGGTCAAGGACGTAAAGCCAAAATAGTCGGATTAGTAATGTACATATATGTATGTCACATTGGATCTTTTGGGTAACGCTCAAGGACTTTCGATGCTCGAGCATTGAAAAGTTCGGGGCGTTACAGTAGATCACCTCTACAAGCATAACCTCCCTTCCACAAGCTTCCTCTCTCTCTTTCTCTCTCTCTCTCACACCTTTGATAGCCCTAAACCCTGTAGTAAACCCTTACAAAACTTTAGAAAACCCTCTTGTATTACCTAGAAAGCCCTAGGTACCTCCCATTTATAGTTTAAGAAACTTTCTTTCATACCTTTGCGAAAGTTGCTTCAAAATTCTGCATCCTGTACAAAATCAGACTCAAAACTATGTAACCTCGACTAGTCAAGCAGTGTCATCGACCAGTTGAGCACCTCCCTCGACTGGTTGAGCACCTCAAAGAAAAATCATCAATTGATCGTTGGACTTTGAGTCGAGCTCCACTCGACTGGTCGAGCTCCACCCTCGATCGGTCGAGCCTGAGAGGAAATCCCATTAATATCATCCTAATAAAAGAAAAGCACAAATTTCAGCTTAATCTAAAACTTCCATGATCCCCTTAAAGTTATCAATGATCAGCTTCATTGTTGGGCTCATGCCAGCATGTAGAAAACACATACACCATTGTGGGGCCACGGAGCTTTTCCAATAAGTGACAGGTGGCAGGGTCACTATCTAATCCAGGGAAGCTAGGTGGGCCATGGAAATGATTTTGAGAAATCAACTCTATCCATCAATCTCTCATGCTCACAAAAGGCCTGGGGGGTTGAAAAATCTTGCACGTCCTAAACTCAGGTGGACCACGCCAGGTAAAACAAAGGAATTAAACACCCACCATTGAAATCTTTGCAGGGACTACAGAAGTTTAGGTTCAAAATGATATTTGTACCTAAAGTTTATCTCAGTGTTAGTAACTTGATGAATGGTTTGAGTGGTATATAAATATCATGGAAGGTTTTTAAGTTTTAACTATGTATGTGTCCACTGTCTCCTGTCATGCGCCCTGATTTTATTTTTATTTTTTGTGTGGTCAACTGATTTTAAATCTCCTTATTTTTTAAAGCTTTCTAATATTATGACATAGTGAAACTGATGGACGGTGTGAATTTCTCACGGGAATTAGCTTCCAACCATTGTGGGCGGATGAACGGGTAAAACGTCCAAACTACAGATGCCGACCACACGGAAACTACGGATACCTCCGTTACCTACAAAATGGTTGTTTCCAAGAATCAAAATAAGAATGAGACGTGTGACAGTGTGAGATTCGCTAACCGCAATTGCACCTTTACACGTGCCAACTTATTACCCTGCATGGGAATTAAAATATAGAGATTTTCAGATCTCCCTGAAAATAAAATATTTATAAATAATTATTATATAATTTTAAGAAATTGATTATAAGAGTAAATAACTGAATTATCTCAACTTTTAAATACTTTTTTCTGCTAAAATTCGGCCAGTTCAATAGTTTGGCGGACCAATGGGTGCTATTGAACGAGGAGAGTTGACAAGTTCATCTGACCGTCTACTTTTTCCATGCAGGGGGGGAGGGGGGGTCGCTTGATGAGTGTACATGATTGATTGATTTATTTATTTATTTTGCTGTAGATCAATACACCTAATGTAAGGCTCGGATGTCCTCTACAAGTGCAATGTTGGCATGTGTGGGGCAATATAAAGGCGCGTGTGAAAGTTGTGGAAGGGTGGGGCCCAGTGATGTTGTTGGGACCCCGTTGCCGCTTGCACACGTGGAAAACATGGGTAGTTAAAAAACCATTCATTCAATGGGTCAGATGGTGTATGGGGGTAGACTAAGAATGGATGCTAGGACCAACCTCGAATGGTACACCTGACTCTTAAATGAAATTCAATAAGAAGTGGTCGATTTAATGGACGGTCAGTATTCTCTAATCAAAGCAATTTTTCGTCAGCGGCCAATTAATGGTCATCATACACGTGTCGCATGTATGGTCATCAAACGAATCGTCCAATCATGGTGGATACATGATGGACCCACCTAATTTTAATGGGTGCCGGTCCAATTCCTTGGGCCCATTGAGAAATGAGGTCTAGTTTAGGTCTGTCAGTTTCTAGTTGTCCACTACTTAGGACCCATTTAAAATCAGGCCAGGTTGGGTCAGATTAATTTAAATAGTTAAATATTCTACCAACTCAATGAGATTTGCTGGGCTACCTGCATTTAAGACAGCTTGTTCGTAATACACACGTGTCAAAGTGGCATGCGTCTGTGTGACTTTGTCCAATCGTTCGGTGGGCCATATCATGTTCGTGCGCCCTGACTTGACCGACGTACAAAGGCCCAGTGGTTACCAACGGATGACTGAACCTTGGATCTGGGTCGACTGGGTCCCGGCCCTAAAAAATGAGATCCGGACCAACCAGCTTGGTCGGGGAACTTTAGGACCCCACTCGAACCGGACCGTCGACAGCCATACCTGCTTGCTTCCTTTTTGTCGTTATTAGGCTTGGATGTCACGTGCGTCCCACGTGGAGGGAAGGTTAACGTCACATTTGTACAAGTGCGTGTCACGTGCGTCCCCGCATGGAGACAGGAAATGTTGCATGCCAGGACGCGTGCAGGTTGCAGCCACGCGGGGTCCACCGCGCATGGTCATGATTAGGAAATGCTCTTATCCAACCGTCTATGAATCTTCTGTCCGTTGAATGTTGGACCCAGTGGACACAGTCATATATAACCGTCCATTTGAGGATCGCCCAACTGCTGGACTATGGTCCAACGATGGTAAGTAGTCGTTTGGCACCGTGGATTGGAGGGGATTAGATGGGGTTTGAAATCCTTTGATTGTTTAGTAGCATAAAGCAATTTGGGAGTTCAAATCTAGAGAGTTTCTAATCTAGAGAGTTTCTAATTCCCTCTTTGCATGGATTTGCAATCCAAGGTGAGAGTTGGATCACACCTAAAACTATTTTAATATTTACATGTGTAACACGTGGGTTAGTATACACTATCATTATGTTAGGCACATGGCTCACTATTAATGATTAATACCATTCAAATATTGTTAATATAAATCAGCACTATTCAAATATTATCCATGTTAATAAATTATTAAAAATCATTGATTAGTTATTTAATATGATTTTGTGCTTGCAGCCCACTTGAAGCTTGGAATTTTATCATTTTCAAGCAAAGCATATATTTCAACATGCTTATTCCAACCATTGTGTTGGAAATTATATATCTTACTAATTAAAGATATTAAAATTAATTTAATAATTAAATTCAAATCTCTATAAATATACCATGTATAGTTATTTTAGATTAAAGTTGATTCACACTTTAGATGTCAAACACAAAGAGTGAATTGCAGGTCCAGGGTTTCCAATACTAAAGGTTTCAGATCCACGCTCCCAGACAGGCCCTAATCTTCCTTAGATGCATGAACCACCTTACCTTAAAGGGCCGCTAACGAATGGTAGTAATTTCGCATTGACGTGAACCCGGAGGCTGATTGATTTGACTTGGTAGTCGATTCACTGCCCCCCGAGAGGTGGCATCTTAGGTCCTACATGTAACGTCTGCACGCATTGGCATGCATAGATAACATAGAAACGGTCACGGATCCAGTGGAACCGGTGACAGACTCGGAGTCGGCGGTTGCTGGAAAATCCATGTGAACCCACGTGTATGTGTTTAAGGGCCTGTCAGCTTTTGGTGGGACTATGGTGGATGGAATCGTAAAAGCTACAGTAAATGCGTGGGTAAGATATTGTCCTTGGACCGAGTGTATTCACAATTTTTAATGCTAATATTGTCCTCGAACTGAGTGTATTCACGATTTCCATACTACGTTTGAAATGCATGCGTTAAAAAATAAATCTCCAATTTAATTTTTAAATGCACGTGGATTGAAACTGGATGAAGCGAAAATCTATCATTTATGGGATTAGCAATCCCATCTCATACTTTTCAATATAAGGTTTATTTTTTAAAGTTTATAAAATTAATTTTAATCTCATCCCACACTACTTCCAAACATGTCATTCATATTTTCAAAGTGGGATTGCCAATGTAATCTCGTTTAATATAACTTAATACCACTATCTAAATAGGCCCTTAACTGTTCTTCATCCAGTTTCACTGCTCATTTTAAGGGCATGAGCTCGTAGACGAAGTAAATATCTAGTGGACCACACCACAGGAAATAGGATAGACTGACTATGCACCGTTAGAAAACTTTATGGGGCTAGCTATATTTGTGTTTTCCTTTCGTAAATGTCCGAGTGACCTAATCAACAGTCATTACATTGGCCGTAGGAAGTTTTTTTAATGGTAACGTTCAACCAACACTATTTTTTATGACCCACCTGGGATTTTCCTAGCTTTTTTAGCTTTAATTCCCGACAACAACAACGTGGAGTTCTGCCTGTAGGCTCTCCTACAACAATTATGTTACGCCTAAATCTTGCTTTAGCCAGCAGCAACAATCTAACTCAGTGAAATTAACTTTGGCATGTCGAGAGTAGAGTCAAGATTAAGGATGTCAAATTATCTCTTTTCTAATTAAAAAATGAGTGTTTGACTTTCATTTTTCTCTTCATTACATCTCAATCAAGCTTAGAACACGCTCCATTCCGCATATTCCATTTTCTACTAACGACATTTCTTTTTATCTTATTTATTTATTTATTTCTTATTTGGTTCACTTGTCCAGGGCCTTGGCTCTGTGAAGCAAGGTTATGATCTTTTATCTTTCCTTATTGCTTACTTCTTATTCTATTTGCCTATCCATTATCTTTTGACTTTGTGAAGTAAGGTTATGATCTACTATTTTTCCCTTTCTTTTTACCTGCCCGACCCTCTCATAGGGGTATGCGTAGCATGGCTATATGATTAACTTCTCTTGCAAATATATGATTTCTTTAAAAATTGCATATCCCTTCAAGTAGATACCGTACGCAAGTGTGGACAAAAAAATATGCCTAACCCCTTCTTCTTTCATAACCGAGGCCCTTTCCAAATCTCTAAGATCGCAGGCCCATCATAAGAGTCACTCAAGTCAAAGGATTTTCATGATTCTTCGGCCTTACTAGGCGGGATTACGACCCTGGTCGATTGTGAACTATTACCTTGCCAAATCAACTAGTGACGACTTTAACCATTTTAAAAGTATTATTCTCATCATCTTAGAAAGGTATTGCACGACTAAGGAAACCAAGAAGAGCTAAAAATACCCATATTCATAGAGTCGTCATCACCCCAAAAAAGATCAACTACACGTGATAACGAAAACACAATCCAGAAGGAAACAATCTTTCATCACGTGTTGCACATTCTAGCATTGTGTGCACGCACTCGGGAGGGGGAGTTATTCCTTGAATGACGACTTTGTTGTAAAATAGATGTCTTAAATCTTCTGATCACCGCGCTACTTGACTGGTCAAGGGACTGGCTCGACCAGTTGAGGGTCCACTCGATCAGTCGAGGCCCGCTAGACTCGAAGTCCGGCAGCTATGTTTTGTGTTATTCCGCGCTGCTCGACCAGTCGAGGGTAAGGCTCGACCGGTCGAGAAGGTCCTTCGACCAATCGAGGACCTAGCTCGACTAGTCAAGGGTTACGCAGATAGTGCGCAGACTACGTAAATTTGAGACGGTTTTAGAAAGGTGCGTAAGTAGAGTTTCCTAAACTATAAATAGGGGTCCCTAGAGTCACTCTAAGTAATGTTAAGGCTTCCTAAAAGGATTTTAAGGGTTCGTAAAAGGATTTTAGGATTTCTAAAGGGTGTGGCAAGGGTGAGATTTGAGGTTGTTCAAATCGGGTAAGTCTTCTCTCTTTGTAATTTATGCTTACATAGTAGAAATCTGTCGCTTTGTGCCGTGTTTTTTCCTGTAAGGGTTTTTCACGTTAAATCTGTGTTCTCTTGTGATTACTTGGTGTCATTGGATTGCTATCCTAGATCTAGATCTGTGTGATTCTGCAACATAAATCCCCAACAAGTAGTATCAGAGCAATCATTGGAGCATCGATCTTAATCTGAGGGATTAGTAATAATGGGAAGCACTAGGTATGATATTAAGAAGTACTCAGGGAAAAATAAATTTGAGTTATTGAAGATCAATATGATCAGTTCTTTAATCAAGCAAGGCGAAGATGATGCTCTTAAGTAGCGAAAGTCTACTATGACTGATGATGAATGAAATACTCTTGATAAGAAGGCTTTATCGTCAATTCATTTATGTCTCATGGATGAGGTTCTCTACAATGTCATGAGGGAGAAAACTGCGGGTAAGTTATGGACGAAGTTAGAGGATGTCTATACGAAAAAAATCCTCTGAAAATTGCCTACACTTGAAGCGGTAGTGGTATAACTTCAAGATGACAGAGGGTGGAGATCTGAATGCTAACATCAGCAACTTCAATAAATTGGTTTGTAAATTGCTGGATATGGAGGAAGTGATGAAAGATGAAGAACAAGCATGTATGTTACTGAATTCTCTTTCGGCGTCTTATGAGTCATTTAAGGAACAAATAAAATCCTGAGTATCGACACCATTATCTCAGCCCTTCAAGGGAAGGCTATAAGAAAGCTTAACAGTGACATGGGGATATCTTCTAATACACTACTTACAAGGGGTGAGAATTTTGAACAAGGATGTGATGGACCAGGCAAAGCCGGAGAATGTTCCTTACGTGTCTCTCCTCAAGTTTTCCTCAGGACATGTCCTAAAACAGATGAGGAAAAGCAGAACATATCTCATGAGCCTTATTCGAATACGGTTGGCAGTGCATGTCATGGTCTGTATTAGACCGGTTATTTCACAGGCTATCAGTGTTATAAGCAAATACCCTAATAAGCAATATCGGGTAGCGGTGAGATGGTACGAACACTACGTCTTTACTTTTGAAAAGACAAGAACAAAGTTGAAATGGGTATGTGGATCAGATTACGCAGGCAGTGTGGATTCGAAGAAGTCGACTTCAGGCTACTCATTTGTACTAGCAGGTGGAGCAATTATTTGGATGTTCATGTTATCCGATAGGTTCTAAAGGAAGGAGGCGTAACACTGGAGAAGATTCACGCTAGCGTGAATCCGAAAGACATGATCACCTAGAACGTTCCTATAGAGAAGTTCAAGTTATGTGCAACTTCTCTGGGCTTGACGATGATAAAAAAGAAGGACGAATAGTACACGAGAAGCTATGATGAAATGCAGAGATAAGAGAAAAGGTCAAGAAGTTATACGGTTGAAGATTGAAGACATGGTGAAGATTATTGTAAAACAGATGTCTTAAATCTTCTGATCACCACGTTGCTTGATCGGTCGAGGGACTAGCTTGACCAGTCGAGGGTCTACTCGACCGATTGAGGCCTACTCGACTCGAAGTCTAGCGATTATGTTTTGTGTTATTCTACGTTACTCGACCAGTCAAGGGTCAGGCTAGATCGGTCGAGGAGGTCCTTCAACCAGTCGAGGACCTGTCTCGATTAGTCGAGGGTTATGCAGATAGTGCGCAGATTCTGCTTGGACTGCGTAAATTTGAAACGATTTTAAAAAGGTGCAAATGTGGAGTTTCCTAGACTATAAATAAGGATCCCTAGGGTCATTCTAAGTAATGTTAAAGCTTCCTAAAGGGGTTCTAAGGGTTCCTAAAAGGGTTTTAGGGTTTTTAAATGGTGTACTAAGGGTGACATTTTAGGTTGTTCGAATCGGGTAAATCCTCTTTCTTTGTAATTTATACTTTCATAGTGGAATTCTGTTGCTTTGTATCGTAGTTTTTTCCATAAAAGTTTTCCACGTTAAATCTTTGTGTTCTCTTATGATTACTTGGTACTATTGGATTATTATCCTAAATCTAGATCTGTGTGATTTCGTAGCACAAATCCCCAACAGACTCCACTGGGGACATTGTAGTGCTTATCATCCTAAGGTTTGACTCAAAACGAGGGATGTATAATCTTAAAGGAAATCATGATATCTACAACACTAACATCCAGTGCATACTGGTCTTATACTAGCTGTAACGCCCTGAAAATTGGGTGTCGAGCAGGAGCCCAATTCCCACATTCCAACACATCACTTATGCAACATAGATGATGATGGTTAAATGTTGTCCGTATTAGTGCATTAAACATGAGTGAGATTATACCAAAATAACATATCATACTCCAGAGATAGTTAAATTACGTAAGCGAAAAACTGTAATAAATATATATAAAGCATATAAGTGGTAAGTCCCCAGAGTATCAACATGTTGCCAGGTTAAACATTTACGTGTGTAGTTCCCAAAATAACAAAATGATAAAACGTGATATCATCTATTCATACCCTGCAGCCCCGATGCGTAACTCCAGGTCTACATAGACCCACCAAAGAGTTGCATTGAGGAGAACTCCTTCTCGTCATCATAAAAGTTCGGCTCTGCCTCGTAAGCATCGCCCTCATCTGCAACTACAACAGGGTCTGGTTGGTATTTAAAACACCGTCCAAGAACGTGGGAGTGAGTGATTAACTCAGTGGAGTTATGAAGCAAAGGTTGACATGTTATCAATTCAGTTAAGCAGAAATGATAAAGCAGTACAACACTCATATCCTAAGTACTCTTGTTAATGCAAGAATGATATGCGATAATGATGTATGACCTCGCCTGCACTCCCTCTGCGACATCATTTCACGATCGGGGCATGCAACATTCTCGTTGTGCTCAACTCCAACACCAAAGGTACATGCAATGTGGTGCATGTGCGTGATTAACCAAGTTCTTAATTATACTTCTTCATACAGCAGTATTAGAAAACTAAGATACCTCCTTTTATGTCATTGACCCAAATATTGATCCATCTAGAGTCGTCAGTCTTAGTAGTCGCATACGATAGGTAGTTCCAGGTCGCTACGGACAGGCTCGTCACCTCAGCACAGGCCTGGTTTATACTTTAGTTTACTACGGAAAGGCTTGTCACCTCAATGTAGACCTATTGTATACTCGAGGTCACTACAGGCTCGTCACCTGATCGTAGACCGACAGCTCAAATACAGTATCTCAAACGCCACCATATTCAGCTCATGAGTTTGTGTTGCTCACTGGTCACTACGGTGAGGCTCGTCACCACAACGTAGCCCGAAAATTCGACAACGGTGTCCCATACACTACCATGTCCAGCTCACGAGTCTTAACGGATTGTGGTACTAAGGTTAAACAGGATTTTCATTGATAAGTTGACACCTTAGATTCAAGCAGTAGCATCCATATATTGTAAACATACAATGGGCCAATCGGGTTACTTGACAAGCTCGACTGGTACGAGAGTACGTTGAGTTGATCGACATGGAGCCCGTAAGCATTCCGCGTGGCCTAACCACTGTTGACAGACAGCGTATGACTCAGATTCATTGGGCGTATCCCTTGTGGCTAAACAGTTCGGCCATCGATCGTAAGTAAACCATTACCGATTGTCTAGACTACTTCGTAGCCCCAATCATTCTCAGACAACAATAAGCATTCATGTTTAATAGCCAAGATAGCATGTAACAACTAATTCAAATGTAAATCTCATATAAGCATTTTAGCGAACACATAGAGAAACATACTTAGGTATTCATCCATAAAGCACGTAGTAGTAAGATAAGTTTCATGAAGGAAACTGTAACTATATATAAGGTCATTGAGAATCCTATCTTATGCCCTCATTACATGCATTCTCAACAAGCATTTCCTTATTCAAACATTTTATCAAACACTTAGGCTACACATATCATACATATGTAATAAATTAAAAAAATACATATTACGCCAAACCCTTTCACATAGGAGTTGTCACATGCACAACAATCATGTATTTATAATCAATAATCATGGCGAGCACAAATTCAAATTCCATATTCTTTCAAACATTTCAACAAACACATGGAATGTGTTATAAATCAACATAGTCTATATATAAGCATAATTTACGAAAAATCTCGTATCTAAGCACATGTGATAGCAATCAAGCCAGTCATAAATCATTACTGACATTGAAACTTGAACATTTATAGTCCACACCTTTTGTCGGTAGACTTGTAACGAACTCATTTTAATCACTAAGTCTTTGTCTATAGCACGACGGCAACCTATAACATGAAATAAGTTAGCCATTTCACCATTTACTCTATTTGAATCTCTAAAACAGATTAGGGTTAAGATTTCTTACCGAAGAACAGGATCGGAATCGCCGATATGACGATACAAAAATGGTGGTTAAGCACGTGGAGTGATGGCATCAAATCCCAAGAACAATCTCCCGCTTTCTCTCTCATTTTCTCTCTCTTTCCTTCTCTTTTTGCTCTCTTCTCTCTCCTAGGGTTTGTAATTCGTTTGGAATGAGAGAGAGAGGGTTTAAGGCCCTTATATAGGTCCAGAACTGATAGGAATGGCCCCAGGGCCATGGTATACTTAGGTTATAACCAAAAGTCACATGTTTTGATCGAACGGAGCACATATAGAGACCCCTTTTCTGCATACAGTCGGGAGTAAACTCCCTAACATTGGATCTAGGTTAGGTTAAGATATCGGTTCAATCGGATCAGTGAATCAGCCGTGGGGGACTTGTTTCAGCTCAACGGTCACCGATACTCGATCAGGGGTACAAGTACACTGATATGTGTTAAAAATTTTTCTTGATCTGAAGGTGTAATTGTGTCAAAATCTGATGGTTTGAATTCTTAGATTTGATCTGCAAGTGAACGACTCAATTCACTTAAATTTCAATTCATTTTCTAAAGATATTCGCGTTTCTCACACACTTCGCTCCAGGCTCAAGTTGTGCGTTTCAGGATATCATCTGGACTTGATTTCTGAGATGGTTGTCAAGTCCTTCAAGGCAGTCATAACCATATAGTTTTGCATTAATCGGACTTTTAACGCGAGGTCCAGGTCCGATATGAAGTTTCATAATGCTTCTGTAACGCCCGTGAAAAATCCATCCTTGGGCTCGAGTACCAACTCGACCCGACTTTGCGTAGAATTCATTCCTTTGGAAAATTTGACTAGGTTAGCTAGTGCAACGTTAGAATAGCTGGGAAATGGTCCCTGATCACTTTAAATACGTTCTACAAGGCCCGAAGCGAGTGGAACTAAGGGTGCTATAATGCTCTAAAGCCTCGGATCAAACTCTAAGCCGGTTTGTTCTCTGGACCACTTTGAATCTTTGTATTGGATCTAGACCGCACGTTGAAAGTCCGATACCTCCTATCTTAGACCGTTAGGACCGTCTAGCTGGGCTTGACACTCATTCCAAAAATCAAGTCAAACCGATTATTACAGGCTATTTCATTGAGCCCGGACCGAAGAGAGTGTGAATAGGGACATAGTTGGAATTTCAAATTCAAATCTGGCACACAAATTTGACGCATCAGTATTAAGCATTCTGACCGTCAGAATACAGCCAAATTACACCCTTGGATCAGGAAAAATATCTATTATATATCACGGGACTTATAGGCCTGATCTTGGTGCGGTGACCGTTAAACTGAAACTGGGCCGCCACGTGCGATCTGGGAACCCAACCGGTCTGAAAACTGGATGTGTGCTAGATCCAGTATGCATGAGCTTAAGTCCGACCGCATTTGGCCTGGGGACCTCCAGAAATGCCCTTTTGGACCAAAACGGCCCCGATTTGGTTAGGCACCAAGTAAACATTGTTCCCAAGCCTATTTTGGGAATGTTTTAGGCTATAAAAGGGGTTGAAACCCTCACTCCTCTCTCCCATCCGAATTTGAGAGAAGCCCTAGCTTGGGGGAGAGAAAAAGAGTGAGAGATTGTGAGAGAGTGGGAGAGTTCTTCCCGCCACTTGTGCTACGTGTTGCACGTGCTTAAGCGACACTTCTCTACCGCTTTCCCGGCGATTCCACCGCAATCCTAGGTAAGTAAAAACCCTAAATAGTTGGTGATTTGAGTTTTTCTTGTTTCCATGGCGATGTAGCTTATGGATCTTATGTATTAGGCTCCTTACTCGCCGTAGACGAAGCATATACACTCCGCTTCAATTCCCGAGTCTACAAGACACTAGGTGAGGATTTTAGACGCTTGGATTGACGGTTCCCAATGCTTTCAATGTCGTTTAATAGTAGATTCTTGACGGCATCGCCGTTTGACATGTACAAAATGCTCTCCGTTTCCCCTTTCGTAAGCTAACGAAGAATATGAGATTTAGGGCATTTTAGTCATTTGTAGGAAGTACTGTTTGCATTCATATTTTGCTGATGTGATTGACATGGTTTGTTGTCGCATTAGGAAGTTAGGAATGCGTGCATAATTAGTTTGGCGAAGAGATTCGCCTAGTTGCATACTTTGGGTCGACATGCTATATGTAGACCTAAGTGTGTAGTGCATGTGTTTGTATAAATGCTTGTATTAGTATGTATTGAATTAAATGATGTTATTTGATACTTTGTGATTGATTTTTCAATTATTATGCCGACCTAGATGATTTTCTACATGTTGACAAAATGCATGATTTCACTACATGCATGGAATGTATGTGCTTGAGGATTTGCTTAAGTTGAATATGCATGGGAAGTATGCCTTGAAGATTTGCTTAAGTTGAATGTCATAACATGTGCTAACATGCTCACATGATGTATTTCAATTCCAATACCTTTTATAGTGATTCCATAGATGTGTGGGACTTGACTTAGTCCAGGCAGTCGGTAACCGAGCAAATTCGTGGCTGACTGGTCATAGCCACGAATGACGCGTCGATGAATGTGATTCGTGTTGAGAGTTGGCGGCAGTGGTTAGGCCACGCGAAGTGTTTTACGCACTTCATGTCGTTCAGTTCGAGATGCGATCGCGCTAGTCGAGCCCGTCAAGTAACCCGACTGGCCGATGTTTGTTCACCATGTATGTATCATAACTGCTTGAACCTAGGGTACCGAACTTACCATTGTAAACCCTATTAACCGTGGTACCTTGATCCACGAAGACTCATGAGCCGGGCATGGTGGTATGGGACACCGTGGTCGAGCTGTCGGCCTACGCTGGGGCCACAAACCTCCCCGTAGTGACCAATGAGCACCTTGACTCGTGAGCAGATTATGGTGGTATGGGACACTATATTCTAGCTGTCGGCCTACACTGATCAGGCGACGAGCCCTTTGTAGTGACCGCGAGCGTATTCTGAGTTCACGGGAGGCGACGACCCTTCCGTGCAGTAGAGTACAGTAGGCCTGTATTGATAAGGTGATGGGGGAGCGGTGCAACGAGTGCGAGCAACAGCCCTGGCAGCCCTTGCAGTGACCTACGAAATGTACATCGTATGAGATTACTAGGAGTGACGACCCTAGACAGGATCCGTGTTGGGATCGATACAAGGGAGGTACCTTAGTTTCCCAATCCTGCTGTTTGAATGGACTAATAATAACTTGGTAATCATATCACCATAGCATTGCATGTGCCTGGAAGATGTGGAGCACTCTAGGGAGTGTGGCATGCCGCGGTCGTAAGATGTTGCCGTATGAGGGTGATCGTCGGTGAGGGCATACATCACGTCATATCATCTTGCATTAACAACAGTTTTAGGACTTGTCTGATTTACTGCTTTACTATTATCGCGTGACTGAATTGTGAACATGCTAATCTTTGCTCTATGATTCCACTGAGTTGATCACTCATTCCCACGTTACGGGATGGTGTTTGCAACACCCACCAGACCCTGTTGTAGTTGCAGGTGACGATGAGATCCAGGAGGTGGAGCTAGATGATGACGAGGACCAGGATGAGTTCTCGTATATGCAGTATCATGACGGCTTCCCGTAGGTGACCTGGATCGAGGGGACATCAGTGGGACTTTACTTTTTGAACATTATTCTTTTGTTATGTACATGTATATGAGACTCAGAGATGTAGTCATACTTTGGAGACAGTTGAGATTACTTTGTTTTTCCATACAGTGATATATATCTTGTTTAGTCTTCCGCTTGCTTTTATCACTGAATCTGAAGTATGAATTGCAGTTTTGGTATACTTTTACTCATGTGGATGCTTTAAATCAGACAACATTGAATCATAACCATTTTTGTTGCATAAGTGACGGTCTGGAACTCGGGAGTTGAGTTTATACACGACCCCCGATTTTCAGGGTGTTACAAGTTGGTATCAGAGCATGAATGAGAGTATACTGGGCCTGGGTTATGGTCTTGCGACGTACGCTGTCGCTTCCTTTGACTTAGGTGGGTGCGAGAAGGGTCTAGAAACACTTCTAGGATCACAGATTCGCCGATAGGCGAAGTCTATAAGGATCGATCGCAAGATCGAGTCTGTAACGCATCTCGGGTCGCGTAAAGCGACCCGAATCACTTCTAAGCTGTAGGAAGTCGGGTGGAGATGTCCTATGAGCGGTTTTAAACCGCAAAAGTGAATCCATGGGCCGTGGAATGACCACGACTCTAGTAATCAATCGCCAGGGCTTAAAAACCCCGTTTTGCCAAAAATTCTCAAAGTTCCTTCTCTAAACACTTCAACCTTCAGTTCTTTCTTATCCATTTCATGTTAGGCATCAAACCTAATGTGAAAATAACACAAATTAGTACATTCACCAAATTTTACAGTGAATAGTAAAATTTCATGAAAAATGGCCATAAGGCCATTCTAACTTCACTTTCTTTAGCAACTAAGGAGCTAGAAAGATGTACTGGATCCTTCTACCCCAAATTCATATGCTGCATCATGTGGTTTGGTATTCGGGATTGCGATGTGGACCCGGAAAGCCCCAAAAACATGTTTGGGCCCATAGGGACCAAAATACTATGAACTAAGGGGTGGGACTAGACTTTTTGGGACCCTGGGACCATGGGGGACCAGACCCATGGGGTCCCGCTGGCCAACCTGGAGGTTGGCCGGCGATGCCATCGCCGGCCGGGCGATGCATCGCCGGCCGGCCACCTCGGACGGTGCTGCCCTTTGGGCGCACCCACTTAAATACACCCCCCAACACCCCTAGCTACCTCCCATCCCACGAAAACCCCTAAAACACCCCTCTCCTTCACAAACAGCCCCCTTGCATGCCCTAGATTTGAGTTTCAGCGCTCCATTCCAAATCCCGGCGACCCAAACCCATCCTAATCCCATCCTTGGCCAAAACCGACCACCACCCATTGATTATTGGGTGTTGGCAGCCCCTTTCCTTGAAGATTTTCCCATTTGGAGCTCCAAAATCCCCCAAATAGTGCTGAAATCGTGAGCAGCTCCATTCCACCTTTTTGTTTTTATTTTTCCCTGAAACTACAGCCTTGGGAAGCTTGAAGCATCCCTCTACGACGCCTAGATTTCCTTTTGTCAGATTGGGCAGCCATTTCTCCGCATTTTCGGCGTTTTCCATGGCTTTCGTGGAAGCTATTTTGGGTCTTTTGTCACTCTCATCCATCCTGTCTTTGATGGGTAAGAGGAAAACTGCAACAGACGAGGCTGGGCCGAGCCGCCCTGCTCGATTGAGAAGACCGCGGGGTGGTGCCGCAAGTTCAAGCGCCGCCGCAGGTCCAGCTGCAGTCCTGGAGTGCCGTACGAAACGGGATTTGGATCCCCATGCACACCTTGGACGAACCATCCTATCAGAGATGCCTCATGGTGAATACACTGATCGTAGAGTGTTATTTGAGGCGGACGTAGATGGGCGATTGTTCGGCGAATATCTGATTGTTCGAACGCATTGAAGCTGCGCACTGGGGACCGATCTTTGAAGCTCGCGCTCGTGCTAATGTGAGCACTGTTCGTGCCTTCTATGCTAGCATCCAGAGTCCTACCTTGGAGCCCTTGCAGTTCAAAATCCCTTTTGGTAGAGATCGGATGGCTACGATCGACGTCCAGTTGGCTGCGCGACTTCTCAACGTGCCTCTAGGTGATGTACATCCAAGTGAGAAAAATTTGAGGACTAGACGTGAACGAGATCGCCGCACCAGGTTTCTGTGCGGTAAGTTGGTTCCATGGCAGCCTAATAATAGCCTCAAGGCGACGTACATGTCTGAGGATTTGCGTCTGCTGCATCACATCTGCACGTTCAATGTTTATCCTAGGTCGACGAACCGCATTGAATGTACACGTCTTATGGTCGATTTCTTATTTCTGGTGGCTCAGGGAGAGAACGTATGTATGGCCACTTTCATCTTACGGCAGATAGTTCTCATAGCCAGGTCGAGAAGAACATCCGAATCCCTTCCCTTTGGCCGACTCATTTGCAGAATTGCGCTTGAGTTTGCCTATAGACTTGGACCCGAGTTGCCGGTATCGATTCACACCATCGATGAGTCGACGATGGTTAAGATGAAGATCGGGTCGCAATATCGTGAAAATCAACTTGAAAGGGATAGTGGGGACGACTTTGATGAAGAGGAAGATCAAAGCGAAGGAGAACCTAGTGCAGAAGTTCAGGAAGAGACTCAGGAAGAAGCAGAAGAGGAGGCTCAGGATACTGATGAGAGTCCTCCTCCTTCTGCGCAGACTACTATTGACGATCGCATTGCTCGGATGGAGGAGAGTCAGACCGCTTTGCGAAGGGAAGTCCAAGAACTTCGAGCAGAGGTCGCTGATGCCAAGGCCGTTACGAAGAAGAAATTTGGCAAGGTGACTCGCACCTTGAAGGCAATCCTGTGTTGCTTACAGGATAAGGGTGCTCCTCCTCCGTCGCCAGACTCCGACTAGCAACGCGATCTTTGATGTTGTTATGAGTAGTTAGCTATTTTCTGTTTCATGTGTGTAAAGCCTATTAGGGCTAGTGCTTTGCTTTTGTCGCTGTTGCTTAACTGTCTTAATTTCCATGTCATTCTAGTCATGATGCTTGTAAGGATATATCCCTTGTATTGTGACAATTTTGATTAATTGAAATGCATGGAATGCCTTGACTCTTTAGTGAATGATTGTGGTGTATTTGTGCAATTGAGACTGACAAGGTTGCGCCCTATTTTGAATATAGGGAATGCCACCTAAGACTACGAGGAGCGCGGTTCGGCTTTCATTGTTAG
The DNA here is from genome assembly GCA_037074715.1 of Magnolia kwangsiensis. NCBI lineage: Eukaryota > Viridiplantae > Streptophyta > Magnoliopsida > Magnoliales > Magnoliaceae > Magnolia > Magnolia kwangsiensis. The sequence continues at coordinate 103,000,297 of CM073581.1, forward strand.
AGCAGATGGATCAGGCTCCTTCTCAGTCTGGCACTCGTCCGGACCCTGCTGTGGGCCCGATTCCTGAGACTGTTCGATCGTCTCAGCCTGCTACTGGTCCTACAGATGGACCACCGCCATTTACACCATCAGTCAGAGAGCCACAGCGCGCATCTACTTCCGCACCTCATCCGCCACAGCCTGCTCCACCCCCTGATAGATTCGAGCAGATGATGGCTATGATGCTACAGCAGCAGCAGCTTCTGACCACCATAGTTGGGACTTTAGCCCAGGGTGGGGGTGCGACTGCATCTACTCCGCCTGCACCACCTGCGCATCCAGCTGAGGATGCCTATGCTTACACCCAGGATGAGGGCATAGCACTTCCTGCGCAGCCTGCTTTCCCTGCGGGGAACCCTGCCGACACACGGGGCCTTCTGGAGCGATTTCAGCGCTTGCGGCCTCCTACTTTCACGGGTTCTCACAGACCCGAGGAGGCTGAGTTTTGGCTCGACCGAGTGTCGAAGATTCTGCGCATGTTGCACTGTACTGAGGCAGAGCAGGTAGAGCTGGCTACCTTCCAGTTTGAGAGAGAGGCCAGTATGTGGTGGGATAGTGTATTGCGGACTGTTACCGCAGACTTCGTATGGACATGGGCAGCATTCGAGTTTCGCTTCCATGAGAAGTATTATCCTCAGACCTACAGACACGAGAGGGAGAATGAGTTTCTCCGTCTCAGGCAGGCAGCGATGACGGTCACCGAGTATGAGCATCGGTTCACAGAGTTGGGCAGGTACGTCCCGACGATTTTAGCTGATGAGCAGATGCGCATACGGCGCTTTTTGGAGGGCTTGCGACCGGATATTCGGTCGAAGATGTGCTGCATCAGTTTCTCCTCCTATGCGGAGTTGGTTCACATGTCCATGCGGGCAGAGCAGGACGTGGATCGACTTGCGCGGTCACGAGGCCCGACTACTCCTAGGCCGCGACCGGAGTTGCCAGATAGGCCCTTCGCGGGCAAGAGGCCTCGCATTGATCCTCCTACCAGGACCACGGCGCCAGTAGGACCGTTTCGGCGCCCTGATCTATCATGCACATACTGTGGGAGGACGGGCCACCTAGCGCCGAGTTGCTTTGCGAGGATGCGGGACAGTGGGTTCTCGCCGCCGCAGAAGATTGATCGTGTACGTCCACAGGCGATATCAGCACCGCCTATACGGTCAGCTCCTGCGCAGTCCTCTTTCAGACCCACAGTATCGCAGATTCGACAGCCCCCACGGCCCTTGACACAGCGGCCGAACCGGCCACAGCAGGCTCGAGTTCATGCACTGACCGCTGAGGCAGCTACGACGCCGACTTTCCAGCATTCAGCCTTCGAGGTCACGGGCCATATCGGAGGTACTCCCGTTCTTGTCATGGTGGACACTGGTTCCACGATTTCTTTGATATCGCGTGCCGTAGTCAGACGTCTTGGGTTGCAGACTATTACTATGGATAGCGTGCGAGTCCTTGCAGCTCATGGAGATTATTCGGATGTCACCCAGATGTGTGAGGGTTGTTTACTTGATCTGGGAGGCAGGACGATGACTCTTGATTTGGTCGTCGATCCCTCGCTCGTATATCTCGACGTCATCCTTGGCATGGACTGGTTGACTGCAGCGAGAGCCGAGATTGACTGCGAGGCTCGTGTGGTGACGGTGTACGAGCCTGAGGGCACGCCTTTCACATTTTCAGTGCGGGTAAATCTTCCATTCCGCATTCTTAGCTACGCCACCCTGTTGCACGACGCTGGTGCCCAGGTACTTGAGCAGACGCCGGTTGTTTCTGAGTTCGGGGATCTGTTCAGGAAGATCCCTGGTTTGCCGCCCCGACGTGAGATCGATTTCACTATCGATCTGATTCCTGGTTCTACACCCGTCTCACTGCCGACGTATCGCATGGCACCATGTGAGATGGAGGAGTTGAGGACGCAGATTGATGGTCTACTAGAGCTTGGCCTTATACGGCCTAGCGTATCTCCTTGGGGAGCACCGGTCTTGTTCGTGAAGAAGAAGGATGGTTCGCTGCGATTGTGTATTGATTATCGCAGGCTGAACCAACTCACAGTGAAGAACAAGTACCCTTTGCCCAGGATCGATGACTTATTTGATCAGTTGAGAGGAGCGCAGTACTTCTCGAAGATTGATCTTCAGTCAGGATATCATCAGCTGCGCGTCAGAGATGAGGACGTGCAGAAGACAGCGTTCAGGACCAGTTTTGGTCATTACGAGTTCTTTGTGATGTCGTTCGGTCTCACGAACGCACCGGCCGTGTTCATGGATCTGATGAACCGGGTATTGCGGCCTTTCCTCTATCGATTCGTCGTTGTCTTCATCGACGACATTTTGGTATACTCTAGGAGTCGAGAGGAGCATGAGGAGCACTTGCGTTTGGTCCTTGATACGCTCAGACAGCATCAGTTGTTCGCACAGTATAAGAAGTGCGACTTCTGGAAGCAGGAGGTGAAGTTTCTGGGACACGTGGTGTCCAAGGATGGCATGGCAGTTGACCTGTCTAAGGTAGCTGCGGTGCAGGACTGGGAGCAGCCTGGTTCTGTCACTGAGGTGAGGAGTTTCTTGGGTCTCGCTGGCTACTATCGGCGCTTCATTCAGGATTTCTCGAAGATCGCGAGACCCTTATCTCAGTTGACACGGAAGGACGTGAAGTTCGCCTGGAATGATAAGGCGGAGTCAGCTTTTCAGGAGCTGAAGGACAGACTTACGTCCGCCCCTGTGCTAGTATTGCCAGAGCAAGGGGTTAAATACACTATATACACTGACGCGTCTAGCGTTGGTTTGGGTTGTGTCCTTATGCAGAGGGACAGGGTAATTTCGTATGCCTCGAGACAATTAAGGAAGCACGAGGAGAATTACCCTACACACGACCTGGAGTTGGCAGCCGTGATATTCGCACTGAGACTCTGGAGACATTACCTCTATGGAGAGGAGTTCGAGCTCTTTTGCGACCACAAGAGCCTCAAGTACATATTCACACAGCGGGACTTGAATATGAGGCAGCGGCGATGGATGGAGACGCTGAAGGACTTCAAGTTTGAAGTCTCTTACCATCCTGGGAAGGCGAACCTTGTGGCTGATGCGTTGAGCCGCAAGAAGGCGATAGAGTTTGCGGCTCCGCTGATGGTTGCCGAGTGGGATATGGTTGAGTTTTTGCGAGACTTTGAGCAGAAACTCACCGTAGAGGAGCCATTTGAGTTCATCGCACACGTTCAGGTGCGATCCCCGATCGATGACCGTGTCATCGAGGCGCAGAGGGACGACGCGCATCTTACTGAGCTTCGAGAGCAGGCCAGTGATGATGATGACGCCGACTGGCGAGTTGGCATGGATGGGGGTTTACGTTACCGTGGCCGCCTATGCGTTCCTGATGTCCCTGACTTGAGACGAGAGATTCTCGAGGCTGCGCATTCTACTAGACTCGCGATGCATCCTGGCAGCACGAAGATGTATCGTGACGTGAAGAGGACGTACTGGTGGGAAGGTATGAAGACCCACATTGCTGAGTTCGTGTCCCGTTGTCTCACTTGTCAACAGGTGAAGGCAGAGCATCGCCGACCACCTGGACTTTTGCAGCCTATGCCGATTGCAGAGTGGAAGTGGGATTTCATTTCCATGGACTTCATTTCTGGGTTGCCGAAGACGAGGAAGGGGCATGATTCTATTTGGGTGATCGTCGACCGATTGACGAAGTCGGCGCACTTCCTACCGATCAGAGTTACGAACTCTGCAGACGAGCTGGCTAGATTGTATATTAGAGAGATCGTGCGTCTGCATGGAGTTCCGTTGGAGATCGTGTCGGACAGAGACACGCGGTTCACTTCTATCTTCTGGACTCGCATTCAGGAGGCTATGGGTGTGAAGTTGAAGTTCAGTACTGCCTTCCACCCACAGACGGACGGACAGACAGAGCGAGTGAACCAGATCCTGGAGGACATGTTGCGAGCTTGCGCATTGGACTTCAAGGACAGTTGGGATGACTGTCTTGCATATGCGGAGTTTGCGTACAACAATAGCTTCCAGGCGAGTATCGGCATGGCACCTTATGAGGCGCTGTATGGGCGACCTTGTCGCGCACCGCATTGCTGGTTAGAGGTCGGTGAGCGCAGCTTGATTGGCCCAGAGTTGGTGCAGGCGACGTCAGAGAAGATTGATATTATTCGACGTCGGCTTCTTACAGCGCAGAGCAGACAGAAGAGCTACGCCGATACGAGACGGAGACCACTAGAGTTCACAGTCGGGGATCATGTGTTTTTGCGAGTTTCCCCTATGAAGGGAGTCCTTCGGTTCGGAAAGAAGGGGAAGCTGGCACCGCGATACATTGGTCCATTTCAGATCCTCGATCGTGTGGGAGCAGTGGCTTACCGATTGGCTTTACCCACGCCCCTCGCGAGCGTCCACAACGTATTTCATGTTTCTATGCTGAAGAAGTACGTTGCTGATCCTTCTCATATCATCAGATGGGAGCAGGTGCAGTTAGGAGAGGATGTTACTTATATCCTGCGACCGGCACGCATCTTAGACCGGAAGGAGCAGGTACTGCGTAGCAAGGTGATTCCCCTTGTGAAGGTACTATGGACGCATCATACTGAGGAGGAGGCTACTTGGGAGATAGAAGCCGAGATCAGAAAGAACTACCCACAGCTTCTCGAGGAGTACGAAAAGGTACAAAATTTCGAGGACGAAATTATTTGTTAAGGGGGGTAGATTGTAACGCCCGTGAAAAATCCATCCTTGGGCTCGAGTACCAACTCGACCCGACTTTGCGTAGAATTCATTCCTTTGGAAAATTTGACTAGGTTAGCTAGTGCAACGTTAGAATAGCTGGGAAATGGTCCCTGATCACTTTAAATACGTTCTACAAGGCCCGAAGCGAGTGGAACTAAGGGTGCTATAATGCTCTAAAGCCTCGGATCAAACTCTAAGCCGGTTTGTTCTCTGGACCACTTTGAATCTTTGTATTGGATCTAGACCGCACGTTGAAAGTCCGATACCTCCTATCTTAGACCGTTAGGACCGTCTAGCTGGGCTTGACACTCATTCCAAAAATCAAGTCAAACCGATTATTACAGGCTATTTCATTGAGCCCGGACCGAAGAGAGTGTGAATAGGGACATAGTTGGAATTTCAAATTCAAATCTGGCACACAAATTTGACGCATCAGTATTAAGCATTCTGACCGTCAGAATACAGCCAAATTACACCCTTGGATCAGGAAAAATATCTATTATATATCACGGGACTTATAGGCCTGATCTTGGTGCGGTGACCGTTAAACTGAAACTGGGCCGCCACGTGCGATCTGGGAACCCAACCGGTCTGAAAACTGGATGTGTGCTAGATCCAGTATGCATGAGCTTAAGTCCGACCGCATTTGGCCTGGGGACCTCCAGAAATGCCCTTTTGGACCAAAACGGCCCCGATTTGGTTAGGCACCAAGTAAACATTGTTCCCAAGCCTATTTTGGGAATGTTTTAGGCTATAAAAGGGGTTGAAACCCTCACTCCTCTCTCCCATCCGAATTTGAGAGAAGCCCTAGCTTGGGGGAGAGAAAAAGAGTGAGAGATTGTGAGAGAGTGGGAGAGTTCTTCCCGCCACTTGTGCTACGTGTTGCACGTGCTTAAGCGACACTTCTCTACCGCTTTCCCGGCGATTCCACCGCAATCCTAGGTAAGTAAAAACCCTAAATAGTTGGTGATTTGAGTTTTTCTTGTTTCCATGGCGATGTAGCTTATGGATCTTATGTATTAGGCTCCTTACTCGCCGTAGACGAAGCATATACACTCCGCTTCAATTCCCGAGTCTACAAGACACTAGGTGAGGATTTTAGACGCTTGGATTGACGGTTCCCAATGCTTTCAATGTCGTTTAATAGTAGATTCTTGACGGCATCGCCGTTTGACATGTACAAAATGCTCTCCGTTTCCCCTTTCGTAAGCTAACGAAGAATATGAGATTTAGGGCATTTTAGTCATTTGTAGGAAGTACTGTTTGCATTCATATTTTGCTGATGTGATTGACATGGTTTGTTGTCGCATTAGGAAGTTAGGAATGCGTGCATAATTAGTTTGGCGAAGAGATTCGCCTAGTTGCATACTTTGGGTCGACATGCTATATGTAGACCTAAGTGTGTAGTGCATGTGTTTGTATAAATGCTTGTATTAGTATGTATTGAATTAAATGATGTTATTTGATACTTTGTGATTGATTTTTCAATTATTATGCCGACCTAGATGATTTTCTACATGTTGACAAAATGCATGATTTCACTACATGCATGGAATGTATGTGCTTGAGGATTTGCTTAAGTTGAATATGCATGGGAAGTATGCCTTGAAGATTTGCTTAAGTTGAATGTCATAACATGTGCTAACATGCTCACATGATGTATTTCAATTCCAATACCTTTTATAGTGATTCCATAGATGTGTGGGACTTGACTTAGTCCAGGCAGTCGGTAACCGAGCAAATTCGTGGCTGACTGGTCATAGCCACGAATGACGCGTCGATGAATGTGATTCGTGTTGAGAGTTGGCGGCAGTGGTTAGGCCACGCGAAGTGTTTTACGCACTTCATGTCGTTCAGTTCGAGATGCGATCGCGCTAGTCGAGCCCGTCAAGTAACCCGACTGGCCGATGTTTGTTCACCATGTATGTATCATAACTGCTTGAACCTAGGGTACCGAACTTACCATTGTAAACCCTATTAACCGTGGTACCTTGATCCACGAAGACTCATGAGCCGGGCATGGTGGTATGGGACACCGTGGTCGAGCTGTCGGCCTACGCTGGGGCCACAAACCTCCCCGTAGTGACCAATGAGCACCTTGACTCGTGAGCAGATTATGGTGGTATGGGACACTATATTCTAGCTGTCGGCCTACACTGATCAGGCGACGAGCCCTTTGTAGTGACCGCGAGCGTATTCTGAGTTCACGGGAGGCGACGACCCTTCCGTGCAGTAGAGTACAGTAGGCCTGTATTGATAAGGTGATGGGGGAGCGGTGCAACGAGTGCGAGCAACAGCCCTGGCAGCCCTTGCAGTGACCTACGAAATGTACATCGTATGAGATTACTAGGAGTGACGACCCTAGACAGGATCCGTGTTGGGATCGATACAAGGGAGGTACCTTAGTTTCCCAATCCTGCTGTTTGAATGGACTAATAATAACTTGGTAATCATATCACCATAGCATTGCATGTGCCTGGAAGATGTGGAGCACTCTAGGGAGTGTGGCATGCCGCGGTCGTAAGATGTTGCCGTATGAGGGTGATCGTCGGTGAGGGCATACATCACGTCATATCATCTTGCATTAACAACAGTTTTAGGACTTGTCTGATTTACTGCTTTACTATTATCGCGTGACTGAATTGTGAACATGCTAATCTTTGCTCTATGATTCCACTGAGTTGATCACTCATTCCCACGTTACGGGATGGTGTTTGCAACACCCACCAGACCCTGTTGTAGTTGCAGGTGACGATGAGATCCAGGAGGTGGAGCTAGATGATGACGAGGACCAGGATGAGTTCTCGTATATGCAGTATCATGACGGCTTCCCGTAGGTGACCTGGATCGAGGGGACATCAGTGGGACTTTACTTTTTGAACATTATTCTTTTGTTATGTACATGTATATGAGACTCAGAGATGTAGTCATACTTTGGAGACAGTTGAGATTACTTTGTTTTTCCATACAGTGATATATATCTTGTTTAGTCTTCCGCTTGCTTTTATCACTGAATCTGAAGTATGAATTGCAGTTTTGGTATACTTTTACTCATGTGGATGCTTTAAATCAGACAACATTGAATCATAACCATTTTTGTTGCATAAGTGACGGTCTGGAACTCGGGAGTTGAGTTTATACACGACCCCCGATTTTCAGGGTGTTACAGCTTCCAAGAGTAACTGAGTTTTGAGACGGATCTTAAGTTTTTAGGTGATGTAGCGTCAGCGATATTATTTATTTTGGGTCTTTCAGTTTGTATTTAAAGATGCCCAAGCTAATTTGATAGATGATTTAGTTTAGCACTTAATTAATCTTCGCTTAATTCCTAAAGGATTTGGTCCTTAGTGATTTCTTCCTGAGGTGGTATTCGGGTCTTTGTACAGATTTTTTCGAAAAGTTACAATCTACCCTCCTTAAAGAAAAATTTTATCCTCAAAATTAGTACCTTTTCATATTCCTTAAAAATCTGAGGGTAGTTCTTGTGGACCTCAGCTTCTGTTTTCCAAGTAGCCTCCTCCTCAGAATGATGCGTCCACAATACTTTCACAAGTGGAATAACCTTACTGCGTAACACCTTTTCCTTCCAGTCTAAAATACGTGTCAGCCACAGTACATAAGTAGCATCCTCACTCAACTGTACCTGCTCCCATTTGATAATGTGGAAAGGGTCAGGAACGTATTTCTTCAACATCGACACATGAAATACATTGTGCACGCCTACGAGTGATGTGGGCAAAGTAAGGCGGTATGCTACACACCCACTCGATCCAGTATCTGGAATGGGCCAATAAATCTCGGTGTGATCTTTTCTTTCTTGCCAAACCAAAGAACTCCTTTCATTGAGAAAACCTTCAGGAATACATGGTCTCCTACCTCAAACTCTAGCTGTCGTCGCCTCTTATTGGCGTAACTCTTCTGTCTGCTCTATGCTGCCAGAATTCGACGCCTGATAATGTCGATCTTCTCTGAAGTCACCTGAACTAACTCTAGGCCAATCAGGCTCTTCTCACTAACCTCCATCTAGTAGTGTGGTGCTCGACAAGGACGCCCATACAAGGCTTTATAAGGAGTTATGTCAATACTCGCCTGAAAATTATTGTTATAAGCGAACTCTGCATGAGGAAGACAGTTATTCCAACTGTCCTTAAAATCAAGCACACAAGCTCGCAGCATGTCCTCTAACACCTGATTTACCCTTTCGTCTGCCCGTCAGTCTGTGGATGGAATGCGGTACTGAACTTCAGTTTCACACCCATTGCTTCTTGGATACGAGTCCAAAAGATAGATGTGAATCGAGTGTCTCAATTTGACACGATCTCCATAGGAACTCCATGCAGACGTACAATCTCTTTGATGTACAACTTAGCCAAATCTTCTGTTGAGTTTGAAACTCTGATAAGGAGAAAATAAGCTGATTTCGTCAACCAATCCACGATCACCCAAATGTAGTCATGTCCCTTCCTCGTCTTCGCCAGGCTTGAAATGAAATCCATAGAGATGAAATCCCATTTCCATTTACCAATGGGCATGGGCTGAAGCAGTCCAGGAGGTCGGCGATGTTCAGCCTTGACCTGCTAGCACATGAGACAATATGATACATGCTCTGTTATATGAGCCTTCATGTTGTCCCACCAGTACGAACACTTCATATCTTGGTACATCTTCATACTCCCAAGATGCATCACCATCCTCGAATTGTAAGCAGCTTCGAGAACCTTCCTCCTCAAGTTATCAAGACTTGGAATGCATAGGCGGCCTCGATAACGCAAACCTCCATCCGAACCAATTCTCCATTCCGAGTCTTCCTCGTCACTAGCTTGCTTTCTCATCTTCACTAACCATTTATCCTCCCCCTGAACCACTATGATTCAGTCATCAATAAGTGGCTGCATACGAACATGAGCAACGCACAATAACGGCTCATCTACAGTAAGCTTCTGCACGAAGTCTCGCACAAATTCCACCATGTTCCACTCACCTATCATCAGCGGAGCAGTAAATGCTATAGCCTTCTTGCGGCTCAATGCATCTGCCACAAGGTTAGCCTTGTCAGGATGGTAGGAGACCTCGAACTTAAAGTCCTTCAAGGTTTTCATCCATCGCCGCTGCCTCATATTCAGGTCCCTCTACTTGAATATGTACCTAAGGCTCTTGTGGTAGCAAAAGAGCTCAAACTCCTCTTCATAGATGTAATGTCTCTAGAGCTTTAATGCAAAGATGACGGCTGCTAACTCCAGGTTGTGCGTAGGGTAGTTTTCCTCCTGTTTCCTTAACTGTCGCGATATATAGGCAATAACCCAGTGCTTCCGTATCAGGACACTTCCTAAACCAACACAAGACGTGTCGGTATATATCGTATACTTGACCCCTTGCTCTGGCAATACTAGCACAGGGGCGGACATCAATTTATCATTTAGTTCCTGAAAAGCTGCTTCTGTCTTCTCATTATAGGCAAACTTAAGATCTTTCTGAGTCAACTGAGACAACGGTCTGGCTATCTTGAAAAAGTCTTTAATAAATCGACAGTTGTAACCTGCTAGGCCAAGAAAACTCCTCACTTCAGTAACTGAATTTGGCTACTCTCAGTCCTGAACTGCAGCTACCTTAACAAGGTCCACAGCTATCCCTTCCTTAGACACCATGTCCTAAGAATTTGACTTCTTCTTTTCAGAAGTCACACTTCTTGTACTGTACAAACAACTGGTTCTTCCTGAGAGTATCAAAGACTGCTCGCAAGTGCTCCTCATGTTCCTTCCCACTCTTGGAGTATATCAGGATGTCATCTATAAAGACGATGATGAATCGGTATAGATACAGTCGAAATACCCTGTTCATCAGATCCATGAACACGGCCGACACATTATGAGTCCAAACGACATCATTAGAAATCGTAGTGCCCAAAACTGGTCCTGAAAGCTGTCTTCTGCACATCCTCATCCCTGACGCGCAACTAGTGATACCCTGACGGTAAGTCGATCTTCGTAAAATACTGCGCCACCTTCAACTGATCAAACAGATCATCTATCCTCGGTAAAGGGTACTTGTTCTTCATCGTCACTTGGTTCAATCTACGGTAATCGATACACAATCGCAGTGACCCATCCTTCTTATTCACAAACAGCACAGGTGCTCCCCACGGGGACATACTAGGCCGTATGAAGCCCGCATCCAACAAATTATCAATCTCTTTCCTCGGCTCCTCCATCTCACATGGAGGTATGTGATAAGTCGGAAGAGATATAGGTGTCGCACTAGGCACTAGATCGATGGTAAAATCGATCTCGCGTTGAGGGGGTAATCCAGGTACCTTTCTGAATACATCTGAGAACTCTTGGACTACAGGGGTGTCTCCAAGTACTGAACCATTAACATCCTCTAGCAAGGAGGCGTAACAACTAATGTAATAGGGTCAACTGACCTGCACTGGGAATGTAAAGGTCATGCCCTCAAGTCTATAGGCTTTCACCACTCTAGTATCGTAGTCGATCTCTGCCTTCATCTCCGTGAGCCAATCCATATAGATAATGATGTCATAATGATGCAGCAGGGTGACAATTAGGTCAATACGCACTATTCTGCTCCCTATGTCTATTGAACAACCCTTACACATCCTGGTAGCATCTGAGAAAGTCTCTATGGCGGTAAGGATTCTCACCCTAACCATAAGACTAGTTTCCAACCCTAGTCGCTTGACTGCTACCCATGCTATTATAGAGATAGTGGACCCGGTGTCCAATAATAAAAAGACTGGTGTACCTTGAATATGCATCGTGACTTCAAAAGCCAATGGCACTAGGGTTGCCATCTCGGATGCCTTAACTGCAAGTGAGTGCACACGAAGCCTGCTGTGAACGGTTCGGCTGTTGTGTCATAGGTCGCTGAGGTGGCCTAAATAGAGGTGCAGGAGGCCGAAAAGATGGATGCATTGGTGCTGACCGTAGAGGTGGAGTCGAGAGAGGTGGTGACATCTGACGGTTGATCCTCTGAGGGGGCATAAAGCCATTATCTCTCATCCTGGTGAAACAGTACGTGTCAGCATGGCCCGACCTCTGGCAGTAGGTGCACCATATATCAGGTCACCTCGGTTGTGTCGGTGGAACTATAAGCCTGGGAAGTGAGTAGGCACAGGGCCTCTTACCGAGGAACAGCCTGATCGAAAACTCTGGACGTAGCCTAGGAACCATAAGCACATGTGTACGGGACAACTTATCCTCATTTTGCTCAGCTCGCATAGACATGCCCACTGGCTCAGCATAGTTGGATATGCTAGCGCGATACATCTTCGAGTGTATCTCGGGTCGTAGACCCTCAGAAAATCATTGCATTCACATCGGTTGGTCGACTAAGACCAGGAGAGCATATCTAGCCAGCTCCGTAAACTTGTTCTCATACTTTGCCACTGACATCCCTCCCTGACGGAGGTGAAGAAATTCACTCCTTTTCATTACAGTAAGTGAGAGGGAAATACTTCTCGTAGAAACACGTCTCGAAGGCTTCTCAGGTCCACACATACCCTATGAGAACCGTCCGCAAGATGCTATCCCACCATAAGCTGGCCTCCTTCTCAAACATATAGGTGACCAACTCTACCTGCTTTGCCTCAGTGCAGTGTAGCAGCTTCAGCATCTTAAAGATGCGGTCAGGCCAATACTCGACCTCCTTGGTTCTGTGAGTACCTGCAAAGGTAGGAGGTCGAAAGCGCTGGAATTACTCAAAAAGGCTGCTAGCGCTCATATTGCCAGCAGGTTGCATGAGAGGTGCAGGTGGAACCGCACCCATGCTCTGGACGAGGGCCCCTGCGATGGTGGCAAAAAATTGCTGCTGCTATTACTGCATTAAGAGCATCATCTACTCCAACCTATCAGGAGGAGGAGCCTAATACATGTGAGGCGTCGAGGTAGATGCACGGTTCTGCTCAGGAACCGATGGTGCAATAGGTGTCGGCCTATTTGTAGGGCCAATGGCCGGCTGAGAATCCGGCATAGTATCGTGAGTCAGGCCCAAACTAGGATCCTTGTAGCTATCTCTTAGGAGAGGAGCCCTTTCAATCGAGTCGCTAAGTGTGAGACGTGTCGTACTCCGTGTGGCCTTAGGTGGTATTCCCTATATACAATATAGGGCACAACCCGTGAGATTTAACATAACAATACTCAATTCATCAAGCATTCTACACATTCCACAACCAAAAGGCACTGCATGCATTTCATTCAACAAAATTTGTCATAATATATGAGATAGTCTTACATGATTCATGACAGGAACGCATGTATGCTAATCTAAGCGAGGTTTTAAACACTAAAAATATATTGGTCATTCTACCACATTACTAAGCTTATCGAGGCTATACATAGAAACAAGTAAACAAAGTAAACTAAAAGATGACTACAGGCACGACTAGTCGTCTGTGATAATGGTGGAGGTGCTCCCTTATCTTGCAGGAAATACATGATAACCTTCAAGGTGCGAGACATCTTCTTAAATTTTTATTTTACGAAGGTCCGAGTCTCACTGATCTCCTGTCACAGGGCGGCCTGACCCTCCTCAAGCTGAGTCAAGTGGGCTTATATAGCAGCCCAATCACTGTCACGCTCTCATGTAGTAGGAGGAGAGCCCTCACCAGAGCCCTGGGCCTTCTCTTCTTCTTCCTCACTCTCACCTTCTTCACCTCATCCCTCTAACTCATCTTCTTCCTCTATCTCATTACCTTTTTTCTCTTCACTTTCTGTCTCATCCCCATACTCGTCAAGTCAGGTTTAACGTTGTTGAGGGTCAATCTTCATATTGTTGAGCGTAGCCTCATTAATGTAGCGGATCGGCGCAAGGTCATCCATGTTAAGTCTGTAAGTGAACTCTCGGGCAATCTTGCATACGAGTCGGCCAAAAGAAGGCAAGACGTCATTCCTAGTAGAACGTGCAATTTGGACTATCTGTAGTAGGACAAACGTGGGTAGACACAACTTATCTCCCTGCCCAGCTCTATAAAGGAAATTCACCATCAATCGAGTGCATTTGGTACGGTTACCCCACCTAAGGTACACGTTATACGTGAATATGTGGTGAAGCAAGTGAAAATCGTCTGTTAACTCCATCGACGGGAGGCTTTTGCCTTCCTTCCAGTGAGCTAATCGACCATAGAGGTAACACGTGCGGCGATCTCTTTCTCACATATTCTTGAGATTCTTATCGCTAGTGTGCACCTCTCCACGCGGGATTTCCATGATCCAGGATACCAAATTTACATCAACTGTTGCTTCCCGCCTTTCCATAGGAATCTTGAACTGCAGAGGCTCTAACGATGGGTCCCGTATATGTGCATAGAAGGCTCGAACCGTGTTCTCACATGCGTGAGATTTGCCCTCAAATATGGAACCCCACCCGGCGTCCACCAGGTAGTCCATCATTGGATACAGCTCAGATAGCTTCTAGTATATATGAGCTTCAAGCACAACCCTACGGCCACCTAACTGACCTTGTTCGAAGTCCACCATTAGAACTCTCTCGAGCGGGAGTTGGGGATCTAGATCCTGCTTCGACCTTTGCCCTTAGGCGGCACTTGTGGTAGCGTCGGCACCCGCCTTCTTTCTTGGGTGGGTAGGGCGACTAGGCCCGGCTTCATTTGTAGGAGCTCTTTTCTTCCCCATAAGAGAAAGAAGTGTGAAAATAGAGAAAATCGTTGTCATAAGCTCTAAAAGAGCCATGAAAGTAAAATAAAATGGAGGGATGGGATGGATTGTGATATCTTGAGATCTTGAGGCATAAAATAGGGTTTGTGTGCTCAAATGGAAAGGAAATGAGGGAGATGGGATATGAATTTGAGAGATAAGGTAGAGAATGGGTATGTGATGAAGAAGATGTGAGAATGGAGGGAAGATTTGAAAGAGAAAAATGAACTTCTTAGAGGTTTGAAAAGCTTGAAGGGGTAGGAATGAAGGAAGGGGAGCAAATGGAAAAGAAATAGGGGTCTCCACACGTTTAGCGGGCCCCACAGCCCCCCACATGCTTCGACCTGACCGGCCCGTGCCAACCCAATAGGCCCAAGCGAACCCGAGCTTGGTGCACCACAGTTGGCACGGCGCTGCCCCGGTTCGCTGGACCCGGCGCAATGCCGCCACTGTTGGGCGGTGGCCACCCCCCTCCGGGGGTGCCGTATGTGTACGGGAACCCCCTGGGTGCCATCATTTTATGTGATTTGGGCCCCCTCGGCTGTTTGAAGCGGTTTTGAGTTCCATCTCACGTATATTCTCACTTTTCGGTTTGTTTGAGTGTGGAATACGTCTAATTCTTGCCTAAACTTCTTGATTGACAGTTTAGAAAGGAACTGGGATCACCTCACATGATCACAGATGCGCACGGGTCCTGTTTCAATGGTCATTTTTGCTCGTTGGTGAAACTGAAAATCCTATGATCATTTTTACGTTTCATCGCTCCCTCCTAGATCAAAGTACGTCAGTGTGCATCATGTTACCATAACCCAGGTCCAGTTTAATTCAAATCATGCTCTGATACCAACTTGTAACACCCTGAAAATCGAGAGTTGAGTAGGAGCCCAACTCTTGAGTTCCAACACATCACTTATGGAATATAGATGATGATGATTAAATATTGTTCGTATTAGTGCATTAAACATGAGTGAGATTATACCAAAACAACATATCATACTCCAAAGGTAGTTAAATTATACAAGCAGAAGATTGTAATAAATATATATAATGCATATAAGTGGTAAGTCCCCAGATTATCAACATGTCACCAGGTTAAACATTTACATGTGTAGTTCACAAAATAACAAACTGATAAAATGTGATATCGTCTATCCATATCCCTGTAGCTCCGATGCGCAACTCTAGATCTACATAAACCTGTCAGAGAGTTGCATGTAGGAGAACTCCTCATCATCATAAAAGTTCAGCTCTACCTCGTAAGCATCGCTCTCATCTGTAATTACAACAGGGTCTGGTTGGTGTTTAAAGCACTGTCTCAAAACGTGAGAGTGAGTGATCAACTCAGTGGAGCTATAAAGAAAAGGTTAACATGTTATCAATTCAGTCAAGCAGAAATGATAAAGCAGTACAACACTCATATCCTAAGTACTCCTGTTAATGCAAGGATGATATGCGAAAATGATGTATGCCCTCGCCTGCACTCCCTCTGCGACATCATCTCACGATCATGGCGTGCAACACTCCCGCTGTGCTCAACTCCAACGCCAAAGGCACATGTAATGCTGTGCATGTGCATGATTAACCAACTTCTTAATTATACTTCTTCATACAGCTATATTGAAAAGTTAACCTTTATATCATTGACCCAAACATTGATCCATATAGGGTCGTCAGTCCTAGTAATCACATACGATAGGCAGTTTCAGGTAGCTACGGAGAGGCTCGTCACCTCAACACAGGCTTGGTTTATACTCTAGTTTACTACGGAAAGGCTCATCACCTCAATGTAGACCTAGTGTATACTCAAGGTTACTACGGGCTCGTCACTTGATCGTAGGCTGACAGTTCTAATACAGTATCCCATACACCACCATATTTGGCTGATGAGTTTGTATTGCTCACTGGTCACTATGGGGAGACTCGTCACCCCAGCGTAGGCCGACAGCTCTACCAGATGTCCCATACACTACCATGTCTGGCTCATGAGTCTTAGCAGATTGTGGTACCAAGGTTAAACAAAATTTTCACTGATAAGTTGGTACCTTAGATTCAAGCAGTAACGTCCATATATGGTGAACATAAAATGAGCCAATCGGGTTACTTGATAAGCTCGACTGGTAAGAGCATACGTCAAGTTGATCGACATGGAGCACATAAGCATTCCGCGTGGCCTAACCACTGTTGACAAGTGTCACGCCCCAAAACCCGGGAATCGGATTCATAAGAATCCCGATTACCAAATCTGGTGCCGACAGCCTCCGTAGTACCCCATTCTCGGCTCCTAGCAATCATATGCCAGCTTCTGATCCTAGGATCCTACAAGGAGGATTTTTTTTTGTACATATAACTAGTAATAAGCATAACCACAAGATTATCCAATTCACAAAGGCAACATCATCATCACATATCCACTAATATAATCATTTGAGTACAATACTGAAAGGGAAATACATAAATAAAAATCAAGCTCCAGAAGACCCCTGCACGCTCCAGGCTCAACACTGCTGCAACCTAACATCACCTACACGCATCTATCGTGCATAAGCTTATAAAAATCTTAGAGGGTGGTGTAAGTGTGTGCACAAGGTAAGTGTCAAGTATTCAATACAATGCTATGATCATACAATACCGAAAAAAAATTGGTAATCCGTAAACCATACAATGTCTAAATAAGCAGAAACACTAACAAGAGCAGGGATTATCAGAGTAAGTAGAAATACTGACAAGTTTATAAGTTAATCAATATCAGAATACGCAATATAGAATAACTATGCGATAAGGAGTCATAAAGAGTCAAATATCAGATGCCGAGGATGTAATGTAATATGTGATGCGTATGAAATAATCATGCTGGAGTATGAAGTCGGGATGATAGTACGTAGTATCGCAGGCTATGGGGTCCACCACAAGGGACTTCTATCCAAACCAGTCCCATACCTAAATTTGGATAGTCAGACTCAACGTGGTAAACTCCTAATCTCAGGTTAGTCGCGCGCCTAACCGAAATCCATGCCATAACGAAAGTACACAACAATTTGTTGCGCACCACCAGCCCGAGTGGATAGTGAATGGATGAATGAATGAGCATGCATCTCCTACTCAATGAGTCCATATATCAGTACGGTTCCTCTCTGGAAAATCACCGGGGTCTATTACACTCCAAACCAGATTGCCGCCCATCGCGCGCAACAAGGCGAGTGGAAGAGACCTCACTATCCGCCTGCCAATATCGGGCCCGGCTCGTCGATAGCGGACCCAATCCTCGAGCTGGTCAAACTCAGCCTAGCTTTGCCCCCTCCTCTCGGGCAGATAAGGCCACACCCCCTTCCAACCGACCACGACACAGTGGAGAGCGCAGCCATCTGGTAATCGACACTCGGCGCTCATCTACCCACTCGGTCTAGACGTTGGAGCAACCTCTGGAACCAAGAGGGTTTAGGGACTTTCACCCAGGGATATCTATAGCACCCCATGTAGAACAGATTTTCGGTGTCCCATCTGGCCATCCACGAAATACCTGTAGAGGCTACGGCCCTGATGTCGTTAGGGCGTATAGTGGTCATGTCACACAAAATGCAGAATGCATGAGTCACACAGTCCAATCATGCATCAATCCTGTGCATGTCATGCTCTCATGTGGGGCAACTCCGCCCATCAGGGGGCCCTATGAACAACTCGCCCTATGACATATGCAATGGTCAATTACATCTCATAAAAAACATGCAGATGATGTGTATGGGCATGTATCATGATGTTATGCTGTCACATACTCATAATTGATATCAATAACCGGCATCAACCATCGACCTCTACAATATGCACATTTAACCAACATTGTCCCCAAGGAAGGGCCCACATAGAGCTTAACAAATAGTGAACCCATGGCCTCACACAAGGACCTAATATACAACACCCTGAGCCTCACTCAAGAGTTTAATATACGTCACATGGGCCTCTCAAAAGGGCCTAACATACATCACAATGGGCCTTAAGGACGGGTAGAATGCACATCACAACAGGCTTTAAATACGAGCCGCATATAAATCGCATTGAACCTTGACAATCGGAATCGACAATCGGCCATGATAATCATAATCGGTAATCGCCCACAATAATCGGCCTCCACGGCAATCATAATCGGTAATCGGCCACGATAATCGCCCTCGATCGGTAATAAGTCTCGATAATCGGCCTCGACCGGTAATCAGTCTCGATAATCGGCCTCGATCGGTAATCGGTCGATCGACCATGACACGCAGAGTCGGCAATCGGCCACGACAAATCAGAATCAGTAATCAGTCATGATAATCGGCCTCGATAAGAATGTGCCTAACAAGGACTAAGGGAAGGTCACAATGTGGACATTTAACCATCATTGTCCATCAATGTGGACATTCAACTAACATTGCTCCCAAGGAATGACCCATATAGGATCAATCGTGTAATGGGTCCACGGTCTCAAACAAGGGTCTAATACTCATCATCATGGGCCCCGCTTATGAGGCATACACACATCACATTAGGCCTCACCCATGGGTCAATGTATATAATATCGGGCCGTATCAACGGGTCGAATCACATGGGCCGACTCAAATAGGCTGGTACAAATGGGCCGAATTAGTTGGGTCGAGTCAATGGGCCAAGTCAAATGGGCCGATACAAATGAGCCGAGTCAATGGGCCAAATCAAATGGGTTGCACCAATAGGCCTCATAAATGTTGAGTGAACTGCATCAATGGGTCTCATATACACGACAGGTGGGCCCTACTCATGGGCCCTCAAGCACACCACATGGGCCATATAAGTATCAAGTGGGCCGCATTACATGGTCCTCCTATACAACACGTCGGGCGTCATGGATGGCTATAAATATATCAAAGTGGGCCTCAAATACATCTCATTGACAGGGCCGTGAAGGTGCATGCAATGCACTCACATGTACGGCTAAGCTCTTGTGCAAGCATGCTTTCAAATAATATTACCTGGGAGTGCTCACTCGACCTCAAGCCTCACACATACCTTCCTACCATAGTTTAGGTCATGCGCAGATCAGGTGTCCATCCCATATATGTCACATATGCATTCAACGTAATCCATCACCCATGCCTGTATCACTTGCATCCATGCATGTATAACACACAACCCATCACTCATGCATATCTTACTTGCATTCATGCATGTATAACAGGTAACGTAGTGTCATGCACCTTATCACACACTCATCAGACAGGTACGCACGCATACAACTATTACAGGTACTAACCTGTGATGCATCTCACGCGTACATACACACATGCCATGCATTTAAGTCATTCAACATGACATGCATACATGCAATCTGTCTCCCACAAAAGGCATGGGACCACATCACTACTAAATGGTGCTCTATGGACCCACGATGTTACATGTACCTCATCCAAATGGACGGTATAGATATAGTACATACATCATGGCTAGTCCACGTCCTCAAATGGACGGCCGGTATGAATCACATACCTCTGATCAGGCCCACATGACTGGCTGATGTCAAACAGCAACACTAGTTGCATGGGACCCACTAGGGACCCACCGTCCCTAGTTTAGAAGATCTAGATGAAATCAAGGTGGGTCCCACCTGTGGATACACATACATCATGCACACTTCACCGTCCATCCTATCTAGACGGTGTGGAATAAAACACACATCATGACTGGTCCACATCCTCAAATGGATGGCTTGGATATAATACATCAAACGGTGGGGACCACATCCTCAAACGGACTGTCGTCTTGGATTTAAAATTCGTACATCAAGGTGGGTACTACATGGGGCCCACTAGACATATATATAAATATATAATATTATATTATATTACTTTATCTTTCTTTATTCTTTCTTCTTCTTTTTTTTCTCTCTTTTTTTTTTTTTTTTGGAAAATAGGTTCCACTGTCCAAACCTGGACGCTGGACAGATGAACGGCTTGATATTCACATGCATGTGGAGTCCACACATGCGTGGGTCCCACAGTTGCCCTGCAGCATGGATGAATCACATATATCATGAGTGGGGGCCCACTGAGTGAGGGGCCACTGGACCTATTGACGTGTGGTAGTAAAGTACATTAGCTGATCCACTCCCACCGTCCAGAGATTGGATGGATGGTGGGGATAAACAACGTCAAAGTGATTTCCCACCGTCCTCAGATGGATGGTGAGATAAAAATCACCATTAGGTGGGGTCCAGCCCACGTGGCCCACAAATACAGTAAAAATGGAAGGACGGTTGATATGCAACACAAGCATCAAGGTGGGCAGATGGATGGACGGCTTGATGTTGCACGCACCTGGTGGGACCTACAAGCTGCAGACGTCAGCTACGGTATACAAAAAAATATGATATATTAATATAATAGAATATAATATCACGTAATAGAATATATTATATTATAATATACATACCATACATGAATTACAAAAAGCCACCGTCCAGACCCCAGGGTGCTCTGGACGGTGCTGATCTAGTGATGAAATCATGGTGGGTCCACCTGAGATTTGAATCTGCTTCATTGGATGGAAGGTGTGGATACACACGTCCATCAAGTGGGTCTGCGGTTGGGATAAAACAAATGCATCATGATGGTGTCCCACCGTCCAGACGTTGCTGGACGGCTGGGATAAATCACTTACATCACATGTAGCCCCACACGTACGTCACGTGCGGCCCATGTAGCCTATGGTTGGGACCGTCCTAGGCGCAGCAGGACGCTGCACATCCTGTGGCCGTTGGCAGTAACTTCTCCACCTCTTTTATTTTATTTTATGTTTTCCTTGAAAATGAATTTTTTTCATGGTTTTTCTCATGTGAGGCCTGCAGCAGATGGATCCATCCCACTCATTGGATCCTACAGCTCATTACAGGCTAAATGAGCCCAATATCAAAAGTACTTTGACATATAGAAGACTTCAAAGTATATTTTAATGATGAAACTTCCTATTTTTTTAGCTATGGCCCGCCAGATGATATGAATGGCTTCATTTTTTTTTGGCTCAACGCCTAAAATGTGCTTGGAAACGGGATGGACGGCGTAGATTATATACATTCATCAAGGTGGGGCCTCCATGAGTAGCCTACCCCCAAGCCAGTGGGTTAATACACCCAACGTAAGTTCACACTTCCCTGTTAGGCACGCCCCACGGCGGCTGGGCACGTTCAGCGTCCCTGGACGCTGGACAGATGGAATTCAACACAGGTATTGTGGTGGGTCTCACGTGTACATGGCCCACCAGCTTAGGACAACATGATATTTATGTTTTCCCTTCATCTTAGCAGTCCAATGAACCCGCTACAAGGTGGGCCTTACGATCGGATGGTCAAGATTGTCTTGCACCGTGGTGGGCACAGGACATCACACAAGAGAGAAAGGGAGAGAGAGAGAGAGAGAGAGAGAGAGAGAGAGAGAGAGAGAGGAGCACCCACCTTATGATCTTCGTCTCCTTCTTTCGCCAAAGAATCCTAGAGCTTCAATAGACGAACTCCAACGGTGGAGATTGGATCATGGACGGTGGAGATGGGAGTAAGGAAGGTGGGCCACACAAAGCACTCCTCTCCTTGGAAGCCATGGACGTCCTCTCTCCCTTGGGGTTGCTTGGGAGAATGAAAGAGAGATATGAGAGAGAGATGATGGGAGAGAGGGAGGAGTGGTGTGACATAAGAGGTATGGTAATTGTTGACTTTTGGGGGTACTTTTGTACTTGGGAATGGGGAGAGTAATGGGTTGAGTGATGGGTGTACTTTTGACAAGTGAGGTGATTGATGTGATGGATCTTCTCGGGATTTGTAACACGAGGCGTTTTCTTCAAACTGAACGCGGGCCCACATCTCCTGGACTGGGTGCCGGCTCGGCGCGCGAGATGCGGCATCGGAACCGCAGCGACGGCGCGATCGCACTGGTAAAGATCTTGGGTCGAGGCGACTTTGAAATACAGAATATGAATCAAAGTCGCGCGTGACTGCTGATTATAAATCGCGAGTTGCCGAAATTCGACCGGGGGACCGCAGAAGCCTATGGAACAGTACAGGCTAGGATACGGGTCTTACAACAAGCAACGTACGACTCGGATTCATCGGGCGTATCCGTCGTGACTAAATAGTTTGGCTACCGATCGTAAACCATTACCAATTTCCTGGACTACATTGTAGCCCCAATCATTCTCAGACAACAATAAGCATTCATGTTTGATAGCCAACATAGAATGTAGCAACCAATTCAAATGTAAATCTCATATAAGCATTTTAGCGAACACAGAGAATATATTAACGTACATAGGCATTCATCCATAAAGCACGTAGTAGTAAGATAGGTTCCATGAATAAAACCGTAACTATAGATAAGGTCATTGAGAATCTTATCTCATGCCCTCGTTACACGCATTCTCAACAAGCATTTTCTCATTCAAATATTTTATCAAACACTTAGGCTACACATATCACACATATATAAAAAATTAGAAAAACACATTACGACAAACCCTTTCACATAGGAGTTGCCACATGTGCAACAATCATGTATTTACAATCAATAATCATGGCGAGCACAAATCCAAATTCCATATTCATTCAAACATTTCAACAAACACATGGAATGCGTTATAAATCAACATAGTTTATATATAAGCATAATTTATGAAAAACCTCGTATCTAAGTACATGTGATAGCAATCAAGCCAGTTATAAATTATTACTGACATTGAAAGCCTTGAAAACCATAACCTAAACATTTATAGTTCGTACCTTTCTCCAGTAGACTCGTAACAAACTCAGTTTAAACACTAAGTCTTTATCTACAACACGACGGCAACCTATAGCATGGAATAGGTTAGCTATTTCACCATTTATTCTATTTAAATCCCTAAAATAGATTAGGATTAGGATTTCATACCCATGAACAGGATTGGAATCATCGGTATGGCGATACAGAAACGGTGGTTAAGCACGTGGAGTGGTGGGATCAAATCCCAGGAATAATCGCCCGCTTTCTCTCTCACTTTCTCTCTTTCCTTCTCTTTTTGCTCTCTTCTCTCTCCTATGGTTTGTAATTCATATGGAATGAGAGAAAGAGAGGGTTTAAGGCCCTTATATAGGTCCAGAACTAATAGGAATGGCCCCAGGGCCATGGTATACTTAGGTTATAGCTAAAAGTCACTTGTTTCGATCCAACAGAGCACATCTGGAGGCCCCTTTTCTGCATATGATCGGGAGTAAACTCTCTAACATTAGATATAGGTCAGGTTAAGATATCGGTCCCATCGGATCAGTGGATCGGCTGCAGGGGACCTGTTTTAATTTAACGGTCACCGATACTCGATCAAGGCCACAAGTACACTAACATGTGTTGAAAATTTTTTCTGATCCGATGGTGTAATTTTGTTAGAATCTAACCGTCTAAATCCTTAGATTTGACCTGCAAGTGAACGACTCGATTCACTTAAGTTTCAGTTCATTTCCTAAAGATATTCGCGTTTCTCACACACTTCGATCCGGGCTCAAGTTGTGCATTTCGGGATATCATCTGGACTTAATTTTTGAGTAGGTTATCAAGTCCAGCAAAGTGGTCATAACCATATAGTTTTACATTAATTGAACTTCGACGCATGGTCCACGTCCGATATGCAATTTCGTGATGCTCCCAAGAGCAATTGGGTTTTGAGATGGATCCTAAGTTTTTAGGCAATATACCGTCAACGATCCTACTGATTTTGGGTCTTTTGGTTCGTATTTAAAGTTATCCAAACTAATTCGATAGGTGATTTAGTTTAGCACTTAATTAATCTTCGCCTAATTCCTAAAGGATTTGGTCTTTAGTGATTTCTACTTGAGGTAGTACTCAGGTCTTTATATGGATTTTTTTGAGACGTTACACTAGCTAACTAACATCCAGTGCATATTGGTCCTTTACCAACTAAACTAACTTACTAACTTTTTAGTTTTGCACTAGTCCAGTTACTTTTCTGCAAGCATTCTGCATTCCAGTTCCGCATTGGTTCATTTACTTTCTTATGAGCATTCTACAATCTAGTCTCAAACTAGTCCTCCTCTTATTTCTATTGATTAGTGAAATAAGAGACAAAAGAGAAAATTGACGGTAAGGAAAGGTAAGATAGTTAGCAATGATTGTGCCCAAGGGTAGCTTGCGAGTCTGTCACTCTTCAAAGTCAACACCATCATATCGAAGCATCATTTCCACTCATGCTCAAGCCGCTATGTCAATACAAGAAGGCAACCAAGTCACTCCACTCGATTCACCTAGGCTGCAAGCCTTGTCAGTAGCTACCACCCCATCGCTAGTAGATCTAGCCCAAAACATGACTATGATAGAACAACTCGTGACCAGGGATGCCCCCTCCATTCATATATAGCGCATAACCGCCTATGGGCCCAAGGCCTCGACCTGATTTGCCGAACCGACTGTTCCTTGGTAAGAGGCCACATGCAGATTCGCCTCCTAGGCTTATGGCTCCACCGACCCAGCCGAGGTGATCAGATCTGTGGTGCACCTACAGTAAGAAGATGGGCCACACAGACAACTATTGTTTTACTAAGATGAGGGACAATGGTTTTATGCCGCCTCAGAAAATCAACCGTCAGGAACCATAATCTATATCAGCTCTACCTCTACGATCGACATCGCCAATACAACCATTTTACCGACCACCTGTACCTCAAAATAGGCCGCCTCAATGACCTATGACAACGCAACCAAATCATCCTCAACATGAGTCTGATCTATCTGGTTATAATCCCCTCTGAGAGGTTATATAAACATTCCATATCCTTCAACATTTCCACATTTGCTTATTAGGCGCTGCGCTCTGGCTTCTCTCTCCGGGAATGCATAGCAACGACGGCTGAAGGTGGATTACGACATGGTCCATTTTATGGGAGGTGTAGCTGACCTCGTCCTTGAGGTAGCACCGAAGAAAGGAAAGAGCGAGATGATGGTTTTTGTTATTCCCGCGAAGGACTTGTCTGGGGGGCTCCCGCGAGATAGGTTGTCCCTTGGAATAAATTCTGATACGGAATTGAAGGACTGTTTGTACGAAACGGCTATGATGGTTTAGTGTTATTTCTCAAGCTAAGGATAATACCTAGTCGTAAGGGGTTTATCACCTTTGAAGTCATTGCCCACATTCAAGGTACACCTGTATTTCTATTAGTGGACACCGGGTCCACTATTTTGATAATATCGTGCTCTACAGTCAAGTGCTTAGGGTTGAGCACTATCCCTAAGGTTGGGGTGAGAGTCCTTACCATGACAAGGACTTTCTCTGACGCTACTAATTTTTATAAAGATTGCCCAATAGGCTTTGGGAGCAGAACGGTGCGCATTGACCTGATTGTCACCCCGCTGCATCATTACGACGTCATCCTCAGCATGGATTGGTTCATCGAAATGAAGGCAGATATCGATTACGATACCAGATTGGTGACAGCCCTTGCACCTAAGGGTAAAACCTTTACTTTTTCAGTGCAGATCAGTTCGCCCTACCGTATAAGATGTTACACTTCCTTATTGGAGAGTGTTAATGGTCTGACACTAGGGGACATGCCTGTAGTCCAAGATTTCATGGACGCGTTCAGGACGATACCTGGACTACCTCCTCGGTGCGAGATCGACTTTACTATCGACCTTGTGCCTGGTGCGATACTCATTTCTTTACCGGCGTATCACATATCTCCATGTGAAATGGATGAATTAAGGAGACAGATTGATGATCTGTTAAATTCAGGTTTCATACGGCTTAGCACATCTCCTTGGGGAGCAACCTGTATTATTTATAAAGAAGAAGGACGGATCACTGTGATTGTGTATTGATTATCGCAGGTTGAACCAAGTGACAGTGAAGAACAAGTATCCTTTGTCCAGGATAGATGATCTGTTCGACCAGTTGAAAGGAGCACATTATTTCTCCAAGATAAACTTGCAGTCTAGGTATCATAAGTTGTGCGTCAAGGATGAAGACGTGTAAAAAATAACATTCAAAATCAGTTTTGGGAACTATGAATTCCTTGTTATGTCGTTTGGACTTACAAATGCACTGGTCATGTTCATGAACCTCATGCACCGGGTGTTTCGATTGTATCTATACCGGTTCTTCATTGTATATATAAATGACATCTTAATATACTCCAAGAGCCGAAAGGATCACGAAGAGCACTAGCGAGCAGTCTTCTATACTCTCAAGAAGAATCAGTTGTTTGCTCAATACTGAAATACGACTTCTAAAAGGAAAATGTCAAGTTTCTGGGAGACGTAGTGTCCAAGAAAGGTATCACAGTGGACCTTGCCAAGGTGGTCGCGGTTCAGGACTGGGAGCATCCTGGTTCCTTTAAGAAGTGAGGAATTTTCTCGGACTTGCTGGCTACTATCACCGCTTCATTAAAGATTTTTTCAAGATAGTCAGCCGTTATCGCAACTCACTCGAAAGGATCTTAAGTTTGCTTAGAACAAGCAGGCAGAAGCAGCCTTTTAATAATTAAAGGACAAGCTGACATCCGCACCCATGCTAGTATTGTTAGAGCAAGGGGTCAAATATACTATATACACTAATGCATCCCGAGTCGGTTTGGGATATATGCTTATGCAGAAGGATAAGGTGATCACATATACCTCGCGACAGTTGAGGAAACATGAGGAGAACTACCCCATGCACGACCTGGAATTAGCAGCGGTCATTTTCACATTAAAGCTTTGGAGACATTACCTCTATGGAGAGGAGTTCGATCTCTTTTGTGATCACAAGAGTCTTAAGTACATCTTCACGCAGAGAGACATGAATATGAGGCAACGATGTTGGATGAAAACCTTAAAAGACTTCAAGTTTGAGGTCTCCTACCATCCTG
The DNA here is from genome assembly GCA_037074715.1 of Magnolia kwangsiensis. Taxonomy (NCBI): domain Eukaryota; kingdom Viridiplantae; phylum Streptophyta; class Magnoliopsida; order Magnoliales; family Magnoliaceae; genus Magnolia; species Magnolia kwangsiensis. The sequence goes on from CM073581.1 coordinate 103,027,602, forward strand.
GGAAGGCCAACCTTGTGGCAGACGAGTTGAGCTGCAAGAAGACAATAGAATTTGCAGCTTCGCTAATGGTAGAAAAATGAAACATGGTACAGTTTGTACGAGACTTCGAACAGAAGCTTACAGTAGAGGAGCCGTTCGAGAGCACCGCACACATCCACGTACAGCCACTTATTGATGACTGAATCATTGTGGCTTAGAAAAAAGATGAACTATTGGTGAAGATGAGAAAATGAGCAACTGACGGTGAAGACTCCGAATGGAGGGTTGACTTAGATAGAGGTTTGAGATATCGTGGCCGCCTATGCGTCCCAAATCACCATGACTTGAGAAAGGAAGTCCTGGACACTGCTCACAATTCAAGGACGGCAATGCATCCGAGTAATATGAAGATGTATAGAGACATAAAGCGTTCATACTGGTGGGACAACATGAAGGCCCACATAGTAGATTATATATCTCATTGTCTTACATGCCAGCAGGTCAAGGTCGAGCATCGCAGACCTCCTGGTTTACTATAGCCCATGCCCATAGCTAAATGAAAATGGGACTTCATATCTATGGACTTCATTTTCGGGTTATCGAATACGAGGAAGGGACATGACTCCATTTGGGTGATTGTGGACTGATTGACGAAATCGGCTCATTTCCTCCGGATTAGAGTTTCGAACTCAACAGATGATTTAGCCAATCAGTACATCAAGGAGATTGTACGGCTGCATGGAGTTCCTATGGAGATTGTGTCAAATTGAGACACGCGATTCACATCCATTTTCTGTACTTGAATCCAAGAAGCAATGGGAAACCGATGGGCAGACAGAACGGGTAAATCAGATACTTGAAGATATGTTGCAAGTGTGTGTGCTTGATTTCAAGGACAGTTGGGATGAATGCATTCCCTATACCAAGTTTGCTTATAACAATAGCTTCCAAGCAAGCATTAGCATGGCTCCCTACGAAGCATTGTATGGGCGCCCATGTCAAGCACCACATTGTTGGGCAAAAGTTGGCGAGAAGAGCCTGATTGGCCTAAATTTAGTTCAGGTGACCTCAGAAAAGATTGATATTATTAAGCATTGACTTCTTACAGCCCAGAGCAGCCCAGAGCAGATAGAAGAGTTACGCTGATACATGATGGCAGCAGTTGGAATTCGAAGTTGAAAATCATGTATTTCTTAAGGTTTTTCCAATGAAGGGAGTACTCCGTTTTGGCAAGAAAGGGAAGCTTACACCGAGATTCATAGGCCCATTCCAGATTCTAGATCGAGTGGGTATGTTAGCATACCGTCTCGCCTTTCCCACACCACTCGCCGGCGTGCACAATGTATTTCACGTGTCCATGCTGAAGAAATACATTCCTAATCCCACTCACATTATCATGTGGGAGCAGGTGCAACTAAGTGAAGATGCTACCTATGTACTGCGACTAACACGTATTCTGGATAGGAAGGAACAAGTGCTGCACAACAAAGTTATCCTGCTTGTGAATGTACTGTGGACACACCTCACTGAGGAAGAGGCTACTTGGGAAATGGAAGCCGAAGTCCATAAGTACTATTCTCAGATCCTCGAGGAGTACGAAAATGTATTAATTTTGAAGATAAATTTTTTCTTTATAGGGGGTAGATTGTAACGTCTTGAAAAAATTCGTACAAATACTCGAGTACCACCTTAGGCAGAAATCCTTAAAGACCGTATACTATAGAAATTAGACAAAAATTAATTAAGTACTAAACTAAATTAATCAATGGATTAGCTTGAACCACTATCTATACAAACTGTAAGACCCAAAATCATTAAAATCGCTAGTTCAACATTACTTGAAAATCTCGTGAAAATCCTAAAACTCAGTTTCTCTCAGGAGCACATTGAAACTCCATATCGGACCTGTACCGCACATTGAAAGTCGGATGACCACGAAACTATATGGTTACGACTATCTTATTGGGCTTGACAACCATTGCGGGAATCGAGCCCAAATGGCATCCAGAAACGTACAACTTGAGCCTTGAGCGAAGTGTGTGAGAAACATGAATATCTTTAGAAAATGAACCCAAACTTAAGTGAATTGAACCATTCGCTTGTGAGAAAAATTGAAGACTTCAAACCGTCAGTTTATGACCCCACTACACCTATGGATTAGGAAAAATTTTCTGCACCTATCGGTATACTTGTGGCCCTGATTAATGGATGACGACCGTTGATTTGATACGGGTCCTTCACGGCCGATCAGTTTGTGGGATCGCACCATAAACACAGTCCTTGCATAGATCCATTGTCAAGGAACTTGCTTCATGATGTGGGTAAGAAATGGACTCCTAACGGCCCTGTTTGTCAAAAACATGCACCCTTTGGCTATAACCTAAGTATACCATGGCCCTGGGGCCATTTACATCACTTCTGAGCCTATATAAGGCCCTTAAACCACCCCACCCCTCTCTCATACGAATTTCTCAAACCCTAAGTGAGAGAAGAGAGAAAAGAGGAGAAAAGAATAAGGAGTAGAGTGAGAGTTCGGGAGATCGTTGCTGGGATTCACTCTCATTACTCCACATACCGAATCGCCTCCCCACCATCGCTACACGAGTTATTCGAACTTCGATTTAGGTAAAAAATCCTAACCCTAATCTCGATTTAGGAGCCTTAATAAAGTAATTGACATGATAACTAACCTATTTCAATGTTTAGGTAACCGTTGTTCTATATTCGGGTGCGTAGGATTCAAACCGCGTCCGAATCAAGTATTCTGACGAAAGGTGTGGACTATAAACGTTTAGGTTATAGTTTTTAAGGCTTTCAATGTTAACAATGATTTATGTCTGACTTGATTGTTGTCATATGATCTTAGTTACAATATATTTGATAAATTATACATGTGTGTAAACTATGTGAATATATAATGCATTCTATGTGTTTGTTGAAATGTTTGAATGAAATTGAAATTATGATTTGTGCTTGCCATGACTATTAATCTAGAATACATGTTTTTTGTATGTATGATAACTAGTTTATAAAAGGATTTGCTATAATATATGCTATAACTAAATTAGTTCATGTATGTAGTAATGTGTCTAAGTGTTTGATAAAATGTCTGAATAAAAAATTATTTGATGAATCGCTTTAATATGGGTGTTGAGATAGGATTCTCAACTACCTTATCCATATCTATAATTTTCTTCATGTAATGTAAATTAATACTATGTGATTTATGGATAAAATACATATGTATAACATGTTTAATGAGTTTGATAAAATGCTCAAATGAGAATTATGTTTGAATTATTTGTTAAATGATGTTATGCTTAACATATGTGACTATCTATTGCATTTGAGTATGGTTGAGACTACTACATAGTCCAGGCAATCGGTACCGATTCCTGACTAAGTGGCCGAATTAGTCTTGCCACATTGGATATGTTCTATGAATCCGAGCCGTACGATGATTGTCGACAGTGGTTAAGCCACGTGGAGTGCTTATGCGCTCCATGTCGATTAATTCAACGTGCGCTCGTACCAATTACATTGGTCAAATAACCTGATTGGCGTATTATGTGTTTACCATGTATGAACACTACTGCTTGAATCTAAGGTATCATTTACCAATGTAAAATCCATTTCAACCATGGTACCACGATTCGCTAAAACTCATGAGCCGGGCATAGTGGTATGGGACACCGTGGTCGAGCTGTCGACCTATGCTGGGGTGACGAGCCTCCCCGTAGTGACCAGTGAGTAATCCAAACTCGTGAACCGAATATGACAGTGTATGAGACACATATTCGACCTGTCGGCCTATGCTAAGGTGATGAGCCTCCCGTAGTGACCTTGAGTATAAAAACTTGAATTTACCTATCCAATGTTCTCATTAGGGGCGATGCCCTACAATTTATCTATCGTATGTGACTAACTAGGATTAACGAGCCTAGATGGATCCCTGCTTGGGTTAATGATATAAAAGGAGGTACCTTAGCTTCCCAAATATGTTGTATAAATAAGCCTAATCGATTACTTGGATAACACGACCATGCATCGCATTGCATGTGCTTTGGCAAGGAAGCACACGTTTAGGGAGTTTTTCATGCGTGATCGTTAGATGAAGTCGCTGAGGGAGTATATGCGAGAGCATGTATCATTACTGCATATCATTCTTACATTAACAAGAGTAATTAAGAAGTGATTGCTATATTATTTTATCATTAATGCTTGATTGAATTGATAACTTGTTAACCTTTGCCTTATAGTACCACTGAGTTAATCACTCACTCCCACTCTAGGACGGTGTTTTAAAACATCAATCAGACTCTAATTTAGATGCAGGTTATGGCGAGGTTTACGCAACAGAGCCAGATTTCATAGACAAGGAGGAGGATTTCTCCTACGTGCAGCTCTCAGGCGGGTCTGTGTAGACCTAGAGCTGCGTCACTGGGATTACAGGATTATGGAATAGTTGGAAACTTTATGTTTTGCCATTTCATAGATTTTAGAAGCAATACATGTAAACATTCAGCCCAGATACATACTTATACTCTACAGGTTATAAATCATTTACTTGTTCAAATATGCATGTTATAGTCTTCCGCTTACTTAATCAAATTACCTCTAGAGTATGATATGTCATTTTGGTGTAATCCCACTCATGTTTAATGTACTAATATGGACAACATTTAAACATCATTATCTATGTTGTATAAGTAATGCATTGGATCTCAGGAGTTGAGCTTTGCTCGACTCTCGATTTTTGGGGCATTACGGTCATCTAGGGAGATTATCTACCCCATATCTTTTAGGTAAACTTGACCCTTAGTTACAGATAAGAGTTCTCTATTCTCTTCCGGTAAGGGGCACTACTCCCTCCTCCGTTTATCCTCTAAGAAAAAGTCCCTGAGCAAGCTCACCAACTTAGTCTACAATGCACATCAATCATGGACTAACCACTGGTTTTACAAGGGCATGCCCTGACAACCAATCCAGTCACCTGTGTCATAGTCAATCCTGGACCCATCAGCTAGTGGTTCTCATGGGGAAAGCCCCAGAGCCATCACCCGTTGCTAGCTGTTGACCTATCTTCTTACAAGGAAAATATTCCTCTCCATCCCTCATACCGCATCTTGCCAAATCGGCCGAGATGGGCCCCATCTAAGAAAATTTTCCTGCCCGACCTCTTGAGCTCTTGCGGGCAAGCTTGGCATCACTGCCGAATCACCTGGGCCCCATCTCTTATCCATCACCACTTCCACTATCGCAACCTCTTCTAGCTTTTCAGGGAAGTACGATGCCGGTATTTGGCAACAAAGAAATCCCGTGACGCTATCTAAGGTGTTTGGAAGTGGGCAACATGAATCCAAATGGGTGATACTTCCAAAGAGACGTACCCGAAGGAGATCCTAAAAGACCATTGGCAATGATAACTACCAAGGCCGAAAAAGGCCTATGATGTGGCCACTCAACTAAAAATTATTCCAGCCCAGATATTCGTTTGGTACTTGTAGACACCCCACTTACGCAACACTGGTAAAAGGGTAGAACATCGGCTATTCATCGGGCAACAATCACGTGGCACCTTGCATGGCTAGGTTTGATAAGTGTCCACCAGCATGAAACAATCCTGCCAAGTGTTATTCAGCCCCGCAAGACAATGGTTTCTGAGCTATATAAATAGTCTTCGCCCACTGGGTAGAAAGATGCAAAAATGGGAGAAGGAATTATATAGAAGTTTTTCCATCTTTTTTAACTTCCATTTTCCAACAACGTGGGAGTTCTGCAACCTAGGCTCTCCTATAGCAACTATACCTACGCTTAGGTTCTGTCTCGGCCAACAACAATAATCTAACTCAATGAAGTCAGCTTTGGCATGTCAAGAATAGAATGAATATTAAGGACGTCCAATTACCCTTTTTCTGACTAAAAAAAGGGGTGTTTGACTTCCCTTTTCACTGTCTCACATCTCAATCAAGCTTAGAAAGTGGCCCATTTTGCACATTTCTTTTTTTGCTAACGTCATTTTTTTCTACCCCATTTACTTATTTATTTCTTATTTGGTTCACATGTCCAGGGCCTTTGCTTTGTGAAGCAAAGCCATGATCTTTTATCTTACTTTACTGTTTATTTCTTATTTTGTTTGCCTACCCATTATCTTTTGACTTTGTGAAGCAAGGATATGATATGCTTATTTTTTTCTTTTTCTTTTTTTGTCTACCCGGCTTTCTTGTAGGTTATGCGTAGCCTGTCTATATGACTAACTTCTCTCGCAGATATATAATTTTCTTGAAAATTGCATGTCCCTTAAAGTAGAGACCGCACATAAGTGTGGGCGAGAGAAAAGGTGTCTAACCTCTTCTCTTATAATTAAGACCATTATCAAATCTCCAACATTGTAGGCCCATCATAGGAGTCACTCAAGTAGAAAGATTTTCATGATTCTTCAACCTTACCAGGCGAGTCTACAGCCCTAGCCGACCATGAATTGTTACCTCGCCAAAGCAGCTGGTGGCATGTCTGACCATTTTAAACGTATTATTCTCGCCATCTTGGAAAGGTATTGTACGACTAAAGAAGCTTATATATATATATATATATATATATATATATATCACCATAAAAAAGATTAACCACACATGATAACGTAAACAACGTCCACTAGAAAACAATCTTCCACCGGTGTCTCATATTCCAGCATTGCGTGCACCCTCTCTAGGAGGGTGTTTACAGTACTCAAGGGGTCACTTCTGAATCCTAGTGCCTAAGGTGAGAGCGGATTAAGTGAGACCACGGCCTCACCTAAGACTAGGTGGTCCATAACAGGGGGTTGCCGTGGGCCAACATTGATGTGTCTATTCATTTTTTCAGATAATTTTAGGGCATTATCCCATTCTGAAGCAGATCAATTATTAGGTGGACCATTCCATAAGCAACAGTGGTGATTGACCTTTAATGGGCTACAAAAGTTTTGGATAAAGCTGTATTTATTTTTTCCCTTCATCAAGGCTTATGTGACCTTATCAACTTATTGGATTGTAAATAAACACTACGGACGCGTTAATAAGTTTTTAGTGGTAAGGGTTAATCACCATTGTTTCTTATGATATCGTTGGCCTGATAATTGGATCTGCTACATTTTTTTGGATAATGCCCCTAAAATGATCTGGAAAACGGATGGATGGTGTGGTTACATAATACATACATCAAGGTGGGCCCCACCATTCCTCCACACTAATGGCCGCATCCTCTTGGGTGAGGGCCGGGGTCTCACCTAATCCCTTCCCGCCCTGAGGTGGCTAGATTTGATCGTGCCGTCTATCAAAGATGATGGGAGTCAGCAAAGCATGTTTCTAGCTGTTGGGCTAGCCATGCAGCAGTTACAGCTGGACCCTGCACTTAATGGCTCAACTGTTATAGTTTCTGTTGCAACAGCTCTATTTAGTCCATCTATATATACTGAGAGATCTCTCTCTTAGTCCTCTAGTCTCTCTGCCAACCAGTCACCCGCCATAGCCACTTAGTCGCACACGTCTCGCTCCGGTTCACGAAGGGAGCAACCCTCTGCGACACGATGCGCACGTGCGAAGTGCAAAGTGCGCCACTAGCGCCTCTATAGCCACACTGGTTCACATGCCCACGCCCTCGTACCGAGCCCGTGACCGTGACCGAGACCGAGACCGAGCCCGTGCCCGAGCCTGAGCCCGAGCGCGTGCCCATAGTCCACGGACTAGGTAAGCAAATATTATAGTACTCCACTATTATCATTTAAACCACTTTTTTTTCTTCTCTTTTTTCAATGTGGGATTATTCCCAAAAACCCACAAAAAGGTATTTTTCAAACACTTTATATATATATATATATATATATATATATATATATATATATATAATATTTTTTATTTAAAATATTTTTTATAAAATCAATATTTTTACAACAATCCTCCACTTGATTTTTATAAAAATATATTTTTCGGTTAAACATTTCTGCCAGAATAATCAGCTTATATGCATAAAGAAAGATATCTTTTGATTTTAATCTTTCCTTAGTGTAAGTATCTTAAAACTCTATCGAAATGATTGGTAGCCGCAGCTTTGAACCAGTTATTCCTAGATAATAGAGTCAGAGAAACCACACACATATTCGCTATGTGTTGTCAGAGTTCCCACAATCTTGCTCAGCACAATTAATGGTCATGTGTTTATCCTAATTCGTGAACGATCCCAAGAGAAAACTCCTAACTCTCATAAAAGACAGCACCATCTCTACGTTCATATAGGTGAAATCCTTACAGTGTTTCCGTTACTATAAGACACTTGTCCTAAAGACTGGATTTCATTAAGAGTTCTAAGACTCAACCCTCTTTCGTAACGCTCAGCACTTATCTATTATGGATGAGGTTATATAATTTAGTACTGAAAACTTTCCACTTATCAGTGACTTGTTCTTACCCATTAATTCAAGAATAGAGATTTTCTGACTTTAGGTTGGGTTACCATTACTAGTGGAACTTTGGTTGAAGAGTTTTAACCTCATCCCTCTAGATGTAGCCTTTACTACCTCTCTCGGTAGAGGTTTAATGAAAGAATCTATCAGGTTATTGTTTGATTTCACATAGGAAATAACAATGATTCCATCTTGAATCAATTGTCTAACATAATCATGTCGAAGACTGATATGTCTGGATTTACCATTATAAGTGCCGCTATAGGCTCTAGCTAATGTGGCTTCACTATCACAAGGTAGTGACACAGCCGTATAGGCTTTACAAAAAAAGAAATTTCTAAAAGAAGATCCTTTAGCCACTCAACCTCTTTGTCTGTTGCAGCCAGGGCTATGAATTCAGACTTCATAGTCGAGTGTGTAATGCAAGTCTGTTTCTTGGATCCCCAAGATACAGCTGCACCTCCTAGGGTGAATACCCACCCTGTAGTAGACTTGTTGTCCCCTGCACTCGATATCCAGCTCGCATCGGTATCCTTCCTATACGGCAGGAAACTCTGAATAAAATAGTCTTAAGTCTTTGGTTACTTTTAAGTAACCAAGGACTCTACTGATTGCAATCTAGTGTTCAATACTGGGATTACTAGTAAACCTACTAAGTTTACTCACAGCATATGCGATATCAGGTCTAGTGCATTGCATAGCATGCATAAGACTTCCTATAGCACTCTCATATTCTAATTGTGCAACAGTTCTTTCAGTATTTTCTTTTAGTTTGATACTTGGATCAAATGAAATTTTTACTTCTTTTATATTTAGATGGTTAAACTTATTTAGTATTTTCTCAATATAATGAGATTGACACAAAGCATAACTTTCACAATATTTTTTAACTTTGATACCTAGGATGGTATCAACTTGTCCAAGATCCTTCATTTTAAATACGGAAGAAAGAAACCTCTTTGCTTCAGTCACACCTTCCATTTTATTACTTATTATTAACATGTCATCAATATACAGACAGATAATAACAATATAACTACCATCTACTTTAGAGTATATGCATTTGTCAGCTACATTATACATGAAACCATGAGATAGTATTTTAAAATCAAACTTCTCATGCCACTGTTTAGGTGCTTGTTTTAATCCATACAACGATTTAACAAATCTACATACTTTGTTTTCATTTCATGATAGAATGAAACCTTCAGGTTGTTCCATGTATACCTCCTCATTGAGGTCACCATTCAGGAAAGCAGTCTTTACATCCATTTGGTGGATGTGAAAATGATGTACGGAAGCTAGCGTAAATAATATCCTAATGGATGTTATCCTATCTACAGGTGATTATGTGTCAAAGTAATTTATCTCTTCTTTTTGTCTAAAATTCTTAGCTATTAGTCGAGCTTTAAAGGTTTAGATAGTCCCATCAGTGTGATATTTCTTCCTAAATATCCACTTACAACCTATGGGTATAGAACCTGGAGGTAAATTTACTAGTTCCCATGTTTGATTTGATAGTATGGATTTCATTTCATCATTTATAGCTTCTTTCCAAAAAGCTGAGTCTCTAGAGGATACAGCTTCATTATATGTTTTAGGATCATCTTCTATAGTCATTACTATATGTATTTGTCTTATAACATTTTCTCCATCTACTTCTACCAGATGGAAAATGATGCGTTGTGAGTCTATATAGTCATCTCCAAGACTCTTCTCTATTCTTGTTCTTTGACTCCTACGGTGTTCAATAGGAGCTTCCACTATATGTGGAGATGTGCTATCTGGTTCTCAATTAGGAGTTTGGATTTCATTATCCTTTGACTCCAAGGATAGTAAGTTCTCAAAGAATTTAACATCTCTTGATTCTATAATTGTATTAGACTCCATGTCTAGAAGTCTATAAGCTTTACTATTTTATGCATACCCTACGAAGGCGCACTTAATAGCTCTTGGTCCTAACTTAGTTCTTTTTGGATCAGGGGTTCTGCGGTATGCAAGACACCCCTACACTTTAAGATATCCTAGGTTAGGTTTTCTACCTCTCCATGTTTCATATGAAGATATTTTATATTTTTTAGATGGAATTCTGTTTAATATATGGCATGCTGCAAGCAGTGCCTCACCTCACAGACTTAGTGACAACTTTGCTCTTATTAGCATTGAGTTGACCATTTCTACTAATGTTCTATTCTTTCTTTCAGCTATTCCATTTTGTTGAGGTGTGTATGGAGCTGTACATTGATGTACCAGTCCATGTTATTCGCAGAAGTTATCGAATTCATTCAAAAAGTATTCTCCTCCTCTATCGCTAGGGAGAATTTTTATCTTCTTACTTAGTTGATTCTCTACTTCTGCTTTATATATCTTAAACATGTTCAATGCTTCATCTTTGTTCTTTAATAGATAAACATACGCATATCTAGAGCAATCATCTATAAAGGTTATGAAGTACCGTTTACCTCCATGAGTAAGAATGCCGTTTAACTCATAGATATCACTGTGCACAAGATCCAGTATTTGAGACGATCTTTCAACACTAGAAAAAGGTTTTTTCGTCATTTTGGATCGTATGCACACTTCACATTTATCGGTTTCATTATCTGTGTATGAGATTAAACCATTCTTAGCCATGAACTTCAAGGTGCTATATCCTATATGGGCTAGTATATCATGCCATAGTCCAGCAGATTCAACCATATACGCAGAAGTGCTACTTTCATTCAGAGAAAACTTAACCATCCCGTTACGAGCATATTCCTTTCCAAAAAAATTCTCATTCTTGGACAGAATCAGTTTTTCTGACTCGTACACCACCCTTATACCTGGTTTTCCCAGAAGATCCCCAGAAACTAAGTTTCGCCTCATGTTTGGGATGTGCAGTACATTAGTCAGAATCACTTTCTTTCCAGAGGTGAATATCAGTTCGACAGTTCCTTTGCCGACGACCTTCGATCGGACTTCATTACCCATTTGGACTTCTTGACCATCGGTCAATTCCTCATAGGTTTTGAAGGTGGATTTGTCGTAGTACATATGTACTGTAGCGGCAGTATCATACCACCAGCCTGGAACTTTGCCTTGGATGGTATTCACCTCAGTAATCATAGCCACGATATCGTCCTCTTCTACTGCATTTGCCTCTTTTTTAGATTTACGATATCATCATACTCGAGCATAGTGCCCGATTTTTTCACAGACATGGCATGGGCCTTTGAACTTTCCGTTCTTCTTTTGGACAATTTTCTTGAATTTCTCTTTATTGGGTTTAAGGGAATCGTCCTTTTCGAGATTCTTGTTATTGGCATTTTCTACTGCATGTACCTTGGACGAGGCATTCCCGTTATCATTCTTTTTTTCATGGTTACGGGATTCTTCCTCAATCCTTAGGTGTTTCTGAATTTGTTCCAACGTGTAGTCGGTTTTATGCAGCAACTTCTTTCTATAGTCTTTCCACATCGGTGACAATTTAGCGATTATAGCCCCGACTTGGAATGATTCAAGAAGATCGACTTTGATCGCTTTGATTTTGTTTACTATTAGCTGCAGTTCTTGGATTTGGGGCGGTTTATTATCTACCATACTGAAGTCAAAATACCTGGCGATGAGAAATTTGTTGGTCCCTTCTTCTTCAGCCTTGTACTTGAACTCCAGTGCAGCCCAGATCTCTTTTGTTGATGATGTCTATTAGTACAGATCGTACAGGCGGTCAGAGAGTGCGTTCAGAATGTGTCCACGACATAAAAGTTCGTCTTTGGCTCTTTTAGCGTGGGCAGCCACCTGCTTAGGTGTGTCGTTGTCGGTTGCTTCAGGCAGCGCTTGCAGATTTGGATCTAGTATGTAATAGATCTTCAGCGCCGTTAAGAGAAATTTCAGCTTGTCTTGCCATATTGTAAAATTGGTTCCATCGAACCGATCAAGACATATCAAGTCCTGATTCATCAACTTAATAGATGAAACGCTGTCGGCTTCCATCTTAGTAAATAACGCTTTAAGATTGTTAGGAAAAATTTATACAATTTTAGATAATATCTGTATAATGTGGAAACCAAAAATCACTATGATCAGAACTTAAGGACAGGCTGAAGCACGTCTGAAAAACGTTGTCCTTAAAGCATTATTTGCCCCTACTCAAGTGAATTGAGTATGTTGATAGGTTACAGGCAAACAGCTTCTAGGATATGACGAGCCTGGTGTGGATCTGCGTTCAGCAAACACGAAGGCTCACCAAATGGAACTCTATTACACACTTTTCTGGCAGTATTACAATGTAAGAGAAAAAATCTCAAAAGAAAGAAAAGAAAGAGAAAGAGTGGTTTCGACCAAATCTTCAACCACTGGTTCAGTTGAACTGTTCTAGACCACACCGCTGATCTGTTCTTCAAGCTAAGGTTCAAGCCTTGTTATGTTGCTAGAAACACTAGAATATATGAGTGGAGAGGGGCTGGCTATCTTAATTCGTATGTTTTGCTGGAGTGAGTTGAGAGATGGTTTGGAAACCCATCCAGGCTCTCATTTTATAGGCTAAGGTGGCTAGGGGGTTATGGTCCAGAGACTTAATTTCCATTAAGTCATTTCTGGCTGTTGGAAAATTAGCCGTTTTATGGCCGTTTTTTACTGTTGTGCATGGGTCATTAATCTGCTGCATGCTGACTGTTGTGAGACAGCAGCTAGCCGTTTTCTAGCTGTTGGGCTAGCCATGCAGCAGTTACAGCTGGACCCTGCACTTAATGGCTCAGCTGTTACAGTTTCTGCTGCAACAGCTCTATTCAGTCCATCTATATATACTGAGAGATCTCTCTCTTAGTCCTCTAGCCTCTCTGCCAACCAGTCACCCGCCATAGCCACTTAGTCGCACACGTCTCGCTCCGGTTTGCGAAGGGAGCGACCCTCTACGACACGATGCGCACGTGCGAAGTGCAAAGTGCGCTATTAGCGCCTCTACAGCCACACTGCCTCACATGCCCACGCCCTCGTACCGAGCCCGTGACCGAGCCCACGCCCTCGCTTGCACATGCTCGGTATTCCAGTGCTTCGCACTAGAACACGCAAGTCCCATAGTCCACGGACTAGGTAACCAAATATTATAATACTCCACCATTATCATTTAAACCACTTTTTCTTCTTCTCTTTTTCCAATGTGGGACTATTCCCAAAAACCCACAAAAAGGTGTTTTCCAAACACTTTATATATATATATATATATATATATATATATATATATATATATATATATAATATTTTTTATTTAAAATATTTTTTATAAAATCAATATTTTTACAACAAGAATCGTAGCAGGCCCACCTAGGTTCTGACTGCAGGAACTTCCTGGCTCCAGCATGTGCTGCTATAGACCATTGATTGGGGAGTGGCTCTAGCACGTACTGGCAATAGCCTAAATCGAGGCCACTGTAAATGCTGACAATGCAATATAGCCATGGCTTCAGTGCTCCTGCACCAGAGCACTGACCAATGATGAATCTCACTGAATTGAATGTCCGGGCGTCTCTGTTAAATTATTTCAGGACATAATTCCAAAAATGATATAGATCTCAGGCTCAAGTAGACCACACTACAGGAAACAACAAAGATAGTGACACCCAACATTGAAACCTTCTTAAGGCTCACCGGGAAGTTTATTTATCATCCAATCCGTTCAAAAGGTTCTACGGACCTGATTGAAGTGAAAATACGAATATCAGCTTGATTCAAAACTTTTGTGGCTCCCAAAAAGTTTTTAATAGTGGTTGTTTAATTGTATTGTTTCCTGTGGTGTGGTCCACTTGAGCTTTGGATCTGGTTCATTTTTTGGGCTGATGCCTTAAAATGAGCTGGGTAAGCAAAACACACATCATGGTGGGCGTCACAGAGCCTGCCACTAGCCGGTGGTAGGGTCACAGGGGAATCCCCTTTGCGTTTCATGATCAAACCTATTTTTTTAAGCCCGAGCTCAACTAGTCGAGGGTTACACAGACGGTGTGCAGTTTATGCACAGACTACATAAATTTGAGGTGGCTTTTTTTTTAACACACGCACACACACCCCCACAGACTCACACTAGTGGAATTTCACCACCTATGGATGCTCGAACCCTTGATCGGGTGTTGAAACTCCCGAGAGTCTACCACGCTAGTGGAATTTGAAGCGGTTTCTAGGGAAAAGCGTAAGCGCCATTTCTCTATCTATAAATAAGAGTCTCTAGGGCCATTCTCAGGCATGGTAAAACTTTCTAAAGGTATCTAGAAGGGGTTCTACGGTTTCAAAGGATGTAGCAAGGGTGAGATTTAAGGTTGTTCGAATCGGGTAAGTCTTTTTTTCTTTATAGTTTATGTTTTCATAGTAAAATTCTGTCACTTTGTGTTGTGATTTTTTTGCAAAAGGGTTTTTTACATTAAATGTTTATGTTCTCTTGTGTTTGCTTGTTGTCATTGGATTGTTATTCTAGATTTATATTTGTGTGATTTTGCAGACTAAATCTCAACAAGTTTCAATGGTAAAGACCTTAAACATCGTACTACCAATCTTGATTTTTCATATATAAATGTAACTAATGTTATCCAGGTGGTAAAGCATTTCTCCATAGTGGCCATGGACAGTTGCTCCTTGAGTGGCTTAAAGAAACTTAGCTAATCTTATCATCCAGAAGTCAACATGAGCAATTAGAGCTTGACTAAATTTATGTGGTCTATATTTGAATATACATATATTGTCCAAGACATCATTATCTCCACTGTTTTCCTAGTGTAGTCCAATTAAACTTTGTTTATGCTTCAATTTTGGGCTCCACCTCTAAAATTAGCTGAAATTTTGAATGGACAGCATAGATAACCCAAGTACATTGACGGTGGGCCCAACATAGTTTACTTAATACAATAAGAGCATGGTGAGTTACTCAGTGTGCATTAATCTTCCAGCGGCCCATCATAATAAGTTCTTGTCTCTTTGTGAAGGAGGGCAACTTGCTGCAACCCAAAACCAGCAATGTGGGTGGAACCTAATGAATATATTGACACATAAATATGTTTTGTTAGAATATATTGACACCATAAATATGTTTTGTTAGTTTATTTTACGCCATGGTCCCAAAAATAAAACAGATACAAATTTCAAATGGACCATAGTACAGAAAATAGTGGTTATCTACTGTTAAAAAACTTTCGTGGGCCACAAAAGTTTTGGATAAAGCTGATATTTGTTTTTACACCTTATTACCCTAGGAAGTTTTTAATGGTGAAGATTCAACTACCACTGTTTCTTGTGGTGTGGTCCACCTGAAATTTGTATCTACCAGATTTTTCGGACCATATGTTAAAATAAGCAGGCAAAACAGACGGACGGCGTGTATATGTAATGCATACATCAAGGTCGGCCTTACAGTCAGGACCCCACCTACGTGTTGCTGGTTCTGAGTTGCAGCCAAGTTGGGCTCTCGTCTAAGGTGGGTAAGCTCTTCCAGTCCGGATCACTTGGGCATCAAGAGGCTCTTGCTTAGAGCCAGTATCTTGTTGTCATCAGCACATTCAATTTCGTTGCTGCATCACAGATTGGATCTCCAAGATCGGATTCTTTTCAAGATCCAACCATCAACATGTCGGATGGACATATGATCACCTTTAAAAATACACTCGAGATTTTTCAGCAGTGTAATATCATCTACAAATTTCAATTATTCGACCTGTTTATAAATAATAACCACAGAGATTGTGCCGTGGGTTGTTGGAATTGTAACAAACAACACCAACTCTTTCATCCCCATGATATACAATGCAATTGATGAGATGCTCTACTTGCCGTTGCATCTTTTGGAGCTTGATGTGTTCTGTTAAGTCCTTGATTTGATGTCATCGGGATGTGATCTCTATCAGTGTTCAGCTTGGATTTTCCACAGCTTCAAAATCAAAAAACCAAAGAGTTCGTATGGCTGATGAGTTTGATACGAGAGTTTGTGGTGGGACAGGCTCTTGACTGTCATTATATGGTCATTGAATGGTAATAAAGTGAAAATGGGTATTAGGTGTTTGGTTGCTGTTGTTGTTGTCGGTGTTTCATTATAGTTGAAATTTAAGTAGAAAAAGGGCACGATAATGATGGTGTGGTAGAGAGAGGCTGCAGAAAGGAAGCTAAGGATGAAAGGGATGTTGATATCTCATGTCAAGCAATAAATGCTTATGTAGCAAGATGTAATTCGGGCCATTCATCATCACCCAGCTGACAAATCTGCAGCCACTTCTTTAAGTCGGTCTCAATGAAATTAGCAATATGTCAAAATCCTGAAGAATGAAACGGGCTGCGATAACACTTGGGCCATTTAGATATTACCAAATAAGTAGCTTTTTTAACTTGTCGACGTTATTAAGCTTAAATAAATAACTTTGTAGAAAAAGTAACTTATTTCCTTCATGAGCGACACAATAGCTTGAGAAATAGCTTGAGAAATCATTTAAAGGTAATATGCTCTTTGTAGCCACGGACCCCTTCTAAGTTCGTGAAATGAAAAATCATTCAATAAGTGGATAGATGATCTAGTGGGCCCCACATGATGATGGCCTATATTAAGGTGGCCCCACATAATGGACAATCCACATCAAAGGTTTGCCCCTAATGATGAATGGCCCACATCCAAGGTGAGCTCCACGTGATGGGCAATCCACGTTGAAGTTGGAAGCCACATCAAAGGTGGGCTCCACATGATGGGAAATTAATAATAGTGGGCCCTGTATGATGGATGATCCACATTAAAGATCAGCCTAATGATGAGTGGCCCATATCCAAGGCAGGTCCCGCATGATTGACGGTCCACATCAAAGGTGGGCGGCCCACATGGAAGTTCCACAATAGAGATGGGCTCCACATGATGGACAATGAATATTGAAGATAGGCCCTACATGATAGGCAATAACATTGATGGTGGCCCCACATGATGGATGACTAACATCAAAGGTAGGCCCTATCTAATGAACTGTGCATGTTAAAGGTCGGTCCTAATGATGAATGGCCGACAACCAAGGTAGGCCATACATGATGAATGGCTCACATCAAAGGTAGGGCCGACACAATAAATAATCCACATCAAAGGTTGGCCCCATATGATTGACGGTAGATGTGAGGGGGACTAAACAAACTAGCGAGATAATTACTCATGATGTTGTAAACCAAATATGATTTTTCTACTTTTTGAATGATAAGTATAGTTTTTACCAAACATGTTTATCTATTGATTAAGTAGAAACCAAGATAAGCTACTTATGACATGAGTAGCTAGAGTAACTTGCAAACCAAATGCCCCC
The DNA here is from genome assembly GCA_037074715.1 of Magnolia kwangsiensis. Lineage (NCBI taxonomy): Eukaryota > Viridiplantae > Streptophyta > Magnoliopsida > Magnoliales > Magnoliaceae > Magnolia > Magnolia kwangsiensis. Next base: position 103,045,308 of record CM073581.1, read on the forward strand.
TCAGGTGATCTAAAAGCACCTATTGATCCCAGCCTCATTAAGATCAAGAGAACCTCTCTCGTGTGCTAATCGCTACTTCTAAAATAAACAACTTTTGTAACTCTCTAACTAGCACCATACCAAAAAAAAAACCATCGCATCAAAAAAATTAGAATACATGAAAATCCTGTCAAATAAGTAATTTGGAAAGCAGAAAAACTATTTCCAACCAGCTCCTGCAATCATAAGACGGTCCAAGAAAAGCAATTTATGGTCACGTTTCAGGATGCTTGGTTCGGATCATCATTCACATGTAACGAATATGGATGAATGAAATTGTAATGCCTCTAGACACAGGGAATCCGCTCCTATACCCCTAACCGTTTTTAGAATTGAAACGGTGCCGTTTTTAGAATTGAAACAGTGATTGAATTCACAAAATGGTGGATGCAAATCAATCAGGGTAGATGTAAATAGTGGTTTCCCAATAAGAGGAATTATGGGATCCTCCACCCAATTACATGCACGGCATATTCAAGTTTTTAGTTTGTACAACAGAGGCTCATGTTGAAACATGCCTAAATAATCTCTTCCAATGGAAGATCCTACCTACCCATCTCGAACCCTTTTCAGTAAATGTGGACCATTGCTGCATTTTCTTATGAGCCATACAGTTGCAGGCCACAAATTGAAAGGTTAGGATTATCCCATTGAGGAGATTCTCAATTGCAAATGATTGTTACTGCAACTGTCTGCATGACAGGCACCCGATTGCACCACTTCTCATGTTGTTTGCCCCGACACGCTTCAAATATGTGGGACTAAGGATATTTTAAATTATTCGCCCATCACAATGATGGGACCGGGGCCCGAGGATTCCATTTAAAAAACCATGCTGCAAATGCAATCCCATTAAGCTTCGACTTCAATCTGGTGAGCTCCATGACCTGCATGCATAACTCCCATCAATGGATAAGGTTAAGCTATGAAATGACCAAGCAAAATGTGATGGACCTCATCAAAACATCACTGCCTTCCATGCACCAGTTGGCAGGCGTCATGTTTCATTACCTCAGAAGTTTCGGAATAACCAGTCTGTCTCACATCTCCGGTCTGCGCAACTCTAATTTTGCCACCCACATGAATCTTGGGTAATTACTAGATTGGCTCTCTTTTGTTTGCAAGCTCACCAATCTCAGCATCTCCGTCCCCAGCCTCATCGCCACTGTCATATGTTTCAAGATATGCCTCTTCACCTTCATCCTGCTAAAAACAAATGCAATGATCAGTCGGCAGATGCGAACACTTCATGCTACAGAGATACTTCAGTTGTGGACCTGCGGATAAATGCCAAATGTTAATTATATGTGAATATTTTCCACAGAGCCTGTAGTTCAAGGAGAGTTTTTTAGGAGAAGTTTTGTTGTGCATGTGTCCTAAAGCATGTTCAGATATATATATATATATATATCACATTCATTTTTTTAAGCGCCCTTTCATAGCAACATTTCCATATCTCATATGTCAGGCTTCATCAGATGGTATTTACCGCAGCCTTTATGATCCCATGTGCCCATCTGCTTTTGGTGGATGTGTTTCACTTGAATAAAAAATTAGCTGTTCTCATCTACCTTGAGATTTGTGGAAGAAAAAAAAAAAAAAGAGTTTAGTTTCCATTTCCTGAGCGCTCCATCTGCCTAGCAGATTGGTTCTTGAAAAAAAAAAGGAAAACAACCCAGCTTGCAGATACTTCATAACAGGCCTAAACAAATGAATGTGCTCACCTCCACATCATCTTCAGAAGAATATGCATCATCCAACTGGGAGTACAGGCCTTCATCGCCCACATCCTTAATAGTCTCCATTTGTTCCTGCAAAATAATCATAAACATGGCTACGAGAAGACAGATATGGAAAATTTGTAACTCTTCAATGGGATTGATGGCCTTAGTTGCCTCTACTTAAACACTCTACTGATAACCATCAGGAGATCATACCAGTTCAGATTTCATAATCTCAATTCTTTTCCATAGATCCGAAATATGATGATTCAGAGCCTGAGATTTTTTATCCAAAACAAGAAAAGGGGACCATTAGGATTGAAAACAATATCGACTTCAAAACCTATAATTCATAGCCAGGTTTGTCAGCTGCGATGTTACCTCACGCCTTTGAAGCTCGATTGAACGCGCTAATGCCTGCCTCCTTGTCAACAGGTTCTTGGGCCTCAACGTTTGTGGGCGCTGATAGTTTTTCCCACGATAGACAACAATTGCATAGCCTTTAGAAGTTTTATCCAAAGAAATTAACACCCCACCGCTCTCTGCCTCAAGAGAGATTGCAATATGCTTGACTTGTTGAAAGCTCTTCCCCTTTACAATTATCTTGACTAACTCCCTGTACTTCCAATGCAGGTGCATGTTTTCTATGGTGCCATCAAAAACACCCCGCCTCCCTGAAACAGAAGATATGTTCATAAAATGGTCTTTTATGATTCTGTCTGAGATACACTAGGAGAAAAATACGAGACGATGATTGGGAATGGTGAATTACCAAGGTGTAAGAAAGGTTTCATGCTCAGGCCAATTTTACGGAACAGGAACCTCTCCTCGTCAGTTATGGTTTCTAAATCAGTTGGAAGATCAACTGGCTCCAGATATTCCTGCACTTTACATAGAGCCTTCTCCGCCTTCTTCACCTTCTCCTGTGCCTGATAATTCCAATAACAGAAATTAGAAAGCGTATATTGGGTAATAAACCTGAAGCGCCAGATCAATTTTACAAGTAGGTCCAAAAACAGAACTAATGATCAGCTCCATTCATAAATACTATGTCCGGCATTTAAAATCGTAGACATGGAACGCATTGACTGGATCTGGACCATTCCCCGAGCGGATGCTTGCCACAGAGAGTTGACAGTCCAAAACCATAACAATCAGACAACCCTAAACATCACATCAGCAGCCTACAAATCAGCATTAAAACACAAACTCCTATTCCAAAGGTCGTAACTGTCTGGTTGGTCAAGTTTTTGGGCTGTGGACCATCCACAGTAGGATCCACCTTATAACAGCTGGACCATGTTCAAACTTTCCTCATGCGCGTTTATTAGATTTCAGCCATAACTGTCCTCACCATGATGGATATGCAATCTTATCCCTAATATGATATCACTGTGGTATGTGAAACATACATGAGCTAGTTTCCTCTCTGAGTATCTGACAAGAGCAGCATGTTTAGCTAAAGCCACATTTCTCATCATTTTTGCTCTATCGTCACTGCTCAGTTGATTTCCCCAACGAGAGTTTGCTGCCAAAGTTTCTGCCAGCGTACCGGCAACAAATGGCCCACTAGCAGTTTTGGCATTCGAAGCAATTAAGGTCGATGCCCTCAGTCGTGCTTGCTCTTCCTCATCCTGCCGGATCTTTGCTAATTTCTGCCTTTCTACTAATGCCTCTTTCATGGCTGGTGGCAAGAAGTCATTTCCCCTGTAAAAAACGATATAATCCTTGTTCCTAGAGACAAGTGTTCCTCCTGTCAAAATCTGCACAAGTGAGGTGAAACAGTTCTCAGCCAGTTAAGTGAGATGAAACTGATTCTTAGCTAATAACAAGTAATTACCCATAAGGGACGTGCTCCAGTGAAACCAGTACCATCATAAGCTATGGTGGTACCATGCAGATGTGGTACCCATGTGATATATTCACGACATCCCGACCAGTGTATCATATGCTTCACCTCAAGTTACCCCTTAGGTCACAAAAATCAGCCCAAAAGACAACGGGTGGGCCATAGCACAGGGGACAAGTTGAGGGGGAACCATGACGTCCACCATTGACTTGTGTGGGGATCACCATGCTGTGTATATGACATCCAGGCCATCCTGACCCTTCATCTTCCCTGGATAAGGTTAAGACAAAAATCAGGCTGTTCTGCAACTTAAGTCGGGCCAGTAAAAATCAAAGGTAGCCATTTCCTCCCACATTGTTCCCTTTGTTGTCAGATTTTTGGATCACACTTATTTTTCATACCTTGGGGTTAACCCGAGGGGATGCATCTGATGGACGGGTTGGACTTGATAATAACGTATGCTCCACTTCTGCATTGGAGTGCAACTCTTTCCACGAATGTGCACTATAAGAGTTTTCAAGGTATGTAGAACAGTTCACACCAAACAGAGCTGGTCCCATCAAAGACAGTCTGGAAATCTAAAACACACAAAGCAAGAATGGTGTATGGAGAAATACAATGGATCCCACCTTTGAAATTTGAATATAAAAGCACTGACAAATGTGTGTTAGATGAAAAGGTCAAAATATAGGTACTGGAGCAGATATCATACTGCTCCAAAACCAATGTCCATTGGTATGTATTGGCCTTATCAGTGTGGAGTGAGGTGGGATCTCCTTGCACTGGCCAATACATGCAGGAAATTTAAAACTGTATAAGCAAGAAGAAAGTGTCAGTATGAATAAGCTGATAAGCTCTATGTAGCTGCATTGGTCCCACTAAAGATGGACTGAACAATAGAAACTGCAAAAGCAGGACCATTGTTCAGAAAAATACCAGGGAACCCTCCCTTCTCATATAATTCCTGAAACAACTATTATCCTAAAGGCAGCAAGAAATGCGTGTTGGATCAGATTGATACATGCATACACTTCCTCATTGAACAAACTGATATTTGTTTCTTTTCGTTTTCCTTTTCTTTTGTTTTCTATTTTGAAGTTCCTAATTATTTTTTAGGCAGGCTTATTTCTGTCTGTACTTGTCAATCTTACATATTGATTCATCTCTAGCCCATGCCAGCATCATTTTCAAAGCTCTCTCTATAAGATAAAATGCAGCATGAAATGATCAGTTGATCACAGACCCCTTCACTCCCTTTGGCCCAACATACCCTCATTACCACCATTAGAATTCAGCTTCCAGTTGATGGAGAGGAAAAAAACTCACCTTAAAAATTCTCCGAGCCAACATGCTGAACCCAGCTAAGTCATCTTGAACTAGACAGAGTATAAGCTGACCAAAGGGCCATTTCTAATGCAATCAGAAGAATCCACTGACTCATTCATCAATGCAGACTGCTTTGAAATTATCCAAGTTGATCACAGTCTCCTACTTTTTGGAATCCAAGAATTTAATACCGGTAAAAAACTGGACTGGTTTCCCCTCGATTCTTTAGCATTTTTCTCAAATGGGATTTGGTATTCTAAAGGCTCCTTTGCACTCCATACCGAAGCACATTATCCCTGGACATGAATTGTGCAGATCCAGTTGGGTGTTCATGTCAGTTAATAATATCCATGACAGTTATAAACAAGCCAACCCAATTAGTTGGGATAAGGCTTAGATGATGATGATGAACAGTGCATAACCAATTGGGATTGGTTAAAATAATACACCGGAGTTCTCCCATCTCAAATTCTATCACAACATCGGGTATTGATGCGTGGATAGCTGATTGACCCTACATCTCCAGCTTTGAAATCTTGTAAGAGATAGCACTCAACTTTTTTAATATCCAATGCTCATCATTGTCTTCAACTTATTTATTTTCTTTTTTCATGTTTTGGTTGATAAGACAAAGAATCATCAGTTTAACATGACATACATTTCCCCTAGTTTCCACAGGGAACCTGGTACATACTTTGTAATCTTGTAATTTGGAAGTCCAAAATGAAGATTAAATATTTTGAGCTTTTTGTTATTATACTGATGTGAGATGTCTCCTCTGTTCCCAGAAACCAAAAATGTTTGAATTTGCAATATTGGAACTCCCAAAATGGACAATTAAAGACCTTCCAATAATTAAATACATTATTCATAATCCAGTATGCTATGCTCATCTTTTTAGATAAGAGGATCCTATGCAATGGAAATGCAAAGGTTTCAAGTGTCTTGAGAGAGAAGGGGGCATAGGGGGGACACCACAGGACGACTTTTATGACAAGATATGCAAAAAGGCTTCATAAATTGCAAATACATAGGATCCTCTTATCTAAAAAGATGAGCATAGCATACTGAGTGTTTAAACAGAATTCCCAAGCTGAATAACTTGAAAAATTCACAAATCTTGCTGCCGAAGAGATGTGTTGTGCTGAGACGAGGAAGAGAGCATGGTGCATCTATTTATCCATTTTTAAATGGCAAAGCAAATGCGGTGCTTCATCCTCAGTAAGTTTGGTGCCATCTGAGTTTTTCCAAGTTTGATTGAGAAGCTTGTGCCATTTTTTTAAGATGAGTGTGTGGGATCAGGAAGGGCGCACCATCTGTTTTCAGGTGGTAAAATCAATAATATGGACCATCTGGCTTGAAGCAGAACACCAGAATTCCTCTTCTTTGATGATATCAAAGCTAGCCTTGATGGATGCCTTTGAATAGAGCAGGTGCTTCTCGGGGCTTCGTAGCAGTGGCTGTGTTCTAATGGGGTTACTGTTGGGTGGTTGGCGGTCTTTGGCGCCAGTCATGAGCTGGCAATGCTTGAAGCCGAACTTCAATGGTTCCTTGCTAGGCAACCTGGGGCAGGCTGGGATTCAAGCCATTGTTAGAGACCACAGGGACAAGATGGTGGTGGAATTCTCACGGCCAGGGGGGTGGGAGGGTGTTGCTTCTGTCAGCCCAATCTTGTTGAAGACATTGTTGAAGACATGGCTGTTTTGAGGGGATTCTGCTGGCGGCTGTGTGCCCTGCAATTGCCTGATCATTGAAGGGGATTCCCGGTTGGTCATGAGTTGGCTGGAGAGTCGCCTAATAATTGAAGGGGATTCCAGGGTGGTCATGAGTTAGCTGGAGAGTCATAGGTACCCATGGGAGGTGGCGAATTTCTTCGAAGAAGCTTGATGCTTGTTTGGCCACATCAGTATCTTTCACAAAAGTGCATCATTCCACTAATGGTTATACAGATAGGTTGGCAAGAGGGGGCCAATAGATCTGACTCATTTATCTGTAAGGAAGTGGTAGACTGGTGAAGCCATCGTTTGGCTGTCCGTCTTTAAGTCTTCTTCCTTCTTCTTCTTTTTTTTTTTTTTTTTTTTTTTTTTTTTTTTTTTTTTTGGTAATGCTTCATGTGGCAGTTGTCTTTTGCATATATTGGCTGCAGCCCTTAGTTGTTTTTGCTGCTGTTCTTTTTTGATCAAATGATATCATTCTTCAAAAAAGAATTGCAAATCAAGTCAAAGGGTATCTATATATTCTACCGTTGCATACAAGAAGCTAGAAATCATCATTAGATCCTAATCCTATTAATCGTAAAATGCCGCACATCATGCACCTTGAGTTCTTCTGCCATCCTCTCGTTAGAGGTATTGGGTACACCACGTTTGATGGCGATCTTTGCAATGGCACTTTTTTCCCACAGCTTCACCATAGCCTTAGCCAGGCCTTGGTGTTTCCTGTTTCTTCCTACATCAATCAACAAAGTTATGGAGCTCCGGGAAAAAAAGAAAAAAAAACATAGGCTCCTAGACAAAAAGTGACAACATGAATCCATAATGAACATAAGTATGGTATTACATACCTAGGGCAAAATGAGGAGGCACTCTTCTGGCAAGCCTCCGCAAAGATGTCATTTGCCTGCTATGAAGACAATGCCTCATCCCATAAGGAAGAAGTCTGTATGGAGGTTTGTATTCAGGGACCAAACCAGGAAGCAGATCAGCATCTACAGGCATTGGATCACAGCCCGACCAATCTTGGAACCGTGGACCCAATTCATCTAACAGACTGTTAACATAACTTATATCCATGAGGTCACCAGCCTCACCCTCAAAAGCTGTCATGGAAACAGAACTGGATGGCTTCGTAGCTCTAACATCAATTGTCAACTGTTCTGAGTGAGAAAGAATATTTTGACTAGTTTGAGTGTGTTTTACATATGATTGCACACAGGGTAGTTTGTATGTCATTCCCCTGTATAACACCAGTGAACTGCCAGACCTCCAAATCACCAGACCTCCAGTTTTCCTCTGATTAAGTGTGAAAATTTAACACATTTCAAGAAGCTAGTAATCCATATTCATAAAGTTCCTTAAAGAAACTGTCGACAAAACAAATAATTTACGTGCGTGCATATAACTAGTAAAAGCCATAAGATAGCAACAATACTGAACAACAAAAGCCACCTCGGCAAGTAGGATAAGAGAGGAATTATAGGATCCTCCACCAAAGGCTTTGCGAGTCCAATTCGGTTTTTAATTCCAACTCCAGTGTTTAAATGGCTTATGCTACTTAGCATGTGGCTTACATTACACAGAGTAGCGTATAGCCTTCATACTACATAGCTCATGAAATAGCTCAAGTCACATGTAGCGTACACTACATGCTACGAAGTTACGATACAAGTTATTTTCCATTAAAACATTCAAATCAATTAATGTTTTCAATAATTTGTTACATTTTTCTATTGTCACTAAAAAATAGCTAATGTTTTCAATGATTATAGTTAAATATATAAACAAGAGTATTAAATTAATTCCATTGCTATTTTTATGTATATATAACTTAATCTTCGCCGTATTTTTCATATTATTTCAGGCTATGTTTAGTTGCACTAGATATCATGAAATTTCATGATATCTCATTATTAATCAGTCTAATTATCTAATTATCTAGGTTATTCTCTATGTAAAATCATGTTGTAATGGTTGATGTATATATACATGTAGCAGGTGCATGCAGACTCTCCTTTATACTCTACAAGATCATCATGTACTTCCTCTTTATTTATTTCTTTATTTTTAAACTCAATGAGACAAGGAAACCTTTGCCAGGTTTCCTTTTTGAAACAAGAGGTACTCTTATTAATTAAAAAGATATTTAAAAATTAAAATAAGGAAGAAAAGAATTAATATCTATCAACCATTTAATGCTTTAATTAAAAAGATCAATATTTAAAAATTAAAATAAGTAAAAGAAGAAAAGAATTAATATCTAGCAACCATTTAACGCTTTAAATGCTTATTAAATTTGGAGAAAAGATAAACGAAAAGAAGACTCATTATTTCATCTTTGGTATTAGTTTTACATTTTAAGAGTATTTATGGAAAAAAAAAAAAGTGAAAGTTGTTCTATGCTTTAAAATGGTTTTGCCTCTGTTATGGTTTCTTTAATATGAAATTTTCAATTTAGAAGTGTACGGGGAGAGGATTCTTTGTGTAGCCATCTAGGTGTCAGCATGGTTAGATCCTTCAAGATTTAGCTGGGAAACCTAGTTTGTCACATATGTGTCAATGTCAAATTGTTCTTATACACAGCACGTCTCCCACTAGGTAAGAATAGAAATACAACAATCCAAACTCAACTAAAAAAGGTTCTAGGGTTGGTGGTTAAGATCTTCTAGTATGAGAGATTTTTGGCCATGGTCTATCTATGATAGGAGGCGGACCAATTGCTGGATTAACAAACAATAGGCCTGACTTGTCAGAACTCAGAAAACCAAGTATGTCATACATTGGATCATCCTTTGAACAAGGACATTCATTTTGACGATATTATTATTGAGCTTGGCCCATCCATCTTTTCGATATATCTGGAAAATTCACACATGTAAAGTTAAGGAACGCATATCAACACAGTGAAGACTACACAATAAGCATCAATTGCAAATATTGAGGGACCATGATGGATGATGATGATCACACGTGTGGCCCACTTCATGTGGAGATTATGGTTTTATTGCTTCATTTTAGTATTCTCCTTTTTGTCCTTAAGGTAATGTCTTAGCATAGAGTTTAAGCATATGAGCTTTGGTTTATGTAATAACGCAAGTATGTGGGGCTTTTTTGTACTTTCACATATATTACAGAAGCCTTAATGATAATAAGAGAGGGATAGGGTCTGTAAGTGCACTGATTTATGCACCTTGTTTGTCAATCACATGAGTCCATGTGTCATGTAGTCGGTTGAGCCTTGGAAGTTGAAGACCGAAGACATAATAGGACATAATCATCAAGGAGTAAAGAACATGTATATGAGGTGCCTTGGTGACCTTAACCCTTGAATCAAAATAATCCTTTAACCTCTAGATGATACTAACCCTATAGGTAAACCTTGTTGATCATCCATGGCCTTAAGAGCCCCACTGGAACATGCTTAGAAAGGTTATAGAGGTCCCGAGCTATTGTTAAACCAATCTGCCCAAAAACAGTAGACTCATTAGTGTCATCGATTGATCTTTGATTGATCGATCGGTCTCGAGCGATCGAACATGGCCCAAATCATCCAACAAAAAAATCACTAAATGTTAGATTTATAGCGATCGATCGATGCATCGCCCGATCAATTGAAGGCTCAAATCGATCAATCAAACCAGCCGTTTTCTACCTGCTTTTTGACCATTGAAACTTGGTTCCTTTAAAAGCTCAATATGAATTGCCTTCCTACTTAAAAGAATTTCATATGGAAATGCGAACACAATTCAATATTAGTGTAGGTATTTTATGTTCAGATAATGCTAGATAATATGTATCTTATGAATTTAATTCATACCTCTCATCTCATGGAATTATCCATAAAACCTCATGTGCAAACACACCATAACAAAAAATTTGTCGTTGACCGTGAGAATTGAAGACACTTATATGAGGTTGCGTGAGCTTTTTTATTTAATATGAAGGTTCCAAAAATGTTTTTGGAGTGTTGTAGTTTTAACTACATGCCATTTAACAAATCAAATGCCTTTATTTGTTATGGATAGTGAATCACTTAAAAAATAATAATAATAATAAATAAAAAATGCCTCCCGGCACCCTTGTGTTTTTCGCCTTTCCTATGGTGTTTGGGTGTAATGTGTTCCATATATCAATTAGATCATGATCTTGAAAATTTTGAACCAAAGGCTATCAAATATATCTTTCTTGGATACTCACATACTCAACAAGGATACAAATGCGACAATCATGTCTCTCCCAAATAATATATCTTAGCGGATGTCACGTTCTTTGAAAATACTCACTATTTTTCTTTCGACGGTAAGTCACTGCATTTTGAGGAGATGTTTGCTACTCTTCCCATTATGCCTGACACAAGAGAAATGTCTATACGACGTTTAGTTTTGTCATTTCAAGTTTATTCCAAACGTCCCAAGCATGATAATAAAGTTCATCCAATTGTGGCTTCCACCAATCCTCTGGCTCCATCTTAAAGATCATCATCATGATAAATCTTCTTTTTTTCTTTTTTCTTTTTTCTTTTTTTTTCCTTCTTCTTCTTCTTCTTCTTTTTTTATTTTTTTTTTATTTTTTTTTTATTTTTTGCATCTAATGAATACGTCTTACTGGTCATTCTTCACAAGAGTACATGTTCTTACACTCAACATCCTATTTCTCATTTTATTTCCTTCATTGACTAATCTCCTTTTTGCAAATTTGCTTTGTCCTTATCATCTATGTCTATGTATCATTCTTTCCAACAAGCTCTCAGTCATGACGGATGGAAACAAGTAATGAAAGATGAGATGTCTACTCTCCATCATAATAAAACTTGGACTCTAACTAACTTACCTACTAGAAAATGTGTGGTTGGGTGTTGATAGGTGTATACAGTTAAGTACAATCCTAATGGTTCAGTGAAACGCTTAAAGGTTCGGTTGGTCGCTCAAAGGTACTCTTAGACTCTATGAGTTGACTATCCCAAGACATTTTCTCTAGTGGCAAAGCCTAATTCCATGTGGATAATCATTTTGCCTGTCACAAATATAGATTGGTCCTTACACCAACTTCATGTGAAGAATATGCTTATTCATAGGGATCTTACCAAAGAAATCTAAATGGAGTAAATGTCTAGCTCTGTTGCTCAGGGGAAGTTCGACAAAATGAGTAATCTTAAGAAGTCCATTTATGGCATAAAATAATTTCCAAGAGCTTGGTCCAACAAATTCCATAAAGTGGTGTTGAATATAAGATGAAACAAAGTCGGACTGCCCACTGTCTTTGTAAGGCAAAGTGAGGCAGGTATCATTGTTTTAGTAGTCTATGTGGATGATATCATTGTTACTGCAAGTGACAATGCAGGTATTGACAAGTTGAAGACATTTTTTGAAGACATTTTTACAGCAACATTTCTATGCAAAGGACATGGTTCATCTTCAATACATTTTAGGATTTTAATTAGCAAGATCTAAGGTGGACATTAATTTCTCACAATGAAAATATGTGCCAGATTTATTGGCTGAGACTGGTCTTGTAGGGAGCCAAACCAATCGATACTCTTGGGGACCCAAATTAGAAGCTTAGTGTGGACCAGGTTGAGAGTTGAGCAAAAGGAGATAATGTAGTGTGTGTGAGTGATCTAGGGTTCAGAACCTGGCAGTGTTAGCTTTCAAAAAAAAAAGGATATCGTCAACTTGTTGAAATTTTGATTTACTTAACGATCACTTGACCTGATATCATTTTGCTTATTTGTGTGGCCAACCAGATATGCAAGCTCCTTGTGTTCCTCATATGGAAATCGGGTTTCATATACTCAGATATTTAAAGGGAACTCATGATTGTGGTATTCTATATAAGCGCAATGGCCATTTTCAAGTAGAAGGGTAATTAGATGTAGACTAGGTTGTTTCTCCATTTGACAGATGGTCTGCTACAAGTTATTATACCTTTGTTGAAGGTAACCTAGTTACATGGAGAAGTAAGAAGCAAAGTGTGGTGGCTAGTTCAAGTACAGAGGCATGGTATATAAGTCAATGGCTTATGCTACATGTGAACTTGTTTGGCTAAAGGCGTTGGTGATTGAGTTGGAGTTTATGGTTAATGTTCCATGGAGCATTATTGTGATAATCAAGCTACTTCTCATATTGTCAATAATCCAGTATATCATGAGAAAACCAAGCCCATTGAAGTTGATTCTCACTTCATCAAAGAAAAAGTTGCAAGTAAGGAAATTTGCATGCTATTCATCAAATCTCAGGATCAATTGGTAGATGTGTTCACTATGGCTCTTGATTGCACTCCTTTTGATCATCTCTCCATCAAGCCGGTATTTATGATATATATGCTCCAACTTGAAGGGAAGTCTTGATGGACCATAATGAAAGGTGAAGATCACATGTGGCCCACTTCACATGGAGATTATGGTTTCTATTGTTTCATTTTATTGTTCTCCTTTGTAATCCTTAAGTTGATGTGTTTAAAGTTTAAGCACATGGGCCTTGGTTTATCTAATAACTTTAGGATGGAAGGTATTTTTGTACTTTCACATATATTATGAAAGCCCTAGTAATAATAGAAGAAGAGGTTAGGGGCATCACTACATTCTAGCCCCCCCCCCCCCCCCCCCCCCCCCCCCCAAGGTCTCTCTCTCTCTCTCATATTATCTCCCTTTCTCCTTGTCAATCTAACTACATAAACAACAACTTTTTCTTTGAAAGTACTTTCATAACTCAAAACCTGAAGTAAGTTCTGGTAATGAATCGTAACATCAATGTTTAAACATGAAATACAAACTCGGGTTTGATGAAGGATCAAGTCTGAGTTAACTCAAGAATTGTTCAAGTCAAATTGATGCTAAAAATGTATCAATCTCCAAATCACGGCAACATCCAATTCGATATAGAGAATCAAAAGGAGAACTGAATTTAATGTGTGTAAACCATTTAACAACTTATAAGGAGTTGATAAGCACACTGACCTCTAAGACTTCATGTGTCCTCTTCATGTTAAGTGCCGGCGGCCCTTCAAATTTGATCTTCACCACCTCTTCTTCCTTCCATTTATCATGAATTTCATCCACGACAGCCTGCGTAATGCCAGCAGCTCCGACCTTCATCCTCTCCTTCATCCTCAAAGCAACATTCCGGAGCCTATGTAGTTCAGGTTCTGGAATTGTCTTCTCTGCTAGCTCAGTGTTGCTTTTCCTCCACCTCTCTCCGTCTGGACCTCTTTCTCTCTCCCATGGTAACCGAATTGAACCGCTGTTATCAGTCAAATGTGTTAAAGTAGCACTGTTTCTATAGCTATGCAACCTCTGTTCTTCCTCAGAATCTTGAAATGGACCTGGATAATGACAAACATTGCCATTAGTGTCACTGCCAAAGTTGTTTGGATCCTCAACACTTGAACTTGGGAGGTCACGGTCTTTTCCATCAGAATCAGAATTCCATTCTGTCCCGAGGTTCTTCAATTTTTCTACTATAATCCCAACAGTACTCTTCTCGACCTCTCTGCAAACTTCGACGCTCTTTGCTTCTTCACCTTCCATGGCACCATCTCCAATTCGCTCAGTTGCAACCTGAATTTCAGTTTCAGATTCCAAATGGGTTTCTATCTGTTTGCCTCCAAAAAGGGCCTTCTCCGCTTCTCCATGAATATTAAGACTCTTTGCTTCTTCAACGTCTACATGACCGTCTACAGTTTCATCGACCAAAGCCCGTTTTCTAACTTCGGAATTCAAATGGGGTTTTCCCTGTTTGGCTCCATGGGCCCAAGGAGCCAAAATTACACGATTTCGTGGAGGGAAGCTTGAAGATTCTATTCCGAGTGACGGGTTGTCGGCTTTCACTTCCGATAAATCGGTAGGAACAGATGAAAGGAGAAATCCGGGAGAGGATTCTAAGGATTTGGGTTTTTCTTGCCATGGGAATTGGGTTCTGTTGGAAGCGATCTTGACCGACCATCGTTCCTGGGTTTGGTCGTAAAAACCGGGTCTGAGCTTCTTTTTCTTCTTCTTCTTCTTTGTATCGGATGTTATTTCCGTCTCAGGGTGTTCTTCGTTTTGGATTTGAGTAGTGAAAGCAGTGCTGGAGAATGTGATTTTGTGGGAATTGAAGTGGGTCAGGAACGGTTTCCGGATTTGGAGAATGGGAAGAGTAGTGGGGGAAGGAGATGAAGATGGAGAGAGAGGAGGATAGTGGAAATGAGAAGGGAAGGGATTGAATGATAAAGGAGGAGAGAGCGCCATGGAAAGCTTGAGAGGTTTTGGTGATGACGTGTTTTTGTACCATGCTCGACTCGTTTCGCTCGGGTTTTCGTTCCAGCGTACTTGCCGTACAGGTGGGGCCCACCTCTCAGTAACCCGGTCTCGAAATACTGAGTAAACTCTGTTGGGCCTGAATGCATGTGGTTTATCCACGCCATCCATCCCTTTTCCTGATCATCTTAGCCGTTGAGCCCAAAATTATAGCACATCCAAAGCTCAAGTTGACAGTAGAGCACTTAAATTATCTAATAAAATAGAGGATAATATGCATGAACGATGGTGGGCACCGTAGAGATCTCTCAGTACACTCAGCTAACTGGTTACTCAGTGCGCAATCAGCTTCCCATCGTCTCGAGGAGTCCTGAGGTAGAAAGCGGATTGCATATCATTCAGCACGTTGTTATGGTACCGAGTAAATTTTGTTGGGCTCACCGGGAATGCATGTAGTTTATATGCATCGTCCGTTTACTCTTTCATACGGGATTTGGGGTTGATTTTAAAATTAAAATATATATAAAGCTTAAGTGGACCATATTATGCGAAGCAGTGAAAGTATTGATTTCCCATGTTGAAACCTTTTGAAGGCTTACAGTAATGTTTATTTGTCATCCAACCTTTACATTAGATTACAAATAAATAGATCAAGCAAAAAATACGTGTTGAAAAATTGATTGAATTAAATAGACTATTAAAATAAAGAATTGAAAAAGAAAAATAAATTTTGAAAAAGAAAAACTTATTAAATTGAATCGAGACGTAACTGAGTCACTAGGCTTGAAATCGAATTTGCTCCCCTTGGACAGCATCCCAAGTGTAACAGGTTTTTAGAGCAATCAACCTCTAGGATACAACGACTATGACCCGGTCTTAGCGGTACACTCACTGTACACGGGCTCGAACCACTTGCAGTTTATAATCCGAAAGTGCTGAGTTAACTCAGCGATGAACTCAGTAATAATGTTAAAACCGTATCAGAGAGAGTTTTATAAGATAGAGTATTTTCGTATATTTTGAAACTGGAATCGGAAGTCTTTATATAAACTCCGATGTAGTGCATAAGCATCCTTTACAAAATGTTAGGTCTGTTGAGTTTAAACCCAACAGGGGCGACTAACAGGAAAAGAAGCATCTCTCTGGTTTAAAACGAAAATGCGCAAATGCGAATATACTCTCGCACATAAAGTCATGTGAGTACCCATACACACACACCCACGCAAGTACACTTACATTGCACCCATACCCGCACCAGCGCCCACGCACACGGGCTCAGTTCGGCTCGGCTCAGCGCGCACGTGTGTGGTTAATGACATAAATTAGAGCTATTGGCATAGCCTCCCATAAGATCAAATTCACATACCCCTTTAAAGGAACTCAAGCCCTAGGCAAAAATACTATCATATATATAAGATAGTTTACTTTGTTAAATCCGATGTGAGATAAAATCTACAACTCAAAAATACCTCAACTTTTCAAATATAAAGGAAAAACACTGAAAATTTAAAATTTTAAATTTTAATAATATTTTAAAATAAAATATAACAATACGAACATCAGCTTAATCTAAAACTTTTATGACCTCTAATAACTTTTTTAAGTGAGGTCCAATTAAGCTTTGGATATGCTTCAATTTTCCACCAAAGCCATAAAATTATATAGTAAAAAAAAATGGATGAAGAGAATAAAATGCGTGAATGACAGTAGGCCTCACATAGTTTATTTAGTACGCACACGTTAAGTAGTATGCAACCGCTTCATGGCAATGAGCTGTACCAAGGCCGCTTCTTAAGCCCAGGTCATAGGCCTAAGAGCCCCTTGTGAAAAATAGCAACTATGATCAAAGGTTTGAAATGGTTAAAGATTAAATTATTAACTTTTAATGGTATTCCCTTCACCCATAGTGAGTTGCATCATATAAATGGTTTCATTGATAAAAACATGAATTCAAACATAAATGTTTTTTAACTATTACGGAGTGACTTGTACACTAGGGGCACAGTAGTTTCCACGTTTTAGTCAGTTTAATCCAAGTTTAGGTATGCTACATGCGGTATTTTTAAGTGCTTGCATACCAAGGGCAGAAAGGAGACGAGTATCAAATAACTCCCCCTCATCATTGCATCCCATTCAAATTAGCATGCCTCTCTAACCTTACGAGCCCCAATTTAAATGGAAGCAGATTGCCTGTGACACCGGCACAAAGATATATCTGTACTCGTTATTGTGTGGGTCCATAGAAATGTCCGTGACAAATCCATAGGGCTGTATGGGGCCGTAGAGATGTCCGTAACAAATCCACTCGGTACATCAGTTTTGAAAAACATCTATATGATAAGAATTTAAAGAGTTTTATGCTAACTTTGGAAGAGATCAACCTTGAACGTACAAATTTTTTCGTTTCTATATACATGGTATGTTAGTTTTGGGTTATATTAGCACGTCTGAACCTATCAATGATAGAAACATGTTGTTGTGTAATGCACTATAATATTACGTTAGTCAAATTTCAAGTGTAATTTTGTCTGAATCATTGGAATGCGTTACAGGGAAAATATAAATATCGGCTTGATACAAAACTTATATGCCGTTACGGGTTTTCAATTACTTTGTGGTGTGGCCTACTATAGCCTTCAATTTACCTCTCTTCTGGCTTAAAATGATCTATCAAAATTGATAGGTAACATGAATGAAATATATACATGATGGGGCCACAGAACCCCTGAGACGACCGTTCGTCTCCAGCTAGGTTCCGGTGGTGCAGTACCCATTCGGTGCCGGATCAAGCGTTACTGCGTGACTCTCCCACGGGTGTTTGCCTGACCTCGGGCTGACCTTGAAGCATGTGTTGTATATCCACGCAGCTCATTACTTTCTTTTTTTTTTTTTTTTCAAATTAATTTTGGCCATGGATCCGCAAAATAAAGATCCAAATATCAAGTAGACTACGCTACATGAAGCAGTTGTCTATGAACACCTACCATTAAAAACTTCCCATTGGCCTAATGTAATGTTTATTTGCCATCCAACTGGGTTAATAAGATTTACAAAGACTTGGATGAAGAGAAAACACAATTACTGTCCAAAACTTTGTGGCCCTGACAAGTTTTTAACGGCGGACCTACCCTTGATATTTGGATTCACTCCATTTTATGGACAATACCCTAAAATGAGTTAAAATGAGCTACAAAAACTGATGGACGGTTGGATATACAACACATACATAAACGTGGTCCCACAAGGCACACCTCGGAATACACCCTGACAATAGCAGCTATGTCAAAACTCCGTGGGCCCATATGATGTATGTGATTTATCCATGCTGTCCATCCATTTTGACAGCTTATTTTAGTGCATGAGCCCAAAAATGAAGTGGATCCAAAACTCAAGTGAGCCACATCATAGAAACAGTGGAGATTGGATCCAAAGCTGAAGTGAAGGCTTGAAGGGTGGACTTTATCCGCACTGTATTCCGTGGTGTGGTCCACTTGAGCCTTTTATATACTTAAAATTTGGGCTCATTTGCTTGGAAAATGGATGGACAGCCTAGATAAAAGATCTGCATCATGGTGGGCCACACAGGGCTGGGCTTGCCAGCAAAACCACGTCCTCACCGAATCCCGTTACAGTGCGAACCTCCAACGTCGGAAAATCTCATATTTACCATTTCCACCCCTCCCTCTCTTCCCCTCTTCCATATCACCCCAATTTCGACATCCCATGAGCAAATGAGACGAAGAAGGACCCCACATTTATAAGATTCAACAGATCTAATACCTGAGATCCGTAACTCTTACTTATTTTTCTCTTCTCATCCTGCCACTAGAGGAGGAGGGTCCGATAAGAAATGGCTCGGGTCTTCGAGTATTTCGTCATTTGTGGTATCGGACCGGAGATCCGTTCCCTCGATGGAATCAAGGGATTTCAAGGAACAGGCGTCATGTACACGCCTTTCTTCCTCGACCAGTTCCCTCCTACCAATAAAGCTCTATACCCTCCACCGCCGCCTCAGCTACCCACCGTAAGCAAATTTTCATTCCCTCTCCTTATCTCTCATGCATTTTCTTTTTTGATTGATTTACGTTGTACTGTCTACTACGTGTTCCTCGATTCATCGGGAAGAATGTGATACGTCATTCTTCTTTACTGTTGAATCTTCGGAGATTTGACCATAGATAGCGATGTAACTGTCGATTATTGAGTTTCTTAATCAGGCGAACCGTAGCTTATATTGCCATGAGAAATCAACCGATGGGTAGCAATCCAAGGAAAAACTGCATGAAGGGAACAAGAGGCAATGGAAGACGAAGACGAGAGAGAATGAGTTTTGATTATAATAATTCACAGTTACAAGGACTGCTGCCCTTTTGCAAGTTTCTCTCCCTCCTCCTATCTTGTATGTATGGAATTGCACTAAAACCATAGGCTCTCTGTTAAACAAAGCGGTAAAATAACTAGACTACAATTGTGTCTGACACTGTCCCAATGGTTTAATAGCCTAACCTGACGTGTTGCATCACTCCTGGGGCTTAGGTTCTTAACAATTGGTATCAGAGCCAACACCATGTCTTGTGTTTGAATCAGGGAATGGATACCTAGACCAGAGTGAAAGCTGACTTGAGCGGAAAAGGCTACCTAGAAAAGAGGCCAGAGTGAAAGCTACCATGAGTGGAAAGGGCTACCTGGAAAAAAGGCCAGAGTGAATGCCACCACAGTGGGCCGCCCGGACGTTGGCTGCGGAGCATGGTGGAATGTTACGATCCCAATGGTTTAATTGCCTAACTTATCGGTCATGAGGCTTTTGGGTTTTGGCATATCAGTTAGGTTCTTAAGAAATACTCTCCCTTTATTGTTACCTGAATCTGTTGTTCAAAATAGATGCTCCTTGTTGAGTTTATGAGATGCAATCATAACATCAATCCTTTGTGATAATTGTGAAAAGACATCATTGCTATAGTAGTCATCTGCTGCAACCACAAACCCTCATTGCCCCGACCCCTCTAGTATCGTGTTAGTCTATGACTCTAGAACTCCTCAACACTAATCCGCTGCTTTCCATGTCAAGCTTGGTCACATGGGCTTGTAACCTAAGTGGAACTATAAAGTTGGTCTGAATTGATGACTTGGTAGGTAACCCACTTTGGCAGACTTTAGGGCGTGTTACTGAATCTCTTTAACCCAAACTCCACTGCACCATGGCACTTTGTAGCTGAACCCAAGTGGGGGATAAAAAAATTGGAGGCAGGCCGCCATGAACTTGCCAACTTGGTAGACAGGTCACCACTTCGTAGATGGACTTGAGTCGGGGCTCAAAGATTGGCGCATGGCCACCATGAATTCCTCAATTCAGTAGATTGGTTATCACTTTGTAGCTGGACACGAGTGGGGTAAGTGGGCGAGGGTTGGCTCACTTGGCCCTGATATGGTACCAATGTGCTTTTCCAAACTAACAACCTGCACACATTATATTGATACGAACATCTAACTCAAGCAACCCTTTGACAAGACCACGCCTTGCGTTAGAAGGAGCTTATGATAATTGATAACCCAGTAACCCACATGTGGTAGTCTCCTATGCCAAAGATTCAATGTCTCACTTTGACGAATTCTATGAACATAGATTGTCTTTGCAAACATCACATACATCATGCTCACCTTTTTACCTTCCATCATAGGTGTGTTAGTTACTCGCATTTCTGTGGAGGCCTTCAAATCCCTCTGTTCTGATAATGCACAACAAGTGTTCGAAGTATTGGTATCGCTACATGTTTCGTTGGTTGGGGATATGGAAACAATATCGATATCTCTGAGAACCGGAAATGCAGGGAAACACAGGGAAAACAATGAAAATTTTCAGTGAAACTTCATGAGGTGCTAAAATATGCATATTTACACATTTAGGAATAAAAAATTGCAAAAAGAATGCATACATAATAAGTTCCATTTAATGGAGGGCCTAAAACCATGTGTTGTTGTCAGAAATTAGTCCAACCATCCCATCAATCCCATCTGTCCATCCAACCTTCCATCCAAACATCCATCGGTATTTTAGAATATCGACAACACACGATTTTTCCTTGAGAAATCGTCAACAATTGGAAAGGAAAGATTGTGGTTTTGATATCACCCATGTTGTGATAATGATAATATCATGATATTATTGATATTATCATTGGCAGTTTGAACACTGCATACAACCAAGCCGCCATAAAAAAATTGAAAAGGATTTTTTTTTTTTTTAATAAATAGATTTGTTGGCGATATTGATACGTTGGCGATATTATTGAAATATCGCTGATACATTGGCGATACAAGCGACACCTGAAATTTACACAGTCGAAAATATTGGCAATACAAGCAACACTTGAAATTTATACAGTTGAAAATATTGGCGATACATTAGTGATACTTAGCGATACATTGGCAATACTTAGCGATACATCTCTGGTACCTGGAATTTGTGATACTACCAGTGTCATGGGTATCACTACTAGTTTTATTGTTATTGCCAAGCTAGAGATACGGATAATATCGGGGATACACCCAACAATGAGCACAATGAGCAGCTGCAGTTATTTGAGGGATTGACAACAAAATATTTAGCATGTCTAGTGCATGATAGACTTCATGTGCATGTGATCATTGCCAAACCTTGTGGCAACTTTGGTATCCATGTGCTTTAGTGGATGCTTTGTATTAGCAGCTGTCACGACCACTTGATTTCCTCTGTATATATGCCTATGTAGAAATTTGTTCTCATCGCCCGTTGTGTAACTTCAAACAACCCGAATCTACAATCGAGTTCTTTGTTTGATGGACTGTTTCACCATTTGATGCCAGGTCTTGGAAATTGAATTGGCTTCACCGATGAACTCTGTCGGTCTCGAACGACTAGCTTGTCTTTCTTGGATGCCAATTTGGAAATTGTCATTTTTGTCCAATAATTGCAAGTGCTACTCAAGTCTCCCACTCGTCTTCAGTTGCTCCCCCTTTTAATTCTCTATGACAGAAACAAGCTTCACTTTGCAGTGATGTCCTTCTTTTATTAATTTTCCTATTTCTTCTTGTTGCTATTGCCTTCACCATCAAAATCTCCCTCCTTTTCTTCAACCCTTTCCTTGCCTCTTTTATTTGGAGTTAGATCTATGCTTTTGTCTACCATCCTTGAAAACAAGGTCTTCTCCTTGTTTTCAGATTCGCCGTTCTTGAAAGAAGCATTCCAACTCATCAACTGTTGGTTGCGTTGCCATCCCAGCGATTTCTGCCACCTTCATTTCACACTCTAGCCGTAGACCGTTGATTAGAAATCTGCCACCTTCATTTCACATCCCAGCGATTTCTGCCAACTTCCCGATTATCGAATTCCATGAACTCATCAACTGTTTTTGCAGGCAGTTTCTCTGGTTTTTGTTTCACTGTTGTTTTTTCTTGAGGGGGTAGCGAGGATGGTTCATGGAATTCGATAATCGGGAAGTTGCAGACATTTTCATATTTCTTTGGCTAGCTGAGTAGACTCAGTAGAGTTCATCATGTCTCAATTCAAATGTCTGACAACTGGTTTTTCCTTTTCTTTTAATCACTAACGGTGGTTAAGAGGAGCATCGCTTGTAATAGATCTTGGAGATAAGGAGGAAAACTTTTAGTGATGGATCGATCCTAGCTTCAATAGAGTCTGAGAGAAGTCATTTTTCAGATGGACTCACAACTTAGGTGTTTGGTCCAACTGGAGCAAGCCCATATCTGATATTTTTATGGAATATACTGAAGATAAGCAGCCCTGAAAAGCTGGATTTTCTCACAGCAGGGTTGAGGTTTGTGTCCTTCCTCGGGCATGGATCACCTTCTTCTCTTCCAGTCACATTCAGTGGATGCAATTGGGAGGTTAATCTATAGGTTGGAGTCAACATGTACATATACAAAATGCATGCATACACATATATTCATATGTATGCATATCTATGCATGCAACTGGCTGGTATTATTTCTGAGAATGTTATTTATCCATTATCTGATTCATTGATCTTGTGTTTTAAAGTTTTTAGTTTCTATTTGGATTTGCTTATTGTATGATAAGACATAATTGGAACAATACATGGTATAATTCATGCAGACTCACTTCGGAGATGTCACACTTGTTTCTTTGTAATTCTGTTTCAAAACTTGATCCCAGGAAGCTTATACTCACCTCTTTGATGTATTTATGCAAATGCAGTGTGTTCTGCCAGCAGGTGTGGAATTCTATTCTTTGGGGCTTGACCTTAATGACGTCTCAACATACCCACGAAGCTATCCAATAGTTTTAACTGGTATTTCTTTCCCAATCGATTATGTTGTCCTTTACTCCTGTAATAATCTTGACTAAGTATCTAGTATGTACTCTATGAAAGCTAAAGTCCTTTAAACATGGGGCTTCATGGGTTGCAGCCCTCTCCTTTACTTTATTTCAATTTTTTCTTTTCTCTTTGTTTTTGTTTTTGTTTTGTTTTGTTTTTTTTTTTTTTGTTTTTTTGTTTTTTTTTTGTTTTTTTTTTGTTTTTTTTTTTGTTTTTTTGTTTTTTTTGTTTTGTTTTTTTTGTTTTTTTGTTTTTTTTTGTTTTTGTTTTTTGCTGATATTGATCTTTTCTTTTTAAAATTCAATAGTTCCCTATTTCTGCTCCCTAACATGTGGATTACTGGAGGAAAACATACCTATGAAATTTTGCATGCATGTCGCCGTGGCACATGAATAAGAGCTGCCCCCACCTGTGTTAGGTCCCACATGACCTAACACTCACATTTATTATTATGTTAGCATAAATACATGCTCCTTCGGAGAACACAACATTGCATACACGCACACACAAAAAAACACACAAGTACAATATGCTCACTCTCTATAGTTCCCCTCAAGTCGGAGCATAGATGTTGATCATGCCCAACTTGCTGGTGATACCATGAAGAGCATCTCAATTGAGAGATTTAGTGAGAACATTGGTTAACTGCTTGCGAGAGCGAACAAAAGGGGTCACAATGTCCTTGTTAGCAACTTTTTCTTGGATAAAATGACAATCAATGTCAATGTACTTCATGCACTCATGAAACACTGGATTGCTGGCAATGTGAATGACAACTTGATTATTATAGTGCAAGAGAATGAGACATGAAGGGGCTGTCCTGCCTCGGTTATAGCCAAATTCTTGTAAAAGGGTGTTAAGCTAAACTAGTTCACATGTTTCATGGGCCATTGCCCTACACTCGGCTTCAACAAAAGATCATGCCATGATGGGCCACTTCTTACTCTTCCAGGTGATAAGATTTCCACCTAGAAATGTACAATACTGATGTAGGACGGCCTAATCTAACCTTTAAATGATCATGATATTTGAAAAGGGGTAGATTCATGCAATCTTAAAAACAAATAAATATCAGTCTGATTCATACATCATAAACACAAGAAAGAAATAAGGTCGATATAGCATTGATTAGGGCCATCCATCACAAACACGAAGTGTAGAATCTTAAAATCTGAATTTAATTGGATCCGGCGAAAGATAGAACTTTCGTCTTGCGATAGGTCTGTCTAACGATCCAAGTGGATTTTCTAATCTGAAAAAATCTGGAAGACGCATGACGGGAGCCTCTATCATCTTGCCCTTAATATCTTTAAATGCCTTAGCTGCGGCCTTAGACCATATGAACTCTTCCTTTTTAATGCAATCAGTAATGGGAGCCATAATAGTGCTAAACCCTCGAATGAACCGACGATAAAATGTGGCTAAGCCATGAAAGCTTCTCACTTCATGTATATTCCGCGGTTTAGGCCAGTCAATTATAGCCTTGACTTTTTCTGGATCTGCTCGCATCCCTACAGACGACACTATGAACCCTAAGAAGACGACCCTATCAGACAGGAACGAACATTTCTTAAGGTTCGCACATAACCTCTCCGCCCTTAGGACACTACAGACTTGCCTCAAGTGGTCGAGATGCAGCTCTTTAGTGGTACTATATATGAGTATGTCATCAAAATAAACCACTAAGAACTTCCCCATAAAGGGTCTCAAAACCTTGGTCATCACACGCATAAAAGTACTGGGTGCATTAGTCAAGCCAAAGGGCATGACCAACCACTCGTACAACCCATCCTTCGTCTTGAAGGCTGTCTTCCACTCATCTCCAGGGCGTATGCGTATCTGGTGATACCCACTCTTGAGGTCTATCTTGGAAAAAATTGTGGATCTGGCCATCATGTCTAACATATTATCAAGCCTCGGTATTGGAAACCGATACTTGATCATGATCTTATTAATGGCCCTACTATCCACACACATCCGCCACGTACCATCTTTCTTAGGCGTTAATAGCGCTGGTACGGCACATGGACTCATGCTCTCACGGATGAAACCTTTTTCCAAGAGCTCATTTACCTGTCTATGCAACTCTGCATGCTCTGCAGGATTCATCCTGTAATGAGGAAGGTTCGGTAAAGTAGACCCCGGGACGAAATCAATGGCATGCTGGATGCCCCGCATAGGTGGAAGCGCATCCGGTAAATCCTCAGGGAATACATCACTGTACTCCTCAATAACCGAAGTCACCTCAGGGGGTAACTCTACATGAACCTCGGGTGTAACTTCCCTAGCCATTAGGGCGTACACTGTCGAATCATCCTCTGTCTCTTTCTCAAACTCTTTTGCATTTATGATATGTAGAGACTTCGGAATAGATTTCCTCACACCCTTCATTGACTCACTCGTTTTCACATCCCTAGCCTTGTTCGTGTGGCTCTTGGGTGGCAATGGATTAATCTTGACTTTCTTGCCCTCATGCGTGAATGTACACACGTTCGAACGACCAAAAATCATGACATCTCTATCGTATAACCACGGCCTCCCTAGAATGATGTGACCTATATCTATAGGTAAAACATCATACCATAACATGTCTTTATATGAACCGATTTGGATGGGGACTAAACATTGCTGGGACACAGGCATATAAGACGTGTCAACCCAGGAAACCTTGTAGGATTGAGGGTGAGGGATGGGTTTCAAACCCAAACGAACGACTATGCTAGCTGAGACCACGTTGGTACAACTACCACTATCCACGATGACTTTGTAATTTTTGTCACCGCTCTTGATAAACGTGTAGAAAATTGTGCTCCTGCGCCAATCATCACTCTTTTTGGCCTGCGCTAAAGCACATCTAACTACAGCTAGTGGTGCAGTCTCTGGTTCTTCTTCTTCATAATCACTAGCACCTATCTCTGGATGATATTCTTCATCTTCATAATCACCCATGTCATCCGCATTTTCATTTGACTCGTCTATGACTAAGGCTTTCCCGCGAGTCTTTGCCGTGCACTGGTATGCGAAATGACCTGTACCTCTGCACTTACAACATCTCAAGTGACTACCACTGCCAGGATTGGCACCAAGGACACCTTTTTCCTTATCATCTTTAGGCTTAGGCGGTGCACTAGCCTGCACCTTAGGTTGACTTCCAATGTAGGCTTGGTTCCTTGAAAACCAGATCTAACAGTAGAGTCTCGGGACTCAAAGCGCCTTGTGATAGGAGACTTTAGGTAAAGCTCTAACTCCTGTACAACTTGGTAAGCCTGATCAAAGTCACTCACTGCATGGGTCATAAGCTCACATTGCAGATCCATGTGAAGACCCACCTTGAAACGCGCCGGCGTCACTAAGGGATCCTCCTGAATATCACACCGCATCATATACTCCTCAAATTTTGCGATATAATCTGCAATCGACATATATCCTTGGCGTAATGCTTGCCACCAATCTAGGAGCTTTTGACGGTAAGAGAGAGGAAGATATTTTTCCTTTAATAACTCCATCTCTACCCAATGTGCGACTGGGATACGTCCTGATCTCTCGATCCTACGCTCCGTATTTATCCAAAACAATTTAGCTTGACCCACAAGTTTCATTTTCGCAAACCGCACCTGTCGGTTCTCAAACATCTCATACCATTCGAAATAATGGTCCATATCTGCTAACCAATCAAGGAATGCTTTTGGGTCAAAACGCCCATCAAAACTAGGAACATCTACCTTAACACTCTTTAAGACCCTCTCATCGACATCATAACGGTTTTGATACTCAACAGCGGGCTGCGGATTTCGCGCCCCTCCACGTCTTACCCCTCGGCCACGTGCTCTACGACCTCTACCATGATTTCCTACCCGTTTCTTAACTACTCCCCCTACATGAGACTGTTCATCCCCTCCAATGTCAGAGATTTCTCTTAGGGACGCTTCTATCTGATCCATACGGGTATTCGTGTTCCTAGATTGTGCCTCAATGGCGGCCAAACGTTGGTTGATCGTGTTCATCATCTCAGTCAACTGTTCCATATTGAAAATCGGGTGTAGACCAAATCCTCTACCAGTCTGAGTGGGCATACACAATAAGACTCAACTTAGGTTTCCTAAAACACGACTCTGGGAGATTGTTTTGACACAAGACTACAGAAACCGCTGATCCTAACCTTTAGAATGATGCAAATGTGGAAAAATTCAGATCTAGACTTTTTTTTTTTTTGTTGCAAATCTGAAAATTTCAGATTTAGACTCTATATGCGATGCATGAAACCCTAGAAAAAAATAAAATAAAATAAAAATCTAAACTCAATAACTCGATCTAAGACGACCCAATGCAAGAAACCTGTCTCTGATACCAAAATTGATGTAGGACAGCCTAATCTAACCTTTAAATGATCATGGTATTTGAAAAGGGGCAGATTCATGCAATCTTAAAAATAAATAAATATCAGCCTGATTCATTCATCATAAAAATAAAAAAGAAATAAGGTCGATATAGCATTGATTAGGGCCATCCATCACAAACACGAAGTGTAGAATCTTAAAATTTGAATTTAATTGGATCCGGTGAAAGATAGAACTTTCGTCTTGCAATAGGTCCGTCTAACGATCCAAGTGGATTTTCTAATCCAGAAAAATAGGAATTTCCTGGATTGGAAATCTGAAAAATTCAGAAAAGAAATATGGTGGTTCTTCAAATGTAGATTTGAGTGATGGGTTTTATGTAGGGATGAAAAGAGAATGACAATCTTTTGAGATTAGGAGAAAAAGAAGAAAATGGGGTGAAGAAAAGAATATCTTTAAAAAAGAGAGAAACAAGTAGGGGATGAGAAATCGTTTACATGGGCCTCACGCCTTCTTCCAATCACTGGAAGTCGAAGACGAGATCGTCAGAAGAAAAAAACTCTTTTCTTTTTTTCTTTCATCAACATAACATAATATGCTATGGGTTTAGGGCAATCCTTATAAAATTCGTAATTACACGAAATTACCAAAATGCCCCTACTAAAAAAAAGTTTCAAAAAAAAGAAATTCGCACAAAATTGTGCACAAACTATCTCAAAACATAATCAATTCAAATGTTCATAAACTAAATGTAAATTTAAGATGCCCAATGGGCCCCGATGATAGTACCGCGAAGGTGGTGCAATGAAGGTGGGCCGTGACAATCCAACTGTCCGATCACACCCTCCTCGCGATCCAATGGTCCAAATGTCTCCTCTAAGCAACTCACACATGTCACGAACACATGTGTAAGGTCTTCGACTTCTAAAGACCCGACCCGTATCCATCATCTAACCACATTGACAGGGGTAATGCATGCCTCTTGCGTTGATATACTTTGAATGGCCTGGTGTCCGCATTAAATACCCTAATGTAGACCGTCTATCTTGCAAATTGCCAGCACAATTAGCATTCGAGTAACCAGAAAGATGAAGGTGAGCATGCGGTTGTAACAATAAATCTTTACCCGGAGTAGATTTGAGATACAGAAGAATGCGATTCATTGCAATCAGATGTGCAGTGCGTGGGCCATGCATGAATTGACTAAGGATGCCCACAACAGATGGCAGGTCTGACCGGGTAATAGTTAAATAGATAAGTCTGCTAACGAATTGATGATACATCCCAGGATCAGAGAGGAATTCACCATCATTAGGGGTGATTTTTTGGGCAGTATCCATTAGTGTGGTAACAGGCTTGCATCCTAGCATCCTAATCTAAGAGTGAAAATCAAGCGCGTATTTCATCCATGAGAGCACAACTCCAGACTTTGATTGAGCAACTTCAATTCTCAGGAAATATTGGAGAGTCCGAAGGTCTTTGATCTCAAACCAAATCTTGAGAAAAGACTTAACGGCCACCATACCTTCATTATCATTGCTAGAAAGCACAATGCCAATAACATAGATAATTAGCACTATAGTTCCCATAGATTGCCGACAAATGAAAATAGAGTGATTTGCTTCGCTTCAAAGAAATTCAAAATCAAGGAGAGCATAACTAAACTTATCAAACCAAGTACATCGAGATTGTTTGAGGCCATAGATAAACTTCTTCAATTGACACACAAGTGAAATGTTTGACATAAAAAAACTTGGGGGCTGATGCATATAAACTTCTTCGGAGAGGTCACTATGTAAACTCTTCACACCTAGTTGAAAGATGGGCCAAGACAAATTTACTACCAAAGACATCACCACCTGAATAGAATTGAGTTTAGCCACAAGAGAGAATGTCTCGAAGTAATCTACGCCAAGACAAATTTACTACCAAAGACATCACCCTTGGCGACCAACCATGCCTTATAACAGTCAACTGAACTATTAGGATGATACTTGATGGTATAAATCCATCATCATCCAACAATCCTCTTACCCTTAAGCAGTGTCCGAAATATTAGTATCGTGTTACGTATTGCATCCATGGGATACATATACGTATTGCTCACCAGATTGAACATGTGGGATATATCGGCACCACCTGTGTGTTTCGTATCACACAGGTGGGATACAAGATATATCGTGGGATATATTGGCCGATATTGTCGATATTTAAAACATTGCCCTCAGGTAGAGGAATTAACTCCGAGGTATTGTTCTTCGCAAGAGCTCGCATTTTTTCCATCATAGCCGAAGTCTAGTCAAGGCTACTCATAGCCAATGTTTTAAACAATAGAACTTTTTGGATATTGATGATGGGCGCTATGTGTTCTGTTTGTGCATTTTGGAGCGGAAGTATGGAAGTATTGCTTTTCTTTTTGAAATCCTAATCTGCTTCTGACCTGATCTGAGAACTATATGTATTGATCTCTTTCCAGTTTCCATATAAATGGGAAGTATTGAATTACATGAATGCTGATGATAAAATCATTCAAATGACAATCTATGATAGAAAAATATATGGTTAGTGTTATGTTTGAATAAACAATTTTGGATGCTTATTTCATGTGCATTTGCAGCTTTCTTTCTGGCAGCTACACATTCTGTTGCTAATTGATGTGTGTGTGTGTGTGTGTTTTTGTAATTGATGTGTTCTTAACATTTCCTTTTCATTTATATTGATCTGTTGGTGCTCCTATTCCATATTTTGTGCGATTCTTTTAACCCAAAATATTTTCTGCAGAGGGAGATGGCTCGAAAATCTATGTTAGCTGCATTGCTTTTCGTGATCCAGTTAGTGAGGACATTGCTGATGCATATCGCATTCCACCGAATTCCTTTGCTGATAAATGCATTTGTCTGGTTTCACGTTCTCCCAGTTTTTTTGTCCTTCGGGACGCACTGGAAGAATTGTTTACTCTCTGCTTTTCCCCTACTGGGAGCAGGTAAACTTTTTAAGAGTTGTGCTTTCTTTTCTCTAAACTGATCAGAGATCTGCCATTAGATCCAACAACTGGTTTAGTGAACTTCTCTCAGATGCCATTTGTGTATGATGTTCATGTGCAGGAAACATGCTTTTAAGCTGTAGCAAGTTACTGATGTAAACTGCGTTACGTAATCATTACAGCTGTGTTAGTAGTGTTATGCATTGTGGTGCTAAGCTCAATCAATCCCTAGAAAGGTTCTAGATAACACAATCTTTTAGCAGGCTGTTTCTCTGAAGAGATTACTCTTGCTTACATCAAATATGCATGTGGAGGCTGGTTTTCATAGGCAAAAGTTTCAATTGGCAACTCAAGGCTCTTCGGACTTAAAGATGAACAAATGTTCTTGTTACCTTTCCCTTTAATTTATATTTTTCTAGTAGATTCTACAGAATTCCAATGGTTCCTTTGATTAAAATTAAATTGCCTGCCTCCTGTGCATTGTTGACAAAATATCTGCTGGTAATAACAGATGCAAGGAGTTTCATTTGATTATTTTCGAATGATAACAAGATTAGAAAATGTTTGGCAGGGTTTGTGGGATCACAATCCAAAGGGCTTTATGCTAGTCTCTAAGGGCCTTTTTGGATGGTGGGAAAAGAAAAGAAAAGAAAAGAAAATGAATTACTCTTCCCATAGTTTACCATGTTTGGATACAAAAGGAAACATTTGATTTCAAAATGCAATCATATCCTGAACACCATAGTCAAATTCTCATGCACGAAATACGAGTTGACTTTTATGTGAGCTTTATTTGGATTTCCAATTGTTATCCAAACAAGACCCCAAAACAGAATCTATGGGAATCCATGCTCATGGAAAATCTTGGGAAGTCATCAGATAATCATTACAATTTCATTTCTTTCAGATAATCATTACAATTTCTTTTCTTTCTTTTCCCACCATCCAAACAGGCCTTAAGTGAAGGATTGAGACATTTTGGCATTTCAACCATCAAATCACATAATTATTTGGGGATTGGGTTTGGGTGTGATTGTGCTTGTCAAAAGCCAAAGTCAATATGCTAACTTTTTACTTTTGGTTTAAAACCAATATGATTAGTGGCTTGTGGATACGAGGCTCTGAAGGTATGCCATGTTCCAAAAACATGGCACAGATATATGCACCTTCCAGAATGCCATATCTTGGTGCTTTGACTGAATTTAAGTGATCTTGGCTCTTTGGAAGGCCAACACAATGGACTATTGAATCCTTCGATGTCTCTCTAAAAAACTCTATGACAACTACGGAAGACTCAATTTCAAGTTTTTTTTCAATAGAATTTATACGATACGGGAAGTTGTATTTTTGTGACCTTTGGATTTTGGGAGTAAAAATGTGTGCCCCAGTTTGAGGGCCAAGCAGGTTCTAGGTATTTTAAGGTTGCATACTTGTGTTTGCCATTGGTGGGTTCCTACGGGGTTTAAATCTTGAAGGTTGTTTGGATTGTTGGAATCCTCTTTTCTAAACGCCTGAAGTCATTTTCCTTAGATGTGACATTTTCCAACTTTTGTAAAAACAAAGTTGCCCGTTGACATCGATTTCCATTTGCACGGTTTTCCATGAAAAGGGCAATTTCCATTTCCTCTAAAAAAAAAAAGAAGAAAAGAAAAGAAAAGAAAAGAAAAGAAAGAAATGGAGATTTCCATGTTTTCTGAGAGAACTCGCCTTTTCGACCATTGACCTTTCCACATTTCTTTGGAGATCATGTGTGCTAGATCAAAAAGGTTTGGTTGGATTCTTTTAACAAATTTCTATTTCCACAAATTTCCTCAGGTGTGACATTTTGTTTTCAAATCTGCTTTTTGGATTTCAGCAATCCAAACATGCCAATGATGGGTTTCCTAAGGGTTTTAAGTTCTAAGGTTTGGTTTCATTCTTGAAAATATTCAAACATTTATATTATGGAGATTACAGAAATGCAGTAAATTAGTGATCATGATCCCAATTTGATTAAATGGTTTATGCAGCTTATCAGCAATTTGGTGTATACATTTCCTTACCTTAACATATCATCATCATCATCATCATCATCATACCTCAACCCATCAATTTGGGGTCGGTTTTAAGAATCCTATGTTGCCAATCATTTCTAAGGGCCTGTTTGATTTTTCCCGTAACTGTAAATACATGGTAAATGGGTAATTATTACTTATTGAGCCTGTTTGATAATCTGGCTATATTTCTGCTTTAAAAAACAGTCCAGAAAAATTGACTTAAATTTGTGAGCTGCACTGGGATATATTTGACACATCCATGCCGTCAATCCATTTTAGCAGAACATTTTGGGGCGTGATCTGAAAAAAGAGGCAGATCCAACACTCAATTGGCCCACACCAAAGGAAATAGTGTCCGTAAAATGTCCACCATTGAAAGGTGTTTCTTTCACCAGGCCCACACTGAAGTTTATTTGTCATCTAAACCCTTCATAAGGTCACACAGGCATGGATAAGGGGAAAACACAAATATTAGCTTCATCCAAAGCATCTAGGAGCCTTAAGAAGTATTTAACGGTGGGTGAATGATTTATCACAGTTTCCTGTGGTGTGGTCCACTTGAGCTTTGGATCTGCGTCATTTTTGGGCTCATGCACTAAATGAGGCTGACATATAGGATGAACGGTGTGGATAAGCCACATACTTCACAGTGGGCCCTATATTCATTTGGCAGTCGTCCTCAATTATAGCGCTCAAAAGTTAAGCCGTCAACATCTGCATCGTAAACGATGCTGTAATTACCTGGGTAAGTAATTATTACCCATTAACAAGGTAATTACCTGTGAGATGAAAAATCAAACAGGCCCTAAGGTTCCATCCTCAGCAAATGAACAATAATTTGGAACAGAATTCTCCATGATTGCTTGACAAACATTCAATGACCGGCTGCCTACTTGACATTAGAAACTTCTTTACACAGGCTGGTGACTTGCATGCACATTGCTCTTGCTGGTGTTGGGAAATACTTATATGGGTCTAAATATATCAGTCAATGCCAAAGTTTACTAGTCTATAAATGATTTGTTCTACCGGTTTGGTAGATTTAAGTTTTAGCATGCTTGGAACCCCCTCAATTATACCTTTTTAAATGGAAAAAATCTTTATAAATGTCAAGGTCACGAAAAAAGCATGAGGAGATCACTTTTTTTTAAAAATTTTCCCCCAGCATCGCTATACATGTGGCATGCATCTAGTGCAATCAGAACCATCGATCTGGGGGATCACCACAAGAAGAGGATAACTCACAGCATTAGTATGTTGCTGTTGCATTAATAGCCTGTTTATGGTCATCAAAGAAAAAGTTGGAAAAAGAAGAGCTGTAGTCCAGATTCAGTGGGTGAAAATTACACCAATCAGACGGCTAACATTGTTCAACACATTTTGGGCAATGGTTTGTCTACATTTGTAATTGTTGATCTGGCGGATCGCCCCAAGAAGGGGATATAGCTAAAACTCACTGCATTGGGATTATGTTGCCATCACATTAATCGACTGTGAAGGATGCCAGAGAAAAAGTTGGAAAAAGAAAGAAAGTAGTCTGGATTCTGTGGTGGAAAATTGCACCAATCAGAAGGGCTATGGTCTGTCTATGACCCACCTGATCAACAATTCCTCCAATTTCCTAGACATTTTCCATGTGTGTGGTAGAGATGACTCTGAGTCTTCTTCAATGGTTCTTTTCTAGCAAACCTCCTATATCAATGTCTGGTTGCTTCCTTCCATCATTTGCTTCAAGAAGCAAATATGATGATCTATTCTTTACCTAATGGTGATGCTAGAAGACTTCTGAGCATTGGGATTCTATCTTCTGAAATCTTGTAGTGGTCTTGGCTTTATGTTTCATGTAATCTCATGTTTTGTTTATCAATAAATAAAATAACCATTAATCATTTCAAAAGGATTAATTGACATGAGATGTTGGTTTTGGTTACCTTTAGTAAACTAATTCCATTTGTGAAGTAAGAATTAGTAAAACAATTTGTCCATTTTATAAACGAGTGCATATTAATGCTTATTATGTGATATGTTATCTTGCATTAGTTGATTGTTGGAAGTTGGAACTACGATTTGAATTGCATGAACCACAAGGAATTGGTTTCGAGTCTGGTGATTAAGGCCTATTATTAACAGGTTTACATGCTCCAAAGGTCCAGTTTTTGAGTTATTATTGTGATGGAAATCCAAAAATCAAAACTTTGAATGAATTAGTTTTTCTGATAACTTTCAAAGATCAGGCGTATCCTCATTCATTTCAGTTAGGAGTTTTAACGTTGTCCTGATATGTATGTAAGCATGTGTGGCCGGCAAGAAAGGGCTTCTAATGTATGTGCTTACATATTCATATCTATGTATCTACCTTCCAAAATAAAGGCTTCTGATACACGCATATGATATTAGCAGACCCCAGTTGGTTGGGATAAAGCTTAGATGGTGATGATTAAGTATGCATGGAAAACTCTACATTTTATGCCATCCCGTTGTGCTCAACTTCTTTAGCTGTGTGACAATTTCAGCAAGCCGTTATGGGAAATCATAGCACATATGGTGATGAATGTTCCCTTGCCTACTCCTGGAAGGGATCGTGTTCTATTTGCTATTGAGAACTGCCTTCTATCTGTGGATGTTCCACCAAAGGAAGGACTCCCGCATGCGGATGTATGGATTCTTCATTTCTTTTCTTGATTTTGAGCTTCCCAATTTCACTGGCAGTGTGGTTCAATGATATATGAATAGTTTTGGAAGCAACTGCATACACTCACTATATTCATTTCACTGAGTGCAGATATCATTTCAGCCAATTGTGCAGTGCCTGGATGTTGACAACTTAATTAAGCTTTTTACTGCCGTGTTGCTTGAAAGACGGGTTCTGCTCCGGTCAAATAAGTACCTTTCTGACTTTGAAATTCCAAACACTTTCTTGTCAATGTGTATCTGTTAGACTTCCTGAATACTTCATTCTTTGGTTCAGTTTTGGCGTTATGTAAGTTTTACATGCTGTTGTGATAAGCTGTTATGTACTGTTTACAATTTGGCATTTTGTTTTATGTGTTGTTCAAATTTTGCCACTAGGTCATCCTCTTTTCTCCCATTTTCAGGTATTCCCTTTTAACTCTAGTATCAGAGGCCATCTGCCATTTAATATACCCATTCAGGTGGCAGGTAAGCTCTTGTTATGGATACCCTTTTCGCACCATTTTGATGTTTGACTATAAGGCACTGCTTGCTTTGTAGGGGAGGGGGGGGGGGGGGGGGGGGGGGGGGGATCTGAAACCTGCATTAGGTTGTTGTGCTCTATTGATGTCTTCGTTTGATGTATAGGCTCCCTTCTAAACTTTTACCTTTGTTTTCTGAAGCATGTCTACATTCCACTGCTATTTTTCAGTGGAGTAGACTACATTGATGCTCCTACGCCGTACATGATGGGTCTTCATTCAGGGGTTGACACATCTGGTCTTGCGATGGATGGTGTAAGCTCCTCACCTTCCAATTAATTGATTTACGAATACCGAATGTTGCATTTCATTATATATTTTTCATTAAGTTGTGCTGTTACAGTGATGATATTGATATTTTTGATGGCACTAATTTTTACATGTTGATTATTTATGTTATTTAAAAAGGTGATATATTCACTAATTTGGAGTTGTATATGACTTAATACTATAATTGTTTTTTTTTTTTCAGGAAGATGTGTCACTTTGATAATATACATGTGTGTAGAGCATAGTTTTATTTGTTTCTATTTATTTAAAGTTTTTTAATTATATTTCGAAATTGCTAAATTTACCTTTCTATTGCCAGAAGTTGGGTATTTGATTGGGCTGTTTGTATTGGTTGCTGCGATATGTATATGATCTACTATTATTCCCTTTTGTGGTTTATTTCTTGTCCCACACATCCCGCCCCCCCCCCCCCCCCCCCCCCCCCCCCCCCCTCTTCCTCTTTCTTTTAAGCAGTGCTAATCAAAGTATCTTTACCATTAAGAAAGGACCTTTTTGTTGAAAAGGATATAATCAAGGTAGGGTCTTACATGACAGTATTGGCCGGCTATATCGGCCAATGCAACCCCGTAATGGGCAAAGATTTTTTTTTGGGAAAAATCTAAAAAATTATTGGTAAACTTCTAAAAAAATGTGAGAATCCCAAATATGTATTCTTTTTGGTTTTGGATATGTATTTGATGGTGTAACATGCCACTCTTTGATAAGAATTCTATTTGTAGGGCAGTGGCAGCTTGACGTGCTGAAAGTCGATCAAATAGGCCTTGATCGAACACAAAGCAAGCATTATTTGGTGGATTAGGGCCTAATACATAAGAAATACAAAGAAAAGAAGGAAAAATGAAAAAAGTTGATGGTTTACCACTTCTTCTGATATTTTTCAAAATGGTCCACTTTGCTCTACTGAAACTTTGTGTTTTGGTCCTCAAAATAGACCTAGACTAGTTTAAAATTAATTTCTAAGCTTCCTTCATGGTTGAAATGAAGACAAAAGTGGGAAGAAGAGAGAAAATTGAAGCTAGAAAATTGAAAAACAATGGGCTCTTTGTGGTTGTATAAGTTTGTAATGGCCATATTGTCTCCATAAGTATGTTGATATGAGGTGCGTTGGCCAGTTTCCACGGATATGGTCCTTTGTTTCACAATGGACTGATTCACCCACGTATTGTGTGATGGGATTGATTGTTTCCTTTACGTTCAGCCAGTACAGCTGATAAATAACTGTTTTTGAATACCATGAGTCAAGGAAATTTTCTTTGGGGCTAGTAGGAGTGGTGAACAAAGCAGAAATTGAGAGAATAGTTGAGAATTTTTCCTTCATCTTTCTATGGTTTGTTACTCATTAAAGGCTATTCCTGAAATGCAATTAGATTGGGCATTTTGCATAAAGAAACCAAACCATAGTGTTTTTTTATTTTTTATTTTTTATTTTTTTATTGAAAATGAAATTTGGGTATATAAAAATTGATGCATCTTGCAAATGTGTTTAAGGGAGTGGTCATTTTGTTGGTTTTGCAAATGACGGTATTTCAAGAGATGTCCTTCTTAACTTGTCATATTTCTTGACCTTGTAGTTCTAATCAATGTTTTAAATATCGATGATATTGGCCAAAATATCTCATGATATATCCTGTATCCCACCTATGCGATATGAAACACAGGTAATGCCGATATATCCTATGATGGGGACATCTCGCGCACACGCACGCCCCCCTTAGGCACGTACGCAAGGAGGGCCCCACCTTTGATCTGGATCGATGACGACATCCGTGGAGAGCCTCCTAGTTAGAGGACTGTGTTTTGGTTCCTTGGGACGGACCCGATCATCATGTGGATCCCATCATTGGATCTCATCATCGTTGCCCACTACCCCAGGTGACCTAGGACTTTGAGTTTTGCTTATTACCGTTATTAGGAACACCATGAACGGTTTAGATTGCATTGATTAATTGTTATTTTTTATTACTTCTTCTTTAAGTAATAGTATGCGCATATAGCGCGACTTTTGGGGTATAGATTTTTCTTATAAATAGGCAACCCCTTGTAGGTTTTTTTTTTTTTTCCATTGAAGTTTATGAATAAAATTCTGCGTTTTCCTGTTTCTCTAATTCTCTGAGTTGTGGAAACCTAATTAGGTGTGAAACCTTCCCTTCCTCGAAGGGCTAACTACTGTGGTGCAAAGCCACACCCATCACAAATCCCCCCCATCTCCTGCCCTCCATATTCATCATCTCCTATCCTCCATATTCATCATCTCTTACAACCATCCCCTCATCAAATCCACCTAAGTTTGCAGCTAATCTTTTCCCTATAGCAGATTTTCAGAATCTGGCCCTGTAAGAGAGCTGAAACTTCAGCGGAGCACAGTGTTCAAACCGATCATCCGTTTGTCCTAAAATTTAGAGGGAAGGTGGCCCATCCTTAGCTGATTCCAGATTTGTAGGCCCCACACACGTGCGGGCTGCCATCCACGCACCTGCGTCAGGCCGGTTTGCTGTCCACACGTGCAGGCTGATCACAGGTTCTTTCTCGTTTCTAATTCACTCTTCTCTTGCCTTATTTCCATAACCCTAACCCTAGATCATCTCAAATCCCCAAGTTCTATTCCACTTTTGTAACCCTAGGGTTTCCTAAATTGAAACATGTAAATTCCTTGGATTGGAAAATAATCCTTTGCATGTGGGGATGAATCTACTCTCCTTTGAGCATTGTTTGGTCCATAATTTTTAATTGATCCAGCCGTAACATGTGTAGGCTTGGACCCTCGTAGATTCCCATTGTCAAATGCTTGACTTTATGTGGGATGTGAAATTATCGTGATTGTTTCTAAATTAGCATGATCTAAAGCCTTAAAATCTTGCATGTCATATTTAATTTTCATGTCCTGCATCAAATTTGGTATCAAAGATTAGGTTTTTCATAGGGGATTGCATTGTATGTTTAGGGTTTAGTCTACTCACCTTTATTTTGCATTAAATCTCATCATATAGGGCCGTTTAGGACCCATCATTCACAACATAGACTGCTGAATTTTTTGTTGTCAGAAATTTCCCAATTTTCTGTTAACAAACTGTTTGGACAGTGATGTTGCTGGAATTTTAGGAGCGTTGCATAGTTTCCCTCATATAGAGTCCTATAGGAGCATTTTGTCACATTTAGATGTATATAATTGCATTAGAGGACCTTTGAGTTGAGTGGGTAGTTGTATGCCCACACGTACTGGTTGCGGTTTTGGGTTGCACCCTGCATTAAACATGGAGCAATTACAAGAGTCAATGGACAATGTAACCCAGCAGTTTGAGTCTTTGGTAGATGCTTGGAACAACTTATTGACCAACGTTGGGATTAGGGGTGCACACGGTTCGGTTTGGTCTGGTTTTAGGGTGAAACTGGAACCGAACCGTTCCCTACGGTTTTGGGATTTTTGGAACCGGAACCGGACCGTTAGCGCCTTAGAACCGAACCGGAACCGGACCGTGAAAACCGGTTCGGTTCCACGGTTCTGGGCTCACATGTATAGTTTGTTGATATGACCAAATGCTCAGTGGAACATTGTGTATTTCCTCTAAAGATAAATGAACAATACAATTGCCAAGCGACAATAAAATAGAAGAGGAATCAAAGAACTCAATAAATATAGAAATGAAGATTACTACCTGATTTCATGGCAGTGTGTGTTCCTTTTATTTTCGGTACATTTAAGAAGCCAGCAAAGCATTCGATAATCGCTCATCCGGAGAAGACGAGATTTGGAATCGACTGAAATTTAGTATCATACACAACAATTGTATAACATGTAAAATGAAAATGGAGAGAGAGAGAGAGAGAGAGAGAGAGAGAGAGAGAGAGAGAGAGAGAGAGAGAGAGAGAGAGAGGACTGAGGGAGGGCGGCAGTCCTCAGTTGGCGTCGGCGAGAGGGCAGGGCCGCAGGAGTAGGGCACTCAACGAGAGGGGCGAGAGGGCAGGGGGCGCTAAAGCCTTTTTACTTTTTGTTTTAAACTAAAGCTCGGATCCACGGTTCGTGTCACGGTTTGGATCAACGGTTCGTGTCACGGTTCGGATCAACGGTTCAGTTCGGTTCTACAGGGCCCTAAACCGGAACCGATCCGTAATCAACGGTTCTGGAAAATTTGAAACCGGAACCGGACCGTTAGCACCCTAGAACTGGACCTATCCAACGGTTCGGGTCCGGT
Organism: Magnolia kwangsiensis; assembly: GCA_037074715.1. NCBI lineage: Eukaryota > Viridiplantae > Streptophyta > Magnoliopsida > Magnoliales > Magnoliaceae > Magnolia > Magnolia kwangsiensis. The sequence goes on from CM073581.1 coordinate 103,085,576, forward strand.
TACACGGTTCCAACGGTTCGATGTGCACCCCTAGTTGGGATTAACTTAATGTACGTGTTACCCAACTAGAGACCTCTGCCTGGGCAAACCCCGCCATTGGAGAAGATGCCCAATCTCAGGCAGGTGGTCTGGAGGATAGACAAAGGAATGTGGGTGGTCAAAGAAACAGACATGGGCGTGCGCTCGTGCACCCATCTCGCGAGGGGCATTATGATCATTAAGACCCAGATGTGCAACTCCTCAAGAGAGTTAGAGTAGAGGCCCCTACATTTAATAGCCACTTGGGCTCTAAAGCTTTTCTAGATTGGTTGGCGGATATGGACCACTATTTTGAGTGGTACGATATATCGGATGCTCGTCGAGTCCAATTTGCCAAGATAAAGCTTGTGGGCTAAGTAAAGAGGTTTTGGGCTACTATGGAGCGAAAGAAAGAAAGGTTGAGGGAACCCCCAATAGTCCATTGGGAAGAAATGAAAGAAACTCTTAAGGAAAAATGTCTCATTTTCTCTTATCATGTAAGGTTGGTTGATGAATCGAAGTCCAAGTCTAAGCCTCTCCATATTCTAAATACCAAAGACTTTGAGTGAGAGAATGAGTTGAACTCGATAGTGTACGTCCTTGTGGCCAGGGAAAGTGCACTAGAGGATAATGCAGAGTTACCCACTAAGGCCATTCCGGTAGTGGATGAGTTTTGTGATGTCTTTCCCAATGATCTACCAGATGAGCTTCCCCTTATGGGGGATATACAATACGCCATTAATTTAGTCCCTGGGGCAACTCTACCAAACCTGTCTGAGATGGTTAATAGGAGTCCATGAGAATTAGTTTCACATTCAAGGTGAAGGATCTAGTTGCATTTCAGGGGATCATTGATACATTGTCCAACCTGTCTCCTAACCATCTTGATTTTTCAGACCTTTCTCTTGATCCATGGCCCCCTCCCGACCAATCTTCCTAACATCTACCTCCCATACCTACCCTTCTCACACCTATAGAGCAGATAGAGAATATTCTGGACCATTAGATAATATTGATGTCAGACGGGGGATTTCAAAAGTTCTTGGTCAAGTGGAAGTCACGCCCAACTTCAGACAGTATGTGGCTCACTGAGGAGGAGCTTTAGAGACTTGATCCTGACATCTTGGAGCGGTTTAGGAGTTTTGTTTTGCCAGTAGCGAAATCTTCGTAGCCGGGGAGAGTTGATGGGGACTTCTCGCGCACACGCACGCCCCTCTTACGCATGTATGCAAGGAGGAGGGCCCCACCTTCGAACTGGATCGATGACAACATCCATGGTGGGCCTTCTAATTAGAGGACTGTGTTTTGGTTCCTTGGGGTGGACTCGATCATCATGTGGATCCCATCATTGGATCTCATGATCGTGGCCTACTACCCTAAGAGACCTACGACTTTGAGTTTTACTTATTACCGTTATTAGGAACATCATAAATGGTTTAGATTACATTGATTAGTTGTTATTTTTGATTACTTCGTCTTTAAGTAATAGTATGTGCACATGGCGCGACTTTTGGGGTATAGGTTTTTCTTATAAATGGGCAACCCCTTGTAGGTTTTTTTTTTTTTTCCATTGAAGTTTATGAATAAAATTTTGTGTTTTCCTACTTCTCTAATTCTCTGAGTTGTGGAAACCTAATTGGGTGCGAAACCCTCCCTTCCTCGAAGGGCTAACTACCGTGGTGCGAAGCCACACCCATCTCAAATCGCCCCCATCTCCTACCCTCCATATTCATCATCTCCTACCCTTCATATTCATCATCTCTTACAGCCATCCCCTTATCAAATCCACCCATGTCTGCAGTTAATCTTTCCCCTGCAATAGATTTTCAGAATCTGACCCTGCAGGAGAGTTAAAACTTTGGCGGAACACCGTGTTCAAACCGATCATCCATTTGGTTTAAAATTTAGATGGAAGGTGGCCCATCCCTGGCCGACCAGGCCCTAGCTGGCTGATTCCAGATTTGTGGGCCCTACACACGTGCGGGCCGCTATTCAAGCACTTGCGTCGGGCCGGTTTGCTATCCACACGTGCGGGTTGATCACTGGTTCTCTCTCGTCTCTAATTCACTTATCTCTTGCCTTATTTCCATAACCCTAACCCTAGATCATCTCAAATCCCCAAGTTCTATTCCACTTTTGCATCTTTAGGGTTTCCCGAATTGAAACATGTGAATCCCCTGGATTGGGAAATAATCCTTTGCATGTGGGAACGAATCTACTCTCCTTTAAGCATTGTTTGGTTCATAATTTTAATTGATCTAGTCCAAACATGTGTAGGCTTGGACCCTCGTAGATTCCCCTTATCGAATGCTTGACTTTATGCAGGATGTGGAATTATTGTGACTGTTTCTAAATTAGTATGATATAAAGCCTTAAAATCTTGCACATCATATTTAATTTTCATGTCCTGCATCATCCTACATGTTCAATCCGGTGAGCATTTTCAATTTTTGATCCCTTTTTCGTTGAAATTATTTTAAATCAATGTCAAATGGGTACAGATCCATTAGTTCTTCAAGTTTTGTATGAAAATCATGGAGTCAGAGCTTTGATTTCGATGTCCATTGGTTCTTCATCTTCTCCATGTCTTTTTCGAAACTTTCCTTCAACCAGCTGTCAATTGAGATTAATTTCGAAGTATTTAGGCGTATTTGATGAAATTATCATTACATACACTCTAATTTCAAAATTTGAGTGTAGGTGGTCTGATTTGGGGGAAATTGGGAAAATTCAAAATTTTCCAAATTTCTCCGAAATTGCTTTCAACGTTGCACTCTAAACATGAAATCAAGCATGTATGAGCGTTGACCTATTGATTTGTCAAGTCATTGTCAATTTTAAGAAAATAAAAATCATTTTTAATAAAAATTATTAAAATATTACTTTTTTTTTTCAAAAATTCCCTTCAACCAGTTGTCAATTGAGATTAATTTCGAAGTATTTAGGAGTGTTTGGTGAAATGATTGTTACATACACTCTAAATGTTATGCATTCAATTTGAATATAGTTGCATTAGTTCAGTCAAAGGAAACCTATAATATGCACTTTGTTTTTGAGATGTTATGATTTAAAAGTGTGTATTAAGGTTTTTTTTTTTAACAATCCTTGAAGTTCCATTGAAAAATTCAACCATTTCCCCAATGTTTCCCCATGTTTCCTAAAAAGTGTGATAAATTACCTGATACAAACGATACAACCTGTGCGATAATCGATACACATCTGTATCCCAAGAATGCGATATATAACGCAATATCGATATTTCGAACATTGGTTCTGATTCGATCCCTCCTTTTTTGTTTAAAGATCAATATTGTGAATACTCCTTGCCATGTACATTTGCAACTGTCATCTAATTTGTCACCGCATTCCACTTCTCTAAGTCAAATCTTTCCCTTGACACCTACGAATCACACTCACATACACAATCCATCAAGGTTGTTCCAGTGGGCATTATTAAAAAAAAACATCTATTTCATGAAGTAGGCTTTTTTTCATGGTTGAAACTCTGGTTTCTCGTGAATAGAGAGTGGAGTGGCTCCTCAGAAAATTGTGCCACAAAATTAACATGTCAATGGATAGATTGCCTTTATGTTAATAGTGATGGCTCTTACGGGCAATGTTTTCTGTATCGTTATTGCCTAATGTATTGCACCCTTGGGATACGGATACATATTGGTTATTGCACAGGATATATCGGTTGTTGAGAAACATTGGGAAATTAGTTGAATTTTTCAATGAAACTTCAAGGAGTATTAAAAAAGGCACCAAAACACACTTACAAATAAAAAATCACAAAAAACAAGCGTACATAATAGGTTTTCCCTGTATAGGGTCCTAATCTATGTTCTATCTTACTGAACTGATGTAACAAAAAGTCAATTCATAAAATTTATAAATGTAAGAAGACATGTATGGAAAAACACGTATCACATTCAAAAGTAAAAGAAGTGGAAAAGTAGAAATATACTTGTGGATTTCGGGAAAAAAATAAAATTTTTAAACATTTTAAAATTAATTTTAATTAAAATTAATTTTTCCCCCAAAGAATCCCCAAATTGCTAAGAATGTGTAGATCATGTTATATATATGTTTGATTTCGTGTTTGGACACTAAGGGCGTGTTTGTTTACTCGGTGGAAGCTATAAATGCATGTATATGCGTAATGATGAGTTCCAGAAGGAGTTGCTAGTAAATGTTAGAACAATTTGACTTTTAAAATACATGTTTCTTTAATATATATAAGAAGGAAATAAGTAATGATGGCCTTTTCCCAATGCTTTTTGAGGGGTTGAAACCGTCACATCAAAGGGAAAGTGGTTGGCATAGTGCATCGACTTTTGATATTGGGATCACACATATGCATATAAGGCCTATTATGTAGCTACAGTGTGTGTGGCCCCTGTACACATTCAAAAGGTGGGATCGTTGATAGTGAATCCTGTTGTGATCTATGTGCCTTCCATCCATACCATCCATTCGTATTGAAAACTCACTTCAAGGCATGATCGAAAAAATTGAAGCAAATCCAAATCTCAGGTGGGCCACATTGTAAGAAAACAATGGCCATTGAAACAACCATGACATCAAACAGACCTCGATGAAGGGACAACACAAATATCAACTTCAACTACAACATCTATCGCCAGAATCGTAAGGGCATTGCATAGAGAAGGCATAACAGATCAAGATCTCGCATCATGCACGACCTCCTGTGGAAATCTATTCTGATCAATATGAGGTGAAGAATACGACGTCCATACCTTGGAAATGAAGACAACCCACCCAACGATGTGTCTTAGTGATGGATGTCTGAGGCGGAGAAGGTATTTGTGCAACCTTGACTCCGAATGAGAATGGTGGTAGGCTGACTCCGAAGGGGGAAATGAAAGAGTTAGATCATATTTGTTGTATATGTAGGCTAAGAAAATGGAATAGAGGAGGACGAAATGAGGAGGAAACACCATACCTAATTCAAAGATAAGTCGCTGGCGAGGGAGGAAGACGAGAGTGATGGTGGCTTTTGTTTTGTAACCATCTCTCGAAGGTGCACCATACACTAATGCTCTTGCGAGACAACTTTTCAAGAGGTCATTGGAAATGGATTTGGCAGAGATTTCCATATGGGTATCTTGCTTTTAGCACTGTTTTGAATTTCAAAGTGGGTGTAAATACACCCTCACCAAATGACGGGAGTAGGTCATTATGACTTATTACAATGAATTTCGTTTTCCATCGAGTAAACAAACATGCCCTAAGATTGCAACCGATTTGGGAAAAATTGGGGAAATTTCAATTTCCCTAATTTTTAGCAACCCGGTCCATGTTCCCCAAATCTCAAAATTGAAGCTCCAAATCCATAAATTTTCATGCAAAGCATGAAGAATCATGGATTTCTTACCATTTGACACTATTTAGAATGTATACAAAAGAAAAAAATGAATCAAAACTCCAAAATTGTACCTTTTAGAATCTAGCTCCAAGAAGCTTTTGATTGCGATTTTGGGGAAATTTTGAAGATTTTCTTCCAACAAAATAGAGTGGACTGGTTGAAATCTCCTTACAATGTATTAGGAAGTTTTTTTTTTTTTTGGTTAAAAAATTGATTTTTGTGAATCTTTTAGGATTTTCTAGACAAAACAGTTTGGTTTCCTTTTATCCCTTTCAATATTGCACTTAGTATTGATATATTGCACGATATATTAAGAATTTATAAAGGGGGAGTGTGGATATATTGCATGATCTCGCGATATCCATTATATATCCCAATATTGTGCAATATATTGTAAGATACCATGAAAAATGGATATTAAAGTTGGTATTGTTTCGCTCAGCTTGGATAACAAATTTATTGTGGGATATATTAGTGATATCGGAAGATGCTGAAAACATTGCTTGCAGGTACATTCTTGAGTTTAGCACAATCATTTCATGTGCTTAATCTGTCTTTTTCTCTGGGTTAGATAATAGGACAATCGGAAGGCAACATGAGCACAGGATGAGTATTATTGAAATGAGAATGCTGGCCTGGATGTGTCTGAAGACGAATGAAGTCATTGAAGCAGCCTATGAGTAGGCCTACGGAGAGAATAACAAATGATGGCAAGTGGATTGAGATGGTTTGGCCATGTGCAACGTATAGTGGAGACTGCCCCAATGAAGAGGGAAACCTTGATTATGGTTGGAGGACTGGGCCTGAAAATGGGTCGAGAGGAAGACCTAAAAGGGCATCCTTTTGGGAAATGCCTCTCAAGGAGGTTGTGGTAGTTTTGTTGATTTTTGGGGTGAGATGGGAAGAGTCTTCTTCAAATGTAAACATGGGTGTGTGCCCTTTCAAGGGTGTATTTTTTCCCTTGTGGCTACTTAATAAAACTTGCTTTGAAGATCGAAAAGAAAGAAGAGCTAAAAGAATTTGGAAAGACGCAGGAGAAGGGATATGATTACGAAGGATAAGGCCTTAAATTTAGGATTGATTGGGAAAACAGTATACATAAAGCTAACCCCAAATAGCTGGGACAAGGATATGATGATGAATTTCATGAGATTAACCACGTAATCGAATGTATAGAATTAACGCTTTTGGTAAGTGTTTGTAGGTAAAAAGAGAAGGAAAAGATGGTGTGTTAGGGAAATAGAGAAAAAGAACTTGGATCTCCTTTCCCTACATTAGGCTCTCATTTATAATACTAATTTGATACAAAGATTCATGCTTGAAGATGTAAATTCTAATCTCTAATATACATAATAATCATCCTAGTTATGGTGCATTGAGGTACCACATGACACTGTACTCTTCATAATGCTAATGTGCTCATCACTCTGCATGTACACAAGTGTTGTGTACACTAACATTGTTAAAGATGTTTTGTTGTATTTGGTGGTAATGTTCGAAGTATTGGTATCACTACAAGTTTTGTTGGCCGAGGATACGGAAACAATATCGATATCGCTGGTAACCAAAAATGTGGGAAAACATGGGGAAAACGGTGGAATTTTTTAGTGAAACTTAAGGGGATGCTTAAATACACATATTTGCATATTTGGGAATAAAATATTGTAAAAAGAATGCATACATAATAAGTTTCCATTTAATAGGGGCCTAAAAGCATGTGCTATTGTAAGAAATCAGTCCAACCTTACCATCCATCCCATCTATCCATCCAATCATCCAACCTTCCATCCAAACATCCATTGATATTTCAAAATATCGAAAACACAATATTTCGCTGAGAAATCGTTGACAACTCAAAAAAGAAAAAGAAAAAAAAGATTGTGATCTCGAAATCACCCATATTTCAATAATGATAATATTGCGATATTATTGTCGACAAATTGAAACATTGCATACAATCATGCGCGCATAAAAAAATAAATCGAAATGGATTTATTTATTTATTTGCATAAACAAATTTTTTGGCGATATCGATGCATTGGTGATATTATCGAAATATTGCTGATACACTGGCGATACAAGTGGCACCTGTAATTTACACAATAAAAAACATGGGCGGTACGTAGTGATGCATTGCCAATATCTTGAATTTCTAATACTACCAATGTTGTCGATATCGCTACCAGTGTTATCGGTATCGCCGAGCTAAAGATACAGATGATATCAAGGATCTTTCGATAATATCGGGGATACTTTGAACAATGTTTGGTGGATCATGTCTTTGTTGATAGTGACCTATACCTTACCAAGTGCTATTACATGAGCATTGAAGAGGTCTTGGTTTTATTTACTGGTCCTAGAACTTTCTTTAGTCATATAATATCTGATGCTTAATGAGGTAGCCGATTCTTTTGCTGAAGGAATGATGCAGCAACTTCAAGAGATTATCTTCTAAATTGAATGAACCTGAAAGTACTTACGAATTGGAGCCGTAGTCTTCTTGAAGATGCCACTATTTAACTCCAAAAGATCCAAGTTTCAGCAAGTAAATATAATAACTAACAAAGAAATGAATAACTATAAATCATTCCACACAAACCCATTGGTATCACACTAGGGTCCTTTAGAGGGATAGCAACAATAGAGATTTGAATCCCATTGTAGGAAACACGAACTAAAATAAACTCATAAATTCAGTCTTAAAATAATCACTCTCATCATTCTATTCTACATGTTATATAGCTATATAGAATCATAGAGTAGCTTCTAGATCTTTATTTCTTCATTTGTTCTTATGGCCCTTGATAGAGTGGAATGGTGGAAAGGATTCATGTAGCTGACCCCAATTAGTTGGGATCAATGTTTCAAATAGCGTCCGTAGCATAGAGGCAGTGTAGTGTGACTATAGCGCTACATAGCATCCTAAATAGCGTAACTCCCCTGTAGCGTACACTATAGGGGTCGTAGCATACGCTACAACTACGTAGCGCGTAGTGTAAGCTACAATGTATTTTTTTACTATTTTATTTTTTATTACTTTTTTCATGTTTCTTTGTATCTAATGTTGAGGAATGTGACACTTGTATTGTACTTGATACTTTTAATCTATGAGATTTTTATTTCTTTTCATAATTGTGACTTGTGGTTTCAATTAGACATTATTAATTAAAGTAGTTTGCTTAGAAAGTTGTTGATGTGATAATTATTTGATTTGGCTTATATATGTGGATTGGCTTTTGATAAATGATAACTAATAAATCGTTTGAACATGCTTATAATTAATAAAATGAAACATCTTTTAGGCATTTATATATTTTTCCCCCTTTTTTCCATTATTAATTATATTTGTCTTATTTTTAAATTAAAAAATAGAAGTATCGTATGGGTTATGCTACACAGCACAAGCTATAGAGGGCTAAGCGCTACGCATCACACTACCTCTATTTAAAACACTGGTTGGGATGATGATTTGTTCTTATTGTTCCACATACTATTCATCAACTCCTACCCGAACTACTAATAAAGAGTTTAACTGAGGAAATCGGAAATAAAGACTTCTTAATCAAATAGGGTTCTCTGTATCAAATAGACTTCTACTGTATATAGGCCCTTTGGGGGAAGTTCCTATGGCACAAAGTTCTCAAGGAATCATATGGGATCAACAATTATAATTAGGACAAGCATTCGAGCTTGTTTAGTAGCTTGGAGAGCCACCTTGAAGGTGTCTTCTCCTGTCGTTGGAGGCTTCAAATTTCTCATAGGTGATGGGTATAGGATCCATTTCTTGGAAGACTTTGTTTAGATCGTCCTCTATGCAGTCTATTTCAGTCCTTCTTTTACTTTAATGAGAAATTTATGCCAACTAATCAATGCTTTTAGAGCTTGCAACCACTTGGTGTGGAACATCTGCTTTAGAAAGAATCTTATAGATGATGAAATCAACTTACATGCTGAATTTTTGCCTTTGCTGAATGGAACTTCCATTCCTCTCTCATTTTTGGGTGTGTGCCAGGGAGCTTCCCGTTGTATTTGTGGGCCTCCCCTTATATGTTAGTAAACCAGCAAAGCACCTCTGGGATAAGGTGGTGGAGAGATTTGACTTTTGAGAGGAAGCTACCCTTCAATATAAAAAAAGATTTTAGAGGAATTCAGCTAGATGGAAAAGTTGGTACTTTTCGCTTGGTGGCTGCATTACTCCTATCAAAGTGGCTCTATTGAATCTTCCTCTTTATTTCATGTGTCTATATCCAAATGCATGGCCTCGGTGCTTTTAAGTATCGAGAAATTCCATCGTGACTTCTTGTGGAAGGGGTGGGGGACAAGAAAAAAAAATTCCATTTGGAGGGGTGGAATATAGTATGCATGTCTTATGTAGAGTGAGGAGCAGGAATCAAGGACCTTAAGACTATGAGTGCGGCGTTGCTTGGGAAGTGGCTTTGAAGATTTGGGGAGGAGAAGGGGTGTTATGGAAGGAGGTTATAAAATGTAAATACGGGTGCTCAGGTGGAGGTTGGCGGACTAGAGATTCTTCAAGCTATAGAGTGTCGACTTTGTGGAAAGGGGTCTATTCCGTGAAGCTGCTCTTTATTGTAGGGGTGGGATTCACTTTGGGGAATGACGAGAAAATCCAATTTTGAGAAGTTGTTTGGGTGGGAACCTCCCCCTTGAAAGCCGACTTTCCTAATATATTTCACTTGGCCTTGGATCCTTCTATAGTGGTGGCTGGTTGCTTCTTCCAAATTGGGGATGTGGTTGTTTGGGAACCCCCTTGTTGTAGGTTTCTTCGTGATGAAGTAGTGGCTGAATTTGTGGTGCTTTTGGACCGCGTTCACTTTTGCTCCCTGGTTATCTTTGAATCGGATAAGTTAGTTTGGAGGGTTGACAAGTTGGGCTCCTTCTTTGCCCGGTCCCTTTATTCTAGCATTTGTGAGGGTGGTCAGAATGGAGAGGTGGCGCATACCAAGGTTGCTTGGCATTACAATGCTCCTCCTAAGGTGGTCGCATTTGGGTGGTTGGTTAGTGGGAAGAAAGTCTTAACTATTGATAATCTTCGGAAAAAGGACTGGTACTTTCAAACATTTGTCTCTTGTGCATGGATGATGAGGAAATGGTAGATCAACTTTTCATGCATTGCCCCTTTGTGTGATCCATTTGGGCGGATTTATTGGGTCATTTCCGTTTTTCTTGGTGCTTCTTGAATTTGGTGGGTGATCTTTTGATTGCTTGGCACAGTGTGGACACTAGGAAGAAAAGGAAGTTGCTGTGGAGAATGGCCCTGCTTGCTATTTGGTGGGCTGCTTTGAAAGACAAATGAGAGATGCTTCAGGAATGATAAAACGTTGACTGAGGGAACTTCCCAAAGGGCAAGGATGCTTATTGTCGAATGGGCTTCGAGTGTGCCTAAGCTTTTGGGTTTGTAATCTTGATTTTCTTGGGATGTAATTGGGTTGCCTTCTCGGCTCCCCTGCTTTGTTGTTTCGCTGTTTTTGCCTTCGTGTTTAATAAAATTCTCGTTATTTCTCTCTCTCTCTCTCTCTCTCTCTCTCTCTCTATATATATATATATATATATATATATATATATCTCAGAAAAAAAAAAAAAACTTCAATTCCTCTCACTGGGAGTGACAAAAGAATTTGGAAATGGGAACCACTGGGGAAGTTCTGTTCGATCTTTCTGCAGATTACTATCTGGCGAAAGAAGTCTATTGACTTCACTGGATTGCATCTGGAATTCTGGTTCTCTCCTAGAGCCGCTAGTTTTTATATGATTGTAGGCTTTGGACAGAATCCTTATTCTAGTTCACCTTAAAAGTAGGCAAGAATCGTAGTTTCTGGTTGTTAATCATCTCTTTATTTGAATGAGGGAGAGCATGTTAATCATCTCTTAGAGTCTTTGTTCATTTCTCGTTCACAATGGTCGCATGGTGGTACATTTGTAGTCTCCGTGAGGTTCTCTAGTGGATGCAAAAATCACTTAACACCTCTCTCTCTCTCTCTATTTTTGAAAGATAGTTATACACCTTGAGGCATGGAAATTTGGATTTAAATTGATAAGGGTCAACATAATATGGCATTTGTCTCTTAAAAAAATGATACTCCAGCCATTTGGAGTACCTGGGGTGAACAGAGCAATGGGGTATTCACAAACAAACGTTCAATCAGTCAGTAGGTCACCAGTAGTCTTAGAGGAAAAAAATCCATTGCATGGGCTCTTACAACAGAAGGGCTTAAAGTAAAGGCATTTGTCCTGATATGGTGAAGAGTCGTTGGTTAGAGGTAGCTAGCGATGGTCATTGCCCATCAACCATCTGGAAGAAATGGAGTCCATTTATAAAGGGAAATGGAAGCTTACTTTTGATTGAAATTCAAGAAGCAATCCCAGATTGGCTGTAATTGGTGGCATCATTAGAGATGAATAAGGCAATTTCTGTGAGGTCTTTTCAAGCCCCACAGGGACTGTTGATTCAACTGAGGTAGAGATTCTGCCCCTTTGGCCGGGTGTGAAGGAGCTGACTAGCTGAGGCTACTTCCAGCTCCTTCAAATATAGAGGGACTCTTGGTCAACATGATTAATTGGGTTGATTCATGTTGGCTGAGAGTCCCTCTATAATTGAAGGAGCTGGAAGAAGCCTCAGCCCCCTTGAACCCTGCCAAAGGCCCTGAATCACTACCTCATTTGAGTCAACAGTTCTAATGGGGACTGAAACGACTTGTACCAATCTGTCATGCTAGCAGATATGCAGTATGTATATGAGCTGCCTCATACACATGCAAAGCTCTCTCCCTCCCTCCCTCTCTCTCTAGATAGGCTGCTGTTATCTTGGCACTTTTTCCTTTTTACTGTTTCCTTCTACCTTCATGTCATGCCTAATTTTAATCTTGGAGTCTGTAATCTCATTTCCTTTATTGCAGGTGGTTGTTGTGGACCTTGAGCACAATCATATCATTACATCCGAAGAAATACCTCCTATACCAGAGCCTGAATTTGGTTTTCTGCGTGGTGAGATTATGAAGTTATTGTATCCAAAAGTTGTAGCTATAGATCAGATGAAGGTTAGTTTCGGTGGTATGTCTGAATTATCTCTTAGAGGCAGCAGCAAGTCCTGGGGGGAAGAGCATGACATTCAGCTTAGGTGATACTCTCTTGGATGTCACATAACACGTTTAGGATACACACATGATTTTCCTGGAGCAAAGATGACACTGTTTATTCTTTTAGTTGAAATCTAAAGAAGCTTTGATTTATAAAAAAACAACGAGAACAAGGATAGAAAGCTAGCACTGAGGATGTGTATTCTTTTCTGTTGAATTTGCAGATTGCTTTTTTTTTTTTTCCCTTCTAATATTATTTTTATTGGTCAGGTTGGTTGGAAGTGTTAAATTTTTTGACTAAATACATAATGCAGGTTGATATTCTTAAGATTCTTTGCATCAATTTTGAGTGGATACCGTAATTTCATTGTGAGGATTTAACTTTTTTCCCTGTCCGTATGATTTTTGTGGCAATTACCATAACTCTTAACTATTCTTCTGCTTTTCTGTTCATTGAATCGTTCTTGGTCAGGAAAATTCTGCTACTCATGGATTCAACTCTCAAGCATTTCTTAAGAAACGGTCTCGGTCAACTAATCAACCACCGGAGCCAATGGTAATGTTAAGAGACTATTCGTTTCATTATCCTATTTGTCACTGAATCTGAAATTGATACCTTGGTTTCTGCTTCTCTTGCTTTATAATTTTTAGGAAGGAATGTGCACGACTAACTATGCTCAGTGTTGATTATTTTTCAATCATACTCCTTTTCCAGTTCCTCTTGAGGGATCTCTGGGTTTCAGTGCTTTATGATGCTTTGTTGTTTGCTTTTGGATTAATTACTTTACTTCTATTTTGCTACAGATAACACAATTCTTAGATTCTCAAGGTTTCATGGATTACCTGGAGAGATGTATTAGCTCAGATGACAATGCTAACAATCTTCTCGACAAGTTACAAGATGCAATTGGGAGAGGTCAAAACCCTGCCGGAATTCTTCCATCTCCATTAGCAGAGCCGGAGTTCATAACTATATCGGACCCTAGTGTAGGAATTACAGGTGTTCTTGATATACTCTACAGATTGATTATGCAACTGATGCTTGTGCATTAATTCGTTGATTAAAATTTATGAGCTCATATCCTTTTTGCTTGTCTTTTGTGATTTTCTTTGAGAAGGGAGCATGGAAGGAAACATGTTTTTGCAACTTTTTATCATTGTTCTTTTAAGCTAATTATCAAATATTAATTATTCTTATGCCCACAGGAACTGGAGCCAAATACTGTTATGATCGGTTTCCTTCAAACATTAGAACAGAAGAGCAAGAAGAAAAGCGGAGAGCAATTCTTGCAGCAGCAAGTGGAGCACTAGATCATTCAGGGAAATATACTCCCAGGTATGCAAAACATTTTTGTTTGAGAGTTATGCCTGTTGAAATGGCATTTTATACTTTGTTCCTTGCTAGGGAAGGGAGACCATTTATCGGTGGATTTTTGAGCCAAGGCTCATGAAGGGTTGGTTCTGATTGATAGATTGGACTACTCATGCGTCCATTTTTTTTGCAGGTTTTTGAATCATGGCCCCATGAATTTTTGAATGGACTTGATGGATGGTTCTGATCAATATACTGGGCTGTTCATGTGTGCAAATCAAACTCACAGCAATGTAACTTATAGTGTTATTGTGAGCACAATAGAACTTGATGTGTCTGTGCCTGTGCGAGTGTGGGTGGTTGGGTGTGGAGTATTATAAAGGTGAAACTCCCAGTTGTAATATAGAACTAGTTCTGCGTGACCATTGCACACAGACACACATGGGACCAATACTAATGCAGGAGCTTTGCTGCTGCACACGCAATCCTCCCCTGTTTTGACAAGACTTCATGATTTTCCTAAATTCTTGTTTTGCAAGACTATGTCGATCAATTTTTAGTCGTTAGCTTGAGAGTTGCAAAGGTTGTTAGAGTTAGTTGTGATTAGCACGGTAATCACCAAGATTCGTTAAGGTTAGTTAGGGTTGTTCTAATTATTATGTTTGAAATATTGTAAAAGGCTTTTGGAATTTTGAAATGAAAAATTGATTCCTTTCTAAGTGGGGATAGAGAGGGAAGAAGAGGGAGGAGATGCCCCTTAGCTTGCTCTCATTGAGATTGGGTTCAATTAACACTCAAGATGCTCATGGACTGCCCAATCTTGGAGGATTCCTGAGGTCCGTACTAGAGACACTCTCTGGATTCAGATTCCTTAAGGCCGCACTACGGATTCGATGTGTCCCCTCCTGCATTCAGTGGTATTAGAGCCTAATTTATTCTTCAGGTTTTTTATGGATTTCTTCACGCCAAGATTTATGTAAAGAGATTGCCGCAAATTCATACAAGAGTGTTAATGAATTGCTTAATCTGCCTCTTGCCTGTTGGAGTCCTTTGAAGCTTTGAAACGCTATCTTGTTCACCCCTCTGTACCCAAGTCATAGTAGAATGATACCAATTAAGATACCCTCTCATGTACCATTGATACTTGTCCTCGCCATACTGGATTGGTACATCCACCTGTGAGTACTGCGTACTCGTCACCATCTGTGGCTGATGTGGATCTGGAGTTGGATATAGGGATGGGTATACATGCAACTCATGGATACATTTGCCCATAGTTATATCCTGAATATCCCTGCCTGTACGCATAAGCATACTCTTGCCTATATCTGTAGTTTATCCATGAGGTTCATAACCATATGATGTATATCTATACTGTGGCTTAGAACTAGAGCTTTCCTGCCCACCTTTGACGTCCATGTATCCCATGCTACGTGCAAAAGACTCTTCCTTAATGCTACTCAATTGTTTTTTTTCCCTTTACAACGATCATATGTATTCTTCAGCTGAAAAACCATTTCTTGGAGTGGATGAGAGCCATGGTCTTTGTCCTATGTGGCATGCTCAAATTCTTTCCCCAGCGAACGAGCTAAGAGGCCTTTAGCTCTGATTCTCATTATGGACGTCATCATCATCATCAGCCTCGTTGCCATTGCCACCATTATCACCATCACATCACCGCCGCCATCTTTGTCAAGTTATTGTCGGTTTCAAAGAGTGTGGCTACCATGTGTCCCGATGATGACTACCTTCAATATCCCTCGAAAATGGGTCTAAAGCTTCAGGGAGACATCTTACTTCCTTTACAACCCCATCAACGTCAATGCCCTGTGATGCTGCTCACTTTGATATTCTCGGATCCAGCTGACTAGCTACTTAATCCAGGTCAGTTGACTAAACATACTCGTAAAGTGGGTCATCTATATCCCCTTCATAAAATGCATTCTAACTGATCATCATGAGATCTAATGGGTCCTTTTCTGCTCTTCTTGCACCTTCTGCCCTAACAGCTTATCTCAAAGTTTCATATTATAGTGGTAAAATACTAGCTTTTAAATAATCTCATAACCCAGCTTGTTCCACATGTTCATGTGAATGAGCGAGAATATGGTCAAATTTTGCTTACATGGAGATGATGACACCATTTATGTGAGTACGCGGATAGCTAATCGTTGCAAGGTCTTGCAGTCACTCTCGTACATGGCCCACCATTCGCCTGCAAATTGATTAGGGACATTTGGAAGTTCCATATGCAAGTTTAAAACATGAAAACTAACTTTTTACTGCATCCCTACATGAAAAATGACTCATATGGGATTATCGTCTTCCTTGACTTTGTTGCAGCTTTGCATTCAAATATGCCACTTGCATCTCAAAATGCAACAATCTGACGATAGCATTTAATAGTAATTGTTAGTGTAATGTGTGACAGACTGATGGGACCTTAATACAAGAATTAAATGCAAGATTGTTTACCTTGTTCCCAAAATGAGCTTTCCCTAGAGAATTGGGTAATCACATCTCGTATACTTCATCCATCGCCTTCTTTAAGTTGTTGTCCTTGCTAAGTCAATGATTGTAGTGGTACTTGATGTTCAAGAAGTATGCTGAAACCCAAAAGTTCCACATATTTGCTTATTAGTGTCAAGAAAATAACCATTCAGGTTCATACTATGCAAGTAACCAATGAAGTATAAAAAAACTAAAAAAATTAAATCTAATTACTTACCAACCTTGTGAATTGGGTGCTCAAGAGTCCTACTCCTATCCCATCGGTTATCAGTGATTACATCCACTCATTTATATGCATTCAGAGCTTTAGCTTTGGTGGCATCTTTTATGTACCAAATGTACTTGTACAAGGAACTTATCAATGGATATGTTTCATTAGCCAAGGTGTACAAAAACAGTTATATGTTATGGGCGCATTGGCCAATACGTAACAGTAACAATTGTTACTGTTATGAGATATGGGGTGGGCCTGAAATTTGCAATTGTAATGGCCGTTATGGTTTCCTGTAATAGTCACCCGGGCTGTTTGGAAAAAAAAATAAAATTACTCTTTTCGTTCTATTCTTCTTATGCTTTGATGAGAAATGAGACGTGGCCATTTCACAGCCACATTTAAAAGTTTTTATTTTTATTTTTAATAATCTGATGGCATATGAATATGATGCTCATTGCGTTTGCACCTGTGGGGCCCATTTTGATGTATGTGTTGTATATCCATGCCGTCCATCAGTTTTTCCAACTCATTTTAGGGCATGGTCCCTAAAATGAAGCATATCCAAATCTCAAGTGGACCACACAGTAGGGATTGAACTTCCACAATTCAAAACTTATTACAGGCTACATAGGTTTGGGTTAAGCTGCTATTTATGTTTTCCCTTTCATCTAGGCTTATGTGACCTTATCAATAGGTTGCATGGCAAACAAACATTACGTTGGACCCTAGGAAGTTTTTAATGGTGTGCGTTCAATGACCACTTTTTCTTGTGTTGTCCCCCTGAGATTTTCATTTGTTGCATTTTTGGGACCATGCCCTAAAATGAGTTGGCAAAACGGATGGATGGCATGGATATACAACACATACATTGAGTTGGGTCGTATGGTTAGGGCTTCACCCACTAAACTGTTACTCCTACCTCATCTAATTCACGCCCTAAAAAAGTATACTTATGGTATATATTAACTTGAAATTAACCAATTAAATTATAGGACCTGTTGTTGCTAAGTCATAATCCCAAAATTAAGTTGTTTGAACGCTTTTAACCGTTGATTTGTGGGCACTTATTTTTTGAAATAGGACCATTGAATATTTTTCATTCATCACTGTCCAATAAATGCCCATCGATCTAGGGCTAATTACATAAGTGGGTTGACTACTAATAGATTGCATAAATTTGAGGCTGATTTGGGGCCATCGAGTGGTCCCCCAAATTATTGCCAAATCAGGGACTATTCAACCAAATTTAATTTAATTTAATTTAATTTAATTTATTATTTTTTTAAATTTATTGGGGGAAATGATGTCAAATGGTTAGGGATATAGCTTAATGGAATGGGTGCCATAGCTTGCATGAATTTATGTCTGATTGCCACCACCCCCCACAAAAAATAAAATAAAAAATCAACGACACTATTCATCCGAATTTGATTTGATTTATTTATTTATTATAATTACTTAGGATGAGTGATGTCAAATGCTTAGGGGTATGCATTAGTGTGATGAATGCCATACATTACATGATTTTTGGGACTATTTGAGGGCATTTGAATGGCCCCCTAAATGGGTGACGTTATTCATATGAATTTAGGTTCAATTTTTTCTTAAAATCTCTTCTGGGGAATGATGTCAAATGCTTAGGGATGTGCATTATTCTGATGAGTGTTATAACTTGCATGAATTCTAGGCTAATTTGAGATCAATGCAAGCTTGTCAGGTTCATAAATTCATCAGATCAGACGACCTGATATAGCACTGTCACCAAAAAGTGTACCATTGCACTACCATAAACATGGTCAAAAAAAAAAAAAAAAAAAGAATTCATTTTTGGAATAGTTACAATATTTGGATATTTTTCTAGATTTTTTTGGGCTAAAAAAAATCAGTTGTTATGGGGGCCATAATGACCATTACGCTCCCACATCAGTAACATTGGTGATTGTTACAACCACTGTTCTCGATATATAATACTTTGTCCTTAGCACTCTGGACATGGGTTCAAGAATCCCCAAAAGAGTTGCTCATGACAATCCCCTCAATAGTCATAGCTAGTTTAGTGTTACTCTTATTCCAATCTACGTACTCTCTATAGTAAAGAACTTTCTAACTCGCTTCTTATGTTTTGTGAGGCTTCCTAAGGCAATGAAATTATTGGCGAACTATATCTCCTTAGGTTGATCTAAAATACCTCGCACTCATCTCAACTAAAAGCCAAGTGTGATTATAGATGAATTAGCAATTGTCGGAGCATCGACAATCACACTCTTGACTACATGCTTGTTCCCTATCACCTTAAGCATCAAATTAATGTAATGGATTGCGCACGAGGTCCAATATAGTTTGTACTCCATCAATTCCTTCCCCACCTTTGCGAATGCACTTCCATTTTCGGTGACGAGCTACACTACATTCTTTCTCCTGACCTTCCTCATCACCTCCTTCATTAGCCCATATATGTAATTTGTGTTCTTAATTTCATTCGACGCATCAATGGACTTTAGAAATTTAGTTCCCCTTCTATATTAGACCATAAAATTTACGATGGTCAACTTGGTTTGCCCTGTCCATTCGTCACACATCAACATGACTTCATAAGTTTCCCACAACGGTCTCAACTCGTTGATATAACGATATATCTCAGCAACCTCATTATCTAGGTAAGGCCCTATAATTTTATGTGGTGTAGGTAGCACCAGATGTTCGTACTCACATTATACTTTAGCAATCGTATTCTTGGTGCAATCTCGTAACTGCCTTAGCTGAGATGTGACCACATATGAAAAACCTGGCCATAAAATTTCCTACCCTCCTTTTCACATCCTCTCCACTCGATAGATCCTTCAATTGCTTCTGCTTACCTCCCTCTTTCCTATACATTGCCAGATTTGAAGGTAAATTTGGCACCTAAACACTACTATTGTGACGCATACCTAACCCTCAACCTCCCCTCCTACCACCATCACCCTCTGATTGTTGCCTCCTGCTCCATTGCGACCCCTTGCTCCCCTCTCCTCACAAGCCTTCCACGTAGACATCTCGAAAGTTGCCTACTCGTTTTCCACTGCCTCATCTGGTCTCTATTCTACTCTCGTAACTATTCGTGAATGACCTGCCTACACTCGGGGTCCTCATTTCGTCCTCTGCTACTATCCCAAGACCTCAGATCAGACGCGTGAACTTCTCTCAAACTCCCTCTCATGATTAGCGTGCTCGCCTCTCATTCTCACCCATTTATGCAATAGCTCTTTCATTTGTGTTCTCACCTCCTTTGGAATACATGGGTAGTTGACAACATTCCGATACTCCCTCGCTAGGTGTTCCATCAAATGGGAGACCCTATTGCTTTTTGACGCGTCCGCAGTAGTTGCACTTTGGCCCATGTCAACAAATGTTCAGTTGCCTTTTCCAAACATTTTCTACCTATATGGCCACATTTGGTGAAAAGAATTTTAGGAACAACAAATATTGTCATCTCAAATATTTTCACAAATTTTAATTACTTCTAAAATAAAATTTTAAATAATAAATGAAAAAATCACTAATATTTCTATAATGCATATAATTTATTAGCACATTGAATGTATTAATTGTTTGCATTAAATTTGTACCACGATGTGTGGTGCATTTATTTTTAAAAATAATTTAAAATATCTTTATTTTTGAAAATAAATGATTGTGGCTGATGTTAAGATCAACATACACTCATCAAGACATAAATACAATGTACAAATATTGGTTGGACAGTAAAGTTTTTAAAAAAAATATTTTTTTAATATATTTTTAGTATTTTAACTAAAAAGTTTTTTTTTTTTTTTTTCCTTCGAAACTTCAAAAAACCACTATCAGTCTGTAGATTCGCCTACAAGCACTTTCACATGATTTCCACACTCTAATTGCAAGTTAAATGGATGAAATAAGAAAATTTTGATTTTTTCTTAAATTCCTCAATTGTTTCCAAGATAAAAAAATCGGAGTTCAAAATCCATGATTGAGCATTCAAAACGTGAGAAAACCATGGTATTCTGTAATGATAATAGTGGCTATAATGGCTACCACCTTACCATTGTAATACAAGCTGTAATGGTCTTTTTAAAAATTAAAAAACAAAAATATCGGCCTCGTAATGGATCGTTATGTGTCATTTTTTGCGTAACAAGTGTTACAACCTTTACGACCCCATAACATGTAATGGTTACCACCGTTACCATTATGTAACAGCTCTTACGACACACCATGGAGAAAACAATTTAAATTAACAAAAACTCACTGATTACGTTCCGGTACCACATGCTCTCTGATCTTGTTTTCCTTACTTAAATCCTCCTTTCTCTCTTAAAAAATAAAAATAAAAATCATTGGTTAAATCCTTTTAGTAATGTAATCCCTCAAAAATTTCAGAGAAAATGTTTTCTTTTAATTTTTTTTTTTGTGATTAGTCTTTTTTATTTTTCCCAAAATTGGGCTGACTCACTGTTGATATCATTGGCATATATCGCATGTGTCGATGATATCGATCATTTTATACAGGTGATAAAATCAAGATATCACAATGTATCTGTACATATTTTGCAATGTATTGGACGAGAAGGGGGTTTTTTCAACTTCCCCTGCTGTTTCTTTTCAATATCAGCTGATACTATCGATATTTAAGTCATTGGGAGATGTTCGAGTTACCAAGTATCTTGGGAGATGTGATTTATATTTATTATGACGAAGATGCAGACAATGAGATTGTGCATGGTATTGAAGGCGAGATTTTGATGCTTCGCAAGAGCCTACCAACGCCTCAACCATCATAAGAAGCACTTTTCATATTGCTGAGCACCTTAGATGCACCTTGATAGTGACTATGGATGATTGGGCACTGCCGTGCCGACATTTGCAGGTATAGAGGAGCTTATGGTGATTGCCTTGATCCATGTTGACAGGATATCAATGTTGGTTGACTTGCATCAAGTTAAGACGACATGGGGATCTTTGATAGTCTATGCATTGACATACATGAAAAGATGGTACTATGAAATTTGAAATTTCTGTCATTATGCTTCGGATGAGAGACATGGGGCTTTGTCGTGAATCAGGAGACAATGTGAGATTAATCAATGGTTGATGCTTTGTTTCAGGAGCATCCAAGTCACTGGTATATCTCATCATCCATCTCTATAGATGTTGTGAACATGATCCATTGAACAATGGTCTTTTGATGATTTGGGAGAGGAATGCCGTATTTACTTTGGAAGGATGGTGGAGCCCTTAATTGTGGGCTCAATGGTCCACACCTGGGCACCTGGACTCACTTGAGCATGACGGCGAGTGAGAAAAAAAGTTGTCAACTCGAGGGCGAGTCCTCCCCAACTGAGGGAGTATGATGTAGGAGCTTTCCCATCACACATGCCATCCTCCCTTGTTTTTACAAGATTTTAAGATTTTCGTAAATTTTTATTTTGTAAGGCTATTTTGGTCAAATCTCTTTTGTTTGTTAGTCGTTAGTTAGGGAATTACAAAAGTTGTTAGAGTTAGTTTTGATTAAGGGTTAACTGTGATTAGCAAACTAATCACCAAGATTTGTTAGAGGTTAGGTTAGTTCAATAGATACTATGTTTTAAAGATTGAAAGATTGAAGGAAGTTTTTGGAAATTCGAAATGAAATTTGAATTTCTATGTAGAGCGAAAGAGAGAAGAAGAGGTGGAAGGGGTTCCCCCTTCTCTTGCTCTTGTTGAAATTGGGTTTGCTTGATGCTCAAGATGCTCGTTAATTGCCCAATCTTCAAGTGTTTCTGACAGTCTTAGATGCTCGCCAGATTCAGATTCCTTTCTGTGGACGGCCGCTCCGTGGATTCGGTGCATTTCCCTCCTATATCATGTACACACGTATGTGAGAGAGCAGTACGCACACGTATGTAGGTAGTACGCAACACATGTGAGGAAGCAGTACACATGTATACGATCACTACACACACATCAAAGGCATGGGAGAGAGAAGGGGGGTAGGGGTCTGTCATGTTGCTTGAATGGAATCATCTAGGTTTATTGGAACCATTGGTCTCTTCCTTGAATGAAATTGTATAGGTTGATTGGAAGCATCGACCTACTTGGTTGTCACATGCACAGGCTGTAGCCCAAAAAAATATTGATCAGTCCATCCTGCTCATCCAACCTTTATGAAATTCGGCCAGTGAATGTAATGTGCTTCTCATTCTTTTGCTCGACATCTTTTTTGACAGTCCTGCACTATTGATGCGATGACTAATATAGTGTATAGTTAATTAGTCTTTGATTATATTATTTTTTTGTTTTTTTGTTTTTGGCTGTTCATGTGGTGAGATCAATGCTTATGATCACCCTAGACAATTGCCATGTGCATAGCAGAGATGCTAGAGATGGATTAGTGAACAACCCTTAGTGTTGCCTGCACGGCCCACTAGCAAGCCTCATATCAATCAGATATACATAGACACGTGCTTGATAATTTTGTTTGATATTAATTGAGTTTTTTTAATCTCTTTTTGTTGTTGCATCTTATGTTACCAGCTCACCTTCCATGCTAGCTAGCAAGGATTCAAAAGCAGAAAGTCTTAGTCCCAGGGAGAGGGCTGTAAGTTATTTCAATCATTATTGTGTATTAGAAACCTTTGACAATAGGGTTCGGCTAGCTAACTTTTGTTGTTACAGGCCGAGCGAGAACGAATGGTTCTGGACATAAAAGTGAAACTGCAGGTTTGAAACTCTTCCGCATCATAGTATGTTATAGGTTTTAGGAGATACTCAGGGAATAGGATTCAATGAATATTCAGCATAATGATATGAATGGCATCTCGATTTTCTTGACATGTTATGGATACTTCTATTCTTGATTCTTTTGATTTAATCAAGGTAATTCATTATGGTAATGGTTGCTGCAACAGCCACTGCTATTACGATGTGAGCTGTTATATGTGAGTGGGTTGGTGTGGGAAAAAACCTATTTCAGCTCCATAGCCCTAGGGCCATTATGGATCAATTTTTCCTTAAGTAACACATCATGGTTACCACCGTTACCGTTATGTAACTGTTTTGGAATACCTTGGCTTTAATTGTTTTACTAATATGATATTTGGACATGCAAGACATGCATGCCAAGGGAAGATTTTGTGGTCATATCTGAAGTGGTAGCCGTATTAGCTTTATATTCTATAGTTGATTTACCATTTCAGTTTTTCAATTAAATTCACTTTAACCTATGTTTTTTTTTGGAAAGGATAATTGATTATTGTGATGAAATTTCCTTTATCCATTCATTTTTTCAACATGCAAGCCTTTCACGAATTTGCAGACAAGATCTTGTGCATGGTTTCTTTTCCAGAAAATTGGTGAAGATTCATTATTTTCATTCAAGGGTATGTGGTTCCAAAGTTTGAGGATTTCTGATAGCCATGCTTTTCTGTTGGTAGAACACAATGAAAAGAATTTAATGCTTGGTATTTGGAGTTATCTAGTTAGTGGGTCCTATTCGAAGGTTGTGTGAATTGTGAAATGTCACCATTCCTTAGCAACACAATGAGGGCATGCAACGTAGGTGGAATTCATTGAACTAACCAAAGAAATGAAAGGCCTGTTTGGATTCATGGAAAGGAAAGGAAAGGAAAGAAAGCCCCATTTCCCATGAAACCTACTTTTTATTGTTTGTGAAGCATTTCTTTGTAGGAATCAATGTTTGAAGTATCAGTATCGCTACAAGTTTTGTTGGCCGGGGATGTAGAAACAATATCGATATCGCTGATAACTAGAAATGTGGGGAAACTTGGAGAAAATGGTGAAATTTTTCAGTGAAACTTTAGAAGATATTAAAATATCACATATTCGCATATTTAGGAATAAAAAATTTGCAAAAAGAATGCATGCATAATAAGTTTTCATATAATGGGGGCATAAAAGCATGTGCTTTCATAAGAAACTAGTCCAACCATTCCATCCATCCCATCTCTATCCATCCAACCTTCCATCCAAATATCCATTGATATTTTAAAATATCGACAACACATGATATTTTGCTGAGAAATTGTCGATAACTAGAAAGGAAACGAAAGACTGTGGTCTTGATATCGCCCATGTTGCACACTTGCGCTAATGATAATATTATGGTACGATCGATATTGTTGTCAGCAATTTGAACATTGTATACAACTAAGCACCCATAAAAAACTGAAATGGATTGTTTTTTAATAAACATATTTTTGGTGGTCTTGATGGATTGGCAATATTATCTAAATATCGCCGATACATTAGCTATACAAGCAACACTTGAAATTTATATAGTTGAAAATATTGGCGATATAGGCGATACGTGGAATTTACATAATCGAAAATATTGGCGATATATCGTCGATACTTGGAATTTCTGAGACTACCAGTGCAATCGGCATTGCCGAGTTGGAGATACGAATAATATCGGGGATACTTCAAAAAATGATGGGAATTTGTTGGAAACACCATTTCTCACTTCCTCTTTTTATTTGAAAATCAGAAAATTTGTTTTCCTGCCTCCAACCACAAGAAAGCGTTTTCCCATGATGGTTGGAAAATGGTTTTCTCAAGAGTTACACCTAAATGTGCCACCATCCATCTTCAATCGCCTTGCCACATGTGCTAATGTGTCGTTTGATCCATCGTCAATCTTCTGTTATGTCCCACATGTGCTACTATTTGACATGTGCCATTGTGTCATATGTGCCAACATTAATCTTTTCTTGCACCCCACGTGTAGTGTCCCAATTTTGCTAATGTGCCACATATGCCACCATCTATCTTCTCTTGCATGCCATATATGCAAGGTGTCTTGCGTGTTAATGCGTCAAATGTACCACAATCCATCTTCTCTTTCACCCCACATGTGCCAATCCATCTTTAAGCGCTCCATATATGCCACATGTGCCAATGTACACAGTGCTACCATTTAGCTTCAAGTGTCTACGTGTGTCAATGAGTCAATATGTCTCTTGCGCCACATGTACCACTTTAGAGCTTCCAGCACCTCACATATGCCACAATTCAGCCATAAGCACCCCACAACTGCCAGGATAGATAGATAGATAGATAGATAGGGAGGAAACTGTTTTCTTTTTTCATGGCCCACCAAAGTTTTAGATCAAAGTACATGAGTTCTCAAAAAGTTCGCACGAGTTCCGTGCGAACTGGTGTGCAGCTGAACATTTGGCTATATATGTTTTTCCAAACAACAAATTTGGAAATAGGTCCCAAATTTCTAGGAAATTTTAGTTGAAACACAAACAAGGAAAATAATGTTTCCTTTCCCAAAGTTTCCTGGAAATAAGGTTTCCCGAGAAATACTATTTCCTTTCCCATGCTTTTCACGAATCCAAAAAGGCCCTAAAGACAAAAGGGGGCATTCATGCAAAGAAGTGGGAGAGAACATAGCTCAAAACCAGACCTACAAACTTAAATAATCTGTTAATAATAAAAGATCCTTAGGAGAAAAGTTCGTAGCAAGTATTCATATATAAAGAAAACCTTACTTGAAGCCCAAACAATCTAATCCCTAATCAATCTTGAATCTGAACCCTTAATCTAATAGTCTTTGGAATCCAGTTAGTGCATGGCTTGATTGTGATGTAGGACAATTAACCACTTGCTCTAAAAGCTCGAACTGTTAGAGTATGGCGAATTAATCCCTTTATCTCATAGCCTAGGCCTCACATCTCATGAGTTAGGACCTCGGCCGAACTCTCCTCGTGGGCCCCAAATCACATGGGTCACCCACCCCGAGTGTGTCCCCGCATCCCACGGGCTACCCCACTCGAGCCTGGTGTAAAATTGCCCCTGCATTAATCACCCCCGGTGAGGAGTCTTAAACACGAGACCTCCCGCTCTGATACCAAATTGATGCAGGACAATTAACCACTTGCTTTAAAAGCTCGAACTGTTAGAGTATGGTGAATTAATCCCTTTATCTCATAACTCAGGCCCTACATCTCATGGGTTAGGACCTCGGATGAACTCCCCTCGTGGGCCCTAGATCACATGGGTCACCCACCCCGAGTGTGTCCCCGCATCCCACAGGTTACCCCACTCGAGCTCGGTGTGAAATGCGCATTAATCACCCCCGGTGAAGAGTCTCGAACACGAGACCTCCCCCGTGGGCCCCAAATCACATGGGTCATCCACCCCGAGTGTGTCCCCGCATCCCACGGGCTACCCCACTTGAGCCTGGTGTGAAAATGCCCCTGCATTAGACTGCCCCTGGTTTCTTTATGATTTTGGGCCATTTATCAAGTATCAAAATGTTGAAATGTCAAAAATTGTTATCCTTGGGTGGTCTATTGACTTGCCTATCCAATGGGCCAAGGTTGTGAAAATTCAATGTTGTTGGAGCAAGTTACGGCAAAATTACAGATAATATGTCAGGTTGTAATGGGATTTGAGGGTATTTTAGAGTTAGTCATTGGTATTATTTATTTAAGAACAAAAGGTTGAGATTGAAAGAAATTAAGTGCTAGGATTAAGCAGAGGGGTTCTTAGTGTCTTATAAGACTAAGTTATTTTTAGGGAATTGCAGATCATTAATCACTCATACTTTTAACTGATTACATGCTCCCCTAACTTTGTTTAAAGATCTCCTGATTTCGTTTTTATGTTGTGTTCTCTCTCCATTGAAATTTGTGGTCTGGAATTTGGTTGAAGTTACTATCATATTGGGATTTTGGTCATCTAGCTGAGGATTTTGATGGTGTCAAGAGAGTACCTGTTGCCAATGACCAATGCGGAATTGATTGCTGGAGCAAGCAGTTCAAGGTCACATAGAAGCTAGGCAAACTATTGTAGGTCGTTTTACATAAAGGGAAACTAGGGTGCAGATACAGATTTTGACAAGGAAAAAATGACATTGGTTTTTATTTTATTTTTATTCTTTTGGACGTCAACCTTTAGCCCTAATATGAGGTTCTGGATGAGATTTGTAATGCAAGAATTACCAAAATTAGAACATGGCTTGAGGAGGGCATCGTGGTTGTGGTGATGAATGATTTTGTTTGTTCTTACGAACACTGCTGGGGAATGATGTAAAAGTTCTTTGATTGGGACAAGCAAGTCATCTTTGATGAAGACATGGTCAGGGAAAGATGGTGTAAAACATTGTGGATATGGCTTGTGTTTGTCTGCCATCATGAAATAAGAATCATGCAACAAACTGAGATGTTGGTTGAAAAATACTTTGCAGCAATGAGATAGAAGTGGGAGGTATTAGAGCACTGTTAGCCTATTGGTTGTACCTTTTGAGGATGTGTTAAAAAACAGCGAGCAACGGAAAATTTTTGAATTGTTGGCTGGATTGATCTCAATGTTGAGATGCAGGAGTACATGTTTTTTTTTTTTTGGTTAGCTTGTTAGAACGAGCCCTGTCATTTCACACTTCACTGTTAGCCACTCCCACTAGGGAATCGATACCATTACCTCAGTGTTGAAACGAGGTATCTTTCACTCAGTCTACGACTTGAGCTATGGATCAGGGTGTAGATGCAGGAGTACATAATAACATGACCCAAACACACACATAGCACACATTCTCTTACAGTTAGGATCATCCAATTGGTGTGGGTTTTGGTCATAGCCTTTCCAAGAGGTAGACCATCAGTTTGATTGTTTGTAGGTGATCGATCAATGTTCACGTGTTTAGATTCTTTTTGCTTTTTGGCCTATTGGGTGATTCAAGAGCTGGCTCATTGAATTGAACTTTGGACCATCTGAATCTTTAAGTTCACTGGTGCTGTCATTTTGAAGAGAAGCGCTTTAAATGGCTTTGTTAAGGGGCATAATCATTATCGTTGCACTCATCATTGATGAGCTATTTGGGGTTCAGC
This sequence comes from Magnolia kwangsiensis, assembly GCA_037074715.1. Taxonomy (NCBI): domain Eukaryota; kingdom Viridiplantae; phylum Streptophyta; class Magnoliopsida; order Magnoliales; family Magnoliaceae; genus Magnolia; species Magnolia kwangsiensis. The sequence continues at coordinate 103,113,966 of CM073581.1, forward strand.
TTTATGGATCCTGTTTCCTCATCATCATCGTCATTGTAATCATCATGGCCTTTTCCCATCTGTTTGGCATCGGCTGGCAATGGGCCGGAGCCTGACTCAGCTTTGGGCTGGGATAGGGCTACGCATTGGACCATAACTTATAGTTCAATTGGTTGCACTTGAGACCACCTCATTATAGCATAATATCATGTATATACAAACCAATAAATCAGTTAACCTATAATTGGAAATTGCTAGTTAGTAATAGTAGTATGCACTTTTTAATTCATGAAACTATTGGAAAAAGACGACAGTTCCTCTACAACTAAGGTTGCCCAAGGCTCGGCGCGCCCAATAAGTAGTCGGGCTGACATGGGCTCGGTATGGGTGTGGGTGTGAGTTTGGCTTCTTTTTTTTTTTCAAAAAAAAGATTGACTAATAAATGGACCATGTGTGGGTTTACCTTACCCATACGTACCCATACCACACTTGAGCTCAATTATGTATAAAAATAATAGATAATATATATTGCATGTATTTAAATAGTGGACCATTGTAGACACCACATTATCGAAACAGGACCACCTGATCTTGTTAACTGTAGTGGCCCCCGTTGGGGAGCAGCTACACAATTAAAGATATGCCATACAGACCCATGAATGGGTCATATCGATTTAGAGTGAAACAGGGTTAGGCCAGCACAAAGGCAGGACAAAGGTGGTTGAGCTACAACTGACTCTGCACAAAGGCGGCTGTGCTTCAACCGGCTCTGTGCAGAGCCAGTGAATGCTCAGCCGGCTGCAGGTTTCATGTACTAAGATAAGCAACCAGATTGAGAAATTCCATTCTTTCCCCAAAACATCCCCTCAGTTAAAAAAAGAAAAAAAGAAATACTGGGTGCCTTCTTAACATCAAGCTTCCTTGTTTATCCAGGCTGGGAATTGACACGGAGATGCTACTAGCAGGTGCAATTGGTACCTGGTGGGATTTTGATTTTTTTTTTGAATTTATTTATTTAACATACAGAAAGAAATACAAGTGATTAACGTGTACCAAAAATCCTCTGATGCTTTCATGATTGTAACTGTCTTGTACCTGACCTGAGCCCCCATCCCATCCTGATGACACCATTACAATCTTTGATCTCTTGTTGCCACTCTTTTAAGGTTGCAATTCGAAATTCCTATAAATGGTTCTTTTGCAGCTGGCATAGTTTGCTTTTCTTGCACATTGAGGTGCTTTATATTCCCTGCACAAAAGTGTAAAATAATATGTGATTCTGTGAACTTTTTGGCAAATGACACTGTATGGAGTAACAAAAAAGAATTTTTGGGTCTGTAAGTCTTGTGATGAATATTTCTGATTCTTTTGTGTGATAAATTGTTCATGGCTGAGCACCTTCTTGATTTTGAGTCAAAGGTTTCTTTGTTTACAGGGATTGTGGTTGCGTCTTCTGAAGCTTGGGGCAACTGATGACCCTCTTGCATCATTTGAGTATGGGACAATCCTTGGTATGCTTATGAAATGTCATGTAGTTTCTCAAAGTCTGCTATCAAGGCTTTCTTTTAGTGGGTAAGTGACAACTTGGATCTGTTTGAGCTTCTGATACATTTCTCTTTGCAGCTCTGATCGAGTCCGATGCGGAGGGGATTGGAGGCAGTGGGTTTGTTGAATGTATCAGGGAACACATCCATTCAGTTTGTAACTCTTGAAATCACTGGTTTGAGTTCTTCCTGTATGTGTTGATACTTTCTGCTCTATTAACTGGAAATTTATTCTCAGGGGTGGAGCTGTCGTCTGACTGATGAGCAGTTTATTGCGGTGAAGGAATTGGTAAGTTGATTAACTGAAATCAGGAAATGTATTGGCAAATAGAGAATTGATAGCTGAATTGGTGTTGCTTGAATAATTTAATTTAATCTAAATCAGATGTACTCCTATTTGTTAATTCTGTTAAGGAAATAGTTTTGGATCAACCATAAGGTGAATTATTTCTCCACATAGTTTAAGCAAAATGACAACATTGATGACCTACTATGCTTTTAGAATATGTTTACATCACTTTTAAGTATTGCATTCTAAAGATCAGTGTGTCAGATCTCTCTCTCTCTCTCTCTCTCTCTCTCTCTCTCTCTCTCTCTCTCTCTCTCTCTCTCTCTCTCTCTCTCTCTCTCTCTCTGATTAGCAATGGTGGCTTCTTGAAAGGAAAACAAGAGCAGCATCATAGCCTTCTCCCGGCAATTCAGGGCAGGCTTCTCAATGGTAATTGGCAAAAGCTTAACAATTGGCTGCCAACTAGAAATCAACCTTCCTCTCTTACCCAGGCTCTTGGAAACCAGCCATTGCAGAGGCTCACATTAACAACACTCACATGCCAACATGGTCTCATCTGGTACTATCCCCCAACTCAACTATTACACTTTTTTAAAGTAGGAAGCTCAACTATTACCTGCAAAATGAAAGGGTAAGCAAGTGATGTAGGGTCATGAAGGAGCAGTTGCCAGCCATACACACATGGAGGGGCCATGCTCAAGGACATGCTGGTGGTTGGTTAGAAATAACGTGGATCCCAACGATTCGTGTTTTCCAAACACCACTTGCATTCGAAGACGGTCATGCCCCATGCGGGATGCCATGCATTAGCCATACCATTACATATTCTCCTGACAAAGGGGAATTTGCTGACAATTAGGGCTAGAAGATGTAGTGTTAGACAAGCCCATTGAGCATGATGGCACAGGCATGAACCACTCGTGGGCCAAAAATGGAAAGGACATGCTTGAGTGGTTGGTTGCACAAAATAGCGAGGAGACCATTGATACATTTTCTCCAAACACCAGTAACATGCTTGCACAATCATGCCCCTTGCTGTGTGTTACACCATTTGTTCTGCACTACCCACAAGGGAAAATAAGTAAAATCCAAAACAAAAAACGAAAGTTGATTGTACGAGTTATGGAGCCTCATTAATAATGAAGGCCTTGTTACTCCCTAGCTAGAGATTCTACATGTTCATTTGCCTCCCAAAGGTTGTGGTGGGAAGATGCCTCTAGGGACTGACAGGCATTGTACTCTTCGCCAAGTAGGCTGCAATTTCATTTTCCTCTTAGCTAGTGTTCGAAGTATCGGTATTGTTACAAGTTTCGTTGGTTAGGGATACAGAAACAATACCGATATCATTGGTAATATCATTGATAACTGGACATGTGGGGAAACATGGGAAAAACAGTGGATTTTTCAACGAAACTTCAGGAGATGTTAAAATGTACATATTTGTATATTTAGAAAAAAAAAAAAAAAAATACAAAAAGAATGCATACATAACAAGTTTCCATTTAATGGGGCCTTAAAAGCATGTGTTGTTGTAAGAAATTAGTCCAACCATCCCATCCAAGCCTTTTTAACCATCCAACCTTCCATCCAAACATCCATTGATATTGCAAAATATCAACAACACATGATATTTCACCAAGAAATCATCAACAATTGGAAAGGAAATGAAAGATTGTGGTCTTAATATTGCGCACGTTGCAATATTGATAATATCGAGATATTATCAATATTATCAATGACAAATTGAACACTACATATAACCATGTGCTATTGCGCATGTTGCGATATCAATAATATCGAGATATATTATCAATATTATCAAGTACAGATTGAACACTACATACAACCATGTGGCCATGAAAAAAAATTGAAATAATTTTTTTTTTTCTAATAAACATAATTTTGATGATATCAATACGTTTGCGATATTATTGAAATATCGTCGATACACTTACGATACAAGCATTACCTAGAATTTACATAGTCGAAAATATTGGCGATACATTGGCGATATTGATGCATTGGCAATACAAGTGACACTTAGAATTTACATAGTTGAAAATATTAGCAATTACATTAGCGATATTGTTACGTTGGTGACACTTAGCGATACATTGCTAATACTTAGAATTTTTTATACTACTAGCGTTATCGGTATCAGTACCAGTGTTATTGGTATCGTTGAACTCGAGATAAAGATAATATTGGACATATTTCAATAATATCGGAGATAATTCGAACACTACTCTTTGCCAAGTATACCTCTAGTGACTGACAAGCCTCCAAGGACGAACAAAGGTTTTATATCTTGTCTAGTAAGGTTGGCTAACATCCACAGTATTGACCCGTTATTCCTTGCTAAAAGAATTATATTAAGGGCATAGATTAGAAGATTAGAGGAGCATTGGAATTTGTAGATCCCTCAACTTGGTTAAGATCTCATTTATTTTTTATTTTTTTTTTCTGAATATTGATGAGATTTATTAGAGGGAGTACTTGGCTCAAGAAACAAAAAAAAACAAAGCAAACTATTTACATCTCATTTAGGAATTAGGATTGACCACTCATTTGGATCATAATCCTTTATACAAGAAACCCAACGCAGTACATTCTTTTCGGCCCTCCTATAAACATCCATCTCCAATTCCCTTTTGTTTTGGAAATCCCTCCCATTTCTATCTTGCCATCATCACTAACTTCCTTAACATATCTCCTTTTTCATTGAGCCACCCCCTGGCCAAGCTAATAAGACTCCTATGATGGAGCCCGACCTTACCCAAGGAGTACCAAGGAAAACAATAAACTTTTCGCACACCTTTCGGGTGAAAGAACAATAGAAAAAGAAGTAATCCACCGGTTCCTCCTCCCTCATGCTCATCAAGCAACAATTAGGAATTACTAATTTACTATTGATCTCTTTTTAAGATTGTTGATAGCATGGATCTTGTTCCTCCCCACTAACCATGTGAATAGCACTACTTTAGGGGGGACATTGCTGGATAACATGAAAGACAATGCACCGCATTCTTCACCCTTAGAAGGATTGGACCAAGCAGCAACTTGATTTTTCTTGTGACCACACAATGGAGTCTTTAGCACTAGGGCTCATCTTTAGCTGATGAAGCCATTCCAAGAGACGAATAAGCTCCATTGCGTACTCATCCGAAAGATTTCTTTGGCAAGGAGGAGTCCACATACCAATTCGTCAACGTGCTAAGAAACAATGATCCATGGCTAGAGAATATGCAAAAGTTGTATTGACCTTATTACTCTTGTTCTGGAACATGCTTTTAATGCTTCATGGGTTGTTGATCAAACCATATCGACACATGATTTTGAGCGAGGTCTACAAAGACCCCTTGATTCTCTCTCTCTCTCTCTCTCTCTCTCTCTCTCTCTCCCATATTTCTCTTGTTCCTCGTAAGGAAAAGAAAAATTGAAAGAGGGGAGGGATTGTGCCCACAAAGACCCTTTCTCTTGTTCCTCGTAAGGAAAAGAAAAATTGAAAGAGGGGAGGGATTGTGCCCACAAAGACACCATGGCTTTCTCCCTTATATTTTTTTATTTACAAAAAAGAAAAAGTGGAAAGCAATAAAAAAGTAAAAGAGAACTTATCTTTACACTTTCCTTTCTTCTCCTCATCGATTCCAGAAAAGGGGGTTCCACACCCTCTCATCCTTTTATGCTCCCTAAAACCACTGCTTCCCTCCCTCCCTCCCAACCCCTTGACTCTCAAACTCTTTTGCATCTTTCTCTCTTTCCTCACGTGGAAAAGAAAAATTGGAAGGGGGAGGGAATGTGCCCACGAAGATCCCATGAATCTCTACCTCCCTTAACCCCTTTTAATTTCTAAAATAAAAAAGGAAAGTACGAAAAAAAGTAGAAGGGAACTTATTTGTACACCTTCGCTTTTTCTTTTTTTTTTCTTTGAACATTTGTACACTTGCCTTTCTCCTCATTAATTCCAAAAAGGGGGCCTCTTCCACACCCTTTCATCCACATCCCCCAAATACCTATAAAACATCTTCCTAATTGCAACCCCTGAAGTGGCTGCTTTCCTTTGGCCCTCTAAAGGACTGCATGTACTTCCTTCTATTTATTTTTGTCAACTTTGTTGTTCCGTTCTCTACACAAGGACCACAAATCGGAAAGCAGTAATAGTCACCATAGAATTTTCCTTCTTTTCCTTTGATTCCCCATTTTCCATGCTTGTGCAACAACTTCACTTGTTGCAAGCATAACTGTCCCACATCAAAGAGGCCCATCAAATGCCTCTATAGATAAGAGGTAAGATCACAATGGGTGAAACCCTCCTTAAGGTAAAGAGAATATGCATTCTTGATGATCATATTCCTTCTGAGATTGTCGATGGTCAATCATCCAAATGCAACCATTCTCTCTCTCTCTCTCTCTCTCTCTCTCTCTCTCTCTCTGGGTTGGGGATCTTTCCCCATCTTTTACAACTTGGTGGAATTTCGTTGTAAAAAGGCTAGATTTTCTCCCTTATATCTCCGTATATTGTTGACACGATGGGGTGGTAAAGATGTGTTTGTATGGAATAAAGACAAGTCCAACCTCTGTTCCTTCTATAGGTCAATCCTTGGGCCATCTTTAGGAGGGTATAAGGGACACAATATTTTTATTTGGTGGGGCTCCCCTTAAGATTGTAGCTTTGCCGTAGCTAGTGAGGAGGAGTTAGGTGCTTACAGTTGATAATCTTCGAAAGAGGAAGATGGTGATCACCAATGTCTGTATGTTGTGAATGTAGAATCAATGTTTTTAATATTAGTATCGATGCATGTATCGCACCCTTGGGATACTGAAACATGTTGGGTATCACATGGGAAATATCCCATGTATTGCGTAATGTATTGCCGTTTTTAGGAAACATTGGGAAATTGGTTGGATTTTTCAATGGAATTTTAGGGGATGGTTAAAAAAAAACATTAATACACACTTAAAACTCAAAAGATTACAAAAAAAAAATTATTACACATGATTAGTTTCCTTTATAGAAGGCCTAAACTATGCATTGTTTTACAAAAGTGATACATCTATATTCAAAGTCAATTCATATAAGTTAATGGAAACACAACCAATACATTCAAAAGCCAAATTTGTCCCATAATGTACAATGCATTTATTTTAAAAAATATTTTAAATTATTTTCTATATTTTTTAAAGATTAAATTTATTTTTGAAAATAAATAAATGAGTTTGGCTAATGTTAAGATCAACATACACTCATAAATACATAAATATAAGGCACAAATAACATCTAGTCAATGTAACTTTTTTCAAATTTTTTTAATTAATTATTTTTTTTTCAAAAATTCCAAAAATTTCCATCAATATGTGGATTAGCATCACTCACATGATTTTTCCTCGAGTGCAATTTGAATGGATGAAATAGGAGAAATTTTAGATTTTCCTCAAATTCCCCAATTTTTTCCAAATTCAAAAATTTGGATGTTTAAATCCATGATTGAGCATATAAAACATGCAAAATCCTTGATTGCTAAATTCATTTCACAGATTCCAAGTAATTTAAATAATAGAAAATAGCTTAAACTAACAAAAACTAATTGATTGGATTTTTGGTAGCACACGCTCTCTAATCTTGATTTTCTCCTAAATCCCTTTTTCTCTCTATATAAATGAAAATGATTAGTCAAAATCTCCTCAGTAATTACTCTTAGGAAAAATTTCTAGAGAAATCGGATTTTTGTGGATTCTTAATTTCTAGAGAAATCGGATTTTTGTGGATTCTTTGGCAAATTTTCCAAAATTTTCAAAAGTGGACTAATGCAAACACGGTATCGTCGATATGCGTCGATTTGTGTGGTACGTATCAATGATATCTAGGAACTCACAATATATTTTTAGAACATTGCGCATATCGATATATTGTTGATACTTTGCAATATAGATACTGGGAAGTTTCCCAATTATAACCCATTTTTATATTGGCATTGTATGAATAAGGAGTTCGTTGGCCATCTCTTTGTTAATTGTCCCTTTGCCAGTGAGCTCTGGGAGATTTTTATATATATATAGAGATTTTCGGTATGTTGTCTTGAGTGATGCCAAAATCTATTGATGGCCTCTTTCTATCTTGGCATGGGGGCAGGATTGGGAACAGAGGGAGGATGCTATGGAGACTGTCCTTATTAGCAGGCATTTGGGCCTTATGGGGAGAGTAATAACTTATAACTGGTGTTTACAATGGGTTAGTTTCAAAGGTACTTAAGAGGTCATAATTGGATGTAATGGATTGGGAAATACCATCTTTCCTTATCTACTCTTTCCATTTAACACCAATATCCAACCTACGGAGCATAGATTGTCGAAATTATCAATCTATGTAGTTGTACACGTTCTTTGGGTCTAGTTTATAAACAAGACTGGGTCCCCTCTTTATGCCTTGAATTTATGCATTTGTGTGAGATCACGTCCTTGTCAACGATGCATCTTCCATTTAGGAAGGCCCCTTGGGAATGAGAAATAACCCTATGAAGAGCCTTCATATAACTGCATGAAGTGTTAAGGGAAATGGCGATAGAATTGGGTGGTGTGAGGAGAAGTTTTTATTTCAAAATATTTGTGAGTATAAACAGCTAGGAAACAAGAGCGAGTCTGAGCCCGAAGTGTGATTCGAAGCGGGGGCTGCATCTTGGTAGAAGGTTCATTCAACTTAATATGTATGCAAGGATCTCAATGAATATTTTTTAAGGGCTTCTGATGTGATTGGTTATCCTAAAGTCTTTCAAGCACACAACACTACCCTTCTTGGGGAGGGGAAGAAAATGAAGGGACACATGGATAAAACTCAAGACTAGTTGGGTTGTACCACTATACGACCCCTTATATATTCATCCAAGTGGGACGTATAGTCGTACGACCCACGTACACAATCATACACTCTCCCTCAAACTGGAGCATAGATGTTGTCAATGCCTAGCTTAGAGTAAATATGCTTAGATTAACTATAGGCAGGAGCTTTGGTGAACACATCATTAAGTTGATGATGAGACCAAACATACGGTGTAAAATTTTTACCACTAGAATCCTTCTCACATATGAAATGACAGTTGACTTCAATATGCTTGGTCCCTCATGATAAACTAGATTGTTTGCAATATGAGAGGTTGCTTGATTATCACAAGATAACTACATTGGTAGGCTCAATGCAAAATCCATTTCCCGTCACAGTTTCTTGATCTACATGAACTCACAACTGGTATAAGCCATTGCCTTATATTCTGCTTTAGTGTTTCATCGGGCTACAACACTTTACTTTTTACTCTTCCATGTGACAAAAATTCCTTCCACAAGTGTGCAATACCTCACAGTGGATCGCTTATAAATGAGGGAGCCTACCCAATCTGCATAAGAATACCTTGCAACTTAAAGATGATTATACCTTTTATATAAAATTCTTTGGCTCGGTGCTCCTTTAAAATATTGCACAAACTGAACAAATGCACGTTTACACCATGTGAGGCACCCTATGGGCCTGTTTGATTTTTGAGGTAAGAGGGAAATACTCTTGAAAAAGTTCATTATTACCTTTTCCCTTGTTTGAAATTTCAAATGCATTTTCGTCTCAAAAATTGGTCCGAAAAAGCTGACTTACATTTGTGGACCCCACTGTGATGTGCATGACATATCCACACCGTCCATCTGTTTTATCAGAAGATTTTAGGGCCTAAGTCCAAAATTGAGACAAATGCAATGCTCAAGTGGCCCATACTACAGGAAACAATGACCTTAAATGTCCACCATTAAAAGTAATTTTGTTTATTGGGCCCACATTAATGTTTATTTGTCATCTAACCTGTTCATGAAGTCATAAAAACATTAATAAGGGGTAAACACAAATATCAGCTTCATCCGAAACTTCTGAGGGCCACATAAATTTTTATACGGCAAGCATTCAATTTCCACGGTTTCCTGTAGTGTGGTCCACTGGAGTTTTGGATCTACCTCATTTTTGGGTTCATGGCCTAAATGAGGCTAACGTATAGGATGAATGGTGTTGATACACATGTACATCATAGTGAGCCCTATATTCATTTGGGAGCCATCCTCGGTTTTAACACCAAAAAAGCTAAGTTGTCAATGTCGGCATAAGAAACAATGCGGTAATTACCTGGTAAGTAATTATTACTCATTTACCAGGTAATTACCTCTTACCTCAAAAATCAAACAGGCCCTATGAGAACTAATAAACTAACTTACCACATTTATAGCATATGACATATCTGGTCTAGTGATTGTTAGGTAGACAAGTTTTCCGACCAATTTTCTTAGTTAGATATTTTAATGTTTTTGGTTGTAAAAAACACTTGGATCGATTTAGACCACTAGAGATAATTTGTTCAATTTAGTTTTATAGAGGTTATTTGAACCTCTAGAAAATTAGATGGATTTAGGAACTCAAATCTTTGATCACACTTCATCTCTATTAGAAGAAATTTAAGAGAATACCACAATGCTTACAAAAATGAGGGCTGACTCTTCCAGATATAAAAAACAATCCAATTACATGCTCAACATGATGTACATACCACACTTAAACAATTAGCCTATACCTGTACATGAGTGAAGTGATGATTACGAACCTAACATTCAACCTCTCACATGTAGATCATTACAAAGGCTTGGCGCCAAAAAGGAACTTCAACACAAGGGAGATATGAAGAGCAAAGAGGAAAAGAAAAAGAAGAATTTACAAGATAGAAGAGCTAGAAGAGAAGAAAGTTGTGTAAATCAGAATAAAATCTACTCTAATACCATGTAGAATTATGTAAAAGTGAAAGGAAATAGAAAAGAGAATTGTAACACCCCGGATTTTTGCCAATCTGGAGTTAGGCGTCCTTAGACAATGGGTCAACCATAGCACCTTGGTAACTTCTCAACACTCGATTCCAAAGCCAGAGAAATCATTTAGAACCTAATTCTTTAGAAATTTAACGTGTATTAACTAGCGCTACACTAGATTTTGCTGCAAAATTAGCACCAACCACTTTAAATACGATCTGTAAGACCCAAAACCTCTAAAATTGTTACCGCTACGTTACCCTAAAATCTAGGATCCAACTCTAAACCCAGTTGTTTCCAAGAATGCTTTGTAACTTCGTATTGGATCTAGACCGCACGTCGAAAGTCTGATAGCGATGAACTTAGACCATTATGACCGCCTAGTTGGACTTGACTATCGTTTCGAAAATCAAGCCCAACTGATGTCCTGAGACCATTTCCTTGCGTCCGGAGTAAAGAGAGTGAGAAAAGGAAGATTTTTAGAAAATAAATTAGAATCTGGAATGTTTCACTTGCGCGTTATTTTTAAGCGTTCTGACCGTTAGAATTCGACCAAATTTCACCTCGGATCAGGAAAAATTGCCCTTACATGTCCAAGGACTTGTGGCCTTGATTGGAGTTTGGTAACCGTTGAATTGAAACTGGTCCGCCACGGACGATCTAAAAATTCGATCGGAGTAAAAACTTAACTGACTAAAGATCCGATGTTAGTGAGCTTAAGTCCGACCGCATTTGATAACAGGACCTCCAGAAATGCTCCGTTGGATCGGAACAGACCTGATTTGGTTATAACTTAAGTATACCTTGGCTCTAAGTCTATTTTCGTCATTTTTGGGCTTATAAAAAGGCCTTTAGCCCTCACTCTCTCCTCCCATACGAATTTGGGGAAAACCCTAGGAGAGAGAAGAGAGAAAAGAGAGAGAAAGTGGGAGAGAAGTTGGGGCTTTTCTCGTGGAATTCTTCCCTGCTGCTCCACGTGCTTCAATACCACTACCGTATCGTTCTTCCGGCGACTCCAACTCTGTTCTTAGGTAAGAAATCCTAACCCTAACCTGTTTTGGAGCTTAGAATAGCTGTAGTGAAGCTATAGCTAATCTATTTCTTGCCATAGGTTGTCAATCCGCCGTTGACGAAGGCTTATCGTCTAAATCAACTGCTTTTTGCATTTTCTGGTTTAAGGTGCGGACTATATGCGTTTAGGTTACGGTTTCCAAGACTTTCAATGTTAAGTAATGATTTATTCTTGCTTAGGATGCTATTTCACATGTATAAAGTACCGTCCGTTTCGTTTTTCAGTTATACGTTGATTATGTTGAATATACTGTATTCTTCGTATTTGTAAAAAATATCGTATACGTACAAAATTTGGATTTGTGTTCAACATGATTATTTGCCGTGTATATATGCTTGTTGCATGTGTGATAACTCCTTAGCGAAAGGACTTGCCCTAAATCACACCACGGCCAATATACGCCGTATATCTTAAAGTGCGTACCTCACGTGTTTGTGAAAATGTTTAAATGAATACGAAACCCGGATTCATGCATGCTATGATTATCCATCGTGGGTATATACAAGTGATATATGGGGCAACTCCCTAGTGAAAGGATCTGGTCAAATACATGATATATCAACATACGATATGTAGTTAGTATGTGTAGCCTAAGTGTTTGTGAAAATGACTGAATGAGTATGGAATTTGCTTTCATGCTCGCCATGACTAATTGTCATGGATATATGATTGTTGTATGGGCGATACCCCTTTGACGAAAGGATTTGCCCTAATACGTATGCTAATAGATATATAATATGTATGATGTAATGTGTAGACTAAGTGTATGTAAAAGTGTCTGAATGAGTTAAGAGTTAGTAAGATGTACCTATATGTGGGTTGAGATATGATTCTCAACTACATCAATGATGTGTGTGATTCCCTTCATGAATCATGTAACTTAGGTTATCCATGCTAAATAAGTGTATGATTTCCTCCATGGCTTATGTGTTTAATTGAATCATGTTATATGTGTGTATGATTTCCTGTATATACTGTTTACATTTAAGTTATACTTCATGATTGTCTATATGGATGCAGAGTATGAATCATATGCTAGTTATTGTATGTGTATGTGATTGGGGCTGTGCTACAGTCCAGGTAATCGGTAATCGTTCTGTAAATGGTGGTTGAGGTTGTTCGCCACGTAGGATGAGTTTAGCGAATTTGAGTCGTGCTTGGGGTGTTCGGCAGTGGTTAGGCCACACGGAGTGCTTATGCATTCCATGTCGTTCAACTCAACGTACGCTTGACCTAGTTGAGCTTATCAACTAACCCGATTGACCGATGTTTGTTCACCATATTTGGTCGCCATTGTTTGAATCTAAGGCACTGAGCTTACCAGTGAAACTCCCGTTAACCATGGTACTAAGATCCCCTAAGACTCATGAGCCGGACATGGTGGTATGGGACACCGTGGTCGAGCTGTCGGCCTACGCTGGGGCCACAAACCTCCCCGTAGTAACCAGTGAGCACCCTACTCTGAGCAGATTATGGTGGTATGGGACACTATATTCGGGCTGTCGGCCTACACTGTTTGGTGATGGGGGAGTGGAGCAACGATTGCGCGTAACAGCCCTGACAGCCCTTTGTAGTGACATTGAGTTTATCCTGACACTGCATAGGGGCGACGAGTCCTGTTGCAGTCTTGAGGATATAAGTAGGCCTGTATTGATAAGGTGATGGGGGAGAGGAGCAACGATTGCGCGCAATAGCCCTGACAACCCTTGCAGCGACATAGAACCATAACATCGTATGAGATTCCTAAGACTGACGACCCTAGAATGGATCGATGTTGGGAAATGATACAGGGGAGGTGTCTTAGCTTCCCAATCCTGCTATATGAAAAGGACTAATAAGAACTTGGTAAGCATATTCATAACACCGCATTGCATGTGCTAATGGCATTGGTGATAGAGCACTGAGGAAGTGAGTCATGCCGCGATCGTTAGATGATGTCGCAGAGGGGATTGTGGTGAGGGCATGCATCATTCTTCATATCATCCTTGCATTAACAAGAGTATCTAGGATCTGTTTGATTGTACTGCCTTATCATTACTGCTTGATTGAATTGATAACATGTTAACCTTTGCTGTATAGATCCCACTGAGTTAGCTACTCACTCCCACGTTACGGGACGGTGCTGTACACACCAAACAGTCCCTGTTTTAGTTTCAGATGATGGCGATGCTTGCGAAGCAGAGCCGGACTTTATGATGATGATGAGGATTCCTCCTATATGCAGGTTCTGATCGACGGGTTTACAGGGTTACTGATTAGATGCCAATACACTTGGTATTTTGCCTTTTATTTACACACCCATGTATATTCTTTTCTTTCTATTTTGGAGTATACATGTATTTAGTTAACCTGGTAACATGTTCACACTCTGGAGACTTACAATCATTTATATATTTTATATATGTATTACAGTCTTCCGCTTGAGAAATTTAACTGTCTCTGGAGTATGATATGCTGTTTTGGCTTAATCCACCTCATGTTTTATGTACTATTACCGCCGACATTCATCCATCATTGAAAATGTTGCATAAGTGATGTTCTGGAACTCGGGAGTGGAGTTTATGCTCGACCTCCGATTTCCGGGATGTTACAAGAATGGAGAGAAAATTAGGGCTATGCCCCTCTTCTTCTTTTTATATTAAGTAAAAATGTAAAAACTCCTAAATACTCCTCACTAACTTACAATATGACGTGTATAGTGCACCTAACAGACTAAGTAAACATAGACAAAACTCAAGACTAGGTGGGGCATACCACTGTTTGGCTCCTTATTACATTTATCTAGGTGGGCCATACAGTCATACGACCCACATCCACAATCATTAACACCTATAATACTGGGAACTTGTCTTTCCATTAGTGGTCCTCACATTTGTTACCATTCCCACTACCTTGTACATATCTTTAATCATGTCAATATATCCTCTTGAAAATTGAAACCCCGTTCTTTCCCAACACCCACCAGACTAAACTCTCTAGGGGGCATGCCGGGTAGACTTCCGTGGCATGAAACAAAACTGATTTTCTAATATATTCTTCTCATGCCATTCTCTTTTTGTCCAATCGCTTTATCTGAAAGTTTCATACTATGGCTCATAAGTTTAATCCCGCGATAGTTAGTGCAGCTCTCTGTCTCCTTTATTCTTATAAATATGTACAATGGTATTTTACACTGTGGTGATCAAACTGATAATGGATTTTCCTAACTCAAAATAAATTCTGCAAAAATGCTTAATATCAGTCTAAATTACATGAAAAATCATGACCTTGTGTCCCATGTTTGTGCCTTCTTGAAGTACAACATCTGACCCTGTTGCTGCTGTCAAGAAGTACAGATGATGTCTGCTGTATGGTTCTAGTGTAGAACTCAACAGCTACAACAGATGTTTCTTTAGCCTGGTTCTTGGTTCTTTGTATCACTTGATATTCCCATCCCAATTGGAGTTCACCTTGATCTTATGTGGTTACTTTTCTTGATGGGTGTCGGCTGACCAGTCCAGGTCGCTTCGTCTGAGAGTTATCACTATTGTAACAGTTGATATTATCTGTGATTATCAAATGTGACAAAAGCAACAGATATCTGTTCATGTTTTTCTATTTTAGCTGTCAGCTAGTAGGCATCCTCTAGTCATCATCATCAGCATCATCATCTAAGCTTATCCCAACTATTTGGGGTCGGCTGCATCAATCTCATTCCACCAACTTTGAAAGGAGAAACATCACTACAGGGTTACCAGTGGTGAAACATCATTTCACAGCACATAAACATGGAATGCTGATACAGAAAGCAGGATTTGTGGTAGCTGACTAATATGGATATATATTTGACAGAATACTGTGATTATTACTATCAAATAGTTGTTGTGGTTGAACCCTTTCCCTGTCTGTTATGGCCAAAGTCTCAGCTGGGTCTGACTTAAGCTATTAAAAAAATAGAAAGATAAGAGGAAACATCCTAGTGAATGTAATATTGCAGAATGCCTTTTTCTAATTCCTGTTCTGATGACCTTTGCATCACAGTGATTGCACACACAACTTTGACATTACCTTCCATTCACTTCCGTGGCATGTGTATGTTTGCTATTTATTACATTAAGGCTGAATTTTAAATTTCCTTACTGAGGAGAGTGATATGTTTTATTTAAATTGATCTATACTTCAGCTCAAAACAGCAATCAATCGTGCCACCTCGAGGAATGACATGTCAACTGTTAGAGATGCACTGGAAGTATCAGCTGAAATGTATAAGAAAGACTCTTGTAATTCTTCAGATTATGTTCAGCGGCATCTTCTTGCTTTATCTATCTGGGATGAATTGCGGTATGGGTTTACTGTTCAATATGTTAGATATACAGTTTGAATGAGCAACTTCATTTGGATTTAGTATGCTTGTATGCATGAATGGGAAAATGGGAATCTTTCTTTTTCTTTTTTCTTTTCTATAATTTAAAGATTGGTGGGCTTCTTTTGCTTTTGTGTCCTGAACCGATTTTTGACATGAAATCAGACATGACTTATGTTACCTCAACTCTAATCAGTGCCTTTTTGATAGTGAATATCAATTCACCTATGAATTTAATTGTAACTCTCATGGAATGGAACATCTCTGTGAGTTCACTTTGCTTGTATGCACACACAGGAATAATTCTCTCAGCTATGGGTAGCTTCTTTTAATTATTGCATCCTAAACCTTTTTATGAGTTAACTTGATTGAGTGCCATATGGTTTAATTTTTATCTGCAAATGTCAATTTGCATGTGATTCCAATAGATTACTATCATTTTCTGATTTAATCAAGAAAGAACGAAAATATGATTTAACCTAATATCTAGTTTTTGTTTCTCTGAGGCTTTGAGTTGATGATGTTAGCTTGTTTGCAACTTGTTTGTGGTTGCAAGACTGAGAACCAGATGCAGCATTCATTGTGAGAATAATGCAGGAAACGTCTTATTTTTACTAGATATAATAGTTATCAAAAGAGTGAAACAGATGTAGGAAAAGGTGAGAAACATTGATGTTTGCATTGCGAAATGGGTTCCCTGATGAATAGGTGTCTGACATCGATAGTTGGTGTTAATGGATGTGGAGGTTTGTGCCATACAGTGTACGTCCCATCTAGCCTTTGCTAGCCCTTGTTTTTAGTCATTCTCATAAATAAGTTATTAGTTGTTTATGAGGATTTAGCACTTGTTGGGTATATTTACTTTTGTTATTAAGGGCAGTTTTGTCATTTTCTTTTTTATTAATGAATATGAGGGGAGAGGGTGTGGACATCCAACAGTAACTCTCTTTCTTCTCCCAATTCTCTCTTCTTTCTTCTCTTTGTTTACTTTTTAATCTACAAAACACCTGCCCGGGCTTTGTTAACACTAGGAAACTCTGACATTTTGCATGTATGTTCTCTTATTTAATGCTTATTTTTAACCACCCGTACAATCCGCTGTGGCAGTTCTATCTAATTCTGTGTCACTAATCTGATTATAGATCCATAAGTATTAGAATGCTCTATCAGAACCGTAGCCTACGCAATGCATTTTATTGTCAATCTTGTAGTCTTTAGACCTGATGCTTTTTCAACAATTTCGAATGAAAATACAATATTCTAATAGCTTTCTAATAGTTGTGAAAGAATGTCTGTTCTGTTGAACTCCATGCCTTCTTTCTAATGAAAGTACAATATTCTAATTTCTCTCTATAATTGTTGTGAAAGAATGTCCATTCTGGTGAACTCCATGCGTTTTGTTTTGTTCATTAATTACAATAGTAAGTAGCCCTTAGAACATGCATGCTCTTATATCCATTGGGCTGGTAATTTGACATCTAAGTGTTATGAACATTATATACTCTGATATGTTAAGTTAATTAAAATGAAAACGGGGAAATTATTTTATCTAGAAATCTGGATCCTTCTAATGGTGGCAACTGCATTTATAATTACAGTTTCCACGATGTTCATCCAAAGAATGAAAAAATATTGGCAGTTCCACACCATATTATCTCTCATATTCAATTGAATGCGTGCTATGAGAAATTTATATAATCTTCTTGTAGTTTTTTTTTTTTTTTTTGACCTTCCTTTTACTATATGTATGCTCATGTTGCAGCTTTTGGGAAGGATATTTTGAATATCTAATGGAACGTTCCTCAAACAAGTATGTATGCTATTCTTTTGGAAACACATTTTTTTTATTTTGTTTCTTTTCCTGCTACCAAAATACTTTCTCACTGTTATAGTTTAGGCATTGTTTTTACATTATATTCAAATTTCTTTCCTTGGATTGGTGTCTCTACATTCTGAGGGTCTTGTTCTTCCATCAACAACTTTGTATGATACTCCTATGACATTCGGTAATTTTCGTTTTCATCAAATTTTGTGGTTTCCCATGCTTTCTTGTCTCAATTATCTCTTTCTTCATTTCAAGGCTGATGAAAGTATGCACTTAACCTTACACTGTGTCACTGACTTCATAAAAAGCTACTCTGCACCCTTCAATTTTTGTTAAGTGAAAGTTTATGTTATCTGACATTTTGTTTCACAACAGTAACAAATGATTTCTTTCTGGCTCATGCTGTTGCATCATCATTATTTTCTTCGCCTTTTTAATGTTAGATCTCGCATAAACATCAAAGAACATAGGTAATAGGAATGACCTTACTTGTATACACCAATTCCTTTACTCAGAAATTGGGTATTTTAGATGCAAAGCCTTGATTCTCTTTCCGTATAGTAAATTAAAGAAATAACTTCTTCACTTGGTCCCTCTTCGAATCTTATTATGGACGCCATGTTTTGTTCAAAAGCTACTGATGGAGGGAGCATCTTGGTCATGTTTATGTGTTGGATTATGTTATCCATTATCTTTATGGATCCCTTGGATGAGTCTTTCTTCTTTTCAATATAATCTTCACTACCAATAAAAAAAATGTCTCTCTAAAAGCATTGTGAAATGTGTTGGAAGTCTTCAATGTGTTTCCTTGAAATTTAGAGTTTGTTGGTAAAACCAGATGACTGGAGGTGTATACAATGGTCAGGCTTGTGGTTCGCTCCCTGTGTCATGAACTGGGTATGTGAGATCTAGTTTTTGGATCATTGGCTTTGAGAATACTGTATGTTCTTGTTTGTTCATCTGGTATTCTTTGCTGCTTAGGAGTTACTTTGAGGGCCTTTTTAGCTTTCCAATTACAATGGTAAATGGCTGCAAATGGGTAATGATTATTTACTCTTGTAATTTTGTGGTGGAATCACTTACATTTGGCCGCAGTGATGATTTTATTACATTGTTTGTTTCACTCAGAAATCACTGTCAAAATGGTAGTTTTATAGTGTGAAAAATGTAATGATTACAATTTACTTTACATACTTTACAAGTGTATTTCACTCTCGATTTATGAGCCATAATTCCTGTTTAAACAAACACTAGAAATGATAGTGATGTCTTATTTACTTTGCATTTCATAGGAAATTGAAAAAACAAACAGGCCCCAAGAATTTTGATAGATTTCGTCATGTTATCTATATGATAATATTTATTATCTTCACATTGGCATTCATTTATGCTGGCTTATAATAA
Organism: Magnolia kwangsiensis; assembly: GCA_037074715.1. NCBI lineage: Eukaryota > Viridiplantae > Streptophyta > Magnoliopsida > Magnoliales > Magnoliaceae > Magnolia > Magnolia kwangsiensis. The sequence goes on from CM073581.1 coordinate 103,133,244, forward strand.
TAGTAATAGCTGTTAATTTCTTATATGTTCAAAATTGTAACACTGATTTTGATATGTTCATCTAGTCCTTTTTTGTTGAACTCCAACAGAATATTAGGTGGAGCTTTTCCTTTTTGTTTTGTTTTGTTTTGTTTTGTTTTTCTCTCTGAATGATTCTAAAGAGTCTTATTAAACAACAATCTATCTGGTGGGGATATCTATATGTCGGCAACTAAGATTGGTCATTATCTTTGATTGGTATAACTGTTGGCTAAAGCTAAGCTACATGCATACACTGTCTATATTTGTCTGTTATTAAGATAATATGTTAATGGTGGTTAGAAGGGAGAAATGTTTCATCTACATTGACTGGGACTTGGGAGAGACCTGCTAGTCCTTTTGAACTGTGGTTCTTATTTTCCAAATGATAGAATCAACATACTCAGCTGGGGTTTTCATTGAAATTCCAGTTCGGTGCGCCTGGATTTCCTGCATAGAAATTATTACATAGCAGACTTTCACTGATGTTAGAAAAGAATACAATAAATAGCATCAAATGGGTCTCCACATGGAAAAAGAGGAAAAAGAAGAAGAAATCCATGCAAAATAAGATGGATACAGTTGTACTGTATAAGGAAAAATGTAAAAACTTCATGTATCTAGAACAAAGTTGTGAACTTTGTTTGGCCCAACTTTTCTTATACCTGGGAAGCACCAAACCGTCTTCACCTCATAAAGTCTATGCAATACCTTCTGCTCTTTTTTTGGGATGAGTATTCTCAAATCTCACCATGGACAGTCAAATTGCAAAAATTAATGATATTGTATACAGTAATTTTTGTTATTTTCTTGCATCTACAATAATTATGTAATACAGTGGTTTTATTACTAGGAGCTTTCACTTGACATTATGAACTAAACTTTCTATTTGAAAGCTTGGAGTTTTTTGTGAATGGTTGCTTCCCAGAAAGGATGACATGCAATAAATATAATGGTTACATTCATCTCAAATTCATTGACAATACTGGGAATTGTTGGAGAAACTTTACTTGTTAAGCCTTTCTCGAATAAATAAGGTGAATCTTGGCAGGTTTAGATACAGTGGTTACTATTCCTAGAAAAGTTGCACTATCAGTCCAAAACCTTTGGATAAGGTTTATTCTTGTTTCAAAGGACCTGTGTTCATATGGCCTTCTAGACAGCAAGTTAATGGCGGTGATATCTTCTTGACAAGCTTCAAACCATTAGGGCCTGTTTGGCCGGGCAGATTGGAAAGGATTGGAAGATAGATCCTAGGATTGGCCAGGCGTGCCAAACAGACACGGGATCAAGATCCCGGGATATAGCAATCCCATGGATCTTAAGATAATCCACTGACATCACCATCATTACCTTTAAATCCCATCCAATCCACCTTAATCCCTTCAAAATTGCCAGGGATGTGTTTGGTTCGAGGGATTGAAAGGGATCGGAAGGTTTAATCCTGGGATTGGCCGGGCGTGCCAAACAGACCCGATATAGCAATCCCGGGATATAGCAATCCCATAGATCTTACACCAATCCACTTATGCGGCTATCATTACCTTGAAATCCGTGCAATCCACTCTAATACCATCCAATCTGCCTGGCCAAACAGGACCTAAGGTTATTGCTTGGTGGATGTCACTAATTTCTCTTGTTGTAAACTGAGTTTATACTTTATACTTCAAAGTTCTAACAATGAGCAGCTCCAAAGGTTAGTTGCAGGATCCTTCTAACTAGGTGTCACTCCCACCTTGAATCATGCTTTGGATTCACACTTCCACTCCCGCTCATAAGCCGTTTATACTTTGCTAACATTTTGGAACAGATGCTTTCCCTGTCCTGCACCTGAACTTGTTGCTGCTTCACTTCATGCTTCATGCAACTATTCTTCAAAGTCTATTTGTATATAATATTTCTCTTTGATGATTGGAGTAATTTATTAAACTAATTAGCTTACTACATTTCTGAAATAATGGGTACATATATTAATGCATTGTTAATTTCCAATTTTTTTAGTATTTCAGTTTCCTAAATGGAAAATCGATGATACTTATGCATGCAGATGATTTTCATTTGTCTCAGGTTGGCCAATTATGTAACTCTTGTGGTTGCACAGCTCATAGTAGTGGAATCACACATGGTAGAGTTGTTTTGTACTAATTCTTTCTTGTGTGTAGTGGATTACTATATATGAAATGCTTTTGCTCTTCTTAATCTGAAATACTAAATATTGTTTTACATCATAATGGAGGCTGGCTTAGGGCTTCCTGATACAGAGGCTTGGTGCATGATTGAGACAATTGCGGAGAAAAACAACATTGGATACAAGCAGTTTGTAAGTTACTACTTAAGTTGATATTTTGGACAAAATCATCGTCATCCTTGCCTTGTAGCAGCAGCAGCAGTCTTGTCCCGTCTTGTCCCAGCTTGTGGACAAAAATTAGCTAGAAATGAGTTTGTCAATGTGTTGTTCTCAGTGGATTAGTGATTTCTGTTTGACAAATAAATGAAACTAGCACTCAGCATCAAATGCCTCATATATTCTAAAATGATACTGTATCTTTTTGATATGGTAAAATGTAGAAAGGTGAAAAAGGAGAATAAAATATTGGAAGAGAAAGGATGTAAACAGATAAGCTCCTCTTGCTCATGTAATATCATTTTGATACGAACCCCTAAACAGAGTGTTTGAAGGACCAACAAATGAAAAAGATACACACTTCACCAATAATATCGACTACTCCAACCATACAAGTATGTACACATGCATACAATAAATTCTCCCCTGATTATTAGAAAACAATTATTTCACCATTTTTCATATGACACTATTAAATGTTCCGTCTTCAATATATGGAAACTATACTATTGTATAGTTTAGAGTATTCCTTCTGTGGAGTTACCGACATTTCTAATTTTGAAGGATAATTTTATTTGTTTTCTTGATTTCTATTGTTTTGGTTTTATTATTTGTAAGTTATAAATAAATAAATAAATAAATAAATCATCTTGGACATGGCCAGCAATATCACTCTTTTCAAATCAATGGGAATTACCATTACAAGACAAGTAGAGGACACGGGGAAATGTGAATGAAGAATATGTCTCCTGTTACAAGGTTCTTGCATTGGGCTGCACAAAGATGTCAAGTTTGGCAGTGATAAAAATCTCATACAAATTGGTAGTTTTCAAGAGAGTATCAAGTGTTAGCATTTTGGATAGTTTCTATGATAACTATGCAAGTTAAAGCTTGAGGTAAACAAGCTTGTAGAAATCTTAAACCATAGCATTTGAAAATTGTAGTGTGACAATAAGAACATAAATGTTATCAAACTGGCTCTATCTAACCTTCCCTTTTATTTCATGTTTGTCCAAGTCCAAATTCAATTTTGGAGGTGTGAGTTCTTATGGAGAGGGGTTGAAGAACAAGATAAGCTCCATTTACTAAAGTGGGAAGAGCTATGCAAATTGTTTTCTGAGGGTGGTGCAGGCATTAGAGTGTTGGAGTCTATGAACATGGTGTTTCTAGGGAAGTGGCAATGGAGATTTGGTTCCGAAGAGGGCAAGTTGTGAAGAGAAGTTGTAGCTTCCAAATGTGATGTCCAAGTGGGGGGGAGGGGAGGTAAAGAGAACTTCGCATTATCAAGCATCAGGATATGGTAGGCCATTAATTTAATAGCCCCCTTGTTTAAAGCCTGGGTTGGCCTTCTTTTGGTGATAGGAACCATATTCGCTTTTGGGAGGATTCTTGGTGTGGGGGCAAATCTTTGGAATTAGATTCCGTCATTGACAAGATTAGCCTTAATGAAGAATGTGTCGGTGGCTATCTATTTCTCCTTTATTGTTGAGAGTGGTGCTTGGTGCCCTCCTTGTTGTAGGGATTTATTTGATGAGGACGCAGTAGATTTCACTTAGTTATTGTAGCGGCTACACAATATTCATCCTAAACTTTAAAGGAATCTTTGGTATAGAATGCATCACCATAGGGGAATTTTCCAGTTCGGTCCTACCAGATGCTTCAGAAATCAACAAATATATGAAGACATGAATGCTTTCTTGATTTTTGGTTTTACAGTGCTCCTCCCAAGATGGCTTCAATAATGGGCAAAGATGTTAGAGTTCTCCATCAAATTTAAGCTTTGAGCATTCTACTGATACTCCCACCATGCAATGTTGTTGAATTGCATATGCAATCGTGTGTGATTGCATATGCCCGTGCGCATATGCGATCACATATTTAAAAAAATAATAATAAAATTTCAACAAATTTTAAAAAAATGGAAAAATAAGAAAAATGTAAAAAATTATAAGAAAGTAAGGGGGAACTTTCCTAAGTTAATAGATAACGAATTTTATATATTTAAAATACATTTGAGTGAAATAAAATCAATTAAACAATGAATTAAGACATTAAGTCATCAACATTCCATAATATAGTTAATAATTAACACTTAATAAGTTAAAACTAAGAAATAACAAGTAATTAAACTAACATTAACAACAAAATGAAGATTAAAGAAGCTATTTATTTATTATTGATTGTAGAAAATGGAAATATAATTTATAAATTACAACTCATATACTAAATCACTAACAAAATAATACTAAATGCTATATGCATTGATCTATTTGCCATTGTGGCATTTGATCACCACCGTTGTCATCATCAGAGTCATCTCCTTCTTCCACATGCTTCTTCTTCTGTTTCTTGATCGTTTGTATGTAATAATACTTCTTCAACATCAAATGGTGGATCTTCAGCTTGATCATCATCTACTTCTTCTATCTTTTCAAATCTCTTCCATATGTTGACTGATACTATTCGCTCTCCTCCTTCGCCTTTGAGCGGAAGTACCTTCTCTAGGTGTTGATCTATATACGACATCTTCAACTTGGACTCATGTCAAATCCTCACCAACAAAGACTAGCTCCTTTGTCGCTACGGGCCACTCATTATCTGCATCCAACTCATCTAAGCAGGTAGGGTCAAATAAACCAATCTTTCCTAGCCTGGAATCGTTCTTGCAATTTCTAGTTGTGTTGGACGAAGACTAAGTCATTGAGCTTCTTTTATTCAAGGCAATTCTTTTTCTTTGTGTGAATTTGCATGAAAAAAGTGCATTAGGCATTACCGCATTATTTTAGCTTACACTTATAAGTTAAAAATTACAATTATACCAAACTATAACATATTCACATTTTCATTTTTTTCCAAACTTACCGCCTTGAATGTGCTCCAGTTGCACTCGCAGCTGCTAGCAGAACATATGAGTCCAAGAATCCTCAAGGCCAACTTCTTTAGAGCTTGATCTTTCTTATTTAGCCCACCAGTTAGCTGAGAAAAAAATTTAAGTACGTTAGACTTTGTAGATTAAATCATAAAAACTATTTGTAAGAGAGCTAAGAAATTCCTACTACTTATTGGGCAATTTCATTGTTTGACGCGTGACGTTGATCTCCCTTGAGAATATGCCCTCACTTTTTATATAGAAATCCAATATAGCTGAGATCTTGTCTTGTTCTTCTGCATCCGGAACCATTCTTTCTAACATGTCAATAAAACCAACCATATGTATAATTTGTGCTTTTGCCATATCGGGGGAAGCGAATAAATATGTTGGGTTAAGGATGTAGGTAGCCGAATAATATGGAGATGATATTTGGCTGCTCCATCTTTTATCTATAATATGTATAATGAGCTTGTATTGACACTCTCTATAGTTAAAGTGGTCCATGATCTTATTTTTCTCGTCTTCTCCATCGCATCATATATGTAACCCATTGTTAGTTTCTCATCCCTGTTCACCAATCGCAACACAGTGACTAAGGGGGGCTTAGATGCTTTTATCACCTTTACTACTTGTGTCCGAAAATTTTGCGAAAGGATTGTTTTTTAAACAAGTTTTCCTTAAGCTTTCTTTGACCAAGGCCCATTTGTAAAATCGGTTGACATTACAAAGCTTCTAACTTCCTTTTTTTTTTTTTTTTGCATTTAATCTTTATATAATTAAGAATGTTGTAGCGAAATGGGTGACTGCTGGATGTAGCAAGTTACCTCCAGTGTGTTTTCTCATTCAACTGAGAAGAAGGCCATGTTTGTGCATAAATACTATGATTTTTCTGGCCTTTACAATCACATTTAAAAATATCATACTTATATCTTTTAACATAAGATATACAGAATAAGCCGCACAATGGGTCCAAAATAAACGACATCTCTTTTCCATAAGACGACGGCTGGCAATTATGTACAAGGCTGCACTATCTATAATTACCTAGACAGCACCTGTTTCCTCAACTACACTATCCAATAAATGAAATAAGTAATCTGCAATATGAGAATGGGCCAATGCATCCGCAGACTTTAAGAATATTGTCTTAGACTCTTAGCTAGACAATTCACTAGAGAGTTTATGAGAGACTAACTGGATCTATCAGTCCATCCGTCGGCTATGAATGAATAACCATATGTTTTTCACGATTCCTTATATTCTGCTGTGAAGATTCATGTGTAATCAACCTCAACTTTAAGGCGCGTCTCCCTTATTATATGATATAAAGGAGGTTTAAGCCCAGGTCCAAATTGATATATTGCCTCAATGATAACTTTAAAGCTTTTTTTATTTAATTGCATTGAAAGCAATGCCGGTTTGATAAAACCACTTAACGATATACAGTGTTTTAAATATCAAATAGCATGTAGCATAGCGTTCACCCCTTTGAAGCGTGAGGCATAAGCTATATAGCGTGTAGCGTAAGCTACACACAACTTCTGGATTTTTAATCAAGGTGCTTGGTTGCACCAATGTCATGATATTCTATACCAGATTAGACTGATTAATAATGAAATTTAACAAAGTTTTATGATATTTGGTGCAATAAAATGCAACCTAAAGTAATAGGAAAGGGAAATGATTAAGTATAAAGGCAAAGAAAGAGAGCAATGAAACTGATTTAATAATGATATTTAGATTATTTCACTGAAAGCATTAAAGGTTACTAATTTTTATTCGAAATGGAAAAATGTAACAAATCATTGAAAACATCATGTGAGCTACATAGCGTGTAGCGTAGTCTACATAACAAGTAGCGTGTGCAAATTATAATGTAGCGTAGGCTACATGCGACCTAAGCTATTTTCATGAGCTATGTAGCGTTAAGGCCATGCTACGCTACGTAGCGTAAGCTATACGCTACATAGCGTAGCTATTTAAAACACTGGTGATATATTGAATAGTGGTTTTCCTATCTTTTTGTTTATATCGGTTTTCTAAAGTTATTTGAGCCGACCCTTTACCATAATACCTTTAGTCGACCACATCCCTGGGGTGTGGTCTACACCGTCTATCCATGTGCCCATGCCCACAAGCTTTTTTCGAGGCTGGTGGTGGTCTAGACCGCCTTATCAACGTAGGGGGTAGGGATAGTTTCATCTACATCAAATACGTTTATATCCTCATATGCATCTTGTTCCATATATTTCTCTTGACGAAGGGCACTATCTTATCTCTTTCTCGATTGTTTATCCATATACTCAGTGATCTCCCTTTAGATTTGTAAAGTAATTTTGTTGCATGCTGTTGCATTTGACTCTAGTAAATGTGTGAGGTGTTGCTTGTGGCGCTTAATGCCTATGGAACCCACGTACCCACATAACTCACATACTATTTGAGTCTTATCCATAGCACTACGATTGTGCCCGTACTTCCAACTCGTGTAATTCGACTTGGGTTTCAAAGAAAAAGATTGGGAAGAAGACATGGTATTTGAGTCTTCTTGTTATAACTTGTAATTTGTAAGTTGTAATTTGTAAACTAAAAACTAAAAAGACTAAAGTAAAGAGTAAAGACTAAAGAGATGAGAGAGAGAGAGAGAGAGAGAGAGAGAGAGAGAGAGAGAGAGAGAGAGAGAGAGTCAATCTTGTCTTGAATGTCGTAGTTATAGGCTTGTAGTTGTAGACTTGTAGTAGAATGTAGATTCTTGCCTTCTTTGAACTTTTGCTTGATTCTTGAAATTAGAATCTTGACTTGTTACTTGTAAAATGTAGAAATAAAAAAATGTCTTGCTTGACTCTTGTCTCTTGATTTAAATGTACAAAAAGGGATATAGATTCAAATTTCAATAGAAATGATCAAATGAATGTATAGATTCTAGAGATTGAGTGTGAATGAATATCAAATTGTAGATTGAAGAAATGAGAATGGATGAATGTAGATTGTAGAAATGAGAATCTAGATGTAGAACTATTAAATGAAATGAATGAGAATATGGGATAGAGGTAGCACTTGAAAATGAAATGAGAGAATGTATCTAGTTCTAGAAACTTAAAACTGCAAAATGAAATGAGAGAATGCAAGTTATATAACCAATAAGAGAATGTAGAAAATGAAATGAATGAGATAAATGTAGAACCAGAAAATGAAATGAGAGAATGTAAATTACTAAATTAAATTGTAATAATAACTAATAATAATTAGTAGGAGAATGTAGAAAATGAAATGAATGAATTGAGAAAATGAAATAAGAGAATGTAGAACTATGTAATGTGAGACTTGGAATTCGATGTCTTCTTGCTTCTTCTATCTTGAATCTTGATTCTTGATTGAAACTTGAAAGAAATTGGAGCTTTGGCCTTGGAGAATTGGAGCTCGAGAGTTGAACTATTGAGAATGTAAGAGAGAATGAGAGATTTGAAAGTATGAGAGTAGAAGGGAGAGTTTGAGTGAATGAAACTTGCATATAGAGGGGACTTGAAGGCCTTTTTATAGGCAAAAAGTCTGGATTTTGCCAAAAAAAAAAAAAAAAAACCAACGGTCAGATTTCTGACCGTTGGTGAATATGTGATCGCATACAGCAGTACGCTATTGCATATTCTTGCATATGCAATATACGCGATCGCATATGCGATCAATGCCTAAAAATATGCAACAACAATGGCACAATGACACCCAGTTGGCAAATCGTTTTCAGGACTTTTGTTTGGTTTGTCAGGAGAGAGAATCTTAACCACAGACTATCTTTAGAAAAGGTCTATGATCGTCTCTAACATTTGCCTTATCTGTATGAGTGATGCAGAATCGATTGATCATCTTTTTCATCCATTGCTCATTCTAGCATCTTTTGGTGTTGATTGGGTTATGCCACAATCGGTTGACAATTCGCTTTGGGCTTGGGACAATAGGATACTAGCTAAGGAAGAATCAATGATCCGGTGCATGGTCCTATTAGCAGTTTTATGGTATATATGGGGGGAATGTCATAGATGATGCTTCCTGAACAAACTAGGATCGTGGGAAGAGTTAGTTTGGAAATCCAAAAGAGGTGTTAGTATGGGTATCCAGGGTAAAGAATGTAAATGTTTGTGAAGTTACGTCCTTGCTTGGGTTGTAATGTTGGGTTGTATTCATGGTGTGCCAAATCGGTTACGTATCGGCCGTATCGGCCGATACGTAACGGAAACGGTGGTGACCGTTACACGTTACGGGGTCGTATCGGCCGATACGGTTTTTTGTAGCCGTATCGGCCGATACGGGCCCGATACGGGGCGTATCGGCCGATACGCCCCCGTATCGGCCGTTACGGGCCCGTTACGGGCCGTTACAGGCCCGTAACAGGCCCGTATCAACCTTTTTCCATTTTAAGCTTTATTTTTGCTGTTTTTTTGAAACCTCTTGCTTCCAAACTGTTTCTTACTCCTTTTACTACTAATTTCGACCAACTTTGGCTGAGTATTTGAGATAAAAACACATTATATTATGAATTTTCTTGAATCAAAGCTCGATGGGCCATTTTTCAGAAATTTGTCAAAAATATGTATTTATATATTTTTAATACGTTTTGTTGTTTTAATCATACCATATGATGTGTTAATCATAGTAAAACATGTTAATGTGCATTTTACAGATTTTGGGTGTCATTTAATATATTTTTTATATTTTTTTCTATTTACGCATGAATTTTGGCCCCTTTTTTTAAAATTTGAAAATTCAATTTTTAATGGTTGTATTGTTGTTTTAATTATGCCATTTGATGTGTTAATCATAGTAGGACATGTTAATGTGCATTTTACAGATTTTGGGTGCCATTTTATATTTTTTTTATATTTTTTTCTATTTACGCATTTATTTTGGCCCTTTTTTTGAAAATTCGAAAAATCATTTTTTAATGATTCTTTTGCTGTTTTAATGATGCTATATGATGTGTTAATCATAGTAGAACATGTTAATGTGCATTTTACAGATTTGGGGTACCATTTTATATATATTTTTATATTTTTTTCTATTTACGCATGAATTTTGGCCCTTTTTTTTTAAATTCGAAAAATCAATTTTTAATAGTTGTTTTGTTGTTTTAATCATGCCATATGATGTGTTAATTATAGTAGAACATGTTAATGTGCATTTTATAGATTTGGGGTGCCATTTTATATTTTTTTTTATATTTTTTTCTATTTACGCATTTATTTTGGCCCTTTTTTTGAAAATTTGAAAAATCATTTTTTAATGATTCTTTTGCTGTTTTAATGATGTCATATGATATGTTAATCATAGTAGAACATGTTAATGTGCATTTTACAGATTTGGGGTGCCATTTTATATTTTTTTTATATTTTTTTCTATTTACGCATTTATTTTGACCCTTTTTTTGAAAATTTGAAAAATCATTTTTTAATGATTCTTTTGCTGTTTTAATGATGCCATGTGATGTGTTAATCATAGTAGAACATGTTAATGTGCATTTTATATATTTGGGGTGCCATTTTATTTTTTATTTTTACATTTTTTTCTATTTATGCATGAATTTTGGCCCTCAAAAATAATTGCAAACACCTAAATGTAAGATATTTTCATATTACATTCATTCTAATATATCTATCATTGATAGTAGATAGTTAGAAAATTAAATACATGAATTTTGTAGTCAAATTCAGGTTATCTGGTTCATAAATTCATCAGACAGTCCGATACAACTTCTGACCAAAGAGTGGACCGTTACACCACCATAAACATGTTCCAATTTATAAATGAATGCATATTTGGAATGCTTAGAATATTTCGGATTTAATCCATATTTTTTCATATTTTTTTGGCAAAAAAAAAATTTTGCGCCGTTATGGGCCGTTACGCCCCCGTATCGCCGTTACGCCCCCGTATCCGTATCGGTTTCAGAGGGCACCGTTACGCCAACCGATACCGATACGGGACACCTTGGTTGTATTCTTTTACCGCTTTGACTTTTTGTTGTAGCGGCTTTTCAATAAAAGAAATCTATCAGTCTAAAAAAAAAAAAGTGGAAATTGTCAGAAAATATGGTATTGAAAACATAAATTTGGTCTCAAGATACTGTAAGCACTACAATCTTCATGGTTGTGATGATATTCAGCTCTATTGTTGTTGAAAACTTCAGAATTTTTCACCACATATATTCCCATTGGTTAATTTCACCATTCTGCGTGGCCCGTCTAATGATTGGACCACCCTTTTTTTCACTCCGTGATTTTCATGGATGGCCCTGCCTTTTGAAGCATCAGATGTCACAGCAACATGACACGTTGGCACATGTTCTAGAGTGGTGGTAACTGGTAACTTACCAAGTTGTCTGGGATCACTCCTCTTATGCATATTACAGGTTCTTATGTTAATGGGTTTAATAGTAGTCTCTCTGTCTACTTTCTGTAAAATTCAACTCCATCAAACTTAATCTCCAAATCAACTACTTGGACATCTCAGCATATCAAGCAAGAGTATTCATTTTGGTGGCAAAGTAACTGAGGCATTCAATTTCTTCTTACAAACAGCTTATGCTTTCACTAGTCTTGAATAGCTTTACTGGCATAATAATTTGATGCAATTTTCAAAGCATGTCAACTTTATGCAATCACAGTTTGACCTTGTTGGTGCTTTGCATATCACTTCCCTGTTTAAATAATTCTCACTTGAAAACATGTCATAGGACAAGTACTATGTTTTAGATTGTGCAACTTCTGAAGAAAATAAACCCAACCTTGTCTTGACAAATTTAAAAATCAGTTCCTAATGTGACTGTTCCACTGGATTTCTAGAATAAAAACAAGGGAGACAAGTAAGTTGTATTGAATCTTAGGCTGCACCAGTCAAAGAAAATAGATGTCATGCTCTAACCACATTTAAAACACAATAGTACTGCTATAAATCATACAAATAGCATCACCCACGTAAGATACATAAGCATCGACGCTATTTTGATGTCATCATACTATGAAAATTTGAGAGATAGTGATTGAGCAAAGATAAAGGCATGAGACATTGTATCAGAAAATCAGTTCAGATTTATGCTGCGGAGGTCAACCGTTGAGGCTACTTTCTTACTTGGACAGCCTGTGGAGAAGTTCAGGGAGAGGGTAAAGGATCTCCACATGGTCTTTATTTGAGTTAGTGCAAACATATCAAAGGGTCCCTAGATGGATAATTTGGTGATTGTTGGGAAAGGAAGGAGCCTCAGGAGGAAATATTTTAAGGGCGTGTACGAGGGAGCGGCAACTAATGTGAGAACCATCAGTGGAGAGATCCTATGTTGTTTGCAGATGACATTTTTTTTTTTTTTTTTTCTTTCGTCAAAGGATAATCTGGATTTTTATTAGAGAGGAAAACAAGAGATAATAATACAACAGTAGAGGAATGATTGCTCTGACCAATACAACTAAATGTCTCAGAGAACGGCAGCAACAATTTGCAAAACAAAAGATAACAACTCTACATAACCCTATGATCAAAAATCATAAACTGGGGATTTCAAAATAAATAAATAATAATAATCCTAAGCTGGGGTCTTGAAGCGCCATCTGATGAGGACATGGACGACCTAATGTTGATGGATTGGGCTAATTTACTTGCCGATGAGTTTTGGCACGGACTCGAGTGTGGATAGGGGTCCAAATATTTTCCATAATTGGCAACAGCCGTAGTCCCATCAACGGATCATGCATTATAGTACCCGTGGTGCCCTTTTGGGTCCACAAAAGTATCTTTTGATGGCATTTTTATTAAGTTACGATTTTTACTTTATTTTTGGAAAAATTTTAGTTTATTTTTGCTTGGCTTATGCCTCACTTAAGTAGATAAGGGTAGTTTAGTCTTTTTCCTTTAAAATAAAATTGTAAGGTTGAGATTATGACATCCAACCCATAGTTATGCTTTGATGTAAGGCTCAGATTAGTTCTAGGACTTTTCTTTTGTTCTCTTTCATATAAAACTCACTAACAAAAATTGTCTAGCAGTTTTTTGGGATAATTTCTTTTCTTTCCTACAACCTTTGCTAGGGTTTTGATACAACTGCGTGTGGTTGCCGATTTTCATCCATTAGCTATATCACCCTCTTTGGTAGATGACAGTTTCAATTGATGAGTTAAGAAAGGGGTGCTTCAGAATCTAAAGGTCGTAAAGTTTGTTGGAAAAAAAGAGTATATGAAATGACATTTTAGTCATAATAGGAGTGGAAACGAGGAATTGGCTAAGATCAATGGTCAAGAAATACCACAATACGACCATGAACTTGGGTCGAAATTCCTCAGAACTGATAGATTGAGTAGAACTATAGTTGGTTGGATGAAGTGAAGATGTGCCTCTAGAGTTATATGTGATCACTGTATAAAAATCAATATGAAGGGGACATTTTATTGGACAACTATAATATCGGCCATGCCTTATCGGACAGAATGTTGGGTAGTCAAGGAACAACATGTTCATAGAATGTGTAGCTGAAATGAGGATGTTGAAATGAATGAGCAACAAGATGAGGAAGGATGGAATTACAAATGAATGCATTTGAGGGAACCTAGGAGTAGCCTAATAGGTGATAAGATGAGGGAAAGTAGACTTACATGGTTTGACCATGTGTATCGGAGACCAAGAACTGCACAGGTTAGAGTGAGTTGGTTCAAGTTGAAGGCCATATCATGGTAAGGAGAAGGCCCAAAAGGACATGGGTGTAGCAAGAAAAGATTTGATGACCAATGATTTAACCGAGGATATGGTCCTTAATAGAGTGGACTTGAGGAATTGGATTCATATGGCCAACCTTAGTTAGTTGGGATAAGGCTTTGATGATGATGTTGATTATGTTAACGTGGTATGAAGCTTGTTGTAGATCTTGTGCTCTCTGAAATGAGAAGACCCGCAACCAAGATTTACTTCCCAAATGGAATACTTAGAATCTGATTTAGTTCCAGTCTTACCCAAAAATGGCATGTTGAGGGAATAGAGTTCCATCTTATTTCATAGGAAGTTCAATCTTATTTCGCGGTAAGTACCTTGTAAATGAATATATATGATATTAATGTTGATTGTTGACTGTATAATATGATAAAGTTAGACGAATAAGAAAGCCTGCATGGTGTTGAAGGCATTATTCACTTCATTGGTATCGGGGCTGATAATTCTTCTTTATTTCACATTTGGGTATGGCCTGCTTAAAAGATTGTCACAGTTTGAGCATTTTCAATTGAGATTAGGCCTTTCATTTCTAAATTTAGTCTTTCTTTTATCTATTATTTCATTGTTCTGTAGGATCCTGTGCATCCCAAGGAAATTAATGATGTGTCAACTGTTGTGGCTGATAATTAGTGCTAACACCATGAACATTCCATTATGTTTCAGATAAAACTTAGGGGGTTGCTGTCACTTATCCAACAACGGCGCCTCAATTACTGGGGCACTTCCTTTGGGAAATCCCAGTCCTTTTCATCTTATGGATTGCCATCCCCACGTTCGCAAGATGCAGCAGATGAAAGCCAGCAACCTGCTGAGGCCTCTGGTGTGGGACGGAGCTGGGTGCAGAGCATGTTCAGCAGAGAAAGAACGGACTCTTTTAGCCGTGTTCGTAGGTGGACTTCTGATAGTGGAAATTTAGGTATCTTTATTTTAACTCAAGGATAGCATTTCCATTCTCCAACTTTTCCTGCTTTCTTAGCATTAGTGTTGTGTCCTTAATTTCAGCTGCAAATGAGAATGTGAAAAACACTGCTTCTCCTCGCAAACCAGAGTTACCTGCTTCAGTCCAGAAGAAAGTCCAATCCAGCATTCGCGTACTTCGGGGTCATACAGGTGCTATTACTGCTCTTCATTGCGTAACAAGAAGAGAAGTTTGGGACCTGGTGGGTGACCGTGAAGATGCAGGTCTTTTTATAAGTGGAAGTACTGATTGCATGGTAAGTTCCTGCAATTACAACTTACCTATCTGTGTGCTGATTCTCTGTGCGCATCACAACATCCTAAACCTAGTAAATGATGTGTAGCATTAAAAAAACTTACAAAATGTAGCTACATGTTTGCATTTTTTGAAGGCTGGCATTTCTCAGTATCAGTATGTGTTGTGGTCAATACCAGTAGTCATACCTGGGCAAAAAAGATTCCAGTTGGCAGTCCCGTAAAGTGGTTGCCTTTCTCCCAAGCCACACAATGCACTTTCCATGAGGAAGAATTTAGCATCCTTCTTATAATTGGATCCTCATAATTCCATACTTGTAGTTGTGGAAAAGCAATTTATGCTTTAGTTCTTTTAGGTTGTCTGCCTTTTGATCCTTCGATGTTGGCTCTTCCTATCATTGTAAAGCAGAATTCACCAAGTGTTGGATTGTTCACCCACCAATAGGGAACGTGAGCTTGGTTTAGACCGTCGTGAAACAGGTTAGTTTTACTCTACTGATGACGTACAACGATAGTAATTCAACCTAGTACGAGAGGAACCGGGGGTGGTTCGTCGTGTGAGCAAATCCACGGGCCAGCCAGCGGCGCCGCGCTCCCCGAGCCACGCGCATCTTGTTAGGGTCACCGGTTTGCGGGGCTCGCTACTTGACGGGCCTCGACAATGATCCTTCCGCAGGTTCACCTATGGAAACCTTGTTACGACTTCTCCTTCCTGTAAATTCATATTAAGCATGATAAAACCATGGATTATTCTTCACTTGGGGTCAATATCCTCATATTGCATGAAGAGTAACAGACTCTCCAAGAAATAGAGACCGTAAAAGACGTTTCAAACTTGTCAGTGATGATCTTTCACATATACAGCATCCAATTGTCCAGTACTTGACACCTTAGAGCCTCAGTAGAAATGGGTCTGTTGTGGGTCAAGGTTTTTTCCATTTTCGGTTTTCACTATATCACTTTAAGAGTACAAATAGATGGGGAGATTAAAAGAATGGCCTTGGTGGCCACACTAAATTGTATGTGGCCTTGATAGTGGTTGATTATAATCAGCCTATGTAATAATCCATTACTTGATTGTAATCAACCTATGTAATAGCCTATTGCATTCCTCCTGTGGGATTTTTGTTCTCTCATTGCTGGTCCCCAGCCTGGATAAAGGAGGGTTGCATCAGGTCGGTAGCCAGCGTCAAACTTATGCCATAACTTTCACCATGAATCATTCTTCAAAAAAAAAAAAAAAAACCCTTTCACCATGAAGCCAAACGTGCCTGTTAGGAGTGAGTTGAATGGCAGAACATGATACATTTAGGTGACCCGAATTAATTGGGATAAGGTTTAGGTGATGATGATGATTTAGGCAAAAGATTCTTCAATGTTTAATACTTTGCATAACATTTTCTCTTACCAGGTTGATCCAGAAAGCTTATTATTTTCTATGGTTATGCAAAATTTTAAGATGAATTTCCAATAATTGGTTAGATTTATTTACTTACATTGTGTTGTTTGATTTGCAACTAGTGATGAAATGTTTCTATGCGGTTCTGCAGGTTAAAATCTGGGATCCTAGCCTTCGTGGTTCAGAACTGAGGGCAACACTGAAAGGGCATACTAGGTATTTAGTATTGCAATTGGTTTTCATAGGTCTTCCCTTTGGAATTCTCTGTGTGATGTTGCTACATTTACAACAGTTGCATATCATCCACTTTAATCAGTGTTGCTATTGCTTAAGCAAATATTTGCATACAGAGATGGAAGGGATGAGCACTCCCTTTACATGATACTTTTCAGACATTCATGGACATCTGGTTTCTTCCTATCAATTATATGATGGTAGCCTGCTTCATGGGCAAGTGGGTTTAGGATCATGAACAATGATTATACCTTTAGCATTTATCAAGCGGCCATGGTGGAAGATTTGAATATGAACATATTGTTAACATAAAGTGAATCCTACGGTGGATTCAATGTATGAGATTCTAGCAAGCTTGGCTGTACTGACAGATTTATTGAGGCAGTTTTTTTTTTTCTTATTGGGGGGGGTTGCGTTAGGTCCAAAGTAAACAATATCAAGGTTTCTTTCTGATTGTTCATGATCAGTTTACTTGAACTGTAATGCACTTTCTTCATGCAGGCCCGTTCGTGCAATTAACTCTGACCGAAGTAAGGTAGTATCAGGATCTGATGATCAGTCTGTAATTGTCTGGGATAAGCAAACATCACAGCTTCTAGAAGAGCTCAAGGGCCATGATGCTCAGGTCTGGCTACTTGTCTGTTTTCTGCTTGAAAATTGTATATCTTGCAATGGAATTAAGCTTTTTCTTTGATAATCTCATCGGCGACATGACACTTGCGCTCATGTCTTGTTCATATTTTCTTGTCTGTTAAATTTCCCATTTATTCTGTTCATCTACTGTTCTGCATTGCATGAATGAGGTGTTTTGGCAGTGTTTCATCTACTTCAACTTCTGCATGCTTTATTCATTTTGCAAATACAATAATAGTGACAACATTAGTTGCTCTGTGATTGTTGAAGGGCATCATCTAGTAGGCAGAGTAGACATACCTTCATGATAAAAGATTTAATTCATACGATCTCTCAAGCAGGGGATGGATGCTTTTCAAGGTAGTCTTTTCTTTTCAATTGATCAAGATCTGATCGATGGATGACAACACAAGTCCTCGACCAGAGCCGTGTTTCAAAGTTTCTATGATATCTTCTTCTTCTTTTTTTTCTTTTTTTTTTTTGAAAGTTGACAAAAAAATTCTTCAAAAAGCGCCAGCAGGCGGCAAAGAATACAAAGGCAAAGACCCGAAGTACAGCCCCCAACAACACCCACCCACAAAAAAAAAAAAAAACCCATCTGAAAACTAACCTCAACACAAATTCCAGAAAAAACTCAGCCCCATTCCCAAGAAAAGGTCCAAACTCTTCCAACAACCCAATTGATGTCATGGTGAATATTACGGAAGTATCTTCCGTTCCTTTCTTCCCAATTTGCCTGAGACCAGCCCACAAACAACTCCTCCACAGATCCTTCGTCCCTCAATATACTCTCACCGTGCTAGGCCAAGAATAGCTCACTTGTAGATCTTGGCATCACCCAGCATATACTGAATTTAGAGAGGACTGCAAATCATACCTTGGAAGCAAACAGGCACTGGATGAAGAGATAGTTTACTTATTCCAAGTCCTTCCCACATGATAAGCACACATAAGGCAAAAGCATTCCCCTCGGCTGAAGATTATCTACCGTTAGAACCTTTTCACTCCCAACAAGCCAATTGGTGGGGTTGCACAAGACCAAACATATTTGGTGTAATTGAAGATTCCATTCCCTTCAGGGTTGGACCACAATCCATAGAGACCTAATTGAGAAGCATCCAGATGGGTCCAATCTCCAAATCATATGGTCCTTTGTAGTATGTACTTCATACTTCTGTCCAAGAAAAAAACTAAAAGTAGTTTTGAAATTGGAAGAGGTGGATAGAGTGGGAATCTAGGTCTTCCATGGATAAACTAAAATTCGACGAGGCAAGGTGTATATCTGAATGTATTATGGTCCTCATTTTGAAGAACAGAACTGATTTTCAAGTGAGAATATTTCCTTTTGTCAATGGACTTAAAAAACCCTTAGACTGGATTTGAAAATGGACAGAAGCTGGATTCAATTGCTGCCTTTTCCACATGCTACTTTATTATGAGGTGTTAGAACTTCCATGTAAAAATGTCGATTTTTTAGATGGACTAAAAATACCATTCAACTGGACTAGAAAATAAATGGATCCTGGATTCATATGCTTCCATTTTTTATGCGGTGCTAGAAGCTCTGTTCATATAAAACTTATGGTTTGGTCGGTCTTTGGAGAGTTTTAAAACTGTGTAAACAAGAAAGGTTTGGTCGGTCTTTGGAGAGTTTTAAAACTGTGTAAACAAGAAAGCGAGAATACAACAATGCAGACAAATTGGTTCTTCTCTGGTTGTCATGTTGACATCTGTCCTATGCAGCAATTATTTGAATGAAGTAGCCTTGTTACATAGGTTATGTGCCTCAGTGATGATATTTTAGAATGGATTATTAAAATTTTAGCTAACCTCGCTTGCTTTTTTCTCAACTACCACTGTAGGTCAGCCGTGTACGGATGCTATCAGGAGAGCGTGTCCTTACTGCTTCACATGATGGCAGTGTAAAAATGTGGGATGTGAGAACAGATACTTGTGTGGCCACAGTTGGGCGTTGTTCAAGTGCGGTCCTGTGTATGGAATATGATGACTCCACAGGGATCTTGGCTGCTGCTGGAAGAGATGCGTATGTAGATGGAAATTCTTAGACATGAGTGCTGTTATAACTTCTGAAGTTACTAAAAAAATGTACGTGTCAAATTTGGTTGCAAAGAAACCTAAAACCATAAATAATTGTATTTTCAGGGTTGCATACATTTGGGATATCCGTGCTGGTAGGCAGATGCACAAGCTTCTAGGGCACACAAATTGGATCCGGTAAGCTGGAAACTTATTATCCCTTTTTATTTTATTTCTTATGTTTGATGGCCCCATTATGATTTGCTGTCTCTTCCAATGATCAAGGTCAATAAGGATGGTTGGAGACACCGTTGTTACTGGTAGTGACGATTGGACAGCTAGGATATGGTCCGTTTCTCGAGGGACTTGCGATGCTGTTCTAGCATGCCATGCTGGTCCAATTTTATGTGTGGAGTACTCGGCATCAGATAAAGGAATAATTACTGGTCAGTTACCACATTCCTAATGAGTCATGCAAGCTTCTCAGTCCACGTGATGAAATCCATTTATTCAGTACTTAAATCAAACAAAATCTCCAGAAATTAAATATTTGAAAACTTAAAGCACTTCCTAATATCTTCTGGACATTTATTTCAGGGTCAGCTGATGGACTGGTCCGATTTTGGGGAAATGAAGAGGGTAAGAATTCTTTGGTTTGTCAAGAGAAACTATAAGTAATCACTACAAGCTTCCATTAACCTTTTAGATGCTTTGGTCCCCTAAAAGGTTGCTGCACTTGACATTTGGTGCTTCTGTGTATGAAGGGTAATTTGTTTCATTTGTTGGAGATGGTGTAGTAGTCACACTAGATGTTTTGTTTGAACTTACATGTACCAAGTGTAAGATAACCATGCATATGGAAATGCTGCATGGGTTTCGTGCCCGTTACTTGTTTGCTCATTTGTCAGAAATATCAATTTATTATTATCGCATTGCTTGCTCATTTGAATTTTGCATTTCCAACTGTGGAACTTAAGATCCCTTTGAATCCTTAAGATATTTCTAGATCATGGGCCATCTCTCTCTGGACCGTAGGTTGTCTCTTATTCTCATCTTATTTCTCTTATTATTTTTCTTTCTTTTGTTTTTCCACTTTTGCCTTTGGTTCCAAGGGTATTTTATATAATTTGGGATATCACTTAATATAAGAAGGGGGTTGGATGTCCAACACTAGTTAGAGTTTATCTCCCAAAACCTTTTTTTTTTTTGGACATGGTATCAGAGCAAAAAAGGTCCTAAGCTTTTCTCTTCATCCTCTCTCTCTCTCTATCACTTATAAGTTATAATTTCATTTCTTTTCTTTTCTTTCTTCTTCTCAAATATTCTTTCGATTTGAGAATCGTTGCAGCCTAATTAGCTATTGAAAGTGATTGATGTGAAAGGATCTTGCGGCAGTTTCTGATTTTCTTTAGAGGGTTGTTTGACATTCAATTTCCATAAGGTTTTTAGGGTGTTTTTCTTCCAATTTTTGCAGAAACTGGGTTGTGGCAGCTAGGATTTTGCTTGATGCTTTCATTTGGACGTTTTTTTTTTTTTTTTTTTTGTCCAACAATCAATTATTTGAGATTTATTTTTCTTTTGGAAGATTATTAAGATTTGTTGATATCTAGTGAATTTAATTGTAAGATCCTCTTCTCCTCTTTAGTGGTTTGATTTGAAGTTAGAAGGATTTTATTTTATTTTTTAATTTTTTATTTGGAACCACTGCATGTTATAGTTGGTTATAAAAATTTTTTAAGTATTGATTGGTGTGGAGTCTTGATATTTAGTGCTCTTTTAATTATTTGGGATTAAATTGGTTTCTTCATCAATATCTATGACAATTGATCCCATTATCTCCAAGATAGAGAGGTTGATTGTTTATTTTGAGAATCTTGAGTTCTAGATTATTTCTCATAAACTTAAGCTCAACAATTATTTTCAATAGTAAAAAATTGCTGAGATGTTTGTGGGAGGAAAACAAAATGTTAGGATATATTTATGATAATATATCAAGAAATCCTATGACTGATCCTTCTTATGGAGAGTGGAAATCAAACAATTGTTAATTATGTCCTAGCTCCTAAATTCTATGTGGAACCAGATGTTAGTGAAGAACTTTTTATGTTGTCCACTGCATGTGAGATTTGGTTGACTACTTCTAAATTGTATGTTGATCATAATAATATGACCAAAATTTACAATATTTATCAAGAGATGAGTCAGTCAGGACATGATGAGAGATCAATGTCTGATTATTATGCTAAGATGCATGTTTTTTGGTAGGAATTTTCTTTCTTGGATAATCTTCAAGTTGTTTGCTCTACATGTGGAAAGGCATAGAAAAGAAGTGTTGAGAAGAATAGGACATTTTAATTTTTTTACAGGTCTTGATCATGAGCAATGTTGTTAAATGTGACCACATATTCGCATATGCGATTGGATATGTGAATTCACATACGCATATCGCATATGCTAAATGTGCAAGGATATGCGATCGCATATCTGCCAACTGCTGGCACATTAATTTATTTGTTTATTTTTTATTTTTGCAAAAAATCCAACTTTAGTAAGTAGTGTGACTTGTAACTATAAGTTGTGTAACTTAGTATAACCAAGTTGTAAAATGTAACTTGTAAGTATTGTTAGTGTTATAATGTATAAATAGTAAACATTAAGATGTAACTTCAAAATTGTATTTGTACAATAAATAGCTTATTGATTGTTTTGTTACTTAACTATATTGTCGAATGTTGAATTTGATATACTTCATTCATTTTTCTAACAAGTCACAAACTAATTTTATGTATGAAAAATTACTATATTAGTTATCTATTAACTTATGGAAGTTTCTCCTACGTTCTTATATTTTCTATATATATATATATATATATATATATATATATATATATATATATATATATTCCAATTTTTGTCCTTACTTTTTCAGTTTTATGTTTTCTTTCTTTCAAAAAATATGTGACCACATATGCGATTGTGCGATCGCATAGAATTGCATATGCAGTTTGACAACATTGATTATGAGTTTGAGCCTGTTCGAGCTCATATTATTGGTTCTTCCACTTTTCCTTCACTTAACAATGTATATGGTTTACTTCAATGAGATAAAAGTGTTGTACAAATATGAGATCAACTGTGGTTGAGAAATCCGCCCTAGTGATGATATTTTGGAATTTTGATGATGCTAGTGTTGGCCGAGGTACAAGTATAGGAAGATGAGGTTGTGGTCGTGGTATGAATCTTCTATGCACCCATTGTAGTGGATATGAATATACTATTGATTATTACTCGGTCCTTCATGGTCAACCTCAAGGCTAAGCTGCTAAATTGGTAGCTACAAATGATTAGGATTCCTGGGATACTATGGGGGACACTATACCATTAGCAAATTCACATGTGGTTTCATCAATTGGTGATGTAGTTCATATTTCAAAAAGTGAGTATGATGCCTTAGTAAGGGATGTTACTTAGCAATTCAGAATATGGTCTCTTCATCTACGTTTTTGGCTTAGGTACGTAATATTTTTACAACCTTTCACACTACTGTGTCAAGTTCTTGGGTAATTGATTCGGGGGCAATTTATCATATAATAGGCACATTTATGTATTTTGCTTCATTTACCACCAATTCTAATTTTAAGTCGTGTGAAATTGACAGATAGTCCCCTAACACCTATTGGGGTGGGGGAAAGGGTATTGTTTTCGTTTCACCATCGTTCTATTTTTCTTCCTTTTATTACTTCTTAATATTGCTTCTAAATTGTTATCTGTTAGTTAAAGGACCTAAATAATAGTGTGACATTTTTCCCTAATCATCGTGCCTTTCATGATCTAAAGACGAAAAAGCTGCTTGGTAGTGGATGTGAGAAGGATGGATTGTACATATTCATTCAAATTTATAAGTTAGTTTATTGAGTGTTTTAGTGTTAAAAAGGAAGAACTTTGTATTTCGCATTGTCAATTTGGTCATCCTTGTAGTTTAGTTTTACAATTTTTTTTGTCTCAATTAGTTGAGTCTAGTGACCTGAAAAATTTATAATGTGAAACTTGTGTTTTATCCAAACATCATAAGTCTGTTTATCCTCTTGCAAAGAGTCTAGTAGATTATTTTTTTCTTAGGTTCATTATGATGTATGGGGTCCAATTTCCATTGCTTCTAATAGATTAGAGTATTTTATCTATTTGATTGATGATCCCTCTACGACATGGATGTATTTGATAAAAAAAAGTAGAGATGGGATTAGCTCTATTTTCAAAGTATTTCCGAGTTGGGCTAAAAATTAATTTAATACAAATATTAGTTCTCTTCGCATAGATAATGGAAAAGAATCTCTTTCCCATTTTATATTTTCTTCTATTCAAGAGCGTGTGATATTAATTCAATTAATGGAATTGCTGAAAAAATAGACTTCTCCTAGAAGTTACTCGTGTTTTTCTTATTGGTATGTCTATTTCTAAATCTTTTTAGTCAGATATTCTCCTTATTGCAAGTTATTTTATTATTTGTTTGCCTACTATGGTTTTTCTGTTTAGTCTTCTATTCAATATTTTTCGGCATTCTAACCTATCATTGAAATCCTATTGCGGGTCTTTGGATGTATTTGTTATGTCTACAATATTGATCCTTCTCGAAAAAAATTATCAAATTGGGCCGTCAAATGTATTTTCTTGGGATAATCATATGCACAAAAGGGGTATAGGTGTTTTGATTTGATCAATAAAATGCGTCATGTTTCCATGGTGTTGAGGTTTTTTTTTTTTTTTTTTTTAATGACTCTCCATATGTTTTTATAGATTAGGTGGAGCACAATTATATGGTTCTTCCTATTCCTATTGTGAGTCTAGGCCAATTGTTTATGTTCCTTTTAAACTTGATAGTGTTAAAGATAAGGTTGTTTCTGATTCACAATCGATTAAACCAAACTAAAAGGTGTATAAAGGAACAAATGTTTGTACTCTAGCTCTTCCATAAGTCACCATGAAGCATGCTCCCTTGGTGACATATATTGATAGTGTTCCTGGCTTCCTGCTAGTTTGCCTATTTATATTGATCCATATTTAAATTCATCATTGGATTTGCCAATTGCTATTAGGAAGGCCAAAAGACGTATTTCTCATCCTATTTAATGTTTTAGTTCCTATCATTTTGTCTCTAGTTCACAGGTCATTTCTTTATGCCCTTGAGTGGAGATGGTTGCTCTTGAGAGGAATCATATATGGGAGATGACTGATTTACCAGTTAGGGAAAATCTAGTGGGTTGTTGCTTGTGTATACTCTTAAGTACAACCTTGATGGTAGTATATGTCGATACAAAGCTCATCTTGTAGCTAAAAGATTTACATAGACATATGGTAAGGATTATTTTGAGGCTTTTGCTCATGTTGTTAAGATGAATGCGACATGGGTGATAATTTTTCTTCTTGTTAATTTAAATTAGTTGTTGCACCAATTAGATGTTAAGAATGCCTTTTTGAATGATGATCTAATTGAGGAGATTTATATGCTTCCCTCCTGGTTTTTCTAAAGAAGGTGAAGAAAGAAAGGTATGCCATTTAAGAAGGATGTATATGGTCTGAACCATGCTCCTCGAGTTTGGTTTGAGAAGTTTAATAGGGTCCTAATTCGTATTGGAATTACTTGCATTCACTCTGAAATTTTGTTTTTGTTGAGCAGTGTGTACAAAATATTATTATTGTGAGTGTATATGCAGTTGATATCATTGTTACAGGTGCTGATGCTAGTGTAATTTCTGAGTTGAAACTCTATATGAGTAAGATTTTTGACATCAAAGATTTGGAATTGCTAAAATACATTTTATCTCAACAAAATATGCCCTTGATTTATTGACTTCAATTGGTAATCTTGGTGTCAAACTTAATAATATTCCATTAAAGGTTAATAAGAAGCTTTAGGCGAATTGTCTCAACGAAATATGCCCTTGATTTATTGGCTTCAATTGCTAATCTTGGTGTCAAACTTAATGATTCTCTATTTAGATGTCAATAAGAAGCTTCAGGTCAATGATGTGGAACTTCTTCATGATCCTTGCATATACCAGCCTTTAGTTGGTCGACTAATATATTTTACTGTTATTCGCCCAGACTTATCTCATGCAATGAGTTTGGTTAGCCAGTTCATGCATGATCCTCAGTCTAATTTCCTTGAGGCAATTCATTGCATCTTATGCTACATTAAGTCTTCTCCCGGACATGCAGTAATGTTAATGGGTATTTTGATGCAGATTTGGCAGGTTCTCTAAATGATTAATGGTCAACAAGAGGGTACTATACTTTTTTTAGGCATAGACTAAAAAGTAGGCAGTTGTTGCACAATCTAGTGTTGAGGCTGAGTACTGTGCTATGGTGAATATTGCATAGTTAAAAAGTTTTATTATTAAATTGGGATTTCTAGTGAAGACTTTTGTGTTTTTGTATTCTGACAATCAAGCTGCAATTCATATAGCTTCTAATCATGTTTTTCACGAGAGGAAAAAACATATTGAAGCTTATCGTTACTTTATTTGTAAGAAGGTTGTTGTTGCCATTGTTTCTACTTCCTCTCTTCCTTATATTGCTCAACTCGTGTGTATCTTCGCTAAGGCTTTACCGTTAGAAAATGTATTCTTGACAAGATAGGCATATTGATATCTATGCCTTAGCTTGATTGGGAATAAAACTATTTCCGGTCTATGGGCCTTCTCTCTCTAGATTATGGGTTGTCTCTTATTCTCCTCTTATCTCTCTCTTTATATATATATATATATATATATATATATATATATATATATATATATATATATATATATATATATATATATATATATTCCTCTTATGCACTTGGTTTCATGGGCATTTTATGCAGTTTAGGACATCACTTTATATAAATAAGAAGGTGGTTGGACGTCCAACACTAGTTGGGAGTGTTTTTTCCCCCTCCTGAAGGCTTTTTTTCCTCTCTGACAAACCTCGACGCCTGTATTAGAGAGAATCATATTACTTGTTGCATGCAGCGATTCAACATTAACCATCGTAATTTGTGTGGTTGAAATGCCTTTAGTGATGCTATCAAAACATCATTGAATTGATAATAGAATTATTGAGCCATTCCTTTTATAAACACTCCTTAAGCTATCCAACAGAAATAATGATGCCTAGCCTGCCGAAAAGAACCAACAGTTGGATTTGTAGATAAATATAGAAGAGGAAAGAATAAGAAAAAGAGAGAAAATAGAATGAGAAGAGTAGAATGGGGTAAACACATTCTACTCCATATGTGTAGGTGATGAAAAACTAAAAATACTCAAAATATCCCTAAACATTAAGAAATAAGAATAAACACATAAATAAGATCAAACACCAAGACTAGGTGGGCCTTACAATTGTACAAACCAAATCATGTTCATTAACACTCCCCCTCAAGTTGGTGCATAGACATCGTCGATTCCAAGCTTGGAACAGATGCGAGTTGACTGCGACTGAGAGCCTTGGTGAATATGCCGTAGGGATTTCTCCACTGGAGACCTTATGTATAAAGTGATAGTTGACGTCAATCTGCTTGGTTCTCATGAAGTCGCGATGGACAGGATTGTTTGTAATATATGAGGTTGCCTAATTATCACAAATTACTGCATTGGTAGGTTCACTAAAAAACCATTTCCTTCATCAGCTCTTAATACACTTGAGCTCACACATGGTATGAGCCATCGCCTTATATTCTGCTTTAGCACTTAATCTGCCTACAACATTGTTTTTTACCCCTCCACATAACCAAATTCCTTCCACGGGCAGTATCCGGCAGTAGACCGCCTATGAATTAGATACCCAGCCCAATTTACATCAGAATACCCTATCACTTAGATGATTACTCATTGTGTATAAAATTCACCGACCTAGCACTCCCTCAAGATATTGCATAATTCGAACAATTGTATCCAGTGAGGCACCCTTGGAGAGCTCATAAATTGGCTCGCTATGCTCACAACGTATGATATAGAAAAAGGAAAGGACCATAAAACTAGACACAAATAACACCAAATAACAAGAATAGGTCAGTTGTACGCCCCACATCATGTTCGTCACCAAAGTTTACGAAAGGGCCTCGTGAAATATGACTCATAGCTCAGTGCTTTTAGTATTGATATTGATGAATGCATCGCACCCTTGGGATACAGAAGCATGTCGAGTATTGCATGAGAAATATTAAATGTATGGCTTAATGTATCATTGTTTTTGGGAAACATTGGGAAATTGGTCTAATTTTTCAATGAAATTTCAAGTGATGTTAAAAAAGGCATCATTCCATTACAAATCAAAAGATCACAGAAAACAAGTGCACATAAATTTCCTTTGCATAGGGTCCTAGACTGTGTCGTCTGACAGAAGTAATACAAGTTGCATCTATATTCCAAATCAGTTCGTATCATTCATAAATCTAACAAGACATGTATGAAAACATAAATAATTGATGATCAATTTTTTTTTTTTTAAATCAATTAACTTTTGATATTTTTAATTAAAAATATTTAAAAAAAAAAAAATCTAAGAAACCAAAAAAACCTTTGTCAATATGAAAATCAACCTCCAGCATGTCCAATGTGATTTTTTATACTCTAATTGTGATTTAAATGGGTGAAGTGGGAGAATTTTTGAATTTTCCCCAATTTCACCCAATTTTCCCAAATTTACAAATAGAGAGTTGAATTCCATGATTGAGCATACAAAATATGCAAAATCTTGGATTTTCCATTTTAGTTCTAGTGATTTACCAAAAAAAAATTAAAAAATTAAAATTAAAATCGAAAAAATCTCATCGCTTGAAATCAGCTCCACCTGCTGTCCAATCTTAATTTCTGCACAAAAATTTGCTTGTTCACAAAAAAAAAAAAAAAAAAAAATAAAAGGAGGGAAAAAGGAAGAGGAAGAGGGTTAGTTGAAATGAAGTTAGAAATGGATTACAAGCAAGAGATTTGGGAAATTTCCAATTTTATAGAGTTTTTGGAGATTAAAAAGGGAAAAAAAAAGGGGTGTTTCATGGTTGGAATGATGTCAACCGATACTATTGCATGTAAGTTTTTTACTGTGACATTGTCAAAATATCACATTGTATCAATATGTCGCCTATACAATGCGATATTTTGAGTTATCTCGTACAACACCTGGAAGTCCAACAACTTTCAGGCTGTTTTGTATCGGGCCCATGCAATACTGATACTATCTGGCGATAATATCAATACTGCAAACATTGTCCTAGACTCCTAGTTGATGATTCAATTTGATGTAGGGGGTTTAAATTTCCTTTGCTACCTGCTACCTTTTCTTTTGTTTTTGCTTTTGTTTGTGTGTGTGTGTGTTTTCATATTGGAATTCAGAATCAACCTTTTCTTCAGTGAAGTGAGAATAAACTCCTGTGTGCTTGGTTCTTTGTTGAAACACTGAACTTGAAGGGACTTATATGACCACTTGATTATCACAATGCTTGATTATTAGAGATTATCATGATGCATACCAGAAGAGAAACCTGATTACTATTTCAAGTGGACTAGTTAGTGGTCAGCATGATGTCTTGCTCTCTATTTACTATTCCATTGGATCTGAAAACAATAGCTCATTTGTTTTCCATGTCAAATTACCACAAATAAATGTACAGTGCCTAGTTTTGGATCATTTTTCCTGAGGCAAACTGATTCAATCATCATTTACAAACTCGGGTACATGCAGATGTATGGATCCCCCTGCCAGTAGAGGATTTTACGGATGGTAGATTGGGACTTCTAAGAGCATGCATGCGTTGGCTAACAAGCCCCAAAACTGTAGGTTAATTAAGGCATATGATTGTTACATCTTAGGTACATTAGCTTGCAATTATCTTTTAGAAGCAGTTAGATCTTACGAAACTGCATTTGTTGTTGCACAAGTCATTTTTTTACTTTGTTACAAGCTAATCATCACTGATCATTTTTTTCTCCTTTCATGTCAATTACATGTATTCAAGATTTATGTGCACCTTCAACCAGCTTAGCATCTAAAGATTAGTACAAATTTTTTCTTTAAAATATATTTGTTTGTTTTGCAGCATAACCACATATTGAACTTATATTGACCATAATCAACACCTTTTTACTGTGAAGTACAGGAGGCATAAGATGTTTGAAGAATGTAACTGTTCATTCAGCTTCTATTCTATCAATCAATGCGGGGGATCATTGGCTTGCTATAGGAGCAGGAGATAATTCCATGTCCCTCTTTCATCGGCCTCAAGAAAGACTTGGTAGTTTCTCTAGCACAGGGTCAAAGGTGGCGGGATGGCAGCTCTATCGAACTCCTCAGAAAACTCTTGCTGTGGTATCTTTCTTTCTTCATAACTGTTAACTTCTGCAGTTTTATTCTGTTTGTGCTTTTTTATTGAGAGTTGTTTCTGCTTCTTTCCTTTTTTTTTTTTTTTTCCTCTGGACAAACACTTTCTTTTCCGCTGTAAAAGTGAAGTTTCACCAATTCCCTTCACTCAATCACTTTATTTTATTTTATTGTAGAGTTCTCTTTTGAGTTTACAATACATACATGCACTTTAACACTATATCGAACTCCTACCAATCAAGGTGTTCCGTAACGGTAACGGTGGCCGTAACGGCCACCACCGTTACCCTTATGATACAGGGCATAGTGGCTGTTACGTCCCCATAATGGCCGTTACGGTCTCTCTTTTTTATTTTTTTATTTATTGAAAAAATCCCCGAAAAACCTGTATCTACCCCATAATGTTGATTTAAAAGTATGAAAAACCTATATATGTCCCATAATAGACCATTACGAGACTATTATGGCCTTTATATGGGATGTAACATACCGTTAACAGCAATTACGGGTCATTTTTTTTCCATAATGGCTGTTACGGCCATTACAACCCTGTAACATGTAACGGTTGCCACCATTACCTTTACGTAACGGCTTTTACAGCCCCATAACGGCCTTTACGGAAAACCATGCTACCAATACCGGGTATGTGAGGAATATATGATCCTCAGCCTGAGGATATGATATGTCCTTGACCCCTTAGTCTGTATGAGTCAGCTCGTCTGTACAAGTTGGCTTATGTTTGTTGATCCAAGCCATTGTATGATTAGCCCTACTGTTTTGAACCATGCCGCAAAAACCCTCCAGATTGGAAATCGTGGGCGTCCAACTTATGGCATTCTTGGTTGAATGTGGGTCATTCCATGTTTTCCTTGATCATTATTTTCAGGCCGCAAATAAAATGGTCAGGAGTTCACCATTAGGGAAACTCTCGGGGCATGATTCATCCATGGCGGGGCCAATGAGATCAATGGTCTAGATCATGGAACCATGGGCCTTGCCTATATTAACTGAGGGGCTGAGGGCAATACATGTCCCTGAACCGAGGATCATATAATTTCCTGTAGATATATTCATGTGTCATCTTTGCATTATGTAATACATCCACATGCATATTTATTCATGTAGTTGTCATGCTTATGGATGTACATACTCATCATCATCTAAGACTTATCCCAACATTGGGCTGGACTGCGCGAGTCCTTCTCTGCCATTCCCCTCTATCAAGGGCCATTATTTCAGTTAGACCATAGTCATCAAGTATTTTCTTACTACCTCCACCCACGCCCTTTTAGAGCCGTCAACTTGTACCAACTCAATCCCTAACTGGTGCAGTTCTTGGTCTCCATTGCACATGACGAAACCATCTGAGTCTTACTTTCCCTAATCTTATTACCCATTGATGCTGCTCTAAGTTCCCTCAATGCATTCATTTCGAATTCTATCTTTCCTTGTCTTGCCACTCATCTTCGTTTCAGCTACACTCGTACATACACAATTAAGTTACGATTGCTTGACCATTCAGCATGTATGTGTCTAGGAATCATGTCCATTTGACCCTTCAAATCAGTTAAATCTCACACCCCAAAGTTAGAAACCCTCGACTCCTTGTCCAACTTCTTGTAAAAGTTTGCCTGACAAGGTTGTCTAGATTCCACCTCATTGCTTGTTTTGTGGGGTTTGCATTGCTACCCAAGGTTTTGTGCTGTTTCAGGTACGTTGTGTGGCGTCTGACCTTGACCGGAAAAGGTTATGCAGTGGCAGTCGCAGTGGGCTCCTTCGGCTATGGGAAGCCACCATCAACATCTAGCTTTATCTTGTTCGATGTAAGAGAGGAAGAATACGGAACTGTAAGTGGTAAGATAAAATGCTTGGGTGAGCAAGACATTCTTTGCTATTTGAGAAATACTGTAGTGGTATGGCAGTCTGAAAACATTTTGTAATCTATCGAAATCTTTGTTTTCACTAGTGGAGTGGAGCCATGATCCAATGTGAATTCTTATTACACCTATGATCTTCAGTACCATCGTTAGATTTCTCTAATGGTAGTAGATAGATTAAGTGGCTTTCTTTCTTCTTCTTTTTCTCTCTTTTTTTGGAAATGACAAGAATGCCCTGCTGGTTTTTTCTATGGTTAAAAATAAAAGATCTGATGGTCCCATGCCATGTGTGCATTTGACAGGTCACTGCCAATTCTTTTATAAATTGTGAGAAACTAACATGGGAGTCTGGCTCAAAGAAAATATATCAATTGATCTCATGATCTTTGGGCTTCAATTATTTTAGCATTGGCTTCACTCTTTCTTGCCATCCATGTTTATAGTCAGTCTTATCGGTGCCTACTTGCATTTCTGGATTTTGGAATATGGCCCATCCATGGTAGGGTTTAGCACAGGAGCGGTTTGAAACCCATAGTTCAAAATCCCTAAAACTCGACTTGATGTCCAGTCAGGGATCAACTTGAAGACTAGAACAAGTCCTAAGTTGACCCGAGTGGATTCTATATGCTATATAAACCAAGACTTTCTTCAGTGGTGGTGAATATTTAAACTGATTATACATCAAACAGCATCTCCCCTTCACCATCCTCAACTCTAGATGGCTGGTCGGTATAGGCAATATTCAGTTTTGGCTTCACAACTGGACAGGTCAGGGCCTTCTCATCAGCATGGCATCTCCCCCACCTCAGCCTCAAGGCAGAGTTCTAGGACTCCTCTGGCATCTGGAACCTGACCCAAGTTGATAGCTTCCTCCCCATCAGATTATCTGATCGATCCAAGACAGTGGTATCTTTTTATCCAATAGAAGGGACAAGCTCTCTTGGAATCTCTCTCCCAATGGAAACTTCTCCACGAAATCTGCCTGGAACTCGCTTCGGGCAGCCAAGCCCAAGCAGCGCTGGTCCATCTGGGTGTGGAACAAATGCATTCCCCTCTAAAATTTCTGTTTTTCTATGGAAAGTCATGCACAAAGCCATCCCTGTAGACGTGGCCATCCAACATATTGGGATCAGTCTGGCATCTTGCTGTGTGTGTTGCGGTTCAGCTACTGACCAATCCATGTCAACTTCCTATGTCTATTCCCATTTCCCTCCTTCTGCAGATTCGCCTACGGCTACCAACCCATCTCATCATCAGCCTTCTCCCCCCAATCCCAACAACCCCAGCGCAGCTTCGGCCCTCCCCACTAACCAAGCTGAAGATCTTAACCACTTGCTCTGTCATAGCCATGTTGCGTCTCTCATCTGGAACCACTTTGCTAATTTATACCGAATCCAACTCAACCATTCTCATACCATCCAGGAGCCCATCAACCAATGGTTTGCAGTTGCTTCTTCTTCCTCCCTCCGTCGAACCATTGGTGGCCTTGCCCCGCCTTTCATCATCTGAGAAATCTGGCTAGGGAGGAATGGTGTCAAGTTTCAAAACCGTCCTTTCATAGCATCTGATATTATTAATAGAGTTTGTAAATGGCTTGTTGAAATTGGTTCCCATCTCCTGAACGTTCAGCCTGTGGTATGGTCCAAGCTAGTTGTGCAAGGATTTTTCAGGTTCTCGCCCCCCTCCCATTTGGCAGCTAGCAAGGCTACAGTCATTAGCTGGCTATATCCAGCTGTGAACTGGATTAAATTAAATGTTGATGGCTGTGTGAGGAAATCCTGGCCCCGGTGGTGGTGGAGGTGTTTGACGGGATCATGCTAGCAACTTCATTTTTGCTTTTCACCACTCGTTCGGTCAGATCTCAAACATGCAAGCCGAAGCCCGTGCGATGGTTGTTAGCCTTAATTTATGCAGGGACTTGGGGCTCAGATCGATTATCGTTAAAACTGACTCTCGTGTCCTCCTTGAAGCTGTCTCCAACCAATCAGCCTCCTTTGGTTGGAAGTTGTGGTACATCCTTGATGCGATCCATCAATTCAAACAGTCCCTTAACCTCACTTTTAACCACACATTTAGGAAAGGTAATTCTGTAGCGGATGGCCTTGCCAATATTGCTCGCAGCGGCGCCCCTGATAGAATCTTCCTCAATCCAGCTTACCTTCCAAGGCGTATCAAAGGGTTTTTGCTTCTTGACAAGGCTAGTGTGGGCCAAATACGGCTCAGCAAACACAAGACAAGGATAGGCTAACCCCCCTTCCTTCCGCCTCTGCCCCAGCTACCCCTCTGTCTCTGTCTCCTTATTTTTTTGGTTTCCCTTGTTTAGCTTGCTCATCTTCTATATGATAGGTGTGTCCCCGGTCTTTTGTTTGTAGGGGCCCTCCCGAATGGCTGTACATCTCAAGTTCCATCAATACAATCTCCCTCTCTCTCTCTCTCTCTCTCTCTCTCTCTCTCTCTCTCTCTCTCTCTCTCTATATATATATATATATATATATATATATATATATATATATATATGATATATATATCTTTCTTTCTTTTTAACTCTTTTTTTTAAAAAATATAATTTTTAATTTTTTTTTAATAAATATATCTGAATCACATGGCTAGCATTTTGCATATTATCACTAAACCACCTTTGACAAGACGGTGACTTGGTTCGGGTCACACCATGTTGGAGTAGGCAGGCCAACTTGGCTACTTTATTGGGTCATGATTGAGTCAGGTTCAGACTGAGTTACTTAGAGACTAGGCTAGAAATCTCATTGAGTCGATGTCTCGATGATACAGCATGAAACTGTTGCTTAGGTCCCATTGAACGGCTATTGTATGAATACCATAACTTCCCGGCAGCATCCACATTCAGCCTTCTCCACAAGGTGAAGAACTTCAATAATCTGGCAGTGTGATAGTTGATACACATGCATGTATCCTTGACATTACAATTCAGATTAATCCATCCAAATAAATATGAACAATACATGTATGAATAGGTTTCGAGGAAGATGAAATCACAGGAAGCCCTTGGATCAGATGGTATACCAATAGAGGTTTGGAAGTGTATAGGAAATATTGGGTTATTTTGACAAATTTATTTAACAAGATTATAAGAATAAAGAAAATGTTTGTGTAATGGAGAAAATATAGAATGATACCTGTTTATATATTGACTTGATGTAAAATTCCAAAATCATGGGATAGTCGTTTATAAAAGTTCTTAGAACATGGAGGAATCATTCTTAACCATCTATTTATGGGGTATATATATTGAAAGACTGGCAGTGATGGGGGTTGCAAATTAAATAATTACAGTATTTGATTCCTATAGTCTTTTATAAAAATCCATAAGACAGAGGAGTCATTCACGGCCGTCTATATAGGCCATATGTTAAAGAAATACTAGCAGGGGAACCTCGCATTCTTTGGAAATTTTAAGATCATGTAGTTCAAAAAGTGGACCACACTCTTAGAATGCACTTGCCTGAACGTCGAGCAAGGTTGGACATTACGTGGGCATTGTTCTCACATGTGTATCATGCCAAAGTGTGTGTCTACATAGTTAGATTACATTCTTTAATTGGTCTATTTAGTTACCAAAATTCAAAGTGGGTATATCCTCCATGCACAGAGAGAGAGAGAGAGAGAGAGAGAGAGAGAGAGAGAGAGAGAATGTAGAAAATTAGAAAAGGCTGATAAGCAGCTGCCACCCTCGGAACCAGCAATGCGGGTGGGACCTTGACCATAGAGCCCATATTGATGTATGAATTGTATATCCATTTTCTCCATCTGTTCCGTCATCTTATATTTAGGGCATGGTCTGGGGACGCTGTATGAATTATATATCCACCAAAAATGAATCTGTTTTATTTTTGTGATTTGGAGTGAAGTCTGGGGACGCTGTTTGGCTAGTGACCCAACATTAGCTAGCTAGCTGGGGTCAAAGCTGTATTGGGCCCGCCATGATGTATGTGATTTATCCATTCGGTCCATTCATTTGTCCAGCTCAATTTAGGGCACGTACCCAAAAATAAGGTAGATCCAAATCTCAGGTGGACCACACCACAGGAAACAGTAGGATTGAACGCTTACCATTGAAAACTTTTTTTAGCCACAGAAATTTTGGATCGCGATGATAATTGTGTTTTCTCTTCCCGGGTATGTGTGACCTTAGAAGTCGATCACCTCCTTCTGGCTGTCTAGAAACGGTCGGAGTGAAACATCTACCACTAGAAGTTTAAAAGCACCCCATTATCACAACTTTGAGAATTGGCCCGTTGATATATCAAGTGAAATTTCCAACTGTACGACCAGTATATGGCCCACAACCTTTTTAAGCCCATTCCTTTTTAGTTTCCACGAATACTCCCTGGGCTTACGGACGGCTTTGCACATGACGAAAATGCCCCTGCTCTAAAACAGACGCCCCTTCGAACACTGTCAACCCCATTTCCACCGAAAATCTGATTTTTTCTTCTCTCCTCTCCCTGCTCCTTCATCCTAGCCAACCGGATCTGATTCTCCAATTACTTCTCCTCTGTGACTGTCTACCTTCCAGTAAAACCCTTCCTTTTCTTCATTTTTTATTTCCCCTTTGTCCGATCGAGAATACAGACCCGCACGTCATTTTCGACTTTGTGAACCGAAGAAAGGACAAAAATGGTCCCCACGAAAAAGGTCCCCCCATCTAAGAAGCTTCGAACGGCCAGTATATTTAAATCCTTCGCTTTTTGTGGACCCCACTATATATTATACTTGATATGCGCACAGTTCACAATCTATTTTAGCACCGTACATCGAGCCAAGCCGAGCAAAGGTGGGCCAAGCTCAGCTTGATTCGTCCATACTGAGTTAAGTCGAGTTAGAGTCGAGTTGAGGTAGGACAAGCTCTGCTTGACTCGTCCATGCTAAGTCAGGTCGAGTTTGAGTCGACTTGATTTGCAATACACCATAGTCGAACTTTGCTCGAACTCAACTTTACTAGCCTCGAGTTGGCCTTTCAAGCTGAGTCAATCCGAGCTGACTCTAGACGTCTCGAGCGAGCCGTTTGAGCTAGCTTGACTGGTGTACAACCCTATTTTATTTTAAATACTGAATGGTATGGCATGTCCTGATAGATGGGCAAAAGTTAATGCTCAAATGGCCCACAATGAGGGTTTTTGAAACAAGAACGAAATGAGATGTGAAACTAAACAAAGACTGACGAGCACCGATTGAGTTAATAGACCGAGGACCCACTGAGTTATTGATGAGGACCGTGAACTGACCTAAAATGACCGTGAACTGAGTTAAAATGACCGTAAACTGACTTAAAATGACCACAAAGTGAATGGAATTGACTGAGCACTAAGTGAAATTCGACTCACAACTGCAATAAACATATAACTAACTCCACGGTTATTTTCATTCATTTCACGGTTAATTCCCTTCACTTCATGGTTAATTCCATGCATTTCGCGGTCAATCCCCTTCACTTCACGGTCAATTTCATGCATTTCACGGTCATTTCCGGCGACTCCCCTTCACTTCATGGTCATTTCCGGCGACTCCCCTTCACTTCACGGTCAATTCCATGCATTTCACGGTCATTTCCGGCGACTCCCCTTCACTTCACGGACAATTCCATGCATTTCACAGACAATCCCCCTCATGTCACGGTCAATTTTATGCATTACAGGACAATTCCCTTCAATTGACGGTCAATTCCATGCATTTCACGAACAATCTCTTTCACTTCACGGTAAATTCCACTCATTTCACGGACAATTCCCTTCACTTTACGGTCAATTCCATATATTTCACGCTCATTTCCCTTCACTTCACGGTCAATTCCATGCATTTCACGGTCAATCCCCCTCATGTCACGGTCAAATCTATGCATTGTAGGACAATTCCCTTCAATTGATGGTTAATTCCATGCATTTCATAGACAATCCCCTTCACGTCATGGTAAATTCCATTCATGTCACGGACAATTCCGTTCACTTCATGGTCAATTTCATGCATTTCTCATTTCCCTTCACTTCATGGTCATTGATATAATTTTCCATTTTTCCTTGCAGATAACAAACCCTTGCATAAGAGATTTGGCGAGTCGGCCCCCACCCTGTCATGTAGATGTTCTTTGACATGGTGGTTTGATAGCGTCAAAAGTGGGTTGCAGAAGAATGACACTGGAATAAATATATTTAGGCAGACTCCATTCTCATTTTTATTAGATATTCCATTATTTAGATTTATAGGAGCCATTTTTCACTCACTTATTGAGATATATATATAGGCAATCTAATATTTGTGATATAGGGGAACCATGTAAAGTTTTCTGAGATAGACTTCACCTTAATAACAGGTTTGAAGACTGGTGACCTCTCCATACCTAATATCCTTCATTTGAAGAAGTCAATAAGAGAAAAATACTTCAATGAAAATCATATCCTAAAGAAAT
Source organism: Magnolia kwangsiensis (assembly GCA_037074715.1). NCBI lineage: Eukaryota > Viridiplantae > Streptophyta > Magnoliopsida > Magnoliales > Magnoliaceae > Magnolia > Magnolia kwangsiensis. Next base: position 103,171,404 of record CM073581.1, read on the forward strand.
ATATACAGGAGGTGTTCAATAGGATAGTTGATAGCAATAAGCACGAAGATGTTGTGAAGGTAGCCTTAATATTATGTGTAGAGTGGTTTGTTAGGAGAACCGACATGAATATTATGTGTTGTACAGAATTTATCGACCTTGTTGACTCGTTGGAAGACTTTAATATCTACCCTTGGGGTAGTGTGGCCTTCCAGACGATGATTGACGGGATCGATAATGCCTTGATGGCATCACATGGGCTTCATTACAATGTCAACGGTTGCATATTTCCTCTACAAGTAAGGATTTTGTTCTTGTTTATTTTAATTTATAGTTTTTACGAAACTATATGTATTTAACATCATCTTGTCATTTTATTGTAATAGATATGGGCCTTTGAGAGAGTACCGGCTCTCTGACAATGTATTATTTCATACGTTCCCTCCCAAATTTCAAGATTCACACAATATCGAGGATGAAAGGTTTGAAGGTATAAGAAGATTCATCAAATAATAGAGAGTGAAGATGTAAGTTAATTTCTATGAAGCTAAGTGATCACTTATTGAACTATATATATATATATATATATATATATATATATATATATATATATATATATATATATATATGTTTCTATATTTAAAAATGACGATGTTCTCTTGCAGATTGAGATAGCTCTTATATTAGAGCCTACCATTGAAGAGTTGGAGACGGAGGCTGTTCGTTTGGTTTATGATAGATTTGACGTAAGATGTCAGAAAAGTATTCTTTTATGTTTTGATAAGTTATATTTGCTTTGACATGTTATATAACTGATACATACATTGCTTCATTTTGTAAGGCATTAAAGATGAAAATGATGAAGATATTGAATGGAGATCGGGACAGGGAGAGAAGGGGGAGAGGATAAGAGTGGGGATGACGAAGAGGGAGAAGAAGGGGGAGAGAAAGAGGGAGCGAAATTACATTTGACCGGGAGTCGAGGGAGGATAGGGAGGAGCTGGAGGCGGAGAAGATTCAATTGGAGAGAAATAGGGAAGAGTTGAAGCGGCAGGAATGGATGTTAAAAGAGAGAAGAATTGATAGAGAAGGAGTGAGAAACAGTACACATGGATGTGGAACTAATTCTAAAAGTGATGGAAGCCTTGAGGTTACAGAAGGAAGAGTTGAATGAGAGGGCAATTTTGAAGATGGAGAGGAAAATGTTAATGAGGGAGAAAGAAGAACTGATGATAAAAAATGAGGTATTAAAGAAGGAGAAAGAAGAGTTGGAGGTGGGTAAGATGGAGTTGAAGAGGCAGATGGAGGCGTTTCTTTTAAAAAAGATGCAGTTTTTGAAGGAGAAAGAATTAGAGAAAGAGAAGGAAGTGCCTGAGGAGGATGAGGAATTGGGATGTATAGATCAGGGGAACAGAGAGATGAATGTTTAATACTCGGATGCCTTAGACGCTGATATATGTGAGAAATCACTACCTTCTATTGCAGTATATAAGACGAGAACTAAGCGGGTGTTGAAGCCATCTGTATACAAGCGTTCTCCATTGACTTCCATCTCCGCCATTCAAACAACTCCAAGCAAGGCCGTCGATACTGAGAAACCAAAAGAATCATTTACTTCTCCCATACCCTTCCAGGCCAAGATTGATCCATTTAGGGTAATACCGGAGGAGGAACTGCATGAATTGGATAGTTGGGCTAACGCAAACAAAGAAACGGCAGAATTTGGTTGGTTTAGGACTATATGAGAGAAAATTGCATGGGTTGATAGCGTTGTAAGTAATTCACACACATACATTTATGGTTATTCAACAATTATATTAGACTAGAGCTTAATTTGTCATATTTATTGATTAGGCTATTGACAAGTACGTTGATTTCCTAGAGAGAAGGCACGATTCATTTCCTACTATATATACGCAGGACTGCAAGTTCTACCCCATATTTTTCTTGGTAACTGTATGAATTGGACATGATTATTATGTGATATATGTTCTAATTCGGTGTGTTATTTGTAATAGCTATGTATCGACATTTCCATATCAGCATTGAGAATGTATCGGGACATTGGAAGTGACGATGTGCGTTCACTTGCTGAAGTGGAGAAACTCACAGTGTACGGTATTGTTAAACATCATGAAGGAAGAAGGCCATGTAGCAGTATGAACAGGTAATGGTATTGGTACAAGTTATTAACGCTATGTGTACCCATTTCTATGATGTCTATAATGATATCTTATCTTGTGAAACATGGACAGGTATACATACCAGTCAACCACGTCAACACTCATTGGTTCCTGATGGTCATCCACCCTCGAGAACAAGAAATCATTATATTCGACAATTTGTATTCGAAGGCACTCAGTCGACACATGCAATATATCGAGCTGATGGAGGCCTTACCTATATTATTTCATGCCGTAGGAGATATGTCTGCGTTGGATGGGAAGTCCTGGATGGTCAAAGAAGATACTTTCATACCAAAGCAGTCGAATGGATATAATTGTGGCATTTTTGTTATGAAATATATGGACATTTTGTGCAGCTACGAAATTTTGTCAGGGAAAGACTTGCAGCAATTCACTCCCAGCTTTAGGAACTCTATAGCCTATGACTACTTGAGTGACCGCAAAATATGATATAGTTGTCTTAGGTATGATGTAAATTGTGTGGGAGCTATAAATTATTGTAAATGATATCTTGTAAAATATTCAAGGTGAAATGATGTAAACAATGCCTTGAATATATTGTCATAATTTTGTAGTAAATGATGTGTTCATAATAGTGATTTCAGTCTGAATTGTAATTTGTTTGTGTATTATATAATTTCATGCCGATAAACACATTTGCATGGCAAGCAACATAAATGAGATGGGGGTTAGTGAAAGAGGTGAATGATTATAGCAAAATTGTTGTAAGTTATTGCTTAAGCCATCCTTCTATAGGCCACCAATCAGATAAATGGTTCAGATCTCATACCAATCATGTGATTTCAGATTAATGACTTGGACACTCAAAACAACATAAACTGAAATTGAGCTCGATGTACTCATGCTAGATTGAGAAGCTGGTTTACCACAATCTCCAAAGGGAACTGTGATAACATAAACTGAAACTGAGATATATTGAGAAGTTGTTCTACCACAATCCCAAAAGGGAACTGTAATAGATTCACAATCCCATTTGAATTTGCGTTGCAGTTCCCGTCAACCATCTATGGATGATCGGGTAGTGCTAATTCTAAGATAGTAATCAGGCATTCTATCCATACACATGACACATGCATACGAGATCCAGATTGTTGATATGTTGGGCTCTACCATGGATGAGACATGTTGGCACATGCGGCCCGCTAAGCCCTATTATGCTTAACTCGTTAAACTAATATTAGAGTTTAGTTATGATTACCAAGCCACCACTATAAGCAATCCTATCCAAATGCTAACTAGTATGTTGGAGGAATTTTAAAAGAGAAAACAAATGCAGCTCGCCATACCAACATTCATGAAAAACTACTATTACTGTGAGAGGTTTGCATGAATACATCTCAACATACTGTAATGTGATAAGTCAGGTTTTTTTTCCTTTGAATCTAGATTGTCTTTCAGTTGATCCAAACCAGTAATATGATGAGTCCATACTTGAGTTGCAATATTCTTTAAATAAAATATCTTAAATTTGATCATTTCAACCATTTGAAATTTGGTTCTTTTGCTTTGAAAATGGACAGTCACCATCCTTTGTGTAATCAAAGGGTCAAAAACATTCAATGTGGTAAAATTTTCAGGCACTCCCTATCTAAGGGTCATTAACCAAAAAAAAAAAAAAAAAAAAACAATTTCAATAGATAAAAGTCTAGACATATCACAATGTAATACAGTATCTTCTAGCACAAGGTCACCATGCATTTCACGGTCATTTGTCCATAATTCATTGTCATTTCCATGCATTTCACAGTCATTCTAAACAATTCCGTGTTGATTCACGGTCATTTCCACGCATTTCACAGTTAAGTGCATCGAAATGGCCGTGAATGTGAAGTGAATTGACGTGAAGTGCATCGAAATGACCGTGAACGTAAACGAAATTGTCAAATATGATCGTGAAATGCATGAAAATGGTCGTGGGGTGAAAAGAATTGACCGTGAAGTGCATCGAAATAGCCATGAAGTGAAGTGAATTGACCGTGAAGTGCATCGAAATGACCGTGAACGTAAACGGAATTGCCGGATATGATCATGAAATGCATGGAAATGGCTGTGAAGTGAAGAGAATTGATCATCAAGTGCACTTCATGGTCAATTCACTTCACTTCAAGGCCATTTCGATGCACTTCACGGTTAATTCTCTTCACTTCAAGGCCATTTTCATGCATTTCATGATCATATCCGGTAATTTCGTTTACGTTCATGGTCATTTCGATGCACTTCACGGTCAATTCACTTTACTTCACGGCCATTTTGATACACTTCACGGTTAATTCTCTTCACTCCACGGCCATTTTCATGCATTTCACGATCATATCCAGCAATTCCGTTTACATTCACGGTCATTTCGATGCACTTCACGGTCAATTCACTTCACTTCACGGCCATTTTCAAGCATTTCACGTTCAATTCTCTTCACTTTATGGCCATTTCCAAGCATTTCACGTTCAATTCTCTTCACTTCATAGCCATTTCTATGTATTTCACGATCATATCCGGCAATTCTTTTTACGTTCACGATCATTTCGATGCACTTCACGGTCAATTCACTTCACTTCACGGCCATTTCGATGCAATTCGCGGTCAATTCTCTTCACTTCACGGCCATTTCCATGCATTTCACGATCATATCCAACAATTCCGTTTACATTCACGGTCATTTTGATGCACTTCATGGTCAATTCACTTCACTTCACAACCATTTCCAAGCATTTCGCGATGAATTCTCTTCACTTCACAACCATTTCCAAGCATTTCACGATGAATTCTCTTCACTTCACGGCCATTTTCGTGCATTTCACGATGAATTCTCTTCACTTCACGACCATTTCCATGCATTTCACGATCATATTCGGCAATTTCGTTTACGTTCATGGTCATTTCGATGCACTTCACTATCAATTCACTTCACTTCATGACCATTTCGATGCACTTCACGGTCAATTCTCTTCACTTCACAACCATTTTCATGCATTTCACAATCATATCCGGTAATTTCGTTTACGTTCACAGTCATTTTGATGCATTTCACGGTCAATTCACGTCACTTCACGGTCATTTCCAATCATTTCACGGTCAATTCTCTCCCCCGGTTTAACATGAGTCGGTGTTCTACTAACTCAATTGATCTCCTGCTTCTTTAGTGGTTTCTCCTTGCGACCCAAGTTCTTCGATCTGCAGATGATGGCCCACCTTGTTGCACTCTCTCGTCCATTAACATATCTTGTACCCCTATTAACAATAAACTGAAAGACTGTGATCTGTAGTGTTTCTCCTAGCCCACCTCGTTCCCTTTTCTTTTTCAATAAAATGAGTTACATATCAATAAAAAAAATCGAGAAACTATTTGTCAATAAGATGTTTTGGAGATTCATCCAACTATAACTTGCAGGACCTAAAAGCGACAACAAAGTTTCCAGAAACAATGTTCATGAGGAAAAAGAAATGAAGGATCCATATAAGTGTCTTATATGGGGCCCATGATGGGACATATACAAATAAAAAAATTGAATAAATAAATAATAAATAAATAAATGGCTGGGCGGGTTCGACGGTAGTACCGCCGCACTCTGGATGTATGGGCGATAGTGCCGCCCGGGTGCGGTACTACTCCCCGACCTTTTTTTTTATTTTTTATTTTTTATATTTGTCCCATCGTAGGCCCCACACTAATCGTACTCCTCGACATGGGTCCCATAATGATGTATTTATTATATCCACACCGTTCATCCATATTTCGAGATCATTTTAGAGCATTATCAGAAAAAAAGAATCATATCCGTGAAGTGAAGTGAAGTGAATTGACCATGAAGTGCATCGAAATGACCGTGAACGTAACCGGAATTGTCGGATATGATTGTGAAATGCATGGAAATGGCCGTGAAGCAAAGAGAATTGACCGTGAAGTGCATTGAAATTGCCATGAAGTGAAGTAAATTGATCGTGAAGTGCATCGAAATGACCGTAAATGTAAACAGAATTGTCGGATATGATCGTAAAATGCATGAAAATGGCCGAGAAGTTAAGAGAATTGACCGTGAAATGCTTGGAAATGGCCGTGAAGTGAAGTGAATTGACCGTGAAGTGCATCAATATAACCGTGAATGTAAACGGAATTGTCAGACATGATCGTGAAATGCATGGAAATGGCCATGAAGTGAAGAAAATTGAATGTGAAATGTTTGGAAATGGCCATGAAGTGAAGTGAATTGACCGTGAAGTGCATCGAAATGATCGTGAACGTAAACGGAATTGTCGAATATGATCGTGAAATGCAAAGAAATGGCCATGAAGTGAAGAGAATTGAATGTGAAATGCTTGGAAATGGCCGTGAAATGAAGTGAATTGACCCTGAAGTGCATCGAAATGACCATGAACGTAAACGGAATTGTCGGATATGATCATGAAATGCATAGAAATGGCCGTGAAGTGAAGAGAATTAACCGTGAAGTGCATCGAAATGGCCTTGAAATGAAGTGAATTCATCGTGAAGTGCATCGAAATGACCGTGAATGTAAATGGAATTGTCGGATATGATCGTGAAATGCATGGAGATGGCCGTGAAGGGAAGAGAATTGACCGTGAAGTGCATCGAAATGGCCATGAAGTGAAGTGAATTGATCGTGAAGTGCATCGAAATGACTGTGAATGTAAATGGAATTGTCGGATATGATCATGAAATGCATGAAAATGGCCATGAAGTGAAGAGAATTGACCGTGAAATGCTTGAAAATGGCCGTGAAGTGAAGTGAATTGACCGTGAAGTGCACCAAAATGACCGTGAATGTAAACAAAATTGTCGGATACGATCATGAAATGCATGGAAATGGTCGTGAAGTGAAGAGAATTGAAAGTGAAATGCTTGAAAATGCCCGTGAAGTAAAGTAAATTGACCGTGAAGTGCATCGAAATGATCGTGAACGTAAACAGAATTGTCGAATATGATCGTGAAATGCATGGAAATGGCCGTGAAGTGAAGAGAATTGATCGTGAAATGCTTGGAAATGGCTGTGAAGTGAAGTGAATTGACCGTGAAGTGCATCGATATGACCATGAATGTAAACAGAATTGTCGGATATGATCGTGAAATGCATGGAAATGGCCGTGAAGTGAAGAGAATTGAACGTGAAATGCTTGGAAATGGCCGTGAAGTGAAGTGAATTGACCGTGAAGTGCATCGAAATGACCGTGAATGTAAACGGAATTGTCGAATATGATCGTGAAATGCATGGAAATGGTCGTGAAGTGAAGAGAATTGACCATGAAGTGCATCGAAATGACCATGAACGTAAATGGAATTGTCGGATATGATCGTGAAATGCATGAAAATGGCCATGAAGTGAAGAGAATTGAAAGTGAAATGCTTGGAAATGGCCATGAAGTGAAGTAAATTGACCGTGAAGTGCATTGAAATGACCGTGAACGTAAACAGAATTGTCGGATATGATCGTGAAATGCATGGAAATGGTCATGAAGTGAAGAGAATTGATCTCGAAATGCTTGGAAATGGCTGTGAAGTGAAGTGAATTGACCATGAAGTGCATCGATATGACCGTGAATGTAAACGGAATTGTCAGATATGATCGTGAAATGCATGGAAATGGTCGTGAAGTGAAGAGAATTGAACGTGAAATGCTTGGAAATGGCCGTGAAGTGAAGTGAATTGACCGTGAAGTGCATCAGAATGACCGTGAATGTAAACGAAATTGTCGGATATGATCGTGAAATGCATAGAAATGGTCGTGAAGTGAAGAGAATTGATCGCGAAATGCTTGGAAATGACTGTGAAGTGAAGTGAATTGACCGTGAAGTGCATCGATATGACCGTGAATGTAAACGGAATTATCAAATATGATCGTGAAATGTATGGAAATGGCCGTGAAGTGAAAAGAATTGACTGTGAAGTGTATCAAAATGGCTATAAAGTGAAGTGAATTGACCATAAAGTGCATCGAAATGATTGTGACTGTAAATGGAATTGTCGGATATGATCGTGAAATGCATGGAAATGGCCATGGAGTGAAGGGAATTGACCGTGAAGTGCATCGAAATGGACGTGAAGTGAAGTGAATTGACCGTGACGTGCATCAAAATGACCGTGAACGTAAACGAAATTGTCGGATATGATCATGAAATGTGTGGAAATGACCGTGAAGTGAAGAGAATTGACCATGAAATGCTTGGAAATGGGCGTGAAGTGAAGTGAATTGACCGTGAAGTGCATTGAAATGACCGTGAACGTAAACAAAATTATTGGATATGATCATGAAATGCATGGAAATGGCCGTGCAGTGAAGAGAATTAACCATGTAGTGCATCGAAATGGCCGTGAAGTGAAGTGAATTGACCGCGAAGTGCATCGAAATGGCCTTGAAGTGAAGTGAATTGATTGTGAAGTGCATCGAAATGACCGTGAATGTAAACGGAATTGTCAGATATGATCGTGAAATACATGAAAATGGACGTGGAGTGAAGAGAATTGACCGTGAAATGCATCGAAATGGCCGTGATGTGAAGTGAATTAACCGTGATGTGCATCGAAATGACCTTAAACGTAAATGAAATTGTCGGATATGATCGTAAAATGCGTGGAAATGACCGTGAAATGCTTGGAAATGGGCGTGAAGTGAAGTGAATTGGCCGTGAAGTGCATTGAAATGACTGTGAACGTAAATGGAATTGTTGGATATGATCGTGAAATGCATGGAAATGGTCGTGCAATAAAGAGAATTAACCGTGAAGTGCATCAAAATGGCTATGAAGTGAAGTGAAGTGAATTGACCGTGAAGTGCATCGAAATGACCGTGAATGCAAACGAAATTGTCAGATATGATCGTGAAATGCATGGAAATGGTCGTGCAGTGAAGAGAATTAACCGTGAAGTGCATCGAAATGGCCGTGAAGTGAAGTGAATTGACCATGAAGTGCATCGAAATGACCGTGAATGTAAACAAAATTATCAGATATGAAAGTGAAATGTATGGAAATGGCCGTGAAGTGAAGAGAATTGACCGTGAAGTGCATCGAAATGACCGTGAAGTGAAGTGAATTGCACTTCACTTCACAGCCATTTCGATGCACTTCACGGTTAATTATCTTCACTTCACGGCCATTTCCATACATTTCATGATCATATCCGACAATTTTATTTACGTTCACGGTCATTTCGATGCATTTCATGGTCAATTCACTTCATTTCACGGCCATTTTGATGCACTTCCCGGTCAATTCTCTTCACTGCACCGCCATTTCCATGCATTTCATGATCATATCCGACAATTCTGTTTATGTTCACGGTCATTTCAATGCACTTCACGGTCAATTCACTTCACTTCACGGCCATTTCGATGCACTTCACGGTCAATTCTCTTCACTCCACGGCCATTTCCATGCTTTTCACGATTATATCCGGTAATTTCGTTTACGTTCACAGTCATTTCGTTGCACTTCACGGTCAATTCAGTTCACTTCACCGCCATTTCCAAGCATTTCACGTTCAATTCTCTTCACTTCACGGCCATTTCCATGCATTTCACGATCATATCCAACAATTCCGTTTACATTCACGATCATTTCGATGCACTTCACGGTCAATTCACTTCACTTCATGGCCATTTCCAAGCATTTCACGGTCAATTCTCTTCACTTCACGGCCATTTCCATGCATTTCACGATCATATCCGACAATAACCGACATCCAGAGTGCAGCGGTACTACCGCCGGTTCGGCGGTACTGCAGCCCGGTTTAAATTTTTCAATGGCTACGGTTATAATCCGTAGCTATAGGACCCCTAGCACTAGCCGCTTGAATGAAAAAGCAGGGTAGGGCCATTTTCGACCTTTGTCAGCATCTCTTCTTTTAGATCAGAGATAGGGGGTTGTATCGTTTGGAACCCAAGATTCTGAAGAAATCTCACTAAAGAGGAGATGGAATAATTCAGCAACCTTATGGCCAGCTTCATCAGTTAAGCTTGTCGTCTGTTAAAGGAGACAAGTGGAAATGGGAAGTGGATAAGTCAGATCATTTCTTGGTGAAATCCTTCTATGCAGTTATGGCTGACCATTCCTTGCATTCACTTGGTTTGTGAGAAAAGAGAGGATGCTGAAAGGCCTATTATTAGAAATGAATGCATTATGTGTCTTAAGGAAGCAGAATTGGTAAATCACTTATTCTTACACTGTGACTTCATGCACTCAGTTTGGAGGAAAGTCTTCACCACCTTTGGAGGGAATTGGGTTATGCCATTTGATATTGGAGCCCTTATCAATTCTGTAGGTGGTGTGGTGCGAATACAATGACTGCCTGTTCCAGAACAGAAGTTGTAATTATTAAAAGTTAAGAGTTAAGTCTATGAATGGTCCAGGGCAGCTAATGTATCTAGAGACGGGGGGTTTGGGCCTTAAGTTTGAGTTTCTTGTAAGGGGTTTGGGTTTGTTTGTATGTGGATGATGCCTTGTCAATTGTCATCCTTTTCGGTGAGGGTGGGGGCACTCCCTCCTTCTGTACACAACACAACACCGCCTTTATCACTCGATGCATACTCTTCATCTTATGCTTCAGATAGTCCTAATCCTTCTTAAGCTCAGTTATACTAGCCTCGATTTCCGATAAATGCTCATCTATAGTCATAGGTGCATCGGGCATCTCACCTGCATCATCACCCTCTTGTTCTTCTTCAGCTTCACCCTCTTCCTCTTCTTCATATTCATCCTCTTCGTCACCTTCTTCCTCATCTTCTTGTTCGTCTCCAATTTCTTCTAACCGCCTTGCTTCTTGTCTAGGGCCACATTGCATGCAATTTAAGGTCTCTTCAATTATCACTTTTTCTGGATGTGAGGGGCCGTTGGATGGCCCGAACCCATTATGTCGGGCTAGCTTGCAAATTAGGCGGCCAAATGGGAGGGAGAGATTACTTTTTTTTTGTCCTCATGGCCTTCACTATATGGTAAAGGATAATGGAGGGCAGGCACACATTCTCCCCACGCCCTATCTAGCATAGTATCTCTATATGATAGACAGAAACCTCCGTGCTATTTCCCGATCTTGGATATAAAGTGTGCAGGAAGATGTGATGCAACAGTCTGTAAGTTGGAATCATTTCTTTGTTTCTGAAACTACTTTCTCTCCTCCACTCCACGAGGTGGCCACACAATTTTCTGCTTAGCTCACTCCTATGCTCCGATGTGTTTAACTTCTTTGTGTCAGTGGGGATATGGACCGTTCCCAGTGACACACCAAGTATGTTCGCAATTTGTTGTACGTCAATAGGACGCACCACGTCTCCATATGAAATGTCAAATTCGAGTGGGTTGAGTCTTGCATTAACAATTCGAGAGTAGAAAAACCGTACATCACCCTCATTGGCTCGAAACTTACCTTCAAAAATAGGCCCGTAACCTTGATGCAAGAGTCGATCTAGCACGACATTTTCACCAAATAGTCAATCACCCACCGTGACTTCGAAAACCACTTTTCGATTGGAATGTTGGTCCACATCCAATGTCCGTGCAATTTGATTGTGGGCCCTCTTCGACCTCCTCTCACGAGGTGGTGGTGAAGAAATCGTTGCATCAACATTGACTGCCCTCACATCTCCTTGAATGGGCAGTGATGATGGACTCGCGTCATCCGCAGCGGCCTGCCTCATGGTTCTTAACATCCTTTGAGATGATGGACCCGTCCCCACCACTCTCTTCTTCCCAATTACCGAGATAATCATGGGGATGGAAAATATCACGGAAAAGAACGCAATAATACCCATGAGGATGAGGGGTTTAGAAGATGGGAAGATGGTTAATGAAAAGATGATTGTGGAAGATGAAGAGAGAGGGTTTAGAACTTAAGAAGATGGTAGAAGGATTTGAATAAGAGTGAGTTTTACGAAGGAAGAAGAAGAAGGGGAATGGAGATGAAGAAATGGTTGGGAATGAGGCTTTGGGCATGTGGGGGAGGTTATTTAAATGACTTTGGTGGGACTCATGATGGGACCTACCAAAATAAATGAAAAAAATACTCGAGCGGCACCACCGCACTCGGGCGGCACTACCGCCCAAGCGTCTAGAGTGTAGTGGCACTACCGTTGAATCGGCGGTAGTGCCGCCGCACTCTGGACGGCCGGGCGGTAGTGTTGCCCGAGTGCTATGGTGTCGCCCATTTATGGCTACGGATTATAACCGTAGCTATATCCGTATCAAGGTGCCCTCTTTTTTTTTTTAATGCATGGAGAATTATTTTCTACCTCTTTTTTTAGATTTATATACTCTATTTTTTTTCATTTATTGCTTTATTCATATGTGAAATGAATGGAAATGAGCATGAAGTGAATTGTTTTGAATGACCGTGAAATGCATGCGTAAGGTGAATCGAATTGATCGTGCAAAGCACGAAAATGACCGTTAAGTGAACGGAATTGACCGTGAATCAACATGGAATCATTTAGAATGACCGTGAAATGTATAGAAATGACCGTGAAGTGAAGCGAATTGACCGTGAAATGCGTAGAGATGACCATGAAGTGAAGGCAATTGATCATGAAATGCGTGAAAATGACCGTGAATCAACACAGAATCGTTTGGAATGACCTTGAAATGCATGGAAATGACCATGAAGTGAAGTGAATTGACAGTGAAATATGTGGAAATGACCATGAAGTGAAGGGAAATGACCGTGAAATGCGTGGAAATGACCGTGAATGAACACTGAATCACCGGGAATGACCGTGAAATGCATGGAAATGACCGTGATTGGGCAGCGATTTAGTTTCTGCTTTCAAATCCACTCGGTTTATGCTTACCATGCTGTTCACATCAAAATATCATTTGTACCTATATGGGACCAAAGACCAAGTCATTCAAAGTGTGTTTAAAGTGAAAATGCTTGATTTTGCCACTGTATAAAATTCGCATCTTGAATTGGTCACACAGACACCATTTTAGTTTGATTCTGCTGCATTTGATTTGTTCACAGTCATATCATATATATTACATTCACAGTCGTATGCCAAAAAATGTATAACATTCATCACAGTCATTTTTTTAAAAAACGGTATAACATTTATAGTCGTATTACAACAAATGTATAACATTCACAGTCATATTACAAAAAATGCATAAAAAATTACATTATTTTGGATGTATTGGAAATTTGTAACTCCGACGATTATGGCTCGCTTATTTGCAACATCCACATTTTTTGGTTGTTCACTCCTCTCCACGGGAAAAGATTCGTGCCTTCTTCGGTCTTCCAGCTACCCTCCTCTATAGCGGTAGCTTCATACTCGCACACAATTTCTTGAATGCTAATGAAATTTCTCATTGGCTCTTGTCTCGTACTGGGTACACGGAATCTTCATACGTGATCTGATAATTCCTTGCCGTGTACAACGGGGAGCAGTATGAATAATGAGGAAGGTTGTAGTTTATACATGCTAAAAGAACATGAAAACAAGGCAATCTCAGTACTTCAAACTCGCGGCATGTATATGAAAGCTCATTGAGCTTGACTGTATCATTGTACTCTCCCATAATATAGTATTCATCTCAAGAAATTGCATGGCAACGAACACACTACAAGAAAATACACTTTTACCTACGAAAAATTTCGTAGGCAAAAGCCTATTTTTCGTAGGCAAAAACTTTTGCTGACGAAAATTTTCGTTGGCAATTTCATTGTTAAAAGACCGACGGAGAAAACTTTTACCAACGTTTTTTTTCGCAAGTAAAAATATTGACAAATATTTTTTACCTTATTTTCGTAGCTAAAAAGATTTATAAAACTTTTACCTACGATTATTTTCGTAGTTAAAAAGGTTTCCAAAACCTTTACCTACCAATTTTTTCGTAGGTAAAAATTATGACAAAACTTTTACCTACAAATAATTTTGTAGCTAAAAATATTTACAAAAGTTTTACCTACGAATTTTTTTCGTAGGTAACAATTATGACAAAAAATTTACCTACAAATAATTTCGTAGCTAAAAATATTACAAAAGTTTTACCTACGAATATTTTTCGCAGGTGAAAATTATGACAAAACTTTTACCTACGAATCCGTTCATAGGTAATGATTGTTACGAAAGTTTTACCTACGAATACTTTCGTATCTAAAAATATTTACTATGAATATTTTCGTAGGCAAAAATATTTACAGAATTTTTACCTACGAATCTTCTCATAGATAGAAACTTTTATGAAACTGTTACCTACGAAAACTTTCGTGGGTAAAGACGTGGATGACACTTTTCCCTACAAAAAGTTTCGCAGGTAAAAAACCTGGATGATACTTTTACCTACGAAAATTCTCGTTGGTAAAAGTGTCCTTTTTTTTTCCAATGTTTCAACAAAATATTCCTCATATACACCTGTTACAATATTCCTGATATACACCTATGATAATATTCTTGATATACACCTGTTATATATAAATATTTCATCATATTCACATTCACATCCATTTAAATCCAAAGTACGTAGATCCATCCAAATATAAACTATATCCATCAACATGACATTCATTCACACATAAATATATATAAGTTTAACATCATAAATAAAATATAAAAAATTACAAAGATGAAGGTGGAAGAGGTGAAACATCAGTGGGTAAGCGTGCAACGAGAGCATGAAATATCTCCATCATCTGTCGCTCATGCACCACCCGCATCTCTATCTTCCTCTCCTGCTCCACTCTCTCCCTCGCCTGCTCCTCCATCCCCCTCTCCTACTTCTCTCTCTGCCTCGTCAGATCCTTCATCCTCCTCTCCTGCTCCTGCCTCTGCCTCATCAGATCCTCCATCCTCCTCTCCCGCTCCTTCATTTGCCTCTCCAGCTGCTCTCTGATGTCATGGACGACGACCTGTAGCTGCTGAACCTCTTTCTTTGTAATATCAGCTTGGCGGGTGGCACTCTCGCCAACAACGATGGATCGAGTGGAGGCAGCTCTAGCGGGTGCCATGAGCTTGGCACCATGGCCAAGCCCACGCACATATCCAGAATGGGTGTCAAGCACCTCACTCAGGATCTCTGGCTCACTCCGCTGAGTACCATTGGGAGTAGGTTGACTGCGTAAGGTATCCATCGTCGCCTGTAATGAAAACATATGAATTCTCTCTAAAAAATGATATTATTATAATTTAATACAATTAAATTTTATAATATAAGGATTTTTATCCAAATCTCGCCGGCACCCAAGATCCTGTCGCTTGTCGACAATGAGTCCCTCTGTAAAGGTCTACTGGTCCAAGCTCCTGGCCAGTGACGGAATCTCGCTGCGCAATTGAAAGGACAATAAAGTTAATATAAATGCATGAAAAGAATATATCAACTTAATAATTACTAGTAATTTCTTACCATGTTGTGAGAAAATTTCTGCAAATGACTTTGAACCAGCTACGTGGTTCACTTCTAACTTTTTCCTGTTATCAGAATTTATTTTGATCTTCTAAACATATTATTCATAATACATTATTTTTAATAGCGAATTTAATTATTACCTTAAGATATAATAAATATGTAAATATTACTTGAAAAAAATTAGACGAAAATCTATCGCAGAGTATCCCCTAGTCGTCATCGGTCACGTGCGGCGGTGCAGACAGTGCATCCTCCTCGTGGCTCATACACCATTTAGGTTATAGGTATAGGTTTTGAGATTTAAGAATAGGTTTAGGTTAAGGTTATAAATATGGATTACAGGTTAAGGTTTAGTTTAGGAAATTGGGTTTGGGTTCGGGATTGGGTTTAGGTTTGGGCTTAGGTTTTAGGTTATAGGTTATAAGTATAGGTTATAGGTTAAGATTAAGGTCTAGGTTTAGGTTATATGTATAGGTTTTGAGATTTTAGAATAGTTTTACATTAAGGTTATAAGTCTAGGTTTAGGTTTAAGTAATAAGTTATAAGTATAGGTTACAGGTTAAGGTTTAGGTTTAGGAAATCGGGTTCAGGTTCGAGATCGGGTTTAGGTTTGGGTTTGGGTTTAGATTTTAGGTTATAGGTTAAGATTAAGGTCTAGGTTCAGGTTATACATATAGGTTTTGGGATTTGAGAATAGTTTTCGGTTAAGGTTATAAGTCTAGGTTTAGGTTATAGGTTAAGGTTTAGGTTTAGGTTTAGGTTATAGGTTAGAAGTATAGGTTACAGGTTAAGGTTTAGGAAATTGGGTTCGGGTTCGGGATCGGGTTTAGGTTTAGGTTATAAGTTATACCTTAACCTATAACTTAAACCTATACCTATAACCTAAACCTAAACCTTAACCTATAACCTAAACCTAGAATTATAACCTTAACCTAAACCTATTCTCAAATCCCAAAACCTTAACCTATAACCTAAACCTAGACCATAACCTTAACCTATAACCTATACTTATAACCTATAACCTAAACCTATACCTTAACTTATAACCTAAACCTTAACCTATTCTCAATTCCCTAAAGCTGTAACTTATAACCTAAACCTATAACCTTAACCAAAACCTATGAGCTAAACCTTAACCTATAACATATAACCTAAACTTATATCCTATAACCTAACCTTAACCTTAACATAAACCCTAAACCTTTACCTATAACCTAAAACCTAAACATAAACCTAAAACCTAAATGTATTCTCAAATCTCTAAATCTAAACCTATACCTAATCCTAATCTCAACTCCCTAACTTAAACCTAAACCTAAACTTGAAAATCCAAACCTAAACCCGATCCCGAACCCAATTTCCTGAACCTAAACCTATTCTCAATTCCCTAATGCTATGAATAATTTTTTATATTTTATTTATGATGTTAAACTTATATGTATTTATGCGTGGATGAATGTCATGTGGATAAGATTGTTTGTGTCTGGATGAATGTATTTTATGTTTGGATGAATGTAGTTTATGTTTGGATGGATTTACGTAGTTTGGGTTTATATGGATGTGAATGTGAATATGATGAAATATATTATATAACAGGTGTATATCAGGAAGAATATGCTAAACTATATTGTAACAGGTGTATATCCGAAATTTTGAGTTGGAATTTTTTTTTTAAAAGACTTTTACCTACGAAATTTTTCGTAGGTAAAAGTCTCGGAAACATTTTTCCCTACGACAATTTTCGTAGGCAAAAGTCTCAACATTTGAATTTATATTAAATATTATATTTTTACCTACGAACCATTTAGTAGGTACAAGTCTGATACACGTTTTTGACCTACAAACATTTTCGTAGGTAAAGGTCTCAACTACATTTGAAAAGGAGGTTAGAGATTATATTTTTACCTACGAACCATTGCGTAGGTAAAAGTGTCATACACGTTTTTTAGCTACGAAATCTTTCGTAGGTAAAAGTCTTATCTACATTTGAAATTTAAGTTATAAATAATATCTTTACTTACGAAATAGTTTATAGGCAAAAGTCTCATATATGCTTTTACCTACGAAAATAGTCATAGGTAAAAGCCTCATACACGTTTTTTTACCTACAAAACTGTTGGTAGGTAAAAGTAAACTTTTCAATTTTTAGTTTTTTCAAAAATTCAAAACACCTTTACCTACGAAAATTGTCGTAGTAAAGATGACTTTTTAGTAAACTTTTCGATTTTACATACGACTATTTTCATAGGTAAAGATGACTTTTACCAACGAAATTAGATTTCATAGGTAAAAGTAAGCCTTTCATGAAACACCCTTTACCTACAAAATTAAGTGTCGTCGGTAAAAGTAAACATTTCGATTTTTACCTACAAAACGTTTCGTAGGTGAAGATAGCTTTTACCTACGAAATTAAATTTCGTCGGTAAAAGTAAACATTTCGATTTTTAGTTGTTTTGAAAAATTCTACAGACCCTTTACCTATGAAAACTTGCGTAAGTAAATGTCTTTTACCTATGGAATTAGATTTCGTAGGCAAAAGTAAACTTTTCGTTTGTCGGTAAAATGTAAACCTGAAAACACCCTTTACCTATAAAAATTAATTTCATAGGTAAAAGTTTCGTAGGTGAAAACCATATTTCTTGTAGTGACATCTCGTGCCTTCGGTATGATATCCTTTAATTGTTTCTTGACCCACGGTGTCAACAGTCCAACGAATGATGATACTGATTCTCTTCGCTTATAGAACATCTATTGAATTTTCAATCTGATCGTCTCTATCAGCATAGTCACGGGATATTCTCACGCTTCTTTGAATAGAGCATTAACACAATCAATTATGTTTGTAGTGACTAAATTGAATCTTTTTCCTGGGAAGTGCGATGATGCCCACTTTTCATACCCTATTTCCCTCAACCATGCATGTATCGGGGGATTAGCAGGTTCGATATCATACATTAGCTTTTCGAACTCAACCCTCCTACAAGTGTTTACAGCTTGGCAGTAGTATATTTCTAACGAGTTGTCTTTGAACGTGTCCACTAAGTTTCGATATATATGGTAGGCGCAATAGCCATGGATTACTGCTTAGAAGACCTGGGAAACTTCTTTCATTAGACCTTTATGCTGATCTGATATAATCACAAGACCAGGTAGATCACCTAACGAATGACTGAGGTAGGTAAGAAACCAGTTTCAACTGTTGCTGTTTTCCGATTCTCCGATACCAAAAGCAACTGGAAAGATATGATTGTCGCCATCCAAAGCCATAGCGACGAACAGAAAACCCTTGTACTTACCTTTTAGATGCGTCCCATCAACGGCCAAGACCCTTCACACACATGTTCAAAAAATCCTGACGCACTGTTTGAGAGCAACAAAACATCTCTCGAACCTCCCAGTTTGTTGATCCGCAAGTAGGGTGGTCAGTGTCCATGGGTTTGCCATCCTCAACTCATGCAAGTACATCGAGAGTTTTTTGTAAGAGTCTTCATAAGACCCCATTACATGATTGATTGCAATTTCTTTTGCGCGAATGCCTTCTTATAGCTAATAAGAATGTTATACTTTTCTTGTATTGCCAATATAATGTCCTTCGGCCTTAATTCCAGCCGTTGCTCAATGCGATTTACAGCCAGCTCACTGGCTAGCTTACTGCTTGCTTGCCAATGATCACTCTTCATGTATGACATTCCACATGTATGTGTGGATGTGTAAGTCTTAATCTTGAAAATCCCCACATCATTCACCCTAGATGCGTGTGCACTCCAATCACACTTATCTTTCATACATGCCACGATGAATTTCTTGGATGTGGAATACAAGACCTTGTATTGAAAGTTGTTGCAGATTGCAAATTGGCTCAACACGTACTTACACCGGCTCTTGTCCTTAAACATTTGGCCAACGGCTATATCAATCACATCATCAAGTGGATGCGAATACAATGACAGGTCTGCATTGGTGAAACCAGCATTCTCGAAAGGCACAATAGGGAGGCCGGTGGTGAAGTCAGATGTTCGAGCCTGCTCGGGCAATGGAATGTCGCTTTCATTTACATTGATGGCATTGGATGTTAATGCCAAATCTACTCTTGTAAATGAAAGCGATGTCGTATATTCACTTATGAGATTCATGTCAACTGACGCCCTCACTTAACTTATAATGAAGTTTGATGTCTGAGCCAGCTCAGGTACTGGGGTGTTGCTTAAAGGAATATGTGAAGATGATTCCTTTACTTTAACTTTTAAGATATCTTCCTCACCCAAACTTCCTACTGCTGGGGCATCATATTCAAAACCACTGAAAGCCACCGGGTCTTCGGGTATTACCTCGTTAACGAGCTCCATTATCTCGATGAATAAAGGGATGTACTGATCTGAATGCTTCAACTGTGCTACCAACAACATTCTCACATCTTCATTGTCTTCAATTACAATCGGAGGGACTGATTCATTTATGCAAGGAAACAATGCTTTCAACCTAATATCATAATCATCAGGTTTACACTTCGCAATCTTGTACATTTTCGATAGAAGCTCATCATATGTGGTGTCAACACCCACAACAGTAGTTTTCGAGTATCCACCCTTGTACGTGTATCAATTATTTTTGCTTACTAACTCCCCACCATAAGAGCATAGGATCATTATTGAAGACATTTTCTGAAAATAAATACAATAATATAACTCGTTTAGTATTTGCATGTATAAGGTGGATTTGACCAAGTAGCAGGAAATACAACGTTATACTAGCTTGAATATAACCGACTTATCAGTCAAATTTTCTAAGTGAAGTAAAGGGAATTGACCGTGAAATGCATGGAATTGACCATGAAGTGAAGGGAATTGACCGTGAAATGCATGAAATTGACCGTGAAGTGAAGGAGAATCCATGGAATTAACCATGAAATGCATGGAATTGACCGTGAAACGCATTGCATTTACTGTGAAATGAAGGGGATTGATCGTGAAATGCATTTAATTGACTATGAAGTGAAGGGAATTGACCGTGAAATGCGTTGAATTGACCGTGAAGTGAAGGGAATTGACCGTGAAGTGCATGGAATTGACCGTACGAATGTATTGAATCGACTGTGAAGTGAAGCGGAATGGTGGAATTAACTGTGAAATGAATAGAAATGACCGTGAAGTGAAGGGAATTGAGCGTGAAATGCATGGAATTGACCGTGAAGTGAAGGGAATTGAGTGTAAAATGCATGAAATTGACCATGAAATGAATGTCTTAAAATGGCCGTGAAGTGAAGAGAATTGATCATGAAGTGAAGAGATGATCATGAAATGCATGGAAATGGCCGTGAAGTGAAGAGAATTGATCATGAAGTGCACTTCACGGTCAATTCACTTCACTTCACTTCACAGCCATTTCGATGCACTTCACAGTCAATTCTCTTCACTTCATGGCCATTTCCATACATTTCACGATCATACCCGGCAATTCCGTTTACTTTCACGGTAATTTTGATGCACTTCACGGTCAATTCACTTCACGGCCATTTCGATGCACTTCACAATCAATTCTTTTCACTCCATGGTCATTTTCATGCATTTCATGATCATATCCGGTAATTCCGTTTACGTTCACAGTCATTTCGATGTACTTCACGGTCAATTCACTTCACATTCACGGCCATTTCGATGCAATTAACCATGAAATGCATGGAATTGACCTTGAAGTGAAGCGAATTGACCATGAAGTACATAAAATTGACTGTGAAATGAATGTCTTATTGACCGTAAAATTTGAATCGTATTGGTATGAAATTTTCAATTTTAAAGAAAGAAACAAATGTATTCAATATATAACCTTCACAGTCGTATTACAAAAAAGGCAATACAAATTTGACGATCGTATTACAAAAATGCACTACAATTTGAAGGTAAAATGCGTGAACTTGACCAAGTAGTGCATGAAGTTGACCGATCAATTCAGTAAATTGATCGGAAACTACTGGCTTGTTTGATTTTTCAAAGAGAATGTAAATACCTATAAATAGCCAATTATTACAATTTCACATGTTTGAAAATAGCAGCATATTCCTGCTTTGAAAAATGGGTCCAAAATTACTGGCATAAATTTGTAAGCCACACCGTCATGTATATGACGTATCCGCATCGTCCATCTGTTTTACTGTAACATTTTGAGGCATGAGCTGAAAAGTGAGAAAATTTTTTTCCAACATTCAAGTGGCCCACACCAAAGTAAACAGTGGCTCTAAGAAGTTTTTAACCGTAAGTGTTTGATTACATTTTTACTGTGGTGTGGTCCACTTGAACTTTGAATCTGCCTCATTTTTTGGCTCCTGCCCTAAATTCAGTTGTCATGATGGATGGACAATGTGGATAATCCACCTACATCATGGGGGGCCCCACTTACATTTGGCAGTCTCCTCAAAGGTAATTACCCAGGGAAATAATTATTGCCCATTTCCACTGCATTTACATTTATCCGAGAAAATCAAATATTCCCTAAATGAAATTGACCTCAAAAATTCGTCAAATTGACCACAAATTTTCTTAGCAATGCATGAAATTGACACGTGAAATTTACTTAGCAATGCATGAAATTGACACGTGAAATTGACCACATACTTCTAGATAATTTGTTAAGAATTTAAATGTCCTTACCTCGTGCCACCACCGTATCAGTAAAATCCTGGTAGATAAGAATACTAATAGTACGTTGGTGTGAAACATGTTCTTTGGAGACAAGTCTTCAAGATATCAAATTTATCAATGCATCCAGGCCCTATCAGAAAAAGAAAACCGTTCACCTTGAGTAATGGATGATAGAAGATGTAATGTGATGGTCGGATGGAGATTTTACGGAGATTCTATGGAGATTTGACGCAGGGATGAACGTGATGAGGTCGATCACCGTCTTCTTCAAGGATAACTACTCCGAATCCATGGAGCTTCTCTGGACTCCTCACAGAAACTTCTCGAATCCACAAGGAAAGAAAGCAGGAAAATAGAAATAAATTCTAATAAATTTGAAATTAATTGATGAATCCCTAAAAATGAGTTTACACCCCTTTAAATAAGGGAACCAAGCAACAAGAAAGAAATCAGACTCAAACTACAATTAAAACTCCTAGAATCCGCAACTTACTATAAATAGTAAACTTACTATTTATAGACGGTCGTGATGTCTACTAGTGTGCAAGGTTTTCGGCCAAAAATAGTAAGTGTCCTATTTGGCTTCACCAAACCGTTCTCCTAATTATCCTAATCACTTTTCATGTTGGACACAACTCCTAAAGCCCAACGAATGAAGAGCTATAAGCAAACTAAAACTTACTATAAATAGTAAAAACGAAATTAAAGCGGGAAAATGACCGTCGATCAGGGGGTTTCTCACAAATATGGGCTGCACAATCCGGTGTGGCTGGGTTGGTTGGCTAAAGTATCTCGTTCTACCCCAAAATCATATATTCTGCGTCGGATAACTCATTCCGGATTGCGAGATACGCCCAATCTAAGGTCTGATGGTCCGGATCACTTATGTTGTCGACCGTGCCTTTTCTGATCCATCTTGGCCATGAAATTATCCGTGATCCACTCTACATCAGTCCCCTCCACTTGAAAAGAACTCGTCCTCGAGTTCTCCTCCTGCGCTGGTTCATGATACTCGGTCAGGTCCGCGACGTTAAAAGTCCGTGAGATCGCCAGGTCATCTGGAAGATCAACAATATAAACGTTGTCATTGATCTTTCAGATGATCGGTACCGGTCCAATCTTCTTATTTTTCAACTTGTTATATCTCCCAGTCGAAAATCTCTCTTTACGCAGATGGACCATAACGCGGTCTCCCACCTCGAACACTTTTTGTCGTCGGTGCTTGTCCACTTGTTCCTTGTACTTCTCGTTCGAGGCATATAACTTGGCCTGCACTTCTGCATGGATGCCCATGATCTTATCTGCCATATGTTCTGCTGCAACGCTTGTGCCTGGGTGCTTGGGCAAAGGGACCAAGTCAAGTGTGTGGCGAGGCACTCGTCCGTAGATAATCTGGAACGACGATTTTCCTGTCGAGCGGTTCACCATGTTGTTGAACGCAAACTCTGCTTGAGACAAGGCCAAGTCCCACTGCTTCAATTTTTCTCCTGCAATACTGCGAAGGAGGTTTCTCAATGTACGATTCACAACTTCAGTCTGCCCATGAGTCTATGGGTGGTAAGCACTGCTGAATTGAAGTCGTGTATCAAATCGAGTCCACAAAGTCTGTCAAAAGTGGCTAATGAACTTCGTGTCACGATCAGAAGTAATGGTCTTCGAGACCCCGTGTAACCGTACGACCTCCCTGAAGAATAAATTCGCCACATGTATTGCATCAAGGGTCTTCTTGCATGGGATAAAGTGCGCCATCTTGGAGAAACGATCGACCACTACGAACACCGAATCCATGCCGCGTTGTGTTCGTGGAAGACCAAGCACGAAGTCCATTGATAAATCCTCCCAAGGACCGTCAGGCACAGGTAATGGGGTGTAAAGACCCGTATTCTGAGATTGTCCCTTGGAGGTCTGACAAATATGACAACGTTGTACGGCTCTTCCCACATCACGTACTAATTATGGCCAGTAATACCGCTCTTCCACAAGAGGTCGCGTCTTGTCTCGCCCAAGGTGTCCACCGAGACCACCTCCATGTAGTTCCTGAATAATCTGCTCCCTTAGAGAACTTTGGAGGATGCACAATCGATTCCCTTTGAAGAGAAAACCATCCTGTATATGAAGGTCACTGGGGTGACATTCTTGGCACTTCAACCAAGAATCTTTGAAATCCTCATCCTCGGCATACAGCTCCTTGAGACAGTCAAAGCCGACCACCTCGTTACTCATCGTAACAAGTAGTGACGCACGACGGCTAAGTGCATCATCCACCTTGTTCTGCTGACTTGACTTATGCTTCAGAACAAACGTAAATTTCTGTAAAAATGCAACCCATCTAGCATGCACATGATTCACGTTAATCTGACTATTAATAAACTTTAATGCCTGATGTTCAGTGTACAGAACAAACTCCCTTTGAATCAGATAATGCCACCAATATCACAGCGCCTGAACAACTGCGTACAACTCAAGCTCGTAAGTCGACAACTTCTTTCGAGCTTCACTGAGCTTCTCGCTATAGAAGGCTACTGGCCTGCCTTCCTGTGATAATACTTCTCCTATTCCGACATATGAAGCGTCACACTCCACCTCAAACAATTTGTCGAAATTAGGAAGCACCAAGACTGGTGTTGTAGACAGACGATGCTTGATCTCATGAAAGCTCTTGTCAGCTTTATCAGTCCACTGGAACGGCCCTTTTTTCATGCAGTCTGTTATAGGCGCGACTATGGTGCTAAAATCTCGCACAAATCGACGATAGAAAGTCGCCAACCCATGAAAACTCCTCACCTCATAAATGTTTGTTGGGATCGCCCATTCCCTAATAGCTCACATATTTTCATCGTCCACCTGAATGCCTGTGGACGTTACAACAAATCCTAAAAATAATAGGCTGTCAGTTAAAAAACTACACTTTTTCAAGTTGAGGTACAACTTGTTATCTTGTATGACCTACAGCACCTGCCTGAGATGTTTCTTGTGCTCTGCCTCATCCTGGCTATATATCAATATGTCATCAAAATATACCACCACAAATCGGCCAATGAACAGTTTTAGAACTTGATTCATCAAACGCATAAAAGTACTTGGTGCGTTCGATAGGCCGAAGGGCATGACCAGCCACTCATACAACCCTTCTTTTGTCTTGAATGCCGTTTTCCATTCATTACCAGGTCGAATATGAATCTGATGGTACCCGCTCTTTATATCGAGTTTAGAGAACACCTTAGCCCCTCCTAGCATATCTAGCATGTCGTCCAACTGTGGTATTGGGAACCGATATTTGATGGTAATTTTGTTAATTGCTCCACTGTCTACACACATGCGCCAACTTCCATCTTTTTTTGGCGTTAATAATGCTGGTACAGCACATGGGCTCATGCTCTCTCTCAATAGACCCTTACGGATCAATTCCTCCACTTGCCCCTGAAGTATCTCACACTCCTTCGGACTCATCCGATAATGAGGGCGATTGGGCTGGCTAGCCCCAGAGACGAGGTTTATGTGATGTTGGATGTCCCTCATGGGGGGCAATCCATCGGGTAAATCTTCAAGCCAAACTTCTTTGAATTCGTTTAGCAACAGTTTTAAGCTTGGAGGGATGTTTGAGGGCTCCTCTTCCTCGCCTTTCACCACTACGGGGTATACCTCACCGGTTTCCTTGGATTCCTCCATAAAATCCTGAATAGTCAAGAGAGAACTCCCCTCCACTTTAGAGGATTCAGGGTGGTTCTCTGGTGCCATAGGGGCAAGGATTATTTTTCGACTATCCTTAACGAATATGTAGATATTGTCTCATCCCCGATGGGTCGTATCACGGTCCGACTGCCAGGGTCGACCGAGTAGCATATGACAGGCTTACATGTCAACCACATCACAAAGTATCTGATCTCTATAATATTTACCAATTGAAAATGAGATAGTGCATTGTTCAGTTACCTTGGTCTCGTTCACTTTTTTTATCCAGCCAATTGAGTACGGGGAAGGATATCTCGTCGTTGGTAGCTGTAACTTGTCCACCATCACTCTTGAGATGATGTTCTCGCTGCTACTACTGTCTATGATCACATCACAGACCTTTCCGCTGACAGTGCACCGAGTATAAAATATATTGTGCCGTTGTGGATGTAATTCCTTTCGCGGGGTATATAGTAGTCGCCTCATAACGAGAGATTCGCCACGATCCTCGCCTATCACTTCACCACCACCCGCTATTTCTTCAATAGTTTATTCATATTCATCAAAGCTATGATCTTCTTCTGTGGCCCCATCTTCAGTGCCCCCTTCGTTTATAGTTAAGTGTGCTGTCGGACGTTGAGAACAAGTGTTTGATAAGTGGCCTGGTTGGCCACAGCGGTAACAATTATTCGGTCTTGGCCGAGCATAAGGATTCAGAATCCTACTCGGTCCCGCTATTGTGGGTGCTGCCCGTTGAGGTCTGGATGGTCCGCTCCCCGTATCACGGTTCAAGGGTGGAGGAGGTTAAGGCCGTTCTTCTACCGAATCTTTTCCTCAAGCCAGCACTGGATCCTGTGTGGGACGCGTTATAGGGGGTCGATTTGAAGGTTAAGGACGAGCAGGAGCTCTTGCAAGTTGTGTTTCTGCCCTTCTTGCCAATTGAACTGCTTCATCTACGGTCCCGACTGGGTACATCTGAACTCGGTCCTGAATTGTCGGTCGCAACCCACCTATAAATCGTGCCACCTTCTGTGACTCAAATTCTGACAGATCGTTTCGTGTAGCCAACCGCTGAAATTCTTCAGTGTAATCTGTAACAGTTCGATTTCCTTGGCGATAATTTTGGTATTGCTGGAATAAGATCTGCTCATAATCACTGGGGAGAAATCGTGATCGAAGAAGACGTCTCATCCGAGGCCATGATGCGATGGGTGCCTTGTTCTGGCGGGCTCGTGAGAGTTGTAATTGTTCCCATCATGCAGAAATACTAGATTTTAATTTAAACGCCATCAATTTTACTCTTTTATGATCTGGTACATCCATATAATCGAAATATCTCTCTACTTCGGCTAGCCAATTGAGAAAATCTTTGATACGTAATAAACCGTTAAAACTAGGAAGTTCAGCCTTACCTCGATAGTCTTGTTCAGCACGATCTAGACGATCACCTCCATGGATTGGTCGTCGGTCAAAACCCTCATTAATGTCCTCGTCGCTGGAACTAGAATCATCTGGTGTAGCCCTACGGTTTGCCACTGGTAGTGCTTTATAATAATCGGGGTCATGTCGTACAGCAACCACGGGTGGTGGAGCGACCATAGGTGGTGGAGCACCGCCTAGGGCTCGGGGTGGAAGTAGCGCATCTGCCAGACGGTCGAGGGTTGCCTGCAGCC
Source organism: Magnolia kwangsiensis (assembly GCA_037074715.1). Classification (NCBI taxonomy): domain Eukaryota; kingdom Viridiplantae; phylum Streptophyta; class Magnoliopsida; order Magnoliales; family Magnoliaceae; genus Magnolia; species Magnolia kwangsiensis. The sequence goes on from CM073581.1 coordinate 103,198,917, forward strand.
CTTGCATGGTCAACTAACTCTCCTGATGGAAAACTTCTATTCTTTCCGAAAGATAACGAATCCCTGGATCACCGTCCATAGGATTTTGATTCATACCTTCGTTGTTTGCCATCGGCCCGAGGAAAAACCTCGCTCTGATACCAAATTGACGCAGGGATGAACGTGATGAGGTCGATCACCATCTTCCTCAAGGATAACTACTCCGAATCCACGGAGCTTCTCTGGACTCCTCATAGAGACTTCTTGAATCCACGAGGAAAGAAAGCAGGAAAATAGAAATAAATTCTAATAAATTCAAAATTAATTGATGAATCCCCAAAAATGAGTTTACACCCCTTTAAATAAGGGAACCAAGCAACAAGAAAGAAATCAGACTCAAACTACAACTAAAACTCTTAGAATCCGCAACTTACTATAAATAGTAAACTTACTATTTATAGACAGTCGTGATGTCTACTAGTGCGCAAGGTTTTCGGCCAAAAATAGTAAGTGTCCTATTTTGCTTCACCAAACCGTTCTCCTAATTATCCTAAGCACTTTTCATGTTGGACACAACTCCTAAAGCCCAACGAATGAAGAGCTATAAGCTAACTAAAACTTACTATAAATAGTAAAAATGAAATTAAAGCGGGGAAACAACCGTCGATCAGGGGATTTCTCGCAAATCCGGGCTGCGCAACCCGGCGTAGCGGGGTTGGTTGGCTAAAGTAGCTCGTTCTACCCCAAAATCATACATTCTGCGTCGGATAACTCATTCCGGATTGCGAGATATGCCCGATCTAAGGTCTGATGGTACGGATCACTTATATTGTATACCGTGCCTTTTCTAATCCATCTTAGCCATGAAATTATCCGCAACCCGCTATACATCAAGATTTCGCAAAGAAAATGGGTGAAAATAGGGAATAGGGATGGCGGGGAGTGTTCGGACGTGTATCTGCGGGTAAGGGAGTACATGCAGTTATATTTTTAGAGTAAGGGCATTTTCGTCATGTGCAGAAGCGTCCGTACAGCAGGGATGTATTTCTGGAAGCTTAAAAAGCAGTGGGCTTCAAAAGGTTGGTGGGCCATATATGGGTCGTACAGTTGGAAATTTCTAATTTATCAAATTATCAGTCCAGATGATGGAGACGTGCTCCAGTCTTATGAGTTGCTGAATTGATACAATTTGGTGAATGGCTAGCCGACATGCACCGGATCTAGCCTAGAATTTCCATCAAAACGGCAAAAAACGGAAAATTGAGTGCACAACTATACAAATGTTGAATATCTAGGCTTCCCTCTCGAAATTTGCATCTTTGAATGTATGACACCTGTTTCTCAGTGGGGCCCACATGAGAATCCCCTTGATAAAGACGTCGTGGATTTGACGTCTGTCATCGTGCCACGTCAGCAACGGCCTGGTTCATGGCTGGCTTGAACGACTCTTCATTCCATGCGCTACTCTACAAAGTTCAAACAACCCACGCCGCATTAACAATTTAACATCCGAAAGATTGGTTTGGTACTCTGCGAGACTAAAAAATTGGGCTTGCTGTGATATGAACAGCTGACCGTTTGTTTTCGAGGAATGCAATGTACACTCCCTCGAATGCACTTTGGCTTCATTCATGGAAACGGGGAACGTATGTGCGAAATGGGGCCGTTCATCAGGCAATTACCTGCTGAGCAGTTGCTGTGGATGTAAAATCATGCTGATATGATCATCAGGTGTGCCACACATGTATAGAAATAAATAAACGTACGTCTTCCAGGTGCATGCACTTACTCTTTTCTTTTTCCAGACTACCATGTAGATGAGAGAGAGGGAGTACCAAATGACCAAAAAATTCTTTATAAAGCGAGGATATTAACCAGAAAAGTACCACGAAATCTTCCAACCTTCGCCGTGAAAGAGTTTGCGCAGCCCACGTGCCCCAGCAGCCAGACAAGTATCATGTGTGAGGGACACTCTCGAGTCATGAATCAGGTGGATCCCATCATGCAAGTGAACGGGCGGAGTAATCACTTTTAAGTGCGGTCTCATATAAAATTAATAAAATACTTTTAAACTTTAAAAATATCCAAGTCCAGATGGCCGAGTTGGTCTATGGCGCCAGTTTCAGGTCACTGCTTAATCTTTTTCCTATTCCAATCTTTATAATGTTTTCTTCCTCACTATATGATTGTCATCTACATATTACTAAACCGTGAAAAGTAAATCCTTCCATACCAGCATTCTATAAATATATTTACCAAATAAAGCTCATTACTTCATTTCAATACCTCGATCTTCAACCGTTGGATGGCTCGATTCGACTAGTTCATATGGTGCAACTGGGTGCCTGCTTTCATTGATACCATACTCATATCCTTTTTCTGTTTCAGACATTCAAGAATGTGGCGCACTAAATCTGCCATTTCAGTGTCTTATTCCCTCACTCTTGTTGTCTAATGTTCTCATAGAGCAGATGCAGATGATGTCAATGTTATTGATAGACCACTTGATCCTATCAAGAAAATTCTGAAAAAATTTATTTGATTACTAGACAGTTTTGAAAGTTGTTACTCGATGGCATTGAAAAATCTTCGATGTCATTGACTAGTCTTCGATGTTTGTCCATACACTCGAAGGTCCCATCGAACGTGCATTTTTATTTTTTTATTTTCAAAAAAGGTAGGACAGAGCTACCAAGGAGTATATATATCAACTATGAACATGTACAGCCATTCAGACCGGCCCCGACAAAAAGAAAAGGGCTGAGCCTATTATATTGCAATGAAAACAGAAAAGGCTAAGCACTAACTGCACAAAGGGACCTTAAAGTCTAATGCTACCTAATCCAATGTTGTCCATAACCAAAGACCCTCTTACACTCTTGGGAAGATCAGCGCAGGAGGTGAAGAACATGTTGGCGCAACCTTCACTAGCCAATCTTACCAAGGCATCAGCTACGGAGTTACCCTCACGTAAAATGTGGTTGAAAGTAAGGTTGAGCGGACGAGTGAGGTGATGGATGGTCCCCATCTGATACCATAAACTCCACAGGCATTGGGCGAAAGCGTTAGATGCAGTTGCGACCACAATTCTCGAGTCAGATTCAACGGCAATATTAGAGAGCCCCAGCTTCAAACATAAGGTTATTCCATCGAGCATCGCTTGGGCTTCCGCGGTCGTGTTGGTGGCCAGCCCGTAATGACGGTGGAAGGCGAAGATAAGCCGACCACGGGAGTCTTTACACACACCACCCTCACCACTTAATCCCGGGTTCCTTCGAGACGAGCCATCAACATTGAGCTTGAGGCAACCCCTGCTTGGCCTTTGCCATTTGACATGCCGAGGTCTCTCGGGCATGATGGGCCTGGAGTAATTGAGACGAAGGGCTTGCATAGAAATAGTATAGTTCAGGGGACGAAACGCCATGTCGTGCATCGGGTCACCCACTTCCCACAACCAATTTAGGACCCGAAAAATAATCTGATTGTCAGACATGGTAACACCTTCATATCTAGAAGCGTTACGGCTCAGCCATAATTCCCAGCAGATGAAAGAGGGAGCCAAACCCAGAAGATGTTTCAGCCGAGAGGAAGGAGACGCCCAGGACGACCAGAAGATGAGACGCTGGTGGATAGATTGGTATGGCATGAAGGGGATATCGAAGATGCGTGAAAAGTGTATTCAAACCTGACGGGCGATGAACCCGGAGCAGAACAGGTGGTGGAGGTCTTCAACCTGATGAGCAGCGGCAAGAGGCTGGAACTGATCCGGGGGAGAGGCAGGGGGCGAGCTGGGCCGTTGGAGGCCCTGATCGGCCAAAGCAGCATTGGCCGGCCGATTAGCAGAAGGTTCGGAGTTGACTCTGCAGCATCCACATCTTGAGATGAAAATAACATCCGAACTTACCTAGGCATCCCTCTCATCAAAGGTAAGATTCGGCTCTCTGTTATTGTCATGCCCCAAACTCGAAAACCGGACTCACAAAATTCTCAATCACCGAATCCGGCGCCGACAGCCTCCGTAGAACCCCATTCTCAGCTCCTAGCACCCATTCGCAAGGTTCCGATCTTGAGATGCTACGAGGAGGATTTTCAACGTCAGTTTGATTCGTGATAAGTATAACCAAAGGCATAACGCACAAACAACAACTAAAAACTCCATTACATTTCCACTATGATCAAAAACTTTATAAGTACAATGAGCATAAAGGGAAAATACAATGATGATGAACAAAAACTCCAAAACGATCTGCTAAGTACTCCTGCCTCAACGCTGCTGCGCCCCAACATCACCTGCACGTAAAGGTAGTGCATAAGCTTATAGAAAGCTTAGAGGGTGGTGAAAGTGTGTGTGCAGGGTAGTAATATGATCATGCAATATCAGAGTAATGTGGAATATGCAGATGGATCCATAAATATCATGAGCCGTACCAAGGCTATATGATGCAAGATATAAGTCAAGCATATAATCCTCATCTAAGTCCACATGTCAATACAGCTCAACTCTGGGATATCACCGAGGTCTAGTACACTCTAAATCAGATCGCCGCCACATCGCACGCAATAAGGTAAGTGAAAGAGACCTCACTATCCGTTTGTCAATATCGGGTTCGACTCATCGATAGCGGACCCATTCCTCGAGTTGGTCAAACTCAGCCTAGTTTTGCCCCTACTCTCGGGAGGGTAAGGCCACACCCCCTTCCAACCGACCACGACACATTGGAGAGCACAGCCATCTAGTAATCGGCACTCAACGCTCATCTACCCACTCGGTCTAGACGTTGGAGTAACCTCTTGATACCATAAGGGTTTAGGAACTTTCACCCAGGGATATCTATAGCACCCCATGTAAAATAAAATTTTCGGTATCCAATCCTGCCAATCACGATGCGTCTGTGGAGGCTACGACCCCGATATCGCTAGGGCGTACAATAACCATATCACACAATGCGAGACGCATGAATCACACTATCCAATCATGCAGCAAATCCTTGCACGTAACGTGTGCTCATGTAGCGCAACATCGCCTAATTGGGAGCCCATAAACAACCTGCCCGAAGGCATATGCTATGATCAGTCACCTCTCATATCAAGCATACATATGATGCGTATGATCATGAGTCATGAAACTATACTAAACATGTTATAATGAAATGAACTATCCTTACAATGCAGATGGGCTCGGACAACCTATACACAATAAGTACGGGCCTAATAATGGGCCCTAAGGAGAGTTGTAATGTGGACATCCAACCAGCATTACACTCGCAATGTGGACGTCAAACCAACATTACTCCCAAGGCACGATCGTTATATAATCCGTGTTGGGGTCACACATTATAATAGACCTTAGATACATCCCATTGGGCCTTAAATATATCAAATGAGCCGCATTCAATGGGCCTTATATTCATCAGGTGGGCCACACCACTGGGCCGCACCAATGGGCCTTAAGTGCAATTCTCATTGGGCCTTAAATATATCAAATGGGCCACATCCTATGGGCCTTATATTCATCAAGTGGGCCACATCCATGGGCCGCACCAATGGGCCTTAAGTGCATTGCAATGGGTCATAACCCGTGGGCCTTAGAATGCATCAAATGGTTCTCGACCCATGGGCCTTATACATATCAAATGGGCCTATTCCCATGGGCTTTAAAATACATCAAATGGGTCCAATCCCATGGACCTTGGAATACATCAAATAGGTCCACTCCCATGACCTTAAATTACATCAAATGGGCCTAATCCCATGGGCCTTAGATTCACATCAAAGTGGGCCCCCAATGACCTACCACAAATACATTAAGATGGACCTCAAAACATGCCAAGGTGGGGTCCACTTGGACAATGGATCTGGCTCATTCTTTTTACCCATGAGCTTCTAAGATGGTTAGACAGATTAGATGCAACCCATGCATCATGGTGGGGCCCACAAGGCCCACCATCAAGTATATTACATAATATAATATAATATATATATATATATGTATATAGTATATACAATAATATATATGTATATATACATATATATATAATATACAATATAATATACACGCACACACACACACACACACACACACACACACACACACACACACACATGCACAACCCCACACATACACACACGCACCCACATGCATGCACACATGCATACGCACCACAGTGGGCTCCACCGTCCGCTGGACGGTGGCTGCAAAACACATACACATCATGGTGGGTACCACCGTTCGCCTGGGCAGTGGATGCAAAACACATACACATCATGTGGGTCCCATGTGGGGCCCATCATAATGTTTAAATGCCATCCAAACCGTTCATAAGGTCACTCAGACCTGGATGAAGAGAAAACACAAATTTTAGATTTATTCAAAACTTAGGTGGGCCCGAAATGGGTTTCAATGGTAGAGGTTCAACCCCACTGTTTCGTGTGGTGTGGGCCACCTGAGTCATGGGTGGGGTTGAAATTCGAAGGGGGCCCACTACTGGGGGTGGCCCACCCCATGAACAGATTGGATTACAAATAAACATCACAGTGGGGCCCACATACAGGGCCGTGGGACCCCTGCTGACCGACCGTGAAAGGCAGCAGCGGCCTACTGCTGCGTCAGTGGCAGCAGGCGCTGCCTCTCATCTCTCCTTTTTATTTTATTTTTTTATTTTTCTAAGAAACATCACATGTGGGGCCCGCTACCTGGGAATCCACTCCGGCCATAGAATTCTACGGCTCGTAACAGACGAAATGAGTCTGAAGTTCGAGATTTTTGGGTGTATAAAAATATCAGAAAGTTTCTCAATGGTAACCACCAATGTTCCCTATGCTATGGCCCACTAGATATTCAGATCAGCCCCATTCTTCTACTCAACGGCTAAAATGATTTTGGTAAGAGGATGGACGGCTTGGATTGGATATATACCTCAAGGTAGGGCCTACACAAGGGTCCACCCCCAAAGCTTTGAACTAAGCTTGTATTTGTGTTTTCCTTTATACAGGGACGTCTAGCGTCCCAGACGCTGGACAGTTTGGTCATTGAAGGAAGGTGCATTGAGGTGGGCTCTGATTAGGTGGGCCACCTCATGGAGAACAGTGTGACTACATCACACACAAAGTGGGCCACACTTGAGGATTTGGATAGAATATAAGCCTCATGGTGGGGTCCATTCAAATAGGCCACACCACTCTATTGTAATCTTATAAAAAAAATAAAAAAAAATGAAATAAAAAGGGAGAGAGAGAGATGGAGAGTGGGACACGCGAGTGATGGAGGACTCCGCCACTATGAGCCCTCCCTTGTAAGAGATCATACAATAAAATGGGTCTCTTTACACATGGAACTAACAAAATCGAATTCAACGGTAGAGATCCTTTCTCCACCAATATGGACGGTCTAGATGACCTCCCTAATGCAATGAAATAAACATCATGATGGGGTCCATGGAGAATGGCCCCATCATGGATGATCATGATGATCAAAGTGGGCAATCGGCCACAACTTAGGGTCCCAAGTGAGATCCAAACCATTGATCGGTTGGTCTCACTTGGCCCAACTTGAAAATATAAAAAATTACTATCATCAAGCACCCACCGTTCGATCTTTTTGCTCCTATGGGTTCCTTAGCACCTTAGCTTTGATTCCAATGGATCAGATGAGGTTTGGATGGTTGAGATGGGAGATGAGAGGGTGGGAAGGTGGGTTACACTTGTAGTTTGAGAGAAATGGGGAGAGGCTTGGACGTATGGATTTTTCTCTTGCTTGGGAGAGAGTAGAGAGAGACTTATAAAGGGAGAGAGAGATGGGTGATAGATGTTTGATGTGGTGGTGATGGGTGTAAGAGCCACTTTATTTGACTTTGGTGGCATTTGTGTAAGAAAGGCATGGCTTGTGTAAGGACTTCTTGACTTTTGAGGCATTTTGTGTGAGAAAAGCATGGTCATGGAAGAACTTTTGAACTTTTGTGGCTTACTTGAGAAGGGTGAAAAGTGATGTGTACTTGACATGTACTTGACATGTGATGTGATAAGATTGATTAATTGATGGGATTGATGTGACAGCTCGTAGAGATTCTCTTGAATTTTGCAACGCGTGGCGTTTTCTTCGCGCCAAACGTTGGCCCACATCTCTTGACCAGGGTATGGCCTCGGCGCGCAAGTCACAGCATCGGAACCGCAGTGATGGCGCGGTCGCTATGGTAATGGTTTTGGGTTGAGTCGACTCGGGTTGGCAGCGTATGAATCAGGGTCGGCACAAATATCGAGTAAGGGTCGAAGGTTGCCCGAATTCGACCGGTAAGATCGCGAAAGTTTATGAAACGGTACGGACTAAGATACGGGTCTTACAGTTATGGCTCCTATGGTGCATAAGATTCTTGGTAGAATAGAGGGCTAGAAAGCCAATCACCTCAACCCAGCAGCGAGAGTTGTGCTACTCAAGCACGTCCTCTCTAGTATTCTGATTCATGTGCTGTCAGCCATCAACATCCTCAGTGCAACGTGTAACTTGCTGGAAGCAGGCTTCGCCAACTTCTTTTGGGGTAATGCGGATGGGAAAAAGAAGAAGCACTGGGTGCGCTGGAAGAGAATTTGCATCCCACTGAATGAGGGTGGTCTAGGCCTAAGAAGATTAGGGGACGTCATGCGGGCCCTCAGAATCAAGATGTGCAGAAACCTTTTAGAGGGGACTTCCTTTTGCGCGAGATTCATGTCGGCTAAGTACGCCAATCAATTATCTTCCTCCACAGGCAGAACCTCGGCATCCTCGACCATTTGGAAGGACTTGACCCGCGTGCTCCCCTTTGTGAAAATTCACTCCAAATGGCTCGTTGGCGAAGGCAACATCAACTTCTGGACCCACAATTGGTCGGGGATTGGTTCCTTGGCTGCTTCCACTACAGGCCCCATTTCGTGTCACCTCCAGGAGGCTAAGGTTAAGGACTTTTTTCCTCCATCGGGCAGGTGGAATCTGTCCCACATCTAGGATGTTCTCCCCCCTCCTGTTCTCCAAGCTATTGCAGGGACCTATGTCTCCCTCTCCTCTAGAGCAGATAGGCTGGCCTGGGACCTAAACCCCTCAGGCTCTTTCTCTCTTAAATCTGCTTGGAACCGCTTTCGCCAACAACGCCCGATCCTCCGTTGGGCCTCCTGGATATGGATCAAAATGCTCCCGTCGAAATTTGGTATCTTCATTTGGAAGATCATGCAGAATGCTGTCCCTGTTGATTCTGCTATCCAACGAGCGTGCATAAAGTTGTGTAAGTTCGTGATTTGTTTCCAATTCTAGTTGGATAGTATATACACCGGGGTGCAATCGGGATTAGGGAGAGGATTAGGGCTTTCTAAAATATTCTAAACGATTTAAGGATATAATTAAGGTTTCAAAGGAGATTTGAGGGTTGTTTGAATCGGTAAGATCTATTATTTCTTGTAATTTTGCTTTCATAGTGCATTACTAGTCGCTTTATGCCTTGGCTTTTTTATTTTTTTCGGAAGTATTTTTTCATGTAAAATATGGATTGGCTTTTTGTTGAGTTTGTTTGTACGATTGTAATTACTTTTCTTGATTCTACCTTGTGTATTTCTACAAATCCCAACAAGTGTTATCAGAGCGAACGTTAGGATGCATATCAAATATGAAATTAAGGTATCAATGTCATCTAATATGAAGTTCAACATAGAAAAGTATTTCGGGAAAAATAACTTTGAACTATGGAAAGTTAAGATGAATAGCGTCCTAGTTCAACAATGATAGGAAGATGCACTCATTAGAAAGTGGTCGAAATCTATGAAAGAAGAATGGAACAAGTTAGATAAAAATGTCAATATCTTAATCCAGTCGTGCCTAACGGATGAAGTCCTCTATAATGTTATGAGAGAGAAGACGACGACTGATACATGGGCGAAGTTAGAAACATCTATGCAAATAAGTCTCTTGAGAATCGTTTATATCTGAAGGTATAGTTGTTCAATTTGAATATGACGGAAGGGGTTGACGTTGAGGCCCACATCAGAAACTTTGATAGGCTTATTTGTAAATTGTTGGATGTAGATGAGATGATAAAAGATGAAAATCAGACATGTATTCTGTTGAATTCATTTTCAGAATCGTATGAGTCGTTTAAAGACTCATTGTGCACTGGTAGGACAACCATTAGTATTAAGACTATTATCTTAACACTTTAATCGAAGGTGATAAAATTTTGAGCGGGATAGTGGATATTCACAATCAAGATCCAAATTCAAAGGCAAGGCCAAAGGCAAGCTAAAGTGTTAGAACTGTGGCATGACAGAGCACATGAAGAAGGATTGTCAAAATCTTAAATCAAGAAAGGAGAAATCAGAAAGTTCTTCTAGAGAGGCCAACACTACAAAATCTAGTAAAAAGGCAGGTGGTAGTGACATGTTGACCGTATCAAATTCCTGATATTTCAGTGATGAATAGATTTTTGATATAAAGGCTTCGTATCACATGACCCCTCATGTGAGTTGGTTCACCAGTTATAGTAAACGCGATGGTGGCAAGGTGTTTATGGGCAATGATAATGCTTGTAATATAATTGGTGTTGGATCAATGCACATCAAGATATTTGATAGTATGGAGCGTATCTTGACAGAAGTGAGACACATTTCCAAGTTGAAGAAAAGTATGATATCTTTGGGAGCACTCAAGACACTTGGGTGCAAATTCACAGGGTTCGATCATTTCCTTACAGTTTTAAAGGGGGCACTCGTAGTCATGAATGTACAGAATAGTAACCTTTATGTTGATTGGGAGCACTTCATCGAGTGGAGCTACAGTAGCTATAGCGGATTCTACATTTTCATGTATGTGGCATGTTTGCCTAGGCCACATGAACGAGCGGGACATGAAGGTATTTTCTAACCGTTGTTTAATTTTAATTTTTTAAAGTATTGATTTTAGTATATGCAAGCATTATATATATGGTAAACAATCAAGGTTGTCTTTTAAATATGAAAAACATATGTGTAAGGGGATTTTAAATTATGTGCATTGATGATTACTATAGAAAGGCATGGATCTATTTTATGAAAAGTAAATCTAAAATTTTCATCAATTTCAAGCAATAGAAGGTGATTGTGAAAAAGTAGGCAGGGCGACAGGTGAAAGTATTGAGGACATAACAGTGGTGAATTCACTTATAGGGAGTTCAATCAATTTTGTATAGATGAAAGGATCGTGAGGCACAATACGGTGCGCCACACACCTGAGCAGAATGTTGTGGCTGAGTGGATGAATCAGACTCCCTTGGAGAGGGTTCGATGCATGAGTAATGTTAGGTTGGGTAAAGAAATGTGAATTGAGGCGATTAACACGGCTTGCTACTTAGTGAATCAGTCCCCTTCTATATATATAAATTATAAAAATTTTGATGAAGTATAGAGTGATCAGCAGATAGACTACTCAGGGTTATAAGTATTTGGTTATGATGCTTACTCTCATGTACTGTCAGTTAAGAGAGATAAACTAGACCAAGGTGCTAAAAAGTACATCTTAGTCGACTATGGTGGTGATGTGAAGGGTTACAAGCTATATAATCGAGCCACATGGAAAATCATCCTTAGTCGTGACATCAGATTCAACGAAGGATCCTTGTTCCGTGATGATGAATACAAGAAAGATGAAAGATTGGTTCTAGACGTTTAGATAGACATAGATGAGAAACAGGTTGATATTGAGACGCAAACAAAGGTATAAGAGCAAGTGGTGCAGCCACTTGTGAGAAGGAATCAACTAAGGGATCGTAAGTTATTGACGAGATATAAGGATGACTCGAATATTGCATTTTTCCTTGTTATGGATAAGGGAGATCTGTTTACTTTTCAGTAAGCTTTTGACGATGCAGAAATCGAAAAGTGGAAAGCAACAATGCATGATGAGATTGACTCTCTATACAAGAATGAAACGTGGGAGCTGGTGGAGCTTCCCGTCGGTCATAAAGCGATTGAGTGCAAGTGAATTTTTTTTAAAAAAGAAATAGGATAGGTACAAGGTAAGGTTGGTAGCAAATGAATATGCTCAGTGAAGATGTTGACTTCACTGAGATATTCACGCCCATGGTAAAACAAGTATCTATCATATTCGTATTAGCATTGATTGCCCAATACAATTGTTGAGGGTCAAATATTGCATATCAGACCCATTTATTACTTAGTTTTATAAACATAATAATGCTTAATGTTTCATTTTAATCATGTTTGTGTTGCAGGGCAAATTCAAGAGCTTGTATTACAAAGGATGCTAAAAGCATAGATTTAACACTCAAAAATAGCCATCGGGGCCACCAGATATCTGGATATGCATCAATTTTGGACTCAACCCCTAATCACTCTAGAAAACCACCCTGTATTCGTCCATTTACAAAACTGACAGTACAATCACCCAGATACATGACTAGAATACCAATCATCAAGTCTTCCTATTTTTAGTATGTCATCTGACCCTCCATCGTATGTGGATCTCCCAAACGGGCCACCCGAATATCATAATAAATTGATCATTTCAAAGATCTTAGGATGTATTCAAAGACTGCTGGCTAACTTCCCTATTAGGTGTATAAAATCTTATTTTTAGACTTCGGAGTGGTATTGTCCGTTAAAAAGACATCTGAGTCATCTATGAGTGATCAAGGCTCAAACGTAGGTGTTAGAAAGAGCGTGAAAAATAACAAGTACTGGTGAAATTTTATCTCATTTGCACGGCGCAGTCAGGAAATACAGACGGCAGAAGTTATAACAAAAGATAAGGGCAAGTTTGTAATTATAAAGCCTATGTTTACCCAACTAGCATTACATGTCAAACCCATGTAAGTTATATGTGTGAGTTTCACTCAGATGTTTTGCAACGTGTGGGCCACTAAAGGCTCAGATCTGGTTCATATTCGAGCCCATAGCATAAAATATCCCTGTAGCTCTGGTGAACGAAGTGGATTACTCACCAAATATCACAGTGGACCCCACCTTCGCCCCAGTCATTCATGAAACTAAAAATCTATGTAACTAATTTTCCACCAACGGCTAATGCAGTCCTCATGCTGGCTGATGGTGTGGCCCACTCAGAGCTCAGAACTACTTTAAATTTGGAATCGTGCGTTAACATGACCCGACCCAACTAATGAACAGAATGAACTTTCACAATAACATCGGGATGGGACCCACTTGACTTTACTACCAACTACGTCTCTTCCCAACAATAACGGGAGGAAACACGTCTCTTTAAAACAACATGCTGAGGTTTTATGTTAAACCTCCTCTCCCACATCCCTACAACTTGTGGCCCACCTAGGACCTGGATTCACCCCATATCTTGACCCACGGCCTAGTACCATCACTTAAAGAAGATGAATGACGAGGATCTTCCAAAAGACTGCTAAAAGTGGGACCCACCAAACTCCAACGGAGAACCAAACAGGTTACACTTTGCAACCGCTTATGGTGCATAAACTCCTAGCCGACATATGTCTCAACTATAAAAGGGGAGAGAGAGAGAGAGAGAGAGAGAGAGAGAGAGAGAGAGAGAGAGAGAGAGAGAGCATGGAGAAGGCAACATTCAATCCAAGCAACCGTGGAGGCATCTGGAGGATGTAAAGAACATGGAGAGAGAGAGAGAGAGAGAGAGAGAGAGAGAGAGAGAGAGAGAGAGAGTTGGACGGCCGCCAATGAGTTTTTTTCCTCTTCTTCCTTTTCTTAGTTTTTTTTCCTTTTAATACTTGTTGAGAGACTAGCTTAATCATGTTTATGATAATCTAAACCTCTTAGCTAGGGCTAAGAGGTGAAGCTTGTATCAAGATGGTTGGTTTTTTATTGCTTTGATTCATGGTTGTTGAACTCTCTTTGAATTAAGTTTGATTATAAGGAATATTCATAGTTTTTAATGGTTTGTTATAACTTAAATTACAATAGATCTGCGATAGCTTTAAATATGTTCTTTTCATTATACGGATTATGAACGTGGGAGTCATGTTGTTCACCATTGTCTCATGGGCATGGTTGGTGATGAAATCCTACCTAATGTTCATAACTCTCTCAGATTGGTTGTGGGTTGCTTAAATTTTGTTATTTGCTTTGTCTCATGGGCATGATTTTGTGATGGAATCAATTCTAATTCTCATACTTCTCATCTCTTGAAAACTGGATCAAAGGAAGTTCTTATTTAATTTTTAAGGTTATATCAAGTATAGATCTCCCTGATTTCTACAAGTGGATCCTTGACACCCTAATTTCCCACCTTTGAATTTTATAGTTTTAGTTTAATCATTCACCATTATTCTTTTATATTCACCTGATTTACATTACATCTTTGCTTAGTTCTAGTTCAAGTTACTTTCAGATTACGTACAAGGTTCAGTCCCTGTGGATTTGACCTTGGTCTTACCGAGATTATTACTACATCGCGACCCTATACTTAGGGTGTGAACAACAATATCGAGTTGGAACAGATAAATGTGAAGACTACCTTCCTGCATGAAAAATTGGAAGAACAGATTTATATGAGACAATTAGAAGGTTTCGAAATACAAGGGGCGGATAACAAGGTTTGTAAGTTGAAGATGTCGTTATACGGCTGTGATTATTTTATGTGGAAGAACTCTCACGAGAAAAAATCATGGCAAAAAGCAATAAAAAATCTACTATAAAATGATATTAAATGAGATGATGCCCTTATAATGATGAGAACCCCTTCGAATCTCCCAAAACTCTAGCTTTTCTTCTTTATAACCCTTAGTAATATCTTAGCAATCTCTTAGAATATGGTAATACCAATTATACCTTATATATATATATATATATATATATATATATATATATATATATATATATATATATATATATATATATATATATATTGAAACAGGAAATAAATCATGCACTTATGCAGTTCCGCATGAACCGTCGATATAAGTGTTGATCGATTGACACTGATTGATCACCCTTTAATCAATCGAGCAAAGCGACCGAACTAGTCCAAAATTGTCTAAAGAGTAAAAAGGGATTTTTCTAAATATTGTCGATCAATTGACCCAATGGTTTGATTGATTGAGCATGGTCCAAAACCATCCACCGAGTAATTTATCTAATTCTGGGGTGGTTCGATCAATTGAGCAAGGCTGATTGAATTAGGGGGGAAAAAAAACTAAGCATCAAATGAGATGATTGAAGAACAGTGGAAGGGGGCATGAAAAGAAGTGGTTCTTGTTTGGGGAAGGGATGTAGGGTCATAGGCAAATGTAGGTGTACTGGAGGGCTTGACCGATATTTTGAAGGAATCTGGCTCGAGCATCTTGTAGTCGGAAGATAACAATCCATGATAGGGGGTAGAGCCATTGCATAAGATCTCGAAGGTGTTGTTCTGGTTTCTATAGTTGTGTGTTAGGATTTTAGTTGTGGTATGTTCATGTGTGTATGCGTTTTTTCCTAAATGTGGAGAGAGAGAGAGAGAGAGAGAGAGAGAGAGAGAGAGAGAGAGATTTGAAAAGTAAGGAAACTTTGCGCCAGCTAAGTCGAAAAGTTTTTGGTCAAAGTCGTTGCCGTCCAAGGATGTGAATGTGAGAAGTGCATGTGCATCTCCTTGAGAAAAGCCTTGACACTCTTACAGAGTGATATTTTGATACTCAAGCAAAAATAAATTATACACCTGAAAAAATAACTCAATTTAAACCGTCCAATTCATTTATTTCTATTTAGATGGATATTTAACTGAAAATTACACTATTTTAGCATATTTATTATTTGATTGAGAGGACACTATCGGACAGTTGATTAGAAAAATATCCAACGGTCTGAATTTAGGAAACAAGTGTCTAAGAGTCAAGGTTAGGATAGTTAAACAAAGGTATGGGGTCTAATTCATTCATTTTCATCAGACGACTATGAATCCATGGAAGGAACTTCCCAGTTTTCTACTTGAAAGTGTTTATGGCCCATAAATATACTAACTTTATGCATTAATTTTGAATTATTTCATTTGTTATGGTCGAACTATGATGAGATTTGCCCTTGAACTTGAGCCTATGGCATGAAATTAAAACCCTCTACTTATCGACGGGTTGAATTTGCTTCAAGACAACTCAATGATCCCCATATATATATATATATATATATATATATATATATATAGGGAAATGCTCACTTGTGCACCAGTTCACACGAAACTAGTGAGAGCTTTTTTGAGAACCCATCATACGTGATGTGGAACTAAAATCTGAATTGTTGTTGAGACTCAAATATTGCATAATTTTTCTCATTTACATCGTGGTTTTATGAACATGAATCAGCTTAATATTCTATTTTACTCATGTATGTGTTGTAAGGTGAATTTAAGAGCTTAGATTGAAAAATTGTACTAAGAAGCATGGATTTGATGCTTAAGAATCAGTAAGGCAAAGGATGGATCTTAGGAGACCAAGATTGAAGAATTCTCATGCCAAAGATCTAAGAAAATCAAGTGAGGAATGAAAAGAATCGAAGATTTGAAGTGAAGAATCCTAAAATCGTTCTGAAAAGTGTATTCTGAAGCTCTAAAATCTATTTTGAAAAACTGTGCAACGTAAAGACTATTTTAACAAAACTATGCAGTGAGAAGTCTATTTTAAAAAAACTATGTAAATATGAGGCGATTTCTAGAGTTTTTCAACTTTGTACGAAAATTAGAGTTCCCCACTTATAAATAGAACTTCCTAGGGCATTCTTAAATATCATTCAAGACATCCCAAAGTAAAATTTAGAATTTTTAAAGAGTTTTTAGTTTTATTAAAGCTTTATAAGTTAATTTTTTTTTTTTAGATCTTTTCTATTTGTATTTTTTTTTCTTGTTGCTTTTTATTTTTGTAATTTAATATGTTTTTCTAAGTTTCTTCTAGCCCAAGCTAGAAGGGAAGCACATGGGTTCAATAAGTCTTTAAGTTATGGTGATTGATTGTTTTAATGATGAGAAAAATAGTGTATGCATGTTATCTATTGAGGTTTTATTTTTTTATCCTCTTGTGAGATATATATGTTTCTATTATATAAGATCCACATTGATAGATAAGTTTACCCTATATCAATCAGATTTCCTAGATAAGAGAGGTTCTCAACCTATTATATTTATTTAATTTTCATTATCTCATTGATATTGAATTCTTAAATCACTGACGATTGAGAATATATATATATATATCAATGGTTTTCTAATATTGTATATCACTTATTAAAATATTAAATTATTTTATTTTTCAATTAGGCTGACCATAGTGCTTAGATCCTAGTTGTGTTATCCAAGTCATCATGATTTTGGAACATTAACCTATGTGTGGAACTTTAAAGCTTGGGTGTTATTTTATTCAGTTGAATTACATTCATTCAAAAATCTCAAAATCAAATCATCAGTTTAGTTTTTATTACTTAGTTTATTTTGCATTCGATTTTTTCCTTCTCATGATACATTTCCCTGTGAGATCGACCCTGTATTCACGGGATACTACTTACGAACATCTGCACTTGGAGGCAAACAATTAAGTTTTTGGCGCCATTGCCGGGGAGAGACTGAGATAGATCAGATCTATACAAGATAACTAGGGTAAGTTCTTTTCTAAGGTAAGTTTTCTTCTAAACCCTCCAAATTTTCTGTATATTTTTTTTTCTTTGAAATTAAATTCAATTGGATCTTTTAAGCACTAACTATGACATAAGGTTGCCTTGCTTAGAATTTTATCACCCAAGTGTTATAGTTGTCCTATAGTTATTATTTAATCATAAAGATCATCCGCTGAATCTATTTTTCAAATTAGCATAGTTTAATTTATACATTAGTTTTATTTTTGTTGATTTATTTATTTATTATTTTTCTTTGTGGACTGAACCCTCATGGTCAGCCCTGCCGCCTGGGTTGTTAATTTATTTTTGCTTTGTGGACTAAACCCTCATGGTCAGCCCTTCCGCCTGGGTTATTGATTTATTTTTGTTTTGTGAACTGAACCTTTATAGTCGGCTCTGTCGCTTGGGTTGTTAATTTATTTTTGCTTTGTGGACTGAACCCTCATGGTCGGTCCTGCCGCTTGGATTGTTGATTTATTTTGCTTTGTGGACCCTCATGGTCGGCCCCGCCGCCTGGGTTGTTGGTTAAGTCTTTATTTTTATTTTAAGTATCATACTTGCTATTTGAATTAGTGGTATTTATTGTGTGGTGTGGATGGTTTATGTCCGGTTGAAGTAGGGATCAAAACAATTGACTCTTCTCCGAAAGCGGATTAGTTCCAGACCTTAATCATCATTCACTTAGAAGAGACACTCAACATCACTTGGATTCCATGACAGACCCAGTTGATAATCCAAATCCAAATCTGTCAGATCCAACTATAAATCAAATCAGAGAAAATCAACATAATCATCCTTTTGAGGATGGAAATGAAGTTCATAAGAATGTTTTAAACCAATCACGGACTTTACGTGAACATTTACACCCTGATAGATCAACTTTATCATCTTACATTGTGTTCCCTACTCATACAAGGGGACATTGATTTTAAACCAGGTGTGATTCAATTAATTCATAAATTTCATGGCTTGGATTCTAAAAGCTCCTACTTGCACCTTAAGAACTTTTAAGAAATAATTGCAACATTACAAGTAAACAATGGTAATAGAGATGTATGTAAGCTTAGGTTATTCTCATTTTCTCTGAAAGATCGGGTCAAAGCATGGCTCAACTCTGTAAGACTTAATACCATCACTTCATGGCAAGTTTTACATGTGAAGCAACACCTTGTGAAACCTTCTAGGCGCAAGTTTTACTTTGATCAAAACTTTGGTGGGCCATGAAAAATGAAAATACTTTCCAGCCATCAGAATTTTAAATCAGGGTGAAAATTTATCCTTTGAGGTTTTATGGGATTCCGCATCACATGAACCATTCAGATTAGACACCCATAACACGTATGCAAAGGTGCACACGTACCTAGGTGCGCAGGTGAGCATGACTCTCTCTCTATATGTATATAAAGTAATGGTCACACACAACTAGTGGACGTTACATTTTCGTCCAACTAGCCATGCATTTAATGAAAGCAATCCCTCTTAATTAATTAATGAAAGTAAATGCATCCACCGCATACTAATTTCATTTTGGCATGGTTAAGGGGCCACGGCTTGGGTAGGCTTCATTGTTGTTTTAATATAAAATTAACCCCGACCATCAATTATGTTACCCTATATTAGATCAAGGTCTCAAATTTCATCCCCATCCTTAGTTCAGGTCAACCACATGATTGGAAGCATTGTACATGGAAAGCTTCACCCACAAAACTATTTCCTTTGGTGTGGCTCACATGAATCATGTATGGATCTTATTTTTGAAACCCAGGCTTAGTTTTGGTGTGAAATCTAATGGATGGAATGGATTTCACAGTTTCGTTATGATGGGCGCTATAAAAATCGAGGGCTGATGTCTCCCTCCTCCATTGGTGTGGCTCATATGAATCACCGGTTAGCGTAATTTCTTGGCTCTGTCTCTATAACTGGATTATACATATAATGGTATGAGTGGATCTCACATACATGTCAAAGTAGACACGTAGAAAATCAGATGCAGGAGTCCGTGTGGTACCCGTTCGGCTGTTCCCAACACCCTTGGCGTAATTTAAGATGATAATTAATGCTCATAATGCTCGGCAGAGAAGAGAAGTGGCGTTATTTTCGTAATTAAGCCTCGTAATGCCGGTTGAGAAGTGAATTAAACTTTGGAAAAGAGTGGCCCGTTCGGGTTAGCCCACCATGATGTTAATTTTAAATCTATCCCAAACATCAGGTGAGTGACCTCACCTTACACCTACGGCTCAAAAAGCAGGTCCATCCTTGTTCAGTGGACCACGCAGCTGGAAATAGTAGGTAAAGAAAAGCTCACCCTCCAAACTATTTATGTTTGTGTGGCCTGCTTGAGAGATAGATGGACTTGCATTTCGGGCCCTAGGCCTAAGTTTTATTGTGGCATCTATTGATTGGAGTGGATTTGATATAATCTCTATGATGGACCCTGTACAAATCAAGGGTGGACGTTTCTATTCCAACAATTTTCCTCGGTGTGGCACACGTGAATCACAGGTGGGCTTGATTATTTAGGCCTTATACCCGAAATAAGATTACACATCTAATGGTTGGAGTGGATCACACATGCACATCAAGGTGAGCCCCATAAAAAATTAAGATAGAGCCTCCGCCGAAATTCTTTTTTCCAACAAAAGTCCAAGATGGAGACCTTCTAATCTCCGGCCAGCACGTATCATCCAACCTTTTATGTAAATATGACATTCAACCCGTCTAATAGTTTAGTCCACCAGCATTACTTTTTGTAAAATACCACAACAACCATATATATATATAAGCCAGTAGGCTAAACACAATTTGGTTGATTTTAATGGTGGGAATTTCTATCTTAACTACTTACCATCGTGTAGCCCAATTAGCGTTGAATCTACCTTAGTTTTAAGTCATTGTCCAAACATGAGGTGGCCCACATGATGGACAGGATGAATCTACTCCACATGAATTCTTTCCTTCCAGGACTGTGAATGTAATGCCCTGTTACCCTTAGGAAGGTCATGCAAACTTTATACTAATATTTGGGAAGAGAAGACGTGTGAAGGTAGAGTAGACGTAGGATGGGCTGAATGCTATTATAGATTTGGACCATCCAACTCAAAATCGGATCCATGCATTCGATAGATTACACGTCAACATGCCAGGGGCCAAAAAGAATTTGATGATATTATCATCAATCATGTCAAATACTTACGAAAAGTGTTGGTTGTTAATAAAACAGTCCAACTATCCAAAATATATATATATCAGCTTCCTCCAAAATATAAATGGCCCATTAAATGTCAATCACAACCTTTTACTATGGCTTGCACCAAAGAATTGGATCTGCTTCAGGTTCTGAATCATATCTTAGAATAATCTATAAATACAGATGGGTGGAGTGGATGTAAAATTCATACGTCAATGTGGGCCTACAATAAGGGCCGCACCATCTTGCATCAGGCCTGAGCCGCACCTAATACACTCCCCATGCAGACAGTTTGTCGTCTGGATTGTGTGGGAATGAATTTTTATCTATGCAGATAGGTGGGCTCATTATAATGTTTATGAGAAATTCACCACATTCATTCATTTTTTCTGGTCATGTTAGGACGTGAGAAAAATAATGAGGTATATAAATAATTCAACTGGGCCACACAACAAGAAAATGTTAGTTAAACTCCTATGTTGCAACCTTCCTAAGGTCTACTATTATTCTTATATGCCATCTATATTGTTCATAGGGTCATTCTTACTAGGATGAATTGAAAATACAAAAATATTAGCTCAATCCAATACTTTTGTAACCCACCAATGTTCACTAGCAGACATTCATTCATCACTATTTCCTGCCATGAAGCTTACTTGATTTTCAGATCTGCCCCACTTTTTGTCTCATGCCCTAAAGTGAAATTTTTTTAAAAAAAAAACAGATGAACGGTGTGGATTTCTCAAAATGTTATAGTGGACCTTAACTAACTTCTTATCACATTAAGCTTCCTTGAGAGGTTGTCGCATCTTTCCACGCATTTTAAATTTTTGTCATCTAACGGTTCACACTAAGACATGACTCAACCGTATGTTATAGTTCTATGCGCTCGACCTTATAGTATAATTTCATATATATATATATATATATATAGAGAGAGAGAGAGAGAGAGAGAGAGAGAGAGAGAGAGAGAGAGAGAGAGAGAGAGAGAGAGAGAGAGGAGAGAGAGAGAGAGAGAGAGAGAGAGAGAGAGAGAGAGTTGGGTTTAATAAGTAGCTCCTGCCACAGCCATGCCATATTATAAGACCAAGTAGACCAAAAACCCCTTTAAGAAGTAAGGGCTTAATTTCGTTGCTGTCGCGACTCAGTAAAGGACTTGAGCCCACAGAGCAACATAGTTCAACGAGACGAACAGTTCATACCATCTTTAGTATCATAAATATGTTGTTATCCCATAATTGTATATTTTTTATGATTCTGACCTTTGATTTTTGGAGTTAGAATTCAAGCCAATGAAGTTGTTCTTTCCATTTTTCTAAATTCTTCTGCACTAGTGCTGGTCCGATCATTCTTGAGTTTCTTGAGATGGCGCATATATCATGGAATAAAGGGCATTAGCAGTGCTGCGCATTGAACCATGGGAGTCGATTACGTGTTATCGGGTAACACCTTGGTGGGTGTCATCCTTAATGTGGGGCCTGCTTTGATTATGTGTTGTATATCCATGCCGTCCATCCGTTTTGCCAAATAATTTTAGGATGGGTCCCAAAAATTATGTTGATTTAAATCTTAAGTGGACCATAACATAGGAAATAGGTGATTTAGTGCCAAGCCATTAAAAACTCCAAATAGCTTATTATAAGGTTTTAATAATGTTTATTTGCTATCCAACCTGTTGATAATGTTAAGAAGAGCTGGATGAAGCGAAAAAATATATATACATAAAGATCCGCTTGATCCAAAACTTTTGAGGTCCACAAAAAGTTTTTAATGGCCATTCATCACTGTTTCTAGTAGTATGGTCCACTTGGATCTTCTTAAGGTTTGAGATGGAGAAACAAATGGATGGTGTGGATATACAACAAATAAATCAAGGTAGGCCCACACGGTTAGGTTTACACCGACTAAGGTATTACTCGGGTGACAGCTAATCCGCTCCTATGAAACCATTCAGAACGTGGGAACCCGGGGGCAGAAATAAAAATCATAAGATAATAGATGATTTCATCTCGGATTTTTGTAGGTTTTCTTGGACGGAAATGTCCCTGTCAAATCAAGGTCTTTTCTAGCAAGTTCTCCGAATTTACTGCCAAATCACGTGGGAATTTTTTATAATTTGTCATTTATGTATATTTAATTATTTTAAAATAAGATTTTTTTTAAAAAAAAATCTTTCTTTATGAAAGAAAACAATACTGCGTGTAGCCCACACCAACTTTAGACATTTTGAGCATTGAGTTTTTGTCATAAAAGGAATGGTTTAAATTGTCATTTCTTTTATTTCTTTTAATGTGGGTGGCCTACAACTCCTATTTTGTGTGTAGCCGGGACGAAGAGGAACTCGTGCAACGTTTTACGGCCCATCATGTAGTATACGTAAAAACCATCCATCAAGTGAGAACACTTATTTGAATTAACAAAAGCCAATGTAAAATTTCTCTCAAAACAGTTGAGTTTACGAAGCATGATTCACCCGAATTTTTTTTCCGTCTAAATTTTTTCTTCTACAATGATTTAAACTTTATTAACAAGTTGGATAAAAGATACACCCCATGGCAGCCACACATAAACCTATGGTTAGCATCCGATGCCCTCTGCTCCATGTGGCCTACATTATTTAAATTGTGAATCCAGCGGACTCTTTACTTTGGACCCATCGTCAGGTAAAGACCCCAAGAAAGTGAATTTTATATTTAAAACATGGTGGGCCCTCACATACTAGGTTATTTTAGGATGAGCTGCAACAGTGAGTCCAACATGTAGGGCGTTGGATGGTCAACCCCGATATGCATGTGTACAATCATAGGACCAAAAGTAAATAAAAAATAAAAAAAATAAACGTAAGATTGTCATTTCTTGCAAGGAATCTTTACATTTTAAATCAGCTCAAGCCTGTACACTATCCTTATGGTTTTCATCGGCGATGCGTTGCAAATGTCTCTCTCTCCCTCTTTCTTAATTCTTAGGCGTTGGTCATTTTTTTTGTAGTGGCTTTATCTTCCTTGATCCACATGTGAGGCATGTGCCATACTTTAGGACATTGTACACGTACAGATCTATAATTTACTTTATACAATTGTATGCATACATGCATGAGAAATGCTCTAATAGTAGGGCTTATTTGGATAAACTATTACGACGTTATTGTAACATAAAGACATTATTATATTTATCATCTTTTATAATTTTTTTTAAATATATAATTTAACACATGATTTGATAATCAAATACAAATGTAATAGGAAACCAATAAAAGAATTTATAATCATTACAAATTTACAATATATTACTATAGAAATCTTCTTTCCAAATGCACGAATCAATGTATTTTTTTATTGATTTAACATTCAATAACTTAAAGTATTATTATTTCATTTTTATCACACCTATCCAAATAACAAATTCTTAATCAAATTACTGGTTAATTAAGAGGCAAGATGTATGTTTTGTAATTTATAATCATTGTAGTTTTACAAATCATTACATTCATAATTTTCTATCCAAATATGCCATATATAATGCTCCTATAGTAGATATCTTCTATATCCAAATACAAAATTTGATGTATTTTTCTTGTTGATTTGAATAATGTAAAAATATTATCATTATACTTTTATCATATCTATCCAAACAAAAAATTCTCAATCAAATTACATGTTGATTAAGAGGCAAGCAATAGGTATTGTGGATCTGGCTCCATGGCTCAGTGGTAGACAAACTTTGTTTCAACAATGAGACCAGGGATCGAGTACCCATGTAGTGTGGGAGGGTGTGTGAGCGTATTGGGTGCACTTAGAGGTGAGAGAAAGAGGTATTATAATTTATAATCATTGTAATTTTACAAATCATTACATCATCCAAACATGCCGTATATAATGGTCCTACTTGCAAGGGTTAATTTTCACTCATCAAGTGATCAATTTTTGCAGTCTATTAAGTGCATAACATATTTTATGAGCTACCATGCGAAATTTATGCCAAATCAAATGATCCAATCCATCCTTCAATCAGTAATCCTATCCATCCTTCAATCAGTCTTTTTAGCTGCCATGGTTCTTAATAATTATAAGCAATCTATGATAGTCCCTAACAAAATAGATGGATCCAATTGTTGACTGGACCTAGTTTTTGGTAAATGATCTTGACTGTCAGTACCAAACAATATTGATCAAACGGATATGATTGTTAATCAATGTGATATTTATAAGGTATATAATCTGCTAAACGAACATTAGAGCATTTCTTTATATGTAATGTTGAGAAGGTCTGAAGTCCAACGGGTGAAACAAAATTTTACCACCCAGAAATTTACTTTCAACCTTTCATGTGTGTGCTACATCTAACCTGTTGAATATTGAATAGGGTCAGTCCAATCATTGAGATTCCAATGTGTAAAGATCAGCCACAACCACTCAAGTAGTTTACCACACTTGTATTTTTTTTTTTTTTTTTTTTTAATGCAGAAACAAAAACCAAGCACATACACTCTAGTAGTATACCACACTTGTATTTTGTTATTTATCAATGAATAGAAATTGTTTTGTATGGTGTGGTCCACACAATGAGTGGATGCGACTGATAAGAAGGATTCAAACCTTAAAAAAAAAAAAAAAAAAAAAAACCGAGGGAGGAAAAAAAAAAAAAAAACCGAGGGAGGATTCATTGATAACCGAAGGAGAATTACAAAACCCCAGAAATTCGAGCGACCCCTGGAAAAAATGATCGGGGCAACCTATCATATCACTATACAACGGGTGAGCGATGACCCAAACGAAACTGCGAAAGAGAAAAGGGCCAAAGGGCGCACAAGCAACTCACTGCTTCTGTCTAATTGCACCTAAACCAGTCTTATCCAGGAAAAGCATACCCCGAACCCGAGTATGGAGGTCTGAGAGGCGATCGAAGAACACAGAGGTTTGCAAGTGGCTGCCCAGCCGTGCCAATGCGTCAGCCGGAGCATTCCCTTCCCGATATATGTGGACAAATTCTACTCGGCCAATGCGTCAGCCGGACCTTTGATTAAGAGGCAAGCAATAGGAATGATTCAAACCTCTAGAACAAAGGTCACTTTCTTTTTCTTTTTCTTTTTTAAAGGTACAAAGGTCTCTCACTATCTTTTTTTTTTTTTTTCTTTTTTTAATCCATATATGAAAGATGTTAAAAGGCATAAAAGACAATCATCAGTGTGTTGCTTGGACATGACTTCTGTATTATTTCCTTACAAGAAGTCAGACCATGTCTCGACAGAAACATATTGGATTTTTAGGATCTAGTTTGGCACGCCCAAGATAAAAGGTCTCCCAAGCTTACTTAGAAAAATCAATCAAACAACCTTGTTGATCAAGAAAACGAGTCATGCAAGCCCACCACTCGTTTCCACTAATGTCAGCATAAAGCCAACAAGGACGTATTTGGATGTCCAGCTACAATGAATTGAAAACTTAAAAATAGAAATTGGTGGAGAAAATGAAGGTGGGGATCCATCTTAATCTATGATGATCATAATTGAGATTCCACATTTATGACCCTGATTTGGATCGTGTGTGATTTTTGTATTTGCCACGATCAAACTGTCCCGAGGCCTAGACATTTGAGCTATCACAGTAGAATCCGCATCTTTGACCTGGAGTACCATGACCGTGATCATGTGAAAAGTGGGCCACCCTCATGGGTCTCTTATGAGAGTCCTTTTAAAAAAAAAAAAAAAAAAACCAACGTATCTTTGTATTCATAAATCAACCCTGAAAAAGCTATACACCAGGGAGCTCCTTTACAAAAAAAAAAAAAAAAAAAAGGAAAGACCCGTCTAGAAAACAGAGGAAGAAATTACAAAAATACTCAAAGGGAATCAGCCCATCCTAATCGCCTCCAAACCCACTTTGTCGAGAAAAAATGTTACCTCGCACCTGACAAGAGAGCTCTGTGAGATTCTTGAAAGAGGCCTGGGACTGAGAAGCGCTTCCCAAACGAGCCAAAGAGTCTGCTGGCAGGTTCCCTTCATAAGGTCACATAGGGTGAGTTGAACAACACCAACTCATAAGGTCACATAGGCCTGAGTTGAACAACTAACATTAAAACCTTCTTTGGCTCCACTGTGATATTTATTTGTCATCTAACCTCTTCATAAGGTCATACAGACTTAGACGATGGGAAAACACAAACATCAACTTCCATATAGTGTGGCCCACTTGAGTCTTAGATTTACCTCATTTTTGGTCTCATGCCATAAAATTTATTTAAAAAATGAATGGACGGTGTGGATCTAATACATAGATTATGATGAGCCCATGGAACTTCTACTTCTCAACACTTTCGGTTTTCTTCTCTCTCCATCAAGCAACAGAATTTCTTGATGTGTGAAATTTATATGGCCCCACAATCACGTATTTCTTAGATTCACATTGTTCATCCATTTTTTAAAATCATTATAGGATATGAGCCTAAAAACAAGGCAGATTTTAAAGGTCAAGTGAACTACACCACAGGAAACATGAGGAATTCATGTTACTATTGATAACTTAATAGGATCACAGAAGCCTCTAATCAAGTTGATATTTGTTTTTCTACTTTTACTGGGCGATCTTATAAACAGGTAAGATAGTAAATAAACCTCACAGTTATCCTAAAAAGGTTTCAACAACCATTTGTTCAATCCCCATTGCTTTTTTTGGTACATTACACTTGACCTTTGAATATACTTTATTTTTAAACTCATGGTCCAAAATTATTTGGAAAACTTAACGAGCATTGTGGAACTAATACAAAAGTCATGGTGGGGCATGGATAATTTTCACACGTTGTAAGTTGTGTTGTGTATAGGTAACTGTTCATTAGGCCACATCGGCGTGAAAGGTCAAAATTTTGAATACAGTGGACAGCCCAGCACAAAGCAGCTGAAAATCCGGACTAAGACCTACCCTGACCCGTCCGGTGACAGCCCTATGTGTACTTAGTAATCTCCTGAGGAGAGAAATTATGTGTATTTTGAGGGCAGTAGTGATCAGAAATGGTGTGTACCAATGAGAAGCGCCTACAAAATAGACGATACTTGCTCGATAAGTAGATATTAAGGGGGCCTTTGGCACAGGGTATTAGATGGGGAGTGGACGGGATAAAATTGCATTTGGCCCATGCAATTCCGTCTAGTATTTGGAGAGGATGGGAAAATGTTGAGATTAGATGAGATGGAATTGCATTTAGTCTCATAGAATTACATTTGGTCTCATGCAGGATTGACGTGGATTTTGAAATTCACAACAAATGTGAGCCCCATATTGATGTGTGTGTACATCTGTGCCGTCCATCCATATACACATTTACGCATGACATTCTAATTATATATGTATACAAGTGAATGGCATCTATTATGAATTTGGCCAGTTGATTTCAATTCAATGGCCCACTAAACATGATTTTGCTTAATCCAATGTCTTTTCCTAGCAAAATTTTTATCCCAAACATGGGATCACGGTGTTTGCATACATGCAATCATTATGCAATAACGATGTTAATCCAATCCAATACAACTCAACGCCATTCAATTCCACGGACCAAACACGCCCTTAGAAAATTGGAAATAGCTTGAGAGGAGGACTGACCGTCTATTTGCAGCCCAAGTATTGGCTGATTAGGACTGTCTCACTGAGGAGAATCTTGAAAACCAGTCCATGTATGTTGGATAACATCACATCAACGGTCTGGATCACTGATCCATGGACCTCACTTGTAAAAACTAAAAGCGAAAGTATAATTACTGCATGCAAACTAAACGGGACTTTTACTGATAGACTAATAAAGGAAGACAATAAAATGCTCAAACCTGCCTCCAGCGATACATGCTTACATTTAGGGCGTTCAATGAGCCGGTCTGGGCTAGTCTCGGGCCGGATTTTGAACTGTTTCTCGCCGGGCCATTGGGCCGGCTTAACTCAAAAATCTAATTTTCAGGCGCGAGCCGGCCTATTGACACTAACACTGAACAGGGAAAAAAAACAAGAGTTCGTGCACGTCGGGCACCATTTATTTATTGTAGTAATCTTTTAAACCATTGATTGGAGAATGTGGAAACTGATCCGATCCGTCTATAATTTGTAGGATCGTTTCATGTTTGATACAAAATTTAAAAAGATAAGAGAAAAATTACCGTTCATCAAAACCATCACTTCTTTCTTGGTGGGGTGGCTAGAAACGGTCCAAATAAAACGTCTACCGCTAAAATTTTAAAAGTACCTTATTACAAAAAATTTGAACGTTGGCCCATACATCAAGTTCTTTATTAAACGATCAGTCCAGATGATGAACACGTCTTCCAATCTTATGAGTTGCATGGTTGCAACAACTTCCTAAATGGCTAGTCGACGTGCACCGGATCTAGCCTAGAATACAACGAATCGGCAAAAACAGGAAAACCTACTACACGCCAATAAAAAATTTGAATATGTAGGCTTCTCTTTTCAAATTTGCGTCTTTGAAGGAAATCATGCTCCACCTACAAACCTGTTTCTCAGTGGGGTCCACATGAAAATCCCCTTGATAAAGACGTTGTAGACTCGACGTCTGTCATCGTGCCATGTCAGCAACGGCCTGGTTCATGGCTGCCTTGAACGACTCTTCATTCCATGCGCTACTCTACGAAGTGCAAACAACCAAACACGTATTAACATCAGAAGCTGTGATCTGAATAGCTAACCGTTTGTTTTGAGGAATGCAATGTGGACTCCCTCAAGTGCACTTTGGCCTCATTCATGGAAATGGGGAACGTATGTGAGAAATGGAGCCGTGCAGATGCTGTGGATCTAAAGTCATGCTGATATGATCATCAGGTGGGCCACACATGTAACTCTTTTATTTTTTAGCATTCAAATTGATGGTTACCAATTGGATGATGATGGTTACAATTGTTTGGTATGTGAGATTTTCTGCCAGTGATACACCCATAACCAGACAACCATGTAGAGGGGGAGAGAGAGAATGAAAGAGAGATGGAGACTAAATGCATAATAACGGATCGTTTGTGTATTATTCATGGAAATCACAAAACTGAATAACTAAATCTTAAACATGTACCTGTTAGATTATTTAGATGTAGATCGATGAACTTAGCTTTTTGTAGATATATGAACTTAGCTTTTTGTACTTCGCCTTCCGTGCCTCACACCAGTTCTGAATGCCTTTTCAACGGTACTTTGAGTTTTTTGAGTAATAAGGCATATATTTATAGAAGAGAGCGCTAGACTACGTTAGCACATCACTACTACTACTGCTACTTCAAGAGCCTCCACACTAGATAAAGTCTACATGAAATATTGTGGATACATAACACAGTCCAAGCACACCACCCTATTATGTATCTGAATCAATCATAACTATAGTGGGCTCAATATTGGTAAATGCTCAATCTAAATATCCAACGTTTAGATTATACAAACCATTGATAACATGGGGCCCACCTAATAGAAGTCCTAGGAGAGAGAGAGAGAGAGAGAGAGAGAGAGAGAGAGAGAGAGAGAGAGAGAGAGAGATGGAATCTATATGCATCAGGATCCCAATTCACCGATCTCTCAGTTCAGGAGATAATGGATAGATATAGATAGAGAGAGGGAGATGCTCATAAGCAACTGGTTTGCAACACTAAGCTTATGCTAGCAATAAGTTCCAACCTGTCATTTGTGTGCAAGAGAGAGAGAGAGAGAGACCCAAGTGATAACAAAATCTTCCAAACAGACAGAGAAAGAGAATGACCACAAAATCTTCCAAATAGAGATAGAGAATGAACACAAAATCTTCGAACCTTATCCGTGAGAGAGTTTGCACAGCCCACATGCACCTCAACAGCCAGTTACGCATACCATCCTGTTGTGTGTCTGGAACTTCCGAGTCATGAACCAGGTGGATCCCACCATGCATATGAACAGGCCGACTGATCAAATCAATCACAGGTGGGCCACATGCATGCACGAAACCAATGCATCACCATCATCATAGCTTTATCCTGGTTAATTATTTTAGACAGGTTCTCAGATCTACTTAGCAAAAAGCTCTTTGTTTAACCTAAAGGGTGTATATATCAAGATGGCCCAGCTCGTCTAAGGTGACAATTTCAGTTTCAGGTACTAGTCCGAAGAGCCATTCTTGACAAACAAATTTTTTTCCAGATGGACTCTTGGCTCCACCATTGTTACCACCGGATGAACTATCGCTGATGTATCACGTCTTGGTGTGCCAGTGACTGTACAAATGGGGCCCACACATCATCGATCCAGATCATTGATCAGGCTCCATCTTCCATAGTGTGTGTGTGTGTGTGTGACAGAATACGAGTGGATGAATGAATAAGGGTCTGTGCACAGAGTGAAAAGATCCGCCATTTTTTAAAATCCCTATCCTGATTCAAAATTGTGGGTTACCTGCACCGAACGTTTGGCGCATATCTACTCTTTTTTTGTGACCATCCCACCAATCTCACGGTGGGGATGAGCATTGGTCCCATCACCTTCTCAAACACAGAACCTTCTTAGGAAGCCCTAGGCTTTCCTACAAGGTGTTGGGCCCTGCTGATAACCACTGGCTGATCGTGGTGAATAACATAAAAGGGCCAATCTATACAAAGAATGTAATATTTCACTAGATCAGTCCTCCTTGAGAAATGCCAGTAAGACGGTCTGAGTGCACACTTGTGGCTGTTGGAGTTGCAAACCCAAAACCCATTTCCAGGTGACCGTTCATCTTCCAATGCAAAGTAACACTTCCCAAGGAGATGCATTTGGAAGATGAAATGCGTGTAGTTTCTAGAAATGTTTAATGTTGGAAGCTCCTAATAGGGGCATTTTTGTCTTTTCACATTACATTCAAAAGCCTATAAAAGGGCGTCTTCTGAATCCATCCGGTTGTAGCAAGTGAATAGCAAGAAACACAGCAGCAAGCAAGTTGTGCAGCAGCAGAAAAAAAAAAAATCGGTTTGAAAAAATTCTGGTTTCTTTTCTCTCCTTCTACCTTGTACACAATCAGATTTTCTGATTTGTGCTAAGGCTTTGTAAAGCCAAGAAGAATCTGTTATCTTGAAGCAAAGAAAAACTCTGGCTTATGCAGCAACAAATTGGTATCAAAGCCAAGTTCTTTTCTTTAGAAGAAGTTTCCAGCAGTTTTTTCTTTCAGCTAAGAAAAAATCTGTTCAAGAGAAAATCAGATTTCAGTAGTTTTTTATTTTTTCAGCCAAAAAAAATAAAAAACAGATTTCTATTTCATCCCTCTCTCCCTTCATTTTCAAAAAAATCAACCCTTCTTTTTTTAAATTATAATTAAAAAAAAAAAAAAAAGAAGAAGAAGAAGAAGAAGAAGATTGTATGGGTCTTCTTGAAGCTTAGTAAAGCCAATTTTTCTAACCTATAAAACTTGTTCATGTAAAAATGGTCAGCACAATCCAGTCGCAGGTTCTTAAGTTGTCAAAAGACAACTATAAAAATTAGTGCATCCAAATGAAGGCCTTATTTGGGTTACAAGAACTATGGGAGATCGTCACCGATGGGTATGTAGAACCCACTATGGAGGAAGAACCTGCCTTCACCAACGAAGAAAAAATCACTCTCAAAAATCAAAGGAAAAGAGACAACAAGGCTTTATTCCTCTTCTTTCAAGGGTTGGATGAATTAACCTTTGAAAAGATTGTCAAAGCAACATCGAGCAAGTAAGCTTAAAATACCCCTAGCACAATCTTCAAAGGTGTTGATCGAGTGAAATGAGTTCGCCTTTAAACACTAAGAACCAAGTTCGAAGCGGCGCACATGAAGAAAGGTGAAAGTATTTCTGATTACTTATCATGTCTAATTATTATTATTAACAATTTAAAAATAAATGGTAAAAAAGTTAAAGACATACGTGTCATGGAAAAGGTATTGTGATCTCTCATAACTAAGTTTGAGCACGTGGTTGTGATGATCGAAGAATCTAAGGACTTAGAAAACTGCTCATTAAAGAGTTGATGAGATCGTTGCAAGTGCATGAGCAACGAATGTAAGAATGATCCATGCTTGAAAATGCCTTAGAGTCTAAGTTGACTCTAAATGAAGAAAGATGTAGCCATACACATCGTGGGAGCCGTAACACTAACAATCGTGCAAGAGGAAGAGGGCATGGATATAATCCAAGCAATCCACAAAATCAACAAAAATTTATCAATTTCTGTGGTAGAGGAAATGGTAGAGGCTGATCCGCACGCAGACACGAAAATATGAGAAATAATTAATGTCGGAATTGCAACAAATTCAGTCATTATGCCTCGGATTATTAGAGCAAGCCAATGAATCACGATGAACGATCTAACTATATTGAAGCATCGAGTCATGACCAGGAAGACTCCACGATGCTCCTTGCACAAGAGAAAGCCTGTGATCGACCAGATGTATGGTATCTCGACACAGGTGCAAACAATCACATGTGTGGGAACAAAAGCTTATTTAAGGAACTCACAGAAGAAGTTCATGGTGATGTGACATTCGGTGACTCATCAAAGACACCGGTGAAAGATAAAGGCAAAATCAAAATCTTTCAGAAGAATGGTGTTGTAAATTATATCTCCAATGTGTACTACGTGCCCAACATGAAAAGTAATATACTGAGTCTCGGACAACTCCTTGAAAAATGGTATGTCATACACATGGAGAACTTTTCTCTTTCCATAGGAGATATGCATGGACGTTTGACTGCGAAAGTCCAGATGGTAAAGAATCCTATGTTTTCTCTCCATATAAACACAATGCTCGAGAAGTATTTTTGTGGAAAAACAAAGAATGATTCTTAGATGTGGCATCTTCGCTTTTGCCATCTAAATTTCAGTGGCCTGAAACTTATATCCTCATTAAGCATGGTGCATAGCTTGTCTGCTATTGAAGCTTCATAACATGTGTGTGAGGCGTGTACACTTGAAAAATAATAAAGAAATTCTTTTCCGAGTGGAGTATCCCGAAGGGCAAGAGAACCGTTGCAGTTGGTTCACACTGACATCTGTGGACCACTGGAGCCAATCTCTCTTGGAGGTAATAAATACTTTATTACCTTCATGACGATTTCAGTAGAAAATTATAAGCGTATGTAATCAAAGAGAAGTCTACTGCTTTTACTATTTTTAAAAATTTTAAGGCCCTTATTGAAAAAAAAAAAAAAAGTAGTCTTAAAATCAAAACCCTTATATCTGACAGAGGTGGGGAGTACACCTTAAATGTTTTTCGAAAATATTGTAGAGAACATGACATTAAGTAACATCATACTGCAGCTTACACATTACAATATAATGAAATTACGGAACAGAAGAACTGCACCATCTTCAACATGACGAGTACCATGCAGAAGGAGAAAAGTCTGTCAAAGGATTTCTAGGCAGAGGCAGTTGCATGTACTGCCTATTTGCTCAATAGATGTCCGACCAAGAGTGTCAGTTTCATGACACCATAGGAAGTATGGAGTGGAGACAAGCCGAGTGTGGCGCACCTTAAGATCTTTGGTTGTGTCGCCTATGCTGAAGTTCCAGAAGTGAGAGAAAAAAAGCTTGATGATTGTGGCGAGAAGTGCATCTTCATCTGATACAGTGAATAATCGAAGGCGTATAAGCTCTATAACCTACTAACTAATAAGGTAGTGATAAGTAGAGATGTAGTGTTTTGCGAGAAGGAAGCCCGGAAGTGAAAATAGGAAAATTTGGCCAAAGAAAATCAGGTCAAGGCCGAAGAATATGAAGAAGAGAGGCATGTGAATCAGGAGCAAATACCCACATCACCCCCTTCGGATCACAGAAGTCTAGGAGTACGTTCCATCTCTCCTGGAAGTACTTCATCAGATCAGAATTTAGCCAACACATCTTCATCCAATTCTCCTACAACATTGGTTTCCATCAAAATTAAAAACCTCAACGAGATATACACGAAAATTGAGAAAGTGAATTTTCTTTGCCTGTATGCGGACCATGAGCCTCTCACATTCGAAGAGGTTGTAAATGAAGAATGTTGGAAGACTATGGAAGAAGAGATTCATGCCTTCGAGAAGAATCATACATGGGAGTTAATCTCACTCTCTAAAGGCCAGAGGAACATTGGTCTCAAATGGGTGTATAAAATCAAGCGAAATGCCGATGGTAAGATCGAACGATATACGGAAAGACTCGTAGCAAAGGGCTACAAACAAAAATAAGGAGTAGAGTATGAAGAATTTTTCGCTCCAGTTGCTCATCACAGTTGGATGTTCTACCAACTGGATGTGAAATCCGCATTCTTAAATCGAGTATTCGAAAAAGAAGTCTATGTTGAGTAGCCTTTTTCTTTTTTTTTTACACACGCACACACACCCCACACACTCACGCTAGTGGAATTTCACCACCCATGGATACTCGAACCCTTGACCGGGTGTTGAAACTCCCGAGAGTCTACCACCCGGGTAAAAGTAAGGATCCTATGTTGACTAGCCTAAATACTTTGTAATGCAAGGGGAGGAACACAAAGTGCATCGGCTAAAGAAAGCCTTGTGTGGGTTGAAACAAGCTCTTCGTGCTTAGAATGCATAAATTGACGACTATCTTCAATAGAATGGTTTCGTCAAATGTCCGTATGAGCATGCCGTCTACATAAAGAAGAATGCTCATGGCAATATGCTTATAGATTGTTTATATGTTGATAATTTGTTGTTCATAGGAAACAGTCAGGTGATGTTTGAAGAATTCAAGTAGACTATGTTCAATAAGTTCGAGATTACTGACGGTGGATTGATGTCCTTCTTCTTGAGCATCGAAGTGAAACAAGTTAGCGGCATCTATATATCACAGAAGAAGTACGCAAAAGAACTTCTTGAGAAGTTTCAGATGACCGACTTTAAAGCCATGAATACACCTGTTGCAACAGGTCTGAAGCTCATGAAAGATGACAAAGGAAGAAACGTTGACTCAACTTTATTCAAAAGCCTAATTGAAAACCTGAGGTACCTCATAATCACTAAGCCAGATATAGTCTATAATATGGGGCTTCTAAGCTAGTATATGGAAGCGCCAAAAAATTCACACTAGCTAGCTGCGAAAAGAATTCTAAGGTATATCAAAGTGGCTATTGAATTCGGTCTCTTTTATCCATACGATAATGAAGCGATTCTGTATGAATACTCTGATAGTGATTAGGATAGTTACCAAGACGAAAGAAAGAGTACCACGGGCTATGCTTTCTATTTTAGATCAACAACATTCACATGGAACTCAACGAAGCAGAGTAGGATAGCGTTATTCACATGTGAAGTCGAGTATGTAGCAGCTTCGTCCACTGTATGTGAGGCGATATGGCTAACGAATATGCTAAAGAAGCTGAAGCATCCACAAGAAGAATGCATTGTCATATACATGGACAACAAGTCGGTAATTGAGCTTGTCAAAAATCTAGTATAGCATGGGAGGAGCAAACACATTGATACAAGGTATCATTTTCTGAGAGATCAAGTGAAACAGAAATCAGTGAAACTAGAGTATTGTCATACCACTGAACAATTGGCAGACATCTTCACCAAAGCATTACCGACTAACACATTCAAGAAACTTATATTGATGCTTGGAATGAAACCTGTTTTAGTTTGAAAGGAAGTATTGGAGTTGCAAACCTAAGACCCATTTTCCAAGTGACTGTTCATCTTCCAATGCAAAGCAACACTTCCCATGGAGATGCTTTCAGAAGATGAAATGTTTTGTGTGGTGTCTAAAAAATGCTTAATGCTTAGTAGGGGCATTTTTTTCTTTTCATATTTTATTCAAAGGCCTATAAAAAGGCAACTTGTGTATCCCGTTGTAGCAAGCAAGTGAATAGTCAGAAACACAGCAACAAGTAAAAAAGCAATTTGTGTAGCAGCAGAGAAAAAAAAAAAAAATCAGTTTGAAAAAATTCTGGTTTCTTTTCTCTCTCTCTTCCTTCTTTGTACACAATCAGATTTTCTGAGTTGTGCTAAGGCTTTGTAAAGCCAAGAAAAATCTGTTATCTTGAAGCAGAGAAAAACTCTGGCTTATACAGCCAACAGTGGCCAGATCACCATCATGGCAGGTGTGAAACAATCAATGCCACTCATCAGGTGGGTCACACTGTCCATGTCAACCAAAAAGAAGAGGCCAATTGGTCAATTCTTCTAATTAACCATTTCATTCAAACATGTCTGGTCCATGGCCTACCTTACGAGAGTGTACATTAATTTTTTGCCATATAATCTTCATGGCAGGTCCACCTGATGAGCGGCTTGGTTCTCATACAAATGTTCCCCGCTGGCACCTGATTTGAGGTGCAATGGCCCCATTGGCAGTGCTCTTCCTCATTATAAGATTGTCATCTATAGATTACTAAACAGTGAAAAACAAATCCTTCTATACCAGCATTCTACAAATATATTTACCAAATAAAGCTCATTACTTAATTTCAATACCTTGATTTTCAATCGGAAGACAACACGATTCCATCGGTTCGTATGGTGCAACTGGATGTCTGCTTCCAATGATACTATACTAATTATATCCTTCATTTGTTTCAGACATTCAAGTATGCGGCGCACCAAATCCACCATATCACAGTCTTCTTCCCTGACTCTCACTCGCAACTCGATTTGTCGCTCTTCAGATGATAATGGTTCGGAGGATGCTCCAACAGCTTGTATTACTACTCCCTCTATCTGGGTGTCAGAGTCTTCACGGTCTTCTCTTGCCAGCGAAACTTGGGTCTCTAACATTCGGTTTTTGTCTTTCAGCTCCGCAAGTTGAACTTTCAAAGCACTTAAATATTCCCGAGTATTGGAGAGCACAGATATCCTATCTTTCTATTAAAACCACAGATTAGAGTTAGTATTTGTAATTTCTGATTGAAACAGCAGTTTTCACTAAGAGGATAATTGGATGAATGATGGAAAGAAAGTTCTAGAGCTGCACACCCAGATCCATAGCTCAACTGGCAGACTGCGTGGAGATACCTCTTTTCAACAGTTGAGGTCTAGGTAGCCATCCCTAGTGGGGGTGGCTAACATGGAGTGTTTGTACTAACTTGGGTGTGTACTAACAAGCTAACTTTAAAATAAAAATAAATATAAATAAAAAATAAATAAATAAATTTCTAGAGCTGCCGGATATCAATATGGGCAGAGAAGCATCCTACATGCCTCACTTTTCAGAAACACCCAAATGCAGCCATGGCATATCCAAATCTCCATACATAGTTCGAAGGAAGTGCATCATGCCATGGAAATTCATGCCTTTTTTGGTTTTTGTTTTTTCCCCTTATTCAATTCAATAGCATACCTTCCATACACGAGGAAGCAGCAATATCAGCTCCTGAAAACCTTCACTAATCTTCTCTCTCCGCCTGCGTTCGGTTGTAATATGGTGCAGCTGAGAGCATTTTTGTTGGATTTCTTGCATCCATGGCTCCCGGCTTGTTGAATGGATGCTTCGTAAGATGGCGAACACAAGCTTCATTCTGTACTGGCCATAGGAATTAGGCCTAGTTCCAGCCATAAGGTCAAGTGCTGGATCGTAAGGCTTGAAAGCACCTGTTCCATCGCTTATCTGATGTTGGAAAGTTTGAGTTTGTTGTGACCCATAAGAGGATGAGAATGACGAATGAGAGGAGAGGACTGAAAGCATGGCCCTTATCATTGCCTCGTCATCGCTAGCTGGAGTTGGCAATCGAATACTGTGGGATTGGGCGTGAGCTTGCATGGCTAGTTGATGAGGTGGTTCGGTTACTTGGTAGGACGATACCTCGTTGAAAGTATCCGGCATGTAAGGTTTGCTCAGCATGTCAAGAAAAGAAGCCAGATAATCTGCATTGATAAGGGAGTGCGGCATCGATAGTGAAGGTTGGCTCTGATCTAGTGGGCCAGACTCACTAGATAGATACTGTTGAATGAAATCCCCAGTAAACAAATTTCTTATCTGATCCATTTGCATATTCGTCTGGACAAAGAAATCCCAATCCCAAATTAAATGAGCTTAAGATATCCAGAAAATTTATTTCATTTCTATTTCATAAAACATCCACTAAAAATTAGAGAGTTAGTTTCATATACATTATTCAGCACGGATGAGCCTAGCTCAATTTCTCCACTTTTGCACCCCATGAACATGGCAAACTGGCATAACAAAAAGAACAATTTTCCATTGCTATTCAAAACATCTCAAAGCTTGAATTCACAGACAGATATTTGCATCAGCACCAACCTTAATCCTTGCTTCCTGTAATATTCAAACAATACCAAGATAAGAATATTCTCTTCACCATATAACATAGTGCACTTGAATTCACCGTCTTTTCATTATTCACTGACCGACTCTTACCTGATAGAACCGCCGTTGATTTTCAGTTGAAGCCCATGTCAAAAGATCCGATTCGTGTAGCTGTAGACAAGGCATTCCTTGCTTGAAAGCAAATCCAGGGACACGGCTGCAATATTCAAAACCCAAATTAAGGCTGTGGTTGGCTGCACACATGCATGTCAAGAACATTCAGCATTTAGTTTAATCAATCATTGGTATTCATAATGATGAAGTGGCGCGGGGGGTTCATTTTGTTTTGCCAAAGCTAAACACTTGGCCTGTTTGTTTAGCTGATTTCCTCAGTAATGTAATAGAAATAATGTGTCATTTTTATGATTTTATTGTTGCCAAATCAAACACATGAATGATCGACCAAATGCAAATGTATTCTAAAGAAAATATTTTGTAATCATTGCACTTTTTTATATAATTATTGTTAAAATTTTAAAACCACATGGTGATATCAGAGTATTTTGGTGATGATTTGAGATTAAAGTAATATAAAAATATTATCATTATAATTTTACTATAGATGAACCGAACATGACAATAGCAGTCAAATACAAATGTTGTCAGAAAACGAGTAGAATAATTTATAATCATTACTCATTTTCTTTAAATTACTCTGGCGATTGATGAAGCAAACAAGTCCTGATTGCAATCCTGACTAAGTAATTACAATTTAATTATTTTACAATACAAGTTGTTGGTGCATTCAAACACACCTTAAAAAAACCCTAGTGAACAACATTCATCTTACTCTTTATTTATGGGATATGAATCAAGTTACCCATTTTCGATTTTGTAAAGATATTGCCGATAAGCGTCGAAGAGACTCTGTGGGAGGCTACCGGAAGAGGAGCTCGGCTGGTCGCTGTTGACACTATACCATCCATCTATGGATACCAAAACGCTGATTGAATTGGGGGGAAAAAAATGTGAAAAGAAAAAAACAAAGTAGCTAACGAGATTTTAATATCATGAAAAAAGAAGAAGCAGTTCTTACTTGTTTGGGGAAGGAATGTAGGACCATATGCAAATATAGGTGCAACCAAGGGCTTGACCAATGGTTCGGAGGAAGCTAGCTCGAGCTTCTCCTTGTAGTAGGAAGATAGAATCCATGATAAAGTTAGAGGTGTTGCATGAGAAGCTCAGGGGTGTTGTTCTGGTTTTTTGTAGGTGTATTAGGGTTTTAGTTGCTGCCTAATCATGTGTATATTTGTTTTTCGCCGCGTGCGGAGAGAAAAAGAGAGAGATTTGAAAAGTAGGGACTTGCGCGGGGGCCAGCCCATTTGAAAAGTAGTTTGGTCAAAGTCGTCAGCGTCGAAGAATGTGAACGTTAGAAGTCCACGTCACCTTCGTTCCGCCTTGTGAGAAAATTTTTGATACTCTGGCAAAGCCTGATATTTGATACTCAGGCAAACATAAATTGTAAACCTATAAAGAAAATAACTTAATTTAAAGTGACCAAGTTCTTTATTTTTCTTCAGATGGATAATAATAATAAATTACACTACTTTAGAGTATTCATTAACCATTTAAAGGGCATCTAAAATACCCAACAGTCTAAATTTCGGAAAAAAGTGCATAGGTTGTCAACATTAGGATAGTTAAACTAAGGTACGGTGTTCCCGATATTTTTGGTGGTTTAGTTTGCGTTAATATATGATACGTGTACAGTATCTAAATGCCTGCATGTCAACTACCATACTCTTCCAGAGCATTAATAACTCCCGCCCGCCTCTCAGGCGCGAATTAGGCGCGTTCGGGGTAATAGCTAGCGAATACGGATCATCTGTTTACGTCAAGCAGCAACAGGACCGTGTGAATGCGTACCGGTGACTGAGATTTCTATTATACAAACGACGAAAAAAGTACGAAAGTGTGCTTTTGGCAAACAGAGCATCCGGACTCATAGCTAGCTGGACGAGGCCCCTGACAGTGGGACCCAACGTTATGCACTTGTTGTGTATAACCGCCCATGCGATATTTCAGCTCATTCTATATTGCGAGTCAAAAATAATAATAATAATAATAAAAATAAATAAATAAATAAAACAAAGAATATACAAATATCAAGTGAACCACAACGTAGGAAGCGCGCAGTGGAAACAACGCCGCCCACGGGGGCGGCTCTAAGGGGTGAAGGCAGGTGAGGCAATCGCCTAATGCCCCTTAATTATGAAGGCCCTATATTATTCGAACAGGCTTTTAATACTTTGACAGCGTTTGGTAATCTATACACATGCACTGAAAAATTGCAACCTTTGAATATTTTTAAATTAAATTAAACAGATATAAAAGTGGGTCCCAGTTTAGATGGTTCATGAAAAACAAAAACAAAAACACAAAATGGCTGGATCTCCTAACTGGTTGATTCTCGTACACTAAACAAATTATTTGAATTCAACATACAAGTTCCCACTAATTGGAAGATAGAATAGTTAAATCAATGGATTTTTTGTAATTTAGCCTATCTAGAATGGATCACCTAATTTAGACGGTTTGGATGGAGTCAAAATATGTTATATTAACAATCTAGGAGTTTCAACACCCCGTCCAGGGGGGGAATTCCCCGCGTCTATTGTTTTTTTTTTTTTTTTTGTTTTTTTTAAATTTTTTTATTTTTTTATTTTTTTTTAGAATTGTATAGTACCTAATTTAGACGGTTTGGATGGAGTCAAAAAAAAAAAAAAAAAAAACAATTTATGAGTGCCTAATTATTAACTATAACACTGCTAGGTACTATACAATTCTAAATTCATTGTTCTCGCAATAGACGCGGATTGCGTGCAGACCACTTTAGGGATTCCTGCAGCCCTGAGCTCTGTGGGTCCACATTATTATATGTGTTATATTTATTCCGTTAATCCGTTTCTTCATCCCATTTTAGAATATTAGAAAAACCATGAAGCAGAACCAAAGCTCAAGCGGACCGCAACACAGAAAAAAAAGTGGATATTGAATGCTCACCATTAAAAACTTTTCTGCAGGCGGCAGAAATTTTGGATAAGCTAACATTTATGCTTTCCTTTCATCCATCTAGGATTCACCTTATGAACGGTTTAGCAATTTTATCTATTGAAACTAATTTATTGAGTAAACTTAAATACAAAAGTTTAATCAGTAATTTTGCATTTACGGCTGCCCATCGTTAAAAACTTTCTAGGGCCCACCATAATGTTTATTTCCCATCCAACCTGTTGATAAGATCACACAAACCTAGATACGGACCTAGATGAAGAGAAAACACAAATATCAGCTTTGATCCAAAACTTTTGTGGCCCATAAAATGTTTTTAATGGTAGATGTGGTCCACTTGAAATTTGGATCTGCATCAATTTTCAACTCATGCACTGAAATAATCTGAAATATAAGATGGACGGAGTAGATATACAATACATACATCAATGGGGCCCACTATCTGGAGCTTCATCCACAAAGCGGTTAACCGACATCACCCAACCAGCGCCCCTGCCTCTCGGAAGGAAGGAGTTTTTTTTAAATTTTTTGCTGCGGCTGTCGTGACTCTGGAAACAACGAGTGTCGCCAGCCTCTGGGACGGACAAATTTCAATGATGTGAACTGCTCATATTATTTTTATTATTATAAATAAGCTATTATTCTATACTTATGTATTTATGATGATCCTAATGCAAGCTAAAAATTTCTTTTCATTGTTCAATATTCATCTGCAGATAGTGATGTCACAATCATCGTGAGTTTCTTGGATGGTGTGTAGGGGTGTACGCGAACCGAGCTAGCTCGCTCGACTCAACTCGAAAAGGCTGACTCGGTTTGAAGCTGAGTTCAAGCCGAGTCGAGCAGATTTTTTGAGCTTGAAAATGAGTTCAAACCGAGTTCGAGCAGGCCTCAGCTCGACTCGACTC
Source organism: Magnolia kwangsiensis (assembly GCA_037074715.1). Taxonomy (NCBI): domain Eukaryota; kingdom Viridiplantae; phylum Streptophyta; class Magnoliopsida; order Magnoliales; family Magnoliaceae; genus Magnolia; species Magnolia kwangsiensis. Next base: position 103,241,866 of record CM073581.1, read on the forward strand.
AGCTTGAACCCAGCTTGAATCCAGATCGAATCGAACTTGGATCGAACCAGTTCGGTGACTCGATTACTTTGCCATTGATGTTGCTCACCAACTTTTTGATAAAATGACTCAACGAAATGTGGCCAGTAGCAAGGAAGGAAGGTTTGACTTACCTTGTGGAGCCAGTTCTATAGTTCCATACTTCTACCCATTGTATCTTCTTATTCTGCCGATATGGAGAGAAGGAAGAGATGAAGCTCGATGTGCATAAAAGTACAAAGAAGATTAGAAAGAATACTGCAAGATTGTTCCATGGAGGATATTGCCTTACATCTACTAGAAATGAACAGTGTTTCCTGTTATAAAACCACTCGTCATTTTCAAAAGGAATGTTTGCATGAATCATATGAATTAGATGTAAGCAACATAGACTTCCTTCCAAGAGAGGTTTTGTAGTTGTAGGAAGAAACATGCAATTTACCTTTGATTGCCGATGCGATCTATATTCATCTCTTTTTAGATAATTTCATGAAGCATTCAAAAAACCATTGCCCTTGTTTGTAAAATAGTGGGTTTTGATGTTGCAGTTCAGGCATTTGAAGAAATGCCTCAATGGCAAACTCGGCTCAAGCTGGCCTGAGCTGCTGACCGAAGTAAGCCGAGCTAGCTAGTCAGGCTCAAGGACTGAGCCGAGTCGAGTTCGAGCTGAGGTCAACCATTGTTCGAGCCGAGTTGAGCTGAGGCCAGCTCGACCCGGTTTGACTCAATGTACGCCCCTAATGGTGTGTATATCAATCATAGGATTAAAAAAATATATATGAAAACGGATTGGCTACTCCCCCTGCCAATAGCCCAGTGGTTGGTGGTCGGTGCTCTGTGGGCCCCACCATGATGTATGTGTTTCATCCATGTTGTTCATCCATTTTTACAAATAATTTTGTCTTGATCCCAAAAATGAGAGTGATATAAATCTCATGTGGACCACACCACAGGAAAACAATAGTGATTGGATATCCACCATTAAAATCCTCCTAAGGCCCACTGTACCGTTTATTTGACAACCAATCTATTGATTAGGTCATAAAGACATAGATGAAGGGAAAAAACAAAGATAAGACTAACCCAAAACTTTTATGGCCCCTAAAAAGTTTTTAATGGTTGATGTTTGTTCAACAGTATATTTCCTGTAATGTGGTCCAATTAAGATTGGGATATACCTCATTTTTGGTCTCATACACTAAAATGATCTAGAAAAATAAATGGACGGCATGGATGAAACACATATATCATTGTGGGGCCCACAAAGCACCAACCATCAGCCATTGGCTAGTAGAAGGGGAGTAGCAAATCCGTTTCCAAAAATAATATAGGAAAATTGACCATACTCGCCTCGAAGTTTGGGTCAATTACCTTGAATGTTACGACACTCCATATATTCCCTAAAGGGCCTTCTGACAGCTTTTGAACTTTGCTTCAGACGAAAATGCCTCTGACCTTAGTTTAGTAGTTGCACGGTTTTCTAGCGACTAAGAAGTTACATAATATTTAATGCCAGTAAAGTGATGTGTATGGAACCTTTTTTGCGCGTGGGCAAGGACTAAACTCGTGAGGCCTATATTGATGTATGTCTATAATCCATGTCATCCATCCTTTTTATTGTGTCATTTTAGGGCCAGAGTCTAAATATCAGCCTGATCCAGAGCTCGTGTGGGTCACATAATAGAAAATAATGGTGACAATGGAACCCGTTGTTGAAACTTTCTAGGCTCACCGTGATGTTTGTTAGAAGTGGACGTTGCCCAAGTCAGGACTTTTTGCGCCCACGCCGAGCTGATCGACAAGATAAACAGAACGGATCTCCCTATTGTTGACCTCAGACTTTTGTATCAATGGCTATCCTTTCATTTGGTAGTAAAGGAAGTGAACATATAACAACCGCGACCTGGGAAAACTATGACCCATATAACATGAGAACTACAACCCTTGCTACATTACAATCATGACCCTTACCACATTACAACCATGACCCAGGTATAGGTCGTGGTTGTTATGTTATATGGGTCATGGTTTTCATAAGGAAAGGGTCGTGGTTGTCATGAGGTAGAAGTGTGGTTGGCCCGTTTTTCTTTCTTTCTCAGTGTAAGTTGCGCGGGAGAGAGAAAATCAAATTGAGTACTCGGTTGGGCCCATGTTAAATGTATGTGGTCTATCCACGCCATCCATCCATTTTTCCATCTAATTTAAGGGGTTTAGCCCAAAATTGAAGCATATCCAAAGATCAATTGGAGTATACCACGACCTTAATCTGTAGCCTTCGACCCATTTACACTACAAAAAATGAAACGTGGTTGTCATGGGTCGTAGTTGTCATATTATATGGGTCGTGGTTGTTATGTTATATAAGTCGTAGTTATCATGGGTTGCAGTTGTCATGTTATATGGGTTGTGGTTGTCATGTTATATGAGTCGTGGTTGTTATGTGGTAAGAGTTGTAGTTGTCATGGGTTGTAGTTGTCATGTTATATGGGTCGTGATTGTCATGTTAAATGGGTCGTAGTTATCATATTATATGGGTTGTGGTTGTCATGTTATATGGGTCGTGGTTGTCATGTTATATGTTAGATCTGTCATATTTTTCATATCAAGCCTTAGGACGAACTCACCAAATGGATGAACGATTTGGATATAACATACACCTCATGATCAGACACACATAACTTGTTGACTTCAATATAGCAGCTATATAGTTGGTGTGATGTACACCAGCCAATCCGCTTCCTCTGATCCACTTCCGTATCCAAGACAAAAACAGATTGGCTACTCCCCGCTGCTAACAGCCTCATGGCTGGTGGTCGGTGCTATGTGGGCCCACTATGATATATGTGTTACATCCATTCTGTGCATTCATTTTTACAGATCATTTTAGAGTTTTATACCAAAAATGAGAGGGATATAAATCTCAAGTGGACCATACCACAGGAAAACAATGGTAATTGGATAACTACTGCCCATGACAACCACGACCCATATAACAGGATAACTGCAACCCATATAACATGACAACTGCGATCCATATAACCGCGACTCATATAACAGGATAACTACGACTCAAATAACAGAACAACTGTGACCACGACCCATATAATGGGATAACTGCGACCCATATAACAGGACAATTGCGATCCATACAACTGCGACCCATATAACAAGACAACTGTGATCCATATAACTGCGAATCATATAACAGGATAACTGTGACCTAAATAACAGGACAATCGTGACCGCGACCCATATAACAGGATAACTGCGACCCATATAACAGGACAACTGCGATCTATACAACTGAGACCCATACAACATGAAAACTACGATCCATACAACTGCGACCCATTTGGGTCGTGGTTTGCATGGGTCGTAGTTGCTATGTTATATGGGTCGTGGTTGTCATGTTGTATGGATTGTGGTTTTCAACGTGTTCAATTTCTTTTATATCAAACCATTGGTATCATAGCTTAAGGCCTATAATGGGGTGATCCGATCCATCCACCTTGACAGCTAGTTCGGCGTGGGCCCAAAAAGTCCTAACTTGGGCAATGTCCACTTCTAACAAACATCACAATGAGTTTAGAAACTTTCAACAATCACCATTATTTTTTGTTGTGGGGCCCACATTGATGTATGTGTATAATCCATTCCACTCATCCTTCTTGTCGTGTCATTTTAGAACTATGGCCCAAATATCAGCCTGATTTAAAGCTAGTTTGGGTCACATAATAGAAAATAATGGTGACAATGGAACCCGCTGTTGAAACTTTTCAGCCTCACTGTGATGTTGGTTAGAAGTGGACACTGCTAAAGTCAGAATTTTTTGGGTCCACGACAAGCGGGCTGATAAGGTGGACGGAACGGATCACCCCATTGTGGATCTTAGGATATGATACCAATAGTTATCATTTCGTTTGGTAGTAAAGGAAGTGAACATATAACAACTGCAACCTATATCACATGAGAACCACGACCCATATAATATGATAACGACGACCCACGACAACCACAACCCATATAACATGATAACCACGACCCTTACCATATTACAACCACGACCCATATACCATGACAACCACAACCCGTATAGCATGACAACCATGACCCATGATAACTACGACCCATATAACACAACAACCACGACCCGTGAAAACCACAACCCATGTAACTTGACAAACACGACTCATATAACATGACAACCTCGACCTTTACTACACGACACCCACGATCCATTCCTAAGGCCCATTATACTATTTACTTGACATCCAATCGGTTGATTAGGTCATAAAAACATAGATGAAGGGAAAAAACAAAAATCAGCTTGATCCAAAACTTTTATGGCCCGATAAAAGTTTTTAATGGTCTACGACGCTCATTCAACACTATTACCTGTAGTGTGGTCCACTTGAGATTGAGATATACCTCATTTTTGGTCTCGTACGATAAAATGATCTGAAAAAATATATGGATGACATGGATGAAACACAAGCATGATGGTGGGGCCCACAAACCACCAAGCATGGTGGTCCATTTGCCCATTTAGGCCAGAGACGGGCAGGTGGTAGGTTACAATATGTGTCTGTCTCGAAGACGGACACGGGTTGGATGGAAGCAGATTGGCTGGTGTACCTCATACCGGCTATATAACTACTGTATTGACGTTGGCATGTTTTGTGGTCCCATCATGAGGTATGTGTTATATCCAAAACGTCCATTCATTTAGCGAGCTCATTTTAAGAACTTGGACTAAAAATAGGAAATATTTAACTATAAAGTGGACCACACTGCAAAAAGCAGTAAGGGATTGAACTTCTACCATTGGAACCTTTTTGGAGTCACCAAAGTCTTGGATCAATATGAAATTTGTTTTTCCTCTTTATTCAGGTCTTTGTGACCTTATGAGTAGATTGGATTGAAAATAAACGTTATGGTGGGCCCTACGAATTGTTTGACAATGAAAATCATTATCTCCACTGTTATTTGTGGTGTGGTACATATGATCCTTGGATATGATTTATTTTTTAGATAATGATCTAAAATTATCTCTAAAAATAGATGAACGGTGTAGATATAATAAATACATCAGTGTGGGCCACGTAGCTTTGATCTAATTTGAACCGTTCGTACAACTCGGAGCTCGAGGAGCGTCACTGCGTCAGCGCTCGTCCTCACACGACACGTCTCTACAGCAGTTGCAGTAGAGACGGATTGGCTACTCCCCAGACACGTTACTGTGGTCGGTCTCTGTGGGCCCCACTATGATGTATTTGTTTCATCCATGCCGTTCATCCATTTTTACATATCATTTTAGTGCTTGATACTAAAAATAAGAGAGATATAAGTCTCAGTGGACCACACCACAGGAAAACAATAATGATTGGATATCCACCATTAAAATCCTCCTAAAGCCCACTGTACTGTTTATTTGACATCCAATCTGTTGATTGGATCATAAAGACCCAGATGAAGGGAAAAATAAATATTAGCTTGATCCAAACCTTTTATGGTCCCAAAACATTTTTAATGGTCATCGTTCATTCAACACTGTTTCCCATAATATGTTCCACTTAAGATTTTGATATACCTCATTTTTTCTCTCATAACATAAAAATGATCTATAAAAATAGATGGACGGCATGGATGAAACACATACATCATGGTGGCCCCACAAAGCACCGACCACCAGCCATTGGCCGGTGTCAAGGGGAGTAGCCAATCCGTCTCTAGCAATAGGCTGCTGGGAAGGTTTCAACGGTAGGAATTCCTTCCCCACTATTTCACCTAGTATGGCCCACTTGAGTTTTGGATCCTAATCATTTATGATTTTATATCCTAAAATGAGCTCAAAAAATGGATGGACGGGTTGGATTTCTAACAAACATCACAGTGGGCCCCATCCAGAATCCTTGTGCATGAACTTCCTTACGAAAGGCTTTAACAGGAAATCAGCGTCCGGATGCCAGGGTAAATGGATTGGCTACTCCTCCTGCCACTGGCCCCGTGGCTGGTGGTCGGTGCTCTATGGGCCCCAGCTTGATGTGTGTGTTTCATCTATGCCTTTCATCCATTTTAACAAATCATTTTAGTGCTTGATACCAAAAATAAGAGGGATATAAGTCTCAGGTGGACCACACCATAGGAAAACAATATTAATTGGATATCCACCATTAAAATCCTCCCAAGGCCCACTGTATTGTTTATTTGACATCCAATCTTGATTATGTCATACAGACCCAGATGAAGGGAAAAAACAAATATCAACTTGATCCAAAAGATGGAAAAATATGATGGAAAAATGGATGGACGACATGAATAGACCACATACATTCACAGTGGTACACCAGCCAATCCGCTTCCGCTTCCGACGCGGATTAGAAGTTACTCGACTTACGTATAGCTGTTAGAGTTTTCGAGGAGTCCAGATCCCTGAGACCATGAAAATCATGACCCATATAACATAATCACGACCCATAAAACTTGGCAACTACTACCCGTGTGATTGGTAACTATGATACATGACAACTACGACTCATATAACATGATAACCACGACCTATATAACTTAGCAACTTCGACCCATGACAACCACGATCCATATAACTTCACAACCATGACCCATATAATATGACAACCTCAACCCCTGCTACATGACAACCACGATCCATTCGAAGGGTCGTAGTTCACATGCACAATGGATCGTAGTTTTCATCCACAAAGAGTTGTCGTTAATATTTGACCCTACCCCTAAAATGACACAACAAAAAGGATAGGCGGTATGGATTATTCACATATATTAATGTGGGCCCATTTGGGTCATGGTTTGCATGGGTCATAGTTGCCATATTATATGTTATATGGGTCGTGGTTGTCATGTTGCATGGTTTATGGTTTGCAACATATTCACTTCCTTTTCTACCAAACCATTGGTTTACTCCCTAGAGTTTACAGTAATGCTTACATGTCATCCATATCGTTCATAAAGTCATTCCTACTAGAATGAACTGCAAACACAAAAATAAACATGATTCAAGACTTCTGTGGCCTCATGAATATTTCAACTGTGGGCGTTCAATTCTCACATTTTCGGCCCACTTGATCATTCGGTCCGGTTCATTTTTGCCCTAATTTCCTAAAATGAACTCATAAAACAGGTGAACATAGTGGATTTCTCACAAACATCATAGTGGGTCCCACTTGAGTTCCCAGCAGGAACTTCCTGCAAAATCTGCGTCTAACGCTGCGTTGGAAGCGGATTGCGTATTGAGTAACTCAGTACCATAAGTGTACTGACTAAATTTTATGGGGTCCACCGTGATTTATGTATTTTATCCACTCCATCCATCGATTTTAAAAGATAATTTTAGAGCTAGAGCATAAAAATGAAGTATATAAAAACCTCAAGTGGACCACACCACAGGAAACAGCGTGAATTGAACATCTACCTTTAAAATTTTCTCAGGGGTTACAGAAGTGGTGGATCAAGCTTATATTTACTTTTTTCACTTCATCTATGTCCTCGTGATCATATTAAGAGGATTGATGAGAAATAAACATCACTGTGGGCCTTAAAAAGTTTTCAATGGTGGAAATCATTATTCCAACCGTTTCTTATGGTAAGGTCCACTTGATCTTTGGGTATGATTGAATATTGAGTTCAACGGCTAAAATAAGATGGAAAAACGGATGGACAACGTGGATAGACCACATACATTCACGGCGGTACACTAGCCAATCCGCTTCTTCTTTCAACGTGGATTAGAAGTTACTCGACTTACGGGTAGCTGTAGGAGTCTTCGAGGAGTCCAGATTTCTGAGACCTTGGGAAGGCTATTTTAGTAAGTCACGTTACTCGACTTACGCATCCCAATATATGTAGAGATGAATGGTTTTATTGGGCCCATTGTAATGTATATATTTTACCCATGTCATCCATTCATTTTGAAAGATCATTTTAAGGAATGAGCCAAAAAATGAGTCATATCAAAGGCTCATGTGGACCACACCATAGAAAGCGGTGAAATTGAAAACCTACCATTGAAATCCTTTTGGGGCATAAATTTTTTGGATGTAACTCCTTTTTTGGCCCATGGCTTTAAATAAAATTCTAAATCCAATGGATAGATTGGATTCGACACATAAATCACGACATGACCCGCGATCCTTATAACATGACAACATCAAACCTTACTACGTTATAACCAAGAACCTCACACGCCACATGTAACAATAACTACGATCCATATAACATAAAAACCATGACCTATATCAACCACGACCCACATAACATGACAACCACGACCCATATAACATAATAACTACGACCCGGATGACAACCACAACCTATATAACATAACAACCACAACCTATATCAACCACGACCTACATAACATGACAACCATGACTCATATAACATAATAACTATGACCCGTGACAACCACGATCTGGATGACAACCATGGCTCATATAACTATGACCCATATAACATGACAACCACGACCTATATCAACTACGACCCACATAAAATGACAACCACGACCTATATAACATGATAACTACGACCCGTAATAACCACGACCCGGATGACAACCATGACCCATAAAACATGACAACCATGATGCACATGACAACCACGACCCATGACAATCACGACCCATATAACATGACAACCACAATCCATATAACTTGAAAACTACGACCCATGACAACCACGACCCATATAATATGACAACCTCGACCCTTGCTACATGACAAAAACGATCCATTCGAAGGGTCGTGGTTCATATGCACAATGGATCGTGGTTTCATCCACAAAGGGTCGCGGTTGATATTTGACCCTACCCCTAAAATGACACAACAAAAAGGATGGGCAGGATGGATTATTCACATACATCAATGTAGGCCCATTTGGGTCATGGTTTGCATGAGTGGTAGTTGTCATGTTATATAGGTTGTGGTTGTCATGTTGCATGGTTCGTGGTTTACAACATGTTCACTTCCTTTTCTATCAAATCATTGGTACCATAGCTTAAGGCCCACAATGGGGTGATCCAATCCATCCACCTTGTCGGATAGCTCGCTGTGGACTCAAAAAGTTCTAATTTGGGCAGTATCCACTTCTAACAAGCCTCACTGTGAGCCTGAAAAGTTTTTATAGTCACCATTATTTTCTATTTTGTGGCCCACACGAGCATCGGATCAGGCGATATTTGGGCCTTACCCCTAAAATGACGAGACACAAAGGATGGGTGGCATAAATTATATACATACATCAATGTGAGCTCATATAGGTCGCTGTTTGCATGGGTTGTAGTTGTCATATAAGATGACAATCACGACCCATATAACATGACAATCACACCCAAGGACAACCACGACCCATACAACATGACAACCACGATCCATGATAACTACGACCTATATAACATAACAACCACGACCCATATAACATGTCAACTACGACCCATAACAACCACGATCCATTTTTGGTAGTGTCAAATTAAGGTCGTGGTATACTCCAATTGATCTTTGGATATGCTTCAATTTTGGGCTAAACTCCTTAAATTAGATGGAAAAATGGATGGATGGCATCGATAGACCATATACATTTAAGGTGGGCCCAACTTAGTACTCAATTCAATTTCCTCACTCGCGCGCTACTTACACTGGGAAAGAAAGAAAAATAGCCCAACTACACTCCTACCTCATGACAACCACGACCCTTTCCTCATGAAAACCACGACCCATACCTGGGTCGTGGTTATAATGTGATAAGGGTCATGATCGTAATGTAGTAAGGGACGTAGTTCTCATGTTATATGGGTCGTGGTTGTCCCAGGTCGCGGTTGTTACATGTTCACTTCCTTTACTACTAAATGAAAGGATAGCTATTCGTATAATAGTCTGAGGCTAACAATGGAGAAATCTGTTCTGTCCATCTTGTCGGCCAGCTCGGCGTGAGCCCAAAAAGTCCTGACTTAGGCAGTGTCCACTTCTAACAAACATCACGGTGAGCTTGAAAAGTTTCAACAACGGGTTACATTGTTACCATTATTTTTTGTTATATGATCCACACGAGCTCTGGATCAGGCTGATATTTAGACCCTGACCCTAAAATGACACGGTAAAAAGGATGGACGGCATGGATTATACACATACATCAATATGGGCTCCACGAGTTTAGTCCTTGACCACACGCAAAAAGGGTTCCGTACGCATCACTTTACTGGCATTAAATATTATCCTAGAAAATCATGCAACTACTGAACTAAAGTCAGGGGCATTTTCGTCCAAAACAAATTCCAAAAGCTATCCGATAGCCCTTTAGGGAATATATGGAGTGTTGTAGCATTCTAGATAATTTGTCCAAACTTCGAGGCAAGTATGATCAATTTTCCAATAATATATAGGCGATACCACATGTGGAACCACTCAAAATGAGAAGCAGATTGGCTGGTGTACCTCACACCAGCTATAAGTGCATTGACATCGGCAAGTTCTATGGGTCTCATCACAAGATATGTCTTATATCTAAACTAGACATCCATTAGGTGAGCTCGTCTTAAGGACCACACTGTAAAAAGCAGTGTGAGATTGAATGTCTACCATTGAAACCTTTTTAGGGTTACAGAAGTTTTAAATGAATATGAAATTTGTTTTTCCTCTTCGTTAAAGTCTTTATGACCTTCTGGTCATATTGAATGAAAAGTAAACATTATGGTAGGCCCTTTAAATTTTTTAATGGCAAAAATCATTATCTCCGCTGCTAATGTGTGGTCTAGATGATCTTTGGATATGATTTATTTTCTGAATAATAATCTAAAATGATTTCTAATATCTATAAATAGATGAACGTCGTAGATATAATAAATACATCAGTGGGGCACGTAACTTTGATTTCCTTTGAACCATTCGTACAACTTGGGGCTCGAGGAGCGCCATGCTCGTCATCGCACGGCACTATTGCAGCTATACAGCTGGTGCGTAGTACACCAGCCAATCCGCTTCCGTGGGACCGTACCGGCATCGGATCCTGAGCCGTGAGGCAAAACGTACACTTTTTAGCTTCCGATGATTGGGTACTGACCAAAAAAAAAAACCCACTGTTTGATTGGGTCACCCTAACCATCTGACTAATGTATCTTTTCCAGCCAGGAACGTGGATCGGGCAAAAGGAGGGATCTGAGGGGCCACCTTAATGCGTGGGTTTTATTCACACCGTCGATCCATTTTGAATATTTTGGATGGCAAATAAACATCACCGTAGGGTGAGAAAGGTTTCAACTGTGGACATCATTATCACCACTGTTTCCTATGGAATGGTCCATTTGAGCATTAGGTCTGTCATATTTGGGATTATTCCATAAAATGATGTGGCGAAATGGATGAACGGTGTGGATAAAAACCAATCATCACAGTGGGCCCCTCAGAGCCCTGCCTGTACTGAGCTCCTGACAAGGAGGAAAGTACCCAATCTGCTTCCTCCATTAAGCGGACAAGGTTGAATGGTGGTAGAAATGTGGTAGAAATAACAACAATAAACTATAGACGGTTCGATCTAAGGATTTATGTAAGTTTCTCGGACTAATTAAATGTCCAAGTCAAATCAAGGTCTCTTCTAGCAAATTCCCGTCCATTCTGCCAAACCACAAAGATTTTTAATAATTTATCGTTTAAGTACAATTTTTAAAATAATATTTTTATTTTTATTTTTTATTTTCTGTAAAGAAGAACACAATACTTTTATAATCTGAATCACTAATCTAAAATTATTATAAATTAGTACTGAAAATGTGTAATTTGTATTAACTTCAAAGATGTATCTTTCTTGCACCGAGCATTAATTTGACAAGAAGTCTTTTATTTTCTTCTCTCTTTTTTGTGTTGGACATATTGCACTGGACTTCTGTTTGTGTCATGCGTTTGGATGGACCTCCTTACCCATTGTCGTTATGATGGGATCTATTTTTGTTTGTTGTCACAACATTTAAAGTTACCGAAAGAGGGATGATTACACTTGTATAGCCACCAGAAATATATATCCACCAGAAAAGTAAATGGATGAAATCTTGGACACTAGAATTGTTGCTAGATTAATCTTCAAGCACCATTTGTAGTGCAAATGATTTACATTTCAAAAGTTTTCAAAAGTGTTACTAGTATAAAGCTATATGTCATCGTTTCACCACCATTTATCTTTCATCGCCGCATGGTATAGTTGCAACTTTTTAAAAATAAAAATTATTTTTTTGGCTTAAATGAATGTTCATAGTATCTTTTAAACTCAAACTCCTTCTAAAGTATATTAAATTTGGGGAAAATCTTGTTAGAGTATTTTAGCCTAAATTAAGGTATTTAATTAGAGGGATCTCTAATCTCCTTTATATATTAAATTGATATTAGAGAAATAATACAAATTATAGATTTCTACAATATAGTCTTTATGATTTAATAATTTGTTATCTCAATATCTCCAATAGATATCAGACCAATAGCTTTGGACAGTTTGTCCATTATATTTTTAGCATACAATGGAGGGTTGAGATTAAAGTTGCTTCAACGTGGATTTTGTTGTACCATATTTTTTATTGTTCTTAAAATAGCCAAAGAAGAAAGGACACATGTTGTTGCATGGGAAATATATAGTGTGTAAAATATCTTTAGATATATTTTGAGTGTTTTTCATGAAAGTACAGCTGATGTTGAATTGGATGATACATGTCATTCGGCGACAAGACGCGGCTAAGAAGTCCAAGAGGTGGAAAGCAGTCTAGCAAGAAAGAATAGTTAAAGGGACATGAAGAGACAAAATGATTTGAAATACCAAACGTGACAATAATTCAACTACCATAACTGTCGAAATAAAGAGGAGAAACGCTTAAAGAGAAGCAACAATAGAGATTATAAATAGCAATGAATTCAACAAAGGAAATCCTCTCATAACAATTCAATAAACAAATCAACTTATTTTTCATTATCATATTTTAGCTCTATTCTAAAAGTAACGTTGATCCTTATTCATAATCTAATAGTCATAATCTAATCTATGTTTTTGTGTTGGATTGTTCCCAATATCAATACAATATCACTTCATTATTTAGAACGGCATTTTATTATTACTCCATTTGATCGACCGTAATTATTTCCTTTTTATTTGATTATATATATATATATAAGTCATTTCTTATGAAAGGTAAGGTACAAACCATTTTCGGAAGAAGAATTCTATTATCCAACAATCACCTAATCATCTTACAACCATATGGAGAGTAGTGGAATAGGCGACCGATCTTCTCAAGTCTTAGTCATATATGCCCACGTTTAATGTATTTTCCTATCCTGGTGCTTAGGGTCAAGTTACTCGGTTTAAATCAAGCTGCGTAATCTGTTCTGCCATGCCCACACAGGTCATACATGATCGAACCAAATCGGAAGCCAACAAATTTGAGTGTATTTGAGCACATTCAAAATTCAAAAGTTGTTTAATTAGCAACATAAATTCAAAAGTAATTGAAATGCATAATTTTGTTGTGTTTTGAAATCTCTTATTTTCATTGTAATTCAAAAATAAAAGTAGGATAGTTTCACGTGTGACAGATGTGTTAATGTATTATACATGTGACATGCTAATGATAACCTCAAACAGACAAATTATTTGCTAGTTTGAATAGTCAAAACATGGTCACATAGATTTACAATAAAAAAAATTTGGTTACAAGCTTAAATTTAATTTTTATCGGTCTAAATTCATCCACAGATAGGTAGGATTTCCTGCAAAAGCCTTTCGCATGAAGTTCCTGTGCAAAGATGTTGAGTGGGGCCCATCGTAATGTTTGCAAGAAATCCACCACATCCATTCATTTTGCAAGCTCCTTTTAAGACATAAGACTAAAAATTGGGTTAATCTATAACTCAAGTGGATCAAACGAGAGGGAAAGGAGGAGAAAGAAATTCCCACCGTGGAAACCTTGTTGGGTTCCACCTTGGTATTTATATGTCATCCAAATTGTTTATAAGATCATTCCCACTAAGATGAATTGAAAACACAAAAAATTAAGCCTGATGCAGAACTTTTATCAAGATAATAATTTTTCAACGGTGCTCACTAAATCAACAATGTCTCCTCGCGTGTGGCCAATTTGAGTTATGAATCCACCTCCTTTTGGGACGAATATTTTAAAATCAGTTAAAAAAACGGATGGACGTGGTGGATTTCTCACAAACATAGCATTGAGCCCCACTCGGCATCCTTCAGCAGGAAATTCCTTTGAAAGGCTTTCAACAGGAAATCCGACTAATGTACCTTTTCTGATCAAGGGAAGCGGATCGGGTACTACCCCTGCCTGTCCCAAGCTTGGCACAGGCAGGGTTCTAAGGGGCCCACTATGATATATGGGTTTTATCCACGCCATCCATCTATTTTTTTTTCATGTCAGTTTAGATTATGATCCAAAAAATAGGACACATGCAAGGATGAAGTGGACCACACAGTAGGATTAAATGCTTAATGTTGAAAACTTTTAGGGCCACATAAGGTTTCGATCAAGCTGATATGTGTTTTCTCTTCATCCAGGTTCATGTGAACTTATGAACAGGTTAGATGGCAAATAAACATCACTATAAGCCCTAAAAAGGTTTGGACAGTTGGCATCATTATCACCAATGCTTTCTGTGGTGTGGTCTAGTTGAGCCTTGGATCTGCCATATTTATGGGTTTTTACCCTAAAATGATATGGTAAAATGGATGGACGGTGTGGATAAAAACAATGCATCACGGTGGGCCCCTCGTAGCCCCACCTATGCTGAGCTTGGGACAGGCGGGGGTGGTACCTAACAGACGTCCTTTATCAAGTACATATGGTGAAAGGTGGCAGAAATAAAAACAATAAACCATACATAAGGTTTAATTTAAGAATTTATGTAGGTTTTTCTGGACAAACATGTCCAAGTCAAATCAAGGTCCCTTCTACCAAATTCCCTGGCTAAACTGCCAAACCACAAAGAATTTTAATAATTTATCATTTAAGTATAATTTTTAAAATAAGATTTTCTGTTTTTATTTTTCTTGGGAGAAGAACACAGTATACCTTTATATTATAGATCACTATAAAAATATTATTATAAAATACTTCAGAAGTGGATTGATTTGTGGTACCTTGGAAGATTATTTTCCCCGCCGCCAGCATTTTGGCCGGACGTGTTTTATTTTCTTTTTGTTTTTTGTGTGATGTGTTATGTAGGTGTACGTATAAGACTTTGTTATCTGTTGTTATTATAACGTAACTTATTTTTGTTTGCTATCAGAATATTTAGAGCCGCTAAAAGCGCAATGGTTAAACTCCCAACCACCTAAGATGTGTATCCACTAGGAGATAAAATGAGTGAAATTTCAACCACAAGAATTGTTGCTAAATCAATCTTCAACATTTAAAGTGCAACTAGGTTACATCTTAAAAGTTGTCAATAGTGTCTATTAGTCTGAAGCTATTTGTTATTTCATTGTCATTTGCCATTTTGTTGCCCCATGCTACCGTTGCAGCTTTCTCTTCGTTTAAATGATGTTCTTCGAACATTTAGAACTCAAGCTCTTCTTTTTAAAGACTTTGAATTTGAAAGGGATGCTGGAGTATTTTGCCTTAAATTGAGGTATCTACTTAGACTAAGAAGTATTTATAGATTTGCTTAGATGTGTATCTGTTAGGATCTCTTCAAATTTCTTATAGATTCTCTCTCTCTCTCTCTCTCTCTCTCTCTCTCTTTATATATATATATATATATATATATATATATATATATATATATATATATATATATATATATATATTCAATTGTTATTAAAAAAATAACACAAGTTGCAAATTTTCATAATATAGTCTTTGTTGTTTAACAACTTGTAATGTAAATACTTTCAATAGATATAAGGCAAATGACTTTGGACGTATCGCCCATTAAGTTTTTCCGCACAATTGATGGTTTTAGATTGAACCCGTTTCCTTTGTGTCATTTGGTAGCATAGATTTGAGTGTACTAAAGTGGATTCAAAAGCCAAAAGTTATTAGGTCCTATGAATTCAAAGATATATGAAATACACATTTTTATTGTGTTTTGAAATCTCTCCCATTTGTTGTAATTCTAAAATAAAGGCAATAAAGTTGGATGTATGACAAATGTGTCAATGGGTTACTAATCCATTACACGTGGCACACTAATGATATCACAAAACAAATAAATTATCTACTGATCTGAATAGTCCAAACATTAGCCATATAAATTTACGATTAAAAAAAAACGTTGTAAAGTCACTCATTTGTAATCATATATGCTTGTGGCTTGCCGAGGTCAGAAATCTCTTAATTTTTTTCAAACCATACATTTGAATTGCCTTATTACAATCATTCTTTCAAATATCACATAAATAAACTAATTAAAAATATTAAAATTGGTTTAGCAATTAACTTCGAATTCTTATAAATATATTATAGAATTTCAATGCATTACTATTTTTACATTCCAATGCACTCCGATTATAAGTCGCCCGACATAATCGAGCAATCAAAATCATCAATTTGTGTTTTGGAATCCAATGCATTCAAATACAAACTCCCAAACTTGGTCGACTTTTATGGTGGGTAACCCACATGACTTCCCATGTGTGTAGCCCAAACAAAGAGAAGACCATGTGAAGTTGTAGAATTCACAATATTGTATATGTAATATCCATCCCTCAAATGAGAACAATTATTGAAATTGTAAAAAATAAAAAAATAATAATAAGCTTGATTAATAACCCACCTGAGCTACAGATGGGGACAATATAAAATTTCTTCCCAAAGCATTGAGCTTATGATGGGTGACCCACGTCAGTTTTTTCTCCATCTAAAATTTTCTCCTTTGATGATTTAGGGTTTGATGAAAAATACACCATGGTGGCCCACACATAAACCTAAGGTTAGCGTCCCATTCCCTTCGTCCCATGTGCTCCGCCTTATTTGAATTTTCGATCTAGCTTTTTTTTTTTTAATTTCAGATCTTAAATAACTCAAGAGACCGAGTGGATTTTATATTTAAAATATGGTAGGCCACATACACACTTAGGTATTTTATGATGTGTTGCAGCGACGCGGATTGCATCCAGCACCGCCATGATGTTTAGGACCCACGGCGTTCATATCCTTCAATTGGTCTTACCTTTTGTAGCCGTCCATTTACCGAGCCACCGATGGAATGATTATTGGTTCCCAACAAAAGTGGTTCTTCATAATTAAAAGCAATCTATGATAGTCCCCAGCAAATAGATGGATCTAAAAGTTGATTGGACCTGTTTTTGTGTAAACGATCAAGACCTTCGGTACTAAACACTGTTGATCAAACGGTTATGATTGTTGATCAGTGTGGTATTTCTAAGGTAGCCCGTGAAATATGCATTAGACCTAATGGACAGTCTAGATCAATGGAATGGATTGTATGAGCGTCCAATATAACTGGGATCACTATAACTTATAATGCTCAAACACTACAGAATTTCTCTATATTTAATATTAGGAAGGTCTGAAGTCTAGACCAAAATTTCCGTACCACGTAAAAAATAACTTCCATCTAGCCCATCCAATAGGTTAGTCAAATCATTGAGAATAACTTATGCAAAAATCAGCCACATCCACTTATATAACTTACCACACTTATAATTTGTTATATATCAATGGATAAGAATCGTTTTCTATGGCGTGGCCCACCCAATGAGTGAATGGGACTGATTTTTCGATAAGGTGATTTCTTGAAGATGCCAACTAGTTAGAATGGTTTGATGTAACAGGAAAATGATAAATTGGAAGTTATTCGTTGGGTGGACGGTAGATTATTGTCCACCCCGTTGGACTTGAACCTTCTCTGTAATATTTAAATATTATGCATGCCTAGATACCGGAGAGCGTATATCTTCACGTTTTCCTTATAAAATTTTCCGAGGTAGGCGTTATATCTGAGCAGGTGAACCGGACCATTTATATGTGGGCCCCCGATTACCCGTTATTGTTGTCTCATGCTGCACAGTATCTTGTCCATCAATTGAATTTAATTGTCTGATTGTATGTGATCCAAACCGTTTATCTAGTAGACCATACCCTAGATGGGATCCACCGGAAAAATCAATTGACTGTGAACAGGCGTTGAGGAGAAAGTCAACCAATGTTTCATGAACCATCCAGCTTTTCCTAGGAAAAGTCTTCTGAAGGGTTTGGATTGTCTTTTCAAGAATATATATGGACCATTCATCACAGGTTGGCAGGATGAATGGTTCTGCTCTTTTACGTGTGTTCCAGAATTCGTAGTAGAGTAGAGTTGATGATACCAAAAATCAAGCCATACAAACGTGCCCGAGGATCACAGGACTGTCCTTACACTTTTACCGTACACATGGCATAGTTGTACCGAAAACCAAACTAACCAAATCACTGACCGTTCATATGATAGCAATTACTCGGATGGTTAGGATTGTTTGATCAGTTTGATGATGTCCTCTATAAATCAGAATTTACAAGGTCTAGACAGCTGTCAGTGTCAAGGTGTGAGGAGGATGAGTCACCACTGTTTTGAAAGCGTTGATATAGAAACTTGACAAACGCGGTTGCAATCCCACTGAAACTGCTTTAGTCATTGTCAAATCAAGAAAGTCGATGCGGAGACCCGTTTCCCATTTTGTAAATTGAAAAAAGTACACTTTCGCACCATTTCAATTCCAGCTGTAATCCGGTTGTGTTACAAAGGGCTGTCTGTTTGGTTGGAAGAGAATCCATGCATGAAAGATGTTAGGTATATTTCATTAGAAAGAATGAAAACATGTACATGAAAAGGGTTGTGGAATCTCTTGCCAATGAAAATCTATATAATTTTATTTTATTTTATTTTAATTTTTTTTTTGGAGGGGGGGGGGGGGGGGGGGGGTGGTTAGCGTGTTAGTACACACCTATGTTAGTACACACTCCATGTTAGCCACCCCCGCTAGGGATTGATACAAAGACCTCAAGTGTTGAAATCTATATAATCTAATAATAATTCTGTTGTTTGACTTAAATTGTAGTTTTTTGTAGAAATGTTAAAAGGTTGATGGTCAATAGTCAGACTTTTCTTATAAACTTGAAAATCACATTTAACAAGTTTTTTTGAATCTCCTGCAAATGAAAATTTATGTTTTTTGTTTTGAAGTGTAACTTTTCATAGAAATATTAGAAGGTCCACTGTAAGGTCATAGCTCTCTCATAAACTTGGAAATTAATATTTAACATGTTTTTAGGTAGATGAAATACTATGAAATCCAACAAGGATTCTGTTGTTTGGTTTAAAGTGTAGCTTCCGTAGGAATGTTAAAAGGCAAACAGTCAAAGGTTTGAGAGTTCTCTCATACACTTGAAAAATGACATTTAACATATTTTTTGAAATCTCCTACAAATAAGAAAACTATAAAATCCAACAATGATTATGTTGTTTGGTTAGGAGTATAGTTTTTCATAAAAATGTTAAAAGGTGAACAATTAAAAGTTAATGTTCTCTTATAAACTTAAAAAACTACCTTTAACATGTTTTTCGGCAGAAATTAATATCCACATTTTTTTAGTAAAACCTTGGAAATTACTTTTTTTACACATACAATGGTAAAACTCAGTTTCATAGGATTTGAGCTTGGGTTTCTAAGGTTCATGGAAACTTCCTTGCTGCAAATGATGCAAAGAATTTGAACCTCTAGAACAAAGGTCACTATCTTTCTTTCTTTTTTTCTTTTTTCTTTTTTTATGGTTTTTGGAAAGGTGCATTGATCGCCATCTCTAGATAGAAAATTCTATACATGAAAGATGTTAAAGGCATAAAATACAATCATCAGACCAGGTGTCACCCAATACATCGAAACATTGAATTTTTAAGACCTCGTATGGAAAGCAGTAGAGAAAAAGTCTCCCAAATTCACTAGAAAATTGCATCAAACCAACCTGGATGGTCAAGAAAAGTAGTCATGAAACCCCACGACTCATTTCCCAGAAATGACAAGACAGAGCCAACAAGGACGTATTTTGATGTCCAGCTACGAGGAATTGCAAACTTGAAAAACAGCTAATGGTGGATAAAATGGAGGTGGGTCCATCTTAATTCATAATGATCACCAACCCTCTAATTGAGATTCACACATTTATGACCCTAATTCGGATTGGGTGTGATGCAGGCCACCTCTAGGCCAGACCAATCTCACTGTTGATTTTCGCACGATCAAACCATCCGGAGGCCTTGATATTTGGCGCATCACATGAGAGTCTGCATCTTTGATAAGGAGTGCCTTGACCATGATCGCATGAACAGTGGGCCACTCTCATGGGTCCCACATGAGAGTCCTGTAAATTGACCAACAACCAACTCAACATAGTTCTAGAGGCTTGTTTGTATGTTAGGACGGTTTCCTATCTCTGACCCGGCCGTACCGAGATATCAGCTGATACCAGTGGTATTTAGAGCACTGCTGAAATAATTTAAAACATCTTTTATGCTTGCACCCCTTTCTTACATACTGCAAAATGCACAATACCCTTCCGCAAACAAACTTTGAAGATGCACACTAAAACAGCAATAGTCATGGTAAACCTTCAACGCTATTGAAACACTAAAAAGATCGCAATGGCCGGACTATACCCACCTATTGAAAGAGTAAAAGAGTTCTAGATGGAGGAAAATATGCTCAAAATATCCCATCCCAAAAACCAAAGAACCAGAAAATAACCTTGACGACTGACGGAATTGAATAAATGACCCTTAAAATTGACCAAAATCCCCTTGACTGAGCATTAGTTCAAAATCACTGCCATTAAACTTTTTGGAAGACATCGCATTGTTCCTAAGCATGTGTTTATTAGAGCATTTCCTTTCTCCTCCTCTAAGATACTGACAGGATGGCCGAGATCCAAACACCTCTCAAACAGACGTGCAATTAAGGAGGCTAGGATAGGGTTAAGGGAAAACTCAATCCCAATCTGACCTCAAGAGGACCCAACCCACAACCCAACACAACCAGAATTCCAACCCGAGGTGCTCAACCCAAAGTACTCTATACTGGACCCAACCTGATCCGGCTGGACCAGCCTAACCCTTTACATGTGATTATTCCAGACCCGTCGTAACCATGTCTGAATTTGCTCAACCTGAAACCAACCCGAATTCAAATAAGGTTGGCCTTTTTCCAACCCAAACTTTGGGTCAGTCGGATTTAGGTGGAGCCAAACCCAAGTTGCAGTCCTACTTTAAAATGACATTTGAGTAACTGAATACAGATAGCATGAATTTCAATAACCTACTAATACTCTATAAACAGTTGTGAAGCAGTGGCAACAAGAACAACTCAAGAATGACATGATTTTATTTTATTTTTCTTACAAGCATCCACTGAATTAAATACAAAGATATTGGAAATATACCATAGGAGGATGATGTGCATTAGGAATGGCTTCAAATTCAAAGGCCTGGCGTAGAGTAGAATGGGATAAAGAGGGCTATCTGGAACTGGCTTCCGCAGGTTTCTCCACTGAATTAGAGAATCCAAGAAGGTTCAGATCTCCTGTGCCCAAAGGCGGACCAAGGCTACAACGAGAACTGTTATGCTTTTCGATAGCTTCCTTTATTTTCTGAAACTGCAGAATATTTTGAAAACATGGTCAATGAGACGGCCATTGCAAGAGAACGGGACTGTATGAAACAGTAAAAAGAATGCAAGGTTCCATTTGCATTATGTAAGGCTGTGTTTCTATGCGAGTCCCCAATTTTGAGTACTCTACAAGGTCAGCAGCATTCCAGCCTTTGCAAGTGTGAAGGTTTATAGGGCGGAATTATATGATCGTGAAGCTGAGGATATGCAAAGAATGATCAGGTTTTCAGTTAGTGGGGCATGACTTCAGTGGTCCAGACCTTTGGTTTGATGTGACCCACAGTGGATAGACCATGCCTCTAAAATCTTGTCCATAATCCTTAATCTAGAAGGGAATGATATAATCAAGGTAGGGCCAAGAGACCAGGGTCCTCACTCATGCCTCAGTGGTAGACTCATAAGAGTCTCTCAACACCATGGTGTGCTATAAAGGCCGTTACGGGTCCGTAAAGGCCGTTACGTAAAGGTAACAGTGGCAACCGTTACACGTTACGGGGTCGTAACGGCCGTAACAGCCATTATGGAAAAAATGACTCGTAATTGCCATTAACGGCACATTACATCTCCTATAAAGGCCATAATAGCCCTGTAATGGTCTATTATGAGACATACATGTTTTTCATACTTTTTAATCAAAATTATGGGGCAGATACAGGTTTTTTAGGAGTTATTTCAATAAATAAAAATTTTTAAAAAAAAAAAAAAAAAAAAAAAAAAAAGAGAGAGACCGTAAAGGCCATAGCAGTCATTGTGCCCCGTATCGTAAAGGTAACGGTGGTGACCATTATGACCACCATTACCATTACAGAACACCTTGCTCAACACCAGGTCATGGGTTCGAGTACCCCATTGTGGTGAAAAACCAGTGGTGTGAGTGTGTGGGTGTGTGGGGTGTGTGTGTGTGTGTGTGTGTGTCTGTGTGTGTGTGTCTGTGTGTGTAAAGAAAAAAAAGCCAAGAGACTAATTGTCTAGATTAGTTATCCATGGGCCCCACTTGTACAAATGGTAAACCTGGTGCATGTCTTCAGTCAATCCTATGATTCATCTACTTTTCTCATGGTCAGCCATTATTTCATTTTTTTTTTTTCTTTCTTATTTACTTATCTAAATATGGTCATTATTTCGTCTTTCTTTTTTTTTCGAAAGTAAAAAGATGCGTGTGCGGAACATTTCAGAACTAAATGATATTTTCTTCGTTAACAAAAACCTACTGCTTCTGTTGTAGTCTGTTCCAAAGAGTACATCTTTTCTATTATTCTGAATTTGAGGGTCCTATCTTGATGGGTTTTCCAACTGTAGTTTCAAGTTCAGCAAATCTTCAGAAGCCGGAAAAGTATATTTCCCGTTTCTTTCTATTCATAAACTGAGTTCATTCATGGGGAATGCACGCATTCCGGACCGCTTCACGTGTTTCAAAGATCAGCCTTAGAAGTTCATTATCCCTTTACATTGTACTGCAATTTTGTCAATTACGGTTACATTTAGCCATGTTGTCTTTTATTAAGAATAACATTGTAAGTGAACTACCACCACCCTTCTTTAATTGCATTCCCACACTGTCCATGTTGAGAAGAGTTGTTGTAGAAATATTTCAAATCTCAAAATGGAAAATGAGCTAATTAGGAAAGATGGGTGTAAATATCAATTCCCTTATGATAATTACTTTGATTTAGGTACCTTAATTCCTTATCAAATTCATATACCTTAACTTGGGGCACCACTTTTCCTGCTTCAGTCCAAGTTAGCAGAACAGAACATACTAACCTAGAGCATTGACAAAGCTGGTCCAGGGATCATGAATTTTACTTGAACTGCATACTCAAACTTGAGAAAGATCACACTCTTCCAGAGCTATCTCATCATCAGTCTCACGACTGTGAAGTTCCTCTCCTAGTCGATGTTATTTTACCCATTTTCCTTGTTTTCTTCAATGCTAAACCATAGAGCCAAGTTCCCTAAAGGGGGAAAAATTACAATCATCTACGATGATTTCCAGGAGTGCTATTGAAACACGGATCCCAACTTTAGAGTTCTTGTTTGGATAGTAAGTGGAAATATCATATTCCTCTCACAACAGCCACCTAGTTTCTTGTGACAAGAATTCCAAAACTGTAATGATTTCTTAGTAGAATCCATCCTTTTATTTGCCATCCAAACAACAAAAAACTTTCACACTTTCCTTTTCCATTGTTTGGCATGCAATCCCTAGTATCCAAACATGGCCTAAGAGCTTTACCTGGTTCGACAACATGGATCTCAAATCTCAAACCCATAAAATGTACATATAGAGGTGCCGTTTGGCCTAGTATGGAACTTTTCTAGCTCCCACTGAACCGACTTAAAGCTTCAGTGATTGTTCCATTCAAAAAGCAAGTAAATTCAAATATGCTTTTCTTGTATGGTGGTTTGGTTGCACCCATGAGACTTCATGACATTTCATGATAAATAAATCTATGAAATTTCATGTCTTGTGCAACCCATAAAAGTCAGAAGATAAGAGGGAGAGAAGTGAAAAACGGGAAACATGAGAAAGGAGAGAGATCTTGTTCTCTCTCCCTCTCTCTTAGTATTCTATTTAAAGAGAGACAAAATTGCAAAGAATAAACGTGATTAGAGCCCAACCTAATCACGAGTACAAAAGGAGAATAAAAGAGGAAACTAAATCAAACACAAATTCTATCATTAAGCAAACTGTTTAATATGGTGCACTGCAGGAGTACTCAAGTTAATATGGAGCATCACAGGAGTATATGAAATTGTGATCATTAACACTCCCCTCACGCTAGCACATGGATATCATTCATGCCAAGCTTGACGCTAGTGACCTTGAGGCAAACTGTTGACGGAACTTTGGTGAAGACAACAGCTAATTGATGTTGTAAAGGAATAAAGGGAGTACGTAGGAGCTTGGTAGTTATTTTTTCCCGAATGAAGTGACAACCGACTTTGATATGTTTTGCATGTTCATGGAAGACCCGATTGGATGCAATGTGTATGGCTGCTTGGTTATTGCAATGTAGAGGAATTAAAAAAAGATGTCCGATGCCGTGAATCCCATATCCTAAAGGATGGCCTTCACCCATAATAATAAACTGCATGAGCATTGCAAGATAGAGAAGCGAGCAAAAATAGATTGCTTCTTACTTTGCCATGTAACCGGATTACTCCCTACAAATGTACAGTATCCTATGGTAGAGCACGTATTAAAGGAAGAACCAGCCCAATCAGCATCACAAAACCCATTGATATTCAAATGGCCATGATTCAAATAGAGAAGGCCTCAACATTTGCGACTTTCAAATAATGAAGAACTTGATAGACTACTTTAAGACAATGATGACATGATCATTATATAAACTAACTTAACAATTCAACTAGCATAAGAGATGTCTAGACGAGTAAAACTAAGATAAATGAAGCGACCCACCAGTAGGCGATACATGCCCGGCAATTTTGTTTGATCGTCTCTTGTGCGACTTATGATTAATTTCAATAAGTATGCCAACTATGATAAGCACCAAGTAAGCCAGCCTCCAAGAAAAGATCAAGAAAATATTTACGTTGGGATAAGAAGATTCTACGTTTTAAGCGAGCAACTTTAATCTAAGGAAATATTTAGCACTCTTAAATCTTTCAGCTTGAATGGTAAGGCCAAGAATTTCTTAGCATTGTTTATCTCAATTGTACTTGTACCAGTTAGAATAATCTCATCAACATAAACAACAAAAATAACCATGTCGCCATCCATATATGTTATAAAAACAGAACGATCGACTGCACTTCTTCTAAACTTGATCTTAAAAATTGTGTTAGTTTTTCAAACCAAACACGAGGCGATTGTTAGAGGCCATACAAAGTCTTCTAAAGATGACAAATTTTGTTAGTCTTCCTGTTAAGCCGTAAACCTAGAAGCAAGGCTATATATATTCCTTCGCAAAGAGAAAAGAAATATATAAGACATTTTTGACATCCAGTGGATGTAAGGGCCAATTACAATTAACAACAGTAGATAAAAGAAAGTGAACGAGTTTAATTTTGTTACTGGAGAAAAAGTTTCATTGTAATCTCCCCTGTGCTTTTGGGTGAAGCCCTTAGCAACCAGTTGTGCTTTCTATCTTTCTATGGATCCATCAGCTTTGTATTTGACCGTAAACACCCATTTACACCCTGTGTTTGCCTAGTAGGAGAGTGACTTATTCTCAAGTATGTTGTTTGTCAAGTGTAGACATCTATTCAACCATGGTTGATTTCCATTTAAGGTCAATCAGGGCTTCTACAATCTTGGTAGGGATAAACACAGACGATATAGATGAAAGATGGGATTGAAAAGGAGAAAGATTCTTATATGAGACAAAATTACCAATGGGATGATGTGAGCAAAATTGAGTTCCTTTCCAAAATGGCAATTGGGAGATCCACTGGTTCTAGTGCAAACGTTGAAGAGTGGCGGTGGTCAAGAAGACTAGGAAATTTCTTCCTTTGAGAATAGTCCTTGAGTTCTTTGGTTTGAGTAGAATATGAGACTTCTACAATACAAAATTCATTTATGATAAGAAGGGGAAGCAAAGTAGAAAGAGCATATGCATTGTCTCGTGAATTGGAACAAGGCATGTTTTTTTTTAAGTGACATCTTTAGAAATGTATCCTTTTTTATTCACAGGACAATAACACCGGTACCCCTTTTTAGGAGTTTGAGTACCCTAAGAACACACATTTGAGTGATTGTGGCCCTAGTTTGGTGTGGGATGGTCCAAGAAGGTAAACAAATCAAGTGCATCCAAAGACTTTTGGTAGTATGATGAATAGAGATGCATGAAGTTGCAAGACTTGTAACAAATACTTTTTTTTAGAACATCAGTCAAAGCCGATTGATTATACAGGCAGCAAGAATAATGACTTCATCCCAATACACTTTTGGTACTGACATGCCTATCAAAAGAGACCGGGTGATCCCTAATAAGTGGCAGCTTTTGCGTTCAACTGTGCCATTTTGTTGTGGAATATAGAGGCAAGAGGTAGAATTTAATTCCATGATCTACGAAATATTTATGTAAATCATTGTGCAAAAACTCTCTAGCATTGTTAGATCAAAATGTTTTAGTTTTCATGTTGTACTTGGTAGAAACCATTTGGTGAAACATCTTTATAATCAATGGGACTTTGTCAAAACTTTTTAGAAAATAAACCCATGTATATCATGAGTAATCATCAGTAAGTGATAAGAAATATTTGAAGCCAAATACAAAAATTAGACAGACATATCTTCATACGTACAAATGGAGACATCGAAATGTATGCGGAGTCTTTATATTATACAAAAGGGAAAGTAGTACAACAATGCTTGGACAATTGACAAGTTTCGTATTGTGACTTATCACTTTTGTTGAACTTTCTAAGAAACAAAAAAAAAAAAAATGCAAGAACTTTAAAGATAAGTGAACTAGACGAGTGTGCTAAAGAGTCACTCGATTTTTATTCTCCAAGTCAGAAGTAGAAACACGAGCAGAATTGGATCTTTCCTTATTTTAAAAATAAAGCCCTTGATCTTGAAGACCATCACCAATCGTATTCTTCGTTACCAAATCATGAATAACACAATACGATGGATAAAAAATGACACAGCAATTTGACTGTTTGGTTAGGGATCTAACAAAAAGAAGATTAGATAGAAACGTGGGAACATGAACTACAAATGAGACATACAGGGAATTAGAGAGGCAGAAAGTTTCCTTTCCCAGAGCTTTAAAGAGAGAACCATCTGCAAATCTAATATTACCAGAAATAGGAGAGTATGAAAGATATTTGTTAAAGTCCCTTGAGATACATTGATATACCGTCCTCTAACGGCTCGAGCTTTTAGATCAATTGGTGATTTGAAATGGTATCACAGAGGAAGGTCTTGTGTTAGAATATCGGAAGTAGCAAATTTGCCTCCATAATATATTCTCCCGTGGGGGGCCATTGTTTATGGTGTGAGTAACTATCCCTCCACCCTTGCCCAATATGTTCCCATGCGGAGCGTGCGAGGGAGTGTTAAAGTCCCTTGATATCCATTGATATACCATCCTCTAACGGCACAAGCTTTTAAATCAAGTGGTGATTTGACAATATCCATCCGTCTTACCCGTTATGTGGTTGGAAGCCCCTGAACTAATAATCCAAGATGTCTGAAAAACATTATTCACAATTGCAGTACCTGACTACCATATTTGGTTAGCAACAAAAAGAGAGGCTTGGAGAGCAACCACTTGTTGTTCTAGTTCACTAATAGTTTTGTGTATCGGGTCTCAATCCTTATGAGTGGAAGATTCTTCGGTAGTGCTAACATTAGCGGAAGGTTTCGTTCTAAGTTCCTTTGGCTGAAGGTTGGGATAAAGAATCCAACAACATTCTTTTAAGCAACATCTTTTTCCATGATGTGTACATCTGAGTTTATCTTTATCCATTTTTACTCATTCAGTTCCTTGTCCTTTAGCACCTTTAGAAACTGTAGTCAAGGCGGATCATTTTGGAAGGGTAGCTTGAGAGACATTTCGACATCTAGCCTTTGTGCAAATGTAGTTATATACAGATTCGAGGGAAGGAAGAAATTCTCTTCCGAGAATTTGTATATGTAAAAGTTCGAAGTCCAAATGAAGACCAGCGAGAAACTTAACGAGTCTTAGTTGTCTTATTTGATTTTTCAAATCTTTCAAGTCTAGGATAGTTGTTTGACAGTTATCTAATTCTTCCCAATTTTGGTTAAAATTAGTAAAGTACTATTCCACGATTCCATCACCCTGTTCGATATTGTTAATCTTTGTGTGAAGTTGATAGAGATGGCCAAGTCTTCTTAATGAAATACAACTTCACTACTTTATCCCTTACATATTTTGCAGTCTTTAAGAGATAGAGACCACAACTAATGTTAGGTTGCATAGAATTTAGCAACCAAGACATCACGGGCCAATTCTCACTTTCTCATTCATCATAAGTGGGATCATCTTGATGGGGATATTTCTCAGTTCCTGTAATGTATCCCCATCTTTTTCGTGCTCCAATATACATCCAAGCTACTTGGAACCACTCCAGTTAATTTGTGCCATCTAGTATTACTGTCGTAATTGTAAGACTAGAGCTATCCATTTGTCTAAATGGTATCTGGGTGTGTTTATTATCTCACACTTAGAGAATATTTTAAAAATGAAGAGATGATAAAGACTACCAAAAGGGAGCAAACGAATGGTTTGAAATAAACTTATGGTCAATGTTGTCAAATCGCATAAAATCACATAAAATCGCATAAGCCATCAGCCTGGGCTGCCGCTTATGCCATCGCATAATCACATAAGCGATTGCTCAGGCTAATGACCTTTTTTTTTTTTTTTTTGAAAATTAAAAAATTGAAAAATAAAATTGGTAAAAATTAGAAAAAAATAATTCTAAAAAATTAAGAAAAACTATCTATGATAACTACAAGTGATTGGATTGGGTTTATTTACCTATTTCATTGTAGTTTGACTATTAGGCCATCTATATGTTGAGTTATATTATGTTATATATAACAAAACACATTTATATGATCAACAAGTTACACTAAGAAAAAATTAATTATTGAAAACTACAAATATAGAAATTGTATTGATAACATGAATCTTGATGAGTTGATGCATACAATACAAGTTACAACTTATTACAATCTACAAGAAACTTGATTGTTGGCCATTATGCCATGGCATACTTCTTGCATGACATATGCGACCATGGCATAAGCGATTTGAGCCATGGTATGTATTATGCAATATGACAACACTGCTTCTGGTGCCTAGTGAAGGTGTTAGACACGTCTGATGGAGGATTGCACATAAGATCCGGGAGAAGCAATTACTCCAGAGACCAAATCTGACGGTTGATGGTGGTCAAGTGCCCCCACAAGGCACTTCCGGAGACAGCAGAGGCTTTCGGGCCTAAATTTAGCGATGGCAGGAGATTCCAGGCTCATATTCAGGGACTGAAATGGCATCAAGAACAGAATCCAGCAACAGCAGGGGCTTCCGAGCTCTGAGTTGGGAATGGCGTCGAGGATGGATTCCAGTGACAACAGAGGTTTCGGGCTCAGATCTAGTGTCGAAAATGGTGTCAGGGTTGAAATCCAGTGACGACAGGGGCTTCTAGGCTCAGATTTGATGTTGATAATTGAATCTGGCGACTGCAGGAACTTCCGGTGATGGATCTAGTGCCCAAAAAAGAGTTCCAACGAAGATGGAGAGAAGCGAAGACAAATCCAATGCCAGAAAAGGTGATGCAGGACATGAAATTTTAAACATGATATGCAAGATTTCAGGCTTTAGATCATACTAGTTCAAAACAATCACACAAAATTCCACATCCCACATAAAATCAAGAACTCAATCAAGGGGAATCTATGCAGGTCCAGGCCAGGTCCAGGCCTACACATGCTAGGGCTAGATCAATTAAAAATTATAGACCAAACAATACTCAAAGGAGAGTAGATTCAGCTACACATGCATAGGAATAACTTCCTCAATCCAAGGGATTCACAAGTTTCAATTCGGGAAACCCTAGGGTTAGAAAAAGGAGGCAAAGAAATTAAAATTTAAGACAATCTAGGGTTAGGGTTAGAGAAATTAGGTAAGAGATGAGTGAAAGAGAGGAAAGAGTGAGCCTGAAGCCAGCCCGCACGTGTGGACAACAAGTCAAGCCTGACGCACGTGCGTTGATGGCTGTCCGCACGTGCGTGGGGCCCATGAAACCAAAAACCCCCTCCTTGGGGTTGGTCGGCTAGGGTTGGGCTACAAACCCCCCAACTTTTGGCCCGATCTGACATACGGTCCGTGCGTGGTGCTCCGCCGAAGTTTCAGCCCTCTTGCAAGGCTAGATTCCAAAAATCTGCAGTAGAGAAGGAATGGCTGCAAAATAATGATGGATTTGCAAGTGGAAGGACTGTAGCAGAAGTGGAATTTGGATGGTAGAAGATGGGGGCAAATCGAGATGGGTGTGGCTTCGCACCACGGTAATTAGCCCTTCAAAGAAGGGAGGGTTTCGCACCCAAGTAGGCTTTCATAACTCAGAGAGGAGCAGGAAAATGCAGAAATTTTATTCAATCTTCAATGAGAAAAAAGACTACAAGGGTTGCCTATTTATAATAAAATCCTATACACCAAAACTCGCGCCATGTGCACAACCTATTACTTAAAGACGAAGTAATCACAAATAACAACTAATCAATGTAATCTAAACCGTCCGTGATGTTCCTAATAACAATAATAACCAAAACTCAAAAGTACTAGATCGTTGGAATAGTGGGCCATGATCATGAGAACCCATGGTGGGATTCACATGAAGATCGGGTCCACTCCAAGGAACCAAAACGCAGTCCACTCTTACGCGAGCTAGACCCAATAACCTCTTTACCCTTATCATCTTTGGGCCCAGACTGAACACTATTGGAAGGCTTGTATTAATATCCAATATTAGGCTTAGCCCCAGAAGGGTTGGCCTTAGCACCAGAATCGCAAGGCTCAAACCGCTTTTCCACAGGTGTTTTAAGGTATTGCTCGACCTCTAACACTACTTGATACATCTGTTCAAGAGTGTCTATGTCTTTGGCGAGCAACTCTCTCCTAATGTCAGAATTTAAGAGAAGCCCGTCTTAAATCGAGCAAGACTGAGTACGGGGTCCTCATCAACTTCACAACGGGTCAAGTACTCTTCGAACTTCTCAATGTATTCAGCAACACTCATAGAACCCTATCGAAGAGACTGTCATTCCTCAACCAACCTCAAGTAGTAAGAAAAATGGAGTTATTTTTCCTTAAGAGTTTCTTTCATTTCTCCCCAATGGACTATTGGGAGCTCTCTCACCCTTTCTTTCTTTCTCTCTACAGTAGACCAAAACCTCTTTGCTTGGCCCACAAGCTTCATCTTGGCGAATCAGACTCGATAAGCATCCGACATGTCATACCACTTAAAATAATGGTCCATATCCGCCAACCAATCTAAAAAAGTTTTAGGGTCCAAGTAGCCATCAAACGTGGGGGCATCTACTCTAACTCCCTTGAGGAGTTGCGCATTGGGGTCATAGTGGTCTTGATGTCCCTCATGGGGTGGGTGCACAGGTGCGCGTCCATAACCGATTCCTTAGCCACCTCCATTCCTTGGTCTATCCTCCTGACCACCTACCAGATTGGGTGTCTTCCTCAATGGTAGGGTTTGCCTAGGCGGAGGTCTCTAATTGGATAACGCACACATTAATTTGTTCAAGACGATGGTCAATACATTGTTCCAAGCGCTTACCCAATGACTCAAACTGCCAAGTTAGGTTGTCCATTGATTCTTGCAATTACTCCATGTTTAGCGTAGGGTGCAAACCAAAACTGCGACCAGTACGTGTGGGCATACAACTACTTCCCAACTCAAAGACCCTCTAACACAACTATATGGGTCTAAATGAAACTAAATGATCCTACAAGACTCTATGATGAGAGTTAATGCAAACTAAACATGAATAGACCAAACGCTAAACATGCAATGCATTCCCCTACAAGAACCCTAAGCTTTAATACCAAATTTGATGCAGGACATGAAATTTTAAACATGATATGCAAGATTCTAAGCTTTAGATCATACTAGTTCAAAACAATCACACAAAATTCCACATCCCACATAAAGTCAAGCACTCAATCAAGGAGAATCTATGCGGGTCCAGGCCTACACATGCTAGGGCTAGATCAATTAAAAATTATAGACCAAACGATACTCAAAGGAGAGTAGATTCAGCTACACATGCACAAGAATAACTTCCCCAATCCAAGAGATTCACAAGTTTCAATTCGAGAAACCCTTGGGTTAGAAAAAGGGGGCAAAAAAATAAAATAAAATTTAAGACAATCTAGGGTTAAGGTTAGAGAAATTAGGTAAGAGAGGAGTGAAAGAGAGGAAAGAGTGAACCTAAAGCCAGCCCACGCGTGCGGACAGCAGGCCATGCCTGACGCACGTGCGTTGATGGTTATCCGCACGTGCGTGGGGCCCATTAACCCAAAAACTCCCTCCTTGGGGCTGGTCGGCTAGGGTTGGGCTACAAACCCCCCAACTTTCGGCCCAATCTGACGTACGGTCCGTGCGTGGTGCTGCACCGAAGTTTCAGCCCTCCTGTAGGGCCAGATTCCAAAAATATTTAGTAGAGAAGGAATAACTGCAAAATAAGGATGGATTTGCAAGTGGAAGGACTGTAGCAGAAGCGGAATTTAGATGGTAGAAGATGGGGGCGAATCGGGATGGGTGTGGCTTCGCACCACGGTAGTTAGCCCTTCGAAGAAGAGAGGGTTTTGCACCCAATTAGGCTTTCATAACTCATAGAGGAGAAAGAAAACGCAGAAATTTTATTCAATCTTTAATGAGAAAAAAGACTACAAGGGGTGCCTATTTATGATAAAATCATTTACCACAAAACTCGCGCTATGTGTGCAACCTATTACTTAGAGACGAAGTAACCACAAATAACAACTAATTAAAGTAATCTAAACCGTCCATAATGTTCCTAATAATAAGAATAACCATAACTCAAAAGTACTAGATCGTTTGGAATAGTGGGCCACGATCATGATAACCCATGGTAGGATTCACATGACGATCGGGTCCATTCCAAGGAACCAAAACGTAGTCCTCTAACTAGGAGACCCTCCCTGGACGTCGTCATTGATCCAGATCGATGATGGGGCCCTCCTTGCATACATACATAGGGGCATGCATGTGCACGTGATGTCTCCATCAAAAGGGCTGGAAGTTGATCCCAGTGATTTAAAAAGGTTGGCAAAGCTTCTTAGGTGAGATTTGTAGCCTAAGATACTGTCATTTCTACTTCCAAAGAGACCAGATGGAGGAGATAGCCCTTCCAGATGAATTACTAATGCATTACAGATGCATCTGTAGTTGATGATAGAGAAAAAACTGTCTCATGTTCACCACCTTACAGGGTTTTTTTTTTTTTTTTTTAAGGTGACAAAAGACCTTCAAAACGAAGGCTAAAGAAAAGACTCTACGATCGCCAAAGATTGGTAAAGTGGAGAAAGAGAAGAACGAGAACAATACGGGATCAGTAGAGCTCTAATACCATGTGAAATCAAAGAAGAGGAAAGAAGAAAAGAAGGAGAGAAGAGAAAGAAGGGAAAAATGAGAAGGGAGAGAGATGTTCTCTCTCCCTCTCTTTTAACATTCTATTTAAAGAGAGGAGATTATTAAGGATAAAAGTGATATGAGTCCAGCCTAACCACGATTACAAAAGGAGAATAAAAGAGGAAAATAAATCAAATACAAATTATATCACTAAACAAACTGTTTAATATGGTGTGCCCCAGGAGTACACCAGTTAAAATGGTGCGTCACAGAAGTACAATGCACCAAAAGAGTATACGAAACTGTGATCACTAACAAAAACAACCAAAAACAGTCGTAAGTAGATTCTGTTAATTGATTTCGGCTTCCTTTTTTTTGAGTCACGTTCAATTGAAATTTTGCAATGGCGTTCAATTCCATATTAATGTTCACTCCTTATTTCACAAGCTACACAATTTTACTTTGATCTTCTTTGAAGAATGGCATAACAGGATTCATGTAGCCGATCCCAATTAGTTGGGACAAGGCTTAGACGATGACATTGAAGTAATCAATTGCTTATTCTATTAATTTATCATTATAAATTCAACTGGTAATTATCTTTATTAAGCAAAAGAATGATCAACCTTTCTTCATTAATAAATCATTTCTCATAACAGGGACACGCGGCCAGGTCTTTTTGAAGTTACAAAAGCTTTTTCAATTGCATAGTTTATGGCTTGGCGCACTACAAACATAAAGGGAGACGACATGGAGGAAGTAGTAGGACACAAGTGATAGAATATTCAAATATCAGAAATGGTAGAGGTCGACAGCAAGTATAGCTGACATCAATAACATGCATTTCATACCAGAGAGACTCATTGCACAAGCAAGTTTGATAAAAATGCCCAAATAAAAAAAAAAAAGGAAACAAATATTCAAGACTACCTACCTTTGCAAGTGAACATGAAAAGGACTCCAACTGTCCATCTGCGCCGCGATAGAAATGAAAATATGGAAGCACCTTGACGTTCAAACTTTTGCACATGGGCTTGTTCTCATCAAAATTCACTTTCAGGAATAAAATGTCCGGGTGTTCTTCCGCAGTCTTGCAGAGCTTCAAGACCCAAACGAAATAAAAATTAATGCAAGGACAACAAATCAACTAGTCACTGCAGAGATCCAAATAACAAGGATATGGCTCGTTTTTTACTGTGTCAAAATGTCTTGGCATGGATGTGTGCTAAAATACCTTGCCATGCCTCATGAGACAGAGAAGTGTCATCTACAATTACTTACCGAAGCGTGAGTGGCTAAGGCAAAACATCTCCTATTTTTAGTTCCTTTTTTTTTAACTGATTGGTCATGTAAAGATCTCTATTTATTTTATATGAGGCCCCCCTAAATACATCTTTTGTTTTACAAATGCATCTTCCTTTTTTCTTTTAGAAGATAACCATTTCATTGAAAAAGCCAAAAAAGTAAATCTCCCAATCCCTCAATAAAGCAAGAGAAATCTCTATAAATTCATGTATTAAAGTGCCCACCCGAATGTGAAAGAAGCAATTGAAACATGAGAGTGATAGATAAATTTAAACAATGTTTCACTTTCTTTGAAGCTTTTTTGAGTTACCCATGTTCTCTTCTTTTCAACTTTTTAATCCTTCAGCAGGTGATAACGGTTCGGACGAATGCTTCCAATAGAACTAGATTTAGGAGGATAAAGTGAACAAATGCCCCTGAAGCATGGTGTGATCTCTAAATGGCAATGTTTCTTTTCAGGATAAATGCTACTGAAACTAGGTGGATAACTTTATAAGACACTTGGACCAGCCATTCTACATTTGACATAGTGTTAGGCAATTAGGAAGCAGGATGGGAGGATGATGTCACAGAGATGAGGATGTTGAGATGAATGTTTTGGAAGACTAAAAAGTAAAAGGACATGAGAAGCAGCTTAAAATTAGAAGGTCTACTGAGATGGTTCTCCCATCTGCTTCAAACTGGAGATGATCCCAACAAGGAGGGGAATTTTGAATAGGGTTGAGAAAAGGATGAGAAGAGGACCTAAAAGAGCTTGGATTGAGGTGTAACTGTAAGTTGGATCCAAAGGCCTAAAACTTTCTGAAAATAAGTAGGGCCGTTTGTATTTTATTTTATTTTATTTATTTTTTTTTTTGTGGGGGGGGGGGGGGGGGGGGAAGTAACATAAATTTTATTGAGAAGGCACCTATAGGTGGCAAAGAATACAAGAAACGAAAACAACCAGCCAACCCCAAACAAATAGGATAGAGCCTTATATAAGAATGATTGATGAAAAAAGATTCGTAAAGCCAACCACAAATAGCTTAGCTAGGACAAGGCTATGATGATTATGCACGCGATTTTCTAGGATTCAATACATGTCTTCCAAATAAAAACAGTTAATGTACACACACAACGGCTTCAATGCATCAATACCTACATATACATGCATTGCTAAGCACAAGCTTCCCACATGCAAACCTAGCATGTGCATGGAACATACAAGCCATCCATCGCATGGGCCACAACTAGATTTTTTAATTTTTAATTTAAAAAAAAAAAAAAACACACGCACACACACTCACGCCATAGTGGGATTTCACCAGCTATGGATACTTGAACCCTTGACCGGGTGTTGAAACTACCGGTCAAGAGTAAGGATCCATGGGCCACAACTAGATGATCCAGTTCAAGAAATAGGTTCATCAACGAACACCCAGTGGATCACAAATGCACAGAAACAATGGAAACCTCAAAAAAATACCAGTGGGCAGAGGTTGACATTGAACATAAAAGTTAACTCATCTAATTGAGTGGACCACCTTATTTTGCCAGGTTACCTATATGGTGGGCCCACCTGATACAGGCTCAAGTGTCGTGTGTGTGTGTGTTTGGGGGGGGGGGGGGTTGTTACCTTGGGGAACAATGCCCGACAAGAGCCACACCATGTGCCATAAAAATCAACAATAACAAGTTTATCTCCAGCTTGACTTAATGCACTCAAAAATTCTTCTGTAGAATGAATGTCAATCATGTTTGGGCTAGCATTTCTTTCCCACCATTTTGGCTCACCATCCTTTTCAGCAACAGTTGCATGTGCCTGAATGAAAGGTCCATGGTGGAAAGTCAATAACAATTAGAGAACATCTATTGTCATACTCTCCATACATACCATGTCAAGAAATTTATGGTCAGAATTTGCATCACTAACATCTCAGTCCACTTTAACTATATTCCAATGCTACAAAAAAAAATACAAAAAGGAGACCTTCAATAAGAGATATGCTAGAGTGGCACTCACAGACACTTCTATTGTCTTCTCCGCAACTTCTACACAATTAGATAGATAAGGGACCATTTGGGGCAAGGAACTCATGTGGATGTATTTTCTTTCCTCAAAAAAAATGTGGTCAAGATCATTTTATTCTCAGAGCCTGATGGATTTAGAGATTCTAGTTATGCCGACACAGCCGGTCTCCTCATGCGGTGAAGATCATTGTATCTTTCCAGCTTTATCCTGCAATTATTGAAGGATATTCTAGTAAAGCTATCGGTTGGGATTTGTCCTGGAGATATCCATGGAATATGGTGGACCTGATAGAAGAAGCTCTTGATCTCTCTAGAGGCAAGGAGATCCCTTTCAGCAGGTGCCATGTGAAGCTAATGCCACTGCTGACCAGGTAGCAAAAGATGAAGCTTCCAGGCCTTCTCTTGTTATAGAAGATTTTATTTATTTTATTTTTTAAAAAAAAAAGCCTGCCTGATTAGTTTTCTCCTTTTCTCTGGTTTCTTGGTTCCTGCTGCGTCTGTTTTCCTGCTGTTGTTTCTGTGTTAGCCATAGATAGGCCTCTTCGTATATGGTCGTAGGAGTTTTTGTTTTCTTTAACAAATCACAGTTTACCTTTCAAAAAAAGAAACTTGTGGGGCCTGCCAGACAACTTATCAATTGAGTTGTCGTCTAGCATGCCCTTGGTTGAAAACCCAAATTAAATGGTAATGTTGGAATTTCTTGAAATATAAAAAAGCCTCCCGTTCCATTTCATTTGCCGTTTTGAGAGACGGTGCAATTGAGGAACAATTATTGGATATGGGCCTACGGGGCCCACTTGTGGGCAACCATAAGGGGGTGGTCCCACACAGTTTTCCCTTGGAGCATCTCCAGGAGGATATCCCCTTTTCCACTTTCTCTAAAGTTCTAATTTGAAATTCAAATTGAAAGAGGATTGTGATAAGGCGGAGACTTTGGATGAGATATGAATAAGCTCTTTTGTATCCAAACTCCTCCTAGCCCTCTCGGTTCCTCCCTTTATGAAAAGGGAAGCATTCCCTTGGTAAAGGTACGCATCTGAGTAATTCCCTGGAGAGAAAATCAATGGAAATAACGAGAGAATATCCATTGTTCATTAAGTTGCCTCTAGATGATCTAAACCATTGATCGTGTCGGGTGCCATCCTAACCATAGGATTAGAGGGGTGATTAGCTCCTTTCCGGTCCCATAGTAGCTAGGCAGATCACTAGACGTGGGCAGTCAATTTTCAGCTTTGAGGAGCTCCCTAAGATCATGTAGATACTGTCATATCCTATGGATCCACCCATCTAGGCCTTTCAACTTTAGCTTGGCATGTGTCTTTCGGAAATGTAAAGAAACCTGCCCAACCAGATTTTGATCCTACATGGCCACTAAGGACACAGAAAAGCAAGAATTTCTACATTGTGTGGAGATCTACCCAATAGAATAGTTCCATGAAGGGAAAAAAATGTATAAAGAAGTACGCAACGTGCAGCCCAGTATTTCGACTATGATGCCAGACAGAATAATTCAATACTAAAAATAATATATGTATATATAATTTAATGTGAAACTATGTAGTTGTAGACTGTACACAGCAAATGCAACCTAAACTTCCAATCCTATGAATAGGGATATACCATTTGCACTGTTTGCACATACACAAGTGGCCCATTTGTGCCAATATGGCACAATGTGCAAGGGGTTTAGGAGGTTGTCATGTGGGTCCCCTCGAAAACATATTCTTTCCTAAAAGTTAGGCTAGCACACTCATCAGGTCATCCACACCACATGTACACTCAAAGTGGGCCATTGGTTATCCTTTTCTCAAATTTCATTTTTTCACATGCATGTGGAGTGCTGGAAGAATGGGTCAGCCAGATATTTTGACCCACAGAACATTCACCATGAGGCCCACTCGAAGAACAGCTTGGGTGATGCAGAAGTTTGCCATGCATGCATGTGCAGATGTGTGGACGCAAATAGCATTCTTGTCCTATGACCCCACAGCTAAATTAGTTGCTGGCTGAAACGTGTCACCACACATGTCGGTATAGGTAACTCAGTACAAGTTTACAAATTCCCAAAAGCCAACTTTTTCCTCAAAACATGTGATAAATTTGGAATCACTAACATAAGGCGCATACATTGCCTCCCCACATTTGCAACCAACTAAAACAAAAAACCCTTCCTTTCTCCGTAGGATCCTTGACCCAAGGCTTTGCACTGTAACTTGCATCTTCAGTTCTAACAACTGGGGCCTATTGGCCTATGGTTCAGTAATCCAAACCATTAATCTATTGTAACCCCCGGCGATGGACCATGCCCCAAAAATATCCTCAAGTGACAGTCATAACTCTTCAGTTTGTGGCCAACAATGTTTGACATTGAGAAATTCAGCAGTGGTCCACATTCAACTGAAAAAATAAAAAGGTCCTGATATTGATGGCTAGGATCTCACAATCTGGGAGATTTTGCATTTTGGGGAATGGTCTGTCCACAATGCAATGCAACAGACAGATGGTGTGGTTACAAGGCCTCACTTGTCAAAGCAAAGCCTAATTGGATACTGACAAAGCCCCAATCCTTGTATAGATTTGGATAAGCCTTCAAAAGCAAAGTTTCTAGAACCCTAGTATCTCCAGGTAATCTAATAATGGGATGACACTCACATATCTGTACAGGAACGACCCCATAATTATTTAAGAGAAAAAATCTATGCTCCAAATGAAGTATATTTTGTTGGATATGTCACAATAACAATGCATGAAAGCTGTAAAAGAATGGCAGAATTTAGAAGCAGGCTGTAAATGGGAAAAGATCCACATCATATATCAAAGGATGAAAACAACTGGACATGATTTTATTTTTTTTTCAGTAAAAATAGTAAATTGAGCATAAACAAGCAATTCTGCAAAATGAATATTCAAGAAAAATGCAAATTTAGGAAATAAAGAGCATAAAAAGCAATTACAATCAATCAGTATTCAAGAAGAAAGAAAATTTTGAAATAAAAATAGTTAATAGAGCACAAACCAACAATTCTAAGAAAGGGGTGTTCAACAAAAGGTAAAATTTTGGAAAGAAAAAAAAAAGATATTAAAATAGAGTCTAAACAAGAAATTCGAAGAAAAGAGTAATCACGAAAGAGAAAAATCAGATAGAGAGGAATAAATAGAGCAGAAGCAATCGATTATAAGATATGGGTACTCGAAGAAAAAGCAAAAAACAGAACTAAAGATAGTAAATAGAGCACAACAAACAATTCTAAGAACTAGGTATACAAAAAAAATCAAAATTTTAACAACATAAGATAGGTAATAAATACAGAAAAAACAATCAATTCTAAGAAATGGGTATTCAAGAAAAAGCGCCCAAACATCCGGAAATCAAGATATATATGATGAAGAGTACCTTAAAAGAAGACAATCTCTTTCGCTGTTTAACGAAAAGGGCAACCGCAGCTTCTGAACAGATACCAATTCTATCTGGGATTTGTTGCTTGGGCAGTATCGATAGCTGAGTTGGAGTATGTGGAGATGGTTGGAAGATGAGCAGAAACGGAGAGGATGAAAACAGAAACGAATTTTGAGATAGTCGAAGAGCACCCACCATAGATGGAGAATTAGAAAATAATAATAACAATGATAGGGGAGAACGAGACAAATCTGAAATTCAAACACCACTTTCCTGCATCAATTCAAATACTCTGTTTCTGCGTGGGAATCGGATTTGGGAGTGACCCTCCGTTATCCGGTACTGCTTAGTGCCGGAAAAAGCTCTATGGACCATGATGTATGTGTTTTATCAACGCCGTCCATCTATTTTGGCATTATCCAAAAAATTAAGCAGATCCAAAAGTTTTGTACCAAGCTGATATTTGTGTTTTCTCTTCACCCAAGTCTACGTGACCTAATCAAAGAGGTAGGATAGCAAATAAGCCCTGGGAAGTTTTTAAGGGTGGGTTGTTCAATCAACATTGTTTTTAATGGTGGGGCCCATATGAGATTTTTATCTACTTCATGTTTTTGGGCCATGCCATGAAGTAAGTTGGAAAATGGATGGACAGCGTGGATAAGACATATACATCGTGGTGGGACACTCTGTATATGTCGCAATTTAGCCTTTAAATCTACGTATTAACCAATGCAGATGGTTTACATGATGGTCCACCCCTTGAATCTTGGAAGGACATGAAAAAAGCTATTCAATTATGTGATCATTCGACTCTTTTCTCCTATATGGACTGTGTACGTAACTTTTAAATGAATTTTTACAAGAATCTCCTCCCTTTTAACTATACCAAAAAAAAAAAAAAAAAAACTGACCTTAACATATTCATAAATTAAATAATAATAATAATAATAATAATAATAATAATAAATAAAAATCCTTCCTTTGTTTTGTATTTTTGAAAAACTCCTACTGTTAGGTGCTGCGGTTAAATGCGAAGAGATGATTTTACGACCAACACACAAGAGATGATACTCTGGCATAGTGATATTCCACATGGGTTCACCACAAGTGCATTGTACACGTATCATACATAACCTCATATTAAACTGCCAAAATAGTGGGGCCCAATATAAGTAGGTCCCAGCTCCTAAAACTAATCAATTAGATGTCCTTGATATCTGATTATTGGACGTTTGTTTATTGAGCCTTACACAATTTATTATTTTCTATTTTAACCATTCGTTAGATTGGGACAGATTTTATGCTCTTCTTAATTATTGGGTTACAAGCATCTATAAAGGGCCCACTATTTGGACAGTTTAACTTGAGATACTAATTACCAAGCTTGATGTGCATGTGTATGGAGTGTGAATCTCTAGCAAATGCATCAAATGTCTGTGCACATGAGCTGACCAAGCTACAGGTTGCCTTCATGGAAAGAGACCAATTTTCATCCTGATCTAAAACTCTTGTGGGCCATAGCAAAGAGAGATGTCCATGGCCTACTAAAGTTTTGGATCAAAGTAAAAGTTGGGCCCCACCATGATGTGTTCATAAAATCCACCTCTATCATCAGGTCTTTAATAGAAATTTAGTAGTATATCTTAAAAAGTAGATAGATTTGTGATTCATATGGTTCGCACCAAGTGAATCCGTTTGGATAGTAGGCATCCTCTACACTATTTTGGCTCATGTGGCCCACGAATATTACAAATGTGGATGATCTTATCCCTATGACTAAATTATTGTCACACAATTTATGGATGAAGTGGATTACAAATAAACAACAAGGTTGCCCAACCCCTAGCCAACCCTATCAGTAACTAAAGACCTTGGTGCTGGATGGTACTAGTTGGCCCAATGATGACGTATATATTTAATCCAAGCTGTCCATCCATATTTTTAAATCAATTTATGGCATGATCCCAAAAATGCATAAGATCGAAATTAAAGTGTACCACACTATATGAAAATAGTGATGATTAAACGCACATCATTTAAAATTCTTAGGTACAATTTATCTGCCATCTAACCCATTGATTAGGCCACATAGACTTGGATCAAGGAAAAACACAAATATCAACTTGATCCATAACTTAAGTTAGCCGAAAGAATTTTTTAATGGTGGGCTTTCCAACCATCTTTCTTGTGGCATGGTCCACTTGATATTTGGATCTGACTCATTTTTTGGATCATGTCATAAATTCAGCTGGAAAAATAGATGGATAGCTTGGATTAAACACATACATCATTGGTGAGCCCACCTTGACATGTATATAAAATCCACTCCAACCATAACAGGTCAAGATGATAATTTAGGGATATTGCTCCAACATCAACCACATCTATAATTCTTATGGGCCACATGAGTGGAAACCATGTAGGAGACACCCACTATCAAAATCACTTAACTTGGTGTGATCCACATACTTCAGGTATGGGTCTAATGTTTGGTCTCCATGCAATAACCTCTACAAGGCAATTAATGGATAGAATAGATTTCACATAAACATCACGATGGCCCCGTAAAAATTCAAATGTAGGCTTCTCCTCTCCCACCATTTTCTGTTTAGTGGCCCAGTAAATCACAAATCAGTCATATTTTTTGCATCCTACAGTAATTGATATCAAGATTTGGATTTTACCTAACAATGCCTCGAATTTTTAAAGTCCCAAAACTCGCTTCTTGGGGTATACATATTTTTTATACGGTGGCCACCTGATGGTTGGATTGGCTTGATTGTTGAGCAGTGAATCATGGTGAGCCATACCCATTGGAAGGGTTGGATGGAATACAGATCTGTGCCCCACAGAGCCTGACGTCACTGTTTAGGACAAATATATACGAAGACATTTCAGTCATTACACAGCCCAAGAATCACTGCTTGGAAAGTCTACGCATTGTTTGGTCAAATCATAATTATTGTTGACTTTTGTGGTCAAAATCCAAGGAAAAAAAATCAATGGTAATAATAAAAAAAAGTCATGGATGAAGTTATAAGCCAAAACAATAGCCTAAAACCAGTGATGGGTTAACAGGAGGTAGATGGTTTGAAATCACTCCAAACTTTAGCTTGTGCAGTGTCCCTCAAATCTCAAACACCGAAGAAGAGTCCCACATCCATTGCCCCAGTAGCAGGAGACGAGACATCTTTAAAAAAAAAAAAAAAAAAAACTCTGCAGTCCAAACGCAGCACATATAACAGCCATAGGCTTTCAATTCTCTAAAGATTATGACTCTTAACAAGTTCAGCAATGATCGATACTAAATAACTACAACTCTTAACTAGAAAAGAAAAATGCTACTATAGACCGTTGATTTGTGAGAGATGGTTCAACCATGTGATTATGGGACCATCTGCAACCCACAGTTCAGTCAAAACTCCAAATTGTTTGGTCCTGTGGGACCTAGAGGTTATCTGGAAAAACATTCGAGGCTGTATGGATCACCTGTGGAGCTAATTGATTTGGTCAGAGCACTGACTAGACCCCTATACCTAACAGGATTATCAAAGCTAGAGGTGGAATTTAGTATATAAACTGCCATGGTATTTTTATACCATAAAAACAGTGGCATTGCAACAAATGAACATCCTTGCACACCACTGACCTGTATGCTGTTGATGTGCACACATGAGCTTGTGCTTTTTCGTGACTGCTGATGACCCAGACAGGCAGGGAGATGGAATATTATCTCCCTCCTCCAAACATCCCCCTCATTTCTTTCAAGCCCATGTGTTTCATCATGTTTTGAAGGCCGCCCATGCTGCCAATTTTCTTAAGCATGTGTGGAGGAAGGACTTTGCTCATTTGTTGCGCATTCATATTCCAGGACAATGCATTCATTTCACCATTCTTCGGAATCTTGAGCCCCTTCACATTGCTCCAGATCTTGGCAATGTGCTTGTACTCCTCCAACATCTCCATCAATTCTACCTTGGGACGACCCGCACCTCGGGCTATACGCATGATCTGTGAGTCATTCATAAGCTTCGGGTTCAAGCTGTCCAACTCTGCAAT
Source organism: Magnolia kwangsiensis (assembly GCA_037074715.1). NCBI lineage: Eukaryota > Viridiplantae > Streptophyta > Magnoliopsida > Magnoliales > Magnoliaceae > Magnolia > Magnolia kwangsiensis. The sequence continues at coordinate 103,286,447 of CM073581.1, forward strand.
GTTATTAAATGGGAATCAGACAAGAGAGTTATTTCTCTTCCGATGGAAACAAGGATGGGGAGCAAATATCAATGAATAGACAACACCAACAATAAATTTGTTTAGACGAGATGAGGACATCACAAGCAAAACATCAGCAAGGGCCAGACAGATAATTAAATAAATTTCATTTGGTAGTTGGTTGTCAGATGGTTGGTTATGCTGTTGACACCTAAGTATGGATTAGTTAGGTAGTTAGGATTGTAGCATGGTTAAAAGGGTTCCTACTGACATTAGTATAAAAACTCGGGCATTTTGCAATTTTACCTAGGTTTTTTAGATTAAAAGTGAAATTGATAGATTCAAGAAGGTATTCTCCTTTTGTATGAGTACTTTTAGTGGTGTCTGGTTGTCAAATCACAATCCAAACCCCTCATTTCCCCCAATTTTCCCTTCCTCTTCCTTTCCTTGCAAGCAAAACTCCTCCAGGTTTCCAGCAATAGATACACCAGATTTGGGGTTTTGTCAATAGTTCAAAGCAAATTTATTGAAAGAGAAGGAGAGTGGACAACAATAATCATCAACATCCTAGCATTTCTCCGAGCAGTTAGGGCCCAACCAAGGTGATACTCCAAATCTCTTCACAATTGCCACTCCAACTAAAGACCTCCCTGTCTTGATCTCAAATCTCTTCACAATTATAATTCCCTATATCTCAAATTTCCTTCATCTACCATTTTAAGACATTAGGATGACAGAAACGAGGCTATCACATTAACAATTTATTTTGGAATACTAATGTATAGGAAAGTGACAAGAACCATCAGAAGATAATTTTTAGGAAAATGCCATTGACACCAACTTTGACTGCTAAGTGCACTCATCCATCCCACTTGTCGTAATGCAATTGTGCAAATTTCATCATAGTGAAAGGATAGTTGTATTTAGCAGCAAGAGTGGGTCTAGATGGTGGCTCCCTCATTTTTTATATGTTGAAAATATAAAAATAAATAAATAACCTAAGAAATCTTCCAGAGAAGACAAAAACAATAAAAGAGAATATTAACATACAAGCATGGCACAATATCCACAAGAACCACAATTCTAACTAGCATTACCTCCATTTGTCATTGAATCCATAATAGTCATGAAATGCTTGACTCTTAATTGACTTTCCTTCTTGCGACCCTTTGGCATCAATTGTTGACCAAAGCCAGGAATCATAAGGAAAACCTACATTGCAACATAAGTTACAGTTTATTTTGAGTATTCATGCATCCTTTGCAATTGAAAATCAATAAAAGGTAGGAGCTAAAATGTACCAGTTGCAAAAGAAGTATCAAGGCATCTAGCTCAACTAATGGTGTGACTGACTCAAAGAGATTACTAGGTGCTACATAATTGTCACAAGGTGAGAAGTTAATGTAGAGAAAAGGGAGAGAAGATGCTAAAGAAGAGAAAAAACACAACTATGAGGAAAAAAGAGAGATTTTACTTTATGGATAACTGCCCAATTCAAGGGCTAATACAAGCTTTTCAGTAAGGATTAGATTGATGAAATTCGTTTTCCCCATTGCACCTAATATAGAACCACCAAAAGGACCCATCTACGTCACTCCAGACCCCAAGAAGCACTGTAATCAAATACCTACCTTGGAGCCACTTTAAATTGCATCAAAACCATATGTATTTAAAGAATAATGGATCTAGAGTCCCAAAAAGTCCTCCACCAATAAAGTTCCTAACCAAACACCATCTTCTCGATGAATCTTTTCCCTTGCATGCACAAGAAATGCAAGACACTTATTTCTCAACAATTTTCCAAGTGAAGAATGGCTTGACTCTACTTGGAATCTTTAATTTTTCCACCCACATGTCATTGCCAAGTCACACACATTGGGCCCCAACATATCTTGCATATATGGCCCACTTGTAGGAAAGGTGTGACCCACTATATGTGCTACATCAAAGTTCTGGAAAGAGCAAATTCAACTTCTCATTAGGTCAATCCACCAATACAAGAAAATAATTGAACAGAATAATACCCCTATATACACTTCGTTATGAGTAACTAAAGAAATTTTATTAAGAGGAAAATGAAATAGTAGAGCATGAGAACTGCAATATGGTAGACCACCAATTAGAGAGGAGCAAGTGAGCATCTCAAATCACTTTCCAAATATTTTTTTCCCTTAAAAGTGCTTTTAAAATGTACATGCCGTACTCAGATTGGTACTCTGCTTTATTATGGTTCAACATGCTAGTATCATTTCCCTTATTAAGAAAGAGAAGGGAACAAAATAATAATAATAATAAGCTGCTGCAGCAGCAATAATAATAATTAAGATAGGGGGATTATCCTGAAGAACCTGCCTTTGCTAGCGCATCCACAAAATCATTGGCATGTCTACCTACATTTTTTAAAGTAATATATTTAATTGAGAAAATTGATCATGGATTTCATCATGTATGAATGCAAGATTCCAGGAAGCTAATTCCACTTTCTTTGCCCATACAACAACATTCTTCAAATCAGCTTTTAACAATAAGCCTTTCAGAGAAATGAGTGGAGAAAATCCAAAACTCCTCTCTTAGAGCTGCTTGTGCCCCCCTCCCCAGGACCAGAGAAATGACTCCACCAGAATACCACAGGTCTCCAGATGATGAGCCATCAAGATTACACTTCTAACAAAACATTGGAGACTTCCAAATTTATCTTCTAGGGATGGTGAATGGATTTCTACCAATGACCACATTCCAATTCTCCTCCAAATCTCTGAAATGGGTATCCCATGGAACTCCTTGATAAAAGCCCACTTAATAATGGAGCCTCTCTTTCTGTCATTTAACACCTCCTTTGGACTTTGGCAATCATTAAAGATCAGATTATTCCTTTCTTTCCTGATTCCCAAAGAATTCCATCATGTGTCAGCTTCCAAAGAATTCTCCCTCTTATCTTGGAAGGACCTCGACTTTTGAGGATTTCAGCCAAAGAATTTTAGAAATTCCAACTAGCAGGAAGTCCTGGAAAACAATTCCAAACACGTTCAGCCACCTTGAAATAAAGAAACAAACGAGCCACTGATTCTTCTGATATCTTGCACATGATTCAACTATTCGGCATTCTATTCTTTTGTTTCTTCAATTTATCAAAAGTCAGGACCTTTTCAGTTACCACCATATAAATTTATTTAAAAAAAAAAAAAAAAAAACTCCACTCTCGGTGGAGAGTTCCTACCGAGAGATGCAAACTTGGGCCAATCTTAACCTGTAGAGTGAAAGCTTCCAAAAATGATTTACATAAAAACGAGCCGTTGGGGATCCACCCTTCTGTCCTCATTTCTTCTAGACAAAAACACTCCTTAAGATTAATAACATCCAAAACCAACTTACCACCCAGAAACACATATCGCTCTTCCAACTCACTTTTCCAGACACCACCATAATGATTTGGAAATTTAGAATCAAAGACTCCTCTGCACAGAAATGTCCTTCCAAAATGTACTTTTGTCTCCCGTTTCTATCCTAAAGCTGACATCTTTAAAGGTTTTCCAAACCCTTTTGAGATGATTTGTTGTCGATCACATTTTCTCCACAAGGTACCCATTTCTTCCCAAATCATTGTCACCATTTGCTGAAGAGAGCCTAGATCTTTGCTTTAGATTTCTAATACCTATGCCTCTATCTCTTTTGGGTTTTTGAGCCTAATTCCAAAGAACTAAATGATACTCACATCCTTCTATCATCCACATAGAAAATGAAAAACAAGTCTAATGGAGAAAATGAAAAACGGGTATAAACTACAGCATAAGTATTAAACTAACTCTATACAGTATAAAAAATCTCAAGTCTTAACAACCCTCCTTCCCCTCAAAACTCTCACCCCAAGTCAGTATGTCAGTGAAGAGTTTTTTAAACAGGTAGCTGATGACAGTGAAGAGTTTTTTAACAGGTAGCTGTTGACAAAGTGAAGTGGAGGTCCCAATGATTACGTCGCTTGAAAGTTGATTGGTGGGTGTGCATAGAAGGGTGTTTCACTCCTCCAAAAATATTAACGCAATTGGTTTGATTATAAAAATTGGATTAGTGCAGTCTGATTATTTGCAGATGGGCGATTCAGAGAAGTAAAAAGGGCCAAATCAGTGAGGGGCAACAGAAATCCAAGCTCACTTCAGGCAAGGACAGTGCCTGATGTTCAGTTTCTGTATTGGATTTTGAGATGCTGTCCTGTTTCATGCTTGTCCAAGTTTCTGACGAAGAGCCAATAAACATATGACAGTCTATACTTGAACTTCGCCGTCAACACTACAACCCAATTAGAGTCGGAATAATCGGTTGGGAAATCCATTAGCATACCTATAACATCCCGGATTTTCCCAGCTGGGGATGGACGTCCTTGGACGTAAAACTGCTTTAGGACCCTGTTCTGTCGTAATTAGGGTACGATTTAGTTAAGTACTAAACTGAATAATCAGTAGAATTAGCTTGAACCACTTTCTATACGAACTGCAAGACCCAAAACCATTGGAATCGCTAATGCTACATTACCTGAAAATCTAGGATCAATCTTAAAACCCAGTTGCTCTCGGGAGCATCATGAATCTCCGTATCAGACCTGGACCACGCGTCGAAAGTCCGATTACCTCGAAACTATACGATTAGGACTGTCGTGCTGGACTTAACAACCACCTCGGAAATCAAGTCCTAATAGTACCCAGAAATGCACAACTTGAGCCCGGAGTGAAGTGCGTGAGAAACGCAAATATATTTAGAAAATGAACTGAAACTTAAGTAAATTGAGTCGATTCGCTTGCAAGCCGAATATAAGGATTCAGACCGTCAAAATCTGACCCAATTACACCCTCGGATCATGGGAAATTTCCAACACATGTAAGAGCACTTGTGACCCTGATCGAGCACCGGTGACCGTTGAACTGAAACACGTCTCCCGTGGTCGATCTGCGAACCCAATCGGACTGAAAACTTAGTCTGACCTAGATCCAATGCTAGGAAGCTTAAGTCCGACTGCATGCAGAAAAGGGGCCTCCAGAAGTGCTTCGTTGAGCTGAAACAGATGAATTTTGGATATAACCTAAGTATACCATGGCCCTGGGGCCATTGAGCTCATGTTTGGGCCTATATAAGGGTCTTAAACCCTCTCTCTCCCTTCACATACGAATTTGCAAACCCTAGGAAGAGAAGAGAGAGAAAAGAGAAGGAAAGAGAGAGAAAGAGAGAGAGAGAGAGTGGAAGATTATTCTTGGAACTCAATCTCGTCGTTCTACGTGCTTATCCACCATTCCTATATCGCTATTCGGGTGATTCTGATCCAGCTCTTAGGTAAGAAATACTAACCCTAATCTGTTTTGGGGATTCTAAAGGAGTATGTGATAAAATAACTAACCTATTTCATGATACAGGTTGTCGTTGTGCCATAGACAACGAGTTAGAGAATGAACTGAGTTCGTTACGTGTCTACCGGCGTAAGGTGCGGACTATAAATGTTTAGGTTATAGTTTTCAAGGCTTTCAATGTTAGTAATGATTTATGACTGACTTGATTCCTTTCACATGTGCCTAGATACGAGGTTTACCGCATATTATGCATATATGTAAACTATGTTGATTTTACATGCATTCCATGTGTTTGTTGAAATGTTTGAATGAGTATGGAATTATGATTTATACTTGCTACGGTTATTGACTGATAATGCATGATTGTTGTACATATGGTAAACTCTTTGTAAATGGATTTGCTATAATGCCTGTTATAACTAATATATTGCATGTATAGGATGTGTAGTCTAATTGTTTAATATAATGCTTGAATGTGAAAATGTCTGTTTAAATGTATGTAATAAGGGTGTTGAGATGAGATTCTCAATCCTTTATCTATGGGTACAGAATCCCTTATATAACCTAATTTATTACCATGTAAATTAAGGATGAAATGTTATTTTACAATACATGTATAGTATGTGTTTTGTTGAATTTCTTAGAAGAAGATCTATATTTGATTTTAGCTTTCATATGCTGTCCTTGGTTAATACATGCATATATTGTTATTTGGATTGTACTTGAGGCTACGATGTAGTCCAAGCAATCGGAAATGGTAAGCGATAGATGGCCGAATTGTTTAGCCACGACGGATACGCCCGATGAATCCGAGTCGTACGCTGCTTGTCGACAGTAGTTAGGCTACACGGAGTGCTTACGCCCTCCATGTCGATTAAGACAACGTACACCCGTACTAGTCAAGCTTGTCAAGTAACCCGATTGACCCAATGTATGTTCACCATGTATGGACGCCACTGCTTGAATCTAAGGTACCAAACTCACCAGTGAAAACCCGTTCAACCTTGGTACCTCGATCCGCTAAGACTCATGAGCCAGACATGGTGATGTGAGACACCGTGGTCGAGCTGTCGGCCTACGCTGGGGTGACGAGCCTCCCCGTAGTGACCAGTGAGTAACCCAGACTCGTGAGCCAAATACGGTGGTATGGGACACTATATTCGAGCTGTCGGCCTATACTGATCAGGTGACGAGCCCTTTATAGTACTCTCGAGCATACTCTGAGACTACGTTGAGACGACGAGCCTTTCCGTAGCAACTAGAGTATAAACTAAGCCTACACTGATCAGGTGACGAGCCCTTTATAATGATCTAGAACCACATCATCATATGATATTTGCTAGGACTGACGACCCTATAATGGATCATTGTTTGGGAATTGATATAAAGGAGGTACCTTAGCTTCCCAATCCTGCTATATGAATAAACCTAAGTAAGCAACCTGGCTAATCACATGCGTGCACCGCATTACGTGTGTCTTTGGCGTAGCAGGTCAAGCACTGAGAAAGTGTTTCATACCGTGATCGTGAGATAAAGTCACTAAGGGAGCGCAGGCGAGGGCATGCATCATTATTTCATATCATTCTTGCATTAACACGAGTACTTAGGACCTGATTGTTATATTGCATTATCATTACTGCTTGACTGAATTGATAACATGTTAACCTTTACTTTATTGTTCCATTGAGTTGATCACTCACTCCCATGTTACGGGACGGTGTTTTAAATACCCACCAGACCCGGTTTTAGTTTTAGATGATGACAATGCGTATGAGGCAGAGCCAGACTCTTATGATGATGAGGAGGGTTTCTCCTATGTGCAATTATTAGGCGGGTCAATGTAAACCATGTTCTGATTGACGGAGTTACAGGGATGCTGATTAGATACCATTACACTTGTTATTTTGCACTTTTGGAACACTCATATATATTTGTTTTGTCTATTTTTGAAGTATACATGTATATATTTAACCTGGTAACATGTTCACACTCTGGAGACTTACAACAGTTTATATATTTTATATATCTATCATAGTCTTCCGCTTGCGAAATTTAACTGTCTCTGGAGTATGATATGCTGATTTGATATAATCTCATTCATGTTTAATGCACTAATATAAACAACATTCAATATCTATGTTGCATAAGTGATGCGTTGGAACTCGGGAGCTGAGCTTCTGCTCAACCCCCGATTTTCAGGGCGTTACAATACCATGATCCAGCACAGTAAGCCTGAATGAATAGTCCAACCATCAACATGCATGTGGCTTCTGAGGAGTTACACACCCATTTCATACAGGTGTGGATGGTTTATTAATCCAGACTGTTGATATTATGAGAAACACTGCAGTTTTGGGATGAATGGTAACTCTTCCAGATTGGAAGGTTCTATCCCTAAAATATTTGCCTTTTATCTCCAGACAGTTGCTTTATTTTCTGCTTCACTGTCTATATATAGGCCACTGATACAAGGAGAACCTCTATTCTGGTAGATTTTCATGAATCCCCCAATTGAAGTGGGGACTATGAGATCAACAATCTGGATCACTGAAGCATGGGCCCCATTTCTACAAATTGATGCATTAGGGCACTATCAACTTTCTATGCATCAGGAGCTTATAATTCCCCACCTTCCAAGGAACAGACTGGTAATTCAAACTCTGTAGCAGTGATGTGAAAGAGACTGTCAATAGAGTCTGAGGAAAGGGATCTAGGAATGCATATCCGACATCATCACTGAACTTCAGATTCAGTTCAAGTGGAGTGTCCATTCTTTTGTTGGCTATAAAGGAAATATCACAACTGCTACATGCCTCTGCATGTGAATTTGAGTGGGAATAGTTAGTCAACAAATAGTTTCATGGACATCAATATGGACAATAAAATTATCTATGAAAACTAGAAAGGAGGCAATTTATTTACTGGAACGACAAACCAACATGAAGTACTTGTCCAATCTTTTGTTGTCTGTAAGATGAGCCTGAAATGCGAATATTTGTGGTTCAACAGGATATAGCCTCTGGGGAATATATATCATCACAACTCAAGTAAAAGAGGTGTTCCATGTCTCATACGTGAATTGACTCGTAATCATTGGTAAAGAGAACGAATTCTCTGATGGACATCACCACTACAAATAACATTGCCTGTAAATAATGCCTACAAAAAAAAAAAAAAAACTAGAAGGCTAGAAGGGAGGCAATTTATTTACTGGAATGGCATATCATCATGGAAGAGTTCCCCTTCCCTGCCTCCCTAAATGTGATGTCGTCAAATACCTGATGATCCAGTCATCAGGTGGGACATGTTCATATACAAGAAAGGGGACAGTTAAAAGAAATGACCAACAATCGACCTTCAACACAGACTAGTAGACCAGCCTGATTTTTGGAACAGTATGCCCAAGGCAAAAACATTTTTGATCCATTCTATCAGTTGGGTTGCACTGGTATGAGAAAAGGGAGTAGTTCGAAATGACCAACAGTCCACATGCAACATACACCTATGCTCAAGGTTCCAAAAATTGGTTTTGGTGGGAATCGGGCGTACTCCCAAAACCAAAAGGATATGGGCCTATATTGGCCTTTTTTTAGCACAAAAAAAATAAATATTTTGAAAAATATATAGGGAAAATAAGGGGAAAATGTAAAACACCAGATTCTCTGATTTTTCATGTATTCAATGGCATAACAAATTATTCTTTGATAAAAATGTTGTATGTCAGCCCGACATGTTGAAAGTCAACAAAAATAGGCCCCAGTCAACACAAATCAAGCATAATTTGGTGATTCCAACCTGTTACATCCAATTTTCTCACAATGGTGCATTCTGCTTCAACTCTTTGAATCTGATCCAACTCTTGTGATTTGATGAATAGAATAGGCCCACATTAAGTCTAAAGTAAGTTTCTAAGCTTCCTATGGGGTTGAATAAAGAAAAAAGTGGAAAACAAGAGGAAAAAAAATACTAAAGGGGGCCTTTGTAGCCATATTAGGCCCTATCAAGCCAATATAACTAATACAACCCTTTTTTAGTATGGCCAATTTACCTCTGCATAACATTCTAGGGGATTACACTTACGGCCAGTGTTCAGAGTATCAATATCATTACATGTATCGATAACCATGGATAGGGAAATATCTATCGGTATCGCCGATACTCGGAAAATATTGTTGTCGAAGGGAAACATTGGGGATATGTTGGGAGAAAAGTGGAGTTTTTCAATTAAACTTCAGGAGATGTTAAAAGACACATATTTACAAATGTAGGATAAATATTGTAAAAAACAATTACATATATTAACTTTCCATTTTAAGAGCACATTTTCCAATACGAAAATAGAAAACTTAGGATTTCCCCAATTTTCACTTAAATGTTAACTTTTTTGCCACGTGCATAGACATGGATTTCCATTCCATGCTAACATTTGATTTTTATTTTTTATTTTTTAAGAAGAATAAGTTTCTAAGTTGATTTTAGCAAATTGAAACTGCTCCTGTATTTTTCGTCGCCTTTTAGTTTTGGTTTGTCTTTATGTCGAGTTGAGATTTCTCCCCAAATCTAAACTCTAAATTTTTATTCAATGAAAACTAAAAGTGATCAAAATCACCTAAAAAATAAATTTTAAATACGAAGACCAGCTTGATTTTTTGTTCTAGGCAGGTTCACCAAAGGCCCCACATAAAGAAATAGTGTAGATCTATAAAAATTTGCCATGTTGGCACATTCCAAAAAGGCTTGTGCACCATTTCATTCACATGGCACTCATGTATGCATTCCTCATGTTCCTAAGAGGTACTTGACACAGTTACAGAGCATGAATCGTATGCATGCGCTCAGCCATTTCCCACATTGCATATATGTAATTAAATACAAACGATCCAAATAGTGTGAGACACTGTAAATTGGAGGCTTTCTTTTATTTTGTCACATTCTCAAAAGGCTTGTGCACCATCTCATTCACATGGCACTCATGTATGCATTCCCCATGTTCCAAAGAGGTACTTGATACAGTAACAAAGCATGAATCGTATGCATGCGCTCAGCCATTTCCCACATTGCATATATGTAATTAAATACAAACCATCCAAATAGTGTGATACACTGTAAATTGGAGGCTTTCTTTTATTTTATTTTTGAAGGATATTTCTTCGTGCTTTATGAAATAAAGTAAGATGCAAAACACGGAAGTAAATAAGATTTAAAATAATTTTTCATGGCATGGAAGTTTATAAATTGGACTTGCAGTGAAATAAATCATTACAAAAATATCACTTATGAACCATTACGATACTAAATAAATTGTGAAAATAATTGTTAGATTAAACATATTCTATTTCTAAGGTTTCAAATAGGTTTGGGGAAGCATGAATGGGTTAGTTAGGGAAACAATCCCCAATGCATGCAAAACAAGGGAAGCACATAGTTTGAATTTTGAAATGTTATTATATCCAGTGTTCTAAGTATCAGTTATCTGATGAGGACATCAGAGCAACATTCAGAGCATACTAGAGGAGGTGGAGAGCTTTGGCCCCAGTTCCAGTATCTTTATGGTTGGATGATCATTATATGGGGCCCCAATCGAATACATAGTCGCATTGGAAGACCCCACATGCATCTTTGAAGACCCAACACTTGGAAAATGCATGTAGGCTGCATATACGAGCTTATTGGACACATTTAGACCGTTGGATTGAATGGACACTTTCATCGGACCATTGGATTTCACATGTTGGATCATCCAGACCATTGGCTCATCTTGATAATTAGGCCATCTTGCCCATGGACATTAGTCTGTACATCATCATAAGACATTAGTTTAGTTATTTTATTTATTTTGTGGGTTGTTTTATGTTTTAGTTGGTTTAATAGGTATTTTAGATATTTTAGAGTAATAAGTGTTTTCATAAAACACTCCAAACAGTCCATAAAGGCTTGGGCATGAATGCCCTAAGACATTAGTATGTTGGGTTTTCTCACTAAACCTATTTAGCTTACATTTTTATTGATGGAAAAATCGTTCAGATGAACAATTAGCTGATAAGTTGGCGCAGGAAGTAGAAGTTGTGATTGAACTGGTGCACAACACACGTGAGATGTGGTCATACCTATCAGAAGAGGAACTGACCGCATTTGAACCATTCCTAATTATTTAATTAGAGTCTTATTTATTATGATGATCTAATTTATATATAATAAATGATGGTATTAGTTATCGAATTTTAAGCGTTTAATTGATTTTAATTAATTGAATAATCCTAGGTTTGTAGCAAGTATTCATTGGTAAATTATATTAACTGATAAATGATGCATAATTTATACTAATTGAATATTTATGAATGTTAAGAATGAACAGATGTTGGTGCTTAAATCATTTTGTTTGAATAATTTAAAATAGACTTATTTAGAATGTAAAAATAAATATTACTTCTGCCTCTAAGTAATTGTATAATGGAATGAAGTTAGTACACTTTGTATACCAATTATGACTCGGAACTCAGGTATGAGGGTGCACACTCTGTACTCGAATTTCGAGGAGTGACAGACAAGGTGGATAAAACACATACATCACAGTGAGGCCAAGAAGCATTGCTGGGCAGTGAGTCACTCTTGGCAATATCGGTGGGCAAACCACGTCCTCAGATTAAACTGCCCAAAATCATGGGACCCCACTTAAAAATGTTTCATGATCCAAAAAATCAAATAAATATATGTTCTCGATCAAGATTGATGAATCAAAGTCAGTGCCCAACCGTCCAAAATTCAACAAAGAAAATGTCCAACAGTCTGATAAACCTCAAGATCCACTAGTCCATTTGATTATGGGGCGATGCCCTGGGTCCCACGATTTAGAAACATTTTCTCTAATGCATTGCAATAGGATATGTTAGGACTATGAAATATGAGCAAGGTATTCATTATGGCAAATATTAATTTAAAAAGAGGAATTATATTATAAATGGCACTATGCATGCAATACAATAGCAGCAAATAATCTTCATGGTATAGTCCAACCTTATCATTACTCAAATGCAAACAATATAATAGCAGCACATAATACCGCTGAATGTTAAGTTAGCATAGAAGACATGAAGACCTCAAATTCTGAAAAGTGGTGCCAATGGCTAAGGCAAACCATTGGCACATTTCGCCCCAAGGAACAGCAAATAGCATTAAGAAGAGTGCGAAGAACAGTCACAATCCAGTTGAAAACCCAAAATTCCTAAAGAATTCTGATTTGCCAAACAAATCCTCAAACTTTTTTGAAGTACCAAAACTTGTTTCTTTGGGTATACTTAAGTTTTTTTTCTCTTTTTTTATAGTGGCCACCTGATGGCAGGATTGGCCTTAGTTTTGTCCTTTAGTGCATCATGGTGGGCCGTACCGATTGGAAGGGTTGGATGACATACACCATCTGCAGCCCACAAAGCTTGACTCACTGTTTGGATCAAAATATATATAAAGACATTTGTCATAACACACCCCAAGAAGCACTGCTTAGGAAGCCAATGCATTGTTTGCTAAATCATAATTATTGAGGAATTTTACGGTCAACATCCAAGAAAAGATGAATAGTAGGATGAAGTTTCAGCCAAGAAACAATAGCCTAAAACCAGTGACAGGTAGAAAGGGGGAGGTACATATGGTTTGACATCACTCCTAACTTTACATTGTGCAGTGTCTCTCATGTCTCAACACTGAAGCACCACCACATCTATTGCTCCAATTGCAGGAAACAAGGGACATTTTTATTTAATAAATTTTATTTTAAAAAAAAAAAATAGGGGCTCTCCCACTTGCTGTTCCAAACGCAGCACATATAAGTAACATTTTACAATCATAGGCTTTTAATTCTCTAGAATTCTGACTCTAACAAGTTTAGCAATAATCGGTATTAAATAACTACAACTCATAACTAAATAAAGAAAATGATACCAAGGACAATTAATTTATTGGGGACAATCCAACCAAAGGAACGTGGGACCATGCGCAACCCATAGTTCAGTCAAAAGTCCAAACTGTTCGGGCTCTTGTGGGACCCAGAGGTTGTATGGGTAACATATTAGGCTGTATGGATCACCTGTGGAGCTCACTGATCTGGTCAGACCACTGACTAGAACCCGTGATCCCTTTCAACAACCAGACTGATTATGGAGTCTACTGTTTGATTAGCAGCCAAATACCCTTGTGATCTGGGATATGCCACAAAAATAGAAAAGACAAGGGTCCCTGTACCTAACAGGATGATCGAAGCTTGAGGTGATAACTCAATATATAAACTGCCAGGATTTTTTATACCATAAAAACAGTGGCATTGCAACTAATGAGCATCCTTGCATACCACTGACCAGTATGCTGTTGATGCCCACATATGACTTAACACTTTCTTAACTGCTGATAACCCAGACAAGCAGGGAGATGGAAAATCATCTCTCTCCTCCAAACATCCCCATCATGTCTTTCGAGCCCATTTGCTTCATCAAGTTTTGAAGGCCGCCCATGCCACCAATTTGCTTGAGCATGTGTGGAGGAAGGACTTTGCTCATGTGTTGAGCATTCATATTCCGGGACAATGCACTCATTTCACCCTTCTTCGGAATCTTGAGCCCCTTCATCTTGCTCCAGATCTTGGCAAGGCGCTTGTACTCCTCCAACATCTCTGCCACCTCTTCCTTGGGACGACCTGCACCTCGGGCTATCCGCATAATCCGTGAGTCATTCATAAGCTTCAGGTTTGAGCTGTCCAACTCTGCAGTGTTGTTTAAAGGGAATCAGATGAGAGTAATTTCTCTTCCAATGGAAAACAAGGATGGAAAGCAAATACCAAATAGTAGTAACATGAACAGAAAATTTGTTTAGACAAGATGAGGACATCAGAAACAAAGCATCAGATGGGAATCATGATGGAAAGCACCCACTAGCACTTTCTAAATCTTTTATCAAACTACCATCCACTTATGACCTTGCTTTTTCCATAGGTGTAGGCTAAGTGGGCCATGTGATGGGCGACATGAAGATGTGTATCATCTACACCTCATCCCTATTAACTGGCATAATATGCACAAAAACCACAATTCTAACTAGCATTTACCTTCATTTGTCATGGAATCCATGATAGTCATGAAACGCTTGATCCTTGCTTGACTTTCCTTCTCACGACCCTTTGGCATCAATTCCTGACCAAAGCCAGGAATCATAGAGAAAACCTACATGGGCCAGAAGTTACAGTCTACTTTGAGTATTCATGCATCTTTGCAAATGAAAATCAATAAGAGGTAGAAGCTAAAATGTACTGGTTGCAAAAATATTTAGGCATATAGCTCAACTATAGGTGTGACCAACTCAAAGGGACTACTGGGTGGTACATAATTGCCACAAGGTGAGAAGTTAATGTGAAGAAAAGGAGAGAAGACGCTAAAGAGGAGAAAAATCACAACTACGAGGAAAAGGAGAGATTTTACACTATAGATAACCACCCAATTCAAGGGCCAAGGACAAATGCTCTATCAAAGCACAAGTTTGTCAGTATAAAGTGAGGATCAGATTGATGAAATTCGTTTTCCCCCTTGCACCTCATATAGAACCACCAAAAATACTGATTTACGAGCCAATACAACTGTTTTTTAGTATGGCTGATTTACCTCGGCATATCACATTTCAGGGGATTATCAGTACAGATACAATATGGCAGTAGTGTATCCAATATTTGGAACCATTCCCATGCACCTAACGAGTGGACCAGAGTGACCAGATTGATTTTTGGTTCTAGGCATGTTCATAGGCATGTTCACATAGGCCCCACATAAAGAAATAGCACAGATATATCAGAAATGTGCCATGTTGGCACATTAAAAAAATGTTCCTTGGGTCCTGTTCACCATAGGACCCACATAAAGAAATAGCACAGATCTATCAGAAATGTGCCATTTGGCACATTACAACAGTGCCTGTTTACCATCGCATTCACATGGCACTCACGTTTGTATTCCCCATGTTCCAGAGAGGTACTTGTCATGGTGACAGAGCATGAATCATACACATGCTCCGGCGTTGCACATGTTGCATATATGTAGCTAAATAAAAACCTTCCAAATTACATGATCCACTGTAAATTGGGTATAGACCCTAAAATCAAATTGAGATGATTCTGACCCTTAATCAATATCTGTATGTTGCATTTGGCCATTGGGTCTTTCACTTTTAATATCTGTTGCTTTATTGTATAGAACCTCCTCTTTCCTATACTAATATTTCATCGCCAATTTTAAAAAAATTTAAAAAAATTTAAAAATTTAAAAAAAAAAAAAAGTGGACTAATACCATATGGAAGGCACAAAATACTCTAGAGGCTTACGATCATTTGAATACTACAAAAGTCAAGAGGATCCATCTCTAAAGGTTGACATAGTTAACCTATATTACGGTGAACTAAATCATTACCAAAAATATCACTAATGAAAAGTGCTAACATGATTGTTAGATTTATCATTCTTCTAAGGTTTCAAATAGGTATGAGGGAGCATGAAAAGTTAGTTAGGGAAACAGTCCCCAATGCATGTCAAACAAGGGAAAAACAGAGTTTGAAGTGTTATTATAACATGGCATACAAGTACAACTGATCAACTGTTTGAGATGGTTGAGAGTGGTGACCAAGGGCAGAGGCAGTATAAAAATTCCTATGAATGAATTGAACAACTTCAGCTCTCAGTTACTAGGAACTGGGAACTTCCAGTGGTAACACAACAATATTGGGGAGAAAATCATTTCGCTGTGTCTTTTTCAAAAGTGACACATTTTCAATAAAGAATGTCGTATGAGTTACAAACAATAATATAGTTGCTGAATCATAGCATTGATATACTTTCTAGCAAGAATGACAGCCAAAATGGAAATAATGGGGCGCTCCAGGTTCAATTTTAACTTGCAATACATCCTGATGTATAGAGAATACATAGCAAACAAAGAACACACAGCTAGTTACTTTTTCAACCATAAATTCACTTAGAAGTTATTACTGCCCAGTCTTACATAACTTGTTTGGTTTACAGTCGAAGGTTTTTGTTTTTTTTTTTTTTTACCAATGCCTGAAGTATAGAGTTAAAAATGATTAAAGAAAAACTAACCAAAAAAAAAAAAAAAGGCTGAGCAACCACTATCACAAGCAACAAGATACGGGTAAAGGACCAGAAAAAGGTTTAAGATAACAAACCTGGCCAATAGGACCCATTTTGAGTATGTTTTGGAATTGCTCATACATTATCCGTAAAGTAAAGTTCCCTTCGGAAAGTTTTTGTAGAAGCTCTGGTTGTTGATCCATAGGCACAACTTCATGAATTTTGTCCATAAATCCAGACCAGTCACCCATGCCTAATTAAAAAAAATGTGAAAAATAAATATTTAAAATAAACGAAGCATATAAATAAATCTTTCAAGAGCATGAAGACATGCACTATTATTGAAAAAAAAATGTCATGATAAAAATCAGCCAATTAGCAGATCACCTAAAAGACGGCTGACAAAGGGCTTAACGTCGAAAACCTCAAACTCATCCATGTGTTCTCCAGTACCAATGAATATAACTAGACTCTTCGTTGCAGCGACACTGCAAATATAAGTAAAATTTATTTTAAAGTTTGGCACCAATAAGAGGTTTATTAGCATCTTAACACAATAAAAACAAACATTAAAGCAGAACTATACAATTGGTGGTGTGTACAAGGTCAGTGGCTCAGTGCCAACAAAAATAGAGTAAACAACTAGCAGTAAATACCAACGACAGAATAAAAATAAAAAATCTTTTATCAAGAAAACAAATGGCTAGACTCGGCAAGAGAAAGATTTTGATTCATAGAGGGAAATTGTGTAGTAATTTCCAAAACTAAATATTCCTAGAAACCAAGTGTATCAATGAAAGATCGGAAGTTTCTTATCTGATTCTAGTCCAAATTTTTTGCAAAGACCCCAAAGTATTAGGTAAATAAAATATAAAAAAACATGTGAGAATAAACCCTTCCATAGAAAATACTTGTTGATGTGATTTCAAAGAGGCATGAGAGTAAATCCTTCAAAATACTTGCTGATGCTATGTCATGCACACAATGTCCAATAGCAGTATCTACTATTTTGAATCTTAAAAAATAAAAAATAAAAAATAAAAAAAGAAGAGGAAGAAGAAGAAGAAGAAGAAGAAGAAAGATGTGTCTATTAACTTTTCCTACAACATAAACACAATACACATCAATGCATAACTGACACATTAATCATGTCTACCAAGTTAGGCAATCTGTGCAACTGCATGGCCTACAAAGCTAGCCGGTAAATCTTGAGACACTCATAAGGAGAATGATTGTCCCATTAAGATTGATCATCCATTTCAATGCATCAACACATCTAATCTGATGCATATACCCATGTTGATACATGGAGAGGTGTGCTCACTGAGTGACACTCTTACCTAGTGGACCATTCCTGCCTAACAATTCCAAGCCCCTTACTCACTATACATACTTTCTATTTACTCATCTGTATTACCAAAGCTACCTATTTCTGTTCAAGTATTGCCCTGTCTTTCTTACCTTGTTTGTGTATTTTGGTGTCTTTTAGTGCCAGTGGTACTGCAAGTAGAAGACTATCTAGAACCTTAGGGTGTGTTTGGTCCGTGGAATTGAATGGTATTGAATTGTATTAGATGGAATTAACATCGTTATTGCACAGTGATTGCATGTCTGGAAATACCATGGTATTGTAGCCATCCAATCCCATGTTTGGGATAAAAATTTTGCTATGGGGAGACACCATATTAAGCAAAATCATGTTTGGTGGACCATGGAATTGTAATCAACGGACCAAATTCACAATGGATGTCGTTCACTTGTATATATATATATAACCAGAATGTCACATGTAAACGGTGTATATAGATGGACGGCATGGATAAACACATGCATCAATGTGGGGCCCATATGTATAGTGGATTTCAAAATCCACAAAATTCCTGCAAGGGACCAAATGCAATTCAATGGGACTAAATACAACTTGATCCCACCAAAACCCAACCTTTCCCATCTTCTCCAAATGCTGGATGGAATTGCACTGGACCAAATGCAATTCTATCCCACCTAATCCCATCTAATACCCTGTAACCCAGTGCCAAACACCCCCTTATAGTTTAAGGAATAGCATGATGAAGGTTTAGCCACGGGCTTATGACTGAAGGCTCAGAAACATCAAACCAATTCAGTGAGCCTTAGATGTGATGCAAATCGCAAGATCAAGTTTTTTCCTAGCACTCAAATGTTTTCATGAGCTGATATCTAGCTAAATTTTGACTCTAACTTGGCTAAGTCGTCATCATCATCATATGAGCCTCATCCCATCCTAACTGGAGACAGCTATACAAATCCTGTTCCACTAGTCCACCCTATCAATGATCAATTATCCTCAGTTAAACAATGGGTCATCAAATCATTTCTTACTACCACCACCCACATCCTTTTGGACCTTCCCCTTGCCCTTTTATATCCTTCAACTTAAACCAAGTCACTCCTAACTGGTGCAATTCCTAGGCTCTAATGCCCGTGGCCAAACCATCTTGAGTCTACTTTCCATCATCTCAACATCCTTATTTCAGACACGAGCATGCCAACACACTCTTCAGTGCCATTCTTAAGATCAACTAAACAATGAAATACATTTAAAATCCCTAGTTACATTTACTGGCAAAAATAAAGCAACAAGGAAATACAACAGTCCAACCAGATACATCGAGTATTGGGAAAGAAGAAAAACGAGTCACTAAGCACATAAAACAACACTTACGCACTAAGTGCACCGCCTCCTTTTGCATGGCCATCCATTTTAGTAACAATCACAGCACCAACTGCGACACTTTGTTTAAAAGCTTGAGCTTGGTCAAATGCTGCTTGGCCAATACTGCTATCCATAACGAATATAGCAAGATCTGGTTTCTTCAACATCAAGGAACTTAAATTAGATATAGACAGCATGTTGGCAACCAACATAAATCAATAAAAGTGATAGACCTTTAGGATAAGAAAATGAATACCGTTGCTTCAGACACTTGGCGCATTTCTTCAAACAGAGCCGCTTCCTGTTTGTGGCGTCCACTTGTGTCTACAATTATCAGATCACAATTTTCCTTCTTAAACCGTTCTACACCTTCTGCTGCAATTTTTACAGGGTCTGACTCCATGTAGCTGTGGATACAGAACAGATGATTTTTTATGTGAAAATGTTGGGGAAAGCATAGAATGTAACAAGCAGTGTTATGTAGACATAAACATATGTTATATGACCAAAAGACAAGCAGCATTGGCAGCATTAACAAATTTGGAACTAATGTACACATTTCCAGATTATTATTATTTTTTTTTAAATTTTTTTCCCACAGATACTGTACTACATACATTGCAATCACTGACCGTCCATTCACGATTGGGTTTCTAAATGATTAGAGTCAACATTTTTTTACCTTTTTTTTATGGATGATTAGAGTCAACAATATTATATTGGCATTTGACCTCGCACCTCTCTCAAACTTCTAGGAAACAAAACAGAATGGAAACTAACACGAATATAGAATGGCTCAGATAAGATCCAGACATTGTACCTTCCATAAGAAGGAATCTTAGCTTTAGTCGCATTCTGCTTCAACTGATCAAAAGCACCAGCTCTGAATGTATCCGCGCAGACTAGAGCTGGTTTCCATCCCTTTTTCTGATGATAATATGCATACTTTGTGCACGTCGTGGTTTTCCCGGAACCTGGACATTTAATGGAAAACTAAAGCAAGCAACAGTCAAGGACAGCAAAAGAACAAACGACCCTTCATGAAGGATCCACACATTAAAAAAAAATTTACATGTTCTTCTATGATGGTAAATGATCACATAGAATCACTTTTAAGGGTTTGTTTGTATGCAGGGCGACACTGATCAAATTGGACAGGATAGTCCCACACATTTCATTATGAGTAAGAGAGAAACGGATATAAGAACTTGAAAGGAGAGGAAGTATCAAAATATATCATTTTCATAACATTTCAAACTAAAAAAGTTGGGATTCTCCAGTATTCCAAACAAGCACTACACTATTAACTAAATCTCAGAAAGTGCAAATCCAGAATTTATGAAAACATCTTCATGCCGAGCAGCACAGCCAACTTACCATTCAATGAATCAATACCCAGTTACCCGCTACTTGACTAGATCATATACAATATAAAGATAACCTAAGCCCAAACTAGCAACAAGAACATTCAACTAGCTGAAGCAACATACCCTGTAGACCGACAAACATCACTACACTAGTTTTCCCTTTTTTCGGTATGAATGAGGGCTTCCCAGGATCTAACATTTTACAGAGCTCATTGAATATTGCCTGAAAACAAAGAAGAAACCTTGTTTATGAAACAATTACATTATAGTTGACAAGAAGTGCACAATGCTGACTGATACATCTGTATAGTAATAGAAAATGAATGAGAGAGAAATTTGTGAATTGTGTTCTTAACAGCAGTTCAATTGTCATAATCAAGCAAGGAACTTCAAAAGGCATACATGCTATGTGCTAATTAAAAAGTAGGGGTAGAGTATGCTGACAGCAGACCACCGTTTCTTAAGTTGTGGTGTCTTGGCCACCATACGTGTGCCACATGTAGGGCCATCTAACCCATTTAAATCATGGGCCCCATTCTTGATGGAGCACCATCTGAACTCTGCACTGATTGAACGATCTTAACCATCTGATTTCACTTGTTGAACATCTCATTATTTAACTATGTGACAGCAATCAATAGGATGGATGGAATTATCTGATCAATGCAATTTTCCATCTATGCTCCATTTACAATGGGTCCAATGATGTTCATGGCCAGATTGATCTCTGAAAAATGTATTCTTTTTCTGGTTTTGAACATGTATTTGATGGTGTAATGGGCTATTCTTTGGAAACAATGTCGTCTCGAGCTGCCTGATATTACTAACCTGAATCTGACTCTAAAACAGCAAAACTTTAATATTTAGGCTTCTAAATATTTAATATCAAAATACAATAACGATTATAAGTCTACACATGAGTAATGATGAATTGGTGACAATTATAGGTCTGTTATGTAAGCACTATTTAAGCACCAAAAGTCAAGCATGATTTGGTGGATTAGAGCCTATGATATATAAGTACAACAACACAAAGATGGGAAAATGAAAAAAAAAAAAAAGTGAATAGCATATCCCTTTCGATATGTCTCAATACGGTCCCCTTCACATCAGCTCATTGAATCCCACTTTATTTTGTGTTTTGATCCTTGAAATAAGCCTACATCGAGTTTAAACTTAGCTTATAAACTTCCTTCATGTTTAACATGAATAAAGAGGCAGAAAAAGAGAAAAAATGAAAAAATAATAATAATAAATCAAATGGGCCCTTTATGGCCTTGTTGGTCTATAATGGCATATTGGCCCCACAATGGTGCTGATATGCCCTATACAGCCCATTCTTTTCATAACGGATTGATTCATCCCTGTATCATGTAACGGGGCGGACCTTTTCCTTCACATAACGGCCTTGACAATCATAATGTGACCTTTTTCAATACCATGATCTCTCTCTCTCTCAAAAAGAAAATAAATAAATTTAATAATCTATGTAGACTAAATTCAAAAGGAAATCAGGGGCTTTCTAAGAGTACAAGTGTCAACCAGACACACTTCTGCCTCTTTAAGAGATCCACTTCATAATCCCACATTCCACTACCCTACAGTCAGGAGAAAACCCCATGCTTTAGCAACTGCCCAAAAAAGATGCAACTGCATTCACGGTACCTAACCACCCCTCCATGGTTGAAAACTACCTACACCTCTCCATGTTTCCTTCTCTTATCTTTTTGCTAGAAAAAGCTTACCTATCTTTGTAGTTCCATGGAAGACAGAGATAGAACAAGGCAATACTCTACTATATCTCATATTTTTTAAGCATTTCAACTTCTCCAAGAGTTTTCACCTCCTTCCCATCCTCAACTTAAGGCACGTCAACTACAGTCTACAGGTACATTAATCATTCGAATAGTAGACCCATTTGTGGAGGGAACATACGCAAATTTCATACTGTCCAGACAATCATAAACTTCAGTAGGTTGTACAAATTATTGGCCCCATTGTGATTTTAGGGGTGAAAGAGAATTGATCAGATTGTCCAATCAATGTACTTTTTTAAAGAATTAGTCGATGTACTTTTTTTAAAGAATTAGTCAATGTACTTTTTTATATATATAGAATTAGACGATGTACTTTTGACACCATCCCTCATCCACAATAGGTCCCATTGTTTTAGATGGCATGGATTGACAAACATGCATGCTCTGGGAGCATCATATCTGGCCTATAAATCGCGTAGGAGGTATGCGTGCTGTAACATATGTCTATCCAAACTGACCAAGTCAAAGGCCACACTCTATTTGGGGCATGGCCTAAAAATACACTAATAATACGGATTACATGGTGCAGTGCATAAGTTTCAACTTTTGAAGAAATTTTAAAAAATACCCTTATGAAACTACAAAACTTCTAAGGCAATTGAGTCATTTCATATGAGAAAGACTATTTTTAACTTGAAGGGTCAAGGATGTTTCCTAAATGATCTAAAGTCAAATTCCTTGAAAAAGAAAATCAGAAAAGATCTCTTAGGGCTTATTTGGCAGTGTGAATTTAAACTCCAATAGAATCGAGTGGATATAAGTCCATACGGAATAGAGTGGATTTGAAATCAGAGCCTTGAGGTGGGAGTTCAAAAAGAGATCTGTTGGAGGATTTGGATTCCTCTCAAATCCAAATCCCTCCAATTCCTGCAACCAAATGCCCAAAAAACAGTAAATCACCACAAATCCCTCCAATTCCACGCTGCCAAAAAACCCTTCTATTTTTTTAGTTTTTTCAAAAGCTAAACTCAGCAATGACCAACTTCCAAAAGGATTAGAAAAAATACCTGCAGTATTGAAACACAAGACCCCAAAAGTAATTTGGTCATTTCACATTAAATTTTGCGGTCAAATAATTTAAAGGATGTTTCTTAATGATATATAGTCAAATACTTAGCAAAAAAACTACTTATAGTTGTCATTTTAAAAATATCCATTTCTGCAATCATCATCATTCATCTTCGTCATCTTCATCGCTGTCATCATCAAACAAACAATCATGCCTATCTAACACCCTATCAGCAACATCTGAAAAAGCCCTCATCTCCCTTTTTACACCTCGATCCAATTCCTTTTAGGCCTTACCCTCATCCTCTTTTTAAGCCCTTCTAATTAAAATTCCCTCCTCAAAGGGCCATCCCTGGGCTTTTGTGGCACATGACTAAATAATATCAATCTACTCACCATTTATCTCCTAATGGGGTTAATAGCCTAATACGCTATTGTAAATGATCACATTCTTGATTCTATCCTTCATAGTCTTCCCATATACCCATCCTAACATCAATCTCTGCAACATTCATTCTTTGCTAATGTTGCTTCCTAATTATCCAACACTCGGCCCCATCCAGCATAGGCAGTCAAATGGTTATCTTATAAAATTTTCTTGCCCTTCATTGGCATGCAACAATCACATAGCACTCTAGAGACACATCTTGATCCACTCAACGTTAACTCTATTGGAAACATCCTCAGTAGTTTCTCCATCCTTTTTTTTTTTACATAGCCAAGGTGACAAAAACGTCACTTTGAGGAATCTCCTATACATTGATTTTAACTAAAGCCTCCCCTATACAATTGAAGCCAAGGTAATGTCAGTACTTTGTCTCGGTTATGCTAATTTTAAAACCTCTAGACTTTAAAGCCTTCGACTAAACCTCTATGTTAGCATTCACCAAATCTATGACTCATCACTAGCACCACATCATCCACAAATCAAAACACTCCAAGGAACCTTCTCCTTGAAAACAATGATTACTTCATCCCTAACAAGTGCAAAAATTACGGGGTTAGAGCTAATCCTAATGAAGACCCGCCACTCTAAGGAACACATGTATCTCACCATAACCCGTTTTACTCTTGTAAGAACACCCAGTGTGTCTTTAATGACAATATATATCTTTCAGCACCTTCCCCCTCAACACATCACGTAACCACCTTAGGTACTCTACTCTATGCTTTCTCCATATCTATAAAAACCATGCATGAATTTTTCCTCTTCTCTTTAGACCTTCCAATCAATTGCCTAAGCAAGAAACAAGCTCAAACCTTGATCTCCCTATCATGAAGCCAAACTGATTCTCTGAAATCCTTAAGTCTCTCATCTTAGTCACCGTTGTCATCGTTGTCATCACCATCATCATCATAGCCCTGTCCCAACTACTTGGGGCTGAGGAATAATTTCATGGCAGCTTGGCAAAAGTTTCACAGTCGACTGCCCACCTAACATCAACTCTCATCTTTTGCATAACCTGACAACCAACAGGTGCAATCTCTACCAGGTGGAATTAGACCATTTTCAGAAAAGGCAAACGTTAGCCCATTTCCACAATATTTTCTAAAGAATGAAGTAGTATGAACCTATAGTTTAAATTTTAACGCTGCATTTTATCTTAGGTATAGTATAAATATCTAGGGGTTTTTGTTAAAAATTTAGACGTAACTAGAAGTTATGCTTAGAAGAGATATGCCAACTGGTGGAAGAGGTAGGCAGAAGGGATGCTGTGAGGTTGGCAACCAATCAGAGAAATTTTGCCAAATAATCATGACAATTCACATTTCAGTCATCGCTGGTGAGAAGTTGAGCCATACACGTGAACACATGTTTGTGGATGTGGCATACATCATCATCTAGGCCTTACCCCAACTAACTGGGGCTGGATACACAAAACTGTTCCTCTA
Organism: Magnolia kwangsiensis; assembly: GCA_037074715.1. Classification (NCBI taxonomy): domain Eukaryota; kingdom Viridiplantae; phylum Streptophyta; class Magnoliopsida; order Magnoliales; family Magnoliaceae; genus Magnolia; species Magnolia kwangsiensis. The sequence goes on from CM073581.1 coordinate 103,311,674, forward strand.
TTTTACTCTATAAAGGCTTTGTCAAATGGTGACATGCATCTGCATCTAAATTAGGAGTCCCTCCATGATGTTTTCGGGTAAAATATAATGGATTAGTATTGTCTTTTCATTGTTATTCCTTGGGCCATGTGCCATCCGCAGTGTGGGCGTGGGCAAATGAGGAAGTTTGATATTGGTCGCGTAGTTAAAACTCTGCAAATCTACCTTTTAAAATACAACCCCAAATTGTTGGGACAAGATAAGATCATGATGATGATGATGAAGGGGACTTTCGGACTCGGAGTGCGATGAGTTTGCGAGAGACTAGGATCTTCCAATCTGGAACATTTCTAGGGATGGAACACAAGAGACCGCGGATTATGTAACCATGGGCCTCACTTGTCAGAAATGAAACCCCAGTGTATACCAAGCAACACAACGGGTCCCACATCATGTAATTCCACAGGTGTAAGTAAATGTAAATATCAAAAACTACAAACAAGCAGATCGAATGATCAAATTACGATCAGAAATCAACGATAATTGAAGGGTTTTGTGTGGTAGGGGCGATCGCATTACCTGTTGGATGATTTTGCGCTTGTTGTGGCCCGCGGCGAGGTCATCAAGGTTGACGATCTTCTTGATGTTAACTTGCATGTCGCGAACCATCTTGAACTGGACATCGGACTGGAGAAGGGCCCGCGAGATCTCGTTGAGGCAATCGTTGAGGACCTTCTCGTCGATGATCGTCGCATTGCTCATCTGCTGCAGGGCGCGGGAGATGCTCCCGCCAAACTTTTTTCATGAGGTGCACGTGTATGGCTTGGTGGGCCATAGAACACCTCATGAAACTTTCTCCCTGATCTAAAAAAGTTTCCTCCCTTGATTTGCATTTCTGTTTTCTATGGCCCACCAAAATTTTAGATCAGGGAGAAAGTTTGTTCGTTGGTGTTTCATGGGATTCCGCATCACATAGACCATTCGAATTAGACGCTAGCTTATGACATGTGTGCAAAGGTACGCACGTACGTAACTGCACGGTGAGCATGACTATATATATATATATATATATATATATATATATATATATATATATGGTAAAAGGTTCCATGCCATCGAGTGCTCATGAGCACGTCCGTTGAGGTCGAGTTGTGTGGGCCCACCATGATGCATGTCCAACATCTACCCCATTAGTCAAATGCACCATTCAATGGTGGGCCTAGGCCTGAAAAATCAAGTCAATCTGTTACTTTTGTGAGCCACACCACATATAAAAGTTAAGAGAGGTTTCCCTTCATTAAAACATTCATAATCATTTGTTGGGCCCACCGAGATATGGTTCACAAATTCAGCCCATCCATTATGTGTGTCCCACTTGGATGAGGGGTCAGACCAAGTTTCAGATGCATCCAAATTTTAGGTTAGGCCCACCAAGTGCATTTATATGTTTTATGCATGTCTTCACATGGATTTAGATGGTATGGTTCACCTGAGTTCCATATACAGCTGATTTTTGACATATCTCATAATTTAAAGGGAACCCATAAAATGCATGGTATTGATGATCGACATACATCATGGTGGGACCCATAGAGCTCGACCTCATGGGAAGTTCCCATGAGCTCGACTGCATGGAACCTTTGATATATATATATATATATATATATATATATGGGAAAAGGTGCTATGCGCTCGACCTCACCATAAGCTCCCATGAGGTCGAGCTGGGTGGGCCCCACCGTGATGCGTGTCGACCATCAACACTGTGCATTTGATGGGTCCCCTTTAAATTATGGGATATCCCAAAAATCAGCCGTATACGGAACTCAGGTGGGCCATACCATCTAAAATCATGTGAAGACATGCCAAAAACACATAAAAGCACTTGGTGGGGCCCACTTGAGTTTTGAATGCTACTGAAACTTGGTATGACCCCTTATCCTAGTGGGACACACATAATGGATGGGTTGGATTTGCAAACCACATCGCGGCGGGCCCAAAAAATGATTATGAATGTTTTAATGGTGCACGACCCCTCTCAACTTCTGTATGTGGAGTGGCCCACAAAAGTCACGGATTAACTTGATTTTTGAGACCTAGGCCCACGATAGAATGGTGCATCTGACTGATGGGGTAGATGTTCGAAACGCATCACGGTGGGGCCCACACAGCTCGACCTCATGGGATGGACCCATCAGCTCAAGTGCATAGTACCTTTTCTCTCTCTCTCTCTCTCTCTCTCTCTCTCTCTCTCTCTCTCTCTCTCTCTCTCTCTCTCTCTCTCTCTCTCTCTCTCTCTCTCTATATATATATATATATATATATATATATATATATATATATATATATATATATATATATATATATATATATATATATATATATATATATCATAGTGGGTTCACACAACCCTTAATTGGACCGTCCATCAATAACTAGGTCTTTGTAGGACCAGGATTGAGTACTTTTCCACCTCTTTGAAGCTCAAGCTCGAGATATATAAGCCGGGGCTCTAAGGGGCCACCATGATGTATGGGCTTTATCCACACCACACATCCCTTTTTCCATGTCATTTTAGGTTACAAGCTCAAAAATGATACAAATCCAATGTTTAAGTGGGCTATACCACAGGGAGCAATGTTGCTAATAACAACCATTGTTGAAACCTTCTTAAGGCCCACCATAATGTTTTCTTACCATCAAACCTAGTCATTAGGTCATGTAGCCCAGACGAAAGGTGTGTGTGTGTAGCCCAAAAGTTTCAATTATAAGAGTTTAATTCCCATTTTCTGTTTCACTTGAACCTTTGATGCACATTATTGTTGGGCTCTCTTAAAATGGCATGGACAAATGGTTGGACAGTGTGATAAAACCCATACATTATGTAGCCCCTAAGAGCCCCAGCTTGTCCCAAGCTCGAGACAGGTAGGGAAGTATTTAATCTGTGTTGTTGAGTATCAAATATTGCATATTTTTCCCTTACTATTCACTGGTTTTAAGAACATGAATATTCTTAATTAATCTATTTTCACATGTTTTCTCCTGCGATATGACTTTGAAAGCTAAGTATAAAAGAATGTTTAAAAAGAATATTTATGTTCAAATGATTACTAAATGAATATTTAAAAATTTGAAAGTCATTAATAAAGAATTTATATGCCAAAAATACAAAGAAACCAAGTGAGAAATGAAGAAAAACGAATAGTTAAAGTAAATAAAAGAAATCCTGAAAATTGGCTAAAAAAATTATATTCTAAAATTCTGAGTTTAAAAAAAGAAAGTCCTGAAATAATTTTAAAAACAGACTTCAGTCCCACCGAAGTTTAACTTCGGTCCAACCGAAATTACACAGAACAGTTTAGCGAGAAGGCGAGATTTTTAGCCTTAATTCGGTTTGATTGAAGCGTAGCTTTTTGCATAAGATTGAGGCAATTTCAAAGTCGGTCCAAGCAAAGTTTATAAATATGATTCTTTTATGAGTTTTTAAGCACAAATTAGAGTTCAAGGAACAAAACAAAGGGTAGAGCAACTTCCCAAAAGTTATTTTTTCTTCCTTAGTTAATTTTTGTGTTTTCTTCTAAGATGTTAGTCTTATTAGGATACCCTCTTAACTAAAGCTAAGAAATGAAGATTGTAGTTAATATTAGTTCTTAATTTGTTAAATTCAATGTTATTATTTTGAATGATAATTGATTATTAGTTTAGTTTAAATCTATTATTAAAAGTCTTGAAGCTATTTATTTCAAGATTCGTTTTACACTTCGGATATAATGGATACTTCGATTTAGCAATTGTTGAGCCTTGTTTGAGCAAAGGAATCAATCCATATAATTAATTGATCCAACAATGCCTAAGGATGCATTGGATGTCTTCAATTCCTTGTGATTAATCTCTGATTGTTTTATTGAAGAATTGATCAATTGAAATCATATTTATCTTAATATTTGTGACTAGTTTAACCGCTCCATCATCCAACTGGATGGATTAAGACTTCGATTCCAATTAAAGTATTATTGAAGTAGCAAATTGATGATTGAAATTACTACAAATGAATTCCTGGATGCTTAGTCCTTTTATCTTTGTTTTTCACGTTTTCCTAAAATTACTTGATTAATCATCCAACCAATCAAGTTTGATTTAGATTAGTACTAGACCGTGTTCCTCATTCCTTGTGGATTCGACATCAGTCTCACCGAGTAATTACTACTTCGCAACCCTGCACTTGGGATTCATAAACACGCGTCCTAGAGTAATACCCAAAATAGAGGGAGGGTTCGGCAACGCGGAACACCGAGCTCAGTGGATCCGTGACCATGGTGCCAACCTTGATGTATTTATTTTATATTAAATTTGTCCATCAATTTTTCCAGCACATTTTAGATAATTAGCCTAAAATTGAAGCACATATAACCTTATTTGGACTATACTATATATAGGAAATAGTAGCCATTGAATACTTACCATTAAAAATTTTATAGGGTCCACTGTAAAAATAAATTTCTATCCAACTTGTGATAAGGTTACACGGGCCAAGTATCACCTTGATCCAAAGCTTCCGTGAACTTAAGAAAATTTAAATGATGAACATTCAATTATCACTTTTTTCGATGGCGTGGTTCACCTGAGATTTAGATTTGTGTTGAGGGTCTAATATTGTATATTAAACTCCAGTTATTACTTATTTTTATGAACATGATACTGTTTAATGGGCCGATTTAGTTGTGTTTGTAATGCAAGGTATATTTACAAGCTTGAACTGAAAAAGGGTGCTTAAAGCATAGATTTAACACTCTAATGACACCAAAGGCAAGGGACAAACTCCAGAGGATCAAGATCGACGAAATTACACACCAAAGATCCGAGAAAATTGAAAAACTAAAGCTCAAGTGGCCCGAAAGACGTCCAAAATACAAGATCACATATTTCTCATCATCTGTTCAGCTCGAAACTTCATACATGGCCAAGGGATCACAAATTAACCGTACATAGATCACAGGGTTCCCATCATCCATTCGGCTCAAAACTTCATACATGGCCAAGGAACCACAAATTAACCGTACACATCAAAAATCAGCCATTGGATCGCTGTGGAAGTAGTCCAACGGACAGATCAGCCCCTTAAATCTTTAAGTGGGGCCCACCTGATCTCTGGATACACTTCAATTTTGGACTCAATGCCTTAATTGAGGCGAAAAAATAGGTGGACGGAGAGGATTTCTCATAAACGTCATGATGGACCCTACATGGAGGGTGTGCGTGTGCATAGCACACATGCACGCACCATGCACAAAAAAAAAGGGGAAACGAGTTAGCATACGCTGACCCGTCTTCTTCTCTCCGTTGCGAAAGAATGAACAACGTATTTACATTTTTCGTCCATTTTTCATTAGTGGGCCTAACTCATTGCTTGGATCGGTGATTTGGACCGTCTACTATGCAAAGAGGGGGGGTATTAACCTCACCTAGATGACCTTTTGACCCCGTGCACGCGATCACATGATTTCCACCATCAAATGCAGGATGAATGGTATCTTGAGTTGGTATAGTGGGTCACGCCAAAACCTGCCAAAACCATCCCTTCCCGACTGATTTTTTTCTAGAAATTTAATGGATGAGTTGGATTTCACTGGAAACACCATTGTGGGGCCCACTGAACACCTCAACACAGCCCCTACGTAGGTTTTACACACGTCCGTGAAATTCAGCCGTTGTGGGCCATTATGCGTCCATGGTGGTGGTCGGATGCATGATCCAGACCGTCCAATCTCTTGAAAAGGTGGCCCTAACCCTGTCCGTAACGTCGGTTTTGAGATATTTCGAAGAATAGCCAAGCAAACTCGATCCAAACGCAAGTCCTTTTGCGTTTTCTTTTGCTGCACCGCCTCTTGCTGCATTAGAAGCTTTTTAGGAGCTTCTGCACCGACTCCAATAGCCACAACATCGCCCCTAGTGCTTATATAAAGGAGAATCAGATCAGACCTCGGCTTGGGGGGGCTTGAACGTGAAGAGAGAGAGAGAAAGAGTTAGAGTTTTTTTTCTTTTTCTTCTTCTTGTGTTTTCATTGTCTTAGAGAAATATAGTCCATCCATGACGAGCTAAACCTCTTAGCTAGGGCTAAGAGGTGAAGCTTGTAGCATGATGGGAGACCTTATTTTGTGCTGTTGATTTAATTTTAATTTATGAAATACCTGGATTATAGTTTAATTAATGAGAATGTTTTTAGTTTTTAATGGTCTGTTGTGACTGAAATTATAATGGGTCTGTGATAGCTCTGAGCATGTTCCTACTCCTTTATATTTATGACGTCAAGAGGCCTTGTTGTTCACTATCGTCTCTTGAGCATGGTCGGATGACGGTACCCTTCTTAACTTTCATACATTACTGATTGATTGGTAATTAGTTTGATTATGTTGTTTACTTTGTCCTCTGAGCATGGTTTGGTGATAGAATCCATTCTAATTCATATACTTTTCATCTCTTTTAAACTATATCAAGGAAGTTCAGTTTAATTTTCATGATTATACCCTTCAACTGGATGAAGATGGACTCTAAGTCCAGTTGAATTCTTGAAGCAAACAGAAGATCTCCCTGATCTTTACAAGTGGATCCTCTGAATCCTTAGTTTCCCTCTTCTGAATTCCTTAAGTTTTAGACAATTATTCCTTGCATTCTATTTGATTTAAATTACATCTTAGTCTAGTTCTAGTCTATTTAATTTCAGATTACGTATAAGTTTCAGTCCCTTGGGATTCGACCTTAGTCTTACCAAGTTTATTACTACATCACAACCCTGCACTTGGGAAGTGAACAAGTTTTTGGCGCCGTTGCCGGGGACTGACGGCTACATAATTTTTGAAATTAATTGGTTTTGGAATTAGGTTAAGATTAGGATTTTTCTAACGTGTTTCTTGTTTTATAGGATTCTGAGATAGGCTTCTAAATAGGTAATTTCTTTCTTAATTTCTTTCTTTTTATTACTAAAGTAGGATTTGTCCTCCTTTTTAGCAAGCTTCTAATTTTGACCCCTTTAGAATCTAACTTTGTTTCCTATTTTATTTCTAGAATTTTTTTTTTATTTAGAGACTTTCTGTTTAGAAACTAACCTTCCTGTTTTATAAGCTTTTAAGATAGAAACTTCTAATTCGGTAAGCTCTTTCTAACCTCTACTATCTATTTTTCAGATCTCTTTTATTAAGTTACTTTCTAGTCTAGGCCTTTTCTAATTTATTTTAGAAAATTTCTACTTCATTCTTTTTAGGAATTTCGTCTTTTTCTTTTAGAAACTAACTTGTTTTGTTTTGTTTTGCAAGTTTTTTCTTTAGGGACTCAAATTTGGTAACTTCTCTCCAAACCCTCTCTTTCCTTCTAGATTTCTATTTATTACGATTAGGTTTGGAACTTGATTGAGGGCTGCGAGTGTTTCATGCCCAAGTGGGCTCGTGACAACACTCGACGTCTTTTGACTGAAGGAGGATTAATTGAGGGGTTAACTGTCCATCGCAGGACTAGACACCACTCGAATTTTCTTGAGTTAATTGAGGTTATGGCTGCAAATCAACCTCAAACACTACCTCCACCTGGGATTGAGGAAGTCCATGATGAGAATGAGGTATATTAAGCACCTCCGCCTCGTACTTTACGAGATTATTTACAATCGGCGGGGGTGAGCACACCCTCATGCATAGTTTTTTTAAAAAATACGGGACACATGAATATCAAGCCAGGGGTGATACAACTCATTCATAAATTTCATGGTCTTGAATCTGAAGAACCGTATTTACACTTAAGAGAGTTTGATGAGATTATAACCACTTTATATTTTCTAAATGTTTCTTAGGACATAGTCAGGTTGAAACTCTTTCCCTTTTCTTTAAAAGAAAAAGCTAAGACGTGGTTACATTCACTACGTCCTATATTTATTGGCATATGGAATGATATACAAAGGGAGTTCATAAAGAAATTTTTTTCATATCATAAAACGAACACCCTTAGCAAATCAATCATGAATTTTGCCCAAAGGAAAGATGAAACATTCTTCCAATGTTGGGAGCGGTTCAAGGATCTTGTTAGCTCTTGCCCACAATACGGTTTTGAAACGTGGTGCATTACGCACTTTTTCTATGATGGACTGACATCTTCCATGGGCCAATTGGTTGAGACAATGTGCAATGGAGAATTTATGAATAAAAATGTCGAAGATGTGTGGGATTACTTGGATAGACTTGCTGAAAATGCACAATCATAGGACACATACCCAAAATCGAGTACCACTTCTAGGCCCACTCAATCAAAGGAAAGGAGTGGAGTATACCTGCTGAAAGAGGATGATGATATCAATGTTAAAGTGGCTAATCTCATAAAAAAATTTGAGGCCATGAAATCGAGGAAGGATAAGGGTAAGGAAGTTGTTTGCGGTATTTGTGGTTGTTGCAATCACACAACTGAAAATTGTCCAACTATATCTGTCTTTCAAGAGGTTCTGACTAAGTAATCCAATGCGGTAAATAATTACCAAAGACCTTTCAATGGACCCACCTCTAATATGTACAATCCTAGTTGGAGAAATCATCCAAACTTCAGCTGGAGGAATGGATGAACTGCTACCCCTCAAAATTTCTTCAATCAAATTCCAAATCAAGGGAAACCTCAAGAGGATCTAGTTCTAAAACACATTCAAGACCAAGAGCTATTCAACCAAGATATCAGATCAGCAATAGGATCACTTACATCATTCATTCAAAGGATAGAGTCACAGATAATGATTGGGGGAAGGGAATGTTTCCTACTCAACCTCTTCTCAATCCCAAACCGCAATATGAGATAAGTGATCCAAGCTCTTTGGATCAGATGGAGCAGGCTAAATTTATCACCACTTTTAGGAGTGAGAAGACCATTGACAAAACTATTCCTATTAGGGCTGAAAAGCCTAAGGACCTGGAAGAGGATAACAATGATAAACCTAGCATTGCTCCATAAGAATTAGAACCGAAACTTCAAAAGAAGCCAGTTATCCCATTTCCCCAACGGTTGGTTGAATCAAAACCTCTTTCTAACTCTCAGGATATTGTAGAAGTGTTGAAACAAGTGAAAGTAAACATTTCTCTACTTGATGCCGTAAAATAAATACCTTCATATGTAAAATTCCTGAAAGACTTATGCACAACCAAAAGACGGCATAGTATTCAAAAGAAGATTTTCTTAACTAAGAAAGTGAGTGTCATCCTGAAGTAAGACGTGCTGCAGAAATTCAAAGATCCCGGTAGCCCAACCATATCATGTGTAATCGGAAATTATCGAATTGATCATGCACTTCTTGACTTAGGAGTGAGCGTCAATCTAATCCCTTACTCGGTATACAAACAGTTAGGTTTGGATGAATTAAAACTCACCCTAACCATATTACAACTTCTTAGTCGCTCTGTTCGTGTACCAAGAGGGATAATTGAGGATGTGTTGGTCAAGTTCGATAGATTTTACTACCCTGTAGACTTTATCATCCTAAACACCGAACCCATCAATAACATCAGCACTCAGATTCCTGTCATTCTTGTTCGCCCATTCCTTGCCACTTTAAACGCAATTATCAATTGCAGGAATGGTGTCATGACTATGTCTTTCGGGAATATGACATTGGAGTCAAACATCTTTTTCAATAACGACAGAAACTCAGAGGATGATGACAATTTCCATGACATTAACATGATTGATTCGTTCGTGGAAGATAGAACACCTCTGACCTTATCCTCTGACCCTCTAGAGACGTGCCTGGCACACTCTCATGACTTGGATGATGACATGATTAGGGAGAGGTGTGCCTTGCTTAATATTGCGTCGGTATTTGAAGTTAACTAGTAGAGGCCACAATTTAAAGAATTGCTTTAAACTGATGTCGTGCCTCTATCGTCTAACCTCAAGCCACTGAAGCTTGACCTAAAACATTTACCCTCTGATTTCGAATATGCTCATTTAGGTCAAGAAGAGACATACCCAGTGATGATTTCATCTCGCCTTGAGAACAAACAAGACAGTATGCTCATTTCTACTCTCGAAGAAGATAAATGAGTTATTGGACATATCCTCACAGATCTCGATAGGATGAATGAACTCCTTTCAACTGAATGTTTCAACTCTTTGGATGATTGCTGGGCACACTTTATAAATTCAAACGATCCCATGATAAAAGAAATAGTGAATGCCTCGCAAGATAATACCTCGGTAGTTGTCACGGACTGAGAGAGCCCTTATTCTAAAGTACCTTCTCCCCCGGATCTTGAATGCTTACCATTAAAGGAGGAGGAGCCGAAAATTGAACTAAAGAGTGAAACTTCGGTGTGTGTTGAGACTACACCACCTACTATAATTTTTTTTTTATAAAATTTCATCTACTTGTAGTCTCTGATTCATAATGGTGTAATAACTTCAAAATTTTTCTCTGGACATTCACGCTCTAGGACATCCAAGCTTACTGCAAAATGGGCTTTTGGATGATCTTGTTGAAAAACCTTCTAAGAAATTTACCAAGATACTGCCTGACGGAAGAACCTGGATGCATGATTGATTAGATTTTTCATGTTTCCACAGTTGAAGATTATAATTTATTACTTTCATAGGACTAGGGTAGTTTACTTTATATTGTTTTAGGTTAGATGATTTTATGCCATTAGGTTAGTTTGCTTGATACGTTGTTTTAGGATAGTTGCTTTCGTGCCTTTACTCTCGTGCTAACCTGCTTCCATGCTACGATCTCTTGAAAAATCTCTCTCTCAATTCCTTATCCAGGTACTATCTTCCCATCACTTTACTTTCGTTGTCCCATGTGCATTGCATGCTCATTTCTTTTACATTGAGGATAATGTAGATTTTAGGTTGGGGGTGAGCTATTACCTAATCAGTATTTTCTTAGCCTTGAGCAGAAATTGTGAAAATTTTTAAAAATTTTCTGCGATTTCTTGTGAATTCGAAGTGATTTTGACAGATATCCTTAATTTAGATTTTCAAGATACGTGATGTTGGTAATGTATGACTCTTGAATTCAGTTATTTAGTAGATTTCACAGTTAAGTCTGAATTATTAATTCATGATTAGAAGTTTTAAATATTGATTGAGTCATGATTTCACATGTCATATCTCGTTTTCACATTAAGGTTTTAATTTTATATCGAAGTGTTAACTTGGTAATCACTAAGCATGTAAGAAACCAGCTTGAAAAAATTTACCATCATGATCAATTGAAAAAAAAAACAGATTCTTTTGGAAAGGGTTGGGCGAATAATCTTCACCATAGATTTGCTCCATATAGGTGTAGATTTAATTCCCCATGGATGATATATGAAAAGGGTTGTGTGTACAGTCTTTACCATAGGTTTGCTCCCTATAGGTGAGGATTTGATTCCCTTCCTTGGCATTACTTTTAATAAGAAAAATCAATAATCTATGAGGTAAGTTTTGGGTTAGGTTTTGGTTGTCATGAATTCTTTTGTTGGTTACCAATGATATCATGAAATTGACGATTGGATCTCTTAATGATGATAAGCCAAGATTACACTATACACCCATGGATCTCAATATTTAAAATTGTTTTAATTGATAGACTAATACTTTGAACTTGATTACGAAGTCTACTGTGCACTTGACTCTAGGAGAAATTCATGTCCAACATTCATAAATCTTAGAATTCTCGTATCTGGATTGTTTTTTAAAAATCACTCGAGTTCATGAAAATTGTCCTGTATTTCTCAACTTATTTTTCGCATACCTTACTCGAAACTAGCAAGATGCTGGTTGGGGGTTGTGTTGAGGGTTAAATATTGCATATTAGACCCCAGTTATTACCTATTTTTACGAACATAGTACTGTTTAACGGGCCGATTTAGTTGTGTTTGTGATGCAAGGTATATTTACAAGCTTAGACTGAAAAAGGGTGCTTAAAGCATGGATTTAACACTCTGATGACACCAAAGGCAAGGGACGGACTCCAGGGGACCAAGATTGACAAAATTATATGCCAAAGATCCAAGAAAATCGAGAAATCGAAGCTCGAGTGGCACGAAAGACATCCAGAATGCAAGATTACAGGATTCTCACCATCCGTTCGGCTCGAAACTTCATACATGGCCAAGGGACCACAAATTAACCGTACACGTCAAAAATCAGTCATTGGATTGCTGTGAAAGTGGCCCAACGGACAGATCAGCCCCTTAAATCTTTAAGTGAGGCCCACCTAATCTCTGGATACACTTTAATTTTGGATTCAACACCTTAATTGATGCGAAAAAACAAGTGGACGGAGAGGATTTCTCATAAATGTCATGATAGACCCTACATGGAGGGTGTGCGTGTGCATACCACACATACACGCGCCGTGCACAAAAAAAATTGAAAACGGGTCAGCGTACGCTGACCCATTTTCTTCTCTTCGCTGCGAAATAACGGACAGTGTATTTACACTGTCCGTCTGTTTTTCATTAGTGGGCCTCACTCATCGCATGGATCGATGATCTGGATCGTCTACTATGCATGGAGGGAGGGTATTAACCTCACTTAGATGACCTTTTAGCCCCATGCACGCGATCACACGATTTCCACCATCAAACGCAGGATGAACGGTATCTTGAGTTGGTACAGTGGGCCACGCCATAACCTACCAAAACCACCCCTTTCCGACTGGTTTTTTTTCTAGAAATTTAATGGACGGAGTGGATTTCACTGGAAACACCATTGTGAGGCCCATTGAACACCTCAGCGCAGCCCCTACGTAGGTTTTACGCACGTCTGTGAAATTCGACCGTTGTGGGCCATTGTGCGTCCATGGTGGTGGTCGGATGTATAATCCAGATCGTCTAATCTCTTGAAAAGGTGGCCCTAACCCTGTCCATAACGTCGATTTTGAGATATTTCGAAGAATAGCCGAGCAAACTCGATCCAAACGCAAGCCCTTTTGCGTTTTCTTTTGCTGCACCACCTCTTGCTGCGTAAGAAGCTTTCTAGGAGATTCTGCACCGACTCCAGCAGCCACAACATCGCCCCTAGTGCTTATATAAAGGAGAATCAGATCAGACCTCGGCTTGGGGGGGCTTGAACGTGAAGAAAGAGAGAGAAAGAGTTAGAGTTTTTTTTTTTTTTTCTTCTTCTTGTGTTTTCATTATTTTAAAGAGATATAGTCCATCCATGACGGGCTAAACCTCGGATAAGAGGTGAAGCTTGTAGCATTATAGAAGACATTATTTTGTGTTGTTGATTTAATTTTAATTTATGAATTACCTGAATTATAGTTTGATTAATGAGAATGTTTTTAGTTTTTAATAGTCTGTTGTGATTGAAATTACAATGGGTTTGCGATAGCTTTGAGCATATTCCTACTCCTTTATGTTTATGACGTCAAAAAGCTTTGTTGTTCACCATCGTTTCCTGGGCATGGTTAGATGACGGTACCCCTCTTAACCTTCATACATTACTAATTAGTTGGTAATTAGTTTAATTATGCTGTTTACTTTGTCCCCTGGGCATGGTTTGGTGATGAAATCCATTTTAATTCATATATCTTTTATCTCTTTAAAACTATATCAAGGAAGTTTAGTTTAATTTTCATGATTACACTCTTCAACTGGATGAAAATGGACTCTAAGTCCAGTTGAATTCTTGAAGTAGACAGAAGATCTCCCTGATCTCTACAAGTGGATCCTTTGAATTCTTAGGTTCCCTCTTCTGAATTCCTTTAGTTTTATCCATTTATTCTTTAAATTCTATTTGATTTAGATTACATTCTAGTCTAGTTCTATTTTATTTAATTTCAGATTACGTACAAGTTTCAGTTCCTTGGGATTCGACCTCAGTCTTATCGAGTTTATTACTACATGACAACCCTACAATTGGGGAGTGAATAATCTATTTCATTTTTGGGCTCATGTCTTGAAATGATCTCAAAAAAAAATAAATGTATGACATAGATATTAAAAACATGCATCAAGGTGGGCCCATGTGCACGGATCTACCGAACTTAGTGGTTCGCTGGATCCACCTGAACCGCGTGCAGAGGACTCGGACGAGTGCGATGCCAAGCCACCTCGCGACACGCGTGCCCAAGTAGCATGTTTTTGTTAGATCGAGGGCGTTAATCAGAGGAACCTAACCGTACGTTAATATGTCGTGGCAAAAAATCAGGCTCTTCTCATGATGACGTCACCCACTCGTATGCCTGTAAAGTTGATTCTTCTCACAAACGTATCGGCGGACCACTTAGATGTGAGAAACCAACCTGTCCATCAATCTCTCTAATTGGGATGGAACGTCCACACCATTAAAACCTTTGGCAATACCGGCTTTTTATCTCCTTGTGTTTCCGTATTTTACAAGAAAATGGCAAGACAGGGGTCTCTCTCTCTAACAGACGCTTCCAACTTCTCTCACTCATCAGACAAGAAATCCCCATGGAATCCACCCCTCAACTACTCCCTGATTTGGGCTCGGGCCGCCCCCACCATAAGCATGTCAGGCTGCTCTCGTGCTTAGACTATTCTGGCTTGTCATGGCCAGCCCAAGCTTGAACTGAGGTTGGCCCGGCCCTAACCCGGCCTGCTGACATCCAAGGAACACCGTGATATATGCGTTTTATCCGAACCATCCATCCATTTTTTTTCTTATTATTTTAGGTTATAAGCCCAAAAATAAACCAGATCTAAGGTTCAAGTGGACCACACTACAAGAAGCAGCGGTGATAATTACTCCCATGGTTGAAACCCAGGGACCAGATGAAACTACCCATGTCTGGTTTACATTGAAGAAAGCTATACCTATCATTTCCCCCTTCGTTATAATAGGAAGTTACAACAGATGTTCGAAGGAACGAGGAAGAGACGAGAGCATATCCATTGCCCCGAGGATAAGCTATGATTATTGGATTTTCAAGGAGCTTTAGCTAATAATTTTCTCGCTATTTTCTTGGATCCTAATTCAGCAGTGACCCCTCTGTCTCTTGTCGGTGGAAAAGCTCTGTGGGATCCACCATGATGTGTGTGTTTTATCCACGCCGTTTATCCATTTTCTCAGCTCACTCTATTGCATGAGCACAAAAATGAGGCAGATCCAAAACACAGGTGTACCACACTGCAGTAAACAGTGGTGATTGAACGCCCACCATTAAAAACTTCTTCAGGGCCACAAAACTTTTGCATCAAGCTAATATGTTTGTTTTCCCTTCGTCTAGGTCTGTCTAACCTAATTAACATGTTTGATGGTAAATAAACATTACGTCGGCCCCTAGGAAGCTTTTAATGGTGATAATTCAATCACCACTGTTTACTGTGGTGTAGTTCACCTTAGATTTGGATCTGACTCATTTTTGAGCTGGTCCTAAAATGCACTGTTAAAATGGATCGACGGAGTGGATAAAAGAAATACATCAGGGTGGAGTTCATAGCACCGACCAGTGTCGAGATTGTTGTCAGCGTGTCTTCCATTTCTATAAAAATACAGGAGTTCAATCAGCTGAACGGCATACTTGATTGGTCAAGTGAATCTCTGATTATATAAATTGATTTCTGGAAAATTCTAAACAGATTTGATCGATTGACTTGGAAAGTTCAAGTGATCGGGTATTGTTTAATAATACATGTAAATTCTATGGACTCTTTTGAGTATGTCCGAGCCCAACATTTGGACTAAGGAATATTCACCAGAAGACCACCCCTTGAACTTCTCATATTATTTGTATCGGTGCAGTGTAAGTATAGTTTGAAATGGAGCATGTTTATTTGATGGCTATAATGATCTGATGGGTCTACAAACTCGACAACTCAGGTTAATCAACAGGCAGGACCCACCTGTACTATTAATGAACTGGACTAGAAACATTGGTTTCTCTCCATAGAATATGAATTATTCATAGAAGGATATAGTCTATAAGTTATACTACCAAGATAAGTTCTCTTAATTCCTTGATAAATTTCAATAACATGGAAAAAGGGAATTTTCATTGGTAAGGATAAGTAGATATATAACATAGCAAACGGCCAAGATCTACATCTACGTGTGCAAGCAAGATGCAAGCATATGCAATATACATGTTAATACCTGTTAGTTGCGTGACATATCAAACAAGAAAGAATTGGTTACAATCAAACATGTTTGACCTATGAGGCCCACACGCAGAGATGGTCTGGTGATTAGAGCTGCCCGTCTTCTCAATTTCTGTCCTAGGTGACTATGGTCTGACAGCCACGCTTCAAGATGGTCCTTGCTCCTCATCTTGACAGTTGAGTGTGAGCCACTGATTTTATTTTATTTTATTTTAAATTATTTTTCTGTTCTACATTCATCTACTAACTCATTTCCTCTACAACTATTGTAGAATGAATTATTCTATAATTTTGTGTGTGATCATCCACCATTGTGTGTGAATTGGAGCCCAAAAATTAGGCTGATCCAAAACTCAGGTGGGCCATACAATGTGAATCATGCATGGAACCTCTAAAATTATGTTGCATGGTCTACCTGAGTTTTGGATGGCCTGATATTGGGGTGTCCACTCATCCTAGTGGGGCACATCTTTTGAATAGATTGGATGGCACTTACAAAACAGGGTGGGGCCAAACCACAATCTGGAAGGTTTAAATGGTGAGCATTCCCATCCCGGCTGTTCCCTATGCTATGATCCACCTTTGTTTTGGAAACGCTTGATTCTTGAGATAGGGGCCCACACCAAAATTGTAATGTACGCGTATTCTAAAATAGTTGTTGAGGAACAGGCCTCTTTGTTCATGCATGACCAGAATCATCCTTGTAGTAGCCTCCAGCGTATGGACGACTGCGATCATCAAACTATCTCAGCATAAATACCTTAAGTGTTTGATTGTGGGCCTTGTCTAGGTATGCCCCCTTGGCATTGCCACGTGTCCGGATCTCTCCATCATCTCCAATGGACCCGTACATGCTCCACAATGCATCTCATAACCACCATGATCCAACTATCTTTAGTAATTAATCCAGCTTCAAAACTCTTGATTAATCATATGTTGCATATCTTATCTCATCTTGAAATTGAATATACAAATCCCTTGAAACATAAACAAAGAACACTTGGGGCTCATTAAGCAACTTGGATTTGAAATCCTGTAGAATGAGGTGGATTTTAATCGATTCCTTTGATTTCATGCTACCAAACGAGCCACACACACACACACACAGACACAGAGAGAGAGAGAGAGAGAGAGAGAGAGAGTGCATGTGCGTGAGTGTGTGCGCGCGCGCAATCTAAGATCAAAACAAGAATGACACAAATCATCTAAAACGAGAGTGACCCAAGTCATGTAATCATGCAACCCTTAATGGGTTTAAAGACTTTATGCATCAAGATGAAAAATACCAAGGACTGTTTGGTAGACAACTAAAAATAGGGAATGTCGACCTATATCACAGTGGGCCCACACTCGAAATTGTAGAATAAGCTTATTCTACGGTAGTTGTAGAACGGCCTCTTCATCTTATTAAACTATATAGTGATAGTTAGAATCATCTTTATGACATGAATTAAAGTAGCCCATATATATAGCATAGCCTCCATAATTGGAGGGTTTGGATCACAAACCATCCTAGCATATATCAGCATAAATACCTTAAGAATTCAAGACTCCCATTTTGGGCCGTACGTGTCTATCATGATCACTTGAGAGTGCCATGTGGTCGGATCTCCGAATACCTCCATCATCTCCAATGGGCCGGTGTGAGTACACTAATATCTATAGAGTGAAAGAAATTTCCTTGATCCGGCAACAGAAATGAAGAAGGGGAGGGTTAGGTTTCCAACCTGAGCTCTGACATCATGTAAAGTGAAAGAATTTTCCTTGATGATTTTCATTGGAGGAGTAATAGTCCTCTTATAGAAAAGATACAAGCTAATGTAGATAAATACCTAGTCTACCCAATTGTTAAATATAAAACTTAGAATCCAACCAAAAGTAATTAACAAATATGTACAATTTACAATCTAATAATATCACCTGTCTTTACAAAATAATCCATCTTCAATCTTCCTCATTAATCATATGTTGCATATTTCATCTTATATTGAAGTAGAATATGTAAGTCCCTTGTAACATAAACAACAAACACTCAATGAAGAGAGAGAGAGAGAGAGAGAGAGAGAGAGAGAGAGAGAGAGAGAGAGAGTCAAAACTAGCAATTTTATATGTGGTAGTGTGGGGTAGCATCAGTAGGCCGCCCTGTAGACTACCATATTGTATTCAAGGTTTACCATGCAACATGATTAGGGTTTACTGAAGATTAATCTATCTCCTTTTCCCCAAATCATGCAAAAAGAGTGACCCAAATCATGTAATAAAGTAGATGGAATCACAATACAAAAATGAGGGAGAGAGAGAAAGAAGCAATTACTGGGTTTGAAGAGTTTATGGGGTTGGTTGATCAGAATGAAAAATGCTAAGGACTTGTTTCGTAGACACCTAAATAGTAAGTTCATCTCATTTTAGTTGATCGTGGCTATGTACTAGAGATCAGGTATCTTTTTAGTAAGGATCTCTAATTCATAATTATGATTTACCAAAACGAGATGGGCGCATTATTCGGTATCTGCCAAACAGACCCTTAATGGGTTTTGTTGCGGGAGAATCATAGAATGAATATTCCATAATGGATTTAGAGAGTGCATGCTACGTACATATGCAAATGAAAAATCCATAGTGAGTTTTGTTAGAGAGAGAGAAAGAGAGAGAGAGAGAGAGAGAGAGAGAGAGAGAGAGAGAGAGAGAGATCCACTAGCATCTGTGATCAGTAATTTCATTACTAACTCTTTATAAAAACAACAATCGGAGGGAGATCCACTAGCAGCTGTGATCAGTAATTTCATTACCAACCTCTTTATAAAAACAACACAATCACTACAAACTGAAAAGATCACCAGAACAACTTATTGCTGTTATTCTCTGATACCATCACATCTTTAATTCTCTCTCTCTCTCATAAACATACTCTCCACACCAGCTAGAAGAAAAAGATCCTGGAAACAAAAAGAAAAGAGAAGAAATAAAAATTCAACCGTGAACCAGGCCGCAAGACAGCGCCATCAACAAGATTGCCGCATCCTTCTCGTCTTGCGGGAACACTCGGTGAAACGCCGAATTCTTACTCAAACTTATCGTGAATTCTTCAAATCGAATCTCCCATGATCGAGGTGCTGCGATTTTGCACCGCTTCTTGTGTTGGTTGGTGTGATTGGAGTTTAATCGCTTCTCTTTTGACACTTTATTACTAGACGTAGAAGAAGCGATTATACCACTGCTTGCAGCCGCCATTGCCCGTCTCGCCTTCCTTTGTCGAATTCCACAGGCATTGCAAAGAGACTGCACCAATGAAGTAGTTGTTGGAAATGGAGAAATTCTATTGAATAAGAGAAGGAGAAATCAAGATAGGGTGAGAATTACCTTGGGACCGCGCGGCCCGCTCCTCCATAGAGGCGTCTTGGTTGTGTTGCAATCTGAGCAGACTCTAATTGTGGTGGTGCTGTTGTTGTTGTTCTCATCATCAAATGGCTGAGATTTCTCTGTGGCCCGATCAGAGTTCATCATTTTCCTCATAAACCTCATCTTTGAAGACATCCACTTAACTGGCCCATTGTTACACTGATCTCGATCTTGATCGGCTTGCTTAGGGATAGAATGGTAGTTGAAGCTGTGATGATTGTCATTGTCATCAACAATCTGAAACCGTCCATCAGCCTACAATCATCAACATGAGATTTTGTCATAAGAAAATCAAAGGTTCAACTACATGTAATTAACAAGCTTTGAACAGATATTCTTTTCAAGTTGAATTCCTAGTACCCACTTGTTCTTACCTCATTTTCTTGATGTTTTTTATGCTGTTGCAGTGTTTGATCTCCGTCATGATCTCCCTCCTCTTGTCCTTGTGTTGGACTGAAGAAGATGGGGCATGTAGATGATGAAACTTGGGATGTTTGGATGAAAAAAACATGATTGTCATCTTCGTTGCCCTCTCCAACAGGCAAAGGAGATGCCGAGGTGAGATAAGTTGGAGTCATGGAGAGAGAGAGAGAGAGAGAGAGAGAGAGAGAGAGAGAGAGTAGTCTTGCTCAATGGGGAGAGAATTGGTAGGTGAGAGAGAGAGATTGAGTAGTCTTGCTCAATGGGGGAGAGAATTGGGAGGGGGAGAGAGAGAGAGAGATCGAGTAGTCTTACTCAATGGGGGGAGAATTGGGAGTGAAAAAGGCTAAAAGGGCCTGATGCATGGTGGGGCAGCGAATTTCCTTCCAGTTACATGTCCCTTGCAACCACGAAAAGCTCTTATACACTGAAATGACGGTATAACATCCATTCTATTTATTAGCTACACCAAATCATGTTACAACGTGAGCAAAATCAGGCAAATGTAAAACGTAAGTGGGCCACACCACTGGAAATAGTGGAGATGGGGATGCCCACCATTGAAACTTAATTTCTTGGGGCCCACAGAATTTTGGATCAACACAGAAGTTTTGGATCAGGTTGATATTTGTGCTCTCTCCATCCTAATAGGACTCGCCTCATGAACGTCTTGGATCTCATATAAACATCACGGTGGGCCCCAGGAAGGCTTCAATGGTGGGCATCCAACTCTACTTTTTCATGTGGTGTCGCCCACTTTAATCTTGAATCTGCCTCCTAAATTTCTGACATAAGCCAGTGCAACTGATGGAGGGGGTGGATGTTACATAGACATCACGGTGGGCCCCATAAAACAGTTTGGTAAACCGTAGGAATTATCCTCTAATGCATGGTGAGGTAAGTATCAGCCAGGGGGAAATAAAAGAAAAGGAGAGGCTGAAAAGGTGGTCACGTGACTCGAAAATGCAAAAGACCGCCAAACACTAACGGTTAAAAGACAGGTAAAAGGAGTAAGATCGAATGCTACTACACATCGTAAAATGACGAAACCCTATATGTAATTTTCACCAGTTTCACCCCAATAAATAGTATTTTTTTTTTTTAGTTACGGTTTATGCAGATTGGGGAGATGGATTGGATTTTATGGCAGAACATCCCTCTGATTAATCTGACTGTGTATGATCTTCCATGCTCCCGGACCCATTTACAAGTGGCCGGCACGTTGCCCAATCTAAGCTGTCCAAATGGTGGGTCCACTTAGTTCATTATTAGATATCCTATTTCTCAATCTGTCTAAGTGGGACCCACTACTTGGACGGTTTGGATTGTAGCATATGTGTGACATGTATACGTGTGCATGCAATGCAATGCAATGAATGGTCATACTCTTCAGAGGGAACGGATAACTCCTGCCACCTTAGCATTGCCAAAAAGAAAGCATTCAATGCTTATGCAGACAAGTAACAAGGACAGCCCACAGTCTCTTTTTGTATCCTGAGAAAATCTTTGATGCTCTGGCAGAGAGTGATGGCTCATGCGCATGCACTTGGAATCCGTACACGTAAGCTGTTTAAATCATGTGATCACTTTGATGGGTCATAAACGAAAAATAATAGTAAGCAGACTACTCAAATGGCCAATCGTTGACAACTAGCCCACATTTGAAATGAAAAATATCAGACGGTCTAAGCTCAAAAAATAAATGTGCATTAATCCATTGATAATTCAGTTACCTCATTTTGGGTAATATGCAATCCACAGTGGGACCCATTTCCAAGTTCCCCAGTGCTTGTGAAAATTCTAACTACATGCGCATGAACCATCAGACTCTGCCAGAGTATCAAAATACCTGAGGTCGTTTTTCATCCTTCCCATCCTTTCACACAGGAGAAATTTATGACTGTGGACCCCACCTTTTATCCAGTAGTTTTTACAAAATAATACAAACTTAACATACATACTCAGACCTTCTCGTACGAACACCGAATTTGAGGACAAAAATACCCCTACCTTCCTCTGCCTGGCGTGCAGAGACGAGCGCTGACGGATGATCCTGCGTTGGAACTCAGGTGGGGCTCACTGTGATGTTTGTAAGAAATCCTTCCCATCTAAGTTCATTTATAGGGTCACAAAGACCTCGATAAAAAGAAAAAATAAATTTTATAATGATCCAAAACTTCTGTAACCACTACAAGGGTTCAATGGTAAACGTTTAATTCTCCATGACCTTTTACAGTGTGGTCCACTTGATAGCTAGATTTATCTTATTTTTCATCTCAAGCCTTAATATAAGCTCACCAAATAGATGAACGGTTTGTATATAACATAGACCTCATAATAGGACCCACAAAAACAATATAGCAAAAAAAAAAAAAAAACATATTTTATTTTATTTCGAAAATCAAAATGATATTTATATTGTAACTTAAATTTAGTTCCACAATTTATACGGTTTATATTGGGTTAATTTATAGCACATATAACATTGGTAAATGCCTGTGCACGAAACATTACATGCAGCCAGAGTATCAGATAATTTCCCTTTATCAAGATAGAACATGTCAGCTCCCTCAGAGTGAGGATCCTGTCAGGGTAGGGTCAAGTTTGCCTTTGGGTATTAAACCGGCCTGGGCGGCTAAGTCAACTCAGATGAGCCATGAATCCATGCTTCTTCATTGAAGTCTTTGTTTGGAGGTCTTTGAGATGCCGTAGGTTTTTAAGTTATAAGTGGCTTGCAACCTAAGCATGTAAGGCACTTCTTATTTACTAAACCTAGTGGCTTTCAAAAATGATTCTCAAGTACTTTTTATTGTTCACAGTAATTTGATTGGGCCATGGAACTAAATGGCATTGAATTGTATTAGATGGGATTAAGACCATTGTTACACAATGATTGTATGTCTGAAAATAACGATATGGTATTTTAGTTATTCAATTCCATGTTTGGGATAAAATTCTTGCTACAGAAAGATATTAAATTAAGTAAAATCCTGTTTAGTGGACTTTGAAATTGTAATCTATGAAACAAATTCACAACAAATGTCATATTTTTTATTTTTTTTAATTGGATATGATCAAAGGAGCTGTGCAGGCTGAATATATTTTGGGCTAGCTCTCTAAAACGAATATTATTTACTTGTACACATAATAGAATATCATGTGTAAAGGATGTATGCGGATGGACAACATGAGTAAATGCATGCATCAATGTGAGGGCCCACGTGTAGTGAATTTGAAAATCCATAAAAGTCCCACATAGGATCACCAAATATGATTCCATAAGACCAAATGCAATTCCATCCCACATAATTTCAACCTTTTTCATCTTCCTCAAATGTTGGATGGAATTTACATGGGATCAAATGCAATTCTATCACACCTAATACCATTTAATATCATGCGCCAAACGTCCACTGGGGTCTTTTTGGATGGCTGAGTTCCACAGTGGGCTGTATATCCGAAATGATTATCTGGAACTGTCAAAATTATATTGGTACCGAGCTACTAATACAAACCTCTATAGCATTCGAATCTGTTGAAATTATATTGTAAAGAACGTCCAGATGAGAACCACCCCATGTCCATCCAGCTATCCTCTAACAACCCAAAAATAAAAATAAATAAATAAGCAAAAGAGGATGAGTTGAGAGGCAAATGCCATGACTAGAGTCGTAATAAAGAGGGGCAAACCAATTCAAGGTCCCCAAGGAGCTCACTTCATCCCACTTCTTCCTGAACAGCCGGAAGTAAATCAGGCGTATTTTGAACGTTGGTCAAAGGGGCGGCAGATTGAGCATTAATATTAATAATCGAGACTGCCATCCGGATTCATTATGGGAATGTTCGGAAGTGCCTCGTTGAGGGCATGGACTCCCAACCCGTTGACAGCGGCTATTGCATTCTAAGCTTCCGTCTCTTCACTTATAGGGTCTTGAAAGATTTTTAGGTGCTCGCACTGTAATGATTCACTTGTTGTTGGCATTGTTACCATGTGCAATTAATAAATTCTTAGAACACGGCTAAGGAAGACGACCTAATATTTTTCCATGTCAACTGTAGAAAATTACATTCATGTTTAGATTATGATATCACAGTGTATGTATATGATCTTAAACATGTGTATTATGCATGTCCATAAGATTGAAATTATCAGTTGATATTTGACAAGGACTATAGTCATCAGGTGTGGGCCGGTTAAATCATGTGCAAAGTGTGTAGAAAGAATGAAAATTAAAATGCACAAGTTCAATTGATCTGGAGCAAACTTTCAATCAGTCTTGGTTGGTTGAAGGCTCTTTGCTTGATCGATCGAAAGTGTGCAAAAACATTCAGTAACATTTTGTCCATAAATCGAACTTAAGTTTGATGGATAGCATCCATAAATGATACAATGAATATGGACACCATCAAAAGAATAGAAGTTCTATATTTTGAGGCTTTGATTGATAATCAAATAGCTGGAGAGGGTGCAGATACCAGTTCTAGAGCATCAACCTGCATTTTTTTCACAACCCACTGATGGAAGACCCGGAACTTCTAATATGTGAGAAAGGCTTGATCTTTTAGAGACGGGTTCATAGGTCCAAAATACTTGGGTGTGCTTTTATATTTTATCACTAAAGGACAGTTGATAGCTATCTTGCAACTGGATTTGAGTCGCACCAAGTCGCATCGAATCGGCCAACTTATACATATGACTTGACGAGTCTTGTTGAGTCTTGACTGAGTCAGCTTGGAGTCTACCAGGCACATTCGAGTCAAGCCGACGAGTTTTAGAACTCTGATTATGAGTCAAGTACCACATTGCATGCCTAGGCCTCAAAAAGCAGCACTCAATAACAAACAGAACCACATCGGTCAACCATTGCTTGGGTAGAACCCAAATGGGCCGAGGTCTTGGATTTTTGGTGGCGCAAAAATATGAACCCACTTGGGTTTGACAATTTTTTATTTCTTGATAAAATTAACGGCGTGGATCTACCTAATTGTCCCCCCCTGTGATTGCACCACTCGGATTTACATCACATGTGAATGGTCTTTTCACTTTATACTCCTTCCAAGCTTTGGAAATAGGAAGACCCAACGCAACCCAACCCAACCCAACCCAACCCAACCCAACCCAAGTCCAACAACCAACTATACTGACTCTCCAATTTTTATCTTAGGGTGTGTTTGGCTGCACCAAATTTTACAAAATATCAGAAGATCTTGTACCAAATTACACTGATTTATCATGAAATATCTTGATTTTGGTGCATCCAATTACACCCTAATCTAATACAAAAATGCATGCAAATGTAGGAGAGATTCTGTACAGACACCTCCAACCGCCCAATAGATGAAGAAAACCCATAACATCTTTCAAGATGGAATTCATGTATCTGCTATCTATTTGCACACATGGCCTTCCTTATCCAACTGATCGATAGATAATATCCGCCCATCAGAAAAATAAAATGAATGTAATTTTTAAGATGGGGGACAGGGCTACGTACATGGCCTGTGAATCACACCCGTGTGTATGTTCCCCTGAATAGAGAGCCCGTGAAAGGTACACTTTCATGAATTTATCTCATAAGCAACCAATAACGTGAAGTGAGTCCAAATGACCGTAGTTGTCAAAACGGTCCATCCAAATCACAGGGTTATGGATTTGAGCTACAGGACAGTTGTGTCTGAGATGTCAAAAGGCCCCATCCCTTTGCTTGCTGCAACTTGTGAGTATGGACATGCCAGCAAAAAGGTATTTCAGGCTTGTGGACCCCACATGCATGTACCCAAAGATCGGCCGGCCACACGCAATATAGTTAACGTGGACTGCTAGGAACGTGGATTTGGTTAGCCCGGAGAAATACTGACTTTGGTGAGGTCGTGACTATGGGGCCCACTTTGATGTGTTTGTTGTATATCCATGCCGTCCATTCCTTTTCACTGATTGTTTTAGAGTGTGGGAACAAAAATGGAGTAGATGTAATTCTCAGGTGTGCCACCCCACAGGAAACGGTGGTGATTGAATGTTTACTATTAAAATTTTTTTGGACCAAGATGATATGTGTTTCCCTTCATTCACGTCTTTGTGACGATATCAACAAATTGGATGGAAAATATACATTATGGTGGGCCCTGAGGATTTTTTAATGGTGAGCGTTCATCAACCACTGTTTCAAATGGTGTGGTCCACCTGATATTTGGATCTGATTTATTTTTTTTATGCTCTAAAATTATCTTAAAAACGGATGAACGGCATGGATATAAAACACATGCATCTGGGTGGACCCTACTGTCATCGCCTCACCAAAGCCGGTGTTTCCCCGACCTCACCGATTCCGCTTTCGACTGTTAGCTTAGCGGGTTATTTTTAAATCATCCGTAATTTAACGTTGCTACGACGTGGATTTTTCGGAACCGATTGCGTCTTCTTTTTTTTTTTTTTGTTAGCTTGTTAGTACACCCACTGTCAGATCACACTTCACTGTTAGCCCACACCCACTAGGGAATGGATGCCAAGACCTCGGTGTCGAAGCGAGGTATCATTCACTCAGTCTAACACTTGAGCTATGGATGTGAGTGTGGAACGGATTGCGTCTAGCCCCCATGTACGAGAATCTGTCCACGGAGGGCTATGTGAGATCCACCTTAATGTATAAGTTCTATCCACGCCGTCCATTTAATTTTCCAGATCATTTTATAATATGTTGCTTGAAATGAAGTAGATCCAAGGTTTAATTGAACCACATCAAAGGAAGCTGCAGTGATAGTGACACCCACCGTTGAAACTTTCCTAGTGGGAACCAAGATGTTTATTTTCCATCCAATCTGTTCATAAGGTCATATGTTCCTGGATAAATTGAAAAAACAAATATTATCTTGATCCAAAGCCTGTGTGGCTCCCAATAAATTTTTAATGGTGTGAGTTTAATCCCCATTGTGTGGTTCACTTGAGATTTAGATCTGAGTCATTTTTCTTTTACATTCTAAAATGATCTGTAAAAAATAGATGGACGGCGTGGATGATACTCATACATCACGGTTGGCCCTACATAGCCCTGCCATGACAGATTATGGTCCACCGGGGAAGGACGCAATCCGCTTCCGGATTTTTCTGGTTGGTCAGAAAAGCACTAAACCTATTAAAAAATCTGAGACCATCGATCCAGCCAAATAGAGCCTCAGATGAGTGATCACCAACGTTTGATCTTGACAAGGGATGTTTGCACGAACATGGTTTTTTTTTCCCGCCACTTCATATTCAAGGTGAGAACTAACTCATGCACGGATGGCATTGTCTTCCAACGTGGCAGATATGTACATGCTTGTGAGGCTAGCAACGAATACAACGCCTGCAACAAAAGCACTGACTTGTTGCAAGTCATCCAAGGCATATATGCATGACATTTGAGACAATCGAATGGTGGGTCACATTCTGGATGTGGGAAAGCTTGAAATGAAACTAATCTGATTATCTTAATAATCTGACTTCAACCCATTTAAGTTGGATGGCTGAACACTCTCCTTCCAACCGTTCATTTGTTGGCCACCAATTGTTGGCGTCCACCGTGGTGTGTGTGTATGGAATCCAATCCGTCCATCTGGTGCACCATGTGAAATCATGCCTTAGAACCTCTATAATCACGTGCTTTGGCCCACCTCACTTTTGGAGTGTCCTGATTTTGGGTGTCCATCATCCTGGTGGGGTAATCTGATGAACAGATTAGATCACATATACAAAATACAGTGGGCCCCACACACAATCTGGAAGGTTTTAATGTTGGGCATCCCCATCCCAACTGTTCCATGTGGTGCGACCCACCTGTGACTAGGATTGACCTGAATGTTGGCGTGTGGGTTGAACTTGAAAGGGCTCATCAGATAAATGGAGTGGATGTGGGCCCTGTATCACGGTGGACCCCAGACAAAACATCTATAGAATAAGCTTATCATCCAAAGTACAAACATTGTATTTGTATAGGTGGTCTGTGGGCAAAAGCGAATGATTAGTTGATATCGTATTCATACTCCTCAGGTTGTTCTACATTAGGAATTTTAAACCGTACTAACGTGAGAGTATGGTGGATCATACACACGCACAAATCCACCGTACACATGCCGTGCACTTACTATAGATCATCCAAATAGTGAGACCGGTATGGATGGACTATGTCGAAAATCACACTGGTTGGATGATCCAAACCAATTTGGTGGGTGTTTGTTTGATGGACGGTCAAAATAAAAATGGCCCAAGATACAAATTCAACGGTGAAAATGGGTCGCTCCATAGACGACTCGAGCATATCACTTCTTAGATAAGAAAAATGCAAGGCATACGTGTGTGAGACAAAGCCTTCCATCAGGTGGGCCACACTTGTTAGATCTTCTTGCTTAAAATAGGGATTCTCCGGTCTTCAAGTGGGCCACATAGTACAAAACAAGCGGAGAGCTGAAACAACCTTTTCTTCACATTTATTTCATTACCGCGTGGCTCACCTGACGAATACACAGCCTTTAAAAAAAAAAAAAAAAAAAAACACACGCGCGCGCACACCACACACTCACGCCATAGTGTGATTTCACCACCTATGTGTACTTGAACCCTTGAAACAGGTATTGAAACTCCTGGAGAGTCGGCCACGCGAGCAAGAGCAAGGACCTGGCGAATACACAGCCTGAATTTAAGCTAGAAGACACGAATAGTGTGGCACACCTGATGGAAAAGCTTATATCTCACACGTGCACCATATTGGCACGTGTGGACGAGCAGGCTTTCTACACGCGTGTGGGCATTAGTAAACCTCCTGGCTAATGGCTTACGTCTTTACGAATTGAAAGGTCTGCGTTTCTTAGTGAAGGGATGAACGAAAAAAGATAAAAAGCGAACGACCCCACCAACGTCGTTTCCAGGGTTTGCTGAGTTCTTACGCATGTGAAGCGCTACCCATCCACATGCATCCACACGTGCTAATAGGAACGCATGTGCAAGATTAGCTTTCCATCTAGTGAGAAAAATGCTTGGATTCTGCCTCGGAATCAGGTGTTGCAATTCTTGGGTGGGCGATAGTGGTCAGAGTAAAGTGGCGTTTAAAAGAAATTATCTCTGGCCGTCCATTTGTTTTGTTGCCCAACTGAGAGAAAGATCCGATCAAACACGTGTCTTCTATATCGGTATGTGTGGATGTGCAAGGCTACCGTACCACGTATGGAATAGCAAACAATCTGCAATGACATTTTGAAAAAGAAATGCTGTAAATGCCTGCCTAATGTCTGTGGCAATTATACTTTCACGGTTTCACCTTGAAGATTCTTTCGTAGATTTTTGCCACCTATGTCAAGGGATTTAACAATGATCATTTACTTTTCAGATATAGTCATGAGAAATGCACCCGAGTTTCAATTTCCGGGTGGCTAGTTCTGAAGGTTAAAAAAAACAAAGACAGAAGGCTACTCCCACTGACAAGAGCTGCAATGATGGCAACTTTACAATGTTTGTACTATCCATTCTAAAATAATGTCATAATAATGACATCAATTTACATCACTTCAGTGTCCAATCATATTATCATCAAAATAGACTAATATTATTCTTAAAATAGATAGTTTTAAATAATTAAATGAAAGTATAATAATTACAAACTACTCATCTGTTGACTAATATTATTCTTAAAATAGATAGTTTTATATAATTAAATGAAAGCATAATAATTACAAACTACTCATCAGTTTGGTGCATCTGCATTCTACAGTTGTAATGGTAAAAAAGTAACCATGATACAATTACCATGAAAATGGGCAAACCAAACACAGGTCACGAGTGATTGACCGTTTCCTATCCATATTTAGGAAATCAGATTGCGTACTGAGTTACTCGGTACGCTTTTATTATACTGAGTAAACTGGATCAGTTGGGCCCACTGTGAATGTATTTGGTTTATCCACACCGTCCATCCATTTTTCAGTAAATCCAAAGCTCAAGTGGACCATGCTACAGGAAACAGTGTGGAATAATGATTTTCCACCGTTGAAACCTTCCTATGGCCCACAGTAATGTTAATTTGCCATCCAAACTGTTCATAATATAAAAAAATACATAGATAAAGAGAAAACACAAACATCATCTTGATCCAAAACTTATGTGGCCTCAAAGAAATTTTCTATGGTAGAGGTTCAATCACACTATTTCCTGTGGTGTGGTCCACTTAATCTTTGGATATGCTTCCTTTTTGTGTTCAAGACCTAAAATTATCTGTTAACATGGATGATCGGAATGGATAAAATAAATAAATAAATGAGAGTTTACTCAGTACGCTAAGGGTACTGAGTTACTCAGTACGCAATCCGCTTCCCATGTTTAGTCGTAGACATGTGGACCCAATTATAACGTGTGTATGTCATCTAACCCATCAACATGGTCACTCGACCATGAAAATGGGACTCCCAAAATCAAGCTGATCCATGCTTAAGTGTCCCAATGAATGAATTTAGAAGTTTTTGGGTGCTGGTTTATTGGTTCCTGTGGCATGGCCCACCTGGTCAATTGGATCAGCTTGATTTTTTAAGGGTCCAACTTTGACGTGGCCCACTTGATGATCGAGTTTTCAAGGGTCCAACTTTTATGGTGGAGGTGGAGCAGCCATGCTGGACCAGTTAGATGCCATTTATGTATAACGGTGGCCACCGAAGATGCAAAATGAACTCATCAAAACAAGGATATCGTATTTTTGAAGCTCGGTACATATCTAGTATCAGGGAAATAGTGTTTTCGTACATTCAAACCTTCCTATTTTCTTCCATTTTCCGAACCAACTCTTTTTAAACACCAAAGATCTGTGGTCCACCATGGTGTGCAGGTGCCATCCACTCCATCCATCAGGCGAGGCCTCTCATATGAGCCACATAGCCCAAACGTCATCGAGAAGATAATCATAATGGGATCCTCGTGATGGATGACTTGGATCATGCAACTCACTGCCATGCTGGTAGGAGTGGTTTCATGTACATCAGTTAACTTATACACCTGGGTGAACTTAGCATAGCTCCTTGAAAACCATGCCAATGTCCTGTGTGCAGGACCTGAAGAATGGTCGTGGCTCTTTAACCATGAATATCATAGCTTTAAGGCAATCCCAACCATCCAATTTAATGATCCAATTGTGGAGGGAAAATAACCCAAAAAATATCACTAAGCCAGTAGTAGCTGCCTTTACCTTGAAATACAGACCATTAACTATTTTATTTTTCACCATCCATTTTACCGCCATCTTTTGAGGGGCTGCATTATAACGACGTGAGGGTTCGGCAAACATCTAATGAACGGCCCAGATCTGGTTTCAGATACCAGGGGCTTCTCCTGCCATCATAAGTTTAAACATTGCTCGACAATCACTTGTGAAGCTCCGCACAACCAAGGAATCACACGAGGCATTCTGCACATCATTTTACAATGAACAGAATCATTGTATCTGTCGACCGAACACTGCACAAAGTTTTCAAATGCAAACAGAACTTCTCTGGTTTCAATTCGCAAAATCCACACTTCATTCATGACTGCCTGGAGGAGAGGCGTTGACACTTTGATTCGGATGAATTGTTTCCTGGTAGCAAGGACCCATGCATCTGCGAATGTCAATCTGTTATCCCATGGAATTTTAAAGCTCTCCCCCTCTCAAGGAGTTTCTAGGCTTCTGCCACATGGCTTCCGATATTCAATCATCAACCTCAGAGTTGAAGATGAAACTGGGGAAGACTGTAGTGATGTCCCTGAAAGATCATGAAGATAAAGTCATTAGTCAGATTAGCATTCCTTTTTTACTCCTCTTCAAGATAAATCTAGTAGTTTTGGGTGATATTGAAGAACAATCACCACCATCACGATCATCAAAGCACCATCCCAACTAATTGGGATCATATTTTCGGGATTCATGATGAAAGTTTTGGCAGAAGTTAGACACCGGCTGCCAACCTGATGCAACTTCCTTTATCCATGCTTGGGACTGACAATCAGAATACAAAACTCCCATAGGCACTATGTAATAGACTACCACATACGTTTATTATAATCAAGCACTTTCTAATAGTCTATTCAATATGAGTATATGATACACAGTTTTTCAATTTTGTTTTTTTTAACCTTTAATGAAGATCATACTGGCACACCCAATAAATCAGTCATATCAGCTGAAATGAAAAATTACAGAGACATGGAATGGATATGAAAAGGCTTCTGCATGGAAGGTTCAAGGTCTGGTCATTATATGTAGAAGGGCTGAGCATCCAATTCATTCCTATGGACATTTTCTAGGTCAATCAACAAATCTGTTCCAAACATACATTACAGTAGTTCCTCAAGGACATTGATCATTCTTGCCTTGTTGGACATAACAAAAGGTTCTAACATTTCATCAAGTGGCTCGGATGCTAATCTCATGTTTCTCATTTCATCTCCATGACTGGCTTATCATTCTTCCTCCACACTCGATTAAATATTGCCAAAGACTTCAATTTTCAAGTCCCTACAAAGGCAATCCACAAAAACCTAACCCTTAAATCTTCAAAAACCAAACCACAAATGCCTACCTACCCACAAGAAACCTATGAAATGAATCATCCTACTTATGCAAATCATTTCCCTGACCTCCTTGCATGAAAAGTGAAAAACTAAAATCATTCCTATGAAACCTTATATCCCCACCTTTAGTCATGGAAGCCTTATCCTCCACCTATTGGCAACCCTCTTCACACAATCACCAACCTAGTATGAGAATGCTCCCCTAATTTATAGAAGTTGGTTAACACTTCACTAGGAGCACCTGTGAATGCCATTTTCCAAGCCAAAAACATGACTCAAAACCCCATCCCTACACGCTGAACACAAACTTACATTGTGCCAGGGAACCATATCCTACTCTAGCTGGGCTCAAATAAAGGGAAAAATAAAAAATTCTAATACATGAATAGTCTTCTGTGATATTTATTGTTGCCATTCTTACAACTTAACCTTGTAGTGATGGCAAGCCGATCCAAGGCTCATGTTAAGGGGGGTTGATGTCAAGTAGAGAGCCAGTCATTGAACTTTCACCAAGCAATCATGACATGATTCGTGTTAGGATTTTTGAAACGCATCGGAATTTAGAACTTTTCAAAAACCAGATTTTAACATATAAACCCCGAGGATCCCCATCCAAATATCTTCCAGTTTCTACAAAGGAAAAAGATCACCGCTATGATGCAGGGAAATTAACCACTTGCTCTAAAAGCTCGAACTGTTAGAGTATGACGAACTAATCCCTTTATCTCATAACCCAGGCCCCACATCTCATGGGTTAGGACCTCGTCCAAACCCCTCTCATGGGCTCGTGGGCCCCAAATCACATGGGCAGCCCACCCTGAGTATGTCCCCACATCCCATGGGCTACCCCACTCGAGCCCGATGTGAAACGCCCCTGCATTAATCACCCCTGGTGAGGAGTTTCGAACGTGAGACCTCCCCTGTGGGCCCCAAATCACATGTGTCACCTACCCCGAGTGTGTACCCATATCCCAAAGGCTACCCCACTCGAGCCCGGTGTGAAAATGCCCCTGCATTAATCACCGCCGGTGAAGAGTCTCCAACATGAGACCTCCCGCTCTGATACCAATTTAATGCAGGACAATTAATCACTTGCTCTAAAAGCTCGAACTGTTAGAGTATGGCGAATTAATCCCTTAATCTCATAGCCCAGGCCCCACATCTCCTGGGTTAGGACCTCGGCCGAATCCCCCTCGTGGGCCTCAAATCACATGGGCCGCCCACCTTGAGTGTGTCCCCGCATCTTACGGGCTACCCCACTCAAGCCCGATGTGAAATGCCCCTGCATTACACTATCATCATCATCTAAGCCTTATGCTAATAAATTCGGGTCCTACATGAATCTTATTCTATCATTCCACTCTATCTAAGACCAGACCTCCAGTTAGACCATAGGTCAACAAATCGTCAAGAACAAGTGAAAATTGATAGAAAATATTTTGGGGGATTTGATAGAGTTGCCTTGATTAAAGTGATCATTCCTCCTCACGATAGGTGCCTTCACTTCGAAGACACTAATTTCCTTTTGAACTTTTCAATGACCTGATCCTGTAAATGCTTGGCGGGTTTACCAATGCATTGCAATAAACCTAAGTAGATGGAAACAAGCTCAACCTACACCCCCCATTCCTAGCATCTCACTTTTTTTGCACGTTCACCTTCAATCCCGACACCACTTCAAAGCAACAAATTATCTTACTAAGATTGTCAACCTATGTTACATTGACGTCGCAAAACAATAGTGTCGTCCACGAACTAAAGATGGGACACTTGAAAATTCCCCCCTATACACCTTGAATTGATTGATTAAGTCTGCCGAGACCCCCTTTTCCAGCATTCTGCTAAGCGCGTATGCCACTACCACAAATCTACCACTACCATGAATAAGAATAGTGACAACAGATCCCCCTGCTTGTGGCCTCTGGATGGTTAGAAAAAATCCTCCGGTGACCCATTAAATAAGACTAAGAACCTAACTGATCTGACACACACCTTGATCCATCTTCTCCACTTTTCCCAACACCCAAGCCTGCCTAGCATATAGTCGAGGAAATCCCAATCAATATGATCATACGCTTTCTCCTAATCTAACTTGCACACCACCTCACCTTTGCCTTCTTTGAGTCAATCGTCGATGCATTTGTGAGCTATCAAGGCTCCATCCAATATTTGGCTTCCCTTAACAAAAGCACCTTGAGTCTTGGATATAGCACTTCCAAGCATGGCCTAGAATCTTGTGGCCAATACCTTTTGCCAAAATCTTATATGGAGCCCCGATCAAGTTTATTAACCTAAAATCTTTTAGACTGTCATCCCCTTTCTTCAGAATCAAAGCAATGAAATTGCCCCTAACTCCACTGCTAGCTGATCTTTTTGAAGAACCCCTTGATAAATTGCCCACATCCGATTTCACTAACTCCTAAAAAATCTAAAAGAACGCCAAGGGAAAATAGTCTGGTCCTGGCACTTTACCCCTCCCTAGCTCATTGATCACCACTTTAATCTCTACTTCTGTAACCGGCCTTCCAAGAGTATTAGCCTCCTCTTCCGAGATAATCTGAAATTCCATATCATCCAATCTCGGCCTCCCCCATCCCTCCCTAGCTCATTGATCACCACTTTAATCTCAGCTTCTGTAACCGGCCTTCCAAGAGTATTAGCCTCCTCTTCCAAGATAATCTGAAATTCCATATCATCCAGTCTCGGCCTCCCCCATCCTTCGTTTGTGAGCAAACCATGATAAAAACAAATAATAGCATTGCATTCTTTAGCTTTTTCCTCCACCCTAACACCATTCACCACCATGCTGTGAATTCTATTGGCCCTCACCCTTGTGCTAGCTAGTCCGTGGAAGAATTTACTCAAGCCAATTTGCCCTTGATTGCTACTTCTATTTTAACTCATCTTCCTTTAGGAAGCCTTTATATTATAATTTAAGCATTTCCCATCTAGCTCTTTCGTCTAAGGATAAGACCACACCCTCCTTAACGCCAACACTTGTATTTCATTGAGGATACCATCCATCTCTTGCTCCCTTTTGCTGAGCACATCCTTTCTCCACTGCATGGTTTTCCTTTTAAGAAGTTTCATTATTATTATTATTATTTTGAATAACACAAAACTTGGATATCCTTCCACTTCTAATGACTTATCTTTTAAGAAGTTTCATTTTTTTGGAATAGCAAAAAACCTGCATGCCCTTTGATTGCATGATTCTCCCTTTAAGAAGTTTCATTTTTTGGAATAGCACAAAACCTAGATATCCTTCCACTTCTAAAGATGCCGACCATTCAAGTCTGTAAATCCGCCCACTTCAAGCCATGCGAGTTCAAGCCTGAATGGCTTGGGCCCCCAATCCTCCACTAGTAAAATCGGACAATGGTCCAAAACCGGTTTCGGTAGCCCCTATTGACTCGTTAAAGGGAACTTCTCTATCCATTTTGTTGAGACTAAGAATCAATCAATCTCGGACTGAATCGGTTTCTCTTGGCCATTAGACCATGTGAACTTGACATCTGCCAAAGATTTTTCATAGGAGAACCTTGCTACATTGGAATCCCCTCCGACGCACTAAGGGGCATCCCATTTCTTTCCAGATGTTTCTAGCTCTGCCCAAAAAGAATCTCTCCTACCCAGCATATTCAGCCCATATACTAAAGAAAACGCCCATATGAAACCAAAGTTCACATCCCTCAACAACACTAACACCGATAGTTCTCATTTCCAGCAATCCACTTTCGCCCAGATTGCAGAGTCCAAGA
Organism: Magnolia kwangsiensis; assembly: GCA_037074715.1. NCBI lineage: Eukaryota > Viridiplantae > Streptophyta > Magnoliopsida > Magnoliales > Magnoliaceae > Magnolia > Magnolia kwangsiensis. The sequence continues at coordinate 103,347,865 of CM073581.1, forward strand.
TCACTACAATTCCTCTCATTGTTCCTATTGCTTCCTTGGCTGCCAGCTCCTTCGATTTTCCTCTCCAAATTTCATCCACTATTTTTTGGTTCATCAAACACAATTTCGTTTCCTAAAGTGCGATCATCTGTGCCCTGTGTCAATTGCAAACATCCCTAATCTCAGCTCATTTCAAGGGGAAACCCATCCCCCTCACATTCCGGTTATTTATTTTCATTAAACACCTTCTCTTCCCCTTCCCCCGTTTGAGTCAAACACTTCCATCATAATTGATTGAACATTCAAGGCCCTTCAACTCCTACTCCCTTTTATAGTCAGCTGCCCCGACTGATCTTTCATTATGGCTTTCTGGATGCCCCTTTCTTGTACTAGTTGGAAGAGGGATGCAGCCCTCCTCACAATCTCCAAAAGTGACCCTAACATTCTTCCAATATGACATAGAGCTTCCACGATCCACCTCTTACCTTTTTGCCACCGACACCTAATCTCTTCCCACTTCCCCCTTGCGCAATGCTGAAATAGGCATTTCTACAATTCTGCTAAGGTCTTCCAATTCATGACAGACGTGGCTAATACCTATATAAGAGAGATGACCAAAGCTTCCTCCTCTTCCACTTTATCGTGCTTTTATTCCCAGAGCTTCATGCTTTCGTCAGTCTCCTCCACATCAGCTACCTAGCTAGCGAGGACTAGCAGCCCTAGTTCATCTTTTGGACCCACGTTCCCTGCATGTTCTGAAGGACTGATCTCTTCCATGTCAATGTCCCCCATTTTAAGCTGCACAGAGCTATTCTTCCCATTTCCTTCGACGGAGGGTCTCACGGAAATATCACTTCTTTGAGAGCTCAATGATGACTATGTATTGCATGTGTGCCCTATAAGCGATTAAGGCATGAAACCCTAATCCACTGAGCTTCACGTGAATCTACTCCATCACATGTCTTCTCTATCACTCGTGTTACCTTCTCTAGGTGCCACTCCATGACACGTGTCACTCCCCCTAACACCATTTCATCTCCCTAGGATTTGATTTACACGTGTCCTTATCCCACGCACCTTTGTATTTAGATCTAGCATCTCTTGCCCCCTTAACATACACTATTGTCATGAGCCTATGCAGTACTAAATGCACTCGGCCATGCCCCTATTTAGCAATAAATGCACAACTGTATTCATCAACCACATGCAAGCTTCGCTTGCCATTTGTCCCAGCCTCTTGCCACACACCAAGAGGCGAAGACGTTCTCTAACAATCGCTAACATCGAGCCATTCACATGTGTCTGTCCTCCTCCTAATGTTTCCAACATGCATCATCCTCCCCCTCCTTCAAAATGCTTCCACCTACCAACGAAAAGACCAACTCCCTTCTCCCCCTGCCACCTCAACAACTACTCCCCCGTCATGCTTCTCCGCTCGCCACCTGTCCCCTCGCCCATCCAGTAGTCTACCGGACCACCCCACGCTCCACTGTCAATCCTCTCCCTTTCCTCGTCTCTTTCTGCATGCATCGTTAGCTTTCCTCCTCGTATCTCCTCTTTCCGATTTTTCACTTTCAAGTTGACATCACCTACGACCACCTTCAGCATCTCCGGAACCAAAGAAGTCCTGACGTAGATTCTCGTGGCATGGAGCTCTGCACAACCTTCTGAAAGGGGATCAATGGCTACCACCTCCATGAAAACATCTTGCACCCATAACTCAAATGACAATCCCCAGAGTTGATATTGGGCTTCCTCTTGACCCAACAATGACACCTACAGATCCTAATGACCAGGTCATTGTTGAAGAAGCTCACTAATAGTAGAAGCTTGTTGGTCTCAGCTTCTGGTAGAAGAGAGATCAGAACCTCTGAATGGAGATGTTGGCTTGCATTCACCAACATCTACGAATTAATGGTAATCGGTCCATCTGCCCCCCCCCCCCCCCCCCAATTGCACCTGTTCGTCATCTTTGTGATGCTAGACAATTAATCACTTATTCTAAAAGCTCGAACTGATAAAGCATGACAAATTAATCCATTTATCTCATAGCCCATGCCCCAAATCCATGGGTTAGGTTATCGACCGAACCCTCATGAGTCCCAAAATCCATGGGTTCCACCTCTTAAGAGCCACCCACCTCACATGGCCCCCAAATCCATGGGTTTTGTCTTACACGAGCCACCCGCCTCACATGGGCCCCAAATCCATGGGTTCTGCGAGCTACCCACCCCGAGTGTAACCTTGCATCCCATAGGCCACCCAAGCCCAGTGTAAAAATGCCCCCGCATTAATCACTCCAGGTGAATAGTCTCAAACACGAAACCTCCCGCTTTGATACGAATTTGATGCATGACAATTAAACACTTGCTCTAAAAGCTCGAACTGATAGAACATGGCAAATTAATCCATTTATCTTGTAGCACAGGCCCCAAATCCATGGGTTGGTCCTCGGTCGAACCCTCGTGAGCCCCTAATCCATGGGATCCACGGGCCGCCCACCCTCAGTATATCCTTGCATCCCACAGGCCACCCCACTCGAGTTGGGTGTGAAAATGCCCCCGCATTACTTTGGCTCCTCCCCCTAGTTCTCCTTCTTCCCAACTCAAATGCCTAACCACCACATCCCTGTACGACCCAACTCCCTTCTACCCCATAGCCCTCCTCAATTTTGCCCTTTCCACCCTCTTCACTGTCTCTCCTCCCTCCTCCCTCTTCCCCCCTCCCCTATTTTTTCTCCCAAGGATTTCCTTGTTGACAACATCCAAACTGTAACTGGCCACTTCACAGTCAATTTCTTTCCTTAATAGTACTTCCTATTATATGCTACAATAGCCCTTTCCACCTTCCTATTATATGCTACAATAGCCCTTTCCACCTCCTCCGAGGTCATTCGTACGAATGCAAAGCCTCTTATCTCCTCTAAGCCTCTCTTCTTCAAGATAACCCACTTCCATTATCTCCCCATGGGTTCTAAATGCCCAAACGAAATGCCATTCTTTCCAATCATCATGAAGTTTTCAATAAATAGTGGAGCACTTATCACTTTCCCTTGCTTAACTTCTTTCTTCTTTCCGATCATCATCCATTCTCCTTCCTCCTGTTCTAGATCGTCTTCCCTCATCTTCACACACATTCTTAGCTTTCTCGTTTCCCCCATGTTCCCTCTTCTGTTGTTTCATTTTTTTCTAATTTCGTGCTTCATCTCCTCTAGACTTCAAATAAATCTTCTCTCTTATCACATGATTCCCCCATAAGGATTTCCCTCTCGATTCGCCTCTCGATTGACCCATCAATCTTTCAGTTGCTCGAAATCCTTACCGCCCTCCTGATTACCCTCTCAAACGAGCCATCCTAACAGCTCTCTCGAAATCTTTATCTCTTGCCTGCCTTTATTGAGCGCTTTGTTGAGGACATCCTTGTATTTAGGGGTGCACATGGGTCGATTCGGTCTGGTTCTAGGGTGAAACCAGAACAGAACCGTTCCATACAGTTCTAGGAATTTCGGAACCGAGAACCGGACCGTTAGCACCCTAGAACCGAACCGAAACCGGATCATGAAAACTGGTTCAGTTCCGGATCGGTTCCACGGTTCTAGGCTTTTTAAAATCCAGCCCAATTGGTATGAATTGTTGGGGCCCACGTTTTGGCACATTCACTAGTTGATTTGGTCACATATACCTGAACATGAGTGGATACCCACGAATAAAGTAGATTCAACAGCTCTAGTGGGCCCCACCATAGAAAATAGTGGTGATGAACGACCACATGTTGAAACCTTGCTAGGGACCATTTTGTAGAGATGCATTTATATCCACTATCCATCCAGGGACTGCATCATAGGAAACAATGGAGGTAATGTCTCCTATAGTTGAAACCTTCCTAAGGCCCATCATGATGGAAATATTTCATCCACATTGTACATACAGAGGACCCCAACACCTAAGACAGTTGAGGTGCTGACGTCCAGCATTAAAACCTCCCTGGACAGAGGTGTCCATGTCAAATCCACTCTGTCCATCCATTTTCAAATACTGCAATAGTACAGGATTCCACTAATCACAAATGTACAATTTCTGATGGGCCACCCTAATGATTAGTGGCTAAAAATGTCCGCTGTTGAAACCTTTTTGAAGTCCATGGTGAAGTCCGTGTTGCATTCACACTATCCAACCATTGTTGGATGTCCCTGGGATGTGGGCTACCTTAAGGATGAGGACCCCACCATTGAAAACAGTGGTACAATAGCATCTACCATTAAAATCTTCCTGGGCGAGAGAGAGACAGAGAGAGAGAGAAACAACGAGAGAGGGAAAGGGGCCCGGGTAGCCGCACGCAGACACAACAAGGTTGGGTTGGGTAGACTTAGGTTTTTTTAATAAAAAACAACATAAGTTCGGTTCTTGATTCAGTTCTAGGTTCGGTTCTACAGTTCGGATCCACAGCTTGGTTCGGTTCTACATACCCCTAAACTGGAATTAAATCGTATCCAACGGTTCTTTGATTTTTGGAATCAGAATTGAAACCGGTGCACTATAGAACCGGACCAAGCCGAACCGTTTGATCGGTTCCAGTCCGGTTCCACGGTTCTATTGGTTCGATGTGCACCCCTACTTGTATTGCTTCGCCTTCCCCCCCCTTCTCTCTCTCTCTCTCAGTCCGGTTCCACGGTTCTACTGGTTCGATGTGCACCCCTACTTGTATTGCTTCGCCTTCCCCCCCCCCCCCCCCCCCCCTCTCTCTCTCTCTCTCTCTCTCTCTCTCTCTCTCTCTCTTCCATTCTGCTCCTATGAGAAATTACAACATACGCATGTCTCTGTCTTAGTTTATCCTCTTTGTTTTGTGATAAGAAACATTAGACGTGTAAGGGTTAATGTGTCGATAAATCTCATGCTTAAATATGAATTTAAAAAATGCAGATTTCAATTGCAGTGAATTGTGGGTAAAGAAGAGCACATTATGACATTAAAGTGCATTGCATACTTCAAATAAGGGAGAGTCATGTTCTTCAAAAGGGAGGGGTTTCGAACAACAAAATCTCTCCATTCCTCTTTGTTGATTCTATCATCCTTGTCAGCATCAGCATCTTCAAATGTCTGCCCATGTAATGAATAGACAATAAAGTATAGAACATTCAAAAGGCTAAGGAAGGAAGCCAAAAGGAGTAAACTTGGACAAAGCCTTACCTTATCAATGATGGCTTCAAGAAGCTCATCTGATAGCTTCATGTCTGATTCTATCAGAATAGCAATAACCATCTGCTTAACCTGAAAAGAACGATGTTTTTAATGACACTTAGATCCAACTATTCTTTGAGTACAAAAGTTCAATAGATGGAGGAATAAGATCAATTGGCAATAAGATAGCAATGCAAAAAACTACTGAAATAACCCAGAAACAATCGGGGGGCAGAAAATCTTGTTTCTTGTTTGTCACTAGCATATCTTCTATACCATCCATAAAAGTAATTTCAACATATTCATGCTCAACCTAACAACTACAAAAGCTCTTAAGGTGCATACACATGGACCTTTTTTCTGGATCAAATGTTTAAAAAGTTAAATCTAGAGAAAATAAGGATGCAAAAGCAATCAAATACAACAACAGTAAAATTATGCTCTACAAAAGCTTATAAAGATCTGACACAGACCTTTCTTGAATCAAATGTAATTAAATTAACTTTCGAGACACAAATGAAGTGCCACTATCAATGTCGATAACTTTGCTTCTTGATGTGTAATCAATAAGAACCTTACTAGGAGCAATGTTCAAGTTATCGGTATCGCTACAAGTTTCGCTGGCCAGAGATAAAGATATAATATCGTTATCGCCGATAATCGGAAATGTAGGGAAAAAGGGAGAAACATGGAGAAAATGGTGGAATTTTTTAGTGAAACTTCAGGACATGCCTAAATACACATATTTACATATTCAAGAATGAAGAAATTGCAAAAAGAATGCATTAAATTAGAAGTTTCCATTTAATGGGGGCCAAAAAGCAAGCGTTGTCGTAAAAAATTACTCAAATAGTAACCAAAATGAGTTCATATAATACAAATGCAGCTGCCATACAATAATTAAGACATGTAAAAGTAAATAAACTCAAAAATGCCAAATCAAGGATGGATTAGATTATCTAATCAGTGTGGTATTTGATACTTTGGCTGTGTATGACACTTAATACCTACCATTTGAAAATGGTACATGTGGCAAATTTTAACATAATCTAAACCGTGTTTTTGCTTCATCAAGATCTGTGTAACCTAATCAAGAGGTTGGATGGCAAAAAAGAAAAAAAAACCATTACAATGGCCCTATGAAGTTTTTAATGGTGAGCATTTAATCGCCACTGTTTCCTTTAGTGTGGTCCACCTGAGATGCGGTCATGCAGATTTGTCTCATTTTAGACTCATGCCTTAATTATCTATCAAAATAAATGGACAACATTCATAAAAAATTTATCATTATGATGGCCCCACATAACATTGACCCATCAATCCACGGATACAAAGAAGTGACACGTGCACACCCTATTAATTAGTACGATTATCACTGTGTGGGGCCCATTGTGATTTATGTATTTTATCCACACCATCCATCCATTTTACAAGATAATTTTAAGGCTTGATCCCAAAGATGAAGCATATCCAATGCTCAAATGGACCACACCATAGGAAACAATGTGAATTGAATATGCCTACCATTGAAAAATCATTAGGGGCCACAAAAGTTTTGGATCCATGTCATTTTTGTATCTTACCTTCATCCATCCCCATGTGATCTTATGAACAACTTGGATGACAAATAAACACCACCGTGGGCCATGGCACCTAAGAAGGTTTCAACGGTAGGAATCATTGTCCTCATTGCCTTGGCGGTGTGGTCCACCCTAGCTTTGGATCTGCCTCATTTTCGAGTTCACTACCTAAAATGATCTCGTTAATTGGATGGACCATGTGGATATAACACATACATCATGGTGGGGTCCACAGAACTTGGTGACGTCCACACACCACTTACGTTCTGAAAGGAAGCAGATTGCGTACCAAGTAACTCAATAGGTTAAGCGTAATGAGTAAACTTTGTGGGGTCCATCCTGATTAATGTATTTTATCCACTCCGTCCAACCATTTTAATAGATAAATTTTGGGCTTGAGCATAGAAATGAACTATATCCAAACCTCAGGTGGAACACATAATGGGAAACAGTGTGAATTGAACATCTACCATTGAAAATGTCTTGGGGACCACAGAAGTTTTGGATCGAGCTTGTATTTGTGTTTTCCCTTCATCAATGTTTGTGTGATCTTATGAATAGGTTGGATGACAAATAAACATCACTGTGGGCCCAAGAAATGTCTTAACAGTGGAAGTTATTATTCCAACTGTTTCCAATGGTATGGTCCACTTGATCTTTGGGTATGCGTAAATTTTGGTCTCAGCTCCTAAAATAATATGAAAAAATGGATGGACGGCGTGGATGGACCAGATACATTCACGGTGGCCCTAATAGAGTTTACTCAATACAATAAAAGCGTATAACTCAGTACGCAATCTGCTTTCCGCGTAAAAACCGGATGCGGATTAGATACTGGCAAGTTGAGTAGCGAGACTTGCTACACGTCACTAAATTCCGTGGACCCTACTGGGATGTACGTGTTGTATCCACAACGTCCATTCATTTGTAGATATTATTTTAAAGCATTACGCAAAGAATGAGGCAGATCCAAAGCTTTAGTGGACCCCACCACACAAAACAGCTAGAAGATTGATGTACGCCGTTGAAACCTTCCTAGGGACCACCGTAACGTTTATTTTCCATCCAATCTGTTCATAGTGTCACAAAGACCTGAATGAAGAGGAAAAACAAATTTCATATTAATCCAAAACTTCTGTGACCCAAAAACGTGTTTCAATGGTAGACGTTCAATTTCCCACTGCTTTTTGTAGTGTGGTCCACTTGATAGTTAGATCTGTCTTATTTTTCTTCTAAAGCCTTAATACGAGCTCGCGAAATGGATTAACAGTCTGGATATATAACACATACCTCATGATCAGACCCACTTACCTTGCTGACGTCAATACAGCAGGTATACAGCTGATGTAAGGTACACCAACCAATCCGCATCCTTATATCGAGCTCGAAATAAAGAGAAAAAAAAAAAGAGGAAGAAAACCCTGAAATGTCGTTCGCGAGGGATTCTTGCCGAAGAAAGGGGGTTTTTGAGGGAGGGTTTCGAAACCCTGTATCATTACCAAATCGCGAGGAAATTCCCAAAATCGTTAATTTTTCGCTGAAATTTCAAGCTTCAAATGGAAAAGGGAAAGGGGATTTTGAGGTTTTTCTTACCTCTTTGCAATGCTCGAAGATCGACAGGAGGCATTCTTTCGAGCTGTGAGTTTCGATTAACCAGGGACGCTATCACTCTCCCGTATTTACAAAAACAGCGAAATCAAAGCGATTTTTTGATTTTTTTTTCCTTATTTTTACCTATTAATCGAAAAAATAGGTTGTTGGCTACGTGGTTGGTGACGACGGTCGATATTCTCAGCGATAATCCAAAATTATCGACAATATCTCCGATTTTTCGCCGATAATAGGGAGAGAAATGAAAAATTGGGGTTTCGGTATCGCTAGACTAGCGACACCGATATTATCGGCGATAATATCGACATTTCGTCGACAATTTGAACACTGACTGGGAGAACATGTTTAACAAGTTCAAAAGCATCTCTTGATATGATGAGGGTGCTAAACTACAAGACTTGGCAATTGGCACCGAAAACTACAAAAGAATAAAACAAACCAGCTTCCATTGAACATGTCCTTGCAGACTAGAACGGATACTTGGACAAATTTTTGCATGATGACCATCTTTTCTTTTTGAAAGATAACAAAAATTATTAAAAAGGCTTCTTCTTCTTCTTCTTCTTTTTTTAATTTTTTTTAACAATATAATATATCGGAACTATACATGTAGCCACACCAACACCATGCTGCACCCTTAATGTGTTTGACAAAAGTGAGCAAAAAGAATGGCCTGTTTAACCCCAAAATCATACTTCTGTGAATTGTAACAACTACAAATCCAAGAGATGGCATCAACCCTAAATACATATACACATACAGATTACATACATACATAAATGTGTTTTGTGTTTATTTATTTATAAGCATATGTATATGTGATAGCTAGACTCTACTTCATGTTAGAATTTCATGGAGACCATAACAAGTTCCAGTTTGCAACTCACTCACTTCTTCACGCTCTATATACCCTGTTTGCCTCAGATCATACAGCCGAAATGCAACTGCAAAAATCCAAAGGAAAATAAGAGATGTTATGATATGCATGTAGATAGGCAAAAAAAAAAAAAAAAAAAGTGTGGGTGGGGGACCTTACAGTCAATTTTATCACCCATAGGTGTGCAAGGATGGAAGACACTGAGAGCATGGACAAACTCATCAAAATCTATAATGCCATTTTTCTTTTCATCAAAAAGATCAAAAACCTGTAAAGTGCATACAAAGGTTAAAAGAAACACATTAAACAATCCGATTGAAGAAGGAATAGTGCAAGTAAAATTATGGCATCACAAATTCTAAGGGAAAAGGGAAAAATAAGTCACGAGTTTGCCCAAAGACATCTTGTGTAACAGATCAGTAACTAACCAACAAATAAATGCACAAATAAATAAATAAATGTAATTGTACTAAACAATTGAAGTTTTTTTAAAAAAATTTTGGAAGGCAACACTACCAAGGCTTGAACCATGGATCACTCACACACACTACACTGTCTCTACCAGCTCATCTAAGGAGCGGGAGACAACAATTGAAATTATTGAAGGACAAAATGACCTAAAATAAGACCACACTATACATCTATATTTGAGTTAGTAGTACTAAGTGACAGAAGCCAATGGTAAAAGATAATAGAAAAGGGAAATTAGGACATAAGTCGATATTCTTACTCTATCCAGAAAAAGGTTCTCGCCAGATGGAGTCTTGAATAGTGCCAGTTGAAGTTCCTCCTACCAAATAAGAGATTGTAGCATCGTCAAAAAGATATTTAGGATCTACGATAAAATTTCTCCTACGAACCGGTTTTCATGAGAAAGCATAAGAACCCTTTGAGAACTCATCCCACATGATGTGTATATGCAATCCAGGCCTTATGGACCCTTCATCTGGCTTGGCTATGCTCTTTTGCTACTTAGGTGGGCCCCCAGTGAAAATCAAGGGTGGGTGTCCCTTCCCACTTTGCTGTGGGCCACCTGTTTTTTGGATCAGGCGAATTTCTAGGCCCTAGGGGTTTCGCAAGGTGACATATCTAGTGGACGGATTGGATGCCGCAACACATCATGTGGGATGAGTTCTCAAAGGGTACTTCTAACAGGTTCTCATGAAAATCAATGCCTGGTAGAAAATTTCTCTAGCATCTGCTTCCTAATAGCCTACTAACTGCCAGGACTGGCATAACATTACCAATTAGCAGTTGCCGTTTCAAAGAGCAATATCTAATGATGAAGTTAAATTAGCAGCCTTGAAAGAATCATTAAATTTTCATGCTTAAACCACAGCAGATGAACTCTTCCATTTCAGGCTATTTCATAAGCCTGAGAACTACATAATCCTCAGCCTTGATTTCCAGCCTTTCATTTGATCCAAACATTCCATGCAGCCGGGGACCATTGTATATCAGCAGTTGGCTATATTTTCACTTTAACCAATAAATTTGCAATCCAATTACAGGATGGATCCGGATGACACAGACATTGACTTAAATTGATACCTTCCTTTGCTAATTAACCAGTATCTACACGTATTCAAATTAATGCAGATACAGATCAAACTAAAGATATTAAGCATAACAAAAATTTCGTTCTTGTGGTTCAACCAGTATCATAATTCCTGAATTTCTACGTGAATCAAGATTGAGGAAAAAAAAATTCGTCAAATCACTAGGTTGTGTCGAAACGGAGGGTTCTCTACAGCCAATGCTGATCCACGCACGGCACGGCCCGCATTTGGATAGACTGTGTAACTAAAAGGCATGCCCCAACTGTATTGAATACTAGACAGAATGAATACAATGGTAATTCAGGCCATACGCTGTAGGTTGACAAACTACCCGTTCTTCTTGATAAACAAGAGTCACAGAGTAGAAAATTATCAATACACCTATATCTGTTTTGCTTTTAATATTATTTTTCCTTTACTTTTTTTTCAAGCTAGCAGAATTTATAAAAGTGGAAGTACAATGGAATTCTACTATAGAAGCACAACGTAGCGTCAGCTCATCAGACAATTGCAACTGACACTAATGTTATCGAGTTTATAAATAATAAAAAGAAAATGCACTTCGGCAAGTCCTGATTGAACAATCCTAACCTTCCAAAAGCAACTACAGCAGGAATTGCATTTGACGGTAGAAAGATCAAATATTGAATAGCTAAGAGCTTCCACTATAGAGTAGTTTGGCCACAACATCTATCCCAGTTAAGATCCATCTGATCAACTGTCTGGATTACCGACACGTGCATGTCGGCTCAAATAATTCCTTGGCTGTAGAACCTCTAATCGCCTCACAAAAATGTGTACGAGTCATTGGGGGCAACAATCGCATTGTAGATGAGAGAAAACCAGCAATCCTATCTGTAACCCGACCACATAAAGAAGCTTCCAGAAATCAGAAGGAAAGAGGAGTGGGCCCCACAAGAGGACATTACCTTATGTATGCTGCCGTCGTCGACAATGGAGCTACTCAGCTTCTTGAACAGCTCATACAGGGCCTCGATCTCGTTCACTGTGACTGCGGAAAAATCGAAATTGAGTAAAAAGGATTTCCAGAAAGAAGAAGAAAAAAGGAAAAAAGAGGGGTTAGGGCAGACATGGGGAGTCCTTGGCGAGCGCAGCCATTTCCTTGAAACGGTTTTGGATTTTACAGGGGCTTTGCTTAAAGCAATCAGCGATGGCGAAGATCAGGAATTCCACAATCGCGATACACGGTATGAATGCAACGCAGAGACGCTCCCCAATCGTTAGAGAGCTCGAACTCTGCAAAATACCCATAAAAATGAAAAAAATAAAATAAAAAGAGGAAAGGGGAGAGAGAGAGAGAGAGAGAGAGAGAGAGAGAGAATGGTGGTGCATTACCAGAGCACTGCTGTTGGAAGAATCCATTTTCCCTCTGAAAAACACATCAGCTCTATCTCTGTACATGGAAAGAGAGCGGAAGCTTTTCGCGTTTGCAGGGAGGAAGCGAGGACGAGGAACGATATCTGAAGACGGCGCGCCACACACAAGCACCACGGGCGCAGTTTGGGTGGATCCCTAACTATGGGCCGCCCACTGTAATGTGTGTGCCTTACATCCATACCGTCCATCCATTTTAACAGATCAATTTAGGGCATGATTCGAAAAATTAAGCGGATCCTAATCTTGGGTGGACCATACCACAGGAAAAAGTCTTGATTGAATCCCCACCATTAAAAGCTCCAAAGAGATCGTACAAATATTATCTTGATCGTGAACTTAGAAGCTTAACCACACGATTCGAAAAAGGTAGGCACTCTAAAGATGTAAATATAGACGGCTAGAAAGTGGGCCTGACGAGTATAGTGGTGTGATTTATGTAAGCCAAGGCCCACTAACTGAGGGTCCCTTCAGATGAATCTCGTGGATCTTACATGGGTGTCACGCCATCTCGTGTGCGTGCCATTGTGTTCGGCGCTTGTAGATATGCGATGCTCACATGGAATTTCGTCGCATGACAGATAAGCTACTTACGTTGCGTTTGCAACCTGATTATCGTGACTGAATGAATTTTGATATGATATACGCTCGAGTGCATTTTGAAACTGCAACGCCTCACGCGTGCAACGTGTCACACACGTGTAAAATCTGATCCCGCTCATCAGGCGATCCTCAGCATGCATTGGATGGGCGCATCTAAAATCCAGAAAATACGATCGTCATGTGCACACAAGTTTAAACCATTAATCAATTAATTTTAATGGTTCAGTTAATGATTAGAAAATGGCCATCTTATGATTCTATAAGCCTGATGTTTATAATTTCGTTTCTTCATTGATGGGATTTCCTAAGAACCGATCGGATCGGATCGGATCGGATCCCATGTTTCCCATCTTTTGACATTTTCCACGTGTTAGACGAGTGCGGCGAGTCCAATCAGCATCTCAGGAGAGAACGCGAGTTGCAGTAACCGTCCGTGGTGTGGTCCAAACTTTTGTAGCCTATAAAAAGAGAAGCGAATTGGCTGGTGTACCACACATCAGCCATATAACTGATGTATCCACATCAGCAAGTTCTGTGGGTGCCATCATGAAGTATGTGTTATATCCAAACCGTCCATCCATTTAGCTAGCTGGTCTTAAAGCTTGAGCCTGAAAATAAGACAGATCTAAAGATCAAATAGACCACATGGCTAAAAAGAAGTGGGGGATTGAACGGTTATCATTGAAACACTTTTGGGGGCCACAAAAGTTTTGGATCAATATTAAATTTGTTTTTCCTCTTCATCCATATATTTTTACCTTATTAATAAATTGGATGAAAAATAAACATTATGTTGGGACTTATGAATATTTTAATGATGAAAATCATCATCCTCCTTGCTATTTTTGGTGTGGACTATTTTAGCTTTGGATATAATTCATTTTTTGCCTCAAGCTCTATAATGACCTCAAAAAATGAATGAATGGTATGGGTATAATAAAAACGTCGTTGTGGGGTAACGTAACTTTGATCTCATTTGAACCGTTCCTACAACTTGGACCCTTGAGATGTTGGTCAGAAATCTGCCTCCTCCATTTTCTCTTTCCTATGCTAGAGCATGATCTAAAAAATGAGGTAGCTCCAAAAGTGGACCACACCATAGGAAATGGTGGGGATGGAAATACTCACCAATGAAACCGTCCGGGCTCAACACCATCCAAAACCTTTATTTGAAACACAAATATTAGCCTGACCTATATTTTCTTTGTTGACTTCTTTTCTTGTTAGCCTGTTAGTACATCCACTGTCAGTCCCCTGTAGGGAATCGATACCAAGAATCTTTTTTGCTGACTTGATATAACAGGATTTGGTTTGGTTGATCCGTATGTACCATGTTTCAAAGGTAAACATTTATTAAATAAGTTTATCTTTCACAACAACATATGGTCCAATCAAATCATCTAGTAATGGATCACCACATAGACTTTGTGATGATAGGATCACCCTGCAATCCACATCCAAGATTGGTCGGCTGAATAAGATAATCCGTGTCCTAGGTTGGTTCACCGAATAAGATAATCCGAGTATCTAACTCGCCGGGTTCCATTGTTGAAAGTGATGGGCCATCAGTTTCCATGAAACGACATTTATCAATCAAGGAGCCATTGACTAGAATCCTTGATGTGAGCCTTTGTGCAGTGCACTCGGGTTTCAGTTTTGACAAGTGGGGCCCATGGTTCGGTAATCCAGACCCCTGGTTAATTAAGTCCCACAGTGGATTGACCAGGTCCGTAGGGCCTCCTCCATGGTATAATCCTAGCCTCTCTATATGTGGTGAAGAAATGGACAGTTGAGAAGTGAAACACCACAATGGCATGCATTCTACTGCAACAAGTGCCAAGATTGATGGCTAAGATCCTCCATTCTAAAAAAAAATTTGGGAGTTGTCAATCCAAGGTATAGAGCAGCACAGCAATGGTTCGGATTGCACTTGCCATATTTTAAAACCCGAGTGGCCGAGAATCCTAACATTCCTCGTCATCACAGGGTTCTCCTAGGTTTCAAAACTAAACAGTATAAAGCCGTTTTAAATTCCCAAAAGTGGGCCCATTCTTCAGTAATCCATCACTTTTCTGCTGCAGCCCGACGTTGACAGGGAGTGAATGAAATGTTACCCGAGTAGCACCGTAGGGCTGTACATGCAACATATCTATCCAGCTTATTTTAGGGTATGATCCAAATATCAAGTAGACCACACCACGAGAAATAGTAGTTATAGCTCGCCCACCATTAAAAGCTCATAGAGGCCTACAGTAATATTTATTTGCATGAAAACTGTTGATAAGGTCACATTGACATGAATGAGGGGTAAAACATGAATATCAGCTTTATCTAAAACTTTCTTGCCCTGGGAGGTTTTTAACAGTGGACATTCAAACTCTACTATGTGGTCCACTTGAGATTTGAATTGCTTTATTTTATAGGATAATGCCCTAAAATGAGATAGAAAAAGCTAATGGATAGCATGGGCATACAACACATATATCAAAGAGCGTACTCCCCCATTTCGAAGTGACCGAGTTAGCACGGTTAGCTTATTCGCCTCCGTTCGAAACTAAGTTCGTGCCAAGTCGAACTGATTTTTTTGAGCTTGAAAAAACTTTGAGCTGAATTCAAGCTTGCACAAGCTCTACTCAACTCGGATCGAACCAGCTCTATGACTTGATTACTTTAATATTAAAGTTGCTCACCAAGTGTTTGTTGAAATGACTCAATGAAGTGTCAGCTGATAGCAAGAAAGGTATTTATATGAAACAAATATAATTTTTTTTTTTTTTTTTTCACGTTACCTACAAGGAGTTTGATAAAATATCTATAAACAATTGTTGTTGTTTTACATGCAATAAAAAATTAAAAGTGTACTTCATGTATTTGTGAAAATGTCACATAGGCTTGAACTGGCCGAGCTTCTGACCAAACCGAGCCAAGCTAGCCAGTCAGGCTCGAGCACTGAGCCGAGCCGAGCCGAGCTGTGCCAAGCTCGACTCGGTTCAACTCGTGTACACTGAGTGACTCATCTGAGTAATCCCCTGTATCGATATCTCAGTTCGTTCGACCCACTGGTGCCATTCAATCGCATCACTGACAAGATGAATGGAGGTGAGTTGCACCATTTCATCATCGGAAATGTTGTTGTAGCATTAATATTGCATTGCCACATGAACCCAACCAGTTGAATCCAGGCCGTCTAATTTTAAAACTTGACATGGTTGTCCATCCTTGGTTAGTGGTGGATCTTGCAGGACGTGCACCGTTTAATGTCCGGAATGACAACTTTCATTATTTTTAAGGCTATCAATTTTCCGATGCCACTGTTCAGTGGATGATTTCACCGAGAGGGCAATCTCATCCGACTTTGTATCAAGTAAGCGCCATTTGGTAGGATCATAATGTAGAAAATCTAAAAATAAAGAAGAAAAACAGAGATGAATGTCAAAGAGAATGATTTTCTTTAGATTTTCCAACCGGAGCTAATCATTTATAGATTATTTCCTAACAATCTAAATATTCAGATGAAGTTATTACTCCTAAATATTAGTAACAGAAATTCAATTTATTCAAATGAGATTCTAATTCAATCAACAAAATAACATGTGCTGACATGTCCTGGGGACGCACATAACATGCTTGACACTAGTCTGACAAGAAATCTCGTCTTTAAATAGGTCTGCCTCTCTCTATGGGCTGGGCTTGGGCTTGACTATTTTGGCCCATCTTGGGCTTATGCTAAATGATGCAGGCGGAATTGGACAGAGCTAGGCCCAGCCCTAACCATGCCTGTTGACACCCCTACGTGGGATTGGCAAACGTCCAAATGAACGGCTCAGATCCCAGATTTTTTATATCTTCAAGGATACCAAAGACTTCTCTGGCCATCATAATTCTAAACATTGCTTGATTATCACTTATGAAGCTCTGTACAATTAAAGGAATCACGATAGAGGCATTCTGCACATCATTTTACAATGAACAGAAGCATTTTACCTGTCTACTTTACGCTGCACAAAAGCTTTCAATGCAACCAGAACTTCTCCGGTTTCAATTCACGAAATCCACACTCCATTCATCACTGCCGGGATGATAGGTGCGGGCGCATTATTTCCAATAGATTGTTTACTGGTAGCAAGGATCAATGCATCTGTAAAGGCCAATCTGCTATCCATTGGAATTTTAAAGCTTGCTCCCCCTCTCAAGGAGCTCCTAAGCTTTTCCCACATGGCTTCTGATATTTAATCATCAACCTCTGAGTTGAAGATGAAACTAGGGAAGACTGTAGAGATGTCCCTGAAAGATCATGAAGATAAATCATTAGTCAGATTAGCATTCCTTTTCACTCCTGTTAAGGATAAATCTTGCATTTTTGGGTGATATCGAAGGACAATCACTACCACCACCACCATCATCAAAGTGTTATCCCAACTAACTAGGGTCCTGTCATATAAATATTGTATGGATTCATGATTAGAGTTTTCGCAAAAGTAAGACGCCAGCAGCCGACCTGACATAACCCTCCTTTATCCGGGCATGGGATCGGCAGTGAGAATACAAAACTCCTATAGGCACTATGTAATAGACTATCACATAGGCTGATTACAATAAAGCGCTATGCTGCTGTCTAATAGTGATGGGGACATCATGCGCATGCACACACCCCCCACCCTACGCACCTACGGAAGGAGGAGGAAGGCTCCACTATCGATCTGGATCGACGACGACCTCTATGGAGAACCTCTTACTTAGGAGGCTGTGCTATGGAGCATTGGAGTGCACCCGATCATCATGGAGATTCCACCATTAGATCTCATAATCGTGGCTCGCTACTCTATATGATCTAGGATTTTTAATTTTGGTTATTATTGTTATTAGGAACATCATGAACAATTTTGATTGTGTTAATTAGTTGTTATTTTTGTTACTTCGTTTCTAAGTAATAGTGTTTGCAAATGGCGTGACTTTTTAGGGTTTAGGTTTTTTTTTATAAATAGGCAACTCCATGTAGGTTTTTTTTTTCATTGAAGCTTATAAATAAAATTCTGCATTTTTTCTTCTCTATCTTTCTGAGTCTAATTGGATGTGAAACCCTCCCTTCCTCGAAGTTAGTTCTCGAAGGGCTAACTACCGTGGTACGAAGCCACAACTATCCCAAATCATTCTCATCTCTTCTAGCCCACATCTACCATCTTCTACAGCCCTCCCTTTAGATTTATTTTATTTTATTTTTTGTGTCAAGTTCTCCACTATAGCAAATTTTCAGATTTTGGCCCACTAGAGGGGCTGAAACTTCAATGGAGCACCACGCACACATCGAAAGGCGGATCGTCACGAAACTTGGTGTGAGAGTGAGCCTCCCCTGGTCGACCACACCCAAGGAATCCTTCTTCAGTTTCGTGGGCCCCACACACGTGCAGCCAAACAACCACGCACGTGCGTCCAGGTGTGCCTGCTATCCACACACAGGATCCTTCTCAAGTTCTTCTCTCTCCTCTATTCATTTCCTCTCTTTCCTTAAATCTCAAACCCTAACCCTAGAAAATCCCAGATACTAAGTATTTCTGACTTTTGCAAACCCTAGGTTTTCCCTTATTTGAAACATGGTGAATCTCTTGAAGTAGGGAACAATCGTTTGCAAGATTAGATGAATCTACACTCCATTGGGTATTGTTTGATTTATAAGTCTACTTGATCCAGCCCTAAACATGTGTAGGCTGGAACCCCCGTAGATTTCCCTTGTTTTGAACGTATGTGGGATGTGATTTATTATTATTATTATTATTATAATTTTTTTGTGATTGTTTAGAAATTGGTATGATCTAAAGTTTGAAATCTTGCACCTCTTATTTAATTTCATGTCCTGCATCAAATAGTCTATTACATGTAAGGATATGATACACATTTAAAAAATTTAAAATTAAAAGTTTTATTTATTTTACTTTTAATGAAGTTCACACTGGCATGCCTGAAATCAGTTGTATGGGCTGATAAAGTTCAAGGGTGCCATCGGGGCTTAGAAGCAATGAAAAGTTATAGAGACATGGAATGGATGTGAGAAGGCTTCGGCATGGAAGCATCAAGATCTGGTCATTGTATGTAAAAGGGCTGACGGCCCAATTCATTCCTATGGACATTTTCTAGGTCAATCAAGAAATCTGTTCGGAACACATTACAGTAGTTCCTCCAGGACATCAATCATTCTCACCTTGTTGGACATAACAAAAGGAATTGATTTTAACATTCCATCAGTGGTTCGCATGCTAGTCGTATGTTTCTCATTTCATCTCCATGTATGGATTATCATTCTTACTCCTCACTTGATTAACTATTGCCAAAGCCTTCAATTTTAAGTCCCTAGTAATCCCCAAAAATCTAACCCCACATCCATAAATCTTCAAAAACCAAACCACAAATGCCTACCTACCCACAAGAAACCTATGAAATGAAAAATTCTCCCCACGCAAATCATTTCCCCAACCTCTTGCATGAAATGTGAAAAACCAAAATCTTTCCTGTGAAACCTTATATGCTCACATCTATGTTAGTCACGGAAGCCTTATCCTCCACCTCTTGGCAACCCTCTTCACATAATCACCAACCTAGTATGAGAATGCTCCCTTAATCTACAGAAGTTGGTTAATGCTTCACTAGGAGCACCTGTGAATTTTCCAAGCCAAAATATGACTCAAGCCCCAGATCAAAACATGACTCAAACCCCATCCCAACATGCTGAACACCTACTTACATTGTGCCAGGAAACCAAATCCTGGTTATAATTTCCAATAGTCTAGCTAGGCTCAATAAGGGAAAAACCAAATCCAATATTTAATGGTCTTTTTGTGATATTTATTGTTGTCATTCTTACAACTTAACCTGGCAGTGATGGCTGGCTGATCCAAAGCTCGTATTAAGGGGGGTTGATGTCAAGTAGGGAGCCAATCATTGAACTTTTGACGAGCAATCATGACATGATTCGTGTTAGGGTTTTCGAAGCTCATTGGAATTTAGAATTTTCAAAAACCAGATTTTGACATGTTAACCCTAAGGATTCCTGTGTAGATATCATGAAGTTTCCACAAAGGAAAAACATAATCATCATCATCTAAGCCTTATCCCAATTAATTGGGGTCAGCTACATGAATCATGTTCCGCTATTCCACTCTATTAAGGGCCAGGCATTCAATTAGACCATAGGTCATCAAGTTACCAAGAATGAGTGAAGATTTGATGCCGCTCCTTCAAAGTGGAAGATCTCTCCCCAGTCTATCCCAAATGGAAAAGGATGAAAGCCAACATGTAGCCTTTCGAGCAAGCTAATGGAATGCACGAGAGTTGTCCAAATGTGAACCCCACGTGGAACGGTGGGGTCCACATTTGTTCTTCTCTCTCTCTCTCTCTCTCTCTCTCTCTCTCTCTCTTATTTTGTCTCCAGTGATCAAGTGATGCCCAAGGGGTGGAGACCTCTAGGCTCTATCTCCTAATCCCTATGGCATAGTATCTATCCACGAAGAGGAGTTTGATTTACAGGGAGAGACACCAATTATAGTGCTCCACCACCATACAGACTTTGGTATGCCCTACCACATCTAAAGTCTATTATCCTACCTTATCCATGTACCCAAATTGATCCAATCCTTCCACCGACCATGGTCATCCACCCTTGATCCAATTCTCATGCAAATCAAGGGGTGAACCCTGAGATCTCAACCATTGGAATTTCCATCAATTGCAATTAAAACATTTTTAACGGTTAAAACAAAAGATCAACATTTGAGAACATTTGATAAAACATTTAAAACCATTTAAGTGTTAGACCCAGATGAAAAAACCACTTGATGAATCCTTTGAAAAAAAAAACACAAAAAAAAACACTCCTATCTACCATATCTAAGCTATAAGAGTATTCCTAGGCAACCAATGGATCCCTTGTTGGATCACATGAACCTCAATCATATCCCAATCAAGGTATTCCGTAATGATAACAGTGGCCATAACGGCCACCACTGTTACCCTTACGATACGGGTCGTAACAGCCATTACAGCCCTCATAATGACCATTACAATCTCTTTTTCTAATTATTGTAAAAGAAAAATCTGAAAAAGATGTATCTATCCTGTAACGTTGAAAAAAATAATCTGAAAAACCTATATATGCCTCTTAAAAGACTATTTTGGGGCAGTTATGACCTTTATAAAGGTTGTAACGGGCCGTTAATGATGGTTACAAGTTATTTTTTCACTTAACAGTTGTTATGGCCCTTACGACCCTATAACGTGTAATGGTTGCTACCGTTACCTTTATGTAATGGCCTTTATGGTCCCGTAACACCATGATCCTAACACATGTACCCAACCACACCCACATATGAACCACTGCAATTGACTCTGTGTAGTGAGCTAATGCACATGACACCAAGAACTTGAACTCCACATACGTCCTTGGGTCTTGAGGATTAGCTAAAGTTGCTACATACACAAGTCAATCTAGTCCAAGCATGATGAGAATCACAATCTAGAGACTTCAATCCACCCTCCAGTGCAAGCATCCAACGGGTCTAATAACAAGATCCTATATTTATGGTTTACTCGCACTCTCATGTAAGGTTGGTAAGAGGCACCAACTTGTCTTGAACCTAATTGTGCGGACCTTCCATCCCAACTCATCATCGGTTCCCTCACAAAGGATGACCACATAAGAATAACCACACGATCATCCCAATTCCTAAAACCTGCTAAGTAGTCATGGACTGACGGGGTATTGAAATCCATATAACATAACTCTCCCTTGGCCAGCGGCCATAGTACTTAAACTCAAGTTCCCAAGGACAACAAAGGAAAACCTCTTCTTTAACCTACGTTCTCATATATAAGTAAGGTAACCTATATATTAATTACAACACTAATAATATGTCTACATAGGACCCATGGTCATCATGATCTATGGTCAAGATCATCAATATCAATGGTCAAGATACACATTGTTAATGGAGAAGGTTCGCATTTGCTTTCTCGAGCACACAATCCTAACAATTTGTAGTTAGAACAAGGCTACAATGATGGATGATGACAATAACGGTGGCCCATGATGATTATGGTGATTTATTGAAGTCGTTTAGTACCCAATGGCATACATTCCCTTGCATGTGACAAGAAAAATGAGAAGAGCTAGGGTTAATCTCTTTAAGAGAACTAGATAAATCTAATGCTTAAATATGAATTTTTATTTTTATTTTTTTAAATAAAAAAAATTAAAAAAAAATGAAGAAGAAGAAACGCAGATTTCAGTTGTTGGTGACGAAGAGCACATCATGACATTAAAGTGAATTGCATACTTCAAATAAGGAAGAGTCGTGTTCTTTAAAAGGCTAGTGGCCTTAGTGCTTAAACTCAAGTTCCCAAGGACATCAAAGGAAACCCTCTCCTTTAACCTATGTTCTCATATATGCTTAAGTTAACCCACATATTAATTACGACATTAATAATATGTCTACACAAGACCCATGGTCATCATGATCTACGGTCAAGGTCATCAATATCAATGATCAAGATACACATTGTCAATGGAGAAGGTTCACATTCGCTTTCCTGGGCACACAACCATAACAATTCGTAGTCGGAACAAGGTTATGATGATGGATGATGACAACAATGATGACCACGATGATTTATTGAAGTCATTTAGTACAGAATGGCACACATTCCCTTGCATGTGACAAGAAAAATTAGACGTGCAAGAATTAATCTCTTTGAGAGAACTAGATAAATCTAAATGCTTAAATATGAATTAAAAAATAGAAGAAGAATGCAGATTTCAATTGCGGCAAATTATGGGTGATGAAGAGCACATCATGACATTAAAGTGAATTGCATACTTCAAATAAGGAAGAGTCATGTTCTTCAAAGGGGAGGGGTTTTGAACAACGAAATCTCTCCATTCCTCTTTGCCGATTCTACCATCCTTGTCAGTATCAGCATCTTCAAATGTCTGCCATGTAATGAATAGACAATAAGAGTAGAGCATTCCAAAAGACTAAAGAAGGAAGACAAAAGGGACTAAACTTGGACAAAGCCTTACCTTATCAATGATGGCGTCAAGAAACTCATCCGATAGATTCATGTCTGATTCCATCAAAATAGCAATAACCATCTGCTTAACCTGAAAAGAACAAGTTTTTAATGACATATAGATCCAACTATGCTTGGAGTATCAATAGAGGGAGAAATAAGATGGACTGGAGATGAGATGACAATGCAAAAACTACTGAAATAACCCAGAAGCATTGCTTAAATAAAGATACAAAGAAAAATAATAAAGAGACCACTTGGGGGGTGTGGTTTGAGCCATCTAATTTGTCACTAGTATGTCTTCCATGCCATCCATAATAGTGATTTCAACATATTTACGCTTAACCTATCAAAATAAAACAATAAGATAAAATTATGTGTGCTCTACGGAACTCTTAAGGTGCATAGGCATGACCTTTTTCCTGTATCAAATGTTTTAAAAAAATGAATCCAGAGAAAAGAAGAGCACAGAAGCAGTCAAATACAATAACAAAATAAAATTGTGCTCTACAGAAGCTCATAAAAATGCAGACACACGGACCTCTCTCAGATCAAATGTGATAAAATTAAATTTTGAGAAAAGAAAGACACAAGAAGTGCCAATATGAATGTAGAAAAGTTTGCTTGTCGATGTGTAATCAATAAGAACCTTACTAGGAGAACATGTTTAACAAGTCCAAAAGCATTTCTTGATACAATCAGGGTGCTGAACTACAAGACATGGTACTGGAAACTACAAAAGAATAAAAGAAACAGCTTCCATTGAAAGTGTCCTTGCAGACTAGAAGAACAGATTCTTGGACAAATCTTTGCATGATAACATGTTAGGCAACTGTTCTATGTTCCATAAAGGGTTTTCATAGTGTTCACAAGAAAACTTCACATACTGTTGCAAGCATGAAATTAAACACCATGCCTTGCAAACCATGTGGCGATGATCATTTAACATGCATGCAAGTTAAGATAATCGATTGGCCTTCACCAAAGCACATTGGTTTCATTCACCTCTTGGGGGTACCTTTGGAGAAGAAAACGCATGGCATAAGCAATGCTAAACCTGGTTACTGTATGAACCCTGAGTGGTTTCACATTTCTGCTCAATTTACTTGTAGTTCATGCATGTATTTTGAAAATCCTTAACCTATTGGTTATTGAAGCCCAACATGCATGATGGATCACATGATTATTCAAATTTATAGTTGCATGAAGCGTGAAGAAAAGTGGTAAAAGATCTAGGTACAGATTGGGGAAGCATCTGCTTCAAAATGTTAGCAAGTGTAAACAGCTTGGCAACAGGAGCAGATGTACATTTTGAAGCGCAGTTTGAAGCAGGAGCAGCATCTGATTAGAAAGATCATGCCAAATCCTGGGAAAAGCTCCTTGAAAGCAGTTATGAAACCATAAGACCTCCTTGAAAGCAGTTATGAAACCATAAGACCTGCCATGTATAATTGGGGACAAACTTCACCCACTGGAGCAAGCATGGACTGTGGTGATTGATTCTCCATTGATGAAAGGGCTTTCATAAGTGGATGGCAACATACGTGTTTGCAAGTATGAGCAATATTCAAGCATGGCACTCGACTGCCACAACAAGGCACATGCACTTTGTTTTCCAGCTTTTAAGTGAGGGTTGAAGCTAGACATTTTTCAAATGCATTTGAAACTCTGATTGTGAAAAATATGGGACTAAAACTGAGAGAGACCAATTTCCAGGGTGAATTGCAACATATTTTGAATACAAGTGAAAAGTGATACACGGAGAAGTACATTTCACACATACCAGTAGGAGAATTAGGCTCTTTTCTTTTCTTTTTCTTTTTTCTTTTTTTCTTTTTTTTTTTTTTTTTCTGCAGTAAGAAAAAAAATAAAAAAAGCATAATTGGTGGATACATCCAAAATCAGTTAGCACCTTCATTACAAAATACAGCTGCCAAATAATTCAAAGTTCTAAAAGCAAAACTGGTAATTGTCATGACATATTAGTAGTTGTCAATAATAATTAGAAGAATTGAGCTATAGCCTATCTTTTGTTAGGTGACTCGAGAAGTGAAATGCCCTCGTATGGGATTTCATTGGAAAAATGAATACTTTCTAGCATGAAGATGCAGAAGGATCTAAAATGTCAAACATGTACCAAGCATATCAGATGGAGGTAGAAGGTCCGACTGAAAATGTAGCTATGATTGCAAAAGAAAAATAACTTCAAGGCTTTTTCCCCCCTTTCTTTCTTTTTTGAAAAGTAAAATCCTTAAGGTTACGGTACAATATGTGGGGACTATACATGTAGCAGTACCAACACCATGCTGAACCCTTAATGTGTTTGACAAAAATGAGCAAGAAGCATGGCTGTTTCAACGCCAAAATCAACAAATAAACATGCTAGAAGATAATATACTGTCTGTGAATTGTATCAACTACAAATCTAAAAGATGGAATCAATTCTAAATACATATACACATACACATATCACACAGGAGTCTGTGTTTATTTATTTGTAAGTGTATGTATATGTATGTGTGATGGCTAGACTCTACTTCGTGTTAGAATTTCAAGGAGACCATAACAAGTCCCAGTTTGCATGTCACTCACTTCTTCGCGCTCTATATACCCTGTTTGATTCAGATCATACAGCCTAAATGCAACTGCAGAAATCCAAAGGAAAATAAGAGATGTTGTGAGACTGTAGATATGCAAATAACCAAAAAGAAGAGGAGGAGGAGGAAGAAAAAGAAGAAGAAAAGAAAAAAGAAAGAAAAGAAAAGAAAAAAACTCACAGTCAATTTTATCCTCCATAGGTGCACAAGGATGGAAGACACTGAGTGCATGGATAAACTCATCAAATTCTATAGCACCATTTTTCTTTTCATCAAAAAGATTAAAAAGCTGTTAAGTGCAAACAAAGGTTTAAAGAACCCATCAAATAATCTGATTGAAGCAGAGAAGGATACTTCCAACTAAAATTATGGCATCACAAATTCTAAGGGAAAAAGGAAGAATAAGTTACGATCAAGTGTAGTATCTGTTCTTATCAGTTTAATATCTGATAGGTGGCCCATCGGGTCACATGATATTAAATTAATTTCCCGTGAGGAAGAGCCCACCACAGTAGCTTGCTGCTGGGGCCCTCATATGTCGCCAATGCGTTGCACTACTGCATGGGCCTGGCACACCCCTAGAAAAATAATAAATGAATAAATAAAAAATTTTAAAAAGTTATGAGCTTGCCCATATACATCTTGTGTAACAGATCCATAAGCTCATAACTAACCATCAAATGACATGCACAAATAAATAAATAAAAATTAAGTGTACTGAACAATTGAAGTTATTAAAGGATAAAATGACCTAAAATAAGAAGATATTATACATCTATGTTTGTGTCAGTAGTACTGATTGACAGAAGCCAATGATAAAAGACAATAAAAAAGGAAAAAATTAGGATATAAGTTGATATTTTTACTCTATCCAGAAATAAGTTCTCGCCCGATGGAGTCTTGAATAGTGCCAGTTGAAGTTCTTCCTACCAAATAACAGATGAAAGCATCATCAAAAAGACATATAGGATCTGTGAGAATTTTTTTTCCTAGGAACCGGTTGTCATGAGAACCTTTTGAGAACTCATCACACGTGATGTGTATATGCAATCCAGGCCAGACAGACCCTTCATCTGGCTTGGATGAAGGTTCAACGAAAAAATCATATCTTTTGCAACTTAGGTGGGCCTCGGTGAAAATCAAGGGTTAAAGTCCATCCCACTCTGTTGCAGCACACCTGATTTTTGGATCGGGCTGATTTCTGGGCCCTGGAGGTTTAACAAGGTGACATATTTAGTGGATGGATAGATGTCGTGACACATCACCTGGGATGAATTCTCAAAGGATTCTAACAGGTTCTCATGAGAACTGGTTCCGAGTAGAGTGGTGTAACATTAGCAATGAGCAGTTGGCATTTCAAAGAGCAATATCTGAGGTCTTTAACTGTTGATTAGTGAAGTTAAAAACTAGCAACCATGAAAGAATCATTACATTTTCATGCTTAAACCGCAGCAGATTAACTTTTCCCATTTTAGGCTATTTCATAGACCTCAGAACTACATAATCCTCGGCCTCAATTTCCAGCCTTTCATTTGATCCAAGCCTTCCATGCAGGTGGGGACCATCTATCAATTATCTAGATTGTTCATCCAGTTGGCCCTCGGAGGACAGGTGACAGACAGTAAATGTCCTCCATGGAAGAATCATAGCCATCTGATCACCAGACATTTTGCCATTGTATATCGGCAGTTGGCCATATTTTTGCTTTAATCAATCCAATTGATGGATAGATAGGTTGTGGTGAAACAGAGAGTTCCACAGCAAGGCACACCCCAACTGTATCAATACTGGACAGAATGGATACAATGGTAATTCAGACCATATGCTGTAGGTTGACATGGGATTCGTTCTTCATGATAAACAACAGTCATACAGCAGAAAACTTTGCGGTACTCCTATATTCGGTTTGGTTTTAATAATATTTTTCCTTTACTTTTTTTTTTATAATCAATCTAGCAGAATTTATAAAAGGGGAAGTACAACGTTGTTCTACAAAAGAGTCACAACATAGTGTCAGCTCATCAAACAATTGCAACTGACACCAAAGTTTTCAAGTTTATAAACAATAAAAAGAACCACACTGGCATCAAATTTGAGCAATTCGGCACCTAATGGCCTGTTTGATAACCACTTAAAAATGAGTTCATCTAATTTTAGTAAATCATAATGATGTGTTAGAGATGAATTGTTTACGTAGCTATTAAAATATCCTGATAACCAACAATGTATGGAATCTTTAATAAAATTAATATTAACTAAAATGAGATGAACTCATTTTTAAGTGGATCCATGTGTAACTCCACCTACCCCACTCTCATATATTTCTTCCACTCCCTCTCTCAACAGTATCCACAGCAGCAGGGGGAAACAAGAGAGAGTGAGAGGGTCAGGGAAAATATAAAGAGAGGAGAAGAAAGAGAAGAATGGAGAGAGGAGAAGAGAATAAAGAAAAGAGAGAAGAGAAGGAAGAAATCCCCATCCTTTGTCATTTGATCTGTAGAGTAAAGAGACTCATCTACTGAATGCATGGTTGATTAGAGAATGTCACCAATCTTCTTGTTTCGACTCCCATTTTTTGTCCGCCGTGTAGTTGCATCACTTTATCCTTGGATTTTAATGGGGCCATTCAAGAAGAGTCGAGCTTTGTTAACTCTAAAGTCCATATAAGCGCTGAAACAATCTTTCAGGTAAGAGAGCATGAAATTCATTGAACCCATCACCTCATTCAAGTTTTACACATCAGAAGTAGACCACTATATATGCATTAGGCAATATGAAATGAGGTTTCTGATATTGTCATTTTACATTGATGGTATTCTTGCTTAATGAGAATGATATTGAAATGTTGTTATTGGCCAATATATCTAGATATGGAGAAGATTAGCATGACCCCTACACAAGGACAATACACACATTCAGGGGCCATTTGGATTCAAGCAAAGTTACATCAGCAGAGGTTGTATGAACAACTGAGCAAGACAGCTTGTCTGCTCCCATTGAATTTTGAGACGAAGATCTCGAACAGGTGAATTTCATCCTGGAAAGACCGTTCTAAGAAGTTTCTGAGAATATGCCCAAGTCTAGCACGTTGAGAAGATCTGAGAGTAATTCCCGATACATAATTCAAATTTGTTGAGGCCACAATAGATGAGCACTCCAAGCTAAATGTGCGGATGTCATTGGTGCTCTTTTGCCACCACAGTAGACAACCTTATGTATGCAATCTTGTGCACTCATCCTAATGTTTGCTGCATTGTGAACCTCGTGAGTTGACAACAAGCAACTCAAGCCAGGTGCATTGGGAAGATGTCCAAAGAATATTCACTTGTCCTAGAAGCGTAAAGAAATTTATGCTATGATATCTAGAAACGGATCGAAGGATGGTAGCCTATTTTGATGCCTCATGGGGAGATGATCTGGATGAAAGTTAGTCTACCTTTGAATTGAATGGAAGTGTCGCTGCATGGTTCGGCAGGAAACAGTCTTCTATCGCCCTATATCATGGAAGCATATATAGTGTAATGTGGTTTGAGAAAGTGTGTGAATCAAAAGATTCTTAAGAGCATCAGATGTCATCCCAATTATGAAGGTTCTCAATTTGTAAGGACTGACAATACATTGTTTGTAGAAGTTATGAAGTATCAATACATTGTTTGTAGAAGTTGTGAAGGATGCTGGACACTTAAAGAAGTCAATAAGTTAAACGACATTGAGATATAGCATTATTGTGTCAGGAAAAGTGAAATATGGACAAATTAGCTCAACCACATTCCCACCATAGATATGTTAGTTGACCTATAACAAAGTTTACTGCAAGAGATTTATTCGAGTTATATCAAGAGGATGGGACTTAAAGAGCTTAATGTTTTTCTTTCTTTCTTTCTTTCTTTCTTTCTTTTTTTTGAAAGTGGAATTGTAGTTGACTAGTGGTGCAGCCTGACACAGCCAATTGAACGGGGAAGGATCCGCCCAACATAGGCACCTTTAGGCTAAGCTTAACACAAAAATCACAATTAAAATAGAGAATAAGTCTGGAATTTTTTTTTTTAATTCAGAAGTGCCTTGAGAATACTCATGTGATCCCCTTTAATAGACTTTTTGGATGTACGAGGACAGTTTCTTAGTTTCTTTGAAAATTAAGGATTTATTACAAAAATAGAAGACTAATCAAAGAAAGATGCTAAATCAAGGTGCCATATCGGCAACCATATCAGCCATTATGCAATGGAAACGGTGGACACCATTATGCGATATGGAGTCGTAACGGCGATCTCTGGAAAAATGTTACCATAACAGCTGTTACGAGGGCCGTAATGGTCAAAAAACATCCCTTTTTTAATATAAAAATCGGATTTTTGGCATTTTTTTCCGACTTCGTTCGATTTCTAATTCTCCTAAACTGTTTTTATGCAAATTTCAACATTGACTAGTTATTTTGGATTAAAACACTTCGATCAAGTGATTTGGGTGAACTGAAGCGCCATGGGCTATTTTGGGGGAAATTCAAAAAAATAGGTATGCGTGCATTATTTATTTATTTATTTAGCTGGAAATGAATTGTATGGAGATTCAATTATCAAAACAACCATATCTTGGTATATTTGTAACTGAATTAGTGATATTTTTTTAATTTTTTATTTTTTAAATTACTGTTTGAAAAAAAAAAACCAAAAATTTATTTTTTATTAATGTTGAGTATGAATGATTCCGATTGATGTAAGATTAGTAGATGTACTTAACCATGTGTTGATTTTGGATTATTGATATCATTTTCTAATTATTATTTTTTTCTGTTTTCGGATGAATTTTGCATATTTCTGAAAAATAGAATTTCTTTTTATTGATGTTGGGTATGAATGGTTCTAACTTCTAATTGATGTACGATTAGTTGAGATGCATATAAAAATGTGTTGATTTTGGATTATTGATACCATTTCCTTTTCTTTTCTTTTTTTTCCTACTTTAAAATTTTGCCTATTCCTGAAAATTGGAAAAAAAAAAAATTTATATTTTTATTGATCTTGGGTATGGATGGTTCCAATTGATGTAAGATTAGTAGAGATGTATATAAAAATGTGTTGATTTTGGATTATTGATACCATTTCCTTTTCTTTTCCTTTTTTTTTTTTTTTTCCTATTTCAAAATTTTGCCTATTCTTGAAAAATGAAAATTTTATATTTTTATTGATGCTAGGTATGGATGGTTCCAATTGGTGTATGATTAGCAGATGTAAATAAACGTTTGTTGATTTTGGATTATTGATATCATTTTCTTTTATTTTTTAATTACTCTATTTTGGGATGAATTTTGCCTATTTATGAAAATTGGAGAAAGAAATTATTATTTTTTATTGATGTTAGGTATAAATGGTTCCAAGTGATTAGGATTAATATATGTACACAAACATTTATTGATTTTGGATTATTAATATCATTTCCTATTATATTTATTTTTTTCTATCTTCTGGTGAATTTTGCCTATTTCAAAAAAATGAAAAAAAAAATAATAATAATAATAAAATTCTTTGATGTTAGGTATGAATGGTTTCAATTGATCTAGAATTAGTAGATGTACGTAACCATGTGACGATTTTGGATTATTGATATCGTTTCCCTTTTTAATTTTTTCTACTTTCTAATGAATTTTGCCTTTTTTCTGAAAAATAGAAAATTTTAATTGAGGGTATGAATGGTTCCAATTAATGTAGGATTACTAGATGCACATGACCATGTATTGATTTTGGATTAATGATATCATTTCCTCTCTCTTTTTTAATTCATCTATTTTTGAATGAATTTTGCTTATTTCTGAAATTTTGAAAAAAAATATGTTTTTTATTTTTTATTTTTTTTATTGATGTTGGATATGAATGTTTCCAATTGATGTAGGATTAGTAAGATTTACATAACCATGTGTTGATTTTGGCTTATTGATATTATTTATTTTCTTTTAATTTTTTCTATTTTCGGATGAATTTGGCTTATTTCTCAAAAATGAAAAAAGAGATTATTTTCTTATTGATGTTGGATATGAATGGTTCCAATTGATGTAAGATTAATAGGTGTACATAACCATGTGTTGATTTTAGATTGTTGATATCATTTCATTTTTAAAATTTTTCTTTTTTGGTATGAATCTTGCCTATTTTTGAAAAATGGAAAAAGAATTTTTTTTAAATTTTTTTTTTTATGTTGGGTATGAGTAGTTCCAATAGATATAGGATTAGTAGAGATGTACATAACCATGTGTTGATTTTGGATTATTGATACCATTTTCTTTTTTTTTCTATTTTCATATTTAGAAAAAAAAAAAAAAGAAGATTATTTTTTGGGTTATGGATGGTTCCAATTGATATAGGATATGTAGATATACGTAATCATATATTGATTTTGGATTATTGATATTTATTCCTTTTATATTTTTTTTAATTTCTAGATGAATAGTGATTATATATCTAAATTTTGGGCTAGTGCGGAGCTTTTTTGTTTTTTGTTTTTTTTTACACACGCACACACACCCCCACACACTCACACCACACGCACACACACCGTGGGATTTCACCACCATGGGTACTCAAACCCTTGACCCGGTGTTAAAACTCCAAGGAGTC
Source organism: Magnolia kwangsiensis (assembly GCA_037074715.1). Taxonomy (NCBI): domain Eukaryota; kingdom Viridiplantae; phylum Streptophyta; class Magnoliopsida; order Magnoliales; family Magnoliaceae; genus Magnolia; species Magnolia kwangsiensis. The sequence goes on from CM073581.1 coordinate 103,379,910, forward strand.
TACCACCCGGAGTTGATATAGGAGTCTTGATTCATTCTCGTTTAGGGTTTACTTTAGTATTTAGACTTTACATGAGCACTTTCGTTTAGACTTTACTTTAGTTTTTAATAGTAAGAAAATAGTTAGCCAATAAAAAAGTGATGATATGTTATAAAAAATAAGTGAGGATGTTGGATGATAACATTATGAGAGGGCGGGTAGTATTAGGCACCAAATGAAATGCAACCATTGTGGTTGCGTGATAATTGGTGGAATCAAATGACTTAAACAACATTTGGTACATCAAAAGAACTAAATCGTGAGGTGCGACAACATGCCAAGGGAGATAATGAACCTGATGCATCAAAATTTAGGGGAATCGAAGGAAAAAAGAGTTGTCGTGCAAAAAAGTAGGTTGCTCTTGATGCGGGCCCACAGGAAGTGTTTGGTTCTGATTATAGAAGCATTGGCGATAAGGAGAATGTAGACTCTGATAAAGATTTAAATTGATGAAGATTTAGATCAGGAGGTTACAATGGCTGGGAGAAAAAGCATGCACACTGTTCTTAAAGAAGAAGATTGTCGATGCATGTTTAGAGGAGGGGGTCCATACGTGAAGGGGGAGTGTGACTGTGAGGATAGGTTTGGTGGATTATGGACCCCCCATGGGTGATTATGTGGATGCGGTGGAGCTTGGGAGACCCATACGTGATCTAGTTCTATTTTGAAACGAGATGACAAAATAGAAGAAGATTAAGCAAATGTGAACTATAACTGCGATTGAGAAGCAGGGTAAGGCAACAACTAAGCTATTCATACATGTCAACATACCCTCAAATATTGCCAACTTCCTGTACCGGCAAGTGGTAATCGATAATCGGTGGAAGCAAGCGAAGGAGTTAAGGGACCCGTGGCTAAGGATATTAAGGAGAAATGGACAAAAGCTGAGTATCAAGATGTGAAGGTATATGTGGCTACCTTTAGACCAATATGATAAACCAGAGGATGGACGATTATGTATAATGGCTAGACTAGCCCAACCAAATGTTGCATAATCAACTCGATAGTATCCTGCACTTGAGAATGGCATTTTACAAATCAATTGATGCATTGGATGCAATGAAAAATGTTGGCTATATTCTTACCCTAATGGATAAGATAATGGAAGAGATTGGAGAGGAGAAAGTGGTGCAAATTATGACCAATAACGAAACAACATAAACATTTGAGGGAAGAATGTTGATGTGAAGAGACCACGTATATTTCAGTTAACATGTGCTGCACATTTCATCAATCTCATATTAGAAGATATTTGAAAGAAGAAGAGTGTCACAGTATTAGTCGAAAGGGGAAGACAAGTAGCGTCATTCATCAACAACCATAAACAACTAGTTGCCATAATGAGGAAGTCATTGATGGAAGAAAATTACTTTGGCCTACAACGACTAAATTTGCGATGAACTTTATTTCCCTTAAAAGTTTATACAAGCATCAAAGAGAGCTAAGTGAGATCTTTGCTTCCTATGTATGGCTTAGATAAGAAAATAAGGGCATTGAACAACTTGCAAATACATGGACTTTGCCAGGGCAACTTTTGGATATTATTGCACAACAGGTGATGAATTAAACAATTTTGGCTGATTGGTGGGTGTATTTTGGAAAGAGTACAAAGGCTCTCAAAACAATCGAAATCAAAGTTTTAAGCCAAAAAACTTTTTCTTCTAGATGTGAGAGAAACTGGAGTTGTTTTGTACTCATCCATTCGAAAAATAGGAATAGATTGCAAAGTAGGACATTGTATGGACTCGTATATATGCACTACAATGTAAAGTTAAGATTGCGGATTGCAAGCATGAGTGTGTGGGGTGTATGTGTGTAAAAAAAAAAAAAAGATTGCGGATTGCAAGCATGTGGCAAATTTGCTCGATGAAGCGACTTATGTCCAATAAACTTGGATAACATTTATGATGAGGATTCACTTCTACATTCATTGGAACACAGGAAATAGGTAAAAGAGAACAATGAAGAAGTCGAGGTGGGCAACTCAGTGATACATGCAATGTAACAAGAGAGTTAGTGGGCTCTACATGGTGGGCAATTGACATTGAAGGTAGGCCCCACGCGATGGACAATTAACATTGATGATGGGCCTCACACGATGGGCGACCCACAACAAGGTGGGCTTCACATAATGGACGATCTACATCCAAAGATCGGCCCCTAATGATGAACGGCACACATCCAAGGTGGGCCCCACATGATGGACAACCCAGTTTTAAGGTGGAACCCACACGATGGATGGTCCACATCAAAGTGGGCTCTACATGATGAGCAGTGGACATTGAAGTTGGACCCCACACGATGGCCAATTAACATTGACAGTGAGCCCCACACGATGGACGACCCACATCAAGGTGGGCCCCACATTATGCGTGGTCCACATCAAAGGTCGGCCTCTAATGATGAATGGCCTACATCCAAGGTGGGCCCAACATAATGAACAGTCCACATCAAAAGTTGGCCCCACATGATGGACGATGGATATTAAAGGCGGACCATACATGAACCGGAAGAGATATTTAAAAAATAAATAAATAATGGTTTTCTACTTTTTAACTGATCGGCATACTATTTATCAGACATACTTATCAGCTAAATAAATAAAAACCAAAATAAGTTACTAATAACATAAGTAGCTTAAGGAAAAAACAACTTACAATCCAAATGGACCTAAACAAATCTTACACTGAGCACAAAAATCCCTACACAGGATAACGGAGACATGCACGCTCTGTTTGTAAAGAGTAATTATATGAACCTCGTGCCAAGGAGATGCACTGCATCAACCTTAAGCCTCGAGTACTTTGGACAAACGGGGGGTCAGGGACTGTCAATACACGATCCACACAGCAAGGATTTGCATTTGATGGTCAAATGATCAAATATTCGATGGCTAAGAGGTTACACTCTAGGGTAGTTCGGCCGGATGGTCTATCCAAGTCAAGATCCATCTGATCAACGGTCTGGATCATTAGATCACCGACACGTGCATGTCCCCACTAAAAGATTTTTACCACGCAATTCGCCTCACAAACATGTGTACGAGTCTGCCTGCATTGAAGATGAGAGAAAACCGGCAATCCTATCCGTAGCGCGACCGATACAGGAGCTTCGAGAAATCAGAAGAAGAAAAGAGTACTGGGCCCCACGAGAGGAACTTACCTTTTGTATGCTGTCGTCGTCGATAATGGAGCTACTCAGCTTCTTGAACAGCTCATACAAGGCCTCGATCTCGTTGACGGTGACTGCAAAAACATCGAAATTGAGGAAAAAAAGGTTTCCAGAAAGAAGAGGAAAGAAAGAAAGAGGGGTTTGGGCAGACATGGGGAGTCCTTGGCGAGCTCAGCCATTTCCTTCAAACGATTTCGGGATTTATGGGGGCGTTGCTCGAAGCAATCGGTGAAGGCGAAGATAAGGGTTTCTACTATCGCGATGAACGGTATGCATGCAGCGCAGAGGCACTCCCCAATCGTTAGAAAGCTCGATTTCTGCAAAAAACCCGTAAGAATGATTTTAAAAATAAAAAACTAAAAAAAATAAAAAATTAAAAAAAATTAAAATTAAAAAAATAAAAAACCAAGGAGAGAGAGAGAGAGGATGGTGCACGACCAGAGCATTGCTGTTTGTGGAATCCATTTTCCGTCTGAAAAATACAACAGCTCTGTCTCTGCGTACGGAAGAGAGCGTAAGCTTTTCGCGGCTACGGACTTACGAGGAGAAGCCAGGACAAGGAATGGTATTTCAAGACGCGCCAGACACAAGCGCGAGACACGTACGCGGATTGCGTACTACCCCGCCCGTCCCTAGCTCCGAACGGGCAGATCTGTGGGAGGGCCCACCGTGACGTATCTGTACATCCAAGTCGTCAATCCCTTTTCTCAGATTATTTTAAAGCATTGAAACAAAATTGACGCAGATCCAACGATCAAGTGGACCACACCAAATAATAAGCTTGATTGCATTAAAATGCACAAAGCATTAAATGTCAGTTGCATTAAAAGCGAGAGTCATCCATTGTGTGGTCCATTTGATCGTTGTATCTGCCTCATTTTTGTTTTGATGTCTAAGAATAATATGAGAAAAGGGATAGACGGCTACAGATCCATCATGGTGGGACCACCCACAGACCTGCCCGTTCGGAGCAAGGGACGGGCGAGGGTAGTACTCAATCCGCGTCCATTGCCCATTAAGGCTATGAGCCTATACACGAGCGGATCCAAAGATGCAGTGGACCACAGTATACAGAACACTAAGGATTGAATACCCACCGTTAAAAACTTCTCGGAATGCAGAAGTTTTCAATCAAGCTGATATAATTTTCGTTCTTTGAGATCCCGAGTCACCTAATGGACGGTTTGAATGGCATATAACTATCATGGACCGAAGAAGGCCCTTATGAACGGTTTGGATGGCATGTAACTATCATGGTCCAAAGAAGGTTCAATGGTAGACGTCTTTACCCTGGAAACTTTTTTGTGGTGTGTTCTTACCATGATATATGTGTCGTATCCACACCATCCATCTATTTTATAAGCTAATTTTAATTAATGAGCCAAAACTTAAACCATATACAAAGCTCAACTAAGCCACGGTAAGCATTGGCAAAAACACCATCCATGGTTGAAATCTTCCAACGGGCCAGGTTCATTTGTTATTCAACTGGTTCATAAGGGCGCATAAAGGGGGGTTGTGTAAAAACATAAATACCAATTTGATTTAAAACTTTCATAGCCTACAAGATTATACTTATTTGATAGTTGGCTTTTAAGAAGTTTTCAACAATCAACTTTCATTTTATATATATATATATATATATATATATATATATATATATATATATATATATATATATATATATATATATATATATATATATATATATATATATACAGCGCAGTCCATTCAAGCTTTGACATACTTCATTGTTTTGCTCATGTTCTCAAAGGAGATTTTGTGTTGTTTGTTTGTATCATTTTCGGCTATGGGTTCCAATAAGTAGATCAACACAAAATATGCATGTAGAACGAATTGTGACACCATTTAAGTTAGCAAGTCTTTGAAATGATATGATGCAATCATTTTGATCCAACCATTAATGGGTTGTGTATTAGCAAATGATATATATATTATATAATAAAAATATTATGGGAGGTAGTAGACTCTCAAGAGTTTTAACTCCCGGTCAAGGGTTCGAGTGTCCATAGGTGGTGAAATTCCACCAGCATGAGTGTGTGGGGTGTGTGGTTGTGTGTAAAAAAAATAATGATATATATATATATATTATAAAACTCATATTATTATATTTTTATTATGATTAAATATTGCCAATTATCAAATCAATGTAATCCTCCCAAACTCATGAGATATGGATTGATAGAAAAATATTTACATGGAATAGTTTTGTAGGCTCACCATGATGTATATATTATATTTATACCGTTCATCCATCTTGCCTGATCATTTCGAGGCAGTAAATGAGGTAGATCCAAAGTGAAAATGACCACACCAGAGGTAGTAGTGGGAGTTGAATACTCGTGGTTGAAAATCTTTTTTTTTCCACAATAATATTAGATTAAACTAATATTGATGTTTTTCTTTCATCCAAATTTATTTGACCTTATAAACAAGTTTGATGGCAAATAAATATCATGTGAGCTGTATGAAGGTTTCATCATTGAGAATCTTATCTCAATGTTCTTTTGTTGTGAACCACTTTGGATCCTTCTCATTTATGGAGAGGCACACCCCACCAACCGATGGGCCGTTCAAATGAAACACGCCTCATATTCAGATTGCATTTCTCAGCAAGACAGGATAAGCTATTCTCAGCGTGGCATAATCCTAAAAAGCAGACAGATCCAAATTTTGCATGTACTGACATGAGCTGGAGTTGTCGAATCTCTGGCCCTAAAAATATTGATCATGTACTCTGAGATAAGCTATTCTCAGCGTGGCATAATCCTAAAAAGCACACTGGAGTTGTCGAATCTCTGTTTTTTCAGATCATGTACTGACATGAGCTGAAGAGACTGATGAAGGAGATGGATTTATCCAGATATCTTATGGTAGGCATGCAGGTAATTTACGCCTGTAGGACTGGGTCGGGTGGAGTAAACAAAATCGGATTGCATACTAACTGAGTAAGCTTTTATTTATATTAACTTTGTTGGGCCCACCGTGGATATATGTGGTTTATCCACCCCTCAATCCAGTTTTCAAGCTTTTTAGAAGCTCGAGTGGACCATACCACAGGAAAATGTGAGAATAATGGTTTTCACGGTTGAAAGTTTTTTAGGATCTACAGTGATGTTTATTTGCCATCTGATCTATTCATAAAATCATGACTCAAAAGGAAAACACAAATACCATCTTAATCCAAAACTTCTATGGTATATAAGAAAATTTCAACGATAGACGTACAATTCACATTATTTCCTGATGTGTGGTCCACTTAGCTCTAGACATGGTTCATTTTCGGGCCCATTCCCTAAAACTATCTGGTAAAAATACATTAATCAAAATGGCCACCACATAGTGTGCTGGCAACTTGCCTTTACCAACCTCGGATGATGCTAATGCTGATTAAGAGGTCACCCGGGTAGCATTTAATTGGGACGCATGACACTTTGCAGCTGTTTTTGTCAAATCAATGTAATCCTCCCAAATCTCACAAGGTATGGGTGGATAGAAAAAAAATTACATCGAATAGTTTTGTAGGCTCACCATATGATACGCGCGCGCGTACACACACATACCGTCCATCTATCTTGCCCATCATTTTATAGTCCTAGGCAATAAATGTGGTAGATCCAAAGTAAAAATGGACCACACCACAGGTAGTGGTGGGAATTGAACACACGTCATTGAAATTTTTTACTATCCACAATAATGTCGGATTAAACTAATATTTGTGTTTTCTCTTCATCCAAATTTATTTCACCTTATAAACAAGTTAGACAGCAAATAAATATCAGGTGAGCTGTATGAAGCTATCAACGTTGGGAATATTATCTCAATGTTTTTTTTCGTGTGGTTCACATGAGCTTTGCATCCTTCTCATTTAAAGAGAGGCCCACCAACTGACGGGCCTTTCAAATGAATTTTGCATCATGTTCAGAATGCATTTCTCAGCATGACAGGATAAGCTACTTATGTTGAGTTTGTCACCTGATGATCGAGAATTGATGAATTTTGATATGATATACGATCGAGTGCACTCGCTACACACGTGCAACAAGTCACACGTGTAAGATCTGAAGCCTACTCATCGGTCGATCTTCAGTGTACAATACTGTATGTCTGCATCTAAAATCTGGCAAATATGATCATCGGGTGGGACACATACACACAGTTTAAACCGTTAATCAATTAATTTCAACGGTTCAGTTGCTGATTACAACATGGCCATTGATTCTATGAGCCTTGTGTTTGGAATTTCTTTTCTGCATTGATGAGATCTACATCCTCAACAATGGATCTGACGCTTCGCACCTGTTGACCTTTTACACGTTCTAGGGAGTCTCATCAGCATTTCAGGAGAGGAGGCGGTCAGAGCGTAGGAAGCTCCGCGGCGCCATTGAGACGTCTTTAAGAAATTCACCCTGTCCGTTAGTATATTCAGCTCACATTAAGGCTTGATCCTAAAAAGTAGACAGATACAAAATTTAAATAGACCACGGTACATGGATTACTGGGGATGAAAATATCCACCATTGAAACAGTCCTGGGTCCAGCATGATGTTTATATGTGATCAAAATCGTTTATAAGATCATTCCTGCTGTGATAGGCTGAAAACACAAATATTGGCCTATCAAAAACTTACTCTATTCCATTATTGATTTGACTGTGGATGTTCAATTGGTATTGTTTATGTAGTGTGGTCCACTTAAGTTTTGAATCTCTATTTTTTTTTAGATCATATACTAACATGAGCTGAGCAAACTGATGAAAGGGATGGATTTTTCCAGATATCTTAGTAGGCATGCAGGTATTACGCCTGCAGGACAGGGTAGGGCTTAGGAAACCAAATCGGATTGCATATTGAGTTGGCTTTTATGTATAACTACCGTGTAAACTTTGTTAGGCCACCGTGGATTTATTTGGTTTATCCATGCCGTCAATTCAATTTTCGAGCTTTTTAGAAGCTCAAGTGTACCATACCATGAGAAAGTGTGGGAATAATGGTTTTCACATCCGAAACTTTTCAAGGGCTCCTAATAATGCTTATTTATTATCTAAGATGTTCATAAAATCATGGAATGATAGAAGGAAAAACACAAATATCAACTTAACTCATAACTTCTATAGTATATGAGAAATATGAAAAAATTTTAATGATAGATGTTCAATTCATATAATTTTCTATTGTATAGTATCCTTTGCTTTGGCCATGCCTTGTTTTTGAGCTCGTGGCCTAAAATTGTCCGGTAAAATGAGTAGACGGTGCAAGTAAAATTCATAAGTCACAACGGCCATCACATGGTGTGCTCTTTGCTTTTGTTAAAAAAGCCTGATATTACACTCAACCGTCAGTTGACACTTGCGTTCACCTACCTGATGCTGATGCTGATTGCGAGTTGACCCGTCCAGCATTTGATTGAACGCATGACACTTGCGTCTGTTTATGCCGGGCGAGGATTGGACACTGGCAAAGTCTTAAATTGCCACTGAAATGACGTCACTAAGCGAATGCAGAACCAGGTAGGGCCCACTGTAATGCCGTTGAAACCTTCCTGACTTTTATAGTGACGTTTAGACGCATTTATTTCGTTAATAATATCATTTATATTGGGATGAAAAAAAATAAATATTAAAGTGATTCAAAACTTTATTACCTTACAAATATTTCAACTGTCAAAATTTAATTCTAACATTTTTGGCTCACTTGGGAATTAAGTACAGTTTATTTTTATTTATATTTTCAAATAAACTTATAAAATAGATGGGCGGAGAGAATTTTTCAAAACCATCACAATGAGCCCCACCCAAGTTCCCAGCGCAGATCTCCCTGTACCATGCGTTTTCGAATAGGCCGTGAGGAACGTAACCTTTCTTTAAGTATTTTGTAAATTAATCATTATTTTAGTAAAGTAATATGCTGATGGCAGCATAAATGACGTGGACCCCTTTAAAACAGAGAGCCAGGGTGTGCTGGAAGCAGAGGATCCGCCGAACTAACCAGAGATGCTGATTGCGGCGATCCTGCCACCACAGGACATGTTCATTCATTGTGACCTGACGTGAGGGACCTAAGTACAGTTATCTGATACTGTTGTTAGAGATATACATCATTTACCAATTTGATTACGTGTCCAAGAGCTTTACATATATTACACAAGAAATTCCAAACAGGCTTTGGCGTAAAGGGCACTGCATCATGGTAGGGGCCACAGAGTTTGGTGAGGACGCGGACTTCCTGCGGAACTTCGAAAGTTCCTGTGCAAGAATGTTGGTTAGGATCCACAGCCGTGATTTTAAAAAATTCACTCTGTCCATCAGTTTTGCGAAATCATTTCCAGATAAGAAACCAAAAATTCATAAGATTCCAAACTCAAGTGAGTCGCATGAGAGAATGGTAAGTTTTCAGTGAGCACCATTAAAATATTTTATTAGTTAGAAAAGTTTTGTTTTAGCCTAAATTTGCTGTGTTTTAACTTCATCTGATTGGGAATAACCTTATAAGCAATTTGGATGACATATAAACATTAAGGTGGAGCCCAAAAAGTTTTCAATGATAGGAATTTCTTTTATCAAATTTTCCTCTAATACAACTTACTTGAATTTTGAATCCTCGTTAATTTTTTGTCACATGTCATGAAATGATCCTACAAAACAGATGGACGGAGTGGATTTCTCACAAATATAGCAGTAGGTTCCACCTAACATCTCACACCCACGATCGGTGACATTGGGAAGCGGATTGCATAGTGAGTGTTACTGAGTAGACTTAGTGAGGTCCACCTTGATTTATTTATTTTATCATCTCTGTCCATTCATTTTCTCAGGTAATTTTAGTGTTTTATCCTAAAAATAAATCATATAAAATGTTCAAATGGACCACACCACAAGAAATTTGAACGTCTACCATTGAAATTTCTAAAGAGCCATTGAAGTTTTGGATCAAGTTTGTATTTGTGTTTACCGTTCATCCACGTCTTTATGATCTCTTGAACAGGTTGGATGACAAATAAACGCCTAGCAAGGTCTCAACAATGGAAATCATTATACCCACTGTTTCCTGTGATATGATCCACTTGTTTGTTGGATATGCTTCAATTTTGGAATCAACCCCTTAAATTAGATGAAAAAATGGATGGACGGCATGGATAGTCCATATACATATAAGGTGGGCCCAACTGAGTTTACTCACTAAAATAAGAGCCCATGGAGTAACAATACAGTTTTGGTGGCGTTGGTGGGACCTGACCGTGGCCCACCTCAATGTATGCTTTATATATCTACACCTTCCATCCATTTTTCTTTCTTTTTATTCTTTTTCTCTTTTTTTACATTAATTCATAAAAAATGAAGCAGATACAAATCTTAGGTGGACCACATCACATGAAACATTGAAAAACTTCTTAGTGTCCATGGCTATATTTATTTGTCAAGATTTGCGTCCATTTCATTTTTTTTCTTTCATCCCTTAAAATGAACTGACAAAACAAATATATAACATAAATATACACTACATGCATCAAAGTGTGCCCCATGATAATGTCCCACTCACATCCTCGTATATGGGGTTGCAGCAAAGCTATATTACTTTTTCAAGACCAAATTGCATGGTGTAGCAAGCAGCACCCATGTGGGTGTTATGTACTAATACACAATTTCCATTGGCACACCATGATAGATGTGTCTTATCCATGGTGTCCATCCATTTTTTTCACCCCCTATTACAGCATGAGCCCAAAAAATGAGGTAGATCCGAATCTTAAGTGGATCACACCGAAACAATAGTGATTGAAAGCTCATCATTAAAAACTTCCTAAGGCCCATTGTAATGTTTATTTGCCATCAAACCTCTTGATAAAGTCACAAAATCATAGATGAAGAGAAAAATACAAATATCAGCTTGATCCAAACTTTTGTAGAGCCACAAAGAAGTTTTTAATGATGGGCATCCAATCACCAAGTTCTTGTGGGTGGTCTACCTGAGATCTAGATCTACTGCAATTTTGTGCTTATGCACTAAAATGATTCATAAAAATGGATGGACAACATGAATAATATGCATACATCATGGTCGGACCTACAAATCTTTTCCAATAGCAAGCAACCCTCCATGGTGCATGTGGCCTAGGCAATCTAAGTACCATCCTTCGCAGTCACTTACAATAACAAATGGTTAATTGGTGTATCAAGTTGGACTCAATGTGATATTTATGTAAAATAAACCCCAACCATTAGGTTTGTTACCCCATGTTAGGCCATGGGCCCAAAAATCAATTTCATTTATCATTCATGTTAACTTGGATATAATGTAAAGGGATCTGTCGAACTATTTCCATTGGTGTGGCTTAAGTAATTCATGTCCAGTTACAATTTTTAGTGCATAGGCCTCTTTTTCTTCTTTTTTTTTTTTTTTTGTTGCAACTTAGTTGTTGGAGTGAATTTCATACCAGTATCATGGTGAACCCTTTAAAAATCAAGGGTATACATCTTTCTCCCAACCATTTTCATTAGTGCAGCACACGAGAATCACATGTCATTATGAGTTTTTGTCTTTATGCCCAATATAAGACTTAATAAGAAATTGTCATAGTGGATCTTACAAAAAAATTACGGTGGGCCCTATCTAAGTCAATAACTATGTTCATAGAAATATTTTTATAAGTAAACTCCGTATACAGTTGAATAAGTTCTATTAGACAAAGTGATGGGTACCAGACAAGGTGACTGGATTGCCGTATAAAGTAATGAAGTTCCAGTAGACAAAATGACAGGGTTATCGGACAAGGTGACAAGATTCTATTAGACAAAGTGACAGGATTTTGCAAGACAAACTGATGAGGTTGCTTAACAAAATGATGAGGTTTCACTAGATAAAGTGACGAGGTTACACCAAACAAAGTGACAGGATTATGAGATAAAGTGATAGAGTTCTACTAGACAAAGGGACGGAGTTTCCAAACAAAATAATGTGGTTCCATTAGACAAAATGATAGAGTCTTACTTGACAAAGTGACATGATTCATTAAACAAAGTGATGGAGTTACTGGACAGATACAAGATTCTATTAGAAAAAGTAATGGGACTGTAAGATAAAGTGGCGTGGTTGCAGTAAACAAAGTGACTTATTTTTATTAAAGAAAGTGACAAGGTTGCCTAACAAAGTAGTGAGGTTCTACTAAGTAAAGTGATGGGGTTATAAAAAAAAGTGTGATGGTTTCATAAGACAAAGTGACGAGGTTGTCAGATAAAGTGACAGGATTTAACAAGACAAAGTGACGATATTACTAATCAAAGTGATGAAATTGCTAGACATAGTGACGGATTCCACTAGACAAAGTGATGGAATTGTTAGACAAAGTGGGCTATATTGCTAAGTTCTGGGTCGCAGATGTTGATTTCTTACTATCTGTGGATCAGATGTCATTCTTTATTAATTTCAATGATTATAAGAATTTCTATTCTAGATGGGATGGACTCCATTTATATCCCCATTAATTAGATGACTTGGTAATTACGTGTTGGATTACCCATTCCTAGTTGTGGGCCTGATGGATTGTTGATAAGCCAACCTAAGATTTGGGTTATGTGCATAAATTTACAAGGTTCTTGAGTATAATAGGGTATATGCACATTTATTTGTGTCATTGGTAAAATAAAATTATTTGGTGATGTTCTAAGATATTCGGTACTTGAGTATTGTTAGCCCAGAGTGTTACAAGAGAACCCCGTTACTTTGGTTAGGAAAATTCATACCGTTAAAACCTCTCTAGGTTCTACAATGGTGTTTAGACGACATCCATACTGTTAATAACATTATTTATGTTGAGATGAACTGAAAAAATAAATATTAGAATAATTCAAAACATCACTACCCCATGAATATTTTAACCGTTGAAATTCAATTCTCACATTTTTGGCCCACTTAAGAATTACGTATGATTTATTTTTGTCTTCATATCTTAAAATGAACTCATAAAATAGATGAAAGAAAAAAGTTTTTTAAAATCATCACAGTGGGCCCTACTTAAGTTCCCAATGCAGAACTTCTTACACCTTTGGCAGGTAATTCACATCCTCACCAAACTCTATTGACCCCACCGTGACGTATGTGCTCTTTGAAATTTCTTTCGTGTAATGTATGTAAAGCTCTCTCCAAGAGCTGCACGTAATCAAATTGATAAATGATGTATATCTCTAACAACAACAGTATCGGATAACTGTAGTCAGATCCCTCACGTCAGATCACAATGAATGAACATGTCCTGTGGTAATACGATCGCCGCAATCACATCTCTGCTTAGTTCGGCGGATCCTCTGCTTCCAGCACACCCTGGCTCCCTGTGTTTAATGGGTCCACGTCATTTATGCTGACATCAGTATATTACTTTAATAAAATAATGATTAGTTTACAAAATACTGAAGGAAAGGTTACGTTACTCACGGCTTATTCGAAAACGCCTACTCCGCCGTACGGCCGCGGATTTCCTGGGAACTTTCCGAGCAAGAATGTTGGCTAGGATCCACCGCTCTGGTTTTAAGAAATCCGTTCTGACCATCAATTTTGTGAAATTATTTCAAGATAAGATATTAAAAATTGATAAGATTTCAAACTCAAGTGAGTCGCATTAGAGAAAATAGTAAGTTTTCAGCGAGCACCATTAAAATATTTTATTAGTTAAAAAAGTTTTGTTTCAGCCTAAATTTGCTGTGTTTTAACTTTGTGTAATTGAGAATAACCTTACAAGCAGTTTGGATGACATATAAACATCAAGGTGGAGCTCAAAAAATTTTCAATGATAGAAATTTCTTTTCCCAAATTTTCCTCTAGTGCAACCCACTTGAATTTTGAATCCTCCTTAATTTTTGATCGCATGTAATGAAATGATCTCACAAAACAGATAGACGGAGTGGATTTCTCACAAATATAGCTGTGGGTTCCACCCAACATCCCACACCGAGGATTGATGACATTGGGAAGCGGATTGCATAGTAACTTTTACTAAGTAGACTTAGTGAGGTCTATCTTGATTTATTTATTTTATCATCTCTGTCCATTCATTTTCTCAGATAATTTTAGTGCTTTATCTCAAAAATAAATCATATAAAATATTCAAATGGACCACACCACAAGAAATTTGAACATCTACCATTTAAATTTCTAAAGAGCCACAAAAGTTTTGGATCAAGTTGGTATTTGTGTTTACCGTTCATCCATGTCTTTATGATCTCAGGAACAGGTTGGATGACAAATAAACGCCTAGCAAGGTCTCAATAGTGGAAATCATTATACCCACTGTTTCCTGTGATATGATCCACTTGTTCGTTAGATATGTTTCAATTTTGGAATCAACCCCTTAAATTAGATAGAAAAATGGATGGACGGCATGGATAGTCCATATACATTCAAGGTGGGCCCAACCTAGTTTACTCACTAAAATAAGAGCCCACGGAGTAACTCAATACGCAATACGATTTTGGTGACGTTGATGGGACCTGACCGTGGCCCACCTCAATGTATGCTTTATATATCTACACCTTCCGTCCATTTTTCTTTCTTTTTTTTCTTTTCTTTTTTTTTTTTTTTACATTAATTCTCCAAAAAATGAAGAAGATACAAATCTTAGGTGGACCACATCACATGAAACATTGAAAAACTTCCTAGTGTCCTTGGCTATATTTATTTGTCAAGATTTGCGTCCATTTCATTTTTTTTCTTCCATCCCTAAAAATGAGCTGGCAAAACAAATATATAACATAAATATACACTACCTGCATCAAAGTGTGCCCCATGATAATGTCCCACTCTCATCCTGGTATCTGGGGTTGCAACAAAGCTATATTACTTTTTCAAGACCAGATTACATGGTGTAGCAAGCAGCACTCATGTGGGTGTTATGTACTGATACACAATCTCCATTGGCACACCATGATAGATGTGTCTTATCCAAGGTGTCCATCCATTTTTTCATCTCATATATCCATTTTTTCATCTCATATTACGGCATGAGCCCAAAAAATTAGGTAGATTCGTATCTCAAGTGGATCACACCGAAACTATAGTGATTGAAAGCTCATCATTAAAAACTTCCTAAGGCCCACTATAATGTTTATTTGCCATCCAACCTCTTGATAAAGTCACAAAATCATAGATGAAGAGAAAAATACAAATATCAACTTGATCCAAACTTTTGTAGAGCCACTAAGAAGTTTTTAATGATGGGCATCCAATCACCAAGTTCTTGTGGGTGGTCTACTTGAGATCTAGATCTACTGCAATTTTGTGCTTATGCACTAAAATGATCCATAAAAATGGATGGACAACATGAATAATATGCATACATCATGGTAGGACCTACAAATCTTTTCTAATAGCATGCAACCCTCCATGGTGCATGTGGCCTAGGAAATCTAAGTACCATCCTTCACAGCCACTTACAATAACAAATGGTTAATTGGTGTATCAAGTTGGACTCAATGTGATATTTATGTAAAATAAACCCTAACCATTAGGTTTGTTACCCCATGTTAGGCCATGAGCCCAAAAATCAATTTTATTTATCATTCACGTTGACTTGGATATAATGTAAAGGGATCCGTCAAACTATTTCCATTGGTGTGGCTTAAGTAATTCATGTCCAATTACAATTTTTAGTGCATATGATTCTTTTTCTTTCTTTTTTTTTTTTTTTTGTTGCAACTTAGTGGTTGGAGTGAATTTCATACAAGTATCATGGTGAACCCTTTAAAAATCAAGGGTATACATCTTTCTCCCAACCATTTCCTTTAGTGCGGCACACGAGAATCACATATCATTATGAGTTTTTGTCTTTATGCCCAATACAAGACTTAATAAGAAATTGTCATATTGGATCTTACAAAAAAATTACAGTGGGCCCTATCTAAGTCAATAACTATGTCCATAGAAATATTTTTATAAGTGAACTCCGTATACAGTTGAATAAGTTCTATTAGACAAAGTGATGGGTACCAGACAAGGTGACTGGATTGCCGTATAAAGTAACGAAGTTCCAGTAGACAAAATTACAGGGTTACCGGACAAGGTGACAAGATTCTATTAGACAAAGTGACAAGATTCTGCAAGACAAACTGACGAGGTTGCTTAACAAAATGATGAGGTTTCACTAGATAAAGTGACGAGGTTACACCAGACAAAGTGATAGGATTATAGGATAAAGTGATGGAGTTCTACTAGACAAAGCGACGGAGTTTCCAAACAAAATAATGTGATTCCATTAAACAAAATGATAGAGTCTTACTTGACAAAGTGACATGATTCATTAGACAAAATGATGGAGTTACTGGACAACTACAAGATTCTACTAGAAAAAGTAATGGAACTGTGAGATAAAGTGGCGTGGTTGCAGTAAACAAAGTGACTTATTTTTATTAAAGAAAGTGACAAGGTTGCCTAACAAAGTAGTGAGGTTCTGCTAAGTAAAGTGATGGGGTTATCAAAAAAAGTGTGATGGTTTCATAAGGCAAAGTGACGAGGTTGTCGGATAAAGTGACAGGATTTAATGAGACAAAGTGACGATATTACTAATCAAAGTGATGAAATTGCTAGACATAGTGACGGGTTCCACTAGACAAAGTGATGGAATTGCTAGACAAAGTGATGGAATTGCTAGACAAAGTGGTGTGGTTACACTAGCCAAAGTGACGGGGTTCTCTTGTAACACTTTGGGCTAACAATACTCAAGTACCGAATATCTTAGAACATCACCAGATAATTTTATTTTACCAGTGACACAAATAAATGTGCGTATACCCTATTATACTCAAGAACCTTGTAAATTTATGCACATAACCCAAATCTTAGGTTGGCTTATCAACAATCCATCAGGCCCACAACTAGGATTGGGTAATCCAACACGTAATTACCAAGTCATCTAATTAATGGGGATATAAATGGTGTCCATCCCATCTAGAATAGAAATTCTTATAATCATTGAAATTAATAAAGAATGACATCTGATCCACAGATAGTAAGAAATCAACATCTGCGACCCAGAACTTAGCAATATAGCCCACTTGAATTTCGATTTTACTTGACAAATGGGCGGGGGTCTGAGTAGACCCAACAGAACCCAATGATCGGTCCAGATTTAAGACAACATAGTGGCAACTACACAATGCTTGCAAGCGCACAACTTCCGTGATCCCACGGCTCATCGAGCCACCCCCGTGGTCAAACTGGTTTTAACCTGATGCCGCCCGAAGAGGAAACTCTCCTCTCCCCTTTTTTTGCTTGGTTGAAATTTTAATGGATAGTGTCTATATTCTTCGATCGGTGGCCCATTTATACTATCGGACTGGATGATTTGAATTGTCTATTTGACCTTGAAGATGGACCCGACCAAAGCATGATCATTAGTCGCGTGGTTTCATGTGATTGGGGGGGCACAAACTTGACTACGGGAGTTCCTTTTACCAAAAATAACATCAACTCTGCTGACAATCTACCACAGTTGATCATCTCAGCCCTTCCTTTTGAGAACATCTATCCCGATCACCCATTCGCTACTGTTTTTTAAGGTTCTCATACATGCTTGTCATGTGGCAGAAGGAATCTTTCTATGGGAATGCGTGGCTCAATCTCGATCACCCAAGAGCTTTAAAAACTCTTCCGGCGCATAACTAATGTCAGTTGTAGGGCTAAAAGTATCTTATCTCATTGGGCTAGAGGTTTTGTGAGAAAATCCTCCTTTGCATGAGAAATTACTCATGGCTAAAATTATCAGAACCCACCATACATGTAGGGAAGTTGTAGAAAATGGTGGGCCCCATGGTGATGAGTGGACACATTCGATTCATCCAGAAGCATTAGATCTGAAGATGAGACCATACATAAAAAGTCGTCATAGTTGGCGATTTCATTTTCTTTGTTCGAGCGAAAGACCCATCGTGATGAATTGGGCCCCATTACTCGACTTGAAGCATTCATCCGGTAGACCGCACTATAGGGAGTCTATCCCAAATACTGGATTAAGCCGACGCAGGAGGGATATTAGCTTACTCCCCCCTAACGTAAGGCATAAGAAGCTTAAGACTATTAAACTAATCCCCTGATTAGTTACAATCATGGCTTTGAGAAGGAGTCTGAGAGCTATCAAAACTCTTTTTTCTATTTTTTCCATTTTAGGAAATCATCCCCTCCTCCACGCAAGTCAGGTTAGTATGATTGTGAGCTTTGATTTGGAATCAGTGTCCTAACGTTTAAATCAAGTCAAATTTAAGCATTGCTTGGGTCAAGTTAACTCGTTCCCAATAACTGTAGGAGCTGTCTAAGTAACCTCTAATTTTCTGTTGGATAGGAGAGCTGAATTCAGCTTATGAATTATCAACAATTATCGATCCAAGCCCTATCTGCTAATTATGCTTCATGTCGCCAAGAAATAGCCACAATCGATGTTAGTGTGTTTTTAAGATTTTTAAAAGGATCCAATCCATTGAATCACAAATCAACAATCGTGATGGATGTTGATTTTTATTGGAAGATCCAGTCCATGAGATTGGGAGTTGATAATAGCAATCGATGCTGGTGTTTTTTGAGATTTTGGAAAAGATCCAGTCCATCGAATAGTAATAATTGGTTAGTGGAGACTCTAGTTAAATATAACACCCTTTTTACTCATAAACAAAAGCCCTAAAGCGAGGCAGCTAGTAGAAAGAAGAGAGTCAATCTCCCGTCTCCTCAGGAAATCAGCCCTCCGGCGTACACAGTATTAGTAAAAAAAAATTACGAAATACCTTTAAAAAAAATAAAAATTCAAGTGATTGGAGTGGATTTCATATATAGAAGTTTCATAGAACCTCATTACTTTACCTAGGAGAACTCCATTACTTTATCTAATATAACTTCGTCAATTTGTTTAATGGAACCATATCACATTTTCCAATAGTCTCATACTTTGGGTAGTGGAATCTCATCACTTTGTCTGGTAACCCTGAGATTTGTCCTGTAACTCTGCCACTTTATCTCGTGGAACTCTGTTACTTTGTTTGATAACCCCACCACTTTACCCAATAAAATCCCGTCAAATTGTTTAGCAAAACCTCGTCAATCTAATAAAATCTCATCACTTTGGTTAGTGTAACCGCACCACTTTGTCTACAATTCCATCACTTTTTTTAGTGGAACCGGTCACTATGTCTAGTAATTCTATCACTTTGTCTAGTTGAATCCCGTCACTTTGTCTTATGAAATCACTACACTTTTTCCGGTAACTCAGTCACTTTATTTAGTAGAACCTCACCACTTTGTCGGGCAACCCGATCACTTTCTCTAATAAAACTCATCACTTTATCTACTGTAACCACGACACTTTATCTCATAGTCTCATCACTTTGTCTAGTAGAATTTTATCTCTTTGTCTAGCAACTCCATCACTTTGTCTAGTGAATCATGCCACTTTGTCTGCTAATCTTGTGAAAAAACAATCCTTTTGCTCAGGTGTGATTGATTATTCCCCTATTGAATAGGTTGTCTACATGATCTTAATCTTTAATTACTAGATGGAACATAATTAGTTGAGGTAAGTCTTTCATGACGATGATGATGACAAATAATCCTTAGATGACCAATGATAATGGATTTTTAATTAGTGGATACTTACCTATTGAATTTGGAAATTTACTATTTTCACTCTAATAATCATGTCACTAGATCACCATTTTTAACTATAATGTGTTCCATGCCTGATGAGACACTTGACTAGTTCGGAAATGCACGGTATTTATTTGTATGGCTATCTACGGCGAGGCTTGGCAAATATGCCATGGCCTAAGCTCGGCCACCCAATTTTGTGGAAGATTCGGGTCATACATTAAGTGTGCCCCATCGTGCATGATTGAATAAAAATAACTTCGAAACTTGATTGCACTCTAGTTGGGCCTACAAGCTCTTAGATAGCATGAAGCTAACTTTAACTGATAAAAGTTCTTAGATTGCTTGTTGATGGCGAGGACACTCGACTTTTAGAGGAGAAGTGAGAGCAGATATTGGATTTTCACTACCACAAGATGGCTAATATGGCCTTATTTTGGATTTTAGATGGCTTATATTAGGCTTAATTTGGGTCGACTTAGTTTGGGTTAGGAGTGGTTTGGATGGACTTATATTGACACATATGGACTTGGACGGGATGTGCAGTTTAAGGTTTTGGTATAAAAAAGCAATTCTTCTTGGCCTGGCATGATTGATTATTCTGTTACTAGGTGAGATGTTTACACGACTCTAATCTTTAATTAGGATGTGAAACATGATTCTTGTAGTCACTCCCTGACGAGGATGATGATGTGGATGACAACAATAATGATGGCGAGGAAGAAATTTTAATTTAGAATTTGGAATTTGGATTTGAAAATGTGAAAATTTAGGGTTTTCACTCAAAGAATCATGTAACTAAGTCACCATTCTTGACTAAAATGTGTTTCATCTCTGATGGGGCCCTTGACTAGTTTGAAAATGCACGGCATTTATTTGTACGGCTATAAACAGCCCGCTCAGGCCGAGTTAAAATATATACTTTGGCCCACAAAAGTAGAAGCACGGCTTGAGCACAACATGGGCATGTGACAAGCTAAAGGATAAAAGGCCCTCGCACAATTCATCATAATCACATGGTATGAACTGAGGGACTTACCATGTATATGGTCCAAAATCAAAATCAGATTTATTAAGCAATTATATTCTCTGATTAATATACATTAGTTCATTGAATTAAGACCATTGATATATCATTAATTCATTTAATGTTGACTATTTGTTGGGTTATAAATTTATGATAGTTATTTTGGTACATGATCTATATACAATATTTTGGGGGGAATTTTACAAAAAAAAAAAGAAGAAGAAGAAGAAGAAGAGGAGGAAAGAAAAGAAAAGAAAAGAAAAGAAAAACTACCTATTTTATAGAATTCACATACTAGTGCCTTTTGCAAAAAGAGATTTCAATAAGCTACTTTATTACTACTGTAAGTAATTATCATTACAGCAAATTCTTTTAATAAAATTAACCGCAGTAGGAGGTTGCCCATGCCAGCAAAGGGGTCTGGTGCTTGGATGAGGCGCATTATGATGTTTATGTGACATTCACCCCAATCGCGAATTGTAAGTCACCTCATATTAGTCATAGGTTAAAAAATCAGCCCCATACATAGTTCAGGTGGACCACATAATTAGAAATAGTCTCTTGGTTAATGCTTACTTTCCAAATTATTTCCCTTGTCGTGGCCCAACAAAACCACTAACAGGCTTGTCTTGGGGATCCAAGTCTAAATACGACATCCAATGTTTTGGATGGGAATTTATATAATTATTATGGTGTGTAGTGTAAAAATCAGGCATTGACATATCTCTTTTAACTGTTTCCTTTGGTGCGGCCCACTTGAATCACATGCTTACGCCTTGGGCCTAACATTGATAATACATCTAATGGTTGAAGTGGATCTCACATACACATCACAGATTCACAGTAACCCGTGAAAAATGATAAATGTGCATCTAATCAAATTCCTTTTAAAAAAATAATAATATATGAGTAGAAATCTCAATTTACTTAATAAGAATGAGATGCTCACCTTTGCATCTTTTTTACAAGCCTAGTGTGATGCGTTCGTGAATTCTACTCAAGCAATTAGATATACAATCCCAAGTTAGGTGTAAGTTCATGGCCAATAAATAACGTGACCTATGATTCAGGTGGCCACATCAAAGAAAACAATTGAGAGAGATGTCTGCCCTTGAGTTTTATAAGGCCTACTTTGATGATTGTATGAAACTCACTCTAAGCATTAGATGCCACATCAAAATTAATGTTTGGGACCAAAAAATTAAGCTCATCCATGATTTAGTTGGGTCACACCAAGGGAAACAATTTCAAAGGTGAATATTGTCTTGTACATTATTTCCAATTGTATGGTCCACAATCATGGACGGGGCGAGTTTTAGGACCTGCTTAATAGAAGGTGACACACCTAGTGGTCATGGTAGATTTTACATAACTGTCATTACAAATCCACCTGAGTCACATACTCTTTAACAGCATCGTAACAACACTGCTAAGAAATCTATGGCTTGGAGGCCATCCTACTCCATGTTTGGGAACTGAATTAGCTACTGATCTTGCCACTTCTAGTCGGTGCTCTGTGGGCCCCAACATGATGTATGTGTTTCATCCGTGCCATCTACCCATTCTTCTATATCATTTTATGGTATGAGCCCAAAAATGAGTTTGATCCAAATCTCAAGTGGATTGCACAGTTTGCCCTTGGAGGTTTTTAATGGTGTATTTCAATCACTACTGTTTTCCCATGGTGTGGTCCAATTTAGATTTATATCTACCTTATTTTTGGGATGAAGCTCAAAAATTATATTTAAGAAAAGATGGACGGCATGGATAAAACACATACATCATGGTGGGGTCCACATAGCACCAACAATTAGCTACATGAAACCCAAAGTATGACGGTAGAAACCCTTGACCCGGCATTGGTTCCGAGAAGGGCTTCACAACCCCATACCTTGTGTGATTCCCAAACACATGTTGCATTGATTTTAAAATCAACTCCCACCAAAACCCATTTAAACCCATGCCCCACACGGCCCCTAAGCAAAAGCTACTCTAAGGGCTAGTGTGATTTTCCAGGGGGATAGTAAATACCTGAAAAAAAAATAATTATTATTTCCCTCCATAGTTGCCGCACTGTTCTCGGTAACTGATTTGACGGTGACTTTTTGGAAGTTCAAATGGCAAATATTATAAAACATTTGTGGTTCCCACCATGATGTATATCATATATCCACACCGTTCATCCATTATGTCAGATAAATTTATGATATAAACCAAAAAATGAGGTATATTCAATGATCAAGTAGACCACGTAATAGAAATATGTTAATTAAATACTTACCGTTAAAAACTTCATGTGGCCATTGCTTCTTTTGATACGGGCCAGTTGAGTGTTGGATCTAACTCATTTTTCTTCTAATATATCAAAATGTTGTGATAAAATGAATGAACAAAATAGATATATCATATACATCAAAATGGGATCCTAAAGTGTCCGCTACTACTTTTGGACCGGTTTCCAAGAAGTGATTGTGAATATTCAAATAGGTGAAACGGTAATAATTACCCATTTCCTGGGCATTTACCATTTTCAGGTGAAACGATGAAAATCAAACAGGCCTTAAAGATAATTCTTTACTAATTCCTATGCTTT
This sequence comes from Magnolia kwangsiensis, assembly GCA_037074715.1. NCBI lineage: Eukaryota > Viridiplantae > Streptophyta > Magnoliopsida > Magnoliales > Magnoliaceae > Magnolia > Magnolia kwangsiensis. The sequence goes on from CM073581.1 coordinate 103,403,374, forward strand.
CAGGTGGATTGAAATGTGGTAGCTGATTGAAAACCTCTTTAAAAAAGAGGCGCAGGAATCTAAATTCTACATTAACTAGGCGTTTTTTTTTTTCGGTTTTCTTATTTGTTTTTATTTGTTATTTTTTTAAGGGTGAAGCCTAATCGTCCTCTCAGCGGGAGGGCTAATCCGTTGAAATCAATAGACAGCTGACGCTGTGATGAAGTGTACACTTGTGGCCCACTACTGAGCGGATTGGTCTTTCCACATATGATCTTTACATGCAAGTGGCACAATCGCAAAAACAGAAGGCGTTGTATGGGAAAGGAGAAATTTCCAACTGTACGACCAGTATACGGCTCATCCCGAGAAGTAGCACACCCCATTTTACTTTCTAAGAATACTCCCCAAGTAAACGGACGCCTTGCAAAAGGTCGAAAAAATGGCCCCTAATTTTTCCTTCAAGCGGATCGGCTGGTGCTCGAGGACGAGCGCTGACACTCCTCGAACTCCGAATTGTACGAACGGTTCAAAGGAGATCAACGTTACCTGGGCCAAGTAGTTATGTATTTATTATATCCACAAAGTTCATTCATATTTTGAGATTATTTCAGAGCATTATTTAAAAAATATATATATCATATCCAAAGATCAACTGGACTACACCACAAAAAGCAATAGAAAATTGATTTTTACCGTTGAAACTTTTGTAGGGCTCACCGTAACATTTATTTCCCATACAATCTATTCATATGGATACAAAGACATAGATGAATAGGAAAAATAAATTTCATAATGATCCAAAACTTTCAAGACTCTTAAAGTATAGGTTCAATTCCCAACTACCTTTTTCAGTGTGGTTCACTTGATAGTTAGATCTATCTTATTTTCCGTCCCAAGCCTTAATATGAGCTCTCCAAATAGATGAATGGTTTGGATATAACACAGACCTCGTGATGGGACCCACAAAAATAAAAAATAAAAATAAAAATTACAGTATACCGCGGCACTACCGCCGGTTGGTTCGGCAGTAGTGCCGTGGCAGTCCGACAGATTGTTTTTTTTTAAAAAAATAAAAAATAGGGAGAACTTTTACTCCCTTATATTTTTCTCAAATACATAATTATGTAAATATGTATATATAAATATATAAAACTATTATTTTATCTCTTAATTCATTTTTTTTCTATTTATTTAACAGCATATCTCCTAAACTAGAATGAGTTACATAACGTACCATATATAATTTTGGGGTAGGAGAAACTAATTTAGCCAACCAAAATAGTAATTTTCCGAGATTCCATCGGGTTAATGGTTAAAAATCCACTTCACGGCCAATTCACTTCACTTCGCGGCCAATTCAATTCACTTCGCGGTCAATTCACTTCACTTCATGGCCATTTTCACGCACTTCACGGTCAATTCACTTCACTTCATGGCCATTTTCACGCACTTCGCAGTCAATTCACTTCACTTCACGGCCATTTTCACGCACTTCGCAGTCAATTCACTTCACTTCATTGTCATTTTCATGCATTTCACGGTTATTCCCGGCGATTCCGTGTTGATTCACAGTCAATTCAACGTACTTCACGGTCAATTCACTTCACTTCACGGCCATTTCCACGCACTTCGCGGTCAATTCACTTAACTTCACCATCATTTCCATGCATTTCACAGTCATTCCCGGCGATTCCGTGTTCATTCACGGTCAATTCGAAGCACTTCACGGTCAATTCACTTCACTTCACGGCCATTTCCACGCACTTCGTGGTCATTTCACTTCACTTCACCATCATTTCCATGCGTTTCACAGTCATTCTTGGCGATTCCTTGTTCATTCACGGTCAATTCGAAGCACTTCACGGCCAATTCACTTCACTTCACGACCATTTCCACGCACTTCGCGGTCAATTCACTTAACTTCACCATCATTTTCATGCATTTCACGGTCATTCCCAGCAATTTCGTGTTCATTTACGGTCAATTTGACGCACTTCACGGTCAATTCACTTCACTTCACCGCCATTTCCACGCACTTCACGGTCATTTCACTTCACTTCACCGTCATTTCCATGCATTTCCCGGTCATTCCTAGCGATTCCGTGTTCATTCACGGTCAATTCGACGCACTTCGCGGTCAATTCACTTCACTTCACGACCATTTCCACGCACTTCGCGGTCAATTCACTTCACTTCACCGTCATTTCCATGCATTTCACGGTCATTCCTAGCGATTCCGTGTTCATTCACAGTCAATTCGACGCACTTCACGATCAATTCACTTCACTTCACGGCCATTTCCACGCACTTCGCAGTCATTTCACTTCACTTCACCGTCATTTTCATGCATTTCACGGTCATTCCTAGCGATTCCGTGTTCATTCACGGTCAATTCGATGCATTTCACGGTCAATTCACTTCACTTCACTGCCATTTCCACGCACTTCGCGGTCATTTCACTTCACCGTCATTTCCATGCATTTCACGATCATTCCTAGCAATTTCGTGTTCATTCATGGTCAATTTGACACACTTTATGGTCAATTCACTTCACTTCACGGCCATTTCCACAACCTAAACTTATAACCTAAACCAAAACCTATAACCTAAACCTAAACCAAAACCTATAACCTAAACCCGAACCCATTTTCAAATCCCAAAACCTATAACCTAAACCAAAACCAAAACTTATAGCCTAAACCCAAACCCATTCTCAAATCCAAAAATCTATAACCTAAACCTAAACCGTTAACCTATAACCTAAATCAAAATGTATAACCTAAACCAAAACCAAAACCTACAACCTAAACCCAAACCCATTATCAAATCCCAAAACCTATAACCTAAACCCAAACCGAAACCTATAACCTAAACCCAAACCCATTATCAAATCCCAAAACCTATAACGAAAATCAAAACCAAAACCTATAGCTTAAACTTGAACCCATTCTCAAATCCAAAAACCTATAACTTAAACCTAAACCTTAACCTAAACCGTTAACCTATAACCTAAACCGAAACAAAAACCTATAACCTAAACCCGAACCCATTCTCAAATCCCAAAACCCAAACCGTGAAATGAACACGGAATCGCTAGGAATGACTGTGAAATGCATGGAAATGACGGTGAAGTGAAGTGAAATGACCGCAAAGTGTGTGGAAATGGTCGTGAAGTGAAGTGAATTGACCGTGAAGTGTGTCGAATTGATCGTGAATGAACAGAGAATCGCCGGGAATGACCGTGAAATGCATGGAAATGATGGTGAAGTTAATTGAATTGATCGCGAAGTGTATGGAAATGGCCATGAAGTGAAGTGAATTGATCTTGAAGTGCGTCGAATTGACCGTGAATGAACACAGAATCGCCGAGAATGACCGTGAAATGCATGGAAATGATGGTGAAGTTAAGTGAATTGACCATGAAGTGTGTGGAAATGTTCGTGAAGTGAAGTGAATTGACGATGAAGTGTGTCGAATTGACCGTGAATGAACACGGAATTGCTAGGAATGACCGTAAAATAAATGAAAATGACGGTGAAGTGAAGTGAAATGACCATAAAGTGCGTGGAAATGGCCATGAAGTGAAGTGAATTGACCGTGAAGTGCGTCGAATTGACCGTGAATGAACACGAAATCGCTAGGAATGACCGTGAAATGCATGGAAATGATGGTGAAGTGAAGTGAATTGACCGCGAAGTGCGTGGAAATGGCGGTGAAGTGAAGTGAATTGACCATGGAAACAATGGTGAAGTGAAGTGAACTGACCGTGAAGTGCGTCGCATTAACTGTAAAAGAACACGGAATCGCCGGGAATGAGTGTGAAATGCATGGAAATGACGGTGAAGTTAAGTGAATTGACCGCGAAGTGCGTGGAAATGGCCGTGAAGTGAAGTGAATTGACCGTGAATGAATACGGAATCGCTAGGAATGACCGTGAAATGCATGAAAATGACGGTGAATTGACCGCGAAGTGCCTGGAAATGGCTGTGAAGTGAAGCGAATTGACCATGAAGTGCGTCGAATTAACCGTGAATGAACACGGAATCGCTAGGAATGACCGTGAAATGCATGAAAATGACGGTGAAGTTAAGTGAATTGACCGCTAAGTGCCTGGAAATGGTCGTGAAGTGAAGTGAATTGACCGTGAAGTGCGTCGAATTGACCATGAATGAACACGGAATCGCTAGGAATGACTGTGAAATGCATGGGAATGATGGTGAAGTGAAGTGAAATGACTACGAAGTGCATGGAAATGGCCGTGAAGTGAAGTGAATTGACCGTGAAGTGCGTCGAATTGACCGTGAATGAACATGGAATCGCTAGGAATGACCGTGAAATGCATGAAAATTATGGTAAAGTGAAGTGAATTGACCGCGAAGTGCGTGGAAATGGCTGTGAGTGAAGTGAATTGACCGTGAAGTGCGTCGAATTGACCGTGAATGAACACGGAATCGCTAGGAATGACCGTAAAATGCATGGATATGACAGTGAAGTGAAGTGAAATGACCGCGAAGTGCGTGGAAATGGCCGCGAAGTGAAGTGAATTGATCATGAAGTGCGTCGAATTGACCGTGAATGAACACGGAATCGCCGGGAATGACCGTGAAATGCATGGAAATGATGGTGAAGTGAAGTGAAATGACCACGAAGTGGGTGAAAATGGCCGTGAAGTGAGGTGAATTGACCATGAAGTGCGTCGAATTGACCGTGAATCAACACGGAATCGCCGGGAATGACCATAAAATGCATAGAAATGATGGTGAAGTGAAGTAAATTAACGACGAAGTGCGTGCAAATGGCCGTGAAGTGAAGTGAATTGACCGTGAAGTGAATTTTTAACTATCGACCCAATGGAATCTCAAAAAATTACTATGTTGGTTGGCTAAATTAACTTCTTCTACCCCAAAATCATATATGGTGTCAAGCCCCAAACTCAGAAACCGGGCTCACAAAATTCTCGATCCCCAAACCCGGCGCCGACAGCCTCCATAGTATCCCATTCTAGGCTCCCGACACCCATACACCAGGTTCCGATCCTGGGATACTAAAAGGAGAATTTCAAATCATCAATCTGATTCATAATAAGCATAACCACAAGCATAACCCACGAACAATAACGACAAGGACATCATCACACAATTCACTATGATCAAAATTTTTGAGTACAATGGCATGAAAGGGAAATACAGGATAATGAAAATGACAAGAAACTCTAGAAGCTCGACTATGTACTCCAAACTGCAGACTGTATGCTCTAACTATGGCTGCGTCCTGTCGTCACCTGCACGCATCGATGGTGCATAAGCTTATAGAAAGCTTAGAGGGCTGTGTAAGTGTGTGCGCAATAAGAGCGTGCTCAAAATACGAGGTCAGAGAAATACGAAATCATGTTGGTGAATACATGAGTACAATCATCATACTAAGGCTATATGGTGTAAGATATGAATGCTATCTGTCATAACACGGCCATGCGATGCGGGATGTAACTCAAGCATACCAATCCTCATCATATATCAGTACCGTTCTCATTCTGGATAATCACCGGGGTTTAGTACACTCCAAATGGCACTGTCGCTCTCCCAGCCGCACAGTCCAAGTGAGCGTAAGAAACCTCACTATCCGCCTAGTTAATAGTTTGTCAATACCTATCCGGCACATCGATAGCGGACTCATTCACTAGCTGGTCAGACTCAGCCTAGTATTGTCCCCTACCCTTGGGCGAGTAAGGCCACACCCCTTTCCAACAGACCACGATACAATGGGAGACGCGACCTTCTGGTATTCGGCCCTCGTACGCTCATATATCCACTTGGTCTCGACGTTGGAGTCATCCTCCAGTACCATCGGGTTTAGGAATTTTCATCCAAGGACATCTATGACGCCCGTATGCTAGAACCAAACATTTTCGGTATCCAATCCAGTCATCCACGATGTGTCTGTGGAGGCTTTGGCCCTGATGTCGCTAGGGCATACAATAATCATAATCACACAAATGCAAGTGCATGAATCACCCTACCAAACATACAACAATCTTTCGCACACCGCGAGCTCATGTAGGGCAGCTCTGCCTATCAGGGAGCCCATAAACAATCAGCCCGAAGGTATATGCTATGCTCAGTCACTCAGCATATCAGACATACATATGATGCGTATGATCATGAATCTTGGATCTATTTTAAACATGTCATAGGGTGATGGGCTTGTGCATAACGGATATCGGCCTAGACGGCCTACTCACTACCAATATGGGCTTATCAGTGGGCCTTAGGGAGAGTGACAATGCGAACATTTAACCAACATTATCCTTACAATGTGGACGTCAAACCATCATTGCTCCTAATGCATAGCTCGCTATCAACACATAAACCATGGTGGAATCACACTACAATGGGCCTTGTGTACGTCTCATCGGGCCTTGACCCATGGGCCTCCAATACATCAAATGGGCCTCATAGTATGGGTCTCGTATATATCAAAGCGGGCCTCAACATCGGGCCACAAATACGTCAAGATGGGCCAGTTACGTGGGCCTTGCATACATCACAATGAGCCTCATAATATGGGCCTCATATTTATTAAAGCAGTCCTCAACATCAGACCACATGTAAATCAAGGTGAGCCATAACAACGGTCCACAAATACGTCAAGATGGGCCTAGTCACTTGGGCCTTATATACATACCAAGGTGGACCTCAATGGACAGCCACAAATAAATCAAGATGGGCCTCAAATGTATACTAAGGTGGGATCCACTTGAACTATAGATCTAACTCAATCTTTAACCCCTACCATAAAATGGGCTTCCAAAATGGTTGAACGGTTTGGATGCAGCATATGCATCATGGTGGGTCCATGGGGATGGAAGGGATGGACGGCATAGATGAAACACATACATCATGATGGAGCCCACACTAATGGAGGTATGGATTACAATGCATACATCAGGTGGGTCCCATGTGGGGCTTACTATAATATTTATTTTCCATCCAACCCATTGATAAAATCACTCAAACCTGGGGCCCACTGTAATTTTTATTTTCCACCTAACCTGGGCCCACTGTAATGTTTATTTACATCCAATCTGTTCACAAGGTCACGTGGACTAGGGGGCCACCATAATGTCTATTTACATCCAATCTGTCCAGGGCCCTCGGTAATGTTTATTTGCCGCCCAAACGGTTCATAAGGTCACGTGGACCTAGAGCCCACAGTGATGTTTATTTGCCATCCAAACTGTTCATGAGGTCACTCGGACTTGGAGCCCATTGCGCTATTTATATGACATCCAACCTGTTCACAAGGTTACGTGGACCAGGGGGGTCCACTGGAATGTTTATTATTTTTTTTACAACCTGTTGATTGGGTCATGTGGACAGGGAGCCTACCATGATGTGGTTCACAAATCCAGCCCACCCATTATGTGCGTCCCGCTTGGCTAAGGGTTCAGACCAAGTTTCAGCCGTATCTAAATTTCAGGTAGGCCCCACCAAATGATTTTATATGTTTTAGGCATGTCCTCACATGATTTTAAACGATATGGCCCACCTGAGTTCCATATACGGCTGATTTTTGGGATATCCTATAATTTAAAGGGGACATGCCAAATGCACGATGTTGATGTTCGAAACGCATCACAGTGGGGCCCACAGCGGGGCCGTGAGACCCAACCTGTCCGTTCGCCTGCCTACGCAGCCGCAGGCGCTGCCTACGTCTTTTGTCAACAGCAGTAGCAATGCTGCCGCTGTTTCATTTATTTTGTTTTTTTGAAAAATTATTTTTTTAGGGTTTTTCGTAGGTGGGGTCAAGGAAATCCGGTCCGGCCATTGGATTATACGACCCCTAATCAACTAAATGAGACCAATATGTGACATATTTTTGACCAATGGAGAAATTAATGAGGGTTTTAACGGTAATACAACTATTTCCTACAGTATGGCCCGCCTGATTATCGGTTTGGTCTCATTCTTCGGCTCAACGCCTAAAATGATCTGAGAAATGAAATGGACGGCATGGATTATATACATATATCAAGGTGGGGCCTTCATGAGTGGCCCACCATTTCCTACTCTTTTCTTCTTTTTTTTTGCCTGCAAGTACACACCCATGTCAGTGCACATACTCCACGTTAACCATACCCGTCCAGCGTCCAGAGACGCTGGACGGCATGGATAAACACGTGCACTGTGGTGGGTCCCACATGGACGTGGCCCACATGGACGTGGCCCACCACTCTAACCAAGGTGGTTCCACATAAACGTGGCCCACTTGACCTAGATCAATCTGATATTTATGTTTTCCTTCCATCCAGGCCCGCCAATGGGCTGGATGGAGTAGATCCAACACATCCATCCGATGGATCCCATGTGAATATATGATTCATGGTGGGCCACACTCACCCTTTCATCACCATCACCATTCAAAGAAAGAGAGGGAGAGGGAGAGAGAGAGAGAGAGAGAGAGAGAGAGAGAGAGAGAGAGAGAGAGATACGGTGAGATAGAGGGACCCCGCCACTACGGGCTCCTCTTGATTAAATCACGTACATCAAAATGGGTCCCACCAACAAGTGGGCCTTCAAATCATTAAATCAACGGTAGAAACTCAAAGATCACCCACCTATTGGCCTTCACCTTGCTCCCTTATCCTCCTTAACTCATTTGCTTGACTTTTAACGGTGGTAGATAATGGATCAACGGTTGAGATGGGAGATGAGAGAGTAGGGAAGTGGGCCACACTTGTTGATCTTGTGAGAGTTGGGAAGGCTTGGGACGTGTGAAATTTTTGCTTGGGAGAGTGTTTTAAGAAATGAGAGAAAGAGAGAATAATATATTAAAGGCATGGGTGGAGTGGTGGTTGTAATGAAGAGGAGTGGGTTTGTTTGATTTTTTTGTAAAAGAGGAATGGTGAGAGGAGAGAGAGTTGACTTTTGAAAAAATGAGGGATAGGTTGGTTGTACTTGAGTAAGGCTTGTACTTGACATTGATTGATGGGACATATCGTAGAGATTCTCTTAATATTCGTAACACTCGGCGTTTTTCTCGAAATGAACGTAGGCTGACATCTTCTACCTTGGGTATCGGATCGGTGTGCAAGTCACGACGTTAGAACCACGGCGGCGGCGCGGTCGCTATGATACAAGTTTTGGTTCGATCCAACTTCGGAATGCGAGATCCGGCTTAGGATCGCGCGTAAACGTCAGTTAAGAGTCAAGGATTGCTGGAATTCGACCGGAAGGACTGCGGAAGCCAACGGAACGGTACGGTCTAGGATATGGGTCTTACATATGGTACGTTATGTAACTCATTCTAGTTTAGGAGATATGCTTGTTAAATAAATAGACAAAGAAATGAATTAAGAGATAGAAAAATATTTTTATATACTTATATATACATATTTACATAATTATGTATTTGAGAAAAATGTATGGGAGAAAAAGTTCTCCCCATTAAAAAAATTAAATAAAATTTGCCAGACTGCCGCGGCACTGCCGCTGAACCGGCGGTAGTGTTGCGTTAGTCTGTGGTTTTTTTTTTTTTTTTTTTTGGTTTTTGTGGATCCTATCATGAGGTCTGTGTTATATCCAAACCGTCCATCTATTTGGAGAGCTCATATTAAGGCTTGGGACGAAAAATAAGATAGATCTAACTATCAAGTGGACCACACTGTAAAAAGCAGTTGAGAATTGAACATACACCGTTGAAACCCTTTTAGGGGTCACGGAAGTTTTGGATCATTACCAAATTTGTTTTTTCTCTTCATCCAGGTCTTTGTGACCTTATGTAAGGGCCGTGAAATTTACTAATAATAATAAAAGATTTTTTTTTTTAAAAAAATCTTATCTTTATTTTATATTTAATTTAAATATCCCTCTCTGCATCTCTTAAGAATAAAAGACTTCTAGTCAAATTTAAATATCTCTCTCCGCATCTCTTAAGAATAAAAGACTTCTAGTCAAATTTAAATATCCTTCTTCGCATCTCTCAAGAATAAAAGACGTTTAGTCAAATTTAAATATTAAAAAAAAAGGCTACATGCGACAGCAGAGAAAGGGAGAAAGAGAATTTTGGAGTGCTTAGATCGGGTATGTATATTATCGTTCTTATAATATTTTTATATATTTAATATAATTTGATTCGGTGAATGCAATGAACGGTGTGGATTGGTCACACGTTCATTATATTGAATTATAGGTGGATGCCCTTTAAAGGTGAGGCAAATCTAAAATTATGTAATTGTAGTTGGTGTGCATCTGATTAAATTAGATTAAATCTGATCGGATCATATGATTCGTGAGGTTAAAAAATATAAGGACCCTAATATTCAGATCAATCTAATCATCAGATGGGCCACATTAGCTAGATCTAGAAGTGTTTGATAAAGGAATCTTAGATATGTTGCGCAAGTGTTGGTATCACTTGGTGTAGAAGGTCGAGATGGGTTATTGGTGAATGTGTGGTTAGATCCACACCACTCCTCCAATGCATTGAGGTAAAACATAACAATACATCAAGAATCTAGATGATTTGACCATCCGATGGGCCACCCCGATCAAGTAAATTTCATTCAATTTTATAATTTTAAAAAGAATTATTTGATTATTTTGGATCTGGCCACCTAGGATATTAATAAAATGTGGGCCCCACCATGTAATAAAAAAATAAATGAATAATAATATTGTTAATAAATTTGATAGGATCTCGAAATTCAAATCAACCTAATCACATTACAGTGTCAATACTACCAAACTCAGGTGAGTGACCCAACTTGTCTCATAATTCATTAAAATTAAAATTAATAATTATGATTGTTTGATTAATTTACTGGTTTGAATATTTTGATATGATAGATGTACAAAAAAAATTATATGTGAATATCTAATGGAGACAACTATGCCTAATATGCAGTTAGATATCATCCATCATTCACTACATTGCATAATGCACGGTCGATCCTAAGGGCCCTCCCTGGAAGAAATGTCGATCCTGGTAGAGCGTTACCAGATGCGGGCTATGCCCAAGCCTACCGAAAGGTGGAAGCCTATCCAATGGGTGGATGCGGGTTGACGATCTCCAACCCAAGCAGATGGACGATTATCTCATCTGATGCATTCATACATCATTTTACATTCATATCATTGTACATAGTTTTTTTATGTATTATTTTAATTGCGGTGATTATGAACTATGCTGGGTTATATCACTAAGCTTGGCCAGCTTACATTTTTATTGATGAAAAAACCATACAGAGGAACCATTAACAGATGACATGGCGCAAGAACCGGAAGGATCTACCGTACCTGAACATGACTCACCTGAAACATGGGCATACTTATCTGAAGACGAAGTGGTGGCATTAGAAAATTTTTAATTATATGTTTTATTTTGTTAGTATAGTTTGATTATAATATAATGAACTGGTATTTATTTTGAGACTTTAAGAAATTATTTAGTTTTATTTCTTTGGAACAATGTTAGCATGGAATAAACATCATTATAGTATAATGGCATAATAAATGAATAATTTTAAAGTTTATTTTATTTTAAAGGTTGTTAAGATTTATCTATGATTATTTGATTGGTGTTAAGTATAATGCATGTGAGATTGAAATTTGACGGACTTTATATTGAATGTAAATATTACATACGATTAAATCGATTAAAGAATTAAGTTAGTACAACTTGTATTTGAGTTACGAACTGAAACTTGAATCTGAGAGTGCACACTCTGTATTCAAATTTTCAGACGTGAAGCCTTATGAATAGATTGGATAGAAAATTAATGTTATGGTGAGCCCTATAAAAGTTTAAACGGCGAAAATCATTTTTCTACTGCTCTTTGTGGTGTGGTAGTTGATCTTTGGATATGATTTTTTTTTTGAATAATGTTATGAAATGATCTCAAAGTATGGATGAACATTGTGAATATAATAAATACATGACTGCTGGGCCCATGTAACGTTGATCTCCTTTGAACCGTTCGTACAACTCAGAGTTCGAGGAGCGTAAGCGCTCGTCCTCGAGCAACAGCCGATCCACACGAAGGGAAAAGTACGGGCATTTTCGACCTTTTATAAGGTGTCCGTATACCTGGGTAGTAGGGCCAAATACTGGTCGTACAGTTGGAAATTTCTCATGGGAAAATTTACTAATTGGATGGAATTACTTCTATAGTCTGAACTCCTCTTCTAGTATACCACACGGCTGTTTTAAAAATGGTTGGCTCTTCGACCATAGACGTGGCATTGTTGAACAGATACCCAGCGGTCCAAATCACTGACAAGATGATACCGGTCTTGGCTCTGTAGTTGGGATCACCCATCATCTTAGTTTTAAATATCGTTTCCTGTCCATCAAGTGGACGGCTAGGATTACTTGATCAGTGAAGATTTTCGGGATATGATTCATCCATGACATACACCAAAATTAGAATGGCTTGGATGGTCGTACATGATGACCGCTAGCGAGCAGGACGAATCAAACGGTATTTTCAAATTTTAGAAGGGGCGTGCTTGAGTGGTACGGGTACCACTGGGCGGATGTGGGGTCCACGTGATGTGCGAAGTCCATCCAACCCGTCCATCAGATGAGTCGCCTCATATTACCTGCAGGTGACAAAAATCAGACCGATCCAACGGTCAAGAGAGCCAAAACTCATAAAACAATGTTAACTGGTATTACCGGCCTTGATTTACACGGGTGCCCACCTGAATTTTGAAACAGCGACTTACCATTTATCAAGACCATATGAAACGTATGAATTGCCTGGATTTCATATATAGACTACGGTGGACCCTCCACGCAAATCAACGGTGGATGTTCCCCCCCAACTTGTTTGCTTTTGTGCGGCCTGCCTAATTCAACCTAAGGCCCTGGGGTTAACATGCGCTGAATTATATGATAGACGGGTTAGATTTATTTATGTATTTATTGTTTTGCATGGACAGTGTGGTCCCACATCTGCCTAGTGAGACTGGACTGGAGTGCGCCCCTTTTTAAAATGGTGAGGGCAAGGTAGCCTGTCTACGGGCCACCAATGAGATCCAAGCCGTCTGCATCGGATGGAAAAAGATACTAAGGCCTGTTTGATTTTCTGACTCATACGTAATTACCCTGTAATTGAGTAATCATTATTTACTAAAGTATTATATGCATCTTTTCATGTGCTGACTTGACTGGTTACTTTTTGGGCACTTTAATAAGGGTAGAGAAATGTGGCTTATTTACACCGCACGTTCATTATGCTAAATGAATTGAAGGCATGAGCTAAAAAATTAGGCAAATTCAAAGCTCAAATGGACCACACCACGTGATATTGTCAGAATCGAATGCATACCATTAAAAATTTGTTGAGGCCTTAAAAGTTTTAAATAAGGTTTATATTTATATTTTTTACTTATTCATGTCTATATGACCCTATAAATGCATTAGATGATGAACAAACCTCAATGTATTTCAGTAAAAGAATTAACTTTCAACGGTAAATAAATTAAGTCCATTATTTTCTTTCATGTGCAGCAATTAAACATTAAATATTCTTAATTTTTTCGAATCATATGTAAAATATTTTAATAAAATAAATGGATGACACGGATATATTAGGTACATTATGGTGGGTTTATGGATTTAAGTTAACATTTTTTGACCAATTTTCTAGGTAGAATATCCACTGTAAAAAAGTTATAATTACGTCTTTAGCAGGATTTACCGGATCATAGAAAATCAAACACGAAAGATAGAAAATGACATGACAAGGGCTATTTGGGGTGTTGCGGCCGCTCTCCAGTCGAGATTTTCTAATGACAAGAATAACTAATGAAAAAGAAACTATAGACGATGCCATGCAGAAGAAGCCTAGTTTTAAGTTTTGTATTCTTAAAAAAAAAATTCAACCGGGAGGGTAAAAACAGTTTTAGATTTTGAATTTTATAAACCAATGGGCCAAGCTAGGCTGGGCTGGGGTAGGCCGAGTTAATAGGCTTTTGGATAGGTAAGTCGTAGCCCAGCCTAATTGACAAACGGACTAAAATTTTATGGCTGAACCCAGCCCTTGGGCCTAATACTGTAGCCTGAGCTTTGCTCGTTGTGGGCCAAGCTTGAAAGCCTGTCAAGCTAGCCCAACCCATTGATAGCCTTAATTAGGACACAGGTCCACAGGCAAGAAGGGAGATGTGGCTCGGGTGGGCTCTACCATAATGTTTAGGTAAAATATATTCTGACCACCATGTGTGTTGTCTTATATTAGGCCCAAGGCCAAAAAATATGCTCTGTCTATGATTTAGGTAGACTATATAATTAGAAATAGTGTCCATGGCGGCACTCACCCTCTAAACTTTTATAGAGGAGCCTATTTTTGGACAATATGCCTAAATTTAGTGTGGCATTTTAATGTTAAAGTGGATTTTATATAATCATCACATTTAGGCCTTGTAAAAATTCAAAGGTGGACGTCTCTCACGAATGTTTCCTTTGGTGTCACCCACTTGAATAACAAGTCAACCTAATTTTTTGGACTAGGGCTTAAAGTGGGATTACACATCTAATGGTTGGAAGAGGTTTTTAGTCCAACCGCAACTACCCCGCTGATAACTTCCACCCTATTAAGTGCATGTGAAATCCAACAACTTGAGGAAAAAGTTAGCCCCACCTACTCATCAACTGGCCTACACCATATAAGACAATATCCAGCCACCAGTGAATAACAAATCAAAAGTGTAGTGTGCTTGATCAATGTGTTGGTATTCAATTCATCCACGCAACCATGCATGTAGTGAATGGCTTAATTTTGACCATGCACATGTGAACATGTATGGGTTGGGCGTGTGAGAATCATATTTGACTCAAATTGAACTGTACATCTTATAACCCCGGGTGCTAAAATAGTTAAATTAGGATTAGATCTGAAAAGATTGTCCTAACTATTTCATTCAGGTGATTCATAAAGGAGAGAGTTAGTCCTTTAGATGAGTTCTTTTTTCTTATTGCGATGTGCTGGATAAAAGTAGAGAATTAAACAAAGCTACGCTAATCGATATAAATTTACTATAGCATAGTGCTGGTCATAAGTGGAGAGGCTAAACTAAATTATGTTAAAATAAGATAGGTGTCTATATGGGATGAAAGATTAATAAATAGTGTTGAGTTGAAAAGAGTTATTTGATTGAATTTGTGAGAGCCTAGAGGTCTTCATTTTGTGTTGTTGTTATAGAGTTGGGTTGGGGGTGGTCGTGCATATGGTCCCTTGACTTTTGGGATCGATGTTTCGATTGATTAGTGGCTTTGGCTTAACATGCTTTTAATTTAAGATAAAGTCTGCTAACCATTACATTGTTGTGAGTAGTCATATCTTTGTTTTTAGACGGCTTTTTTCTCTTAGTGCACTACTTAGGAATATGTAATTTCATGTGGCCAATAATTAAATCTAGTCATGTGTCATTAGATATCACTATCTTCGTATTGCACTGGGTTACGAAAGCTTTATGAGTGCTTTATGTATGTGCTATTTATGCTTGCTTGCCATGTGTCACCAAGAAGATAGGGTTTTGGTCGTGCATATGTTTATCGGCATTGTAGCTTTCTTGGTGTGACACACATCTCCTATAAATATATATTTAGGATTCTCATTATCTCTCTTTCATTCTCCATAAGAACTTTTCCTTTTCTTTACAAGTGTGTCAACACGTGATGGCTTCGTACTCGTTAGATCTGATTGCAATAGGTCAGGTGTAAACTCACTGTCATGATTGAGTTTTCCAAAAGGTGATTCTCTTAATAGGGCCAACCTATTGGACAGATTAGCTCTCATACACACATGAAGGGTTGGAAGTTCTCCATTGATTAGATTGATACTTATCATCCAATTGAGACTTAACGCCTCTTTTTAATATGTCACCAAAATCTCATTTTTTGGTAGCAACATTAGAAGGGGAGTCTGACCCTTTATTTTTGATGGGGCCACCAAGATGTGCATATGAAATCCATTGTGACAATTAGACAAGTAGTCTCACTTTTGGCCTAAGGCCAAAAAAATCAAGGAGAGAACCGCACCAAAGCAAATAGTTGGGAGAGAGGTGTTCACTTTTGATTTTTTTTTTCAGGTACGCTAATAGTAAAATCCGGTATACTCAACGGTTGAGTGCGTTCATCGGGAATGGAGTAGGCAAGTAGCTAAACCACTATACATAACTGTGTCTAGGATTGTCATTTATACACTTGTTTAATTATACTTATGTGATTGAATGTTTAATTGTATATATGCATGCTTAGATGAAGCTAGGTATTGATAGTTAGCATGTTCCACACACTTATATACATTATCATGTTATAGACTAATTACTTAATTTGCAAATAATTTATAGTTTATGTGATTGGACCTTCTAATGGTTTGAAAATTGTAGAATTAAATTGCCCTACTTAGTTTAATTGTTAATTATTTTAAATTAATTAATTAAAATTTTAAAAGATATATTTTCAAATAGGTCATAATCATCTCTTCTAGGATACAACATTCATTTCTTAACTCCATCAAACTTTCACAGGTGCAACCATGATAAACCTATTATGCCACAAGTGAACTTTCAGATAGATGGCATGGATAAAACACAAACATCATGATAGGGACCACTTAATATTGACCAATACCTTGCTCGATACTTGAGGGGTTACTGCTGAATTGGAATTCAGTTCCTTGATAAGCTTATTCTTCAGGGTGTCAGAAGGCTAGGTTAGTGTTGGGCCAAACTTTGTCCAAAGCTGATTTTTTTTTTATAATCTAAGCCAATTCTAGCTCGAGCTTGATGACGGACCAAAATAGTCTAGCCTAAGCTCAACCCAGATTGTTCTTATAAGGATTGATCTAAGCCCAAGCTCGAGGTGGCCTTTACTTCTTCCTCCTCTTCTTCTCCATCTTCCTCCATAAAATATATATATATATATATATATATATATATATATATATATATATTATAAAGAAAGGAAAAAAAAGAAAAAAGAAGACTGAATGGAAATAACAATAATATGATTATCTGCTAACCTAGGAATTATTTGGATGAGGATAGCCATTAGAGAAGACCCATGGGTTCCGCACTGGTTTATAGTGATATTGCAAGAGGAGAGGAGCTTCCTCGCACCCTAGAATGAATGGAAGAGGGAAATTAGAGATAGCTCGATTGATATGACAAATGGAAGAGAGAGCTTAGAGATACCGGCGGCAACACGATGTTTTGACTCAATGGTTGATGCTGTTGAATAGAGAGAGAGAGAGAGAGAGAGAGAGAGAGATTTAAAATAACTTAAGAGGAGAAATTTGAGAAAAGAAAATTTTGGGGTGATAAAATTTTTAAAGAAATATTTAAAATTTGAAATTTTTTTTAATATAAAAGTGCTATCAGAGTTGGGCTAATGAGCTTTTGGGCTACTAAGTTCAAGCCCAATCACTAAAACAATGTGTTAGAGTTTTAAGCCCAAACCCAACCAACAGGCCTGATACTCCGGTCCAAGCCTGCTCAAAGCGAGCTAGCGGGTCCGCCCAACTCATTGGCAACCGTAACATTACTTATTCGGGCACAGATTGGGTACTTCACTCACCCATCCCAAGCTCAGGACTGGCTAGCGCACAAAGGGCTGCTATGATGTATGGATTTTATCCACACCGTCCATGCATTTTACTATGCCATTGTAGGTTACTGGCCCCAAAATGAGACATATCCCAGGTTTAATAGAAGGGTAACACCTATCCAAAACTCTAGTTGGCCACACCATGTAAAGAAACCTATCAAATTATGTGGATGGTGACAACTCGACTCTTCCAACTGGTTCAAACTCAATTCCATCCGTACCAGGCGGCAGAGCCAATTCGAACTGAGTAGACTACGTCCAATCCAAACGCAAACTGTGCCAAATTCGGAGTCACCCGGTAACTTGACTCGACTTGACCTGAAATCTTAGTTAGTATTGACACGACTTGATCCGGAACGCGTCTCATACATATATTTAAAAAAAAACTCGAATTTGATGTTTCAAACATGAGATATTATATGGCTAATCCTGTGGTTGCAATTTCAGTTGGTACACCAAGGTTTTGAGTTGTGCCCAATACCCACTCCACCCAAACTGACTTCGTGTTGACTCGACCTGACTCGGTACCTGTGACCAGTCGAATCACTGCAGATTACTTTAGGCTAGACCCGGACTCGGATGGAGTTTGGGTCGGGTCTATTTCAAAACCCGTTGAATCGAGTTAAGGCCAGGCTTATTTTAAAACCGAGTCGAGTCGGGTCAGGCCTAACTCGGCCCGACTCGACTATTCCATTCCTCCTGGTGGGGCGCATCTTTTAAATAAATCTGATGGCATATAAAAAGCACGGTGGGCCCCACACACCCGGGAAGTTTTTAATGGTGCGGGCGTCCCGGTCCAAACTCTTCCCTTTGGTGTGATCCACCTATGTACTGGATCGGCCTCAGTTTTGGAAGAGAGGATCAACTTCAAGGGCCACACCTTATGGACGGATTGGATTTGAGCTCCATTTCACGTAGAGCCCACAAAAAACTATTGTAGAAAAACCAGGCTCCTGTATAAATACCAAACATTGTTTTTTCTCTGATTTAGGGTTAGGGTTTTGGAGAGAGAGAGAGAGAGAGAGAGAGAGAGAGAGAGAAGATGAGCCGAGGAGGAATTGCTCCGAAGGGAGGGAAGAAGAAGGGGGCAATCTTCGTGATAGACTGCGCGAAGCCGGTGGAGGACAAGATCATGGACATCGCCTCTTTGGAGAAATTCCTGCAAGAGCGGATCAAGGTCGGTGGGAAGGCCGGTGCTCTCGGAGACTCCATCTCCATCTCCCGCGACAAGAACAAGATCACTGTCACCTCTGACAATCCATTGTCCAAGAGGTACGAAAACGAAGAAGCACTCATATCTGTTTCCATTTCTTATTTAAGCATTTCATCGAACAGATTGTTGTAGAATTAGCGAAGCTCTGATAACGTAAGGTCTATGATAGGAAACGGTTTATCGTTGGGGGATTTGGGTTTGAAATGAGCGGAGAGTGGGGTATGCTACCCCTAACACGACACGTATGCTGACTTGGGACATATGTGGTAGATCCGGGCCGTGTACCAGGTTGGATTCCGTGTGGACATTTCGTGTCCTAGAATCTAGGCGGTTCTGTGCATCGGCCGGGTCAGATGTTTTCTTCGAATGTCGGTTGTTGGTCTTCCGGTTATTCCTGGTCGTCCATTTTCGTCTATCTTGGGTAGCCTACCTGGTTTGTGTGGCATGCAATATCCATGGCCGGCTCCACCCATTGACTGGCCTGGATCTTGCATGCATGCCATGATGACAGTTTGCCAAAATTCGCCTCTTTGATCTGTAATGCAAACCCTAAAAGGGGAAGTAAATGTATCAAAGAAAAGAAGAAAGAGATTGTGGTAAAGGACCCAACAATTTAGACCATGAATGCAAGACTATGAGAAAGCTCAATATTCCTCTAGTCTTGATGTGAAACATGGTTCAGGTGGAGCAAATTCAGGTTGGGTTAAGTTGGTTTGGGAATAATCAGGTCCTTGGGTGGGACAGGCCGAAAGACTATCTGTAAACCTAGTTTTTGGTTCCGTCACACCCTGGATGTTCCAGATTGGTGACCTCTGATCGCGATCCAATTTTTAATACCGCAACGACCTGAGATTGATACCCTAGAGACCACGTGGATGCCCTGATTCCAACGCTGCGCGGCATGCCCCGTTGCGACAGACGGATTGAAAGTTGTGTGCCCCATCAGAATCGATGCGTGACATGCATCATTCATGCATGCACACGTGACCCGGGGCCCAATTGGTATGAATTATCAGGAATAGTAATCTATCCCTTTCACAACCCTAAAGTTAAGCCTCCAATTAGTTCACACACCATTATTAATAACATGCCTCTCCTTTACCGAAGCCATGCCTCTCTCAAGCCTGCAACATGTTCATAATATGATCAGCACATGTACATTGAGTATGGATAATTGCAATTTCTCTTTTTAACAGTCCATTGCTTCTGTTTATCTGTGGTCTGCCCAGTAGCCAGCCGTTACAATTTTTGGGGTGGTGTTATTAGGATCAATAGAACATTATGAATTTTTTTTTTTTGGGTATGACCGTTAGATGATAGATCTGGATGCCTTGCATGGTACATGTGCTGTTATAAAGTGCCTGATAACTAGTACAACAATCATGCCCTATCATTTCTCTAATAGTTTCTTGCTATTTAAATTGGAAGGAAAAAGAAGAAATCTATTTGTTGAACTGGTTTGGAAGGAGTAGTTATTATTCTTATAGTAGGATGTTTCTAATTATATGTTTCAATAGGAACTGTCTTCTAACATGATGTCAATTTACATAAAATGATATTACTTTATCTTAATCCACCAGTCAATTGATACCAGGAGCCACTTGGCTGGTAGCAAACTTTTGATTTTTGGTGCCCTCTCTAGGTCAACATGGAAACCAATATGTATCGGCATTACTGATACGGCTGATGCAGAACAAGACACATTTTCAATTTTGACAAGTGGAGCTCACAGCTCCGTGATCCAAACCATTGTTATGTTGTGTTCCATCGCAGATCGAATCATATTTATCAGCTGTACTGATACAGGCCAGTATACTCATTTTCAATTTTGACAATTTGGGCTCACAGCTCGGTGATCCAGACCATTATTATGTTGTATTGCATCGTGCATCAAATCATCATCATTATCATCTAGGCCTTATCCTTGTTCATTGGGGTTGGCTACATGAATCCTGTTCCACCACTCCACTCTATTAAGGGCCAGGCGTTCAATCAGACTAAATGTCATCGAATCTTTTCGCGCTGTTTCCATCCACATTCTGTTGGGCCTTCTCCTAGCGCTTTTGGAGCCTCAACTTGTGTACCCTCTCCTAACCAACGTAGTTCTTCTTTGTTGCATATGATCAAGCCATCTAAGTGTAGGTTCCCCCTTCTTATTACCTATTGGTGCTACTCCTAGGTTCCCTTGTATGCATTCATTTTTTATTCTATCCTTCCTTGACTTGCCACTCACCTATCTCAACATCTTCATTTAAGTTGCACTCGTCCTATGAACATGTTGTACAGTAGCTGCCCAGCATTCTGTCCCATAAGGCATGGTTGGCAAAGTATTCCATAACGGTAATGCTGTCCGTAACGGCTACCAGTGTTACCTTTACGATACGGGCTGTAACAGTTGTTATGGCCCCTGTAACAGCTGTTACAGTCTCTCTCTCTCTCTCTCTCTCTCTCTCTCTCTCTCTCTCTCTCTCTCTCTCTCTCTCTCTCTCTCTCTCTCTCTCTCTCTCGTTTCTATTTTTCTTTTTTAAAATTGAAAAAAAAGTTAAAAAAACCTGAATCAGCCTCATAACGGACCACTAAGGCCTTTACAGAGTGCATTGCGGGGGCTATAATAGCCTTTACAGGTCATTTTTTTCGTAATGGCTATTACATCCTCTACGACCTTGTAACGCGTAATGGTTGCCACCATTATCTTTACATAACGACCTTTGCAGCCCTTTAATGGCGGTTATGGCACACCATGATGGTTGGTCTTATAGCTATAGTATAAAATATCCCTTTAAGGGCTACAATTTATTATTTATGAGAGATATGGGAGGATGTGATGAATGATAAGGGGTTTTAAAGATATGATTGAAGATTTTGAGGATTATTTTCTAGATTTGCTTTTATCATTATTAGGCCTGTTGCCATCTTAGGTAAGATTAGATTGAGTTGAATCACATCAATCTAGTAGTTATAACGGGTAGTAATTCCATAATTTTGGGGGTTCATTAAAGATTCATACGGGGTGTAGTAATTCCAAAATTTTCAAAATATGAGTTTCTTATGTTTTATAGGAGAAGAAGGTTTTTCTTTATATAAAAAAAAAAATTTAAGGAGAAGAAGTTTGACGTCAATAAAATTACTTCTCCCTCCCCTCTATTGTTCATGTGGGTGTACTCTTGTCCATATTTTACGATTCAAGTGTTGCTTTTTGAGATCCCATTGACTCAATAACCAGGTTTTGCACTATAATTGTCAATGGGGCCGAAAATTCATCATCATCATCATCATCATCATCTAAGCCTTATACCAATTAATTGGGGTCAGCTGAAAGTTATGGCATAAGTTTGAGGCCGGCCTCCCGACTTAACACAACCCTCCTTTATCTGGGATGGGAACCGGCAATGAGAGCACAATATTCCCACAGGAGCAATTTACCTATTACATTAGTTGATTTCAATCAAGGACTATCTAATAATCTATTACATAAGTTGAATGAGGGAGGTTAGAGGAGATGAATAGGAGGGAGGGAGGGAGGGAGGGAGGGAGGGATATTTAACTTGTTGATTGTAATCAACCCTAGTGATAGACTATTAGATCGGGCTTGATTGTAGTCAACCTATGTAACAGTCTATTACACTGTGCCTGTGGGAGTTTATGCTCTCATCAGCCCCAGCACAGATAAAAGAGAGTTGCATCAGGTTGGCAGCTGGCGTCAAACTTGTGCCATAACTTTCAGCATAGATGCTAATAGGGAAAAGTATTCATGTAGCTAACCCCAATTCGTTGGGATAAGGTTTAGATGATGATTAGTTAATATAGATTTTTTAAGGGATGGTTTGTTTGCACCAAATTTCACCTTTCAAAATTTGTGCTCAACACTTGATAGGGCACTTTTTCCCCTTTGTTTCTCTGTTTTCTCTCATGTGACATGCAAAGGTTTTCCAATTCGTGGTCCAGGTATTTGAAGTACCTAACCAAGAAGTACTTGAAGAAGCACAATGTGAGGGATTGGCTGCGGGTCATTGCCTCCAACAAAGACCGCAATGTCTATGAGCTCCGTTACTTCAACATTGCTGAGAATGAGGCTGAGGAAGAAGATTGATACTTTCTTTTATCATTTTGTTTCTATTCTATCATTTATTTTTGCAGTGTTTAGTAATTTCTATCCATAGACCAGAATACCAATTTTGCCATCCAACGGATAGTAGGATTTGTTGCACCAGCAGGAAGTTTAAAATTTTCCTATCAAATGAGGATTCTACCTAGATTCATGCATCACATGCATTCGATTTTCACATACCAAATGCAAATGCAAATGCACATGCGCCCAATGTGAAATATCAGGTGGGTCACTTGTTCAGATGGGCTGACATGTGGACGCTGGTGATCCTTTTTATCCACCCATCTTCTACAATTGTGGCCCACGGGCATGATTTTTAGATTGTGCTGCATCCTTAGTGGCGCTCATTTGATGAGTGCATATGGTTCACTTATATCACATTGGCACTGGGGGCCTCGTGTTTTGCTTTTGGCTGCAACCTAGAGGTCTCCTACCAAAACAGAAGAAATCATCTCAACAACTATTAAAATTACAAAAATTCCACGTTCATGGTCTTACTCTGCCTGTGGCCCCACAATGAATCCGGATGCATATTGCCATGTGCATGGATATGGATGCAGGTTGAGTGGTGACCTGTCACCACTGGTTACTGAATGTGGCAGGATTTAATTGGGCCATGTGCATGTTTCAGATGGTGTGTGTGGCGTAACAACTTTCAAACATGCTTTGTGTGGCCTCTATTTCTGACGGCTGCATATGGCCCAATGAAATCCTGCCATGTTAGGTCACTAGGTCATGTTTGGTACATGGGGATTAGGTTGGATGGTATTGCATCACGTTTGGTCCTGTACAACTTCCATCTGGCGTTCGGGGAGGACGAGAAGGGTTGGGATTAAGTGGGAATTATTTTTGGTCTCATGCAGGATTTTAAAATCGACAACGCATGTGGGCTCCATGTTGAAATGTGTTTTATCTATGCTGCCCGTCGACATATGCCCTTTACACATGGCATTCTTAGTTAATCTATTGTTTTTCCCATAACAAGAATTTGATTCTAAACATGGAATTGGATGACCAAAATATTTTGGTATTTCCATTCATTCAATCATTGTGCAACTCCCGGGTCCTTGCTCTTGCCCAGGTGGTAGACTCTCAGAGTTTCAACTCCCGGTCAAGGGTTCGAGTACCCATAGGTGGTGAAATTCCACCAGCGTGAGTGTGTGGGGGTGTGTTAAAAAAAAAAAAATCATTGTGCAGTAATGGTGTTAATCCCATCTAATACAATTTCATGCCATTTAATCCCCAAGCAAGCCCTATGCAATCCGGATCCCAAGGATTCCTGCAGCCCTAGGTGTGAGCTCTACTATTATGTTATATCCACCATCCATCTGTTTTCCACCGGATCATTTCAGGACATGGTAACCAAACATGAGGCAGGTTGGAAACTCAAGTGGACCACACTGAACCAGTAGTGACTTAGATGTCTACTATTGAAACCTTCTCAAGGCACACTGTGATGTTTATATGCCATCCAACCTGTTCATAAGGCAACACACGAGCATTAGCTTGATCCTAAACTTCTGAAGCTGTGGAAAAGTTTTAATGGTAGGATCCTAAAATGGGCTGGCAGAACGGATGAATTGTGGATATAACACATGAATTATGGTGTCCCACAGAGCTTAGGGCTGCAGGAATCCCATATCAATGTAATTTCATAATGGCGCCTGCCAATTCTACACCTTTGTCACCTTTGATGTTCTATTCTCATCTTGGTATGGGATGGTGACTACCATTATCAAACATGAGGAACACTTCTGAAGCCCCTGCATGAGAGTGTTTCTCAATGAGGATTTGCCGGCTTCATCACACTGCGAGCAATAGAATTCTGCTAGTAATTAGATTGATTAAAGATGGTATAGGTTGGAGCAGAAGACATTGGAGTGGAGAGTGCACTGAGGCACACAGGCAGACGATCTTCGTGGCCCATGGACCCCAGATTGCAAGAGGGTGGAAGGTTCAAACATATAGAGATACACAAATTCTCACTTCCATTCTTCAGATGCCGGGAGCTCGTGAAAATGAGATGGCTTCGTTGCCTAGCACCTGTACTGATATGGGTCTGATGGGGAAGGTTGAATGTGGGAGATGATGGATTTTCAGCTAGTGACAGGTATTCATTTATCTTAGCACTGGTGTTTCTTCCTTTTTATTTGCTTTGATGTTGAAGAATGCACTTTTAGGGCATGTTTGATGTGCTATTGAAATGAATGCCGATTGTTTGTCTAACAAAGTGGGAATAACCACTTTGCTAGTATTCCGATTCACAATTCCATTCTTCTCTAGTTGGATTAAAATGGAAGGGAACCACAATTCAATTACTTCTCATATTTTTGTGTTTCCTCTTTATTAAATGAACATTCCCATTCATATGCAGCCTTTGTATCTGACCATCATCGCTGTGCTTGCATTCTTTTGTGGAAGAGAGAAATTACAAAGCCTGGAATCCAGATTGTTAATCTGAAGGAGTTCACGTGATAGATGGTGCTGAAAAGATACCTTCAACCAGACGACCTTGGATTAGGGACGCAGATTGCCTGTAGAGGCTAGATGCACCCTGTCTAGTGATGATGTGGCACCAATGCAGAAGAACTATATGTATCAGATATGGAACCTACAGTTAAAAGTATAGATTCTCTTGCACAATATGACAAATTTTCTCATTTCACTATGAGTCCGATATTTTTGACATATACACATGACACTTCTTCATTAGCGCCATGTCATCATTAGATGTTACACACAATCCAAGTCATTGGATTATTAGCCCAAATAGACTATAGAGAGAAAATGCAAACATTGGGCTGAAGTGACAGCTCTGAAATTTCCTGGGACTTCATCCACCCATAATGGCTCCACCATAGTTGAAAGAATTGCAAAAATTCAGTTCAGTGAAGAGGAAATGATCTAATTATAACTATCTTCATTAGTATTTATATTGAGGGATTTTATTCTAAATTGCAATTACATTACTTTCAAATCAACCTTCACATGAGCAAAACTGCAATTTGAGAGCAACTTCACTATTTCGAGTGACACACACAACATGAATGCATGGTAGCCCAAAATCCGCAGAGATTGGGAAGGGAAGTGATAGAAGAGTAGCAGTGCAAAAAAAATCGATGGGGCAAACTGCACTATGATTAGTGGGGTGGATTACTTGATTATTGGGCCACGATCAATCCACGTGTTGGCCCACGAGATCTGCGGCCCTGATTTCCATATGCCACATTCAGTTGTGGGGTAGCAATTCTTCTAGGTCGAAAAGGCAGCTATTTGGATGCTGGATGGTCAGGTGGACGCCACCACAGGTGTGCCATAATAAGAGAATTGTGCCATTCAGAACTGCTGCTAGTAAGATCAACGGAATTTTGCTCATCCAACCCATTGAATGGTTAGGATCATTTGATCACAGAGAGTTGGGACTATGGCCCATCCACCCACTGGATGGACGGTTTAGATCACCCGTACCAACATGGATGCCATCATTGTTGCCAATAAAGCAACCACGTGTAGGGCTGTCAATGGGCCGGGACCCGGCCCAGGAAAAATCGAAATTTAGGCCCAGTTGGTCCGTTCAAAATCTGGGGCGAAGCCAACAGCAGATCCGGTCCATTGACAACCCTAACCAGGACCTCTTGGACAACCCGATCTTTATAGTGTGGCCTACCTTTTGGAAGGCTCGGATGTTGTACAGAAGTGACATGTTGGCAGGAAACAGGAGCTACGTGGGGCCTACGTATGATGTTTATGTAGAATCTAAACCGTTCATCTGGTGATATTCCTCATAGGCACAGAAATGCCTACAATCATTCCTATATATATATATATATATATATATATATATATATATATATATATATATATATATATAAAAACTCAGGTGGGACACACCACATAGAGCAATGTACGATAATTCTTCCAGGCTCACATATTCTTCTTTGTGGCTACCTAAATTTTTGAATGTGATGAGGTTCAGTGTCCCTTATCTCTGGTAGGAAGCACCTGATGAATGGATTGGATGACATATACACAACCCAGTGGGATCCACATTCCATCTGGAAGTTTCTATAGTGGGTCCTTTCACCAACGTCCCCCATTGTTCCCTTTGGTGTGGTCAGCCTGAGTTATGAATCAGACTGTATTTTGGGATCTAAGTCGAACATTGACGGGTGCACATCTAATGAACCCGTTGGATGGCACTCACACATCATGGTGGGACCCCACACAACTGAAACGTATGGTAAGCGTTCGGACGTGATAGGATCTTTCACCATCTTTACGATTCCCCCTTCGCTTTTCACTTTTCAAAGTTGGATTCAGTCAATGAACTTGATTGGTTAGGATTAGAATATCTACAATAGTTAATCTCTCGGTTTGAAAAATTCTCGGTAGATTTGCAGTTTTGATGGTTTTCTTGCCATAATAATATTGAAAAAAAGTCAGCTAAAAATAAAAATTAAATATTTATTCTAAATTGATAAATATTTTGAAATTGTATGGATAGCTGATAACTTTTTTTGTACACACGCACCCACACACACTCACGCCTCAGTGGGATTTCACCACCTACGGATACTCTTGAGAGTCTACCACCCGAGCAATAGTACCTAGTGTTGGGGAGCGTTTGGATGCACGATTTAGCTGGATTGCAATTGTAATTTAACTGTTTATTAATTGAGAGCTTATTGCTATGGTCCAAGTGCTTTCCAAATCATTGATCGTGTACCAGTAACAGCTTAGTGCATGTTAACCTTACGGTATGGCCCACCTTAATGATATGTTGTAAATCCACTCCGTCCATTCATTTTTACATATCATTTTAGGATTCAATCCCAAATTTTAAGCACTCATATTCACGTGGACCACACCGCAAGATTGAATACACACCATTAAAAACTTCCCAAGGTCCACTGTAATTTTTATTTGTCATCCAATCCATTGATAAGGTCAACCAGAACTGGATTAAGGGAAAATATAAATATTAGCTTGATCCAGAACTTTTATGGCCTAAAAAAGCTTTTAATGGTTATTCAACAGTTTTTAAAGTGGTGTGGTCCAACCGAGATTTGGATTTACTTAAATTTTAGGATAACGTCTTTAAATGAGCTGAAAAAATCGATAGACGGCTGGATACAAACCATATTCATTAAGGTGGTCCCCCCACAGTGAGGGTACCACCCACTAAGCGGTCACCGGGTGACAACTAAACGACTCTCGTCCGATTGTGAAAGAGTCAGCTTTCATTAGTACACATCCCAGGTGTTAGGTACTACAAAGGAAGAAACAACTGTGATGCAAGATATATGAAAGATGCCTTATATTACACCAAAGCTTTTAAAAATACAACTTTTTATTATATAAATTTACAGTAAAAAACTATTTAGAAATTGAAAAATTTTACACTTTTCTGCTAGATTTCCATCAAAACTTTTAAATTTTTTCTAAATTGTTCTATACTATCTTTAACTTTTTAAGAATCATCCATTAAGAGTCCTTTTGATGGTAGTAAATGGTTTTAGTTGTAAATCATTTACATGGTATAATTTGTATCCTATTTGTTTGACGTTAAGCTATAAATGATTTATTAATAAGTGATTGGATGGCCTATAAATGGTTTATATCCTTTAGTTGTGTATTTGTATTCGAGATAGTTTAAATAATTAATTCATTAAAAAAAATTCAAATGACATGTAAGAATAGATTTTTAAATGAATAATTAGGATAAGTTCAACTCCTTAAAGCTTAGAGTAGTTCTTCACGTAAAATAAACAATTGATAAGTCTTATAAATAGACTACTTTTATGAGGACAATAGCAAAATACTTTGTTATTGGTAGAGAGAGAGGAGCCATTGTAGTTTTGAAACACAATAAAGAGAGAGGTGAGTATCTCTTAGCTTTCAAAAAAAAAAAAAGAGTTAGAAGTTTCTTGTTAGTAAATTATTTGTTTACAAATGAAATTTCAATTTTCTACTAAAAAAATAAAAAGAAAAAATGTAGTAAATCATTTACAAGTTGTAAATGATTTACAAGTATTTGAAGGTATTTTAATGCAAGTTGTAAATAATTTACCGACTTGTCTCATTTATCATCACTTAAATGACCTCCTTTATATATGTATATATATATATATATATATATATATATATATATATATATATATATATATATATATATATATATATATATTTCTTTATAGTTCTTCACACACTTTTATTTTAATTTAAAATTTTTCATATTTATTTATAAAATTTTGTGAGTCTTTACTTGTCACTTAGTAGTAGACACCGTATATTAGGGGTGCACATCAAATTGATAGAACCGTGGAATCGAATTAAAACCAACCAAACGGTCCGATTTAATCCGATTGGACAGTGCACTGGTTTCGGTTCTAATTCTAAAAATTAAAGAAATATTTAGTTCGATTCAGTTATCGGTTTAAGGGTATGTACAACCGAACTGAATCGTGAATCCGAACTTGAAACTGAACCTTAAAAAAAAAAAAAAACTTAAACCCCAAGTCCCTAATCAGACCCAACCATGCTGCTTGCGACTGCCCCCTCTCTCTCTCTCTCTCTCTCTCTCTCGCTCTCTCTCTCTCTTCAATCGTCCAAAATTGTGGAACCGATCTGAAACCGAACCGGTTTTCACAGTTCGGTTCTGGTTCGGTTCTAGGGTGCTAATGGTCCAGTTCTGAAAATCTTAGAATTGTTAAGAACAGTTCGGTTCCGATTTTACCTCAGAACCAGATCGAACTGACCCGTGTGCACCCCTACCGTATATCCACTTTAGGGTCGTAGGTTTGAGAATACATGTAGTTTGTGTGAGTGTAAGAGTGTGTGTATTCATTTATCAAAAATTCTATAAAAACTCCTAAAGCACAAGTTGAATATTGATTTGGCCATGTCTGCAACATTATACTATATTTCAATCATATTTACAAGTTGGGCTTGAAATACATCAGTTAATAAAATATTAACTTAAAAATCAATCTACTTTTATCATAGAGAAATTATCAATGGATGTGAACAATCCATCAAAATGAGTTAGCATGCAAAAAATCAAACAAAAGTGATCTAATCCAACCTTGGTTGGACCTTATTTTTTATACCATCCTTTTGCGCAGCCATGGATGGGATGGTTGCAATTGCCCAAAACAAAGTAATTCCTAGGAGTCATAAGCAATCCATGATGGGCTCCACCAAGGAGATGAATCAAATTGTAGCTATGTTTTTATGTAAATAATCTTGACTGTCCATTTAAAAGGCCATCCATAAATTTTTAACATTTGTTATGTTGGAGTGACGCTTTCACAGTAACCCATAAAATGTGTGTTGGACCTAATGGACGGTCTGGATCAATGAATTGAATTGTGGAAGTGGACTGGTGCAAATAGGAGCACTATAACTTATAGTTCTCTGAGGCCACTGGAGCATAAATAAAAGTAGCCGACATCTAAAAGTCTCATGACCCCGCGCACAGATATATCTCTATGCCCGGGGCTGTGTGGGCCCCACAGAGATGTCGGTGAAAAATTCACTCCGTCCATCCGTTTTGAAATACCACGGTAGGGCATGATTCTAAAAATAAAGCAGATTCAAAACTCATGTGGGCCATACAACACGAAACAGTGAGGATTCATAGTCCAGCGGTGATAGAAGTTTTGTATTAGGATGATATTTGTTCCTAAGGTTTATCTTAGTGGTAATAGTTCTATGAACGGTTTGGATGTCATATAAACATCATGATCTTCTCCAGGAAGGTTTCAACGATTGACGTTATTGTTTCGACTGTTTTGTTGGTATGGTCCAACTGAGCATAATTAAGTTAAGTTGAGGCCTACGATCATGACCGTTCATCCACAAATCGGCTAATTATATAATAAAATCAATGTTATTTGTATAAAATAATTAAGTTAAGTTGAGGCCCACGATCGGACTATTCAAAGTGATTTATTATTATTATTTTTTTTTTAATGATATGGGCAATTTCTTGGTGCCTGCGTACTAACTACTACCGTCTGCATGAGTACGAAGTTCTTTTTTTTAAATCCTACTTAGATCTCGCCCGGTCTGCGCCCACCTTTGGTTGGTGAATAAATGTATTTATGAGAAAGTTTCAAGTTCAATCAGTTAAACTACGAGTTACTGTCCACCATCGGGTAACATCCAACCTTTCATGTATGTACAAAATCCAATCCGTCCAATAGATTGAAAATATCATGAGAATTATCTAATATAAAATAATCTACATCTACTTGTCCAGGACCAACTTGTATCTTTTTATTTAACAATGTATAGAAATTGTTTTATGTAGTATGGCCCATTTGATGAGTAGATGGAGCTGATTTTTTTATTTTTATTTTATTTAATCCTTATAGTAATATCAATCTACTGGAAAGGTTGGATTTTATATGAACTTAATAGGTTGGAATTTATTTGATGGGTGTACCATAACTCGTGCTTCAACATGTGGGACTTGAGAATTCTCTTCTATTTCTTTATTATTATTATTATTAAGTAGTGGACCTTTCTACCTAATGTTTCCCTTAAAATGAGATCTATTTTCCGGTGCACCGATGCAGGCAA
Organism: Magnolia kwangsiensis; assembly: GCA_037074715.1. NCBI lineage: Eukaryota > Viridiplantae > Streptophyta > Magnoliopsida > Magnoliales > Magnoliaceae > Magnolia > Magnolia kwangsiensis. The sequence goes on from CM073581.1 coordinate 103,434,873, forward strand.
TACCACTACTCTTTTGGAAGGTGTGGACACTTTAAAATATTGATCTGGACCATCCATCTTGTAGGGAACAACCTAAATAGGACACCATGCTATATATATATATATATGATAGGATGATTCCATCGAGGGAGTCTATACCGTGAAAATAGTTGATAACAAAGTAAAAGCATGAAAATTGATACAAACCATTCATTCATGAACCCTACTGCGGCGTGCATCTATGGTTCTGAAGGGTTACTTCTATAAGATGATCATAGCCATATGTGTCTTGGAAAACGAATGGCTAAGTACAGCAACTGATGAATGAAACCTTTTGATTGGTGTGATGTTTGTACAGCAATCGATGAAGTGGTTGAAATGGATGGACGGTCAAGATTAATTGTTAGGAGTTTTTGCATGACCCAAGTACAAAGATGGTGCACGAAGGTTCACTGCACTCGAGCACACTGAACTGGCCAATTCAATGGGTTTATATTAGATTTGGACCTTGGACTCATGTCGCCGTCTATCCACGTGCTTCGCCACGAGCATGTTATACAGAAATTGGAGCTGCTGAACAGCACTGGGGCTAGGGAAAGTCTACGGTGATATTTCATTACCGATTCTTATGTTGTGGTGTCATTTCAGTATTAATCGTAACCATCCAAATAGTGTGCCCCATTGTGCATGGAGCGCATCCTGAAACTGATATGAATTAATTAACCATCCTGACCACCCGATTTTACTAATTGAATTTGGGCTGTTGATTTTTTTTAAAAAAAAAACTTTTAATTGCCAAGCTACGCTGTTGCTGGACCATGCTGCGTCCACAATGGGTTCTACAGTTTGGACGGCATGGATTGACTTCTACTAATGCCACTTGTACGGTGGATGAGACACCTCAGCTAGAGAAATGGTGATAAACTATCATCCCTAGACGTCGTACTTTACGTTGAACGTAGATTGTATTCTACGAGGAATATAGATCACAGGCAATTGCCAAGTGAACTCGCTCGTGTGAGATGAAATAATAAGGGCTTCACAGCAGATGGGCCAAAGTAGCACAAGTGTGCCAGATCTGCACCATCCATCAGATGCCGCCCATCTTGAAAATTTATTTTCCCAAAATATATATGTTAAGTTCACTTTATAGATGGGCCACGTATGTACGTTGTCATCTCTTTTAGACGTCCATTCGTTTTGTTCGTGCGTGGGCACATGATAATCAAAGTCAGTCTGATCGAAAGAATGGGACCAAACTGATGAGTGGATGAGATATCGTCCACGTATGAATTAAGCTGCTATGCATGGTATACCGAGTTCACTTGCTAATCCTCCTCTCCAAAATGAGGAGAATGTCGGACGCAGATTGCGTCCTACCCCCACCGGTCTGCTGGGAACGGGCACTAGCTTTGATTTGCCACAGTGGCGGTGGGTCTTATCCACACTGTACATCCATGTTTTTAAGTATCAGGTAGATCCAATTCTTAGTGGGCTACAAAATGGCGTTGAAAACTTTTTGGGGGTACGGAAGTTATCGGTGGAGCTGATATTTTTGTTTTCTCTTCATAGGCCTGTAGGCCTATGTAACTCTATGAATAGGTTAGGTGGACAATAAACATCATGGTAGGCTCTAGAAAAGTTTCAACTGTGAAAATATTATCACCTCTGCTTCCTGTGGTGTGGTCCACTCGAGCATTTTATCTGCCTCATTTTTTAGCTCATTTCCTAAATTTATAGGAAAATAATGGATGGACGGCGTGGATAAGAACCATACACCACGGGTGGCCACTCAAAGCTGCTGCCCGTTCCCAGCTGGAGACGGGCGGGGGTAGGACGCAATCCGCGACCGAAAATCTTTCGCGACTTCGCACAGTACATCACGTGTTTTCAATTTTGCCAAGTGGGGTACTTGATTCAATGATATATACCGTTGATCTGTTACAACTTGACATAGATATACCATTTCTCAAATTTATTCTTGATAGGACGGACGTGACCATTCGATTCTAGACCTAAAACCAAGGGTTACGAAGAGAAATATATTAACGGTCCACATTAATCAGCAAGTTGTCCCATAATCGGTAGCTAGTATCTTTGAAAACGGCATATATTTTCTTCCATAGTCCATCGGAGCTGTACTTAATAGACCAATGGTCTAGATTACTGAATACCATTGGCCCCACCTTCCTAACTGATCACGCACGTATACTTGCAAAGCGGGTCGCGTGTCGTACTTCTTTCTTTCGAAATGGAACGTATGTGTATTCTGATTTTCCAGTACAAGTACAAGGTAAGTGCGCGCGTTTGACCGAAGAGGAACTATGCGATCCTCGGCTTTACACAACATACTCGGGTTTTCGTTTCAGACAAGTGGGGCCCATTATTTGCTAATCCATGCCTTGATATTTACCTTCACACCGTCGATGGTCAAAATTGTAAAAGTCATGCTAGCTTCCCAATCTTGCGATCCTTATACTTAAAAGTGGGCCGTTGATGCTGTTCTCCTCTTAACCGTCGATTTTTAAGAGACAACTGAAAGACTAGTAAGATAGTTCTATCAGAGAAGGTTTCTAGATCATGGTCCATCTGTGAGGTGATGCAACAGATGAACGGTCTGATCTCTAGAGCATGAGCCCCATTTGTGAGAACGCAAAACCCGAGTATACTTTCGATGCCTTAGGTTGACGATCAGTTTTAAATCACCCTTCCGAGTTACGGTTGGTGTGTGGTAGGTGACGGGCGATTATCCGAAAATTACAGAACAAAAACATCCGTGCACCTGCACCTATTGAAAACCAGTGACCGATCCATGTCTGGCTCCTACCACCTAATGTGTGGACCACTAAATGGACGGCCCGCATCTGATGAATGGATTGGATCATAAAACACAAACGACTTGGTGGACCCACATTCAATTTGGAAATTTATAACCTACGCCCGCCCCTCAGTGTCCTCCATTATTCTCTTTGGTGTGGCCCATATGAGTATATTTCTCTGGTGTGGCCCACGTAATGGCAACTCTGGCGTAACATGCACGGGAGCATCTGATGGACAGGCTGGCGGATTAGGTAAGGCGGGGTGGGTAAGACCTTGATAGTGAGGGCTACCCTGATTTATGTGCTGTATATCCACCGTCCATACATTTTTTCATCCCATTTTAGTATATGGTTCACAAAATGAGATAGATCCATATTTCACTTAGACCACGCATTAGAGATTGAATTTCCACCGTTAAAAATTTCTTGGGCCAAAAAAGTTTTCAATTAGGTTGCTATTTGTATTTTCCTTGGATGGTAAATAAAAAGTACATCGGGCCCTAAGAAGTTATTAACGGTGGATGTTCAATAACAACTGCTGTTGGATTCAGATTCGATAATGATTCCTCCAGTGCCGAGGTCTCTGCGTGCTGGAAAAGCGTTGTGGCCCCATTATGATGTACTTATTCAAGCCGGCTCTCCCTTTTACCCCCTCATTACTGGAGATGAGCGCAAAAATGAGGCTGATCCAATCTCAGGTGGACCGCACCACATGAAACAATGGGGATGGAAGTTTTTAATGTCACCACTGTTTTACGTGGTGTAGTCTATCTGAAATTTGGATCTTCCTTTTTTTTTTGGATAATGTTTAAAAATGAGTTGGAAAAATAGATGGACGGCATAGATAATACACAAGTATTATTGTGGGCCACCGGTAAGTACCGATATCTGTATTGGAGGTAAATGGATTGGATACTCCCCTGCCCGGCCCAGTGGCCGATGGTCGGTGCTATGTGGGCCCACCATGATTTATGTGTTTCATCTATTCCATTCATCTAATTTTACATATGATTTTAGTACTTTTACAAAAAATGAGAGGGATAAAACTCGCAGGTGAATTACACTACGGGAAAACAATAGTGATTGGTTATCCACTATTAAAATCCTCCTAAGGCTTACTTTAATGCTTATTTGACATCCAATATATTAATTAAGTCATACATACCAAGATGAAGGGAAATAAAGAGAAAAATATATATACGACATGGATGAAACACATATATAATGGTTGGGCCCACATAGCACTGTCCACCAGCCATTGGATGGTAGTAGAGGGGTCTCTGTAGAATCCGAGTCCTACATTATCATTCCTCTAGGTAAAAAGGCGTGTTGGATGAGGAAACGGATTGGCTACTCCCCTTGACATTAGCCCAGCGGTGGCTGGTGGTTGGTGCTTTGTGGGCCCTATCATGATGTACGTGTTTCATTCGTTCCATTAATTTATTTTTATAGATTATTTTAGTGTTTGATACGAAAAAATTTATAAGGATATAAATCTTAGGTGAGGCAAACCACATTACAAAAATAATGAAGGGATATTCACAATTAAAATCCTCCTAAGGCTATTTGTTTGACATCCAATCTGTTGATTTGGTCGTAAAAATGCAGATGAAGGTAAAAATAAATATCAGCTTAATCCAAAACTTTCATTACCTCTAAAACATTTCTAATGGTCAAAATTCATTCAACACTGTTTTTTGTAATATGGTCCACTTTAGATTGAGATATATTTCATTTTTATTTTCATATCATAAAATGATATATAAAAATAGATGGACGGCATAGATAATACGCATACATCATGATGGGCCCACACAGCACCGACCATCAGCCAAAGGCCGGTGTCAGGGGGAGTAGCCAATCCGTTCCCGTTCGATGAATCCCCGTGCGGATTCGGTCGGCACAACACCGTCTTCGGTCATGACTATATGGCCCACCTTTAAGGTATATGTTGTATATCCACACCGTTCATCTGTTTTGACAGATAATCAGAAATTAACTAGAAAATGAAACAGATCAAAATCTAAGGTAAATCACCCCACGGGAACAGTGGTAGAAGAACGTCCAAGATTTCCTAGTTCCTGCCATAATGCTTATTTTTCATCCAACCCGTTGAAAATGTAACCCAGACGTAGAAGAAAGGAAAGAAAAAAAATACTATACTGATTTAAAACTTTCTTAGCCCACAAAAAGTTTTCAATAATCAATTACTACTGCTTCCTATGGCATGATCCATATGAGTTTTCAATCCACTTCAATTTTGGGTCCATTCCCTAAAATGATCTGAAAAAACCGATGAACGGTGTGGATATACAAAAAATACATCAAAGTGGTCTACAGTAACGACCGCAACGAACTCGGTGTACCTGACCGATTCCACTCCCGCATTTCCCATTTCCAACTGATACAACGAATTTCGCTGAGAAAGCGGAAAATAGGAAAGAAAGAAAAGAAACTAAAACGCAAACATGTGAGAATGAGAGAAAACGATGGCCGCGAATTGGATACTGACAAGGTCAGTAGCCAAATCGCTACTGGAGTGACGTCACTAGGCTCTGTGGACCCCATTATGACGCATGTGTTGTATCCATACCGTCCAACTATTTTTAGAGATCGTTTTATCGCATAACAAAAAGAAGGAGATAGATTTAAAGTTCAAATGGACCCCACCATAGGAAATAGTGAGGACAGTGACATTGACCGTTCAAAACTTCTTAGGAGCTACAGTAGTCTCCGATGAAGCTGATATTTTTGTTTTCACTTTATCTATCTCTTTGTTAACTTATAGATAGAAAGGATCTCAAAATTACATCACAGTGGCCCTATAAATGTTTCAACGGTGAATGTGACAGCTCCCATAGTTTTCTGTGGTGGGTCTACTTGAAATTTAGATCTATCTCATTTTCTTTGTAATGCCGTAATGATTGGATGGTATACATGCATCATGGTGGGCTCGACCGAACTTGGTGGCGTTGGCTACTGACGTTGTCAGTACCCAATCCGTGCGTGGAGTCCCTACAATCCTCTTTTCTGGAAATTCTAAATCTCAATTCATAAAAAGCAGAAGTCCCAGAAAAAACGCTCGAAATTTCCATCCACTGAAATTCCGTCCATTCTTTCTCTGCTTTGTGGAAACCAGATTTCAGGCTCTTGCTCCCGCCACGTCATCACTCACTCGTCCGTTTCCTCACGGGTGCGCACGCTTCTTAACCTGCGCACTCCTCACCCACCCCCTTCTCCACCAGATCCACTGCTCAGCTGTATAAAGCACTAGTCTCTCCAACCACTCCCCCCCCTAACCAAACGGTGCGCATTCTCTCAACCTGCGCACCTCTCCCAAATCTACTCTTCCACAGATGGAGCGAGCTCGGCGACTCGCGAACCGGGCGATTCTCCGACGACTCATCACCGAGTCGAAGCCTCGCCCGCAAGCCTTCCCTCCGCCGCGCTATATATCTTCCCTCTCCCCCTCCATTCTCTCCGACCTCCTGCAGCACCACCAGAAGAATGCGGGACCACCGAAATCTCCCTCCAGTTCACAAACCCGATCCATCTCGATCGAATCACTCAAGCCATCCGACACCTTCCAGCGCCGCCACAACTCTGCCACACTCCATGAACAGTCCAAAATGTCCGAGTCGTGTGGATACCCCACTCTCGATTCCCTGATCGACGCCACTGTCCCGAAATCGATCCGGATCTCGCCGATGAAGTTCGGGAAATTCGATGCTGGATTGACCGAAAGCCAGATGATTGCGCATATGCAGTCGCTGGCGGCGCAGAACAAGGTATTCAAATCCTACATCGGGATGGGATACTACGGCACTTACGCCCCGGCGGTGATCCTGCGGAACATCCTGGAGAATCCGGGGTGGTACACGCAGTACACGCCATACCAGGCCGAGATCGCGCAAGGCCGTCTCGAATCCCTGCTCAATTTCCAGACGATGATTTCTGACCTGACTGGATTGCCCATGTCGAATGCGTCCCTCCTCGATGAAGGGACTGCGGCTGCCGAGGCGATGGCGATGTGTAACAACATCCAGAGAAGCAAGAAGAAGACGTTCCTGATCTCGACCAACTGCCATCCACAGACAATTGATGTCTGTAAGACAAGAGCCGGCGGGTTCGATCTCAAGGTGGTGACCGCCGATTTGAAGGATTTTGATAACAGCTCGAATGATGTTTGCGGGGTCCTCGTGCAGTATCCGGGGACCGAAGGGGAGGTGTTGGATTATGGAGAGTTCATAAAGAATGCGCATGCGAAAGGGGTGAAAGTTGTTATGGCAACAGATCTTTTGGCACTGACAGTGTTGAGGCCACCGGGTGAATTCGGTGCAGATATTGTTGTGGGATCTGCTCAGAGGTTTGGCGTGCCGATGGGGTATGGTGGGCCGCATGCAGCATTCTTGGCCACTTCACAGGAGTACAAAAGGATGATGCCGGGGAGGATTATTGGAGTTAGTGTTGATTCGTCAGGGAAGCCCGCTCTTCGTATGGCAATGCAGACGAGGGAGCAGCATATCCGGCGGGACAAGGCCACCAGCAACATCTGCACTGCTCAGGTTTTTCCCCTGATTTCTTCAATAATTTTCTTCTCGATATACATGAATCAAAATGGGAGTTTTTGTTTGAGAAATGCTTTTATGAAGGGTGCTTTGTAGAATCCTTTGAAGTGAAATCTCCATAGTGCATGTCGGAAGCTTGAATCGGGACCATGACCATTCATCTGGTGGGCCACTATTTGGATGGGCCATAGCCCGATGATACCAGTGATCGCTGATCAGGCAATCCTGACCATCTGATCCTTGTGGATTTAGCCTGTTGAATTATCGCTATTGTTCATTTTTTTGCTCTACAATGGTCCCCATAATCCAATTCCCTTGATCTACGGGTTATGGCCTATCCACATGATGGCCTAGAAAATCAACGGTCATGATCATCATCACAGGTTCCATATGTATGACCGGTGCATTTCATAGAACTCCACGAAGTGTTCATCATAATATCATACCTCTCGTTGTTTTGATTGAGTTTAGGTGCTTGTGTAGGCCTTGCTTGCAAATATGTCTGCAATGTATGCAGTGTATCATGGTCCTGAAGGCCTCAAAACGATTGCCGAGCGCACTCATGGTCTTGCTGGGACTTTTGCGCATGGGTTGAAGAAACTTGGAACAGTGGATGTCCAAGGGCTTCCTTTCTTTGACACAGTGAAGGTCAAGTGTGCTGATTCGCAGGCGATTGCAGATGCTGCTTATAAAAGCGAGATCAACCTTAGGATTGTAGATTCAAATACGGTATGTGATCATAACCAATTACTATAAATCAGTAAATCTGGTTTTTGACATAGTATTATCAAGGCTTGGCATTAAGATTCCCAGTGCTAGCCTTTCAGGTTACCGTCTCCTTCGATGAGACTACGACCTTAGAGGATGTGGACAAGCTTTTCAAAGTATTTGCTTGTGGAAAACCTGTGAGTATCTCTTTGCTGATTCTAGCCATTCCAAGGATAAAAAACTCAGGATCATGCATTCTAGGAAATTGATTTACAGTGTTGACGCTGTATATGTGTTTTATGATATGCTGATGATTTTGTTTTTCGGCTGAATATGTGTGAAATATCAGAAGAAAGAGAAGGCATAGTCAGAAATAAGAAAATTGTAACAGTTACTAAGCAGTTTTCATAACATAAATGAAATAAAATTAAGTGTATGTACGTATGATAGGTGTAAGAATGAAGTATGAGACTTCGAGTGTTTTTGTCTTTTGTATTTTCTATGAACGCATTTGTGGACATTTTGCAAGTCTTTTACTCTGTTTTGTAACTTCCATTGCTTATCTAACTTCAGAATGGGTTATTGTGTAACTCTCTACCTTTGCGACAAGTTGTTACTAGGAAGTTAGAGGTAAGAATTAGCGAGACGTAAGAGTCATGCACTGCTCATCTTATGCATGTTCATTTCATCAATCATGATTAACGAACTGGCATAGGCTGATGGCAGATGCTATTATGAATTACATGCCCTAAAAAGTGGTGTTTATCAGATGAGAGTCGTTGCACACATGTATACTTTAATCTGTGATTCAATATCATGCATTTGAGTGATTCTCCTATTCAATCTGTATGATCTGATTATGATTCTCAGGTGAATTTTACTGCTGAATCTATTGCATCAGAGGTCCAATCTACAATCCCAAGTGGGCTTTTAAGGGAGAGCCCATATTTAACCCACCCGATTTTCAATATGTATGATCCCTTTCAGCAATCTCGCTATTCTTGCCAATTGCATTTTATAAGCTCTAACACTTGGTTGCTTCTTTCTTTTAAGGTACCACACAGAGCATGAACTACTCAGATACATTCATCGGCTACAATCGAAAGATCTATCTTTATGCCATAGCATGATTCCTTTGGGCTCCTGCACAATGAAACTGAATGCAACGGTGGAGATGATGCCAGTGACTTGGCCCAGCTTCGCGAACATGCACCCCTTTGCCCCCATTGAACAAGCTGCAGGTTACCAGGTATTACATTCTTCTGCACGGAACTGCTGATTCCTTCAAACTCTTTTTTGTAAGCTGGGCACTGACAACCTTCATTTCATGTCTTTCTTATAGGAAATGTTCAAAGACTTGGGCGAACTATTGTGTACAATCACTGGATTCGACTCCTTCTCATTGCAACCCAATGCTGGTGCTGCTGGCGAGTATGCTGGGCTGATGGTTATTCGTGCATACCATTTGGTAGGTGATAAAACTTACAGAAGGGCAAGTTGTTTCTCATGTTCTTGCGGAAGAAACCTTTCAAGTCTCACCTGTTTACCCTCAAAAATCAGGATATTTATTGTCCAATTTTGATAACTGTAGGCAAAAGGAGACAACCATCGAAATGTTTGCATCATACCTGTCTCAGCACACGGGACCAATCCTGCGAGTGCAGCTATGTGTGGCATGAAAATTGTCGCTGTTGGAACTGATTCAAAGGGAAACATCAACATTGAGGAGCTAAGAAAAGCGGCTGAAGCAAATAAAGACAATCTAGCTGCTCTTATGGTATGATTTCTGCATTTTAAGAATGCACGGGGATCTGCATTGCATCTGATATTGGAAATTGGTTTCCATTTTTACCTTTTTAATCTTTATCACTCTTCATTGGGCCTGATGAGGTGTGCATCGCTCTCTTATTCAGTTTCCTACACTGTCCTTGACCAGTCTGTTGACTTTTAGAGAAGCTTTTGTAGAAAACTAACATACCAGTGCTATTGTCAATGAGTTTCTGTTTAGATGAATCCAGGACCATAGCTCTCCAGCAATAGGCAAGCATTCAATACCACATTATTTTATCAAACCATGAAAAATAGCAAATGTTTCATGTGCATGTTTGATGCAGCCTAGTAGTGAATCCCATCAAAGCCAAGGAGTGGGCCCACATATCTGTGTGACCAGAGATCTGGGCCCAAATTTGCCCAAATTTTCCCTGATATTGCCCTGATGACGATTTTGGTCAATCTGTGGCTCCAAATGAATGTCCAGCAGTTAGCGGGCACCACATGTCACACAGTCAAACTGTGGGTCCATGAGCAGTTCATTGTGAATTAGCTGTTCGAGTTAAACTCAGTCATGTGTTTTTGAACAAAATTCCTTTTAGAATTTTCATCGCTTATTTTGTTTGCCATCGTTCAGCTATCAAATAATGTCTCTATGATGTGAAATTGGTCCCGTTGGAAGCCTATTGAGTTAGCTTTCAAACGAGCTCAATTCAAGTAATTCTGACTGATTCAAGTGAGTTATAGCTGATAGGACTCTTGGTCCGGTGGTAGACTTGTAGGAGTTTTAACACCTGGTCAAGGGTTCGCGCATCCATAGGTGGTGAAATCCCACTACGCATGAGTGTGTGGGGGTGTGTGTGCGTGTGTAAAAAAAAAGAAAGAAAAGAAAAGTGAGTTATAGCTTATTATTACGGAAGGATTGTGCGATTATGAAAGGATTTAGGGATATTTTAGTCATTTTTAATTATGTATCGAAATAAAAGTAATTATCAGGATAAAGGAGGGTTGCGTCAGGCTGACAGCTGGTATCAAACTCCCACCACAACTTTTATCATGAATCTTGACAATCTGATGTAGAAATAGATGGTCATGATTAAAGTAATGGATGGATAGGATTATACTGAGGGTTTCTTTTGCCAAAGTATATGAACATGTAAAGACTCTTTTATGAATAGTTGAAAAAAATTTAATTTTTTATGTAATGAGAGAGATTCTCTTGCTTTACAAGTGATTCATCAAAACCTCTGGCTTGTTATGCTCAACACAAGCTTGGTGTGATGCTATGCTGATAAAAGGTGGAATTCGTTTTGTCTGAATCATGCAATACTAATCACTATTGGATGGTCTGATGCAATCAAACTTGTAAAATAAGATCTAAACCTATGATTCTGGTTTTTCTTTTTCAGAAACTATAGCATTTATTTGTTATCAAAGTATTGAGAATTTGAGATTTAGATTGTGGGCTGATTGGGACAATCCAATTATCCAACGGTCACCATCCTGCTTCAATGTTAATTTTGAAGAAAGCTGCTAATATTTATGTTGGAACAATCTCCTGTACATCCAAAACATTGATTTCTAGTGATTATTCAGGTCACATATCCTTCAACCCATGGAGTATACGAAGAAGGGATTGATGAGATATGCAAGATAATTCATGACAATGGGGGACAAGTTTATATGGATGGAGCTAACATGAATGCACAGGTTTGTTTCCAATCTGTTCGTCTCGTGCCATATGGTGGGTTATCTTTTTTTTTTTGAAAAATAGCAGACTGCATTAAATCTTCTACAGGTTTACATTCGATTTTGATGAGAATTCACTGCACAGGTGGGTCTAACAAGCCCAGGTTGGATTGGAGCAGATGTTTGCCATCTTAATCTTCACAAAACATTTTGCATCCCACATGGTGGAGGTGGTCCTGGTATGGGACCCATTGGTGTGAAGAAACACTTGGCACCATTTCTACCCTCACATCCTGTGGTAAGATAATCTGTCAAACCAACATCTAATTCACTAAAATCTTGATATTCTAATTGTGCCTTAGACATTGAATGTGTTTTGATGTGGTGTAGTATTTGTTGGGTGTGACTTAGGTATTTCTTTGAGCTAAAATAATATGATGGGCATGAACATGTACCATTCTTATTCTTCAAACTCCCCAAATAATTTATTCTACAGAATATCTGCATTGTATTTTAGTTTGTAGGCAATGAGATTGAAGTTGATAGAAGTGCAACTATAAATTATGTGTGATTTACATCATGCAATTCTTAAGAAGGAGACTTGCAATGCTTGGTGATCCTTTGATTGATGAGTGAGTGTAACCTTTGAGTTTGGAAGAGGTGATTTTGGAGAATTTAGTTTCCACATTATGTGTGAGCCTTCACCATGGATGATTTTTCAAGACCCAGGGTAAAAGAGGAAGGTTTATATCTAGTGTGCAGCTGACTGCAGAACTTTTGCAATCTATCATTTAAAAGCTAACCCAAGCTGGCCCCGAATTGCTGGGAGAAAGAGGCTAAGATGATGATTATGATGACGATGGCTGCCACACAATGTTCACATACTTGTACTTCCCACTTGAAGAGTACACGAGGGAAGGTTGTGTGCCAATGACAGCATTGTGCAATTTAGCTGTCCTGACATTTATTTCGTGTTTCAAGGACTTGATTACGACTAATGTGCTAACTGCTAAGATGGTGATTATGAATTCCTCTTTAGTTAATGGGGGCATCAGATCCATTTTGACAGCCCTTCGAGTTTTCACTTTCACTAGGGATGGAGTAATGGTTTGGAGCTTCATGTCAACTAGAGAGTTGAAGGCAGAGACTTGAGACTTACATCTAATACCGTTGAACTGTCACAGTTGTTAACAAATGAAATATAAAACCAGAAGTGGCCATGTGAGTCGCATTAATTCATTGAACACTCAGGTTATTATAGAAAGATTTGAAATGACTAACATGGTTCTGGTAAATAAAATAATAGTAGAAAAAGTTAACTACGGGAAATATATCTCTTTGGTTGCTTTAGGTCTTCCAAAATTCTTCTCTTCCTCTCCATTGCATCCATTCTCTTGTATTCATTGCTCATGCGACAACAGTTTCTGCTATTCCTTGTACTTCTCCATAAGTTCCATTCTCTTCATATTTGCTGCCACTCTTCATTTTACCAATCTTATTCTTATCCAACTGTATTTCTGAATGCTTTGAAGAGAAGATAGAGCTCATAGGACTTCTAAGAATAGTCAGGTGTAAAATACTCTTAGATTTAAGACAATTTAGACCATATGGTTTTTATTTCTTAATTTAGACAACTTTCTAACAAGTGCAATTATACTTTGGAAAATTATCCTTTTTCAGCGACTTTTCTTGTTGATTTGTAGACTGCGTAGGTTGGATTAGGAACAACAATTTCAGGATTGTGAGGAAATTTAATATAGTTACGAACTTCCAATAGAAGTAAGTGCTTTTATATTAGGGTGTCAGCAAACTTTAAACTAGTGGAGAAATAAGTGAGTTCCCAATTACTGTAGGCTTGCACCAGGAGTTGGCATCGAGCCCGTACCTTTTCACATCGGTTATGGATGAGTTAACGAGGCATTTGCAAGAAGAGATCCCATGGTGTATGTTGTTTGCGGATGATGAGGTTTTGATTGAAAAGATGATGGAGATCGTATACACAAGGCTAGGTTTATAAAGGGGTTCTGAAGGATTTAAAATTAGTCGGGACAAAAACAAAGCATATGGAGTGTAATTTTAGTAAGCAATAGGACTGAAAACGAGGAATTAGTTAATATTGTAGACCAAGAAGTTTCCCAAAATGACTACATTCAAAACCTTGGGTTGATAATTCATGAGAGTTTTATGTGATTGTCATGTACCACTCAAACTGAAAGGGGAATTTATAGGATTGTTACAAGACTAGCCATGCTTTATGTGACAAAATGTTGGGCAGGGAACAACATGTTCATAGGATAAGACTAAGAGTAGCTGAACTGAGGATGTTGAGATGGATGAGTAGCAAGACAAGGAAGGATAGAATTAGAAATGGATGCATTCGAAGGAACTTAGGAGTAGCACCAATAGGTAATAAGATGAGGGGAAGTAGACATAGATGGTTTGATCATGTGTAATGGACCAAGAACCATGCTAGATGGGAGTGAGTTGGTACATAATGAATGCTCTAAAAGGGCAAGGGAAAGGTCCAAAAGGACATGGATGGAGGTAGTAAGAAAAGACTTGATGATCTATGGTCTAACTGAAGGTATGGCCCTTGATAGAGTGGAATGGCAGAATAGGATTCATGTAGCTGGCCCTAGTTAATTGGGATAAGGGTTAGATGATGATGAAGATGATGATATAAGGGTGTCTGCAAACTTTATTAAGCAAGGCTATTACATTATGTTTTTAGTTTAAGTGAACTTGCATGCTTTATGGGTGATATTTAGCTAGTCTATTAAATGGAAAGGGTATTTTGGCACGCTTAGTTCGGTCCCGAGTTGCTCTTATGGTCATATCAAACTCCAGTGAAATACGTTCATCTTTAATTGCTTTTTGTGTTGTATATGTTCTGACTTCCGACATTGTGTGTGTTCTTAAAATCTGCCTATTTACTGCACCATCCAGGTTCTAACTACTTTATTGTTTTGCATCTTTTAAGGTTCCCACGGGTGGCATACCAGCCCCTGAGAAGTCCCAGCCGCTCGGTACTATTGCTGCTGCACCTTGGGGTTCAGCACTTATTTTACCCATCTCCTATACATATATAGCCATGATGGGGTCCAAGGGACTCACTGAAGCTTCAAAGACTGCTATCTTGAATGCAAACTACATGGCGAAGCGTCTAGAGGTCTCCTGAATCTTCCTTCCAATTTAAAATTGCAATCCAGGGTCTTAAAAATAGACAGGTGCTAGTTTCTGGTCATACCATGGCTTCTTTGTAAAAATATGGGTAATTTTGTCATGTTACCACCCTAATAGAATAACCCATGACATGAAAATGATATACCACTGTCTATTTAAACCATGGGTTTGACCAGGGTTTGGCATCTGTCTTTAGAAAGAAAGGAAAAAAAAAAAAAAAAAGAGGAAATAATTATGATGTTTTGGAGCCTTCTTCTTCTGTAGGTTGAATTGTGGATCAGATCTTAATGTTGATTGTTGTCTTTAATTATCATTTCGCTTCTGCAGAATCATTACCCCATACTTTTCCGTGGTGTCAATGGCACAGTCGCACATGAATTCATTGTCGACTTGAGGGGTTTTAAGGTGCTTCAAATGAAAACAGTTTTATGGTTCTTATTCCTTTTCTTTTTAAATTCCTGCTACTAACTAAATTACACTTGTTTGTGCAGAATACAGCCGGTATAGAGCCTGAAGATGTTGCTAAGCGCCTGATTGATTATGGATTTCACGGCCCAACAATGTCGTGGCCAGTTCCAGGCACGCTTATGATTGAACCCACTGAAAGTGAAAGCAAGGTATGCTCACAAAGGAACAGAGCTGTATTCCTTTGCCCCCTTTCCCTTTTCCCTGCTTCTAGTGTTGAAGGGTCTCTAATTTTCCATTGCAGGCAGAATTAGACAGGTTCTGTGATGCTCTTATATCAATTAGAGAAGAAATTGCGCAGATTGAGAGTGGAAAAGCTGATATCAACAGCAATGTCCTGAAGGTATATAGAAGCATTATTTATTTCCATATTGAAATCCATAGAGTTGTTATAACTTATAACTGTATACTAAGCTCTGTCTATTGATTTCCATGACATCTTACAATGCACCTTGTTGTGTATAGTTAGCATAGTACTGTGTATTATATATATATGATTCATGGAAGAGGGTAACCGAGAAGAGCATGTGTGCAGGGGGCTCCTCATCCACTATCACTGCTCATGGGAGATGTGTGGACAAAACCATACTCAAGGGAATCTGCTGCCTTCCCTGCTGCCTGGCTCCGAGTTTCCAAGTTCTGGCCCAGTACAGGTATAGCTTACTTACCATCTAATACAACAGGTGTAGTTTCCAAGTTCTCATGGGATAAGGAAGTTGTCTTTAGAATAGGGAATCTTAACCACTTGCTCCAGAGACGTGGAATGATCTGGCATTATTGACCAGACTGACCATCTGATTTTATGGTTGTCGGCCATGGGGACCACTGATCTTTGTTTGGGGCATTTTACCCATCTGATCATTCCTCATAGAATAATATCCATAGATTCTGCTTCTATGAACAATCAGTAATCTTACCCAGAACCTTATGATTGCAAGCCACAACTGAAAGAGTGTCTTTTAGTTGGCTTTTCCCTTCAAATCCATATGGACAGATTATCTTAATCTTATTTTAGACACTTTTTCCTTGATGGTTTACTGGGAAGTACCCTGAAAGGATGTGATTTAGAATTACTTAGGTCAGAGGTTGTCAGTTACTGGTATACACGTCCCCATGAGATGCGAAAGTGGCCCTATACCTCTTTCATAGAAGAAGATTCTGTAAAGAGATGGGTGTGTGGGGTTAAGCAAACCTCTTGAAAGATTTCCTTCTTGTGAACAACTCATGGCCCTTTACCCATGAACATGACTTAATGCAGATAGTGAGTACAGAGAATCAGTACTCATCGCATCTCCACACCATTTAAAGATGCTTGTTAGTGAGAATATAGATAAATTTCAAAATCCAAAGCCAAAGGTTATTTGTAATGCCTGTTACAATTTCCACCCAACATTTATTGATGGTAGATATGCACATTGGCACAGAACCTTCTCTCTGTGCTCTTTCTTTACCTCTTTTTATTGGGGAGGGAAGATCAGGTGTCAGTTGACAGCACCACAAATTTCATTGTGTATCCGATTGGACAGTTGTCAGGTGTGCGGTCCGCCACCCAGGGACCTTCCAACTTGCCCCCAAATCTTGTGGGTCAACCCACATTAGACGATACATCCTTTTTAATCTGTAGATTTCAAGTATTTGAAAAACCCCATGTGCCCTTAAAGCCCCAAAATCAATGGAATATAGAGGCATTCTAGGTTGATTCTTGTTTTGGATGCTAACGTAATATGTGGGTTTGTTGATCAGGGCGTGTGGACAATGTGTATGGTGACCGCAATCTCGTCTGCACCCTTCTCCCAGCATCACAGGTTGTTGAAGAACAAGCTGCAGCTACTGCCTAGTCTCAGTAGCTTGATGTTGTAATCTTTCGTGGCTGAAAGCCTTTTTTTTCTTCCTCTCATTATTGTATATATACTTTCATACTCTTTTTTATATATTTGAAAAGCGCTGCTAAGGCGCTGGCATCCATTGATTGTTACCCATTTGAGTGCGTTTGGATGCACCAACAAGATGAATTTCGATTTTTAGGCTCATTATCGGAGATATCCAAAGTGCAATTTCCTTAGCATTCATATCGATGACAGGGGATCCAAATTGCAATTACGTTGCTTTCCCACTAGAGGCATTTTCATCAGTTACTCTTGATTTAATGGAATGTTGACAATTCAATCCACCGTTCATCCAAATGCAGCTTTGATCTGTGAGTGGTGACGATGCTCTGCACAACTCATCTCACAAGGGTTCTCTTCCAACCAGAAAATGCAGAAACAGGTACAGGTGGATGGCTAGGATCTTCCAATCTAGAAGAGTTTTGGATTGCCCATCGGATCAATGATCTCGATGAATTGAACATGGGCCCCACTTGTGTGGAGAGGGTGCATCAGGACTCAATTCCTCATTCAATAACTGTGTACTGTGCCACATTGCATTGAATCAGATTGCCCAAGTTGGGCGCGGCTTCGGATCCACCAAGGTCGGTGGATCCCTGACTGTGGGGCCCACCGGAATGTATGTGCCTTACATCCACACCGTCCATCCGTTTTGACAGCTCATTTTAGGGCATGATCCCAAAATGTAGCAGATCCACTCCACAAGAAACAGTGATGATTGAATACCTACCATTAAAAAATTTTTGGGGACTTTTAGAAAATAAGTAATTTTTTAGACTTTTTAAGTTAAAACATTAAATAGGGAAAAACCTTTTTCACTTTTCATTGTTTAAACAAACAGTTATATATATGCACGGTGTTGATGGTCGACATGCATCATGGTGGGGCCCACACAGCTCGACCTCACGGGAGCTTATCGTGAGGTCGAGCGCATAGTACCTTTTCCCATATATATATATATATAGGATTTGTGCTCGAATATGCGCAAAGGTCGAACAAGTAGGCCCACCTAGGTGGAACTCAGCATTAGGGGTGAAATTAAGGTGGGTTGAACTGGACCATACCTTGAGAGGATCTGACCTGACCCAAATTTCAACATAAACCCAACCCAAATTCCTTTATTCTCAATACAAAACAGTCCCAACCCAACCCAACCCATATTTGCTCAATTTTCCAACCCCATTGACCCGGAGTCCTTGACAACCTGACCAGAACTCAGGTTGGGTCAGTCAGTTTCAGGTCAAACCGAACCTAAGTTGCAGCCTACTTAATATAGTATTACAGGTGCAACTAGACCAATCGGAGCCGGCTCTATTCACGTTCCAGCTCATCCTATATGCAAAATACCTGAGCCCAGTCCTACCATCTCTTGTTTTATTTTTATTAAAAGTGCTGGTTCCTCCATCTGGGTCAGATTAAGGACACCTGACCCCAAATTATTTAAGAATCACGGGAGAATATCACGCCAGAATGTTGGACCCATACCAGCCCATTAAAACCCAGGTTGGGTCTGAGAGGGAACCAAGGAAAAAATAGCCGACCCGACCCAATTCATTTGTCATATGGGCTGGCGCTTGGGAGATAAGAATTAGGATTGAATTTTCCCACGAATAATATTCTAAACCATTTAATTACTGATAATTATCAATTCAGATTGCAGGAGACCCATCAACCATAGGGATCGAAGAACTGCAGCCATGGGTTGCACTTGTACAAACTGAAAACCTATCTTACCTCGCAAACTCTAGTCCACCAACATCTAAGCAATTTGCTTAGCCCAACAGAATATAATACCATGCCCACCTTCTGGGATGATTCTAAACTCAATCTAGTCATATCGGGACCCATCATGAATGGGAATTAAAAATGTTCCCCAATTGATTATCCTCACCGTTAAAAATGTTTCCCAACTAATGATCCTAACTGTCAGTTGCTACAAGCCCATGCCTAGCATTTTTTAAAAAAAGCAGGGCCTGCCCAACAAGCCTGCCTAAACCAGCATCAGGCCTGCCCATTGCCAGGCCTAGTCATATGATGGGGAAGATATAAGGGCAAGGTCTATCCATGATGCCCACTAAAATGATCAATTTAGATCATAATTTACTACCTAAACATTACTAGGTCAAACCAAAAGGCATCGTTTCAAGGCTATGTGGGGCCCATGATGCCTGTGCGATATCTGTTTGGTCCATAAGACGTAGCAGCTAATGTTAGGATGCATATCTAAAATCTAGGTGCGCCACAACATTGGATACGATGGGAGAGATATTGGCCATTGAATGGCTAGGGACGTTTCTACATTTTTAAGACTGTCTTCATTTGTTTTTAAGTTTTATAAAAGATTTGGAAAAACATTTTAAATGTTATTCCATACGCCCTTCCTCCTGACAAGACTTAGCAGGATTTGATTGAGCAACTGAGTGTTGTTAGAGATATGCTTGGTCAAGTACCAAACGGCTCTTAAACATACACGGACTGGGTATTAACCCTGCCTATGCCAACATCCATATAGGCACAATGTAGTTAAATTTGATAGGCACGCAAGGTATTATTCATATTGGAGCCCATACAAAGCATGTTTGAAAATTGTTCTATCAAATATGTACTTGCCTAGGTCTCATCTCTAATAGTAGTTTGCCTGCCAATCGAATCATGTCCACATTCCTTTCAAACATGTTTTGTATGGGCCTCGTCTCTGACCATTGTCCAATCAAATCTCACCATGTCAAATGAAAAGGAAGGTAGGTGCCAGTAGTGGCAGTACATAATCCTTTATTGCTTAATCAATTTTTAAGGCTTTTTTATATTAAAATATTAAATAGGGAAAAACCTTTTTCGCTTTTTATTACTTAGCAAAACATAATTAAAACTTTGCGACCAATAATGCTTGCAGGCCACTGGAGCATTTATCTTTAAAAAATAACTAATTTCTAAAGCTTTTTCTTTTAAAATTTAAATAAGTAAAAGACTTTTTCACTTTTCATTACTTAACCAAACATAGTTTAAATATTATAAGCTATATTGCTTTGAGACCACCCAATTTTTAAGCCTTTTTGGTTAAAACATTAAATAAGTAAAACCTTTTTCACTTTTCGTTGTTTAACCAAACATAGTTGAAAAATGGTTAATTGGTTGTTAATGTATCCAAACACGCCCTTAGTACTGGCTCGGTTTTGAACAACTTTCTAGTTGAAACATGGCTCGAACTTGGTTACCGACCTTTCGACGTGACAATTAGGAGTTGGGCCCTAGCCGGGTATTTTTCACCATATTAATAATTAGGTTAGCAAATCAGTCTACCAACTTTAGGGCCTGTTTGGCCGGGCGAATCCCATGGGAGCAGGAGGGTTGGGATGGATTTTAAGGTAATGATGGTGGTACTGTCAGTGGATTGGTTTAAGATCCATGGGATTGCTATATCCCCGGGACAGAAGTTCACTGGGTCTATTTGGCACACCCGGCATATCCCGGGATTTTCCCTTCCAATCTGTCCAACCAATGGATGTGATCAATTTTAAGGTGATGATGGTGATGTCAGTGGATTGTTTTAAGATCCATGAGATTGCTTATATTCAGGACAAGTTCACCGGGTCTGTTTGGCTCGTCATGCATATCCCGGGATATCGCGATCCCATCCCTTCTAATACTGTGCGATCGGTCCGGCTAAACAGGCCCTTAGGGTTTGGTGTGACCTTCAAAGCCCATGGATTAGACCCAGGCTTATTTGAGCGTGATTTGGGCTTCAATATGCTCAAAGGCCTAATAAGTAGGCCCATCCAGGTGCAAATCAACATCAGGAGTGAAATTAAGGCGGGTTGAGCCCAACCATACCTCAACAGGATCCGACCTAACCTAAATTCTAACCCAAACCCAACCCAAACACCTCTATTTTCAATACAAACCAGACCCAACGCAGCTCAAATACTATTCCCAAACCGACCCAATTTGCTCAATTTTCCAACCCTATTGACCCTGAGTCCACGACAACCCAACCAGAACTCAGGTTGGGTCAGTTGGGTTCAGGTCAAACCAAACCAAAGTTGCAAGCCCTATTGAACATAGAATTACAGGTGCAACTAGGCCAATCTGGGCTTTGAGCCCATCCCATTTGCTAAATACTCCTGTTTCATTATTGTTAAAATCCTCAGTTAGTCTGGCTGGGTCGAATCGAGGGGCACCCTGATTACAACTTATTTAAGAATAATGTCACAATGCTGGACCCATACCCAGCCCATTAAAACTCAGGTTGGGTCCGAGTGGGAACCAAGTATAAAATAGCTGACTGGACTCAACTCATTTATTACATGAGCCGAGCCCAGGTATAAAACTTAAGATTTGAGTTTTCACACAAATAATATTTTAAACTATTCAGAACTATTAAGGGCCATTAATTCTAAGGTTTGAAAAATTATAAATATATATTGCACTAATACAATCTGAATACCCGAAATCATCTTACAAACTCTGGGTCCAGCAACACTAACCCTGGTATGATATCTGAGCAATTTGCTACGTCCAACAGAATATTAAATGGGGCCCACCTGCCGGCCTTATGAGATGAATCTAAACTCAATCCAGTTGTATTGGGGCAAGTTCAATCGATGATGGCCCACCAAATTGATCAATTTATATTACTATTTACTACCTAAATATTACTGGGTCAAACAAAACATCGAGGCTATGTGGGGCCATGATGCATGTGTGATATCTGTTCGGCTCATAAGATACAGTGGCTCCTGTTAGGATACTAGCTTAAAAATAGAGTGTATCTAAAACTTAAGTGGACCATAACATTGGAAACAATTGAATGAGATGCGGACCATTGATTAGTTAGGGACATTTTTATATTTTAAGAGTCTTCATTTTTTTTATTTTATAAAGAATGTGAAAAAATATTTTAAATAAAGTTATACTGCCCCCACCAAGATTAACTTGGCTGATATGACATGGTGAGATTTGATTAGATAAAAGACCTGTTGCACATGAATATACGCAGAATATCAAGGCAGGTGCATGTACACATACACCTGTTTCAAAGTTTCTGGGCTAGCTTTCCACGCATGTGAGTATACACTTGACTAAAGGTTTTCGGGCCATATTTATCACCAACTTCACCGAGCACGTCCACACAAGCTTGGGCATAACTTACCATACTTGATAAGAGTTTATATATATTGAATAAATATATATAAGTCATATTTCTCTTCCCAATCTATCAAATATAAGATTAAATAAAAGCACAAAAAAATAAAAAATAAACCAACATTTTAGTTTTTTAAAATGACTAATGGGTTTATTGAAATGAATAAAATAATGTAATTGCAAATTCGTGATCGATGTTCCGTTCAAACGGAAACGGATCTGGTATGAATGAGGCAATGGCTGGTGGTCAGTGTTATATGAGCCCAGTATGATGTATGTGTTTCATCCATGCAGTCCATCTATATTTCTAGATATGATACCAAAATGAGGTATATTGTCGTCTCAAGTGGACCATATTACTAGAAGCAGTGTTGAATGAATATTGACCATTAAAACTTTTTGGGGCATAGAAGTTTATGATCAACCTGATCTTTTTCTTTTCCTTTCCTCTATATCTGTATAACCTAATCAACAAATTGTATGTCAAATAAACAGTAGTGAGCATTGGGAGGATTTTAATGATGGATGTCCAATCACTATTGTTTTCTGTGGTGTGGTCCACCTCTGATTTATATCCCTCTCATTCTTGGGATGGATCCATAAAATGATCTGTAAAATTGGATGAATAACATAAATGAAACATATACATCATGGTGGGGCCCACAGAGCACCGACCACCGGGCTAGTGGCAGGGGGAGTAGAGCTAATCGAATCACACCATCTCCGATGGCCGAGTCTCATCTAGCCTTTCTTATCTCCGCGTCACATGCCCGTCTCCTGGTGTAAAACACACCAATTATATTCTTCCTTATCTACACGTGTCACAAACGCACCAATCACATCATTATCAAACGTCCATCGAACCCTTTCCGGGTGATTTTCTTTCGGGCCTTATTTTGCAAGATGAGAGCTCTTCCATCTTACAAAGTATATATCGTGGGGAGCGGATATCCTGTGAGAGTGCAGAGATATCCTTGTGCCTGGGGCTGTGTGGGGTCCACATAGATGTATGTAACATATCTACTCCGTCCATCTGTTTTGAAATACCACAATAGGGAAAGATTATAAAAATTTAGAAAATATAAAATTCAGTTGGACCACACCAACAAAATAGTGGTAACAACAACGTCCCACATTGAAGCCTTACGGGAGCTGATCACGATGTTTATTTGCCATCCAATCCGTTTATAGAATTACTACCACTCAGATAACTGCAGGAATGAATATTATCCTGATACAAAACTTCTATCATTACCAGGAGCTCAATCCCCACTGTATCGTGTACTATAGTTGATTGGAGTATCGGATCTTCCTAATTTTTAGAATATTGTACTATTATGGTCTTTCAAAACAGATGGACGGAGTGGATTTGTCAAGGACATTTCTATGGACCCACAAAACCCGAGCCACAGAGCTATCTTTGCCAGGGTCACAAGCAGTTTCCTCCCCATATCTGCACTTAGGGCTGTTATAAGCTGGGCCTAGGTAGGTCTCGGCCCGGATTTTGAACTGTTTCCGGCGGGCCGTTGGGCGGGCCTATTCATTTTAGGCCGAGCCTGGCCCATTGACCCCGAAAAGCACTAAGGCTGGCCCAGTGCTTTCAGGAGTATGGGAGCTGCTATGTCCACGTTTAGGCACCACCACACATATCATGCATGGGTAAATCCGAACCAATCATTCATTCGTTCCATTTCTGAGTAGACTACTGGCCAAAGTTCACACTTTCTGGATTAAACCAACCCTTTCTTTTAAGTGAATGAACTTCATTTTCTTTGAATGGTTAGAATAGTCTGGCCAAGATACTCTTTGGTCAGTAGCAGATCAATGGATATGCCTGACGGATGGATGATTCTGATCATCACATGTCCGACGCCTATGGTGATGCGGTAGGCATGAGAAATTGGTCACTCAGGTTCATGGATCTCCTCCCAACACTGTATGCAGTATCTCCACGGTAGCGGATTATGTGCGGCCTCGGTTCCACCCACCACGGTGCAGCCCTTACCGTGGGGCTCACCCTGATGTACGTATTCTATATCCACGCTGTCCATCCGTTTTTCCATATCATTTTAGGGCACTAGCCCAAAACTTAGGCAGATTCAAATCTCAAGTGGACCATACTATAAACAGTGGTGACAGAATTTTCCACCGTTAAAAAGTTATTAAGGCCCACGGTAAGGTTTACTTGCCATCCAACCTAGTGATAAGGTCAGATGAACCTGTTTGATGGGGAAAAAAAACAAATATTAGCCTTGTCAAAAATTTTCGTGGCCCATTATATGTTTTTAATGATCAATCACGACTGTTTCCTGCGCTATGGTGCACCAAAGGTTTAGATCTGCCTTGTTTTTCGGGTGTTGCTATAAAAGGATCCAGCAAAATAGATGGACGATGTGGATATAGAATACATGTATCTCCAGCTGGGAACAGGCAGGAGCTTTGAATGGCCAACCGGTCTTATTCACACCGTCCATCCATCTTTTGTGTCGTTTTAGAGCATAAGCACAAAAAGGAGTCGGATCCCAGGCTAAAGTGGAATACCTGAGGGGTCGTTTGGCACCTTGGATTGGAGGGATCAGCGGGGGTTTAAAATTTCCTTAGTTGTTTGGCAGCAAAAAGTAACTGGGGATTGCCAATCCAGGGGGTTCCCAATCTCCTCTTTGAGGGGGTTTGTAATCCACGGTAAGAACTTGGATTACACCTAAAATCGTTTCAATATTTGCAGGTATAAATGTATGTCACTGTACACTATCATTCTGCTGGGCACATGGCCTACTAAAGGTGATCAGCACCGTCCAAACATTGTTCGTGTAGATTAACACCGTTCAAATATTGTCCAGCACCGTCCAAACGTTGTTTATATTAATCAACGATTAAAAATCATTAGTTAGTCACTCAAACATGATCTTGTGCTTGCGGTCCATCTAAGACTTGGAATTTCATCATTTTTGGACAAAGCATATATTTTAGCGAGCTTATTACAACCATAGTGTCAAAAATTATGTATCTCATTGATTAGAGATATTAAAGTTGATTTAGTAATTAAATTCAAACCCTCATGAGTATACCATTTATAAGTACTTTGAATTAAAGTTGATTCATACTCTAGGATGCTAAACACACTTAGAGGATTGTCACTCCTGGAAGTTGCGAATCCAGGGGGTTCCAAATCCACGCTCCCAAATATGCCCTAAGTTTTGGATGGATATTATGCTTGTGTTTTCTCTTGGTACACGTCTATGTAACTTTATAAATATGTTGGAAGGCTAATAAATATCACCTTTGGCTTAAAAAACTTTCAACGGTGAGGATCATTATTACCTCGGCTTATTGTGATGTGGTCCACTTGGGCCTTTGGATATGCCTCATTTAAAATTTTACGTACTAAAACGATACTTAAAAATGGACGGACAGTGTGGATAAGACTCGCACATACGGTGGCCACTCAAAGCTCCTGCCCGGCAAAAGCTTTTGGCCGAAAGTTCCGGTGGCAAAAACTTAGCTTGGGCAACGTGATGTTTGTGAAAAATCTATTCCATCCATCCGTTTTTAGCTCATTTTATGACTTCGTACAAAGATTGAACAAGATCCAAGACTCAAGTGGGCCGCATAAATAGAAAAGGTGTTTAGGGAAATTTCATCCGTTGAATCCTGAGCTCGACAATACCGTTTACATGCCATCCATACCGTTCGTAACCTAATTCCTACCGGGATGAGTTGAAAAAATAAATATTATCTTAATTCAAAACTTATTTGGCCCTAGGAATATTTTAACTGTGGACATTTAATCCTCTCGTTTTCAGATCACTTAAGTTTTCGATCAGATTCATTTTTAGGACTGTGTGATAGAATGAGCTTAAAAAACGATTAAATGAAGTAGATTTAACACAAACATCAAGGTGGCCAATTAAGTTTCCAGCGGCGCAGGAACTGCCTGCGTAAATCCGCGTGCTCGTCAACTCTTATCTAACAGGCATCTACCCGCCAATGACATTCAGCCAGGTTGCGGGTAGCACCGGGGTCGGTGGGGCACGGATTAGATATTGACAAGGTCAGTATCCAAATCGCTACTGAAGTGACGTCACCAAGCTCTGTGGGCCCCACTATGATGTATGTGTTATATCCATACCGTCCATCCATTTGGAGAGATCGTTTTATGGCATGATAAAAATAATGAGATAGATCTAAATTTCAAGTGGACCCCACCATAGAAAACAGTGGTGACAGTGACATCACCGTTCAAAACTTCTTAGGGGCCACAGAAGTTTCCGATCAAGCTTATATTTTTATTTTCACTTCATCCATCTCTATGTTAATTTATGAATAATTTGGATCTAAAAAATACATTATGGTGGGTCCTATAAATGTTTCAACTGTGGGTGTGACTGATCCTACGGTTTTCTGTGGTAGGTCGACCTGAACTTAGATCTATATCATTCTTTTTCTAATGACATAAAACGATCTCTACAAATGGTTGGACGGTATGGATACAATACATGCATCATGGTGGGGTCCACAGAGCTTGGTGACGTCACTTCAGTAGTGATTTGGCTACTGACCTTGTCAGTATATAATCCGCGCCCGGGGTCGGTGTTACCCGGAGAACATCTAAGCCGCTCCCTAGCTCCGCACAAGTTTTTCGACCGTCCATCTTCACCTCTAGATGACACGTGTGAAAGATCCAGGCCATCCATCATGCCCATCCCCATGCAGATGCCCGGGCCAAAAAAGCAGGTCGGGCCACATCTCCTTCATGAACCAAAACATGAAATAGCCGTCCATTATTGACTCCGTGCATTGTGTCCCAATGATGAGTGGACTGGCTTGGTTTCTAGACCATCAAATCTAATCGGCAGGGCCCACCTGACGGATGCCCGGGATGGTCAGTATACGTGCCAGCATGTAGATGATGGAGTTATACACACGTGTGGCAAGGGCAACGACCCAACGTTCAGAGATTTTGAAATCCCACTGCGGCGTGAGTGTGTGGGGGCATGTACGTGTGCCAAAAAAAATTAAATATTAAATTAATAATAATAAGAATAATAATAATATAAAAATAAAAAAAAAGATTTTGAACTGGTCAGGCCGAGCCCATTGCAAGCTATTGGTAATGAGATATGATGCAGTGCGGGACAATAAGCTACAGTGCTCCTGGTTGCAGAGGGAAAATTGTTCATTCCAAGCAATTGATCCAGACCATCCATTAGGTCCATCTCACATTTCATTGTTCTACCATGCAAGAATCGCAGTGACCATCCATGGGGGCCATCTCACACCCGTCCATTTTCCAAGCGATAAACACCGGTAGTTACACTTTTCTGATCAAAATCATTTTTAGTACAATAAACGATCCATGATGACCCCCAACAAATAGATGGCTTAGATTGTTCTTTAGACCTATTCCAACTGAATATTCTGACCGTCCAGTCTTGTCGGCAATCAATCAATGGATAGAACCATCCCGTTGGTGTGATTTTTTCCATAATAGCCCAAGGAAAATGTTTCAGACCTTCTGGAAGGTCCAGATCAATGGACTGGATTGTACAAGTGTCATTATGCAACCTTGATCACTTTAAATTATAGGGCGCTGGAGCACTGGATCATTTCTCAATAATAATAGTATCAGATTAAGATCAGATGATGATCTCATGCCACGTAACATGTCCTTAGTGCTCATTCGGTAGTGGTGTTTGGTGAGACTGATAAAATAATGGTACACCAAGTGCATATACGGTGGAGAGCCAACCAGGAGCGTCTGAATTCTTTATTTCCAGACATCTCGACCAATCACTGGTGGATGGGACATCCGAAGCAGGTAGGAATCACGCATGAGAGACAAGGACGCTCCGATTTCACTAGTTTAGTATTCCACTTGTTATACCCGTTGAAAGAGAGAGATAAGGATGAAGATTAATTTGTAGCTGCATGTGAGGGGTGATTTGCACTTTTTCTAAACCCATGCATTATTTTAGTTTTAGAGTTCGTTCGGGAGTTTACATGTAGAATCCAAAATTATAAATTAATGTGATTTTAAATTTTTAATTATGCTTGACAGCTTATAATTAGAGAGCATAACAATAAAGTGTAAAAGTGTTTTAAAATTCTGTAATATTTTTATAAAAAAAGATTGATTTAGTTATTAAATTAAGTTTAATATATTAACTAAGTGTATATATATAATAGTGGAAAGAGTGATTATAAGAAGATTATTCAAACATATACTCCCACAAAAATTGGTGAAATTTCAAGCCCCACGTGAATATAAGTATAAGATCACGAACAAGTATCTTACTAATGTTGGGATAGTTTAGATAATTTTTTCAATGTATTTTTGGTAACATTACTTTTTTTTTTCTTTTACACATGGGATTAGATTAGATACACTTCGTTTTTACACATGCGCTCTTATATTTATAAAAGAGTTAATCAATGTATTTTATTACAAATAACAATAACCCGAACGATTTCAAAACACAATTATGTTCAAAATAGCTCTAAATTCACTTTCGGCTTGTTTGTTCCATGGTTTAAGATGATATGCATGTAAATAGGTAATGATTATTTACAAGGGAAAATACATGTATGAAATAATTTTTTATAGTTGATGGTTTTACAAAAATCAAGAAGAAAGCGTAGGAAAATCATAAAATCAATGGGCCGACTGTGATGTATGCGTCTATTCTATACTATTCATCCATTTTATCAATTCATTAATAAGGGTTATCAACGGCCAGGCCTGGGGTGAGTCTCATCCATCCATCCACATTATAGTGGGACCCACGAAAGTTTACATAGCGAAATGGTGCAATACAATCCCATTTATGGATCCCTCTTCAAACAAAAATTAAAAGTAATCTTTATCCATTTAACAGTAATTATCACCTGCTATGGCATGGGTTAACGTGACAGGTCGATTAAGGCAGACTACTCACATGGTTGGATAAAAATAACTAAAATACCCTAACTCGACTGAAGGGTCAAGCACGTCTCATTTCCCTTTTAAGTTAGCCATTCTCTCAAACTAAACTAATTGCAGGTGTTAAGTCGGCCAAACGCTGCTCTCGAAGTAGGAGCACAGGTAACCCCTCTCCTCAGCACAACATGTGCCGATCAGGCACACGTGACACAATATCCGATCTGTCCACCAGATGGATCTCACTATATAGATGTTCTGTTCCAAAAATACAGTCGGTCCACTTTCCAGACGAATCACATTATTGGAAACAAGTGTAGGGCTTGAAAGAAATATGTGAATTTGTTCATTCATCAATTTGTTTTAAATTCTTCGGAAGATGTGTTGGTTGGGATTGCATTATTTTCGGGATAGAATATATATACTTTGGGGCCCACAATATGGATGGATTAGATCCTGTGCAAATGTTCAAGATAAGGATATACCTTGGCGTGTAGCTGGGTAGCCTTATACATGCGCGGGCTTAGAAAATCTCCAATACAAGACACGGAGGATCAAGTGTAACGCGGCCAGCAACTTGATGCGGGGGAGCGGATTAGGTACGGCCCCGGCCTCACTCAACACGGTACGGTCATGACCGTGGGGCCCACCTTGACGTATGTATTCTATATCCACACCGTCCATCCGTTTTTCCAGGTCATGTTAGGGCATGAGCCCGAACAAGAAGCGGATCAAAATCAGAACATAATACAGGAAACGATGGTGATTGATCATTAAAAACTTCTTGTGGGCCACATAAGTTTTGGATCAAGATGATAATTGTTTTTCCCTGCCTCATCAATAGGTTGTATGGTAAATAAACATTACGGTGGACATTATGAGGCTCCAAGAAGTTTTTAATGATGGGCGTTCAATCACTACTTATGGTGTTATCTAAATGAGATTTGTATCTGATTCGTTTTTGGTTTCATACTTAAAATGATATGGAAAAACGGATGGACGGCATGGATATACAATACGTACATCAAGGTAGGCCACACGGTAGCCGCAACGTGTTGGGTTAGGATAGGGCCGCACCTAATCCGCTCCGCTTTGTACGGTAATGGTATGCAGGAATTTTCAGTTCTCACCACTGGGGACCATGGTTCGTGATTTAGACCGTTGCTGCGTCGGATTCCACCTTCGATGGAGAACGACTCCAAAATTTTCAGATTTAAATATCTGATGACGTTTTTTCAGCGGACAGTTGCGAATTTCTCTTCTTAACCGTCCATCTGAGACTACAAATCGAAAGGTTAATATTGATCTGTCACGTATATTTTTTGATGAGTAGTTCCCCTAAGGCGGGACACAACAGAGGAATGGTCTGGATTATCCATTCATGGGTCCCACTTGTCAGCTTTGGGAGTATGTGTCTATTGTGCAAAGATGCCCTTCACGTGTCCTATAGGGCTGAAAGTGGGGCCATTGAACTCAACCTACCGGTGACCATCCCGCCATTGGGTTGGGCTAGGGCAAGATGTATGGAGTCCAATCTGAGCCTTGGGCTATATAAACACCAACACGATAAAATTTAGATCAAGCGTAGGTTAAGGTCTTGGGTTGCCCGGTCAATATATAAGTTACTTATAAATTATAAGTGTGTGTGGATCATATGTGTTGAAGGTATAGAAAATTCTGGTGGTGCCAGGTCTCATTGGTCCACATCATTTCCGATGACTTAAGCTAACAAGAAATGCAGGATTTCTCTTTCTCGCATAGATTGTGTGCTACATAACATGACTTTTAAAGGAGTAGTCTTATATTTTAGCTTGCTTGTTTAAAATAAATGAAGTTCTTTATGATAAATAATTATATATATAATTAATAAAATTATAAATATAAAAAATAAGACATGTATTGAAATACAATAAGCTAATGCAATTATTAAAATATTAGCATGTATCCACTCGACCGAACTCGCTTAGATTGAGCTTGGGTTGAGAATTCCTAACCCTGGGTTGGGTTGGGTTGGGTTGGGTACAAGAACCTTGGGTTGGGATACGGTTGAGCACCAACCCACCCGACTTTCAGCCCTAATGTCATATAATCCATCTAGGACACACACATATGATGACAAGTATAAGCGTCACGTATCATTTGGAGACAGCAAAACTTGTGTCCTTGCTTCCTTGGAAGATCAGGAACACAAAAATTCATCACAGTATGGTAAAGGTGGCAAGTTGAAGTATTAATCAGGACCGTCCATCTAACTTCTTGAACTGATGCCATCAAATGGAAAGTGGCTAGTAGATGGATGGTCCTAATCAACCTTCGAATTCCAATACCACTAGACCTGGCCTATTGCACTTATGGGCCTTGTTATCACTCAAATCTACTCGATCTTGCAATACCTCTTGTGAGCTAATAAGTAACTGCAATGTAATCGAAAATTGAATGATAATGGGAGCGTGAGTCATGGACGGGATCCTCTGATATCTAAGTCAAATTCAAAGTTGATATGGCTAAAAATGGGATTTTTCTGCGTATCTTTTACCCATGATAAGAGGTGTATTTATAAGTTTTTTAGGCTGTTGGCGTATCCGAATGAATTTATTTGATACGTCAAAAGAACCCATATTGAAATGGAAATATGTTTTCGAAAACATTTTCAATTTTATCTTTATTGGCGTGATTTTCAGCTATGATCTCGTTAGATCGGTCAGGTTTTTATACAGCGTGAGATTCTTTTTAGATCTTTCTATTCTAAGGTCGAAGTCGATATCTAAGGTTGAGGCCTGTATTCGTGATCAATGTTGGTATCCACAGTCAAGTTCGTATTTGTGATCGAAGTCAGTCTTGGTTAGACAATTTGATGAAGGTGATCAGGTTGGTCAATGAGTCTTATTATCAAGCGAGCTCGACTTATTCAACTTAGTTTTTCCTGGTAATAAGCACCTCGATAGTCCAAAGAGTCTACTTTATAGTTCTCTACCACGTGTCTCATATGTCAGGTTAGTTTAATTTGCCTCACAACATGTCTAACCCTCCACTTAACAGCATTGGGCCTAACTTATAGGCCTTGTGGTTAGTCTTGTCCTGATTGCTAGATCCAAAATACATATATTGGGCATAGGCCTACAAAATGATTTGCGTCGTGCACAAGCCTAAAACTTTTGGTTGGATTAATAACCATAGTGAATAGTTGAGCTCCTTGCTGTGAGAACATACCACTTTGCACTAATTTGCCTCCAGAATAAGGTAATCTCACCTGTCATATGGTCAGATGTGTATGTTTATGACTAAAATCATTAAATTTTTTTTATTTTTTTCTTTTTAGTACTATATAGCTATTTACATACTTATCATCGTAGATGGCATGCCTTTTAAGTCTAGTAAAGCCAAGTTTGATCATAATAAGTTGTCATTCCAAATCAGACAAAGCCAATTGAATCATTTATTAAGTTTAAAACAGATTTCTTGAGCTACCATTCAAAAATGTCAGTGGCTAGTGATTCATTTCATCCTTGACATGGGCGCAGCTTCAGTGGATCCTTATGGAATCTATCGTGATGTGTCCTACATCTACACCGTCCATTCATTTTTACAACTCATTGTAATTAGCCAAAAATAAAGCCTTAGTTAGACAACTTGATGAAGGTGATCAAGTTGGTCAATAAGTCTTATTATTGAGTGAGTTCAACTGATTCAACTTAATTTTCCCCGGTAATAAGCACCTCAATAGTCCAAAAAGTCAAATTTATAGTTCTCTACCACGTCTCATATATTAAGTCAATTTAATTTTCCTCACAACATGCCTAACCCTCCACTTAACAGCATTGGGCCTAACTTTTAGGCTTTATGGTTAGCCTTATCCTGATTGCTGGATCCAAAATACATATATTGGGCATAGGCCCACAAAAGGATATGCGCCGTGCACAAGCCTAAAACTTTTGGTTGGATTAATAACCATGGTGAATGACTGAGCTCCTTGCTGTGAGTCCAGACCACTTTGCACTGATCTGCCACTAGAATAAGGTAATCTCACCTGTCATATGGTCAGATGTGTATGTATATGATTGAAATCATTTTTATTTTTTTTTCTAGCACCATGTAGCTGTCTACATAGTTATCATTGCAAATAGCATGCCTTTTAATATTAAAATCATGTCAAGTCTAGTAAAGCCAAATTTGGTCATAGTAAGTTGCCATTCCAAATCAGACAAAGCCAATTGAATCATTTATTAAGTTCAAAACAGATTTCTTGAGCTACCATTCAAAAATGTTGCTGGTCAGTGATTCAATCCATTCTTGACTTGGGCACAGCTTCAGTAGATCCCCATGAAATCTACCTTGATGTGTCCTACATCCACACTGTCCATTCATTTTTACAACTCATTGTAATTAGCAAAAAATAAAGCATATCTAATTCTCAAGTGAACCACACCACTGGAAAGAAGTGATTGACTACTAAAAATTTCTTTTAGGCTACAAAGTTTTATATCAAGTTGATATTTGTGTGCTCCCTTCATTCGTGCCTTTGTAACCTTATCAACACGTTGGATAGCAAATAAACATTTGAGTGGCCCCAAGATGTTTTTAATGGTTGGTATTCAATAACCACTGTTTCCCATGGCGTGGTCCACTTGACATTTGGATCTGGTTCATTTTTTGGAT
The DNA here is from genome assembly GCA_037074715.1 of Magnolia kwangsiensis. Taxonomy (NCBI): domain Eukaryota; kingdom Viridiplantae; phylum Streptophyta; class Magnoliopsida; order Magnoliales; family Magnoliaceae; genus Magnolia; species Magnolia kwangsiensis. The sequence goes on from CM073581.1 coordinate 103,468,654, forward strand.
AAATCCATATAATGATTTGTTAAAATGGAAGAACGGCATGGATGTAAGGCACATACATTGCAATAGGCCCCACGGTTAGGGATCCACTCACCTCGACTATTTTAGTTTGATTTGTGAGTCGATTTTAGAAAAAAAATAAAAATAATAATTTTGACAATCTAGGTCCAAGACCATTGGTCAAATGGGTAATAATGAGTTGGACTGTCCACGTGCACCAATGCAACTAAAATAATTATTATTTAGGGCTTGTTGGGTGGCGTGGTATAGAGAGATTTGAGTTTGCTAATTTTTGTCATTTAGTAGCAAGAAATTGGATGTACGTGGATTTCTTCTCTATTGAAAAGAGGGCTCTTTTTAAACTCTCACCTCAAATCTAAGATTTCAAATTCACTCGCTTTTGTATTCACTGAGATTCACCCATTTAAGAGATTTCAAATATCCCCTGCCCCAAATGCCTTTAGAGTGCTTATAAAAGCATAAGAGCATCTTTCTTTCTTTATTTTATGAGTACGTATATATGCATATATGTTTATGTAAAGAAAAGAGATGCTATAGTGCTCTTAAAGCATGATAAGTTATAGTGCTTTTAGTTGAACTGTGACACCTAGGCAATCCAATCCATTAATCTAGACCTCATTAGGTACTGCATACATTTCATGGATTACCATGCAAATACCATAATGATGAGATAAATAACCATTTGATCAATATCCTTTAATATAGACAATTAAGATCATTCACACAAAAATAGAACTATAACCAATTTGATCTGTCTATTTGTTAGGACTCATCATGTAGTGCTTATGATTATAAACAAATAGTTTTATTAGCCAATTATAGCCATCCCATGCTTTGCTTGGAAAATGAATGGCTATTAAAATAAACCCAAACAAAGGATTCACGTAATCGGTGCAATTTTTGCATGTGTTATGGACTTAATGGATAGTTTAGATCACTATTTTTATCGGAGCAATCCTTCCACTCTATATAATATATCAATCAAACCAGCATATGCCCCCGTGATCTACTCCATTCATTCAGGTGGTCTAGCTCATTAAATAATCCCACTTGAAACCAAGGGCCAAAGCCAAGGAATATTCAAACCCAATTAGATCCACCCATGTCCATGTCTTGGAAAATGAGACTCAAACCCGAAAGGACCCCGATCAGGTAAGATCCAAATTCAATTAGCCCCTGTCAGTGTTTAAAAACCTTATGGTAGACTGTGTTTCGGTACTGAAGTCATTGGTTCCAGTCCAACAGGGTGATGCATGTGTTGAAAAAGAAAAAGAAAAACGAAAACGAAAACGAAAACCCAAAATCAGCGATTTAATCCCAAAATGGTGGGGTTGGTATTTGGGTGGGCCACCCAATAGGCCTGACTTTATTCCTATACCCATGGGCAGGAATAGAGATAATTCATGCCTGGTCACAAGACGGATATTGCCCTGATTTAAGACCCGAAACTTGACCCGGCCCATTTCTGCAAAGTTGCGTCACAGATCTTTTGGTGTACCTCAGGGACACAGAAGTCCCAAAGGAACACCGTGCTGTCAGTGTCATGCAACTAATATAATGTCTCTTCCCGGTCAGAAGCGGTTGCAGTTTTTTCATATATATATGTGTATATATATATATATATTTATATATATATATAGATATAATTCGCCCATTAAAGTACAGAAACCATCTCCTTCTCTCTGTCTTTGTGATCTCGATCTCTCTCCTTACTCTCGATGGATTTTCGCTCTCTTTCTGATTGAAGCTTGTTGGGTTTATTGTTTCTGTCCTTTTCCTTCTTTTGTATTAATAGAATATTAGTTTTCAGGATCTTTCTCGCATTTTTATTCGATTTGGGTGGAAAGAATCGAAGAAATCGGTGTTGGTTTTGATGGGTTTTTCTCTTTTTTTCAATTTGGGTGCTTTTGATTTAATGAGAAGTTAGTAGATATGCACATTTTCTGTTTTGGGTTGTCTTGGGAAAATGGGGGAAAAGGGTCTCAAGACCTCTATATCTAGTATTTGGGGTTGTGGGGTTTGCTGTAAAATGAGTCTTTGGTGCAGGTTTAGATGGAGATGGAACCACTCTTTTCGAGTTCTCTCCCTCTCATCTCCCTTCTTCTTCTTTCTTGGATCTTTCTTCGTCGTTACCGTTATTGGGTTTGCTTTCTTTCGTTTGATGATATCTCCCTTTCGGAACCCAAATTTGGATTCTTTTGGATGTCGTCCTGACAGCGAAGGATCTTGGTCTATTGGCGTCTTTTACGGGAAGAGTCCGTTCTCACTTTCGCCCATTGAACTGGTAGGCATGTCGGATTCGACACTTATTCCCTTTGTTCTGGTTTTTAATTATAGTGGTATTACATGATGGAATTGAGTATAATTGTACAGGATCATGTGGGACCCATCATGGGATGGGGCATGCCCTAGTACTCTACTATCAGATAGTCCCAGCCATTCAATGGAAATGGATAATGGCAAACAAAGGCCAAATGGGAACGCTAATCCAATGGATGGAATTTCAGTGGCGTCTGTGGACCCCAACGTGTCCTGCTATATGAATGATTTGGATCACCAGTTGGCTCCCAATCTTACAGTGTGGCGCCAAAACAATGCTCGATTGAGCGTTCTTAGTATTTCTTGATTGTGACAGTCATGAACGAAGACATTAGCTGTTTGTTCTCATGTGTTGACAGGAAAATCGGAAAGATGACAGTAGTTCAGCATGGCCTGTTGCTAATCCTGTGTTTACGTGCGCTTCAGTCATGGATGCGGGTTATCCCAGTAATTTTGTCGCTGACCCCTTCCTTTATATTCAGGTTTGTGTTCTAGCCCTTCTGTATCTGGTGATATTGGTGTTATTTAATTTTAGCCATTTCCATTGCTTCTCTGAATAAATCGTTAACAGGAACAGTTTATTTTGTGTTTGGAATGCAAAATTATACAGATAATAAGAGTAAAATGACATTTCCCACCCTGGAACTCCAGTCGTTACTACTCTCACCTCGCTGAACCGTGGTTTTGGAATAATTGCATGTGTTTCTTGTTTGGATTTGAGTACTTCCCGTTCCAGGAATTATTTTAATCTGAAACATTTGCTATTGTCTTAACAGAGATGCTTGTGTGTAGAGTATCAACCTTCCAATCATCTTTCAACCAATTTTTAGCATGGGGTGTAGAAGTTCTTCTTAGCTTCCTAGATTTTTGTGTCATGCTGAGTTCTAAAAGTGGTTGTGATGCAGGACCGATGCATGAACCAAATAACTTGTGAGATCAAATAACAGAATCAAGACAATTAACAAAAAAAAAGAAAAGAAAAAGACACAAGCATTGCCTTAAACACCATTGATATCATGAACAAAAAAAGGACATAATGCATAATCCTAGCCTAAGTTACCAACATCGTCACACAAGATCATTAAATAAAAGGAAATTAAGATCTAATGGATGTAGGGACATCCAATTAGCATCAGGTATAGTTTATTTCATTGTAGATGGCCTAATACAACCCAGGGTGAATTAGGGCTAAAGAGATTGAGATATATAAGTAGGGTTAGGGTTTGGATTATTGATGGGTATGAGAAAGTGAAGTTTAGAAGAAGATGAAGACCTGGGATGGGAGAATGAAGAGCCTGAAGAAAATACGTGGATGGAGGGAAAAAGAGATGACGGTGTGGGATAGATGGAGACCTCGCACATCCGTTGATGAATATTAGCCTCATACTAATCTCCCTTATAAATCATATGAAAGTATCTTCAAATCCCTTAAAGATGGAAAAAGAAAGTAAGATTTTTTTTTTTTTTAAATCACAAAAACCTAATAAGGGAGAGGGTCACACGCCCACCCTCTTTTTATAACTTTAAGAAAGTTGAAAAATTACAATTAACACCCCATTTTGTGAATTTTGATGAAAATAACTCTAGTCTAACTAAAATCAACTAAAATACTCATAACGATGTCTAGACATAACATAAACAAAGCTAAATCCTATAATAGTGATAAAATCTAAGAAAACTAGTGTGGACGATCCATGATCAATCGCCTGATCATGAGATCCAACGGCTCGATCGTCACGTCCCTCCGATCCAACGGTCTGGATCACTCCATAAAGCATCCCATGTTTATATTCTCAGTGTAGGGTCTTCTAGATGCCTACACATGCATATGAGGTCTTTAGCACGATCACGGATACTCGCCTAGCCACTGGAAAATCGGTGCGGCCAAACGCCTACTCTGATACGTACGCAAGGGTGTACATGAAGTGATGTCCTCATCAGGTTGGGAAATGTATTTTGAAAAACATGTTTGGATTGCTAAAACTCGATTTTGATGGATGAGCGAGTGCTGAGTCGAGTTTTAATAAATTGGTGGGGTAGTTGGAAATGAGAAGGGGAAGGTTTTCTACTTAGCTTAAGGACTCTGAATGAAGCTGAGACGAGGGTATCTTTGTAAGGGAACTCATGGCTCATCTTCATGTTCTCTCACTGTTGAAGGTGATCCTACAACATCATTTCTTGGGATGAGATTTGGGATTTTTTCAAGGAGGATGCCATCCCACTTAGGCAATTCCAGTGTGAGAAAGTTATTCGGTAACACCAACGGTGGACCTTTTTTCCTGAAAAAAATACTTTATCAGCCCCGAACGGAATGGCCATTACGGCCTGTAATGGTAACGGCCATTACATAACCTTTTTTTGGTACCTTGCTTGTGAGAGAATGAAATAGCTTGTTCCATTAGTAAGAGAGTGTCGTCTAGACTCTAGAGCTGCTTTATGTATTGGGCATGCTTTGCCTTTATTGTAAAAGTTACGTACTTGATGAAGTCATTTTTCTTTTATAAGATGTACAGAACACCACCACTTAGCTGTTTCCTCATGTTATAACAGATCGTTTCATATCCTAGTACTGATAGAGCTTGTCCTCAATGCTGAGTTTGTGCGTAAATGGAAAGGCTCAAAATCCCATGGTCCTTGCTTTCATCACTGCCCTCTGCTAAATTTTAAAGATGCCAATGTTCTAAGAGAAATTGTTCTGCTTTGTGGACAATCTATTCATGTACTGCTGTTCTAACTTGAGCAAAGCGCTTGAGTGCTCTATTAGGATCTTTGACTGAAATGGCCTTATTCCCTGCTCTTCAGGCATTTTTGAGTAAATACTAAAAAGCTGACAGAAGGCACAGTGTTCACTGATTCTGCCTGTGGTTCAAATGGAAATGAAGGGAGTGGTGTTGTTAATTTTTTTAAGGGAGAAAAAATCCTATGGCCTTTAACCCATAGCCAGATGGCCTAGACAACACTAAAGGAGGAGAAGAAACAACACAGTTCCATTTAGTACTTAAAAGAGAGACACATGTATCAAATGTATGAAAGTTGAAGTCCTTCTGACAAAGAGTTGCTGACCTGGCAATCCTCTCCTTTGCTTTTAATGACAAGTGGTAATGGCCCGGAAGATGCATGTAAAATGAGTCCTTCAGGTAATTTGGCGACTACTTAAAAAAGTTTCGCCGATACTAGCACACAAGTGCAGGCAACATTGAACCATCTGATCTTGGACCAAGACAAATACATGGTGTTGGCCACCTGTTGAACAACTTCGATCTTACATGAAGTCCCTTTGCTATGTTAGGGTGCATGTGCAATCGTGCTTCGTGCAGTTCTCTACTAGCACAAATGAAAAGGTTGAATAGGGAAATCTGGAAAGCAAGCCAAAGAGATCCAAAATTGATCCACGCAAAATGAGAGACCTTGTGGAAGCCTGCTTATCACCCACATCGTAAGATTAATTTCATTTTCATGGAAATATTGTGAGTCTCTAGCATGATGCTGGATAGGAGTGATTTATATGTGACATGGATTGTGTGGCTATTAATGGACAAGTAATACATATTTGTATGTTTGTGTGCTCATGTGAGTGCGGGTGCATGTGCATGCATGTGGGTGCGGGTGCAGGTGCGGGTGCATGCGTATGCGCATCTGTGTGTGTGACATCTCTGTTGTTAATCTTTTTTCCTTTTTGTGGCGAATTTTATGCCGTTATAAAGAAGGAATTGTCCTTTCTGTTCATTTTATTTAATAAACTTCACATCTACAGCTAATGTACTTTATTACCTTTTTTTTTTCAAAAGAAAATGTACCCTATATTTTGCCTTGAGTGCGCGTTCTAGGCATTTTGATGTGCTGTTGAAGTTATGGCTATTTCATGATCATGTCTCTCTAATTCATTCCATCATTCTACTTGTTAAAAAAAAAAAAAGCCATTCCAATCTCATGTTCGGTTTTTGTGCTATTTGCTTACCTCAGAATATTTGAATGCATTCAGCCAATGGGTTGTGAGGCGTTTGTATTTAGTTTGAGTAGAATTTGATTTGTTGTTCGATGACCTTCCTGATGTAACACAATGAATTTTTCGGTTGGCTTTCAGGGATATAATCTCTACATGTTTTTCGAGACGAAAAATTCTATTACAATGCAAGGGGACATTGGTGTTGCGAGAAGCGTTGATCAAGGTGTGACATGGGAATATTTGGGCATTGCTTTGGATGAGGAATGGCATCTATCTTATCCATATGTTTTCAACTACCATGGGCAAGTGAGTAGAAAAACAGTGTGCCTCTTCTTTTTAATGATAAGGAAATTTTGTTATGGAGCATCATTGTTGATTATCTTGTTATAGTATGGGTGTGAAAGGTCTTGTGTAAACCTGTGGTTCTATTACAAATTTTGTGTCTAAACTCTAAGCCAATGGTGCTATTACAAATATTGCGTGGGTAACCCTTGATGCTATTACATATATTTTGTGGCTTAATGCTATGGTCTGCTGCATCACGTTTGGAGTTGATTTCTATTGCCTTGGAAAGTATGCCCTTCTTTGAATAAATACAGAACTCCAAAATTATAATCTAGATGACCAGCAATAAGTTGTATTTTTAATCAACAATAAAGAATTTTACAGAGACCCCAAGAGGAAAGAATAAATGAGATCCATCAAAGCAAGGGAAAAGGGTCCCTTTCTATACAAAGAGAAGATCCACAGATCCCCTTAGCCAAAGAATCAGCAATATGGTTGGATTCACTAGGAATATGTATAGAAAGCCAACTTCCAAGGAGGAGGATATTTTCTGGAGGCCAAAGCAATCAAATTCCAAGAATCCTCCTCCAAAAAGCCTGTCCAAGCAGCTTGTGGAAGTCTCCATGCCAATTTCAATGGCCAAAATCTCAGCTCAATATGTGGTTTGTACCCCTGCCAGGCCTGAGGATGAGTTTGATGATACCATGCTCTATTCCCAATTCCAGATGATACAGGTTTACCAACTCTGTGTGTGTGTCAGGGGGGGGGGGGGGGGGGGGGGGGGGGGGGGCGGGGGGACCACCTGATTTTGTAAATACTGTAAAACTCCCTTATCATCATGATGAATATTGGATGGAAATACTGTAAGCCTCTTGAAGAGCTAGCACAATTCACCAAAGACCACCTGATTTTGTAAATACTGTAAAACTCTCTTACCATCATGATGAATATTGGAGGGAAATACTGTAAGCCTCTTGAAGAGCTAGCGCAATTCACCAAAGGCCTTTCTGAGGGATGTACTGGCCTAGATGATTGGTCTTCGAAGGATTTTTTTATTATTATTATTATTTTTACTATTATTTTTTTTTCAGGCGGGGGGGGGGGAGCTAGCCAAATTCACCAAAGACCACCTGATTTTGGAAATACTGTAAAACTCTTTTACCATCATGATGGAGATTGGCTGCAATTCACCAAAAGGCCTTTCTGAGGGATATAACTGGCCTAGATAATTAGTCTTCAAAGATCCATTTATTTCTATCCATATTCCCCAGAATTATGTTTGCCAACCATATACCAAAGTCTGCATTGCTTGCCACTGTTTCTCTTTACATGCGAAGACTAGCAAATTGTCATGTAGATTGATTTGTTATGGTTTGGCCCGTATGTCTATATTGATTTCCAATTCCTGATGCACCTGTATATTTTCTTTAAATTTATAGAGGTTTTAATTGGTGTTTTGAAATGCGGATTGAAGAATCCTCCCTACTAGTTTTTTTACAATTATTACTTGGGAGGAAACTAGCCTTAGATCCATATGAGATATATGGAAGCAAGTTATCAATCATCGCATGTGTGTACAAGATCTGTTCATCTGCTGGGCCATACCTCAAAAATCACACCAATGGGATGATCATAGCTTCCATTTGGTAGATGATTTTTTCCCACTAAATGTGGACATGAGTTGAAACTTTTGCTTACTATCCGTATGTAATTACACCAATCCTTCAATTGGTGGTGAGGACAGTTCGACCAGTGTGAATTTTGAGGTACAATTAATGCAGAGGCATTTTCACATCGGGCTCGAGTAGGGTTGCCTGTGGGATGCAAGGACACACTCGGGGTGGGCGGCCCGTGTGAGTTGGTACCATTGTGATTTGGGGCCCACGAGGGGGGTTCGGCCGAGGTCCTAACCCATGAGATGTGAGGCCTGGGCTATCAGATAAAGGGATTGATTCGCCATGCTCTAACAGTTTGAGCTTTTAGAGCAAGTGGTTAATTGTCCTGCATCAACAATCCATCCATAGTAGGACCTCGTGGGTGAGTAACATGCATGTAATGTGTGCATAGATAGATTGCTTGTTAACTGAGAAATGGATGTAAAGCCAAATTCATTCTCTATCCTAATTGCAAACTAGGCTTTTAAAGAAAGAAAACTAGTTGCAAGAGAAAAGATGAACCTACCAAATTGCTGCATAAATCTTAAAACACAAGCCAATGCCATCCACTCACAAGGGCGCATGCACTAAATTAAGATAAATCCCTCCTTAACCTGTGATGTGATAAATCCGCCCTTTTGCTGCTACCAATATTAAGAAAATCTTATATATATATAATCTTCTACAGCAACTGTATTCTCATTAAAAATCATCCAAGAAGGTGTTCCTAGGTATGGCCACAAAGCCATATCTATAAACAGTTGTCCTTAGTTTTGTATTTGGAAACAACCCCAACACAGACTTTTAAACTAGGACTATAAAATTAAATAGCAACAAATATGGAAAAACTTCTAAAAACTAGGACTGTTATTTGCATTCGCATGTTATTTTAGCATATAAAGACTGGACACGTGTGACCAAGTGGGTCCTACTCCCACTTTCGATCTCCTCACATGTGCGGGTTGGAGATTTGGTTGCATCGGTTCTCACCAGCTTCGGGAAACTCATCTCCAAGTTTGAAACCCATTTCAATCCTTTGAAACTCATCTCCAAGATTTGGTTGCATCGGTTCTCACAAGCTTCGGGAAACTCATCTCCAAGCATAACACATCTTCAGTAGCAATTAGAGAACTTCGATGATGAAGGCTCCAAGTCACCCATTTGCCATGCAAACTAAATACTTCCTGTTCCTCGTGTGCCTGTGTGCATACAATGTCCTGAAATGCTTTCCTTTACTTGATTATTGGCTTCATGGGTTGCATGGCTTGAATGATCACCTCTTGCATCCCTTCGTTGTCCATTGTGAATCCTTCTTCATTGGCCCCTCCTATCGTGCGTAAATGAGCGACTTTTGGTGAACCCCCAATATTGCACATGATGATTGTACAGTCATCAACATCCTATCAACACATGATAGATCCATGTTAGAGGAATTTCACACCAAACAGATTCCTTGTAGTGCGGGTACAATGAATAAATCACCAACATTGTTGGCTGATTGAACATGGATTCCCCATTCAACCAAGCAACTCGTGAAGGTTTTCAGTACGTTTTGGTTTGAAGCTTCAATTGATTGACAATTCCATATGACATTATATTGACGTCAGAACCATTATCAATTATGATGTCATAGTATTTCCTTCACAAAACATCAGTGTATGGAAAACACTAGTATGCGGCTAATCGTTGTCTGCTCCCTCCTCATAAGCAGTCATGATGCATTGAACCATGAATGAGATAAGCACTTTCATCTTTGATACCATGACTTTATCTCCGTCTTCCTTAGTAGTCTCGTCTTTTCTCTCCTTATCCTCGGAGTCATAATATGAGAGAGATTCATCATAGTAGTTGAGGAATTTAGAAGGGCATACTGCAGAAACAGACCCATTAACTCCACATGTAAATCATGTAACAGTGTTGCACTATCTTTTCGATGTGTCGCTGATTTTTCATGCTGCCTTAGTCCCAGGAGTTGAAACGACCTTTTGTTTCTTGCCATTGATCATTATATGGACACACGGTCTTTCTTCAGCCCATGATACTGTTGCTTGAGGTGGTGTGCTACTGTAATACCGGACAACTGATATGCCCTGATGTTGTGCCTGCTGCACACTCTTATGATATTCCTGAGCCTTTTGCACAATCTGATAACTCTCATCGACAGTATTCATTCTCCCTGTCGCCATCTTCTTCTGGATCTTCAGTTTTAATTCACTGTAGTATCAGGCAATTCATTGCAATGATGTCTTGAGTAACTCACATCAAACCATCAAATCATAATATTTTTGTGTATATTCTTCAATGGTCAATAGGATGGCTTTAGCTGAAATGAGGATGGTGAGATGGATGAGTGGCTAGACAAGGAAAGACAGAATTAGCAATGAATGCATTTGAGGGAACTTTGTAGCACCAATAGATTCTTAGCCTGGTTGGATTGCAAATTACATAAGTAATTCGATGCAAAAACACAATCATTTCGATTTTACGACATTTGTTTAAACACATAATTCGGCAGTCAAATGCAGATATAATAGGAGACAAGTAGAGGAATTTGTAATCATTACGATTTTACATTGTAATGTGGTGGAAATCTCCTACCCAAAAACAGGAATCGGTGTAATTTCCCTGTTGATTTGACATTTCACTATTTTATCATTACGATTTTACCACGCCTATCCAAACATGAGAATTGTCAGTCAAATTGCTTGTTTTCTAGGAGACAAGTATTGTAATTTGTAATCATTGCACTTTTACAAATACATAAACTGATGTAATTCACAATCCAAACAGGCCCTAAGGGAAAGCAGACAATAGATGGTTTGGTCATGTACAACAAAGACCAAGAACTGTGCCGGTTAGGAGTGAGTTGGTACAAGTTGAAGGCTCTAAAAGGGCAAGGGGAAGGCCCAAAAGAATGTGGGTGAAGGTAGTAAGAAAAGACCTATGGTTTATCTGAAGTTATTGCCCTTGATAGAGTGGAATGGAGGAACATGATTCATGCGGTGGATCCCAATTAATTGGGATAAGGCTTAGACAACGACGATGATGATGTTCAATGGTCATGTTCTCTTGCCTCAATGAAAGGAGATCTTGAAATGTGACAATTATGTAATCTGAAGGCATGAGCTGTCTTTTCAACCTGGCCTCCATTTCCTCGCAGGATGAAATTGGATGAAGTCCACCACGTCTCAGTTCGGATTCAACAGAAGTCCACCAATTCAATGCAAACCCTTAAGCTTCAACCCTGTAAATCGTAGCTTGGCTTCATCAGTCATTTGGCACCACTCAAAACAAATTTCCAATGATTGTAGCCAATCATGGAAAGCATGTGGATCTAGGTTACCACTACAATCTTGAATTTCAACCTTAATATGTCTTCAAGTCTTTTCCACCAGGGGCCATGGGTTCCCGTTGTCTTGCCGAGGGTATTCAGGCTGTTGGAACCCTTGGCAAGTCTGGTACTCATATCCTTAATTAGTATTGTCTCCGCCCAGCGTTTGAAACCCGGGTTGCCTAGGCGAAAGATTCACTGTCTCCACATGTTCTTTAGTAGTTCTCCTAGGTACTTGAGTGTTAGAATTTTTCCTCTTACTGTTTTCTTCTAGCATAGACAACCGGCCATTGATCTCATCCATATGCTTAAGTAGTTGTCCTGTCTATTGTTGTATGGCTTTCACAACTTCACTCTGGTTTCCGCTTGTCTTCTGAGGACTATAAGATGTCCTGCTTCTAGTTGACATAAACAATTGGTATTGGGTGGAGCTAGAGGACAACCAAAAGATACATCAGGTTGTGGGCTGTAATAATCCAATTTAAGCCTAGAATTAAGGGTTGATGGTGCCATCAAAATCTGGAATTTTCTGGGGCTGAATTTAGGGGTGAAATGGGAACTGAATCAAGGTCAATTGCAGGTTGTTTGAAAGGTACTGGCGGATGGAATACAGGCAGGTCTAGAGCCTAAAGGCTTGGGTGCACAGTAGGGTATTTTGGGGCTGTTTACAAAATACAGTTTATGGTTTTTTTTTTTTTTTTCCTTAATGGATGAGTGTTGGTAGAAACTTGGATTCTAGATTGTTGTCTTCGGCTAAGATTGATAGGGCTGCGATTTCTTGTGGGAGAGGGTGATGGTTAAGGTTTTGACAGATTGTGTTATTGGGGAAAGAAGAAAAGAAAACGAAAAAGAGAAGATGAGGGATAACAGAAGGAGAAAATAAATTCCTAGTTCCTAAGGATGGAACTCCCTCTGTTGCCAAATAATGCAAACTAGGCTTTCAAAGAAAGAAAACTTGTTGAAAGAGAGAAGATCAGTCTACAAACCAGTGAGGCAGTGACATCCACACGCAAGAACACATGCACAAAATTATAATAAATCCCTCCTTAATCTGCTACCGAGCTAACCCCCCTGTATGAAGAAAAGCTTCTTCAACAACTATATTCTCATTCAAAATCATCCAAACAGGTGCTCCTACATATGGTCATAAAGCCACATTTATAAACAGCTGTACTTAGTTTCTTATTTCGAAATAGCCCCAACAAATAAAGAAAGAATTTTAAACAAGGACTAAAAAATTAGATAGCAACAAACAAGGAAAGACTTCTAAAAACTAGGACTATTTTTGCATACACATGCTATTGTAGCACTCAAAGATTGGACATGTGCGATGAAGTGGATCCCACATTGGATCCCCTCACACGTGTGAATTGGAGATTGGTTGAATCATATCCCTTGACCATCTGTATTGGGAAGCATACAGTTTTGACAGTTCTTTAGTGAAGGAAGGTGTACACAAGGAAGATCTCTGTATTCGGATTTCTGTCCTCCCACTGAATGTTTTCTTATCATTTTTTTATCTCTACTATTTATAATCTGAGTAGGCAGGGTCAAAATTTTCTTTTCCATGCAGTTAGCTTTTGGAGAGTCCAAAAAATTGGTTTTCCACATGGGAAGGGATTTGAACTAAATGTAAGGGCATTAGGTAATTTGAAGGTGTCTTGACTGCTTAGCAACCAAGGGTTGAGATTTTACCTGCTTAGCCCCGTCAATTTTTTAGAATTTAACTGCTCCAAACGGTTAGTTTTGTCATATTAAAATGTTGATGTGAGTAACCTCCATGCCTGTAGCCACATCCGCACCAAAATGAGGTTTGCTAGAATACATTATAACATATTGCTCTACGATGCGTTGGGACTTTAGGCTTTGGGTATGGGGTCATCTTCCGATGATCCTGACCATTTATATGACAGGTCTTTAGATGGTGCATGTACAAATAATACAATCTCTTAGATCGTGATATTTTAGTTATCCCTTCGATCATTTGGCTCTTTTCCTTTTGAATTTGGAAGGTATCCATAACCTTTAAATAATGAGAAGAGATGAAGTACTTCAAGCTGGGAATTATTTTGGGTATCTCCAACCCTCAGGTATGCCCATCATATAGACAGTTTTCTTCATTGAAAAGGGCCCGTCCAACAGCTGATGTCCCAACATATCCTATCAGGTGTCATACGCTACTGGAGTATGAAATAACTTTTGCAATCTCCTCCAACTCTCTCCATGTCTCATAAACAGCTTCTTTTCTCCGAGTTCTGCAAACAGCTTCCTCCCTCCGCATGCATTGCACGAGCCATGCCCAGTAACACTGATATAGTCATCCATTAAAAATCATTATCTTATTACATTTCTAGAATTGTAATGTGATATCCAAGTGCCAATTTCCGTTTCTCTTTAACCATCTCTTGCTTGTTGATGCTAAAGAGATTTGGCTACATTCTACTGTGGTTTTGCAGATATACATGATGCCCGAGGGCAGTGAAAGGGGGGATCTTCGACTTTATCGGGCAACTGAATTTCCTCTCCTGTGGACATTGGAGAAGGTTCTTATAAACAGGCCACTCGTAGACACTTCTCTCATCCAGTATGAAGGATACCATTGGCTCTTTACTTCAGATTTCAGCCGATTCGGTACCAAGGATAACGCAGAGCTAGAAATTTGGTACAGTAACTCACCTCTTGGCCCCTGGAAACAGCACAAGAGAAACCCAATACACAAAAGTAACAGGAGCTTGGGAGCCCGAAATGCAGGTAGGCCTTTTATTTATGAAGGGTTCCTGTACCGCATGGGCCAGGACTGTGGTGATACATATGGCCGAAGAGTCCGTGTTTTCAAAGTGGAAATGCTCACCACTGAGGATTACAAAGAAGTCCCAGTTCCTCTGGGAATTGAGGAGTTGAATAAAGGCCGCAATGCCTGGAACAGCTTCAGGTACCACCACCTAGACACTCAGCAGCTCCCTTCGGGTGACTGGATTGCAGTAATGGATGGAGACCGTGTACCTTCTGGTGATTTGACTCATAGGGTTTTGGTTGGATGCATGGTAGTCCTGTTGCTAGTGACACTGATTACTGTTGTGGGTTTCTTAGTTGGAGCCCTCAACTGCATTGTTCCTCCAATCTGGTCTATGACTTCTAGTAGGAGAAATGACTCTTCATGGTTTCGGGCTCGGCCCCTATACAATTCAAAGATTCGCAGATCTTTGTCGTGCTTGATCCGATGCTGTTCTGCCGTTAGAGCGAGACTGAGTCCAAGTAGGTGTTCCGGAATGTTGGTTCTATGTCTTCTTTGTGTTACTGGGGCCGTGTTGGTTTGCGTAGCTGTGCAGTTTCTGTTTGGCGGCAATGGTGCCGAGGAGGCTTTTTCTTTCAAGGGGCGCTATTCTCAGTTTACAATGCTCACCATGACGTACGAAGCTCGGCTCTGGAATTTGAAGCTGTATGTCAAGCACTATTCTCGTTGCGCTTCTGTGAGAGAGATTGTCGTTGTCTGGAACAAAGGAACTCCTCCCAACTTGGAGGATTTCGACTCTGCTGTTCCCGTGCGTGTCCGTGTGGAGGAACACAACTCTCTCAACAACCGTTTCAAGGTCGACCCTCTCATAAAAACAAGAGCCGTACTTGAGCTTGACGATGATATTTTGATGACGTGCAATGATCTCGAGAGGGCATTCCGGGTCTGGCGGGAGCATCCGGAGAGGATCGTGGGCTTTTACCCACGGCTGCTCGAAGGGAGCCCATTGGAGTACCGGGATGAGAGGTATGCAAGGAAGAGGAAGAGTTACAATGCCATATTGACCGGCGCCGCATTCATGGACAGTGAATTCGCTTTCAAGAGATACTGGAGCGAAGAAGCAAGGGAAGGGCGGGCTATCGTTGATCACTATTTCAACTGCGAAGATGTGCTGATGAACTTCCTGTTTGCAAATGCAAGCTCATCAAGGACGGTGGAGTACATTCATCCTGCATGGGCCATCGACACTTCGAAGCTGTCGGGCGCTGCTATCAGCCGGAACACTCAAATGCACTACAGGATCAGGACGAACTGCTTGTCAAAGTTCTCTGCAATTTATGGCCCGCTCTCCCCACAGAAATGGGAGTTTGCCAGCCGGGAAGATGGTTGGGATGTATAGGCCTGCAGGAAGAGTTGATTCAAGCTTTCACCGGTTAAATAGCTAGTGTTGGTGGTCGCAAGCCGCAGACGGATTATAGATAGGTTACAACACACAGACAAAAGCAATTTTTCAGGATCTTCAAACCTCAATTAGATATGGGATGGACAGAGTAAAATGGCTGACACAAGTGACATTTTGAGGACACAACTTCCAGTTACATGCTGATGGGCTGTGAAACTGTAAGAAGGTTGTCAGTTGGCAGAAGATGAGAAACAGAGAATGTCCCAAATGCTAATATGCGAGTCCAGATCAGCATTCAGTTTTATTGAGTGGTTGTTTATTTAATTGTGGCCTGTTTTGGGTGGCCCATTTTTACCAATGTTGATGATGACCCATCTGCTGATTGGTGGGCCACACTTGCATATTTTGCCATGATGCGGGCATTTGTATCGGCAGATGCATACAGGTCGGTGAGAAACTTGGTTCACTAAGATGTTTCTCATCTTTGTTTATGTGAATGTGAATATTTTTTTAATGTCTATTGGAAGTTAGCCGTAGCTCTGAAATGAACAAAGATTTACGTTTTCTTGTTTTCTGCTGCGGTTCCAATTTCTGGCTTTATCAGGAAAGCTACCCAAACCCAAATCAGAATAACATTACGTGCTCAGTTGCATTGTATTGTCAAAATGGATTCAATTAACACTTGATTCTAGGGGTTGTTTGGCAACACCAGTTTAGATGTATTTGAATGAAGAATCCAAAAGCTGTATGACAGCATGGATTCAAGAGCAAATAGAATTGAAGGTGAATGAAATACACAGCTTTGGTGTGTTTTGAAATCTCACACTTTACTAAAATGTCTTTTTTTTTACTCTTTTTAGAGGTAAGAGAATTACACGTGTAACAAAAGTATCACTAGGTTGCTAATATATTATACACATGGCACGCTGAAGATATCCATAAAACAAATTAATTTTTGGATGCATCACTAAATCATATCAATAGAATGATCTGAATCTGTTTGGACAGTTACGTAAATCAATAGGCTCCTTTGTTATCCTTTGCTTTTGGCCCACTCTAGGCTTGCAATTTCATCATTTTCTTTTAATGTACAATCATTACCACGTGTACATTGATTGGGATATTAAAGTTGATTTGGTAATTAAGTTCAAGTTTCTGTAAATGTGCTATAGAATTTCGATGCACTCCTATTTTTGGATTCCAACACATTTCAATTATAAGCTGACAAACACAATTGAGGATTTAGAATCACCTTGATTCGTCGTTTGGATTCTAATGCATTCTCAATACAAGCTCCCAAAGAGCCCTAAATAGACCAATGCATCAACCAGAGATTATTTACTTGCTCGTCCAAAGGTAAGGAGGTCTAGTGAACATAAAAAGCGTGCAGTTAAAGTATCATCCAACTGTCAATGTTTGGAATATGTGTGCGCCACTTCTTAACTGGATTGGACCTGATTTTTGGGCCGTCATGGATGGTGGGGCCCACCTGATAATGTCTGAACCTAAAGGTATTCAGGTGTTATCATGACCCTTTAAAGAAAGGGAGGTGAAAAAAAGGGAAGGTCCCATACCATGCTCATACCCTAGAAAATAACTTTTAGCATGTGAAGGGAGCCACATCACATGTTGGGTGCTTGTGACATTCCATTTCCCAAGCAGCCATGGATTCCTAGCCACTTTTGAGGGGCCAATGACAGTTCACTCAAAAAAAAAAAAAAAAAACATCAATGGCCATTGGTGAAAAGATTGCCAATTATTATACTTCCACCCTCCCCCCAAAAATCATCAATCAATCAAGATCAATCGCCCACGGTTAAAAAATCGCCAACTATTATACTCATAAAAGAAGAGAGTGCCCAACTTGAGTAGACAGCAATCTGCCACCATCCATCAATGGCAGGGAACCCAAATCGAATTTCAAATCCCATTCGGAAATTTGTTGGAATTCCCGCCCTCCACCTAAGGTTAACTGTAGGGAAACTTGCCTGAAGCTGCTTCCTCATCCACGTGTTTTCCTCAAAGCTGCACGAACGGCCACGATCAAAAGGGACACGAGAACATTACGTGTCACATGATTGTCGAATAAGAACTCTCAACAGAACACAGGCCCAGAGAGAGAAAGAGATGTGCCTTGGACAACTTACCCTCAGCATACGTGACAAATGTGGCACGTGCAATGCAAGATCCAGGCCGTTAATCAGGTCGGTCTTAATACACATGTAAATTCCTTAATATTTTGCCGATTGATATTTTCATACACCAGCGGACCAGCTGATGGTCCTAATTCTTTGGCTGGCTGGCCCACCAGATGAACGACACAGACATGACGTGGATCATTCCACCTACATACCGTGCCTGGCCAAACACGCCCCGCAACCCAT
The DNA here is from genome assembly GCA_037074715.1 of Magnolia kwangsiensis. Lineage (NCBI taxonomy): Eukaryota > Viridiplantae > Streptophyta > Magnoliopsida > Magnoliales > Magnoliaceae > Magnolia > Magnolia kwangsiensis. The sequence continues at coordinate 103,486,728 of CM073581.1, forward strand.
CGACAAGACAATACAAGGATTGCAGTAACATCCAAACAGAGCAAAACCCATTGTAATACCCCATTCATCATGCAGTTGTGGATTGCATTGATCTTCCTGTTAGATTTTCAACATGATACCCGAGCTTAAATAACCAAATTACAATCCACGATAATTCAGCCAAACACAACAAAAAGGAAAAAAAATCCATTCGGCAAAGCAGTTGCAAATCACAACAAATCAAACTATTATGTTTCAAATATCTACTTTGAACAGCAGCCGATCACAGTCCAACAACAGCATTAAAAATGAGGCTGGCTTTCCTTTTTCTTTCTCTACATTGAACCATGTAAAACTCGGGGAATGCCTGTTCTGTTCTTACAATTCAATCTCAACTGGGCACTTACTGCCTCAGTAAAACAGAACAAAAAAGCAAGCACCGTCACCCGCCTTGCCAAACAAGTTCTTGCTTAATATCATCATCAAGTTAGTGAAGAGACACCGCAGTGATGAATCAAACTAGAAATACAAGACCTTGTGAATGCAGAGATTATCTTTTGCTGATGGAAATCTGTATTGGCCCTGCTCTCATGGCATCTATCAGCTCCATGAACGCCCGACGCCAAAACCCCTCCCACGATCACGGAATCCCCCATGACCTGATTAGCAAACGGCAAGTCAATAAAGTTGCACTTACAACAAATGACGGGCGCTAATGCGAATAGGGAAAGAGTGGTCACATGATCCTCAATCCAAGGGCATGTGCAGTCTCTTCCGGTTCTCACTTTGTGGAATTGGAACCCATGATTGGGTGATCCAGACCATTGATCTGATGGGTCCCAACACTAGGATGCCCCCAAAAATCCTCTCAATTGGATCATCCTACTACTTCAATTAGTTACCTTAAAAATACAGTTAAAATAAAGACGTGGTTCACACTCGACTCAAAGAAAGGCTTAAAGATCGGATTGGCTAGGATTTTCCTATTTGGGAGAAGTTTGGAGCATGGCCCTTCCATGTTGGGGCCCATTAGAATTAACATTTGGGTCACTGAAACATGGTAGTCACTTGTAAAAACAGAAAACCAAGGACAACTTGCGTATCCTTCCATCAGCATCATATATTCCCACGTGGAAACAAGCTCCTGTGAGGACAAACCTGCTTGTGGAGGAGCACCACGCCCCATGGCTGCCAGTTCGGAACTGACAGTCTGCCCTGCTTCCTCGAGGATATTAATCAGCTCCTTCGCAAATCTTGCATTTGCAGCTGTAAAGAAAGTATACGCCGTTCCCTTCGCTCCGGCCCTCCCTGTTCGACCAATGCGGTGGACATAATCCTCTAGGGATCCAGGAAAATCATAGTTGATTACATATTTCACATCCTTCACATCTGCAGCCACAAGATGTAATAGAAGAATAAGAAAAATGTTTTTCTTACAACAACGTAGATAGCAGAACTCCCCCATGCACATACATACCCAAACCACGAGCGGCAACATCAGTGGCAGTCATTATTGGACTTTTGCCAGCTTTAAATTCTGAGAGGACCCAGTCTCTTTCTGCCTGACTTTTATCTCCATGGATTGAGAGGGCAGGCCAACCATCCATACGAAGCTGCCTTGTGATTTGGTCACATCCTTTCTTGGTGTCCATGAATATTAGAATCCGGCTTCCATCCATGATGTCCTCCAAGAGCTTTACCAATCTGATATTAAAGTTTTAGCATTTTATATCTTACGAATACACAGCCAAAACCAATGTTTTAAAACCCTGACCGGATGGTTGGACCAGTTTGGACCAGAACAGCGGAACTGGCCACCAAAACGAGCCAGGTCACTTCGAAACCCATTCAGTTAAGTGGATAACTGTTTTGTAAAAGAAAAACATGCAACCACATCAGTCAAAGCTCAAACCCACAATTTCCACTTAAAAATCAAATGTAACAACTAGGCTAACAGCAGATTAAATATAAAGTCACTCTGTTTGTTTTTTTAAATGATTTTATACAAACAAAGATTCCAAGCCAAAAAACAGGCCAAAAGTGTCTCTGACTGGTTGGGCCAGTGGTTGGATGGATCCGCCCACAAAAACGGGTCTAGGGTCCAGCTAGGGTTTTAAAACATTGGCCAAGAAAAAACAACAAGCTGACAAAACGAAATCCTACTTGTTATATTTCTGATTCTCTGAAACAATATCTACATGCTGGCGAATGGCATGATTGGCTTTCAAGTCTATGGAACCAATGACTACCTGTGGCAAGTTGCGGCTTGATTCTGTCAGATGTGAAAAGGATAGAAAAACAGAAATTACTTGTTGAATTACAAGCTTGATTGTGGTATTTACCTTGTATGGGTTGTAGAGGAATTGCCTTGCAAGTTGCTCAACCTCTTTGGGCCAAGTGGCACTCCAATAAAGAGTTTGACGGTCTGGACGAATCTACAGAAAACAAAGGAACTTGAAGGGCATGCTAGAACTGATCTCTACAATATGATCAACAACTAAAGCCTGATCAATTTTAGATTTTAAATCAAGTTATTGGCCATCAGATTGGATGTTGTTCGTATGGACCAATTAAGTTGGGCTGTTCAGTTTAGGTCTTTACTTGAGATAGCCTACATATAATCTGGTTCTACTCGCCTGGTTATGATTGACCTTGTCATATGACCTTTTCGTTTTCTTTTTCTTTTTCTTTTTGAATGATAACTATTAATACTCATTTAAAAAGATGATGACTATTAATTTATTAGAAGAAGCAAAATGGTATTGTACAATGGGAAAGAAACACAGAGCACCAAAGAGCCGAAAATGAGCAACCTTCTTGCCACTCCCTCTCTCACGAGAGTATCATCTACCTCATTTGAGTCCCTCAAAATCTTAGGAAGAATAACACTCCTGTTGTAAGAAAGGGTCCGGGTCTCCGAAGAGTAAAAACTAATTTCCAAAGGCCCTCGCGTTACTAGTCTCCTTCAAAGATCACATTGCTAGCATATGAAGATGAGAAATGCAAACCCTCCTGATGAGCCAAGATTTCCGCGTTGTTAAATTCCACTTTCCATAGGCCAGAGTGTGGCATTAAAATCACCCCCTTGCCATTTCTAAGAATAGCTCCACCTTGTCATCCTCTTCGGATTTATCTTAAATCTCTAGTGAAGACAGGGATATCCCTTTGTTCTAATACCCCCAACCCAACAGTGACATAGCTGAGTAGTAAGCAAAAAATGGTTGAAAAACCAAAAGGAGTTACAATAAATATAAAATATAAACCCTTCAAAGAAGGTCATCTCTAGACTAATTTCATTGGAAGGACACTTTGCCCTTAGGCATGTACATATGCATGCCTCCATTTCTTGTGGCATTTTGTCGAGGTGCACTTGAAGCACATACCCACAAAGCTTTTCAAAAAACTGTCAAGTATCTATGGCATTTTGTAGCCCCATACAATCAGCAGCACTGCATAGACTTGTCCCAACTATTTGGGTTGGCTTTACTGGGCTTTGCTAAGCCCACACATGGGTACAACTGTACAAGGCAGGTCATGTACACGACATGCATGCGCCAGGATGGCACATTGGTCCTAGATCTGGTCCATCATTAGATGGATGCCGCTGTGAAGATGCTATCAGCCAAGTATCAGGTTGATCCACTCACCGGGAGGGCCACACTTTATGAAACAAAAGTACAGCTGAAAAAGAATAACTTTTTTTTTTTGAAAGATGCTGAAAAAGAATAACTTAGCTGAAATTTCCCAATAAGTCAAACAGTTTCTAACATCATGGCCACCTGCCAAATGGACCAGATCTGTTTTGTGCAATAAGATCTACAAGGTCAGGCCTACCTGATGGACAGCTTGGATATTGCACCTGTCAGCCACTGGCACCTATTATGGCATGCTCATGGCAGGCCTGTACATGCGTGTGGGCTTAGCACAGCCCCGGCTTTATAAATTTTATTTCGCCAATCAATCCTATCGAGGGTCCAATCCACGCTAATTGAATAAGCCTTCATTTTTCTTGTTACCGCCTCAATTGAAGTTCTTTAGGTCTTCCTCTAATCCTCTTTCATGCCCTTCAACCTCAATCAATGTTCCCCTCTTTACTGGAGGAATCCCAATCTTCATGCACATGATCAAACCATCTCAATCTAATCCCCATCAAATAGTCAATTTCTCTTATTGGCAGTACTCCTAGGAGCTTGGGATGACCTCATTCTTGATTCAATCTTTCCTGGTATTCCTAGATATCCTTCCTCCCATCCCCATCTCTGCAGTAATCAATCTCTACTCGTGCTACTGACTGTCCAAAATTGTCCCATATAGCATAGCCAATCAAATAGCTGCCCCATAAAATTTTCATTTTCTAGTCCAATCTACAACATTAGATAAATAGCCGATCACGCAATATTTGTCATTTATCAAGAGAAGAGGAAGAAGATGTCAGGTGATCAAGATGCCAGACTACTGCAATGGGAGCATGATGCATCTGCATATGAAACCTCTGCAGTCTTTAATCCTAATGTACTACTAAAAATTGTTTTAGATTCTTTAACATTTTAAAACACGATAGTCAAATCTTTCAAAACCTAAAGGTCCAGACCCCAGATCAATGTGCAAAAATGTCAATGATGGGATTGATGAAGTTGTCTATGCCTATTTGCAGTTATGCCAATATTGACTGGTTACTTTGCCTCGATCGATCTGAACATCTGGCAAGCCTGATAAAAGACAAGAAAATTTTGTGAACTTTAGATATAGGAGCATGAATCTAAGGAGAGGAAACTAAAAAAGCAGCGCAAATCATGAATTGGATAAGCTCTATGCCTCAAAAGTAACAAAGCAAGGATCCCAAAATCAAGAGCAGGAGGTGGCCCTAGGTAGAACAATTTAGCAGTGAAGCCTAGAACCATGGGAAAATGGAAACAACTTCAAGAGGAGAGATCTTTTGAGAAATGATATCTAGTCTACTGTCTACCAACTAAATACAGTAATGACCTTGCTATGCATGCAAGCAAACATTTGGGGAATTTTGTGTCACGACTAAATGGGAAGGAGGCAAGGATACACATCAAAAGATTCATGGCAAATAAGATGTTAAACTTTCCAGTCAAATGAAACCCATAATGGTAAAATGTGTTACAGTTATAGATCATAGAAAACTTATGTAATTTAGACATGAAATGTGTCGATTTAGGGCACAGACACTATGATGTTGTCAAACAATGGGGAACCTTGTAACACCTGATAAGCTTAATGCTTCTGTACATGGTAGATAATGTTGAAAAACATTTTATTGTTAATAATAGCGTGGAATGGCAGAACAGGATTAGTGTAGCCAACTCCATTAGTTGGTATAAGGCTTTGATTATGATAATGATGATGATGAAATATTAGTTCATAAAGACTTACATGAACCCTGATATGCTGAATCAATCAAATGAAACAGTCTATATGTCAAAAAATGGGAACCTTGGAACAACCAGATATGCTGAATGTGCTTGTAAACATATGATAGCATTAAAAAACATCTTAACATTATATAATAGTAGTTCATAAAGGCTTAATATATTTGTCATCACATGAGAGGAACCAATTTATGGTTATAGATTTGACAAAGTTTTTGAAGCCAATGATGGTGCATAATTTTGTTAGATATCCAAATCATGATGTAGGCATTTTTTATAGTTAACCAGTGATTTATTTAAAAGAAGAGTGGCCTCTTATACATTAAGACACAATGTAGGCCTTGTTGGGGTAGTGCCCTTGAAAACCAATGTTTATGTTGCTCCATAACCTATTTACATGGCCATTCATTGATTAGCCTAGCTAATTTTGTGTGAACAATGTTTATGATTAAGGGTTTGTTGTCCTTAAACACTCTGAGATTGGACATGTCAGCCTGTGGCCAGAGAGAGATGTGATCCATGGGTATCAGTTTTTTTTTTTTTTTTTTTTTTTCCGGGGGGGGGTTGTTGTCGTGGGGTTTAGGAGTGTGAATGTGTCATGGATGATTCTTTGGCCTAGGACTTTTGATCATTTACATTAGTAGGATCGCTTGCAGGTGCATCATGCCCTGATTACAAGACACTTGCAGTTGCACTAGCTCCATTAAATTCTTAGACCGGAGGATATGTGAATGGAGATATCACAAGTTATACTTCTTTAGCTCACTTTACAAGGCTACCTAGAAGCGACTAAAAGTGGGTGGCTAGGAGGTTTCATCGGGATTGTCAAAGATCACATGATCCAGCATGGGATCCACTTGGTTCGCCCAGAACATTGATATGTGGGTTAATCTTAGGGTTTGGACCATCCATCGAGTGATCCAAAGGTTGGCCAGCACTTATATAATTTTCCGATTGGTTAATCATAGGTTTTTAATCGTTAGCTTTGATTTATTTATTTTTTAAGAAAAAATTTATTAGGCCAACACCAAAAACAAAAGCAAGCAAGAAGTTTTAAAAATAATAATAATAATAATAAAAAAGAGAGAGAGAGAGAGGAAGAAAACAGGGGAACAAAAAAAAAAAAAAAAAAACCTATGAAAAGTAAAATAAAATAAAATAAAAGCAGCTAACCCCCTCACTAGAAAGACTCAAATGACTAAAAAAGGAAGAGCCCTCGAGGCGCCCAATCACGAAACAGGAGGGCCTTGTTGAAAACCCCTTACGCTGATAAACTACAATTGCGAAAGCATTGGTGTTTGTTAACTGTGAGTTTGAACCATTGATTGTTTTAAACTATAATTGATGGGTATCCAATGGTCAAGATCTAAACGACCACTCCTTAGGGCAACACGGGATTGCACAAGGATGGCAACCATGGTTAATAGAAGAAGTTGGATGGTTGAGGTGTATGGATTAGGAAGGTAAATAGATTCCCTTCACAATAGGGTAGATACGATCTCTTAGGATGACGGAGCACTAGATCATTTTGCGTCTCTTGAAACCCTAGACCTCCTCCCTATATAAGTTCCTATCTAGAAGGGAGGGAGGGTGAGAGCCCTGGGGAAGCCCAAGCCCCCTTGGACGTTTTTGAGAGAGCTAGAGAGAGTGGAAAGAAGAAGACAGGAAGAAGTGGACATTTCCACCTCCATCTCCCACCACCACATGTGTGCATGTCCATCCTGGATGTGTGTTCCATTCCTCGAACAGCTCCAGTCTTATCCCGGCCCCTACCAGAGATTTAGCCATGGGATCTTGCTCTCCTACACGTTGTATAGATTGAGGAGAGACTCCCTGAGTTGGGAGATCGAAGGTGACATTTTCGAGCAGTTTTTCACACAAATATAATTGTGTGATGGATGGCGTGTATTGTTTTGTGAAATATGGCATGATCGAGACGGTGATCCTTAGGCTAATTAACTAAAAACATGGTTTTAAAGTTTGATTCCGTTGTGTTTCATCAAAACCTAACAGGCCTCCACCTTCATGCAGGTCTTTTCTTCTTCTTCTTCTTCTTCTTCTTTTACAAAAGAATTGCCTTAGCATGCCTGAGAAAATAGCTTATAGAGGGGGAAAGAACAATCGATACTGCTCATTCCTGGTAGAAATTAAATTTTGAGCCAATCGTGTACTGTAAAAATCAGGCTATTTAATTTCCTCTCCACAGTACAATTAATTGTAGGAGAGGGTTGTGTCAGGCTGGCAAGTGTCAAACTTAAACCACATCTTTTCCTCATGAATCCTGAATACAAGTAATTGCAGGCAATGTGATGCATGTTCCAATACTAATGTTTTTCTGCTTAGAGGACTTGACATTACAGCTGCCTTGAGATCCTTTATAATGGTTCTCCGTCTTTGAAACCTTTCAGGGCATCAACAAACTTATGTTATTTCACCCAGTCATCCTCGCACATTTTTTTCTCCCTTTCTGCTCGTCTCATACACCAAGCCAAATAACATTAACTAGTAGATGTGTCATAAACCAGATTTTGCACTTTTTATTTAACATGATTCTGATGATAGCTTACAACTGTGTCACATATCAGCATGCAGCACCCACTAAGAAACACCATACTGCTTGTCTATTTCTCAGATGCATCCCAAAAATTGAAATATTACATACCAAACATTATTTTGCTTGGATCAACATGAAGCTCACCTGAGAAACAATTTTCCGAATTTGAGGTTCAAAACCCATGTCCAGCATCCGATCTGCCTCATCCAAAACAAGGTAGGTTACCCTCCTCAAGTTTGTATGATGTGATTCTAACATATCAATCAGCCGTCCAGGTGTAGCAATAACAATTTCAACCCCTAGTCCAGAGAACAGAGAACACAAAGAACTAGTAAGAGCCCTGAATACTTGAAAGTCACACCAAATATCAATAATCATACAACAATTGTTAAGCATGATCACCATCTACCTTTCTGAAGATCACGAACTTGAGGTCCCTTTGGAACTCCACCGTATATACAAGTATTCTTTATCTTTGATGACGCCCCAAACTTAGTAGATTCTTGTTGTATCTGAACAGCAAGTTCACGGGTCGGAGCTAAAACTAAAACAATTGGGCCATCACCAGGAGCTGAAAATATAAATGCATTAGACGTTCAAGTCTACCCCACTGATGGAAGGAAAGCATGGAATACTCTTATTCAAATTAACAAATATATATATATATATATATATATATATGAAGGAAATGAAATTCACACCTAAAAATGGCTGAGCATTGACATGGACAATGGCAGGCAATAGATAGGCAAGTGTCTTTCCCGATCCTGTTTCTGCAATACCAATCAGATCGCGACCCTTCAAAGCCATTGGCCAACCCTGAGCTTGGATAGGGGTAGGTTCAACAAAGCCGGCTTTCAAAACTTCTTGGATGACATATTCTGGAGTCGAGACAATAGATATAAACATCAGTTCTCTTCCAGATGAGAAATGAGGTTGAAACACACATGCGTGTGCACACACGCACACACAGGGAGGGCATTGTAACAGGGTTTTAAAGCCCTTACTCTCAAATGTCATCTTGTTTAAGAATTATTATAAACAATAGGAGCCTACCAATATCTAATTTTGTCTTCTGGACTGCAAAAACAAAAAGACTGCACAAATTATATGGGATGCACTTACTTAAAAATTGTGCAAAAAGGAATGCTCTTACAATTAACAGAAATCTTCATGTTTTTCACATTTGAGGGGAAATTCTAATTTAACATAATAAATGTTCCAGAACTCATTCAATTGATTTCTTCTCAAACTACCCATCAGCTAGTTTTTTTTTTTCCCATCTTTTCTGCTTCTATTGTCTTCCTTCAACCACTTATTTTACACCTTTTCCTCCCTTTCCAACCTTGGAAAAACTCTTTATGAGTCCCTCCCCTCTCAACCTCTTTGGCTAATAGATGGTCCACTCTACCTTCCTATCTAGTGCCTCCATACCTTTTCAAACACCTGCCTTCCTTGAAATCACCAAAAGTATCTATAGTGTACATTTTAAGCCTCCTTTCAATAGCTAAAGGCTGTGTCTTGGTGCACAAGTGAATTGGGTTGTGCATACTGATTTAATCAAGAGGAAATGACAAAAAAATAGTAATGCTCCCTGGTATCTCTGGTGAGAATGCAAGTACCAGATTGTTGCTGTGGATCTCCCAACTCGAAAGTAATGAAAGTGCAATTTGGAATTAGACCCTCAATTCGAATGCTGACAAAACTACAATTTGGTTATTTCCACTTTACGGGACTAACGATCCCAATTCAATTCGATTCAATTGTGCATCAAAACACAGAAATGGTGCACTAAGTTTCCAATTATGTGGAATAGATGGTGTTATAAAGCGAAGTGGGTAACCTTGTGAGTAAAGGTGGAGCTGGCATCAGGGAACTAAAAACAATGAACATATGCCTTTTAGGGAATGGTTAAGGAGTTTTGGGATGGAATAACTAAGAAGATGGCCTATTTAAGCAATTTATACATTGTAAATATAGGATGGCCAAGTTGGTTACTAAGTCCTCTTCAATACATAGAGCTTCAAGCTCTTGGAAGGCTATCTACAGAATTGTTGATCTTTTCAAGAAGGAAATTGTTTTTTTTTCTTTGGTGAGAAATGGTTCTCGAATTCAATTCTAGGTGGATCATGGTGCTCTGATAACTTCTCCGCATAGTTTTCCCAAGGTTGGCACATATTTGTGGCAGATAGGAGGCGCATGTCTCCCAATGCATCGCAATCTTGAATGACCGAATGGCTTGGGCGCCTCCCTTGTGCAGGAATCTGGATGATGATGAACTGGGGGATATGGTGTGACTTTTGGATCTTCCACAACACTAGAAGCCTTCCCTGCTCAAAAGGGATGGTTGGTCAGCTCTTGTAAGGCAGTTCACTATGGCCTGCCTAGGATCATTGCCTTTGGATTGCTCAGCACCTCAAAAGCATGCGTTCTTAATCAATAAGACCAATAGGTTTTCCTCCCTGCCAATCTCACTTTAAAAAGTGCCTTAAGAGGCCAACTCCCTAAGAGATGTGCAGAAAAGGCCTTCTATTACCTTAATAGATGTTTGTTCTCTTTGCCCTTCCCAATGATGTTTTAATTAATTTATCAAAGAGTAAAAATTGCAGGGGCAACTTAGCCTGAAGTGTGGCCAGGTTGTCTCCTTGTAAGGAGGGGGCATTCCCCTTGCCTTGGTATGTCTCTCCTTTTCTCAATAAAATTTAGTTGTTTCTTATCAAAATAGAAAGAAAACATATATATATAATTATGTGTCCAACGTCAATAGATGAATAATCTAGAAAGTCCAAAAACATGGTTAGATAATTATGCTTCAACCAATGCAACACAAGCAGCTTTAATACTTCTAACCAATGATCTAGCCTAATTATGTTTGGGCGCCCACCAAGTGAGCATGTAAAGTTGAACTTTCATGGCAACAGTAACGTCGTATTTGGATGAAGAATTGAACTGAATCTCAATTCACTCAATCCATTATACAGGAAATGACCAAGTTCAAAGACACTGTTTCAATTATAACAACAACCAAATCCCTCATTGCAATTGTGTGCCTCAAGCTGGACCTTAAACTCTATTAAATTCACTTTTGGGGCTAGTTCCTCATTCCCAACGGAGTGGGACTAGATCCACTATAGAGGAAAAGACCAAGTTCAAGGACACTGCTTTAATTCATAACAACAACCAAATCACTCATTGCAATTGTGTGCCTCAAGCTGGACATCAAACACTACTAAATTCAATTGGGGGCTAGTTCCTCATTACGAACGGAGTGGGACTAGCCCCAGTTTGGCCATTCACTGTTTCACGAATTGAATCATCGCAATTCCATTTAAATGAAGATCCAAATGCAGCCTAAATGAACAGTCATAGCAGCTAGACTAATGGGTTTATAGTGATCCCAATGGGAGAAGAGCATGAACAACACAGAGATTTCGAGTAGGCCTACTGTAGCCATTCATTCCGAATACAAATCCTCATGGACGAATTGAACCGCAGACATTCATTTTAATCTGAAGAAGTTGGAGTTGCATTCCTTTTTAAGTCCAACTTGAAAGTAGCATAGCTGCAATTTGGAGCCCACATCCTCAATATGAAAGTTCTCAGAAGATGACATTTTGGTTGCTTCCCACTTCATTAGATTAAAATTGCAATTCAATTCAATAGCATATCCAAACAGCCCCTTAGTTTCCAGAACACTAGAGCATACAGACCTAGAATTCCAATAAAGTGTACCTGGGAACCCGACATCGCGGAAATCCTTGATGGGTTTGGGGACGTCACGGCCCTCGACAGTGATCTGGCGCCGCCGACGGTACGCCTCAACATCAGCCTCTGTCATGGACGCCACAGAAGGGCACTCCACATAGAAATTCTTCTCAAAGGGGATCAGGTCGTCAAAGTCCTGCTTCGGCAAGGAAGCACCAAAGCTTTCAGAGTCTTTCCTGCTCGACGATGAAGATCGTACACTGTCGAAGCCTGCTCCTCCTCCTCTGCTGAAATTCGGAGTTCCACCGCCACTGAAACCTCCATCGCTGAAAATAGGGAAAAATAGAAAAAATGAGAGAGAGAGAGGGATTTTAAATAAATAAATAAATAAAAATGATTCTTTTGACCTTCTCCGGTCCCGGTACGAACCGGGATCGCTGGCCCGGCTGTCGTAGCGGCTCATGTCGGTGCCGTTTCTCGCTCTTTTCTGAGAGAGAGAGAGAGAGAGAGAGAGGGAGAGAAGCAAGCAACAGCTCGTTTTGGCCTAAAACGAGGGCAACTCTACAAAAAGAGGGCCCGAGGAAACAAAGAGAAGTAGAGTTCGTTTTTCCTCCGTCGCGACTTGGAATACACTATGCGTCGCCGGTCAATGGGGCCCAAAATGCTGAGTTTTTCGATGATCTGAACTGCTCATTTTGTGGATACAATGCTATATGGCACACAATATGAAGATTACTGTGATCGTCACTGTCTATAGTAATATTTATCAATGTCACGCATTCAACTCTAAATGAAATTCTAGGATCATTAATGAAATGTGATAATCGGGAAATAGCTTATTGATAGTAGTAGAAAGAAGATCGACGGTTCAAATCACCGGATCATCTCATCATGTGAATCCCTGGTTGGTGACGACAGACGCTGGCCATAGTCGCGACGGATAAAAAACGAACTTCTCACGTATAGCGCTATGAATCTATGATTCAGAACCTTGTTGCGGTCGCGATTGCCAGCGTGAGCCCGTACGGAGGACCCCTGTGAGCAACAAAGACCGTTGGATACGAGGAAACAACTAGATTGTACGTGCAAGAAAATAACGGTGGTTGGATAATTACAGCCAGTGAATAGAAACTCTAGAATTATCTTACCGTCCATTTTGCAGTCTCTCATTTGAACGGACGTGATCTATGCCTGTATTATTCAATGGGTACCGTGATACACTCTGATTTTCAGTCAATCAGGGTCCTATATTTCGGTGATCTGAACCGTTGACGTGATTGTCCCCAGTCTATTGGTCCATATTCCAAAAAATATATGTATGTATATATTCCTAAATGGAAATCCTAGTTCTTTTGTTAGGGATCGTTTATGCTTTGAGAATTTTTAGTCGCCAACAATTTGTTAATATAAATAGTTTCACAACCACATTATTTTCATTGATTTCTGTTTACCTTTGAAGGAGTCGTTTGGTAGCTTGTATTTCATATTATTCAAGAATCTAGCAATCTAACAAGTGGGATTACTTAATTATGTTTTGCCTACTTTATTTTAGAAAGAGTGAGAGAGCGAGATAGAGATCATTGGTAAGCGAAATTCGTGTGAAATAAAATCACATGAATTTATTCTAATTTAAATATTAAAATAAATAAATAATTAAACTTTTAATGTATTTACACTTATCTCAAATGCTCCAATTGCCATCAGTTTGCACTTATTTACACCGATCCATGCTCCTAGACGGCCCTCAAATGAGTGTAAATTGCATGCATGTAAATAATTTTGCATCCAGCATCTCTCGGTAAATAATATTTACCGCTTAAAAGTGGGTAATCACACAGCAGAGAACTTGGAATAGTGAGCTAAAATCTCAATAGTTCTTATTTTATTTAAATGGCAGGGGTGGCAATGGATCAGGTCAACTTGGGGGCAGTTGACTTGAGCCATATATAAGCTGGGTTCGAGCGAAGTTTTGATGATGCTCAAGATAAAAATTTAGATTGTTTGGATTAATGAATCATGCTTGGTTTTAAGCTAATACACCCACACCCCCCACACACTCACACACCCAGTGGCACCACATGGGCACGCAATCTCTCATCTCAATGTTGAAACAGTCAATTTACCTTTGAGCCATGGAGCCAGACCCAATTGATTAGAATACACAACTCAACTCTACTAGATCCAATTTAACCCGACCTAACACATAACTGAAACAAAAATATCCTTATATATGTGTGTATGTGATTGCTTTTTTTGCGAGCATGTAAATGAGATTAAAAAACATAATTGTCATTTAAAATCAATCTCATCCATACACATGAACCCTCCAAGAATAGCTGACAAGCTTAATATTATCATGTAAGCCTCATCCCAATTGTTTGAGGTGGGCTTTATGACTTTTTTTTATTTATTCTATTCTATCAGGGTCATAACTTCAATTAGATCATATATCATCAATTCTTTTACTGCCACCCATGCCATTTTGGGATTACCCTAGTTATTTTAGAGCCTTCAAGTTATCCGGCTCACTCCTAACCAATATCAAAAAAGCCTAATATAAGATATTAAAGTTAGCATACAGGCCTGGTTGGGCGGATCGTTTGAGCTAGACCCAAGTGCATTCAAATGGGCCAAGCTGGTTAGATTTGAACTTCTTTAATTTTGAGCAAGTTGGATTGGGACATCAGGTAATACCTATCAAGTTGGGTTAAGGCTAGATTTCTTGACTCATTTATTAAATAGTTATAGCTTGGGTTGACAATGACTTGGACTGAACCTGACCCATTGCCAAGCCTAATCAATGGCTGACATGGTGGATAGATTTATGTCCTGTGCCTATTATAGTCAACCTGGCACAAAATCTATAAGATTTTTAATCGTGTGCATCCCATCCATGTACAGTGCCTTTGCAGGTGTAATCCATTTACTTGCAACTAGAAGAAGTGGCATGTCCAATGCATGTACGTACAGGGAAGAATGGAGAACGTTACAAAAAAAGGGAGATATTATATCTTAGGCATGGACTACATAAATAAAAAGAGAAATAACTAGTGCTCATGGTTTTAATGGTGGGGCGGCTATCTCCATGAGGTAATGCAATAGATAAACAAAGTGTGTTTCACATAATTATCATGGTAGCCCCACAACCTCTGTTGTATGACTCCTAATTAATATTGTTAATGTTGGTCACATGTAAAAAAGAGATGAACACCTTGCTTGCATTAGTCATTACTATGGAAATTGGCACCAGGTAGAGAGAGGAACGAAAAGTAGAATTGGAGAGGGAGAAGGAAAGGATCCAACTACACTCACAGAGAGAACAGTCACTAGAATATGCTAGTGACCTATCTACACATTTTTTTGTTTTGTGGCTCACTTAAGTTTTATAGCTACTTCTTGCTTGCATAGGCATCCTAATATGAAGCAACACAGTAGATATACAAATAAATGTATATAGTTGTCGTAGTGAGGCCCACGTACGCAGTTTAATCTAAGCCATTTATTCATAAGTATGCAAGTTTTCAATTTTTTAGAAATGCGGCCCAATCTATTTTGAAAATCTAATTTACCGCTCTATATAGTCTCAAACGCCACGTCTCTTTTAAAACTAATAGCATGGGCTCCTCATACACATTAGAGAGATGTTTTTAGTGATAAAATATAAACTACCTTGTGCTATTGAAATCTCAACTGTTCTACTGATGACAACAGGCACATTTTTTAATCGTCAAAATACCCTAACTTTATTTTGAAATGTTTTTTTTATAGCTTTTAAACATTGGAAAGTCTCAGCCTTAGGAAAACCAACTTTAGGGGGCCAAAATGTCTAAAAGGAGCTTGCTTTGCATATGGTACAAATATTAAATATGAGGTTTTTGCCTCGAAAAATATGGGTATTTTACATCCAAACAGCCCCTTGGTAACCAAAACCTAGATAGTTAAAAAAGAAAATGCACCAATAGTCCATGTTCAACAAAAAAAAAAGAAGCTAAATATGTGACAACTATGATATTCTGAATTAGTAATTTGTGATAAACACCTTTTCCTTGATTTGAGTTGATCATATCAATAGTTTAGATCATTAGACTACGAGGCACCGCCATTGAAATTGGGTGCCTTTAATATCTGTTGAATTTGGGTATGCCAATAGGATCCACAGACTGCTCTATATGATCAAGAAAATTCCTGAAATCCTAATTTATTTATTGGACAGCTTTTAGGTCATCTTCGATCCTATCAATGGAGGCCTTGATCATATCAACAAGCATCGATGGACATAAATCCTATTGATAAAATTGCATGTTTTTTTTACATAAGTAGGGGTTTTATTTTAAATTCTGTAACAGTGTTTACGTGAATTAAGATAATTCTAAGAGAGTTTTTACACTTTTTAAAAGGGTTTTTAAGGGGCTAGGGCTACTTTAGGGTTTTGCATGTAAGTTAATCTCGTCTCTTGTAATTTTATTTTTTTAGTGGATTGTTTATCGCTTTATGTAATGGTTTTTTCTCATAAAGGTTTTTCCACATAAATAATTGTTTTATTTGTGCATGCATGCTCAAATTTCTTATCTTTGTGCTTGTTGATTTATGTTTAGGTACATATGGGTGACGCTTCCACGCCCAACGAATGGTATCAAAGAAATTAAGTTATTAGTTTGGGATTTTATATTTAATATAAAGACATGACATCGAAGTAGATGAATGTTAAGTTTAAAGTGAATAAGTTTATAGGGAAAAATAATTTAAATTATGGATAGTAAAGATCAAAGCTCTTCTAATTTAGCAAGGGTTATAAATGGTGCTCCTTGAAAAAGTGAGACATCCTAATACTATGAGCAATAAAGAATGAGATGAACTAGATCAAAATACAATTAACACAATTCAATTATGTTTGGCCGATGATGTCCTATACAATGTCATCGGTGAGATGACTACCATTGGATCGTGGGCAAAGTTAGAGAGTCTCTACATGATGAGATCTCTTTTCAATTTTCTTTTTTTAAATAAATAGTTCTACAATTTAAAGATGGTGAAATGGACATATCTTAATGAACACATCAATAACTATAATAAAGTATTTTTTAAATTAATTAGTATGGAAGTGAAAATCAACGATGAATATTAAGCCCTAATCTTGTTAAATTCTCTTCGAAAGTCTAAGAATCTTGTAAACACTCCATGCTACAATGGAGATACCATTGACGTTGAAACCGTTATCTCAGCCTTTTATTTAAAGCAGTTGGTGGTAAAGGTTCCTCTGTGAATATGTTGCTTGTTACGGGAATAACTTTTAAGTGAGATTAGAGAAATTCGTGATTGAGATCAAAATATAAGGGCAAAAGCAAGATGAAGTGTTAGAATCACAGGAAGATCGGACGTATGAAGAATGATGGTTAGTCCCCTAAAACTTGGAAGGATGAGAATTCAACTAATTCCATAAGAGAGGCAAATTCAACAGAATCACATGAATTTTCAAATGGTTATAATTCTATTTATCGATGTCTAAAATGAGCAACTTTTTATTAGGAGTTGATTTTGGATACGGGGGCTTTGCATCATGTGACCTCTTACCGAAGTTGGTTCACTAGATATAACGAGTATAATGGCAACCTGGTTCTTATGGGCAATGATCATACCTGTAAGATGATTGGAATTGGATCCATTTGTATCAAAATGTTTGATGTGGTGGAGCGTACTCTGACCGTTGAGAGGCACGTTTTAGATTTGAAGAAAAATCTGATATCCAGAGGTGTTCTAGATGCACTTGGATACAAGTTCATCGGTCGTAATGATGTCTTAAAATTTTAAGGGGGCACTCACCTCACCATTATAAAAGTACAAAGGAGCGACAATATCTATAGGTTAATTGAGAATACTGTATCGAGTAGATCTACAATGTCCATGATAGAATCCATGTTAGCACGTGTGTGGCATGCGTGCCTGGGCCACGTGAGCGAGAATGGTATAAAGATATTCTCCATTCGTGGTTTAATTCCTGCTTTTAAAAATTTTGATTTGAATGTATGTAAGTATTATATATATGGTAAACACTCAATTTTGTTATTTAAAACTGAAAAACATTATATTAAGGGACCTTGTAATTGTGTGCACTCTGATGTGAGAGTCATTGCCCCTAATTTATGGAGGAAGGTTGTCATTCTTCATAATATTCATTGGCGACTTCTCTCGAAAGGTGTGGGTTTATTTTGTGACAAGTAAATACGATATGTTTACCACTTTCAAGACTTAAAAGGTTATGGTTGAAAAACACTTAAGATGACAATTTAAAGTATTGAGGATAAACAATGGTGAAGATTTTATTTCAAAGGATTTTAATTAGTTTTGTAAGGATGGGGGGATTGTGAGGTACAATTAGGGGTGTACATCGAGTCGAGTTGGCCTTAGCTTGACTCGGCTCATCCACCAGTTGACCTTAGCTCGAACTTGGCTCGGCTCAATCCTCGAGCCTAACTGGCCAGCTCGGCTCAGTTCAGTCAGTAGCTCGGGCTAAGTTCGAGCTAAGATCGAGTCGAGTTCTCCATTGAGGCATTTCTACCAACACCTGAACTACAACTTCAAAATCCTACTATTTTACAAACAAATGCAATAGTTTTACAAGTATTTTATCAAACACCTTCTAAGTAACATAAAAACCAAGAAAAATAAAGAGAAAAAGGGTATTTGTTTCATGTACATACCTTCCTTGCCACTAGCCACATTTTGTTGAGTCATTTTATCAAACAGTTGATGAACAACATCAATGGCAAAGTAACCAAGTCACCAAACTGGTTCAATTCAAGCTGGATTCGAGCCGAGTCGAGTCGAGCTGGGGCCTGCTTAAACTCGGCTCGAACTCATTTTTAAGCTCAAAAAACCAGCTCGACTCGGCTCGAACTCAGCTTCAAACCGAATTGAATCGAGCTTTTTGAGTCAAGTTAAGCGAGCTAACCGAGCTAGCTCGGTTTGTGTACACCCCTAGGTAGAACACAATTAGATACACACCAAAGCATAATAGTGTGATAGAACATATGAATCAAACTATTTTTTAAAGGGCCCAAAGTATGTTAAGTAATGTTGTGTCGGGCAATGACCTATGGACTAATGCCATTAACACGGCTTGTTATTTGATGAATCGGTCCCTATCTACGGCTATCAATGTAAGATTCCCGAAGAAGTATAGAGTGGCCAGAAAGTGGACTACTCAGGGTTGCGTGTATTTGGTTATGACACTTACTTTCATGTACTATCTATTAAAAGAAATAAACTAAACCAATGGGTGAAAATGTATACCTTTGTTGGATATAGTGATTGTGTGAAGGAATACATGTTGTATGACTGAGCCACACGAAAAATCATTATGAGCTAGGACATCAAGTTTGATGAAAATTTCTTATTCCATATGAATGAATATAAGGAAATAGAGAAATTAACGATGACTAATGTCAAAATCGATAAGGGTGAGAAACTTAAATAAGTCAACCAGTAATAAGAGGTATAGGAACAGGTGGAGTTGTCACATATCAAGAGAAATTCATCGTGAGATCGTAAGTTACCCTTGAGGTACAAAGATGACTCAAACGTTGCATTTACCCACATTGCAATACAGGATGAGATGAATTCTTTATATAAGAATGAGACGTGGGAGTTAACGGAGCTTCTCGATGGGCGTAAAGTGATTAGATGCGAGTGAGTTTATTGGAAGAAATGGGATAGGTGTAAGGCTAGGTTAATAATGAAGAGTTATGCATAAAAGAAAGACATTAAGTTTAACAAGATTTTCGCACTTGTAATCAAGCATGTATCTATCAGACTTGTGTTGGCGTTGGTTACTTAATACAATATTGAATAAAAATAAATGGATGTGAAGACTACTTCCCTATATGGGGAATTAGAATATCATATTTACACGAAACAACCGTAAGAGAAAAATAAGGTTTACAGGTTGAGGAGGTCATTGTACAGTATGAAATAGTCATATAAGTAGTGACATAAAATTTTTATTCCTTTTATAATGAGCCGACAATTTATTAGAAGTAAAATTGATCGTTTTGTTTAATTCACAGTATTAAGTGGTGGAGAATTCATTATCTTAAAATTTATGTTGATGATATACTTATCACCAACTATAACTTGTATGAGATTAACATATTGAAGGCTCAGTTATTCAGGACATTCGAAATGAAAGATATGGGGGCTACAAAGAGGATTCTCGACATTAACATAAGCAGGGACAAGGAAAAGAGCAGGTTATGGTTGTCTCATGAGGAGTATCCAGAGAAGGTCTCACTCAAGTTTAGGATGAACAACGCAAATTTGGTTAATAATCCTCGCGTTGCTCATTTTTTACTTTTCTTAAGACTAATGTCCTGCATTAAATGAAAAAAAAATAGTGTATGTTTAGTGTGCCCTACTCGAGCACAATTGGTAGCTTGACGTATGTCATGGTCTATACGAGACCAAATATTTCTCATGTAGTAGGTGTTGTGATCAAATACATGTTTAACCCCGACAAGTAACATTGGAAGGCAATGAAATGACTATTTCATTACATACAAGGTACAAGGGACTATGTATTAGCATTTTAAAAATTAAAAGAGAAACTAGTAGGTCATGTGGATTATAATTGTGCATGAAATATTGACAATAGAAAGTTGACTTATAGTTACTCGTTTGTATTAGCGGGTGAAATGATTGGTTGTATGTCAAAGGTTCAGCTGTAATTGCTCTTTCCACAGCCAAAATTGAGTATATGACAATAACAGAGTCATTAAAAAATGTGTTTAGTTGAAAGGAATTATTAATGAGTTGAGGCTTCAACAGAAAGCCATGCATTTACATCGTCACAGTGAGAGTGCTATCATTTTCATAAATAATTTGGTATATAATTTTCGTACTAAACATATTAATATTCATTATCATTTTATCCGATATGTGCTTGAGAAATATAGTATTACTCTTAAGAATATCCATGCAAGTGTGAAGCTGACAAATATGCTTATGAAAGTTGTTCCTACAGATAAGTTCAAATTATAAGTGATTTTTTTAGGCTTAACAAATATTTGATGAAGATAGAGTATACACAAGAAGCGATGATGAAATTATAATAGAAATGAATAGAGATGGAAGATAAAACTTGAAACAGTGGAACATGAAGATTAAAGCCATGGTGGAAATTGTTGAAATTGGATACATTTAATTTATGATAAATTTAGATCTGTCGTTGGGGTCAACAGACTACTCAATAAAATTGAGAAAATTCAAAAAATCTTGATTTACTCGTTAGCAGTTTTTAGGTCACTTTGATCTTATCAATGGAAGCCTCGATTTATTGATATTCATAGATGGTCATCGATCCTATTGAAGGTCCTATCAATGGAATTGTACGTCTTTGCATAAGTGTGGGTTTTGTTTCTAATTTTGTAACAGTGTTTATATAAATTATGTTTACGCGAATTATGATTATTGTAATATAGCTTTAACATTTTTAAATAAGGTTTTGAAGGGGGTTAGGATTTTTTACTCTAAAGTTTTGCATGTAAGTTGATCTTGTTTCTTATAATTTCATTTTTTATAGTGGATTGCTCGTCGCTTTGTACCGTGATTTTTTATCGTAAGGATTTTTTCACGTAAATTGTTGTGTTATCTATGTATACTCGAATTTTCTATCTTTATACTTGTTTGATTCACATATGAGTCACGTCTAAGTGACAATTCCGTGGCCAGCAACCATTGCCCAAACTAAGAACTAGAGGGTATTATAGAATTTATAAGAGTATTATATCTTGGGTCTAATAGTTCACTACCTTTTAGTAAATAGCATGGAGTCATCCTTCGTAGATGTGGTACCATGCACATTAATAGGAGATCATTTCAATAAAATGAGTTGTAGGGCTTGTTGGGTGTCATATTCGGCCACACGAGATACATTCACTGCTATGTGGGGGCGTGCCAAAATGGCTTGATTTAAAATGTGATCACCGTTGACCTTGCCGTCAAAATAAAGTGGTGCTTGGTTGAACGACCTATGGGTCAACCATCTATTTAGCCAGCAACGCGTTCATTTACTAAGTGACTTGTGGAGGTTAGAGCTCTTCCTCCAATGATTGTTTTTCCTTGACAATTAAGGACTTTACGGAGGTGCAACGATTATATGATCAAATAGAAAAGAAATCGAGAGGTGGACGTAGAAATGTGCGTAACTTACTACTAAAGTGGGATCATTAGCTTAGTTGAGAGCAACAGAGTGCTTCCTAAAGTAGTGTGTTAATAAGCAAGGCTATGACAATTCCAATAGTTACAAATATAGCCAATCCAATGTATGAGCATAGGCAGACAAATTACAAGACTATGAAAATCCTTTAAATCTGGCACACAAGCACGGATGAAAAGGAACTACAAATATTAGCCATAGATATGAGTCGGTCCAATGTGCTTGCAGGGACAGACTGGTTCTACTTCTAACCTAAGGTTCCACATACGACCGGTGAGTAATGGAGGGGATAATCCCATGCTAAAATAAAATGCATCGCATTGGATTGATTATGCTTCCTTACATAAAATTTGAGTTTTGGATTCGAGAGAGCCTCATTCTTCCTCTCCACCTCCTTTTTATATAGTATTCTCAAGAAAAGAAAGAGAATAACCAATCATCCATGCACGTGGCATCCTCTCATGCAACTGGTCGGGAAAGAGCAGTTATACCATTTTTTAATCATGGTATGCCTTCGCTGAACGTACTTCATTGCAGGGCTTTAACAACCATTCATTCTTATCCAGTGATTGCTTGCTTTCATGCCGAGACTTCACCAAGACATGGCCTGTCAAATATGCCATATGTCACTATTTGCACAGTTGATCCAATTTGTAAGATTTTGGTACAAATACTATAACACATCAAAACCCGACATCCAAGTATGAATACTCATATCCCGTGTCCTAAGGTATTAATACTAAAATAGTTCAGTGCATTGCATTGACACTAAAAACACTTCAGTTTTTGTCACTTAAGAATGATTCTTTAGTTGCACAAACTCGAGTGGAATACCGCACATGGAAAAAATATTCCACATGTGTACTTAGTCAAATTAAAATTAATCACATGAATATACAACTCATAGGAAAAAAGATAAAATAATTATCATATATATAAAGTCTTATTTTTGTTTCTATACGTGCGTTCACACCTATTACACTTACGTGGCATTTTTTCATTAGTTCCTTGGATTGCGTCCGAAACATATGGCAGTTGATAGATAGCTACTCTGCGACCGGGCTATCGATGGCAAGTAACTGACAAATCTATGTAGTGCCAGCGTGATATCTGTTTACCCACGCTGTCCATCCCTTTTCTTAGACCATTTTAAGTTATGTACAAAAAAATACGCAGTTTCAACACCCAAGTGGACCACATCAGCTATGACTCTTACATTTAATGGAACTTGTATTTAATGCAGTCCTAGCTTAATATTTAGAGTGGTCCACTTGAGCACTGGATCTGTCTCCTTTTTGGGCTCATATCTTAAAAAGATACGAGAGAAGGGATGGACAGTGGGGATAAAGAGATAAATCACGGTGGGTCCCCACACAGATCTGCCTATTCTCCATTAGAGACTAAAATGGGAGTCGGACGCAATCCACTTTCGAAGCTGAGTTACTTGGGTGAAACCCACGTTGACGGAACCAAACCGAAATAAAAACAGTTATTTTTCCAGAAGTAGATTGCGTACTGAGTAACTCAGCTTACTGAGTAAACTCCGTGGGGTTTACTGTGATTTATGTATTTTATCCTGTCTGCCCATCTATTTTACAATGTCATTTTAAGGTCTTAGATCCAAATCTAAGCATATACAAGACTAAAATGGACCACACCACAGGAAATAGTGTGAATTAAATTTATACAGTTGAAAAATTCTTCAGGGCCGTAGAAGTTTTGGATCAATATTATATTTGCTTTCTTTTTCCTTCATCTATGATTATTTGATCTTATGAATAATTTGGATGAAAAGTAAATATCACTGTAAGGCCTAGTAAGGTTTCAACTGGTGAAAAGTAGGACTCATTTGAGATTTGTATAAGCTTCAGTTTTGAGCTCAATGCCTAAAATGAGGATGGGCCAAGGTCAAGGACGCAGGGTTTTGGGTGAGGTCATGCCACACTAATCTACTCCAATGAAAATGTATAAGTTAATTAATATATTATATATAATATAAAAGGGGTCACCCATATAAAATTTAAAAAGAAAAAGCTCAACCTGAGTACTTGAACCTCGAGCTTGAACTTAGATGGCCATGCCTGCATATTGAATTAGACCGTTGGTTGTCATTGATTCCAATGTTGTGGCCCGCCTGATAAGCTGGCCAACCTGATTTTTGTGCCACCTGATCTTCATGGTAGGACCTACCCTTTACACGGTACGGATTTCACACATGGAGCGAAAGACAGGCCTTCATGCGAGCTACAGCAAACAGGCCCTCTCCTGTAAGATCAGGTCGAATTGTGTTATCCGTATGTCGCAGTTTTGTACTGTACACACGCGTTTTCAATTCTAGCAATTGAAACCCATGCTTCAGTAATCGAGACCACTGGCGTAGTGGGTCCAACCGTGGAGCATGCACCGGAAATCTTTTAGATTGGAAGATCCCACAGATCGGTATTACGTAGTTGAATACGGACCATTGTTTTATTTGCCTTCTCAATATCACGGCAAAATCAATCAATTGAGATTTTTTGAAGTGTAGCCTATCCACGGACACAATATATCAAAGGTACTAATCATACAATTACACATGGATCAGACGTGCATTGAAAGAAGGAGAGACAGAGAGCGAGAGAGACAAACACAGAATTCCTTATTTGGTGGTGATTCAATCTTGGTGGGCCCCACACTCTCCTCGCCCAACTCGGCTTCTGTAGTGGTCCCTTCAGTACCGAGCTAGGTACTGGTCGGTGCTGGGAAAGCTAGGTGGGCCTCACCATGATGTATGTGTCTTATCCACTCCGTCCATTCATTTTACGAGCATATTTTAGGGCATGAACCTAAAAAATGAGGTGGGTGAAATCCTGGGATGGGCATGACCGTAGGAATCAATGGTGATTGAACGGCCACCATTAAAAATTTCCTATGGCTCAGTGTAATGTTTAATTTCCATCCAACCGGTTCACTAGGTTACGTAAGACCTAGATGAAGTGAAAATACAAATATCAGCTTGATCCAAAACTTTTGTGGCCCCTAAGAAGTTTTAAGTGGTGAGAGTTCAATCAACATTGTTTCGTATGATGTGGTCTATATGAAATTTGGATTTATCTAAATTTTAAAGGGGTATCCTAAAATAAGTTTAAAAATTAATGGACGGAGTGGATAAGATACATACATCACGGGGGGGCCCACATAGCCTTTTCTAGCACCTACCGGCTACCAGTGCTGAGCTCGTTGCTGGAGGGGTCAGTACCGAATCGGAGTCCCTCTCCGCCACTCCCTCCATATTCCTTCGCTTCGATGTAACCAATCAAATTTCAGTTCTACAGGAACATCACCAACGACCAACAGCCACTCCTCCCTCTCCCCTTCCTTCGTATGCTCTCTCTCTCTCTCTCTCTCTCTCTCTCTCTCTCTCCCCTTTTGTGTGCTCTAACTGCCTTCCAAGAGCTGTTCAATGCCTGGAACCATCAGAGTCTCAGGTTCTCTCTCTCTCTCTCTCTCTCTCTCTCTCTCTCTCTCTCTCTCTCTATCTCTCATTTTGTAATTTGATTCCACCCACTTGATTATATGATTTGGGTCACACTTGTTTTGACTTTAAATTGCATCTCTTTCTCTCTCTGATTACCCAATTGAGAAATCCTGATGTTTTGATGAACTCATTCCAGTTCTTGACTTGATGGACATCCCATCCTCAGCATCATCCTCCCCTGTTTCCATAAAGGGTGAGTATGTTACCATCTTCCTTTCCAGAATTGCAGTCGGCAGCGACTCCCGACTGGTAAATTCATCCATCCTTCTACTACTGGTTGTAGAACGTTACAAAGTTGTAGTGTTGTATCACCAAAAGTAGAAAAGAGGGTGCATTTGTTAGTCAGAGTGGGTATTTATTTGGTGCCTTCTTCAAATGGATTCTGATAGCTATAACTGATGTATGCAGTTGCTATGGGGACGAGGGAATTTCAAACTTGTGACAAGGGCGACTTCTTATTGTAAGCAGAAATATTTCCCCCTTTTGGTCTCCTGTCCTTTTTATTTTTTCCCTTCTGTTTTTTATTTTATTTTATTTTAATTTTCGATGGATTGATTGGATTTCTGCTTCAGTTGGGGTATAGTGTTTGTGGGTGTCAAAGTTAGAGGAAACATACAATTTTTTATCAGCTAGATGAATTGGACATCTGGGGACCACTTCTCTCACAATCCAAACCATTTGTATGGTTGGCCCTGCAGTGGATCGAGACACCCAGAAGTCTTACCCATCAGATATCCTATCCATCTGATTGGGCCACCAGTAAATGTGGAGCATTGGTGGTAATTGTTTGTGTGCTAGCCACCAATTGGATGGCTGAGATCATCTGATAAGAGGGAATATTGGGGCATGGCCCATCCCATGATGGGAGTCACGATATGAACTGCCGCAAGGTTACTGATCAGTGGGCAGTGTCATTGGGTGTTTGCTTCTTTGAATTAATGCATCTACTGTTACTTTGCACTTTCAGTGAATTGTGTTGTGTTAGTTTCTATCTTGATAGATGTTAGTTCTGATGTGCAGCCCATTAACGACCCTCCGGGACAACCTGATTGTTACACTTCGTGATGCCGAGGGGAATGAGATATCTAGAACAGGTTTTATTCATTGAATTTATTTTGGATTTTTCTTTCTTGAATTGCTTGCTGGACTGGTCCACTTGGGATTTCTCAATGGATGGAGGGGATAAACATGGAGTGGCCTGCTTTGGTAGATGTTGCAACCATGTCGGTGGTTCAGAAGGGTTTGTGGGATGATTTGTTTCCACTTGAAGGTGGTGGTCTAATACACATGAAGCTGCAGTTCATACTTAGTGAAGAAGATCATAAGCGGATTCAGGACATGGTATGCTCACTTTTTCAGTATCGGATGGTAAAACACCTGCAAAAGGTTGTGTTTCATTCTATTTTATGTTATTTCAAGATGCTTTAAAAAAAAAAAAAAATCTTTTGCCAGAGAGAAGCTGCAGTGAAGAAGAAACAAGGGGAGCTGGGGAAGAGGAGTGTTGATCATTCAGAAACACCCAGGGATGTGGCTGCTGGTGGTAATGCCGAATTGTCTCTCTGATCTCCTTTTGGATTTTGAAAGGCCTATTTTGATTTTCAAAATCTTCATTTTCTCAAGATTTGCAGGAAAGCGCTGTCCCCATGAAAGCCATAGGTGTAGAGGAACCCATCAAACGTTCAAATCTAGAAACAATTGAGCACATCGAGGATTTACAATCCAGTAGTGATGTTCAAGACAATCGACCCGAGCAAACAGCCCCAGTTAAGTAATCTTTTGCCACCTCAATTTCACCACTTGATGTGAAATTAGGTAACTGGTATTATGTAGGTCTAGCTGGTTGGAGAAGCTCAGGGCCTGTTTGGCTGCCACTTAAAAACCTGTTAATCTCATTTTAGTTAATTGTAACTATGTAATAGAGATCCTAATTGTTGGTCATCAAGATTTTTTTTAATCACTACCAAAAAGATATATGGTCTCTAATATATAATTATGATCAGAGGTTGAATTCCCTACGGATGTGGTGACCATGGGTGGTCTATCCAAGCCATTGTTCTGACGGCCCCCACCATGAATGGATCATTCCCAGAATATCCTTTCAATTGGTCAACTCTAACCTTCCTGTCGTTGGCATGCAAATTCATCGTTAAAAAGAAATGCACGAGTAAGCCACATTCAATGGAGGAAGGACCAAATATTCAATGGCTCGGATCCTCCAATTAGGTAGTTTTGAGGGGAGTGGTCCATCCATGATGGGGCCCGTCCAATGAATGACTTGGATTGATCAATGATGGGCCCTGCATCTACAAAACTAAGTTCCAAAAAGGGTGGTTCCCTGTTCTGAATGAATAGGGAACTCAGCCTCTTATGATTAACTAAAATGAGATAAACTCATTTTTAAGTGGCACCCATACTGGCCCCTTGATTTTCATTTAAAATACAATTTGTGGAAATGCTGACTGTGCATGCCTGTATTAAGTTATTGCCAACCGTTTATTCCTTCCATACAGTGGTTTTTTAGCTCCTCATCACACTCATACAACAAAAAGTAGTTATGGTGGAAGAGAATTTTTCATGTTTCCCTAACAGTCCATGGACCTGTTTTTAATGATACAGATGGAAGTGGGAATTCTTCAACGGATCCATTGTCGCAAGAGGTTCAGAAAGACAGTCAACACCCATCTGAATGCATCAGCAGCCATTTGACTGAGGCAAATTACATCACATCTGAAGAAACTCAATCATCTAACATCCAATCAACTTCTACTGATGTTACCCAGAGGCCCATTTGGTCACATGAAGCTTTAGATCCTTCTTTAAGATGCTCAGAATCCTCACCAGCTGAATTCATCACTGAAAATAGAAATTCGGTTTCTTCCACATCTGGAGAAGATAGAACTCCTGGTTCTGAAATGGAGAGTTCAATCAAGAGAAATCCAAGCAGTGTAAGGAAAATGATTATTGCATTTGAAAGTACTCTAACTCAGGTAATTCTATCTCAGATTTTTACACTCTATGGGTACTTTGACAAAGATTATTTGTTTTACTTGACTCCAAAAGACTTGTATGAAATCAGGAACCGAAATCTCAGGTGGGCCCTTTGGAGAAACCCCAAAGAAGGAAAATCAAGATGGAGAGCTCTTCGAAGAGGCCATGGGTAGAAGAAGCCAGCGCGATTTCTATTTCTACAGGAAGGCTTCCGGATGCAAACTTGCAACAAAACCCAAAATACCTAAAACCGCTTCATGCAAAGAAATTGGAAGAAACACCTCATTCAAATCTAGACACTGGATTTGGAAGAAAAGACCCATTTGGTTTGAAAAACGAGCAGTTGGAGCTGTTAGGAGCACGACATGACCCAGTCGAAGAAACAAACTCAGATAAAGACACTAGAGAGTTTAATCACTGTTTGGGTATAAATGATGGTGGATTGAAAACTTGTAGAGAAGATTCAGACTATGTAAGTATCTCTGGAGCTTCAAAAAGAAAACAGGAACTGGTGATAGACAATGAAGTCCGACAGTGTCTCTTTGAGAGCCCTTGGAGCTGGATATTCCAAGATGAAACAAGACGTCTATGTATTACAACTGGGAGCAAACAAATGAGGAATGTTGTTGAAGGATATAGCATCTACACAGAAACACAAAAACAGCCAGGGGTGGTAAATATCTCCAGAACAGAAGAAGAGGTTTGTATTTTCATCTCCCAAATTTAATTCGACATTGTATTGCACAATGCGAAATTACAGGTAAAGGCGACATTATTTTCGCTGTTATGCAGAGTAAGATATGTGACAACACTCATACTGAGGTTAGTAAAGACGATGCGGCTTCTTGTAATTTGAGGAAACCGAAGCTTGACAATTCGGCGGATATTTCAAAGATTGCTTGGGGATTGATTGAACAGGTTGCTTCTCTTTCTTGTTTTGTACCATTAATGCCTCATCATCATTTTCAATATCCATACTAGAAAATGTTATTGCAGTGTTTTTAGTATGATTATATCTAAATGTCCATCTTAATTAGTTGGAGATAGATATGTATACGTTCCTTACTTGAAAGAAAAGGTCCATAAAAAACGCAAACATACTTCTCTCTCCCTTCAAGTTGGATGATTTAAGTCTAACATTTCCAAGTTCACTTATGATAAGTTGAAATCTATCATTCCCAAGAGCCTTGGTAAGGATGTGTGTTGATTGATCTTCATTTTGATAAATGAATTACAAATGGTACCTCGTGGCAATGTAGATAGCAGCTTGATTGTCACGAAATGTTGCCATTTGATTATCAAATGAATTTGACCAAGTCAAGTCACCTTTTGTATAGCCCATAGCACCGCATGCAGCTTTATCACTTGATTGAGATATTGTATGGTTGTATCTTGCTCATTTTTGTTAGAGGAACTCCAAGGTTAAAGAAAAGACAGAAGAAGAATAGAGAAGAAAGGGAAGAGGAGATTGGATCGGTAATGCTCTGATACCATGTCAAATTAGGATAAAAGAACGAAAAAAAAGAGATGGATAAGATAAAAGGGGGGAATTGCGAGAGAGAAGGGAGTAGTTGTTCTCCCTCTCCTTACTCATGGCTTAGTGGTAGACTCACAAGAGTTTCAACACTAAGGTCATGGGTTCGAGCACCTATTGTGGGGTGTGTGTGTGTGTGTGTGTGTGTGAGGGTATGTGTGTAAAGAAAAAAAAGAAAAAAGAAAAAAATAATAATAATAACATCTACATTTAGAGAATCTAATTCTAATATGGTGCACCATAGGTGAACTCAAATCTGTGTACACTAACACTACCAATGAACTAGGTTCTTTCCTATGTAAACACAATGTGGTGTAGATATTTGTCATTTGGATACCAAACTGGCATTCATATTCCTTTTGTTTTCCTCCAATTGTGGTACATAAAAGGGTTTCTACTGCATCTCTTCATCGAATAACACGGTGCCAAGTAAATTGCCCAAACATGTTGTTGGTGCAACTTGAACGCATCAAGGTGATTCTTATTTTATGCGTTGACTGCGTAAATGGAATTTGCTCCTTGTTATCTATTTTTCTTACTAAAACCTTAGTACTTTTTCTTTGTTCGATGCATGCAAATTGTCATCTGTTCCTTATGGTCACATGGTGGTTCAATCAAGGAAATGTTAGCCAACCATGTGGTACTTTAATAGCATTGTTGCGGCTAAGTCAGCTATATGGGGCTTGGAAGTCTCTAAGGGCCTGTTTGATTACCATCAAAGTTGTGTTTGGATAGAACTTTAACACATCTGTCCAACCAACAGTGTCTGAATTGGCCTGTTTGAATTGTCTATTTTATTGTATTGTCTACCATTTGTGAAACACCTTATCTAGGCAAGCATGTGTGGCTCTTGTACACATTAGGCACATTGGCATGTGTGGATGTGTTGTGCACTTGTGGATAAAGAATGGGATATGAGACACATATGGATTGCTTGAAGATGCATGGTAGCATGTGTCAATCTCTTGTGTTTACATGGTGGCATATGTGGCACATGCGGTGTATGTACATATGGGTAGCACTTGCAGCACATGTGGGGCATTTGAAGGTCGAATCAGCCAAATGTGGGGGTGCTTGAAGGTTGAATTTGGCACATGTAGGGTGGTTGAATATGAGCAGTGTCGACTTATCTGGCAAATGTAGCACATGTGCTATGCATATGTACCAAAGATTGCTACTGCTATTTGTATTTTATGGAAAATGGGCTAAAACCTACTTTCTTTTGGGATTGCCCAATCCACAATAATGTCTAGTTTTTTCTACAGCCACATCTTTGGTTTTATTGAAATTAGTGTTATGTCCGAATAACTGTTGCTGACAAACCAGGGACTTGTGCCCTGTCCAGGCAGGATTGTCCGAATGGAACTTCAGTGACCAAATGACCCCTAAGAGATCATTTCAACTTTCCATGAGTATCACTTGTGCGGAGGATCCAAAATCCATGGTAGCTCTCGTAATTTCACTTTTAACTTTTTAATGGCAGCCACGGTGGCCTACTAACAAGAAACCATCTATTTACCATTTGAGAATTTCTTTTTCATAAGGGTCATCATTTTATCTGATTGCATGAATAAAAGTAATTTTCTTTAGCTTGTATGTACTGTCTTTGATATAAAAAAAAGGTCCCTGTGCTGTTAAGGCCTCAAGTATGGTGTACTTGTCTGATATCATCATTCATAATTCACTTCCTTTCCAAGATCATATCCTTGCATATTTCATTAAGATTGCATCGTTCTTCAGCTTTGAGTCTTTGATTGAAAAGAACCAATATCAGTACAACTGTGCATACTGCAGGCGATAAAGGTTGGGATTTTAGTGGTGTGTGGAGCTATTCTTTTTGGTACCAGAGAAAGAAAGACAAGGTCCTTAAACACTGTATCTCTTTTATTTATCTTTTTTTTTTTGTTTATATTGGGCTTTTGTTGCTAAGCTTGGCTATGGCAATGGTTGCTTGATCTTATAGCATGCTTCACTACAATGTGGGCCAGGAATCCTCTTTTTCAATAGGCAATGTTTGGAGAAGGGTGCATATATCATGGATGCCACTGTTTGTTGAGGGAATCAACCTTGCTGCAACGGTCATCAGTGATCACTTGCCACTTGTGTGTTAGAGGATTAGTGTCATATTTACGATCAATCTATTAACATTGTAGAATGTTTTTTGTTTTTGTGTTGACAGGTAAAAGTAAATGGGTGGCAGTGGTTGGAAGTT
Organism: Magnolia kwangsiensis; assembly: GCA_037074715.1. NCBI lineage: Eukaryota > Viridiplantae > Streptophyta > Magnoliopsida > Magnoliales > Magnoliaceae > Magnolia > Magnolia kwangsiensis. The sequence continues at coordinate 103,518,823 of CM073581.1, forward strand.
GGAAATTATGAAGCAAGAGTTGTAGCATTGAGGCTGTGAGTTAGCTTACAAACATTCCCATAAAAAAAAAAAAACAGAAATCTCTTGGCATAATTTTCTTCCTTGCATAATGGTTTCCTGAGAGTATACTATTTTCTAATTATTTGGGTGTCCATGAATTGGGATTTTAATATCGAGCTGATCTGGCTGCCCATTCTGATTTTTTGGTTTCATCCATCCTCTTAACAGACACACACACACACACACACACACGAGAGAGAGAGAGAGAGAGAGAGAGAGAGAGAGAGAGAGAGAGAGAGAGAGAGAGAGAGAGAGAGAGAGAGAGAGAGAGAGACCAAATTTGAGTTGAAAAGGCAACCCTTAAACTAATCTGAATTTCTTGTAATTGAATAACAAGTGCATACTATTTACAAAAGTTTTGGTTGGGAATTTCATGCTGGAGAAATGGTGGCTTTATACAACACGCTAGAACAGTGCTAGCCGGGTCTGCTACTCCAAATTCACCTTGTTCAGTTGAAATTGAGGTTGACATGTCATTGGAAATCTTCAACGGAGGAGATTTTTGTCTAGCAATAGCTGTATTAGTTCATGTATTACATACCCAGAATTCTGATTCATCTTAGTATATATTTATTTACATTGTGTGCATGAGCGTGAGGAGAATGCTCAAATGATACTTGTAACACTACCATTAGCGTGGTACTGAGCTATGTGGGCCCCCCTTGATATGTACATTAGATCTACCCAGTCAATTAACCATGCCCTTCAATGTTAGGCCATGGGATTAAATGGAAGAGAAAAGGCCCTTTTCTCTTACAGCATGTCACAGTTCCACAACACCAATGACTCGCAGTTACTGTCTCGATAAACATTCTTGGGTATCGATGTTGAGATTCAAGAGTTATCTATTGTTGATGCAAAAAACTGGTGTGCCCTTCCCCGTCCACCACCTGCACAAGAAAGAGACAAAAGAGATCCTGGCTAGAGTCGGGGACCCTCCGATGCTTAAGTCAGTGATAGGACTATGATAAGGGTTTTTGAGAAGGGTTTTCTGCGTACCTGTAAGCTTGGAGTTTTCTTGGATTTATAGGAACGAGAGGGTCCCAGCGTGTAGGGATTCTCTCCCGCATATCTTGGAGATATGATTTAGTTGCATTCTATTCATGGATTCTATCCGATCTCGAGATCTTTAGGGTTATCGGGAATCCTTTTACAAGATTTTCGGGATGGTATTTGTGTTTACACCGTCTCTTCCTTGCTTGGCTTGGCCTTAACCGACTCTGTTAATAATTGAGTCTCGACTAGCTGCAAGGATAAGCTTTTTGCCTTCTGTCGGATGAAATAGAGTCAGCCCGTAGCTGATATCCTTTCTTAATCCAATAGCCGTCCATAACCGACCTGATATGGGGCTGTTTTATAGTCGGCCTGATGACTCCTAGCGTTCAGACTTTAATCGGTCCTTTTAGACATTGTTGGCTCAGTATCCGAGTCAACTTTATGCGTCTAATGTGTTTCGCATATGGCTCATGACTCTACAAACTTCGGTTGAAATTTGTTTCTTGCGATCCGAGTTAAGTCTCTCTTTAAGCATTTGACTCTTTTACCTCGGTCGGGCTCATTGCCTCGGAATCATGAGTAGTGTCAATAGAGTTGGTTCATTGCATATTTGGGTCTCTAGACTTGTCATAATTTTCCCCAACATCTACTACTATGAAATCAACAGTTTAGTACGAAAGATTTTCTCACAATGAGTGCACTGATGTATCTCCCCGTTGTGCGATTGCATCTCATTTTGAAAATATCCATGGGTAATCTCTATAACAGTGCAGTAGTTTGCTTGAGTGGAAAAGAAACGAAAATGTTACGGATTGCGGGCCTTCCTGATGAACGACTTGGATCTTTCAGTGGCAAGTGCTCCCCTACGTGTCCCTACTAGTTAGTGGAAATGAGGCACATTGTGTGTGGGGCCTACTTTAATTTGTGAGTGATATCCAATCCATCCATCTCCTATGCTCCTCACGTCTTCTTGGGCTCCCAAAAAATCAGGCTGAGCAAATCAGGTGGGCCACATTGCACAATTATGCGTAGAACCTCCTGAATCACGGGTGTGGTCCACCTGAGTTTGGGAATGGCCTGATTTTTAAGATGTTCATTCTTCTTGGTGGGGCTTATTTTCTGAATGGATTGAATGGCATGTAGAAAACATAGTGCGCCTCACAGTTTGGTAGGTGTTTCCATCCCAACTATGACCGCGTAAAGACTTCTTAACCAATGGAGCGTTGTACTTTGGATGATTTTCTATGTTTTGATTCATACTTTAGTTGAATTTTCTTTTAATTATAGTTTAATATTAAGGAATGCTTTCAATTTCTTATGATTCGTTATGACTTAAATTATAATGGATCTACAGTGTTGTACAGCCCACTTGAGTTTTGGATCCAATTATGAGATTTTTGTTTTTTTTGTACGAGAACACTGGGGCCACACATGGTGGATGGATAGGAGCCTATGAGATCAACGGTCTACAGGACCACTTGGCTGACACAAGGCTCGAAGGGGCCGTCCATACACATGCTCGTAGCCAATGTAATTCTGGCCTGCACATGCATCAATCCTAATCATCAAAATCATGGACCCTAATGCATACGCGACATTGAAATAAGTAAATAACGTTGATTACATGCGACTATCTCAGGTCAAGTGATTCCTCTTCAACGTCTTTCGAATTTGGACCGTTAAAAAGCTATCTTTCCCATTGAATTTGGACAGTTAAAAAGCTCTCTTTTCCTTAAATGGGACGGCAGATTCCGTCCTGCCCCAGCCAGGCCGGACTCGGTCCTGCAAGGGGCTCCGTAGGGCCCACCGTGATGTACGTATTTTATCCACGCCGTCCATCCATCTTGACAGATAATTTAAGGACATGAGCGAAAAAAGTAGTCAACCATCCCACGGATAATTTATGACGCCTACGGTTGAAACCTTCCCAGGCCCATCGCGATGTTTATCTACCATCCAACCGGTTCATCACGTTGACCTGTATGAAATAAAAATACAAATATCAGCTTCATCAAAACTTTTATTTTCATTGGCGAGCATTCGATCCCCGTTGTGTGGTCCACTTCAGCCCTGGATCTGCCTCATTTTTTGGACTCATACCCTAAAATACATGCATCACGGTGGGCCCCACAGAGCCCCTTCCAGGACGGCAGGATGTAATCCGCGTCTCCTTAAACGTGGAAGACTCATGCCCGGTGGACCCAAGATATGGTTTTAATTGAGGACATGCATGACACGTGTTTTCCGTAGGGATGCGTGTGAACCGTCACGGTTTTAATATCTCCTCTACGTTATCTGCCGACCAACGGTACGGTGGTTGTCCATAGAGACGACTGACGAGTATCTGCGTACAGTGTGCCTCAGCCGTTCAGATTTTCAGGCTGTTTAAATGAGGGCAAATAGTTCGGTAATCCAAGACGTTGATATGATGTGGCCCCTGCACAATTCGTTGCAAGATAATGGACTGTTCAGAGGAAAAACACATCAGGGGTTCGCAGTCCACGAAAAGGGCCAAAGATTCAACGGTTAGGATCTCCCAGCATGGGGATTTTTCTGGTGATTGAGACATCAGCAGCGAGACCCACCATATTAGTGGTTTGGATCATAGAAAATATGATACTCTAGCAGATTACAACCATCCATGCATGCACGGTGTGCCTGGCACACATATACATCAATCCAAACCGTCAAATGTGCCACAAGATGGGTCTTGGGAAATCATATTGACCAGAGCATCATAACCTCTGATTGACGGTTGCAAATTGTTTCATTGTACCGATACTTCGACGGTCACAATCGAACATGATTATCCCCTTGAAATGTCAGATTCCCTTGATTGATGAAAGTGGTCCCCACCATTTGGACGGTTTTGAACGCGTAATCTTCGAAGTACTCCACCCCAGTATCAAGCAACACCCAAGAGAAAGGAAGATGAGATTCGGATAAGGAGAGTTTGAAGAAGCGATTCGCAATGCACTTGCCAAATTGGACCACGTATGCAGTATTCGGGCCACTCATCATATGGTATTCTGATTGAACACTTTCAGCAAAAGAATCAAGAAAAAAAACACACTCTTTACATGGGCCACACATGTACTTTGAATAAACACCCTAGGCCATCTCTTTACCAACCGTCCATTTCTCTTGCAATTTTTATTTTTTATTACACTCTCTCACACACATGACACCCCACCATAGGTACTAAAACCTATGACCTCATTTTTTGGCTCATGCCTTTAGAATAATCATGCAAAATGGATGGATGTAGGGGATACAACACATTTATCATTGTGGGGTCATGGATAGCAATGTGGTCACCGACAATGTCATTTTGTGATCATTCATTGTATGCATGACACATGGTATCCTATAAAAGCAAATGGTTATTCAGTGATTGTCAATAATACCTTCAGAACCTCTAAATATCTAAAAATATTAAAATTATATAATGGGCCATGGTCATGTGTCGAGGCCAACCTTACTTTACATGAATGTAGCCCGATGTGATAGTACCACGTGCTGCTTGTTCCTGTTTTGATAATGACCTATAACCTAATTAATTCCGTAAGGTTATGAAGTTGTAGTAAATTTTCAAATCTATAAATCCGTATCTAACACGAAAAATTTAGTTTATTGACGTGGTGTGATATGATTGAGCCATATGCCATTGTAAAATAATACATTTTCATTTTAAAAAAGAAAGACAAATTTAAAATGATATCCTCTTGCTTTCACGAAAAAGAGAGCATGAGATTCAACCCACAACAGTAAATTAGCAGACAGAACAGCTTTCAAAGATATTTTGTTGTGGGTGCAACTTCAGTGGATCCTTGACTGTAGATGAATCCCTGACCATGTAGCCCACTGTAGTATATGTGCTCTACATCTACACTGGCAGTTTTAGACAAGAAGCATGTCCAAATCTCAGGCCGACCACACCATGGGTAATAGTGATGATTGACCTTGAAAGTTTTTTGTGGGCCACACAAAATTTTGAATCAAGTTAATATCTATAAGCCCTTTCATCTACATCTTTGTGAATTTATCAACAAGTTAGATTGTAAATAAATATTTTGGTGGCCCTCAAGCAAGTTTTTCGTTGATGAATATTCAATTACTATTCTTTCTATTAGCGTGGTCCACCTAAGATTTAGGCTTGCTTCAATTTTTGAGATCATGCCTTTAAATGAACAGTCAAAATGAATGGATCATTCGGATATAAGACACTTATTTCACAGTAGTGCCACAGCCAGGGATCTACCAAAACTAGACCTTTTTGCTGTCGTGCGACAGTAGCTAGTGGGACGATCAAATCTCGTAGACTGAGCTTCCACCCGGGAGACAGTAATGTGGATGGGACCTTGCCCGTGGGACCACCGCAATCTATTTATTATTATTATTATTTGACTGTGGACCACCGCAATGTATTATCCACGCCATCCATTCGATTTGTGAGCTTTTTTTTTTTTTTTTTAATAAATTAATTTTTTGTTTTAACTTCCTAAAATAAAGTAACAAATTTCAGCTGGACCACACCACAGGAAACAGTGGTAGCTGACCGTTAAAAACTCTGTGGGCCACGGCGCACAAAAAAAAAAAGAGGATCAGGCCGATGCATCCAGGTCTGTATGAACTTATCAACAGGTTGGATGACAAATAAACATTATACCGAATTCTAGTGGTTGTCGTTCAACGACTATTTTCTGCGGTGCGGTGTACTTGAGATTTGGATGGACCCATGCTATAAAATGGTCTGGCAAAACCGATGGACGACGTAGATATACAATCCATACATGGAGGTTGGGGCCAGGGTCAGGTTCCCACTCACATCGCTAAGTCGCGTCCTCCGTAGATGAACTCAATCCGCCTAGGTTGGATGGCACACGAGAGGACGTGTGGGTCCCATGCGCAGTAAAGCAACGACTCAGAGGAACCGGCCTCATCGTCCGCCTCCGAAACTTCAATTTCCCGGTTATCTCTTCTTCCCGGTATTACACGTATTCCAAAGTCTGCTAGAGAACTGAAGAAAGCAAGAACGAGAGGAAATAAAGATTTCAAAGAGAAGATTCTCTCTCTAGAACGAGAGGAAACAAAGATTTCAAAGAGAAGACTCTCTCTCTCTATTTCTCATTTCCATGGCCTCTTCTCCATTTCCCTACCTTCTCTCTCACAACTACTACTCTCTCATGGAGCAAAATCACACCATCCTCTCTCTCCTCTTCCTTGCCTTTTCTCTCTCTTTCCTCCTCTTCATCTCCTTCGTCAAAAACCATACTAAAAACCCACAAAAACCCACCTCCAATCCCTTCTCCATCTTCAAATTCTCCCTCTCTAGACCCCCCAAGAAACCCCATCAGAATCAAACTCACCGCCTCTTTCTAGAGATCCTCACATCCAGCCATCCAACCAAATGGGCCACCATCGACCCTCTGATCGATGCCGGGAATGACGAGTCGGCGGGGAATTGCGCCCGCGCAGATGGGTCGGAGATGGATTTTGCTAGGGATGGTAGGGGAGACGATTGTGAGAGGAGCGGGGATTTGAAAGGGAAGAAGAAGAAGAAGAGGAGCAAGAAGAAGCGGCAGCAGAATCCGCAGGTGGAGGAAGAGGAGGGTGTTGAGTATCAGGCTACGATGCCGCGGGCGGCGGCAGAAAAGTCAGGTGTGGATTTCTTGTATCCGTTCACGTCAGCATCGAGTGCCACCCAGAGGAAGATCAAGCTGCATTACGATGAGCTCGTGAAGTCGAATGATGCCAAGGCATTGACAATGGCTCAGGTAATTCTTTTCTCTGCTTGCAACAGAACTTTCATTTCTGCTTTTCTAGTCTTTATAGCTTTTCTTTTTTTAATGTTTTTTTTAAAAAAGAAATGAGTGAAATTCGAAGAGTCTTTTCTTTGGTAGGATCCAGAATTCTATGTTTGTGTGTAATCTGGTTAATGTTTTAGAATGATTTAGTTCTCTTGGCTAATATTTGAGTGTGTTTAGATGCTAAATTGAAATGAATTAAAATAACTTAATCCAATAAAGAGGAATTAACTGATACGTGCCTAAGCTGCATTCAATTCAATAAGGGCCTGTTTGGACGGGCAGGCTGGATAGGATTAGATGGTATTAGGCTGGATTGCACGGATTTTACGGCAATGATGGTAATGTCAGTGGATTGTCTTTAAGATCCATGGAATTGCTATATCCCGGGATCGCTATACCCGGTCTGTTTGGGCACGCCCGGCCAAATCCAGGATTAAACCTTCTAATCCCTTTTAATACCTCTAACCAAACACGTCCAGGCAATTTTGAAGGGATTAGGATGGATTAGATGGGATTTAAGGTAATGATGGTGATGTCAGTGGATTGTCTTAAGATCCATGGGATTCCTGTATCCCGGGATCACGATCGCATGTCTGTTTGGGCATGCCTTGCCAATCCCGGGATCTATCTTCCAATCCCACCTAATCCCTTCTAATCCCATCCAGCGTGCCCGTCCAAACAGGCCCTAAAAGATTAACCCCCCAAATCACAATTCTGGCAGTTTCTACTCCAAATTGAAATTCTTGGAATGGCAATCGGGAATTGGTCTTTCCGAATTGAAATGGTGCAAACCCCACCATGATCAAAACTCACCATTGAGTGGGCCCTTCGTCTCTCCACAGGCTTGAACCATGTCAAGGCAGGCTAAGTCAGTCAAACACATTGGAATAGAATCTGCAAACAATGCTTCTGAGTTTTGAGCACTTAGGTCCTTAGGCAATAGCCTATGCGCCTATGCCATTGCCAAGGGGAGAGGAATATGTAGCTTGCAACTCCTCTCTCCTTAAGGAATAGCCTCAGCGCCCATGTTTTTTTTTTTTTCTTTGAAAGGTGAGAACAATTTTATTATGGAGCACACAAAATGCCAGAGAAAAAATAAAATAAAAAAAGAAAAACAACCTAAAAAGGACAACAACAATCCCTCTACCCATTTATACAAGAGGATCTCCCTACAACAAAACCCCTCACCCTACATAAAACCACATCTACCATTCCTTTCAGCCCAGATGGGCCAAAAGACCGTAGCAAACTAAGCACCCCAAAAAGTGTTGATCTGCTTCCGAAGACCTACCCCATTCCAAGCTAGAAGATCCCCTACAGATTTTTGTATAGTCCAAACAACATGGAAACTCCTAAGTCTGACCAAATCTGATTTGCAAACTTACAATGAATAAAAAAAAATGGTTCACTAACTCCTGCATCTTCCATACACATAAGACAAATGTTCGGGATCATCATAGACTGCTTCTAGAGATTATCCACAATCAACACGTCCTTTCCAACTAGCTAACCGAATGCCATAACCTTTGAGGAAGCTCCATATTTCTACACGTGCCGAGTTTTCGCATCACCAATTTCCCCATTAGGGTTAATCAAATCAGAAAATGACTGAACAGAGAAGCTGTCGGACTTTCCCCCCCTCCAAAGCAGCTTATCCGGGTTTGCAACTACTGGGAAGCTTAACTGGAGGTGAATTAACAACCTCACAAACTCTTCCGTCTCCTCATCGGTTAGCGGTCTATGACACGGAGGTGACCAAACAACAAAATCCCCACCAAAAGATAAGTAGCTAAAAACCAATGTGTTACAAGTCAGAGACAACCGAGCTATCCTTGGAAACGGATCTTTCAACGGAGGTCGTGAAGCCATACATCTTCCAAAATTCGGATCCTTTCAATGTTTCCAAGAGAGAAACCAACCCCCTCGTTGAACTTTCCTTTCATAGCCATCACCCCTTTCCAAATGGCTAGAGCTCTATATAAAGATGACTCTTTAGTGCACCACCCACCTAATTACTCCATACTTGCTTGCAATAGACCTCCAAAGTGCATCTTCCCCCACCCCGAACCTCCACATCATTTCCCCAAAACTGCCTGTTTCATAAGCCCTAAATCCTCTACACCTACATCTCCCCTATCAAATGGCTTACAGCCTTACATACCTCCGCCCAAGATAAAAGATGAAACTTCACATACCCTCACCTCCGTCTATGTTGTTGTCGAGGGGAAAGGAATATGTAGCTTGCAACTCTCTCTCTCTCTCTCTCTCTCTCTGCTTAGCAAAAGTATGGATGGGCTAAGGCCCTAATTGGTAGACCTCTAAAAATGAGTTCATCTATTTTGCTTAACAGTACTTACGTATTTGAGATCAAACGGTAAATTATGTATTGAAGAAGTAACCGACTATTTAACTCAAAGATCAGCTTCAAGCACCACTTATTGGCCTCTAGCCTTCATGATCTTTGATAAAAAAATCTTATTTATTGGTTCTGCCAGCACTCCCCAGGCCTCTCAGATTGCACTAAAGCTCAGTGGAACCTCTTCGATTTCCCTGCAATTCAAAGGAAGCCAAACCTCAGGAATGCAAACTAAGATTCGGCAGAGATGTTGAAGCTACTAGCTCTACTCTCTTCATCTAAGCAGCTATTGTTATGAAAGACTATTTCTAACATGGCCATTCATGGATGCGTTGAGTCCAACAATGAATGTTTTGGGATTGTTGAACACATTGAGGCTGAGGATGAAGCAAATATTCAAGTCACTGGGATTAAGTTCGCTTGGATGCTGCTCCTTGGTGCATTCGAATGTTGATCAAATCATGCAGAAACCTATGCTTTTCGGTTAGATCAGTTACTATTGGACATGCTTATGTCTCATTTGTCGTGGGCTACATCCTTGTTGAATCTCTTGGGATCCATTCCCTCCCATTTTCTTAGAAGTAAATATGTGCAACCACACCGATCAGTTTTTTGTTCCCTGGATTTTCTATGTTGGTGAGCATTCCTTGTTTTGTTGCTTTCTTCATGTGATAGTTTGGGATTTGGGCTATGCCCATGTTTGGTGTTCTTATGGAGTCACCCTTATATCTAGCCTTGTTGTGTTGCTGTTTGTTTTTTGGCTTTTGTCTTCAGTTTGTAACAGTACTACTGGTTAGGTTTATTAAACAAAAAGAGTATTGGAGATATTGATCTCTAATATGTAATTGTTGGTAATGTGCCCTAGAAAGCCAATCACGATTGTGAAAATCATATGTATTGACGACCATGTGTGTTTGTCTTGGTCTATAGATGCTGTAATTAAATGTAGGAAGTCTAAACTATATCTTCTTTTATGGGTTAAAGGAAGAGGTTCCTTGGTTGTTCTAGGTGAATGTGAGACTAGACACAAATCACAATGTCCCTAGTCAAGGGAGAGTTGTGTTTCATGGAACCGACAAGGAGTTGGGATGACAATCCCCACCATCAGGCTCAACGAGATGTTGGTGCCTAGGCCCTACCCCATATAGAAGTGTGAGTGTTCACGGTATGTAGGTTCTTCTGTTTGAACCTAGCTGTGCACTTTCATTGGAGGATCACACCGGGTCCCTGGACCAGGAGATCCATCATGTGCGGATCGGGTCGACTTAATTATGTACCAACTTTGAATAGTCCTTAGACCCGAGAACGTGTCGGGACTCCTTGGTCCTAGTGTTGTGGCTCCCTCTGCAAAGTTACATTAGTGACTAATGTATGAGTGTGGTTGGATACATGCATTAGGATACAGTATAAGGAGCCCACATGTTCCAACATGAGATCCATTGGTTACCTCAAGGATCTTATTTGTGGCTTAGATCTTAGTGACCTTCTATCTAGTGGTTTTCTAGCTGGCTCGATGTTAAAAAGGTTTTAAAGGTTTAATTGAATATTTTTAACTATTGATATTTTGTTAAATGTTAAAATTGCTTTAACATGCTTGATGGACATCTAATGGTTGAGATCTTGAGGTCCACTTCTTAGACTAGCATGTGATTTTGGTCAAGATTGGATGCCACTGGTTAGTGGAGGGACTTTGTCAATTTGGGTGCATGGATAAGACATGCTTACATGCCTTTTGATGGTGCAGGGCTAACCAAAATCTATAGGGGTGAGGACTGAGGAGTACCATAACTGGTATTTTTTTATTCAACCTTGATCCCATCTCTCAGAGAGAGAGAGAGAGAGAGAGAGAGAGAGAGAGAGAGAGAGAAAGAGAGAGATTCCCAGTGTTGTCATGTGCGATTGCATTGGCTCAGATCACACATGCCATGGCATACTAAATTATGTGATGGCATAATTGCATAATCACGGCATAATGGCCAACGATCAAGTTTCTTGTAAATTGTAATAAGTTGTAAGTTGTAACTTGGATTGTATGCATTAACTCATTAAGATTCAAGTTATCAATACAATTTCTATATTTGTAGTTTTCAATAATTAATTCATTTTTCGTGTAACTCGTTGATTATTTAAATTTGTTTTGTTATATATAATATAATATGACTTAACATATAGATGGCTTAATAGTCAAACTACAATGAAATAAGTAAATAAACCGATGTGGGGGCATCTTGGTGCGACTCCAACGATGCACAGTATCTCTACATTGGGGGTGGGGTGGCCCACGAGGTGGGGCCTGTGAAATGCAGGATAGCCATGAGGTGGGACCCATTGTGGGACCGTGCAATGCGAGGGTTGTCCACGGGGAGGACTCGCCTGGGGTTGTCTGGGATAACTATAATATAGGGATAAATCGGTGCTCTCCCAATAGCTCTGGAGCTTTTGGTGCATTGGTCAATTGTCCGCTATCAAAGTGGTATTAGAGCGGGAGCCTAGGGATCGAGTCTCCTCATTGGTGTGGGTGGATGATGCGGGGGCATTTTGGTGCGACTTGAAGGATGCACCGTATTTCCACACTGGGGGTATGGTGGCCCATGGGGTGGAGCGTGTGAGATGCAGGATGGCCACGAGGTGAGACCCATTGTGGGACCATGCGATGCGGGGGTTACCCACGAGGTGAGACCCATTGTGGGACCATGCGATGCGGGGGTTGCCCATGGGGAGGACTCGCTTGGGTTTGCCTAGGAGAGCTAGAATATAGGGATAAATCGGTACTCCGCAACAACTTTGCAGCTTTTGGTGCGTTGGCCGGTTGTCCGCTATCATAAACCCATTCCAATTACTTGTAGTAATTAGATATAGTTTTTCTTATTTTTTAAATAGAATTTTTTACAATTTTTTCGATTGTTTTAATTTTCAAGAAGAAGAAGAAGAAGCCATCAGCTTGAGCAATCACTTATGTGATTATGCGATGGCATAAGCGATCAGCCCAGGCTGATGGCTTTTGCTATTTTACGTGATTTGACAACAATGCTCCTTCCTTTCTCTATCGCATGTCCACAAGCCTGAGGCCCACCTTGGGCGTCTTGTTGTGTGCACGCCCAGCCCCACTCGCATATGACTACGTTCCTCTCCTTTCGTCTTTTTTGGAATAGATTAGGAAGAGACTTCCTAATTTGGAAGAGCAACATTGGCATCCGACAACAATCAAACAACATAAATTGGTGTATAATTTGTTTATGATTTTGTGCCAAAAAAGTTTATAATATCATAGACGGGGATCCTAATTAGGGCTTGATTATAATTTGAAGTGTTTTGAAAAGTTTAGTTTTTGCTACGTTTTGAAAATTCCAAATGGTACCATGAATTCATAATGTATCAGTATTAGAGATCAAGATATCCAATATATAATTACTATTAAGGAAAATGAGATGAACTTGTTTTCAGGCATTTACCAAACAGGTCCTAAGAATGGAAAGAGACAAGTGCCAAGGCATCCAAATACAAGTAGTTCTAATTGAATTTGGTAGGTCAAAGACAGAAGTTTGAGAAGTGCGGGTTTTGATGCCTACAAGACCATTAGTTACCTCATTACCTTTTTGAAAGATATGAAATATGTCCTAGGTGACGAGTTTCCCAAGTTGATCTTTGCAATTGATAATTGGATTTGCCACTTCCAAGCTGGGTCCCAAATGCCCTTGATTTTGTTGAGTTCTTGGAATGTGTCCTTTTCAATTTTCAAATTGCCAGTGCCTATGTTTAGGGCTAGTTGCAAATCATATGATAGACCCTTGAATTTTGTTGGCTTTCTATTACATAATTGGTGAGTGTGGCGTGTAGCTGCCAAAAATATGATTGTTTCACTTCTTATTGCAGACCTATAGCCCTCGTAGAGAGGGCTCACCAATGACAAAACTACCATAGGTAAGTTTGGCCCATGGAACAAGAGTGTTGCTAGGGGTGTACACCGAGTCGAGCTGGCCTCAGCTCAACTCGTCGTGGCCACTAGCTGACCCCAGCACGAACTCGGCTCGGCTCGGTCCTCGAGCCTGATTGGTTAGTAGCTTGGGCTAGTTCGAGCCAAAATCGAGCCTCTGCGGCATTTTCACAAACACATACAGTGCACTTTCAATTTCTCACTATATGTAAAACAACAACAACTGTTTATAAGTATTTCATCAAACACCTTATAAGCAACATCAAAATCAAGGAAAAATGGTATTTATTTCATATACATACCTTCCTTGCCACTAGCCGACACTTCGTTGAGTCATTTCATCAAGCACTTGGTGAGCAACATCAATATCAAAGTAACCGAGTCACCGAACTAGTTCGATCCGAGTCGAGTCGGCTCGGGCAAGCTCGAACTCAGTTTAAAATTTTTTCGAGCTCAAAAAAATCAGCTCGACTCGGCTCGAAGTCAACTTCGAACCGAGTCGAATTGAGCTTTTTCGAGTTGAGTCAAGCGAGCTAACTGAGCTAACTCGGTTCGTGTACACCCCTAAGTGTTGCAAATATGGTGTTATTGGTTCTAGTTAGTGAGAATCCTAAAATGGTATATTGTATGACAAATTTTAAGACCAGAAATGTCACAAAATTTTGTTTCAATTCTCTAGGATGTAAGATAGATTTTTGTCCATCGGACCTTTTTTGCTTTAAAGGCACATCTATTATTGTTCTTCCATATGTGACAACAAATGTATGGAAGAATGTCAATATAGACAAAATATCTACGGTGGTTGTCCGTACCATTTTCAATCCACTTGAGGAAAGCCCCAATGGCCAGAAGAAGGTTGGAAGTAATTTTCATTGATTTTATTTAAAAAATTTATCTATGCCTTTTAAACTACTGAGCAGTTGAGGAAAAAGTGGTCAATGCTCTCCTCTTGGCAACTGCACGGTTTCCTTGTAGTGCAAGGGGTGAGCCTACATGTCTTCCTGTTGTCTAAAGTTGGAAGCTTTTTATTGATGAGCTTCCACATGAAGAAATGAATCTTTAGAACACATGGTAAAGTCCAAACAACCTTCCAAGGAATTTTCTTGGGAGCCATCAACATTTTTCTAATTGTGGCTTTGGTTGAAAATGGCCCTTTAGGGTCGCTGATCCAACTGGAAAATGCGAATGGACATGATTTCCTCAGGCCAAGCATTATTCCAGATGTGATGGATGAAATCAAGGTTTCATGAAATAGAATAAGCTCGCATACCTGATCTGGCCTTTGATAATCAATATTTGTTCATCCTAATCCTGATATGGCATCATGGCCCATGGTAGCCAATTGTCCTCCAAGTGCTAATGCACTCTATATAGCCAACTACCCATTGAGTATCGTCAACATATTCCACTAATTAGCAATTGCTTTCCACAAGTATGAATGGCCAGGGGAGCTTTCTCAATCCCAGAAGCTAGAAGAGTTGATGCAAGACAACTAACCACTTGCTCTAAAAGTTCAAACCGATCGAGCGTGGCGAATCAATCATTTTATCTCATAACCCAGGCCCCACATCCCATGGGTTAGGTCATTGTTGACCCCCCCCCCCCCCCCTCGGTAGGCCCCAAATCACATGGGTTCCACCTCACACGAACCACCTGCCTCACACGGGTCGCCCACCCCAAGTGTGCCCCTACATCCTACATGCCACCCCACTCAAGATCGGTGTGAAAATGACTTTGCATTAATCACCCCCGGTGAGGAGTCTCAAACATGAGACCTCCCACTCTGATACCACTTTGATGCATGATGATGGAAACTACCCTAGGATGCAAAACGAGAGATCAATTACACATTAATTTTAACACTTAACATGTAAAATCAGACATATCCACATAATAGATTTGAAAATTCAGATTTATAACACAAAAGCCCTAGGTTATCGCATACATGGTACCCATAATATAAAATAATTTAAGAGTGGCCCACTTGGAAGTAGGGGCTTCCAATCTAGCGTGGGTAGTGCCACAACCACATGGAATTGACATACAAAACACATTTGCCCTTAATATCCCCCTGATAGAACATCAATCATTACTTTTATTATACCGAAGACAAAAATATGTTAGGAGTAATATTATCAATCGTTTAGAAGTTGCATCTGATGACCATGGAGTAGTTGGTTATGTCGTGTCTTTCATTGCTGGAATGTTTCCGAACGGAAAAGGCTATTGTTGAATGTCACAAAAACTCTGGGTATATTGTCTGTTTATCGCAATGAGTACCCAGACCACTTCTGATTTGAGAACCTACGTCCTGAAGAAACTCCAAAGTTGACCAAACATCAACTATTAGCCATAATGGGTCAGATTTCATTGATGCCATTTAAGAATTTCAGGTTTGCCAACTATATCAACTACATGAATAGCCGTACTTCCGCTCTTGCTGCACGTATTGGAATCAGTCCTCCGGATGTAGGCCTCCCTATGCCTGTATCTCGTGCCTTTGCAGTGAAAAGAATTCTAGGTCAAATAAACTCTTTCAGATAGTTATTAAACATCTGGATGCTTATAGGATTGTTAACACCAATTTGATGGGAAACGTGGCGAGTTACATTATGCAAATCATTAGCTAGACTAATATGACAACTTACAATTTTGTTGTAAACACCCTGATTAGATCAGCCTCCCCTGTCTCATATCATCTTGATTTGAATAGGGAGGTGGAAGACATCCTCATTACCATCCAAGCTGTTTTTGCATCGGATTATTCGCCATTCTTTAAGATCTTTGCAGAACCTATTGTTGCACCAATATTGGAGATATTGAGAAGAAAAAAGAAGAAGAAGAAGAGGGAGAAGCTCTCTTGTGTGAATGAAATTTTCTCATTGTTTTTTAGGGTTTATGAGAAACCTTCCATTCCAATTGAATTGTAGAAGGCTAGATGCTTGTTTCGTGGTGGATTCCCAAATGTGCATTCTTCCTCGTTCTCTTCTCCAACAAGGTGTTCTTCTTCTTCTCTTGTCTTCCTCCTTCCCCTTCCCTTGCAACCTTCTCAACCCATCAAAACCTTTCCCAATCCACCCTTTCTCTCTTTCCTTCTACCTATCCATGCGTGGCCACACATGTGCATCCGTACGGGCAGCCACGTGTGAGCCCTTGTTTGTTGTTGTCCCTCTTTAATTTCCCTCCAAACCTACTTAATCCTAGATCTTTTAAATCCCTAGAAGCCCAATTCCTCAAATCTCCATCCATGTATCCAAAACCCTAATGAAAATCTGGATTTTTTTTTTTTTGTGAAGCTTTTCCCAAATCAGAATTTTACTTGCATCATTGTCTATCCACGTGGTTGTTGCACTACTCATGCTAGATTGGAAGTTCCCGCTTCCAAGTGGACCACTATTGAATTATTTTATATTTACGTGCACCATGTATGTGATAACCTAGGACCTTCATGTTACGAATCTGAATTTCCAAATTTATATGTGGATATGTTTGATTTTACATGTTGAGTGCTGAAATTAATGTGTAATTGGTCTCTCATCTTGCATCCTAGGGTAGTTTCCATCATCCCACATCAAGAGCTATAAAATAGTTCTCCTATAAGGTAAGGGCCCAACGCTCCTTATCTGCTTTGAGGAGCAACTGATTCTCTAGGGCCATAATTACTAGAGAGTCGGTTGGAATTTTGGCAGTTGTAAGCTGCACTTACCAATATTTAATAAAACTTTAGCAAAACTCTGTGGTCTATTGCATGGTTTGCAGCTAGCCTTGAGCAAGCATTAGCAATTTGTAAATTGAAGTGGACTCCTTGTTAGTGGTCAACACAAACAATGTTGTCTGGGAGCCAGTTTGGAAGGTGACAAACCTGGTAATCAGTTGCAAAGAGTTGCTTGGTAAGCTGGTCACATTGGACATAGCTCACATATTCTGAGAAGGTAATGTATCAAACCCAGTTTGTCTGGGAGCCAGTTTGTGGCTGATACGCTTGCATGTATCAAACCCTTCTTTCCTTTATGAACTATTTGTATTGGTTGCTTCAGCCATTTTTGTTTCTTTACTTTCTCAAAAAAAGAAAAAAAGAAAAAGAAAAGAGAGACTAAAATGCGTTATGAATATTCGATTCATTTTTTCTCATTTTGGAGTTTTGATATCACATGATTAACAGCCTCATGTTATAAGTAATGAGCTTTTTGCTTAGTGAACACCAGATTAGCAACTTCTCCTCTCAGTTATACATTTTATTGTCATGCACTTGTTATTTTCTTTAGATAAAGTCACAGTTTGTTATTTTCTCGATGCTTGAACTCCAAGATGCTCACCTTTTATAGGTCAGTGTGTCATCTCTGAGATTTTGTTGTTGCGGACAAGTACTTGAAACCTTTTCTCTTTTGAGTTTTTTGTTTTTCCTTTTCCAGTGAGAAATGTGAGGACTACTGAAGAATAGGAAATATTCTTCCCACTACACTTGCGTGAATTTGCATGTAAATGCTGAAGACATTTGGCTTCTCATTGTGCAGGTTGGCCAGTTTGCAAATTGCCTGATTGAAGCTAGAAATGAATTGCAGCATAAGTACGTGCCTATGATCTCGTTCAATGTGCTGACTTGCTCGTGGGTTGCATTTTTTTTTTCTCCTTTCTTTTTTTACCAATTTCAAGTACTTTCTGTTTTTGTGCAGATCTGAGATCATTCAACGCAAGTTTACAATAACAAAGGCACTGCTATTCAAGGCTGACAGGTCATCGTTCGACCGCCTTTGTCAACAGGTTTGGGACATGTCTTTTTGCCTGCCAACATGAGGCAATCGCTACTTCTAATACACACATTTCTTGATAGCCTCTGATATTGGTGTGTTGATATCTGCAGATATACAAGCTAGAAGCAGAACAAAAGAGACTAGAGGAGGATGCAACCGTCTACAATCGACTGCAGGAGCAGCTGAAGCTCTCACCGGCATATAAGAAGGTACTACTATATGGTCCTCAACCAAGTACATGGACGGTATGCTCCAGTTGCAGTTTGTGTCAACGGAACCATGCTTCAGCGATCCAGACCATTGATACTATGGGCCCCCACTTTTGAAGGCCATATGTCGAAAACCATTCAGATCAGAAAACCCTTCCC
Organism: Magnolia kwangsiensis; assembly: GCA_037074715.1. Lineage (NCBI taxonomy): Eukaryota > Viridiplantae > Streptophyta > Magnoliopsida > Magnoliales > Magnoliaceae > Magnolia > Magnolia kwangsiensis. The sequence goes on from CM073581.1 coordinate 103,537,098, forward strand.
AACCCAGTTGGATGCTGATAATTGCTGTATTTTCTTCTTGAACCGTCTAGTTGCAAGCGACCATGGGAATGGTTATGAACGTCTCATCGAGGACATTTTTGGGTTATGGTCCTTCCATTGTGGGGCCTGCAAGATCGATGATCTGGACTCCAAGCCACACTCCCCACTTGTACAAACAAATAACACGGGGATATTGCAATGCGAGATCTTAACAAGATACCAAGTTCTAACCCACATATGCACCTTGTATTGAAGATGCTCGAAATCAGTGCTCGCATGGAGTTGCAAGCAAGTTCGGGCGATTCGCTAGAGAACCCGGATGCTGAATATACTGACATCTCATTTGAGGAATTGCTAGCCCAAGAAAAGAAGGATTCTTTTTGGTACGCTCTCTAATAATTGATAGAGAATACATAGTACTTTGTTTGTTGCACCACTCGTATGTGCTTTGCACAGAGATGGGCTGGAAAACACATGCAGGCACGGCTGTCTTTGATTAATTCCTTACATCAGGGCCACACACATCAAATCAGCTGAAATCTGTGTTGGGCAATCACAGCTGGCTTTTCTTTTTCCCAGCTCGTCTTCATGCACCTTTCTACCAATTCAATGATTGCCAACTGCACCCAAGTTACCATACTGACATATTAGAGATTTGTACAAGATCTGGACCACTCATCCAGTGGGCAAGTTTCTCCTTGAGTTGGATGATCCTACCTGCTCAGTTTCAACAGGACCCAAATTGTCAAGTGCATTAGACCATCCGGTTGACCTGATTTTTCTTGGTGGCCCATATATTGTGTGGCCAGAATCTTGGACACTTCTCATGTGTCTTGCCCTGGGAACTCCTGTGTTCTTGACATTCCTGTATAAAGTGATATTAAAAAATCTATTACAGATTCTTCATCTCTGATTGTCTTAAATCAACGTGTCCATCCAGGCAAAGGAATGGCAAGCTGAGAACTTCAGCAAGCTAGCAAGGTCATCACGTCATTGCGATCATTGATACTCGGTGCTGCTGTGCTTTTCTTTTGAAGCATCATGTACATCCATTCAGACGGGCTGCACCTGCCCTTTTGGGCCTCTAGTCTTATCAAGCCTTTCCACTCTCTTATATTCAGGAAGCTAATCCCAGCGGCGACAGATTTAATGTTTTCGTAACTATAGATTAACATAGGATGGCGCCTGGTCTAAGGATTATGTAAGCTTCGAAGATGACACAGGTGGTAGCACATGCTTATGTGCGGCATTGTGTGGAATTTTGGCACATCAATGAAAAGAGACTCAGTGAATGATACCATTTACAAGGTGAATCAAACAGGTATGAAAGGTCCTGATGTTTGGATTTTTGGCCATCTGAAAGACCTAACTGATGTTATGAGGTGAAATACTGAGGCAATTTTGGTGATGAGAGACTGAAGAGGTGATTCCTGCTGCATGTGAAAATGTGGGGAACCTGTGCGAAATCCAGCCCCCCACTCATCAAGTGAGGGCCATCATGAATGTTACCCGGAGAACCGTGATCCACTCATCAGGCGGCAGTATGTGTATGCCCAATATTGGTAATCTTTGATTGATTTTATTTTATTTTTTCGTCTGCAACCTTCTGTGGTGGGCATTGGTAACCAAGCAACCCCTGCCTTGTCGTCCTTTTGCAGGGCCCCTACATGCAACCCAACCTCCAATGTGCTGACCTGGGTCCTGCCCTACCCATGAATTCATTGTGCGTCTTGCCTGACTCTGGGATCCAGCGTGTCTTCTGCATGCGGATTAGGTGGTGTTGTGGGCCCACTGTGATGTATATGCCTTATCTCCATGGCTACCATCTGTTTTGCAGGTTACATTTTAGGGGATGAGCCTAAAAATGAAGCAGATCCAAAGCTCAAGTAGGTCAAATATTAGCTTGATCCAAAACTTGTGGGCTCCAAGTTTTTAACGGTGGGCGTTCAGTCACCACTGTTTCCTGTGGTGTGGTTGTTCACTTGAGCTTTAGGTCTGCTTCATTTTTGGATTCATGCCTGGCAAAATGGATGTACATCATGGTAGGTCCCACAATGCCCAACACACCACTGCTAGGGGTGGTGTTGGCAACACAACCTGACCCTTGTCCATGTCCCCTACCCACTGGGGCCCATCAGCTGAGATGATCTGGACCATTCATAATTGTCATTACTACCGTAAATAAGCTATTGTCCCATGAAAAGGCTTTTACGTGAGGATCTTGACCTTCGAAATTTATGGCTTGTTTGGTAGCATCGAGTTGAAGGGATTTGCCCATTTTCTAGGCGTTTGTTAGTAAGGAATTGGAAGTATTTGGATTTGAGAAATGACCGCAAGAACTCTCTTTAAAAATCCACCTGATTTGATGTAATTTTATTTCAAATCCGTGCTACTAAACAAACCCTAACTTGAACACCAGCCATGAAAATTTTCTTCTTCTGAATTAGTCTAAAGATGGTGGTGGACACCCAACACAACAATCACTTGTTTGGTAAGTTTCTTATGGTGGTCCTGGTCCTGGTCCGTATGAATGGTTCAGATCAGATCAGATGAGCCCGAGTGGGCATAGTGCTACGTGAAACAATGGACCGGACAAGTGCATAATATTGCAGCCCAGAAGGCAAGCCAGCAAGGCCTACTCCGGATATCACGCACACATTGCTGGTGGGCCCACTGTTGGTTAGGCAGAATAAAGAGCAGCATGCTGGCCAGACAGGCGTATGTGGGACCATGGCTAGGTAAGACCGGGTTGTGTGGTTGGTGTTTAATGGGATTTTCCATTGAGTGTGACTTTTTAAAATATAATCTGTCCATCATAGGTCCCACACCCACTGACACCCCCAACCCTCCCGCCTATAAATTGTAAAAGATGCAGTTTTTATACTTTTTTTAAAAATTTTAGTCTTCCCGCCTTGAGAAAAGCAGCATATGCCCTGAGCGTCATTTGTTTGGGGCCCACCTGGACACAAGGTAAGATTTGAAAGTTTTATATTTAAAATCTATAAATAAAAAAGGTAATAGGTGGGGTTCCTCAGGAAAGTCCTTGGCCGTGTGGGACCTACTGCTGCTGTGACTTCATCGATTCTAACCTTTCCAGGAGGGTTGTCCTAAAAACAAGGACAATCTAACCGTCATGGGTCACCACGTGAATTGGGTTTTTTTTTTAATTTTTGTCTGTCCATTATTTTCTATGGCAGGTTCTGCTTTGTTGCGGATGTGCCATCTAAGCCGTGCATTGTATGAAATCCACCATGATGATGGCATGTTCTAATATTAGCCCTAAGTTTGATTATATGCCATTCAATTTGTGCATTTGGTGAGCCCTAACATGGTAATGAAATGGTCAGGTATTAAGGACATGTTTTCTGCAACCGGATGTTGATTGGATCGCTACTGATTGGTGCTCTGTAGGCCCTACCGTGATGTGTGTTCTATCCACCCCATTCTTTCATTTTTCTGGCTTAGTTTAGGGCATGAGCTCTGAGGTGGACCACACCATTGAAAATGGTTGTCATTGAATGCTTTTCATTAAAAACTTCTTAGGGCTACTTTAATGTTTATTTGCCATTCCAACTTGTTCATCCCGCCACAGTTATTAGACGAAGGGAAAACACAAATACCAGCGTGATCCAAATTTTTATGGCATTTGATAATTTTTTATCAGTGTGCATTTAATCACGATTGTGTTCTTACGATATAGTCCAAGATTTGGATATAATTCATTTTTGAGCTCATTGGTTGGTAAAATGGATGAACCTGTACATAAAATATATACATTTTGTGGGCCAACAAGTAGTGATGTCATTGGGTTAGTATGCAATCCCTATCCATATAACTAGATTCCTGATGTGAGCCAATAAAAAAAAGTGTCATTGGTGCATTTGAGACTAGTCCTAATTTGAAAAACAAATATTTTTTTTAAAGTCAAATGATGTTTGCCATTTTTATTAAAGGCTTGCATCTTGTAAGTGCACATATTTTTAAATCAAGATTATACTAAATTCTTTTAGACATTAATAAACATTCAATGAATCTTATTAAAAGACCATTGGATGGTTCAAATTTCAATATTCCACGAAAATCTAAAGATTCACGTTACAATAAAAGGACGTTCAATTGAATCTAAACCATTGTAGTGTTTTGCTTCTCAACCCTGCATTTCGAGGATATAAATCGAGTGGTTAGGATTTTTCCAAGGTGCAAGTTCTTGGGTCGTGGTCCATCCATGGTGGAATCAACGTACATCAGTGGTATATGTCACTGAATCACGGACCGCACCTGTGGGAGTCGAAAGCTTGCAGCGTACCGATGAGAAGCAGATTGGGTGGTGTACCTCACACCAACTATATAGCTTTTGTATTAAAGTCAGCAAGTTTTTTGTGTCTGATTATGAGGTGTGTGTTATGTCCAAACCATCCATCCATTTGAGGAGCTAATCTTAAGGATTGAGATGAAAAATAAGACAGATCTAATTGTAAAGTGGACCACGCTGCAAAAAGCAATGGGGGGAGTGAATGTCTACCATTGAGACTCTTTTTGGGGTTGTGGAAGTTTTGGATCAATATGAAATTTCTTTTTTCTCTTCATTCAAGTATTCGCGACCTTATGAATAGATTGGATGAAAAACAAAATGTTATGGTGGGCCTTACAAATTTTTTAACGGTGAAAATCGATATCTTCGTTGCTATTTGCGGTGTGGTCAAGATGATCTTTGGATATGATTTGTTTTTTGGATAATAATCTAAAATGATCTCTGAAAATAGATGAATGGTGTATATATAATAAATGCATTATTGTGGTGCCCATAAAACTATGATTTCCTTTGAACCGTTTATGCAACTCAGAGCGGGAGGATAGACAGTGCTCATATATTTATACAACATGTATCTACAACAGTTATATAGTCAGTGTGAAGTACACTAGCCAATCCCCTTCCTCATATAATGGGCCTGGATTAGATAATGATGAGGTCAGTAGCCAAATCGCTACTGAAGTGACATCACCAGGCCAATGCTATTCAACCATTTGTAGAGATAATTCTATAGCATGAAAAAAGAATGGAATAGATCTACAGTTCAAGTAGACCACTATAGAAAACCGTGCGTTCAGTCACAACCACGATTGAAACATTTATGTCATCATGATTTATTTTTTTTTAGATCTAACTTATTTTTAAGTTAATATAGAGATAAATGAAGTGAAAATAAAAATATAAGCTCGATCAAAAACTTCTATGGCTCCTAGGAAGTTTTGAACGGTTGATGTCACTGCCCCACTGTTTCATACGTTAGGATCCACTTGAATTTTAGATCTTTCTCATTATTTTTATCATGGCATGAAACTCTCTCCGAATTGAAGGACGGTATGTATACAACATATGATTGGGTCACAGAGCTTGGCGACGTCACTTCAGTGGGCATTTGGCTCCTTGCCTTAAGTATCTAATCCGCGCCTCATGTAATTCCCCTGGGCGGACAAAACAGCCTGGAGGCGGATTGAAATGATAGCATACAATGGCTGTACGTGAACTTTCCATGCAACCCTTTTTTCCCCAACGTTTTGTCAGATGCGTTGGATATCTGATCCGTGAAATATGTGGGCCACATCACAGTGATCACATAATGTAAAAATGAGACCCGAAATGGGATCGATGCGGAGATGGGGAGGCATCTAGCAGTGCACTTCATAAACCATACGTCACACGTGTGATGCATCCCAACCGCTCATCACGCAGGAACGACCATGCAGATGTACATGGTTAAAAAGATCAGGTCCGTCCAGTCGACAGTTGGTCTATTTATTCCAACTTCCACTTGCTTCGCACACAGATCGGCTTGAGTTTCAGCCGAATGATGGATACAGTAGGGTCCCACCTGATAAGCTGCTTGGATATGGTGGTACATGTTTGAACTGGTTGGCACGATAGACCTCGGGGCATTTGAAATTCTACTGCCATTTTTTAGACTTTGCGCGACTGTACCGTGTTTAGGGCTTGTCAAGTGGTGGGCTCCACCACCACGGGGCCATGGTAAGAAAAGAAAAAAAAAAAACCAAAGAGCCCTCTCAACCGAGTTAAAAGTCGCGGTGAATACTGAATAATTGCGGTCCGTCCAGCCCGTGCCATTTCGGTGGGTCCCACACTCCTGACAGTTTTACTGTTCTCGCGCCTCGCATGAGCTGAGGAGCACAATTTCAGCGCTCCCGAGCTGTACCTATCTTTTCCCGCAACAAAATTACGAAACTAGCCCTGGTAGCAGGACTCGCGCGAGTGATATGAAGGGACCCGCGGTGGAGTTGCTACACGAAGCACGTGTGAAGAACCTGGACTATTCATCAGGACATTACACCAAAGTAGGCCCCCATCCATCAGATGACCTCATTTGTAGGACAAAAAAGGAAGGTCAAGAAATAAATCAACGGTCCACTCTCAACATACAACTTCATTTTACACAACGCATGCTACAGGATGTATTTTTTTATTTTTTTTTTAAATTAATACATTTTTAACGAATCAGATTCCTCTAAAGTGCTCTGAGCACGCACGTGCACGAAGGGGCCCATTCTCCAATCTCACTCGCGCGAGCCCTATTCCCGTTCCGCAACAGAGCAGAGAGCGCGCGCGACTGGTATCCCCCCCACATCCGCCGTATGAGAACTCATCTCCTACAGTCAAGGTACACAACTTCTGGTACCTTACCGCCTCTACCATCATAATTCCGCTTCTATAGAAAATCTGTACCATTAAAATCTCAGTAACCACAATAAATATCACTTAAAACATATATCATCAAGGTCCGATTATCATTTGGGCCACCCTTTTAGAATCAACATAAAACCGACAGTTAATTTAATATCCACCCTTGAAACTGGTTAAAATTTTATCAATCTAATATTCAAGATGTATCATAAACATGGTGGGATCTGTATTTTTCAGGGTACTGATTTCCTAAAAAGTTAGCGTGTTGGTGTAAAACATGACACTGTAACCACAAGTTTTGGTACAGTTGCTTGTAGGCAATCAGTTCTACCGGCGTATTTAAGCAAACTCACTCCCTACCTATCTCTCTTCTAGGGTTTTCTTCCCCTCTCATAGCATTCTCTCTCTATTCTCTCTTTTCTCAGCAGAAAAGAGAAAATCCAAAGAAGGGAAGCTTCTCTGCTCGAATACTCACCACCACCATGAGCAAGCAGCAAGGCGACATCAACGTCTCCGATCTTGGCTCCTCCCTTCCTGCCGCCGCCGCAGGTCTAGATTGCTTCCGCACTTCCTCATCATCATTTCCATCAATCCATGCATACATGCATATATGTAAACGGCTCTGATCTTTCGTTACTCTTCTTGCAGCTCTCAGCGCCGAGGATCGAGTGGGCCTCGTTAACGCTCTTAAGGTAACTCTTCATTCCTTCTCCTTTTTGGTACGGTTCTATCAAAAGTCTAGGGTTTTGTTTCCTGACGTTTTTTCTAGAACAAGCTGCAGCACTTGGCGGGGCAGCACTCGGACGTCCTTGAGACTCTATCTCCAAAGGTCAGGAAGCGTGTCGAGGTCCTCCGCGAGATCCAGGTCTGTTCTTCCTTTCTAGGGTTTCGGTCTCGCTTGTAGTGGTGGCTTTTGTAATTATCGCGATCTTTTCTTTAGGGTTTTGGAATTCGAAGTCTTTGTGTTTTCATGCCTGTTGCCATTTTCGGAGTTATCTGATGCGATTATGTTTGGCATGCATGAATCCGTGCGTTTTGGATATGGTATCGCTATTTGCTGAATCTGGTTTGTAAGCAATCTAGTTGGGGTCCGTTTGGATGCCCTATTGATTTGAATTGCAATTTCTAGCGTAATTCAGTGAGTGTAATTGCCTTATATATTGAGGGTTTGGGCACTGACTTGCTTTTGGGTTGGGAATGGAAGGAACTTCACTGCAATTTGAGGTCCGCTTCCTCATTTTGAATGCAAGGGAGCATCACTAGTATTTGCTGTTTCTGTTTGATCAAACTGATGATTTGTGATCTGAGTCACCTGTGCATCCAAATCATGCTTTCTTGGGTCCAGTCCTAGAATACCTGTACCTGGATCCAATCGTGTGTAGGTCTTGTTTTTGACGACCCTGGATTCAATCGTGTTGGGGTTTGGGGTCTGGTAAGGTTGAGTAAGGGCATTTTCATTATTGGGCCCAAACCGATGGATGGATTAGGTCTCTCGCATGTGTGCCACTTTGACACATTCATTGTGTGTAAATGAGCTCTCACACATGCATATGGCTTAGCAAACCTCATTCCATGAGTGGAATATAGAATGTGAATTTAGGACATTACATTACTAATAAATTATCTAGGTCTGACCCAATTCTAACTGGTCCAAAGATGATGGAACCAATCTGGACCAGGTTCTACCTTTTTAACTGGGTCCATAATGTGGACCGAAACCCAACCTGATCTCCAAACAGGTCCCGAAGATTGATTTGGACTAATTAAAATTGGGTTGGGTCCATTGCAGCTCTCTATTGTGGTTTTGGAAGGTATGATACAAATGCAGTGGATTACTTTACCATCAAGGTATTCTATAACAGTAAAGGTGGCTATAATGGCCACCACCATTACCTTTATGATACAGGCTGTAGTGGCTGTTACGGCCCTAGTAATGGCCTTCATGATCTCAATTTTTTAATTGGAAAAAAAAAAAATCCAAAAAACCTGTATTGGCATTGTAATGGACTGTTACAGGGCTGTTACGGGTGTTCAACGGGCTCTTATGGGTCTTTTTTTTTTCCCTCTGTAATGGCCGTTACGACCTTGTAATGTGTAACAGTTGCCACGTTTCCTTTACGTAATGACCTTTATTGCCCTGTAACAGCTGTTACAGCACACCATGTTTTTTCCATTCATTTTGTGGTATATTGGATGATCTATTTAGATGAATAAGAATGAATGTATGATTAGTAGGTTGATCATATGCATTTATATTTATGTGTGCATTCATACATGGGCAGAAGCACGTTCAATTGGTGTCATGGTATGTCATTGTTAGTCCTTCATTGTTGCTGGCAACGTGGCAAGGTTGCCACACACAGTCAGCTTTTCACACATGGCTGTGTTTGGTTGATTGCATTTCTCACGTTGCAAAGATGGCTCAAACTGCACTGGTGTAGTAGAAAATTTGTTTAAACTCGTTACATCTTAGTCACCCATGCAAGGCGAGCTTTGTGAGAACCCCAGACACGGTGCTGATTCAGCTGGTTCATATTTGACAGTGCAAAACGCCAATGACATGTTGACCTTTTCCTTTTATTTGGAGGAGGTGTTTTGGTAATTCTACAAAGTTGACTCAGGGTGCCTTGTGGTTAGTCAAAAGGTACCACACCACCAAATAAAGTAGGTTTACAATCTTTCAAGATTTCTCTACAGGTCCAATGGCTTCTATGTTAACATTTTTTCATTCATTTGGCTCATCTCGAGGTCACCATTCACTTCCAATATCTACAATTTCTCATAAATATTGAGGCCCCTCTCAGATACTATTAGAAGAATCTAACTAACCTTCTTATGCAAACTGCAATTGATTTTCTATTTGTTAATTTTAAACTGGAAAGAAAAATTATGAACAAAGGTCCTTTTCTTCCAGTAGTTTTGTAGGATATTTATTCTTGACTTTGTTAAATCTCTGTTCTAGTTTTTCTGATTTGCATTTATTTCGATGCACTCTTTAGCACTTGGTGATGTGGTGGAACTGCACAAAGGCATTGTTCACTTGCTCAGTTGTATTGCTATTCAGAATTCCTATCATGTTTAATGTCTTTAATGTCTGTTGCTTGGCGTTTTCCTATTTCTCATTATATAATCAATGCTTGTTTCATTTCTAGGATGTTTTTTCTTTCTTGCTTTCCTTCAACTTAGTTTCACAGTCACGAGTATCTGACCTTGTCAAACCTCTGCATGTTTCTTCCTGCTTATGATGGATGTACTTGAGAGAAGATTCGAGTTTTGAATCTTGTAATGGTTTCTCAATTTGCAGAGCCAACATGATGAGCTGGAGGCAAAATTTTTTGAGGAGAGAGCGGCACTTGAAGCTAAGTACCAGAAGATGTATGATCCATTGTATGCAAAGGTATCATTTTTATTTGTTTATTGAAAAGACACTTTCTGAACATGGTTCATTGTTTTGCCATATCGAGTTAATTGTTTTACCTGATATAGTAGCACATGGGTGATTAACACATTATGCTGTGTTGCACACAGCAAGTATTACTTACTTTAGGTAGCTTTTTGTGTTGCTCTGGGCATTGAGGGTTGACAGTAGGATCATCTCCCACAATTGATTTCAGTTTTGTACATTCTCCTCTGTTTTCCTTGGGCTCTCAATGAATCAGTATCTTTCAAAACAAAAAGAAAAAAATCTCTAGTGAAAAAAAGGTTTAGGTAAAATTGTTGTATACAAGTTTTCCTGTTAAGCTTATTCAAGTTTTTCCATTAATCATTTGTATTGTCCAATTTTCTGTGGCATGGGTTATTTTACTATTTTTTGCCACTTGCCATGCTGATATGCTAGTTGTAGACTTGCAGACACCATTTATTTGCCTCTGATCTGAGTATGTTATGCAGTATTTTCTTGTATTTTGCTTCAGCTATTCCTTTAATTTTGGAAATTTTGCAGAGGTATGAAATTGTGAATGGTGTTGTTGAAGTGGAAGGTGTCACAAATGAACCTGCAGAGGGAACACCTATAGAGGATAAACCTACAGAAGGTATTTAACAAACCTTGAGTGCTCCAATTTATTGTAATTACTTTGTTTAGGATGCTTATTGTGTGTTGTTTTTTCAGAGAAAGGAGTACCAGATTTTTGGCTCACTGCAATGAAAACCAATGAAGTGGTTGGTGAGGAGGTAAATGACTAAAAAAATGATGTTTCATCAACTCATGTTTTCTTTTTCTTTCTTTTTAGTATGGTTCTTATGCTTTTCTTGTTTCTCATTTCAGATTTCTGAGCGCGATGAAGGGGCTCTCAAGTATCTCAAAGATATCAAGTGGTTCAGAATTAATGATCCCAAGGGCTTCAAGCTCGAATTCTTCTTTGATCCTAACCCATACTTCAAGAACGCTGTTCTAACAAAGACATATCACATGATTGACGATGATGAACCTATTCTTGAGAAGGCCATAGGGTACTGTTATTGCTCATAACTTCCCATGACTAAGAAATTCTACCAGTTGGTCTTCTTCTTCCTATTGTATTTATTTAAGTTTGATTTTATTTCTTGCATGATGTGGAATTTGGTTGGGTTACTTATAGGACGGAGATTGAATGGTATCCTGGAAAGAGCCTGACACAGAAGGTTTTAAAAAAGAAGCCAAAGAAGGGATCAAAGAATGCCAAGCCCATCACAAAAACTGAACAATGTGATAGTTTCTTCAACTTCTTCAATCCACCACAAGTCCCGGATGATGATGATGATATTGATGAAGAGACAGTAAGTTCAATGTCACTGCACGGCAGAGCAATTTGATTGCTATTCCTTAGTTGCTGATCATCTGCTGTGATTTCTTTTTAACAGGCTGAGCAGCTTCAGAATCAAATGGAGCAGGATTATGATGTTGGGTACATGTTCTTTCCCTTGCATTATTCATATGTTTTTTGCCTACTTCATTCATTGCAAAAGCCTCGTTCCTTTCTAACTAATGATGGTGAATGCCTTTTGAATGATCAAAATGTACTTTTAGAGCTGTGGGCCTTTGATCATTTTGGAGGGTGCAGGGTCTTCTCATGATTTACTTAGTGGAAACCGATGTTGATGGGTGTTTTTCCTTGTACAGGTCAACTATTAGGGATAAAATCATTCCCCATGCGGTTTCATGGTTCACGGGTGAGGCTGTTCAAGCGGAGGACTTTGAAGACATAGAAGGGGAGGATGATGATGAGGATGAAGATGGGGAGGAGGATGAAGACGATGAGGATGATGAGGACGATGAAGAGGATGAGGATGATGAAGACGAAGATGAAGACGAGGGCAAGAGCAGGAAGAAGGTAAACTTGTGTTATTAGTTCCTAGTTGCACAGAAAATTTTCTTTGCAATGGTAGATTCTAATCAGCTCTCCATTACCTTGTCCTCAAATATTCCAGCAGGGGGCAGGTAGACAGAAGGTACGATATACACTTGTTTCTTCTTTGTATATTTTCCTTTCTTTCGTTTCTTTTGACCTTAAGTAGTCTTTCATGATTAGATGCTTTACAAGGAACTCTTTAGCTGTGTATGAATGTAATATCCTTGTTACTGTATTTCTGTGGTTGAAATTGCAGAAAAGCGCAGCCCAACTTGGGGAAGGAGGTGAGCGGCCTCCTGAGTGTAAGCAACAGTAGTTTTGCTCTGGAATAGATTGTATGCAGATCAATAGCAGTGATGATTGAAGGGCGTCTTTCTTTTTTTTCCTTTTTTTTTTTTTTCTCCTACTGTCACAATCTATATATGGAAAGAGAGAAGGGTTAAGAGGTGTGAGTGAGGGGAGGACTCAAAAAAGTTTTGGTGATTCTTTTTTTTTTTTTTTTTCCCTTCTTCTTCTTCTGCTTCTTCTTCTTCTTCTTTTTTAAAATTTAGATCTAGTGTTATTATTATTATTATTATTATTATGGGTCATTTGTTTCATGTTTGGGAAAATATGGGGTTAGATCAGTGAAAGGATACTTTGCTACTAGTTTTGAAAGGGATAGGAGTCCTCTCTTGGGTTGTCATGGTTCACCAACTGGATTGGCAAGTATTTACATGCTTTGTTCGTTTGTTATTAATTTTTGTTCTGTTTCCCATTTATTTTCTTTCTTGGTTTTTTAATTTTTCATGGCAATCCATCTACTTTTAGCATTTGTACTGAAAAGTGCATCGGAAGTAGGAGTTGGACAGATGATGTTTGGCTGAGCTCTGATTTGTTTCTCATTGAGCTATTTGGGTTTGATATATGCATCCAACCGCATGCACAAAACACTTGGATAATTCGTCTTTCAGATCTTCTGTTCTCATGCGAGAAATGTATGAGAACGTGCCCTTGTAATGAATAAAGAGGAAGAGAATGGAGAGACTCTTTACAGTCGTGGCGGTTAGTTGTTCTATTGCATTTGAGTGTGCATGAAAAAAGCCTCCCTCAAGTCATATGTCACCTTCCTAACGTCTGTTTGTGCATTTGCTCAGCTGAATTAAGGTGAATATCTTGTCGCAATGCAGATGCAATTTCTTTGTTTATCCGAATGCAATGTGGATTGTTTCTGCCCTAGTCACAACACCAATCCCTTCTACAGCTGCCCCTGCAAGGAGAATAAAAAGGTGGGTCCTATATGGGTGCACCACCGTAGCTTTTCAGGTGTATCTCCTTGCAAGGAGAATAAAAAAGGTGGTTCCTCTATGGGTGCACCACCGTAGCTTTTCAGGTGGTATATCAAAGTGTAGATACGGATGCTCTCCCAAAAAAAAAATCAGGCTGATTAACAAAATAGTTGGGCCACGGTTGACAAAACCAGGTGACGGACACGGAAAATTGTTTGCATGCCTTTTGAGTTGGTAAGCCCGAGACTTGTGACAGAGCATGGTGGGATCCTCAAAATGGACAAACTGGGTGTGACTTGCAGCACGGTGCATGTTTCAGTACTCCTTGGCTAGATTTCAAGCCAAGATCTGGTTCCCATTGGCCCTAGTTACACAGTACTAGGCTGTGCTCAATGGATATCCTTGAGGTTGGGAGTTTCTTGGGGAGTTGATCACCCGAAGTTGTGTGGACCCACCTTAATATCTGTAACATCCGTCCTATCCATCAGTTGGGGCTAATGGGAGGCACCATAAGCACGGCTTAAGCAGTTGGGGCTAATGGGAGGCACTATAAGCACGGCTTAAGCAGTTGGGGCTAAACACCTACCACAACCTTCCGGGGGCGCGCACGTTTTAGTTCAGGATGTGACACTAGACTTATCAACGGCCTAGATGGCGTATTAACATCATTGTTAACCCTACAAAGTTTTCAATGGTGGGTGTTTCCATCCCACTTTTTTTTTTCTTTTTTTTTTTATTTGGCGTGGGCTGCATGAGTTTCTGGATACGCTTGATTTATTTTTCGTCTCTACTTCTCAGCATGATACGACAAAACTGATGGACGAGTAGACGTGGTGGGTGGTAGGAAATTGGATGTCTTTTACCTTAACATGTAGAAACATACCATCAGCTTGACCTTTCTGATTACCATTGCATTCAAAGTAATATTTATGCATTTTTAAAAAATTAGAGATGTGTGGGCCCACCCACATGGCTTACTTTAACGTGAGAGATGCTCCATTGCCCTCAAGAGGATACTCATGCTCCTAGTTGCACTGGTGCACTTGGACAGATCAATTCATTGATGTAGAATGGTCCTTGGGTTTAAATGTGCACTTCAAGGCCTACCATGCAAACATCACACTGATCGGACAAATACAAAACATTTGATCAATGGTCATTAATACGGATGGTCAAGATAATTTACACTGGTCCAATCGACAATTTGATCCATATATTTGGCAGGCCTATAATGTATTTCTTATTAATCTAAAGAATCACTTTTGTTAGACAATTTTAAACATTCCATTGATGGCTAAAAAATGATTTGCTATAGAAAATATGGCCAAATCAATGATTGATTGGATTGTCCTCGATCAAGGAGATTTTTGCGTGTAGCCCAAGAAATGTGTTATGATTTTAATGGGCAGTTCACAATGATCGACTGGACGGCCTAAGTGCTCCGCTGGAACTGGAAGCATCATAATTTATGGATAAAGAGCAGTGTAGCATTTCTTCTTAAATTTTGCACCATAAATGCTAATTATCCTCTTATCCAAAATTTTGGTCAGAATGGGGCCCACCTTAGTGTGTAAATGACATCCAATCCATTAATCTAATGCATCTCATCAGGATGAACGAACTAACCAAAAAAATCGCACTACTCCAACACAAAGGTGGGCCATGCCACATTAATTTAGAGGTTTTATGTATTATTTTGATAGGGTAGCCAACCTAAAGTGATGAATCAGCCTGATCTTTGGGATCCAGGCCAAATAATTTGTGGTGTAGCCGTTGGACAATATGGGTTTCATACCGTCTTTAACTTGTTTACCCCATGTTAGTGAAAATAACCCTTGATACCAGGCACAGACCCAATACATTCATATGTGGAGCCCACCTTTGACAATTACCTCTATGGAAAGTCTCTTTCATCGAATGTTCCTAGCCTTCAAATTTATAGTCAGAAAAAGCGGCCCCATATTATTAATATTATTTTCCCAAACCAACTTCCAAACAACATTTCAAGAAAAATAGGTAAAATATATATTGTCATCCAAACAACATTTGTACATAAAATTAGATTTTTATAACGGACTGTTCATGGGCTCTACCATTCACTGTTCAAATCTTCATTGATGATGGCCCCCTCTCCCCAAAGTCACAGTGGATCCTCTCAAAATTCCCACTGATTAAAGATTCTCATTGTCCACAATGGATAGCAAAGGTTACCTAATGAGTGATTTTTCCATTGTGGTCCATCTGTACACAGTTCTTCCAGAGGGCAAAAGCCTCTACTTCATCATCACTCCCTAGGAATCTCATTGAAAAACTCCTTTCCTTTTTTTTTTTTCTTCTTTCTCGAAGAGCAACTAACTCCCTTCTTTCCTTAATTCAGAGTTGCTAGCAAAGACCTCAACCCTCCTATTTCCTTAGAGATGATATGGGTTCATACAAAAGAAAGAATACAAAACTGAAAAAGCTCATTCCAATGATTTCATCTCACTACTTTGATTTCATCTCACTACTTTGATCACCTTCACTTCCTTTCAGCACCTCCTTTTGCTTTACATTAGAAAACCAATCATGATGGAAGTAAAGACCCAAAATAAAAAATAAAAAAATCACTTGAACAAAATCATTGCTCTTTGTTGGATAGAGCAAGAACAAATGTTATCATCGTGGAAACTAAAAGAAAAACTGCAGCAACCTTACCTCTGATATGGTGCACATCCCAATGAGGAAAGCCTGTTTGCCACCAACCCTGTTCAGTAGTTTTTTTTTTTTTTTCTTCCTCTCTAAAGGCTATTGACTTCTCAATGCCTCTGATCTACACTGACCAAAGATCCCTCTGGACATGAATGAATTAATAGAAACCCAACTGATTTTCTGCTACAATCTGCCCCAGTTCATGAACGTTTTTATCTCATCATACAAGACCAGGATTGCCGCAGCTCCAGTGCTCCTAAACATGTTGGAAACTGCTCCCCGGTAGAAGGACACTACCCCTTCCATCCTGTAAATCTTCTTCCAACAATCTAGCGTGCTTTGGTACATCGGTTGCTCCAAACCTGACTGCATCATTATACGCCTCCGCACAGTATCCAACGGGTAAGACAACAGGCCTGCTGATGTAGTAACTGCCTGGGCCATCACCCACCGCTTCCATAATGGTATATTGGGATTTGACTCTTCTGACATCATCTCTTTTGCAGTGTCGAAGCCCCCAAAGTATAGGCCGCGGTGGATGATCATCCCGTGTAGAGAAGCGGGTAGACCTCTATAGATGCCCCTGATTCCATCCTTTTTGTAGATGGTGTTGAGGAAGTGGATGATGCCCCTAAACTGGCGGATGTCTGTTCTGCCAACGTCTGCTGCAAGGCGCGTGTGAGCAATATCAAGTGGGTAGATGATGACCAGCGTCGTACAGCCTGCTGCAGCGCCTGCCATGAAGTTGGCAGGAGCCCCTGACAGAAAATGGTCATCTCCACTCCTTAGCATTGTTCTGTAAAGATCCTGTGCAGGGATGAGTAGCATAGGTAAACCAAACATGATCAGGATCAAATACATTAATTGCCACTACAAAATACAAGCTGCCAATCACTGAAATGCAGCCAGAAAAATAACAAAGGAAAACAAAATCGGTACATAAAGAACCAATGGCAATGATAGGAATATGTGAATATATAATCCACATTTGAAAGGTACATGTTGATGGGGACAATTGAAAGTGGTTTTGTTCGACTTCTCTATTGATCCATTGATTGCAGTTAGCTGAGCTGCCAGCAAAGTCAATAACTACAAGCCGATGCAATGTTCTTGACCGCAAAACTTCCCTATTTAGGAGTACCAGGGTTTACACTTAGCCCTCAATGGCAGTTGATTGGTTATTCTTTATGTAATTGGGTAGAGACGAACTAGACCCAACTTCACATAGGGAACTGATTAAAGAATCACGACTCCTCTCCTGCATCCACAAACAGTACCACTTTTTGGATGATCGATAGGAGAATTAGCCCGAAGTCAGGAAATAGTTCTTAAATTGGATGAAAGGTATGCATTCAGAAATACAAAAGCAATTGATCTAAGTAATTAGAAAGAACCATCTATCAAAATTCTTTAAGCTGTGGATACCTCAGTTTTATCAGAAATAACCATTAAGACTTTTCTAGTTTTAATAAAATTCATATGATCACAGAGAAATTCATGCAGCAAACATGGACATCAGAAAAATGTTATGATATCAGTACCAATTTGGACATCAGTTATGATATACAATCTCCATGCACCCAAAATTACTAAGAATAGTGGTAGAAACATTCGTAGAGCAAGAAAAATGCCTTGATTGAAGGTGCCACCTTTTGTTTGCCTTTTGAAAAAATCAGCTACAGATAAACTAGGGGAAGAAAACAAGATGGTAGGGGTTTGTCCCACTAACTGATTACCAATTATTATATTCAAAAGCATGATAACAGTGGTCATGCGATCAGGAGATGATCACGAACTTATTGCGTCACATCAGATGACCAAAAATATTGATTATAAGACATCCAACATGATGAGATACATTTAACAGGTGCAATGCAGATAAGCACTGATAAAATGTGCTGCTACAGAAGAACCAGAATGTGAACTAATTGTATACATTGGTAAAACATGAACTGCAATTTGTCCTTATGTTTCTGAGTGCAAACTTCTATTAATAGGAAAGGTGCCCATACTGGCAAGCCCGAAAATAAATGCTCCCCATGCACACGGGTGCACACACAGAGAATACCAATTTTGTAGGATGGTGACACAATCACATCATTGAGCAGCTGTGTGCTTTCTGTGTTGCCTTTTGGACCTTAGGGGTGAAGGGTGCTTCCTAGAACGTCTTATTTTGGGCCAGGAGTGAGCTTGCGAATTTTAGTCTTTCTCCCAACAATTTGGGCCAGGTCCTAAATGGTAGATTGGCAGAAGTTCTACAATTGGCTGCCCATAGTACATCGATTACCTGGGCTTTCGGAACAGGCCATGCAGAGGCTTGCATGCCAACACAGTCCCACCCAGTACTAAACCCTGTGCATCTAATACATGCAAACCCCATAGGCTATGCAGGCAAAGAAGCATCATGGATGGGCAGTTGTGAGACAAAATTCAGAGCACGAGACACACACATGGAGTTCTCTTGTATGAAGCGATAAACACGCACAACCAAGTTGGCACCAAGGGGCACACATGTATCACCATTGAACCAAAAGTGGAAAGGACATGCTCAAGTAATTGGCCACAAAGAATTGCAACAAGCCACCACTACATGTTTGCTCACAACTGCCCATATGCCAACATCATCATGCCAGCTGCTGCCAGTTAGCCTAACTCTGCACTTAACTAAAAAGGGGAATTTGCAAGGACAGTTAAGGTCTACAGAAGCAATGCCAAACAAGCTCCCCAATAACAATTGAAATTACCAACACCTTTCTCTCTGTCACGGGAGAGAGGAATGCTCGCCTGTGCACTAGTTTTCACAAGAACTCGTGAGAACTTTTTCAAAACTCGACTCCCGTGATATGAGCCCAAAATCTGGACGGTCCACGTGATGCAGCACCACATGATACCCCAGGGCCCAACTTTTACCCCTATCTAAAACTTTGGTGGGCCATGGCAAAAGAGAGAGACAAACCAAGTGAGGAAATTATTTCCTTTTGCCATGGCCCACCAAAGTCTTGGATCAGGGTGAAAGTTGGGCCCTAGGGGTTTCATGGGGTGCTGCATCACGTGGACAATTCAAATTTTGCGCTTATATCACGGCTGATGAATTCTAAAAAAGTTCTCACGAGTTCTTGTGAGAACTGGTGCACAGGCGAGCATTTCTCCTTATATATATATGGCCACGGCAAAAGGAGCAAAGGTCTCTCTCTCTCTCTCTCTCTCTCTCTCTCTATATATATATATATATATATATATATATATATATATATGGTTGTCACCTTTTACACATTGAAATCACTTTATCGAGGCACACTCTTGTTGGTTATATATCCAAGGACTATTCTTGTGTCAAAATTGACATATGTACTCAGGAGTTGTAACTGCCTTATTGGCTGTATGTTTGCATCAAGGAGGAAAGTGCACCACTTTTGTTGAGCTGGCTCACCTTGGCTGGGTATTGAGATTCTTTAGTTCATTTGCTTAAAATTGGGGTTTTCAGCATGGTGACAAGAGGTCTCGGCTGCTGATTCAGGAACATGTAACTTCATCAACAAGAATGCACCGTCAAGGTTTTGAGGGGATCTTCCTAAGAGGTGGAATAGTGATAAACAAGATCATATAGAGGGATGCCAGTGCCTCTTCCTAGTATGTACATTGCTGTCTCCCTGTCCACCCTCACACAGGTCCCAAACTGGTAGAATTTTCGATCCTCAAAAACATACCTCTCGTGTCTTGGCTCCCCTATTTCTAGCAGCGTGACACCAGAATACCAGATTTAATTAGAATGTAACCAAAACGCTTTGCCAGTATCTTCTATAGCATTGCACATCATATATTTGACTTAGTCACTGTACAACACAGAAAAGTGATGGCATTGATTTCTTCACCGAACATATATGGGACTTGTAAGCCTAGTTAAAGAACATCAAAGAGAGCAACGCCAACTATTTAGAAGGTGCAATGAAAATCAGCGAGAGAAGGTCTACAACGACGAAGGTTTGGTTATGGCTTATATGCAAAGAATGACCTCTGAAGTGAACCTATAACAGACTCACATCTAAGACAATTTAGCCATGCTAAATCAAGAGGAAACTGGGTAAAAAAGATAATGAGATCCAGTTGCCATGCAACTTAGATATGATGCCAACTTTCAACGTGCCTGATTTGTTTGAGTGCCACGGTGAGGTTCCTAATATTCAGCAAGTTGTCCACATGGGCTAGCTGCTCCCCAATGAGAATACAGACCAAGTCGACAAATAGCTGTGCATAGAAACTACAGTAACCTAATTAGGTTGGCACATGCATCACTTAATGAAATGGAAGAAAAAGCCTCACTCTGCATGCACTGAAAAAGATGGATGCAGACCTCTACTACTTGCTGAATTTCCGGACTGCTTGCAACTGATTTTTAGGGAAAAACTTCTAGGATTACAACTGCCAAAGTATTCAATAATGGCATGGCCACCGTTGTTACTGTTACGATATGGGCCATAACGGTCGTTACGGCACTGTAATGCATAATAGTACCCATTGTCACCATTACATTATGTAACCATTTTGGATACCATGACAAAGCTATTTTTTAAAAGAATGCCTGCTGATTTGTACTGATTCTGTGATGATTTCAGATGCTTTTTTTTTGGATCTATGTAAGCTATTTTTAGGCTGATTCTCTGATGATTTTAGAGGCCAAGTATGCTATTTTTAGTCTATTACAATTTGGCTCAATTTTTGTAGACAAAATTGTGGCTACTCAGCACTCAGTACCCTATTTTGAATAGATCATATTAATTAGAGACAAATCTAAAAGCTAGAAGGTTTAGGTGAAAACTTTCATGGGGATTCAAGGGTGTGCCTATAGGGTCTATAAAAATGACTACTCTAGGATTTAGAAGGCACTACAATTTTCTGAGTTCTTACCTTAAGTACTTATCACTTGTGTAGAGATTCCGATTTCAATAAGTTGTATTCTTTTAACAAATTTCAATATTGTTTAACGGTTTCTATTCCAATATTCTTGTGTGGTGTTTTGACATTATAAATTCTAGACATTCAGGCATTAATTTCTCATTGATCGATAACTGAATTTCATCATAAATACAAACTTATCCTTTCATTAGTCTAAAACATGGCTCAATTCATAAGAACAATGCTTGCACTTTTTTGTAAAAGTTTTCCCTTCCATAGACTAAGTTCAGCCGTTTACATCAACAAGAGATTCTATACATTAAAAATCTATTCCACTACACGGTTTTATGTTTTGATTACCTCCTTTCCAGATCATGATTCAACATGAACTAAGTGAAGGTAAGAGACGAATAGTCCCAATCCACCAACTGATGAAATTCTAGCATCTCACTGCTCACTGGGTTGTTTGTATTTGACAACACTACTCAAAAGAACAAGGGGAATGGCCAAGTAATGGGAGCCCTGCTTGCACCACGATGAGGTTGTGAAAGATACATCAAACGATGTTGACTTTCCAGAACATGATTTGACGTGTTCCAGTATCCCACTCAATTTCTTGCTCTCTAACCATCTAGAATGTTGTAGAGACCATAGATTGAACAAACTCACAGCACAAGAGCACTCAAAAAGTACACAAAGGAATCGATCAATGCATCATCCCAAAACACGACATCCACCTAATCCCAGAACGAAAAGCTCATGATATAGCCCAGCAGAAAATGGCTAATTCATGGATCTGAACCCATATAAAGATAAAACACAATGCATCCACCTGATGGCACTCAACCAGCGAAAGTGATAGTATAAGATCTCCTACACCCTTCCCAGGATCATTTACCATCATCTTTTCCATTTTGACGTGATTGATGTTTGGATCAGTTGACCAACTTTTCCCTGCTAAACTCAGTCACAATTTGAGGAGTTGAATCTGCAAGTGCAAATCACCCAGTGAAAGAACATTGTAGTTACATTTTTCCAGTCATCAAAGTTAATTCCAAAATCAGGCTCCAATACTTTTCAATGTAAGAGGGCATCCTTCGAAACCATCCTCATCGTCGAAGTCCATCACCCCACATGTCTTTAGGCATTTCCAATGGAACCAACTGAGGACGAATGACACCCTGATCCATAGCTCAAGTGGTAGAAAGATACCTCGTTTCAACACTGAGGTCTTGGTATCGATTCCCTAGTGGGGGTGGCTAACAGTGAAGTGTGAACTGATGGTGGGTGTACTAACAAGCTAACAAAAAAAAAAAAAAAAAAAACTGAGGACGAATGAAAATCAAAATCCTTGCATTCAGAATTTCACAAATCACAGCAGAACTGCAATCATCTCAATGCCACAAATTGTTCACAATCATAATCTCACTCACTTCTTGCGAAATAAGGACAATGATTCTTAATAGCGGGATCCCTCTAAGTAGCAGCAACTCCTGCTTTGAATCCCTGATTCAGACTCTTGCTCCCACTCCCACTTCCTACCTATTTATACTTGTTGACATTATGAAAGAGACGCTTCCCCGCTCCTGAACTGAATTTGTTGCCACTTCGCTTCACTCTTCATGCAATTATAGGCAGTATGCCAATATCGAAGATGCAATACAGAACTTTCCTTGGTTGTCTCGCTTGCGATAATGATGATGATGCAGTCTTTGCATGCCATTGTCTTCTTCTTCAACTTACCATATTTCCTCATTTTCTACCTCTACATCCTCTTCTATAATTCGTAGTTGAAAAATCACCAGACAACCCAACACCTACAATTCGTGCAGTTGCCTTCCACCGTCACATTTTTGACAACAGAGCTAAAAATGCTGCACTCAAACCATTCAAGGCAGCAGTCTCCACACACAAATTACAACAAACAGATGAGATGCACATAACACCGCATCCATAATTAAACAACATTTCAGAATTTAAAAAATTACAATGCACTGCATCCCATCCCAAACTCACAATTATCTCATCTTGGATGAAAATTAAAAGATGGGTTTCATTCTTTCGATATAAAAGATCAATCGTCCAATGAAAAGAAGAAAAACCAACAAATTAACGTATTTTTTTTTTAAAAAAAGGAAGACAAGAACGTAAATCGCCCAAAAGGGCATTGATTACCTTGAGGGAGAAATTGAGAGCGACGGAAGGGTAATACCGAAGGACGCTGCTGCCATTTCCTCTCCAGAGAGAGAGGATGCCCTCTTCCCTCACGGTCCTGACGATGCAGTCTATCATCCCTTTGAATCTGCGGTGGGTCTCACCACCTCCGCCTCTGCCTCCGATAATGGCGACGTTACTCTCCTGCGTTTGCAGCAGGAGCTTGGCGCGCTCGATGGGGGCCACGATTGTGTGGACCACACCACCCATCAGCGCTCCGGCCATCAGATCTCTCTGGAAATTCGACTGCCAGGATTTCTTCCTCCTTACATCTTCATCTTCCTTCATTCCTCTCTCTCTCTCTCCAAACTGCAACTGTTTGGAATTCTGTTTTATTTCAATCTCGTTTTGGTTTCTGGTTGAAATCTCCGTTGTAGAAAAGTAGGAGAAAAAGCTTCGATACTCTGGCAGATGGTGATAGATGATACACTGGCACTTACAAATTGCATACGTGTCATCCAAGTAAAATTAAACTGTCAAACTTATATTTGGAAGTCTAGATGTATCATAAAGACGTAACCCAAAATTGCCCTTATTTGATTATCTTGGTATCAGATTAGTAGACATTTATTGGACGGTTACGAATGGAAAATATCCAATGGTCCAATTTTAACAAACAAGTGTCAGATTATCAGAGGTTAGGATGGTTGTGACAATCTAATTTTTTAAATGTGTCTTATCAAGATTGGTCTATACAATTTAGTCGGTTTAATTTTAGTTATTTATGACACGTATGAAATTTCTGAGTGCCTGTGTATCAAACATCATAGTCTGCCTGAGTATCATAACTCCAATGAAAATGATGATGTGCTTATTATTCGAGACGGGTTTGGGTCATTCCGCTTTTTTATTTGTATATTTCTGTGAAATGAAGATTGGATGATAGGTGGGCCCCACAGATAGACGATCCAGGTTTTTGATCTGTTGATCCAAACCGTAGGGGGACCATCTCTAAAGCTATCTTGATATGAAGTTTTAACCTTTCGTTTTGCGACCTACAACTAGACGATTAATGAAAGAAACAGTAAACGGTCCATCTTCATCCGAAGAAATGTCCCTATATTGGTGGTTAAGATCTCCATACCTCTGATTACTGAGCATTCCGTACAGGATGGGGCTCGAAGAACCAATGGTCTGGATTTTCAAAATATGGGGCCCACTTATCAGAATTCAAAACCCGTGTACACTGTGCGACAGCGTGGACGCGCATATACTATACCGGGTACAAAAAAAGGGCTGGGGCCCACCGTGCTTCCGTGTGACATCCACTCCGTCCATCAGATGATCCCGTAGATCTTAGACTGTAGAGAAAAATATCCCAATCTGAAACTCAGGGTGGGCCACACCACGGTAAAAACGGGCAGGAGACATTAAACATAAGCTTGCCTATGGGGCCCATCATTTTGTGTGTATTACATCCAATCCGTTCATCCGGTTTTCCTCATAGGGATTAACAGTCACTATACGAATTCATCTGATCCAAAACTCAGAGGAGCTACACCACGTAAACTTGTAGGCCTTGTAGTTGGTGTATCCCATATTAGTATCATATAACTTTAATTTTCATTTTGTACGTTGATAATGAGAATACGAACCAGATAGACGGAGTGGATTTTACACGATCAACAAAGAGGCCCCACAGAGCTCGGGTAATTTACCCGCTTCGTGCATGAACAAGATTCGGGTCCCGTTTCGGGACGCACGTGCTTTGGAGTCCGGGAAGGGAAGAGCGGAAACCGGGAAGTGGGATTCTAGATTGTAAAGTACTGACGAATCAGAACGGTGAATACTGTCCTGATGCAGCTATTTTGTGCAAGTAGAGTATATTTATTGGTAATCCAGACGGTTGAAATTATGGGCCTCACAATGGATGGATTATAAGCTAAAATATTCCAAGATTGGATGGTTATATCCATACGATACAACCTGACATTCAGAATCGTTGCTGTGTTTTCTCCACAACCGTTTATCCAATTTGTCTAATCTATGATCTTTTTTAGGGACCACCCACCCATTAGTGCTTCCTCTAGATCGACCGTCGGGATCTGCGTACCGTAGCCCCTACATGTAAAAACCGACGCATCAGGACTGTACAATTTCCCGGGCTTCCTCTGTATTCGGTCAAGACTCGACCGTGACAGGAATGGATACATATAAAAATGAAGAAGAATCATATACCGTGATCTGCAGTGTAGGGTGATTATGCTCGTGCATGCGTATTTCTACGGCTACAGGACCATATTAATGCCGAATGTTGAAATCCGGCCTGACATGGGTACCATCATGGATCGATACTAACAGTCCAATTGCTTGACCATCAAATGGATGGCCAAAATACAAAGGTTGTCTTAAAAGCTGGGAAAGCCTTTTGCGAGAAGTTCCTGCTCTTGGAAGCCAAGAGGAGCCCACCATCACGTTTATGAGCAATCCATCCCGTCCATCCGTTTTGAGAGCTCATTTTAGATGTTATGTTAATATTCAGGGAGATCCAAAACACGAGTGGGCCACACGAGGTGAAACAATGGGATTGAACGACCACTGTTGAAAATTCATATGTTCACAAAAGTTTTGTATTTTTTTCAGTTCATCCCGTTGGGTATAACATTATAAGCGGTTTGGATGGCATACAAACATCAAGGCAGAGCCCAGGAAGGAATTTCTTGCGAAAGATTTGAATTAGACGTTAGAAAGTCAACCTCATGGGCTCGGGACGCGCACCCACTTGGGTTCGTCCAACGAACTGGCTCGAAGTGGCGATTGACCATGGTCGCCAATGGTTTGATGGTTCGTTTCCAGAAACCACCGGAAATCGCGTATGCAAATATAGGGACTTCCAGATGCCGCTCGTTCATCTATACGGGAGCGGATTAGGTGAGACCCCGGTCTCACCGAAGATGGTTCAGCCCTTACCCTGTAACCCACCTTGATGTACGTATCCTATATCCACGCCGTCTATACGTTTTTCCAGATCATTTTATAGTACTATACGAAAAATTAGGCAGATGCAATTGTCAGGTGGACCATACCATAGGAAGCAGTGGTGATTGAACATGCTACCATTAAAAACTTCTAAGGGCGCAACTTAATGTTTTCATAGTCTTTATTTATCATCCAATCTGTTGATAATGTCACATAAGCCTGGATGAAGGAAGAAACAAATATCAGCTTGATCCAAAACTTTTCTTGCCCGGTAATGGTCAATCAACATACTTTCCTATGGTATAGTCCACCTGACGATTGGATCTCCTTTATTTTTTGAATAATTCCCTAAAATGATATGGAAAAATAGATGAACGGCATGGATACAAAATACATACTTCAAGGTGGGCCCCACGGCAAGGGCAACACCACCTTCGGTGAGTCCAGGGTATCACCTAATGCATAACCGATACAAACAGCCTTGATTCCTGTGACATCCACAAAAAGGCCCACTCTATTGACGGTCCGGATCACAGTACATTTGTACCATGCAAGTGACACATGTTAGACGAATAAAGCCATGATATATTGTTGGGCAAGAAAAGGAGTGGTCACCATTTTGAGAAAGAATTGGATGCTTGAGCTTGAGGCCATAGAAGAGAGTACAAAGGCATCTTGTATCATTTCTTATATTCGCATACTCGTTGTAAAAGGGTTAGATGGGAAAATATGCAATTTTTAAACTGTGCATCTGTGGACCATCTAATCTGTGGGTCTTGCTGTGATCATAGATACAACAAAATGTATAATATTTCAGGTATTTTTTTAAGGATCTGCATATATGAATTTTCACAATTAATTTAGATTTTCTTAAACCTTATAATAAATAAGACTGAATTATGATCATGCCTTAGCCGACTCAGGTGCCAGATTTTGAGGCATGACAAAATGTTCCCCATCAGACGGTCCAAAGTTTTCAATCAGGCCCATCTATTTCCTTTTCAAATGTGGCAACTCACCTATAGCAATCGAATGGCTAAGGATTATCATTGGGAAGATAGTAGGACATGGCCCACTTCATGTTGGTGGCCACTATATTGACATCCTAGATTATCGAAAATGCCGAGTTTTCGAGCATCATTCACTCCACCAATTTATAAGAAACTTTACACAATCTGTGCAGATAAACTAATGTCTAGTTATCCTAAATGGGCCCACATTATCGTTCTACTCTTTTACCTTGTCGGCATATCTTGGTAGTGTTAGTGCGCGTACCAAAATCAATTTTATATTTTTTAACTATTTTAGATGATACGTAACTTGTAATATAGTCGTGGAGTAGAAGTCTATAAATGTATGTGGACACATTCGGAGGTATTTTAGACCTTTTATTCACAAGTAGTTTGCTTGTAAGGCTAAGTTACATTTCGAGATGTAACACGCAAGTCAAGCTTTGTCCAGGTCCAGCGCGTATTCCTCAACATATGCCCAAACCTAGCCTGAGCTTGTGACAAGCCAAAATAGTCCAGCTTAAACCTAACCTAGAATACATTTGTAGGGCCCGGTCCGAGCCTGAACTCAGTCATTCCTAGAGAGAGAGAGAGCCAAACATGGGCCCACCTGATTATAAGGCCAATGTGCAACTCATGGTGGTCCCACTTAAGGATTGTAGCATTTTCAATTCCCAACAACGTCGAGCTCGGTGTAGCTCTTGAAGCTGGGGGCGATGCACTTGCCCTTGATTGTGTTGACGCTCTGAACATCGTAGTGGTTGGAAAGGAAAACCTCAAGGAATTGGCGACGGCCCTGATTGACACCTCGGGTTGGTAGTACCACCGGACATGAGCCTACACATTGCTGCCTTGGCTGTTGGATTTCTTGGGCAGATGAGGTTGACATCGATATGTGGAGAGAGAGGGTGAGGGTGTAAAATTTAAATATTAGATGCTTTTAAAAATGTTAATGGGCTGGGCGGGATGATGGGCTTTTGGACAGAAAAATCCAAGCCCCAGCCTGCTCAAGACACAGGCTTGAGTTTTAAGCCTGAACCTGGCCCTTGGACCTGATAATCTAACCCAAGCTGAGCTTAAGGCAGGCTAAGCCCGGAAGCCCATACAGCCAGCCTGGCCCATTGACAACCCTAGTTTTTTTTTTTTTTTTTTCGAAGACACGGGGTGTCCCCACCTCTTTTTGCAGTGAGACTAATCCCTGCAGATACACGCAATCACCCATAACCATGTGTATCGGGTAAAGCTAAGGAGGGGAATCAAACCCTCACCTGTAGGGAGCAAACCTATGGTAAAGCCTGGCCCATTGACAACCCTAGTTTTTTGAGGTCAAGGGTGAAATTGAATTTGGGCCTTTTATTTGTTGTTATATATATATATATATATATATATATATATATAGAGAGAGAGAGAGAGAGAGAGAGAGAGAGAGAGAGATGAAAAAGGTTTTTTCTTCTTGACTGAAATCTTGGTAATAATTGTTTTCTAATGACAACTTCTGGCAAGGACAATGGCAAGTTGAGATGTTGAATGCATTTGCAAAGGGTTTGTTATAAAGAATAAAAGATAACCAACGTTACTTTTATAATATCCTTTTGACAGTGGATTCATTTGCTTACAATTTTGCTTGTGGACAAGCTTATTGATGCGAATAATATAAATATTGAATCTAGTGGACTCTAATTATCTTGATGTTTTTTTTTTGTTTTTTTTTCCAATTGATTTTCCTTCAACTAGTGGACTCTAATTATCTTGATGATTTATTTTTATTTTTCCAATTGATTTTCTTTCATTTATAATTCGTAATAGTGCCAGCAGTGTTGGTTGTGTAAACAAGGTGTTTGTGCTTTTTGCTTGAATTGGTGACAGGGTTTGAGTGAAGGTGCTAGTCACAACATGTAGATTGCCC
This sequence comes from Magnolia kwangsiensis, assembly GCA_037074715.1. Lineage (NCBI taxonomy): Eukaryota > Viridiplantae > Streptophyta > Magnoliopsida > Magnoliales > Magnoliaceae > Magnolia > Magnolia kwangsiensis. The sequence goes on from CM073581.1 coordinate 103,566,023, forward strand.
TAGCTCATGGGCAGCTTTTGGCCTATCAGTTGATCTAAACAAAAAGATGATGGGATTTCACACTCAAAAGGTGCCATGTTATTCTAAGGTAGAGAATTTTGGCATCCAAGAACTACATGAACACATAAAGACATGAGTAAAGAGGAAGCAGTTGGGGGGAAGAGCAGAGTGGAAGCAGTTAGAAACATTTTGTACTCTCTCTGTGGCGAAGAGATGCCTGTTGCTTCTTGCTGCAACCCCGCTTGGATTGTCAGGTTTCAGATGACAACTACTGGTCTTACCTTTGGAAAAATCATGGCATGGAACTTGTTTTAAAACATATCATGTAACAGAAGAAGCTGAGTGTGCTGCTGTTACATGTTGCTTTCCTTCTATGAAAATCAATGGCAAGGATAACTGGTAGAATTGATATAGCTAAGAAGCCCACTGCATTGTTTTCCAATTTCATGTAGATGTGTTTGGATGTACGTTTGTTACAATTGTAGTCATTAACATCCAAAAAAATGGAAGTGAAATATCACACACCACCATCATCATCTAAGCCTTATTCCAACTAAATGAGGTTTGCTACCTATCAGGGCCCATAACTTCAGTTATATATTGTCTTTTCTTACTACCTCCACATAATGTCAATGGATCAGATCTTGAACCAGATCCAATTGGAATTCAATCCTATTAAATTGGATTCAAACTATCAATCGGGTCTATCAGATACTGAAAACAGGATCTGTTTATAGTCGGATCAGATTGGGATATACAACAATTCAATTTCATAAAAATCCAATCAGACATATATAAAGATCCAATATGACCTGTTTATAATGGTGTTGTTTTAAACGTGTAGTTAGGTTTTGATGGGAAGTTTACAGGTTTAGGGAAGAAAAAAAATCAGTAACTCTTTTAATAGATTATTCTATATATTAAACAGGTCATATATATATATATAAAGAGAAAAAAAATGCATCAACAGCCCAACCAGATGGAATTTGGATAGACTTCGAATTCAAGTAGTGTTTTAAAATATTCATAGGATGTCAGGACCAAATTTAGATATTGGATATTCCTAGTATGAACAGATTTGGATACACACATCCTTTCATGCCTTCCCCTTGCCCTTTTAGAGCCTTCAATTCATTCATTCTCACAATAATTGCAATTGCTTTCTATGCAATGCAAGTCCATAAAATGTAAGCAAGCATATTATATATATATATATATATATATATATATATATATATATATATATATATATATATACATGCATGCACCCCCACACACACCATAGTGGGATTTCACCACCTATGGCTACTCAAACATGCACCCCCACACACTCACGCCATAGTGGGATTTCACCACCTATGGCTAATCGAACGTGCACCCCCACACACTCACGCCAAAGTGAGATTTCACCACCTATGGATACTCGAACCCTTAACTGGGTGTTGAAACTCCTAAGAGCCTACTACCGGAGCAAAATGATCAAAATGGAAGTAAGCATAATTTCAGACTATCCAACGTGATTGCATTTGGAATTAAATGAACATCCAAACACACCCTTACCCAGCATTTTGGAATGAAATAAGAAATCTGCAATCCAGCTCCTGTTGTGTGTAGTAACAGAAAATCATTAAACTACAGTCTGTAACACCATTGTATAGTTTGGCATTTTGAACACCAACTCAACCACATTCATGAACCAGAGGATGTATTTAGTGTACACTTTGGAAAAAAAAAATGATGAAGGGTGCATTTGGTTGCACCAAATATTTATTTAATTTCTTGACATTTGTGCAACCAAATGCACCTATAACAAAGAAGAAACAGAAATGACCACAAGTTCATGTATCGAAATGCTTACAGCAGACTGCAATAGGAAAAAGAAACTCCAACACCTTTCAAGCACAACTTTATTAACTGTATCGATTCAATCTTACAATGATAAATCAATGACAAAAGCTTGAACCTCATAATCATTAGACTCTTTGAATCTAATAAAGCAATGAAACAAATGCTTGCCCAGAAAGGGTTGATTACATGAGAAAATCCAATCCTTGCAAGCCAAGGGCTTGCGACCCCTCCTATGAAACTAGAATTCGCATGGGAACTTGAAATCTGCGGCCCCATGTCAGCTTTACTCAAAGATGATTCTTCCTTCTTCATATTACTTACAAGCAGTGTTTATCAAGCAGATAATTTACGTATTTACATAAGATCTTCCTGTCACTGATCCCACCGAACCCATAGGCTTTGGTCTGCGGGGTGTGCTGGTGCAACTTCACCAATCTGCTGAAAACATTGGCCTCAATCTTGGATATTTTACCATTACTAAGAAAACCAATACTATTGGAGTGTATGTATATAATACTGAAGAAGAATACCAACGTCGTCTTTTTAACTTATTTGGGTCTTTCAGCCTATTACTGGCAGATGGCCTCGACTGCGAGCTTCTTCATGACATTGGGACATGGGTCTCCCCCGAAAACTTCAGGGGATATCGTTACTGAGCACCATTGCTGCCCGATGCAGTTCTGCAACAAATCCCCACATTAGATTTCTCAAAGACGAAGATTTTTAAAAAAAAAAAAAATGCAATCTCTAACTTGGGTGTTAGTATATTGGATTTAGCATAACTATGTCAAGATTAGTTAGCCTATGTTCTAGAAAGATCGGAATGGATAGAGAAATGAAACATTTAAATGTACCTTTTCAAAAGCATCATATGATTTGTGGGCATGGCAGCTCCCCTCCCGGAAGCTTCCACATACTCCTTCTGGAGTCCCGAAGCTAGCAAACTTTATGGATGAGATCTTTTGTCCATTGGCACACCACAGATGGGCCTTCGGCCGTTGTGGCATTTCAGGTTTCCCGTAGGCCTTGATATGCCATTTCTTCAGAGTAGGCTGCCACTCAGAGACATCAGCACAAACACTGCCTACTGTCCGTTTGACCAAGGAAATCCCAGTCGGATCACCACCCCATTCCTCAAACAGAACCAGTAGATTCCCAGTCGGGTATAGCCATGAACGTGGGACATGATACCTGTAAAATCATAGTTGTCGGTCATTCCATCGAAGTTCAGGAATAAACCCCCTACAGGACCATTACTGAAAGTAATCAGCATCTTACCATCTTTGAGAGGCCTCCCCACAATTAGTTTGGCATTTCTTCTCAGTGTATGTTCCACTATAACTACATTCGTCACAAGTACCGTATGCTTTATAAGCAGGCCAATAGCGGCCAATGCTCTGACCATTTATCCATATTTGACCTTTTCCCATGCTACCCATGTCTAAAGCCAAGGGCTCATTCCCAGCTGGGGCACTGAAGATAGTCTGAAGGCATGAAAATGGAAACGATGTTATATCAGACCTGCTTAAAACATATTTCGAAAACTCGACTCAATTTTCATCTGGGTCAGGTTGACTCAAAGACTCCACCCAAATTGACTCGATTTTAATAAAGTTCTAATATTAAAAATAAATGAATTGGTAATCATTTTTAAACTTTTTACATGGTATAAGTAATATAAAATACTGAAATAAACAACAATGCAATGTGTGGCGTGCTGGTTAAGGCTCTCAACTCTTGTGATTGATGAGGTTCTAGGATCAGCTTGAATTTGCTCCTCTTTCATTTCTTTGAATAAAGTGAATTCACAAGGCCAATGACTTGGTTCAAATCACTGCCTAGTCGTGTTGAGTTTAAATAGTCTTTGGGCCAACTCGACAAGTCTTCTTGATCAGAACCAAGTCCATGTCAGGACCAATTTCCCATGTAATTCAGCTCGAAATCGAATTGAATTGGCTCGGCCAAGTTTCAAGTCAGTGAGTTTTAGAACTATGGTTTAAAATATCATCTCTCTTTTTGGAATTGAGAACTGTGAAGCAATTTGATTCTGATGTAATGATGGCCAATTTTGGAAGGAAGAAGCTCCTTTCCGGAAACAAAGGAAAATGTCTAGTTTGATGTTTTCCTTCCGTACCTTGAACCATGTTAGGGGCTGTTTTTGGGCGATTAAAGATGCCCACTCGACGGAGGAACTTCCACTGAGTGAATGTAGTTGCAAAGCTTCACCTTTCAAACCAACCTGCACAGGAAAATCAAAATTACTTGGTTGTGAAACCTTGTAGAAGTCGATGGAAACAACCAAAGAGGATGAGAACAGCCTGAACCTTGTACGACCATTTCTGCCATGACAAATCTCTTCTCCCCTCATTGAGACCGTTCAACATAACTGGACCGAGAACCCCAGCATTCCATGTCTCAAAATGTGTCCCCACATTCTAAAAATCAATCGCAATTGCAAGTCTTATCAGAAATTCTCAACAACTAGAATGCTAGATGCTGTAAGGACATTCAGCAAGGATATTGAACTAACCGGAAGGCCAACAGCTATGCTTAGAACTGAGATCTTGTTATTGCCAGCTCTCAGATTCACATTGCCAGTAAATGTTAGTTTTGGATTATCTAAACTCCCATACACAGTCCCTGCCAAAAAAAAGAAAGGTAAAAGCTCTTGAAAACATGCATTCTCAGCTGAATTGTAGTTTGCATAATTTTATAAGGGCCTATTTGGATCCTTGTATTGATCAATCCTAGATTGGCCAATACATGCATTTTAAACAAAAATGCAGTTTAAAGTGCATGTTTGGCCAATCTTGGATAGACCAATACAAGGATCCAAACAGGCCCTAAGGGTACTGTTGGAAGTACACTGTGAGATGGGGCAGCCGTGATGCTTTTCTGGCAACATAACATTTTGTTCATTTCAAGTGGCACTTGAAATGAAAGAAATATCAGTTCAGGCCAAAAAGCGGAACTGATACCCATTAATTGAGGTTTGGTTTTTTGCACTACCCAAACACACCCCATTAGGGCACGCAAAAGGGGCTTCCTGCAAATGGGCTTTTCAAGCCTTCTTTTTCAGTCGATTTGCCGAAAACCAATCTGATTAGCTTTGTCGAGTCAGATTTTTAGCAACTATTTTGTTGAGTGAGGGATCAGACAGGGGTTTGCAAAGTGCGTCCGAACGCACACCACCAACTTTGGTTTGGCTCAAAATGGCGTTTAGGCCTCAAGAGTCCCTTTCGAGGGTGCGTCCAAATGGTACTGAAGGACTCAGATGAAAATCAATATGGAGGGGTTACTTCAAAATGCTACCTATGCCATGAAAACCAACCTGATAATTCACCATTGATAAAGACATGCAAAGCATGGCCTGCTGATAACACTGAAAGGACAGGGTATTCACCCTTCTTCAAAAACCCTTCATCTGGGTCTATCGTGACACTGGAGGTAAGAGGCAGAGGAGTTAGTACTGGAGAGCTGCTTTGTTTGTGAAGATCTCAAAGAGGTGGGCTACTCACTCTGTTGTGTACCACAGATAATCTGTAACATCTCTTGTAACATTTATCTGCTCCAACAGCCCATCCACCGACATTGAATCATCGTTGTAGGAGGCAGTCTCTTCATTGTATGTGACCCAAGAAAAGCCATCACTATTCACTGGCGTCATTATCATCTGGGATGTCTGAACGGCAACCTGTATAGAGATTTGATAAGCGTGAGTCATTTGACAATACCAAAAAAACATGCTGTGCACAATTCACCAATATCTTCCTCACCCTTGCAGTGTTGAAAACCGTGTTTTTGCAGTCGGGAAGGATGCTGATGGACCAAGGAGGAAGATTGTAGTGCATGCCTCGGAATGCCACTTTCACGAAATATTTTGAGTCATAGTTTGCAAGGAATGCAGCGCAAGCTCCTGATTTTGACTCAAAGACATGGGACTGCAGGCCAAAGATTAAGGGTCAGTCCAAAACTATCTAAGACCCGAATGTTTGCAAACGACATGAAAAGGATTTAGCCCCACCTCTTGATAATTCCCGAGTGACGTCACTGTGGGATCAGCAGAAACTAAGGCAGATTCGCACATCCTGATGGCCCTGTGCAGATCTTTCAAATGGCCCCACTTGGGTTGCCTTACTAGCCCTATGAATAGAAAGAAAACAAAAGTCAGCGAAACAGACATATAACATATTTTCTACACAAAATTCAACCATGACATGACTATATCAGGAGTTCCTATCAAGTGTAATTTAAAAAACTAAGACTCTGAATAGAAAATTACTCTTCTCATATATGTAATCTAAAGAGAAGTATAGGCTCCTTCTCTATTACTTCCAGCATGTTGAATGGGGAAAGTGTTGGAAAAATGATTTCAACAGATGCACGCACAAGATTCAACATACCATATTCATCGATTGGTGCATCGTAGTCATAGCTCGTGGCAATAAAAGGACCACCAGCCGTTCGGCCAAAATTTGTTCCTCCATGGTACTGAAGTGGGCAAGAAAAGATAAAATCTGGTTACGGTTCCAAGTTACATTGCTAGGAATCTGATTCTGAATTGAATTGATCTACAATTAATATTCATTAGTTGGATTGAAGCTGAAAACTAACCATGTAGTAATTAATAAATGACCCGCCTTTCTGTATAAACTTTGCAACAGAGAATGCCATATCTTCAACTGGCCGGTGTGGAACAGGACCCCCAAATCCTGTAAACCTGCAAATGTGATTTAAAAAATGAAAAATAAAAATTAAAAAATGAGAAGACAGGAAGGAAAATCAGCTAGCGAAAGCCTTATTGAGCTAAAAATAGCTCCCTGGTTCTAAATGAATTAGAAATGTGACCCCTGACAGGTATTGAATACTGCAGATTTCAGGAGCCACCATGGTTTGATGTATCGTCCAAAATCAGTGTCGCCCATGTATGACGCAACTGTATCAGCCCAATACAGTGGCGATAACCCGTATTGGTCACCAAAACCGATTTGCAAACCTCAGTAGATACAAGCAAACAATTACCAGCCAGTCCAGGCTTCAGTCCACATCTTGGGCTTATAATCCTTGTTGGGTGAGAAGTAGTCACAATAGAAACCATTGCAGGTGTTTATCTGTTGCAAAATACAGAAAGGAAAGAAAATTACAGACACGCCAATACGAAGAAACCAAATCCTATATGTGCACAAATTCTCATCACCAGTTCCAAAACAAATTCACAAGAAACAGCAATTTTTTTGCCTTCGATTCTCAACACTCTAATGCAACCAATATAAGAAGAAGAATAACAGCAGAATACTATGATTGTTTCTAAAAGTTGAAAGTTCTGAAAAGGATAGGAAGCTAAATGCAGGATGAAAACAAAACAGGTATGGATGACTCGCAAAGTGAAAAACTGGGCCAGCCATGTGAAATGAGATAACAAACACGGGCTCCATAGCCACACCAGACACACTCATATGAGTGGGACCTCAATTACTAAAACCACAGTGAAAGGAAGCACCAACAAAGGCTGCAGGAAAAGAGGAAAGAGTAAAAGGGTAGGGAAGAGGCACTTACAATAGGATCAGGTGCATCATCTTGCTTGCACATGATCCATGGGACGCCAGTCCCGAGATCGACAGCCATTTTCGCGGCCCACTCCGTGTATGCCCGACCAGGAGCACCAATCTCCCATTCTACAGGCCCATATTCGTTCTCTATCTGTGATCAAATGAGGAAAGGGGCCCATCAGTTTCTCGATACAACAGCCGATCGATGAAATTAAGAAAGAAACGGCCTAAATGAAAACCAACAGCGATTCATGTGTGTGGACGGGTAAAACGACACAAACCCAATTCGGAAAAGATAGAAAGAGGGCTAAAACCAATCAGGTAATGAGTCCATTCACCTGAGACAGAATAATCGGGCCGCCTTGTGTTTCGAACAACTCCTCCGCCTTCATCATCTCCACAATTTTCTTGGTAAATCCGGCCATGGCCGCCTTCATGACAATTCACCCATTAAAAAAATCAACATCATTTAAATATTTAAAAAAAAATCCAAAAAGGTAGGATTAAAAATTAAAAAACCCAACCTTGAAAGGCTCATTGTCTGTTCTGAAACTGATGCCTGGAACGTATTTCAGCCAAACAGGGAACCCTCTGAGGAAAAACAGATAAATTAAAGTCCAAATCCATTACATTTCAAAAGATTTTTAAAAATAGATTCTTAATTAATGGGTTTTTCTAATTACCCAAAATTCCATTCCGCACAAGCATAGGGCCCAATCCTGAGATGAACATAGAGGCCTGCTTTTTTTATCAGCTTGATGAATCGAACCAAATCATATCTCCCCTCAAAGTAATACTACAAAATAAGAAAAACCCAAAAAATCATTTTACATAAATAAAATTAAAAAACCCAAAAAAGAAAAAGAAAAAAAAAAATGCATTTCATACCTTGCCAGGAGAAGGTTCATGACCATTCCAGAAAACATAGGTTTGTATAACATCCAAGCCACCATCTTTGGCTTTTTGAATAAGATCAGGCCACATCTACAACCCACCAAAACCCAATTAAAAATTTTAAAAAATGAGCTGAAAATGGAAAAGGCAAAGATACCCAAGATCCACATTTCCATAAAAATTGCAGCTTTTTACCTCAGGAACACTCCTCGGGTAGTGGATGGAGCCAGAGATGAGAATCCTCCTCTGCCCATTTACGATTATAGCCTTTTTGTCATATGAAACAGAGCATGTGACTGAGGGCAGAGATGTAAATAACAGCAAGGTGGTAATACTCAACACCAATAGCAAGAATCTGCTGTTGGTGCTGCCCATTAGCAGTTTCAACTCCATGACCAGCTGCTGAAAGCTAAGAGATTTTTGCTTCCCTTCTTTTGAGAGATAGAGAGAGAATAAAACAGCTGTTATATGTTTTTTTTTTTTTTTTTTTTTTCTGGTTTTTTGCTTTTTATCTTTTGAAAGGAGAAGAGAAGCAGAGAATGAGTGTGGGTTGGGTTTGGGATTGCAGAAAAATGGAGCTTTGCAACCCCTTTTAAAAGCCACGAAGAGTAAGTAGGCTATGGAAGGAAAGTGGGCCCCACTTCGGAAGATTGCCTAGAGCGTGGTTCCCATCGTTCCTAGATCCAAACCATTCAAATGATGGTCTTCACTGTCGATGGCCAAAGACCTCTCCTTAATTTATAATGCCCTTTTTCGCTGGATGAATTTGAACCGTTGATGTATCTTCTCTATTAACCGTCTACTTGCCTACCACCTATGGAATGGTCACGATTCCTCATAATTTAAAAAAAAAAAAAAAAAATGGTAAGTGGGCCATCCATGGCAGGAGCCGTAGTATCAACGGCTTGGATCACCGAACAATGCGCCCCACTAATACTACAAAGTGAAAACCGGCCGAGCATCATATGACTCCAGATTACTGTTATGTCCAGCTTTCTCCGACGTGGATCTTCATCCAATTAGGTATTTGTCCACGTTTTTCTTAATTATTGTTTTTTCCATTTTTTTAACGGTGAGGATGATAGAGAACGAAAATCTGGAATTGGGGAGGGTAAAAAGCGCGGGCAAAATGAAAGAGGATCTTAAAATTCGTAGTTTGAAACTAGCAATGAATGGACGGGTAAGATAAAAAGCCAACACACTCAACGCAGCCCGTACTATGAGCAGCCCCGGTTGCTGACCAGGGCCCATGTGCGTTCTAAGGACTTTAGGACTGCGATTTTAGGTAGTCCTACCTACTACCAGAACCAGGACTCCGGATCATGGATCCGAGTGCGTCGGGCGCCAATTACTACATTGAGGCAGCTCATACATTTGACGCCCCACACCAGTGAGTCAATCCTGACCGTTGGGATGGCTAGGCCGTTGTGGAAGGAACATCTCCCAAACCACGCAATGGCTTCATTATCCTTAACATCTGTTACTTGTTCACCGGAAGAACGGTTGAAAAAAGCCGGTGGTCGAAAATTCAACAGGAGAGATTGATGGATAAGATGGTCGATAAGTCTAACGTTATTAAGATCCATGAAGTATGATCTAATCGTTTGTACGGTCCAGATTTAAGTGCACGCTAGCCATGGGCACGATGGACGATTCAAAACAATTCAATAATTCGTGGCAAACACACACGTTAGTGTAGTCAAATACGAAAAGTGGCGTCCACTATTTACTTATTTTAATCCTCGTGTCAGATAAGATTCCGATCTACGGCCGGAGGACAACGCGGCGTCATTTTATATTTTTACAGGACTTAATATGTGCGTTTTACACCACTTTGAAAATTACCCTTAACTCACTCGAAAATACAAATGACCCACTATCAAAATCATCCAATATCATCCATTGAATTTTAACACGTTTTGGACGGCCTGGATGAACATAGATACATGCCAAGTGTACGCTGGAACTGGATCCAGTCGCCACTGTGCTGAGAAACGGATACATTGTTCCAGTGCGTGGAGATTGATTCGATTTAATTTTTGGGAGTTCGTTTTGCCTCCATTGCGACTCAGAATCCAACGTATAGCCAGCCGCTGAGGCCCATATGCTAAGATAGTCCGATGATCTGAACTGATCATATTATCTTATAAGCAAACATCATTAAAGATCCTAACTTTCGATTTTTAGAGTTGAATGCCAACCATTGAAATTTTTCTTTTCATTGTTGGTCAGAATTATCCGTTCCGGTTAAAATTCTTTGTGTGTCTGTCACAGGACATATTCCAAAACATGGACAGTTCGGATTGTTGGAATACTTTCCATGTGGGCCCAGTAGCAACTACATACGTTGTATTATAAATCAGGACAGAGGCAAAACGAGCTAAATTTTGGTTCCATCGCAAGAGGTGACAGATTTCTGTAAGAATGCGAGTGAACGACGGACGTGGATTGCGTGCTGACTCTGCCAGACGGCGGTATTGGTCGATGCTCTGTGGACCCAACCGAGATGTATGTGTTTTATCTACGCCGTCCATCCATTTTTACAGATCATTTTAGCATTTTTATTAAAGATGAGGCAGATCCAACTCTCAGGTGGACCAGAACAAAGGAAAATAGGATGATTGAACGTTCACCATTAAAAAATTCCCGGGAGGCCACTGTAATGTTTATTCGTCATCCAACCTATTGATTAGTTTACATAGACCTGGATGAAGGGAAAAAACAATTATAAGCTCGATCCAAAACTTGTGGGCCACGAAAATTTTTTAACGGTGGGCATTCGATCACTACTGTTTTCTGGGGGGGTGGTCCTCCCGAGTTAGATCCAGCTAATTTTTGGTATAATGCACTAAAATGATCTTTCAAAGTGGATGGACGGCATAGATAAAACACATACATGATCGTGGGGCCCACAAAGCACCGAACAGTAGCGATCGAGGGACTGCGTAATTGAAAGACTGTTGTCACGGGTTCACTGTACTGGCTGTATTAATGAGCAGTGAAAAAAGATGAAAACTTTGATCCTCCGGCAGAGTGTAGGGGATGATACGCAGGCACTTACAAACTTACACAGAGATTGCTACTTATGGTCAGTTTGGATGTATGATGAACGAAAAACAAAAAAAAAAAAGATTATTTGATTGTCTGACCGTCGGATTGGTGGACATTTATTGGACGGTTAAAAATGAAAAACTTTAATGGTCTTGTTTAAATAAACAAACATCGAGCAATCAAAGGTTAGGATTGTCCAGCCAGTCTGATCTTGGAGCTCTGGCTTAGCGACGGTGTGCTCTGTAATTTTGTACAGTTTGCATTGAGCTAACATATGCCACACATGCAATTTCTAAGTGCCTGAGTATCAAGAATCATACGCTGCCTTAGTATCATATAAGCCAAAGCTCCCCGCCGAAAGAATTTCATCCCATGAACCTATGGTCTGGTTTGGAAGTTCATTAAAATGTCACTTTAGGTGGTCTCGCGGCCGAGGTTAATGAAAACGATGGGACCCGTGATCCAGCTAGCGTACGATGTTAGAAGTTTTTGTGAGCTCACATACGTTTATACCCGTGCCCATCCATAGAAGCATCATGCTAATCTGGCAAATGTGTGTCGATCCAAGATTTCCATCAGGTGGGCCATGGTGAACTGATCATCTGCTTAAAAGATCAGGTCATTTCCTCTGGTGGGCCACAGTAAAAAAATAGACGCATAAAATTGTTTTTTTCTAGCCATTCATTTGTTCTGCAATCTACGGCCCACTTGGGGTGTAAACCTGCCTGATTTGATGTCAGAAGATCTATTTGGTACACGACACATGGAAATACAGTGGTGGTCTTACCGTTTGTACCGAGTAGAGATCTAGGAGTACCTAAATTACTAGGAGAGTGGAATACCGTACTTTTTACAATCCGTTTTTTTTTAAAAAAAAATTACAAAAGAGCATGTGGTGGTGCTTCTTGTTCGCATCGTGACCTCTCAGCTGCCAGGTCGCGGATTGCCTGTGCCCGGGGCAACAGGAAGCTCCTGTTGTCGGAAGCTGTATGGGGCCCACAGATTTCCGTGTTAAATCCACTCCGTCCATCAGTTTTTAAATACCACAATAGGTTGATCTTATGCATTTCAGGTAGATCCAAAATTTGTGTGAGCCACACCACATGAAACGGAGGGAACGGAAGCGTCTACCGTTGAAACCTACCTGGAGCAGACCATGATGTTTATATGCTATCCAAACCGTTCATAGGGTTATTACCACTCAGATAAAAAGTAGGAAATATAATTATCCTGATACAAAACTTCTGTACTCCCCACAAAATTTCCAATGGTAACCGTTCAATCCTCTCTGTTTCATGTAGTGTGGCTCACAGGTTTATTTGTCTTTTTAGTTTCTAGAATATATCCTTTTGTGATCTTGAAAAACTGATGGACGGAGTGGATTAGTCACCGGCATCTCTGTGGAACCCACACAGCGTTCGACTACAGGAACTTCCTGTGCGCGGGTGCACAGGTCATCCGCGTCCATCCCGGCCTGAACTCTACTTTCCGGAGTCACACACGTGCCGTTCAAGTGTATTGAGATGGAATACAAGCCGTTCATCATGCGGGCCCACCATCTGTACTGTGTATTGTAAATCAGGCCCGTTTGATCATCAGATTGGCCACATATTTACTTTGAATTTGAGCCGTAGGGCAAGTTTTTTAACCGTCCATCGTGTTCATACAGGAGCCACCACCCCAAATGGGTACAACACTATGATAGTGATGATTTTCGTAGGGCTGGTTGGAGTCCACTTGACCCGCCGACCGACCACTTGATTGTTGGGCCATGGTTCATTCAAAGTGCATCCACCAGATGGACGTTATAGATTTCCCACATGCATGCTGCATTGGTACGTGTGGGGAGAAATTGAAACTTACCCAAGGAGAAATGCTCTAGCTATAGTGCTCCTAGTTGCACTGTGACATTTAGACAGTCCCATCCATTGATCTAGACTGTTCACCAGATTCAACACACATTTCCTCGGTTACCACAAAATCACCACACTGATTCGAAAAATATTAACCATTTATCAATGGCCTTAAACATGGACGATCCAAATCATTCACATAAACATAGTTCATTTCAACAATTTGATCCATCCATATGTTAGGGACCATCATGAATTGCTTATGTTTCCAAAGAATCACTTTTGTTAGGCAGCTGTGACCACCCAATCCATGGCTTGGGATAAATGATGGCTAGAGATAAACAGGCCAAATCAAGGACGGATTAGATCATCCAATCAGTGGGATTTTTACTGACAGCCCATGTATTGATTTCTGAACTTTATGGACGGTTTAGATTGATCGATTGGAACGTGCAACCAATCAAGTTTTCCCACTTATCTTAAAATGCCATTTGATATCTTCTAAATCTTGCTTTACTCATTCAGCCTCATGTGGGTTAGATTTAAGACACGTGGCTTGTGGCACAGTAACGAATGGCTGAAATAGGAAGTAGTTTGTAACAAGGACACGCATGCTTTTATAACGGGGAAGAAAATTCTTTGAAACGGCCACACTTGATATTTTTTTGCTAGCTTGTGGGACACAGTCACACAATGTATGCCGATCCTATCAAGCATTCCAAACGTATTTTCAAATCCCATTGTTAAATGTCCATCAAGGAGGGAATCTCTGTACACATCTAAAGTAGGTTCTAGCTTAGATATTTAAGCTTGGGACTGTTTGGTTTTCAACTTGCCTAATGAAATTATTGTAATTCCTACACCTTCCTAAGTGTGATGGTGATGGGTTTTGTTTGAAATTGTACATCTCTAAACTTGATGGTGAAGCTGTGGACCGTATTACGTTGTATGTGACTTATTCATGGCATTCATCCTTTCCACCATCTTATTTTCAAGAAGTCAAAGCTCAAGTTGACGACACAGTAGGAAATGATGGAAATTGAACATCTACAGTTGATAAGTTCATGAGGGTCCGAAAGTTTTGAATCAAGTTGATATTCATATTTAAATCTAGATACTTTGCTTGTCATAAGTAGAAAAATTTTATTTTCCAGCATCATGATCTGTCCACATCATCATTGACCTTGTTAGAGCACTGCTACATTAAATGTCATGTGCGAGCTCAGCATGAAAACTACTTTTAAAAGTGAATATTACATAAACCACTATTTCCTATGGTGTTGTCTACTTGAACTTTGAATCATCTTTAATTTAGCTTTCATGCTTTAAAATATTATAGTAAAATGGAAATGGACAACATACATTACCGTTGGGCCACTATTTTAATGAGGCCCTTTCCCAATCAGTTTCCTGAGGTCAAAGAGTTCCATCTCTTTACAAACATTAGTAACAAGTACCATTGACCCATTTTGGTTATTTGGAAGAATTCAATATGTTTAGATTTGTTTTTAGATTATGACCGTTGCACCCTCTCTATTAACACAAAGATAAATAACACATTCATATGGTTTTCTGAATAATACCTTCCATTTTCTAATTTTGGACAGAAAATCCAACCATAATCAGGTTAACAAAATCTCTATGAAAATGACAATATCACATCTCTCTTTAATCACTAAAACCGTAACCTCTCCTCTTTCCTTAACCCTAGATTACGGGATTAAAAGGTGTTTTAATTTCCTGTGGTCAACATTAAAAATGTAACTTCTATGAAAACGTTTGGTCATGTTGCAGATGAATGTTAGCCACATTATAGTATTTGACCAGAAATGAAAAACAAAAGGGATTATTTGGAAATACGTATTAGGGAAGGTGTTATTTGTTTTAGGCTTAAAGGGAGGGTGCTATCCGTTAAAAACTGTTTAAAAAATTAATAACAACAAAGCATGCAGGTTATAAGGAGGGTGCTATCTGTCAAAATCTGTTTAAAAAATTAATAACAATAAAGCATGCAAGTTATAGGGAGGGTGCTATCTGTCAAAATCTGTTTAAAAAATTAATAACAATGAAGCATGCAAGTTATAACTGAATCCCTTCCTTCTATGGGATAGAAAGGTATTTTCCCATGGTCAACAATAAAACCCTAACCGTGATAACTAGGTTTGGTCATGTTGCAGATGAATGTTAGGTACACTTTAATTTTTTTTTATCAAAAATTAAAACATATGGGTTTGTTTCAAAATAGACACAAGGAGGGTGTTATTTATCGTTAGGGCAAAAGGGAGGGTGTTATTTATCGTTAGGGTAAAAGGGAGGGTGTTATCTGTCAAAACTTATTTGAAATTAAATATATATATATATATATTATTAAAATAAAATTTTAAGGGGAAAAAAAAAATATATATATATATATATATACGAGAAAGGATATAACTGAATTGCCGCATTTGGTTTCTAGATTGCTATCTTTCACCTTTGTACAGAAAAATTCATAGATAAAAGAGGCCATACATGGAGAAAAATGGGCCTTTTTTGTGTTCTTTTTTAGTGCAGCACTACGAGCATGGTGCCACAAACATAAACTTAGTGGTGACTTTAACACATCATGCGCATTTTACGGCCTGATTCCTATGTTGGTTCAGCACCATTTAGAAAAGGATTTTGACTCTTTAACTGTCCAAATGACATTATTTTACGATAACCCATTTAGTCTAAATAGCCGACTAAAATGTGATGTAGCATAGCTGAAAAATTAGACTAAGTTGATGGTATTAACCTATTTAACTTTCAGCACCAATTCAATAGCCATGAATTATGAATGGTTTGATGGTCTAGATAGTTGTACATCAGTGCCACGTTTGGTGATGAGTCACCCCCAACTTCAAAATTGAGATGAAATAACACAGTTGTGTGTCCAACTAGTTGGCGTGTGAGGAGTATTTGTATGACATTCTGCAGTCCAGCATGGTTGACATATCCGGTTGATCCAACCATTAAATGCATTCCACATCAACGTAAAATCAGGTTGATCCAACCATTAAATGCATTCCACATGGATGTAGAGTTTTTAGTGGTGGTCGTTCATTACCCCACCTAATGGCTATATAGACCTAATTTTTGGAGCACCTCATTTTCTTGGTGGGGCAACCATGCCAAATGTGTAAAATGTTATGCAAATACCACACTGGCTCAACGCGTGCGCGTGTGTGTATATACCACACTGGTACAACGCGCGCACGTGTGTGTGTGTGTGTATATATATATATATATATATATATATATATATATATATATATAGGAAAAAGGTACAATGCGCTCGAGCTCACGGCTCCGTCTCATGTGGTCAAGCTGTGTGGGCCCTACCGTGATACCTTTCGAACATCTACCCCATCAGTCAGATGGGCCACTCAAAAATCAAGTCAATCTGTGACTTATGTGGGCCACACTACTTACAGAAGTAGAGAGGGGTTGTGCACCATTAAAACATTATAATCATTTTTGGGGCCCACAGAAGATGTGGTTTGCAAATCCAGCCCATCCATTATGTGTGTCCCACTTGCATGAGGGTTCAGACCAAGTTTCAGCAGCATTCAAAACTCAGGTGGGCCCCACCAAGTGCTTTTATATGTTTTAACAGTGTTTCACATGATTTTAGATGGCATGGCCCACCTGAGTTCCGTATACGGCTGATTTTTGGGATAATGAGAGTTGCGTCAGGGGATTGGTGCAAAATCTATGAGATTGCTATATCCGGGGATTGCTATATTGGGTCTATTTAGCATGCCCGCTAATCCAGGGATTAAACTTTCCAATCCCTTTCAATCCCTCAAACCAAACACGTCCCAGCTAATTTTGAAGGGATTAGGGTGGATTGGATGAGATTTAAAGGTAATGATGGTGATGTGAGTGGATTGTCTTAAGATCCATGGGATTGCTATATCCGGGATCAGGATCCCGTGTCTATTTAGCACGCCTGGCCAATCCCGGGATCCATCTTCCAATCCCTTCCAAACCCTTCTAATCTCATCCAATCTGCCTAGCCAAACAAGCCCTAAGATGCTTCAAAAATCAAGTTGAAGCATGGTATTTGCATGACACTTAAAATTTTCATATTCACATAGAGCATCCCATTTTGACATTGGATCAGCTTAATTTTTGGGCATCTTATTTTTATGGCGAGAAAACCTTGTTGAAGACGAGATGTCATACAAACAACATGGTAGCCCCCACACGCCGCTTAGTTGGACATACAACTTGTTGCATCTAAGCATTTCTCATATACATGTGTGTATGTTTATACTCATTTCTAACACACTTACAAAGATTGCCATGAGACTTGATTCTGAGTAATGAATGAACAACTATCTCGTACATTATAACCACCCTGCTACAAACCTTGGTGTCAATTAGACAACGAATAAATCATCATCTTTCAAGCCGATCATAAGTGTTATTATTATTAAAAAAAAAATCATTAACAAAAGAATACTTTCACCTTATATCTTCTTCCTCCATTTTATTATTGAACTACGGTAACGAATCACACTAAAAGAACAATTCCTTAAGTAGCCGTTTCACATTTTTTCATATAAAGGAAAAAGAATCCATTCACAAGGTTTAGCCTCCTACCTTTTTATAAATTGCCAAAACATAATATACTTTTAAGTAGTCAAAAGGATTTTTAATCATGTGTCCAACCTCCAATCTATCTAAACACCAACGACTCAATCAACCCTCGAGTTAGGCAAACTCTAACATACATGCATATCATACTCACATACAAAAATTCAATCGAAGCCCTAGACTAACTTGATTAAATTAGAGTGCAAAACAATATATGTACATATGACTTCTAACATGTCTTCATTAAAAACATTAGTTGCACATTTTATCAAAAGCGGCTATTTCATTAAAAGCAGATTTCAACAATGACAAGTTGCATACAGGATTGCATAATATAGATTCTAGATAAGTGATCACCTGGGTCCCACATTGGATTGGACCATGCCTTAAAAAAACTACCAACCTGTCCAAATAGAGTGCAATTTAAGTAGCTGAAAGGACTTTGGATCCTGTGTCTAATCTTCAATATTACCAACAACTCAATCAACCCTCGAATCAGGCAATCTCTAACACACTTAGATATTATACTCACATATGAAAACCGATACAAGGCATATGGCCCAACTTGATTGAATTAGTGCAAAATAATATATATATATATATATATATATATATATATATATATATATATATATATATATATATATATATATATATATATATATATATATATATGAATTCTAGCATAACTTCGTTAGAAACATTAGTTGCACATTTTATCAAAAGCAACTATTTCTTGCAAGCAGATTTCAACACTGACAAATTGCAAACAGGGTTGCGTAATATAGATTCTAGATAATTGACCACTTGGGTCCCACTTTGTAATGGACCATGCTACCAACTTGTCAAATCAAAGGATCAATCATGAGACTCTTTGTTTAATTAGTTTTAAGTGTGAACCGTTGACGTGTTTGTCTTCTCATCCTTCTCTGTAATCTACTAGAGTAAAGATTAAGGTTCTCTCGTCCGAAGTATTTTTGGCCCATGGTCCATCCAACATGGGACAAAACATGTCAATACACCGAATGACCCATCTGTGGGGCCCATTTACCAGAATATAAAACCTTTATACACCGCCCAATGAAATACCTTCAACTTTAGACCCACGGCACATAAAAATCAAGATGGCATGATTAGACACTACCACGCATCTCATCCAACCACATGTATGCTTTAAGCCAACGCATGGCTAAAAGCATGGATATGATTAGTCCAATAATCTAGAGCTAAAACCACTCTAAATTATATTAGCCATTGATCTTTTTGTGAAAGGAATCCTTTTTATTTTATTTTTTAAAATGATTTTTTTTTATGTGTTTTTTATGTATTTAGTCGGTGGCGGTTATCTAATAAAGGCATCATGTATCAAAATTTCGGCACGTTCTTTATCCGTATGATCATGGATCATGGCCCATCTGCTGCATTATGGTTTTATATGAAAATTTCAGTAATCTGGACCGTTAAATGTTATCCAAATGAAAAAGGAAGTGTAGTATTAGACCACTATTTACAATGAAAGAGTATTCCTCTAGATTATAAGTAGGGGCGTACATCGAGTCCAACCGAGCCGAGTTGGCCTCAACTTGACTCGGCTCGAACACTGGCTGACCTCAGCTCAACCTCGGCTCGGCTCGGTCCTTGAGCTTGACTGACCAGCTTGGCTCGTTTCGGCCAGTAGCTCAGGCCAGCTCGGGCTGAGTTCGCCATTAAGGCATTTCCACAAACACTTGAACTGCAACTTTAAAATTCCACTGTTTCACATACAGATGCAATAATTTTACGGGTATTTTATCAAACACCTTCTAAGTAACATAAAAAACATACAAAAAAAAAAACAAAAAAAAAAAAAAAAAGAAGAGAAAAAAGGTATTTCCATCAAGGTTTATGAATACCCACATCACAAATTTATCTTGAAAGCTTATGTTGTTGTGGTTCTCGCCAACATTGAACTGGGTATGGGACTGTTTTTGCTATCGGGGTGGGTAGCTATTGCAGTTAAAACTAGTCATATGAAGCTAGTGTGGGTAGCTATTGTACTACTTCAAGTTGCAGTTGCCTGTACCAAACCTTCCTTATCATACATCATCAACAATGACAATCAAATAAAAAACTTATCTAATTTTGCATCAACGAGAAGCTAGGGTGGATAGCTATTGCACTGCCTCACGTTGTAGTTGCCTGTACCAAGTACCAAACCTTCCTTGCCACCAACCACAATTCGTTGAGTCATTTTATCAAACAGTTGGTGAGCAACATCAATGACAAAATAACCGAGTCACCGAACTGGTCCAATTCTAGTCGAGTCAAGCACGAACTCGGCTCGAACTCATTTTTGAGCTCAAAAAATTAGCTCGACTCGACTCGAACTCAGCTTCAAACTGAGTCAAATCGAGCTTTTTCGAGTAGAGTTGAGCAAGCTAACCGAGCTAGCTCAATTCATGTACACCCCTAATTATAAGTAGGATTTTGTTTTGTTTTCTCACATTCCTTGTAATGGGGTTGCTAATCCTTTTTCATAGACTTCGCTCCACTAATGTAAAGGTCCGATCTGGCCCTTTCAGTTTGGAAAATCTCTCTCTAATTATGAAGGATCTTGATGTAGAGCAGGTCACAGACAATTTCATGGTCAAGATGAATCAAAAAAGGTCCAGTCGACGACAGAAGTGATCCAAACTGTCAGAACTTAAAACAGATATACCTCGCAAATCGAAATGAGTTATCGGACGTACCATATATGATTTTGGGATAGGACGAGCTACTTTAGCCACCTAACCTTGTTACATCAGGTTACCTATGCCGAATTTTACGAAATACCATCAGATCGAGAGTCAAATTTATGTTTTTATTTTGTTTTTACTATTTATAATAAATTTTAGTTTAAGTATAATTCTTCATCCGTTGACTTTTTTTAGGAGAACAACTTGATCTAGCTAAATAGGACACTTACTATTTTTAACCGAAAACCATGTGCACTAGTAAGAATTACAGCCGCAAATTCTATGAGTTTTAGTTGTAATTTAATTCTATAACTTCTTTCATGGCTTAATATCTCTATTTGAATAGGTATAATCTCGTTTTTAATCATCAATAAAATTATTTTGAATATTTTAAAATTATTTATATTCTCTTTTCCTCATGGATTTGAGGTTTCTCTACGGAGAGTGTAGAAAAATTTTGTAGATTTGGAACAATTATACGCCTAGGAAGATGGTGCTCAACATCACATTCTCCCCCTACGTATAATCTCCACCATGAAAGGCTAGGTTTAGGAGGGTCTCATGCACATTGATCCATCAGTATGAACTCTAATTGAGCTATTTGATGCTATGATTAGGTTGAAGGAATTTATGATAGTGGCCCCACCAACCAACTATTGTAATCATGTGGCTAAGATTACTAATTATCATTAGTGTCCACTGATGCATGTGTACATATGCATTAACAATGAGAGAAAATAAGAAGCTTTTGCTTTCAAGAATCAAAGAGAAATGATTTGAAGGTTTACTTGCCGGGGAGAGGAAGGGAGAGAAAAAGGCAATGACCCAAACGTCTCTGTTGTCCGTTTTAGTGCAAAGAAGTAAAAAAGAGCTTCCAAGGATCCACGTGGCAATGCGTTGTACCGTCAAACAGCCCAATGGGGCATTATCCAAGGTCGGTCTGTGGGCCCAAGGTGTTGTACCATTGATGTGATGGCTCCCATTGTGAAAGGCCCATGGACCTAAACTCTACCAGACTGAAAGATCCTAGCCATTGAATGATTAGGCTATTTTTGTTTGATATGGATGGATTTTTTTTTTTTTTTTTAATTTCTATGTGTTGACTACCAGCAGAAGAGTTATGGTGCTTGGATGATCCATAGCGGGCCCATCATATAAAATGCTCTGGATCACTAAAAGATTTGCCCCATCTGGACAAACTAAAGTCCGTAAAATACGGACTCAGATTCGATAGTGACCCCTCCACACCGAGGTATCAGTATTGGCCAGTGATGTGGGCCTACATGATGTATTTGTTTTATCTATGCCGTCCATTCATTTTATCAGCTCACTGTAGTTTATGAACCTCAAAAATTAGAAAAATCCTAATCTCAGTTGGACCACACAACAGGAAATACTGGTGATTAAATGCTCAACAATAAAACCTTCCTATGTTCACTGTAATGTTCATTCACCATAGACCTGGACTAAGGGAAAACGCAAACATCAACTTAATCCAAAGCTTACAATAAGCTTTTAATGGTGGGCATTTAATCATCATTGTTTCCTGTGATGCGGTCTAATTGAGATTTGGATCAGCCTCATTTTTTTTAGCTAACAGTACCAATCTTGGTACGGGAGGATTCACTACCAAATTCCAGACCGTAAATTACCAACTTTCAAAGGCAAGCAGCTTTTCCTTCTATCCACAATCAATATCCCCCATCTCGACCTCCATACGTCCACCGCCATTTCTAATCCTTTCTATTACGTCAAGAGTCCATCACAAAAGTCTATATCCGTATAGCATCTACACCGTCCATCTGATGGGCCAACAACCAGACAACGGTTTGGATGTTGATATCTGTCAGGTGCAATGATAGGGGTTCAATTACTCCGTCTTTGTAAATGCTGAGGAGGCTCAACTTCATGATCCAGACCGTTCATCTAGAGATACCACGCGTTGAGGACCTCTCAGTAACCCGAAATGGAGTTCCACATTCACGAACGGTCTGGATCATTCATGCGGCTTTCCGGCGTGGCGTTTGTTAATGCGGTTTTGCTGTCAGCAGTCAGCAAAACCAGCAACCAATAGGGAAGCGTGAAAGTCGTTGGGAGCACCGTTTCCGTGTCTTCTTAGTGCTCTTTACCTCTATGAAGGAGAAATAACAAAGCTGAGAACACTCGCGGCTTCGCACATGGAAATGGAAACGCATGTTAGGAATCGGATCCGTTCATCAATGATCTTCTTTCTTTAGATGTTATGGACCATAACTCAAGCCTATTTGATCATTAATTCTTCCTTGCATGATCATATAACTTTCATGCGTTTTATTTTTAACCTTTTATTTATTTTAGCAGATATTGGACCATCTTAGCATAGTATGAATATTATTTATTATATAAGGGGGGTACCTAATTATGAACGGTTCCGATATATTACACGTACTATTTGATGCCACGTGTGAGGCGAGTGTATGAACGACCGCGCTTCACATTCTACGGAGAACGAAGGGATAAGGAGATGGGAATGAGGTTTTTGGTCGAAAATGCTAACGTGGTTACATCAGTGGCTAGTCTTTTCATAATTTAAGTTTTTGTATTTCTAAAATCAATTTTTGTTCTTATATATATATATATATATATATATGTGTGTGTGCAGCGGAACGCTCACCTCCCAACTACGTACTCCGTACGAACTTTTTTTGACAACCCATCACACGTGATATGGATCCAAAATCTGAACCGTTCATATGAAGCAGCACCTCGTGAAACCCCTCGGGACGAAGTTCTACTTTGACCTAAAACTTTGATACACATGAAAAATGTTAACAGTTGCCTCCTTTGATTTGCATTTCTCTTTACTATGGCCCACCAAAATTTTAGATCGAGGTGAAAATTTATTCCATAAGGTTTCATGAAACTCCACATCACATGGACCGTTCAGATTAGACATCTATGGCAAGTGTACAAAGGTACGCACATGCATAGGTGTGCAGGGGAGCATGACTCTCTCTCTCTATAGTCTCTATGTGTGTGTGGGGGAGGGGGAGGAGGGGTCTCCCATGAGGTTGAGCTGTGTGGGCCCACCGTGATGCGTGTCGAACATCTACCCCATCAGTTAGATGCACCATTCCATTGTGGGCACGGGGTTTAAAAATCAAGTCAATCCATAACTTATGTGGGCCACACCACATACAAAAGTTGAGAGGGGTTACCCTCCATTAAAACATTCATAATCATTTTTTGGGCCCATTGAGATGTGGTTCACAAATCCAGCCCATCCATTATTTGTGTCCCACTTGGATGAGGGTTCAAACCAAGTTTCAGATGCATCTAAAGTTCAAGTGAGTCCCACCAAGTGCTTTTAATGTTTTAGGCATGTCTTCATGTGATTTTAGATCCAGCCCACTTGAGTTTTGTATATGACTGGTTTTTGGAATATCCCATAATTTAAAGGGAACCCATCAAATACATCATATTGATGGTTAACACACATCACGATGGGGTCCACACATCTCGACTTCATAAAAAGTTCCCATGAGCTCACACATATAACCTTTTCCATACACACACACAAACGAGACATGGGTCTACTAAAATTTAAAATTTAGTTCTTTTTTTAGTGAAATGATTTGTTCATTTAAATTGTACAATCATTAATTTATGGTAGGATTTTCTCTATTTTTTGTTTGAAGTTCTCTATAAGCTATAGTTGAACTATTTCCTTTGGTATGATTCATTTGTGATGAGATTTACTCTTAAACTTGGATCAATAATTTTAAATTAAAATTATTTTATATGTAGATGAGTTGAATTTGCTTCAAAATAACTTGATGAGCCTAATATAAGATGTAGATAGATTCAAAATGTGGGTTACTTTTACATGAGGACCATTTAGCCATTTTCTTCTTCCTACCTTGATTTTTTTCATGGGAGGAAAAAATGATATTTTTTCTATTCCCTTCCATCTTCTTTATTGATTTCCTTTATAATTTTTTAAAATTTTTTTTTATTAGATATAAATTGTGTGAGTTTATAAATAAATAAATAAATTAAATTTTAAAAAAAATAAGAATATGTGAAAGAATATTGTAATAAATGAATTTTTAGAATTAAATGTTATTGTAATTGATAAATTTTATAATGTAAAAATATTGTAATAGATAAATTTTATAATGAAATAATATTTTAATGGATGGATTTTTATAATATAAAAATATTGAGACGAAAGTATATTGTAATGGATTAATGTCGAATGGTGGATTATCAATATTTATCAAGGATTACCCATATTCACCGTGGATCACTAATATTTTCACTGTGAATTGTCAATTTTTTATGTAAATAATCAATATTCATTATGGATCACTAATATTCTTACTGTGAATCACAAATATTTATTATAGATCGTCGATCCATTAAAAATAATAATAACTTTTTTGTTATATGTACAATTTAAATAATTTTATACTCGTTGAAAATATAATTTAATAAGCTTCCAAATAACTTTGTAATAATTCCATTCATACTTTATTTTATTGCCTAAGAGGTAAACTCAAAATTTATTATTTAGTGTTGGCCACCAATATTCGGATGAAAATAACTATAACTCTCGTTGCATATTTAATTTGAATAATCTTATATTCGTTAGAAATATAATTTAACAAAAAAAATATGAATATAGCTCCGCACACCACAAGGCCCTGCAACCAAGGTCGCATCCACCTGGACGAATATAAATTCCCAAGTAATCCGCTCCGTGTATCAGCATCTCCGCTACCGTGGACTTCCATCCCGATCCAGTTTAGTAAAATTTTATTGGGCCATGTGTAGATAACATGCCTGTCTCTAACCATGCCACGTGGCCACTATAGAAATCAAAGGAGTCCTAGTTAGAGTGCTGATGACAGGGATTCCATGTCATGATCATCTTATGTTGCGGAGTTGGGGCACGTACCCCTGCTTGGGATGGCCCTATTGAATACGTAATCAACCTAACAACTTTCAAGCATGGCCACATGTTTAGATACCATCTAACCCAATCACTAATGTTTAATCGGTGGCCGTTCAATCCTCACTCGTGTGGTCCACTTAGGTTTTAAATCTCGCTCGTGTTTGGATTTATATCCTAAAATGAGGGTAAGAAATGGATGGCCAAAAGTGGAAATAACACAAACATCATTGTGGGCCCCACAGACCTTTGGTTCACGGGGTGCCCGTGAAGTATACTGAGCAACTGTACGGTCCTAGTACTTCCGCACCTGAACATTGTCCTGCGGGGGCACTTTCCGTACGGCTAGACTCATGTTTTTGTGGTTCACGAAGTTGGTGTTGTGGGTCCCACATGGATCCTGATGAATCGTTTGGCTGCAAGTCCATGAATTCAATATGTAGGTTGGATATTAATGATATTTTGTTGAATATGATCAGTCGGTGGTTGGCGAGTTTGGAGGCAGCTGAATGTTTATTTACGAATTTTAAGTCAACTGGCTAGGTGGATTTTGCCCTTTAAATACAGATGGTTCCTCCTAACTTTATTTCTGGCCACCCAGTTTTCTCCCATTAGATGATTACGATCTTCAACTTGGTGCGATTGTGGATTAAGGCCCATCGAGGATGGGGTCCACCAAATGGATGTTTTAGATTCGGTACACTAAAACCAAATGTATGGTGCTAGATTTAATGGTACCAAGAAAAATGAAAAAAGATTGCAATTAGATTTGGCACACATACACACCACATGGCACTCAAACTCATTAACTCAATGCTGGAATTGTGCCCTGAAAAATTAAAGTGCGGCCTAATCTAATGATCATGTAGATGTGATAGGACCAATCTTAGTCATTGATCTTGATGATCATGAGTATTAGTAGATAATTTGTTGTTGACTTAAACTCATATGAAACGAATTATGTGAGGAGTTATTATTTTGGCTTTTGGAAACAATGGAGATGTTACAGAGTGGTTGCTAACCTATGAGAGTTGTATTTCATTAATTTATTATCTTAACTAATGATCATAGAAGATGCCCGGGGACACATACATAGACATGAGAGAGCATATATAGGTCTTGGCTCTTGATTGGGTAGCTTTGGCTTACTTATGAACTTTAATATATAGCTAAGTGATGTTAGGTACATTTGTTAGGGTTCACTAATTCTTGCATGGGCCAACATGGGATTTACAAAGTTTACCCAATGGCTTATTTAAAGTTAGATCCAATCAGATGAGCATCTTATTAAATGATTTTGTTATTGGTATCCACACTTCAAATATTTTATTCAACTTTTCAAAGACTTTTAGCTGTTAAAATTTTGTTTTAATTATTAAAACTTATTTTATTGTGTTTAGTGATAATCTGATAGTCCAATTATTTTTACCGTGTCAAGCCATTAGTTTAGATTGGCCAGAACCCAAGTGACAACCCCACTACTTATAAATAGAGCAAGAATCAAAGCTCACATGGTAAGCAATAAGGATCCATGAGAAAATTCCCTCTCCTAAGTAAACCAAGTCGGTTAGTGGGAATCTTACGGGCATTTTTCAAGTTGTAAATCTAAAACCACCCATTTTGTAAATCATATTGATGATTCCCACTCAAAGTGATCAGATAATGGGAGGTGCGCGCACTAACTCTCTCAGTGCACACCATGCGCACTTTATCTTTTCCTTTTATAAAAATGGAAGTACCACCATTGCACTCTTTTTACTTGCAAGAGCAGCATGCATTAACATATGTTCTTTTAAAAGTGCATGCACCACTACAGAAGTAGTAAACAGCCTCATTCCTTTTCAACGTCCATTACTTAAACACGTGAAAAACGATTAAAACATTATTTTAAAACGTATACACACCGTCTAAATTTCAATGCATGAGTCTACACGTCTATAATATCATATCATATATGTATTTATATCTTTTCTTTTATTTTCATATGCAGCATGCATGCATAGGGAGGCTATTAAAACACTACTTTTCAAAGTTTGGTGGTGCCCAAAGTTCAATGGATGGGCCCACACGTTTATAGAATATTTTGGAGCTGGGCTCCTATGTTGGTTTTGCACCATATATAAATGGCGGTGACTCATCATCCTCCTACGTGGCACTTATGTGCAGCTATCCAGACCATTCAACTTGTGGCTCTCGTTATGGATGGAGCGTACGTATCTCTAAAATATCACGCTGGTCATGCAATTCTATTAATCTAATTAGTGACTATCAAATGGATGATTACGAAAGTTAAAGAGGTTTATCATTGTCATCATTATCATCATCATTTGAGCCTACTCAGACTAATTGGGTTGACTCATGTATGAATTTTGTTTTGTCATTTCCCTGTCAAAGACTATACCTTCAGCTAAACAATAGAGTATTTAGTGACTTTTTATTCTACTAGAAGTTTCTAATATAAATTGTAGTAAAGGGTGAAATTGATAGTAATATCTATAGAAGTTTTATGTCCGCTGCCAACTCAACATAACTATAACCTTTTGTAGAGCCACCAACCAGCAATGGGGGGATCCCGGTTCAAAACAGTCCAAGATAAGGGCCAAGACCCACTCCGGACAGCCCTAAGCATGAGCCAAAAAAAACCAGAAGCAAATCCAATACTAAGGTACTAAGGTGGACCATTAATTTTGTTACATAAGTTTTGGTTAATATTTGATTTTTCCCTTTCTCTAGGTTTATATGGGACCTTATCAATAGGTTGAAGGGCAAATAAATATTATAGAAACATTACGATAGCCTTATAAAGTTTTTAATGGCAGGGAATTCAATCACCACTGTTTCCAATAGTATTATACACCTAAAATTGGGATTTTCTTCTTTTTTTGCTCATGCCTTAGATGATCTGGCAAAACTGATGAATGGATGTAGAAAACATACATCAGGGTGGGCCCCACAGCAAGGGGTGGACTGTTGTGGGTGAGGCTGGGGCGCACCTAATCCCCTCCCAGCAATGAGAACACAAAACTCCTACTGGCAGAGTTAAATTGGCGAGTGGTCCAGATTCAAAGCGAAAATCAGATGGTTAGTATCATTTTATCAGCATAATTTTTTTTTTATGGGCTACATTAATATTTAGGTCAGCAATTCCAACGGCCTGGATCTCCCCACAACTATGCCATGTGTACGTTTGAAGAGTCACCACACTGGTGCATGACTAATATGGGAATCAAGCGCATACATCATCTTAAGCATATTTTTCCAATGGTTTTTTTGGATACGCTTGCCTTGACTTAAAGAGGAACGTGGATTTGTTGTCCAGACGGTAAGGACCGCCGCTTGTGATCCTCTTCTCAACCACGATAAGATTCTTTCGGTGGGGCCCACCATAATAACCAACCCCAACAACAGAAGTCATCATAATAAAATGTGCTAATCAAGATTAGTTATGGTTTTTTATGATATTACTGATAACGGTTAATGAAAATGCCTACTTTCATTGGTTCGCAAGCAAAATCATTAAGGAAAGATTGCAACTTGCAAAGGAGACCCTTCACGCCTACGGCTTCAGTGAGAAAGATGAAAAGACAAAAAGAAAGAAACTAGCTTACGTGTCAAATGGCCTGATTGTTGGACCACAAGGTCTAAATGGTGTGGTCGACCTAATGGAAACATCTGATTAAGCAGGGAAGATCTGAGCCTTCCATCTCATTAGAAACCATGGTTAGAGCTTGTGTCTAAAAAAGCAGGCTGTTTCATTTCTAGGTTGGGCAACAATCTAGAAAGTAAACTGATGGTGGTAGTCAATTTCGTTTATATGTTATGGTCCACCTGATCCGTGAAATGATCTGATCTTTAGCGTAAAAGGTCTTAAAGGTGTAGCCCATCTGATAGAAAGATATGATTAGATGTCAGGTGAGCTGCACCTGTAGAAAAAAAACAATAGACGGCGGAAAATAAATGTTGCTCAGTGTTTTCGGTCTTTTTAAATATGGGGCATACCTGACAGTTGACTGGCAGGGCTGTTTGGGTAGGTGATCCACACCATTCATTAAGGGCCTGTTTGGCCGGGCAGATACGAGGGATGGGATCAATTTTAAGGTAATGGTGGTGGTGCCAGTGGATTGCATTAAGATTCATGGGATTGCTTATATCCCGCGACAAGTTCACGGGGTCTGTTTGGTACGCCCCCCCATATCCCGGGATTTTACCTTTTAATCCATTCAACCAAGGATAGGATCAATTTTAAGGTAATGATGGTGATGTCAGTGGATTATCTTAAGATCCATGGGATGACTTACATCCCGGGACAAGTTCACCGACCTGTTTTTCTCGTCATGTCAATCCACGGATATTGCCGATCCCATCCCTCATAAAACTGTGGGATCTGCCTGGCCAAACAGGCCCTAATGAGGTATGATCTAGTGGGCCCAGTTTATGTAACTCTTTCCGTGACATAGTTGCATATCAGCTTGCTGACATCCACATCACCTATCCTGACCGTCCACTTGGTTCAAGCTACTTTTCTTATGCTACTTTACAAAAGTCACACTAGTTTGATGGTCCTAAAGCTTCATGACTAGATCTACCTTTTAGTAATGATCTTGTCCATCTATGTTCACAAGCTTCTTAATTCATGATCTTGTCCATCTATGTTCACAAGCTTCTTAATTCATGGTTCGATCATCTATAGATCTTTCAACGATCTATCAAGAGTGGATTAGATCAGATGGACGGTTCATATGGTCATGTGGATTCCAACTTATCCAAATGCGACTAGGTGTATGAAAAGGTTTCTATAGACAC
Organism: Magnolia kwangsiensis; assembly: GCA_037074715.1. Lineage (NCBI taxonomy): Eukaryota > Viridiplantae > Streptophyta > Magnoliopsida > Magnoliales > Magnoliaceae > Magnolia > Magnolia kwangsiensis. Next base: position 103,596,294 of record CM073581.1, read on the forward strand.
ATCCTACAATCATTTCTCATTAACTACATTCACGTGAGATTGCTACGAGCGTTGGCTTGTCGTGGTGTGTGCGAGGGTTGTATGCAAAAATCTTTTAATGACATGCACTAAATTAAAAGTTAGTTTTACGCGGGTGACACAACTGTCATCCATCACTTGTTGCTGGATGGCCTACATTGATTGTGGCTGAAATATCTGACGATTGATATGGTCTACTAGGGATGGATGGGTCATGACAAAAAGTTCATGTTGAGTGGATATCTTAACCCATGCAAACTTCCAGTTGAATGTGGACCGTTCCCTTTCTTTTATTTTAACCATCGACCATGTGGCCCACCGGACAGATGGTTCAGATCATCATAGCAATGCAATCATTTGAGCCCCACTTATGGACGCATGGTTTAGAGATTGAAATACTTCTTCTGCATAACAAGGACGGTTTGGATCATGTACGAATAATCCATCAGATGGCATCCAGACCTAGGATAGCATATGTACCCAAAGAGCTACTCTCTTAAGATCACCATTACCATCCATCCGTGATGTGGAATGTCAAAAGCTAGGCCAATGTTCATCAGATCAATGTATACTTTTGATGGGGGGGCTCTGATGCGTTGGCAGAACCTAATGGACGATCTAGATTGATGATTGGACAGTCCGACTGTTTAGAAGCACACTGATGCACTTAAAGCTGAAGTACACGTCCAAATGCACTTGATCACTCCTCATAAATTATAGTGTATTATTAGCATTGATTAATTATTTTATTAGCGGTTTGAGCCAGCAAAAATTGAAAAAGGCAATTGCCTGCCAGCGTTCCCATAGGAAAGAGTTTCACAAGATCCAAGCCATTCATCCTACCAGGCCCACATCGAGCGTACACTGGCCCAAAAACCAGGCTAATCCAATCTCTATCTGTAACTCGACATATAATAAAAATTGATGTTGAGAAAAAGACTCAACAGCCCACGTTCACTGCAGACTTACCTTCGGGGGCTGGGAAATTTATATCTTGGGCCCCACCTGATGAACGGTCCTGATTTCACACAAACATGCTATGTCAGACAGATAGCCTCTTCTAACAAGTTGTAACAACTTTAAACTTTGGTGTATTAAAAAAATTAAAATAAATATTTAAATATTTTATTTTAAAATAATAAATAAAAACAAGCCAATAATTGAATCAGTAGAGACAGGTTTAGAAATTTAGAGTAGTAATAATAATTTTTTATCAAGTGTCATTACAAAAATTCAAATTTAGAATAAGGAAGAATATGTCCATCAGAGAGGTTTGAAGTTTATTTAAAAAATGATATAAAATAGAAGCCCTAAAGAAAAATGCAGTGAAGATTCTAAGAGGTTTTGATCAGATAAGTTCTGCCCTTTGGATCTTTTTAATTTTTTTATTATGTTTTAATTTTTTCTTGATCTATATAATGGATTGTGTGGATCATCCACACTAGCATTGTATAGGTGTGTATAGATAATTTTAACAAAATAATATTTTATGATTTCAGATCTGTTTAGTAATATTTTAAGAATAAATTTAATGGGTACAATCTGATTGTGTTAAGATAAATTTGAATAAGTCATTTGATCCAAAACACTAAAAGATAACAATGCCTTAAATTTCAAATCGATCTAACCATCGGATAGGCTACACTAGTTAGATTTATAAATGTTCAATAAGAAAAGTTGAGATTTCTACACAACTGATTAATATCACTTTGCATAAAAAGTCGAGATAACGTAAAAAGCCGAGATGGGTTATCAATGTATTTGTGGTTGGATCCACACAATTCATTCAATGTGTAGAGGCAAAATATGTCAAGACCTTAAGAGTCTAGATGATCCAATCATCTGGTGGGCCACCCCAAAAATCTAAATCATGATAATTAAATTTAATAAACATATAATTTTAATTATTTAATTATTTATGATTTGACCACTTAGGATGTATATTAAAGGTGGGCCCCATCATGTAAAATAACTAGATGAATAATAATGTTGTTGATATAACTGATAGGATTTTTGAATTCAAACCAACCTAATTACCTTGTGGATTCTACGTTACCAGACTTATGTGAGTAACCCAATGTGTCTCATGATTCATTGGAGTTAAAATAAATTATTTGTGGTGGTTTAAATGATTGATGTACTGATTTGAGTGTTTTGTTTCAATATTGCATGATGTGGTAAATTATATGTTAATCTGTGTCAAATTGTATGAAATTATAATCGTACATTGAATTTATTAATGAAGATAATAATTTATGACAGATATGAAAATAATACATTCATATGTTATCCATCATTCATCGCATTTGCATAATGCATGGTTGATCCTATGGACCTTTCCTGAAAGAAATGTCAATCATGGCAGAGCGTTACCAGATGCGGGCTATGCCCAAGCCTACCGAAAGCTGGAAGCCTACCCAACAAGTGGATACTGATTGACGACCTCTAACCCAAGCAGATGGACGATCATTCTATCTGATGCATTCATACATCATTTGCATTTATATCATTGTACATACATTTTTATGTTATTTTAATTGCTATATTTATGAACCATGCTGGATTATTTTTCTAAGCCTGACCAGCCTACCTTTTTATTGATGGAAAAACTGTACAGAGAAGTTATTAACAGATGATGTGGCGTAAGAATCAGAAGGATTTACCGTACCTGAACACGACCCATGTGAAACACGATCATACTTATTTGGAGATGAAGTGACGGTATTAGACCATTTTTTATTATGTGATTTATTTATTAGAATAGTTTGATTAACGTACAATTCATATTGGTATTGATTTTGAGATTTTAAGAAATTATTTAGATTTATCTAATTAAAATAATGTTGGTTTGGAATAAACATATTTATAGTATGATGATATAATAAATAGATAATTTTTAATATTTATATTATTTTTAGAGTCGTCAAGATTTATATATGCTTGGTTGATTGATGTTAAATGTTATGTATATATGATTGGAGTTGGGGTGGAACTTATATTGAATATAATTATCACCTCTGATTAAACTGATTAAGAAATTAAGTTAGTAGACTTTGTATACGAGTTACGAATTGAAACTCAAGTTTGGGGGTGCACACTTTGTACCCGAATTTTGGGGCGTGAAAGAATGGTATCAGAGAGAGGTCTTTTCTAAAACCTAGAGTGACCCGCAGGTTATATACCCGACTAAATTTCATAAATTGTAAACCTTTAAAATTAAAAACATTTCATTGGGATATCTCTATTGATTGATGTATGGATTGATAAATTTAGATATCTAAATCTAAGTTCGTACTATTTTTTGTGAAATATAAAAATAAAAATTTAGATTCCTTGCATTCTTTTTTTAATATAATTTAGATTAAGATAGATTAATATAACGAAAATGAATTTTAAAAATATTCAATCCACAAAATTCTGCTAGACAACAATGGGCAGAAAGAATTACCCAATTTGTAAAATTCATAACTGTAAAAGTGGTACTCTGATTGAGACAATTCGAAAGATTAATCGAAGATAAACAAGTCTAAATTAAGATAAAAATAATAAAAAAAAATCGAATCTCTGAGTAATTATACTGTTTCAGTGAGTTAGTATAGGCTGGTCATAAATCATCAAATTCTTGACAGGTCTAACTGTAAGAATTTTTTTTAAAAAATGTAGTTGAAATTTTTAACTAAGATTTTACAAAGACATAGTAAACTTATAATAAGATCTCTAAAAAAATTTTAAATATAATCCGAAATTTCAAATTTAATAAAATGTGATAGAAACAATACTCATTAAAGTGAAAATCAATTTGCCCATATTAGCTTTCTATAGATTTAACCAATAGAATTCTCATTTTGATAATTACCTTTGGTTAAATAAATATTTTTATTTGAAGTATTTTATTTAAAGAAAAAAGTATAAAATAAAATAACCATAATCTCTACTAAATTTTAAAAATTCCTTCTTATAAGATCAGAAGTCCATATTTTGTAAAAAAAATAATAATTTTATTTTTAAAAATTAAATTAAATATCAAACTCATTAGAATTTTTTTTCACATAGGACAACGTCTTCCCCAATTTTCAAGGTATGGGGAAGGTATTTCTAATTTTTTAACAAATTTCAACATTATAAAGTAAAAATCTAGACTATTTTAGTATCCTTGATCAAACTAGATAAAATTATTGTTCAAAATAATTTTTTTTTTTTTTGAGTCATGTACATATCCCTGGACAACTTCATAAAATTTTACGATGATTTGAGGTGTAGAGAAATTATAAACATTTAAGCACTATACTGTAAACGATAGAAACGACTGTTGGACAGCATGATGTTTTTTCCCTTAGCAGCAATGAAAACCCTTGTAAAAATAATGATTTTTATTTTATTTTTATTTTCACCAGATAGTTAATGATATACTTTCCAAATTTCAAGTCATTATGACTTTTGGTTCAAATGTTAAAATTTCGTAAATAACATTGTGTTTATTAGTCTGAATTTGAGATTTTCCGTTAGTCATTTTGAGAGATGCAATACATAAGATAATTGATTTTTGTAATGTTTGAAACTTATAAACCTAACCTAAAACCTCATAATATTTGTATATAAAAAAAAATTGTCCATTATATTTGTTAAATAATGAAAATTAACTGATTTGAGAAACTCATAACTAATTAAGTACGAGTCTAATTAATATTATTTAAAGGCCATATCGAAAATTGATAAATCGAGTTGAAAAGAAAATAATTTAGAAACTATAAATTTTAAATTTTAAAAATAAAATTTAGTTTTATTTTTTTAAAAAATAAACGTTTATTTCTATATAACCTTCATTGTCTGAATTTTTAAATCTTCTATAAACCTTAGTTTTTGACAAAATTTTACATACTTAAAAATTCACTACCAGAGAAAAAAAAAAGATCAATCTAGTGTCTAAAACCATACATAATATAAGCGTGACCAACGCCATTAAAACTAGAAAATTTTGAAATGTTATTTTAACGGGGTACAATGTAACAACCTTAAATTTTGGTGCCTTAGAAAAACTAAAATAAATATTTAAAAATTTTATTTTAAAATAAAAAATAAAAACAAGCCAATAGTTGAGTTGGTAGAGACATTCTTAATTAATAGAGAGATTTAGGAATTGATTATTGAAATAATAATAATAATTGGGGAGATTCTTCTAAGAGAACTTGATCAGATAAGTTCGAACCCTTGAATCTTTTTAATTTTTTATTATATTATTAATTTCTTCTTGATCTATACAATGGATGGTGTACATCATCCACATCAGCATTGTATATGTGTGTAAAGACAATTTTAACAAAATGATGCTTTATGATTTCAGATCTGTTCAGTAATATTTTATGAATAAATTTAATGAGTGCAATATGATTGTGTTAAGATGAATCTGAACAGGTTATTTAATCTTAAGCACCAAAAGATAATAGTGCCTTGAATTTCAGATCGATCTGACTATCGGATATGCCACACTAGTCAGATATATAAATGTTTAATGATGAAAGTTAGATTTCTGCGTAACTGATTGGTATCACTTAGCGTAGAAATTCGAGATGAGCTATCAATGTATATGTGGTTAGATCTACAGAATTCATCCAATGAGTAGAGGCAAAATATGTCATGCCTCAAGAATCTAGATGATCCAATCATCTGGTGGGCCACCCTGATTAATTATTTAACATTTAATTTTTGAATTTTAAAAAGAAAATTTAAATCTTGATAATTAAATTTAATAAACACATAGTTTTAATTATTTAATCATTTAGGGTTTGGCCACTTAAAATTTATATCAAAGGTGGACCCCACCATGTAAAATAACTAGATGAATAATAATATTATTGATATAACTATTACGATATCTAAATTCAAACCAACCTAATTACCTTGTGGATTCTACACTACCAGACTCAGGTGAGTAACCCAACGTGTTTCATGATTCATTGGAATTAAAATAAATTATTTGTGGTGGTTTAAATGATTGATGTACTGATTTGAGTGTTTTGTTTCAATATTGTATGATGCGGTAAATTATATGTTAATCTATGCCAAATTGCATGAAATTATAGTTGTACATTAAATTTATTAATCAAGACAAGTATCTATGATAGTTATGAAAATGATATATTTATATGTCATCTATCATTCATCGCATTTACATAGTACATGGTCAATCTTAAGAGCTCTGTCTGTAAGAAACGTCGATCTTAGTAAAACATTACCAGATGTGGGTTATGCCTAAGCCTACTGAAAGGTGAAAGCGTACCCAACGGGTGAATGCGGATTGACAACCTCTAACTCAAGTAGATGGATGATCATCCCATCTAATGTATTCATACACCATTTGTATTCATATCATTGTACATATATTTTTATGTTATTTTAATTACTATGATTATGAATCATGTTAGGTTATTTCAATAAGTCTGACTAGCTTACCATTTTATTGATCGAAAAATCGTACAAATGATCCATTAGCAGATGATGTAGCGAAAGAACCGGAAGGATTTATCGCACCTGAATATGACCCATGTGAAACGTGGTCATACTTATCTGAAGATGAAGTGATGACATTAAACCATTTATGATTATGTGATTTATTTAATAGAATAATTTGATTAGCGTATAATGCATATTGGTATTGATTTTGAGATTTTAAGAAATTATTTAGATTAATCTAATTCAAATAATGTTAGTCTGCAATAAACATATTTGTAGAATGATGATATAATGAATAAATAATTTTAAATATTTATATTATTTTTAAGATCGTCAAGATTTATATATGCCTGATTGATTTGTGTTAAGTGTTATGTATGTGTGATTAGAATTGGGGTGAAACTTAAACTGAATGTAATTATCACTTCTGATTAAATTGATTAAGGAATTAAGTTAGTACACTTTATGTACGAGTTAAGAAATGAAACTCGAGTCTAAGGGTGCACACTTTGTGCCCGAATTTTGGGGCGTAACACAAGATGAAATCAAGAAATTACTAGAATGTTACGCGTGACCATCCTTCAACTTATCTGCATAAACTTATGTCCTTGGCGGGACGGTTTGAAGATGGGCCCCACACTGGCTGAAGCATCTGTGTGTAGCCCACCTCCTATGCTTGCGGACTTCAGCATGTAAGATAAGCCATCTTTATAAGAATAATGAAAGCATACCTGATTATTCAAAAAGATTATATGATGCATCGAATCAAAGTAAGTAGACGTTTTCCTTTCATCTTATTTAAATTACTTATCAAATCAAAAGTTCTGATTAAAGAAAAATCAAATAATAAATTACAAAGAAACTAATCTAAATATGACGGTTTGAATAGCATGAGGGATGCGATAATTGAATTATGGAACGCCCGGTTAGGACCCACTTCATAAATGGCCTGGATCTCGTTGACTCTCTCTCTCTCTCTCTCTCTCTCTCATAAATAAGTGAACGTTTTTTTCTTATTTTAAGAACCAATGGTGGAGATCATACATTGATGAGCAAGTCCCACTTGATCTTGATTATATTTAGAGAATTCTCCTTTTCATATCATACACCATACAAACCCTTGTATCCAATCAGAGCGATTTTCAAGCTATGATCCATATCCATAAAGTGGCCCATGAATTGGATGGCCCAGGCCTACAGGTTCTTCTAGAAAGGGAGACTTTTTGGTCGGGTGTTTATCTTAGGTTGTTTTGTAGTTTGTCAAAAAGTAACAGCATTTGGTGTAGCCCTTCGTTTGTTTTCTTTCTACATTTTCTATTATATCCTGCTAACCTCCTTGGGTGGACCAAACCCTTGGCACATATGGACCAAGGTTCAGCCCAGCTAGGCTCATGTTACTTTCCCCCCTCTCTCTCTCTCTCTCTCTCTCTCATATGGGTTAAATCCAACCAGTGGATAAGTTCCATCTTGTCATGTGTTTAAGCTCCAGACCATGGCCTGTTACCCAGATTGTGTGGGCCCACTTTGATGAATTTGTTGTATATTTATGTCGTACATCCATTTTTCCACCACATTTTATTCAATCCCAAACCTTAAGCAGATCCAAATCTCAAGTGGATCACACCATTGGGTGGCTTTTTTATAATTAGGAAAGAAAGAAAATGGTTGACATTCCAAACTTCCCTAAAAGGGAAGCTAACTGTATAAATTCTGTGGGGCCACTGTGATTTATACACTTTATCCACTGTGTCCATCCATTTTACTATATAATTCTATAGCTTGCTCAAAAATGAAGCATATCCAAATCTCAAATGGACCTATAAATGAAGCATATCCAAATCTCAAATGGACCACACCATCAGAAACAGTATGAATAGAATGTCTACTGTTGAAAACTTCATGGGGCCACATAAGTTTCCCATCCATCTGATATCATCTATGTCTACATGATCTTATCAACAGCTTGGATGACAAATAAACATCGCTACAAGTCTTAGGAAGGTTTCAAAGGTTGAAATCATTATTCCTAAATTTTCCTGTGATATGGTTCACTTGAGCTTTGTATATGCTTCAATTTTGGGTTCACCCTCTAAAATGCACAGTAAAAAATAGATGGACAGTGTGGATAATCCACACACATTCACGATAGCCCAACAGAGTTTACTCAGCATGCTATCCGATTTCCCGAAAAACTACAAGTGTAGCCCACCTAATGAACCAACCGGATTGGTATGACAGGATGTTAATTACCTGTCACTTGGACTCTGCAGATTAACGGTCCAACTAGTTGAACATGACCATGTGTGTGTATGTTATAATTATTAGATGGGGTTTGACAATAACATTTTTTTTTTTTCTAATTTGGTTTTATTTTAATAGCTTTAATTAATTAAATGGGTCCATGAAAGATCCGTTCATCACTAATTCACATGTCTTAGATGGGTATTCAACTTGTAATTTTATATTTTGAATTTTTTTAAATTAATTTATCTCACCGGGGACCCGTTTGATCGCTGACCGTCCATCTCTTAATTAGAATATGGTTTTGAGATTACTTACGTGAACTTCTCTCCTTGACGTGTTACCTGTATCAGTTACATCCGCATTTGATCTTTTGAGGATGAGAATGACACGTCAGCTAAGTCGAGTGGGGCCCACCTACGTGAGCATGAGGGGCGTCTTGTTCTTGAGCTATATTGGCCGCCGTGTGTTGAAAAGAGTTTTGACTTGGTTACGTGTAATCCTTGTCGATGTCTAGGTGGCATGAGAGGTAGATAGTGGGCCACCATGGGGTAGGCATTGTATGTGAGCTTCCGCATTCAGCCCTGTCTTTTTGCGTAGAATTTGATTCGTGTGGAACATCCGAGCCGTCTGAAAGGTGGGCCGCAATATGTAGATCCCCTGGGGAGAAAATCGAGCTGATCCGCTAATCAGTTGGGTCAAACCATTGAAAATCAATGGACAGCTGATTGATGGTGGATTAGCCTGATTTTCACGGGTGAGTGATCTTCATGGTGTGGCCAATGTTTTTTATGGTTAGGATGTCCTAATTAATATGACACGTGGATGGGGAAGATGTGGCTGTATATGAAAGTTCATACACTGCATGTATGTGACCATATTCTCAAAACAGGTACTAGATCATGTTCCGTATGAAGGACAGGAACAAAGTTTTCTGTCTAGACAGATGGGCCCACCTTTCGATGATCTAAGCAAGGACGCAGATCGCGTCCTACCCCTGCACGGCTCCAAGAACGGGCAGTTCTGTGGGATGGCCCACCTTGATGTATGATCTGCTTATCCACGCCGTCCATCCCTTCTCACAGACCATTTCAAGATATGTGCATAAAAATGAGGCAGATCTAACGCTCAAGTTGACCAGACCAAATAATAAGCTTGGGTTGCATTAAATGTATATAGCATTAAATGCAAGTTGTATTAAATAAAGAGTCATCTTTGGTGTGGTCCACTTAAGCGTTGGATCTGCTTCATTTTTGTGCACACGCCTTGAAATGGTCTGACAGAAGGGATGGACAGCGTGGATAAACAGATACATCACGGTGGGCCCACCTACAGAACTGCCGGTTCGTGGCTAGAGACGGGCAGGGGTAGGACGCAATCCTCGTCCCTCAACCAAATAGTCAGGTGGTCCATATCATCGGTTTTTCCACGCCCAAGTATCTCCCATATCAGATGATCCTACCCATCTGAGATACACAACCTACGGTTGCCATTTGCTGGGGTCCCACTCAGATGGTTAGGATAATCTGATGGAGGATTTTTGGGTCTCCAACTAAACATGGGGCCCACCGTATGAACGATGTGGATCACCAAAAAGTGGGCCCTACATGTCTAATTCATTAGGCCAAGAAAATGAAGGATGGATGGATGATTGTGTACATCCTCAAGAAAAAAAGAAAAAAAGAAAAAGGCCCTAATTGTCTAATTCATCATCCTCTCACAATTGGGAGCCTTATCCATTTTAAGGATGGGTTTGCCACAAATGCAAGTATGCAATATTCTGAGTGATGATACGGTAGATCAGGTAGTACCGGAGCATGGTAGAGCCATCTTTATCCACAGCAGGTCATGCACCAATCTGAACCGTCCATCTAGTTTCCCATGTTTTGATAGCAAATGATTCGAAAATACACATGCATAAGATGAATCTAGCCATCTGATCGGTGGCCTCCAAAGAGACAATAAATAAAAACCCTCCAACGGTCAAAATTCAATTCGGGAAAGTGAAGAAAAGCGATGGATGGAATTGTTTAATATACATGTGACTTCTGAAAGATGGTTCATCCACCATAGGCATCAATAGATGGACGGCCCAGATTGATGCATCACCCAGCCACATGTACTCAGCAAAGATGTGTTTGCCACGACTCTATCATCTCTTATTGATAACAACCATATCCAAATTCTCTAACAGCTGAGGTCCTTCACACAATCCGTTAGAACAGAATATATTGCATGCAAGATGCGTGGAGAATGTGTGGTCATGATTTCATATGACTTGTGTCTATCTTGTAATGGCTGACTCATTAGAAGTATCCCATTCGTTTTATCCGTAGAGCTGGGCCATAGGTCAAATCACATGTGCTCCAATCTATCCACTCTCTCTACTAAAAGCCATATCTGATTGGATAATCATCCATGAACGGAATTGCATTCCATTCTGATCCATGTTTGGATTGAATAAAAATTGCCGCGTTTGCAATCCAGACCTAAATTGGGACGGGCCCACGAGTGCCCCTTAGCCCCATTTTGCATGCTATGTGGAAACCCATCTTTCCAGTTGTGCAAGGTTACAGACGTTAGAGCTTGCTTGGAACGCACGGTTAAATGAAATTGAATTGCATCAGGTAGAATTAACACATTATTATGAAATGGTTATATGTTTTGAAATAGTATTGTATTTTGACCATCCAATTTCACATTCAAGATCAAATTTAAGAGAATCCAATGTAACAAGAAATGCTATCATATTTTGACCATCCAATTCTAGATAAAGGTACACAATGCGGCCTGCTAGAAGCTATTCCGAGAGATACAAAGGGAAGAAGGGACAAACTTATTTCCCAACGAAGATCCTCTCATGAAAAGTGTCAAATCTTGAATGTCCTCATAAATAGAGTTGTACACGAACCCAGTTAGCTTGGTTAACTTGCTCAACTCGACTCGAGAAAGCTGATTCAACTCGGCTCGAAGCTGATTTTTGGAGCTCAAAAAAATTTCAAGCCGAGCTTCGAGCTTGTTCGAGCTCGAATCAACTCGGATCAAACCAATTCAGTGACTCAATTCTTTTGATATTGATGTTGCTCACCAAGTGCTTGATGAAATGACTCAACGAAGTGTTGTTTCAGGTGCATACATTCTTCACGAGATCAACTAGTGGCGAGGAAGGTATGGATATTAAACAAATCACCACAAAAAAACATTACATGATAAAAATACTGTTTATCTTGATTTTGATATTGCCCACTGAGTGTTTGATAAAATTTCTATAAACTGTTGTTGATGTTTTACATACTGTAAGAAATTGAAGATGCACTCCATATGTTTGAGAAAATGTTGTGCAAGCTCAAACTCGACTCGAACTGGCCCGAGCTGCTGACTAAATCGAGCCGAGCTAGGCAGTCAGGCTTGAGGACCGAGCCAAGCCAAGCTGTGCCAAGCTCGACTCGGTTCAACTCGTGTACATCTCTACTCATAAGTGAGCCCTAGTTAAGGAGATGTATTGTGAGTCTAAAGCTAACATTTTTGTTTTGCAGGAAATTAAGTTGCAATTTGTCGATAGAGGTATTGTTAATTCCTTGTGGAGGAAGAAAGGTAAGAACTAATTGGCTCTTAACTCCATGGGATCTACTGGTGGAATCTTTCTTATGTGGGATACCTCCAACTGCGCCCTGGAAGATTACTAGATGGGCTAATTCTCAATCATTGTGGTTTTTCGTGAGTTTGCTTCGGGTTTTTCATGGCTATTTACTGGAGTTTATGACCCATCTAGATCTTTCGATCGTCCCCCCATTTGGTCTGAGTTGTCTTCTGTTTTTGAGAAATGGTATCTCCCGTGGGTGGTGGGGATGCTTTCAACGTGATCACTTTATCTTTGAAAAATCGAATGGGAGTAAGATTTCTCCGTCTACGCGACCATTCTCCAATTGAGTGGGTAAAAAATAGATTGGTGGATCTTCCCATGGGGAGTGTTAAGTTCTCATGGTCTAATGGTCAATAGCCCCTTGTCTTATCCTTCTTTGATAGATTCTTAGTGTCCCCTGAGTGGATCCACCAATTTTGCTTTGCCCACCCGAGAGGCCTTCCTAGGCCAGTCTCTTACCACTATTCTATTTTACTTAAGAGTGATGAGATCAATTGGGGTCACAAACCCTTCTGCTTTGAGCTAGCCTGGAAGTGGAGGGATTCAAGGACCTTATTACTCATTAGTGGAATTCTTTTCATGTTGAGTGGCGTGCTAGTTTCTCTCTATTAAAAATTAAAATTAAAAAAAAATAAATAACTCCAAATTTTTTTATAAAAAAAATTTGCTTCAAGTTGTGGCATAGAGAGGTGTTTGGCCAGAGAGAACCTGAGATGGAGAACCTGCTCACTGCAATTTAGGACATTGATATTAGAGAGGAGCGAGGGAGATATCTGAGATTGATTTTGCTTCGAGGAGTTCTCTGTCTGCTGACTATTGTTCTAGACTTGGCATCAACGTGGTTAAAAGTGAGAGATCATAATACCAAATTCTTCCATAAAATGGCTAATGCTAGGGCTAGATCCAACTTTATCTCTTCCCTGTGCATTAATGATGTTGTAATAACTGATAAAAATTCCATCTCTTAGGCCATTATTAATTTCTATTCCAAATTTTTGTTTGATGATCAGGTGTCCCAACCTCGGATTGACGACCTTCCATTTCGATCATAGTGAGGTGCTAAAGTAGAGCTCCTTGAGAAAAATGTCGACATTGATGAAATTAAGGAGGCAATTTCGAGCCTTGGCGGGGATAAAACCCCTTACCCAGACGGATTCACAATTGCTTTCTTTCAATCTTTTTGGGATCTTTTGAAGGATGATCTGATGGCTTTTGTTTTGAACTTCTTTTAAAATGATAGGCTAGCCACTAGATTGGGTAGCACTTTCTTAACTCTTATTCCTAAGATTGAAGGTGCATAGAAGTTTAAAGATTTCCGTCCAATCAGTCTCCTCGGTAGTGCTTACAAAATTATTTCTAAAATTCTAAGTCAACAACTTAGGAAGGTAATTCCCTCCGTCATTTTTCATTTTCAATTTGTTTTTGTTGATAATTGCCAGATATTGGATTGTGCGTTGATTGCTAATGAATGTCTCCATTCCTGTGTCCGGGGTAAGAAGGCGGGGATCATTTGTAAGCTGGACCTCCAAAAAGCCTATGATCATGCGGACCAGGCCTTTTTGGACTACATGTTGGAAAAAAATGGGATTCGGTCTAAAATGGAGGTTGTGGTTCAGTTTGTCCATTTTCTCTCCCAAATTTTCGGTTCTCATCATCAGTTCTCCTTTTGGCTACTTTCGAGGGTCCTGAGGTCTTTGCCATGGGGATCCATTGTCACCCTTTCTTTTTGTTACTGTATATGAAGCTTTAAGTGGGATGCTTTTGAGGAGTCAATATATGAACCTATTCTCTGGCTTTTTAGTGGAAACTTTTCATCTTTTGATCACCCATCTTCAGTTTACTAATGATGCTCTTTTGTTTTGTATAACGTGATATCTTTTCTTCTGATGACTATTTGCTGGTTTGAAGTTGTTTTAGGTCTCAAAATGATCTTCTCTAAAAGTGAAGTTTTGGGGATTAATCTCCCTTATGAGGTAACTGTATCCTTGGCTTCTTCCATCGGATGCAAAGTAAGCTCTCTTCCCACCCTTTGTCTCGGTTTACCCTTGTACATTGGTAGACCCCCTCTATCCTTATGGGACAGATTGATTGAAAGAATGAAGAGTAAGCTATTGTCTTGGAAGTTGAATCTCCTCTCTTTAGGAGGCAGGTTGAACTTGATAAAGGCTTATTTGTCCAACTTACCCACTTATTTATTATCCTTGTTCCACTTCCTGAAATAGCTCATCCATAAAATTGATAAAATTTGAAGGCAATCCCTTTAGCAATCTAGGGATATGGGTGGTAAGTTTTCCCTTTTTAGATGGAGTGAGGTTTGTAACCCTAACTTCGAAGGGGGGGTGAATATTAGGAATCTTGAAATAATGAATGGAGCTCTTCTTGGTAAATGGGTTTGGAGATTTTTTTTGTGAAAAAGAGAGTCTATGGAGGCAGATTATTGCTGCTAAACATGGCATGTCTTCTCAGGGTTGGTGGACTAAACAATCCTCGTTACCATGCTTCTTTTCTTTGGAAGGGTATTGCAAGAATTGCGTCGATGGTGTTTGAAAGATGTACCTTCTTGCTGGGTAATGGCATGAACATCAGATTTTGGTTGGACTATTGGGAAGGGAATTCCATCTTAGTAGAGTCTTTTCCAGGTCTTTTTATGGCTTCCACTAACCCGAATGCGCTGGTTGGAGAGTTTTCAGGATAATGGTGGGATTGGGTCTTGGACTCCCCCTACCAAATATCGATTGTCTTCTTATCTCTCGTTTGCAGTTCCTCGCTCCTGATACAGAAACTGAAGATGGAATCAGGTGATCTCTCTCTGCATTGGGACTCTTCTCAGTTGAATCCTTCAACAACTCTCTATGGTGTGGAAAAAACACCTGTACGCATGCAACTCAATTGTATAGTGTAAATGACACAAAGTAATGGTGTGGAAAAAACGCCTGTACGCATATGCAACTAGATTGTATCATGTAAAGGACACATAAATTAATGGTGTGGAAAAAACACATGCATCAACATGGGACTATAAATATATTAGATTTCAAAATCCACCAAAAATAAACCTAATATCTCCTGCTGAGACTGAATGATATGACACCTAAATTAATCCAATCATTCCCATCATTTCCAAATGCAGAATTGAATTTACATTAGACCAAATGCAATTCACAACTTGCCTAGTCAACTCACCAATTTTTGGCGAGTGGGCCTTTGAGTGCCTAACAACGGGGTGATCCAATCAGGTTTGCAAAAGTGCATCCCTAACATATGGGTGAATATAACCCTAGTTATTCTTTTTTCCTTGGGCAAGCCCTCAGTAAGTGATAAAACACAGGAAAAGTAGTATGAGGACAAAGTTGACACTATCATCTTCTTTTGTTCGCTTCGGGAGGTGCTTAAATGGTCATCATTTAGGTGAAGGGGCGGCTGTCAACCATCCACTCTCAAGATGTATATTGATTTATTAATTTCTACGTCCCGTCAATTCATAAGTATAAACATTTTATCGAGGAGCAACAAAGGCAGGAACTATTCCTGCCAACAAGCAGGACATGAACTTTGATTTGGCTTATAAAACTGTTTAGGTGTCAAATGCCCCTTTCGATGGTGCATCCAAGCAGGCGTAAAAATCAGTTATTTCAGACCTCGGAACTGATTTTTCAGTTTCTTTCAAAGCTATTGATGGACTGGCTTCGGCTGTCGGGCATCAAGACGAATGAATTCCCATGTTATACTTCAGGGCCCCCATCTGGCCTCATTTTTTGGTTATTAGATATGGGCCTGAACCTGATTTTCAGGCCCAAATATCAGGCCTGTGCTCCCTATTAAGGCACTGGACTCAGGTGGGCCACCGGCCATTGATAGCCCTTGATTGTAGAGTTATGATCGCCATTTTCAAAAAAAAAAAAAAAAAAAAAGGGTACTGGAAATCTTGCATTTTCTAGTCAATTATGCGGTGTTTTATTGATTGCTAAAGACATCCCACCATAAACCCAATGAAAAAATAAATGGAGAAAGGTCATGATCAACCACCTAAACCAAAGGTCTTCGAACCATGTGGTGCCCACTTATAACACCGCTGTACAGTTTACCAATCCCATAAATACGGTTTGACAATTCCAGTCTGCCTGATTTGGACTCGGATTGAGTGGTGACCATAATACCGTGGAGCCCGCTGGCATTGGGACAGGGAAGGGTTTGATTGGTTTGTCAGAGATGAGGCCCACACAAAACATGTTTGAAAATTGTTACATAGGCCCATCCCTAACAGCAGCAGATGACCCAATCAAATTCCGCCACATTCCAACACGAGGGGTTGGGGTCACCATGCATGCAATACACATCCATCTGATTTGGGTGGTTGGGAGACCCTGTTGGGGGGCCCAAGATCACAATTAGGATAGGTCAAGTGGCGGGCCGTATATGTGGTCACTTTTACAGTGATCTGGATTGTCTGGTCTCGTCGGTGGCCCCACAGAAAGATTCACCGTGAACAAATTATCCAATCGAACCATCATGATCATTTGATTATTAGCCTGCCAATGGATCAGTAGAGCGAAACAGACCATGGCCCACATTCTTATTTGTAGAAGTTTATGGATCCAGCAGTTAGGACCATCAGATTGAGTAGAGTTTCAACATGACCCATTTATGAGATAGGTCCATCAAATGCATGGACGTACTCGCACCATTAATTGCTACATGTGTAATGAAGATGGCTTGATGCCTCACGTGGAAAAAAAAAAAAAACGTGTGTGCCAGATTGATGCCACTCATCAGACAATCCAAACTGCAAAGATGCCATGTCCCAGGAATCAGCAACACTCATCAAGTGATCACCACTGTACAAGACAAATGAATGGTCAAGAGAAATGGACCGAAAGTCCAAAATTCAACGAAAATGTTATGCCCACGTGATGATAAGATCAGCCTGATTTTCGACATACTGCGACTGCAAAATGGGGATTGCCTGACGAACGACTCGGATCTTGCACACATGCTCCTTGTTTCGAGTACACCTGGCATTTTCTGTTTGCATTTGAGAATTTAAAAAAGTAAAAAAGAAAAAAGTAAAAAACATCCCACATGAAACCCAAAATCCTTTTTGGGTCTGTCTTACAATGATTGCAGGAGGCAGTGCAAGCTGTTGGGAGTTGGAAAGTGTGGCCCTTGTTTGAATTTTCTCTGCATTAAAGGGATGTTTTCAAATTCAATATCAGTATTTGAGGCAAATGCAATTGTATCAGATTCTACTTTTTACTTATTCTCTTTCAATGATCTCATTATGGGCCCCATATGTTTCTCTTTTCTCCAAAACAGTAATGCGATATCTGACCATTTATTCATTTGATGGATATAGTGCAATCTAGCATAGCGTTGGGCTTCCTTTGTTTCTACTATAGTTCTGGTCAGAAAATCTATATTTGTCATGTGTTTTTAATATCCGCAGCTTCAATCTGGTGAGCGCCATCACAAACAGGTCATGCCCCGAAAAATCTACCCCGTCGAGACTACTGGTGGGATTTTCTTTTACCAGCTGAATTTTTGCTGTTGGCTAAAGTTTACCATTTGCAGACCACTAATCAGATGGCTGAGATTGTGTGATGAGGGAGACTTTTTGCAGCAGGCATCAGTAAAGCCTCAGTATATGAATGGTCTGGAGCAGGCCCCACCAGTACAAATGCTTGGCCAAAGAGCAAAACACCGTTTTCTTTTCAGTTTTAGCAGCACGTGATGAAGTAGTACATGAAGAGGAGTAGAAAAGGTACAAGGGATTGTATAAAAGAAATGATGGGTTTTAAAATCAGATTGGTCAGTGATGGGTTGTGGACCCTGAAGCTGATCACATGCTCCAGTCTTTTAGGCAGTTTAACCTTTGCCTCGACTCTCATCCCCGTCGATGAGATACTTGCACATCGATGATTGCTTTTCGCAACACAAGCACTGGTGAATACACCCCTTGTATGACCTTGGTACTTTTTAGATAAAAGTTTATCTTAAACAAGTTAGGCCTGAGCCCATAAACTGTAGATGCAGCCCCGACTTGGCCAAAGGCACAATGGGTCTAAAAATCAGATTGGTCATTGATGGGTTGTGGACCCTGAAGCTGTAGGTGCAGCCCCTTGTATAAACTTCGTACCTTTTAGATTAAAGTTCATCTTAAACAAGTTAGGCCTGAGCCCATAAGCTGTAGGTGCAGCCCCGACTTGGCCAAAGGCACAATGGGTCTAAAAATCAGATTGGTCATTGATGGGTTGTGGACCCTGAAGCTGTAGGTGCAGCCCCTTGTATAAACTTCGTACCTTTTAGATTAAAGTTCATCTTAAACAAGTTAGGCCTGAGCCCATAAGCTGTAGGTGCAGCCCCGACTTGGCCAAAGGCACACTGGGTCTAAAAATTAGTTGGGCCCATTTTATTCTTCGAGCACTCTATTTCTGATGGGATTTTACTTCTGAGACAAGAATTTGAAAATTGGTTTTAGTCACTCTCCAGCTCCAATCAGGCTAGTGGGTCTGACGGTGGCAATCTAGGAATTTCAGCAGCTCTGCCATCCATAGTTCAAAAACTTGAAAACTTAACTCGACTCAATGTCTAGCCGGTCATGTCAACATGAAGACTCGACTGAGTCGTAAATAATTAAATTTATAGTATGGCTTTCAGATTTAAATTGTAGTAAATAGTTATAAACAATTCTTTATTTTTTTTAAAGATTAAACACAACAACACCTTGTAGCCTGCTGGTAGTAGCCACTGCTGTTTTACTTGAGGTCGCCTGTTTGATTTCTTCTGTAGGGGTAACCTTTTTAGCAAAGGGGTCGAAAACTTGACTGTCTGAGTGACTCGGTTGAGTCATGCCAAGTCAACAGCATAGGGTCGACTGAGTTCGGGAGTCAAGTCAACGAGTCTTGTCCAGTCGCGACCGAGTCACACCTGTTTCCATGAAATCTCGTCGAGTAAAGTTGACTCACCTGAGCATGAAGCCGACCCATTGACTTTTAGAACTATGCTACCATCAAGAGAAGTCTAGAACCCCTTCATCATGCATTTCCCATTGTATGAGTATGACCGAGTCCTTTATCAAATATAATCCTCTCCCATCAAGAGGGTGAGAGAAGATTTGATGCAGGACATGAAAAATTAAATATAATATACGAGATTTCAGGCTTAAGATCACATTAGTTCAGAAATAATTATACAAATTTCATATCCCACATAAAAATCTAAACATTCAATTAAGGAAAATCTATGTGGGTCCAGGCCTACACATGATAAGGCTGAAACAATAAGAATTATGAACCAAACGATACTCAAAGATAAGAAATAATCACCCACACATGCATAGTAATCAGCCCTTAATCCAAGGGATTCAGAAATTTCAATTCGGGGAATCTTAGGGTGAGAAAAGAGACAAATAAATTAAGGATAATGCGATCTAGGGTTAGGGTTTATGAAAAACTGGTATGAAAGGGTAAAATAAGAAGAAAACTCGAACCGAAAGATACTTTCCACGCGCGAACAGCAACAATGGCCCAAACGCTCGTGCGTGTGATCACGGCC
This sequence comes from Magnolia kwangsiensis, assembly GCA_037074715.1. Lineage (NCBI taxonomy): Eukaryota > Viridiplantae > Streptophyta > Magnoliopsida > Magnoliales > Magnoliaceae > Magnolia > Magnolia kwangsiensis. The sequence goes on from CM073581.1 coordinate 103,616,197, forward strand.
GCACATGTGTGGGGCCCACTATTCAGAAAAATGCCACCTTGGCCCTGGTCAGCCAGAGAAGGACTCCAAAACCCCCAAATATCAACTCGATTCGATATACGGTTTGTGCGTGGTGCTCTGCCGAAGTTTCAGCTCGCCTACGGGCCAAAATCTGAAAACCTGTTGTAATGAAGAAATCTGATGCAACAAAAGGGGCGAATTTGAAGTATGGATGGTGGTGGAAGATGGAAAAGAAGATGATGGAGGATGAGGGTGAATCAGGGTCGATGTGGCTTCGCACCATGGTAGTTAACCCTTCGATGAATGGAGGGCTTCGCACCCAATTAGGCTTCACAACTCAGAGAGTAGGAAAACGCAGAATTTTTATTAATCTTCAATGAATGAAAAGAACTACAAGGAGTACCTATTTATAGAAAAAATTCTATACATCAAAACTCGCACCATGTGCGCAACCTATTACTTGGCGACGAAGCAAACTAAAATAAAAATCAAACAGAGAAATCTAAAGCGTTCACAATGTTCTAAATAATAACAATAAGTAAAACCTAAAATATGACATCAATTCGACAAGTGTGTCATGATCATGAGATCTCATGATGGACTTTTCTTGACTATCGGGTCCACCATTTTGAACCAAAACTTCGTCTTCTAGCTAGCAGGCCCTCCCTGGACATCGCCATCGAGCCAGATCGATGGTGGGGCCCTCCTTTTACTTACGTACATGCGTAGGGGGTGGTGTGCATGCGCGTGTGCACATAATGTCCCCATCAATTCTCCCCAGCTGCGAAGATTTCGCCACTGGCGAAATAAAACTCCTGAACCGATCCAAGATGTCAGGATCAAGTCTCTGAAGCTCCTCCTCAGTGAGACACGTGCCGTCTGAAGCTCGACATAACTTCCATTTAACCAGGTACTTCTGAAACTCGCCGTCCGACGTTGAAACTATTCGATGGTCCAGGATATCTTTTATTTCCTCTCTGGGTGTGTGAAGGTTAGGTATGAGAGGTAAAGGCTGGAAAGAAAAGTCGTGAAGAGTAGGTATGGGAGGTAGAGGCTGGAAAAATAGGTCGGGACGGGTAAATATGGGATGTAGAGGCTAGGAAAACGGGTTGGGAGGGGTAGGTATGGGAGGTAGAGGTTGCAAAAATGGGTCAGGATATGTAGGTATGGGAGGTAGAGGCTGAAAAAATAGGTCGGGGCGGGTAAAAATGTGACGTAGAAGCTGGGAAAATGGGTCTGGACGGGTAGGAATGGGACGTAGAGGCTGCAAAAATGGGTCTGGAGGGGGCCATGGATCAAGGAAAAGATTTAAGGAATCAAGATTATTATGCGAAGGCTGGACAATGCATCAATGACCCCTTGAAATGTAACTAGATCATCCACATTGAATGTTGAACTAATTCCCATGGAGGGTGAAAGATTTTCCATATACGCGTTGAGACCGTTTCGTTTTATAATTTTGAATGGTCCAGCGCTATACACGTGTAATTTTCGAACGGCTCCCCGAGGGTACCGCTCTGGCCTGATGTGGATCATCACAGAATCCCTTACATTGAATTCCTTAAAACATTTATGTTGGTTTGCAGAAAGTGAGTAATGTTCATTAATAGTCATGATCTTCTGCCTGATTTTTTGATGCCATGAATGAATGTGATACGCAAAAGACTCTGCAAGCTCTGACGGCATATGAGACAGTGACATAGGGACAAGATTAATAGGTTTCCCTTATTTATAACCAGTAACGACTTCATAAGGAGTGAGACCTGTGGACCTATCGATAGAACTATTAAACATAAACTCGGCTTTAAGTATTATGGCGTCCCATGTCCTGGTATGCTCCCCCACTAAACATTGAAGTAAACTTCCTAGGCTTCTATTAACCACCTCAGTCTGGCCATCGGTCTGAGGGTGGTAGGCAGAAGAAAATTGGAGCCTAGTATTCATCATGTGTCATAGTGTCTTCCAAAAGTAACTCATGAATCTCACATCACGGTCAGACACTATGGTTTTTGGTAACCCATGCAATTTGACGGCCTCACTAAAGAACAACTTGGCAACATGAGAGGCGTCGGAGGTCTTAGAACAAGGAATGAAGTGGGCCATTTTAGAGAAACGGTTCACGACAATAAATATGGAGTCATGCTTTCGAATAGTCTTGGAAAGTCCAAGCACGAAGTCCATACTGATGTCTTGCCAAGGAATGAATGGGACTGACAAAGGTGTATATAATCTTGTATTATGTTTCCTCTGCTTTGTCAGTTGACAAGTACGGCATTGCCCTATAATTTTGACCACGTCCCGCTTGAGGCTTGGCCAATGAAATCTATCCTCCACTAGGGCGATGGTCTTATCACGACCGAAATGACCCGCGACCCCCCCTGAATGTAACTCCCAAATAAGAAAATCGCGAAGGGAGGTGTGTGGTATGCACAAGCGGTCACTCCTAAACAAATATCCGTCCAAAATCAAATACTCACTATTAGCTCCTGACGGACCCTCTAATAAAGACGTATACACAACCCCAAAATCTGGGCACTCAGAATACTCTTCTTTGATGCGCTCAAGGCCCGTAACTTCAACGCTTTTGGAGTTGAGTAATGCGACTCGACGACTCAACGCGTCGGCAGACTTATTCTCTACACCGGCCTTGTGCCTAAGTACAAAAGTGTACTCTTGAAGAAATTGAACTCACTTAGCGTGCCTGGGGCTTAATTTCTTTTGAGAGTTTAAGTATCTCAAGGCCTCGTAATCTGAGAACAAGACGAATTCTTGCGGTAACAAGTAATGTCGCCAATGGCGTAGTGATTGAACTACCGCGTAGAATTCCTTGTCGTAGGTGGAATATCTTTGTTTCGCCTCATTTAGTTTCTCACTAAAAAAGGCAACAGGGTTCCCTTCCTGGCTAAGTACTCCTCCTATGCCGACTCCTGACGCGTCACATGCGACTTCAAAAGCTTTTGAAAAATCTGGAAGTCGCGTGACTGGAGCTTCGGTCATCTTAACCTTTATTTCCTTGAAGGCCTTCGAGGCGGCCTTTGTCCATTGAAACACTCCCTTTTTTATGCAGTCCGTAATGGGAGTCACAATAGAACTGAAGCCTCGAATGAACCGCCTATAAAAAGTGGCTAAGCCATGAAAGCTGCGCACCTCATGAATATTGTGGGGTTCAGGCCAATTAACGATGGCCTTAACCTTCTCGGGATCCGCCGACACAATAAAACCTAAGAAGATCACACTACTAGACAAGAACGCACACTTCTTTAAGTTGGCGTACAACTTCTCGGCCCTAAGGATCCCACAAACCTACCTCAAATGGTTGAGGTGTTGCTCCTTAGTCATGCTATAAATTAAGATATCATCAGAGTATACGACCAGAAACTTCCCCATGAAGGGTCTCAACACTTGGGTCATCATACGCATGAAAGTGCTTGGGGCATTAGTTAGCCCAAAAGGCACAACTAGTCACTCATATATCTCATCCTTTGTCTTGAAGGCCGTCTTCCACTCATCACCAGAGCGTATACAGATTTGGTGATACCCACTTTTGAGGTCAATTTTTGAAAAGATAGTAGCATTGGCCATCATATCTAGCATGTCATCAAGACGCGGTATGAAAAACCGATACTTGATCGTGATTTTATTGATGGCCCTGCATTAACACACATCCTCCATGTGTCATCCTTCTTAGGTGTAAGAAGGGCGGGCACGGTACACGGACTCATGCTCTCTCGAATGAAACCCTTCTATAGGAGTTCATCAATCTGTCTCTTCAACTCAACGTGCTCCTTCGGGTTCATTCTGTAATGCGGGAGGTTTGGTAGAGTTGCCCCAGGGATTAAATCAATGACATGTTGTATATCCCTCATAGGGGAAAGCTCATTCGGTAAATCATCAGGAAAGACATCACGAAACTCATGTACTACCTGAATGGCCTCAATGGGTAACTCTAGGCTATTCTCTGGTACACTCTCCCTAGCCACAAGGGCGTGTATCATCGAGTCCGCCTCCGTCTCTCGCTCAAAGTCTTTGGCATTCAAAATATGGAGCGGTTTGGTCTTGGACTTCAATTCCTTCGCTTCTTTTGGGTCGCTCACACCATTCTGTGTGGTAAGCTCTTTTCCAGTTGTATTATTGGGTAGCAAAGGATTTAGTTTGACCTTCTTGCCCTCGAACCAGAATGTACACACATTTGAGCGACCAAATATGTTAACAGCCCTGTCATAGAGCCATGGCCTACCCAGAATGATATGGCCCACATCCATAGGAACAACATCACACCAAATTGTGTCTTTATATGATCCGAACTGAATAGGGACAAGACAGCGGTGTGAAACTAGAATGGATGTTTCATCAACTCAGGAGACTCTATAGGGCTGAGGATGGGCTTCCAACTTCAAGCCCAAGCGACTCACAGTGCTAGTCGAAGCCACGTTGGCACAACTACCACTATCCACGATCATCTTACAGCTCCTCCCCACATTTTGCATAAGTGTAGAAGATCGTGTTGCGACGCCAATCATCAGTGTTCTTCGCTTGAGCCAGGGCGCAACGCACAATTGCGAGAGTCACAGACTCTTGTGCTCCCTCTTCCTCATCACTAGGGGTTTCGACTGGCTCATATTTCTCCTCCTCACTATCACTCTCTGGGGACACTGCTTCTACTTACCCATCAATAAGGAGTACTTTGGTGCCCTCTCTCGTGCCGCACTGTGAGCAAAATGACCAAACCCCTGACACCTAAAACACCTAGTGGCCCCACTTCCACGTGAACTAGACCCGACAATCTCTTTACCCTTATCATCTCTAGGTCTGGGATGAACATTAGGGGAAGGTCTGTTTTGGACTCCCGTGTTAGGTCTAGCCCCAGAGGGATTGGCCGTAGCACTAGAATCGCGAAAATCAAACCGCCTTCCCACAAACGCTTTAAGATACTGCTCGACGTCCAACACTACTTGATACAACTGTTCGATAGTGTCTATGTCTTTGGCGAGCAATTCTCTCCTAATGTCAAGACGGAGGCCCATTTTAAAACTAGTAAGGGTGAGTACGGGGTCTTCATCAACCTCACAACGGGTCAAGTACTCTTCGAATTTCTCAATATAGTCAGCAACACTCATGGAACCCTGTCGAAGAGACTCTCACTCTCCAATCAACCGCAGTCGATAAGAGAAAGGGAGGTACTTCTCTTTCAACGTTTCTTTCATTTCTCCCCAATGGACTATTGGGAGTTCCCTCGCTCTTTCTTTTTTTCGCTCAACCGTCGCCCAAAACCTCTTTGCTTGACCCACAAGCTTCATCTTAGCGAATCGGATTCGTCGAGCATCTGACATGTCATACCACTCAAAATAGTGGTCCATATCCGCCAGCCAATCTAGGAAGGCTTTAGGGTCCAAGTGGCCATCAAATGTAGGGGCTTCTACCCTAACTCCCTTAAGGAGTTGTGCATCTGGGTCATATTGATCATAATGTCCCTCACGGGGTGGGTGCACAGGTATAAGCCCATGACCAACTCCTTAGCCGCCTCCATTCCTCGGTCGAACCTCCTGACCAACTGTCTGAGATTGGACATCCTCCCCAGTGGTGGGGTTTGCCCTGAAGGAGGCCTCTATTTCTGCGAGGCGTCTATCTATGCGTTGTTCCAAATGCTTATTGAAGGACTCAACTTGCTGAGCTAACTTGGCTACTGTTTCTTGTAGTTGCTCCATGTTTAGTGTAGGGTGCCAACCAAAATTCAGCAATATAGTTGTCAAAATATAAGATTTTTTTTTTTTTTTAAAGAAACAACCTAGTTTCAAAAAATAAAATAAAAAAGGAAAGTTTCTAAAAAAACAAATTAGGAAAGTTTCTAAATTTTTTTTTTAAAAAAAAAAAAAGTTTCTAAAAAAATAAATTATAAAAGTTTCTAAAAAAACGACCTAGTTTCTAAAGAAAAAGAAAAAGGAAAGTTTCTAAAAATAGAAAGGAAATTAGTTTCTAAAAACATATTAAGAAAGTTTGTAAAAACATTATTTTATTTTATTTAAAAAAAAAAAAAGAAGAAAAGTTTCTAGACCTATAAATAGAAAGATAAGTTAATTTCTAAAATAATTCAAATAAGGGGATAACAGAATTTTTCAGCAGCTTATGTCAGGGTTTATAGACCTCTAAACAGCCATATATGATGAGAATTGTTGCGTAATGGACATAACCAAACCCTAAACATGTAATGAATTCCCTACAAGAACTCTGGGCTCTGATACCAAATTTGATGCAGGACATGAAAAATTAAATATGATATGCAAGATTTCAGGCTTAAGATCACGTTAGTTCAGAAATAATTACACAAATTCCATATCCCACATAAAAATCCAAACATTCAATTAAGGAAAATCTATGTGGGTCAAGGCCTACACATGATAAGGCTGAAACAATAAGAATTATGAACCAAACGATACTAAAAGATAAGAAATAATCACCCACATATGCATAGTAATCAGCCCTTAATCCAAGGGATTCAGAAATTTCAATTCGGGGAATCCTAGGGTGAGAAAAGAGGCAAATAAATTAAGGATAATGCGATCTAGGGTTAGGGTTTATGAAAAACTGGTATGAAAGGGTAAAATAAGAAGAAAACCTGAACCGAAAGACACTTCCCACGCGCGGACAGCAACAATGGCCCAAACGCTCGTGCGTGTGATCACGGCCGCACATGTGTGGGGCCCACTATTCAGAAAAATGTCACCTTGGCCCTGGTCAGCCAGGGATGGACTCCAAAACCCCAAATATCAGCTCGATTCGATATACGGTTTGTGCGTGGTGCTCCGCCGAAGTTTCAGCTCGCCTACGGGCCAAAATCTAAAAACTTGTTGTAATGAAGAAATTTGATGCAACAAAAGGGCGAATTTGAAGTATGGATGGTGGTGGAAGATGGAAAAGAAGATGATGGAGGATGGGGGTGAATCGGAGTCGATGTGGCTTCGCACCACGGTAGTTAATCCTTCAATGAAGGGAGGGCTTCGCACCCAATTAGGCTTCACAACTCAGAGAGTAGAAAAACGCAGAATTTTTATTAATTTTCAATGAATGAAATGAACTATAAGGAGTACCTATTTATAGGAAAAATCTTATACCCCAAAACTCGCACCATGTGCGCAACCTATTACTTGGCGACGAAGTAAACTAAAATAAAAACCAAACAGATAAATCTAAAGCGTTCACAATGTTCTAAATAATAACAATAAGTAAAACCTAAAATATGACATCAATTCGACAAGTAGGTCATGATCATGAGATCCCATGATGGGCTTTTCTTGACTATCGGGCCCACTCTTTTGAACCAAAACTTCGTCTTCTAGCTAGCAGACCCTCTCTGGACATCGTCATCGAGCCAGATCGATGGTAGGGCCCTCCTTTTGCTTACGTATGTGCGTAGGGGGTGGTGTGCATGCGCGTGTGCACATGATGTCCCCATCAAGATTGGAATGGAAATCTTGGCATTTAGAACTCACAGATTGAATTTTAATTACTTCTTCGTTTTCTCAGTTAGATCATCCTCCAGCATGTGGATCTTCTCTGAAGAATGAAAACGAGTGTTTTTCTAAAGGTGTCATCATCTAGTCATGAACCTATCAATTTTTCTCTATGGAAACAAATATTTACCTTTTCAATTTGCTTGTCTTGGTTTCCATCTTTTCTGCTGCATAAGCTGATGTGCCTGTATCAACTCCTATGCGCAGATACCTGCCAAGCACAAAGATGTATACACTGCAATGACCAAATTGCAGCTTAATTGAAGTTTCAATATTAATGTCCTTGAACTATTCTTTCCCAGAAAAAATAAAAATAAAAAATCAGTGTATGTTCCATTTGGTGAAGATTTCGGGATATCCTTTCATCGGGGACAGTTGGGCCACACATGTGCTTCATCGGATTCAGTCCATCAGTTTGTGTGAGTCTACTGAATAAATTGGAAAACTAGCTGAAGTGGCTCTCTAGTTCATGTGAATTTTGCAGCAGATTTTTGGAAAGACGATGCACTTTGTATTGATGACTGTCCGCTGACCAAAGAATATACAGAAATCTACACTAAATGAAGCCTTAAGTTCTGTGCTGCAATGAGTTTGCAAAAATGCTTACAGATGGCATTAGAACAAAGGCTCTTTAGTTGTTTCTCCCTTCTTACTGCAAACACAAGGTTGATTGTCAGTCTGCATTCATAGACACTGGTTAGAGCATGGCATATTATCTTGAAACATTATGGTATACGGGATTACCATCAATCATCATCAACACTAGTGGGAATGAGGCAGGTGTTACTCTGTCTTGAATCATAAGCTCATTGCTGATCAGCTTGGTCCATAACTGTCAATCATCTGCCAATGTATCATGTTTCAGATTTCTCAGCCAGCATGGAAAGAACGTTGTACTGTAAAAGATGTGCATGTTCAGAAATCAAATGCCGGGAACAAGCCATCCCATCCTCTTTGAGATTTATTTGGAATCCAGTTTCTTCACAAGGATTGATTCTCCATCTACAGTGACTGAAAATCAAAGGTCAGATGGGGCCGGATGAGGCAGAGATGTTCCCTTCTATTGGCCAATATATGCATTTAAAACTAATTTCTATGCCTATCCAGTTTTAAATGTGTTCGTTGTGTTTGTTAAGATAGTAATTATAATTGATAGAGTTGTGTCAGGTTGGCAGCCAGAGTTAAACTTATGCCACAACTTCCATCATGAATCCAATGGCAGAACAGGATTCATGTAGCCGACCCTAATTAATTTGGATAACGGTCAGATGATGACGATGATGAGACAGTTGAATATAACAGGAAAGTGGCTTCAAGATGCACTACGGAGTCGCTTTCCTTAAGTCTGTAGTTGCCCTGCTATGAATTTAATCTGAGTCTACTAATCCGGGTTACCGGCAAACTGACTCTAAGATGTAATGAGGCCAGTTCCCTGTTATCAATCTACAATGAGCAGTGTTGGTGATCGATCCCAAACATCTCTGTGAAAAATTTTACAGAATGAGAATACTGTATTCTGTTTCAGTAGTGACAAAGACAGTCTAAAATTAAGGAAGATTTTTTCGCACGAAAAATGGCACAGAAAGGATTTCAAAAAGCACAATTTTCTTATAGAATTGTGTTGGTATTGGTAACAAAATCTCTCCCTAGACCCTGACTTATAGACATCCAGGAGACCCTTGGATTATTTCTTGTGTCTGTTTTGAATAGACATAGGTAGTCTTCATGGCACCCCTTGACTCTTCATTGCGACTCTTGACCAATTTCAAACTGGTCAATACAACTGCCACTCCACCTAATGGTCAACGCAAAACTCTCCACAAGGGCAAAGGCAATCGCCGCCCAAGCACCATGTCAGCAAACTGGTCAAACACTCAACCTAGGCACCAATCTGCACCATCCAAACCCCTGGTCGGCTCTAGATTGTACTGGGAAAATTTTAAGGCTCGTCATGTTCCTCACAATCATGCATACGTGGAAAGTTCAGATTGCACCAAAAAGCAACGAAACACACCTGAGTAGCCCACTGTCCACGCCACGTGTGCGTGTGTGTGTGTGTGTGCATGTGCCAACGGTGCTTGTGGGGTTATGAACCTTGGTCTTGGGTGGCAAAATGCCCTCATGTAACCAACTTGTCATAATTGACTCTTGGTAGGAAATTTATTTACAAAGAATAAAAAGATATCTTTTGAAATAAAAAGTTTTAAAACAAGAGTTTTAGAGCAAATGAAAATGAAAAATCTTTTTAAAAAAAAAATTCACAACCAAAATATATTTTTAATATATTTTCTTATTTTGAAAATATCCCACAAATACTGACTTAAAGAAAGCAACTCTGTGACACATCTTGGAGCGTCTTTCCTTTATTACTATATTAACCAACATTTTTTATTTTGAAAATATTCAACAAAATGCACGTATTGGCAAATCTTAGGTTGACCAATATAAGGATCCAAACAGGGCCTAACATAAAACTGTGAACATTACCATTAGCTTAATCGGTCATTTTGCATTTCAAGGTCTCTTGATCAAAGCATGTCAGAATTGGAGGCTTCACCAGTAGTCTTTGCAAGAACATGACCCATCCATGAAATGATGGAAACGATGTCCATCTCTGACAATCACATTCCGGCCTGTCATCTTGGAAAAGAACTTGGTCCAGTTATGGCAATCACCACAAACACGAAGATTCTTCATGACTCTAATGGGCATATTGGGAGGAACATTAGCATGTCCAAAAGCAATTGCTAGCTTCTCGCTATGCCCATATAAGATCTGCTTCTTCTCCTCTTCACCCACATCTTGCAGCACAAAGCTGTTATCGGGTATGTACCCCTCAGCCTCCATTCTCAAACCCAAATCCTCAAGAATGCTGTGAACTCCCTCAAGACCTGGTTGTGAAGCATTCCCTGCCGAGAACATAAAAACCTTCTTCTTCACATCAATCCAACTCCGTCCTGGGTTTTTTTTTAAACCTCTTGTCTTTGTTAACACTCTCACCCTAGCTGAGTCCTCCCACCTCCCGCATGCAGCATAAATATTCGAGAGCAGCATGTAGCTGCCTGCCGTCTCTGATTCAATGCCGTGAATCCTCAAAGCAGCCTCTTCTGCCACGGTTGTATTTTTGTATATTCTGCATGAGTTCAAAAGAGCTCCCCAGACACATGCATTGGGTTTCATTGGCATTGTCTTCACAAACTCACTTGCCTCTTGCAGTAATCCAGCGCGTCCAAGAAGATCTACCATGCAAGCATAATGCTCCATCTGGGGCATAAGCATAAAGTCATTGGTCATCTGATTAAACAGCCAACGGCCCTCAGCAACTAACCCAGCATGGCTACATGCAGACAGAAGAGCAACAAAGGTGATTCCATCAGGCTTGATACCAGCTTTAACCATCTCATCAAAAGCCCTGAGGGCATCCTTGCCAAATCCATGCATCCCATAACCGGTGATCATTGAGTTCCATGAAATCAAATCTCTTTCCTCCATCCTTTCAAATAATAACTTCCCATCTCTGAGGCTTCCGCATTTGGCATACATAAGAAGCAATCCATTTTCTACTAGTATATTTGCATCCATTTGACCTCTGATCACATGGCAATGTATCTCCCGGCCAAGACCCAACACCGCTAATTCTGCACACACTGATAGAACACCAGCGATTGTGACCGAATTGGGTTCAATGCCATTGCCAACACATTGCATTTGACGAAAGAGCTCCAGAGATTCATCCACTCTCCCACTCGAGGCAAACCCACCAATGACTGCACTCCAGCTTACAACATTCGGTCTAACATTGGAATCTTCCCCTGTCTTCTCCAACTGTGAGAAAACCTCAAAAGCCTCATCGCATAAGCCACCTGCAGCATAGGAAGATATCAAAGCATTCCAACTCACTAAACTCTTCATTTTCATTTCTGAGAACAACACCCTCGCATCCTCTCCCTGCCCATGTTTCCCATACATACATATAAGCGAGTTCTTCACAAAAACATAATCCTCAAAACCACTTCTAAAAACATACCCATGAATCTCCTTGCCTTTCTCCAGTGCATCCAAATCAGCACAAACAGACAAAACAACAGCAACCGCTTCGGGGGTAGCCCCATTTCCTCTCATCCTCATCTCCCCATAAAGACCCACAACTTCTTCCCATCGCCCACATCGAGCATGGGCTGACAGTACCGACGTCCACGTCACAGGATTTGGTTCCACCCTCTCCAATGTCATCTTCTCAAACATCCCAAAGGCGCCATCACAGTCATAATTCATCGCGTAGCAAGAAATCAAAGTGTTCCAAGAAACAACACTTCTATGAGGCATTCTATCAAACACCTGGAGTGCGCAGCCCTTCTGTCCGATTTTCCCATACATTCCGATCAATTCGTTACCCACGTGAAGATGAAACTGAAAACCCATCAGGATAACATGATGATGAACGGCCCTGCACAATTTGGGGTTCCTGATCGAAGCGCAAGCTCTTATGATCAAAGGAAAAGAGAACCCATCGGGGTTCACGCCGAGCTTCCGCATTTGCAAGTAGAGATTGAAGGCTTCTGAAGAGTGCCCCTGAGATAGATTGGCTCTCAAGATGGAATTCCATAAGAGCAAGTTAGGGTTTCGGTTGGTCAGAACGGAAGCGGAGAAGATCAAGCGAGCATCCGAGAGGAGATTGAAACTGCTGTAGATGGAGATGAGTCTTGCTGATAGGAAGCTCCAGTGGTGGAGACCGGCAATGATGATCTGGGCGTGGAGCTGTTTGGATTGATGGACGGTGGACGATTGACGGAGGAGGAGATCGAAGGAATCGAGAGCGTTGGTTTTGAGGGGCGGGCCGGTGTAGGCCCGGTTTTGCTGGCACAGAATGAAGCATGGTTGAACGGAGAAGCGATGGCGGGAAAGCATAAAGCACAGATGAATTCAGGAACTGCACAGCGGTCCTGTTTTTTTGTTTTTTGTTTTTTGTTTTTTGTTTTTTGTTTTTTGGTTTACATAACATGACACGTGGCATGAGAGATAATTTGATGATACCTTTGGATCATACAAGGGACAGTTTGGGAGGTTGTGTTTCAAATATCTAAAAGCCGAATCATTACATGCTTCAGCTATGTTTGACAGTTTGTATTTGAAATGCATTAGGATTGAAAATATCAATGTGTTAAGAAATTAAGATTAAATTTTATTACTAAATTAATTTTAATATTTTTAATTAGTTACAATTATTATAATGAGTTCCTTGAAATGTATATATTTTATTAAAAAATAATAAAATTCTAAGCCATGAATAAACTACAAGCATAGGATTACAATCGAGTGACTAATCAACCTTTTTTAGGCGTTGATTTACATTGGCCAATGTTTAGTATTTAGACTGCTTAATCATTTTATTAATATAATTTTAATAGTGTAGTTAATAATTTACATGGGCAATGTTTTATATTTAGTCTGCTTAATCATTCTATTAATATAATTTTAATAAAGTAGTTAATAATTTAATTATTGTAAGATATTATAGTAGGTCATGTTTATAATAAATTGGTATTCTAATGACACTTTTGTTACACATGCGGTTTTCTTCAACCTTTAAAATGAGTAAAAAAAAGTAAGAAAATTAGCAATAGTAAAATGGATGAATTGCAAAACTTTACACCCAGTAATTCGAATTTCAAATCTAGGATCACATGGCACATGTCCAGTTGTTACACATGCTTGAGATATGAGCTTTCCATCAGGTGAGATACACTGGTTGGAATAAAAATATGCTATTTTCACATCTTAAGTGAGCCATGGGGTATATAAAAAATAAAAATGAATGGCTTGAAAAGAATTTATTCATGAGTTTACTTTGTATATTGTAGCCCACTTGAAGAATATAAATTATTGTGATTAGTATTAGAAATTGCTTACTATACTCATAGGAATTTGAATTCAATTAGCTAAATCAACTTTAACCTCCTAAACTAGTGTAGATAGGTGATATTTAACATAATAATTGTAATAATCACATTGAAATATATACTTTAGTTAAAATTGAAGAAATCTCAAGCCTCATGTGAGCCAGAAACATAAGGATCACAGCCAATCAACTCATCAACATTTTATAATTATTCATTTAGATGGCTAATGTTGGGATAATTCATATCATCCTACTAATGTCGTTTAGGCCCATTTGGATACCTCCAAATAAGATACTTTTCCTACTTATAGCAATAAATAAGTGACTTATTTCATACAAGTAAGTTTGGTTTTTGACCAGTCATAAGTTAACTTCTTTATTTAAAAACACATAATTGCTTTAGTTAATTTTTTAACTTTAGTTAATTTTTTAACTTTCCTATTTTTCCTAAGTCACTAAATATAGACATATAAAAAGATAAGTTGATGAGTATATATGTTGTTTGCCAAACATATTCATCTTCTTAATAAGTACAACCAATGATAATCTACTGTGGAATAAGTGGCTTATCTTAAGCAACTTAAGATCCAAGCATGAGGCTATTTGGGTACCACCAAATAAGTTACTTTTAACTCAAGTAATTAATTTATGTTTTTCACTTAATTTTGTTTCATAAGCATTATGTTAAAAGTATTTACGTAACAAGAGTTATTTATCTTAATAAGCAATTATTTTTAATTTTTTAACTTTTTACTCCTATCTCATAGTCTATGTCAAAGTAGATTTTTATCTCGTGATCCATATCAAAAGAGGCTCCACATAGTGGATTATCTTCATTAAAGGTGGAGCTGACAATCCACATAAAAGGTAAGCCCTACATGATGGATAGCCTCATATTAATGTGAGCCTACTTATGAATGATCCATGTCAAAGGTCAACCCATGATGATAAAAAGCCCACATCCTAAGTGGGTTGGTATGATGGATGACTTGCTTCAAAGGTGGGGGCTACATGATGGATGACCTCATATTGAAGTGGCCCCACATGATGGATGGTCCACATAAAAAAGTTGGCCCCTATTAACGAATGTCCCACATCTGAGGCTAGCCCTAGATGATGGGCGACCCACATTGAATGTAGGGCCCACATGATGGATATGTCACAACAAAAGTGGGCTCCACATGATGAGTAATTAAAAATAGTGGGCCCCACACGATGGATGGTCCACATCAAGGTAGGCCCCATATGATGGACAGTCCACATCAAAGGTCAACCCTAATGATGAGTGGCCACATCTAAGGTAGGCCCTGCATGATGGACGACTCACCTCAGAGGTGGGGCCCACATGAAAAACAACTCACATCGGAGGTGGGCTCCATATGACGGATAATAACATTTGTTGGTGAGGCCCACTTGATGGATAACCAATATCAAAGGTTGGCCCTATATAACAAGTGGTGCACATTAATAGTTGGACCATAATGATAAATGACCCACATCCAGGGTGGGCCCCGTATGATGCATGTTCTACATAAAAGGTGGGGCCCACATAATGAATGGTCCACATCTAAGGTTGGGTCCTTGTGATGGATGGTGGATGTGAAGGGATCAACTAAACTTGAGAAATAATTACTTATGATGTTCAAACCAAATATATATTTTTACCTCTTGATTGATAAGTATATTATTCTCTAAGCATACTCATCAGATGAATAAGTAGAATCTAAGATAAGTAAATTAATGCGTAGGTAACTTATTTAAAGTAACTCATGATCCAAACACTCTCTTAAAATTGCAACCAATAATTAAATTATTTTGAATTATCATTAGTGTGCCATATGTATAGTGGTTAATAGCATAATAACATATTTATTAAATGTGTGACTATTATACTTAAAAAAAAAAAAGTGTAAAAAGAGGCATTTAAATCCAATCAACACAAATAAAGTGAAATTTTAAAACAATTTAAAACTGTGTATTTGTGAACGCGGGAAAATCAGCGCCCACGTTGATTGATGTTTTTGTGGTGGGGGTAATTGGGCTTATTTGGATTGATGATGCAAATAGACTTGGAATCGTCACTAGTCACTTAACTCAAAATTTCGCAATCGGTTAAAACCTACAAAATATATAAAGCTAGAGAATTCGAAGACTTTCTTGCTTTAAATTGATTCCTGATATGCGATTCGAGATTCTGAGTAAGGGATCTCAGTTACAAAGAGAGAATGTGTTGGGCCTCCTCTCTGCCCGTACAGGTGTACAGTCTTTACTTATGGTGGTAATTGATGTTTTAAAGGATAAAATGATAAGATGCAAAGTATTAAAATAAGATTAGGCAGACCCATATTTCTGATGTGTCAAGATTTGAAATTTCAGTAAATCACAGAGCATATGTCCGGAGAATGTCTAAAAATGAAATTTAAGAACAGATATGATGATGCTATAATGTCATGTAAGAGAACTGAACTACCATAAGTTTCTGATGTGACAAGATCTAGAGTTCTGACAAATCACGGAGCATACATTTAATGGCAACCTTAAGAAGCAGGGAGTTAAGAAGAGAAGTAATGATGGGATTGATAAAATATGAATGCTAGTAATGATTGCATGATCTTTAGCTTGCACTTAAAATGACTTGGATGTTTGTGTGCACCATGGTTGTGAATGATTGGCTTTAGTAGGACTGAGAGGCTAAGAGATGACCGAATGAGACTAGAGTGGGGCAAAAAAAGATAGGAACTTAAGAACTCAAGCATACCCTCTCACTCTTACTCACTTTCTCACTTTTTCACACTCTCATTCTCTTGAAAGATTGGTGGTTGATTTTATTTTATTTTAATGAAGAGAGGAAGGGATATTTATAGCCCATTTGGATTACTTGTGTAATTTAAGGGTTTATGAAGCGAAATGATGATGTGACGGTTTTAGACTGATAGAGATAAGGGAGATGCCTTGTGACACTTTCTTATAGGCTAAAGAACTTGGTAAAATGGTAAATAGTATAAATCTCGGGGTCAACGAGGTTAAGGCAGAATTGACTTTCAAGAAGGGAAACAATTGTAGCTTCGGGCATATTTGTCGAGAGAAGGTAGAAATTAGATTACCGCCGGTGATAATCGGATTATTGCCTTTGACTGATCTAGCTCCGTGCACATTTTTCGAGAAGGGGCAGTAATCCGATTATCACCAGAGTACAGTTGCTCCCGCAGTTTGGCTGATGGGTCTGTTTGGGCCCGGAGAGTGGCCCAAATTCCGTTTTGGATATTTGACTCAAAAAATGGCTCAAAACTGGCTCGATTATGATCCGAAAGGGCTCGAAAAAATGAATTGATTGTGGGTGAATGTTTGAGTATGCTTTCGCTTAGGTGATGGTCTTAAGTTAAGTTGGGATTTGGGGTAATGAGATGGCTCATATCTAAGCTCGATCCAGCCTGGCTCATATATCATGCATGATATATAAGGTTTGCCTAACCTCGATTTGTAGAGTAAAACTTATGCTTAAGCTTGACAAGCCGAAACAAATTGACCTAAAACAATCTATCCAAATGGATTGATGGTGTGGATGCAAAACATACATCATGGTGGGCCCTTAGGACTTAGTGACGTCACTTCAGTAAGTCTCCTTACTCAACCTGTCAATAGCTAATAGGGGTGTACATTGAGCCAAACCGAGTCGAGCTGGCCTCGGTTCGGTCACTATGCACACCCAGCTCGAACTTAGCTCAGCGACCGAGCTAGCATTTCCAGCTCGAGCTCGGCTCGGTCAGCAATTCGAGCCAGTTTCAAGTTTCAAGCTTTCAAGCTGAGTTTAAGCACGAGAGAGAGAGAGAGAGAGAGAGAGAGAGAGAGAGAGAGAGAGAGAGGGGTGGCCAGAGATGAGAGAGAGAGAGAGAGAGAGAATACCTTGCTGAGAGGGGCGGCCGAGCAGGATTCTGGGACGAGCAAGGGTCGGGGAGAGAGGGAGTAGCCAAGCAGAGAGAGAGGGGTAGCCGGGACTCTAGGACAAGCAGGGAGAGAAGGTTGGGTGTAGGTCTGGGATAAGTAGGGGCCAGGGAGAGAGGGAGTAGGGAGAGGGTCAGAAGGTCTGACATATTTTGAAAACGGGAGAAAGGGATTAGGATTTAGGTTATTTATTTATTTATTATACATATATACATATACTGAGTCGATCCCAGTCAAGCCGAGTATCGATCAGAGTCGAGTCGAGCTGGCGAGCTAGGGTTAGCTCGAACTCATTTTTGAGCTGTAAAAAACAGCTTGACTCGGATCGAACTCAGTTTTGAGTCAAGTGAATTTGAGTTTTTTCGGGCCTAGTCGAGCGAGCTAACCGAGCTAACTCGGTTCGTGTACACCCCTGGTAGCCATTCCGCGTAGGGCTGAAAGTTGGGTGGGTTCAACCCGATCGACCCATGACCGACCCGACATTGGGTTGGGCTTGGGCAGGATATTTCGGGTCCGATCTTAAGCTTGGGCCATACAAACATCAACCTGATAAAACTTGGGTTGGGCTAGGGTTGAGGTCTCGAGTTACCCGACCTAACCCGAACCCGATCAATATATAAGTTACTTATAAATTATAATTGAGTGTGGATCGTTTGTGTTGAAGGCACACTAGTGATGTCGAGTCTCATTTGTCCATGTCATTTCCAAAGACTCGAGCTAACAAGATATGTTAGATTTCTCTCTCCCAAATAGACTTCATACTATGCTACATGACTTTTAAATGAGTAGTTGTCTTATATTTTAGCTTGTTTTTTAAAGAAAAAATAAAGTTATTTAAATGAATAATCATATATATAATTAATAAAATTATAGATACAAAAAATAAATCTTATATTGAAATATAATAAACTAATGTAATAACAAAAATATTAGTACGTATACACCCGACCAACCCGATCAACCTGACCGAGCCCGCTTCGGTTGGGCTTGGGTTGAGAATTTTCAACCTGAGATTGGGTTGGGTTGGGTTAGGGTCAAGGTATAGGAACCTTGGGTTGGGTTAGGGTTGAGCACCAATCCAACCCAACCCAACCCAGCCCAGCCCAGCCCGCCCGACTTTCAGCCCTAATTCCGCGTCCCAGTTTGCATAATCATCCAGGCCTTGCTCGGGCCTAGCGGGTCGGGCTTGGAGCACGGACTTAGACACACGTGTCAAGTCGGCACTCGTGCGGCGAAATGCTCCTTCTTCTATCTCCTCAACATGTATACTACCACAAGCGCCTGTGTACTCCGACTGAAAGGAGGTGAATACTGAATAGAAATGCAGAGCTTTCCAGCGATAAGCGGATTTCACAGTCTCTATTTTCATTCGTCTCCCTTCCCTCCCCTTTGCTTCCACAGCAACTACAACAAAAGCAGCAGCAACAACGACAACAAGATCTACTGTCTCTCTTCCTTCAACAAAACCGTCGAGAAAACCGAGCCAAAGCTATCCCACGACTCTTCTTCTTCTTCTTCCATTGCCATCACCGAGAAGACAGATAGCCTTTCCTTCTCCGCCAGACGATCTGCCGTATCCGAAGTAAAGAAATCCACCGATTTGGGCTCTGTTCTTTCCAGGTCTCTCATCCCTTCATTCCAATTCACACGCAAATTTTGAATTTAACTATTACCGTCCGTTTTCCATCTCAATCCGTTGATTAAGGCTGCGTTTGGATGCATGGTTGGTTTGGATTTCCATAAATTGCAACAAAGTGGAAGTGAGCTGTTGTATTTATTTTTCATCTTCTTCAATTAAAAATGTTTGGTTGTTTCTCTATGCTATTGAGATTGGTTTTGTTTCAAGTCCGAACCTAATTATAGCAATTGAAGTTGATTCTGCTTCCAAACACTGCTATGGTGTCTTTGGATTCTCAATTTAGCTGAATTGCAAAATTTCCAACTCAATATAGAAGAAATGATCGTTGCAGGGGTGTGCTGGTTTACTTCACAGTTATGACCAAACCCCAAACTGCAATTCCGTGTGTTTATTTCAAGCGGGACATAAAATGATCTTAGTTGCAATTTGGGGGGCCTTGTTCATTGCTGTGAAATACGAATGGAGTTGGGGTAGCCCCATGTTGGGTCATTTACACTTTATTCAATTAATTTATTCTAGTTCAGTCCAAATGAGCTTCCAAACATGGCGTAGTTAGCATCAAGACAGCTAACGACAGCTGCTGCTTGCAGATTTGAAGGGACGTTGCAGGTGCAAGATTTGAATATCATCTTGTGGTATTTCGGAGACTTGAAAAGATGGAAGGATGTTTCTCAGGTGCTTCAACCCGAAAAAGAAAACGCATTGCTTTGTACCGAATATTGCTTTCTCCTCTTAACTTATCAATGCTGTTTTCTTCATTATTAGAATGGGATGTGTTTGATTCTCTAATGTTGGAAATGACTGTAACAAAAGGAAAAAACTTGAGCCATTCATGCTTCAGTTGTTTTAGTTTTCACTTTTCTTCATTATTTATCATTTTATGAAGAACTGAACTTATTAAATTACAAACCATTTTCATTGATTCGGCCAAGTGAAAGTTCAGAAGTCTAAGCAATGATTTCTGACATTATAGATTTTGAACCTTCACTTTAGAAGACCGTAGCTTTAACATCGAAAAGAAATCAGAGCCTTACTCACATGTAATGAATGCCTCAGCCTCATACTCCAAGTCTCCAAGTCAGCATTTCATCTAGTTATGTCACCTTACATGACAACATAATCTCACAAAATGGGTTTTTGTGCAAAACTAATATTGTAATAGAGAAAGTAAGGTTTGAAGTACAGTGACATTCATTTCATATTTCCTTTGAGTAAATCTTTAAATCTTCAAAACTTGAATTCCAAATCCAAAATATTTTGGACTGATTTTATTTTATTTTTTAAAATTTTTAGTTTTAATTTTAATTTTTTATTTTTAAATAAATATGATTCATTGGCAAATCATACTATGACTTATTATCAGTAATAGCTATCCTCTGCTTTGAATACTCATTGCTTCGTTTTATGTAACTTCTCGCTCATTGATGCTTGAAGCCGTTTCTAACAATCTTGCCAGAATTTCATCTATTCTTCTTGTCAGATGTCAGATGATTTATATTTTTATTTTATAAATTTAAATATATGCATTTATTGTAGAATTTAGGTGAGATGTTTCATTGAATGCAGAATCTACATTTTCACTCATAAAACACATATCTGGCTAGAACCTTGTGGATGAATGGAGTTGTTTGTTGTGGCCGCCGAATGCTGATGACCAAGATGATGATTGTATGGTCTTGCATATGTTGCAGCTATTCGATTGGATGCAAAAGCATGGGAAGATTAATGTAGCATCATATAGCAGTTTTATCAAATCCATGGGGATGGCTCGTGATCCCGTAAAAGCGCTACAAGTTTACAATAGTATACAGGATGAATTGACAAGAAACCATGTCTCTGTTTGTAATTCTGTTCTTGGTTGTCTGGTTAAGAATGGAAAATTCAACAGCAGTTTCAGGTTGTTTGAGCAGATGAAAAAGGATGGTCTAATGCCAGATGCTGTAACTTACAGTACGGTATGTCACAGTAACTCTCTTCCATTGATTTTGTTTGCATAATGTAGTTAGTGTTGATAACCTTGACTTGTTTTTCCTTTTGTGTGTTTTATTTTGTTAGTAGTTTAGCAAAAGCTTCCAGGTATACTATTCTCATCTCCATCACTATTTTATCTTGTTACATTAGCTGCTTTCAGGCTGCGTCAAAGTTAAGAATGGGTACTCTAAGGCAATGCATCTTGTCCAAGAACTTGAAAGTAGCGGTTTGCACATGGATACTGTAATATATGGGACTCTTTTAGCTATTTGTGCTTCAAATAATCTATGCCAAGAGGCGGAGGCCTTCTTTCAGCAGATGAAGAATGAAGGTCATTCTCCTAATATATTCCACTATAGCTCCTTGCTTAATGCATATTCTGTGGATGGAAACTATGCAAAGGCTGATGAGTTGCTCGAAAATATGAAATCTGCAGGGTTAGTACCAAATAAGGTTTGTTTTCTTGTTTACCCATGATTTATTATGAGTTTCCAACTTTCCATGCACTAAAGCTACATCATTGAACCTGATCATGTATCATTGCCGTCATCACCATCACCATCATCTAAGCCTTATCCAACTGATTGGGTCAGCTACATGAATCCTTTTTCAGCCATTCCATTCTATCAAGGGCCATAAATTCAGTTAGAACATAAGTCATCAAGTTACCTTTCAAAAAAAAAAGATAACTTCAGTCACCTTTCAAAAAAAAAAAAGAAAACTTCAGTTAGAACATATGTCATCAAGTCTTTTCTTACTATGTCCACCCACCTCCTTTTGGACCTTGCCCTCGCCCTTTTTGAGCCTTGAACTTGCATCAACTCACTCCTAACTGGCCCAGTTCTTGGTCCCCATTCCACATGACCAAACCAACCGAGTTTACTTTTCCTCGTCTTATTACATATTGGTACCACTCCTAGTTCCCTCAAATGCAGTCATTATATCCTTGTCTTTGCTTTGATCCATCTCCACATCCTTATTTCAGCTACACTTATCTTATACTATTATTACTATTATTATTTGGTTCTTCTTGATTTTTCCCCATTTTTCTTGCAGGTCAGTTGCATCTATTGAACTGATTCTCATTTTTCAATCTCCTAATAAATCTTCTTTTTAACTTCACAACTACATCTTGTAGGTGATTTTGACTACTTTGCTGAAGGTATATGTTAGAGGTGGCCTTTTTGAAAAATCAAGAGAATTATTAACCAAACTGGAAGTTATGGGCTATGCTGAAGATGAGGTACCTGTGTTGTGGTTTTTTTTGTTTTTTTTTTTAAATTGTGTATAGATACGTATAGGTTTGTTAATCATTCTATTATTTGGAATTCTTGATAGTTGATGGGGACATCTTGAGCACACGCCCGCTCCCCTTATGCACGTACGCAAGGAGGATGGCCCCGCCTTCGATCTGGATCGATGACGACATCCATGGAGGGCCTCTTAGCTAGAGGACTGTGTTTTGGTTCCTTGGGGTGGATCCGATCATCATGTGGATCCCATCATTGGATCTCATGATCGTGGCCCACTACCCTAGGTGACCTAGGACTTTAAGTTTTGCTTATTACCGTTATTAGGAACATTGTGAATGGTTTAGATTGTATTGATTAGTTGTTATTTTTTATTACTTTGTCTTTTAAGTAATGCTATGCGCACATGACGCGGCTTTTGAGATATAGGTTTTTCTTATAAATAGGCAACCTCTTGTGTTTTTTTTTTTAAAAAAATTATTGAAGATGATTAATAAAATTCCGCATTTTCCTGCTTCTCTAATTCTCAGAGTGGAAACCTAATTAGGTGCAAAACCCTCCCTTGTTCGAAGGGCTAACTACCGTGGTGCGAAACCACACCCATCCCAAATCACCCCCATCTCCTATCCTCCATATTCTTCATCTCCTACAGGCATCCCCTCATCAAATCCACGCACGTTTGCAGTTAATCTTTCCCTACAACAGATTTTCAAAATCTGATCCTATAGGAGGGCTGAAACTTCGACGGAGCACCGTGTTCAAGCTGATCATTCGTTTGAGTTGAAATTTGGAGGGAAGGTGGCCCAACCTTGGCCGACCAGGCCCTGGTTGACTGATTCCAAAATCGTGGGCCCCACACACTTGCGGGCCGCCATTCACGCACGTGCGTTAGGCCAGTTTGTTGTCCACACGCGCGGGCTGATCATAGGTTCCCTCTTGTCTTTATTTCACTCATCTTTTGCTTTGTTTCTAAAACCCTAACCCTAGATCATCTCAAATCTTCAAGTTCTATTCCACTTTTTAAACCCTAGGGTTTCTCGAATTGAAACATGTGAATCCCTTGAATTGGAAAAATATTCCTATGCATGTGTGGATGAGTCTACTATCCTTTGAGCATTGTTTGATCTATAACTTTAATTGATCCAGCCCTAGCATGTGTAGGCCTGGACCTGTATAAATTCTTCTTGATTGAGTGCTTGACTTTATGTGGGATGTGGAATTTTGTGTGATTGTTTTGAACTAGTATGATCTAAAGCTCGGAATCTCGTATATCATATTTAAAATTTCATGTCCCGCATCAATAGTGATTATGTGGCCTACAACTGGACAAGACCTTTAAAGGATATGATCCATTGGTTGTCTAACATCTCTCTCTCTCTCTCTCTCTCTCTCTCTCTCTCTCTCTCTCTCTCTCTCTCCCCCTCTTTCTCTCTACATTTGTGCATGCACATACACACAAAGGCCAGGGTATGATTGTAAATGTTCGCCACTTGACCTTTTAAAAGCCAACCGAGTTGCTGGGAGATGGCTAAACAACAATGACAAACAAAGATACATACACATAGGGAAATGATATCTAAGCCTTCCCTAATTATTTTCATACACCTATTCCCATTTCATATCATTACATTTATGTTTGATAGTGTAGCATTTTCTATCTTTCCCTTTTCGCTTTTTGTGTGATTTTCCTTGTTTATGGAGCTGACTAAACACATTTTTGTAGATGCCATACTGTTTATTGATGGATAGCCTTGCAAAAGCAGGGCATATTCACGAGGCCAAGGCAATTTTTGAGGAAATGACGAACAAAAAAGTGAAATCTGGTATGCATTCTTTTAAAATTTGCTTGCTTTTGCCAATTTGATGTAAAAGTCAGTTTGATAGTGTTTTGAGCAGTACCATATCCACGTAATCATTAGCAAATAAATCCCTCTAGTTAGTACTCTCTCTCTCTCTCTCTCTCTCTCTCTCTCTCTCTCTCTCTCTCTTGTTTTTCCATTGTTGGTCCCGTCCAGCGCCTGTTCCATCTTTTTTTCCATTGGTTTTGATGATTGCCTTTCTTCCCTTTCTGTGACCCACGATCAAGGCCTTTGGTTTATTTGCCAATCTTTAGAAGACGTAAACTACAAAACATGGTCTTGTGTCATGTCTCTAAGAATCACCATGTATTTGGGTTGTATGTATTAAACTTCTAATTATACAATCACTGTTTATTCTATCGTGTTAGGCATCAGTGTAATAATATAAATTTAAAGCAGCTTTATGATAAATAGGGACAAGAAGAATGCTTTGGAAGTCTGAACTAATCTTAGCATGTATCACGTGGTTAAATTGTTTTCTCTACCATTCACTCAGTCTACTGTCTCATTTACAAGGGCATTATACAAGAACCCTATAGAAATACCCTTTCAGGGTTAGATGCTTACTCTTTAAAGTCAAGATTAATGATGTGAACCATCATTGATATCTGAAACCCACAAGAATAATAAGCTGAATGTCCATCGCTTATGTTTGGATTACAGATTTTAACAACTAATGCCTTTCTTGGAATTATCATTTTTGCTTCTTACACATGCAGATGGCTATTCTCACAGTATCATGATTTCTGCCTTCACTCGTAGTGGGCTATTGGAAGAAGCCTTGCAGCTCGCCAAGGATTTTGAAGCCAGCTATGACAAGTATGACTTGGTTATGTTGAATACGCTGCTTAGAGCTTATTGCAGAGCAGGTGAAATGAAGAGCGTAATGCAGTTGCTGAAAAAGATGGATGAATTGGCCATCTCTCCTGATGGGAGCACTTTTCAGATTCTGATAAAGTATTTCCATAAGGAGAAATTATATCAGCTTGCATACCGGATGGTTCAAGACATGCACAGTAGAGGCCATCAACTGGATGAGGTAAGCTACTATTCATTTTTATATCATTTTTTTTTAGGAACCATTCATACCGGATGTTCTTTGGTTCTTCTTCCCCTAAAAAAAATAAATAAAACAAAATGAAAACACAATGCTCCATGCTTCCCTCCCATGCATTATGGTGTAGTTCTAAAACTTGGTTACTTGACTCGAAACTCGGCCTAGTTAACTTGACTGAGCGAAAAATCAAACGGAGTCACCAGGAAACTCGCTGGCAAGCTTGACTCGGTTCACACCCGGGTTGACTGGTCGTGTTGGCTCGCCTACTCAGTCAATTTGACACAGACTCAAACCAAGTCACTCACTGAGTAAGTTCATTTTTATATATAAAAAACGAGTCTGCAATTACTAGGATTCGAACTCCAAAACTCAAACAAACAAAGTTACACACCAGCAAGCCAAGCAGTTTTGCAATTTTTATTTTTATTTTATTACTATTTTTATACTCCTATTATTCTAAGTATCTACATTTGTGAAATATTAATCCTAATTTAATATTTTAAACATTGAGTCAAGTCAAATTCAGTAGTCTTTGAGTCAACCTGATCCTGGCTGGATATTGAGTTGAGTTTTTGAGTTTTTAAACTATGCAATTATCATACAAGGAGCAGATGATTTTCCTTTTTGTCTCACATAATTCTTAAAATAGAAATGTTAGGGATGCAAGAAACTTTTAACGCTTGGCATGTAAAATGGGAACAAGGTGGGAAAACGTGTAACCTCAAGAAAATGATAAAGAGATGTATATCATGGCTTTTTTGTTAGGTAAGCTGGGATCCAACCTGCAGAGATTGTGAAGTAGCATCATCCATTTGATTTCTTATTCAACCCCTTAGTTGTTGTTAAACATGGTATGAAAATAGGATACTGACAAGATAAAACACATACAATAACGATATGAATTGTTGCAAGCAGCAACAACATTGTATGAGTGTGCAATGGTGTATAGTTTCGTTTATCAAAAACTGACCCACTAAGGGATGCACAAAATTCCCAGTAAGGGGCAAATTGTGTTAACCTGAAGTGAGCAATAGAAAAACTTGAGTATGGAAAAATGTATATGGAAGAGGGAAACAAAGGGACCAGTTGTGAGAATGGTGGAATTCATTCCAACCGGAAGGCTATGTGAGCCTCAGGCTATTCAAAAACTTTCAGCTACTCAAAAGAAAGCTTGTCGAATGGAAAAAGGAAGTATTGGGGGAAAGGGAAGCGTAAACTGAAGCCATACTGCAACAAATTCAAGCCTTAGATGTGAAGGAAGAAGGGGGTGAAATAATGACAGAAGAACGTACAACCAGGGTAAAGCTTTCTCAGGACTACATGAGTTAGTTGTTGGAAGACAAGATAGCATGGAGACAACGTTTGTGTGCCGCTTGGTTGAAGGAAAGGGACAAAAACCCCAAATATTTCCACAACATTGCAAGTGCCTGTGCTAGGAACAATGTGATCCACAATGTATTAGTGAACGGCGGGAGAATTGAAGGTAAAATGCAAGTGTGCAACATCATTGTAGAATTTTACAAAAAAATGTTGACGGATGAGGGATGGAAGAGGCCTCACTTGGGCCAGCCGTCTTTTAATCAGTTGATGACTTGACACCATTGGAAATAGGAAGTTTGGAGAAGCCAATTTCAATGGAAGAGGTTAAGGTGGTGATGACATATATGGAAGGGAACAAAGCTCTAGGTCCAGATGAGTTTCCTTTAGCTTTTTCCAAACTTTTTGGGAAGTAGCTGACCTTTGTAGATTTGTTGAATTCTAGGAGAGAGGACGCCTTTTATCAAAGCTAGGGGCTTCATTTATAGCCCTAATTCCGAAGATAGAAGGGGCACAAAATCTATGAGATCTTCGTCCTATTAGCTTAATTGGCAGGCTGTACAAAATACTCTCAAAAATGCCAGCCACAAAATTCCTTGCGATATTGGAGAAGGTTATCTTAGAAACCCAAGGAGCGTTCGTATCATGAAGACATATTCTGGACATCACTCTTATTTCCTACAAATGTCTAGATGGAAGGCACAGTGAAGGAGTGAAAACAATCACTTGCAAGTTAGATGTTGAAAAAGTGTATGATCATGTAGACTAGGGATTCCTCGACTATATGTTGAGGAGATTGGCATGAGGCCAAAAGTAGAGAAATTGGATCAAAGAGTGCGTGGTTTCAGCAAGATTTTTGGTATTACTAAATGGTTCTCCGAAAGGCTTTTTTTGAGTTTCGAGAGGCTTAAGAGAAGGTGACCCATTCTCTCTATTTCTATTTGTAGTGGTGGTGGAAGCACCGAGTAAAATGCTCGACAAAGAACAGCAAGAGTCGCTCTCTCCATTTCTCTTTGTAGTGGCGGTGGAAGCACCGAGTAAAATGCTCGACAAAGAACAGGAAGTGGGCCTTATTAAAGGTTTTTAGGTGGGAAGTAAAGTGCCCCCAAGCTCCCACCTTTAGTTTGTGGACGATACCATCCTATTTTGCGAAGCAAACTCCAGCATCGTGGACAATCTAAGGAAATTGCAAGATGTTTTTAGGTGGTCTTGTGTCAAAAACGTTAACATAGCCAAGAGCAAATTGTTTGGTGTGTGCACATCTGGAGAGGAGGTAGTGGCTTTGGTGGAGATTTTTGGGTGTAAGACGGGTTCTCTACCATCAAAGTACTTCAAGCTTCCCTTATGCATTGGTAAACTGGACAAAAACCTTTAGAATAAGGTAATTGAAAGGATAAAGAGAAAGCTATCTTGATGTTAAAGCGTACACCTATCACTTTGGAGTATGTTGACTCTGATAAAAGCAGATATGTCAATCTACTAGTGTACTTCATGTCACTTTTCAAATACCTGGCATATATGGTGGAAAGATTTGAGCGATTAAGAAGAAACTTACTATAGCAAGGAGCTGAGGAGAGCATAAGTCCCATCTCTTGAGATGGGAAGAGGTATACAAACCACACAAGGAAGGGAAGAAGGAAACTGGTGGAGCTGGAGTAAGAAGGTTGGAGTAGATAAATGAAGCCCGTTAGGTAAATGGCTATGGAGGTTTGGGAAGGAGGGAGGAAATCTGTGGAGAAAAGTAATAACAAGTAAATATGGCTTACAAGATGGTGTTTGGTGGGTTAAAACATTGTTGCTTTATAGAGCGTCCGAGCTATTGAAGAGAGTCACATCTGTGATGAAAAAGTTTTAAGGCTGGAGTCTGATTCTTGTGTGGTGATGGGAAAAGAATTGAATTCTAGTAGGATTTGTGGATAGGGGAGTGCTCGCTTTCAATACCTTTTACTTCTTTAGTAAGAGTAGCTGAGGATTTGGAGGCAACCATTGATAGATGTCTCCTTTGCAGGCTCCACCATGTAGAATAAATTTAATGGATAAGGAGGTGGAGTATATTCAGTTATTGGAATGAATGGCTTTACTGTATTAGGTGGCAACTGGGGAGGACTCCATGTTTTGGTCGAGGGAAAGATTAGTATGATTTACGGTCCGCTCCTTTAATGTGTTGCTATGTGACTCAGCTTTGAACGAAGATAGTGAGAGGTTATCTTTCGTGTGGTCTTGCAGCACTCCTGAAGTGGCTCATGTTAGGATGGGAGGCCAAAACTGGGGCATATCAATAACTCAAGTGGGTCAAAGCACCAGAAACTGTGAGATGGGATGCTTACTGTTTGAAATCACTCCAGTGATTCTTTCTTTCTATCTCTGCTTGTAGCCCACACCTAGCCAAACACTTTCCGTCCCATCTCTCTCCCTCCAATTTCTCTTTCCCTGTCTCCACAAGCATCGCGCATGCCATACCCCCTGGTAAGCATGAACAAGAGTCTGCTGATAAAATTTGAGACAACTGAGATTTTAAAATTCTGAAAAGAGTTTACTATCTTCATGAGTTAAATTATTATTATTTTTAAAAAACACAACTGTAGAAGTCTCTAAAATTGTTAGCATCTGCAGGAACTTTGTTCTTCTCTAATATTTCAACTTGGAGAAGCTGGCACCACATTGGAAGCCTTTTCTGTTTACAATATGTTGAGATATAGCAAGAGGACAGTGTGCAAGGCCCTTCATGAGAAGATGCTAAACATCTTAGTTGCAGGGGAGCTTCTGAAAGATGCATATGTCGTGATGAAGGTATTGCTTTTCGTGCTTTTATGAGCCCCGCTATATGTTTGTCATGAATGGTTTTGATCAACTAGTTCCTAACAATCTTCAGTTCCACAGGACAATGCTGAGGTGATTTCTAAGCTCTCCTTAAGGAAGTTTGCCGTGGCATTTATGAAATTGGGTAATATAAACTTGATAAATGACGTGGTCAAAGCATTGCACAGTTCTGGCCAGAGGATTGATGAGGTATGTAAAACTCAGTTTGGTTGACTCACGAATAAGTTGGAAAGCACCCTTGATGCATAAGTACACTTGTGGAATATCATATATATCCTGTATATAAAGCGAGTGCTAGTCCACGGGCTAATAATCTTATTGCCCAAACTCTCTCCTTCTCCGCTATTTGTTCTCGAATTAGAAGGGGTGGGGCATCCATGCACTGGAGGTTGGAATCACGCTTACGAACGTCGGGATCTCGCTGACCATCAGGTTGTACAGATGACATCAGCTGTGTATGGCTGGGTGGTCATCTAAAGCAGAAAATATATGGGATCTGAAAATGGGTGATTTTAGAGGATTGATGGTGATTTTTTTGGGATTTTCAGTGGGTTTCTGGGGGAGTTTTACTCAAAATACAAAATGTTTGGGAAATATGCTGGTTTTCATTTTTTGAACGGTGCCCACATTGTTTTTCCTAGGGTTAGGGTTTGTCACATGGATTTGGTTTTGGTACTCTTTCCTTCTCACCTTTCTACTTGCATGCATGCACGTACCTAAATATGTACGTACGTACATAGGTAAGCACACTAGAACTGTTAATGCTACCCAAATCCTGGAGCCATTCATCGAAGGGTACCCTACCATGCATGTGCAATGGCCTGGAAATCAGGACAGTTCAGTCCCACGTGTGGTCACTTGTGGAAGGAAAAAAGTTGGGATGATTAAAAAGAATTGAGCAGTGGTCCACATTTGACATACACGTGGCCTACCTGATGACTGGGCAGGCCTGATTTGTGGGGCCCCTTGTGCACAGGGGCTCCCCTTGATGAGCAACCTGGACTTGCACATGTTGTGCAAGGTGGTCTGTGATAGGTCCTACACTTGAAGATTTTAAAAAATTAATAAAAAAAAAGAAGCAGCATTTTTATGGTTATTATTATTTTTCCCCTCAGGCGGTGTTTCGTGTAGCTGTATCACGTTACATTGGTCAGCCAGAGAAGAAGGATCTGCTGTTGCAGTTATTGCAATGGATGACAAGTCATGGCTACGTGGTGGACTCGTCCTCAAGAAACCTGCTCCTCAAGAACTCACACCTGTTTGGTCGGCAACTTATAGCAGAAACCCTTTCTAAGCAGCATACCATGTCGAAAAAACTCAAAAGTTGAGAAATGATGAATGGAGGAGCTTCAGAACGGAATGGGTTAGCTGTTGTATCACGGTTGGTTTTCATGAGGGAGAATCTTTTCGTTGTGTTTGCTTTGCAATTTCAATGCCTCAGTGCCCATTGCATTGTATTTGTGCTGATGCTGTTGAAACTTCTTCATCCTCCGCCACCAGTTTCAATGGTATGTATAGATGGGTAAAAATGCTAATGGGCAACTTAATGTTCTCCCTTTCAAGGACATGAACACCTGCTGCTGCTGGTTTTGTTGCTGTTGTTGTTTGGGCACATTAGAAAGGCGGTCATTTTTTATAATCAGGCCTGAGAACTCCAGTTTATTTGCAATCGAAACGGGCTATGTGCATTGGCTGGTAACATCTGATTCTATGTAGGGCTGAAAGTTGGGCAGGTTCAACCCGACTGACCCGACATTGGGTTAGGCTCGGGCAAGATATTTCGGGTCCGATCTTAAGCTTGGCCTATACAAACACCAACCCGATAAAACTTGGGTTGGGCTCGGGTTGAGGTCTTCGGTTGCCCGACCCAACCCGAACCCGATCAATATATAAGTTACTTATAAATTATAATTGAGTATGGATCGTTTGTGTTGAAGGCACACTAGTGATGTCGAGTTTGATTTGTCCACGTCATTTCCAAGGACTCAAGCTAACAAGATATGCCAAATTTCTTTCCCAAATAGACTTCATGCTATGCTACATGACTTTTAAAAGAGTAGTTGTCTTATATTTTAGCTCGTTTTTTAAAGAAAAAAATGAAGTTCTTTATAATGAATAATCACATATATACTTAATAAAATTATAGATACAAAAATAAGTCATATATTAAAATATAATAATGAAAATATTAGCATGTATATACCCGACCAACCCGATCAACCCGACCGAGCCTGCTTGGGTTGGGCTTCAGTTGAGAATTCCCAACCCGAGATTGGGTTGGGTTGGGTTGGGTTGGGTTGGGTTGGGGTTGAGGTATAGGAACCTTGGGTTGGGTTAGGGTTGAGCACCAAACCGACCCAACCCAACCCGCCCGGCTTTCAGCCCTAATTCCATGTATTTTTTATTTTTTGTTTTTAACAAGCTGTGGAGAGATTTTCTTCTTGCTCACCAAACGATCTTAGCCACCAGTGGAACATCATCTTGGTGTGGTATGGTTTGAAATCATAGTAATTGGATGATCTTAGCCATGCGATCTGTGACCTCCAAGTGGAGTATAAATACGGGAAACCAAGAATGAGCCGGCAATGGGCTAGATTGTGCTTCCCACATCCATCTAAAATCCGTTCTCTGTAGTGTTGAGGCTCAAAACACATGCCTGAATGGAGACCACAGCTTGAAAATGGGTCTAATCTCAGTCGCGCCGTAGATCCTCGTTGCTGAAAATTAGGCCTATTACCAGCATGGGTCCCTAATGATCAGGGCTGATGAGCCTGTGGGTCGGACCTGGCCCAAGTTTTTAAGTCCCAATGGCAAAATTTGCGACTGGGCCAAGTTTGGTGTGGCCCAATCGTTAGCTGGTGGGCCATTCTAGACCTTCAAAAGGCTGGGCCCTGCTTAGCTCAACTGAAATCCTAATTTTTTGGGCCTGATGATCTGTTGTTTCTCGTGCGGAAGAAGAATAGCATCCTTCATCTGATTTGCCGTGCTTCCTCATGCCACGAAAAATTGCTGGATTGGCTAAATCTTTAGTCCTTTTCATTGTGGCCTACAGAAGGTTTTTAATGGTCAATAACAAGTGTTTCCTGTGGTGTGGTCACGTGAAATTCGTATCTGCTTCATTTTTGAGACCATGGTCTAAAATAATCTGAAAATAAAATAAAATTTGAGACCATGGTCTTAAAATAATTTTTTTAAAAAAAAAAAAAAAAAAACAGATGGACGGTATGGATATGCAAATGCATACATCTAGGTGGGCCCCGGTTGGGGTCCCATCCACACACGGGATAGCAGGCACCCATAAATTGTACATATGGCATGCATTTACTGAAATCGGATACGTCGTTGAATCACTGTAACTAAGTAACAATTCAAACATCAGATTAATCGAACAATCCCAACCTTTGATTTGTGGACACGGGTTTGGTAAGATAAGACAGTTTGACATTTTTCATTCCAACCGGCCAATGAATATGCATAACACGACAATTACATAATGAAACAAGTGCCATTTTTGGGTTAATGATACATCTAAACTGAGACCAAGAATTTTATCCAGTTCAAATTGGATTACTTTTATTCCACGTGTACAATTTCTCAGCGCCTGCATATCGTCCAACTCTCCCGGAGTATCATAGTTTTCATCGCGAAAGGCAATACAGCAACGGTCTACATTGAACTGAAAAAGGTCCTGATATTCGTCTTTGAATCTTCCTACGAGGGAGATCTTTTGCAAATGCTTCATCCACATCGGACCTCAAAAGACCAACCGTCTGGATTGCGTAACCCTGCGCTTTACTTGTGAGAACTGAAAGCGCTTGTACACTGTGCAAAGATGCAGCTCTTTTTACGGTATAATTCCTCGTCCTCTCCCCAATAGAGAACAAACATGTCGGTGACAATCCTCGGATGCGCTCGTCCGTACCTGCCCACCTCAACTTCCGCTGCCAAACACTCTCGCCCCAGACTCAGATCAGTACTCGTCCCAGGACATCGTTTCCGTACAAATAACACGAGAATGGCACAATCCTTCTCTTTCCAGCAGCAACAAGGCGGAGATATCGGTAAGATGAGAGAGAGAGAGAGAGAGAGATTCATCCAAGGATATTGCACTTGGGATGAATTTAGTCACACGTGTTTGTTTCACAACTATTACTATCACAGTAGTTTAAAGAGCTTAGGTTGAAGCGTTCCATCAGTCGTGGGGCTTTTGGCATATTGGTTTGGTTCTTACAATTGGTATTAGAGCCAACGCCACATCCCGTGTTCAAGTCACGGAAGGGGCGACCTGTAACGCTACTGGATAACTAGAGTGCAGCCACCATGCCTTGGAAAGGGCTACCTAATACCATAAAAAGTGTAATGATTACAAATTCCTTTACCTGTCTCCTGTATGTGTGTATATATATATATATATATCTTTGTGTTGGATCGGGCCTCATTTTGATGATGTTTCCTTATATCATAATGAAGAAGTAGAGCTTTAAATGTTGCTATGTTTCTTTCAAGTCCAACTTGGAAGTAATGGAATTGCAATTTGGAGTGAAGATCCTTGGTAGTGAATGTTGAGCATGAATATTGCATTTTTGTTCCCCTGATTTGATTGTGTTTGGATGCTAAATAGAACCAAATTGTGAAATTTAATTCAATAAGGAGGAAAAGACTGAATTAGGAAGTAGCCTCGAATTGTAGTCCCTTTCGGGTCTACTCGAAAGGAAAGTAATCGCTATTTGGAGCCAAGTCTAGCAATGTATACTTGGGGAAGTAACTTC
The DNA here is from genome assembly GCA_037074715.1 of Magnolia kwangsiensis. Taxonomy (NCBI): domain Eukaryota; kingdom Viridiplantae; phylum Streptophyta; class Magnoliopsida; order Magnoliales; family Magnoliaceae; genus Magnolia; species Magnolia kwangsiensis. The sequence continues at coordinate 103,650,228 of CM073581.1, forward strand.
AATCTGGTCACTTCATCTTCCTTCAACTGAATTATTGTAGTTCAATTCAGTTGTGCATCCAACAGTCTTTGCTGGGTTAGTCAGTCAGTCCCGATCTTTTTGTTAGTCTATCCCATGTGCACCCTTAGGGCCTATTTGGTAGATGCCTAAAAATGAGTTCATCTAATTTTTGTTAATTGTAATTACGTATGGGGTGTACTCTAGTAAGCTATAGTGGTATCAAGCATTGTTCAGAGTGTCCTTGATATTATTGAAATATCCTCGATATTATCTCTATCTCCAGTTTGGCGATACCGATAACACCGGCAGTATCAGAAATTCTAGGTATTGGCGATGTATTGCTAAGTATCACCAATGTATCACCAATATTTTTTACTATGTAAATTCTAGGTTTCGCTTGTATCGCCAATCTATCGATATCTCTAATGTATCGCCAATATTTTCGACTATGTGAATTCCAGGTGCCACTTGTATCGCTAGTGTATCGGCAATATTTCGATAATATTGCCAAAAATCTGTTTATTAAAAAAATTTCCGTGTCAATTTTTTTATGGGCACATGGTTGTATGTAGTGATCCAATTGTCAATGATATTATCATTAACACAACATGGGCGATATTGATGCCACATTATTTTGTTTCCTTTCCAGTTGTCGACAATTTCTCGGCGAAATATCGTGTGTTGTCGATATCCTGAAATATTGATGTTTGAAGGAAGGTTGGATGGTTGGATAGATGGTTAGATGGATAGATGGGATTAATGTGATGGTTGGACTAATTTCCTTTTGAAGCCCATATTTAATGGAAACTTATTATGTATGTTTTTTTTTTTTTTTTTGTAATTTTTTATTCATTTATATATGCAAATATGTGTATTTTAGCATCTCCTGAAGTTTCACTGAAAATTTTCACCATTTTCCCCATGTTTCCCCACATTTTCAGTTATCGGCGATAATATCGTTTCCATATACCCAGCCAGCGAAACTTGTAGCGATACCTTCGAACACTGGTATCAAGCATATGTGGTGCCCATGTGATGCATTCATGGCATCCTAACCATCCATCAGATGCATTAGCACATGTTACCTTTAGGGCCCAAAAGTTAGGCTGATCCACGGATCGGGTGGGCCACACTGCAGGGAACAATTTGAGAGGGGACTCCTACGCTTGATTTTGTGTGTGTGACAGGGGGTGGCACCGTATCCATCAGATGCATTAGCACATGTTTACCTTTAAGGCCGAAAAGTCAGGCTGATCCATGGATCGGGTGGGCCACATTACAGTGAACAATTTGAGAGGGAACTCCCACTCTTGATTTGTGGGGTTGGCACCATATTTTTAATATGGAATCTAGGCCATTCAGACCCTTTTTTTTGGCATTGATGAAGGGTTAAACCAAAAATCAGGTTGGTTTGCAACTCGGGTGGGCCCTGGTGCAAATAAAGAGCGAGAGTTCCCTCCCAACTTGTTCCCTTTTCTATGGCCCGCCTGAGTTTTCGATTGATCTGATTTCTAGATCTGGGGTTAACATGAGGTCATGCATATGATGGACGGGTTGGATGTGCTTCATACATCAAGTACACATCTGCTTGGTACCATCTTAAGTTTAGGGTAGTACCTACCACTGGAGCATGTCCATTATGTATTAGAGATCATGCTTATTGGTTATCAAGATTATTTTAATTCTTACTAAAAACAAATATCATCTCTAATACATAATTAATTACGATTAACTAGAATGGGATGAACTCATTTTTAGGTGTCTACCAAAAAGATCCTTGGGCTTGCATTTAGATGCCTAAGCGAAGTGGATTATGACAATTCAGTTAATCAAAAGGAAATAGCAAAAAACCAATGATAATTTCCTCGTGTTCATGATGAGGAAGTATCACCAAAATTGCAATTACATTTCTTTCAGATCAAAAAAATAATGTACTTGCAATTCGGAGTCCATACATCGATATGAATGCTAAGGAAATCACAATTTGGTTCCTTCCACTTATTAGACCTGCAATTTAAATTCAATTTGATACTGCATCCGGGCATACCTTTGTCTTTCATGCATTCGGAAGTTCCTTACAATCTTATAACCATTTATTTCCAGGGATTCAACAACAAAAAATTACTATACCGAACAACCGGGGAGAGAAGCTTGTGGGCATTTTGCTTGAAACTGGTTCTAGGGAGCTTGTGGTCATATGTCATGGATTCCAATCCTCAAAGGTACACATTTGCAAATGAAGTTCCTTTTCATTTATATTTGAGAACATTATGGTTTTCACTGTTGTAAGTTCTCATTCAAACCCAAAGTTCTGTATCCTAAATACGGATTGAAGTAAAAAAAAAAAAAAAAAAAAAACACTACAACTGGATTTGGTTTTCAGTTTTCAAGTTGGTAAGCCACATATTGCACATTCAATTAGTGTTTTAATGTAGCACAGATGACATTTTTTTTTAATGGAAATTTTATTCAAAGAGAAAAAGAAGTCGTAAGGAAAAAAACAAAAAATAAAAAAAAGCAGGTCAAAACTCCACAACAAACAGAGCCCAGAATATGGAAAGAAACTCATCCCCAGCAAACATGACTGAAATATGCCACGAGGGCTTGCTGACACTTTCTTTCACCCAGCAATTCGCTTCGTAATTAGCAGACTCATGTAGAAAAAGGCATTGGAAATAAATGTAAACATCTGCCACCACCTCCAAAAGGTTCGCAGACACCTTGGAAAGGGACTATCTGTACTCTGTAGCCCACTTAATAACATTGCTCTAGTCCCCTTAAACGAATCAGTGGGCTAAGCTCGAAGTTGGCAACTCATTTAATGCCTTGCAAGAAAGCAGCAAACTCGTTGATACTGGAATCATGGACGCCAATTGGGCTGGACAACTCTACCAACATTGACCCACTGGTATCTCTAATAGTTCAACCCACCCCGCTGGGTCCAGATTGCTGAGCGAACAGCCATCAAAATTCAATTTAAACCATCCTCCAGGGGGTTGGGGACCACCCCTCAGCAGCAGCAGGCCTAGAGCTGCCACTGAGTAGGGACTTATCCCAATTTGAAGAAAGAAAAAAGGAATGGAAACCCCGCAGCTGGCTCTCCAGCTTACCCCAGGCTTCAATAAGACCCATAATCCTCTTAGCCACCCCAGACACGGGTGACTTTTCCCCTGAAAATTCGGTCATTTCTTTCAAGTCACAGACCTTTTGTTGCCAATTTCGACAACGGTTTCCTGATTGGACTGTAGGCCAGCGAACCACCCTGCTAAGACCACCCATTGAATTATAAACTCTAGAAGACGAAAGCCCAAGTACTCCACATGAAATTGTTGCAAAAACAATTGGGAACATCTTCCTCTTGGTGCAAACACATAACACAGTGATCTGGAAAGGAGAAACCCCTTCTCTGCTAGTGGTTCAGCATTAGATTTAGATATTTATCCAAACTAGTTGTTCAACAAAACGCCTTAGCAGGGGAACTTCCAGAACAAATCTTTGTGGGTCAGGGAAACTTTATTCACACCAAAGGTGCTCCAAACAGCAGACCTACTTTAACGTTGACGTCCCACTTGTTATCATCCATGCCATTTTATTTATTTTTAATTACAGCCAGAACATCTCTAGGCAAAGAACCTGCACCACTATGCAGACTCCACGACCATTTAATAGTTAGCAGGCCTTCTAATCCAACAAGGTGTAATTTGTATTTGGGGGATGTGGAAAATGGAACTCAAATAGACTGTTTTCCTTTTCCTTCCCAAAATCACATGTGAGGTATGTAGGGGAAGGTCCCTAACACATCTCGCTTGCATTTTGGCACCAATGAGTTTCGACACCCTTGAAAGCCAGGAACTTCCTAAATGTATACTATCTAGGCTTCTAAAAAAAAGAGAGAAGATAAAATTGACTACAGACTGGTCATTTGAGACCATTTAAGTAGTTTGAAGCCTTTGCACAAGACAATTCTGTCACATGAAGAAAAGTGTAGGGTTCCAGCATGGAAGCAGTGGGAAGATTTTCTGTCATGTATTATCTGCAGTTCACGTCTCTCTCTCTCTCTCTCTCTCTCTCTCTCTCTGAACACTATGATAAGGAAACTCAATCTTGGGTCATGCCTTAGTAGAGCAGGTATACTATCAACGCGCTCACTAAGCTGGGTGTTTCTCTTTTATGTCCAAGATTCAATCTCGGAACACAATGAAATTTCTACATTTATTATATAGTGGTCCAAGATTGAGAGTCTTGGATATAAAAGAGGATACACCCGAGTTGATAATGTGCCCGCTCAACCGAGACATGGCCTAGGATTGAGTCTCCTTATCATGGTATGCCGTAGGATTGAGTCTCCTTATCATGGTATGCCGTAGGATTGAGTCTCCTTATCATGGTATTTGGAGAGGTAGTGGCCCTAACACCTTACGTAGAGAGAGAGAGAGAGAGAGAGAGAGAGAGAGAGAGAGAGAGAGCTTGGGAGACGGGAGATGGAAGGAATTTAAGTACTTTTTTTGAACGATGATGATGATTTTATTAAGAGGCGAAAAGAAAACAAAAGTAGGAACAAAATCAGAACGCCGAGGAATTGACCGAACTACATGCCAAGAAAATCTCAATTACATCCCTTCAACTTAGAGACACAAGAAGCCCATTCGATGACCCAAAATCTAACCTTGTGGGAAATATGATCCACCAACTTTGTGGTGTTGTTAAAACATCTCTCATTCCTTTCTTCCCAAACAACCCACCATATAGCAAGAAGAGCCATTCTTCGAAGCAATTTCTTCGTGTTCCCAAGCCCTACATCATGCCAAGCCTTCCAAAGAAGATCAACCAATTCCAGAGCCGTCCACATCACCTGAAGCCTTCCCAAAATATATGCCCTAATTGGACTCACAAAATAACAATGAACAAAAAAGTGGTCTACAATCTCCTCATCATGCAGACATAAAATGAAAATGTTAGGAATGATCATAGCTCTCTTCTGGAGTTTTTCTATAATAAGGACTTTCTTCCTCCCTACTAACCACCTGAAGGCCGCTATCTTGGGACGGACATTATAGTGCCAAACTGCCTTAGTGCACACAACCTCCGTGTGTTGGTCTTCCCTATTCAGAAGGGAATAGAGAGACTTAACAGAAAATACACCCGATTTGTCGACCCTTCGGAATAGGTAGGAGTATACAAATGAATGCGATGAAGGGGAGCCTCATGGTCATCAATCTCCACATCATGGAGAAATTGCCTGCATGGAGATTCCCAAACCACCGCCCCACCTATGTGGAGAAGCAATCCGCCACCTTAACCTCGGGATCTGGTGCCAAATGAAAGATAGTAGGAAATTCAGCTTTTAACGAGGTGGTTCCTGTCCACTCATCCTCCAAAAATCTGATTTTTTTTTTTTCCCATTCCCCAACAAGAATCCCATACCTTCCATGAAAGCCATTTTCATGGAAGAAACACCTTTCCACAAGGCCAGCACTTTATATATTGACGAATCTCTTGTCCACCAACCTTCTTTCGAGCATCTCTTCTTACTTTTTACAACATCTTTCCAAAGTCCTCCTCCTTCCTCCCCGAGACTCCAAAGCCATTTCCCAAGCAATGTTGAATTCATTGATTTATGGTCCTTAATACCAGCTCCATCCTCTTCATAGGACCTACATACCTCCTCCCAGCTCACTAAATGGAATTTTCGCTTATCCTCCACCTCTTGCCATAGGAAGTCTCTTCTAAGTTTTTCAAGTCTTGAAAGCACTTGAGTCGGGCATTTAAAAGGCAACATGAAGTATAGGGGGAGATTCGATAATGCCGGTTTACTAAGTGTAATTCGACCACCAAGAGTGAGATACCTGTTTTTCCACCTTGAAAGCATTCTTTCAAATCTCTCGATCACCTTATCTCAAAGATGTTTGGCTGGTTTACCCACACAAAGAGGCAACCCCACAAAAGAAGCCAGGAGCGCCCTTGCCGCACATCCGAAGACCTCGGCCAATCGCTCAACTTCATCCATATCCATCCACACCCATACATCTTGCTTTTTGCAATGTTAACTTTCAAACGTGACACCCCCTCAAAACACGTGCATAGATTATCCATCATTTTGGGAGATGCATTGCAGAATAATAGAGTATCGTTTGCAAATTGCAAGTGAGAGATGGGCTTGGGCATCCCCTCCGCCTTAAAGCCCCTGAAGAAGTGCTCCTCCTATCCCTTAGCAAACCCTCTCCCTAGAGCCTCTACCACCGTAAGGAAGAGAAACGGGGATAAAGGGTCCATTTGGCGAAGGCCTCTAGAGCTTAAAAAAAATTCTATTGGAGAGCCATTAAGGAGAATGGAAAATGCAAATCTGCAAAACAAGGGATTCTCTCAAAAGTGATAAAAGCTATTTCCTCACAATAAATGCTCCCTAAATCCATGGATTTGTACCTCACTTCCAGCCAATGGGATTTGCCAAATCCAGATCCAATGCAAATCTATGAATATTACAAGTTCGTGGATTTACAAAATGCATATTCTCATTTCCTTGATCCCTAACAGGGCCTTAGGCAAAGGGAAGATGTGCGTTTAACTTGGCTATGGTCTATGAATTGCCCAATTTACCTAATTGAAAATTTGGTTTCTTTAGAAATGGCAATTGCATTAACTTGCATTTGGTATGCGATAGAACTGAATTGCAATTAGTTCAAGAGACTGGAAATGATCTGCAACTAGCTTAGTATTCCTGTGGAGAAGGTACAGGGCTCTGAATTGCATTTACATTACTTTCAGACTCTTTTTTTTTTTTTTTTTCGGGTGCAAAAAGGAAAAAGAAAAAGAAAAAGAAATCAGTCCAAACTGTTCCACCTGCAGATTTTTAACAGTTCCATGGTCCGTTTGCACCGACTCAGATTGGATTGGTCCAGTTTGAGTGGCGTATTAGATTTGGACATTTTGAATTGACCAAACTGGAAAAAGCTCTTCTGGTCTGGCGGCCATTTGGTCATCCTTCTTCTTGTTTCAGTAATCTGCATTCTGTGTGTTTCCTGTTTGTGTGTTTGGTTTGTTGATGGTGTTGGATTTGTGGTATGTGTGAATGATTTTATAGACCTATGTGTTTATATCTCCAGGAAAGCAAAACTATAGCAAGTGTTGCTGCTGCTTTGACAAGAGAAGGAATCAGTACTTTCCGCTTTGATTTTTCTGGAAATGGGTAAGCTAGTTTTATTTAAAAGTTGGAATACAAAACCTCTTCCTTGGTCCCCACTTTATCTACTGGCTGTTTGGCGATAGAACGTATGAAACTGTTCATTTGGATTAGACTACCTATGGTATTGCCTCTCGTTATCATGATAGGAGGAAATTATGTCACTAGACCTAAGGATATGCATGGTATCCTCAAATCCTCAGTTTGTCTAAGTGGGCCCATGCATGGGTGTTCGAGACTGTTTATCTAACTTGCCCATGCTGGATGCCCCAAAAATTTCTTTGATTGGGACAATCCTAGCCTTTTGGTTGGTGACCTGAAAGTAGACAGTTAAGAAAAGGAATATAGCAACAGTCCACAAATTGAAAGAGGGGATCTTCTGTTTTTTCAGTTTTTTGGGTTTCTAGTCCATCGACTGTGGGGCCCATCAGATCAACAGTCCAAGGACCACCAACCATGGGTGCTGCTTATAGAAACCGAGCACCTGAGGATACTACTATCTTGCACCTGGGTTGAGAATCATATATTCCTCTTATGATAGTGCTTGGATAGTTTGTAAATGGATAGCATGTAGAAAATATGAAAAGAAGTTGAATATATGATATGATTTGCATTGACAAAAGCCTTGAACTTGTAGGTCATGGAACTTTGAGGGCACTCCAAGTGAATTGTCTATTGTAGTTTAGGACTTCTTGACTTGAACAGAATGGCCATTTTGATTTCTAGTTTGTCTCAACTTTTATTGATTAGGGTGAAGGTTTAAAAATCTGATTGAATTCAGTAGTCAATGTGACTTGATTGAGACCCAGTCAGTGTTGTAGGTGTATCAAAATTTTCAGAAAAAAAAAGGAGTCATAGGTTTAACACTTTTCTTACAACCCTTTGAAAAGCTGGATTGACTAAGTAAACCTGGCCCATTCCTCTCGAGTTGATCAAAATTTTATGACTTGACTATGATAAAGTGTCTTCGTGCCTATAACCCATGTGGAATCTGAATACCACTTTGCTGGGTTTGTAAGCTTTAAACATTTGGGCACTACTCTGCCCCCTTCCCCCTTTCTGCTCATCAAAACCCTAAAAAGTTTGCCATTCTCTGTTGTTTCTCAAAGCCTTTTAAACTTCTGGGAGAATTTCTTTGAGGAGACTATCAGTTGGTCAGTATCTCATTCACTCTGTTGGAATCCATCTCTGATGTTTCTCAAACCTTATAAGCATAACATGTTTTCTGACATGGAGATCCTATCATCCTACACAGAAGTTCAGTTAGTAGATTTATCAATGAGAAATGCGATGGCTACTTTCTATGGATCCTACACTCCCTAGCATGCTTGTGGGAGATCCAGATCGCTCATCAAGGTGGTCCCACTGTGTATGTGTGGTCCAAATATTGGTTTGTGTGGTCATTCGGTGGGTTATGCATTTTTTAAAAAAAGAAAAGAAAAGAAAAAGGATCAGTGAAAAATGACCAATTGTCCAAGTTCAGTATGCTGAAGCGACCCACTGATGAACAACCTGGATCTTACACAGCCATGCCACATTCGTATTTCAGGGATAGTACTCTTGTAAGTAACCATTACTGGGACTTTCTATTGATTATTTGCCAGTCTTCATTTGTTTATGTTGTTCATTGCCAATTTTTTTCATAAGACTGGGGGTAACAGATGACCTTGCTTTCTGTGAAGCAGCATGTTTTCTGTAAGAAATGTCTGAACAGTATTTACATTTGATGTTCAATTCTATTTTCCATTCAATTTTCTGTAGATCGTAGTTGTGGATGTCAGTTTTTGGAATTCAAATACTTTCCGATCTGTTCTTATTTTGGTTCAGCTAATATTAAGGAATTGATTATCTTCTGCATTCCAGGGAGAGTGAGGGTTCATTTCAGTATGGTAACTACCGAGAAGAGGCAGATGATTTGCATGCCGTGGTCCTATATTTTTCTGGGATAAAACGTGAAATAAGTGCCATTGTTGGCCACAGTAAAGGTGGGCTAATCACCAAGCAGTTTTCTTTTTGTGTAATTTTTTATGACACATCAAGTTACTCTCCAGCATTCAAAAAGTGTCCAAGAAATCTGCATTTTAGATGCCAATGCTTTCATATAGATGAAATGCTCCACAGTTTTTGAGCTTCTTGATCTAATTTGTTAAATTTAGTCCTCAAATGCATAACCGGACTCTTTCCTTTTCTTTTCAAACTGATTAGGAAAGATATCAACAAATTATATGTGAAACATTTGATTGTCATTGTGGATTAATGGTCGACCCTGATTTGTGGACCAACAAATTTTATTTTTATTTTTATTTTTATTTTGTGAGAGATAACTGAGAATTTATTAAAAAGCCAAAAAAATGAAATACAAAGGAGGGGCGCCAAGAGAGAGGACCTGAGAATAAACAAGAAAATCGATACAACAATCCCCCAATAAATTGGAGGTAGCCCAATCAATGACAAGCGTCCTCGCCCTAGAAGAGACACTAACCGCCACTTTGGAGGAATTATCAAAACATCTAGCATTCTTTTCTTCCCTCAAAGCCCACCAAACTGCAGGGCCATCCTCCAAAGTCTAGTCTTGGCCTTCCCGAAGCGCATCCCATGCCAAGCCAATAATGAGTTGACGGTTCCCGGGAATGACCATAAAACACGGAAACGGGATAGGATATCTACCCATATTGACCCTGCAAAAGGACAATGCACAAACAGATGGAAATCTTGTTGGTTATATTCAGAATTTGAGTTTGGGAATCTCATTTCTTTTCTTTTCTTTTCTTTTTTTCTTTTTTAATTTTCCTTTTTTTTGTAAATTAGTTTTCTAGTGCTATCGTTTATTGGGATTACTTAACAAAAAAAAAAAATGAATAAATATCTTTTATTGAGGGATTTGTTTGATGGTTTATGATATGATTTTTGTGTTTCTGAGTAGAGGTGCAACTCAGGTGGCTTCGTTCAGGTTGAGGGTCAACCTGAAACCAGACCTGACTTGAAATAAATATGTGTGATTATTCCCAACCGACCTAACCAGACCTGAATATGCTCCATTTGAAACCAACCTGATTTCAAATTGGATTGGAGTTCTCCATTCCTAACCCAACCCGAGGATCCTGACAATCTGACCAGAACTCAGGTTGGGTCAACCCAAACCCAAGTTGCAGCCCTAGTCTGAAGATGTCTATCTAATCTAGAAAGTTCAGTACACTTGCTAAATGTTCATCCTCGTGTGTTTTACAAAGGGATTGATCGTTGTAATGGAATATTGCAGGAGGAGATGTGGTGGTCTTATATGCTTCTATGTACCATGATGTTCCTGTGGTTGTCAATGTCTCGGGTCGCTTTAATCTCGAGCGAGGCATTGAAGATCGCTTAGGGAAAGATTTTATGCAAAGAATCAAGAATGATGGATTTATTGATGTCAAGGACGAAGCGGGTAATGTTTTACTTGGTATTCATCACATGCATGAATAAGCTTTATACTGTAATGCACTTTAAGTTACCGTAATGCATTTAAAAGTTAAGAGGTTTGCTAGCTCCACAAGCACCTTTATACATAGTACGTCATGTGTGGGGCATCTTATCCACATAAGGTGGATCTGGTGCAGATGAGTCGATGACTTTAAACAAAAAAATCAGGTTGGTCCACTTACGAGTTGTGCTGAACCTCTATTCAAACAGTTAATGGTTTAAAAGAACTTTCTCTGTCCACATTCAACATTACATGATTCACCTGCCAGTTGAATCTGCTGCATGGTGGACCCACACCTCATGCACTGCATGATGTACCGTACACATTCCTGGCTGGCATGTATGCCGCATGTAAAGGTGTGTGTGGGGCTACCAAACCTCACAATGTTTAATGTAGCTATGATGTGACCCTTATGAGCTGTTGTTATTTCTATCCTCGGGTTACCTTGTCTTGTTTGCATCTCCTTTTCTTTTTGAGAAATATGATTAACATTTTATGGTATTTTAGGAAATGTGGAGTTCCGTGTCACTGAGGAAAGTTTGATGGATCGCCTAAGTACTGATATGCGTGCAGCATGCCTTTCAATTGACAAAGACTGCAGGTTGAATGCATTCTCTACTACTTTGTGTTTATTCTGTGTGCATGATATTCAACAATACACTACCATAACCATCATTTAGTTCAGATGATAAATACATCAAATGAGCAACTATAAGGTCTCAATGTATCAGAACTTTTGTGTCCTGACGTGTTGTTTGTATGAGTCTGGCCATGGGTTGGTGATCCAGAAGGACCAGAACTATTGATATGATGAATCCCATAGATCTTGTGGAATGATCCAAAAGTCTCTTGGGTTTTGAGGATCTGAATCCTTCGATCAGTGGCCTACAAATATATGCCAAGTATTGAATGGCCAGGATCTCCCAAGCTCAAAGATGTTTGAGCCATATTGGAGCTTATCAGATAAACAATCTTCCAATCTCAAGATTATCCCAAAGATGTTTGTGCTATTCCCATCCAGGGTGGAGAATATTAGGTAAAGGGTCTTCCCATCTCAAAGATGATTGTCCATCCCCATTCACAGTGGAGCCTGTTAGGTAAACAATCTGAACCAATGGTCAAAGGGTCCCATTTGTGCAAAACTTTCACATCACAACACTCCTAACATTTTGATGCATCATCATCATCATCTAAGCGTGGATCGGTTCCATTGATAAACCAGAAATGATCCTTCTTTTCAGGGGCATTGAAATGGGCCCTTACATATTCACATAGCCATGTTCTATTATGCTGTTAGCTTGTCTTCCTATCACAAACATGCCTGATTTGCTACCTGTGATTTCAAATTTGAAATCAAGCTGTAATTGCAAGTTGCAACATTGTCAACATCTCCTCTATGTATCCATCTAAGGCCCTGATAACCTTTGTTCTGTTTGTGCCAGTGTTAAACAATTATTGTTGTCTGCGTAGGAAGTGGTTGTTCCTTGTAGAGTTGTAGTAATAATGTTACAAAAAACTAACAAAGGGAAAGACTGTTTATATGTCATGAAGACGCCATATAACTGGCTAACTTGTACAATATTTGAACCATTCATCAGGCGGTTCTTACAATGGATCGTCCATGAATAAAAGAAAATAACTTATTGGACAAGCATAATCCACTGAACAGAAGTATTTTATCCATTGAGTATAGATCCTTTTTCACTTCTCTTTTGGAGCTCATTTGTAGGGACCAATCGGATGGTTAGCACCATCCATTCAGTGTGATTCCTTAGCAATGAACCCTCCTTGGTAGGTCCCACCCGATGAAAAAACAATCTAAATCTCATTTAATGTGTCGTCTTTATGGTTTTTGAGCATTGGACAGAGTTCCGTGCTTGTGATGGATGCAGAAGTTGCACCTTAACAACCAGCTAACCAAAGCATGGTAGTTGTTTGCTGTTAATTGAATTTCAAATCAGCAAAGAGCTGATCCATTCTGCTTGAGGGTTCATCTCTTGGTTGAAGTTTTTCCTATTCAAATGCTACCAACACCACCACTGGGGATGGTTTTCTGTCTATATCAGGCCATTAACTGCATCTCAAAATGAAATAACCAACAGTTGCAATTAATGGGTCACACGGTTAGGTTGGCTTTAAACAATGGGGCCCGACTCACCGCTCAGTGTTTATGATTAGCTACATGTAGTTTTTATATGAATTTCTTGACTATTGTAACTGGAAGCAGAAATCATGTTCAGGGTCTTGACTGTGCATGGATCAGAAGATGAGATCATACCAGTGGAAGATGCATCGGAGTTCGCCAAGCTCATTCCCAACCACAAGCTGCATATTCTAGAAGGAGCCGACCATGGATACAATTCCTATCGAGATGAGTTAGCTTCTATTGTGCTTGACTTCCTAAGGGAAAGCGTCAAGCAAGACGTGCATTAAAACACTCACCTGGCCAGGTAATATCACGCCTGAGAGCAGGTAGATTAGTTCATTGAAGATTAGGAAGTTATCTGCAATGAGATTCAGTAAAATGAAAGTGGTTATTCAGGACCCGTTTAGATGCAACTGTCACAAATGGCTTTTCGGCAAAAGCCCAATCAGATTGATTTTTGGAGAGACGTTGATTTTTGCCTAAATTGCTTGATGGGTTTAAAAAGACGGTTTGCGGGTGGCGATCCAAATGGCCCGCAAAACTAGGGTTCCGGATCCAAACGAGAGTTTCATCTATCAACCCTGGTTTTGACGGTGCATCCAAATGGGCCCTTAGCGGAGGTAATATTCAAGAGAAATTTGAGGTGATTTGTGTTAGGAGATATCGAAGGGGCAATTGATGCTCCACGTGCCTACATGCACACATGCAGAGTCAAAGCCGCTCATCAGCTGGGACCATCGTGAACATGCCCTAGACCAAAATCAAGTGGGCTGCACATGCACCGTGAATATAGACCGTTGGTCACCTTTATCATAACAGTCCATGTTTTGGTACGTGTTACCCCACTTGGTGACTGTCTAGGACATCGCACAGGTGTGTTATGTTGCTGTGTGTGCTGTGAATTGCCTCTTCAATCTCAATATGCAGTGTTTGCCAGGACAAGGCCATGATGGTGAATATTCTATCTTTTGATTGGGAACTTGCTTAGTCTGACAAGTGCACATGTGCGGTGCACCTTTTCGTGATCAAACCGTCATATGGTCAGTACCATCATGGTTGGAAAATACCCAAAAAAATCACATCAGTTTCAGCAACAATTGGCCATTTGCAAAGCTTCCAACCAAATACTAGGATCTTCTGTTAGGAAGCGAATTGCGTACTGAGTAACGAGTAAACTCTGTGGGGCCACCGTGATTTATGTATTTTATCCACTCCATCCATTCATTTTACCAGATAATTTTAGGGCTTGAGTGCAAAATTGAAGCATATGCAAAGCTCAAGCAGACCAAACCACAGGAAACGATGCTAATATTTGTGTTTTCCCTTCATCCATGTATGTGTGATCTTATGAACAGGTTGGATGACAAGTAAACATCGCTGTGGGCCCTAGGAAGGTTTCCACGTGTGGAAATCATTATTCCCACTGTTTCCTTTGGTGTGGTCCACTTGAGCTTTGGATATGCTTCAATTTTGGACTCAACCCTAAAATGAGCTGGAAAAACGGATGGATGGCATGGATAAACCACATACATTCATGGTGGGCCCAACAGAGTTTACTTCATACAATAAAGGAACGCAATCTAATTTTCATTTGATAGGGGAGACGTTGGAGAATGGCCCAACTCTTGATGGGACCCATCAAACGAGCATTAAGAATACCAAAAAGTGGGCCCCAGCCATACATTTGATTGGTCAAACAACTATTGTTTTTCCTTCTGATCAAGCATTTGTTTATGCCTCTGTTTGGAGACAATTACATGAATGAATGCTAGGAGGGAATTCTGTCTTTTCGAGTGAAAGGCCGAAGGGTCATGCTCTTCCTTGCTAACCGAGCTGCTTTACCATGCTTGCACCTGTGCCTTATTATGACAATTGATCATTTCAACTTCCTACAGGTGGAGGGATTTTTCACTGGATTTGTGCAAGGTGATTACACAGCTCCCGTCAGCAGCTCATCTTCATCGTAGCACTCGCTGCTTCAGATTCAATATCTATTTCTGAACAGCAATTCACCACTGCAACAATCACTGCTTTGGATTATATATTTGTTTGTCAAACAGATTAGTGTCTTTCATTTTGCCATTTTGATTGTCTTCGAAGCTTTTACTCAGTTTGGTTAAAAGTTTTCATTTGGTTGAAGAGAGGGAAAACTCTACATGTGCTATGTGATTTTGCTAATGAATCAAGCCTCTTTGGAGAGGAGAGAGGATTAGGGGTTCCAAGATGACTGTAGTACTCCCACAGCAAGTGGATCAAGGCATGGCCTACCTTAAAAATGTGATGGAGGTGAGCCCTACATTCCAGCATCCAACAGTGTAGGACCCCACAAGATGGCTGTAGTCCAATGGCAAATAGATCACGACCTACCTTGAAAAGGAAATGTGTGGGGCCCTATTTCAGCATCCTATTAAACAAGGCCTCTTCAATAAAATTAGCTGAATTACTGAATTCTGGACATTTCCTCTCCAACATGATTGTAGGACATAACTGTATGTTATTCTAGTGCAAATTCCTCCATACAGTCCAGGTGGGCCCACCTATGATGCAGGGCGTCCTGTACATTTCACATGGCCCCAGAATCACCATGATCGTGTGATCATCGAATGAGGAATAGACAGTAATAATGGTCATTCATTTCGTAAGATCTCAGATGACTTTATTTTCTCCGATCAGGGTGATTTTAGCCCGTGGATTATACGACGGACATGTTATACAATGATCCAGCATGATCGTAGATTAATCTGGATCATTGACCATGTTTCTGGAACGAGACTGGCAATTTGACATGATTCGACCGTTGGCGTTTATCAATAGCTCCGAAGTTAGGCCTACCCCACCTGAAATTCGGCTAAGGACTGATTCATCATACACCTAAATGTGTAGGGATGTGGGGTCCGGCCAGACATTCATCATACCGATTGTCCTCTCGAAAAAAGCATTGCGGGTGGACTCGAATTCGAAGCGCGACTTTGTGCGACCCAAACCAGCAATGTGGGTGAGACGCGGCCCATTGTATATCCACTCCCTACATCTAATTTTTTAAAGATTATTTTAAGCCAGGGTCCCAAGAAACAATGGTTATTCACTGCTCACCATTAAAAACATTGTAAGATCCACTCTAATTTTTATTGACCATCCCTTTGATAAGGTCCACTATAACTTTTATTGACCATGCCTTGGATAAGTTAATGCAGGCCTGGATTTTTAAAAAAATAAAAATAAAAACAAATAGTACTGCCCATCTAACCTGTTCGTAAAGTTAAAACATTTTTATTGCCCATAGGGGATTTTTATTCCCCATCTAACATGTTCGTAGAGTTAAGTAATTTTAGATGACTGGAAATTTTAAAAATCAATTTGATCCAAAACTATAGCATGCAATAACTTTTCAACAGTAAGTATTCAACATCCAATGTTTCTTGTAGTGTGATCCATTTGAATTTGAATCTACCTTATTTTTGGCTTGATAATTTAAAATGAGATTTTAAAATGAGTGAATGGCATGGATAGAAATCATACATCATGGTGTAGCCCACAGGAGGGTTACTACGGAATCTCGGAAATGGATTGGTTACTCCAACTTCCACTAGCCAATGGCTAATGTCGGTGCTCTGTGGAATCC
This sequence comes from Magnolia kwangsiensis, assembly GCA_037074715.1. Taxonomy (NCBI): domain Eukaryota; kingdom Viridiplantae; phylum Streptophyta; class Magnoliopsida; order Magnoliales; family Magnoliaceae; genus Magnolia; species Magnolia kwangsiensis. Next base: position 103,666,636 of record CM073581.1, read on the forward strand.
AACATGATGTATGTGTCTCATCCATGCGGTCCATTAATTTTTTCACATAATTTTATGGTATGAATACAAAAATTAAGTAGATCAAAATCTCAAGGGCCACAAAGTGTTGATTGAATTCTTACCATAAAAAACTTCATGGGGCTACAAAAGTTTTGGATCAAGCTGATATTTGTTTTTTGGGCTTCATCCGTGTCTTTATGACCTAATCTACAGGTTAGATGTTAAATAAACATTACAGTGGGCCCTAGGAGGCTTTTAATGGTAGACGTTCAATCACTACTGTTTTCCCAGGTAACATCTTGATCTGCCTAATTTTTGGGAGAAATTATTGAAATTATGTGAAAAAATGATTGGCCAGTAGGGATAGAACACATAGATCTTGGTGGGGCCCGCATAACACCGACAACTAGCCAACTGGCTAGTGGCAGCGTCACTATCCAAACCGCGTCATTTCCCAAGGACGCGGATTTCCGGCAAAGCCTCGCGAGAAAATGACCACTGTAGGCAAAACCTTTTATCCAGCGGTTTTTATCGAGGAATACAAGCTTAGGGCCTGTTTGGCCAGGCAGATCCCACGGTATTAGGAGGGATGGGATCGGCAATATCCTGGGATAGGCATGACGAGCCAAACAGATCCGGTAAACTTGTCCTGGGATATGAGCAATCCCATGGATCTTAAGACAATCCACTGACATCACCATTATTATCTTAAAATTGATCCTATCCGTTGGCTGGATGGATTGGAAGGTATAATCGCAGGATATGCAGGGCGTGCCAAACAGACACAGGGAACTTGTCCTGGGATATAAGCAATCCCATGGATCTGAAGACAATCCACTGACACCACCATCATTACCTTAAAATTGATCCCATCCGTCTAATACCATGGGATCTGCCCGGCCAAACAGGCCCTTAAGTTACCAACTTAGACTAGCACGTGCGGACAGCGACTTTGAGGACGAAACTACCCCTCCTTTTCACTGCAAAGACGAGAGCTAACGCTCCTCCAACTGAGAGTTGTACGAACGGCTTAGATCAAAGTTACATGGCCCCACAGCTATATATTTATCATATCCACAACGATTCATCCATATTTCGAAATCATTTCGGAGCATTATCCAAAAAAAAAAAAAAATTCATATCCATAGATCAATGGACCACGCCACAAAGAGCAACGGGGAAATTAATTTTCACCATTAAAAATTTTGTAAGGCCCATCGTAACATTTATTTTTCATCCAACCTATTTATAAGGTCACAAGGGGAAGAAGAAAAACAAATTCCATAATGATCCAAAACTTCTGTAACCCCTAAAAGGGTTTCAATGGTAAACGTTCAATTCCCCATTACCTTTTATTGTGTGGTCCACTTGATAGTTAAATCTATCTTATTTTTCATCTCAAGCCTTAATACAAGTTCACCAAATAGATGGACGGTTTGGATATAATATATACCTCATAATGGGATCCACAAAAATCGGTGGGAATTATAACTGGGAAAAGGGAAAAATAAAATAAAAAAGAAAAAGAAGCCAGCGAGTTGGGGTCGACTGGGTCAACCCAATCAATGGGGTGAGAGCTTGGCCTATTGCTACATATTATAACCATAGTCATAACTATAATGCTATACACTTTTTTTTCTTTTTTAGTTTTTATTTTTTACATAGAGAACTTTATTGTACCTACATTTTTCTCTAATACATGTTTATATAAATATGTATGTGTGTGTGTGTGTGTGTTTGTGTATATATATTTCTCCTCTTTTTTTTTTCATTTCTTTCTTTATTCATTTAACAAGAATATCTTCTAAACTAAAATTAGTTACTTGACGTACCACATATGATTTTAGGGTAGGAGAAGCTACTTTAGCCAACCAACCTAGTTATTTTCCAAGATTCTATCAGGTCGATGGTCGAAAATACATTTCATTCACTTCGCGGTCAATTTCAATCACTTCACGGTCAAACTAGAAATTGAGCGAGGCAAACATGAAATTGAGTGGGTAAATTAAAAATTGAGCAGGACAAGGTATGAATTGAGCGAGGAAAGCTAGAAATTAAGCGAGGGAACCTAGAAATTCAGCGAGGCAACCTAAAATTTAAACGAGGCAACGTAGGAATTGAGCAAGGGAACCTATGAAATGAGCGAGACAATGTAAAAATTCAGCGAGGGAAGATAGAAATTAAGCGAGGCAACCTATAAATTGAGCGAGAGAACCTAAAAATTCAGCAAGACAACCTATAAATTGAGCGAGCCAACCTATGAATTGAGCGAGGCAACGTGAAAATTCAGTGAGAAACCTAGGAATTGAGCTAGGGAAGCTAAAGGAACCTATAAATTCAGCAAGACAACCTATAAATTGAATGAGGCAACCTATAAATTTCTCTTTGGTGAATTTGACCGAGCAGTTAAGGAAATTCATAGGTTACCTCGTTCAATTTTTAGGTTGCCTCGCTAAATTTCTAAGTTCCCTCTCTTAATTTCTAGCTTCCCTCGCTTAATTTCGAGCTTCCTTGGCTCAATTTCTAGGTTTTCTCGCTGAATTTGCATGTTGCCTCACTCAATTCCTAGGTTGCCTTGCTCAATTTATAGGTTGCCTCGCTGAATTTATAGGTTCTCTCGGTCAAATTCTAGTTTCCCTCACTCAATTTCTAACTTCCCTCGCTCAATTCCTAGGTTGCCTCGCTCAAATCTTAGGTTTTCTCGCTGCATTTCTGGGTTCCCTCGCTCAATTTTTAGGTTCCCTCGCTCAAAATAAGACAGATCTAGCTATCAAGTGGACCACACTGTAAAAGGCAATGGGGAATTGAATGTCTACCATTGAAACCCTTTTAGGGGATACAAAAGTTTTAGGTTTAGGTTAGGGAGTTGAGATTAGGATTAGGTGTAGGTTTAGGTTTAGGGATTTGATAATACATTTAGGTTTTAGGTTTAGGTTTTAGGTTTTAGGTTTAGGTTAAGGTTAGGTTATAGGTTATAAGTTTAAGTTATAGGTTATAGGTTATAGGTTAAGGTTTTGGTTATAGGTTTTGGTTTGGGTTAAGGTTATAGGTTTAGGTTTAGATTATAGGTTATAGGTTATATGTTATAGGTTAAAGCTTTAGGGAATTGAGAATAGGTTAAGGTTTAGGTTTAGGGAATCAGGTTTAGGTTTGAGATCGGATTTAGTTTGGATTTTCAAGTTTAGGTTTAGGTTAAGGAGTTAAGATTAGGATTAGGTGTACGTTTAAGTTTAAGAATTTAAGAATACATTCAGGTTTTAGGTTTAGGTTTAGATTTTAGGTTTAGGTTAAGGTTATAGGTTTAGGTTAGGTTTAGGTGTAAGTTATAGGTAATAGCTTTAGGGAATTGAGAATAGGTTAAGGTTTAGGTTTAGGAAATCAGGTTCGGGTTCGAGATCGGATTTAGGTTTGGGTTTTCAAGTTTAGGCTTAAGTTTAGGTTAGGGAGTTAAGATTAGGATTATATGTAGGTTTAGGTTTAGGGATTTGAGAATACATTTACATTTTAGGTTTAGGTTTAGGTTTTATGTAGGTTTAGGTAATAGGTTTAGGTTTAGGTTTTAGGTTTAGGTGAAGGTTAGGTTATAGGCTATAAGTTTAGGTTATAGGTTATAGGTTATTGGTTAAGGTTTAGGTTATAGGTTTTGGTTTAGGTTAAGGTTATAGGTTGTAACGCCTTGGAAATCGGGGGTCGCGCATACGCTCAACTCCCGAGTTCACGAGAGTCACTTACAACTGTTTTCATTATTAAGCATTTAATCCGGTTTAATAGCGCAACGTGAAATTTTCTGAAATCATGTAACACAACCACAAGTCCACTGAAATGAAAGAGATCAACATACGTGTATATACATGTCCAAAAGAATAAGGGGATCGCACATGGCATCACCCAGTCAAAATCACAAAAGAATACATAAGTCCAAAAGAATATGAGGCTGAGTCCACTCTCAGCAATCCAAACCCGCCACTCAAGCTGGCGGAGAATCATCCATCAGTTGGAAGTATGACAGCTCCTCCTCCTCGTCGAGAGTAGCATCGCCATGCTCCTCCTTCTCCGCATCTCCTGCATCTACGAGAGCGTCTGGTTAGTGTTTTAAAACACCGTCCCAGAGTGGGAGTGAGTGATCAACTCAGTGGGTGCTATTAGACTTAAGTTACAACAGACAACAATTATAATATGAATTTAATGAAATACAGTTATTCATCAATTCCTAGAAACTCTTAATTAAATGCATGGATGCGAGATGATATGATGCATGCCCTCGCCACAACGCTCCCTCGAGCGACTCCGTCTAACGATCGCATATGTCAATACTTCCTCATTGCGACCTCGACTTTCAAGTCGCCACCATAACTAATGGATGCAGTGCGATCATGTTAGCCGAGTTATTAGTTATGTTCATTCATCCAGCAGATTTGGAAATCTGATACACCCCACTAATCAAATATTCTGAATTAGTTACGAGGCCAAGACTCCCCAACGTGTGAGGCCAAGTCCCCGTGATCCATGATCCCGTCGGGTTCCCCATCCCCGACTTCAAGCACATGGGGAGTGCTGAGAACTGGGATCGCTTGCGGTCACTACGGGGAGGCGCGTCACCCCAGCGTAGGCCGACAGCTCGGACACAGTGTCCCATTCCACCATCCCCAACTCACGAGACAGTGGATCAAAATTCAAGTGGTTATCGGTGGCTACAACGGTAGTAGGGTGTTCCAGGTTCCATACATGTGTGAGCAAATATGGTTAACAATCAGGATTTGCCAGTATGTAGGCTAAACCGTACAAGTCAGGCGAGTACGAGATGAACGACATCGGGTACGATAGACCCATGTAGTCGAACTACTGCCGCCCATACGCATCCGCCCAATTCACGAATTTAGTCTCAGGGTAGTCCAACCAACGAGACTACCGTCTAACCTAATGTTCTTGACCAAACCATGGTTCAACGATGATTCATAGCATACCAACATTAAGGTTATTATTCAACATATAGTATCATGATGCATTCATCTTATCATACATATCAATGTTCCTAACAAGCATGTTACAATACCGTAATTAGAGTGCATGTGAGAAGTGTGAGTGAGCGAGAAAACGAAACGTCTCCTATGCACCTAGGAATTAAAATATGTAAAGACAAACATCATACATGTCATAGGCATCATCATAAGAAGGAATCATACAACATATGAGCATGTGATCATCGGTTATAACATCAAACATGTGAGAAGCATAATACGATCATGAGGAAGAGAAACTAACAAAAAAGCAATTCCATACTTTTCCATCAAACACTCAAATCCTAGGGTCTCTCTAGATTCCACATATGCTTCATCTAAACAAGCAAAATCATTAAACTCATGTTATGATTGGTGCTAGGCCACCTAGGATTAATAGTCTGCACCTTAGGATTCGTTGGAGGCTTGTAAACGACCCAGAGATGAGGTTTGAGGGTTGACCGGCCGGAATTCCTAAAACCAAATCCTTGCATGTAAGAAATTTCATGTCAATCCCTTCTTAATGCTTGAATCTCAAGAAGAAATGAGGAAAGGTTCTTACCTAGATGGTCAACGGACGAGTTTGGAGGATTAAGGCGGAGAATTCCTTCTTAGAAGAGAAATTGAGAGTTGAAAGGGTTGATGCCTTTGGCCCCACCTTGATTTAGGGTCCACACATGCACTTCTCCACCCTCTCCTTCTCCCTTTGCTCTCCTTGGCCGTTGGAGAAAGGTGGAAGCTACGAATGGAGGCTTGTTGTTGGATAGTGGTGGAAGTAATGAGGATGGAAGACTTGGTTGTGGAAGGTTGGAGGAAGTTATGAAGGAGAGAGAGGGTTGTTGAGAATTGAAGAAGGTTATGAGGGAGAGAGGGTTATTGTTGGAAGAATGGAGGAGTTATGAGAGAGAGCTAGGGTTTATTTTCCTAGAGTTGGGCCCCTTGGCCTTACGTTTATATAATTTCTCAAAATAGTCTCTTAGAGCTACTTTTGGTGTTGTGGTGGCCCCAAGACTCCTGTGACCACCAAATTTGGTGTGCACGTGTCTCATGGCCCAATGAGGGGCCATATAAAATTTGAAAACAATCGGATGAACGGATATGAGATCTGAATAGGCGATCCCGATTTGTAAATGGCCCTGCAGGGTCCATTCCAGTCGTTGGGATAGTTCTGGTGGTCGCCTGGCCATGAAATTTATAGGATAGGTGGTCCATGGTCGGATGAAGGATCAAACAAATTTTGGGGTCGATCGGATATTTGGTTTAATCATACGGGTCCGATGTGCGATCAACGGTTACCGTATCACGATCGGGGCGTAAGTTTTGTTGATGGGTGTAGGCCCGCATATTAGACCTTTACCGTAAATTTAGAAGAAATTCAACAAAGCCTGGATTCTCGATTTCATTTATAAGTGCCAGATTTAAATTCTGGCATTGGTGGGGTGCATATGGCCCGTGCCAGATCCCAGTTCTGGGTGTCCATAGGGTCTAAGGTCCGCGATAGACCTTAAGCCCAGTGAGATCTAGTATTCTCTAAAGTTTTGTAATTTTTTGACATTCTTGCGTCGCGGTATGGCCCACACGGGCTACTGCTAAGTACAAACGGTCATCTGCCTTGGCGGCCCGCATTAGGTCCTATCATGACCTATCTAGACTACTCTGTAAGACTAATCCTATATTAATTTAGGTGTGGTACCCCACCACAGGTGGCTTTAGTCGAACGGTCCTGTGGCAAATCTTACGTGGACGCCCCAGGACGCGGTGTTGGTTAGACGGGATGTTACATAGATTTATGTTTACGTTTAGGTTAAGGTTTAGGTTTAGGTTATAGGTTATAGGTTTAGGGAATTGAGAATAGGTTAAGGTTTAGGTTTAGGAAATCGGGTTCGGGTTTGAGATCGGGTTTAATTTGGGTTTTCAAGTTTAGGTTTAGGTTTAGGAGTTGAGATTATGATTAGGTGTAGGTTTAGGTTTAAGGATTTGAGAATACATTTAGGTTTTAGGTTTAGGTTTAGGTTAAGGTTTTAGGTTTAGGTGTAGGTTATAGGTTATAGGTTATAGCTTTAGGGAATTGAGAATAAGTTAAGGTTTAGGTTTAGGAAATCAGGTACGGGTCCGGGATCGGGTTTAGGTTTGGATTTTCAAGTTTAGGTTTAGGTTAAGGAGTTGAGATTAGGATTACGTGTAAGTTTGGGTTTAAGGATTTGAGAATGGGTTCAGGTTTAAGTTATACGTTTTAATTTTAGTTTATGTTTAGGTTATAGGTTTTTGGATTTGAGAATGAGTTATGGTTTAGGTTTAGGAAATCGGGTTCAGGTTTGAGATTGAGTTTAAGTTTGGGTTTTCAAGTTTAAGTTTAGGTTTAGGTTAGGAAGTTGAAATTAGAATTAGGTGTAGGTTTAGCTTTAAGGAATTGAGTTAAGATTATAGGTTTAGGGAAAGGTTAGGTTTAGGTTATAGGTTTTGAGATTTGGGAATAGTTTTAGGCTATAAGTATAGGTTTAGATTAGGTTATAGATTAAGGTTTAGGGATTTGAGTTTCGGTTATAGGTTTAGGTTTAGCTTTAGGTCTAGGTTTAGGTTTAGGGAATTCAGTTTAGGTTATAAGTTTAGGAAAAGGTTATGTTTAAGTTATAGGTTTTTGGATTTGAGAATAGTTTTAGGTTATAAGTATAGATTTAGGTTAGGTTATAGGTTAAGGTTTAGGGATTTCAGTTTAGGTTATAGGATTAGGTTTAGGTTTAGGTTTAGGGATTTGAGATTATAGGTTTAGGTTTTGGGATTTGAGAATGGATTCGGGTTTAGGTTATAGGTTTTGAGATTTGATAATGGGTTCCGGTTTAAGTTATAGGTTTTGGTTTAGGTTATAGGTTTTTGAATTTGAGAATAGGTTATGGTTTGGGTTTAGAAAATTGAGTTCAGGTTTGAGATTGAGTTTAAGTTTGGGTTTTCAAGTTTAGGTTTAGGTTTAAGTTAGGGAGTTGAGATTAGAATTATGTATAGGTATAGCTTTAGGGAATTGAGTTAAGGTTATAAGTTTCGGGAAAAGTTAGGTTTAGGTTATAGGGTTTGAGATTTGGGAATAATTTTAGGTTATAAGTATAGGTTTAGGTTAGGTTATAAGTTAAGGTTTAGGGATTTGAGTTTCGGTTATAGGTTTAGGTTTAGGGAATTGAGTTTAGGTTATAGGTTTAGGGAAAGGTTAGGTTTAGGTTATCGGTTTTGGGATTTGAGAATAGTTTTAGGTTATAAGTATAAGTTTAGGTTAGGTTATAGGTTAAGGTTTAGGGATTTGAGTATAGGTTATAGGATTATGTTTAGGTTTAGGTTTAGGGATTTGAGTTTAGGTTATAGGTTTAGGTTTTGGGATTTGAGAATGAGTTCGGGTTTAGGTTATGGGTTTTGGTTTCGGTGTAGGTTATAGGTTTTGGGATTTGATAATAGGTTCTGATTTAGGTTATAGGTTTTGGTTTTGGTTTTGGTTTTGGTTATAGGTTTTTGTATTTGAGAATAGGTTATGGTTTAGGTTTAGAAAATTGGGTTCAGGTTTGGGATTGGGTTCAAGTTTAGATTTTCAAGTTTAGATTTATGTTTAGGTTATGGAGTTGAAATTAGAATTAGGTGTAGGTTTAGCTTTAGGGAATTGAGTTAAGGTTATAGGTTTTGAGATTTGGAAATAGTTTTAGGTTATAAGTATAGGTTTAGGTTAGTTTATAGGTTAAGGTTTAGGGATTTGAGTTTCGGTTATAGGTTTAGGTTTAGGTTTAAGTCTAGGTTTAGGTTCAGGGAATTGAGTTTAGGTTATAGGTTTAGGAAAATGTTAGGTTTAGGTTATAGGTTTAGGAAAATGTTAGGTTTAGGTTATAGGTTTTGGGATTTGAGAATAGTTTTAGGTTATAAGTATAGGTTTAAGTTAGGTTATACGTTAAGGTTTAGGGATTTGAGTTTAGGTTATAGAATTAGGTTTAGGTTTAGGTTTGGGGATTTGAGTTTAGGTTATAGGTTTAGGTTTTGGGATTTGAGAATGAGTTCGGGTTTAGGTTATAGGTTTAGATTTCGGTTTGGGTTATAGGTTTTGGGATTTGATAATAGGTTCTGGTTTAGGTTATAGGTTTTGGTTTTAGTTTAGGTTTAGGTTATAGGTTTTTGGATTTAAGAATGGGTTATGGTTTAGGTTTAGGAAATCGGGTTCAGGTTTGGGATTGGGTTTAAGTTTGAGTTCTCAAATTTAGGTTTAGGTTTAGGTTAGGGAGTTGAGATTAAGATTAAGTGTAGGTTTAGCTTTAGGGAATTGAGTTAAGGTTATAGATTTAGGGAAAGGTTAGGTTTACGTTATAGGTTTTGAGATTTGGGAATAGTTTTAGGTTATAAGTATAGGTTTAGGTTAGGTTATAGGTTAAGGTTTAGGGATTTGAGTTTTGTTTATAGGTTTAGGTTTAGGTTTAGGTCTAGGTTTAGGTTTAGGGAATTGAGTTTAGGTTATAGGTTTAGGGAAAGGTTAGGTTTAGGTTATAGGTTTTGGGATTTGAGAATAGTTTTAGGTTATAAGTATAGGTTTATGTTAGGTTATAGATTAAGGTTTAGGGATTTGAGTATAGGTTATAGGATTAGTTTTAGGTTTAGGTCCAAGTTTAGGTTTAGGAAATTGAGTTTAGGTTATAGGTTTAGGAAAATGCTATGTTTAGGTTATAGGTTTTGGGATTTGAGAATAGTTTTAGGTTATAAGTATAGGTTTAGGTTAGATTATAGGTTCAGGTTTAGAGATTTGAGTATAGGTTATAGGATTAGGTTTAGGTTAGATTATAGGTTAAGGTTTAGAGATTTGAGTATAGGTTATAGGATTAGGTTTAGGTTTAGGTTTAGGGATTTGAGTTTAGATTATAGGTTTAGGTTTTGGGATTTGAGAATAGGTTCGGGTTTAGGTTATAGGCTTTGGTTTCGGTTTAGGTTGTAGATTTTTGGATTTGAGAATGGGTTATGGTTTAGGTTTAGGAAATCGGGTTCAGGTTTGAGAATGGGTTATGGTTTAGGTTTAGGAAATCGGGTTCAGGTTTGAGATTGGGTTTAAGTTGGGGTTTTCAAGTTTAGGTTTAGATTTAGGTTAGGGAGCTGAGATTAGGATTAGGTGTAGGTTTAGCTTTAGGGATTTGAATTAAGGTTATAGGTTTAGGGAAAGGTTAGGTTTAGGTTATAGGTTTTGAGATTTGAGAATAGTTTTAGGTTATAAGTATAGGTTTAGGTTAGGTTATAAGTTAAGGTTTAGGGATTTGAGTTTTAGTTATAGGTTTAGGTTTAGGTTTAGGTCTAGGTTTAGGTTTAGAGAATTGAGTTTAGGTTATAGGTTTAGCGAAAGGTTATGTTTAGGTTATAGGTTTTGTGATTTGAGAATAGTTTTAGGTTATAAGTATAGGTTTAGGTTAGGTTATAGGTTAAGGTTTAGGGATTTGAGTATAGGTTATAGGATTAGGTTTAGGTTTAGGTTTAAGAATTTGAATTTAGGTTATAGGTTTAGGTTTTGGGATTTGAGAATGGGTTCAGGTTTATATTATAGGTTTTGATTTCGGTTTAGGTTATAGGTTTTGAGATTTGATAATGGGTTCCGGTTTAGGTTATAGGTTTTGGTTTTGGTTTAGGTTATAGGTTTTGATTTAGGTTTAGGTTATAGGTTATAGGTTTTTGGATTTGAGAATGAGTTCGGGTTTAGGTTATAAGTTTTGGTTTAGGTTATAGGTTTTGGGATTTGATAATGGGTTCTGGTTTAGGTTATAGGTTTTGATTTTGGTTTAAGTTATAGGTTTTTATTTAGGTTTAGGTTGTGGGGTTTTGATTTAGGTTTAAGTTATAGGTTTTGGTTTAGGTTATAGGTTATAGGTTTATGTTAAGGTTTAAGTTTAGGTTATAGGTTTTTGGATTTGAAAATGGGTTCCGGTTTAGGTTATAGGTTTTGGTTTTGGTTTAGGCTATAGGTTTTGAGATTTAATAATGAGTTCGGGTTTAGGTTATAGGTTTTGGCTTTGGTTTAGGTTATAGATTTTGATTTAGGTTTTGGTTTAGGTTATAGGTTATAGGTTTATGTTAAGGTTTAGGTTTAGGTGATAGGTTTTTGGATTTGAAAATGGGTTCAGATTTAGGTTATATGTTTTAGTTTTAATTTAAGTTATAGGTTTTGATTTAAGTTATAGGTTAACGGTTTAGGTTAAGGTTTAGGTTTAAGTTATAGGTTTTTGGATTTGAGAATAGGTTCGGGTTTAGGTTATAGGCTTTGGTTTTAGTTTAGGTTATAGGTTAACGGTTTAAGTTAAGGTTTAGGTTTAGGTTATAGATTTTTGGATTTGAGAATGGGTTCGGGTTTAGGTTATAGGTTTTGGTTTTAGTTTAGGTTATAGGTTTTGGTTTTGATTTAGCTTATAGGTTTAGGTTTAAGTTATAGGTTTTTTGGATTTGAGAATGGGTTCGGGTTTATGTTATAAGTTTTGGTTATAGATTTTTAGATTTGAGAATGGGTTTGGGTTATAGGTTTTGGTTTTGGTTTAGGTTATAGGTTTTGGTTTTGATTTAGGTTATAGGTTATTGGTTTAGGTTAAGGTTATAGGTTTTTGTATTTAAGAATGAGTTTAGGTTTAGGTTATAGGTTTCAGTTTTGGTTTAGGTTATAAGTTTTTGGATTTGAGAATGGGTTCGGGTTTAGGTTATAGTTTTTAGTTTTTGTTTAGGTTATAAGTTTTGGGATTTGAGAATGGGTTCAGGTTTAGGTTATAGGTTTTGGTTTTGATTTAGGTTATAGGTTATAGGTTTAAGTTAAGGTTATTGGTTTTTCGATTTGAGAATGGGTTCCGGTTTAGGTTATAGGTTTTGGTTTAAGTTTAGGTTATAGGTTTTTTTTATTTGAGAATGGATTCGGGTTTAGGTTATAGGTTATAGGTTTTGGTTTTGGTTTAAGTTATAGTTTTGGGATTTGAGAATGGGTTCGGGTTTAAGTTATAGGTTTTGGTTTTGGTTTTAATTTAGGTTATAGATTTAGGTTAAGGTTTAGGTTTATGTTATAGGTTTTTAGATTTAAGAATGGGTTTGGGTTTAGGTTAAGGATGTGGTCCCTACAAATACAAATATAAACACGACCTGTCCAAATGGTCAGGCCCTTCCAATGCCGTCCATAGAAAATGGACAGTTTCATTATGGTCATAACAGCGGTTCTCACCTTCAAGGGACCCTCACTTATCCAGATAGCTCCGACGCACATCCGGGTCTTCTCCATTAATTTCGAGCAAATACATAAACACGGCCTGTCCAAATGGTCAGGCCCCTCCAATGTCGTCCATAGGAAATGGACAACTTCGTCATGGTCATAACAGCGGTTCCCACCTTTCAGGGACCCCCGTTCTTCCGGATAGCTCCGACGCACATCTGGGTCTGTTCCATCAATTTCAAACAAATACATAAATACAACCTGTCCAAATGACCAGGCCAGTCCAGTCATGTGCATTCTCGACAAGAGACGTACCAGATACTTGAATTTAAAATATGCAGCTCCAATCCTCCCACATGCAACATCCACCTAAAAGAATGCGCATAACCATCATGTAAATCATCATTGTAAATCAAGAAACTGTTTGTCAGTTATAGATTATAGAATTGATGAATCCTTTTTTTTTAATCAAGAATTTTTAAGTGAAAAAGAAAAAAAAACAAAGCGAGTGAGAAAATAGATTACAACAATATGCCCCTCACTGCTAACCAATAAAACTGAAGATAACACCAATGAGTGAACATAGCATTGTTAGACACCCAGTATGTTCACTCATTGGTGTTATCTTTTGTTCACTCATTGTTATCAGTTGTCCAACAATGCTAATAAGCATAATGATTTAATCTGTAGCGCGATTAACTTGAGAGATGTAACACAAAAGATAAAACCAATGAGTGAATATACCGTCACCACGACAGGGATACATATCACTTTCCCTTTACCATTTTTGAAGAAAACCAATTGAGCTAAAAAAAAAAGAAAAACAAGAACATGAATAAATAATAGGAAAAACTAGTAATCCAGAAATATTTCAATTTTCATATAAAGCATACGAATGCACATGATTTGTATCGACTTCTTGCAATAACACCATCCAAAGTCAAATATAAACAACAAATTAATAATATAGATAAAAGATATTATAAAAGCTAGAAACCATGTAAAGTCTAAGTTGAACATCTCAAAATATCAATCAAAACTCAAAAGATACAAAATTATATAGAGTTTCTTAAGGAAACGGCTAGAAACCATGTAAAGTCTAAGTTGAACATCTCCGTGAATTGTAACCGTATCCCTCGTATCTCAAATATAAGATCATCTTTATATCTTACAAAAAGAATGCGAAATAGAGCCCCTATAAATTGAAAGGATGAGAGGTGTAACAAGAAGGAAAATGGGGATTGCTTGAATAGACGTAGCCGAGTATCATACTTCTCTAATCCGCCCTTCACTGTGTCGAACCACCATCTTAATAAACACTTAGAGGATGGGTTTGAGAATTGAGAACAAGAATCGTCACCTACAAACATGTAATGAAAAATATATTAAAACCAAATTTCACTACTCAGAGAATCAGAACGAAAAAAAATAAAATTAAAAATAGTTGAAACCAAGCGAAGCAAATTAAAAATTAAGCGAGACAAATTAAAAAATGAATGAGGGAAACATGAAATTTAGCAAGGCAACCATTAAATTCAACGAGGCAAGATGAAACTGAGCGAGGCAAGGTGAAATTGAGCGGAAAACCTAACAATTAAGTGAGACAACCAAGGAACTGAGACAATGAGCGAGGGAACTTAAAAATTCAGCGAGGCAACCTAGGAATTGAGAGAGGAAAGCTAGAAATTGAGTAAGGGAACCTAGAAGTTCATCAAGGAAACCTACGATTTGAGCGAGGCAACCTAGAAATTAAGCGAGGGAACCTAGAAATTGAGCGAGACAACGTAGGAATTCAGCGAGGTAACCTAGGAATTCAGCGAGAGAAGGTAGAAATTGAGCGAAACAACCTATGAATTGAGCGAGGAAAGCTAGAAATTAAGCGAGGGAAGGTAGAAATTGAGCAAGGGAAGTTATTAATTGAGCAAGGCAACTTAGAATTTGAGCGAGGAAAGCTAGAATTGAGCGAGGGAACCTAAAAATTGAGCAAGGGAAGGTAGAAACTGAGCGAGGTAACTTAGGAATTGAGCGAGGGAACCTAGAAATTGAGCGAGGCAATGTAGGAATTCAGCGAGGTAACCTATGAATTGAGTGAGAGAAGATAGAAATTGAGCGAAGCAGGCTAAGAATTGACCGAGGAAAGCTAGAAATTAAGCGAGGAAAGGTAGAAATTGAGCGAGCAAAGCTATGAATTGAGCGAGGAAAGCTAGAAATTGAGCGAGGGAAGCTAGGAATTGAGCGAGAAAAACTAGGAATTGAGCGAGGGAACTTAGGATTTGAGCGATGCGACCTAGAAATTGAGTGAGACAACATAGGGATTGAGTGAGGGAAGCTAGGAATTGAGCGAGATGGCCTACGAATTGAGCGAGGGAAGCTATAAATTCAGTTAAGGAACCTATGAATTGAGCAACGAAAGGAAAAAATTGAGCGAAGCAACATAGAATTTGAGCGAGGAAAGCTAGAAATTGAGCGAGGGGACCTGAAAATTGAGCGAGGGGACCTGAAAATTGAGCGAGACAGCATAGGAATTGAGCGAGTCAATGTAGGAATTCAGCGAGGTAACCTACGAATCAGGCAAGGGAAGGTAGAAACTGAGCGAGGGAAGCTAGGAATTGAGCGAGGCAACCTAGGATTTGAGCGAGGAAAGCTAGAAATTGAGCGAGGAAACCTAGAAATTGAGCGAGGCAACCTAAGAATTGAGTGAGGCAACATAGAAATTTAGCAAGGTAACCTAGGAATTGAGCAAATGAAAGCTAGAAATTGAGCAAGGCAACCTAGGATTTGAGCAAAAGAAGCTAGAAATTGAGCAAGGAAACTTAGAAATTGAGTGAGGCGAGCGAGGCAACGTAGAAATTAGAGCGAGGATTGAGCAAGGGAACCTAGAAATTGAGCGAGGGAACCTAAGAGTTGAGCAAGGCAACGAAAAAATTCAACGAGGCAACCGAGAAATTGAGCAAGGGAAACATCAATTTGAGCGAGGCAAGCTTGAAATTGGGTGAGGCTAACATGAATTGGAATGAACTTTAAATGTAATTGACCTAGCCTAACAATTTACTTTGTTGAATTTGACCGATCAGTTAATGAAATTGACTGAGATTTACATGAAATTCTCCTTGGTGAATTTCATCGAGCAATTAATGAAATTGACCGAGCGGTTCATAAAATTTTCAGTACGCACTTATAGTGCTGAGTTAACTAAGTTGGGCACACCCAGATCCATAGCTCGTTTGGCAGACTAAGTAGAGATACCTCATGTCAACACTTGAGGTCCTGGTATCGATTCCTAGCAGGGGTGGCTAACATGGAGTGTGTGTATTGATATGGGTGTACTAACAAGCTAACCTAAAAAAATTAAAATTTTAAAAATAAAAAAATAAAAATTATTGAGTTGGGCCCGCCTTGAATGTATGTGGACTATCCATGACGTTTATCCATTTTTCCATCTAAAGCAAGGGTTTCAGCCCAAAATGGTGGCATATTGAAATATCAAGTGGATCACACCACAGGAAATAGTGTTTCCACCGTAAAAACCCTGTTATGCCCCCACAATGATGTTTTACTTGTAATCCATCATGTTCATAGGATGATTTTTGCATGGATGAACCGAAAACCAAGGTGCGAGCTTCATTCGGCATTTCAATGGCCCATAAAAAATTTATGCCATTTAAGTAATTGTATATCATACCTGTCATGCGTACTTTCCTCCGGAGAGGGATCATTTTCAGAAAAAACGAGATAATATCGATGAATAGAGAGGGTGGGATCCAGCTAAAGCGTGGTGCGATCCAAGCAACAGATGTAGCGGTGGAGTTTTCGTCCTTCTTTAAAAAAAAATTGGAGCGAGAGGAGGGAGGGAGAGGAAAAGCAACGGCAGTAAAAAGGAGGGATAGTTTCGTCCTCAAAGTTGGTGTCCGCACGTGCTAGTCTAAGTTGGTAACTTAAGTTTGTATTCATCAAAAAAACCGCTGGATAAAAGGTTTTGCCTACAGTGGTCATTTTCTCAAGGCTCGCGGTAAGTTTCAGCGCTGGATGAAAGGTGGGACCCACCGTGTTGTTTGTGAGAAATCTAACCCGTCCAGCCATTTTTCGAGCTAATTCGGGACATGCGGCAAAAAAAGGAGCAGTATCCAAAACTCAACTGCGCAGTAAGAGATGAAACAGTGAGGAAAGGAATTCCTACCGTTGAAAACTTTCTAGTCTCCATCTTAATGTTTATATGCCATCCAAACCGTTTATAAGTTCATTTACACTGGGATGAAGTGAAAACACCGATAACTTAGACCGATGCAAAACTTTCGCAGTCATATAAATATTTCAACGGTGGTCACTAAATCCCCACTTTTTCCTCTTGTGTGGCCCATTTGAGTTTTTGATCCATCTTATCTCTGATTTTATGTCATAAAATTAGCTCGAAAACGGATGGACGGGTTGGATTTCTCACAAGTATCGTGGTGGGCCTCACCCATCCTTGCGCAGGAACTTCTTGGAAAGGCTTTCGTAGGAAATCCGCCTTAAAGGCCGTTTACCGTCTCTCTCTCTCTCTAGGCCTTATTTTCTTGAAATGGGTTCGATGGCGGGATCAACGGTTGAGAACGACGGAACCCCAGACAGCAATGGCAATCTACAGCCCAGGCCCGAATACAGCGACGGCAACGATCCGCCGCTGCCGGGCGAGGATTCCTCCGGCAATCCGCTGGAATATGATGGGTCGAGGAAGAGGAAGTCGGCGGGCGTGCTGCCGCTCGAGGTCGGGACCCGCGTCATGTGCCGGTGGAGGGACGGGAAATACCATCCCGTCAAGGTCATCGAGCGCCGGAAGATGCAGTGTGGCGGGCCTAACGACTACGAATACTACGTCCACTATACCGAATGTGAGTGGACCCCATCCCTCGAACTCATTTCTAGGGTTAGGGTTAGGGTTTGGATTGAATTTGAGAATTATGTTCATTATACTGAAAATACGTGTACTTATCCTTTTTCCCATCGATTTTAGCTTTCATTTGGGCGAGAACGGTTTGATAGACTGGAAAATTAGGGGAATTGTTCTCAATTTATGTGTTTTCGTTTCTGATCTTTAGCGGTTTTAGGGTTAGGGTTTTAGGTTGATAAGTGTTGAAGTATCAGGAAAACTTAGGGCCTGTTTGGATGTCTATACAAATACATATTTGGGCTGATCTGGCATTTTCTCTTCTTCTTCTTCTTTTCTTATTATTATTAATTTTTTTTAAAATGGAATTTTGAAAGGCGGGTACAAGGTTGGCCCACGTTCATGGTGTGTTTGGATGCACTGCAGAATCAAGAAGGCACCAAATTGTAGTTGCCTTAGGGCTGTCAAAAGGCCAGGCCTGGGGTTGGCTTCGGTACAGATTTTGAACTGTTTGGGAATGCTTATTCAAAATTTTGTTTTTCCTTGGCCCAGGCCCAACCCATTGACAGCCCTAGTTGCTTTCCCTGCCATTTATATAGAGGATCTTTGCTCAAAATTTCAAGTAGGGCTTGTTTGGATTAATGGAAGGCATAGGAAACGAATTATTGTTTCTATTAGGAAATTTTATTTCCAGGAAACTGTGGGAAAGGAAACATTATTTTCGTTCTTTGTTTTTCAGCAAGATTTTCTAGAAATTTAGCATCTATTTTTAAAAATGTTGCTTGGAAAAAAAAAATTTCTTGGAAAATAATTCTAGGTGGTCATTATCATGTGCCAAATTTGCACGTGGCACATGTGGGATGCTTAAAGATGGATAGTAGCACAAATGGCATACGCTGCATATGTGGGTACTTGAAGCTGAATTGTGGCACACGTGGTACATCCGAGGTGCTTGAAGCTATATGGTGGCACATATGGCACAAGACATTCATTGGCACATTTAACACGTGGGTAGTTGAAGCTAGATGGCAGCACTTGTGCACAATGGCACATTTAACACGTGGGCAGTTGAAGCTAGATGGCAGCACTTGTGCACATTGGCACCATTGGCACGTGTGGCATATTTGGAGCGATTGAAAATGGACGATGGCACATTAGCGCATGTGGAGCGCTTTGCACATGTTGGGTGTGAGAGAAGATGAACCTTTCATGTGGCACATTAGCACATGAGAAAATGGATGGTAGCACAGGAGGCACATCAGCACATGAGAAGATGGATGGTGGCAATGCGATCGCATATGCACATGATGTGGATCAAATCACATATGCTATAATGGCATATGTAATCTGGCAAGTATGCCATGGCATACTTTAATATGCGACCAACATGCGATCGCATATGCAAGTATGCGATTACGTACTGCATAGCGATTGCATATTTCCCAACAGTCAATTTTTTATTTTTTTTCCAAATTCGGTGCACTTCTATCTATAAATAGGTACTCATATCCCCTCCATTTTCACTATTCTTTACTCCAAAGCTCTAGATCTCTCACTCTCTCTCTTATACCTCTTTCTCTCTTACTCTAATCTCTTTACAACTATTTCAAGTATGTTTATTTCTTATATTTTGTGAGTTGTAACTTGTGACTTGTGAGTAGTTTCATGTCTTCCATTTATCAATAAATTTATATGTTTGAAGTTTTTAATAATTAATTCTTTCTTGATGTAGCTTGTTGATTGTTTTATTAAAATTTATGTAAATATAATATAAGTAATTAAATATTTAACTTAATGAAAACACTTAAACTATAATGAAATAAGTAAAATAACCCAATCCAATCATGTGTACTAATTAGGTAAGTTTTTCCTATTTTTTAGAATTTTTTTTAATAATTTTTTCAATTTTGTTTTCAAAAAATTAAAAAAAAAATAAAAATTGAGATGACACATGTGATTATGCAATCGCATATGTAACAACATATGTTGTTCTCATGCGATCGCATATGCAATTTGACAACATTGATAGTGGCACATGTGGCGCTTTAGCACATGTGGGATGTAAGAGAAAATGGATGGTAGCACATATGGCTCTTTAGCACATGTGTGGCATAACTAAAAATGGATAATGGCTCATTTGGCACATTGGCATAGGTGAGGCAATTAAATATGAATGGTGTCACACTTGGAAACCCTTGAGAAACGATTTTCCTTCCATTGTGAGAAAATGCATTTCTTAGGGGTGGAGGTGGGATTTTTTTTTTTGAAGATCGGAGGTGGGAAATTAAATTTGTTTGTTTTCCAACAAAGAAAGAGGTAAATGTTGTTTCCTACAAATTCTCACAAAGAAAGGTTTGACAAACAATGGAAAGTGAGTTTCATGGGTTTAGGGTGTTTTCTTTCCTTTTTTCTTTCCATGAATCCAAACAGGCCCTTACATTACTTTTCAGTCATACATGAGGAAACCGGATACCCATTTCCTCTTTATTGACATTTAATGTTAGCATTGGGGGGGGGGGGGGGGGGGGGGGGGGGGGTGTGGAGACAGGCTGTTAAAATTTTCCTAACTTGAGCTAGAAGTCACATACATTTCTTCCCTGAATCAAATTTTGTTGTGTCCTACTGGAAATGGTATGGTATGGTTTTCACCTTTAACACTCTCAAAAACTGAAATGCTTGCTTGAATCACTCATCCCAATAGTTTTTTCCACCACTTATAGCAAAGAAGTTGATTTCCAGACGGTAGCCACAACCATCTGCATGCATTACACTGTGCGTTCTTCCAACATGTTTTTCCTTTTTTATGATTAAAATCAACCGCTTTTACCACTTTGCTAACAACAAATTATTCTTTGGTAACTGTATTCTTCTGACATGCCTTTCAACTGAACTACATATCGACCTCATAGACCACATAATTGAATTCATCTCTCTCTCTCTCTCTCTCTCTCTCTCTCAAATGTTTGCTATTTATAGTTGGGGTGCATTATTTTTGCAGTCAATAGAAGGCTTGACGAGTGGGTTAAGCTAGAACAACTTGATCTTGATACAGTGGAGACTGATGTTGATGAAAAGGTCGAGGATAAGGTATTTTTTTCCGTATCCATGCCAGTTTTATTCTCAGAATGCATGAGTAATGCTTCTTGCACTGTGTACATGGGGGCCAGATACATGTGAGGTCTGGTCTGTTTATAAGGGCAGGCTCTCCATGAATTGGCTTGTCCAAAGGGCAGGTTGGTCCATTCATCAATTGGGAAAGATCTGCACAGACCCAATGGATGGTTTACCAGTGTTCACATTCAAAGTACATGTGTGCTTCTGATACATGGACTGGCCTGATTTTTGGACTAGGTACATTCACTTGTGTGCTACTTTGGCACATGAAGGGAGTTTATGTGTCATACATCTTCTTGTGCAGCTGCAAATGGCATTCCTCTGCAGATTATATTTCACTCGAGATGGTTTTATTTCAGCTACTTTTCATGCCATGAACCTGGTATAGAGAGTCCTCTAAACTTTCAAAAAATGAATAATAATAATGGGGAGTCTTCTCACTGGCGATTTTATATTGTCTATTTGGGTGGCATTTGAGGAGCACTTCCATGCCACACCACTTCTCTTTGCTGACTTGTGATTTGTGAGGAAACACCTCTTATTTAAGTTCTGCCGTATCTATCTCCATTTGTTTTCTAGTTGTTTCATTATCAGTTTCATGCACCTTTTCTTTACATCTCATGGGTAAGTATCTTTATTTTTACAGCTTCGAAGAAATTTCTTACACATGGTCTTTTCAGGCAACAAGCTTGAAAATGACGCGTCACCAGAAACGTAAAATCGATGAGACACATGTTGAGGTATGTGTAAATATGTGCTGCAGTTTAGTTGTGTACTGTAGTTGACTATTTGTTATTGTGATGGCATTCTCGTCACCGATAAAAGAAATATGATCTGATTCCATGTCCGTTCTTTTACGTACATGTCTACCTTTTCTTCTCTTTTCTTAATGGCATTTTATTTTTATTTTTTAGCTCTGTTAAATTTCATGCTTTTTCTTTTTTTACTCTCGTTCTACTAAAACTACCAAGCCATACTTGCCAGTGTTGCTTCACGTTGTGTGAGATTTAGGGGTGTTTCCACTTAAGAGGGTTGTGTTACAGTTGGTTTAGTACATGCTTGTTTGAAACATCGACACAGGACAAAAAGATATGGTTGCAGAAATCAGATCTCCACACCGGCATCCAACAATGAAACACTACTTTGGGCAACTTGAAGCTATCTGTTGAATGGTGGATGCTCAGTTGGTTGTTTGTTGGAGTTAATTTTGATTAGTTGGGTGTTACTTGTGATTATCAAACTAATCACAGATATTAGCAGGTTATAAAAAAGGTCTGTTTTGATTACATATTTGGTTTTTTTTTTTAATTGAATTTTGAGAAGTTGTGAGGGATTTGAGATATGAGCTTGCTCTAGCCCTTTTTTTGTCTTCTTAAGTTGATTTTGGGAGTGTTTGGACATCCCGTTTTGTTGAATTTCCCTGATTCTCCTTGCCTTGAATTTTTCTGATTCCCCTTCCCCTCTTATTCCCTCTTTTGCTTGGAAAATCATACAGATGGGTTTTTTGTCAATTTGAGGATCCTGATCTACATCAGTTGGTATTAGAGAGGTCTTTGACGGAAAACCTAATCGTTATTAGCTTAATTCCTTGCAAGAGTTGCTTTTAAATGCCAAGGGTGGTCGAAGATCGCTACGTGGTTGAATATCGCTGCGTGGTTGAAGATGTGTTGTTGGATGATGGCGGCGTTCTTTCACACAACCTTCATGGATGGTCGCCAAAGCATGTTACCATGCTTATATGGTGAAATTCCCGCTTGAGCGAAATAAATCTAGGGCCTTTCCAAATGGCAAGACAGTTTGAGTTCTGATGAAAATGATGCATGAATCGAGCTTGAGCAAGTTGGGTCTAGGGCCAGTCCAAATGGCAAGATGGTTCAAGTTTTGATGAAGACGATGCCTGTGTGGTCTGAGACGTCCAAGACCGAGTGCATTGGATTACATAGCTCGAGTCATTGATAATAGACCCAGTGTTATTGGTAGTGTTGGAGGTCTCAATTCAAGCCACCATTTGGTCTCATTTTCTTCATGTGGCATGAATATGTGGGAAATCTGTCTTGACCATGGATGTGAATTTCTGGACGTTGTGTGTGGGATGGTGCTTGTGAGCTATAAGTTTATCGGCAATTGTCCAAGGCTCTATCAGCCACTCATGGCCATCGTAATGCTGTTGGTCATTGGTATTATCCATCCATTTGATGACAGGGAGGAGGCTTTATGGAGAACCCCTGGTATGGTATGGTTGAAACAAGAGGTTATCCCTAGAAATTATCGGTATGGTTGAAACAAGATGTTATCCCTAGAAATTATCGGTATGGTTGAAACAACAGGTTATCCCTAGAAATTCTGGAGGGAGGGAGGGAGGGAATGCAGTGAAAGAGAATACTAACAACATATACAGAAGAATCTCAAGCCATTAATGGTAGTGCTCTGCTATTTCCTACCTGTAACATTGTACTCTATCATTGTTGATCACGATCATGTAACTATTTTTTGATCTATTATGTTCAACCTACTCTGATATCTTGATCTAACACCACCTTTGCCTAGCCAGGGCCATGAAGAGCTTGATGCTGCCAGCTTACGTGAACACGAGGAATTTACAAAAGTGAAAAACATAGCAACCATAGAACTTGGAAGATATGAGATTGAGACATGGTATTTCTCGCCTTTTCCACCAGAATACAATGATACTCTGAAGCTGTACTTTTGTGAATTTTGCCTCAATTTCATGAAGCGCAAGGAACAGCTTCAGAGGCATATGGTGAGCTGCTCAATTTTTTCTAATTTTACTCTATTTAAGAACTGCGTGTTATAATTTATTTTTTTTAAAGAGAGAACTGCTTTATTATGGTATTGCATGGACCACTTCCTTTCTCATGAAATGTTATATTCAACTCTCGAGTCATTGCATTTCACATTGCGTGCATTTCTCACTTTCTTCCGAACAGCATCCATCAGATGTGTACTGGACATTGCACATCCCACTTATTGGGGGCACCAATGCTTAACACTAACAAAAAACACTGCAAATGTGGACCAGAAAAGATTAACATCAATGATGATTTTGGCCTTGTTAGTTTATATACACTGAAAGAAATTGACATATCTGTTATTGTAGTTGAGCATGCATAAGAGCATCTCTCCACAAAAAAAAGAAAGTGTAAGAGCATCTAGCCTGAATTTCTTCTATTTTATGTCTGAGTATCAATTAGGAGTTTAGGACCTAATTGGTTATTTTCACCTTTTGTTTAATATTCAGATGATTTATTTGTATACTTAAAATTTGGGTATTGAATTATGATATTTGAATCCTTCAAAAAGCTACGGTACCTGAGTCAGATGCTTGGATAATGATAAGGTTTTCACGACTGGAAACTCTAGATTTGCGAGTGTTTTGAACTTCACACCTAGTAATGTGATAGGAATTTATGATGAATTGTGCCAATTGGACTCAGACCCAACTTGCAATATTGCCATCAAATGCCTAGCATGATTAGACGCATAACTTGGAACCAATCCTTGTCATACCCACATACTGAGAGCTTGCTTGTAGGGGATCCACTGTACTTGACTCATGTGGTTGTGGAGTTTAATGGGATTATTGAGTTTCTTTGTTCTTTTTTAAATATTGGGGTATTCTTTTGGCTATCACAAGGGTGTTCTTCTTAACCCAAAATGGTTTTGCTGTGTAGAGGAAATGTGATCTCAAGCATCCCCCAGGTGATGAGATCTACCGCAGTGGCACACTCTCAATGTTTGAGGCAGGTTACTCTTGTCCTTTCTGAATTAATTTTCATGCAATTTCTTTTTCTTTTTCTTTTCCTTTCTTCTTCTTCTTCTTCTTTTTAATTGAGTAGGGAAGGCCGGTATTAAGTTATCTATTTTCAAACTCTTTCATTAATTTCAATCATTGCATGATATTTCCTGTCATTATGCAAGCTTGAATGGCATACCACCATTCTTCCCAAAAGAAAGGTATATTCACAATATTTTTAGCTCAGGTGTTGGTTTTGATGCAGTCTTTAACACCACTTCTGTTAGAATCTGCTGCTTGATATTTATTTGTAACCTTGTTATTTATCTTGTTTTGTTCCTGACTACTTTCTTCTGGTTGAATGTTTCAAGTACTATATCTGGTCATTTTACTGCTGTTTGTTTGAGACTGAATTTTAGCACCTTTGTTTAATTTCATCGAATTAATTTTCAACAGGTTGATGGCAAGAAGAACAAGGTGTATGGCCAGAATCTTTGCTATTTGGCGAAACTGTTTCTTGATCACAAGACGCTTTACTATGACGTTGATCTGTTTCTATTTTACATATTATGTGAATGTGATGATAGAGGGTGCCACATGGTTGGATATTTTTCCAAGGTAATATGGTAGTGTAATTATGTTTGCTACTAAATAGTATTGCAGTGTAATTATTTTTGCTACTAACTGTAAGGCACACCTATTAAAAAAATTCGCTGTGAGGTTTAAATGTATCCACATGTCTCTCTGGTTGTTGCTATATTTAACATGTATTGTGTATCGATTTTCATTACATAAGATTCATTTTACACTGTAAAAGATAAATTTGTTAGGAGTGGTACAGAGAATTTTCTTTTTAAACTTTTGTAAGTAAATCCATACTTGAATTTGTTTTCTTCAATACCCTAAATTGCTTGGTAGCCTCAGACTATTCATACATGTAAAAAAGAACCGGTCACTTGTATCATGTGTTGGAGAATAGTGTAATACTTGTGATTTTCTGAATTGTTTAGATCAGCTTGATGGAATGATATGCCTCACCACAAGGTGTTTATCTTAATTTTGTTTTCCAGTGGAGCATCTTTTTTAGCTTCAGCATATAAGGTAGTGGGTTCATATAACTTTCTGACTATGTGCATAGGCAACATAGTTATACAAACGAGAATGAGAAGGATGAGTAACCAACATCTCTTGGTGCTGAAGTTCCATGCTAAACTTGAAACTATATGCTGTTTTTCAGTTTCCATTATGTGGATGGATGCAATATGAAAGATGGAAATATTTCTGAAAAAAGAAACATGGAAGCCAGTGTGATATTTTTGTCTAGGCAACATGGGCTTTTCTATATTAGAATTAGCAGCAAATCATGGAATGTCTATGTAAAGAGATCACACTCTCTGTGAGTTGCATATCAGTATTGTATGTCTCAATTGCTTATGCTGACAACTGGAAGGTAGTGTAACTTACTGCATGGATGATGTCAATTGGTTTCCTTGTCAAGAAATAAGTTTGGTGATAAGATGATGGAAGGTGTTTGCTTGGTCAATGGATAAACAAAACAAGTTAATGAATATTTTAGACAAATAGTGTATTCACTATTTTGCTATCCTTAAGATAAAAAAGCAAGAACTAATATTGGAGTGAGAAGAGAGCAAGAACTGAGGAAATTCAGCTTTATGACCATATGCTTGTGCTCGATCATGTGGAGGTGATTTGCATCTCTCTCTTCTTTTTGTTCTGTCTTTACACAAATGAGGTATTTGCTTTTTTTGATGGTTTTAATCAATTTCTTTTCATTATTTTTGGGTAGTGCCTGTTTGGAATATGATTTCATTTCTTTCAATGACAACTTTTTTATTTGTGGCCAACTATTGGGGGAATTTGAAGCTAGGGGTCTCTGATGTAAGCTGTCAAATATTGGGTTCTCTGGTTGTTTGCTTTTCACCTGTTCTCTGCATATTGCTTGATATGAATGTTTCAATTACTCTCAGTATCTTGCAATTTTTTGCTACTTTGGACTCTTTTTTCTTCTTTTTTTTGTCAATTCAGGTTATTTATGGGAATGCACCTATATGTCCTATTTAATTCAAAATTTCTTCTTTTTAGAATGCAATCAATAAAAATAAAAATAAAAAATCTTCTTTCAACTCTTCATTTGATTATGCAGGAAAAACACTCAGAAGAGTCATATAATTTGGCTTGCATTCTCACTCTTCCCCCTTACCAGAGAAAAGGATACGGAAAGTTTCTAATTGCATTCTGTAAGCTCTCTCCCATTTTTCATCTCTTCTTCTTTTTCCTGTATGGGTAACTAACAAAAAATATTTAGGGCCTGTTTGCACAGGAGAAAACTTTTCATTGTGTACAAGCAAGGCCCATGGTTCAATTATCTACACTGTTGATATGGCAGCCATCAGTGTGGATGACCCATGCGCCAAGTCTCCAGATTGAAAGATTCTAGACCATTGTAGTTGAAAGTGAAGCACTCCTGTTTTTTCCTCTCTTGACCGTTTATGTGTTGACCACTATCGAATCGTTACGAATTTTCCAATCTGGAGGATTTTTTGGTGCTTGGGCCATCCACAATGGAGGCCATAATATTAACTATCTTCCCATAGTATCAACTATTCAATCACTGAATCATGGGGACCACTTCCCCCCTACTTCTACAAACTCAAAACCCAAAGGTCAGGGACAAGGTTCCACGCCACATTTTTTTGTGTGTGCCAAAAATCAAGTCCATGCCCATCTTTCTGGGGGCTCCTCCCACATGGGAACATGACACGTTGGCACCCTTGCTAGAGATTAAGGGTCCGTTTGGATGCATTGAAAAGTTCAAATGGGAAAGTTTCATTTCTTTGAAACATTTGGGAGCTTCCATGGAAACAGAATTTCATGGAAATTATTTTAGCCAGGCTCCATTCCGGATGTGGAAGATGCAATCTCCTCTCTTCACATAAACGCATTTCTGCAAATACTCTTCAATGCAGTCAAACAGGCACTTAGAAATCCACTAGGATTCCTATCCAAAAGGCCCTTGATTATCTCTTTGAATTTTCTCTTGGTTTTAACGTGCCCTAGGACCTTGGTCAGCATAGCTTCCTTGTAAATATGATTATGATTCACAGATGCCATTTCTATAGTTTGCATAACCACTTATCCTTTACCCTTTCTCTATTTTGGAGTATCTACTCAAAGTGGCCACTGATGAGATGCTATTGTCAAGCAGCCTATGAGCTTTCAAAGAAAGAAGGCAAAGTGGGGACGCCTGAACGACCACTTTCTGACCTTGGACTTTTGAGCTACAGAGGGTATTGGACAAGGGTTCTTCTAGACATCCTGAAGAAACACAAAGGCAACATCTCCATCAAGGTAGGCATGGTTCAAACCTAAGACATCTCATAAGATGAATTAACAGCATCATCTTCTTGAAAATGTGTTAACTATTTGAATTAACTGCATAAATTGCTATTAATCATCAAAGAGAACTCCAGTAATGTTATCAAATGGGCTTAGAGATGGTTCCTTCCCCTGGAGGCTTGCTGATACTCTAGAAGAGGCTGCAGAAATTTGCTCCTATTTTTGGTGACCTATTCCAAGATGCCCAGGTCTGCTAAGAATGCTGCAGATTTCCTGGATGATGTGGGCATTTGGTTTTAAAATTCTATTTGAATATGGTGGGCCTCTTTTCCAGGTTGTGAGATTTTTGGGCTACGTAGTTTTCATTTATTCAGTTGCTTTTGTTTTTGCATTCTCCAATAATCGCCATTCATAAAATTAAAAATAAATAATTATCTTTTTTCTTTTCCTGACATGGAAAAAAATAAAAACCAACTACATGAATCACTAATACTGATACACGAATGCTTTAGTTCTTCCCATGCTGGGCTGCTGATGTGGCCACCCTCTTCTTTTGATCTCTTCTCCTTTTTGATTTTTAAAACTTGAATAAAGGCATGTTGCTAAGTACTTGAGGAAAAGTGCTCTCAACTATATGGGCACGTGCAAGTGTGATACAAAGGTGAAGTCAATGACTGCCTGACGGCTGGGCTTGTATGACTTTGGGTTCATGTTAAGAGCAAGTTTGACCTATGAATGGCCCAAGATCCTATACGATAGGGTGGTGTTCAAGTGTGTGCGCAACATGCTCACTGCATGGCATTCCACTTTTATACATATCGCTAACATTAGATCATCCTAATTTAGGATCACAACACATACTTGTTACTTTGGTACATTTTCATTATCTTTAGTACTTGCACTTGCCATTGATACCTTGTTTCCTTAACTGATATGATATATGGGGAGATGGCTCTTCTTTCATTCTTGTGCAGGAACTCAGTGATATGACGGCCATAAAAGCAGATGATATCTTGAGCACGCTGCAGAGTCTAGACCTAATCCAATACAGGAAAGGGCAGCATGTGATTTGTGCAGACCCAAAAGTCCTAGATCGCCATCTAAAAGCAGCAGGCCGGGGTGGTCTTGAGGTTGACGTGAGCAAGCTGATATGGACTCCTTACAAGGAACAAGGTTGATGATTAACAACTTTGTTCAAGCTTTCGGTCGTCCGTCCTTGGACTGTAAAATGTAATAGGTAGATTGATGAAGGATAGTTTATGGACCACACTCCATGCCTTGTGATTGCATTTGCCAATTGAAGCCCACTTACTCTGCCCAAAATTCCAATTTGGTGAATATTGATGTATTCTCAAACACAAGGCCGTGTTTGGATATGATAATCTGGTCAGATCAATTCCCGTTGGATATTGATGTATTCTCATCTCTTATACCTCATCCAGCGGTTCACCAGACTATTCATCTAGTGGGGGGATCAGCCATGTTGCAACAAGCCCACTGATTAGAGACCTTCACCACCATACAGAGAGGGGTCACTAAAACACCATCTCGATGGTGAGGGCTGTTAGTGAATGTGTCATGTGGCCCATCCATTGGAGAGCCTACTAAAATATTGACATAAGACTGGTGAGGCGCAACAGATGAGCAATGCCGATTGTATTTAAAGTCTCAGTATCGTTACATTATTACATGTATCGATGACTGGGGATACACAAACATGTATTGGTGTGGGAAATTTATTTGGGGAAACATTGGGAAAAATGTGGAATTTTAATAGAGATTAAAAGACGTGTTTATACATGTAGGAATTAAAATATTGCAAGAAACAATTATACATAAAAAGTTTTCATGGCCATCATGTTTTGTCGAAAAAAATCTATATGTGTGTGTGTGTGTGTGTGTGTGTGTGTGTGGAAATTGTACTATATGGTCGACCTCATTTGAGCTTCCCATGAAGTTGAGCTGTGTGGGCCCCACTGTGATGTGTGTCTAACATCTACCCCATTAGTCAAATGCACCATTCCGTGGTGGGCCATGGGATTAAAAATCAAGTCAATTCATTACTTAGGTGGGCCACACCACATATAACAGTTGAGAGGGGTTACTCTCCCATTAAAACATTCATAATCACTGAGAAGTGGTTCACAAATCCAGACCATCCATTGTGTGTGTCCCGATCGGATGAGGGGTCAGACCAAATTTCAGCCACATCCAAAACTCAGGTGGGCCCCACCAAGTGCTTTTATAGGTTTTAGGCACATCTTCACATGATTTTAGATGGCATGGCCCACCTAAGTTCTGTATGGGATATCACCTAAAGGGGACCCATCGAATGCACGGGTGTTGATCTTATACACACCACGTCCACCCTTGATTTTTTCTCTAGGCCCACCATGATGATTAAATGAAATCCACTCTAACCATTGCATGCAACACTAAAAGTTAGTCCTAAGGCCCAAAAATCAGTCCTATTTGTGATTCAGGGGAGGCAAAACTTTTAATATTGCTAACCCGTGATACCAATAATATGGCCAATATTTGAACATTAGGTGTTGTTGAGAGGGTCACTTGCTATGCGCCACTCCAAATAATTTATTTTTTAAAAAAAAAATGGCAAATTTAAAAAAAGAACAAGCCAAGTAACAGTGACGTACATGATTATAGGAAGAGTGATGAATATCTCTTACGGTCGCAGATCTACAGTATTCTTAACTCCATTCTTTGACAATGAAACATGGTATATGTTCAGAAAACAAGACAACAACTAACAAAACCGGATGGAAGAAACTGCATACAGACCCTGACCCTGTCTTCAGGAGAGAGAGAGAGAGAGAGAGAGAGAGAGAGAGTCTCCATCAGTTGACAGTGGGACTGTCAAGACGGATAATGTTGCTATCACCATCATGTGAATCGCCAGTCTTAGGCTTTACCACCTTCAGAGCTTCAACTGCTGATTTGACCCGCACAGCCAGCTTGTCCCGTGACTCCGCCAATGCAAGTAGTTCAGAGGTACTCATTTCCAACAGCATCCCTGTTATCTTCCCAGCAAGCTCATACTATCACATAGAGAGACTGTAATTAGTAGAGGCAATCCCACATTACACAATCAACTGGCCTACTGTCCCATTTACCTAAGATTTAACCAAGTAGTCTTTCTTGAAGGGAAAATGATTTGGTATGGACAGGAACCTTCTCGTTCAAGATGATTTGGAAATTGGGGTGTTTTTGCCAACCAGAAATAAAATTTTGCATTTAAACATTATTTCATGAATTAAACCTGAGAGAATCACCTCATATTCCTGAACCAGCGGGTAAAGATAATCCCCAATAATTTTTTTATGCTGCCTAGGAGCCACTCCTGATAGCGTCTTTGTCAATGCCTCTGATCCTTTACTGGAAGGCCCTGTAGTTGGCTTTTTCACCTTACTCTTATAAAAGCATGACTTTCGATTCTCAAAAGGCCCACACCTTGGCTCCTGATGGTTTTTGCCATCAGCGTATTTCATTGGCTGTAAAATGAAGAAAAACTCTATCATTCCACAAAACCAGCATTAAACATGGAATGCGTGATTGGCTGCTTAAAGTTGATTTATTGTCTAACCATTCAACTGACACGGAAACCAATCGATGTCTTTAAGTAGAAAAACACATAATGCACCTCCCGTTTTTGTCTGACCTTCATTTCCACTGGCTCCAAATTCACTTTGATGGTAAAACTATGATTTTGCTTCTTCAAGGCCAGCCCATTAGACAGTCCTAGTCATCAGTCCACTTGACTAACATAGTTTTGCCATTGAGTAGGGTTGGCCTGACTACTGATCCATTGAAAGAGCTATTGATGACTGATTTGTTCATCATCAGAAACTATAATCCTGTTTTTTGGACTTAGTCTGTATCCTGATTTTCCTACAAGGTCGAATTTCCTCAGAGATCAAAAGTTTTAAATGAGCAATTCGGGCAATGATTCTACATGGAAGTGAGAAGCTCTGCATAAGATTTTTCAATTGGGGTAGGATGGCCTCATGTTACATGGACAGTTAATGTGAACATAATTATGGTCCAGCAATTGTTTATTATGTTGTGAAACAAATTCCCAGTTACATCAAAGAGAAAAGACCCACCTTCCCTGAATTTACTTGATGAAGCGGGGGTTGCATGTAAGAAAAAAGCGCGGCATGCTGAGGAGTCTCAAGAAGTGGGAGCTCATTTACCCACTCGCTTGTTTGCCATTGTTTACTTGAGAGCTGCGGAGAAACAATAAACAATGTCTATGTTACCATTATTTATACTGGTGGATGAATCAAAGAGAACACATTGACTGGTGGCTATGAATGACAGGTTAGGAATCAATAAAGTTATATAATTAAAAAAAATACCATTGTGGGATAAATCGGTTTTCTTGGAGGAAGAATGGTTGGGCTCCCACCAAAATCCTGGCATATGATTGGCTGATACGGGTTGATCTGTGAGAGAGCATTCATGGGAGGAGGATGGCAATTTACTGAATAACTGGAGGGGGTAATTTTAGATGTGAAAGAGCATGGCAATGCAGCCATATGTTTGGCATACTGATGCTGCAATGTAGCTTGACGATCTTCTTTTCGCTGGGCTATAGCCACATACAGAGGCTTGCCATGGAAAATGGTTCCTAGATGAACAAGTTGGGCTCAAATTAGTCAACTAAGAAACAGGTCCTATGGAGAAGGCCACCAAAAAGAAGAAAACCAGATAAGCTACCATGAAAAGTAGAAATGGCCTTTTCCGCATCAGCAGGAGTGAAAAAACTCACAAAACCGAATCCCCTACTCAATCCTTCATCATTGAGCATCACTTTTGCTGAACTTATTTTGCCGCAAGTACTGAAAAGTTCGCATAATTCATTGTCATCAACAGAGTCAATGAGGTTTTTCACGTACACATTCAAACCCTGCAGTGTACAATACATAAGATTACGACTTCACCATAAGTTTGACAACAATCATGGATCCATACAAATATTTTTTTTACCTGAAACTTCAGAAACTGTTGGCTATGCCTTACCTTGAACTGGCAACTTAGCATCTGCTCTCGTTCAGCCTTCTTTTGAGCCCTTCCTACATAGAGATTCTTTGATCCTGACCAACAAACAAAGATCCTGCTGTAAGTATTCATATGAACACATGATCCTGCATAGAGAGAGAGAAATAACTACAATGAACATAACTTACCTAGTTGTGCACCATTCATGGCCTCCATAGCCTTCTTAGCGTCTTTTGGCAACTCAAAGCTAACAAACCCAAAGCCCCGAGACTTCCCATAATCATCCTTCATTACAACAGCACTGATTATCTTCCCAAATACAGAGAACTTTTCCCGAAGGAGATCATCAGTCAACCCATTTTCCAGATTCTTTACATATAGATTAGTGAACTTGGGTTCTTCACAGGCTGATTGCTTCTCAGTCTTCTTGACAAATTTAGACACGTAACTGAACAAGAATGCAAAATTTGAATACATTTATGTAAAGACTTTCCCAGAACCAAAAAGAAAAATGTCATTTAAAACATACAAGTCAAAACCCATTTCAGAAGAAGAACAAAGAAAGGAAAATTTTCACAAGTCCAACTCCAGTGAAGAAACCAAATCATAGGACAGCATTCCAAAAGGAACATAGACTGAAAAGAATCCGGTACAAAAGGCGATCGTAAAATATAGCAAACCCAAATGCACAATGCTATCATGCAAACCAAAACCTATTTTAGCAACATAAATAAATGATGGAAAATCTTCAAGCCCAGTTCAAATAGGAAAAATAGAATAAAATGAAACAGGAGGAATGGTGAGAGTCAAATCGAAGTAGAAGCTAGTTGATAAAGAAATCCTTTGCAAAACAAAAGAATTCAGAAAGAGAAAATCAAGAAAATAAAGGAATTGCAAATTCCCATGTTAAATGTGAACATCCACAAAATCAATTAAACAAGAAGTTGAAGGAATAAGAAACACAACTCATGAATCAAATCCAGATAAAAAGATGATGAATAAAAAGAAAGAAAACCCACCAACCAATTCGATAGGAAACAAAAACCTAAAAGAAGGGAACCATTAAACCAATTGAAGAAAAGACAAAGATAATAAATAAGAAAAAGAAAACCCACAAAACCCAATTCAAACAGAACAAAAGGGAAGAAGAAAAGCCAACAACCTAACTAAAACATCGAAAGAAATCAAGATTGCTCACATTTTCTTTCCATAAACAAGACTACCATGAAGCGCCTCCACAGCAGATTGAGCAGCTTCCTCAGAGTCGAACTGAACAAATCCAAACCCCTTATTATTTCCATTCTCATCTGCCACTTTACAGGAAAGAATGTTCCCAAACTTCCCAAATATCTTACGCAACGCAGCGCTGTCAATCCAAAGATCCAAATTCTGGGAAACAAAAATGGAGGGTAAGACAACAAAAGAACCAAAAAAAAAATAAAAAAAAAAATAAAGAAGAAGAAGAAGAAATGGTACCTTAACAAAAAGATTGGCCATGCCGCTCTTCCTGGAAAGTGGGTCCCGAAATGACCACATGATTCGCATCTGCTTTCCTTTCAGCTGGGTGTGGTTGAGAGATTCCAGAGCCTTGGAAGCTTCATAATCGAAACAAGCAATGCCATTCTTCAGATAATTGCAGTCATCCCATTTTACCAATAGAATAGAGATAAACGGAAACAAAAGCAATGGCATCATTTAAATGAATTACAATATCAACATTTCCGATCTGGAATCAAAACCAGAGCTGTTCAAACAATTTTGTTTTCTCTTTTTTACTAAGAAAGAAGATACGGAAACTGTTCGAATTTGTCCGATTTCACCGTTCTACCAAGAAAGAGAGAAATACCATCGGTCCTAAATCCAGAAAAAGCAGAGCAGCAACGTTCGGATGATAACGAAGATGCCATTTTAGCAAGAAAAGAAAGAGAGAAATACCGTCGGTCCTAAATCGAGAAAAAGCAGAGTAGCGTCGTTCGGATGATAACGACAATGCCATTTTACCAAGAACAGAGAGAGAGAGAGAGAGAGAGAGAGAGATGGTTCGAATTGTAACGATCTTGTCATCTTTCCAAGAAAGAAGATATATATATAGAGAGAGAGAGAGATTTTACCGTCGGAGGGAGATAAGAAGTTGACGTAGCCGTAGCCGAGAGAGGCTTTGGAGGTGGAGTCTCGACAGACGCGGACGGAAACGACGGGGCCCACGGCGGAGAAGGATTGTATGAGGTCAGAGTCGGAGATGGAGGGGTCCAGATCACCCACGTAGAGGGAAGAGCTGGGAAGAGAGGCCCCGGCGACGGCCATTTCCCTTCTCTTTTCCTCGTTTGGATCCAAAATCACAGAGTTAG
Organism: Magnolia kwangsiensis; assembly: GCA_037074715.1. Taxonomy (NCBI): domain Eukaryota; kingdom Viridiplantae; phylum Streptophyta; class Magnoliopsida; order Magnoliales; family Magnoliaceae; genus Magnolia; species Magnolia kwangsiensis. The sequence goes on from CM073581.1 coordinate 103,701,272, forward strand.
GGCTAGGGTTTTCTTCTTCTTGAGAAAGAGAGAGGGGGGGGGGGGGGGCAAATGCAAACGCAAGAAACTTAACAGATCCAACAGCCTCGAGGCTTTTTGTACGAAATGAATTTGGGCGGGAAAGAATTATGTTGGTTGAGAGAGAGAGAGAGAGAGAGTCCCTTGTTAGTTACAAAGGACGAGCCTTGCGAACGGACTCGCGCACCGGGGCTCGCGAGAGGACACGCGTCATGTGACAGACTCGTGCGAGATCCGTATCGCTTCTTGAGGAGTGGCCCATCCTTTGATGCAAGCTGATCCGCACTCTCGTCGATCCGTTGCATGTGGAGGGAGTCTTTTTTATACAGCTACTTGCGAACCGCTGCATACAGGACTAGACAAATCGGTGGCATTTCTGGACCGTTGCTTTATGTTCACTTGAGTGTATGTTTTTGGGCCATTGATTAGAGGGATGAGGAATCCACCATCCAATGTATGGACAATAAGATCAATGGCCTGGATGATCCAAAAAGGGGACCCATATATCTATGATAGGCCGTAGGTGACTGGGACCCAAAGCTGGCCCATTGCCACCCCAATTTGTACCTTTATTTCAGGAGAATCTATAAGCATTTTAAAATATATAGTGCATGTTTGGCTGCTACTCAATCAAGAGTTCAATTCATTTTACTTAATTGTAATTATGTGGTCCAAAATGGGAGAGTTATATTTTTAATATAAAAAGAACCTATGGACAATGCAGCACATTCATCACCTGAGCAAGTGATCGCAATGGCCCAGGTTTGGGCTGGGCTAGGCTTGGGCCCATACTGGCACTTAAGACCCAATGCCTGAGCTCCGCCCAAGTCTAAACCTGATAAATAGGTGGGGCCCGGGCCTGACCCAACCCACATCAATAAAATCCCTATTTCTCACTTAAATTTCTTAATTAATTCATTGATCAAGTGGGCCACACCTGCTCAATAGCCATTTTAAAGGAATGAAACCAACCGTCTGCATTCAAGAAAGATGGGTTGCCCAACGGAGGATTATAATGTTGGATTTATAAGATACAAGATGTATACATATTTAAGATATATGGGCTGCCCAATGGAGGATTAAAACATTAGATTCATAGGATATAACGACTATACATATTCAAAATAGATGGGTGAGTATTGTTTTTATGAATGACATATTCATTTTTCTTGATTTTACTTTTACAGAAATTTGATGAGGTTGTAATTAATTATAATATTTCTTTTAAGGCCATTTCTCATGTATAAAAACAAAGCTATACTCGATTAAAAGCATAAGTAATTTTTTCCCTCATGTTGGGCTTAGCTAGTCTGAGTCGACTTGGGCTAAAATAAACTCGAGCTGAACCCGGCCTAAAAAATTATTGAGCCATGCATGTGGGCCCAAGCCGAGCTCAAAGCTGGTTTAGACAGGCTACCTTCCCACTGCCACCCTTATAATAAGGGAAGTAGACAGGATATCTGAACTGTGCCCAAGGTAGCCCACCATAGCAAAAATCATGTTGGCCCGCCAAATTTACCAAGCTGCCAGCATTTCGTGCTTGGACACATCATGCATTGGCCAGACGTCTCGCATTCTTGCCAAATTAGCACATGTGCCGTGTGACCCGCTAACTTCTATATATATATATATACATATATATATAGAAGGGATAATAACATGAAGAAGGTACGCTTTGCCATAATGATACAACTTACAAAAGCTAACATTTATTAATTAAGATAGTGACAAATGAAAATTGCTGGTTGTTGAAAAGGATAACACGTCTTTAGAAATTAGAGAATACTGGTTTTCTAAATAGCATTGGCTAAAAGCGCATATTAGAAGAGATTGGCTAATTCCGCAGGACCACAACAGTGGACTGACCTGTCCATCTACGTTGAGGCACATGTGCCAATAAGGAACATGTGTGTGAGATCTGGTCTTTCGATCTTGTTTTTTATAATGCTCAGATCTTGATCTTACAAAATCAGGTACGAATTTCATTCAGGTGTGCCACAATGTATAAAGTAAATTGGTGGCTAACATAACACCTCGTTTTCTTTTTTTAATGCATGCTGGCCCACCTAATGTGTGAAGCGCCCCCATCGTTGGGCCAAAAGATCTAAATTATGTGGCCCACCTGATGAAAACGTGTGTGTGGATGGACAGGACGCCCACGTGTGTGGAATTTCTGGAATTCAAATCTGCTTTCCAGGTTATTTGATACAATTCAACCTTTACAATGCACGTGAGAGGAGAAGCAGGTGGTCAGACGTGACACGTGTGTGGTTGTGCAATTGTAAAAGAGTTATTAGATACTCTGTAGTGTATTGACACATGATATACATGCATTTACAACCCATGCATATGGCATATAGTGTTCAGTTTAACTGTCCAATTTATTTTAGCATGCATGATTTCAATAGAAATGTAAAATAATTAACAGTCAAAAAGTGAGAATTGTCTTTTGAAAATATAGAAATCTTTATTTTCTTAGTTAAAGATAAAAGAAAATAACATATTTTCTCATAAAATTTGAGAAAATGAAAATTTATTTTCTCACCTAATTACTTGGCTTTTGCAATAGTCACACTAGAGAAAAATAGTTTTCTTTCCTCGGTTTATTCTCATTTTCCACTGTTGAAGAAAAAACATAAGCCAGCCGTAGTATAAGAAATGCAAATTAATAAAAAACATAAAGTCAAAATAAAAAGGGTAAGTGACAGAAAGCATAAAAATATACATTATTCAGTAATATGCCTATGCGTAGGAGAATGTTTTCCTTGTACATATGCTTCCTCTTATATAAATATAGGACATAAAAGAAAGAACATGTAAAAGCTTAATAAAAGTATGCTTCACTATATACATCCATTTGCACGTCCATAATTTATTTTCATTTTAGAAAAATCACACTAGTACGAAGAGAGAGAGAGAGAAGCCTGATAATTATGTTTTTCTTATTTTAATGAAGATTAAATAATTTATATGTTGCTACCCAATAGATACAAGTATACTGTCAAATTACATAAATTTGTGCACCTCGTTAGCTTTAGCTTTTGTTTTAGCTCATTCTCCTTTGTGGTTGTGCATTACATGCATTTGTTGCATGTAAGTATTTTTTTGCACCAATTGATATTAAAGTCAATGGCTAAGAATCCTTCTAACACAAGTGATATGGGTGTCTGTATTGTAAACTTGCTCAGATGATTATATTGAGTTTTATAAAATTCAAAGTGCTGGAGTTTGCTAATTTCAACTACTCATTGTGAAAACTAAAGGTAAACATGTTATTGGTGAAAAACAACAATATAATTGCAATAAAGAGAAAAGATAAAGAGTTAATTGAAAAGATAAGTCCTATTTCTTATTTTATTAACACATGCACTCACATCATAATGATTTTTGTCACTGCAATGGATACTTGAATCCATGATCTTGTGTTGAAACTCCTACAAATTTATCATTGAGTAAAGATTTTTAAAACACATTTAAAGAGAGAACAAAATATAAAAGATAGAGATTTATATGATTTGACAATATACTTTCTTAACCTTATAAAGCTTTCTTCTTTATTAAAAAACATATTTATAATACGTATCTCTTTCCTCCTCTTCGTACTCTTACACTTATCAATCCAAACAACCCCCTAGATATAGCATCCAAACAAGCCTGGGGATTAAATCAATGCCTGTCGGATGGCCCCCAAACATGCCACAAAGCCCAACCCAATTTTGACTGTGCATCCAAACAGGCCCTAAACAAGTAAAATCTTTTTACCGAGATTCAGCGGAGGGAAGCTTTTGAAAGGTTGTGATGGAAACATCATTTGCTATGTTTGAGGTACAGTCATGGTTGGATATCCTTCTCTAGAAATACAGACTTTTTCACGTTAGCCTACTTCTAGGATGGTTTCATTACCCCTGCTCAAAGCAATCAGATAGTTGGTTTGGGACCGTTTGATGGAAAACACATGGCCCACTCAGGATAGAATCCCTGACAATGCTTTTCCAGATAGGCTACCTTTCCAACGTGGCCTCATAACGTTTCATCTGCATCATGCTTTCAAAGCAGTCCTGTGACCATGAGAGGACTTCGTTGATGGATACTTGACATGTAGCAGGTGGGACAGCGGATCCAGAGCATCCATCCTGTGGATGCTCCAGATGGATGATCAATAAAAATGGATTCGATAGAAGCTTTTGTGTTAAGGTCATCCTTTGAAGTGTGGGCCATTTATGGTCATAACCTACTACGTGGACGGCCTGGATCTACATCCCAGCCACCTGCCAAGTTTCGGCCACTGGGCGACAAACACCGATCAGATCCAGCGCGATGGATTGGAGGCTTTAGTGACGGTGGGACGTTGTTAGTAGCACGATGGATGGTGACGCCGCGATTCCTTGACACCAACTTACGCTTGGACGAATGTGACTGAATTTTACAGACTGTTGATGCATGAGGAGGGGAAGATCGTCCTGATGGGACCATTTTTTACAAATATGGCCCACGGTTCATCGATCCAGTCCATTGATATTGTAGAACCGAATGTAGATTGGGGCTGACCTAAAGATAGTAGTCCATCCTTAAAGATCCCATCCACTAAATATTATGTATTTATTATGAACAATTGCTGTCTTTTCTTTCAACCTTATATAGATGGGGAACTTATCAAAGTGGTCAGAAAGATCTAATCTCCAATCATTTTTAGAGATCCCTCATCCATAGTACAAACCATAAGATCAACAGTCCAGATGACTAAATTGTTTGCCCAATCTGTGCATTATGGTGCATCAAGTCACTTTTCATGTTTGGGGCATCAACACTAATAAATCATTTGTTTTGCTTTGATTCTTTGTAGATAAATATTTTGATACTCCGGCAGTGTGATGGATGATGCGCAGGGAGTCAGAACTTACAGAGAAATTGTTTATATCTCGTACAGATAATTCAATCTGAACCGTCCAAATTATGGGTATCGGTTTATATGTATATAATTAGATTGTCGGATATTTATTCGATGGTTAGAAATATAAAATTATCCTATCATCTTATTTTTTTTTAAAAAAAAAAAAAACAACTGTCCATAAATGAAAGGTAAGGATTGTTCCACCAACCTGAAACGACAGTGGATTCCACAATTTGCCTGATTACATTGGGTTACTATGCCACTTGTATCATTTCACAGTACCTGAATATCAAGCCTCATGCACAGCCAGAGTATCAAATAACTCCCTATCTTCGTGCTCTTTTTCCCTTTTTATGGAACCATCCCGGGACAATGGATATGCAGCAAATATCCAAATGACGACTTGGGATGCCAATATTCCTCCATTGGCGGTGGTAGGGAGAGCACTAATGCTTCTCCTTTTCTTTGGACGGTGGCACGAATGTCTTTCACAAAGGAACCATTGTACGGTCCTCGTTGGCTCTCTGCAAGTGGGGTCCACGGCCTGATGAATCGCTGTTCGACTGGACGCAGTTTGGCTAGTGACCCCAACACCAGGCACCACGCTGGTCTCAAACCTTCGCGGGCCCATCATAATGTATTGTTTTATCAGTTGTCTGATCGGTCGAGACAGACCTAAATCTCAAGTAGACCACACCATAGAAATTAATGGAAATTGACTGAAATAATTTAATGGTGGACATTCAATAAACACTGTTTTCCTCTGTTGTGGTCACATGCGATTTGGATCTACCTTATTTTTTGCCTTATGCCTAAAATATGTTGGAAAAATAGATGTACGGTGTGGATAAAACACATACATCAGAGTGGGCCTACAGAGCTTTGACACCAGCTAACTGTTTGGTGTTGGGTCACTCAGCAAACAGGTAGGACACGTGCACAAACACGGTCACGTCCACCTGATGCATTGTTTCACTTCGACTCGTTGGTTTCCATTCTCCTATCTGGACCGTCCATTCGGTTCATCTGCTCTTTATTACGTTCATTGAAAATTCAGACCAATCACATGATCAAACCATACATTCAGCGGCACGCAGAAACAGATGGAGAAGATCATTCATAGAAAGATATCTCACAGTAACTAATATTTCAGACCATAGAATGATTGCCGTGATTTTTGCACAGCAATGGAAGAAGAGTGGACACCTAATGAATGGTCCAGATGTGTGATGCGTATGCCAACGAGTCTAAATTCAACTAAATGCGTGGGAAGGATTCCATACACACAGCCTGCTTGATAATCTGTTATTGCAAAATACCGAGTCCTCAGGGAGAAGCAGATTGGGTGGTGCCCCAACACCAGACAGATAGGTGATGTTGGGTGATGCGGGCCTCACCGCGATGTACGAGTTTTATATCCACATTATCTTTCCATTCTCCCATCTCATTTCGAGGCATGATTAAAAAAATGCAGCAAACGAAGTGGTCAAGTGGACCACACGGCAGTAAATGGTGAGGATGATAACACTCACCGATGAAACTTTCTTAGGGTCCACTGTAATGTTTAATTGCCATTACAAAACTCGTGGGTCCTACGAAGTTTTTAACGGCTGATGTTCAGTTACTATTATTTCTTGTGGTGTGGCTCACTTGAAATTTAAATCAACCTAATCTTGGCTTTATGCTCTATATGTGTCGGCAAAACAAATGTACAGCACAAAAGCCCTACAGTCACCACCTGAGCCGCTTCCCTCCGTGGGGGGCTTGGCCGATTCTGGCCCACTTGCATACTACTGCTCATCCAGTGGGTCCCACATCAAATGACTTGAGTGAACGATTTTTGCTATGTGCATGCCGGTGAGACCTTCCAGACGAAGGTTTATATCAACATGATGTTAGTGTTCAGATGAGGCGAGCTTCACCGCCCAAACTCTCCTCCCATCGCGCTTGGAGAATGTTAGGTGTACACAGATGATTTCACGCGATTAACGTGCATGAGTTTTCCGATGGGACACGCTGCGTATCTACCCATGGTCCTCGTTCGTCCAACAGGCCTTACTATAAACGGGACATAGCCGAGAAACTATGCCAGCTGGAGGATCCTCCAAAGAAGTGGGCGGACGGTATCGATTTTCTCCTCCGTTGGATTGTAAATGGGTTAAAATAAGCATAGATCAACTCGCAATCTGACATGTGGACATCGAATTAACGGTGTAGATTACCTCCACAGTGTGAAAGTGACGGTTTGATTTCTTAAATACAGAACAAACTATTGGCAGTACATTACCTTGACTCGTGGGCTGACCATATCGTCTCGTTATCCGATCTACTTCTATTCAAATTCAAACGTCGATTCAGAAGGTCCCACCTAAAAGGACGACGTTTCTACGTGGTCCTTCTACAGTCCCCGAGAATTCGTACCACCGCTCTGTGGGCCTACAGCCATGCCAGTGTGACATTTACGTCATTTATCAGCTGTGTCCGTTAATTTCGGTGTATTAGTAGATCCAGAAGCTCCAATGGTCCACACACATGGAAAGGGGAAGCGGATTGGCTTGTGTACCTCACACCAGCTATATAGCTGCTGTAGGTATGGATTGTACGAAGACGAACACGCTCCTCGAGTGTAGAGTTGTACCAACGGCTCAAAAGAGATCAAAGTTTTTTTAACCCCACAATGATATATTTATTATATCTATATAGTTAAATATCATTTTAGAACGTTATCCAAAAAATGAATCATATTCAAAGATCATGTGGACCATACCATAAATAGATGCGAAGATAATAATTTTTTCCATTAAAAAATTTATAAGGCCTACTATAGATAATATTTTTCATCTCCTTTGTTTATAAGGTGACAAATACCTAAATGAATAAAAAAATAAATTTTATAATGATCCAAAACTTCTATAACTCCATAAAAAGTTTCAATGATAGACATTAACTCCCCCATTACTTTTTGCAGTGTGGTCCACTTTATAATTAGGTGTCTTATTTTCTTCTCGAGTCCTGCGACAAGCCCGCCAAATGGGTGGATGTTTTGGATATAACAGTTACCTTATGATTAGACATAGATAACTTGCTGACGGGAGTGTAGCAGCTATAGAGCTGGTGCGTGGTACACCAGCCAATCCGCCTCCCATGGTAAGCATCTTCGACTTCAACCTCATACCAGGACGACATCAAAACCACACACCGGGCTCAAAAAGGTTTTATTTGTGGTCGTCCCATCCTCTTTTTTTCCCGTGGTGTGGCCCGTCCGATTCCTGAGCTTACGTCCTAACATAGGCTGGAGCAGTTGTGATGAATTGATATGTTGGGCGCTGTGGGGGCACGTAATGCATGTGTTTTCGCACATGTGTTTTTTCAACTTTATTTTAACCCATGGAACAAAAAAAAAATAAAGTATACAACGGGTTAAGTGCAATGCAGTGGGGATAATGACATAGACAGTCAAAATCTATTTAGTACCCTCCATCATACCTTTAAAATAAAAATAAAAATCATCTAGCCTGTTGGTAGCGTAATTCACACCTGTGAATGAACAGAAACCCAAAATATCAGCCTCATCTAAACTTTCAGAGCCCTTAAGAATTTTTTGTTGGGGTGATAATTGTTCTGCTACTGCATCCTATGATGTGGTCTACTTGAGCTTTGAATCTGCTATATCCGATAAGTAATTAAATTGAAAGCCCAAAGTGAGCCACACCAAATAAATAAGGGGATTGAAAGCTTATCGGTTGAAACTATTAAGGCTTGTTAGGCTGGGTAGATTAAGAGGGATGGGATGGTAAAATTCCAGGATATAACAAACGAGCCAAACAGGTCTAATGAACTTGTCCTGAGATATAGCAAACCGATGGATCTTAAGCCAATCTACTGACTTCACCATCATTGCCTTAAAATTGATTTCATACCTCCTAATCTCATTCAACCGTACCTGAGACGTGTTTGGTTGGATGGATTGGAAGCTAAAATCTTAGAGCCTGTTTGGCCGGGTGGATTGGAAGGGATTGAATGGTATTAGGGTGGATGGTGTGGTTTTCTAAGTAATAATGGTGTTGTCGGTGGATTGTCTTCGGATCCATAGGATTGCTATATCCAGATTGTTTGGCATGCCTGGCCAGTTCAGGGATTAAACCTTCCCATCCCTTCCAATCCTATGAACCAAACATGTCCCGGACAAATTTGAACAAATTAGAGTGGATTGGATGGAATTTAAAGATAATGATGGTGTTGTCACTGGATTGTCTTGAGATCCATGAGATTGAGATCCGATCACCAACTCTGTTTGAATTGCCCAGCCATTCCCAGGATTCAACTTCCAATCCCTTCCAATACCATCCAATCCCTTCCAATCTGATCGGCCAAACGGGCCCTTAGGATATGTTGCCCATGCCAAACATACTTAGGTGAACTTGTCTCGGGATATAACAATCCCATGGATCTTAAGGGCCTGTTTGGCCGTGTAGATCCCATGATATTAAGAGGGATGGGATCAATTATAAGGTAATGATGGTGGTGTCAGTGGATTGTCTTAAGATCTATGGGATTGCTTATATCCTGGACAAGTTCAATGGATCTGTTTGGCACGCCCCACATATCCCGGGATTTTACCTTCAATCCATTCAATCACAGTATAGGATCAATTTCAAGGTAATGATGATAATGCCAGTGGATTGTCTTAAGATCAATGGAATTGCTTATATCCTTGGACAAGTTCACCGGAACTGTTTGGCTCGTGATGCCCATCCAAGGATATTGCCCATTCCATTCCATCCCATCCCATCCCTCCTAATACCGTGGGATCTGTTTGGGCAAACAGGCGCTAAACCAATCCACTGTCACAACCATTATTACCTTAAAATCCATCCCATCCCTCCTAATTGCATTGGATCCGTCCCCATCCCATCCCTCCTAACCCCATGGGATCAGTTCGGCCAAACAAGCCCTATAGAGAGTACGGGTTTTGAGTAAAGTTGATGTCTCTTTATTGGCTACGTAACCTTATTAATTAGTTGGATGACAAATAAACATCAAGTGAGCTTATGGAAATATACGATTCTAGACACTCAATCTCTACTGTTTCCATCGTAGGTCTACTTGAGCTTCAATCTGCCTCTTTTTGGGCTCATACCCTCTGTCAGAATGAATGAATGGCGTAGATAAAACATATAAATCATGGGCTTCACAGGTTCCCTAACAGGACCGTCCGTCTCAAGCCATGTCCTCCTGGTGGGGGTGCACCAGATCCATGGCCACCTGATCCCCGTCCGGACATCACATGACCAGGGCAGAGGGAGCCGGCCTCCTCAACAATCATCAACCGCTCGATCAGAGAACAAAACCGGCTACCGGTCTTAAGGACCCCGCAGGAACCAGTATCTTCATCAACCTGAAATTTTCCGCTGGCTTACCTAACGTCCAGGATCTTACGCATGCCCGCCACGTGTCTCAAAAGGACGCGCGTGTACCACACGTGTGCAATTAGCACATCTCAACAAATACTGTTCAGCGCTCTCCATCCCCCGTTCTCCTTTCTCTCATCGCTGCGTCGGAAAATCCCCCTTTCCTGCCGATCTGAGAAAGAAACGATTCTCCCTCAAGCGATTCAACTCAAACCCTCCCCTCCCAGATGGTCTAAATAGAATAGCCCGTGCGACCACCGAAAAATTCTCTGTGTGGGACCACCGTTTCATCCATGACCTCAATCAGATGCCCATGCCCTCCTCTTCCGTACTTAGCCGACCTGCTGTAATGAATTGCCATTTCCATCTTTGTGAATGGCAGCTCATCTCCCATCTCTCTCCTCCATCGCATTCCTTCTCTCTCTTCTCCTCATCTCGACCCTCGCTGCCTCCCAGGACGAATTCTCGATCATTGATTACGATTTCAACATCCACGATTATTCCCCTCCATCTCCCCCACCGCCTCCGCCGTCACCCCCTCGCCCGCCGTCCATCTCCTGCGTAGACGATCTCAAAGGCGTCGGTTCTCTGAACGATTCTTGCCAGCTCAACACCAGCTTAGAACTCGATTCCGATCTCTACATCGAGGGCGAGGGCAGCGTTGACGTCCTCCCTGGCGTCTCCGTGAACTGCACCGTGGCCGGTTGCACCCTCATCTTCAATCTCTCCGGCGACTTCACCCTGGGCCAGAATGCTTCGATCATTGCTGGCTCAGTCAGAATCATTGGGACGAACGTCACCTTCCACGAAGGTTCCTTGATCAATACGACGGCGCTTGCTGGCGATCCTCCTCCCCAGACCAGCGGGACACCGCTCGGGATTGATGGTGCGGGCGGGGGTCATGGTGGGAGGGGTGCGTACTGCTTGAAGGACAAAGGGAAGCTTCCGGAGGACTATTGGGGCGGGGACGCATATTCTTGGTCCACGCTCCAGCAGCCGTGTAGTTATGGGAGCAAGGGTGGGTCCACGAGTAGGGAGGAAGACTATGGCGGCGGAGGGGGTGGCAGGGCTTGGGTCGAAGTGAGAAGTGATCTTGTAGCGAATGGCTCGATATACGCTGATGGTGGAGATGGCGGGCTCAAAGGCGGTGGAGGATCAGGTGGCAGCATTTTCATCAAGGCTCCAAAAATGTAATCTTTCCTCCTCTTACTTTGAATCTTCATGCATGAGTGTGCCCGTTTCATCATTCCTATTGTAATTAGGGCAATCTTGCTTTATATACAATTCTAATTCATTGGAAACTTTTCTATGGCAGGAGGCATCTAATTCTAATCTTCATCATGTCATTTTGCAATACTACTGGTGGATTTAGGGTTTTGATTGTATGTGAATGGTTTCAGTTTTAATTGAAAAGAAAAGTTTCTATTGGAAAGAAAAATCAAATACAACCAATATGAAGCTTGAAAATACGTGTCTTGTCTCAAAAAATAGATGTAGGAGCTCTTCGCTTATTTATTTATTTACTTTTTTTTTTTTTTAACACCCGCCCACCCACACCCCCACACACTCACATACCCACCCACACCACATGGGCACTCGATCCCTGATCTCAGTGTTGAAACAGAGTCTGTCTACCACTAAGCCATGGAGCTGGAAAAATAGATGTAGGATCTCTTCACTTGTATTTGAAGCTGAGAAGGAAGGTGTACAAGGATTCTGGAACACATCTGTAACTTTCATTGTTCAGATTGTCTTCGTTTTGGCTCAATGAACCACATCAAAAGAGTTTCTCTCTATCAAAGACTGGAATTAGGAAATTGAGTGAAGTAGTGAAAACTCAAAACTGAGAACCCCACATCAATGCTTTAATCTTTGGTACAGAAAAATCTTTGTATTCCAGTCCACTCGGATTGGGCATCAACCTGAAATGTCACTGGTATGAACCTCATCTATCTAGTGGGTTCCCTTTTCATCTTCTGCTGCATCCTCTCTTTGCAGAGCTTGGATGAACGTGTTATTATTATTATTATTTTTGGAAATTTCGATAGGATTTTTTTTTTTTTTTTGAAAGATGAATTTGGATAGAATGTTAGCTCCCAAGGTGCGACAAACAGGTCACATCTCACATCCATTGCCCCCTCAAGTGCCTGGCTGGACTCCCGTTTGAGATCTTTCTTTGGACTGCTGATTTGAGAAGCTTAATCTACGCTGGGCCATGCTTTGAGATTGACGGCAAAGTGCTCCCTCCCTCCCTCAGTAGCTTACAGTTTAAAGTATTGGAACTTGACAATCCAATTGGGAGATTCTGAATCAAGCCTCTTATTGGGCTTCACTCTGTGGAGGATGTAGTTCAGGAAGGCGTGGGAGCTGACGCTGGATCTTCATGGAGAAAACCTTCAGTCAAACGTTTATACTGGTAGGCTTATTCCTAAATGACAAATGGCGGTTGGACAGTCTGTAAGTCCCCTCCCTAGGGTCTCATGGTCAAAATTGATGATTATATGTTTTAGTGATTTTCTAGGCTGCGAGGACGGAAATCTCCATTCCTCCTACTGAAGTGCCTCAAGGTCTCCAATTTGCTCTGTAGGCAAGAGCTTTGATGGCTGATTTCCTGTGTGAAATTTCGTTAGTCTCATTTCTTCAAGAGCAGATAGGCTTCGATGATTGAAAATCAACTCCAGTTTTTTCACAGTGAAGAGGAGCACTTCACTGGTTGAGCTCCTGCCCACTGGGGAAACCAAGTATGACCTGACTGATGTTCTTTAAAGAGTCCCTAGGAAGGATCCTGTAAGCGGGGCCCATCTCGAAAATCTTCTAACCATTATTTGCCACAACTGCCTGACTATCCATACCCGGTAGAGTGCTGGATATCAACGGTTCTCAATAGTTGTGTTTCAGGGTACTCTTGTTTTTTTCTTCAATTTAGATGGATCTAGCCTGGTACCCCTAGTTGCTCGTCAACTCCTACGATCTGGTCCCGTGTATTCTGTCCTCTTATTTCTCACTCAGTTTTCTCAGATGGAGGGTGGATATGAGAACTAGGCCATCCTAATTCGGCCTTATAAGGAGCTTTCTTCCTCAGGGAACCCAGGCCTCTGCCTGTCTGATGTGGGGTTGCTGTTATGTTAACCATTTTGTGTCAAGTTTCATCTCACCATTCCACTTGGCTGACAACTATCTATGGCCTCTGACAATATGTTTCATCTCGTGGGCTCTGGTCCCTAAGTAGGATGTGATACCTTGCTGTTTTGATTGAAGAAGACACCTTGTTATTTGTGGAGGAGAATGTCATCCAAGTCTATCAGGATCAGTCATGGAGAATTCCTCTGATTTTCGAGGAAATTTCTTGCTATATCCCTTCCCTTCTGATTTATCTGTTAATAAATTGGAGGAGCTAGCATCAGTGCTGTAGCGTGATTAAATCCTGACTTGATTTGTAACCTGACATGGGTGTGGCCTCTCACCGTCTTCCCTCAGATTGTTTTCATGAAGCTAAATTACTCCAGTTAGTAGAAAATTGTTCACACAAAAAAGGTGAAGAGGATTAAAAGCATTGAAGTACCCATTCGCCAATCACCTTATTTAACTACAGCTGAGGATTAGAGTTCGAAGTACAATTACTTGTCACAGTTTTGCTCTAACTCAACTCTGCCCTTGGAAACAACATTCACCTGCTTGAGTGGCAACCCACTTGGGAATGGCACCTTTACTCCCACTGCCAAGTCGTTCCCTAGCTTCTGCTTGTTTTTATTTGTCCACCTCATCTCTAGTAATTAATCCTTCATCAACTCTTTTTTGTCTCCTCCTGTCTGCTAAAACTTTGCCTGATGAACATAATAACTGGGATAAATAAAATTCACCCACTCGGGTGGTGAGTGTACTTGGAAATGGCGTGCCTATGCCACTTCTGAGTTGTGTTCCAGCTTGCACTTGTTTTTATTTCTCCACCTCATTGCTACTAATTATTCCTTCTTTCCATTCTCTCTACCCTACTTTTGTCTTCTTGTCTTTGCCTGATGAAGATAGTAGCTGGGATTATTAGGGTCTTAGTGTTTCCTACCATTACAGGATAGATGTGATTTGTCTGACAATCAGAAGCTCTTGTTTCTGTACAACACAAAGTTGGAAGATACTTGGGGTTTCAGCCTTACCTCCATCTTTGGCCAACTGCCTAAGCTGCTACCCTTTAGCGAACGGGCAATATTTTCTATATCGGTATCGATGGATGTATCGCACCCTTGGGATATAGAAACATATTATGTATCGCATGGGAGATATTGGATGTATCACGTATCATGCAATGTTCGCCATTTTTGGGAAACATTAGGAAATTGGTGGAAAATTTCAATGAAACTTCAGGGATGTTCTAAAAGACATCAATACAGAAAAAGCAGGCCGTAAAGGCCCTGTAACGGTCCATAACAGCCCTATAATGAACCCATAACGGTCCTGTAATAGTTTTGTTTTTTTTTTTAAAATTATTATTATTATTATTATTTTTCAGAAAATAAAAAAGGCCAATACGGGGGCCGTAACGGCTGTTACTGCCCTTATCATTCATAACGGTAACGGTGGTGGCTGTTATGACCACTGTTACCGTTTTGGAGCATCTTGGCGAGACATTGCCGGGTTCTCCTGCCATTCGATCAAGTATATAGAGCTCCCTCCAAAGGATGATCCTCCATATCATTACGCTGCACCCAACTGGAGAATTCTCTCATGCTAGAAGTAATCTTACCACTCTTCAGCCTTTTGAAAGAAAAGTGGGTGACGTTGAAGTTCTCCCCACTCACCATGGCTGCGGCCATTAAATATCGAGCTGAGTCTAGTGACCTGTCAAAAATAAAAAATAAAAAATCGAGTCAAGTAAAGACTCAGACGAGTTTTCAAGTCAACACTACCCAGTAGACACCGAATCAATTCAAGTTTTGAAGTTTTTAAACTATGGTTGTAGTGGAAGTGGAAAGTATCCAAACAACGCAAAAAATCAACCTAGACAAAGTTGCATAATGCCCATTGGCTTATGCTGTCATGATATTCTTAGAGCCAGCAAGCCCTCAAACCACCATGTGCCAAGTATCAAACACTAATTATGAGAAAATATTCCAAGCTTGAGTATATGCATGTTGTGCACTTAACAACATATGCATGAAGACATGGATGTGCATTTGGGCGCATGCTTTATGCATCAGTACCCCTTGGCCTTTTGTACTTGTGATAACTTTTAACACAATTTGTGACATGTTTGCATTTTGAGGTGGCTGGCTTTTGTACTTCTTCTTCTTCTTATTCTATGTATTCATGTTTTTCAAGAGCAGGAAAGGAAATGGCAAGATGAGTGCCTCAGGTGGTAATGGTTTGGCTGGAGGGGGCGGTGGGAGAATTGCTGTTGACACTTACGGCAGGCATGATGATATAGAAATATTGTTTCATGGTTAGTCTGATTGGCTCTTCTTTCCCTGTTGTTGAAATCTACGGGTACTATTGCTTTCTCACAAATTTATGAGTAAGCCTTCTAAGATAAGATAATTGTAAGCAGCTCCTATACACTGGATCTTGTTAGTTAGGTTGAGAGTTCATTGATATGTTCTTTGGTTTGGGAACTATTTCTAAGCCTTCATTTCCTGGGCTTCGTGTTTGTATTCTAATTTCTTTTCAACATAATTTTAAGTTAACCACAAAAAAATTTTAAACACTCCTAAATCATAATCATCGCAAAAAAGAAAAAAGAAAAAAAAAAGAAGACTGATAACTTGTGTCGTAATTCTGTTTTCCTTAAAATTCGTGTGCTGCAGCAAAGAATTTACAGGTTATGTATCTAAAAAAAAGAGAAGAATTTAGAGTTTATGTTGTTTCTTGTTTGTACCTTCCACCAGTGGTTTACTGGATTTTTAACATTGAATTTCTGCAAGATTTAGATTACTTGACGTTGTTTGCAGGAGGTAGCAGCTTTGGTTGTCATGAAAACTCTGGTGCTGCAGGGACCTTTTTTGATTCTGTCCCTCGAAGTCTTACTGTTAGCAATCACAACATGTCAACACAGACAGACACACTTCTTTTGGAGTTTCCTAATCAGCCACTTTGGACAAATGTTAATATCAGAAATCATGCTAAAGTTGTAGTCCCTTTGCTCTGGAGTCGTGTACAGGTCAGCAAAAATCTAACCTTCATATGTAATGGTACTGAAAATCTGTCTTTGTTTATTTTGTTGAAGTCTTTTGATCTTCAGGTAAATATGTAATTAATGGAATGTAGGATGACATGCCTAAACTTGAAAGATGCTCCAGTGCTCCCAGTTTTTAGAAATAGCGAATAGTGTGTAGCGTAGCGTTTCACCCCTCTAAAGTGTGAGGCTTAAGTTACATAATGTGTAGTGCAAGCTACCTGCTACTTCTAGATTTTTAACTAAGATTGTCCTTGTTTCCGCCAAATATCATGATATTTTTCACCAAATTAGTCATGAATAGTAATGAAATTTAATGACATTTGGTGCAACCAAATACAGAATAAAATAATAGGAAAAATAGGTAAAGATTAAGTAGAAAGGTAAAGAAAGAGTAACATAACTGATTTAATACTATTACTTTGTATTATTTTACTCAAATCATTGAAAAGATAAACTAATTTTTATTAGAAAATGGAAAATATAACAAATCATTGAAAACATTTATTGATTTTAATGTTTTAGTGAAAATAACTTGTAGTCTAAGCTGTGTACTGTGTACCATAGTCTGTGTAGCATGTAGCATATGCAAAATTAGCATGCAGCGTGCTACATGTGACTAATGCTATTTTCATGAGTTACGGCAAAGCTACAGTACGCTACGTAGCGTAAGCTACACGCTATATAGCGAAACTATTTATAATGCTCTTAGTTGCATTGGAATACTTTCCAATTCATTGATCTAGACTGTTCATTAGGTTTAGAGCATGTTTCATGGGCTACCATGCAAATATCAAGCGGGTTTGACAAATATGAACCATCTGATCGATGGGCTTCAGTAGGAGATCAAGAAAATTTTCACAAAAAATAGATCTAGTCAGCAATTTGATTAATCGCTTTGATAGGGCCTATCATGGATTGCTTATGATTCCAGAGTCTTTTTCGTTAGGCAATCGTAACCATTCAATCGATGGCTTCAAAAATGGATGGCTTTGGAAAATAAGGCTA
Source organism: Magnolia kwangsiensis (assembly GCA_037074715.1). Lineage (NCBI taxonomy): Eukaryota > Viridiplantae > Streptophyta > Magnoliopsida > Magnoliales > Magnoliaceae > Magnolia > Magnolia kwangsiensis. The sequence continues at coordinate 103,718,763 of CM073581.1, forward strand.
AATTAAAGATGGATTGGATTGTCTGATCAGTATGATTTTTGTAAGATAACCTACAAAATGTGTCCTGGACTTATTTTATCGGGCTTCACAGTATTTAGTCCATTGTTCAAAAACTCACATTAACTTGGAAATCATTCATTTGCCTTGGTGAATCGACGTGGCCAAGTTAATGTAGAAAATGGGTGAGATAACTGAATCTGTGGAAAATGGTTTACATGTGCTTGGAAATTGTTCGTTTGCTTTCTTATTGTTAGGGCGTGTTGGGACTAAGGGTAAAGGAAGGAAAAGTAAGGAAAACAAACGATTTTCTTTCGATTTGATATTACCTTTGTTGGAGAAACATAAAAAGATAAGGAAATCAGTTTCGTTTCCCCAAGGGGTAAATTTTTTTCTCAAAAAGTCAATTGGCGAAAAAAGATATTTCGCTTTGATGTGGCATTTTAAATTGTAAAATTAGTGGGAAAAGATGTTTTCCTTTGAAAATTGCAACATATCCCTTGAGCTGATGTCAGTTTACCAGATGCTTATGTCACACTTTTGCTTTCCCTTTGCTTCCCCTGGTTTTCCCCCAATTCAAACACACCCTTATAGACTTGAGAGAAGTTCTTGCGATGCTTTATGTCATTCGTGGTGGAGGGCCTCGCTCAATGTCATTAGGCAGGTGTGCACTACCTTGGATACTGGATGTGCTTGGAGTATATTTGGCTTTATTCCACCATAAATCTGCGGATTGGCTAGCATTATGTAGTTAATTCTTGTATGGAAGTTGCTTTCCTAAATGATTGCTTGTGTGAAATGTGTAGTCCCAACAATGTAAAGCTGTTTAGTGTGTCTTTTTTTTTTTTTTTTTTGGTCTAGGTTCTCCAATTGAGTTTCTGGTCAACTAGGACAATGAACTTTGTTTTGTGGGTATTTGTAGTGTCAAATCCATTTTTTTTTTTTTCAAAGAGATAACTGAAGTTTATTAAAAAATCCGCAAAAGTGTCAAATCCAATTTGAGTACAGGCTACAAAGTCCCACACTTGCCAAGCCCCAGTAGATAGGATACATGGTTTGGCAATATGCTCAACCAATTTTAAGAAATGCATTTTCTTTTGCCTTTCAAAAAAACAAATGCATTTTCTTTTTTAATAACTGCCAATACCAAATGGTTGGGATGAGGCTATGATGATATGATGATGACGATACCCTTTTGTACAATTACAGGGTTTTAATCGGTTATACAAATCCATTGTTATATTTTCACTTCAAATCCTTTTCTTATGAAGGTTAGAATTGTAGAACTCAAAGCCAATGATAAATGTATATTTGGGAATTGGAAATTTGGAATGAAGAACCCCAAAACAATGGAATATCGGAAGCAGGCTTCTATGGACAAGGCTAAATTGCTCGATTAGAAGATTGTGACTGGGCTAATGTTACTGTTAAAATGGATGTGGGTTCAATGCACTCTTGTAATCTGCTGGGTGTATCCTTTCATGGAAGGGTACTTTATGCCCATTCTTGGTCGGGAGTCCAAATGTGCAATATGCTCTCTCTCTCTCTCTCACTATGCAATATTCATCCAATTATTCATATGGTGGTGTAACTAATCAGTTTCTTGTTTCTGTTCTTTACTGGACATGTATGCAGGTTCAAGGACAGCTTAGTCTACTATGTGGTGGAGTATTGAGCTTTGGCCTAACACATTATCCCTTCTCAGAGTTTGAGCTTATGGCTGAAGAGCTTCTCATGAGTGATTCAGTAATCAAGGTAAGTTTTTGCATTGTTTATTGATCTGCTATCATGTGTGATTGACTGACGTGAGAACCCTTGTAAATCCTGTAAAACTCCACCCTGCCACCACCAGAACGTGTTGACACCTATTGTACCTGTCCTTCCTGTCTTCAAACATATCCATGTTTCCAAATATAATACATATACTTCCCAGGGGGAGGTTTAAGGGTCCGTTAGCATGTGTCATACATGTATGCAGATAGCATCATCTGGATATGACTATGATATGATGATTACAGTTGTGATGACACTTGCTATATTGCGTTTGGCACCTACAATATCTATTGGCATAACCTTGTGTGGATAGTGCATGATGCTTAATGGTGAATACTTTTTGACGTCACCACTTGAATAAGCGGCTGGTGCAATTTTTCTGTTCTGCTCCATTATAGTTGAATCAATGATTTAATGGTTTTGATAGTTTTGTAACCATGAGGTTTTAGTTTCTGGATTCTCAGGCTTGCTAGGTTGCTGGGCTCTCAGGTTTCTGGGTTCTAAGGCTTGTTGGGTTGCTCGGTTCTAAGAGTTCCAATTTACAAGTTTTGGTTCGGATCTTGTTGCAATTAGTCATCCTGTGTCAGGTGGGGTGCCTATAGTGAGTAAATAATGCGTTAGGAGAAATGTGGTGGGTGAGCGAATAATCTTTTCTAAAAGTGTTCCTTGAAGTATGGAGGGGATCTCGGATTAGATTTTGGGAGGGGTCATAGGCTTCTAAATGGGCAGTTTTGCCAGGATTTCTCCATGCTTTACAAATTACAATATACTTCGTTGAGGGAAGCCTTGATCTCTTAGTTCTGTAAGAAGACGGGATGTTTGGTTTAGGAACCTTGCCTTTACAGAAATCGAATATAAATGTGCGAGGCCGCGAGCTAGCTCAAGTTTGCTCCAAATACAATATTATTGCAGTGTTGAAACGAGAAGATTGCATTAGGACTTTAAAGGCCGTGCACTTGAGGTTTTATCTATAAAAAAAACCACGATATCAATGAGCATCATTGGACCAGGGCTTAATGGTGGCGTGCTGGTTGACCAATCTAGGGATCAGGTTCCATGTTGGATGGATACTTCTTCGTTGTTTTCTCCCTGCCATAATCTTGCTTTACAAATCGTGAGTACTAAATGAGCTTTAGGGCCCGTTTGGTGGGTGCATAGTCATATTCACATGAGAATTAGTGCCGTCAACAGAGGCTATTTTGCATCTGGTGCACAAACGGACTATATAAATAGCAATGCTATCTAAATATCACTATTTTCACGGCACTTTCTCTCTCGTTAATTGCTGGATTATTGGCATAGTTGGGTTCCGAGAAAAAACTTGGAATATGGCTGTTTTGATAAGAGAAAAATAGGGCGTTTCTTCCGTAACATTCATAGAATAAGCTTCTTCCACATTATTGTGTGCAAGGGCCAACCTTGATGTAGGGACCACATCAATCTGTCCGAAAGGTGCAGCCTTTCAACTTCACCCTAAATACTGGAATCCAGTCCAATCCAATGCAGAAACTGGTCTCACCAAAAGTGAATTCCACAGGTGATTTTTGGGATGGGGACGCCCACAATTAAAACCTTCAAGATTGTGTGGGGCCCACCGTGTTTTTTGTGCCATCTTTTTCATTTAGAATAAGGAAAGCTTTGGGATGAAAGGATACCCCAAAATCAGCCCACTCCAAACCTTAGGTGGGCCACACTGATTTTAGAGGTTTTAGGCATAATTTTACATGATGTGGCCCGTTTGAGTTTTTGGATCTAAGCAGAAAATGTGGTGGTGCATGTTATGGATGGTTTCGATGTTATGCATGCATCATGGTGTGGGACCCACTCCCCATGTTGTGGAATAAGCTTGTTATACAAATGTTGTAGAGGAACAGACCTGGAGGAAAGAAAAAAAAAGAGAAAATGGAAAGAAAGATTTGTTTTGCCTCTCTCATCTCGTATTCCAATGTGTTTCGCCAACATTGGGCCCACATATGACTTATTTAATGAACGGAACCATCCATGTTATATATGGAAAGAAAGCTGGTGTGTTGCTTCTTTCTTATGTTTCATATGCCAGTGTTTGTCACGTGTGTTGTTGACAGTGGGCCCACATGGTGACTTTTTGACGCTGATCGGAACCGTCCATTTTGTGTATGGCATGAAGTTGGCTGCCCAAAATCAGGCCAATCCAACCATCAAGTGGGGCAACATATGAATTTGGAGGTTTTTGGGTGGTTTTTCTTTGTTTTCTATTGCGTGGTCTACCTAATGACTGGATAAGCCTGCTTTTTGTGGCATCCTTGTGGTGTGCTGGCTTAATGTGTGGGTTGGATGGCACACATACAACATGGTGGGCCTTGTTCCTGTTTCTGTTCCTTTTCGGTGGAGAGGCCCTGTCAAGAATGCTTCATCAAGGTCAATACGCTGGCATCCTGAAAGGAATCGACATCAAAAGTCTCCCCTCCCCAATATCCCACATCCAATTTGTTGACGACACCTTGGTCTTCTGCGAAGCTTCTTAGGAATACGTCGTTAACCTGCGGACGACCCTCCGATGTTTTGAAGTAGCGTCTGGTCAATCGATTAATTTGTCTAAATCCAAACTGATCGGGGTAAACATGGACTTAGCTAAAATCGAGTGCTGGGCCTTATCCCTCCATTGTGCGGCGACCTCCCTTCCTAATTCTTTCGTCAGCCTGCCCCTGTGCATAGGAAAGCCTCCCATGGCAGCATGGGACAAAGTTCTTAATAGGATGGGTTCGTATATGGCTAAATGGCAATGTAGGTTTCTCTCTCTGGGTGGTCGGCTCACGCTGATCGAGGCCTCCCTATCCAATCTCCCCCTCTATTTCATGTCCATTTACTGCTGTCCCAGCTCGGTAATCAAATCCATCGATAAGTTAAGTAGGGACTTTCTCTGGCATGGTAAGTCGGACAGACCCAAATTCCATCTCATGAAATGGAAGTCTATATGTCTCCACCTTCAATCCGGTGGAGCAGGGGTAAAGAATTTGAAGCCAATGAATTAGGCCTTGCTCCGGAAATGGTTTTGGAGATTAGGGGTGGACGACATGAGTCTGTGGAATCAGGTTATCAAGTGTTGAGTATGGAAATTCGGGGTCTGGTTGGTGGTCTAAAGACTCCTCTGGGTATCGCACGTCAGCCCTGTGGAAAGGGATGCTATCCATGAAGGAAAAGGTCCTTGCTGCAATCAGTTTTGAGCTTGGCAAGGGTGACAGAATCCGTTTCTGGGAAGACAGATGGTTGGACGAAGCCCCCCTCAAAGAAAAGTTCCCAAGCATTTTCCGCCTGGCCCTGAATAAAGTAGCGCAAGTTGCTGACTGCTGTTCTGTGGACAACGGTCAAGTTTTGTGGCAAGTGCAGTGTCGGCGAAATCTCCAAGATTGGGAATACCCGGAGTTCGTTGATCTCCTAGCCTGTATTTATAAAGCGGTGCCTTGCCCCTCAACAAAAGATGCCCTCCTCTGGAACCTAGATAAATCAAAGGCGTTCTCGGTCAAGTCCTTCTATAGGGAGTTGGAGAGGTCATCCAACGTGCATTTGCCCCTATTCACGTTCATATGGAAGTACACGGTCCCCCCAAAAATTAGTGCCTTTGGATGGTTAGTAGGTAATAAAAAGATTCTGACGATGGATAATTTTAGGAAAAGAGGAATGATCCTGACGAACATATGTTTGTGTTGCATGAGGAACAAGGAATCAATTAATCACCTCCTGATCCACTGCCCGTTCACTCTCCCCATCTGGGTTGAGTTTTGCTCCCCCTTCAGCATTAGTTGGTGTTTTCCGGATTCGGTCGATCTTCTTCTTCAGGCTTGGCATGGAGTTCGGATTGATAAGCGTAGAACTAGATTGTGGCGTATGGCGACTCGTTGTTTGGTGGTCTGTCTGGGAAGAGAGGAACAACAGATGTTTTTGAGATTCTGCTTCCCTTCCCCCCATTGTTGCCTCAAAGGCTAAACGCTGTATTATAGAATGGGTGGCCCAGTCGAAAGTGTTAAAACACTATTTTGTATTTTCCTTTTTGTTTTAATATATTCATTACCTTTCAAAAAAAAAAAGAAAGTTGATGAGTATACAGCATGGTGGGCCCTAGAGGAGCAAACCTCTTTGGGCAAAAGATACGTTTGGCTATATCGTGACACCACATGGTCAAGTATTGCTTCTTGCCCAAATGGCCCACCACTAGTAATGTCTTGGATATGTAGGGTCCATAGTTCTACTATCTAGCCCACAATGCAACTTAATTTAACTCATTTATATTTTTAAAAATGAATTAAAATTTTACCTATTTTATCATTAATGTATGACATGCCAATTTGTGTCATTCGGACACCATATAGCACTATCTGCCTAAGTTTATATTGATAGTGCTATTTCTAGACACCAGATATTTATGGTCATCTCGAGAGTAATCTTCGCAAAATAACCATGTCTGGATGACTCTATCCACACAACATTGTGACATGTACCCAATGGGCCCTTAGTTAAACAAAGCGTGCTTATTCTCATAGTTATTTATTGATCATATCAAACTCTTTCGTGATAGAGTGGAATGATGTAATAGGATTCATGTAGCCGACCCTAATTAGATAGGATTGGTGATTACAATATCAAATCAGCTGATACTATTGGTATTGCAAGGGTCTGATATGAAACTCGAGGGTAATTAGAAAATTCCCCCGTATCGATCAATATATCTTTGACATCACGCGGTTATTGTGGTATCAATGGTACATCACAAAATATCTTCCAGTGCCTTCTAAGAGCTCCTTGTGTCGTCTATGCGTGCAATTAGTATCGATGATACAAGGGCAAGGATCCTTCTCTTGTTTTTTTTTTTTTTTTGAAAGATAGCAAGGGTCCTCTTGTAAAATATGGAAAACTAAATAATCCATAAAACCCAAATTTCTCCTAATTTTTTGTGGAAATCTATTTGGAGTGTGTTTTGGCAACTCCTTTTTGAATTGTTCTAGAAGAAATTGACTTTTTGGCCAAAATTGGGATCAAAGAGCAGTAACATGTCAGAATCCTTTTGATAAGAGTTTTTGCCTAATCCTTTTGTTTAGAATTCAGTAGAAACAAACAATTAAGCCACGATTATGCATGTTTTGCATACAAAATTATGAATTTTATGCTTTGATTTTTCGAAATTGGAGAAAGCTGACGGATTTAGGGAAAATTAAAAAATTCTTCCATTTTCACCCTTCTTTTTTTTTTGGAAAGATAACAATCACTTTATTAAGAAGCTCGCGAAGCACGAGCAAAGAATACAACACCAAGAACCAAAAATCATGCCAAAGAAGTGGCCGATGCAACCTTTAGATGCATAGCCCAATCCTCTAAAAGGGCTTGAACCATATGAGGTTACTTGTAGGCCTATCTATGGAATGGCGACACTTTCTTGAATTTTTGAAAAATTATTTCTAATAAAAAATAGTGAAGAGTAACTAACTATTAATATTATTATTTAAAGCATCTTGATAAACAAAATATGCTGATTTATGTGTCTATGTTGGCTGATCTACATATCAGCTACTCTTTTTGTTTTGTTTTATTTTTCTAAAAGTAAAATAAAATTTTATAATTTTTTTAAAGTATTTTTCTGATTCTAAAAATAATTATATTTTACAAAAAATTCAATATTATTTTAAAATTAGTTTTTACAAAATGCACTATAATATAGAGTTGTCTAACTAATAAATTGTATTCTTTGGTTTGGTACTTGTATTGTATGATTTATGAATTATATGAATTCTTTTTCAATGTAGTCACGGTACTTCTGTTAGATAGTGCATAGTTTAGGACTTTATACAAAGGGAACTTATTATCCATTGTTGTTTTTTGTAGTCTTATGAGATGTGTGTAATCACGTCTTTTAACATTTGTCAAAGCTTCATTGAAAAATATCATCATTTTTCCCAATGTTTCCCTCACACTGCGAATTTGTGATACCCTCCCTGATACATGTGATATTTCCTGATGTTTCCCAATATGTTTTTGTATCCTAAGGGTGAGATACATTCATCAATACAGATATGGAGAACTCTTGTTCAGATAAGTGTTGATGATGATGATGGTACTTTTTAAGGGTTGTTTTTTCCCAATTAGTTGTCGAATTTGCATTATTCAGGGTGCAAGCATTAATCATGTGAGGGTACTTTATGTTTTCCATCATCATCATCATCGCCATCGTCATCATCATCATAGCCCTGTCCCAATTGATGTTATGAATCCTATGATGCCAATCATATTCAAAATATATTTGATCCTAATCAGATCTCATCCTTAGGATTTTCATTAACATGAGCATGTTCTGGGTTACAATTGAATAGTGAGCAACAATAATGCCTGTGGGAGTTTAGTGGAAGTGATGCATGACAATTAACCACTTGCTCTAAAAGCTCTAACTGTTAGAGCATGGCGAATCAATCCATTTATCTTATAGCCCAGGCTCCACATCTCATGGGTTATGACCTTGGCCAAAACCCCCTCGTGGGCCCCAAATCACATAGGTACCGCCTCACATGAGCCACCTTCCTCACATGGGCCACCCACTCCGAGTTGCCCTTGCATCCCACAGGCAACCCCACTCGAGCTCGGTGTGAAAATGCCCCTACATTAATCACCCTCGGTGAGGAGTCTCGAAAATGAGACCTCCCGCCCTGATACCAATTTGATGCAGGATAATTAATTACTTGTTCTAAAAGCTCGAACTGCTAGAGCATGGCGAATCAATCTCTTTATCTTATAGCCTAGGCCCCACATCTCATGGGTTAGGACCTCGGCTGAATCCCCCTCGTGGACCCCAAATCACATGGGTACTGCCTCACATGGGCTGCCCACCCCGAGTGTGCCCCTGCGTCCAACAGGCAACTCCACTTAAGCTCTTTGTGAAAATGTTTCTGCATTAATCACCTCCGGTGAGGAGTCTTGAACACGACACCTCCCGCTCTGATACCAATTTGGTGCATGACAATTAACCACTTGCTCTAAAAGCTCGAACTGTTAGAATATAGCAAATCATTCCTTTTATCTCATAGCCTAGGCCCCACATCTCATGGGTTAGGACCTCGGCCGAACCCCCCTCGTGGGCTCCAAATCATATGAGTACTGCCTCACACGAGTCACCCGCCTCTCACTGGTGGGAACCGCTTCACATGGGCCGCCCACCCCGAGTGTGGCCCTGCATCCCACACGCAACCCTACTTAAGTCCGGTGTGAAAATGCCCTTGCATTAATCACCTCCGGTAAGGAGTCTCGAACATGAGACCTCCTACTCCGATACCAATTTGGTGCGGGACAATTAACCACTTGCTCTAAAAGCTCGAACTGGTGTGAAAATGCCCCTAACAGTAATCACTCCCAATGAGGAGTCTTGAACACGTGACTTTCCGCTCTGATACAAATTTGATGCAGGACAATTAACCACTTGCTCTAAAAGCTCGAATTGTTAGAGGATGACGAATCAATCTCTTTATCTCATAGCTCAAGCCCCACATCTCAAGGGTTAGGACCTCGATCAAACCCCTCTCATGGGCCCCAAATAACATGGGTACCGCCTCACACGAGCCACCCGCCTCTCACGGGCAGGGCCCACCTCACACATGCCGCCCACCCCGAGTGTGCCTTTGCATCCCATAGGCAATCCCACTCGAGCCCGCTGTGAAAATGCCCCTGCATTAGGAATGGCGGAACATGATTTACGTAGTTGACCCCAATTAGTTGGGGTATGGATTAGGTGATGATACCTTCATAGAAATCTTAGAGATAGACGATGTTAAAGGATTTATTTGGCTTCGTAAGTGACTTCATAATTCTAACCTATCCTTGTGTTATAGATAATTGGTAGGTCTTTGAAACATTTCCCTAGATTTTCCAACTTTTCTTCGCATACTTAGCTTAATACATGGTGACTGTTGGAAATATTCCTTTAATAAATAATTGCAATTTGTAGGATTGCATGCCAGTTAACACATGAAATAACTGCAAAATAATGCACAAAATATTGATTGAAGTTCTTTTAAAAACATAGGGAGAGGATGAAAGGAAGGATTGATCTCCATATGATCTTTATTGACTTAGGGCTCGTTCGGGAACTTGTAAATGGAGGTAAATGTTAAATGGAAATGGAGGTAAATGAATTCGGAGTAAATAGCTTACTCAGTTGTGTTTGAATGGGAGTAATTGAAATGCATTTGAAATCCAAATATTATGTTTGGATGGGAATAAATGGGAGGAATTGGAATGCATTGGAATATTTCAATATATTTCCAGGAACATATATGATATCCCAAATCAACTTTAATATTTCATAATGATTATAATAAGCCCATTGAAATATATACTTTAACCAAAAATAAGGAAATTTCAAGCCTCGAGTGGGCCACAAATGTAAGGATCATAAACAAGCAACGTGCCAATGTTTTCTAACCATCCATTTAGATGGCCAACCTCTGGATGGTTTTGGATCATTTTTTAGGTGTGATTTTAGTGTAGCCAATAATTGAATTGTTTCAAAGTATCATTAGCATGCCATGTGTATGGCGGACATGTACGTAGCGGCACCTTTGTTAACTCGTGCGACTCTCCAAGGTAGCTCAAAAAGGCATTTGACCCCATTCACTTCCAAATCCATTCTCAAACTGACGATTTCATTTACAGACCCATTTACTCTCATTGCATTTCATTTCCATGCATTTACTCCCATCCAAGTACACCTCGAATGCCATTTACCTCCATTTACTCCCAATTCCCTCCATTTACCTCCATTTACTCCCATCCAAACGGCCCCTTAGTAGGGTGCCTAGAGAGAGATTCTGGTGGGTGTTGGGAAAGCATTGAGCCTCAAGAGGATATATTGACATGATTAAGGATATGCATGAGGGGACAACAAATTTGAGGATGACTAGCGGAGAGATTAGTGACTTTCCAATTATGTTGTCTTAAACCAGGGTTGGCGTTGAGTCCCTTTCTTCTTCTTCTCCTCCTCCTCGTCCTTCGTGTTTGCCTTCTTCTTCTTCTTCTTCTCTCTGTTGCTGGTTCCCAACGATGCCAACTTGTAGGTGGACATATTGGTGGAGGATGAAGCGTGTCGAAGTGAGATTATGTGTAAGTGAAGAATTCCTGTTTTTCCGTTGTTTCTGCTTTCCAGTTTGGAGCGGCAGCTTGCTGCTCCTTGTTTTTCTCCTTCCATCTATAATTTTGGCTGTCGATCCTTTGTTCTGAATTTTTATCCTTTTTTCATTTTTAGCATGTTTCTTCCACCTCTAAAAAAAAGTTTATTCCATTATCCATAAAAAAGCAATATTAGTGGAAATGGGGAGTTAGCTATAATTGCTGATGAAGAAGTACCAAAAATGACCATTTTCAATATCTTGGGTTGATAATTCATGAGAGTGGAGAGATTGAGAATAATGTTACTTTTAGAATTAGAGCTGGGTGGATGAAGTGGAGATGTGCCTTTGGAGTTTTACATGATCCCTGCCATACAAATCACACTGAAGGGGAGATTTTATAGGATAGTTATATGATCAACTATGCTCTATGGGGGCAAAATGTGGGTTAATCAAGGCACTACATTTTCATGGGATGAGTGTAGCTGAAATGAGGGCTTTGAGATAGACGATTGGCAAGATGAGGGAGGATAGAATTAGAAACGAATGCATTCAAGTGAACTTTAAGAGTGCCGCTAAGAGGTAATGCAATGAGGGAAAGTAGACTTAAGATGGTTTGGCCATGTGCAACAGAGACGGAATACTGCACCAGTTAGGAATAGTGAGTTGGTTCAAGTTGAACGCTCTGAGAGGGCAAGGGGAAGGCCCAAACGGACATGGTTGAAGCTAGTAAGAAAAGATTTGATGACCTATGGTTTAATAAGGATACTGATAGAATGGAATGGAGTAGTATTCGTGTAGCTGATCCCAATATTCACAAAACTCCATTTTAAACTGTCTTTTAAAAAAGAAACATGAATAATTGGTTAGACGTTTAGGACTTCGTATGTATGAGAAAGGCAAAGTGAAAAATACGTATTTTTTTGGGCAAAAAAAATTAAACACATTTGATTCAAATATAAGATTGGTTGCTACCATCCTACGATAAAATCGAGTAGAAGGTGGAAACATTTAATAGAGAGAGATCCGTTTCTATAGTACTAGAAATAGAAGGATTCGATAAAGTCAAAGAACGCTTTTAACCTGCTATTTAATTAGCTATGTACAATATTACTCATGCACATAGAATTTTAACCATTATGCAATACTCGAATATGCATATTTGTAGCCCTTTTTTCCACTCCAATTTTTTTCTTCTTCTTTTTTCCTTTGAAACCGAATAAGACCTGAACCTTTCATTCTCCAATTTTTTAATGTTTCTGTTTCTTTGGCCAAATTTGTGACCGTCTTTTTAAGGCTTGAAACAGAATTGAACACGAACATTTCCCATGCCTCCCCTTTTTTGGCTGTATGCCATTTTGCTAACTATGGTTGGGATAAGGCTCTGATGTTGATGAAGAATTGATGATGATGATGATGATGATTGTACTGGTGGAGAAGTCCGCTGTACGGACAAATGCTATTGCTGGTGCAAGTCCGTTGTGCAGACAAATTGTGTTTTTTCATATTCAATCCTGGACATCATCACCATGTACCTGTTGTTTTTAGATTGTTATGTTGCTCTTATTCCTCCTTTTTTATTTTTTATTTTTTATTTTATTTTTTAAATACCTGTTGGCCGTGTAATTTCTGCTATGGTTATGATCCCAGGCATCTCAGTATGTTGGAAGTTTAAATGTTTAATATCTCGTTAAAGTTGTTAACTTTGTTAATGACTTTTGTTAATGACTTAATTCGTTGATTTCTTTGACTGATAGAGAAATCTCTCATACTTTGAGGTGCCATCGCTTCATCTCAACCACTGAATACCATTTATGTCTCATTAATGGTTAACCATATTTATAGTTTATTTGTCTTCTATTTTCTCACCAAACTTACTCATCTTTAGGTGTATGGGGCTTTGCGTATGTCTGTTAAAATGCTCCTGATGTGGAACTCCGAAATGCTTATAGATGGGGGCGGAGATGCAATTGTTGCGACATCCTTGCTTGAGGCTAGCAATTTGATTGTTCTCAGGGTATTCCATCCACTGCATGTTAGCCTCTCATTTCTCTGGAACTTTGATCAATAATCTCATCATGACATGCTCGGTAAATATTTTTCTTGTCAGGAATCTTCTGTTATACATTCTAACTCAAATTTGGGAGTTCATGGACAAGGCTTGCTGAATTTATCTGGATCTGGAGATCGGATTGAAGCACAACGTCTGATTCTTTCACTATTTTACAGTATCAATGTAAGCTGAAGGCTTGATTGTTAGTTTCTTGGGTGTGGTTGTCTTTGATTAGGACTATGTTTCCATTTATCAAATTGGAAACCTTAGGTTATGCTTTCTTCTTTGATACCTAATTTGTCACTGGAGGGACACTGCTTGTTTTTGTAATCATATGATGCCATTTCGCTGTAATAGTTTTCAAGGCTTGACAAGGTTCTAACTAGCGATAAAGATGATTGCTTTTAGTGAAATTTTTAGTGGCAGATCTAGTTGGTTGCTCCAACCACAAGGGCTTGATTAATAATCTTCAGAATGGATAGGGCAGTTCATTTGAATCCAGTGGTGATGCTATGCTGTCATCCCTAAAGCGTATCTTTTGCATGTAAGATGAATCCATAATTTTACTCGAGAGGACCATTGTTTCAAGAACGAGTGCGTAACGTGGCCAACCCATGACTAGCATGCATGCCCAGGTAAATCGGTGTATAAAATGACTAGCATGACTAGCATGTACGTCCAGGTAAATCGATGTATAAAATTTGTAACCAGCAGAGTCTCATACCAAAGCAGCTGAACCAAGAAAAGAAGCACCTTTGTCTGACCTGGGTTGACACAGAACCTCCTGGAAAGGGCAGGCACCTGCTCGTTACCAACCAAACAGAAAGACTAAGCTGAAAACTTTCCTTTCATTACCCCTTCCATATGATATGGCAACTTAACCAGGGAACAGAACACATTTTTTCCAGACTCTTTTAAATTCAAAGGAGACTCCCAAGCTGTTCATCCTTGGATTTCTTCCTTAAGTAGGATACCGTAGTAGCTTTCCTCCTATTACTACAATCAATCTCTAACTAGCACCCTTCTACTTGATATTGATCAATTTATGTACCAAGTTAAATACACAAGGGTATTATCTGTACACCATCGGTCCTCTCTAACCATATTACCATCCTCTGTTTTATCCCTATTCTGATCTTTGAAATCCTTCATGCCATTTATATCTTCCAGGCTATTGATCCTCCATATTTATAAAAAACACCTTGCCACTGACCTCCCCTCACAGTTATGACATGGAGATATTTGCATATTCTCAATGTATCATGTTGGGCATGGTTCTGAATCTCTGATATTGGTGCTGGAAGTGGAATGTGGCAACTCCCAAGTATTTGCTTTCTGTGCTTGGAAAATGAGGAAACAGCTGGATTGCACTTTATTTGTTGTGCCATCACTGCATAGATGTGGAATCATTTTTTCTTAATTTGTTCAGACTTTCCCAGGTACTCGTTGACAGAAGGATGGTTGGCAGGTCATTTCCATCTGATGGGAAACATTCCTTAGAAAATGTTGCCATGTGTCATTTTTGGATTTCTGGAAATAGTGGAAATTTTGAAGGAAGCCATCATCAGTTGAAAGCATTGGAAGGCATGAGAGTTCTAAGAGCTGCGCCAGTTAAAAGCGAGTTGGTACAAGTTGAAGGCTTGAAAAGGGCAAGGGGGAGGCCCAAAAGGACATGGACAGAGGTAATAAGCAAAGGCAGGATGACCTGTGGTCTAAGTGAAGGTCTGGCCCTGATAGGGTGGACTGGTGGAACAGGATTCATTTAGCTGATGGGATAAGGCTTAGATGATGATGATGATGCTGATGATTAAGGCCAGAGTTGCAAAGTCTTTCTAGAGGATTTTTATTTGTGATTGAAAACCGTTCATTGTACATGGGTAAGGCAAGTTCAAGCCGGATGTGCTATTCTTTGGGTCAGATTTAGCTAACTTAAATGGATTAGTGCTTGGTAACCTCCTGGCCTGCGGTGTTTTCGAGGGGTAATAAAGGAGAGATCCTTTTGGCTTTTTCGGGTCCTTGTGTCTTGTAGGGATCACATGAGTTGGAGTTGATGGCAATGAGAGAAGCGAAGTTTTCTATTATTTATTTATTTTTATTTTTTCCGATGATGTTTGCCAAACACAACTTTCACAAATTCAATTGTCATAATCATATAAAGGCAAACCAGAAACCAAAGTCAAAATTTCAATCTGGGGGTTGATCCGTGCAGGATTGGTAGTCCCGCACAGACCTTGCACTGCAGACCCCTCAATTCTCTTTCTATATCGTTTTGACAGTAATACTATGAATGACACTGTATCGAACATTGGGACAATGAGAGAAGCAAATATTTTTATTTATTTATTTATTTATATTATTTATAACCTTGAATGAATCATAATAATGCTATCGAGTGGGCCTCTTATGCAATAGAGGTTCCTTGGAAAGTAGCCTTTCATATTTCCGAGACTAGATCCTGTCTGGCAAAAAAGAATGATTATATTCTCTAAGATTCCAAGAGAGGCCAATGCAAGGAATGCCAAATCGGTTACGTATCGGCCGATACGGCCGATACGTAACGGAAACGGTGGTGACCGTTACACGTTACGGGGTCGTATCGGCCGATACGGTTTTTTGTAGCCGTATCGGCCGATACGGGCCCGATACGGGGCGTATCGGCCGATACGCCCCCGTATCGGCCGTTACGGGCCCGTTATGGGCCGTTACAGGCCCGTAACAGGCCCGTATCGACCTTTTTCCATTTTAAGCTTTGTTTTTGCTGTTTTTTTGAAACCTCTTGCTTCCAAATTGTTTCTTACTCCTTTTACTACTAATTTCGACCAACTTTGGCTGAGTATTTGAGATAAAAACACATTATATTATGAATTTTCTTGAATCAAAGCTCGATGGGCCATTTTTCAGAAATTTGTCAAAAATATGTATTTATATATTTTTAATACGTTTTGTTGTTTTAATCATACCATATGATGTGTTAATCATAGTAAAACATGTTAATATGCATTTTACAGATTTTGGGTGTCATTTAATATTTTTTTTATATTTTTTTCTATTTACGCATGAATTTTGGCCCCTTTTTTTAAAATTTGAAAAATCAATTTTTAATGGTTGTATTGTTGTTTTAATTATGCCATTTGATGTGTTAATCATAGTAGGACATGTTAATGTGCATTTTACAGATTTTGGGTGCCATTTTATATTTTTTTTTATATTTTTTTCTATTTACGCATTTATTTTGGCCCTTTTTTTGAAAATTCGAAAAATCATTTTTTAATGATTCTTTTGCTCTTTTAATGATGCTATATGATGTGTTAATCATAGTAGAACATGTTAATGTGCATTTTACAGATTTGGGGTACCATTTTATATATATTTTTATATTTTTTTCTATTTACGCATGAATTTTGGCCCTTTTTTTTTAAATTCGAAAAATCAATTTTTAATAGTTGTTTTGTTGTTTTAATCATGCCATATGATGTGTTAATTATAGTAGAACATGTTAATGTGCATTTTATAGATTTGGGGTGCCATTTTATATTTATTTTTATATTTTTTTCTATTTACGCATTTATTTTGGCCCTTTTTTTGAAAATTCGAAAAATCATTTTTTAATGATTCTTTTGCTGTTTTAATGATGTCATATGATATGTTAATCATAGTAGAACATGTTAATGTGCATTTTACAGATTTGGGGTGCCATTTTATATTTTTTTTAATATTTTTTTCTATTTACGCATTTATTTTGACCCTTTTTTTGAAAATTTGAAAAATCATTTTTTAATGATTCTTTTGCTGTTTTAATGATGTCATGTGATGTGTTAATCATAGTAGAACATGTTAATGTGCATTTTATATATTTGGGGTGCCATTTTATTTTTTATTTTTACATTTTTTTCTATTTATGCATGAATTTTGGCCCTCAAAAATAATTGCAAACACCTAAATGTAAGATATTTTCATATTACATTCATTCTAATATATCTATCATTGATAGTAGATAGTTAGAAAATTAAATAAATGAATTTTGTAGTCAAATTCAGGTTATCTGGTTCATAAATTCATCAGACAGTCCGATACAACTTCTGACCAAAGAGTGGACCGTTACACCACCATAAACATGTTCCAATTTATAAATGAATGCATATTTGGAATGCTTAGAATATTTCGGATTTAATCCATATTTTTTCATATTTTTTTGGCAAAAAAAAAATTTTGTGCCGTTATGGGCCGTTACGCCCCCGTATCGCCGTTACGCCCCCGTATCCGTATCGGTTTCAGAGGACACCGTTACGCCAACCGATACCGATACAGGACACCTTGGGCCAATGGGATTTCCAATTGCTAGGAAATGACTGAAGAAAGAGTCACTTAAAATCAGCTCATCTCTGCCTTGTTTTCTGTGTAACCTATGTTGGCTTTTCTTTCCTCAATAAAATTTTCAGCTACTTGAAAAAAGGGCGGTGGATACTCTAGGATACTTGGGGGAAATAACTGTAACTCAATCTGATTGTATTAGATTCATAATTCATAATTTCTGAAATTCTGAGAAGTTTCTTCCTTGTTGACATATTATATGTGCCTATGCCAATCGATCATTATAGCCTTGTCCCATCTATTTGGTTCTGGCTTTTTGAATACTATTTGTCAATGTATGTGCGTGGTGTGTGCACACTACAATAATTATAAGTGTTAATCATCTTGTTAAATTTAGCACGTTAGAAAGATCAACCCTGCTTAGTGAAACTAGAAAATATAATGGTTCAAATGCTCATCATAAAACTAAGTATGAATATCATGTTACAAATGGATACAGGTATCCATATCCGTATCTGTATCCTTCATATTTGAGACATGGACAATCATATGGCCATACCATTTCTGAGTCCATGTTAGTATCTGGATATAGTTTTCATGGTCTATGAGTTCACAGTTTGGGCAAGGTTTTATGACTTATTTCAAGACGACCTGAGCTATGAAGTGGCAGAACTTTTGTATCTATGTAGGGATACAAATCTGGAGGAATACAGAACTCTAAAAGTGCATGTTTGTCATTGTTATTGTGCTTGGATGACCTATGGTATCTGATAACTTTGTTAGTTTTCCATGAGGGTCTTTCCGCAAAACAATATTTTAAAGGGCAGGTCCAGATGGGGGGACGTCCTGCTTGCTGTTCTTTGGTCTATCTGGGGTGAGAGGAACAACTG
This sequence comes from Magnolia kwangsiensis, assembly GCA_037074715.1. NCBI lineage: Eukaryota > Viridiplantae > Streptophyta > Magnoliopsida > Magnoliales > Magnoliaceae > Magnolia > Magnolia kwangsiensis. Next base: position 103,736,906 of record CM073581.1, read on the forward strand.
CTGCTTTCATAACAGAAGTGGTTCTGTTGTAGGGGTTATCAGCCGGCTGACTTGTATATCAGGGCTTGGGTGCCCTGAGTGGCCGTTTGCATTTTCCTTTTTTCCTTTTTCATTTTTGTCTCTGCTTTGTTTTCTTTTGTCCGTCTTTTGGCTTTTAAATAAAATGAATCATCTTTGAAAAAATGAATAAAAATAAAATTAAAGTTGTGCTTGTTAGTTTCCGTGGTGTGTCTATCTCTAGAATACTTGCTCTATAAAATTCCATCTGGCCTGAATTTGGGGACACTACTATTTGTCTATTTTCTTGGATTACCAAGTCGTACTCTACCATGTTAATTATTAGATGCTCTGAATTTCAAATACCATTATTTCCTTTTCTGGCATTTGGCGTTACTTTTCTGGCAAATCTCATTTGTAATGTAGTGGTTCTTTTTTGCTTCGTATGCAGGTTGGGCCTGGATCTGTTTTGCAGGGCCCCTTGGAAAATGCATCTACCGATGATGTGTAAGTTTGTTGTTGGGTGATCTTTTTTCCAATCATTGACTTCTTCCATGTGTTAAGTGGGCACCACTCTTAATGATATCCATTATAGGACGCCAAGGCTTTACTGTGGGCTCCAGGATTGCCCCATGGAATTAGTTCATCCACCTGAAGATTGCAATGTGAATTCTTCCTTGTCTTTCACTCTTCAGGTGTTCCTTCTTGCTTTCAATAAAACTCTGTGGTTACTATTCCACAATTTTGTTTTTTCACTTCTTTGTCCAATGCAGTTGTCCTGTTGCCTAAAGCTTTTGCAATTTTGTTTCTTCCGTTCTGCAGATTTGTCGTGTTGAAGACATTGATGTTGCAGGTGACATAAAAGGATCTGTTGTTCATTTCCACAGGGCAAGAACTGTAGTTGTCCAGTCTTCTGGGACAATAAGTGCATCTAGCTTGGGTATAATTTGGACTCGTTGAAATCTTTTAATATGATGTCTGCTTCTGTTCTTGTCTACAGGAATTGTTCTGTTTCATGTTTTTGTCAGGGCTTGTATGATCAAAATTGTTCTTAATGTTTCTTTTATTTATAAATCATAGACAACACCCCATACTCTGGGGTGGAAATGAAGAACTTGTGAGTTACAATTGAGAGGACTATATGCAGGATGCAGAGGAGGGGTGGGTAAAGGAAAGGTTCTAAGCAATGGTTTCAGCGGTGGTGGTGGGCATGGTGGTAAAGGTGGAGATGGGTACTACAATGGTAGTTTTATTGAGGGTGGTGTTGCATATGGAAATGCTGATTTGCCTTGCGAGCTTGGTAGTGGTAGTGGGAATGATAGCTTAGGTGGTTCGGCTGCTGGTGGCGGGATTGTAGGTATGCTAATATATTTGTCTACCAGAATGCATTTCTTTTTGTCATCTTTTCTATTTTTTTAAAATTTCACTATGATTTATTTTTATTTTTATTTTATTGTATTTTTAATCTTTGTAGACATTTACAAAATAATTATATCCATATGTATTGGAGGGGGTAGAACATGTATTTTGTCTACATATGTTGAAATAATTTGATAGTTTGACTTGCACTTCCCCTGACAGTAATGGGTTCATTGGAGCACTCCTTGTCGAGCTTGTCTCTTTATGGCTCACTCAGAGCCGATGGGGAAAGTTACAGTCAAATTGTTAGTAAGCGAGATTATGAGCTTCTCAATAGTCCAAATGGAGGCCCGGGTGGTGGATCTGGTGGAACCATTCTTTTGTTTCTGCGTATGTTAACACTCGGCGATGCTTCTGTCATCACTAGTGTTGGTGGACATGGTAGCCACTATGGCGGTGGTGGTGGAGGTGGTGGAAGGATCCACTTCCACTGGTCTGACATTCCTACAGGTGATGAATATCTTCCAATAGCAAGCGTGAAAGGAAACTTAAGTATAAGGTTTGTATCTAACTCAATATTCTCCTTTCCTATTTGGCAGTTATAATGGTCTCACTGTTTATGTTGTCCAGATGCTTAATTTTTTCTTTGCAAGGTAAAATAAATTTTATTAAAACTGCCATAAAGGCAGAAAAGCGCTAATTACAAAGTGGTCAGGGGCCATGATACAATTAGCCCAGGGATACAACCTCTGCCTTAGCCATTTGAAACTCAACCAACTCTGACCTACATTTATCGTGAAAGGAAACTATTATTCCTATGAAGCTCATAGGATCACTAACAAGACCAGCTGCCAAATGACCCTACCATTGCTTCCCACACCTCTCCCATGCCAGGTCTGGAAGGGCATCTCGATAGAACCCAGCATCACCCCAAGATAGCCCAAAGAGGGCAATGAAACTACACACTTTCCGAGCAAACGCTACCATGGATGAACAAGTGGTTCACCAACTCCGCATCCTTGAAGCACATGATGCATCCATTAGGAATCCTCGGTGATCTCTTTTACAGGTTATCAATGGTGAGCACCTTGTTCCTTCCTGTGAGCCAAATGAAAGCTGCAACCTTGGGAGGAGCTTTGTTAGACCACACATAAGATGTGTGGGGAGCCATCCCTCCTGAAGGGCTATCAGCCAACACATTGTACTAGTATCGGATGGAGAACTTGCCTGATTTGGTTACAGACCAAACCAATAGGTTCCCCCTACGCAAGGCCTGGTATGATGTGATGTGGACTATCCAAAAGCCAAATGAACTCCTCTGCTTCATTGTTGGTTAAGTTTCTCCTACAAAGGGGAGCCCACGAAATGACACCACCAGAAATGGAGAAGCAGCGTGCAACGGGAACATCCTTGTTTGGAGCCAAGGGCACAATCGTCGGGAACTCATCCTTGAGAAGCCTCTCCCCAAGCCACACAAGTCTTTGCCAAAAACTGATTTGCTGCCCATTATGACAAGAGAAGTGAATCCCTTGACCAAACTCGCTACCCTTCCAACTGCTTTCCATATCCCTGAGGCCCTATAAGAGGATGAATCCTTCACCCACCATCCTCCTTGGACACCACATTTTCCTCCAATCACCTCCCTGCAAAGTCTCCCTTCCTCCACCCCAACTAGCTGCTTGATTATGTTTCAAAACATTTACTTTAAATCTAATTATTTCTTGCCTTGAGATGGATTTTAATCGTGCATCAAAAAATAAAGTCCCCCCCTCTCAAGTGTCAGAATCGCATATTAGGTTTTTATGATTAGGGAAATTGATGTTTCCATGATATATTTTGTAAGTTCTAGACCATAGTCATTGGATACCATTATCCACTTTGTAACCTTGCATTATAACAAACTACTTTCATGCACTTGAATTTATGCATGTGTTTTTTCCTGTTAGGTGCCATAAAACTTGTGATGTATCATGTTTGATGCTTTAATATGCTTGATTAGGGAATGCCGTCTTTTCCTTCTATTGAAGAAAACATGATTTTGTCCTTTGTAATTTTTTTTTTTTTTTGAAGGATTGCTTACTTTGCGCAATTATTATTGAGATATAATCAGTTAAAGTTTCAATTCATTGCAAAGGGTCAGATAGGACTTAAGGATCAATCCTTCTGACGGGACGTGCCACATTTATGTTGTTTTAGATAATGGAGAGAGACACAAATGTTAGTTCTCTTTTTATTCAAGCATGGTTGTCCTTGTGGCGTGCCTTTAGATGGGTCTTTGATTTATTTTTAACAAATATTGGTATATATGCTGTGAAGATCGTGTGAAATCTGTTGCTTCTTTAGCTTTTATCATTAATCCGCATCCAGAAATTTTGTTGTTTCTTGTCATTGTATATATCAGACACCTTAAAGAATCATTCATAACAAGAAATGGGTTGTGGCACCCATTAGGGACAAAATATATTTACTTTTATTCTAAAAACGATTGCCACAAGCCCCTCATGCATTGGTCATTAGTTCAAACAAGGGCATTGCAGAAGGGAAAGGTGGTATTTGGGTAAATTTCCATATAATATGTGCATTTTGTTCTTCCTCTCACTAACAACCTTTTATATTATTTTAAGAGACCAAATTACCCTTTTCAGTTGTATCACAAATCTACATCTCATCAGACATCTATCCATTCTCTTGGATATAAATATTTTGCAATTGGCGGCCCTCTTTACAGTTTCATGGGCAGTATTTAGGGTAATTAATTATGGAGTGTTTGAAACTTTGTAATTGGAGATGTTGACTTTGGAAATTTTTTTTTTTTTTTTTCTGGACATGCCTTAACTGAACTACGTTTCTTTCTGATGATGATGCATGCTTCCATTTGGACCTTTCCCAAAAACTCGCTCCCATGTGGCAATTATCACTCATGTATCTGGATGTTCCTTTCATTTAAAAAATTTGGCTTCATCCTTGGAGGCGAATCTGTACCTGAACATGTTAGAATCTGGTAGCTATTTGCTTACTGCCATTGACTATTGCTTGTTTGTTTATGCTAGAGCAAATTAGGTTTCTAATATTTGTTTTACTTTTGACCTTATTTTGCATATGGATTCTTGTCAATGGTCCTTGTAATACCTTTTGATTTTTGAAAATCTTGATTTGTTGACAGGGGAGGAATTGGCAGAGATCAGGCCCTCGATGGGGAAAATGGAACTATTACTGGAAAAGCCTGTCCAAGAGGGCTTTATGGAGTTTTCTGTGAGGTAGTGTCACAACTCTATTGTTGTATCTAATATCATGTGAAGCTTTTTCTTTTCGAATAATTGTATATCATGAACCAAAGCTTCTATATGGGTTTTAGATTGCAACATGTGTTCCAACCTTTGCTTTCCTTTACCTTTTTTTTTGGTGAGGTGTTGATGATATATTAAAAGAGCAAAGAAACTACATCATAAGTACAAAGGGAAGAGCAATTGACACCTTCCTTGGGCAAACCGTGATGTCATTTGCCTCTCTTCTCACTTGGGGGATGAAATGTTTAGCTTGGTTAGGACTTGACTCAACTCGAAAAAGCTCGATTTGACTCGGTTCGAAGTTGAGTTCGAGCCGAGTCAAGCTGATTTTTTGAGCTTGAAAATGAGTTCGAGCCGAGTTCGAGTTGGCCCCAGCTCGACTCGCCTTGGATCGAACCCAACTCGAATCGAACTTGGATCGAACCAATTCGGTGACTCGGTTACTTTGATATTGATGTTGCTCACCAAGTGTTTGATGAAATGACTCAACGAAGTGTGGCTGGTGGCAATGAAGGTATGTATATGAAACGAATACCCTTTTTTTCTTGATTTTTATGTTGCTTAGAAGGTGTTTGATAAAATACCTGAAAACCACTGCTGCTGTTTTACATATAGTGAGATTTTGAAGGTGCAGTCCATGTTTTTGTGAAAATGCTGCATAGGCGAACTCGGCTCAAACTTGGCTCGAACTAGCCCAAGCTGTTGACCGAACCGAGCCGAGTCGAGTTTGAGCTGGGGTTAGCTAGTGGCCGAGCCGAGTCGAGCTGGCCTCAGCTCGACTCGATGTACACCCCTACCTAGAGGCAATGCCTGCCTGGTACCTATTTATAAGAATAAAGGTAACATGCAGAGAGATGCAACAACTATTGTGGGATTACTTATGAGCCATACTATGAAACTTTAGGAGAGAGTGATTGAGCAAAGACTAAGGCATGAGATGATTGTATCCGAAAATCTTTTTGGTTTCATGTCTGAGAGGTCTACTATTGAAATATAGGGAGAGGTGGAAGGATCTCCACATGGTCTTTATTGACTTAGAGAAAGTATACAATAGGGTCTATAAAGAGTTAATCCGGTAGGTGTTGGGAAAGAAAGGAGTTTCAAGAGGATATATTGACATGGTTAAGGATATGTCTGAGGGAGCAATAACAAATGTGAGGACTGCTAGTAGAGAGACAAGTGGGTTCCTATTTCTTAGTTATTGTAGGCTTGCCCTAGGGGTTGGCATTGAGCCTGTACCTTTTCGTATAGGTTATGGATGAGTTAAACAAGGCATTTGTAGGAAGAGGTCCCATGGAGTACGTTGTTTGCAGATGATAGTTTTGATTGACAAGATGAGGGAGGGAGCAAACACAAATCTAGGTTTATGGCGGGATGCTTTAGAATATAAAGGATTTGAAATTAGTCCGATTAAAACAGAGTATATGGAGTGCAATTTTAGTAGCAATAGAAGCGAAAATTATGAATTATATTTAGATTGCTGAACAAGAAGGTTTCCAAAATGACCACTTTTGATACGTTGGGTCAATAATCGATGAGAGTGGAGACATTGAGAAGGATGTTGCCCATAGAAATCACGGTGGATGGAAGAAATGGAGATGCTCCCATGGAGTTTTATGTGATCGTTGTGTTCCACTCAAATTGAAAGGGAAATTTTATGGGAAAGCCATAAGACCAGCCATGCTTTATGGATAAAATGTTGGGCAGTTAAGGAACAACATGTTCCTAATAGCGGAGCCTCATCAAAGGTTCTATCAAGAGAAAGAATCCGGACGTCATTTGTCTTCAGGAAACCTAAGTCCCTTCGTTCTCCGATCGTCTTCTGGCTACGCTTTGGGGAGCTTAGGATGCTAAGTTCGTCTCTTTGGGTGCAGTTTGCTCTTCGGGAGGCATCCTTATCGCTTGGAATTCCTCCAAGTGGGACTTGCAGACTTCCTTGTCGGGTGCCTATTCAAAAGCAGTTATTCTCCAAGATAAGTTTTCCAATTTCCGTTGTATTATTATTTCTGTTTGCGGTCCTAATAACGATTCTTTAAGGCTCAACTTCTAGGACGAGCTGAATGCCATTAGACAGTCCTTTTCCGGCCCATGCTGTTAGGTGGGTGACTTCACTGTGATTCGTTTTGCGGAGGAGCACTCTTGTAAAAGGAGAACAACCCTTGCCATGCAATCTTTCTCCGATTGGATTCAATTTTAGGAACTGGTGGATCTTTCTCTGGCAGAAGCCAAATTGACTTGGTCTAACGGCCGCAGATCTTAGATTTAGTCTAGATTAGACAGGTTTCTCCTATCTACGGACTGGGTTGAGGAGTTCCTTACAGTGAATCAGTTTGCCCTTCCTAGAACAACTTTTGATCACTACCCTATTCTTCTCTCGGTAATTGATGCTAATTGGGGCCCTAAACCATTCAAATTCAGTTCAACATGGCTTAGCATCGATGGATTCAAGCAGAAAATTGTGGAGCGGTGGGCCTCTTTCCAGGTAGATGGTTTCGCTGGACATAGGTTGATGTGCAAACTTGAACTCCTCAAGGAGAAAATAAAAGATTGGAAGGAAGAAGATCTTTGGAAAAGAGAAAGCGAAACTGAAGCTTTATTTGCAGAGCTGCATCAAATCGACACCAGTGTTGAAGGCAATGACCTCCCTATGGATGTTTTATCCAGACGCATTCAGATCATTCAATCCATTTCCTCTAGAACCCTCGAAGATGAATTATCTTGGAAGATAAAATCGAGGGCCAGGTGGATCTCAAAGGGCGACAAGAATACTAAATACTTCCATAGCTTAGCTAACATGAGAGCTCAAGCAAAAACCACCCACAACATCACTGTAGGCGGCAGACAGGTTGAGGACAAAGAAGAGATATCTGAAATAGCTGTGGATCACTTCAGATTAGTTCTTTCCTCTGAGGGATGGTCCAGACCTCGATTGGATAGGATCCCTTTTCTCTCACTCCTGAGATAGGAAGCAGATCCTCTGGAGGCTCCGCTCTGGGAAGAAGAGGCAAAAGCGGCCCTTGATGCGATGAAAGGAGACAAATCCCCAGGCCCTGATGGGTTTCCCATGAGCTTCTTCCATACTTTTTGGGACAGTGTTCGTCTAGATGTCATGAACTTCCTCAACGAATACCACTCCAGGGGAAAGCTACCCAAGGGTATCGGAGCTTCATTCATAGCACTTATTCCCAAAGTTGTTGGAGCAAGCTCCTTTTCCGAATTCAGGCCCATCAGTTTGATTGGCAGTCCGTACAAAATTCTAGCCAAAATTCTATCCATAAGACTATCAACAGTTATGGAGAAGCTGATTTCCAAGTATCAGAATGCTTTTATAAGGGGCAGACAGATCATCGACAGTGCTTTGATAGCCAATGAAGTTCTTCACTCTTGTCACAGGTCTGGGAAGAAAAGCATGTTTTGCAAGCTCAACATTGAGAAGGCTTACGACCATGTGGACTAGGGATTTCTTCACTATATGCTTTTTCGTATGGGTTTTGGAGATAAATGGAGGAAGTGGATCAAGGCATGCGTCGAATAGCCTCATTTTTTGGTCCTCCTTAACGGTGTTTCGAAAGGGTTCTTCCCCAATTTGAGGGGTTTATGCCAAGGTGATCCCGTCTCTCCCATTCTTTTTCTCATTATTGCTGAGGCTCTCTCTCAGATGTTGCCGAAGGGTCAAAGCACTGGTTTTTTCCGAGGTATTTCAATGCTAAGGGTAGTCACGCCGATATCTCATATTCAATTCGCTGACGATACGCTTATCATGATCGAAGCGGATTCTGAAGCCATCAACAATCTCCACACGACTCTTAGATGCTTCGAGGCTATTTTAGGGCTGAGAATTAATATGGCCAAATCCAAGGTTTTTGGGATCAATTTATTAGATCTGGAATTAAACGCTTATGCTGAGTACTCAGGCTGTTCGCCTGCCCCGCTCTTGACGCTGTTTGTTGGGCTGTTGCTCGCTATTGGCATCCCTCCGATATCAATGTGGGATAAGGTTGTGGAGAAATTTCAAAAGATGTTGGCCAGATGGAAATGTAGGTACTTATCCATGGGGGGTAGACTCACTCTCATTAAAGTGGCCTTGTCCAACATCCCTACTTCATGTCCCTCTTTATTTGCCCGCCATCTGTTTTGCTTCCGATCAATAAGCTGAGAAGAGAATTCTTGTGGTGTAGCAAGGAAAATTAGAAGAATTTCCATCTCTTGGACTGGTAAGATGTATGCAGACATTTCCAGGATGGAGGAGCGAGCATAAAAAATCTGAAGGTAATGAATCGGGCCCTTTTGGGCAAGTGGTCTTGGAGGTTGGGTTCGAAGATGGAAGCCTTATGGAGCAGTGTTATCAAAGGGAAATACGGGTCGTCACCAGGAGGATGGTGGACCAAGGAATCTTCAATCTATAGAGCTTCACGCATTTGGAAAGGAATCCTTCGCTCCAAAAATCCCGTTATTGTGAATATTGGCTTTCATTTGGGGAATGGGTCGGCGATTCGATTCTAGGATGACCAATGGTTGGGGGAAATGAGGTTGAGGGACAGATTCCCAACTATTTACCGCCTCGTTGTCAACAAGGATAGTGCTATCGCTAGCTTTTATTCTCAATCCGATTCAGGCATAGTTTGGGATATTAGTTGCTGCAGAAATCTATATGATTGGGAGGTTATTGAGTATGCTGATTTACTCGATCAATTATCTAGGGTGAACCCGATCCAGTTTGAGCCGGACAAAATTATTTGGACAAGAGACAAAACTTCCCGCTTCTCGGTTAAGTCTTTCTACGCTGCTTTCGCCCCCCTTCCCCACCTGCAACCTTGGCCTCTCCTTTTATCTGGAAATATCCCGTCCCTCCAAAATTTATCTGTTTTGGCGGGTCGGTGTCTAAGAATCGGATTCTCATGATAGACAATCTAAAGAAGAAAGGTATGCAGCTAGTCAACATCTGCCTTTGCTGTATGGGCAGCGATGAATCAGTTGACCATCTTCTCGTCCAGTGTCCCTTTATCTCTCAGATCTGGCAGGATTTTTCTTCTAGATTCAACGTTAGCGACTGCGTTCCAGCTTCTACCTCCTCTTTGCTGGCATACTGGCACGACTTCAAGCTGGGTAAAATCAGATTAAAGGTGTGAAAAATGGCAATCCTTGCTATCTGGTGGTCGGTTTGGAAGGAGAGAAACGACAGATGCTTCAACAACTCTCAATCTTCGGCTCAAGTTGTGGGCTTAAGGGCGAAAAAATTACTAATTGAATGGGCAGCAAATGTTTCTTACCTTAGGGATTTTAATTTTCTGTTTGTAGGCTTGTAGCTTTTTTGGTTCTGCTATCTCAGCAGCTCCCCCTTGTTCTCTCTCCTTCGTTTTTTAATATAATCCTGTTGCTTTAAAAAAAATAAAAAATAATATGAGTGTAGCTGAAATGAGGATGTTGAGATGGATGAGTGGCAAGATGAGGAAGGATAGAATTAGAAATGAATGCATTCGAGGGAACATAGTAGTAATACTAATAGGTAATAAGATGGGGAAAAGTAGACTTAGATGGTTTGGTCATGTGAATGAAAACCAAGTAGCACGCCGGTTAGAAGTGAGTTGGTACAAGTTGAAGGCTCTAAAAGGGCAAGGGAAAAGCCCAAAAGGATGTGGATCGAGGTAGTGAGAAAATCGCTGATGACATATGGTCTAATTGAAGGTATGGCCCTTGATAGTGGAATGGTGGAACATGATTCGTGTAGCCAACCCTAATTAATTGGAATAAGGCTTAGATGATGATGATGATGACAACAATGGTTGTATATACTTTCGTAGTCAATAGTCCTTAAGTGTCTTTTATCTAATTTGCATTTTTATTTCTTCTTATTAAACCTCTTTAGGATGTTCTTTTCCCTAAGATGGGAAATTGCAGCTGCAAGTTTTCCTCTTTAAATTTGATCCTCAGGGCTTTTCCTTGGTGGTGAGACTATCACTCTGTTTGATGTTCTATTTTCTTTGCAATTCCTTTATATTCTTTATTGTTTTTGCCATAAAGCTATTCTAGCATGGGATATGATTGAGTTTTGTACAACCTAAGTGGACTTGTTAATGAAGCTTTAGATTGGTAAGTACAATTCAGCATTCTCCTGGGTTCAATCTCCATCAACTTTGATACCAGAGCACATTCCATTCTTAGGTATTTATTTATTTTTTATTCCCCTTTATTTTCCCCATTCCTTAAATTGGCGCATTTACCCCAAATTTCCAATTTTCCCCACCATAACCTTAATCCCCCCCCCCCCCCCCCCCCCCCGGGTGATTTAAATAACGGTTTCACACAACAGTGATACGAAATTCTTGGTATTGATTGTTATTTTGCAAATCTATCACAATTTATAAATATCGGTGTTGCACAATAGTGATATGAAATTAGGCTGAAGGTGTCAAAATTTTGGTATGGATCAATGTTTTCGAAAATATTGTAATGGATCAACAATATATCGATACATTGTGATATTTTGAAAATTCTCCTTATTAAATTACTTGATATCGTGGATATGTGTAATATGTATCAACGATATCGCACTTGCAAGATCACCCCTTTTCCAAAATTGCCAAAAATTCGCAATAAACCCCTTTTTTGTGATTTATTTATTATTGAGAATCACTTCATATGTGGATTTCGACCATTTATTTGGGGGAGAAAAGGGGATTTGAGTGCGAAAATTCAGATAAAAAAGCATGCGATACCGAAAACCTAATAAGTGAGTTTTTGCTAATTTAAATTGTTTTCTCTTGTTTAAATCGCTTGGAATTAATGAAATCCATAACTTTTTATAATTTACATAATCATGGATTTTGACCTTTGATTTTCAAATTTGTGAAAAATTAAGGAACTTGGGAAAAACTCAAAAATTTCCCATTTCACCCATTTAACTTGTTATTAGTGTTGAAAAATCGCATTACAGTGCTTAGAGGCTGATCTATAGATTGATTGAACTTGGTGGAATTTTTGGAAAAAATATTTTTAATTAAAAATATCGAAAAATATATAAAAACTAACTTTTTAAAAATAAAATTAGATTAATCAGATGTTATTTGTGCCTAGGATTTATAGATTTACGAGTGTATGTTGTTCTTAATATCAACCACACTCATTTATTTACTTACAAAAATAATTTTATTTTCTTAAAATATAATAATAATTAAAAATATATTTTTTAAATAAATGCATCGTACATTGTAGGACAAATTTAATGCAAGTATTTTGTACATTGAGTGTGCTGATAAATGACATGAATTATTGTAATATTAGTGATTTTTTATTTACTATTTTAAATATTATAGTCGTTGGTGGACAATCTTTAGAAGTTGTTTGTTTTGAGGCGGCGTTAGGGTTGAAGATTAAAGTGGAGAAATCGGAAATGCTGGCCCGATTGAAATGTTTTGAGGCGGTTACAAAGACCTTTGCTGCTTAACGTGTAGTTTTGGATGAAAGCTTGGATATTTTCCCTGCGCGTATTTAGGTTTGCCCTTGTGCATTGGGAAGCCGGTTAGACACCTTTGTGATAGGGTGATAAAAAGGATAGAGAGGAAGCTAGCTTCTTGGAAGTGTTGATACTGTCTTTTGGAGGTCGTCCGACACTTACAAAGGCGGTATTTTTTATTTTTTATTTTCAATATGCTCGTGTATTACATATCTTTGTTCAAGTGTCCCAAAGAGGTTTTGGATAGATTCGATAAGATGAGAAGAGATTTCTTTTGGAAAGGCCCCTTGGAAGGGAGGAAGTTTTGCCTCCTCAAGTGGTGGGGTTGGATTTGGAGATTTGTTGTTGAAGAAGGGAGGTTATGGATGGATCTTGTAGCCAGAAGGTAAGGGGTCAAGGATGGTGAGTGGTTTGTGAAGTGTTCCTCGTTATATAGAACCTCTCATATTTGGAAAGCGATCGCGGTGGCAAACGATCTTGTTTGAAGGAGGATTGACTTCTCTTTGGGAAATGTCATCCGCATCCCTTTCTGGGTAGATATTTGGTGTGGTGATCGTGCTCTTCAGAACCTTTTCCTTAGAGTGGTTTTTGTGGTGGATTGCTTCTCTGTGCGGTGGCTTAGTGGTGTGGAATCCCCCTTCTCAGAAGAATATGATATATGATGAATTTGGCCAGTACGTCTTGCTTTTAAATCACTTCAATAATGTCTTGCCTTCCCTTTCTCTAGAGGACTCCATGGTTTGGTTGGGCCGTTCTTTTGGAAATTTCTCTGTTTAATTGCTTTATAGGTCCATCACCTCCTTTCCTAGAGTATCTCCTTTGTCCCGTCCTTTTCATTGTTGGTTATACAGAGCTCCACCTAGGGTAGCAGTTTTTGTTTGGCTTGTGGGTCGCAAAAGGATCCTCACCATGGATAATCTTTAAGGGAGGGGATTAATTGTCCACAATATTTGCTTTGTGCATGGAAAATGCGGAGTCAATTGATCATTTGTTTGTGACATTTTTGCCTATCAAGTTTGGCCCAATTTTTGCCGTTGCTTCATATAGATTGGGTGATGTTGAAGTTTGTTGGAGATCTCTTGTGGTCTTGGCATGGGGGAGATGTTGGGAAAGCTGGTAAAGCTAAATGAAGATTGATTCTCATGGCCGTCTTTCTGGTTATTTGGAGGGCTAAGAATTGGAGATGTTTTCGTAATGAAAGTCTGGGGGTGGGTGAGGCCATCAGATCTATTAAAGGGCTTGTGTCAAGCTACGCGATGTATGTTAAAGCTGGTTTATTCACTAATTTGTTTGTTACTACTTAGTGCTATTTGTTTGAAAGTCTGTTTGTATTCTTTTCCCACTTCTGCAAGTGATTATTATGATTATTATTATTTTTGTTTCCTCCCAAAAACAAATATTATTTATTATTTTTTGTTACATTGCATAGTTTAAGACCCTATATAGAGGGAACTTATCATGTGTGCCCGTATTTTGTTATCTTCTTCTTCTTCTTCTTCTTCTTCTTCTTTTTTCCCAAGTGTAATAATGTCTTTTTAAAAATCCCCTAGAGTTCCATTGAAAAATTCAACGAATTTCCCAGTGTTTGCCAATGTTTCTTAAAAATAGCGATACATGTGCTACATGCATCAATACCAATACTAAAAATACTAATTTCCCCAATTCTCCCTAGAATTTTCCCAATTAAATACCCAAAGTCTAATTCCTCATCCTAATTGCATAGTAACCCTCATGCAACCCCTCTCATAGTAACACTAATTCAGTACCTATTTGGTCACTCCAAAATCTAATATCCAAGCTCTCCTATCAAACCTAATTGCAGTCCCTTTTTAAAATCAAATTTCGAATAACAACGCTATCTAGGTCTAGATCCAACTTCCTAATGTTTATTTTTATTTTTTTTTACAATTTTCCAAACCATCTTCTATTGCCAATCCCCATACATAGAATTTAACCCTAAATCACCAAGCTTTAGATTTCTAAATTCTAATGAAACCTAAACTGTAGCCCCGAAACTTAGGGCCTATTTGATAGGTGACAATTCATGAAAAATCATGGAAAGTGTCAATAATGATTCTGCCACGATAAAATCCATGGCAAAACGAAGAATACGGGGAGTTTGCCATTGTTTGATAGAGTTTGAAAATCCTTTGAATAAGGAGGCTGAGTATAACACCCTCCCGTGGAACACCCTCTTGTGGATGAGGACGAGTACAACTCCCTTGTTTGATATCTGCATCTTAAAGAAGATTTCGTACTAGATAAGCTATGGTGTGTGTACCTGCCTCATTCGTTGCATATATTGGCCATTCTTGCATGGGTATTTGAGATCCTTATGAAAGATCCCACCCTCTTGTCAGTTATGCTGCCTCTCTTTGACCTTGGATCCCAAAAATAATGATGTGCGCTTAATCGGTAGACATGTGGGGCACACTGTAGTGCCCGTGTGAAACACACAACGTCCCATCATTTACGATGGCTCATACTAGGGTGAGAGCCCAACATTGTGGTAGATCCATGATACAAATGGGCCATACAACAATCCCTTAGTAGGGATTCCAAATTGAAAATTGAAAGCTAGGTGGGGCCCACAAAAACTTTGGGTTAGTATGATATTTGTGTGCTCCCTCCATCCTTGTTGGAATCACCTTGTGAAGGGCATGGATTGCCCACAAAAAATTAAAGAGAGCCCCGGGAAGGTTTCAATGGTCATCATTTTAAGAAAAAAACTTTCCTATGGTGCGACCCACTTGAGTCTTGGATCCTAGGTATTCAATAACGGTAACAGCTATTGTCATTATCGTTACTATATGGTTCGTAATTTTTTGTTTGTTTTGTTGTTTTGTTTTTGTTTTTGTTTTGAAAGGTTATAGTACCAGAGATTGAGCCCCAGATCAGTTTGTTATGGCCTTTTTTTTTTCAAAAAAAAAAGAACTATGTCAGCCATATAACATGTAACGGTTGCCACGATTAATGGCCATTACGCAATCATTTTTAGTATCTTGCGTGGATTTGCATAATCTTTGAACACATTCTGACGGGATCTTACGAAGGTGATGGACAAAGTGGATTTTACTTCTATGCAACGGTAGGTCTCATAGTGCTTTCCGTTACAACTCCATATAACAGGTGTTATGGGAAATTCCCATCCAATATGGATGGTTCAAATTGGACTTGACTTGCATTTAACCCGTGGTTATAGGATTCCCCTGTAACCCTAATCTCTATAGGCCTCACCGTGGTGTTATAGTCATCACCCCTCAATCTGTCCTTCTCATCAGCTCACTTTATGACATCAGCCCAACCATGAGGCAGATCCACTCCTCAAGTGGGTCCCACCACAGAAACAATGGGGATGAAAACCCTGACTAGTGATACCTTCCTAGTGCCCACCGTGATGGGTTTGGATGAGTGTTTTTTATGGGTTTGATCTTTTATATGTATTGTTCAAATGAGGGTTCTCATCTCTAATGGATGGACTGGCTTTACAAAATCAAAACATAGTGGGCCCCATAGAGCTAGGATGTTCTATAAGGTGCCTTGACCAATGTTGCAGACAATTTGGCTTCATATGAAGCAGGTTTCCCAAGATTTTCCATGCCATTTAAAAATAAAAAATAAAAAATTATGCACTTGATTTTGTCAGAGGAAATCGACCTTAGAAAAGTTGCAAAATCCTGGTGAATGAAACATGATGAAATATCATATCATGTAAATCTGCCAAAATCATCCATGGTTTGCCGCCTATCAAACAGGCCCTTCAACCCTAGCTTGTTAACCCTCAGCTGCAACCTGCATAGGGTCCTTATCCCCAAACCATATCTCCAATCCCAAACCCAAATTCCAGCCTTTTTATATATATATATATAAAAACGTAATGAGAATATATTAAAAGAGGGAGGAACTACAAGGGGACTGCTGAGATAGCAGAAAAAAGAAAAGGAGAACTAGAAGCCTAGAAACAAAAGATCAGTGTCACCAAGACCACTGATAGAACCCGCCCATTCTATGACCAAAATTTTGGCCCTGGCCCACACTGCTTGAACCGAAGAATGCTTATCATTAAAGCATCTGCCATTCCTTTCCTCCCAAACAGACCACCAGGTAGCTAGCAGAGCCATACGCCAAATGCGAGATCGGATCTTGCCCAGTTTAAAACCATGCCACGAAGGAAGCATATCAGAAGTAGTTTCTGAGATACAGCCGCTGATGTTGAATTTGCTGAAGAATTCCCATCAAATTTGGGAAATAAATGGACACTGAAGCAGAAGGTGATCCACTGATTCCTCATTCTGCATGCTGCAGAGACAAACATTACGAAACCCTACCCTATACCCGCACTAAACCTGACTGTAATGTTGTGGTGGTAATCTCATGAAAAAAAAAATCTCACGAAAAATTTGTGATGGTGGCGGTTGTTTGGGGGGTCCCCACCCACATGTATGCCATCCAACCTGTCCATCAAGTGGGCCTCCCCATGAAGCCCCATACAAGACCAAGCCAACCGTACTGTTATGTTGGTAATCTCTCAGAAAAAAATTATGATGGTGGCAGTTGTTTGTGGGGCCCCATCTATGTGCTTGCCATCCAACCTGTCCATCAAGTGGGCCTCCCCATGGAGCTGAAAATTCAGGCTGATCCAATCATTAGCGGGCCACACCATAGGGAGCAATGGAAAGGGATGATGTGCCATAAAAAAACTCGTGGATTTTGTGTGGGGCCCATCATGTGTGTGTATGCCATACAACCCTTGCATCAGGTGTGCCCCACCATGATCATGGAATGCCTAGAAATTAGGTCAATCCAATCACCAGATACGCCATCACACCGAATTTAGGGGTTTAGAGAATATTTTACATTTATCTTTGGTGTGGTCCACTTGATGATTGACTTGGCATTTAATATATATATATATATATATATATATATATTGGATTATCACCATATGTGTGGCTGTGTACACAAACACACACCACATGCACGCACACATGCACGAGTGCACGCCTACCCACTCACCCATCTATAGTGGAAACTAAACCAATTGATATGGATGATGCTATGATACTATGAGACCTAACAAAGGTTTAAAAAATGGCTACGTAACGACCATAGCGGCCGTTATGTAAAAGTAACGGGGTAAACTCTTGCACTATGGTGTTGTAACGGCTGTTATGGGGGACAAAAAGAACGAAACAGTTTTTCTTCAAAAAAAAAGAAGGCCGTAATGGCTGTTACAACTTATATTGTAACGGTAACAGTGGTGGCCATTACATCCACTATTACTGTCACGGAATACCTCAACCTCAACACAAGATCCTTTAAAAGCATTAAAACAACTAAAAGTAGTCAAAGAGAGAATAGAGGTGATTATCCTCTTAAAAAAAAGGAAAAAAAAGAAAGAAAAGAGATAATAGGGGTGATTGGGAATTGTATGCTGCTGCTGTTGCTTGTGGGCATTTGCTAGTATTGTGTGGATGGTTTCAGTGTTGGGAGATAATTTTTCCTTGCATTCTTTCATACTTCATTGTCATGATTTGGAGGCAAAGTAAAACTAAAAGAAAATTTATGAGGCAGTTGTAGAATGCAAAAGTTTAGATGCAATCTATTTTTTGATTGGTAGCATTTTTATGTGATTAGCATTTTTATGTGATATTCTGTTCCTGATGGCATTCTGCAGGAATGCCCTGCTGGCACTTTCAAGAATGTCAGTGGATCTGATGGAGCTCTTTGCCTACAGTGCCCACCTGACCAGCTTCCGCATCGAGCCACATTCATAAATATCCGAGGTATCTGTATACTATCTGCTTGTCAGCTCCGTTATATTTAAGAATATCGCATATAGGGGCTGAATGCAATTCTGTGCTCAGAACTTTATTGTAAGCATGGGTTTGCATCCTGCCATTAGAGAGGGAATTGCATTCCATCAATACTTCGTCCAGATGTTTTGAAGTTTTGCAACATTGCATTGTATTGTGATTATCTTCAGCTTTCTTTCTTCTGGAGAGGCATTCAAAATACACATTCTCAGATTTATTTCAAGATAACTAGAATTTTCAAGATTGCTATTTATAGCTTTTTGTGTCAAATTCGCTCCAAAAATTTGTGTTTTTGGACAGGTGGTGTTGCTGAAACTCCTTGTCCTTACAAATGCATTTCGGACAGATATCACTTGCCACGCTGCTATACTGCTCTCGAAGAGTTGATATACACTTTTGGTGGGCCATGGTTATTTGGTCTTCTTCTCTCGGGTCTTCTTGTCCTATTAGCTTTGGTGCTCAGTGTTGCACGCATGAAATTTGTTGGTACTGATGAATTACCAGGCCCTGCTCCCACTCAACATGGGTCTCAAATTGATCACTCCTTCCCTTTTTTAGAGTCACTGAATGAGGTGTTCTTCCACTTCTAATGTCTATACTGCCTTAATGCAATATCTACATACACTGGCAACCTTGTGTAGTGGCAACCTTACATACCTTAGTTTTTATTTTTGAGGGTACTTAACTTCTTCTCATCCTACATACAGGTATTGGAAACTAATAGAGCCGAGGAGTCCCAAAGTCATGTGCATAGAATGTATTTCATGGGTCCTAATACTTTCAGTGAACCTTGGCACCTTCCTCACTCTCCTCCAGACCAAGTAACAGAGATAGTGTACGTGAGATGTCCACAGATCTCCTGCTGTTATTTCCAATCAGACTTACTGGAGAACCAGAATGTCATTTGCAGCTGCACAAATTCTTCCCGTTTGTGTAGCTGGCAACCGTAAAGTCTTAATGTGTTATTCCTGTTGACTAATGTTTCTTCTGAAATATGAAAGTATAATGGTTTTTGTGTTCACTTTTTTGTATCGCAGATATGAGGATGCATTCAACAGATTTGTTGATGAGATTAATGCCTTGGCCACTTATCAATGGTGGGAGGGATCCGTCCACAGCATTCTTTCTGTTCTTGCATATCCCCTTGCTTGGTCATGGCAGCAATGGCGCCGGAGAAAGAAATTACAACGGCTTCGTGAATTTGTTCGATCAGAATACGATCATGCATGCTTACGTTCTTGCCGTTCACGTGCTCTCTATGAAGGGCTTAAGGTTCTTTTCTACAGTAGTTCTCTTCCATTGTTGTGTTGCATATTCATGTTTATGCACGCACATTGGGCATTTTATTGTCCAGATCGTAGTTATTAAAATCCCTAGTCACTTTGGGTTGGTTAATTGACTTGTGAGTATAGATCTATCTGCATATTTATTCATTCTACTTCTCAGTATATTTGTACCTGCTTTTTAAGTTTTTCTTGTTTTGCACTGTCAAAGCCAATCTGAGTGTCACATTCTACTGTTTATGCAGGTGGCTGCCACTCCAGATCTAATGCTAGCCTATATAGATTTTTTCCTCGGTGGAGATGAAAAGAGACCTGATCTTCCTCCTCGTCTTCATCAAAGATTTCCCATGTGTTTAAGCTTTGGAGGCGAAGGAAGTTACACAGCTCCTTTCTCTCTTCACAGTGATAATGTTCTCACTAGCCTCATGAGCCAGGTACTTATTCAGATCCTGCTAGAAGCTACTTAGTTACGGCTTCCATGCATCCAACCAACTCATGGGCATACATTGCTTTGCTAGGATGGTACATTCTGTGTTCTGGTAGTTGTTGATATATTTCTACTCATCTTACAGTCTGTTCCACCGACCATTTGGTACCGGCTGGTGGCTGGATTGAATGCAAATCTGCGCTTGGTTCGCCGTGGACACCTGAGAATGACATTTCTGCCTGTCATCAGCTGGCTTGAAACTCATGCAAATCCTGCTTTGAGTGCACATGGGGTGCGGGTTGATCTAGCCTGGTTTCAGGCTACAGGGTTTGGTTATTGCCAGTTCGGTCTTGTTGTATATGCAGTTGAAGAAGAATCTGAGACTCCAGCAGTTGAAGATTCAGTTGGTGCAACAAGAATTGACCAACGATCAAGGTAGCATGAAAATTTCAAATTCAATTACACTGTCATGTTGCATTTGTTGTTGCCTGTACTTTAATGCCATTGAGTGGTCAACATTTCTGTTTATTTTCTTTTGTGTGTGCTCTGCAGTGCATATAGCATCCATAGAGATAATCCGCCAGGAAATTTGAGGAGCCATGAAAGTATAATGACACGTAAAAGGATATGCGGAGGTGTTTTAGATACTTGTAGCTTGCGCATGCTTGAGGAAAAGAAAGATATATTCTACCCTTTCTCTCTAATACTTCACAATACTAAACCTGTTGGCCACCAGGTATGTACAATGCAATCCTAAAAGTATGCTTTTGTCTTTTGCCATTGCAATCTTGTTGACTTGTCATTTCTTATCATTGCAGGATCTTGTTGGTTTGGTCATCTCAATACTTCTTTTAGCAGATTTTAGCTTAGTGCTGCTTACTTTGCTCCTGTTGTATTCTATTTCGTTGGTGGACTTCATTTTAGTTTTGCTGATCCTTCCTCTGGGCATACTTTCTCCATTCCCTGCTGGAATCAACGCTCTATTCAGCCATGGTCCTCGGCGATCAGCAGGTCTTGCACGTGTATATGCTCTGTGGAACATTACATCCTTGATTAACGTGGTAAGCTGCTCTCTCTCCCAAAACATATTTCCCCTCCTCAATCATAGAGCTTGCTTTATGCTCCATTATTGTGCAATATTTTCAATGTAATTGAGTGGGTCGCTATAAAATGTTAGCTTGAGGGTTCAGAAAGTGATGTAGAGCGGGTCGCGGACAATTTCATGGCCAAGATGGATCAGAAAAGGCACAGTCGGCGACAGAAGTGATCCGGACCATCGGACCTTAGATCGGGCGTATCTCACAATCCAGAATGAGTTATCCGATGTAAAATATATGAATTTGGGGTAGAACAAGCTACTTTAGCCAACCAACCCAGCTATGCCGGGTTGCGTAGCCTGGATTTGCGAGAAACCCCCTGATCGACGGTCGTTTCCCCGTTTTATTTTTGTTTTTACTATAAATAGTAAGTTTTAGTTTGAGTATAACTCTTCATCTGTTGGGCTTTAGGAGTTGTGTCCAACATGAAAAGTGCTTAGGATAATTAGGAGAACGGTTTGGTGAAGCCAAATAGGACACTTACTATTTTTGGCCGAAAACCTTGCGCACTAGTAGACATCACGACCGTCTATAAATAGTAAGTTTACTATTTATAGTAAGTTGCGAATTCTAGGAGTTTTAGTTGTAGTTTGAGTCTGATTTCTTTCTTATTGCTTGGGTTGTGAACTCGATTTTATGGATTCATTAATCAATTTCGAATTATTAGAAATTCTTTTCTATTTTCTGCTTTCTTTCCTCGTGGATTCGAGGAGTCGCTGTGAGGAGTCCAGAGAAGTTCCATGGATTCAGAATATTTATCATCTTGAGGAAGAAGGTGCTCGACCTCACGTCCTTCCCTGCGTCAGTTTGGTATCAGAGCGAGGTTTCTCCTCGGATCGATGGCTTCTAATGACGGGTCGGGCAACAATCCCATGGGCAGTGTTCCAGGGAATTTACCTTTAACGGCGGCAGTTTTCGAAGCAACCATGCAAGAGAATCGACAAGCCATGCAAGGGCTGCAGGCTTCTATGGACCGCATAGCGAATCTCTTGGCGGAAACCCTAGGGCAACTCCGTGTTCTGGGTGGTAATCTTCCACCGCTGATTGTTGAAACTCGCAATCGCCCTGATCGCAGGATAGTACCAGCAATGCATCCACGGGTCATTCCTGAGGAAGGAGGCTCCAGTGAGGAGGAAATCGACGACATAATCTTTCAACACCCCAGACAAGGTGGCGATCGAGTAGATCGGATAGATCGAGAATTTAAGATGCGGGTTGATATTCCTAACTTCAATGGCCAACTACACATTGGGGATTTCCTCGATTGGCTTTCTGAAGTTGAGCGATTGTTCGACTATATGGATATCTCTGAAGCAAAGAAGGTCAAGCTTGTGGCTTACAAGTTGAAAGGAGCTTCAGCTTGGTGGGAACAACTGCAACTCGCACGAACCAGACAGATGAAAGCATCAATCCGCACATGGCAGCGGATGAAGCAGCTATTATGTGCCCGATTCCTCCCTAGCGATTACGATCAGGTATTATTCCAACAATACCAAAATTGTCGACAGGGTAGTCGGTCGGTGAGAGAATACACAGAAGAATTTTATTGCCTGGTGGCGCGTAACGATTTAGTCGAGACTGAATCGCAGCAAGTCGCCCGATTCAACGGTGGACTGCGTATAGCGATTTAGGATCGGGTCCAGATGCAGCCTGTCTGGACGATGAATGATGCGATCAAGTTGGCTACTCGGGCAGAAGCACAACTTGATCGTTCTACCACACGACCCTATTTTACCGCAAAGATCATTACGGTGGGTCCACCCCAGGGAGCTCCACAGTCTAAGGGGAAGGAATCTGTAGGAGCACGCACTCAACCTCCTACGTCTGAGAGCCGAGATCAGGGAAGCGGACAAGCTAGGCCCCAAAGGGGCGTATCGACTGCTGCTGGTTTAAGTAGAATCCCGAACCCTTACGCTCGACCCCGGCCTGACAACTGTTATCGTTGTGGTCAACCGGGCCACCTATCAAATACTTGTCCCCAGTGAAAGGTGGTGAACCTCACCATCAATGATGATAGTGCTGATAACGCCGATGAAGATCCAGATGATGAAGAGCAGGAGCATACCACCGAGGACGAGGTAGATGAATCAAGTTGGGTTCAGCAAGATCGCGGCGAGTCACTCGTCGTGAGGCGGCTATTATATGCGCCAAGAAAAGAAGTGCATATAAAGAGGCATAACATCTTCCGCACTAGGTGTATGGTGAATCGAAAGGTTTGTGACGTGATTATTGATAGTGGCAGCAGCGAGAATATCGTCTCCAAGGTCACGGTGGAGAAATTGCAATTGAAAACAGAGCGTCATCCCTCTCCATATACAATCGGTTGGATCAAGAAGGTCAGCGAAACGAAGGTAACTGAACGGTGCACCATATTCTTTTCAATTGGTAAACATTATAAGGATGAAGTAGTATGTGATGTGGTTGACATGGAAGCATGTCACATACTACTCGGTCGACCCTGGCAATCTGACCGTGATGCCACTCATAAAGGGCGAGATAACATATATATCTTCGTCAAGGATGGTCGGAAGACCATATTGGCCCCTATGGATCTAGAGGGACCACCTGAAACTTTTAAAGTGGAGGGTCGTTTTCTCTTAACCATACGGGACTTCGTGGAAGAATCCAAAGAAACAAGACAGGCTTATGCATTAATTGTAAAAGGAGAAGAACTCGAGCCTACCATCATCTCTGAAAGACTAAAACCCTTGCTACATGAATTCAAAGAAATCTTGCCCGATGACCTTCCCGATGGGTTACCTCCCATGCGGGATATCCAACACCATATCGACTATATCCCCGCGTCCAGTCTACCCAATCGGCCTCATTATCGAATGAGTCCGAATGAGTGCGAGATTCTTCAAGGGCAAGTGGAAGAGTTGATCCGTAAGGGTCTTATTCGAGAAAGCATGAGTCCATGTGCTGTACCAGCTCTGTTAACTCCAAAGAAAGATGAGAGTTGGCGCATGTGTGTCGACAGCCGAGCCATCAACAAAATCACCATAAAGTACAGGTTTCCTATACCCCGGTTGGACGATATGCTGGACATATTAGAGGGTGCCAAAATATTCTCTAAATTGGATCTAAAGAGCGGCTACCATCAGATTCGAATACGGCCAGGTGATGAGTGGAAAACAGCCTTTAAGACCAAGGAAGGATTGTACGAATGGATGGTCATGCCCTTCGGTCTTTCGAATGCACCTAGCACGTTCATGAGATTGATGAACCAAGTTCTGAAGCCTTTCATTGGGTGATTCGTTGTGGTTTATTTTGATGATATTTTGATATATAGTCAAGACGAAACTACCCATATGGAACACCTCAAAAAGGTCCTTCAAGTGCTTACTGAAAATAAACTGTATCTCAATTTAAAAAAGTGCAGCTTCATGACTAATTGCCTATTATTTCTGGGTTTTGTCGTAATGTCCACGGGCATTCGAGTGGATGAGGAAAAGGTAAAGGCAATCAGATAATGGCCGGTTCCCACAAATATTCACGAAGTGCGAAGTTTTCATGGACTGACGACATTCTATCGTCGATTCGTGAGAAATTTCAGTACTATTATGTCACCAATCACAGATTGCATGAAGAAAGGGCAGTTTCAGTGGACTGACGATGCCGACAGGAGCTTTGCCGAAATCAAGCGCAGATTATCCACGACCCCGGTTCTTGTACTTCCTAACTTCGATAAACTGTTTGAAGTCGAATGTGATGCCTCATATGTCGGAATTGGGGGAGTTTTGTCTCAAGAAGGTAGGCTGGTAGCCTTCTACAGTGAGAAACTTATTGATGCACGCAAGAAGTGGTCTACATACGAGATCGAGTTATACGCGGTAGTCCAGGCACTGCGACATTGGCGACATTATTTGATTCAAAGGGAATTCATACTTTACACGGACCATCAAGATCTCAAATTCATTAATAGTCAAGCTAACATTAACAGTGTGCATGCTAGATGGATCTCGTTTTTGCAGGAATTCACGTTCGTGCTAAAACATAAGTCAGGACAGCAGAACAAGGTAGCCGATGCGTTGAGTCGCCGTGCAAATTTGTTAGTAACTATGAACAATGAAGTTGTCGGGTTCGAGTGCCTCAAAGACATGTCGATGACGACGACTTTAGGGACGCATGGGTTAGATGCCAAGAAGGTCACTCCGGCGACTTACATATGCAAGACGGGTTCCTTTTCAAGGAAAATCGATTGTGCATCTCGAACAGTTCGCTAAGGGAGCAGATAATCCAAGAGCTACATGGAGGTGGCCTCAGTGGACACCTTGGGTGAGACAAGACGCGAGCTCTTGTGGAAGAACGATATTACTGGCTGCAGTTGGTACGTGATGTGGGAAAGGCAGTCCAACATTGTTATATTTGTCAAACCTCTAAGGGGCAATCTCATAATACGGGCCTCTATACCCCGTTGCCCGTGCCTGATGGCCCTTGGGAGGATTTATCTATGGACTTCATGCTTGGTCTCCCACGAACACAACGCGGCATGGATTCGGTGTTCGTGGTAGTAGATCGTTTCTCCAAGATGGCGCACTTTATTCCATGCAAGAAGACTCGATGCAACACACATGGCGAACCTATTCTTCAGAGAGATTGTGCGGCTACATGGGGTTCCTAAGACTATTACTTCTGATCGTGATACGAAGTTCATAAGCCACTTTTGGCGAACTTTGTGGACTCGATTCGATACACGACTTCAGTTCAGCAGTGCCTACCACCCACAGACTGACGGTCAAACTGAGGTTGTGAATCGCACTCTGGGAAATCTCCTTCGATGTATTTTAGGAGAAAAATCGAAGCAGTGGGATTTGGCCTTGTCTCAAGCGGAGTTTGCATTCAACAATATGGTGAACCGCTCGATTGGAAAATTCCCGTTCCAGGTTATTTACGGACGAGTACCTCGCCACACACTAGACTTGGTCCCTCTGCCCAAGCTCCCAGGCATGAGTATTGCAGCAGAACATATGGCAGGCAGGATCATGGGTATTCATGCGGAGGTGCAGACTAAGCTGCATACCTCGAACGAAAAATACAAGGAACAAGCGGACAAGCATCGTCGACAAAAGGTGTTTGAGGTGGGCAACCGGGTAATGGTCTACCTGCGAAAAAAAAGATTTCCGACCGGGACGTACAACAAGCTGAAAAATAAGAAGATTGGACCGGTAACGATCATCCGAAAGATCAATGACAATGCTTATGTTGTTGATCTTCCAGATGACGTGGCGATCTTACGGACTTTCAACATTGCGGACCTGACCGAGTATCATGAACCAGCGCAGGAGGAGAACTCGAGGACGAGTTCTTTTCAAGTGGAGGGGACTGATGTAGAGCGGGTCGCGGACAATTTCATGGCGAAGATGGATCAGAAAAGGCACAGTCGGTGACAGAAGTGATCCGGACCATCGGACCTTAGATCGGGCGTATCTCACAATCCGGAATGAGTTATCCGATGTAAAATATATGAATTTGGGGTCGAACGAGCTACTTTAGCCAACCAACCCAGCTATGCCGGGTTGCGCAGCCCGGATTTGCGAGAAACCCCCTGATCGACGGTCGTTTCCCCGTTTTATTTTTGTTTTTACTATAAATAGTAAGTTTTAGTTTGAGTATAACTCTTCATCTGTTGGGCTTTAGGAGTTGTGTCCAACATGAAAAGTGCTTAGGATAATTAGGAGAACGGTTTGGTGAAGCCAAATAGGACACTTACTATTTTTGGCCGAAAACCTTGCGCACTAGTAGACATCACGACCGTCTATAAATAGTAAGTTTACTATTTATAGTAAGTTGCGAATTCTAGGAGTTTTAGTTGTAGTTTGAGTCTGATTTCTTTCTTATTGCTTGGGTTGTGAACTCGATTTTATGGATTCATTAATCAATTTCGAATTATTAGAAATTCTTTTCTATTTTCTGCTTTCTTTCCTCGTGGATTCGAGGAGTCGCTGTGAGGAGTCCAGAGAAGTTCCGTGGATTCGGAATATTTATCATCTTGAGGAAGACGGTGCTCGACCTCACGTCCTTCCCTGCGTCAGTAAGCCAGCATGTTATGAAGGATTTCTGACTGTCCATTTCTAGTCTTCTGCAATAGGCAAACTACTGCTGCTACTGTTAATAATAACACAGATTTTTTAAGGAGTTCTTGGGGGTGGCTCGAGCTGATCTCAGGGGGGGTTGGATTGAGATCATTGAGGATGCCTGAGAGTGGAAGTCTCTGCCAAGAGGCATGTGGAAGCTCAATTTTGGCAGGAGCTCCAGAGGGAATCTTGGACTGGCTGGAATTTGGGAGGGGGTCAAAATGAGGTGCAGTGGATCTATGCTGGCGGGGTTGACTCAAATGATGTGGAGGTGAAGGCCCTATGGCAGGTCTTAAAGAACTTCTCCACTTGCCTGCTCCTCCATCATAAGAAAAAGGGCTAATCCAAATTCTGGAAAGTTGGTGTGGTCAGTGGGTTGTACAAGAAACCTCCAAGATTGGGAGGTTCAACAGTTTGTGGATCTTCTTGAGTGCATCTATAGGGCTAATCCAAATTCTCAATTCGATGATGTGTTGCTCTGGACAGTGGATAAATCCAGCAAATTTACAGTTCGTTCTTTCTATGCGCAGCTGGACCACTCTCCCAACTCCGCTGACCATCACTGCGCATCGATTTGGAAATTCCTAGCCCCTCCAAAGTTCATTGCATTTGGCTGGCTGGCCATTTTGAAAAAAAATTCTGACGGTCGATAATCTTAGAAAGAGAGGCATGTGTTTGGTTAATATTTGTTTATGTTGCATGAAGGCGGAGGAATCGGTGGATCATTTGTTGCTTCATTGCCCCTTCATCTCTCCTATCTGGGCTGATTTTCGCCTTCATTTTCAAGTTAATTGGTGCTCCCCTGGTTGTGTTTCTTCTCTTTTCTCGGATTGGAATGGGGTAAAGCTTGGTAAGAATCGATCCATTTTGTGGAGAATGGCCCTTCTTGCTACTTGGTGGAGTGTCTAGGAGTAAAGAAGTGGAAGATGTTTTCGCGACATTTCCAATTCCTCTGTTTGGGTTCTTTATAGAGCAAAAGTGTTAATCTTTGAATGGGCTACCCATGTTGAATTCATGAACGAATGTGATCTCCTGTTTCTTGGTTTATAGCCTGTGGCTGTTATCTCAGCAGTCTCGGCTTCTGTTTTTGGTTTTCTGTTTCTTTTTCTTTGTATCCTTTTTCTTTTAATGAAATCCGTTTTCTTTCAAAAAAAAAAAAATCATAAGAAAAAGGGATCCTTTTGTAGTACTCTCGGAGGTTGGCAAGATGGGTGGGGGAAGTCAGAAAGATGGATCTCTTGGTTGATTCCGTTCACTTCCCCAGCGAAGGAAATGATGTAACTGGTAGCTTTGGGTGGCAATGGATTAATCTTGAAGCACTGTTGTTTGGAGATTCCTTCTCCTTGTAATCTGTTTCTTTTTCTCTCAAGCCCTGTTTGGATCTGTTTGTGGAAAGAGTAAACCCGATGATGAGGTAGTTATCATTTCCCAAGGGACTATTCTGAATTCCTGTCAATAGGTGTTGTTTGGATTGGAAGTGGAATTCTCATATCCATTAGACAACTGTCACCTAGTTTCTTGTGCCATAGAAACTTAACTATGGAAAAGTCTAATGATTACTTTGTAGATTCCAACCTTTTCTTTGTTATCCAAACAACACAAAAGGTCACATCATTGGAAAACCTTTTCATTTATCTGGATTTTTATGGTTTTCCTCATATCGAAACATAGCCTTAATAAATTTCCCATCCTTCAAGAAGAAACACAGATTTTTTTAATCAGCGAAGGAAAAAGAAAAAAACTATGTTATTAGAAAAGAAGAAGAGCAAAAAGGATAGTACAAGTCAATAGGGCTGGCAATGGGCAGAGTTGGGGCTGAGCAAAAGAAAAATCATTGTGGTTTGCAATGGGCAGAGATTGGGCTGAGCAAAAGAATTTTTTTGAATAGGCCCTGACACATGCAGTTCAAAATCGAGCCTGAGATTTGTCCAGGCCTGACAATTGCTAACCATACTGCTTGGGGCACCCTGTTGCCAACTCTTAACGACCTTGGTAGCCCCTCCAAGAGAGTTTACATTCAAACGGAACATAAATAGTTTGTATTAATGGTGTTTTCATATGAATGTGTCATGCCAACATTGAAAGTGGGATCGTATCAGGAAAGGGATTAGTTTTACAGTATTTGTTTTTCTGTTTGTTTTTATGTTTGTCATGCTAGACCATAAAATTTATTCTCAGTGTTTGAAATATCGGTATCATGTTGTGTATCGCATCCTTGGGATACAGATACATATCGGTTATCGCACTGGATAAATTGTTTGTATTGGGTAATTTATTGCACTTTTTGAGAAACATGGGGAAACATTGGGAAAATGGTTGAATTTTTCAATAAAACTTTTGGGATTGTTAAAAGAGACCTTAATACACACTTTTAAATCAGAACATCTCAAAAAAGAAGTGTGCATTATAGGTTTCCTTTATATAGGGTCCTACGATATGTGTTGTTTGATTCAACTAATGCAACAATATTCAAATTGAATGCATAACATTTAGAGTGTATGTGATGATCATTTCATCAAACACTCTTAAATGCTTCGAAATTAGTCTCAATTGACAATTCAATTTCGAAAAAAATAATTTAATATTTTTTTAAATTAATTTTTAATAAAAAATTATTTTTATTTTCTGAAAATTGACAAGGACTTGATAACTCAGTAGATCAACCCTCATACATGCTTGATTTCATGTTTGGAGTGCAACATTGCAAGCAATTTGAGAGAAATTGGGGAAATTTTGAATTTTCCTCAATTTTCGTCAAAATTTGAAATTAGAGTGTATGTGATGATCGTTTAATTAAATACTCTTGAATACTTCGAAATTAATCTCAATTGAAGGTTGGTTGAAGGATTTTTTTTTTTTTTTTTTTTTTTAAATTTTTTTTTAAAGCATATGGCGAACTAATGGATATCGAAGTCAAAACTCCCAACTCCATGATTTTTCATGCAAAACATGAAGAACCAATGGATTTGTAGCCATTTTGACATTGATTTAACATAATTTCAACAAAAAGGGATTAGACATTGAAAATGCTCACCGGATTGAACATGTGAGATATATCGGCACTGCTTGTGTGTTTTATATTGCACAGGTGGGATGCAAGATATATCGTGGGATATATCGACGTATATTGTCGATATTTAAAACATTGTTTCTTCTGACAAAATCAATAAATGTTTGCTTTTTCCATTGTGTAGAACTCTTATAGGTAAGCGTTTCTGCATTTACACCTTTTTTTAATGATTTGTTACTGACAGTAGCATCGAGAGAATGAAATACGGTTCTAGCTTTGGTTGATTGCTTGATTCGTCCCCTTATGATGGCCCATTATGCATTTCTTTAGCTTAATACTTAACGATGTACTTTCATTCAGTTCTAGCTTTGGTTGATTGCTCGATTTGTCCCCTTACGATGGCCCATTATGCATTTCTTTAGCTTAATACTTAATGATGTACATTCATTCAAGTATTCTGCACGGGAGATTTAAACAATTGTTTGTTTTCCTGCACTTGTTAATCTCTATGATGTTTACACATATGAGGAACATTTTCTGCCCTTTCATGTTGTTATGTGTCAGATGGGCTTATTCAGCAAGGGTTTATATCGTCGGAATTAGGCATTTTGGTGTTAACACAGTCTCATTGGGTACCAAAATATTGGACTTATTAGTACAAAATCATCCCTAATGAATCTGAAGGATTTAGTTCTAACAGAAATGCATGTTTCATACAAAAAGATCCTCTGGACACTCCGCCCTAGCATAGGTGTTGGCTGCTTCATTTCATCCTCTTGAAATGCATATACCTAAATGATGATTAAGCTGAAATCTTATCGATAATTCGGGCCAATTGCCAGTGACATGGATTCTTCAACACCCAAGAATAAAACTTTACAATCCTTCAACAAGAAGAGAGCTAATTAGGGACATCTACAAGTCTAAAACTGGCATTTTGGCAGTCAAAGGGGTCCGAACCAGCAAGGAGACCCACTGTCTTCTATTTTATTCATGGTGGCAGTGGAGGCTCTTTGCAAGCTGTTTGATCACGCAGTTGAGGTGGGGGTGATGACAGGTATGTTGATCAACAAGGATGGAGTAGTTGTTATGCATTCTCAATATGCAGATGGCATCGTCTTCGGGGATGGTTCTAAAGAAGAGAAGCAATGTGAAGCTTGTACTGATGTGTTTTGAGATAAGTCCCTTGACTCCATATCAATCTAGCAAAGAGCAGTATTTCTTGGTTCAATCTTGATGAAGACCCAGTATCAGTTTTGTGGAGATTATCGAGTGTAGACTAACCATTCAACAGGCGAAGATCCTTAGTTTACCTCTGGTCACACTTACTAGCAAAACAGGCATTGAATCCTGGGGTGTAGTTTGATTCTTTAGTTTATGTCTTTCGAATAGTTTTGAGGAACTTGCTGGTGTATATGATACTGATGTTCAAATGCCCTTTGATGGTGGTGACTTAGAAAAGATGCAAGGAAAATTCTTATGGAGCAGCAGGGAACATGACAAGAAATCTACCTTCTATCTGGGTATGATGTCTGTAAGCCTATTAATGAGGGTGGGCTTGGGATCAGGCTAGCTTGCTAGTCAATGAGGCTCTCTTGGCTAAGGGATGGTGGTGTTTGGACGAGGTGGAGGCACCTCTGTTGAGGAACATTCTTTTGGCTAACTCTTCTTCTTCTTCTCCTTTTTTTTTTTTTTTCCTTCTGAAACGATGATAATTTTATTTCATCATGATTGAAATGATGATAACTTTTGCCCAAGTCATCACAATTTAATCCTTATCCCAACTGATTGGGGTCAGCTACACAAATCCAGTATGCTTCTTTCGGCTAAGCATGCTTTGAAAAATGGCAGGAATGTGAAACCAATAAGCAGCAGGAAAGGTTGAGCAATTTAGTGGGCTATATCATTGTTGTACCTCAGTTTTTACATAACAAATTCAGGGATGGGTGCGATGACAATGTCAGATTGGGAAATTAGCTGGTGCAGCAACATACTCCTAGCAGATGAAAATTTTGAATCCGTTTATGCCTTAGCCACTAAGA
Source organism: Magnolia kwangsiensis (assembly GCA_037074715.1). NCBI lineage: Eukaryota > Viridiplantae > Streptophyta > Magnoliopsida > Magnoliales > Magnoliaceae > Magnolia > Magnolia kwangsiensis. Next base: position 103,768,754 of record CM073581.1, read on the forward strand.
AAGGAAAATTGGTTGCGATGTCTGTAGAGAAAGGTGCAAAAGGTAATGACTTGAACCCGCCTTTTAGAAGAAATTCAAGACAGGCTGAGATCATTGAACTAGAATACATGATCTACTGAAAGGTATGTACATTCATCCAACAACGAATGGCAAGATACTGGAGCCGCCCCCCCCCCCCCCCCTGTTGGGGGTGGTTGCCCTGTCACAATGGGTGACCAACAGTGGATAACTTAAAAGAGGAGATGATTCCATATCCAGAACAGATGCTTCCTGTGTTGCACTGCTGAGGAAAGCATGGTCAATCTCTTCATTCACTGTCCAGTGGCTAGCAGTCTCCGGGATGCAATTTTAAAGAAGTTTGAAGTGCAGCTGGTGCTACCCAAATCAGCTCAATAGCTGGTGGATTAGAGCATGCGTGCAGGCTGGCAAGATATTGTGGAAATCATCGGCAAAAGAAATTTTTGTATGTGTGTGTGTGTGTGTGGAGAAGGTGGCTGCAACTTGCATTTTTAGAAGGCTAAATCTCTCCATCAAGGTATTCAAAATCAGTTACATAATGGCCGTTGTAGAGAAAACAGGCCATAACGGTTCTGTAACGGTTTTTTTTTTGAAAGAAAAGAAAAGAAAAAAGAAAAAATGAGCCGTAATGGCCGTTACGGCCTGTATCATAATGATTGCGGTGGTGGCCATTACGCCCACTGTTACTGTAATGGAACACCTTGCTCTCCATTCCTTGTCTAGTGCTTTGCTGTTGCGCGTGTGCGAGTGGTGCGGTAATATTGGGTCGCAGGTAGTGAGGTCTGCTTTTTAGGTGGATCCCCTCAAGGGCTGGTGCTTTATGGCACCCACTGCTGGAGGACATCTTCAAACTCAACTTTGATGGTTTTTCCTGTGGCAACCCTTGGTGAGCTGGTGTTGGGGGCATTATTAGGAGCCATAGAGGCTATACACGTCTTTCTCCAGCCCATTGGGGTTTCACAAGTATAATTTTGCAAAAGCTTCAGCCATCACATGTGGCCTAAAAGTAGCCTGAGCTCAGTTGTATTTCCCATTTCCCTCCCTTATTGTGGATGGGTTTCAAAGGTGGCCCCTGGCTCATTATCTTCATGACTCTATACTTGGAAGTGTGTGAGTCTGCTGGGCGAAGCCATAGACATTTGCTCTACTGACTGCATGATGTTCAACCACATCATGAGAGAAGCGAACAATCAAGCGGATAGGGTTGCTAATAAGGGACTTTGAAATCGAATTTAGAAGTGACTTGACCTTTCGTGCTCAGGGGCCTGAACTGGTTGAGAGAGAGAGAGGGGGGTAAATCTATGCTGGTCTTGACTATCCAGCCATGTATTTCCCCCATGCTATGCTGATTTTATGGAATTGCTTATTTGAAGACATCTTGAGAGAACGAGGCGGGAGGGGTCTATGCCATATCCTAGCTGCTATATCACTAGCCTTTTTATTGCTTTTGGCTTCTTCTTCTTCTTCTGCTTCTTGACGGGCCGGTGCTCCCACTTATGAGTGACAAGCGGTATGTGGTATGTTTGTGACAAATATTTCACCTATAAAGGGCTATTTTACAACAAGCAATGTATGCAGTAATGCAATGAGTTAAAGTACACTTTTTTAGCTGGACTAAGGTCCTTATGCGTGAAGTATTCATTTTAACATTGTCTTTTTAATATCATGTCCCACGGAGGATAAACCATGACTTTGTAAAGACATGGATCATAGATGATGGTTCCTTGCATGCTGTGTTCCTGAGACTTGGACAGTTTTAACAGTCTTCTTCATCCCACTTATGTTCTGAAATTTCTGTCTTCTTGAACAGGTTGTAGCCTTCATATGTGGATTCATCCATTACAAAACCCAATCGAATGGAAGACATCCAAACTTTCAACCCTTGAGTTTTAGCATGTGAGTGTTCTTTACCATCTTTCGCCTGCTGGCTATTTTTCAGTTTAGTACTTGAGATCTGCTAATTCCACATGCGCATAAATCCCAGCCGTCAACATGCTGGACATCCAAGCTTTCTATCAGGCAGATTCTATCATTTATTCATACACTGGTTGCCTGCTGGTGAGTCAACATGCCCAATTCTTGGGTGCTGTCTACACTGTGGACCCTACGTGATGGATGGCTCATATGCCCAGGAATGGAGCTAGGATCTACATGTGTGGTATTAGCAAACCTCAACATGTCATAAACATCATTTGGCCATTTTCACATTTTGGGGTTTGTGATATAGGGATGAGGGTGGATGGTGGATGTTGCCTATGGGACTGGCGCTGTGTAAATGTGTCCAGGCACGGCTTATCGATTGGCATGTCGCTAATCTAGAAATCCAAGACCGCTCGTTGTACAGTAAAGACCAAAACGTGTTCTGGCAGTCGTGATATGATGTTGACGGGTACCATCGAAGCTAGATGCATTTTTTTTTTGTTGGGTGCAGAGCTTTAGGTGAGTGATTGCCTTGTTGCGCGTTCATTTTGGTGAGTGATGGGCGCCGAGTGTTTTCATTCTGTTGCTGCTTAAAGATGAAAAAAAGAGAGAATAGGCTTCTTACCATAATACCTCTTTTCCTGTTGATCTGTTCCTTCTTCTTCTTGCCTTCTCCCCCTCCCCCTTTTTATCTTTTTTTTTCATCATCTTCTTCTTCTTCTTCTTCTTTCTTTCCTTCTTTCTTTCTTTCTTTCTACTTCTTCTTCTTCTTCTTCTTGTTTTTTTTTGGGTGTACTGAATGGGATCTCAGCTGGGAGTCATGTCCAGTCAACAGACCTTTTCATCTTCAATGTGTATATATATAGGCAGGGGAGGGATTCCTCTATTCCATTCATTGCCATAGCTAATAATTTGCCTTTTCACTATTTCCATGTACTACCATGTGATGCCTTTGCTGTGATGAATTTATTTCCACTCCTAACCCTATTTAACTGAATCGCTGATTTATGAAGTTTCACCGATTTGATCTATCAAGATCACTTTAATCCCAATGTCTTATTGCTGCCTGTTTCTCCGGTGTGGTTTAAGTTTTGTCAATTCGATCCTTTCGGATTGAAACTTCAATGTGGCAATGGTGGTCCAACTGCCCCATCAGCAGCCTGATTTTCTAACGTGGTTGATTGGGGAATGCTGTTTTGTCATGCTTGTCACCGCTATTGAATGCAGTTCTGGTGGGTCGCTGTGTTTGGGTATTTTGGCTGAAAACCAAAGTGAATTTTGGTAGCTTTTGGCTGGTCAGTTGTGAACTTTGCCAGTTGAATGTGGAGTAGTGCTGTCTTGGGTGTGTGCTTTCTTTTCGTGGTGGGTGAGCAGTATCTTTTTCAGGTCAGTGATCGGATGGTTGCGCCCATAAATCCCTTTGATTTGTTGTGTATTTTGTCTATATTCAAGTGTACCAACAGATCCGTTTTCGGCATTGCTCTTTGATCCAGCCATGATGAGATTTGCTTGTACGCAACTTCTGATATGGGTGTTCAAAAGCCGATGATATCCTTTTCCCAGTGATAACACCAACTGTAGGTCTCTCTGCTAAGGGTGTTGGCGAGGAGATTGAGGTGATTTCTAGCACATGCTGTGGCAAAAGTGCATCGAAAATCTGGTAAGCATCGTGTTGGACCGCCACGAATGCCTAGGTACAGAAATCAGGTCAGAGCCATGTGGGTCCCACTAGGCTTGCCGTGGCCCATAGTTCAGGCCCATAGTTCGGGTCGTTCCGCTAATTAGGAAGTTGAGACAAAAATTAAAAAAATAGAGGATTAGAAAACAGATGTCCAGCAGTCAAGTTCCATGTATGCGTTTGGCCAGGGGAGGTTCTGTCATGATGTGCCCCACCCATTTGCGGGTGGATTTGGCAATGTTGAGTGGACGAGCTGGTTATTTTTACCACTTTTTGGGCAAGGGTAAGTTTATGGTTTAGCCCATCTGCTGAGTGGATTTGAACAGGTACAGGGATAACCCAAGCTGAAGGTCTCCAAACAGCCTTGTTGCCGGAAAATTCACTGAATGGATGATGGTGACCATTGAATCAGTGACCATTTAATGTTCGGTTGGGAAAAGGGTGTCAGATCAAGGGATTAGAAAGAAGGGATGGTGCACTAAGTAGAGCCAAATGTGCTGGAAATGGAAGAGCCATTCTTACACTGGTATTTAGGCCAAGGGTTATCCGGGCAGGCATAGCATATCGGCCATGCACATATGAGATGGCAAAGCCATCTGTTGATAGCAGATAATCGCAACCAATGGCCATTAACTGATGAATGCTGGTTTATTTGGGTTTAGTCCAACCCTGTCATCCGGTTTATTTAACACTACTCAATTTGCTACTTGTCTACTGTGCTTGAAACTAGATGTTTAACTACTGGGCATGCGTATTTAGCTCATGTAGCCATATCTGGCCTGGCCCCACCCCTTCTACAGAGAGAGAGAGAGAGAGAGAGAGAGAGAGAGAGAGAGAGAGAGAGAGAGCTTATTAATCTGGGCCATTCTTGAAATGATAAACACACGAACGGTCCAACTCGGCCAGGTCCTGAATTTCCCACAGAGTTAACCTGGGTTTCCCGAATTACTGACAGTGCCCATTTAGAGAACCTGGGCTTAGCCAGGGACCTGAATTACCTACCGAGTACTGAGTCCATTTCGGTTCGAAAAATGCAAACACCAATGTACTATTATTTTGTCACGAAATTGTTACTTTCTTCTGAAAAGCCAATAAATAACAGGCAGTTCTTAAGCTGAAAATACTAATACTAGTAGCAATACAAAATGAGATTATATATATATATATATATTGGTAATTAGGAGATGAGGGAGATGCCTTGGAGAATTAGGGAATCTGCGAGCGCTTGATTTGCAGCTTGCGACGGGTGGACGCTGTCAAAGAACACATATCTGGTAGCATTGGAACATGTCCCTGGTGAATGGGGATTGCATAGGAATGACTCCTCAATGGTGCCCATCCCACAGCAAGCTTTTAACGCTTTGAAGAAACCTACGGCATTTGATGATTACGATTACAACTTTTAGAAATCTCAGCGAGAGAATTTACCATTTTACTAGCATCATTATGCAGAGTTTATATGAGAGATTTTATTTAGGTGGGAAATGGGCGTAGATGGGCTGACTCTGGGCCTGAATAGCAAAATCTCTCTTGAGATGGGCTATCCAATCAGCAAAATACTCAGCCCACCGTTGTTAACTACATCCTTTGATTGGCCTATCCAAGCAGCCCAAGCTGGGCTCAAAATGGGTTGGACTCCGGTACGTCAATGCCAGCCAACCCAATTGCTACCCTCTGTTATTCATGGCATATGATTGAACTGTTGAATTTTTTTTTTTTTTCTCTTTCAATCTTTTCTTTCTTACTTGAATTTTTTTCTCCTTCATCTTTTCTTTCTAACCATCCCTTCGTATGTTATGGCCACCTGATGAGTGTACCAGCCTGATCCCTTGGCAAGGAATCCACATTTAGACGGCTAGGATCACATGTGCTGAGTTGGCAAATGTAGGGGCATGTAAGGGAGCTGGGGCAGACATCACTATTTATACATGCTTTGTAGTATGTATGTACAGATTATCATTGATATAATTACCATGTTTTGAAGGATTATTGATGAGATCGAAGAGAGGGTTATAGATGTCAAAGACGGCGATCTTGAGACAGGCTAGCTGATCCTGTAGCTAGGCTACTGCTGAATTGATCTTCCCATTAAACTCCCGTGCATCGTCGTTGATCCTTGCAATGCAACCATTGCTCCCAAACCCAAAAAGAGTAATGGTTGCAGGCAGGCAGCCTAATGGCAGGAGCGATGTAACGCCGCCGTTCCCTCTCGCTCCCATAGTGTATAGATCCTGGCAGCATTATATTCATTGAAAATGTATACATTTTATCAATAATAATAAAATGTCCATTTGCACCGTACATATTGTGGGCACCACATGTATGTGCCTAGCATGTTGGTCCACATTTCATGCAAACATGTGGACCACCTGATGATCAGATTTGACTTGATTTTCAGTCCATAGTACATATCCTTTGAGGCCCACTTGATGGAAGGCCTACATCTTTAATCATATCACTGCGAGAAAGTGATATTCACGGATAGGAAAATAATATCATTGTCGCTGATAATCGGAAATGTGGGAAAACATGAAAAAATTGTAGAATTTTGAGTGAAACTTCATGAGATGTTAAAATACACATATTTATATAGTTAGGAATAAATAAAAAGAATATATACACAATAAGTCTTCATTTAATTGGGGGCTTAAAAGTATGTGAAGTTGTAAGAAACAATGTAAGTATTCAATCATCCATCCAACCTTCTGTCCAATCATCTATTGATATTGTAGAATATCGGCAACTCATGATATTTTGCCAAAAAATCATCAACAACTGCAAAGGAAACAAAAGATTGTGGTAATGATATCGGGCATGTTGCAATAATAATAATATTGAGATATTATCAATATTAGCAACAACAAATTGAAAACTACATAAACAATGTGCTCATAAAAAATGAAATATATTTTTTTAATAAATAAACTTTATGTGATATCTCTACTTTGGTGATATTATTAAAATATCGCCAATACATGCAAGTGTCACCTAGAATTCAGGCAGTTGAAAATATTGATGATATCAATACATTGGCAATATAAGCGACACATAGAATTTACACAATTGAAATTATTGACAATATCAATGCGTTGGCGATACTTAACAATACATTTTTGATGCCTGAAATTTCTAATACTACCGTCGGTATCACTATGAGTATAAGCCGGAGGTAAAGATAATATCGGAGATAATTCAAACAATGGGAGGAAGAGAGAAGACCTTAATGAAGCTTGAGAAGATCTTGACTAGGATCGTCGAGAACTCATCAGACGTGTAGACTTTGTAAAGTTTTGGATTGATGTAGTAATTCTGTACAAAATCACTGCTTCCGGCACTCAGTAGATATAATGCTTGTGAGATGATCGCCGCTGATTCATCGCTTCCCGCCATAACCACTAACTTCGATTGGTATTCCTTGTAATATTCCAACTGCTGTGACAGTGGAATAGCATGCTGATCGGAACAACAACAACAACAACTTACATCACGAACAATGAAATTTGTTTAAGAAATGGCCTGTTTTAGAGGTTTCAGGCCTATTTGGGTGTGTAGCCCAGACTGAGAATGGAAGCAAACAGAAACAGAGCTGTTTGGCACATCCCACAAAATGTGGATGACTGGATACGCTAAAGACCCGCTTGGATCCTTGTAAATTGCGTACAAGCTACAACCATACCGAAACCTCGCTACAGCTGAATTTTACCAACATCACCCGCCTAAACCATCAAGATGAATGAGGCCCACTTCCCATCACCGTCGGATCAAGACCAGCCCTGGCTCAGTAAAAAAAAAAAAAAAACCATCTATTGAAATCCATCAATTAAACGGCTAGGATCATTCGGAAAGAGAATGCAATAGGAGAGGGAGAAATGATATTTGAAATGGAAGAACGCGGGAGATGAGGGAAAGATGTAGGTCGTTTTTTCGGGCGGGAAAGGTGACTAATGACGGAAATGCCCTTCTAATTAATGTTTGTTTTAGAAAAAACAAAAGAGATGCACCAACACTTTATATTGCTCCTAGTTTCATTGAGACATTTCCACAGTCCTATGAATTGATCCAGACTGTTCATTAGGTTCAACGTATATTATTATCGGCCACCATGAAAAATTCCCATGATTTGATCAATATGAACCATTTGATCAATGGGATTTAATTTGGACGGTGAAGATCGTTTACATAAAATAGACCGAATCAACAATTTGGTCAATCTATTTGTTGGGTACCAGCATGGATTGATTATGATTCTAAAGAATCACTTTTTCTAGAACATTATAACCATCCCATCCATGGGTTGGAAAATGGACGGCCAAAGAAAATAAGGCCAAAAAAGTATGGACTGGATCATCCGATTAGTGCTATTTTTGGTTTGGAGTCCATGAAAATTGTTATGGACTTGATGGAGAGTTCAGATTGTTTGATGGGACTGTCCAAATGAACTGATGCAACTAGGGGCAATATAACAGGTGCTGTGAGAGCACTGATAGAGAAATTACTCATGGAAAATTGATTTGGGGCCACGTGCTTATTAAGCGTGTGGGATCTAGACCATTCATTGGGTGGTTCCCAGAGTGGGCATGGCCTTCTACTCATCAGGTGGCCCAAACTTCCAGAAATTGGACGGTTAGAAATAGATGAAAAGTGGTCAGTATCCAGTGCGCACGTGTATTGTGTAGACTTGAAGATGAGTCCAACATGATCTTGGAGATCTGGCATGTTCACTTGGTGGCCCTTCTGGTGACTGGCCACTGGCCAGGATCTCACACACGTGCCATGGAAGCATTCCCCCATGGGCACTTGTAGCCATGACTTACCTAAGTTTGAATACAGATTCATCGATTGGTAGCTTATTTTAACTGTCCATCTTATGCTAACCAGTGGGGCCCGCCTGATGAGCCACAAGAATCTCATAAGCACGTGCAACGCTGGCACGTATAGGGAGAGTAGAAAGGCAGAGTAACCTTGGCATGTCTTTTTGTGGCTCTCAGTCTCTTGAAGTGGGCCGGGCTTGTGAATTACTATTGTTGACGGCAAATGAACGGTTTAAAAATATCTCAAGCCACGTTCTACCTTCAACAATAGGAATTCACAACAATTTGATGTTTGGGCAATGGTCCATTCACATGCTGACCCACAGGATTAACGGTTCTTATGAAGCAGAAAATGGGCCTGACCAGCCAGAGTCCAGAATGCTCCGGGTCATGACTGGGCTGACTCTCAAAGCCCGTGGTTGGATATGGCCGGGTCATGTGCCCAATAACTAAAGGCCAGGCCCCACATAGTTTCCGGATTTTCCTATTGGGCCACAAGCTTAGGCCCAATAACTGAAGGCCAGGCCCCACATAGTTTCCGGATTTTCCTATCGGGCCACAAGCTCGATAGGGACAATAAGCTTGTGGGGTCAGGGCCTGGTACGCAAACATGGCCTGATACCCGGGTCGGGTGGCACAGGTCACATGAGTCGTGTTGCACACGTGTGAGATTCAGTCCATGTTGCACACGTGTGAGATATCCAATCCATCCATCTCGAGTGTCCTGCAGTTTAGCCGCTTTGACACAAAACTCATGGCCTGCCCACTCAAAAGGTGGGCCATGTTGTTTGAAAAAACGGAATACTAAGAAAGTCATTTTCCCCCATCCATCCACTTATTTTGTAAAAATGCAACCGCCTAATTTATGAATGGACTCGATCTTTTCAGTATGGGATCTACACTCAAGGACCCCACCTCATGGATGGCTAGGATCAGGCACCCATGTGGTACCCACCCTTTTATTCCCTCTTTTAATAACAGCTCGGGCCTGGTCTGGCCCAGTGCTGACCGAGCACCTTCTCGAATCCATTCGGTGATTCGGACCATCTTGTTAGGTTGACTCTGCTGAGTCAGGCCATCCCCTATTTTCAGTTCTGACTCGTGGTGCAGAAGCTGATCTGAGTCGATCGAGTTTGAGTTGGCTTAGATAAGCCACATCGGACTCGCACGAGTCATCAATCCATATTGATTAGGGCCAGGGCCCACCCAACCCATCCATTGCCACCGTTTTGGTCATGAGATAGGCTGGACCTAGATTCAGATCCTGGATTCATGGGCTAGACCCACACATGCTTTGGTGGTCCACTTCATGAGTCCACGCCCAGCCCAGCCCACTCGGTAGCGTAGCGAGTGGGCCATCAAACCAAGCCAGCTGATCTGAGCTATTGGGCTCCAGAAAACACGTGCCTGGCCCAACACGTGGAACCATTAGTCTCAGCTCAAACCCCATTCAACATCCCACCTGCGGATTACTCGTTGACGAGAACCGTCCATTAGGTTTTCGCATTAAATGTGATCAGTTGGATATCTTCTATTTTTCACTGGACGATTGAATAAAATCATTTGATTGGATCTGCTTTATACTCTGGCCTTCCCATGATGGATTTAACAGACTGGACGGTTCCGATCACCACATGTGAATGTGGTCCTTAAGTACGGTACATTTGGGCCAGCTACATAATTTTTTGTGTCTCGTCGGATCCAGAATCCTTCCCTAAAGCTGATTTTTTCTGGTCGAGATTTAATATGGAAGCATATTAAATTATCAAAGTCGACCTCTAATTTTATTGACGAACTGAGAAAGATAAAAATATCTTCATTTTTTTCGATTACTTTATCCTAATAAGAATATAAATTTTCATCAAAAAGTTTACCCCCGTACCTTAAAAATTTACCTTGTTAAGATAAGTTTTCGAGCAACAACAAAAAAATAAACATAATACAGACTTGTCTACCGTGCTAATTTTTTCTTATCTTGACATGTTAACTGCTGTGATATGGTAGAGTTGAGTTAACCAGAATATGATAGAGCTATACATTACAGGTGGTGGGATGACTTAACAATCTGTGCCATCCATCTAGTGGATCTTATTATCAATGGCTCATGTTTTAAATTCGCACCTATTACAAAATCCTGTCCGTCAAATTTTCTTCAGATTCCTATATTAACTGCTTGACCGTTAATCATTTTTGTTTTTGACCAGTTCCTCGAAAGGACACTCATGAGATGGCTAAGATCGCCCCCATCTGTAATTTGAACCTTGTTCCATACATGGAAGGGTCATTTAGGTGGACGGTCACATATCATGCGTCCTACCACGTGGACGCGGTTTGGCTGATGACCAAACACCAGGCAGCTGGGTGGGACCCACCATGTTGTATGTGTTTTATCCACACCGTACATCAATTTTCCAAGATCCTTTTAGAGTATGAGTCCAAAATTAAAGCATATCCAAAGTTCAAGCAGACCACACCACAGAAAATAATTAAGAACTATTTGATGGCCACAAAAGTTTTGGATCAAGCTGATATTTATGTTTTACTTTCATCCAGGCCCGGATAGCTTTTGTTTTTTGGTTAGCTTGTTAGTACACCTAATGTCAATTAACACTCCACTGTTAGCCACTCTACTAGGGAGTCATACTAAGACCTCGGTGAAGCCAGTTATCTTTCACTCAGTTTACCACTTCAGCTATGGACCTGGGTGTTGGTCTACGTAGCTTATCGACAACTGAATGAAAAATAAACATGCCTGTGAGTTCTAAGGGAGTTTTATTTATTTCATTTTTTTAAAAAAATTTTTACACACGCACACACACCCCCACACACTCACGCTGTGAGTTCTAGGAGAGCCTACCACCCGATGAAGAGTAAGGAGCCAAGTTCCAGGAGAGTTTAGGAGACTTTTAACAGTCTATGTCATTATCACTGCTGTTTCATGTGACGTTGGACCACTTGAGCTTTGGATATACTTCAACTTTAGGTTTATGTCTTAAAATGAGGCATATACAAATCTCAAGTCGACCACACTACAGTAAACAGTGGTGATTGAACGGGCACGGAAAAAAAAAAAAACTCTTGAGCTGGCTGAAGAGTTTTTTTAATGTTGCCTGTTCAATCACTACTATTTACTGTAGTGTGTTCCACTTGAGATTTGTATAAGCCTCATTTTTGGAATAATGTCATAAAGTGTGTTGGAAAAATGGATAGACGGCATGGATGAAAGACATGTCATTTTGGTGCCCACGGCCAGCCAGAGTCCAGAGTGCTTTGGGCCATGACTGGGCTGACTTCAGGCCCGTGGGTTGGACAGACCTGAGTCATAGGCCCAATAAGTAAAGGCCAGGCCCAACATAGTTTATATTTATAGGCTGAGGATTTTCCTATTGGCCCTGTGAGGGACAAGCTCAATAAGGACACTAACCTTGTGGGCCCAGAGGCCTGGGACATTAACTTGGCCCATTACCTGGGCTGGGTGGCGTGGGCCATATGGCATGCGTCATGTCCCAAGTGTGAGATTCAGTCCATATTGCACACACATGAGTCACATTGGACTCACAAGAGTCATCAATCCATGTTGATCAGGGCCAGGGCCCATCCAACCCATCTGTTGCTACCGTTATGCTCATGGGCTACGGTGAACCTGGACTCGGATCCTAGATTCTGGGCTAGACCCTCACATGTTTTGGCGGTTCTAGACTGGCCCATTTGCCACCCTACTTCGATGGGCATGGCTTGAGATGCAACTTAATTTGAACTGAATAACTATGATCCCAAGCATCAAGATAAATAAAATAATCATATGCAAATTACCGAGAACTTAACAGTTCTATATTTATCAAGCAGCATGTGAAAGAGAACATGAGATTTACAAAGGGAAAATTTCATTCTTTAAATGGTTGTTTATTTTTTTTTTTCTTTTCAGATGAAAGGAGTTAATATTTATACTACTGAAACCATATTTCAACAATGAAACAATAGAGAAAGAAGAGATAACCAATTGAAATTTAAATGTAATTTTATTGATGATTTATAATAATCACACTTATGATCTACTTATCTTTTGGCATGAATTAAGCTTCATAGGTGAGAGAGTCATTGGGTAGAATACTGATTGTTCATTGCTCCACGTTTAATAGGCAAGGTGGTTGGTAGAGGATGGATTTTTGACAATTTATTTATTGTTTAAGAAGATGAAGATTTTTTTTTTTTTTTTTTTTTTGTTTTTTTTCGGTAGCAGGCTTTTACCACATGTGGATACTCGAACCCTTGACCAAGCTTCATAAGCAAGATGGTCCATGAAGACGACTATCACTTAACATATAGTAAGAAAGCCTCACTACTTAACGATCCGATGATGTATCATAGACAAAAGTTAGAAAGACAAACTAAAGATAAAAACTAAGACTCAATGCTAATAATTTATCAAAAAATTGGATGACAAATAAACATTCAAATGGCCCTCAAAGAAGATTTTGATGGTGGGTATTCAATCACTATCATTAATTGTACCTAAGATTTGAATCTGCAATTTATTTTTGGAATGGTCAATATGAATGTAAAGCACATGCGTCACCGTGGGCCCCACAATCAGGAATCCACTAAAGCTGCGTACGCTTGAGAAAAGGGCACAATGAATGTAAAAATATTTAAATGGCCTGTTTTTATATACATATGATATGACATTGACCAAAAAGAGAAGGCATGTACAAGAAGTCATTGTGCCATCAATACGAGTCCTCACTCGTGTACATGACATCCAATATATTCATCACAGTCGTCCCAACGTGAAAGTTGAACACCACCAAAACTTCCAATAACATGTGGGCTACGTACCATTTGAATTTGAAGCCTTTGGATGGCTATCCATTGTTTTCTATGGTACAGCCCTCTATGTTGTGTATATGCCATCCAACCATTGCATTCCATGAGACTCACTAAGGCAATGAGATGCCTGGAATATTTGGTCAATAAATCAGTAGGTGCACACCACCTATTAATATTATGTGGGCTACCATAGCCCCAAAAACTTCTAAACATCATGTGGATTGTGTCCACAATTTTCTGTGTGAGGCACCATTCTATTTGTAAGCCATCCAACCAATGGACCACCTGAGACCCACTATTATGATGGGATGCCTTAAATATTAGCCTTATATGGCTCTATAAAATCCGTAGCACCACGTGAGACCAACCATCATGATGGGATGCCCCAGATATTAGCCCTATATTACCTTATAAGCCAGTAGGTGAGCCACCTGGAAAGTAAGGTTATCCAAGCATAAAAGTTTAGCACCCAAAATCCTCCAACCCAGCCATTAGGATTGGAGTTTTTTTGTATTGTTGTCTTTTATTTCATTGAGCCTATGCATTTGTGAGGTGACTATAATGATGGAATCCTTAAATATTAGGCCTATAAAATTTTGGTGGGACTCATCCTCTAACCATTATGTGGGCCACCACATGAATTTGAGGTTTTCAAATGGTCGTATTTTATTTTTATAGTGAGGCCCACTCAACCAGCGTACTACTTGATACTATACAGTAATGATACGAAAGGATGCCTGAATATTAGTACCATGGAGTAATTAGGTGGCCCACCGAGGAAAACACTGACAACCATCATCTAAAAGCCTGTTAATTCAGACAGCCGCCTATGTGGACTGGAAAATTTGTGAAGTGGTCAATGGTCACGGGACAACCTCAGACAGGTTGAAGGCTGTACCCACTCCCGGGCCGCTTCTAGAATGGTTGGGAATTGCATGATGCATGTGAGAAATCCATAAAGCCCGTCTGATTTGCTGGACATGACTCAAAAAATGAGGTAGATTCAATAATAAAGTGAGCTGCACTGCGAGAGACATCTACAGTTGAAATATCTACCAGGCTACGGAAACGACCTGACTTTTTACGGAAAAAGAAAAAAAACACACACACACACTCATGACCACCCGAGCAAGAGCAAGGACCCAAATGGAAACGACCTTATGAATAATATGAATGGCATATAAACATCACAATGGATACCACGCACAGGTCCTAACATGATAACAAAATTGAAAAAAATTGAACAGATGGAATGGATTTCTCACCAACATCAGGTTGAGACCCAACTAGCTTTTCTCAGTAGGAAAACTACTCTCCTGGTTGGAAAAATGGTTCCAAGGATATCAAAGTTTCATGGCCCCACATTGTATATCCATTTAATGAGAATATTTTAGAGCATGAGCTTAAAAAAGATTCACATCTAAATCTCAAGTAGACCACACCATAAATAGCAGTGGGACAATGATTCTCACCATTAAAATATTTGCAAGGCCCACCATAACGTTTATTTTTCATCTAATTTATTTATAAAATTACACATATATGGATGAAGAGGAAAAACAACTATTGTATGATAAAAAACTTCTGTGACCCCAGGAGGGTTTCAATGGTAGACACTCAATTCCCACTGCTTGATAATCAGATGTATTTTATTTTTCGTCTGGAGACTTACGATGAGCTCGCCAATGCACGGAAAGGTGGGATATAACACAAACCTCATGATGGGAGCCACGGAATTTGGTGACATCAACACACCAGCCATATGGGTGGTGTGTGGTACACCAGCCAATCTGCTTACCACATGAAGTTCCTGGCAATCCGCCTCGTTCTAGAATCAGGTTACTGAGAGGAGTCTAAGCCCGTGTTTGTTAACACTGACTTAATGAATAGGTTGGATGGTAAAAAAACTAGACTTAATGAAACTTCTTGGGAGCTGGAGAAGTTTCGGATTAAGCTAATGCTTGTGTTTTGATTTCATCAATGTCTACATGACTTAATGAATAGGTTGGATGGTAAAAAAACAAGACTTAATGAAACTTCTTGGGAGCTGGAGAAGTTTCGGATTAAGCTAATGCTTGTGTTTTGATTTCATCAATGTCTACATGACTTAATGAATAGGTTGGATGGTAAAAAAACATCACAGTGGCCCTTAGAAAGGTTTCAATGGTAGATGTCATTATCATTGCAGCATCCTCTGGTGTGGTTCACTGTAACTGTGGACTTGCTTCATCTTTTGAATATTATATTAAAATAATCTAAGAAAAGAGATAAACGGTTTAGATGTACCGATACATCACGGTGGGCTCGCTCACAGAATTGCCCGTTCCGAGCTAGGGATGGGCGGGGGTAGTACGCAATCCGCGCCCTTTTAAACCGTCCGTACAACTCAGGGCTCAATGAGCATCAATGCAATGCACCTGCACTAGTTATATAGCTAGTGTGTGGTTGTGCTCTGTGAGCCCCACCATGATGTATACGTTTCATCCATGCCGTCCATCTATTTTTATAGATCATTTTATGATATTACAAAAAAAATGAGGTATATCCCCATCTCAAGTGGACCACATTACAAGAAATAGTGTTGAAAGAATGTCGACCATTAAAAATTTTTTGGGGGCCATAAAAGTATTGGATCAAGCTGATCTTTGTTTTTTCCCTTCAACTGGGTCTTCGTGACCTAATCAACAGATTGGATGTCAGATAAACAGTATAGTGGGCCTTAGGAAGATTTAAATGATGGATATCCAATCACTATTGTTTTCCTGTGGTGTGGTCCACATAAGATTTATATCCCCCTTATTTTTAGGATAAAACCCAAAAATGATCTTTAAAAATGGATGAACGGAATGGATGAAACCCATACAACATGGTGGGGCCCACAGAGCACCGATCACCAGTCACGGGGCTAGTGTCAGGGGTAGTAGCCAATCCGTTTCTAGGAGCATGGGCGCTCGTCTCGGACGCAGATTTCCTGCGAAAGCCTTTCGCGGGAAGTTCCTATGCTGGGAACGTTGGTGGGGCCCATTGGGATGTTAGTGAGAAATCCTCACCGTCTATCCATTTTTAAGTTCATTTTACGACATGAGGCCAAAGATGAACCGTATCCAATGCTTAAGTGCGTCGAAAACGTGATAATTAAACGTCCACAGTTGAAATATTCGTGGGGCCACAGAAGTTTTGAATCATGCTAATATTTGTGTTTTTAGTTCATCCCAGTAGGAATGACGTTATTAACGGTATGGATGGCATGTAAACATCACTGTTGAATCAGGGAGGATTCAACGGTAAGAATTTCCCTAAATACCTTTTCCTTTAGTACGGCCCACTCGAGTCTTGGATCCTGTTCAATTTTAGTCTAATGTCCTAAAATTAGCTCACAAAACGGATGGATGGAGTGGATTCCTGACAAACATTACGGTGAGTCCTACCTAAGTTCCCAGCGACAAGAACTTACCGCGAAAGGCTTTCATAGGAAATTCGCGTTCACTCTTCTTCCCACGGCACGTATAACGTTGGATACTCCCCCCGCCACCAGCCCGGTCAGTGGTGGTTGGTGCTCTATGGCCCCATGATGTATGTGTTTCATCCATTCCGTTCATCCATTTTTATATATCATTTTATGTCTTTATCCCGAAAATAAAAGGGATATATATCTTAGGTTAATTTTCATACATGCAAATCATTAATTTTTTATTTATTTTTATAAATAATGATATTTTAATTTTCTATTATGTACTTTATAATTTATTTGAATTAAATAGAATAATTTTATTTTCATTTAATAAAAAATAATTTATTTATAATGTAAAGCATTTCCAAGCAAAAGATAGATAGGGGCAAATGTGTCAAATTAATATATTTTAAACATTTTAGATGTTTGTTAACAAATAGATTGTTTCAAATTCGGTACTTAACTTTCACACTTCCGCTGTAGTTACCAAACCTGTTTTTGGACTTTAGATTTCAGATTTAGGCTTCAGCTTCTTTTAGGCTTTAGACTTTAGATTTAACGAACGCGGCACTGATGTCACGCCTCATGAGGGTTGGCGGATTTCGTATTACCCACGGGCACATTCGAGAGCACAGCACAGGCAGAAGCTCAGAGGGGGCCAACGTCATGTATACATTCCATCGACGCCATCCATCCATTTTTGCATATCATTTTAGGATATTTTGCCCAGAATGAAGTGGATTGAATCCTTAAGTGGACCATGCAGTGAGGATTAAACTCTTACAGTTGAAAACTTTTTAGAGCCACGTAAGCTTTAGATCAAGCTGAAATTTGTGTTTCTATTCATTCAGGTCTACGTGACCTTATGATCAGGTTGGATGTAAAATAGATACCATGGTGGGCTCTAGGAAGGTTTCGAGGGTGGGCTTCATTATCACAGCTGCTTCATGTGGTGTGGCTCACTTGGAGCTTGAATCTCCTCATGCTTTTACCTTTTACCCTAAAATGATATAGCAAAATGGGTGTACTATGTGGATAAAATCTATACGTCACGTGGGCCCTTAAAGCCCCTCCCAATGCCGATCTCGGGTCAGACGGAAGTAGTATCGAACCCGCGTTCATCATGAGTATCTCCGGTGGGTCCCACAATTTGGATGTTTTAGCTTGACTTACATGCAGCAGCAGGAGACATGTAAAGTTGCTTAGGTTTGGGTTCAACTTGGGTAGGGCTCAACTCCAACCTGGCAGACCTGATCTGATATTTTGGTCAATTCGGTTCGCCTGGGCTGAGAATCTGTGATCGGGTTGGACCCGAGTTAGGGCTAACTCGGGTCCAACCCGACCCTCTATAGGCTATTTTGGGCTGTCAACGGGCCGAGCATAAGAAGGCATAAAAGAGAGAAATTCTCCAGTGCTCTGAAAGCGCTGAGGCGTATAGTGCTCCGAGTAAGATCAGTTCATCTACACAATTCATTCTACCAATCTGAACCGTCTATTATTTCCAGAACTTATTTCATAAGTAGCATTCAAAAATTTCAGTGATAGATTAGGCTAATACATCCTTGATTTCATCTTATTTTCCATGGCCATCTCTTTTCCAAGCTATCTACGGAATGACTATGATCCTCTAGCAAAAGTGACTCTTAAAATCATAAACAATCCATGATGGGCCTTAACAAATAGATGGATTACATTTTTTATTGGATGTATTTTTGTTTAAACAATCTTGACTATCCATATTAAAGGTCATTGATCAATTGTTAATATTTGTTTGATTGATGAAAAAATTGTGATGAACTCAATAAAACATGGGTTAGATCTAATAAGCAATATATACGGATAATTTGGATTGATTTAGACTATACATGTGGACCAATGTAACCAGTAGTACCATAAGGTCAAGTGATTTTAAAGCATGGAAATGAGTGGCATGTGGAAAGTGCAACTCAGACTATAGTAAAAGCTGCCACGATGTTGAGAGGGATACCGAAAGCTATTGTGAGTTGTCACAATTATCAATTACAGAGCATGGTTGAATGTCAGGATCACAAGAGTTTAATAGCCTAAATTGGTACTTGAGCTTTTGGCGCATTAGTTAGGTTCTTAACTTTTGTTACGAGATCTCCTTCGCCAAAATCTCCAACTCGTAGCTGAACCTAATCAAAAGTTAATCCCTATTTTCCAATTGCACATGGGTTTTTTTTTAATCTCTTTTAAAAAAATAAAACTAAAAAAATCCAATTTTCATCTAAAGTTTTTAGAAACGTCCGTCTCCTCTATTGGTAACTATACAAGAAACAGACTACCCGGTCTCTTTCTCCTCAATGATATCTACGATTTTGTGCACTATTTACCCGACAAACTCAAGTGAGAATGACTCAACCTGCTATACTCGTAGATAAGATAGGGTTGAAAGCATGGGATGTGGTTAGCCTACTGTTCGAATCTTTATGAGCCCCACCGTGATGTGTATGTTTTATTCGTATGAGGTAGCTCCAAACATCAGGTGGACCATACCAAAGAAAACAATGGTGATTGTATGCCTAGCATAAAATTTTTTTATTGGAGATCACAAAAGCTTTAGGTCAAGTTGATATATTTTTTCCCTTCATCGACATGTGTGACCTTGTCTATGGCAATTAAAGATTATAATGGACCTTTGGAAATTTTTAATGATGAGGGTTCAATCACCATTGTTTTCCTACAGTGTGGACCACCTGAGATTTGGATATATCTCATTTTTTTTATTCATGCCTAACATGAAAGGACAAAATGGATGAATAGCACCTATAAAACACATACATCATGTGGGCCAACGGATCAGTGGTGACGTGTTGGCTCAGCTTGAAATCGGGTTAGCCTAAGTCGACCCTTAACCAGACTCTACTCGCTCAAGTTCCACCCTTGGTTAAGCGTTCACCTACTGCTTGTCCTAATCTGCCAGTTGTTTCAAATAATTCCTCAGGTATTCGTGCACCCCATCGACCGTTCATTTGGTAAGGCCCACCATGATCATGGTTTAGAAATAAACCAGACGAATAATCATGACAAGATGACGGAAAGAAGTCCTGGTTCGTTGGCTGTTTTTCCTCTTCGCATTGAGGGCTATAATTTTCCAACGGCGTGATTTCCATGGTGGGCCACCTGATCTTATACACGCCTCTAACGTTTTTCCACCAAATCGACTGGAATTTCCGTTTCTTAATAGTCCAACGAATATCTGCTTTCAGCGATTCAAGGAACTGCGTGTGTGAATACATTCAACAAATAGCTTTTGCTTGAGTTGAGATTGGATCGGAAGCCGTCACTCTAGTTGAGATTGGCCCACCTTCTGCTCGAGTCAGTTCGTTTAAAGAACAAGACAACGAAGAACTACTGGCTCTTAGACTCGACTTCTTGTAAGAACAAAGGGACTTAGCTTGGCAATGGATGACAGCTCGATAACAACAAATAACTCGATTCTACAATGCTCGAGTCAAGGTTAGACGATTCCTATCTGGAGATATGGTCCTTCTAAAAACATTCCTAAACACAAAAAAAGTTGGTGCGGGCACATTGGGACCCAATTGGGAAGGACCCTATGTTGTCTCAAGTACCATCCGACCTGGAACATATCGGTTGGAAGATTTAACCGGGCAATTACTCCCCCATTCATATAAGGCCGAGCATCTAAAAATCTACTATCCGTATGTCGGCCGTTGAGCAATTGATTTAAATTCAATCAGGAGATGAGCAAAGAATGAGAAACATGTAAACCAAGTCAAATGAATGCGAAAATTAAATATATTCATTCATCAATATGAGTTTTACATCAGATTACAATAGCTCCTACTTCGGAATTACATTGACAAAGTGACAAAAAGTAAAAAGAAGTCGGCCGAGATAAGCGATGTTCCCTCTCGATTGCAGATGCTTTTGAGACTGGCTTGAAGCTTGGTGTGCTTGAAGTGCTTGAAGCCTGGTACGCCTAAAGTGAACCATGCTTTGCAATTCAAAATTAGCTTCAAGATTCACCACGAGCTAACTCAGGGGTGACTTGGAATCAGCTGTTGCCGCCACTCGGGGCAACCTCTGGCACTGTCTCGAGAGGAGGCTCGAAAGTAACCTTAAGGTCAGCCACCACCATACCAGCCGACCTAGCCGCCCCGGCATCTGGACCGTCAGATCCCGCGCCACTCTCCTCAAATCCTGAGAGATTAAGTTCGGGGAAGGATAGCTTCATCAGGTCCATGCGCTTGGCATGACCATCCTGATATGAGGGGTCCCGTTCGTCTAAGTACTCATGAGATTCGAGAAAGGCCTTCATGGCTTGGGCCTTGGCATGAGCAAGGGATGCCTTAGTCTCGGTCTTAAGCTGAGTCAGCTTTTCTTCGGGGGAGATATAAGCGAGGTGATTTTGCTGGCTCTCCTCATGTGCCTCTTTCAATTGCAAGGCCAAATGAGCACTCTCGGCAGTGGCCTCCTCGGCGGCCTTCCTAGCAATCCCCAAGTCACCAGTTACTATGTTAAGCCGGGTCACAGTAGCAACCAGTTGTGCTTCTGCCTCCACTGCTCGTTTCTGAGTATCGGCCAAATCCGAGTAAGCCTTGAGCGCGCTAAGGGCAAGCTGCAAAAAAAAAACAGAAGGTCAACCAAGCTTAAGGAAACCGATAAAGCAATCACGAAGTTTAACTTTTACCTTGAGAAGCATCTTCGCCACGTGAGAGAGAGTTCGCCTTGAGGGAGCTTCGAAGAGGGTAGCAAACTCCTTTTCGCTCCCATAGGAGATCACCTAAGGGGGCATGTCGTTAACAGCCCGTTGAAGGTTGACGTCCCCTGTTAAGTCCTGACTTTGAAACTGGCTCGACAACAAGTCCTGGCTCGGCGGCCCCTCAGGACTCAGGAGTCACCACGTCCACTGCTCCCGCCCCTTCCTCCGAGTCAGGAATTATCACGGTCGGGATAACCAGGACAACCTGCCCCGCTGTCTTAGAGACCGTCTTCGGCCTCTTCAAAGGCCGATGCTCCGACCTTGGAGGGACCTTCATTTTGGAAGGTGGGTGGAGGAAGGGCCGAGCCTCAGCCATTTCTGCATCAACCAAGAGACGAGTTAAATAAGAATTAAAGAATAAGAAGGGAAGCCAAGGAGTATGTCATGCCCCAAACTTGAAAACCAGACTTACAAAATTTTTGATCACCAAATTCGGTGCGGACAGCCTCCCTAGTACCCCATTCTCGGCACCCGGCGCCTATACGCAAAATTTTAATCCTGGGATCTTAGAAGGAGGATTTTTTTTAACGTACATTTATCTCGTAATAAGCATAATTACAAGTTTACCCAAATCACAAAGCCAACATCATAATCACATATCCACTAATATAAATATTTGAATACAGTGTTGAAAGAGAAATACACATGTCGAAGTCAAAGCTCCAAAAGTCAGCTACATGCTCCAAGCTCCACGCTGTTGTAACTTAACATCACCTGCATGCATCTATCGTGCATAAGCTTATAGAAACCTTAGATGGTAGTGTAAGTGTGTGCATAAGGTAAGTGCCAAGTATTCAATACAATATCGGAAACACTGGTAAGATCATGAATTATACGATATCAGAGGAAACAGAAATACTGACAAGCCTATGAGTCAAACAATATTAGAGTAGGCAATATAGATCAGTTATGCAAATGAGGAGTCATAAAAAACCAAGTATCAGATGCTGAGAATGCAATGTAATATACAATTCCTGATGAGTTCACAAATACCATCAGCCATATCTAGACCATATAAATGCAGAAACATAGTAACTCAAAATGTCATATGCTACGGATGTAATGAAATATGCGATGCGAAGGGAATGACCATGTTGGAGTGTGAAGTCGGGATGATAGTACGTAGTATCGCAGATTATGGAGTCCATCACAAGGGACTTCTATCCAAACCAGTCCCATACCTAATTTGTATAGTCAAACTCAATGTAGTAAACTCCTGATCTCAGGTTAGTCGCGCACCCCAACCGAAATCATGGCTATTGTGAAGGTACATATAATAAATAGTTGCGCACCACTAGCCCGAGTGGATAGTCAATGAATGGGTATACAACTCTTGCTCCACAAATCAGTACTGTATATCTTTGAGATCATCACACTTTACATGTAAATCGTCACCCACTGACACGCGACCATGCAAGTGGAAGAGATTTCACTATCCGCCTGGCCAGTACTCAACCAATATCTATCCGACACGTCGATAGCGGACCCATTCACGAGCTGGTCAAACTCAGCCTAGCTATGCCCTTTACTCTTGGGCGGGAAAGGCCAAACCCCCTCCCAATCGACCACGACACAGTGGGTGATGCGACCTCTTGGTATCCGGCACTCGGATGCTCATGTATCCATTCAGTATCGACGTTGGGGCCTATACATTTGTGAGGGCACTATAATGATGGAATCCTTAAATATTAGGCCTATAAAATTTTGGTGAGACTCGTCCTTTAACCATTATGTGGGCCACTACATGAATTTGAGGTTTTTGAATGGTAGTATTTTATTTTTATAGTGAGGTCCGCTCAACTAGTGTACTACTCGATACTACAGTAATGATACGATAAGATGCTTGAATATTAGTACTATAGAGTAATTAGGTGACCCACCAAAGAAAACACTGACAACCATCCTCTAAAAGCCAATGTGGACTGGGATATTTTTGAAGTGGCCAACTGTCACGGGACAACCTTAGAAAGGTTGGAGGCTGTACCCACTCCCGGGCCACTTCTAGAATGGATGCATGAGAATTGCATGATGCATGAAGTTCATATGATTTGTTGGACATGACTAAAAAATGAGGTAGTTTCAATAATAAAGTGAACTGCACTGCAAGAGATAATAAAGATTAAATGTCCATAGTTGAAATATCTACTAGGCTGCATAAGTTTTGAATCACGATAATATTTTTATGTTTTCGGTTCATTTGAATGGCAATGACCTTATGAATAATATGAATGGCATATAAACATCACAATGGATGCCAGACACATGTCTTAATAGATAATTTTTTTTTTTAAAAAAAAAATCAATAAATAGAATGAATTTCTCACAAACATGGATTTCTCTCAAACATCACGTTGAGACCTAACTGGCTTTTCCCAGTAGGAAAACTACTCTCCTGACTGTAAAAATGGTTCAAAGGATATCAAAGTTTCATGCCCCACACTGCATTTCCATTTAATAAAAATATTTTAGAGCATGAGCCCAAAAAAAATTCACATTCAAATCTCAAGTGGACCACACCATAAATAGCAGCGGGACAATGATTCTCACTGTTAAAATATTTGCAAGGCCCATTATAATGTTTATTTTTCATCCAATTTGTCTATAAAATTACACAAATCTGGATGAAGAAGAAAAACAAATATCGTATTGATTAAAAACTTCTGTGAACCTATAAGGGTTTGAATGATAGACACTCAACTCCCATTGCTTGATATTCAGATGTGTTTTTATTCTTCGGTCGTGTTTGTTAATGCTGAATTTTTGCACTTAACGCGAAATGGGGAAAATTTTTCATGTTTAATGGTGTTTGTTAATGCATTGTTAACACAGAAGACGGAAAGCGCTAAGTGGTTTTTCACTGAATTCTTTCCATGATAGGAGTCTGGCTTAATGGTGAACGCGGAATGCGCTCTGTGATTTTTCATTAAACAAAATTTTTTTGCTTCCAAAAGTACCCCTTTTCAAGTTACTACGGAAATTTTTTCTTTTAAATTGTTTGCGCAATACAAAATCAACCTTTAACCTCTGAAACTTCTTTATGCCCCACCATGATTTACGTGTTTAATCCACATCATCCATTAACTTTTTCAGATAATTTAAGGTGTGATCCAATAAAAAAAGCAGGTCCAATGATTAATTGGACCATAAGGTGGGGATTGAACGTCCACTGTTAAAAACTTCTTGAGAGCTAGAGAAGTTTCAGTTCAAGCTGATATTTATGTTTTCACTTCATCCATGTCTACATGACCTAATGAATAGGTTGGATGGTAAAAAAACATCACAGTGGCCCTTAGAAAGGTTTTAACAATGGATGTCATTATCACTATAGCATCCTTTGGTGTGGCTCACTCAAGCTGTGGACCTACTTCATCTTTTATATCATATATTAAAATAATATAAGAAAAATAATAAACGGCTTAGATAAAACACTTATATCACAGTGGGCCCTACAGATCTCTGCTCGGACCGTCCGGGTGGGGTAGGACGCGTTCCGCGTACGAAGCTAATCTGGGAGCCTATGACGGATTGGGATTTGGGAAGCCAATTGGCTGGTGTATTGACGTTAGCAAGTTGTGGGTCCCATCATGATTTATTTGTTATATCTAAACCGTTCATCCATTTTTCGAACTCGTCCTAAGGCTTGAGCCAAAAAATAAGACAAATTTAAAGAAAAACTAGACCACACTGCAAAAAATAGAGGGGGATTGAATGTCTACCATTGCAACCCTTTTGGGGTCACAGAAGTTTTAGATCAATATGAAATTTATTTTTTCTCTTCGTACAGATATTTTTGACCTTATGAATGGATTAGATGGAAAATAAACATTACAGTGGGACCTGTGAATTTTTTAACGGTGAAAATCATTATCCCGCTGCTATTTTTGGTGTGGTCCATTTAAGCATTGGATCTGCCTCATTTTTGTGTTCATTCCTTAAAATAATCTGAGAAAAGGGATTGATGATTTAGATGTACAGATACATCACGGTGGGCTCGCTCACAGAACTGCCCGTTCAGAGCTATGGACGGGCAAGGGTATTACGCAATCCGCGTCCTCGTACAACTCGACGCTTGTCATGGACACAAGATGGGAATGGATTGGCTACTCCCCAACCACCCTGGTCGGTGCTCTGTTAGCTCCTCCATGATGTATGTGTTTAATCCATTCCGTTCATCCATTTTTACAGATCATTCTAGTGCTTCATCCCAAAAATTAGAGGGATATAAATCTTAGGTGGACCACGCCATAGGAAAACAATAATGATTGGATATGCATCATTAAAATCCTTTTAAGGCCCACTGTACTATTTATTTAACATCCAATCTTTTTATTAGGTCATACAGGCCCAAATAAAGGGAAAAAACGAAGATCAGCTTGATCCAAAACTTTTATGGCCCCCAAAAGGTTTTTAATGGTCGACGCTCACTCAACACTATTTCCTGTAATGTGGCCCACTTGAGATTTTGATATATCTAATTTTTTGTCCCATACCATGAAATGATATGAAAAAAATAGATGGATGGCATGGATGTGTAACACCCCATACTTTCCAGTACTCGAGTATTAACATTTAATTTAATTTAATATAAATGCAAGAAAATAATAGGACCTAAATATATACTTTGGAATGTTATTTTTTATAATTTATAAATATTTAAAGTTTCGTATTAAAATGATATGTAACTATAATCCATGTTATATGCATATACTTACAACAACATTAATGTAAATTACGAACTATAGAATCCGTAATATATAAAAATGAAATATAATGGAAAAATTTAATGACTTGTATAAGATTTGAAGCCTAACACATATATGACCATACAAATAATATATATATTAATCTCTACTTACTGATATTCATATAATTTATATATATTAATAATCTATTATAATATAATTATATATAACAAAATATATAAAAGAAATAAATAATAATAAATGTTGAATTAATCCTAATAAAAATATTTAATGTTATAAAATCATAGAATGGGTGGCCCCAACCAACTAAATAAATTCTTAAGTATCTTTTAATCGTCAATGATTGACTTGGAATCGATCTAACCATCGGATTCTCACTATAGACGTTCAAAATCATTAATCATAGCTTACGGCCAACCAAAGCTTTGGATCCACTTCATCCTTGGCCAAGAGCCCTTAGATGACCCATATATTCGAATAGACGGAGTGGATTAATCACAAACATCAGTGTGGACCCCACTCACGAGGCGTGTGCACAGGGCATGTCTACATGCGGTGCACCGGACCACTGACTCGGGTTAGACGCAGTCGACCCGTGCCTAGCCAAAAAAGGGAGTTTCCCTCTCCCTCTGCTCTCCCCTACGAGCCCTTTTTGAAAAACGGAGGGCGTCTGTTTGGTGCAAGTGTGGCCCACCATCGGTCACCGTCCCAATGATCCGAACCGTTCATTTGATGGAGAGCCCTCGTCTGACCAAATCCTACCCTTTTTAGCTTGTTGGAGTACGCGTGTATGGCCACAAACTTCGACAGAAATAGCGTGTGTTCGGCTATTTTTCCTCAAAAAATGGAAGCTGTTAGCGCCTTAACTGGAAATCCGCAGGCGCGCGTCCCTTTCAACCTCAGCCGTCCGACGGTTGGAAAGAAAATTTCGACCCTCCACCTAAGCAAAGCGGTTTAGGGCTCTCAAGCAAACCAACGACCGGTCTCAGTCCCTGCCCAATGTTTTGAGTGGCGATTTATCTGGACTAGATCTAGTCCCTCAAATCTTCATCTGATGGCTCTGAGAAGAGTTAGAGTTCGTATAAGGACGTGTGGATCGAGCAGCAATGAGACCTAAATGCATTCCTGGTAGCCACACTCAAAAAACGGCCGCCCCTTCTCCCAAGCTCAAACCCACCAAGGAAATCACATTCGAGCTTCGTTTCCTTCTTTCCCTGAGCTTCCTAAGACCCATACGAATCATCTGGAAGGAGCAGATTGGAGGAAGGAACTTCCATTTACAATCAACCATTGTCAGCGGTTCTTCTTCCTCGACGTTCTATCGCACCCAGCGAGTCGAAACGCGTCGAGTCTGGACCGAGTCTGGCCAGTTTTGCGTCCCTCCGTGGGACGTTTCTAACTAGAAAGAAAGAGTGAGAAAAGAAAGGAATAAGGGAGAGAATGGAGGAGAGGAAAACAGGGTGGAAGGGTGCGGCTATTGCACCGCACCATCTCGACCCGACCTGCTGCGCAACTAACTGGACTCAACCACTGAGTCCGAGGCAGGTCAGGTGAGTTCAGCAGATCCCTGCTGAGCTGAGAATAGAAGAAGAATAGAGAGTGAAAAAAAAAAGAAAAGAAAAGAAAGAAGAAAGGAGAGGGTGTTGTGGTGCGACTATCGCACCGCACCAACACCATCTGCTCAAACCAAGCCAGCCTGACTCGTTCTAGTTGGGCTCAGCTTCATCCCAGTGCTGCTGAGTTTGAGTAGCTCTTACCCTGCCACATCGGGACTTCTATTTCCAGCCAAGTTTCAGCAGCAAGGTGAGGTGTTCGGCCAATTTTTTTTTATTTGTGTTGTAACCAGAAATCGGGCCCAGCTTAGTTTTCCTATGCACGTCACGGTTGCTAGGCTAGACAAATCGACCAGCTTTTGGGCCACTAATGTGCTGTTAATAGGTGCCAAAAATCAGGCCATGTAATGGCTGAAATGTGGGTTGAAAACTAGGTTGTGCAATGAGTTGAAACCGGGCCTTTTTCTGGCCCTTGCAACAGTTTGAAGTTGGCTATCCAGTTGGCCTGTTATCTGGCCCAAGCAATCAATCAGTGGGCCACCCTACACATCACTGTGGGCCTCACTTGGATCTGGTGGGCCACACCATCTGAACAGGGTGTGTCGCAATTAAGATTCCATCTCTGTGGTCCCCACCCAACTAGATCAGTGGGCTGCACTTCAGCCCAATAATGGGCCAGTTGGTGAACTCAATGGGCCACCTTTGGGACCACTGGCCTGAAACAGCCTAGCCCAGGCATTGGGCCGTCTGTGGGCAATAAGGTATTGGGCCAGACCTGGCCAAGGTTAGGCCTAATTCGGGCCTTGGTGTGAGAAATTTCAGGCCCAATGTAGGCCACTTGTTGGGACAGAAATTAATGGGCCTGTTCACTCTAATGCAGGCCTAAATAACCTTATTCTTGGAATTCTTCAAATCCACACTAGGCCCATTTTAATGTATCATTGCAATTATTATTATTATGGTGATTAATATTAATAAGGATTAGCTATTAGTAAGTTACTCATGCTAGGACTAGTTAGTATAAACAAAGTTGCAATTATCGTATAGTAGCGTCCTATTTATCGCTCTTAAATATTATCCCTAATAGTATATCTTAGTTTTTGTTACTATCATAAGTGTCACTATAATTATTACAATCATTAAATATGGCTAACCATTGATAGGTTAATTTTGCTAAGTATCGGTTATTATAGATATTAGATATTAACAATAATCATGTTATTCCTATTTTATCATTGTAGGTTATTGAAAATAAGATTAGCATTATTAGTATTAATAAACAGTTATTAATTAATTTTACTCCATTCTAATATTATTACAATTTAATTATATAAGTTAAACTTCAAGTCCTAAACTCAAGGTCTAAGATTAGACCAATGAATAAAACCCTAATCTAAATGATCCAAACCATAGGTCATAATCCTAACCATAGGTGACATATGAATCTTGGATCTAACCATACAAAAATTTATAATTCATGATAGGATTGGATTCTAAGGGCGGAAGCACTTAGCAACTCTAGAAGGTTGTTCACTCCCCAAGTGCAGGGTTGTGATGTAGTAATAACTCGGTAAGACCGAGGTCGAATCCCAAGAGACTGAAACTTGTACGTTATCTAAAACTAACCAGAACTAGAACTAGATTAAGATGAAATCTAAACTGAATGTAATTTAAGAAATAATGGTGAAATAATTATCTAAACTTGAGAGAAATCAGGAGAAGGGAACTAGGGATTCAGAGGATCCACTTGTAGAGATCAGGGAGAATTTATGCTTGCATCAAAAATCATGGAAATTACTGAACTGGCGTTGATCTAGTTTTCAAAGAGATGAAAGGTGTATGAATTAGAATGGATTCCATCACCAAACCATGCCCACAGACTATGGCAAACAACAGAATTAAACTAATTACCAACCAATCATATGTATGAAGGTTAAGAAGGGTACCGTCATTCAACCATGCCCAGGAGACTATGGTGAACAACAGGGCTTCCTAACATCATAAACATTAAAGAGAATGAGAATATTAAAAGTCATTGCAGACCCATTGTAATTTCAGTCACAATAGACCATTAAAAACCTAAAATATTTCCATTAAAATCAAACTAAAACCAACTTCAATTCAAAAATTAAAATTAAATTAAAAGCATATAATCTCTCATCTCACTACAAGCTTCACCTCCTAGCCCTAGCTAGGAGGATTTAGCCTGCCATGGATGAGCTCAATCCAAATAAATAAAGAGAAAAAGAAAAGGGAAAGAAAAAAACCAAGCTCCTCTCTCTCTCCTCTGCCCACGTTGAAACCCAAGCTCGAGCCCTCTGTTCTTCCTCCCAAGACCTTGAATGAATCCTCCCCACGTCCAAAAACCTCTTTTTATAGCTGCTGGAAGGCTGGAGTCAGTGACAGAGTTGTAGCAGGACACGGAGTGTAATTTTCGCAGCCAAGTTCGGTGCCTCGAAACACGCCACTTTTCTTGTTCAAATTCCAAAAAAACACTGTCCCTTAGTACTTTCTTGGGTCCTCTATATGATAAACGGTTCAGATCTGCCATATGATCAAAGATGGTGGGCCAAAACCGTCCGGAAAAGTCGGTTTTCGCGGATGTGCGAAACCTTTCGCACCATTTCGCTGTTGTGGTCGGTGGGCCCCACAGAAGCATTTTCTGGAAAATCCACCCCGTCCATTGGATTCAGAACAAAATTTCAGTCAAGAATGGGTGGTTTTGAACGTCCATTGACGTGTCCCAGAGAAGAAATCACAAAAGAATCAGTTTTGAACGCTACCGAGCAGCCCTTTTGTGGCCTCTGTATCTCACACGTGTGCACGCATGGGTAAAAAGTGATAACATGGTTTTGTAGTGCTCGAAGCCCTCTACACGGTGGACGGATCGGATTGAGCTTATGGGGCACGTGTGGGGCCCACAACTGATCGCAAAAACGGCCAGCGGCCGTTCGTCCGCTGCAACTTTTTTTTTTTTTTTTTTTGAGTTGTAGGCGGAAACGTCGGTCAGCGCAGCTGACCGACTTTTGGAAAATTTGGTGCACGGCTAGTGCACATGTGCACTGTACACACTCATCTCATATGGGGTCCATTGCACTGTTTTGGAGAAATCTGCACCGTCCATCTGTTTTGACTCCTTATTTAAGGCGTCAATAATAATTTTGAAGCAGTTCCAGATATCAGGTGGGCCCAGAATCAACGGTTTATGGGCTGATCTGTCAGTTGGGGCACTTCCCGAGATCTTCAATGGCTGAAATTTTATATGTACGGTTAATTTATGGTCCTCAGGCGACGTATGAAGTTTCGAGCCGAACGGATGGTGGGAACCTCGTGATCTTGCATTCTGGACGTCCTTCAGGCCACTTGAGCTTCAATTTCTAACTTTTCTCGGATTTCTGACCGTGTATATTTGTCAATCTTGATCCCCTGGAGTGTGTCCCTTGCCTGTGGCGTCAACAGAGTGTTAAATTCATACTTTTAGCAACTTTTTGCATTTCATGCTTTCAACTACACCCTGTATCACAAACACGGCAAAACGGGCCATTAAACGGCATTATGTACGTGAATTCAGGTAATAAATGGGGTCTAATATGCAGTATTTGACCCTCAACACAACCCCCAACCAGCATTTTGCTAGTCCCGAGCAAAATATGCGAAAAATAAGTTGAGAATTATAGGAGAACTTTCTATGAAATCAAGTGAGATTTTGAACAAAATACGAGAAATTTAATATTCATAAATGTTAGAAATTGTATTCTCCTGAGCTCAAGCGCACCGCAGACTTCATAATCAAGTGTAAAGCATTAATCCTTCAATTAGAAAAATTTTAAACATTGAGATCCATGGATGTATAGTGTAATCTCAGCTAATCATATTAAGATTGAATTTGTTATTTCAGGATCTCATTGGTAACCAGCAAGAGAATTCATGAAAACCAAACTTGCCTCATAAATTTCATCTTTTGATCTTTTCAACTTTTTATTTTTCCATTAATAGTCATGCCAAAAAGAGGAATCAAATCCTTACCAATAGGGAGCAAACCTATGGCAAAAGATCAATTACCTAAAAATATTTTTTTTTTTTTTTTTTTTGAATGTTTAACCTTGGGGAATCAAACCTTCACCTGTAGGGAGCAAACCCATGGTGAAGATTAATTGCCCAACCTGTTCAATTTTTATACCCTGATGGCAAGATATTTCAGACTGGTTCCCTTCGTGCCTAGTGATTACCAAGTTAATCCTTCGATATGGAACTGAAATCTTAATGTGTCAGCAAGACGTGTCCTGAAATCATGATTCAATCAATGTTTACAACTTCTAATCATGGATTAATAATTCACTTAATTATGAAATCTAACAGATACGGAATCCAAGAGTCATAAATCCACCATTATGTACCTTGAAAATTTAAATTAGGGATATCTGTCAAAATCACTTCGAATTCATAAAAATTTTCAGAAAAATTCAAAATTTTTTTCACAATTGTTGCTCAAGACCAAGAAAATACTGATTAGGTTACCTAATTTCCCACCCCCAACCTAAAATCTACATTGTCCTCAATGTAAAAGATATGAGCATGCAATGCACATGGGACAATGAAAGTAAATGAGAAGTGATGGGAAGATAGTACCTGAATAACGAAGCAAGAGAGTTTCCAATAGATCACGGCATGGAAGCTTGTTAGCATGAGAGAGAAAGCAGAACAAAAATAACAAAAATAAAATCCTACCTATACCACTTTCGCAGGTGCTCTCGATTGCATTTAGCGTATGCAACAAGCCTTTAAACCCCTAGGTTACCCCTAGTGGACGAGTTGTAGTCTCGTGAGGGTTTGCAGTAATGTTACCCACAAACATTGAATCGATCACGCCGCAAGGTTTCCCTTCCAGCCAATATCTTGATAAGTCTCTTAGCAAGCTCCTCAACAAGATCATCCAAAAACCTTTTTTGCAATAGGCTTGGGCGCCCTGGAGCATGACTTTCCAGAGAGACTTATGTACCTCATAAAAAATCTTCCATTGAATTGCTTGAGGTATCCATAATTTATATGATTCACCTAAGACAGAAGAAGTTTCAACGTTAGTATTGCATGGTGAATCAAAGACTACAAGTAAATAAAGTTTAGAAAACTTCTTAAAAAGTAATGTAGTCTCAACATATTCCGAAGCTCCAAACTTCGATTTTAGATTCAGCTCCTCTTCCTTTACTAGTAGACGTTTAGGATCAAGGGAAAAGAGGGTTTCAGAATAAGCGTTCGTTCGGTCAGTGATGACTACCGAGATGTTGTCTCGTAAGGTATCCACTTTATCTTTTAACATGAAATCGTTTGAAACCGCAAAGTGTGCCAAGCAATCCCACGAGTTGGGAAATTCAGATGAGTGTGACTCATTTTTGTGGCTTGTGATGATCTGCGCAAAGAATCCCTCATCTTTGAAAGTGGATGGAGGTGCGCTCTCTTGCTCCAGTCCTGCACAAATAGATTGAAAATCAGTAAGTGAAGCATTGATGTGATCACTCTGTTCATTGAAATTACTCAATTGAGGCGCTGAATTCTCAATTGTTTGCAGCTCAGATGGTGGCCTCAACTGAGTGGTTTCAAATTCCAGAGTCGTAGCGGGCAACTCCTCTTCCCGAATCATATCATCATTCAATTCAAGGGAGTGGTCTAAATATGTCTCACAAGAGTTAGAAGAGTCGGTTGTAAGAGGTTCATTCTCCACATTTAAATCAAGCATGTCAGGTGAGTGGAGTAGATCTTCTTGACCGATCACTTCGTGCACGTCTTGATCATTGACCTGGACCAGATTTGAGATTGATTCAGGGAGAATTTGGGCTGCACATTCATGATCATCATCCCAATACGCATCATTGTCTAGTCCAGTGCAGTGCACATTTGGGATGGGATCACTTTCCTCACATTCTACACCTAATATGGGTTGAGGTTCGCATAAACTAACCTCTTCCTCATCATTGAAATCTTGTGTGTCATGTAAGGAAGGTGTGTCATCATCAATGTATTTAAAAGACACCCATGTATCTTCACCATTCTTTCGAATAGTCATTGAGATTGACTCATCGGGAAATTGAACCACATGCTCATTAACGGAATCCAACTCCTCATTCCAAATTTCAGATTCTTTTAAAAGTGAGTGCGGATCACTTTCTTCGCATTGTATTTTTAGATTAGGTCGTGGCTGGGATGACCGAGCCTCCTCTATCCTATCAAGACGCGCATCGAGTCCTTTCATTGTTTCCATTACTTTTCTCATTTCCACAAGACAGGCTGAAAGATTACGCTGATACGAATCCTCTTGGATCGTTTCTGGATGGATTTCAAAGGTAGGGGATCCAAGAGAATAATCATTATAACATGTTATTGGTTTATCTTCACAGCTTTGATGTTTCCACTGGTTATAGTCATACTGATCATACATGGGAGAATATGATGGCTGATAATAATCCTCATTCCCATAATTACGATCGTATACAGCCCTATTAACCGATGGAAGATAACGTTCTAGTCGGTTCTCAATGTCTGTTTGTGATGGAGAAAAATCTTGAGGTATACGTTGAATTCCACAACCCTCGGGCATTCCCCAATATCTCCTATCCATCTCAGCGTATGCATGTACCCACGATTCCATGGTAGAACCCTGACTCTGAGTCTAATCCTAAAATAAAAGAAAAGTCCTATAGAAATATGGAAAGAAAGAGAAGAAGTTAGAAGGGTGTTACCAAGTAAGAAGTTCCTATGTTAAAATCCTGCAGAAAAAAAAACAAAACAAGTTAGTTTCTAAAACAGTTAGTCTAAGATTATAAAATTTCTAAAAATCCTAATAGAAAAAAATAAAGAAATTAGAAAAGATATCACCAAATTAGAAGTTTCTATCTCAAAATCCTACAAAACAGGAAAGACAAGTTAGTTCAAAAAAAATCAGAAAAATCTAAACTTAAAACTGAAGTTAGTAAAAATCCTAATCTTAAACTAATCCTAAAACTAATTAATTTCAGAAAAACGTAGCCAACAGTCCCCGGCAACGGCGCCAAAAACTTGTTCACTCCCCAAGTGCAGGGTTGTGATGTAGTAATAACTCGGTAAGACCGAGGTCGAATCCCAAGGGACTGAAACTTGTACGTTATCTAAAACTAACCAGAACTAGAACTAGATTAAGATGAAATCTAAACTGAATGTAATTTAAGAAATAATGGTGAAATAATTATCTAAACTTGAGAGAAATCAGGAGAAGGGAACTAGGGATTCAGAGGATCCACTTGTAGAGATCAGGGAGAATTTATGCTTGCATCAAAAATCATGGAAATTACTGAACTGGGGTTGATCTAGTTTTCAAAGAGATGAAAGGTGTATGAATTAGAATGGATTCCATCACCAAACCATGCCCACAGACTATGGCAAACAACAGAATTAAACTAATTACCAACCAATCATATGTATGAAGGT
Organism: Magnolia kwangsiensis; assembly: GCA_037074715.1. NCBI lineage: Eukaryota > Viridiplantae > Streptophyta > Magnoliopsida > Magnoliales > Magnoliaceae > Magnolia > Magnolia kwangsiensis. The sequence goes on from CM073581.1 coordinate 103,803,923, forward strand.
TAAGAAGGGTACCGTCATCCAACCATGCCCAGGAGACTATGGTGAACAACAGGGCTTCCTAACGTCATAAACATTAAAGAGAATGAGAATATTAAAAGTCATTGCAGACCCATTGTAATTTCAGTCACAATAGACCATTAAAAACCTAAAATATTTCCATTAAAATCAAACTAAAACCAACTTCAATTCAAAAATTAAAATTAAATTAAAATCATATAATCTCTCATCTCACTACAAGCTTCACCTCCTAGCCCTAGCTAGGAGGATTTAGCCTGCCATGGATGAGCTCAATCCAAATAAATAAAGAGAAAAAGAAAAGGAAAAGAAAAGAGAAAGAAAAAAACCAAGCTCCTCTCTCTCTCCTCTGCCCACGTTGAAACCCAAGCTCGAGCCCTCTGTTCTTCCTCCCAAGACCTTGAATGAATCCTCCCCACGTCCAAAAACCTCTTTTTATAGCTGCTGGAAGGCTGGAGTCAGTGACAGAGTTGTAGCAGGACACGGAGTGCAATTTTCGCAGCCAAGTTCGGTGCCTCGAAACACGCCACTTTTCTTGTTCAAATTCCAAAAAAACACTGTCCCTTAGTACTTTCTTGGGTCCTCTACATGATAAACGGTTCAGATCTGCCATATGATCAAAGATGGTGGGCCAAAACCGTCCGGAAAAGTCGGTTTTCGCGGATGTGCGAAACCTTTCGCACCATTTCGCTGTTGTGGTCGGTGGGCCCCACAGAAGCATTTTCTGGAAAATCCACCCCGTCCATTGGATTCAGAACGAAATTTCAGTCAAGAATGGATGGTTTTGAACGTCCATTGACGTGTCCCAGAGAAGAAATCACAAAAGAATCAGTTTTGAACGCTACCGAGCAGCCCTTTTGTGGCCTCTGTATCTCACACGTGTGCACGCATGGGTAAAAAGTGATAACATGGTTTTGTAGTGCTCGAAGCCCTCTACACGGTGGACGGATCGGATTGAGCTTATGGGGCACGTGTGGGGCCCACAACTGATCGCAAAAACGGCCAGCGGCCGTTCGTCCGCTGCAACTTTTTTTTTTTTTTTTTTTGAGTTGTAAGCGGAAACGTCGGTCAGCGCAGCTGACCGACTTTTGGAAAATTTGGTGCACGGCTAGTGCACATGTGCACTGTACACACTCATCTCATATGGGGTCCATTGCACTGTTTTGGAGAAATCTGCACCGTCCATCTGTTTTGACTCCTTATTTAAGGCGTCAATAATAATTTTGAAGCAGTTCCAGATATCAGGTGGGCCCAGAATCAACGGTTTATGGGCTGATCTGTCAGTTGGGGCACTTTCCGAGATCTTCAATGGCTGAAATTTTATATGTACGGTTAATTTATGGTCCTCAGGCGACGTATGAAGTTTCGAGCCGAACGGATGGTGGGAACCTCGTGATCTTGCATTCTGGACGTCCTTCAGGCCACTTGAGCTTCAATTTCTAACTTTTCTCGGATTTCTGACCGTGTATATTTGTCAATCTTGATCCCCTGGAGTGTCCCTTGCCTGTGGCGTCAACAGAGTGTTAAATTCATACTTTTAGCAACTTTTTGCATTTCATGCTTTCAACTACACCCTGTATCACAAACACGGCAAAACGGGCCATTAAACGGCATTATGTACGTGAATTCAGGTAATAAATGGGGTCTAATATGCAGTATTTGACCCTCAACAAAGGTGATTCGGTTCATCAGGTGATGATTCTTCCCCTTGAGCTGTTCATCTTCTCATTAGCTTAAGTTATAGTTTTTATTAAAAATTATAATTGATATCTCTCTCTTATAATCACATGTGTTAACTGTTGGAATTGAATTGCTATATTATATGCTTAATATTCATTATGTATAATTATTTATGAATTATTTGTGGATTGCTTCTGGACTTTAAACTGGTACATCAGTGGAAAAGCCCCACTTATAAATGTACACCCATACTTGGGATGTAACCCGACTGGTTATGATTAAAATGGACCTTCGGCTTAGTGGTTATTGAGTGATGGTCTAAATGGACCATGGATGTGGGCCTACCATCCAAGGTTGTTGTGTCCAATGTTTTCGAGGATGGTCTTTTATCGCATGGTTTTGATACTTGCCCTATGAGGCCTATTTTGATAATTGCCCTATGTGGCTTATTTGATATCGCCCTATGTGGCTTTGTTCTGATATTTTCCTTATATGGGTTCGATGTTTTATACCGTGCAACCATGCGATGGTAAGCCCTTAATACTTTAATATGATTGGCCACTAGTCGACAGGTTTCCATTAAACATCCTAAGATGGTAGCCTCATGAGCCAGAGATGGTGGTATGGGACCTATGCTCGAGCTGTCGGCCTACGCTGGGCCATGTGCTCCCCGTAGTGACCTTTGAGCTTATCTAAATTGGCTGGTTGTAAATGGACTAATAATAACTTGGCTAATCATGCATACATGACACGTATTGTTCCGACTGGGTGATGTTTCCCCAGGTTCGATAATTCTGACTGGATGATTTTTCTCAGGTTCGATGATTGCATGGGTGACGGCCCACTATCCGCACGGATGAGCATCCTCGGGGCGATGATTGCATTCATACATCCATGCACCTAATAAGACTGCATTTACTCAGTTTTGGTTTTTTGAATGTTTTATACTATTTTTTACCTAATGCGGCGGTGTGTAATCTTGAGGGGAATTCACACTGAGTTGGCCACTCATCCATCAAATATAAAATCGTATAAGTAGTACAGGTGGCTTAAGTGATATGCATGTTCAGACTTGATGAGGAGCAGGGTACGATCACCAGGGATGCATGATTGTATTTTCCTGGAGGAGCCGCGTGATCTTGCGGCTTATATTTACATGCTTTCTACTATTCTTCATGTATTAATTTTTGTAAATTTTGTATTTGTTAAATTCAGAGACATTGGTTTGTATAAGTCATTATGGGCAGTTTCTTGTATACTTGAGTGATAATGAAATTTTTCTTTATGTCGATTTGTTCACACTACGCTCATTTGCCTACTCTGATGAAAAGAAAAAAAATACACACTCGAATTTCACCATCCTTTAAGGTTAACACTTGGATTTTTGGGAAACGGGTTGTGTACTCGGGTTCTGAAAAGTCGGGTTGTTACAGGATGAAACACATACATCATGGTAGGGCCCACAAAGCACCGATCAGCAGCCATTGGCCGGTGGCAGTGGGAGTAGCCAATCCGTTTCAGACGTGGATCTCTTGCGAAAGCTTTTTGCGGGAAGTTCCTATGCTGGGAACATAGGTGGGGCCACTGGGATGTTTGTGAGAAATCCTCACTGTTCATCTGTTTTGTGAGTTCATTTTAGGACATGAGGCCAAAGATGAACCGTCCAATGCTCTGGTGGGCCGAAAATGTGATAACTAAACGTCCACAGTTGAAATATTCGTGGGGCTATTGAAGTTTTGAATCATGCTAATATTTGTGTTAACATCGTGGAAGGACGTTTCTTAGGTGGTTTGCTCAAAATACGTGGGGTTCACCCTTGGTACTTTTCGGAGGATCTACTCCTTTCATCATGTTGATCGTATCATATAAATCCACAGGCTCAGATATGAGGTTGATCTGAGTTTTCAGTGGGCCACACGCTTAGCGGATGCGCGAACAATATTCACCATTATAACTAAAATTCACTTACCACGTACGCCTGGTGCTATGTATGTATATCTATTTACAAATTTACCATTTAATTCACAACCAACTTCTAATGTTTGTTTTGTCGGAATGCATCGTCCAATTACTTTGAAATTGAGAAAGTATTTCCCCTTTTTCGTGCTTTTCTTATGGGTCAAGATTGAGCTCTGATCTCCCAAGGATAACTAAGATGCTCATTTAGTGGTTGGTACACTTCGAAATAATTTTTTTTTAATTTAAAACATTTCCAAACGAGAGAGATAAGAGCAAATGTATCAAATTAATATATTTTAGACATTTCATATGTTTGTTAACAAATAAATTATTTCAAATTCACTACTTAATTTTCAGATTTCATGTTTTTTAACAAATAAATTATTTCAAATTCATTACTTAATTTTCAGACTTTAGCCATAGTCCCTAAACAAGTCTTTAGATCGGAGATTTCATATTCAGCTTCTGATTTCAAATTCAGGCCCAGACTCTAGGTTTAACAAACGGCCTTCCCCTAATGCTTAGGATGCTAATGTAGGGAAAGTTTTGGATATGACGCGAATTTCATTATTAGTTGACCCAAGAAATTTGGCGACATTAACACACCAGTCATGTGGTTTTGCGTGGTACACCAGCCAATCCGCGATACGCGTCGTTCTAAAATCAGGTTACTGAGAGGAATCCACGTGGACGCGGATTGCGTGCTATCCCTGCTCGTCCCTAGCTCTGAACGGGCAGTTCTATGGGTGGGCCCACCATGAAGTATCTATCCATCTAAACTCTCTCTCTCTTCTCATTTTATAGCATTAACACAAAAATGAAGTGGGTCCAATGATCAAATCGGCCACCCCAAAGATGACTCTTGCATTTAATGCAACTGATATTTAATACCTTTGTGCATTTTATTGCAACCAAACTTATTAATTGGTGTGGCTCACACGAGCGTTGAGTATGCCTCATTTTTTGTGCACATGACTTAAAATAATTTGAAAAAAGGAATTAACGTTATAAATGTATAGATACATCACGGTGGACCCGCCTACGGAACTACCGGTTCGGAGGTAGGGACGGGCCGGGTAGTACGCAATCCGCGTCCAATCTACGTCTTGCGTCATGGCTCACGAGAGCTGGCGGATTTCGTACTACCCACTGGCACAGTTCAGAGGACAGCATCGGCAGCGGCTCCGAGGGCGCCAACGTCATGTATGCATTCCATCGACACCGTCCATCCATTTTTGCATATCATTTTAGCATATTTTGCCCAGAATGACGCAGATTGAATCCTCAAGTGGACCATATAGTGAGGATTAAACTTTTACCGTTGAGAACTTTTTAGATCCACGTAAGTTTTAGATCAAGTTGAAATGTGTATTTTCTATTCATTCATGTCCATGTGACCTCATGATAGATTAGATGGAAAATAGATACCATGGTGGGCTCTAGGAAGGTATCAAGGGTGAGCTTCATTATCACAGCTGCTTCATGTGCTGTGGCCCACTTGAAGCTTGAATCTGCCTATTTTATTTTTTTTTACCTTCTACCCTTAAATATGATGTGGTAAAATGGATGTACGGTGTGGATTAAATCTATACGTCACAGCAGGCCCTTAGAGCCCCTCCCAATGCCGATCTCGGGTCAGGTAGGGGTAGTACCGAACCCGCGTGCACCATGAGTATATCCGGTGGGTCCCACAATTTGGATGTTTTAGCTTGACTTACATGAAGTTGAGACCTGTAAAGTTGCTTAGCCTGGGTTCAACTTGGGTAGGGCTCAACTCCAACCTGGCAGACCTGATCTGATATTTTGGTCAATTCGGTTCGTTTGGGCTGAGAATCTGAGATCGGGATGGACCCGAGTCAAGGGCTCGGGCAACCCGACCCGATAGTAATTCATAGGCTATTTTGGGCTGTCAACGGGCCGAGCGTAAGAAGGAGGCATAAAAGAGAGAAATTCTCCAGTGCTCTGAAAGCACTATAGCGTATAGTGCTCCGAGTAAGATCAGTTCATCTACACAATTCATTCTATCAATCTGAACCGTGTATTATTTCCAGAACTTATTTCATAAGTCACCATTCAAAAATTTCAGTGATAGATTAGGCTAATACATCCTTGATTTCGTCTTATTTTCCATGGCCATCTCTTTTCCAAGCTATCTATGGAATGACTATGATCCCCTAGCAAAAGTGACTCTTAAAATCATAAACAATCCATTATGAGCCTTAACAAATAGATGGATTATATTTTTTTATTGGATGTATTTTTGTTTAAACAATCTTGACTATCCATATTAAAGGTCATTGATCAATTGTTAATATTTGTTTGATTGATGCAAAAATCAATAAAACATGGGTTAGATATAGACGAATAATTTGGATTGATTTAGACTATACAAGTGGACCAGTGCAACCAGTGGTACCATGAGGTCCAAGTGATTTTAGAGCATGAAAATGAGTGGCATGTGGAAAGTGAACTTAGACTATAGTAAAAGGTGCCACAATGTTGAAAGGGATACCTGGAAAGCTATTGTGCAACTATTAGGTGGGTTGTCACAATTATCAATTCTAGAGTATGGTGGAATGTCAGGATCACAAGAGTTTAATAGCTTAAATTGAAGTGTTTCATTAGTACTTAGAGCTTTTGGTGCATTGGTTAGGTTTTTAACTTTTGTTAATAGATCTCCTTAGCCAAAATCTCCAGCTCAGAGCTGAGCCTAATTAAAAGTTAATCCTTATTTTTCCAATTGCACATGAGTTTTTTAATTCTTTTTAAAAAATAAAAATAAAAAAATTTCATTTTCATCTAAGCTTTTAGAAACGTCAGTCTCCTTCTTTCTATTGTTAACTAAATAAGAAAAAGACTAGTCCGTCTCTTTCTCCTCAATGACATGGCCAACTCAAGTGAGAATGACTCAACCTGCTATAGTCCTAAATAAGATGGGTTTGATGGCATGGGATGTGGTTAGCCTACCGTTTGAATCTTCATGAGCCCCACCACGATGTGCATGTTTTATTCACATTGTCTGTCTACTTTTCAAGCTCTGTTTTTGGGCATGATCTTAAAAATAATGTAGATCTAAATATCAGGTAGACCATACCACATAAAACAATGGTGATTGAATGCCTATCACAAACTATTTTTATTAGAGATCACAAAAGTTACAGGTCAAGTTGATATATTTTTTCCCTTCTTCCAGCCATGTGTGACCTTGTCAATGGCAATTGAAGTTTATAACGGACCTTTCGAAAATTTTAATGACGAGGGTTCAATCACCATTGTTTTCCAATACTGTGGTTCACCTGAGATTTGGATATATATATATATATATATATATATATATATATATATATATATATATATATATATATATATATATATATATATATAATATTCATACCTAACATGAAAGGGCAAAATAGATGAACGGCACGTATAAAAATACATACATAATGTGGGCCAACAGATCAGTGGTGACGTGTTGGCTCAGCTGGAAAACGGGTTAGCCTGACTCGACCCTTAACCAGACTCAACTCGCTCAAGTTCCACCCTTGGTTAAGCGTTCACCTACTGCTTGTCCTACTCTGCCAGTTGTTTCAAATAATTCCTCAGCTATTCGTGCACCCTATCGACCGTTCATTCGGTAAGGCCCACCATGATCATGGTTCAGGAATAAGCTAAACGAATAATCACGACAAGATGACGGAAAGAAGTCCTTGGTTCGTTGGCTGTTTTTCCTCTTCGTATTGAGGGCTATAATTCTCCAACGGCGTGATTTCCGTGGTGGGCCACCTGATCTCGTACACGCCTTCAACGTTTTTCCACCAAATCGACTGGAATTCCCGTTTCTTAATAGTCCAACGAATATCTGCTTTCAGCAATTCAAGGAACCGCGTGTGCGAGTAAGTGCATTCAATGCCGCAGCAGTGACATGGTACTTGGGCAGCGTATGACGCTTGATACTGTGGCATTCAATTATTGGACGTGCTGCTACCATTAACTCAAATTAAATCTAGACGGACCCATTGCCGAAAAGTCATAGACGTAGGTAGAAGCGATCAAAATGGTGGAGCCATCCTGACCTCTGATTAATGAATCAACACTTGTTTGTTGAAATGGGATCACTCATAAAATTCATTTTTAGCCGTCGAATCATTGCCAACCAATCCAATCGACAGACAAGTAGTCAATAGTAATTTCTGCGTCATTATTCTTTTAAACTGGGACCGATATTTTGGACAGTGGGTAGCTGCGTATCATCCATCAAAATTTGCCAGATTATCAGAGTTTTCGTGTATATATAAAAATTTAAAAGAAATAGCAGCATGGTGATTATTCACCCCTACTTTTTAAGTTGTGGTGCATCACGGCCGTGCACCTTGCATGAAAACATTCCAATCTAAACCATCCAAAATGGGAGAGAGATTACATACGGTGCATAGCCCTAAACTCACATCGATCGAACAATAAAAGGACAATTAGGAACACATGATTAACGATCGAAAATCAATGAGAAAAATCACATGGTTACGAACAACTGATCGGTGCTTATTTAGGGTTTTGATCTATACTAAACTGGGTCAGAGATTTTAAAGATGGTGGTAAGCTATAACAGAGGTTTACTGCCACACGTATTTGCTGGCGGTGGCAGCGACAAGAAAGCAGTCCAAGCGAGTGACGGCCAAAAAGGCGAGTGATGGCCAAAAAGACGTGTGTCATTTGAAAGAAGCGATGACGTTTAGGCTGTATGTTCTTTATTTATTCTGTCGATTCCTTCTCTCCGCTGTACACGTGGAAACTCGCTTCTCAATCTAGACCGCAAGTCATTGGCCGACTTAGATGTGACATATTCCTGTGATGGAGGTTTGATAGTTAGCACTCACGACAGACATTTTGCTTGAAGTTTTCATGGGTCTATTTTGGTAGTTAAAGTTCTTCCTTCTGATTACTTTAGGTTATCACTCATCTACAGCGGGGCCCACTATCTGGACGGTTTAGATTTATGTAACTATATGCTATATATCTGTAAGAATTATGAAGGTGCATGGATTTCGATTCTCTGCCGCCTATCAAACTGGTGGACAACTCAAAACAATGTGAAACCGTTCGGTGCCGTTGACGGGAGTAGTCTACTCGAATACGTGCACCTGCGATGAGACAAATGCAAACGCGCAGCACGTCCAATACGAGCGCTACGTCGGTGGATCACTGATTGTGGGGCCCACATTGATATATGTACCTGACATGCACACCGTCCAAGTTTTTACAGCTAATTTCAGGGCAGGATCCTAACAAAAATGAAGCATAACCAAATCTTAGGCGGACCACATCACAGGAAACAGTGGTGATTGAATATCCACCATTCAAACTTCTCAGGGGCTACCAGAATGTTTATTTTCCATCCAACTTGATGAAAAGGTCATAAAGCCATCGATGAAGGGACGACGCAAATATCAGCTTGATCTAAAACTTTTGTGGCCTACAACAAGTTTTAAATTGTCATTCACCACTGTTTTCTGTGGTGTGGTCCATATGAGATTTAGATTTGCATAAGTTTTGGTATAATTCACTAAATTAAGCTGAAAAATTGAATGGACGGAGTGGATGTAAGGAAAATCAATCAAATTGGGCTCCGCTGGGATCCACCGAAGCGGCGTCCGTCCAATATAGCAGGTTTGTGTGAGATCTGGCCATTCATAGAGGGGGCCTTTTGGCGTAACTTACCGTCCGCTCGTTAGTTGGGCCAGATATGTAAGCTTGAATCTAGACCGGTGTTTTTCCATTTCCAATCACCTATTTTTTACATCCGCGTATGAACCTTTTGATAATCTGACCAACCTGATTTTTGAGTCAGTGTGCATTCGCAGGAGGTCATTACTGATGAACGGACAGATCTTCTAAGCATGTGGTACAATGCCACATGGTCGAAAATCGGATTTCCAAAAAAAAAATAAAAATAAAAATTCCCCTCACCAGATGGCTTGAATGAGACTGCAGCAACATCATCCACGTGCAATGAGGGTGTATTGATTATCCTAGATACCATACTTGCCTGCCCAATGACGTCACCACTTCACAATCACCGTTTAAAAATATGGCAGTTTCAGATACGCTACGTTGTAGATCGAGATTTCGAGACGTACCGTATCCAAACCGGCCGTCAGTAATGGACGCGGATTGCGTGCTACCCCCGCCCGTCCCTAGCTCTGAACGGACAGTTCTGTGGGTGGGCCTACCGTGATGTATCTATACATCCAAACCGTCAGTCCCTTTTCTCCTATTATTTTAAGGCATTAACACAAAAATAAGGTATATCCAACGCTCAAGTGGTCCATACCAAATGATAAGCTTGGGCGTTGGATTATGCCTCATTTTTATGTTCACGTCTTCAAATAATCCGAGAAAAGGGCCTGACGGTTTGAATGTACATACACGTCACGGTAGGCCCGCCCACATATCTGCCCGTTCGGAGCCAGGGACGGGCGGGGGTATTACGCGATCCGCGTCCACTCGGGTTCGGCTGATTGGGTAACGTGAATTTTCGTGCCGGTGCGTTCAAAAGCAAAAGAGGCCGCTGTACTATTCTATTTGGTACCGGACGCCTATATTAAAATGAGATGCGGTAGGGTAAGGAGGACAGGCATACTGTAGAGCCGTCTCTCCAAAAGCCAAATACCGAGGCACCGAAATGGATGGATTGCATTTTAAAATTAAAACCCATCAGATAATCCTATCCATTCCTTTTTCCACGGTTAATCCAAATAACTGCTAATTTGAAAGTGAATTACATATAGGGACAGTAATCCATCCATATAGGGGGGGGCACCGTGATGTATGTATTTATTTACGCTGTCCATCCATTTTCTCGATTCATCTTAATATATGAGCTAAAAAATAGGCAAATTCAATGCACAACTGTACCCTGATTAGGGGCGTAGAACTGTGAAACCGAACCAGTTTGGTCTGGTTTTAAACTGCACCGGTTCCGATTTCGGTTCTAAATTTGTAAGAACCGTTGGATACGATTCGATTTCAATTTAGGGTCATGTAGAACCGATCCATGGATCCGAACCGTTGATCCGAACATTTGATCTGAACTTGAGATTAAAACAATTTTTTTAAAAAAATAAAAAACCCTAATTTGTTTCACCCCACTGCGTGCAGCTTCTCGATCCTCGTCTCCCTCTCTCTCGCTGTCTGCCTGCAATGGCACAGGGCCCAATCTCTCTCGCCCCTGCCCCTGCCCCTGCCCCCCCGCCCCCCCCCCCCCTCTCTCTCTCTCTCTCTCTCTCTCTCTCTCTCCCCGTCTCTATTTGGGTATTGCTGTTGGCTGCCTAGGCCCCTGCCCTCTCTCTGTATCTCTGCAGCGCCCTCTCTCTCTTTCTCTCTGGTCGTTTCTCTGTCGCTGACCGTCCGGAACCGTTAAATCGATCCGGAACCAAACTGTTTTTTACGGTCTGGTTCCAATTCGGTTCTAGGGTGCTAACAGTCCGGTTCTGATTTCAAAAATCATATAATCGTTAGGAACGATTCGGTTCCGGGTTTCAGTTTCACCCTAGAACCGGACTAAACCGACCTATGTGTACCCCTAACTATGATAGAGATGACTCTTGCATTTAATGCCTTGTACATTTAATGCAACTCAAGCTAATTATTTAGTGTGGTCCATTTGAGTGTTGGACTTGCCTAATTTTGAACTCATCTGTTAAATCATCGAAAATGGATGTACAGAGTGGATAAACAAGTACATCATGGTGGCCCATAGGAGCCCTTATATGGATGGATGAGCATGTCAAACGCAATTTAATTCCACTAATTTGAATGTTACTTGTTTTTGTTTACTATCGACGGATCACATGGATAGGAACGCTTAACAAGTGTGATTTTTTTAAACATAAACCATTCATTTGAGGGCTCTACATATGGGCAGACTGAATTGCACTTCATTCTGCCATGTGTACTGTAGTGAGATAGCTCTACTAAATGAGAGCGGATGAGGTGTTCCTGTAAGCTCTCGAATTTTTTGAGTCAAGCGCGTACTAGATTATTGTTATTTCAGATGTTACTTATGATTTGTAAGAGTGCGAATTTACTGTGCTTTTAACTTGATATCTGAGTAACCATAGAACTAAAGTAAACAATGAAATATACTCTAAAATAAATATTACTAAAGCAAGTAAAAATCCCAAAATATATAATAGACATCCATTTCGAGCATAAGGTCCACAGATGAGGCCCAATATATAATTCTAAAATAAACAGAAAATGTGTCAAGTGTAAAGTCTATCCAACAAAGAATATCTTTCAAAACCAGTTGAGCAGCGAGCCGACTACGACTGCCATCAGATAACTGGAAGTACGAGAACTCCTCATCGGGATCCATATACGCATTCTCTAATGTGTCTGCCTCAGTAACTCCTATATTTGCAGTAATGTCTAGTTGGTGTTTTAAAACATCATACCAAAGTGGGAGCGATTGATCAACTCAATGGTTCCATTTATTATAAATTGCACATGTTATCAAGTCAATCACCACAGGTAATGATAGTATAGGTAAACATTTCATATATAATCTTGTTAGGTACATGAATGTTATAATGAAATGATGCATGAGCTTTACCATCCAGCACTCTCTCAATAAGTGACTTCAACGCTTATTTCATAAATGCCAACACTCCCTATTTACACAACTTCGACTTCATTCGCAAACTATCTATCCTAGTGTAATATGACTTGTCAGTAACATTATCAATAAGTGCATGTGATATGCATGATTAACTGGTAGTTATTAAGTCTTATTCATTTAGTATACTGATAAAACTAGGGTTTCATCATTATATCATGGGTCTTATCCAGATTACGAGGCTCATAATGGCCTAAACAACTCTCACTCGTGTCCCTTGATCCGTAAGGTTTGTTACCCCATTTAATTACACACGACAATCATGTTACTTTCACCATTGTTCAATGGTCATTACGGGGAGGCTCGTCACCCTAATGTAAGCCGACAACTCAAACACGGTATCTCATATCATCATTTATTTGAGGGGAATGATGATATCTTAAATTTAACTGAGCATTATCACACATTATGAATATAATATGATCGATCATGCATTAAACTAATTTGATTGACATGTGAGAATTCCAATACAACTAGTATTTGGTGCAAACCAATCTGCGTAGTATAGTTATTGTCGGTCATCTGTGTTCAACCCCAATCAATCGAACAAACCTGGGGTGGGTAACTCAATGCGAGTCACCCATTGACTTAAATATTTTCTAAAGTCAATTTCACAAGAATTACAATTCTAATAATTAGGCGGTATTTAACAATTCATAAAATAATAAAGCGAGTCAAGCATAAATATTTGTTAACAAAAACATTCTACATAAATATTAAGCAACCTATTAATGAAATGTATAAGCCCTTCAATTCAAGTATTTTATTCATTCAAACATTTCATTAAACATGTTGACTACCAAAAGCAAGTAACAACAAAATTTGCAATAATGAAGCAACTTTAGCAATGTTAGCACATAAAATTCTCATTAAATATAGATTCATTAACTGAAGTCTTCAATGGTTGACAAAAGGAATATGAGAAGGAAATAATATGCACCTTGTGATGGTTCGCCCAACTTTGAACACTTTAAGGATTATGGTTTTAATTAAGGAAAGATCTCTGAAACCTAAACAATCATATAAGCTATTGTAAGATTTATGAAACTTGAATTAAGAGACTTAGATTGAAAAGTAAAATCCATTTCTTACCTCCAATTGTCGAAGAAAAAGCTTAGTTGAAGAATCTATGAGCGACTGAAGATGCTATTATAGGGATGAGAGGGTGAAGATGCACAAGTACTCACACATCCGACTCTCTCTCTCTCTCTCTCTCTCTCTCTCTCTCTCTCTCTCTCTTCTTTTTCTTCGTCTTCTTCTTCCTCTCTTTTTCCTAATGCTAGGGCATAAATTCGTATGGGGATAGGGCTGTGAAATATTGAACTATTTAGAGTGTCGAAATCGGTGCAAATGACTCCAAATGCCAACTATTCAATATACTGACCCTATTAAAGGTTGTTTCCAAACCATTATGATCCATCAAGAGGTGTCTGTGTCAATCTAAGCCATGGCATATGTGTCCTACTATGATATTTATGTTTGGATACGACCATCCGATGATATGACATACCGATCAAAGGAGAAGGTCCTAGTTTAGTTTGACGATCACTGAGTATCGATCATGGTTACGACTCTACAGATGTGTGTAGGATAATAATCTAGACTAGTATCCTAAGTTTGATTACCATCTAACGGTCCAAAAGTTATAACTTCAGCAAAGAGCGAAGTGTGAATATTTCATTTAAATTTAGGTGAGGTTATCACCCAAGAGACTAGCACATTTCATGCACTTGGCTTGCGTGCCCAACTTGGATGATCTTAGACGCGATTTTGACTCAATATCCGCGATGAATACTAAGCCTAACAAGACGGATGTTATTATATAGTTTTGAGATAAGTGGACCACGAACGTATGGTTAAGACCTACTTCGGTAAATTGAGATTATTGTTTAAATAAGTTAAACCTCTATATTTTTCGTGAGTAACAATTAGCATGGGGATTAACTAAGTTCATAAAGCTATCCATTCATGATTAGCAGAAATAAATATCTATATCTAATTATCCTAAATCTGTAAATTTTAACATAATTAGGGGATTTAGTTGGACTAGTACAGTTTCCTAATGATTTCGTTGGCGTATGTAACTAGGGTTTCCGTTCGGCATTTTACAAGACCTTAGTCTCCATGCAAGATGTTACTACATGTTGCCCTGTGCATGGGGCCCACCTTGATGAATGTATTGTATATCTATACCATCCATTGGGTTTTTCAGCTCGTTTTACATCTTAATCTTTAAAATAAAGCAGATCTAAAGCTCAAGTGGATCACACCATAGGAAACAGTGGAGATAATGACACCAACCGTTGAAACTTTGCCAGGGCCCATCATAGTATTTATTTGCCATTCAACTTCTTTATAATCTCAAATTCTCACGCAGACTTGGATGAAGGTAAACTACAAATATCAGCTTGATGCAAAACTTGTGTAAGCCCCAGGAAGATTTTAATGGTGGCCATTCAATCCCCTCTGTGTGGTCCACTTGATATTTGGATCGGCTTCGACTTTGGCCACATGCTGTAAAATGAGATTTAAAAATCAATGGACGGCGTGGATATACAACAAATACATCAAGGAGTGTTACCCGGGTAACACCTAATCCGCTCAGTCGAATGCACTACTAGTGTAGTTTCTGGCAAGTTTACAATGGGACTCGATAGATGAACGGTCCTGATCGAAGTAGAAGAGTCAAAAATATGGTGGACCACCAGCTGGGATGGTCAGGTGGGATAGGAAACTAGGTCCCATCACATGCGACCCATTCTCAACAGGAAATGAATCATAGACATCCAATTTTCTGTCTTTTCTTTATTTTTAAATTTTTTTCTTATAGTGTTTGAGTGGGCCATGCAACATCTCCTGCTACAACCCCTTTATACTCGTCCACTTACTTTTCTCTAGAAGCTAGGAGAACTAATAATATAATCATGAGAAATGATCCAGTGCACTATAACTTTCGGTGCCCTAAAGATCACCGGAGTGCCCTAGCGTATTCCTAATTGAATTGGTGCATGTGGCCGTTAATCAAAGATCTGGGCCGTCCATTCGGTTTAGCACCATTTCATTTGCCACTATAAAAAAACCATGATCAATTGATGGTCCCATCAATCACCTTTTTCTTCACAGTTAAGCGTTTGCCAAATCTTGGATAGAACGGTTAGAACGGTGTGATCAAAATAATCCTTTGACAGCGTATAAAATCTACGATGGACCCCCAGAAACGCATTGTTCAAATTGACGATTGCATAAACATTTTTCATAAACAACCTTGGCCGTCCAGATTCCATAGTTAGGATTGTTCGATCAGTGTCATTTTTTATTTGTTTTTGGGTTGGAGGGACTAGATCTAATATACAATTCAAAGTAAGTAATTTGGACCGTCCACATGCTCAAATGCAACTGGGTGCACTACAACTTGTGGTGCTGTATGTGCACTGGATCACCCAGCATCTTTCTTTCCTGCCATTAGTAAATTTTTAGTAGGTACGGCAACGCACAACATATGGTGCTGTACCATCTTTCACTTCAAACGTGCCACTTATGTGGGTCATCCGCACCATGAAAATGGTGGGCCCACCATGAAGTTCACTTGGTACGAAATGATCAACGTACTGTGATTTTGGATAAGACTGATCGTCCAGGCAGGGCCCACCATTTTAATGGTAGGGATGGCCGACCAAGGTGCATTTTAGTGGAAAATATGATCCAGCCCCTCAAATTATGGTGCTGTTGCCTGTAGGTTTTCACTGTTAATCTGTCATTACTCATGAGTGAAAAAGATATGGTTTATCGCCCAAAAAAGATGAGAATGTATCGTGACCGCCTACAACATTCCTTCTCTATGGGCCCTATTATCTCGTTTATGTAAAATCTACTCCGTCCATCATATACAGATCTCGATGATATGACCTGACATAAAAAATCTGACTTATCTACAAGTCAGGTGGACTACGCCACAGGGAATAATGAAGAGGCAATGGAAACCATAATTTAGTTTGTGGGTCACACCAAGGAATTTATATTGCATCCAATCCGTTCATCATGTGCACGTCATCAGGATGAAGGGTTTCAATAATAATCAGCCTGACCCAAAACTTATATATACACTGCCGAAAATAGTGGGTTAAGGTGATATTTAAAATGGTTTCCAATGTTGTGACCTATAAATGCTTTGGATCGGGCTTCATTTTGAGATGTACGGTGGATATGACGAGTCTGGCATGATGGACAGAGTGGATGTCGTACAAAAAATAGTAAGATGGGGACAGAGAATGGGAGGTGTAGTAGGTGGGGTAGAAGAGGAAGGGGTACGTGGTCCGGGTGCCATTTGTATGGTGTACAAATATGTATGGAGGAGAAAGAGCATGTGTGGAGAGAGATGATGAGGTTGTCAATGTCAGTCGCTTGGAGACTATCCCAGGACCTTAAAGGGAAGATGCGTCAGCCACCGGGTCATCTTCTTTTATCTTTTTACCACCATTCCTTCTCTTCTTATAGTTGGAGAGTGCACCATTGACAGACAAGAGAGAGAGAGAGAGAGAGAGAGAGAGAGATGAAATCAAGCGTTGGGAAGTTACTCTATTGCATGAAATGCTTGCCTTGCCGATCTTCATTGGCTCATAAGAATATGGAGGGTAAGAATGGCTTTGAAGGGGAGAAAACGACCAAAATGGAGGGTGAGAGCGTCTTTGAAGGGGAGAAAAAGACCAAAAGAGAGCCTGGTGGATGGAAGGCTATGCCTTACGTTATAGGTCTCTCTCTCACTGTGGATTTTTCATTTTGAGACATACATAACACACACAATCAAATCCATTATGGATTTTTGAATTTAAGACTCTCTCTAAGCAAAACCCAGCAAGGATTTTTCATTTTGACCCATATATGCCCCTTCTCTCTCTCTCTCTCTCTCTCTCACACACACACACACACACACACACACACACACACACACACACACACACACACACACACACACACACACACACACACACACACATATTTGCACTGTGATTCCGCCCACTTGTTTTGGTTTTAGATTGCATATAACATTGCTACTTTAGATTCTCTCTCTCTCTCTCTTTCTCTCTCTCTCTCTCCCTAGCCATCTGTTTGTAATTTGTTGTGGGTGGCTGTGATTGCAGGGAACGAAACGTTCGAGAGGTTAGCAACCCTTGGATTGCTGATGAACTTCATGGTCTACCTTCTCCAACATCTCCACCTGAAGCAGGTCTTCGCTACCAATGTCATCAACATCTGGTCCGGTACCACTAACTTCGCTCCCCTCGTTGGCGCCTTCCTCTCCGACGCTTATTTGGGCCGTTTCCGCATTCTCGCCTATGCATCCGTTGCATCTTTTCTGGTACACCTCACTTCCACTCTTCATTTAATACACATCCATCTACCATCTCCATCATTCTTCCGTTACTACTCTACGGTGCATGTTGCATGAACTGAACACGTGGATGAACCCCACCCACCCACCTAAAAATAAAAATTAAAAACTTAAAAGGGGTCTGATCCATTACAACGGAAGTCACGAGTTCTCTAACTTGGGTTCCACCTAATCGACGGTCCCCATCATTTCAACCTTTTTTTTTATTTTTATTTTAATGAACTGGATTGTTATTGACAGGATGGTTAAAATCACTTAATGTGGTGGGCCAACTGAAGTTTGTTAGACCGAATGGACGATCCAGATCGATGAGTGGACCATTCATCTAAGCATGGTATATTGGTAGGTCCTTACTCTTACCCGGGTGTTAGACTCCTTGGAGTTTCAACACCGGATCAAGGGTTCGAGTACCTATGGTGGTGAAATCCTACAGTGTGCGTGTGGTGTGAGTGTGTGGGGGTGTGTGTGCGTGTGTAAAAAAAAAAGAAAAAGAGCATGGTATATTGGTATGTATCAGTGCTAATTTTTTTCGACTTTTTTATGCGTACCATGGTAAAAACTGGACACGGGATGGTTACTGCTCTGCCTACACCGACCTCGCTTTAGAGGAGACGTGGCTGAGTTTGATTGGCCGCAGTGGCGTTGGAGATGGTTCGGACCTATTATTAACAGCACCAATCCAATGTCGCCATGTGCAGTCGGAAGGAAGTGGGACCCACCTGGACTGACTCATGATGAACGACTGTGAGATATAGTACTTTTTAGCAAATTAGAATATGAAAATTATCCAGTGCTCTTAGAACCCCACCATCCATTCTAATTGACTGATCTGGACTGTCCATTATGCCCAACACACATTTCTGATGCAAAAAACACACTGATCCGACAATCTTAACCATCTATCGATAGCCTAAAAAACGAACCGTCCAGATTGGTTATATAAAAATAGGTCCTGTAAAAAAATTAATCCTTATATTTATTGGCACTCATCATGGTTTGCGAATACTTCTAAAAAGTCACTTTTTTCAGGCAATCCAAACCGTCCATTCTACGGCTTGGAAAACAGACGTCTATGAGAAAAGCCCAATTAAGGATGGATTGGGTCTTTAGATCAATGCGATTCTTGCAGGGTAGCCCATGAAAGGTGATCCTTGACCAATGAACGGTTAGGAGTGATAGATTGGACTGTCCAATTATCCTGATGCTACTAGGAGCACTATAACTTGGCGTGCCCTAAGAGTACCGGATCTTTTCTCTTTTGGAATCACGTATATTCTTTTAAAGGAAGGAGAGCTGTTGATTTGCATGATTTTGTAGCTCGTTGTTGTTCTCAGTCTACAGTCATTTTCAGTTCGGTTTCAATCAATTTTCCTTTCGGTGTTAAATAGTAATTATAATGAGCTTTGATTGCATGGCTGGACCCACCAAGAGTCTCTCTCCTACCGACTCACCACGTCTTATGTGGAGCACACCACATGAATCAGTGGTGCTAAGGACGCCCACCATGGAAATTAGGGTTCACCGGTTTTTTTTTTTTAATTATTAATTATTTTTTATTTTTCATCCAACCTTTTGATATCGTCTTATAGACCTGAGTGAATTGAAAAAACAAAATATCATCTTGATCCAAAACTCCTGTTGTCCCCAGGAATTTTTCATCGGTAGTAATTTAATTCCTACTGTGTGGTCCTTTTGAGCCTTAGATCGTAGATGTTTTTGGATTCATAATTTAAAATGATATGGAAAAATACATGGACGGTGCGGATAAAATTCATACATCACGGTGGCCCCTCAGTGGCCCTCGAGCAGGCAGGAGTAGTACCTAATCCGCGCCCACGTGACCTTATGAACAGGCTGAGTTTTCAGCAGTACGAATTCAATCCCTGCCACTTCCTGTGGTGTGGTCCCCTGACAGGACCGTCCGTCTCTAACCAGGTCCTGTTGAGGGTAGTACCCAATCCCCGCCCAGACCGTTCATTTAGGAGGTTCCACGTTGGAGAAAATCACACCCATCGGAGAACCTCAAATTCGCAAACGCGTGGGCTAAGAACTACCCGTATAGGCCGTTCATTTTAAGTTTCTACGGATAGTATAATCTCTAGTCGGTATCGATGAACGGCCTAGATCATCACATGATGGGGCAGACAGGGAGAGCGGATGTGGCGAGCCTTGCTGGCATTTCTCCATATCAATAGCAGGCCTTTGCGAGGAATAGGAATTTCTACAACACGGGTCGTACGCAACAGGTAGTACAACACCAATGTTCCAGGGGCCCATGGTGTTGTTTATGTAACGTCTAATCTGCACGTCGGTGCACATATCGATGTTAGGCCGTGGACCAAAAACTTGTTAGTGGGCCATACGGCAAGAAACACCGCGAAGATGACGTGCAAACATTGATTTGTGTGTGGGGCTCACCGCGGCATTTATTTTCAATCCAACCCTTTTATCAGTGTGAAATTTCATTGTTCCTTGTGTGTCGCCCACCTGAGTTGGATCTGCGGGCTGTTTTTTATTTTCATGGTGAAAATGAGGTTGCGCACATGATGGACGAGTTGGATTCTACATAAAATATGGCGGGCCCATAGAGGTTGGTGTTGGTGTTGTACTGCAATGGTTGTTGTAGAGGATTCCGGCTCCAGGAACTGTACATAGGAATTGAATTTGTGTCATTACACCTTCCACAATTGCACGTTGAGGACTACAGTTCTCCCACAGACTACCATACTCCTGCAGCCTTTTACGAAATTTGTAGGCGTGTACATAAATGCATGCGCCAGTTTTCTAACACGCATCCCATGCATACATGCAACGTATGTACATAGATGGGTCCCTTGAGATTTCAATTTGTCGATCTGGACTATGCATTCATTCCAAGTACAAATTTTGACACCATTATCTACAGCCATTTGTTTTCCAAGCCGTAGATGGTAAGACGAATAGTTGGGATCTTTTTATCTAATTCAAATCCAAGGAGAGCAGATTGATTGGACGGTGGAAATTGATGATCGGTTGATCCTGTCCATCCATTTTGTAGGGCATTGATATGATGGGCAGGATCACCAGATCAGACTAATAATAATTGCATGGAGACAATGAAGACTGGGCCAAACTAAACCAACGGTCGAGATCGATCTGTTGTAGTTCCCACGTGTACCAAATGTAGGCACGCATGTATGTATGCGTGAAAACATCTCTCGGTAGGCAAACATTGTAAATGTTACACTTGAAAAAAACATGTTCACTCATGTGCAGGGAATGGTAACACTAACACTAACAACGCTGGTACCAGAGCTGAGGCCACCCAAATGCAACCCTGACCTAGAACAATGCATGGGCCCCACACGGGCCCAGATGGGTATGCTGTACCTAGCACTGGGCCTACTTACAATCGGAGCCGGCGGTATCCGGCCCTGCAACCTCCCGTTCGGGGTGGACCAGTTCGATGCAACGACAGAGAAGGGCCGGCGGGGCATCGACAGCTTCTTCAACTGGTACTACTTCACCTTCAATGTCTCGATGATGATCGCGATGACGGTGATCGTCTACATCCAGGACAGTGTGAGCTGGGCCCTGGGCTTTGGCATCCCTACAGCCCTCATGTTCTGTTCTATTATATTGTTCTTCCTTGGTACAAAGATATATGTGTATGTTCCACCAGAAGGAAGTGTCTTCACCGGCATCGCTTACGTGATCGCCGCCGCTTATAAGAAGCGTCGCCTTACACTCCCCCCCGCAGATGAGCAGCCACATGTGTTATACGATCCATCGCCAAAGGGGTCTGCCATCATTAAGCTTCCACTCACCCAGCAGTTCAGGTACTATGGCCCATGCCACTAAGGTTACAAAAATGCTGATCTTTTTTTAATGTTGTTGATCTTATCATGGCCTGATCAAGGGTCAGATGAGTATTTTGAGTGGGACCCACATGATCTAATAAGAAGTCACACCCAAAAATGATGAGAATGGACCACACCCATAACAAGCTTCTACACCACAGTATTCTGCATCAAGACATGATTAGTCATTAAGATGGTACGTTGACTAGATGCAAATTAAGAAAAATGACCTTCTTGTATAGAATATTTAAACAGTGCTGCTGTGGTATTTTAGTTGATCAGCTGGGCCCCACCGTTGATGGACCTCGATCCAGTCTCCAGGACAATCCTAACCTTCATTACTTCGGAACAGACGGTTATCAAAAGAAAGAAAGCAAGGGTCCACAATCAACGGGGAAAAAAGGCCCAGTTTGGGGCATGGTCCATCAGGGAGCCCAAAAGATCAATCGTCTGTATCATTAAGCTATGGGACTCATTTGTATAAGCAAGGGCAGTTCTGTCATTTTTGCGTCAAAATGTGGACGACTTAACATCAGTTCCCATCCAAACAATAGAAGAGTAGATAGACAAATTGCCTATTTTATTGTTTTTGGACTAAAAATCCAAATCATTTTTTTTTTTTTTTTTTTAAAATAAATTTCAAATTGACATTTCTAGAATTTTCAATTTTGATACTGAAATCATGTTTCTTCAGTTTTCTAAACAAGGCAGCCATCATCACAGACAGCGAACTGAAATCAGATGGCTCTCCTGAGAATCCATGGAGGCTAGGCAGCATCCAACACATTGAAGAGCTCAAATGCCTGATCCGAATCGTACCCATATGCACCGCAGGCATCATCACCTTCACTTCCATTGCTCAACAGGCCACATTCACCCTATCTCAGGCATTGAAAATGAACCGCCACATCGGTCCCCACTTCCAGATCCCCCCAGGCTCCGTCGGTGTCGTAAACATGCTAGCATTAACCCTATTCGTCCCCATCTACGATCGAATCCTAGTCCCTGTATCCCGCAAGATCACAAAACAGCCAGGCGGGATCACTCTCCTCCAACGTATGGGAATTGGTATGGTGATTTCAATCTTTTCAATGATTGTCGCTGGTCTAGTTGAAGAAAAGAGGAGAAAGTCAGCCATTTTGCATGGTGGGCCAGGTGGGATTGCACCGATCACGGTCATGTGGCTCGCACCACAGCTCGCACTCTTGGGTGTGGCTGAGGCGTTCAATGCAATTGGACAGATCGAATTCTACTACAAGCAGTTTCCAGAGCATATGCGCAGCATCGCAGGCTCGCTTCTCTTTTTAAACTTCGCTGGCGCCAACTATCTGAGTGCTTTCATCGTATCCCTTGTCCACAAAAACACGGGAAAGCACGGTCGACCCGACTGGTTGGCTGATAACATTAATAAGGGTAAGCTTGATTATTTTTACTACGCTATAGCAGGATTAGGAGCTATAAATATGGTTTATTTTCTTGTGTGTTCTCATTTCTATCGTTACAAGGTCATTGTACAAGAAGAGGCCAAGGACGTAGGTGTTGTTATTGAACTAAGCGGTACTAAATCTATGGATAATTAGATGTTTATGTATATAATACATGCATATTTAGATGGTTTTATGGCCACTCTTATGTGGTGTGTACCAATTGGAGTAGCCTGCCCTAGTGCTGAGGGACCTCCATTTCTTCATGCAAGAGAGTTGTAGCTTTTTCTGTTATGCGGTTATATTCACTTGGGTATATACTTATATTGATGTAATGGTGGCTTGTTCGTAACTTTCGTAGCTCGATATATAGAGGTGGGGCCCACAATGGCTCAGTTTATTTATCATTGATGGATGATGTGTGCATGTAGAGGACAAAAAAAATAATATGAAAATGGTTATAGTTCCAACACCATTATCAAGGAGATGTTAACGTTTTGGTTGTTGAATCTTAAAATCGTGGAGCGGTGTGAGTTTCACGTGACTGTATGTGGTGTTTGTGGCTCGTCCACATATTTGATCTATTATGAGCCCAAAAATAAGGCAGATCTCTAGCTCAAGTGGACCGCCCCACATAAATACAAGTGAATTAAACACCTATTATTAAATACTTATCGGCCCCACATAAATATAAGTGAATTAAACACCTATTATTAAATACTTAATTATGGGAGGATGGGGGCAGAAGTTTTGTATCAGCTGATATTGTAAGAATGGAAAAGCTTGGAATTAGATTATATGGAATTACATTTGATCCCGTGCCAATTCACTCAATGTTAGCAAGTTGTGTAGGTCCCATCATGATGCGTAGGCTATATCCACACCGTCCACTCATTTTTTGAGATCTTTTTAGAGCATGGGCTAAAAATCAGGTAGATCTAAAGCTCAAGTGGACCTCACCATAGAAAGCAACGGGGATTGAAACCTACTGTTGAAAATTTCTTTGGGGCTTTTGGATCTGCCTCATTTTTAGGCCCATACCATAAAATGAGGTTACAAAACAGATGAATAGATAAACGGTTTGGATATAACATGTGTTATTCTCAATAGTTTCAAATAATGGTGGATATATCTATTTGATGTATCGTAATATTATGAAAATAGTATGAGATTAGGCTTATCTTATGGTAACAGGGTTAATCATTGTCATACGTAGTAATTACAATTTTTGGAATCCCATCCTGCCTAATCCTTTCCAATTCCACGTGCAAAACACTCCCAGGTGGGATAGAATTGAATTTGGTCCCATACAATTCTATCAAGCATTTGGAGATGATGGGAAATGTTGGAATTAGGTGAGATGAAATTGCATATAGTGATATGGAGTCGCATTTGATCCTACGCAGGATTTTCGTGGACTTTGAAATCCACGATACATGTGGACCCCATACTGATGCATGTGTTTATCCATGTTGTGTGTCCAAATACATTGTTAATTTATATGTGATATTATGATTATATATATAAGTGAATGACATTTGTTGTGAATTTGGTCCGTTGATTACAATTCCATGGTCTACCAAACATGATTTTGCTTAATCGGTGTTTTCTTGTAGCAAAATGTTGATCCTAACCATGGGATTGGATGCCTACAATACTATGGTATTTCCAAACATGTAGTTATTGTGCAATAATGATGCTAATCGCATCTAATACAATTCAATACTATTTAATTTCATGAACCAAACATTTTAGATAAAATCACCCGTTTGATCTATAAACTGATTTGAGGACATCAGCATGAAAATAAGGTAGGTCCAAAGCTCAAGCAGATAACATGAAACAAGAACAATGAGAATTAAATGCATATTGTTAAATACTTCTTGAGAAAGGAGGGCAAAAGTCTTGGATCAAACTGATATTGTGTTTATTTTACTTTTATTTTTATCACACATGAACGCACACATACCCCCACAGGTGTTGAAACTCAAGTGTTCTCTTTTTCTTTGTCTGTTTAATTTTATGAACAAGTTACGTAATAAATAAACAATCTTATGAGCTCTAGGAAGACAAACCCTTTCAATGATGGAGGTTTTAAGATCATTGTTTCTTATGATGTAGATGACTTGAGCATTAGATTTATCTCATTTTTAGTATCATGCCTAAAATTCTTCCAATAAAATAGATGAACCGTGTGCATATGTCACTTACACTACAGCAGGGAACATAAATTTAATTATGTGGGGCCACAAATTTAATTTGGTTATTTTTGGACTGATTTTTTAGATGAAAATACTCACTTGAAATCAAAAGGACATAGGGAATAATAACGACTTATTTATATTGGAAATAAAAAATCAGACAGCCCTAGGTAGTGGTTAGCTGTACCATACTTTAGATACTTGAGCTGCGTTTGACACTTGATACACTGCCACTTAGAAATGGTAGAACCTCTAGATTGCAGAATACGCTTTCCCTAAGTTAAAAGAATCCAAAAATTATAGTACATGAATAGTGCTGATCTTTGTTTCCTGACATTTGTTTGTTGAAAATAAGATTATTTGATCTTTTTTCTCTCTCAATTTCAACCATCTAATAAACCAATTTCATCATTAGATTATCAACTTTTTGACTAGTAATACATCTAAACTGCCACTCCTAATTAGGGTGTGTTTACTTTGAATTACTTACATACTACGTAAGCAATTTCTACCTACTTTTTAAGTGCCTGCGTTTCATCCATCACACTCTGCCAGAGTACGAAAGTTTCTTTAAATAAAAAATGGTGGTGGCTCTACAACCGCAGACATGGATATCTGCACAGAAATCTTGACGGTCCAAACAGCTGACCCAGGAAATAAGTACAATTTTTCCCAACGCTTGTGCAAGGCGTACCCTTAAATGCCCTCACACATGCCAACATGAAATGGGTGTGAAACCCTACCAGTCCACCATGTGGGTCTCACTGTCTAGGCGCCCTGGCCAAACATGGTCCACTCATCAGGTGAGCCGGAGTTTATAAAACTCAACTATATTTCTCAGACGTTCATTTCTTTCTAAAATTGTAACGGACCAGATAAGAGGACCATCTCGACTTTTACTCTGTGCCATATAAATGAATGGTTTGGATCACACACACGTGCGATGGTGGCACATGTTAAGAAGTGTAGAGTGGCTTACTTGGATGCGTGTACGACGTGGACACAATGTTTCATGTGGAGTGGCCCACCTGATTTATGCATCTCCCTCACATTTGGATTCCTGACCTATTGTGAGCTGGCCTGATGGACGGAGTGGATTTCTCATGGAGATTGGGTGGCCCCACTTTACTTCCGCGGATAGGAACTTACCGTTGGCAGGAGTCAAAAGCAATTAGCTATGGACCCGAGCGGATTCCGTGGTGATCCCTCCCCCACGGAAACGGATTCGGTGCTACTGCTGCCACCAGCCAATGGCTGGTTGTCGGTGCTCTGTGGGCCAACTATGATGTATGTTTTTCATCCATGCTGTCCATCTATTTTTCTAGATCATTTTATATTATGAAACCAAAAACGAAGTATATCTCAATCTCAAGTGAACCACATTACAGGAAAAAGTGTTGAATGAACGTATTAAAAACTTTTGGGCATAAAAGTTTAGGATGAAGCTAATATTTGTTTTTTCCCTTCATCTGGGTCTGTATGACCTAATCAACAGATTAGATGTCAAGTAAACACTACAGTGGGCCTTAGTAGGCTTTTAATGGTGGATATCCAATCACTATTGTTTTCAGTGGTGTGGTCCACGAACTATATCCCTCTAATTTTTGGTAACAAGCCCTCGAATGATCTGTTAAAATGGATGAACGGTATGGATGAAACATATACATCATGGTGGGGCCCACAGACCACCGATCATCAGCCACCGGGCCGGTGGCAGGGGGAGTAGCCAATCCGTTTCCCTCCCCCGCCAGTCGGTGTTGGAAAAGCCGTGGGTTCCACCATAATTTACGTCTTTTATCTACGCCGCCCGTTCATTTTTCCAACTCATTTTATGGCATGAGCCCAAAAATGAGCCAAATCAAAATCTCAGGAGTACTAAGCCAGGAGAAATAGTGGTGATTGAAGGCTCACCATTGAAAACTTGATAAGCCCACTACAATGTTTTTTTGCCATCCACACCGACCTGGGTCAAAAGAAAACACAAATATCAGCTTGATCCAAAACATTTGTAGCTCTAAAGAAGTTTTTAACGATGGCCGTCCAATCACCAGTTATCTTGTGGTGGGTCCACCTGAGATTTGGATCTTCCTCATTTTTGGAATGCAACATTAAGATAGACAAGAAAGATAAATGAACGGCCAGTACCAACGTCGGTCTTGGAAGGGTCGCTGTGAGTCAGAGGCCGACAAGAGAAGGTGATAATGATTTGAGCATTAAATGTCTTGGATAGATTCAAAGAATCCTGGATTAGGATGTTCTTAAATCACTTTACTCGTGAAAGGAGGCGGAAGCCATTTTGGGGCCTGTTTGGATGTAACTACTACAATCCACAATCTCTGAAGATTGGTTTTTTACAAGTGGGCCTTTTAGAGCTCATTTGGATGAGCCCCCCAATTTAAGGTTGAGGATTAAATTAAAATTTGAACCAAATCCCACCTTATATTATATATTTGGATGCAATTTTACAAATCTCATCTCATCTTTCATTGATAAAATAAGTGATAAAACACCAACTTGATAATTAAGCCGGTTGAAAAGCAGTGTAAAAACCACTATGGCAAAATGCCTTAGCGCCCATTACCAAGGAATCAAAGTAGAATTAGGAAAGTGGGCATGTCTCGAAAAGGTGTTTGGCTCAAAACAAGTTTTAGGTATAAAAGAAACTCGGCATAGGTGAATTCAAACAGTTCTTTGAAAGATTTACTTAATTGCACGCCGTATCCGATGGATGATGGATGTGCGCTTGTATTTGTCACATGGCAAGCATTAACTCAAATTAAAGGGTCAAATCACGTAAACCACTAAAATATGGAAATAATATTTTAGTGAATGATTGTAATCTTTGACTTATGAAAATTTTCTACCCAGGTTAAAACTATTTATTATTTGATGTCGACCTTGGCTTCAAATAATTGAGTATTTATGTGTGCGCTCTAGTGCAATCATTTTCTGATAACCCACCAAAAGTGGGACTTACCGTGTGGAGTACACAAATTAGGTAATACTCCCAACATGTCCTGAGCTCAGAACACGATGGCGCTATGAGGGGTCAACCATGATGTATGGGTTTATCGACACTCTCCATCCATTTTGATATACCATTTTAGGATGAGGCAGATCCAAGACTCAAGTGGGCCATATGAGGAGGATTACATGCCACCGTTGAAAACTTCTTGAAAGTTGCAGAAGTTTTGGATCAAGTTCATATTTGTGTTTTGCCTTCATCTGGATTTATGTGACCTTATTAAGAGGGATGACCAAAAAACATCATGATGCCCTAGGAAGGTTTCAACCGTAGACATCATGAACCCATAAATCATGGTGGGCCCCTCAAAACTCTGTCTATTCTAAGCTCCAAACTGGTTGGGGTAGAACCTTATCCACATACCTATATGAATGGTCTACTTCAAGGTCATGACACATGTTTAATGTATGAGTGCTTGCATGTCATCCAATTGAAGGTCATGACACATGCTTAGTGTATGAGTGCTTGCATGTCATCCATCATACTTTGGCAAAGCATCTTTCTAGTGGCATGTCCATTTGAATAATGATCACGGATAAAAGCAGTCAGCCAATTTAAGTACCTACTCTCTCTTTTTAGCACAAGCATTCACATGCCTATGCTCTCACATCAAGGTCGGTGCTCAAATCCATGACCTCATGGTAAAACTCTTGCGAGTCTACCACTAAGCCATAGGGTCATAACCCGTTTAAGTATCCACTTGTTATTTAATTTGAAATGTTTTCTTTTTAGTCCAAATAACCTCATAGGGTGACATGGTCGTAATAAGAGCCTGTCCTTTTTTATACATTAGTTTTTGTAGCTGTGAATTTACTTTTGAGCTTGTTCTTTTTATACATTAGTTTTTGTAGCTTTGATTTTATTTTTTCATTTTTTAGACAGTAAAAATGTCCATCTAGCATAGATGTTCCTTGTTTAATGGGCTCTAAGAAAAGATTCTTTTTAAAAAAGACAAGAACCCCACAAAAATTGAAATTTTGTCCACCACTTGATTAATTTGATTTATTTATTTTAGTCAAATAGCAATGAACTCATAGTACGGTTTTTTCTGTTTTTAATTTAAAAATTTTTATGGCCCACAACCATACGAACATTGTACATTAATTTTAGATTGTTTTTTCATATGTGGTTCATTCGTAATGAGTTTTACTCTCAAGTTTAATCCGATGACATAAAATTAAAACTCTTTACATATGTAGTCAAGTTGAATTTGCTCCTCAATAATTCAATGAGCCCTACGTGATACCATTGGGCCATTTTTTTTTTCCTTCGTGTCTTTTTTTTCTTTTTATTAAGAGAGGGGGATTATGTTTTCTGGATTCCTTTCTTCTTTTTTCATTGACTTTCTTTATAGTTGTTTTTTGAATTTTTTATTTTATTGAGTATAAATAATAAGAGTTTGTGAAAAAAAATAGGTTGTATAAAAATACTGTAACTGATAGTTTTTATGATAGAATAATGTTTTATATGATTAATTTTATAGTAAATGAATGCTGTAAAAGTTATAATGGATGAATTTTTATAATAATATAATCTTAATATGAAAGTATGTTATAATGGATAAATGTTATATAGTGGATTATTAATATTTACCATGGATCATTTATATTTCCTGTAATGTGGCTCACTTAAATTTCGAATCTATCCTAATTTTAACTGACGGCATAAAATAATTTGAAAAATTAGATGAGTGGAGTGAATTTCTCACAAAAGGCTTTCACAATAAATCTCACTTTTCGAAAATGCATCCAAATGCATGAATAAATTGTGATTTAGCGGAAAAAGGAATTTTGTCCAACGTCCAATTTAAGGATGTGTCCAAACGAGTCATAACGCATCCGTCAAAATCAGGAATTCAGGATCATCCTCATATTTTGGGTGACCTGATTTTCAAAATCAGACAAGGAAAACTGACATAATCCTGATTTTGTGGGATACCTTGTCTAACCGGAATTCTCATTTTATAGTCCTAGGACCATTCAAACTAAAAACAACGTCTTCATCTTTTACTGGTTTATCCAAGCCATTAATAAGATGGATTCGACGGTGGATGGACCCTGCTCCAAAATTGGAAGATCCTAACCGTTGGATCTTTTTTATTTATCCACAAAATATGGAAGGTTGGTAAATTTCTCTTCTTAATGATGAACTTACATTCCATCAATGAAAAGGTTAGAGTGTTTTTTTTTTTTTCATTGTTCGTTCATGATGCGGATCATTAGATCAACGGCTTGGATAAAGCAACCATGGACTCGACATAAACAGATTCGCTGCTGAGCGGAAGTTCCCTGTCGGTACCAAACGGGGAACTCGGGCTCTAAAGGAAAGGTACACTGCCAAACACCTACCTAACCCTATTGAAGGAGAGAAACGGTGTTCTTAGAGCGCTATTAAGTTATGGTGCTCCTAGATGCATCGGTTCACTTGGACTGTTCATTCGATCGATCTGAACAGTCCATTAATTCCAGAACACATTTTGTAGTCTATCAAGCCAAAATCTTACTGATGGACCTGCCTTCTATGTAAATTATCTTGACCGTCCATACCAAAAAAAGGTTCATTGATCCAATAGTTTCGGTTTTTCATAGTGGTGAGATGTTTCAGTGCTATCCCGTGAATTTTCTCTAAACCAACCTAATGAACTGTCTAGATTAATGGATTGGTGAGATGTTTCAATGCTATCAATATTATCTAATGCCTATCGATATTGAGTCAGCATCCACTGCAAAGCTTTATGCCGTTTCTCTTAACCTACAATCTCGCGTGTGGGGCCCACCTTGATGTGTGCCTGACATCCAATCCGTTCATCAAGCGCCATGACATATTCTCCTTGACGTCCAAAATCAGGACGGTTATGGTGTGGCCCACCTGAGCTTTGGAAAGGCCTGATTTTTGGGTTGTACATCTGTTCTGATGGGAAGCATCTGCTGAATAGATCGATGGGAATATACCCGAACACAGTGGGCCCCACACACAATCTGAAAGTTTTTTAATGGGAGCCGTCACCATCCCACCTGCCACCTGTAGTGTGACCCACGTGGGTTTTGGATGGGCCTCACCCAAGATAAAGATAAAGAGTCGCACCCGATGGGCAGATTGGATATCATTCACACATCATGGTGGGCCTCACATATCGCCTTGTAGGTAAAACTTAAAATCTGCAATGCTTTGTAGTGGGTCCGGCCTCATAAATATTATCTGACCGTTGGTTGGCCCACCTGACGAATCTGGAAGGAGGGATCATGCAGCCCATTTCCTGGTCATTGAATTTGGAAGAATAGGTGATCTTCTAGCATAAAATCAGGTCCTTTCAATCCCCAGGTCATCCATACTGTACAAAACAAACGTACGGCTAGAAAAAGGAAGAAATTTGTTTTAACCGTCCCTTTGTCCCTTTGGGGCCTATTTGGATACGCGTTTTTTGATGTATTGTATCGTATTAGAAGATATGATTTGACATTTATCATGTTTTGCCATATTTTTGAAGCAAAAGTAGAGTATTGTCGGTGGGTTCTATTGCGGTCAATACTTCATATTCACTACGTTGTATTCGGTAATATATGAAAGTTTGAAATTTGTATGATTACAAGATATCTAGTACCTATGTAGTGTAAAATTAAGATTGTTCATTTGATACATTTCAACGTGAAAATCATCTGGGCTAGAAATCAAAAAGTTTCATACATCAAACAGGCCACCCGGCCCACTTAAAATTGTACAATATGCAGACATAATACGTCCTATCTGAACATTAATTTGTATAACATATTGTATACTATGCCAAACAAGATATCCTATCCAAACATTGATTAGTATCTGATTGATCTGGATGTATTTTGAAAACCATATGATATATACATAAACAGTATCCAAATATAATACAATATAATACTATACATGAATCCAAACAGGCCTTTTTTTGTACACTGGTCCCCTTATAGCCTGGTCTTTAGCCAGGAGATCGAATAATTGTGGCTCAGCTGCAGGAAAGCGTGTGTGGACTGAGCGCCAACATGTGTGGGCTTAATAGTACATCTCATCATCATGGTCCCATATCTTAAGATTCGGGGAGCGGATTGCATGGTTGTGCCGATCGACCTAGGTGGTGTGGTTGTGGGGTCTATCATGATGTACGAGTTGATCCACACTGCCCATCCATTTCGTGAGATCATTTTGAGGCATGGGTCTAAAAATGAGGCAGGTCCAAAGCTCAAGTGGAGTACACCAAAGAAAGCAGTGGGAACAATGACATCCACCGTTGAAACCTTCCCAGGGCTACAACGATGTTTATTTTCTATCCGCTCTGTCCCTACATTTTGTGTTTAGGGCATAGCCCAAAAAAGACCCCTACCTTCTATATGTTAATTCACACCGTCCATCTATTTTGTGAGGTTATTTTAGGGCATGGGCTAAACAATGAGACAAGTCTAACGCTTAAGTGGACCACACCACACAAAGTAGTGGGAGCAATGATGCCATCATTGAAACCTTTCTGGGCCCACCATGATACTTATTTTCCATCTAACCTATTCATAAGATTACGCTGACTTGGCGGAAGGGAAAACATAAATATCAGCTTGATCCAAAACTAATGTGGTGCTAAGAAGTTTTCAATGGGAGGCATCCAATCCCCAATGCTTCCAATGGTGTGATCCACTTAAGCTTAGGATTTGCTTCATTTTTAGGTCCATACCCTAAATGAACTTACAAAATGGATATAATACACATCATGGTGGGGCCCACGGAGCTTGATGATGTCAACACACCACCTAGGTCCGGCACACCACCCAATCGGCCGATCATCCCTCTCTCAATTTCAAATGGGTCTTCGTGCTTGGGTTGGATGGATTCCAATGGACTTTTCTATGCGCAGTCTATCATTTTGCCATATCATTTTAAGGTATGAGCCAAAAAAATGTGATTGATGCAAAGCTCATGTGGACCATACCATAAGGAAATAGTGGAGATTAAACACTTGTCATTGAAAAATTCTTAGGGCACATAAGTTTTAGATTAGGTTGATATTTGTGTTTTCCCTTTGTATAATTTTATGGAGATGTTTGATAACCAAAAACCATCATAATGGACTCAAGTAAGGCTTCAACGCTAAGTGTCATTATCCTTTTTGCTTCTTATGGCCTGATTCACTTGTGCTTTGGATCTGCCTTAAGTTTCGGGTGATACTCTAAAATGACCTGGAAAAATAGATGGAGAAAGAAAATAAAACACATACATTATGGTGGGGCTGACAGGCTTTGCCACATATAAACAATAGCGACGTAGATGTTGTGTTCCACGCTCTGCAATCTAAGTCGGCCACACCGAATAGACAGCCCCAGCTAGTGTGCCGATGTGGTCATGTAAACCTTCTGGAAGTTAAAATTTTCAATTTGGGTACTGGCTCTACTAGCACTGGGGTTCCTCCTGGGTCAGAATTTGACTGTCAGACCATTATCAGAAATGGGAGAATGGAATATGACAGAATTACTTAATTTTAAAAGACAATATATCAAATCCCACCTCATCATTTCGGATGCAGTTCGGCGCTGGCAAGGGCATGCTCAATCCGCTTCCATTTCAGTCTACCTAGAATTCGGTAGTGGTGGGTCCCATGCACTTTTTGTGTCCCACTTCGTTTATGTCGGCAATTGCATATTCTAAACATAGGGAAAATTACAAGCGAAAAACGTCTCTAACCATTGTTTATTTACAAGCTTGAGGCTGGTTTTATTATTAGTTGTTGCAAGGTAAGCTTATTCTACAAGTGCTGCATGTGGGGCCCACTGTGGTGTTTTAGGCATCGAACCTATCTAGAAGGATCACACCTACAAGATTCGAAACCCCAAAAAAATCAAGCCGACCCAACTAAAATGCATGTTAGTCACATCATAAATTTGGAGATTTTTGGATGGTTATTCATTGTTTTATATGGTATGGCCCACATTGATGATTTAATAAGTATGATTTTCTTAAACAACTTAAACTAGAGTTCAACCCAAACCCAACTCATTTTAGTTAAATGGACCATATTTTCTAACCCAAGTCAGGCACACTACCCAATTAGTTTAGCCAAACCCACTTCAGAAGTGGGTCTGGTGAGTTGACCCTTGTGCCGACCCGACGCATTGGCACTTTGTACAAGTGGGCTCGGATCCTCTAGTAAAGGACAACAAGGTCGCTATTATAGTATGCAGAAGTTGGCATGATATTGCATGGACCGGCATTTGGTCTATTGACAGCATGGGACGTTGTCTTTTGTGACTTTGAGCGTGATTCAGCTCGTCTTGTAGTGCTTGACTGTAAGTTATTTGGGCACCTTCTTTCCTAGCAAGTGTGGCCCACCTGGGCTATATTTCATTCGATCACTACCTTTCGATTCTGCTCTTGTAATAACGACAACGATCGGGAGATTTTGTTCCTTTCTCATTATGTCTGTCCATTCTCTTTACATCTTCTTTCAACAGCCACTCAATTGATTTGCAGTATACCTGCACAGATTGAAAGATCACATTCACACGGTGTGGCCCTTGGGCTAGAGAGAAATTAATGACTATTACATTGGATGCCTAACTTTGATACTCTGGCTTAGTGTTACGGTCCCATACGCAGGTACCCAGACACTTCACACGTGGCATACATATCCCTTTATCCCAACCAGCCAAGTGGTGGGCCCCACATTTAACATGGGGCATGTATCCAAGTCAGGTTGACTGGAAGAATACATCATGTTCGCTTCTCCTCAAAATGGGGCACTGACTGATTTTATTCTTTTTTTCCCATAACTTAATACTCTGGCAGAGTATGCCGGATGATACACAGGCGCTTAAAACTAAGAATGGTACATGTGGCATTCAATTGGTCAAATTAAACTGTCCAAATTATTGTAACCAGATGTGTCATGAATTTATATATATATATATATATATATATATATATATATATATATATATATATATATATATATATATAAAGAATAAAAGGTACCCATCAAATGCACAGTGTCGATGGTCGACACGCATCACCGTGGCGCCCACAAGCTCGACCTCACATGAGCTTATCGTGAGGACGAGTTGTGTGGGCTCCACCATGATGCGTTTCAAAAATCTACCCCATCAATCAGATGCGTCATTCCATCGTGGGCTTAGGTCTCAAAAATCAAGTTAATCAGTGACTTTTGTGGGCCACACCACATATAGAAGTGGAGAGGGGCCATGCACCATTAAAACATTCATAATCATTTTAATGGCCCACCGAGAAGTGGTTTGTAAATCCAGCCCATCCATTATGTGTGTCCCACAAGGATGAGGGGTCATACCAAGTTTCAACAACATTCAAAACTCAGGTGGGCCCCACAAAGTGCTTTTATATGTTTTAACAGTGTCTTTAGATGATTTTAGATGGTATGGCCCACCTGAGTTCCGTATACAGATGATTTTTGGGATATCTCATAATTTAAAAGATACCCATCAAATATACAGTGTTGATGGTAGACACGCATCACGGTGGGGCCCACACATCTCGACCTCACGGGAGCTTATTGTGAGGTCGAGCGCATAGCACCTTCTCTCTCTCTCTCTCTCTCTCTCTCTCTCTCTCTCTCTCTCTCTATATATATATATATATATATATATATATATATATATATATATATATTCAATTGTATGACTGCCAGATTGGTTGGAATTTATTGGACAGTTAAAAATAAAAATATTCATTTATCTGATTTTCACGAACAAGACTCCACTAATAAGAGATTTGGATTGTTCAACTAATCTAATCTTGAAATTGTGATTTGATTTAATGGATATTAACATTCCGCATTTTTATGTGTCATCCACCATAGTTTCCATGATTTGGACAGTTTTGATTGACGTCCACATATACCTCAGGTAATATTGAGCCATTCGCATGCGGATAAGCGGTCATAGTCCATTCCACAAATCATCCCACGTCAATGTACAAATCATCCCCATGTACAAATCAATGGACAAATCAATGTACATTGATCAATGTACAAATCATCCCCATGTACAAATCATCCCCATGTACAAATCAATGGACAAATCAATGTACAAATCAATGTACAAATCATCCCACTTCAATGTACATCACAAATCATTCTGACTGTCAATTGGCTGGTAGGTTGCTTGGGAAAATAATATCATAGTCCTGATCGATGCGCACTACACATAATCTTAACATGATTAAGAATTGAATTATAGTAATTGAAAGTCAATAATCACTCAATATGCCTTATATATATATATATATATATAGAGTTATGCTCCCCTGCGCACCTACGCACGTGTGCACCTTTGCACACGTGTCATGGGTGTCTAATCTGAACGGTCCATGTGATGCGGAATCCCATGAAACCCCTTGTGATAAAATTTCACCCCGA
Source organism: Magnolia kwangsiensis (assembly GCA_037074715.1). Lineage (NCBI taxonomy): Eukaryota > Viridiplantae > Streptophyta > Magnoliopsida > Magnoliales > Magnoliaceae > Magnolia > Magnolia kwangsiensis. The sequence continues at coordinate 103,840,533 of CM073581.1, forward strand.
TCTAAAATTCTAGTGGGCCATAGCAAAGAGAAATGCAAATCAAGGGAAGAAACTGTTTTCATTTTTAATGGCCTATCAAAGTATTAGATCAAAGTAAAACTTGAGCCTAGGGGGTTTCATAGGGTGCTGCTTCACATGAACGGTTCAGATTTTGGATACACATCATGTATGATAGGTTCTCAAAAAAGTTCGTACGTACTATGTACAAAATTGGTTCACAGGTGAGCGTTTCCGCACGCGTGTGTGTATATATATATATATATATATATATATATATATATATATATATATATATATATATATATAGTGAAATGCTCACCTATGAACCATTTCATACGTACTACTTACCAACTTTTTTGAGAAACCATCATAGGTGATGTGGATCCAAAATTTGAACTGTTCATGTGAAGCAGCACCTCGTGAAACCCCCCAGGCCTAAGTTTTACTTTGATCTAAAACTTTATGGGCCATGAAAAATGAAAAAATTTTCCTCCCTTGATTTGCATTTCTCTTTGCTATGGCCCACCAGAATTTATAGATTAGGGTGAAAATTTTTCACATGTGGTTTCATGGGATTCCGCATCAAATGATCCGTTCAGATTAGACACCTATAGCATGTGTGCAAAGGTGCGCACGTGCGTAGGGGAGCATGACTCTCTCTCTCTCTCTCTCTCTCTCTCTCTATATATATATATATATATATATATATATATATATATATATATATAGGCATGCTCTCCTGCGCACCTAGGCACATGTGCACCTTTGCACACGTGTCATGGTCTTGAATCTGAACGGTCCATAAGATGCGGATTCCTATGAAACCTGAGGGGGTATTTTCACTTTGATCTAAGATTCTGGTAGGCCATAGTAAAGAGAAATTCAAATCAAGGGAAGAAATCTTTTGCATTTTTATAGCCTACCAAAATTTTGGTTCAAAGTAAAAATTGGTACCAAGGAGTTTCATGAGGTTTTGCTTCACGTGGACCGTTTAGATTTTTGAGAATCATCAGATATGATGAATTCTTAAAAAAGTTTGTAAGTAGTCCATGCGAACTGATTCACAGGTGAGCATCCTGCTATATATATATATATAAACACATAAAATGGAAGTCATTAACAAATTTACTTTTACAATTAATCTTTATAAGAAGTTGAAAGTAAAATGTTTAAAGAACATTAAACGATGTTTTATTGTAAAAAGTTAATTAATTAACAGCTTAGATTTTACCAACAAATAGTATTCTTTTAATCTTGACCATAGGTCACATGATGCATAATCCTCACCCCACCTATGCTCTCTCTTTACATTCATTGTGCAAATGCCATAAGCCTAATTCCTATCATTTACTTTGCTTTGCACCTAAGAGCTCATTTGGGAGTGTAGATTTGAAACCCCTTGTATTTGAAATCCTCTTAGCATGTTTGGTACCCTGGATTTTGAATCAACTTTAATCCAAGAGTAGTTATGCATAGTGTATTTATAAGAGTTTGAATTTAATTACTAAATCAACTTTAATATCTCCCCATTAGTGAACGTATGTAGTGTTTGACACATTAGTTATAATAAGCCTATTGAAATATATACTTTGCCTAGAAATGATGAAATTTTAAATCTCGAATGGGCCACAAGCACAATAGAAAATGTTTCAATGGTGTTGATCATCATATTAAAATAATTATAGTGATGCAATTGATGATCTAATTGTTTTAAGATATCATTAGTGGGTCATGTGTCTCATAAATTAACGGTCTAGAAGCACATGTTACACATGCAACTTTGGGAAAGATTTTAAATTTAATCCAAGCTTTCACCAACCCCATGCTTGATGGATTTAAAACCCTAAATTACTTTATGGTGCCAAACAAGAGGATTTGAAACCCCATATCCATGGTGCTACAGGACCCCTAATGTCATCCAAACATTATGAATTGGGTTGTACTAGTAACTTTTTGGAAGTCTACTTATGAAACCTTATCTCACATGCTAGGAATTGACTTAACGAATCTTTTTTTCGCCAACTACGAGTTTGAAAAGGACTTTTCAATATAATTGCTTGATTGAAGTTCAACGACTACATTAATTCCTAGCTGATATGCCCAAGCATTCTAAAAGCAAGGTAGTCCGATTCTACCACCAGAGGATGTGGGAATATCACAATCATTTGTCTCTTCTGTAGCTTTAAGATGACGAACAAGTGGTAATGTGCCACCCACCCAAATCACCCTCAATTATATGCACGAAGACTAGGAACTTAATCACACAGCGTTAACAAGTTACGGAATTGTCTAGCTTTGTGGCCCTAAATTGATGTGTGCATGAAATCCATAGCAATCATCATGTTTTCCATGTTTGGCCTCGCAAAAATATAAAATCACGACTAATAGATGCAGTGGCCAGCATGAGTTTTTAAATATCACAATGTTTTATAGGTCCTTTCAAACTAGTGGAGTGCATTAATGGACTTAATGGCATATACACATTATAGTGGGCCTCATAAGCAATGTGGAAAGTTTTAATGAGTGGGTATCTACTTACAATTGTCCCATCTATTGTGGCCTACATGAGTTTTGCGATTGAGCCTGGGCTAAACATGTATGAGAGGGTGATGTGATGCATGCATCACGGTGGGCCCCATTTTACTCTGCCCTATGATAATAATGTATATTTCTCATTATTGTATCTTAAATGTTTTATGGTTTTATCTTAAATGATATGCATTTGGTTGGCACGAAACATCAGATATATATGACACAGCCAAAGGAAATATTCAATTTTAATTTAATCTTGATCATTAAAGGGATGGTAAAAATTCAATAAAAATAGAAATGACAAAAATATAGAAAATGAAAAGTTCAAGTTTAATATGATTTGGATGCAATAAAATGAAATGAAAAATAATGTATACATGCCCACACATATGTGATCTTTAAGTAAGAATCTTTCGTTACAGTGATTAAAATTTATATATGCATAAGTAATTATGAAGTAGTGGAATAGTGGGTTAAGATTATTCTTTGGCTTTTATTAATCCTTCCTTTTTTAAAAGTATTTTCCTTCTAAGTTAATTCATTTTTACTAAAATATTCTTCTATTTTTTTAATTTTACAGTTGTGATGACCACTTGCCTCAATGATAGACTCGAAGGGGTTTTAACACGAGGTCTTGGGTTGGAGACACATAGGTGGTGAAATCCCACTATGGCATGTGTGGGTGGGTGTGTGTTGGGTGCATGTGTAAAAAATAATAATAATAAAAATTTAAGCTCCTCGTCAAGAGAATTTTCAAATAAAATGCATTTAAAAAATAAAAAATAATTTTTTTTAAAAAAACACATGTTTGCTCCGGTATGCTTGGCAAATAAGGTTTTTATTTTGGCATTTTTCATATTACTGCGGGCTTTTTTGTTTATGGACTGAAAACCTCCTACTAATAAACTATTTTTATAAACTTACAAACAATTTTTATAGAACTGTGTGTCTTTTTAACACGTAAACATTTAGCCGCCTATGTTGACTTTGACGGTGCGCTAATCAAGTATTACCCGTTGGGACGATTTTATCTCATCTAACGTGGGATCCAATTGCAGCCAAAAGCAGGACGCGGATTGCGTCCTACCCCCGCCCGGACGGGCCCACCTTTATGTAAGTGTTTTATCCACGCCATTCATCATTTTTCTCAGATCATTTTAAGATGTAATCTTAAAAATGAATTAGGTCCACAGCTCCAGTGGACCACACCAAAGAAAGCTTCAGTGATAATACATCCACCATTGAAAACTTTCTAAGAGCCAGCGTAATGTTTTTTTTGCCATCCAACCTATTCAACCGATTAATAAGGTCAAGTAGACGTGGATGAAGTGAAAGGAAAAATATCTGCTTGATTCGAAACTTCTCCTGCTCCCGAGAAGTTTTTAATGGTGGACGTTCAATCCCAACTTTGTAGTCCACTTAAGATCTTTAACACCTCATTGTTTGGTTCATATCTTCAAATGATATGAGAAAAACAATGAATGATGTGGATAAAATACTTAGGTAACAGTGGGCCCCACGGAGCCCTGCCCGGACGGATTACTGTCCGGGCGGGGGTAGGACGCAATCCGCGTCCGCCAAAAGCAGTGCATGGCATTCTTGCATAGCCACTGTTTGGTGGGAACGTAATGTACGAGTTTGGTGGGGCCCATTGCAGTGTCAATGTGACATCCACTCTATCCATCCTTTTGTGAGTGCTCATGAAAGGACTTTTAGGGAAAAATTAGCCAGGTCCATAACTTAGTAGGCTACAACAAAGGAAATAGTGGAATTGAAAAAAAACGGTTTAAAATATTCGGTCAAATCTGCCTTTTTTAAGGCTCCTGTATCTCTACGAGCTCCTGAATTTGATGAATGGAGTTGATTTTACAAAGGCATTGTTAGTGGACCACATGACATGAAATAGTTGATTTTGAATGCTCGATAAATACTTGGGGCCACATAAGTTTTGGTTTGGGCATAAATCTATGTTTTTCTCTTCATTCAAGTCCACATGACCTTATAAACATTAGATGGCAAATAAATATTAGGGATGGGCATCATTAACCTGATTGTTTCCAGTGGTGTGGTCCATTTGAGCTTTATATCTGCCTCATTTTGGGTGGTGCCCTTAAATGAGCTGGCAAAATGAGTGGATTACCTGGATAAAACAGGTCATCACGGTGAACCTTAGGAAGGTTTCATCCTTATGCGATCGATGTCCCCACTGTTTCGTGTGGTGTTGTCCACTCGGGCTTTGGATTTGCCTTTTTGGGGACATGTCCTAAAATGAGACCAAAAAACAAATGATTGGCATATGAATAAAACACATGCATTAAGGTGGACCCTAGAAAAGGATGGTTGACAATCAGCGTCTTTATCCTTGTTTTTTTCTTGTGGTCCTGATTCAGTTGAACTTTAGATCTACCTCATTCTGGGGCTCATGCCCCTACGGCAAAACACGGTGACAGATAAAACGCATGCATCATGGTGGACCCCACATAGTTGAGCCACCACCTGCTCCATGGATAAAACACATGCATGAACACCCACTGGCTATTGTGACGCTCTCTCCACCACTTTCTGAAAATCTCATGGGGCTATTGAGACGGTCTCTCCACCACTTTCTGAAAATCTCATGGGGCTATTGTGACACTCTGTCCACCACTTTCTCCGTATTATTTTAAGATATGGGCTAAAAAATAACAGATACTGAACTCTAGTGACCAACATGACATGAAACAGTGGATATTGAATGACCATCATCATTGAATATATCTCTCCCTTGAAAAACTTGTGGGGCCCTCCTTAATGTTTGTGACAAATTCTTCCCACCACCACTTCCACCATATAATTTTAGGGTATGAACCCCAAGTGGAAGCAAATCTGAAACTCAAGTGGGCCACACGTCACCAAACAGTGGGTATTGAACGACCACCTTTGAAACTCTCTCCCATAAGAAACTAGCGGCACAACCATGATGTTTGTGATAAATCAACCCCATCCATCACTTTTGCCATATCGTTTTAAGGCATGGTCCCAAAAATGAGGTAGATCCACAACTCTGCGGTCCAGATGGCACCAAAAATTGGGTATGAACACCCACGGTGAATCTCTCCCTTGAAAACTCATAGGGCCCACTATGATATTTGTGACAAATCTACTCCATCCTCTACTTTGTCCAACTTATTTTAAAGTGTGGGCCCAAAATTGATACAGATCTATGACTGAAGTTGGCCACATGGCATGAAACAGTGGGTATTAAACGCCCACCATTGAATCTCTCTCTTGAAAAAGTTGTGGCCCTCATGACCATATCCACCCTTTTCACCATATCCTTCTAGGGCATGGCCCCAAAAATGAGACAGATCCTAAACTCGAGTGGGCCACAAGTATGAAACAGTGGGTTTTAAAGGCACGTGGTAAAATCTTATTGAAAATTATGTGGGGCCACTGTGATGTTTATGACAAATCTATCATGTTCACCACTTTAGCTAGATCATTTTATGAGATGGGTCCAAAATGAAGTAGATCTACAATTCAAGTGGGTCGCATTGTATGAATAGCAGATATCCGGATGCCCACTGTTAAATCTCTCTTGAAAAACTTATGAGGCCCACCATGATGTATGTGACAAATCTATCCCGTTCACCACTTTCGCCATATCCTTTAAGGGCGTGGACCCAAAAATAAAGCAGATCCAAAGCTCAAGTACTAGCCACAAGCACAAAACAGTGGGATATTGAACACCCACATTGAAACTCTCCCTTGAAAAATTTGTGCGACCCATAAATCTGCTCCATTCACTAATTTCACAAGATAATTTTAGTGAGTGGACCCAAGAAAGAGTCAGGTCCACGATTCAAGTAGGCTGCACAAAAGGAAACCGTGGGTATTGAGATAATTGTGGGGCTGGCCATCATGTTTTTGAGAAAACCATTCTTTCCGTCTGTTTTTCCATTATTTGTTTCATTTGGTAAATGGAAAGATCTGGTGGCACCAGAGGCATCTCAATTTGAACCAATCATTGTTCCAGGTGTACGGTGATTAGAGCTCACCCTGCAAACGGAGTTTCAAAGTTTCTGTGGGTTAGACGGTCCTAATGGATTGTTTGGATTCCCATAAAATCTTTAACCTGTAATTCGATAAAAGCTAATTGAATTACAGTTGTTTGGATTCCCATAAAATCATTAAGTTATAATCTGATAATAGGTAATTGAATTACTGGTTCAAAGTTATTGGGTATTAACAGCCTATCTTATTTGGCTTTAAGTTTTAATATGTTTACAGATAAATAGGCTATGGGGTTTGGCTAATCTGTAAATTGTTTATAGCTTATCGAAGTACTAATTTGGTCCATCCATATACCACCCTAGCTAAAACTAACTGGACAAATTTACATTGACGGCTGCAGGCCACGTGGTTCAACAATCCTATCTGTTTCTATGATTGGAACTGCTTCAAACAATCCATGTAACAAAGCATCTTTTAAATTTATGCATGGAAGGATGTGACGAGCTTGTTCGCCATCTTCCTCAATCGATAAATACTTTGAATTCATAAAGTACTCTTAAAAATATAAATGAGCCTTCTCGAATCTACAAAAGAAATAAGAAGTTTTTAAGAATTTTTATTGATTGAATATCTAATAAAAATATGTTTAACCTCCTTAAATAACCCTAAATAAACCCTAAGAATGTAATAAAATAGTCCTAATCAAATGAGGAATTAAATTCTGAAAAATGCATAAATTCTCGCATTTGCCGACCGGTCAAATTGATCAGTCGAAACTGCTAAAAAACGGTCTAAATACTAAAACTAGAAATTCTGTAAATTTCGTCTTGTTGACCCGAACAATCAACCTATGAATAGTATTTCGACATGTCAACAAGATTTGTCGACCTGTTGAAACTGATAGAAATCGTCTAGAAACAATTCTAGAATTTTTTTATGGAGTTTTGACCTGTCGACCCATTTGATTGACCAGTCAAATTATGTTGAATGTTGTTGATCCTTCTTGCCTTCTTTTCTTTGATCAATCGTAGTCATGAACGAATCCATGACCCATTCTATATAAGTCCCCTCTACTTCAAAAGAGCTTGTTCTCGAGTTATTTTCTGACATTAGTTCATTATATTCATACAAAACTGCTATATTAAACATGCGTAACATTTTCACAGCTTTAAGAAGATCAACAACATAAGTGTTGTCTTTGATCTTATGGATGATAGGTACTAGTCCAATCTTCTTGTTCTTTAGCTTATTGTACGTCCTAGTTAAAAAATTTTCTTTTTACAAATAAATCATCACGTTGTAGCGTACCTCGAACACTTTCAAGCGCCGATGTTTGTTAAACAACTCATTTTATTTGTCATTGAAAGCTTGCTTGGCCTGGATATAAGTGTGAATGCTCATGATTCGGTTCACCATATGTTCTTCAGCAATGCTCATGCTCGGGAGCTTAGGTAAAGGAACCAAATCAAGAGGACGTTGGGGCACTTGTCCTATAACATCTGGGATTTTCACTGTTTTGGATTTCCAAAAAAAAAATTATTAAATTTTTTTTAATGTACTTAACTTATATTATCACTTACTTACCATTAGCACTCAATGTTAGTTTATACACGGGTGATACTAGTAAAGAACCGCACAAGTCCGATTAATCAACCATAGGAAGCCAATAAATCCGCCTGATCACTTGAATATCAAGTTTAGCCCCATGATTTTTTCACATAGGGCCCAAATCTAACCGACCCATCACTAATTAATCAAGACAATCATAACTAAATTAAAGATCTAACCGAAGCCGAGTTAGATAAGGCCCGAATTTTGACTAATAGACCAAATCAACCGCGTTACTCTTTTAGCCCAAAACCGACGGTTTAGAGTAATCATAATCAAATCTTCACTTTCACTGGTTATAAATAGGTTACACTGAAACATAATTAATCCAAACTCTAATCATTACCAACGAAAAATCTCAATACCTAATTCATTCTAGAAATGCTTCGATTTTCCGAACAAGCTCTAGACCACTCGTTAGTGGGTCACTAATTCCAAAACTATAAAATAATGTCAGTCTTACTAGGCTCGACGTCCATCGCGGGAGTTGGACCTGAATAGTGTCTAGAACCGCTCAACTTGAGCCGAAGGACGAGTACATGAGAAGTGTACATACCCTAAAGGAAGAAGGTAAAACTTACGTGAATTGTGTCGTCCACACGAGTGCATGCAAAGTTAAAAATTTTGGACCGTCGGTTTACAACCAAACTTCACATATAGAGTAAAGATATTTTCCTACTCATATCCGTATAGCCGAGGCCCCGATCAACCATCGGTGATTGTTGAATAGACTTCTAATCATATTTGTAAATCGATGCATACAAATGGTGGGTCGATCATATCCATACGTAGATCATCGTTGGGGCTAACTATCATATAGTATATATCAATATGTACGCCCTATAGTGGGCCCTAGAGGTTAGAAAGACCCTCCCATAGGGCTAGTATAGTAAAAATCTAGCCCTGGAGGATATTTACACCAAATCTGGCCCTATATAAGGGCTTCATTTGGGCACCCATCTCTCCATACGAATTTATCCTAAAAGAAAGAAAGAGAAAAAGAGAGAAAGAGAAGAAAAAGAGGAGAGAGAGAGAGAGAGAGAGAGAGAGAGAGAGAGAGAGAGAGAGAGAGCTTGAAAGTATAATGATATGTGTACCTTCACCCTCACATCCCCCTATATAGCCATCTTGCTACTCATGGATCCTTTGTGGAGGTAAGAAATAGATTATACTTTCTAATCTAATATTTTGGGTTAGGTTTTCTAATCCTTATAATGGTTTGTATGATTATTTAGGCCTTGGTGAATTTTCCCTATAACTATAATTATAGGAGCGCTTTGAGTCAGGCGAATCATTACAAAGGTACGGACCATTATCCTTAGGTGGCTAAGTACCAATTTTAGACTAAATTTAATAATTTTGGATGTTAGATTGATGAACATACGAAATCTAAGGAAAAATCCTAAATTAGGAATCCATATGATGAGTACACCCAACATGCATGAAATGATAAATAAATTGTTTGATGGTTATTCTCAAATTGTTTGGGCATGAGATTCGTATTGTGTGTATATTTTTGCATCTAACATCTTTGCACATTCTTCTATGTTGTATACTTGATTGTAATTTTTCGTACTATGGATAATGTGTGATCTTTGTTTCTTAGGTAGTTCAACACCACTTGCACACATATCTAATTTATGCTATTAAGAGTAGTCACATACAAGTTAATATCCTAAAATTTTATGCTTGGATGTGTTGTACGTTTTATTCCTTCTGCACTTGAAGATAAACTCTTGACCACTTAAAATATTATTAAATATAGCCGACCCTCTGGGTTGGTCAGGAATCTGAGATTTGTAAGGGTAGTCCCGTTAGTTGGGCTGCCCTATGACTAGACTGATTGGTGCGGGCGGACGCGAATGGGCGACAGTAGTAGGACTACATGGGTTGCTTGTACCCGATATCGTGCGTTTCGTGCTCGCCAGAACTAGGGTGATCTAGTCCACTGACTGACCAATTGTGTTTCTTAACCATATTTGCTCATCTTTTTGGAACTTGGAACACCCCTCCCTTATTGGCGCCCACTGATAATGGGTAGTAAATTGATCCACAGTCTCGTGAACCGGGCATGGTGGAATGAGATACTTTGTCCGACCTATCGACCTACGCTGGGGTGATGAGCCTCCTCGTAGTGGTCCACGAGCGATCCCGCTTTTCAACACTCCTCACGTGCTTGCATTCGGGGGTGAGGAACTCGATAGGATCAAGGATTGTGGGACCTTGACCTCGCACATTGAGGGGTCACGATCTCATAAATAGGGATAAGGGCATTGATATCGTCGGGGTGCACCAGTTTCTCCAACCTGCTGGATGAACGGACCGAACTAAAAACTCGGCTAACATGTTCACGTTCGCTTTGCATTAGTTAGTAAAGAACTCGGCAGTTGAGGTCACAATGAGGGAGTGTTGATCATGCACGATCGTAAGATGAAGTCGCTTGAGGGAGTGTCGTCAGTAAGGCTATGCATCATATCATAATCCATGCATAAGCATTAATGAAGATTAGTCATAAATTTGTAAATATATGTTTTTCATTAAATTCAACATGGAATTGTTATTTGATGTAACTTATGGCTAATGGCACCCACTGAGTTAGCTACTCACTCCCACTCTGGGATGGTATTTTAAAACACCAACCAAACATTCCATTAGATGCAGGTGATGTGGAACTCGATGAGCTAAGCGGGGTGATCATGGATAAGGAAGAGGAGCTTCTTTGCTCACAAATTTTTGGTGGATCTTTTTTGTCTGAGTTCGAGCTACCATGGGGTATGGGCCAGGGATCTAGTCACTTTGGGTCATGTATGGGTGGGACTAGTTCCCTCTTTAGATGATTTAGAATTTTTGGTTTGGATATTTTTATATTTAGTGGCACTTGATATTGCTTTATGACCTACTTATGCTTTATGCCTTGCTAAACTCTCCATTGTTTATGAGATCATCTAAATGTAATTAAAATTTGAAGCCCATTAAGGCACCCGTGACACCTGGGAATTCGGGAGCCGAGTTTCTACATGGCTCTTGAAAACTCGGGGTGTTACACGTCCATAGACAATTTTAAATGGAGACTTGTTGGTGGAATGGTTCAGAATGTTATTGAATACAAATTCCTCTTAAGCCAAGGGAAAATCGCACTGCTTCTTATCTTCATAAATGCACTGAATGAGGTTTCTAAGTGTACGGTTCACCACTTCAGTTTCTCTATCTTTTTGTGGGTGATACACACTATTGAACTGAAGTTGGGTGTCAAATTGCCTCTATAAAATTCTCCAAAAGTGACTGAGGAACTTCATGTCACGATTGGAAGTAAGAGATTTAAAGACCCTATGTAACCAAACAACATCTTAGAAGAATAGATTTGCAATATGCATAAGGTCAAGAATCTTCTTGCATAGTATGAAATGTGTCATCTTGAAGAATATGTCAACCATAACACATATTGAGTCCATTCCACACTGGGTTCGTGAAAGGCCTAGCACAAAATCTATGGACAAATCTTTCCAAGGAACATCAGGAACAAGTAATGGAGTGTATAAGCCAGTGTTTTGTTACCGCCCCTTGGATGTCTGACACGTATGACATTGTTGTACTCCCTTTCCAACATCACTCTTCAACTATTGCCAATAGTAACGCTCCTTTAAGAGAGCTATTGACTTGTCTTAGTCTAGCTAACTGTCAAGGCCACCTCCATGTAGCTCTTGGATGATAGTCTTGCAGCGAAGTCTGTATAATGCACAATTGATTTTCCTTGAAGGAAAATCCATCTTGAATATGGAGGTTGTTGTGCTAACCTTCCTAGCATCTAATCCACATGCCATTGAAGTCGTCATCATACGGCATAAAGGTATTTGAAACATTCAAACCTCACATAAATATCTAATGATCTTATTTCAAAAAGTAGGTGTCGAATAATACAATGTTCAAACTCTTAGTGACAGTGGGTTCCAAATTTTAGTTTGTTTAATTTGAGTTAATATATTATACGTATTTCTTTTCAAATGCTTGTATATTGAGCATCACACACCAAGAGTATTATATAAGCCCTCTGATAAAAATAAGAATAAAAACAATAACAAGAATAATAACAATAACAACAATTATCATTGTTGTTGTTGTTTTGGATGACAACAACAATAATAATATGCACACATTAATAAACAACATTAATTGGCTGATAGAACAAAGTTTTTTCACATACAGTGTTTTATTGAAATTTTCACATGCATACTTCCACTTGGCAAGAAAACCAGGGCGGTCTAGTTAACAGGGAGGTTGCACCGTCGAAATCAATGGATAACTGATCCTTTGACTTAATATACTGGTAAAGCTCACCAAATGAGTGCAGTGGCCATCTTTTTACCCCAGGTGGTCTAGCCCATTCTCTACGTGTAGTTGAGCCAATGAGTGGATTAGTCATCTTTTTACCCCAGGTGATCTTTGTGGCGTAGCCCATCTGTTGTGTGTAGTTGACCTAATGAATGGATTAGCCATCTCTTTTGCCCTTGGTGTCCTTTGTGGTGTAGCCAACCTTTGAGGTTGGATCTTCTACAAAACTTACATTTTAACCCAAGATATTGTATTTGAAATTCCATATGCAAGGTTCCGTGAACATTTTTTATTTGTAAATGGCCTCATCCAGTAATCTTAGTAAAGTGAATTTGTAGTCCAGACCCTTCTTTGTTTTGTAGTATACTAATTGGAGGTTGTATAGGATGGTGATGTGTTGGGATGGTGTGCTGGTTAACTTGCCCACCTTTGAGTAAACTAGGGGTATAACATGCACATTACACATAGAGGAGAGAGAACAACTAGCTGTGGCCTTGGACATAGAGAGAACAAAATAACTCCACATATAGGAAATAAAATAAACGAGAACTGCTAGGAATCCAGCTCATCCTCGCCGAGATCCGAGCACTTGTGTCGAGCCCTGTAAGCCTGTATAGGACGAAAAGAAAGGAGACCCTAGTTAAAGCATTGGATTCTCTGATGCCAAAGTCAGGCTAGGAATCCGAGTCTAAGTAGTGTAGGTGGGTTTCGGATGAGAGATTTTGCGTACCTGTTCCTATAGATGAGTCCCTTATTTATCCAATTCAATTGGAGTGAACGTGTCCGTCATTCTTGGCACGATCTCTGCCATTAGGTGGGAACTGCGTGTGCACTGATATCGTCGGTTACTCTATGATCGTGGTGCAACGGTTAATGCCATCATGAGTTACTAGATTAAGCACGACTCAACCGCACTATCTCGATTGGTCATCTAGACTCGGGCAGGGCAAACGAGCTGAGCACTGCTAACCTTATTTGGGCTCGGATCATGACAGAGCAATTGTAGACGGGCATGCCCCAAGCATTGGTAATCAGTTTGGTCTAAATAGTCTGAGCCCATATCACTCCACGGATCGAACCATTGTAGCTTCGCTATCTTGCTTGATGAAGTATTTGTTGCGGCCGCTCGTTTGGCCAAGAAGACCTTGAACGAAGCTCGGTCGAACGATCCAAAGATGTGGCTAAGCCGAGCTGACTTCAATTGGAGTCGGCTCAGATTCTCCCATTATAGTTTCTATGCTAGACATCAACACAATTTCGCTCATAAGATGTCACTCGAGTTTTCCATATGCTTATGATGTAGAGAGGGTCGCGACAGTTACGTGGCCAAGATGGATCAGAAAAGGCCCCGTCGACGACAGAAGTGATCCGGACCGTCGAACCTTAAGTCAGGCATATCTTGCAATCTAGAATTAGTTATCGGACGTAAAATATATGATTTTGGGATAAAACGAGCTACTTTAGCCACCAACCCTACTATGTCAGGTTGCCCAAGCTGGATTTACGGAATACCACCAGATCGATGGTCATTTTCCTAATTTAATTTCTTTTTTACTATAAATAGTAAGTTTTAGTTTGATTATAACTCTTCATCCGTTGGGTTTTAGGAGTTGCGCCCAACGCGAAAAGAGCTTAGAAAAATTAGAAGAAGAACTTGGTGAAGTCAAATAAGACACTTACTATTTTTTGGCCGAAAACCTTATGCACTAGTAGACATCACGAACGTCTATAAATAGTAAGTTTACTATTTATAGTATGTCGCGAATTCTAGGAGTTTTAGTCGTAGTTTAATTTTGGTTTCTTTCCCATTGATTGGTATCCCTATTTAAAGGGTTGTGAACTTTTTTTATTTTTTTCATTCATCAATCAAATTCAAATTTATTAGAAATTATTTCTATTTTCTTACTTTTTTTCTTGTAGATTCGAGAAGTCTTTGTGAGAAGTCTAAAGAAGTTCCGTGAATTCAAAATAGTTATCTTCTTGAGCAAGAAGGTGCTCGACCTCACGTCCTCCCCTGCGTCATCTTGCCTTTAGGCTATCCTCCTGACTTTTGCTAAATAGGTCCTTATTAATGGTGGGTTGTAAAGTGTCCAAAAACTACTCGCATCAGATATAACATATATGGGATGGAAGCGGAGTACGTGGTGTGCCTCACTAACGTGTTGAAGCCACCATGATATATGTGTTATATCTTAACGACCCATTCCTTTAGCGAGATCATTTTAGGACTTGAACACAAAAATGAAACAGTTCCAAAGATGAAGACGAGCATACAAAAGAAAGAAGTTGAAGCCTTCCTAGGGCCCACTACAATGTTCATTTGCCATCTAAGCTATTTAAAAGGTTACATGGATCCGTACGAAGGATTTATAAAAAAATAAAAAAATAAAAATAACTTCAGATCTATCGAAAACTTCCGTGACCCCAGAAAGTTTTTCATAGTAAATTTTCAATCCTTACTACTTTCCCTTAGTTTATTCCACTGCCTTTGGATTAATATAATTTTTGGGCTGAAGTCCTAAAATGATCTCACCAAATGGACAGACGGTCTAGATATAACACAAATCAAGGTGGGTCTGACAAAACTTTACATCAACACACATAGCAATCTGCTTCCAGATGGGATAAACTTGGTTGAATCCTATTAGACACTAACCGCCCATATAGCGGTTCAAATCACTACTCAAAGTATAATAATAAAAGATAAGTATAGATACGAATGCATCCATTAATTGGGTGTGGTAGTACCTTTTAGTCATGTTCCAATCTTAAACCTGAGCTCAATCGATTGGGGAACAAATTGAGTTGGTTTTGGGCTTGAAGAATTTTAAATAGGCCAATTTGGGCCATCAAGTAAGGGGTTGAAGATAGTGTTTTAGCCAAATTCAAAGTTTGTACAGTAAGCAATTGGGTTACGGATGGCCCTAACAAGCCAAATGGGAACTACATCCATGTTTATCAACTAGCATAACTATCAAATGCGTACGTACCGAAGTCGCTGATTTCATACAACAGGTATGAAATTGTAATAATTATGCATTTTGATTACTTTGCTTTGGAATCCACAAATCCAAATAGGGAACGGATAGACAAAATAACAAAATGACCAATGGATAACAGTCAAGTCTATTTTCAAATGCCTACAATCAGATTTTTTTAAAGGAAAAAAAAAATTCGCTATTGCCTATCCATGCTGGGCCCTACCTCTCGAAGTAGATCTTACACTGATCAACATGGCCCAACTGGTGGACTGCGATTTAATTTCGGTAGTGGGAGAATGGTGCCATTTAGCCCTTGTTAAGATTACCAACAAAAACTGACATCTCTACAGCAATGGATATATCTATTAGAGAAGAACGGTAATACAAACTTATGACAATGTAATTAAAAAGAGAACTTTCATAACACTTTTCCAATATCCTTCATAATGCCACCATTGGCATGACAGAAATCAGTGAACTCCTTAAAATTAATGAATCCATCACCATCCGTGTCGATCTCAGTCATCAAGCGTTTGATCTCATCAGGAGAAGCTGTTCCAAGGGTACGTAATGCTTCACCCAACTCGGTTGATGAAATCTTCCCGTCACTGTTGGCATCGAAGCGTTTGAAAATTCGCTCTCTATCAGCTTCTGTGGCCATGATTGGCTGTTGTAATTAAGTTTAGATCCGACGTAAATATAACTCAAGTTGTTTTGGGATATTAATTTTGAGAAGTAAAAAGAGACCTCTTAAAAATAGGGTAGCGGGTCAAAAGGGTAAGACGGTACTTGATAATACGAGTCCTTTAGACCAGGAATTTTAAGCGGATCTCAACGAAATAGAATACGGCGAATATCTTTTTCAGTCAACGTTTCATACGCACGAGACATCAGAGCCGTCCAATGGTGAGAACAATCTTGATGATTAGTTACTGTTTATAAATAAGCAGAAACATATATTTTAAATAATATTGAGTGAGTATTTAAT
Source organism: Magnolia kwangsiensis (assembly GCA_037074715.1). Classification (NCBI taxonomy): domain Eukaryota; kingdom Viridiplantae; phylum Streptophyta; class Magnoliopsida; order Magnoliales; family Magnoliaceae; genus Magnolia; species Magnolia kwangsiensis. Next base: position 103,856,964 of record CM073581.1, read on the forward strand.
ATTAATAATAATATATTTTATTATATATATATTAACTTAAATATACGTTTAAATATATATATATATAATTAAAATAATATTAATATTTTAATAATTAATCATTAAATATATGATTATGTTTATAAAATATTGTAATTTTATATGATGTGTTTATATATATATATATATTATTATATTTATTTAATATGTTATTATTCACTTATAATTAACTGCATATTATTTATAATATATTACATAAATATAATAATATATATATATATATATATATATATATATATATATATATATATATATATATATAAACACATCATATAAAATTACAATACTTTACAAACATAATCATATATTTAATGATTAATTATTTAAATATTAATATTATTTTAATTTTATACACATATTTTAAAATATATTTAAGTTATATATATATATATATATATATATATATATATATATATATATATATATATATATATATATATATATATATATATATATATATATAACATATTATTATTAATATTAAATGCTCACTTAATATTATCTAAAATATATGTTTATACTTATTCATAAATAATTATATTTATTAATATTATATTAACATTATATATTATATTATATTTTGTATTACATAATTAATGTATATTATCAAATAATTATTTATATGAAAAATTGTATATAAAATATTATAGTATATAAAGATAATACGTTATATTAATATTATAATATTTGATTATATGTTATAAAGTGTTGATATGTTATTAAATTCGTGTTTATACACATAATGTTAAAGTGTATATATATGTTTCATATACATATATAATATGTAATATAAATAATGTAAGATATGGTTTATATTAATGTTTTGAATGTAATTATATATATGAATAAATCATGTGAATTGTAAAATATATAAATATACATTAGTTAATGTTAATTATAAGTATTATGTTGTATTGTTATATATGTAAATTGATTACTAGTTAAGTTTATACGATTTTATTGTATCATATAATACAAGAAAATATATTATATTTTATGATTATGCTATAATTACATTTTTTATATATATTTATAATCACTATTGTTTTATATTACAGTTATAATTTTATATATATATATATATATATATATATATATATATATATATATATATATATATATATATATTCAAACACATCATTTAATACTATACTATTAATACTTGATAAACAAAACTTATTATATAAATCTACACTTATTTATTTATATTTAACAATATGTAAACATTAATTTAATAAACATTTCAACATATATAAATATTATAATAAATAATAAATAACATTTTTATATAATTTAAATCTAAACATATAATATTTAATTAAAATCGTTAAACATCATTAATACTATATATTAATAATATACTATAATATTGTACAAAATTTGTATTTAAAATATGTAATATATATATAATACAAACACTATAAATTAATAACAATACACATAATATTAAAATCATATCTAATTAATACATTATATGATTTATATTTAAATTTAACTTATATAATGTAATTACATGTATCATATCTATATATATATTATATTAAAATAAACAATTACTAATATCATTTTTGTAATAATATTATAAATTATTTTATATATATATATATATATATATATATATATATATATATATATATATATATATATATATATATATATATATATATATATAAATTATTATATACTACATTAATAACTTTATTCAATTAAATATATATCACTACTTTATATAATCTATCGGTAAATTAATCACTTTAACATATAATCTTATTATACTTAATATCAATTTCTTAATAAATATAATATTTTTATTGTTATTATATTATTATCTAATTACTTATTATGTGATTGATTTAACAATATTTATAAATATCTTATATTAAATATAATATTTTATTAGTGATAATATAAAATAATTAAATAAAATTATTCATTACTTTACTTAATACATATTTATAAAAATATATATTTAACTATTATAAATTTCAATGTATATATTCTATTATTAGTATATTAATTTATTTAAAATAATTTACTTATTATAATAATTTATTAAATATTATATACTTTTATTGTTAATTTTTATTATATAGAAATACTTAATTTTCTTTTATAATGTTATTCCTATATAAAAAATAATAACTTCTACTATTTTTTCAATTTCTTCTATTACTTAATCTCTTATTTTATTGTAAATACTTTATTTATTATATAATAGCATATAACTATTATACTTCTTAATACATATTTTAATATATATATATATATATATATATATATATATATATATATATAATATTGTAACTTAACAAAATCATTCTGTATATAATATATCTACAATGTTTATTAAATATAAATTATTAAACTTATAATATTTAACATATTATATAAAATATTAAATTAAAAATTACTTATTATTTATTTAATAATAATTTTATATAATCATTTATACAATATGTTAATAATATTATTTATATATATCATTATTATTTTTTATATATTAATATTAATATGCTATAATATAAAAATATTAATAATAGTAGTGTATTGTGAATATTTTAAATATTATCATATTATACAATTTATTTTATATATATATATATATATATATATATATATATATATATATATATATATATATATATATATATATAAGGAAATGCTCACCTGTGCACCAGGTCGCACGGAACTGGTGCGAAATTTTTTGAGAACCTATCATATGTGATGTGGATCCAAAATTTGAACCGTTCATGTGAAGTAACACCTTGTGAAACTCCTCAGGCCCAAGTTTTATTTTGATCTAAAACTTTGATGGGCAATGAAAAATGAAAACAGTTTCCTCCTTTGATTTTTATTTCTCTTTGCTATGGCCCACCAGAATTTTAGATTAGGGTGAAATTTTGTCACATTGGGCTTCATGGGATTCTGCATCATATGGACTGTTTAGATTAGACACCCATGACACGTGTGCAAAGGTGCGCACGTGCGTAGGCGCGCAGGTGAGCATGACTCTCTCTCTCTCTATATATATATTTATATATAAGTACTATGAACATTAATTGTAAATAATAAATATTAATATTATAATTATAAATGATATTTAGAATTATTGTTGATATTAGTAATTAGATTTTTTATCTGTATTTTAAATAGTAAATTATTATTACTATTCATAATACTTTTAATAGACATATTTATAAGTTGCATTAATATAAATGTACACAAAATATAATATTATTATAATTAATATAAATAAAGTATATATATCAATATATTAAAAGTGTTTGTTAATATGTATTAAAAAATGTAGTAGATTGTAAAATAATAAGTTTTGGTTCCATTGTCATCTACTCTAGTTAGGACTGACTTTCACTTAAATGACCGAGGTGAAAATCAATTTGAATTACTCATCAGACTAGTCATGCTTATGTATTGAGTGATCAAACTGTTAACTGTCTGTTTTTTTAGAGGTGTGGCTTGCCCTAATGTTAATCAAACCAGTATTTCATATCAGGTTGTCTTCATGATGACCCTACTTTCTAAATGTCTTGCATATCTTACACATTTAACAGGAGAAACAGGGGTCATGAGCATGGTGTGTATATATGAGTTGGTTATCATGTACTTTACACGGGTAACTGTGACACATTTAAAGTAGATGTTATTGTTGCTAGTTTTCGTCTCTTGGATGCGTGCGTGCCACAATTAAATTTTTAGTTAAATTTAAACCCAACAACTATTGCCCTAAGCTCCGAGATGGGTAGATACCCAACATATGACAGAAATATGATAATATCATTCGTTATTCAAGTAGTCACTCAATGTATAAACACGATTAAATAATATTTAAATGGTAGGATTCGTCCTCTGATAGTAGGTTGCACTTTTAACTTACATACGAAAGGACATTTCAATAAAAATAAAAAAAATAAGATAGAAATTTTTACAATCGGTCATAAAGAACAGCTGCAAAATATCTCTCTAATGCAAAACTGAATCCAGTGCACAAGTGTAGACTCAAATTATAGGTAAGATTATTAGCTAATTGTTTAATGCTATGGATTACACTACGAAATATAAATGGTAAGATGTAAAAAAACGATTACACTAAGAAATATAATTTGCTTTATAAGAAGTAAATGATTATACTACAGAATGTAATTGAAAGATAATGTTTGGTTATGATTAGGTTGGTATTTGATAATTTTACTTTGCTAAATTCTTTTACTATATTGATAACCTTAATCTGGCTATATAGATCCTTCTCATGCTCTGACAGTTGTTATAATCGCACGGTACTTCATGAATTTCTCTATTTCTTCCTTTGTCATCTGTCTTGTAACTACTTCTTTACAATTGTTCTTCCATCAGCCACTTAAATAATAACGTAGCATTACTTGATGTGTCTAGCTGTATTAAAAAAAAAAAAAAAAAAACATATTCTTACATCTCTACATATCTTCAAATACATTACGCGGATTCATTCAAATAACAAATAACTTGCTTTAATTGATTTTCACTAGAAATTATGACAATAGAGATGAACATCACCCCCCTCCCCCCACGTCACTCCACCTTTGGAAAAAGGCGAAAGCGACGTGTAACCCCTCATTAATGTAGTATTAATTACGTACATGTGGTGATACCTTGATAATCGTCATCGACTGACTCATCATAACATGACAATGGTAACTACTGTCATCGAAACAAGAGTCAAACCTCGTTTCGACACGTGTTTTTATATTATTTTCAACTATAACACGTAAGCTTTTCAATACCCGAGTATTGAAAGTTCTCGAGTATTACCATAAATTTTAATTTAATATATACACGTGTATATCATCAATATAATATATCCTAACCTTATATCTATTCTCCAACCTAAATCTAATCGTTCGGAATAATTTTCCTATATATATCAAGCCATCCGACAACTAATTTTAAGATATGATCATTATATATCCATGTATTCTCACTTGTTCATTACAACTAACCATTCTTTCAGCTATTCAGCACTAGGTAAAGATATTTAACCGCTCACTTTAAGTTTGGACCACCCGATCATAATAAACTAATTATCTGATCTCTAAATCCGCTTGTATACGTATCGAATCGAGATTCCGATCCATTCATCTTGTTCGCCACATATGAAAATACTTAACTTACCATTAAAAGTATAATTTGAGAAATTTACACATATGAACAAGTCACTTAATCATCTAATAGTATATATGTTTTACCTCTTTATTAATTCAAAAACCTTCTTTGTATTTATCTATTTATGAAATTGATCGTACCTTCATCTGCATACATAGTTAGAGTACTAACCATCAAGTTTTATTATTTTTAACATGCCATCTGACCATCCAATATGTTAGTTGATATATGTACCTTTTCTTAATTAATTTGGTAAATAGTTCTTTATTCATAATGATTTAGATATAAATTTTTTTATAAGAATTGCTTGAAAACGTTCTTATAATTATGTATAACCATTAGATTTTTCAAAATTCTCAAATCAACAATAATTATGAAAATATTATTAACCTATACCCTTAAATTCTAGATCAAAGAGTTTTCATGATCCGTTTGATGTAAAAATTTGTCCCATTTTTATATATTATAAATTAATGATATACGTCAAATTTTAATCCTTAGATCATTAAAAAAGTAGCCTAATTGACAAATCAGCCCCTTAATAATTGATTTTGTTGTCTATCGAGTGATGAAAGCTCATATGTGTGGTAGGATATTTTCCTTCATATGAACGATTTAGATTGTCCATCATATAAACTGAGTGTGAAATGTAAGAAATCAACTTGGGTAAGCTTTTCCTTAGGCGCGAAGTTACCCTTTTAAGTTTTATATATATATATATAGATTTTTAATTCTTTTTTTCTTTTTTTTTTTTTTAAATTTTCAAAAAAAGGGAGAGAACGGGACCCCCTGGATTTCATTAAGAAGACACTAAGTTATACAAAAATGGGAGAACAGGACCCCCTTTTAAGCATACGAACTCTTGATAAATTTGAATCTTCCGATTTAACCAAACTTTGGCCTCATATAACTATGAAATCTTACAAAATTTATACCCTAATCTATAATACTACATTATTGAATGTTGAAGCTAGTTCCTTTTAGCGTAATATGTGAAATTCCATATTTAGATCGTTTCCCACCATCAATCAACCACCAAATTTTGTCTAACCGTTTGTTTATCATCTCTATATAATCAATTTAAAATTGGACCTTGGTCATTAAGTGTGGACCGTTAATTAAGGTCAAGTCCATTATAACACCTAGTATGAGAATTTTTAAGATAAGCGTACATAAGCATCAGATCAATCCGCATTTAGTCTTGTAACCCAACACAACCTACTCAGACTGATGAATGGAGTAGATTCCTTATAAAAATCATGATGGACCCCACATTTTACCTATAGACAACTTATATCCACATCTAAGTTACGTCATTTACAAAGACGTGTTGAAGGAAATTTTCTTCTCCAAATCTCTAATCTCAGAAGATTCTCTATCATAAAGATCAATGTGACCCACCTAATAGTTGGATTTGCATCACTTTCAAGCTCATGACCATTATGACCGACTTAAAATTGTTGAACAAAATGGATTTTCAAAAACCTATCACAGGGGACCCCACTTGTTTGTAAAAATCAGATATGAAACAAAGAAGATTCGCCCGCTGCAACCATGGGCGATAAAATGGGATCGAGAGAAAGAACTCTCAATTATGGAATCTCTCTTTGATCTGAGCTGTTCAAACCTCAATAGAGGGAATTCTGACCCTTTCCAATAAGAAAAGGGGATGAGAGATACGATGAAGAAATGGCAGTCCACCATTTTTTTCCAGAAACAAGACACACAATGCGAAAGTTCTTTCACAAAACCCACCAATTGAAGGATGCTAGACTTTTGATCTATAGTATCCATGAGCTCAATCTGATCAATTTAAGCCATCCACCAAAGACAGATTGTAGAAAAACTGTGTCAATGCAAATCTTCTATTGACGTAGTCCACCTTCCTCGCCAAGAAATGATAATCGTGGAGAACTGTCCAGCCACTGTTTTCAAATCATAACCAATCACAATGTGGCCCATATGATCAACAAATCATGATCAATGAAATAGGAAACCATGATTAGACATAAATGACCAAACGTCCCAGCATATTCACACACGCTGTGTGCATAGGAGAATTCCACACGCCATATAACTTGAGTCAATTCCTCTTCACATAAAAAAATAAAAATAAATAATAATAATAAATAAATAAATAAGAAACACTCTCTATAATCGTATATAAAAGTCTTCCCATCGATAGTCTTCCAGCAACAGAGAGAGAGAGAGAGAGAGAGAGAGAGAGAGAATCCGGTTAACGGAGGAGAATGATATGCATTATGTGGGACTCACTGAGTCACCATCTTGGTCTAGATTTGAGTCAGGCCTCTACAATACTAGAGGTGAGTTAGTTTGTCTTTTTTTCCCTCTTGTAATCTGTAGGAGATAGTATGTTTTATTTAAAATTTTAATTCCAACTTAAATAGTTGTAGACTTTCTATTAACGAGGTGAATTAAGTCGACTCAGTAAAGAGATTCACTGAAATCCGAATTTTGTCGAGCTGAGAAGTAATGACTGACGAGGTAAGTCTTCAATTTACATGACATCTTATGATAATTTTTCCTTAACTAGTATTTTAAATAAAATAACCTAGACGCATATAATAGACGAGACCTTAGTTTAATTCTTAAGCAAATAAGTTGTGTAATTGAAAAAGAGAGGTTAAGATGTCCTAGAGGGGCGTGAATAGGATAATGCCAAATAATCGAAATAAGTGCTAAATATTTAAATAAAACAAATATATCAATTGTTTGAGTATTGAAACCTTAATTCCAAATAACTCGTAAGATAACCTTCACTTAAAATTTTAGGTAGGACAACCTTATTTCACGAATTTCTTTAAAATTAAAATCTAAAACTTGAAAGAGTAAATTAAAGTATTATAACATTCATCACACAATTGAAATTAAATATATTCAATCTACCAAAAATAGAAATAAAGCATTCATCACATGATACAAAAAATTATAGTGGTTCGATGCTTTAAAAATAGCCAACCTACTTCACTCCTAAAATTATTTTCCTCATAATTTTAGCTTTCACTATTCTTCATAATTTTGACTTTCATTATAAAAAGGTTTTCTCATGGTCACCTTAATAACCTTGTACAATTCTTGTGATTTTCATGGGCTATCACAATAAAAACTCAAATTGACATTTTAACAAGCTATCTCAGACAAAACCTTAACTGAGATTTTAACAGGCTATCTTAGAAAAATCTAAAAGAGTTCAGAAGGTATATTTATCTTCACCGTAAAAGATGTAGCAGAAGAACTTTTTTCTTAAATGTAAATTATTCCACATTCAGTCAGATAGATAAGGTATAGAGTTCTATTAATTTTAATTAAGTTAAACTCAAAAGCTACTTAGATCAATTCTCTTATATCTCAAAAGAATAGTATAATTTACTCTCTTAGATTAAATTTGAAAGACATGAGATAAAAGAGAATTGAAAAAGCTATTTAAATTAAATTATAAATACCGTTTAATAGCTTACTAATAACTTGAGCTTCTTTCTCTCTTATAGAAGGATTCTGATAATTAATTTGTGTAATTCAGAATGAAAGAAAAACTCAATTTATAAGTAAAGAAGTTAGAACTTTGGCTAGCTTGAGTCAGGCTTCAACTAACGTAAATTCAACGGATTCGGTTCAATGGATTTTAGGTTGCACGGGATAAGAATTATCCAAAATTCAATTGGTCGAACAACACAATTTGTTTAGCCGAATTTGACCTTTGGTTGTCTGAATTCCCCCAATCCAAAATTCAATTGGTTGAACAACACAATTCGTTTAGCCAAATTTGACCTTTGGTTGTCTGAATTCCCTCAAATTTCAAAAGATGATGTTGTTGGAATTTGACCCGAACTTTTTCAGGTTAAGAGAATTTCAAGCTCGGGATAACCGAACAAAAACTCGGGCTAGCCAAATTTGCAACAAAAAATTATTATTGCTTCGGGCTAGAAGTTAGGTTGGCCAAAGAGGCTTAGTATGGCCAAACCAAAAGTTAGGCTAAGCGAATTCAAGGAAAAACAAGTAAAAAAAAAAAAACTCATATTTAAACAATTTGGAAAGCACCTAGTCCTAAGGTCTTTTTAGGGTTTCATACCACTTGAGATATATGAAATATGTAATTCTTCTTTAACTTGAACTTAATCTCGAATTTTATCTTGAATTTGAGTTCAATCTTTTCTTGAACATTATCTAAATTTGAGCTTGATCTTCTCTTGAATATATAACGATCTTAAGCTTGATCTTCTCTTGAATATAGACTGATCTTGGGTTTGATCTTTTCTTGAACATACACCAATCTTGAAGATATACTATAAAGTGATTTTGTCTTTACGAAATTTGACAACTTATGTGTGCTCAACATTTTAACACTTACAATCTCTCCCTTTGTCAATTTCAAGAAAAAACACTTTAACATTACAAATATGCACACAAATTTTTAAAAGTCTGAACTCTTGTAATCTGAAGTCTTGTGAAGTCTAAGTCTTCTTGTAATCGTCAGTTTATTAACTGATGATGCTCAACTGGCACTCCCCCTAGAAAATAGACATATAGTATTCCATACACATAACATTCATACATTCCATACACATGGAATTCATCCATGTCATTCATTCCATACACATAACATTCATACATTCCATACACATGGAATTCATCCATGTCATTCATTCCATACATACTCACCTACATTCTTTCCCCCATACATTACATATTAATAGCATAGCATTGATATCATTTCTCCCCCATACTAGCATATCTCTTCACCTTTTTGTCACAAGTTGACAAAGGAAGAATAAGATAAATAAAAAGAGCATGTAGAAAGAGAATAATAATAAGCATATGAAAATTTCAACCATATGAAATCATAAATGTAAGCATATGAAATATGTTAAGGTTTAAGGGTAAGCAAGTGTCAGTAAAAGCATCCAATGTACCAAGACAAACACAAAATAAAGTTTAGTACATAACCAGTATAAGTTTGAAAAATAAAGGTAATCTAGCTCAATCCAACCTAGAGGAATGAGCAAGCATCGAGGGATCATTTTGTCTCTAACTCCGAGGGATATGATGGTAGTAGTTCTTCATGTACTTCATTGTAGACTTTCAGGTTTGTGCCAAAGAAGCCTGTGATACATGCAAGGACTCCACTTTCTCCTCCAGTGTTGTAAGTTTCTCATCAAACTGAAAAGGATGGTAGTCGAAATCAGTTAGATCATCTGAATCGTCCAACTCATTAAAAATATCTCCCATGGTGGTGTCTGCAGTTGACTGTACTTCCTCTTCTTCTTCATTTTGTCAAAGAAGAGGTTTGAGGTTCATCATTTTTGGAGTTGTTAAATGGGAGTTTGGATTCTAATGCCTCATATGTTGGAATTTGAACATTGTAGTGGAACAAGTCATGAGATGAGTAAAGGGAATCGAACCATGTTTGGGATGCAAGCGAAACCGAATGATGATGTAACAGATTAAGGAAGGCCGACAGACACACATACCAGATACAACAAAGTGAAATACTCTAAGCATGAAGGGAGAAAGATCAGTTTTATTCCCGGCTTGAGGATAAACGTTGGACGTAAAAATCCGATCTAATAAGCGGTGTTTTAGGAGCATTTGGTTAGCGGGAAAGACATTACCCGATCGTCATTCAACATTAAAGTGACATAATTTATGAGTGATGACTTGTTTTTTAGAGTTCGACATCTTCTCTGACAATGTGGCAATTTGTATTCCATCTTCCGCAACAACTATGTCCATCAATACCGAAATAACATGTGGTATTATTGTGAATGTCACTTACACAATTTTAATTAAGAATGTCAAATTCTCAAGTGAGGCATCACAAATGGATGCATACATGCCTTGCACGATGGAATGGTAAGCAGTTTCACCCCAACTCAAGATGCGTTCCCATCCAACCTCTGAGAGAATAGGAACAAGAGTAAACCTAGCAACATGGTCTAAGTTGACAGATTTTTCAATGATTATGTCTCTTGTGTGAAAATCCCGAACATAATCATAATCATCCTCCGGCGACCGTAGGTTCCGCACACCAAGAGGGGTTGATCTAGATGATGAACCGGCACGATTCTTGCGAGCCGTTTTCTTAGTTTTATATTCCATATTAGTTTGCAAAAAAAATAAAAATCAAAGAAAATGAGTAGATCAGATAGGATTTTCAGCATCACGGTGGACCCTAGAAACATAATGCTGACATTAATCAGCATCATTATCCCCACTATTTTCCTTGTGGTCATTGTCCACTTGAACTTTAGATCTACTTCATTTTGGGGCTCATGCCCCTAAAATGAGCTGGCAAAACATGGTGCCAATATAACTCATGCATCCTGGTGGACCCCACATAGCTGAGCCACCTGCTCCATGGATAAAACACATGCATGGACACCCACGGGCGAATTTCTCTCACCATAGAATTCATGGGATTACTATGACAGGCTGTCCACCAGTTTCTCCGTATTATTTTAAGACGAGTTTAAAAAAATGCTAAGACATGATTTAAAAAATAAAGCAGATCAAAAGCTCAAGTACCGGCCACAAGCACAAAACAGTGGGGCATTGAACACCCACATAGAAACTCTCTCTTGAAAAATTTGTGTGGCCCATAAATCTGCCCCATTCACTAATTTCACCAGATAATTTTAGGGAGCGGACCGGAAAAAGAGCCAGGTCCACAACTCAAGTAGGCCGCAAAAAAAATGAAACGATGGGTATTGAGACAAATGTGGGGCTCACCGTCATGTTTTTGAGAAACCATATTCTTTCCAACTGTTTTTCCTGAATGAATTAGATCTAAAACTCAAGTGGGCTTCACAAAAGGAAACATATGTACACTTCCTTGACTGGCTATCACAATTTCTAGATGCGGATTGTGTCGTGACATGAGCCTTAGTGGTGTCCGGACTTTGTGTGGGCGCAATGTTTATCCACACCATCCATCCATTTTTCCAGCTCATTTTAGGGCATGAGTCCAAAATTAATAAGTATCCAAAGCTCAAGTTCACCACGACCTAGGACACGTGGCATTGAACTCCCACCCTAGAAATCTTTTTAGGGGTCGCAAAAGTTTTGGATCAAGCTGATGTTTGTTTTTTCTCTTCATCTAGATCTGTGTGACCTAATGAACAAGTTGGATGGCATATTAACATCCGTGCGCCCTAGGAAGGTTTCAAAGGTGGAGTCTTATTCCTCATTTTGTTAATGGAGTGGTTAACTTGAACCGTGGATATTCAACAATTTTGGGCCAATTATGCCTTAAAATGAGTTGATGGATGGTGGTGTGGATAAAACACATACATCATGGTGGGCCCGATGGAATCTTGAGACCTTGGAAGTCCTTGGTGGTAGTTTCACCTCGCTATCCACGTCATGTCATGTGCATATCGTCTCGAATTTTAGAAGTCAAGTATAAACTCAAATCTTGATACTTCGGATGTTACTTTTGTTTTGTGGAAGCATGATGGATGAGTGAAATTGCCGTGAACATTACGGTGGACCCCACCAAGCTCCCTATTGCAAGATGTTCATGCCAAAAGCTAGCTTCAGCTGGGAGTCAGGATTAGTAGAAGTAAGCTATTGGAGCCCTTTTTATCATACAAAAATAAAAAGGTTAAACCGTATGCAAGATTAGTGGCAAGGAGTTTATTGGCTATATATATATATATATATATATATATATATATATATATATATATATATAGATGGTTTTTAATAAATAGTTTAAAAGAGCTTTGCTAAAGCTTTTGAAAGCAACCTTTGAAAGATAGCCGCCGTTGTTTTCCCAAACATGCACTTCCTCTCCTTCTTTAATGCATAAGAAATGCTGCTTCGTCTTTCTTTTTCTTTTCCAAGCGGGAAAAGCGTTTGAAAAAGGTTGCTGCAATTTTCTTTAGCTCCACTTGAAAACGTGCATGCATGCAAGGACACACTTCTTTTTAGTTTCACTTGAGAGCGTGCATGCATGCGAGTTCACATGAGTCCATATGGCATGCACTAGCGATTGAGATTCACCGTGGCCCACCCAAATTAAAGTAGGGACGACAATGGGCCACGCAGTCTATGATTATAAGGCCATGGCTGGGCCTGTCCCTTAAATTTCGTCCAATGATGGTGGATTGACCCTGTCTACAGACGTACGTGAAATCTAGTCCGTGTTGCACCCAGGTCAAAAGGTGTGGCCACATTTTAGAAGCAAATTGACGGCTACGAGAAATTCAATTTGTAAAGTAGCATGATTTCTTAGTTATGGCATTTACGTCATGGGATGCACCTGACGGATGCTACAATCATGTACGCATTTGAGATTTGCTGTGTTATTCTATCATCTTCGATCTTATTGGGCTGGGGCCTTTGCCACCGACTATTCAAAAGTGCACAAGTGCTTTAAATAAAAATAAAAATAAAAATAAAAAAAGCAATATCTAAACAGGTGTGTTTAGTCTCAAGATTCTATGCCAGATCTCCCATTTACCACATTCATATTGCATTTAATGGAGTCATTGTACAACCTTGGGGCTTTGATTTATCATTAAGGTAGGATTGCTACCATAAGGTTTTTTTTTTTTTTTGTGTGTGTGTGTGTATGTGTGACTAGCCCTTTATTTAAGGTGTATTTGTGGCTCGCTCTCACTTCTCTTCTTCTTTATATGCAACACACATATAAAAGCAAGCTAATAAAGGATAGACTAAGTGGTAGACTGAGTGAAAGATACCTTATTTCAACACTAAGGTCTTGATATCGATCCCTAATGAAGGTGGTTAACATCTTTTCAATTAAGAAGGCCTATGTGAAAGCCATTCTGCTTATTATGTAACATTCTCAATTTACATTTGTTAAGTATGTTAGTGTTAGGAGAGCTTAAAGAAGAAAATCTAAAAATCCGAAGCGCCATAGCATTGGAAGAAATTGGCATGGCCCACCCACCTTAGAAACGCCTTCTTCCTTTCTCTCTTAAAATAGCTACAACGCTCTCTCTCACATGTGTGTTGCGCATGCCATGCCCCTAATTAATGGTCTTAAAATAATAGTAGACCTAATCATGTACGTATATTCATGACCATACCATGATGAAAGACACTTGATTTCCTTTAATTATTTTGGCACACATAGGCTACATTCAAGGACAAACATGGAGTATTTCAACTTAGGACTACAAGTGAATCGATAGAAACTCTCAAGATCGTGGATATTTTCTCTTGATGTATGTCTTCCTTCATTTTCATCCTAGATCGATTACAAAGCATTGTTCATAAACAATGCATGTCTAAGTACGTATAAGTATGTTTAAGTACAACTAAGTGCATCTGAGTGCAGTCTAAGTGCATATGTAAGTGTGTTTAAGTTCATCTGAGTGCAACTTACTTTCATTCACTTAGCACTTGGATGAACTTAGACCACACTTAAATGCACTTGGATGCACCTAAACCATGGAGAGGCACACGTACAAAGCTTTGTATAATTCAAGCTCGTTTTTCTCTCTGTTACTAAAGCATTATAACCTTTGACTAAGAGAGGAACCATGTCCCACCAGATGTGCTTTGATTCTAACAACTGAGGCTCATGATTCAGTGATCCAAACCATTGGTCTGTTCTGTTGGAGGATGGATGGAACATGTAACCAAACCAATCAGATTGGAATATCCCAACAACCAACATTAGGGCATTTGTTTAGTTGAATGTTGACCGTTGTTTACCTGTATGCTTCGAATTGAAAGGCCGAGTAGTCCAACAGAGGAGATTTTTGGGTTATAGTACATAGACGTTATCACACAACAGATCTACGGTCTGGATTACCGAAACATGAGCCTTATTTGTCAGAAATGAAGACATGAGTATGCTTTCCAAGGTGGGCCCACTTAAAAGGTGATAAGTATACATGCTTTGATTAGGTCTAGTTGGTGTAGTTCCAAGCTCTCCTTTTCCTAGATTTAAACTCAAACTGGATGAGCTTTTGAACCGTTGGATTCCATGGCAATCTCACCGGGCCCATGCGTATCCTTGTATCTATACCAACTAGAGCATGCAAGGAAATACACGAAATTCACAATCCCTAAGCCAGCAATGAGGAAATAGAAGTACTCCAATCTCCCATTATTGAGATCCTCAGGCAACCAGTTGTGGGCCCCACCTCGACTCGTAGTCTGATGGACAATCGCAACCATCAAACTGCTCAAATAATTAGAACACGCCATACCGATGAAGAAGAGGGACCCGGCAACACTCCTCATATTCTCTGGGAACTGCTTGTAGTAAAACTCCACTTGCCCGATTGCACTGAACGCCTCTGATAGGCCAGCAATTCCAAGCTGCGGGACCAACCAAAGAGCTGACATGGATGAGATCGCACCACCACCAGATGCAGTTCCAAGCGTCGGATGATGAAGGGCGATGTACCGACGATGACGTTCCACCAGGCCAGAGACTAACATCGAGAATATGGAGAGAAAAACACCAGCACCCATCCTCTGGAGTAATGTGATCCCGCCTTCCTTGCCTGTCAGCCGTCGCATGAATGGGACCAAGATGCGATCGTAGATGGGTATCCAAATCGTCATTGTAATCATGGCGAAGATAGTGAACGAAGCGGCTGAGATCTCGTATGAGCCAAGGTGGCGATCGGATTGTTGGGCTTGGACGATTACGTAGGTTGAATTTTGGACGATTGGGATGAAGAATAGAATACCAGAGCTCCATATGGGAATCACTCTCAATAGGCATTTCAGCTCTTCCACTTGTTGTATGCTGCAAAGCCTCCATTGATTAGCGGCCGATCCATCGGTGTTGATCTTATCTTCGACCGTCAAGATTGCAGCTTTGTCAAGGAACCTATCATGACAGTTATAAGTCAGTAATTTCAATTTCAGTGATTAAGTTGGTGCTTGTATTTTAGCAGGACTAGTATTTTCAAGTGATTAAGTTGGTGCTTGTGTTTTAGCAGAACTAGTATTTTCAAGTGATTAAGTTGGTGCTTGTATTCCTCGAAGAGATTCATTGAATCGACTCTGAGAAATAAGTTAAAATAAATTGATTGATAATAAAATTGAAATTACAATCCTTTAAATAGTGAACTAAGGAAGAAGTTTTAGACTCAGAACTCCCTGAAACTGTGACTTATTATAAACAGTAAAGTTACTATTTATAGACAATTATGATTCCTACTAGACTTTATGAATTTCGGCCAAAAAAATTGGAAGTGTGCAATTTTGACCTAACCATGTTATTCTCCTAAAATTTAAAGCACATCCAAAGCTCTCGAGTGGACCACACCACAAGAAACAACGGGATAATGACATTCACAGTTGAAACCTTCCTAAGAGTGGACTATGATATTTATTTTTCATCTAAACTGTTCATAAGATCACAGACCTTGGTGAAGGGAAAACACAAATTTCAACTAAATCCTAAACTTATGTGGCCCTCAAATGATATTCGTTACCCCCACTGTTTCCATGGTATGGTCCTCGAGCTTTGGATATGGTTCTATTTTGAGCTCACACCCTGCATTCAGATGGCAAAAGGGATAGAAGGCCTGGATAAAATACATACATAGGCCCCACAGAGTCTCCTGACACTACGTAGCTACGTGCTGTTAGGGTCACCATGCAATTCAGCGTCCGTTAAAAAGGTCATTGCTCCTTCGTTGCTATTCAGCAAGTTTTTATGAAATCGGATTGCGTACTGAGTTACTCAGTTGGCTCTTATCATGCTGAGTAAACTGAGTTGGGCCCACCTTGAATATATGTGATCTATCCACACCGTCCCTCCCTTTTTCCATCTAATTTAAAGGGTTGAGCCCAAAATTAAAGTATATACAAAGATCAAGTGAATCATACCACAGGAAACACTGGGAATAATGATTTTCACTATTAAAACCTTTCTATGCCTCACAGTCATGTTTATTTGTCATCTAATCTATTCATAGTATCATACAGACATGAATGAATGGAAAACACAAATATAAGCTTGCTCCAAAACTTCCGTGGACTCTAATAAATTTTTAACTGTTGAAGTTTAATTCAACTATTTCCTATGAGGTGGTTCATTTGAATATTTTATATACTTCAATTTTAAGCTTAAGCTTAAAATTATATGGGAAAATAGTTGGACAGATAAATTACATAAATCATGATGGATCTCACGGAGTTTTTCACTAGACTTCTTGCTTTTCTTCAGTACTGCCAGAAGAAATCAGTATGACCCGTTGGAGTTTTGTGATTTCTGCTTCATGGTGAATGTTTTTCTTTCTGTCATCATTTTCCTGATCCGCATCATCCACCGTTCCGCCATCAGTTTGTCCGCGCGTGAAGAGGGATGAGCAGTCCCACTCTCACGTGTATGAACCTAGACCACATGACGAGTACCGAAAAAGCCGACCAAACTGCACGTTCGTCTGTGTTATCATTGGCAATCCACGGTACAAAAATACCGAAAGTGGATGATCTCAACCATCCAGCCAATTGCATTAAAAATGGATAATCCAGATCAAACAAGGAAAAGTCCATCCATCATTGTACGATTATTCCATTACTTCAGTCCATCGCTCATTGTCCGATTATTCCATTATTTTAATAATTGGTTGATAATAGATTATAATAAAATGGGCCATTATAATAAAGGTCCTTTCAGGATCCATATAATAATGGGCCATTATAATAGATTATAATAAAATGATTGTAGAAAATCACACAGTAAAAGCTGTGGAGGAGAACAAGGGACTTGCTTGAGAAAGAGAGATCATTTACCACAGTGTATTGAATTTCCAACAATATATATATGGGAAATGGTACTATGAGGTAGACCTCATGGGAACTTCCCATGAGGTCGAGAGGAGTGGATCCCACCATGATGTGTGTCGAACGTCAACACCGTCCATTTGATGGGTTTCCTTTAGATCATGAGATATTCCAAAAATCAGTCGTACACGGAACTCATGTTGACAATACCATCTAAAACCATGTTAAGACATGCCTAGAACATATAAAAAGCACTTGGCAGAGCAGGCCTAAGTGGGACACACACAATGGATGGGCTGAATTTGTGAACCACATTTTTATGAGCCCAATAAATAATTATGAATGTTTTAATGAGAAAGTAATCCCTTTCAACTATTGTATGTGGTGTGGTCCATCCAAGTCATGGATTGACTTGATTTTTAAGCCTATAGCTCAACATGCATGGAACGGTGCATTTGACTAATGAGGTAGATGTGCGACACACATCATGGTTCCTAAACAGCTCGAACTCATGAGAACTTTCCTATGATGTCCACCTCATAGTACTCTGTGTGTGTGTGGGGGGGGAAAAGGTACTATGTGCTCGACCTCACGAGTCTGTCCCATGAGGTCGAGCTGCGTGGGCCCGACCGTGATGCGTTTCAAACATCTACCCTATCAGTCAGATGCACATTCCATCGTGGGCCTAGGTCTCAAAAATCAAGTCAATCCATGACTTGTGTAAGCCACACCACATACAGAAGTGGAGAGGGATCGTGCACCATTAAACCATTCATAATCATTTTAATGGCCCACCAAGATGTGGTTTGCAAATCCAGCCCATCCATTATGTGTGTCCCACTAGGATGAGGGGTCATACCAAGATTCAGCAGCATTCAAAACTCAGGTGGGCCCCACAAAGTGCTTTTATATGTTTTAATGGTGTCTTCACATGATTTTAGATGATATGGCCCACCTGAGGTCCGTATACGGCTGATTTTTGGGATATCCCATAATTTAAAGGGGACCCATCAAATGCACGGTGTTGATGGTTGACACGCATCACGATGGGGCCCACACAGCTCAACCGCACGGGAGCTTATCGTGAGGCCGAGCGCATAATAACTTTTCCATATATATATATATATATATATATATATATATATATATATATATATATATATATATATATATATATATATATATATATATATATATTCATCTAAATGCTCACCTACGCATTAGTTCGCATAGAACTTGTGCAAACTTTTTTGAGAACACATCACACGTGATTTTCCTCCAAAATTTGAACGGTCTACCTGAAGTAGTACCTCATGAAACACCCTAAGTCCAATTTTTAATTTGATTTAAAACTCTGGTGAGCCATGAAAAATGAAAACAGTTTCCTCCCTTGAGTTGCATTTCTCTTTGCTATGGCCCACTAGAATTTTAGTTGAGGTGAAAATTTGTCCCTTGGAGTTTCATGGGATTTCGCATGATCACATGGACTGTCTGTGTATGTATAGGGGAACACTCACCTGCAAACCACGGATTACCTATGCACTTTTTTGAGAACTCATCATACGTGATGATTATCTAAAATTTGAACGGTCCACATAAAGCAGAGCCTCATGAAATCCCTTGGTACTAACTTTTACTTTAACCAAAACTTCGGTGGGCCATGAAAAATGCAAACAGTTTCTTCCCTTGATTTTCATTTCTCTTTACTATGGCCACCAGAATCTTAGATCAGGGTAAAAATTCACCTCACGAGGTTTCATGGAATTCCACATCTTATGGAACGTTCGGATTCGACTCTCATGACACGTGTACAAAGGTGCGCACGTGCATAGGTGTTGCATGGCCCATGGGTGATGAAGGTGGAAATAGTTGCCTTTTGGCACATGGTGTGAACTTTAATCTGTCCATCCCTACTATGTGGATGATGTGGCCTAAAAAGCTAAAGCTTGTTCACTCATCAAGTGGGTCATAGTTTATATAACTATTGAAAGGTTGAGAATAACTTAACCAGGTTTTTTTTATTTTCTTCTTTTTTCTTCTTTTGAGCCATCAGCTTATTTCTAGTATTGCATACAACCGGTTGAGAAGACCAGCTTGACATTTGAGCCACCACATCTCTAGAGAGGAACAAAGGGTGTATCAATCAACAAGTCGAGTACGAATAGCAACTTCCTAAAGAACAAGATAATCTCATTTTCTATATAAACTTTCAATAGTAGATAAACGGATTACCTGAATTGTTCCGTGAATGGAAGCATGGTGTTGATAGAATTTTTGTGGACAGGATTGAAGAGAGAGTGTGGTAGGCCATCCGGTCGCTTTAATCCACGTTTCCTAATCGCAGCCGTTAAAACCTGTACTATGCTAACAAATGGGCTTCCTTCGGGCTTTATCTTAACATAGACGCTCGAACCGATGAAGAAGAACACACATGATAGGAACATTAGAAATGTAGGGATCCCAAAGCCCAAGGCCCAGCTCACTTTATCTTGAACGTAGATGATTACAGTCAGTGAAACCATCATCGCGAACGTGAAGGTGAAGAAGTACCAGTTGAAGAAGCTGTTGACACCCCGCCTACCGGACTCCGTCGACTGATCGAATTGATCAGCTCCGAAGGCAAGGTTACATGGCCTAATTCCACCGGCGCCGACGACTAGAAATCCAAGACCAAATAGTAGGAAAGCCATTTGCAATGGTGTGGGCCCCACACAAGATCCAGCATCATGAGTCCCACAGTGTGGGGGATGCAATTTGGCGATCGCCGCCGTTAGCATGACAAGGAGCATACCCTTCATACAAAGCACACATGATCTATTTGAGCATAACCTTTATAAAATACTAATTACACAAACACAATAAGAAACTTAGGTCCGTTTGGTTGGGGGATTCTATGAAATCATGATTTTGGTACGCGTCATTTCTTTGATTCGCTGCACTAAAGCTGCACTTTCCTCTGCACAAATGCAATTATAGATATTTTAGGGGAAAAAAAAAAACTAAAAATGCCGCTTTAGTGCAGTGAATCCGCCATCAAGCACTTGAGGCACATCAAAATCAGTATTACACTTAATCTCAATTATACAGGATTCCCTATCCAAACAGATGCTCGAAAAATTTTCAAAATTTACATTGGAACAAGAAAATTATTAATGCTAATGTTTCCACTCTATCAATGGAATTTTTGAACCAATTAAAGTAAGACAATCACAATAATTGGTGATTAGCACTACCATGAGAGAGGCGATCGATGCAAATCCCAGTGTCTTGAAGCGACCGAAGTAAGAATCGGAAAGAAACGCCCCGAATAATGGCGCCAGGTTTGTAGTACCAGACCAGACATTGATTAGTAGAGCGGCCGATACGCACTTCATGTTGAAGATTGTGGTGAGATAGATCATGAGGTTGGAGGTGGTTCCAGTAGTCCCAAGCTTCTCAAATGTCTCATTTCCTACAATTTTTTAGTACATCTTCTTAGAAATCAAAAGGGTGTGAAAAAAAGAAAAAGTTAGATAGAGAAAGTGGCCATTTAATTGAAACATCCATACATACCTATGATATATGGCATAGCTTTCCATCCTCTATGCTTCTTCTTATCTTGGATTGCCTCTAATTTCTCTGGTTTCTCCATACTTATTTGCATTTTCTTCTAACTCCCCTCTTTCAACCTTATAGAGAGATAGAGAGATATTGTATTAAATAAGCGAGGATGATTGCACGTCGTCCACACAAAGTTTGTTTTATATCTGAAATTATATTGATTGATTATGGCGAGTTGAAAACTAGTACATCAGCAAGAGTAGAGCCGTGGTCTTCCCTCTAGTAGAGCCGCGGAATAATCAGCCACACGAATGTAATTGGCCTAATGCAGACATCGACCGAGGTCGCCATCAGTGACAGTGGCTTCTCATGTCTTGTTTGGTGGCGGTGCTCATCCCCATTTCGCAATTACAAAATACCATTTACCACTGTTAGCTATCCATCAGCTAATCTGACAAAGGCAGCCGTGTTTGAAAGCATAGTTTCCGCGTTGGTGCTGTCGGCCGAACCGACTAAGGGCCTGTTTGGTAGATGCACAAAAAATGAGTTCATCTATTTCAGAGGAGTGAATTACAGAGAATGATGGTTAGTTCCAAGATTAATTTAGGTCTTACCAAAAACTGACATGGGCTACAAAACCTAATTAGTATCAGAGAGTTGTACAAGAAACTACCTACTAAATATAGAGTTTTACAAGAAACTACTACTAAATATAGAATTTTACAAGAAACTACCCACAAATATGGATTTTACATTCAGGCACATTTTTCAAAATAGTTTTCAATAAATTACCTAACTAATCTGATTAATTATCACTAGAGTACCTTCAGCTAGATTTTTAACTGCCATTGGGGTGGGCAGATGCCCAAGTGAGTGGCTTGAGTGGGCTCCACCTTGATGTTTATGTGAAATCAACCGGATGACCACTAGGTGAGTCACCTATATTGGCCCTGCGCCTAGCATGGGGTGATGCACCTAGTAGTTGTAGCTGATTTTACATAAACGTTATGATGGGACCCACAAAAGCCCAACCCCAGTCAAGATCACACAACTGGTCTCCTGTGATCTTGTTTGCTGGAGAACCTATCTCTCTTCTACACATGCATATAGTGCGTATTTGCTTATAAGTAACAGTGCTCTTAGTTGCATGCATTGTTTACTTGGAGAGTCTAATAGGGTGCACATTTCTTGAGATACATGAAAAATCATGCTGATCAAATGATCTAATCCATCCTTAATTTAGCATGTTTTTCTAGTTATTTCCATCTCTTTTCCTATCCATGGATGGGATGGTTACGACAGCCTAACATAAGTGATTATTAGAATTATAAGCAATCTATGACGGACCCTAACAAACTGATGGAATTTGTTAATTGGACTGATTTTTCTGTAATGATCTTGATTGTTTTATTAAAGGCCATTGATCAAATGGTTGCATTTGCTGGATTTGCATATAGTTGCATGCTAGCCAATGAAATATATTGTCTGGACCCAATTAACAATACGTCAATGGATTAGACTTAAGTGTCTCGTTGCAACCAGCACTATAACTTACAGTGCTCTAAGAGCAAGGGAGCATTATAACAACATTGTTTAGTGTTAGGGTGTGGACAGGTATATACTAATGCAAGAAAGAATGTGAAAAACAAGAAGAAAATTATCATGTTTCTCAAGTAATCAAGACTTTGAATTTATACAATAAATTCTTGGATTGCTCGATTACATCACACCATAGAAGACCCAAAATCTTAATTCAAATAAAATTCACCCGAGAGAGTAAAATCTCTTTAAAAGGCTAAATTTACAAACAAAAAAAAATGTTTAATAAGACTCTATTAGAGCATTCCTAACATTATTACAAGCAACTTTTAAAAATGAAAAATTCATAAAATTGCAAAATAGCAAATATGATGAAAATGAAAAATTTTAAAAGTTGAAAATTTTTTCTTTAACTCCCAATTTTGACACCAACAATGTACATTTTTGTAAAACGGATGAATTCAACTGGCGTGGCACGTCAATTGACCCTAGATGCAATGTCACATAAAGATCAATAAGTTGTCCATTTAATTTTGAAAGCTCATTTAAAAGCATGATCACAAAAAACGAAGCTGACTTAAATATTAGGTCAACCACACCACAGGAAACCGTGTGATTGAATCCTCACCATTAAAATTTTCATGGATTTCAGTGGAATTTTTATTTTCCATCCAACCTGTCGTAAGGTCACAACACCCACAGGAAGTCAACATGATGCTTTTGTTGCTCCCAGGAAGTTTTTTATGGTCAATAACCGCTGTTTCTCGTACTATGCTCCATTTGGGATTTGGAACTGCTTCATTTTTAAGATCATACCTAAAAGGAGATTTCAATGCACATGGAGGGTGTGGATGTAGTCATATATATCACAATCAGCCCCACAGTTAGGGGTTTCACCTAATCTGCTCCCCCTAAAATGATGGGGCAAAACAGATGAACCCCGTGGATATAAAACATATACATCACGTTGGGCCCCACAGCACACAACACATTGACGCACCACCTTGACGCACCACCTAATCCGCATTCTCGTAACACATGATTGGTGTTATAGATTGCCTGTTGTTCTGTTCCACCAAGGAGAAAGAAGCACGGAAGAGATATGGCCAGTGCGTAGAGGATCCGATGAGAGTGTGGGCCCCACCTAGGACAGGTCTCTTCGTAGAAGTTTGCCACCTTGCACCACTGGCCTAAACTTCTAAAATGCTATGTGGGCCCCAATCCCGCCTCCATAGAATAGAAATGTTGCCATGTGGTCGTTGCCATGTTTCCGCCGATGGAAGGCCGGTGTGTGCTTTCCACGTGGGTGGTACCGTCCACCTGTATAAGGTAAATTAAGTACCATGGTATTTCCATATGGCCGCGTATTAGAAGGATTTAACAAATGTCCTATATAGCCTTCCAACAACTCTTTTTTTAAGCAGGGATGAAACTACTACCATGCTGGGAGGAATTCGGATGGGTAAATACTATAGGGCCCACCATGGTGTTTGTTAGAAATTTATACTATTCACGTGTTTTGCCAAATCATTTTATGGGCTGAAAAATAAAATAAATCCAAAGCTCAAGTAGGACACACAATAAAAAATAATGGAAATTGTACACCCAAGGTTGAAACATTGCTATAAGGCTGCGTAAGCTTTAGATTATACAAATATTTTTATTCTTTTAATTTATTTCATAGTAAGGAGTTTATGAGCATTTGGGCTACTTTATGAACAATTTAGATTGCATGTAACATAACAACATCAACCATCACCACATTACAACAACGACTCATATAACATGACAATCACAACTCATACCCATATAACACAACAACCACGATACATGCCCATATAACATGGTAAGAGTCATGGTTGTAATGTGGTAAGGTTCGTAGTTGTAATGTAATAAGGGTCGTGGTTGTTGGTTGATGTAATTAATAAATTGATTATTTATAAATAATCAGAGTCGAGACCCACAATGAAGTGATCCGTTCCGTCCACCTTGTCGGTCAGCTCGTCGTAGGCTTAAAAAATCCTGACTTGGTCCGTGTCCACTTCTAACAAACATCACAGTGAACCTGAAAAGTTTCAACAGTGTGTGTCACTCTCACCATTATTATTTTTTATGTGGCCCACACGAGCTCTGGACCAAGCTAATATTTGAGCCCTAGCCCTAAAATGACATGGCAAAAAGAATGGGTAACGTGGATTATACACACACATCAATATGGGCTCCATGAGTTGGGCCTTGTCCATGCCCAAAAAAGCTTGGTCTGGATAGTAAATTTTCTCAATGAAGTTGGCCTTGAGGAGTTTTTTGACTTCTTCTCTGATTATGGTATACCGTTCGAGTTTCAATGTTCTTCGCTTCTATCGGATTGGTCGATAGTCGAGGTCAATATTCAACCCGTGGACCATAACCTTTTTACTGATGCTCGGCATTTCTAATGAAACCATGCGAACACGTCGGCATATTGTCGAAGGAGGCTCATGACTTCTTCTTGTAATGGTGGTGTCAGGTATGACTTGATCTGCATCATTCGAGTCGGGTTGATTCGGAGTTGTCAAGCGGGATGAGTATGAGGTCTTCCATGGGGTGCCCGCTTTCAATTGAGTCCTCTCGAAAATCAAGAGAGGTGACGGTCATTACCTGCTGGTCGATGCTCTGTGTGCCCCATAATGATATGTGTGTTTCATCCATGTCGTTCATATATTCTTCTAGATCATTTTAAGGTATGAGACCAAAAATAAGGAATATCCCAATCTCAAGTAGTCTACATAACAGTGGACCATTAAAAACTTTTACGATGCCCTAAAAGTCTTGGATCAAGCTACTCTTTGTTTTTTGCTTTCATTTAAGTCTGTACGACCTAATCAAAAGATTAGATGTCAAATAAACAGCACAGTAGGCCATAGGAGTATTTTAAGAGTGGATATCCAATCATTATTATTTTCCTGTGGTGTGGCCCACCTTATATTTATATCCCTCTCGTTTATGTGATAGAGCCCTAAAATGATCGGTAAAAATGGATGAAACACATACATCATGGTGGGGCCATATAGCACAGACCACCAGCCGCCGGGCTAGTGGCAGGGGGAGTAGCCAATCCGTTTCCTCTGTTACCTTCATCTGTGGTGATCACGATGAAAGATAAGAACTAAAATAGACGCTGACTCAGCATGCAGCCCGATCTTTCCCGCCAATGGGATGGGATATCCGAGCGGTGAAAACGGTGGGCCACACATGATGATCGCCAGGGCAAAAAAGATGAGGAAGGTTAGCTCATCAGGTAGGTCATTACATTCAAATTGATTGACACCTGTTGTTCGCAATCAGCGTACGGGTGTGGCTCAGATGCAGCGGATTCTCATGATTTTCGAGACACGTACGTATCTTCATGGTGAGTCCCAAAATTTTAATGGCTCAGATGTCCTACACATAACACGTCGGTGGAACAAATGGGCCGCATGTTAAGCTAATATACAACCAACGTAGATGATCAGATGTCATGTCAATTACGATAATAATTTTTTAAAAAAATAAAAAGTTTGCCAAAGGCAAACAGTTTATGTTTCAGTGTAGCTTTCACTAATAATCAAGAAAACAAACAGAGGACCGTCGATGGACTGGAAGCGGATTGGCTGGTGTGCTGCGCACCGACCTGCTGGTGTGTTGACGTCACCAAGTTTTGTGGGTCCCATCATGAGGTATGTGTTATATCCAAACCATCCGTCCTATTGGATAGCCATTATAAAGATTTGAGACAAAATATAAGACAGATCTAAAGATCAAGTGGACTACAATACAAAAGGCAGTGGCAGATTGAACGTCTACCATTGAAACCCTTTTGTGGGCCAGAGAAGTTTTAAAACAATATTGTATTTGTTTTTCCTCTTCACCGTAAGAATGTTTTAACGGTGAGAATCATTGTCCCATTGCTATTTGTTGTGTGGTACACTTTAGCATTAGATATGACCTATTTTTGGGTCAATGCTCTAAAATGATCTCGCCAAATGAATCAATGGTGGATAAAATAAATACATTTCGGGGCCAACGTAACTTTGATATCTTTTGAACCGTTCGTACAACTCGAGCTCGAGGAGCATCAGCGCTGTTATTCGCACGACACTGGGTACACCAACCAATCCGTTTCCGGATGGACCACCCATGGTGGGTCCCACTTCGAAAGATTATCTGACACTGACCCACGTGCTGGCAGAATATGATTTCACTTCAGTGGTCCGGGATCTACGAACATAAGAATTCAATTCACCGATGTAAGGACCCATTGAGGCCTACGTGTATGGATGATCCGATCGTTGGAGGTTCACCCGATCTATCAGTCGAACCCTGTTCCAAATCACATCAACTTTATGGTACTAGCCATCAGTTCTCTCTACTGAGCCCATTTCTTTCTTGTTTTTTACACCCACCCACACCATATCAGCTTTCGATCTCTCGTTTTAGCGTTGAAATACAGTCAGTCCACCGCTAACCCATGGAGCTATAGCCCATTTCATCTTCACCGTCTATCTTTCAGTTTGATGGTTGATATGCAGGACTCAGAGCTTGCAATTGCCAATCCTAAAATCAGATTGCTTGAACAATCCTAATTTCTGAGTGTGGACACTTGTTTAACCATCCAATCAATGTTCCATCAATCTAGTAGGTAATTGATAAAAATTAGTGCACAAACTTTTCTCTATGATCCATCTAAGTTGGGTTCCACCAATTAAACAGTACACGTGTTTTGTTTATGACACGTGTATAATTTCTTAGTGCATGCGTATCAATTGTGTTGATGGCTAAATCTGTACGACTCTCCACTCCGATCCATGAACTCTGAGCCACTTCAACGCCTTAAACTTGCACACTCACCATGAGCAAAAGAGACCCTGGTCTAGGCAGGGTACCCTCCGATGCCTAAGTCAGGTCATGGTAATTAGGGTTTAAGTTCGGGTGTAGTGGGAGAAAGCTAGATGTGGTGTACCTTCCAATGTAGATGGGACTCTTATTTATAGTGACGATGGGACAGTGTGGTCAATAATTTCAAGCACAATTTCAGCCATTACACAAGATGTCAGGGAGTGATGGATGTCGATAGTTACGAAAGAATTAAGTCATAAGTGGTTACTCCTATCGTGTATTGTTGAGGGTCAAATATTACATATTAAACTCCAGTTATTACCTGAATTTATGAACATGATACCGTTTAACGTCCAATTTTAATTGTGTTTTTTATGCAATGTGCAATTACGAGCGTAGATTAAAAAAGAGTACTAAAAGAGTGGATTTGATATAATTCAGAATTCACCAAAACATGGGACAGACCCAAGGAGACCAAGATTGACAGATTTACACCCCAGGGATCCAAGAAAATTGAGGAACTGAAGCTCAAGTGGCCAGAAAGACGTCCAGAATGCAAGATCATAGGGTTCTCACTATCCGTTCAGCTTGAAACTTCATACATGGCCCGAGGACTATAAATTAACTGTACACGTCAAAAATCATCCATTGGATCCTTGTATAAGTGGCCGAACGACTATATCAGCTTATAAACCATTGATTCGGGGCCCACCTGATATCTAAATATGCTTCAAAATTGGTCTCAAAAGCTTAAATGATTTGAAAAAATGAATAGATGGAGCGAATTTCATGAATACATCACAGTTGGCCCTACACCAATGTCAGCATACATATGGTGTGTGCACGGTCGCAAAACACCGAACTGGAGAAATTCGGTCAAATACACTGACCGAAGATCTTTGTTTTAAAACATTCCAAAATCACCGGCGGACAAACGTCCGACAGTCGGTTCTTGCTAGTGGGCGCCACTCTTCGCTCATTTCGATGATTTGGACCGTCCATTGTGTCCATATGGGGGGCATAACCCTCTCCAAGGTGGAAGTTTTTTCCTATGGATTTTATCACGTAATTTCCACCGTTCAACTCAGGACAGACGGCGGAGAAAACTATTCTGAGGGCCACACCAAACTCACTCTGAAACCAGCCATTTCTTACTGGTTTTTTGACATGATTGCAATGGACAGGGTGGATTTTATCAAACACATCACTATGGGGTCCATCAAACATCTTTTATTCCGATGCGAAAGCTCTGTTTTGCTCCGCGGAATCTCCGTTTCGCAGGCGGACGTCGGACAATCCAGGTAGGCCACCAACATTGATCAGACGGTAGATCTGAACCGTCCAGAAGTTCAGTAAGAGGCCCACGACCCTAGTCATGGAGCTAGGCTACAACGTGAAGCAGTGCAGTCCTAAAAATCAGGTAAAACGCAACTGTTCGTGCGTTTTTCGCTGTGTGCACAGTTCGGTTCCGCTGCAAAGTGCGGAAGTAGTGTCGGTTCTCCAAGCTGACTCTCTCCACCGCCCCTCGCACTTATAAAGGGGAGAGAAGACAGAACCAGGGAAAAGCAGATGAGCAGCCGTGGAGGCTTGGCTTGGACTTTAATGTGAGACATGGAGCAGAGAGAAACATAGTAGTTTTTTTTTCCTCTTCTTCTTTTTCTTTTTATTTTGTTTTTGTTCAAGGGATTCAGCCTATTCATGTTGGACTAAACCTCTTAGCTAGGGATAAGAGGTGAAGCTTGTGGCGTGATGGGACTGACCCTATGGCTTTGATTTATGCTAGATTGAACTTATGTTGATTTTAGTTTGATTTATACTTTCAATTTTTTTTTATGGTTTGTTGTGACTGAAATTACAATAGATCTACGATGGCTTTGAGTATTTCTTTTTTCTTTTTATGTTTATGACTTCAGGAAGCCCTGTTGTTCACCATCGTCTGTTGGGCATGGTCGGATGACGGTACCCTTCCTAACCTTCATACATGTGATTGGTTGGTAATTAGTTTAATTATGTTGTTTACTTTATCTCTTGGGTATGGTTTGGTGATGAAATCCATTTTAATTCATACACCTTTCGTCTCTTGAAAACTATATCAATGACAATTCAATTAATTTTCATGATTCTTGAAGCAGGCATAAGATCTCCCTGATCTCTACAAGTGAATCCTCTAAATCCCTAGTTTCCTATCTCTGATTTCTCTTAAGTTTTAGATTAATAGTTTACAATTATTCTTCAAATTACAACTCAATTTAGATTTCATCTCATTCTAGTTCTAGTTCTTGTTAGTTTCAGATAACGTACAAGTATCAGTCCCTTGAGATTCGACCTCGGTCTTACCAAGTTTATTACTACATCACAACCCTGCACTTTGGGAGTGAACATGTGTTACTGAGAGAGAATCTTATACTTAACTGATCTAGTCAAGTCGAGCTGACCTGTTGAGGACTCACTGACCAGCCGAGCCGAGCTAACCTGTCGAGGCCGAGCTAACCTGCCGAGGCCGGGTAGACCTGTTGAGGCGAAGCTGAGCTGTCAAGGCCGAGCTGACCTGCCGAGGCCGAGCTGATTTTGGCCGATATCTCTACCTTGGCTATTGAGGAGCTCATTAGTCATGACTAGCGCTAGCCGACCTCATGTCCTGCTGAGATGTCCAAGCCGACCTCTTCTCTTTAGTCAGTCCATTTTTACCCATAATAGTAAACCCCCTACTTTCGAGCTTGCGTAATGGGCTTGGAAAGTAAGTTGGTTTTGTTGAGGTTGGACATTTTAACTGAATAGGAGCGTTGGAGTGAGCTCTTCCTTCTCAGTTGATCTTGTCATTTGCTTTTATTAAACAGATGGGATGGCTGCAATGACTCCTTCATGAGGAGCCAAGCAATTTACTTAAGAGGATTATTTTCTCTTGCACTAAGAGATCCTCATTATAGATCGCGCGATCCGAGTAACGTTACCAATAAGTGATCCAACCTCTTCTTTAAGGGTCAGATGACTGGTGAGGACTGTTTTTCCCTTACACTAAGAGAAGTTCTCAGTAGTTCGCATAGCTAAGATTGTAGAAAAATAGATTTTCTTCCCGATTTGTGGAAGCTCTTCCATAGTAGAATTCATAGTAGATTACTTTTTTCCTTTTAAAAAGGGAGGTCACCCTTGTCGAATAGGTCGGTCAGTTGATGCGCTCCTAGTCGAAGGGCCTCTTGAGTCCCTTGGAGTAGTAGACCTTCATGCATTTAGTATCCCATGGGTGGGATAAGAGCCTCACATGTCTTCTAGTCAATACGTCGCTCAGTATTTGATGTTGAGGTCAGAGTTGGTTGATGAGCCTTATTGTCGAGGTTAGCTGTCGAGGCTAAGTTGACATGTTCAAGCTAAGCTGACCTAACCGAGGCCGAGCTGAGCTGACCAGGACCGAGTTGAGCTGACCGAGGTCGAGCAGATCTGCCGAGGCCGAGTGGACCTGTTAAGATCGAGTTGAGCTGACCTAATGAGACCGAGCTGCTCCGCCAAGGCCAAGTTGAATTGTCGAGGCCGAGCTGGCTTGACTAAGGCCGAGCTGACCTGCCGAGGCCGAACTTGCATGCCGAGGTCAAGCTAACATGTCAAGGCTGAGCAAACTTGTTGAGGCCAAGCTAAGCTGCCAAGACTAAGCTAAAATGTCGAGGCCGAGCTGATCTGACCGAGGCTAAACTGACATGCTGAGGCCGAGCTGACTTGTCAAGGATAAGCGAGCCTATTGAGGCCAAGCTGAGCTGCCGACGCCGAGCTAAGCTGACCAAGGTCAAGCTGACCTATTGAGGTCGAGCTGCTCTGTTGAGGCCAAGCTGGACTGCTAAGGCCAAGTTGAACTGTTGAGGCCGAGATAATCTAGCTGAGGCCGAGCTAACCCTTAAAGAGTGAGTGGGCTTATTGAGGCCAAGCTGAACTGTCGAGGCCGAACTGACCTGACTGAGGCCGAGCTAACCTGTTGAGGCCGAACTGACCTGTTAAGGCGAGTTGACCTGATGAAGCCGAGCTTCTTTGCCAAGACCAAGCTGAATTGTTGAGGCTAAAGCTGACACGACTGAGGCTGAGCTGCATTGGCTGAGGTTGACCAAACCTGTTAAGCCCAAGCTGTTCTGCCGAGGCCAAGCTGGCCTGCTGAAGGTGAGCTGAGTTGACATGTCGAGACCGAGTTGAGGTGACTAAGGCCGAGCTGACCTGTTGAGACCGAGTTAAGTTGATCTGTTGAGGCCGAGTTAACCTGATGAGGCCGAGCTACTCCACCGAGGTCAAGTTGAACTATCGAGGTCGAACTGAGCTGACCGAGATCGAACTAACCTGTTGAGGTCGAAGTACTCTGCTGAGGCTAAGATGGCCTACTGAGGCCGAGTTGAGCTTACATGTCGAGGCTGAACTGACATGCCGAGGCCGAGCTAAGCCTTAAAGACTGAGCGGGCCTGTTAAGGCCAAGTTGAACTGCTGAGGCCAAGCTAACCTGACTGAGGCCGAGCTGACCTGACTGAGGCCGAGCTGACCTGTTGAGGCCGAGCTACTCCGACGAGGTAAAGCTGAACTGTTGAGGCTGAGCTGACCTGATTAAGGCCGAGCTGTGCTAACCGAGGTCGACCAAACCTGTTGAGGTCGAGTTGCTCTGCTGAGGCTAAGCTGGACTGTTGTAGACACCCCACCCAGGCTATCATAAACAAGGACAATACAAACCATGATCAACCATACCAGAACCCAAAACCCCAATTCAAACCCTACCCGAACCCGAAACCCTAATCCAAGCCATTAAAACTACCCAAACCTAGCTTAAAATCTCAAATCTAGGACCCGTTCGAGCCAAGACAGCCTAAAAGTACACCTGGCCAAGCCAAAAATTTGAAAAAGGGACCACCGGACAGCCAGCACACCGCATGAGGACCACACATTCGAGCCCGGCCTGAACGGTAGTTGGACTACCACCGACGGTAAGTCGATTACCGTCGCTCGCCGGAGGTGTGTGTCCTCCGAGGAACAATTATCTCATAGCCCGAAAGTCAACTTTTTTCTAAATTTACCCCTCTAGGTTTTACTATTTACCACTTTACCAACCTCAAGAGCCAATGGGAGCACGGCACGTGGCGCTCCTCTCCCCTTAGCCAATCACATGCCTCCATTACATCATTTTAACCCTTGCCTACCCTCTATCTACCATAAAGCCATTGGAGAAGGCTATAAATAGCCTTCTCCTCTTCTCATTTCCACACACCCAAGAACAACAACACTTTCTCATCTAAGAGGAGAAAGAGAGTGAGGGAGAGAGTGAAGAAGAGGGAAGGAGCTCACAAGCCTCAAAAGTTCTGATCTTTTAAACCATCCCCTATCCTTCCCTTTTGACCTTTTTTGGCCTCTTTAGCCTAGCCCAATTTGGTCATGGTCCGGTCTATGTAATGACATATACAAGTTCAAAACTAAAGATCCACTTATTTCGTACATAGTCATGACATTTATTCCCTTCTCAACCCCCTTGCTCCTCTAGATTTCTAGTGAACGTATGTTTTGTGACTTGTTATACACTAGATCCTGTCACATCATAAATTCCTAACATTCTAGTCCACTTTTATTACTTCTTTTGCATGAGCATTATTACATCCACCCTCTAGACACATTGTTGGACGTATGCTCTATGACTTGTCGAAATCTCGGATCTTAATATATCAGAAATTCGTGTATGTGTCTAGTCTCATCTCGACTACAGCATTCATTGTTCCTTGAGATTATTTTACCACACTGAGTAGAGACCATACATTCGTACGGGCAGAGAGGTTGCCTAACTCCTTCTCTCTTTATAACCGAGGTCCCTTATCTGGATTCCTAAATCGTAGACCAGGAGTCAATCTAAGGTAGGAGAATCTTGTGAATTCCCCAACCTTACATATTCTGCAGTTCTAGCCGACCGCAGGATTCTAAGATCCATCAGCTAGTGGCGACTCCAACATCCAAATCAGCCTAATCACCCCCAACACCAAACAACCTTAATACAAAATCAGCGTGGACACCGATTTTCAGTGTCTATAGAATGGCGACTCCAATGGAGACTAGCTAACTTGCACTAGCAACACCAAATAACCTTAATATAAAATCAGTGTGGGCGACAATTTTTAGTGTCTATAGAATGGCGACTCCAATAAAGACTTGCTAACTCGCACTAGTTGAGACCCGATTCGAAAGTGTGTGGTATTTTAATTTCAAGGACACATTCTCCATCATTACTGCATTCATACAAAAAAAAAAATCTTTGGTTTATACTTGTTTAGGCATCAATTCAAACCATGACCACTCAATCCCAGGCAGCCATGACTTCTCAGGCTACCCATAAAGAAGAGTTGGCAGCTCCGCCAAGTTTGAAACCATCAACATCAGAACTAATACCTATGTCAGCACCGACATCAGTACCAACAACCCAAATAGATTTTCCAGTCACAGCAGCCTTGAATGAGATGTCTTATAACTTCAGGACGTTACAAGAGTTACTACTTCGCCTAGTCCCAAGTGTAGTACTAAACCCGCAGGCGGCGCAGCCTAGCATACAGAATAGCTTCATCCCTCAAACCCCTTTCACATTTTCCCTCATTCATCCGGCAAACCCTTTTCTCCCTCTCCCGGAAGAGTCAGCACAGGATCAACAGTAACCAGCAATCGGGAGCAACCCTCCCACACATTTCTACTCAACACATCACAACAATTAAGTTACAACACAAGTTCCCCCTAATGGGAACCACAGACAAGAACTGGCGGATGCCCATGAAGGGGGTCAGTTTCGAGCTCAACTCACTCCTCCTAACGAGAGTAACATTCCGAGATTGACAGATACCCCATGTGGGAGCCATTTTTGAACTTCACACCTCCTCTGAAAGGGAGCAGTATTCAATTCCAGCTACATCCCCCTACCGGGAGTCTATCTTCTTTCCAACAACCCCTCATTCTTGATTCATATGAAGAGGAAGTAACACAAATCCTACAACAAGGGGCAAGATATCCACAGCAAAACAAGTCAGAAATCAAGGAACTGCGAGAACAGCTGCAAATGGCACAAAATTAACTACAAAGGCAGTAAGGAGTAAATCACTCATCCACCAAATTTAGGGATTTATGTCCCTTCCAAGATGCTCGGGTACCTCCGAACTTTGAGGTACCCAAATTCAAAAGATATGATGGTAGCGGGTGCCCCATAGTACATCTGAAAGCATTTTGTGGGGAACTTAATGCAATAGCAGGAAACGATGAAGCCTTAATACAGTTCTTTCAGAAATCTTTTAAAGGTGATGCTTTGGATTGGTACACCTCACTCGACAGTCATTACATTAGAACCTGAGAAAGACTTTCTCAGACATTCATTAATAGGTTTTCCCATAATTTGAACATGGCTCCAAGAAGGGCAAATTTGGCTGCCTTGAGATAAAAAAATGACGAATTATTGTCAACATACGTGGGATGATGGCGCGCCATAACAGCTCGAATGAGAAACCCCATCGACGACGAAGAACAAATATCAATGATTATTCATTCAGCAAATGCCAGCATTTCAAGATATCTAATCTCGTAGCCATACGTAAACTTCTCTCAGCTCATCCGAGTTGAGAAACAAGTGGAAGCCGAAAACAAAGCCGGGACCATTTTCCCATGTCCACACTAGGCCCCTACAATTAGAAGAAACAAAGTTGAGGAAAAACCTGTGGGATACGGGAATGGAAACGGCACTGCTCCCGCACAACCCACTACGGAAGTCAACAGTATTATCTTCAATACTCAAGACAATTAGTAAGCTCCACAACCGGAGTCACATAAAGACAGGCAATATCAGCCACAACCAAATAGGTAGTACCAACCATAGCAAGCCCAACAGGGATATCAGGCACAGTCGTCCTAGCAGCAACAGCTTAGGAAAAATGCGTAAGGCCCATACAAATAGGCAATGGTAGGCAGGAAGTTTACCCTTTTAGCACAAACATACAGTCAAGTTCTGACAATGTTAATGCAAAAGCAACTGCTAATACCACTCCAACCTCGACTACCACCTAATCCTTTGCCACCTGGTTATAATGAAAATTAATATTGTATTTATCACCAGACACCTGGTAATCTGACTGACCACTGCCTCACTTTGAAACATGCAGTATAAAATTTAATTGAAAGTCAGAAGATTGGGATTACCCCGCAGGCCAACAATACGACTCAAGTCAATATTCTCCAAAATCTTCTACCATCGCATCAGGCGGGACCCAGCACATCCAGCACCTCTACCGTCAACCACATTGAGGGAGGGCAACGAGGGAAGCATGATGGTGGGTGAAATTTCCATGAACATTACGGTGGACCCCACCACGCTCCATATTGCAAGATGTTCATGCCAAAAGCTAGCTTCAACGGGGGGGGGGGGGGGGGGGGGGTGGTAAGGATTAGTAGAAGTAGGTTATTAGAGTCCTTTTTATCATACAAAATTAAAAAGGTTAAACCGTATGCAAGATTAGTGGCAAGTAGTTTATTGTCTATATATATATATATATATATATATATATATATATATATATATATATATATATATATATATATAAAAGATGGTTTTTAATAAATAGTTTAAAAGAGCTTTGCTAAAGCAACCTTTGAAAGATAGCCGCCGTTGTTTTCCCAAACATGCACTTCCTCTCCTTCTTTAATGCATAAGAAAAGCTGCTTCGTCTTTCTTTTTCTTTTCCAAGCGGGAAAAGCGTTTGAAAAAGGTTGCAGCAATCTTCTTTAGCCCCACTTGAGAACTTGAGAACGTGCATGCGTGCAAGGACACACTTCTTTATAGTTTCACGTGAGAGCTTGCATGCATGCGAGTTCACATAAGTCCATATGGCATGCACTAGCACTTGAGATTCACTGTGGCCCACCCAAATTAAAGTAGGGACGGCAATGGGCCACGTAGTCTATGATTATAAGGCCATGGCTGGGCCTGTCCCTTAAATTTCGTCCAATGATGATGGATTGACCCTGTCTACAGACGTACGTGAAATCTAGTCCATGTTGCACCCAGGTCAAAAGGCGGGGCCACATTTTGGAAGCAAATGGACGACTACAAGAAATTCAATTTGTAAAGTAGCATGATTTCTTAGTTATGGCATTTACATTATGGGATACACCTGACGGATGCTACAATCATGCAGCATTTGAGATTTGCTGTGTCATTCTATCATCTTCGTTCTTATTGGGCTGGGGGCCATTGCCACCCCCTATTCAAAAGTGTACAAGTGCTTTAAATAAAATTAAAAATTAAAAAAGCAATCCGTCTCTAAACAGGTGTCTTTAATTAGTTTCAAGATTCTACGCCAGATCTCCCATTTACCACATTCTTATTGCATTTAATGGAGTCATTGTATAACATTGGTGCTTTGATTTATCCTAAAGGTAGGATTGCTACCATAAGTTTCTTTTTTTTTTCTTTTTCTTTTTTTTTTTTTTGTGTGTGATTAGCCCTTCATTTGAAGTGTATTTTCATCTTTTCAACTAAGTTATAAGAGTGGATCGCTCTCACTTCTCTTCTTGTTTATATGCAACACACATATAAAAGCAAGATAATTAAGGCTAGACTGAGTGAAAGATACCTCATTTCATCACTGAGGTCTTGGCGTCCATCCCTAGTGGGGGTGGTTAACATCTTTTCAATTAAGAAGGCCTATGTGAAAGCCATTCTGCTTATTATGTAACATTCTCAATTTACATTTGTTAAGTGTGTTAGTGTTAGGAGAGCTTAAAGAGGAAAATCTAAAGCTCCAATGCGCCATAGCATTGGAAGAAATTGGCATGGCCCACCCACCTTTGAAACCCTTCTTCCTTTCTTAATATAGCTACAACCCTCTCTCTCACGTGTGTGTTGCGCATGCCATGCCCCTTATGGTCTTAAAATAATAGTAGACATAATCATGTACGTAGATTCATGACCATACCATGATGAACGACACTTGATTTCCTTTAATTATTTTGGCACACATAAGCTACATTCAAGGACAAACATGGAGTGTTTCAACTTAGGGCTACAAGTGTATCGATAGAAACTCTCAAGATCATGGATACTTTCTCTTGATGTTTGTCTTCCTTCATTTTCATCCTAGATCGATTACAAAGCTTTGTTCATAAACCATGCATGTCTAAGTACGTATAAGTATGTTTAAGTACAACTAAGTGCATCTGAGTGCAGTCTAAGTGCATGCATTTGTAAGTGTGTTCAAGTTCATCTGAGTGCAACTTACTTTCATTCACATAGAACCACTCAGACCACACTTGGATGCACCTAAACCATGGAGAGGCACACGTACAAAGCTTTGTATAATTCAAGCTCTTTTTTCTCCCTGTTACTGAAGCATTATAACCTTTGACTAAGAGAGGAACCATGTCCCACCTGATGTGCTTTGATTCTAACAACTGAGGCTCATGATTCAGTAATCCAAACCATTGGTCTGTTCTGTTGGAGGATGGATGGAACATGTCCCCAAAATAACCAGATTGGAATATCCCAAGAACCAACATTAGGGCTTTTGTTTAGTTGAATGTTGACCGTTGTTTACCTGTATGATACAAATTGAAAGGTCGAGTAGTCCAACCGAGGAGATTTCTGGTTTACAGTACATCCACGTTATCACACAACAGATCGACGGTCTGGATTACCGAAACATGAGCCTTATTTGTCAAAAATGAAGACATGAGTATGCTTTCCAAGGTGGGCCTACTTAAAAAGTGATAAGTATACATGATATTTGCTGTGATTAGGTCTAGTTGGTGTAGTTCCAAGCTCTCCTTTTCCTAGATTTAAACTCAAACTGGATGAGCTTTTGAACTGTTGGATTCCATGGCAATCTCACTGGGCCCATCCGTATCCTTGTATCTATACCAACTAGAGCATGCAAGGAAATACCCGAAATTCACAATCCCTAAGCCAGCAATGAGGAAATAGAAGTACTCCAATCTCCCATTATTGAGATCCTCAGGCAACCAGTTGTGGGCCCCACCTCGACTCGTAGTCTGATGGACAATCGCAACCATCAAACTGCTCAAATAATTAGAACACGCCATACCGATGAAGATGAGGGACCCGGCAACACTCCTCATATTCTCTGGGAACTGCTTGTAGTAAAACTCCACTTGCCCGATTGCACTGAACGCCTCTGATAGGCCAGCAATTCCAAGCTGCGGGACCAACCAAAGAGCTGACATGGATGAGATCGCACCACCACCAGATGCAGTTCCAAGCGTCGGATGATGAAGGGCGATGTACCGACGATGACGTTCCACCAGGCCAGAGACTAACATCGAGAATATGGAGAGAAAAACACCAGCACCCATCCTCTGGAGTAATGTGATCCCGCCTTCCTTGCCTGTCAGCCGTCGCATGAATGGGACCAAGATGCGATCGTAGATGGGTATCCAAATCGTCATTGTAATCATGGCGAAGATAGTGAACGAAGCGGCTGAGATCTCGTATGAGCCAAGGTGGCGATCGGATTGTTGGGCTTGGACGATTACGTAGGTTGAATTTTGGACGATTGGGATGAAGAATAGAATACCAGAGCTCCATATGGGAATCACTCTCAATAGGCATTTCAGCTCTTCCACTTGTTGTACGCTGCAAAGCCTCCATTGATCAGCGGCCGATCCATCGGCGTTGATCTTATCTTCAACGGTCAAGATTGCAGCTTTGTCAAGGAACCTATTATCACAGTTATAAGTTAGTAATTTCAATTTCAGTGATTAAGTTGGTGCTTGTATTTTAGCAGGACTAGTATTTTCGAGTTTATTAAATGACGCAAAGAAAGATGAGGTCAATCACAGATAACTCCTCCAAATCCAAGGAGCTTCTCTGGACTCCCCCAAGAGATTCATTGAATCCAAGGTGAATGAAAACAGAAATAATTTAAAATAAATTGATTGATAATAAAATTGAAATTACAATCCTTTAAATAGTGGATGAAGGAAGAAATTTTAGAGTTAAACTCCCTGAAAATGTGACTTATTATAAATAGTAAACTTACCATTAAAAGACAATCATGATTCCCACTAGACTTTATGGTTTTCGACAAAAAAAATTAGAGTGTACAATTTGACCTAACCATGCTATTCTCCTAATTTTTCTAAACCCTTTTTCATAACTCCTAAAAGTCAAACTATCAGAAGTTATGATCAAATTATTAAAACTTACTATTTATAGTAAAAATAAAATAAATTTTTAACTTTCGATTTCGTGGAATCTCGCAAATCCAATGTGGGCAACCCGATATAGCAGAGTTTGTTGGCTAAATTAGCTTCTCCTACCCCAAAAAACTCCTACCCGATATCTGGTGTCATAGCTCTATAGGTCCCACCATAATGAATGTTTTTTAGCCACACCAATTCATTTTTCCAGCTCATTTTAGGGAACGACCCATAAATGAGGTAGATTCAAATTTCAAGTGAACCACACCAAAAGAAACAGTGAGAATTGATGACTTACTGCTGAAAACTTCTTTGGAGTCACATAAGCTTTTAGATTAAATTGATATTTGTGATTTTTCTTCATTTAAGTGTGTGAGCTTATGAACAAGGTGGATGACAAATAAACATTATTGTGAGCCCTAGGAAAGATTCAGTGGTGTACTTCATTATCCCCACCATATACCATAGTGGGTCCACTTGAACTTTGGGTCTATCTCTTTTTCTTTTTTCCTTTTTTTTTTTTTTTCATGTCATAAAATGAGATTAAAAATGAATGGACTAAGGGTAGATAAAACACATGCATTGTGGTGGAGCTCAACTAGGTGGCTGGTTTTGGGGTCACCAGCCAAACAATGTCCTTTATCCAGGTCATTCATCCGTTTTCCAGTTCATTTTAAGGCATAAACTAAAAATTAAAGCACATCCAAAGCTCTCAAGTGAACCACACCACAAGAAACAATGGGATAATGGCATTCACCATTGAAACCTTCCTAAGAGTCGACTATGACATTTATTTTTCATCATCTGCTCATAAGGTCATAGACCTTGGTGAAGGTAAAACATAAATTTCAACCTAATCCTAAAATTCCGTGGCCCTCAAATGATATTCGTTATCCCCACTGTTTCCATGGTGTGGTCCACTAGAACTTCGGATATGGTTCTATTTTGAGCTTACGGCCTAAATTCAGATGGCAAAAAGGATGGAAGGGGCGGATAAAATACATACATAGGCCCCACAGACTCTCCTGACACTACGTAGCTACATGCTGTTGGGGTCACCACGCAATTCAGCGTCCGTTAAAAAGGCCATTGCTCCGTCGTTGCGATTCAGCAGGTTTTTACGAAATGGGATTGCGTGCTGAGTTACTCAGAAGCTCTTATAATGTTGAGTAAAACTAAGTTGGGCTCACCTTGAATGTATGTGGTCTATCCACACCGTCCATCCCTTTTTCCATCTAATTTAAAGGGTTGTGCCCAAATTCGAAGCATATACGAAAATCAAGTAGATCATGCCACAAGAAGCAGAGGGGATAATGATTTCCACCATTAAAACCTTTCTAGGCCCCACAGTGATGTTTATTTGTCATCTAACCTGTTCATAATGCCATGCGGACATGGATGAAGGGAAAACACAAATATAAGCTTCATACGTAACTTCAGTGGCATCAAATAAATTTTCAACTGTTGAAGTTAAGTTCAACTGTTTCTTTCATTTGAATATTTTATATACTTCATTTTCATAGGCTCAAGCCTAAAATTATATGAGAAAATGGATAGAAAGAGCAGATAAAATACATAAATCATGGTGGACCCCTAAGAGTTTACTCAGTCTAATTTCTGCATCTTAAAGTAAGATGTGTGACCCCGCCTCCTTAAAATCAAATGTAACGTTTTTCTTTCTGTTATCTTTTTCCCGATCCGTATCATCCACCGTTCCGCCATTAGTTTGTCTGCGCGTGAAGAGGGATGAGCAGTCCCACTCTCACATGTATGAACCTGGACCACATGACGAGTACCGAAAAAGCCGACCAAACTGCACGTTGGTCTGTGTTATCACTGGCAATCCATGGTACAAAAATACCGAAAGTGGATGATCTCAACCATCCAACCAATAGCATTAAAAATGGTTAATCCAGATCAAACAAGGAAACGTCCATCCATCATTAATGTACTACTATTCCATTACTTCAGTCCATCGATCATTGTGCGATTATTCCATTATTTTAATAATGGATTGCATATGATTCCAAAGAATCAGTTTTTTTAGATGATACTAAAGGTCCTTTCAGGATCCATATAATAATGGGCCATTCTAATAGATTATAATAAAATGATGGTAGAAAATCACACAGTAAAAGCTGTGGAGGAGAACGAGGGACTTGCATAAGAAAGAGAGATCATTTACCATAGTGTATTGTATTTCCAACTATATATATATATGTGTGTGTGTGTGTGGGGGGGGGGGGGGGGGGGGGGGGGGGGGAGAATGGTACTATGAGGTCGAGATGTGTGGGTCCTAGAATGAACGTCAACACCGTGCATTTGATAGGTTTCCTTTAGCTTACGGGATATCCCAAAAATCAACCATACATGCAGAACTCATGTGGACAATACCATTTAAAACCATGTTAAAGCATGCCTAGAACATAAAAAAGCACTTGGTGGAGCCAACCTAAGTTTTGGATGCGGCTGAAACTTGTTCTGACCCCTCATCCAAGTGGGACACACACAATGGATGGGCCAGATTTGTGAACCACATTTCTGTGGGCCCAATAAATAATTATGAATGTTTTAATGAGAGGATAATCCCTTTCAACTGTTGTATGTGGTGTGGTCCATCCAAGTCATGGAATGACTTGATTTTTACGCCTATCCCTCGTCATGGAATGGTCCATTTAACTGATGGGGTAGATGTGCGACACACATCATGGTGCCTACATAGCTCGACCTCATGGGAAAGTTCCCATGAGGTCGACCTCATAGTACGCGCGCGCACACACATTTATGTGTGTGTGTATATCAAATGCTCACTTGCGCATTAGTTCGCATGGAACTCGTGCAAACTTTTTTGAAAACCCATCACATATGATTTTCCTCTAAAATGTGAACGGTTCATGTGAAGCAGCACCTTATGAAACACCTGATTCCAATTTTTTTACTTTGATCTAAAACTCTGATGAGCCATGAAAAATGAAAACAATTTCCTCCTTTGGGTTGCATTTCTCTTTACTATGGCTTACTAGAATTTTAAATCAGGGTGAAATTTTTTCCATTGGGATTTTATGGGATTCCGCATGATCACATGGACCGTTCGAATTAGATGCGCATGACATGTGTGCAAAGGTGCACACGTGCATGCCTTGGTGCGTAGGTGAGCATGAAACTACACACACACACAATGGGGTTGCATGGCCCATGGGTGATGAAGGTGGAAATACTAACCTTTTGGCACATGAGTGTAAACTTTAAGCTGTCCATCCCTACTATGTGGACAATGTGGCCTAAAAAGCAAAAGCCTGTTCACTCATCAAGTGGGTCATAGTTTATATAACAATTGAAAGGTTGAGAATAACTTGACAAGGTATTTTTTAATTATTATTGAGCCATTAGCTTATTTCTAGTATTGCATGCAACCGATTAAGAAGACCAGGTTGACATTTAAGCTAGCACATCTCTAGAGAGGAACAAAGGGTGTATCAATCAACAAGCCGAGTACGAATAGCAACTTTCTAAACAACAAGATAATCACATTTTCTATATAAACTTTCAATAGTAGATAAACGGATTACCTGAATTGATCCGTGTATGGAAGCATGGTGTTGATAGAATTTTTGTGGACAGGATTGAAGAGAGAGTGTGGTAGGCCATCCGGTCGCTTTAATCCACGTTTCCTAATCGCAGCCGTTAAAACCTGTATTATGCTAACAAAAGGGCTTCCTTCGGGCTTGATCTTAACATAGACGCTCGAACCGATGAAGAAGAACACACATGATAGGAACATTAGAAATGTAGGGATCCCTAAGCCCACGGCCCAGCTCACTTTATCTTGAACGTAGATGATTACAGTCAATGAAACCATCATCGCGAACGTGAAGGTGAAGAAGTACCAGTTGAAGAAGCTGTTGACACCCCTCCTACCGGACTCCGTCGACTGATCGAATTGATCAGCTCCGAAGGCAAGGTTACATGGCCGAATTCCGCCGGCGCCGACTACTAGAAATCCAAGACCAAATAGTAGGAAAGCCATTTGCAATGGTGTGGGCCCCACACAAGATCCAGCATCATGAGTCCCACAGTGTGGGGGATGCAATTTAGCGATCGCTGCCGTTAGCATGACAAGGAGCATACCCTTCATACAAAGCACACATTATCTATTTGAGCATAACCTTCATAAAATACTAATTACACAAACACAATAAGAAACTTAGGTCCGTTTGGTTGGGGGATTCTATGAAATCATGATTTTGGTACGCTTCATTTCTTTGATTCGCTGCACTAAAGCTGCACTT
Organism: Magnolia kwangsiensis; assembly: GCA_037074715.1. Classification (NCBI taxonomy): domain Eukaryota; kingdom Viridiplantae; phylum Streptophyta; class Magnoliopsida; order Magnoliales; family Magnoliaceae; genus Magnolia; species Magnolia kwangsiensis. The sequence goes on from CM073581.1 coordinate 103,901,312, forward strand.
TCATCTGCATAAATGCAATTATAGATATTTTAGGGGAAAAAAAAAAAAACTAAAAATGCATCTTTAGTGCAGTGAATCCGAATTCGAGCACTTGAGGCACACCAAAATCAGGATTACACTTAATCTCAATTATACAGTATTCCCTATCCAAACAGACGCTCGAAAAATTTTCAAATTTTACATTGGATCAAGAAAATTATTAATGCTAATGTTTCCAATCTATCAATGGAATTTTTGAATCAATGAAAGTAAGACAATCACAATAATTGGTGATTAGCACTACCATAAGAGAGGCGATGGATGCAAATCCCAGCGTCTTGAAGCGACCAAAGTAAGAATCAGAAAGAAATGCCCCGAATAATGGCGCCAGGTTTGTAGTACCGGACCAGACATTGATTAGTAAAGCAGCCGATACACGCTTCATGTTGAAGATTGTAGTGAGATAGACCATGAGGTTGGAGGAGGTTCCAATAGTCCCAAGCTTCTCAAATGTCTCATTTCCTACAATTTTTCGGTACATCTTAGAAATCAAAAGGGTGTGAAAAAGAAGAAAAAAAACAAAAAAGTTACATAGAGAAAGTGGCCATTTAATTGAAACGTCCATACATACCTATGATATATGGCATAGCTTTCCATCCTCTATGCTTCTTCTTATCTTGGATTGCCTCTAATTTCTCTGGTTTCTCCATGCTTGCATTTGCTTCTTACTCGCGGCTTGAAGTGACTGAAGCAAGAATCAAAAGTGTGTGAGAGAGAGAAATAGAGAGATATTGTATTAAATAAGTGAGGATGATAGCACGCGGTCCACACAAATTTTGTTTTACATCTGAAATTATATTGATTGATTCTGGCGAGTTGAAAATTAGTACATCAGCAAGAGTAGAGCCGTGTTCTTCCCTCTAGAAGAGCCGCGGAAAAATCAGCCACGCAAATGTTATTGGCCTAATACAGACATCGACCAACGTCTCTATCAGTGTCAGTGGCTTACCATGTCTTGTTTGGTGGCGGTGCTCATCCCTATTTCACAATTACCATTTACCACTGTTAGCTATCTATCAGCTAATCTGACATAGGCAGCCGTGTTTGAAAGCGTAGCTTCCGCGTTGGTGCTGTCGGCCGAACCGGCTAAGGGCCTGTATGGTAGATGCACAAAAAATGAGTTCATCTATTTCTGAGTGATGAAATACAGAGAATGATGGTTGGTTCCAAGATTATTTTAGTTCTTACCAAAAAGTGACATGGGCTACAATACCTAATTAGTATCAAGGAGTTGTACAAGAAACTACCTACTAAATATAGAGTTTTACAAGTAACGACCTATTAAATATAGAATTTTACAAGAAACTACCCACAAATAAGGATTTTACATTCAGGCACATTTTTCAAAATAGTTTTCAATAAATTACCTAACTAATCTGATTAGTTATCACTAGAGTACCTTCAGCTAGATTTTTAACTGCCATTGGGGTGGGCAGATGCCCAAGTGAGTGGCTTGAGTGGGCCCCACCTTGATGTTTATGTGAAATCAACCGGATGACCACTAGGTGAGTCACCTATATTGGCCCTGCGCCTAGCATGGGGTGATGCACCTAGTAGTACTTGTAGCAATTTCACATAAACGTTATGATGGGACCCACAAAAGCCCAACCCCAGTCAAGATCACACAACTGGTCTCCTGAGATCTTGTTTGCTGGAGAACCTCTCTCTCTTTCTACACATGCATGTAGTTGCATGCATTGTTTACTTGGAGAGTCTAATGGGGTGATCCTTACTGTCCAAGTCCACAACACATCTCTTGAGATACATGAAAAATCATGCTGATCGAATCCATCCTTAATTTAGCATGTTTTTCTAGCTATTTCCATCTCTTTTCCTATCCATGGATGGGATGGCTATGACAGCCTAACAAAAGTGATTATTAGAATTATAAGCAATCTATGACGGACCCTAACAAACTGATGGAATTTGTTAATTGGACTGATTTTTCTGTAATGATCTTGATTGTTTGTATTAAAGGCCATTGATCAAATGGTTGCATTTGCTGGATTTGCATATAGTTGCATGCTAGCCAATGAAATATTGTCTGGAACCAATTAACCATAGGTCAATGGATTAGACTTAAGTGTCTCACTGCAGCCAGCACTATAACTTACGGTGCTCTAAGGGCACGGGAGCATTATAACAGCATTGGTTAGTTTTAGGGTGTGGACAGGGATATACTAATGCAAGAAAGAATGTGAAAAACAAGAAGAAGATCACTATCTTTCTCAAACAATCAAGACCTTGAATTTATATAATGAATTCTTGAGTTCACAGGAAGTAAGAGAAAAATTCGTGTGATAATTTTAGATTGCTCAATTACATCACACATATAGAAGATCCAAAATCTTAATTCAAATAAGCATACCGGAGAGAGTAAAATCTCTTTAAAAGGCTAAATTTACTAAAATAAAAAAATTTAAAAAAAAAAAGTTTAATAAGACTATTAGAGCATTCCTAACATTATTACAACTAACTTCTAAAAATGCAAAAATCATAAAATTGCAAAATAGAAAAATATGAAGAAAACAAAAAAAAATAAAAGTAGTAAAATTTTCTTAAAAACCCAATTTTAACACTAAAGAAGTACATTTTTTTTGTAAAACAAATGAATTCAACTAACGTGGCAGGTGGATTGACCCTAGATACAATGTTACATGAAGATTGATAAGTTGTACATTTAATTAATGACGATACTTTTATAAAAAACTACGGTTGTTTTACATTCAACACTTTAAACGACAATTTCTACATATATGAAATGAATCTCTTCTAGCTACACATATCTAGGGCCCACTTACTGTTCGGGACTTGTACAAAACCTTAGGATCTAGCCTCCCGAATAAATCAGAATTATGGAATAATAAAAGCAATGAAATAAATCAAAGCACAATCACACACCACACAAGAGATTTTTACGTGAAAAACCCTCAAAGAAGTAAAAACCACGAGACCTCGTCCAGATCAACAATCCACTATGAAGTAGAAAGTTTACAACCTTCGTCACTCACACAGGAGTGAATGAACAATAAGAGAATAAAAGAAAAACAGAGGAATCTCACCGATCACGAGGACATAGAAGCGCTGAGACGACGGCTCCCTTTCATAAGCTTCATCTCTCTCTTCTCTCACTCTCTCACCTTTAATATCATAAACCCTTTAGAAAACCCTCTTGTGTTTTTTCTTCACACAATATCTCTTAGAAAAATCATAGGGATCTCTTTTTATAGTTTTAAGAAACTCCCTTCCGCATCCCAATTGTAAGACTTGCGAAACGAAATCCACGCAAAATCGCGAAACGAATCTGCGTAGCTACTACCGGTCGTACTGAGTCCACGACCAGTCATGAGCCGCCTACGACTGGTCATGGACCACCAACGACCAGTCGAGTACCCCAGAAAAAACAGTCCGCACTCGCTGGACTTTGAGTCGTGCAACCCACGATTGGTCGAGCAACGACCCACGACCGGTCGAGTAGGGCTCTCGACCAATCAAAGATGGGTCAAAAAAATCCATCAAATCTCCACCTTTTTGACACAGGAGGGATTCACTTTCTTCAAGCCAGTCAGGTTTCTGCAAACCTCAAACTTTCCCTTGAGCAAAGCCTTGGTCATCATATCTGACCCATTATCATCCGTGTGGACCTTCTCAAGCTGTAACACCTTCTTTTCCAAAGTATCCATAATCCAGTGATACCGAATCTTTATGTGTTTCGACTTGGAATGTTAACTTAGATTCTTACTCAAGTGTATAGCACTCAAACTATCGCAATAGACCACGTGCTGCTCCTACTTCAGGCTAAATTTTTGTAGGAATCTCTTCATCCAAAGTATCTCTTTACATGCCTTTGTGACTGTAATGTACTCGGCATCTGTCATCGACAATGCTACGACCCTCTGTATCTTGCTCTGCCAAGAAATTTCTCCTCCTACAAACGTGAACATGAACCTCGATGTAGACTTCCTGGAGTCTATGTCACCTGTCATATCTGCATCTGTGTAGCCCTCTAACACAGGTTTACCATCACCATAGCATAGGTTCAACCTGGATGAGCCTCCTAGATACCGTAGTATCCACTTCACCGCTGCCCAATGCTCTTTGCCAGGATTGGAAAGATATCGGCTGACAACACCAACCGCATATGCTATATCTGGGCGTGTACACACTATAGCATATATCAAACTTCCTACAGCTGACGCGTAGGGTATCTTCTATATCTCTTCCATCTTTACCTTCATCTTGGAACACTGTCTGTCGCTCAATTTGAAGTGACCATCTAGTGGAGTACTGACCGACTTTTCTGCATTCATATTAAACCGCTATAGAACTTTCTCAATATACCGCTCTTGTGACAACCAAAGCTTCCTGCTACTTCTATCACGGGTTATCTCCATTCCTAGGATTTATTTAGCTGGGCCCAAGTCCTTCATCGCAAAAGACTTACCCAATTCCTGTTTCAGCCTGTCAATTTTCTTGATGTCTTTTTCCATGATAAGCATGTCATTAACGTATAAGAGCAGAATTATGAAATCACCATTTAAGAACTTGCGCATGAACGCACAGTGGTCCGACTCCGTTCTATCATACCGATGCTGTAACATGAACGAATCAAACTTCTTGTACCATTGTCGTAGAGCTTGTTTCAGCCTATATAAGTTCTTCTTCAGCCTACACATCATATGCTCTTTGTCCTTAACTTCGAACCCTTCTAGTTGGTGCATGTAGATCTCTTCTTCCAAGTCGTCATGGAGAAAAGTAGTTTTAACGTCCAACTGCGCTATCTCCAGATCCATGCTAGATGTCAACCCAAGCAACACCCATATGGATGTCATCTTCACCATTGGTGAGAATATCTCCTCGAAGTCTATGTCGTTCCTCTGACTGAACCCTTTTACCACAAGTCTAGCCTTGAACCTCCTCTGTGAATTCTTCTGCTCAACTTTCTTTCTGAACACCCACTAAGCTTTCTTGCCCTTAAGCAGTTTCACCATGTCATAGGTGTGGTTCTTATGTAAGGATTTCATCTCCTCTTATATAGTTTTCAACCACTCCTCCTTATGCTCGTCGGCTAGGGCCTCAGAATAGTCTTTTGGCTCTCCCCCATCAGTCAGCATAATGTACTCAAGCGGTGAGGACCTCTTGGACGGCTACTTGTCCCTAGATGACCTCATCACCTGTGGCTCACCAAGTGGATCAAGTGGGGGATGCTCCCCTGGTCCATCTTCTGAAAGGACTCCCTCGTCCTCTGCACGTTGTTGTACTCTCCCATCATCAGGCACCATGGGAGGAATAACCGGATCTATGTCATCTAGCTCACCTAAACTAGGCTGGTTCTTTTCTGGCTTACCAATGTCTTTTATACACTGATCTTCAAAGAAAATCACATCTCTGCTCCTGACAAGCTTCCTCTCGGTCGGATCCCACAATCTGTAACTGAACCTTTCATCACCGTACCCTAAGAAAACACATTGCCTGCTCTTCATATCGAGCTTGGACCTCTCGTCCTTTGGCATGTGAACAGATACCCTGCATCCAAACACCCTGAGATGACTATACGATGGATCCTGTCCAGTCCACAGCTTCTCAGGTACTTCTCCATTCAACGGGGCTAATAGAGACCTATTTATCAGATACACCGCCGTGTGCATTGCTTCTCCTCAGAACGTCTTGGGTAACTTTACATGGGATAATATGCATCTGATTCTTTCAACAATGGTGCAATTCATTCGCTCTGCTACACCATTATGATGGGGGGTCTTAGGAACCATCTATTCATGCCGTATACCCAGGGACTTGCAGTACTCATGAAAGTAGCCAATGTATTCACCACCATTGTCAGTGCGGATGCACTTCAATGATCTATCTGTCTCTCTCTCGACCATAGCATGAAACAATTTAAACACACTAAAGACCTCGTCCTTGGATTTCAAAGCATAAACCCAAACCCTCCTAGATGCATCATCTATAAAAGTAACAAAGTATAATGCCCCACCCAAGGTTTTTATCCTCATAAGACCACAAATATTAGAATAAACCAAATCTAATGCATGCACTTTATTAACATGAGAAGTAGTTTTAACAAACGAAACTCTATAGAGTTTTCCTGATAAACAATCAAGATAGGTTTTGAGAGGCATACCTGTCACGTCTGGAAGGAGTCACTTCCTCGCTAGTAGCTGAAGCCCTTTTTTCACTCATGTGGCCTAGACGCCTATGCCACATGTCTATAGTTGAATCTTCCACTGCGTTCAACTCACCCTTGCATACACTAACACTTGCCTTGTATAGGGTACAATACTTCTTTCATCTGGCTGCGATCAACGAACCATTGATGAGCTTCCAGCGCCCACCAGCAAACCGGCTTTCATAATCATCATCATTCAGCCTTTACGTCGACATCAAGTTGAAGCGAAGGTCTGGGATATGTCTCACATCCCTGAGAACCAATGTGCAGCCCACATCAGTCTTCACACAAATATCACCAACCCCTACGATCTTCGATACGCCAGAATTTCTCATCTTTACGGTCTCATAGTCTCCTGATTTGTATCTTATGAAGAAGTTCATACGTGGAGTCGCGTGAAAAGACGCCCCCGAGTCTATCACTCAGTCGGTGTCCTAACTCGTAGCCGTGAAACATACATCATGATCTACAGAAAAAATAATTACAACATTGTCATCTGAAGCGACCGCAGTGGAATCTGATTCTTCCTTCTCCTTTCCTTTTTTTTTCTTATCGTTTTTAGCCTTACGACATTCATGCTTATAGTGACCCTTCTTACCACAATTCCAGCATTTAACATCTTTTCTGTTACTTAACTTGCCTCTTGATTTATCTCGGGCCTTCCTGCCCTTCCTGTTCTTTCTTCTCCCTTGTTCTTATGTCACAAGTGTCTCTTGCTGAGTAGACCCCTGAGACTTCCTCCTTGTCTCTTCATTGAAGAGACAACTAGTAACCTGTTCCATGAATATCTTTTCGTCTGGCGCGGAGTTACTTAGAGACACCACCAATGTCTCACAACTGTCAGACAATGAACTAAGCAATAATAAAGCCTGCGATTCATCATCCAGAACCATCTTCATAAAGGAGAGTTAGTTCACTATATTGCTTACCTCATTTCATGTGTTCGGCCACAGAACTACCATCCTTGAATTTGAGATTCACAAGTCGTCTTATCAAAAAAATCTTATTACCGGCTGTCTTCCTCTCATATAGCCCTTCTAATTTCAGACATAGGCTAGCGGCTGAGGTTTCTGTAGACACATGGTGAAACACAGTATCATCCAACCATTGTCTAATAAACCCCACTATCTTTCGGTCCAACTTCTTCCAATCTTCATCAGACATATCCTTAGATTTTACTAATATGCCTAAAATTGGAGAGTATAAGTCCTTGCAATAAAGCAAGTCCTCCATCTTAGCCTTCCATATGGTCCAGTTAGAACCATTGAGGCTGATCATCCTTGATGAGCCACCTTCCATAATTCTAAACTAATCCTACCTGTTCAATGAATTTAGCGCTCTGATACCACTTTGTTGGGGGCCTTGCATAAAACCTTAGGATCTAGCCTCCCGAACAAACCAGAATTATGGGATAATAAAAGCAATGAAATAAATCAAAGTACAATCACACACCACATAAGAGATTTTTACGTGAAAAACCCTCAAAGAGGTAAAAACCACGGGACCTCTTCTAGATCAACAATCCACTATGAAGTAGAACGTTTACAACCTTCGTTACTCATGCAGGAGTGGATGAACAATAAGAGAATAAAAGAAAATTAGAGGAATCTCACCGATCACGAGGACGTAGAAGCGCTAAGACGACGGCTCCCTTCCACAAGCTTCATCTCTCTCTTTTCTCTCACTCTCTCACATTTGATATCCCTAAACCCTTTAGGAAACCCTCTTGTGTCTTTTCTTCACACAATATCTACTAGAAAAATCCTAGGGACCCCTTTTTATAGTTTTAGAAAACTTTCTTCCGCATCCCAGTTGCAAAAGGACTTGCAAAACGAAATCCACACAAAATCACGGAACGAATCTGCGTAGCTATGACAGGTCGTGAGCCACCTACGACTGGTCGTGGACCACGTACGACCGATCCAGCACCTCCGAAAAAAATAATCCGCACTTGCTAGACTTTAAGTCGTGCAACCCACGACTGGTCGAGCAACGACCCACGACCGATTGAGCAGGGCTCTCACCCAGTCGAAGACGGGTCCAAAAAACCCATCACTTACATCATGTCACACATAGGATTAGGGCCGATTTTGACATACGACTACTTTTGTTCAAACTTCTTTTGGTCTAACTATGCAAAGGATGCATTTGCAACCCACTTTACATCATAAACCCACAGCGAGCCTAATCATTAAGGGCTCAAATCAATACCCAAACCTGCAAAATACCCACCCAGGAGACCTATAGAGCCCATTACACCCTTGGAATAAATGAAAAGGGTAAAAGAATAGAAAATTATGGGTCTTACTTTAGTTGATTTCTTAAGTCTTGAGTTCATAGACTTAGCTGATTTCTTAAGTCTTGAGTTCATAGACCTATACCTAACCTAATTAATTATCAATCCTTCATTACCTAGATCCAAACCTGGTTAACCACTCATGCCATGGTGGGCACACTTGCATGAGATATAGATTGTTGAGGTCAAAATCTGGTCGGCCCTCTCTCCACGTCTCCTCCTACATGTCGTCCTTGAAGCCTGCACCAAGAAAACGGGAAAAGGTGACCCTGGCTAAGCCGGGGGACCCTCCGATGCCTAAGTCAAGACAAGGGAATCGGGGTCTAGGTAGAGAGTAGAGGAGAGGAGAGCTTGATATCGCGTACCTATAGATATTGCGTCGGGTAATATTTATACTTACCTGTGGAATGGTCTGGGTCCTATAATCTCGGCACGATCAGAGGCATTTTAGGATCATGGAGATATTGCGCGCAATATACTGATTGTGCAGCATATCTAGTGAATCGTGCGCATCTATGAGCGAAGTTATCGGTCACGCTCAGATATGGCAGTTTCCATGTCAGCCAGATGGGATGTGCCTCCCTGATTATCTACTCGGCTCAGCTAGTCCGACCTCAGAATAAAGGACAATCTCCAAGTTAAACGGTGTCTGACCCGACCCGTCGAGTCAGATCGGATGCGGTCGGCCTCCGAGCTGAGTCGCACCCAAAGACTCGCATGTTGTTATTGTGATGCAAGAATCAGGTCAGATGGGTCGTGCCTCGGGCGCCTCAGACGTAACGGCATCGAGTCGGCTCAGACTTATAGTTAGATTAATGTTCTTTCATGTGCTCGGATCTCCCCATAACAGAAGCCCCCTACTCTTTGAGTTTGCTTGCAGGCTCAGAAAGTACTCATGTAAGAAATCTCCCGCCCTCACTGCAATGATGACGGGTTTCGAATTGTACGCATGCTGGTCGATTCGGTTGATGCGTGGCGATGGTTACGATTCTGAATCTCCTTCCAGCCTATGAGAGGATGCCACGCAGGCCTGAGGAGACATGTACGTGACGGTTTTGATTGTTCGGGCATTGCTTCGCATACCGAGGTACGCTGCCCGATGTCAGAGCCGTACCGACGGTTCAGTATTCCTCCAATGAGGTGCGACCATGTGTACTCGAAAATCACCTCGTGCTGATTCGGCTGCGGCCATTAAGGCTCACCATCAATGCAGAATTCCTTCGTTGCCTATATAAGGCACCCCGAATTTTCGTTCATCACTTTACATTCTGAATCAGAAGAGCATACCGGAGGAGGCAATTTTCGACGAGGCGATTTCAGCTGAGTTCGAAGTTTCCGGTAGAAGGAGATTTTTGGCAGTCACTCGGTGAGTCCTGTGGATCTTCATCCTTTTTCCTACCATGTCTTCCGACCTTGAGATGGTTCATGAATACGCCGATGACTCTGAGCCGGGGAGTTCTAAAAGTAGGAATTGTCATCTTCCTTTGTGCGCTGCAGAGTGGGATCCGTCTCCCACTACACCCCTTTATTAGGAAGGTTGCGGCTTACCTTGGATTGGCTCCCGGACAATTTACTCTGAATACCTGGAGAGTGATAATTTTTACCTAAAATATTTACAGACAAGTTGGAAACTCCGAGCTGACCCCAGAGGAACTGCTGAGTCTGTACCTGGTCAAGCATGACAACAAAGATCCATGGTACTATTTTGCGACTCGTGGGAGTAAGGGGTCGGGATTGGTGATGCACCACCTGCCGTCCTCCAACAAGGACTGAAAAATAAGTGATTCTGTACGGCAGGTGAATGGGAGGCACCAGCAGCTGAGCTTAAGACCTCAACGGCTCATATTCTGACCCATTTTACAAAACTAGGTTGGACTTCATCTAGCATCCGGATTGCTGCCTTAGTTTTCACCTATTTCAATTGAAGTGAAATTTCTCCTTTTCCTTTTGCAGCTTTTCCAAAGGGATTTCCGTTCCTCGACTTATACTAGAAAAATCATATTGCGAAGGCCAGAGTGTGATAAGAAACGCTTCGTTCCTGGGCTGATTTGATCACCACAGCCAATCTTCACTGGTCTGGGCTTTGTAAGTCCCAACCTTTCCCACGTCCCTCAGTAAGCTACCCTAATCTCTTTGATGGGCTTCCTTTCGGTCACTTAGTAGCTGATACCGTCTTTTCTTTCGCAGGCATTGCCAAGGCGTCCGGAGCTCGGAAGAGAAAAGCGGCTCAGACAGCAGCGGAATTGCTGAAGGAAGCCCCCGGAGTGAAGATCACTCGGAAGAAATCAGTCCTCCCTCACGTGAGAAAATCTTCTTTTGCGCCGACCTTAGCACCCCCAGCTCCGAGACCAGTTGGCTCTGCCCCCGCGATGCTGACCCTAGCGCGCCTTAGTACTGTCGCGGCTCCTTCAACAGTTTTACACCTGGTGGTATCTCCTCCTCCAGGGCTCGTCCGAAAGACTGTGGCCGACAACTCAGTCGTTCCGAGCCCTGTTGCTCCTCGTGCTCCTGCTATCGCCATTACCCCCACCATGGAGGCTCCTGCTGCAGCCCCCGAGCCCTCCATTGCTATCCCATCTTCCTTCGAACGGGAGGAGGCCATTAAAATGGCCGACAATATGATTTCTCCCCCCCTCGAGATCGGGAGGAGATGTCCACACCGAGGGTCAAAACTCGACCGGCAGCAGGGTAGGGGCCGAGGAGGCTGTAGCCTCGCCCCAGGCGGGCACAAGCGGTGAGAGATTCGAGTCCGGCTATCATATGGCTTGCTTGGCTCCGTAGGCCTCCAAGCATGCCCCCGAGGAGGACATTACTAGGAACATTGGCAGATCGGAAGGCGGCTTTCTAAACGACCTAGCCGTCATATGCTACACGGTACGTCTCCAAGAGGATTTTTTCTTTTCCTTTGTATTGTATAATTATCGTATATGTTTTCTCAAAGTTCTGATCCTTGTTTCCTATTCAGGCTGTCCCGGTGTTGCTCTCAATTCGGGAGAGAGCACGGGAACATCGGAGGAGGGAGATGGAGTTCGAGACTCTTCAGGCCGAGACGGCGGCTCTACGTGATGAATATGCCCTTTTGAAGTCCGAGCAGGGTGAGCTGCGCCGGCAACTTTCAGACGAGAAGGCCAGAGTGATTCGACTGTAGGGAGTCATCGTCGACCTGGAGTCTAGGGAGCTACAGCTACAAGAAAGGGCGGATAATCTCAAGTCCAGCGGCGATGCAGTGACCGCCGAGCTGACCCGCGCCAGAGCTCACGCGGATTCTTTGGCCATGGAGACTACTCGACTAGGTGAAGCCCTGAAATGCGCCAAAGTCGAGGCGGCTGAATAGCTAACCCAAGCCGTAAATCAGGCCGTGGAGGCTCAGCGGGATAAAGATGAGGCCTCTCTAGCCGCAGCGGTTGCCACCGCGGTTGAAGATTTCAAGACCTCCAAGGATGCCGAAGCTGCGACATTCTACAACCGCGGCTTCGATGCTTGTCTCGAGGCAGTCTTGGGTTTATACCCAGACCTCGATCTTGACCCTCTTCTGCCTGAGGATCCCGAAGATGCCCCTGCTGAAGTTGCCCGCTCGGACCAAGCCCTTGACGCCCAGGCTCCTCCTCCAGCATGAATACATTTTATCATTTTTTTATACTATAAATGTATTTTTTGCCCCTCCGAGGGGATTCAATGAAAAATATTTCTTTAGTATTGCGTTAACTCGTTCTAAGATGTAGTCAAGCAGGCCTCTTTACGGGCCTGGCCCCTTCATTCCGTCATCTTGTCGAGCCGAGTACTCTAATGGAGGGTCGGGTCACTATTAGATTTTTTTTCCTCGAGGGGATGCCTTATCGATCTTTCGTAAGATTAGGCTCCGATCTCTTAAAGGATCGGATCATTTAATTCGTGCTTGTGTTGATAAGACAATCGGGCAAGCATCCAAAGTAAAATTGAACTTTTATTAAGAGCCTTAAAGGCTAGCCGTTCGGAGGCGTATATTTTATTATGAGCCTTAAAGTCTAGTCCCTCATGGGTAGTAGATCTTCAAGTGTTCAACGTTCCAAGGATGAGGGAGATTACGGCCTTCGAGGTCTTCCAGGTGATACGAACCTAGTTTGGCAAACCTGACCACACGATATGGTCTTTTCCAGTTAGGTCTGAGCACTCCTGCCCCTGGCTCAGCCGTGTTCTGGAAGACCCGTCGAAGGACTAAGTTCCCTGGGTGGAAGCGCCTGAGTTTGACCTTTGAATTGTAGAAACACACTACCTGCTGATGCCGAGCCGTCGTTCGAAGCTTGGAAACCTCTCTGAGTTCTTCGAGCAAATCTAGATTAACAGCAATCTGCTCAGAGTTTTGATTTTCTTCGAAGCTTCTTACCTGCGCCGTTGGGAGTCTGATTTTCACTAGCACCATTGCCTCCGAGCCATAGGATAACGAAAACGGAGTTTCTCCCGTCGATGTCTGGGCTGTAGTCCTATAAGCCCAGAAGATGAAGGGGAGCTCCTCGACCCAATTTTTCTTCACTTTTTTCAGCTTTGTCTTGAGATGGTGCTTGATGATCTTGTTGACCGCCTCTACCTGTTTATTCGACTGCGGGTGCCGAGGCGATAAGTAAGCGTTCATAATGCCAAGCCCTTGACACATACTACGGAACTTGTCGTTATCGAATTGGAGGCCGTTATCAGAAACGATGGTTCATGGGATTCCGAACCGGTAGATGATATTTTTCCACACAAAGTCGATTACTTTTTGCTCAGTGATCTTCGCGACTGGCTCGGCCTCGGCCCACTTAGTGAAGTAGTCGACTGCAACTATAGTGAACTTGACTTGTCCCTTCTCAGTGGGCAAGGGACCAATGATGTCGATCCCACATTGGGCGAACGACCATAGTAAGCTCATGGGGGTCATTTCTCCTGCCGGTTGCCTCGGCACGGTAGCAAAACGCTGACACTTGTCACACTTCCGAACAAAGTCCTTGAAATCTTGCTTAAGAGTCGGCTAGAAATACCCTTAACGAAGTATCTTCATGGCCAAGGCGCGACTGTCGGAATGGTTCCTGCATATTCCCTCGTGAATCTTTCAAATCACGTAGTCGGCCTCATCCGGTCGGAGGCATTTAAGGTAAGGCTGAGAATGTCCCTTCTTGTACAACACTCCATCCAATATAGAGTACCGGGCCGCTCTGACCCTAAGTCGCCTCGCCTCTAGTTTTTTCGAGGGGGTTTCACCAGATGACAGATAATTGAAGATCGGATCCATTCAACTAGGAATGGACTGGACGGGATTGACTTTCTCTGACTATTTAATACTCGGGTGTTAAATGAACTCGACAGGAATGAAACATGGGATCTTTTCCTCGTAGGCCGAGGCGAGTCTTGCTAAGGCATCGGCCCATGAGTTCTCGGCTCTGGAGATTTTCCGGATGGTGCAACTCCAAAATCTCTCGATCAATTTCCTTGCTATCTCGAGGTAGGCGATCATTCTGACTTCTTTAGCTTCGTACTCCGAAGAGATGTGGTTCACTACCAGCTGCGAGTCGCAACGGACTTGCAGGGCCTGAACGCCTAGGCTCGCTGCCAGCCTGAGCCCAACTAACAATGCTTCGTACTCGGCTTCGTTGTTTGAAGCTTTGAATCCGAGTCTGATTGCGTATTGGATTTTCGTTAAATCAGGTGCAACCAGGACAACACCGGCTCCTACTCCTTTAATATTGGAAGACTCATCAACATAAAGGACCCACCCTGGATCCGATGCTGCCTCTTGGTTGCTCAATGGGATAGGTGGTGTCATTTCAACTTCCTTACTGACTTGCTCCCCATCCGGAGTTGTGAACTCGGCGATAAAGTCGGCTACAGTTTGACCCTTGAGTGTCGTCCTAGGGCGGAATTGAATGTCAAACTTTCTAAGCTATACGGCCCACTTGGTCATCCGACCCGACACTTCTGGTCTATGGAGGACCTGCCTCAAAGGAGAGTTTGTTAGTACAACTATGGAGTGGACCTGGAAGTATGCTCGCAGTCTTCTGGCCGAGACGACGAGGCAGAGCGCCAGTTTTTCCAAGGACTGATACTTTGTTTCAGCTGGTACCATGGCTTTTCTTACATAGTACACGGGATACTGCTTGCTTCTGACCTCTCTGATCAGAGCCAAACTGACAGCTGAAGCCGAGACTGCGAGGTAGAGGAACAAAGGCTCCCCTTCTTCAAGCTTGGACAATAAAGGCGGTGAACCCAAGTATTGTTTTAATTGCTGGAAGGCATGCTCACATTTTGGCGTCCACTCCGCCTTCTTATGGCCCTTCAACTGCTGAAAGAAGGGAAGGCATTTATCTATAGTCCTAGATATGAAGCGTCTGAGGGCGGCAACTCTTCCCGTGAGACACTGTATCTCCTTAAGAGTCCGAGGCGAGTTCATGTCGAGGAGAGCCTTGATCTTATCCGGGTTGGCCTCGATACCTCGTTGACTGACTTAAAAGCCAAGAAACTTTCCTGACTCAACCCCGAATGCACACTTAGCGGGATTCAATTTCATCTGATATTTTCGGAGGACGCTGAATGTTTCTCCGAGGTCGGTAAGGTGGTTGGAGGCTTGGGTACTTTTCACTAACATGTCGTTCACGTACACCTCCATGGTGCGCCCAATCTGGCAAGCAAACATCTAATTCACCAGCCTCTGATATGTTGCACCAGCGTTTTTCAGACCAAATGGCATGACCTGGTAATAGTAGAGCCCTCTGTCCGTGACAAAGGTAGTCTTCTTCCTATCTGGGAGATACATAGCGATCTTGTTGTATCCGGAATAAGCGTCCAGAAACGAGAGTAACTCATGTTCGGCCGTGCTGTCCACTAGTTGGTCGATCCGAGGTAACGGGAAGCTGTCTTTGGGACATGTATTATTCAGATTAGAATAGTCTACACAGACCTGCCACTTCTAGTTGGATTTTCTGACGAGCATAACATTTGATATCCAGTCAAGATAGTACACTTCTTCTATGAAACCTGCATCGAGCAGGACTGAGACCTCCTCGACAATAGCTTCATATCGTTTGGCATCGAACGATCTTCTTTTTTGCTTAACTGGCTAGTAATCTGGGTCCACGTTCAGCCTGTGGACCAGCACATTGGGTGAGATCCCCGGCATATCTGCGTGCGACCATGCGAATATGTCTCGGTATTGCTTCAAGAAGGCCAATAACTTATTCCTCCGCTCGAGATTCAAGGATGATCCGAGCTGAATAGTTTTTCTTGGGTCTGATTCATCAAGCGGTACTCTTACCAGATCTTCGACTGAGGAGCTTTCCGTCTGTCGTCAAGGATCCAAGGCATCCATTACGAGCGTTTGTTTGGCAGCTCCTTTTCTCACGGCTATCGCATAACACCTCCGGGTCTCACGTTAATCGCCTCGGAGATAACCAATCCCACCTTCAGCTGAGAACTTCATCATTAGATAGTAAGTTGAGACGACCGCTCTCATTGCTTTGAGGGAAGGTCGACCCAGGATCATGTTGTGGACAGATGGAACATTGACAACTAAAAAGTTCACCAAAAATATGACTTAATGTTGCCCTTCTCCTGCTATTACTGGGAGGAAGATGACTCCTTCGGAGATGACTCTCCCCGATAAAGCCGTGCAAAGGAGTCTTCACGGGTCGAAGGCGGGACCGTGAAATTCTCATCTTTTCGAATGCTTCAGAATACATAACATCAGCTGAACTCTCGGTGTCAACCAAGATGCGGTACACTTTGTAATTTTTTATGGTCATGATAACCACTAGTGCGTCATCGTGCGGATGATGGATCCAGCGCATCATCTTTCATGAAAGTCAGGCTACACGGAGCGACTCGGAGTTCCTTGCTGTGACGTTCTGCCAGGTGAACGTGGCGTACCGCATCGGATCTCCAGGAATAGGCTTTTCGAGCCCTATTTGAATCCCCTCCCCTAGCTGAACCCCCGAAGATGGTGTAAATTTTTACGGGTTCCTCTAGGGGGTTGTTCTGCTGTTCTCGCGGTCGTTCCTCTCTCCGAGCGAATTTCTATTTTTTGGTGTAACGACGTAAATGTCCCTTACGGATGAGGGACTCAATCTCATCTTTCAGATCCACGCAGTCGTCCGTGTTGTGACCATGGTCCCAGTGAAAACGATAAAAATTTTGTTTGTCCTGGTGCTCTGGGTCAGCCCTCATGTAGACCGGCCAATTAAGTAATTTGTCTCCTCGAATATCCAGCAGAATCTGCTCGGTAGATGTATTAAGTGGGGTATAGGAACAGAATTTTCCTTCCGGCCTGCGGCTCGGCCAACGATCGCGGGAAGCGCAGTCATCCGCCCCTTTGCCAGTCGGCTGGGAGTCTTCGTTCCGAGGTCTCTTCCCTTTGTTCGTCGAGTCGGATACTTGTGTGCCTTTTCGAGCGTCAGTGAACTCCTCAGCGTTAGTATACTTCTGGGCTTTCGCCATGAAGTCCGCTAGCGTCTTTGGCGGATTCTTTCCGATAGAGAATGCGAATTTTCCTTCCTTCAATCCGTTCAGAATGGCAATGAGAGTCATCTTGTCATCGTAGTCCTCGACATGTAATGCTTCTTTATTAAAACGGGCGATGTAATCCTTTAACGACTCTTTCGGGGCCTGCTTGATGGTGAGCAGGTGAGTGTTGGGTTTCTAACTTCTCTTACCGCTTATAAACTGCGTAAGGAATAGTCGACTTAGTTCCGCGAAAGAACCCACGGAGTTGGGTTTGAGCTGGCGATACCAAATCCGAGCAGACCCTGTGAGGGTGATAGAAAATCTCCTACACATCATTGCGTCTGTTGCAGTCTGGATCTGTATCCACGATCGGTAGGACTCCAGGTGTTCGGATGGGTCCCAAGATCCTGACTACTGGATGACAGGAGGCATCCGAAACCTTTGCGGCATCACTTCAGCCATGATGGCTGGGGTGAAGGGAGGCTCGGTCTCTTCCATCATCGCATGGATCGTGCTGGAACTGTCGATTGTTGCTGTTTTTTCTCCAATGTCAGGAATCGGTCTTTCAACTCAGCAAATCGTGCCTTCCATGGGTCCTTATTTTCCACGACGACCTCTGGGGCATCCTCGACATCTGGCGTTCTCCTTTCTCTCCTCCGTTCTAACTGATGACGGAGATCCGTGGGCGGCAGGGCGGATGTGGCTGAATGAATGGTTGTGGGGGCCCGAGTGGTGGCGTTCCACGCAGGTACCTCGGCGTGTACCGCAGGAGGATTTTGACTCAAATGCAGCACCCCCGAGTGTTGGGGGGCTTTAGGTCTCACACTCCTCGGTACAGAGCGAGTTTACACGAACAACCCCACCGGCTCGAGAACGGGTCGTTTCTGAGCCAGAAGTGGCTCTGGCTCTCTCTGTTGTTTCATTCGGTTTATCTCGTCACGCAGGGCTTGGATCTTGTTCTGCATGGCGCGATACTTACTTGACCGAGTGCGTGAACGTTGGGAAGGTCCTGGTGCGGACTCGGCATGAAGCGGTGATGACGACCGAGTCTGCTCATTAGGTTGCGGCTGCACCACTGCAGCTTTCTTCTTCCTCGCCATTGCTTGAAAAAATGAGAACCTGACTTCTAATTTAAGGTTCCCACAGACGGCGCCAAAAAATATTGAGGTCAAAATATGGTCAGCCCTCTCTTCACATCGCCCCCTATATGTCGTCCCTGAAGCCTGCACCAAGAAAACGGGCAAAGGTGACCCTGGCTAAGCCGGGGGACCCTTCGATGCCTAAGTCAGGATAAGGGAATCGGGTCTAAGTAGAGAGTAGAGGAGAGGAGAGCTTGATATCGCGTACCTGTAAATATTACGTCGGGTAATATTTATACTTGCCTGTGGAATGGTCTGGGTCCGATAATCTCGGCACGAACAGAGGGATTTTAGGATCATGGAGATACTGCGCGTAATCTACTAATTGTACAGCGTATCTAGTGAATCGTATACATCTTGCAGCGAAGTTATCGGCCACGCTCAGATATGGCAGTTTCCATGTCAGCTAGATGGGATGTGCCCCCCTGATTATCTGCTCGGCTCGGCTCGTCCGACCTCAGAATAAAGGACAATCTCCAAGTTAAATGGCGTTTGACCCAACCCGTCGAGTCGGATCGGATGCGGTCGGCCTCCGAGCTGAGTCACACCCAAAGACTCGCGTGTCATTGTTGTGATGCAGGAATCAGGTCAGATGGATCGTGCCTCGGGCGCCTCAGACGTAACGGCATCGAGTCGGCTCAGACTTACAGTCAGATTGATGTTCTTTCATGGGATCGGATCTCCCCGTAACATAAATCATTCATAGGCCAGCCCCAACTTGTATACGACCTGGCCTTGTTAAGTAAGGTGGTCCATTGATCACATGAAAGTAACAAACCCACATGTAAGTGTGACTCTTCAATATTCACACCTTCCATCTACCATACACTATGTACTATATGCGATCTCTCGCTCATTATATAAATTCCAACCGTTTATATATATAATCATCTACTTAGCTGACCTATAAATCATTGACCACTATACTTTGAGGCCCATGCTCATCCAAACGAGTCCGGTCAATATATAGTTTAGCATTTAAGCCATAACTTTTAGCAATAAATAAATCTTTAGCCTAATAAATACTCTCAGAACCAAGTTAATTAAGTTGGCACTTATTAAGCTACCAACCGACTAGAACTTTAATTATTATTATTATTAAACATGTCTCTCATTACAAGAAGAGATTGATGTGACCTACATTGCCATGTTAGCCCATTACATGTTATTATTTTTTATTTTATGTAAACTTTTAAAATAGTGAACATTTTTAAATAAGATAACTGTCCCTTCAAGGTCCATCGTAACTTTAACTTGTCATCCAAAGGATGAAGGAAAAATATAAATATAGGCCCTCAGCAAGTTTTTAATGGTGTGCGGTCAAACACCCTGTTTTCAGTGTCGTGGTCTATTTAAGCTTTGGATCTTTTTCATTTTTAGAGTGGAATAAGTGAGACCTTGGATCCACCGAGGTGGGTGAGACCCTTGACTGTGGGGCTCACGGTGATGTATGTGCCTAAAATTTACATTGTCCAATCATTTTTGAAAGCTCATTTTAGAGCATGATCACAAAAACAAAGCTGACTTAAATCTTAGGAGAAGCACACCACAGGAAACAGTGTGATTGAATAGTTACCGTTAAAATTCTCATGGATTTTACTGGAATGTTTATTTCCCATCCAACTTGTTGTAAGGTCACAAACACTAGGACGAATAGACCACACAAATATCAACATGATCCAAAGCTTTTGTGGCCAACAAGAAGTTTTAAATGGTCAATCACCACTGTTCCTGTACGATGCTCTATTTTGAGATTTGGAACTGCTTCGCTTTTAAGATCATACCTAAAAGGAGATTTCAATGCATATGGAGGGTGTGGATGTAGTCACATATATCACAATCAGCCCCACAGTTAGGGGTTTCTGCTCCCCCTAAAATGATGGGGCAAAACAGATGAACGGCGAGGATATAAAACATATACATTACGTTGGGCCCCACAGCACACAATACATTGACGCACCACCTAATCCGCTTTCTCGTAACACATGATTGGTGTTCTAGATTGCCTGTTGTTCTGTTCCAGCAAGGAGAGAGAAGCACGGAAGAGATATGGCCAGTGCGTAGAGGATACGATGAGAGTGTGGGCCCCACCTAGGACAGGGCTCTTTCTAGAAGTTTGCAACCTTGCACCACTGGCCTAAAATTCTAATATGTGGGCCCCAATCCGTCGTCCTTAGAATGGAAATGTCGCCATGTGGTCGTTGTCATGTTTCCGCCGATAGAAGGCCGGTGTGTGTTTTCCACGTGGGTGGTACCGTCCACCTGTATAAGGTAACTTAAGTACCATGGTATTTCCAAATGGCCGAGTATTAAAAGGATTAAACAAATGTCCAATATAGCCTCCCAACAACTCTATTTTTTTATACCGGGATGAAATTACCACCATGCTGGGAGGAATTCGGATGGGTAAATACTAAGGGGCTGTCATAGTATTTGTTAAAAATTCATAATGCTCACATGTTTTGTCAAATTATTTTATGACATGGGCTCAAAAAATGAGATAGATTCAAAGTTCAAATGGAGCACATAACAAAAAATAATGGAGTTGTACACCCATGGTTGAAACCATCATATGATAGAGTTTATGAGTATTTGGGACACTTTATGAATAATTTGGATTACATGTAACATAATAGCTTTCAGGTCCTTACTCTTACCTGGTGTTAGACTCCTTGGAGTCTCAACACTAGGTCAAGGGTTCAAGTACCCATGGTGGTGAAATCCCACGGTGTGTGAGTGTGTGGGAGTATGTGTGTGTGTTAAAATAAAAATAAAATAAAATAAAAAACATAACAGCCTCAACCCTCACCGCATTACAACAATTACTCATATAACATGACAACTGCAACTCATGCTCATATAATATGACAACCACGACACGTACACATATAACATGGTAAGGATTATAGTTACCATGTAATAAGGGTTGTAGTAGTCGATTTATGTAAGTAATAACTTAATTATTTTTAAATAATAGAATTCAAAGCCCATAATGGAGTAATCTGTTCTGTTCACCTTGTTGGCCAGCTTGTCTTGGGCTCAAAAGGTCGTAACTTGGATAGTGTTCACTTCTAACAAACATCACAATGAGCTTGAAAAGTTTCAACATTAGGTGTCAGTCACCATTATTTTCTATTTTGTGGCCCACACGAGCAGTGGATCAAGCTGATATTTGAGCCCTAGCTCTAAAATGACACGGTAAAAAGAATGGGCAGCATGAATTATACACATATCAATATGGGCACCATGAGTTGGGCCTTGCCCACACCCAAAAAGGCTTAGTGTAAATAGTAAATTTCCTCGTCCAGTTTTGGAGAATTTTTCGACTTCTTACTCTTTGCTTCGATCAGATTGGTTGATGGTCGGGGTTGATATTCAACCTATGAACCATAAACTTTGTATCGATGCTGGGCATTCTTAATGAAACTATGCGAACACGTCAGCATATTTTCGAAGGAAGCTCATGACTTGTTCTCCAATGGTGATGTCAGGGATGACTCGATTTGCATCATTCGGGTCACAGTCGCCGAGCGAGACGAGTATGAGGTCTTCACTGGGGTGTTCTCTTTCAATTGAGTCCTCTCGGAGCTCGAAAGAGGTGACAGTCATTGCCTGGTGGTCGATGCTCTATGGGCCCCACCATGATATTTTCATCCATGTCGTTCAACTGTTCTTTTACATCGTTTTTGGGTATGAGACCAAAAATGAGGTATATCCCCATCTCAAGTGGACCACGTTACAAGAAACAGTATTGAATGAACGTCGATCATTAAAAACTTTTTGGGTACCATAAAAGTTTTGGATCAAGCTAATCTTTGTTTTTTTACTTCATCTAGGTCTTTATAACCTAATCAACAGATTGGATGTCAAATAAACAATATAGTGAGCATTAGGAGTATTTTAACGGTAGATATCAAATCACTATTGTTTTCCTATGGTGTGGCCCACCTTAGATTTATATCCCTCTCATTTCTGGGATCAAGCCTTAAGATGATCCGTAAAAATGAATGAAACACATACATCGTGGCGGGGCACATAGCACAGACCACCAGCCACCGGGCTAGTGACAGGGGGGAGTAGCCAATCCGTTTCCTCGGTTACCTTCGTCTGTGGTGATGACGATAAAAGACGAGAATTAAATCAGACGCCGACTCAGCATGCAGCCCCATCTTTCCCGCCAATGGGATGGGATATCCGAGCAGTGAAAATGGTGGGCCACACCATGATGATCGCCAGGTCAAAAAAGATGAGGAAGGTTAGCTCATCAGGCAGGTCATTACATTCAAATTAATTGACACCTGTTGTTCTCAATCAGTGTACGGGTGTGGCTCAAATGCGGCCGGTTCTCATGATTTTCCAGACACGTACGTATCTTCATGGCGGGTCCCAAATTTTTAATGGCTCAGATGTCCTACACATAACACGTTGGTCGAACAGATGGGCCGCATGTTAAGCTACTATACAACCTACGTTTATAATAATAATTTAAAAAAAAAAAAAAAAAAGGTTGCCAAAAGCGAACGGTTTACGTTTCAGCGAAGCTTTCAATAATGGAGAAGAAAACAACAGAGGACCGTCGATGGACTGGAAGCGGATTGGCTGGTGTGCTGCACACCACCGACCTGCTGGTGTGTTGACGTCACCAAGTTTTGTGGGTCCCATCATGAGGTATGTGTTATATCCAAACCGTCCGTCCATTTGGAGAGCTCTTATAAAGATTTGAGACAAAAAAATAAGACAGATCCAAAGATCAAGTGGACCACACTACAAAAAGCAATGGGAGATTGAATGTCTACCATTGAAATCCTTTTGTGGGCTTGGATTAATATTATATTTGTTTTTCCTCTTCATCCAGTTCTTTGTGACCTTGTGAACAGATTGGATGGAAAATAAACATTATAGTGGGCCATAAGAATAGATTGTTGTGTGGTACACTTGAGCTTTTGATATGACTTATTTTTGGTTTAATGCTCTAAAATGATCTTGTCAAATGAATTAACAGTGTGAATAAATTAAATACATTTAGGAGCTAATATAGCTTTGATCTCTTCTGAACCGTTCGTACAACTCGAGCTGGGAGAGCGTCAGCGCTGTTATTAGCACGACACTAGTACACCAGCCAATCCGTTTCCCGATGGACCACCCATGGTGGGGCCCACTTCGAAAGATTATCTGACACTGACCCACGTAGCCCAGCTGGCAGAATATGATTTCACTTCAGTGGTCCGAGACCTACAAACATAATAATTCGATTCACCGATGTAAGGACCCATTGAAGCCTACGTGTATGGATGATCCGACCGTTGGAGGTTCACCCGATCTATCAGTCGAACCCTGTTCAAAATCACATCAAACTTATGATACTAGCCGTCAGTTCTCTCTACTGAGCCCATTTATTCCTTGTTTTTTACACCCACCCACCCCACCCACACCATATTGGCATTCGATCCCTCCTTTTAACGTTGAAATACAGTCTGTCCGCCACTAACCGATGGAGCTATTGAGCCCATTTTATCTTCACCGTCTATCTTTCAATTTGATGGTTGATATGCAGGACTTAGAAATTGCAATTGCAATCCTAAAATCAGATTGCTTGAGCAATCCTAGTTTCTGAGTGTGGACACTTGTTCAACCGTCCAATCAATGTTCCATCAATCTAGTAGGTAATTGATAAAAATTAGTGCACAATCTTTTCCCTATGATCCATCTAAGTTGGGTTCCGCCAATTAAACAGTTTACGCGTTTTGTTTATGACACGTGCACAATTTCTTAGCGGCTGAGTATCAATCGCATTCTAGAGTTTGAAGTTTTAGTCAAACTGAAACACCTACGCGTCGGATGGGTCGTGCATGAACCCCGAACAGAAAGTTTCTTGTTTCCAACTCGAAGAGAATCTCCACTGATAGAGCTTTTGTATGTTCACACGTGTGGACAATTAGCTAATGCACAGGCCACACATATGCTAGCATGAAGTACAAATACAATCCAAGCCATCCATCAAAAGGAATGCAGATTCAGTGACCCAAGAATCATGTCGGTCCAGTATTCAAGTGGGCCACAGTTGATTAAACAAATGTGCGGTTCTGAAAAATGAGCTGAGGTTTTCTGCTCGCCAACTTATTTCTCGTATCATTGCATGTCTACTGAATGGACCAACTTCATCCACCTGATGGATGGCTTGGATATTTCATTTGCCTGCCACGCTGGCATAATGCAGCAGCGTGTGCAATAACTGAATTGTACACGCGCGTGGGCTTGGCAAAGCTCTCCAAATAAACACGCGTCTTTGCACACTATACGCCGATTTTTAATTCTTACAAGTGCAGCCCATTGTTCGTTAATCCAGACCATTGAACCCATTTTTCCTATCATGGATGGACCATAAGCTTAAAAATCTCTGAAACTGGAGTATACTGGCCGCCCAATAATGGGACGTTTTCCAGCTGAGTGTGAACCATTGCTGTTATTATTTCTTACTGTCTAATTGTAGGCCACCAAATCAAAAGGTCGTGATTATCCCATCGAGGAGATTTTTGGATCATCTTCCATCCAAGGTCAATGGTCTAGAGTCTAGAGATTCTACATTACAAAACTATGGGCGGTCCCACTTGTCAGAAAAAAAATATCCGTATATGCGGAAGCGAATTGGCTGGTGTACCAACACACCACCGAACTCGGTGGTGTGTTGACGTCACAAAGTTCTGTGGGTCCCACTATGATGTATATGTTATATCCTAACCGTCAGTCCATTTTTAGATATCTTTTTAAGTCTCTAACACAAAAATAAGACAGATCCAAAGATCAAGTCATCCACACTGATAAAAAAATGAGATATTAAACGTCTACCATTGAAACCTTCACAGGGTTACAGAACTATTGGATGAATATGTTATTTTTATATCCCTTCATCCATGTCTGTGTGACCTCATGAACAGATTGAAAAATAAACCAGCGTTGCTAACTCTTTAACGGAGGAATCATTGTCCCATGCCATTTGGTGTGGTACACTTGATATTTCGTTATGACTCGTTTTTAGGCTCCGGCCTTTGTAGGCTCGATGATGTCATGCGGTCGTCGGATGCGGTTTTTAATTGTGTTAGCTATATTTACTTTCAAATCACAGTTCAAAAAAAATTATAATCTCAAATGTGTCACACGAGAGGCAAGATTGGAAAAGAAATTACTACCATTAAAACTTTACTGAGCTCTACCGTGATTTTTATATGCTATCTAAACCGTTTATAATGTCATTTTCAACGGGATTAAGTTAAAACATCTAAGGGTCTGTTTGATTTTCATCGTTTCACCAGGAAATGATAAATACCCAAGAAATAGGTGATTATTATCGTTTCACCTGTTTAAATATTCACAGTGATTTCACTTCTTGAAAACCAATTCAAAAGTCATAGTGGGCATTTTAGGAGCCCATTTTGATGTATATGAGATATCTATTCCGTCTATTCATTTTATCACAATATGTTGAGATATTAAAAGAAAAATGAGTTAGATCCAACACTCAACTAGCCCATACCAAAAGAAACAATGGCCACATTAAATTTTTAACGGTAAGCATTTAATTCACATATTTCTATTGCATGGTCCATTTGAGCATTGAATATACTTCATTTTTTGGCTTATACTCTAAATTTATCTAACATAATGGATGAACAATGTAGATATATGATATGCATCATGGTGGGACTCACAAATGTTTTATAATATTTACCATTTTAACCTCAAAAAATAGCCGTCAAATTAGTTACGGAGAAGAGTGCAGCAACTACGGAGAGAAATAATTATTATTCTTTTTTCAGGTATTTACTATTCCACTGGAAAATCAAACAATCCCTAAATGATATCCTGATACAAAACTTTTATGACCATGAGAATACTTCAACGCAGCTCATTGAATTCCTACTATTTTCAGCTTGTGTTACTTATTAGAGTGTTAGATACCTCTTATTTTTAATTTCACTTCCTAAAATGTTCTTTAAAAAATGGATGGATGGAAGTAGATACACATCTCGATGAGCTCCACGCAGCATCCTTGCGGTGGAACTTCATGTGAAAAGGCTTTCACATAAAACTCACCTAAGACTCCATGGAATCCGCCGCCTCCGCGAAAGACTCCATGGGACCACACGTGCAGAAATCACGTGGTAGATGTCAAAAAAATCCACGTCTACATCATTGGGTGAACCTGATTATACTATATATATAAAAAAGCCCGCACGTATTTTCAGGAGAAATTGACCACCGTAGATGCAACTTTTAACCGACAAAAATAACCCTGCCTTCTTTTCAGAAACGGAGCGGCTGCCTGGCTGGTGTGCGGAGACGAGCGCTGACGGGCACGGGTGGCATACGACCCTCGCCTGGACGGTAATCCGTCCGGGCAGAGCTTTGTGGAGCCCACCATGATGTAGGTGATTTATCCATGCCGTTCATCATTTTTTTCAAATCATTCTAAGATGTGATTCAAAAATTGAAGCAAGTATAGGCTTAAATGGACCACCAGATGTGATTCAAAAATTAAAGCAAGTATAGGCTTAAGTGGACCACCAAATGGGGATTGAATGTCCACCATTAAAAACTTCTCAGGAACTTGAGAAGCTTCAGATCAAGTCTATATTTGTATTTTCACTTCATCCACATCTACGTAACCTTATGAATAGATTAGATGGTAAAATAAATATCATGGTGGTCCTTAGAAAGGTTTAAATGTGTCGATACCTACTTCATTTTTAAGATTGTACTCTAGAATGATACGACAAAATTGATCAAAGGCGTGGATAAAATACTTACATCACGGTGGACCCCACAGAGCCCGTGACCCACTGAGCCCTTCTCAAACGGATTACCTTCCGAGCGGAAGTTGTACGCAATCGTCGGGCGCAGATCGTCCCGTACGCGGATTAGATATTGACAAGATAGAGTAGCGAGTCTGATATTGAAGTAATGTTATCAAGTTCTCTAAGTCCCACGATGTTATATGTGTTATATCCACACTGTTCATCCATTTTCAATATCATTTTAAGGTATAAACTATAGAATGAAGCAAATAAAAATATATAATAGGCTCCACCAAAGAAAATAGTGGGGAGAGTGATT
Organism: Magnolia kwangsiensis; assembly: GCA_037074715.1. NCBI lineage: Eukaryota > Viridiplantae > Streptophyta > Magnoliopsida > Magnoliales > Magnoliaceae > Magnolia > Magnolia kwangsiensis. Next base: position 103,928,526 of record CM073581.1, read on the forward strand.
CCACCATTGAAACTATCCTATGGCCTATCTTAATGTTTATTTGAATTCTAACCTGTTCAAAAGTTAAAAAAGACATGGAATGAAATAAGAGAAAATACAAATATTGGCGTGGTGTAAAACTTTGTGGCCTTTAGAAGTTTTTAACGGTGGACGTCACTGTCCCACTGTTTCCTATGATGGGCCACTGGAGATTTGGATTTAACTCGTTCTTTGTGTATTGCCTTAAAATAATCTCTCCAAAATGGATGAAAGGTGTGGATACAAAACATATATCTTGGTGGGGCCCACGAGCGTCTGCGCTCGTCTTCGCACCCCAGCCAATCCGCTTATCGTCCTCAGATGCTCGCCCGTACGTCCAACGTCTGAGTTGAGAGGGTAAGCTTTGGACTTTTGGGTAAAGAAACGGGGTAAAAAGTGCGTCTACAGTGGTCAATTTCTCTATTTTCAGTAACAATGGTCAATTTCTCTATTTTAAGTAACGCCGAGTGGCTGCGACGTCGGATCCGAGGGCAGTGCGACCCTGACGGTAGGGCCCACCTATTTGTATGTGTCGTATATCTTAGCCGTCCATCCGTCATTTCAACTTATTTTAGGGTATGTTCCCAAAAATTTTGAAAATAAAAATCTCAAGTGGACCACACCACAAGAAAGATTAGGATTGAGTTATACGAGTATACGCTCTATTTCATTTTTGACATGTGAGGCCAGTAGTTCTGAAATCCAGACCATTGGTGTTCTGTACACCGCTGCAGATGGCCCATGACCCAAAAATCTTCCAGATTGGAAAATGCCAGCATCCTACGTTGGCACTTCTGTTTCTGGCGGATGTGCGCTGTTTTTTATTTCTCGTGGTGAAGCTTATCCTTTCCAGGAGATTTTTGCACCATGGTCCATGTACGGTTGAATACATCAAATCAATGATCTTAATTACCAAGCCATGGCTCATCACTGAAAACGTGGATACCCATTTTTCTTCTTCTTTTGGATTTTAAAACTTACGTGCCGTTCAAAGACCGGAATCATCACGTGTTATCTGATGAGGTGTACTACTTCCACTCGCGGGTGGGAGCCGTATAAATCCCCACGCGGGCTTATGTATCATAATGTGACACGTGCTTCAGATCTGAGCTTTCCATCAGGTGAATAACACCGTTTAGATCCTACCAAATAAAAAAGAGGCCATTTCACCGAATATAAAAACAAATGAACGGCTAGAAAAATGTTAACCGCATTTTACAGGGGGGCACTTTAAAAGCTAACGGAACCGTCCATCAGGTGGCCACTGCTTTGGGGTACAAATTATCCCGGGCATCAGTTTGACCACACGTGCATGTCAAATTGCACACGTGTCACTGTCTGTAGAGGGGCGCGTGTACTCTGCAAAGCTCTCTGGTCATCCATTGTACGCTGAAGATACACGCAAGAATGGCCGGAAACGTATGCCAAGCTCAAACTTCCGAAGGTGGAATTATAGACAAGGCCTGAGGAAAATGTACCTTAGTACTGAGTCTACTGCCCAGGTGGTGGATGGGATTCCACAATGGTGGTGATTCTTCTGCGGCTATAAGACCATCCCAGTTATGGGCCCACAAACTCCGATCAAGAAATCAGGACCATTGAATTGGTGACCATCGGATGGATGGTTGAAACTAGAACCGAGTTCGTCAAATTTCAACGGTATAGTAGATTGTTACTACCATAGAAGGTGCGATTTTTTGGCTTATGCTTCAATCACGAGCATCAACCAATTTGGACGGTCTGGATTTCCGTATAACTATGCCATGTGTTTAATGATAAGCCACAAACAGTCCAAAGTAATGGTAAACTATCACAGAATAATACCGAAACCACAGCCGGTCTCCATGGCGGACCACGTATGCTTGCGTATACGTTAAACTCCACGTGTTTTACTTTGGACTCCGACCGCGTAGCGCAGCACGCGGTGGCTATCGTAGATACTGTATGCCGCTGGAAAAGCTCCGTGGGCTCCACCATGATGTATTTGTTTTGTCTACGCCGTCCATCTATTTTTTCAGATCATTATAAGGGGCTATACCAAAAAAGAGGTAGATCCATATCTCAGATGGACCACATCATAGGAAAAAATAGTGATTGAACGCCTACCATTGAAAACTTATAAGCTTTGGATCAAACTGGTATTTTTGTTTTACCTCCATTTAGGTCATTGTGATCTAATCAACGGGTTCGATGGCAAATAAAAATTACATTAGCCTTTGGAAGTTTTTAATGGTGACCGTTTATTCAAGACTGTTTCCAGTGGTGTGTTCCACCACAGATTTGGTTCTATCTCATTTTTGGTATCATGGGCTAAAATTAGTTGTAAAAATGGATGAACGGTGTGGATAAAAAATATACATCACCGTAAGTCCGACCAAGCTTTTCCAGCAGCACACATTACCTATTCTTATGCTCTGTGATACACCACGCCATCCGAGTCCATTCAACCAAGGTGAAATATTTTGAATCCTTTGCGTCATTTCTTTGAAAACAGACCCTTTTTTCAAGTATTTTATATTATGTCATTAGACAGAGAATCAGCATCTTATCAATCTTGCAGACTTTCCAAGGCACCCCATTCATTATTTAATAGCTAGAATACAAATCCGACTTTTTTTAATCATCAAGTAAGACACGGCAGGAAAAAAAAGGAGACAATTGATAACCAAGGGTTGGATTGACCAAATGGGTGACTGCAGAGGCAAGTAGGATGCCATGCACATGCGACGATCGTCTGGTTTTAATTAAAAACATGGAATTTATCATTAATATGAATAATGTTAGTCTTTGTTAATGGTGACTTAGGCGAGTGGACTCGGTTTCGGACATGACCAGATTAGGTTGTGCTGACTTGGATGCGACTTAGTATGTAAGAACGAGTCAACTCGGCTGACTCGTTTAAGTGGAGTTCTCGGTCTCTGCTCATCTGCTATCAACTCAGCTGACTCTCTGCTGCCTTGCTGCTCCTTTTACGGGTGCGGATTAGGTGTAACTCCGGATGGTGGGTGGGACCCTTTACTGTGGGGCCCACTTTGATGTATGTGACTAAATCCACTCCGTGTGGAAATCGACCATTAAAAACTTCTCGTGGAAGCTCAAAAGTTTTGGATCAAGCTGATATTTGCGTGATCTCTTCATCCAGATCTTTGTGACCTTATCAATAGGTTGAATGGCAAATAAACATTTCCGTAGCCCCTATGAAGCTTTTAATGGTGGGGATTCAATTACTACGGTTTCTGTGGTATGGTTCAAATAAGATTTGGATTCGCTTAAATTTTTTTATCATACCCTTAAATGAGCTTTCAAAATAGTTGGATGGTGTGGATTTAAGGCACACACATCACCGTTGGCCTCACAGTCAGGGGTCCCACCCACCTTGGTGGATCAGGGTCTCACCTAATCCGCTCCCTCTTTTTACACCGTATATCTGATGGGAGTTAGATACTAAGGCCCCATTTGTTAAATATGAAGTCTAAAGCTTGAATTTGAAATCTGAAGCATGGATCTTGAATCTGAAGTCAAAAAATTTGTTTGATAATTATGGCTGAAGTCTGAAAATTAAGTACTAAATTTGAAACAATCTGTTTGTTAACAAACATCTGAAATGTCTGAAATATGTTAATTTGACATATTTGCCCCTAGCTTCTGTTTGGAAATGTTTTACACTTTCCCGCCAACTTCGATCTCCTTTAAATCGTTCGTACAACTCAGAGCTCAATGAGTGTCAGCGTTATATAGTGATCGTTTCCTCTCGTGTAGCTCACTCGAGTCTTGGATCCACCTCATTTTTTGTTACTTATACTAAAATTAGCTTGTAAAACAAATGAACGGAGTATATTTCCTAAAAACATGGTGGTGGGCCCCACCCGGCATCCTTGTGCAGAAACTTCCTGCGAACGGCTTTCGCAGGAAATCTGCGTCCATCCAATTTGCACCCGGTGTACCACACGGAAAACTGATTGGCTAGTCCTGTTGCCTCTTGCCAATGGCTGATGGTCAGTGCTCTATGGGCCCCACCATGATGTATGTGTTTCATCCATGCTAATGGTTGATGGTCAATGCTCTATGGGCTACACCATGTTGTATGTGTTTCATCCATGCTGTCCATATATTTTTTTTAGATCATTTTATAGTATGAGACAAAAAATGAGGTATATCCCAATCTCAAGTGGACCACATTATAGGAAATAGTGTTGAATGAGCTTTGCCCATTGAAAACCGTTTGGGGGCCATAAAAGTTTTGGATCAAGCTGATTTTTATTTTTTTTTTACTTCATCCTGGGAATGTATGACCTAATCAACTTATTGGATGTCAAATAAACAGTACAGTGGGCCCTAGGAGGATTTTAATGGTGGATATCCAATCACTATTGTTTTCCTGTGGTGTGGTCCACCTGAGATTTATATCCCTCTTATTTTGGGGATAAAGATATAAAATGAGATACGTAAAAATATATGAATGGAATGGATGAAACACATGCATCATGGGGGCCACATAGCACCGATCACCACCAACCGGGATGGTGGCGGGGGAGTAGCCAATCCGTTTCCATATCCAGTTATATAGTTGGTGTAGATGGGCATGGATTAGATACCGACGAGACTCCTACTGAAGTGGTGTCACCAAGTTCTATGGACCCTACTATGATGCATGTGTTGTATGCACAACATCCATTCATTTGGAAGTATTATTTTAATACATGACCTGGAGAATGAGGTAGATCCAAAGCTTTAATGGACCCCACCACATAAAAGCTAATAAGGAAAACGCTGGCTTAAAGGAAAAGGTAACTCGAGTGGGTTGTATTAAAGGAAAATGTATTTAGGGAAGTTTCTACCATTGAAACCTCCTTGATTCGATAGTGATGTTTACATGCTCATACCGTTCATAACGTCATTCCTACTAGAATGAACTGAAAATACAAATATTAGCATGATTCAAAACTTCAATGGCCCCATGAATATTTCAACTGTGGACGTTTAGTTATCACATTTTGGCCCACCTGAGCATTGGATACGGTTCATCTTTGGCCTCATGTCTTAAAATGAATTCACAAAATGGATGGATGGTGAGGAGTTCTCACAAACATCTCAGTGGCTCCACTTGCATTCCCAGTGCAGGAACTTCCTGCGAAAGGCTTTCGTAGAAGATCCGTCCAAGACGAAAACGGATTGGCTACTCCCCAGCCATCGTGGTCAGTGCTCTGTTAACCCCTCCATGATGTATGTGTTTAATCCGTTCCATTCATCCATTTTTTCATATCACTCTAGTGCTTCAACCCAAAAATTAGAGGGATATAAATCTTATGTGGACTACACCATAGGAAAACAATAATGATTGGATATGCATCATTAAAATCCTCCAAAGGCCCATTGTACTGTTTATTTGACATCCAATCTTTTTATTAGGTTATACAGGCGTAGATGAAGAGAAAAAACAAAGATCAGCTTGATCCAAAACTTTTATGGCCCCCAAAAGTTTTTTAATGGTCAACGCTCATTCAACACTGTTTCCTGTAATGTGGCCCACTTGAGATTTTGATATACCTAATTTTTTGTCCCATACCATGAAATGATCTGAAAAAATAGATGGATGGCATGGATGAAACACATACATCATGGTAGGGCCCACAGAACACCGACCCTAGCCAATGGCCAGTGGCAGTGGGAGTAGCCAATCCATTCCCGTCTTGTATGAGGACGCGGATTGCGTACTACCCCCGCCTGTCCTTAGCTCCGAATGGGCAGACCGTGATGTATCTGTACATCCAAACCGTCAATCCCTTTTCTCAGATTATTTTCAGGCATGAACACAAAAATGAGGCAGATCCAATGCTCAAATGAACCACACCAAAAATAGCAGCGGGATAATAATTTTCACTATTAAAAAATTCACAGGTCCCATTGTAATGTTTATTTTCCATCTAATCTATTCATAAGGTCAAAAATATTTGTATGAAGAGAAAAAACAAATTTCATATTGATCTAAAACTTCTGTGACCCCAGAAGGGTTTCAATGGTAGACGTTCAATCCCCCTCTTCTTTTTGCAATGTGATCCAGTTTTTCTTTAGATCTGTCTTGTTTTTTGGCTCAAGCCTTACGACGAGCTCGAAAAATAGATGGATGGTTTGGATATAACAAATAAGTCATGATGGGACCCACAACTTGCTGACGTCAATACACCAGCCAATTCGCTTCCTAAATCTCAATTCGTCGCAGGCTCCCCGCTTCGAATGCGGAACGCGTCCTACCCACGCCTGGACGGCCCAAGTAGAGATCTATAGGGCCCACCATGATGTAAGTATTTTATCTATGCCATTTATTATTTTTCTTATATTATTTTAATATATGATATGAAAGATGAAGCAGATCCATAGCTTGAGTGAGCCACACCAAAGGATGCTACAGTGATAATGACATCCATCGTTGAAACCTTTCTAAGGGCTACTGTGATGTTTTATTACCATCCAACCTATTCATTAGGTCATGTAGACGTGGATGAAGTGAAAACACAAATATGAGCTTGATTTGAAACTTCTCCAGCTCTCAAGAAGTTTTTAACGGTGGACATTCAATCCCCACCTTATGGTCCGATTAATCATTAGATCTGCTTCTTTTATTGGATCATACCTTAAATTATTTGAAAAAGTTGATGGACGGTGTGGATTAAACACATAAATCATAGTGGGGCATAAAAAAGTTTCACAGGTTAAAGGTTGATTTTGTATTGCGCAAACAATTTAAAAGAAAAAATTTCCGTAGTAACTTAAAAATGGATACTTTTGGAAGAAAAAAATTTTTGTTTAATGAAAAATCACGGAGCGCATTCCACGTTCACCATTAAGTCAGACTCCTATTACGGAAAGAATTTAGTGAAAAACCACTTAGCGCTTTCCGTCTTCCGCGTTAACAACGTGTTAACATGACACCACTAAACACGAAAAAATTTTCTCATTCCGCATTAAGTGCAAAAATTCAGCGTTAACAAACACGGCCTAATACTATGCATATACAGGTAGCATGTGTACAAACGCGGATTGCTTAAGAAGGGAGCTTCCTGTGTCAGGAAGTTAGGTGGGCTAATGTGATGCTTGTAACAAATCCACCCCGTTCATTTGTTCTTCCGGATCATGTTACGACATGAGGTAGATTTAAAACTCAAACTGGCGCCACCATAGGAAAAAGTAGGTAAGAAAATGGCTGCCATTGAAACCTCCTTAGGGTGTACAGGAGCCGAACTAGCTCGGTCAACTCGCTCGACTCATCTCAAATCAACTCGGTTCGAAGCTGTGTTCGATCCAAGTCGAGCTGGTTTTTACAGCTCAAAAATGAGTTCGAGCCAGCCCCAGCTTGACTCGACTCGGTTCGATAGGTAGGTCAAACCCAGTTTAACTCGGATCAACTCAGTTAGGTAAGTATAAAAAGTTAAAAAATAATAATAATAATAATAATAATAATAATAACCTAGCATTTACCCCCTTTCCATTTCCCCATTTTATTTGAAAAAAGAACATGCCCGCCGCCCAACTAGCTCCCTGCCTCCCTCTCTCTCTCTCTGCTCATCCGGTCGGTCCGACCAACCAACTCTCTGCTCTCTCTCTTTGCTCATCCAATCGTCCCGCTCAATAAGTTTTTTGAATTTTCGGATCCAACTATTTTAAAAACATTTGATGTCAACACTTGCACATGGGCATTTGGGATGAACATGTTTGATCTCCTAGAGTGGAGGAGACCAGATATGATGGTCATCTACCCTTAAATGGTTTCAATTGGTAAGGAAATTTACTCACAATTATACATTCATTCATGTTGTATGTGTGCACTATACATTTATATACATGCATATTTGCATAGGGAAAACCTGATTAAAACCAAATTCCAAATGAACTAGACAATCCTAACCCTATGATTTAAGGGGTTTTTTTTTCTTTCATGACAAAAATGATGATATGAGGAATTCTTGATTAGTTGTTTCATTGGAGCTCTACTAAGTGCACACATAAGTGCAATAAAGCTCATATATTGTGCCAGCCTTCTTTTCTTTTCTTTTGTTATTAAACACGCACACACACCACCACATACTCACATCGTAGTGGGATTTCACCACATATGGGTACTCAAACCCTTGACCAGGTGTTGAAACTCCTAAGAGTCTACCACCGGAGCTAGAGCAAGGATCCATATACCGTGCCAGCTTGGTACATGGATGAGAGATCCAATCCATCCATCAGGTTGATCCAACCTTCTACATGTTGTCCAAAAAACAATTATGATCCAGTCGACCCGCCGACCTGGCTCGAACTTAGCTTGAACTTGGCTAGAGCTGGTCCAATCTGCTGACCAAGCCGAGTCTAGCTGGAGATGTTGGCTTGGTTACCAAGTTGAGCCAAGTTCGAGTTGGGTCTGCTTGGTGACCGAGCCGAGTCAAGCTGAGGCCAGCTCGACTCAGTTCAGCTCGATATGCAGCCCTACTACTTATGGTCTATTATTATGTTTATAGGCCATTTCATTGTTGATGTGATCATTCCTACTAGTTTGAAATGAAACACAAAAATATTAGCCTAATTCATAACATCTGTCACCTTATGAATGATTTAACGTCGTCCATTCAATCATCCGATCAGCCAACATCAGTCCATCGATTCAACCTATTGAGTCAATCCACCTGATCTGCCATCACAGCCTGTTCAGTCAACTCATCTTATTCAATCAAGCTTATAAGCTCATGTTGGCCCAAGCCCATTCCAAAATCCAATTCAAATCTTTCTTTTGTATGAGAGTTGGGAATTAATACCAAGACCTGAATGTTGAAACGAGGTTATCTTCACCGGCCTATACGTGTGTCAATGTCTCTTTACGTGACTGATGAAGAGGATTTTCAGCAGTCCTGGGCCACTTCAGATGGCAATCCAGACCTTCTAGTTGCCAAGTAAGATCTTTGACCATCCACTTCATTGTTAAATCACTCATGTGTAGCAAGATCTGGGATCTGCTCAGCAGGTTATGTACCAGGTCCTAGAATTTTTTGCATGTGGCTCATCTATGGTTCATCCATGGTAGGACCTTTTAAATGAACGGCCTGGATAATCATTTGGTTGGGCAAAATCGGCGTCAGCTTGAGTAAGCCTACTTGCTCCATGAAATTCACCAATGAATATCTGGATTTCCTACAAAATTCAGCAAATATCAACGCCCAAATTTCGACCATTTTCTAATCTACAACAGATAGAGCCGTCTATGTCATTATGTGATAGACCCACCTTCCACTTGTGGATCTGGACCGTCCACCCAATGGTCTCTGAGTTAGATTGTGGATCTGAACCGTCCACCCAGGGTAGATTTGTGCTTCAACTAGGGATGGAAATGGGCCGGGCCAAGTCAATATTTGAATAGACCCCCTTGCCTACGGACTCGCCCAACTAGTTCAAAATCCGGGCTGGAAACAAACCAGGCCCCACCCGTTGCAGCCCTAGCTTCGACATTAAATACCCAAGTTCAATCAAGCCAACCTTCTGAACCTTTTGTCGGGCCTCGCTGTCTTGGGCTCAGATTTTTTGAACTGATCAGGCAAGGTCTACAAGTTGGCCTATTCAAAATTGTAAATTTCCTTGGCACGGGCCCAGATCATGAGTAGCCCAAGGTCGTCCATTCGAGGAGTGGATCCCTCGTAACTGGCCCTAATCCTGATTGAGGTTATCAATGAGCCAGGCCCGGGCCTAGTAATTAAGCATGAGAATCACCACTTCGATGGGGCACTATCCAATGGATCCTTATGGGGCATTTGACATCTCTATTAATAAAAGTTTATTTACTTCTTTTTTTATTAATAAGTTTTTATTTTGAAAATAAACTATTTGGTAAAGCTCTAATTTTAGAGCTTATTTTATCATAAACTAGTAAAAAAGTTCTTAAAAAATAGGTGATGGGGATGTCACTTTTTCTTTAAGAGTTTATTTAGCTTAAGTAGGTAGACATTTTAGTTAAATTTTAAATAAATTTGTCCTTAACTTTCTAAGCAATTCCCATCTTGCTCTCTTATCTTCTCGTTCTGAACTCTCTAAGGTGGGTTTACATGATAAACCTATATTAAAGGTGGAGCTCCACATAATGAATGGTTTATATCAAGGTGGGCCCACACAATGTACAATCATATCAAAGGTGTGCCCCACATGATTGATGACCCACATCAAAGGTGGGACCCATATGATGGATGGTGGGCATTGAAGGTGGGATCAGATGATGGAAGGTTGAAATCAAAGGTGGTCCCATATGATGAACAACCCATATTGAAGGTTGGGTCCCACATGATGGATGGTCCACAACAAAGGCGGGACCCACATGATTGATGGTGAACATCAAAGGTGGGTCCCACATGATGGATGGCCCACATAAAAATGTGGCCCCACATGATGGACTGTCCACATCAAGTGAGCCCCACATGATGGATGTTCCATAACGAAGGTGGGACCCACACGATGGATGGTGGACATCAAAGGTAACCCAACATGATGAACAACCCATATTGAAGGTGCCCCCATATGATGAATGCTCCACATAACGCACGTTTCACATCAAAGGTGGGCCCCAAATAATGGAATGCCCACATCAAAGCGTGGCCTAACATGATGGACAATCCACATTAAGTGGGCCCACTTGATGGACGGTCAACATTAAAGGTTGGATCCACACAATGAATAATGAACATTAACAAAGGTGGGCCCACGTGATGGACAATTGATATCAAAGGTGAGCACACACGATGAACGACCCATATTGAAGGTGGGGCCCCACATAATGAATGGTCCACATCAAGGTGGCCCATATAATGGATGGAGTAGGCCTCACATGATGGATGGCCCACATCAAAGTGTGGCCCCTCATGGACTGTTCACATCAAGTGGGCCTCATCTAATGGACAGTCCACATCCAAGGTCTTGCATGATAGACGGCCCATATCCAAAGTGGCCCAACATGATGGATGATCCACATAGAAGGTGCACCCCACACAACGAATGGTGGACATCAAAAGTGAGCCCCACATGATGGACAACCCACTTTGAAGGTAGGGCCCACAGTATTGACACATCAAATGTGGATTCCACATCATGAGTAGTGGACATTAAGGGGCCTCACATAAAGGACAATTAGCATTGATGGTGGGCCACACATGATGAATGACCTACATCAAGGTGAGGCCCATATAATGAACGGTCTACATCAAAGGTCAACCAAAACAATCATGTAAATTACTCTTATAATGGAGTTATCGTAATATTTAAAAATGACATCAACTACACACAAAAAAAACTCTTATTTGAACATGTTACCAAACTTACTTGTTTCAAATAAGAGCTTTTTATGATTTTGAAAACGTGATTTACCAAAAAAACTTATTTAAAACAAGCACATAATAAAAAAGAGCTTATTAGAATAGTTCTTATTTGAAAGGCACTTATTAAGTTAAGAGTAGATATGCCAAATGGGTCCTTAGTCTATTAATCAAGTTGCAATCTCCTTAATTTTCATCCTTAGTGCATGGCATTTTGGGTGCACTTGAAACCAATACAGCTGCTATTAGAGGACTACTTCCTCACTTAGGTCGTAAGCAGGCTGGGCTGAGCTCAGCCAAAGCATGTCCAAGTCCAACACATACCTCGATGGACTGAGTTCAATCCCAAGCCAACCCAACCATTCGCTGGGTCAGCCCAGACCACTCAAGACAAACATTCAGCTCACCAATGTTACATAAGTTGGGTAGGGTCATGTTTACTTTCACGCCTCGATGCAAACCCAGATTGGGCTCCACTTATCTATGAGCCTAAATGTCACGCCCACTCATGGTTTTAAGGCTCAGACGAGTCTAATGGAACTCGCCCAAATCGACTCAGACTCAATCAGACAGATCAGGTTTGATACCATGAATCACCTTCCCGAGCCACCCACAAGTCGGTCTGAGTCACCAAGTCTTTAACCATAGGTCTACTTCCAATCCCAAGGCATTAAAATGAAACCCAGTGGAGCCCAGATGGGCTGGACTCAGACCTTGGCTAGACCAGGCCAGGCTAGTTGCCACCCTCCTATGAATACCAGGAAACATTGTTTTTTTTTTTTTTTTTTTGGTATTTATTTTTCATGGGTGTTTCAAGACATGCAACGCACTGGATCAAACCGGCCGCCAAATGGATCAAATCAATAAGAACCCATTTTTGGAAGGAAACTGTTTGAACTGAGTAGATCGACCATCTGGTTGAAGTGGTTCATCTGGCCCGACAACAAAGACCCAGCAATCAAACTTTACTCATCATGGGTTGGGCTAGTTTGGACCCACCCATCCACAAAAACGGATCACATGCGATCGAGGTTTTAAAACATGGCCATCTTAATTTAGTTGGAAGATCACAATTCAGTTCACCAGCGCAACTAAGTGCGGCCCCAAAACGTTGTCGAAATTATGTTGGTGATCTCTGTTATACTTCTCATCCCAACCATTTCCACTTGAATTTTTGAGCTGCACACCATATTAGAGAAAAGTAGTAGTAAATGAAGAAAATGAAGAAAATAAAGAATATTTGAAATGAATATATAAAATTTGCAACCTTGAATTGATAATATCTCATGACAGATTTAACGTCCTTTTCTGGATATTCTAGTAAGTGTAAGAGAATGGAGATGGTCAACCGTTTTCAGAATAGGATGAAGTCACATATCCATAATTTAGCACGAAGATTTACACCTCTAAGTGATTAACAGATCGTTAGAGGTTGACACTAATATTCTTCGCAAAAACATTTTCTTTACAAAGAGATAAGAATACTTAGGCTATGGCTTAATTTAAAAAAAAAAAAAAAGCTATTGTATCGCTACACTATAATATCTAGGTTATATAGAATTTATTTAAGGACAGTTTCCTTCTTAGATAAACACTTATGTGCCTCTTTAGAATAGTTATATATCTTTTCACATACAATAATCATTTTATTTAAGATGAGATAATATTTCTTGTAACAATTACTTCGATCTCTTTTGGACAGAGGTGATTACACAATAGTAAAAAAATTTATTACCACATAGCAACACATATTTATCATCTAAATTATAATCTACCCAACTGTAAGATTTCTATTCATAATACCATATATGGAGCTATATATGTTTAAGACACCCTATAGAGAATGCTAATGTATTGTGTATGTGGTTAGTGGTAGTTAGTGGCTCCTTTTAATGTAAGTGCATGTGCACACTTCCTTCTTCTCCTATAGTGTACTATATGCTTTATTATAATAAAATATTATGTGTTAGGGCAAGTAAGCTTAACACAACATCTCTCCCAAATTCTCCTTCTTCTTCTTCTCTCTCAATATTTTTTTCTCTTCTTCACATTATTATCATCAAATCATTCTTTACTTGGTATTAGAACGTAGATCCAGGCATTCCGTATCTAACAGATTGAGAGGCAACACATTACCTTGCTGACGTCAGCGTTGTACGGACACATGGACTCTGTTTGAGCTAAAAGTTTAGAAGTTTGATAGATCTTGATTTTAAAAGATTTGTCATGATTTTTTCAGAATTTATTAGACCCCCTTTCATGGTATTTTGGGTGAAATAGAGAAATTCAAAAATCGGACCCATCTTCCGTTTTTCTTTGATATACCTCAAATCGGTAAGCTTTTCTTTAGTTTCTTTGCTTAAGATGAATTGAAATCTTCCTCCCAAGCTACCCATGGTGAATTTTTTGCTTAAGATCAATATTTGATTACTTCAGATCAATATTTGAGAGGTTTTTAACCTCATACGAATGTGCGACTGGCCCGTTTTTCACTTGGTTAAGGCTTTTTTTTACTGCGTTTCACAGTATTTTGTTTGAAGTTTATCTCTTATTATCTTGAAGGATTGAGTAAGATAGAGTTGTTTAAATCAATTTTTCTTGGCATAGGGGCTCTCTTGGCATAGATTTATCTCTCTTAGACTCTCCTATAACTAACAAAGGGCCCTCATCTCTTGACATAGGATCTCTTGAATCCAACCCCTTACAGATTACCTTCACTAAGTTAAATGGTGACAAATATCTTCAATGGGCACAATCTGTAAAAGTATTTTTAGGAGCCCGTGACAAGTTATCGTATATTTTGGATGATCCTCCAAGCTTTATAGATGTTACGTACAAGTCTTAGATAAAGGAGAATTATCAAGTTATTGCATGGTTGTTGAATAGTATGGATTCCTCGATTAGCCACTCAGTGATATTTTTATCCTCGGCTAAAGGCATTTGGGATATACTACAGGATATGTTCTCGGAGTCTCAGAATTTTTCACGGGTATTCCAGCTTATTTAAGAAATTGGTCGGTTTCAACAAAACTCCAGATCCTTAAAAGATTACTATTCGACACTTCGGGGTATGTGGGATGAGTTGGATATGTATCAACCTCTACCTTCCAAATGTAAATATCATAAACATGCTCATAAGTAGCGGGATGATACTCGTATCATGCAGTTCCTAGCTGGGTTGAGTTCTGATTATCTTCATGTTCAATATCAGGTTGCTATGCAGGATCTTCTTCCCTCATTGACGACAATCTATACCATGTGTCAGCGTGCTACTGTCTCTACTCTTCCTTCTCATTCATTTGTGACATCCGAGCGTTTGGCACATCTTGCTAGCGATCAGTCCTCTCTTAACCTTTGGGTACCATCCATAAGTTTAAGGCGCATTTCTGATTTTAGTAATCGTGGTAAAGGTCACGAGGGAGATCGCAGTCGTAGCGACCGTAGTCTTCATGGTCGTGGCGGACGTGGACGAGGACGTGATAGTTCACGTATTTATTCACATTGCGGTGGAACTAATCACACTGTTGATTATTGCTGACAGATACATGGTCGTCCTTCGTCGTATGCCGCTACTTCTGTTGCATCCACTATTGCTTCTGAGACACAGTCTTCCACCCCAACAGCTGAGCAGTCTACTTTAGGGGAGTCTCTTATCATTTCTCAGGCTGCATATGATGCCCTTATGCGGCTTCACATTCGTGATATTCTTAAGCCTTCTCATGCAGCTTCGGCCCAGTCAGGTACTACCCTTCTTGCGTCATCCTCTTTTACCTCCTATGTCATCGACTCTGGAGCTTTTTTCCATATGACTGGTAAGTTTTAGTTTTTTCTTCTTATTCTCCTTCTCCTCACACTCAGTATGTCGCTGTCGCAGATAGAACTCAATCTCCCATCTCTAGAATTGGTTCGATCCTTCTCTCTTCTTTCTTGTCTTTGTCCTCAGTCTTACATGTGCCTCGTTTTTCATTAAACTTATTATCTGTTATCTCTCTTATTAAATCATTCAATTGTTTCATTACTTTCTTCTCTTCTTATTATGTGTTTCAGGACCCATAGATGAATAGAGTGATTGGTAGAGGGCATAAGCGAAGAGGCGTTTATCTTCTCGATGATATACCCGTTGCCGCTTATAGTTCCCTTTCTCTAGATCGAGAGTCCATGACTCGGTAGCATTGCCGCTTATGTCACCCATCCATATAGCTAGATTGAGACTTTTGTTTTCCTCCTTATCTGTCACTAAACCATTATGATGTGACATCTGTGAATTGTCTAAACATAATCGTGCTACGTTTCCTCCTAGCTCTTATGGGAGGAAATCTCAACCTTTTCTTTTGGTTCACTCGAATGTCTGGTGACCAGCTCCGGTTACCTCGACTTTTAAATTTAGATATTTTGTTATTTTTATTGATGATTATTCACGCATGACTTGGATTTATCTTTTGAAATCTAAAAGTAAAGTGTTTGATGCGTTTAAAGTATTTTATCATGAAGTGTGCACTCAATTTCATTGTTCCATCAAATCCCCCCATTCTGATAATGGGAGGAATACATATCTACTGTCTTTCTGTCCTTCTTTCAGGAACGTGGTATTTTATGTAGGACGTCATATGCTCGCACACCTCAACAAAATGGTATTGCTGAACGAAAGAATTATTTTCTTGACATTGCTCGCACCATTCTGCTTGGTATGCATATACCTAAACATTTTTTGGGTGATGCTCTCCTAACTGCTACTTTTCTTATTAATCGTATACTCTCACTTATATTGTCTTAAACATCTTTATTTACTATATTGTATTCTCGTGATAATCCATTTCCTCTACCACCTAAAATTTTTTATTGTACATGCTTTGTTCAAATTTTGATAGGAGTAATGATAAACTTAGCCCCAAGGCAATTAAATGTGTCTTTTTAAGATATACTCAGAGCCAGAAATGATATAAATGCTTTGACCTATTGACTCGTAAGAAATATGTCTCTGCCGATGTAACCTTATTTGAGGATATTTCTTTTTTCTCTGCTCCAGGCCGATCCCTCTGTGATCCTCTTGCGAGTTAGGGGGAGTATAACTCTTATCCTCTTTGCACTAGTGATCATGAAAAAACTCATCTCCCCTCTATTCAGTATCATATTGGTGATATGGGTGAGCCTAAGCCTCTGCAGGTATATCATCGTCGAGATAAATCTTCACACGCTCAACCATCCACCTTTCCACTCACTTTGGATGTTGGCTCAGGTGATTCTCCTTCCTCGAGTTTACATATTCCCATTGCCTAGCGCAAAAAGTCACGATCTTATACTCAACATCCCATTAGTAATTTTGTTTCATATAATCATTTTTCACTATCTTTTCAGTCATTTGCAGCTTCCCTTTCATCACAGACTATCCCTATATCTCTCTCACATGCTCTTCAAAGTCCTGATTGGATGAAGGCAATGATAGAAGAAATGTCTGCTCTTGAGAAGAATCATACTTGGGACCTTGTGCCACTTCCTTTGGGCCATAAATCCGTTGGCTGTCGATAGGTTTATATGATCAAGTTTCTTTCAAACAGCTCAATTGATCGCTATAAAGCCTGTCTTGTTGCTAAGGGTTACACACACACTCATGGTGTGGATTACTTCGATATATTCTCTTCGGTGGCTAAGTTTAACTCGATTCACATTGTGCTCTCCTTAGCTATTAATTTATCATGACCCTTATTTCAGCTGATGTTAAGAATGCATTTTTCTTTAGGGATCTTGCAAAGGAAGTTTACATGCATCAATCTCCTGACTTTGTTACTTCTCACGACCCTTCACTTGTATGCTGGTTGAAGAAGGCTCTTTATAGACTCAAACAATCCCCACATGCATGGTTCGAAAAATTTAGTCAGGCTCTCTTGGAGTTTGGCTTTGTTCGTAGTCGTGCCGATCATTCTCTCTTTATATGTCGATGATCGATGGACATCATGGTTCTCATTGTATATGTGGATGAAATTGTTCTATCTAGTAGTAATTCTGTTGGAATGAGGGAGGTAAAATATTTTTTGAAGACCAAGTTTGAGATCTAGGATTTTGGTCCTCTTCGCTACTTCTTCGGAATTGAAGTTGCTCGCTCATCATCCAGATTGGTCTTATCGCAACGAAAATATGCGCTCGATCTTCTCATGAAGACCAACATGTTAGGGTGCAAGTCTACTACCACTCCCATGGATACTTCACAGAAGCTCCGACCAGATGATGGTGCTCTCCTTACTGATCCCGAGATGTATCAATGACTTGTAGGCCGGCTTATTTACCTGACTATTACTTATCCAAATCTCTCATTTGTGGTGGGGTTATTAGCCAATTCATGAAAGCTCTTCGTACTTCCCATCTCTCGGCTGTCTACCGCATACTTCGGTATTTAAAATCAGCCCCGGGTCTTGGCCTTCGCTTTCAATTACATAGTCATCTTTATCTTTCTAGCTATTCCAATATTGATTGTGCAGGTAGTACTTTTGATCGCCGCTCTACATCCGGCTTCTATATCTTCCTAAGTGGTAATCTTATAACCTGGAATAGCAAAAAGTAGACAGTTGTTGCCCAGTCTTCAACTAAAGCAGAATATCGTGTTATGGCTTATGCGACGTGTGAACTCGTGTGGTTTCGTAATCTTCTTGAAGAACTTGGCTATCCTCCTTCGGATCATGTTCCTCTTCACTGTGACAATCAAACGGCCATCCATATTGCTCATAATCTAGTTTTTCACGAGCGAACCAAGCATATTGAGGTCGACTATCACTTTATTCGGAAGAAAATCGCTTCTAAGAAAATCGTCACTCCTTTTGTTCGATTTAGGGATCAACTTACTAATGTTCTTACAAAGTCCTTGAGTCGATATGCTCTTCATCATATTCGTGACAAGTTAGACATGATAAACATCTATGCTCCAACTTGAGGGGGAATATAGAGAATGCTAGTGTATTGTATATGTGGTTAGTGGTGGTTAGTGGCCCCTTTTAGTGTAAGTACATGTGCACACTTTCCTCTTCTCCTGCGATGTACTATATGCTTTATTATAATAAAATATTATGTATTAGGGCAAGTAAGTCCAACACAACATCTCTCCCAAACTCTCATTCTTCTTCTTCTCTCTCAATATTTTTCTCTCTTCTTCATATTATCATCATCAAATCATTCTCTACTCACCCAAGCAACATTAAGCCAATCCTTACATATTAATGAGTTAAACTCATTACTAGACCCTACCTCACTCCCTAATTACACTATGACATAGATAAATCAGGACCAAGTACCCACTCCCCACCCCCAAAAAAAAAAAAAAAAAAAACCCTTTTGAGGCAACTTGGGAAGATGAGAACAGACAAAGTAGACCTGATAAAGTGGCTAAAAATGCCCAAGCAACCCACATTGTGTGCTCAAACCATCTTTGTGAAAAATTTGAACTTAAGTTTCTAAATTTAAAAATAAAAATTCATCTTAGTGTTGATCCAGATATTTACTTTCAACTCTAGTTCTAATAATAAAATATATATTTATTTTTTTGAATTTATTTTTTTTTTCATATAAGAGCTTGTCTTTTGGTGGAATTTCAAATAAAGACTTACCCTTCCCTTATTTTCAAACGAGGGCCCAGCATTTCAATATACAGTCAAAAAGAAAAGACCGTTTAAAAATCCTTTTGAAATGATGATTTTACCCTTCCTAGAGATGAATTCAATATTGTTATCTTCGAGAGCGGACGCTGATTGCCTGCCTGCAACCCAGCGCAGGAACTCCCTATGATCGGAAGCTAGGTAGACCCACCATTATGTTTGGAAGAAATTCATCTTGTCCATTCATTTTGCCAACTCATGTTAGGAAATTAGCCAAAAAATGAGGGAGATCCAAAACTCAAGTGAACCACACAATAGGAAAAATTGGGGATTGAACATCCACCATTTAAACATAATCAAGGTATATTTTGATGGCTATATACCATCCAAAGTCTTCATAAGATCATTCCCACTGGTATGAACTGAAACACAAAAATATTAGGCTGATCCAAAACATCTGTGACCTCATGATTGTTTCAATAGTGGACATTTGATAACTACTTTTTGGCCCACTTGAGTTTTGGAGCTGCCTCATTTTTTGGCTTATGTCCTAACATGAGCTGGAAAAATGGGTGGGCGGAGTATATTTCTCAAAGTGGACCCCACCTAGCTTCCGACCGCAGGAACTACCAGCAGTCAAGGTCACAGGCAATCCCGTCCCGGAAAGCAGGTGCTAAAGGGATCAGTCCAGCTGATAACACCGAGTTCCGTCAGGCTTTCAGGTAGCCCCGCCAGACCCTTGTCAGACAAGGGCCCACGAACTTTCAAAAGATTGCCAACTTGACTGTCTGATTTTGCAAATCTATAAATGAGAAACTTGCTTAATAGCAATAAAAGTTATTCAATAAATGCTCCCAAATCCATGGATTTGTCACTTGATTTTCAAATAATGGAATTTGGAATTGGCCAAATCCAAATCACATGCAAATCCATGAATTTAAAGTTCATGGATGTATCAAATCCAGTCTGATTTCCCCGATCCCAAACATGTTGTAGAGGAGTTTTTATAGGCAGTTTGGATTTGGTTAGGCTTGGGAGAGTGATGCTTTCCTGAAGTTTGGCAGGAAAGAATCAATCTCCGAACCTCATCTGACCTCCAGAACAGAACTCAAAGTCATGGTAGTTAGGGGTACAATTTGGGCTAGTTGGACCCATATGAGGGTCAACCCAAGCCCAACCCACAACCCAACCTGTATTCCAACACAAGGTTCCCAACCTTAACCCAACCCGGAGTCCACTATGCTCGACCCAACCCAACCCGAACCAATTACATGTCATTATTCTAACCGACCTGAATTTGTTCGACCCAAACCCAACTAAATTCAAATCAGTTTGGCGCTTTTCAACCCGAACTCAACCCAAGGACCTTGAGAACCCGACTTGAACACAAGTTGGGTCAGTCAGGTTCGGATTGACCTAAACCCAATTTGCAGCCCTAATATTAGTCTCTCGAGGGGGCTTTCCACTCCGTCGCTGCTCTCCTTCAAATGCAAAGCATGTATCATTTCCCAAACATGCATAGAGAATGTAAAGGGATTTTGCCTGAATACCATGTCCAATTCCGACGGCCAAACTGCCAAAATCATTTCTATTGATATGCGTCTTCTCTCCTTTATTATGTTTGCCCATAACTCTCTCATACTTGGGGCCCGTTTGGATACCACAAATAAGTTACTTTTTCTACTTACAACGGTAGAGATGTGTAACTTATTTGAGATAAGTAAGTTTGGTTTAAGATCAATTAAAAGTAGCTTTTTTACTTAAAGTTACTTAATCACTTCAGCTTAATAAGTAGAAACCAAGATAAGCTACTTGAAGCATAAGTAGCTTATCTTAAGTAACTTAAGATCCAAACGCACCCTAGTGACTCACTACCAATGCATTTTAGGCTGCTTTTGCATATACAAGTGAATTGAATTGCAAACATCCAGTTAAGATGACGCGATAAAAATTCCATATTCATGATAAGTGACCCTCCAATTGCAGTTTGGATAGCAAACCATCGAGCTGAATGCCAAGGAATGATTTTACAATTTGACAGTGTATCTAAGCATACGTTTCATAAGCTGCAGATATGTTGACAGGTCCTTACCCAGCTACTAATCTGCGGCACCCAACTTCCTAAACTTTATGGAGACAAACTCATCAATGTCAGTGTACCTTTTCCGACTACTGCTTCTACTCGAAGGAAACTCCAGGAAGCTAGACAATACATCATTAGGTCTTTTAATCCTCTCCATGTTCCAGAATGAATAGGGTTCTTCTGGTTCATGTGGACAAGCAGGAACTTGTCTCTTGGGTTGCCGTCGTACAATGTTGTGATGTATGAGAGGAGGGTCCTGCTGAAGACGAACACTAGAGATTAGTACCAGAAAGACGGTGAAAATAAGGTATGAAACATGCATGCATTCATTGAGGCTGCATATGTAGGGAAGGTAAAGGGAAAAAAAAAACATTAGATAGAGATGTCTAATAAACAGAATCATTAGAAGAAAAGAAAACTCATGAAAATTGCAATAGCCAGACTTGGAAAAGCAACAACCAATTCTGACAATTTACCAGAAACATGTAAGTTGGGGAGGCTAACTGTTCGAATCAAACCAACGAAAAGAAGCGAATGACCATTTTGAGTACCAAAAGGATTCGGGAGCCCGCCAAGAACATCTTTCTCAAGTTAATGCTTCATCTGAATGAACTATTAAATTGAATTGCAATGGTTAGTAGAATAAAATGGGGATGCCCAAACCGCAGTTACTTTCTGAGTTCATACAAAGAGAAAAAGGCTCCAAATTCCAATTATATTCCTTTCAAGTTGGACTCCAATCGAATGTAACTGCAGTTCAAGTGTTACAAATAATTATTACAATTTGGCCATTCTCTTGATCGAATTAAACTTTCAAATTTTGATTTGTTAGTGAATTCAAATGCAATGTTACAGCTCTTAATTAACATTTCTAGAGGGTAAGCTGTGGGAGAGTGTTGGCAGGTGAATAACATCTATGGTGATATTCGGAATTGGATCTAATCTCTATGAATGAGATAAAATAATCAGGAATGGTATAGAGTTGACTTTTCATTGATTCCGTTGTTCAAAAAATGATTTGATTTTATTCGCTTGATTCCGTTGTTCAAAAAATGACTTTCAAAGACGATAGAGATTCCTAACCATTTGTTAGTATAAATTAGTGGAATAGGGTTGAAGTGTTGTATGAGAGAAGTTATTTTTATTAAGTACACACAGATATAGTGATCTAGCTATCCACGTATTCCATCTTTCATCGTAGTTCCCCTTGAGGTAACATAGGTTGTGCTATATCAAAATTTTGATTTCATATTCTGTATATTTTGTGAAAATTTTGAGCACGACGGTGTTCATTTGCCTGTTTTATGAAGTATCCACTCCATCAGCCTTTAGTGCCAATAGTCTGATACATATATTGTTTTTTTTTAAGATCATATACATACTTCAACACAAGAAATGTGAAGTTCATTCAGTTAGAGTACTGATCTGAAGGTCAAGTTGGGTCGGGATTGAGATAAATAGTTAATGCAAGGAAGAGCATGAAGGGAAAAAGAGAAAGATAGTTGTCTTCCTCAAGTGAATAAGACCTTGAATCCACAAGGCATAATGGCTCTTGAATCCACAAGAGTTAAGAAAATTCGAAATACTTTATTGAAATCTTCCTCTCAACCAAGATGATAAAGCTTTAAATAAAAAAATAAAACCCTAATTAAGAGTCCTAATACAAATAAACTAAAACTTTCCTAACATAGTAAAACTTATTAAATATAAAAAGTTATAATCTAACTACGCAGCATGATTCCTGGCATGATAAGAAGACACCAAATACTAAAACTCTAAGAATAAAAAGTTACATCCGATCTAAAACTTACTAAAAATAGCAAGTTGTCCAAAAAAAAAAAAAACAAGAGACTTGAGCAGGAAGGAGTCGTTTTCTCGCGAAACAGCACTACACGAAACGCTTATAGTGTCGGTTGGCCCTATAATGAAATTTCAGTCGAAATTCATAGGTCGTGCATCCCATAACTCATTCCAGATCAGAAGTTATGGTTAATTTACAGTTTGAACTTTGAACGACATTTTTTCTCAATCCGAAATGAATTTCTCTGCTCCAAACGTGCCTAGGCCCAGGTACATCATGCCCCACATGAGACTGGGCCCAGATCTGATGGATTACGTCCACTTCCATTCGGGCTTTTTTCAGTCCATTTGGGCCAGGTATAGGTCTGCAGCCCGCTCTACATCAATAGTAAATTATAACAATTCCCCTAATTAATTGGAGATTTATATCTGAGGATGCATTTGAATACTCAGCTGGACTGAATTGCAATCATTCAACTAAAAACAGAGAGGAAGTGACCAAATATGGAGGTGGGGCAATCTTAAATCGATTACCAAGTCCTAATTGTGATCCCATCTGTTTTAAGTTGTCCATGATCAATCTGATTTACTATAAGGAAGCCTCCACTATGATCATTTCCACCTTATTGAACTGAATTTTCACAAATCAGACATCCAAACGCAGCCACAATCATGCAATACATACAGATAGTTACCTTGCATACTTGAGTATCAGGTGCATACAGTCCAAAAATCTACCCACAACTCAAATTTTTTTCGAATGGCATAGTGTATATATTTCATAGCAAATACAAGAATATGTACTCTCAAAAATCCTCCAAGTTAGCTGGAAGAAAACAGAAATAAAAACAGAATTTCTTTCCCAAAGAAGCCATGCCTAATAGCCAAGAAGACGGAAGGGTGGGGTATGAAATCAGAGATAGCATCAATGAAGATGCAAGGAGGGCAGAAAAGAACTACCTATTTTGTGTGTGACCATGTTAATTAGAGCAATAGAACATTGTCAATTACAAACAGACATTGGTGTAAGTTCAATTCTGCAAACAAAGATTACAAAAAATAAAGAATTTGGGTAGAAAATGGCGAAGAACACAAGGGGAGGGAGGATGCATACCAAAATGGTTCTGCAAGCAGCAGAATCATCAATACCGCTGTCGTGGTATGCAGTGCCGCCTCTGCTTCTTGAAATGTATTTGATTCCATCAATTGGAGCAGAGCAATGCAATGGATCCGCAGAGTGGCGCTGTTCATACATCCTTTGATCTGGTGCATCATATATCAAGTCATGTGAGATGAGCGGCAATTTGTATGCCTTGTCATCACCCAGGGGTCTTGGACGGTTCAGATTTCGGGAAGAAGTGGGGTCGGAGTCTATGAACTTCTTGTTGGCATCTCCCAGTGGTCCACCAAAGAGCCATTCGTCCCGGGCCGATTGGAGGAAAGGATTCATCCTGCTTTCTCTCAAGTACTCATGCTTCTTCGTCATGTCTTGTATTGGGACCGGCGATGGCTGGAACTGAAAGAACGGTGAGAGGCGGAAGCTGCTGCGATGATGATCATCGGCCGCCACCCTCCTCTGCTGGAACGAGCTCGATCGGCAGCCATCATCAAAGAAATTCTGCTCTCTGGGAAAGCAATTACTCCGGCCAAATCGCTTATTCACCCCTTCTTCTTCCTCCTTGTTACGCGAGAAAGGAATGCGGATGCCATAATTCGCATAATTCAATTTATCAAGGTCCGCCAGAGAATCTTGGCCATTGAAACCAAAATTCCCTATTCCATTGAAATCTGGCACTACGTCTTGCAGCTGCAGGTGGTCAGAAGATTGAGAAATGGAAGTTGCAGCTTCCTTACAATCTAAAATTCGATGGCTTAAACGATCGGAACTGGCCGGAGTGAGTCTGGCCCACGACGGAGGGGAAGAAGGCCCCGCGGCCGAAGCCGCTTGGACGGGGCTCCTTCTGGTCCTGACCTGAAACGGTCCGAAGCCGGCAGAGGAGAACGAGCAGCTTGGATTTTCTTCTTCAAGGCCTGATCTTTCGCTGTGGAAATTGAGGAGGCGGCGGAAGAAGAAAGCGGATCGGAGATTCGAGATCGAGGCAGGGGTGCGTGACTCGACGGTGGAGATGGTGTTGCGGTGGTCCTCAAAGATCGGAGGGTTGCTGTCGCCACCGCCAGACCCAGTGGTGCAGTCGGAGGAGGGCACTACGGCAGCGGCGGCTGCCGGAGTCGGAGAAGTGCCGCCGTCTTGGGCGGTGGAGGGTGGTTGGGCCTGGAGAGGTGGGAGTTTCAAGCGCAACCGTCGAATCCAGGACGATCGGAGCGCTGTGATTGATTCTTCTTGATCATAGGAATTTGGAAGGTCGAGATTTCTCTTGTCATTGCTGCTTTTGCTTCCAACTGAGCTGCGGAGAGACCGCATTTATATGCTTGCAGCAGAAGCAGAGAGGGAGAGAGATCGTTGTGGGTGTTCTATTGCCTGTTTTGTTGTGGTTGTTTTCTCTCTGTACTACAGCGGCTGAATGTTGTAGAACAATGATGGGAGTTCTCGACAGTTGGATCTATTCTGTTTTCCGAGGTATGTTGGCTCTACACGCACCCTCTCAATACGAATTTTTCACACGCAGTGGATTTGCTAAAATTGGAATCTTGGGTAAGATCTGAGTGGTTTAGAAGGTGGAACCCACCTGGTTTGTGAGGATGCTTGATGTTTATGTTGGTCCACTCATCCAGTATACTTCTCTTATGCAAAAGGAACGGACGATGTTAATTCAAATGCAGATGGTCAACAATCGACTTTTATGTGAGGCCTACCTGAGGAGTCATGTCCTCTGAATTATGGGTATGCTCTTATTTAAAGTGTGGGCCATCTTATTCACTAGGTATATTTTCAATTAATTTGCCAGGACGGCACGTGTTCCGCGAGTAATGACGCGTGCGAAGAGGTGCGTGTGGGGATAGTAAAGCTGCCGCTTTTGGGATTCATTTTAGCTGGAAGTTCTCTCGAATACATCCGGACGTATTGTAAAAAGGTACATCGGGACGCTATCCGTAGTATTTGGGGTTTTTTAGATGAAAAATAGCCGTTTATTTAATAAGGTCCTCCTTGGATGGGGGATATCCAGGAAATCTATCAGATTGGATATTTCAAACCATTGATCACAGAAACGTTTTTGTGACCGTTCGTGTTCAAAATATTAACAAAAAAATCTAAAACACCAGAGGCCAAAATAATATAAATAATAGATTTTATTTATTTTTTTCCCACTACAGAAAGTGATACCTGTCATATAAACGGTTTGGATCATTTGAATGTGACCTAGATTCAAAGATCGTCCCGAGACGTATCGTCCTGAAATGCATCTAGATGTATACGAGCAAACCCCTTTGAGCTGCTACCGAGTTGGAACTCGGAAGTGGGGCATTAGAATTTTGGAAAGAAAAGCTGTTTGATGCTCTGATGGAATGTGATGGTTCATACTCATGCACTCGAATTTTTAACGTATATTGTATTTTGTGCATCAACTCAAATTAAATTGTCCAAATGGTCGAGCTGTAGATATATCATGTTTTTGTGTTGAGATTGATTGAGCAATTTTAACCTCTAGTATAATAGATATTTTTTTTGTTGATTGGAACCGTTGATTATTTGTCATCTGACCGTCTACTAGATCTCCTGGACTACTTCGGTGAGATTTTTTGGTGCCGACCATCTTAAGTTAATCCTATGATGTGGATGTTTTCAGTGCATGAGTATGAATCACCAAACCCGCCAGAGTATTAAAATTTTGTCTTTTATGTGAAGGACTGCCTTTGCTTTATCACGTGTCCTTGCTTTTACTTTCGATGACTGGAGGTAATTCGAATCGCGGCATGCTAAGTGCACTCGCCTCGCACGTGGAAATGAGCATACGTGTGTAAGATCTGACCGGCTTGGAACTCAATCATCCCTTTATATATTCTATCCATCTAATAGAGGGAAATTAAGATCCAAAATCTGTAAAAATAATTTGTACCATGGGTCATTTCACCTCTACCGTTCATTTATCTTGTTTATCCATGGCCCACCTGATGATCATAGGGTCTATTTCTTTCAAATAAACTTATAAATTTCTGGGATCGCCGGAAGAGTGGATCAGATCTCTGAAACATGTGCTTCTTTCTCACAAGCGAGGCGACTGAACTTTCACAATTTGCTTGAGCGTTTACCTGTCTAGATCCAGATCCGAATTTCTGAGCAGACCGGACGAGGTTCTCCGAAAGGGCAAAGGAGATTCTCCCCACGCGTTCTGAAAATGGTAGCCGCATCGCGCGAGGATAGCTTGCAATATCGATTTCGATGCGACCGTGCATGAGGTTCGAGCGACCAGGCCTGTAAACGGGTCCGACATGGTAGACGTGGATTCAGTGGATCCGATCGGTTGTTACCTCATACAGTTGGATTTGATTGAGCCGTGCTATAAATCTATGCCGAATATGTAATGCATGAAAAGCTTTCAAACCTACTTTTTTAGTAAAAATTTTTAAGAGAAGTATGTTGTCCATTCAAATTATTTTAATTATATTAATACATTGAATCAAACATAAATTAATATTAAGATACACATAAAATATCTCACTTGAGTACGAGATGTTAGTATCCAACTTATATTTAACTTTTAAGCTTAACTTATATTTAACTTTTAGGGTTGTGAATAAGCTTGGCTAAGTTTTATTTAAGCCAAGCTAACAAAGTAAAACCTAAGCTCAAGCCCATGATGGGCAAATATAAAAGTCCAAGCTTATCCCCATAATAATTATGCATCACATGAGCTCGGCAACACACTTTTGTGTAAGATCTAGGTTGTTCATTAAGTGTGCCCCACCATGCATGAAATATGAAAATAACTTTAAATTTTAAAATGAGTTGGGTTGGGTAGATTCTAAGTAGGCTGCAGATGAGCTTTTAAGCAAGGCTCAAGCCCAAGCTCAAATATTAGACAGGCATGGATTTTAGGCCTAGGCATAATCCTTGAGCCCAATGTTCCGACCGATGTCTCGTTCTTAAGCCCGACGGACTGGCCCAACCCATTAACGGCCTTATTAAGTAATTTCTTTAGATAATATTTGAATATAAATTAATGCCGAAGTGATAGTCATGTAATTCGATATTCAACTAATACCTAATTTAAAACTAAACGAGAAATGTTTGAGTGCCCTAAGCACTACTTACACTTCTCATTGTCGCATTGGATGACTTAGACAATGAAATCTAATGATCCAGAAACTAAGATTAGGTAGAGGTCACATTTCATGGGCTACCATGAAAGCATTATGCTGATTTGACATATATTAACCATTTGATCAATGGTCTTTAATATGGACGGTCAAGATTGTTTACATAGAAGTATGTCTAATCAACAATTCGATTTATCTGTTAGGCCTCATCATCATGAGTTGCTTGTGACTCTAGATCACTCAGACAATTGTAAAAATCCCATCAAAGGCGTCAAAAAAAGATGGACGTAGAAATAAGGTCTGGTAATTAAGGATGGTTGGATCATCCAACCTAGTGATTCTTGCATACTACCCAATGAGATGTGGTCAAAACCTAATGGACGGTTTAGGATGCTTAATTGGACTGTCCGACAGTTCCAATGCAGCCTGCAGCACTAATAGTGCTTTGAGAATAATGTAGCATTTAGTTAAAGAAGGGAGCTCCAGTGCTCGTAATTTCATTTGGACACTTAAAATAGTCTAATTGATTAATCTAGATTGTTCATTAGGTCGTGTACACATTTCATGGGCTGTCATGCAAAAATCACATTAATATGATGATCTTAAGCATCTGATCAATGGCCTCTAATATGAACAGTCTATGTCACTTGTAAAAAAATAAAACTAACCAACAATTCAGTCCATCTGTTTGATTTTCCATCATGGATTGGTCATTATTATAAAGAATCACTTCTATTGGGATCTGATACCATCCTGGGTTAGAAAAGCGATGGCTACAAAATGGATTAGACTCGTTGGACAGTAGATATTAATATTTTATATTTTAATTAAAAAATATTATTAATTGGATAAATTATAAAAAGTTTTGATAAGCCCACATGAATCTACAAAAAGTTTGCACACACGCTGCACATGTACTAGCATGGATGATATCTATATGATCTGATCCATTTGTTAAAATTGCACCACTGTATTGATGCCCTAGTGCGAGAATTAATTTGGTCCATTGGTTAGATGGGCCACAATTTGCAAAACAAACTGCAACTTAAAAAAACTTAGCCAAAGTTTCCTGACCCATTCACCTGTTTCCAATAAGAGAGGTCACATGCTGAGTGGACCAGATTTATTATTGGAAAAACATGTAGAAGGTTGGACTAACCTGATGGATGGATTGGATCTTGCATGTATGTGCTAAGTTATCACATATGTGGCGTGTCCGTGAGCTTTATTACACATGCACATGCGCTAAGCATACCACAATTAAAAAGATAACTTAAACTAATCAAGTAAGCAGATACCAATACCCGCAAGCATACCACAATTAAAAAGATAACTTAAACTAATCAAGTAAGCAGATACCAATACCCGCTTAAAGATTTTTTAATTTTTTATTTTAATGAAGTGGATTGCTGAGTGAGAATTCAGATTTTATGTCACTCGAAACAGAAATTTTCGAATTCTTAAATTTTTTTTTTTATTGGCCACATCAGCACTGTTGTAAACTGCATCTAACACAGTAGCGCCTGTTGACAAAGCCAATGAAAGCGCAGGAAATGAAAAATCTACGTTTCCCAGCAACAAGGATCTAGACTCGCTAAGTGAACTATGCGGGGTCACCATGGATATATGTCTTATCTACACCGTCCATACGTTTTTTCATCTCATCTTACCGCATTAACCTAAAGTTTAAACATATCCAAAGCTCAAGGGGATCACGCCACACAGAACAGCAGCAATATTGACGTACACCATTGAAAATTTCTTTGGGCTGATAATAATGTTTATTTTCCATCCATCCCATTGATAAGGTCACAAGGAAGTGGATGAAGGGAAAACAAAAATAAAAGCTTGATCGAAAACTTCTGTGATCCTCAAAATAACCTGTTAAAACGAAATGGATAAGATAGATGCATCACTTTGGCCCCAAATTCACTCAGTAGGCAAAAGCTTACTGAGTTGCTCAGTTCGCAATCCGCTTCAGTGAAAAATGCGTAGAAATAGGGCTAGTGGCATCCATTGGCCGAGAGCGGATTGGGTGAGACCCCGGCCTCACCCAAGACGGTGCGGCCCTCATTGTGGGGATACAGTGGGGCCCATCTTGATATATTTATTATGCATCCACGCCGTTCATCCGTTTTTTAGGATCATTTTAGGACATTAGTACAAAAATGAAGTATATCCAATTATCAAGTGGACCATAACATGAAAAACAGTGGTGAGGTGAGCCACCCAGAAGCCTGACAGGCTAGCCCGGCCCGCTAACAACCCTACTGAATCACAATGGTGGACATAAATCTAGTGGAAGAAGAACCTATAGAAGGGTGCTTGAGCTTGAAGATTTTCCTCTTATACTGAAGGTTGATAATATGAATCCATTAATATTGAAATTTGGTAAGTAGGGAATGCAAACAATAAAGACTTAAAGCGAAAGGTCTAATCCTCGAGAGAGGATTTTACCATTCCCAAAACATAAAAAATATAAACATTTTACCAATTAACCAGACATGATAAAATGAAACAGTTTACATGTGAAACTCGTTACCTATGCAAAAAGTTAAGGTGGATAGGGTTTTGCAAGCATCTGAATGGCCGCTTATTGTTTGGAACCATACATTTAGTTTTCTCGTTGTAGACTGGGAATAGAAGTGAGGTGATGCCTATGATCATGCAATTGATGTGATTTTGAAACATGGACTTTTCAAGGCAAGGTCACCCTACCACATGTAGAAGGTAGGGGTGCAACTCAAGTGGGTTGGGTTGGGGATCAACCTAAGTGAACCCAACCTTAAAAAGGACTCAATCCACAACCAACCTAGATTCCAACCCAAGGTGCCTAACACGAAGTACTCTCGACCCAACATGACCCAACCCAAATATATTTGGATCTTCTTATGAATGCCACCCGCAGAGTGCACGCCTAACAACTTTCCTATTTATTAGCATAGATGGAGGTGTGGTATTGATTCAAACATAAAAATACATTTGATTTTTAGAGTTATCACTAAATAGATGGAGTCACCATTAGCTAGATGAAGCTAAAATATATGGTAGGTTACAAACCATAGAACTGCTTAAAGGTTGGGGAATCACGAGATTCCTCATTTTAAGTCATTCATGTAGTTAATCTGTAACCATAGATTTTGAGTAAGGGTCTCGATGAAAAAAGAATAGTGAATTAGACACATTTGAACTACACAATGATTGATCTCCACTTTATAAGATTTTATAGTTTTTTAAATGATATAATGAAAATTCAACATTATATATCTGGTCGTGCTCCACATAACTCATGAGGGGTTGGGTAGGCAAAATGAAGAATCATCTAGCCCTATTTTTATAGAATCAAGTGCCTTGGGGTGGGCAAAAATAAAGTAACATGCAGTGAATAAATGAAATATATTGATGGCTATACTTCACAGAATTTATGACTATGGGTAGATAAATAAGGTGATGAAAACTATAATAGATGGTTACAAGGTTTATTTTTTATTTTTTATTTTTAAAAGAATTGTGAATTTACCTCACTGGTATATTGGAAATGTATGGAGTTGAATGTGGTTTAAGTTTGATTGAGATGTGAGAAAATAAAACACCAAGCATCTTTTTTCTGTGAAAGGATAGTCATATATTTTTTATAACAACTCTACTTTTGACTTTACTAGCTTTTTTAGTGGGCTATTTTCCCTAAGGGTGGTTTATTGAGTCGAGTGGCACTTCCATATTAGTTAAAAATTTATTTATTTCTCAAAGCTTAAGACCTTCATTGGCATTTCTCTCTCATCATCTTTGGCTCCTCTTAACTCTAGGATCCTTGAGAAGATAATTATTGCATTGATTTCATAGAATCCATTAATTGACCTATCATCACGGTCAATTTTTACGTATTTGGTAAATTTATGATGGTCTAAAAGCGTCTCATCCTATATTGTGAACTTCCACGCACACGGTAAATTTGGATGGTCAAAAACCGTCTCAACACTTGTACTCGTTAAATTTACGATAGTCGAAAGCTGTCTCAACACCTGTATGCTGAATTTTTACCTACGTGAATTTTCACGCTCAGTACATTTACAACAGTCTAAAACTGTCTCAACAACTATTTTGGGTCAATTTTCACATAGTGAATCTCGACGGTCGAAAACTGCCTCAAAACCTATACAGTGAATTTTCATTTGCACTCAGTTTTCATGTACTCAATTAATTTACGATAGTCAAAAACTGCCTCAACACCTATACTTGGTGAATTTCCAAACATGGTGAATTTTTGAATGTTGAAAATAGTCAACACCTTTAATTGGTCAATTTTCAAGCACTTGATGAATTTACGACGGTTGAAAATTGTCCCAAAACATGTACTCAATAAATTTACGACGGACAAAAACCGTCTCTAAACAGGTCAAATTTCTATCATGGAGAATTTACAACGATGACCTGTCCCAAAACCTGTAGTTGATTTTACGACCATCCATAATCGTCTTTAACCCTATGCTCGGTGTATTTTGACAGTTGAAAACTGCCTCAACATTTGTTGTCTAAATTTTTTCTCTAGGAATTTACGACCATCTAACACTGACTTAAAACCTGTACTCAACTTTTTATATGAAATCAATTCTCTCGCTGAATTTACAGTGGTCAAAACTATCTAAACAACTGTACTCGATCTTTGTTCACGTACTCAATGAATTTAGACGGTCGAAAACCGTTTGAACACCTGCATTATGTATTTTCAGTTCATTTAGGACGGTTGATAACATGTTCACTATAATTTGTGAATTTACGACTGTTGAAAACCGTCTCAATAACTGTCATTAATATTCATGGTGAATTTACTACGGTTGAAAACAGTCCCAACAGTTGTACTCCAATTTCAAAATAGTCGATCAATAACTATCTGAACATCTGTACTCGCTTTGTTCACGTACTTGATGAATTTTGACGGTTGAAAACCATCTCAACACCTGCATTGTGTATTTTTACTGTGAATTTAGGACAGTCGATAATTGTCTCAAAAACTATAATCCATGAATTTACGACTATGAGAACCAATCTCAAGACCTGCACACGAATTTTCACCTAGTCAATATTCACGCTGTGAATTTAAGATAGTAGAAAACCATCCCAAAAGTTGTACTCAATCAATTATCAAATGGTCAAAAGTTACCACGATTACTGGAGTACACAATGTCTTTCTTGTATCAATGTTGAAGAAGTACGTATCTGATCCTTCACATATTATCAAGTGGGAACACGTGGAGCTTAAGGAAAATGTCACATATATTTTTCAACCCACTCAAATATTGGATAGGAAAGAGCAAGTCCTAGCAACAAGGTCATCCCATTGGTCAAGGTACTATGGACCCATCATGACGAAGAAGAAGCCACTTGGAAGACAGAAGCGGAAGTTCGCAAGCATTACCCAAGTTTGCTTCATCAATATGAACAGGTACAAATTTCGAGGACAAAATTTATTTATAAGAGGGTAGATTGTAACGTCTTGTCCAACCATAACAGTGTTTTGAGGCGTCCACGTAGGATTTGTCGCAGGACCATTCGTTTAAACTACTTGTGATGAGGTACTACAAGTAAATTAACCTAAGATTAGCCCATTAGAGTAGATCAGCCTAGTCATGATCAGACCAAGTGCGGGTCATCAAGCCAGATAGCCGTTTGCACTTAGCAACAGCCCGTGCGGGTCATGCAGTGGCTAAGGAAGGTTAGAAATATCTAAAAATTTAGGAAAACGAAGATCTCACTGGGCTTGTGGTCCATCACAGGCCACGGACTCAGTAGACACCTAGAAATTAATTATCCACGTCGTCCCAGCGACGCTTGCCAAATGCATTTCACCCAAGGCCAAAATTACAATCTAGCACTTGTAAATAAAACTAAGATACCGGGATTTTCAGCTGTTGGATTTCTTCTACATTTATGATGGAGGTCTAAAATATTTTTCTACGTCCATCCACAAAATCTGAGACCCGATCGTGGAATGGTGACCGTTGATCGCACATCAGACCCGTACGATCAAACCCCACATCCGATCGCTCTCAAATTTTGCATGACCCTTCATCAGGCCATGAAACACCTACCCTATGAGTTTCAAGGCCAGAGAGCCACTAAATCCTCCCCAACAACTAGAATGGACCTCGTAGGGCCATTTAAAGATCGGAGTCGTGGGATAAAACCCCGCATCCGTTTCTCCCCAAATTTTGCATGGCCCCTCATCAGGCCATGAGACGCCTACACACCAAATTTGGTGGTCAAGGGGGTGATAGGGCTGCTTCAAATCCAATAGGGAGTCCTAAAGGGCCATTGTGCGAATTTGTTGAAAACTTAAGGCCAATTGGCCCAAGTCTAGGAAACAAATCCTTAGCTCATTCTCTCATAACTCACACCATTACTACAACCACCAAGGGAGTAAAGAGAGAGTAGAGAGAGTAAAGAGAGAAGAAAGAGAGTGAAGGAGGACCGTAGAGCGAAGTGGGGCTCAAAGGAGTTCCATTTTGCAAACATCTCCCTTTTCCTAGAGGAAATTCCTCATCTATAACTGAAAAAACCCCGCTCTGCTGATTAGGTAGGTAAATCTCTCATTTTCTTAGAAATTCGTCATGTTGAGGGAGGATTTGCATGAGATTCTAACATGCAAGATCATTGTCTTAGGATTTCGGCCGATCGACACCGAGTTCGGCGCTTCTAAATCGTTTTTCAAGACCTCATCGATCATAGGTGCGGACTATTATCCTTAGGTGGCGTAGCACCAATTTTAGTATGAGTATAATGATTTTGATTGCTTGGATGATGTATTTGGAGAATCTAGAATGACCCTAGGAAAGACCTTACCTTTAATCCTTTCAATCCACATGGAATAGTTATGAATGTTTATTGTCCTTCACATGATTGGGTATAAATTTGATGATTGCATGTTCATGTCTTGTTTAATTCTTGTATGATGTTACCTTAGAACATGTATGATTCATTAACCCTTGTGCATTTTGATCCTATAATATATATATGAAATGCTTAGCTTCCTCACTAACCCACACAACACATATGCATCTTTATTTCACGACATTGTTAGCTTTACCTTGTAGGAAAATTAGAATTTTATGTTGAGAAATATGGATGCATGATATGCTTATGTTAAATGATAACCCTGATTGTTGGCATGTTATGGATTACTCTCAAATCTCTAAGATGGTCAGGAAACTGAGGTGAGAGAAAGTGGCCCATTGGTAGGATTGCCTTAAGGTTAGGCCGGCGGATTTGGGCGAGTACGGATGGGTGACAGTAGCTGGACTAAATAAGTTGTTTGTACCCGATGTCATCCGTCTTGTACATGCCTATACTCACAAGGTCTAGCTCACGTACTGACCATTCATATTTGTTAACCATGTTTTTCCACACATGCATGGAACCTGAAACACTCTTCAACCATTGGAGCCCATTGATAACTATCTAAGACCGATCCACTGACTCGAGAGCCGGGTATGGTGGACTGAGAAACTGTGTCTGAGCTGTCGGCCTACGCTGGATTGATGAGCCTTCTCGTAGTGACTGCGAACAATCCTTTTTCTCAACACTTCCCGTGTGTATGAAATTGGGGATGGGGAACTCGACAAGATCAAGGATCACGGAGCTCTGACCCTGCGCGTTGAGGGGTCATGGTACCGCAATTAGTTTAGGGCATTAATACATAGGGTGTATCAGTTTCCCTAACCTGTTCTATGAAGGAAATTAACTAAGAACTCGACTAACATTATCATGTCGCATCACACTAGTTAGGTTGGGGACTTGGCAGTCGAGGTCGCAATGAGAAAGTGTTGGTCATACGTGATCGTCAGACCGAGTCGCTCAAGGGAGTGTTGTGGCGAGTTCATGTATCATATCATTTATCATGCACCTGCATTAATAAGATTAGTTAGGTGTTTATAAATATTTGTCTTTCATTAAATTCGTAATATAATTGATGTTTGTTACAACTTAGGGCTAATAACACTCACTGAGTTGATTACTCACTCCCACTCTGGGACGGAGTTTTAAAACACCAACCAAACTCTCCCGTAGATACAGGTGATGCAGAGTATGAGGAGTCTGGCGGCGCGAGTCTTGAGGAGGAGGACGAGCTGTCTTACTTCCAGCCGATAGATGGTTTCCTGTCAGCCTAGTAGGCGGATTTCGGATCGCTGGGCGTTGGACTCAGCTCATCATTCTTTTTGGACTTATTCTTCTGTAATTTTGATAGGCAACGCCTTGTGCAACCCATTTATATTATTTTGGACTTGTATATATTTGGTCTCTTTTAGTTCAGTAGACTAGTTATGGTTGTGCCTTAAGTTTCAAGTAATTCCATGTTGCACCTTTAAACCTGATTAATCGCAATTTAGTAAAATCGGTTATAAGTGATACCCAAGAAATTAGGAGTCGAGTGTATGCACGACCTTCAAATTTCAGGGTGTTACAGTATGTAACCTTGCATAGACTTACATCCTAACTATGAGGATGTTTCTTTGTCCAAGAAAGATGTTGCTCGTAAATAATTGTTCTCAATTTCAAGGAAGGTACTAAATCTTTCAAATACTAAAGACCAAGTTAAACTAAGTTGCTGAACCAAACATGCAATGTGCCTGGACCATTTAAAGACACCTGGCATGTTAGGCCCTACACTTACAGCTCAAATTTTGGGCCTGAAACCTCTCCTAGCTTAACAAATGTGAATCCTAACATACAAGTATAGGTCAAGAAAACGTCCACTACCATGCAATCGCAATTTCACATCAAGTTATCACATGCTTATAGTTTTATTCACTCATAATTCATGATTATTTAAACATTTCTTATAAAACCCAACAAAACTAACCTCTAAATATTTATCCTGAGGCTCAAGTGAAACCTACAATTATCAGTATATGAGCATGTGAACAAGGCTTTTTTAACTAAAATATAAATATAAATATAAATAAATAATATCTTTGGAATTAAATAAACCATAACACCTCAAATACTCACATGAGAAAATAAATAATCCACAGTTGACCACCGAGTATGGTCGACCGTGATAATGCACGGTCGATCGCGATGTCTAGAGAGTCATGGTCGACCGTGTAAGCCTAGAGGAGAACCTGAATGTGAAGTCTATGGTCGACCGTGAAATGGACAGCGGGTCACGACAACCGTGAATTAGGTGAATTTGACCGAGTACTAGATGAATTTGATCGAATAATAGGTCAATTTTCACCAGTCAATTCCAGTACGAAAACACAAATTCATTCTTCACTTGTACCTCCCATAGCTGCCATTTCAGTGAAACATGATTTCAAAATACATTCCTGAGAAAGATTGCAAAAAATCTTTTTAGACAAAACTTGAAAGATTTCAAGTTTATCAATACGACTGGTTTGAAGCAATGAACAAAACCTTGAGAAAAATTATAGATATAAAATGATAATAAGTGGAGATTCAATTGAAGATTTCATGAAAGAAAAATGAAGAAAATATAAGTTTTTGGATATAATTGAAAGAAATGAATATAACCTAGAAAATAAGGATGTTTTTGTCTAAAAAAAAGTCAATCCATATTGCACAAGTTTAGAAATGGAAAGTAAAGTGTTAGAGTTTCAAGGATTCTGCTCAGTTAAAAGTAAAATTTACATGGGAAAAATTCTCGGTACTGAATAGCCTATTTGTATCATTTCTAACCCACCATCACCCATTTGGCAGAGAAGTGTGCATATCAGTTTGGAAGTTCCATATGTGAAACTTCACTCTATCCATCTATTTTACCACCTCATTTTATAGCATGATGCCAAAACTTAAGCATATCTAAATCGTAGGTGAGCCACACTACTAAAAAAATTAGTGACTCACCATTAAAATCTTTTTATGGGCAACAAAAGTCTTCGATCAAGTTGGTCTTTGTATTTTCCCTTCATCCATTTTTGTTTGATATTGTGAACGGGATAGATGGCAAACAAGCCTCATGGTGGGGCCCTATGAAGGTTTCAATGGTGTAAGTCATTGTAGCCACTGCTTTTTATGGTGTGGTCCACTTGAGATTCGGATCTGCTTAATTTTTTATATCCGCTCTAAAATGAGAATAGAAAAAAACAATGCACGGCATAAATATACAACACATTCAAGGCCCTCATTTAAAGTAACACCCACTAACTTGTCAGGGGAAGTAGATTGGCTGTTGTACCTCACACCAGCTATATAGCTATTATAGGTATGTGTCGTGCGAAGACGAGCATTGATGCTCCTCGAGCTTCAAGTTTTAGGAACCGCTCAAAAGAGATCAAAGTTACATAGACCCTACAGTGATATATTTATTATATTTACACCGTTCAATTATTTTTAGAGATCATTTTAGAGAACTATCCAAAAAATGAATCATATCGAAAGATCATCCAAACCACACCACAAATAGCAGCAGAGATAATGATTTTCACCGTTAAACAATTCGTAGGGCCCATCATAAAGTTTATTTTCTATTCAATCTATTCATTAGGTTGAAAAAGACCTTAATAAAGAGGAAAAACAAATTTCATATTTATCCAAAACTTCCGTGACCCCAAAAAAGGTTTAAATGGTAGATGTTCAATCCTCTGCTCCCTTTTGCAATGTGGTCTACTTGATAGTTAGATGTATCTTATTTTTCCTCTCAAACCTTAAGATGAGTTCACCAAATGGGTAAAGAATTTTGATATAACACATACCTCTTGATTATACCCACAAAATTTGTTAACGTTAATACAGTAGTTATATAGTTAGTGTGAGGTACCCACACCCTGCTCCATGGCTCAAGTGGTCGACTGAGCGAGATATCTGGTTTCAACGATCAGGTCCTGGTATAGATTCCCTGGTGGCGGAGGCTAACAGGAAGGGGAGCTGACAGTGTTGTGTACTACCAAGCTATAACAAAAAAAAAAAAAAAAAAAAGCTCTAGGGTGAGGTACCCCGGCCAAACCGCTTCCCTTGTTACGCAGGTCACACCTGCAATAGTAGCCGTACGCCTGGGCGAGTACGCTATTTAAGAGCTCGCCTCTCACGTGGTAACGTTAGAAGTGTGCACAATTTCAGCCACTCATCAGGCAGCTGAAGCGTACTAGACTCATTACAGGATGATATGGTCATCGAATGTGCCACTTAGGCAAGTGGAATTAAGACCGTTGGTTAATTGACCTTAACCGTCCAATTATTTTGTTACATTCATAGCCCACCTCACATCCAGATCAGAATGATTTATATGACATAGGTGTCCCACTCGGTGAGGCCTGTCTGGTGAGTGGATTGGATCTTGCACATGTATGCACATGGAAGATTTGGATTTGCCCAGGTTTTAGGATAATGTACTTAATCAAGGACGGATTGCGTACTGATAACTCAGTACCCTTAGCGTACTGAGTAAACTATGTGGGGTCCATTGTTATTTATTTATTTTATCCACTCCATTAATCCATGTTAAAAGATAATTTTAGGGTTTGATCTCAAAAAATAAGTAAATTAAAATCTCAAGTGGACCACACCACAGGAAACAGTTTGATTGAACCTCTACCATTGAAAATTTTTTGGAGGCCAATGAAGTTTTGGATCAAGCTGATGTTTGTGCTTTCTCTTCATCCATGTCTTTGTGATCTTATGAACAGGTTGGATGACAAATAAAAATTACTTTGGACCCTAGGATGGTTTCAACAGTAGAAATCATTATTTCACACTGTTTCTTGTGTAATGGTCCACTTGAGATTTATATTTACTTCAACTTTGGAATCAACGCATGAAATTAGGGTTAAAAATGAATGGACGGTGTGGATAAACCACATACATTCACAGTGGGCCCAACTGAGTTTACTCAGTACGATAAAAGCGTACTGAGTAACTCAGTACGCAATCCAATTTCGGCCCGTAGTCTGCTTCCGCATGCATGACGCGTACTAAGCACTTTGTTAATCGTGGAAGTAGAATTGAAATAATCAATCGCGGTAGAACTCCCATGAAAACATACGTGTTAAAGATCAAACCACTGACTAGGTATATAACATCGTGTTAGTTATTTTCACCTTATATCAGGCCAATTCAATGATCATTTGATCCAAAATCGTACAACAAAGAAGGATGATTTGAATGAGATTTCCAACTGTGCGTGATCAAAATAAGTATGGCCTACATAAACTTATTTTTATAGATGAATTACACCATCTTCAACGGATCAGATATCTTACATGTTGCCACTTTGCCATGAATGCCGTCGTTTCAACTTCAGATCTCTAATCGCGCAAATCCCTTTACTATACGGCGTCTACTCGAAGAGAGTTACTTTCTGCCCTAGTGGTTTACTCACGGGCCGCGGACACTTCTGCTTGTCAACGGCGATTGAGATGCTAGTCTGCCACCATTTTGAGAATGGCGGTGACTCATCGCCTTTACGCGTGGAATCATCCGAGGAGATCTGGACCATCCATATTTCAAGGGCAAAATAAGATGTATGCTATTATATTCTAAGTAGAGTTGCACTTCTTCGAATTTGACGATCTAGATTCCTTGCAACCATGGCATGGATACGTTCAAACAGTCACCACTATATTTATTAGTGAAAAGACCAAATACAAGCGTTGTATCAGGCGCTACGGCTGACAGTGAGTTTTAGCGTATCCTATTACCAGCGTATCCAACCTTAAAAAATCAAAATCATTTTTGGATAGTCGACTTTTTTAAAATTAAATATCCGACCTTACAGGCTTGATTTTAGCCGATTGCCCAACTTGGAAGCCTGTAAGATACTGTAATATGCGTCTCCCATTATAATTTTTACAAGAGGGCATTTTTATATTTTACCCTATTAATAATATTTTTAACATACACACACACTATATATATATATATATATATATATATATATATATATATATATATACACACACACACACAAACGCTCACCTGCAAACCAGTATGTACATATATACACAGGCCAACGCTCACCTGCAAACCAGTATGTACCTATATACATAGGCCAACAGTCACCTGCGAACCAATTCCTACGTAATACGTACAAACTTTTTTGAAAACTCATCATACTTGATGTGGATCCAAAATCTGAACCGTTCATGTGAAGCAGAACCTTGTGAAACCCCTTAGAATCAAGTTTTACTTTGATCTAAAACTTTGATGGGCCATGAAAAATTAAACAGTTTCTTCCCTTGATTTGCATTTCTATTTGCTATGGCTCACTAGAATCGTAGATCAAAGTGAAAATTCACTTCCTGAGGTTTCATGAGATTCCGCATCTTATGGACCGGTCAGATTCGACTCCCATGGCACGTGTGCAAAGGTGCGCACGTGCGTAGGTGCATAGGGGAGCATGCCTCTATATATATATTGAGTTGTGTGCCCCCCGCCGTGAGGTGTGTCCAAAATCAACACCGTCCATTTGATGGGTCCCATTTAGGCTATGGGATATCCCAAAAATCAGCCGTATACAGAACTCAGGTGGGCCATATCATCTAAAACCATGTGATGGTAGGATTAAAGCATACAAAAGCACTTGGTTGGTGCCCCTGAGTTTTTCATGCATTTGAAACTTTGTCTTACCCCTCATCCAAGTGTAACATACACAATGGATGGGCTGGATTTGTGAACCACAACTCGGAGGGCCCAATAGATGATTATGAATGTTTTAATGGGAGGGTAACCCCTCTCAAGTGTTGTATGTGATGTGGCCCACTCAAGTCATGGATTGAGTTCATTTTTAAGTTCTTGGCCCACCATGAAATGGTGTATCTGACTAATGGGGTAGTTGTTCGACACACAGCTCAACCTCATATATATATATATATATATATATATATATATATATATATATGATCTTAATTCTCCTTATTGGATCCTAACTGATGAATGACTTAGATCTTAGCAAATATGCCACTTTACATAACTATGACATGCATTCTAAAATCCCCTCAATATGGGTGTATGCATTATATAGAAAGAGATATTTTTTCATTAAATACCCAGCTAGTCGGACCAAAACTCACGGTCCAACTAATTGTGTGTGATCATTACTCATATATAAATATCTAATAATTACTAAGAA
Organism: Magnolia kwangsiensis; assembly: GCA_037074715.1. Taxonomy (NCBI): domain Eukaryota; kingdom Viridiplantae; phylum Streptophyta; class Magnoliopsida; order Magnoliales; family Magnoliaceae; genus Magnolia; species Magnolia kwangsiensis. The sequence continues at coordinate 103,970,637 of CM073581.1, forward strand.
GTTTTGCAACTTCCATAGCTTCATATCTCCAGCTCAACCACCATGGCTATATATATATATATATATATATATATATATATATATATATAGAGAGAGAGAGAGAGAGAGAGAGAGAGAGAGAGAGAGAGAGTAATGCTCACACACACAATTAGTTGGACCGTGAGTTTTGGTCCAACTAGCTGGGCATTTAATGAAAAAATATCTCCTTCTATATAATGCATACACTCATATTGATGGGATTTTAGAATGCATGTCATAGTTATGTAAAGTGGCATATTTGCTAAGATCTAAGCCATTAATCAGTTAGGATCCACTAAGGAGACCTTATATAGGGACAAAATTAAGATCCATTCATCTTTCAAGTAGGCCACGCCAACGTAAATAGTTTGGAAGGTGAACTTTTCTTTATCAACTATTTCCAGTTGTATGGTCCACCCGAAGTATGGACGGGCCTGAAATTTGAGCCCTAGGTGTAAAGTGAGGTGACCCATCAGATGTTCAGGATAGATTTAAAATTAATACCATATTCGTCCTACCCAAAGGGGCCTCTTTTTCAAAGTTGTGTTTAAATCACTCGTGGATCGGCAGCGGATTAATTACCAAAACAACGGACCCCAATTTCCTGCAAAAGCCTTTCATAGGAAGTTCTTGCGCAAGGATGCTGGGTGGGCCCCACTGATATGTTTTTGTAAAATCTATCTCATCCATCATTTTTGAAAGATAATTTTAGGATGTACGATAAAAAAATAGATGTATCAAGCACTCAAATAGGCCACACGAGAAGAAATAGTTGTTATTCAGTGAGCACCGTTGAAATATTTTTATGGCCATAAAATTTCTGTAATGTGATTCACCTGAACTAAGGATGGGAATGAAATTTGACACCTTTATCTAACATGACATACCTAATGGAAGGGGTTGATTTTACATTAACGCAATAATGGGCCCACTCAAGCTGTAGGCCCTTTTCCATGTTAAAATGTAATTAGTCTACCATGGATGCATTTGCTTGCATTAATTTTGAGAGGTTTTTTTTTTTTTTTTTTTCATTAAATGTAGGATGAACTACACATTTATTATAGATTTGGACTATCCAACTAAAAATCAGATATGTACATTAGATAAATTACATTATCAACTTGTTAGGGGCAAAAGAAAATAAAAAATGATGATCTTATGATCAAACATGTCAAATACATATGAAGATAATGAGTTGTTAATAAAATAGTCCAATGATCTAGATTTAACATGCACACTCGTACTTTTCTTAAAATTAGTGTAGTTACTTAATTTTTAGCATATAAGTTCTCCTTAGTGGATCCTATCTGATGAATGGCTTAGATCTTAACACATATGTCGCTTTATATCACTATGACATGCATTCTAAAATTCTTCAATATAGGTGTATGCCGGGGGGATTTTTTCATTAAATGCCTAGCTAGTTGGACCAAAACTCACGGTCCAACTAGTTGTGTGTGTGAGCATTTCTCTTTATATATAGCATAACTTTTACAAATTTATTTCATACTTTTTTTCTAATTTTATCTAGTGTTGTAGCCTCTTATTTTTTTTGTTTTTTTTTTTTTAAAAAAATTAGAATATAGTTAGATATATGAATATCCGACCACCTCTATCTTTCTTCTGATAATATACTCAGCTTAAATATGCGGAGAAAATGTACCAGGATGTCCGACTGTATGGATCCAACCATGATTTATGTTAGACATTCATCTTCTTAATCAAATGCACCCTTCTATGGTGGGCCATAAGCCTAAAAGTCAGGCCAATCCATCTCCACCAAACAGTAGTTGAGAGTGGATGCCCAACCATTGAAACCTTCATAATGGTTTACACCGCCCACTAGGGCGTAGGTCGAACATCCAACATATCCATTGCCTATGTCCTACTTGGATGAGAGGCCACACACAGTTTTGAGCCATGTCAAAAACTCAAGTAGGCCTACCAAGAGCTTTTAGATGTTTTAGCCATGATTTCACACATTTCAAATGGTGTGACCCACTTGAGTTATTAGTACAGATATTTTTTAGGATATCCTATAACTTTAACTTCTTCGGGACCAATTGAATGCATGATGTGTGCATTCAACAAAGATCAGATATTTTTTAGGATATCCTATAACTTTGACTTCTTTAGGACCATTCGAATGCATGATGTGTGCGTTCGACAAAGATTGCAGTGGAACCCACAAAGCTTGAAATATTGGGAAGCTCTAGTGAGATTTACCTCATAGTACCATTTCTCATATATGGTCATGTATGTACTTATGTATGTACATGCACATATCATGCTCACATTGACAAACCCATTTTTATCATGGGCCTTTTTTCTTGTGCTGATAGGTTAGATATGCAGAATATCAATTCAGTGGTAAAGGTAGGCAACAATATGATGATTACTTAATATATGTTAAAGTATTTTGATATACATTGATACACTATCTTCTAATAGCTCTAGCTTTTAAAGCAAGTGGTTATTTGACATTACTTTTGAGTAGAGTTCTATTTAGAGGTAAATACATTATTTATTTAGCTAATTTGAAATTTTTTTATAATGTAAATCATATAAAATTTATTTTTTATTTTTTTAACGACATAAGTGAGCATTAAAGAATGCAAATACTTAATTGTATGTCATTCATCTATTATCGGCTCAGAATGCAATCAGAAAGTTTTAATGGTGGATGTCCTATCTTTCTGTCGCAGGGATGAACGTAATGAAGTCGATCACCGTCTTTCTCAAGGATAACTACTCCATATCCAAGGAGCTTCTCTGGACTCCTCATGGAGACTTCTCGAATCCATGAGAAAAGAGAGCAAGAAAATAGTAATATTCTAATAAACTCAAAATTTGATTGATTAATTGATTGAAATAAATAAGTTCACAACCTTTTAAATAGGGACACCAAGCAGTGAGAGAGAAATCAAAAGTAAACTATAACTAAAACTTTTTAAAATTCATAACTTACTATAAATAATAAATTTACGTTAATAGTAATTGTCCTATGTGGCTTAACCATGTTATTCTTCTGATTATTCTAAGCACTTTTCATATTGGATACAACTACTAAAGCCTAACGGATGAAGAGTTATAATCAAACTAAAACTTATTATAAATAGTAAAAATAGAATTAAACATAGAATTTGGGTGTCGATATGATAGAATCTCAGACAAATTTGGTTGGTTGACTAAAGTAGCTCGTCCTACCTTAAAATCATATATGGTATGCCGAGTAACTCATTCCAGTTTGCGAGATATGCCTGTTTTAAGGTTCTGTTGGTCTTGATGACTCCTGCCTTTAATCGGGCTTTCTTTGATTCATCTTTGACATGAAAGTGTTTGTGACCTGCTCTATATCACTTTCCCTCTTATGTGGTACATTTGATGATCAATCAAGTTTTTTTTTTTTTTTTTTTTTTTACGCCATATGATAACATTTGTCTTGTACATGAGTTGAGTTAGCTTAGTCAGCTCGCTTGATTCAACTCGGAAAAGCTCGACTCACCTTGGCTTGAAAATAAATTTGGACCATGTCGAGTTGATTTTTGGAACATGAAAAAAAATTACAAGCTGAGTTCGAGGTTGCTCGTGCTTGACTCGACTTGAGTTGAACCTCAACTCAAATTGACTTGAATCAAATTAGATCGTGACTTGGTTATTTTTTATATGAATGTTGCTTGCCGAGTGTTTGATGAAATGACTTAATAAAATGTTAGCGATAAAGGAATGGATACTTCTTCTATTTAATTTTGATGCTGCTTTCCCTGGTGTTTGATTTTGATGTTGCTCTCTATGTGTTTGATGAAATACCTATAAAATATTATTACTGTTTTACATTATCTGAGAAATTAAAGATGCATTCTATTTGTTTTAAAAAATGTCGAATATATTCGAACTCAGCTCAAACTGGCTCGAATTGTTGAACGAGCCAAGCTGAGCTAGCAAGATAGACTCGAGGATCGAGCTAAGTCGAGTTCAAGTTGGAGTTAGCTGCTGGTTAATCCAAGCTGAGCTATGCCAAGTTGGACTTGGTTCAACACATATACAACTCTAGATAACATCAAGGGAACCACATGATGCCATTATTCATTGTAACTTACACATTATAATGGGCCCCACACATTACATTTGTATTAGTTCTTGTGTTCCAGCATGTATGATATACATTTTAGCTGAGTTTTACCTTTATTAAGGACGCGGATTGTGTCTTACCCCTCGAATGGTAATCGGTCTAGACAGGGCTATGAGGGGCCACCGTGATGTAAGTAATTTTAAGCTATGAAACAAAGAATGAGACAGCTACATGGATTAAGTGGACCACAGTAAAGGAAGTTGCACTGATAATGACACCCACCGTTGAAACCTTTTTAAGGGCCAACGTGATGTGTTTGTTTTTTAACCCTACAATGCATTCATACAATTATGTAGACCTGGACGAAGTGAAAACAAAAATATCAACTTGATCCGAAACTTCTCCAACTCTCAGAAAGTTTTTAATGGTGGACGTTAATCTCCACTTTGTGGTCTACATGAGCCTTGGATCTGCCTCATTATTTTTTTTAAAATTAAAATTATCCGAAAAAAGCGTTGAACGGCGTGGATAAAATACTTACATCACGGTGGGCCCCACCGAGCCCTCCCCGGACGGTAGTAGGACAGCAATCCGCGAACCTTTTTATTAACCATGAGATAAAGCTATCACATGAGACTAAGCTCCAAACCTATAAAACCAAAGCGAGCACACGAACTCTTCCCAACGCAGAGTGAAGTCACAGTAATGGATTCCTCTTCGACTTCTTCTCTGCATCTGGCCATGGCAGCCCTCGTCGGAGCCTCTGTCATGGCCATATCCGCTTTCTACATTCACAAACGCAGCGTCAATCAGATCCTCGACCGCATCATCCTCCTCCGCACGGGACCCTCCCGCTCCCCACGCGCTTTCCACGCGGACGATGACGGTGAAGATGACGAGGACATCGAATCCAGACCGTCCGAACGGAGCCTCTTCGGAGATTCGACTGTTGCAACTGACACCGATGACGATGGTGGCGGCGGCGATGAAGGAGCTTGGTCGGGTTCTTACAGGATTTCGTCTTCTTTGCCCAATGCCCTCTTGCAGCGGCGCTCGATGGATGCGGAGGAGAAGCTCGACGGAGCGCCGAATCGGAGTTCTCAAGCTTATTCTTTCGGCAGGCCTGACTCATTCCCACCTGGGCTGCCGCTGCTTCGGACTACTCAAAGGGAGAGTACGTCGGTGTTAGTTTTTTTACTCCTTTCCTGTTTGGGGTTTCGAGCAATCATGGTTGGAGAGGATTCTGTATCATGTTCTGGTTCTGTTTTGCGGTTTTAATTGGGAAATGATCTTCCTGCCAAGCACCAAAGGAAAGTTCGCTGTAGCTGAATCTTATCACTGTTGGATCAAGGTTAGTTATTTCATGTGTGAAGTTGATTCTGCACGATTTGTCTATTGACAGTGATAGATTCATCCACAGGGGACTTCTGTTTGGATGCTTCCCATAGGATTGTTCCTCTGTTTAAACTGGTGGGGCCATGTAGAGGTCGTTTGGATGCCTGTAAAATTCTTTTGTTGTAAAAGGTTTACTTTACATGCTGTAAACACTTTACAGGGGCTTTTAGAATCCTGGTATTTTGCCGTGTTTCAGATTACTGACCCAACAGTCTTCTTTTTTCTTGAAATCTTCAAGAGAGGCTTGCAGCTAGCAGTCTCCTCCATCATCTTTCCAACGTCTCTCTGCTTGCAGCTGGCAGCTTCCTATAAACACTTTGCAGCTTAAAGCCAGAGAGGAAAGACTGTAAACACTTACACCTCAAAAGATTTTCAGGTGTAATGTATTTACAACTTACAATTTTACAGGGCATCGCCTGAACAATCTTTCAGGATAAGCTTTAGTTGGCGTGTGCAAGTCCTCCAACTACGAATTGGATATTTTTATTCTCCAATCGGGCAATCTGGACCAGTGATCTGGCAGGCCACCATGTAGACAGATCATTGCTGAAAAGTCGTGGTGATTTCACAGCTCTAGCCATTCAATCGATCCAATAAATGTTGACCTGTGCTTCTTCTTCTTCTTCTTTTTTCACTCATGTTTTTACTCTCCATCCTTTCTAGGCCGCTGATGTGATTCCTGAATAGTGCAACCAATCGCTGAGATTTACAAGCTTTAGCCCTTCATGGGGTGGCCATCGGAGCATTAATGGCCACCACCATTACCGTTACAATATGGCCATAATTGTCATTACAACTTTTTTTTTTTTTAAATTTTTAAAGAACTATATCGGCCTTGTTACGGGCAGTTAGGGGTCATGGGGCGTTTTTTTCTGCAATGGCCCTTTCAGCTCCATAACGCTCAAAGGTTACCACCATTACCATTAGGGGTTGTTTGGTAGTCTGGATTTGAGAGTATTTGGATGTATTTCAAATCCAATAGTCACCTTTTTGCATTTGGCAGCCAAGTATTGGAGGTAAATGGGATCAGAGGTATTTAAAATACACATTTTTGGTGTGTTTGAAATCTCACTTTTTTACTGTGATTTGGGTGTAATCTGATTGAAATGCCTTTTTATGCTCCCTTTTAAAGGCAGGAGAGTTGCATGTGTAACAAAGGTGTTGCAAGGCTACTAATCTGCTGTACATGTGGCATGTAGATGATACCCCAAAACGATCCAATGATTGGCTACAACACCAAAATCACATCAATAGAGTGATCTGAATTGTTGAAACATTGGCCATCTAAATGGATGGTTAAAAAACGTCGGCGAGTCCCTCGTTTGTGGCTAACCAGAGGTCCTAATTTTCTCATTTTTGGCCGAAATGTATATTTCAATGGGTTTATTACAATCATTCTGTCAAATATCACATATGTATATTAATTTTGGATTTTAAAACTGATTTAGTTAATCAAATTCAGGTCCTATGAATATACTAAAGAATTCCAATTTGTTCCAAATACAAGCTCCCATGGAAGTATTTGATTCCAGTGCATTCTTGCCAAACACAACTAAGGATTTGGAATTACCTTGATTCTAGTGTAATTGTGATTTGGATTTCAATGCATTCCAAATACAAGCTCCTAAATAGGCCATTACATGATGTCCGTTACATAATTGTTTTGGCATACCATGGTCCAATTACCATACAAGCATTCCATTGTATTAAAGGGGAGTGCGTGTCTCTTGAATAAAACCTGTATGAAAAATGGTTAATTGTTCATACAACATGAGCATTTCATTTGACATTCAAGAGAAGAAATATCACCTGCAGATTAGGTGTTTGTGCTAAGTTAAATCTGGAAGTTGATTTAATGGAAGATATTAGTCTAGAGTCACATGTGCTATTATATGTAAACGAAAGTCATTGAATGACCAAAATAGTCCAAATGAGCCATTACAATTTTTTTTTTTTAAAAGCCTAATGTTATAGAAGCTATTACCTTGTAACATTAAGTAACATGAGCTCACTGTTCTTTTCAATATATTTTCAGTTACTTAAAAAAAATAAAATGAGCTCACTGTTATAAACCTCTTCTTTCTAGCATCAAACAACATGTGTGGATGACCCAACTAACCTGCCACCACATGGCAAGAGTATATATGAGCACTGTAAGCCAAGGATGTCAAATTACTTGTTATTATAGTGTTGCTTTCCAGACCAATGCACTCTGACATATTCTTTAGATTGTAGAGTTGTGCTGCATGTCTTGTAGCATGACAAAGGGTATTTTTCATTCTCTCTCTCTCTCTCTCTCTCTCTCTCTCTCTCTCTCTCTCTCTCTCTCTTCATAAGAACTATTTCTGGCAGAGTATTTCTTCTATTTCCTCTTTATTCGGTCTGCAATATTTGTTTGTAGTCTGACAAAGAGTATTTTCCACTCTCTCTCTCTCTCTCTCTCTCTCTCTCTCTCTCTCTCTTCAGGAAGCAATCAATCTATGAACCATTCTGCTTCTGGTATAAGGTTGACCTCCATAGGCAGGCCATCAACTCCCAAATCTCCAGGTGTTAGTGGATTTGAAAGTGTAGAGGTTTCTGATGACGAGGACATTGAACTTGCAAATGAAGATGATGTAAATTTCAGCTATGATAATGATTATGGGAACTCTGTTCTAGTTGACACGGTGAGCATCCGTGTATGTGGAAGTGTGGTATCCTTCTTCATACTTGAGCAACTTGACTTTCAGTTGTTGTTTTCATGTGATACTGTGTTTGAGTGCATTTTGAATGTTTATTTAAACTGGTGTTTGGTGGAACATAGAAATGAACAGTTGTATTCGAAAGGGCATGTGGTGTATATGGCTGACAATAGGCAAGGCTGGGGCCTGGCAAAATCAAAATAGTGAATACGCCCGGCCAGTTGACAGCCCTAGTGGTGTAAGACATGGTAAACCTCAATCCGTCTCACCCATGCATCCATATAGTATATGTCAATGTTGACATGCACACACATCATTGTATTAGTGCATATATCAGTCAGTGTTTTAAATAGCGGTAGCGTGATGCGTAGCGCTTAGCTCTCTATAGCGTGTAGCGTAAATACGTAGCGTGTAGCGTAAGCTACACGATACTTCTATTTTTTAATTTAAAAATAGGACAAATATAATAAATAATGGAAAAAAGGAAAAAAATATAAAAATGCCTAAAAGATTATTCATTTTATCAATTATAAGCATGTTCAAATGATCTGTTAGTTATCATTTATCAAAAGCCAATCCACATATATAAGCCCAATCAAGTAATTGTCACATCAACAATTTTCTAAGCAAACCACTTTAATTAATAACGTCTAATTGAAACCATAAGTTACAATTATGAAAAGAAATAAAAATCCCATAGGTTAAAAGTATTAAGTACAATACAAGTGTCACATTCCTCGACATTAGATACAAAGAAAACATGAGAAAAGTAATAAAATAAAAACATTGTAACTTACGCTATGTGCTACATAGCCGTAGCGCACGCTATAGGGGATTTACGCTATTTAGGACGCTATGTAGCGCTACAGCCACGCAACGCTACGTAGCGTACGCTACTGCTACGCTATGGGCGCTATTTAAAACACTGATATTAGTATAGCTTACAAAAGGGAACCATAAAAAAAGTGCATTGAACCACATAAATAACATATACAAAAAATAAAAGGGATTTTTGAAAGAACCACCCTCTTTATGGGTGAACTAGACAGAAACACTCAAAAGAATTTGGGGTTAGATTAATGCACCTACATCTTTTACGCTCTCTTTATTTTACCGCTTTCTGTCATATTGAAGTAACAACCGTCTGCCTTTTTCTAAAATGACAAAAATAGCCCTAGTATTGGAAGCAATGGAAATACTCCTCCACGGAGAATGACTGAAATACCTTCAAATCTGAGCCATTCATCAGGTGTATCAACCCAAAATGGGTATATCGATCCTCGCAAAACTCTAGTCGACCAGTAAGGTGATTGGAGGGTGTCTGGAAGACATGAATGGTTACAGCTGATTATGGGTATTTTTGTCATTTTCAAAAAGGCTGATGGTCGTGATTTCAATCTGACATAAAGTGGTAAAATAAAGTTGGCATGAAAAATGTAGGATCTGAAATCTAACCCTTAACTTTTTGGGTGGTTCTGTCTAAAAAATCCATTAAAGGGTGGCTGTTTCTGAAAATCCCCCAAAACAAATAAATAGCCTCCCATTTGATTTTTCAACGAAAGAAAGGGAGGGAGGGAGGGAGAGAGGGAGAGATAAATTAAGTTCTCCGATGTGAGAAGCTGCCCCATTGTTTCTAGGACTGCAGACACATGAATCTGTTGAGATATCATTGCCATAGTCATAGCCTTGCCCCATCTTATTATCATGATTGCTTGGCAAAAGTTTTAAGATCTGCTGACCACCTGAGATCAACCTCTACTGGGATTTGTTACTTGTTGGCAGTCGGCACATTGCTTTCAGGCAGAGATCTGTATCCGATGTGACAATCCCAAAGAAAGGGAATCTTTTGCATACGTCCTGGAAAATACCTTGTTGATACAACAGGCCTTTGTTAGAGGTCACTAGAAAAGTGATAAGCTTATTATTATTATTTTTAATTTTTTGTGGCAGGATGTAGATACAAATGTTCAAGATTCGTCAATTGTTTTGTTTGGAGCAGCAGATTGTATTTCTAGTCAAGGTCAGAAATATGGAGCACCAAGCAGATCACATGGAACTGAAAATCTTCATGGTAACGTAGCAGTGGATCCAGCTCCAGTTCATATTTCGAGGAAAAATCCCAAGGACGTTCTTATTCCTCTGGAAACTACGCCCCATGGTATTCTCAAATTCCTAACCATGAATGAGTTTTTTGAGGATGTCATCTCATGTCCTTTTGTATCTGTAGTATTTATCAAACTCAAAAGAGCATAAATTTTAATAGCTGCCAGTACTTTAGTCGATAAATGTACATAGCTCTGTTGTAGATTTAGTGCAGGGTTAACAAAATCATTCACATCTCACACGTTGGGTAGCCACCCATTTTCGTGGTTCTTTTGTTTCGCTTTATCATCTTAATAAATATAAAATAAAAACAAGTAATTTTTCTATATTTGACTGCTATGTACCAGCTTATAGTACTTGAACCTGTGGTTAGCATGTTTTATTCATATTTGTGATGTGGTATTCCACTTCCCCTGTTTCTACTCTTTTGAAAGGTGTCCATACTCACTTTAGGAGAATGGATGCAGAAAAATCATCTTTTCTTCCTGTCACTTCCACTCCTCTCATTTCTCATTTTGTCAAAGCTTGTATTGGACGGCCAATCGTCAACCTTAAGCATCCATTCATTTAGACTAGTGGGGGCAACACATGGTGCAAAATTACACTGATTAGATGATCCAAACCATATGATTAGTAGCACCAAAAATGGACAAACGAGATCAAGCTGAGAAACAAAATAGGTTCAATCATCATTTTGAAGCATTTATCAATAAGTCCCCACCATTGACTGCTTATGATTGTAACAAAGCACTTTTGGTTTGATATTGCTTACTGTCCGATCTATGCCTCATAAAAAAACTGATGGTTGTAACAAAATGGTCCACATTTATAAGGCCAAGATCATTCGATAGGTGTGAATTTTACACCACGGGTTGCCACTAGTGGTACAAATGAGTGGATTATCTGGATCGATGATTAGCTGTCCCATGTGTTCATGTGTGCCGATCCCCTCCTTAAACTTGGTCGTCACCCTAGCAATCGCCTTCCACGACATTGATGCACTATATAAGGATGAATCTTCTATCCACCACCCCCTCAACGCAATACTTTCTAGCATTAACCTCTCTCCATAAACTATCTTCTTTCGTACCGAATCTCTACAACCGTTTACCCAGCAAAGCTAAATTCATTGACATCTACTCCCTTATACTTGCATCCTACACTTGACTTACACACCTCTTTCCACTTCAACAAATGAAACTTTTTCTTTTCTTCTGTACCTTGCCATAAGAAGTCGCGTCTTAGTCTCTCCAACCTATCCAATATAGCCTTCATAAACCTAAAAAAGGCATAAAATATAGCGGCATATTCAACATGGCTGCTTTTATTAACATTAATCTTCAACCCAATGAAAGGTGCTGACTTTTCCACCTTGTTCTTTCAAAATTTTTAATCATCTTGTCTCAAAGATACTTCACGGGCTTACTGACACATAAAGGAATGCCAAGATACGAGGAAGGGAATTGGTGCGACACCCAAGCACCTCCATTAGCCTCGCCACCTCCTTTGAGATGCCAATACTCAACATCTTGCTCTTTAGAATGTTTACTTTCAAGCTCAATATCATTTCAAAACACCCAAGCACCTCCATTAACCTCGCCATCTTTTTTTTTGTGTGTGTGTGTGTGTGTGTGTGTGTGTGTCACAAAATAGAATGGTGTCATTTGCGAACTGGACATGAGAAATTTAAAACTTTGCGTTATCCACCCTGAACATACTAATGAGACCCACAAACATCCCTCTTTCCAACATTTTGTTAAGCGCTTACGCTACAACCACAAATAAGAAGGAAGAAAGCAGATTCCTTTGTTGGACACCTTTGGAAGCATTAAAGAAACCTTTAGGAGACTCGTTTACCAAAACTGAGAACTTGGCGGACCGGATACATTCATGTGTCTACCTCTTCCATCTTTGCTCACATCCCAACCATCGTGACATATGATTGAGAAAATCTCAATCCACATGGTCATATGCTTTCTAAATATCAAGCTTGCATAGAATGCCCTCTTTTCCCTTATGGCGTCAATCAATGCATTTGTAAGCAATTAATACGTTGTCCGAAATTTGTCTTTTGACAGCAGATGCACACTGAACTTGGGATATGACATTCACTAAAACCACTCAAAATTCGGATGCCATGATTTTTGCTAAGATTTTGTAAGGGTCTGCTATAAGCCTTATAGACATGAAATCTCCTAAGCATTCAACACATCTTTTTTTCAACATGACAACTATGAAGGTGCACCAAACTCTGGTGATAAGTGATCTCTCTCGAAGAACTTTGCAATGAATTTTGTCAGGTCGCCATTCACTAGCTCCTAAACACCTAAAAAAACCATGGGGAATCCATTTTGCCTCGGAGCCTTGTCTCTGTCCAAAGCATCCACAACTGCTTTGGCTTCCTCGGAAATTGACTTTTCTAAATACTCGGCCTCTGTTTCAGAGATTTTATTAAAAGGCAAGTTATTGAGCAGCGAGCACACTCACCTCTCATGAGTCTCACCAATAAGAAGATTCTTGTAAAATTGTATTGTGGCGCCACAGACCTGAGATTTTTCCTCTACCCTAACCCCATCCCACCATCACACTATGAACCTTAGTAGTCCTGGTCGGGCACTAGCAATGCTATGAAAAAATTCTGTGTTCTCCTTTGAGCCACGTTCTCTAGATCACTGCCTCCACTTTATCTCATGTTCCTTTAAACGATTCTTATATTATAAGGTGAGCTTGATCCTCGTGATTTTTTCCTCCTCTGACAACTCCCCAATGTCCAAAAGAATATTTTCTGACTTGTCTCCCGCTCCCCTAGAGCGTCTTTCTTCCATATGTTGATATTTTCTTCCAGAAAGGAGCTCCACCATTTCTTCATCAAATTTGATAATCCTTCCACTTCTAACCACATCAATCCAACCCGAACCTGAACGGCCTCGGTCCCCAATCGTCCTCCTTCACTTCCAAAGCTATCGAACAATGGTCAGATATGGGCCTTGGGAGGCCCCTCTTCTGCACGAGGAAACTTCTCCACTCAATAAGAGGAAACCAAAAGCCAGTTTAACTTGGATTTACGACCCTTTTTTGCCCATTTGTCCAAGTGGAATTTACACTTCCCATTGGAATGTCCACTAGCTCATTTTTATAGACCCAATCCGAGAAACCCCTTACACTAAGCTTCTTAAAGTGAATCTAACAACATTAAAATCTCTCCCCATGCACCATGGGAACTGCCACCCATTGCGAGTAGAATCCAGCTTTGCGCAGGACTGAGAACATTGGAGTGGTTGATCGCGTTCATATACAGCTATGAACACCGATTTAAACCTCGTCACTAGATCCTTAAGAAGCACTGAAACTGAAAATTAACCTCTCCACCATGTCCCAGACTCTAGTGTCCTAGATAATCACTATTCCTCTTGCAGTTCCTATTGCATCTAGAGCCACCCAATCCTTCTTTCTTCCTCCCCATAAAGAGTCTACAGTCCTTTAGTCTATCAATTAAAGTTCAATTTCCTGAGTAACTAGTTGAGCCTTGTAGAGCTTATAGAGATCTTTGATTTGGCTCCATAGTTTATAGAGGACACAAGGCCCACCAACTCTCCTCCCCTTGGGAGATTTATGAACCCGTGTCTGCTGAGCAGCCTGTGATTTTTGAATTCCCCTCTCTTCCGCAAACTGAAAGAGGGCAATGAAATCCTGCTTGCAGTCTTAGAAGGAAACTCCAACCATATTGCCAACATGTCCAATGGCCTCCTTAATCTATTACATGTTGAGAGCCATTGAGATATGCCCCGCTTCCTCCATTGCTGATGAGGTATTTTTGCAAACAATTAACCGGTTGCCGATCCCTCCAATCTCCTCTGTAGTGTCATTGGCCAGTTGTTGAAGTGGAATATCCAATGCCTCCAACATAAACTCACTTTTGGTCTGCAACTTCCGCAAGTGCAGAGCTTTGATGCTACCATCTCCCCCATCTGAGGGTAAAATACTAACCTTAGTAAGATCCTACTCTTGGAACTGGCAACCACCTGGAATGGCCAAAGGAAAAGGGAAGCAAGCTCAAGAGTACGCTTTGATCCTTCCCCCTTCTCACTGCTGCTTTTCTCCACGCCCACATGCTTAAGGGTAGAACTTAAGAGTCATTGACCGCTACTTATGAAAGGGAGTGCCTCTCACACATGACAAAACTTAAAAGAGTTTACCTCACCTAGCTGCTGCTGGGTTTATCTGCACGAACGGAAGATGACTCGTGTGCCTAACTTGCTTCATTGAAACAAACAACTGTCTGAATGCGTGGCTGCCTTCAATACCTCTCCACCAACAACCTGCACACCAATTTCTTCTTTACACATAATCAGAACCTCTTTTGGTGGATTGCAGAACCACCTAATTTGTGCTCCTTCATCCTTCTCCACTTCGTCTCTACTCCCGACCTCCTGCTCTGCTTCGTCACCAACCTTCCGACCTTCTACGTATTGGAGTCGCTCTCCTCCCCTCACTTCTCGCACCACACACACAAATATCTTGTCTTTGTCCACCACAATGGGGATTCACTCCGGAGCTGCAGTTTGTTTGTTCTTCATGGTACAAACTCTGGCAAATTGAAGCTCCTTATAGCCTTCCGTATCGGGGTCGATGGCTATAATTTTCCCAATGCAAGATCCCACTGCCATGAACATTCTGAATCCATAACCCCAACGGAAGCTCCCATAACTGAAACCATACATCCCCCCACCCAAACACCTATCTTTCAACCCATTTACATATAGATAAAACTCGCCCGTTCTTGAATAGATTACTGGTGAGGATGATACAATCTAAGTTTGCATTTGGTTGGTGCGAGATCCACATCACTGTGTCTCTGAGAGGTTTGAGGATTCTATCTTCCTCTAATCCGCAATTATGTGCTAGCCACTCCCACTTCTAAGATTGAGGAACCAACCTTTATCACCACCACCAAACTCCATTAAAGGACTTTCCATGCGCTTTCTGGTGGATCTTCACCTCAAGACCATTGGGCCACCATTTCCTTCTAGGCCCATCTTCCTTTCCCCAGGTACCCCCCTCATCTCGACTCTCGACCTCTTGCTCTGCTTCGTCACCAACCTTCCGACCTTCTACCTATTGGAGTCGCTCTCCTCCCCCCACTTCTCGCACCACACACACAAATATCTTGTCTTTGTCCACCACAATGGGGATTCGCTCCGGAGCTGCAGTTTGTTTGTTCTTCATGGTACAATTGAAGCTCCTTATAGCCTTCCGTATTGGGGTCGATGGCTATAATTTTCCCAATGCAAGATCCCACTGCCACGAACATTCTGAATCCATGACCCCAACGGAAGCTCCCATAACTGAAACCATACATCCTCCCACCCAAACACCTGTCTTTCAACCCATTTACATATAGATAATACTGGCCCGTTCTTGAATAGATTACTTGTGAGGATGGTACAATCTAAGTTCGCATTTGGCTAGTGCGAGATCCACATCTCTATGTCTCTGAGAGGTTTGAGGATTCTATCTTCCTCTAATCCGCAATTATGTGCTAGCCACTCCCACTTCTAAGATTGAGGAACCAACCTTTATCACCACCACCAAACTCCATTAAAGGACTTTCCATGTGCTTTCTGGTGGATCTTCACTTCAGGACCATTGGGCCACCATTTCCTTCTAGGCCCATCTTCCTTTCCCCATGTACACCCCCCCCCCCCCCCCCCCGGTGATAATATCTCCCTTGGCCA
Source organism: Magnolia kwangsiensis (assembly GCA_037074715.1). NCBI lineage: Eukaryota > Viridiplantae > Streptophyta > Magnoliopsida > Magnoliales > Magnoliaceae > Magnolia > Magnolia kwangsiensis. The sequence continues at coordinate 103,986,641 of CM073581.1, forward strand.
TGGCTTGCTTTGGTAACTTCTTTGCTACCACATCACAAAAGGATCTACAACACCGCTTGCCTTGCTTTCTTTGTTCCTAGGGGTACCCTGCTGTCTTCCATCCCTAATTCTCAAGCTCCATTCCCTTTCCTTACCTCTTTCTGATGTGATACTCGATTCACCACCTCAGGGCCATATTTTGATTTTTGCACGGATAATCATTTGTTGCCGAATTGTTTGCTATTCAACATTGTGACTGCTTGCCCTACCTCCTCCATCTTCTCCATTCTCATGAAGGCAAACCCTCGTATTGTTGCCAATCTCCTAATCTAGGGAATGGCTACTTCCTTCACCTTCCCTATTCTTCTGAACACCCTTTGAAAGTTCAGTTCTGATCATTCTTCCAAAAAGCTCTCAATGTACAACATGGGAGACTCTGATAGCGCTCTGGATCCTCTTCCATCCTTGCTCCTGGCTTTAGAGTGTTCCTTTTGACTGAGCCGGAATCCATTGTCCTTTCACTCCTTTAGCTCCCTCATCACCTTCTTCGCCATTATCCATCCCTACTCAAGGTTAGTTTTACATTGGTTAATTGTGTTTATGATGGATGGAATCACATTTCTCGCTCTTTCTCCTAATTTCTATGTGATTGTGCACTTTGACATTCTCACTTATTACAAAGGTCATGTGCACAATGATTTGCTTCTTTCTTTTCCACATTCTTGATATAGTTTTTTTAAGGTTCCTTAGCTTTTGATAATTCACCTACTTTTAGAAAAGTTATCAGTGCGAACTTTAACCAAGCACATTACTTCTCGTGATCAATCTTTGTCCCTCCCCATCCCATCCCCACCCCTAACACACACACACACACACACACACACACACACAAAAAAAAACTGCAGCCCACAACAAAAGTTTAGAAAGCAATACATCGATGCACTGTCAAATTCACTACCCCAGCTTTGTCCAAAACAATAATCCCTTTATCGCCTTGGGGAGGTCATCAATAGAGATAAAATTCATTTGAGTTACTCGCACTTCCACATTTTGCAAGGGCATAAGCTACCAAATTGCATTCCCTGAAAATGTGACTGAAAATAGTACAAAGTTTGGTTTTGGATGAGGTGAACCAAAGATACCCCCGTGGCTTGAATTTCCTCTGGAGGAGCCGTCGGTGTTTAGGTTCACATATCCATCTCCAACCTTGGGCTTGGTTCATTTCATAACCACAATGTATATCTTTGAACAATCTTCGTCATTATCTAATTTGGTAAAACTGTTTCCTTACCAATGGATGTTTCTGAAGCACATTCCTCTTAATGTCAAAATTTCTGAAATTGTCCTAGAGGCACCAAGCAGAGAAGAGGAAGAAGTATGTGCAATGATTCGAGAATGTTTAGCACTGCGGGAAAAGTATGTCTTTAGAGAAAATGTTGCCCCATGGATGAAGGAAACGACAACAGAATCGAGTATTCCTGCAGTAAACCGTGATCCGTTCTGTTTTGACCCTGTCGAACCAACTGTGGTGAGTGTTATTCATTTGCTAGGAACTTAACCTTGTCTCTGGGTATGAACCCATTGTAAATTTCCAAGCAGTTTTAAGCCATTCATTGAAAACAGGTTGAACCATTATTTGATGTTGTTTCTTTTCTTCTTCTTGAAAACAGCATTATTTTCAGATGGAGGATGGGGTTGTACATGTTTATGCCAGCAAAGACTGTAAGCATTGCAATTTCTTTTCCTTTACCAATTTCACCATGCCACACTATTAGTTTCTTGATACCATGAAACTCTTTTTGGCTGCATCTCTGATTATGCTTTAATTTTCAGCGATGCAAAGAAAAATTCAATGATTAAAATTATTTAGCTTTCAATGAATGTTCTTTCAGCAACTGAAGATCTTTTCCCAACTGCAAGCTCAACAACATTCTTCACTGATATGCATCACATATTGAGAATTATAGCTCTAGGAAATGTCCGTTCTACATGCCATCATCGACTGCGACTTCTTGAGGAGGTGGATTTTTCAAATTCAAGGTTTATATTTCCATTATCTACAGAAACTATTTTTTATTTACGTTGATACATTATACCTGTACCTGGACATGGTGCAGAAGTTCCGTCTCCATTTGTTAGTTAATGCAGATGGGGAATTTTTAGCTCAGAAAAGTGCACCTCATCGTGATTTCTACAATGTTAGAAAGGTTGATACACATGTGCATCACTCAGCATGTATGAATCAGAAGCATCTTCTCTCTTTCATAAAGTCAAAACTAAAGGAAGAGCCCGATGAGGTATAATATCTCTTTCTTTTGTAGTTATTTAATCAGCTTGAATTGTTGCTTAAGTAATAACAGTGACTACCTTGATCGATCGGCTCAAGTACATCCTGTTAGCACTTAATTCTTGAAATAGTTGTCTTCATATCTAATTTCATGCTGCTGCTATAGCATATGGTATGTTGATTTCATCTTGCAGATTGTGATATTCCGGGATGGAATATATCTTACTCTGAAGGATGTTTTTGAGAGTTTGGACTTGACAGGGTATGCTACACAGTTGTTCCATTAGGCAATGCTTTTTCTCTATTAGGAATAACTTTCTTCTTCGTTCTGTGCATTGATTTTGGCAGATCTGACCTCAATGTTGATTTATTGGATGTGCATGCGGATAAGAATACATTCCATCGGTTTGACAAATTCAATCTTAAGTATAATCCTTGTGGACAGAGCAGGCTGAGAGAAATTTTTTTAAAGCACGACAATCTTATCCAAGGTTTGGGGCAATGAAATGATATTTTGATGTTTGCACTCTTGATATATGGCTCACCCTTTTTATATGAAAAAAGATGCAATACTGAGAATAGGAATGGATGGCAAAAGCTTCAGCACACTCTGATTGTTGTTTCCATCTGTTGCTAATTATTATTTTCTGCAATGACTTAATGGTGCAACTTGGGTTGGGTCAACCTGAACCCAATTGGCCCAACCTGAACTTTAGGTTGTGTTGGGCTTGGGTTGGGGCCTCAATCAACCTATACTTGACCTTATATGCAATATGCATACATATGAGTTATGACTAGTATACATGATATTAACATGAAATCATGGTTTGCATGGAAAATAGGGTTCATGATTGGAACCGTCCATGCTATAGACACTATGCTATATAGGGTTCATGATCAGAACTGACCTAAGGCCCACACGCTGAGTGGACCAATGACTTTTAGATAGTCTAACTAAACATTCCCCACTACCCCATGCACCCATCTCCTTCACCCATTCCCATGCATGCACACTTGTGCACGTGCACATGCACAACCAGCCACGTGCGGCTGCCCCATTGAATCCCCTTGTTCCCCTTTGTTTCCCCATCCCTCTTAGGCCAAAACCCCCCAAATCCCTAATCCTTGAACCCTAATCCCCTCCCCGCGCCCCCCAAATAATAATAATAATCGAAAGCCTTAACCCTAAGTGTCCAAATTCCCTTTTAAACCCAAAATCCCTAACCTTAATTTAAGTTTTCCCTCATTTCCTTCAAATCCCTAAACCTATTTCAATCTATACTTTAACCTACACCTAATTCCTTTAAGGAACTAGTGAGTCCCTTTGATATATGGCCTAACCCTATATTTATGCGGAGTTTCTCAACTCTATTGGGACCTAATTCTCTATCTCTTATTAGTTCCTAACGCTGTGCATGTATTAGCCTAGGATTTAGCATAATTTTTATTTGTTATTATTTGGATTTGCATGTAGTTTCTGAAGTTTAATTGTTCCTTCTCACATCAACTAGAATCTGATTTTTATTATCATCCTAGGGTAGAAAAGCACTGTCCTGCATCATTACCTCTTGACATTTATTTATAGAAACTTTTGTCTTTGTTTTTTGTGCTGTTATTAACTTACAGCTCCACAATTTCAAATATGGGAATTATTTGAATGTCTAGATGCATATGAAGCTTGATATGCAGGCACTTAAAAATGGTACATGGCATATGTTAACTAGAATTTAACCAACTGAATTGTGTAACCAACTGTCACTAACTTACATTCCAAAAATCAGATTGGTTGAACAATCCTAACCTCTGATTCATGGACACAGTTTGTGGAAATAGACCATCAGATAGTTTTCATTTTTAACCATCCAATAAATGTCCACGAATCTGGTCGTCAGATAATCAAATAAGCTTAACTTTTGGTTCATTATACATCGAAACTGTTGCACAGAATTTGGACGGTTTCATTTGAATTACTTGTATTCTGTGTATGCAATTTATAAGTAATTTTGAAGTGCCTGCATAGCATCTATAACACTACCAAAGTTTTTCTCTTTCAAATATATGAATCAAATTCCGGTCCCTTATATATTCATAATCTACATACATGCATATGTATGAATGCCTGCACGTGTTCGTGTTAAAGAATTTTTTCTTGGATTTAAAATATTCATCTAGTTTTATTTTTTAATGAACATTTCAGGCCGTTTTTTGGGGGAGCTGACAAAGCAAGTTTTATCTGATCTTGAAGCAAGCAAATACCAGGTGTGATCATTTCACCAGTTCAGACTTATATTGTTTCCTTTCTTAGTTCCTTTCTTTTTTAAGTGTTGTGACATGTGCACCAGGCTCAACATGATCCATCTTTTGTTGTATTGTTGCATAATGTTTGTATGGCAACCTTAATCAACATGCATGTTTGCTGGTGGAAATTACATCTAACACTTTCAATTATCAAAACCACAAATATGGTAAAATGAATGAATTCCAATAGCAATGGAGTCTTTCTTCCGTAAAATAATATTTATGGCTTGATTTTTGCATGCACAATTCATTTTCTTATCCTAAATAGTTGTCAGGCATTTTCCAATGACAAAGATAGTGTTAATGTGTCACTTTGACTTGTATTCAAGAATTGTTGAGCATTTGATTTATTAAGGGGCTCTACACACCTAATCTTTATCATTTCTGATGCTCCAGATGGCTGAGTATAGAGTATCCATCTATGGAAGGAAACAAAGTGAATGGGACCAGTTGGCAAGTTGGTTTGTTAACAATAGAATTTATAGCGAAAATGCAGTTTGGTTAATTCAGGTTGGTTAATCTTTATTTCTTGTATTGATATTTTATCCAGTGATGTGCAGTTTGACTAGTTGATGTATCCTTCCTTGCAACCTGGTACTTTTGGGTTGTTTATTTTAAGTAACTGATAATTTTTCTAAGGGTTTTTGCATATTCCCACTTCAATAATAGAGTATTTGCAATACCCACATAAAAAATTGGCTTTGCAAATAACTACATGATTAATTTATAGTTATGGAAAAATACCCACATTCTGTTAGTTTTTCAGAACTTCATTAACAACAGTTAGATAATGACGTAAATGCTCATATTTATAAAATAATGAAAATACCCAGCATGAACAAATTACAAACATTGCAAACTTCACCAACAAACAATCTGGATTTATTTCCTTGCATCGAATATTGATTGCAGGGCCCAGCGGATGGTCTGTGGATTGCATGGATGGGCCCTGTAAATACTTCCCGAAGTCTTGAGGCAGAGGTTTTTTTTTTTTTTTAAAAAAATTAATTTATTTAAAAACCTTTTAAAACCACCACCACCACCGCCACCTCCTCCTCCTCTTCTTCATCTTCTTCTTCTTTTCTGAGGTCATCCGGTTTCTTCTTATTGAACGTTGCACACGTGCACAATATTGGCACATGTGACTACTTTTAGATGGGTGGGGCTCCATATGTTTGTGGACTTGATGTACCTAAGCTCCTCCTGTTTCTCCTTTAGGGCCTGTTTGATTTTCCAAATACCTTGTAAATGGGTAATGATTATTTCCTCAAGTAATTACTACATGGTTCCCAATGCTTGATTTGACAGAATATTATTTGAACACAAAAACTGAGGAGGTACAAAATATGTGGGGACCACCGTGATGTATGTGGCTTATCCACACTGTCCATTCGTTATGCCAGCTGAATTTAGGGCATGAGCCAAAAAACAAGGCAGTTCCAAAACTCAAGTGGACCACACCATAGGAAAAAAGGGTACTGAACACCTATCGTTAAAAACTTCCCTCGGCCACTATGTACCCAACACCTATCGTTAAAAACTTCTTGGGGCCACTGTTTACCGAACACCTATCGTTAAAAACTTCTTGGGGCCACCGTTTACCGAACACCTATCGTTAAAAACTTCTTGGGGCCACTTGAGTGTTGGATCTGCCTCATTTTTCAGCAGCTGCCTCAAAATGTTCTGGTAAAAAGGATGGACGGCGCAGATATGTCATATATGTCACAGTAGGGCCCACAAATTTAAGCCAATCCTTTTGGAACCATTTTTCAAAGCAGAAATACTTACGTATTTTCAAACACAGTGAAAATGTAATAATTGCTTATTTACCAGGTATTTACTGAGGATTTAGAAAATCAAACACGCCCTTATTCTCTCCTTTCTCTTTCTATGCCTGTGATGTGAAGAACATGGATATGCCGATATTGTGATGGATCACAGGCACTTAGAAATTGCAACATGGCATACAAGAAATTCAAACTTACAATTTAGATGCACCATGACCCAAAAATTGCGCTTATTTGACTATGTTACTGTGGGATTGGTGGACATTTGTTGGACGGTTAAAAATGAAAATTATCCAATGTTCATATTTCACCCAACATGTGTCCACAAATCAGGGGTTGAAATGGTTCTGTTCGATTTTTTGGACAATGTTTCTATGACATTGGGTTCCACAATTTAGTTGGTTTAATTTGAGTTGATGTATGCTACTCATTCAATTTATGAGTGCCTGTGTATCAAGTGTCATACTCCGCCATCAAATAACTTGCTTGTAATAACCATCCAATTGAATCTTGTCAAAAGGAACAAAATCGTTAGCAATGCCTCACTCAAGATCTGTGGGACCACCATGTTGTATATCTAAATCCACTCCATCCATCAGGTGGGAACCCTTGTTTGAACCATACATACAAAAGATCATACTAATAAAAACTTCCTACGGGCCACACCTCTCAGAAGTCTCCAAGTTCACATGGTGTGGTGGACCCGAGTTTTGGATTAGGTTGATTTTTGTATTTTCACTTCATCCTGTAGAGTTACACTTGACTAACGGGTTTAATAAAAGGTAAACACCAGGGTGACCCTAGTGTCCGTAGTATTGGTATCGATACAGAAACATGTATGAATATCGCCGATATTATTGTTGATACCTGGAAAATGATCGAGGAAACATTGGAGAACCACGAGGAAATGGTGGAATTTCTCAATGAAACTTCAAGAGATGCTAAAATACACATGTATATTTAGGAATCAAATCATTGCAAAAAAGATGCATAGAAAATAAGTTTCTTTTTAATGGGGTTCTAAAAGTATGTTATGCTAACTCAGGAAAAACATTAGAGAAACATGGGGAAAGTGGTGGAATTTTTCAATGATATTCAAGAGATGCTAAAATACACATATTTGCATATTTAATAATCAAATAATAGCGAAAAGACGCATATTTGCATATTTTGGAACCAAATAATAAGTTTTCTTTAATGGGGCCTAAAAGCATGTATCATTGACTCGGGAAAACATTGGGAAAAATGGTGGATCCATCTATGCGTGCCTATGCCTACACACACACACAAACAGACAAACACATACATATCCATCCATCCACCTAAGCAACCGACCATCCAACCATCCATCCATCCACCTAAGCAGCCGACCATCCAACCATCCATTCATCCATCCATCCATTCGTACATGCATACATATACACACTTTCAAACATGCATTTCATCATACAACCATGCACACCCATAAAAAAAAAGTGAAATGGAATTTATTATTATTATTATTATTATTCTTTTATTTATTTATTTTGTAATTAGATTTTTGGAAATATTGATACATTGGAGATGCATTGGCGATATCATTGAAATATCACTGATATATTGGCGATACAAGCAAAACCTGAAATTCACACAGTTGAAAATAATAGCCATACATTGGCAATATTGATACATTGGAGATGCACACCTAGAATTTACACAGTCGAAAATATTGGCGATACTAAGTGGTATATCGCCAATACCTGAAATTTCTGATACTCTCAGTGTTATCAGTATCGCTGAGCTGAAGATACAAATAATAACAGGGATATTATCAATAATATTGGGGATTCTCCGAACAATGTGTGACTCCACACACAAACCTATGGTTTGCATCTTGTCCCTATTGTTCCCCTTGGTGTGGTCCACCTAAGTTGTGGATTTGGATGATTTTTATACTTGGTGCTTAGAATGAGGATAGAACCAGTGTTCGAAATATTGGTATTGCGTTACGTATCGCACCCTTGGAATATGGATACGTATCGGTTATTGAATGGGATATATTGGCTGTATCGCGTAATATATCGCTTTTGTTGGAAACATTGGAAATTGGTTGAATTTTCAATGAAATTTTAGTGGTTGTTAAAAAGACATCAATACACACTTACAAATCGAAACATTACAAAAAACAAGTGCACACAATAGGTTTTCTTTGTAGTGGGTTCTAATTTATGTGTTGTCTAACTGAATTGATGTAAGTATATTCAAAGTATATTCATGTAATTTATAAATGTAAGAAGGTGTGTGCAAACACAAGCAATACATTCAAAAACAAAAGAAGAATCACCAGATTAGGTTACATGTTTGATTTTGATTTTGATTTTTTTTTTTAAAATAATTCCGCAACTCGGTCCTCCTCCAAATCTCGAAATCGAAGCTTCCAATACATGATTTTTCATGCAATAACAATTTGACATTGATTTAACATGATTTACAGAAAAAAAATCGAAAATAAAAAATGTTCACCGGATCAAACATGTGGGATATATCTCACTACTTGTGTTTTTTGTATCGCATAGGTAGGATACAAGATATATCGTGGGATATATCGGCCAATATCGTCGATATTTAAAACACTGGATAGAATGACCATTCCTCTTCTTTGTAAGGCTGGGCCATGTAATGGCTTCTTAACCTCTAAGTCAAAGGTTCGAGGAGTTGGTGCCATCATCTTTAATAAAAAAAATTCGAGGATACTGTGGAACTTTTTTGAAGGGCTCAAAATGCATATTGTCGAAAAAGGCCTGCAATAAACCCTATTGCATGGAATACTTTATCACTCTCTAGACTTTGTTCAAGTGAAAACATTTTTTCCTTTCACTAAACCAAAATAAAGTTAAATCAGAAAACTAATGACATTTGTACTCGAAAAGCTTTATATGAAATGGTAAATGCATTTTTGTGGTTTAGTAGAACTGATTTGGGTCAAGGTATTAAAAAACGGTTATGTAATAGTAACGGTGGCAACCATTACATGTTACAGGGCCATAATAGCTGTTATGAAAAATGGCCTGTAATTGTAATGGTAGTTATGGTACTCATTACAGACACTCTTACTGTTATTGAATACCTTGCTCTGGGGGATAGCCATCATATCATTAGCCATGCTTGCAGCCTGATTCACTTTGAAGTCTCGCTTCATTCTCAACATTCCTTTCCAAATTTTGCACAAGAAACCTTCATTTGAAGTCAAAAGGGCCTTTAACAATAGTATCTACCTCTGTACTGACTTCAGGATTCAAGTTGTCCGTGCATGAGATATTTCATTAAGATTTATGTGCACATGTTTTGATAATATTATACGTCCTTCTAGCTTTTTAATAATCTTCATCCCAGCTTCTGCATTTGAATGTCTTTGAAGGGTGAAAGAACAGTTCTGGAGAAGTCTGAGATATCCCAAGATGCTTGCTTTATAATTGAGCCATCATCCCCTCACGATAAATGAAGTTTTGCTTCTACGTTCTCGCACACGCTATGACCATGTTAGAATGAATGGTTGTTGTGCTATATTAAAATATATTAGCTTGCTATTATTATTTGTTTATTGATTGGTAAAACCTCTTGCCTTAAGGAAGAATGGTCAGTTATTTCCTGGATGTGTTTCTTTTTCGCAGTATTCTATGCATTATTACTGATTTTAGTTAAACTTTACTCTTGTGAGATATCAGTATCCGAGATAAGCTGTAATGTTACCGTTTTGGCTCCTGAACCTAATGGAAAATAAACACTAATGCTGCACTTTATTTTAAAAAGTCATGACTCTCATTTGTTTATTTTTTTAACTGAAATTAATTTGACTCTCACAATCTTTTGATGAATCTATAGTTCAAGTTAATTTTAGGCCTTGAAAATGCTATGGCTGTGCCCCCCTGTGCTTTTAGAACTTATATGTGGGCATCGGCTTTAACAGTGTCTTTGATCTTCTTGTCTTTTGATTGTTTTTTTTTTTTTTTTTTTTTTTTTTTTTTTTTAATAAAAAAAATAAGGCTATGAGTTAGTCTTTGTCAATTAGTTTTAGCAAACTAACTCACTTCTTATGTTTACTACTGTGCTTTCAGCTACCACGGTTATACAATGTGTACAGGGGAATGGGAATTGTTACATCCTTCCAAAGCATGTTGGATAATGTGTTTATTCCACTTTTTGAAGCTACAATTGATCCAAGTTCACATCCTCAGTTACATGTGTTCCTGAATCAGGTTGATTCTTCTGCAATTTTTTTTCCTGAATATTGTTTTCTTTCTTGAATTTGTAATTTCTTTCTGAATGTTGGTTGGATAATTAATTGTCGATTCATGCTGATTTGGATAAGTGTGCATGTATTTATTTTGACTAGATATGCACATCTTTGTTCTACATAATTCATACACTGGCTAAAAATGGTGCTCATTTGGAAATCCTTTATTACTTTTTTAATTGGAGAGTCAGCTCTTTCATGAGAGGCAACTCTGGTTCCAAAAGTTGCATACTAAGGGCATGTTTGGTTGTTGGGAACAATATGGTCAAAATTGTATGAGTTATGATTTACTATTTGAGTCGAATCTTAAGCAAAATGATTTGAATCCCACCTTGAATCACTTTTTGAATGAATCCTACGATTCTATCATTTGAATCCTACCAATTATGATTAAGATCCCAATTTACGATTCAAATTATACTTGTACTTTTCAATTTTAAGATTTATTTGACTTTAATTTTATGTTTTTAGATTCGTGGGGGCTTTAAGAATCGTTTAGAAGAGGTCAATTACTTTATTTTGTTCTTTATAAGAGATTACATGATAGATATTCTCTTCAAAGTTGAATTATTTTGCATTTTCTTATGATTTCTTACTTCTTAATTGGTCGAAACACCAAATCGATATAGTATTCAATAATCGTAACAGTGGCGGTAATGGCCAACCTTACGGCTGTTACGGCCTTGTAATGAAAAAAAAAAAAAAGGAAAAAAAAAATGTATCAGCCTTGTATTGGCCCTGTATCGGTCCATTTTGGGCTCTTTTATTTATTTATTTATTTCAAATTTGGCGGTACGGCCCTATATTGCATAACAGTCACCACCATTACTATTACGTAACATCCATTATGGTTGTAACATAACCATTTTTTAATACCATGTGCACGACTGACTTGGATTTTTTTTTTTTTTTAAAATTATTATTTAAAGATGGTTGCGATCATGTTGACCTATATGTATTGTGGTAATGATGGTTAGAAGTCAAAACATCTTTTTTCGCCAGTCTATAGGATCAAATGCCTCTTTTCCAATGTGATTATATGCTTAAGAAAGGCAAAAAGAACATAAATTATTAAAGGATTCTTGTATATTTTTAAGGTAAATATCTTGAACAACAAAAATAAAGGAGTGACGAGAATCCTCTAACACTATCATGGTATGGTGCTATTACTTGGCACATGTTGATGGGAAATGGATGATGGATGAGCTACTTTTTCCCGATTTATTTGTATTTTGCTGGGTTTCTTTTCAATTTTTAAGAAAAATCATAAAAATTCTTATGCTTTATGATACGATTTGCCATTCTATATGATTCAACTCTTCTTACAATTTGCTATATGATAACGATTTTGACAACATTGGTTGGGAAATTCTATCCCTTGGTGTTTATCTTTCTTGAGAACCCACGGAAGGGTAAATGTTTTCCATAATAGTTAAATTCTATTTGATTGGGACTCTAGGAATTCCTAGAAAATGTCTGAAATAGGTTTGGTTAGCACTGACGAAATACTAGCAAAAGTCTTTTCTTCTTTTTTCTTTTTATTTAAAGACATCTATTTTGCAGGTAGCAAACATATGTGGGAGATCTATGCCATTTGGTTAGTGGACCAGCATAGGCCGGCCTGGATTTTGGGCCACACAAAACCGCTGATAAATTGCTAAAAAAGTGGTCAATCCTAATTGATCATATTGAAACATCTTGGATTATTGATTCTAGACCATCTATCATGCTTCTCACCTTTGACTTTCCCTTTCTGTAAAAACACTTTGATTAGATGATTCTAAACCATTCGAGCATTGTCCATATTGATTCTATTAGAGGGTGCAACCATTGATCTAGATAGTTGAGCATGTGGAGCCCACCTTTGATTTCACATGCCTCTCAAAAGCAACTTCAATTAGATGACTATAATCAACCACCCAATGGCTATGAAAGTAAAGTGGACCATCCACCATGCTGTGCCCACCATTGATTACCATGCCTTCCAAAAAGTCATTTTGGTTAGATCATCTCTAATCATCTTATCCACGACAAGGAAATGGACTATCCATTTTTACACAAAAACAAAAAGAGGGATCAATCTATGTACTTCATTTGGGACCTGCTTTTGATTGCCCATACCTCCCAAAAAACACTCTTAACATGATGTGCTAACCATCCAATCAATGGCTAGGAAATAGAAGGTCCATCTTTTATTAATTTAGAAAAGGTCTGATTATTGATATTGTCGTCCACCATGTGGGGCCCACCTTTGATTGCCCATGCCTCCCAAGAAGTCACTTGATCACAGTAAAATGAATGGGACCTCCATGGGATAAAAAAACATTTTCAGAATTCATGCCCTATTATTACTTGGCAGTTGAAGGCTTGGAGAGATTTATCTTAAAAACATACAAATGGAATGCTGTAATTGGGAAATGAATTCTGGTTTTTCACTTCATCCTTTCTCCAATTCTTGTTGTAAATATGCCCATGCATCAGTTTCCACAACTTTCCACTGTTTATGAGCTTTTTACTTGCATCCCCACAACCTTCCAAAAATAAAAAAGAACTTAATCCCCACACATTTGACTGCACCTTAAAAAACATTGTGCGCGTGTGGCTAATCTCTATGCCAGTTCTCATGTAAGCTGAGGACGTGCATAACTGCATTCCTTATAATTTCTTTGAGATGACCATTGTTACTTGTGTCTGTTAAAATTTTGAAGATGAGCAAAGTGAGAAAAAAAGGAGAATGCTAGCTCCTACAACTGTTGTCTATGAATTATAGTGAATGATTTGTATCATGCATATCTTTTTTTTTTTATATAATATTTTTTCATATTTTCTTTGAGCTGATTTAATCAGTTGTAGATGTCTTTGGAAGAAAGGCTTAAAGTGCTTGCTGTTGGTTTTTCTTATGCACGCCGTTAATCTTTCTTGCTATTTCTCATTTTGTTTGAATTTATAGTTTTAAATGGCTCAGTTTTTGTGTAGGTGGTAGGCTTTGACATAGTAGATGATGAAAGTAAACCTGAGAGGCGTCCAACAAAGCACATGCCCAAGCCAGCTGAATGGACTAATGAATTCAATCCTGCATACTCATATTACGCATATTACTGCTATGCAAACTTGTATACACTCAATAAGGTTTGCATTATCTGTTTCTTGATTTTCAAATGCAAATCTCACTAAATTTTCTTTAGTGTTCCAAACTGTGTTGTTATTAAAATGTGGCCTCGAGGTAAATTTCTTAAAGGATAAAATTAGTACAACAATTTAATTTGGCTCATATATCATGATTATATGATGGAGAGAGAGAGAGAGTAGTTGGATGTGTTAATCATATCCCAACTATGATTGAGGCTTGTACTGAGAGAGACAATGCAACAAAGTTATGAGGCTGATCGAGGGTGTGTTGAGATGATGGGACAAAGTTAGGAGGCTGATCCAGAGCGTGGGAATGAGCCATCAACTGCTCCACTGCCAAAGCAGAAGTGGAGGGCGATGAAAAAAATATGGAGAGCACCGAAACGATGGAAGAAGTGTCATCTACAATGCCATCCCACACAAGAGCCCATCTGATGCACAGGCCTTCACCACCTACTGCCACTGAAACTGAGGACCGTAAATGTGCCATGTGGACATGGATTGATCTTGATAGCCAGGGGGAATTGATGCAATCAGATCCTGTAGAGAAAGGTTTCTCACTGCGTGCTACAGTGTGTCTACAGTATGCTGAAGTAACACAGTGACACTACAATATACTGTGTTAGTCTCATGCTTTGAGTTCTAGTATAGTTTGGAGTTTTAGAATGAGTTGTTATTTTATTTTATATTAGGAAACAGTTTGTTGGCAACTGTTGGATATGGTTAGGAGTGTGTTTGCACCAATTAGGAATAGTTTGAGTTTCACTTTGGAACCTATGTACTTTAGTCTACAAATAGGCTAGTAGGTTATGCATATGAACATGATTGTGACTTTCCGAAACAAGAAACTATTTTTCTTTGAATTTGATGTGATTTTCTTCGAGAGGTGTTATGCCCTAGAAACCATTGGCTTTTTGTGGAGCGACTCTACATATTTATCTTTCTGTTTATCATCTTTATGCTTCAACTCCTGTATGTGGGATTCAATTTATGTGGTTACTTTCAATCTCTTTGACCCTATTTGCATGCAAGGGGGTGGGGTCAGGTACACACGTGCGGGCTACTTGAATAATAATTTTAAAAAATGGTAGAAATGCCCCTTGAGCAGGTAAAATATGAACCATTGGTTACTAAGCACGCAGAGACATCCAACCATTCCCTATGTTCGAAATCACTTCCAACGTCCTTCTAAAATCCAAAGGTTACAGCTCACTGAAAGCTAATTGCGAGCAAAAGATTGCCTGCCTCTCTGCAACTCGTGCAGAAAGATTTTTGTAAAATTGCATGCTGTAGCCCACAGATAAACCGATCACACAATTCTGTTAGAGAACTTCGATACAGGTAAAACTTATCCATTTTCAACCCAAAGAAAATGGGATCATGTTATGCAGATCATAGTTTAGAAAGAAACACTTAGAAAATGAGCTGGTTGGCACTTCATTTTATTGTTATCCCGTGCATTTTCTTTTGCAGCTTCGTGAATCCAAAGGAATGCTCACAATCAAATTCCGGCCACATTGTGGGGAGGTAGTTCTCCTTTATATTTTACAAATGTTTCATATTGGATTTAGAGATGGTTCTTGGTATCATGTTTTTTTTGTGTGTTTGTGTGTGTGTGTGTGTGTGTGTGTGTGTGTGTGTGTGTGTTACTGAATCTATTTTTGGCAGGCTGGTGACATTGACCATTTGGCTGCCGCTTTCCTTGTATCCCATAATATAGCTCATGGGAATAATCTTAGGAAATCGCCCGTTTTACAGTACCTATATTACCTTGCACAGGTGATTATCCTACAAATGTTGATAAGCTCTGTTTTGTAGTTCTGTTATTTGAATCACCATTCCCATTTTCTGTGAAAGTGATTAATGCTCATCTATTACATTTATTTCTCAGATTGGATTGGCGATGTCTCCACTGAGCAACAACTCCTTGTTTCTGGATTATCATCGCAACCCATTCCCCATGTTCTTTCAACGTGGCCTTAATGTTTCTCTCTCAACGGATGATCCTCTGCAAATCCATTTGACCAAAGAACCACTCGTGGAGGAATATAGTGTTGCCGCACAGGTCTATTTGATTTCAATTCCTGGCATTTTGTCCAAACATCCAAGGTCAGGTCACTTAAGAGTGATACTTTTTCAGGTATGGAAGCTTACCGCTTGTGATCTCTGTGAGATAGCAAGAAATTCAGCTCATCAATCTGGATTTTCCCATGCAGCGAAGGTGTGAAATCTTGAAAAATGTTTACTTCTTTGCTTTCTTTTGATTGATTTTTAGTTTCTTTTAATCGTGTTCCCATGCTAAGCAAGAATTAGTTTGAAATGCAATGCATTCTCTTCAAAGTTTTCAATCGGGTCCAAAAAACATAGAACTTGGTCTCAAATATCATCAATTTAACTTTGGGGTCCACGCCGATGTGGGAGAATGTCTGAGTTTTATAAGCTTTATTTTTACATAATGCGAAAATTTATATTTATTCCATAGATATTTGTCAAGTCTGTACAATCCAGTTTGGTGCTTGTGATTGCAGTTACATTGGATTGGTAACAAATATTTCAAGAGGGGGCCAGAAGGGAATGATGTGCACAAGACAAACATACCCCATATGCGAATCATCTTCCGACATGAGGTGACGTCTGACAGCATATGCTAACGTGGTTTTGGATATGCATTGAGATGCATTCGGCCTCATTTGATGATTTGTAGCTTTTGCAGGCATGGAAGGAGGAGATGCGATACGCATATTCTGGAAAATCTCTGTTCCCCGAAGAAATAGATCCTTGAACCAACTGTCACAAGGAAATCGAGGTTGGCATGCCTCTCTTCGATGCTTACGATCAGATTCTACATGAGCTGGGTTAGCCCACCCCACCAAGATATCTATTACTACCTGGTGGTCTCCATGCAATCACAGAGGGTAATATAACACGAAAGCATTACAAGCACACACACCGACAGTAGAGATGAATATATAGCATTTTCTTTACTAACAGGAAAAAGGCCAATTTTGCTATGACAGTTTTGTATTGTCAAGAGATGCAAAAGAACCTGGATCTGCCATTTTTCTATTTTCATTCTTACTTAATCTGCATGCAGGATGGAGAATGATTGATATCATGATGAGATGCGGGATTTAAATCCATCCGTTGTGTTGTTAAAGTTGAAACGGTGTTATTATACGAAGCGACTTCCCAGTAGTGCTGTTATTGGGTTCCATGGGATTAATGTTAACCATCCCTCTTGTAAAATGTAGTATACCAAACGGAAATGATCTCTGCCTTTCTCAGGCTTGCTTGTTAGGCACAACAACGATGGTGTATTTGATGAATGAATCAACATGTTCTAATAAATCTGCATTTTCAGCTTGTACAAGTTCATTGGTAGAATGTTGTCAATATTCATTATCCATGTTCTTCAGGTAGGGTATTTGAAGAGGGATGAAAGGGATGGCCAAATCGGTGGGTTGGCCAGTGTTGGGACAGGCTGTGGAGTATCCAAGATCCGCTGTGAGCTACGAAGTATAACGACAGTCAGATAGGGTGGGGTATTTCAGCAAGATCGGATCAATGTGCTCGTTGGGCCTTCATTGCAAGGTTGGGCTATGAGCTTGCCTCACTGGTCTGTAGATGTCGGCATGAATGGTTAGCTTCCGTTGTGGGTACCGGATAGCGCTATCTGCACTTATAGAAGAAATTGGGGAAATGGATGATCGTTGGCCCCTAGATAGGTATGGTTGGGCCGTTGGTTTGTTTGATGGAGGCTCATCTTGTTATCAGGATGTTTTATCTGTATATAAACACATGGTGCAATGGTCTGGATCTCTTACCAGTACCTTCCAGTCAAGGAGATTGTTGGGGTCGTGCCCTAGCAGACCAGGGTGCGATCGTCTGGTTGCTGAGCATTGGACCCACTTGTCCAGATTGAACATTCTACGATATTATGTAGATGGGAGTTATTTGATGGTCGCAAGAGAGTGATGGAAGGTGTGCATTTACTCAGAAAAAAAAAAATGTACAAGAGTGCTGCCATTAATCAAACTAATCCGTCCAGGTTGTTTGTTAGGCCCGATGTAGGTAGTACATTGTGGTAAAATCAGATCAATCAAGAAATTCTACTAGGATAAAATAGAAATTTGTATGTTGAATCCAGATTGTTGACTCCCTTTCATTCAACCGTCCATTAGATTGTCCACCAATCACCCAGTTAGAAATTCAAATCAGTGTAAGTTTTGGTCTATAACCTAATCGAAGAGTCGAGGATGAGGACGGTTTTGTAGTGTGTTTACAGCCTCTTAGTGCATGTGTGTCAATCAGCACGTTCTGCCAGAATATAGTGCATTCGTGTCAATCAGCACGTTATGCCAGAGTATCATAGAGGATGAGCTGGTGTTCTGCCAGAGTACCAAAGAGAAATCAAAGTTCTCACACCCCCACCTACCCATCCCACACACTCTGGCGAACTCGCGCCACAAGGGATGTTCGAACCCGTAACCTCTACTGAAACTCCATAGAGTCTGAGTCAATCCTAGTACTACCTGGCAATGGCATTGTACTACCCTGGCATTATGCATGCGTAATTGCAGAGTTCTATAAACAACTTATTCTTGGTTTATCCAATCCTTTTATAGACATGGGAACTTAACAATAATAATAATAATTAATATTATTATTAGAGGTGGGCACCGGATAACTCGATATGACTAACTCAACTCATTCGACTTGTTCCGATCTGACTCGACTCGACCTGAACTGAATGGGTGAGTCGGCCTGAATCGAGTAGGCTTCCCCCAATCCGAATTCAAACCGAGTCGAGTTCGAGTTACCTAGTAACTCAACACGAAACTCGATCCGATTAGAACCGACTCTCTAACCCTACTTACCACACCCTACTCCGACCCAATCCCAAAATTTCTCCCTCCCTTCCTCATCTTCCTCATCTTCCAAGCCTGACCTCTTTCTCTCCCTCCCTCATCTTCCTCATCTTCCAAGCCCGACAACCACCCACCACCATCACCCTCCTCCTCTCTCCTCTCCACTCTCTTAGTCTCTTCCTCCTTCATCTCTCAATTTGACTCGGTGCCAACTCGACTCGACTCGGTACTTCTGACCGAATCAGACTCAGTTTGGATCAGTCCAAGCCAGATCGGTCTCAGATTGAGTCAAGCATGCTAGACTCGGTATCGAGTTGGATCGAGTTTGGGTTAGGCTTATTTCAAAACCGGATCGAGTTGAATCAGCCCTAACTCGGTCCGACTCGACTCGATGCCCAACTCTAATTATTATTATTAAAACTTTCAAATTTGACTCAAAAAAATGTACAATAAAAGCATGGATAACTTATCTCTAATTCAATGCACGCTTTAACACAATGTTGCACAGCCATCCAAGTTAAAAAGATTATTCGGATGGAATGCAAATTGAAAGATGCAACTAGTTTGCCTTGACAAGACATTTGCACATGTCCAAGAATTAGTACATATTGCACTAAAGTGTTTGCATTTAATTTTATTTTTAAATAAAAATAAAAATTTACTGGATAGTATAACAATTTTCTTTACAGGGGTTTGTTTTTCTATTTTACCACAACATGATGACCCCTGTTTGGGAAAGAGTGCGTCTTCTAGGCCTTGATTTTTTGAAATCGTGTTTTTGAAAATAGATGACATTGTCTTTCAGTGAAATCTATGGGCCCATCATAATGAATGTTTACTATTCACGTTGTCTATCCAATTTATCACATCAATTTAGAGCATGAGCCTAAAAATGAGGTAGATTATAAGCTCAAGTGGACCACACCACATGAAACATGGGGAATAATAACATCCACCGTTGGAAGGTGAAACCATCCATGGGTCCCATACTGATGTGTATCTGTGATCCAACCTGTTTATATGATCACACAGATATGGATGAAGGGAAAAACACTAATATCAGCTCGATCAAAAACTTCTGTACATCACAAAAAGTTTTCAATTGTAGGCGTTTAACTCCCCCTATTTCTTGTGGTGTGGTCCACTTACACTTTCTATCTACTTCAATTTTAAGTCATGCTGTAAAATAAGTTGTTAAAATAGATGGACATGTGGATGAAATACACATACGGTGGGCCCCATAAATTTTAGAAGTTTCACATTAGCATCAGTGGCAAGCCAAATCAAAAGTCAACATTATGTAGGTGGCTAGTGGCTGGCTGTATTTCAAGTGGTAAGTAATAATTATTTATTTACCTCTATTTATAGTAATAAAAATGAAATCAAACACTCAAACACACATATTTTAAATTTCAAATACTCTATTTGAGTGTAAATGGTATATTTCCCTACTCTATATGGTTAATTAAGTTTACCTCTTACCCTTTGTCATGTTTTTGCTATCCCTTGCATTTGTCTGATTTATCTTCAATCTAAATAGGTTCCAAGATGCTCACACGTGTGCCAAGCACTTACCACGTGTCACTTGTGTCAATTTACACATGAGGTGTAAATTCCAAGTAAGCTATCATCCACGTTAGGCTCCTAATAAAGAAGAGATGGTCTCACCAAAACTTGCACCCAAACACGCCCTTAAATCCGGACGCGGATATTATGGGACAGCCTCTCCTAGGCAGTTCCTCTTCTCGGAAGCTAGGTGGTCCCACCGTGATGTTTGTGAGAAATCTAATCCGTCCATCGTTTTTCGACCTGATAGAAGATCAAAAAATGAGGAGGATCCAGAACTAAGTGGGCCACACGAGAGGAAACAGTGGGGATTGAACGACCACCATTGAGACAGTCGTAGGGCTATAGGAGTTTCGTGTCAGGCTATATTTTTTGAGTTTTCAGTTCATCCTATTTTGGATGACCTTATGAACGGTTAGGATAGCATGTAAACATCAACGTGGACCCTAGGAACATTTCAATGGTAGGAAAGAATCTCTTGTGGAGCACTTGAGTTCTGGATCCTCCTCAACTTTTTTGTTTCCGTACCTAGCATAAGCTCAGAAAACGGATGGACGGGATGGATTTCACATAAGCATCACGGTGGACCCCACCCACCTTCCGAGCGCCGGAACTTTATGCCACGCCCTGTCGCAGGAAACCCCTCGCTTAAATCTCATGATGCATGTATTTTATCCACGCCGTCCATCCATTTTTCCAGTTCATTTTAGTGCATGGTCCGAAAAGGGAGGTAGATCCAACTCTCAGGTGGACCACACCACAAGAAACAATGATGATTGAGAGCCATCATTAAAAACTTTCTTGGGGCCACAGAAGTTGCGGATCAAGCTAATATTTACTTTTTCCCTTCATCCATGACTGTGTGACGTTATCAACGGTCTGGATGGAAAATAAACATTACAGTGGACGTAGGAAGTTTTTAATGGTCGCCATTCAATCACTAGTGTTTTCCTGAGTCAATTTAGATTTTGATCTGCCTCATTTTTCTTCCATACCTTAAAATAATGATCCAAAATGGATGGACGGCGTGGATTAAAAAATGACATCATGGTGTGCCCACAGAGCACCGTCCCGTAGCCATTTCGCTGTGGCAGTGTTAAGCAATACAATCCTCTCTCTCTCTCTCTCTCTCTCTCTCTCTCTCTCTCACTCTATAAAACAAAGAAACTCGCCTCTCAACTCCCGACGATCGTTCTAAACCCTTGGAGAGCTGAAATTGAAGAAAATGGGAGGCCTTTTCTCTTCACCCAGAACCAGCAGCAATGGTGGCTCTTCATCAGAGCCGTCCCGTGTTCTCGCTTTCCACTCAGCTGCCACATGGAATTCACACCTCGAATCTTCAAAGGATTCCAACCAACTAGTACTCTCTCTCTCTCTCTCTCTCTCTCTCTCTTTAATTCCTTCTCACAGTTTATCTTATGCTTAGATGGTGATTGATTTCACGGCCACGTGGTGTGGGCCATGCCGGTTTATGGAGCCGATTATGAACGAAATGGCCAACAGTTTCACCGACGTCGTCTTCGTCAAGATCGACGTTGATGAGCTCAAGGTACGGCTTACGAGTCCCCTCTTCTTTCTTGTTGTTTGGATTACAGTACCTAATTCATGTATGAATGATGGATGGATGGATGGATTGTGAATGTAGGAGGTTGCCCAGGTTTGGCAAGTGGACGCGATGCCGACATTCGTTCTTGTGAAGAAAGGGCAGGAAGTGGATAGGGTTGTAGGTGCCCATAAGGACGAGCTCAAGAAGAAGATTGAGAAATATAGTGGTAGTGATTGATTGCCCTTTTTTTTTTTTTTCAAAAGGAATTAGGGTTTCTTTTCTTCTTCCTCTGTTTTCTGTAATGCTATGTTGCTACTATATCTATCATGGATTATTGCTATTAGACTGTGAGAAATACTTTGATACTCACGTGGTAGAGTGTGATGGATGATGCGCGGGCGGTTGGAAATTACTTGGACATTGCATAGGTGGAATATAAGTAATTCAAACTAAACTGTCCAAATTTGGATTTATCATGACCCAAAAATCACGCTTTTAAATAATAATAATAAATAAAATAAAAAATCTAACCCAAAAATTCAATCACTTTGTTTCAACAAACAAGTGTCCATGAATTAGAGGTTAAGGATTGTTCAAGTAAGCTGATCGTGGGACTTTTGAGTTTCACAATTTAGTTGGTTCAATTTGAATTAAAGGTTATTTGGAAGTGTGTATTTGATATGCATAGATAATTATCATGAAATTCATGTGAATTGGAATTACTAGCTGTGTTTGATCGCCTGAACTTGGAATCCATTAAAATCCATGTGAATGTGTTTCCTAGTTTGTATTTTGAATGCATTGTGGATAGAATGAGTGAAAGAGTATTGCAACTCGTGAATCGATGGTAATTTCTAATCCATGTGAAATGGAATTCAATGATTTTGTTGTAATTTCAAAAAAGAAGCTTTTGGTGCATTTGATTGAATTGGATTTCAATTGACATCAAATACACTCAACCAAAGTGCACAAATTACCACTGATTACACACTCCCCTTAAATGCAGGCCATATGACAATCTCAGAGTACATGTCAACTGTCGTTTGTGGCC
Organism: Magnolia kwangsiensis; assembly: GCA_037074715.1. NCBI lineage: Eukaryota > Viridiplantae > Streptophyta > Magnoliopsida > Magnoliales > Magnoliaceae > Magnolia > Magnolia kwangsiensis. Next base: position 104,009,425 of record CM073581.1, read on the forward strand.
CGATTATCAAATAACCCCCTATAGATTACCTTGTTGATGATTTGATTTTGCTCAATCTTTGACATTGTAGGTTGTTCTTTTCTCTTGAGAGGTTCAAATATGGTATTTTCATTTTCTTTAGGTTACTGGCATATTGATCTGTTTGGCTCTCTTAAAAGAAAGTGTAGAAACCACTTTCTGTATACTTACTGGGATTGACATCTCCAACATAGGCAATTTCAATTTCCAAACACTTGTGTGAAAAAGGAATGGAGGAATCGGTTGATTATCTTTTTCTTAAAATGTATAGTGTCATCAAAATATGGTGGGAGTCTTTTTCCGAACAAAGCATCGGTTCCTCTGCAAGTAGAAAGCTACTCGGACAAATGCTCTTTCGTGCCATTCTATGATGCATTTGGAAAAGAAAAGGGAGAGGGCTTTTAGAGATACCATCTTATCTCCTGCATTTTCAGGAGAAAAAGGAAGGCCATATGGGGAAAGAATCATATTCCCCCTAATGCATATGATTTTACTGTTAATGATTCATGATGGCTCCAAGGAATGGCCTGGGTGAAGGACCAAGCTTCAGTCCCGTGGGCTGCCGATTGTAAAACTTCGGCCAGTCTATCAATCAAAAGCCAAATCCCAATTGCTAGGTGAAAGGCTAAATGACAATGACACCCGCAAACAAATTAGATGAGCTCCTCTGTTTTTTGTGGCCAAAGCCATGGTTTTAGAGCATGGTTACATTACTCCATTCTTTCCAAATCCTTGTTGAATTCTCAAGCTTTTCGCAATTGCCAATTCTAATGTTATGTAATCAATTGTATATTAAAAACTCTTTTGGAATGTTGAGATCATATTAAACAGTCAAGAAGGAAGTTGCCTCTGTTGAGTTCGAGTTAGCAAGTTTTGGAACCATGATCACTGTAATAATATATTATTTTGAAACTAGTAATGATTCTGAATGTACCATTATTTCTCCAAGAGAAGTGAACCTTTGTGGTCCAAAAGTATGGAAACCTTCCCATGCACCTATTTGCATGTAAAGACGTTTTCATCCAAATCACCTATTTGGACCATCCATTGGGTCCAGTCCACCCTTCTGCAACTATGCAAATTTAACAGTAACAGGAGGGTACTAAAACATTCATGATTGGACTTATGTTCTACAGACCATCTTGTCCATCCATTTTGCAAACCAGTAACCAGACGGTTTTGCTAATCCCATTGGGCTAAAGACATTCCAGACAGGCGATGTGGACACCAACAAGTCCATACACTTTGAAAGAAGACCCAAGTCAAGAAATTCAGTCATAAGAGTACAAACTAGTCTCTCCGTCTCTCTATCAAGTTTGAAATAAGACCAAGACAATAAAATAAAACCAAGACAATAATTTTGACAATTCTCTCTTTGTGTGATGGCCTTGGATCATAGGGTCGGCATAACATTTAAGCCTGTCCATTAATCGGGCCAGGCTTAGTCCATGTATAAGAATTTTAGGCCCTGACGACCTGGCCCATTTAGGGTTTCAAGGGCATTTTCGAGCTGTATGCGAACCGAGTTAGCTCGGTTAACTTGCTTGACTCGACTCAAAAAAGCTCGATTCGACTTGGTTCAAAACTGAGTTCAATCTGAGTCGAGCTGATTTTTAAAGCTCAAAAATTTTTTGAGCCGAGTTTGAGCTTGTCCGAGCTCGAATCGACTCGTATGAAACCTCAACTCAAATCGAACTCAAATCAAACTAGTTCGGTGACTCGGTTATTTTGATATTGATGTTGCTCACAAGTGTTTGATGAAATGACTCAACGAAGTATTGTTTTAGGAGCATACGTTCTCCGCAGGATTAGTTGGTAGTGAGGAAGGTATGGATAAAAAACAAATCATTACAAAAAAAAAAATATTACATGATAAAACTACACTTGTATCTTGATTTTGATGCTACCTACTAGCAAATTACTGCTGCTGTTTTGTATATTGTGAGAAATTGAAGGTGCACTCCATATGTTTGAGAAAATGCCATACATGCTTGAACTCGCCTCGAAGTGGCCCGAGCAGATGACCGAACCAAGCCGAGTTGATCTCAAACTGGGGTCAACTAGTGGCCGAGCCAAGTCGAGTTGTGCCAAGCTCGACTCGATTCGACCAGCAGCAGATTAGGTGTTACCTTATTGTGGGCCCAACCTTGATGATTTGTTATATGTCGACGCAGTCCATCCGTTTTTCCAGACCATTTTAGTAGGTGGTCCCAAAAACTAACATATCCAAATCTCATGGTCGGAACACAACAGGAAACAGTGGTTATTGGAATCCCTTGTTAAAAACATAGCAGGCCCACCGTAAGCAGATCCGTAATGTTTATTTGTCATCCAACAAATTGGTAAGGTCAAACAGAAATGGATGAAGAGAAACTAGAAATATCAGATCGATCCAACACTTTTGTGGTCTATGAAATGTTTTTAATGGTAATTCACAACTTTTTCCAGTGGTGTGGTCCACCAGACGTTTAAATCTGCTTAAATTTTGGTTTAACATCCTAAAATGAGATGAGAAAATGGATGGGCGGCATGGATATACAAAAAGTTTATCAAGGTAGGCCCCATACGTTAACGGTAACACCCACTAAATTGTTACTCGGGTAACAGCTAATCTGCTCCAGTGCTATAGAGTAGTGAGTAAAGTTTGTGAGGCCACGGTGATGTATGTGCCTTATCCACACCTTTTATCAGCTCATTTTAGACAATAAGCCCAAAATTGAAGTATATACAAAGCTCAAGTGGACTGCGCCATAGGAAACAGTGGGGATAATGACGTCCACCATTAAAACCTTACTAGGGTCCACGGTGATGTTTATTTAAGTTTTCAACGGTGGGATTTCAATTCCCACCGTATCCTGTGGTGTGGTCCACTTCAACTTTGGATATGTTTCAATTTTGGATCCGTGCCCTAAAATGAGGAGATAAAATGGATGGACGGCATGGATGAGATATATACATCACGTTGGGCCCCACAGAGTTTACTCAGTATGCTACACAATCTGGCTTCCATCAATGAACAGCCCAGATCATCCACAGGTAGGTGATGATTGGACTCGAGCTCCGGCAGCGAATTATTATTATCCTCCGGGCTTGGGCCTATGTCGTTTGGCCCATCGGCGTCCCTGACGATGCTCGGGCCTATGTTTTCCTCTATGGGTCGGGCTTTACAGACCACGGCCCTGCCCGTTGAGAACCCTAATTGCTGGAGTTGTCTTCTTGGCTGAATATCAATGGTTGGTTATAACTAGATCTTTGCTAAGCGCACACGCGTGTGGAATAAAACTCATGTATGTGCCATATCGGCCACAATAGCAAGATAGATCCTTGATTCAATCCGTCCATATAAAAAAAAAACTACTATATTGATGTGTACCCCAAGAATCAATTCGATGCACTGGCCACATGGGCCACATTTTGCAAAACAAATATACAGCTCTCAAAAACTTGCCTTAAGTTTTTTAACCCATCCTTCCAGTATTGGGGCCCACATACTGACCGGACAAGATCTAGTTTGGGAAAATCAGCCTGATGGACGGATTGGATCTCACACTTATCGGCCATACTGGCACAAGTGGGGCATGTACATGAACTCTAGTGCACTCGCGTGTGCACTTAATAAAGCTTATGTAACGACGTACCTTTTATTCAAATGGGCCCTTAATCAAAACAAATGATATCGCTTTCGATTTGATAGAAAAATAAAAAAGTTACGTAGTAAGTGAGTGGTACCAAAATTCCATGTGGATTCGCACTATAACCGTACGATGGTGGGCCTCCATGACGAGATTGTGTGGACACGAAGCTGTGTCTTGTACGCATGAACAGACAAATCCATTCGTGTCACTTGCAATCCAATCACTTTACGTGCAGCTTGAGCATGTAACCCACCAAAAAGGAAATCCAAACGACTTGTAACCCTTTTTAGGCATGCTGTTGGAAGTGGCCGGTGGGGCCACTCATGGGCAACTACTAGTGGGTCGGTTGCTTACAAGTTTTCCTTCAAATATCTTTGTAAATCATCTATTTAAAAAATTAAATTAATTAATATTTGAATTTAAACATGAATTTTTAATAACATAGAAAGGATTAATTCAAACTTCTTATTTGAGACCCATATGCCATCCCTTGAATTTAGTTGACTTCGTAAGATCTCTCAAAAGCTAATAGATACCTTCACTTTAATGGAAAAAGAAATGATATTAGGATATCAATAATTTAATGAAAAATGTATAATATTAGGAGCACTGGTTATAACTAAGGACTTTATGATGCATAAATGACGTAAATGAATTTAAAATAGGTATATATAAAATCAAAATCTTTGTACATATCTTTTCCTCTGTAAGTAAGGTAGTGTATTTATAAACTTTCTAAACAGTTTGCATATCTAATTAAATTTATGAGGTATACTTTTAGAGTTGAAATTTATTCTCCAGTATATGTATATCGTTATACACAGGATCAATATACAAGGTGAAAGTCAGCATTCATAGTTGAGGTCCATCGATAAATCTTACCACCGAGTTAATTGACTGATCCAATTTGATAACTGAGTTTTTGTGCTGAGCCAAACTTTCTTAACAGTAAGCATCTCGATAATTCAAAGAGTCAGCGGAGACAACGTCTCATGGAGGTGACTTTTGTAGCAGTTAAGCATACCTTTAATACTTAAAGGTCCATCTTCCACTTTTGCAACGGGTCATGAGATCGTGTAAGACCGTCTTTCACATGCAACGCCCACATCACGTGCATGGACCGATCGAGATGCTTGCTTTTGTTTAGGACCGTCCGATTGTGAAATACCGTTTCCATTTCATGTCTCGTTTCTTTACGAAAGTGCGTGGGTTAACTCACTGCGATTTTGACACCCACGTCAGCATTTTCGAAGAAAGTGCCTACCCCATTTACACGTGGCAAACGTGTGTCTTAACAAGGACTATAGGTTTGGTGGCTCATCCATTGTTGGGTGGTAGGTGAAAAACTTACAATCAATTTTCTCGCCCTCCATTTTCAGACCATTGATCCGACGGATGGTACAGTCTGATCTCCTCACCTTTCGATCTAAGGCACCATCTACATGATGGCCTACGAAAGTAACGGTCCTGATCTCCATATTGAAGTTTGGTATGCACAGATAGATGTTTTAGTGCACTTCTTTCATACAGCTCGGCACCTTTTTCATATTATTTTGCTTTTAGTCATCTTTACTTTGTACAAAGGCACCATTCAACGTAGTGCTTGAGGAATCTCGTGGACTAGACTTAAAAGGATCGGATTCGGTTCAAATCAGGACCAACACCCAGTTTAGTCAGGCCGTCAACGTGGGGCCCACCTCAATGTATATCCATGCTGTTAATATGTTTTTCCAGTTCATTTTAAAGCATGGGCTAAAAAATGAGGCAGATCTAAATCTCAGGTGAACTACACCACAAGGAACATTGGTGATTAATCCAAAACTTCCATGGCCCATGAGAAATTTATAATAGTTAATCACCACTATTTCCTGTTATGTGGTCCACCTGAGATTTTAATTTGCTTGTTAATCACCACTATTTCCTGTTGTGAGGTCCAACCCAAATTTTGATCTGCTTTATGTTTGAGCCATGCCTAAAATGACATGAAAAATGGATGAACTACGTCGATGTTGGCCGAACTCGGTGTTTTAGCCCGAGCTGACGGAATTCGCTTCTGTTTTGATTAGGCCTTCTTTGACTGCATACTCTTTCAGTACGTTCTAACAAGTGGTGTTCATAGTTTCTTAATCTACACCGTTGGTCTGTCGTGTCCCGCTGTGGATGGGCAATAATCCAAAACGGTTTGTACATTAAAATGCTATAGAACTCTTTTCACCTGAATGCAGACCATTGTTGTATTTTATTTTATTTTTGGACCGTATGTTTGCAGGGCCGCAAATCACAAGGTTTGAGCGTCCTATCAAGTAGATTTTATATGGGTGTCCCATCCGCCTTCATGCCCACTAAACCAATGGCCTGGATTTATGAACCATTGAGCCCACTTGTCAAAGCTAGGTACAACCCTATACTATGTAGTGCTCCGGATTGAGGATCCTATAACGCTTGTGGGGTATTGATTGCATGAATTCCACTCCACCAGATGTATTTGGACAGTCTAATCAAACAATACGCACCGTCCATCAAATCCAACATGCATTTCATGTGCTACCATGAAAAAAGCCAACCCAATCAGGTTACTTTAACTGTCTAATCGCTTTGAAAAAATTATCTGTGGAGTCCATCGGCCATCCTGGAATGTTCATCGTCCTATCCATGGCATCATGGCATGTTCATCGCGTCATCCTAGCCGAAAAAGTAGAAAAGAAGAAGCATCTTATGGATGGATTTTTTTTTAATTATTGGAGCCGCCTGATTTTAATATACTTTCCCCTGAAATGAATGCTGGCCCCAATGGACGGCTTTGATTAACTGATCAAATATGTCCTAACCCTATTTAGATAGAGTTCGAGTATTTTATGGAAATCTCCGTGGGTTCTACTGTAATGTTTCCTGCGGCATCCAATCTGTCCATCTGTCTCTCAAGTCGTCCGGGGATGTTATCTAAAAAATGAGGTGTAACTAAAACGCAAGGTGTCTACACCACAAGAAACGTTAGGGCATGTGTGGGAGCGTGGATTTGAAACCCTCGTGTCGTGTTGGGCACCTTGGTTGAGAATCAACTACAATTTAAAAGTGATTATTCATAGTATATTTGCAGGAGTTTGAATTTTATTATTAAACCAACTTTAATATCTTTAATTAATGAACTTATGTAATTTTTGACATAATGGTTATAATAAACACGTTGAAATATTTACTTTGCCAAAAAAATGACGAAATTCTAAGTCTTGGATAGGCTCTCAGTGACTAACTATTGATTTTTAACCGATATCATTAGTGGGCCATGTGTCCAATAAATTGATAGTCTAGTGATACAAATGTTACACATGCAATTATAAGAATGATTTTAGATGTAAGACCTTGGATTTCAAACCCCTTGATTGAGGGGATTTGAAACCCTAAATTTCTTACTTAACATGGACTCCACATGGCACCCTGTGTTTAATGATGCTTGTTAAAATGGTGAATAGCTTTATAAACTTTATTTTTAAAATTCGTTCGCTATAAAATTTTTCTCCATTGATGATATATAACTCAACTTTTAACGTCTGCCACTTCTTTAAGCCCACCATAATTTATATGTTAGATTCACATGGTCCATCAAATTTTCTCTACCATTTCGTAACATTACTTGAGATGAGCGTCGCATCAAAAGCTCAAGTCAACCACACTACAGAAAGGGGTAAAAAATGGAAAGATAACTTTTAAAACCTTCTTGAGGTCCACCTCAAAGCTTATTTTCAATTTAACCTCTCCATATGGTCACACAAATATAGATGAAGGAAAAATACAAAAGCTAGATGGATTAAATCCTTCTCTGGCCATAAGAAGGTTTTAAGGTAGCCTACTTGAGCTTTAAATTTATACTTTTTTCTTATTTTTTAAAAATGATATAGAAAAAAAATATATAAATTGACATAGCGTGTGGATAAAATATATACATCATGGTAAGCCAAGTAGAATAAGGGTCACTGTCGACAAAGGAACCCTCGCTGTCTTGGCCTCTTGGAAGACTGTTTGCTCTAGCAAGGTAATACGCAATCCTCCCCCGATTTGGGGGAGCGGATTATAGGTGAGACCTGTATCCTCAGGACCCTGATTTTGGAGCCAATGTGATGCATGTGACTACATCCACATCGTACACCCATATTAAAAGCTCATTTTAAGGCATAATTCAAAAAATGAAGCAACTCCAAGTCTTAGATGGACCATAGTACAGGAAACAGTGGTGATTGGCCATTAAGAACTTTTTGTGGGCCATAAAAACTTTGTACCAAGTTGATATTTGTGTGGTCTCTTCATCTAGGTATTTGTGACCATACCTACAAGTTGGACGGCAAATAAATATGTTCGTGGAATTTAGTGTCAACTTCATTTTTTTAAATAATACCTTAAAATAAACTTTTGGAAATAATTTTCTAACATGGAGCTTGTGTACTGACATGGGTGTGCAACAAGCTACCCCCCAAAAAAAACAAAAAAAAACTTTCGAAATAATTAGATGGCATGGTTTTAAGGTAGACATATATGTAAGCCCACAGTAAGGTCCCACTCACGCAAGTGGATGCAGGGTCTCACCAATCCGCTCTATATTTGGAGCCGAAGAGTTTCTGGACACCATTTTCCGTAGACTTTTTGCGTTTGATATTAGGCACGGCACACCGTGATATTTGTGAGAAATCTACTTCTTCATACGTTTTGGGAGCTCGTTTTAGACATGATAAATAAAATTTTAAAACGAAGTTTTTTTTTAAAAAAACAAGTGAAGATATCCAAACAAGAGGAAATGGTAAAGATTTAGTGAGCAGCATTGAAACATTTATACGGCTGCAACAGTTTTATATCATCCAAGATTTTTGTCTTTTCACTTTGTGTCCGTTTAATGACCCTATAAAAGGTTTGAATGGCACCTAAGCATCTAGGTGGAGCGTAGGAAGATTTTAACCATAACCATTTATTTCTCTAATTTTTCCTCTTATGTGGCCCACCCAAGTTCTAGATTCATCTCATTTTTTATTGTTCTAAAATGATGTCATAAAATGGATAGACAAGTGGATTTCTCACTAACATCACAATGGGCTCCACTTAGCATCGTAACACACAAACTTCCTAGGGAAACCTTTAGTAGGAGATCAACATCCCACCTTGATGTATGTGATTATGTTCATACCATTTATCCACACCATTTTTTTAAAAATGATTTTTTTTTAACGTAATCTAAAGTAGATCCAAATCTCTAATGAACCATAGTATAGGAAAATGTGGTAAATGACCTTTAAAATTTCCTTGCAAGTAACAAAAGCTTTAGATTAAGATAATATTTATGTGATCTTTTTATCTTGTTCTTTTTCAACTTACTAATAAATTGGATGGCAAATAAACGTTTCAGTAAAGTTTATGAAATTTTTAATAATATAAATTCAATCACAATTATTTTATAGAGGCAAATGCGTCAAATAAACATATTTAAAATGATGCCAACGTTAGTGGCTGCTCTGGATTCCTATTAATTTTCTTGATCCAAACCTCAAATTCAGACAGTCGTTTTACTAATTGAGTCCCAATGAAGTTTTGAACCAGGTCGTTTATATATCTATTCCTTTCATCTCAGTGGAATCACTTATTAAGGCATTTGATGGCATATAAACATCGTGGTGGCCCCAATAACAGTCCAACGGTGTGCGCTCAATCTTAGAAAACAGATGGACGTGTAACAAATGGTTAAACGCAACGGGCGCAGCTCAAGTGGATCCGGGGATCCACTGAGGTTGGCAGATCCCTGATAGTGGCCCACGATGATGTATGTGACTTAAATCCACACCTTCCATCCATCTTTCATGGCTCATTTTAAAGAATGATCCCCAAAACGAAGCATATCCAAACCTTAGATTGACAGTTAAAAACTTCCCGTCGGCCACAAGTTTTGGATAAGCTGATATTTGTGTGGTCCTTTCAGCCCTGTCTTGTGGAGTCATCAACATATTAAATGGAAAATAAACATTTAGATCCTAAAGTCTAACTTTTATAATCATACTATAAACAGTAAAAATGAAATTAAAACAGAATTCGACATTCCATCCGGTCAAAATTGACAAATCCGGCGCGCATAATCCGGTGCATTGGAGCTGTGTTCTTACCCAAAATCATATGGGGTACGTCTGATGCCTCCTCTCAATCTGTAAGATACGTCCGATTTTAAGTTCTGACGGTTCAGATTATTTTTATCTTTGATCGGGCTTTTTTTGGTCCATCTCAGATATGAAATTATCTACAGCCCACTTTACATCGTAGTCCCAAGAAAATTTTAATGGTGGGTATTCAATCACCACTGTTTCTTGTGGTGTGGTCCATCCAAGATTTAGATCTTACTCGTTTTTGGGATCTTGCCTTAAAATGAGATTTCAAAAAGGATGAACGGCGTGGATTTGAGGCACATATACCACGGTCGGCTCACGGACATAAATCCACCCAAAAGCCACGCCCACACGCAACTACGTCCGTATTTTATAGTTGTCGTAGTCACCCATCCCCCACGACGTCGGTGCTGGAAAGCTCTGTCAACCTTACCATAATATAACCATGCCGCTCATCCATCTGCCACCTCGTTGTAGAATAAATGCCCCACAATAAGCAAATCCATATCTAAGGTCGACTATACCACAATAAATAGTGTGTTTTAACGGCTATTATTAAAAACTTCTTAGAGCCCACGATAACGTTTATTTGTCATTTACCCTATTGATTAGAATTAAATAAATCTAAAATCCAAATACAAGCTTAATCAAAACTCTTGTTTCCTATGAGTTTTTAATGGTAGACATTCAATAACTACTGTTTCTGATGGTGTGGTCCACATTAGATTTAGATTAGCCTCATTATTGAGTTCATACCCTAAAATGAACGGAAAAAAAATTGGATGAACAGCGTGGATAAAATACATACATCATTGTTGGCTCCACAGAGTTTTTGAGCACTTACATCCGTACTAGAGAGTCACTGCCAAATCCGATTCCGTATTTTATGCCACACGTCATTAGTTTTTCAATGGAAGATGACAACATCTGCTAGTAGGTTTTATTTATTTATTTATTTATTTCACTGTTTTGTCTTTCCACTGATGCAAAGGTTGCATAAAGCCAACGGCTGTGTCCACATATGAAAGCTGCCCGTATAGCCCACCTCATTCATAATACTAAAAGAAATATCCACCGTACCTTTTAAAATCCTCTTTTTCATCTGACCAACGTATGAGCAGTGTACTCTGGTTTCAGTCCTACGCGTGGCGCGGGGCACGGCTTCGGTGGATCCGCTGATCCACCAATGTGGGTGGATCCCTGACTGTGGAACCAACCTTGATCTATGTGGATTAAATCCATGCCGTCCATCCAATTATGAAAAACATTATCTGATCCAAATCTCATGTGGACCACACAACAGGAAACAGTGGTTATTGTTGGATAAAATGTTGAATTAAATAGACTATAAAAATCGAGAACCAAAAAAGGAAAATAAATTTAGAGAAAGAAAAACTTATTGAATTGAGTCGAGGCGTGACTGAGTCACTCGGCTTGAAATCGAATTTGCTCCCCTTGGACAGCGTCCCAAGTGCAACAGGTTTCCAGAGCAATCGACCTCCAGGATACAACGACTATGACCCGGTCCCAGCGGTGCACTCACTGTACACGGGCTCGAACCACTTGCAGTTTAATCCGAAAGTGCTGAGTTGACTCAGCAATGAACTCAGTAACAAAACCGTATCAGAGAGAGTTTTATAAGGCAGAGAATTTTTCGTATTCGTATGTTGAAACTGGAATCGGAAGTCTTTATATAGACTTCGAAATGATGCATAAGCACCCTTTACAAAAGGTTAGGTCCGTTGGGTTTAAACCCAACAGGGGCGACCAACCGGAAGGGAAGCATCTCTCTGGTTTAAAAACGAAAAGGCGCAAGTGCGAGTACACTCTCGCACATACAGTCCTGCGAGTACCCGTACATACACACCCACGCGAGTACACTTACACCGCACCCGCACCCGCACCCGCGCCCAGCCCAGCCCAGCCCGTCCCGTCCCGTCCCGTCCCGTCGCGTCGCGCACGCGGACACGGACTCGGACTCGGCTCGGCTCGGCTCGGCTCGGCACGGCACGGCTCGGCTCGGCGCGCGCGCGCGCGTGTGTGGTTAATGGCATAGATTAGAGCTATTGGCATAGCCCCCCCACAGGACCAAATTCACATGCCCCCTGAAAGGGGCTCAAGCCCTAGGCAAAAAGTCTATCATATAAACAAGAGAATTTCTCTTGTCAAATCCGATGTGGGACAAAACCAACACCTCAAAAACACCAAAATTTAAATGTGGAGGGAAAACACCGAAATTTGAAAATTCAAATTTTTAATATTATTTTAAAACAAATACAACAATCCCCCACATGTTTTAAAATAAAATGCTTTCGGATTAAAGCGAAATAGTTGTGCAATGGTGCCGGTGTCACCATAGACTTGAACCGACATTAGAGTAAGCAAGACAGGTCTACAGGAAGCAGGTGACACCATAGTCTTGAACCTGAATCCTTTTAATGTAGATCGCAAGTACATGCCACTCACACAACTCTTCCTCTGCAAGTGATTCTGTGGTTCGGTGCGTTTCGGCCATACACCATTACCTGGATTTCATGAGTGCTCTAGAGAATTCGCCTAGATTCTCATAGGAAGCGGCCTCCACCTCCACACCCATATAGGTGAATTCCATCAAGTGTATGCAGCAACTGTATACACCACCAAATATATGGCTATGGATCCATTAAGAGTTCTAAAAACTCATCCTTCTGCGTTGCTGCTCGCACTGTACACCATAGAAGGGGCTCATATAACTCAGTGCAATCGTCTACCTCGTGTCTTGTTGTTTACCCATTGAACCTATCTCATGGGATCTCCACTTGTATAGGTTGGGTTACCGACACTGGCAGCTCATATATTAGGCTCAGCCCCATTCCCTTCGATGTATCATTGACTAACTTTTTGGATAGTCCTTTAGTCAGAGGATCTGCTAGATTCTTTTCTGACCTCACAAAGTCAATAGATATGACTCCATCACGCAACATATGTTTCACTATGTTGTGTCTGAGTCTAATATGCCTGCTTTTTCCATTATATATTTTACTTTTTGCTTTCGCTATAGCTGCTTGACAGTCACAATGAATAGATACGGCCGATACAGGCTTTGGCCACAATGGTATATCAGCTAAGAGATTTCTAAGCCATTCAGCTTCTGATCCAGCCTTTTCTAAGGCAATAAACTCAGATTCCATAGTCGACCGAGCAATACATGTCTGCTTGGTGGACTTCCAAGAGACTGCTCCTCCACCCAAAGTGAAGACATATCCACTAGTGGATTTTGTCTCATCTGAATCACTGATCCAGTTAGCATCACTATATCCTTCTAATACAGTAGGATAACCATTATAATGTAAACCATATGTCATATTACCTTTTAAGTATCGCAAAATTCTAGACAATGCATTCCAATGTTCTTTTCCAGGGTTATGTGTATATCTACTTAGCCTTCCTACTGCAAAAGCTATGTCAGGTCTAGTGCAGTTTGTTAGATACATGAGACTACCAATTATTCTGGAATATTCTAATTGAGACACACTATTTTCTGTATTCTTCATGAGAGTCACACTATAATCATAAGGAGTACTGACAGGTAAACAGTCAAAATGGTTAAACTTTCTCAATATCTTCTCAATGTAATGAGATTGTGATAATATAATAACACCATTTTTCCTGGTTACTTCAATACCCAATATTATACTTGCCTCTCCTAAGTCTTTCATGTCAAACTTAGATGACAAGAATTTCTTAGTTGCATTAACTAATTTAATATTAGTTCCAAAAATAAGCATGTCATCAACATAAAGACATATGATAACATAATCATTTCCAGAAATTTTACTATATACACATCTATCTACATCATTTATATGATAACCATTTGATTTTAAAACACCATCAAATTTTTCATGCCATTGTTTAGGAGCCTGTTTTAAACCATATAGTGATTTAATTAGTCTACATACTTTATTTTCTTTACCTAATATCTTATAACCCTCAGGTTGCTCCATATATATTTCTTCTTCTAAGTCTCCATTTAGGAAAGCAGTCTTAACATCCATCTGGTGTACCACTAGTTTATATATGGAGGCTATCGCTATTAAGACTCTAATAGTTGTAATCCTAGTTACAGGGGAATATGTATCAAAATAATCTATTCCTTCCTTTTGTTTAAAGCCTTTCGCTACCAACCTAGCCTTAAACTTATCGATAGTTCCATCTGGTTTTAGTTTCTTTCTAAACACCCATTTGCAGCCTATTGGTTTGTTACCAGGTGGTAGGTCTACAAGTTCCCAAGTATTATTTGATATAATAGATTCTAACTCATCATTTATTGCTTCCTTCCAAAAGGTTGCATCTGGAGAGTTAATAGCTTCTATATAAGTTGTAGGATCATCTTCTACTAAGAATGTGAAAAAACCATCTCCTAGGTTAGTTTCTTTTCTAACTCTAATACTTTTTCTTGGTTGTATCTCTTCTACTACTTTCTCGTAAGCATTTTTACTAGTAGACGCAATATCTGATTCATTAACTTTTTCTATTCCTATAGATTTAGATTTCATAGGGAATACGTTCTCAAAGAACTCTACATCCCTAGCTTCTATAATTGTATTGGGATCTAGAATATTATCCTTAGTTTTTAAAACTAGAAACCTATAGGCCGCACTGTTTTGTGCATACCCTATAAATACACAATCGGTCGTTTTAGGACCTAATTTTCTTTTCTTAGTTTCAGGCAATCCTACTTTAGCAAGACACCCCCACACTTTAATATATTTATAACTAGGAATATGATTCTTCCAAAGTTCATATGGTGTTTGTTCAGAAGATTTAGATGGAATCCTGTTTAGGATATAACAAGCAGACAGAATTGCTTCTCCCCACATATTTGAGGGTAAGCCTGAACTATTTAACATGGCATTCATCATTTCTTTTAGAGTTCTGTTCTTACGTTCTGCTATTCCATTTTGTTCTGGTGTATAAGGAGCTGTAGTTTCGTGAATTATTCCATTCTTTTTACATAATTCTCTAAATTGAGAAGATTCATATTCACCTCCTCTATCTGTTCTAAGTCTTTTAATTTTTATATTTAATTGATTTTCAACTTCAATTTTGTATTTAGAAAAAGCATCTAAAGCTTCATCTTTGTTCCTTAATAGATATACTCTAGTGAACCTAGAGTAGTCATCTACAAAAGTTATATAATATCTTTTTCCTCCTCTAGACATGTGATTTCTAAAATCACCTAAATCACTATGTATCAACTCTAATAGAACAGATGATCTTTCTATTTGTTTAAAGGGTTTTCTAATAAATTTTGATTCTACACATGTTTCACATTTTTCAAACTCTTCATTAGATATATTAGGTAATAAACCTAATCTTTTCATTTTCTTTAAAGATGCCATATTCACATGACCTAATCTATTATGCCATAGATAAAAAGGTTCAACGATATAAACAGAACTAGATGTTTTCTTATTATCATTGGATACATTTACAATGAATAAACCATCGCTACAGTACCCCTTACCAACAAAGGTTCCATTTTTAGTCATTACAAGCTTATCTGAATCAAATACTAATTTGACACCAGCCTTATTGAGGAGCGAACCAGAGACCAAGTTTCTTCTAATGTCAGGCACATGGAGGACATCATTTAACATTAGAGTCTTTCCAGAAGTGAGTTTCAGAAGTACTTTCCCTTTCCCTACAACTGGAGACGTTCTAGCATTTCCCATGAACACCTGTTCATCATCTCCTGATACTTGGTAGGAGGTAAACATGCTACGATCCTTGCACACGTGTCTAGTTGCACCAGTATCTAGCACCCACTCCAAGTTGTTTACA
The DNA here is from genome assembly GCA_037074715.1 of Magnolia kwangsiensis. NCBI lineage: Eukaryota > Viridiplantae > Streptophyta > Magnoliopsida > Magnoliales > Magnoliaceae > Magnolia > Magnolia kwangsiensis. Next base: position 104,025,038 of record CM073581.1, read on the forward strand.
AGGAAGACTTCTGATACCACAGCCACTACTATGTCAGACTCATTGCCTGTTTCTGTAAGATTAGCTTGCGGCTTATCTTTATTTTTCTTAAGCCTGCAGGTTTTAACATGATGCCCAGGCTTTCCACAGTTGTAGCAGTTTCCCTTTTTCTTGAATTGATTGTTTGCATTCTTCTTTTTGAGCCTGCATTCATTTGCATAATGTCCAGGTTTGCCACAGTTATGACAGTTGCCCTTTTTCTTATTATTTGTTCGACTTGATTCCACAAGATTCGCTTTTGAATCTATCTCATTTTTATTTCCTTTTTGGTCCCTGATTCTATTGGCCTCCTCTATTCGTATGTGTACGATAGTGGTTTCCAAAGAAATACCGTTCTTCTTATGTTTCATTCTATTTTTATATTCTTTCTAGGAGGGCGGTAACTTTTCTATTAACGCTCCTGACAGAAACACCTCATCCAACTTAATTCCTTCTGTCGATAGTTCGTGAATTAGACTTTGAAAGTCGTGAATCTGATTTGTGACAGATTTATCGTCTGTCATTTCATAGTGAAGGAAATTAGCAATTGCATGTTTCTTAGCGCCTGCATCTTCTAATATGTATTTCTTTTCTAAAGCAATCCATATATCTTTAGCAGAGGCGTAAGAAGCATACACATCATATAATTCGTTGGATAAAGAGTTTAGAATATAATTTTTGCAATTATTTTCATCTGTTACTTCATTTTGATTTGCTGGATCTATAGTAAATGATTCAGATAAAATGTATGAAACTTTCAGGGTGGTAAGAGCGAACATCAATTTCTGTTTCCACCGTTTAAAAGATTGTCCAGCGAACGGTTCGATTTTGGCTAACTCAGTAGAAGCATTTACTGTTACTGTAGCCATAGTCTATGTAATTCAACACAAAATTTCGATTTCAAGATTGTTGGATAAAATGTTGAATTAAATAGACTATAAAAATCGAGAACCAAAAAAGGAAAATAAATTTAGAGAAAGAAAAACTTATTGAATTGAGTCGAGGCGTGACTGAGTCACTCGGCTTGAAATCGAATTTGCTCCCCTTGGACAGCGTCCCAAGTGCAACAGGTTTCCAGAGCAATCGACCTCCAGGATACAACGACTATGACCCGGTCCCAGCGGTGCACTCACTGTACACGGGCTCGAACCACTTGCAGTTTAATCCGAAAGTGCTGAGTTGACTCAGCAATGAACTCAGTAACAAAACCGTATCAGAGAGAGTTTTATAAGGCAGAGAATTTTTCGTATTCGTATGTTGAAACTGGAATCGGAAGTCTTTATATAGACTTCGAAATGATGCATAAGCACCCTTTACAAAAGGTTAGGTCCGTTGGGTTTAAACCCAACAGGGGCGACCAACCGGAAGGGAAGCATCTCTCTGGTTTAAAAACGAAAAGGCGCAAGTGCGAGTACACTCTCGCACATACAGTCCTGCGAGTACCCGTACATACACACCCACGCGAGTACACTTACACCGCACCCGCACCCGCACCCGCGCCCAGCCCACAGGACCAAATTCACATGCCCCCTGAAAGGGGCTCAAGCCCTAGGCAAAAAGTCTATCATATAAACAAGAGAATTTCTCTTGTCAAATCCGATGTGGGACAAAACCAACACCTCAAAAACACCAAAATTTAAATGTGGAGGGAAAACACCGAAATTTGAAAATTCAAATTTTTAATATTATTTTAAAACAAATACAACAGTTATTGACCGTTAAAAATTATTCATGGCAAATAGAGTTTTGTATTGAGCTGATATTTGTGTGGTACCTTCATTCACGTCTCCGTGACCTTATCAATAGGTTGGATGGTAAATAAAGATTACAGTGGATCCTATGAATATTTTAATGGTGGACGTTCAATTGCCATGTTTTCCTGTGATGTAGTCCAACTTAGATCTAGATCTGTCTCTTTTTTAGGTTTTTTGTATGAATTAATGATCCAAAATGGATGGACGGTGCGGATAAATTATAACATCATTGTAGGACCCACAACGCACCGTCTAGTAGCGAGGTCGCTGCTGTCAGTGTCATTACACAATCCGTCCGGCTATAGCACATACCGGTTCTTCGGCTGAAAGCGGACTGAGTACTGAGTTACTCGGTACTTTATAGCTTACTGAGTAAACTCTGTGGGGGTTAAACGTAAGCGTGACTTATCCACGCCGTCCATCCGTTTTATCAGCTCATTTAATTGACTCATATAAAAATTAAAGAATATCCAAGCTCAAGTGGAGCACACCACTAGAAACAGTGGGGATAATAACGTCCACCCTTGAAACCTTCAAGGGCCCACAATGATGTTTATTTGTCATCCAAACTTTTCATAAGGTTAAAAAGATATTGATGAAGGACAAACAGAAATATCAGCTTGATTCATAACTTCTGTGCCCCCAAGAAGTTTTGATCGGCAGGTGTTCAAGATGCACTGTTTCTTCTAGTGTGGTCCACTTTGGATTTTGATATGCTTCAATTTTATTCTTGTATAATAAAAGGATCTGGTGAAGTGGATGGACAGTATGGATAAGGCACATGCATCACAGTGGGGCCTACAAAGTTTACTCGGTACGGAATCGGCTTCCCTTTGGTTACGCTATCTCATCTCTACAAGTGGACGCTACTTGTCGGGTACTCGGCCACGTAGATGGCCTCTTTACTCGAGACTTGAGTTTTCACGAGTGACGACCACAGGTTACTCCGATGGGTTCCTACGTGAAATCGGGATGCCATAAAAGTCACGACGTTGAAAGATCTTTAGCAATCCTCTGGCTTTTTTTCTTTTTTTTTTTTCTTTTCTTTTTCTTGGAATCGAAAGGAGGTATCAAGTCCAACCGGTTGTACCACAACTGACGGTACGCTCAGGTAATAACTTACAATCTATTTAGTGAATACGAAATTCAGTCCTTCCAATTGGTTGAACCCACCACTTTATGGTTACCTAGTTCAAAAATCAGACACGGCTAATGATCAGGTGGGTACACCATAGAAAAGAATGTCTATCCATTGATAAATAAAAAATATGTGTGGTCCACTAAGTTAGTAAATGAGTCTTATTTTTTATTATGGAAATATTTACGCTGTGTCTAACTCATTGGACGGACTGGATTTTATATGCAAATGAAATGTTGGAAGTTATATGCTGGGTGGACCATAACTTGTGGGCCAAATGGTTGGATTTAAGAAATTCCCAAACGAGTCCGTCGTCTTCGCACTAACAAAAGTGTTCAACTGCGACTCTGTGGTCCTGTTAGATCTAGGTCATTGATTCGTGGGCCCCGCTTGTCTATCGGAATCAATGAGGCCATTTCTTGGTGAGTCGGAACGTTGTTCTAATGAGGCCAAAGTCGACAAAGGATACCCAACTTTGGCCTCATTTAGAAAGTCCGTTTAGTCCGATTAATGGGTGAAATTAGAGCCGAGCCGTTCCAAATGATTCCACCCAAGAACCAAACCGGTGAGTGTCGGTCGGTGACAGGTGGGCAAAAGGTGGCTGTCCGGTGGATGAGAGAGAGAGAAGGATGGATGGGGACAGCAGCAATGCTACAGCAGACGTGGTGTAAAGATCGAAGAGAATGAATAGCCAGGGACTTAACATTTATATATATATATATATATATATATATATATATATATATATATATGTACCAGTTCCTAACTTAGTTACAAGGTTCAGAACCACGGTTCAGTTTTTCAGTTTGATTCTACTGCTCACAGCTAGGTTAAATTCTATGCACTTTCAAATTAAGGATTAAACTAAATTAATTAGTTTTTTAATTTATAAAGCCGGAATCAAAACCAGTACACTTTTGAACCAGGTCCATGTGCATTGGTTCTTTAATTTTTGAACCTGAATCGAAACCAGTGCACTTTAGAACCGGTTCATGTGCATCCTAAAGGGTACCTCCTGAGACCTTATCCATAAAGTTTTTGTACGACAGATTGCATACTGACTGCCAGTAGCCAGTACAGTGCTCTGTGTGTCTCTCATGATGTATGTGTTCTATCCATACCATCTCTTCATTTTTTCCAACTCATTTTAGGGCGCGATCCCAAAATTGAGATAGATTCAAATCTCAGGTGGACCACACCACATAAAACAATAGTTAATCAATGTCGATGTCGCTCACTATTAAAAACTTCTCGAGGCCACAAAAGCTTTGGATCAGGCTGATATTCACGTTATTCCTTTATCAATGTTAGATTGGATGGAAAATAAACATTACAATGGGCCCTAGGACATTTTTAATGGTGGCCGTTCAATCACTTTTCCTATGGTATGGTCCACCCGCGATTTGGATCTGCCTCATTTTTTCCCTGAAATGAACCGAAAAACGTATGTACTGCGTGGATAAAACACCTATATCACGGTGGGCCCACAGTCTCCATTTTTTTACCCTTTTTTTCTTTGAATCTGGACTGTTGGTGTATTTTCTAAACCATCTGTTTCCAGGAAACTAACATTTGTTTGAATCGATTCTTCAGGGGGGGTTTTTAGGTGCATGAGCCATCAGGCCAGTGGTCTGGATGACAAGACAGAGGGGCCCACTCGTTCAAAGTCAATGGAGGGGGGGGGGGGGAGGGGGGAGGCTTCTGGAAGGGTGAGTTGTTGGAACTCAGAAAGTGTGACCTGGTTAATGAGCAGGCATCGCGAACCTTAGATGTAGCATGCATTTAACTAAAATCAAACCGTCTATTTTACGGGACCCGCTATAGATAAGTCATCATCTAATTGTCAAATTATCAGATCGATTGAATGATATTCTACTCTCATTAATGGACATTTGTTTCGTTGAATTCAGGCTATTGACTAATTTTAATACTGACCGTCTATTACATTAATCAGATCAGAATTACATTAATAAGCTCAGAGCAGTTTTAAGTTTAAGAGCAATCTAAATAGAATCCAGCGGTTTGGACGGTTTAGTTTAAGTGACCTTTGTGCACATTTGGAATTTCTTAAGGCCTGCTTACCAAGCAACACTCGCTGCCAGAGTATCAAAGTTTGGTATCGATCCCTAGTGGGGGTGGCTACAGTGAAGTGTGAACTGACCGAGGGGCGTACTAACAAGCTAGCAGAAAAAGAAAAAGAAAAAGAATAAATAAATAAATAAAAATTATCAAAGTTTACCCCAATGGGATTGATTTGCTAATTGGGTAGAGTGTGATACTTCACATGCATGCACCTAGAAATTGTATACATGTCATCCACGAACTCAATCAAACCGTTCAAGTTGCACGACGCCATTAAATAGGTCAAAGTTCCAATGTAAAATTAATCGAACAATCCTAACCTCTGATTAATGGACATTTCTTCAGCCCGTTGAATATTGTCCATTTCAACCATCCACACTTTTATGTCATGTTTACAAATTATTGGTGACCGTGTATTAATTACCACACTATTCAAGAGTATCAAATTCCATCCCTTTCCGTAGATACTAGATTGGGGCGTCTCTAGCCCTGAACGGTCAGTTTTGTGGGTAGGCCCACCGTAGTGTGTCTGTTTATCCAAGCTGTCAATTCCTTTTGCATGAATTAAAAAAGAAAAAAAATGATAGATACAACGCTCAAGTGGGTGGACATTATTAAATACAAGTGGGGTTAAATGCAAGAGACACGTGGTGCGGTCCATTTGAGCTTTGGATCTATCTCATTTTTGTGATTAAGTCTTGAAACAATATTACAAAATCGATGGATGAAATGGATAAACAGAAAAATTACGGTGAGCCCACCCACAGAACTGACCGTTCCGGGCTAGAGACTGGCAAGGGTACGACGGAATCCACGTCCCAAATAGAGACAGCTCTAGTTTGGTAACTTGCGAGACGAGCAAATTAGTAGTCCCTATGATCCCAACGGTGTAAATTAGGGTGCAAAAGATGCCTCTTTTCATTGGAAGATGATGTAGAATGGGTCGCGGATAATTTCATGGCCAAGATGGATAAAAAAAGGCACGGTCGACGACAGAAGTGATCCTGACCATCAGACTTTAGATTAGACGTATTTCACAATCTGAAATGAGTTATCTGACATAAAATATATGATTTTAGAGTAGAATAATCTACTTTAGCCAACCAACCCCGATATGCCGGGTTGCGCAGTCTGGATTTGCAAAAAATCCCTTTATCAATGGTCATATCTTATTTTATTTCGTTTTTACTATAAATAGTAAGTTTTAATTTAATTATATCTCTTCATCCGTTGGGCTTTAGGAGTTGTCTCCAACATGAAAAGTGCCTAGGATTATTAGGAGAATGGTTTGGTGAAGCCAAATAGGATACTTACTAGTTTTGGCTGAAAACCTTGTGCACTAATAGATATCACTACCGTTTATAAATAGTATAGTAAGTTGCGGATTCTAGGAGTTTTAGTCGTAGTTTCCTTCTGATTTCTTTCCTATTGTTTGGTACTTTTATTTAAAATGCTGCGAACTCTTTTTTATTTATTCGTTAATCAATTTTTTCTATTTTCTGCTTTCTTTCCTTGTGGATTTGAGAGGTCTACGTGAAGAGTCTTCTTAAGGAAGATGGTGCTCAACCTCACGTCCTTCCTTCGTCAGAAGATAGAATGAGTCCCACTCATATATTAATACTTGGATCCTATTGAAGAGTCTGGATCTAATAATGGGAGGGTAGAGAGATCAAATGATTTGGTGGTCCTGAGGATTGCCGAACCTGATCACCTTTCAGATAAAAAAGCTACACACCCATCTTACATCGTATTGATTGGCCTGCCTCCTTTATTGATCTGGACGGTTGAATAGGAGTGACGATCATTGAACAGTAAGATTTTTATTTCTTTTTGGCATTGAACGTGGGTTGCTTCTTATATTTGTTTCTAACCATTGGTTTGCAAGGTCTTAGTTGGACTGTCAAGATCTATCCTTTTAGCACTATTCTTGGGCAATGACTTTGTGGGCCCAACCAACTGGATGGCGCAGACTTGTGAGGTTGCTACCCCCACGTGTGCCTCCATAGGTTAATACGGTGAAACCCATGCGCTTATCACATCGCACGTATGCAAGATTAGAGAAACTTATCAGGGGGCCCACCTTACATGTGCCAGACCAGAAATCAGGCTGGCAAGAACAAATGCAGAAACGAGCAATCCACATTCAGCAAAGGCCCACTAGATGAGTGGATTGGAATGTTTTAGGCCATAACGGTAAGCGGCTCTGATCTCGCAGGTGGGCTGCTTTGCTACATTAGGCATTCATGAATTGGGAGAATACCTGTCTCATTATTCAAAATATCCAATAAAATACGTCCACTTGTCGATGAAGATGACTCACGAATCTATAATAAGCTGCATATACACGCACAAAAATAGAATGATTTCCGCAACAAAAGAGATCCGAACCGTTCGCCCGACTGTCCAAGATCGTACACAATATAAAATCAAGCTAGTTTGCTCATTAGGTTTATCCCAAGTGTACCAACAGATGGATGGCTGAAAAATGATAGACGGTCCAAATTAACACATCTGATAAACAAAGCAACCCGTAATTTCGGCATGGCAGATAGTATTATGAGGCCTGCCTGTTGAATGGCTCATATTTTTTACACATTTGCTACAGTTAGGATGCATGATCACCCTAATTTGTGCCCATCATTGGATACCGATTTTAGGATTTTTTATGAATATGGCCTCGAGGTATAATGGAATCATGATTTTGGCATTATTTGTCTAAACCTTAATTTTATTGTCCTAATAATACATTTTATATTTTTTTTTCCAGGATAAAAATGCCCATATGCATAGTGCACTCCACCATTTATATCCAAAAAAAAAAAAAATACAAGGAACTTTGAAAATCTTCTTGTCTTCCACCTAGAGAGTTTATCGAGTTATACTTCATAGGAGATTGTCTTAGTCCCTTGGAGATTGTGGTGGAGCTTCATATAGCTACCAACCATCGTGGAAGTTCGGATCTTGTGTGATCCCATCTTGTAGAAAAATAAAAAAGAAAAGAAGAAAATGTTAAATGGCTGTTATGTGACTGGGTCCATCATAAGAACCCACATGATATCTTATGTTAGACTCGCTAGCTACTTGTGAAGCAAATTCAATCCTTCAACATGAAATGAGCTTCAATTTTATGTCATCTGCCCAAGTTTGAGAGAAAAAGTCATTACAAATGGACTACAACGAAGGAAATAATTCAGAATTAACGAACAACATTAATGTCATCGTGGGCCACAGAAAGCTTCTCTTTAAAAATTAAAAAATATCTTTTTATATTTCACAGTTGTACGAAGGAAATAATTTAGAATTAACGAACAACATTAATGTCATTGTGGGCCACAGAAAGCTTCTCTTTAAAAATTAAAAAATATCTTTTTATATTTCACAGTTGTATGATTAAAATGAACAGATTAGATCAACCAAAGATGACCTCATTCATGGTTTATGTAATGTCTCGAATTTTCACTAATTTGGATTTAAAAAATCTTTGAATTTTTTTTGTTAGAATTGACTCATTTTGTTGATTACTAACTTTTAACACTCAATCTTAGTGTATACGTAGGTGTTACTAATAAAGAACTGTATAAATTCGATTAATTAACCATAAAAGGCTAATAAATACGCTCAATCACCAAAATCTTGGGCATAACCTTATGATTTATTCATTTAGGATCAAGATCTAATCAACCTATCACCGACTAATAAAGACAACTGTAACTAAATGAAGATCTACTTAAAGACAAGATAGCTACAGGTTGAATCTTGATTAATAAACCAAACTGACCCAGTTACTCTATTAGCCTAAGAACCAATGATTTAGGGTGATTAGAATTGAATCATCATTTTGTCAATTACAAATACGTCACACTATGAACTTAGCTAATTCAAACCCTAAGTTTTACGTTCGAAAAATATCGCTACTCAATTCATTCCAAAAATGCTCGAATTAACTAAATAAGCTTTAAACAACTCGTTAATAGGTCATTAAACCCGAAACTATAAAAAGACAATTGTCTTAGTGGGTTTGGCGTTCATTGTGAGACATTAAGGTGAGATCATATATCAAATCGTTCAACTTGTACTCATGAGGCCAGCTTATGAGATATATAAATACTCTTAGGATTTATCAAAAACTTAAATTAATTTTCTTCATCTATTCTTTACCAAAGTTGTGGTATTTTGGCCGTTAGATTGTGACCACATTAAGGTTGTTAACCTAAATTAATATCTTACATATATTCGTATATCCGTGAACTTAATCGATGATTGATAATTGTCAAAGTAACTTTTGATCATAGTTACTGATCATCGCATGCGAACCGTGGAGCGATTGAAGTCTTACATAAATCATCACAAGGGTTAGATATCCCGTGACATAAATTGACATGTACACTTTCATATGGGCTCCAAAAGTTAGAATTAATCCCAAATATGGTTATATGACCAAAACCCTAGCCCTTATGGTCAAAAATAGTACTTTGACACTATTAATGCATGCCATTTAGGCTCCTCTCCCCAAAATTTGAATTTACTAGTTTTCAAAAAAGAAAAGAAAAGAAAAGAGAGAGAGAGAGAGAGAGAGAGAGAGAGAGAGATTAAAGTAAGAGATGAGAAAATTGGTGCTTCATTTAAATGATTCCCTTCAATTAAAGCTCTAGTCGCTATCAAATCCTCCATCAAATACCTTTTCATTGACGATCGGAGGTAAAAGATGCTTCTTATCTTTCAATTAAACTATCTAGGGTTAGATTTAAGCATGATGAAGTCACGCGAAACCCGATTAAGGTGCATACCATTTTTCTAGATTTCTTTTTATCAGTTTTTTATAGTACTAGATAATGATTTTGGTTGTTTATAATATTCATATGATATTCGCACTTGAATTATTTATTCTTGTAACGTAATGTTATATATTGTTGGAAATCAACATGTTTAATGAAATACTTGAGCAATATGAAATTCCTACTGTTTGAACTTTTTATGCTATTTGATAAGTGTTATTGATATATGTGGTTTTATTTTGATATTCATTAGTTAATGCCGATTCATAAATGTGTTTAATTCATACACTTTTTTGTAGTATTAAGTCGCTTTATGATTATGTTTATATATTTGATAATATAATTTGTAGTTGTGTGGATCAAGCCATGTAAAATATTGAGCGGATGACCCACTTCGTATTGGTTATCCCAGAATTATATGATTTACTGAGGTTGAACACGGATGATCGATAGTAGTTAGAGCTACACATGATACTTTGTACCTAATGCCGATTTTAACTGGGGTCCCACATTGTCGATCGAATCAATCCAATACATGGCCCAATCATTCTTATGTTTGGTGGTTGTATAACATTTAAAGGAATCTAGGATACCATTATTTTTTTATTAAATTAAGTTCATTCATAATCATTGGTGCATTACGAATCTACAAAGACACATGATTCGAGCATGATGATATGGGATACTGTGTCTGAGTTATCGGCCTATATTGGGGTAACGTGTCTTCTAAAATGAGTGACAAGCCCACTATATTGATACAAAATTTGGCCTCCCTATAGTGACCACTAAATACTAGTGAAAGTTTTTTTTTTTTTTTTTTTAGGGGGGGGGGGGGGTGGGGTGGGGTTAGCTTGTTAGTACACACCCATGTCAGTACACACACTCTATGTTAGCCACCCCTGCTAAGGATCAATACCAAGACCTCAAGCGTTGAAACGAGGAATCTCCACTTAGTCTGCCAATTGAGCCATGGATCTGGGTGTGAGTACTAGTGAAGGTTATTATTTGCCGTATTGTTATTATAATTGATGTCGTGATTTCACCACATTTTGTATTCTGGTGATGATCCCTAAAATGATCAAGGGATACAGGTGATGAGCTGCTACGGCCACGTCGAGCCTCGTAATTTGAGTAGATACTTGCGATACAATGGAAGTATCCTAGCTTCGTCAAATTACTACTTGAACTTCGATTAACAATAATTTGGCTAATCATGCATATCATGACACTTGCTAGGATATGTAGTTTACAAAAGGTGTGGAGTGGCATGATATTGTTTTGTTATGTTATCATTATATGTGATTAATTATGTTGATAATATATATAACCTAAATAATGGTACGACTAAGTTAGTTATTCACTTCCACCTAGGATAATGTTTCAAAACACCAACCGAATGATATTATTGATGTAGTTATTAGCGATGTCTCAAACTTTAAAGCATTGATCGACTTACGCCATCATCATGATGTTTTGGAGCATTGGGTAAATAAAGAATACTTTACATTTTTTTTTTCTTTTGTAATCCTTATTTGGGCGGATGCCACTTTTAGAATTATACATTTTGAATATTAGCCATATATTTTTGAGTTTAATTATATATGCTTAACTTTTGATGTAATTTATTTTAAAGCTACTTTAATTATTGATTATAAGTTAATGTTAACCACACAATGCGGGTACGTGGTATCTTGCCTACATACATTTTTTGCTAGGTTTTGTGTGGTGGAACTAGGGATCAGAGCCATCGTACTTAGGTGCTGATTTTCAAGGCGTGATAATTTATTAAGATTCTAATCCCCTATTCGAAAAACCATTTCATCTTTTGATGTAAGCTACCATCGTATGAGTGAGTAGTTTATAGGACATTTTTATCTCACGGGGTTGTTTGGCACCATGATTTTTTTTAGAAGGATGGGTTGAGGGGATTTCAAATCTACGAGTATGTTTGGCACCATAATATAAATGGGGGTTTCCAATCCCCTCAAAGAGAAGGTTTGAAATCCACGATAAAATCTTGGATTACATCTAAAATTCTTCCAAAAGTTGTACAAGTAAGATGCATGTCATTAAACTATTAATATATTTGGCACATGACCCACCAATAATATCCTAAAACAATTAAATTATCAATTGCATCACCATAATCATTTTAATATAATGATATGTGCTATCAAAACATTGTCAATTTAATTCAAAGGTTAAAAATCATTGGTTAGTCACTCAAATGTGATCCCGTGCTTGTGGCCAGTTGGAGACTTGAAATTTCATCATTTTCACACCAAGTATATATTTTAATTAGGTTATTACAACCATTATGTCAAACATTACATACAAAGATTATCGTGCGTAAACTAATTAGAGATAATGGAGTTTAATTAAATTCAAATCCTTATAAATATACTATGCATGGTAAACAGAACATGAGTATCTAAAATCTAGGAGATTCTAAAGCCAGCGGTTCCAAATCCACGCTACCAAACAGGGCCAAGGCCATTGTCATAAAAAAAATAAAAACCCCCCGATTTTTTTTTAGGAAGGGCATTGAGTCGCGGCACCTTACCTGAGCCAGTGCCAATACGTTTCCTGGATCCTTTATTATGGAATATGACCCATAGATCTGTTCCATTCATCAGGCAGATTACATTGTGAATATGGCGTAGATAAAAATTAACATTGCTCCGATAAGTCATTTAATCAAAATATAATGACAAAAATTGGGCAGTCATCAAAATTGTCCAACCCTAAAATTTCAACACATATATTTTTGCTCACTTGATGAGTGTAATAAATTGATTTTTCGTACATAGATTATTCAACGTTCTACACAACTGATGAATGGTACAGATCTATTGCACGTATAATGTACGCACGGATCTATAACACGTATTAAGACCCCCTCACATGAGTGGCTGCTCACTGAACCTCGGCCCCTCGGAAAATCGGGATATCTCAATATTTCAAACCCATCGTATTGAACCGCCTGTCGGGGCTCATTTATATAAGACAAAACTTTGATTTTGTGGGCGATCGTGACGGCTATAAACACGCACGTGTAAATCGTACAAGTGGAAATTTTTTTACTCAAATTAAAGAGTACAACAGGTGTGGCCCACTGTAGATATGGGCCATAGATCATAAATTACACTGAAATATTTTTTAAAATGGAGGATTAGTGAACTTTAATTGGACGGTTCACATGAAAAATAGTGCACGGTCTAATTCAGTAAACTTGCTTCCTTAATCAGTGGTTATAATTTCTCAATCGATATTACTTTAATTTTATAACCTATCTAAAGTATTCGTGTGGACGGTTTAGTTTGAGTTATATGTACGTGTCGTGTGTAATTTAGGAGAGCATGCGTATGAACTATCACACGATACGGAGTAATAGATATTAAATTCACAAGTGCATGCGAGGATGATAAGGGATAAAATTCAGTTGTCGTTTGAGGGAGGGAAAGTAGGGACAAGAATACTGTCGACAGCTCACTTTCATTTTCATAATGGCGCTGACTCTTCTACCGTACACGTGGAATACATTTACAGCGAGCCGGACAGTACCAAGTAGGGCCCACTTCAGGATCGAGTATAGAGAAAAGATCGCATAGATACGAATAAACCCAAGCATCCAATTTCTGGATATTAAATGGACCGCCTAAAAACAGGGAGCAGGTTAGCTCAGTCCAGGAAAAGCTAGGGGGTGAGTCCCTAACCGTGGAGCCCACCTTGATGTATTTTTGTATATCCATTCCGTCCATCAGTTTTCCAGATCATTTTAGGTAATGGTTACAAAAAATGAAGCTGATCCGAATATTAAGTGGACCACACCACAGGAAAGAGTGGTAATTAACCATTTAAAATTTATTGGGAGCCACAAAAGTTTTGGGCCAAGACGATATTATTGTTTTACTTCATCGAGGTCTGTGTAACCTTATCAACAGGTTGGATGAAAAATAAACATTACGGTGGGCCTAGGAATTTATTAACGGTGGGCATCAAATGACCATTATTTCTTGTGCTGTGGTCCTCTTGACATTTTTGTCCATTTCATTTGAGAGATCGTAATCTAAAGTGATCTGGAAAAACTGATGGACGGAGTGGATATATTACATATACATCACGTAGGTGGGCCTCACGGTCTGGGACTCACCTTCTACGCACCCCTGAAAACTAAAAACAAGGTGAGTGATAGGGTCCTTACTCTTGCCCGGGTGGTAGACTCTCACGAGTTTCAACTCCCGGTCTAGGGTTAGATGATCCATAGGTGGTGAAATTCCACAAGCGTGAGTGTGTGGGGTGTGTGTGCGTGTGTAAAAATAAAATAATTTTTTTTTTTTTTTTTTTTAAAAGGGGTGCTGATCAGTACACCAAAAAAAAGAGAACCGTGGTTGCGCCTCTACCGTCCACTTGGCAATTGGCATGTACCTCGAATCCAAACCGTCCGAATAGTGGAACCCGGTACAGACTGATGAAGAACAATTTTTTTTTCATGATTGTGGATCGTTTACTATTTATAGGTTTTACCTTCCCTGAATGCAATCCATCTAAAGTGGGGCCCACTACTTGGACTGTTCCGATTGAGTCACATGCAACGTGGCCAGCAGGAGAGGAACCGACGCGTCCTTGTCGTACGATAGTGCCCCGCACGCATCATACCTGTTCTAAAAAAATGAGAGCAGATTCGCCCCTAGAGGCACGGAACCGTGTCATTCTTAACATGTGGCACACGTGGACCAGATCAAGACCATTCATTATTTGCTCCTAGTAGTGATTTTACCATGATCCAAAAATCATAATGTCTCGACACTTCCAGCCCTTTATTTATTATTCTCCAAATGAACACTAAAAGACAGTAAATCAGCAACGGTTCATATTAAGTACGAAAAGACCCAGTTATTAGAAGGCTGGCATAGCATAATCAAGTAAAAATTTCTGAACGGTTAATCCACGGATGATTCCGCATGATGTATGGTTGAGATCGCTATACACGCGTGCGATACACCATCTCGAGGCACCCCGCCTCTGAGGTGGTAGTCAGTTCTCAAAAAAGATGGCAAGTCGTACGGACTAATATAATACGGAGGAGAGAGATATTTTCGGTGCCGTGCTATCTAATGGGGCCCACGGTTTAGGTGGTCTAGATTGGTGTGAGAGCATGCCACGTGTCAGGATTGTCGGTGGTCCTCACTGCAGGTCTTACTAGAATGTAGTCTGTTCACCTTTAGTGGGAATCACGACGGAAAGATATGGATAGGCACGAACCAATCCACCCTCCTCTTACGCTTTGTCATCTTGTCGCGTTTGAAATGGAGAATGACTTTGATACTCTGATAGAGATTTAAAGATGATGCGCGGGCACTTGGAAATTACTTATAAAGTTTCACGCAAGTCTATTTGATTAACTTACCATTTGTTGGGATGAAGATTGATTGAGATTTTAAAATTAAAAAAATAGAGAGACAAATAACCTATTTAACATAGAATTTACATTCTTTTAGCATTAAAAACAAGAAAAAGCCACCTCACTAATTTAAGTAATTATCTAAGGATATCTTCCTTTGGTGGGCCTTCCCTCCGGTGAGTTATCTTAACATAGCATTTTAAAAAACAAAAAAGCTAGCTCACTAATTTAAGTAATTATCTAAAAGTATCTTCCCTTGCTAGCCTTCTCTTCAGTAAGTTATGCTAGTAGAGGAATTGACAAATTGGGTTGGCCCCACCATGATGTTTATGTGAAATCTATACCAGTCATCAAGTGTGTCACTGCCTGCTAGGCTCAAGGCCTAAAACTCATGTCTATTCTTAATTTAGTTGAATCACACGGTTGGAAACAGTACATAGGACAATACCCATTCATCAAATTGTTTCCCTTGGCGTGGCCCACCTAAGTCAATGATGGACACTTTTGGACCCTACAACTGTATTTTGGTTTGGCATCTAATGATTGGAGTAGATCTTATATACTTATTATCGTGGCTCTATAAAAATCATGGGCAGGCATCTCTTACAAGTTAGACTTAAACGTGGGATTACACATTGGTGGGGTGAATTTCACGTACACATCATGGTAGGTCCGGTCAAAAGTTAACGGTGGCTGTTATTCAAAGAAAATAAAGATTTAGGACATGAGAATTTTGTGGGACACCCACCTTTATATTTGAATTGGACGTCCACTCTAACCAGTAAATGCCTAATATCACATTAGGCCTAGGGTGAAAAATCAAGCTGATTTGTTATCCGGATGAGCCACACCAAAGTAATCAGTCATCAGACGGTCCTTATAATTTTTAAAAGGCCCACCATGATAATTATATGAAATACATTTCAACCATTAGATGTAACACAGAAATATAGTCCCACCACCCAAAATTCAGGTCCATTCATAAATCAGGTGGACCAGGCCAAGGGAACACAGTTTTGAAGGTAAGTGCTATCCCATACATTGCTTCCAATCGTGTGGTCCACCTAAATCATGAATGGATTGATTTTTGGGCCATAAGTCTAACATGGGTTAAGTCACCTGGTGGTCAGGATGGATTTCATAATGGGCCCACTTGCACAGCAAACTAGGATGACTATTAATAAATTTAAGAGAAGTAATATAATAGTAATTACTTAAATTAATTAGATAGCATATTTAAAATCATTTCGGAAAAGTTTTGTAAAATTTTGAAAAAGAAAAGAAAAAAATCAAATAACTATTATTGAACCATAGTTTTAAAACTTGAAGACCCAATCTTAATAGACTCAATAATTCAATCACTAATTTACAGTACTAATAACAACCACTTAAAATTATATGAATATATAAATATGCAACTAAAATATAGTATGTCCTATCAGGTGTTATTAGCTCTTATAATTTATCCATTGGGTTCTGGTGTTCGAAACCTATTTACACTAAATAAAATTAAAATAAGAAAATTAGAAAATTTATTGATTTGTTGAATTTGAGGTGTGATTTTAATCACTCATTTTGAAATCAAATTTACACTTATTGTACTATATCCAAGTGTGATAGAATTCTTCGGACAATAGACATTCATAATATAATGACTATCAGCTAGTTCTAGTGGTACATTTATCGTACATGAGCTCGGACTATAGTAATCTTAATTTAAACTAGAAAACACTTGAACAATACCTCAAAGCAAAATCAAACTTTTTTTTTTTTTTTTTTTCCTTCTCATATTGAAAATCAAATGAAAAAGAAATAAAATTTATTTATAAATCATGTTAAGGCACCTTTAAAAGTGCAAACATCCCTATTTAAAGTGGTTGCGACTATTAGATTTAAATTCAATTGGCACAGCAGACATCTAAAAAGAAATAACTTTTCAAAATAAAAAATATAAAGAGATGCAACCCTCCAGACTTGTGTTAAAAGATGCAACCGTGGAGTGTGTGCACCCAGTCCACTCCCCGGCCTGACATAACTGATAATTTTGAAATACCAATTATTTTTAAAATAATTTAAAATATATAACAATATCTATGATAATTAAGACTCGTGAGAAATTTGTGGATGTTGCTCCACAAATTAAGCAGATCGCTTCTTGAAATTCGTGGATGTTGCTCCCCCAAAACAAACTTCTTGAAATTTGAAACGGTGATCAGTTTATTGTTGCCTTTTTCGTTAGATGGTTACTAGTAGGATTGCATATCACCTCCATCTTAAGAATAATTTGCATTCACAGTGGAGTAACAAATTTGGATGGTCAGGATGTTGGTAGATGCATTAAACATCCAGCGTATCAAGTGTTACCCAAGTAACATCTTAGTGAGTATTACCCTTACCATGTGGGGCCACCTTGATAAGTTTTTTTATATCCACGCCATCCCATTTATATGTCATTTTGTGTCCACATCCCAAAAATTAAGTAGATCTAAATGTGTGAAATACAACACGGAAAATAGTACCATTAAATACTTCTTGTGGGCCATAAAAGCTTTGAATGAAGATGATGTTTATGTTTTCTTTCATCTAGGTTGGCTGACTTTTTAATGTGTTTCCTGTGGTGTGGTTCACCTAAGATTTGGATATGCTTAAGTTTTTAAAATGCAGTCTAAACGGGACTTCACCACGAGATCTCATCAAATAGAGGCTTGGGAAGTCAATTTCTAACGTATTAAGTTCATGCAAAATGAATCCTTTCCATAGTTTTATCACATCATTAAGACCATTAAAAAAAAGTCCAATCTACTAATAAAATGGACCACACAATACAAAACAATATCATCCATTGATAAATAAAAATTTATGAACTATCCATTCAACTAATGGACGTCGTTGTATTTCATATAAGTTGATCCACATGATGGTGAAAGCGAACTGGACTTGTTGGATTTGCGTGTATATTAAATAATGGAAGTTATCCGTTGGGTGGATTATAACTTGTTTTCCAACTTATTGGTTTTAAGACTGTATCCGTATAATGGGCTGTTGGATGGGAGAAAGACCAATTCCGCCCAAATAGTTCACCACCGTTTTTATAGTCCTTATATGTTATAAGCATGCAGGGCTATCAAGATCATCCAGAAATTGGGCCGTATTGTACATTACTTGTATCTCTATGAACACTGACAAAGCAACTATAACCTTTCAATTATTCCATTAAACAGTGGGTTGTTTATATTTCAGTGGACTAAAAAAGGAGGGTTCTTTTCATTTTTGCATATTGATATCTAGATTTTTCCTGTGTCCACTAGCAGCTTACGGGCTTTGGTAGGTTTGAATTTTTTAAATACTTTATCATTGTTGATAGAGTGACTTTAATACAGTGCAATAATGTCCAAAGTATGTTAACAAGTTCCTGACCGAAATCTGTTTCAATTGACTAAGAGATTCTATTGATGTCTTGGTCTACTGAAGGTGCAAACGATCGAAATGCATAATTGTGGGTTTTAATTTTTAATTTCATGTAAAAGTGTATAAATAAGCTCTTAATTAGGTAATTAGGGGAGAACAAAAGGAGCTTAACACGTTTTTAAGGGTTTTGAAAGAGAAGATAAGGTTTCTCATATATAAGTTGCTACATCTCTTGTAACTTTTTTTATTATAGTGGATTGTCTATGGCTTGGTGTCGTGATTTTTGCCGATAAGGGTTTTTTCATATAAAATTTGTGTGCTTTTTATGGTTGCTTGAATTTTTCTTTGTTTAATGTGTTACAATTATATTTGAAGTTGCTTCCACATCAGACAAGTTGTGTTAAGGCTTGTTGTGTCCCCTACAAGTGGAATTAGAGAGAACGTTAGGTTTTTAAATAGAATCTGAGACATGGTATCTAGGGGATTGAATATAAAGTTTGAGATAGAAATTCATGGGTAAAAATAATTTTGAATTATTGAGGTTAAAGGTGAAAACTCTCGTAATTTAACAATAGTTGTAACAAACACTCCTTAACAAAGCGAAATGTCCTAAATCAATGAAAGAAGATAATTATGATCAATTTGATCAGAGTGCGATTAACGTTATTTAATTGTACTTGTTCAATGAAGTCTTTTATAATTTGATTGATGAGATGACTATCATGGGCTTATAGGCGAAGTTGAAGAGCATGTATATGATGAAGTTACTCTCAAATCATCTATATATAAAGAGACAATTATATAATCCAAGGATGATAGAATGATTGAATCTTTTTGAACATATCAACGTCTTCAACAAACTGATTTGCAAACTGACAAGTATGGAGGTGAAGATCAATGAAGAAGACAAAACCCTAATTTTGTTAATGTCTTTTCCGGATTCCTATAAGTATTTGTTGGATACTCTGTGTTATGGTAGGGATACATTGGACCTTAATATCGTTATCTCATCTTTCAGTTGAAATATTGAGAATGAATAATGGTAGGGAATGCATGTCCATGGGTACACTGGTTTTAACGGAAGATCATCTAAGTGAGAGAAGGGGAAGTGACAGTCTAAGTTGAAGTCAAAGAGTAAATGAAAGTCAAGGTGTTGGAAATGTGGCAGGACATGACATATGAAGAAAGACTGTACAAAATTTAAAATCTGGAGGGATGAGAAATCACGTGATTCATGGGAGGAGGCCAATTTAACAAGGGGATGAGTTGTTGTGAGTATTGTTTATGTTGAAGGTTGGACACTTGTGTGATGAGTGAAATTTGGATATGGGGCATTATACCACATGTGTCCTCATTGGAGTTGATTCACCATGTACAACAAGTATAATGGTGGCCTAGTTCTTATGAGCAACGATCACGCCTGTAAGATGATAAGAATTGGCTTGGTTCGCTATGATGGGATAGATCGTATTCTAACTAATGTGAGACACGTTCCAAATTTAAAGAAGAATTTGATATCTTTAAGAGTTATTGAGTTATTCAGATGCAAATTCGCCAATTACAAAAGTGTCTTGAAAGTTTCTAAATGTGCACTCACTGTTATGAATGTACAACAGAGCAAAAATATTTATAAGTTGACCAAGAATACTATATCGAGTGGAGCTCCAATGTTTATAGTGAAATCCATGTCAGTACGCATATGGTATGCATGTGTAGGCCACATCAGCGATCGTGGTACGAAGATATATACTTCTTAATCGTGGTTTGATTTATAACTTTAAAAGTTTTGATTTAAATATATGTTAGTATTGCATATACGAGAAACAATTAAGGCTATCTTTTAAAACTGAAAAACATGTTAGTAAAAGTCGGCTTGATTATATACACTCAGATGTATGAGGGTCATCACCCATTATTTTTAAAGGAGGGTTATCATTCTTTATCACATTCATTGAATTCGACTCGTGCAAGTACGTTTTAGTCGATTCATTAGCAAATCGTAACATCTTCATTAGGATACAACGCTTCGTATTCTTCATTTTTTTAAAAAAACTCTGGGGCAAGGTTTACTTATGTCTTCTTCCAGTTCTTTTCTTTTGAAAGGATACTGTGAATTTAATTGGTCTAGTTCTCTCATGACACATCGCTCTCTCACCGATTATTGCACTTTCCTTGGCGACTCTCCTCTCTCGTAGAAGATGAAAAAGCAAACGACTGTTTCTTGTTTCTTGGCCGAAGTTGAATATCGCTCTGTGGATACTACCAGTTGTGAACTTACATGACTTCTTTATCTTCTTCATGACCTTCGTGTTCATAACATTGAATCAGTCTTTCTGTTATATGATGTTGGACGTAGGCTAGTGGGGCCCATTGGTGAGCAATCACTAGTAGGTAGGTCCTACAAGTTTAGGCTTCTTCTAGCCTTTTTCCTTTTCTGTTATATTTCAAATTTAACTTTGAATTTGATTTATGATATGAGATAGGGATAAGACCAGATGATATGGTCTCATCCAATCTCATCTGATCTCTCATTCCTTTTCTATATAAAGGATGAGACTCTCTCTCCCGTGATATAACATAAAGTAATACCGAGAGTATACGGGAAGAGATATAGTGTGCACATTAGCCTGTCCATTTTGGCTTGTCCTTGGGACGATCTAATCCATAGATCGCAATCCGGGGCCACTTATATCGTAGGATCAGAGGTGTGAACAGATCCATCTGCTCCAGTAGTAGATAGGGGGGCCATTGGAGCGTCAATCTTCTGCTTTGTGAGGGTTCCAAAACTCGTGTAGACCGTCAGATCTTGAGGGCTCACCTTCCGCGCTTCCCAACAGTGGTATCAGAGCGATTCAACGGCGGATCTCCGATTCTTATCATCTAAAAAGGTAAGTGGCCCATCATTTATTTTAGGATTGGAATCCATGGCCTGTCAATTAGAATAATCTTGATACCATACATGTAAAATCATGTGTATGGTGGATTAGATTTTGGATTTGTATACACGTACTTCATACCATTTTAATGGTTTATGGAATGGTACACATGTTGTACCCCATGCGTGTACATCATATCCACCAATAGTTGTTGTATTGAACTATACCACATGTTATTGCACACATGTATACCATCGGATTCATGTATATTATGCATGTATACCTCATGTATACCATTAGATCAATGGATTTTGTGCATGTATATCACATGCACGTATCCCACATGTAGTGACATGTTGTACTAAAATTAGATAACAAGCCATATGCTACACGTGTTATAGTGCATGTAGGCAACACGTCAACCAAAGTATTATAGTGCATGTAGGCCACGTGTGGTGATCTATAAAGTGAATTATTACACATGTTGATGTATACATGTTACTCATATTGATGTACACGTGTTGGATACACACACGCTGGCTGTTGATGGTTGTATATCAATAGTTATGTTTATGGATGTATTATATTACAACACAAATACCACTTGTACACGTGTTGGATGCACTCATATAATGTGAGATGTACATCTCAATGAATCATACAAGCAACGTATCATATATGAGCTATGAAACGTTTGAGATATCGTTGCCAATATGAAACGTGTATAGATATGCCAATGTGAAACGTGTACAGCTATGCCAATATGATACGTGTACAGCTATGTATACCAATATGCAATACGTGATTTGTTCAGGTGTTAAGATATAGCTGAGATGAGCATACATGAAACATGTTGGCATCACACCTACTGTACATGTGCAACGTTGGATGAATTATAACATGTTGGCTGAAGTATTGTACTATAACACATGTGGGTATATACATCAGCCGCACATGTGGATCTGATCCATGTATTACACAGATCTCTTTACTACATATATGTTGAATCCAAACCATCCAAATCAAACTTGCATGCCAGGACTCTATATAGGTGTATAACCCACGCAATGCATGTGTTATATATATGAGCTATATATAGTTCAATACGCCACTGTACAATAATGTGTTTGTATGACCAGCAATAGTTGTGTTATATTTGCATGTGTCATAGTAGCTTTCTATGCTGTACTATTTACGTGTTATAGTATAACAAGTTGCTGAACCATAACATGTTGGCTAATGTATTGTGTTATAACATGTTGCTGAACTATATTACGTTACTATACTATAACATATTGTCTGATGTACATATGTACATCTGACATGAGATGAGTAACAATTTATAGCTTATACCTACTGTACACATGGAATAATGAACGGCAGATGTACAACAGCTTATAGCTTACAGCTATTTTTTTATAGTAACGTGTTGGAGATTGGCTGATGTACATCTCACGTGTTGGCTGACATATTGTACTGTGAAATAAATCCAAATATCAGCCGCACATAGGCTGATGTGTAAAGCAGATGGCATATGTGTGAAATAAATCCAAAAATTAGCTCGAGGCATACATGCCTCCCTACTGTGTGAAGCAGATGGGCTGATGAACATCACATGTAATTGACTAACATACAAGTGTTAGCTGATGTACACGTGCAGCAACTATGTTTTAGTTTTGCTAATTCCACATGTATAGATCTGTTGAAGGATGATGGACTCATATCTAAAATGTAGTTTCCTTTATAATATCTTCTTCACTCTTGATCTATTGCTCATTAGTGAACAAAACGATCATCAACCATGATGATCAATGTTGATGAAAGGATCCATCATCAACAATGATCATTAACGGTAATGATCGGATCTATCATTAATGGTCATGATCACGGGTGAAGACAGAACTCTCTTGATATCTTAGCACTTTATTTTTCTTTCTGATGATGATGTTTATATATGTGATATAATTAGGCTTGATGTGTTTAGATCTAAGCCCCCCTTATTTTTCATTGGAAAAAAAAAAAATTTAGTGCTTAGATACTCCCTATATACATATAAATAGGTTGTGCATAACCTGAGTAGGAGTTTAATTCTCTTCTACCAAATGATGCATGCAACCATGTAATAGAAGGTTGCATGTTATACAATTGTAATTTTATAAAAGTACTAATTTCATCTAAAATAGGGAACTTGATTGTTCTACACCGCTCATCCGGGTATATAGACTTTCAGATTTCTTTAAGATGTATTGATTACTCTTATATTCTGAAAATTTGTATAACACGTAAAAATGCTGATGATTAGTGTCAATACCTTAGATTTTAACTAAGTAGTGATACTCGTGTAATGTAGAGATGACCACTAAAGCGTTAATTGCTGAACAGCTGAAAGGACAACATTTAGACGATAACAACAACTACGAAGACTAGTCCCGCGAAGTACGATGCCTTCTGAACGAGGACGACATATCTCACATATTCGATGTAGTTTAAGAGGTACCCCATCTTGGCTATAAACAGAAATTTACAAGAACATAGGGTTTTGATGACTCGTTATAATAAGTGGCGAAAATAAAATCGTTCAGCCCATAAGGTCCTTCTTAGTACTATGCACAAAGAACTCATAAATACGTATGAAGTGCATGAAACCACTAAGGGAATTTGGGAAGCACTGACAGATGCATATGCGCAGAAGTCAGATGCAAGAGTTAGGGCAGTGAAATTAGAATTCCAAGAGTACAGGATGCCTGTCGACTGTCACGCTCCAAACCTGAGAATCGAATTCATAGGAATCTTGATCGCCGAATCCGATGCCGACAGCCTCCATAGTACCCCATTCTTGGCTCCTAGCATTCATATGCGAGATTCCGATCCTGGGATTCTACAAGGAGAATTTTTTTAAAATGTACATTTAACTAGTAATAGTATAACCACAAGATTACCCAATTCATAAAGGCAACATCATCATCACATATCCACCAATGTAACTATTAGAGTACAACATTGAAAGGAAAATATATAAATAAAAAATCAAGCTCCAGAAGACCACTGCACGCTTCAAGTTCAACACTGCTACAACCTGACATCACCTGCACGCATCTATCGTGCATAAGCTTATAGAAAGCTTAGAGGGTGGTGTAAGTGTATGCGCAAGGTAAGTGCCAAGTATTCAATACAATGTCATAATCATACAATATTAGAAAACTGGTAATCCATAAACCATACAATGTCGAAATAAGCAGAAACACTGTTAAGAGCAGGAATTATCAGCGTAAACGGAAATACTGACAAGATCATAAATCATACGATAACAGAGTAAGCGGAAGTATGAATAAGTCCATAAGTCAATCAATTATCAGGATATGCAATATATAACACCTATGCAATAAGAAGTCACAATAAGCTAAATATCGGATGCCGAGGATGTAATGCAATATGCGATGCAAATGAAATGACCATGCTGGAGTGTGAAGTCAGGATGATAGTACGTAGTATCACAGGCTACGAGGTCTACCATAAGGGACTTCTATCCAAACCAGTCCCATACCTAAATTTGGATAGTCAGACTCAACGTGGTAAACTCCTGATCTCAGGTTAGTCGCGCGTCCAACCGAAATCCTTGCCATAATGAAGGAACACAATAATTAGTTACGCACCACCAGCTCAAGTGGATAGTGAATGAATGAATGACTGAGCATGCACTCCTACTCAATAAGTCCACATATCAGTACGGTTCCTCTCTGAGAAATCACCGGGGGTCTAATACACTCTAAACCAGATCGCCGCCTCATCGCGCGCAATAAGGTAAGTGGAAGAGACTTCACTATCCATCTGCCAATATCGGGCTCGACTCGTCGATAGCGGACCCATTCCTCGAGCTGGTCAGACTCAGCCTAGCTTTGCCCCCTACTCTCGGGCGGGTAAGGCTGCACCCCCTTCCAACCGACCACGACACAGTGGAGAGCGCAGCCATCTAGTAATCGACACTTGACGTTCATCTACCCACTCGGTCTAGACGTTGGAGCAACCTTTGTAACCAAGAAGGTTTAGGAACTTTCACCCAGGGATAACTATAGCACCCCATGTAGAACAGATTTTCAGTGTCCCATCTGGCCATCCACGAAATACCTATGGAGGCTATGACCCTGATGTCGCTAGGGCGTACGATGGTTATGTTACACAAATGCAAGATGCATGAGTCACACAGTCCAATTATGCCTCAATCCTGCGCATGTCGTACTCTCATGCGTGGCAACTCCGCCTATCAGGGAGCCACATGAACAACCTGCCCTATGACATATGCAATGGTCAATCACATCTCATAACAAGCATGCAGATGATGCGTATGGGCATGGATTATGATGCTATATTGTCACATACTCATAATCGGTATCAATACCCGGCATCAACATTCAGCCTCGACAATGTGGACATTTAACCAACATTGCCTCCAAGGAATGACCACATAGAGCCAAACATATAATGGGCTCACAGCCTCGCACAACGACTTAATATACAACACAATGGGCCTTACTCAAGGGTTACATGTACACAATAGGTGGGCCCTGCTCATGGGCCTAACATACATCACAATGGGCTCCTTTGCCTGACCCTCAAATGCATCACAATGGACCTCATCACCTAGGCCTTAATATACATCACATTGGGCCTTAGATACGGGCTGAATACACATCATGTCGGGCCTCAAATACTGGTCGCATGTTCATCACATTGGGCCTCGATAATCCGAGTCGGAAGTCGGCCATGACAATCGAAATTGGTCAATAATCAGAATAGGCAATTCGGTCACGTAAATCAAAAATCGGTAATCGGTCATGATAAACGGCCTCGATCTTTAATCGGCAATCGACCACGATAATTGGAATCGATCGATAATCGGAATAGGCAAATCGGTCGCGGCATTGGCACCGAAAATCAATAGATAAATAAAGAGGGGTCCATAAATGATCAGCCGATCAACCGTAGTATAAAGATCGGCACTCGGCCGTGGTTATATTAAATCCGATAGCATAGAGCCATCCGTTTACTGCGAATGGAGCCCACTTATTTGGGTTAACCCACTAAGGGAATGATGAGAATGGGCCTAACAAGGCTTAAGGGAAGGTCACAATATGGACATCCAACCATCATTGTCCATCGATGTGGACATTTAACCAACATTGCTCCCATGGAGTGGCCTACATATAGAGCCAAAACATGTAATGAGCTCGTGGCCTCACATAAGGGCCATATGCACATCAAGTGGGCCGCATCGCATGGGCCTCGAATACATCACATTAGGTCTCTCCCACAAGCCTCGAATACCTCACATTGGGCCTCGTCCACGGGCCCCAAGTACATCACAACGGGCCTTGAATACATCACATTGGGCCTTACCATATGGGACAAAAATACATTACAATGGGCCTCTTCACACAGGCCGAAGATATATCACAATGGGCCTTGAATACATCACATCGGGCCTTACCATATGGGCCAGAAATATATTACAATGGGCCTCTTCACACAGGCCAAGGATATATCACAATGGGCCTTGAATACATCACATCGGGCCTTACCATATGGGCTAGAAACACATTACAATGGGCCTCTTCACACAGGCCAGAGATATATCATAATGGGCCACACCAATGGGCCCCATATACAACAAGTGGATCGCATTAATGGACAGTATAAATATACAATACATGGATCAATAGTAGGCCCTTGGACGATATGAATATAAAATACGTACACCAAGGTGGGCCTCATCACATGGACCTCATATACATCAAATGGGCTATGTACAACTAGCAGGTGGGCCCGACACAGTAGATGGGCCCTGCGTACATGGCAGGTGGGCCTCATTGATCACAAAATGGGCCTCACCAAATGGATATACAACGCATACATTACGGTGGGTCCCATGGATAGACTGCTAAGGTAAAATAAACATATCATGGTGGGCCTCAAAATGATCTGAAAATGGTGGACAGTGTGGATACAACACCTACATCATGTGGGTCCATAGCAGCACCGTCCGGTGTGGATATAAGCTAAATACATCAATGTGGGTCCCATGCTGGTAAAACAGATGGACAGCTAGGAGAATTGCATGCATCATGGTGGACTATTGAGATGGACGGTTTGGATATAACAATACCTCATGATGGAGGCCCAAGGACAGTTGACGTCAATACAGTCATCTATGATATAGCTGTGTGCGATGCACTATCCAATCCGTTATACAGCAGGTGGGTTCCACGTGGGACCCACCACATATACATATGCTATATATATATATATATATATATATATATATATATATATATATATATATATATATATCAATGACTAGCGTCCACCGAACTGGACGGCCTCGTCTTGGATATTGTAACACCCTGAAAATCGGGGGTCGTGTATAAACCCGACTCCCGAGTTCTAGACCATCACTTATGCAATAAATATGGTTATGATTCAATGTTAATTGAGTTAGAGCATTCACATGAGCAAGATTATACCAAAACTGCAATTCATACTCCAGACCCAATGATAAAACGCAAGCGGAAGACTGAAGAATATATATATCACTTTATGAAAAATAAAATAAATCTCTACTGTCTTCAAAGTATGAATACATCTCTGAGTCATATACATGTAATAAGATAAAAAATCAAAATGTCATAAAATCCATCTATGAAGTTTCGTCGATCCAGGTCACCTACGCAAAGCCGTCGTGAAACTGCATATATGAGAACTCGTCCTAGTCCTCATCGTAATCTGGCTCTGCCTCCTGAATTGTCGCATCACATGCAACTAAGACAGGGTCTGGTGGGTGTTGTAAACACCATCCCGTAATGTGGGAGTGAGTGATCAACTCAGTGAAATAATAGAGCAGAGATTAGCATGTTCTCAAATCAATCATGCGATAATAGTAAAGCAATAAATCAAACATTCCTAAATACTGTTATTAATGTATGCATGAAATGACATGATGAATGCCCTCACCGACATACTTCCTCATGCGACACTATCTGCGTCCGCGGCATGCATTCTTCCCGCAGTGCTGCACATCTTCCAGGCACATGTAATGCGATATGGATAATGCTTTCCGAGTTGTTATTAGTCTGTTCATACAGCAATATTGAGAAACTAAGGTACTTTGCTTATATCAATCTCAACACAGATCCTGTCTAGGGTCGTCACTCCTAGAAATCACATACGATATTATATTTTGTAGGTCACTGCAAGGGCTGTCAGGGCTGTTGCTCGTACTCGTTGCACCGCTCCCCCATCACCTTATCAATACAGGCCTACTGTACTCTCGTTGCTACGGAAGGGTTGTCGCCTCCCGTAGACTCAGAATATGCTCGCGATCACTACAAAGGGCTCGTCACCTTATCAGTGTAGGCCGACAGCTCGAATGTAGTGTCCCATACCACCACAATCGGCTCACGAGTCATAGGTGCTCACTGGTCACTACGGGAAGGTTTGTGGCCCCAGCGTAGGCCGACAGCTCGACCACGGTGTCCCATACCACCATGCCCGGCTCATGAGTCTTTATGGATCAAGGTATCATGGTTGACAGAGTTTTCAATGGTAAGTTCAGTACCCTAGGTTCAAGCAGTTATGACTCATATAAGGTGAACAATCATCGGCCAGTCGGGTTACTTGACGGGCCTGACTAGTACGAGCGCATCTTAAGCTGAACGACATAAAGTGCATGAAACACTTCGTGTGGCCTAACCACTGCCGCCAACCCAAAACACGACTCGCATTCATCGACGCGTCCTTTGTGGTAAATAGAAGCCAACCACGAATTTGATCCATTACCGACTGCCTGGACTAGGTCATAGCCCCAAGCATTTATAAATCAGCATCAGTAATCATATGTGAGTAATGGAATTGAAATACAACAATAGAAGCATGTTGAAACATGTTATAACATACCACTTAAACAAATCATCCAACACATGCATTTCATACATATAATGAAATCCGTACATATAGCCAACATGGTGAAAATCATATATATTAGCATGTTGATTGAGAATTCAATCTCAAACCAATACATAACACCATTTACTTAATACGTACTAATACAAACATTTATACAAACACTTAGTCTACACATTTAAGTCTACATAGCGTATGTCGACCCAAAGTGCGCATTAGGAAAAATCTCTTCGCCAAACCAATCATGCACGCATTCCTAATATACTAACACGAAAAGAAGCCATGACAAACATTTCAGCAAAATATAGATGTAAAGAGTATTTCCTACAATTGACTAAAATGCCCTAAATCTCATATTGCCCGTACGTTTACGAAACAGAAAACGGACAGCATGTTTTACATGTCAAACGGCGTTGCCGTCGATAATCTACTATTAAACGACATTGAAAGCTTTGAAATCAGTCAATCAAAGTATTTAAAATCCTCACATTTCACCGGTAAACGCGTAACGAACTCAGTTTGTTCACTCACGCTTCGTCTACGGCGTCAATACGACCTAATGCACAAGTACATAAGCTACTTTGCTATTTGAATCGAAGAAATCTCCAAATCAGCAAGTGGTTAGGGTTTTCCTTACCTATAAGTGCGTTGGAATCACCAGAAAAGTGATTTGAACGCCTAGCTTTAGCACGTGCAAACACTAGTACAAGTGGCAGGAAGATCTCTCCCACACTCACTCACAATCTCTCACTTTCTCTCTCTCTCTAGCTAGGGTTTCTAGTAAATTCGGATGGGTGAGATATGTGAGGGTTTAAAGCCCTTATATAAACCAAAACCTTCCCAAATTAGGCTTGGGAACAAGGTACACTTAAGTTATAACCAAAACGGGACTGTTCTGATCCAAATGAGTGTTTCAGGAGGTCCCCTGGCCGAATGCGGTCGGACTTAAGCTCATTGTCACTGGATGTTGCTCACACCCAGTTTTCAGTCCGATAGAGTTTGTAAATCGCACGTGGCGGTCCAGTTTCAGTTCAGCGGTCATCGTACGTAAATCAGGTCTATAAGTCTCATGATATGAAAGAGAAATTTTTCCTGATCCGAGGATAAAATTTGGCTGAATTCTGACGGTTAGAACGCTTAATAATAACGCGCCAAGTCATGTGCCAAATTTGGATTAAAATTTTCAAATCTAACCCTTTTCTGACTCTCTTCACTCCATGCTCAATGAAATAGCCTCTGAATGTCGGTTGGGCTTGATTTTCGAAATGATTGTCAAGTCCAGCTAAGCGGTCATAACGGTCTAAGATTGTAGGTATCGGATTTTCGTCGCGCGGTCTAGATCCAATACAAAGTTTCAAAGGGTTCCTGAGAGCAAACCGGTTTAGAGTTTGATCATAGGTTTTAGGGTATTATAGCACCATTGATTTTACAAGTTTTGGGTCTTGTAGAACGTATTTAAAGTGTTCAGGGACTATTTCACAGTTACTCTAGCGTAGCGCTAGCTAACTAATGCTTAATTTCTAAAGGAATTAATCCTACGTGATTTCGGGTCGAGTTGGTACTCAAGTCTCAGTACGGATTTTTTCAAGGCATTACAATCTACCCCCCTTAACAAAAAAATTTCATCCTCAAAATTTATACCTTTTCGTACTCTTCGAGAAGCTGTGGGTAATTCTTTTTGATCTCGGCTTCTTTCTCCCAGGTAGCTTCTTCCTAAGAGTGATGCGTCCATAACACCTTCACAAGGGGGATGACCTTGCTACGCAGTACATGCTCCTTCCTATCTAGTATACGCGTCGGTCGCAGGATATATGTAACATGCTCTCCTAACTGCACCTGCTCCCATCTGATGATATGGGAAGGATCAGAAACGTATTTCTTCAGCATAGAAACATGAAATACGTTGTGAACGCTCGCGAGTGGCGTAGGTAAAGCCAGACGATAAGCCACTTCACCCACACGATCGAGAATCTGAAATGGTATAATGAATCGCGGTGCCAGTTTCCCCTTCTTCTCGAACCGAAGGACTCCCTTCATAGGAGAAACTCACAAAAATACATGATCCCCAACCGTGAACTCTAGTGGCCGCCGTCTCGTATCGACATAACTCTTCTGTCTACTCTGTGCTGTGAGAAGCCGGCGTCTAATGATGTCAATCTTCTCCGACGTCGCCTGCACTAACTCTGGGCCGATCAATCTACGCTCACCAACCTCTACCCAGTAATGCGGTGCTCGACAAGGTCACCCATACAACGCCTCGTAAGGTGCTATACCGATACTTGCCTGGTAACTGTTATTGTACGCGAACTCCGCATATGCAAGACAATCATCCCAACTGTCCTTGAAGTCCAATACGCAAGCTCGCAACATGTCCTCTAGAATCTGGTTCACCCACTCTGTCTGTCCGTCTGTCTATGTAACACCCTAAAAATCGGGGGTCGTGCATACGCTCGACTCTCGAGTTACCGGGTGTCACTTATCAACAAATTTATGGTTTTATGATTAATCAAATTCAAATACGCAGCCTGGAATTACTTGGAGCATGAAACACAACCACACAAGTCTATTGAAATGAAAGAGATATATATATGTATAAGTCCAAAATAATATAAAGGGGATCGCCCAAGGCGTTGCCCAACAAAATTCACAAGAGAACCATATGTCCAAAAGAATGGTGCGCTGAGCCCACGACTCAACACCCCAGGATTCAATCTTCTAAGCCGATAGAGAACCGCCCATCAACTGGAAGTAGGAGAACTCGTCCTCCTCGCTTGAGCTCACGCTGCTAGGCTCATCGAACTCAGCACAACCTGCAACTACTGAAGAGTCTGAGTGGTGTTTTAAAACACCGTCCCAGAGTGGGAGTGAGTGATCAACTCAGTAGGTGCTATTAATCTTAAGTTACAACAGGCATCAATTATAATGTGAATATAATGAAACACAGCCAATCATCAACACATAGCAACTCTTATTAAAATGCATGTACGCGGAATGATATGATGCATGCCCTCACCACAACGCTCCCTCAAGCGACTCCATCTAAAGATCGCGTATGTCAACACTCCCTCATTGCAACCTCGACTTCCGAGTCGCCACCCTAACTAATGCGATGCAATGCGATCGTGTTAGCCGAGTTATTAGTTAAGTCCATTCATCCAGTAGATTGGGGAATCTGATGCACCCCACGTATCAATGCTCTAAGCCGGTTGCGAGGCTAAGACCCCCCAATGCGTGAGGCCGAGACCTCGCGGTCCGTGATCCCATCGGGTTCCTCATCTCCGACTTCAAGCACATGAGGAGTGCCAAGAGAAAGAGATCACTCGCGGTCACTATGGGGAGGCGCGACACCTCAGCATAGGCCTACAGCTCGGACACAGTATCCCATTCCACCATGCCCGGCTCACGAGGCTGTGGAGTAGTTTCAAGTGGGTTATTAATGGGCTACAATGGTTGCAGGGTGGTCCAGGTTCTAAACATATGTGAGCAATCAGGGTTAACAATCAAGGTTAGTTAAACAGTAGACTAAATCGCAAGAGTCAGACGAGCGTGAGACGAGTGACATCGGGCACAAGAGACCCATGTAGTCGAACTACAGTCACCCGAACATACCCGCCCAAATCCATAGGTTTAGTCTCGAGGCGGTTCTACCAACGGGACCGTCCTCGCTCTCCTTATGATTCTGGCCAACCCAAATGCACAAATAGTGATTCATAGCATGCCGACTACCAATGCATCACTAGAATAAATAACATCATGTTCTCACACTTCACAACACACAATTCAGATTCTAATAGCACGTAAGACTAATTAACCATATCAAGAAACAAGTGCATGTGAATGTGTGGGTGTGTGTGGGTGTGAGGAAGTTAAGCACTTCCTCCATCATAAGAAATCATATGCATAAGAGTATTGAAATCATACATATTATGGAGCAAGAATAGATGAAAAAGAATCAACAAGGCATGAGCATAAAATCATCCATACACAACATCATAAAAGAGCTAAGAATAACCTCATGAGATCCAAACACACAATTCCATGTAATTTCGACAAACATGCAATTCTTAAGGATTCTCTAGATTCTCTAAATATGGCATCCAAACAATCAAAATCATTAATTTCATACTAAAATTGGTGCTAGGCAACCTAAGAGCAATAGTCCGCACCTTGGGATCGTTGGAGGCATGATAGACGACCTAGAAATGAGGGTTTTGGGGGTTGGCCGGCTGGAATCCCTAAAACCAATCCTTACATGTGAGAAATTCCATGCCAATCCTTTCTTATTACTTGGATCTCAAGAAGAAGTGGTGAGAGGTTCTTACCTAGATGGCCAACGGATGAATTTGGGGGTTGTGGCGGAGAGTTTCTTCTTGGAGGAGAAGTAGGAAGTTGAAAAGGGTTGATGCCCTTGGCCCCACCTCAATCTATGGTCCACCTTGCTCTTTTTCATCCTCTCTTTCTCTTTCTTCCTCTCTTCCTCCTTCTCTTTCTCTTTTCCTCTCTCTCTTTCTCTCTCTTTTTCTTTCTTTCTTTCTTTCCCTAGGGCAAATTTGTATGGGGAGAGGGGCGCCCCAAATGAGGCCCTTTTATAGTGCCAGATTTGGTATAAATGGCCCCAATGTCTAGGTTTTTACCATAATAGCCCTATAGGAGGATTTTTCTAACCTCTAGGGCTCACTACGGGGCGTACATGGTGATATACACCGTAGGATAGTTGACTCTAATGATGATCTACGTATGGATATGATCGACCCGCCATTTGGATGCGCCAATCGATAGATATGATTAGAAGTCTGTTCAATGGTCACCGATGGTCGATCAGGGCCGCGACTATATGGATATGAGAAGGGAAATATCCTTACTATACGTGTGAAGTTTGGTCACAAACCGACGGTCTGAAATCCTCAACTTTGCATAAGAGTGGACGACCTAATTCACTTAAGTTCCATCTCCTTTCTTTAGGGTATTTGCATTTCTCATACACTCATCTTTTGACTCAAGTTGAGCGATTCTGGGCAGTTCCCAGGTTCGATTCCCACGATGGACGTCGAGCCCAGTAAGACAGACATTATTTTATAGTTTTGAAATTAGTGGCGCACCAACGAGGGGTCTAGAGCTTGTTTGGGAAATCGGAGCATTTCTAGAATGAATTAGGTATTGAGATTTCTCATGGGCAATGATTAGGTTTTGGATTAGTTATGTTTATAATGTGGCCCATTTATAACTAGTGAAAGTGGAGATTTGGTCATGCTTACTCTAAACCGTCGGTTTTAGGCTAAAAGAGTAACGGGATTGCTCTGATAAGTCCCTGGTCACGAAATTCATATGACAAGTGCCCCATGGCCTGATGAGGGGTCATGCAAAGTTTGGGAGAAAATGGATGAACGAACATGGGGTTTGATCATACGGTTTCGATCTTTAAATGGCCTTGCGGGGTCCATTCCGGCTGTTGGGGAAGTTCTGATGGTCCACTGGCCACAAAACTTATAGGATAGGTGATCCTTGGCTCGATGAAGGGTCATGCAAATTTTAGAAACGATCGGATATGGGGTTTCGTCGTACGGGTCTGATGTGCGATCAACGGTTACCATACCACGATCGGGGTCCAGGTTTTGTTAACGGGCGTAGGCCCGCACATTAGACCTTCACCGTAAATTTAGAAGAAATCCGACGGCTGAAAAGCCCGGATCCTCGATTTCATTTATAAGTGCCAGATTTAAATTCTGGCATTAGTGGGGTGTATTCGGCCAGTGCCAGATCCCAGTTCTGGGTGTCCACTGGGTCCGTAGTCCGCGATGAACTACAAGCTTAATGAGACTTTTGGTTCCCTAAAGTTTTATGATTTTCTGACCTTCCTGAGTCGCGGTATGGCCCGCACGGGTTGTTGCTAAGTATAAACAGTTATCTACCTTGGCGGCCCGCATTTGGTCCTAACATGACCCGTCTAGTCTACTCTGTTGGACTAATCTTAGATTAATTTAGGTGTGGTACCCCATCACGAGTGGCTTAAACAAATGGTCCTGCTGCAAATCCTACATGGACGCCCCAGGACACCGTGCTAGTTGGACGGGACGTTATAAGAGTTGATTTGGTCTATTAGTTAAGATCCAAGCCTTATCTGACTCGGCTTCGGTTAGATTTTTAATTTAGCTGTGATTGTCTTGATTTATTAGTGATGGATCGGTTTGATTTGGGTCCTACATGAGTAAATCATGGGGCTAAACTCGATGTTTGAGTGATCAGGTAGATTCGTTGGCTTCCTACAGTTGATTGATCGCATTTGTACAATTCTTTACTGATACTACCCCTGTATAAACTAATATTGAGTGCTAATGGTCATTAAGTGATGTTATAAGTTAATTAATAAAAAAAATTTAAGGATTTTTAAAAATTCAAAACAGTGAAAAATCCGGGATGTTTCAGTCTGTGGGTGGAAGGCAGTACTGAACTTCAACTTCACACCTATAGCCTCCTGAATGCGAGTCCAGAAAATAGAAGTGAAACGCGTGTCTCTGTCCAACACGATCTCCAAAGGAACTCCATGCAGACGCACGATCTCTCTGATATATAGTCTAGCCAGCTCGTCTGCAGAGTTCGTAACTCTGATCGGTAGGAAGTGTGCCGAGTTCGTCAAATGGTCGACGATCACCCATATAGAATCATGTCCCTTCCTCGTCTTCGTCAGCCCTGAGATAAAATTGATGGAAATGAAGTCCCATTTCCACTCTGCGATCGGCATAGGCTGCAGGAGTCCAGGTGGTCGGCGATGCTCTGCCTTCACCTGCTGGCAAGTGATACAACGAGACACGAACTCTACGATGTGGGTCTTTATACCTTCCCACCAATAAGTCCTCCTCACGTCGCGATACATCTTGGTGCTGCCCGGATGCATCGCAAGTCTGGTACAGTGCGCAGCCTCGAGAATCTCTCGTCTCAAGTCGGGAATGTCTAGGACGCATAGGCGGCCACGATAACGTAAGCCCCCATCCGTGTCAACTCGTCATTCGGCGTCTGCATCATCACTGGCCTGCACTCGAAGCTCAGTAAGATGCGCATCATCTCGCTGCGCCTCGATGACTCTGTCATCGATCTGAGATCGCACCTGCACATGTGCGATAAACTCATATGGCTCCTCCATAGTAGTTTCTGCTCGAAGTCTCGCAAAAACTCAACTATGTCCCACTCAGCAACCATCAGCGGAGCCGCAAACTCTATCACCTTATTGCGATTCAATGCGTCAGCCAAAAGATTCGCCTTCCCAGGATGGTAGGAAACTTCAAAGTTGAAGTCTTTCAAAGTCTCCATCCATCGCCGCTGCCTCATATTCAAGTCCCGCTGCGTGAATATGTACTTGAGGCTCTTGTGGTCGCAAAAGAGCTCGAACTCCTCTCCATAGAGGCAATGTCTCTAGAGTCTCAGTGTGAATATGACGACTGCCAACTCCAGGTCGTGTGTAGGGTAATTCTCCTCGTGCTTCCTTAATTATCTCGAGGCATACGAAATTGTCCTGTCCCTCTGCATAAGGACACAACTCAAACCAACGCTAGACGCGTCGGTATATATAGTGTATCTAACTCCTTGCTCTGGCAATACTAGCACAGGGGCAGATGTGAGCCTATCCTTCAGCTCCTGAAAAGCTGACTCCGCCTTATCATTTTAGGTGAACTTCACATCCTTCCGTGTCAACTGAGATAGAGGTCTGGCGATCTTTGAGAAATCCTGAATGAAGCGTCGATAGTAGCCAGCAAGACCCAAGAAACTCCTTACCTCAGTGATAGAACCAGGCTGCTCGCAGTCCTGAACTGCAGCTACCTTAGATAGGTCGACTGCCATGCCATCCATGGACACCACGTGTCCCAGGAACTTCACTTCCTACTTCCAAAAATCGCACTTTTTATATTGTGTGAACAACTGATGCTGTCTCAGTGTATCCAGGATCAAGCGCAAGTGCTCCTCATGCTCCTCTCGATTCTTGAAATATACCAAAATGTCTTTAATGAACACCACGACGAATCGATAGAGGTAAGGCCGAAATACCCTGTTCATCAGATCCATGAACACGGCTGGTGCGTTCGTGATACCGAACGACATTACAAGGAACTCATAGTGGCCAAAGCTGGTCTTGAATGCTGTCTTCTGCACGTCCTCATCTCTGACGCGCAACTGATGATATCCTGACTGAAGATCAATCTTCGAGAAGTACTGCCCCCTCTCAACTGATCAAATAGGTCATCGATCCTGGATAAATGGTACTTGTTCTTCACCGTGATCTGGTTCAGCCTGCGATAATCAATATACAATCGCATCGAACCATCCTTCTTCCTCACAAACAGAACTGGTGCTCCCCAAGGAGACACACTGGGTCGAATAAGAGCAAACTCCAACAGATCATCAATCTGCATCCTCAACTCCTCCATCTCACACGGTGCCATGCGATACGTCGGCAGTGAGACGGGCGTGGAACCAGGTACCAGATTGATAGTAAAATCAATCTCTCACTGAGGAGGCAAACCAGGGATCTTTCTAAACAGATCTCCAAAATCACAGACAACTGGCGTATGCTCAAGCGTCTGGGCACCAGCGTCCCGTAGTAAAGTAGCGTAGCTAAGTATGCGGAAGGAGAGATTTACCCGCACTAGGAATATAAAGGACGCGCCCTCTGGCTCGTAGACAGTCACTATACGAGTCTCGCAGTCAATCTCGGCCCTCGCTGCAGTCAGCCAATCCATGCCAAGAACGATGTCGAGATAACAGAGAGAGGGGTCGACGACAAGATCAATAGCCATCGTCCTGTCCCATAGATCTACCAAACAGCCCTCACACATCAGGGTTGCATCTGTAAAGGACCCGTGAGCTGTATAAACTTGCACCCCATCCATCCTAATAGTCGATAGCCCAATACGCCTGACTATAGCATGCGATATCAATGAAATCGTGGATCCTGTGTCCACCATCACGAGAATAGGAATACCTCCAATATGGGCGGTGACCTCAAAAGTCGAATGCTGAGAAGTCTCTGCCTCGGCTGCTTGTGCTGTCAGAGCATGTACTCGAGCCTGCTGTGGCCGGTTTGGCCGCGGTATTAAAGGCCGTTGAGGCGGCCGGAATGGTGGTACGGGAGGTCGGAAGGATGGATGCGCAGGAGCCGACCGTAAAGGGGGTGCTGATAAAGCCTGTGGGCGTGGACGGTCAATCTTCTATGGCGATGAAAACCCACTGTCTCCCATCCGAGCGAAACATTTTCCCACAGAATGAACCGATCTCCCACAACAAGTATACGAGAGATCGGGGCGCCTCGTCGGAAGTACCGGCTCCGTAGCCCTAGGAGGAGGGTCGATGTGAGGCCTCTTACCCGTAGAGGGCCTGTCCTGCAAATCTGGTCGTGACCTAGGAACAATAGGGCCACAAGATTGCGCAAGCTGATCCACATTCTGCTCTGCCCGCATAGACGTGTGAATCAGCTCAGCATAGGAGGGGATGCTCACGCAACACATCTTTGACCGTATGTCAGGTTGTAAACCCTCAGAAAAGAGCCGTTTGCGCATCTGCTCATCAGCAAGTATAGTCGGGACATATCTGCCCAACTCAGTGAATTGACTCCGTGACTGTCATGCCTCCCTGCCTGAGGCATAGAAACTCATTCTCCCGCTCATGCCTGTATGTCTGGGGATAGTATTTCTCGTGGAAATGGAACTCGAACGCTGCCCAAGTCCAGACGTAATCGACTGCAACGCTCCGCAACACACTATCCCACCACAAGCTGGCCTCTCGCTCAAAAAGGAACGTAGCCAACTCTACCTGCTCAGGCTCTGAGCAATGCAGCATCCGTAGTATCTTCGATATACAGTCGAGCCAATACTCGGCCTCCTCGGGTCTGTGAGAACCCGTAAATGTAGGAGGCCATAAGCGGTGGAATCGCTTGAGTAGGCTCCGTGTATCCGCAGCATTCCCCGCAGGGTAAGCAGGTAGTGAAGGATGAGTCATGCCCTCATCCTGAGCATAAGTACCGGCATCCTCAGCTGGATGCACAGGTGGTGCAGGTGGAGTCGCAATCCCACCCTGGGCTAGAGCCCCTACTATAGTAGTCAAGAGCTGCTGCTGCTACTGCATCATGGCCATCATCTGCTCAAACCTATCAGGAGGTGGAGCGGACTGTGGCACATACTGCGTCGAGAAAAATGCGCGATGCTGCTATCTGACAGGTAGTGTGAAAGGCGGCGATCCAATTGCAGTACCTGAGGAAGGCTGAGACTCACGCGCAGTCTCAGGAATCGGGCCCACAGCAGGGTCCGTATGAACATTAGTCTGGAGAGGAACCTGATCCATAGGCTCTCCTAATGTAAGTCGTGCGGTGCTCCGTGTAGTCTTAGGCGGCATTTTCTATATTCAAAATAGGGCGCAACCTTTTTAGTCACAGCAATAGCACAAACACACCACCACCAGTCATTCACATAACAAGTCAAAAACATTCTATGCATTTCATTTACTCAAAATTTGTCACAATACAAGAGATATATCCTTAGATGCATCATGACCAGAAACACATGAGAACTAAACCAGTAAGCTACTACAATAACATAAGCAAACTACTAGCCTTATCAGGCTTATACACAGAAAGTAGGAAACAACTAACTACTACAAACAACATCTGGATCTAGATCACTAGACCGAGTCTGGGGATGGAGGAGGAGCACCCTTATCCTGCAAGGAACACAGGATCCCCTCCAAGGTGCCAGTCACCTTGCCAAATTTTCTCTTCATGACGGCCTTAGTATCCTCAACTTCGGCCCGAAGTTTCTGGACTTCCCATTGCAAGGCAACCTGACTCTCCTCGAGTCGGGCAATGTGAGCATCTCTAGTAGCCTGCGTCGCTGGAGGAGGGCTCTCATCAGTATCCTGAGCCTCCTCTTCTTCCTCTTCCTGGGCTTCTTCCTCTATTTCTGCCCCAGGTTCTTCTTCACTTAAAACTTCCTCGCCATGATAATCGTCCTCGCTATCCTCATCAAGCTGAGCCTCACGCTGCGTAGGCCCGATCTTTATCTTGTCCATAGTAGACTCGTCAATGTGGTGAATCGGTACTGGCAACTCCAGCCTAAGTTTGTACGTAAACTCAAGCGCGATCTTGCATATGAGCCGGCCAAAAGGAAGCGACTCAGACGTTCTTCTTGATTTCGCTACGAGGACTATCTGTCGCAACACAAAGGTGGCCATACACAAATTCTCTCCCTGGCCCACCTGATACAAGAAATCAACCATGAGGCGTGTACATTCGCTGTGGTTGGTCGACCTAGGATTTAGGCCTGCTGCACCACATTCTCTCCCTGTTATTAATGTATGCATGAAATGACATGATGGATGCCCTCATTGACATACTCCCTCATGCGGCACCATCTGCGTCCGTGGCATGCATTCTTCCCGCAGTGCTCCACATCTTTCAGGCACATGCAATGCGACATGGATAATGCTTTTCGAGTTGTTATTAGTCCGTTCATACAGCAGTATTGAAAAACTAAGGTACTTTGCTTATATCAATCCCAACACAGATCCTATCTAGGGTCGTTACTCCTAGAAATCACATACGATGTTATATTTTGTAGGTCGCTGTAAGGGCTACTAGGGCTGTTGCTCGCACTCGTTGCACCGCTCCTCCATCACCTTATCAATACAGGCCTACTGTACTCTCGTTACTATGCAAGGGTCGTCGCCTCCGATAGACTCAGAATACGCTCGCGGTCACTACAAAGGGCTCGTCACCTGATCAGTGTAGGTCGACAGCTTGAATGTAATGTCCCATACCACCACAATCGGCTCAGGAGTCATAGGTGCTCACTGGTCACTACGGGGAGATTTGTGGCCCCAGCGTAGGCCGACAGCTCGACCACGGTGTCTCATACCACCATGCCCGGCTCATGAGTCTTTATAGATCAAGGTACCATGGTTGACAGGATTTTCAATGGTAAGTTCAGTACCCTAGGTTCAAGCAATTATGACTCATACAAGGTGAACAATCATCGGCCAGTCGGGTTACTTAACGGGCCCGATTAGTACGAGCGCATCTCAAGCTGAACGACATGAAGTGCATGAAACACTTCGTGTGGCCGGTAAAGTGGACTTAAGCTCATTGTCACTGGATGTTTCTCACACCCAGTTTTCAGTCTGGTAGAGTTTGTAGATTGCACGTGGCGGTCCAGTTTCAGTTCAGTGGTCATCGTACCTAAATCAGGTCTACAAGTCTCATGATATGAAAGAGAAATTTTTCCTAATCCGAGGGTAAAATTTGGCTGAATTCTGACAGTCAGAACGCTTAATAATAACGCGCCAAGTCATGTGCCAAATTTGGATTAAAATTTTCAAATCTAACCCTTTTCTCACTCTCTTCACTCCAGGCTCAATGAAATAGCCTCTGAATGTCGGTTGGGC
Source organism: Magnolia kwangsiensis (assembly GCA_037074715.1). Lineage (NCBI taxonomy): Eukaryota > Viridiplantae > Streptophyta > Magnoliopsida > Magnoliales > Magnoliaceae > Magnolia > Magnolia kwangsiensis. Next base: position 104,066,866 of record CM073581.1, read on the forward strand.
TTGATTTTCGAAATGATTATCAAGTCCAGCTAAGCGGTCTTAACGGTCTAAGATTGTAGGTATCGGACTTTCGACACGCGGTTTAGATCCAATACAAAGTTTCAAAGGGTTCCTAAGAGCAAACCGGTTTAGAGTTTGATCCTAGGTTTTAGGGTATTATAGCACCATTGATTCTACAAGTTTTGGATCTTGTAAAACGTATTTAAAGTGTTCAGGGACTATTTCACAGCTACTCTAGTGTAGCGCTAGCTAACTAATGCTTAATTTCTAAATGAATTAATCCTACGTGATTTCGAGGCGAGTTGGTACTCGAGTCTCAGTACGGATTTTTCCAAGGCATTACAGATATCAGTAAGGTTGGGGGTCCACGTGCTGAGTACAGTGCATTACCAAGGTGGGCCCCACGTGCTAGACGATGCACATCAGATGGCTCCCAAGATTTCAACGGTAGGCATCAATCCCCGCGGTCTACTATGGTGCGGTCCATTTGAGCATTGGGATCTTCCTCTGATGGACGGTGTGGAGAATTTCACACGTGCAGGGTGGGACCTGCAGATGGATGGCATAGGTCAAACAGATATAACACATGGTGGGCCGCTGCAGCTGCTGGACTAAAGTCCAGCAGCATTTCCACGGACGGCGTGAAGGCAAGAATGCATACATCAAGTGGTCCAGCATCGTCCAGGATCTGGACGGTGTGGATATACAACAAATACACGTCCAGAGATTAGACGGCTTGGATGCCACACGTGTGGGTCCTACGTCCTAAAGATGGGCGATGGAAATAACACATACCTCATTATCTGACCCATACATTTGTTGACATCACTACAATCGTGGGTCCCACCATCCCACAGTTGGTGTGAATATAAAAAAAAAAAACTATGGTGGGTCCCTCGTCCAGTCCTATGGACGGTACGTGCACCACACATCAAGGTGGGTCCACATCTGATGTACGGACAACATGGATGAAATATGCACAAACCAGGTGGGCCCCACTCCGTATACGTGCAGCACGTGAGGGGTGGGCCTACAACTACCAAAATGATGGACAACACTGATAAAATACATAAATCACAGTGGGTTCATCCACCACCATCCAAACAAATGGACGGTTAAGATAAAATAAATGCATCTAAGGTGGTCCACCGTCCAGATGCTGGACGCGTGGACAGAGCACATACATCATATCAGGGCCCCACCGTCCCTTGCTGGACGGTGGTGGATGGCACGCACATAACAGGTGCCTCCAGCACCGATGGACGGTGTAGGTATAACACCTACCTCATGTTGGGATCCACGGAACTCGTTGACGCCATCAGCACTGGCCACCGTCCAAACGAACAGTGTGGATTTAACGCCTGCATCAAGGGTCCCACCCCACTCGTGTCACACGTATGGGTAGGTCCCATATAAGAGAAAGATGGATGGGTGGTAGGATATAACATGTATATCAAATAGTGGGTACCCACCGTACGTCCAGCAGCTGTTGGACGCAGGGATATAAAATAAATACGTTAAGGTGGGATCCACTCCACACACCACATCCTGATGATCAGACCCCAGGTATTGACGCCAACACATCAGCTAGGAGGTGGGGTCCACATAGTTGAATGGTCTGGATTGACGGAAACATTAGGGTAGCCCACTTCATCATCGCCCAAACAGTCCCACACCGTCCAAACAAATGTACGGTGTGGATCAAACAATTACATCACAGCGGTCCACACAGGTGGATGGTGTGGATCAACATCAAGGTGGGCCACACTCCATTACAAAAAGAGGAGAGAGAGAGAGAGAGAGAGAGAGAGAGAGAGAGATTGGAGTGACGGAGGAACCCCGCCACTATGGGCCCCTCTTTCATACCAATCATACATCAAGATGGGTCCCACCATATGTGGGCCCTTAAATCATAAAAAGTAAAATAAAGATCACCCACCTTAGATCTTTTCGTCATTCTTCCATCAACGCGTTGTATAGCTCCAAAGAACGTGATCTAACAGTTGAGATGAGACTTTGATAGTGGAGATGGGAGGTATGAAGGTGGGCCACACATGGCTTCTCTCATGGAGCTTGGACTTGGGTTGCTTGGGAGATGGGTTTGAGAAATGAGAGAGAGAGAGGGTTGTAAGAGAGAGAGATGGGAGAGTGATGGGTGAGAGATGGATGATGGGTGATGGATGTGTACTTGGTTGTAAGAGAGTGTTGACTTTGGGGTTGCTTGGGGATGGGTGAAAGGTGATATGTGATATGGTACTTGATTGATGGGATGTGATGTGATTGATTTGAAAGATTGTCTTGGGTTTATAAATGCGCGACGTTTCCTCGAACTGAATGCGGGCCCACATCTTCTGGCCAGGGTATCGCCTCGGCGCGCGAGACCTGGCATCGGAACCGCGGCGACGGTGCAGTTGCACAGGCTCAAGTCTCGAGTCGAGTTGACTCAGGTCTACGGGACACGACTCAGGATCGCACGACAATGCTGATAACAGATAGCAGTTCGACAGAATTCGACTAGGAGGACCGAGGAAGCTTACGGAACGATACGGCATAGGATACGGGTCTTACATCGGTGCCCCATCAAAGATCATATTCATAAGATGGAGCAAATGATATGTGCCCTTAGGAATGTTGGGTGTAAATTGACTGAAAATTAAAAGATTATAGGCATGCACCATTCCTTGCCTGAATCTTGGGTGCAAATCAAAAGAATTCTAAATCATACTGATTCTATCACTACGTTCAGAGATTTTTGTAGCCACTTGATATATGAGGTTGAAATGAATGCAATTCAGCCAGGTTCGGTTAAGACTTTTGTAGCAAAGACCCATAAGCGGAAAGCTAACAATAAACAGTCCAAAGCTCACAAGAAGGCGAAGAATAATAACCAAGAACAGAAGACCACAACACCTACTCCAAATCTCAAGAATGAGAATGGAAATAAGGAGCAGAAAAAGATAAATATAGTTTGTCATGTCTGTGAAAATTTTGGCCATTATGCTCGGCAATGTGCCCATAAAAAGACGGTAATTTCTCAGTCACCAGATACTTTTTATGTAAGCATTTGTTCTGAAATTCTTTGCGTTGATACCATATCTAACGAGTGGATTTTGGATTCAAGGATAACAAAACACGTGACACAGAGTTGTCGAGGACTCGAAGAATTCCGACCTATAGCCAAGGGCAATTATAAGCTATACATGGGTAATAACGCTGTTAGAAGACGTATTAGGGATTGACGTTTTTCATCTTCGTATGTGCATAGGGAGAACAATAATCCTTCGTGATACTCTTTATGCACCAGGGATACGTCGAAATTAATTTCTGTTTCTAGGTTATTATTTGATGGTTTTAATGTTCAATTTTTCAGGACAAGAGTTTCTTTGAGACTGAATAACCTTATCTTTAAATGAGGTAATTTAATTTTAGATTTATTTATTCTGAACGTAGATTGTGATAATGCCCCTCTTGCTTTATCTGCTATGTCGAATGAAACTGTAGTATCTGAATCTCAAAAATGGCACGCGAGGTTAGGTCACATAGGAAACAATCGTATGACAAGACTAGTTCATTTTGGTCTGTTAGACTCCTTATCTAAAGTTAATTTGTCATTTTGTGAACATTGTGTGTCCGGAAAGACATCGAAGAAATCATTTCCTAAAGCGGCTAGGTCCAAGGGCACACTAGAGATATTTCATTCAGATATTTGTGGACCCTTTAATGTATATGTCAGAAATGGATGTCAATACTTTTTCACATTTATTGATGATTACTCGCGCTATGGATATGTGTATCTCATCTCACACAAATCTGAGGCTTTTGATTGTTTTCTTAAATATAGAGCTGAGGTGAAAAATCAGCTTGAGAAAAAGATTAAAATCCTCCGATCTGATAGAGGTGGTGAGTATACATCTGAAACGTTTAAGTCATATTGTGAAAATATTAGAATTATTCGGCAGTACACAATGACTTACACTCCACAACAAAATGGGGTTGCAGAGAGAAGTAATAGGACACTATTGGACATGGTTAGATCGATGATAACACAAGTCAATTTATCTACCACATTCTGGGGAGACGCACTGTTAACAGCTGTCTACATCCTTAATAGAGTCTCGTCCAAATTCATTCCTAAGACCCTATATGAGATGTGGTCTGGGAGAATTCCTTCTCTAGCTAACCTACGCCCTTGGAGATCTTTGGGATATGTTTTGTTGCCTACTCCGCATAGAGGTAAACTTAATAGTAAAACCATTGAATGCGCGTTCATAAGGTACCCTATCCATTCAAAGAGATACGTTCTAGTTTATGAGGAGCATGAACGATGGATTGAATTAGAATCTCGGGACGTGACCTTCGTTAAAGATAGATACCCAAGTCGAATGAAAGAAAAGGTTCCTGTAGAATTTTTTAAAATACCCGATGTATCTAAGGAGAATGGGAGTTCTGCTTCTTACGATGATGATGCTCCTATAGTTCGTCACGATAGCAGGAGGACATCTTAGCAAGCTCCTGAGTTACGTCAAAGCAAAAGAGGATTGATTCTCTGAAGATACTTCGATATTGAGGAGCAAGCATTCTCTTGTGTTGCTGTTGATGATGATGAACCTGATTCGTATCAGGATGTATTATTATCTTCTAATTCGATCAATTGGGTGAATGCTATGGACGAAGAGATCGCTTACATGAAGAAGAATAAAGTCTGAGAACTTGTTAATCTGTCTTCCAATCACAAAATGATAGGTAATAAATGGGTACTAAAGATCAAAAGAAAGACAGATGGTACAGTAGATAAATATAAAGCATGATTAATTGCTAAATATTTTACACAACAAGAAGGCATTGATTACGAGGAGACATTTTCACCTATTGCAAAGCGTTGCGCAGCACGTCAACAACGCTGTGGGCCGAGATCCAATCTCAGGCCTCATCCACAAACGATAAACAAAAAGGAATATAAACTAGAAACATATCAAAGCAATCCAAGTAAGCCACAAGACAAGATATACGTGAAAAAACCTCAAAGTAGGGTAAAAAAAAATCACGGATGCAAACCTTCACTATGAAGAAACAAAAATTACAAGGCAAAATACTAACTTCTCCCTTGAAAGAATATATAAAACCCTTAGCCCACACCTTTAGAAATATTTTTCAATATTCCTCATCTACCTGGAAAAGCCATAGGAACCCCTATTTATAGTTTAGGTAACTTTCCATCCGCACCCATGCGAAAGGCGACACCAAAATTCGCAGTCCACATCAGATTCGAAAATGAATCTGCGTAACGTACGACTGGTCGTAGCTTTCCTACGACTGGTCGTAGACCCCTACGATTGGTCCTAGCTCTCCTACGACTGGTCCTAGGCCCCAAAAAAAATAGCACAACTCACTGGACTTTGAGTCGAACCGATCCACGACCAGTCGAACAGGCCCCTACGACCGGTCGAAGACGTCCTAGGACCGGTCGAAGGCAACCTAGATGTGGCTCCACATTCTCAACAATCTCCCACTTAGAGACACATCGCCAAAACCTTCATCTTCTTCATCCGGAGTGCACCACCTCCCCGTATTCAAGCCTGAAGACCAATCAAAGCTAAACAGAGCCTCAGCTTCTCCCTTGTGACCGCCTTGGTCAACATATCTGCAGGATTCTCACTTGTATGAATTTTCTTCAGAACAATCGATCCATCTTCCAGTAACAAACGTATGAAGTGATATCTGATGGTAATATGCTTGGTCCTTGAATGAAAGGCTAAATTCTTAGCCAAGTGTATTGCACTCTGACTGTCACTGTACAGCTTGCAATCTACTTGCTTCTTACCCAACTTTTTTATAAAACCTTGCATCCACACCATCTCCTTGCATGCTTCTGTAGCCGCAACATATTCTTCTTCTGTCGTACTGATAGATACTATCTTTTGTAACTGAGAGACCCAACTGACTACAGCACTACCCAGAGTAAAGACATAACCTATAGTGCTTCTTCTGCTGTCGATATCTCCTGCCAAATCTGAATCTACGTAGCCTTTTAGATTGATTTTCGATCCACCATAACACAGCCCTACATCCTTAGTACTCACCAGGTATCTGAAGATCCACTTCACAGCTTCCTAATGTTCCTTCCTCGGGTTGTTCATGAACCTGCTAACAACTCCCACTGCTTGAGAAATGTCTGGCCTCAAGCTTACCATAACATATATGAGACTCCCAATCGCTGACGCATATGAGACTTTGGCCATGTAGTCTCGTTCTTCCTGCGTCTTTGCACCTTGCTCCTTAAATAGCTTGAAGTGGTTGGCTAATGGAGTGCTAACCAGCTTAACACCGTCCATATTGAATCGATCAAGTACCTTGGCTATGTACTCTGCGTGTGACAAAACTAATTTCTTATTTTCCCTATCACGCTTTATCCTCATGCTTAGAATTTATTTTGCAGCTCATAAATCCTCCATGGCAAATTCTTTAGACAGTTGTCTTTTGAGATCTGTGATGTCCTTCATGCTTGAACCGGCCACAAGCATATCATCAACGTACAGAAGAAGGATGATGTATGACGTATCAAACTTCTTCAAGTAATAACAGTGGTCTGCATGACATTTCATAAAACCGTTTCCTGACATGAAACTATCAAACTTCTTGTACCACTGTCTCGGGGCCTGCTTCAGGCCATATAGACTTTTCTTTAGTCTGCATACCTTGTTCTCATTACCTGGTGCCACGTATCCTGTCGGCTGATGCATATATATTTCTTCTTCAAGGTCCCCATGAAGAAAGACTGTCTTAACATCTAGCTGCTCTAAATATAAGTTCTCTATAGCTACTATACTCAAGACCATGCGAATCGTAGATATTTTTACTACCGGTGAAAATATTTCAGTGAAATCGACACATGCCTTCTGTTGAAATCCTTTTACAACTAGTCTCACCTTGTATCGTTTCGAACCATCATGCTCATCCTTCAGTCTGTAAACTCACTTGTTATGAAGAGCTTTCTTACCCTTGGGTAGAGTGACTAGCTCCCATGTACGATTAGACTCAAGAGAGTCCATCTCCTCATTCATGGTTTGCTCCCACTTAACCCGTGTATCTGACTGTAATGCCTCTTCAAAACACTCTGGCTCACCATTATCTGTCAGTAGTAGATAATGTAAGGAGGGTGAGTATCGGACCGTGGGTCTCCTCTCCCGAGTAGACCTTCTCACAACCGGTGTCTGTGGCTCTGCCTCATAATGCTCTTGTGCACGATCATCCTGTGGCGTTGTAACACCCATGTCCGATAACTCTTCCAACTCTACGAATTCCTTTTTCTCGGCCTTATTTTCCTGCACACTGTCCTTATGCATCACTTTTTTGTTGAAGACTACGTCCTTGCTTCTGATGATTTTCCTATTTTTTACATCCCAAAACCAGTAGCCAAAATCATCCTGCCCGTAGCCTATAAACGTGCACCTCCTGGACTTCGCATCCAACTTTTTTCTGTGTTCTGCATCAATGTGAACATATGAAGTGCAACCAAACACTCAGAGATGTGTAAGGTTCACTTCTTTCTCAGTCTACGTTTCTTCTGGTAGCCCACCATCCAATGTTGCTGAGGGACTTCTATTGATAAGATATACGGCAGTATTTACAGCATCTGCCCAAAAGGTCTTGGGCAACCCTACATGTAACTTCATGCTCCTGTCTCGCTCAAGGATGGTCCTGTTAATGCGTTCAGCCACACCATTCTGCTGCGGTGTCCCTGGAATCATTTTCTAATGTTTGATTCCACTTGCTGCATAATTGTAACACCTCAAATTTTTACCAACCTGGAGTTAGGTGTCCTTAGGCAATTGGTCAACTATAACACCTTGATAACCTCTCAGAACCCAATTCCAAAGCCAAATAAATCGTTTAGAACCTAATTCTTTAAAAATTTAACATGAATTAGCTAGCGCCGCACTAGATGACTTATGAAATTCTCACCAATCGCTTTCAATACGATCTACTAGAGCCAAAATGTATAGAATAGGTGATGCTATAATACCCTAAAACCTAGGATCAAACTCTAAACCCGGTTGCTCACGGGAGCATTCGAAAACTTTATATCGGATTTGGACCGCACGTCGGAAGTCCGATTATCCCGAACTTAGACAATCCTGACCGCCTAGTTGGACTTGACAATCACCTCGAAAATCAAGACCAAATGATGTCCCACGACGATTTCTTTAAGCCCAGAGTGAAGAGTGTGAGAAATGTTAGAAATTAAATATAAATTATGAAATCTGGCACGTGTCACTTGCACGATATTTTCTAAGCGTTCTGACCATCAGAATTTGATCAAATTTTACCCTCAGATCAGGATAGGTGGCCCTTACATGTCATAGTACTTGTAGCTCTGATTGAGTACCAGTAGCCGTTGAACTGAAATTGGTCCGCCACGGTCGATCTGGATTTTTGATCAGACTGAAAACTCTGCCTGACCTAGATCCAATGTCAGGGAGCTTAAGTCCGACCGCATTAGATAAGAGGACATCCAGAAGTGCTCCATTGAGACAGAACAGTCCGTATTTGGACATAACATAAGTATACTTTGGCCCCAAGTCTATTTCCATCTTTTTTGAGCTTATAAAAAGGCCTTAAGCCCTCTCTTACAAACCCCAAACAAATTTGAGAAATTCCTAGGTGAGAGAGGAGAGAAAAGAGAGAGAAAGTGAGGGAGAAGTTGGAGTTTTCTCCTAGGATTCTTCCCTGCTGCTCCAAATGCCAAATCCTTCCACCCGCATCGCTCTTCTGGCAATTCCAACTCCGTTCTAGGTAAGAAAACCCTAACCTCAACCTGTTTTGGGAATTCTATCAATACCAGTAGTGAAGTAGCTGACCTATCTTGTGAATTAGGTCGTCATATCGACGTTGACGAAGCGTAGACTTTCTATTCGAATCGATACGCTTCTACGGCGAAAGGTGCGGATTTTAGACTCTTTGGTTACCATTTTTCAAAGCTTTCAATGTCGTTTAATGGTAGATTGCTAATAAGGATGTTGTTTGACATGTAGAACATACTGTCTGTTTTTCATTTCGAATACGTACGTAGAATATGAGATTTATGTTATTTTGGATATTTGTAGGAAATACGGTATGCGTACGTATTTTGCTGATATGATTGCCATGATTATTTACCGTGTACTTATTCTAGTTATACGTGTATGATCTGTTTGGCGAAGAGATTCACCCTAATGCATGCATTGGCTGACATATGCTATATAGACTAATGTGTGTAGACTAAGTGTTTGTTGAAATGCCTAAATTAAGATGATTTATGCCTGCTATATGTTTTGAATGTAAGAACATGATTGTTGTGTATTAGACAACTCCTTGATATAAGGATCTGTCATATTATATGTTGAAATCAACATACGTCAAGTACGTTGGAGTTGAGTAAGCTAAGTGTTTGTTTAAAGGTCTAAGTGAGTTAGTAGTTAGTAGAGTGTGATTGCGAGAGTGGTTGGGATATAGATCCCCATCACAATACTTTTGTGAATGAGTTAGTAGTTAGTAGAGTGTGAATCATGTGATTGCTAAATGAGCGTATAATTTCTTTTATGGATTGTGTACTTAGCTAAATCCTGATAAATGTGTACATTAATTCCTCCATGTACTGTTTACATTTAAGTTATACTTCATGATTGCTCACATGGATGCCGAATATGAATCATATGCTAGTTATTAGCTTTGCTTGTGATTGGGGCTATACTCTAGTCCAGACAGTCGGTAACAGATTTAAATTCGTGGTTGGATTCTATTTGCCATGAAGGATGTATATGATGAACCCGAGTTGTACTAAAGTTGTCGGTAGTGGTTAGGCCACACGAAGTGCTTGTGCACTTCATGCCAGTCGATTCAATGTGCGCTCGTGCTAGTCGGACTCATCATGTACCCGACTGACCATTGTATGTTCACCTTGTATTCGTCATAACTGCTTGAACCTAGGGTACTGAACTTACCAGTGATAACCCCTCTAACCTTGGTACCTGGATCCCCTAAGACTCATAAGCCGGGCATGGTGGTATGGGACACCGTGGTCGAGCTGTTGGCATACGCTGGGGCCACAAACCTCCCCATAGTGACCAATGAGCACCCTACTCTGAGAAGATTATGATGGTATGGGACACTATATTCTTGTTGTCGGCCTACATTGATAAGGTGATGGGGGAGTGGAGCAACGAGTGCGAGCAATAGCCCTGGCAGCCCTTTGTAATGACCTTGAGTCTATCCTGACACCGCATGGGGGCGACGAGTTTTGATGCAGTCTTAAGGATATAAACTAGACCTGTATTGATAAGGTGATGGGGGAGTGGAGCAACGAGTACGTGCAACAGCCCTGACAGCCCTTGCAGTGACCTAAAAATATATCATCGTATGAGACTACTAGGAGTGACGACCCTAAACAGGATCATTATTTGGGTATTGATATAAGGGAGGTACCCTAGTTTTCCAATCCTGTTGTATGAAAAGGACTAATAATAACTCGATAATCATATTCATATCGCACTGCATGTGCCTGGAAGATGTGGAGCACTGAGGGAAGAAAGCATGCCGCGAACGTAAGATGGTATCGCATGAGGGAGTATGTCGGTGAGGGCATCCATCATGTCATTTCATGCTTACATTAATCACAGTGTTTAGGAATGTTTGATTGCTTGCTTTACCATTATCGCTTGATTGATTTGATAACATGCTAACCTTTACTTTATGATTCCACTGAGTTAGCTACTCACTCCCACGTTACGGGACGGTGTTGCGCATATCAACCAGTCCCTATTTTAGTTTCAGGTAATGGCGCTGCTTGTGAAGAGGAGCCAGATTTGTTTAATGATGAGGAGGATTTCTCCTATATGCTGGTTCTAATCGACGGGTTTACAGGGTTACTGATTAGATGCCAATACCCTTGGCGGTTTGCCTTTTATTTACACACCCATGTACATTCTTTTTTTCTATTTTGGAGTATACATGTAATTAGTTAACCTGGTAACATGTTCACACTCTGGAGACTTACAATCATTTATATATTTTATATATTTATCACAGTCTTTCGCTTGCTAATTTAACTGTCTCTGGAGTATGATATGTTGTTTTGGCTTAGTCTCAATCTTGTTTAATGCCATTCTACAGACAACATGCATTCATCATTATCTATATTGCATAAGTGACTTTTTGGAACTCGGGAGTTGGGTTTCTACCCGACCCCCAATTTTTGGGATGTTACAACAATACTCCTCAAACTTCTTATCACAATATTCTCCCCCATTATCAGATCTGAGACACTTTACTGTTTTACCTGTCTCGTTTTCTACAATAACTTTCCACTTCTTAAACGTATCAAATACATTAGATTTATCCTTTAAGAAATAAATCTACAGTTTTCTACTAGCGTCATCAATAAAGGTAACAAAATAACGTGAGCCACCAAGAGATGATACCTGTGCCGGTCCCCACACGTCAGTGTGTATAAGCTCCAATAGATGCGTCTTTGGAGCGCGTCCTGTTTTCTTGAAGCTTACCCTCTTCTGCTTGCCATATATGCAGTCATCGCAAAATTCCAAGTCAAGAGACTTCAGCCTTGGTAGCTTTCCTTTTGACAACAGCACTTCCATCCCTTTCTCACTCATATGTCACAACCTCTGATGCCATAACTGCCCATTCACTCCAGTTGATGCGACTGAGAGTGAACTATATGATCATGAAGTCACGTACAAAGTACCTTCCTTTTTACCTCGAGATATTATCAAAGCACCTTTTGTGATCTTTCATGAATCACTGGTGAATGTCGTCACATAACCGGTGTCGGCCAACTACCCCACTGAGATCAGATTCCTTCTCAAACTCGGTACATGTCTGATATCTTTCAGTTTTAAAACCATTCCGTCTCTGATTGACCTGAACGTCCCCCTTTTCAATAATACTACACGGCTCATCATCACCCAGGTAGACTCTCCCAAAGTCCCCTGACACATAATCACGTAGAACTTCCTTACATGAAGTGGCATGAAACGAAACACCCGATTCTATAACCCATGACTCATTCCTCGCATCAAGAGACAAGATCAACGCCTCTATATCGCTCTCCTCAGACAGATTCACTGAATCCTTCCTGTCTTGAGAGCTTCCATCTTGTTTCATAAGCGCCCTGCAATCACGTTTCATGTGCCCTTTCTTGCCGCAATGCTAACACCCGTTTTTATCTTTCGGTCCCTTGGACTTCTTCCTCGACTTAGAACGCCCGCGTTTATTGCCTCCTCTGTTCTGCGATCTTCCTCTTCCTTTAACGTTTAGAGCATTCCCTGAGTCCCCTAAAACTCCTGATGCCTTCCTTCTAGATTCTTCACTGAGAATTAGACCGGCCACATCATCAAATTTTAACTTTTTCTACCCTGAAGAATTGCTCACAGCAATCACCAAACCATCCCAACTGTCTAGCAGACTGGATAAGATCAATAGTACCCTGACCTCATCCTCAAAAACGATGCCAACGGATTCCAACTGGCTCGTGACTGTATTGAACTCGTTTAGATGTTCAGCCACGCTCCCACCATCTAACATTTTCATGTTGAATAGCTGTTTCATAAGATGAACTTTGTTGGATGCTGAGGGCTTTTCATACATGGTGGCTAGGGCTTCCATTAATTCTTTTATCGTTTTCATCTTAGATATATTAAAGGCGACGCTCTTAGACAAAGAGAGTCGGATCGTTCCTAAAGCCTTCCTATCCAGTAAAAACCATTCATCATCGTTCATCTTTTCTGGTTTCTTCTCTTTTTCTTCTAGAGGAATGTAGAGGTCCTTCTGATATAGATAATCCTCCATCTGTATCTTCCAGAAGATAAAGTTTGAACCATCAAACTTCTCAATTATAGTTTTTTCATCTTCTGTCATCGCTCCCAATAGAACTAAAACCAATAGCTCTGATACCAGTTATTGCGCAGCACGCCAACAACGCAGTGGGCCGAGATCCAATCTCAGGCCTCACCCACAAACGATAAACAGAAAGGAATATAAGCTAGAAACAGATCAAAGCAATCCAAACAAACCACAAGACAAGATATACGTGAAAAAATCTCAAATTATGGTATAAAAAAAACCACGGATGCAAACTTCCACTATGATGAAATAATGATTACAAGGCAAAATAATAACCTCTCCCTTGGAAGAATATAGAAAACCCTTAGCCCACACCTTTAGAAATATTTTTCAATATTTCTCATCTACCTAAAAAGGCCCTAGGAACCCCTATTTATAGTTTAGGTAACTTTCCTTCTGACCTCTCCTTTCGCAAGGGTGTGGAAGGGAAGTTACCTAAACTATAAATAGGGGTTCCTAGGGCTTTTCTAGGTAGATGAGACAGAGAAAAAAGTAATTTTAAGGTGTGGGCTAAGGGATTTCTCTGTTCTTCCAAGGGAGAGGTTAGTATTTTGCCTTGTAATCTTTGTTTCTTCGTAGTGGAAGTTTGCATCCGTGGTTTTTTATCCTAGTTTGGGATTTTTTCACCTATATCTTGTCTTGTGGTTTGTTTGGATTACTTTTATCTATTTCTAGTTTATATTCCCTTCTGTTTATCGTTTGTGGGTGAGGCTTGAGATTGGATCTCGGCCCACTGCGTTGTTGGCGTGCTGCCCAACACAAAGTTCTCCTCAATCCACATGATCTTGTCCATTGTTGCAAGTTTAAACTTAGAGTTATATCAGATGGATGTAAAGATCGCATTCTTAAATGGTGACTTAGATGAAGAAATATACATGCAACAGTCCATGGGTTATGTGGACAAAAAACATCTAAAGAAAGTCTGCAAATTGTTGAAATCTATCTATGGGCTGAAGCAATCTTTAAGACAATGATACATGAGGTTCCACTTGGCCATCATCACTTTTGGATTCACGATAAGTGAAGAAGATCATTGTGTATACATGAAACGGTTTGAAAGATCTTCTCTGATACTATCTCTATATGTAGACGATATCCTGTTAGCTGATAATGACATGCAATTGTTAATATTGACTAAAGATTAGCAATTCTTGAAGTTTGAGATGAAAGACCTTGGTGGTGAAGCCAACTTTATTCTTGGGGTGAAAATCATCAGGGATCGCCTTAAGAAATTTTTGAGTTTGTCTCAAGCAACCTATATACAAAAGATCTTAGAGCGGTTCAGGATGAAAAATTCAAAAGCTGTTGAAACCCCTATGGATAAAGCTACCAAGCTAGACAGGAAATGGTGTCCCTAGACTGAAGCTGAGAAATTGGTTGTTCTCAGTACCTTATGCAAGCGCAGTAGGGAGATTAATGTATGCTATGCTTTGCACTAGACTGAATATTAACTATGCAGTTGACATAGTCAGCCATTATCAGAGTAACCCGGGACTGTCTCATTGGCAAGCCATTAAATGTATATTCTACTATCTCAGAGGAACAAAAGACCTAATGTTGTGTTATGAAGGCACAAGTCTAGAGCTCAAAGGACAATCTGATGCTGCTTGGGGTAATGACGCCGACGAGGGAAAGTGTAAGACCCGTATCCTAATTCGTACTGTTTCGTCAACTTTCGCGATCCTTTCCGTCGAATTTCGATAACTTACGACCGATAACTGACATTTGCGCGCAACCCTAAGTCGTGCCCTGTAGATTTGAGTCGGCTTGACCCAAGACTTGTACCATTGCGACCGCACCGTCGGTGCGGTTCCAACGCCGTGACTCGTTCACCGATCCGATTCCTTGGCAGGAAGACGTGAGTCGGCGTTTATTTTGAGAAAACACCGCGCGTTTGTAATCACAAGAGAATCTCTACCACATGTCAAATCAATCCCATCAATTAATCTCATCAATCACCTCTCATGTCAAGTACAAGACCCCATCCCCAAGCAATCCCAAAGTCAAAGCAACCCATCCCTCTCATGTCAAAGTACACATCACTCCATCACCCATGACTCTCTCTCCTTACATCCTCTCTCTCTCTCTCTCTCTCTCTCTCTCTCTCTCTCTCTCTCTCTCTCTCTCTCTCTTTCTCTTCACAAATCCCAAGCAAGAGAGGAGGCTCACGTCCAAGCTCTCCCATGGAGAGAAAAGAGTGATTTTGGTGGCCCACTTTCTCTCCCTAGATTCATCATCCTAGCCACTCAAACCTCATCTTCCACCATCAAAGTGAAGCTCTAGGAGATCGGCTTTCCAACGGACCAAGAAGATCATAAGGTGGGTGTTTATTAGGCTAGGTCTTTCCATGTTTTGATGATGGGTCAAGTGAAGCCTATCGATCGATGATATGATCTCACTTTGGACCCTAGGTGTGGCCGATGGCCCACCTTGATGCTCATGATCATTCCATGATGGGGCCATTCTCCATGGACCCCATCATGATATTTTTTTTTCTTGCATACATAGGGTCATCTAGACCGTCTATTTTAGTGGAGAAGGGATCTCCACCGTTAGAATTCGATTTATTAGGCCCACATGCAATGGGACCCACTTGATTTATGTTGTAAATCATACAAGGGAGGGCCCATAGTGTCGGGGTCCCTCCATCACTCGTGTCCCATCTCTCTTTTTCTTTTCTTGTGATGATATGGCCGTGTGGCCCACCTAGATGGACCCCACCATAAGGCATGATTGAATTGTAGGTGGGGCCCACTTTATATTTAGGTTCTTTTCACAGCATCCGTGCATTTGGTGGCCCAGTTAAGCAAGGCCCACCACAAATGCATATGCTATGGCAAAGCCGTCCATCGTCTCTGAACGCTGGACATGAAAGGAAAAACTAAAATATTGGCTTGGTTCAAGCCTAGGAGTGGGTCACTTGTGTAGGTCCCCCCTTGATACATGAGTGTAATCCATGCCGTCCATTCTATTTACCAACTCATTTTAGAGGTTGCACTGAAAAATGAAGTTGATCCGATTTTCTGGTGGACCATAGTATAAAAAAAAGATTTCTTTACCGTTGAAAACCACTCTGCCGGATTTGTACCCCGAAACACGCCCAATATTGGACTCGTTTGGTCTGTATTGAACAATAAAAACCAATGGGTGGGGTGGATTTTATTGATATGGGCTCCACCTGTGGAAAATCACAAGAAAGCAGTTTTTCAAAAAAAAATAATAATAATAAATAGAGAGGTAGAGGCTGCTGCCTCTGATCGTCCACAGGACGCGCACCACGTCCTGGACGCTGGGACGTTTCGTGGCCGACCGTGGCCCCTAAACATGGCCCCCACCGTGATGTATATCTGCCATCCAAGCCGTCCATATGGTGGGCCCTTAGGGCAGCGGGCCACCCTCCAAATTTCAACTCCATCCACAGCTCAGGTGGCCCGCATCATAGGGAACAGTGTGAATGAATGTTTACCATTGAAATCATTTTCTGGGTCACAGAAGTTTTAGGCCATTATGAAATTTGTTTCTCCCCTTTTATTCAGATCCGTGTGACCTTTTAACGGATTGGATGGTAAATAAACCATTATGGTGGGCGCCACGTGGGACCCAAGGATGTAAGTATTTTATTCACACTGTCCACCGTTTTGGACGGAGGAACCCTCCCTGCCTTATGTGTTTGCACCACACCGTCCAGTGGTGGACGGTGGGACCCACCTCTGATGCGTGTATTGCAAATCCACACTGTCCTTCCATTTTGTCAGATCATGGGGACTACAGTGATGTATTTATTTTATATCCATTCCGTCCATCTGTCCAGGGTGGGTAGGGCACACCTTGATATTTATGTTTTATCTATGTCGTCCATCTCCAACTGGTGGAGCCCATGGGTTGAGGCCCATTATGTTGAATTAAGGCCCATGGGTTGAGGCCTGCTCTGATGTATTAAGGCCCATGGGTGGAGGCCCATTGTGTTGAATTAAGGCCCATGGGTTGAGGCCCATTGTGATGTATTAGGGCCCATGGGTGGAGGCCCATTGTGATGTATTAGGGCCCATGGGTTGAGGTCCATTGTGATGTATTCAAAGACCCATGTGTTATGGCCCATTGCAATGTACATAAGGCCCATTGATGTGGCCCACTTGATTTATATAAGGCCCATATGAGGTGGCCCAATTGATGTATCGGAGGCCTATGGGTCATAGCCTAATGAGATGTCCTTAGGGTCCATTGTAACGTGTGATTCCTCCATGGTTCGTGTAATAATGGCTGGCCGTGCCTTGGGAGCAATGTTGGTTTAATGTCCACCTTGTAAGAATAGTGTTGGTTAAATGTCCGCATTATAACTCTCCCTAGGGCCCATTGATAGGCTCATACTTGTTGATAGTTCATTACTTTATAACACGCTTAGTATAACTCCATGATGCACAACCCATTTGTATTGGTCCATTTGATCGGCCTGCTTGTATCGGCCATTTGATTGATTTAGCCCATATGATTGATTAGGCCTATCTTGATATATTTGTGGCCTGTTGCTGAGGCCATATATGAGGCTCATGTTATGAGGCCCACTCTGATATACTTGCAGATGGGTATGTTATGAGTAGGCCCACTTGCTGCTTGTGCAGGACCCACCTGTCTTGTATATGAGACCCATTAATGCGGTCCACTTAATGTATATTGAGGTCCATGGGTCGTAGCTCACTATAATGTTTAATGAGGTCCATGGGTCGTAGCCCATTATGATGTATATTGAGATGCATGGGTCAAAGCCCATTACGATGTATCTGAGGACCAAGGGTCGTGGCCCATGATGATGTATATTAGGCCCATGCATTCAGCCCATTGCGATGTATATTCAACCCTTATATGAAGTCGTGGGCCCACGGTATGTTCGGCCCTATGTGGGACACTCCTTAGAGCAATGTTGGTTGATTCTTCCCATTGATGGGCAATGATGGTTAAATATCCACCTCGTGACCTTCCCTTAAGGCTTGTTAGGCCGATTATCGTGATCGATTGCAGATTTCGATTGTGCAGGTCGATTCTGATTGTCGAGACCGCGTATCGAGGCCGATTCTGATTGTCGAGGCCGCGTATCGAAGCCGATTCCGATTGTCGAGGCCGAGGCCGATTATCGAAACCTATAAGATGTATGCGTGACCCGTAGTTGGATCCCATTGTGATGTATTCGTGGTCTATGAGCAAGGCATTGTGACATGTATTAGGCCCATGATGCATGACCCATTTGATATATTTGAGACCCATGTGTAGGGCCCACATGTCATGTATTTAAGGCCCCTGAGCAGGGCTCACCTGTTGTGTATATGTGATCCTTGGGCAAGGCTCACTGTGCTGTATATTAGGCCTTTGTGTGAGGCCGTGGGCCCATTATGTGTTTGGCTCTGTGTGGACCATTTCTTAGGGCAATGTTAGTTAGATGTCCACATTGTCGAGGCCGATTGTGGATACCGATTATGAGTATGTGACAGCATAGCATCAAGATACATGCCCATACGCATCATCTGCATGTTTGTTATGAGATGTGATTGACCCTTACATATGTCATTGGGCAGGATGATATGAGACTCCCTGATAGGCGGAGGTTATCTCACATGAGCGCACAATATGCGCAGGATTGGTGCATGACTGGATTGTATGACTCATGCATCTTGCATCGTGTGTTGTGATTACTGTACGCCCTAGCGACATCAGGGTCGTAGCCTCCACAGGCATATCGTGGATGGCCAGATGGGGCACCAAAAATATTTGGTTCGAGCATCAGGCTGCTATAGATGGCCCTGGGTGAAAATTCCTAAAATCCTCTTGGTTCCAGAGGTTGCTCCAACATCTAAACCGAGTGGGTAGATGAGCGCCGAGTACCGATTATCAGATGGTTGCGCTCTCCACTGTGTCGTAGTCGGTTGGAAGGGGGTGCGCGGCCTTACCTACCCGAGAAGAGGGGGCAATGCTAGGCTGAGTCTGACTAGCTCGAGGAATGGGTCCGCTATTGACGAGCCGGGCCCAATATTGGTAGGCGAATAGTGAGGTCTCTTCCACTCACCTTGTTGCACGCAATGGGTCGGCAATCTGGTTTGGAGTGTAATAGACCCCGGTGATTTTCTAGAGAGGAACCATACTGATATGTGGACTTATCGAGTATGAGTTACATTCTCATTCATTCATTCATTCACTATTCACTCGGGCTGGTGGTGCGCAACTAATTATTGTGTACCTTCGTTATGGCAAGGATTTCGGTTAGGCACGTGACCAACCTGAGATCAAGAGTTTACCACGTTGACTCTGACTATCCAAATTTAGGTATGTGACTGGTTTGGATAGAAGTCCATTGTGGCGGACCCCGTAGCCTGCGAGATTACGTACTATCATCCCGACTTCACACTCCAAGCATGGTCATTTCATTCGCATCGCATATTGCATTACATCCGCAGGCATATGATATTTTGGGTTGCTATATTTCTGTATTTATATGGGCTAGATAGACTTAGCAGGATTTGTATATTGCATTGCATCTTCGGCATCTGATATTTAGCTCTTTATGATTATTTATTACATAACTGTTCTATATTGCGTATCCTGATATTTATTGACTTATGGACTTGTCAGTATTTCTGCTTATTCCAATGATGTACGAATTATGAATTACCAGTATTTTCGGTATTGTATGATTATGACATTATATTGAATACTTGGCACTTACCTTATGCACACACTTACACCACCCTCTAAGCTTTCTATAAGCTTATGCACAATAGATGCATGCAGGTGATGTTAGGCTGCAGCAGTGTTGAGCTTGGAGCGTGCGGTGGTCTTCTGGAGCTTGATTCTCTATTTATGTATTTCCCATTCAGTATTGTATTCAAATGATTATATTAGTGGATATGTGATGATAATGTTGTCGTTGTGAATTGGGTAATCTTGTGGTTATTCTTATTACTAGTTAAATGTACATTTTAAAAAAAATCATCCTTATAGGATCCCAGGATCGAAATCTGGCATATGAATGCTAGGAGCCGAGAATGGGGTATTACGGAGGCTGTCGGCACCGGATTCGGCGATCGGAATTTCTACGAATCCGATTTCTGGGTTTGGGGCGTGACAGAAAGTCTACTTCAGGGTATGTATTCTTACTTAGAGGAGAAGCTATCTCATGGTCGAGTAAGAAACAGACATCCATAACTCTTTCATCTATGGAGGTCGAGTACATTGCATGTTGTGTTGCAGTTCAGGAGTGTGTATGGGTTCACATATTTCTATTAAGTCTGGGTGTTGTACCGAGTGTTCGTCAGCCTAAATCGTTGAAGATATACAATACTTCTGATATTGACTTAGCAAAGGACCCTAAACACCACTAGAAATCTAAGTACATTGAGATCAAGTATCATTACGTACATAATCAAGTGAGAGATAAGAAGGTCGCCCTAAGTTATATTCCTACCAAGGAAATGATGGCTAATCTCATGACGAAATCTATAGCTAGAGATCTATTTCAGGTTCATGTCAGACAGATGTGATTGAGGAAAGCTTGACTGATGTACTTATTTTGTAGTACCTTTGATCTTTCATCAATGAATAATACATTCCATTCATTCAGTATTGAACACTAAGTATGAAGATTCTCAGCATTTACCTTAAAATCATGTAGGATTTCTATTTTTATCGGCAGGCCGGTCACTCATTCGCATAGGTCGACCAACCTTGAATGTACAAAAGAGGTACATTTGGGACTATGTTTATACATTGAGGTATGAACTTCCTTTTATTGTGAATAATAAAGAATGATGATATGAGTAAGTCGTATCCGCCTACAATCTTTTAAGATTGAAGATGAAACTGATAAAGTCGAATAACATAATCGCAATATTCCGTTATATGTGATCAATGTTATGGCCTGATTTTTAGCCAGGTTACGAGGTTATGAGATGAGTCGTACCTTATGTCGAATGACTCGCGTATTGTAGACCCGACTTTTTCCTAGTATTGTCTACTTTACGACGTGAATTGTAGCCATGTGCTGGGACCTTTTACCTATAGATTGCTTTGATTCGATCTGATCATTGCAACGTGTGAGTAGCCAATCCCGTAGGTGACTCTTTGTGTCCTTAGTTACCCTCTTCTTGTGTATATGAGGATGAGATTGAGTGTCGCTACTTTAGTGTACAATGATGAAAGGTCCTTAATTGGCCAGACTCAGTTACGCCAGGAAAGCGGCTTGATTAATTTTAAATTATACATCTGCATGGGGAAGATCCCGTGACAACTATACCAAGTTTCTAGAACTATTAATACGAACTTGAAAACTTATCTGCCTGCAGTATCGAGTTGTTTTTATTAAACTTTTACAAACAATATTTTCTTAAAAAGCACGCGCGCGCGCGCGCGCACACACACACACACATATATATATAGTATAGTTTTGAATTGGTTTTAGTCGAAGTTTGTGAAAAATCAAATTTTCAGAATAAATTAATAAGTTTGATAAGTGCGTATGTTGGCCGAGTACTCTAGATCGGGAGTTAACTCCATCCAGTGTGGTCACGCGAACTAGGACAGACATTATAAAGCATGGGTTATTGAGTACTAGTTAGGTGGTCACTTAGTACTTAAGCACCTATGAGAAGATTATGGTGATCTAGCTGGTCCCACGCCTCTAATACTTTTGATCGCGATGTTTGGTCTTTGATTGTTATTAGGCGAGTTAGATGGACAAATTTTTATGCCTATCCCACAATGTGATTGAGTGAGAGATGTTGGATGTAGGCTAGTGGGGCCCACTGGTGAGCAATCACTAGTAGGTAGGTCCCACAAGTTTAGGCTTCTTCCAGCCTTTTTCCTTTTCTGTTATATTTCAAATTCAACTTTAAATTTGATTTATGATAGGAGATAGGGATAAGACCAGATGATATGGTCTCATCCAATCTCATCTGATCTCTCATTCCTTTTCTATATAAAGGATGAGACTCTCTCTCCCGTGATATAACATAAAGTAATACCGAGAGTATATGAGAAGAGATATAATGTGCACATTAGTCTGTCCATTTTGACTTGTCCTTGGGACGATCTAATCCATAGATCGCAATCCGGGGCCACTTATACCTTAGGATCAGAGGTGTGAAGAGATCCATCTGCTCCAGTAGTAGATAGGCGGGCCATTGGAGCGTCAATCTTCTGCTTTGTGAGGGTTCCAAAACTCGTGTAGACCGTCATATCTTGAGGGCTCACCTTCCGCGCTTCCCAAAGTATGACAATTAAGTCACTCTTCACATTGCGCTAACCCTTTCTTTTATGAACATACAAAACACATTGGGCTTGATTGTCACTTAATTAGTGAAAAAATTCAATCAGGGTTACTATAGCCTTCTTATGTTCCATCATGACTTCAAATTGTCATTTTTTTTACCAAGCCGTTGGGAAATAATGTTGAGAATTTTCTCATGGTGGTTAAATCAAATAATAGATTTATTAATTTTGAAATTCAAAATTTCAAATAAAAATGAAAATTCAAAAAATTATTTTCTCTCCAAACTAAATTTATTTTTTTATGAAAAAAATGTGATTTTCATTTATCCCACATCACTTAGAGATGGGAGATTTTTTGAGTTTATAAATGATCATTTTAATAGCTTACTCGAAAAAGAATGAGAAAGAGAGAGAGAGCTTGTGGTTTACATTGGAAAACATGCATGCATGTGTGCGCTAGCACTGGCAAGGGTGTATGCATATGTAATTAGGTTGAGTGGTCGTGTGATTTTAAAGGTGCTAGTGGCACACTTTGTACTTGTTCCCTTGTGATCTAATGCGAATTGTTATGAGACCTTGCAAGAGGTGTAAAGTGTGAGCATGCCATTTTATATAATTTTGTAAAACGATCATATACATCCATTCTAGAGAATGACTAGAAACTGACGCTGGCTAATGCCAATGGTCTAAAAATGAATAACCATTTACTAATCAAAACGGTTAGATTATTAATCCAACGGTGGCCTCTGGTGCAACGGTTCATTCACACCTATATAAACTGGACCCCAGGTCTAAATTAATCATCAGAAATCCAATCAATCTTCTCTATAAGAACAAATTAACTCTCTTTTCTTTAACAACTTAGTTACATATTGGGTTCTTGAACTCATTAAGTCTTGAGTTCAATCACTCACTGAGCCCGTCAAAGATGGTGACTGTGTTAGCTAAGTTCTTAAGATGGTTTCTTCATAATTGTTGCATGCAAGACCAAGCAAGACTTGTTTTATCATAGAAACAATTCACTAGCAATCCGTCGGTGATTTCTAATATAAAAGGAGAGGAGGCAAATTATATTTTACTGAAAGCATATTTGATACATGATTCAGTCTGATTCAAAACAAATTTTCTATTTTAATTTTTCAGTATTCAAATTATTTATTTCAAAATAATTCTCAAACAAATGACTTATTCGAACCGTGAGCTCTAAGTTAACCATTCTCAATGCTCACTCTTGAATTTGAGAGAGAGTATTAGATTGAAAATCTATACAAATCTATAATTTCATCTTAGTTCGATTCCAGAATTATAATTAGCAATTGCACAACTAAGAAGCTTGCCTAATGTACCAGTATTTTATTTATATATATATATATATATATATATATATATATATATATATATATATATATATATATATGGAAGAGGGCTATTTTTCTTTCAAAGAAGATTTCAAAAAAATTCCCAACCTTATACTTTTTACGTGCTCCACTCCCTATTAAATATTATACCGTGTCGGTGTTTCAAGTGAAGTCTTGTTGAGTTTCACCTTTATTTTAAAAAAGTTTTTTTTTCGTGGGTTTAACTACTTGAATGCGTCAATCGCGTTCTGATTAAGTTATGACCCGATCAAGTTCTTTTACTCTTGAAGAAATTAATTGTTTTAAGTTCTATCAGTCAATCGAACCTTGATTGGACTTTCCTTCTACTCCCATGACTCAGCTAGAGAGAGGTAAAGCTGCTTCTTCTTCTTCTTCTTCTTCTTCTTCTTTTTTAAGTAGTTTTGAAATGGTAGTTATTTGAAAGGTTGTAAATGTTCAAAATCATAAACGATGAGAAAAATGCTCGGGAGATTCTGTAGATCATGCATTATTTTCATTACCATTTGCTCTATGTGAATGTGGTCTAGTTTGCGTGGCCGAGTAGATTCATTTCACTTATTGGTGGCCGTGCAATTAATTTATTATTTATTAGCGGCTACATATTATTTTTTCTTGTATGGTCCACCTAACGAGCAGATGGGGTTGATTTCTATTAAATTTGATCCTCATGATGTTGCCAACCTATTGGGTGAGGAATATGTTGCATTAGCATTTATAAATAGGAAGTTATGGTTCAACCATCTGGATGTGAGCGTTTCTCCTGTAAACCATTCATTATTTTTCACAAATTCGGGCCTATATGAATCAGTTAGACTGTCCATACTGTGGGACCCACTTAATAGACGACTGGGGTGTTCTAGACAGGTGCAATACTGGTACATGCGTGTGTAGAAGGTGGTGCGTGTGGTTAACCAACCTCCAATCTGTCATAACATTACCTACCCATCCACACTCTTTGTTAGATATGAGTCGCACACACAAGTCTCTCCTGACTCAACTACTAACTCAGCTTCCTCAACCAATTACTTCTTTTAAATATATATTACAATCGAAAGTAGGAAGAACTAAGGTCATCCTCAACTGTACATGTGGCAAGGGAACTTGTGATCTAAACCGTACATCTACTGGGCCCAATTGTGGAAATACCATTGATCAAAGACCATCGTGGCCGGACTTGTTTTCCCACGCATTTCTGTTTCATACAGTTGTTTCAAAGGCCACTAATTAGATGACTAGGATTGTTCAACCATTGTGGTTACTAGATGGACGGTCCTGATTGCCTGTTGCTATACGATTTAAATGTGATTATTGAATGCAAGTCAAATGATTCCTGCCAGGAAATAAAAAGTTGGTATTGTGGAAACTGAACCACAAAAACTGACACGTCTTTCAGATCTGTAATTTGTCCAGTGATTTCAGCCAGAAAGTGGTCATGGCCCAAAACATCATACCGATCAGACGATCCATACCGCTGGATCAGAGGATTTTTTTCTCATTGAATGTGGGCCGTTGATTGATCCTAAATTTAAATGTTTATTGCAGTCTATCAACCGAATTGACGGATTGTCTAATTATGGCGAGCACGTACTAATTTTTTATTCTTAATTTTAAATATCTGTCTAAACTAAACGGTGTTGAATAAACATTTCTTAGTATCTCAATCTCACGGAGGAATCATGCAATAGAGGCATTATTTTAAATGTTGGCAGAGTATGATGATCTATGTTCAAGCAGACGGCCACTGTCACTCTACATAAATGTACGTCAATCTAAACCGTGTAAATCATGGACCCACTGATAGTGGGCCATTTCCAAATAAGATGGATGGGATAAATCCAAGATCTTAACCTTTTACCATGTGCATTCGTTGTTTACATCATTTTTGACTTTGATTTCTATTCGATCATCCAGTAAGTGTGACTTTTGGGTCATGACTCACTTGAAGTAGGGTCCACAATTTTGAACGATTTGTACTGAACTCCATGACTGTCACGTTTACAACTGTAACGTGTTTGCATCACCACAATCTGAAGCAATCCTGCAATTCCTCTCATGCTATAGGAAAACAAAGAAAAAAAAAAGAGCCTGCTCCTTCGATCATGCTACAAACACACCCGTCCAAGGAACGCATCCCATACACCCAAGACAATCCATCAGTCAAATCACTGGGCCCCATTACTAGATCAAACCATTCCAGCCGTTCCAAGAGGCTATCAGACAGAAAACTACATGTATATAAAAAAGAGAGAAAAAATTTCAGTTGCTCAAGATTAATGATAAAAAAACCATTAACGTGATGTTTTGTCCCACCCACCCAGACATTGAATCTGTATGTTTTTTGGGATTAAGGTTAAACAAGGGGTGATGAACCAAACGAACAGGGTGGATTTCATGCATGGTAGGTCTTTCTCCCTCGTTGAAGAAAGCATTATAGTGGGTGCCCATGCAAGTTGTGTTTAGCCCAGGTTCGGGTCTCACCAATTTTTACCAGTTAACAAGGGCTCCCACTATTTTTTACCGGTTAACAAGGGGAGCGGATTAGCTCTTACCTGGGTAACAACTTAGTTGATGTATTTGTTGTATATTCATGTCATTCATTTGTTTTTCTATTTTATTTTAGGGCGTTATTCCAAATCTTAAGAAGATACAAATCTCGT
Source organism: Magnolia kwangsiensis (assembly GCA_037074715.1). Classification (NCBI taxonomy): domain Eukaryota; kingdom Viridiplantae; phylum Streptophyta; class Magnoliopsida; order Magnoliales; family Magnoliaceae; genus Magnolia; species Magnolia kwangsiensis. The sequence continues at coordinate 104,093,048 of CM073581.1, forward strand.
GGGGACCATGCTACCAAAAACAGTGATGAATGACCATTATTTCTCTTTACACAGGATGGAAAATAAACATTATGAAAATTTATTATAGGCCCTTGGGAATTTTTAATAGTGAGGCACTCAATCACTAATGTTTGAATGGTTTACATAAGATTTGAATCTACTTACTTTATAAGACTATGCTTTGAAATGACTTGGAAAAAGAAATAGACATGGTGGATATACAACACATCATAAGGTGAGACCATGGTAAGGGTAACAGCCACTATGGTGTTATTTGAGTAACACCTAGTTCCAGCATATTAGGTGAGAACAGCCTTACCCAAGAAAGTACAGGACTTAGGGTTCATTTTAATGTATGTATTCTATAACCACAGTCTATTAATTTTTTTCATACCATCTTAAGGCATGAGTCCAAAATTAAAGCACATCCAATTTTCAAGTGGATAATACCATAAAAAATAATGGTAATTGTTTATTAATGAGCTATAAAAGTTTTAGATCAAAATAATATTTGTATTTTGCCTTCATCAAAGTATATGTAACCTTATAAACATGTTAGATGACAAAAAAACATCACCAAAATTTTATGGCAAGCCTCATGAAGTTTTGAATGACAGTGTTTGATCACCACTCTTTCTCGTAAGGTATAATATACCTTAGAGTTGGATTTGTTTTATTTTTTTTAGCTCATGCCCTAAAACTAGTATGTAAAATTGACTAGATAGTAAATGTAAAATACATATATCAAAGTAGGCCCCACAGCAAAGGCCACACCTAATCCGCCCTCATTAACAAGAGGATCCCAATGAAAATTGGGCTGGCCAGCTCTTCTTAGATGTACATGGGCATTTGGGAACTATCCATAAATGGTGGAATTAATTTAATTGGCTAGATTGCGTTGCAAAGATGGAGTCATGCAAAATATTTTTGAAAGTTGATCACACGACCTAATTAAATCCCATGAGAGAAACACTGACCCAAGTACTTCTTTGGATCTACATCCATCTCAGACCATATAAAATCGGGTACAGCTTGGACCAAGTTTCCTTAGTTTTAGTGGTAATGTTCGGTATTAAACATATATTAATTACTATACGATCCTAGCTCTTGCTTGGGTGGTAAACTCTCAAGAGTTTCATATATATATATATATATATATATATATATATTAATTACTATAGCAACAAGATTCAAGATGTATTAATGGACAACTAGGTTGGAGAGTTCATTTACTCGACACCGGACATCAATGTGGCACTTGAGTATCTCATCTAATCCATTCATTTATGTTGGCCCAATGCTATAGATCTCATTATTCAACATGGATCTGACCACCCCAACCCAGTATCCGAAAACCGAATGGGTCCCGGGTTCAGGTTCGGACCCTCAAAAAGTCCATACCTAAAAAGATCCGGACCCGGCAAGACTCAAGACCGATTGACCCAAACATGGACACTCTAGGATCCGACCTAAACCCGAAATGTGTCTGCACGCGTATAGACCACCATGGTACGCCGGAGTAGCAACCTACATTAGCAAATCAAGATTTTTTATTTTTTTTTAAAATAGAAGTTGGGTGAAGTTAGACGACCTACGTCGACACAGGTGTCAATTCACATGGGTACAGAAAAAGAGGCTCCTACTGTAATAATATGGTCAAAAACTCGAAAATACAAAAGAAATGATGGAACTCTAGTCCGACCATATGGACTATATCCAGAAGATATCCATGAGCCACTGGATTAGAGAACGTTGGGACTATAGCCTTTGCATCTGGGGTTTTTTCATTGATCCAAACCATTTATATGATGGGCCTCACCTTGGATGGTGGAAATCCATAAAATCAAATCTCTCTCTCTCTGTCTCTCTCTTTCTCTTTTTTGGAGTAGTTTAACGCTTTGGTCATGTTTCTTTGGTTTGAATATGGACGGTCTTTTTGAACTTTGAGTAATCAAATGGTTGAGATACTTTGATGGTGATGAGGTTTTTCTGGGTATACGATATCCACGTCAAGGATCATGGTTTAAACATTTTTGGGACGTTTAAAAGGACCAGATCCAATTGCTAAAGCACCAACCTATCCAATTTCTAATTTCAGTACGTCGGGATGTAGTCTACCTCCTCTTAACTATCTTGAAAGGCATTCGCGCGAGTAGAATTTGAATCTTTCTGTTCAACCAACATAAAAGCGTACATTATTTCTTACCAATCCAATCCTCTATCGACTGGGCCACGTGGGACATGTCAGTTGGCACAAAGCGAGGCTGTTTATGGAATCTACGGTCTTACAATAAGAGATTTTTTCAGAGACTGATAAACGGTCCACGTTCAAATTGCAATGGAGACGTATAAGACAAGCAGATTGGATGAATTCTTTGGAAGAAAAATGCATTTAGGAAGTCCCCGTCTAATGAACGGTCGGATCTATCACGCATGTGACATGCTTATACACCTACCCCGCGAGTAGCTTTCGCGTTTCTTGCAAGACCTTTCTCAGGTTGGTGGGGGTTACGCCCAGGGTGGACTCTTTTTCTCTCCTACTTCACCCTTTACCTTTTACTATTTAATAAAAAGAATCCAAAAATTCTAAAGCGAATCGCAGGAGGATACTTTAAAGATATGACTCACCAAAAAAATCCGAAGAACCGCACGTGTTAGAATCAGAACCGTTCATCGATTTTGGACCACCTTGTAAATCAAAATAATCGAAGAGGGACAACTCATCACATGGACCACATGACACATCAAAACTAAGACCACGTGCCATCTTTTCCTTCTCCAAACATCACACGCACGGCCCCCGTTTGGTGATAGGCAGGCATGTTATTGGTATTCCCTCCTGCAACTGATGTGCTGGCCGTATCTTGGACGCACATCCCAGATCACGTGGGCCACGACAAGTGTGTGGAATCTGATCCTCGCGCGAATCTCTGAAGCACAGTCGCGCAAGGGAAAATGAATGATGAATTTTAATAATCCGGGAGTGTACCCGTCAAGTACATGTTCCGGTTCGAGCCGTTCATCCGCGGCCGAGGTCGTGCCCCAGTAGCCAGCAATAAGAGGTGAAAAGCTTTGATACTCTGGCAGAGTTGGACACATGGTACTCATTGACTTAGAAATTATATAGAAAAGTACAATTAATTAAATTAAACCGTCCAGATTATATTTTTCCGGTTCGATGTGCCAATGACAGAAAATGTAGCATATTTGATTTTCTGACTATAAGATTGGTGGAAATGACAAAAGTCCAATGGTTACATTTTAGAAAGCGAGTATCCAAGAATCAGAGGTTGGGATTGTTCCACTAATCTAATTGTTAGGGAAGTAACTTTTTCTTTGCAGCGGAATAAGCAATTTAGTATGGCCATTTCAAGTTAATGCGTGTGACGTGTACGAGGTGTATTGAGTATGAAGAGTCATAGGCAGCCAGAGTATCCAATTGCGCACCTGATAAAAGAGGGGCGATCATATGAATTGGAACTCCCTCGTCCTCCTCTCTCCCTGATCTGCACTATCCGGTATGGTACTCTCTCTCTCTCTCTCACACACACACGCACACACACTCTTCCCTGTAACTCCTCTCATTTTCCTATTTTCTACGGCTCCGATCTGTTTTTTTTTTTTTTTGGTTAGTAGGCGTCAGATTTTCTTCTCTCGCACACTGTCTCTCCTTCTCTTCTTTTACTTTCCTATTTTCTACGGCTCTGATCTGGTTTTTTTTTTTTTTTTCAGTAGGTTTGTAAGCGTGAGAGAGAGAGAGAGAGAGAGAGAGAGAGAGAGAGGATGGGAGATAAGGCGGAGGTTTTGGAGGCAGTTCTCAAGGAAGCTGTGGATTTGGTACGACTACTATTACCAGATCTGAAGTAGTTGTTTTTTTTTTCTTTTTTTGAGGATTGTTGATGGATTTTTTGGAATTTTTTTTTTTTGTTTGGTGATTGGGTTGTGTAGGAGAACATACCGATTGAAGAGGTGTTTGAGAATCTAAGATGTAGCAAGGACGGTCTGACGACTGAGGCTGCTCAGGAGAGGTTGTCCATCTTCGGCCACAACAAGCTTGAAGAGAAGAAGGTTTTGGATATATAGACAAATGTTTGGTGCATGTTCTTCATTTTTTGTTTTGTCATGTTATGTTTTTTTTTAAAAAAATAATTATTTTAGATTTTTTGTTTTGAGTGTTTCAGGAGAGCAAGTTCTTGAAGTTTTTGGGGTTTATGTGGAACCCGCTATCATGGGTCATGGAAGCTGCTGCGATCATGGCCATTGCTCTTGCGAACGGAGGAGTAAGCTTGATTTGATTTGATTTGATTTATTATTATTTTATTTTTTGAGGATTTTGCGTGGGGTATGTTTGAGATTGGGAAATTTTTTGTTTTGGCGTTTTGAATTTTGTAGGGAAAGCCTCCAGATTGGCAGGATTTTGTTGGTATTATAACCCTTCTTGTGATCAATTCGACAATCAGTTTCATTGAGGAGAATAACGCTGGGAATGCTGCTGCGGCCCTGATGGCCCGTCTTGCTCCCAAAGCTAAGGTACTATACTTACTAACGTTAGATCTATGTTGGGTCTCTCTCTCTCTTCCAATTTTAGCAGTCGATGATGAAGTGATGAAATTCATGTGGATAATGAAACCACAAGATTGGAGTATTGGATATTAGGCTTTTCTGGTGCGTAGATTTTCAAAGAATGAAGTGGATTGGATTTTGGAGTGCAATTATCAGAATCTTGAAATTTTAGGACTGTCCTCCTGCACTCATTAAGTCATGCATGTCATGCGTTTGTGGATTTTACCTTGTATGAAGTGGACTGCCGTGATATGTCTAGCTTTTATTCGATTTATGTTCCGGTAGCTGATTCGGTTCCTTTTCAACGTGATCTCCAGGTTCTCAGGGATGGGAGGTGGAGTGAGGAAGATGCGGCTGTTCTTGTCCCGGGGGACATTATCAGTATCAAGCTCGGGGATATTGTTCCTGCAGATGCCCGTCTACTTGATGGTGATCCGTTAAAAATCGATCAGGTGTGTTATTGCATCTTGTTATCCTCTTCCACGTTATTGTATGTTCAAGTGTCCTTCAATGTCAAGGCCACAGAATGTGCCACTGCAATCTTGGTTTGGGTAAGAACCAGACTCTGCTTTTCTTATCGGGCATGTCTTTTGAGGCAGAAAAAGGGGGAAAACTCTAGCTTACTCTTCGTAAGTGACATCAGCCACGATTAGGCCGTACACCCAAATGACACCTTACTGTTAAACGATCAAGGTAGGCCACCCCATGGTTCAGCTTGTTTTTGCAATGTGCAGTCTGCCCTTACTGGAGAGTCCCTGCCCGTGACCAAAGGCCCTGGCGATGGTGTCTATTCTGGTTCCACATGCAAACAAGGAGAGATTGAAGCCATTGTTATTGCCACTGGTGTGCATACCTTTTTCGGCAAGGCCGCTCACCTTGTAGACAGCACCAACCAAGTCGGCCATTTCCAGAAGGCAAGGCACTGCAATCTCTTGATCCAGGACAAATCTTGCTGTTCCCTTGTTTTTTCATTCACGTATGGTTTTTGTTTCACTGGTTAGGTCTTGACTGCAATCGGGAACTTCTGTATATGTTCGATTGCTGTGGGAATGGTAATTGAGATTGTTGTCATGTATCCTATTCAAGACCGGAAGTATCGTCCAGGAATCGACAATCTTCTGGTCCTTCTCATTGGAGGAATTCCGATTGCCATGCCCACGGTTCTCTCCGTGACAATGGCAATTGGATCTCATCGTTTGTCTCAGCAGGTTGGTATGGGTTGGATTCTGCAGAAACATTTTCATTGCTTTGTGGTTTGGTTAGTGCCCACTTTATGTGGACGTTTACTGTTGCAGGGGGCTATCACGAAAAGGATGACTGCCATTGAGGAAATGGCTGGAATGGATGTTCTTTGCAGTGATAAAACAGGAACTCTAACTTTGAACAAACTCACAGTTGACAAGAATCTTATCGAGGTCGTACGGAATGCCTGTGACTGAGTTTTGTTTTTGAGGATGGAAATGGATGCTTATTGTGTCTCCTCGCTTTGAATTTATCATTCCCCAGGTTTTTGCAAAAGGTGTAGACCAGGACACTGTCATTCTAATGGCTGCCAGAGCTTCCAGAACTGAAAACCAAGATGCCATCGACACTGCTATTGTTGGGATGCTAGCCGACCCAAAAGAGGTAATGGAAATTCCATATGTCAAGGTCTCAAGTCCAACCGGTTGGACCGCAGGGTACGGTCCACCTGGTGACTTGCTAAGCGCATGGGACATCCAACCCATTCAATAGATTGGCCCCACCATGAAGAATGCTTCATGAAAAAAAAAAATCAGCACTATCCATTGATCAAGTGGACCACACTTGTATTTTGCTATTTATCAATGGCTATATACTGTTTTTTATGGTGTGGCTCACTTGACGATTGTTTAGGGCTGATTTTTGCACTAGGTGATCCTCATGGTGGGGCCAACCTATTAGGATGATTGGATGTCACAAGCACTTAACATGTTAGAAGTTGTCCACTGGTGGACTGTTAACTGCGGTCCAACTGGTTGGACTTGATCTCTCTCTCTCTCTCTCTCTCTCTCTCTCTCTCTCTCTCTCTCTAGATATACGTGTGTGTGTGTGTGCGCGCGCGCCTATTTGGATGGATTGTTAATTTTTCTCTTTTGGATTTCCCCCTTTTTATTGCACTAAAAGGCACGGGCTGGTGTTCGAGAGATCCATTTCCTTCCTTTTAACCCGACTGATAAACGGACAGCTCTAACTTACATCGACAGTGAAGGGAAAATGCATCGTGTTAGTAAAGGTGCACCAGAGCAGGTACTACTAGTATTGTTGTTTTCATGGTTTCTTCTTTCTTGTTTGGTGTGACTTTTACAATCCCTGGCTTTGGTTGCTGATCCTCATTGGCCAAGGGTTGCCCAGATTTTGAACCTTGCACACAATAGGTCTGACATAGAGCGTAGAGTTCATGCTGTGATTGACAAGTTTGCGGAGCGAGGGCTTCGATCCCTTGCAGTTGCCTACCAGGTAAATTATCGGCATCCTCTCTTTTGCTGACTCTACTTTATTCTTGTCTATTTTCTAGTTGTGTATGAGTAACCTATTTCATTTGCTATTTGGGTACAACATTGATTGTTATGCAGGAGGTTCCAGAGGGTAGGAAAGATAGTCCAGGAGGTCCATGGCAATTCATTGGTCTCATGCCTCTTTTTGATCCTCCTCGACATGACAGTGCAGAAACAATCAGGAGGGCACTAAACCTTGGTGTGAATGTTAAAATGATCACAGGTTGGCTTCTGTCTTATGACATCATTCTTTACAATTTAGTTATTGGAAAATACCAACCACATTTCTACCGTTACCCTTCAAAAAAACAGGAAGAAAGAAATAAAGAAAAAACTACACTTCTACACTTTTACAAGTTTTTTTTTTTTTTAAATCTAAGTTTCTAATGTTCTTCATTATATGCACTTCCTTTACGTTTATTCTTCAAATCAATCAAAGGGGTCTCATGAATAAAGTTGGCTACTTGCGAGGTCCTTCCATTTCATTTTTAGTTCTCTGAAAGCTTCCAAAATGCCTAGGAGATCCATTCACCACCTATGCATTTAAACTACAGAAAAATAGAAAATGCAGGGAACCTCCCCCACCTTTTAGGAAACCTTAGGAATGCCATCCATCATGTGACCAAAGTTGAATCCTGAAGGCACTTTTATTGGGTGAGGGTGCCATTTTGAGTCAGCTTGAGACTCGATTGATGAGTCCCTAAATTCATTCAGGTGAACTTTTGCATGGAAACTAAATGGAAAAATAAAAATATTAGGAATCAGCTGCTGCTGGAAGATGTGTTTAACAAATATGGGCATGGCCCTAAACATGCACAGCATAAAGAATTCCTAGCCTGTCTGAGAGTTGTGAACATTCACAAGGCCAAAGAAAAGTGTCTTTTTTTATCACTAACAAAGGGAATTTCTGGGAAAAAAAGGAAATTTATTGAAGGAGACATGGTATTAAATACACAATCCATCAAGGCAACAAACAAATGAAAAGAGTATAAGAGAATACTTGTTTATGGATTGGCCGGTAAATTGTATAAATTTAAGTTAGGAGTTGCCAATGTTTGGGTGTAAAACTGTAAATACCATGAGTTTCATATGAATCAGAGCTGATGTCACCTTTCATCGAGTTAGACTTTTTTGTGGCTCGGTTTATTCAGTCCAAAGTTCAGGCCATAGGAAAGTTTGTCAAGGGGTGATAATGTTCTTGATCTTGTATCATTTCCACATTTCTCAGTTTTCATACAATCATCTTTCCTTTTAGATTGTTCTATTTGGACAACTGATGTTCTTTATCAATTTTCTGTCAGGCATGGAAGGCCTGTTTTTACATTATTGTGTCCCCCGCTCCATATGTTAATTACTTGTCTGTAACATGCTTGGATTTCTATCAGGTGATCAACTAGCTATAGGAAAGGAAACCGGTCGCCGTCTGGGAATGGGCACCAACATGTACCCTTCATCAGCTTTGCTAGGACAGAACAAGGATGAGTCAATTGCTGCTTTGCCAATCGATGAGCTGATAGAGAAGGCCGATGGTTTTGCTGGTGTTTTCCCTGGTATTTGCTCGTGGCATCAAGACTGTTCATTCTTTGCTTCGAGTAGTAAAACATCTTCTATCACCTTGCTTATGTCTATTTATTGATTCAGAGCACAAATACGAGATTGTTAAACGTCTGCAAGCAAGGAAACATATATGTGGAATGACTGGTGATGGAGTTAATGATGCTCCTGCTCTTAAGAAGGCTGACATTGGGATAGCCGTTGCAGACGCAACTGATGCAGCTCGCAGTGCTTCTGACATTGTCCTTACAGAACCTGGCCTGAGTGTCATCATTAGTGCCGTGCTGACGAGTCGTGCAATCTTTCAGAGGATGAAAAATTACACAGTAAGCATTGCCTCCTGATCATGGATGAATGTTCTTCTTCCCATTGAAATTCGTTTGTTTTCCCTTCCTCCCTTGTCAACAGTTTAATCACTTCTTCCCCACCTTTTTTGCTGCATAAGCTGTTTCTGATAGAGTCCCATTACATTTTGCAGATTTATGCAGTGTCTATTACAATTCGTATTGTGGTAAGTTATCTGATAGAAATATATCAGGCTTAATCATGTAAATGTCATATGGTTGTACCTGCACCTCTGGTATGACTTTTGTGTCCAGCAAAACATCTAGTATAAATGATTAGTCAGGTTTGTCTCTACTAGCACAAATTCAGTTTAGATATCGTCTAGATGGCTTTGCTGGCATACGTGTGAAGTACAGGTTTTTGTGTAGAACTGACGGCAGTTGGTACTACCAAGCCTGCTCCTGAGGTTGCTTTTTTATTATGAGTTGAGCATGCTGTGATTCATTTTTGAAACCATCTAACTTAATATGCTTGGATTCATTTAAATGAGTGCTGGGCGGTTTTGTTTCCCTTACATGAGCATTGCTTGGTCAGGGAACCCTAGGTTTTGGTTACCAAAATGAAGTAAAATCATGTATTTATACTTCCACTTGGGGTGTTATTGTAACAGCTTGGTTTCATGCTGCTGGCTCTCATATGGAAGTTCGACTTTCCACCCTTCATGGTTCTCATCATCGCCATCCTGAATGATGGTTTGTGCCTTTACCCAAAAATCATCTGCCTTTTTCGCTTCTTTCTAGTTTAGCATGCGTATGTAGCTTCTTATTCTTCTTCTTTTTTCTCTTGTTGCTCAACTGGTTGGCCAATAGTGGCTCTGTTTTTTTCGTTCTTTCTCATTCGTTCTGCAGTAAATTCCTAAAACCTCTCTACCATCTATCTCTCTTTAAATGAGCAGCTCTCCTATACATGATCAGGTACCATAATGACAATATCCAAGGATAGGGTGAAGCCTTCTCCTCTTCCAGACAGCTGGAAGCTAGCAGAGATCTTTGCAACTGGCATCATTCTGGGAAGTTACTTGGCGATGATGACTGTGATTTTCTTCTGGGCGGCCTACAAAACTGATTTCTTCCCGGTATGAAGACTATACTGACTAAATAAACAACTGATCAGCATAATGCAGTTGGTAATTCACTTTGATCTGTGCTTTTGGACGAGGGTATGCCTGTGGTTTTTACAGCAAAAAATTCTTAAATGGTTTTGAAGTACAACCGAGTTCCTTCTGGTTTGGATAAAGTACATTCTCTTGGGCCTCCAGATGATTCAGAAAATCGAACAAAATGCATTTATTTCCGTGGATGTTCATAGGATGTTGAGTTTTGTGTTTATGATTCGACTTCTAATGCTACTTATAGCATCGGAAGGAGAGAGTATCAATGGCTAACCCTCCCTACTGCTTCCCCGCCACACACACACACGAAGAAGCCAATTTACATTTGTTTACATTACTGCAAGTCCCATTCATTTGAGTTTTGAAATGATTTGGTCAAAATAGTGTACCATTACTGCTCGGGTTCCTTTGATTTATAGCTCCTTGCCTTGCCAGTTGCATTGATTAACACTTGCACCTCTGCTACTTGGGAATTTGCCAGAGAATATTTCATGTTTCAAGCCTTCAGAAAGAAGCTCATGATGACATCAAAAAGCTTGCTTCGGCAATATACCTGCAAGTGAGTACCATCAGCCAGGCTCTCATATTTGTGACTAGATCGCGGAGCTGGTCCTTTATTGAGCGCCCCGGTTTGTTGTTGGTAGTAGCTTTCTTGGTTGCTCAGCTGGTGAGAGAGTCTTCCTATCCCTTTCATGCCTTCTGTCTTTCACCTTCGTAGAACAGCGTGCTTATCAATCATATGTGCTCCGTATGCAATGTTCAGATTGCTACACTGATTGCCGTGTACGCAAGCTGGGGTTTTGCTGCTATTGAAGGGATTGGCTGGGGTTGGGCCGGTGTTATTTGGCTCTACAATATCATCTTCTACTTTCCGCTTGATCTCATCAAGTTCATAATTCGCTACGCACTGAGTGGGAAGGCTTGGGATCTTGTCATCGAGCAAAGGGTATGCATGCATCTATTTGCCTTCGTTTCCGTTTTGTTGGGTTTCCTGCTCTTGTTGATTGTGGCGGGTTCATTTTGTCTTGCAGATTGCCTTCACTAGGCAGAAGGATTTCGGAAAGGAGGCGAGGGAGCTTAAGTGGGCCCATGCTCAAAGAACACTGCATGGCCTGCATCCTCCAGATACCAAGATGTTCAATGAGAGGACCAATTTCACGGATCTTAATCAGATGGCAGAAGAGGCTAGAAGGCGAGCTGAGATTGCAAGGTATCTTACTACCATCTTAGTAATAATAAAGAGCACAACTGGAATGATCTTTTCTAGAGCTTATGTCTTCCGCGTGCTTCCCTTGTCATTCTTTTGACTCTTCTGACTTCATTCGTTTTTTGAGAGAAATGAGCCATTGTAAAATGTCCATAGTGAAGTTGATAGCTGGTGAATCTATCACTGGCCTATCAAGAATGGACAGCTATGGGTGGTGGGTCACACTCGCTTTGAACTTTAGGCATCCGGATCAAATTGGCCCCCACTCTTTATCCCAACTGACTCTCTGAATGGAGGTTGATGAGTTCCACGCACGTTGGTGTTTCTCTGTGGATGCTTCACTCCTGAATCATATCCCCAAACTCCCACTACTGAGGGATCAGGTGGTGCTCTGCAGTGGAAAGTGGGTCCTGCATGCTTCAACCCTTAAAAATGGTTGTACACTACGGTACCTACTTTGCAATGGATGTTGATCAGAGGGTGATATGATTCATCCAAAGAGAACTGTGACTGTGGTTGTTTTGACCTCAGAATAACCATTTCCTGAAAAACTACAGTTCCATGACTAAGTTATAATTTAAAATTTTCTGAAAGTGAAGATGGACGTATATAACCCAATATCTGTTTCCAGGCTGAGAGAATTACACACCCTGAAAGGGCACGTGGAGTCGGTGGTGAGACTGAAGGGTCTTGACATAGACACCATCCAGCAAGCCTACACTGTCTGAAGAGCCGAAAGGGGAAAAAAAAGGTGTGAGCAGAAGGGGAAAGAGAAGGGGTCCATATGCCCTCAGATGTTTTTTTATATTCATCAATCCCATATGCATGTGAACAATGACCGTTGGGTGCTGTGAGTGAGAGAGTAAATGTATTTAGGCATGTAATGATAGCCTGACGCCTTCCGCATATTTATAAGCGGGTAGTTTTTTTTTTCTTTTTTTTTAATCTCGTTTATATTATTTCTATTGCCATCACTTACGTATGTGTGCTTGTGGGCCTGTGCTTTCAATTCCAACCGCATGGGTGCCCCTCAGAAATGTCGTTTCTCTGTCTCTCTCTACGTGGAGGGGGAAAAAAAGAAAAGAAAAGTGCAATGAGATGCCCGACCATGTGTAGAGGTGCTTATCATGTAGTATCTATGTATTGGCTTTGGCTCTCTTTTTCTTCTTCTTTTTTAAAATTATTCTCTCTTTCTTTATATATATATATATATATATATATTTCAGCCATGTGCTGGCCACTCTCCACTCCCTGGATTGATTATGTTACTACAACAGTGCTCATGATCATGCGTGCATGTACCTTGATGTGTCATTTATGTGGAATGTCTGCTTTGATGCGGACGGCTTTAATGCTTGTCTGATGCATGCATGTGCCAGCATGTGCCATATAAATAGAAGGTAGACGTTTGTCAGCTGCAGATTTTGAATCCTTCAATTTGGCTAGGGGGGCTTTGATTGTGGTAGGATGTGCCATTTTAGAGTAAGGAGCTCAGCGATTTGTAGCTTTTGGTCCTCGAGGGTGCAACTGGAAGTACGCTAAGGTTTAGACTTTAGATTGGAGTGTGTTTGGGGCTGTAGTAAACGGTTTTCATCTTGAGGGTGCATCTAGAGTACCCTCAGGTTTCAGACATTCAGATGGGCCGTTGTTTGGGGCTGCAAGAAATTGTTTTCTTCATCTCATCTGTGAGCAATTCCAGCCGTCTTCAAATGTGTCGGCATGGGCATCAGCGATTTGCATTTTGAGCAGATGGAACTATTTAGTAGCATGTGCACCAACGTGGTGTGAGTGCGAGAGATCCAGTCCATGATAACATGCTGTGGGCTGAGGCAGTTTGGCACCGTATCAGGTGGGCCATGAAAATGGTGCTTTGCTGGTGTTCCGTACCTTGTTCATGGGTTCACTCTCCTTGATACAGGGAAGGATGAAATCCCTTTTGAGCTTTTGTATGCTGGCAGGCTAGAAAGGCAAGCCGCAAAAACCTTTGGATGCGGGTCCGACCTATAACCACATCACTGCAAACACATGGGCCCAAGTGACAGCTAAAGGAAACCACTCCCATGTGGACGCGGATTGGATTGTGCATCAAGGAGGTAGCATCGTGTGAATAGTGTGGCCCACTGTAATTAATGTGTCCTGTTTTTCCATCTCATTTTAGGGCACCCCAAAATTGAAGCATATCCAATGCTCAAAGTGGACTACACCACAGCAAATAGCGGGCGGGGAAATGACATCAACCATTGGCACCTGCCTAGGGCCCACAACAACGTTTATTTGTCTTCCAACCTGTACATAAGGTCACACAGATCTAAATGATGGAAATATATATATATATATATATATATATATATATATATATATATATATATATATATATATATATATATATATATATATATATATCAGCTTGATCCAAAACTTCTGTGGCCCCCGAGAAGTTTTCAATGGAAGGCGTTCAATTCCCACTGTTTCCGGTGGCGTGGTCTACTTGAGCTTTGGACACGCTTCAATTTTGGGCTCATACCCTAAAATGAGCTGGAAATACGGATGGACGGTGTGGGCCCCCCAGTCTTGCCTCGTTAGCTCCCCACAACACGATCATGCGTCCATTCCAGGTGCAGGCAACACACCAACAAGAGTGGTGCGTAAAACAGAGAAGGGCAATCAAGATCGTTAAGTCCAGCAGGACCCCAACAATGGATGGCCAATGGACCAAAAATCTCCCCATCAAACAGGTCCCACTGGAGTTCTTTTTCATCTTTCAACATTGTGTATGAACTGCTGACCATACTTTTCTTTAACCATACGTCTGCAGGCCAAACTCAAATGATTTTTTATTTTTATTTTTCTATTTCTAAAAGATGACTGATCATCTACAGCTGGCTGTAATCTACAAGCATTTTGCAATTGAAAGGACAAGTGAAAATGAGAATTCTGAGGGCTTAAAAACATGTTGTAGGGTACAACCAGTCGTAGGTGAGACTAGGTTCTTTATCTAATAAAGGAATTTGTCTACTTCAAAGATCAAGAAAAGGAACAACAGAGAACTACCACCGGCTGTAGTAGTGAATTTGTGTACAAGACGGGAGGGTCAGCGCAAACACCATTGTCCTCTTACCAACCAGACGACCACCAATACAATCTAGAAAATACAGCAATAAATCATAGAATCCATCTGGGCCACATTTCCCTTCCAGACCCAAACACCTCACCTTCACACAACCAGCTCACTTCACAAAAGCAACGTGTGCATTTGTATACATGCTATGTACATCCTACAATAACCATGTCAGCATACAAATGAAAAAAAAAAGAGTGACCACCTCCCACCATGCAACCTCCATATTTATAACGGCGGTCATCTTCGATTCCTAACGATCAACTGTCAGATGAACATTGCAGGCTGATTGCGGGTCCCATCAGCCCCCCAAAAGCCTCCTCAGAACAGATTTCTGTTCTGCAGTCAGCCTTGATGGGAATTTAACATCAAACTTGATTCTCAAGTTCCCCTTCTTTCCAGGTTCCTTTGCAATCGGCATCCCTTCCCCGGGGACCACCATCTCATAGCCTGGTCCGACAATGTCTGTTATCGGTACAGTCAGATTCCTTCCATCGAGAGTCGTTAGATTGATGGCCGTTCCTGTGAGAGCGTCAACCAGTAGTATCCTCTGGTTGGCCACCAGGTCATTCCCATCCCTCTTGTAAACTGCGTGGGGCTTCTCATCTATGATGAAAACAAGGTCAGCTGGGATGACATTAGGTTGCTCGTTACCCTTCTCGGGGAAAGTGATCTTTGTGCCCTTCTTCCAACCAGGCTTGATATTGATGGTCAGGATCTCCTCCACCGTTGTTGCTTTGCTGCAAAAGAATCCTCAATGTTGGACTCAAGACGAAAAAAGAATAAAGGCCATGCGTTTGGGTGCACACTTGAAAGAGTTCTCTCTCTCTCTCTCTCTCTCTCTCTCTCTCTCTCTCTCTCTCAACAGAGAAAAAAACATCTTTTCTACACCCAGTAACATTTAAGACTTCAAACTTTTACAGCTCCATAGAATAGTATGGTTTACTGATTTTCTGAATTTGAACAATGCATTCTTAGAAGAAATTCTTCACAACAGAAGAAGAAAATGCTCAATAACAGTTTCTTCAGACCGGGCTTCAAATATTTCAAGTTTCTCCCAACCTACATACATTCTCATATAGTGATCAGTTTCCTAAGGATAAATCATGATGCCCACACCTGTTGTTTTAAAGCGGCCACCAGCAATCAACCAAAAAATAAAAATAAAAATCTTTCTTTCTTTGTTATTCTAATTTTTTAATTGGATTAAATCAGGAGTAAGATGGGTAGATTTTATTGCTCAGCTGCCGACTCGCCAAATCAACTTGTGCAATCAGATGGTCAGGGAATGTTCGGAGGAAAGTGAGTCAAGTTTAATCAATTGCTAATGCAATGCTATTAAACTGGATGTATATCATTGTTGCACGAGATGGGAGTAGTGTATTGTATCATATATAGAAACATGATTATCTACATGTATGAAGTGATTTCCTTGAAAAGGCTCAAGCAAAAGCTAAAGAGCAAAGTGTAACACATAATTCATTGTGTTGGTAACTTTCAACAGTTAATCTTTATGGAGTGCATTTCAACATTGAGGTCAGGCTCTGGCCCATATATTACTTATATAAAAATAATAATAATCTTTATGGATGATATTGGTGGTTATGTTAACATTTTCTCTTCACAGCTGCACTTTTCATGGAAGTAAGCACACTGGATTCCAGGAACAAGGATCACCTAAAGCAAGTCCTCAAGCAACAATGTTTACAGGCATTTGGAGGAATCTCAGCTAAGGTTACTAAAAAACATGACACAGAATGCACATTTCAGCAACCCAACAATGAGTGTCTTTCGTTCTTTCTTTTTGGCAGGGCATCAGGCCATTGCCTGCAGAATGCCTGTGGTAAGACTCGATCCCATGTGTACACCACATCAGCAGAGTATAAACTACCAACTGGGATACCGTGCTGGACATAACTCAACAATGAGTTTCATGAGCTATTCTAACTTAATTTCAGATTTGGGAAGTTTTTAAAATGGTGGCATTTGGCAAAAGTTTTATTAAGAAGCAAAGCATTAAAAAAATAATAATAATAAATCTCAACATATATGATGGACCAAAAACGAGTGATGCTCTCATCACTTCCCTTTGGCTAGCCTAACAGCCGCCTCACTGGCCTCCCTCAGACAAATGGAGAATAAAGCTCCCAATCTGGCTACAAGGGATTTAATCTCCAACATACGAGGACCCGAGATATCCACCAAAGCCCATAGAGTGACAATCCTGGAGTCTCCTCCAATGACTATCGTCCCAAAAAAGAGGAGAAAATATGCAGTCCTCTTGAGTGCAAGAATTTCAGCAACCTTACCGCAAGGGCCAGGAAAAACCATCAACCTCTTGTCACTTCTGGATATTCCCCCAATACCAGAAGGAGCTGGATTCCCAGATAACAACCATAAAATCTGAACTTGATGACAGATTGGAGTGGTTTCCAATTTAGTTTATCTTTCTTCATTTTTCTCAATGATAAAAGAAGAAGAAGATAGGTTTAATTGGAAGCCGCTCCAATCCGACTTCCAGTTCAGATTTGATGGTTGTTCTCTAGGCTTCAGATTGAGATTTGATCGGAGTTTAGAATGTTTGAGCTTAAAATCCATTTTAACTAATTCATCCACTTGATTGTAAACTACAAAAAAGGGCAAATGCGCTTTTGAAAGGACATGGGACATTCACACCATCAGAAGGCGTCTGCTTACCTATCAGCTGTGGGACTCTAACAACATGCAATCAACCCATTGAGAGATGAAAATGTGGAAACTTACAGCAAAAGACACTTGCAATGCATCTAATGATATGAGCAACACGACACCCATGCATGTGTTTGTGTAAAACCTAATACAGGGAAAAGCCAAACCTTTCGTTAAATAGTAACTCAATGCTTGAACAAAACCCCATGAAAAGAGTGCTAAGACCTATTCTCCTATCGTTCTTAACCAACCATTACATGGAGAGAGTCAGTAATCTCTCAAGGCTGCAACACCGTGACGTGAGAAGTCATTTTCCTCTTAAGGCATATTGTGTAAAAATGGTGCAACCCGGTTATCGAGTCAATGAGATCTTGACACCCAAATGGCAAAGGAATGGACAAGGGTACACCCATAAGAATATTTGAGTAGAGAGGGAGGAATACTTCACTAATATCAAACTTCTTACAAAACTAATGAAAACTCACACTAATAAAATTTTAGAATGCCTACTTCCTACACCACCCCTCCTTTTATAAACCTTAAATGAATCTTCAATGAGAATCCCCCGAACTAATAGATTGATTTCAAATCAATCTAATCTACCTAAGATGGTCAAAGCCTAATAATAGTAAAAGCAAATATAGGAAATAATCATCTAAATCTTCAAACACATCATGAAATTGGTCCCTATATGTTCAATCAAATCTCTCCATATCTTCAATCACATCTTTAAATCAGCCCCCATATTTTCTACAAATAGTAAATTGTAAATCTCAATATTTAGGCCCCAAATCTATAAATAAACAGTAAAAAATTGGGACATGCTGGGCCCTATAGTGGGTTATGGGCCCAACATCATTGTTGGGCCCTATAGTGTGCTTAAATGGGTCGTGGGCCTGCATTATTCCCACTGGGTTGGAAAGAATTCGACTCCGACAAGTTGGACGCTTCACAAATAGTAGAGGTACAAATCAAATCTTTTCATTCATTGCCTGTGAAACATGTGCATTCAGAATGTGTCATGTTCTTCCATTTCACCAAGTATTGCCTATACAGCCCTCGTCGAGAGTCAGCAGTCTTCATTTGAAACACGTTTAGTTTCTTCATTTTTTTTTTTTGGGTTGTTTATCCATATCAGTAATGGCTTCATCTTGCACGTTAAACACCTTGTCATGGTTCTCGAACAAATCTGTCACATTGAAGGTCGATGAGATTTGTATGTCATCTGATAACTCGATCTCATAGGCATTGTCACCTAACTTCCTCTTGACTCCGCATGAACCAATCTTTTTTTACTTGAGCTTGTTATAAGTTTCCCTACGAAATCTTTCTCTGGGAAGATAAACCATAACCAAGTCACCTTCTCTACAGGTATAAACCTTTCGCGGCTTCTTGGTACATGGTGTTGCTTTCTTCAATCTTCTTCTTCATCCAAGCTTACAATTCTTGAATGTGCTTGGCAAAAGCATCAACATCTTCACTCACTTGATCTTGTACCAGTAATGGTACTAAGTCAAGTACTTGATGTGAACTTCTCTCATTCATTATTTCAAATAGGGACTTTCCAATGGTACGATTTATTAAGTTGTGTAGGAAAATTTGGCTTGGGGTATAGCCAAGTCCCACTAAGGTAAGTTATCACATAAGATACTCCTCAAGAGCTTACTGAGACTTATGTTGACTACCTCAATTTGTCCATTTGTTCAAGGACAATATGCGGTAGAAAATTGAAGCTTAGTCCCCAACCACTTCCATAAAGTGCGGCAGAAGTAACCCACAAACTTCAAATCACAGTTTAAAGTTTCGGTACCCCGTGAAGTCTATATATATATATATATGTGCATAGCATCCACTGTCCTTTTACATAGAATGAAGTAGGCTATCTTCGAAATGTAGACTACCACAACAAAAATTAAATCTGCTCCCCTTGGAGACTTGGGAAGACTTAGAATGAAGTCCATAGAAATATCTACCCATGGTATGAGTGGAACAGGAAGTGGTGTATAAAGGCTGGTATTATGCACATGACCTTTGGAGACTTGGCATTGTCTACATCATGCTATGAAGCATTCAATGTCATGGCGTATACGAGGCCAGGAGCATTTTTCTCCACCATGTCCAATGTTTTATCTCTTTCAAAGTGTTCACCCAATCCTCTGTAACGCTCCTTCAAAAATGCATAGGCAAGAATCTTTACATAAATATCCATCATGTGAGATGAATTCACACTTTGAATCTCGGGCATCCACAAACGTGTGGAGTACTTAGCCAAAAAATGGGATCCTCCTTGTATCGTTCTTTTAATGCCTCGAATCCAACGACCTCCACGACAAGAATTCCTAGTAGAACCACCCTCCTACTCAAAGAATCCACTGCTTGGTTCTAGCTTCCATATTTATGGCGCAAAAAGAAATTATATTCTTATAGAAAAGTCATCCATTTCACATAAGGAGCACTCAACTCCTTTTGGGAGTTGAGATATCTCAACACCTCATGGTCTAAGTATAGAATGAATTCCCGATGAATCAAGTAATGTCTCGAATGTCATAGCACTTGGACCACGTAGTAGAACTCAAGATTATACATGGGGTAATTCTTCTGTGCATCATTAAGCTCATCGCTAAAGAAAACGATCAGCTTACTGTCCTAACTTAACACCGTGCCAACACCAACATTTGAAGCATCATTTTTCACTTCAAAGATTTTATTGAAGTCCAGAAGTACAAGAATTGCAGCCTTTGTCATCTTTTTTTATATATATATAGCACCGAAGCTTCGATCCACCACTTTAGTCAATTTAAACTTATCTCTCCACATGCAATCAGTGACAGGTGCGATAATGGTGCCGAAATTCCGAATAAATCTTCGATAAAATGTCCCTAAGCTATGGAAAGAACAAACCTTTGAAAGGGTTCGTGGGATGGGACCACTCCACAATGGCCTTGATTTTCTCCCAGTCGAGCTTGATCCCTTTTGCAAACACAATATATCTTAAAAGTACAACACTACTGACAAGGAATGAGCATTTTTTCAAGTTAACAAATAGTGACTCCCACTGTAATACATCAAATATTCGTCCTAAATGATCAAGGTGAATAGATGAATCAAGACTAAAAATAAAAATATCATCAAAATAGACAACTAAGAATTTCCCCATAAAGGGGAGGAGTTCCTCCATCATCAACCTCATGAATGTGCTCGATGCATTTGAAAGGCTGTTGAATGGCATGACGAGCCACTCGTACAACCTATCTTGAGACTTAGATGCAGTCTTCCACTCCCCGCCAAGCCGAATGTGTAGCTGATGATATTTAGTCCTTAGGTTAATCTTTGAAAAGAACTTTGCTCCATGCAACATGTCCAAGCTGATGATATCTGGTCCTTAGATTGAACTTTGAAAAGGCCTTTTGCTCCATGTAGCATGTTCAGCATATCGTCCAAGCAAGGAATAAGAAACTCGTACTTGATAGTAATCCAGTTGATCAAACAACTACCCACACACATCCTCTAAGATCCACATTTTTTAGGGGTTAATAATGCATGAACAACACATGATAACATGCTTTCTCGAATTAAACCCTTCTACAGAAACATAGTAACATGTCGGTGGAGCTTAGCATGTTCAGCTGGACTTGTCTAGTAGTACACAAAATTTGGTAGGCTGGAACCTGACACTGTATCAATGTGATGTTTTTTTTTTTAAGTAACTGAAGCATATATTAAAAGGAAAAGAGCACCCATTCTACAATTAGATTTTTGGCAAGGGACCCCACTGATCTAGCTGTAGTCGTAGAGTCATTGAAGCATCTTTCGTTCCTCTCCTTCCAGACCACCCACCATATAGCGATAATTGTCAATGTGATGTTGAATGTTTCTAATAGGAGGAAATCTAACTGGGAGTTCTTCGGGCACGAAATCTCATATTCATAAAAAAAGCTCCTGTATAGGAGGCAGGACATCTAACTATTTCGTGTTTTCTTTAGTAACCAAAACATAAATGATGTCAGCCCCCTTGCTTTCTTCTTCAAACTTTTGCACCCACCCATTTTATCAAATTTGGGTTCCGCAGATACTTGTTCTTTGAGATTTAATTTACCCACAAATTTTTTTTTTTTTTTTGTGAGATGTTCTCACTGCTCTCCTTGTATACCAAAATTGTGAATATCTTCCCACTAGAAGTACAAGTGGTGCAGAAAATATTGTGTCAAAACCATCACCCCTCATCAGCCACTTGGGGCGATGATAACATAGTTCGTTGGATAACCAATGACTCTCCCCTATAACCACAATCATCTACTACATATTTCCAACATGCACCTCCTCCTCATATGCATATTTTTCATATTTTTGGTCCACTTTGACTTTCATTTGTATGCAGTCGGGAGTGTCTTTAATATATTCTCATTCCTCAGCTAAATTTACTTTAATTGTAAACGATGTTCAGGACAATGAAAAAAATGATGTCCTGATTGCCCACACTTAAAGCACGTGAAAGGAGTATCGCTTTGTCCATTTTGGATGTATTGACCCCCTCGTCTATAACCACTTCCCCGGATTGGGGTTTGGTTTCATTGTTAGACATTAGCGCATCGTCCCTCGGCCTAGAAGAGGCCCCATTGTTGCCTTACGTGGAAAGTTAGCATGATGCCATGTTGTCAATGACAGCCCTTGTGAGGCGCCAAATTCTCTCCCAAGTCCCAAATTAATTATATGCATCAGACATTTTAAATATATCTTTCAAAGCCAATTCATTTCTGATATTCGGATTAAGACCATTAAGATATCTGGAAATCTTTTGGTCTTTATACTCACGAAACCTACCCATGATGTTAATATATGGAGCTCCTTGGTGTATTCATTTACCGATTTGTTCCCTTAATACAAATTTTGACATCTTTGATAGAGGTCACGGACATGAGTCGTAGATAGAAATTTCCTTTTTAACTTCTTCTTCATCTTTTCTCAAAAAATTATTTTGTTTTTACCTTAACGGATTCATTTGACTTGGAGATCATCCCACTAAGCTAATGCATGACTGGAAAACTTCATAGTTACTAACTCCACCTTCTGATTATCTGCGATTTCCTTGTACCCGAATACATTTTCCACCTTGCTTAGCTAATTGATGAAGTCGCCGACATGCAATTGACGATGAAATCCTAGAATGTCCACACAAGCCAAGGCCGTACATTGTTGCTTAAGACCTTCGTGGGAACCTTCCCCTACGTATCCAAGAGCTCTAACTTCAGTCTCCGGATTCTTTCCACGTCGAAGCTCTCCCACTTGATTAGTGAGATCACCTACTGTATGCATGAGTTGATCTAATCGCTCTGTGAGTGCACAAATTAATTGGGCTACTTGCGAAAACTCATCCTGTGTCACCCCTTTCGATGCCATTAGAAGATGACGTAGAGTTGAAAATTTCCAAAGATGATCCGCTTTGATACTAAAATGGTGCAACTCGGTAATCGAATCAATGGCATCTCAACACCCGAAAAGAAATAGACAAGAGTACACCCACAAGAATAATCAAGTAGACAAGGAGGAATATATTGTTGATATCAAACTTCTTCTTACAAAACTTTTAGGAAAACTCATGAGTAGAAAATTTTGGAATGCTTAACACCTATACCACCCATCCTTTTATAAATCCCAAATGACTCTCCATATGGGAATCCTCCCGACTAAGAGATTAATTTCAAATCAATCTAATTTACCTTAAGATGGTAAAACTCAATAATAAGAAAAAGCAAATCTAGGAAATAATCCTCTAAATCTTCAATCACATGTTCAAATTAGCCCATATATCTTGAATCACATCTTTAAGTCAGCTCCCATATTTTCTACAAACAGTAAATTGCAAATCTTGATATTTAGGCCTTAAATCTATAAATAAACAGTCCAAAATCAGCAAACTTTGGGCCCTACGGTGGGCTATGGGCCTATGTCATTGTCAGGCCCTATAATGGGTGTAGGTAGGTCTAGGTGGGCCTTGGGCCTAGGTGGGCTGTGGGCCTGCATAAAAAATTCCCCCCACCAATACATTCTAGAGGTTTGCTAATGCAATACAATATGTCGGAACTTTTGCAGTTGGATCCAGGTCCTTTCTAAAGACTCAAAACTATTTATGCGAAGGGACTCACCTTAGATGTGAGATATCCAAAAGAAATCTCAGGTTGAAATATATAAACCCTATGATTATTTAAAGCATTAGGAGGCCAAATTCAAATGAAAAGACTTAAATGAACAAATGGTAGAATAGTCCAATCTAACAATCTTTATTGGTTTGGCTATCCCCCATCTGAGGTGAAACCTTTCATATAAGTGGTTCGAATTATTGAGAGTTGACCCTGATAAAGTCCCGGTGCATCTATAGCAATACTTCAGGATGGATGTATTCTAGCAAGCCTCTACATTTTATTCCATTTCTTTCATTTATCTAGAGCTTGTGTAAGTATCACACATCCGGTGAACGCTTTGATTCAATTCCAAACACATTCTAATCCAACAGAAACGGAATAGACATTTTCCTACCAGTGACTAATGTACTTGGGTGTTCCCCAAAATTTAGTTGTAACAATTCCAATCAACGAACAGCAAATGACCCAATTACAGATAACCTCCAAATTGCAGTTCCTATCATTTCTAATCCAAACATGAAACCCCCAGAATCAAGATTAAAGCTTTTATTGTCATTATAATTTAATTGGCACACCAAACCCAATAACCGAAATTCAACAAATTGCAATTCATTTATATTGCGCACCCAAACGCACTCAATCAAACCACTCATGGCACAGAACAAAGAATCAAATCAAACCCAATAACCAAAATTCACAAAACTAAAAAATCACAACATAAAATGTTTACCTGGACGCATGATATATATTCCTCGATATCCTCATCTTCCGCTTCGAACCCGAATACAATTCCTCAAGGCTACAAGGCAGCTTGTTCTCGACCGTGGGTGCCTTCAGAGGATCGGCAGCGTTACCATTCGAAGCCCCCCTGAAGAAGCTCTCCCCACGGAAGCTTCTATTTCCTCTGCCACCATCGCCACCTCCATTGCCGAAAAATTCTGCATATATGTCTTCAGCATCCCTCGAATTGAAATGGAATCCGTTGGGGAATGCTCCTCCTCCACCAGTAGTGTCGGACGGAGGCGTAGGACCGATCCCAGCCTCCAGTCCATCTGGGCCTAACTGGTCATAGATCTGACGCTTGTGGGGATCGCTGAGGACGTCATAGGCCTCAGAAATCTGCTTGAATCTTGCCTCTGCTTCCTTCTTGCTTCCAGGGTTCTTGTCCGGGTGCCATCGCATCGCTAGCCTTCGGTACGACCTCTTCAGGTCTTCGTCCGTCGCTGTACGGCTCACGTTCAGTACGTTGTAGTAATCCACCCCCATCTCTCTCTCTCTCTCTCTCTCTCTCTCTCTCTCTCTCTCTCACAAAATCCTTCAGTCCGTCGTCTCCAATTTTCAACCAACGCCTCGTCACGAAATCCTTCCGTCCGTCTTCTCCATTTTCCAACCAACGCCTCGTACCCAAAAACCAAAAGCAGAGAGAGGCAGAGACTTGTGGTTCTCGGAAGTGGTTTTCTTCCTCGACAGACGGTTGATACACGGGCGCCCAGCAATCGTGCTGTTGAAATATATTGACTCAAAATCGCTGGACTCACAAGTAAGAAGTCATCCACAATCAACGGTTCTACACTATAGGCATCTGTTTGTTGAATTCAGGCCGTTGACTAGTTCTCATTTCGCCCGGAAGTTAGATCCCAACCGATCTTCCAGTCAGAAGATAGATCAAGGTAAAGTTTCGTCTTACAACCAGTATAAAGTTGGACCCACGTTTTGGACGGTTTGGATTAAGTTATATAATGCCACGTATGCAATTTGCAGTGCTTGGCGTATCAACCATCACACTCTGCAAGAGTATCAAAATCTCTCTTTCCTTTTCGTAGTCAAGCAGGAGGTGACTGTTTGCAGTGGGCGTTTGGACAGGGGTGATGATCATCGTGTGGAAGATTCTAGAACCGGTTCCGAGAATCAGAGCCGTTCGAATCGGATGGCCAGATGCACGTGAGCGGAGGAGGCTCCACGTCGGTTTTTTTGCCGGTCAGTTTTGTGAGGTCCAAGTCAGATTCTGGAAAGCTACTTTGATTGATGGGATTATTTGGTACTCTGGCATGGTATGACGCTTGATACGCAGGCATTCACACGTGGCTGCATTAACTAGAATTAAACTTGCTAAATTGTGGAATTAACTGTCACTAACTGAAAATCATATAGGTTGAACCATCTGATTTGCTGACACTATTTTCTGAAATAGGACGCTTGGATGATTTTCATTTCTAGCCGTCCAAAAAACTTCACCGATGCGATTGTTCGGTCATCAAAAGCATAAGTTTTCGTTCACGGTACATATAAACTGGGGCCCACAATTTGAACGGTTGTATTGAATTAATTGTATGCCACGTATTCAATTTCTAAGTAGTTTCTAAGTGCCAGCGTATCATCCGTCCGGCTGCCAGAGCATCAATGAATTTTCTCTGTCATAAAATATAATTTCCCGAAGGAATTCGCGCAACGAAAGATTGGAGAGGGGATTAGCGCTACACGTGCCGATATTCTCACGTAGGACCCATCTAGGCCGTTTATCATGGAAAGGGATTTGCTACTCCCCCTGACACCAGCCAATGGCTGTTGGTCGGTGCTGTGTGGACCCCACCATGATGTATGTGTTTCATCCATGCCATCCATCTGTTTTTACGGATCATTTCACGATATGAGTCCAAAATTGAGGTATATCAAAATCTCAAGTGGACCACATTACAGGAAACAGTGTTGAATGAGAGTCGACCATTAAAAACATTTTAGGGGTCATAAAAGTTTTGGATCAGGCTGATATTTGTTTTTTCTCTTCATCTGAGCCTGTATGACCTAATTAACAGATTGAATGTCAAATAAATAGTATAATGTGCCTTAAGAGGATTTTAATGGTTGATTTCCAATAAGTATTTTTTTTTTCATGTGGTGTGGTCCACCTGAGATTTATATCCCTTTCATATTTGGAATAAAGCAATAAAATGATCTTTTAAAATGGATGAACGGAATGGATGAAACACATACATCATGGTGGGGCCCAGAGAGCACCGACCACCTAATTAACAGATTGGATGTCAAATAAATAGTATAGTGTGCCTTAGGAGGATTTTAATGGTTGATATCCAATCACTATTTTTTTTCATGTGGTGTGGTCCACCTGAGATTTATATCCCCTTCATTTTTGGAATATAGCAATAAAATGATCTTTTAAAATGGATGAACGGAATGGATGAAACACATACATCATGGTGGGGCCCACAGAGCACCGACCACCAGCCACGGAGCTGGTGTCAGGGGAGTCGCCAATCCGTTTCCGTTTATCAGGTGGAGGAAAGAGTAAAAATGATTGAATCGTCAATTGGGCAAGAAGCCACCTTGAACAGAGGCAAATGGTTTTTAATATTTCTAACCGTCCATTTTCTCATTTGTCTGGGGTCCACCTGATGAGTGTACCTTCTGTTTTTTTTTTTTTTTTTTTTTTTTTTTGTCGGTACGTTTTCACGGTTGCGGCAACGGAACCCATTTCTCGTCCGTTTGCTTAGTTGGCACGTCTTCCACCGTCAATACTTCCAGGCGCGATTCGCCCTATATTCCCGTAGACAAAATATCTCCATTTAATAACGAGATCTTTTTTAACCCATCGCGCCTAAGGATCCAACGTTTGTCGACACCCGGTTGGGCTCACATGTTGAGATGGTACTCTATTTTTAACCGGTCTTTTTTTTTCATTACTCCCGATAATAAGAAATTATAATAACCATGTTTGAATTTTTAGGGCTAATGATATTGCACTAAGTGGTGTAGATGAGATGAAATAGGATTTAAGGTAACAGATGGACAGTCATAATTGTCCATTATTTCCATTGGATTGCGATAGTCTGAGATGGCCTGGGAAACGTGTTTGGATGAGTTATGGAAGTAGGTTCCTCTTGTTATCAGCTTTGGGGGTTTTTGGAAATGCTGAGTGTGTTGCTACTCCCATGTGTGTTTGGTATAACAATGGGCGTTCTTACCACCCACGATTCCTACGGTGTGGTCCGGTGCAACCTTGGATCTCACTTCATTAACCTACACAATATGTGGATCGAACAGCTAAAAATTATAGTGGGTCAACTGTGAGGTGGGTTTAGTTGGTGATCCACTCCTCTGGGTCACCAGTATCAGCTGTCTATTTTTGTTAGTGACTTTGGATGGAAAACTCATTTGAATGATTGAGAATTTCAAATACACTGCAGAGCAATCAAATACTCGTACAGGTAGGAATGGATAATTTATCTTTAAAAATGCTAACCTGCTTGCTACTTGTGAGGAAGAAAATTGAACATTCTTATCGCCTATGAAGAAAAATCGAACACCATTCGTTTAGAACCACACTTATTGCCAGTATATATAAAGAAGTCTCGAGCGGTGGGCCTTAAAAATCTCCTAGATTGACATCTCGAATCGATTCTTCCATCAGGTTGAGGATCAGGCGCGGTAATAAGATAGCGTCTAAAATGAAGATCGCTCATCCCATCCCGTATCTCACACTGTATCAAAGGATGAGCGAGGTTTGAAGCTGGGATTTCTCAAATCCCTTAGGTGATCAGTAGAGTTTACGAGGTATTTCGCTAGATGGAAAATGGGATCAAATCCTACTTAATACCCTCCATTCCCATCGAGCGCGTCCGGTCAAACACACTTTTAGAGTTGAATGGGAGGCATTAAAAATTCATTTCATTTCATTGTTTTTAATGCTATTGACCAAGTTCAAATAAAATCAATCATCTATTCAGCCACTTTGCAGAGTGTTGAATAAAAGGATTAGGTGGTATTCGAAAAATGAGATTAGTCTTTTAAAAATGGGTCATATCTTTGCCTTTAGCAAGAAATTAATTTTTTTTCTTAAGTACAATAAAACAAAAGGAAAACTCTAATAGTTAGTTATATATAACAATTGCATAACATTTTTCTAAATAAAAAAGTTTGCTTTATATTCGATCAAAATCCAACACATGGGTATAAATTCAAATTACATAAAGTTAACAATTACTTATTTATTATTATGAATTACACTAAGGAATGTAAATGAAAAATAAAAATAAGAATTACAATAAGAAATATAAATGAATAACATTTGCAAGGGTAATTGAAAAATAGATTTATTTTTTTATTTGATTTGATTAATATAAGATTCTTTTTTTGTTCTAATCAATTTCTTTGTTATTTATTACCTTAATATGACCAGTTGAAAACTTCATGTATTCTAATTGCTATAATCATTTATAATATTACTTGCTTCTTTTTTTTTCTTTTTTTTTTTGGGTTTCTTCATCATTCTTCAATCAGCCATCAGGGCACACCAACTGGATTGTAAAACTCTTTTATATACTTATAAAAATTTTCAAATACACCACACAACTCCTCAATGGTTACACAGTGTCTTTATTAGCTTTCTATAAAATTTCAGAAACAAGGACAAACGGATATCACAGTACGTTTACGGATATCACAGTACGATTCCGATGACGGTGGCACTCAGCAGTCAGCGTGAGAGTCCCAACGGTCGGTGACACACGATGTATCTGTGTCGCGACAGAGTCAAAACGATCTCTTTGAAAATTGAGGCTTCCGTTCTAAAGGAATTTTTATCCTCTCTCTTTACGGCACGCTAGGTGGGAGAGTCGATGGGGTTCGTTTTCGTCCTTCGGGTTTGGATGTAACATTCTCCATCCGGTCATCCTAATAGTGGTCCATGTTCAAAAATTTGGACTCACGGATGACCCTCCGTTCATTATCCTACTAGTGAACGGCTACAAACAGACTGGGAAAGGTTGCACTAGTAAACCTCAACATTCAACAGGTAAAGAGTCTATTGATGGTGGTGATCTTCCTGTTGGTGAGATTATCATGTGAGGACACATCCATTTTCGGCCGCACCGGATGGGCTGTCTCAAATCTGGATCTAGTGATGTACTTTAGTGAAACGACGGTTGAGATTTTCCTGTCTACTGTGGTACGTCCAGCACGATGTACAGAAAACAACAGTTGAGTCCTGGCAACGTGGAGGTTTATCTGTGCGTGCTTTGGGGGCGTTCATTAGGAAAGTCCATTAGTAAATGTGGCCGAGCCCACAATCAGGCTCGTCCAGATATCGGTGGGCCACAGATGATACAACATCAGACGTTGGTTATCGCCTTCCATACAATGAGCTTATTTGCATGATTTTTAGGCCTCGGCACATTCAAGGGGTGATACTCCTGATGAAGGGCCAGATCTAGCCCAGGCTTGCCACGTTAGCAACGCTTTAAGAAGACCAGAAAGGCTTTGATACTCTGGTAGATGGTGGTGGATGATAAGCTGGCACTTAGAAATTGCATACGTGGCATGCATGTGCATCAAAATAAACTATTCGAAGTTGTGTCTCCCAGTTTAGATGCATCATGTTCATGGACCAAAAGTTACGCTTATTTAATAATATGACCATCGGATTGTTGGAGATTTGTTGGACGGTTAAATGAAGATATCCAACCGTCCTATTTCAACAAACAGGTGTCTAAGAATCAGAGGTTAGGATCACTCAACCAGTCTGCTTTTAGAATTGTTAATTAGCGACAAAGGATTATAAGATTTAGACGGTTTAACTTTTGCTAATGTATGCCACGTGTACAATTTCCGAGTGCCTGCGTGCGTATCATATAACTCCGAAAGAAAGTCTTAACCATCTTAACTTTCCACGTGTTTCGGCCTACCTTGGTGGGCCATGACCAAATATGCCCCGTACAATCTTAACCGTCAGATTAGAGGATATCGGTGGATATTGACGACAATCGTCATTTAACTTTCTGTTTGTTGGCTAATGATATTGTGATCGAGCCATCAGAAATATCGGATTGGATTATCTTTGGGTCATGACCCATACAAAGCTAGCCCACTGTTGGACTGATCTACTGGAGTGAAATCATGGTGATCTAAACCGTTGATCTTGTAAGATGCAAAGCGGATGGTGTCTTCCTGGAAAAGCTTCAAGCCTGGAAAAGATCCTAAGCTTTTGTCCTATGGCCCACATAAAAGGCAAATTCAGGAGATGTCCATACTCCAAGGATCAATTATCGAAGAGTTGAAATGTTCCAATGTGGGAGATTTTGAATGTCCCCATCAACAGTGGGGCCTTTCAAATAAACGGTGTGGATCATTGTAACGTATTGCCATGTTCAAAATCCTGCTCCACTCCATCTTGCTAATGATACACGTAAGTGTGGACCACTGTTCTCCTTTATTTTCTAATTATTCTAAAAGAGAAATGATCACATCCAACATGGCATGTTGATTTAAAATACAACCCTTTTATTTTCCGCTTACGTGTCGCATTCAGTAGAATATCTGAGCCATCAAAATGGTGAACCGTACCACCAAGATTTATGTAACATAACGTACAACGTTTTTATTTTCTGCTGATCTGAGCCGTGAAAATGATGGACCATACTATGAAGATCGGCTGGAGCAAAAATTGAAGCAATCTGCTGATCAGACGGCACACACATACGTGGAGTTAGATCGTCGGCTGTACATCTGTTTCAACGGCGTAGCTCCCCTGATGAATTGACCATCCTGCAAAGCATATATAAAGAGCAACGATCCAATGAAAAAAGTTTATAGGACGATCCTCATGCACATAGTCGAATTTGGCCCAGTTGGCATCCTCATCAGCTATCTGGACCTTCCTTCAGGCCCAGTCCAGTTTCCATAGGCTTCCTTGATAAAATTAAACGGATCCACTGATCTAATCCATCCATTAAGTGGCAAAAAAATATTGATGGACCAGATTATTACTCGAAGGTTGGTCTATTCAGGGATACTTAGGACTGTCCGATTACTATAATTTTTATAGAGTAGCATTAGAAGAAGACCGGATCCAATGGACGGTCCAGCTTGCTCTTGCTCCAGTGGTAGACGAGCTTCATTGCTTCAATGCACCATAGGTGGTGAAATTCCTCTACGCCGTCGGTGCGTGGAGTTGTGTGTGCGTGCGTAAAAATTATAAAATAAATTTTTTATTATTATTTAAAAAAAAAAAAAAAACAACTCTACGCACCGTAGACTCAACCCACTGGATCCATATTAAAAGGCGCGAGCAATGCAAAATACATAGACGTACACGCAAACGTGTGATGCCCATGATCTCCCCACGCTCTATAAAAATAAATGAGTGAAAATAATAAGAAATCTTAACAAATCTAATCTACATGTTGGGCAAAGTGGGCCCACCCATGATCAACAGAAACCGATGGATAGGAGGGAAGCACGGGCATATGGCTCAAAAATGACCATAATTGGATAATCTCAGTGATATGATCAAGGCCGTGTAAATGGACCGTTGAGAATAAAGATTGTCTTGTTGGCCATTTTTGCAGGCTGTTTTATTTGAATAGTGGTGATATTAACGCTATGTTCGATTCATGATAAAACCCCTACTAATTGCTGGCCCACCTTGATCATATCCGGCCCAATTGGGCCCTATGCATAGATTCCACTTTCATGGGGGTATCAAGAGCTTATGCCTAGGCTTGGCAATTGGTGGGCCTGGGATTGGATGAGGCCTATATTTTGAATTGATGGCGTTGGGACCACCGGGTGGGCCCCTTCAATGTATTGATTTTGTTGGATATTTTTTAAAATTAAAATATTTTAGAGTGGCTTATAAACAATGACAATATGTTTTTTAAAATTCAGAAAAGATTACTTTAGTTTTTTATTTCCCTTCCGAATTTAATTTTAAAAAAGTAACCTTTTAACTTTTTAAAATACCTATATTTTCAAATGATGTATATGTAAAGTTTATTAAATGAGATGATTTTTGCCAACCAAGATTAAGGTTCAAAACCCCATAAGGACTTCACTGTCAGGAGCCTTTGCAAATGAAGTGCTTCTTTGTGATTTTAATTATGAAATCACTTTTCTAGGCATTAAGTGTAATTGGTTAGTCACTCAATCAAATTTTGGATTTTTTTTTTTAAATTTGTGCCTTTTTTTTTTTTGCTGTACCTATCTCATTTTCTACCGTGGTTTTCACCTTTAACTTGTGAAAAGCACTCATAAAATCGAAAATCTCTCTCTCTCTCTCTCTCTCTCTCTCTCTCTCTCTCTCTCTCTCTCAAGTTTGTCAATCGGTGGAGCCATGCACCTCCACACATGTGCTATAATGGTATGTAGCCCCCAAGTTTAAATCTATCCACCAGTTGGTCGGACCCTGTTTTCCTAAAATTGATTTGGCCCATTCTGAAGGTGGGCTCCAATTATGCATAAAAAGGGCTGGATTTCACCTAAAAAAACTATTTATCATCGTTGTGGTCAATATCATCATTGTTTTTTATTTTATTTTATTTATTTATTTTTATTTTTTATAATGAATAGGCAAACTCTAATTTCAGCTTGGTCGCACTGCAAAGCTAACATTTACATCATTAGGCCCTCTGGGAGATATGTTTGAGTTTTTCATTGTAGACCAAAAGATAAAAGGGCCAGGTGAAGGAGTAGAATGGGTTCAGTAAGCCTGCATCTCATACTATAATAGTATCATGGCTTTCTAAATTCAATACAGGTGAGGTGCTACTAATCACATGACCCATAAACCTTCTCTTTTCTTTATTTAATCTAAAGTGAAATTTCGGAGAAAGGGAGAAAAAAACCTCTCTAGCCCTAATTTCATTACCCAAAGGGCCAGCCCAATCAGCCCAATTCATGAATAAAAAAGCTCGTCCATGTGTCCTCTCCTATTTCTGAAATTAGTACTGTGGGGAGTTGCCTCATCATTTTCTCTAGTTTTGCATGTCCCTACATTTCCTTCTCATCCTAGAAGACTTAAAAAGTAGTGTAACTTCCTAGCCTTTCCATCTTTTGTTGGGGAAAGATTCTTCATGGAGATCGTGAGAGGCATGCCTTGTATGTTCTTGTTCCAAGTCATTATCATTATCAGCATCTAAGCCTTATTCTAATTAAATGGGGTCAGCTATATAAATCATATTCTGTCATTTTGAATTCATGATGTAGTTATGACGGAAATTTGACACCAGCAACCAAGTTGACACAATCTCCCTCTATCAACTTGAGGATGCACAACGTAAGCACAAAACTCTCACAGGCACAATGTTGTTTTATTACAATCAAGCACTTTCTAATAATCTATTAAATAGGTTGATTGCAATCAACAACCTATGTTCTTGCTCACCTCAGCTCATTACGTCAAATGAAATCGAGCCAGTTGCCTCCAAAGAATTTGTAAAGGAATTTGAATAGCCTGTGCGCTCTATGAGAAGGTTACACTCAAAGGAATAGCCATGATTTGAAAACCCGAGAACTAAGACTACACTCAATGTTCAGTCAGTTTGGGTCCACTCAAAGACTGGATATTTAATAATCACAATTAAAAATACTATATATGCCAATAAATGTCTAAAACAGTTAAAACTATAGATTAGTAATTTTAAACAGAAATGTAATCATGAAATTGTTGGTTGGCCCATTTGTTAAGAGTGTTGCTAGTGTTTCAGTTTGGGTCAAGGCAAATACCATCGAGTCGACTGAGTGATCTCGTCTTCCTCACATAGAACAAAGTTTCCAAGAGATTCGGCTTGAAATCTTGCTATGTCAAGTTGACTCAGCCAAGTTCTGAGTTGAGTTGTCTAAGTTTTAAACTATAGTAACAAGGATGAAGATCACCAAAGGACTAGTTGAGAAATTTTAGCAGGTGATTTCATTCACTTTTACTCGATCTTAGAGCAATGGGAAGTGCCAGCAAGTGCAAAGAGAATGAAGAAAAGCACTCTCATTTGCTTCACCATTGCCCAGTCGCAGCTGTAGCTTGGGATTTCCTCCTCACTGAATTCAGGCTATGTGGGTACCAATGGCTTTTCTCTAGATGAGGAATTATGTGCTGGAGTTTCAGCCAGGCCCAAGTGAAAGCCAAGATCTTGAAAAATACCATGCCGATTGGTATCTGCTGTGAGGCATGGAAAGAAAGGAACAGCAGGATTTTCAGGGACACTCATATTTTGGTCCAAGCCCTGATTGATGACATCAAAGGAAGGATTATAGAGTCAACCTCTGCATCCTCAAAATTCACAAGGTTGCCCATTCTTTTAGATAGGGAACGATTGGCCCAACATTGTGGGGTAAATTTCTTACTGTCCTTCTAATTTTTAACCAGGAGACCAATCTGTCCCCAACGATCTGATTTGGGGGCTTTGTATGTCAGATCTTCGAATCCTCTTTAATTTTAATAAATTCTGTCATCTGTTTAAAAACATAATGCTTGCGAGGTTGTGTTTGCCAATTGTACTCTTAAAAACTTTTTCTATAATATTGTTGAGATGCTCCATACAACCACATATTGTACAATAGGGATTTTCTCTTTTAAAGCTAAAATTCCTCACTAGATTTAACTTCAAAAGATACTTTGAAAATCTTGAATGAATCAAAGGTATTTAAAAATAAAAATAAAATTGAGTTCTCATCAAAGTATAAATCCCAATGTTTTGAATTTGGATCTACATAACAAGGTAATCTACCTTGGTAGTGTGGAACAACAAAAATAGCAATCTGGATCACAGATGACCCACTACTATCCCGATCACAGGATTCGGACCGGGGGTTGGGGGGGGGGGGGGGGGGGGGTGTGTGTGTGTGTGCAAACATAGCGGGATTGGCAATTTAGGTAGCATTGGTGTGCTGTGTGGGGCTAGCAAACCTCACTTTGGTAAATCACAACCCCAGCAGAGCGCTCGTTACTCTTTGATGATGAGAATTTGTTGTATGCACAAACTATAGAGGCAGAATACTAGAGGCAACTTTAACAAAATGACTGAGAAGCTTTACAGTAAAATTGATACAAATTGGAAAAATAATGTCACAGAAATTCTCAATTCTCTCGCAAAACCAAGAATGCTATGGCATCTCTAAGCCAGTCCAAAATCCTTCAAAACCAAGCATCCAAAAGCAATTTCCATCCAAAAATACCCTTGATCACTCACCTGCCCCCAACCCAAGTTCACTCAATGACAGAAATTCCCCAACCAGCGCCGCCCTGAATGATATCATGCAGTGAAACATCAAGCATGCCCAGCTGACGATGAAGGAAAACTACTTCGTGTTCAGCAGCAGATTATCCAACATAATATTAGAGAACGCATGGTTGGCGGTACCTTAACTATTGCCGTCATTACCCATCTTCAGGGAGCCATCCTTCATGAGGTTAATGCTAAGGCTTTTGAACCTCTCTCTTGAATAATGCCGAGATGCCTTTCTCCAATCAGTGCCAGCTTTCATCATTGTAACAAACTCCTCGTAACTGATGCGGCCATCCTGCGAGTATTTCATACTGGTTTAAAAAAAGTGTCCAAACAGGCCAAAGCAAGTCAAAGTGCAAATCGAAAGAAGACACACCTTGTCCGTGTCCACCTCACGCATGATGTCGTTCAATACTTCACTGTCAGTTTGGCCAGATTCATCCATTAAAGCCTCTCTCAATTCATCCATTTCTATGTAGCCACTGCCATCTGTATCGAAGAACAAAAAAGCTCTGCGGAAATGCTCGTCATTTTCCATCTTCTGTAAGTGAATTGTAACCGCAACAAACTCTCCATAGTCCAATGTGCCATTTCCATCAACATCGGCCTGAATGGAAGTCATTGTGATAGATAAGACAACTTGAAAGGACATTGTTGTCTATCATATGCGCAATAAAGAGAGAATGACTTACAATCCTATCAGTGGTTTTTATTATCTTTTTTTACTACAGAATTCATTGAATTAGAAATCATTACGAGCTTAAGAGGCAAGGATCACAGGTTGCACCCAAAAGGACCAAGGGGCCCACAATAAGGAATGTACAGTGATTATCCCAGGAACTGCAGTATTACCTTCAATGCCTGAAAGGGGAGAAAATGGGGGACTTTGAGAAACCACACAGGCAGCCTACTTTTAGCATGCTTGTGCCGGCAGGGATGTTCATGAGAAATAAATGGTAACAACTAAAATGAACACAAATGGATGCTGTTCTTCCTAACAATTAGATCACACCCATCAAAAACTTCAAAACATTATCAATATCTTAGATCATACTTAATCAGGGTAATGTTACCAATTTTAGTTTGTGAAGTTCAAGTCCCAATCATCTCTAAAAAGCTAATGTTTTGAAGAACATAATCCAGTAAAACATTACAAAGGAAAACACGGGTCCTGGAAATGTGTGCCCTTCAGGACAAGAACACCTGTAAATACGAATTTTAGTATCTGCTTTGATAACAGCTAATTCCCAACATGCTGGGTGATGGAAAATGATTTATTTTGCTAATCTCTCTATTCTGTTGATGAGGAACTGTGTTGTAGATTTTCTAAAACTTGGTCGTCTGCAAGATGGAGTGGAGGTTCAGACAAAATAAATTGAGTCGCTCAGTACCCTCCAGATGATGGAATATATTAGTTTGGATGCAATATCAAATGGAATTGCAAACATTAGCCTGATAACATATGCATAACCAAAATGTGATTTCCTTCGTTAGCAATCATATCGAGGAGTTGGGCCTCAGATCAAAATTGTGTTACTTTCAAGTTGGATTTGAAAGAAAGTTTAATGCAATTCGAGGGCAACTAAACGTGCCCTAAGCTAAATATTGCATTTCAATTCATTTGTACATCCAAATGTGTCGATGGTTGTGCAACAGAGGACTCTTACAGGGTAGAACTTCACACAGAGATTGTATACCATAAAAGGTGAGGATTATGTGAGTCTAGGTGCAATCAGAATCTTGGGAAAGCAAAATGGTACAGCAAGCATCATCACAATAAAAGTCTGGATTAAAATTAAATAGGTAAAGAGAAAGGAGAAACACTTACTGCTTCCATCAACATTTGCATCTCCGGCTCACCCAGTTGGGACCCGACCTTTTGAAGGCCAGCCTTCAATTCCTCGAATGTTATTTTACCATTATTGTCAGTGTCCATAAGTTTAAACATGTCTCTGATGACTTCTACTTCTTTAAGTGACAAGTGCTCTGCAATTACCTGAAGTATACAATTGACCAAATTGAAATAATAAGATGTCAACAGCAGTCCTCAATGAAGGATTCAACACATTATCCATAGCATCAAGGTTCAAAATATCATTGTTAGAGAAGGATTCGAAAACCAATGCATGTTTGGTATGTATTGATATATCGGTGTGAATTTTGACCAAATGAATCAAGTATTGAGCGATGCTCACAGAAATTGCATCATCCCAATTTGTCAAAATACAGATGTATCAGCCAATGATATTATCGCCTTGGGAAGGTTTTTGCAGATTGGAGTGTTTTAGCACATCCCACCACCCACATTTCCCAGGATGCACCGAGTAGCTCCTCTGCAAAATGTGCTGGAGTCAGGCCTTATTTGAACTCATTCTCATTTTGGGGTATGTCCAAACAGGCCCTTAATACATCATATTCCACAGAAATGAAAAGAAGCTGAGCAGACAAGTAAATGCATATCCAATATCAGATACTAACCCGAACAGCTTTCTTTTTGAATCTATTCATCACAGAGAACTGTTTGAGCCTTGCCCTCACAATATCTCCCAATGGGACATTCGGAGCTTTCTTTGCATTTTGTAGCCAGGAATGTTCTACAATAGTAGAAAGGAAAATGAAAAGACAAATTCAAATACGAAGCATGAGAAAAGCACAAACAACAACAGAACCCAGCTTCCTACAAGATTGGCTCTGAGTCCCTGACATTTAGCCCCATCTAGCATACATGAAGAATACAAATTAACTTACCAAGCACCTGTTGAGCAGTTAACCGACGCCTCGGGTCTGGCTCTAACATCTGCCGAACAAGACTCTTTGCGCTGTCCGACACCTTGGGCCAAGGATCCCTCTTGAAATCAATAACTCCACGAAGAATTGCCTGCGCAACACCCTGCTCGGTCTCTGCAATAACAAGAAAAAGAAAAAACAGAAAACAATTAGGAAACTCAGAATACCAGAAAATGCAACCAAAACACCAGTAATGTAACTAAACCATCCAAAAAGAAGAAGAAGAAGAAAAATCAAAATAAAAACCACAATACCAGCCCAAAATGGAGGAACCCCACAAAGCAGAATATACAGGATCACACCCGAACTCCATATATCAACTTCCGGTCCGTAATTCCGCTTCAGCACCTCTGGTGCCATGTAATAAGGACTTCCTACTATCTCTGAAAACCGCTCACCTGATTGACAAAGCTTGCTATATCAAGAATAGCCAAAATAAAAGAATACTGTGTACTATGCAGAAGTTCCCTGAGGTATAAATCCACTATAAACATGAACAGTAAACCGTTGATCCGAGTGCCACCTCAGATGGGCCATAGCCCCAAAACACACTAAGCAGCCAATCCTGTCTGAATGTCACCAGCACCACGTAGGGAAAACGGACAGCTGCTCATTTTCTGCTCAACCCTTAGCAGCTGTCAATTTACAGGCCACTGATCAGACGACTACCATAGTCCAGTCGCCTCGACTCTTTTGTCCATATACCATCTCCATGATCGTCAGTCCTGATAACCATACACAAGGGTCCCCACATATGGTTTTGCATACTTCCATCAAAACAAAGCAATCGATCAAAAAAAAAATATCCCCCAAAAGACCCCATGATCAAGAACTCAGAGACTGCCCCCACCCGCAAAACATCCGAATTGATACACAATCTCACAAACACGATCGAACAAAGATCAGAACAATACCTGGACGAAAGAAGACAGAGAGCCCGAAATCAATGGCCTTGAGCGGCGCGTTCTCACGCTTGTTTGCAAACAGGAAATTCTCCGGCTTGAGGTCCCGATGCATCACCCCATGGTCGTGGCACATCCTCACGACCTCAGCGACAGTCCTGGCAACGGCTGCGGCAGCCCGCTCGCTGTAGTGGCCGCGGGCAACGATCCGATCAAAAAGCTCCCCGCCTTCGCAGAGCTCCATGACGAGGTGGACGTTGTCAGCGTCCTCGTAGGTGGCTCGCAATCGGACAACGTTGGGATGGTCGGGGATGGACGACATGATCGCGACCTCGCGACGGACGTCCTCGACATCGATGGCGGTTCGGAGCTTCCTCTTGGAGATAGATTTGCAGGCGAGGGCTTCTCGGGTCTCACGGTCAGTGCAGAGGTAGGTGATGCCGAACTCGCCGCGGCCGAGCTCGTGGCCGAGGACGTACTTGTCAGTTATTCGGGTCCGGTGGGAGAAGGGGACCACGTCCTTCAGGACCCGAAGCGGGCCCCCGACTGGAGAGTAGCTGCTTGGGTCCTCTGAGAAAGGGTTCGGCCGACGCTCCCTGTTGTGGTTGTGGCGCTTTCTGTTGTGGTGGCGCCTTTTGTTATCATTGCTGTTTTTTTTGTTTCTGCGATGGCGGGAGTCTTTTTCTTCTTGTAGATGGACGCAGGTGCAGATGTTTCCCATGGGATTGTTTCTGTAGAGAAGGAATCTGTATGCGTTTCGCTACAACAGCTGTTGTTGTTGTTGCTGTTGTTGTGGTTGTTGTTGTGGACGTTTCAAAGGTGTCTTTTTCTTTTCTTCTTTCTGGTGGTGGTGGGAGTGGTCTTGGTTTCGGACATGGCAGAGGGGGTTGGTTGAAGGAGAGAGAAAGAGGAGGGGTGGGAGAAAATCTTATTTAAGTAGTTCGTTTTTCGTACATCGTAAGTTGAACTTAGTAGCATCCGTCGCCTCATCAATCACATACAAAGATATTTTTGAATGATCGGAACCGTCCATCGTGTGGAAGATTCTATGTAAAAAGCTAATATTAGTGAATTGGATTTTAGAAAGCACGGATTCTCTTATTCTCAACGTTTTTAAGTTCATCTGAAATTATTGGTATTTAGAATCATAATTTGCTTACTTTATGGTTTATGTCAAATTCACAGCATCTTCCATGAGATAGATGGCTCATGTCGTTCTTTCATCACTAAATATAAGCACGGGATCCGTGATGTGCATTAGTCCCGACGGATAGAAGTTTGCTGAGTACGTCAGGAAGTAGTACCGTTTTACAGGTACATCGCAAGTATGGAAGTCGAATTCTAGGTCTATCTTACAATGATCCAAACCGTCTGTATGGTAGCATTTAGGTTGGATGTAGTCCGCCATCAAAAAAAATAATTAAATCGCGATTTGAATATTCCAATAATGTCGTTTTATTAAAGTCGCCGTATGGTGTAAGTGTACTCTCTCCTTCTGTGAGGATGTACCCTTAGCGAGCCTGCACATATAACGAATATGTCATGTAACTCCAATCAAAACCGTCCAAATTGTGAGACCCATTGTACTTTGGTCGT
Source organism: Magnolia kwangsiensis (assembly GCA_037074715.1). Lineage (NCBI taxonomy): Eukaryota > Viridiplantae > Streptophyta > Magnoliopsida > Magnoliales > Magnoliaceae > Magnolia > Magnolia kwangsiensis. The sequence goes on from CM073581.1 coordinate 104,133,586, forward strand.
GTGCTCAAAATCAGATTGACTGGGCAATGCTGACAACCGTAAGTGGACATTTTGTTGAATCTGAACCATTTACTGTCATTTTCATTTTAAATTTTTTTAGTGCGCACGTCCATTAGATCAGGTGCGGTCATTCTTTTCAGTGTAATGTACTCCCTTCTGGACGGTTCGGATTTAAGACATGGATTCAGTACTGCCCTGCTTGGACCAAGCTCCCTCCAACCCTATTGTGGCCGCTTCAGGATGAGTGGATCCCTGACCGTGTGGCCCGCCGTGATGTACCTTACATCCATGCCATCTATCTGCTTTGGCAGCTCATTTTAAGGCTTTTTTAAAAAAAAAAAAAAAAAAAAAAGAGAGAGAGAGAGAGAAATCCAAATCTCAGGTAATCCAAACCACCAGATGCAGTAATGATTGACTATTAAAAGCTTTGTGCGGGTCACAATAATTTTGGATTAAGTTGATATTCGTGTGGTCCATTCATTTAAGTCTTTGTAAACATGTCAACAGTTTGGACAGTAAACCGCATTAAATTCTTAGTGGAGGTTGGTCAATCACCCTTCATTTTCTACCAATGATTTGGATCAATTCAATTTTTCGCGTCATGCTCTGGAATGAGCTGTCAAGATAAAAGACAGGGAGGATGCAAGGCACATATATCACAGTAGGGTTCATCAAGGAATACCCGGGAGCTCCCACACTAGCTCCTCGGCTTTCGACGTGGCCATATATGATTGGATAGTAGCACTAAATGAGGTTCAATCAAATCCAGCTACCGTGGCCAGCGCTTAGTCTACGCATCCTCGGATTTAATACATGACCCATGTGTCGTAGGAGCTCTGTATCTTAGCTACAACTGTTAGGTACAAAAGAAATGGACGACTAGAGAAGCTTGACAAAGTCTCCGCGTTCAAGTCAACTATGTTGTGTACCTGTTAATCAGAACAGGCCTAATTTTTTCATATGAATATAAAATAGTGAGGTCCACTTTATGAACGGATCCGATCTAGTATTTTGACCCTTACTGGAGAGAATACATTCACATCCGCTTACTTGAATGTTGTTTGTATTTCTGTTTTCGTTATTTTTTCTTATTTTTAAATTTTGCCGCTAATTAAGGTTGGTGGTGACGGTTGGAATTTTGTCGTTTATTTTGGAGCTTTGATAAGCCCACACGCACTTCTACACGCTCTCTAGCGGATATTCGAGTAGTGTAACAGCGGGCCTACATTAGAACTGACGTGGCATAAAACTGGCCGGTCAATATATCAGTGGACCTGATTTTAGGAATACAACCGGATTTGAAACTTGCCATTGGTACACACTCAAACGTACAACAGCAGGCATGATGATTGGACGGACGGTCTCGATCTTTTCAGTTAGGTCGTCGTCGTGTCTCTCACGCAAGAGGTTAGACGCGTGCCAGGTTAGCATTGCTGCAAACTATGTGTGCCGACTACTAGAGCTCTGTCATTTTGACAGTGAATCTCTCTGCGAAGTTGGAGAGGAATGAATTGGAAAATTTGAAATTACAAAAATGCGCATTTCCCAGCAGGACTGCCGGCAGTACCATAAGCGTACCGTACCGCACTTTTTTCCCCTTGCAATCTGTCCCGTTCGTATAATTTCGGATCCGTGCAACATATATACCTGTCGTAAGGACAAGGGAAGCGGATTGGGTGATGACCCAAGCACCTTACGTGGTGCTAGGCTCTACGGGCCCACCGTGATGTGTGTTTTGTCACTTACGTTCATCTGCTACGCCGGCTCACTGTAAGGATTGAGCCCTAAAACCAAACCTATCAAAAGCTAAAGTAAACCACACCGCATAAAACAATGTTAAGGGCCTGTTTAGCTGGGAAGATTGGATGGTATTAGAGTAGATTGCATGGATTTCAAGCTAATGATAGCTCCATCAGTGGATTGGTGCAAGATCTATAGGAATGCTATATCCCCGAATTGCTATATTGGGTCTGTTTGGCATGCCCGACCAACCCTAGGATTAAACCTTCCTATCACTTTCAATCCCTCGAACCAAATATGTCCCGGACAATTTTGAAGGGATTAGGGTGGATTGGATGAGATTTAAAGGTAATGATAGTGATGTGGGTGGATTGTCTTAAGATCCATGGGATTGCTATATCCCGAATTAGGATCTCGTGTTTGTTTGGCATGCCTGGCTATTCCTGAAATTTATATTCCAATCCCTTCCAATATGCCTGGTCAAACAGGCTCTAAAAGCTTTTTGAGATCCATGAAAGTTTTGAGCCATGGTGATAAACATAATGATGGGCCCTACGGATGTGGTGTGCTGCACTTGAGCCTCCGGTCCAAGCATATGGAAAGTGTGTGTCATGCTCATCTGTGTACCTTTTCAATGTAAGCACAAGTGCATACCTTTGCACGTGTCATTGATACAAAATTTGAAGAGTGCATGTGATGTGTCATCCCATGAAACTTTTAAGGCCTAACTCTCTGTCTGATTCAAAATTTCGGTGGTCATATAAAATAAATTTATAAGGCATCATTTTCAACTGATCCAAAACTTGGTGGGTTGTAGAAAAGAAATGCAAATCAAGAGAGAGATTTGTTTCCTCTTGCATTGGCCCACCACAACGCCTGTACATGCTCACACACACATATACAATGCTCAACTACACCTACACACACAAGTTTTCATAAGAACTTTTTTGAAAAATCACGTGTTGTGATTTCAAAATTTGGACGGCCTATTTGATTCAACATCTCATGAAACTTTTTAGGACTTAACTTTTATCTTGATGTAAAACTTTGGTGGGTCGTGGCCAAAGAAAATAGTTTCATTATTTATTTGCGTCTCACTTTGCTCTAGCCAACTAAAGTTTTTAATCAATGTGAAATTAGTTCCGAAGGGTTTCATGAGGTGCTGTATCACATAAAAACATTTAAATTTTAAGCTCATAACACTTGTGAAAAGGTGTGCATGTGAATATGCCTCTATAAATATGTGTATGTGTGGAGGAATGTTCACATACACATTGCACGTGTCTTAGGCATAAAATTTAAATAATCAATGTGATGCGACACCCCTTAAAACCTCCCAAGTCTAACTTTCAACCTAATAAACAACTCTAGCCAGTCATGATAAAAGGAAACAATTTTATTTGTTGATTTTCATTTCTCTTTATTATGATCCACTAAAGTTTTGGATCAGGATGGGCGCACCATATATTTGAATAGGCTGAAAATTAAGCCTATATAGTTTCAATGGATGCCACATCATGTGGATCGTTCCGATTATGTGGCCAGGACACTTGTGCAAAGGTGCACACGGGTGCTTACCTGAAAAGGTGTGCAGGTGAGCAATCCTCTACACATATGCTCGCTCCTATACACACCACCATGGGTACTCCAACCCATGACTTTCGAGTCCACCACTTAGTCATGAGTAAGAGCCGCCTTGATACTACTTCATTTCTCGTGGGTGTCTTAAATAGAACGTGGGAAATGGTTGGACAGCTTGCGTATAAAACACATAGGTAACACTAGGCCCACAGCACTGGGTGGTGTAAGAGTCACCACCCAATCCGTTTCCAAACTAAAGTGAGGTGAAATCAGATTGATATGCTCATCGGATGGGGCAGTATACGTGTGGCACACCTAGTGAGTATATCATTCTCATTTTCACTACATATGAATTTGTACGATGGATCAAAACTTTTCCATGGTTCGGATGTACTGAACATATAACATATTAGTGGTGTAAGCTAATGGTACACGTGTGTCCCATTGTTGAATGATACAATTATTCAAACCACTTTACGACCATCGAATCTCTGACCATTTTCAGTTGAATGAGAGCAGCTGCTGGAGTTACGTTCTGAACCGTCTATCTAATACCGCCAATCAAAGGAATAGTAGCCCTCCTGAGGAGATTTTTATGGCATGGTCTATTCACGGAGAATCGGTCAGAACGCTGACTTAGCTTCTTGAAAATGGGCCCTGCTTCTTCAATTGGAAGGGACACAAATTGCTTACTAACCCCACCAGCACTTAGCTAGAGACCACTTCAAGGTTCTGCGGGGCCCACCTTGTTGTATATGTTTTATCTATGCCACCATTCATTTTAATGGATCATTTCATGGCATGAGCTCAAAAAAGGACAGGGTTAAAAGCACTGGTAAACTCAGCCAGGTGAAGTAATAGGAATTGAAAGCTTACTATTAAAAATGTCTCAAGAGTCTTATGATAGTTTTGGATCAAGCAAATATTTATGTTTTCTGTTTGTCCTTATTTATGACCTAGTGAATAGGTTAGATAGCAAGTAATATGGGTGCACACGGTTTAGTTCGGTTCGATTATAGGGTGAAACTAGAATCGAATTGTTCCTTATGTAGGATTTTTAGAATTGGAACCGGACTATTAGCACCCTAAAACTGAATCGGTTAAGAAACGGTTTCATAGTTCTAAGCTTTTTATAATCCAGTCCAATCGTATGTTCTATTTTATAATTTAACCCATGTCTATTCGCGTTGTGATCCATTTGATGAATGGTTTAGATAATGTATATGGTGTGAAAAAATACATTTATAAAAATAATTAAAAGGTGCATTGTAAGCTATAAATTATGAGTCAAATATACTGTAAAATCATGATTTTAAGTTGGGTTCCATGTTCGATTCTATGGATCGAGTTCATGGTTTGGATTCACGGTTCGGATCATGGTTCGGTTCTACATACTCCCAAATCAGAACTGAATTGAACTAAACAGTTCTTTAATTGTTGGAATTGAAACCAGAATCGATACACTCTAAAATGGGATCAAATTGGACCATTTGGTCGGTTCTGGTCCGATTCCATAGTTTTACCGGTTCGATGTGCACCCCTAATAAGTAAACCTCATGGTAGGCCTATGAAGTTTTCAACGGTAGGAGTTCAATCCCTGTTGTTTCAAGTGGTGTGGTCCACTTGAGCCTTCAATTTGCTTCCCTTTTGAGCTCAAGCCTGAAAATGAACCATCAAAATTGATAAATGACATGGATAAAATATAAACATCACAGTGGGCCCCATAGAGCGCCTAACAGATCCATCCATCTCTACTTAGATCCTGTTGGGAGTTAGTACCTAATCTAGGATACCATACATCTTCTCCATGGTCATGCATAAAATCCACCGGCCGTGATTCTGTACACATGGGGACCCATGGTCAGTGACCTATACCAACTCCATAACGGGCTCAGGTTAGGTGTTACCGGGGTCACGGGTAGAACAGGTACCACCTGATAAGATTTGATTAGATGGACGCTTGCTCTCAGAGATTAGCCCATCACATAAACTTTCAAACATGACATGGATTTTCATAGGTATGTTGGCACGTCGCTGTCAAAGATAAGCCCATGTCCAGCATACTTAAAGTCGGGTGCCATCCAACCCCATGGGCTCATCAAATGCCACTATGTCCTGCTTGTGTGAAGCTTGGGTACTGATTCCGCTTAAACATACTGCTACATTATTTATTTATTTTTTTACAACAGCAAACTGTACAATCAAATCCTAACGTTAGAAAACCGCTAAATACACAATATTTATCTTTACATACTTGCCTCTATAGCCAATCATGTATAAAAAATCACACCAGTGGGGTGATCCTAACCATTGGACTAGAGGAATATTGACGACTGAAACATTACAACTCAGCCCACAAGGATGGGGTAATCCTAACCGTTGAAGCAGAGGATTGCAGATTGAGGACTAAAACATTACAGCTCAGTTCACAAGGATGGGGTAATCCTAACCGTTGAATCAGAGGATTGCAGATTGAGGACTGAAACATTACAGCTCAGTCCACAAGGATGGTTTGTTGAATGATCATTTATTTATTGAACTAAGACAGTTGAATATTTCTTATTCATTGGTGCATTAAATATTCACTTATCTAATTGTTTGAAATTTTTGGTTACAGCACATCTAAAGAGGGTCCCCTGATTTAGACTGATTAATTTTGAGTTAATCGTATGCCACGTGTTAGATTTCTCAGTGCATGTGTATGAGCTATCATCGTCTGTCAGAGTATCAGACTTTTCATCTTCAAATAAATGGCGGGATGGAAACGAGAACATCCAGGAACTTTTTCTTTTTTTTTTCCGTTAATTTGAAAACCTACATTTTTTGCTTACGTGTCCTTTCGTATAAAATCAGAGCCGTGAAATGGGTGCGCAGCATCATAAAGATGACCCAGAAAGAAAATCAGGATGGTCAATATATCAGGTGGGCTACACGATCAATGTACAACCAATGGCTAGATTCAACTTACTTGCGGGGCCCACTTGATGAACTGATTGTTCCAAATTTTGCTCCACATGATCAACGGTCCCCATCACCGTAAGAGACCTATTGATCCAGGCATTCCCCATCGTGGTCCTGTATGGTGATTGGGACCATTGATACAAACATCCAGCTACCATATGGATGGGCCATAGCCCATAAATGAAGTGATGGCATTTCATGTTATTCGGTTGCGGCGACTTGTTCCAAGTCGAACCCATGAGGGCAGGCGAGTTAAGAGGTTAGGATTATCCACGCATAGGGGCGTTTTTGGAATAAACGGTGTAAAACATAACATGGGAAGCGGATTGGCTGGTCTACCTCACGCCAGCTATATAGCTACTGTAGGTACGTATCGTGACGCTCCTCCACCTCCGGGTTGTGCGAACGGTTCAAAGGATATCAAAGTTACGTGGCCTCACAGTGATGTATTTATTATATCTACGACGTTCATCTATTTTTAAAGAACATTTTAGAGAATTATTCATAAAATGAATTTATCCAACGATCATCGGGGCCACATCACAAATATCAGACGAGATAATAATTTTCACCGTTAAACAATTTTTAGGGCCCACCATAATGTTTATTTTCCATACAATATGTTCATAAGGTCACAAAGACCTAAATAAAGAGTAAAAATAAATTTTATATTGATCAAAAACTTCCGTGAGCCCAAAAAGAATTTTAATGGTAGACATTCAATTCCCCACAGATTTTTGCATTGTGGTCCACTTGATAGTTAAATCTATCTTATTTTTCGTCTCAAGACTTAAGACGAGCTCTCCAAATGGATGGACAATTTGGATATAACACATACCTCATGATCAGACCCACGAAACTTGCTGACTTCAATTCGGTAGCTATATAGGTAGTGTGAGGAACGCCAGCCAATCCGCTTCCACCTGAACATGCCTTCCATATAAAACAGCTTTGCTGAGCCCACAGGCGTGAATAGATCGGCTAATGCACACGCCACCAAATTTGCCAGCGTGGCAGACATGGTCCAATATCCAAGCCATCAATCAGAAGGCTACCGTTATTTAAAATGGATATTCCAAGAATCAGGTCGGATAACTAGTCAGGCGAGTCACGATTAAACTAAGTGTGGGAGATCATACTCATGCACCCATCCATCTTACACATGTTATATGTGAATATCAATCCAGACTGTCCAAATCACGGGCCACGCTGTGGATGGAGCATTTACAACTTACTATGATAAAATGATCGACACACGTACATGCCACGTATACCACCGATGGGCTAATGCGTGTAATCGACTATACTGCGAGTAAAACTCCTTTCCCTCCATCCAAAGTCAAAACCCATTATTTATAAGCCATCGTAGCCATCCTATCTACCAACTACGCGGAAACGGATTGGCTACTCCCAAAAAAAGCGGATTCGGATTCGGATTTGGTAGTCACCCCTCCAGTACGACGTTGTACTGGTCAGTGCTGTAAAAGCTCCGTGGCCCACCGTAATGTTTTTGGTTTACCCACGCGGTCCATCCATTTTCTCAGTTTATTTCAGTCCATGAGACTAAAAAAGTGGTAGATCCAAATATCAGATGGACCACACCACATGGAACAGTGGTGATTGAATGCCCACCGTTAAAAACTTCTTGGGCCAGAAGAGTTTTGCATCAAGATAATGTTTGTGTTTTCATTTCAGTTATGTCTGTCGATATCTAAGCAACAAGTTGGATGGAAGATAAACAGTACAGTTGGGCTTAGGAAGTTTTTAATGGTGGGTTTCAATCACCATTGTTTCCTTTGGTATGGTCCACTTGAGATTTCGATCTGAGATATTTTGGGGCTCATGAACTAAAATGAGGGGATAAAATGGATGGACGGTTGGGATAAAACACATCTATCATGGTGGGGGCACACAGCACGACCAAATCTGGGTAAGTCTCTGTACTGGATGGGTCACTATCGAGGTAGATCCAAATCCCCAAATAGCGGCGGACTAAGAAGGGAACTACTATGTACGGCCAACAGTACCGAAACTCGTGTTAGTCTGTAATCTTTCCAGCCAACATGCCATGGAGGAAATCACCGCCATGAAAAATGTAGGCCCCATCATGAACATCACCCTTCTAAAAATTTAGACTAATCCCATTGCTAGATGGGCCACATATATATCTCGATCCAGACATCCATTGTCTCTTGACTCCAATCATGTGGCCCACCCAATGATCAGGTTATCCCAACCTTCGTGCTTTGTGATTGTCATTATGGAATCTACTATTTTTATATTAGTTATTGTTGCAGAAAAACACCCCAAACAAACAATCGATCTAACAAACTAAATCAATAATAAAAAAAAGTCAAATCCTGATACAAAAGGCTAACAGAAAAATAAGAAACAAGATTAGTTAAATTTACAAGATAGGACAAAAGTCCGTGTATTCACACCCATCGTGGAACAAGGATTGCTCGGAGCCCTGATTGCATTCCTTGGTGAGTAGCTAGGTGGGGTCCACCATAATGTTTATAAGAGAACTACACGGTTCATTTATTTTGCCAACTCATCTTAGGACGTAAGCTCTAATATTAAGCAAATTCATAATTCTAGTGGACCACGCTATAGGAAAAGTTAGGAATTGAATGCATCTATTGAAACATTTGTGGCGTGACACAAATTTTCATTTTCAATTCATAGCAATGACCTTATAAATGATTTGGATGGTATATAAATATTATGGGCAATTTGAAAAGGTTTGGATAAAAGATCTCCCTATCCACTTTTCTCAATAGTGTGGTCCAATTGGACTTTAAAATTATCTAAATTTTTAGCTAATTAATTATGTTGTAAGATAAGCTGAAAAAATAGATAAAACAAATATTATGGTGGGCCCAGCTTTAGACTGAGTTTTATCATCAGTTAGTATTCTATCTAGGGCAGTAACACAGAGCTTTCCTCACCTTTAATTAAAATAAATGAAAAATCAATAATATGACACTTTTCTCTCACACTCTCAGGACGTAGAATCTTTCTTTACGCGTATTTCCTTGCATATGGAAAACACACCGCGTAAGAGATATTCAACCGAACCAGAAAACTAAGCTTAGTAAGCATGGATTGAAAAGGAGAGACACCACCTCAATAGTGCTTATAAAAGTGGCACGTGTGCAGCAAAGATGGCCATGTTAACAAAAGTTAAGGTCCGGTGATTAGTTCTCATTATAGAATGCTCGACCAAGAATCTACACAGAGATGTTGTTTTCAGTTTCTACAAGTGGGGTCCTGATTCATCAATCCAGCCGTTGATATGATGGTCCACTGTGGATGTGCTACAAACCAAGCATCTCCCGGGTGAAAAGATGCTGACGCTTCAAATTTGGTTGCCTGCAAGTATAAAAATGCAGCTACGATTAATAATCAACAAAATAGGCAAAAGACATGGACATTGGAATCCACGGTAGGGATCGGCGAGACATGGACCCTCCTTGTGCAGTCCGAGAACTTGATTACTATACATGTGCTCGGGTCAAGCACTGTGGAACGCCTCACTGGAGTCAGACGCAGTTTGGCTAGTGAACCCAACACCAGCCAGCTAGCTGGTGTCAAAGCTCTGTCGACCATGTGTTTTATCAACGCCGTCTGTCTTTTTTTTCTTTTTTTTCAAGCTCATTTTAAAACAGGAGATCCAAATCTCAAGTGGCTACACCACTGGAAAAAGTAACGATTGAATGCTTATCAATAACAGCTTCTTGAAAGTCACTAAAGTTTTAAATCAAGTTGATATTAGGGTTTCCCTGTGAACTTATGAAGAAACTAAGTTAAGCCCTGACAAGGTTTTAAAGGGACGTCTACGTCCATAATCTGTTTTCTGCAGCTCCATTTTAACCTTTGGATATGTTTCAAATTTTTGCCTCATGTCTTAAATTGAGTGGACAAAAGGAAAAGATAGCATGATAGAACACATACATGGTATGCCCATGGAACTCTAAGTACCAGTTAATACTGAAGTCTTAGTATCAATCCCTAGTGGGGTGGCCTAACAGTGAAGTGTAATCTGATGGTGGGGGTGTACTAACAAGCAAACCATAGAAAAAAAAACAAAAAACTCCAGCACCAATTAGATTACAAGTGTTCAGGTAACCAACCAAGTGGCCCAAATGACATCGAGTTTCATTCATGCAAGTCGGTGATGTTGTAGACCAATTACATTACAGCAAGCAGGAAATGCCTGCTTGCGACGGAAATGGATTGGTCGGTGGACCACACAACACCAGCCTGGCTGCATTCCATTGAGGGTTGCCTTTGCCACGGCACCCTTATACGCCATCACACGTGCCAAATGTATGTACGACATCTGATCCGTGTATAAGGTGGGACTCACCGGGCAGAAGATCCGGCCAAAAAATAAGACTGCTCAACCGTACAGTATACATTTACGAAATAATGGATGGTCTAGAAAGAAATTGCGATTTTTTTATACTGTGAATTCGCCTTCATAATGTATCTGTGGCATACTTGATAATGACCGCCTGATTTTTTTTGGTCAGATCATCTAAACGGTGGATCTCACCTGACACACGGCTTAGATAAGACACGCTTGTACAATGTTAGCACGTGAGGCGTCCTATGGAAATCTCAGCAGAGTGTGAAGCTTGATACGCAGGCACTCAGTAAGTGTGAACGTGTCACACGTAAAGTCAACTTAAACCGTAAAAAGCGAGCGGTATATTGAAATAATTCATCACCAGAAAATCAGATCGATTGGATAATCCCAACCTTTGATTAATGGACATTTGTACATTGAAATTGGGCCGTCAATTATTTTTGTCAAATACGCCGTCCATTTAATAATACATAAAATCATCCAGTTAATAAAATAATACAGTATAAGTTTGTTCGTATGACCCATCTATGTTAATTTCCAAAAAATGAACAGTTTAATTTAAGTTACTTCTATGATTAGTATGCAGTTTCTGAGCGCCTGCGTATCAGCACTACACCACCCGAGTAGCAAAGTTTTCCTACTGAACCATTTTGGAGATCTGCGAGGCATGTATACAAGAGGAGAAGAAAAGCATTGAAAAAAGAAAAAGATAAAGAAAAAGAAAAGAAAGAAAAAAACGGAAAGAGTTGAAGCTGTTTACATCCTTTCCTACAATGAGGGATGCGAACATTAGTCGAGACCGTCCAAATAGTGGGCCCCATCTTATACAGTCCATGATTCAAACGGTACAAACCTTTTTCATCGAATGGTGGTCTTTGGTTGCTTTTCTTGTTAGTTGTCCAGTTGCATGTCACACGGATATATAAGATTACCCATCCAGAGATCCATGCAAGTTGCATGGCTCATCACGATCCGTCTGCCACGTGTACGGTGAATGTCTGCCAAGATGTGCATTCATTGAGACACTAGGCATATTCCTGGTGGTAGGGTTTGTGGGGGATGTATGTGTTTTATCCACGCTGCTTATCTGTTTTGCAAAATCATTTTAATGCGTAGCCCCAAAATAAGTAGATCCAAAGCTTAAGTAAGCATTAATAGAAATTAATAGTGACTCGGGTCGTAGACTCTCAAGAGTTTCAACTCCAGGTCATGGGTTCGAGTACCCATAGGTGTTGAAATTCCACCAGCGTGAGTGTGCGAGGGTGTGTGTTAAAAGAAAAAAACAAAAAAAAAAAGTAGATCCAAAGCTTAAGTGGAATGGCAAAAATAAACACATTGTGAGAAGGCTTCAGCAATGGGTATCATTATCCCCTTGTTTATTTTGGTGTGGTACACTTGAGCTCTACACTTTATTTTTAAGCTCGTGCTTGGCAAAACGGATGGACTGTATGGATATAAGATACATACATCACAGTGGGGGCCCCACAGCGTCAGCATGGAATCGGCCTCCCATTGCGTGGCCTTCACGTGTAATTTGCTGAGGCGCAGGATTTCATATTAATGGGCACCAGGCTCTTTTATTCATATGCTTGATCTCGTTTTTCTACCGTGGACGAGGGATGCCCCGGAATTCTGCCCGCAGAGTTTGAACCATCCATTTTTCGCCCACGGATTTAAGGTTAGGATCTTCCACACTGCGAGACTTTTGGGGCATCCCCATGGACGATTGTGGCCCACCAAATCCAAGATATGAATCGACGAACCATGCCATAGTACGTAAGGAATCCTTCACCTCAACGGACCATGAGCTGGGCTGATTCCATTTACGTGGGGCCATAATCTCCGGGCGCGGATTAGGTGTTACCCCGGTAACAGCTTAGTGGGTGTTACCATTACCGTAGGGCCCGACCTGATAATATGTTATATATCCACTCTGTCCATCCATTTTTATAGATTATTGTAAGACAAGGTCTCATAAAATAAGCATATCTAAATCTCAGGTGGACCACACCATAAGAAGCAGTGATGATTGATCATTCACCATTAAAAGCTTCCCAAGACCTACTTTAAGAAGATCTGTAATGTTTAGTTTCCATCTAACCCGTTGATAAGATCAATCAAAACTGGATGAAGGGAAAATATAAATACTAGCTTGATCCAAAACTAATTTTGCCTACAAAAAACTTTTAATGGTCATTCACCACTTTTTCCAGTGGTGTGGACCAACATAGATTTGGATCTGCTTAATTTTTGGATTAAAGCCCTTAAATGATCTGAAAAAACGGATGGACCGCATGGATATGAAAACAATTCATCAAAGTGAGCACCTCAAGGTAAGGGTAACAGCTAATCCGCTCCCCTAATCTCCCTGATCCAGACCATTGATTTGATGAGATGAATAGTTGACGAGGGCTGCCTCCAAAATAGGAAGCGAACATTTGAACACTTGATCAGTGGACCTCATTGATGAAAGGATATTGTTGGGTGCTCTGTCTACAGTGAGGCCCATCGTATCAACGGTTTGGATTATTGTAACATGTCACCACATATGCGGAATCAAACACGCGTATTTATTTGGTGGGCCCATCATGTGGACTCCTCGACACAAAAATCAGTCTCATCTACTCATCGTTTTAGTTGACTGCTTAAAAGAGGCGTTATAAACTAGACCACGTATCTTAATCCGTCCACGTATTTCATAAACCGTGACCGGCCTGATCTGTGGATCGCTCTTATTTAAATGCATGAGCATTTAAGCTTCACGATCCAAATGATGAATGGTTTAGATCCCACACCTGTATCCTATGCTAGGGGTACAGGTGTTGCACGTAGATGGGCTGATTTGCACACGCGTGCGGGATTAGCGAGCTTGAGTGCGCACGGAAGGGAAACCTTTTGCAGGACCGAGTCCTAAAGTAGGAAGCAGAGACAACGTGGAGATGAAGGCGTTGGTGCTACGGTCAAGGAAGAACTCCATCTGGCGACCTGAGAAGCGTGTGTGGCCCACCTCACCATCGCCTACACAAATTCCACGAAGACAGAAGACTTTTAAAAAATCCACCTTATCCATCCACACCTCTTTCAAGAGTTCGTTTTGCGTGTGCCGCCGGCTCTTGCACGTCCAGTATGCCTCGCTGGATCGGGCCCACATGTAGCAAGACAAGTATGATCCGAACTGTTGAAATAGTAGTAAGCGCTACCGTGCTATAAAATCATACTGAATGGATGATCCTTACCATTCATTTTTTAACTCATTTGGGTACCACCAGTTCACACAGTTTAGATTACCCATTGACTCTTACGCTCAGTCGTTCATGGATGCATGTGGGCCCCACCCAGAGATGCATGCTGATAGGCATAAACAGCTGCGCATGAAAAACGAAGTCACTCAAATACACCAACCTTTTCTTCTCTTTTAAGAAGGCTTTATAGCAAAAGTACCTTGGCTCTTTCCAAAAGTTACTTACAGCTGCCTCTCTCTCTCTCTCTCTCTCTCTCTCAATGCGTGTTGAGAAACTCAACTACGCGTTTTCCCGCCTTCTTTTTCTGACTTTAAATTCATATATAAAAACAAGAAATATTAGGCTTGTATTCGCTTCTAACACTAATTTGAAATGAGATTCAGTCCATTTTCGTTCATCATGAGACTGCATATATGGGTCCTGGCCCACAAGTTACATTGATCAGTCTATCTCAATTGACTGGATTTCATTGATATCCATGGCCCATTTTTTTAAGAGTCTGGATCCACTACAAAGCTTTCTTGGCCTGGGACTTTCTGTAATGTGTGCATGACATCCAAGCCGTTCATCATATGTGCCTCCTCATGTTCTCCTTGAAGACCTAAAATCAGGCTAATCCAAAATTCAGATGAGCCCGCGAATCATATGCGTGTACTCTAACTTGGTACACTTGACATTCATACACCAATATCCAAAAGCATCCAAACAGTGGGGACCACTGAGGATGGGATATAGACACAAAATCAGGTTGGTTGGACGATGGAACTCTAATTAATGGAGATACGTTTGTTAGATTCCGACGTTACCTTTTATTTTTTTTCATCGCCATTGGGTGTCCACTAATCTACTGGTTGGGATCATCTGTTCAATGTGATTATTGTTTATCAGCCATTTATAGTGGGACACGTGATCAGGACCGTATATTTGTATGACATGTGTATTATGGGTGATTCGGACGGTATATTTAAGGTATTTGTGTGTCATGTATATTGTAGTTGGGTGCATGTGTACGGATCAACATGCACTATCAGATTATGGCATATGAAGCTTTTTGAGGAAATAGGTTAACTTGCACGCATGGAAGGTAGATCTATCCATCCAAAAGCTAGATCCACTGATGAGAAGATTTTGATACTCCGGACGAGTGTACTGGTTTTGTATGGACAGTTGTACACGTGTCACATATGCAAATAATTTCAAAAGCCCAAATCATGGGACCTATTTTAAGTGGGTCATATACCGAAAATGTAAAAATAATTGATGTCCCAAAACTGGCTGATTGATAGACGTCTAATGGATGATTAAATGAAAAACATCCAACCAACCAAATTCAGCAAACAAGTGTTCCACCAGTCATCCATGAGACCCCATGGGTCAAACACCCCAATGCACCAGGTATAAAACACGTGCTGACTCATACGTGCCAATGTACTACTACATGTGCTATTTTACCAATGCACCGAATGTACCATCCTTAATCTTCGTATGCCTACGACAACCTAATTAAAACGTCCCACGTGTGCCAATGTCTGACATATACTACCACCTATTTTACAAGCGCCTCACATGTGAATGTGACACATGTGCTGCACATGCCAGAGTCCATCATTAAGCTGTCCACACGTGTCAATCCACCGTACCCGACTCCGTGAGATGTACCGACATATTTGTAAAAAAATTTTGAAAAATTAATTCTTTAAAAAAATAAAAAATTTTAAGTAAAAAATATTTTCAAAAAATTCTTATTTATAAACATTCAAAGAAATAAATATTTCGACACATAAGGAAAATACGGATAGATTTTACAAACCTAGAAGAGATATATCTAATAATTAGATCTGGGAATTGAGTTGAGTCCAAACGTGTTAGGGTTGAACCGACTTGACGCGATTTTGAAATAAATTTGGCCCAAACTCGCCTTAATTCAATACTGAGACCAACATGCTTGGTCCGTGTCTATGTTTGGCATGAAATAATATGGACTAAATCCAAACCAGCCACAAGTACCAAGTCAGTTCGAGTCATGACCAAATCAGGTTGAGTGCAGCTAGGTATTTATGGGTTGAAATCACGACTCAAAACTCAAGTATACTTGTTAGAATTATAGTCTCTCCATTAGCTAGATGATGTCTTAGAACTGAAAGGTTAAATTTGAGTTTTTTTATAAAGATGTATGAGTTGGATTTTGGATCGAGTCGAGTAAGTGCTGAGTTAGTTCTCAAGTTAAGTCAAGTTACTAGGTGACCCCAACTTGAGTCGGTTTGAATTCAAATTGAAATATGTCTACATGGTTTGGATTGACTCACTCTCTTTGTTTGAGTTGAGTCATGTTTGAACGAATCTACCAAGCCGCGTCATCATGTTTGTAACTACATTAATAATCAAAATAAAAGGAATTCTATATCGAGAGACATCAAGTATTACCTTAGGACCCACCTTGATGTATGTGTTTTGTATACACAATATTAATCAAATTTCCCAGCTCATTAGGACATGGTCATAAAAATAAAGTAGACCTAAATCTCAAGTGGACTACTTATAGGAAACTGTGGTCATTTATCATTAGCAACTTCCTGTGGGCTATAAAAGTTTTTAATGAAGTTGATATTTGTGTTTTCCTTCATCTAAATCCATGTCACCTCATCAACATATTTAACGGCAATAAAAATTACAATGGGACTAAAGAAGTTTTTAATAATGGGTGTTCAATTACCATTATCTCTTGTGGTTTGGTCACTTAGGATTTGGATCTACTTCATATTATAAAACATGATATAAAATAAGCTGTAAAAAGCTGATGGACATCAAGAATATAGAACATATACATCAATGTGGCCCAAACATATATATATATATATATATATATATATATATATATATATATATATATATATATATATATATATATATATATAGCGATTTTCAGCCCAAACGCATGTACAGGCCACCACGTGGGATAGCACGGAACGTAGCTACAAGATCTATTCCATCCATCAATCAGGGGTGTCCCACTGTATAAAAACTCTCGAGCAATAACTAGGTCAGTATACCAATCCCGTGGAGACTACAATTTATAAAGTTGATACAGATGGCAAAAATATTCGCTGCAGAATTTCAGGTCATCCATTTATTTCTAACATCAGGGCCCACCTGGGAGGTGTACCACACACTTGCCTACATAAGGGGACTTAAAAGAAAAACATCCTTTCTTTTGTTTTCTCTGTCCGTTCAGTGATCTGACCAACCCAACAGTTTGGATTGCCCAACCATGTGCAGCATTTTATTTTATTTTTTTCATACATAGAAAAAAAAAATAAAAATTGCAGGAAGGGAATACAACGTATCTAGACCGTCTAGTCCAACCTATCATGTGTCCTCCACATCCGACCCTCCAATAGGTTTACCTAACCATGAGGATTACCTCTTGAAAAAATCAGACCTATGAAATTATCATGTGGGCCACACTATAGAAAAAATATAGCCACTGATAAATAATAAATTACAAGTGTGTCCCATTGGTTGATTGGATGTAGCTAATTTTTGAGTATCTCATGATGGGGCCAATCTATTGGACGAATTGGATGTGGCACGCACATGAAATTAGAGGTTATCTACTGAGTGTACGGTAACTTATAGTACAACCCGTTGTACAGTATCACTGAGTGCACAGTAACTTATGGGTGTATCAGGAAAATGAGAGCGCGTTTGGTCTTAGGTCACTTCGATACAATCCTTTCTTTGAGAAATCTCCACAAAGTCAAAAGAGGTCCACCTCCCCTACGTTTTGATTGAACATTTGCGTGTATATTTGCCAACATGGCACACGTCTGGATCATCAAATCAATCCACCAGGTGGGCCACAATAAATGAAATGAAATGGACAGCTACATCAACTTTTTCGGTCCATTTATTCCATCCCCAGTGGCCCACGTGATGAGTGGATGTGTCCTGCCATCCATTAGGGGCATTTACACGAGACCATCTGAAGGATGGCTCGGATGTTCAGACACGTGTGACAAGACAGCACATGTGGAAGCAAGCAAAACAAAGGTCCATTAGGATTACATACGTACACGTACATTACCACTATCCCTACCTATAGATGCATGCACTGCATACAAATGGATGTAATGGAACGGATCGGAGTAGGTGGCGTGAGGTGTGAGAATTCTTGAAAGAACTCATACAAGTTTAGGTGAGATGACATGACTCCTAACCACATCTTATTTGACCCCAAAATCCCAACTAATTCACTACCAACTAGGGTGGACCCTGATGAAGAAAATCTTTTCATATTACACAATCCCAGACCTTCATTCAATGGCCTAAAATTGGATGGTCAGTGAATAACAAAACAGTAACGTCCAAAGAAAAGGGATACCACTGCGATCTGGGGCCCATCAGACTGACGGTTTGGATCACTGAAACCATGGGCCCCATGTGGAGAATGGAAGCATTGGGACACTAGTCATATTCCCATTCATCAAGATGTATTATGCCACTATTCCATTATGTTTGATATCGGGCCAGGGAGGTGATGCAGATGGCGTGAACGCAATGATGGGTGGGCCACATGCATCATTTCTTCCCTACTTTATACCCTGGCGTAACCCTTTAGGAGGATCTAAGCTAATTTTATATAGGTTGATAAAGGAGGACTTTTATATTTTTGGGCAAGGGTGCCCTCATCCCCTAGAGGCAACTGTACTACTTTGTGTTACAGTGTCATCTTTCACACCTACATGCCACCTCTTTAGGCAATCAGTACCATCCAGACGTTAGGACACAACACAGAGATCAACGTTGTCAGAAATCAGACCAATCTGCTCATCACGTGGGCCAATCCTGTATGTTGATTCAAACCGTTGATTGTCGGTTGATTCCAGGTTGGCCCACCTGATTGGCGGTCCAAGCTGCTTTTTGTGCCAGTTGATTTTCTTCATAGGCCTACTGCTGTGATGGAACTGATGTCCTACCTAAATTGTGTAATGGAGGGAAAGATTCTCTAACATGATGAGTCCCAACTGATAGAGAGGTACTGTGTCCACATGCTGCCTTTTGGGGACTTTGGTACCAGAAAAGGCTGACGGGATTGTACTTGATAAAGGGAGTTATTTGATACTCTGGCAGCATACGACACTCGATACGAGGACACTCAGAAATTTTATACTTGCATACATTAAATAAAATTGAACCGACTAAAATTGTGGAATCTACTGTTGTCAACTTACTAGATCAAAATCAAATTGGCTGAACAATCCTAACCTCTAATTTGTGTACATTTGAAATAAGTCCATCAGATATTTTACATTTGTAGCAGTCCAATAAATATTTGCCAATCTCATTAGGGCTGTACACGAACTAAGTAAGCTTGGTTAGCTCGTTCGACTTGACTTGAAAAAGCTCGATTCGGCTTGGTTCGAGCCAAGTCAAGCTGATTTTTTGAGCTTGAAAAAATTTCAAATTGAGTTCGAGCTTGCCTGAGCTCGGCTTGACTTGGATCGAACCTCAACTCAAATCAAACTCGAATCAAATCAGTTCGGTGACTCGGCTTCTTTGATATTGATGTTGCTCACCAAGTGTTTGATGAAATACCTGTAAAAACCGTTGCTGCAGTTTTACATATAGTGAGAATTTGAAGGTGTAGTCTATGTGTTTGTAAAAATGCTGCACAAGCAAACTCAGCTCGATCTTGGCTCGAATTCGACTCGAACTAGCCCGAGCTGCTCATTGAACCGAGCCGAGCTGGCTAGTTAAGCTCGAAGGCCGAGCTGAGCCGAGCCGAGTTCGAGCTGGGGTCAACTAGTGGCCAAGCCAAGTCAAGCTATGACAAGCTCGACTCAATTCGACTCATGTACACCTCTAAATCTGATGGTCAGTTAATCAAATAAGCATAAATTTTGGTTCTGACACATCTAACTAGGACCCATAATTTGGACAATTTAATTTAGATTTACTCAATGTGCCATGTATGCAATTTCTAAACATTTTCTAAAGGCTCGGAGTATCATCCAACACTGCCTCGTTTCAAGACTGAGGTCTTGGTATCGATCTCTAGTGGGGGTGGCTAATAGTGAAGTGTGAACTGACAGTGGAGTGTCCTAACAAGTTGACAAAATAAAAAATAAAAAATCACCACTGCCAGAGTATCAAAGTCTCTCTCCTTGATAAACAGCAACAATTAGCATAAACTGGTACTTACACAAGTAATTACAGCATAAAATGGTACCAAAAAAGAAAAAAGAAAGATTACACTGGCTATTTCTCACATATTTCTACAAAATTAGGGGGGTGTTTTTTTTTTTTTTTCTCTCATTTTTTGGGGATCAAAGTCCAAATCGGGGCCATTTTAGTAACTCACAACCAATGAAATTCTCAACATTATCTCACATGGTTTGGGGGGAAATCTTCACCACATGATGTCTAACTTGATTGTGAATGTAACGAGTAGTCCTGCTCGAGGTTGAACTCTCATCGAAATTGAGTTCCACATGTTGTTAGGAGAACAGGCAGCTATTTTTACAACACCCAACTGGATCATCAAACATCGAGGACATTTCCACATCTTCCTCAATTTAAGACTCCAACACCCAACTGGATCATTATCCATTTAGGACATTTCCATTTCATTTTCAAAGGCAATGGCCATTTTTCTTGGTACTGCTGATTTGATGAAGTACATGGGGTATAGCTCACAAATCCCTACACATACAGACATTACAAGTTAAGAAGATGATGAATATAAATATCTGTCAACCCCATGAAAACTGAAAAAGAAAAAATTACCAGGTCACGCAGGGTATGGATTCTAGCAGACATCTGGGTTTTTAGGCCCACCAGGT
Source organism: Magnolia kwangsiensis (assembly GCA_037074715.1). Classification (NCBI taxonomy): domain Eukaryota; kingdom Viridiplantae; phylum Streptophyta; class Magnoliopsida; order Magnoliales; family Magnoliaceae; genus Magnolia; species Magnolia kwangsiensis. The sequence goes on from CM073581.1 coordinate 104,154,327, forward strand.
GCTGCTTCCAAAATTCATGTACCCCACATTGCCGCTGCCTATGTGATATACCGTGATGGAAATCATTTCCATTTCGATGGCGTCATCCTTTCCTCACCTAGAAGTTTCCCTCTACTTCCAGGCAAGTGCCTGACGCTAATTTACCTATGGTTGTACCTGCAATGAAGCCACCGGACCAAGCATTCTGCAACAAATAACAACTGGTGGTTAAGTAATGACTTGATTTTACTTGGAACTGAGGTAAACAAAAAGTATTATATCACAGAGGTTTCCTAAGCCCACACGTGTGATGAGTACCATCTACATGCAACAAGCACCAGCTGGTGGATGGTTTCAACATGCAGGCTGTCTCCATCAGGTGGGTCTGGCCAAACTAAATGTTATCGCCCAAAAGATTAGGTTGGTCCACTATGTTAGAAAAAGGTGGACAACTTAGAAAACTTCAGCCTTTTCTTTTACATGAGCTGCCTTATCCAAGCATGACAGAGCTTCACAAAGCTCTGACATCTAAAAGGCAATGTTATGGCCATACAACAGTAACCAACTGTTACTGTCATATATAATTATAATAGCTGCTACAAAAGAGAAAAATGGAAAGAGGTTGGACCCAGATATCTTAATTGATTTTTTAGTTTTATGATAAAATTTAGTTTTACTGTAATTTTGAATGAATACTGTTTTTCTTTCTTTCTTCTTCTTTATATATATATATATATATATAATTTTTAACATAACAGCCTATTTTTACCAAAACGGTTTCACATGTAATGCCACTATATTTGCAAACGGTCCCGTCTCCTGTGTACTACTGGCCATTATTTCATGACATTGCAGTCATTATTTAACAGGCATTTTTTATTTTTATTTTTTTCTTTTTAAATTTTTAACAGGCATTTTATGTTACATAACATGAGAGACAGTGAACAATTCCATGTCTGTTATAATGGGCATTATGATGTTTTCTAAAGCATGATGATTTACTGGCTCTAGTTCTCTTTTAGACTAGTTGTTTGTCTTTTCCCTTGGTGTGGAATAAGGAATGAAAATGATGTTTTCCCTTTGACGAGAATGTGACAAGGTTAGGGCTCAGATGGTTTTCTTCAGCCTCAATTGGAGCTCATCCAATCCTGCTCCAAAGTCTGCACATTTGATATTAAATGCGGACCATATGGAGAGAAAATAAAATTAATACAGTTCAGCTGCCTAGACATCGCAACCATATTAATATCAGAATTGGAGCCTGCTTTAGCTTGGTCGCATAGTCAGATATTACCTGAAAGTTGAACCCACCAGTTACACCATCAATATTCAATACCTGTAAAGAAATCAACTTGTGGACATCATGAGTGGGCCTTGATGGTTGGACTTAAAAGCTTTCTAAACTAAAGCAGGATAGAAAATACCACCTCTCCAGCAAAGAAAAGATGAGGCTGTATCCTGCTTTCCATGGTATTGAGTGTAATCTTCACAAAAGGAAAGAGGAATGTAGTTAAAATCTAGCAGAAATGAGCCCAGAAAAATTATTCCAGCAGACACGCAATTGCAGAAGTGGAAACCTCCGAGAGTGGGACCCCTCCAGCAGTGACGAACTCATCCTTAAATTGACCCTTCATTTAAAATAAAAAAAATATATAAATTTCTACAGGATACACCTGACATTGAGAAATGTATGCATTTATAGCACTCCTGAGCTTACATTTTTTACTTGAAAAGAAACAAGCCATACAGCCCATACCTTTCCTATCACCCTAAATGGGCATTGCTTTAGCAGAGAAGCAAGCGAATATAAGGAGTTATTTGGCACGGAAGCCCATAAGATATCTCCATCTAAACCCTGACATTCATAAAATGTATTATGTCACCAATAGTCAAATATATTTTTCTTAAATATTAGCAAGATATATTACCTCACGTTCCAGCAGATATTTCCAAAATCTCTTCACCAAACCAAACTGTGGAGGATGTGAATTGAGCAACTTTTGCTTCTGCAAAAATAGCATATGCTAGTTAGTCGAAAACTAATGAGTTGGGCAGTATGGTAAACCTTCTTACATAGATTGGAAGTTTGTGAAGATGATAAATGGTGTGGTGAAGTATGTGAAAATCATACAGAAGTGTTCCCAAACAAATGATGGTTAAAAAAAAAAAACAAACTAAATAAGCCTACAAGTTCTAATGAGTTATTTTTCACTTCTCAAATGCCATGGCTGCAAGGGATTTGCATACTCTAGCAAACATCTGAAGCATCTGGTACATACAGTGATACAGAAAAACAAGAGCTTATGATAAATCATTGACTAAGACTATTAGCATGTAGGCGCATCCACATGTTAAGGAAAAAAGAAATGTTATAGCTAAAGATGAGCGAAACATGTGAACCCTGAAAATACATAACAGTTTAGGCATCAGTCAACTGCTGCATTATATCTTTCATTCATTCTTTCTTTCTTTCTTTCTTTCTTCTTCTTTTTATTTATTTATTTTTATTTTTATTTTTTATAGATAAACCGCTACATTTGAGAGTAGGGAACAACCAAATTATGGAAAATTTTGTTTAGAAAAACAACCACATTTCAACATCACAAGACTTAAACAAGAATGTTGATTTCCAATTCACCAAGGAAAATCTTGTAAAAACTGTCACTTGTTGGTATTTATTCAGATTAATCTTGAAATATAAAATACATATGCATTTTTCATTCTTATATTAATTTGAAAGTTAAACACAAAAAAATAAAACATGGTCGACTTAAAGAAGGCGCAAAACAATGTTCTCTCATTTAAAGCTTGTGTCACCAGCAGTGAATAAATGGAGTGAAACATGGAAGGGTTTGAGAAGAAGCAAAACACTTCGCCTATTGCAGAAGGCAGTTGATTCCATACCAATGTTATTGGGTGGGCGAGTAATATGGCTACGGTGACATGGATATTTGCAGATTTTCCTTATATGTCTCCATCCATCATCACGCTTAGTCAGGTGAATGAAATTGCAGACTCCCAACATAAAGGGGGTGTTTCTAAATCTGCCTTGTAGTCCATTTTAGTCCGTAGCCTTTTCTTTTATTATTGATTTATTGTGATAGCAAGACCCTAAATAAAATTGTTACTTAGGGGAGAATATCTTTGTTTTTTCAAAGGTACTGAATTTTATTAAGAAGGCACAAAGGCCAAAAGGAGAACTGGAAAAAAAAAAAAAAAAACAATAAGGAAGAAAACTATACAACAAACCAAAGAAATCCACAGCCAGAGTTAAACTGACATCCACTCTCTTACAGAACTGAAAAAACTATCGAGAACCCCTAAAGCCGAAATGGATTTATTATCAAAGCATCGGCTGTTGCGTTCTGACAAGACACACCAAAAGATAGCCAGCAGACAAATCCCAGGCAGATTTCCAACAGTTCTTCCAACCTTCAGAAAACCAAGAATGAAATAAACCCTCTATCGAGTCAGGCATAACCCAAGTGATGCTAAGAGACCGAAGCACTCCGGACCAGATTTCCCTTGGGAAAGAGCAGTGGATGAAAAGGTGGTTTACTGATTCAGCATCCTCTTAGCACAGTAAACACACATTAGGAGGAACCATTGTTCTTTTGCGAAGATTTATCTATGGCAAGGATATGGTTCCTACCTGATAACCAGGTGAACCTTTGAAGGAGCACCGGAGAACCAGACTAGCATGACGTGACTATAGAAGGGAAGGAGAGCGTGATTGGATATTCTGTCGTGAAGCGATTTCGCAGAGAAGATGCCCAAAGAGTGGAACTTCCAAAGTAGCGAATCCGCTTCTCCCAAGATGGAGCTGAGGCTCTGCAAAAACAAGAGGGAGGATGATCAGTTGATCTGCCTCATCATCCCGGAGGTTCTTGTGGCAAGGGGGGATCCACACACCCCTGCCTTCAGAACACAAATAACAATCAGTAATTGAAATCTCCAGAATCACACAAGCTGCCACTAGAGAAGAGAAGGAGTCACGAAGGGGGGTGTCACTGCACCAAGAGTCTTCCCAAAACCAGATACAGGAACCATCACCTAGGGCAAAATCCATACCCTCCTGAACAGCAGAAGCCATCTTGGCAATATATTTCCAAATATGGGAAGCCTGATAGAGAGTGGATTCCTTGATTCTCCAGCCCATTGCAGCTCAGCCATATTTGGCAGCTATAATCGATTTTCAGAAACTAACCTCTTCATTGGCAAAGAAAAGGAATTTACTCCTCCAAGGGGAGAGCTTTCTCTCCAGTCTTTCGATGACCTTATACCACAAGTGTTTGGGAGGCTTACCAATGCAAAGAGGAAGCCCAGGATAGGTTGACGGGAATGATCCCACTCGACAAACAAAGAGATTAGCAAAATTGGAAATTTCTAAGGAAGATAAATTGATGCCCATGACCTCTGACTTGGCGAGGTTGATCTTGAAGCCAAAGACTAACTCAAACAGCCAGATAATATTTTTGAGGTTATCCACCATGGACTCCATAGCGTCACAGAAAATAAGGGTGTCATCTGCAAATTGCAGATGGTGAATTTTTTAGGAAAGTTAGCAACTAGAAAACCTTGAAATAGACTCAGATCTTGACCTTTGATTTAGAGACGACCGAGGGCTTCAAAAACAGTAAGGAAGAGGAATAGGGAGAGGGGGTCCCCTTGGTGGATGCCCCTAGACACCTTAAAATAACCAAAGGGGGAGCCATTCAGTGTAATCGAAAACTTAGCCGAAGAAACATAGCTCCTCATCCAACCTCTCCATTTCTTATCAAATCCCATACGAGCCAACATATAATCCAAGAATTCCCATTCGACATGATCATATGCTTTCTCTAGATCCAGCTTTCAAAGGATACCCTGAGTCCACGCATTTATGGGCCAAGAGGGCACTATCAAGAATTTGGCGGCTTGATATGAACGCACTTTGGAGAGGGGAAATAATTTTTCCCAAAATAGATCCTGTGGCTCAACAATTTTGTTAGAATCTTTTACAAGCCGCCGATAAGGTTGATATCCTGGAAATCCCTCAAGGAAATAACCACTTCAATCTTTGGAATTAGGGCTAAAAAGGAGGAGCCTAATTCCAACAACGGACAACCGGATTGGAAGAAATCTCTAACAAAATCGATAACATCAGATTTCAGAAGGTCCCAAAAGAATTGAAAGAAGGTTGGAGGGAAACCATCAGGGCCAAGAGCTTTATCATGTTCCAAGCCAAACATTGTATCCTTAATCTCCTCCTGCGAGGGAGGTTGTTTAAGAGAAACAACCTCCTCCGGAGAGAGACTGTCAAAGTGCAGATTGTCAAGGGAAGGTCTTGGCCATTGGTCCTTGAAGAGCAGACTAGAGAAAACATTAGCAGCAACGGTTGTTTGTCCTCTAGTTTGGTTCCATTAGCCACCAGAGGAGATGAAGTTGGCACGGGCTCAGGCGCTGGCTATGCGATGAAAGTACCTCATGTTTTTATCGCCTTCTTTGAGCCAGGCGGCCTGTGAGCGTTGGGCAAGGGACCTTGTTCCCTGAGTCTAGAGTAGTAATTAGAAGAGAGCTTATCTCTAGATGTTTTATCTTCATCGGACAGGGGACCTTGTTCTTCCAATATGACCAACATTGAAGCTGCCAAAGAATCCCATTGATCTTTGCCTTCCTCCTTGTGCCATCTTTTTAAGTTTCCCTTTAAGCAGCTTCAATTTGAGACAAATCTTAAAGCTTGTACGACCCTTGACATCAAAGGAAAACCACCAAGACAAGACTAGATCTTGAAAGCCTACCACTTCAAGCCAAGCAAGCTCAAAGCGGAAAGGTTTGGGCCCCCAATTGATACCATTAGATTTAAAGAGCAGGGGGCAATGATCCGAAATGGGTCTAGGGAGACCAATATGATGCACAAAAGGAAAAGAGCCCACCCAATCTACAAAGGCGAGAAACTTGTCATTGTTGGACATTGCCAGATTTGCTTGACCATTAGACCATGTATATCTCACGCCACCCAAGGGGAAATCCATTAGACCATGCTTAAGGACCCAGTCTGAGAAAGATTTCATGTTGCTAGTGTTACGACTACCTTTATATTTTTTCGCGGGAAAATCTAACGATGCTGAAGTCACCCCCAAATCCCAATATACCAAGGAAGATTCCATCTAGACTCCACGAATGAGAGTTCATCCTAGAAGGAGGGACGAAGATCGAACTGTTCAGGTCGTAAACCCTTGAAAAGACCCATCTAAACCCCAACACCACCTCCCTAAAAACAACTGAAGATCTAACAATGTATGTAACAGGATGGTAAAAATGAATATGTATTATGCTCATGACAGGCATAAAAGATGTAGACATCAAGTATTTCTTAACCAGATTTAAATATAATTCATGAAAACTACAAGCTTGACAAATGTGATCATTATTTAAGTCAAGGAGTAAACCGCAAGCAGATCCTTGTGTTGAATCAGAATGTGCTTCAGATCTTCTATAGAATAATCAGGCACAAAATCGACAAACAACATTCCTGCATTTGGATTAAAAAATTAAGATAAAGAGGATAAAATCTATAAATTGAGAATTAATAATAACAATAATGAGATAATAATTTAAGAGAAACACACCCAAATTCTCAATTGGGACAAGGTACGTAAAATGCGAGTGGATGTGGACGCGTGTCTATCAATGCCATCTTCAAGAATTACTGCATCTTATCGAATGCTATGGTGACTCTCTTGACATAAGACATTGGAGCTCGGAGTAACTCTTTACATTCTGTGTAATAAACTATAGGTGTTGTAACCACAAAAAACTCTTAGCATCATGCTCATTAACATTGTTTGTGACCTGGAAGCATTGTTCCAAGTATTGACGATATAATTGATAATACTCATGATATTAATTGATATCACCAGCTCAGAGATACCAATAACACTGGTAGTATCAGAAATTCCAAGTATCATGATAGATCGCCGATATATCGTTAAGTCTCGCCAATTTATTGACATCGCCAATGTATCGTGATATTTTTTTTACTGTATAAATTCCAGATGTTGCTTATATCGCCAAAATCTATTTATTAATTTTTTTTTCTAATTGATATTTTTTATAGATGCATGGTTGTATGATGAAATGCAAGTTTGCATGCATGGATTGATGGAAAAATCGTGGATGTATGTATGCATGCATGCAATTTTGTATGTGTACATGCATGGATGGATGGATCATGCATGTTTGTGTATACGTATCTCCTTGACCCCTTGTATGTATGCATGCATGCATAGATGGTCATGGATCATGCATGTGTGCTTGTCTATATATATATAGATATATATATATGCATGGATGGATCCACCATTTTCCCCAATGCCTTCCTTAGTCAGTGAAACATGCTTTTAGGCCCCCATTAAAGGGAAACTTATTATTTATGCATCCTTTTCTACTATTATTTGATTCCTAAATAAGCAAATATGTGTATTTTAGCATTTTCTAAAGTCTCATTGAGAGATTCCACCATTTCCCCCATGTTTCCCCAATGTTTCCCTGAGTCAGCATTACATGCTTGTAGACCCCCCATTAAAGGAAAATTTACTATGTATGTGTCTTTTTTGCAATTATTTAATTCCTAAATATGCAAATAAATGTATTTTAGCATCTCCTGATGTTTCATTGAGAAATTCCATCATGTTTCCCCATCTTCCCCCAATGTTTACCTCAGTCAACGATATATTTCCAGGTATTGGTGATATTGATACATGTTTCTATATCACCAGCCAACGATCCATGTGACAATATCAATGCTACAAACAATGCTTAGAAGATATTTAAAATGCTAAAAAATCCCCAACAATGACTCAAGCGTTTTGGAAAACTTACACTTGAAATCCAATTTGATTCAATTGTTGATTGGAACTTGGTCATAACTGACCTCTTATGACAAATGGAATTTGATCATTTGTGACCTTTTATGCTTAAATTTTGATACAATTGTCCATGAAAACATTATTCTTATGAGTTGCAGTCGATCCCTTCTCGATTTACTCTTAGTCGGCTCCATGATGAAAGAGTATCAAACACATTAGCCAAGTTTTGGTCACAGGAGAGTTGTGCCATCCAGTTCTCAAGTACCCTAAACTCCATAACCACACCAGAGCATTAGACCATCTGTTTCCTTGATGTGATTATTATGTGTTATTGAATAGGTGATGAATCAGGATGGCTTAATGTTTACCATTAGGTCATTCGTCTCATCTTTGTTTAGGTCTTTCATCACATGGGGTTCTAGTATTTGGTCGATTGGATATTTGTATTTGAGGATTGCAACAAGTCTCCTAACCGAGAGGCCCATCATGCTTAGATTGGATTGACTTGATCATGCACTAGCATGGGCGTATCCTTTAACTTGAGGACAAAGGGGATGATCTTATCCTTGATGTAATGGCTTTGACACATTTAGTGATACCACTGCTCATATTTGGTATACAACTATGATAGGGTACATGCATTAAGGATAAGTAACCTCTCGTGATCTAATATAGGAGCCATCATCTTCATGGACTCCAGTTCATGGCTTAGGTCTTGATGGTTGGGGTTTCATCAAGCTTATCTTTGTGAGTCCACACTGCTGGATGTTTTGAAATAATTTTTTGAAGATTTTAAAACGTTGGATCTTCCGTTTAACTGTTGATTTTGTTTTATCTTGCTTGATGGAAAATTGACGGTCATGATCTATTTGTGAACCACCTCTTCATATAACATGGAATCAAGCCAAGGGTGGGTAGCCACAATGGTGGAGAGATATAATCTGTTTGGGTGATAGATGCGTTGTGTACACTTTTGCTGAGGTAGGGTCTTACCGAGACGAGGTGGTGGACTACCATACTTATGGTAGAACACCAAAATGTGAAACCTTCTCTATATACAAATCCTATTCTCAAGAGAATAGGGTGCCCTAGCTTAGAAAAGGGCATAGACATCTCCACCCTTCTCCCCTTCCAACATTTTTAAGGAGAGAGAAACAAGAGAGAAGAAAGAAATGTGAGAGAGGGAATTCTTCTCCTCTTCCATCACTTAGGTGGTCCACCTTTTGCATTGATGTAAACCTTTGGATCTAGATCTTAGTCCTACAAAGGATCTAAATTTGTTTGGGTGTCCGTTCTTCATTAAGGATAGATCATAGAGCAATCTCATCCTCCGCCACATTGTTCTAAGGTATCTGATTTGAAGCATCCGTTTATATATATATATATATTATTCTAGAAACTTGAGATCTATACATTGGATCGATCCTTATTCAAATTAGGAGAATAATCTTTTATACTTCCATTTACGTCTTTCCAAAACCCCGTCACTTTAATATCATTATTTAAAGAAGAATGATAAGAACATACAAGTGTCTCTAAACAAAGAATTTCACCATGTTAGGAGGGAAGCCAATGAGTTCATAGACTTGCTTGTCAAAGATGGAGCAACAGGACCTTGTGTATTTATAGGGAGCTTGGTCCCCATTCAACAATGACACTTTTTTATTTTATTTTCATTTTAGCCTTCTTTAATAAAGTGTATAAGCTATAGAAAATCTTATATGTTAAATGGTCCCACAATTGGACTCTTTGAGCCATTGAGCTTTATTGTACATGTTTGGGTAGAGTTTAAGCCCATTGGATAAGTCTCTTTATGTACTTTCTTTGGTCTAACCTTCACCACTTCAAATGGGTGCTTCACCCCTTCTTTTTTGGTTGTTGAATTAGAAAGAGAGGGACAGGGAAATGAAAGACAAAGAAAGGGATCGGGGGGCTTTATGATTGGAGAAAGGGAAGGCGCATGGTTGGTGTTTCACTGGGTTGGTGGGGGAACCCGTAGGAAGGGAGGACAACCACCTGAATTCACATCAGAAATCACCAACATGAACACAAACAAAATCGGTGAATTGCATCTAGAAACAAAACAAACCACTTCTATTCTCGGAGTTGAGGTATATGAAGAATTGCTTTTTGGTCCCTTTCGTCCTGTGGTTAGGACATCATCTTTTCATGTCGAAGACATGGGGTTCAATTCCCATAAGGGATAAGTACTCGTTCCTGGCCAATGGTATCATTGTTGAGTGATCGCTCGCTATCCGGCTGGAAAAGGTGGTCCGGGAGCTTCCTCTCTCCGAACAGGCAAGACGAGACGAGATCACCATTTCTCAATAATGGACTTCCTTGAATTCTTCCTTAGCCTTAGATGTCCTTTCATAGATTCTCTAACCGCCAATAGAAAGAATCTCCATGCATTTGTTCTCTCTTTTCTCCTTAATCACACATCTCTTTCGTTTGCCCCTTTTTCTTTTGACTTTTTGTCGCCCTTTTTGTAAGGCATTGAACCCCACCTTAGGTATTGAGCGGTGTCCTCCCCTCCCCAATACCTAATACGTCAGTTCCATCTATGGAGCCTAAAGCTTAAACCATGGCATGGCAGTAAGCAATGATGTTGGCCTAGTCTCTCGCCTAGCAATTGCCTTCTTTAGTGGTCGACATTGAAGCATTCAATGGTTCTTTGACCTACCACATTTCTTTTTCGACGGTTGAGCTTGTTCAATTGAAGCTAATGCTACGCTGCCCTCTCCTTGTTTAAGAGAAAGTGAGGACTTTCTTTTAGCTACTTGCCCAAACAAAAGATATTACCCTCGTCGATCGATCGATTGGTTGGATTGAAGTACAAAGGGGTTGATTGAAGTGTGAGATCAGACAGACCGAGCAACTAGCCATTGCAGGATTGGACATCTATCTATCTCACCATGTCAATGATGGCAGAAGGAATGCCCTTCTTTCTTATAGCTCGTTATCGCAGTGCTTGTTTACTTCGAAGTAGTGTCTTTTTCAACCAATAGTGTATCATCTCTAAAATTATTGAACGAAAGAGACGACGGGTCGGTCAATTGCATAGGTAGGAGATGCATGACGTGCCTTAATTGCAAGTGCATTCGCTATTCGATCCCACCTATTGAAAGATATGATAGGTTGGTAGACTTTCTTCTCTATGTCTTTGTCTCATCAATGAGTGTAGATTGATGGAGATGGCTTTTGTGCTAGTCAATCTGTATCCCATTCTTCTGGCATAGTTGATGTGGACACAAGCGCATTTAAGGTGTACCAACGAAGAAAGCGCCAATCACAAGTGTCGTCCTTGTGGATAGGCGACTATTGAGGAGCTGAAGACCTTTCACATATGATTGGACATATAGAAGACCCCAATCAGGGAAGACACATGTGAAGGAAGATTGGAAAAAGAAGATTGAGTGCCCGAACTTTTCCATACTTATGTTATTTGCGCGTTTTTGCTTAGTTTAGGATATTTTAGTAATTTTATGTCTTTATTTGCTTATTCTAGGGGTATTTTAGTAATTTTATATCTTTATTTGCTTATTTAAGTGGGTTAAAGCCCTAAACTCAAATTTTTAACTATTAATTAATGAAAAGCAAACCCTTTGGTTGCCTCCTTCCTCTTTTCTCTCTAACGGTGCTTCTTCTCTTCCCTTGATCTTCTTCTTCTAATTTCTTCTTATGCCCCTCCAACTTCTTCAAGGTAATTATTTTCTTCTTTTTATTTTCCCATTTTGGCTAATCCTTCATCGATCAAAATCTTGAAAACCGATCTAAACCCTAAACCCCCAAATTCTCAAATCCCTAATCCGATAAACTTCCCGGTTCTTTAGACTAGTGATCTTCATTGATCGATTGGATGTGACCATGCAAGATCGGGAGGTCTCATCCCTCGCCGGATCCAACCTAAGTAATAATTGAATTCCATATTCCACGGTTGTGATGATGGCCCGCTCCATTGCATGTTTCCTTTATGATTTTCTCAGTTATGATGATTACTGCTAGAATTTTAGATCACTTATTCCTTTTATTTCCACTGTTTAATTATGTTCATGAGCATGCATCATAATTAGAGTTGTCCTGCGTCAATAGTTTTGTTGGATCAAAGATTGCCAGGTGATTCGTCCTTTCTCTTCTGTCGTGGTTCATGCATTCTTCCTTCCACGTCACATCAAATCAATGTTCCAAAGCCGCCAAGAGTTGAAGGTTCCTCATAAATAATAATCATGAGATTCTTTATTTTTTTTTATGATTATTATACCTGTATTTATCATCGAAAGGTAGATTTATATAATCGATGATTTATGTGGTTGAAGCACCACAACAGCAGGTGGTAAATAAAGTGTATCGTTCGTAGCCTTCATTCCTAACCTCTCGCTTGCACGCAAGCCTTGCATTTTGAACAGTTGCCCGTCCTTCAATCAAACGCTGCTCCCGCTTAGATGGAGCAGTTTACGACCTTGTTGCTTAACATCTGTTACAGTATAGAGCATGACTGAGAAAGACAATTTTCTTATTCACAGATGGCCTCCAGCCATGGGCAGAGCAAGAATGGACATCTGGCGGAAGTTACCCAAGCCTTGTTGTTATAAATGAATGTTCCACAGTTCTATTGGGGTGATGCAGTTCTTACTGCGTGCCATTTGATCAATAGGATGCCTTCATTAGTTTTAGATGGCAAAACTCCATTCAACCAGCTTTTTTTTTTTCCCCTTGTTTCTCCCAAAGTGTTTGGTTGAACCTACTTTTTTCATATATTTGGGTTAGGTCAAGATAAACGTTCGCCTCGTTCCACTAAGTGTATTTTTCTGGGATATTTAATACTTAAAAGGGTTACTGATGTTATTCCCCTACACTTAAAGAAACATTTTGTGACTATCGATGTCACCTTCTTTGAAAATGTTCCATTCTACGTTACAGATGAGCAATTTGGTATTAGAGCCATCCTAGATGTGGTTTTGGACTAGTAATTCCTCCCGATCTAAGCCAAGTTGTTGGATCTTTTGTTTTAGGGTCTTCCAAACACATAGGGGGTTGATTAGACCATAAGAAAAGCGCGTTTCAACATCAACCTGTGCAGAAAACATGTTGTTTTTTGTGTTGTTCCTCAAATTCAAGGGAACGCTATGAAAATGAGTGTACATGTCTTATCGAATTATGAAGGCTTGTTGATTTCTCATAAGGTGATGTTAAAATCATTTATTTATGATTGTTCAGTTATGTGGAAGCAGTGCTTTTGATAAAATATTCTCTCGTTAAATTATACGCGATGTGGGTCTGGTATTGATGTAGATAGGGTGATAATGGGTCAAAAATCTCCATGTTATTTTATTGTGGAAGTATAGTTGTGTGTGGATCTCCTTTCAAGCCAACATTTTTCTTTCGGCATTGAAGCAAGTTGATTATAGAATATCTATGGAGCTCAAAAGTACAGTGGTTGGTTCCTCATTTCTTTGGGAAATATCTGGACACTCCTTCAATACATTAATAACTTCTATGAAGTTGAATGGAAATAATTATCTTTTGTGGGCCAAATCCATCTAGGTGTTTCTCTTAGCCCACGAAAAGGATCGGTTCCTCACGAATTCTAAGCTAGCAACCTGATACCATGAAAGTTGGTATAGAAAAGAGTAAAGTAAAATAAAAGAAGAGGAAAGAAAAAGGAGAGAAGAAACTTGGGAAAAGGGAGTCAGTGCTAGGGCTCACATTCTCACTTTTCTTTTCTACTATTTTATAAATAGATGAAGTTACAATAGTGCCCTTACGTAAACAAAAGCAAAAATACCGACAATACCCCTTGTACAAAAAACTATATTCCTAACACATCCCAAGACTAAATAACTAGGTCGTAGGCCCATAACCACTATTGTTAACAAGGTTAACCATCTATTATCAATAAATGACATTTTACCTTGTACTATATATTTCTAAATGAAGGACAAAATGGCAAGAATAACCACTCCCACTTCATTCTTTTCATATAATGATTTTACGTGAATTTGTGTTCTAAAAATGCACAATGGTACAACTAAAGATCTCTTACCTGTGTAATCTATTGCAAACAGATCACGAGCTCCCCAAGCAGATAAACGGAGGATCACTGGCCCACTAAGTCCCCAATGGGTCACTAACATAGGCCCCACCTAAAACCTCAAAACATTGGTTACGGTAATTACATTCTTACGTTTCTACATAATGTTGAGAAGAAATACATGCCTGCGTAAATTGAGGTATATTCCTGCGGATATTTTGTAACTTCAGATTTGCTTTAACTTTTGGAAATGTTACCTGAGCACAAAAAGCAATTAACAAGAAATTAGAAAATTCCTTGAAGGCCATAGGAAGAATAACCATTGAACTCATGGCTTAGCTGAACAAGAGATATCTGCCAATGTCAAGCAATACAAGCTGCAAGTTTACCACACACTTGTGTCAAGAAAGAAAGTGACATGGTCATCAGTCAGCAATAGTACAGTAAAAGAATCTAATAGATATGGTTCTCCTTTCATTTTAACATAAATCATTGCTAATCTGTTTTTGAAAACAGTTTCAAAAACAGTAAACGACAAATTTATTTATTTTTTAAAAATAATAAATAAAAAAATCAGTAAACAAACAAATCGCTTTAAACCAAAAAGAAATGACTTGAGCAAAATGAGGGGAATCTATGTAGAAAAAAGGGGGGGGGGAAGATTAAAGGGTGATCTAGAAAGAAGATAAGTGTGGCTTACAGGTTTGAAAAAAGAAAACGAAGGATGATGAGTGGTGATAACAAAAGAAGGATGTGTGTGATGGAAGATTTTAATGAAAAATGAGAATGAAATGGAAGAGTAAGGCTGATGGAAAATAATGATGAGGAAGAAGATGACGTTGAGATGAAAAATGAACATGAAAATAAACGAGAAATGAAAAAAAGAAGACGATGATGATGATGACAATGATAAGTGATGAGGAGGAGGAAAAGGATCCACAAGATGAAGAAGATGGTTTGGTAGTGGTGATTATTTACCTGATGTTGGATTGTATTAAAGTTTATTGTCATTTTATCCAAGAGAAAGTGACTTCTAAGGATGTTTGCATGTTATATCAAAAGTCAAACAATCAACTCATCAATTTTCTAGCCAATGGTACCGATCATTACCATTTTCTTCACCTATGTTCCAAGCTGAATATAATTGATATCCATGCTCCAGCTTGAGGGAGAGTGCAGGGAATGTGAATGTATATTTGTATTCTTGCAGAGCACCATATGTTTTTCTCATGTTAATGTGTATGTGTTAGTCAAGAGGGACTAACACAAGTGTTGCATTTCTCTAAAAAGTCTTCTCTTTCTTTTTCTTCTTCTCTCTTCTTCACTCCCACTCTCCATCTCTCTTGTTTCTACTAACACGACCTACATGCCAACATGGTCAGGACCCATGCTGCATCTCAGCAAAAATATTAACAGAGTGGTTTGCAAGTAGAAAATGCCTAGAGCATGCATTGCCAGATGAGCCCATTGCACACAGGCAGCCATTCACATATACGCATACAAACAATGTCTAGATCTGTCTCACGATGATCCAATCCGTTCATGTACACAAATGCACTGCCATATGACTATACTTGTACAAAATAAGCATGTTGAGAAAAAAATGACTTTGCTAACAAAAGGAAATATCAAGATAGAGTTCCTAGTCAATTTCGAAAGATGATTACCCCAGACAAATCTGCCAATTTTGTATCCTCAATTTTGAAAGTGAATAAGCTTGGATTTGGATCTATAATTGAATGACCAAGTTGACCGGCAAGAGCATAACCCTATTACAGAGAAGGGGGGGGGGGGGGGGGGGGAGTGAAATTCAGTCCATCCAGCAAATCAATCCAACCATACTTGGCCTTATATATTAGCTAGAAAATAAATTTGTCTCCAAACCTGTGGGCTACTCCCAGTGGCAATCAATAAATAATCAGCTTCAATATGTTCAACTAGATCAATTGTCCGTTTTTCAGCCTTGAGTAGGAACTTCCCACTAATAGTCTTAGATGCATTTGTTACAACTTTACCAGCCTGCAGAAAAACTGATAGAATATTATTTGTCAGCATACCATCAAAGTAAATGGAATTGTAAAGATGTTAAATACAATGGATCAGTCTAAAAATCCAAGTCCTTTATTACAATGTTCCTGGCATCAGCAATATTATCAATAATATCAGCCAATATTATCTGTATAGAAAGTCAGTGATACAGCTGCAGGGTGTAATGTAAAATTTGGAGTGTTGGTCAATATTATCAATCATATCAAGATAGTGAGCGAAGTTTTTGACATCATGAGATATCTATGAAGCCTTATCCCAACTATGTTCCCCCATTGCATTCTATCACAGACCATGATAAAGATTAGAGCATTAAAATTAAATATTTTTTTCCAACAGTGAATAGTGTGCGCCCCTATACAATGGAAACCTATTATGTATAGTTTTTTTTTTTTTTTTTTTGTTTGGTAATATTTCGAGTCCTAAGTGTGTAATCATGTGTCTTTTAACATCTCCTGAAGTTTCACTGAAAATTTCCATTCATTTCCTAATGTTTCCCTCAGACAGATACATTCCCCAGTATTTGTGACATTATTGATGATATTGATACATGTTTCCATATCCCAAGTTATCAACACAGAATGTTAATGATACTTTCAATACTGCTTTACAGTAGCACTGAACAATTTAAGTAATTCGTTGTAAAACATTCAAGATGATGTTTGCCAATATGTTTAAGAACTACCAATATGAGGACAAACATAGTTTAAAGAAACGAGTGGCATCAGATCCATCTACAGTCATTGACTATTATAGAGACGTTGAAAGGAATCCAAATATTTGACCATAAATATGCTAGTTATTTCATGATTCAGAATGTTCAATCAGTGGTTTCAAGTAACCATTCCTCAAAGTCTGATACCAACTCACCAGAATGGATGATGCAAAGAACCTGACTTCACTAACAATTTAGGAAATTGTGAAACATTCTTAGAAATCACAAAACATAAAACTAATCGAATTTACAATATTGAAAAGTACGGTTCCCTAATCAAGAGTGCCATGAACATGGATAGGCATTGACTTCTCCACTAACATGATGTC
Source organism: Magnolia kwangsiensis (assembly GCA_037074715.1). Classification (NCBI taxonomy): domain Eukaryota; kingdom Viridiplantae; phylum Streptophyta; class Magnoliopsida; order Magnoliales; family Magnoliaceae; genus Magnolia; species Magnolia kwangsiensis. The sequence continues at coordinate 104,171,277 of CM073581.1, forward strand.
TTCCAAGTTTGAAACAGATGGATGAATAATAATATACCTCCACTCCTCCTTGCTTCAAGCAAAAGGCAGTCAATTATAGAGGATGAACTATTGCTGACAGGAAACACCCTGCCATCATCCTCCATCTGAGTACAGAAGTGATAAAAAATGGTTACAAAACAATAATACAAGGTGGAAGAATAAAGGGACAAGGAATGAAATACATAGGGTTCTCGCAACAACCTTAAGCTCAACACCTTGATCAGAAAACCAAGACATAGTATCCATCGGGCCATGCATGCTGAAGAATGATCCTCTCAGTTCTTTATTGCCCCTAGGGTAATGTTCTGCCAAGACCTGTGTCATCAAATGGAAGGAAGTATGGGAAATAAAATCCACATCCCTTTTTTTTTCCCTTTTCTTAGGTGAGTTGAGCTCAATTCTAATACCTCCATGTTGAAATGTAATCTGCCTACCATTGACCTACAGGCTTAAACCCTTTATGTGATATAAATATGCAATGTGCTCAAACCATACCAATCCTAGGGTGCTTTGAGTGTAAACAGAAACTCCTTTTTCTTTTTAAATACAGTTGACATGATTAAGCTTTGAAATAGGATTTATTCTCCTAGTAGCTTGGTAAAGTTTTGATGACCAGCTGCATACTGATGCAAACCTCTTTTTCCCAGTCTGGGTCCTGGCAGGTGCAAATGCTATCATTCAACTATTTCTATTGCTATGAGGAAGAATTCGTAAAGCTGATTCAAAATAGTTGGGACCATGCTATGATGATGATGACGACGAATTTATAGTTGAAAAATTCCTTGGGTAAGGAGAGAAGGGCTGACGTCAGGCAGGCAGCTGGTCACTGAAGTTTTGCCAAGTAAACATAGGAATAAGCCAACCCAAAATAGCTAGGACGAAGTTATGATCATGATGATGACAGCTCATGAACAAAAAGATGATAGAAAATCTGTAGAGAAATATATGTATTTAGGTAGTCATGTGCATTCACTGTTTAATGTGGTCTGCAGCAGACATTATATCTGCTTAATATTAAAGAGATAGTATTAGTCCATTGAAGCTAAGACAGAACATTCAGCCCTAACACCCACACTCTCTTCTTTCTCATTTCTTCTTCCTCCTCCTTTCCTTCTTCCTTCTATTCTCCCTAAATCACTCCACTTTCTGCTAAATCAACCTACTTTGATGGAAGGATCAACCATATCCCCATTCAAAGATTTATTATTATTATTTTTTAATGACGACAGGGTGTCCCCGCCCCCTTTTGAGGCGAGACTATTCCTTGCGTATGCACACAATCACCCACCAACCACGTGCATCGGGTAATCTAAGGGGAGGGGAATCAAACTCGTGTCTGTGGGGAGCAAACCCACAACCCAAGCCATTCGCCCAAACTATGATGGGTCCATTCAAAGATTTTTATTACCTTTCTTTTGTTCTCTTCTTCAATATAATGTCTACTGTAATTGCTGAAATTGATTGGTGCCAAAGTAAGTTTTCCATAACATGCTACCAAAAGGGGCCCATGTTTTTTTCCCCCAGATAAAACAAGCACTAGAGGGCATGCCTAGTAGCCAGATGACTGCGTGAGTTGCCAGTCCAACGTAAAATACTTTCACCCACCACCAACAGCTCCCATGATCCAACACAGCCAAAGTTGAATTCATAATTTACGAAATTCGGTGTCGGTTTGTAAGATTGATATACCTTGCAAGCCATTTTCCTTTCATTTTAGTATATTTTACCCAAGAATAGTTTGCAGACATTGTTTATCGAGAAGTCCTCACACATTGAGACCCCTTGTCTCTCTAGGTCCTGGAAAAAGTCCCCATATAATGTTCTAATGGCTTCTAACTTTTTCAACAATTTTTTTCTTTTTTCTTGAATGAGAACATTTTCAACAAGATATCACCTTCTTCTTATTTTATTTTTTTGAAAGAAAAGACATCAACTTTCTGATTATAATAATTATATATATATATATATATTAAAAAAAAAATCTTGTTGCTGGCCTCCATTCCAAGAAAAAAAGAAAAGAAAAGAAAAGAAAAGGAAAAAAAGAAGAAAAAAGACCATTGCCACAATGGGTGATACAGCAAATGGTCCAATTGAAAATAATAATAATAAAAAAATTAAAAATTAAAAATATGAGAACCGGTGTTAATCGACACTTTGCTTACTCTTGGTTCATACAGTATGAATTGAGTTATTTGAAGATTTAGAAATGGATCGGCATCAGTTACAAATTACTAACATAAGTACATAACTAGAAGATAATATCTGACCAACCATCTTTGAATGTTTGCACGAGGAATATCTAAATTCTAAAATTGTAAATTTCTAATGGATATAAAAATCAAGTATCCCTCACCATTTTATCAACATAATGACCATTTGTCACATTGCATCGACCTCCTCCGGAAATCTTTACCTACAAATTGTAGGAATTTTCAAAGGAATAGTTAAATAAGGATGACCGTACTTGTCATAAACATGAAAATTGAAACATCATACATTCATGGAACTTCTTGCTTGATAGAAAATTGATCAGAACCACACTGAACTTGAGTAAATGCCTATAATGCACAAACATATCTAACATAGCTCTACACACTTAGTACATTTTCCACACAAAATGCAGAAGAATTTTATAGACGAAGCCCAAGCATCCATATACACCAGAACTGCCCAAGTGATGTAGAAACAATGCTAGACTGCACAAAATGGCATTTTTAGTTCAGCCAGACACCAGAAAGGTGGCCTCACTTTACCTAATACAGATTGTTCATCCATCTTGCAGGCCCCATCATGAATAATTAACACCTCAAAAATCTCTCCATCAGAAAATCCAAGGCACATGATAGGTGGGAATAATATTCTTACTGCAACATGTTGACAAATCAGCAAAACTATCCATCCATTGGCATGCATTCCAAATTCCAATGGAAGGGATTTTCCATGACATGCCCCATCCATAATGGGGCCCATGGCCCACCAGATGAACAGTCCAGTTGCAAAAAAGTGTCCTTAAAATGATTTCTGGATTGAACAAAAGAAAATTGTTGCTTTATTAGGTTGGGCAGCAATCAATACTTCAAACAAAAGCGATGTGCACTGGGATGTAAGGAACTGCATATATAGTAGTAAATCGACCCAAAACAAGAAATAGGATGTGAGGAACCCCTATTCATCTAACCTTTGATAGAAACCTCCCTTTCTCAACAACCATCACACCCAAATGCGGAGCTAAATTTTTGGCTCTAATTGCAGCATATACTCCAGCAGCGCCACCACCAACCACCACCAATAATTGTTCGCTTGTCTACCAGCAAAAGTTACTCAGAAGACCAGAATAAACAGATCATGAAAACACCTCCAAAATGAAAAGAGCAAGTAGTGATAAAATAATTCTCTTTGTTCAAGTCTACAAGAAGAATTTCATGAAATAAGGTCCCCATCCACATGAACTACTGCACATGTGGCATTCATTTTCTGCAATCCAAACCTTTCGAATGTGGGCCCCACTGTAGTTGGAGACATTTCATTTTTGATAAAAAGACATCACTTCAAAGAGCAATTATCCATTGAGTGGATAAGAAATTCCAGCATGGGGAGTGCACAGTTAGAATCCTGAACTCAAAATCAAATTCCTTGAAAGATCCCTAAGTCCTAACTTCTGATTAACAGACTTTTGTTGACTATTACTAATTTTAAATGTCCACTTGATGACCACTGATGGGAAAGCTTAGCCGTTCAGTGTGATTTCTGGGATAGATCAATCTATAACCTAGACCAAGATCTTGGAAGGTAATACAAGAATGAATGATCGCAAGAAGCGAGCGATGAATATGTGGGCCCCAAAAGCCCAATTTGCGGATCCTACAACCCATCCAGTGATCATCGTGGACCACTCAAACTAAAAGGGGAATTCATAAGATGGCTATAAGACCACCCATGCTTTATGGAACAGAATGTTGAGCAGTTAAGGAACAACATGTTCATATGATAAGTGTAGCTGAAATAAGGATGTTGAGATGGATGAGTGGCAAGACAATGATAGAATTAGAAAGGAATGTATTTAAGGGAATTTAGGAGTAGCACCAATAGGTAATAAGATGAGGGAAAGTAGACTTAGATGGTTTGGTTGTGACCAAGAACTGCGCCTGCCATAAGGAGTGACAAGATGGAGGCTCCAAAAGGGTAAGGGGAAGGCCCAAAAGGATGTGGGTGGAGGTATTAAAAAAAGACTTGATGACTATGGTCTAAATGAAGTAATGGCCCTTGATAGAGTGGAATGGCATAAAAGGATTCATGTAGCCGACCCCAATTAGTTGGGATAAGGGTCATATGATGATGATGATGATGACAGCTTGTCGGTGGGCCCCATATATTGAGTTATGCTTACAGATTTTTAGGGGATGGATATCCTTTGTGTGGATCTAGCTTGATTTTTTGAGGTCTTTCTTTAGCAAAGATTGTAAATTATCTTTAAAGGAATGTTAAGTAATTATTAGTTTTCTATTTTGAGAGATTTGAGTTATAGAATATCATTAATGGGATACATTAATATATTGGGGAAACTTTAATAAGACATTAATATCTTTGGAGATCTTAATAGGATAAGTTAGAGATAAGAATAAGAGAATAAAAGGGAGGGAGGGATTTTAAGTTCATATGTGTAGTATTTTTGGGTCTTAATTTAGAATAATTGAGTGTTTATATATTTGTCTTTGTAGATTCCATATTGTAGTGAAGATTTAAAAATAAAAAAGAGCACCGGTTTTGGGATAAAATATCCTCTTGCAGAAGGAGAAAACCCTATAAAATCAATCCTTCAAATTGTGGTGTATGCAAAATCTATTCTTCTCCTCTTCTTATTTTCTTTCTCATCCATCTTACATCAGGTGTCCACCTATTCCACATGTACAAACAGCAGTTGAATGTTTATGGGTCTCCACACATGTATGCAGATAGGCAATATTATACAATGCTCACACCAAAGGTTGTAGAGTACTGTTTCAGTTTCCAGTTTGGAAAAGTGAGGGGTGAGTGGGGCCCATGGTTTAATAATCCAAACAGTTGATAATATGTGACCCACTGCAGAAGGTTCATCCAAAAGAGTCTCCAAATTGGAAGCAATGATTGCAGTATTGATAATATTATCAGTATCGCACAGTACTAATATGATACAGCTTTAGTTGGGAAACTTCCTAGTATCGGTCGATATATCACAGTGTATCGCAATGTATTGATATGTAATGTATCCCTACGTATCGTAAGTAATGTATCATCATGTATCGCTATGTATCACAATGTATCTATGATAGCTTAAGCCCATCAATCCCCTTTACAAAAATATTGAAAAAAATCCCAAAAAAATATGTTTTTCTGAATTTTTTTTTTAAAATTTATTTATTTTAAATTACATTCCTCAGAATTTTTTTACTCATTTTCGATTGTTTGAAGAGGAAAGGGGATTTGGTGGTCGAAATCAAGATCGGAGCATGCGGCATCGGAACACAAATTGGTGAGTTTTTGTGATTTTTTTTAATCTTGTTTAAATTCCTTAAAATCAGTGGAATGAAGTTCATAATTCATAATTTTGCATGTTTTGCATACTCAATCAAGGGTTTTTATCCTTTAAAAAAATCAAGGATTTTGACCTTCGATTTTTGAATTTGGGAAAATTGGGGATATCCAAAATTTCCTCCTTTTCACCCATTTAACTCGCAATAAGAGGTTGAAAAAGTCACATTAGAGTGCTAGGAAGCTGATCTATAGATTGACAAAACTTTTTGAAAAGATGAGAATATTATTTTTTTAAATTATTCTTAAATAAAAAATATTGAAATTTAGTTAAAAAAATTTTTTTTTTGAAAACAAGTAGATTGAGCAGATATTATGTACGCCTAAGATCTTGTATTTATAAGTTTATACTGACTAACATCAGCCATACTTGTTTATTTATTCTCAAAAATAAATTTAGTTTTTTAAAGTATAAAAAATTAAAATATATTTTTACATAAATGCATCATTTATTGTAGGACATTTAGTGATAGTATTTATTACATTTGATGTGCTAATAAGTTATATGAATTATAGAAATATAAGTGATTTGCCTATTTATTACTTTATATGAACTGATTTTTAATGTAGTTGCATCACTTCTATCTAATAACACATAGTTTAGTACCCCCCTATATACAACGAATGTTAGTTACTTGTACACGTATATAACTAGAATGCCACGTGTAGAGGGTGTATGTAGATGGACGACATGGATAGACACATGCATCAATGTGGGGCCCACTGTGTAGTGGATTTCAAAATCCACAGAAATCCCGCATGGGACCAAATGCAATTCCATCCCACCTAATCCCAACCTTTCCCATCCTAACGCCTAATGGAATTTGCATGGGACCAAATGCAATTCCATCCCCCCTAATCCCATCTAATACCATGCGTCAAACGCCCCCTTAGCAAAGGTGGGGGTTTCTCCATCTTCTCTTTGTATTGGGGATTCTATTCCCTTCCCTTAGTTTTAATGTATTTTCGTTATCGTATCCAAAAAAGAAAAGTTTGGAACACTGAACTATAGGCCCCACATGTACAAATTGGTACCAAGAAAGGTACCACTAAAACTTTTGGCTTGAGCATTTGTATAAGGGGATTTATTTGATATTTTGATATTCTAGTAGAGTAAGAAGCTTGATACACAAGTACTCAGGAATTGTACATGTGGCATACATTTTTATTTTATTTTTCTAAGATCGTGAATTCATTAGAAAAGCCAGAAACAGAAGCAGCATAAAAGTACAGGAGGAAACTTACAAGTAAGTTACTCTCAACCTGTAAGAAAGTCTCAGGCAAATCTGAAAGAGAAGTTATAGGGGAAAAGGCCATGTTTTCTCTTATAGGGGATGGATTCTTCGTCTTCTTCTTATTTATTTATTTATTATTATTATTATTTATTTATAAATTTGGAAAAGGAAGGGGGAAACACAGCTGGGCGAACCACTAGCCATCTTCAACATCCATCCCCTGTTGTCAGGGTCACTTAAACCCCCCTGGACACAAGATGAGGAAAGATGTGGGGCCATTTTGATGTATGTGTTGTATCCACGCAACCCATCTACTTTGCCAGCTCATTCAGGCATGGGCCGAAATATGAAGCCGATCCAAACCTTAGGTGGACCACACCACAAGAAATGACTTTGATTGAATGCTTACCATTAAAAAATCTTGGCTAGCGGGCCACATAAGTTTTGGAGCAGGCCAATATTTTGCATTTCCCTTCCTCCCTGTCCCTGCAACAAGGGTTTTAAGTATCTATGATATTAGCCGATATATCTTGTATCCCACCTATGTGATACGAAACACACAAGTAGTGGGATATATCCCACGTGTTTGATTTGGTGAACATTTTTGATTTTCGATTCTTTTTTTTCTTTTTTTTTCTATAAATCATGTTAAATAAGTGTCAAATTGTTACAAATCTATGGTTTTTCATGTTTTTCATGAAAAATCATGGATAGAGAGTTTCGATTTCGAGATTTAAAGGAGATAGGCCGAGTTGCGGAAAATTGAAAAGAAAAGAAAAATCAAAAATTTCTAATTTCTCGCAAATAAGTTATAATCTTTGTATTCAAACATGTATGTAACTTGATCTAGTGATTCTTCTTTTTCTTTTGAACGTATTGCTTGCGTTTCTACACATCTTCTTACATTTATAAATTATATGAATAGACTTTGAATATACTTGCATCAATTTAGTTAGACAATGCATAGATTAGGACCCCATACAAAGAAAACCTATTATGTGCACTTGTTTTTTGTAATGTTTTGATTTATAAGTGTGTACTGATGTCTTTTTTAACAACCACTGAAGTTTCGTTGAAAAATTCGACCAATTTCCCAATGCTTCCCCATGTTTCCAACAATGATGATAAATTACGCGATACAACTGATATATCCCATGCGATAACTAATATGTGACCATATCCCAAGGGTGTGATCCGTAACGCGATACTGATATTTCGAACACAGAAATCAAAGTGGGCCCATGGTAGTCTACACATGTTGATTGGATGATCATGAATTTCATGGGTTGTCTTGCAAAAATCACGCTGATCAGATGATATAATCTATCCATAAGTTATTGTTCCACATTACAATGATTTTGAAAACATGGGCGCACTTTTATGGCCCACTTGATGATTAGTTTATCCTAAGATACGGCTCAACTATCCATCTAGATAGGCTTAACAAGATGGCATACTTTGTGCCAAGCTTTCTTATGTGTCAATTAGATTTTGGAACGATTTCCTACTCCAAGCTTTGCTTGGTGTAAATATATAACTTCTTACCTGTAATTAACTTACAGGTTATCCAAACACAAAAACTTAACTGTAACTGTAAGTAACTTACAGCTTACATCCAAACAGGATTACCCGTAAGTTACTTTGACCTGTAAGTTACAACTTAAAGAACTTACGGGCATCCAAACTCACACAGATGAAACCTCTCTTACAAACACTACCTGTAAGTAAGTTATCTGTAAATGCTTTACAATATAAAAGTTAAGGCATTCAAAGACCCCAAAATAATTTCTAAGCACCTCCATATTATCCATCACACTCAGCCAGAGTATTAAAGTTTTCTCTGCGTATAATAACTCGTGAAGGCATACCATGAAGGAGCACAATTACCTGAAATGATGGGAAGGTTTGTCGTGTACCGAATAACCATCATTGGGAACAAAGAACAAACACTTAGAACGCAGTCAGAGAAAAGAAGTTATGTTGAATTGGTTGAGAAGGGAAGATTTGGAGCGAGGGTTTTGTTATTACCTGTTGGGACCTGCTGCTGCTGCTGCGGATGGTGGATGACGCGTGGAACCTTCGGTTGGAGTGGAGGAGGAGGAAGAGGAATCTGGCGTTGTACTTCCTGCGCACGTTAGAGGCCGGCAGAGAAACTCCGAGGGGGAGGAGGTTGTGGAAAGTGGAACTTAGCATTGTACGAGAGCGACCGAGTTCGAGTTAAGTCAGCTGCAGCGCCTTTTTTTTTGGGGCGGTCAAGTAGAAGGAGATGAGTTGACTCACTAGGTAAACGACGGAGGAACGAGAAACCAGTCAATGGCGCACGAAGATTACCAAAACACCCTGGGAGCAATAGACGACCGAGACAGGGACGCCACTTGCATGTAACCACACACCCTGGGAGCAAGAAACGACTGAGACAGGGACGCACTTGCATGTAACCCAGGCTCGGAATCCCCTGTGACCCTAAGCTCCGTGGACCTGCCGTGTAATTGTGTTATATCCATTCCGTCCATCCATTTCTCCGCCTCATTTTAGGGCATGGGCCCACACAAGGGGGAGATCCAAAGGTCAAGTTGGCCACACCACAAGAAAAGTTGGATATGGAATTGCCCACTCTGATGCTTATATTCCATCTGATGCGTCCATGACGTGATTCCAAGGAGATAAGGTAAAGTACAAATATCAGCTCGATCCAGAACTATTTTTTAGTTCCCACATGGCATTTTCATCTCCATTGTTTCCCGTGTTGTGGCCACTTTATTTGTGGGCTATCTCACGTCATAAAATGAAGTCGAGAAATGGAGAGAGGGAGTAGATAGAACATAAACATCACAGGTGGACCACATAGAACTTTGGGATTCATAAAACCTTGCGTTCCTGAGATGAAGTTGGACATATGACATCAAAACAGCTTTGTTTGGAGAAATCGGATTGCATGCTAAGTTACTCAGTAAGCTCTTATCGTGAATGTATGTATTTTATCCATGCCGTCCATCCATTTTTACACCTCATTTAAGGGGTTGGGCCCAAAATTGAAGCCCATAAAAGCCTCAAATGTATCATACCACAAGAAACAGTGAAAATAATGATTTCCACCCTTGAAACCTTTCTAAGGCCCCCAGTGATGTTTATTTGTCATTCAAACTGTTTATAAAATAACAATGACATTGATGAAGGGAAAACACAAATATTAGCTTGATCTAAAACTTATGTTGCCTCTTAAGAAATTTTCAAATGTAGACTTCAAATCATACTGTTTCCACTGGTGTGGTCCAGTTGACATTTGGATTTGCTTGATCTTTGAAGTAAAACCCTAAATTTATATGATAAAATGGATGGACGGAGTTGATACGATGCATTAATGACGGTGGCCTCCATAGAGTTTACTCAGTACGGTTAGCCTACTGAGTTACTCAATACGCAGTCCGCTTCCGTGTTTGGAGGGAGAGCAAGTTGTGTGTAACCCGTTAGAAGGAGCTCACGTTGCCCACCATGAGATCCGTATGACATCCAGTCTTAAGCCGGTTCATTCTAATAATCATTCTAAAAAGTGAGGTAGATTCAAAACTCAAAAGTGAGGATGGAAACACTGACATTGAAATCTCTCGGGAGCATACCATGGTCTTTATATGCCATCCAACTCATTCACAAGGTGATTCTCCCCCAGTATGGAAAAAAATTAAATAAAAAATAAATAAATAATGTCCTAATCCAAAGCTTCAATTGACCTACTAAAGTTTTAAGGGCCTGCGTTCAATCTCCACTGTTTCTTGTCTCATGGCCCACTTAAGTTTTGTATGTTCTAGCTCATATTTTGAAATCATTTGGCAAAACTAATGGACAGAGTGAATGTCACATGGACACCACGGTGGGCCCCACAAAGGTTTGTGGGTTACTTGGCCTCCATGTAACAGGGCTCATACACAACTTTATGTCATATGGAAGGAGGACATTAGAGAATTGGCAATGCCATCTACTAAGTGAACCTCTGCAAATTCCTCAATCAGGTGGGCCACACATGTCCAAGTAGAAAGTGAGAGTGCATAGGAACCAGCTAAAGGAATTGAAGGCTTGTGAGCCAGTGTTCTTGTTTTTAAGTAGAAAGATTTTTTTAAAAAAACCACAATTGATAAATGTTTAATGGTAGGAAATAGATGTTGGAGGTCCCCTCCTATCTAAAGTAAATCAAGTTAGTAGGATAATCTGAAGATAAGGGATGTGGAGAACCACCATGAGAATGACACTTGCTAGTTAGGAGAAAATTCAACATTCCTGTTACCACGAAAGAGCAGTGATTTAAACATGGATGGTGTAAATAAAGTGAGTTGTTAAATTCTCCTATATCATACAAAATATGGTTGATATACTGTGAAATATTAATTATTAGCCAAAAACCCTTTCATAAAATGCTAGATCGTTGATACATGCGATTCATTGAGATATGTATCAGCGATATGTTATAATATATTCTCTCACTAAAAATTCAAAAGGAAAAAAAAAAATCTCTGAAAATCAATTTTCTCTTTTGGTTTGTCTAATTTTTCAATTATAATGGTAAATAGTTATAAATGTATAATGATTAATTTCTCTTATAATTATGTGGTAACACCACTCGCATTTGACTGAAATGATAATCACTATAAATATAATATTTTTATAATGTAAAAATATAATGATTGCAATATACCTTATTCACTTCCTTTACAAGTATATTTCACTTTTGATGTACAAGCTATAAATTAAATTTAGAAATGATTCTGATAACTCATTTATTTCACATTTTATAGAAAATTTGGAAGCAAAATGATCTCTTATTTTGTTTGAGGGAATATATTTTTACACTTATATTGTATGATTTACAAATTGTATAAACTCATTTTAGATAGTTTTGTTGTTTACACTTAGCCCAACACAACCCAAATCACTGAGCAAAACAGTTGCCACTCGTTAACACACTTGCACGAAAATATAGGAGGAAACGTACTCACAATTAAAATGACAGCATATACTTGCCTGCTGAAAACATGTATGCTATCAAGAAGGCTAAGCAATCAAAGACATACGGTCATTGCCAAAATCCTAAAAGGCAGTCATTTACTGTACGGTACGTGATTGGCAAACACAAGGCATACCCGATTAGCAACCGTGTAGAGGAAATTTTGTTAAAGACTCACCATTAATTGTTAGACTCTTAATTAATCAGTCACTGCATGGCATGGCCTTTTCAAGGAGAATTACCGTCGCAGGACTCTAACGGTGAGAAAGATTCCATACACCATGGTGGTCTCACGGCTGTATAGCCTTTTTCACGACCATGCAAGTCCGGAGTACCATCAAAACCATGGCTGCTCCAATAACACGTACTATCATTGATATCTCTTATGCTTACTCCATTCCGATAACATACACTATCATTGATAATATCTTATGCGTACTTTTCTTTCTAATGACCGTATTACATTCATATTTAGAATAATGAATCTATTAGTAAGTCATTTTTATTTTTTTTCTATCTATTTTGATGTTGATATTTAAAAATAATTTTTTATTATTATAGGAAAAGTTATTATTTTCAGGATAAAAATGATCCATTAAAACAACTAACCTTCATTTTCATAAATTATTTGAACGTTTTAACAAACTAATTTGACGCCTAAGGTCACAAGGTAAACATTTTGATTCGAGTCGATGACAACTTTGACACGCCCCATACTTAATATGTTCACACATGTTTAATTAAAATTGAGTCATACCTTGTTCTAATGGTCGTGTGTCCAAATTAAACAACAACAAATGCATTAGAAAATACATAGTTGAAAACTATATACAAAAAGAAAATTGTATGCATATTTGTTTTTTTTTATACCATTTCTACTGCTAATTGCATAATCATCTCTCTTTCAACGTATCTTAAAATTTTATTGAAAATTTACATTACTTTCTAATATTTCCCTCAAATAGCAACATAATCTCCCATACTGTACCCATACTTCACCGGGGGTATCGTCTTACATCGATATCAAAGAGTTATCACTGGGAAAGAGTAAACATCCACATCTCGGCTCCGCTCTGTCAGGTGAAGGCTCAAGCCCGATCCATGCAACAGGGAGTCAGGTTCGAGCCCCGCCCGGGCCCATCAATTTAAATGTCCGAACAAACACAGATTTCATGCCCGCACGTGAAATAAAACTGCGCTCGTGCGAGGGACCAGAGAGCTTCACTCACATTAAGCCACCAGCTTCGGGTAAATCAAGCTCCACGCTGAAAGCATGCACCTTCATGAGCTCTCCGAGCCGTGGCAGCAGCTTCCAAGCATGGAAGCGCTGCATGTCCCTGGCCCAACGCTGCTCCAACATGGCCGAGCTCAAAGCCATCCACGCCATCTTCACTGTCCACGGCATCCACGCCAACAGCTACGCCAACAGCAAGCTCATCGCCTTCTGCGCGCTATCCGACTCCGGCAGCTTGCCGTACGCCTCCCTTCTCTTCCATCAAACCCCATCTCCCAACTCCTTCATCTACAACACCCTCATCAGAGCCTACTCCCGCACCGCTCAACCCCAACGTGCGCTCGCCTACTTCCGCCTCATGCTTGCTGAAAAGCCCGAAAGAGGCATCCTTCCCGACCACCACACCTTCCCTTTCGTGCTCGCCGCATGCGCCAATGTCCCCTCGGCCTCCGCGGGCGAGCAAATACATGGCACTGTCTTCAAGAACGGATTGGCGGCTTCTGATAATTTCGTGCAGACCGCACTTCTGCGGATGTATGTGGAAACTTGCGCACTGGGTACTGCTCGGAAGCTGTTTGATGAAATTCCTCAGAGAGATGCCGTGCTTTGGAACGTGCTTATGAATGGGTATCTTCGTTTGGGTGATGCTAATGAGGCGTTGCGGCTGTTCCGTGATATGCTGGCGTCGGATGTGGAGCCTGATAGGTTCTGTGTTGCAACTGGGCTTGCGGCTTGCGCTCATTCCGGGGCGCTTCGGCAGGGGGCGTGGATTCATGAGCATGCGAAAAGGAATGGGTATACTGATGATGTTTTCATTGGGACGTCGCTGGTTGATATGTATGCCAAGAGCGGGTGTATTGATAAGGCTGTTGAGGCGTTTGAAGGAATGCCAGAGAGGAATGTCTTCTCCTGGGCTGCGTTGATTGGGGGACTGGCAATGCATGGGTTTGCCAGGGATGCGATACGGTGCTTGGAAAGAATGCAGGAAGAAGATGGGCTCCGGCCAGATGGGGTCGTGCTTCTAGGAGTCTTGACAGCCTGTAGCCACGCCGGACTTAAAGAGGAGGGCCAGTGTCTCTTGTATAGCATGGAGGCATGCTACAGCGTAATGCCAAAGCATGAACACTACAGTTGCATGGTGGACCTGCTTTGTAGGGCAGGTCAACTAGACAAAGCGCTTGCACTTGTGCGAGAAATGCCCATGAAGCCACTTGCTTCAGTCTGGGGTACGTTGTTGAGTGGTAGCAGGATCCATGGTAATGTCAAGCTTGCAGAGCTTGCAGCCGAGGAGCTGCTACAACTCGAACAGGATGGCAGAGCAGAAGAAGATGACGGTGTTTACGTGCAGTTATCAAATGTTTATTTGGGTGCAAGAAGGCAGGAGGATGCTAGGCGGGTTCGGAATATGATGGGCAATAGAGGGATAAAGAAGACGCCTGGTTGTAGTGTGATTGAGGTGGATGGGAAGGTGAATGAATTCGTTGCTGGAGATGAGGCACACCCACTGCGGTGTCAAATATATGAAGTGCTGAGTCTGTTGTACCACCAAATATCTCTCCATCCCATGCTATGGTAACCTGCTACAATGTTACAAGTTGAGAATAATTGCAACAAATCATTAGCGAAGAGAACCGTCCTTGAGATATAGAGCCTCCGGACTAATACCTTTCAGCGTCACTTGACACCTTTTGCATGGGATATCTCATTTGCCCTTTCCCCCACATGTTTAATTTACATTAACCTCGGAAGCCCTTGCAATTTTTATTTTCATTTTTTTAAAAGCAAACAATCTCCTTTGTAGAAGAACTCAAGAGCAAGAAAGAGCTTGAAATTGGATGAATTGTAATGCATCATGTCTAATTATCTATATACATGAATGAAACAAATTCTTTAGTGGCTTTGCCAAAAACTTTCCCTATCTACATTATATTTATATGCTTTGTACTATCTTCTTGTTGTTGTTGATCCCAATAACAATCATGTCAAGCATCACCAATAATCCATGCATGAGCACAACCCGGCTTTAAATCGATGGAATCGGGTGCGATCTCTCACAATGATTTCTACATCGAAAACGGTCGATATTAATTTAGTCAGTATGTGGCAATCACTGCACACACGCAGGTTTTTCAAGATGCGGATGGGTATTCCCGGCTTTGCATTGAGGAGGCCAAAAGCAATAGCCAGCCTCTCACTGTGAAGGCGAAGTGAGTGTCGCTTCTCATCATCATGATCGGCTATATGAGCTTGTGATAAGTCAGGTGTGTATCCGACCGATGCAAGTTTCTCTTCAATTGCTTCCAACACCTCGTATATCTCCTGTGATCTTGGGTGTGATGTGTCACCGGCAATAAATTCATGGACGACCCCATCCATCTCTATCAAACTACAACCAGGCTCTTTTGTTATCCCCTTCTCACTCATCAATTTCCTAACCAGTCCAACCTCATTCCACTGGTTTGCCGAGGCATAGACTCTTGACAAGAGAATATAAGTGCCGCTAGACATGCCTCCCTCTGACTTCAAAACTCGTTTAGCTACCAACTCACTGACCTCAATGCCCGCATTTAGCTTGCAGCAAGCATCAAGAAGACTCCTCCAGATCACTACATCGGGCTTCATGGGCATGCCAGATACAAGATTCAGAGCTTCATAGACAAGTCCTGCACGAGCAAAAAGATCAACCATGCATCCGTAGTGCTCAATCTGGGGTGCAATTCCATACTCGGTGACCATCGAATCAAAGTACTTTTGGCCCTCATTCACCAAACCCCCATGATTACATGCACTCAAGACGCCAACGAATGTGATGTAACTAGGCTTCAGCCTCTCCTTCGTGCACATGCAACCAAAGGCATCTAAAGCTTCCTTAACATGCCCATGCATGGCAAAGCCTATAATCATAGCATTCCAAGAACTTACGTCTCGCTTAGGCATACAGCCAAACAATTGGACCGCCATGTATAAAGCCCCGCATTTTGTATACATATCCAGCAGGCAATTGTTCATCAAGACATCATCAGCTACCTCTTGTTGACAGTTCCTCAGCACGTAGGCATGAGACCAGAGCCCCAAAGACAAAGCTCCCAGACCTGCGCAAGCACATACAATGCTCTGCATCGTAAACCCATCCGGTTCAAACGACAACCCCTGCATCTCCCTAAACAGTCCAATCGCCACAACAAACTCACCCCAATGGACATATCCATCAATCACAACATTCCACGACACCAAACTTCTCTCCGGCATTCCATCAAACACCCGGCGAGAAGCATCCAAACACCCGCAAGACGCATAGAAATGGATCAAACTATTATTCACGTGAGTATCACAGCTAAAACCCAGCTTGACAATGCGAGCATGAATCTGCCTCCCTTCCCAAACAGCAAACAGAAAAGCGCAGGCCTTGAGAACAAACGGGAACGTATACTTGTCTGGGGCGACACGGCCATCGGCCACCATCCGATGGTAGAGTACGAGGGAGCGAAGCTTGAGATCAGGGCTTCGAGCGTAGGCGCGAATGAGGGTGTTCCAGATGAAGGAATTGGGGTTGGGGATAGCAGAGAGAAGGCGATCAGCATAGTGGAGATCCAAAGCGGCGGAGGAATGGAGGATGCGGCTATACAGGAAGAGAGTGTGGTAGTCGAGAGGGAGATAGGGTAGAGGAGGGCAGGAGGTTTTGAGGAATTGAGCATGGATCTGCTTGAGGTGGGGCATGGAAATGTTGTCTGTAAGGAGGGACAGGAGGTGACGGTTGTGATGGGATGATGGTGGTGGGAAAGGGGAATATGGAGGAGTTGTGGTGAGCGGCTGAGATGTTGCCACGAAAGCTAAAGAAGTCATGGTTGGGAGGTAGCGAGAGCTTTGGTGAAGCAAAATGAGACTGCATGCTTACCTGTTTGTAACTTTTTCCACCTAAAAGATGAGAGACGAACAGGAGTACAGATACTACGCTGTTGACGCCATTGGAAAGTTCCCATAGTTGTTATCACAGTGGGGTCCACCATGATCTATCCACGACATCTTATTCCGTCCATCATATGCTTCGCCTAGCTTTCACCTTGGATCCCGAAAATCAGGCAGATCTAACCTTCAGATGGGCCACATCATAGGGAACAGCATAAAATCACGCCTAAAACTTATATAGTCTCTTGGTGTGGCGCACCTGGTTTTTCTATAGCCTAATTTTTGGTGCATGCCTGCATCCACGTGGAGCGCATCTGGTGAATTGATTGGATGACATACAAACACGACAATAGGTCCCATTGGACTGATTTTTTTCCTTACGGGCCTATCACCGAGGAGAGATCTACACTCAATCTGCTGCAGAAAAAACACTTGAGGTCTTGGCGTCGATCCCTAGGGGAGGTGGCTAACATAGCGTGTGTACTGACATGGGTTTGTACTAACAAGCTAACTCAAAAAACAGAAAAAAGAAAAAGAAAGAGATCTAATGAGTGGGTCCCAATTAAAGTTTTTTCGTTTTTTTAGGTTAGCTTGTTTGTACACACCCTCACTGTGAGTGCACACTCAACCGTTAGCCACCCGCTAGTAAATCGATACCAAGACCTCAACGTTAAAGCGAGGGTGTCTTCGTTCATCCTACTGCTTGGGCTATGGATAAGGGCGTTGGCCCCATAGAGGTTGACATTTCCTGAGGACTGTGTGTCCAGTGGTTACAACCTTAATGCACACTGTTGTCCAATCAGTGAGATGTATAATGCCGGAGGACTATGTGTCAGTGGTTACGACCTTAATGCCCCAATAGAGGTTGGCATTTCCTTACGGGCCTGTTTGATAGCGTGGATTTGGAACTCCTGGATTTGCAACCCTCAGTATTGGAAACCCCCTGGATTGGCAATCCTCTGAGTGTGTTTGGCATCCTTGAGTGTGAATTAACTTTAATTTAAAAATACCTATACATGGTATATTTATGGGGGTTTGAATTTAATTATTAAATCAACCTTAATATCTCCAATCAGTGAGATATATAATTTTTGACACTATGGTTGTGATAAGCCTGTTAAAATATATGCTTTGCCTAAAAAAGATGAAATTCCAAGTCTCAGATGGACCACAAGCACAAGATCATGTCTGAGTGACTACTATCGATTTTTAATCGTTGATTAATATGGACAACGTTTGGACGGTGCTGGACAATATTTAGACGGTGCTGATCTACATGAACAATGTTTGGACGGTGCTGATCATCATTAGTGGGTCATGTGTCCAGTAGAATGATAATGTACATTGACATACATTTATACCTACAAATATTGAAATGATTTTAAGTGTAATCTAAGCTCTCATTGTAGATTACAAACCCCCTCAAAGAGGGGATCCAGGACCCCTGGATTGGCAATCCCTAGTTACTTTTTGCTGCTAAACAACCAAGGGGATTTGAAACCTCCTCTAATTCCCTCCAATCCCCTCCAATCCAAGGTGCCAAACGATCCCTTAATCATATGCGAGCAAGGATAAGGATCAGGGCTGTTTGTTTTTCAATTTACAATCTAAATACAGTGGAAATAGGCAAATATTACTGACACTGGTAATTAGGCAACAGCAGCCATATGATGTTGACAGGTAAGCTTGTTTGGAATGGTACTAACGTGTAGGTGAGGAAAGAAGACTTCTTTTCCACCAAAATTTATGGGGCCCACTGTTATGTATGTGTCTAATCCACGCCATCCATACATTTTTCCTGCTCATATTAGGTCGTGAACCCAAAAATGAAGCACATCCAAAACTCAAGTGATCCACACCACAGGAAAACAAGGGGAATTGAGTGCATACCGTTCAATTCTTCTTGGGGACTACAGAAGTTTTGGATCAAGCTGATAATTGTGGTTTACCTTCATCCATATCTATGTGACCTCATGAACAAGTTGGATGACAGGTACACATCCCCGTGGGTCCTAGGTTCATTTTAACTTTCAACGGTAGGTGTTCAATTCCCCCTGTTTCCTGAGGTGTGATCCACTTAAGCATTGGATCTGCCTCAGTTTTGGATCCTAGCCTAAAATGAGCACGTAGAATGGATGGACGGCGTGGATCAGATACATACATAATGGTGGGCCCCACAGATATTACAGGCATAATTTCGGTCCAATTTGAATGTATTTGCGCCACGGTTTTCGAGGCCTAACTACCCTATAAATCTCTCCGTTCCAATCAAGTGTGAGAAGTAGCTAGTGCTCATTTACCCTGTAAATCCCTCTTAATGTCATAGTTTTGCAAACAATTTTTTTCTTCTTTTTTTTTTTAAAAAAAAAAAAATTTTTTAATTCGATTTCAAATATCACATACATTAAGATCTCTTTACGTTTCTTCTGGACCGTTTTCATCGTGCGAAGTGTATTACAGTCACATGAACATTCGTGGTTAAGATCCTCGTGAAAATGGCCCATTCCCAAAGTCTATAAAATGGCATTGCCTAGCTCTTTTCGTCACATGACACTCCACACTGTAACGCAACAATTGCCCTGGACGAAAAAATAAAAAAGAAAAAACTGCTCTTTAAAAATAATAATAATAATAATAATTCAGGGCATATGAACCATTCTTATTGGCATTAGGTGTTGGGTTCATCCACGACATGTGTGCACCAAAGGCAGCCATGCTGGGCATTGTATCTTGGAAGTGGCGTGTTGAGGAATTTATTGCACCAATCGAATCAATTGAGGGGTGCGAACTATCTCAAAGATAATGATTATGTTCATGTCTCACCTCATAAGGAAATTTGAAATCTTCTTCCTCTTATAGTCGATTAAAAACAGGTGTAAGGTTCCAAATATCCTTTCATCTATTTTGTTCAAGTTTATTTCCCACATCTAAAATCAACATGTTCATCCTGTGTGAGAGGATTGATGGCAAGTTAGGATGGAAGTTCTCCACCATCGAGCTTAACAATGAGTAGGTGCCTTACCCTACCCCACATAAGAGTATGTGCTATATGCATGGGTTTCTAGTGCTCAACTTGTTGGACATTTGCATTGGTGGATTAACTTGTCTCTAGACTAGGAAGCTTATCATGCCTAAACTATGATTGACTTGGGGATGCATTAGCTTTGATATGAGAACATGTGAAGAATTCAAGGTCCCGATAATATTTACTTTCACTCGCTTAACATTGTTATCATATGGCTAACAAAAGATGAGGTAGTTGGGTGCATATATCAAGATCAAATTGAGGTTTTGTGTGGTTTAACAAGGGATCCATTCTTTTCTTGGATCCATCTTATGGCTTAGATCTTGAGAAACAACATTTATTAAGTGATTTTCTACTAAGCCTAGTACTTGAAGGTTTTAAATAGTTTCATAGATATTTTAAACCGTTAAACTTTTATTTTTACCTTTAAAAAGTTTTGATCACACTTAATCATACTTTTATGGTTTAGATTTTATGGCCCACTACTTGATTTGCAAGGGAGTAGGATCAATGATGGATGGCCATGACAATGAAAGGATTAGATCAGACATTGGTTACATGGTTAACATTGGATCACAAACTTCCAATGTATTAGGGTATGTGAAAGACTGTCAATTGGCAGAGTACCATACTGTTGTCTCCGGAACCCTAACTTTTCCTTATAAATAGATTATATCCTAGGATGAGAGAAAAAGGAAAAAGGAAAAAAAGAAAAAAGAAAGCCTTGGACATCTCCAGGGCATCATTTGCAAATATATTCCAATGTATCAGGGATGTGAAAAGTATTAGTTGACATAGTACCATATTGGTGTCTCTCCTGGGTCCTTGCTCTTGCTCCGGTGGTAGACTCTCAGGAGTTTCAACACCCAGTCAAGGGTTCGAGTACCCATGGGTGATGAAATTCCACTATGGCATGAGTGTGTGGGGGTGGGTTTGCGCATGTAACATATATATATATATATATATATATATATATATATATATATATATATATATATATATATATCGGTCTCTCCATGGAACCCTAACTTCTCCTTACAAATGGATCCTAACCCAGAATGAGAAGTAATTCCAACCATAGTATTTGTGATTTTCTTTCTAGAAACTTGATAATATTTAAACAGAGATTCATAGGACAAAATCTAAAATCTCGGTTTTTGAAAACTTTTATATTCTAAGTATTTGAATTATCTCCGATATTATCGAAATATCTAAGATATTATCTTTATCTCTAGCTCAGCGATACCGATAACATTGGTAGCGAAACCGATAACACTGGTAGTATCAGAAATTTCAAGTATTAGCAATGTATCGCTAAATATCGTCAATGTATCAATATCGCTAATGTAATCGCCAATATTTTCAACTATGTAAATTTTAGGTGTCACTTGTGTTGCCAATGCATCAACATTTCTAGTGGATCCAAACCTTTATTTTAGGTAATGCTTGTATCATAAGTGTATTGACAATATTTCAATAGTATCGCCAATGTATTAATATCGTCAAAATTTTGTTTATTAGAAAAAAATATTTTAAAATTTTTTCATAGGCACATGGTTATATGTAGTGTTCAATTTGTCATTGATAATATTGATACTATCTCGATATTATTGATAACGCAATATACACGATACTGAGACCACAATCTTTCATTTCCTTTACAATTATTGATGATTTCTTGGTGAAATATTATGTGTTGTTGATATTTTACAATATCAATGAATGTTTGGATGGAATGTTGGATGGTAAAATAAGACAGATGGGATGGTTAGACTGATTTTTTACAACAACACATGCTTTTAAGGCCCCATTAAATGAGAACTTGTTATGTATGCATTCTTTTTGCAAATTTTTTTTTTTTTTTAAAATATTTCTAAATATGCAAATATGTATATTTTAACATTTCTTAAAGTTTCGCTAAAAATTCCACCATTTTCCCCATGTTTCCCTGCATTTCCAGTTATCAGCGATATTATCGACGATATCGATATTGTTTCCGTATCCCTGGCCAGCGAAACTTGTAGCGATACCGATACTTCAAACACTGCATACAACCATGTGCCCATGGAATAATAAACAAAATTTTGATGATATCAATACATTGGCTATATTATTAAAATATTATCGATATACTTATGATGCAAGCATTACATGGAATTTACATAGTCGAAAATATTGGTGATACATTGGCAATATTAATGCATTGGCAATACAAGCGACACCTAGAATTTATATAGTTGAAAATATTGGTGATTACATTAGCGATACTTAGTGATACATGGCTAATACTTGGAATTTTTTATACTACCAGCGTTATCAGTATCGCTACCAGTGTTATCGGTATCGCTGAGCTGGAGATAAAGATAATATCGGAGATATTTCGATAATATCGGAGATAATTCGAACACTAATTCTAACTATGTTTCGAAAATCCTAACACTGGTGTAATGATGGGCGGCAATCGGTCAGTTCAGGCCGTGGGTCCACTCGTGTAACACGCTCATGAGCCAAATAGGCTATGCTAAAAGGTTCAACAGCCAAATGACTGGACCCAAGCAGCACCAGGTTGGGTCTGGTCTGAATCAAGCCTAACCAAATTACAGCCAGTGGGTCGGGTCAATGGGTTGCAGTGCAATAGATCAATGGGCTGCAGTGCGATAAATATCCTTGGATGACTGTGTATGGGACATACTTGATCAGAGCATTTGCAAGAACCAGAACACAACTGGGATTCACTACCCCAAGCTTTGTTTATGCCTCAACTTAGGTTATAAATGGTTAACAGTTGTCCAGCCTAAATATGTGGTCCCCACCTTGTATGGGACATGAAGTGAAAATCATTCCCACCACACAATCCCAAGTGTCAGCTGCCTGCAAACTCAGGGCTAAAGCAGTCAATGAATAAGGAAATGCATTTGGTTTCTGTTTGCCCGTTTGCAGGCAACTAGTTGGGTGGTTAACATTCTCTCACTGGTGCAATTTTAATGCCAGTAGTCCACTTCTGCACTGGTCCATCCATGATAAGGCTTATTGGTAGTTGTCAAGATCTGATGGAAGGAGATCATGAATAAATAAAGACTAGTCCCATGCATAACAGATGATCTCTAAGACTTGCAAAACATGGTTCTATTTTTCTCAAAGATGCCAATACAAAAGAAAGAACAAAATTTGCTCGTCATTGCAATATCATTCCAGCAAAGAAAAAAGGGGGAAAAAAAATAAGAAAGCAAAACAGTATTCCAAACATGTACAATCTCTTAATTCTCTATTTTCCATTGATGTCTATATGTACAGTAGCTCTTCCACAGATGAAGATTGCTCAAATTGTGGTTTATTCAAGAATTTAACTGAAATGAAGGCGATTCAAAAGATACATTTTTCTTCATCATCATGCATATAACAATCATAGCTACAGTAAAGACCTCAACTCACTGTAAAAAGGAATCACTTCCGTGACATAAACAAGTCTTGTCTTCTGTAGGATTCCATTCGCTCCTAACAATCCGCCTCACATGTTCAAGGCTAGTAGTGTCATTGCCGTTCCGAGTTCATGCCACGATAAGCACTCTTTATGCATCCATGCCATTTAAAACTTGGTCTTGCTGCACCACCTTATTAGATGAAAATACAGGAACCTACATGTGCTGAAACGGAGCTGGCCTCATAGACATTGATAGCTATACTTTCATCTCTTTCCCAAAACAAACCGTTTTCTATGTGTATTTGCCTAAAACCAATTTGCTTGACTCGCCATGACAGGAGATGCATCATCAAAGGTGGAAAAAAGGAAAAAGAAACAAATGCCTATATCTATGGTACAGAGTGCAACGGACAAGTTAAACCAGATTGTAGTGAGGTAATTGGCCAGAAGAGTAGGTTTCTTCTCCGAATAGCTAATTTATAGCCTCAAAAAAAAGAACATGAGGTTGCATATTCCCTTCCTTACACATGGTAAGAACGTCATCCCAGCCTCCAATCACCTGCCCATGATCGAATGGGATCAGAGGACCCCGATATGAGAATAATGAACAGGACAGAGAATCACCTTACCTTCACAGTTGTATCATTGTACATGACCCACTGTTCATGCTCATGACTGTAAGCGAAGCAGAAATAGTGTTGCCCATAATAGCAAACCTGAAAATGAAGAACAATAGTTAGCGGGCAAAATGGTGCAAATAGTTATCTTAGTTTATCCAATATTGAAAGGAAAGCTTGACAGTGATTGAATTTGAAGGACATAACTCTTGAAATATCCAAAGGTCACAACATCTGAAACATATACAAGGTTTGCTTGCGATAGATGTGTGATTATGCTGATGAATTGTTTGACTGTATAGGCTATATTTATGGCTTGTTTGGATGGCAGGTGAACCATGACTTTTCTAGACTTTTTGTCCAAAAGGATTTGAATCCAAAGAGTTTGATGTTTGGTTTATGCAAAATGTATATGGTGTCATGTCCTGCTCAAAACAAAACAGACTGGACTGTTATATTTGAGGCGGAAAATTAGAAAATAAATCACTTAAAGATAGGCTTAAGGCACGTTACGATGTCGCTATCTGTAAGGCGATTTATTTTCTAATTTTCAGCCTCAAATATAACGTTTTTAAGGCGATATTCGCACCCTATTGGTGATTAAACCAATTTGCAAGAGGGTTACTACAAATCCGCCTCCAGGATACAATAAGCCTCTTCTCCAAAACTGGAGAAATGTAGGTTTCGGCCTGCAAAACCGAAAAACTGCACCCCGAACACACTTTTACAGCATATAACCCTGACTTCTGTGCTGTTATAATTTACCCCCTGAAAACTGTTTGTAATTTACTGCCTGGAAAACTATTTGCAGTTAAGCACCTAAAAACTGTATTTTTCCAAAGAACATCTAAAACGGAAAATTGAGAAGAAGAAGAAGATGGAGAAGAGATTGTTGGAAATTGTAAATTCGGATTGACACAGAGATGAGTTTATATAGAATCATAAGAGATGTTTAAGGCCTTTTCCATGAAAAGACATCTTCTTCCATGGTGTCTTTTCATCAATGGTGGTGTCTTTCAAACAATGGCATCTCTCCATTTCAAATTCAAAAGATGCTCCCTTTACCAAGAGGCATCACCATTCACACCAACAATCACCAAAGTCACAACCCTTCTTTTTCAATTTTCTTTTCTTATTATTTTGAAAAAAACCCAACATGGACTATGAAAACAGGTCCTCATACAGTCATACCTACTATGCTTCACTTCAATTTTGTATTCAGTGGTAAAAATAAATATGCAAGGCTCACCAAAGAGTGCATCTTGTTCTTTCCATCCCAACCCACCCCCATAATGTCCATGGTAGTTGGGACCTGGGATCAGTCTATTATGCCATAGCCGGAAAAACACAACAATCATATTATCTTTTGGCTATTGCATTGGTTCTCTATGAATGGACAGTTCAATTTTTGTTAGCAACAATAATAAATATATAATCAGTCCAATTCCAATGAAAAAAAAACTAGGTTAATTGGACTGCCAAAATTGTCCGATCACAGTGATTTTTAAGGTATATGGCATCTCAATGTAGTGGCTCACAAGATCAATGGTCCCAATACCCTAGAAATATTCCATGTGCATGGTAGAGATGGAAAAGTAGAGAACTGCTGAGAATCTGAGATAAGAGGGCAATCTTTGCTAGCAAATCTTTTTTTTTTGAAACCACACCTGGCACTAGTTCCTTTTCATGTTACATCAATTCAAAAATTGAGCAATTGGAGGTGGAACAAACAAAAACAAAGAACATGGCACACTCGAAAAAAATTCCAAGTTATTGATGAAACGTAGGTTTGCATGGGTGATTATGAGTTATGACGGGGAAAAGATAACAAGGTATTAGCACCCAATTGTTGGGAGGCATCTCCAAGGTATGGGATGTATTTTAAAAAGAATTTTAAAATGTTTTTGTTTCAAATTCAATTTTCCGTCCATCGTTTTTTTTTTTTTTTTATAAGTGTTTTTGTTTTAAGTGTATCTCTCTTGTCCCACATCGGAAAGAACCAATGAAATTTAATGTATATAAGAGATGTGTTTTGTATAAGGCTTGAGCCACCAAGTAGGAATAACCAATTTGGGTTGGACCGTCTCTTTACAATGCACTTGCATGGGGAGCTAGGCCAGGTCTAGGTCTGGGTTTGGGTCTATGTGTGGACTGAGAGTACACTTGTGCTAATAGTTTTGTTCTGCACTCCGTGAATTTACTCGCACTTGTCGGTTTTGCGCGAATTTTCAAAACAGGGGCGCGTATGTTTGGGTGGTTGCACCACTCGGGTTCAAACCCAACATATCTAACCCATTTGAAATGGTGCTTTAAGCACCCAATCATGGTCTATAAATAGACCAACTCTAATCCAGTTTTAAGAACAAAAAATTGATTTATCTCTCTCTCTCTCTCTCTCTCTCTCTCTCTCTCTGTTCTTAAGAAATGTCCTTAAGTTTTGCAACTGAGTTCGCTGCCTCCAGATTCTTGAGATTACAATTGAAGGATTCGTGAGTTGAAAAAAATTCTTCGCTTTTATGCTTTGAACAAGTAGGCCAATTCGTCTAACCACACTTATATGTATTTGACACAGTGATTGATAATTCTAACATATGGCAAGTTGTGAATCTTGCTCGGGTGGTAGACTCTCAGGAGTTTCAACTCCCGGTCAAGGGTTCGAGTACCCATAGGTGGTGAAATTCCACCAGCGTGAGTGTGTGGGGTGTGTGCGTGTGTTAACAAAAAAAAAAGAAGTTGTGAATCTTGATTTCCAAGTCAAATAAGCATGAAATCATTTTAGGACGTGCTTCGAAGAACAAGGCCTTATACCCACCATGCTTAACTTCAATTTTGTATTGAGTGGTAAAAGCAATTCAGCTACAAAAGATGATATGGATAGTTTCAAGCCAAATATCCATAAATCCCATGGTTCTCTGAGGCAGGCATCAGCCAGGTGTGGGGTGCTTTTGCCCAGATCTTCTCTTACACAATCCATTTTCTGCTTATGGGTTTTGGAACTAATGCTGAAACCAGATATTCTTGTCTAGCATCATCACATTCAACAAGTTTGGCAGATCAAGAATTGAAGCCTTTTCCTTATGGCACTATAATGATTTTAATATGGGGATGTCACATAGTGCCATAGGATTGACACACGTGGCACGGAAGGGTGGTCTTGAAGAATTCTCATGTCAAAAAAAGCTCCACTTTTATGTTTTGAATAAGTTGGTCAATTTGCCTGACTGGACTTGCAGGTATTGGACACAGTGACTGATGATTCTAACATATGAAAAGTTGTGAATCTTGACTTCCGAGCTAAATAAGCATGACATCATTTAAGGAGGCACTTTGAAGAACACCCACCTCTCACTACCTCTATGGAACTTGTGAAAGGAATAGAGGGTGCCACTAGTAACGGTAGACCACAGTGGAAGACTCCAGAAAAGTATTTGCAACCCTCTTACGCAGGATATTTATGTGGCCAAGTTTCTTCCTGAACTATGTTACACATAGGAGTAATTGGATTTCTAATGGAAGTAGCTAATGCTTCTAAAGGTAAAAAACAGTCATTAACAGAATGCTCCAACATAGAAAAGACGGCAAAAACATGCAGCAAAACTATTTGAACTAGCTATAGAGAGGAAGTATCTTAGAAACATGTGCCAAATTACTTCAAATTAGAAGGAATTCATAATTAAGAATCAGTTTCAAAATTATTGAGAACCAGGTAATGGAAAATTAGAGTTGCTTTTTGTCAACTGCAGTAAAAAAAAGAAGAAGAAGACAATATAAGATCAATGGGTATATCAAAAACTACTTAACTGCTGCTTGTAAAGTTTACCCTAACATACCACTGAAATCAGGCAATGTCTGTTCCCCTGACCCAGACCATGATACAGTACACCAATATCTAACTCAGTGGTAATGGCTGCCAATGTAGCTGACACATCATTCTCACTTTCTTGTGTATTCTTCCAGCCTACGACTGCAACAATCAAACCAGGTATGTATGCAGATATTTGATTAAGAATTTATCTTTTAGCAAGATAACAGATCCCCCAACTTGACAGACAGTAATAAACCTGCTGTGAATACATGTGGAGCTGTAGAAAGAATGTGATGGATAGAGTTCTGCTTTCCACAGCCACCAGCCTCTGGATCACAAGGTAACTGATGATTCATCTCCACAAGCTTCAAAAGCTCATCAAGAGAGCTACCTGAAGATGTAAACTGTAAGGAGAAGAAACCATTAATAAGTTCACATAAGGTGCTCTCTCTCTCTCTCTCTCTCTCTCTCTCTCTCTCTCTCTCTCTAGCATCTTCTATGACTTCCACAATTAAAATTTGGGAAAGATTGAGCATGTCAAGTGTTCACTGAGAGTCCATGGAATCATGTCTCCAACAACATTCATGAATGGTGAGTGGGAAATCCTAAAACTAAATTCAAAAGGAGCTTTTGAAAAATCAGTATTTGAAATGCTGTTAACTGCCCCCAACTATCTTTAAATGGTCAGAGAAGGTTATTCTAAACAAATTGTATGTCAGAGAGACAAACCTTCATTGTTCGAAGTGCATTGGCATTGATATGGTGAAAAAATGAAGTGTACTTTAAACATCTAGACTCCACACAGCAGCCGTCACATTTCATCTGTTCTAAGATATCCATCCCAAAAAGATTATGTGCTATACAAACTTTGCTTGCACAATCCCAGGAGCCCGTCTTACTTTCTTCTGATTTAGAATCGGAAGCACCAGAACTACAAGTAAATGACCTATGTAGGCAGTCAAAGATTACAGCTAGTACTTCAGAAGCATCGTTCATCTGCCCCTGAAAGTCGCATAAAACCTATTAAGGTCTACTAAAATAAAGGAATTGTAACTACTCAATATAGCATGAATGTAAACAAAGGATGTTCTATAAGAATCGTCACATAAAAGTTAGAGATTATGAGTACAGGTCAAAAATAATATTGTGAGATAGCTGCACGCTCATGTGAACTTACCACCTGACAGAAATTGCTATCAGGATACAATTTGCCTAAAGCAATTCTCAGAGAAGTAGGAGCAATTGCTTCTGTGTGTGTTTTTGCAGATGTTATGCTCAGGGCTGTAAAAATATCATGTAATGCACAGACAACACAAGGATCTCCGACATGCTGGTGCAGTGATTTCGATGTCTTCAGGAACTCCTCTCGAAACCGTCTAACATGCCACAGGGACTGAATTTTCATGGGATGAAAACCCATCAGGCTCTAGAATAGAAAGATATCACAATGAAATTCAACTTGGAAAATTTAACACATTGATAATCACTTGCTCTCAGAACATTATGAAATGCCAACCTGTATAATTACATTTAAAAAGCAATTGTAGTCCCCGGCATCATTTTTAAGCCCTGTTCCGAATGCACCTCTTCCACTTTCAATGTTAATTCCAACTTCATAATGTGAATCCCTACAATCATCGTTCGTTGTTGTAGACATCTCTTCTAGCAAATCTTTTTGTGCTCCGAATGTGTCTGGAAAAATGAAGGAAATTTACAATAAAATCCCACTGCAGTCATTGTTGGTAACAGACTCCAGGTAATAAGAAAGTGGGAAACAATGACATGAGTGCTTTTTACATAATATGTGACTTTAGTTTTTTCATTTCTTTCCTTCTTTTTATCATAAACATAGTAGTTATAGTAGCAACAACAAAAATGAAAAAAGAAGAAGTGTAGTAACCTAGCCAAAAGACATTTTAGCGGTCTAATGAGAGGTATGTTAGCTGACAGGTAACTTGAGATTTTGGAGACAGAGAAGATCTACTACTACAACAAACTGTTGAGGTTATGCCCTGGAAAACTAGTGTTTGATTGCTCCTTGACCCCTTTTTTTTTCATGGATTACTCATTTATTCATTGGCCTAGTTAATGTGCGCAGAACATGTTTATTCTACTGGGTTTGTGAGGTTAGCTCTGTTGTCCGTAGGCACCCTAAGATTGGACACAACGGCTGGTAGCCAAGGGAGAGTTGTGATCCATGAATCTCAATGCCTTGGCCATGACCATACAAGTCCTTAGACATGCCTGTGTCATTCAGATTGGTCATCTTGTGTGAGGAGACTAACTTGGTGTCAGGATGGACAATCTCCACTGTTAGGGCCTGACTTGGCGTCGGGGTGCCTTTTGCCTTACTACACATGAGCATGTGACTGTGTCATGGATAGTTCCCTAGATGGGGGCCATTGATCACTTACATTGGCATGATCTCTTGCAAGTAACTAGGTTGGAAGGCCCATCATGCCCAAACCAAAAGATACTCGTGGTTGCACTTGCACTAGCTCTGCCAAATCCCTTAGCCTGAGGATGCGTGGATAAAGAGATCACAATTGATACTGCTTTGGTTTGCTTTATGAGGCTACTGCATAAGGACATGAGCTTAGTAAACTTGATGCAAGGTTTCCACTCCTTGAGATTATTCACAATTAGGACTTTATTCACTATGGCTAGCCACACAAATGCTTGAATCTTAGGAGGAATAATGGCTAGATTCACCACTTTTTAGAGAGTAGATTTGGAGGAAAGGCATCTGTTGTTGACCACGTCTAACACTTCTTATCTTCTCTAAAGGTAATGATATTTAACTCATGAAGAACAACCATAAGAGCAACAATTCCCTCATTTCCTTAATGAAAATATATTGTTTTGTAACTATGGGTTACAACATGTAATCAATGTTTTAAATATCTACGATATCAACCGATATAATCCCATGATATATCTTGTATCCCACCTGTGCGATATGAAACACACAGGTAGTGCCGATATATCCTACCTATTCGATCCAGTGAGCATTTTTATTTTTTGATCCACGTTTTTGTTGTAAATCACATTAAACCAGTGTCAAATGGTTACAAATCTATGATTCTTCATATTTTTCATTAAAAATTATGGATTTGGAACTCGATTTCGAGATTTCGGGGAGATAGGTCAGTTGCAATCTTTGTATCCAAATATAAAATTAAACATGTATGTAACCCAATCTAGTGATTTTTCTTTTGCTTTTGAATGTATTGCTTGTGTTTCCATACATGTCTTCTGACATTTATAAATTATATAAATAGACTTTGAATATACTTCCATCAGTTTAGTTGGAAAGCACATATATTAAGACCCCAATACAAAGGAAACCCTTATTATGTGCACTTTTTTTTTTTTTTGTAATGTTTTGATTTCTAAGTGTGTATTGATGTCTTTTTCAACAATCAATTTCCCATGTTTCCCAACAATAGTGATACATTACCGATATAACCGATATATCCCAAGGGCACGATACATTATGTGATAACGATATTTAAAACATTGCGTGTAATAAATGTGTACATAAATTAGATATATTAAGACTATATAAATCATCGACAAATAACTAATCGTAGCTCATGAAAGAAATGAGGGAACTGTTGTTGTTACGGCTATTCTTCATGATATTGAAGGGAAAATTTTATAGGATTGTTATAAAACCAACCATGTTCATGATGGTATTTTTTGAAAGAAAAGGAAGCATAAAATTTTGAAAAATTTCAGATTAGATTTTTAGGATCCCCATTAGATACAATCAAATTCCTAAAAATAACGCAAACCAAGGGTGGAGATCTTACCTTGAATTGTGTCCCTTGATTGCTTGTAGATTGCCGATGCCACTTCTCTAATATAGGAGATCTCTCCCCAATCTATCTGAACAAAGAGATATACAAGCCCACTATAGGATTGGGCATGCGCACCTAGAGAGCTGTCCACAAGGGCCTTACATGCACACGTGTGATGGATGGAAGAAGAGAGATAGAGAGAGGAAATTCTCTCTTCTTTTCTCTTCTCTCAATCCAAGCTCTCTCTTCTCTTCTCCTCTCCTTGGGATATGATCTATTTATGAGGAGTAGGTTGCAGAGGGATGCACCTATTATGGTGTTCTTCCTCCCTACAAACTTCGGTATATATTGGGGACGCAAAAAACCTTAACACGACTTGTCCAATGTGGAAGTAACCTCAAACAAAATCACACAACGCAATAGGGAAAGAAAAATTCAAGCAACCACGGAGAACACATGAATTTTACATGGAAAAGCCCTTGTGGAAAAAAACCATAGCACCAAGCGATGAACAACACACTATAATTGGAAATTTACAAGAGATGGAATAACTTACAGATGAAAAACCCTAGCTTGTCCCTCAAAACCCTTGAAAACATGCTAAGCTCCTTTTGTTCTCCCTTAATTGCGTAATTAAAAGCCTATTTATACACTTCCATATGAAATTAGAAGAAAAAACTGGCACTTACGCATTCCTCTTGCTTGCACCTTTGGTTGAGCGAGACATCAACAGAGTCTCTCGGTTAGCCAAAACAGATCTCGGTCGGCCAAGAACATCACAACGTGCTTTGGTTGACCCAAGAATTCTTCAATTGCTGAACAACACTGGATCAGATTAAAGGTACTTCTATCAACAATCTCCACCGTGGCTTTAATCTTCTAGCTCCAGTTGCTATCACCATCTCTACTCTCCTCCATAGTAGCACCATCATCATTGCTTTTCGTGCATACTCCGCCTTCATTTCTTCTTTGCTAAGCCCAGAGAAGTCGAGAAAAACCTTAACTTCTTTGCAGGAACCACCTTCATAAGCATGTATGTTAGATTCTCACTGGTGTGAATCTTCTCAAGAGTAACACCGCCTTCCTCTAGCATCTGCTGGATAAAATGATGACGAACATCACTATTTAGTCTGGGAATGGTACACTGAGTTCTTTGCCAAATTAATCGCGCTTTCGCTATCATAATACACAGGCATAACTTCCCGTTGAAGCCCTAACTCATTCATCATTCCTTTTAACCAAACAACTTTCTTAAATGCTTTTGTTTCTGCCATATATTCCACCTCGGGTGTGGAAAGTGCAACCACAGATTGAAGCTTTGACATCTAATTGATCACTCCACCCGCTAACATGAATGAGTAACCTGAAGTCGACCTTCTAATGTCCATATTACCAACATAATCCACATCCACATAACCTATAAGTTTCTCCTTAGAAATTCTAAATGTCAAGACATAGTCCATTGTACCTCGTGTGTAACGAAGTAGCCATTTCACTGCTTCCCAGTGTTGTTTGCGGCGGTTTGACATGTATCTGCTCATAACATCCACCGCATGTGAAATATCCAGTCTAGTACAGATCATGTCGTACATAATACTGCCAACGTCGCTCAAGTAAGGCACACGAGACATGTACTATTTTTCTTCATCTAATGTACGACATTGTTCAAAAGAAATCCGAAAGTGGGTAGGGTGGGATCTGCTAACCTGTTTAGCCTTTTCAAGTTCGAACTTGATTAAGACCTTCTCAAGATACACTTCTTAAGATAACCATAACATGCTCCTTTCCTTGTCTCCGTGTAAGTCGATGCCGAGAATTCTTTTTGCAGCCCTCAAATCTTTTATTTTGAATGTCCTCGATAACTAAGCCTTCAATATGTTGATTTCAGATATGCTATGGTTGGTGATAAGAATATCATCAATATACAATACAAAAATAACGAATTCCCCATCACTCAGTAATATGAAATAGACACAATAATCGAACTCACTTATGATAAACCGCTGGCTCAACATGAAAGAATCAAACTTTTTGCACTTCTTAAGCAACTGTTTCGGGCTATACAATGACCTCTTTAACCTGCAAACCTTATTCTCTACTCTCTGCACCTTGAACCCTTAAGGTTGCTTCATGTAGATCTGTTCTTCTAGTTCCCCATGTAAAAATGCAATATTCACATTTAGCTATTCCACTTTCAGATTGTATTAGGCAACCAGCCCCAATACAAATCTGATAGATACTTGTTTGACGATAGCTGCGAATATCTCACCAAAGTTGACACCCTCTTTTTGAGCATAGCCCTTCGCAACCAGTATCTTTTTTGTACTTATACAGTTTTTTGTAAAAAATCTACTTGTACCAATTCACTTTTTGTCCAACGTGTAGCTCCACCAGTTCCCATGTTTCATTCTTGTATAGAGAATCCATCTCATTATGCATTGTCGTCATCCATTTCTCAGCATTTGTATCTTTTAATGCTTCTTGGAAAGTAGACCGATCCCCCTCATCTGTAATAAGGGCGATTGCAACATTTGAGTCATCCTTGTATCTAAATGGAACTCTTGCGATCCCTTGGTGGATTTCTCTTGATAGGTGGTGCCACCACCTCTTCATGCGGCTCAGCTTCTTCAAGTGTTTCAACTTTATTTGTTTTAATGTTAACAACCAAATTTTTCGTTTCCTTGTGTTCATCCTTGCGGAATAAGGAACCCTCATCGAAATTGACGTCTCACTAAATATGATCTTGTGTGAAAACTGGTCATACAATCTGTATCCTTTCACGCCATCACCATAGTCGACAAAAGTACACTTTTCGCCATTTGGTCTAGCTTATCTTTCTCAACTAAGAGTACATGAGAATAAGCATCATGACAAAAAATCCACAGTCTTGAGTAGTCAACATCATGACCACTCCATACTTCTTCTGAAATTTTACAATCAATCGGCGTAGGCAGAGATCGATTCACTAAATAGCAAGCTGTGTGATGAGGACATCACATCACGTACACCTTTGTGTACGTATCAGAGGAGGAGGTGGGCTGCACCAATTTTTCTGTGGTTAGGCAAGAACCCATGTTCATGTTGAAGACCCCATGTGCATGTGTGAGCATCTGGAAGATCCCACACTGGGAAGATGCCCATCAATTGCTTTAGGGAGTGATTTGGACCTTCAGATTTGAGGGACATGACGATCGGGTCGTTGGATCTCATGGATTGCATGTTTGGGTCGTTGATCATGGGCAATTTTCATCATCATAGGATATAATTATGTTTTAGGATTTAGTTATAATTAATTTATGCTGTGGATACCTTAAGAGTGATTTTATTTGATTTTTCATTAGACTAGGGTTATTTTGGTCAAAATTCACATGAAAGGCCTCCTTATTGCCTGCTTTTGTGAAAAAAGAAGAAGAAGAAGAGAACTCTTTTGTTTTCTCCCCCAATCTTCATGTGATATGAGGATGTCTTTCATGTGACTTGGAAGGAAGATTGGTGCGAAGCTTATCTTCATCAACGGAAATGCGATGCTTCCTTGTATCCCCACACCCACATCTCTCTATCAACAATTGAGGTATACCTTCAAGTTTCTTCTTTTCTTCTTCCCCCTTTCTCCAA
The DNA here is from genome assembly GCA_037074715.1 of Magnolia kwangsiensis. Classification (NCBI taxonomy): domain Eukaryota; kingdom Viridiplantae; phylum Streptophyta; class Magnoliopsida; order Magnoliales; family Magnoliaceae; genus Magnolia; species Magnolia kwangsiensis. Next base: position 104,206,523 of record CM073581.1, read on the forward strand.
ATGCATCAACAACCCTCCTATTCTCCTCCTTTTATACCCTTCTCGATAAGCTGAACCCTAAAAAACCCAAAACCCAAACCGCCTAGCCCACACGTGTGACCGTATAGTCACATGTTTGAACCCATAGAGTTGTCATATGGTCCCACCATTGTCCCTTTGGCCTTCCACTACCTTTATAAGAAAAAACCCTTCCTTCATACCTCTAAACCCTAACCTTAGAATTTCCAAATCTCCCAATTTCCCCAAATTCTCAAACCCTAGATCTTTAAATCTCTCAATTCCCTTAAAATCCCTAACCTCCTTACATCCAAAACCCTCATTCTCCTCTAATTAAAGCCTAAACAACCAATCCCTTTATCCAATTTACCCTCTAATTTCAAGTTTTTCCCAATTTTCCTAAACCCGAGCTTCTCCCACACCCAAGTCTAGTAAACCCTGGGCAGTGTTAGACCTTCCTCTTTAAAATAGGCTTAACTCTATGCTATTTGGATGTTTTTACATCCATTAGATCCTAGTTTCCCATATCTAATGGTCTTGTAGGATGATGCTTGGCAACCTAGGCTTAAATTATGCATGATCTAATGCAGAGGCATTTTCACACCGGGCTCGAGTGGGGCAGCCCGTGGGATTTGGGGACACACTCAGGGTGGGTGACCCATGTGATTTAGGGCCCATGGGGGAGGGGTGATTAATGCGCATTTCACATCGGGCTCGAGTGGGGTAGCCGGTGGGATGTGGGGAAACACTCGGGGTGGGCGGCCCATGTGATTTGAGGCCCACGAGGGGGGTTCGGCCGAGGTCCTAACCCATGCGATGTGGGGCCTGTGCTATGAGATAAGGGAATTAATTCGCCATACTCTAAAAGTTCGAGCTTTTTGAGCAAGCGGTTAATTATCCTACATCAAATTGGAATTAAAGCGGGAGGTCTTGTGTTCGAAACTCCTCACCGGGGGTGATTAATACAGGGGCATTTTCACACCGGGTCCTAACCCATGTGATGTGGGACCTAGTTTATGAGATAAGGGAAATAATTCGCCATACTCTAAGAGTTCGAGCTTTTAGAGCAAGTGGTTAATTGTCCTACATAATGTTCTCCTTTTGGAATCTTGGTATTTGTGATGACGGTAGTAAGTTTTGTGATTTTCATTAATCAATTTAATTTTACTGATTGATCTCTCACATTTTTTGAGTTTATGCATTGTTCCTACATCACTGTGTTAATGGCCTCAACCCATAGCTCCTTGCCTAACCTAACATTACTCAACATATTTCAGGCTCTTTTCAGAAGAGTCCGATTCATACATTCTGCCACACCATTGTGCTCTAGTGTATGCTTCACTATGTTATGCCTCACAATCCCCTCATTTTTATGAAATTGATTAAATTCCTTGGAAGTAAACTCTCCGTTGTTATTGGTCTTTAGAATTTTCAACTCTCGCCCTTTTTGCTTTTTGACCATTGCTTTCCCTACTTTGAAAGTGACAAAAACACTGGATTTATGTTTCATGAAATAGACCAACACCTTTCTAGAGAAGTCATCAATGAATGTGACAAAGAATGACGACCCTCCTCCATAAATAATAGGCGATAGTCCCTACACATACAAGTGCATATAATTAAGCCGTCCTTTACCAGCATGTTTCCCAGTTTTTAAAAATAACCTTGACTATTTCCTGTATATGCAATGCTCACTTATATCTAAGTCAAAACTTTTAAAATGAGCAATTTAACCATGATCAAGAGGTACCTTCATACCGTGTTCGCTCATTTCGCCTATGTACGCATGCCACACGAGTGCTGATGTGGATTCCACTACAGATGTTTTAGCTCCACCCGATATAGTGCTCTCGATCAACCTATAAAGGTTTCGGCTCCGCTATGCCTTCATAACGGTGAGTACCCATTTTGAAACTTTCAAGATAAATTCATAACTGGAGAATTTGCATCCGAGTGCCTCGAGAGCTCCTAGAGATCAGATTCTTCTTTAAGTTCGAAATGTGCCTTACATTGGTCAGAGTATGCTCCACCCCATCAGACATTCTGATGTGAACCAAACCAATTCATATTATCTTACAGGCATGATCGTTGCCCATAAGAACTAGGCCACCATGATACTCGTTGTACACAATGTTTTAAGTATTAACGATATCACCTGATATTTCCCACGATATATCTCGTATCCCACCCGTGATATATGAAATGCACAGGTAGTGCCAATATATCCCACATGTTCGATCCAATGAGCATTTTCAATTTTCGGTCCCTTTTTTGTTGAAATTATATTAAATCAGTGTCAAATGGTTACAAATCCATTGGTTCTTCATGTTTGGAGGTTTGATTTCGATATCCATTGGTTCTTCATGTTCTCCAAGTTTTTTTTTTCCTTCAAAATTTGCCTTTATCCAGTTGTCAATTGAGACTCATTTCGAAGTATTTAGGAGTATTTGATGAAATGATCATCACATACACTATAATTTCAAAATTTGAGTGTACGTGGTCCGATATGGGGAAAGTTCCTTAAGTATAAGAATGAGTCAAAGCCAGTACATGATCAAGTTATACCAATTTGGACATGTTGGGTCCTGAATCCGAGACTTGATGCCATCCTCAGATGCAAGCGTCTACTCAAGCATAAACATAATAACATGCATACATATTAAACACTCACACTCCCCATGTGGGGTAAGGCAAAGCATCAAGAGCCTAATAGTGGAGACATGAGACTATCCAACCCAAGTCGTTGTTGGTTCCTAACACACTCACACTCCCCATGTGGGGTGAGGTAAAGTGATGAGGACATCATGTGCACACGCACGCCCCCCACCCTACGCATGTACTCGAGGAGGAAGGCCCCACTATCGATCTGGATTAACGATGACATCTATGGAGGACCTCCTAGTTAGGGGGCTGTGCTATGGAGCATTGGAGTGGACCTGATCATCATGTGGATTCCACTATTGGATCCCATGATCGTGGCCCACTACCCTAGATGATCTAGGATTTTGAGTTTTGGTTATTATCGTTATTAGAAACATTATGAAAGGTTGCTTTTGGGGTTTAGGGTTTTCTTATAAATAGGCAACCCCATGTAAGTTTTTTTTTCATTGAAGTTTATGAATGAAATTCTGCGTTTTTCCTTCTTCTCTAGTTCTCTGAGTTGAAGAATGTAATTGGGTGTGAAACCTTACCTTCTTCGAAGGGCTAACTACCATGGTGAGAAGCCACAACCATCCCAAACCATTCCCATTTCGTACACCTCACATTCATCATCTCCCACAGCCATCCTATCTTCAAATCCACCCTTTTTTGTACCCAAGTTCTCCTCTACAGCAGATTTTCAAATTCTGGCCCTCCAGGGGGGTTGAAACTTGGGTAAAGCACCACGTACAAACCGGACAGCGGATTGACGTGAGATTTGGTGTGTGAGTGGGCCACCCCTGGCTGACCACACCCTAGGTGGCTATTTGTAGTTTCGTGAGCCCTACACACGTGCGGACAGGAACCCACGCGTGCGTCTGCGCGGGACTGCTATCCACACGTGTGGACTGTCTTAGGTTCTTGTCTCTCCTCTCGCCTTAAATCCCTAACCCTAACCCTAGATAATCCTAAATTCCAAGTTCTTTCCCACTTTTGCAAACCCTAGACTTTCATCGAATTGAAACATGATGAATCTCTTAAATTGGGGAACAATCCTTTGCAAGAGTGGATGAATCTACATTCCTTTGGGCATTGTTTGGTTTATAATTTTATTTGATCCAGCCCTAACGTGTGTAGGCTTGAACCCCTGTAGATTCCCCTTGTTGAATGTTTGATCGTATGTGGGACGTGGAATTTTGTGATTATTTAAAATTGGTATGATCTCAAGCTTGAAATCTTGTATGTCATATTTAATTTCATGTCCTACACAATAAAGCATCAAGAGCCTAATAGTGGAGACATGAGACTATCCAACCCAAGTCGTTGTTGGTTCCTAACACACAAGATCACCAAAAAACATGATTATTGGTTGCCCAACCCTGCTACGGTGGTCATGGACATTTAGCGTACCAAGATCCATGGCCTGTGCTTGTTGTGACCAAATTCATCTCCCCCTAGGACAATTGCATACCTCGTTGTAACTTGTAACCCATATAATTATAAACATGTAAAGTTTTTCACCATTTAATTATGACATCCATGTTATATACTAAATGTAGGTGGTCAACTGGATTCATTATTAGTGTTGCATGCCTTGAAAAGCCAAAGTGTTGAACTTAACCATTGAATTTATGATCTCATTCGTAGAACATAATGACCATGGTCATGTGCGGACATGTAAATTAATTCCATAACTAGTATGAAGGAATATCTTATGGAAATACATGTAATTGTGTTTGTGCGTGTATGTATATTTTTTACTCTTGTGGAGCATTGTATGTCTCTTTTAAGTTTATATATATATGTGTGTGTGTGTGTGTGTGAGTTAGTCAAGTGACTAACATACATAACACAAGTTGTCCTAGCCTTTATCTCTCTCCACTTCCTCTTGTCGATTTCTTCTCAAATCAACTTCCACTTAGTATTAGAGCGATTTGTGGCTCTAATCTCAACCTAAGAAAGTGGGGCCCACTGCCGATGTCATTCGTTACTGTGGATGTCAGCAGGGTATGGATAGGTAGTCCTTTTGAAGCAAAAAAAATATGGGATCTGGAAGATAATGATCTTAGAAGACTAATGGTGTTTAAAAAAAATGGAAAATTGGTTTCAGCGAAAATAGAGAAAAATCAGAAAAAGTTCAGATTTCGATATTCTTGTTGTGCTTTTTTTTTTTTTGGGGGGGGGGGGGGGGGGGGGGATTTTTAGGTAGATTTTTCATATGGAGCAGGTGCAGTTGATCATTTGCCATCACTAGAAACAAGAATCGTGAAGTTTCGATGAGATTTGGGTCTGTTATGGCAAATTTTTTTGGTGATAAATGGGTGTCATTGTCTATTATTTTTCAGTTTTTGCTGGAATTTCTTTATTCCTTATTGTTTGGATGTTATGGAGTAGTGAAATGCGATGTAAAATCACTTTAATTTTGATGTTCTCGTTCTGTGGTTAGAGGTACTGCACACACAAACTGTTCAACGCTATGCTTTGCTCAACTTGACATGGGGATTTTTACAAGTAGTGGAACTTTCCCTTTCCATTCATAATCTCCTCCTTTATTAGGCCCTTATTGTTAGTTGTGAGTATAATTCACTCACATCGTATTGCACATATGTCTTCACATGTTATTGTGTGTGTATTCTCTCAAGTGTTGTGAGTGTAGTTGACTCATTTATTATGCAATGTTGCATGAGTTTGTGAGAGAATTTTGCATGTGGATGATGAGTTGGTGACTCAATGGTTGTGGCCTCCTATTTGAAGAGAAAATTCAACGAATGAAGAAAGTTCAAGCTATCTTCTATAGACAACCAACAATCGAAGATCTTGTATCTTGCTATGTTGTGTTTGAGGGGTAGCAACGACCCATGTTGATCATCATCATCTTTTTTATATGTATTCCAAGTTGGGCATGTTCGATATCCATGCTTCAGCTTGAGGGGAGTGTGGAAATACATGTAATTGTGTTTGTGTGTATATATGTTTTGTATTCCTGTGGAGTATTTTGTCTCTTTTAAGTTAATATATATATGTGTGTGTGTGCACACGTGTGCGTGTGTGCGTGAGTTAGTCAAGTGACTAACATACATAATACAAGTTGCTCGTGCCTCTCTCTTTCTCTCAACCTCCTCTTCCTCTTCCTCTTGCAGATTTCTTCTCCAGTCAACTTCCACCTATCTTAAATCATATGTGTATATGGCTTAAAGGAGGGGGTTTCTGTTGAGATGTGGAGCCACATCTGGGGCCGTCCTCGACCGGTCATGGGCTATGCACGACCCGTTGTGGGGGCCCGCTCAACCGGTCGTGGACCAGCTCGACTCAAAGTCCAGCGAGCATCGTTCTTTGGGTCCCGAGGTGCTCAACCAGTCATGACCCATTCACGACTGGTCGTGGGGTCCTCTCCACCGGTCATAGTTATGCAGATTCATTTCCGAATCTAATGCGGACTATGGATTTTGGTGTTGCCTTTCGCAAGGATGCGAAAGGGAAGTTGCCTAAACTATAAATAAGGATTCCTAGGGTTTTTTCTAGGGATTGGAAAACAATAGGAAATATTTCTAAGGTGTGGGTAAGGGATTTTCTCTGTACTTCCAAGGGAGAGGTTAGTATTTTGCTTTGTAATCTTTGTTTTACTTCATAGTGGAAGTTTACATCCGTGGTTTTTTACCCTAGTTTGGGGTTTTTCCACGTATATCTTGTCTTGTGGCTTGTTTGGATTACTTTGATCTGTTTCTAGTTTATATTTCTTCCTGTTTATTGTTTGTGGGTGAGACCGGATATTGGATCTCGGTTCACTGCGTTGTTGGCGTGCTGCTCAACAGTTTCCTCGGTTTTCCTTGGGAACTTGAGTTGAGGCACAATGGTCACTAGTAAAGGGAAAGTTGTGTTCTATGGATCTTAATATCCTGTTGTTTCATGACCTTCTAGCAGGTTTTACGATGAACCAATGATTATTCTTATGTGGTCATCCTATGAGAGGGGACCAATGATGAATCGGGATGGAAGGTCTCCACCATTCGTTGCCTTTGGGCTACCTCAAATGGGATTGTTAATATTATAGAAATAGGATCTTGGCGTTAGACCCATTTGTTGCTTACATTGGATGATCAATTCAAGTATCTAGATCGAGAGGCCCATCATGCTAGGTCCATATCGACTTGTGTATGAACTACCTTTGACTAGTCCCTAATCTAATGTGCTTTGGCCTATATCACGAAGTCAATTATAGTGAGTCATATGTGGTTGTTCTGGGTTCATACTTAGGATACGGTTGAGACATATGATCCAACAAAGAATTCATTGATTACCTAAGAACATTCTTATGGCTAAGATCTGGTAGCTTGAACCATACATCAAGTGGTTTTTCACTATGCCTGACACAAATTTTTAAATGGTTTCATGAATGTTTTCAAATATTGATCTTTTGTTTTTACCACTTGGTAACTCCGACTGTTGAGATCTTGTGGTCCATCACGTGATTTGCATGGGAATTGGATCAAGGATGACCATGGTTAATGGAGAAATTGAGTCAATTTGGGTACATAGTTACCGCTGAGTTGGGACACTAAAGGTACCATTGAACTATTTTGGTTTACCCGATAATGTACCAAGGGCGAACTGCCACCTATATAATATCTAAAGGTGATTGGTTTCTTAAAGAAAACAATAGTAGAATAAAGAACTCTAATTTCATTCATTGTATAGAATGATTCAAAGAGATAGTCATCCTGCTTACTTTCTCGTTAGAGTTCCTCTATGCACCCACCTCTTTCAATCAATTGTGAAGCAACTTCAGTATTTTCCACCTATCGTAGATAAAGGAATGTATTGAATTGGACGAGGGTCGAACAAGACTTTGTTGGGTCTAGGTGGGAAGTTGGATTGCCTATCATTTTTAGGAAAGGTTGGTTCGAGTCAAGTCATGATAAAGAAGTAATCATTTACAGGCTTCATCAAGACAAAATGTGTTGGGTTGACCTAGCAGTTTTGATGATTAGGCAGGATATGCTTTAGTATAGTAGGGCATACCAAAGTTTGTAGGGTGGTAGAGCATCACATTAGTCTCTCCTTGAAACCCTAGCTCCTTCTTATAGATAGATCCTATGCTGAAGGTATTAGGGTACAGAGAGAGAGAGAGAGAGAGAGAGAGAGAGAGAGAGAGAGAGAGAGAGAGAGAGAGAGAGAGATGACCTCTCCTCCATGCTCAAATCTTATAAAATTGTTTCATATGTGCACATTTGTAGGCATCTTATGGTGTATGGCTCTACACTATGAAATTGGCATACCCTTAAAGAGGAGAGTGATTTTTTGATTTGCAGGGATTGTAATCATCTACAATACTTGTTTTACGTGCGTGAAACACCCAAGCTCTATGGAGCCCACCATGTTTTATATGTAAGTCCACTCTACGCATCAGAAGAATCATTTGAATTGTACATACAAAAGATTAGGCCAATAAAGACTTTAATGGGCCACAACAATGGGAAAAATGTAAAACTGCTCCTAAAACCTCTAAGTTCGCATGGTGTGGCCTGCCTGATATTTGGAACAAGCTGATTCTTGTATTTTCACTTCATCTTGGTGACTTATACCTGATTAACAGGTCTGATGAAAGACGTACACCATGGTGGCCACACACACAAACATATGGTTGGCCCACTTGAGTAGTGAGTGGGTCTTGTTGATTATTTTCTCTAAGTCTTAGAATCAAGGACAAAATCTGATGGGTAGGGTAGATTTTACATATATAGCATGGTGGATCAACAAGCTCGGGTGTTTCACGTGTTGTGTAAATTGAGTGTTGTGGAAGATTTTATTCCAATGTGGGGAAATGGAAATAGCTCTCAAGGGTAAAGTCAAGGTATTCAATAATGGCAACAGTGGCCAGAAAGGCCATCATCTTTACAGTTACAATACAAGCCGTAATGGCCATTACGGTTCCCTTAACGACCGCTACAGCCATTTTTAAAACTGTATTGGCCTCATAATGGCCGTTATGGGCCATCGTTTCCGTAACAGCCATTACGTAACCGTTTTGAATACCTTGGGTAAAATTGTCATTACATATGCAAGTTAATGGAGAAGGTAATAGCAGTACATGATGTGTCTTTTGGCAAAAAAATGGTGAGATTTAGGTGTTTTAATAAAATTGTAATATTCAAGTAGTTTTTAGATAAAAAATTGTAATGTATTTACTTTGGTAAATTTTGTAAAAGGAAACAAGATGCATCTAGGAGTGGAGGGGAGTACCCTATATAGAAGGTGTGCCCTAACAGCTATTACGTAATGGTAACGGTGGCAACTGTTACACATGATGGGATTGTACCGGCAGTAACAGCCGTTACAGAAAAAATGAACTGTAACAGCCCCATAACGATCCGTTATGAGGCTGATACAGTTTTTTTTAGGCAAAAAAAGAGAAGACAATAATGGCCATTAATCCCCATATGGTAATGGTAACGGTAGCAGCCTTTATGGCCACCATTACAGTTATAGAATACCTATATGGACCAATACAAGGTTTTCTCATCAACCGATTAGTTGACGAGGGTGACTCAAGAAGTTCCAAACTAATCAAGCATGAATTACTTACTTTCCTTGTTTTCATAAAGTGCTCGACATGCTCTTACCTTCTGGTAGCTGGGAAAGCCAAAGGTCTGAATGAAATAATGTATAAACTTGAATGAAGTCGCATATAAACTTGATATAAAACAATGCCCTAAGTAGGTAATCTCAATTTAAACGAGAATGAAAAAAAGGAACAGAATGAGTATATAAGTATGTGTAAAGTGATATGACAGTTACCAAGTGTCTCTTGTACAGATTTTTCAAGGTCAGCTTGGAATCCTTCCTCATCATGCTCCTCTGCATGTATCTGTCGTAGTGCCTTTGTTTCATTATCTCCTACATGTGGATCGACTAATTTGCAAAGTAAACAATCATCATGTTAGTTCCATGTTCTAGAATTAATTCAAACTCACTAGTACATATTGAGCCAAGTAAACAAAAACACAAGAATTCAGCCATACTTACTGCAGCCACCAGGAAAATAATTCTTATCCATAGGATGAGTTTGCTCTTTGAAGCATCCTTCACATTGCAAAAGGTTGGGTTCATGGTTTTCTTCCCCAGACAGGGTTTGAGAATTTCCATCACCGGTAGGGTTCTGACTATGGTCATGCCTTCTGGTCTGTGAAACACCATCTTCTGAAATTACTTGTTTCAATGAGCCTGAAAAGACAGGATATGAAAACCCATTTCTTACAAAATTATCAATCTTAATGGTAAGGAAATCATAGTAATGCACAAACACTAAACGCAAGCTTGTCTGACTAATTTGTTCTTTAGTCCTTACACTGCCATAGGTAGAAGATTTACCAGGGACTGCAGTCTTCTCAACAGATTTTGTGTGCGAGCTTGCTGAATCTTTTGGCAACCCACAACCCATGGATACGTCCAGATCAGTGTAAGGTTCCTGAGGCTTCGCATCATAGCTAAATGAGACTTTCTCTACTTTTGACTTCAGAAGTAAATCAGGTGTAATAGAACCAAATATCAATTCAATATTCTGATTGCCCATGAGAATCAAAGCTTGTGGAGATTGGGAGCCAGCAAGCTCAATCCCCTTCGAACTAACTGGAGAGCCTTCACTGTGTATGTTTCCTTGCTTACTATATTGTAACTGCTCAAGTGGATCTTGGTAACCAATGTTGGACGTTGCATCAATTAATGATCCCTCCGTTACATTCTTCCCACTTCCCTTCTCATATTCTACTGCTAGGCATTTCTGCTTAGGCTCATTTTCTATTCGCGTTTGATACTCGAGAGTTTCCTCAAGCTTTTTTCCATCTGCTTCAAGCTCAATCTTACGGCTAAACTCCTCTTCTAGTTGTTTCAAGTTATCACCACTTTCAGTAACTACAATCTTGGACTCTCTCTGATTAGCATCAGTTGCACGAAACAAGGTACTGCAGCAAGGAACAAATAGAAATTGGGTTACATGCCAAATTCCTGTAGTAGTGTTAAGGGGACACAAAGAAAGACTTCGATGCATACATCATATCTACCCATCCACCAGGTACATTTATTGACATTAGCCCTTGGGACCAAAAATCAGTCCAAACCAAACCTCAGGTGGGCCACACCATGTGGAACCCTGGGGATGGAGACATGAACTGCAGAAACCTTTCAGAACTGGTGTGCGGTGCCAATTGTTTTATATATGCCATCAAGCCAATAATCAAGTGTAACCCATCAACAAGGGGCATCCGGAAAAAAAAAGGTGGTTCCAAATCTGAGGTGGCTCACAAGTCACACCATGTGGACTTAGAGAGGTTTGAGGTGTGATTTGGCATTGTTCCACATGGTGTGGGGCACCTGAGTTTCAGATTGACCTATTTTTAGGCTCTATGGTAAACATTAGGCAGTGAAAACCAATGGACGGAGAATGATTTCATATACACATCGTGCTCGCCCCACAAAGTTCAACTCGATCCAAAACTTAAGTGGAACGTACGTAAACATACAATAGGGAACAATGTAAAATCATGCCTAAAAAATGCTAAATTCACGTGATGTTGCCCACCTGAGTTTTGAAATAGCTGATTTTTGGGTGTCCCTTCATCTTGGTGGGGCAAGTCTAAAGAATGGATTGGATGGCATATACACACCACTACCACGCCAAGCCCCACACACAATCTGGAAGCTTTAATAGCAGGTGTCCCTTCCCAACTGTTCCCTATGTTGTGGCCCACGAAAGTCTGGATCGGCCTTATTTTGGGTCTGTGACAAACTTAGAAGGGCCGAACTGATGGTTGGCATGAAGTGACATGCACGCATCATGGTAGGCCCCATTTTGCTTGATACTAGCATAAGTTATGATAGTGTCTAACACTACAAGATCATTTGCCGTCCCGTACAAAATGGCAACCACCCAAAAGCCTCAAAAATCAGTGAGAGGCTTGCCAGGGTGTTTATATGGCATAACCCGTGCATCAGTTGTGTCCCACGCTGAAAATGGAACACCTCACAAAATCCATTCATCAGGTGGGTTGTACCATGTAAATTTGTAGGGTTTTGTGTGTTTTTCTATTGTTTTATCTGGTGTGCCCACATGATGGTTTGATTGTCTTTTGTTTTTGGGATGTAGGCCAAGCATGGGGGCACATCTAATGGACAGTTTGGATGGCATACACAGCACATGGAGCGCACTTTTTCCCGACACTATTGTATCAACACTACAGGATCATTGCTCTCTCTCTCTCTCTCTCTCTCTCTCTCTCTCTCTCCCTCCCTCCCTCCCTCCATATCTACCTATCTATATCTATCCACCCATCCATTAGAGAAACTTACACTTGTTCTGCAGTTTCCTGATGAGAGAGAATCTCTTTGTCACGACCAAAACCCTGTAAAGAATAGCACTACATCATGAGAGGGTATAAAATGATAGGGTCCTAAGAAAAAAAACCCAGACCCAACACATCTGAAACCTTTAGATCCTTAGCTCTTCTATAATCCTTTTTGTTTTTCTTTTTCTTTGACTTCTCCTGCATCTGTTTTGAATTATCACCTCCTTTGTTGATAAGGTTCTTGGTCTCAAGTGAAAGCTCTAGAAGGGCTTCTCTAGCAGCATCAGATTTCTCATTGGCATCTTTGTCAACTAGATTCTCCAAATGTGCCTGCCAAAGGAAGATAACCAACAAGAACGTTTAAACTTGAGCTCAATGTGGCATGCCCAAGAGGTGGCAGATATAATGGAGAACTGTTAAACCAAATCAATACAGACCCGCAAGAATGCCTTGACAAGGAAGAACAGAATTTCCCGGTAATCAAAGGCAGAGATGACCTCAAGTTCATGTTCCAACTGCTGAATGGCAGTGAGGTTCTGCCTGATCCTTGCATCAAGTTTACCGATCTGCAGGACAGCACCCTACTAGTAAGACTTCAACAAAATGGCATTTCTGCTTTAAAGATTCAGGTAGAACAAACAAACCTCCAGAGAGAACTTTGCCTTTAAGTTTCTTATTCCTAATAGTATGTTCTTGTCAGTTTGATGCGGGTTGTCCTGCGTTCTCAAATCCTCCTCGTTGCTGGAAAGGACGCCAGGTTGTCCAGATTGAGTAACATTGGAAACCTGACATTCTTTAAGAACAAGTGAAATAGTAATCAGCTCACTATTGATCAACACTGGATCATCTTTTCTTTCTGCAAGCTCGCTCTGCCGGTTCCTCAAGAGAGCTTCGTGACTTTGAGCAACGTATTCCACAGAGCGATCCTTTTTCGCATGTTCTTCGAAACAGAGGTTTAGAATAGCATTCAAAGCCTTCACAAAGTTCAGACGTTCACGCTTCTTTTCACAGAGGTTCTTTAAGTGGTTAAACTCGTTCTCAAGCATTCGAAGAATCTCCATTCCCCGACTGCCTCTGTCTTCCCTCAGACGAGTCCATGATACAGGTTCTACATCATTTGAAGAAGGGGCAAACATCCAGGATAAAAAGGCATCCCCATGTGGCCCTCCATCTTCACCAAGAACAGCAACTGCCCTACCATCACCAATGCTAGCATCTTCAGCTTTATTAGAAATAACTCCAGCTGTCAACAAACACTCGTTTAAAACGAGATGATATGAATCATCACTGAGAGTAATCCCCTCTAGAACATCACTTACCAGAGTGTCAATACCCCGGGTATCATCTGCTGAGGTGGTCTTCTCAGATTCGCTACCTAACCGACATGAATTCAGGAGCTCCTGCAAGAAGAGGATCATCTTCCAAAGCTGGGTAGCACTCAAGAAGCAAATGCAGACAGGTGTCTGGTCCAGCCCATGCATTTGCAATTTCAAACCTGGTGCAAGGCCCCTAAGCTCATACATGGAGTATTGTATCACGTACTTGACATGACTATCAGCGAGACATTTGTGCTTCAGAAGCAACTCAAACATGCCATGAATTTCTTTTAGGAGTTTGGAACGTTTGGGATCATCAACCAATGGCCAGCTTTGTAAGATGGGATATGCCAACACCCTTTGTTCATTACCAGAGCTGGAAATGCCACTGTGGCTTCCACTTTCCACAAGGCTTAAACTACATACCAGTCCTGCCTCAGACTCCACATCCACTGCCTGAACTTCTGATGTACCTTTTGAGCCCAAATTGTCAGATAAATGATCCTTGTTGATCACATCAATATGGGTGCCAACATCAGAGGAGTCAACTGTTCTGAGAGGTTGGTGTCTCGCCCGATTTTTGAGAATTTTCATAGCAGCAAGGAGATCGACTGGTTCCCAACAACCATTGAGAAGCATATCAACCCAGCCACTGTCAGGCTCTTTGGGCAAGTCCGGCTGCATTTCCAGGAAGAGATTGCCAACGTGCACCCACACATGCTGCTTATAGGATTCGCAGTCCATGAACTTCTCACCGCAGCTGCAGCAGGCCCAGAACTTCCAGGTCTTGTTACTCTCAGCAAATGAGAGAGCTTCCGAAAGCACATCTGTTGCTAACCCATCCTTTGCTGATGCGTAGTGGGCCCTGAGATCGTGAAAACTCACTTCAAGAAAACTCTGTTTCTTCTCGACACTCAATGTGTTCCAATACTTCTGAACTGTATTAATCTTGAGGTCCAAATTTGTAATCTTCTGATGTTCTGCAAGGTTCCGCTTGTCGGCCAATCTGTCCAGGGTCCCATAAGAAGATTGAAAGAAGATTCGATCATCATCTAGCTGGGGCTTTGGTGAATCCGATTTCAGCTGCAGGAGGCTCGCAGCTGCCACTTGGGCTTCAATCTCCTTCTGCCGCTCTTCCTGCGTCTTGTCTGCCTTCTTGATCCTGATGGGCACTTCTGTTCCCCCCATTGGGTCCTCCAACTCATGAACCGGGATCAGCCTGAACTTCTCCTTTTGCGGCTCCTCCTGATTCATTAGCCATATCAAGACTAATGCGATGTTTGATTTCTTGGTAAGGTGCCGGAGCTCTTGCTGGACATGGGCAATCCGGGCATCAGGCATTGAAAGCTCTGGCTCAATCTCATCAATCCAATCAATCTCGTCCCACAAGCTCTCCTTGGCAGGATCGACCGGGTTGGAAATTAACAGGGCCCGCTCACACTCCTTCACCACCTCATCATAGCCCTTCCCGTCATTGGCGGCCGCCAACCCATAGAGGAGGTTTGCGTGGAAGTATGCGTACCTGATGGAGTTGGGCGACAGAGAAACAGCCTTTCTTGCAGACTCGATAGCATTCTTGAGGTGGCGGTTCTTGATGGCAGGTTCCTCCATAAGGGCCGCCACCTTGGCGGAAATAGTGCCATGGATGCAGTGCAGGAGCGCGGATCTTTTATGGCTCTGCGTCAACTCTTTTATGAGCTTCAGGGCTTTGCTGTGGTTCCCACGACGAAGTGCAGAAAGGACCCGTTCGCACTCAAGCTTTACAAAGTCAGAAAGAGGGATGGTGGGTTCGGCTTGATTGGATGGGGACGGATTGGACGGCTCATCTTGGACTAAAGAGGTGGGGGCGGGTGGGGATGCTGGTGGTTCTTTCAGGGGTGCGGCGCGTGACTGCAGTTTGCTCTTCTTACGTCCCATGCGCTACAGCTAGTTGGGGTTGCAAATGCATATAAGAGCCAAGGCTCTCTCTTACAGGGAGAGATTCTTTTGGAAAGAAAGCAAACAGGTAGAGGGTAATGTAGGGATGATGGTGGGATTAGTAAGTACCAATTGCTCTCACCTAACTAACGCGAAGATGGAGAGATTGGAGATTGGGTCTTGGAGAGTTCTTTCTCTCTCGAATCTTGATTCCTTCCCTGATTTCTTGATTTTCTAGAATTCTTTCTTTTCTTTGATTCTTGAAGAGGAAGATCGAGCTGTTTGTTAGAAGAGAGTGCTGGCTTTTTGAGAGTGGAGATTAACGAAATGCGTAGCGAAATGGAGGGAAGGCAGAGAGCGAAATTTATAACGTCCACCGGAAGTTAGCCGAGCTCACACGCGTGTGAAGCCCGTAATCTACATGCATGCACACATGCCAATATGGGACACGTTTGAAAGATCAGATCTTTCTATCATTTTTTCTATACTCTATAAATACCTTCTTTTTTTTTACCTTTCTGAAAATGGGTCTGTAAAAATTATTGAATTGCTACTCATTGGCCTTCTATTATTTTGGTAAAATGTGACCTAATTTGGTATTGAAAAGAGCTTATTATTTTTTTAAAAGGAAATTACATTAATGGCCCTCCTGATGGAAAGTTCGGATCTTAAAAATTTATTATAATCACACGTGTGCTTGCGAGTTGATGGGACGGGTTCACGCGCGTGTGGGCTTAGCAAACCTTACCAGGCCGGAATCGACACGCTATGTTCGGTATTCTACACGCGTGTAGGAATCCTGCAGATCCTCTCGCAGGCATACGTGCCAACATGGAGTACATGTACGCCAACATGGAATACCTGTGAGAGACCTGAGCTTCTCATCTTGTGGGGACAACATACCAAAACAAATGGACGGCTAAAACAATACCGGAACGTATTGTGGCGCACGTGAGGAGCGAAACTAACTGATTTTTTTGGTACATGGCATAGCTGTAGTGTAATTGAGACTGTCCATATTGCTGACCCAACTGTGGCTGTAGCATAAACGAAAAAAAAAAAAGTTTTGAGAAAATAATAACCATATGATTTTTTATTCAAATTTGGACCACTCACTGTTTAACTTTTTAATTTTTGGATATCCATTTAATAGCCACTAATTGGATGGTTAGAATTACTCGATCAATGTGAATTTAGAGATATTCTCTATCCACGGTTGAACCCATAATTTGGATGGTCTCGATAGTTGTATACCGAACCGTGCATGAGGTGGGCTCCAGTATGGGATGACCTGCCGCGAAAAATAGGGGCGGTGCGTTTGTTGGATGGGTTACACCCGTACAAAGACAATGGACGGTGTAAAGAAATGTCTACATTTCAATGTAATGATGTGGCCCACGTCATGAGTGGAAGTTCCATCTCAGCTATCTGTTAGGTCTAGCTCAGAGTTCATGGTTTACCATGCACTGTTTGGATGGTCCTATCCATCTGAAAGTCTTTTCTTTTATAGCCATCCATTTCCAAGTAGGGATCACTAGGTTCATACAATAAAAGTGGTTCTTTAGAATTATAAGCAATCCATGATGGGTCCAACCAAATCGACCGTTCAAACTGTTGCTCAAATTTATTTTCATATATATATATATATATATATATATATATATATATCCGTTATGAGCATCACATTGTCGTTATTTTCACTACACGACCTATGAGCTAGATAGGCTATGCGGAAAGGTTCAACAGCCAGATAACTGGACCCCAGTGGGGCCAGGTCGGGTCTGGTCTGAGTCAAGCCTAACCAAATTACCGCCAGTGGGTTGGTAAATGGGTTTCACCGCAATAGGTCAATGAGTTGCAATGCAATAAATATCCTTGGATGACCGTGTATGGGGCATATTTGATAGAGCATTGGCATATTTGGCAAGAACCAAAACACAACTGGGCTTCACTACCCTGAGCTTTGTTTATGCCTCAACTTAGGTCATAAATGGTTGATAGTTGTCCTGCCTCAACATGTGGCCCCCACCTTGGGTGGTTAAAATCCTCTCACTGGTAAAATTTTTACGTCCACTTCTGCACTGGTCCATCCATGATAAGGCTTATTGGCAGTTGTCAAGATCTGATGAGTGGAAATCATGAATCGACAAAGGCAAGACCCATGAATAGATGATCTCTAAGACTTGTAAAACATGGTTCTATTTTTCTCATTGATGCCAAAATAAAAGAAAGGAAAAAATTTTGCTTGTCATCAAAATATCATTCCAGTGAAGAAAAAGGGGGAAAAAAAGAAGAAAGAAAGCAAAACAGTATTACATGTACAATCTCTTATTTCTTTACTTTCCATTAATGTCTATATGTACAGTTGCTCTTCTACAGATGAAGATTGCTCAAATTGTGGTTTATTCAAGAATTTAACTGAAATGAGGGCAATTTGAAAGATACATTTTTCATCATCATCATCATCATGCATATAACAATCATAGCTACAGTAAAGACCTCTACTCACCGTAAAAAGAAAAAGGGGGGAAAAAAGTTCACTGCCGTGGCACAAACAAATCTTGTCTTCTGTAGGATTCCATTCCCTCCCAACAATCTGTCTCACATGTTCAAGGCTAGTAGTGTCATTGCCGTTCCTAGTTCATGTCACGATAAGCACTCTTTATGCATCCATTCCGTGTAAAACTTGGTCACTCCTTGCTGAAACGGTGTTGGCCTCATAGACATTGATAGCTATAGTCCCGAATAGCTAATTTATAGCCTCAAAAAAAAGAACCTGAGGTTGCATATTCCCTTCTTTACACTTGGTAAGAACATCATCCCAGCCACCAATCACCTGCCAGTGATCAAATGGGATCAGAGGGCCCTGATATGAGAATAATGAACAGGACAGAGAATCTCGTTACCTTCACAATTGCATCATTGCACATAACCCACTGTTCATGTTCATGACTGTAAGCGAAGCAGAAATAGTGTTGCCCATAATAGCAAACCTGAAAATGAAGAACAATAGTTAGCAGGCAAAATGGTGCAAATTGTTATCTTAGTTTATCCAATATCAACAAGAAAGCTAGACAATGATTGAATCTGAAGGATATGACTCTTGTAATATCCAGAGGTCACAACATCTGAAACATGTACAAGGTTTGCTTGCAATAGATGTTTGATTCTGCTGATGAATTGTTCAACTATATAGGCTATATTTATGGCTTGTTTGGATAGAAGGTGAACTGTGACCTTTTCCAGACTTTTGTCCAAAAGGATTTGAATCAAAAGAGGTTGGATGTTTGGTTTATGCAAAATGTATCTGGCGTCATCTCCTGCTCAAAACAAAACAGACTGGACTATGCAAATAAGCCCTCATACCTACTATGCTTAACTTCAAGCCAAAATATCTGGAAGTCCCATGGTTCTCTTTAAGGAAGCAACTACAAGTATGTTGAAGCATAGAAGTGATCAAGAGATTTCCACTAAATAATGCAACATAAGAAACAACTTATGTGTTTTACTTACTGAGAAAATATGCAAGGTTCACCATAGAGTGCATCTTGTTCTCTACCTCCCAACCCATCCTCATTATGTCCATGGTGGTTGGACTTGGGATAAGTCTATCATGCCATGGCCCAAAAATAAAAATAAAAAAATCATGGAGTGCATCTTGTTCTCTCCCTCCCAACCCACCCCCATTATGTCCATGGTGATTGGACTTGGGATCAGTCTATTATGCCCTAGCCAAAAAAAAAAACACAGCGGTCATGCTATCATTTCGCTATTGCATTGGTGTGAATGGACAGTTCAATTTTTTAGCAATAGAAATAAATAATAATGATAATAATCAGTCCAATTTCAATGAAAAAATACTTGGTTAATTGGACTGCTAGAATTTTCTGATCACAGTTATTTTTAAGCCATATGGTACTTCAATGTAGGGGCCCAAAAGATCAATGGTCCCAATCACCCTCGAAATATTCAACTTGCATGATAGAGATGGAAAAGGAGAGAACTGCTGAGATAAGAGGGTAATCTTTGCTAGCAAACCTATTAAATATATTTTTTTTTGAAACCACACCTGGCACAAGTTCCTTTTCATGATACATCAATTCAAAAATTGAGCAATCAGAGGTGGAAGCAAACAAAAACAAAGCACAGGGCACACTGGGAAAATTTCCGTAGGTTCGCATGGGTGATTGTGAGTTATGACAGGGAAAAGATAACAAGGTATTAGCACCCAATTGTTGGGAGGCATCACCAAGGTTTGAGATGCTTATGCTTATGATCTTCTCTTACACGATCCGTTTTCTTCTTATGGGTTTTGGAACTTACACTGAAACCTGATGTTCTTGTCTGGCATCATTACATTCAGCGAGTTTGGCAGTTTAAGAATTCAAGCATCTTGCTTATGGCGCATTAATGATTTTAACCTTTGAGATGTCACATGCCTCCATAGGATTGAAGGATTCGTGTGTTTAAAAAAAAAAAAAAAGTTCCACTTTTGTGTTTTGAACAAGTAGGCCAATTTGCCTAAACAAATGTACATGTATTGGACACTGATTGACGATTCAAACAAATGGCAAGTTGTGAATCTCGACTTCCAAGCCAAATAAGCATGACATCATTTAAGGAGGTGCTTCGAAGAACAATGCCTTATACCCACCATGCTTAACTTCGATTTAGTATTGAGTGGTAAAAATAATTCAGCTACAAAACCTGATAGGGATAGTTTCAAGCCAAATATCCATGAACCCAATGGTTCACTAAGGCAGGCATCAGCTAGGTGTGGGATGCTTTTGCCCAGATCTTCTCTTACGCGATCCATTTTCTGCTTATGGGTTTTGGAACTTACACTGAAACCTCATGTTCTTGTCTAGCATCATCACATTCAACAAGTTTGGCAGGTCAAGAATTGAAGCCTTTTCCTTATGCACTATAAAGATTTTAACATGGGGATGTCACATAGTTCCATAGGATCGACACACATGGCACTGAAGGGTGGTCTTGAAGAATCTGCCTGTCAAAAAAAGCTCCACTTTAATGTTTTGAACAGATTGGTCAATTAGCCTAACTGGACTTACAGGTATGGGACACAGTGACTGATGATTCTAACATATGGAAAGTTGTGAATCTCGACTTCCAAGTTAAATAAGCATGACATCATTTACGGAGGCGCTTCAAAGAACACCCACGTCTCACTACCTCTATGGAACTTGTGAGAGGACTGGAGGGTGCCACCAGTAACAGTAGACAACAATGGCAGACTCCAGAAATGTATTTGCAACCCTCTTCTGCAGGATATTTATGTGGCCCCTTCAACTCTCTTCCTGAACTATGTTACACACAATAGTAATTGGATTACTAATGGAAGTAGCTAATGCTCCTTAAGGTAAAGAACTGTCATTAAAAGTATGCTCCAACATAGAAGAGAAGTGGCAAAACATGCAGCAAAACTATTTGAACTTGGTATAGAGAGGAAGTATCTTAGAAACATGTGCCAAATTAATTCGAATTAGAAGGAATTCATAATTAAGACCAGTTTCAAAATTACTGAGAACTAGGTAATGGAAAATCAGAGTTACTTTTTGTTAACTGCAGTAAAAAGGACAATATAAGATCAATGGCTATATAAAAAAACTACTAAACTGCTGCTTGTAAAGTTCACCCTAACATACCACTGAAATCAGGCAATGTCTGTTCTCCTCACCCAGGCCATGATACAGTACACCAATATCTAACTCGGTGGTAATGGCTGCCAATGTTGCTGACACATCATTCTCACTTTCATGTGTACTCATCCAGCCTATGACTGCAACAATCAAACCAGGTATGCATGTGGACATTTGATTAAGAATTTATCTTTTAGCAAGATAACAGATCCCCCAACTTGACAGACAGTAATAAACCTGTTGTGAATACATGCGGAACTGTAGAAAGAATGTGACAGATAGAGTTCTGCTTTCCACAGCCACCAGCCTCTGGATCACAAGCTAACTGATGATTCATCTCCACAAGCTTCAAAAGCTTATCAAGAGAGCTATCTGAAGATGTATACTGTAAGGGGAAGAAACCATTAATAAGTTCGCACAAGGTGCTCTCCTCCCTCCCTCCCTCCCTCTCCCCTTCCCATGGGTTTATTTTAGCATCTTTTACAACTTCCACAATTAAAATCAGGGAAAGATTGTGCATGTCTAGTGTTCACTGAGAGTCCATGGAATCACATCTCCCACAACATCCGTGAATGGTGAGTGGGAAATCTCAAAAAATTCAGAAGGAGTTTTCGAAAAATCAGTATTTGAAGTGCTGTTAACTGTCTCCATCTTTAAATGGTCAGAGAAGGTTATTCTAAACAAATTGTATGTCAGAGAGACAAACCTTCATTGTTCGAAGTGCATTGGCATTGATATGGTGAAAAAATGAAGTGTACTTTAAACATCTAGACTCCACACAGCAGCCGTCACATTTCATCTGTTCTAAGATATCCATCCCAAAAAGAGTATGTGCTAGACAAACTTCGCTTGCACAATCCCAGGAGCCCATGTTACTTTTTTCTGATTTAGAATCAGAAGCACCAGAACTAGAAGTAAATGACTGATGTAGGCAGTCAAAGATTACAGCTAATACTTCAGAAGCATCGTTCATCTGTCCCTGAAAGTTGCATAAAACCTATAAGGTCTACTAAAATAAAGGAATTGTAACTACTTAATATAGCATGAATGTAAGCAAAGGATGTTCTATAATAATCATCACATAAAAGTTAGAGATTATGAGTACAGGTCAAAAATGATATTGTGAGATAGCTGCACAGTTATGTGAACTTACCACCTGAAAGAAATTGCTATTAGGATACAATTTGCCTAAAGCAATTCTCAGAGAAGTAGGAGCAATTGCTTCTGTATGTGTTTTTGCAGATGTTATGCTCAGGGCTGTAAAAATATCATGTAATGCACAGACAACACAAGGATCTCCGACATGCCAGTGCAGTGATTTTGATGTCCTCAGGAACTCCTCTCGAAACCGTCTAACATGCCACAGGGACTGAATTTTCATGGGATTAAAACACATCAGGCTCTAGAATGAAAGATATCACAATGAAATTCAGCTTGGAAAATTGAATACATTGATAATCACTCGCTCTCAGAACATTATGAAATACCAACCTGTATAATTACATTTAAAAAGCAATTGTAGTCACCAGCTTCATTTTTCAGCCCTGTTCCGAATGCACCTCTTCCACTCTCAATGTTGATTCCAACTTCATAATGTGAATCCCTACAATCATCATTCTTTTTTGTAGACATCTCTTCTGGAAAATCTTTTTGTGCTCTGAACGTGTCTGGAAAAAAAGAAGCAGCAAATTTCCAATAAAATCTCACTGCAGTCATTGTTGTTAACAGACACCAAGTAATAAGAAAGTGGGGAACAATGACATTAAGTACTACTTACATAATATGACTTTAGTTTTTTCATTTCTTTCCTTCTTTTTATCATAAACATAGTAGTTATAGTAGAAACAAAAAATATGCATAGTAACCTAGCCAAAAGACATTTTAGCAGTCTGATGGGAGCCATGTTAGCTGACACGATAACTTGAAGTTCCGACACGACCTCAAGTCTAAAAATTAGTCAAAGCTAGTACATGATCAAGTCAATCCTATCTGGACATGATGGGTCTCTTGAATTAGAGACTTGATGCGATCCTCAGATGCAAGCGTCCAGTTAAGCCTAAACATAATAACTGTGAGAATATGTATATATGGGTTATCATTAATTGTAATACACTATGTATAGAGAAGCTCTAAATATGCTTCCTTGTATAGTCTTGTAGAGTGGTTATTTAAACCCACCTTTGGGTTGAAGAGCTATGACCCTGGCCTGATCCTAGTCATTGATCCCCCTTCCATGTCCATCCTTTCATTGTTGCATCATTAGATCTATTGCAATCCAATACACATCTTCTCCATCGATATCTAGCTCATACCCTAGAACACACCAATCCCTATTGCTGCCCATTAATGCATGAATGCATTGTCCAGCACCAATCTCTGATAGATTCATCGGCAACCACAACCCACCAGCTTCCACTAGAATTGAAGCAGCCATGTAGCCAAACCATTGTGCCGCATCCGTCATTGCCTGCTTAACCCTTCTAGCACCCATCTTTGTTGTTCCAGCAGATTCTAATTGGTAAACAACACCCACGGATCTTCTTCACCACTCCAGATCTGTCAGTTGAAGACCAGATCAAGCTTGTTGCACCATACTTGCCGCCCCTACATCATCCAGCCGCCGCTCCTCCATTGATTCCAGCGGCCCATACCTGCCGCACGACCGGCCACATCTCCAAATCCGGCGCTCCTCCATTGATTCCAGTGGGCCATACCTGCCGCACGACTGGCTGCATCTCCAGATCCAGCACTCGTCTCTGCCCAAAACCTCCAAATCTGGCGCTCGTCAATGCCCATAACCTCAACCATTTCCATCAGATCGCACCAGCGATGCCTCCAGATTGCGGACCCCATCTTCTCTTCTGTTTTCGGCATGCCGCTTCCAGCTTGATTCGACGAATCTCTTCGTTGAAACTCATCTCTGGCTCGCCACCTCTGTCTTCACATTTGGATCCGTTGATTTGAGATCTGTTGAACCCATTAAGTTGATTATTCTCCATCGACGACAACGGCTCTACCTTTGCTCATCAGATCCGGTCCTACTCGCCTAGAAATCAGTAGTACATTTCTTCTTTGTGCTTTTCTTTCTTATGACATCCATGAATCCCTCCGATAAGATCGAAACTATCCATGTTAGGTTGGATGGGAAAAATTTTTCCATGTGATAGATTCAATTCAATCATTTTCTAGTAGGAAGGAGCCTCTACGGCTATGTGGATGGTTCAATGGGCAAACCAAATGATGAAAAGGAACTCCTATCTTGGACCACAAATAATTTGAAGGTGGTCACATGGATCCTTAACAGTGTTAAGAGCAACATTGCAATTAACCTCACATCATTCGAGACTACATCCGAAATATGAGCTTACTTGAAAATGTTTTATGGTTAACAGGTCACCATCCACACCGTTTGACTTCAAGGTTGCAGAGGAGGTTTGGACAGGGAAGAAAGTTGATTACAACTTAAGGTGTCTTTCTATGTTCACGCGCAGAGTGGACACCGATCAAAACTATACCCAAAGTCAAGAAAATGCATATTTCTCGGGTATGAGAGAAGAGTAAAAGGCTTCAAGCTATGGGATTTGGTTGGACAAAAAATAGTCATTAGTAGGGATGTCGTGGTTGATGAATCCTTGTGGTGAAAGCCAACAAGGAAGATGAAGAAAAGTTGCAGAATGGTAATAGCAACAGACAGTTAGTGCAGGTGGAGCTAGATGAGTTAGAAATTGAAAAAGAAAATCTTCAACAAGAAGGGTTATCTAGTGGGACAATCAACAACAAACTCAAAAAAGCATTGCTAAAGGCAAAGGAAAATGGACCACTAAAGCCCTAGTGAGATATGTTTTCTTTTGCTCTAATAACTAGTAGTGGAGATCCATCTTCTTTTTAGGATACCATCTCTGAAGAGGATGGTGATATGGATGATGACCATTGTAGAAGAGATGGAGTCACTTCACAAGAATAAAACTTGGGAGTTGGTTGAACTGGTTGAGAGAGAGAGAGAGAGAGATTTATTACAAAAGTTAACATAATAATGATAAATACTAAGATAATGCCAAAATGTATTGACATCTGCTTCTTAAGAAACAACTAGAGATGAATTTTCTTTAGAAATAAAGGAAATACTACAAAAATGAATCAGACATGGAAGAAAGGAAGAAAGCTAAAGCTAAAAACCAAGCTTAGCCATCAGTTAGGAGTGAGATCTCATGTTCAACCATTCCTAGCATTTAATCCCCTCTTCAATCATAAAGTCAGCTCCCCGTAATAAAGAAAAATAGTCATGTTGTAGCATTCGCCTTGGTTGTAGGATTCTTCCATTCACCTAAGACTATTACTTCAGAACATAGATTTGTTGTTTCAATAATAGGAATGATGATTTCCTTAGAAGATTCATGCTTCAAATTATAAGAAACATATTTCCTATTTTTTGCTTTCAAAGATGGGATGAATTTCTATTTATCTCCTCTATAAGTGGGGGTCACCATTCTACCACAAAAAAAAAATAAAAATGAAAACCATCAAATATTCCATATCTTAATAATCTTAAAATCAACATTTTGAAACTCACCCGAGTCCCACACGACTCATCTTAGGTGACTCAGACTCGGTCTGACCCAGTCTAGTTTGACCATCAAAGACAGAATTGAAAATTGGGGGCGATTCTGCCTAACTTGGCCGAGTCGCCTTCACTTGGCCGAGTCATAACTTAGCTCAAGACCAAACGAGTCAGTCCAAGTCATTGAGTCTTAAAACCATGCTTAAGATTATAGCATATTCATTATACAATATGTCTTTCTATAAATATAATTTAATACAATTATGCACAAGAACACTCATATAGTACTCAATATAATTATGCATAGGAACATATGTAGTACATATTCATGCAACTAAGGTATTGCGAGAAGGAATACCATAAGCATTTAAGAGTATTGGCATTTAATCTCCTCTTCAATCATAAAGTCAGCTCCCCGTAATAAAGAAAAAGAGTCATGTTGTGTAGCATTCGCCTTGGTTGTAGGATTCTTCCATTCACCTAAGACCATTACTCAGAACATAGATTTGTTGTTTCAATTATAGGAATGATGATTTCCTTAGAAGATTCATGCTTCAAATTATAAGAAAAATATTTCCTATTTTTTGCTTTCAAAGATGGGATGAATTTCTATTTATCTCCTCTATAAGTGGGGGTCACCATTCTACCACAAAAAAAAAAAAAAAAAAAAAAAAAATGAAAACCATCAAATATTCCGTATCTTAATAATCTTAAAATCAACATTTTGAAACTCACCCGAGTCCCACACGACTCATCTTAGGTGACTCAGACTCGGTCTGACCCAGTCCAGTTTGACCATCAGAGTTAGAATTGAAAATTGGGGGCGATTCCGCCTAACTTGGCCAAGTCGTCTTCACTTGGCTGAGTCATGACTTAGCTCAAGACCAAATGAGTCAGTCCAAGTCATTGAGTCTTAAAACCATGCTTAAGATTATAGCATATTCATTATACAATATGTATTTCTATAAATATAATTTAATACAATTATGCACAAGAACACTCATATAGTACTCAATATAATTATGCACAGGAACATATGTAGTACATATTCATGCAACTAAGGTATTGCGAGAAGGAATACCATAAGCATTTAAGAGTATTGCTTATCAAGATGCGTCAAGGGAATACGATGCAAGAATATGGCATTTCAGCCTTTAAAATTAGTTTTTTTTTTTTTTTTGGTCTATTGACTATGAGAAATTAAAATAATACCCACTGCTTAAGAAATCTCTGGCACAATAAAATTAATTCATGGTGGTTGTTTAAAAGCTTCAGAGGTGTATGACTCTAAGGCACATCTCAAAACAAAAATCTCACAGGGCACATGCGTTACTCACAAAGCATGCCTCAACAGTCCAGGTGTGTGCCCCCTAAAGTGATGTTCAAGAGGCAATATGAGTTTGGATCATTTTATCCTTTTTTTAAAAAAAAAATTATTATTATAGAAGTTTATCCTTTCTTTTCTCAACTTCTTTCCATCACTGGCCCTTAGATTATTTAGTGTCATTATGATAAGTTCAAGTAGGAGGTATTGAAACATAAAATAGAACTTGTAGATATTCATTTGAAATTGTCATAATTGATACATGCGCTCCAGTGAAACACTGAAGCAAAGGCAATAGTAGAAGTCAAATACAGATAATGTAGGACCACACATGCATTTAAAGACCTTCTCACATGAACAATGTCAAATGGAGAACCACGATTTTATAGGAATACATAACTAATAATTTCATAAAAGGAAACAAGGTGTGTCGAGGAAATGGAAGAGAGTCCCCTATATTGAGGGACCAATACAAGAATTTCTCATCAATGAATAGGTCGATGAGAGTGACTCTAGGAGTTCTAAACTAATCAAGCAATAATTAGTTACTTGTTCTTATGGTAAAGTGCTCGAAATGTTTTGAATTATCACCTCCTTTGAGAAGCATATCAGCCCAGCCACTGTCAGCCCCTTTGGGCAAGACTGGCTGCAATTTCAGTAGGAGGTCTCCAATGTGTACCCACACGTGCTGCTTATGGGATTCACAGTCCGCAAATTTCTCACCGCACAAGCAGCACGCCAATATCAAATGGAGAACCACAAATTTATACCAATACAAGATTATTATTATTATTATTTTTCAAATGACAACTAATAATCTTATAAAAGGAAACAAGATGCATCAAGGAAATTGAAGAGAATCCCCTATACAGGGAGGTCCATACAAGATTTTCTCATCAACTCATTAGTCAATGAGAGTGACTTCAGGAGTTCTAAACTAATCAAGCGAGAATTAGTTACTTCTTCTTCTCTCTCTTCTTCTTCTTCTTCTTCTTCTTCTTCTTCTTCTTCTTTTTTGCTTAAGTGCTTGAAATCTTCATGTCTGCTAGTAGCTAGGAAAGCCAATAGTCTGATCGTAATCACATATTAACATGAAATAAAAGAAATGCCTAAATAGTTAATCTCAATTTAAACAAGAAAGAGAAAAATGGGGGAAAAAAGAGAGTATACAAGGATGTGTAAAGTGACATGATATTTACCAAGGCTCTCTTGTAATGCTTTTCTAAGGTCAGCTTGGAATCTTTCCTGATCAATTTGAGAAGGGTTGTCTTCATGGTGTTCCTTCTCAGATAAGGTTTGAGAATTTCCATCACTGGCAGAGTTCTGACTATGAGCTTGCCTTCTACTTGGTGAAAGACCATCCTCCGAAATTCCTTGGTTTGTTGCGCCTAAAAAGACAGAGGATATGAAACACATTTCAGACAAAAGCATCCATATTAATGCACAAACACCAAGCCCATGCTTGAGTGATGGATCTGTAATCTTCCGAGGTTCTAACAAAGATAATATAGGACCATGCATGCAATTAAGGAATTTCTCACATGAGCAATATCAAAAGGAGAACCACAAATTTATACCAATAAAAGATTTTATTTTTTTTTAATGGCAACTAATAATTTTATAAAAGTAAACAAGATGCATCAAGGAAATTGAAGAGAGTCCCCTATATAGGGAGGCCCCATAAAGATCAATTCCATGGATGTGTAAAGTGATGTGATATTTTCCAAGGCTCTCTTGTATAGTTTTTGTAAGGTCGGCTTGGAATCTTTCCTCGTCATGCTCCTCTGTAGACAGCTGTCCTAGTGCCTTTGTTTCATTATCTTCTAGATGTGGATCAACTAATTTTCAAAGTATATGATCATCATGTTAGTTCCATGTTTCAGAAGAATTTCAAACTCTTAGTACTGATTGAGCCAAGTAAACAAAAGCACAACAATTCAGCCATATTGCAGCCAACATGAAAATAATCATTAGCCCATAGATGAATTTGCTCCTTGAAGAAACCTTCAATTTGTGAAAGGCTGGCTTCATTTTCTTTCTCAGATAAGGTTTGAGAATGTTCATCACTGGTAGGGTTCTGACTATGAGCTTGCCTTCCACTCGGTGAAAGACCATCCTCCGAAATTCCTTGGTTTGATGGACCTGAAAAGGCAGGATGTGACAGACATTTCAGACAAAAGCATTCATCTTAACACTAAAGAAATCATATTAATGCAGAAACACAAAACAAAAGCTTGTCGTCTTAGAAGATTTACCAGGGACTGCAGTCCTCTCAACAGATCCTGTATGCAAGCCCACTGAAGAACCCGCAGATTTATCTGCAAGGCGTTTCTGTTTAGCCTCATTTTCTATTCGAACTTGATACTCAACCTTTTCCGCAAGCTTTCTGTCAGCTTCTTCAAGCTCCTCTTCTAGTTCTTTCACTTCATCAACACTTTCAGCGGCTGCAAACACCGACACTCTCTGATGAACAGCAGTTGCATCAACCAAGGTGCTGCTGCAAGGTACAAACAGAGACTGCGTCAAATGCCAAAATCCATATATGGTGAATTGCGGCAGCGGATTAGGTGTTACTCGCCTAACACTTACGCTTACAGTGTGGTACCCACCTTGATGATTACCCTTTCAGTGTGGGACCCAACTTGATGATTTTGTATATCCACGCCATCCATCCGTTTTAACATATCATTTTAGACGTGAATACGAATCCCAGGTGGGCCACACCACAAGGAACAGTTGGGATGCCTACACCCACCACAGTGAACTTTCAGGGCTGTGTGTGGGGCCAATTGTGTTGTTTATATCAGCATATGCCATCCAGCCAAGTGCACCCCATCAAGATGAAGGGGCATCCCACAAAATAATGTCATTCCAAAATTCGATCAAGTGGGTCACACCACGTGAATGCAGAGGTTTTAGGCATGATTTGAGACTATTACCCATGGTGTGGGCCGCTGAGTTTCAGATTAGCCCGATTTTTAAGAACTCCAGTGAACATGAGGCGGCTGAAACCAACCAAAGGAGAGGATACCATGTACGCATCATGGTGTCGTATAGAGTTTCTGCTTGGAAACACTAAATAGGATATATTGACTTTCACTGGGCTTTGAAGGTAAACTTCCACCTCGTTCCAAACACGTACGTGGGAAATAAAATAATTACAAGTTTATTTCCAATTCACTATAACTACAACAAATCAACAGGTTTTTTTTTTTTTTTTTTCATTTTTTATGTGGTGTGGCCCACTGATGATTGGATTGGCCTGATTCTTTTGGTTTGTACGAGCAAACATGGGACACACTCAATGAACAGTTTGGATGCCAAACCTCTCTAGGCACCCACCCAGTACATCATATGGACCCCCCTATTGTAAGCCATGCATGGACCCAAAACCCCGGCCAATGCATGACTTAGATGGGCCATACATAAAGAATCAGTAAGAATAGATGCCCAACCATTAAAAGCTTCTCGATTGTTTGTGGGCCGACCTAGATATGGTTTAGACATCCGTCCGTCCATTGTGTGCCTTATAGGGCAACACAAAATTACAGGCCATTCCAAAACTCAAGTGGGCCCAACCAAATTTTAGATGTTTTAGGTATGATTTCACACGGTTCCAGATGGTGTAGCCGACCTGAGTGGTGTGTTTGTGTCTGTTTGTGTGTGTAATATATATATATATATATATATATATATATATATATATATATATATAAAGACAACTAAAAAATCATTCTATATACATATTCGAGAGAGAGACGCACGCTTTGTCTTCAGTTTCCTGATGAATGACAGTCTCTTTGACACGACCAATGCACTGAAAAAGAGAAAATTAACAAAAAAATAAAATAAAATTAGCAGGTATCAAATGAAAGCAGTCGTAATAAAAGAAACAGAACCAGGCTCAACACAACTGAAAACCTCCGGATTCTTTGCTCTTCTATAGTCTTTCTTCTTCTTTTTTTTCTTTGACTTTGCCTGTATCTGTTTTGAATCATCACCTACTCCTTTGTTGACTTTGCTTTTGGCTTCAAGCTCAAGCTCCGCAAAAAGTGCTTCGCTAGCAGCATCAGATTTCTCTTTGGCATCTTTGCCTGCTAGATCCTCCAAACGTAGCTGCCAAAAGAAGATCACCACCAAAAACATTTAAAACTCGACCTCAATCAGGCAAGTATAGAGGGAAACGGTTAAACCAAATCAATACAGACCCGCACGAACTTCTTTACGAGGAGTAACATCACTTCCCGATAATCAAAGCCACAGATGACCTGAAGCTCACGTTCCAACTGCTGCATGGCATCAAGCTTCTGCATCATCCTTGCATCAAATCTACTCGACTGCAGGACAGCAACCTACTGCTAAAACCTCACTAAAAATGGCATTTCTACGTTAAAGATTCAAATAGAAAAAACTAACCTCGGTATCTGAAAACTGCTTTTGTTTTTCGATTACTACTACTAGACTCTCGTCAACTTGATGCAGGTTGTCCTGCATTCTCAAATCCTCGTTGCTGGACGTAACATTCGAAGCCTGATATTTTTCAATAATAGTTGAAATAGCATTCTGCGCAATCTCGACGAGAACTGGATCATCTTTGATTTCCTCTAGCTCTTTCTGCTGCTTCCTCAAGAAATCCTTCCAACTTTGAGGGACGTATTTCAAAGGGTACAGTTGCCTATTCACAATTTCATTAAGACAGCGATCTTCAAGAACAGTGAAAGCATCTATAGACCACTGATGCTTAAATTTCTCTTCGCAGAAGCTCTGGAAGAGATCAAACTCCTTCGTCAACTTTTGAAGAATCTCCATTCCCTGAGGGCCACACTCTTCTGCCCTCTGACAAGTCCGTGATACGATTTCCTCATCAGTCGAAGAATCGCTAAACATCCAGAATAGAAATTTATCGCAGTCTTGCTCTCCATCTTCACTGAGAGCAGCATTTCCAGCTTTATTAGAATCAGTCCCGGCTGTCCATAAAAACTCTTTCAAAATGAGATGTTTTGAATCATCACTGAGAATAATCCCCTTTAGAACATCACTCGTCAGAGCGTCGACACCCTGGGTATCATCTACTGAGGTGGTCTTCTCAGAGTCTTTGCCTAACTGACACAATTTCCAGAGATCGTGCAAGTAGAGGAATATATTTGTAAGGTTCTCTGCATCCAAGAAGCAAATACATTCAAGTGATTTGTCCAGCCCATGATCTAGCAATTCCAAAGTTGGATCTCGTTTCCGGAGCCCATTCATGGCTTTTCGTATCACCGTCTTTACATGATTATCAGCTAGACACTTATTCTTGAGAAGCAACTGAAACATGGACTGAATACTTTCAAGGTGTTTGGCACGTTTGGGATCATCAACCAATGGCCATCTTTGGTTGATGTTGAGAGACCGGCGTGTGACAGGATTTTCAAGAATTTTCATAGCTGCATTGAAATCAAGTGGTTTCCAACAACCACTGCGAATCATATAGACCGAGCTACTGTCCGCCTCTTTTGGTAGGAATTCCCGCAATCTCGCTGCAAGGTTGCCAATGTGCGTCCACACATGATGCTTGTGGGATTTGCGGTCGCTGAATTCAGAACCGCAACGACAGCACAACCAGAACTTCAAGGTATTGTTATGCTCGGCATATGAGAGAGCTTCCGAAATCACATTCACTGCTAACGCATCATTTTCTGAGATGTAGTGGGCCTTGAGATCCTGAAAATTCACTTCAAGAAAACTCCCCCTCTTCTCGACACTCAATGATTTCCAATACTTTCGAACTCGATTAAAAATTTGGATCCACTCGGTAGTGATCTTCTCAACTTCTGCATTCTTCCGCTTGCTGGCCAGTCTTTCTTGAGGACCAGATGAAGATTGAAATAAGATTGGATCATCATTTTCTTGACAGAGTGGGTTGAGGGCCTGCTCACACTCGTTCTTGACAGAGCCGGGAATTGGGGTTGTGGTGGTGGGTTTGGGTTGTTCGGAAGGTTCATCTTGGACGGAAGAGGTGAAGCCGGGTGGGGCTGGTGGTGGTTTTTTCGGGGGTGCGGCGGCCGGCTTCCTTTTGTTCTTCTTACGTGGCATGCTCTGGAGCTAGTTGGGGCTGGACGTTCGTAACAGCAGCGGCTATCTCTAATAAGGAGAGATTATTTTTTAGAAAAAAACACAAATAGATTGAGGGCAATGTAGGGAAGACGGTGAGAGTGATACGTACCGATCGAGCTCGCCTACCAAACGCGAAGATGAGTCGAATGAGTTTCGAGTTTTGGAGAGTTCTCTCTCTCCAATCTTGATTTCTTGATTTTCTTGATCCTTAAATCTTGAAGAGGAAATCGAACTGTTTGTTAGAAGAGACTGGGATTTTTGAGCGCGGGGGAGATTAACGAAATGCGTATCCGTTAGAAGGGAAGACGAACAGAGTTTTATAAAGTCGACTGGACGTTTGCAAAACCCACACGCGTATGAACCCTATAACCTACACGCGATCACACATGCTGATATTGGACATGTTAGCCCGATCCAACCGGTCTATCATTTGTATCACACTTTTTAGATGATTTTTTTAAATCAAAATATGATAATTCTATTCTTTAAGAAGCCTACAATATATAATAATTGGACGACTAGATGATTGCTATAGCTGTCCATTATGTAGTAAGATCCTAACACCGTTGCCCTTCTGATGAACGGATCAGATCTTACAAAATTGTTCAGTATTGACACGCATGCGTATTGATCGGGAGGGCTTTACACGGGACTCTGGAAACGTCACTTGGCGGGAATCGGATAGGCTAGGAACGTTAGTTATACACGCTAAGTTCGTTAATTCTACACCCGTGTAGGAATCCTGGCCATCCTTACGCAGGCATGCGTGCCTATATAGAATTGGTGTGAGAGATCCGAGCTTCCCATCAGGTGTTCTACACTGTTTGGATGGATTGCCTAAAATTCGGTACAAGGATTGCAGGGCCGTGCAGCCTTACGCTCTGTGAGGCCCACTGTAATGTACGTACTATATCCACTCCGTCAGTCTGTTTTTAAAGCTTATTTTAGTAACTAAATCCAAAACACGAGTCAAAGTCAAGCTCGTGGGGACCACACCATAGGAATCAATGAGATTAAATGACTACCGTGGAAACTTTCTTGGGGATAGAAGTTTTGAATCAAGATAGTACCTGTACTGTCCCTTCATCCGGGTCAGAATCATCTCATGAACGGATTAGATGGCATATAAACGTCACAATGTCCCTAAGAACGGATCTGATGGCATACTAGGAATCTTAATCCCTAGTATTTCCTATAGTGTGGTCCACTTGAGCTTTGAATCGAGCGAACAGAAGGAGATGGACGGAATGGATATAATACATACATGATTTGGTTTGGTGAGGAAAAGAAAGATCTCTTGATGCCCTTTGTTGGGTTGCTTGGGCTAGTTTGGTTTGCTTATTAATGGGCTCATATGATTGGTGGGCTCCCGATGTTTTTTCAGGAGCTTGCCCGAATGTAAGATAACTCGCCATAAAAATAAAATAAAATAAAATAAAATAAAGACAAAAGTAAAAAACATGTGGACCAAAAACAAACTGAGAACCAACACACATAACTATGATATTCGTTCAGCAACTGATGAAGAGAGTGAGCTGGACCAACTGGGCGGTCCAGATTGATTGTTTGGAGCCTCCTTGTGTCCATGCAGAACGATGGCAATCATAACTCATTACTCGTGGAAAATAATTACATATAATCTGTTAAAAGAGCAATACTCCCATTGAAAGCTCATGTTACAACAACTCATGAATTCAATGAGGACTTCTTACATGAGGGGCCAAAAGGAGCATGGATGTGCATGGCACATGTTAGAGATCTGGACCATTCATCTGATGTGTTCTAATTAAGAGAATGTATGTCAACATCACGTGTACGGCCATGAATTCTACGGTCAATATCATAAAAGAATCCGTGCCACAATCAAGGGTGGCAAAGGGCCAGGGCCAGACTAGACCAGCCCGATCTGACCTTGGTCTGGGTTTGTACTGGCTTGCCTGCCCATTGGCCTGGCTTGAGCCTCTCATGGAAAGCATGAACAAATTTCGAGTCGGGCTTGGTCTCAAGTCGTTTTAGCCCAGCCCAGCCAGGCTCGACTGAATTAATGCATACATGTGTTCTATTTCACTATTCCAATGGGAGTTGGCCCAGCTCAGCTCTTGTTCCCTAGGTCCTGGCTCCTTGGTCTCTTATTCATGACACTTGTTTGTACATATGAGACTTTTTCATTTTATTAAATAATTTGCACCGTTTAATTCGAATTATTCGTGTGCCACGTTTTGCAAGTTCTATTAATTTTTCAAGCCTTATGCGTTATTTATCACATTTTATGAAAATATCAAGGTTTTTCTTAAAATTATATTGGACATGTATACTTTAAACAAAATTTAGGAGTGATAGGAAAGAAAATATTCCTCTTAGCTTTTATATATATATATATATATATATATATATATATATATATATATATATATACACACGAAAAGGTTCTATGCGGTCCTGCTCATGGGAAGTTCCCGTGAGGTCGAGTTGTGTGGGCCCCCCATGACATCTGCCCCATCAGTCAGATGCACCATTCCATGGTGGGCCTAGGGCTTAAAAATCAAGTTGATCGTGACTTGTGTGGGCCACACCACATACAAAAGTTGAGAGGGGTTACCCTCCATTAAAACATTGGTAATCATTTGTTGGGCCCACCGAGATGTGGTTCACAAATCCAGCCCATCCATTATGTGTGTCCCACTTGGATGAGGGGTTAGACCAAGTTTCAAATGCATCAAAACTTCAGGTAGAACCCAACAAGTGCTTTTATATGTTTTCGGCATGTCTTCACATGATTTTAGATGGTATGGCCCCCCTGAGTTCCGTTTACAAATGATTTTTGAGATATCCCATCATTTAAAGGGGACCTATCAAATGCATGGTGTTGATGTTTGACATACATCATGGTGGCCCACAACTCGACCACATAGAACCTTTTCCATATATATATATATATATATATATATATATATATATATATATATATATAT
The DNA here is from genome assembly GCA_037074715.1 of Magnolia kwangsiensis. Classification (NCBI taxonomy): domain Eukaryota; kingdom Viridiplantae; phylum Streptophyta; class Magnoliopsida; order Magnoliales; family Magnoliaceae; genus Magnolia; species Magnolia kwangsiensis. Next base: position 104,242,341 of record CM073581.1, read on the forward strand.
ATATATATATATATATATATATATGCTTAGAGGCTGATCTACATATTACTGGAACTTTTTGAAGATTTTTTTTAAAAAAATATTCTTAATTAAAATTGTTAAAAATTAATTAAAATGATTTTATTTGAAAATGATTAGATTGACCGGATGTTTTGTATGCCTAATATTTTGTATTTACGAGTGTATACTGATTTTAACATCAGCCTCACTTGTTTATTTATTTTCAAAAATTAATATATTTTTTATAATTATGAAGAATAATTAAAATTTTTATTTTAAAATAAATGCATTATATATTATAAGACATTTAGTGTTAGTATTTATTGCATCACTTCTATTTTACTGCATAGTTTAATATTCTATATAAAGAAGACTTATTGCGCATGCTTGATTTTTGCAATCTTTTAAATTCTAATTGTATAATGACATCTTTTTTAACATCGTCCCAATTTTCATTGAAAAATTTGATCAATTAACTACCGTTTCTCAAAAACAGCATTACACCCGATATTTTCCGTGCGATGCCTAATATACTTTCCTATCCCAAGGGTGTGTTACATACATCGATGCCGATGTTGAAAATGTAGACCACAACTTAGGTTATAAATGGTGAATAGTTTTCCTATCCAAACACAGTCCCCACCTTGCGATGAAGTAAGGATCATTCTGACCGCACAATACTAACCATCAGCTGACTGCAAACTAGCTGCTAAAGCAGACGATGAATGAGAAATGCATTCGATTTCTCACTCGTAAGAATACCGTGCTGGTGGTCCACTTCTACACTGGTTCCACCCATGACAAGGCTCATTGGCAGTGGTCAAGATCTGATGGGAGTAATCATGAATAAACAAAGACAGGACCCATGGTCTCTAAGAATTGCAAGATATGGTTCTATATTTCTAGCAGATGCCAAAATAGAAAAAAGAAAAAAGAAAAATAAAATTGCTTTACAAAACAGTATCCCATACATGTACAAATCTCTCACTTTCTTTATTTTCTATGTCGATATTTAAAGCAGCTCTTATACAAATGAAGATTTCTCAAATCACAAGGTTTATTATGCACTTTCTGCATTCAAGAATTCAATTTCAAAGATACAATTTTTGTCATCATAAAAATCATAAGCTACAGTAAAGACCTCTTCAACTCTCTGTAAAAAGAAAAAGAAAAAGAAAAAGAAAAAGAAAAAAAAACTGCTGTGATGCCTGTGATGCAAAAAAATCTGCCTTAATGTTCAAGGCTAGTAGCATCACTGCCATTTGGAGTTCATGCCATGATAAGCATCTTTTATGCATACAGGCCATCTAAAAATGGGTTACCCCTAGCTGCACCACCTTATTAGATGATAATACAGGAGCCTACATAAACTGAAATAGAGTTGGGCTCAAATATACTGAAACCTGCACTCTCACCTCTTTGATCATCTAATTTCTCAATCTCAAACCAAAACCTATGTAAATTGTGTTTGCATACAAAACTACCCTCACAAAAATGCTACCCAAAGTGTGCCACTGTCAACATGAACAAGCTTCTGAGAGAATTTACAAGTCTCACTATACAGTTGTTTGAGTTGCCATGACCGGAGATGTGGGAAGGGACAAAAAAGCCAGAGTCCATGGTACGAAGTTTAACCAACAAGTTAAAGTAGATTGGTAGCGAGGTAACTGATCAAAAGAGCGGCTATCTCCTCCGAATAGCTAATTTACAGCCTCAGAAAAAAGAACCTGGGGTTGTATACTCCCTTAACACATGATAGAAACGTTATCCCAGCCACCAATCACCTGCAAGAGTTAAAATGGGACCTGAGATCCCTGATACGAGAATAATGGACAGGCCATAGAGAATTTCATTACCTTCACAGTTGTATCATTGTACATGATCCACTGTTCATGCTCACGACTGTAAGCAAATCAACAATAGTGTTGCTCATAATAGAAAACCTGAAAATGATGAACAATAGTTAGCAGGAAAAATGGTGCAGATAATTGCCTATAGTTTATCCAATATTGACACAAAAGCTTGAACGGACTGAATCTGAAGGATGTAACTCTTGTTACATCCAATTCAACCAGACCCACTAAATGATATTTATCCATAAATCCCCTGTTCTAAGGAAGCACCTACAAGTATGTTGGAGTAGAGAAGCGATCAAACCCAGCATAAGAAACAATTCTGTGTTTTACTTATTGTGAGGCTCAACATGGGGAGGGAGGGAGGGACTTATTGTGAAGGTTAGTATAATAATGGTAGATTCTAAGAAAATGCCAAAATGTATTGGCATTTGCTTCTGAAGAAACAACTAGAGAAGAATTTTCTTTAGGAAAAGAAGAAAAAGAAAAGGAAATACTACAGAAATGAAACAGACATGGAAAAAAGAAAGAAAGCCAATGCCAAAAAAAGGCTTAGCCATTAGTTTAGGAGTGAGATCTCATGGTCAACCATTCCTAGTATTTCATCCCCTCTTCAATCACAAAGTCAGCTCCCCATAATAAAGAAAAAGAGTCATGTTGTGTAGCATTGGCCTTGGTTGGAGGATTCTTCCATTCACCTAAACCTACTACTTCAGCAAACAGGTTTATTGTTTCAATTATAGGAATGGCGATTCCCTCAAAAGATTCACAATTCAAATTGTAAGAAATATATTGCCTATTATTTGCTTTCAAAGGTGGGATGAATTTCTATTTATCTCCTCTATGTGGGGGTCACCATTCTACCATCGAAAAATGATAACCATCAAATATTTTACATCTTAAGAATCTTAAGATCAACATTTTGAAACTCACCCAAGTCCCATGCGACTCGCCTTGGTTGACTCAGACTCAGTCTAACCCAGTCAAGTTTGACCATGAGAGACAGAATTGAAAATATCCGCTTGTGACTTAGCTCAAAACCAAACGAGTCACTCCAAGTGGTCAAGTCTTAAGACCATGGTTAGGATTATAGCATATTCATTATACAATATGTATTTCTATAAATATAATTTTATATAGCTATGCACAGGAACACACATAGTTCATATGATTTGTAGATGCTTTGCACTTCTATCTTTTCAAAAACAGGTGAATATTGCTCCCTTCATGCAACTAAAGCATTGTGAGAAGGAACCCCATAAACATTTAAGATTACTGGTTATCAAGATGCATCAAGGGAATACGATGCAAGAATAGGCATTTCAGCCTTTAATATTATTAGTTGGCTACTGACTATGAGAAATTAAAATAATACCCACTGCTTAAGAAATCTCTGGTACAATAAAATTAATTCACTGTGGTGTTTAAAAGCCTCAGAGGTGTTGACTCTATGACATATCACAAAGCAAAAATCTCATAGGGCACATGCATTACTCGCAAAGCATGCCTCAACAGTCAACAGTTCCAGTGTGTGCCCCCTCAAGTAATGGTCTAGAGGCAACATGAGTTTGGATCATTTTATCTTATATATATATATATATATATATATATATATATATATATATATAAAAGTTTATCCAGTCTTTTCTAAACTTCTTTCCATCACTGGCCCTCAGATTATTTAGTGTTGTGGTGGTAGGTTCAAGTAGGTATTGAAACATAAAATAGAACTTGTAAATATTCATTTGAAATCGTCATAATTGATACATGTGCTTCAGTGAAACACTGAATCAAAGGCAACAGTAGAAGTCAAATACGGATACTGTAGGACCATGAATGCATTTAAAGATCTTCTCACATCAACAATATCAAATATCAAATGGAGAACCACAATTTTATACCAATACAACATTTTTATTTGGCAGCTACTAATTTAATATAAGGAAACAAGGTGTGTCAAGGAAATGCAAGAGAGTCCCCTATATTGAGGGACCTATACAAGAATTTCTCATCAACTAATTAATCAATGAGTGACTCTAGGATTTTTAAACTAATCAGGCAAGAATTTAGTTACTTTTGTTTCTGGTAAAGTGCTCGAAATGTTTTGAATTATCACCTCCTTTGTTGATATTGTTTTTGGCCTCAAGTGTAAGCTCCGGTAAAAGGGCTTCTCTAGCAGCATCAGATTTCTCTTTGGCATCTTTGTCTGCTAGATCCTCCAAATGTGCCTGCCAAAGGAAGATAACCAGCAAGATCATTTAAACTCCAACTCAACATGGAATGACCCAACAGGTGGAACAGATAATTGAAAACCATTAAACCAAATTCAGTACAGACCCTCCAAAATGGCCTGATGAGGAAGAACAGAATTTCCCTGTAATCAAAGGAAGACATAGCCCCAAGCTCACGTTCCAACTGCTGCATGGCAGCAAGGTTCTGCCTGATCCTTGCATCAAGTCTACAGATCTGCAGGACAGCACCCTACTAGTGAGACTTCAATAGAATGACATTTCTGCTTTAAAGATTTAATTAGAAAAAGCAAACCTCCAGAGAGATCTTGTTGCCGTGTATTCGGATTCCTAATAGTATGCGCTTGTCAGCTTGATGCAGGATGTCCAGAGTTCTTGAATCCTCCTTGTTGCTGGACTCCAAATCACGTACATGTGAAGTGAGGCCAGGTTGTCCACATTGAGTAACATTCAAAGCCTCTTCTTCTTTAAGAACAAGCGAAATAGCATTCTCCTCGAACTTACTATTGATGAACACTGGATTATCTTTGCTTTCTACAAGCTCTTCCTGGCGCTTCCTCACGAGAGCCTCAAAACTTTGAGCAACATATTCCACAGAGTGATGCCTTTTCTTAAATTCTTCATAACAGAGATCTAGAAGAGTACGCAAAGCCTCCATATAGCACAGATGCTCACATTTCTCCTGGCAGAGTTTCTGTAAGTGGTTAAACTCCTTCTCAAGCTCTTGAAGAATCTCTGTTCCGCAACGACTTTTGTCTTCCCTCAGATGAGTCCATGACACAGCTTCTACATCGGCCAAAGATGAGGTGAATAACCAGGATAAAAAGGCATCCTGACCTGGCCCTCCATCTTCACTGAGAACAGAAACTCTCTCACTCATGCTGGCATTTTCAGCTTTATTAGTCCCGCCTGTCAACAAAAACTCGTTTGAAATGAGATGAGAGGAATCACAGCTGAGATTAATCCCCTCTAAAACCACCTGAGTGTCAACACCCTGGGGATCATCTGCTGAGGTGGTCTTCTCAGAGTCTGTGCATAACTGACACGAATTAGAGAGCTCCTGCAATAAGTCGAGCACGTTCTGAAGCTGGGTGGCATCCAAGAATCGAATACAGGCAGGTGTTTGGTCTAGCCCATGGTCTAGCAATAGCAAACCTGGCGCAAGGCCCTGTAGCTCATCCATGGTGTAGTGTATCACCTTCTTAAGGTGAGTATCAGCAAGACATTTATGCTTCAGAAGCAACTGAAACATGCCATGAATTCCATCAAGGAGTATGGCACGTTTGGGGTCATCAACAGATGGCCAGCTTTGTGAGATGGGATATGCCTCCACCCAATGTTCGTTACCATCTCCTCTTAAATCAGAGCTGGAAATGCCATTACAGTTTCCACTTTCCGGAAGATGTCCACTGCATACCACTTCTGCCTTAGACTCCCCATCCACTACTTGAACTTCCGACACATCTTTTGAGCCCCTATCATCAGATGAAAATTCCCTTTTCTTTTTTGAAAGTAAACAGATTTTATTTGAAAGCCATGCAATGGTGGAAAAGACTTCACATAAACAATCCCTGTTGCTCCCATGAGTATGAGTGCCAACATCAGAGGAGTCAGCGGTTGTGAGAGATTCATGTGTCACCCGATTTTCGAGAATTTTTATTGAAGCATGGAGATCAACTGGTTCCCAACAACCATTGAGAAGCATATCAGCCCAGCCACTGTCAGACTCTTTGGGCAAGACTAGCTGCAATTTCAGGAGGTCTCCAATGTGCACCCACACATGCTGCTTATGGGATTTGCAGTCAGCAAATTGCTCACTGCATAAGCAGCACGCCCAGAATTTCCAGGTCTCGTTACTCTCGATAAATGAGAGAGCTTCCGAAAGCACATCCACTGCCAACCCATTCTCTTCCGACATGTAGTGGGCCTGAAGATCGTGATGACTCACTAAAAGCAAACTCAATTTCTTCTCGTCGCTCAACACATTCCAATACTTTCGAACTGCGATAATCTTGTGGGCCGGATCCGTAATCTTCTGAGGTTCTAACAAAGAAAATAGGACCATGCATTCAATTAAGGATTTTCTCACATGAACAATGTCAAATGGAGAACCACAAATGTATACCAATACAAAATTTTATTTATTTTTCAAATGGCAACTAATAATTTCATAAAAGGAAATAAGATGCATCAAGGAAATTGAAGAGAGTCCACTATATTGGGAGGCTCATACAAGATTTTCTCATCAACTCATTAGTTAATGAGAGTGACTTCAGGAGCTCTAAACTAATCAAGCAAGAATTAGTTTCTCCTTCCTCTTCTTCTTTTATTTTTTGGTTAAGTGCTTTAAATCTTCATGTCTGCAAGTAGCTGGGAAAGCCAATAGTCTGATTGAAATCACATAACAACTTGAAATAAAAGAAAGGCCTAAATAGGTAATCTCAATTTAAACAAGTATGAGAGAAATTGGGATGGGGGGTACAGAGGATGTGAAACACATTTCAGACAAAAGCATCCATCTTAATGCTAAAGAAATCATATTAATGCACAAGCACCAAGCCTAAGCTTGAGAACTGGATCTGTAATCTTCTGAGGTTCTAACAAAGATAATATAGGACCATGCATGCAATTAAGGATTTTCTCACGCGAACAATATCAAATGGAGAAGCATGAATTTATACCAATACAACATTTTTTCTAATGGAAATTAATAATTTCATAAAAGGAAACAAGAATGCATCAAGGAAATTAAAAAGAGCCCCCTATACAGGGTGGCGCATACAAGATTTTCCAAGGCTCTCTTGTACAGCTTTCATACGGTCAGCTTGGAATCATTTTGGAAACAGCCTTGAGGACTTGGAACAAGGAGGTTTTTGGAAACATTTTCACCAAGTTAAAGGAGGCTGACATTGAAATGGCCAGGGCTGAGGAGGCTTCCTTGATAGACCCTTCCCATGCGCACCTTCAGTGCCTTGACAATGCCAAGACCAACCTCGCCTACCTGGAGTTATGTGAGGAAATCTATTGGAAACAAAAATCCAGATGCAACTGGCTCAAAGAGGGCAATCATAACACCAGTTTCTTCCACAAAATGGATTCTAAGCGAGCTAGGAGATCTCTCATCCATCAAATTGAGCTGGAGGATGGCTCGGTAGCGTCAGACAATGCTTCGATCAAGAGGGCTGCCATTGATTTTTTCTCCTCCCTCATGACTGTAGATCCCCTTTCTACGCATGATGGTCTCCTTCTTTACATCCCCTCTAGTCTTGGCTGCTGATAATAGGGACTTGATCCAGGAGCCTTCCCTTGATGAGGTTCTCGCGGCCGTGAAGGGGTTGCCTCCCAACGAAGCCCCAGGCCCAGATGGTTTCACAAGTACATTCTTCCAAGGCTGCTGGGATATCATTGGGCAGGATATATTTCAGGTAGCTCTCTCTTTCTTCAGAGGGGTCCCCTCTCCAGGGCTTTCTCTTCCACTCTGATATGCCTCATCCCCAAAACATCAAACCCAAAATTTTTTTCTGATTTCCATCCCATTAGCTTATGTAACTGTGTTTACAAAATTTTCTCTAAGTTGCTTGCAGATAGGCTGAGTAAAATCCTACCAAAGATAATCTCCTAAGCAAGGGGCTTTCGTTCAAGGGAGATCCATCGCTGAAAATTCTCACCTAGGAGGTATTCAGGGACAGACGGGAAAGTGAGAGGGAGCAACATTCTCATCAAGCTTGATATGGAGAAAGCCTATGACAGATTAGACTGGAAATTCCTCATATCAGTCCTGCAGCGCTTCGGCTTTGAGCCTAGTTGGATCGGCTTGGCTGCAAAATGTTGGGCCAACTCGTGGTTCTCTATTCTAATTAACGGCGAACCGAGAGGTTTCTTCCGTTCTTCGAGAGGCCTCTGCCAGGGGAACCAATTTCTCCAGGGTTGTTTATTCTTGTGGCAGAGGTTCTCGGTAGAGGCTTTCAGCAACTTTTCATTAATGGGGGCTGCATCCCATATTCCGCACGCAGATCATGCACTCTCATCTCCCATCAGCTGTTTGCTGATAACACGTTGCTGTTGTCGAATGGTGGAAGGGCCATGTTAAGAAAAATCGCAGCGTTCCTCCAGCATTTCCAATTTGCTTCCGGCCAGAAAATCAGCCCCATGAAGAGTTTCTTCATCCTTTCAACATCTCAATCAGAAGCTAGGGCTAGAGCTGCGCAATCCACGCTTGGTTTCAGGCGGGGTTCAGTACCGTTCACCTATCTAGGAGTTCCGATCTACAAAGGGCGTTCTTTAAGGAGATACTTCAGACCTCTCATTGAAAAATTCCAACACCGTATATTAGGTTGGAAGGCTAAGATTCTATCCCAGGCTGGCCGTGCCACCCTCATCATTCATGTGCCGTAGAGCATCCCAGTTCACGTCATGGCTGCAACTGGCATCCCCGTCGCTTCTCAGGGACTTTGACAGGGCCTACGCAATTATTATTATTATTTTGGGGGGGGGGGGGAGGGGATGGGGACCGCAGGCGTTGTCACCGGTCGAAGTGGGATCAGATTGCTCGCCCCAAAGACGAAGAGGGCTTCGACATCAACAAATTGGCCCACGCCATGGATGCATTCAAGATGAAACTGACCTGGACAGTTTGTTATAGGGGAGACCACGGCTGTTTGGTAAAATTCATCAAAGCTAAATACAGAGACGACCTCCTTGCTCCTAGTGGAACCAGTTTATCCCCTCATGCATCCCCTTTCTGGAAGCGGGTTTGTAGTTTTATTCCGAAAATGTAGTCCAGATCTCGTTGGATCATTGGCCAAGGTAACCTGAACTTCTGGACAAACGACTAGGCTGGGATTGGTCCTCTATCAGAATGGGCCTAGCCTCCTCCCCCTTCTCATCTTACCTGGGTCCGGGAGCTCATTGGACCCCTCGGTTGGATTGACCCGTCCACTATGTGCACCATTCTTCCCCATGTGGTAGTGGACCATATTTCGGAGGAAGGCTGTTGCACCTCTACCGCGGTGGGCAGGAAAATTCCAAGTCAGCTCTGCTTGGAATATTGTGAAACAGGTGGGTTTGAAGGTGGCTTGGTCCCAATGGGTGTGTCACCCGGAGATTCTGGCAAAATTCTCTCATTTCACCTGGAAGATTATTCAAAGAGTGGTCCCAGTTGATGGTAGGATCCAAGCTAAGGGTGTCCATTTGGCGTCCAAGTGCATTTGCTGCCCCACACCTCTCCGGCCCAACTCGAAAACTATCGACCACCTGTTCTTAGCGGGCACTTCTGCGGTCCACATTTGGAATCACTTTCACCCCTTTTTTGGTGTGCACTCTTCGGCCCAATCCTCGGCATTTTCCAGGGCCAACCAATGGTGGACCATTCCATGATCTGGGAACCGTCTTCATAGCATGCGCGCTCTCGTGCCTTCCTTCATATTCTGGGAGAAATGGTTGGAAAGGAACAGAGCTATCTTCGACAACTCTATTTTCAGCGCGTCCAGGGTCATCATGCAGATTCACCATTGGATTGAGAGCCATTGATCCCATCCCGAGATCGTTGTCTCGGTACCTAGCCTCATCCCTTTTTTGGTGTGCACTCTTCGGCCCAATCCTCGGCATTTTCCAGGGCTTCAGACCCTAGAGCGGTTGGATCAAAATCAATGTTGATAGCTCGGCGTTGGGGAACCCAGGCCCTTCGGGTGGTGGGGGTGTTGGGAGATGTGCTGAGGGTTGTTTCCTCTTTGGTTTCTCTTTAGGCTATGGCACGGGATCTAGCTCCCTTGCCGAAATCCGTGCGATCTAGGATGGGCTGGCCATATGCGCTGAGCTAGGCTTCTCTAAGATTGAAGTGGCGTGAGATTCCAAATCTATCGTGGCGATCCTATCCAAGAACGTGTGTCCGGTGTGGTCCCTACACTATTGGTTTGCAAGGGTCAAAACTTTGAGGGAACGTTTGGACATTTCTTTCTCCCATACCCCAAGGGAGGCAAATGTTGTGGCAGATGACCTAGCCAGGCAAGGCAACGCTTCTCAGGACAATATCTCCTGTGACACTCTTGCTTCCCTTCCTACCCCCACAAGAGGGCTGCTTTTCCTAGATAGGGTAGGTCTGGGCTACCTGAGAGCCCCTTAGTCCTTTCTTTTTTTGCTTTTCTTGGGCCCCGCTGATTATTTGTGCAGGCGGGTAGTTCTTTTCTGTCCATTTGTGGATACTTAGATTCACTTCAGGGTGGGGGGCCTTTGCCTTTTTGTGTGGCCCTCCAAATATACATGTACATCTTCCCTCATGAATGAAATAAATTTTTTGAAAAAAAAAAAAAGAGGGCTGGATCTGTGATCTTCTGAGGTTCTCCTCCTCCTCCTCCTCCTCCTCCTCCTCTCTCTCTCTCTCTCTCTCTCTCTCTCTCTCTCTCTCTCTCTCTCTCTCTGTTTTTTTTTTTTTTTTTTTTTTTGAACTGTTTGAAATGTCATGTCTGTTAGTAGCTAGGAAAGCCAATAGTCTAATTGAAATCACATATCAACATGAAATAAAAGAAAGACCTAAATAGTTGATCTCAATTTAAAGAAGAATGAGAAAAATGGGGAAAAAAAAGAGTACATAAGGATGTATAAAGTGGTATGATATTTACCAAGCCTCTCTTGTACAACTTTCGTAAGGTCAGCTTGGAATCTTTCATCGTCAATTTGAGAAGGGCTGACTTCATGGTTTTCCTTCTCAGATAAGGTTAGAGAATGTCCATCACTGGTAGGGCTGTGACTATGAGCTTGCCTTCCACTCGGTGAAAGACCATCCTCCGAAATTCCCTCGTTCGATGGGCCTGAAAAGACAGGATATGAAAGACATCTCAGACAAAAGAAAAAATCTTAATGCACAGACACCAAACATAAGCTTGTCCTCATGGATTGGTAGCATTGGTAGAAGATTTACCAGGGACTGCAATCCTCTCAACAGATCCTGTATGCAAGCCCACTGAAGAACCCAGAGATTTGTCTGCGAGGCGTTTCTGTTTAGCCTCATTTTCGATTCGACTTTGATACTCAAGCTTTTCCCCAAGCTTTCTTTCAGCTACTTGAAGCTCCTCTTCTAGTTGTTTCAGGTCATCAACACTTTCAGTAGCTACAAACTCGGACTCTCTCTGATAAACATCACTTGCACCAACCAAGATACTGCAGCAATGTACAGAACAGAGACTGGGTCAAATCCCAAAGACCATAGGTGAAAGGGAAGCGGATAGCCCGTGACCCTGGGCACAGAGATATTCCTGTGCCGGGGGTTGTGCAGGGCCTACAGAGATGTCCGTGGCAAATACGCTCCATATGTTTTGAAAGGCCATAATAGGATAGGAATCTTAGGATAGGAATCTAAAAATCAGGCAAATCCCGTATCACACTAAATAGTGGGGATTGAACACCTGGGGGCGACGGAAGTTTTGTATCAGGACGATATCGATTCTACAGTTTATTTGAGTGGTAACAACCCATGAACGTTTTGGATGGCATATGAACATGCATCACGGTCAGCTCTAGATCCAGGAAGGTTTCAACGTCAACCTAAGCTTTGGATCTGACTGATTTCTAAAATCCTAATTTTGGATTCTAAATAGTGGTAAATGACCATTAAAAAATTAGGATCAGGTTGATCTTTATATTTTCCTTTATCAGTGGGCTGGAAAATAAACATTAGGTTGGACATTGCCATGGGCCTTGGGAAGATTTTAATGGTAAGCGTTCAATCACCACTTTTCTAGCAGTGGGATCCACCTAAGATCCGGATCTACTTAATGTTTGGGATCACGTCCATATGAGAAAAATAGATGGATGGCATGGATATACAAAAAAAAAAAATCAGCAAGGTAGACCTAGAGTTGGGAAGAATTGGACCGATCTGACGGATCCGACCCTATCCGAACCGAAGGCCAGGAGTTGGCTCAGTCAAATCCGACCGTTCATCGGATTGAGTTTGGATCAATATCAATCCGAACCGATCCGATCCGCACAATGTTCATTCAACACTATTTCCTATAATGTTGTCAACTCGAGATTGGGATATACCTCATTTTTTGGTTTTATACCATAAAATGATCTAGAAAAATACATGGACAACATGGATGAAATAAATACTTCATGGTGGGTCCACAGAGCACCAACCATCAGCCATTGACCAGTCGCAGGGAGTAGTCAATCCCTCCTCTCAGCTCATGACTCGAGGTGCATCGAACACCGAGCTCCGAGCTCCGACATGGACAAGGGAATGGTTCTATGCGGTTGAGTTGTGTGGGCCCCACCGTGATGCGTGTTGAACATCAACACCGTGCATTTGATGGGTCCCCTTTAAATTATGAGATATCCAAAAATTAGCTATATATGGAACTTAGGTGGGCCATACCATCTAAAACATATAAAAGAACTTGGTGGGGGCCTCCTAAAATTTGGATGCATATGAAACTGAGTCTGACCCCTCATCCAAGTGGGACACTGTGAACGTTAGGAAATCGGTACCCATGTAGATTTATGTTTGGTGTAGGGATGATTGGGCTGATTTGGATTGATGATGCAGTAGACTTGGAGTCGCAACTAATCACTTATCTCAAAGTCTCATAGTCAGCTAGAACTTGTAGAATATGTAAAGCTAAAGAATCCAAAAATTCTCTTACTTTAAGTTGGCTCCAAATATGCGACTTCGGATTCTGAGTAAGGAACCTCGGTTACAAAGAGCGAAGGTATTAGGCACCCTCTCTGCCCGTACGAATGTATGGTCTCTACTTCATGTGTAAAACAGTATTAAGGGATAGGATGATGAGATGGTAAGTATTAAAATGAGACTAAGTAGACTCAGATTTTTATATGGCAATGTCCGGAATTCCGACAAGCCGCAGAGCATACATCCAGAGAATGTTTAAAGGAGCAAGGAGGTAGGGAATTGATGAGATGATGCCAAAATATTATGTGAGATGACTAGGCTACCATGAATTTCTGATGTGACAGGATCCGAAGTTCCAACAAGTCACAGAGCACACGTTCGATGACAATCTAGAGAAGCGGGGGGGTTGAGAAGGGAGGTAATGATGCGATGTGATAAAATATATGAATGCTGATGATGATTGCATGATCTTTGGCTTGCACTTGAAATGACTTGGGTGTTTGAGTGCACCATAGTTGGAATGATTGACCTAAGTGAGACTGAGAGGCTAAGAGATGGCTGAATGAGACTAGAGGGGGCTGAAAAAGATGGGAGTTTCAGAACTCAAGCACTCCCTCTTACTCTCACTCAATTTCTCTCTATTTCCCTCACTCTCCTTCTCTTTTTTGGTTGGTAGTTGTTTTTCTTTGATTGTTGATGAGAAATAAAGAGAAGTACTGAAGGCTATTTATAGCCTTTTAGGATGACATTTTGGTAATTCTAAAGGTTTTGGGGGGTAAATGATAATGTGGCAATACGGGATTAGTTGAGAGGAGGGCAATGCCACATGGCACTCTCCTATTGGTCTTTAGGCTTTAGTAGGATGGTAAATAAGGTGAATTCATAGGATAATTTTATATGAGGGTTGACTTTTTTTTTTTTTGGGAGAGAGAGAGAGAGAGAACAATGTGTGCTTAGAGGGTACAGAGAGAGAGAGAGAGAGAGAGAGAGAGAGAGAGAGAGAGAGAGAGAACAATGTGTGCTCAGAGGGTACATTTTTCAAGAGAGGGCAGTAATCGGATTACCGTTGGTAGTAGTCCGATTATCGCTCGACTCCTGTTGACTTCGGCTTGTGGGCTCCTGGGCTTTTGGGCTTTCTGAGCTTTTAGACTTTCTAGGCTTTTGGGCTTTTGAGTTTTTTAGGTAACCTAGGTTTGGCTGAGGTTTGGGGTAGGATGTGGGCTTTTAGATTTAGTTCCTAAAGATCATCTATGCCTTATCAAGTTGCTAGCATGGGCGGGGTGTCTACAGATGCCCCTCTTTGGTAAAGGTTAGGTGCAACCAGATGCCAAAGCGAGTGGACACCTCACCCTTTTAGTCAGAAAAGATAGTAGTTTAGATTTATTGTCTGCCACAGTATCATAGTCAACTTACTGTTTGGAAAAAAGACGACTCGCATATATCATAAGGGTTTGATGAAAACGTTGTGATTGTCCATGCGCTTTCTGTGGCATTAAGGGCCATGAATCATAACATTTTCACGTCGGATTGACAATAGCATCGGAGGATAAGTATGAAAAGTATGGCTCTAGCACATTTTGCGGCTTTACGGGGATTCTCATACTGTTCGGATCTTATTGTTCCTTTGTTACGTAATCACCCTATGAGTGCTTATTCTGTTTGATTGTAAAGGTGGTTAACTGCTCTGTGCGTTCTACGGCCTTATGGAGAACTCACTACGCCAACATGGACTCAATCAGATTTTTCAAGTGTCCCGAACTAGATATGTGCTGGTGACCATTTTCCATGCAGTCTTTTGATTTTGATGTTTTGGTTACAACTTACAACAGATTTTCTCCACCTTGAATTGGTTACCTCTGACCAAAGATGGATCGAATTATCATTTGCATTCTATTTCCTATACGACTGTCTTGATATTGAGAATTAGGCCAATCGTATTTGTAGTGCATACGGATTCAATTATTTTCTGGGGAAACCAGAAGAGGTTATTTTATTTTATTATTTGCATTGGACGCTACTGGAAAATATAGAAGATTTCTCAGTATTTTGCATGCCAAATGCTATATATTTTTTGAAAATTTTATTGTTTTTGGAAACTAATCTCTGAGCTATACTCCTTGGAAATTTTATTTGTAAATGTTTCTTGGAAATTTTGAACAAATTCGTCCGATCTCGTGGGTGGGCGTCGTTTTTTGGTTTTTATTGTATTTTTTGGAGTAAGTCCAGATAGTCGTATTGCCTTCACCAATAAATTTTATGGAGCTAATCAATAGATCTGGTTTTTACTTTGGTTTTGTATTTTTCAGTATTTTTTTTGAAAATTTTTCATTTTCTTATCCCGAGATTCCCAATTTCAATGGTAGGCATTTTCCTACTCACTTTTCTAATTGTGTGGCTTACTTGAGTTTTTGATCTGCTTATTGGTCCTGTGTCCTAACATAATCCGGTAAAAAAGATGGGTAGGATGGATTTCTCACATACAACACCGCAAGCCTCACCTTCCTGTAAAAGGCTTTTGAGCAGACAATTAGCATCCCGTCCAATCATTTTTTAAACTCATCCTATCTAATGTCATCTATTCCCACCATCCAAACACCCCTGAAAAGTTTTAACGGTGGGGGTCCCACCCTAACTATTTATCGTGGGAGTTTTGGGTGGACACGGATTGTTCACTAACCTGCCTGTACCAAGCTTGGAGCAGGCAGAACCTTAAGTGCCATCATGACACCGTCCATCCATTTTGCCACATCATTTTAAGATATGCACCCATAAATGAGGTAGATCCAAGGCTCAAGTGGACCACACCATAGGAAGCAGTCGTGATAACGATGCCTACGTTGAAACCTCCACGGGCTTACTTTGATATTTATTTGTCATCCAACCTATTCATAAGGTTACATAGACCTCAGTTGAGGGAAAAACACGAATGCCATCATTGATCAAAACTTCTGCCGCCGCTTGATTTTCAGTGTGGGTCCCATGTGTACCTCACCTGGACTAGGGGTCATACAAAATTACCGGTCATCCCAAAACTCAAGTGGGCCCAGCCAACTGATTTTAGATGTCTTTGGCATGATTTCACGCAGTTACAGATGGTGTGGCACACTTGATTTTTGGATATGGCTGTTTGTTTGGGAAATCGTAAACTGGAGAGTGACCAGACGCACGGTTCAGTTGCCCTAGACACATCAAGGTGATGTGTAATTGTGTTTGCGTATATATATACGAAGACAACTGGAAGATCAATCATCATTCTATAGAGAGAGAAAACTTACACTTGCTCTTTACTTTCCTGATGGCTGAGAATCTCTTTGTTACAATCAACTCCCTGAAAAAATTAAAAAAATAATAAAATACATATTAGCAGGTATCAATTAACAGCGGTCCTAAATAAAAGAAACAGAACCAGACCTAACACAGCTGAAAACCTTTGAATTCTTAGCTCTTCTATAAACCTTCTTCTTCTTTTTCTTTGACTTTGCCTGTATTTGTTTTGAATCATCACCTCCTTTGTTGACATTGCTTTCGGCAAAAAGTGCTTTACTAGCAGCATCAGATTTCTCTTTGGCATCTTTAAATATTAGATCCTCCAAATATGCCTGCCAATTAGGTAAGCACCAACAACATTTAAACTCGATCTCAATCTGGAATGCCTTTAACAGATGGCATATATAGTGGAAAACCATTAAACCAAATCAATACAAACCCGCGAGTACTTCTTCACGAGTAATAACAGAATTTCTCGGTAATCATAGGTAGAGATGGCCTCAAGCTCACGTTCCAACTGCTGTGTGGCAGCAGACTTCTGCAATATCCTTGCATCAAGTCTACTCATCTGTAGGACAGCAACCTACTAATGAGACCTCACTAAAATGGCATTTCTTCATTAAAGATTCAAATTAAAAAAAGAAAAAAGAAAAAAAAGACTAACCTCCAGATCTGAAGACTGCTTTTGTTTTCCGATTACTATTGCTAGTCTCTCGTCAACTTGATGCAGGTTGTCCTGAATTCTCAAATCCTCCTTGTTGTTGGATGTAACATTCGAAGCCTGATATTCTTTAAGAACAATTGAAATAGCATCCCGCCCAATCTGGATGAGAACTGGATCATCTTTTCTTTCCGCAAGCTCTTCCTGCCGCTTCCTCAAGACAGCCTCCCAACTTTGAGGTACGTTTTCCACGAAGTACTGTTCCATTTTCCTTATTTCCTCAAGACAGAGATCTTCAAGATCACTGAAAGCTTCCATATAGCACTGATGCTTAAATTTCTCTTCGCAGAAGCTCTGGAAGAGATCAAACTCCTCCTTTAGCTTTTGAAGAATCTCCTTTCCCCGACGGAGTCTGTCTTCCCTCAGATAAGTCCATGATGAAAGTTCTACATCAGTCGGAGAAGGGCGAAATACACCGTATAAAATGTCATCCCAGTTTGGCTCTCCATCTTCACTGAGAGCAGCATTTCCAGCTTTATTAGAATCAGTCCCAGCTGCCAACATAAACTCATTCAAAATGAGATGAGTTGAATCGTCACTAAGCGCAATCCGCTCTAGAATATCACTCACCAGAGCGTCTAGACCACGGGTATCATCTGCTGAGGTAGTCTTCTCAGAGTCTTTGCCTAACTGACACGATTTCCGGAGATCCTGCAAGTAGAGGAATATATTCGGAAGCTTGTCTGCACCCAAGAAGCAAACACAAGCAAGTGTTTTGTCCAGATCATGATCTAGCAATTCCAAACCTGGCGCATGATTCTGGAGCTCATTCATGGCTCTTTGTATCACCCTCTTAACATGACCATCAGCAAGACACTTATGCTTCAGAAGCAACTGAAACATGAACTGAATACTTTCAAGGTGTTTGGTACGTTTGGGATCATTAATCAGTGGCCATCTTTGGTTGATGTTGTCAGCTGTTGTGAGAGATTGGTGTATCACCTGATTTTCGAGATTTTTCATAGCTGCATTGAGATCAACTGGTTTCCAACAACCATTGAGAATCATATCTACCGAGCCACTGTCCGGCACTTCAGGCATGACTTTCCATAATTTCGTTACCAGGTTGCCAATATGCATCCACACATGATGCTTGTGGGATTCGCAGTCGTTGAATCCACAACTGCAATAACAGCACAACCAGAACTTCAAGGTCTTGTTATTCTTGGCATACGAGAGAGATTCCGAAATCATATCCACTGCTAACTCATCATCTTCCGAGATGTAGTGGGCCCTGAGATCTTGAAAACTCACTCGAAGAAAACTCCGTCTCTTCTCGACACTTAACGTGTTCCAATACTTTTTAATTGGAATAATCCTTTGGAGCCAGTTAGTACACTTCTTAAGTTCTGCATTCTTCCGCTTGTTGGCCAGTCTTTGTTGAGGAGTAGAAGAAGATTCAAAGAAGATTTGATCATCATCTTGCTGGGGCATTGGTTCATCCAGTTTCTGCTGCAGGAGCCCCATCTCCTTACGCCGCTCTTCCTGTGCGTTGAGGGCCTGTTTACACTCGTTCTTGATAGAGTCGGGAATTGGGGTTGTGGTGGTGGGTTTGGGTTGATTGGAAGGCTCATCTTGGACGCAAGAGGTGAGGCTGGGTGGGGCTGGTGGTGGTTTTTTCGGGGGTGCGGCAGGTGGCTTCGCTTTGTTCTTCCTACGTGCCATGCGATAGAGCTAGTTGGGGTTGCACGTGCATAACAGCAGAGGCTCTCTCTAACAGGAAGAGATTATTTTTTAGGAGAAAACACAAATGGGTTGAGGGTAATGTAGGGAAGATGTGAGATTGATACGTACCGATCGAGCTTGCCTACCAAACGCGAAGATGGGGAGAATGAGATTGAGCTTTGAAGAATTAACTCTCTCGAATCTTGATTTCTTGATTTTCTTGATCTTCGAATCTTGAAGAGGAAGATCCAGCTGTTTGTTAGAAGAGAGTGTGGGATTTTTGAGAGCGGAGATTAACGAAATGCGTGAACGTGACAAGGGAAGATGAACAGAGAAATTCATAAAGCCGACTGGACGTTTGCAAAACCCACACGCGTGTGAAGTTTATACGTACACGCACTAACATGTACTATTAGTATTATCTGATGCGTTTGTCCAATGCGAGCAGTCTATCTTTCATGAAGGCTACAGCGTACAAAATAATTGGACGGCTAGATGTTCGGTTTAGCCTTCCATTTGTTTTGAAATATGTGTCCCACCTTAGTCTTGAAATGGCCTATTATCCTAACAACGGTGGCCCTTCTGATGGAAAGATCCGATCGTGCTTGCGTGTTGATGGCAGGCTCTAAGTGTTCGGGCTTAGCAAACCTGACTAGGCGGGAGGCGGATGGGCTAGGTTCGCTTATTCTACACGCGTGTATGAATCCTACCCGTATGGCATGCGTGCCTGTTTAGAATCTTAGATCGATGAATGGGGATGTGAATCGTGTGTGTTGAAGGCACCGGAAATTCTTGTGCCGTGCCTTCTTATTCGTCAATGTCATCGACTTTGACGGAAGTGGATTGCGTACTGAGTAACTCAGTGCGTACCGAGTAAACTCTATGGGACCCATCGTTATTCATGCACTTTATCAATTCCGTTCATCCGTTTTATCATATAATTTAAGATCTTTAAACCAAAAATTATTCGTATCCATATCTCAAATGGACCACACTACCTGAAACAGTGTGAATTGAAGTCTGCCTTAGAAAAGTTATTGGGGGCATAGAAGTTTTAGATCAAGATGATATTTGTGTTTTCCATTTATCCATGTCTTTGTGATCTCATGACCAGTTTGGATGATAAATAAACATCACTGGGGACCTTAGAAAAGTTTCAATGGTGGAAATCAATACTTCTACTGTTTCCTTTGGTATGGTCTACTTGAGATTTTGATATACTTTAATTTTGGGCTTAACCCCTAAAATTATGTGAAAAAATGGTTGAACGGGGTGGATAAACTACGGGCCAACAGATTTTACTCAGTAGGATAAGAGCGTGCTGGGTAACTAAGTATGCAATTCGACTTATTATCTTACTGTGTGGTCCTTTTGAACATTGGATATGCCTCATTTTTTCTCAATCCATAAAATTATCCGGTAAAATGGATGGACAGAGAGGATAAAATACATAAATCATGGTGGACCATGGTAGTGAGTTACTCACTAAGCAATCCGCTTCCCAGCAAAACAAGTGATTTTCTCTCTTCGAAATAGATTGCTCACTACACAACACGACATTTCGGGAGCCTTTGGATCATAAGTTACATTTATGGAGCTCACCTTTAATGTGGACCCCACCTCTTATGTGGGCCGTCCATCATGCAGGGAGCCTTGGATATGGGTCACTCATCATTAGGGCCGACTTTTGATGTGGACAGTCCATCATGTGGGCCCATCATTATTAATTGCCAGTTATGGGGTGCGCACCTTTGTTTGATGTGGACCATCCATCATGGGGACTCCACTTTCAATGTTGGTTGCCCATCATACAAGGCTCGCCTTGGATATGTGTCATTCAGCATGAGGTGCTGACCTTTTATGTGGACCGTCCATCATATGAGGCCATCTCAATATGGTCATATATCATGTGGGCCTAGCTTTAATGTCCATTAACCATCATGTGAAGCCCACTTTTGATGTGGACCATCCATCACATAGGTCCCACCTTTGAAGTGGGTTGATCTATCATACTGGCCTGCCTTAGATGTGGGCTTTTCATTATTATGCGCCGGCATTTGATGTGGATCATTCATATGTGGGCCTATATTAATATAGGGTCATCCATCATAGGGGTTGAACAACTCCCATTGAAACCTTCTTAAGGTCTTATGTGAGATTTATTTGTCATCTAACCTCTTCATAAGGTCACACATGAAGGTAAAAGTCAAATATTAGCTTGATCCGATGAGCCTTCAAAGACCTTGAGAAGTTTTCAACAGTGTGTGCCATGAATTCTATGGTCAATATCATACAAGCGTCCGTGCCATAGTCAAGGGTGGCAATAAGCCGGGGCTGGACCAGATAGGCCCGATCTGACTTTGGACTAGGGCTGGACTTACTTGCCTGCTCCTTGAGCCGGGCTTGAGCCTCTCATGCAACGTATGAGCAACTTTCAGGTTAGCATTGGTCTCAAATCGTTTTAGCCCGGCCCATCCTGGCTCTACCCGACTTTATGCATGCATGTGTTCTATTTCGCCATTTCATTTCTCAGGAATTCCATCCATCTTGAATGTGGATCGTTCGTCTTCATTCCTCTAAGTGGACTTACTTCTGTGTGCATAGACCCACTTGATAAATGGATAGATTAGGAACAGTCAAGTAGGAAATAGGGATTTTATGTATTTTTTGGCCGGCTGGCTCAAGCCTAACCAATTTTTGGGCTTGGACAGAGTTGACCCTAACCAAGATTCACTGTAGCTGTTTGTGTAATTCAATCAAACACAAGGCTATACATGTGATCGAGGGCTTCTATTTAGATTTTATATATTAATATGATGTGTAGGTATGCCAGAGTCGTACTCGACTCAATGTTTGATTGAATGTTGGTGCCCTCATGCTGAGACGAATGCATAGAACTAGATTTGCAAATCCAGCTATCGACTTAGCCATCGGTTGTGATCAACAATCAGGTGATTTCCGAGAAGGGTAAGAGTTGGTCATTCCTGATAGATCTTTTTTGCCATACGATTTCAGGACTTTACTTTTACTAATAATTGTAATCAATTTCTCAAAGGAATAAGGATGAACAAATAAATAAAAGAAGGTTAAACAATGCTGAATTTTATTAATAATTGAACATGTGGCTCATTGCAATTGACAGGGTATCAAAATAAACTAAGAGAAAAAAACAAACAAGAGATAAATACCTAACTTGTTTTTAAGAATAGATGATTGAGGCAAATGGTCAGCAAGATGTGACCAAAGAAATGCGATCGCCTGAGTAAGAACTTAGTTGATCCGGATCCGATAACTTAGTGTTGTGGACATTTAATCTAATCCTACGCTACCATAATGGTGGATGTTGGACATTAGTGATCTATGCTAAAAGTAGACTATGCTAAGAGAAGTACAAAGATAAATCTGTGTTTGGCGTGGACCTCAAGCTCTTCATCGCTTGTTTCTTTTATACATTGTTGAGGTGGCCAAATCCTCGTTGGGTTTCCTTGCTGATCTTGGATCCTTCGCACTTACGGCATGCATTTCGAATAGGAAGGTCTCTGCTTTTACATATACAGTCCCCTTTATAAAACAATTGCATCTAAAATAGATCCATCAAGGGAACCACTACTACTGAACCTGGACCTCAAATCGACTTGCCATGGAGTAAAAATCATTCCAACAGCAAAATCCTAACCACCAGCTGACTGCAAAGTCACAGCTAAAGCAGATGACAAACAAGGAAACGCATTCAATTTCTCAACTGTAAAAATTTCGTGCTGGTGGTCCAGTTCTACACTGGTTCCACCCATGACAAGGCTCATTGGCAGTGGTCAAGATCTGATGGGAGCAATCATGATTAAATGAAGACAGGACCCATGGTCTCTAAGACTTAAAAGATATGGTTCTATATTTCTAACACATGCCAAAAAAGAAGAAAGAAAGAAATTGCTTACAAAGAAGAGAATCTTGAAAAGCCATCCTCTCTATCAAAATCCAGAAAAGAATGTTATGAGGATGCAGAACCATTAAAATCTCATTCCAGCAAACAACAAGAAGATTAAAATAAAAGGATAGTAATAAGGCCAGGCAAAACAGTATCCCTACAAATTTCTCGCTTTCTTTATTTTCTTTGCCGACATGTACAACAACTCTTATACAAATGAAGATTGCTCAAATCATGTGGTTTATTATGCACATCCTGCATTCAAGAATTCAATTTGAATGATACAATTTTCATCATCAACATACTGTAAATACTGGTTCCACCCATGATAAGCATCCTTTATGCATACATACCATGTAAAAATGGGTTAACCCTGGCTGCACCACCTTATTAGATGAAAATACAGGAGCCTAAATACACCAAAACAGAGTTGCGCTTCAATAATCCAATTTCTCAATCTCAAACCAAACCCTTTAATTTGTGTTTGTGTACAGAACCAGCCTTACAGAAAAGGCTACCCAAAGTGTGACGCTGTCAATGTGAACAAGCTTCAAGCTTTTGAGAGAATTTGGGAGTCTCACCATACATAGCTAATTTACAGCCCTGAAAAGAACCTGGGGTTGCATATTCCCTTCCTTACGCATGATAAAAACATTGTCCCAGCCACCAATTGCCTGCCAGAGTTCAAATGGGATCTGAGGACCCCGATATGAGAATAACGGACAGGCCATAGAGAATCTCATTACCTTCACAGTGGTATCATTGTACATGATCCACTGCTCATGTTCATGACTGTAAGTGAAGCAACAATAGTGTTGCTCATAATAGCAAACCTGAAAATGAAGAACAATAGTTAGCAGGCAAAATGGTGCAAATAGATAGATAGATAGAGGGAGGGAGCGAGGAAGGGAGGGAGGGAGCGAGAGTTATTGCGAAGGTTAACATAATAATGGTAGATTTTAAGATAATGACAAAATATAATTGCCATTTTAAGACATGGAAGAAAGGAAGCACTAGAAACCAGGCTTGGCCATTAGTATAGGAGTGAAACCTCATGGTCAACCATTCCTAGTATTTCATCCTCTCTTCAATCATAAAGTCAGGTCCCAATAACAAAGAAAAAGAGTCATGTTGTGTAGCATTGGCCTTGGTTGTAGGATTCTTACAATCACATAGCACTATCTCAATAAGTGGGAGCCACCATTCTACCACCAAAAAATGACAACCATCAAATATTTTGTATCTTAAGAATCTTAATGATCAACATTTTGAAACTGATCACCCGAGTCCCACGTGACTTGTCTAAGTTGACTCGGACTCGATCCGATCTAGTGCAGCTTGACCATGATAGTCACAATTGGAAATAGGGGGTGATTCCACCTGACTTGGCCGAGTCACCTTCACTTGGCTGAGTAGTGACTTTGCTCAAGACCAAACGAGTCAGTCCAAGTCATTGAGTCTTAAAACCATGCTTAAGATTATAGCATATTCATTATACAATATGTATTTCTATAAATATAATTTAATATAATTATGCACTGGAACACACATAGTACATATGATTTGTAGATGCTTTGCACTTCTATATTTTCAAAAACAGGTGATTCTTGTCCCCTTCATGCAACAAAGGCATTGCAAGGAGGAAACCCATAACCATTTAAGATACTGTTACAGTAAAATAATACCCATTGCTAAAGAAATCTCTGGCACAATAAAATTAATTTACTGTGGTGGTTTAAAAGCTTTGGAGGTGTATGACTCTTAAGGCATTTCTAAAAGCAAAAATCTCACAAGGTGCATGCATTACTCACAAAGTATGCCTCTACAGTCCAGGTGTGTGCTCCCTCAAGTAAAGCTCTAGAGGCAACATGAGTTTCGATCATTTTATCCTTTTTTTTTTTTTTTTCATATAGAGGTTTATCCTTCCCTTTTTCAACCTCTTTCCATCACTGGCCCTCGGATTATTTAGTGTTGTAGTGGTAGGTTCAAGTAGGAGGTATAGAAACATAAAATAGAACTTGTAGATATTCATTTGAAATCGTCATAATTGATACATGTGCTTCAGTGAAACACTGAATCAAAGGCAATAGTAGAAGTCAAATACGGATACCGTAGGACCATGCATGCATTTAAAGATCTTCTCACATGACAATATCAAATATCAAATGGAGAACCACAAGTTTATACCAATACAACAGTTTTTTTCTTGGCAGCTACTAATGTAACAAAAGGAAACAAGGTGTGTCAAAGAAATGGAAGAGAGTCCCCTATATTGAGGGACCTATACAAGAATTTCTCATCAACTAATTAATCAATGAGAGCGACTCTAGGATTTTTAAACTAATCAAGCAAGAATTTAGTTACTTTTGTTTTTTGGTAGTGTTCGAAATGTTATGAATTATCACCTCCTTTGTTGATATTGTTTTTGGCCTCAAGTGTAAGCTCCAGTGAAAGGGCTTCTCTAGCAGCATCAGATTTCTCTTTGGCAGCTTTGTCTGCTAGATCCTCTAAATGTGCCTGCCAAAGGAAGATAACCACCAAGATCATTTAAACTTGAACTCAACATGGAATGCCCAACAGGTGGAACAGATAATCGAAAACCATTAAACCAAATTCAGTACAGACCCTCCATAATGGCCTGATGAGGAAGAACAGAATTTCCCTGTAATCAAAGGAAGACATGGCCCCAAGCTCACATTCCAACTGCTGCATGGCAGTAAGTTTCTGCCTGATCCTTGCATCAAGTCTACAGATCTGCAGGACAGCACCCTACTAGTGAGATTTCAATAGAATGACATTTCCGCTTTAAAGATTCAATTAGAAAAAGCAAACCTCCAGAGAGAACTTGCTGCTGTGTGTTCGGATTCCTAATAGTATGCTCTTGTCAGCTTGATACAGGTTGTCCTGCGTTCTCAAATCCTCCTTGTTGCTGGACTCCAAATCACATACACGTGAAGTGAGGCCAGGTTGTCCACATTGAGTAACATTCAAAGCCTCTTCTTCTTTAAGAACAAGTGAAATGGCATTCTCCTCGAACTTACTATTGATGAACACTGGATTATCTTTGCTTTCTACAAGCTCTTCCTGCCGCTTCCTCAAGAGATCCTCAAAACTTTGCGCAACATATTCCACAGAGTGATGCCTTTTCTTAAATTCTTCATAACAGAGATCTAGAAGAGTACACAAAGCCTCCATATAACACAGATACTCACATTTCACCTGGCAGAGTTTCTGTAAGTGGTTAAACTCCTTCTCAAGCTCTTGAAGAATCTCTATTCAACGACTTTTGTCTTCCCTCAGATGAGTCCATGACACAGCTTCTGCATCAGCCGAATACGAGGCGAATAACCAGGATACAAAGGCATCCCCACCTGGCCCTCCATCTTCACTGAGAACAGAAACTTTCTCACCCATGCTGGCACTTTCAGCGTTATTAGTCTCGCCTGTTAACAAAAACTTGTTTGAAATGGGATGAGAGGTATCGCCACTGAGATTAATCCCCTCTAAAACATCAATCACCCGAGCGTCGACACCCTGGGTATCATCTGCTGAGGCGGTCTTCTCAGAGTCTTTGCATAACTGACACGAATTAGAGAGCTCCTGCAATGAGTCGAGCATGTTCTGAAGCTGGATGGCATCCAAGAATCGAATACAGGCAGGTGTTTGGTCTAGCCCATTGTCTAGCAATTGCAAACCTGGCGCAAGGCCCTGGAGCTCGTCCATGGTGTAGTGTATCACCTTCTTAAGGTGAGTATCAGCAAGACATTTATGCTTCAGAAGCAACTGAAACATGCCATGAATTCCATCAAGGAGTATGGCACGTTTGGGGTCGTCAACAGATGGCCAGCTTTGTGGGATGGGATATGCCTCCACCCAATGTTTGTTACCATCTCCTCTTAAATCAGAGCTGGAAATTCCATTACAGTTTCCACTTTCCGGAAGATCTCCACCACATACCACTTCTGCCTTAGACTCCTCATCCACCACTTGAACTTCTGACACAGCTTTTGAGCCCCTATCATCAGATGAAAATTCCCTTTTCTTTTCTGAAAGCAAACAGATTTTATTAAGAAGACGTGCAACGGCGGAAAAGAATTCGCATAAACCATCCCTGTTGCTCCCATTAGTATGAGTACCAACATCGGAGGAGTCAGCAGTTGTGAGAGATTCATGTGTCACCCGATTTTCAAGAATTTTCATAGAAGCATGGAGATCAACTGGTTCCCAACCACCATTGAGAAGCATATCAGCCCAGCCACTGTCAACCTCTTTGGGCAAGACTGGCTGCAATTTCAGTAGGTCTCCAATGTGCACCCACACATGCTGCTTATGGGATTCACAGTCCGCAAAATTTTCACCGCACAAGCAGCACGCCCAGAACTTCCAGGTCTCATTACTCTCGATAAATGAGAGAGTTTCCAAAAGAACATCCACAGCCAACCCATCCTCTTCCAACATGTAGTGGGCCATAAGATCGTGATGACTCACTAGAAGCAAAGTCAATTTCTTCTCGACGCTCAACATGTTCCAAAACTTTCGAACTGCAATAATCTTGTGGGCTGGATCCATAATCTTCTGAGGTTCTAATAAAGATAATATAGGACAATGCATTCAATTAAGGATTTTCTGAAACGAACAATATCAAATGGAGAACACAAATTTATACCAATACAATATTTTATTTAATTCTCAAATGGTTTCATGAAAGGAATTAAAATCAATCAAGGAAATTGAAGAGAGTCCCCGATATGGGGAGGGTCATACAAGATTTTCTCATCAACTCATTAGTTAATGAGAGTGACTTCAGGAGCTCTAAATAATCAAGCAAGAATTAGTTACTTCCTCTTCTTCTTCTTCTTTTTTTTTTTTTTTTTTTGGGGGGGGGTGGGGGGTAAGTGCTTAACCTTCATGTCTGCTAGTAGCTGGGAAATCCAATAGTCTGATTGAACCACATAACAACTTGAAATAAAAGAAAGGCCTAAATAGCTAATCTCAATTTAAACAAGTATGAGAAAAATGGGGTAAAAAAGAGTATATAAGGATGTGTAAAGTGATATGATATTTACCAAGGTTCTCTTGTACAGCTTGGAATCTTTCATCGTCAATTTGAGAAGGGCTGGCTTCATGGTTTTCCTTCTCAGATAAGGTTTGAGAATGTCCATCACTGGTAGGGCTCTGACTATGAGCTTGCTTTCCACTCGGTGAAAGACCGTCCTCCGAAATTCCTTGGTTCGATGGGCCTGAAAAGACAGGATGTGAAACATATTTAAAACAAAAGCATCCATCTTAACCCTAAAGAAATCATATTAATGCGCAAACACCAAGCCTAAGCTTAAGGGCTGGATCTGTAATTTTCTGAGGTTCTAACGAAGATAATATAGGACCATGCAGGCAATTAAGGATTTTCTCACATGAACAATATCAAATGGAGAACCATGAATTTCTACCAATACAAGATTTTTTCTAATGGAAACTAATAATTTTATAAAAGGAAACAAGACGCATTGAGGAAATTGAAGAGAGCCCCCTCTACAGGGAAGCGCATACAATATTTTCTCATCAACTCATTAGTCAATGAAAATGACTTCAGGAGTTATAAACTAATCAACCAAGAATTAGTTACTTTTTTCTTTTTTGTTTTCTTCTTATTTTCTTCTTCTTCTTCTTCTTCTTCTTCTTCTTCTTCTCTCTCTCTCTCTCTCTCTCTCTCTCTCTCTCTCTCTCTCTCTCTCTCTCTCTCTCTCTCTTTTCTTCTTGTTTTCTTCTTGTTGTTGTTTTTATTTATTTTGAACTGCTTGAAAATTTCATGTCTGTTAGTAGTCAGGAAAGCCAATAGTCTGATTGAAATCACATATCAACATGAAATAAAAGATAGGCCTAAATAGTTAATCTCTATTTAAACAAGAATGAGAGAAATGGGGGAAAAAAAGAGTATATAAGGATGTGTAAAGTGATATGATATTTAATAAGGCTCTCTTGTTCAACTTTTGTAAGGTCAGCTTGCAATCTTTCCTCATCAATTTGAGAAGGGCTGACTTCATGGTTTTCCTTCTCAGATAAGGTTTGAGAATGTCCATCACTGGCAGGGTTTTGACCATGAGCTTGCCTTCCACTCGGTGAAAGACCATCCTTCGAAATTCCTTGGTTCAAATGGCCAAAGAAGACAAGATATGAAACACATTTCAGACAAAAGCATCCATCTTAATGCTAAAGAAATCATATTGATGCACAAACACGAGGCCTAAGCTTGAGCGCTGGATCCATAATCTTCTGAGGTTCTAACAAAGATAATAAAGGACCATGCATGCATTTAAGGATTTTCTCACATGAGCAATATCAAATGGAGAACCACAAATTAATACCAATACAAGATTATTATTATTTATTTGTTTTTTTATAAATGGCAACTAATAATTTTATAAAGGTAAACAAGAAGCGTCAAGGAAATTGAAGAGGGTCCCCTATACAAGGAGGCTCATTAGAGATTTTCTCATCAACTCATTAGTCAATGAGAGTGACTTCAAGAGTATATAAGGATGTGTAAGTGATGTGATATTTACCAAGTCTCTCTGGTACAACTTTTGTATGGTCAGCCTGGAATCTTTCCTCATCATGCTCCTTTGCAGAGAGCTGTCCTAGTGCCTTTGTTTCATTATCTCCTAGATGTGGATCGACTAATTTTCAAAGTATATGATTATAATGTTAGTTCCATGTTTCAGAGGCAATTCAAACTCTTAGTACTGATTGAGCAAGTAAACAAGCACAAGAATTCAGCCATACTGCAGCCAACATGAAAATAATCCTTACCCCATGGATGAGTTTGCTCTTTGAAGCAACCTTCAATTTGAGAAAAGCTGGCTTCATGGTTTTCTTTCTCAGATATGGTTTGAGAATGTCCATCACTGGTATGAGCTTGCCTTCCACTCGGTGAAAGACCATCCTCCGAAATTCCTTGGTTCGATGGACCTGAAAAGACATTTCAGACAAAAGCATCCATCTTAATGCACAAACACCAAACATAAGCTTGACCTCATGGTGGCATTGGTAGAAGATTTACCATGGACTGCAATCCTCTCAACAGATCCTGTATGAAAACCCACTGAAGAACCCAAAGATTTGTCTGCGAGGCGTTTCTGTTTAGCCTCATTTTCTATTCGAATTTGATGCTCAAGCTTTTCCACAAGCTTTCTTTCATCTTCTTCACGCTCCTCTTCTAGTTGTTTCAGGTCGTAAACACTTTCAGCAGCCAAGGTACTGCCGCATGGTACAAACAGAGACTGGGTCAAATGCCAAAATCCCAGAGTAGAAGGTGTTGCCCGGGTAACACTTAATCCTCTCCCATACATTAGATAATCAGCTCAAACCGAATCTCAGGTGGGCGACAAAAGAAGGAACAGTTGGGATGCATACATCCACGAAAGAAACCTTTCAGGACTGTATATGCCATCCAGCCAAGTGCGCTACATCAATAAGAAGGGAATCCCACAAAATAATGTCATTCTAAAATTCAAGCGGGCCACACCGTGCGAATTTAGAGGTTTTAGGCATGATTTGACACTGTTTCCATGGTGTGGGCAGCCCTTGTTTCAAATGAGCCTGATTTTTAAGAACTACAGTGAACATGGGTGGTTTAAACCGATGGATGGAGAGGATACCATGTACACGTCATGGTCGTCCCACAAAGATCAATTCTATGGATGGAATGAATCTGTTTGGCCTATTTGATTTGCTGTATTTGCTTATAATTTAACTGTATTTAGTAGTTAATATTGTTGTTGATGTTGTAAATATGTGAGCAACAGAGTTCTATTGATGCTATCGAGCAGAGTTTGATGCCATCAAAAAAATTCAGGAAATTTAAGATTTTTTGTTGGAAATTTTTGGTGATTTCTCCGTGCCATTGAAGGTGTGTGTGCAGAAATGTGTAAGTGCAGAATTTGTTTCATATTTCAATTGTGATTCTCATGAAGGTTATATATATATATATGGTGTAATTGGAATTTTGGAGTATCAAGGTCTTTCTAATTCGTTATGGGGTTTCAAGAACATGGCTTGGCTTCTAAAGGAGATTCGAAGCTTGTTCAAATCGGACAATCTCTATTTCTAATGTATGTGTTTTAGCCACACCATCCAATCATTTTGGTATATCATTTTAGGGCATGAGCCAAAAAATGAGCTAAATCCATCACTCAAGTAAACCACACTACAAGCAGTCAGAATAAAGATTGCCCACCGTTGAATGCTATTAGGGCCCACCGTGATGTTTATTTGAGATCCAACTTGTTCATTAGGTCACATAGATATGGATGAAGAGAAAACATAAATAATGGCTTAATTCAAAAATCTTATCCTCTATGAACCCAGAGAAATCTTAATGTTAGGCGTTTAATTCTTCATTATTTTATGTGGTGTGGTCCACTTGAGCTTTGGATCAGCCTCATTTTTATTGCATGCCCAATATGGCACAGATATAACACATAGATCATGGTAGGTCCCATGGAATTTTGGCTCGGACATTAGTGTCAAGCTGCCCCACCATGAGGTGCCCATGACATCCACGCCTTCCACCATGTGCACCCACTCATGTCCACATTAAAATCTAAAATAAGCTGATTAAATAAATAAATAAAACTCAAGGATAGGATGTGTACAATAAGTTCTTGAAATATATGATTTTTAGGTGTAACGATCTTAATTTTAGTGCACTTAGAACTAAAATAAATTATTAAATATTTTTATTTTTAATTAAGAAATAAAAATAAGTTAATAATTGAGTTGGTAGAGACACTCTTAGTTGAGAGAGGTCGGAGGATTGACTCTTGACATTGCGATTCCCGATTGTAGTTGGGGTTGGAGGGTTGATTTCTAGAGCAGTAGAGAAATTACAAAAGAAAAACCAATGAGAGAAAAGGAGATGAAGAGGGCTTGATCAGATAAGTTTCAGTCCCTGGGTCTTTTTTTTTGTTAATTTCTTTTTGATTCTATGTAATGGATGGTGTGGATCATTCACACGATTATTGTATAGGTACGTAGAAAATTTTTAACAAATAAATGATTTGCAATTTCATATTTGGATAATAGTATTTTAGAAATAGATTTAATTACTTATATCCGACTATGTTAATATAGATCTAAATGAGTCATTTGATCCTAAGCATCAAAAGATTTCATGCCTTAAATTTCAGATCAATCCGATCGGTGGATGGGTCAATTTTATCAGATTTAACCATAAGAATTATTTATACCTTAGATTCTAAAATTGTGATCGAACAGATCAGATTGGATCCCCACTACGTATGCTAATTTTGAAATAGATCTAAATTGTCATCCCGAGAGTATGGGTGAATTTGACCGTTTGATGGGTAATAAGGATGAAAGGTTACGATCGTACCTATTATACTTTAAATATTTTTATTTTTATTTTTATTTTGTAATATAAATGGTTTTGATCGAAGCGAACTATTGACCCATTCTCAATCTAAAATTTTATGATATCAATGGATGGCTTAGTTCCATCCTATATAGCAGTGGATCATTTAAAATAAGAAAAATAAGGAAACTTAAAAAGTTAAAATTTTGAATCATCTGAAAATTTTCAACAGATTGATTCGACTGGTTGATAATACACTGAAATTTTCAATTATTCTAAACTTTGAAATTTTAAATTTTGTGAGTTAAATTAGTGACAATCCTTGATCATTTAAAAATAGAAGGACAATCCGAACACTTAGTTGATCAAGTGGACCCCACATGATAAGATGACTAACTATAAATATGTAATCTGAGAGAATTCAGAATATAACGATTGAATTCTCTGTATGAGTTGTTCGAATTAAGAATTTATTAACCAAAAGTGAATTGATCAAATTAGTTAGATATATGCAAATAAGAAGCTAATTGAGCTATGTACTTAGGTAATTGCTAACCGATTAATTTCAAGGTAACATATTGGAATCCACATCACCAGATTTTAGGTGAGTGATCCCAACATGTTTCCTCATCATTGTGATTAAATTAGTCATTTGATTATTTTCGCTAATTGTGATTCTTTGTGTTGAATGCTTATTTGTTTAAAATTAAAATGTCATATACTGTTATATATGTGACAATTGTTAGCATGATGCATAAATCATATTCATACTTTTATGTCATGCATCGCATAACTATGCTGAATACCTAGGGGCACTCTTTGGATGACCTGTAGGTACTTATAGTATCGGGTGACATAGGAAACCCTCTCTGGATGCCCATAATATGTAAAAGCCTACCAAGATGGTGGAAGCCTACCCCAAAAATAGAGTTTGTAGGTTAATGGGATCCAATTCAAGCAAGTGAACTGATCAACTCACTTGATGCATTCATGCATCCATGCATCTCATGACATTCATGCATTTCTATTTTAATTATGATGTGCATGAATCATGATGGGTTCACTCACTGAGCCTAGCCAGTTGATGTTTTATTGATGAAAAAACTATATAGATTTAATGGACGAAGAAACAACTGCTCAAGTTTCAGAGCAGAAAGGTAAACTAGTGGATTATTCACAAGGGTTAGTCCCTATCTTGATGAAGATAAGTTGAATATGTTAAATAATTAACATATCTAGTTAAACTCATGTTATTCCTTTAATTATGTCTTTGAAATATTTTTAAGTTGAGTAACTAAAAGTTATAAATAGTTAAAGCTTTTATTAGTAAATGATTTAATAGAATCCCAAATGAGTGGGTTATAATGCCATGATTAACTTTTGTGAATGTTATAAATATATGGATTAAATGTCCATAAATAATTATGATGGTAGATATATATGTATGTGATTGAAATAAATGAACGTGAGATGTTTTGCTTAAGGTTTGAGTTTAAAAACTTAGTGTACATTTTAACTAAGCTTCTGAAAAGCAGTATAAAGGAGTGATTTTAATACACATGGTGTACAAGTCATGTGCCCTAACTTAGGTCTAATGGTGCACACTATATATTTGAATTTCAGGGCGTGACATTAGGCATCCTTTCATATTAATGGGACAAACCTAATTAATAGATTGAATGACATATACACACCATGACTAGGCCCCCACATAATCTTGAAGGATTGCCTCTGAGAGCCTTTTGTGAGAACTTCTCATGACAAAAGCTAGGTGGATCAACATCCACCATGTCCATCTATTTTTATAGATCGTGTTAGGATATGTGCACAAAAATAAGTATGATCTGAAACTTAATTGGGCTACATAACAAAAAATTTCTTAAGGCCACGTAAGCTTTGGATTGGCATATTATTTCTGTGTTTTGAATTTATCCCAATAGGAATGGACTTATGAATAGTATGGATGGCATATAAACATCATGGTGGACATCTGGATGGTTTCAATAACAGGCATTTCCCTACCTACTTTTTCCCATCATGCTGCCCATTTGAGTTTTGGATCAGCTTGGTTTTTTGTCCATGTCCTTACATGATTTAACAAAAAGGATTGATGAGGTGAATTTCTCACAAACGTCAATGTGCTTCTGCCTGGCTTCCCAGCCTAGGAAGTTCCTGCCCAAGGCTTTCCTAGACAATTTGGATCCCATCCAATCTCGAAAGGTTTAAACGATGGGTGTCCCACCCCAACTACATAGTCTCAGGTGAGAGTTTTGGGTGGCCGTAAAGTGGTTGCTATCGTCACCTACCTTGAGCTTGAGCAGGCAGTGCCGAGGGGTCCACGGTGATGTATGGGTTTTATCCACATCGTCCATCCATTTTGCTATATCATTTTAAGATACGAGCCCACATAAATGAAATAAGTGGACTGCAGTGGTGACAATGATGCCCAGGTTGAAACTTTCATAAGGTCACATGGACATGGATGAAGGGAAAGCATGAATATCACCCAACTTATGCAGCGCCAGGGAAGTTTTTAACAATTGGCATTCAATCCCCACTGTGGTCTCCACCTGTATTGGCCCAGCCTCATTTTGAGGATTGTATCCTCATACGATGACAGGAAAAATAGATATAACAATGTGGATAAAACCCATGATGACAGGATAAATAGATATAACAATGTGGATAAAACCCATGATGACAGGATAAATAGATATAACAATGTGGATAAAACCCATACATCATGGTGGGCCTCTTGAGAGAGTTTCACATGTTCTGATCGAGCTCCTGACAGGCAAGAGTAATACCTACTGTTGGATCTCAAATAGACATAATGGTGGCCCTATAAAGGTTTCAACGGTGGGCGTCATTATTTCCACCGTTTTCTGTGGTGGGGTTTACTTGAGCTTTGGATCTACGTTATTCTTTGTCTCGTACTTTAAAATGATTTCTCCAAACAGATGTATGTGTGGATACAACACATACATCATGGTAGGGCCCACATAACGTGGTGACATCACTTCAGCAGCTATTCCGCGACCGCCAGCATTACGAGGATTAACCACCGCCTTGAATTATGCCTAATGGTTGTGTGTTGGAAACAGATACTATATGGACTCCCACCCTTAATTTTCTTTTTATAGGCCTAACATGGTATGTATGTGAGATCCACTCTGACCATTAGATGTATCATCAAGTAATTGGCCTAGTGCCAATAAATCAGGCTAACCCGTGATTCATAAGGGCCACACCAATGAGAATAATTAGGAGAGAGACATTTACCCTTGATTTTTACAGGGCCCATCATGAAGAAACTGTGAAATCTATTCCAACCATTAGATGTCACACCAAAAGTAAGCCTAGGTCCCAAAAAATAAGTTCATACATGATTCATGTGAGCCACACTAAGCAAAGCTGTTTGGAGGGTGAACCTTTCCATGTGAGCCACACTAAGCAAAGCAGTTGATTTTACGTTAACAACATGATGGACCCACCTAATCCCCGGTGGAATTTTCATGATAAAATGAAATTAGTATGCAATGGAAGCATTTACTTATATATATATATATATATATATATATATATATATATATATATATATATATATGGGTAATGCTCACACGCAAGTACTTGACATTTACATTTTCGTCCAACTAGCTATGCATTTAATGAAATTTTTTTTCGTAATTAATGTAAGTAAATGTCCAAGTAGTTGTGTGTGAGCATTACCCACACACACCCACATATATATATATATATATATATATATATATATATATATTACACTAAAAATCATCTCTTCTGTCTGTCGATAGACATCCACCCCTGCATCATATGCACCCTCCGATTGTAAGCCATGG
Source organism: Magnolia kwangsiensis (assembly GCA_037074715.1). Taxonomy (NCBI): domain Eukaryota; kingdom Viridiplantae; phylum Streptophyta; class Magnoliopsida; order Magnoliales; family Magnoliaceae; genus Magnolia; species Magnolia kwangsiensis. The sequence goes on from CM073581.1 coordinate 104,277,880, forward strand.
GCCCAAACCTCCAGCCAATGTTGTACGACTTAGTTGGGACATATAATCGTTAAACCTTCTCAATTGTTTGACCCACCTAGATGTGGTTCAGACATCTGTCCGTCCATTCTGTTCATCACCTGGATGAGTGATCTCACAAGTCATTCCGATCCAAAACTCAAGTTGGCACAACCAACTGATTTTACGTGTCTTAGGCATATTTTCACACGGTTACAGATGGTGTGGCCCATTTGATTTTCAGATGCGGCTGATGTTTGGGAGATCCCGTAAAATGGAGGGGAGTGACCATAAACACGGTGCAGATGTCCGAGATACTTTAGCGTGGTGTATTTGTGTATAAATATAAAGATGACTTAAGGATAATTCCTCCATCTCCGTATATGTATAAGAGAGAGCAAGCCTTACACTTGTTCAGTTTCCTGATGGCCGAGAAGCTCTTTGTCACGACCGGCGCACTAAAAAATAAAATAAAATAAGTTAGCGGGTATCAAATGAGAGCGGCGTAATAAAAGAAAGCAGAACCAGATCCAACAAAGATAAAAACATTTAAATTCTTGTCTCTTCTATGATCCCTCTTTTTCTTTTTCTTTGACTTTTCCTGTATCTGTTTTGAATCATCCGGTCTTTTATTGACATTTCTTTCATCCGGAAGCTCTTGTAAAAAGATTTCCATAGCAGCATCATATTTCTCTTGGGCATTTGTACCTGCTAGATCTTCCAAACGTTCCTGTCAAAGGAAGATAACCACCAACAACATTTAAACTCAACCTCAATGAAGTGATTAAACTAAATTAATACAGACCTGCAATAACTTCTTCACTAGGAATAACATAATTCCCCAGTAATCAATGGCAGAGATGGCCTCGAGCTCACGTTCCAACTGCTGCATGGCAGCAAGCTTCTGCATGATCATTGCATCATAGTTACCCATCTGCAGGACAACAACCGACTAATGAGACATCACTAAAATGTCATTTATGCATTAAATATTCAACTAGAAAAAACTAACCTCCTTATATGAAGGCTGCTTTTGATTTTCGATTATGTCTAATAATCTATCGTCAGCTTGATCCAGTTCGTCTTGCATTCTCAAATCCTTCCTGTTGCTGGATGTAACATTGGAAGCCTAATATTCTTCAAGAACAAATGAAATAGCAGTCCGCTCGTACACTGGATCATCTTCTCTCACCGCAAGATCTTCATACCGCTTCTTCAAGAGAGACTCCAAACTTTGAGCGACATATCCCACGGAGTAATCCCTTTTCCTAATTTCTTCATCACAGAGACATGAAAGAGTACAACAAGCCTCGATATAGCATTTATGCATAAATTTATCTTGGCAGAGGGTCTGTAAGAGATAAATCTCCATCTTTAGCTTTTCAAAAATCTTCATTCGCCGACGGCCTCTGTCTTCCCTCTTACAAGTCCATGATATAGGTGTTGGGGGCCTTGCACAAAACCTTAGGATCTAGCCACCCGAACAAACCAGAATTATGGGATAATAATGCAATGAAATAAATCAAAGCAACAATCACACACCACACAAGAGTTTTTTACGTGAAAAACCCTCAAAGAGGTAAAAATCACGGGACTTCATCCAGATCAACAATCCACTATAAAAGCAGAACGTTACAACCGATCACAAGCACACCTTACTGTGACCAAACATTCATCACTCACGCAAGAGTGGATAAACAGTAAGAGAATAAAAAGAAAACTGAGAGATCTCACTGATCACGAGGACGTAAAAGCGCTAAGACGACGACTCCCTTCCACAAGCTTCCTCTCTCTCTTCTCTCTCTCTCTCTCACACCCTAAGCCCTTTTAGAAAACTCTCTTGTGTTTTTCTTCACACAACATAATCCCCTAAAAAACCCTAGGAACCCCTTTTTGTAGTTTTAGGAAACTCCTTTCCGCATTCCTGTTGCGAAAGGACTCAAATTCGTAATTTCACGCAAAAAACTGCGTAACCTAGGACTGGTCTTAGAAATTTCAAGACTGGTCCTAACCGCCTACGACTGGTCGTAACTCACCCACGACTGGTCTAAACTGCGGAGAAAATTAGCAACAACTCGCTGGACTTTGAGTCGTGTTAGGGCTCGAACCTACAATCGGTCGAGCGCCTCCCATGACCGGTCGAAGACCACCTACGACCGGTCGAGCAGCGCGATGAAACCCTCCGAAATTTCAACTACTGCACCGTCTCTCCTCTAAACTGAGGAGAAAAATTCCATCAAATCTCTCCCTTTCCGACTCAGGAGGAATTTACCTTCTTCAGTCCAACCAGGTTTTTACAAACCTTAAACTTGCCCTTGAGCAAAGCCTTGGTCATCATGTCTGACCTATTATCGTCCGTGTGGACTTTCTCAAGCTGTAACACTTTCTGTTCCAAAGTATCCCTTATCCAATGATACCGAACCTCTATGTGCTTCGACTTAGAGTGTTGACTTGGATTCTTACTCAAGTGTATAGCACTTTGACTATCGCAATAGACCACGTGCTCCTCTTGCTTCAAGCTAAGTTCCTATAGGACCTCTTCATTCAAAGCATCTCTTTACATGCCTTAGTGACTGTAATGTACTCGGCCTCTGTCGTCGACAATGTTACGACCTTTTGTAGCTTGCTCTGCCAAGAAACCGCTCCCCCTGCAAACGTGAACATGAACCCCGATGTGGACTTCCTGGAGTCTATGTCGTCTGCCATATCTACGTCTGTGTAGCCCTCTAACACAGGTTTTTCGTCACCATAGCATAGGCTCAACCTGGATGAGCCTCTTAAATACCGCAGTATCCATTTCACCGCTGCCCAATGTTCTTTACCAGGATTGGCAAGATACCAGCTGACAACACCAACCGCATATGCTATGTCTGGGCATGTATACACCATAGCATACATCAAACTTCTTACAGCTGACGCGTAGGGTATGTTTTGCATCTCTTCCACCTCTGCCTTCGTCTTGAGACACTATCTGTCGCTCAATCTGAAGTGACCATCCAGTGGAGTACTGACCGGCTTCGCTGCATTCATATTGAATCGCTATAGGACTTTCTCAATATACCGCTCTTGTGACAGCCAAACCTTTTTGCTGCTTCTGTCACGAGTTATCTCCATTCCTAGGATCTGTTTAGCCGAGCCCAAGTCTTTCATCGCAAACGACTTGCCCAACTCTTGTTTCAGCCTGTCGATCTTCTTGATGTCTTTTTCCATGATGAGCATGTCATCAACGTATAAGAGCAGAACTAAGAAATCACCATCTGAGAACTTGCGCGTGAACACACAGTAGTCCGATTCCGTTCTGCCATACCCATGCTATAACATGAATGAATCGAACTTCTTATACCATTACCGTGGAGCTTGTTTCAGCCCATACAAGCTCTTCCTCAGCCTACACACCATATGTTCTTTGCCCTTGACTTCGAACCCCTCTGGTTGGTGCATGTAGATCTCTTCTTCCAGGTCACCATGGAGGAAGGTAGTTTTAACGTTTAACTGCTCTATCTCAAGATCCATGTTAGCCGCCACCCCAAGCAACACCCGTATAGATGTCATCCTCACCACTGGTGAGAATATCTCCTCGAAGTTTATGCCTTTCCTCTGACCAAACCCTTTCACCCAAGTCTGGCCTTGAACATCGTCTGTGAATTCTTCTACTCAACCTTCTTTCTGAACACCCACTTATTGCTCAGAGCTTTCTTGCCCTTAGGCAGTTTCACTATGTCGTAGGTGTGATTCTTATGTAAGGATTGCATCTCCTCTTGCATAGCTTTCAATCATTCCTCCTTATGCTCGTCGGCTAGGGCCTCAAAATAATCTTTTGGTTCTCCCCCATTAGTTAGCATAATATACTCATGCGGTGAGTACCTTTTGGACGGTTGTCTGTCCCTAGATGACCTCCTCACCTGTGGCTCAACAGGTGGATCAAGTGGGGGCTGCTCCCCCAGTACATCTTCTATAGGAACTCTCTCGTCCTCTGCACATTACTGTACTCCCCCATCATCAGGTACCACGGGAGGAATAACTGGATCCATGTCCTCTAGCTCACCTGAACTAGGTTGGTTCTTCTCTGGCTTAACAATATCTTCTATACACTGATCTTCAAAGAAAACCACATTTCTGCTCCTGACGAGCTTCCTCTCAGTCGGATCCCACAATCTGTAACCGAACTTTTCATCACCGTACCCTGAGAACACACACTGTCTGTTCTTCATATCGAGCTTGGACCTCTCGTCCTTTGGTACGTGAACGAATGCCCTGCATCCAAACACCCCGAGATGACTGTACGATAAATCCTGTCCAGTCCACACCTTCTCAGGCACTTCTCCATTCAACGGGGCTGATGGAGACCTGTTTATCAGATACACTGCCGTGTGCATTACTTCTACCCAGAACGTCTTGGGCAATTTCGGGTGGGATAACATACATCTGATTCTCTCAACAATGGTGCAATTCATTCGCTCAGCTACACCATTATGTTGGGAGGTCTTAGGAACCTTCTGTTCATGCCGTATACCGAGGGACTTGCAGTACTCATGAAAGTCGCCGATGTATTCACCACCATTATCAGTGCGGATGCACTTCAATGATCTACCTGTCTCTCTCTCGACTATAGCATAAAACAACTTAAACACACCAAAGGCCTCGTCCTTGGATTTCAAAGCATAAGCCCAAACCCTCCTAGATGCATCATCTATAAAAGTAACAAAATACAATGCCCCACCCAAGGTTTTTATCCTCATAGGACCACAAACATCAGAATAAACCAAATCTAATGTATGCACTTTATTAACGTGAGAAGCAGATTTAACAAATGAAACTCTATGCTGTTTTCCTGATAAACAATCAAGACATGTTTTGAGAAGTATACCTATCACGTTTGGAAGGAGCCGCTTCCTCACTAGTAGCTGAAGTCCTTTTTTCACTCATGTGGCCTAGATGCCTGTGCCACATGTCTATAGTTGAATCTTTCGCTACGTTCAACCCACCCTTGCATACACTGACACTTGCATTGTACAGGGTGCAACACTTCTTTCCTCTGGCTGCGATCAATGAACCTTTGATGAGCTTCCACCGCCCACCAGCAAATCGACTTTCATATCCATCATCATCCAACCTTCCCGTCGATATCAAGTTGAGGCGAAGGTCTGGAATATGCCTCACATCCTTGAGAACCAACGTGCAACCCACATCAATCTTCACATAAATATCATCAATTCCCACGATCATTGATACGCCAGAATTTCCCATCTTCACGGTTCTATAGTCACCTGACTTGTAGCTTGTGAAGAAATCTCTGCATGGAGTCATATGAAAAGAAGCTCCTGAGTCAATCACCCAGTCGGTGTCCTGACTCGTAGCCGTGAGATATACATCGTGATCTGCTGAAAGAATAATAATAATGTCGCCATCTGAAGCGACCGTAATAGAATCTGATTCATCTTCCTTCTCCTTTCCTTTTTCTTTCTTTTCGTTCTTAGCCTTACGACATACATGCTTATAGTGGCCCTTCTTGCCACAATTCCAGCATTTAACATCTTTTCTATTACTCGACTTGCCTCTTGATTTATCTCAGGCCTTCCCGCCCTTTCTATTATTTTCTCACCTCCGTTCCTGTGTCATAAGTGTCTCTTGCTGAGTAGACCCCTGAGACTTCCTCCTTGTCTCTTCATTTAAGAAACAGCTAGTAACCTGTTCCATGGATATCTTTCCGTCTGGCCCGGAGTTACTTAAAGACACCACTAATGTCTCCCAACTGTCAGGCAACGAACTAAGCAATAATAAAGCCTGCAATTCATCATTCGGAACCATCTTCATAGAAGAGAGTTGGTTCACTATATTGCTAACCTCATTCATGTGCTCGGCCATAAAATCACCATTCTTGAACTTGAGATTCACAAGTCGCCTTATTAGAAAAATTTTATTACCGATCATCTTTCTCTCATACAGCCCTTATAGTTTCAGCCATAGGCTAGCGGCTGAGGTTTCCATAAACACATGGTGCAATACAGAATCATCCAGTCATTGTCTAATAAATCCCACCACCTTTCGGTCTAACTTCTTCCAATCATCATCAGACATATCCTTGGATTTTACTGATATGCCTAAAATTGGAGAATATAAATCCTTACAATAAAACAAGTCCTCCATCTTAGTCTTCCATACGGTCCAGTTAGAACCATTGAGGCTGATCATCCTTGATGAGCTACCTTCCATAATTCCAAACCGATCCTTCCCGTTCAATGAACGTAGCGCTCTGATACCACTTTGTTGGGGGCCTTGAACAAAACCTTAGGATCTAGCCGCCCGAACAAACCAGAATTATGGGATAATAATAAAATGAAATAAATCAAAGCAATAATCACACACCACATAAGAGTTTTTTACGTGAAAAACCCTCAAAGAGGTAAAAACCACGGGACCTCGTCCAGATCAACAATCTACTATAAAAGCAGAACGTTACAACCAATCACAAGCACGCTTTGCCGTGACCAAACATTCATCACTCACACAGGAGTGGATAAACAGTAAGAGAATAAAAAGAAAACTGAGAGATCTCACCGATCACGAGGACGTAGAAGCGCTGAGACGACGGCTCCCTTCCACAAGCTTCCTCTCTCTCTTCTTTTTTTCTCTCTCTCTCACACCCTAAGTCCTTTTAGGAAATCCTCTTGTGCTTTTCTTCACACAACATAATCCCCTAGAAAATCATAGGAACCCCTTTTTATAGTTTTAGGAAACTCCTTTCCGCATCCCTGTTGCGAAAGGACTTAAATCCGCAATTTTGCGTAAAACTGCATAATCGTAGAAATTTCAGGACTGGTCCTAGAAATTCCAGGACTGGTCCTAGCCACATACGACTGGTCCTAGCTCACCTACGACTGGTCCTAGCTCACCCACGACTGGTCGTAGACCGCAGAGAAAATTAGCAACAACTCGCTGGACTTTGAGTTGTGTCAGGGCTCGAACCCACGACCGGTCGAGCACCTCCCATGACCGGTCGAAGACCACCTATGACCAGTCGAGCAACGCGATGAAACCCTCCGAAATTTCAACCATTACACCGTCTCTCCTTTGAACTGAGGACAAAAACCCCATCAACAGGTTCTACATCAGTCGAAGAAGGGCGAAACATCCAGTATAAAAATTCATCCTTATCTGGCCCTCCATCTTCACCGAGAGTAGCATTTTCAGCTTTATTAGAAACAGTCACGGTTGTCAACAAAAACTCATTCAAAATGAGATGATGTGAATCGTCACTGAGAGTAATCCCCTCTAGAACATCACTCACCAGAGGGCCGACACCCTCGGTATCATCTACTGAGGTGGTCTTCTCAGAGTCTTTGCCTAACTTACACAATTTCGAGAGTCTGTGCAAGTAGAGGAATATATTCGGAAGCATGTCTGGACCCAAGAAGCAAATACAAGCAGGTGTTTTATCCAGCCCATGATCTATCAATTCCAAACCTGGCGCAAGGTTCTCGAGCTCACCCATGGCTGCTCGTATCGCCGTCTGAACGTGAACATCAGCAACACACTTATTCTTTAGAAGCAACTGAAACATAAACTGCATACTTTCAAGGTGTTTGGCACGTTTGGGATCATTAACCAATGGCCATCTTTGGTTGATGGTGTCAGCTGTTGTGAGAGATTGGCGTGTCGCCTGATTTTTGAGAATTTTCATAGCTGCATTGAAATCGACTGGTTTCCAACAACCATTGAGAATCATATCTACCGAGCTACTGTCCACCTCTTTTGGCAGGACTCCCTGAAAATTCGCTTCCAGGTTGCTAATGTGCGCCAATACATGCTGCTTGTGGGATTCGCAGTCCTTGAATTCCGAACTGCAACAACAGCATACCCAGAACTTCAAGGTCTTTTGATGCTCGGCATATGAGAGAGCTTCCGAAAGCACACCTAATGCTAACACATTACTTTTTGAGGAGTAGCGGGCCCAGAGATCGTGGAAACTCACTTCAAGAAAACTCCGTCTCTTCTCGACACTCAACGAGTTCCAATACTTTCGAACTGAAGTAATCCTTTGGAGCCACTCAGTAGTCATCTTCTGAAGTTCTGCATTCTTCCGCTTGTTGGCCAGTTTTATTTTAGGCCCAGACAAAGATTCAAAGAAGATTCGATCATCATCTTTCTGGGGATTTGGTGCATACAGTTTCTGCTGCAGGAGCCTCATCTCCTTCCGCCGCTCTTCTTGTGCGTTGAGGGCCTGCTCACACTCGCTCTTGACAGAGTCGGGAATTGGGGTGGCGGTGGTTGGTTTGGGTTGATTGGAAGGCTCATGTTGGACGGAAGAGGTGAGGCCGGGTGGGGCTGGTGGTGGTTTTTTCGGGGGTGCGGCAGGCGGCTTCGTTTTGTTCTTCTTACGTGCCATGCGCTAGAGCTAGTTGGGATTGCACGTGCATAACAGCAGAGGCTCTCTCTAACAGGAAGAGATTATTTTCGAGGAAAAAACACAAACGGATTGTGGGCAATGTAGGGAAAATGGTGAGATTGATACGTACCGATCGAGCTCGCCTACCAAACGCGAAGATGAGGAGAATGAGATTTGGGTTTTGGAGAATTCTCTCTCTCGAATCTTGATTTCTTGATATTCTTGATTTTTGAATCTTGAAGAGGAAGATCGAGCTGTTTGTTAGAAGAAGAGAGTGTGGGAATTTTAAGAGCCGAGATTAACGAAATGCGCAAACGTAAGATGGGAAGAAGAACAGAGATGAACATTCATAAAGTCGACTGGACGTTTGAAAAACCTACACGCGCGTGAAGCGTATTATCTACACGCAATCACACGTGCTAATATCGAATGTATTTGCCCGATCTGAGTTGCCTATCATTTGTACAACACTGTTTAAATTATTTTTCACGAAAATATGAAAGTTTTATCCTTTAGGAAGGTCACAGTGTAAATAATAATTGGACGGCTAGATGCTTAGTTTAGCTGTCCATTTTTTTATACAATGTACCCCACCTTAGTATTGTAATGGCTATATTATAAGGTTATAATATCTTAACACCGTGGCCCTTCCTGTGGAAAGATCCGATCTTGTAAACTTGTTCCATATTGGCACGTGTGTTTGCGTGTTGATGAAGAGGATTATACACGTGCAGGCTTAACAAACCTCCCTTGGCGGGGAGCGGTTGGGCTAGGTTCGTTAACTCTACACGCGTGTAGGAATCTGCCCATGTTCACGCAGACATTCGTACCCATGCGTGTGAGAGATCTGAGCTTCCATCAGGCGGTATACCGATTGCAGGGCTGCAGGGAATTTGTCCAGTCTTTGGCTCTGCGAGGCCATCTTGATGTATGCGTTATATCCACACCGTCCATCTATTTTGCAAGCTTGTTTTAGACGATGAACCCAAACATGAAACATATCCAATGCTCAAGTGTACCACACCAAAGGAAATAGTATGTGTGATTGAATCGCGCACATTGGAAACATTTTCGGGCACAAGAAAGTTTTTTAACCGGATCCAAAAGGGAAGACCTGAGCCCAACTACCTTAAAATCGGGTACCCGCAGGTCCAATTACCTCTACAACCCTTCATTTGCATGGCGTGATAGCCGATCCGCAGGCACTCGAAAATTGTAGACATACGAAACAATCTAAACTGTCCAATTGCGAAGCCCTGCTGTAGATTGTCACCAAAAGTCAAAATTGACGGAACGATTCTTAACCCCCGATTAATGGGCATTTGTTTGTCCGATTAGACCGATGGCCCACTTTTTTCACATGGCCGTTCACTAAATGTCCAAACCGTCAACTAGAAAATCAAATCATTGTACTTTCGGGTCTGGGAGCCATCTACGGTGGACCACAATTCGGACGGTTTAAATTAATTACTTGCATGCCCGTCCATTTTTATTTTTTAATTTTTGACGGTCTCCTCCCATTGATGGACCAGGGGCCTCAACAGGACAATTATGGAAAGAAATACAATAGCAGTCTACACTGCACGCTCAACTGAAAAAGGGTCCTAAAAACTGTACATGAGACTTTCCAATTTGGGAGATTTTGTTGGGAACGTTCCACAGTGGGACTCAACAAACCAATGGTCTGGATTATTGAACCATGGGCCCCACATGTCAAGAACTGGAACCCCGTGCATAACGTGCAAAGATGCAGCCCATGTACATCGTGCAATTCCTTTAGAAATGCTCCGTCTAATTTCGTACATTACAACAAATCAAATAAGATCCCTGTCGCTAGTCGGGGGAGGCGACTTGCCTGTAATCCCAAGCTCTGTGGAGCCCACCCTGATGTTTATGTTACATCCACTCTGTCCATCCGTGTCGTCAGCTCATTTTAGGACATGAACCTAAACATGAGCGAGATCCAAAATTCAAGTGAGCCACACCAATGAAGATTGAACGGCCACAATTGAAACCTTCTTGGGGCCGAAGTTTTGGATCAGGCTAATATGTGTTTTCCCTTCATCCAGGATGGAATCACCATATTGGATGGCACATAAACATCACAGTGGGCCCCAATGTTTTCGATGGTGTGGCCCACTCGAGTTTTGGATCTCCCTTGTGTTTGGGCTCACATCCTAAAATGAGCCTGTGAAACGCATGGACAGAGTGGATATAACTCGAACACCGGGGTAGGCCCCACAGAAAATTTGGGGTTGTTGGGATTCCTGTAACACTGGTTACAGGCAACTTGCATGCGCTTGATGGGCGCCACAGTGGATGCATGACACACCAAGAATCTCATGGATAGGCCAATAACAATTCCATCCACGGTGTCGTGCAAATAGCCAGTCAAGAAAAGATGCAGCAGCAGTCCATAGCCAACTGAAAATAAGGCCTACTAATGGATGGATAGGATCTTCCAGTCCAATAACAGGACTACAATCCCACGTGAAAAAAAAAAAAAAAATACTTCCCCAATAACAGTAATAAAAATTCGAGCCCCAAAGAAAATTTTACATACTAGATTGTTTATTCCTAAAACTGGTTTGAATATTACCTTTCTTCCTTTTCCCACCAAAACTCTTCAAGAACACCATTTCAAAACGATCAATACAAGCAGGCCCAGGTGGAGCCTCTGTGATATTCAGAAGCTAAGCAACACACCATTGCGTCAATGAACCTCTCTAATCTCAAAACAAAGTGGCATAAATACATGACTAACAACATTCCTGCAATGTATCATGTAACTCTAAGAGCATAGATTAGAGACTCAACAATAGCTCAAACGCTACAGATGCATGGAATTTCATGAGATGGCGATATAAATATTCACTTAGATTAATTGTGCTAGAAAGAAATTTAACACTTGTTTGCAGTAAATGCCTACTATGATGGAGCACCTAGATAAGAGGCCAGCCGCAATATATCGCTGAATATTCCACCTGCAGTGACTTGGGCCCCTGCACCTGGCCCGCGGACAATCAGCGGCTGCTCCTTGTATCTCATCGTCGTAAAAGCGATGATGTTGTCAGATCCAGAGAGCTGCGCAAATGGGTGCTCTTTCTTGTATCTTCTCAGTTCCACATGCCCCTTCGCCTTGACAGCATCCACCACTCCCACGAATCTCAACACCTTCAGAAGAAAGTGTATTAAACCCTTAAATCAGCTGCTCTTCTGTGATGCAAAAGGAACCAAAGAAAAAGAAGAAAAGCAGCTCATGGCTCACACGTGCTCACATGTCACACATGTGAGACATCAAGCTGCTCATCAAGTGAACCCCCCTGTGTATATTGCCTGTCCAGAGAATCTGGCTGATCCACTCATTTGTTGGGTCACATACATGTTGAATGTGGACTACTTGTGAATTATTCTTAACTGTCCATTTCTTCCATACATATGGTTGGCCTGCATTTTTGGGTCACACCATCTACATTTGGGGCCAAGATGATCAGAAGCTAGGATCTCAAACTTGGCACATGTGAGCCATGATGCATTCTCACAGGCCAATTTGCAGGGGTTGGAAAAAGTAAGGAAAAAAGAAAGGACAACGCACTTCGCCTGCAGCCTCTGCATCCTGTCGTTTCTTTGCTATGTCTTCATCAAATTTCGGAAGTTGCTGCATGAACTCCTCAGCCGATGCACTCACCTGCAAATTCATTTTAAGATCTCACATTCATAGTAAGATTTGGGTTTCACAAATCAACACTGCATGATGCTGCCTAATGGCTGCTTACTCTTAATGGCTCTGGCACAAGACTCTGGACCGGGATATCAGAGAGCTCTAGCCTCAAGCCAGATTCTCTAGCGAGGATTATGACCTGCAGTAAGAACAACCATCATCAACTCAAATAAGAAGAGCCATGACAGCAACAGTTGCTTTTATTGTTATCAGCAGATAGAAACCAATGTGAAAAATCTTGTTCTAGTCCATTTCTCAATAAGAGAGTCTTGGGAGATTATAAATTTTTGAGGGTTTCCCATAAAATCTCACGGAAACTAAAATAATTTTAAAAAATGAGAATAAAGAAATTAATAGATCAATCACCATCAACATCATAGGCTTGTCTAGCTATTTGGGGTTGCTACCATTGCTGTCTTTGTAAACCAACAAGTTGGAGCACCTGGCTATCTCAAATTGGTAAGGTGTCTGCAATCACGTTTATTAACAAACCACACGCCAGAATTGATTTGACCAGAGACTATTCAACATTTTGACTGAGCTCATTGCAGATCAGCCCATTGATAGCTGTAGCTGTGATGCACCAATCTGCATCAGGGCCCCATTTGAGGAATCTAGTAGGGGGAAATAAGCATGCAACTACTGTTTCAAGGCAATCTTTTTCATTAAAAAGGACCACGTTTTCAGTGTTCCCAGAAATTCGAGGCGTCTATTCACCTTTCTGGCAACATCTGTTCCTGATAGGTCATCTCTTGGATCAGGTTCAGTATACCCAGCTTGTTTAGCTTCTGCTACCACCTCACTGAAAGCCCGCTTTCCTATGAAGTTGTTGAAAATGTAGCTCAAAGTTCCACTGGAATAGCAATGTCATCAACCAGAAGACTCATAAGACCATTTGCATATATTATCGAGAGATACAAAGACTCAAGTGCGAAGAAAATAAATAGATCTCCCATATCATTTACCGTGCCATTCACCAAAGCTATTGTAAATCAAGCCACTTTACCTTTTATTTTCAAATATTCGATTCATCAGCTGTATGGTTATCAAAGCATAATATTACATTTCAAACCCCTTCCATTTTATTTTTGAAAGCTGAAAGCACAATATTACATTTCAAAACTCTTCCATTTTCTTTTTGAAACCTCAAACTGGTGGATGGATGTAGGCAGAAAGACAACCCACCTGAAAATGCCCTCAATACGCAAAATCTTGTCACCAGTTTCAAGGAGTCCACGCAAGGTACTAATGATTGGAAGACCGGCTCCAACAGTTGCTTCATAGAAATAGTGAGTATAGGACTGTCGCTGAAGTGCTCTCAGCTTCAAATACTGGACTTAGCAAATGCCCATCAACAGAAGTCAGAGGTAAACATAGTGTTCAACAATATTAGGCACAATGAAAACTCTAGTTCAGATTTTTATGGAGCATTAACTACTTAGCATGAACTACACTGGAAGGTTTCCGTTGTTTGATGAAAATTGAACATTCGACTTAAAGCAACATGAGTGGGCAATTCCTCCACAGACATCTAAAATGCTGAGCCATTTCTAAACAACAGGATTAGAAAACTCATGAGTTTGAAGCAATAAAAACTTATCAGTGTTAAAGCCTCGACTCAACACAGAAAATCTTGTAGGAGGGAGTTGGGGAGTGCTTAGGTACCAGGACTTTATTTTGTACTAATTTCTCTTCATTATAGGAACAGGATAAATGATACGTGGAGCTCGAAGAACCACAATACCATCAAGACTTTACTAACCGTACACGTGGCAGCAGTATGAATCGGGACAATCATGATTTTGGGTCCTAACTCTGGTGGCCCAAAGTTGAAGAGTGCGAACCATCATCCTATAAGTCACCTTCATACCAATGGTATAAAGCAAAAAACAAAAGGTCAACAACATACACTCATTGAGGATAACTACAGAAAAATGATAAAGGAATTAATTGGTCCGTGTTGTTTTTGAACAGTGGCCATCTATGTTACCTCCCTCAATTAAGATACCCTGATTCAATGCCAAATGTATTGTTACAGGGCTCTACCATATTCTGGTCATAATGGATCTAATATATCATTTCCCTATGGGAGCACTATTGTCATTTTTCATTATTTAGTCTCTGATGTTTTAATGTCATTGCCATTGTGATTAATGTCAATCGGTTCTTGTTGCCCAAAATGTAGCACTCTTGTACAAGTCTAAAAAGCAGTGCTATGAAGTTTTAGGAGGAATTGTAGGGTCTTGATCAGTGTTTGGAATATCAGTATTGCATTACATATCGCGCCCTTGGGATACGTAGTATGGTTATCACATGTGATATATCGGTTGTATCGTGTAATGTATCGTTGTTGTTGGAAACATTGGGAAATTAGTCGAATTTTTGAATGAAACTTCTGTGATTGTTAAAAAAGATATCAATACACACTTATAAATCAAAACATTTAAAAAATAAAAAATAAAATATTAAAATAATAATAATAATAATAAACAAAAAAAAAAAACAAGTGCACATAATTAAAAAAAAAACAAGTGCACATAATAAGTTTTCTTTGTTTGGGGTCCTACTCTATGCATTGTCTAATTAAATTGATCCAAGTATATTCAAAGTATATTCATATAATTTATAAAAGTAAGAAGACGTGTGGAAACATAAGCAATACATTCAAATCACTAGATCAAGTTCCATACATGTTTGATTTTATGTTTGGAAACAGATTGCAACCGATTTGCGAGAAATTAGGAAATTTTGATTTTTTTTTTCCAAATTTTTGCAAGTCGGCCCATCTCCTCCAAATCTCAAAATCAAAGCTCTCAATCCATAATTTTTCATGGAAAACATGAAAAATTGTGGATTTGTAACAATTTAACACTAATTTAACATGATTTACGCGGGGGGAGGGGGGACAAAAAGATCGAAAATCAAAAATGCTCACTGGATCGAACATGTGGGATATCCCACTGTTTGTGTGTTTTGTATCGCACAGGTGGGATACAAGATATATCGTGGGATCTATCAACCAATATCGTGAATACTTAAAACACTATTCCTGATAAAGAAGGATGTGAATAGTGTCCTGATGTATTCAATCTCTAGAAATGGCACATGGTTTGTTGACCCAGACAGTTAATCCGAAGGGAAGAGAATGCCCCAAAATTAACTGTGCTGGTTTATCACGAAACCTGATAGTATTTTATCATCTCAAAGAAAGTAGTCTTCGTGTCTTTTTTATCAACATAACATGAAAACTCGTGAAAAGCAATAACCAAGATGTCAGAGGCGTGACACTCACAATAACTCATGGTAAGATATGGCTGTACAGACCAACTAGAGTGTTGTTTCTGAGGAACAATTTCGAGATTGACTGCATGATCTTTTTGACGTGAACTAATATGAGCCCCTTCAGGTCACCTACGGAATTATACTAGCGAAGGCTGGGACATCATCACTCGCTCACTTCTTTTTCCTTGTTTCTTGGTCTGCCAGGAGCTGTGGCTCTCCTTTGCACAAGGTTCGTTCTTGCTTGTCCATAGCGCCGAAATAAAGGCTCGCCATACTTTATGTTCACAGGACAGTTCGGCCACCTAGAGGGCGAACATTTTTGATGGCTTATTTGCTACTTCACCCTTGCCAGTTATTGTCACTTCCCTTTGGTATTCTTCTCTTACCATCCTCATCTTGGTTATTTGACTCCTTACATAAGTTCAAGAGGCTAAGTATCAGGTTCTTTAGTTAAAACAACACTTACGTTAGATGCTTTCTATGTTAAGGACTCTGACTAGGATCCATTTACACCAGAAAAGGAGAGCTTTATACAAAATCAAAGGAAATCTTAAATGCATGTCGAAGCTCTGGGAGTGCTCTAAGAATGTGCCCATCAAGTTTTGGGTGATTACATATGCATAAGTGGACGCCCCCTTCTTTTTTTTGTGACAAAGTGGATTTCCGTCTGTTAAGATTACCATATCAGAGTCTTTCTTGCAGTTCTCTGTTAAACAACATATCAATTCTACATAAGTAATCTCTAAATGTTTCAACAAGGCAAAGTATGGATGTCGAGGACTAGCAATAAATCATAGCATATGAAGACATTGATGCACAAAGCAAAGCAGCAAAGCCTTTAAAAGTTCATTTTACAGGATAGCTAAATAAAAAACAGCATCTATAAAATAAACTCATCACATACAATAATAATTATAAGTTAATAGCCAGTTGAGTAGATCTTGACCAGCAGCTTACCCGGTCAAGTGGTCCAGAATTCGCCTTTTTGTTTGGAGTAATTATGTGAATTCCTTTACGCAGCCAATTGTAGTAATGGTTTGCAACATTTGTATCTGCTGTACAGTCAACCAATACAGTATTTGGAATGAAATGGTTTCCATGCACATGTTGAACAAATTTCTCTAAGTCAGCCACTTCCGCCATCTCATCCTTAGGTTCTCTCCACTTGAATAAGTCAATTCCCCTACAAGGAGCATCCAATAAAAATTAAGGGACATGAGAAAACTTGACGACATTCTGGTAATTTTCAAGCATGTACGTCCACTTTTCATGTCATAATTAAAAACTGGGAAGGCTGCATGTGGAGAAAAGAACATGAGAAATATTTGTTCGAGTGGGGGAATGTTTCTTTCATTTGACTAAAGAGAATAATGACTAGGAGATTTCCACTCTCAGAAACTTCACTGCAACGCATGTATGTGTGCACTTGCACATGCACACAGGGAGGAGATCCAGTCTACCATCATATGGCAAATGAGTATGATGATCCAAACAGTTCATTCCTCATAAGGCTCCATAAATAGACCAGAGACCAGAAATAAGAATACTTCAAAATCACCAACTGGATTTTGATGATTTTCATACCTCACTTTTTAAGTAATTAGGATGTCTGCTCACTGTGATTTTTGGTCTATCACCCATTTCATCGTTTCCCCAATAAAATTTTCAGATCATCAAACACACATGCCACGTGTATTGTACAGAAAATGAGGGGAGGAAAATCTCATCCTCCAAGGTGGATTGGATCTCCTAATGCATATATCTGCGTCCGTGTGTGCGTGTTACCATAATTGTGGTGGTACCAGGCTATTGTGAGGCCCACAAGATGCATGCATGAAATCCACCATCCATCATATGCAGTTATTCATTCACCAGAGAGCTAAAAAATCAGGCCATTTCAAACTCACGTGGGCCACATCATAGGGAACCTTGCAAAATCATGCATGAAACCACTAAATTTATGTAGTGTGGCCCACCTGAGTTTTCAATGGCCTGATCTCGTTGCCTCATACTGGTGGGGTGTTTATGGTGAATGGATTGGATGGCGTATACACTACACAGTAGGTACCACAAAAGTCTACAAGCTTTTATCAGTTGGGTGTCCCCTCTAAAACTGCACCCTATGGTGTACGGTATACCCCACCAAAGTTTTCCATGGGGCTGATTTTTGGCCCCATGGCATGACAGCGAAGGGCACACCCTGGTGTATTGGGTCAATCTGATGCACACATCACACGGGCCCCACAAGTTGTGGTAGTACCAGTACCATGTGTTTGCACCTCATCACATGTGCGTGCGCAATGTTCACATGCACTTTAGTGTACCTACACCACCTTGATGTGCATGTGATCTGAACCACGTTTCAGGTCAGCCCCCTCGAGAAATGGAGTTCCCCAAATATCAGCCAGATCCAAAACACAGGTGGACCACATGAGCTTGAATAAAGACATCATGCCTAAAACTTCTAAAATCACTTAGTGCGCCCACCTGAGCTTTGGAATGGCTTGAAGTTTTCTCAACCTCCTCATCCAAGAGGAACACACAATGAATATGTCGGATGTAAGAATCAGATCATGGCGGGTCCCACACACACACACCCCCCTAGAATGGTCTTCTAATCTCACCTTTTTCTTATGGCATGGCCCACCTAAGTCATGGATCATGTTTGAGAGATGAGAATAGCTGAAATGAGGATCTTGAGATAGATGAGTGACAAACCTAGGAAGCATAGAATTAGAAATGAACGCATTTGGAGGCACATAGGAGCAGCACCAATTGGTGGTAAGATGAGAGAGTAGATTTAGATGGTTTAGCCATCTGCAATGGAGACTAAGAACTGCTTTAGTTAGGAGTGAATTGGTTCAAGTTGAAGGCTTTAATGGGGTAATGGGAAGGTTAGAAGGATGTAAATGCACATAGAAAAGATTTGACAATCTATGGTCTAATTGAGGAAATGGTCCTTGATAGGGTGGAATGGAGGAACAGGATTTGTGTAGCCCATCGCAATTAGTTGGGCAATGATAACGACAATGATGCATTTTACACACTCTTTTTTTAAAGGAAGATTACGACACATATCAATACTATGTATATGACTCACGTGTGGGGCCCACAGTAGTGTGTATGGTATCCAACCTGCTCAACAAGGTCATCCCACCATGAAGATCAGATACCCCAAAAATATGGCCAATCCAATCAACAGGGTGGGCCCCACATGAAAACACACCGATCTCAAATAAGCTAATTAATGTATAATGCCAGGAGATGCCAGATTAACAATCAATATGTAACAAAACTGTGACGCTAAGCTATGAAACGTCAAATCATATTAATAAAAAATCTGGTTAGCTTACAAGTTGCTCAATGTCATTGTCCTTGAACCAATGATTCCCAAAACGCGCAAATCAATGTTAAATTCTTCCTTAAGAACTGCCGCCTGCCAATAGAAAATTTTTTCATACACAATCAGTTTCAAATGATGAGCAACTTTTAAATTTGAAATGAGGTCCCCCATTATGACTTCCAATTTCAGCTGGTTTGCAAGTCAAATAAATGATAGGAGAATATACTTAGGATTCCAGTGATAAGAGTGCAATATACCAATTCGTTGAAATGAGAGAGAGAGAGAGAGAGAGAGAGAGAGAGAGAGACACTAAATGCTTAAATAATGCCATTAAAATTCTACTCTGGAATCCACAGTTTGGTGTTTCGGATGAGCCTGTTAACATTGGCTTGACCATGCAAACCCTAGTAACCTTCTATAATTTTTGAGAGGTGGTAAATTTTAAGAGCCACTTGGAAGACAAATCCACCTCAAGGGGATGGAGTCCAAGGACAGAGGGTAGGGCAGAACACCACTTGGAGGACAAATCCACCTCAATATTCTACCCATAGGTATAAACAAAGTGTTTAGACTACCAGTTATATCTCAAATTTCAAGGATATTGGAAAGTTTCAATAGGGTGGAAGTACCTTCGGCGGCCCAAGAGATGAGAATCAAAGAGTCGCCTTCAACAATCAGAGGCCTGGAGAAGTTTCTTAAGAAAATTCTCAAACCATTTCTGTAAGTCGACTCCTTTGCTTTCAAAATGTTGCCCCTAATGATGAGACCCCCGAGAAAGATGCCCAAACAATGCCTTTTTTCATGTCTAATCAAATCTTTGATGCTGCTTGACCACGAGTTTCCAAGGGTGGACCCATCAAATCTAAGTTTCCAAAACCCTTCATGAGGAGGTTTTCCATGGTTCTATTTATTAATGCACTATTTTATGTACCCTATTTGTCAATCACACGAGTCTTTGTGTCATGTAGTCAATTAAACCCTTGAAAGCTGAAGACCAAGAACACAAGTGAAGGTGGAACATTAAGGAGCAAAGAACAGGTAAATATGGTGCCTTAGTGACCTTAACCCTTGACCCAAAACAACAACCTTTGAACCTGCAGATGATCCTTAACTTTATAGGTAAACATTGTTGATCATCCCTTAGCCATAAGAGTCTAAATTGATCATCCTAAAACTAACTTTAGAGGTCAAAACGGCCAAAATCAGGACAGAAATGAAACAAATGTTCTTAAAATTTTCAATTCATAAATGGACCATTTCTATAGGTCAAAATAGAGGGTCAGGAGGTCGAAAGTAGCAAAAACCGGACGGCAAGAAAAATCATGTGCCACTGAATATTTCGACAGGTCGAAGCCTCGGGTCGACAGGTCGAAGGTCAAGGTCGACCGGTCGAAAAAAGAAGTCGACAAATCAAAAGTGGCAAAAACTAGACGGCCAAAAATACCATGTGCCACTGAATATGTCGACAGGTCAATAGGTCAAAGGACTTTTCGACTGGTCGAAACCTCGGGTTGACAGGTCGAAAGCTAGCCATTTATGCCCATTTTATGACCGTTGGAAGTCTATTCATTTATATAGAAGATCCAATATTAAGGCAATTAGAAGGGTTTTTGGTGCAATAAAAGTTTAGATGATTCCATAATCATATCCTTCATCCTAAGCGAGTAATCCAATGAATTCTAAGTCATCTTCCTTGAGATTAATACTTTAATAAGGATTCCAACATCCACCTTCAAGATGTGCTTGAACTCCATTTTCCAGAAATTGGACTCAAACTCTACAGTCACACTATTGTCTACATCCTTTATAAGACCCATCAAGTAGAATCACCGATGCTTTACAACTTCACATTAGTTGTATCAGATTCTACCCAACCTCGCATCACCTTAGTCACCACATCGAAGTAACACATACAAGGTGTTTAATCTTGAAGTTAAAGGCTTACCAAAGCATCAACATTATAATCGAGGGAGCAAAGTGGAGCTGATTAAAGCAAGAGAGCATCGATCAAACAACTCGAGAAGGCGCGACAAAAAGGACTCAATCCAACAAGTTGTCAATATAAGAGTCCGTATAGACTCTTCCTTGTATAGGATTAGGTGTAGGAGTTTGAATTGTTAAACTCAACTAGTTTCTTGTGTAGGACCTTGGCTCTTATGTAAGGCCTAAATCTAGGTTCTTGTGTAGGACCTTACCTCTTGTGTAGAGCCTAAATCAAAGTCCTTGTATAGGCCACAGACACGGGTGTGTAGCCTCTGAGGGAGCCTGCTGTGGGAATAAATGTAGGTCCTTGAATTATGACTGAGGTTGTTGGTTAGCCTATAGAAAATCAACTAAAGTCTCCTACAGGAGCCTCCAGCGGGAGTGTACGCTAGGGTTCTTGTGTGAGGATGTAAAGGTTAAAGGTGAACCTAATTTAAAACCTCCAATAGTCAAATCTGGTACACTCATGGGTTGAGAGTGTCTACCGAGTCTGGGGAAACTGAACCACTATACATGCTTGTTTTTGAGATTGTTAGTTGAGCACTTGTTTAATTATGCTTATATGGTGAATGTTTAATTATATATATGCATGATTAGATAAATGCTAGGAGTTAATAGTTAGCGCATCTCACACACATATGTACAATATCATGTTATAGACTAGTTGCTTAATTGTCACATCCCTTATAGTCTATGTGATTGGACCCTATAATGGCTTGGAAACCTTAGAGTTAATTTTCTTGCTTAGTTTAAATAAGCAATCGTATTTAAAAGGTATAATTTTTAAATTGGTCCTAATCATCCCCCCTCTTGGACGTAGCCATCATTCCTTAGCTCCGCCAAGCTGCTGTGAATAGCCCGTGGGGCCTTCACGTACAATTTCACTATTCACTATTGTGGTGTAAAGGATGTGTGCTTAATCAAATCTAGTAAAGAGCAACATACAAAATGAAAGTACCTTTTCTAAGAACATAATCATCATTTGTCTAAACCTTATCCTAACTAATTGGGTTCGGTTACATAAATCCTCTTCTACCTTGTCCAAACCTTTTCTAATAACCTGTTGATCTCAAAACTTTATGCTTTTTATAACAAGATGACTATAATTTCCTTAAATAAATGTAAGTAAAAATATAAGGTATTATCCAACTAGAAATTCTGCTTGGAAGCCAATCAGTCCCCAGGTAAAGATGAAGGGTTGATGTCAATTGGCCAGTTGATCATATAACTTGTGCCGAGAAATCATCATCAACCCTTATCCCTACTATTTACAGTTGGCTGATTCATCACCATCACCAATCACGAGAATTCATGTTTTAAATGCGATTGGCAAAATCAAATTCACAAAGTCAACTAGGTCAACGCTATGATGACAACAACAATGATGGAAAATGTAAGTGCTACCCCACATGGTTAAACCCTGCACCTCGACTTAATACAAAATAGACATGACGCGGGACAACTAACCACTCTAAAAGCTCAAATTGATAGAGCATGGCAAATCAATCCATTTATCTCATAGCACAGGTTAGGCCCTCGGTCAAAGCCCCACTTCACATGGGTCTCACCTCACACGGGCCTACCACCTCGAGTGTGCCCCCGCTTCTTACAAGCCACCCCACTCGAGCTCGGTGTGAAAATGCCTCTGCATTAATCATCCCCGGTGAGGAGTCTCAAACACGAGACCTACCACTCTAATATCACTTTTAACATAGGACAACTAACCACTTGCTTTAAAAGCTCGAACAAATATAGCGTAGTGAATCAATCCCTTTATCTTATAGCTCAAGGCGAGCCCTCGGCCGAAACCCTTTGTGGGCCCCATTTCAAATGGATCTCGACTCACATGAGCCACCCACCTCACACAGGCCGCCCACCCCGCTTGTGCCCCCACTTCATACAAGCCACCCCACTCGAGCCCGGTGTGAAAATGCCCCTACATTAAGACACTTAATGGATGAATAACATCGCTTGCAACAGTTTTATATGATCACTCAAATAACTGCAACAAACAGATCTGCTTTGTTTTAACTAAAGTTAGTCTAGTAATCACAACATGTAAAATGAGCTTATGTCAGGAAGGGGGAAAAAAACAGTAAGTACCCATCCAATACAGCACCTGATCCCTGAGTTGATCAAGTAGAGTGCCACCAATAAGTCCTGGTCCAATAATGCCCATTGCTATTGTGGTTTTTGATAGATAAAACCTTGAGTGCACAGCCTTTAAAGCCCTAATGCAATCTTCTCGTTTCAAAACCACAGTAATATTGTATTCGGAGCAACCTTGAGCAATAGCTCGCACATTTATATTAGCCTGAAAATCACAGCAACTAGGTATCAGCATTTCCCAGTACAAAAGATGTCCAAACAGAACAGACAAACATGCAGATTAATTTGAGCACAAATGGAGAATGTGAATACCTTTGCCAGTGCATTGAAAAGAGAAGCGCTGACTCCAGGAGTACTTGCCATTTTCTGTCCAACCGCTGCCAAAATGCTACAGTTTGAAATAACCTCAACCTGGAGGGAACTGAGTTTAAAACATAAACAGGGAACGACAACATGCCGGGCTACATGATTCACAAATATTTAAACACCGCATAGGATTTAGAAGACCATTGGGGTCCTCTAAACAAGGGCAAAGAAATTGCAAGGCTGATTTGAAATTGAAATTTGTCCCAAAGGTGGTGAATTCAATAGTGAAGCTGAAAATAACTGGAACTGTAAAACATTTATTTATTTATTTTGCCATGTAGCGACACATATTGACAAAAGTATCTTTCAGAAGGGCCTTTCAAAACCATGGTTTTCAACTACTAGAATGCATTGGAAAAATCAAAGACATATTCATGGATTAAAAATCTTTAGTTTTCTCATACTGTTAAGCATGATCTAATGTACATCAGGATATTTTCACCACTAACATTTACCGTTGCCACTCACATGCATCATCAATATAGTGCAAAGGAATGACGGAAATAGATTGCTAGGGTAATCAGCAACGATTGGGAGTTTTGCAGAAGAATCAATATTCCATGAAATACTAAACCCCAAGCTATTGATGTAATTCAAACTAGAGTACCTGAGACAGACGTCCAGCATCCAAAGCCTGGCGAAATCTAGATTGCAAAGCTGCAGCAACGGCATTTACTTCCTTTTCAGGTACAGCAAAGCATACAGAGTGCTCACTACTGGCCTGCATTAGACCCAATGAATTAGCACATGAGAAACTACTAGCTTACAACATCCAGAAATGCAAATTTGTGGGATGCAGATGCCTGAGATATCATGATAACATTAGCTCCAACATCTTTAACAACACCAAAAATGGCACTGGCGGTACCAGGAACACCGGCCATTCCAGTTCTGCGTAGCAACAAGCAGAAATGTGTAAACAAGTGGAAATATACAACCATTGAAATATCCAAGAATTCTAGCAGCAAGAATTTCTTAAATGTGGCTCACCCCTCAACATTTACAAGGGCCAAATTATCTATGGTTGCAAACCCTTTGACAACATATTCCAAGCCCTGGAAATCTCCATTTTCATTCACTGAAGGCTGACAGATTACTGTTCCAGTAGCAGAGAGATTGAAAATGTTTCTTATAACAATGGGAATGTTATACTTCATGACTGGAATGATGGTGCGCGGATGCAAAACATTTGCACCAAAATATGACTGCAAAAAAACAAAAAAAAGTTTAAAGGTTATTCTGATTCAGCAATGCCCGCAAGTCCTACATGCCGACAAGAGTAATCTATTTTACCATTTCCCATGCCTCCTGATAAGACAATGTCTTCAATATCACAGCCTCACTAACTGCAGAAAAAAGATGCTTTTGAAGTATTAATTGTTGCAGAAATCTTAATGAAAGGGTTAGGCTCCAACACTTTTTGCAATGTATTAACTCATGGCAACTCATTCACAGTACACATTGCATATGCACATGCTGATCGAGACGGTCCAAATGAAGGTCCCCGGTGTGGATGGATAGCCTGAAATCACACCAACCAGATGATCTTAACATCTCCTTGAATTTGGACCATTGATCATTTTCTTTTTGAAGTCCATCTAATGCCCAGTGATCAAAGATAATTCAATCTGTGCGACTTTGGGCTATGCTCCAATACTACAGGTACCACAATTTGGACGGTCTGGATTTTCTAGAGGTGGGCATCGAGCCGAGTTGAGTCGAGGTGAGCCAAGCTTGGCTTGGCTTGTCCATGATGTACTGGAGCTCGAGCTCAGCCTCGAGCTCAACATTGAAGCTTGGCTTGTTTGCCTAAGCTGTCGAGTCAAGTTCAAGTCGAGCTCGAGCTTGTCGGGTGAGACTTGAGAGAGTAATTGATTCTATTCTTAATCCTCCTCCATTGATGAAAAATTCAAAAATCTTAGGAGAATCAAAGCAAAACCCGATGAAAAAACCAGACAAAGCTTCGAATCGGATGAGAAAATCTGTAAGAACTGATCTGTTCTTGATCTTCTTCCACAGAAGAAATCCAAGTAGTAGAAAAGAAATAGAGCACAACACAGATCAGAAATCCAAGTAAAGAGCTCTAGCCAATCAGATCATTGGATTTCCTTGAAGCTCTAACAAATCTGAGAAGAACCCATCTCGGATTTCTTGGGTTTCTCGCCCAAGAAGTAAATCTCAAGAGATTGAAATCATACTATTGTGGAGCTGAAATGAAAATTAGTGGTGGTGGTTCAGGCAGACGTGCGGCTGGCAGCGAGTAGAGAAAGAGAAGAAAGGGAAAGGGAAAGGGGGTGCGTGCAATCATGTAGAGACTCTAGGGTTTGTTTTTTTTTTTTTTAAGTTAAAACTTCAAACTTATATTAATATAACATAATATATATTTAATATTTAATATTTAATATATATTATATATAATATATATATATAATTTAATATTTAATATATTTATTAATCGAGCCGAGTCGAGCTCGAGTTCGAGCTTCGAGTTGAGTCGAGTTCGAGTTTGAGTCGAGTTAAAATGCCCCCTGGTCGAACTTGGATTGAACTCAACTCGAGCTTTTCAAGCCAAGTCAATCCGAGCTGACTCGAGCCAAGTCGAGCAAGTTTTTCGAGCTAGCTCAACTCGTGAACAGCCCTAGGATTTTCCCATGTGTATCGTTGATGAGCGTCCATAGTCTAGTGCATTGTGCCAACAAAGATAAGAGGAACCATATTCCTAGTAAAATTAAGCAAATCCTCATGAAGAAGATGGTTATTCTCCTTAGGGTTGATCAAGAATGCCAGTTAAAGAGGGCCAATCCAAACCTTTTCTCGGGTCTGCACTGTACACACCATCCACATCTGTCCATATTGTGACCTGACGAGCCCTAACAAGAGCACCCATTATAGCAGCAGAGAAGTCACTACCATCCCTCTTCAGGGTTGTGGGAATATTTTGAGGTGTGCTAGCAATGAAACCAGTTGCAATGATCGTTTCTGCTGGATTATGAGAGAGCCATTTGTCAAGTCTTCTCTGAGATTCTGAGTAATCAGGATCCACTTGATTGGAATTGGTAGGATTTACAACAAGGACATCCCTTGTGTCCATCCAGTCGCAACTCATTCCTCGCTGCACACACACACAAAAAAAAAAAAAAAAGATGGAAAATCATCGTACACTTACAAACTTCAAAAACCTTTAGACACTTTCTAAAATCATTCTGCAATCACTGCACCTTTTTCATTACTAATGATAACATTTGGGCAGCCCATAACTCTCCATGACCTACAACGAAATCCGAAAAAGATTCCGTAGCATGACCAGCTGCAATATGTGAAAGATGTCAGGTGGTGCAGTAAAAAAACAGTTAATAGCACAGAAAACCCATCATCATTGCCATCATCGCCATAGCCTTGGCACAATTATTTGGGGTCATCTTTATTTATTTATTTATTGTTTTCATGATTGCTTGGCAAACTTTCAACAGCCAGCTGCCTACCTAACATCAATCACCCTTAGGACGGGGAATGGTTGGCACATCACTACCAGGCAGAGTTTATCACAAAGAACCCATACTTGCAAAAAGAGAAGTTGGCATTTAAGGCTTTAAAGCTAAAAGAAAAGTTTGCACACATATGCATGCAGATACAAACATGCATGGAGATACATACGAAGACATGCACATATGATTATGACTTGAGAAAGAGGAGAGATCTGGGAGAACTTACCAATTCTCACTTAAATGGCTTTTATACAAACAGATATGGTTGCATTCAACTAATGAGAGACCTAGGAGGCTAATTTACTAAGTTTTGAAAGTTGGGTGTTGCATTTATGCAAAACTCTAGTACCATGAGAATCTTGTTAGAGTCTAATAATAAATGACAAAAAAAAAAAACATGTTTAAAGAAGATTATATCTGTGAGTAGAAAATATAGTAAAGAATCTAATACATGCTCCAAAGGGTGGAATGACAATTAAAACATAGACACCTAACTGATAGAGAACAAGCCAATCAATCTGTAATAGTTGAAAATTGGGCTATTTCATGCGCATTTCAGAATGGCTAACGTGGGAGAAGGTTCAACATATTAAACCTG
Source organism: Magnolia kwangsiensis (assembly GCA_037074715.1). Taxonomy (NCBI): domain Eukaryota; kingdom Viridiplantae; phylum Streptophyta; class Magnoliopsida; order Magnoliales; family Magnoliaceae; genus Magnolia; species Magnolia kwangsiensis. The sequence continues at coordinate 104,305,150 of CM073581.1, forward strand.
ATGAAAATGAACAACAGGTACTTCATTCTGGTTAGGTAAGATGGGATGGGCTAAAACCTGAGACCTCAATGTTGAAATGCAGGCTGTCTACCATTAAGCAACAGGCTCAAAACTGCTACTTTATAGTTTATATGATAAAATCTGATGAGGGAAAGCAGGAGTATAAAATATACTAAAAATAAACAGAGACTGCTGCCCAAACCTATGTAAATTGCACGGAGCATCGCCTTAAGGTTACTGATGTCATTATGCATCTGAGATAGGAATCTATCAAGATCTTCTCCGTCAAGTAGTTCTGTTGCTGTTAGTTTGTGCTTTTCAAAAATATCATCCAATGCAGATGTATAAGAATCATCACGTGACTCTGCCCTGTGAATGAGGTTATACATCATGTCCGTCACCTGAGACATTGCAGAAACAACAACCAACTTCCTTTCTGATGCATCATTAACAATTATATCTGCAACGTTACTGATTCTTTTGGCAGTGCCAACACATGTCCCACCAAATTTGTGAACAGACCACGTGTCACCTTTGGGAAGAGGGACTCCTTCTATGGAATTGTCCAGGGAAACATCTGTCAATAAATGAGGGGTGCAACAAAAGTTGGAGTGAGATTACTCATCTATATGGTTATGGCCCTCGACCCAAGGATATGCACAGAATACTCATGTTTTTATTTTATTTTTTTTACAAATAGAGCCATGGCTCGGTGATCCAAGCCATTTGTCTATTAAGCCTCACCATCAAAAGAGCGTGACCAGAAATCCCCTTGACAGGACCATCCATGACCTGTAAATGGATGGTTCACAGATAAATACAGCAAAAGCCCACAATTCGACACAACAATAGGGGAAACTTTCTGTGGCATGTACCATCAAAGGTGGGGTCCAATAAAGCAATCGTCTGGATCTCTAACCATGGGGCCCAGTTGTACAAACAGAAAAAAACGAAAAGAGAGAACATTGTGCATGCCCTCAGGTCAAGGCTCATGTTTTTCTTCTTCATAAACTACAGAGCTATTGATAATACAGAAATCAAATGCAGAAGGCTTCCCCATCCCCAAGTTCATAAAACATCAGAATGGAGATAATAAATGGAAGTAGAAGTACCTGCAATAGAAGCAAAGATACGGGAATGGGCATGGATTCTTTCCCTTCTTCCCCTCTTGCAAACATAAACCATCCTGAAGCAGGATTGAAAAACAAAAGAATCATAAGCTCTTCAGCATTAAACTAGAAGAGAAGAATACCTATCCATCTATTGACACCCGTCAAGGGCCAGGTCAGGATCATCCAAATCCTAACCCAACAAGACAAGAGCTTGGCTGAGACCAACTCAGTGAAAAATTTTCCAGGCCAAAGTCTGGCCCAATACGAAATTCCTTTATGTGTGTTTGTTATATGCGTGTGCATATGCACATATAAGATGAATAGATTTAGTATTATCATGCCTTCGATCAGGCTTAGATGATCATGATGCCCTTGATCAGTGCCGACATGGTGGATCAATAACCTTGACTCAAACCTAGAAGTCTAGATCTAAACCCATCCAATGACAGCCCAGACCTGAAAACCTGATTGTCAGCTGGCTTGCCCCATCGACATCCCAACATCCACAAAGCAGCATGGGTGGCTGAAAACAGCTTAGCCATAGATAGCATAAATGCATGTGAGACTTTCCCATTCTACATATAACATTAACAAACACGTCTCTTGCAGTGCATTGGGATGCAGTATTAAAACTGAATTGAAGTTATTAGTCTGAGGGCCTGTTTGGGTGCCACTTAAAAATGAGTCCATCTCATTTCAGTTAATCGTAATTATGTTTTGGAAAGTATATATTATCATTTATAATGTATTATTATAATTAACTAAAACGAGATGAACTCATTTGTAAGTGGCACCCAAACGGACCCTAATAAATTGGAAATAACCAAATCGCAATTCCCTTCCCTAGCATTCGCGCCGACAGTGTACACACCAAATCGCAATTAAGTTACTTTGAAAGAAACATCATTTGATTCTGTTGGTTCCTACTGATAAAAACTAAAATATCGCAATTGAATTCACTTATGCATCCAAACACGGCGAGATCCTCCAAACTGATGCATATCAACGACAGTTTTATTCAAGTCATATACATAGATATGGAAACGTGATAAGAAGGTCAGGACAAACGAATTTTCTACTGGTAATACTGAAATATGTCTTCTACAGTACTTCGTGCTGAAATTCTCAGAAGATAAGTAAGAAAAGAGGGGTGTGGAGACAAAAAGGATGGACCTGGAAATCGGGTATTGGTGGGAGTGAGTGCACGGAGAGACGATGCTCGTCATCATCTTTCTGTTGTTGTTGTTTTCGTTGCAGGAGTACGCGGCATCCGGTGCGACACGGGTGCATGAGAAGGAGATGGCGGAAGACGCCATGATCTGCTGGTGGTGGTGATGCAGTGCCGGGGAGTTTTGAGAGGCAGCAGCCTTTCACTCACCCTCTCTCTATATGTATAGAGGGAGATATGATACTCTGACAGCGTATGACGCTTGATACGCAGGCACTCATAAATTATACACGCGGCTACATGAACTCAAGTTAAATTGACGGAATTGTGGAACATGTAGTCACAGTCCCAAGATCAGATAGATTGGTTGAACAATGCTAACCTCTCATCCGTAGACACTGGTCTGTTGAAATTGGACCGTTGGATATTTTTCATCTTCCACGTCTAATAAATGTCCATTGATGGTCAATTTTTTAGTTCATGAAACAGCTAAACTTGGAACAATGACTTCAAAAGTTAACTGCCACTTCATGGCATGCAACGTCCATCCATCCATCCATCAACGCGTATCATCCATCGCACTCTTTCGGAGTATAAAAGTTTTTCTATGTCAGTCTGACAAATATCACCGGGAAATTTAGGGCAAATCCCTCTTAAGCTTCAAATTTTGCCAAGTAGTGCCTCAGAGGACCTGATAATTCCGAGGCAGTGCTCTGTCAGAGGGGAAATTGCATTACTGCCTTTTTTATTTTCTTTCTTTACCGTGTGCAATTGACATTCATGAAGCCATGTAGCATGCGTAACACCCAACATGTCTAACAGTTGCCGAATAACATGATGTTAGACGAATAATAAATAGAAAGAAAGAATTTAAAAAACGTGTGGGCAATCCATTCAAAATAACATACACCATTAGAAATATCCAAATTCAAGTGTAACCCATATGATGATTTGGTAGGCTTGATTTTTGTTTGCGTTGTCACGATGGCGGAGTGCATATGTTGGATGGGTTGGATGTTATACATATACCATGTGGGCTGTATGCGTCTCAAATTTTTCTCTTTAAAAAAATTAATAAATTTTTTATAATTTCTTTTCTAGAAAGGCAAGGCAACACATTCTCCCTTTCTTTAGATGAGTTGGCAGAGCCAGAGACAGTATAACCTGTGTGAGTGATCCAGGTTCAATCCCTAGCAGTATTACTTTTCTTTTTAAAAAAAAAAAAAAAAAAACACACATTTACATAATTTTTAATTTTCAGAAGTTGTTTGGTAAAATCCAAATCCAAATCCTCAAAAAGAAATTGCCATAAAATTCCTTATTATTATTGGGATATTATGGTCAGACTTCGAAATTAATATACAAACTTTTCAATTTAAACACAGAATAACTTAATATTCACGTGAAAATCATTTCAAATTTTAATTAAATCATTAATAATAATATAATAACGTATCATGAGATATTTAAAGTTATTCAAAACTATTCTTATAATTTTTTATTTTTCAATTTATTTATTAATATATAAAAATTCCTTTGCAAGGCCTTTCCATCAAAATCCCAAGAGTAAGACATTCCCTTGGGCCATCTCCTGTGCCAACTCACCGTGGAACGTAAATAATTAAATGCTTGAAATAGTTAAATATAAGCAATTTTTAAAGAATTAGCTAATTACCGTGGACATTCTCATTTTATAAATGGTTTTAACCAGTGGAACACGACCCTGAATTTAAATAACTATAGAATTTCTTTGAGTGCTTTAAAACTATCGTTCTTTTTCATAATCGTGTCCGCTTGGTACAGGAATAGGGTTAAATTGGGTCAATCAATTAGCCCGTACCATTAATCATTGGCCTGGGCTGGTCCAGCCCAAATATCTAGTCTAGGTTTCAAGCTCAGGCCCAGCCCTCTGACTTGACAGGAACGGGCTGCCTAGCCCATTGCAGACCCATATTCTTTATTGTATTTTTAAGTTACCAGGTGTGGTCCACCTTATAGTGGTGGCATTCAAGAAAATCAATACCGCTCATTTGGATAGATTATATTATTGTTGCTAATTCAATTAAATTAGGCCACATGTGTGAACGATGGTTTGGATTGGATGTTCATATAAGAGTAAGATGTGTGGGCGTGTGTCACAGTCTCTTGAACTGGGAGATTTTCATTACATCACAGGTGTTCCCCACATCGAGATGGACAGACTGAAAACTATACAGGGATTTAATTATCTTCTCAACTAATAGTTTGTGTTCCGTCCAGGCGGGTATGGAGTTAGTAACTCAAATGAACTCTTTTTTTACCTCATAATGATAAATATAAGTTTACAGCATTAAAGACTTTTTCTTTCTCCACTCTTTACATTTGTATACCTTTCAAATGAACAAGAATGTATAAATAAATATAATAAGAATAAATAAAATGTTAATTTTATTGATATTAAAATGCATTCTAAGATAATTAATAAAATAATAATCAACCAAGTAAATAAATGAAAAAAAAAATCTATATTAAGATAAATACAAAATTTGCTTTTTAAAAGGCATGTGGTAAGCAGAATGTGACCGGATTAATATGAACAACTAAATCAAAATTTAATTAAACATTATCCTTCAACTTAAGGTTGATGATATTTACTCATATTTCTAAAGTATTATAGTAGGAGCCACTATGCAGCAGCTATATATGTTAAGCAAAACTAAGGAAATGAAAGATAAACAAGTAGTAGATAAATGTATTTAGAGTGTGAAGCTCTGAGCTCTTCTTAATATGCTCCTTTTACAGCTAATCGAGGTGATGAAACCTCTCATTGGGCTTCCTTGTTGTGTCTAAATTCTTCGCGCTCATGTCTTAGTCCTATATATGAGAATTCATTTGATTGTTTTTAAATTAGCGACTTAAATTGAAAAAAAGAACTCCAGTCAGATCTAGACTCGTTAACTTCTCAAATCTCTTTCTTGTATCTAATCTATTGTTGAGATGTTCATATCCCATTAAAAATTGAGTTTAGAATTACCAAAGTTTCTCTAATGAACATAATTAGACCAAGATTCACGAACCTCAAGCACTAAATATATATAAACTAATCATGACCAATCAATACCTCTGTTGATGGCCCACTTTATTGACTTCGAGATGTTTAAGAATGCAAATCAAACTATCTCTTGCATTTAACCATCCATAAAGTGATCGTATGAAGTGAGGGGGGATTTGACACCTAATATCGATATATTATCGAATGAGGCTAGATCTGAGTCTCTCATTCTCTTAATTCTGATTAATATAGAAAATTAGGATGCTGACTAAATTATTATCTCTGTTTCTCTTAACTTAGGTTCAACCCACAATCGGATTAAGTTGAACATAGCTCTAATCTCCTAATGTTCAAAACCTTCTCGATCACTATTAAATTTATAGAAATATCTCTCATTTTTAAAAGGACCATGAGAGACAATCTCACCGAGAACTTTATCATCAAATTCGTGATTAAATCTGCTCTTCTCTCGGATCTTTTATAAACATACCTTATACATTGCCTCATAAATGGGCATTTTAATTGTGGCCATGTAGCATGCGACCATTGACCCCCCTAAAAGCATATGTAATGGGTCGTGCCATCGCATTATTGACAAAATGCTTAATACAAAAAAAAATAAAAAAAAATAATACTAATAATAATAAAAAAATCAACTGAAGATGAGTATGAGTGTGTCTTCTATGTGTGTCAAACATATAGCGGCACCGTATGAAAGTTTTCTATTAGACCACATCTGCGGAGAAAATGAGAGTAAACACGTCTCAAAAAAATCACATTGAATTGTACTGTTGAACCTCTAATATTTCTTTACCATTTTGAACAGCTCATTTTCTTAACTTTTAGCGGCCGCTTTGAAAGCCACTGATTGTATGGTTTGGATCTTTCGATCAGTGTAAATTCTGGTTATGATCCATCCAACGTTAATAGGCCATGCGACGTGGACAGTGGCTATTGGCTTTAAGCATGCCAGATGAAAGGTTGAAGAGACACCAGAATTCCAAAGAATGGTGGTTAACCATCAGTCCATCGCAGTAGTCTTCTCTCCCAATGCGGGAGACGGATTGGCTACTCCCCCTGACACCAGCCCCGTGGCTGGTGGTTGGTGCTCTGTGGGCCCTGCCATGATGTATTTATTTCATCCATTCCGTTCATCAATTTTTACAGATCATTTTATTGCCTGAAACAAAAAACTATAGGGATATAAATCTCAGGTGAACCACACCACAGGAAAACAATAATGATTGGATATCCACCATTAAAACCATCCTATGGCCCACTGTACTGTTTATTTGACATCTAATCTATTGATTAGGTCATAAAGACCCAGATGAAGAGAAAAAAATAAACATCAGATTGATCCAAAGCTTTTATGGCCCTCAAAACGTTTTTAATGGTCAACGTTCATTCAACACTTTTTCCTGTAATGTGGTCCAGTTGAGATTTAGATATATCTCAATTTTTCATCCATAGCATAAAATGATCTATAAAAATAGATGGACAACATGGATGAAACACATACATCATGGTGGGCCCACAGAGCACCGACCACCTGCCATTGGCTGGTGGCAGGGGGAGTAGCCAATCCGTTTCCCCCAATGCGGGTTGATTTTTTTATTTTTTATTTTTCGATTGGATCCGTTGCACGTCCAGTTCTATTTAGTAAACTGGTATCAATCCTACAAACCCGTAATTTTCGAGATTAGGTAATGGATCCGGACCGTTCAAATGCTGCATCATTCTTAAATGAGCAATAACAGAAAACTAGAGTGGACCGCATATAATAAATCTTTGATCCTTCAACTTTTCTTTGAACGGTGAAGAAATGCTTAGAACAATAGCCCAGGCAAAATCTATATCTCAAACGCTTAGAAGTAATAAATTTCAGCAATTTTGGATCTTCACCATATCCATGAGGTGAGCCATCGATTGGTAGGTCCGGATCGATAGAAACATCAGCCATTGTCATCATTGCAGGGTTGATACAGTTTACTGAAGGATAAATTATCGAGATTTGAGCCCACGTTTCCGAGATCCAGACCATTGATCTGATGGAGCCTCACAATGTAGATAAGCCCCATAAGGAAGATTTTTTATTTTTATTTTTTTTTGGTTCACGGTTCATCTAGAGTGGGACCCATCGGTTCAGCAATCTAGATCACTAAAAAGGCCTCTTTGCTGCTTCCGTTCCTTACAAGGCTACGGATGTACTTGCATGCACATTTCAATCATGTAAGTGTTTTATCCACGCCGTTCATCTCTTTTCTCGTATGTGGCAGTTTCACAGTTCCAGTGGACCACACCAAAGGAAGCTGCAGTGATAATGGCTCCCACCATTGAAACCTTTATAAGGGTCACTGTGATATATATATATATATATATATATATATATATATATATATATATATATATATATATATATATATATATATATATATATTACCATCGAACCTATTCAAGGTCATATAGACGTGTATGAAATGAAAACAAAAATATCAGCTTGATCCGAAACTTCTCTAGCTCCGGAGAAGTTTTTAACGGTGGAAGTTCAATCCCCACTTTGTGGTTTACTTGGGCCTTGGAACTACCTCACCTTTTTTTTTTTTTTTTATAATATCTTAAAATGATATTAGGAAAACGATGAACGGCGTGGATAAAAAACTTACATCATGGTGGCCCCACGGAGTCCTGCCAGGACAGATTACCTTCCAGGCGGTGGTAGGACGCAATCCGCGTCCGTGACGATGTACCGTCGTGTGATGCGTAGAGGAGAACCAAAACTGCAGGTTTGGATCTGACGCATTTGGCTGATACGCGTTGATCTCCACCGCTAGAAAATCCGACGTGTGTTTGTAGAGCGGGCCGAGTAAAAAATCAATTGCCTTTTCTCTCTCCTAACTGTTCAAAAACAGATATTTTCACTGATATATCAAAAATTGAAATTTTATGGGACAACCGTCCTTTATTTTTTATGGAAACTACGGTGATGCATATACGAGATTCATTCTTACCATTGGATGTATAATCCTACATCAGGTCTAAGGTCAAAAAATTAGTCTCACCGAAGAAAATAGGTGGGAGAGACGCCCATCCTTGATTTTGAGAGGGCCTGTAATATGTGTGTATATATCCCTACACACGCCCATCCACTGACACGGTATAGAAAAAGAAAAAGAGATGACGTGAGAGTAACGGAGGGTGGGAAGTCCTAAAACTTTGATCATTGAGTGATAGTTATCTAACTTTAATTATTTTAATAATGATGTCTAGTTTTGGCTGTTACGTGCTTATCCCAATATGTGGTTGAGCCAGAGATACACGATTGAGTGAGAGATGTTCACCTATAGGGCCACTTATTTCCTCTTACATTTTTTTTTTAATTTTAGGAGGTTGAATTTCAACTTCAACTTTAAACTTAAGGCAGGTTAGATAAGGGTGAGATTAGATAAGATCTATTAACCTCCAGCCTCTGCTCCCATAGTGGACAGTAGATTGATAGTTCATCTTTAGTGGGTAGTACTTATGTGTTTCAGTTGGTCCATAATTTTCATATTTGAATTTCTATTCAAATTTTATAATGTTAAAATAATGTACAATTTTTCAGATTGTACATACATCTTGTTATCATGTGTTTTTAGATATCACTGTATTGAAATACATATATGATGCAAGAAGTTGACCTTCTTCTTTAAGTGACTAATATAAAAAAACTTAGATCATAATTTGAAATTATCCAAAATAGCAAAATTTTTCTAAAGTCTAATTTCTTAATTCATTTAGAAGTTATCTCTTGTAAAGCTTATTTTTTTTCAAAATTAAAATGTTCAAATAAATCTTACCAATGCATTCCTAGCATTGTTAGAAAAAAAAAAATTTTAAAAAAGAAATCCTAGAACTCTAAAAATAAGAAGCTATAATAAAAATAAAAAACAACCAAAGTAATAAAATGTTCTAAAATCACAATTTTGAACCAGAAGTGTGCATTTTCTTGAGAGACCGAGGTACGTTTCGCGACAATACCTGAATTGAAAGTCACAACTTTTTCATTGACCTCTTAGCCATCATTAGGTAAAGATAAATAGGTTATACATTTCATGACAATACCTGAATTGAAAGTATGATTTAACGGATTACTTTCGCTTTCATTTGGGTTTCTTCTGGTCCATCTATCCTAAAAATGCATCTATGGCATTTCCTCCATCAATGTAAAGCATTATCAAATTGTAATGCATCAAGTCATCATGTGTTTTTTAGATTTCACCATGTTGAGATATATGTACAGATTTTCTAAATTGCGATGTATCTTGTTATCATGTATTTTCAAATTTTCTTTTATTTTAATAAATGTACAAGTTTTCCAAATTTGTAGTAGTTAAAAAGCATTTGTGGATCTTGAAATTTCAAAACATGTTTATGAATTATTATCAGCCTATAAAAAAATGTGTGGCATTTGGAAACAATTTGCGAATTATTGTTGGGTAGGTTTGTCAACCACATGTTTAATGGATTTTATTTATTTATTTTTGGTTAAAGTAGAAATAACCATGAGATGTTTTGGAAATAATAATTTCAAATGTTTTTGGTTAAAGTGTTGATAGATTGAGTTCATTGATCCTGATAAATAAGTGGGGTAATTGAGACTAGGGGTGCACACGGGTCAGTTCATCCAATTTTGGGGCAAAACCAGAACCAAACCTTTAAAACCGGTTCGGTTCTATAGTTTTGGAAAACAGAGAGAGAGAGAGAGAGGATGGGGGCAGCCACAATAGGGGCGGCAAGAAGGTTGGAGGGAATGAATACCTATGGTTTATATATATATATATATATATATATATATATATATATATATATATATATATATATATATATATATATATATATATATATATATATATATATATATATACACGGTTTGATTCCTAATCTGGTTTCAAGTTCGATTCCACATTACGGTTTTACAAATCAGTTTAGTTCTACATACCCACAAACTGAGAACCGAATCGAATTAATTAATTCTTTGATTTTTGAAATCGGAACAATTGCACTTTAAAACTGTAACAAACTGTACTGTTTGGTCAGTTCCAGTCTAGTTTACCAGTTCTACTGATTTCACGTGCACCCCTAATTGAGACCATTGGGTTAAAAGTCTCAAAATCTCAATTATTACATTTTAGAACCTCCGTTGATCAAGGTGAGTGAGTGAAACAAGCCACTTATGTAGGCTAGGTGGAATAATAGTCTGATTATAATGTACAAATGGTCACCAATGAATCAAAGCCGAGTGAGTGCAACAGACCAGGTGGGGTGGGTTTAGAGAGACTTTTGACTAATTGGTTAAAATGACCCGGGTGATTTGAACTCTAGTGATTGCTTTCCATTCAAAAAGGGAAGAAATATATTTTGTTGTGTTGCGTTCATGCATGTCACTTTTAAATGAAAGTTTACTTAATCATGATCTTTTGAAACCGAGCATGTTTTATTTTATAACTTGTATGGAGATATATCCACTAAACTTTTAAGCTTGTACTTTTTGTACTTAATGATGTATTTTAGGAATGGAGCCTACGTGGAGTGCGTAGGATCCATTGCCTATCCTTCTAACATGCTTTAGTTATTTGATTTTTATTTTAGTCCAAAAAGATTGTATTCTAATATATTTTTTAATGATAATATATTTTAAGTGTCGAATTTAATTTAATTCATTGCTTGGAATAATATTTTATAGTAGTATTTATGAATTTTTATTCGTTACAATTACAATCATCAGCCGTTTATGGACATTCAACTAAAAAGGATGCCAAAGCTTGGATCGCTAAAATAACCCAATGCTATATTTTATCTTATCTTCTTCTTTTTTTTTTGTGTGTTCGTGTGTGTGGGCGCCAGTGCTTCGTCCATCCATCTTGGCGAACAGATCAATGGGTCTAACTCATTAAGCCACAGGCCAAATGAGTACAAACTAAAAATGAGGATTCTTCCCATATTCTCGTGGAGAGTCATATATAAAATACCTGTACAATACCATCTTCGATATGGACCACCTTACCTCAGCCAAAGAGTAATAAAATGATACACAACAGAGGGCATCCATCCAGTACTCTGGTATTTAAGTTTTCACAGGTGACAGTCATGGTCCAGAGATCCAGACCATTGACATGATGAAACCATTGTATATGTATCATACCAAGAAAAAAAAAAAAAGAAAGAAGAAGAAGAAGAAGAAGAAGGTTCCTCATATCTTACCATTGCCGTTGTTGCATTTCTCTTCTCTGTACACCCCAGCTGAAAAGGTTAGAATTATCCCATCAAGGATCGGTTTTGCGCACGGACCATCCAAATGAAGCCAAACAAATAAAAGTTCTGGTCACTGAACATGGGTTCCACTTGTACATGAGAACTCGAGAATACTGTCCATGTCATCCTCAGAAGAGAATAGTACATCTCTCTCTATCAATCACGAGAAGCGTTTTTGAGTTTGAATTGAGCCCCGGAAAAGAAACCATTCATGTCTCTTATTCTCAATGAAGAAAATGAATGATCAATTACAACCTCTTTCAAAATTGTGCAATAGACACTGCCAAAACTGATATTAAATAATTTAAAAATAAAAATAAAAATAAAGAATTAAAGAATCAAACTTAAAATTCAAGAAATTTATAGTTTTTTTCTTCTTCTTTTTCATTTTTTTAACACTGTGTTTGGTTGCACTAAATATTATGAAAATTTTCATTTCATGATATTGATTCGACCAAACGCAGGTTTAGTCAATTGTTCTTTTTCTCATCAATTGACACTGGTAAGCGTAAAACATGCGGCAGCACTCTTCAGTTCGTTCTCCGCTACATGCTCCATCGATTGCGTCGTGTCCTTCAATGACTCTTCGGAGCTGCTGATTAATTATGCGAAAGAAACAATTACACTCATGAAATATAACTTAATCAACAAATGGGATGAACATTTGAAGGATCTAAACCGCTCACTGTATGGATGGATCAAGCAAAAAATCAAGATAGTTTAAATATGCTGTCTATTTCTTCAGTAAATGTGCCACCCAACCAACGATCAGATCCACCTCATTAATTTGAATGAAAGCATGGTCGTGTCTTCAAATGAGCGGCTTGGATCTTACATGTACACATGTTGACAATTAGCATATTTTGGATAATTAGTACCTGGATTCGTAAGCTTCTTTGGAGTCTATGTAAGACTGTCTATCATCGACGGTTTCGAAGAATATCTCATCATATTCATGAGTGGACTCAACCTTTTGTTGCTGGCAAGCCAAAGGTTGAACGAATTGAGGTTGAATTGCTGCTGTGTCGTTGTTAAAGCCATGTATATGCTGTGGCCACAATTGATTCAGGTTGCCATTGAAGGACATTCCTGTGGACATCGCGTTGATGGGCTGATTGTGATGAAAGAGCGTAAGCGCATTTTGTGGCGTGGCCGTAGCGCCAGTGCCCAATTGGAGCTGTGATGATGGAGTAGGCGACAACATCTGTGGGTGATGTTGCCTATATAGAGTGAGCTGTGCATTGACATTGTCGAGTTCTTGTTGCAAATGATGTATTTGAATCTGTAGCTGACAGACGATGCCTAAACAACCATGGACAGGATACTTGTCGCGAATGTTAGCTTGATAGACAATGGACTTCATCGCCTCAAGCTTCTGGCTGGCATCCAATTGTTTTAAAATTTTAAGAATATTGCTAACTCCAAATAGACGATGAGCGTTTTGGAACTGCTTTGGCTGATCGGGTGGAAAGTAAGGCGCTAATGGACAATCTGCCGAGCACTTGCGACGCTGGTACTTACAAGCGGCACATGCCTGGCTCGTGCCACCCTTTACGGTCATTTTCAGGTCGCAATCGTGTCGAATTGGGTCGACTCAGTTTTGGGTTTGTTAAGATCTTGAAAGTAGACTGAAGGATGAATGAAGAGGGAGGAGAGCATCCCTACCGTCGAAGATAGATGAGAGAGAGAGGGAAGAAGAAGAAGCAGAAGAAGAAGAAGAAGAAGGTGATGAGAGAGAGAGAGAGAGAGGATCGTGGCAAATCCAAACGGATCTATTCAACGTGTGTGCATGCACGTGTGGGTTGTTTGCTGATTCAGCTTGGACTTGGTAAAAGTAAAAGGCGATTTTAGGGGGAGGCGTTTAGGGAGTTCCGACGTTTACGCTCTGGCCATGCATTTCTCTGTACATGCCACGTGAGGTTACACGTAAGTGATTCGACCATTTCTCTTCAGCTTGATTGGACCATCCAACAAATGAGCTGTATGTTTACCAGCTGAAAATAATGTGGCCGTCCAATACATGGATTGCATCTGTCCGAGGTGTAAATATTGTACTGTGTGTACCAGTAGGTTGGGTGGTCACTTAAACATTCTCACATGGAATATTAATTATCAAAATTATTAAGCCTTTTTGTTTGCTATTATTGTAGTAATGTGTTGAAATGTTACCAAAATGGGCAATGATTATAGTTAGGAAGTAAATCAATATGTAACGCCACTCTTGTGGTGTTAATTTCAACTATGGATAAGCAAGGTAAAGTACTCAATGTAATTAGATACATGTGAATATAACTTACCTAATATATGTTATATTTACACTGTTCATGTTCATTCATTTTATAATATTATTTTAGAACATTACCCAAAAAATAAAAAAGATAAAAAGCTTAGGTGGACCAAACCATATATAAAAGCTATGATAAAATAATGCTTACTATTGAAACCTTCATATGGCCTACTAAAATATTTATCTGTCATATAATTGTTTCGATGGAGGGAAAACACAAATACTAACATTATCAATTACTTCTGTGGAGGGTAGTAAGTTTTCAATGGCTGGTGTTCAATTCCCATTGCTTCATGTGGTGTGGTTAATTTTCGCTTTAAATTGCCTCATGTCTTGTGATTGCCATCAAATGATTTTGCAAAATGAATGAACCATGTGAAGACAGTGGTAATTTGAAAGGATTATTATGATTTGACAACTTAGTTTATTCAATGGTAGTAAAAGTAATGACCAGTTTTACACTATCATCCTAGTATTTTAAGGAACCAAACAAGCTTCTAATGAGCAATTTAGTATGCGGTATCGCGAGTAAACTCTATGAGGTCACACCATGTTTTACATGCCTTATCCATGCCATCCATCCATTTTTTGAGAACATTTTACCGCGTGAGCCTAAAATTAAACCATATTGAAAGCCTAATTGGACCACACCACAGGAAACTAGTGGTGTGGTCCACTTGAGCTTTGGATATGCTTCAAATTTGAGATCAAATACTAAAATTAGCTTGAAAAACATATAAACGAAGTGGACTAGACACATACATTACGGTGGCCAAAATATACTCAGCATTCTACATGCCAAGTTAGGAGGCAATCCGTCCACAGAAATCGGCTGAAGCGGTATCCAAGAATAAGACCTGCTATAGATTTTTTTAAAAAATTTTATTTTTATGTTTTCAGGCATAAAACATGAGAATTGTGTACGCTTTGATTGGGCCATTTCATCATTTTTTTTCCCACAGCCCAGCAGTGTTCATGTGCCCAATAGGGTCGCCCCATCATGAAAGTTGGCTCTCCAAACATCAGGCGCGCGGATCCAACTGTCATGTAGGCCACCATTTGAAATTTCAAGGTTATCGACTGTTTTCTATGGTGTGACCCACTGTCTGGATGGGACTGATTTTTGGGTGAGATGGCATGTAAACAACACTTACGCCCCCACAAATCGACTAATGTTTTAACTTGTAAAAAACCTCATTTTAGATAACTTGTAGTGGAAGCAGCATATTAACTGAACGTTAAGCTAGACTAGTACGGTCCTCCGCAGCATTTTTTATTTTTTTTAAAGTGGCTCATTAACTCCTTCTAAATTCATTTTTCAGACACTTAACCCTGAATTCATAATCATGCTTACGAAGTGGAAGGTTACATATAAAATAGTGAAATGTTCATAGTGGAAAAAGCACGGTTATTATCATTTCGTATTTTTAAGTCATGCTTCTGAGAAATATCAGGTTAGAAAAGCATGGCTATTTTCACCTCTTTCCGTGTGTTAACACACTGATTGCGTAGGTACTGAAGAATATCTCAGCATGACATTATATGCTGCGCAAATTTGGAGGGGCTTACTGTAATGTATGTCTTATCCATGCTGCCCGTCCACTTTCAAGAGCTCATTTTAGAGCATGACTTTAAAATTAAAGTGTATATATGAAACTCAAGTGGACTACATTATGCCAAAAAGTGAGACTTACCAACCTGGGGCCTACCAAAGTTTTGGATTAGACTAATATTTGTATTTCCCTTTGTCTATGTCCATGTGCCTTATGAATAAGATGTATGACAAAAAATATTAAAAATCACTGGGGGCCTTAGGAAGGTTTCAACCAAGGTCAGTATTCCCATTGTTTCTTGTGGTGTGGTACACTAGAGCTTTGGATATGCTTCAATTTTAGATTATTCCTAAATTGGACCAAAAAAAATAAATTAAATGATATGAATCAAACACATACATCAAAGTGAGCCCCATAAAAGTTACTCAGCCTCATACGCGATCGTCATTTATAACATGATGAGCTGTTAGATTATTCTTAAACTGGACCAAAAAAAATAAATTAAATGATATGAATCAAACACATACATCAAAGTGAGCCCCATAAAAGTTACTCAGCCGCATACGCGATCGTCATTTATAACACGATGAGCTGTTAGATGTAACACAGTTGGGATATGACAAGATCACGGGAATCTCGTAACGACCTGTATCTCAAGAAAAGTAGATTCGCTACTCCCCTACCATCAGCCGATTTGTGGGACCCACTATGATTTATGTGTTTCATCTATATCGTCATTTATTTCTATAGATCATTTTAGGATATGAGATCAAAAATGAGATATATCTCAATCTCAAGTGACCACATTATAGGAAACAATGTTGAACGAACGTCGACCCTTAAAACCTTTTAGGGGCTATAAAAGTTTTGGATCAAGCTTATCTTTGTTTTTTCCCTTCATCTAGGTCTATACGACCTAATCAATAGATCTGATCTCAAATAAATAGTACAATGGGCCGTAGGAAGATTTATATCCCTCTCATTTTTGGGATCAAGTCATAAAATGACCAGTAAAAATGAATGAACGGCACGGATGAAACACATACATTATGGTGGGGCCCACAGAGCACCGACCATCAGCCACCGGACTAGTGGCAGGGGGAGTAGCCAATCGGTTTCCATCTCCAAGCTCCTCAGCTATCTTCTATAATCCCCTTCTGTATCAACCATGCATTGGGTCCCTACTCATCTCTCAGTGGTAGATCACTATATGCGGCCCACTTTGATGTGTCTTATATACACGTTGTACATCCGTTTCACCATATCAATCTAAGATCTATAGGTAACAGTGGTGATTGACCATTAAAAAATTTTGATCAAGCTAATATTTATGTGGTCCTTTCATCTATGTGACCTTATAATTAAGCAAGTACTTGAATGGAAAATAAATATTCATGTGGCCCTAAGAAGTTTTTTATGGCTGGTGTTCAGTCACCACTTTTTCCCTATGTGTGGTTTACTTGAGATTAGTATCTTCTATACTCTAAATTGGCCCGGTGAACTAGATGGACGGCATAGATATAATACACATCTATCATAGTAGGCCTCACAGTCGATTATCCACCAAAGCCATCTGGATGTGAGAGGTGCCCCAATTGCCTTTTGACCATCGGGTTGGAAGCTAGGTGGGCCCAATGCCCTTCATCCATCCATTTTTCAGCTCATGTTATGACATGAGCCCAAAGATAAGGTGGATCTAAAACTCAAGTGGGTCATCCAGATGTTTAATCGCCAATGTTTCCTATCATGTGTTCTAAGTTTTGTATCCACCTCAAGATGAGAATTTCCCACATAGATCGTAATAGGCCTCAAATGGCATTATGTGGCAGTCAGGCCTAGCCCAAGGATTAAGCAGTGAAATGTTGTGCACATGAAGAAGAAAAAATTAAAAGAATAAAAATTTAGATGAAATGAGTGCTTTGACATTTTCAATATGTTTCCATGCCTTTATATATGAAGATTTTTTATTTTTATTTTTCTTTTCAATCGCATGAATGGGTGGAATGGGTGTATATGGTTGCAAGGAAGGAAGTGAATTGTACATTGAGTAAACTCTTGGGGTCCACCGTTATTTATTTGTTTTATCCACTCAGTCCATTCATTTTAAAAGATAATTTTAAGGCTTGAGTTAAAAAATGAAGCATATCCAAAATTCAAATGGACCCCACACAAGTGAATTGAATGTCTACCGTTTAAAATTTATTGGGGCCACATAAATTTTGGATTAAGCTGATATTTGTATTTTCCCTTCATCCATGTCTGTGTGATCTTATAAACAAATTTGATGAGAAATAAACATTAATGTAGGCCCTAGGAAGGTTTTAACGGTGGAATTCATTAATCCCACCGTTTCGTATAGTGTGGTCCACTTAAGCTTTAGATATGCTTCAATTTTGAGCTCAACCCCTAAAATGATGTGGAAAAATGGATGAACAACGTGGATAAACCACATACATCTCAGAGTGGGTCAATAAACTTTACTCGCTAAGATGAAAGGGTAGTAACTCAGTAGTCAATCCAAGTTAGCCAGTAAAGCCTGAAATTAATAATTTAGCGGTGGTAAAATCATCGACACCTTTGTTTCGTTTGTAAACGGTAGCTACCATGGTCATTTTATGAACTAAGTTAATAATATTATATTCAAACATACTATCAATGTTTCACTGGTATATGGAGCCAATAAAATAAGCACTTAGAGTTATTTGGTTACGTTTTTCAAATTATAGATTAATTGGAGTGAGTCTGTAATAATAATTTCTAACTGTAGGGAAGGGGGTGGTATATTTAATTTCATTAAATTCTAGATCAGAATGAGTTCTTTCTAAAGGAGATACATGTTTATCAGTATTGTTGATTGATTCGGGAATAGATATATTAGTTAATTTTTTTTATGATTTCTTATAGCAGTTCTTCTGTTAAATCTTTAAAAGTAAATTGCATGGTTTTAAAAAATTCATGTGGTTTAAATAGAGGTGATTGATTATTAATGTCAGATAAAAATTGTATAGTAGTAGAGTTTAATGAAGTATTGTATAATTTTTCAATTAAGTATTGTATCTTATTTGTAATCTTTTCTATTCTATTTGTTTGGTCTCCTATTGTTTGCAAATATTGATTACAATAATTATTTTGATTTATTATAGTTTTTACTCATTTTATAATAGTACAGTAGTTGGAGTGATTAATTCACTATTTTGTATACTTCTAAAAGGTGTACCTTGAATTTTGGTATTTTTTATATTTAATTGAACTATATCTAAAGGCAGATGTATAGAAGTAGTAATTTTATTTTCTATTGTCTTTCATTCTTAAGTTATTTTTCTAGTTACATTTACCTATTTATACTCTAATTGTGTAGAACATGAGTTATTACGTCAATTATTAAACCATTAGAACAATGATATATTTTCTTTATATTGTTTATATTATTTAAAATATAATTCTTTCATATAATTTTGTTTATATTGTTGTGGGAATATTTTATAAAAAATTTCTCTATTTTTTTTATTATAGTCTACGTTAAACTCATTACTTATAAATTATTTATCTAAAGTAAATTCTTTTTATATTACAAATATTCTTGGATCCATTTGTGATTGTGTTGGTAATAAATTATGTTGATCTTCCTATTGTGCTATATAATATGGTTGAGTGATGTTAGATTGTGTTCTAATCCCTTGTATTACAAGTCATTCTGTAATATTAATTATTATTTCATCATTTAATCATTTACTTGTAATTATGATTTCTGGTTGAAATTGTGGTGTTTCTATTATGTAAAATGATGACCGTCTACTACTATCAATATTTTGTATGTTTAATGTAACATGTGTAGTATGGTTAAATCGAATTTCTATTGATTCATCTAAATGTTCGATTATTTATTTTAAATTTTTATTTTCGATTTATTGGGAAAGTTGTAATTGTGTTAAATTTCAATTTTGTGGTAGTTAAATTTTATTCAAAATTTATTTTCTTATAATATTTTTGTGTGATGTGTTAAACTATACTAGAGCCTATATGTGCAAGCAAGCAATCCTAATGGGGCCTTTAAGCCGACCCTGTCCCATGTCCTATGTATGTGCTGTCTATGCTTTGGCTATTCAATCTGACTGACACCTGGGCTAATGTGTAAGATATAAAAGGGAAAAAAAGATTGGATGTAATATTGCATGAAATTAGATAAATTCAAGTGACATGGGTCTCATGTCTGCCTAAATTTTTGGCCATTCTCAAATTTTTATGGAGTTACATATCATATTTTGTATGTATATATAAAAAAGTCATGGTGGCCCCACAAATAATATGGAGCTTTCTTGTCGTTGTTCATTGTTCTCTATGTTGTGGCCCATCTAATGATTCAATTGCATCAAGTAGTGGGCAATCACACATATCAAAGTGGGCCCGTGTTGTTCTCCTTGAAACATATATGCGTATGCTATCTGAACCGAACAATGGGGTGTGCCATGGGATCTAAACCATGCATCATGCATGTGAGCCCCACCATAGATATGGGTCACCTCAAATTTTAGGCTGGTATAGAACTTGTATGGGCCACTCCCTCGGAGATATCGTATGATTGAACATATATTCATCCAAATTCAATTGATGGGGGTTTCATCTGCCTAACTATTTGGTTGTCCATTTTTTTATTTTTTTTAACAGTACGCTATATTATTTGGACAAACTGGTTCACTTGAGATTTGGGTCTATCTCATTTTTTGGGACCATTTCCTAAAATGAGCTGGAAAAATGGATGTATGCGTGGATATAGAGCACATGCATCAAGGTGGGCCCCATAGTCAGGATCTCACTTACTAAGTTATTACCCGTCCTCACCTAATCGGGCACTCCTACATTATAAGCTAAACGAAATGTAATAATGATCTTAGCTGCATGTTGCACGTGGGATTTCAATTCTTTGTCCTCTGTAGATGGAATATGTTCCAAAAATCTACCAGATTAAAAATCCAGCCCACCATTTTGGACCTTTTGGGGGTGTTTGGATAGATAGATTGGAAGGGATTGGATGGTAAAATCTCGGAATATGCCAAACGTGTTAAACAACCTCGTGAGCTTGTCCCATGATATAGCAAACCCATGGATCTTAAACCAATCCACTGACATCACCATCCTTACCTTAAGGGGTGTTTGGCGCATGGTATTAGGAAGGATTAAGTGAGATGGGATTAGAAAAAATATTATTATGCATGGCAAAGATCGTCCCCTGTTACCAGGGGATAAGCTTAATTCCATGATATGTTTGTAACATGGTGGTACATTAAATGGATATACCCACCATCATTTGAAACTATTGAGAATAACACATATATGTTATATCCAAATTGTTCATCTATTTTGTAACCTCATTTTATGACATAGGCCTAAAAATGAAGCAAATCCAAGACTTATTTAGCCCCAAAAAAGTTTTTAACGGTAGGTATTCAATCCCAACTGTTTTCTATGGTGGGGTCCACTTGAGCTTTAGATCTACCTAATTTTTCGGCCCATGCTCTAAAATGATCCCAAAAAATGGGTGGACAGCATGGATATAGCCCACACATCATGGTGAGACCTACACAACTTGCTAACATTAAGTAAAATTAGCACGAGACCAATTCAATTCCGTCTAATCTAATTCCAAAATTTTCTCATTCTTCCCAAACATTAAGTGTAATTGGTACGGGACCAAATATAATTCCATCCCATGTACCAAATGCCTCCTTCATATTGATCCCATCCCTCCTAATCTAGTTTAACCAGGCCTAGGTGTGTTTCCACAGACGACTTGGAAGGTAAAATTCCATAATATGGAAGACATGTCAAATAGACCCAGTGAACTTGCCTCAGGGTATAGCAAACCCATGCAACTTAAACCAATCTACTGACATCACCATCATTACTTTAAAATTGATCCTATCCATCCTAGTCCTATTCAATCCGGCAGCAAACAAGCCCACTGCTCTATATCTCTCTGAGCATCTATATGTGAAGGCTACCGTGATTCCACATGGAGATTGTATGGCGGGAAACGACAGACTTTGTCTGGATCATTGTATGAGAAATTTACGACTGTCCGACCCATTTATGGCCCATTTACGAGACCAAGCCCACCTCAATTTACCTTGCAAGAATAAGGCCCAGTCGTACAGACGCCTTCCCATAGGTCGAAAATGCCCCATGCTTTTTCCTTCAAGCGGATCGGCCACTGCTCGAAGACGAGCGTCGAGCGCTGACGCTCCTCGAACTCCGAGTTATACGAACGGTTCAAAAGATATTAACGTTACATGGGCCCTACAGTTATGTATTTATTATATCCACAATGTTCATCCATATTTCGAGATCATTTTATAGCATTATCAAAAAAAAAAAAAAAATCATATCCAAAGATCAACTGGACCACACCCTAGAGCAGCGGGAAAATTGATTTTCACCGTTAAAAATTTTATAGAGCCCATCATAAGATTTATTTTTCATCCAATCTATTCATAAGGTCACAAAAACCTGAATGAAGAGGAAAAACAAATTTTGTAATGATCCAAAACTTTTGTGATCCCTAAAAGGGTTTCAATAGTAGACATTCAATCCTTCACTACCTTTTACAGTGTGGTCCACTTGATAGCTAAATTTGTCTTATTTTTCTTCTCAAGACTTATTACGAGTTCGCCAAATAGATGGACGGTTTGGATATAACACATACCTCATAAAAGGACCCACAAAGGCAATGGGTGTTGCAACAGGAAAAAACAAAAAATAAAAAAAAAAAAGAAAAAAAAAAAAGCTTGAAATCTATTACTACGGATTATAAACGTAGCTATAACTGCAGCCCATACTTTTTCAATATGTCCTTTGCTATATATCGAAGGTCCTTTAATATGTACTTCGATATATCGAAGGTCTTTCGATTAATCGAAAAAGGTTCAGAATTGTCTAGCGACTTTGCATAAAAAATCCTGTAATTTTTGATACATACTAGAGTATATTCAATATTATCAAAGATATAGCTACGGATTATAGCCGTAGCCATAACTGCACTCCATAAAAGTCTCTGGAATTTTATTTTTTTTTTCTTTTTACATAAAGAATTTTATTCTACTTACAATTTTCTTTAACACATATTTATAAAAATATGTATATATAAGTATATAAAAAAAAATTTCTCTCTTTTTTTTATTTATTTCTTTATTCATTTAACAAAAATATCTTCTAAACTAAAATTAGTTACTTGATGTATCCTATATGATTTTGGGGTAAGAGAAGCTACTTTAGCTAACTAACCTATTTATTTTTCAAGATTCCATCAGGTCGATGGTCGAAAATTCATTTTAATTCACTTTGCGGTCAATTTCAATCAGTTCGCAGTCAATTTCATTTATTTCATTTACTTCACGGTCATTTTCATGCATTTCACGGTTAATCCCGACGATTCCTTTTTGATTCATGGTCATTTCCATGCTTTTCACGGTCAATTCCCTTCACTTCATAGTCATTTCCATGCATTTTACGGTCAATTCGCTTCACTTCATGGTCATTTTCATGTATTTCATGGTCAATCCCGACAATTACGTTTTAATTCACGGTCATTTTCATGCATTTCATGGTCAATTCCCTTTACTTCACGGTTATTTCCATGTATATTACGGTCAATTCGCTTCACTTCACAGTCATTTTCATGCATTTCATGGTCAATCCCGGCGATTCCGTTTTGATTCACGGTCATTTCCATGCATTTCACGGTCATTTCCCTTCACTTCATGGTCATTTTCATGCATTTTACGGTCAATTCGCCTCATTTCACGGTCATTTTCATGCATTTCATGGTCAATCCCGGCGTTTTCATTTTGATTTACGATCATTTCCCATGCATTTTACGGTCAATTCCCTTTACCACGATCATTTCCATGCATTTCATGGTCATTCTTGCGTATTCCGTGTTGATTCACAGTCACTTTATGGTAATTGTATATCAACAGCTGAACAAACCAGTGAATACTAAAGAAAACATACATAAATAAAAATTTCCTACGACAAATAACCATTTACAATCCGGCGGGCATGCACCTAATGATTAATTGCCTGCATCTAAGGTGAGTCCCACATGATAGACAATCCACACCAAAGGTGGGGCCCACACGATAGATGGTTCATATCAAAGGTGTGCTCCACATGATAAGCTTGGAAATTGAAGGTAGGCCCTACATGATGAGCCGACGTCAAGATTAGGCAACAGAGTCGGTCACCAGGCAATCTACTTGTGTCAAAGGATGCAACACGTCTGTGCTGAAATTAATTTGGCAACACATTGATGTTGAATTGTAACTACCTGCTTTTCGTACACAAGCGGCTCACTCAGACCCACCTCGGTGGGGTCCCACCAAACGAAAATCCCCATTCAACCCACACAGACAAGCCTGGGTGTGGTCCCACCAAACGAAAATCCTCATTCAACCCACACGCAACGCTTTATCGCATAGGAAGCATGATCCTTTGGCAGAGTCACGAGTTCCAACACGAGGTCATGTGTTTAAGTACCCATTGTGGTGAAATTTTACCATGTAGGTGTGTATTAGTACACTTAACAAGAATTTCAACGCTAAGGTCATGAGTCCGCATACCCATTGTGATGAATGTGAGTGTGTGGGGGTGTGAGTACGTATGTAAAAAGAAAATTAAAAAAAATTGAGAGTGTGATCTATCCATCCATCGATTTCTTGGGGTCAATTATCTTATCTAATCCACTCTCTTATCTGCTACATTAATGAATGCTGCCATTTAAAATAGTAAGCAAATGTGTTAATTAGGATCATTTGATCTCTTGAGGTTTTTTTTTTCCAAAAGGTGGCAAAGACTTTTCTCCCCCGTTCATGCTCTAAAAGCACTATATGTTACAGTGCTCTTAGTTGCATCGGAGCACTTAGAGAAGCAATTAATCTAGATTGTTCATTTGGGTTCAGCTCATATTTCCTGATCAATCGGGAAAAGATCATGCCGATGACCAAATCATCAATAATTTAGCTCATGACCCGACTTTGTGGGGCCCACCATAATCTATACTGTACATTCTTTTGGCAGCTAACTTATTTGAAGGCATGAGTCCAAAGATGAGGAAGGTTCGAAATTCAAGCCCACTACCTTATAAGGGGAAAAAATAAAAAATTAATCCGAATTTTATCTTTGTCAAAATAGAAAATTCCTATTTTCCCTATCGTCATTGGCTTCGACCCAATCGAATTGCAACAAATAAGAATTTCTTATTGGATAAGCCGAGAATATAGATAGGAAATAAAAGATATTAAATGCATATTATTAAAAATATTTATAGAGCCATAAAAGTTTCAAATCAAGCTGATATTTGTGTTCTCCATCAAAGTTAGTGTATCTTACCAAAACACCGAAGGGCAAATAAACACAATAGTGGGTCCTAGGAATTTTTATTGATGGTGGGTGTCTTACCACAACTGTTTTAAGTAATGTGGTCCGTGTAGGATTTGGATCTATTTCATTATCCAGACAATGGCAAAAATTGAGCCGTAAAAACTGAGGAACGGCGTGAATATGAAATAGTACATCAAGGTGGCCCCAAGAAAAGGCTTTTACCCGGGCCTCCCCTACTCGTCGCCCATCCGCAAAGCCCGTCGGAAAGTTGTTAGGTAAAACACGCGCTCTACCGCGACCAACTTTGATACCGGCACGTGGCTGAGGGTCCGGTACTTGGGTATCCATGCAATCCGACTCTATATGAGGCTTTATAGGCGGGCACTTAGAAATGGTACAAAATGGCATGTATTAACGAAATTCAACGGACTAGATCGTGCGGCCCACTGTTTCTAAGTGGCTATCCCAAGATCAGATTGTTTGAACAATAGGAACCTTGGTTCCGGACACTTTTTCTTTGGAATAAGAAGGTAGGATGTTTTTCATTCTCAACCGTCTGATAAATGTCCACTAATCCGATGGTCAGATAGTCAAATGAGCTTAATTTTTTTGTTCATAGTACATGAGCGCTGGTTACCATAATTTGGACGATTTAATTTAACCATATGTATGAAGTGTGCATTTTATAAGTTTTAGTGCCTGCGTAACGTCCATCATACTGCCAGAGTATCAAAGTTTCCCCCATCCTCAAGCAAAGCTAAACGGTCTTCTTCAGACGCGGATTGCGTCGCACCCCCGCCCTGACCCGAACGGGCAGTTATGTGGGCGGGCCCAGGCCCACCGTTATGTATCTGTTTATCCATGCCGTCCATCCTTTTTCCCATGTCATTTTAAGACATGAAAGTATATCCAACACTCAAAGATGACTCTTGCATTTAATGTAAAAGGCATTTATTCCAACAAGCTTATTATTTGGTGTGGTACACTTAGCGTTTGATCTGCCTCAATTTTTTGCTTATATCTTAAAATGATACGAGAAAAGGGATGGACGGCTTGGATATACAGATACATCACGGTGGGCCCGCACACAGAAATGCCGGTTCGGGGCTAGAGACGGACGGGGTAGGACGCAATCCGCGTCCTTCTTCCTCCAGAGCGTCACTGTCAGCCGCGGCGGACGCGATCGGACGAAGGCGACTTGTCCGCGACCCCGGGTAACACGGCTCCTCTGTAACCTAAAGATCGTGTTTGTGTTATATCCACTCCGTCCATCCGTTTCCTCAGCTCAATTTTTGGACACGAACATCATATAAATCCAAAATCAAGTGGGCCACACGAGTGAAGATTGAACTTTCACCGATTCAAAATTAGTGGGGTTACAGAAGTATCGAGTCAGGGTTATGTTGTGTTTGCCCTTTATCCAGGCGGGAATCACCTTATGAACGGGTTCGATGACATCTAAAATCATGGTGGGCCTCAGGAAGGTTTCAACGGTGGGTTATCTCCATCACCACTGTTTCCAGTGGTATGTCCCACTTGAGTTTTGGATGTCTCTCGTTTCATGGATCATGTCCCCTAATGAGCTGACGAGACGTATAGACGGACTGGATATAATACAAAAATCGTGGGTGGGCCCCAAGGAGCTTTGTATTACAGGACGCTCGGACGCGTGTTAATCGCAAGACGCGTCCTCTCCCCACTCTCTCAATCAAAACCTAGCGAAGGAGACGAAGAAAGGGGAAAGAAGCAGCAACAGCAGCCGCGCAGTACCGAATGAGGAGCTCACCGCAATCGGTGCTCTCGCAGTGGCGGAGGAGAGGCATCTGGATCATCAGCAGCAAATGGCTAGCCACCGTCGCCAGCATTTGGATTCAGTGCACTAGCGGGTCATCGTACTGCTTCGGCATCTACTCTTCCCTCCTCAAATCCAGCCAGGGCTACGACCAATCCACCCTCGACTCCGTCGCCTTCTTCAAAGACGTCGGCGCCAACGTCGGCCTCATCTCCGGCCTCCTCTACTCCGCTGCCTCCTCCTCCTCCTGGACACGTGGCGGGCCCTGGGTCGTCCATCTGGCGGGGGCCATCCTATGCTTCTCTGGCTACTTCCCCATGTGGCTCTCCGTCACCGGCGCCATCCCCCGACCGCCCGTCCCCGCCATGTGCGTGTTTATGCTCCTCGCAGCGCAAGCACAGACCTTTTTCAACACAGCCAATGTCGTCACCGCCGTTGAGAATTTCCCTGACCACAGGGGCACTGCCGTTGGGATCATGAAGGTGAATTCATTCCCATTTCATTTCCTTCTTTGAATTGTATGATCGGTTGTGGGCGCACGGTTCGGTGATCCGGATTGTCGATCTGTTGGCTCGTGCCACCAAAATTATATGCCCTACTGGATGATCTTAATGCATCTGATTTGGTGGCTAGGATCTTCCAATCTGAAGAATTTGGTCCCTGTTTCCGTTCATTTCTCTGATGCATGTTTGGATTCATGTATGATCTGCATTGGAATATCTGATCGACGATGGAATATTTGTGATCTTCCGATGGCATCAAATGATTCGACTTGCATCACAAAGTCTACATTTGTGAAAATTTCAGCAAGGTGATTAGTTAAGACAGAAAAATTCAGAACTTAATAGAAACGAGTTGGGAAATTTTATAAAAAAGGAGAAATTGATTTTGTTTTTTGCAAGTTAGGTTACTGAATAATGTGATCATTATATATGAATATTGAATTGATGAATTTCAATGATTTTTTTAATTTTAATTTTTTTCTATTAGTGAGACAAGCTCTTTTTTTAAAAATTAAAAAATAAATCTCACGAGCATCTTGCTATTTTATTTTTCAAAAATGTCATTGAATTTGGTAACTATGTGACTAATTATGGTGATGTATTAATTGCACAGATTGGCTGAACAGCTGAGCCCCGGAACTTTTTACTTCTTGTAGCATCCTTTTCATAGTGGTTTCCGGGGATTGAGCTCATAGCTCAAATGGTCTCAGATTCAAGGCCAGCTTACCTAACAGAAAAGGAAAATGTATTAGTAGTTACTGTTGGTTCTATCTAGGATGGAAGATATTTGGTATACTATATTAAAACTTTGTTGCATCACATAATCGAAAGAGGAAAGGACAGTTTTAGCAGTCAGAACAGGTGTAAATAGTGGATCTCTCAATTTATTTGCTACTGGCCAAATATTGTGCGTTTTGGAATGATAATGCTTCTCTAATTCAATACATTTCTAGTTGATTGTTAGCCCTTGAAATCGTAGGATATGTAAAGGCTTTTTATTAGGATATTTACTTAGGTTCTGGATTTTATGCTTCTGTTATTTTTAGGAACTGGTTGGCAATTCACTTATTGGATTCAACATGGCAACGCCTAATCCTCCCAAGCCTCCTATGGTGGGCAGATGGTCCTGCCCCTCCTTTGGTAGATTAATTTGATGGGGCTTTGGCTGGTAACTATGGGTCCAACTTTGGTGACCTTCTCTGGCCCTGCTCCCCCTTATGTCGCCCATGTAGCAGAAGTCCTTGGACCCTCCTGAGAAGATCATTTTAAAGGGTGATTCCATCAACATTAGTAAGGGGCTGTTTGTCATCTCTACTAATAAGAGCTTATTTGCTTATTCTAAAAAAATAAGGTCTTATTTTGGAAATAGACTGTTTGGTAAAGCTCTAATTTTAGAGCTTTTTTTTTTAAAGCCGGCAAAAAAGCTCTTAAAAAATAAGTGATGGGGAGGTCATTTTTTCTTTAAGAGCTAATTTGGCTTGAGTAGACATTTTTGGACAAATTTGTTCTTAAACTTTTTAAGTAATTCCCATCTTGCCTTCTTCTCTTCTCTTTATAATCTCTCTAAGGCGGGCCCACATGATGAACAACCCATATTTAAGGTGGGGCTCCACATGATGGATGGTCCACATCAAGGCGGGCACATATAAAGCATTGTCACAGCAAAGTTGGGCCCCACATGATGGATGTCCCAAATCGAAGTGTGGCCCCACATGATGGACGACCTGCATCAAAGGTGGGACCCAAATGATGGATGGTAGACATTGAAGGCGGGACTAGATGATGGAAGGTTGACATCAAAGGTAGGCCCACATGCTGAACGACCCATATTGAAAGTTGGCCCCCACATGGTGGACGGTCCACAGCGAAGGTGGGTCCCACATGATGAATGATCCACATCAAATGTGGCCTTGCATGATGGACTATCCACATCAAGTGGGTCCCATATGATGGACAGTCCATGGCAAAGGTGGGATCCACATGATGGATGGTGGACATCAAAAGTGGGCTTGCATGATGAACGATCCATATTGAAGGTGCCCTCACATGATAAATGGTCCACATCAAGGTGGACCCACATTATGCATGGTTCACATCAAAGTGGGCCCCACATGATGAATGTCCCACATCAAAGTATGGCCCAGCATGATGGACCATCCATGTTAAGTGGGCCCCACTTAATGGACAGTCCACATCAAAGGTTTGATCCACATGATAGATGATGGGCATCAAGGGTGGGCTCACGTGATAGACGTTTGACATCAAAGGTGGGTCGCATGATGAATGATCCTTATTGATGGTGGGGCCCCACATAATGAATCCTCCACATCAAGTGGCCCACATAATGGACGGAGTGGGCCTCACATGATGGATGACCCATGTCAAAGTGTTGCCCCTCGTGATGGACTGTCCACATCAAGTGGGCCCCACCTAATGGATGGTCCACATCCAAGGTCTCGCATGATGGATGGCCCATACCAAAGTCGCCTAACATGATGGATGATTCACATGGAAGGTGCAGCCCACACGACGGATGGTGGACATCCAAAGTGGGGCCCATATGAAGGACAACCCACTTCGAAGGTGGGGCCCACACGATGGACACATCAAGTGTGGATTCCACATCATGAGCATAAAGGACAATTAGCATTGATGGTGGGGGCCACATGATGGATGACCTACATCAAGGTGGGCCCCATATAATGGATGGTCCATTTCGAAGGTCAACCAAAACAATTGTCTTGATTGCTCTTATAATGGAGTTGTTGCAATCTTTAAAAATGACATCAAGTACCCCTAGAAAAAGTTCTTATTTGAACGTTTTACCAAACCTGCTTATTTCAAATAAAAGCTTTTTATGGCTTTGAAAACATGATTTACCAAACGAGCTTATTTAAAACAAGAGCTAGAACAAAAAGAGCTTATTAGAGTAGCTTCTGTTAGTTTAGAGTAGAGATGCCAAACGAGCCCTAAGTGGGCGAAATCAGGATTTGAACTGTGGGTGCTCCACTTCGTTTTTAATTAAATTAGGACTCTATCCTCAAAAGTTCATTTTTTGTTTACTCATGTGAGGAGATATTCAACTGATATTGTGGTTGTTCTTGCTAACGAAGGAAATCCTTCCACGGTGTTTTGGAATTGGGCCAAATTTTCATGAGAGATTAGAGCCCGAGCATGCATAGATAACTTGGATTGGTGAACTTGAGACTTGGCCTGGGCTGTTTTGCTAGTAGTTTTTATTTTGGCAAAAAGCAAGGTGTGGTAGCCTTGGTTCAGCTCTATTTGGTACAGAGTTTTGAGTTTCTAGTTGGCTGCATTTTGTATTTAGCAGTGCTTTGTGGCTTTGGATTGGGTATATGAGTTGCCGTGGGGCTATTCTTGTATAGCATAGTTACTTGCCTCTCTGGTAGTTGTATCATCATTTTTCATCTATCAATTCAGGTGGTGTGTTCCAACGTTTTGCTAAAATTTTAAAAAATAAGGAATAGGCCATTCGGCCCTTTATGTCTGGAATTCTATCCCTTAATTTACAATGGTTTTTGTTGCTTGCTCTGGAAAAAAAAGGAAAAACAACACTTCAAATCTAATACTTGTTAGCATACATAGGATGCGTTGGATGTTCATTTAAAGTGAATTTCAGTAAATTAATACAATAAAGTGAAAATCAAAATCCCCAACTGCAGTTCCATGCATTTCAGGTTTGATGTGAAACAATCAAAATGGTAACCCCCACAATGTACAGGGTGGAGCCGTGGAGCTAGCCCCAAACAAGTCATTTCCTCATTATGCAATTCATTTCAGTTGAACATCCAAACAACTCCCTAGTCTTTCTGTTCATAAATAGTTACCTTTCCGAATTCTTCCTGGTATCAATATTTTGTTTCCTTGCATAATTTGTTTAGATTTGTTGCTTGCACATCTAGATACCAATGGACTACTTGAAATTCCATGCATAAATAGACATTATACCTGCCAAAATTTCCGATCAGCATGTTGGACACCTATACAACTTGCACAACAACATCCAATAAAAGCTAGTTGAATTATATTTAACTAATGCATGCGTTGCTTGTCATTTACAGTGCAACACAAATTTCCCAAACTCTTGCTAGTACCTTCCCTTGTGGTGTCTTAATTTTTGTTGGGCCTCGATTGGTCTTAACAGATATCTTTACTTGTCTATGTTTAGGGCTTTCTCGGTCTAAGCGGAGCGATACTAATTCAAGTATATCAGACGATATTCAAGGATAACCCTAGTTCGTTTCTTCTGATGCTTGCGCTGCTGCCAACTCTCACCCCCCTCTTGCTAATGTGTTTTGTAAAAGTTCGCTCTACAAATGAAAGACATGACAAGAAATACCTGAATGGTTTCTCAATCATTGCACTGGTTGTTGCTTTTTACCTCACCATCATTATAATTTTGGAGAATGTCCTAGCATTGGGATCATCAATGCATATCCTTATATTGACAATACTTCTCGTTACACTCATCTTTCCTCTAAGCATTGCAATTAGAGCCCAATTGAGGAACTCCTGGATGCTACCACAAGCTTCAAATCTCGAAGCAAACCGTTTGATGGATGATCCTGACCCACTGGATGTCACAGAGCAGAGAACATATGGGAGAGTAGAAGCTGAGAAGCCGTACACAAGATACGATCATGCTGTGTATCACAAGACACCAAGCGATGCTGGTCAAGAGTCATCCGTGCATGACAGGAGGATTATGTTGAGGGGAGAAAACTACAATCTTTTCCAGAGCATGCGCACCATTGACTTCTGGTTACTGTTTTTAGCCATGGCATGTGGTATGGGGTCAGGGCTGGCCACCGTAAATAATATCAGTCAGATTGGCACATCTCTTGGTTACACAAGCATTGAGACCAGTACATTGGTCTCTTTGTGGAGTATATGGAATTTTTTGGGCCGCTTTGGTGCTGGTTACGTGTCTGACTACTTCCTCCACCTGAGAGGCTATGCAAGGCCGTTGTTCATGGCCATTACACTGGCAACCATGAGCGTTGGCCATGCAGTGATTGCTTCTGGCCTGCCGGGTGCTCTATATGCAGGTTCTATCTTAGTGGGTGTATGTTATGGCTCTCAATGGTCGTTAATGCCCACCATCACTTCAGAGATATTCGGTGTAACGCATATGGGTACGATATTCAACACAATTGCCATCGCGAGCCCGTTTGGGTCTTATCTCCTCTCTGTGAAGTTGGTGGGGGGTTTATACGACATGGAAGCATCATCATCATCATCATCTGATGAGAAGACGTGCACTGGTATGCACTGCTTCATGTTATCTTTTCTGATAATGGCATGTGTTACTCTTTGTGGGTTTCTCGTTGCCTCATACTTGTTCTTTCGGACTAGAAGGTTTTATAAGCAGGTTATATTTGAGAGACTACAACAATCTGCAGCGCAGTAACAAGGAAGTTGCTGCACTCAAAGATATAAGTAGCATATAGTTGGAAATGCACTTCTCTGTGTTCCTTTTCCATCTCTGATCCATGAGAGGATATAGTGTTATCAATATAATCTTAGTTATGAGGCAATCAGTATCTGTACATGCAGTACACGTGCCAGAGATCCATATTGGGCCATGTACCCACACCAGTCGGGCAATCTTAGCCACTGATTGGAGGGCTCTTCAGGATTACAAATAGGTGGTTAGGAAAATGTCCGACCATCTGTTAGCATTAAATGGATAAAAATGCTCTAATCAATCACTGGGATCTGATTGGTGGAACTTTTGGCATATGGTCAATACACGGCAGCACATCATAGATGAATGGTCTGGATCACATGCATAAGTGCCGTGTTTGCTGAGATTGAGTGCTTGATAACTAATTTAGATGTCAGTGTTGGATGCATTCTCTTTGTTATATATTGTGGGTAGAATTCTTTATTTATTTTGGTCGTATATTGACACTGATTTTGTTTTAGGAACTGCATGCTTCATATGTATAATTTTGTTTGTATATGCTGCAGAAAAGCAGTGTTGTTCGCTTTGGTGTGATGTCAAAATAGACATTTGTAGTGCCTGTTCTCTTGATTTTGTTCTTTTTTTTCTTAGTGCCTTTTCTCTTGGCCTCTGCATCAGCGATGAGGGGGGTCACTTGACACCTTTGATCCCTTTGTTTCTTTCTTCTGCTTAATGAAACTGTTATCTTTATATATATATATATATATATAAAGGATGACCCTGCAGGCAAAAGTGTTATACTTCATTTATTGTGCCAGAAATTGTACACATATATATTTAGCTTAAGCAAGACTGTCAAAATCATGGGATCCACTTTAGATGGATCATGAATAAAGATTTTGCTGAGCCAATGTCCTACCTGCTGATCAGTAGACATCCAATGAACAGTTAATTCGAAAAATATTCTTCTCCTAAGCTTGATGAACAACTGTCAATTTAATCAAGGGGAGGCTATGGTCATTTATTTAATATGATTTTGTGGTAAGCACCTATTTACCTTGCGTCCCACAATTTAGAACGTTCAATGAGATTCCAAGTGTACAATTTATGAGCATGTATGCATGAACCATAACACTGCAAGAGTATCCAACTCCCCTATGTCAAATGACAAAATTTATGCATTGGTACAAGTGTTTTTGCCCATACATTCGACTACTGTACAA
The DNA here is from genome assembly GCA_037074715.1 of Magnolia kwangsiensis. NCBI lineage: Eukaryota > Viridiplantae > Streptophyta > Magnoliopsida > Magnoliales > Magnoliaceae > Magnolia > Magnolia kwangsiensis. The sequence continues at coordinate 104,338,916 of CM073581.1, forward strand.
ACTGATAGAAATGACCCAAAAGATGCTTTCCAATACATTCCTGGCTTTAAATGTAACAAATATGAGGCGATATTTTTTCAACCTTCGCAATATTGTAGTAAAGAAAGACAGAACAACCACAGGTTTAAAAACACAAGCCAAAGGATTATGGAAGTCACCAGCATGGCTCAAAAAGATAAAAGCAAAAAGAAAGTAACCAAAAAGCCCACTAGGTTAATCATTCTTAGCATTCTAGTATTATTATAGATAATGAAATTTATTAAGCAAAAGCAATGGGTTACACGTTCTTCTCTCTAGCTAATCCTAGTTCAATTGGAAGGAGGAGCCTTGAACTTGGCATGAAGAATCTTCACAAACTCCATCAGCTTCTCCATCTCTGTCATCACCTCGACCAAACTGTCTGAGCAGAACCCAGCCCATCAAAAGTGGGAACTTCTCGCTGTTGAAAAGCTTTCATGCTTGTCACACATTCAGTTGCCTTGGTCCACCCCACGTAGCACCCGAATGCGATGCCTAGGTAAACAATGCTCTCCCTGCTGAAGAATCCCTTCCCTTTGCTGCATTTCTCAAAAGCCTCTTCCAACAGCTGCAAGCCCACGCCGCAGCCTTGACATCCTCTCCTTGTGCTTGCTCAATCCTAGGCGACAAAGGGAACCACTAAAACAAAAGAAAAATCATTGTCCATCAAGAAATGGGAGGGAAAACATGTAATAATGCATAAGAACCAAATACCTTGTCATTGATGTTATAGCCCAGAAGTGAGCGATGGCTCAATCATAGGGAACAGCTGAGTTGATCATCGGTTAAGCAGTCCAGGCATCGTTAATGTATTGGACGATGATCATGGACCCACAGATGGGCTGGTGCTTATGAATGAGGACTAGGATCTTGTACACAGGGTTGGATTGGAGCTGCTCTTGGACTCAGACGTCTTTTCATGGAATTTATACTGAATCGATTTGAGTTTGAGGGCGATCCTGGGCCTCATCACATTTGGGTTTTCCCATTCCCCCCAACGTAGCTACTGCTGCAAATGCACTCACAGGCACCTCTCACCATGATCGTTCTTCTATAAAGATGTAGAAGTGGAAAAGGATCCATGTATAGAGATCTCTCCTCCTCCTTGGAGTTGAAACTTACACGTGAAATTTTATATTCATCACCGCAATTGGGTGACTTTGGTCTCATTGTATGAGTGCTTTTTACATCTTGGTAATAGCAGTCCTCGAAAGGACGGAATTATCAATTTTTGGGATGAAAATGTCATTTTCGTTTTTTTTTCCTTATGATAGACTTGGGGCAAGAAGTGTATGTTTCAACTTTCCGGTGTACCATGTTCACAGTCAATTCAATGGATATCTTTAGTTCAGGTTTGTTAATTCCTCGTGCTCGCTGCCTGTCCGTTAGTTTTGTGCACCATGGTCTAATTGATGAGTGAGTTGCAATGGCCCGGTGGCTCACCTGGCCCAGCTTTGGACTGGGCTTGGAGCTTTTAGCTTGGCCATTGATCAGGCTTGTGAATTCAATTTTGTTGGCTGGGCTTGGGTTCCAGTCAACACCTGAATGGTTTCTCAGTCATTGGGCTGGTTTTTGCTTCTTACCTCATGATCATTATAAATTGGGAGAATGTCCAACCATTGGTATCATCATATTTACAGCACAGAGACCAGAACATGGGTCTGCTGTTGGAGCATATGGGTTTTTCTGGGCCATTTCAGCCACTTTCGTTCCCGACGCAAGGCCACTGTTTATAACCATTGCACACCTGACCTGATTTTAATGGGTCCAGGTTCCATTTTTTTGGGCCTGTTAAGAAATTGGGTCACGTTCGGGTCTCACCTTTCGGCACATTAAAAATCAGGTCCAGTCAGGTTCAGGTTGGGTCCAGTTAGCTTTAATAGTTCAATCATATATATACAATCACTTCTTGTAACTAAATAAATAATAAGCAGGAGGATTGTGGAGACATGGCACAAAAGAAAAACGACCAAACAGCTCAAAAGGACTGACTACTCATTTTTAACACTAGTATTATTATTATAGATAATGACATTTTGTTAAGCAAAGGCAACGCTTTCTACATTCTTCTAACTAATCCTAGTTCAATTGGAAAGAGCGGGAGCCTTGAAAGTGGCCTGAAGCAGCTTTTGGTTAACTCCACCAGCTTCTCTGGCTGTGGCATGAACTGTCTGAACAGAAGCGTGTGGCCCACCCTGTCAAGTGCGGGAGCTTCTCCCTGTCGAGAAACCTAGTGCCTGTCATACTTTGGGTCGCCTTAGCCACCCCAAGTAGCAACCTAACGCAAAGTCTAGGTAACCAATGCATTCCCCACCAAAGAATCCTTTCCCTTTGCTGCATTTCTCAAAAGCTTCTTCCAACGACTGCAACCCAGCTATTACCTGCTCTATCGCCGCTGCCTTTTCTTCCTCTCCTTGCGCCCCAGCGATCCCACATAATGAAGGGAACCACTGAAACAAAACAGAAAAGCCAAAAAACTGAATTAAAGCACCATCACGTACGGAGGGAGAGAATTACAATTAAGATTAATTTACGTAGGGCTACCTGTCCTTTGTGTTATCTATAAAAAACACACCCTGCCTTTAATCTATTTTTTTACGAACTCACCCACCTTTTTACCGTTTTGTTATTTAACTGCGCATTGTCTGAAACTATCTGTCACAAAATTCTGTATTTTCCGAAAGACAATAACACCCTCAATTGTTTTAAAACGCTCTTCTTCTTTTAAAAAAAAAATCTTTCTTGACCGAAAAAGCCTCGTGAGGCCGATCCATAGCGCAGGTGGGCCCAGCTAACATGAAACAGTTGAAACATTAGTTGGGTTAGAGGTTGTTACGGACAAATCCACTCCGTCCATCTATTTTTCCATCTCATTTTAGGACATGAGAAATGAGGCTAATCCAAAGATTCAGCGGACCAAACGACCTGAAGCAATGTGAATTGAACCCTCTCAGTTGAAACCACTTGGGGCCAGTGGAGTCTATGTTGATCTTTGGATTTGACTCATTTTTAAGCCATGCCCTAATATGAGCTGGAAAAACGGATGGACTGAGTGGATTTTACCTAAGCATGAAGGTGAGCCCCACAATGGTCGGGGTCAGGGTGGCGGATGCGAATTGTGTCCTACCCAGCTACCCCGTCTCCAGCCAAAGACGGGCTGACGCAACACACAGCAATCAACTGGGGACGCGGACTGCGTCCTACCCCGGACAGTAATCCGTCCAGGCAGGGCTCTGTGGGGCCCACCGTGATGTAATTGTTTTATCCACGCAGTTCATCGCTTTTCTCGGATCATTTTAGGATATGATCCTAAAAATGAAGCAGGTATGCGGCTCCAGTGGACTACACCAAAGGAAGATGAAGTGATAATGACACCCACCGTTGAAACCTTTATAAAGGCTACCGTTATGTTGTTTTTACCATCCAACTGATTCATATGGTCATGTAGACGTGGATGAAGTGAAAATACAAATATCAGCTTGATACGAAACTTCTCCAGCTCCAAGAAGTTTTTAATGGTGAAAGTTCAATCCCCACCTTGTGGTCCACTTAATCCTTGTACCTGCGTCATTTTTTGGCTCATAATTTAAAATGATCTGATAGAAACGATGAACGGTGTGGATAAAACACTTATATCACGGTGGCCCCTACGGAGCCCTGCCTGGACGGATTACCGTCCGGGCGGGGGTACGATGCAAGAGCCTGCAAGGAGTATCTTAGGGCGCGGATTGGGTACTGGCAGGTTGAGGAAGGGGATTGCACAGTGAGTAACTGACTAGCGTACTGAGAAAACTTTTGGCGGTCCACCATGGTTTATATACTTTATCGGCTCTGTCCATCCATTTTAAAAGATAATTTTAGGAGTTGAGCCCAACAATGAGGTATATAAAATGTTCAAATAGACCACATCACAAGAAACAGTTGAATTCAACGTCTACCTTTTACTGTTGAAAAGTTCATGAGGGCTACAGAAGTTTTGGATCAAGGTTATACTTATGTTTTCAATTCATCCATGTATTTATGATCTTATGAATAGTTTAACAAATAATCATCATTATGGGGGTAGAAATCATTATCCCCACTGTTTCCACCAATAAGGTCCACTTGATCTTTGGATATGCTTCAATTTTGGGCTCAACCCCTATCCAGGCCGTCCATCTGGAGAGATCATTTTAGCGTAATATCAAAAGAATGAGTCACATCCAAAGCTCCAATGGACCCCACCACGGAAAACAATGGGAAGAGTGACACCAACATTAAAGCTGATATTTGTGTTTTCCCTTCTTTAATGTCTTGGTTAACTTTTTGAACAAGTTGTATTTAGAAAACAACATCACGTTGAGCCTTAGGAAGGTTTCAACTGTGGGCACCAATCTTCTTGCTGTTTTTTGTGGTGGGGCCAACTAAAGCTTTGGATCTGTCTCGTTCTCTGGATCATGCCTTCAAATAATATCTCCAAATGTATAGACAGTGTGGATACAACACATATATCGTGGGGTCCATAGAACTTTGTGACCTTACTTCATGAGAAGTCTAGCTACTCAACCTGTCAAGTATCTAATCCGCATCCAGCAACTATCATGCCCAGTGGATTCCACCTTAATGTTACTGAGAAATCTAACTCAATTAATCTATTTTGCCTTCTCATTTTAGTGCATGACTAGCTAATACACTGGTTCAAAGCTCAAACAGATCACAACACAAAAAAAAACAGTGGATATTGGACCTAATCAGGAGGTTGGATAGCAAATAAACATTCAATTGTTACTGTTTTTATATTGTGGGGTCCACCTAAAATTTGAATAATTTTTAGGTAATAATTCTAATAGATAGATGACGTGGATCAAACACACAGGTCATTGTGAGGCCCTCAACATGGTCCACTGGCTGTATGAATCCTCATCAATCACGTTGATACGAGAGGTAAAAATGTCTTTCTAATAAGGTTGAAATTATTAAGTTCAAACAAGACACTTTTACGTCTGTATTTTGAAAGATTAGGTAGATTTTTTGAAAAAGTTGAAAACAAAGCTGTTTTTAACGATAGCCCAAAGGATAGGCAGCCGTGAGTGTACAATAATGCCTGGTAACAAGGTACCTTGTCATCGACGTAGGTTGCCCAAAGCGGACGATGGCCCGATCGTAACGATCAGCGGGGAGGATTGTGGGTCCGGCAGTCTAGACTTCGTCGATGTATTGGACCATGATCATGGATTCGCAGATGGGCTTATCCTTCTGGATGAGGACTGGGATCTTTTTGTAGGCAGGGTTGGATTGGAGGAGAAGCTGACTTTGTACCCGGATGTGTCTTCGAGGAATTCATATGGGATGGATTTGAGATTGAGGACTATCCTGGACCTCATCAGAAATGGGCTGGGCCACGCCCCCAACAGCTTTACTTCTGTCATTCGTTTTGCTACAAATTCACACTCACAAACGGCTCCCGGTGAGCTCTTCCCCTTTTTATAAAATGAGGTGGTGCATGGGATCCATGTATTATATAGTTTTTATTTATTTATTTAGGGCACAGTAAAGAAAAGCAAAATGGTAATTATCACCTCTTTGAATATACTGACGCAAAATCAGAAATCAACCCCTCTCAGGTGTTTTGTCACTGTCAACCGATTCACACAGGGGTATGTTCTAACTCGGTGAGTGGTCCATCGTACCGGACCTTGCATGTGGCTCATCCATCAAGTGGGCCCGACCTTTGATATGGATCGTCCATCAAGTAGGCCCACCAAAAGAGTACATGCTTTGATGCTGTCCAATGTTGCAAATATCCAACTAGGGTAAAACCTCATAATCTTTGTACAGTAGATAGTCCTGCTCTACTCAAACAGATTCATATAATAACATAGAATCTTTACCGTATTTTACCGTGGTAGAGGGCAATCCAAACACACTTCAGGTGATATTTACCACAGAGAACAGTGTGCTTCGGAAGTTTTCAACGATGAGCGTTCCATCCTCACTATTTTTTAGTACGGTACACTTGAGCTTTGGATCCTCGTGATTTTTAGAATCATACCTTAAAATGAGCTAACAAAATGGATGAATGGTGTGGATAAAACACATACATCATGGTGGGCCCCACAAAGCTTTTGCGGGAGCAACAGGCAATCCTCTTTCGGTTTGTTAATTCCACGAGCTTGCTGCCACCCATTAATTTTGTACAGTTTGGACCACTTGTCGTAAGATATTGATTTATAAAAAATAAAATATTATATAATAATAAAATTTCTAAAAACACCTTTTCTTATATGGAAAAGAGAGAAGAAAATTTTGTGGTTTAAATAATTATGATAGAGTGATATAATACTTACCCACATGGTACAAAGGAGTATGTAACTTGTGTGTTCTAGTGCATAGCGACATTAAAACTTACTTGATTTAAAACTAAATATTTTGTACAAATATCAGCTTGATCTAAAACTTTTGGAGGGCCCAGTAACTTTTTAATTGTGAGCGTTCAATTCCCCCTCTATGGTCTACTTGTCTAGCATTGTTGCCTTCCAATAAAAGTATGCCTTAAAAGTTAGATTGACCCAACTATTACCCAGGCCATTGTATGAATTTGAAGGTTTGTAGATATGGTCATCGCTCTTCATAGGTAACCATTTACAATACAGTAGGCACCTAATGATTAATTCCCCACATCCAAGGTGGATCCCACATGATAGACAACCTGTACCGAAGGTGGGGCCCCCACGATGGAGGTTCACATCAAAGGTGTGCTCCATATGATGAGCGGTTGTAAGACCCGTATCTTAGTCCGTACCGTTCCGTAAACTTTCGCGGTCTTACCGGTCGAATTTCGATAACCTTCGACCTTTAACCGATATCGACGCGCGACCCTGATTCATATGACGTCAACCTGTTTCGACTCGACCTGAGTTCTGTACCATAGCGACCGCGCCGTCGCTGCGGTTCCAATGCCGCGACTCCCGCGCCGAGGCGATACCCTAGTCAAGAGATGTGGCCAACGTTCGGTGCGAGGAAAACACCGCGCGTTGTGAAATTCAAGAGAATCTGTACGATGTGTCACATCAATCACATCAATCCCATTAATCCATCACATGTCAAGTACACATCACTCTCACCCCTTTTCCCAACCAACCACAAAAGTCTTCCAAACCCATGCCTCTCTTACACAAAAGGCCTCAAAAGTCAAAAAGTGGCTCTTACACACCCATCACCACATCCATCACTCCATCACCCATCATTCCATCTCTCTCTACAACTCTCTCTCTTTCTCATTTGCAAAAATCTCCAAGCAAAAAGAGATCCCACGTATGGAATTCTCCCTCTCCTTCTAAAGCTCCAAGTGGCCCACTTTCCTACCCCATCATCTCCCATCCTAACCATCCATTCCCCATCTCCTCCATTGAAGTCCAAGCTAAGGTGCTAAGGAACCCCTAGGAGCAAGAAGATTGGACGGTGGGTGCCTCTATAGCGTAGTTTTTCTTATTTTTATGATGGGCCAAGTGAGGCCCACCGATCCATGGTGTGGATCTCACTTGGGACCCTAAGTTGTGGTCGATGGACCACTTGGATTATCATGATCATTCTATGATGGGGTCATTCTCCATGGACCTCATCATGATGTTTATTTCTTTAGAAAGGTCATCTAGACCATCCATATTAGTGGGGAAAGGATCCCCACTGTTGATTTTAAATTTTGGTGGTCCCATGTTTTAAAGGACCCATCCGATTGTATAATTTCTTCAAGGGAGGGCTCATAGTGGCGGAGCCCTCCATCACAAAGCGTGTCCCACTCTCCATGTCTCTCTCCCTTTTTATTTCTTTTTATTTTATTTTACTTGATTTTATGTAATAGGTTTGTGTGGCCCACTTGAATGGACCCCACCTTGAGATATTTTGTCCAAGTGTTCTTCAAGTGGGGCCCACCCTATATGTTGTACCCACGTCATCCATCTGTGGTGGCCCACTTCAACAGGGCCCACCATACTGTATTGTTTTTTTTTTTTTTAAATGAATGAAATCGTCCAGCGTCAGACGCTGGACGTCCCTGTTTAAACAAAAAAAAAAAGGAGACTTTTGGGGTGGTCCACTTGCTTAGGCCCCACCTTGATGTAAGTATGAAATCCACACTGTCCATCCTCTCACCCATCTCTTTTTAGGCGTTGAGGCAAGAGTTGGGGTTAATTGGAAGATCTGGTGGGCCGTAGCATCGAAGAATGCATCACTACCATTCAAGGATACTTTTCTTATTTTATTTCACTTTCTAATCATCAGAAAAATTCAAACTCTAGACTCTTTGGGCTCGTCTTGAGCCAGGAAAACTAATGGACGGAGTGAATTCTCATGATGCGGGCCCCACACCCGAAAAACCCCAGAAAAATTGGGTTTTCCCAATTTTTGCAAGAGGCGCTGCCTCCTCTCTGACAACAGAGCAGCAGCTGCACGCTGCTGCGTGCAGTGTCAGCGGGCGGGCGGTCAGCTAGCCACCCACGGCTGCTGCCGTGGGCCCCATCATGATGTATATGTTAGATCCACACCGTTCATGAGGTGGGTCCCCTCCTCAGGTGGGCCCCCTCTAAATTTCAGCTCGATCTAGAACTCAGGTGGCCCACACCACAGGAAACAGTGGAATTGAATATCTACTATTGAAATCTTTTTTTTGGGGCCCACAGAAGTTTTGAACCAAGCTGAAATTTGTATTTTCCTTCAACCAGGTCTGTTTGACCTTATCAATGTGTTAAATGCCAAATAAATATTACAGTGGGCCCCACATGGGACCCACAAGTGAGGTGTGGGTTTTGTTCCCACAGTCCGCCGGAACCCACCAGATATATGTGTTTATTCTTACCGTCCAGCGGACGGTGGGCCCTGGTGCATGTGTCCCACCTTAGTCTGTTTTAGGGCTCTCCTTAGTGTAGTGATAATACTCTATTAGGGGCCCACTTTGTTGTGGATGTAAGGCCCACTTGATATGTAAAGCCTATGGGCTTAGGCCCACTTGATATTTAAGGCCTATGGGTTTAGGCCCACTTGATATGTTCAAAGGCCATAGGACTAGGTCCATTTGATATATTTTAAGGCCCATGGGACTAAACCCATTTGACTTATATGAGGCCTAGGGGTTTAAGCCCATTTGAATTATATAAGGCCGACAGGATTAGGCCCATTTGATATGTATAAGGCTCTTGAGATTGGGCCCATTTGATGCATTCTAAGGCCCACGGGTTATGACCCATTGCAATGCACTTAAGGCCCATTGGTGCGGTCCATGGAGGTGGCCCACTTAATGAATATAAGGCCCATAGTATATGGCTCATTTGATATATTTAAGGCCCAATGGGATGTACCTAAGGTCCATTGCAATGTGTGATCCCAACCTGATTTATATAAGGATATTCTTTACGGACTATGCCTTGGGAGCAATGTTGGTTTGACGTCCACATTGCGAGTGTAATGCTGGTTGGATGTCCACATTACGACTCTCCTTAGGACCCATTATTAGGCCCGTACTTATTGTGTATAGGCAGCCCAGGCCTACCTGCATTGTAAGGATAGTTCATCTCATTATAACATGTTTAATATAGCTTCATGACTCATGATCATACGCATCATATGTATGCTTGACATGAGAATTGACTGATCATAGCATATGCCTTCGGGCAGGTTATTTATGGGCTCCCGATTAGGTGGTGTTGCCCTACATGAGCGCACGATATGCGCAGGATTTGTTGCATGATTGGATAGCGTGATTCATGCATTTTGTATTTGTGTGACATGGTTATTGTACGCCCTACAATATCAGGGCCGTAGCCTCCACAGACGCATCGTGGTTGGCAGGATTGGATACCGGAAATCTTGTTCTACATGGGGTGCTATAGATATCCCTGGGTGAAAGTTTCTAAACCCTTATGGTACTAAGAGGTTGATCCAACGTCTACACCGAGTGGGTAGATGAGCGTTGAGTGCCGATTACCAGACGATCTCGCTCTCCACTGTGTCGTGGTCGGTTGGAAGGGGGTGCGGCCTTACCCGCCCGAGTGTAGGAGGCAATGCTAGGCTAAGTCTGACCAGCTCGAGGAATGAGTCCGCTATCGACGAGTCGCGCCCGATATTGGCAGACGGATAGTGAGGTCTTTTTCACTTACCTTATTGCGCGCGATGTGGCGGCAATCTGGTTTAAAGTGTACTAGACCCCGGTGATATCCCATATTTGAGCTATATTGATGTGTGGATATAGATGAGGATCTGTATGCTTGAGTTGCATTGCACATCGCATGACCTTGGGATGGCCGATACCATTCATGTCTTGTATCGCATAGCCTTGGTACGGCTCATGATATTATGGATCCATCTACATATTCCGCATTACTCTGATATTACATGTTCATATTACTACCTTGCGCACACACTTTCACCACCCTCTAAGCTTTCTATAAGCTTATGCACGACTGTTGCGTGCAGGTGACGTTGGTTCGCAGCAGCGCTGAGGCAGGAGCACGTTGCAGATCGTTTTGAAGTTTTTGTTCTTTACCATTGTATTTTTCTTTATGCTCATTGTACTTGTAAAGTTTTTGATCATAGTGAAAATGTAATAGAGTTCTTGGTTGTTGTTTGTGGGTTATGTCATTGGTTATGCTTATTACGAATCAAACTGACGTTGAAAATCCTCCTCGTAGCATTCCAGGATCGGAACCTGGCGAATGAGAGCTAGGAGCCGAGAATGGGATTCTACGGAGGCTGTCGGCGCCGGATTCGGCGATCGAAAATTTTGTGAGCCCGATTTCCAAGTTTGGAGCGTGACAGCGGTGGATACTGAATGCAGACGTTACATGATGAGCCTACATCAAAGTTAGGCCACAGAGTCGGTCACCAGGCAACCTACTAGTGTCAAAGGATGCAATATGTGTTTATGTTAAATTGTAACTATCTGCTTTTCATACACAAGCAGCTCACACGACCAGCTTGATTGCGGTCCCACCAAACGAAAATCCCCATTCAACCCACACGCAATGCTTTATGGCATAGGGAGCATGATCCATTGCTAGACTCACAAGAGTTTCAACATTATTTTATTTATTTATTTATTATTATTATTTTTAACCCATGCACACACACCCCACTCAACCCGTGTTGAAACTCCAAGGAGTCTACCACCTGGGTAAGAGTAAGGGACCCACGGGAGTTTCAACATGAGGTTGTGTTTAAGTACTCATCGAGTGAAATTTTACCATGGTGTGGGTACGTGGATGCGTACAAGTAGACTTACAAGAGTTTCAACAATAAGGTCATGAGCCCACATTCCCATTGTGATGAATGTGAGTGTGTGGGGTGTGAGTGCGTGTGTAAAATAATAGAGAGTGTGATCCATCTATCAGATTTCTTGGGATCGATTATCTTATCTAATCCACTGTCTTATCGGCTACATTAATGAATGCTGCCATTTAAAATAGTGAGCAAATGTGTTAATTAGGATCATTTGATCTCTTAAGTTTTTTTTTTTTTTTTTTCCCAATATGTGGTGAAGACTTTTCTCCCTTGTTCATGCTGTAAGAGCATTATATATTATGTTCTTAGTTGCATTGGGACACTTTGATACCGGCGCGTGGCTGAAGGGTCCGGTACTTCGGTATCCAGGCAATCCGACTCCGTATGAGGCTTTATAGGCGGGCACTTAGAAATGGTACAACATGGCATGTTTTAACGAAATTCAACGGACTAGATCGTGCAGCCCACTGTTTCTAAGTGGCTATCCCAAGATCAGATTGTTTGAACACTACTAGCCTTTGGTTCGTGGGCACTTTTTCTTTGGAATAAGAAGGTAGGATGTTTTTCATTCTTATCCGTCTGATATATGTCCACTAATTCGATGGTCAGATAGTAAAATGAGCTTAATTTTTTTATTCATGGTACATTAGCGCTGGTTACCATAATTTGGACGATTTAATTTAACTATATGTATGACATGTGTGCAATTTATAAGGGCGTGTTTGGACAGGCGGATTCGGTGGTATTAAGATGTATTCAGCGGGATTGGATTGTCAAATCCACCGTGGTCTATACATATTCGGATTGTGTACTGAGTTACTCCGTACCTTAAGGGGTACGGAGTTGATGTGGAAAGAAGCTATTGGCGATCAAATGTGGGGCCCGATCCCTCCTCCAAACGGTGACAGAAACGCCGTTACCTTCATTCTCTCTTTTTCTCTCTCATCCGTAAAAGGAAACAGTGAGGTAATCGATCATCTCTCTCAGGTGGAAATCGGTTTGCGCGGTGCTTACTTATCATATCATGTAATCTTAGTTGGGCCCACCTTAAATGTATGTTATCTATCCACACCGATCCATCCGTTTTTACAGCAAAATTAAGGCGTTGGGCTCAAAATTTAAGCATATCCAAAGATCAAGTGAATCATACCATAGGAAAACATTATGAGTAATGATTTCCACCGTTGAAACCTTGCAAGGCCCCGCTAAGCCATACAGTGATTTTTATTTGTCATCCAACCAGTTCATAATATCATAAAGACATGTATGAAGGGAAAACACAAATATAAACTTATCCAAAACTTCCATGGCCTAAAGAATTTTACGACAGTAGACATTCAATTCACACTGTTTTAATTTGGACCTTATTTGGCTGTTTGCACGGTGGATGGCTGTGCCATAAAGATGCACCTTATTTCCACTATCTTATCGGTTTGATTGTTCCCCTGCAGATGGATGGCTAAATGCTTAAGACCAAAAATTTAAATGTTGTTTTTAAAAATTATTATATGGATGGCTAAATGTTAAATGCTAAATGCTTAAAAATTTAAATACTGAAGATACATAAACTTCCACTATCTTATCCATTCCGTTCATCTATTTTACCATATAATTTAAATTTTTAAGACCAAAAATTAATCATATATAAAGTTCAAATGAACCACACCACAGAAAACAATGTGAATTGAATGTCTACCGTTGTAAAATTCTTTGGGCATGGAAGTTTTGGATAAGTTTATATTTTTGTTTTCCCTTCATCCATGTGTTTATGATATTATGAACTAGTTGGATGACAAATAAAAATCACTGTAGGGCCTAGCGGGGCCTAACAAGGTTTCAACGGTGGAAATCATTACTCATAATGTTTTCTTGTGGTATGATTCACTTGATCTTTGGATATGCTTAAATTTTGAGCTCAACGCCTTAATTTTGTTGTAAAAATGGATGGACGGTGTGGATGGATAACATATATTTAAGGTGGGTCCAACTAAGTTTACACGGTATGATAAGTAAGCACTGCGCAAACCGATTCCACCGGTGAGAGATGACCGATTACGTCGCTGTTTCCTTTTACGGAAGAGAGAGAAAAAGAGAGAAAGAAGGTAACAGTGTTTCTGTTGCTGTTTAGAGGAGGGATCGGGCCCCACATCTTATCGCCAATAGCTTGTTTCCATGTCAACTCCATACCCCTTAAGGTATTTAGTAACTCAGTACACAATCCGATTCTGGTCTGTACGCCAGGCTGTTTGGGTGGCGAGGTATTGCGCTGGATTGGAAAGATCGATGGATTTTGCTGGATCAGATAACAGATTCCCAAATCCCACGCTGGATGTTGATGTCGATCCCTTCTCGGATCAAAGAACTCCTCCTCCTTATAACCACTGGCAGGGTATCTCTATTTATGCGCATGCACGCAGCCTTTACATGTTTGGGACATATACACATCAATCCAGACCATCCAAATATTTGGCCTTACTACAGATTAGATATCCATACAAAATCACATCGATTGAATAACCGAACATCTAATTACACTATTCGAATTTTGGATCATAAACAGAACATCACACCGATCCTACTGCTGTAGTCGTTTGATGTTGAGTTTTTTTTTTTCTTTTTTATTGCTCTTCTTTTTTCTAATTTCATTATCGATTTTTTCGACTTTGATGATGCAAGTTACGAAATTCATCTAAAATTCGAGGTTTCTGAGGTGGGTTTTCTATTTTTATTTTTTTTTCTGTTTTAGATGATGGGTTTTTCTTTCTTCTTACTTTTTTGATTGGATTCTCGGCTTCATTGCAATAGGCCATGAAATTCACCTTTGAAATTGAGGCCTCTGAGGTGGGATTTTTCCTGTGAGTCTGATCTAAGTCAAGAAGAAGGTAGTAGATGTGCCTAGCTAAATGGAAACGAACTTTGCATCCCCCGAGCTGTCCGCCCGTCCAAACATGCCACTAGCTGGCCGTTGGATATAGTAATCCAATGGGATTGCATATAATCCATTGATGCACTCATTTATGATCTTGAAAGCCGTGCAATTCACCTCAATACAACTCAATCTCATCCAATCTGCCCGACCAAACAGGCCCTAGGTTTTAGTGCCTATGTATCGTCCATCATACTACTACAGTATCAAAGTTTCTGCCTTTATCAACAAGTTGTCTTTTTCGGACACGAATATAATACAAAAATTGTGGGTGGGCCGGACGCGGATTGCATCCTACCCCTGTCCAAGCAGGGCTCTATGGGGCCCACTGTTATGTAAGTGTTTTACTAACGTTGTTAATCGTTTTTCTAAGATCATTTAAAAGTATGATCCAAAACATTTGGCAGGTTCAAGTCTTAATTGAACCACAAAGTAGGGATTGAACTTTAAAAAGTTCTTGGGAGCTGGAGAAGTTTCGGATCAAGCTTATATTTGTGTTTTCACTGCATCCATGTTTACATGACCTTATTAATAGGTTGGATGGTAAAAAAACATCACAATGGCCCTTAGAAAGGTTTCAACGGTAGATGTCATTATCACTGTAGCTTCCTTTCGTGTGGTCCATTGGAGTTGTGGGCCTGACTCATTTTTAGAATCATATCATAAATGGTCTTATAAAAGCGATTAACAACATCGATAAAACACTTACATCACTGTGGGCCCCACAGAGCCCTACCCAGATGGATTACTGTTCGAGTGAGAGTAGGACGCAATCTGCATCCGGGCGAGCCCAAGGAGCTTAGACTAGATACTGAACACTTTAGTAGATAAGAGGCTACTAAAGTGATGTGGTGAAATAGGATTAGTTGAACGCCAAGAGTTTAATGTCTTATAGTTAATACTCTTTCCATTGGAGCTCGGTTAAACTTCTCTCTCAGTTTGGCACGCATGCACTCTACCGCACTGCCTGCGTAATCCAAAGAGTAAGAAAGATTCAAATTCCCTGTGCACCCCGGGGAAGAAAACAATGGGAATCGAACACTTACCATTAAAACCTATTTGGCCCATAGAAGCTTTCGATCCAGCTAATGTTTATGCTTTACCTTATTCCATGTCTTTTTTAACTTATAAAAAAGTTAGATCGCAAATAAACATCATGGCCAACCCTGGGAAGGCTTCAATGGTAGCCACTATTGTCCCACTATTTTCTATGGTGGGGTCCACTTGAACTTTGGATCTGTCTAATTCTTTGTCTCATTCACTAAAATGATCTCTCCAAATGGATGGATGGTGTGGATACAACACATACATCACGGTGGGGCTCATAGAACGTAGCGACGTCTCACGAGACTCACTGCCATCTGGTTGAGTAGCCGGCCCGCTTCCCTACTTTATATAATTTATAGAATTAGAAATCCCATCGTCCATAAGTTACTAAAATGTCGTCACATGGAGTATTAAAACTAGCAACATGCCTAGGTGACACCTACTGTGATTTTTTGGTAAACCTACTCTGGCCAACGGTTTTTTTTTTAAAGATTATGTTACGACATGGACCTAGCAATGATATTGATCCAAACCTCGAGTGGGCCACACGGTAAGAAAAGGTGAGGATTCAGCATCCGCCATTGAAACATTCAAGCTGCCACAAAAGTTTTGGATTATGCTAATGTTTTTATAATTTCAGTTCATCCGCGTAAGAATAACCTCATGAACCATATATGGATGGCATATATACAACATGGTGGACCAGAGGAATTTTCAACGACAGGATTTCTCCTACTTACTGTTTTCAGCCGTACAGCTCACGTTAGTTTTAGATCTGTCTCATTTTTGGGCCTACATTATAAGGTAATATGGAAAGAAGGACGGACGGTCCTACACTATAAGATGATACGGAAAAAGGGACGGACGGAGTGGATTTCTTACTAACATCATAATGTGCTCTGCCTAGCTTGCCGTTGAAGGAAGTTCATGGCCGCAATCTGCCCGTTGGAAACGGAAGCCGTTGGGCTACACCGTTGGGCCACTGATGTGACGTTATTACATTTTTTGGGCCCATCATGATGTATGTGTTGTATCCACATCATCCATCCATTTGAAGAGATCATTTTAGAGAGTGAGCCAAAGAATTAAGCTGATCCAAAGTTTAAATGAACCCCACCAGATAAAAAAATGGGATAGTGACAGCCACCGTTGAAACTTCTTAAGTTAAAAAAGACATGCAGTAAGGTAAAGAATGAATATTAACTTGATCGAAAGCTTCTGTAGTCCGAAGAGATTTTATTCGTAAGCATTCAATCCCAATTATTTTCGAAGGCACTTGAAATGAGGATCTTTTCAGCTTTTTTTATAATGCCCTGAAATGATCTCAGGAGAAGTATGGATGGGGGCGTGTCTACAATTATCACATCAGGGTGGTGCCCACGGAAAGTGATGACGTCACTTCAGCAGGGGGTGTCAGTAAAAAAAGAACTTGAAAATGGTGTTTAACCGTAGAAGGTGAATGGGTAATAATTATTTACCGCCTATTTTCGGTTGAATGTCCAGGCGTTTTGACCGCCACCTTCAGTCCTCATGTCATTTGAGGAGAAAAAAGTTAAATTATGAGGCTTACCTTGATGTTTGTGTATTATCCACACCGTTCATCCCTTTAGCTAACTCATTATAGGTCATGAGGTAAAAAAAAGAGGCAGATCAAAAGATAAAGTGGACCACACCACTGGAAACAATAGGAATTGAACTCCTATCATTGAAAGCTTCTTGAGGACCCTATAAGTTTTGGATCAAACTGGTATTTTTCTTTCTACTTTATCCATAACTGTGTGAGCTTATTAACAGGTTGGATGGTAAATAAACATCACTGTGGGCCCTAGGGGGAAAACAACTTTCAACCATTGACATTTTAATGATTATTGTTGCGGTCCACTTGAGATTTTGATTTTCCTCGTTTTTTAGTTCACGCATTAAAATGTATTTTTTAAAAGGATGGATGGTGTGGATGACTCATATATATATATTTATATTATGGTGGGGCCTACATATTGAAATTAATAATAATGACGTTTGTATGGGACCGATTTCGAAACGTAAATCCTGGCTACTTTCAAACAGGTGCAGTAGCTGATAATCAGGTAATTCCGTCTGTTTACCCGGAAAATTAAAAATCAAACAGCCCTTCGGTGGTGGGAGCCGATTAGTGTCTGCAACGCACCGGAGCTTTATCGGAAAGATCATTAATTGTCATGCAACAGACTCAATCCTATTTCATCAGTATCTAATCAGCTCCCCTGTATTACAGGACGCGTGTTAATCGCAAGATGCGTCCTCTCCCCTCTCTCTCTCATTCAAAACCTAGCGAAGGAGACGAAGAAAGGGGAAAGAAGCAGCAACAGCAGCCGTGCAGTACCGAATGAGGAGCTCACCGCAATCGGTGCTCTCGCAGTGGCGGAGGAGAGGCATCTGGATCATCAGCAGCAAATGGCTAGCCACCGTCGCGAGCATTTGGATTCAGTGCACTAGTGGGTCATCGTACTGCTTCGGCATCTACTCTTCCCTCCTCAAATCCAGCCAGGGCTACGACCAATCCACCCTCGACTCCGTCGCCTTCTTCAAAGACGTCGGCGCAAACGTCGGCCTCATCTCCGGCCTCCTCTACTCAGCTGCCTCCTCCTCCTCCTGGACACGTGGCGGGCCCTGGGTCGTCCATCTGGCGGGGGCCATCCTATGCTTCTCTGGCTACTTCCCCATGTGGCTCTCCGTCACCGGCGCCATCCCCCGACCGCCCGTCCCCGCCATGTGCGTGTTTATGCTCCTCGCAGCCCAAGGGCTGACCTTTTTCAACACAGCCAATGTCGTCACCGCCGTTGAGAATTTCCCTGACCACAGGGGCACCGTCGTTGGGATCATGAAGGTGAATTCATTCCCATTTCATTTCCTTCTTTGAATTGTATGATCGGTTGTGGGCCCACGGTTCGGTGATCCGGATTGTCGATCTGTTGGCTCGTGCCCCCAAAATGATATGCCCTACCGGATGATCTTAATGCATCTGATTTGGTGGCTAGGATCTTCCAATCTGAAGAATTTGGTCCCTGTTTCCGTTCATTTCTCTGATGCATGTTTGGATTCATGTATGATCTGCATTGGAATATCTGATCGACGATGGAATATTTGTGATCTTCCGATGGCATCAAATGATTCAACTTGCATCGCAAAGTCTGCATTTGTGAAAAATTCAGCAAGGTGATTAGTTAAGACTCAGAAAAATTCAGAACTTATAGAAACGAGTTGGGAAATTTTATAAAAAGGGAGAAATTGATTTTGTTTTCTGGAAGTTAGTTTACTGAATAATGTGATCATTATATATGAATATTGAATTGATGAATTTCAATGATTTTTTTTTTTTTTTTTTCTATTAGTGGGACAAGCTCTTTTTTTAAAAAATAAAAAATAAAAAATAAAATCTCATTAGCATCTTGCTATTTTATTTTTCAAAAATGTAGTAGAATTTGGTAGCTATGTGAGTAATTATGGTGATGTATTAATTGCACAGATTGGCTGAACAGCTGAGCCCCGGAACCTTTTACTTCTTGTAGCATCCTCTTTTTTTTTTTTTTTGGAAAGATAACGCAATTTCATTAAAGAGCTAAAAAAAAGAAACAAACAAAACAGATAAGTCTGCCGAGGGGGCAGACAGCAACAAACTACAAGAAAAAAAAAAAGAAACTAGAGCTCAAGGAACAGCATATTGAAATCTTTCAGCTTGCTGTCATTGGCAGCCCATTCCAATAAACTGTGCTTGGCTCTGGACGAGACGAACTGAGCTGAGTTGGATGAGTCCCTAGAACATCTATTGTTCTGTTCTTCCCACACGGACCACCATATCTCTAGGAGAAACATTCTCCAGAGTCTTGTAAGAGGCTTGCCAATCGAAATCCCGTGCCAAGCAAAAAGCAAGAGGTCAACCGATCTAGGAGGACACCACTTGATGTTGAAACAGAAAAAGAAATCCGACCAGATTTCTGAAATGAAAGGGCAGTGAAGCAGAAGGTGTCGACTGTTTCTTCATCCCGCGTGCAACATAAGCAAATATTGGGGAGGGGCATACCTCTTTTTCTCAGGTTATCAACTGTAATGATTTTCTTTTTGCTAACTATCCAGCCAAAGCCGAGAATTTACGAGGCACAGGGTATTTCCAGTAAAGGTGGGGGGGCCGACTGACTGATTCAGACTTGCTGTTGAGCAGCAGATTGTATAGGGAGCAAACTGTAAATTTGCTTGATTTTTCCACTTTCCAGATAATTGAATCAACTTCGAATTGGGTAGGGGACGAGGTATGAATAAGGGAAAGCAGCTCCGTGTACTCCTTTATTTCCCAATCATTCAGATTACATCTGCACATAATGTTCTACACCATATTTCTTTCAGCCACATTGTAACAGCTAGCCATGGAGACATCTCTGACTGGAGCTAGCCGGAAAATGTTAGGAAACAAAACCTTCAGCGGTTATTCTCCTCTCCAGGGATCCATCCAGAAACGAATTCTCTCCCCATTGCCCAGAACAAAACCAATGTTATTGAGGACAAACTTTTTCAGATTTGAAATGCCCCTCCAAATGTATGAAGCGTTACCTATAGCCATGTCTTTAGTCCACCATCCGTTCTGCGATCTGCCATATTTACCTTTAATAATGAGATTCCACCTAGTTCCGTCTTCCACTCCTAGCCTCCAGATCCACTTTCCTAGGAGAGTTTGGTTCATGAGCTTTAGTTCTTTCACCCCTGCACTTCCGATTTCAATCTGGCAGCACACCTCCATCCAGTTGACAAGGTGGAATTGCTTCTTGTCCTCCTTGCCGTGCCACAGAAAGTCCCTCCTTATCTTGTCTAAAGAAGACAACACCCCCGTCGGGCATCTGAAAATAGACATAATGTATAGAGGGAGATTGGATAGGGCCGCCTTGACGAGGGTAAGGCGCCCAACCATAGTTAAGTATCTACATCTCCATCTGGCCAAGTACGCCTGAAACCTGGATATGATCTTGTTCCACTGAGTTTGAGGAGGGGGGCCAATGCATAATGGGAGGCTCACAAAAGAAGTAGGGAAAAAGCCTACTGAACAGTCAAGGATTTCTGCCAGCCTAGACGTCTGTTTATTGTCCAGATTGATCCCAAAGCACTTGGATTTTGCTAAGTTAATACGCATACCCGATACAACCTCAAAACAGCGAAGAGCGATACAAAGATTGTTGATTTTTTCAGCATTAGCTTCAGAGAATAAAAGGGTATCATCAGCAAATTGGAGATGAGTGAGAGGTTTATGGATACCTTTCATGATGATGCTGCTGATAGTACCTTCCTGCTGACCTTTAAGGAGCATTTGAGACAGAGCCTCCCCTATAATTAGAAACAGAAAGGGGGAGAGCGGGTCTCCCTGTCGCAGGCCGCGGGATCCCTTAAAGAATCCCTTCGGAGATCCATTTAGAAGGATCGAATAGCGGGCTGCATTCAGACATTCCCCAATCCACCCAAACCATTTACTTCTAAAGCCCATTCTTCGCATCATGTATTGTAAGAATTTCCAATCGACATGGTTGTAAGCTTTCTCGATGTCCAATTTACATATCATAGTCTTCTGGCCTGATTTGTGACATGAGTGGAGGCACTCATTTGCAATCAATGCACAGTCGGTAATTTGTCTAGCAGAGATAATGCTACCTATGATCTTTCTAAGTCTGGATGATAGGACTTTTGCAAGGATTTTATACAGGCTCCCCAGCAGGCTGATCGGTCTGTAATCTTGGATCAAGGCCGCTCCTGAAAATTTCGGAATGAGGGCTATGAAGGTAGCCCCAAGGCTCTTGGATAATCCGCCACGATTGAAAAATTCAGAGAAAAATTCCATCAGGTCTTTCTGGAGGATATTCCAGAAGGCCTGGAAAATTTTGATTGGAAATCCATCAGGGCCCGGCGCTTTATCACCATCCTTTTCATAGTGGTTTCCAGGGTTTGAGCTCATAGCTCAAATGGTCTCAGATTCAAGGCCAGCTTACCTAACAGAAATGGAAAATGTATTAGTAGTTACTGTTGGTTCTATCTAGGATGGAAGATATTTGGTATACTATATTAAAACTTTGTTGCATCACATAATCGAAAGAGGAAAGGACAGTTTTAGCAGTCAGAACAGGTGTAAATAGTGGATCTCTCAATTTATTTGCTACTGGCCAAATATTGTGCGTTTTGGAATGATAATGCTTCTCTAATTCAATACATTTCTAGTTGATTGTTAGCCCTTGAAATCGTAGGATATGTAAAGGCTTTTTATTAGGATATTTACTTAGGTTCTGGATTTTATGCTTCTGTTATTTTTAGGAACTGGTTGGCAATTCACTTATTGGATTCAACATGGCAACGCCTAATCCTCCCAAGCCTCCTATGGTGGGCAAATGGTCCCACCCCTCCTTTGGTAGATTAATTTGATGGGGCTTTGGCTGGTAACTATGGGTCCAACTTTGGTGACCTTCTCTGGCCCTGCTCCCGCTTATGTCGCACATGTAGCAGAAGTCCTTGGACCCTCCGGAGAAGATCATTTTAAAGGGTGATTCCATCAACATTAGTAAGGGGCTGTTTGTCATCTCTACTAATAAGAGCTTATTTGCTTATTCTAAAAAAATAAGGTCTTATTTTGGAAATAGACTGTTTGGTAAAGCTCTAATTTTAGAGCTTATTTTTTTAGAAACTGGCAAAACAGCTCTTCAAAAATAAGTGATGGGGAGGTCATTTTTTTCTTTAAGAGCTTATTTGGCTTGAGTAGACATTTTTGGACAATTTTGTTCTTAAACTTTTTAAGTAATTCCCATCTTGCTCTCTTCTCTTCTCTTTACAATCTCTCTAAGGCGGGCCCACATGATGAGCAGCCCATATTTAAGGTAGGGCTCCACATGATGGATGGTCCACATCAAGGCGGGCCCATATAAAGCACTGTCACAACAAAGGTGGGCCCCACATGATGGATGCGCCAAATCAAAGTGTGGCCCGGCATGATGGACGACGCACATCAAAGTTGGGACCCAAATGATGGATGGTGGACATAGAAGGCGGTACTAGATGATGGAAGGTTGACATCAAAGGTGGGCCCACATGATGAACGATCCACATTGAAAGTTGGCCCCCACATGGTGGGCGGTCCACGACGAAGGTGGGTCCCACATGATGAATGACCCGCATCAAATGTGGCTTCGCATGATGGACTATCCACATCAAGTGGGCCCCATATGATGGACGGTCCATGGCAAAGGTTTGACCCACGTGATGAATGGTTGACATCAAAAGTGGGCCTGCATGATGAACGGTCCATATTGAAGGTGCCCCCACATGATGAAGGGTCCACATCAAGGTGGGCCCACATTATGCACGGTTCACATCAAAGTGGGCCTCACATGATGAATGGCCTGGCATGATGGACCATCCATGTTAAGTGGGCCCCACTTCATGGACAGTCCACATCAAAGGTGTGATTCACATGATAGATGATGGGCATCAAAGGTGGGCTCACGTGATGGACGGTTGACATCAAAGGTGGGCCCGCATGATGAATGATCCATATTGAAGGTGGGGCCCCACGTAATGAATGCTCCACATCAAGTGGCCCACATAATGGACGGAGTGGGCCTCACATGATGGATGACCCATGTCAAAGTGTTGCCCCTCGTGATGGACTATCCACATCAAGTGGGCCCCACCTAATGGATGGTCCACATCCAAGGTCTTGCATGATGGACAACCCATACCAAAGTGGCCTAACATGATGGATGATTCACATGGAAGGTGCGGCCCACACGACGGATGGTGGACATCAAAAGTGGGGCCCATTTGCAGGACAACCCACTTCGAAGGTGGGGCCCACATGATGGACACATCAAGTGTGGATTCCACATCACAAGTAGTGGACACTGAGGGGCTCACATGAAGGACAATTAGCATTGATGGTGGGGTCCACATAATGGATGACCTACATCAAGGTGGGCCCCATATAATGGACGGTCCACTTCGAAGGTCAACCAAAACAATTGTCTTGATTGCTTTTATAATAGAGTTGTTGTAATCTTTAAAAATGACATCAAGTACCCTTAGAAAAAGCTCTTATTTGAACGTTTTACCAAACCTGCTTATTTCAAATAAAAGCTTTTTATGGCTTTGAAAACATGATTTACCAAACGAGCTCATTTAAAACAAGAGCTAGAACAAAAAGAGCTTATTAGAGTAGCTTCTATTGGATTAGAGTAGAAATGCCAAACGAGCCCTAAGTGGGTGCTCCCCATAGTTTTTAATTCAATTAGGACTCTATCCTCAAAAGTTCATTTTTCGTTTACTCTTATGAGGAGATATTCAACTGATATTGCGGTTGTTCTTGCTAAGGAAGGAAATCCTTCCATGGTGTTTTGGAATTAGGCCAAATTTCCATGAGAGATTGGAGTCCCAGCATGCATAGGTAACTTGGATTGGTGAACTTAAGACTTGGCCTGGGCTGTTTTGCTAGTAGTTTTGATTTTGGCAAAAAGCAAGGTGTGGTAGCCTTGGTTCAGCTCTATTTGGTACAGAGTTTTGAGTTTCTAGTTGGCTGCATTTTGTATTTAGCAGTGCTGTGTGGCTTTGGAGTTGGGTATATGAGTTGCTGTGGGGTTATTCTTGTATAGCATAGTTACTTGCCTCTCTGTTAGTTGTATCATCCCTTTTCATCTATCAATTCAGGTGGTGTGTTCCAACCTTTTGCTAAAATTAAAAAAAGTAAGGAATCGGCCATTCGGCCCTTTATGTCTGGAATTCTTTCCCTTAATTTACTATGGTTTTTGTTGCTTGCTCTGGAAAAAAAGGAAAAACAACACTTCAAATCTAATACTTGTTAGCATGCATAGAATGCATTTGGATGTTCATTTAAAGTGAATTTCAGTAAATTAATACAATAAAGTGAAATCACTTTGGCACAATTTTAATTTATAACGACGACCAAATCCCCAACTGGAGTTCCATGCATTTCAAGTTTGATGTGAAACAATCAAAATGGTAACCCCCACAATCAACGGGGTGGAGCTAGCCCCAAACAAGTCATTTCCTCATTATGCAATTCATTTTAGTTGAACATCCAAACAACTCCCTAGTCTTTCTGTTCATAAATAGTTACCTTTCCGATTTCTTCTTGGTATCAATATTTTGTTTCCTCGCATAATTTGTTTAGATTTGTTGCTTGCACATCTAGATACCAATGGACTACTTGAAATTCCATGCATAAATAGACATTAAACCTGCCAAAATTTCCGATCAGCATGTTGGACACCTATACAACTTGCACAACATCATCCAATAAAAGCTAGTCGAATTATATTTAACTAATGCATGCGTTGCTTGTCATTTACAGCGCAACACAAATTTCCCAAACTCTTTTTAGCACCTTCCCTTGTGGTGTCTTGATTTTTGTTGGGCCTCGATTGGTTTTAACAGCTATCTTTACTTGTCTATGTTTAGGGCTTTCTCGGTCTAAGTGGAGCGATACTAATTCAAGTATATCAGACGATATTCAAGGATAACCCTAGTTCGTTTCTTCTGATGCTTGCGCTGCTGCCAACTCTCACCCCCCTCTTGCTAATGTGTTTTGTAAAAGTTCGCTCTACAAATGAAAGGCATGACAAGAAATACCTGAATGGTTTCTCAGTCATTGCACTGGTTGTTGCTTTTTACCTCACTATCATTATAATTTTGGAGAATGTCCTAGCATTGGGATCATCAATGCATATCCTTATATTGACAATACTTCTCGTTACGCTCATCTTTCCTCTAAGCATTGCAATTAGAGCCCAATTGAGGAACTCCCGGATGCTACCACAAGCTTCAAATCTCGAAGCAAACCGTTTGATGGATGATCCTGACCCACTGGATGTCACAGAGCAGAGAACATATGGGAGAGTAGAAGCTGAGAAGCTGTACACAAGATACAATCATGCTGTGTATCACGAGACACCGAGCGATGCTGGTCAAGAGTCATCCGTGCATGACAGGAGGATTATGTTGAGGGGAGAAAACTACAATCTTTTCCAGAGCATGCGCACCATTGACTTCTGGTTACTGTTTTTAGCCACGGCATGTGGTATGGGGTCAGGGCTGGCCACGGTAAATAATATCAGTCAGATTGGCACATCTCTTGGTTACGCAAGCATTGAGACCAGTACGTTGGTTTCTTTGTGGAGTATATGGAATTTTCTGGGCCGCTTCGGTGCTGGTTACATGTCTGACTACTTCCTCCACCTGAGAGGCTATGCAAGGCCGTTGTTCATGGCCATTACACTGGCGACCATGAGTGTTGGCCATGCAGTGATCGCTTCTGGCTTGCGGGGTGCTCTATATGCCGGTTCTATCGTAGTGGGTGTATGTTATGGTTCTCAATGGTCGTTAATGCCCACCATCACTTCAGAGATATTCGGTGTAATGCATATGGGTACAATATTCAACACAATTACCATCGCGAGCCCGTTGGGGTCTTATCTCCTCTCCGTGAAGTTGGTGGGGGGTATATACGACATGGAAGCATCATCATCTGATGAGAAGACATGCACTGGTATGCACTGCTTCATGTTATCTTTTCTGATAATGGCATGTGTTACTCTTTGTGGGTTTCTTGTTGCCTCATATTTGTTCTTTCGGACTAGAAGGTTTTATAAGCAGGTTATATTTGAGAGACTACAACAATTTGCAGCGCAGTAACAAGGAAGTAGCTACGCTCAAAGACACATGAGAGGATATAGTGTTATCAATAGTATCTTAGTTAGTTATGAAGCATTCAGTATCTGTACATGTAGTACATGTGCCTGAGATCGATATTGGGTCATGTACCTGTTAGACAAGCCACACGCCTTGTATAGTTGATTTTCATAGATAGATGAGGCATAGTTAATTTCCATGAATAGATGATTCTGTTTTTAAATTTTACTTTGTATACATGACTGTACATCTCTATATATTCAACCCTTTAAGATTGTCTCAAATACACATAAAACTAAAGGAGAATCATTTTCTCTTTGCTTTCAATCGTTTTCTCTTTGCTTTCATGGTATCAGAGCCATACTGATCTTAATCCGGCACCTCCGGCCCCACCTCCTGATAGATTCGGCCTCTCCTGCATCAACAAACCCCTATGGTACCATATCCTGATAGATCTAGTCTCTCATACGTCAGAAAACTTTATTCCGAACCACCCCTGCGCCCCTTCTACGCTCCCGCTGGGTTAACAACCTCATTCGACCATCCCCAACCCTCGTCCGATCATTCCAAGCTTTGTTCGACCATCCCTAGGACTGTCCGATCATCTCCAGGAATCCCCAGATCATCTCCAGGAACCCCAAGCCCCTGTCCGCACATGCTGCACACGCCCATGCTACCTCCGTCTGCAACTGCTGCGCTGCCTCCGTTCGCACAGTCCCAACCTCATTGCTGGTGCTGTTGTTGTTCTGTTGCCTATCACTGCAACTGGCTCTCTTGCTGCAAGGTACCTTCTTTCTTAGCGTGGTTTGTATCATTTCCTAACTATGGACAAAGACTCCTATACAGAGGCCTCACGATGTAGTTTCGATGGTACCAACTACAATCTATGGGCCATCCACTTTAAGAGTTTTCTCAAGGGTTGTGGTTTGTGGGGACTAATTGATGGATCTGTTACTGTCCCCACTTCCACAGATGCTGACAAAGTGGCTGAGTGGTAAATGAAAAATGGATGGATTATTACCTAGATTCTCAATTTGGTCGATCGGTCAATTGTTGTTAGCCTCACGCCACATCGCACTGCTAAGGCAACGTGAGAGCATTTCCAGACTATTTATCACCAGAGTGATGTGGCTCAGTTATACCGTCTGGAACAAGATCTGGTTTACCTTACTCAGGGTGACAAAAATATTCAAACATTCTACTCTACAATGGTTACAATTTAGATAGAGATGACTATGATGGATCCAGAATTTCCTAATGACTTTAAGATATTCCAAACAATGCGCGATAGTGCGCGAGTTAGACAGTTTCTTATGAAGCAGTGTCCAGAATTTGAGCATTATAGGGCTGCTCTCCTGGACCGTAGCTCAACTCATTCAATGAATTCGGTTATTAATGATTTATTAGCTGAGGAACAATGATTGTAAGTTCTCTCTCAGGGACCATCTGATCTGGTACTCGCTGTATCCACCTCTGCACCAAATCGTGATTTCATTCCTTTAACTTGTCCCGGTTATAACAAAGTGGGACATGTCGTCGCTCAGTGCAAAGATTGGTGCGCTTATTGTCAACGGACTGGTTATGGTATTCAGGACTGCAGTTCACGTGCCTATGCATCCTCATTCGACTGTGGACGTGCTGGTCAAGGTCGTGGCCGTGGTCGTTCTCTTTTTGCTACTATTGTGACTAGTTCTATCGAGCCTTTTGTTAGTGATACTATATCTATTGTTTATGCTGAAGGTCTTTCCTCACTTTTGACTCATGCGATGCTCTAAAAGATCATGTAGGTCCTTTCTGCAATCGGTATGTCAGGTATATCCTCTTCTTCTGCATGTTCTTTGATTCGAGTGCTTCCAATCATATGACTGGTAACGTATCACATCTTCGCGACATTCGTCCCTACACTAGAAATCAGGCTATTTCTACTGCGAATGGCACTAGACTACCCATTCAGTCTGTTGGTTCATTGACTTTCTCCTTCTTCCCATCGCCAGTTTACCCTTCGTAATGTGTTTTATGTCATTCAACTCTCCTCAAATTTAATTTCTGTTAGTCAACTTATATCCAATAACTACTTAGTCATCTTTTTTCCAAATTGTTATTTTGTGCAGGATCTAGCAACAGGGAAAGTAATTGGGGAGGGTAGGCGGCATGGATGTCTGTACATGTTGGACTTTGACCCATCCGTCACTCCAGCTCGTTGTTTCTTTTATCCATCTTCTTCAGATATTTGTTCGCCAAATAAAATGTAGAAACTCTGGCACTTTCGTTAGGTCATCCACATTCCGATCGATTGATTCAACTATTTTCTTCTGGCATGTTAGTGAATATTTCTATTAATAAAAACACTTTGGATTATTCTCGTTCTTCTTGTTGTCTTTCAAAAAGTAAGTGTATTGCTTTTCTTATAAGTACTACAAAATCATCATATATATTTGAGTTAGTGCATACGGATGTCTGGGGTCCTTCACCAATTATGTCATTCTTTGGACTACGATGCTATGTTATATTCATTGATGATTTCATACGTTACACTTGGATTTACTTTCCGTATAAGTCATAGGTTTTTGAAAAATTCAAGATATTTCACTTTATGACGCACACTCAATTTCGGGCGTTCTGACTCAAGGGGCGAGTATCTCTCCACAAATTGTCGTACATATCTTCAAGATCATGGGATTATTTATTAGATTACCTGTTCTGATACTCCCCCACAGAATGGGGTGGCTGAATGAAAAAATCGCTATATTGTTGAAACTGCTAATATCCTAATGACAGCTGTGAGTGTTCCTCGTTTCTTCTGGGTAGAAGCTATGATGCTTTCAGTCTACTTGATTAACCGGATGCTAACTACAGTTCTGAACAGTAAATCTCCCTACTTTGTTTTCACCGGTTTACTTACTGCATATTCTACATTTCGTGTTTTTGGTTGTGTATGTTATGTTCATTTGACATCACATGAACGTAACAAACTTTCTCAAAAATTAGTCAAATGTATGTACTTAGGATTTGAAGAAACTCAAAAGAGTTTTCGTTGCTATGATCCGGTCTCTTGTCGTATTCGGGTGTCACGGCATGTTATTTTTCTTTAGCATATTGCCTTTCATTCATCTGTTTCTACTTCGCCCGCACCAAACTCTCCTGGTCTTACCGTTTTTCCTGACATTCTTGTTGCCTCGACTACGCTTCCTTGTCCGTTGCAGGTTTACGCACGACGACCACATACAGATCCACCACCTACTACTCTTCCTACTGTACCTGTTACCGATCTAGATCCTACTTTGGTACGTTGTTCCACTTGTGTACATCGACAATCTGATCGCTTGATATACTCTATGTCTGCCATGAATGCTACTATGGATACTGTATCTATTCCTACTTCATACCATCAGGCAACCACTCATGATTGTTGGAAGAAGGCTATGACAGAAGAATTGGATGCATTAGATGATAACCATATGTGGGATATTGTCACTCAACTCGCTGACCAACAATTAATTAGGAGTAAATGAATTTATTCTTTAAAGCTCAAGTCTGACGGATCATTGGATCGATACAAAGCTCGCCTTGTCGCTCAAGGATATAAATAGGAACACGAAATTGATTATGATGAGACGTTCGCTCTTATGACCAAGATAAAAACTGTTCGCACTCTTCTGACAATATCATTTGTTTGTTCTTGGCCACTCACTCAGATAAATGTGAAAAATATTTTTCTTTATAACGTCCTCCAAGAAATAATATATTTGAAACCTCCTCCTGGGTTTTTAATCCCTGACAATAATGTCTGTCACCTAAAGAAAGCTCTATACGGCCTCAAATAGGCCCCTCGAACGTGGTTCCAAAGCTTTCATGATGTTGTTACAGGTGTTGGCTTTACTCAAAGTGGTCATGATCTATCCTTATTCTTGCGCACCACTAATCGTGAAATTGTTATTGTTCTCGTATATGTTGACGACCTACTTCTGACTAGTAGCGATGCTACTGGCATCTCGGTATTAAAGGAAGTTTTACACATCCTTCAAGATAAAGGACCTTGGACATTAAACATACTTTCTTAGACTTGAATTCTCATGTTCTAAACGTGGGATCCTAGTCAGCCACCGTAAATATACTAAGGATCTTCTCACTTTGGCCTCATTGATGAATCAGAAGACAGTTCAGACTCTTTTAGAACTTAACGTTTAATATGGCCGTGCCAATGGTGATCTCCTTGCGGAGCCCACATTATACCGCTGTTTGGTTGGAAGTATAGTTTACTTAACAATGACTTGCCCTGATATTGCATATGTTGTCTAAGTTGTCAGCCAGTTTGTTTCTGTTCTTCGGACTCTTCATATGACTGTGGTGTTGTGCATCCTCCGGTACCTACGTGGAACTCTGGATCGATCACTGTTCTTCTCTTTCACAACAACTCTAAACCTTCGTGTATATTCGGATGCTAACTGGGCCGCTTGTACTCTCACGTGCAGATCTACCCCTGGCTATTGTGTTTTTCTCGGCACTTCTCTCATCTCTTGGAAATGTAAGAAGCAGACCACTGTTTCCAAATCAAGCGCGGAAGCTGAGTATCGAGCGATGTCAGCTATTTGCAATGAGTTTATGTCACGCCCCAAACTCGGAAACCGGGCTCACAAAATTCCCGATCGCCGAATCCGGCGCCGACAGCCTCCGTAGAACCCCATTCTCGGCTCCTAGCTCCCATTCGCCAGGTTCCGATCCTGGGATGCTACGAGGAGGATTTTGTATGTCAGTCTGATACGTAATAAGCATAACCAAAGGCATAACCCACAAACAACAACCAAGCACTCCATTACATTTCCACTATGATCAAGAATTTTACAAGTACAATGAGCATAAAGGGAAATACAATGGTAAATAATAGAAAACTCCAAAATGATCAGCAATGCGCTCCTGCCTCAACGCTGCTGCAGTCCAACGTCACCTGCACGCAACGGTCGTGCATAAGCTTAGAGGGTGGTGAAAGTGTGTGCACAAGGTAGTAATATGAACATGCAATGTCAGAGTGATGCGGAATATGCAAATAGAACCATGATATCATGAGCCGTACCAAGGCTATACAATGCCAGACATGAATGTATCGGCCCCACAAGGCCATGCGATGTACAATGCAACTCAAGCATACAGACCCTCATCTATGTCCACATATCAGTACAACTCAAAGTATGGAATATCACCGGGGTCTAGTACACTCTAAACCAGATTGCCACCACATCGCGCGCAATAAGGTAAGTGTAAGAGACCTCACTATCCGTCTGCCAATATCAGGCGCGACTCGTCGATAGCGGACCCATTCCTCGAGCTGGTCAGACTCAGCCTAGCATTGCCCCCTACACTCGGGCGGGTAAGGCCGTACCCCCTTCCAACCGACCACGACACAGTGGAGAGCGTAACCGTCTGGTAATCGGCACTCAACGCTCATCTACCCACTCGGTCTAGACGTTGGAGCAACCTCTTGGTACCATAAGGGTTTAGGGACTTTCACCCAGGGATATCTATAGTACCCCATGTAAGTCAAGATTTCCGGTATCCAATCCTGCCAACCACGATGCGTCTGTGGAGGCTACGGCCCTGATGTCGCTAGGGCGTACAACAACCATATCACACAAATGCGGAATGCATGAATCACGCTCTCCAGTCATGCAACCAATCCTGCGCATACCGTGCGCTCATGTAGGGCAACACCGCCTAACCGGAAGCCCATAAACAACCTGCCCGAAGGCAAATGCTATGATCAGTCAATCCTCATATCAAGCATACATATGATGCGTATGATCATGGGTCATGAAACTATACTAAACATGTTATAACAAATGAATTATCTTACGATGCAGATGGGCCGGGACGATCTGTACACGATAAGTACGGCCTGGTGATGGGCCCTAAGGAGAGTCGTAATGTGGACATCCAACCAGCATTACGCTCGCAATGTGGACGTCAAACCAACATTGCTCCCAAGGCACGATCGTTGTGAACATCGTACTTAGTCTATAATGGATTTACACATTGCAATGGACCGTAGGTTGTCCTCATTGGATCTTACATATATATATCAAATGAGCCATATCCTATGGGCCTTTTATTCATCAGATGGGCCACATAAATGGGCCATACCAATGGGTCTTATGTGCATTGCAATGGGTCGAAACCCGTGGGCCTTGGATTGCATCAATTGGACCTAGTCCTATGAGTCTAATATGTATCAAATGGGTCACACCAATTAGGCCCCCAAATATATATCAGATGGGTCTCAACCAAGAGGCCTTATATGAGTCGAATGGGCCCAAATCCCTAGGCCTTAAGCAATTCAAATGGGCCTAATCCATGAGCTTGTACGTATGTCAAAGTGGGCCTAAACCCCTAGGCCTTACATATAACAATTTGGCCTACCTCCATGGGCTTTAAATTTCAACAAAAAGGGGTCCAATTACATGGGCCTTGAAGTACATCAAATGGGCCTAGTCCCAAGGACTTGCAGCACATTAAATGGGCCTAGTCTAGGCCTAAAATGCATCAAATGGGCCTAGCCCATAGCCCTTTTGAAATTCAATGGGTCCCGACTCATGGGCCTTACAAAACATTTATTTCCATCCAAGCTAATCATAGGGACACATGGTCTAGGGCCCACTACAATTTTCATAATATAAAATATACATTTAAACTATATAATATACATAAAGATATAATGGTGGGTCCCACAGAAAATAATATGGGTAGCTGGTAGTGGGCCCCATCATCAAGACAGGTGGACGGCGTGTGTAAAACACATACAACAGGGTGAGTCTCACCGTCCACGGGCCGTGGACGGTGCAAATGAATCACATACATCACCGTGGGTCCCACAAATGTGGCCCACCGAAATGTTTATTTGAAATCCAACCCGTTCATACGGTCACTCAGACCAGTGTGAAGGGACAGTAAGAATTTCAGCTTGATCCAACCCTTCTGTGGACCCCAGGAAGAGTTTCAATGATGGGTGCTCATTCACACTGTTTCTTGTGATGTGGCCCACCTAGAGTTTGGATTGACCTGAAATTTGGAGGGGGCCCACCTGAGAAGGGGACCCACCTAATGGACGGGGTAGATGAAACATGTACATCATGTGGGGCCCACGGCGGCAGCCGTGGGTTGCAGCACGGTAGCCGCCCGCCCGCCTGCACGCCAGCAGCGTGCTGGCCGCTGACAGGAGGCAGAGGCCATGCCTCTTTTGAATTTTTATTTTTTTTTTTTGGAAAATTATGTTTCCCAAGGTTTTTGCCATGTGGGGTCCACATCACGAAAATCCACACCGCCCATTAGCTGCCCTGGCCCAAGACGAACCCAAAGAGTCCAGAGTTCAAATTTTAAAACGCTTAGGAAGTGAAAAAATTAAGAATTTAGTGTTTGAATGGTAATGGCGCAATATTAGGCGCTATGGCCCACCAGGTGATTGGATCAGCTCCAAACTTCTACCCAACGGCTAAAATACCGTGGGTAAGAGGATGGACGGCTTGGATAGGACATAAACATCAAGGTGGGGCCTATGCAAGGGGACCACCCCCAAACACTTCTTTTCTTTTTTTTTCTTTTTCCTTCTTCCCTTTACAACGTCCAGCGTCCCAGACGCTGGACGGCTCCTTTGCATTTTTTTTTTTTTTTATTATTTTTTTTTTGATAGGTGGGCCCTGATGAAGTGGGCCACCACATGATGGGCGGCATGGGAATATCGTCTAAGGTGGGCCCCACTTGAATAAAATAAATGCATCAAGATGTGATCCATTCAAGTGGGCCACACCATCCTATTCCATTAAAATAAAATAAAATAAAATAAAATAAAATAAAATGAATGAAAGAGAGAGAGAGAGATGGAGAGTGGGACACGGCTTGTGATGGAGGGACCCCGTCATTATGGGCCCTCCCTTGCAATGAAACATACAAGAAATGGGTCCCTTGCACATGGGACCGTTAAAAATGTAAATCAACGGTGGAGATCCATTCTCCACCGATATGGACGGTCTAGATGACCTTTCTAAATGAAAATAAACATCATGATGGGGTCCATGGAGAATGGCCCCATCATGGACCGATCATGATGATCCAAGTGGTCCATCGGCCACATATTAGGATCCCAAGTGAGATCCACACCATTGATCGGTGGGCCTCACTTGGTCCACCATAAAATCAAGAAAATCTACCCTATAGAAGCACCCACCGTCCGATCTTCTCGCTCCTAGAGGCTCCTTGGCACCATAGCTTCAATCTTCAACGGTTAAGATGAGAAATGGAGGGTTGAGATGGAAGATTTTGGGGTAGGAAGGTGGGCCACTTGGAGCTTAAGGAAGGTAAGAAATTCTCATACGTGGGAGCCCTTGCAATTTCTTGTTGCTTGGAAGTTTTGGAATGAGAAAGGGAGTAAGAGAGAGAGTGATGTAAAGGGAGAGAGAGAGAGTGATGGATGGATGGGTGAGTGATGGTTGTGTAAGAAAAGTATGGGTTATGAAGACTTTTGTGGCTTTTGTGTAAGAGAGGTATGGGTTTGGGAGACTTTTGTGGTTGCTTGGGAAAAGGGATGGAGGTGATGTGTACTTGACATGTGATGGGTTGATGGGTGATTGATTGATGGGATTGATGTGATTGATGTGACACATCGTTGAGATTCCCTTGGTTTTCGCAACGCGCGGCGTTTTCTCGCACCGAACGTTGGCCCATATCTCTTGATCAGGGTATCGCCTCGGCGCGTGAGTCGCGGTATCGGAACCGCAACGACGGCGCGGTCGCTATGGTATAGGTCTCGAGTTGAGTCGACTCGGGTTGTCGGTACATGAATCCAGGTTGCGCGTCGATATTATTTAAGGGTCGAAAGTTACCGGAATTCGACCGGTACGACCGCGGAAGTGTACGGAAAGGTACGGACCAAGATACGGGTCTTACAGCTCTCCCCTCCTTATAAAATTTCGTCCTCGAAATTTACACAAGCGTCGCAACTAAGCATAACACGCGAGGAATAAGAAACATAACGTCATCATATAGAATCAGGGACAGCGTACAAAATACAATACATGATCATCAACCATCAAAGAGATGAGGATATCGCTCTCGAATCTCAGCCTCACGCTCCCAAGAAGCCTCCTCAACAGAATGGTGACCCCACTGCACCTTCACCAACGGAATGACCTTGGTTCTGAGGACCTGCTCCTTCCGATCAAGGATACGAACTGGCTGCTCAATGTAAGAAGCGTCCTCACGAACCTCCAACGGCTGCCAATCAATAACGGAAACTATGTCTGACCCACACTTCCTCAACATGGAGACGTGAAACACGTTGTGGACGCCAGACAACTGTGATGGTAAGGCAAGCCGATAGGCCACGGCGCCGACGCGCCCAGTGATCTCAAAAGGTCCTATGAATCTCGGGGCAAGCTTGCCCTTCGCTCCAAATCGAACTACGCCCTTCATGAGCGAGACCTTGAGATACACATGGTCCCCTACATCAAACTCCAAGGGACGACGCCGACGATCAGCAGAACTCTTCTGTCGGCTCTGAGCTGTGCGCATCCTCTGCCCGATGATGTCAATAGCCTCTGAAGTCTCCTGCACAAGCTCGGGACCTAGGAGACGACGCTCTCCAACCTCGGTCCAACAACTCGGTGATCTGCATGGTCTGCCATATAGTGCCTCAAAAGGAGCCATGCCGATGGTCGCCTGATAGCTGTTATTGTACGCAAACTCAGCCAATCGCAGATGCTCATCCCAGCTACCCCCGAAGTCAATCGCGCAGGCCCGAAGCATGTCCTCAAGTATCTGATTGACCCTCTCGGTCTGGCCATCGGTCTGCGGATGGTACGCGGTGCTGAGCTGCAAATCAGTCCCCATCGCACGCTGAAAGCTCCCCCAAAACTGAGACGTGAACCTCGAGTCTCGGTCAGAAACGATCGAGGCTGGAACGCCATGCAGTCTCACAATCTCCTCGATAAACAGTCTCGCAAGCCGGTCCATAGACCAAGTCGCACGCATCGCAAGGAAATGTGCCGACTTCGTCAGACGATCCACAACAACCCAAATGGAGTCATGACCGCGCTGAGTCCTCGGCAAACCCATGATGAAATCAGTCGACACGTGCTCCCACTTCCACATCGGGATGCTCAACGGCTGTAATAACCCAGGAGGTCTCTGATGATCGGCCTTGACACGCTGGCACGTGTCACACTCGGCCACAAAACTGGCGATCTGGTGCTTCATCCCCGCCCAAAAATACTGTCGCCTCATGTCACGGTACATCTTCGTCGAGCCCGGGTGGATAGAAAACCGCGATCGATGTGCCTCGGTCATAAGATCTCTGCGTAACTCTGGAATATCCGGGACACATAATCGGCCTCTGAAATGAAGTCCACCGTCTGTACCGATCTGCCAATCAACCTGACCCTCAGATGCCGCCTCAGCCATATAACCCTGTGACGACTCATCAGCCTGCTGAGCCTCGATCACCCTAGCGACAAGAGAGGGTCGAATCGACAAGCTCGCTAACTGTACAATGGAAGACTGCAGGCCAAACTCAAAGTCATACGCAACAATATCCTCAAGCATCCGCCACTCCTGAATCATCATGTGCGCCACTAGGCCTCGTGGCTGACGGCTGAGGGCATCTGCCACCACGTTCGCCTTGCCCGGGTGGTACTGAAGGTCGAAATCATAGTCCTTCAGGAGCTCCATCCAGCGTCTCTGTCTCATATTCAACTCAGACTGCGAGAAGAGGTACTTCAAGCTCTTGTGATCAGAGAAGAGCTCGAATCTAATCCCGTAAAGGTAGTGCCTCCACACCTTCAGTGCGAAGACAACTGCAGCCAGCTCCAGATCATGTGTAGGGTAGTTCAGCTCATGAACCTTGAGCTGACGAGACGCGAAGGCCACTGGTCTCCCGTGCTGCATCAGGACAGCACCTAAACCAATGTGCGAGGCATCAGTGAATACAATAAAGCCGTCACTCCCAGATGGAAGAGTGAGGACAGGAGCGGACGTCAGACGGTCCTTCAACTCCGTAAATGCTCGCTCGCAGGCGTCACTCCAAATAAACTCTGCGCCCTTCCGAGTCAACCTGGTCAGCGGGGCTGCAATACGAGAGAAGCCCTCAATGAAACGCCGGTAGTAGCCCGCCAAATCAAGGAAACTACGGATCTCTGTCGCAGTAGTGGGCTGGCCCCACTGACGCACTGCCTCGACCTTCGAGGGGTCCACTGCGACGCCCTCCCTCGTCACCACGTGACCGAGGAACTTCACCTCCTCCTGCCAGAACTCGCACTTCTCCAGCTTTGCATACAGCTGGTGTGCGCGGAGGGTTTGCAAGGTAGTCTCCAAGTGCTGCTCATGCTCCTCACGGGTCCTCGAATAGATCAGAATGTCGTCGATGAAGACTACAACAAACTGATCCAGATATGGGCGAAAAACCTCGTTCATCAGCTGCATGAAGACCGCGGGTGCATTGGTCAGTCCGAAGGACATGACCTGAAACTCAAAATGACCGTAACGCGTCCTGAATGCTGTCTTCGGAATGTCCTCATCTCGGACCCGAATCTGATGATAATCGGAACGCAGGTCAATCTTCGAAAAGAACTGTGCACCCTGCAGCTGGTCAAATAAATCATCAATCCTAGGGAGCGGGTACTTGTTCTTGATCGTGACTTTGTTGAGCTCGCGATAGTCAACGCAGAGCCTCAACGAACCATCCTTCTTCTTCACGAAGAGTACCGGTGCTCCCCACGGAGAACTGCTCGGACGGATAAAGCCCAGCTCACGCAACTCGTCCAACTGCTTCTGCAGTTCCCGTAACTCCAACGGTGCCATACGATACGGGGCCTTCGAAATAGGTGCGGTACCGGGCACGAGATCGATCTGGAACTCGGTGAGTCGACGAGGCGGTAATCCCGGAATCTCCTGGAACACATCGGGAAAATCACAAACTATCGGCAAATGGTCGATGCCAACGGCGACATGCTCCTCTATGGCGCACGACATCAAACAAGACAACTGCTCTCCTCTGGCCTCTGCAACGAATTGGAACTGAGGCACGCCGGGTATACAAAATGTGACGGTCCTCGCGGCGCAGTCCAAAATGGCATAATACTCAGCGAGCCAATCCATGCCCAAGATAACGTCGAACTCGGACATCGGCAAAACAAACAAATCAGCAGGCAGGAAGGTATCCCCAACTAGAACGGGACAAGACGAACAGAATCGTCCCAACGCTGCAGTCCTCCTCAAGGGAGTCGATACTGATAGACTCTCACCAGCAGACTCTAACGGTAAGCCAGCCGATCGACAAAAGCTCTCGGCTACAAAAGAATGTGATGCACCAGAATCAAACAATACACGTGCAATGCATGCAGAAACTGGCAGTATACCCTCAACGACTCCCCCAGATGACTGCGGATCCTGCTGAGCCGCATAAAACCTAGCCTGAGCTGGCTGGGGAGGTGCCTGTCCCCTCTGAACGTGCTGCTGCTGCTGCTGGGGTCGCTGAGGCGGTCGAAACTGCTGCCTCTGCTGCTGTGGCCTCTGAGGCTGGTGCTGATGCTGATGCTGCTGCTGAGGTGGCCTCGGTGGTAGAGGCTGCTGTCGCTGCTGCCGTCGCTGCTGCTGTGGGGGTCTCTGCTGCTGCGGTGGAGGTCTCTGCTGCTGTGGACCTCTCTGCTGCTGCTGGGGACTGGGACACTCCCATGAACGGTGTCCCGTCGCACCGCACCTGAAGCAAGTGCCGGTGAACTGTCTCTGAGGTGGTGGTGGAGGTGCGGATGGTGCTGATGGTGTACGGAAAGCTGGGCGACCAGTGCGCCTCTGCTGCTGTGGTCGACCCTGCTGGGAATGACTGGAAGAAGCCTGCCTCTTCCGGTCTCCCCTCTGACCATGATCAGACTGAGAACCGGCCCACCTCTTCCGGTCTCCCCTCTGACCATGATCAGACTGAGAACCGGCCCACTCAGTCTCGTATATCTGAGCCTTCCGCACTACTGCCTGGAAGGTAGGAAGCTCATGCCCAATGACGCGACCTCGAAGGCCGTAACGTAAGCCGTGCTCGAAACGGCGGGCCTTCCGCCCCTCATCATCAACCATGTACGGCGCGAATCTCGATAGTGCCATGAAACGGGCCGCGTACTGCGCTACAGTCATATCTCCCTGCACCAGAGTCTCGAACTCTAAGGCTCGCTGACGGCGGATGTGGTCAGGGAAGTACTGCTCCTCAAATCGGTCCACAAAGTCCTCCCATGTCCAGACATGATCAGGTCCGGCGACACGGGCGACAGAGGTCCACCAATGCTCGGCCTCACCGTGGAAGAGAAATACTGCTAACCGGACGCGCTGCTCGGTCGTGCATAACATGGTATCAAATATCTTCTCCACATCGGAGCGCCATCTCTCGGCAACGGTCGGATCTGGCTCGCCCTGGAAACGAGGGGGATCATGCCGTCTAAACTCACGAAGTACGGAGCTCGCGCGCTCCTGCTCTGCCTGAGCTGGTGAAACAGCTGGGCGTCTGCCCTGTCCCTGTAGTGCAGCTGTCACAGCCTGTAACATCTGCTGTAACTGAGAGGCGCTCACAGTCACCGTCGGCTCCTCATCGGTCTCCGGTGGAGGAATGTCATCCTCATGGGAAGAAGCAGGAATCTCTGAGGGTGGATCGGGAGACGCAGGGGGTAAAACTGGAGCCTCTGATGGTGAAGTAGAATCCTCGGGTGGTGGTGCGGGAGTCGATCGAGTAACTCTCACAGGCGCCATACCCTACAGGAAAGGGCGAAAGCGTCTATCATCTTCCAAAACTCTCGAATGTACGCATGTTATCGGTCTGATTCGGAAGGTCGTGAAGTTGTCCGAACTTCAGGACTTAGCCATTCTTCACTCATAGCAAACATGTAATGTTGTTCTCGGTTATTCCCAAGTTATGCTCTGATACCAACTTCTGTCACGCCCCAAACTCGGAAACCGGGCTCACAAAATTCCCGATCGCCGAATCCGGCGCCGACAGCCTCCGTAGAACCCCATTCTCGGCTCCTAGCTCCCATTCGCCAGGTTCCGATCCTGGGATGCTACGAGGAGGATTTTGTATGTCAGTCTGATACGTAATAAGCATAACCAAAGGCATAACCCACAAACAACAACCAAGCACTCCATTACATTTCCACTATGATCAAGAATTTTACAAGTACAATGAGCATAAAGGGAAATACAATGGTAAATAACAGAAAACTCCAAAATGATCAGCAACGCGCTCCTGCCTCAACGCTGCTGCAGTCCAACGTCACCTGCACGCAACGGTCGTGCATAAGCTTAGAGGGTGGTGAAAGTGTGTGCACAAGGTAGTAATATGAACATGCAATGTCAGAGTGATGCGGAATATGCAAATAGAACCATGATATCATGAGCCGTACCAAGGCTATACAATGCCAGACATGAATGTATCGGCCCCACAAGGCCATGCGATGTACAATGCAACTCAAGCATACAGACCCTCATCTATGTCCACATATCAGTACAGCTCAAAGTATGGAATATCACCGGGGTCTAGTACACTCTAAACCAGATTGCCGCCACATCGCGCGCAATAAGGTAAGTGTAAGAGACCTCACTATCCGTCTGCCAATATCAGGCGCGACTCGTCGATAGCGGACCCATTCCTCGAGCTGGTCAGACTCAGCCTAGCATTGCCCCCTACACTCGGGCGGGTAAGGCCGTACCCCCTTCCAACCGACCACGACACAGTGGAGAGCGTAACCGTCTGGTAATCGGCACTCAACGCTCATCTACCCACTCGGTCTAGACGTTGGAGCAACCTCTTGGTACCATAAGGGTTTAGGGACTTTCACCCAGGGATATCTATAGTACCCCATGTAAGTCAAGATTTTCGGTATCCAATCCTGCCAACCACGATGCGTCTGTGGAGGCTACGGCCCTGATGTCGATAGGGCGTACAACAACCATATCACACAAATGCGGAATGCATGAATCACGCTCTCCAGTCATGCAACCAATCCTGCGCATACCGTGCGCTCATGTAGGGCAACACCGCCTAACCGGAAGCCCATAAACAACCTGCCCGAAGGCAAATGCTATGATCAGTCAATCCTCATATCAAGCATACATATGATGCGTATGATCATGGGTCATGAAACTATACTAAACATGTTATAACAAATGAATTATCTTACGATGCAGATGGGCCGGGACGATCTGTACACGATAAGTACGGCCTGGTGATGGGCCCTAAGGAGAGTCGTAATGTGGACATCCAACCAGCATTACGCTCGCAATGTGGACGTCAAACCAACATTGCTCCCAAGGCACGATCGTTGTGAACATCGTACTTAGTCTATAATGGATTTACACATTGCAATGGACCGTAGGTTGTCCTCATTGGATCTTACATATATATATCAAATGAGCCATATCCTATGGGCCTTTTATTCATCAGATGGGCCACATAAATGGGCCATACCAATGGGTCTTATGTGCATTGCAATGGGTCGAAACCCGTGGGCCTTGGATTGCATCAATTGGACCTAGTCCTATGAGTCTAATATGTATCAAATGGGTCACACCAATTAGGCCCCCAAATATATATCAGATGGGTCTCAACCAAGAGGCCTTATATGAGTCGAATGGGCCCAAATCCCTAGGCCTTAAGCAATTCAAATGGGCCTAATCCATGAGCTTGTACGTATGTCAAAGTGGGCCTAAACCCCTAGGCCTTACATATAACAATTTGGCCTACCTCCATGGGCTTTAAATTTCAACAAAAAGGGGTCCAATTACATGGGCCTTGAAGTACATCAAATGGGCCTAGTCCCAAGGACTTGCAGCACATTAAATGGGCCTAGTCTAGGCCTAAAATGCATCAAATGGGCCTAACCCATAGCCCTTTTGAAATTCAATGGGTCCCGACTCATGGGCCTTACAAAACATTTATTTCCATCCAAGCTAATCATAGGGACACATGGTCTAGGGCCCACTACAATTTTCATAATATAAAATATACATTTAAACTATATAATATACATAAAGATATAATGGTGGGTCCCACAGAAAATAATATGGGTAGCTGGTAGTGGGCCCCATCATCAAGACAGGTGGACGGCGTGTGTAAAACACATACAACAGGGTGAGTCTCACCGTCCACGGGCCGTGGACGGTGCAAATGAATCACATACATCACCGTGGGTCCCACAAATGTGGCCCACCGAAATGTTTATTTGAAATTCAACCCGTTCATACGGTCACTCAGACCATTGTGAAGGGACAGTAAGAATTTCAGCTTGATCCAACCCTTCTGTGGACCCCAGGAAGAGTTTCAATGGTGGGTGCTCATTCACACTGTTTCTTGTGATGTGGCCCACCTAGAGTTTGGATTGACCTGAAATTTGGAGGGGGCCCACCTGAGAAGGGGACCCACCTAATGGACGGGGTAGATGAAACATGTACATCATGTGGGGCCCACGGCGGCAGCCGTGGGTTGCAGCACGGTAGCCGCCCGCCCGCCTGCACGCCAGCAGCGTGCTGGCCGCTGACAGGAGGCAGAGGCCATGCCTCTTTTGAATTTTTATTTTTTTTTTTTGGAAAATTATGTTTCCCAAGGTTTTTGCCATGTGGGGTCCACATCACGAAAATCCACACCGCCCATTAGCTGCCCTGGCCCAAGACGAACCCAAAGAGTCCAGAGTTCAAATTTTAAAACGCTTAGGAAGTGAAAAAATTAAGAATTTAGTGTTTGAATGGTAATGGCGCAATATTAGGCGCTATGGCCCACCAGGTGATTGGATCAGCTCCAAACTTCTACCCAACGGCTAAAATACCGTGGGTAAGAGGATGGACGGCTTGGATAGGACATAAACATCAAGGTGGGGCCTATGCAAGGGGACCACCCCCAAACACTTCTTTTCTTTTTTTTTCTTTTTCCTTCTTCCCTTTACAACGTCCAGCGTCCCAGACGCTGGACGGCTCCTTTGCATTTTTTTTTTTTTTTATTATTTTTTTTTTGATAGGTGGGCCCTGATGAAGTGGGCCACCACATGATGGGCGGCATGGGAATATCGTCTAAGGTGGGCCCCACTTGAATAAAATAAATGCATCAAGATGTGATCCATTCAAGTGGGCCACACCATCCTATTCCATTAAAATAAAATAAAATAAAATAAAATAAAATAAAATGAATGAAAGAGAGAGAGAGAGATGGAGAGTGGGACACGGCTTGTGATGGAGGGACCCCGTCATTATGGGCCCTCCCTTGCAATGAAACATACAAGAAATGGGTCCCTTGCACATGGGACCGTTAAAAATGTAAATCAACGGTGGAGATCCATTCTCCACCGATATGGACGGTCTAAATGACCTTTCTAAATGAAAATAAACATCATGATGGGGTCCATGGAGAATGGCCCCATCATGGACCGATCATGATGATCCAAGTGGTCCATCGGCCACATATTAGGATCCCAAGTGAGATCCACACCATTGATCGGTGGGCCTCACTTGGTCCACCATAAAATCAAGAAAATCTACCCTATAGAAGCACCCACCGTCCGATCTTCTCGCTCCTAGAGGCTCCTTGGCACCATAGCTTCAATCTTCAACGGTTAAGATGAGAAATGGAGGGTTGAGATGGAAGATTTTGGGGTAGGAAGGTGGGCCACTTGGAGCTTAAGGAAGGTAAGAAATTCTCATACGTGGGAGCCCTTGCAATTTCTTATTGCTTGGAAGTTTTGGAATGAGAAAGGGAGTAAGAGAGAGAGTGATGTAAAGGGAGAGAGAGAGAGTGATGGATGGATGGGTGAGTGATGGTTGTGTAAGAAAAGTATGGGTTATGAAGACTTTTGTGGCTTTTGTGTAAGAGAGGTATGGGTTTGGGAGACTTTTGTGGTTGCTTGGGAAAAGGGATGGAGGTGATGTGTACTTGACATGTGATGGGTTGATGGGTGATTGATTGATGGGATTGATGTGATTGATGTGACACATCGTTGAGATTCCCTTGGTTTTCGCAACGCGCGGCGTTTTCTCGCACCGAACGTTGGCCCATATCTCTTGATCAGGGTATCGCCTCGGCGCGTGAGTCGCGGTATCGGAACCGCAACGACGGCGCGGTCGCTATGGTATAGGTCTCGAGTTGAGTCGACTCGGGTTGTCGGTACATGAATCCAGGTCGCGCGTCGATATTATTTAAGGGTCGAAAGTTGCCGGAATTCGACCGGTACGACCGCGGAAGTGTACGGAAAGGTACGGACCAAGATACGGGTCTTACAGTTTATCTGGTTACGTGGACT
The DNA here is from genome assembly GCA_037074715.1 of Magnolia kwangsiensis. Classification (NCBI taxonomy): domain Eukaryota; kingdom Viridiplantae; phylum Streptophyta; class Magnoliopsida; order Magnoliales; family Magnoliaceae; genus Magnolia; species Magnolia kwangsiensis. Next base: position 104,383,160 of record CM073581.1, read on the forward strand.
TCTTTCCAACTTAGGCGTTTATCTACAAAATCCTACTCCATTCCATGTGGATACTTCAAGTGTCATTCAGATTGCCTCTAATCCTGTTTTCCATGACTGAACAAAGCATATTGAAGTTGACTGTCACTTCATCCGAGAGAAATTTCAGTTTCAGCTCATTTCTCTTCCACATGTCGCATCCCATGATTAGATTGCAGACATTCTCACGAAGTCTTTCACTTCTGCATGTCACTCATTTCTAGTTGGCAAACTATTACTTGTCGATGACCAACATTAGTTTGAGGGGAGATGTTAGACAGGCCACATGCTTTGTATAGCTGATTTCCATAGATAAATAATGTATAACTAATTTCCATAGATAGATGATTCTATTTTTAACATCTACCTTGTGTAGATGACTGTACATCTCTATATATTCAACCCTTTAGGGTTGTTTTAAATACACAGAAAATCAAAGGAGAATCGTTTTCTCTTTGCTTTCGGTACCCATACCAGTCGGGCAATCTTAGCCACTGATTGGAGGGCTCTTTAGGATTACAAATAGGTGGTTAGGAAAATGTCCGACCACCCATTAGCATTAAATGGATAAAAATGCTCTAATCAATCATTGGGATCTGATTGGTGGAATTTTTGGCATATGGTCAATACACGGCAGCACATCATAGATGAATGTTCTGGATCACATGCATAAGTGCCGTGTTTGCCGAGATTGAGTGCTTGATAACTAATTTAGATGTCATTGTTGGATGCAGTCTCTTTGTTATATATTGTGGGTAGAATTCTTTACTTATTTTGGTCCCTACAACTGATAGAACATGTTCTATTGATACTGATTTTGTTTTAGGAACTGCATGCTTCATATGTATAATTTTGTTTGTATATGCTGCAGAAAAGCAGTGTTGGTCCCTTTGGTGTGACGTCAAAATAGACATTTGTAGTGCCTGTTCTCTTGATTTTGTTCTTTTTTTTCTTAGTGCCTTTTCTCTTGGCCTCTGCATCAGCGATGAGGGGGTCACTTGACGCCTTTGATCTCTTTGTTTCTTTCGTCTGCTTAATGAACCTGTTATCTTTAACAAAAAAAACAAAAAAAAAAAACAAAAAAAAAAAGAAAAAAGGATGACCTTTCAGGCAAAAGTGTTATACTTCATTTATTGTGCCAGAAATTGTACACATATATTTAGCTTAAGCTAGACTGTCAAAATCATGTGAACTTCCGCATACAGTGGCGGTTTAAGTCTCCCAATAGATGAGGAGAAGCATGTGAACTTTCGCATACAGCTCCATCTTTTCTGCTAACGTGTTATATTTATAGAAAATCTGAGCCGTTCAAAAGATGGGTCACAATGTGAAGATTTTCTACTTAGAAATTTGGCTGATCCACTTATTATGTGGGCATACATGAATGTTGAATCAAGTAAGCTTCATTGATTTTAGTGGTGTGGCTTGTGTGATCAGTGGATTAGATTTTTCCTTGCAATGGATGATCGTTGTATTGTGCCCCACCTTTTTCACGGCTCAGATTTTCCATGTTAGGACGCATTGCCTGGAAATGCTAGGATAAACCGTACTCCTATCTAACCACTACGAGTTCATGTACAAGCGGCTGGGGAAGGGGATTGCGTACTGAGTAACTCAGTACCCTAAAGCGTACTGAGTAAATCCTGTGGGGTCCACCGTGATTTATGTATTTTATCCACTCCATTCATCCATTTTACCAGATAATTTTAGGCTTGATAATAAAAATGAAGTATATATAAACCTCAAGTGGACCACACCACAGGAAACAATGTAAATTGAACATCTACCGTTGAAAATTTCTTGGGGGCCACGGAAGTGTTGGATCAAGCTTGTATTTGTTTTTTTCCCTTAATCCATGTCTATGTGATTGTATGAACAGGTTTGATGAGAAATAAACATCACCGTGGGCCCTAAAAACGTTTCAACGATGGAAATCATTATTCCAACTGTTTCCTATGGTATGGTCCACTTGATCTTTGGGTAGTATTAAATTTTGGACTCAACCGCTGAGATAATATGAAAAAACGGATGGACGGCGCGGATAGATCACATACATCCAGGGTGGGCCCAACAGATTTTACACAGTACAACAAGAGCGTACTACATATGCAATCTGATTTCCTAGAGCAGCTGTGTAGCTAGTGCCAGCTATAGCCTATCGCCAGTAGTACGAAGCTTCTTCGAGAAGCCACTTGGTACTGAGTTATTTTATTTCGCTAATTAAGCTACGTGGGGTTCGTTTTGATTTTTTTTTGGGTTTATCCATACCATTCATCAGTTTTTTCAGATTATGGTAGGGATTGATGCTAAAATTTTTAGTATGTCTAATAATTAAGTAGATCACACTATAAGAAATAGTTGAAATAATGAAATTGATGATCTGGACTTTGCCCAATTTTATCCGACTCAATTTTTTTGATCGAGTTAGACTAAGACCGGTTCAGGCCAATAGGAATTCGGATAGGTTTGAGCCAGATGACCTGGATAGGCCTTGCAGATTTCGAATAGGGTCGGGTTGGACCGAATCTGATCCGACTTGGTTCGATGTCCAGCTCTAGTTTTTGCTTCTTACCTCATGATCATTATAAATTGTGGGAATGTCCAACCATTGGTATCATCATATTTACAGCACAGAGACCAGAACATTGGTCTGCTGTTGGAGCATATGGGTTTTTCTGGGCCATGTCGGCCACTTTCTTTCCCTTGAGGAGTACGCAAGGCCACTGTTCACAACCATTGCACACTTGACCTGATTTTAATGGGTCCAGGTTCCATTTTTTTGGGCCTGTTAGGGCCTGTTTGGCCAGGCTGATCCCATGGTATTAGGAGGGATGGGATCAATTTTAAGGTAACGATGGTGGTGTCAATGGATTGTCTTAAGATCCATGGGATTGCTTATATCCCAGGACAAGTTCACTGGGTCTGTTTGGCACGCCCCGCATATCCTAGGATTTTACCTTCCAATCCATTCAACCAAGGAATAGGATCAATTTTAAGGTAATGATGGTGATGTCAGTGGATTGTCTTAAGATCCATGGGATGGCTTATATCCCGGGACAAGTTCACCGGACCTGTTTGGCTCGTCATGCCTATCCAAGGATATTGCCAATCCCATCCCTCCGAATACCGTGGGATCTGTCTGGCCAAACAGTCCCTTAAGAAATTGGTTCACGTTCGGGTCTCACCTTTCGGCGCATTAAAAATCAGGTCCTGTCAGGTTCAGGTTGGGTCCAGTTAGCTTTAATAGTTCAATCATATATATGCAATCAGTTCTTGTAAATAAATAAATAATAAACAGGAGGATTGTGGAGACATGGCACAAAAGAAAAACGACCAAACAGCTCCAAAGGACTGACTACTCATTTTTAACACTAGTATTATTATTATAGATAATTACATTTTATTAAGCAAAGGCAATGCTTTCTACATTCTTCTAACTAATCCTAGTTCAAATGGAAAGAGCGGGAGTCTTGAAAGTGGCCTGAAGCAGCTTGGTTAACTCCACCAGCTTCTCTGGCTGTGGCATCACATCCTTAACGGAACTGTCTGAACAGAAGCGCGTGGCCCACCCTGTCAAGTGCGGGAGCTTCTCGCTGCCGAGAAACTTGGTGCCTGTCATACTTTGGGTCGCCTTTAGCCACCGCAAGTAGCAACCTAACGCAATGTCTAGGTAACCAATGCGTTCCCCACCAAAGAATCTCTTCCCTTTGCTGCATTTCTCAAAAGCTTCTTCCAACGACTGCAACCCAACCATTACCGGCTCTATCACCGCTGCCTTTTCTTCCTCTCCTTGCACTCCAGCGATCCCAGGTAATGAAGGGAACCACTAAAACAAAACAGAAAGCAAAAAACCGAATTAAAGCACCATCACGGAGGGAGAGAATTACAATTAAGATTAATTTACGTTGGGCCGCCTGTCCTTTGGGTTATCTATAAAAAAACACAGCCTGCTTCTAATGTCCTTTGAAAAACCTCACCCACATTTTCACCGTTTTGTCATTTAACCGCGCACTGTCCCAAATTATCTGTCACAAAATTCTGTATTTTCAGAAAGACAATAATACCCTCGATTGTTTTAAAACCCTTTTTTTTTTTTCCAACCTTTCTTGACCGAAAAACCCTCGTGAGGCCAATCCATAGTGCAGAACATTAGTTGGGTTAGAGGTTGTTACGGACAAATCCACTCCGTCCATCTATTTTTCCATCTCATTTTAGGACATGAGAAATGAGGCTAATCCAAAGATTCAATGGGCCAAACAACTTGAAACAGCGTGGATTGAACCCTCACAGTTGAAATCACTTGGGGCCAGTGGTCTCTATGTTGATCTTTCGATTTGCCTCAATTTGAGCCATGTCCTAATATGAGCTGGCAAAACGGATGGACCAGGTGGATTTCGGACACGGATTTCCTGCGAAAGCCTTTTGCAGGAAGTTCCTGTGCTGGAAATATAGGTGCGGCCCACCGTGATGTTTGTGAGAAATCCACACCGTCCATACGTTTTTTGAGATCATTTTAGGATATGGGGCCAAAAATGATCCAGATCCAATAATCAAGTGGGCCGAAAACATGAGAATTGAACGCTACAGAAGTTTTTTAATCAGGATAATATTTTTGTTTTCAGTTCATCTCAGTAGTAATGATATTAAACACCACTGGTGACCCGACGGAGGCTTCAACGGTAGGAATTTCCTTACCCACCTTTTCATTTAGTGCAGCCCACTTTAGTCATGGATTCTTCTGAATTTTGGTCTCTAAGTGCTAAAATGATCTCAAAAAACAGATGGAAGAGGTAAATTTATCAAAAACATCACAGTGGGCCCCATGTAGGCTTCCAGCACAGAACTTCCTACGAAAGAATTTGGCAGGAAATCCGCGTCCGTGGATTTCTCCCCAATATCGTGGTGAGCCCCATGATGGTCGGGGTTAGGGTGGCACAGCAAATGGACCCTATTGTCTTGGGCTGCGAGCTTGTACTGATACGTAACAACTCAAGAGCCAACACCCACGCATATACACCGTAGTGCATACCTTGATGCAAGTGAGAAATCTACCCTATTAATCGCCTTTGCCATTTCATTTTAGTGCATGGCGAATTAATACGCGGATTCAAAGCTCAAGTAGACCATAGCACCAAAAATAGCGGAGATCAAACGCCTGATATTGAGAACTTCTTGGTGGCACATGAATGTTTTAAATCAAGTGGATATTTGTGTTTTCCATTCATTAAGGTATATATGACCTAATGAATAGGTTGGATGGCAAATAAACATTATAGTGAACCCTAGTCAGTAACTTTGTTTTTTTTACAGTAGGCATTCGATTGTCACTGTTTTTCTATTGTGGGGTCCACCTAAGATTTGAATTATTTTAAGGTAATGATTCTAATAGACAGATGATGTGGATCAAACACACAGATCATTGTGAGGACCGCAACATCGTTCATTATATGTATGAATCCTCATCCACGACGTTGATAAGAAAGATAAAAATGCCTTTTTACAAGGCTGAAATTATTTAAGTGCAAACAAGACACTTTTACGTCTGTATTTTGACAGGTTAGGTAGATTTTTTGAAAAAGTTTAAAATCAAGCTGTTTTTAAACGATAACCCAAAGGATAGGCAGCCGTGAGTGTGCAATAATAATAATACATGGTAACAAGGTACCCTGTCATCGATGTAGGTTGCCCAAAAGCGGGCGATGGCCCGATCATAAGGATCAGCGGAGAGGATTGTGGGTCCGGCGGTCCAGACTTCGTCGATGTATTGGACGATGATCATGGATTCGCAGATGGGCTTATCCTTGTGGATGAGGACTGGGATCTTTTCGTAGAGAGGTTTGGATTGGAGGAGAAGCTGGCTCACCCAGATGTGTCTTCGGGGAATTCAATGGGATGGATTTGAGATTGAGGGCGATCCTAGACCTCTTCAGAAATGGTCTGTGCTACGCCCCCAACAGCTTTTTGAGGGCGATCCTTCCCTCATTCGTTTTGCTACAAATTCACACTCACAAACGGCTCCCAGTGAGCTCTTCCCCTTTTTATAAAATGGGGTGGTATATGGGATCCATGTATTATATAGTTTTTACTTCTAGTTCTTACAAATTCACACTTGGATTCACAAACGGCTCCCAGTGAGCCCTTAGTTATGAATCTATCTCATTTTCAGACCCATATGTCATGAACATTGCAATAGTTCCCAGCCCACTTAGCTTCCCTTCTCAGGAAGTTACTGGCTCAACCCATTCTAGCAAGCTTGTATTTGGGGCACTTTTCATGTTTTGGTTGCTTTCTTTTTATTTTTTTATTTTTCACTTTCGTTCCAATACATCTCCACGTGTAGCAATTGAATTTGAATCTTATCCATATCCAAACCACCCATGATGCATACGCATGAGCATCGCTTGCCTTGTATGGTACAACGGCCCATATCTTATCGTAATTCGTGGGGATGGATGAGAACAGCAAGTAGACTATACCACAGAGAACAGGGTGCCTTGGGAAGTTTTCAATGGTGAGTGTTCCATCTCCACTTTTTTATGTAGTATGGTCCACTTGAGCTTTGGATCTGCATGATTTTTAGGATCATACCTTAAAATGAGCTAGCAAAATGGATTAATGGTGTGGATAAAACACATATATCATGATGGCCCCACAAAGCTTTTGCGCGTGCAACAGACAATCCACTTTTGGTTTGTTAATTCCACGAGCTTGCTGGCCGCCCATTAATTTTGTAAAGTTTGGACCACTTAAAGGAGTGGACGGCCAGTCTTGATGAATTTCACCTACACCATCTGGTCACCGTACATGGTTGTTGCAAACGTCTGTCATCGTGGCATTTGCGCCGCGTCGCATGTGGAGTAGTTAGTCTATTTGTTATAAAGGGTCCGTTTTACCTGTGTGTGGAGACTTAGAAACCAGCTTGTCATCTTCGACTGGGCCACATGCTGCGTGATCTGATGATCTGAGCTGTCCATAATGTGGACCTTAAACTGTTGAGGCCAGCCTAAGAAATTTGTACTGGACGGATGATAGATAGAACAACGAAAACACATTTTTCAATGGCTCACATTCAACTTAAAATATCAAAGATTGGGATCATGGCTACTAATAAGTGATTATAAGAAGATATCTCAAGGAGAATGAGTTCTGTCAGCACAACTTCCTGTCAGTGGCCAATCAGTGGGACCGACCACGGGTTACATGGCTTATATCATCGTAAACATGTTTGAATTTCATAAGCATCAAATATATATCCACAGTATATTCTTCCACTGAAGCTGTTGTTTATGATGTGAGTAGCCCACATTGTAAAAAAGAGTGGTAATAAAACTTTTACTATTAAAGGGTTTTTTCTTCCTGGCTAAGACCCGTAGGCCGTAACACTGTTTATTTGTCATCTAGCTCTATTCATAAGGTCGCACAAACAGGAATAAAGTAAAAACACAAATATTAAGTTTTGGAGCTATAAAAAGTTTTTATTGGTGGGTGTCTAATTTACATTGTTTCTTGGTGTGGTTCATTTGAGCTTTGGATCTGCCTCAATTTTGATTTCATGTCCTAAAATTATTTAGTATAATAGATGGACAACATGGATAAGCCATGTACATCATAGTGGGCCCCACATGAAATTCCTATCCTCTTTGATTTTAATATTCAGAAAGTAAAACATCAACCTCTTCATCTGGAATAGTGCTAGATTTACATTGGTAAATAATTATTACAAATTTAAGAGCATTTATTAAAGCTGTACATGGGTCAAGCTTGGCACAACTTGTCTCAGCTCGGCTAGTAGCCAATCGCTGCTTGAATTCCGCTTGACTAGGTCCTTGAGCTTCGTTAGCCAGCTCGGCTCGACAACTTGGACCAGTTGGAGCCAAGTTTGAGCATATGTGACATTTTCTCAAACACATAAAATGTATTTTTAATTTTTCATATAATACAAAACAGTAACAATAATTTATAGGTATTTCATCAAACACTCCAGAATCAAATCAAGATTTGATGATAGTTTTATGATGTGAAGTTTTTTTTTTCTTAGTGATTTATTTTGTATCCATTTCTTCCTCGCCATTAGCCAATCCCGTGGAGAATGTATGCATTCGAAACAACACTTCATTAAGTTATTTTATCAAATACTCAGCGAGCAACATCAATAACAAAATAACCGAGTCACCGAGCCAATTTGATTCGAGTCGATTCAAGTTGAGGTTTGATTCGAGTTGATTTGAGCTCGGGCAAGCTCGAACTCAGCTTGAAATTTTTTCGAGTTCTAAAATTCAGCTCAACTCAGTCCAAAGTCAATTTTGAGCCGAGGCTAATTGAGCTTTTCCAAGTTGAGTCAAGCTAGCTAACCTTGCTAACTCGTCTCTCGTACAACTCTGGTATTTACTTAGTGAATTTAAAAACAAACACCTTCTAATATATTCAAATATGGATCCCTTATTTTCCACATCACTAATCAAATGCGGATCCCTTATTTTCCAAATCACTAATCAAATGATTGGCTTATCAATATCAAGTGATTTGAGAAGGATAGACAACCAAAAGTAGATCTTACATGATTGACAAACCACTTCAATTCCTAGACCTTTCTAGTGTATTGAATACCTACCGTTCATCTCCCAAACCATTAATCAGATGGTTGGGCTCATCTAATCAAAGTGATATAAAAGGGATGAGCTATCAAAAGTAGGCCCACCAGATGGACTGTCTGTATTGATGGTCATAGACTTTTTCTACCGTAACAAATATGAATTATCCGACTACAGCAGAAGAGAATTGGTCCCAGCTGGTCCGGATTGAGAAGAGGGATACGCTGCCAACTACCAGCTTTTACTACCTGAGCTGGTTGCGAAATGTTATATATATATATATATATATAGAGAGAGAGAGATGCTCCCCTACGCACCTTTGCACACGTGTCATGGGAGTTGAATCCGAACGGTCCATAAGATGCGGAATCCCATGAAACCCTAAGAGGTGAATTTTCACTCTTATTTAAAATTCTGGTGGGCCATAGCAAAGAGAAATGCAAATCAAGGGAGTAAACTGTTTCAATTTTCATGGCCCATCAAAGTTTTAGATCAAAGTAAAATTTGGGCCCGGGGGGTTTCACGAGGTGCTGCTTCACATGAACAGTTCAGATTTTGGATCCACATCACGTATTATGGGTTCTCAAAAAAGTTTATACGTAGTACGATATGAACTGGTTCGCAGGTGAGCGTTCCAAAATATATATATATATATATATATATATATATATATATATATATATATATATATATATATATATATATATATATATATTGACATCGCCCATTCAAAGAAATGCAACATAAATGCTCCACAAGAAAAGAAAGAGAAGGTAATAGAATACACGTCTCAGATTAATAGCTCACCTCATAGGTGGGCTAATTGGCCAATTTTAGAAAATATTGCAACTCATCGTCTAATTATTTAGATCCATATACAGTTGTTTGCTCTGAATTTGTCTTAACCGTCCAAAAATGGGTGACTGATTAGATAGTTGTGAACTTATAATTAGCAAAACTTTTGGACCATGGCTCATCCAAGAAGTGGTCTACTCAATGTACAGTCCGGATCCATCACTAAACTTCAATGACTTTGGGTTTATAGAGTATTTTAGTTCATTCATATAAGTCTTAAATCTTATTTCTTGTGGGGGAGCCTAGTCTATTAGTTTGACCACTCACAAAATTCTTTATCATTGGGGTAAGTGGGAAACCGTCATCTAGCAGGCCTGCATAGATTAACCTTATCAATCACTCTCCTAGTTTGAACTCATTGCCAGTGGACGTGATTAAGTTGCTCTGCTTCTAAGTTGTCAATGTGTAAGCCTATGACTAATGGTTAAGATCTAAGACTCAAGTGGACCACAACACAGAAGGCTGTGATGATTGAACCTCACTGTTGAAACCTTCGTTGGCCCACATGTGCAAGGTCTATTCACCGGAGAGATTGAACACGTTATTCATTGTGTCACTTAGGCGCATGACCTGGGACATTCATCAGGGCAAACATATGGACCCAAAGCTCCGACTGGTTATGCGGTCCATACGGTAAAGACGGGCAAAGGTCATTACTCAACATGCATGTTTGGCCCACCTCAATACTAAACCATACTCAAATTTTGTGCTAGGACATGTAAACTGTGGTCCCACCAGATGAATGAACCAAAACACCCAGTACCTGTGCCATGTCATTACGTGTCACTCACGTGCTATTTCTCATTGGCATGGATTAGGTGCGGCCCCAGCGTCACCAAAGGCCACGCTGCCCTTATCATGAGCCCACTCTAATGTATGTAATCTATATCCCTATCATTTATTTATTTTGCTAAATCATTTTAACGCAAGAACCAAAAAATGAAGCAGTTCTAAATCTCCAAATCTAAGTGGACCATACTACATGAGGGAATAGTAGTGATTGGATGTCCTGTTGTTAAAAAATTCATACATCCCTCTGTAAATGTTTTGCTACTATTTTTTTGTCATCCAACTACCTTTTTTTTTTTTTTCTTTTTCTTTTGGCACACAGTCTTCCACACATCACTAGGAATTTTTCTACCTATGAGTATTTGAACCCTTGACCTAATGTTAAAACTGAGTAAAAGTATAAACCCAATCACTTGAAAAGGTCATAGAAACCATTGGCAAAAAACAAATTTCAGCTTGATGAAAAACTTTTATGGTTCATTGTACATTTTTAATGGTGGTCCACTTGACTCGTACCTTGAAATGATGGGTTGAGTGGAATACATCCATCAAGGTGGGCCCCACAGTAAGGACGTCACCGTCTTGGGTTAGGCCGGCAGCTTGACCCACAAGCGTGTGCCATGTGTATGTCAAGGTTACGACACAACCGTCGATGTATTTCTATGACAAGTGTTCCACCTTCGTTTTATCACGTGGTGGTCCTGATCCATGATTATGTCATCAGTTATGTCACCGAAAAAGCCCGGTAATGCAGAGAGCAGATTCAGTGAGGACTGAGGCCAGAAACACATACTTGTGCGAGCCCGTGACCTGGGGTCCACCTTGATGTGTTTGTTTTATATCCACGTGGTCGCTCTATTTCCCAATTTATTTTATGTTATGAGCCCAAAATAAAGCAGATCCAAATATCAAGTGGACCACACCATAGAAAACAGTATAATCAAATGCCTGCCTTTAAATATTTTTGTGAGCACAAAAGTTTTGAGTCTAACCGATATTTGCTTTCTCTCCACGTAAGTTTTTGTGACGTTATCAAATGTCATGCTAGATGACAAATAAACATTACGGTAAGCCCGGGTAGTTTTTAATGGTGGGCGTTGAATCACCACTGTTTCCTGTGGTGTGGTCCATGAAAGATTTCAATCTGCTTTATTTTTTGAATCATAACCTTAAAAAAAGGTGGAAAATGGATGAACGGCGTGGATATGAAACATAAACATCGAGGTGGTCCCACGGTCACTGCCTCACCCAAGTGCTGTCATCCCGATTCCACTCTCGGTCAGGTACCGCAGCAATGCATTAGCTTCGAGGAGTATCACGTGATCGTAGCAAATGCGTCACACGAATCTATGATGAAATACCCTGGCGGCCCTGCATGAGGTCCTCCTTTCTTTCCTCCTTTCTCTTCTTCTTTCTCTGTTGATTGTCCTTATCTCCTTCTCTCTTCCTTTCTCTCCCTCTTTCCCCCGATTTTCTTGCCTACCACGAGAGTTTTCTGCTCTGTTTGACTCAGCACGGTCCAAATTGACTAGACAAACTCAACTCAATCATATTCAATTTTTCTGACCGAGTCGGACTCGGTTAGGGTTAGGCCGACAAGGATTCGGATTGAATGGAGTCAGCCCTGCTAGACTAGAACCCGGATCGAATCGAGCTCAAGTGAGGTTTTTTAAAAAATTGAATTAAGTTGAGTTAGACCCAATCCAGTCCGACCCGACTCAATGCCCACCTCTAGTACCCATGCTATGACAAAACAATAATAATTGAATGTCCACCATTAAAAATCTCCTAAGGCCCACTGTAATATTTATTTGACACCCAACCTATTGATTAGGCATACAATCCTAGTGCCATTAAGTTTTTAATGGTAGTCATTTAATCAACACCATGTGATCTGCTTGTGATTTGTATCTATCCCATTTTTCAGCTCATACAATAAAATAATCTTAAAAAAAATGAATGTACAGTACGAATGAAACACATATATCATGACAGGCTGGCAAATATTTTCTGAGTTTATGGAGGGTGGATTAGGTGAGACCCTGGACTCATCCAAGACATTACAGCCCTTTCCACGGGCTTACCATATGGCCACCTTGACGTGTGTGTGTATCATGTATTCGCGTTTTTCATCCATTTCTCCAGGTCATTATCCCAACAATGAAGTAGATCCAATGTGGACCATACCACGAGAAGTATTGGACACCTTAATGTTTCAGTAGTGTTTATTAACCACATAATCTGTTGATAAGGTCTAATAAGCCGGGATGAGGAAGAAAACAAATAGCAGCCCCATCCCAAACTTATGTGGCCCATTAATATCCGATCAACATTGTTTCCTATGGAATGGATCACTTGATAATTGGATTTGTTTCCTTTTTCAGATAATGTTGTAAAATAATCTGAAAAAAAATATATAATACAAACATCAAGGTGGGCCCCACGATAACTCCATGGTGAGGGCCACATGTATTAGGTGAGGCCGGGGTCTCACCTAATCCACTCGTGTTTATGACCAATCTAAGGTGGTCCGATATATTGGATGGTCTGATTTGATATTTATGTGCCAGGAGAGTAAATTTTTAGTGAATACAGAGGAGAGGAGCCATCACCGGCCACTATATTATTTGATAACCTTCGAAAACATTGACTTAGAAAATATACTTCTACCCTTTAAAACCCCAAGTAAACTGACCTAGGCCTGTTCCGACAGAAGCTCATGATCTTTCCCTAGGGATCAAGAAAACAACGAGTCCCAATTTCCAGCATTTAATAGTTGAGGGCAGCTCTCCGTTCGGTCAATTTCAACTCATTTTCAATCAATGTCAGCTTATCCAAATCTCGGGTGAACCACACCACATTATTAACTCAAAAAATAGTAAAAATATTAATGATTTAATATTTAGATTTTAACTCAAAAAATAGTAAAAATATTAATGATTTAGTATTTAGATTTAGCTAATAATTTATAATAATATTTTTATTTTTAGCAACTATTTTTCATCCGTAAGAAAAAAAACTCCAAATTTTAAAATTTCTGAGAAATTTCTGGGGCCAAGAAACTGCCGAGGAAAGGAAGCGATCTGTCCTTTTACCATTATGTCTACGATAATGAAATGCTGAGTGGTGATTGAACGCTCATCATTAAAAACTTCCTACAGTCCGCCACAATGTTTATTTCCCACCCAACCAGTTGATAAAGTCACACGGACACGGATGAAGGGAATAACCAAATGCCAACTTGATTCAAAGCTTCCGTGGCCCACAATTTTTAATGGTTAATAACCACTGTTTCCTATAGTGTGGGCCAGCTGAGATTTGCATGTGCTTCATTTTTTTGTCTTGTGCCCTGAAGTGATCTATAAAAACGGATAGATGGCTTGGATATACTACACATACGTCAAGGTAGGCCACACCATGTTGGGTGAGGCCAAGCCCGCACCTAATCCACTCCTTTGATGATGATGATCCAAAGACTACGTGGGGATGAAACACATGTAGGTATGTCTCACACATGCGGACAGACCGATAAGGTCTCTGATTGTGTAGTGGCAGAACATAGCCCCCACATCAATATCAGGTATATATGGCAAAACTATGTGAGCCCCACCATGATATAAGTGTTTTATCCCTGCCGTCTGTTAATTTTGTCAGATCATTTTAGGGCATAAGCCTAGGGTTGTCAATGGGCCAGGCATGGTGTAGGTCTTGGCCTGGATTTTGAACTATTTTGGACCGGGCTGTTGAGCTGGGCCTATTCAAAATTCAGATTGTTATGCTTGAGCCCAGACCATTGGCACTCCTACAGAAGCCCAACAATGAAGCATATCCATGATCGGTCCTTTAATTCTGCAATTAAGTCTAATAAGTGAACGTTTTCATTTCAAATACATCTCTTATGTTTTAAAGAAGAATTGTTGCAACAGACCTACCAACACTCTATAAGAATTTTAATCTTGGAACGACTAACCCGTTTTTACCCTTTCTCATACCCAACTAGCTGCATGGGTGGTGGGCGACCATAATAGGTGTATGCCATCTAACCTGTTCAGCAAGGCCATTCCAAAAAGAAGTAGTTGCAGGGGCGGTGGGGCACCGTAGTACGTGTATGCTATCTAACGTGTTCGGAATGGCCATTCTAAGAAGAAGATATGACACCATGAAATTAAGACCCGTTTAGTATGTAATCGCAAGAATTAGACCTGTAAGGGATGAGAGGTAGCTGCTAGGAGTACCATTTGGGTTGGGTCAACCTAAAACTAATTGGCCCAGCCTCAACTTTGGCTTGTCTTGGGTTGAGGGGTAAGTTGAAAATCCTCAACTGGACCAGGTTGGGTTGGATTTAGGTTGAGTCTTCGGTAAACAACCTTCTACTATATATATATATATATATATATATATATATATATATATATATATATATATATATATATATATCTGTGTGTGTGTGTGAAATTGTACATGAAAAGCCCATGGGCTATGTGGGGAAGCTTAGTGAAACCATAAAATTAAAGTTATCTTTTAAAAGGAGTGAATAGGACCAAATAAAATTTATATTATTTTAAACATAATTATTTATTTAACTAATTTTTAATTTAAACTAAACAAAACAATTAAATATAAGGCTTTCAAGTTCATAGAGGGTTCGGTCACATAAACTATAAAAAATGTGGTAATTAAGCAACTGATTTATAAACATGATGGTGTAAATGTGTGTGTGTGTGTGTGATGTGCTATAACATTCATCTAATCATACGTACATGTAATTAAACATTCGATCATAGAATTATAATTAAACAAGTGCTCAACGAACAATATCAAACGCGGACATGTGTAATATTTTAGTTTCCCTATTACACTCTTGACGGACGCACTTAACATATAAATGCACCGGATTTCACTATTGAAAGTTTAAAATCAAGTTCTCATCTAGCCTTTATAATCATACACATGGATTGGTTTCCTCGAAGACTTGCATGATTTTATACAGGCTTGCCACGAACCTTGGTATAGTCCAATGATCTACGTTTACTCTCATCGGAGGCTTCCTCAAAAACTAACACGTATACACTCATATCCGATGGCCTATACAAGGACTTTGATTTAAGTCCTATATAAGAACTAATGTCTTACAAAAAAACTTCAAGTTTGGCAATTCAAACTTTACACTCAACTCTTCACAAGGAAGGAGTGTAAATGGATTCTTACAAATAATAACTTACTTGTCGGATTGAGTCCCTTTTGTAATGCCTTATCAGATTGCTTGATCACTGCTATCATGTGCTTCAATAAGCTCCCTTAGATCCCTTGGTCATGATGTTGATGCGTCGCTACTGCTTTGGCTTTAGAATCAAACACATTATATGTAATGTTCCTTTCGGTGACCAAGGTGATGTGTGTGTTTTATATCCACGCGGTCGCTCTATTTTCGAACTTATTTTAGGTTATGAGCCCAAAATAAAGCGGATCTAAATATTAGGTGGACCCCACCACACAAAAAATTTTGTGGGCTACAAAAGTTTTAGGTCTCGCTGATATTTGTTTTCCCTCCACCTAAGTTTTTGTGACGTTATCAAATGTTATGTTGATCGACAAATAAATATTACGGTAGGCCTAGGAAGTTTTTAATGGTGGACGTTAAATCACCACTGTGTGTTGTGGTGTAATTCACCTAAGATTTGGATCTGCTTTTTTTTTTTTTTTAACTCATGATCTTAAATAGGGTGCAAAATGGATGGATGGCATGGATTTGAATAGGGTTGTACACGAGTCAAGCTAGCTTGAAAAGCTCACTCGACTCAGCTCGAATCAACTCGGATTGACTTGGCTTGAAAGGCCGACTCGAGGCGAGTCAAGCTTATTTACTAAAGCTCGAGTTGAGTTCAAGCCAAGTTCGACCATGGTGTATTTCAACCATTGGCACTCCTACAGAAGCCCAACAATGAAGCATATCCAAGATCGGTCCTTTAATTCTGCCATTAAGTCTAATAAGTGAATGTTTTCATTTCAAATACATCTCCTATGTTTCAAAGAAGAATTGTTTCAACAGACCTACCAACATGGAAACATCCTCTATAAGAATTTTTATCTTGGAACGACTAACCCGTTTTTACCCTTTCTTATACCCAACTAGCTGCAGGGGCAGTGGGCGACCATAGTAGGTGTATGCCATCTAACCTGTTCAGCATGGCCATGCCAAAAAGTAGTTGTAGGGGCGGTGGGGCACTGTAGTACGTGTATGCTATCTAATGTGTTCAGAATGGCCATTCCAAGAAGTAGATATGACACCGTGAAAATAAGACCCGTTCAATATGTAATCGCAAGCATTGGCTTTGTAAGGGATGAGAGGTAGCTGCTAGGAGTACCATTTGGGTTGGGTCAACCTGAAACTACTTGGCCCAGCCTCAACTTTGGTTTGTCTTGGGTTGAGGGGTAAGTTGAAAATCCTCAACTGGACCAGGTTGGGTTGGATTTAGGTTGAGTCTCTGGGAAAACGACTTTCTATCGTGTGTATGTTTGATTGTATATATATGTGTGTGTGTGTGTGTGTGTGTGTGTGTGTGTGTGTGTGTGTGTGTGTGTGTGTGTGTGAAATTGTACCTAAAAGGCCCATGGATGTGGGGAAGCTTGGTGAAACTATAAAATTAAAGTTATCTTTTAAAAGGGGTGATCAGGACTAAATAAAATTTATACTATTTTAAACACAATTATTTATTTAACTAATTTTTAATTAAAGCTAAACAAAACAATTAAGTACAAGGCTTTCAAGCTAATAGAGGGTTCGGTCACATGAACTATAAAAAATGTGACAATTAAGCAACTAATTTATGAACATGATAGTGTAAATGTGTGCGTGGGATGTGCTACCTATCAACTGCTAGCATTCATCTAATCATACATACATATAATTAAACATTCAATCATATAATCATAATTAAACAAATGCTCCAATAACAATTCCAAATGTGGGCATGTGTAGTATTTCAGTTTCCCTACTACACTCTCAACGGACGCACTTAACCTATAACTATACTGGATTTCACTATTGAAAGTTTTAAATCAAGTTCTCATCTAACTTTTATAATCATACACAAGGATTGTTTCTTCAAAGACTTACATGATTTTATACAGGCTCGCCACGAACCTCGGTATAGTCCAATGACCTACGTTTATTCTCGTCGGAGGCTCCCTAAAAAATGAACACATACATACTCATGTCCGGTGGCCTACACAAGGACTTTGATTTAAGTCCTACATAAGAACCAATGTCCTACACAAGAACTTAATTAAGTTTGGTAATTCAAACTCTACACTCAACTTTTCACAAGGAAAGAATATACATGGACTCTTACAAATAATAAGTTACTTGTCGAATTGATTATCTTGTGTAATGTCTTCTCAGATTGCTTCATAGATGTTATCATGTGCTTCGATAAGCTCCTATAGATCCCCTGATCATGATGTTGATGCGTTGTCATTGCTTTGGCTCCAGAATTAAACACGTTATATGTAAGGCTCCTTTTGGTGACCAAGGTGATGTGTGTGTTTTATATCCACGCGATCACTCTATTTCTTAACTTATTTTAGGTTATGAGCCCAAAATAAAGCAGATCTAAATATTAGGTGGACCCCACCACATAAAAAATTTTGTGGGCTACAAAAGTTTTGGGTCTCACTGATAGTTTTTTCCCTCCACCTAAGTTTTTGTGACGTTATCAAATGTTATGCTGATTGACAAATAAATATTATGGTAGGCCTAGGAAGTTTTTAATGGTGGACGTTAAATCATCACTATTTGTTGTGGTGTAGTTCACCTAAGATTTGGATCTGCTTTATTCTTTATTCTTTTTTTTACTCATGATCTAAAATAAGGTGCAAAATGGATAGAGGGCATGGATATGAATAGGGCTATACACGAGTCAAGCTAGCTTGAAAAGCTTGCTCGACTCAACGTGAATCAGCTCGGATTGACTCGGCTTAAAAGATGACTATAGGCAAGTCAAGCTTGTTTACTAAAGCTCGAGTTGAGTTCAAGCTGAGTTCAACCATGGTGTATTTCGACTCGACTTGACTCAAAGCTTGAGCTCGAGCTCGACTCGGCTCGAGTAATATATTTTAATAATATATATATATATATATATATGTATATATATATATATATATATATATATATATATATATATATATATATATATATATATATATATATAAGTTTTAAAAAAGAAGTTAAAACTTAAAAGTTTTTACTTAAAAAACTTTATCCAACCCTACCTGTCCTCATTTTCTCTTTTTCTTTCCCTTACCCTATTGAGGTAAACTCGACTGGATTGGAGGTAAACTTAACTTGACTTGAACCACTAGCACAACTTGAACTAGACTCGACTGGAGGTAAACTTGACTCAACTTGAACAACTAGCTCGACTCGAACTCGACTCGAAAGCTTTAGCAAACTAGTCAAGCTTCAATGTTGAGCTTGAGGGTGAGCTCGAGCTCAAACTCGAGTATAGCATAGACAAGTCAAGCTGAGCTGGGCCCCCCTAGACTCGGCTCGATGTACAGCCCTAGATATGAAACACAAGCATCCAGGTGGTCCCACGGTCACTGCCTCGCCCAAGTCGGTGTTTCGTCATCCCAAATCCGCTCTTGGTCGGGTACCGCAGCAGAGCATTACCATCTAGGACTATCATGTGCTCGTAACAAAGGCGTCACACGTGTCACATGTCACGAGCGTGCAGTATCCAAGACATTTGTAGTAGGTTTCCGACTAATGTTAATGTGTTTATGCGACGTGGTTTGGCCAGTGACGCTGCCACTGGCTAGTGGTCGGTGCTTAGTGGGCCCCACCATAATGTATGTGTCTTATTCATGCCGTCCATTCATTTTTATGTATCATTTTAGGACTTGATATAAAAAATGAGGTAGATCTAAATCTCAGGTGGACCACACCATGGGAAAACAGTAATAATTAAATGTTCACCATTAAAAACCCCTTAAAGCCCACTACAATATTTATTTGACATCCAACCTATTGATTAGGTATTCAAACTTGGATGAAAGAGAAAAACAAATATCAGCTTGTCCAAAACTTTTGTAGCTCCAAGAAGTTTCTGATGTTAGTCATTTAATTAACATTGTGTGGTGTGCTTAGATATTTGGATCTATCTTATTTTTAAGCTCCCACAATATAATAATCTAAAATAATGATTGTACAATATGAATGAAACACGTATCATGATGGGCCATGAAGCACTAACCACTAAGCAATTGGCTAGTGTAAGGGTTTATGGAGAGCCGATTAGGTGAGACCCCGCCTCATCCAAAACCGTGCAGCCCTTTCCGTGGGTTTACCATAGGGCCACCTAAATGTATGTATTATGTGTTGATGCCAAAATCCGGTCAGCCCTCCCTCCACGTCGACCACCACGTATAATCCCTGGAACCTGCACTAGGAAAGCAGGAAAAGGTGACCCTGGCTAAGCCGGGGGACCCTCCGATGCCTAAGTCAGGACAAGGGAATCAGGGTCTGAGTAGAGAGTAGAGGAGAGCTCGATCTTGCGTACGTGTAGATATGGCGATGCGTACTATTTATACTTGCCTATGAGGCGGTCTAAGTCCGATAATCTCGGCACGATCAGAGGGATTATAGGATCATGGAGATATTGCCCGCAATCTACTGATCGCGCAGCGTATCTGGTGGATCGTGCGCTCCTGCGAGCGAAGTTACCGGCCACGTCTCGATATGGCAGTTTCCATATTGAACGAGTGGGATATGCACGTCGGAGAGTCTGCTCGGCTCGTCTTATCTAAGGATACCACCAGTCCAATCCGCCTGGTCGGCTCAGTTGGTTCCACCATGGCTGGCAGGGCTGACTTCAATAAGCGGTGTGGTTAAGGCGTCGGAAGTCATCGGATCGGAGTATGATTTCGAGTCGCGCACCAACTGTGTCATCTGCCCGGATGGATCACGTTCCGAAGCAGGTCAGATGGATCATGCCTCGGCTGGAACGGGCGCTTGGGGCAGTGTTGTACCGTGAGCTCGAATTTCCTATAACAGAAGCCCCCTACTCTTCGAGCTTGCTCGCGGGCTCAGAGAGTACTTAGGCAGGAAATCTCCCGCCCTCATTGTAATGATGGTAGATATCGAATCATGCGCGTGCTTGTCGCTTCAGTTAATGCGTGGCGACGGTTACGATCCCGCATCCCTTCTCAGCCTGTGAGAAGCCGCCGCGTAGACCAGAGAAGGCGTGCCCATAATGCTCCGACTGCTGTGGCGCTGCTTTGCGTATCAAGGCGCACTGCCTGATGTCAGGCGTCGTACCGACGGTTCGGTACGCGTCAAATGCGGTGTTGCCATGTGTACTCGGAGATAGGCTCGTGCCGATTCGGCTGTTGCATTAAGGTTTGCCATCAATGCGAAAATTCTTCACAGCTTATATAAGGGCACCCCAGACCTTCGCATAGCATTTTACATTCCGTTTCATAAGAGCATACCGGAGAGGTGATTTTCGATGAGAGGCGATTCCGGCCGACTTTGAAGTTTCCATCAGTAGGCGATTTCTGGCAACCACCCGGTGAGTCTCGCTGACCTTCGCTCTTTTTTCTTCCATGTCTTCCGATCTGGAAATGGTCCGTGAATACGGTGATGATTCCGAGCCGGGGACTACTGAAAGTGAGAGTGGGTCATCCGAAGGCCCTTTCGAGACCACTTTACCGTATACCCCGCCTCAGAAGTAAAAAATATTAGCTTCTAAGACCAAGCAGCCCAGTAAGAAGACAACCTCCCGACCCTGCGGAATAGAGACCGCTACCGCCACTTAGATGCCTGCGAATCTTCGTACCGTAGAGGTAGTCCACGGGGGTTCTGTCATGTCAGAATCCCAAATGGAGTGGATCCGCTCGGAGTTTCAGATCCCAAACTCCGTTCAGATAAGGACTCCTGGCCCTTGGACATTGTCGGCGCCCCAGCTGAGGGAGAGGTGGCTATCTTCCTATGCGCGCTGCAGTGCGGGGTCCGACTACCACTGCATCCCTTCATCCGAAAGGTAGTGACCTACCTCGAGTTGGTCCCTGGACAGTTCGCTCCGAATGCATGGAGGGTGATGATCTCAGCCTACATAATTTGAAAGCAAGTTGGGAACCCCGAGCTGACCCAAGAGGAGCTGCTGAGCCTGTACATGGTCAAGCATGATAGCAACGACCCATGGTACTATTTCGCGACTCGGGGGAGCAAAGGGTCGGGGTTAATAATGCACCTGCCATCTTCCAACAAAGACTTGAAGAACAGCTGGTTTTGGGCGGTGGGTGATTGGGAGGCGTCGGCGGCTGAGTTCAGGACCCCAACTGCCCGGGTTCCGACCCATTTTACCAAGTCTGGTCCGACTTCATTTTGCATCCGAGTTGTTGCTTTGATGTTTACTTCAATCGAAGTAACATTTTCTCCTTTTACAGTTTTTCAAAAGGGGCTGCCGCTCCTCAACTCGGACCAGAAAAATCAGGTTGCAAAGACCAGGGCGCGGTCGGAGTCGCTTCGCTCCTGGGCCAATCTGATCACTGCAGCCAACCTCCACTGGTCCGGGCTCTGCAAATCCCAGCCTTTTCTTTCAGCCCTTAGTAAGTTGCCTTGATCTTTTCGATGAGATTTCTTTTGGTAATTTAGTAGTTGATATGAAATTTTTTTTGTAGGTATAGCCGATGCGTCCAGGGCTCAGAAGAGGAAAGCATCTCCGACGGCGGCGGAGTTGCTCAAAGAAGCCCCCCGAGTGAAGATCAGTCGGAAGAAGCCGGCCCTCCCCCACGTGGGGGAATCTTCTGCTGCACCAACTCCATCAGCTCCAACCGTGGGAAAATCTTCTGCTGCATCAACTTCATCAGCCACAACACTGAGGCCAGTTGGCTCATCCTGCATACCACCGACTCCGGCGCGCCCTGGCACCGTCGCGGTTCCCCCGGTAGTCTTGCACCCTGTGGTACGTCTTCCGCCCGGGCTCGTCCAGACGACTATGGTTGGCACCCCTGTCATGCCGAGTACCGTTGCTCTTCGATCTCCCGCCGCAGCCGTTCTCCCCACAATGGAGGTGCTTGCCGCGGTCCCTGAGGCCCCTATTGCTGTGCCTTCCTCCTCCGAACGAGAGGAGGCTAATAAAATAGCTGATAATGCGCTTTTCCCCCCGAAGTTGGGGGAGGTCCGCGCCGAGGGTCAAAACTCGGCCGGCAGTAGGGTAGGGGCCGAGGGGGCTGAGGCTTCACCCCAGGCGGGCACAAACGGCTGGAGGTTTGAGCCCGGTTATCATATTGCTTGCTTGGCTCCGTGGGCTGCCAAGTATGCTAAGGAGGAGGATATCGCTCAGACTCTTAAACGGTCGGAGGGCGGCTTCTTGAACGACTTCGCCTCTGTGTGCTACATGGTATGTCTCCGAGAACACCCTCTTTTTTTTTCTTTCTTTTGTTGTTATGCACTGTAGATTCTGATCTTTGTTTTCTGTTCAGGCCGTCCCGATGTTCCCTCCTGCCTGACGACTCTGAAGATGCCCCGGTCGAAGTCGTCCGTTCAGATCCAGCTCCTGACACCCAGGCTCCTGATGCCCAAGCTCCTCCTCAGGCCTGAAGACTATCATTTTGCTTCTTTTTTTTTTGAAACTATCAATGTACTTTCAACCATGTACTTTTGTCCCTCGCAGGGGATTCAATGAAGAACATTCTTTTTACATTGTCTATTTGTATGTCGAGCTGGTTTCTTTATGGGTTTAGTCAGCTGTCGTTTAGTTAGTTTTTAGGGTCGGTTGTCCGAGCCTTCTAGACCCAAGTTTTAGTTGGGTCCAATCTCTTTGGATGTCCGGCTGGTTGTCTTTATCTTGTTGTATGCTGAGCCGAACACTTAACCGGATGGTCGAGTTATTATTAGGCTTTTTTCCTTGGAGGGGTGCCTTGTCGATCTTTCGTTAGGTTGGGTTCTGATTCCTTTAGGGATCGGACCATTTATTAGGCTTTTTTCCCTTAGAGGGATGCCTTGTCGATCTTTCGCAAGGTTGGGTTCCGATTCCTTAAAGGATCGAACCATTTAATTCGTGCTTGTGCGGATAGGGCAATCGGATAAGCATTCAAAGGTACAATCGATCTTTTATTAAGAGCCTTAAAGGCCAGTCGCTCGGAGACATATATTTTATTATGAGCCTTAAAGGCTATTTCTTCACGGGTAGTAGATCTTCAAGTGCTCGGCGTTCCAAGGATGAGGGAGATGACGCCCTTCGAGGTCTTTCAGGTGGTACGAGCCCGGTTTGGCAGATTTGACCACACGATATGGACCTTCCCAATTGGGTCCGAGCACTCCTGAATTGTAAAAGCGCGCAACCTGCAGGTGCCGAGCCTCTGTTCGGAGCTTGAAAATTTCTCTGAGTTCTTCGAGCAAATACAGATTAGTCGCCATTTGCTCAGAGTTCTGACTTTCTTCGAAACCTCTAACCCATGCCGTAGGGAGTCCGATTTCCACCGGCACCATTGCCTCCGAGCCGTAGGATAACGAAAATGGGGTTTCTCCCGTCGAAGTCTGGGCTGTAGTCCTGTAGGCACAGAGGACGAAGGGGAGCTCTTCGGCCCAATTTCCTTTTACTTTTTCCAGCCTCATCTTGAGATGGTGTTTGATAATCTTATTGACCGCCTCTACCTGTCCGTTCGACTGTGGGTGTCGAGGTGATGAGTAGGCGTTCACAATGCCAAATCCTTGACACATACTTCAAAACTTATCATTGTCGAATTGGCGGCCGTTATCAGAAACGGTGGTTTTCGAAATCCCGAACCGGCACATAATATTTTTTCACAGAAAATCGATTACTTTCTGCTCGATGATCTTTGCGACTGACTCGGCCTCGGCCCACTTGGTGAAGTAGTCGACCGCGACTATAGAGAACTTGACTTGTCGCTTCCCAGTAGGCAAGAGACCGTTGATGTTGATCCCCCATTGAGCAAACGACCATGGCCCACTCATGGGGGTCATTTCTTCTGCCGGTTGCCTCTGCACAACAGTAAAATGCTGGCACTTGTCGCACTTCTGAACAAAATTCTTGGAGTCTTGCTTAAGGGTTGGCCAGAAATACCCTTGACGAAGTATCTTCATGGCCAAGGCGCGACTGATAGAATGGTTTTCGTAGATTCCCTCGTGAATCGCCCGAATCACGTAGTCGGCTTTATCCGGTCGGAGACATCTAAGGGAAGGCTGAGAATGCCCCTTCTTGTACAGCACTTCGTCAAATATGGCATATCGAGCCGCTCGGACCCTAAGTCGCCTCGCCTCTAATTTATCCGAGGGGGCCTCACCGGTTGATAGGTAATTAAAAATCGGGTCCATCCAACTAGGAATGGACTGGACGGGGTTAACTTTCTCGAACTGGCTAATGCTTGGGTGTTCAATGAACTCGACCGGAACAAAGCGTGGGACCTTCCCCTCGGAGGCCGAGGCGAGCCTCGCTAGGGCATTCGCCCATGAGTTCTCGGCTCTGGGGATCTGCCAGATGGTGCAACTCCAAAACTTCCTAATCAATTTCCTCGCTTTCTCAAGGTAAGCGATCATTCTGGCTTCCTTAGTTTCATACTCCGAGGAGATGTGGTTCACTACCAGCTGTGAGTCACAGCGGACTTGCAGAGTTTGAACGCTTAGGCTCGCTGCAACCTGAGCCTTGCTAATAGTGTCTCGTATTCGGCCTCGTTATTTGAAGCTTTGAACCCGAGCCTGATGGCGTATTGGATTGTTTTTGAATTAGGTGCAACCAGGACGACACCGGCTCCAACTCCTTTAATGTTGAAAGATCCATCAACATAAAGGACCCACCCCGGATCCGACGCTGCTTTTTGATTGTTCAGTGGGACAGACGGTGTCATTTCCACTTCCTTTCTGACTTGCTCTTCATCCACAGTTGTGAATTCGGCGATAAAGTCGGCTACGGCTTGACCCTTGAGTGCTGTCCTGGGTCGGAATTGGATATCAAACTCTCCGAGTTCGACGGCCCATTTGGTCATCTGACCTGACACTTCGGGTCTCTGGATGATCTGCCTCAGAGGAGAGTCTGTTAGCACAACTATGAAGTGAGCTTGAAAATATGGCCGCAGTCTTCTCGCTGAGACGACGAGGCACAACGCTAATTTCTCCAAAGACTGGTACCTTATTTTGGCTGGTACCATGGCTTTGCTTACATAATAGACGGGGTACTTCTTGCCCCCGACTTCTCTGATCAGAGCCGAATTGACAGCCGAGGCCGAGACGGTGAGGTAGAGGAACAAAGGTTCTCCTTCTTCAGGCTTGGTCAGTAGGGGTGGTGAATCCAAGTACTGTTTTAATTGCTGAAAGGCTTGCTTGCATTCCTGCGTCCACTCCACCCTCTTATGACCCTTCAACTGCTGGAAGAAGGGAAGACATTTATCCGTAGCCCTAGATATGAAGCGTCCGAGGGTTGCGACTCTTCTCGTGAGATACTGTATTTCCTTGAGAGTCCGAGGCGAGTTCATGTCCAGGAGGGCTTTGATCTTGTCTGGGTTCGCCTCGATACCCCGCTGGCTGACTTGGAAGCTTAGGAATTTCCCTGACTCAACCCTGAACACGCACTTGGCGGGGTTAAGCTTTATCTGGTATTCACGGAGGACGTTGAATGTTTCTTCGAGATCAACAAGGTAGTCGGAGGCTTTGATACTCTTTACCAGCATGTCATCCACATACACCTCCATGGTGTGTCCGATCTGTTTGGCGAAAATCTGATTCACCAATCTCTGATATGTTGCCCCAGCGTTTTTCAGGCCAAATGGCATGACCCGATAACAGTAGAGTCCCCTGTCCGTGACAAAGGTGGTCTTCTGCCTATCTGGGGGATGCATGACGATCTGGTTATACCCGGAGTAAGCATCCAGAAACGAGAGTAACTCGTGTCCAGCCGTTCTGTCCACCAGTTGGTCGATTCGAGGTAACGGGAAGCTGTCTTTGGGATACGCCTTATTCAGATCGGAGTAGTCTACGTAGACCCGCCACTTCCTGTTTGACTTCCTCACGAGCACAACATTTGCTATTTAGTCAGGGTAGTATACTTCTTCTATGAAGCCCGCATCGAGCAGGACGGAGACCTCCTCGGCAATGGCTTTATATCGTTCGGCATCGAACGACCTTCTTTTTTGCTTAACTGGAAGGTGGTCTGGGTCTACGTTCAGCCTGTGGACTTGCACATCGGGTGAGATCCTCAGCATATTTACATGTGACCATGCGAAGACGTTTCGGTATTGTCTCAAGAAGGCCAATAACTCGTTCCTCCGCTCGGGATTCAGTGATGATCCGAGCTGAATAGTTTTGCTCGGATCTGATTCATCGAGCGACACTCTTATCAAATCTTCGACTGAGGAACTTTCTTCTGTTGATCCCCGAGGGTCAAAGGCGTCCACTACGAGTATTTATTTGGCGGCCCCTTTTCTTACGGCTATCGCATAACACCTCCGGGCCTCACGTTGGTCGCCTCGGAGATAACCGATCTCACCTTCGGCTAGGAACTTCATCATCAGATGATAAGTTGAGACGATCGCCCTCATCGCATTGAGGCAGGGTTGGCCCAGAATCACATTGTGGACTGATGGAACATTGACAAGTAAAAAGTCAACCAAAAGCGTGACCTGATGTTGCCCTTCTC
Organism: Magnolia kwangsiensis; assembly: GCA_037074715.1. Lineage (NCBI taxonomy): Eukaryota > Viridiplantae > Streptophyta > Magnoliopsida > Magnoliales > Magnoliaceae > Magnolia > Magnolia kwangsiensis. The sequence goes on from CM073581.1 coordinate 104,410,068, forward strand.
CCGCTGTTACTGGGAGGGAGATGGCTCCTTTGGAGATGACTCTCTCTCTGGCAAAGCCGTGTAAGGGAGTCTTCACAGGTCGAAGCTTGGACCGTGGAATTTTCATCTTCTCGAACGCCTCGGAATACATGACGTCAGCCGAACTCTCGGCGTCGACCAAGATGCGGTACACTTTGTGATTGGCAATGGTCATAGTGACCACTAGCGCGTCGTCGTGCGGATGATGGATCCCGCGTGCATCATCTTCTGTGAAGGTCAGACTGCACAGAGCGACACAGAGTTCCTTGCTAGGACGTTCCGTCAGGTGAATGTGGTGTTCCGACTCGGAGCTTCGGGAATGGGCTTTCCGTGCCCTGTTTGAATCCCCTCTCCTAGCTGAGCCCCCGAAGATGGTGCGAATTTCGGCGGGCTCCTCTGGGGGGTTGTTCGACTACTCTTGCAGCCGTTCTTCTCTCCGAGCAGATTTCTCCTTTTTGGCATAATGACTTAGATGTCCTTTGCGGATGAGGGACAAAATCTTATCCTTCAGATCCACACAGTCGTCCGTGTTGTGACCATGGTCGCGGTGGAAGCGGCAGAATTTTCGCTTGTCCCTATGTTCTGGATCAGCCCTCATGCAAACCGGCCAATTGAGTAGCCTTTCTCCTCGGATGTCTAACAGGATCTGCTCGGCGGATGTATTGAGGGAGTGTAGGAACAGAATTTTCCTTCCGGCCTATGGCTTGGACAACGATCGTGAGAAGCGTGGTCATCCGTCCCTTTGCTAACCGGCTGAGAGTCTTCGTTCCAGGGTCTCTTGCCCTTGTTCGTCGAGTTAGACACCTATGTGCCCTTTCAGGCGTTGGTGAACTCCTCTGCGTTAGTGTACTTCTAAGCTTTCGCCATGAAGTCCGCTAGTGTCTTCGGTGGATTCTTTCCAATGGAGAAGGCAAACTTTTCTTCTTTCAGTCCGCTCAGAATGGCGGCGAGGGTCATCTTATCATCATAGTCCTCGACATGCAATGCTTCTTCGTTGAAGCGGACGATGTAATCCTTCAACGACTCCTTCGGGGTCTGCTTAATGGTGAGCAGGTGGGTGTTGGGCTTCCAACTTCTCTTACCGCTTATGAATTGCATGAGGAATAGTCGACTCAGTTCTGCGAATGAGCTTACGGAATTTGGTTTCAGCTGGCGATACCAAATCCGAGCGGATCCGGTGAGGGTGATAGAGAACCCTCTACACATTATCGCATCCGTTGCAGTCTGAATCTGCATTCATGATCTGTAGGACTCCAAGTGTTTGGATGGTTCCCCAGATCCTGAATACTGGATGACGGGAGGCATTCGAAACCTCTGCGGCATCACTTCAACCATTATGGCCGAGGTGAAAGGAAGCTCGGTCACTTCCATCATCGTCTGGATCGTGGTCGGAACTGTCGATTGTTCTTACTTTTTCTCCAATATCAGGAACTTATCCTTCAGTTCCGCAAAGCGTGCTTCCTAGGGATCCTTATTTTCAGCAACGACCCTGGAGCATGTTCGACCTCCGACGTTCCTCTCTCTCTCCTTCGTTCCAGCTGATGAAGGAGATCCGAGGGCGGTATGGCAGATGTCGCTGAATGAACGGTCGTCGGAGCCCGAGTAGTGGGGTTCCGCGCGGATACTTCCGCACGTGCCGTAGGAAGATTTTGACCCGAATACGGTACCCCCGAGTGTTGGGGGGCTTCGGGCCTCACATTCCTCGGTACGGAGCGAGTTTCTACGAACAGCCCTACCGGCTCGAGGACGAGTTGTTCTTGAGCAGGGCGTGGCTCTGGCTCTCTCTGTTTCATTCAATTCATCTCGTCGCGCAGGGCTTGGATCTCGTTCTGCATAGTGCGATACTTGCTCGACCGATTACGCGAATGCTGGGAAGGTCCTGGTTTGGACTCGGCATGAAGCGATGATGATGACCGAGTCTGCTCATTAGGTTGCGGCTGCACCGCTGCAGCTTTCTTCTTCTTCGTCATTGCTTGAGAAAATGAGAACCTGACTTCTAGTTTCAGGTTCCCACAGACGGCGCCAAAAAATGTTGGTGCCAAGACAAGTTCACCGGATTTGTTTGGATTGTCATGCCTGTCCCAGGATATTGCCGATCCCATTCCTCCTAATACCGTAGAATCTGCCTGGCCAAACAGGCCCTAAGTAACTTATATATCAATTGGATTTGGATTGTGCAGGGCAACCTAAGCCTAAACTTGAGCTCGATTCAAGCTTTATTAAGTTAGTGGTTGTATAGCTTAAGCTTAAGATTGAACCTGATATATTCTGCTAAAGCTCAACCCAATGTTACATCAATAACAAGTCAGTCAGGTTGAACTCGCCCAACTTTCAGTCCTAGTTTCAGTGGTTAATCCATGAACCTCATTGCGTGAGGGGTCAACATGGATTGCATACTAATAGTCTAAGTCTGAATAACGATTTGTGGGCCCATCATGATTTATGTATTTTATGGACTCTCTCCATCCATTTATCTAGTTGTGTGATCCCAAAAAGAGGCAGATCCAAATCTCTCTTGGACCACACCACAAGCAACAGTGGTGATCGAACGCCCATGGTTAAAAACTTATTGGAGCCAAAAGTTTTGCATCAAGCTGGTAATTTTATTTTCCTTATCCAAGCCAGCTAACAAATATGTTAGATGTCAAATACACATTACAGTTAGCCATGGGAAGGTTTTTTTTTTTTTTTGTATGATGGGTGTTGAATCACCACGGTTTTCTTGTGGTGTGGTTCACTTGAGATTTAGATATGCCACATTTTTTAGCTCGTCCTAAAATAATGATTCAAAATGATGAATGGCGTGGATAAGACATACATTTTGAATTGTATGCCATGCATATCACTTCCTGCTCATCAAGGGTTACACACTGCATCATGTAACTCTCTATGCCCTGCTCTAGTTTTTCATATTTTAGAATATGGCTGGGCGACAAGGGTTTTGTAAGAAAATCATTTATTTTTTACATCATGGCAAAAAAATTTAAGATATTTCAATGCTTAAGTGGATAATATGAGCAAGAAAGATAGAAGATTAAAAGCCATTCATTGAAATATTAGTAAAGCCACAGCTTGTTTGTGAACAATCCAGCTGATCCATCTATTTCTCTACTTCAATTTTGGATAGATCTTAAGCCCAAGTGAGCCACGCAACAGGAACCAGTGGGAAAATATCCGCATTATTGAAATATCTTGGGCCATCATATGCCCACTTGAAGATTGGGATATACCTCACTCTTGGAGTCACGCTTTTAAATGAGCTGGCAGAACAGGTGAATGGGAAAATTTTTTCATGAACATCAACGTGGGGCTGATACAAGCAGTGGTGAGGGTTGCACGAATACAATGTTCACAGTAGACGTTTGACATTTAAGTGAGGGGAGAGGGTGGGTCCTTATTCTTGCCCGGATGGTAGACTCACAGGAGTTTCAACTCCCTGTCAAGGGTTCGAGTACCCATAGGGCGTGAAATTCCACCAGCATGATGAGTGCGTGAGGTGTGTGTGCGTGTGTGTATAATAATAGTAATAATAAGTGTGGGGAGAGGATTGCCTGAGAGTAGGTGTGTCTCACCATAGACAAATCTACGGGACCATCTATTTTCCTGCTCAACAGCCCAAAAATTAAAATAGACACAGATCTCAAGTGGGCCACATGGCTAAGAAGGATTTAGGATTAAACGCCCATAATTCAAAAGTTGGTAGGACCATAGAATATTTGTGACAAATCTACTGGTCCGTCAATTTTTCGAGCTCAATTTATAGCATTGGGTAAAAAATGAGTCAACTCTTAGCTCAAATAGTTTGAAGCCCAAAGGAACTACGTGACAGTAAAAGGTGAGAAAGAATAACCACAATTAAAATACATTCGGCTCATTGTAGGGCCTATTCTGACCTCTGGGTCTGCCTCATTTTTGGGTGAAGTGAGCTGAAAAAACAGACGTAGGGAATAAATTTCTCATAGAGGCTAAAGTGAGGCCAACGTACCGTTGCAGTGAGGGTTATACGGAAATTAATTTAAAAGATATCGAGAAATTTTCGACTATACCCCGCCTTTTACCCGCCGTCTTTTCAAAACGTTTCCAAACTTTACTTTTGTAATTAAATCATTATATGCAAACGTACTATTTTCAGACGAAAATACTCTTGCATTAAGCATGGGTGCGCTGTCCATTTTGTAAACCTACGGCTAAGATCCGTAGTCATACATACTGCACGCAGTATACTTTGTACACCTACTCGACCAATGTCTATGGTTATAATTCGTAGCCATATGTGTACGGTATGGATGGTGCAACCATGCGGAAATCAAGGCTATTTTCGTTTGAAAATAATTGGTTGTACCGAATTATTTAGTTTCAAAAAGTAAAGCTTAGGAGCGTTTGGAAAAGACGGTGGGTAAAAGGCAGGGGCTTACAATCGGCAATCACTCAAAAGATATTAGTGGGGTTGTTGGACATTTAAGTCGGGCGGAGTTGTTGGACCGTAGGTGGAGCCCAGCATTACGTTTGTTATAAATCCATTCCGTCCATCAGATTTGTCATCTTATTCTGGCGATGGGAGCAAAAAATGCGGTAGATACAATCCTTAAGTGGGCCACACGAACAAGAAAGACTGGGGATTGAACACTGACTGTTGAACCATTACTCTTGCCACAGATTGTTTGTGACAAATCTACCATGTTCATCTGTTAAAACAACTCATTTTAGAGTCTGGATGAAAAATGAGTCAGATTTGAAGCTTATGAAGCTTATGTGGGCCACACGACAAGAAAAAGTGAGAAAGAATTCCTGCAGTTGAAATATCATGGGCCATCGTGGCACTTGTTTGAGGTTTAAATCTATCTCATTTTTGGGATGGTAAAATTAAATGAACTGGAAAGACAGATGAACGGAGTGGATTTCACACAAACATGAAAGTGCGCTCGACGTATGGTCAAGGTGACGGTTGGCACCACAAATTTAGAGGTGGGCAAGTTGGACCTGATCCGGTGAATCCGACCCGATCCAACCCAACTCGGTACCGTTCCGAATAGAACCGACAGCCTAAATCGGCCCTGATCGAATCTGTCCATCGAGATCCGGTCATTTTTCGACTCGGATTCGGATAGAGGTGTATCCGAACAGAACCGACCTGAAACCCGGACCGAAAGGGTCCGAACCGATCCGAAACCCGGACCGAAAGGGTCCGAACCGACCCGACTCGACTCGACCCGGGATATAAATATCCCTCGTTTTTGCAAAATTCTCTCCACGCATCTTTGGCTTTTCATTTGGCGCCTAAAAACTCCGTCCAATATACACCGAAGCCCTAACTTTATTTCTCTATCTCTCTTTATCTCTCTTTATATCTGTCTCTCCCTGTATTTGTCTCTCTCTTTTTGTTGAAGAAGAAGGTAAGAAGAAGATTAGCTAGATGTCTTGCGGTGGATTTTGGAGCTTTTATGGGATTTCTGTAGTGGAGAGAAATATGCAGGGAGAGTTGTTGGGTTTTAGAGCTCGATTTCTATGTCGGGGAGGGAAATACAGAGGGAGAGAGAGTCGCAGCAGGCATGGTTGACATTAAGCTATTCACCTGTTTGTTGACGGAAGTGTATTGGCTGGTGTACGAAGTGGATTTGTAGGTGTAACGTTAGCAAGTTGTGTGGGTCTGATTACAAGGTATGTGTTATATCCAAACCGTCTATCCATTTGACAATATTGTATCAACGCTTGAGACCAAAATTAAGACATCTAACTATTAAGTGGACCACACTACGAAAAGTAGTGGGAGATTGAACATCTACCATTGAAACCCTTCTTGGGTTCAGAGAAGTTTTGGATCAATATTAAATTTGTTTTTCCTCTTCACTGAGGTCTTTGGGACCTTACGAACAGATTGGATGAAAATAAACGCTATGGTGGGCCATACAAGTTGTTCAACGGTGAAAATCATTATCTCCGCTTCTATTTATGGTGTGGTCGAGATGATCTTCGGATATTCTTGGGTTCAGAGAAGTTTTGGATCAATATTAAATTTGTTTTTCCTCTTCACTGAGGTCTTTGGGACCTTACGAACAGATTGGATGAAAATAAACGCTATGGTGGGCCATACAAGTTATTCAACGGTGAAAATCATTATCTCCGCTTCTATTTATGGTGTGGTCGAGATGATCTTCGGATATGATTCATTTTTTGGATAATGCTCTAAAATGAACTCTAAAAACAGATGAATGATATAGATTTACTAAATACATCACCGTGGGGCCATGTAACTTTGATCTCCTTTGAACCGTTCGTACAACTCGGAGCTCGAGGAGCGTCAGGGCTCATCTTCGCACGACACGTACAGAGCACGGCTACTGGTAGGAGGCTAGGATCTATAGCCTATATGGATTGGCTACTCCCCCTGACACCAACCATTGATTGATGGTCGGTGCTCTGTCGGGCCCCCATGATGTATGTATATCATCCATGCCGTCCATCTATTTTTACATATCATTTTATGGTATGATAAAAAAAATTGAATTATATCTCTATCTCAAGTGGACCACATTACAGGAAACAGCGTTGAATGAATTTTGACTGTTAGAAACGTTTTGGGGGCCATAAAAGTTTTGGATCAATCTGATATTTATTTTTTTCCTTCATCTAGGTCTTTATGATCAAATCAACAGATTGGATGTGAAATAAACAGTATAGTGGGCCTTAGGAGGATTTTACTTGTGAATATCCATTCATTATTTTTGTCCTGTGGTATGGCCCACTTAAGATTTATATCCCTATCAATTTTTGTACCAAGCCCTAAAATGATATGTAAAAATTGATGAACGGCATGGATGAAAGACATACATCATGGTGGGGCCCACATATCACCGACCGGAGTAACCAATCGGTTCACACTCATCCATGGAGCAGCTGTATAGGTCGTCGGAGCTATAGACAGTGACAGGTTGAGTAGCGAGATTAGTTGGCAGCAGTTGAATAATGAAGTTACGTCCATAATGTATGTTTTATATCCACACCTTCCATCCATATGGAGAGATCATCTTATGGCAATACCCAAAGAACGGGTTAAATCCAAAGCTCCAGTGGACCCCAGAGCAAAAAAAAAGTAGGATAGTGACGTCTACCATTGAAAATATTTAAAGGCCATGAAAGTTTTAGATCACGTTGATATTTGTGTTTTCTCTTTATTTCATGTCTTTTTTAACTTTTGAACATGTTAGATTTCAAATAAACATTACAGTGGGCCTTAGGATAGTTTCAATGGTGGGAATCACTTTCCCAGCTATTTTCTTTAGTGTGGTCCACTATCAAGGAGCAGCCTTGTACTTGGGCTGAAACACTTTGACAAACTCCACCAGCTTCTCCGTCTCCGGCATCACCTCCTTTACGGAACTGTCCAAGCAGAACCGCGCGGCCCACCCCGTCAAATGCGGGATCTTCTCGCTGTCCAGAAATTTCTTGCCCGTCATATTTTCGGTCGCCTTGATCCACCCCAAGTAGCAACCCAACGCAATGTCTAGGTAACCGATGTGTTCCCCACCAAAGAATCCCTTCCCTTTGCTGCTTTTCTCAAAAGCTTCCTCCAACAGCTGCAGACCATCAATTACCTGCTCGATCGCTGCTGTTTTTGCTTCCTCTCCTTCCGCTCGAGCAATCCCAAACAAAGAAGGGAACCACTAAAAACAGAAAACCGAAAAACATATTAAAAAACATCACAATAAGAGAAAGAGAGTTATATAAACATCCTATTACATTATGCTGCGACGCCGATCAAAATTCAAGTGGGCCGCACGACACTAAACAGTGAGGATTGAACGTTAACCGTTGAAATATTCATACGGCCACTGTAGTTTTGGATCGGCTAATATTTTTCTGTTTTCAGTACATCCCACTAGGAATGACCCTATCAACGGTATGGATGTCATATAAAAATCACGGTCAACCCAAAGAGGTTTCAAAGGTAGGCATTTCCCTGCACACTGTTTCCTATCAGACAGGGTGGATTTCTCACCCACATAACGGTGGGCCCCACATAGCTTTCCGTTGCAGGAAATCGGCGTCCCAGGAAGGGCATATGGTCACATGTGTGCATACACACGTACTAACATCATAATGCAAGGGAACAAGAAGATACCTTGTCGTCGATGTAGGTTGCCCAAAAGCGGACGATGGCCCGATCGTAAGGATCGACGGGGAGGATTGTCGGTCCGGTGGTCCAGGCTTCGTCGATGTATTGGACGATGATCAACGATTCGCAGATGAGATTGTCCTTGTGGATGAGGACTGGGATCTTTTTGTAGACAGGGTTGGATTGGAGGAGAATCTGGCTCTTGGATCCGAATGTCTCTTCAAGGAATTCATATGAGATGGATTTTATATTGAGGGCGATGCTGGCCCTCATTACAAATGGGCTGGTCCATGCTCCCAACAGCTTTACGTTGCTCATTGCTATGGCTACAATAACAAATGCACACTCACAAACGCCTCCTTACGAGCTCTTCGCCTTTTATAAGATGTGGTGGTGGAAAGGGAATCCGCGTACAGAGATATTTTTTTAGGTGATATGTACACCCCTAAATTTGATATTTTCCCCCCTTATTGATTATCTGTGTTTGGTGCTACTGTATAATTGCTTTTGAGAATATTGGCCGTCACCTTGTAGTGGGTTGAACTAGCAGTTTTGGGGGTGGAAAATGTCATTTTCAAATGACTTGGAAGACGGAGCCAGCTCATTCTAGATACTTCTCATGCGAACGGAGACTTATTTATTTATTATTTTTTTAATTTCGAGGTGGGCTCCGATACACCTCGACAAATGGCAATTAAATTTTTGGGAGTAGATTAGATGCGGCCGCGGTCTCAACTACTACGGTGCGGATTGTATGTATTGAGCATCGATGTCGTTCATCCGTTTTGAGCTCATTCTTTAAGATCCAAATCCTTAAGTAGGCTGTAGTGGATGAAACAATGATGAATCAATGCCCCACCATTAAAACCTTCCTAAGCCTACTGTAACGTTTAAGTGATGTTTATTTACAAGCCAACCAGTTGATAAGGTCAGGCATTTAAATATTAGCATGACACAAAGCTCTCAGGGGAGAAAATGACCACTGTAGACAAAATCTTTTACCCAGCGGTTTTTATCGAGGAATACAAACTTAAGTTACCAACTTAGACTACCACGTGCGGACAGCAACTTTGAGGACGGAACTACCCCCGTTTTTACTGCCGTTGCTTTTCCTCTCCCTCCCTTGTCTCGCTCCACTTTAAAAAAAAAAAAAAACGGACGAAAACTCCACCGCTACATCTGTTGCTTGGATCGCTCTAGCTGAATCCCACCCTCTCCATTCATCAATATTATCTCGTTTTTTTTTTAAATGGTCCCTTCGAGTAAGAAAGTATGCATGTGTATATATATATATATACATGTATTTATATAAACATGTATTAAAGAAAAATGTAGGTATAATAAAGTTTTTCATATAAAAAATAGAAATAAAAAATAAAAAATAAAAAATAAAAAAAAGTGCATGGCATTATAGTTATGGCTATGGTTATAATCCGTAGTCATAGGCCGGCCGACCCCAACTCGTTGTCTTCTTTTTTTTGTTCCATTTTTTTTTTCTCTACCCCTGTTGTAATCCCCACTGATTTTTGTGGGTCCCATTATGAGGTATATGTTATATCCAAATCGTCCATCTATTCGGTGAACTTGTATTAGGGCTTGAGATGAAAAATAAGACAGATCTAGCTATCAAATGGACCACACAGTAAAAGGTAATGGGAAATTGAATGTCTACCATTGAAATCCTTTTAAGGGTTACAGAAGTTTTGGATCATCATGGAATTTGTTTTTCCTCTTCATCCAAGCCTTTGTGACCTTATGAATAGATTGGATGGAAAATAAATGTTATGATGGGCCTTACAAAATTTTTTAACGGTGAAAATCAATTTCCCCACTGCTCTTTGTGGTGTGGTCCATTGATTTATGGATATGATTTTTTTTTTTGGATAATGCTCCGAAATGATTTTGCAATATAGATGAACGTTGTGGATATGATAAATACATAGCTATGGGGCCATGTAACTTTGATCTCTCCTAAGCCGTTCGTACAACTCTCAGATGGAGGAGCGACAGCTCTCGTCTTCGCAGTGAAAATGAGGGGTAGTTTCATCCTCAAAGTCGCTGTCCGCACGTGCTAATCTAAGTTGGTAACTTAAGTTTGTATTCCTCGGTAAATACCGCTGGATAAAAGGTTTTGCCTACAATGGTCATTATCTCCTCTCAGGGAGGATTGAGTCTACCATCAGGGCAATAGTTGTCCTCTCATGGAAGACAGTGCTCCACCTCACGTCCTCCCTGCGCCATTGATTGAACACCTATATCCCCGCATTGAGTTGGCTAATTAAAAACTAGACATAAGATACAAATATTCTCTCAACTGCCAATTCTAATTAACAATTAGGTGATTTGTTAATGGATAGAAGTTAATCCTTTTTTATTGATTTTTTTTGGCTTGCTTCAAAACTTTTCTTTCACTGGTGATTGCTTATACTTCTCAAATGAATAAATATGAATAGGTAAATATATTAAAAGACTTAATAATACAAATTTTATTAATATTAGAATAGGTAACCCATTACAATCAGTGAAGTATCCAAATAAACTAGAGAAATAAATAAGTAACGAATAAATACTTTTTCTTTTATTAATATTTGAACATGTGACATGTTACAATGGGTAAAATATTCTAATAAACTACTGAAATAAACAAGTAAAGGATAAATAGGTATAAATAATGGCATATGATCCACATTAATAATTAGAGCACTTCATATGGATCCCTTATTTTCCAAATCACTAATCTAATGATTTGCTTATCAATATCAAGTGATTTGAGAGGGATAGACAACCAAAAGTAGACCTTACATGATTGACAAACCACTTCAATTCCTAGACCTTTCTAGTGTATTGAATACCTACCGTTCATCTCCCAAGCCATTAATCGGATGGTTGGGCTCATCTAATCAAAGTGATATAAAAGGGATGAGCTATCAAAAGTAGGCCCACAAGATGGACTGTCTGTATTGATGGTCATAGAATGTTTCTACCGTAACAAATATGAATTATCCGATTACAGCAGAAGAGAATTGGTCCCAACTGGTCCGGATTGAGAAGAGGGATACGCTGCCAACTACCAGCTTTTACTACCTGAGCTGGTTGCGAAATATTATATATATATATATATATATATATATATATATATATATATATATATATATATATATATATATATATATATATATATATCCACATCACCCATTCAAAGAAATGCAACATAAATGTTCCACAAGAAAAGAAAGAGATGAGAATAGAATACACGTCTCAGATGAAAACTATAAATGAATGGCCCAGTTAAACCAAAAAACTAATAGCTCACCTCATAGGTGGGCCAATTGGCTAATTTTAGAAAATATTACAACTCATCGTCTAATTATTTAGATCCATATACTGTTGTTTGCTCTGAATTTGTCTTAACCGTCCAAAAATGGGTGACTGATTAGATAGTTGTGGACTTATAATCAGTGAAACTTTTGGACCATGGCTCATCCAAGAAGTGGTCTACTCAATGGACAGTCCGGATCCATCACTAAACTTCAATGACTTTCGTTCTATAGAGTATTTTAGTCCATTCATATAAGTCTTAAATCTTATTTCTTGTGGGGGAGCTAGTCTGTTACTTGACCACTCACAAAATTCTCTACCATTGGGGTAAGTGGGGAAAGTGAAGTAATCCAGACCGTCATCTAGCATGCCTGCATAGATTAACCTTATCAATCACTCTCCTAGTTTGAACTCATTGCCGGTGGACGTGATTAAGTTGCTCTGCTTCTAAGTTGTCAATGTGTAAGCCACTGACTAATGGTTAAGATCCAAGACTCAAGTGGGCCACAACACAAGAGGCCGTGATGATCGAACCTAACCATTGAAACCTTCGTTGGCCCACATGTGCAAGGGTGATTCACCAGAGAGATTGAACACGTTATTCATTGTGTCACTCAGGAACATGACCTGGAACATTCATCAGGGAGAACATATGGACCCAAAGCTCCAACTAGTTATGTGGTCCACACGGTAAAGACGGGCAAAGGTCATTACTCAACATGCATGTTTGGCCAAACTCAATGCTAAACCATACTCAAATTTTATGCTAGGACATGTAAATTGTGGTCCCACCAGACGAATGAACCAAAACACCTAGTACCTTGAACACGTTATTCATTGTGTTTCTCATTGGCATGGATTAGGTGCAGCCCCAGCCTCACCAAAGGCCACGCAGCCCTTACCATGTATGTAATCTATATCCATGTCATTTATCTATTTTGCTAATCATTTTAACGCAAGAGCTAAAAAATGAAGCAGATCTACGTCTCCAAATCTAAGTGGACCATACTATATGAGGGAATTAGTAGTGATCGAATGTCCTGTTGTTAAAAAATGCATACATCCCTCAGTAAATGTTTTGCTACTATTTTTTTGTCATCCAACTACCTATTTTTTTTTTCTTTTTCTTTTGGCACAGTCTTCCACACATCACTAGGAATTTCTCTACCTATGAGTATTTGAACCCTTGACCTAATGTTAAAACTGAGTAAAAGTATAAACCCAATCAGTTGAAAAGGTCATAGAAACCTTTGGAAAAAAACAAATTTCAGCTTGATGAAAAACTTTTATGGTTCATTGTACATTTTTAATGGTGGTCCACTTGACTCATACCTTGAAATGATGGGTTGAGTGGAATACATCCATCAAGGTGGGCCCCACAGTAAGGACATCACCGTCTTGGGTTAGGCCGGCAGCTTGACCCACAAGCGTGTGCCATATGTATGGCATGGTTACGACACAACTGTGGATGTATTTCTATGACAAGTGTTCCACCTTCGTTTCATCACGTGGTGGTCCTGATCCATGATTATGTCATCAGTTATGTCATCGAAAAAGTGCGGTAATGCAGAGAGCAGATTCAGTGAGGACTGAGGCCAGAAACACATACTTGAGTGAGCCCGTGACCTGGTGTCCACCTTGATGTGTTTGTTTTATATCAACACGGTCGCTCTATTTCCAAACTTATTTTATGTTATGAGCCGAAAATAAAGTAGATCCAAATATCAGGTGGACCACACCACATAAAGCAGTGATAATCAAATGCCTGCCTTTAAATATTTTTGTGGGCACAAAAGTTTTGAGTCTAACTGATATTTGTTTTCTCTCCACCCAAGTTTTTGTGACGTTATCCAATGTCATGCTAGATGACAAATAAACATTATGGTAAGCCTGGGAAGTTTTTAATGGTGGGCGTTAAATCACCACTGTTTCCTGTGGTGTGGTCTACATAAGATTTGGATCTGCTTTATTTTTTGAATCATAACCTTAAAAAATGTGGAAAATGGATGAACGGCGTGGATATGAAACATAAACATCGAGGTGGTCCCACGGTCACTGCCTCACCCAAGTTCTGTCATCCCGATTCCGCTTTCGGTCAAGTACTGCAGCAATGCATTAGCTTCGACGAGTATCATGTGATCGTAGCAAATGCGTCACATGAGTCTACGATGAAATACCCTGGCGGCCCCATATGAGGTCCTCCTTTCTCTCCTTCTTTCTCAGTCGATTTTCCTCGTCTCCTTCTTTCTCTCTTCCTTTCTCTCCCTCTTTCTCCGGATTTCCTTGCCCTTTTTTTCCTACCACGAGAGTTTTCTGCTCTGTTTGACTCAGCCCGGTCCAAATTGACTAGACAGACTCAACTCGATCCGACTTTTTCTGACCGAGTCGGACTCGGTTGAGGTCAGGCTAACAAAGATTCAGATTGAATTGAGTCAGTCCTGCTGGAGTCGGCCCTAGATCGAAGTGAGTTCAAGTGAGGTTTTTGGAAAAATTGAACCAAGTTGAGTTAGACCCAATCCAGTCCAACACGACTCGATGCCACCTCTAGTACCCACGCTACGAGAAAACAGTAATAATTGAATGTCCACCATTAAAAATCCTCTAAGACCCACTGTAATATTTATTCGACACCCAACCTATTGTTTAGGTATACAATCCCAATCCCATTAAGTTTTTAATAGTAGTCATTTAATCAACACCATGTGAACTGCTTGTGATTTGGATCTATCTCATTTTTCAGCTCACACCATAAAATAATCTTAAAAAAATGAATGTACAGTACGAATGAAACACATATATCATGACAGGCTGGCAAATATTTTCTAGGTTTATGGAGGGTGGATTAGGTGAGACCCTGGACTCATCCAAGACATTGCAGCCCTTTCCACGGGCTTACCATATGGCCACCTTGACGTGTATATATATCATGTATTCACGTTTTCCATCCGTTTCTCCAGGTCATTATCCCAACAATGAAGTAGATCCAATGTGGACCATACCACGAGAAGTATTGGCCATCCTACCATTAAAAACTTCTTACAGTACACCTTAATGTTTCAGTAGTGTTTATTAACCATATAATCTGTTGAAAAGGCCAAATAAGCTGGGATGGAGGAAGAAAACAAATATCAGCCCCATCCAAAACTTATGTGGCCCATTACTGGTCGATCAACATTGTTTCCTATGGAATGGACCACCTGATAATTGGATTTGTTTCCTTTTTCAGATAATGTTGTAAAATAATCTGAAAAAAAATATATAATACAAACATCAAGGTGGGCCTCACAATAACTCCATGGTGAGAGCCACATGTATTAGGTGAGGCTGGGGTCTCACCTAATCCGCTCTTGTGTTTATGACCAATCTAAGGTGGTCTGATATATTGGATGGTCTGATTTGATATTTATGTGCCAGGAGAGCAAATTTTTAGTGAATACAGAGGAGAGGAGCCATCACCGGCCACTATATTATTTGATGACCTTCGGAAACATTGACTTAGAAAATATACTTCCACCCTATAAAACCCTGAGTCTACTGACCTAGGCCTGTTCTGGCAGAAGCTCATGATCTTTCCCTAGAGATCAAGAAAACAACGAGTCCCATTTCCAGCATTTAATGGTTGAGGGCAGCTCTCTGTACGGTCAATTTCAACTCATTTGCAATCAATGTCAGCTTATACAAATCTCCGGTGGACCACACCACATTATTAACTCAAAAAATAGTAAAAATATTAATGATTTAATATTTAGATTTTAACTCAAAAAATAGTAAAAATATTAATGATTTAGTATTTAGATTTAGTTAATAATCTACAATAACATTTTTATTTTTAGCAACTATTTTACATCCGTAAGAAAAAAACTCCAAAATTTAAATTTTCTGAGAAATTTATGGGGCCAAGAAACTGCTGAGGAAGAGATCTGTCGTTTTACCATTATGTCTACAATAATGAAATGCTGAGTGGTGATTGAAGGCCCATCATTAAAAACTCTTACAGTCCGCTACAATGTTTATTTCCCACCCAACCAGTTGATAAAGTCACACAGACACAGATGAAGGGAAAAACCAAATGCCAAAGCTTTTGTGGCCCACAATTTTTAATGGTTAATAACCACTGTTTCCTGTAGTGTGGGCCAACTGAGATTTGGATCTGCTTCATTTTTTTGTCTTGTGCCCTAAAGTGATCTATAAAAACGGATAGATGGCTTGGATATACTACAAATATGTCAAGGTAGGCCACACCATGTTGGGTGAGGCCAGGTCCGCACCTAATCCACTCCTTTGATGATGATGATCCAAAGACTAAGTGGGGATGAAACACATGTAGGTATGTCTCACACATGCGGACAGATCGATGAGGTCTCTGATTGTGTAGTGCAGAACATAGCCCCCACATTAGTATCGGGTATATATGGCAAAACTATGTGAGCCCCACCATGATATAAGTGTTTTATCCATGCCGTTTGTTAATTTTGTCAGATCATTTTACGGCATAAGCCTAGGGTTGTCAATGGGCCAGGCATGGTGTAGGTCTTAGCCTGGATTTTGAACAGTTTTGGACCGGGCTGTTGAGCTGGACCTATTCAAAATTCAGATTTTTATGCCTGAGCCTAGACCATTGGCACTCCTACAAAAGACCAACAATGAAGCATATCCAAGATTGGTCCTTAAATTTCGCAATTAAGTCTAATAAGTGAATGTTTTCATTTCAAATACATCTCCTATGTTTCAAAGAAGAATTGTTGCCACAGACCTACCAACATGGAAACATCATCTATAAGAATTTTTATCTTGGAATGACTAACCCCGTTTTACCCTTTATCATACCCAACTACCTGCAGGGGTGGTGGGCGACCATAGTACGTGCATGCCATCTAACCTGTTCAGGATGGCCATTCCAAAAAGAAGTAGTTGCAGGGGTGGTGGGGCACCATAGTACTATGCTATCTAACGTGTTCAGAATGGCCATTCCAGGAAGTAGATATGACACCATGAAAATAATACCCGTTCAGTATGTAATAGCAAGAATTGGACTTGTAAGGGATGATAGGTAGCTGCTAGAGTACCATTTGGGTTGGGTCAACCTGAAAGTAATTGGCCCAGCCTCAACTTTGGCTTGTCTTGGGTTGAGGGGTAAGTTGAAAATCCTCAACTGGACCAGGTTGGGTTGGATTTAGGTTGAGTCTCCGGGTAAACGACCATCCACTATGTGTGTGCCTGTCTATGTGTGTGTGTGTGTGTGTGTGTGTGTGTGTGTGTGTGAAATTGTACATGAAAGGCCCATGGATGCAGGGAAACTTGGTGAAACTATAAAATTAAAGTTATACCATTTTAAACACAATTATTTATACCATTAAAATGAGTGATTAGGGCCAAATAAAATTTATACCATTTTAAACACAATTATTTATTTATTTAATTTTTAATTAAAGCTAAACAAAATAATTAAGTATAAGGCTTTCAAGCTAATAGATGATTCGGTCACATAAACTATAAAAAATGTGACAATTATGCAACTAATTTACAAACATGATAGTGTAAATGTGTGTGGGATGTTCTACTTATCAATTGCTGGCATTCATCTAATCATACATACATATAATTAAACATTCAATCATACAATCATAATTAAACAAATGCTTAAATAACAATCTGAAATGCGGGCATGCTCAGTATTTGAGTTTCCCTACTACACTTTCAACGGACCCACTTAACCTATAATTATACCGGATTTCACTATTGAAAGTTTTAAATCAAGTTCTCATCTATCCTTTATAATCATACACAAGGATTGGTTTCCTCAAAGACTTACATGATTTTATACAGGCTGGCCACGAATCTCAGTATAGTCCAATGACCTATGTTTACTCTCGCCGGAAACTCCCTCAAAAATTAACATGTACACACTCATGTCCGGTGGCCTATATAAGGACTTTGATTTAAGTCCTACATAAGAACCAATGTCCTACACAAGAACTTAATCAAGTTTGGCAATTCAAACTCTACACTCAACTCTTCACAAGAAAGGAGTATATGTGGACTCTTACAAATAATAACTTACTTGTCGGATTGAGCCTCTTTTGTAATGCCTTTTCAGATTGCTTGATCGATGCTATCATGTGCTTCGATAAGCTTCCTTAGATCCCCCGATCATGATGTTGATGCGTCGCTACTGCTTTGGCCCTAGAATCAAACACATTATATGTAATTCTCCTTTCGGTGACCAAGGTGATGTGTGTGTTTTATATCCACGTGGTCACTCTATTTCCGAACTTATTTTAGGTTATGAGCCCAAAATAAAGTAGATCTAAATTTTAGGTGGACCCCACCACACAAAAAGTTTTGTGGGCTACAAAAGTTTTAGGTCTCACTGATATTTGTTTTCCCTCCACCTAAGTTTTTGTGACATTATCAAATGTTATGCTGATTGACAAATAAATATTATGGTAGGCCTAGAAGTTTTTAATGGTGGACGTTAAATCACCACCATTTGTTGTGGTGTAGTTCACCTAAGATATGGATCTACTTTTTTTTTTTTTAAATTACTGACGATCTAAAATAAGGTACAAAATGGATAGAGGGCATGGATATGAATAGGGCTGTACACGAGTCAAGCTAGCTTGAAAACTCGCTCCACTCAACGCGAATCAGCTCGGATTGACTCGGCTTAACAGCCGACTCTAGGCGAGTCAAGCTTGTTTACTAAAGCTCGAGTCGAGTTCAAGCCGAGTTCGACCATGGTGTATTTCAACTCGACTCGACTCGGAGCTAGAGCTCGAGCTCGACTCGGCTCGAGTAATATATTATATATATATTATATTAACATTAAATATATATAATATATATTTAAGTTTTAAAAAAGAAGTTAAAAACTTAAAAGTTTTTACTTAAAAAACTTTCCCTGACCCTACCCATCCTCATTCCCTCTTTTTCTTTCCCTTACCCTACCGAGGTAAACTCGACTCAACTCGAGGTAAACTTGACTCGACTCGAACTATTAGCTCGACTCGAACTTGACTCGAAAGTTTTAGCAAACAAGCCAAGCTTCAATGTTGAGCTTGAGGGTGAGCTCGAGCTCGAACTCGAGTATAGCATAGGCAAGTCAAGCCAAGTTGGGCCCACCTCGACTCGGCTGGATGTATAGCCCTAGATGTGAAACACAAGTATCCAGGTGGTCCCATGGTCACTGCCTTGCCCAAGTCGATGTTCACCGTTATCCCGAATCTGCTCTCCGTCGGGTACCGCAGCAGAGCATTATCGTCTAGGAATATCATGTGCTCGTAACAAACATGTCATATGAGTCACATGTCACGAGCGTGCAGTATCCAACACATTTGCAGTAGGTTTCTGACTAATGTTAATGTATTTATGCGACGCGGTTTGGCCAGTGACGCTGCCACTGAACAGGTGGCTAGTTGTCGGTACTCAGTGGGCCCCACCATAATGTATGCGTTATATCCACGCCGTCCATTCATTTTTACGTATCATTTTAGGATTTGATATAAAAAATGAGGTAGATCTAAATCTCAGGTGGACCACACCTTGGGAAAACCGTAATAACTGAATTTTCACCATTAAAAACTCCCTAAAGCCCACTATAATATTTATTTGACATCCAACCTATTGATTAGGTATACAAACTTGGATGAAAGAGAAAAACAAATGTTAGCTTGGTCCAAATTTTTTGTAGCTCCAAGAAGTTTATGATGTTTTTAATTAACATTGAGTGGTCTACTAGATATTTGGATCTATCTTATTTTTAAGCTCCCACAATATAATTATCTAAAATAATGATAGAACAATATGAATAAAACACATATCACGATGGGCCATGAAGCACTAACCACTAAGCAATTGGCTAGTGTCAGGGTTTATGAAGAGCTGATTAGGTGAGACCCCGCCTCATCCAAAATCGTGCAGCCCTTTCGGTCGGTTTACCATAGGGCCACCTAAATGTATGCATTATGCATCCATGTTGTCTATCTGTTTCTCATTATCATTTCATTTTAGGTCATTATCCCAACAATGAAGTAGATCTAATTAACAGGTGGACTATACCATCAGAAACAATGATTATTGGCCATCCTACCATTAAAAACTTCTTAAGGTGCACATTAATATTTCCATTGTGTTTTTTTACCATTCAATCTGTTTATAATGCCAAATAAGCCTGAATGAAGGAAGAAAACAAATATCGACCTTATTCAAAACTTATGTGGCCTCTTTATAGTCAATCAACACTGTAAGGGCCCACGATATATAATACATACATCAAGGTGGGCCACACGAAAACCACATGTTAAGGACCACACGTATTAGGTGAGGCCTGGGTCTCACCTAATCCGCTCTCGTGTTTACCACAAAACTAAGTTGGGTCCCAGATATTGGATGGTCTGATTTGATATTTATGTGATACGAGTATAATTTTTGAGTGAATACAGACTAGCCATCACAACTATATTACTTGATAACCGTCAAAAACATTGAACTTCCAAAAAATACTTCTACCCTTTAAAAAACCTTAAAATGACCTGGGCCTGTTCTAGCAGAAGCTCATGATCTTTCCATGGAGCTCAAGACAGCAACGGGTTTCAATTTCCAGCATTTAATGGTTGAGGGCAGCTCTCCATACGGTCAATTTCAACTCATTTGCAATCAATATCGGCTTATCCAAATCTCAGGTGGACCACACCGCATTATTAACTCAAAAAATAGTAAAAATATTAATGACTTAACATTTAGATTTAGTTAATAATTTACAATGAGATTTTTATTTTTAGCAATATTTTTTCATCTGTAAGAAAATACTCAAAATTTTAAAATTTCTAGAAATTTCTTCGCCGAGGAAACTGCCTAGGAAGAGACCTGCCATTTTACCATTATGTCTATAGTAATGAAACGATGAGCGGTGATTGAAGCCTATCATTAAAAACTTCCTACAGCCTACCACAATGTTTATTTGCCACCTAGGTCTCATTTTTTGAGCTTTGGGTTTGCTTTACTTTTTGATTCATTCCCCAAAATTATCTCACAAAATGGATTAACAGTGTGGATATAACACATTATGGTGGGCCCACAGAGCATTGGGAGGTAGGTGGTGTTTGGCACACCCTCGAAAGCCTAGGTCCTGCAGTTACCTCGTACAGTTCTTGTTTGATGAAAACAACCGATTTTTCTACGGTGGCCTGTCTTTTCAGCTAACACCAAATTGGTAGAGCCATTACGGAAAAGACAATTTTATCCTTGATTGAGTACATATATTACTATATTTTTAAGAACTACTACTCCTTTGAATGTCACGTTGCGTTGCTTAGCACGTTGTTTATTTGGGTGAGAGAAATTCAGCGTATTTTGTTTGCTCATATAGACGATTCACACCCAATTATAATCTATAAGTAACTTATATATTGACCGCATTCGGATTGGGCCGAGCAACCTAAGCTTAAACCTGAGCCTGATTCAAATTTTATTAAGTTGGTGTTTGTATAGCCTAAGCCTAAGACTGAATCCAATACATCCTGCTCAAGCTCAACCCAATGTTAGATCGGTAACAAGTCAATCGGGTTGAACCTGCTCGACTTTCAGTCCTAGTTTCAGTAGTTAATCCATGAACCTCATTGCGTGAGGGGTCAACACGGATTGCATACTAATACTGCAAGTCTGAATAATGATTTGTGGGCCCATCATGATTTACCTATTTTATGGACTCTCTCCATCCATTTTTCTAGCTGTGTGATTCCAAAAAGAGGCAGATCCAGATCTCTCTTGGATCACACCACAAGCAATAGTGGTGATTAAACACCCATGGTTAAAAACTCATTGGAGCCAAAAGTTTTGCATCAAGTTGATATTTGTGTTTTCCTTCATCTAAGCCAACTAACAAATATGTTAGATGTCAAATACACATTATAGTTAGCCATTGGAAGGTTTTTTTTAATGATGGGTGTTGAATCACCATAGTTTTCTTGCGGTGTGGTTCACTTGAGATTTAGATATGCCTCATTTTTGGGCTTGTGTCCTAAAAAATGATCCAAAATGATGGATGGTGCGAATATGACATACATTTTGAATTGCATGCCATGTATATCATTTCCTACTTATCAAGGGTTACACACTGCATCATGTAACTCTCTATGCCCTGCACCGGTTTTTCATATTTTAGAAGATGGCTGGGCGACAAGGGTTTTGTAAGAAATCATTTATTTTTTACATCATGGCAAAAAAAATTATGATATTTCAATGCTAAAGTGGATAATATGAGCAAGAAAGATTGAAGATTAAAAGCCATTCATTGAAATATTAGTAAGGCCATAGCTTGTTTGTGAAAAATCCACCCCATCCGTATATATCTCTCCTTCAATTTTGGGTAGATCTAAAGCTCAAGTGAGCCACGCAACAGGAACCAGTGGAAAAATATGCGCACTATTGAAATATCTTGGGCCATCATATGCCCACTTTAAGATTGAAAAATACCTTACTCTTGGAGCCACGCTTTTAAATGAGCTGGCAGAACAGATGAATGGAAAACATTTCTCATGAACATCAACGTGGGCTGATACAAGCAGTAGTAAAGGTTGCACGATACTTAAGTGCAGGGAGAGGGTGGATCCTTATTCTTGCCCAGGTGGTAGACTCTTAGGAGTTTTAACTCCCGATCAAGGGATTGAGTGCCCATTGGGGCTGGAATGCCACTAGCGTGAGTATGTGGGGTGTGTGTGCGTGAAGTGTGGGGAGAAGGTTGACTAACAGCAGAGTAGGTGTAACTCCACATGGCCAAGAAAGACTGAGGATTAAACGCTCATAATTCAAACGTTCGTAGGACCACGGATTATTTGTGACAAATCCATTGGTCCATCTATTTTTCGAGCTCAATTTATGGCATTGGGTAAAAAACGTGTCAATTCTTAGCCCAGAAAATTTGAAGCGCAAATGAATCACTTGACAGTAAAAAGTGAGAAAGAATAACCACAATTAAAATATGTTGGGCTCGACCTATTTTGACCTTTGGATCTAACTCATTTTTAGGTGCCATGCCATTAAATGAGCTGAAAAAACCATGCCATTAAATGAGCTGAAAAAACAGATGTACCAAGTGAATTTCTCATAAAGGCTAAAGTGGGCCCAACGTACCGTTGTCATGAGGTTGTACGGAAATTATATTAAAAGATATCGAGAAAATTTCGACTGTACCCCCTCTTTTTCAAACGCTCCCAAACTCTACTTTTAGAGTACTAAATCTACTATTTTCAGACGAAAATACTCTCAGCATGCAGCACGGTTGCACTGTCCATTTTGTAGACCTGCGGCTATGGATCCGTAGCTATACCTACTGCATGCAGTATACTCTGTGCACTTATTCGACCAATGTCTATGGTTATAATTCGTAGCCATAGGTCTACAGCATGGACGGTGCTACCATGCTGAATGCAAGGCTATTTTCATTTGAAAATAATGTGTCCATGCCGAATTGATTAGTTTGGAAAAGTAAAGCTTAGGAGCGTCTGGAAAAGCAGTGGGTAAAAAAGGTGGAGCTTACAGTCGGCAATTACTCAAATGATATCAGTGGGGTTGTTGGACATATATGTCGGGCGGAGTTGTTGGACCGTAGGTGGAGCTTAGCATTATGTTTGTGATATATTCATTCCGTCCATCAGATTTGTCATCTTATTCTGGCGATGAGTACAAAAAATGCGGCAGATACAAAACTTAAGTGGGCCACACGAACAAGAAAGACTGGAGATTGAACACTGACCGTTGAACCATTACTCGTGCTACAGATTGTTTGTGACAAATCTACTATGTTCATTTTAGAGTCTGGACGAAAAATGAGTCAGATTCGAAGCTTAAATGGGCCACACGACAGGAAAAAGTGAGAAAGAATTCCTGCCGTTGAAATATCATGGGCCATCGTGGCACCTAGTTTGAGGTTTAAATGTACCTCATTTTTGGGATCGTAACCTTAAATGAACTGGAAAGACATGAACGGAGTGGATTTCACACAAACATGAAAGTGCGCTCGATCGTATAATCAGGGTGACAGTTGGCACCTCAATGAATCCAACGCATCGAAGAGATTTAAGTGCGGTAAATCGACGGCAGTTTTGTCAATACAAAAATGCAGATGCTGATACATACATATAACTAACATCAGGCAGTGTAGTGTATAACCGTTGAAACTTTAGGCGGGTTTTAAGAAATATTTTAAAGGCCGGATGTTTTCGATCCATAGCCAAACAGCAAGCGGTCATATAGAAAAAATCCCCCCAAAAGTAAATCACAAGGATTCTCTAGACATAGCAGAAGAGAGAAGGTGCAAGTAAAATGACCAAACAGCCCAAAAGGACTTGCTAATCATTTTTAACACTACTGTTATTATAAATAATGGCATTCTATCAAGCAAAAGCAACGCATTCTACATTCTTCTTTCATTTGGAAGGAGGAGCCGCCTTGAACTTGGCCTGAAGCACTTTGGCAAACTCCACCAGCTTCTCCGTCTCCGGCATCACCTCCTTTACGGAACTGTCGGAGCAGAACCGCGCGGACCACCCCGTCAAATGCGGGATCTTCTCGCTGTCCAGAAATTTCTTCCCCGTCATACTTTCGGTTGCCTTGAGCCACCCCAAGTAGCAACCCAACGCAATGTCTAGGTAACCGATGTGTTCCCCACCAAAGAATCCCTTACCTTTGCTGCTTTTCTCAAAAGCCTCCTCCAACAGCTGCATACCATCAATTACTTGCTCGATCGCTGCTGCTTTTGCTTCGTCTCCTTGCGCTCGAGCAATCCCAGACAAAGAAGGAAACCACTAAAAACAGAAAACCGAAAAACAAATTAAAAAACATCACAATAAGAGAGAGAGTTATATAAACATCCTATTACATTATGCTGCGACGCCGATCAAAATAGAGGCAGATCCAAAATTCAGGTGGGCCGCACGACACTAAACAGTGAGGATTGAACGTCAACCGTTGAAATATTCATAGGGCCACTGTAGTTTTGGATCAGGCTAATATTTTTCTGTTTTCAGTTCATCCCACGAGGAATGACCCTATCAACGGTATGGATGTCATATAAAAATCACGGTCGACCCAAAGAGGTTTCAAAGGTAGGCATTTCCCTACACACTGTTTCCTATCAGACAGGGTTGATTTCTCACCCACATAACGGTGGCCCCCGCATAGCTTTCCGTCGCAGGAAATCGGCGTCCCAGGAAGGGCATGTGGTCACATGTGTGCACACACACGTACTAACATCATAATGCAAGGGAACAAAAAGATACCTTGTCGTCGATGTAGGTTGCCCAAAAGCGGGCGATGGCCCGATCGTAAGGATCGACGGGGAGGATTGTCGGTCCAGTGGTCCAGGCTTCGTCGATGTATTGGACGATGATCAACGATTCGCAGATGGGCTTGTCCTTGTGGATGAGGACCGGGATCTTTTTGTAGACAGGGTTGGATTGGAGGAGAAGCTGGCTCTTGGATCCGAATGTCTCTTCAAGGAATTCATATGAGATGGATTTTAAATTGAGGGCGATCCTGGCCCTCATTACAAATGGGCTGGGCCATGCTCCCAACAGCTTTACTTCGCTCATTGCTATGGCTACAATTACAAACGCACACTCACAAACTCCTCCTTACGACCTGTTCGCCTTTTATAAGATGTGGTGGTGGAAAGGGTATCCGCGTACAGAGATATTTTTTTAGGTGATATGTACACCCCTAAATTTGATATTTCCCCCTTTATTGATAATCTGAGTTTGGTGCTATTGTATAATTGCTTTTGAGAATATTAGCCGTCACCTTGTACTGGGTTAGACTAGCAGTTTTGGGGGTGGAAAATGTCATTTTTAAATGACTTGAAAGGCGAGGTCAACCCATTCCAGATCCTTCTGATTCGAGTTTACCGTTCATGTTCGGAGGCTTTTTTATTTATTATTTTTTAATTTCTGAGGTTAGATCCGATACACCTCGACAAATGGAAATTAAATTTGGGAGGGGATTAGATGCGGCCACGGCCTCAACTGCTCCGGTGTGTATCGTATGTATTGAGCATCCATATCGTTCATCTGTTTTGCCATAGGGCATGAGCTCATTCTTTAAGATCCGAATCCTTAATCAGGCTGTAGTGGATGAAACAATGATGATTCAATGCCCCACCATTAAAACCTTCCTAAGCCTACTGCAACGTTTCAGTGATGTTTATTTACGATCCAACCAGTTGATAAGGTCGCGCATCTAAATATTAACTTGACACAAAACTTTTAGTAGTCAATTACCACTTTTTCTATGTTATTGTCCCCCTTAGATCTACTTAATTTTTGAACTCATGCCCTAAAATAATGGATGGATGGCATATCCCGTACATGCATCTAATGTGGGTCACACCGTCTTGGGTGAGGCTGGGGCTGCAACTAATCCCTTTCGTGGAATTTTTTATTCCAATGATTCCTGTGTATACGATGAGCCTCACTTGCTTTGTACGGGCTTGCTTGTCTTGTATTTGTGGAAATACAAATTAAAATCTCTCGCTACAAATGATGTCAACTGTTTGATAATTTAGCTTAATACGAGAGTTCATTAGCAAAATTCATAGGAAGAGGAGTTTCTCGGTTGGCTTGTGTGGTGGAAAGAGGAGCAAAAACACTCCCTGTATGATTATGTAATGTACTTATACCTCTCTAGCATACTCAATATAAATTGTCAATTTCCCAAGTAGTTAATCCAATGGCTAAGATTATTCAATCAAACTGGCATAAAAGGATGGATAATAAAGGTGGGCCTCACATAATGGATAGCCCATATAATGTGTAAACTTCTTTACTATATTCAATATGAATTACCCATTTTATTAAACCACTAATAGGATGGTTGAAATCATCTTAAGAAAGTGATTAGAGAGGGACAAGCATTAATAACGTGAGCTCTACATGATTGGGCAGTCTATATCAATGTTTAGACCTCTCTAATGTATTTAATACGGATAGTCCATTTTATTAAACTACTACCTGTTTGGCCAGTTGCATTGGAAAGGATTAAGTGGGGATGAGATTCAAAAAACATAATTATTAGCATAGCAGCCCTGTTACCATGGGATGAGCTTAGTTCCTGCTTTGTTTGTAATAAGGTGGTACATTGAAATCATTTGATACTACTGAGAATAACACACATGTGTTATATCTGAACTGTTCATTTGTTTTGTAATCTCATTTTATAGCATGGGCTTAAAAATGAAGCAGATCCAAAACTTATGTGGCCCACATAAGTTTTCAATGGTAAGTATTCAATCCCTATTGCTTTCTATGGTGAGGTCCACCTAAGGTTTAGATCTACCTGATTTTTTGGCCCATGCTTTAAAATGATCTCGAAAAATGGGTGGACAGTGTGGATATAACCCACACACCATGGTGGGACCTACACAACTTGCTAACATTGAGTGAAATTGGGACGTGACCCATTACTATTCCATCTAACCTACTTCCAAGCTTTTCACTCTTCCTAAACATGGAGTGAAATTGGCACGAACCAGATGCAATTCCATCCCACCTAAGCCCATCTAATCCAGCCGCCTAACAGGCCCTAATTGGATTACTAGAAACATCTTATTAAAGTAGATCTCCCTATTGTAACTTAAAATGGATTGTTCATTTAATCAAATTCCACTAATTTGGATAATTAATATCAAACCATCAAAAGTGATTTAAAAGGTACGACGAAATCAAAAGATGGGCTCCACGTGATTGTTGGCTGAATTCAATCAAACAAGACCACTAGTATGATTAAGGGTTTGTATTTGGATTTTGTGTGCACTTGTGAAGTGCAGCATGATAAACACTTGCTCAACTCAATGTTTAATTGAACACTTATACCCCCGCATTGAGTTGACTAATTAGAAACTAGAGATAAGATCCAACTATTCTCTCAACTGCCAATTGTAATTAACAATCAGGGCATTTGTTAATGGATAGAGGTTAATCCTTTTTTATTGATATTTTTTTTGTCTTACTTGCTTCAAGACTTTTCTTTCACGGATGATCATAGCTTATACTTCTCAAATGAATAAATATAAATAGATAAATAAATTAAAAGACTTAATAATAGCAATTTTATTACTTTTAAAATATGTAACTCATTACAATCGGTGAAGTATCCAAATAAATTAGAGAAATAAATAAGGAATAAATACTCTTTCTATTATTAATATTTGAATATGTGTTACATTGCAATCGATAAAATATTCAAATAAACTAGTGAAATAAACAAGGATAAATAGGTACAAATAACGGCATATGATCCACATTAATAATTAGAGCACTTCATACTCAAATATGGATGGATCCATTTCCCAAATTTGTAATCAAGTAGTTAGTTTCATCAGTATCAGGTGATTTGATAAGAATAATCAATCAAAAGTAGGCCTTACATGATGAACCGACCACTTCAATTCCTAGACCTTTCTAGTGTAATCAATGTTTCATTTTTGTCCCATCTAATCATAGCGATTTGAGAGAGATAAGCCATCAAAGGTGGGCCCACAAGATGACAGGTCTATATTGATGGACAGACTCTCTCTAGTCTAGAAAAATATGAATAGTACATTGCAATAAGAGGGACTATATTGTCGACTACCAACTATAATTGCCTGAGCTGGTTTCGAAATGTAACGTATTTTTTTGCATCTATTGTCATTGACCATAGAAATAAAAATAAAAATATACTATTAGTTTACAGCTCATCATCTAGTTATTTAAATCCATAAATCATTTACTACTTTGAATTTGTCTTAACTGTCCAAAAATGGATGATTGATTAGATAGTTGTGCACTTGTAATTACAGAAACTTTTGGACGATGGGTCATCCAAGAGGTGGTCCATTCATTGGACGGGCCACATCCATTACTAAATTTCAGTGACTTTGGGTTTATAAAGACTTGTTGGGTTCATATAAATTTTAGGTCTCGTTTCTTTTGGGGAGCCTCGTCGTTTACTTTGTCCACTTACAAAATTCTCCATCATTGGAGTGAGAGACAAAATTGACGTAATCCAGATCATCATTTGGCAGGTCCACATTGATTAAGCTTATCAACCACTTTCATAGTGTGAACTCATTGTGCACCACGTGATAAGTTGCACTGTTTCTAAGTTGCCGATGTGTAAGCCACCGACAAATGGTTACGATCCAAGACCCAAGTGGGCCACACCTTAGGAGATAATGACAATTGAATCTCACCGTTGAAAATTTCGGGCAATTCACCAAGCGATTAAAGAGGTTATCCATAGTGTCACACGTCCACATGACCTGGGACGTTCATTCATCAGGGCAGACATGGCCCAAAGCTGGGCCGGTCATGCGGTCCATACAGTACAGACGGCCAGCGGTCAGTACCCTACATACATGTTTGACCCAGTGTAGGAGGAAACCCAACTCAAATTTTGTCCTAGGGCATGGAAACGGTGGCCCTACCAGATGAGTGGCCCAAAATCCCCAGTACCTGTGCCACATTATCCACTTGATACTCGCGTTGGTGTTTCTCCTGGTAGTGGATTAGGTGTGGCCCTTACCGTGGGGCCACCTTGATGTATATATTGTATATCTATAATGAATTAATCCAAATCTGGGATAGATTATATCATAGAAAACAGAAATGATTGAACATCTCACCGTTTAAAAACTTCATAGACTTGACTTGGGTCCTTACTCTTGCCCGGGTGGTAGACTCTTAGGAGTTTCAACTCCCAGTCAAGGGTTCGAGTACCCATAGGTGGTGAAAGTCCACCAGCGTGAGTGTGTGGGGTGTGTGAAAAAAAAAAAAACCTTCACAGGTTTGAATGAAAGGAAAAAAAAATAAATAAATATAAACTTGATCCAAAACTTTTAAGGCTTTTATAAGTTATTAATGGCCAATCACCATGGTTTCTATAGTATAATAGTCTAATTAGATCTGCCATTTTCTAAAATGCTCTTACAAAATGGATGAACAGTGTTGATATAGAATACATGCATCAAGGTGGGCCCCAACATAAGGACCCCACCCGAGCCGCATCTAACCTGGAAGCAGATTGGCTGGTGTACCCCACACTAGTTATATAGCATGCTCCTCAAGCTCCGTGCTATAAAAACAGTTCAAAGGAGATCAAAGTTACATGGGCCTTACAATGATGTATATATTATATTTAAATTGTTTATATATTTTTAGAGATCATTTTATATCATTATTTAAAAAATGAATCATATCCAAATATCATCTTGACCACGCCAAAAATATCAACGGAGATAATGATTTTCATTGAGGCTCATCATAATATTTATTTTCCATCCAATCTGTTAATAAAGTCACGAAGACCTGGATAAGAGGAAAAACAAATTTTATATTAATTCAAAACTTCTATAACCCAAAAAGGGTTTCAATGGTTGACGTTCAATCCTGCATTGTTTTCTGCAGAGTGGCCCAATTGATGATTACATATGTCTTATGTTTCTCCTCAAGCTTTAATAAGAGCTCGTCAAATAGATGGACAATTTGAATATAACACATACCTCATGGTTAGACCCACTAAACTTGTGGATGTCAATACAGCAACTATATATAGCCGATGCGATCTACACCGGCCAATCCGCTTCCATCTAACCGGCTCCTGTTTCTCACTGGGAAGGCTTTTAGCTTGCCCTACTTACATGTGCCACGTTTATGGCATATTACAACCAACCGTAGTTGTTTTTTGATGACATTGACAGGCGTGTAACACATGGTACTCCTTATTCGTGATGGGGTCATTAGTTATGTAATGGACAAGCGCCGGTTATGTAGAGAGCGGTTTACGTGTGACCGGAGAAAAACCGGACGCAGATTTCGTGCCAAAGCCCTCGCATAAAGTTCTCATGCAATGGTGCTAAGGGAGCCCTTCGCATAAAGTTCCCGCGCAACGATGTGTATGTGAAAAATTCATTCCATCCACCGGACAAAACCCAAGTGGGTCACGCTAGAAGTAAAATTGTGTAAAGAAATTTCTACCATTGGAATCTTCATGGACTCCAACTTGATGTTTATATGCTAACCAAATTGTTTATAACGTCATTGCATAGGGATAAAATTAAAGCACTATAAATACAATCCGACACAAAACTTTTATTGCCATAAGAATGTTTTGACGGCGCTCCTTGAATTCCCACTGTTTCCTCTCGTGTGGCCCACTTGAGTGCTGGAGACACTTCATTTTTTATTACTTGCTTTAAAATGAGCTAAAAAATGTATGGACAAGGTGGATCTCACACAAACATCTCAGTGGCCCCGCCAACTGGTTTATACGAAATCCGCTCTACGGAAAATTGACTTTGGCGGACGCGGATTGCGTCCCATCTCTGCCTGTTTCCACCTGGGAATAGGCAGGAGCTTTGAGTGGCCAACGTGATGTATTAGTCTTATGCACGCTGTTCATCCATTGTTTCTTATAATATTATTATAGAAACTTAAAATTGAAGTATATCTAAGATATATATGGAATACACGTTTGGGATTAGACTTTAACCGTTGAAAACGTCTTGGTGACCATAGAAGTCATGGATAAAGCCTATATTTATGTCTTCTTTTCATCCATACTTTTGTAACTTTATGAATAAATTGGATGGCAAATAAACATCACAGTGGGCCCTAAAAATGGACCAATCGGTGAAGATGTGCAACACATACATCAAGGTGGGCCCCATGGTCACGGCCTCACTGGATTCGTTTCCCAGCATCCATGAATCCGCTCTAGGTCAGGTACCGCAGCTGATTATCACCTTCGCCAGACGAGGAACATGTGCTAAGAGCAAACGCGTGTCACACGTGCCACAGCACATACGTCCAGTATCTAGCACCTTTGCGAGAGGTTTCTAACTAATGTTATTTTGTGTTTATGACCAATCTAAGGTGGGTCCCATATATTCGGATGGCCTGATTAGAAGTTTATGTGCTAGAAGTGCAATGCTTGCGTAAATGCAGATGAGCTATCATAACTAGATTATCTAATAATATTGGAAAATATTGAACTTAATAAAATTAATTCAACCCTTCAAAAAAACTTAGTACACTGACGTGGGCCATTCTGGTGGAAACTGGCTCTTTCCCAGGAGCACAAGAAAGCTATAAATTTCAATTTCTAGCATTCAATAGTTGAGGGCCAAAAAAATATCAGGTGGACCACACCACATTATTAACTCAAAAAAAGTAAAAAGATTAATTATTTAACATTTAAATTTAGTTAATAATTTGCAATAATATTTCCATTTTCAGCCAGATTTTCTACTTGTGAAAAATAATCAAAATATGAAATTTTTCCGCAAAGTTTTCAAGGCAAGAAACTGTAATGATGAAAATTTGAATTTAAAAGAGGTTTTTTTATATAATAATAACAGCCTGTCTTTAGGGCTATTGACCTATACTTATTTAATTTTAAAATATTTAAATTAATAAGCTTAGGCTTTGCATGGTTAGTTATCCCAAGGTTTGTGGTCTAATGACGTTAGTATTTTATAAGGTTTAAAATCTCTATTTTTAAAATAATACAATCATCCTCTAATTAAAGTTAACAAGCTACTTTGCTAAGAGTGCATGTCATTGATTTTCATTAGTCAACATCATAAACTTTAAAAGATCTCTCAAAATGTACCGATTTTCTCTCCCAAACATGTAGAATATCTTTAGCCCCACCATGATTTATGTGCACATAAACATGTAGTCATGGCCCCAAAAAGTAACCAACAGTAGGGATTCAATTCCCACCATTTCCTATAGTGCGGCCCACTTGAAATTGGGATTTGCCTCATTTTTTGTTCATGTGATAGGTACATGAAAGTTCCACATGCTAACACTTGTGATTCACTTATCTTTACTTGGAATGTGCTGCACAAGTAACAGAATTCTTTATGTTAATTTGGCCCAATCCGAACTTTGGGTTGTCTTTGGGTTGAGGTTGGATTGAAAATCCTCAACCTAACTGAAGTTGGGTTGGGCTTGAGTTGAGTCCTTGCAAACTCAATCTGGGTTGGGTCCTTGGGAACCAAAACTCATACATAGTGTACATACACACAAGGGAAATGGTACTATGAGGTACACTTCATGGGAACTTCCTAAGAGGTCGAGTTGTGTGGGCCTTACCATGATGTGTGTTGAAAATCTATTCCATCAGTCAGATGCACTACTCCACGGTAGGGCATGGGCTTAAAAATCAGGTCAATTCATGACTTGGATGGGCCACACCACATACAATAGTTGATAGGGATTATTCTCCCATTAAAACATTTGTAATCATTTATCGGGCCCACCAAGATGTGGTTCACAAATCCAGCGCATCCATTATGTGTATCTCACGTGGATGAGGGATCAAACCAAGTATCAGTCGCATCCAAAACTTAGGTGGGCACTACCAAGTACTTTTACATGCTTTAGGCATGTCTTCACATGATTTTAGATGGTATGGCCCACTTGAATTACATGTATAACTGATTTTTGTGATGTCCTGTAACCTAAAGGAGACCCATCAATTGCACGGTGTTGATTTTTAACACACATTATGGTGGGCCGACATAGCTCGACCCCATGGGAAGTTCTCATGAGATCTATCTTCCAGTACCATTTCCATGTAATGGTACTTTGAGGTCACCTCATGGGAACTTCCCTCCATGATGTTATTTTGTGTTTATGGGACGCGGTTTGGCCAGTGACATCGCCACTGGACAGGTGGCTAGTGGTCGGTGCCCAATGGGCCCCACCATAATGTATGCGTTTTATCCATGCCGTCCATTCATTTTTACATATCATTTTAGAATTTGATATAAAAAATGAGGTAGATCTAAATTTCAGGGGGACCACACCATGGGAAAACAGTAATAATGGTATGTTCACCATTAAAAACCATGCGAAGACATGCCTAAAACATATATTGAATCCTATATATTGGATTGTCTGATTTGATTTTTATGTGATACGAGTGCAATTTTTGAGTGAATACAGACAGCCATCACAACTATATTACTTGATTACTGTCGAAAACATTCAACTTACAAAAAATACTTCTACCCTTTGAAAAACGAGTAAACTGACCTGGGCCAGTTCTAGCAGAAGCTTTATGATCTTTCCATGGGGCTCGAGACAGCAACGGGTTTCAATTTCCAACATTTAATAGTTAGGGCAGCTCTCCGTACGTTCAATTTCAACTCATTTGCAATCAATGTCCGCTTATCTGAATCTCAGGTGACCACACCACATTATTAACTCAAAAAATAGTAAAAATATTAATGACTTAACATTTAGATTTAGTTAATAATTTACAATGAGATTGTTATTTTTAGCAATATTTTTTCATCTGTAAGAAAAAACTCAAAATTTTTAAATTTCTAGATATTTGTTGGCCCAAGAAGGTGCCAAGGAAGAGATCCGTCATTTTACCATTATGCCTACAGTAATGAAATGATGAGTGGTGATTGAACGCCCATCATTACAAACTTCCTACGACCCACCACAAAGTTTATCTGTGACCTAGGTCTCATTTTTTGAGCTTTGGGTCTGCTTTACTTTTTTATTCATTCCGTAAAATTATCTCACGGAATGGATTAACGGTGTGAATATAACACATTAGGCCCACGGAACATGGGAAGGTAGGTGGTGTGGGGCACACCCCCCGAAGCCTAAGTACCGCAGTTACCTCGTACGGTTCTTGATCGAAGAAAATAACCGATTTTTGCATCGCAGCCTGTCTTTTCAGCCGGCACCAAATGGGTAGAGCCATTACGGAAAAGATAATTTTATCCTTGATTGACTACATGTATTACTGTAATTTTAAGGACTACTGCTCCTTTGAAAGTTACGTTGTGTTGCGTAACACGTTATTTATTTGGGTGAGAAAAATCCAGCATATCTTATTGCCTGGAGTCATCAGAAATGATGTGGACCAATGAGACCCAATGACATGGGAATTGTGCGTGCCTTTAACACAGACGATTCACACTCAATTATAACTTATAAGTAGCTTATATATCGACTGGATTTGGATTGGGCCTGGCAACCTAAGCCTAAACTTGAGCCCGATTCAAGTTTTATTAGACTGGTGTTTGTATAACCTAAGCTTAAGACTGAACCCGATACATCCTGCTCAAGCCCAATCTAATATTGGATCGGTAACGAGTCGGTTAGGTTGAATCCGCCCTACTTTCAGTCCTAGTTTTAGTGGTTAATCCATGAACCTCCTTGTGTGAGGGGTCAACACGGATTGCATACTCATACTGTAAGTCTGAATAATGATTTGTGGGCCCATCATGACTTATATATTTTATGGACTCTCTCCATCCGTTTTTCTAGTTGTGTGTTCCCACAAAGAGGCAGATCCAGATCTCTCTTGGACCACACCACAAACAACAGTGGTGATTGAACGCCCATTGTTAAAAACTTATTGGAGCCAAAAGTTTTGCATCAAGCTGATATTTGTGTTTTCCTTCATCCA
This sequence comes from Magnolia kwangsiensis, assembly GCA_037074715.1. Classification (NCBI taxonomy): domain Eukaryota; kingdom Viridiplantae; phylum Streptophyta; class Magnoliopsida; order Magnoliales; family Magnoliaceae; genus Magnolia; species Magnolia kwangsiensis. Next base: position 104,444,989 of record CM073581.1, read on the forward strand.
AGCCAGCTAACAAATATGTTAGATGTCAAATACACATTATAGTTAGCCACGGGAAGGTTTTTTTTTTTGGTTTGTTTATGATGGTTGTTAAATCATCACGGTTTTCTTGTGGTGTGGTTCACTTGAGATTTAGATATACCTCTTTTTGGGCTCATGTCCTAAAATAATGATCTAAAATGATGGATGGTGTGGATAAGACATACATTTTGAATTGTACGCCATGCATATCATTTCTTACTTATCAAGGGTCACACACTGCATCATGTAAATCTTTATGCCCTGCACCGGTTTTTCATATTTTAGAAGATGGCTGGGCGACAAGGGTTTTGTAAGAAGATCATTTATTTTTTACATCATTGCAAAATAAATTAAGATATTTCAATGCTTAAGTGGATAATATGAGCAAGAAAGATTGAAGATTAAAAGCCATTCATTGTAATATTAATAAGGCCACAGCTTGATTGTGAAAAATCCAGCCCCTCCATCTATTTCTCTACTTCAATTTTGGGTAGATCTAAGGCTCAAGTGAGCCACTCAACAGGAACCAGTTGGAAAATATGTGCACTGTTGAAATATCTTAGGCCATTATATGCCCACTTTAAGATTGGTATATACCTTACTCCTGGAGCCTCGTTTTTAAATGAGCTGGTAGAACAGATGAACCAGAAAGATTTCTCATGAACATCAACATGGGCTGATACAAGCAGTCCTGGTTGCACGAATACAATGTTCACAGTAGATGTTTGACATTTAAGTGCGGGTAGCATGTGGGTCGTTATTCTTGCCGGGGTGGCAGACTCTCAGGAGTTTCGACTCCCGGTCAAGGGTTTGAGTACCCATAGGGATTGAAATTCCACCAGCGTAATAGTGTGGGGAGAAGGTTGCCTGACAGTAGGTGTAACTCACTGTAATGTTTGGGACAAATCTACAGGTCCATCTATTTTCCCGCTCATTTTAGGACAGCCTAAAAATTGAAGCAGGTACAAATCTCAAGTAAGCCACATGGCCAAGAAAGATTGAGGATTAAACGCCCATAATTTAAATGTTGGTAGGACCACAGATTATTTGTGACAAATCCATCTATTTTTCGAGCTCAATTTATGGCATAGGGTAAAAAATGAGTCAATTCTTGGCTCAAAAAATTTGAACCCCAAATGAACCACGTGACAGTATAAAGTAAAAAGTAAAAAGTGAGAAAGAACAATCAAAATACATTGGGCTCATTGTGGGGCCTATTTTGACCTTTGGATCTGCATCATTTTCAGGTGGCATGCCATTAAATGCGCTGAAAAAACAGATATACAAGGTGGATTTCTCATAAAAGCTAAAGTGAGCCCAGCATACCGTTGCAGTGAGGGTTGTACGGAAATTAAATTAAAAGATATCAAGAAATTTTCAGTTGTACCCCACCTTTAACCCACCTTCTTTTCCAAATGCTTTTAAACTTTACTTTAGCAAGTTAAATAATTATGTGCAGATGTACTATTTTCGGACAAAAATATTCTCGCATTAACCATGGTTGCACTGTCCATTTTGTAGAGCTACGGCTAGGGATCCGTAGCCAAGTCTACTGCGCGCAGTATACTCTGTACACTTACTCGACTGATGTCTATGGTTATAATTCGTAGGCACATGTGTACAGCATGGACAGTGCAACCATGCTAAATGCAAGGCTATTTTCATATGAAAATAGTGTGTCCGTACTGAATCGTTTAGTTTGAAAAAATAAATCCCAGGAGAGTTTGGAGTAGGGTAAAAGGTGGGGCTTACAGACGGCAATTACTCAAAAGATATCAGTGGGGTTGTTAGACATTTAAGTTGGGCGGAGTTGCTGGACCGTAGGTGGAGCCCAGTATTATGTTTATTGTAAATCCATTCTGTCCATCAGATTTGTCATCTAATCCTGTCTATGGGCGCAAAAAATGCGGCAGATACAAAGCTTAAGTGGCCACACGAACAAGAAAGACTGGCGATTGAACACTGACCATTGAACCGTTACTCGTGCTACAGATTGTTTGTGACAAATCTATAATGTTCATCTGTTAAAACAACCCATTTCAGAGTCTAGATGAAAAATGAGTCAGATTTGAAGCTTAAGTAGGTCACGCGACACGAAGTGAGAAAGAATTCCTACCATTGAAATATTATGGGCCATCGTGGCACCTAGTTTGAGGTTTAAAACTACCTCATTTTTAAGATGGTAAAATTAAATGAACTGGAAAGACAAATGAATGAAGTGGATTTCACACCAACATGAAAGTGCGCTAGACGTATGGTCAGGGTGACGGTTGGCACCACAATGAATCCAACACATTGAAGAGATTTAAGTGCGATAAATCGACAGCAGTTTTGTCATTTCAAAACTACATAAGCTGATCCATACATATAACTAACAGCAGGCAGTATAGTGTATAACCGTTGAAACTTTAGGCGGGTTTTAAGAAATATTTTAATGGCCGAATGTTTTCGATCCATAGCCAAAAAGGCAAACGGCCGTATGGAAAAATCCTCAAAAAAAAAATAAATCACAAGGATTCTCTAGGCATGGCAGAAGAGAAAAGGTGCAAGTAAAATGACCAAACAGCCCAAAAGGACTGACTAATCATTTTTAACACTACTGTTATTATAGATAATGGCATTCTATCAAGCAAAAGCAACGCATTCTACATTCTTCTTTCATTTGGAAGGCGGAGCAGCCTTGTACTTGGCCTGAATCACTTTGGCAAACTCCACCAGCTTCTCCGTCTCCGGCATCACCTCCTTTACGGAACTGTCCGAGCAGAACCGCGCGGACCACCCCGTCAAATGCGGGATCTTCTCGCTGTCCAGAAATTTCTTGCCCGTCATACTTTCGGTCGCCTTGATCCACCCCAAGTAGCAACCCAACGCAATGTCTAGGTAACCGATGTGTTCCCCACCAAAGAATCCCTTCCCTTTGCTGCTTTTCTCAAAAGCCGCCTCCAACAGCTGCAGACCATCAATTACCTGCTCGATCGCTGCTGCTTTTGCTTCCTCTCCTTCCACTCGAGCAATCCCAGACAAAGAAGGAAACCACTAAAAACAGAAAACCGAAAAACAAATTAAAAAACATCACAATAAGAGAAAGAGAGCTATATTAACATCCTCTTACATTATGCTGCGACGCCGATCAAAATTCAAGTGGGCCGCACGACACTAAACAGTCAGGATTGAACATTAACCGTTGATATATTCATAGGGCCACTGTAGTTTTGGATCAGGCTAATATTTTTCTGTTTTCAGTTCATCCCACGAGGAATGACGCTATCAACGGTATGGATGTCATATAAAAATCACGGTCGACCCAAAGAGGTTTCAAAGGTAGGGATTTCCCTACACACTGTTTCCTATCAGACACGGTGGATTTCTCACCCACATAACGGTGGGCCCCACATAGCTTTCCGTCACAGGAAATCGGCGTCCCAGGAAGGGCATATGGTCACATGTGTGCATACACACGTACTAACATCATAATGCAAGGGAACAAGAAGATACCTTGTCGTCGATGTAGGTTGCCCAAAAGCGGGCGATGGCCCGATCGTAAGGATCGACGGGGAGGATTGTCGGTCCGGTGGTCCAGGCTTCGTCGATGTATTGGACGATGATCAACGATTCGCAGATGGGCTTGTCCTTGTGGATGAGGACTGGGATCTTTTTGAAGACAGGGTTGCATTGGAGGAGAAGCAGTAGATGAGTGATTTGTTTCAGATTAGTTTATGATTAATTATCCGTTTTGATGCGTTATCATCATCTGTAAATCACTTTAATCAGATGATGTTAAGGGCCCGTTTGGATACACCAATAAGTTACTTTTTCTACTTACAGTAGCAGTAGATGAGTGATTTATTTCAGGTATGTTTAGTTCCAAGTAACTTTTTTACTTAAAAACGTACTTGGTCACTTTAGTAAAAACAAAAAAAAAAAAAAAAACGTAAGCTTTTCTACTTTTCACTTGCTGAAGAGGCATCAAGAGAGATGAAAGATATGAGAAGTTGATAAATACGTTGTTTACGGAACATGCTGGTCTTCTTAGCTAGTAGAAACTAAGATAAACTACCGGTGGCATAATGATGTAGAGCGGGTCGCGGACAATTTCATGGCCAAGATGATAAAAAAAGGCACGGTCGGCGACAGAAGTGATCCGGACCATCGGACCTTAGATCGGGCGTATCTCACAATCCGGAATGAGTTATCCGACGTAAAATATATGATTTTGGGGTAGAACGAGCTACTTTAGCCAACCAACCCAGATACGCCGGGTTGCGCAGCCCGGATTTGCGAAAAACCTCCTGATCGACGGTCGTTTCCTCATTTTAATTTTGTTTTTACTATAAATAGTAAGTTTTAGTTTGAGTATAACTTTTCATCCGTTGGGCTTTAGGAGTTGTGTCCAACATGAAAAGTGCTTAGGATAATTAGGAGAACGGTTTGTTGAAGCCAAATAGGACACTTACTATTTTTGGCCGAAAACCTTGCGCACTAGTAGACATCATGACCGTCTATAAATAGTAAGTTTACTATTTATAGTAAGTTGCGAATTCTAGGAGTTTTAGTTGTAGTATGAGTCTGATTTCTTTCATGTTGCTTGGTTCCCTTATTTAAAGGGGTGTAAACTCGTTTTTAATTATTCATCAATCAATTTCGAATTTATTAGAATTATTTCTATTTTCCTGCTTTCTTTCCTCGTGGATTCGAGAAGTCTCTGTGAGGAGTCCAGAGAAGCTCCGTGGATTCGGAGTAGTTATCCTTGAGGAAGATGGTGATCGACCTCATCACGTTCATCCCTGCGTCAATTTGGTATCAAAGCGAGGTTTTCCCTCGGGCCGATGGCAAACAACGAAGGTATGAATCAAAATCCTGTGGACGATGATCCAGGGATTCGTTATCTTTCGGAAAGAATGGAAGCTTTCCATCGGGAGAGTCAGTTGACCATGCAAGGGCTGCAGGCAACCCTCGACCGTCTTGCGGATGTGCTACTTCCGCCCCGAGCCCTAGGCGATGCTCCACCACCTATGGTCGCTCCACCACCCGTGGTTGCTGTACGACGTGACCCTGATTATCGCAGAGCACTACCGGTGGTAAATCGTAGGGCTACACCAGATGATTCTAGTTCCAGCGTCGAGGACATTAATGAGGGTTTTGATCGACGACCAATCCATGGAGGCGATCGTCTAGATCGTGCTGAAAGAGACTATCGAGGTAAGGCTGAACTTCCTAGTTTTAACGGTTTATTACGTATCGAAGATTTTCTCGATTGGCTAGCCGAAGTAGAGAGATATTTCGATTATATGGATGTGCCAGACCATAAAAGGGTGAAGTTGGTAGCGTTTAAATTAAAATCTGGTGCTTCTGCATGGTGGGAACAATTGCAACTCTCACGAGCCCGTCAAAACAAGGCGCCCATCGCATCATGGCCTCGAATGAGACGTCTTCTTCGTTCACGATTTCTCCCTAGTGATTATGAGCAGATATTATTCCAGCAATACCAGAATTTCCGACAAGGAAATCGAACTGTTACAGATTACACTGAAGAATTCCAGCGGTTGGCTATACGAAACGATTTGTCAGAATCTGAGTCACAAAAAGTGGCACGATTTATAGGTGGGTTGCGACCGGTAATTCAGGATCGAGTTCAGATGTACCCAGTCGGGACAGTAGATGAAGCAGTTCAATTGGCAGGAAGGGCAGAAACACAGCTTGCAAGAGCTCCTGCTCGTCCCTATCCTTCAAATCGACCCCCTATGACAGGTCCCACACAGGATCCAGTGCTGGCTCGAGGAAAAGATCCGGTAGGAGAACGTCCTCAACCTCCTCCACCCGCGAACCGTGATACGGGGAGCGGAATATCTAGACCTCAACGGGCAGCACCCACAACAGCGGGCCTGAGTAGGATTCCGAATCCTTATGCTCGGCCAAGGCCGAACAATTGTTACCGCTGTAGCCAACCAGGCCACTTATCAAACACCTGTCCTCAACGTCCGGCAGCGCACTTGACTATAAACGAAGGGGGCACTGAAATGAGGCCGTGGAAGAGGATCATGGCTTTGATGAATATGAACAAACCACTGAAGAAATAACAGGTGGCGATGAAGTGACAGGCGAAGATAGTGGCGAATCTCTCGTTGTGAGGCGACTACTGTATACCCCACGAAAGGAATTACATCCACAGCGGCACAATATATTTCGTACTCGGTGCACTGTCAGCGGAAAAGTCTGTGATGTGATCATAGACAGTGGTAGCAGTGAGAACATCGTCTCAAGAGTGATGGTGGATAAGTTGCAGGTACCAACGACGAAACATCCTTCCCCGTACTCAATAGGCTGGATAAAAAAAGTGAACGAGACCAAGGTAACTGAACAATGCACTATCTCGTTTTCAATTGGTAAACATTATAAGGATCAGATACTTTGTGACGTGGTTGACATGGAAGCCTGCCATATGCTACTCAGTCGACCCTGGCAGTCGGACCGTGATGCGACCCATCGGGGGCGAGACAATGTCTACATATTCGTCAAGGATAGTCGAAAAATAATCCTTGCCCCTATGGCACCAGAGAACCACCCTGAAGCCTCTAAAGTGGAGGGGAGTTCTCTCTTGACCATTCGGGATTTCATAGAGGAGTCCAAGAAAACCGGCGAGGTATATGCCGTAGTGGTGAAGGGCGAGAAGGAGGAACCCTCAAACATCCCTCCAAGCTTAAGACTGTTACTAAACGAATTCAAAGAAGTCTGGCCTGAAGATTTACCTGATGGATTTTCCCCCATGAGAGACATCCAACATCACATAGACCTCGTCCCTGGGGCTAGCCTGCCCAATCGCCCTCATTATCGGATGAGTCCGAAGGAGTGTGAGATACTTTAGGAGCAAGTGGAGGAATTGATCCGTAAGGGTCTATTGAGAGAGAGCATGAGCCCATGTGCTGTACCAGCATTATTAACGCTAAAAAAAGATGGAAGCTGGCGCATATGTGTCGACAGGAGCAATTAACAAAATTACTATTAAATATCGGTTTTCAATACCACGGTTGGACGATATGCTCGATATGTTAGAAGGGGCTAAAGTGTTCTCTAAACTCGATCTAAAGAGTGGGTACCATCAGATTCGTATTCGACCCGGCGATGAATGGAAAACGGCATTCAAGACAAAGGAAGGGTTATATGAGTGGCTAGTCATGCCTTTCGGCCTATCGAACGCACCAAGTACTTTTATGCGTTTGATGAATCAAGTTCTAAAACCGTTCACTGGCCGATTTGTGGTAGTATATTTTGATGACATATTGATATATAGCCAGGATGAGGCGGAACATAAGAAACATCTCAAGCAGGTGCTGCAGGTCCTACAAGATAACAAGTTGTACCTCAACATGAAAAAGTGTAGTTTTTTAACTAACAACCTGTTGTTTTTAGGATTTATTGTAACGTCCACAGGAATTCGGGTGGACGATGAAAAGGTGCGAGCTATTAGGGAATGGCCGATCCCGACAAACATTCATGAGGTGAGGAGTTTTCACGGATTGGCGACTTTCTATCGTCGATTTGTGCGAGATTTTAGCACCATAGTTGCGCCAATAACGGACTACATGAAAAAAGGGCCATTCCAGTGGACCGATAAAGCTGATAAGAGCTTTCATGAGATCAAGCATCGTTTGTCTACAACACCGATCTTGGTGCTTCCTAATTTTGATAAATTATTTGAGGTGGAGTGTGACGCTTCATATGTCGGAATAGGAGGAGTATTATCACAGGAAGGCAGGCCGGTAGCCTTCTATAGCGAGAAGCTCAGTGAAGCCCGAAAGAAGTGGTCGACTTACGAGCTTAAGTTGTACGCAATTGTTCAGGTGCTGCGACATTGGCGGCATTATCTGATTCAGAGGGAGTTTGTTCTGTACACCGACCATCAGGCATTAAAGTTTATTAATAGTCAGACTAACGTGAATCGTGTGCATGCTAGATGGGTTGCATTTTTACAGGAATTTACGTTTGTTCTGAAGCATAAGTCAGGTCAGCAGAATAAGGTGGCTGATGCACTTAGCCGTCGTGCGTCACTACTTGTTACGGTGAGCAATGAGGTGGTCGGCTTTGACTGTCTCAAGGAGCTATATGCCGAGGATGAAGACTTCAAAGATTCCTAGTTGAAGTGCCAAGAAGGTCACCCCAATGACTTTCATATACAGGATGGTTTTCTCTTCAAAGGAAATCGATTGTGCATCCCCCAAAGTTCTCTAAGGGAGCAGATTATTCAGGAACTACATGGAGGTGGCCTCGGTGGACACCTTGGGCGAGACAAGACGCGAGCTCTTGTGGAAGAGCGGTATTACTGGCCGCAATTAGTACGTGATGTGGGAAGAGCCGTACAACGTTGTCATACTTGTCAGACCTCCAAGGGACAATCTCAGAATACGGGCCTCTACACCCCGTTACCTGTGCCTGACGGTCCTTGGGAGGATTTATCAATGGACTTCGTACTTGGTCTTCCACCAACACAACGCGGCATGGATTCGGTGTTCGTAGTGGTCGATCGTTTCTCCAAGATGACGCACTTTAACCCATGCAAGAAGACCCTTGATGCAACACATGTGGCGAATTTATTCTTCAGGGAGGTCGTACGGCTACACGGGGTTCCTAAGACCATTACTTCTGATCGTGACACGAAGTTCATTAGCCACTTTTGGCGGACTTTGTGGACTCGATTCGATACACGACTTCAATTCAGCAGTGCTTACTACCCACAGACTGATGGGCAGACCGAAGTTGTGAATCGCACTTTGGGAAACCTCCTTCGATGTATTTCAGGAGAGAAACCGAAGCAGTGGGATTTGACCTTGTCTCAAGCGGAGTTTGCATTCAACAACATGGTGAACCGCTCGACAGGGAAATCTCGGTTCCAGGTTATTTACGGACGAGTACCTCGCCACACACTAGACTTGGTCCCTCTGCCCAAGCTCCCAGGCATGAGTATTGTAGCAGAACATATAGCAGACAGGATCATGGGTATTCATGCGGAGGTGCAGACTAAGCTACATGCCTCAAACGAAAAGTATAAGGAACAAGCGGACAAGCATCGTCGACAAAAGGTGTTCGAGGTGGGCGACCAGGTAATGGTCCATTTGCGAAAAGAAAGATTTCCGACCGGGATGTACAACAAGCTGAAGAATAAGAAGATTGGACCGGTACCGATCATCCGAAAAATCAATGACAATGCTTATGTTGTTGATTTTCCAGATGACATGGCGATCTCACGGACTTTCAACGTTGCGGACCTGACCGAGTATCATGAACCAGCGCAGGAGGAGAACTCGAGGACGAGTTCTTTTCAAGTGGAGGGGACTGATGTAGAGCGGGTCGCGGACAATTTCATGGCTAAGATGGATAAAAAAAGGCACGGTCGGCGACAGAAGTGATTCGGACCATCGGACCTTAGATCGGGCGTATCTCACAATCCGGAATGAGTTATCCGACGTAAAATATATGATTTTGGGGTAGAACGAGCTACTTTAGCCAACCAACCTAGCTACACTAGGTTGCGCAGCCCGGATTTGCGAAAAACTTCCTGATCGACGGTCGTTTCCTCGTTTTAATTTTGTTTTTACTATAAATAGTAAGTTTTAGTTTGAGTATAACTTTTCATCCGTTGGGCTTTAGGAGTTTTGTCCAACATGAAAAGTGCTTAGGATAATTAGGAGAACGGTTTGTTGAAGCCAAATAGGACACTTACTATTTTTGGCCGAAAACCTTGCGCACTAGTAGACATCGTGATCGTCTATAAATAGTAAGTTTACTATTTATAGTAAGTTGCAAATTCTAGGAGTTTTAGTTGTAGTATGAGTCTGATTTCTTTCATGTTGCTTGGTTCCCTTATTTAAAGGGGTGTAAACTCGTTTTTAATTATTCATCAATCAATTTCGAATTTATTAGAATTATTTCTATTTTCCTGCTTTCTTTCCTCGTGGATTCGAGAAGTCTCTGTGAGGAGTCCAGAGAAGCTCCGTGGATTCGGAGTAGTTATCCTTGAGGAAGACGGTGATCGACCTCATCACGTTCATCCCTGCGTCACATAAGAAGCTTATCTTAAGCAACTTACAATCCAAACCCAAGTATCTTTTATGTATGCGCATTGCCAATTGTATATAAATTCCGGGTATCAATTTATCAGCAATAGTCAATAACCTCCCTTGCAACAATGAACACCGTGTTTTGGTAGGGAAAAAAAAAACTAAAATGAAAATAACTTTACATGTTCTTTCTAAATATATGAGTTTGAGGGTAGTTTTATTTTTATTTTTATTTTTATTAATCATGAACTAATCTGAACTAAATCCTGTGGTGTGGTCCACTTGAGGTTTATATATACTTCATTTTTATTATCAAGCCTAAAATTATCTGGTAAAATGGATGGATGGAGTGGATAAAATACATAAATCACGGTGTACCCCACAGGATTTATTCAGTACGCTTAGGGCCTGTTTGGCTGGGCAGATCTCATGGTATTAGGAGGGATGGGATCAATTTTAAGGTAATGATAGTGGTGTCAGTGGATTGTCTTAAGATCCATGGGATTGCTTATATCGTGGGATAAGTTCATTGGGTCTGTTTGGTACGTCCCTCATATCTCGGGATTTTACCTTTCAATCCATTCAACCAAGGGATAGGATCAATTTTAAGGTAATGATGGTGATGTCAGTGGATTGTCTTAAGATCCATGGGATGGCTTATATCCCGGGACAAGTTCACCAAACCTATTTGGCTCGTCATGCCTATCCAAGGATATTGTCGATCCCATCCCTCCTAATACTATGGGATCTGCCTGGCCAAACAGGCCCTAAGTAAGCTATGTGGGGCTCGTTTTGATTTTTTTTTTTGAGTTTATCCATACTGTTCATCAGTTTTTTCAGATCATTGTAAGGATTAATGCTAAAAATTTAAGTATATCTAATAATTAAGTAGATCACACCATAAGAAATAGTTGAAATAATGAAATAGACGATCTGCACTTTGCCCAATCCGATCTGACTCGGTTTTCCTGATCGAGTCAGACTCAGACCGGTTCAGGCCAATAGGGATTTGGATAGGTTTGAGTCAGATAACTTGGATTTGGTCTCGGATCGGAACGGATTCTGGGCCATTTCGTCCCAGCTCTAGTTTTTGCTTCTTACCTCATGATCATTATAAATTGGGAGAATGTCCAACCATTGGTATCATCATATTTACAGCACAGAGACCAGAAAATTGGTCTGCTGTTGGAGCATATGGGTTTTTCTAGGCCATTTCGGCCACTTTCTTTCCCTTGAGGAGTACGCAAGGCCACTGTTCACCACCATTGCACACCTGACCTGATTTTAATGGGTCCAGGTTCCATTTTTTTTGGGCCTGTTAAGAAATTGGTTCACGTTCGGGTCTCACCTTTGGGCGCATTAAAAATCAGGTCCAGTCAGGTTCAGGTTGAGTCCAGTTAGCTTTAATACTTCAATCATATACATGCAATCAGTTCTTGTAAATAAATAAATAATAAACAGGAGGATTGTGGAAACATGGCACAAAAGAAAAACGACCAAACAGCTCAAAAGAACTGACTACTCATTGTTAACACTAGTATTATTATTATAGATAATTACATTTTATTAAGCAAAGGCAATGCTTTCTACATTCTTCTAACTAATCCTAGTTCAACTGGAAAGAGCGGGAGTCCTGAAAGTGGCCGGAAGCAGCTTGGTTAACTCCACCAGCTTCTCTGGCTGTGGCATCACATCCTTAACGGAACTGTCTGAACAGAAGCGCGTGGCCCACCCTGTCAAGTGCGGGAGCTTCTCGCTGCCGAGAAACTTGGTGCCTGTCATACTTTGGGTCGCCTTGAGCCACCCCAAGTAGCAACCTGACGCAATGTCTAGGTAACCAATGCATTCCCCACCAAAGAATCTCTTCCCTTTGCTGCATTTCTCAAAAGCTTCTTCCAACGACTGCAACCCAACCATTACCGGCTCTATTGCCGCTGCCTTTTCTTCCTTTCCTTGCACTCCAGCGATCCCAGATAATGAAGGGAACCACTGAAACAAAACAGAGAGCAAAAACCGAATTAAAGCACCATCACGGGGGGAGAGAATTACAATTAAGATTAATTTACGTAGGGCTGCCTGTCCTTTGGGTTATCTATAAAAAACACAGCCTGCTTTTAATCTCTATTGAAAAACTCACACCTTTTCACCGTTTTGTCATTTAACCGCGCATTGTCTGAAACTATCTGTCACAAAATTCTGTATTTTCAGAAAAAAAATAATACCCTCAATTGTTTTAAAACCCTTTTTTTTTCAACCTTTTTTGACCGAAAAACCCTCATGAGCCATGAGGCCAATCCATAGCGCAGGTGGGCCCAGCTAACATAAAACAGTTGAAACATTAGTTGGGTTAGAGGTTGCTACGGACAAATCCACTCTGTTCATCTATTTTTCCATCTCAACTTACGACATGAGAAATGAGGCTAATCCAAAGATTCAGTGGGCCAAACAACTTGAAACAGCGTGGATTAAACCCTCACAGTTGAAACCACTTGGGGCCAGTGGAGTCTATGTTGATCTTTCGATTTGCCTCAATTTGAGCCATGTCCTAATATGAGCTGGCAAAACAGATGGACTATGTGGATTTCGGACACGGAGCTTTCACAAGAAGTTCATGTGCTGGAAATATAGGTGCGGCCCACCGTGATGTTTGTGAGAAATCCACATCGTCTATACGTTTTTTGAGATCATTTCAGGAGATGGGGCCAAAATTGATCCGGATCCAATAACCAAGTGGGCTGAAAACATGAGAATTGAACGCTACAGAAGTTTTTAATCAAGATAATATTTTTGTTTTCAGTTCATCTCAGTAGTAATGATATTATGATCGGTACGGATGGCATGTAAACACCACTGCTGACCCGAGGGAGGCTTCAACGGTAGGAATTTCCCTACCCACCTTTTCATTTAGTGCAGCCCACTTTAGTCTTGGATTTTTCATTTTGGTCTCAAGTGCTAAAATGATCTAGAAAATGGATGGAAGAGGAAGATTTATCAAAAACATCATAGTGGGCCCCATGTAGGTTTCCAGCACAGAACTTCCTGCGAAAGACTTTGGCAGGAAATCCGTGTCCGTGGATTTCTCCCCGATATCGTGGTGAGCCCCAAGATGGTCGGGGTTAGGGTGGCACAGCAAATCGACCCGATTGTCTTGGGCTGCGAGCTTGTACTGATACATAACAACTCAAGAGCCAACACCCACGCATATACACCGTCGAGCACGCCTTGATGCAAGTGAGAATCTACCCTATTAATCTCTTTTGCGATTTCATTTTAGTGCATGGCGAATTAATACGCGGATTCAAAGCTCAAGTAGACCATAGCACCAAAAATAGCGGAGATCAAACGCCTGATATTGAGAACTTCTTGGTGGCACATGGATGTTTTAAATCAAGTGGATATTTGTGTTTTCCATTCATTAAGGTATATATGACCTAATGAATAGGTTGGATGGCAAATAAACATTATAGTGAACCCTAGTCAGTAGCTTTTTTTTTTACAGTAGGCATTCGATTGTCACTGTTTTTCTATTGTGGGGTCCACCTAAGATTTGAATTATTTTAAGGAAATGATTCTAATAGATGGATGATGTGGATCAAACACACAGATCATTGTGAGGACTGCAACATCGTTCATTATATGTATGAATCCTCATCCACGACGTTGATAAGAAAGATAAAAATACCTTTTTACAAGGCTGAAATTATTTAAGTGCAAACAAGACACTTTTACGTCTGTATTTTGAAAGGTTACGTAGATTTTTTGAAAAAGTTTAAAATCAAGCTGTTTTTAAACGATAGCCCAGAGGATAGGCAGCCGTGAGTGTGCAATAATAATAATACATGGTAACAAGGTACCCTGTCATCAATGTAGGTTGCCCAAAAGTGGGCAATTGCCCCATCGTAAGGATCAGTGGAGAGGATTGTGGGTCTGGCGGTCCAGACTTTGTTGATGTATTGGAAGATGATCATGGATTCGCAGATGGGCTTATCCTTGTGGATGAGGACTGGGATCTTTTTGTAGAGAGGGTTGGATTGGAGGAGAAGCTGGCTCTTATACCCAGATGTGTCTTCGAGGAATTCAATGGGATAGATTTGAGATTGAGGGTGATCCTGGACTTCATCAGAAATGGGCGTGCCACGCCCCCAACAGCTTTACTTCCCTCATTCGTTTTGCTACAAATTCACACTCACAAACGGCTCCCAGTGAGCTCTTCCCCTTTTTATAAAATGGGGTGGCGTGTGGAATCCATGTATTATATAGATTTTACTTTTAGTTTTTATAAATTCACACTCACTGAGATTCACAAACGTCTCACAGTGAGCCTCTGAGTTATGGATCTACCTCATTTCCATACCCATATGTCATGAACATTAAAATAGTCCCCAGCCCACTTAGCTTCCCTTCTCAGGAAGTTACTGACTCAACCCATTTTAGCTAGCTTGTATTTGGGTCACTTTTCATGTTTTGGTTGCTTTCTTTTTATTTTTTTATTTTTTACTTTCTCTCTAATACATCTCCACGTGTAGCAATTGAATTTGAATCTTATCCATATCCAAACCATCCATGATGCATACGCATGAGCATTGCTTGCCTTGTATGGTACAACGGCCCATATGATGCATGAGCACAGCAAGTAGACTGAACAGGGTGCCTCGGGAAGTTTTCAATGGTGAGTGTTCCATCTCCACTTTTTTATGTAGTATGGTCCACTTGAGCTTTGGATCTGCATGATTTTTAGGATCATACCTTAAAATGAGCTAGCAAAATGGATTAATGGTGTGGATAAAACACATATATCATGATGGCCCCACAAAGCTTTTGCGCGTGCAACAGACCATTCACTTTTGGTTTGTTAATTCCACGAGCTTGCTGGCCGCCCATTAATTTTGTAAAGTTTGGACCACTTAAAGGAGTAGACGGCCAGTCTTGATGAATTTCACCTACACCATCTGGTCACCGTACATGGTTGTTGCAAACGTCTGCCATCGTGGCATTTGCGCCGCGTCGCATGTGGAGTAGTTAGTCTATTTGTTATAAAGGGTCCGTTTTGCCTGTGTGTGGAGACTTAGAAACCAGCTTGTCATCTTTGTCTGGGCCACATGCTGCGTGATCTGATGATCTGAGCTGTCCATAATGTGGACTTTAAACTGTTCAGGCCAGCCTAAGAAATTTGTACTGGACGGATGATAGATAGAACAACGAAAACACATTTTTCAATGGCTCACATTCAACTTAAAATATCAAAGATTGGGATCATGGCTACTAATAAGTGATTATAAGAAGATATCTCAAGGAGAATGAGTTCTGTCAGCACAACTTTCAGTCAGTGGCCAATCAGTGGGACCGACCACGGGTTACATGGCTTGTATCATCGTAAACATGTTTGAATTTCATAAGCATCAAATATATATCCACAGTATATTCTTCCACTGAAGCTGTTGTTTATGATGTGAGTAGCCCACATTGTAAAAAAGAGTGGTAATAAAACTTTTACTATTAAAGGGTTTTTTCTTCCTGGCCATTGTTGATTTGTCATCTAGCTCTATTCATAAGGTCGCACAAACAGGAATAAAGTAAAAACACAAATATTAAGTTTTGGAGCTCTAAAAAGTTTTTAATGGTGGGTGTCTAATTTTCATTGTTTCTTGGTGTGGTTCATTTGAGCTTTGGATCTGCCTCAATTTTGAGTTCATGCCCTAAAATTATTTAGCATAATAGATGGACAACATGGATAAGCCATGTACATCATAGTGGGCCCCACATGAAATTCCTATCCTCTTTGATTTTAATATTCAAAAAGTAAAACATCAACCTCTGCATCTGGAATAGTGCTAGATTTACATTGGTAAATAATTATTACAAATTTAAGAGCATTTATTAAAGCCGTACATGGGTCAAGCTCGGCACAACTTGTCTCAGCTCGGCTAGTAGCCAATCGCAGCTTGAATTCCGCTTGACTCGGTCCTTAAGCTTCATTAGCCAGCTCGGCTCGACAACTTGGACCAATTGGAGCCAAGCTTGAGCATGTGTGACATTTTCTCAAACACATAAAGTGTATTTTTAATTTTTCATATAATACAAAACAGTAATAATAATTTATAGGTATTTTATCAAACACTCCAGAATCAAATCAAGATTTGATGATAGTTTTATGATGTGAAGTTTTTTTTTTTAGTGATTTATTTTGTATCCATTTCTTCCTCGCCATTAGCCAATCCCGTGGAGAATGTATGCGCTCGAAACAACACTTCATTAAGTTGTTTTATCAAACACTCAGCGAGCAACATCAATAACAAAATAACCAAGTCACCGAGCCAATTTGATTCGAGTCGATTCAAGTTGAGGTTTGATTCGAGTTGATTTGAGCTCGGGCAAGCTCAAACTCAGCTTGAAATTTTTTTAAGTTCTAAAATCAGCTCAACTCAGTCCAAAGACAATTTTGAGCCGAGGCTAATTGAGCTTTTCCAAGTTGAGTTGAGCTAGCTGACCTTGGTAACTCGACTCGTGTACAACTCTGGTATTTACTTAGTGAATTTAAAAACAAACACCTTCTAATATATTCAAATACGGATCCCTTATTTTCCAAATCACTAATCAAATGATTGGCTTATCAATATCAAGGGATTTGAGAGGGATAGACAATCAAAAGTAGACCTTACATGATTGACAAACCACTTCAATTCCTAGACCTTTCTAGTGTATTGAATACCTACCGTTCATCTCCCAAACCATTAATCGGATGGTTGGGCTCATCTAATCAAAGTGATATAAAAGGGATGAGCTATCAAAAGTAGGCCCACAAGATGGACTGTCTGTATTGATGGTCATAGACTGTTTCTACCGTAACAAATATGAATTATCCGATTACAGCAGAAGAGAATTGGTCCCAGCTGGTCCGGATTGAGAAGAGGGATACGCTGCCAACTACCAGCTTTTACTACCTGAGCTGGTTGCTAAAAGTTTTATATATATATATATATATATATATATATATATATATATATATATATATATATATCCACATCACCCATTCAAAGAAATGCAACATAAATGCTCCACAAGAATAGAAAGAGATGAGAATAGAATACACGTCTCAGATGAAAACTATAAATGAATGGCCCAGTTAAACCAACAAACTAATAGCTCACCTCATAGGTGGGCCAATTGGCCAATTTTAGAAAATATTGCAACTCACCGTCTAATTATTTGGATCCATATACAGTTGTTTGCTCTGAATTTGTCTTAACCGTCCAAAAATGGGTGACTGATTAGATAGTTGTGAACTTATAATCAGTGAAACTTTTGGACCATGGCTCATCCAAGAAGTGGTCTACTCAATGGACAGTCCAGATCCATCACTAAACTTCAATGACTTTCAGTCTATAGAGTATTTTAGTCCATTCATATAAGTCTTAAATCTTATTTCTTGTGGGGGATCCTAGTCTGTTACTTTGACCACTCACAAAATTCTCTATCATTGGGGTAAGTGGGGAAAGTGATGTAATCTAGACCGTCATCTAGCAGGCCTGCATAGATTAACCTTATCAATCACTCTCCTAGTTTGAACTCATTGCCGGTGGACGTGATTAAGTTGCTCTACTTCTAAGTTGTCAATGTGTAAGCCACTGACTAATGGTTAAGATCCAAGACTCAAGTGGACCACAACACAAGAGGCCGTGATGATCAAACCTAACCATTGAAACCTTCGTTGGCCCACATGTGCAAGGGTGATTCACCAGAGAGATTGAACACGATATTCATTGTGTCACTCGGGAACATGACCTGGGACATTCATCAGGGCAAACATATGGACCCAAAGCTCCGACTTGTTATGTGGTCCACACACGGGCAAAGGTCATTACTCAACATGCATGTTTGGCCCACCTCAATACTAAACCATACTCAAATTTTATGCTAGGACATGTAAATTGTGGTCCCACCAGACGAATGAACCAAAACACCTAGTACCTTGCCATGTCATTACGTGTCACTCACATAGTGTTTCTCATTGGCATGGATTAGGTGCAGCCCCAGCCTCACCAAGGGCCACGCAGCCCTTACCATGTATGTAATCTATATCCATGTCATTTATCTATTTTGCTAATCATTTTAACGCAAGAGCTAAAAAATGAAGCAGATCTACATCTCCAAATCTAAGTGGACCATACTATATGAGGGAATAGTAGTGATCGAATGTCCTGTTGTTAAAAAATTCATACATCCCTCTGTAAATGTTTTGCTACTATTTTTTTGTCATCCGACTACCTTTTTTTTTTTTCTTTTTCTTTTGGCACACAGTCTTCCACACATCACTAGGAATTTCTCTACCTATGAGTTTTTGAACCCTTGACCAAATGTTAAAACTGAGTAAAAGTATAAACCCAATCAGTTGAAAAGGTCATAGAAACCTTTGGAAAAAAAACAAATTTCAGCTTGATGAAAAACTTTTATGGCTCATTGTACATTTTTAATGGTGGTCCACTTGACTCGTACCTTGAAATGATGGGTTGAGTGGAATACATCCATCAAGGTGGGCCCCACAGTAAGGACATCACCGTCTTGGGTTAGGCCGGCAGCTTGACCCACAAGCGTGTGCCATGTGTATGGCATGGTTACGACACAACCGTGGATGTATTTCTATGACAAGTGTTCCACCTTCGTTTTATCACATGGTGGTCCTGATCCATGATTATGTCATCAGCTATGTCACCGAAAAAGCACGGTAATGCAGAGAACAGATTCAGTGAGGACTGAGGCCAGAACACATACTTGTGCGAGCCCGTGACCTAGGGTCCACCTTGATGTGTTTGTTTTATATCCACGTGGTCACTCTATTTCTCAATTTATTTTATGTTATGAGCCCAAAATAAAGCAGATCCAAATATCAGGTGGACCACACCATAGAAAACAGTGATAATCAAATGCCTGCCTTTAAATATTTTTGTGAGCACAAAAGTTTTGAGTCTAACTGATATTTGTTTTCTCTCCACGTAAGTTTTTGTGACGTTATCAAATGTCATGCTAGATGACAAATAAACATTACGGTAAGCCCGGGAAGTTTTTAATGGTGGGCGTTGAATCACCACTGTTTCCTGTGGTGTGGTCCACGAAAGATTTCGATCTGCTTTATTTTTTGAATCATAACCTTAAAAAAAGGTGGAAAATGGATGAACGGCGTGGATATGAAACATAAACATCGAGGTGGTCCCACGGTCACTGCCTCACCCAAGTGCTGTCATCCCGATTCCGCTCTCGGTCAGGTACCGCAGCAATGCATTAGCTTCGAGGAGTATCACGTGATCGTAGCAAATGCGTCACACGAGTCTATGATGAAATACCCTAGCGGCCCTGCATGAGGTCCTCCTTTCTTTCCTCCTTTCTCTTCTTCTTTCTCTGTTGATTCTCCTTATCTCCTTCTCTCTTCCTTTCTCTCCCTCTTTCCCCCGATTTCCTTGCCGTATTTTTCCTACCACGAGAGTTTTCTGCTCTGTTTGACTTAGCACGGTCCAAATTGACCAGACAAACTCAACTCAATCCGATTCGATTTTTCTGACCGAGTCGGACTCGGTTAGGGTCAGGCCGACAAGGATTCGGATTGAATGGAGTCAGCCCTGCTGGACTAGACCTCGGATCGAATCGAGTTCAAGTGAGGTTTTTGAAAAAATTGAATTAAGTCGAGTTAGACCCAATCCAGTCCGACTCGACTCGATGCCCACCTCTAGTACCCATGCTATGAGAAAACAATAATAATTGAATGTCCACCATTAAAATCTCCTAAGGCCCACTGTAATATTTATTTGACACCCAACCTATTGATTAGGCATACAATCCTAGTCCCATTAAGTTTTTAATGGTAGTCATTTAATCAACACCATGTGATCTGCTTGTGATTTGTATCTATCTCATTTTTCAGCTCACACAATAAAATAATCTAAAAAAAATGAATGTACAATACGTATGAAACACATATATCATGACAGGCTGGCAAATATTTTCTGGGTTTATTGAGGGTGGATTAGGTGAGACCCTGGACTCATCCAAGACATTACAGCCCTTTCCACGGGCTTACCATATGGCCACCTTGACGTG
Organism: Magnolia kwangsiensis; assembly: GCA_037074715.1. Classification (NCBI taxonomy): domain Eukaryota; kingdom Viridiplantae; phylum Streptophyta; class Magnoliopsida; order Magnoliales; family Magnoliaceae; genus Magnolia; species Magnolia kwangsiensis. Next base: position 104,465,148 of record CM073581.1, read on the forward strand.
TGTGTGTATCATGTATTCGCGTTTTCCATCCATTTCTCCAGGTCATTATGCCAACAATGAAGTAGATCCAGTGTGGACCATACCACGAGAAGTATTGGACACGTTAATGTTTCAGTAGTGTTTATTAACCACATAATCTGTTGATAAGGTCAAATAAGCCGGGATGAGGAAGAAAACAAATAGCAGCCCCATCCCAAACTTATGTGGCCCATTAATGGCTGATCAACATTGTTTCCTATGGAATGGACCACTTGATAATTGGATTTGTTTCCTTTTTCAGATAATGTTGTAAAATAATCTGGAAAAAAATATATAATACAAACATCAAGGTGGGCCCCACGATAACTCCATGGTGAGGGCCACATGTATTAGGTGAGGCCGGGGTCTCACCTAATCCGCTCGTGTTTATGACCAATCTAAGGTGGTCCGATATATTGGATGGTCTGATTTGATATTGATGTGCCAGGAGAGTAAATTTTTAGTGAATACAGGGGAGAGGAGCCATCACCGGCCACTATATTATTTGATAACCTTCGAAAACATTGACTTAGAAAATATACTTCTACCCTCTAAAACCCCAAGTAAACTGACCTAGGCCTGTTCCGACCGAAGCTCATGATCTTTCCCTAGGGATCAAGAAAACAACGAGTCCCAATTTCCAGCATTTAATAGTTGAGGGCAGCTCTCTGTACGGTCAATTTCAACTCATTTGCAATCAATGTCAGCTTATCCAAATCTCGGGTGGACCACACCACATTATTAACTCAAAAAATAGTAAAAATATTAATGATTTAATATTTAGATTTTAACTCGAAAAATAGTAAAAATATTAATGATTTAGTATTTAGATTTAGCTAATAATTTATAATAATATTTTTATTTTTAGCAACTATTTTTCATCCGTAAGAAAAAAAACTCCAAATTTTAAAATTTCTGAGAAATTTCTAGGGCCAAGAAACTGCCGAGGAAAGGAAGCGATCTGTCATTTTACCATTATGTCTACGATAATGAAATGCTGAGTGGTGATTGAACGCTCATCATTAAAAACTTCCTACAGTCCGCCACAATGTTTATTTCCCACCCAACGAGTTGATAAAGTCACACGGACACGGATGAAGGGAATAACCAAATGCCAACTTGATTCAAAGCTTTCGTGGCCCACAATTTTTAATGGTTAATAACCACTGTTTCCTATAGTGTGGGCCAGCTGAGATTTGCATGTGCTTCATTTTTTTGTCTTGTGCCCTGAAGTGATCTATAAAAACGGATAGATGGCTTGGATATACTACACATACGTCAAGGTAGGCCACACCATGTTGGGTGAGGCCAGGCCCGCACCTAATCCACTCCTTTGATGATGATGATCCAAAGACTACGTGGGGATGAAACACATGTAGGTATGTCTCACACATGCGGACAGACTGATAAGGTCTCTGATTGTGTAGTGGCAGAACATAGCCCCCACATCAATATCAGGTATATATGGCAAAACTATGTGAGCCCCACCATGATATAAGTGTTTTATCCCTGCCGTCTGTTTAATTTTGTCAGATCATTTTAGGGCATAAGCCTAGGGTTGTCAATGGGCCAGGCATGGTGTAGGTCTTGGCCTGGATTTTGAACTGTTTTGGACCGGGCTGTTGAGCTGGGCCTGTTCAAAATTCAGATTGTTATGCTTGAGCCCAGACCATTGGCACTCCTACAGAAGCCCAACAATGAAGCATATCCAAGATCGGTCCTTTAATTCTGCAATTAAGTCTAATAAGTGAACGTTTTCATTTCAAATACATCTCCTATGTTTTAAAGAAGAATTGTTGCAACGGACCTACCAACATGGAAACATCCTCTATAAGAATTTTAATCTTGGAACGACTAACCCATTTTTACCCTTTCTCATACCCAACTAGCTGCAGGGGTGGTGGGCGACCATAGTAGGTGTATGCCATCTAACCTGTTCAGCAAGGCCATTCCAAAAAGAAGTAGTTGCAGGGGCGGTGGGGCACCGTAGTACGTGTATGCTATCTAACGTGTTCGGAATGGCCATTCCAAGAAGAAGATATGACACCATGAAATTAAGACCCGTTCAGTATGTAATCGCAAGAATTAGACCTGTAAGGGATGAGAGGTAGCTGCTAGGAGTACCATTTGGGTTGGGTCAACCTAAAACTAATTGGCCCAGCCTCAACTTTGGCTTGTCTTGGGTTGAGGGGTAAGTTGAAAATCCTCAACTGGACCAGGTTGGGTTGGATTTAGGTTGAGTCTTCGGGAAACAACCTTCTACTATATATATATATATATATATATATATATATATATATATATATATATATATATATATATATATATATATATATATATATATATATATATATATATATATATATCTGTGTGTGTGTGAAATTGTACATGAAAGGCCCATGGGCTATGTTGGGAAGCTTAGTGAAACCATAAAATTAAAGTTATCTTTTAAAAGGAGTGAATAGGACCAAATAAAATTTATATTATTTTAAACACAATTATTTATTTAACTAATTTTTAATTTAAACTAAACAAAACAATTAAATATAAGGCTTTCAAGTTCATAGAGGGTTCGGTCACATAAACTATAAAAAATGTGATAATTAAGCAACTGATTTATAAACATGATGGTGTAAATGTGTGTGTGTGTGTGATGTGCTATAACATTCATCTAATCATACGTACATACAATTAAACATTCGATCATAGAATTATAATTAAACAAGTGCTCAAATAACAATATCAAACGCGGACATGTGTAATATTTTAGTTTCCCTATTACACTCTTGACGGACGCACTTAACATATAAATGCACCGGATTTCACTATTGAAAGTTTAAAATCAAGTTCTCATCTAGCCTTTATAATCATACACAAGGATTGGTTTCCTCGAAGACTTACATGATTTTATACAGGCTTGCCACGAACCTTGGTATAGTCCAATGACCTACGTTTACTCTCATCGGAGGCTTCCTCAAAAACTAACACGTATACACTCATATCCGGTGGCCTATACAAGGACTTTGATTTAAGTCCTATATAAGAACTAATGTCTTACAAAAAAACTTAATCAAGTTTGGCAATTCAAACTTTACACTCAACTCTTCACAAGGAAGGAGTGTAAATGGATTCTTACAAATAATAACTTACTTGTCGGATTGAGTCCCTTTTGTAATGCCTTATCAGATTGCTTGATCACTGCTATCATGTGCTTCAATAAGCTCCCTTAGATCCCTTGGTCATGATGTTAATGCGTCGCTACTGCTTTGGCTTTAGAATCAAACACATTATATGTAATGTTCCTTTCAGTGACCAAGGTGATGTGTGTGTTTTATATCCACGCGGTCGCTCTATTTTCGAACTTATTTTAGGTTATGAGCCCAAAATAAAGCGGATCTAAATATTAGGTGGACCCCACCACACAAAAAATTTTGTGGGCTACAAAAGTTTTAGGTCTCGCTGATATTTGTTTTCCCTCCACCTAAGTTTTTGTGACGTTATCAAACGTTATGTTGATCGACAAATAAATATTACGGTAGGCCTAGGAAGTTTTTAATGGTGGACGTTAAATCACCACTGTGTGTTGTGGTGTAATTCACCTAAGATTTGGATCTGCTTTTTTTTTTTTTTTTTAACTCATGATCTAAAATAGGGTGCAAAATGGATGGATGGCATGGATTTGAATAGGGTTGTACACGAGTCAAGCTAGCTTGAAAAGCTCACTCGACTCAGCTCGAATCAACTCGGATTGACTTGGCTTGAAAGGCCGACTTGAGGCGAGTCAAGCTTATTTACTAAAGCTCGAGTTGAGTTCAAGCCAAGTTCGACCATGGTGTATTTCAACCATTGGCACTCCTACAGAAGCCCAACAATGAAGCATATCCAAGATCGGTCCTTTAATTCTGCCATTAAGTCTAATAAGTGAATGTTTTCATTTCAAATACATCTCCTATGTTTCAAAGAAGAATTGTTGCAACAGACCTACCAACATGGAAACATCCTCTATAAGAATTTTTATCTTGGAACGACTAACCCGTTTTTACCCTTTCTTATACCCAACTAGCTGCAGGGGCAGTGGGCGACCATAGTAGGTGTATGCCATCTAACCTGTTCAGCATGGCCATGCCAAAAAGTAGTTGCAGGGGCGGTGGGGCACCGTAGTACGTGTATGCTATCTAACGTGTTCAGAATGGCCATTCCAAGAAGTAGATATGACACCGTGAAAATAAGACCCGTTCAATATGTAATCGCAAGCATTGGACTTGTAAGGGATGAGAGGTAGCTGCTAGGAGTACCATTTGGGTTGGGTCAACTTGAAACTACTTGGCCCAGCCTCAACTTTGGTTTGTCTTGGGCTGAGGGGTAAGTTGAAAATCCTCAACTGGACCAGGTTGGGTTGGATTTAGGTTGAGTCTCTGGGAAAACGACTTTCTATCGTGTGTGTGTTTGATTGTATATATGTGTGTGTGTGTGTGTGTGTGTGTGTGTGTGTGTGTGTGTGTGTGTGTGTGTGTGTGTGTGTGTGAAATTGTACCTAAAAGGCCCATGGATGTGGGGAAGCTTGGTGAAACTATAAAATTAAAGTTATCTTTTAAAAGGGGTGATTAGGACTAAATAAAATTTATACTATTTTAAACATAATTATTTATTTAACTAATTTTTAATTAAAGCTAAACAAAACAATTAAGTATAAGGCTTTCAAGCTAATAGAGGGTTCGGTCACATGAACTATAAAAAATGTGACAATTAAGCAACTAATTTATGAACATGATAGTGTAAATGTGTGCGTGGGATGTGCTACCTATCAACTGCTAGCATTCATCTAAACATACATACATATAATTAAACATTCAATCATATAATCATAATTAAACAAATGCTCCAATAACAATCCCAAATGTGGGCATGTGTAGTATTTCAGTTTCCCTACTACACTCTCAACGGACGCACTTAACCTATAACTATACCGGATTTCACTATTGAAAGTTTTAAATCAAGTTCTCATCTAACTTTTATAATCATACACGAGGATTGTTTCTTCAAAGACTTACATGATTTTATACAGGCTCGCCACGAACCTCGGTATAGTCCAATGACCTACGTTTATTCTCGTCGGAGGCTTCCTAAAAAATGAACACATACATACTCATGTCCGGTGGCCTACACAAGGACTTTGATTTAAGTCCTACATAAGAACCAATGTCCTACACAAGAACTTAATTAAGTTTGGTAATTCAAACTCTACACTCAACTTTTCACAAGGAAGGAATATACATGGACTCTTACAAATAATAAGTTACTTGTCGAATTGATTATCTTGTGTAATGTCTTCTCAGATTGCTTCATAGATGTTATCATGTGCTTCGATAAGCTCCTATAGATCCCCTGATCATGATGTTGATGCGTTGTCATTGCTTTGGCTCCAGAATTAAACACGTTATATGTAAGGCTCCTTTTGGTGACCAAGGTGATGTGTGTGTTTTATATCCACGCGATCACTCTATTTCTTAACTTATTTTAGGTTATGAGCCTAAAATAAAGCAGATCTAAATATTAGGTGGACCCCACCACATAAAAAATTTTGTGGGCTACAAAAGTTTTGGGTCTCACTGATAGTTTTTTCCCTCCACCTAAGTTTTTGTGACGTTATCAAATGTTATGCTGATTGACAAATAAATATTATGGTAGGCCTAGGAAGTTTTTAATGGTGGACGTTAAATCATCACTATTTGTTGTGGTGTAGTTCACCTAAGATTTGGATCTGCTTTATTCTTTATTCTTTTTTTTTACTCATGATCTAAAATAAGGTGCAAAATGGATAGAGGGCATGGATATGAATAGGGCTATACACGAGTCAAGCTAGCTTGAAAAGCTCGCTCGACTCAACGTGAATCAGCTCGGATTGACTCGGCTTAAAAGATGACTATAGGCAAGTCAAGCTTGTTTACTAAAGCTCGAGTTGAGTTCAAGCTGAGTTCGACCATGGTGTATTTCGACTCGACTTGACTCAAAGCTTGAGCTCGAGCTCGACTCGGCTCGAGTAATATATTTTAATAATATATATATATATATATATATATATATATATATATATATATATATATATATATATATATATATATATATATATATATATATATATATATATTATTAAAATATATTACTCGATATATATATATATATATATAAGTTTTAAAGAAGTTAAAACTTAAAAGTTTTTACTTAAAAAACTTTATCCAACCCTACCTGTCCTCATTTTCTCTTTTTCTTTCCCTTACCCTACTGAGGTAAACTCGACTGGATTGGAGGTAAACTTAACTTGACTTGAACCACTAGCTCAACTTGAACTCGACTCGACTGGAGGTAAACTTGACTCAACTCGAACAACTAGCTCGACTCGAACTCGACTCGAAAGCTTTAGAAAACTAGTCAAGCTTCAATGTTGAGCTTGAGGGTGAGCTCGAGCTCAAACTCGAGTATAGCATAGACAAGTCAAGCTGAGCTGGGCCCCCCTAGACTCGGCTCGATGTACAGCCCTAGATATGAAACACAAGCATCCAGGTGATCCCACGGTCACTGCCTCGCCCAAGTCGGTGTTTCGTCATCCCAAATCCGCTCTCGGTCGGGTACCGCAGCAGAGCATTACCATCTAGGACTATCATGTGCTCGTAACAAAGGCGTCACACGGGTCACATGTCACGAGCGTGCAGTATCCAAGACATTTGTAGTAGGTTTCTGACTAATGTTAATGTGTTTATGCGACGCGGTTTGGCCAGTGACGCTGCCACTGGCTAGTGGTCGGTGCTCAGTGGGCCCCACCATAATGTATGCGTCTTATTCATGCCGTCCATTCATTTTTATGTATCATTTTAGGACTTGATATAAAAAATGAGGTAGATCTAAATCTCAGGTGGACCACACCATGGGAAAACAGTAATAATTAAATGTTCACCATTAAAAACCCCTTAAAGCCCACTACAATATTTATTTGACATCCAACCTATTGATTAGGTATTCAAACTTGGATGAAAGAGAAAAACAAATATCAGCTTGTCCAAAACTTTTGTAGCTCCAAGAAGTTTCTGATGTTAGTCATTTAATTAACATTGTGTGGTGTGCTTAGATATTTGGATCTATCTTATTTTTAAGCTCCCACAATATAATAATCTAAAACAATGATTGTACAATATGAATGAAACACGTATCATGATGGGCCATGAAGCACTAACCACTAAGCAATTGGCTAGTGTAAGGGTTTATGGAGAGCCGATTAGGTGAGACCCCGCCTCATCCAAAACCGCGCAGCCCTTTCCGTGGGTTTACCATAGGGCCACCTAAATGTATGTATTATGTGTTGATGCCAAAATCCGGTCAGCCCTCCCTCCACGTCGACCACCACGTATAATCCCTGGAACCTGCACTAGGAAAGCAGGCAAAGGTGACCCTGGCTAAGCCGGGGGACCCTCCGATGCCTAAGTCAGGACAAGGGAATCAGGGTCTGAGTAGAGAGTAGAGGAGAGCTCGATCTTGCGTACCTGTAGATATGGCGATGCGTACTATTTATACTTGCCTATGAGGCGGTCTGAGTCCGATAATCTCGGCACGATCAGAGGGATTATAGGATCATGGAGATATTGCCCGCAATCTACTATTGCGCAGCGTATCTGGTGGATCGTGCGCTCCTGCGAGCGAAGTTACCGGCTACGTCTCGATATGGCAGTTTCTATATTGAACGAGTGGGATATGCACGTCGGAGAGTCTGCTCGGCTCGTCTTATTTAAGGATACCACCAGTCCGATCCGCCTGGTCGGCTCAGTTGGTTCCACCATGGCTGGCAAGGCTGACTTCAATAAGCGGTGTGGTTAAGGCGTCGGAAGTCATCCGATCGGAGTATGATTTCGAGTCGCGCACCAACTGTGTCATCTGCCCGGATGGATCACGTTCCGAAGCAGGTCAGATGGATCATGCCTCGGCTGGAACAGGCGCTTGGGGCAGTGTTGTACCGTGAGCTCGAATTTCCTATAACAGAAGCCCCCTACTCTTCGAGCTTGCTCGCGGGCTCGGAGAGTACTTAGGCAGAAAATCTCCCGCCCTCATCGTAATGATGGTAGATATCGAATCATGCGCGTGCTCGTCGCTTCAGTTAACGCGTGGCGACGGTTACGATCCCGCATCCCTTCTCAGCCTGTGAGAAGCCGCCACGTAGACCAGAGAAGGCGTGCCCATAATGCTCCGACTGCTGTGGCGCTGCTTTACGTATCAAGGCGCACTGCCTGATGTCAGGCGCCGTACCGACGGTTCGCTACGCGTCAAATGCGGTGTTGCCATGTGTACTCGGAGATAGGCTCGTGCCGATTCGGCTGCTGCATTAAGGTTTGTCATCAACGCGGAAATTCTTCACAGCTTATATAAGGGCACCCCAGACCTTCGCATAGCATTTTACATTCCGTTTCATAAGAGCATACCGAAGAGGCGATTTTCGATGAGAGGCGATTCCGGCCGACTTTGAAGTTTCCATCAGTAGGCGATTTCTGGCAACCACCCGGTGAGTCTCGCTGACCTTCGCTCTTTTTTCTGCCATGTCTTCCGATCTGGAAATGGTCCTTGAATACGGTGATGATTCCGAGCCGGGGACTACCGAAAGTGAGAGTGGGTCATCCGAAGGCCCTTTCGAGACCACTTTACCATATACCCCGCCTCGGAAGTAAAAAATATTAGCTTTTAAGACCAAGCAGCCCAGTAAGAAGACAACCTCCCGACCCTGCAGAGTAGAGACCGCTACCGCCACTTAGATGCCTGCGAATCTTCGTACCGTAGAGGTAGTCCACGGGGGTTCTGTCATGTCAGAATCCCAAATGGAGTGGATCCGCTCGGAGTTTCAGATCCCAAACTCCGTTCAGATAAGGGCTCCCGGTCCCTTGGACGTTGCCGGCGCCCCAGCTAAGGGAGAGGTGGCTATCTTCCTATGCGCGCTGCAGTGCGGGGTCCGACTACCACTGCATCCCTTCATCCGGAAGGTAGTGACCTACCTCGAGTTGGCCCCTGGACAGTTCGCTCCGAATGCATGGAGGGTGATGATCTCAGCCTACATAATTTGAAAGTAAGTTGGGAACCCCGAGCTGACCCCAAAGGAGTTGCTGAGCCTGTACATGGTCAAGCATGATAGCAACGACCCATGGTACTATTTCGCGACTCGGGGGAGCAAAGGGTCGGGGTTAATAATGCACTTGCCATCTTCCAACAAAGACTTAAAGAACAGCTGGTTTTGGGCGGCGGGTGATTGGGAGGCGTCGGCGGCTGAGTTCAGGACCCCAACTGCCCGGGTTCCGACCCATTTTACCAAGTCTGGTCCGACTTCATTTTGCATCCGAGTTGTTGCTTTGATTTTTACTTCAATCGAAGTAACATTTTCTCCTTTTGCAGTTTTTCAAAAGGGGCTGCCGCTCCTCAACTCGGACCAGAAAAATCAGGTTGCAAAGATCAGGGCGCAGTCGGAGTCGCTTCGCTCCTGGGCCAATCTGATCACTGCAGCCAACCTCCACTGGTCCGGGCTCTGTAAATCCCAGCCTTTTCTTTCATCCCTTAGTAAGTTGCCTTGATCTTTTCGATGAGCTTTCTTTTGGTAATTTAGTAGTTGACATGAAATTTTTTTTGTAGGTATAGCCGATGCGTCCGGGGCTCAGAAGAGAAAAGTATCTCCGACGGCGGCGGAGTTTCTCAAAGAAGCCCCCCGAGTGAAGATCAGTCGGAAGAAGCCGGCCCTCCCCCACGTGGGGGAATCTTCTGCTGCACCAACTCCATCAGCTCCAACCGTGGAGAAATCTTCTGCTGCACCAACTTCATCAGCCACAACACTGAGGCCAGTTGGCTCGTCCTGCGTACCACCGACTCCGGTGCGCCCCGGCACCGTCGCGGTTCCCCCGGTGTCTTGCGCCCGGTGGTACGTCTTCCGCCTGGGCTCGTCCAGGCGACTATGGTTGGCACCCCTGTCATGCCGAGCACCGTTGCTCTTCGATCTCCCGCCGTAGCCGTTCTCCCCACAATGGAGGTGCTTGCCGCGGTCCCTGAGGCCCCTATTGCTGTGCCTTCCTCCTCCGAACGAGAGGAGGCTAATAAAATAGCTAATAATGCGCTTTTCCCCCCGAAGTTGGGGGAGGTCCGCGCCGAGGGTCAAAACTCGGCCGGCAGTAGGGTAAGGGCCGAGGGGGCTGAGGCTTCACCCCAGGCAGGCACAAACGGCTGGAGGTTTGAGCCCGGTTATCATATGGCTTGCTTGGCTCCGTGGGCTACCAAGTAAGCTAAGGAGGAGGATATCGCTCAGACTCTTAAACGGTCGGAGGGCGGCTTCTTGAACGACTTCGCCTTTGTGTGCTACATGGTATGTCTCCGAGAACACCCTCTTTTTTTTTCTTTCTTTTGTTGTTATGCACTGTAGATTCTGATCTTTGTTTTCTGTTCAGGCCGTCCCGATGTTACTCTCCATTCGTCAGAGAGTGCAGGAGTGCAAGGAGACGGAGGCAGAATTGGAGGCCCTACAGGCCGAGGCAGCGGCCATGAAGGCTGAGCAGACCAGCCTGCGCCAACAGCTCGCAGGCGAGAGGGCTAAGGTTAGGCGGTTGCAAGGTGTTATCATTGGCTTGGAGGGCAGGGAGTTACAGATGCAGGACAAGGCAGATGACTTCAAGAAGACTGGCGATGCGGCGACCGCTGAGCTGACCCGTGTCAGGGCCCACACAGACTCCTTAGTCATGGAGACCGCTCAGCTCGGAGAATCTCTGAACCGCATAAAGGCCGAGGTGACTGAAAAACGGACACGAGCCGTGAATCAGGCCGTGGAAGCCCAGCGAGCGAAGGATGAGGCTTCTTTGGCCGCAGCGATTGCTGTTGCTGTCGAAAGCTTCAAGATTTCCAAGGAGAGGGACGCTCAAGCTGTAACGTTCTACAATCGCGGCTTCGACGCTTGCCTTGAGGCAGTCCTGGATTTATACCCAGACCTTGACCTTGGTTCCCTCCTGCCTGACGACTCTGAAGATGCCCCGGTCGAAGTCGTCCGTTCGGATCCAGCTCCTGACACCCAGGCTCCTGATGCCCAAGCTCCTCCTCAGGCCTGAAGACTATCATTTTGCTTCTTTTTTTTTTTTAAACTATCAATGTACTTTCAACCATGTACTTTTGTCCCTCCCAGGGGATTCAATGAAGAACATTCTTTTTACATTATCTATTTGTATGTCGAGCTGGTTTCTTTGTGGGTTTAGTCAGCTGTCGTTTAGTTAGTTTTTAGGGTCGGTTGTCTGAGCCTTCTCGGCCCAAGTTTTAGTTGGGTCCAATCTCTTTGGATGTCCGGCTGGTCGTCTTTGTTTTGTTGTATGCTGAGCCAAACACTTAACCGGATGGTCGAGTTATTATTAGGCTTTTTTCCTTAGAGGGGTGCCTTGTCGATCTTTCGTTAGGTTGGGTTCTGATTCCTTTAGGGATCGGACCATTTATTAGGCTTTTTTCCCTTAGAGGGATACCTTGTCGATCTTTCGCAAGGTTGGGTTCCGATTCCTTAAAGGATCGAACCATTTAATTCGTGCTTGTGCGGATAGGGCAATCGGACAAGCATTCAAAGGTACAATCTATCTTTTATTAAGAGCCTTAAAGGCCAGTCGCTCGGAGGCATATATTTTATTATGAGCCTTAAAGGCTATTTCTTCACGGGTAGTAGATCTTCAAGTGCTCGGCGTTCCAAGGATGAGGGAGATGACGCCCTTCGAGGTCTTTCAGGTGGTACGAGCCCGGTTTGGCAGATTTGACCACACGATATGGACCTTACCAATTGGGTCCGAGCACTCCTGAATTGTAAAAGCGCGCAACCTGCTGGTGCCGAGCCTCTGTTCGGAGCTTGAAAATTTCTCTGAGTTCTTCGAGCAAATACAGATTAGTCGCCATTTGCTCAGAGTTCTGACTTTCTTCGAAACCTCTAACCCATGCCGTAGGGAGTCCGATTTCCACCGGCACCATTGCCTCCGAGCCGTAGGATAACGAAAATGGGGTTTCTCCCGTCGAAGTCTAGGCTGTAGTGCTGTAGGCCCAGAGGACGAAGGGGAGCTCTTCGGCCCAATTTCCTTTTACTTTTTCCAGCCTCATCTTGAGATGGTGTTTGATAATCTTATTGACCGCCTCTACCTGTCCGTTCGACTGTGGGTGTCGAGGTGATGAGTAGGCGTTCACAATGCCAAACCCTCGACACATACTTCAAAACTTATCATTGTCGAATTGGCGGCCGTTATCAGAAACGGTGGTTTTTGAAATCCCGAACCGGCAGATAATATTTTTTCACACAAAATCGATTACTTTCTGCTCGATGATCTTTGCGACTGACTCGGCCTCGGCCCACTTGGTGAAGTAGTCGACCGCGACTATAGCGAACTTGACTTGTCCCTTCCCAGTAGGCAAGAGACCGTTGATGTTGATCCCCCATTGAGCGAACGACCATGGCCCACTCATGGGGGTCATTTCTTCTGCCGGTTGCCTCGGCACAACAGTAAAATGCTGGCACTTGTCGCACTTCTGAACAAAATCCTTGGAGTCTTGCTTAAGGGTTGGCCAGAAATACCCTTGACGAAGTATCTTCATGGCCAAGGCGCGACTGATAGAATGGTTTTCGTAGATTCCCTCGTGAATCGCCCGAATCACGTAGTCGGCTTTATCCGGTCGGAGACATCTAAGGGAAGGCTGAGAATGCCCCTTCTTGTACAGCACTTCGTCAAATATGGCATATCGAGCCGCTCGGACCCTAAGTCGCCTCACCTCTAATTTATCCGAGGGGGCCTCACCGGTTGATAGGTAATTGAAAATCGGGTCCATCCAACTAGGAATGGACTGGACGGGGTTAACTTTCTCGGACTGGCTAATGCTTGGGTGTTCAATGAACTCGACCGGAACAAAGCGTGGGACCTTCCCCTCGGAGGCCGAGGCGAGCCTCGCTAGGGCATCCGCCCATGAGTTCTCGGCTCTGGGGATCTGCCAGATGGTGCAACTCCAAAACTTCCTAATCAATTTCCTCGCTTTCTCAAGGTAAGCGATCATTCTGGCTTCCTTAGTTTCATACTCCGAGGAGATGTGGTTCACTACCAGCTGTGAGTCACAGCGGACTTGTAGAGTTTGAACGCTTAGGCTCGCTGCAACCTGAGCCCTGCTAACAGTGTCTCGTATTCGGCCTCGTTATTTGAAGCTTTGAACCCGAGCCTGATGGCGTATTGGATTGTTTTTGAATCAGGTGCAACCAGGACGACACCGGCTCCATCTCCTTTAATGTTGAAAGATCCATCAACATAAAGGACCCACCCCGGATCCGACGCTACTTCTTGATTGTTCAGTGGGACAGACGGTGTCATTTCCACTTCCTTTCTGACTTGCTCTTCATCCACAGTTATGAATTCGGCGATAAAGTCGGATACGGCTTGACCCTTGAGTGCTGTCCTGGGTCGGAATTGGATATCAAACTCTCCGAGTTCGACGGCCCATTTGGTCATCTGACCTGACACTTCGGGTCTCTGGATGATCTGCCTCAGAGGAGAGTCTGTTAGCATAACTATGAAGTGAGCTTGAAAATATGGCCGCAGTCTTCTCGCTGAGACGACGAGGCACAACGCCAATTTCTCCAAAGACTGGTACCTTATTTTGGCTGGTACCATGGCTTTACTTACATAATAGACGGGGTACTGCTTGCCTCCGACTTCTCTGATCAGAGCCGAATTGACAGCTGAGGCCGAGACGGCGAGGTAGAGGAACAAAGGTTCTCCTTCTTCAGGCTTGGTCAGTAGGGGTGGTGAACCCAAGTACTGTTTTAATTGCTGAAAGGCTTGCATTCTTGCGTCCACTCCACCCTCTATGACCCTTCAACTGCTGGAAGAAGGGAAGACATTTATCCGTAGCCCTAGATATGAAGCGTCCGAGGGTTGCGACTCTTCCCGTGAGACACTGTATTTCCTTGAGAGTCCGAGGCGAGTTCATGTCTAGGAGGGCTTTGATCTTGTCTGGGTTCGCCTCGATACCCCGCTGGCTGACTTGGAAGCTCAGGAATTTCCCTGACTCAACCCCGAACACGCACTTGGCGGGGTTAAGCTTCATCTGGTATTCACGGAGGACGTTTAATGTTTCTTCGAGATCAACAAGGTAGTCGGAGGCTTTGATACTCTTCACCAGCATGTCGTCCACATACACCTCCATGGTGTGTTCGATCTGTTTGGCGAAAATCTGATTCACCAATCTCTGATACGTTGCCCCAGCGTTTTTCAGGCCAAATGGCATGACCTGATAACAGTAGAGTCCCCTGTCTGTGACAAAGGTGGTCTTTTGCCTATCTGGGGGATGCATGACGATCTGGTTATACCCGGAGTAAGCATCCAGAAACTAGAGTAACTTGTGTCCAGCCGTTCTGTCCACCAGTTGGTCGATCCGAGGTAACGGGAAGCTGTCTTTGGGATACGCCTTATTCAGATCGGAGTAGTCTACGCAGACCCGCCACTTCCTGTTTGACTTCCTCACGAGCACAACATTTGTTATCTAGTCAGGGTAGTATACTTCTTCTATGAAGCCCGCATCGAGCAGGACGGAGACCTCCTCGGCAATGGCTTCATATCGTTCGGCATCGAACGACCTTCTTTTTTGCTTAACTGGAAGGTGGTCTGGGTCCACGTTCAGCCTGTGGACTTGCACATCTGGTGAGATCCTCAGCATATTTACATGTGACCATGCGAAGACGTTTCGGTATTGTCTCAAGAAGGCCAATAACTCGTTCCTCCGCTCGGGATTCAGTGATGATCCGAGCTGAATAGTTTTGCTCGGATCTGATTCATCGAGCGACACTCTTATCAGATCTTCGACTGAGGAACTTTCTTCTGTCGATCCCCGAGGGTCAAAGGCGTCCACTACGAGTATTTATTTGGCGGCCCCTTTCCTTACGGCTATCGCATAACACCTCCGGACCTGGCGTTGGTCGCCTCGGAGATAACCGATCTCACCTTCGGCTAGGAACTTCATCATCAGATGATAAGTTGAGACGACCGCCCTCATCGCATTGAGGGAGGGTTGGCCCAGAATCACGTTGTGGACTGATGGAACATTGACAAGTAAAAAGTCAACCAAAAGCGTGACCTGATGTTGCCCTTCTCCCGCTGTTACTGGGAGGGAGATGGCTCCTTTGGAGATGACTCTCTCTCTGGCAAAGCCGTGTAAGGGAGTCTTCACAGGTCGAAGCTTGGACCGTGGAATTTCCATCTTCTCGAACGCCTCGGAATACATGACGTCAGCAGAACTCTCGGCGTCGACCAAGATGCGGTACACTTTGTGATTGGTAATGGTCATAGTGACCACTAGCGCGTCGTCGTGCGGATGATGGATCCCACGTGCATCATCTTCTGTGAAGGTCAGGCTGCACGGAGCGACATAGAGTTCCTTACTGGGACGTTCCGTCAGGTGAATGTGGTGTTCCGACTCGGAGCTCCGGGAATGGGCTTTCCGTGCCCTGTTTGAATCCCCTCTCCTAGCTGAGCCCCCGAAGATGGTGCGAATTTCGGCGGGCTCCTCTGGGGGGTTGTTCGACTACTCTTGCGGCCGTTCTTCTCTCCGAGCAGATTTCTCCTTTTTGGCATAACGACTTAGATGTCCTTTGCGGATGAGGGACAAAATCTTATCCTTCAGATTCACACAGTCGTCCGTGTTGTGACCATGGTCGCGGTGGAAGCGGCAGAATTTTCGCTTGTCCCTATGTTCTGGATCAGCCCTCATGCAAACCGGCCAATTGAGTAGCCTTTCTCCTCGGATGTCTAACAGGATCTGCTCGGCGGATGTATTGAGGGAGTGTAGGAACCGAATTTTCCTTCCGGCCTATGGCTTGGACGACGATCGTGAGAAGCGTGGTCATCCGTCCCTTTGCTAACCGGCTGAGAGTCTTCGTTCTGGGGTCTCTTGCCCTTGTTCGTCGAGTTAGACACCTATGTGCCCTTTCAGGCGTTGGTGAACTCCTCTGCATTAGTGTACTTCTAAGCTTTCGCCATGAAGTCCGCTAGTGTCTTCGGTGGATTCTTTCCAATGGAGAAGGCAAACTTTCCTTCTTTCAGTCCGCTCAGAATGGCGGCGAGGGTCATCTTATCATCGTAGTCCTCGACATGCAATGCTTCTTCGTTGAAGCGGGCGATGTAATCCTTCAACGACTCCTTCGGGGTCTGCTTAATAGTGAGCAGGTGGGTGTTGGGCTTCCAACTTCTCTTACCGCTTATGAATTGCATGAGGAATAGTCGACTCAGTTCTGCGAATGAGCTTACGGAATTTGGTTTCAGCTGGCGATACCAAATCCGAGCGGATCCGGTGAGGGTGATAGAGAACCCTCTACACATCATCGCATCCGTTGCAGTCTGAATCTGCATTCATGATCTGTAGGACTCCAAGTGTTTGGATGGGTCCACAGATCCTCAATACTGGATGACGGGAGGCATCCGAAACCTCTGCGGCATCACTTCAACCATTATGGCCGAGGTGAAAGGAGGCTCGGTCACTTCCATCATCGCCTGGATCGTGGCCGGAACTGTCGATTGTTCTTGCTTTTTCTCCAATATCAAGAACTTATCCTTCAGTTCCGCAAAGCGTGCTTCCTAGGGATCCTTATTTTCAGCAACGACCCTGGAGCATGTTCGACCTCCGGCGTTCCTCTCTCTCCTTCGTTCCAGCTGATGAAGGAGATCCGAGGGCGGTATGGCAGATGTCGCTGAATGAACGGTCGTCGGAGCCCGAGTAGTGGGGTTCCGCGCGGATACTTCCGCACGTGCCGTAGGAAGATTTTGACCCGAATACTGTACCCCCGAGTGTTGGGGGGCTTCGGGCCTCACATTCCTCGATACGGAGCGAGTTTCCACGAACAGCCCTACCGGCTCGAGGACGGGTTGTTCTTGAGCAGGGCGTGGCTCTGGCTCTCTCTGTTTCATTCAATTTATCTCGTCGCGCAGGGCCTGGATCTCGTTCTGCATAGTGCGATACTTGCTCGACCGATTACGCGAACGCTGGGAAGGTCCTGGTGTGGACTCGGCATGAAGCGATGATGATGACCGAGTCTGCTCATTGGGTTGCGGCTGCACCGCTGCAGCTTTCTTCTTCTTCGCCATTGCTTGAGAAAATGAGAACCTGACTTCTAGTTTCAGGTTCCCACAGACGGCGCCAAAAAATGTTGATGCCAAGACAAGTTCACCGGATCTGTTTGGATTGTCATGCCTGTCCCAGGATATTGCCGATCTCATTCCTCCTAATACCGTAGAATCTGCCTGGCCAAACAGGCCCTAAGTAACTTATATATCAACTGGATTTGGATTGTGCAGGGCAACCTAAGCCTAAACTTGAGCTCGATTCGAGCTTTATTAAGCTAGTGGTTGTATAGCTTAAGCTTAAGATTGAACCTGATATATTCTGCTAAAGCTCAACCCAATGTTACATCAATAACAAGTCAGTCAGGTTGAACTCGCCCAACTTTCAGTCCTAGTTTCAGTGGTTAATCCATGAACCTCATTGCGTGAGGGGTCAACATGGATTGCATACTAATAGTCTAAGTCTGAATAATGATTTGTGGGCCCATCATGATTTATGTATTTTATGGACTCTCTCCATCCATTTATCTAGTTGTGTGATCCCAAAAAGAGGCAGATCCAAATCTCTCTTGGACCACACCACAAGCAACAGTGGTGATCGAACGCCCATGGTTAAAAACTTATTGGAGCCAAAAGTTTTGCATCAAGCTGGTAATTTTATTTTCCTTATCCAAGCCAGCTAACAAATATGTTAGATGTCAAATACACATTACAGTTAGCCATGGGAAGGTTTTTTTTTTTTTTTGTATGATGGGTGTTGAATCACCACGGTTTTCTTGTGGTGTGGTTCACTTGAGATTTAGATATGCCACATTTTTTAGCTCGTCCTAAAATAATGATTCAAAATGATGAATGGCGTGGATAAGACATACATTTTGAATTGTATGCCATGCATATCACTTCCTGCTCATCAAGGGTTACACACTGCATCATGTAACTCTCTATGCCCTGCTCTAGTTTTTCATATTTTAGAATATGGCTGGGCGACAAGGGTTTTGTAAGAAAATCATTTATTTTTTACATCATGGCAAAAAAATTTAAGATATTTCAATGCTTAAGTGGATAATATGAGCAAGAAAGATAGAAGATTAAAAGCCATTCATTGAAATATTAGTAAAGCCACAGCTTGTTTGTGAACAATCCAGCTGATCCATCTATTTCTCTACTTCAATTTTGGATAGATCTTAAGCCCAAGTGAGCCACGCAACAGGAACCAGTGGGAAAATATCCGCATTATTGAAATATCTTGGGCCATCATATGCCCACTTGAAGATTGGGATATACCTCACTCTTGGAGTCACGCTTTTAAATGAGCTGGCAGAACAGGTGAATGGGAAAATTTTTTCATGAACATCAACGTGGGGCTGATACAAGCAGTGGTGAGGGTTGCACGAATACAATGTTCACAGTAGACGTTTGACATTTAAGTGAGGGGAGAGGGTGGGTCCTTATTCTTGCCCGGATGGTAGACTCACAGGAGTTTCAACTCCCTGTCAAGGGTTCGAGTACCCATAGGGCGTGAAATTCCACCAGCATGATGAGTGCGTGAGGTGTGTGTGCGTGTGTGTATAATAATAGTAATAATAAGTGTGGGGAGAGGATTGCCTGAGAGTAGGTGTGTCTCACCATAGACAAATCTACGGGACCATCTATTTTCCTGCTCAACAGCCCAAAAATTAAAATAGACACAGATCTCAAGTGGGCCACATGGCTAAGAAGGATTTAGGATTAAACGCCCATAATTCAAAAGTTGGTAGGACCATAGAATATTTGTGACAAATCTACTGGTCCGTCAATTTTTCGAGCTCAATTTATAGCATTGGGTAAAAAATGAGTCAACTCTTAGCTCAAATAGTTTGAAGCCCAAAGGAACTACGTGACAGTAAAAGGTGAGAAAGAATAACCACAATTAAAATACATTCGGCTCATTGTAGGGCCTATTCTGACCTCTGGGTCTGCCTCATTTTTGGGTGAAGTGAGCTGAAAAAACAGACGTAGGGAATAAATTTCTCATAGAGGCTAAAGTGAGGCCAACGTACCGTTGCAGTGAGGGTTATACGGAAATTAATTTAAAAGATATCGAGAAATTTTCGACTATACCCCGCCTTTTACCCACCGTCTTTTCAAAACGTTTTCAAACTTTACTTTTGTAATTAAATCATTATATGCAAACGTACTATTTTCAGACGAAAATACTCTTGCATTAAGCATGGGTGCGCTGTCCATTTTGTAAACCTACGGCTAAGATCCGTAGTCATACATACTGCACGCAGTATACTCTGTACACCTACTCGACCAATGTCTATGGTTATAATTCGTAGCCATATGTGTACGGTATGGATGGTGCAACCATGCGAAAATCAAGGCTATTTTCGTTTGAAAATAATTGGTTGTACCGAATCATTTAGTTTCAAAAAGTAAAGCTTAGGAGCGTTTGGAAAAGACGGTGGGTAAAAGGTAGGGGCTTACAATCGGCAATCACTCAAAAGATATTAGTGGGGTTGTTGGACATTTAAGTCGGGTGGAGTTGTTGGACCGTAGGTGGAGCCCAGCATTACGTTTGTTATAAATCCAGTCCGTCCATCAGATTTGTCATCTTATTCTGGCGATGGGAGCAAAAAATGCGGTAGATACAATCCTTAAGTGGGTCACACGAACAAGAAAGACTGGGGATTGAACACTGACCGTTGAACCATTACTCTTGCCACATATTGTTTGTGACAAATCTACCATGTTCATCTGTTAAAACAACTCATTTTAGAGTCTGGACGAAAAATGAGTCAGATTTGAAGCTTATGAAGCTTATGTGCGCCACACGACAAGAAAAAGTGAGAAAGAATTCCTGCAGTTGAAATATCATGGGCCATCGTGGCACTTGTTTGAGGTTTAAATCTACCTCATTTTTAGGATGATAAAATTAAATGAACTGGAAAGACAGATGAACGGAGTGGATTTCACACAAACATGAAAGTGTGCTCGACGTATGGTCAAGGTGACGGTTGGCACCACAAATTTAGAGGTGGGCAAGTTGGACCTGATCCGGTGAATTCGACCCGATCCGACCCAACTCGGTACCGTTCCGAATAGAACCGACAGCCTAAATCGGCCCTGATCGAATCTGTCCATCGAGATCCGGTCATTTTTCGACTCGGATTCGGATAGAGGTGTATCCGAACAGAACCGACCCGAAACCCGGACCGAAAGGGTCCGAACCGATCCGAAACCCAGACCGAAAGGGTCCGAACCGACCCGACTCGACTCGACCCGGGATATAAATATCTCTCGTTTTTGCAAAATTCTCTCCACGCATCTTTGGCTTTTCATTTGGCGCCTAAAAACTCCGTCCAATATACACCGAAGCCCTAACTTTATTTCTCTATCTCTCTTTATCTCTCTTTATATCTGTCTCTCCCTGTATTTGTCTCTCTCTTTTTGTTGAATAAGAAGGTAAGAAGAAGATTAGCTAGATGTCTTGCGGTGGATTTTGGAGCTTTTATGGGATTTCTGTAGTGGAGAGAAATATGCAGGGAGAGTTGTTGGGTTTTAGAGCTCGATTTCTATGTCGGGGAGGGAAATACAGAGGGTGAGAGAGTCGCAGCAGGCATGGTTGGCATTAAGCTATTCACCTGTTTGTTGACGGAAGTGTATTGGCTGGTGTACGAAGTGGATTTGTAGGTGTAACGTTAGCAAGTTGTGTGGGTCTGATTACAAGGTATGTGTTATATCCAAACCGTCTATCCATTTGACAATATTGTATCAACGCTTGAGACCAAAATTAAGACATCTAACTATTAAGTGGACCACACTACGAAAAGTAGTGGGAGATTGAACATCTACCATTGAAACCCTTCTTGGGTTCAGAGAAGTTTTGGATCAATATTAAATTTGTTTTTCCTCTTCACTGAGGTCTTTGGGACCTTACGAACAGATTGGATGAAAATAAACGCTATGGTGGGCCATACAAGTTGTTCAACGGTGAAAATCATTATCTCCGCTTCTATTTATGGTGTGGTCGAGATGATCTTCGGATATTCTTGGGTTCAGAGAAGTTTTGGATCAATATTAAATTTGTTTTTCCTCTTCACTGAGGTCTTTGGGACCTTACGAACAGATTGGATGAAAATAAACGCTATGGTGGGCCATACAAGTTATTCAACGGTGAAAATCATTATCTCCGCTTTTATTTATGGTGTGGTCGAGATGATCTTCGGATATGATTCATTTTTTGGATAATGCTCTAAAATGAACTCTAAAAACAGATGAATGATATAGATTTACTAAATACATCACTGTGGGGCCATGTAACTTTGATCTCCTTTGAACCGTTCGTACAACTCGGAGCTCAAGGAGCGTCAGGGCTCGTCTTCGCACGACACGTACAGAGCACGGCTACTGGTAGGAGGCTAGGATCTATAGCCTATATGGATTGGCTACTCCCCCTGACACCAACCATTGATTGATGGTCGGTGCTCTGTCAGGCCCCCATGATGTATGTATATCATCCATGCCGTCCATCTATTTTTACATATCATTTTATGGTATGATAAAAAAAATTGAATTATATCTCTATCTCAAGTGGACCACATTACAGGAAACAGCGTTGAATGAATTTTGACTGTTAGAAACGTTTTGGGGGCCATAAAAGTTTTGGATCAATCTGATATTTATTTTTTTCCTTCATCTAGGTCTTTATGACCAAATCAACAGATTGGATGTGAAATAAACAGTATAGTGGGCCTTAGGAGGATTTTAATTGTGAATATCCATTCATTATTTTTGTCCTGTGGTATGGCCCACTTAAGATTTATATCCCTATCAATTTTTGTACCAAGCCCTAAAATGATATGTAAAAATTGATGAACGGCATGGATGAAAGACATACATCATGGTGGGGCCCACATATCACCGACCGGAGTAACCAATCCGTTCACACTCATCCATGGAGCAGCTGTATAGCTCGTAGGAGCTATAGACAGTGACAGGTTGAGTAGCGAGATTAGCTGGCAGCGGTTGAATAATGAAGTTACGTCAATAAGTTTCTTGGGCCCCACCATAATGTATGTTTTATATCCACACCTTCCATCCATATGGAGAGATCATCTTATGGCAATACCCAAAGAACGGGTTAAATCCAAAGCTCCAGTGGACCCCAGAGCAGAAAAAAGTAGGATAGTGACGCCTACCATTGAAAATATTTAAAGGCCATGATTCAAATTTTCAATGGCTCATCCCTTTTATATCACTTTGATTAGATGAGCCCAACCATCCGATTAATGGCTTGGGAGATGAACGGTAGGTATTCAATACACTAGAAAGGTCTAGGAATTGAAGTGGTTTGTCAATCATGTAAGGTCTACTTTTGGTTGTCTATCCCTCTCAAATCACTTGATATTGATAAGCCAATCATTAGATTAGTGATTTGGAAAATAAGGGATCCATATGAAGTGCTCTAATTATTAATGTGGATCATATGTCATTATTTATACCTATTTATCCTTTACTTGTTTATTTCAGTAGTTTATTAGAATATTTTACCCATTGTAACATGTCACATGTTCAAATATTAATAAAAGAAAAAGTATTTATTCGTTACTTATTTATTTCTCTAGTTTATTTGGATACTTCACTGATTGTAATGGGTTACATATTCTAATATTAATAAAATTTGTATTATTAAGTCTTTTAATATATTTACCTATTCATATTTATTCATTTGAGAAGTATAAGCAATCACCAGTGAAAGAAAAGTTTTGAAGCAAGTAAGCCAAAATATTTGGGTGAGAGAAATTTGGCGTATTTTGTTTGCTCACATAGACGATTCACACCCAATTATAATCTATAAGTAACTTATATATTGACCGCATTCGGATTGGGCCGAGCAACCTAAGCTTAAACCTGAGCCTGATTCAAATTTTATTAAGTTGGTGTTTGTATAGCCTAAGCCTAAGACTGAATCCAATACATCCTGCTCAAGCTCAACCCAATGTTAGATCGGTAACAAGTCAATCGGGTTGAACCTGCTCTACTTTCAGTCCTAGTTTCAGTAGTTAATCCATGAACCTCATTGCGTGAGGGGTCAACACGGATTGCATACTAATACTGCAAGTCTGAATAATGATTTGTGGGCCCATCATGATTTACGTATTTTATGGACTCTCTCCATCCATTTTTCTAGCTGTGTGATCCCAAAAAGAGGCAGATCCAGATCTCTCTTGGATCACACCACAAGCAATAGTGGTGATTAAACACCCATGGTTAAAAACTCATTGGAGCCAAAAGTTTTGCATCAAGTTGATATTTGTGTTTTCCTTCATCTAAGCCAACTAACAAATATGTTAGATGTCAAATACACATTATAGTTAGCCATTGGAAGGTTTTTTTTAATGATGGGTGTTGAATCACCATAGTTTTCTTGCGGTGTGGTTCACTTGAGATTTAGATATGCCTCATTTTTGGGCTTGTGTCCTAAAAAATGATCCAAAATGATGGATGGTGCGAATATGACATACATTTTGAATTGCATGCCATGTATATCATTTCCTACTTATCAAGGGTTACACACTGCATCATGTAACTCTCTATGCCCTGCACCGGTTTTTCATATTTTAGAAGACGGCTGGGCGACAAGGGTTTTGTAAGAAATCATTTATTTTTTACATCATGGCAAAAAAAATTATGATATTTCAATACTAAAGTGGATAATTTGAGCAAGAAAGATTGAAGATTAAAAGCCATTCATTGAAATATTAGTAAGGCCATAGCTTGTTTGTGAAAAATCCACCCCATCCGTCTATATCTCTACTTCAATTTTGGGTAGATCTAAAGCTCAAGTGAGCCACGCAACAGGAACCAGTGGGAAAATATGCGCACTATTGAAATATCTTGGGCCATCATATGCCCACTTTAAGATTGAAAAATACCTTACTCTTGGAGCCACGCTTTTAAATGAGCTGGCAGAACAGATGAATGGAAAACATTTCTCATGAACATCAATGTGGGCTGATACAAGCAGTAGTAAAGGTTGCACGAATACAATGTTCATAGTAGACATTTGACACTTAAGTGCAGGGAGAGGGTGGATCCTTATTCTTGCCCAGGTGGTAGACTCTTAGGAGTTTTAACTCCCGATCAAGGGATTGAGTGCCCATTGGGGCTGGAATGCCACCAGCGTGAGTATGTGGGGTGTGTGTGCGTGGAGTGTGGGGAGAAGGTTGACTAACAGCAGAGTAGGTGTAACTCCACATGGCCAAGAAAGACTGAGGATTAAACGCCCATAATTCAAACGTTCGTAGGACCACGGATTATTTGTGACAAATCCACTGGTCCATCTATTTTTCGAGCTCAATTTATGGCATTGGGTAAAAAACGTGGCAATTCTTAGCCCAGAAAATTTGAAGCGCAAATGAATCACTTGACAGTAAAAAGTGAGAAAGAATAACCACAATTAAAATATGTTGGGCTCGACCTATTTTGACCTTTGGATCTGGCTCATTTTTAGGTGCCATGCCATTAAATGAGCTGAAAAAACAGATGTACCAAGTGAATTTCTCATAAAGGCTAAAGTGGGCCCAACGTACCGTTGTCATGAGAGTTGTACGGAAATTATATTAAAAGATATCGAGGAATTTTCGACTGTACCCCCTTTTTTTCAAACGCTCCCAGACTCTACTTTTAGAGTACTAAATCTACTATTTTCAGACGAAAATACTCTCAGCATGCAACACGGTTGCACTGTCCATTTTGTAGACCTGCGGCTATGGATCCGTAGCTATACCTACTGCATGCAGTATACTTTGTACACCTATTCGACCAATGTCTATGGTTATAATTCGTAGCCATAGGTCTACAGCATGGACGGTGCTACCATGCTGAATGCAAGGCTATTTTCATTTGAAAATAATGTGTCCGTGCCGAATTGATTAGTTTGGAAAAGTAAAGCTTAGGAGCGTCTGGAAAAGCAGTGGGAAAAAAAGGTGGAGCTTACAGTCGGCAATTACTCAAATGATATCAGTGGGGTTGTTGAGCATATAAGTCGGGCGGAGTTGTTGGACCGTAGGTGGAGCTTAGCATTATGTTTGTGATATATTCATTCCGTCCATCAGATTTGTCATCTTGTTCTGGCAATGAGTACAAAAAATGTGGCAGATACAAAACTTAAGTGGGCCACACGAACAAGAAAGACTGGAGATTGAACACTGACCGTTGAACCATTACTCGTGCTACAGATTGTTTGTGACAAATCTACTATGTTCATTTTAGAGTCTGGACGAAAAATGAGTCAGATTCGAAGCTTAAATGGGCCACACGATAGGAAAAAGTGAGAAAGAATTCCTGCCGTTGAAATATCATGGGCCATCGTGGCACCTAGTTTGAGGTTTAAATGTACCTCATTTTTGGGATCGTAACCTTAAATGAACTGGAAAGACAGATGAACGGAGTGGATTTCACACAAACATGAAAGTGCGCTCGATCGTATGATCAGGGTGACAGTTGGCACCTCAATGAATCCAACGCATCGAAGAGATTTAAGTGCGGTAAATCGACGGCAGTTTTGTCAATACAAAAATGCAGATGCTGATCCATACATATAACTAACATCAGGCAGTGTAGTGTATAACCGTTGAAACTTTAGGCGGGTTTTAAGAAATATTTTAAAGGCAGGATGTTTTCGATCCATAGCCAAAAAGCAAGCGGTCATATAGAAAAAATCCCCCCAAAAGTAAATCACAAGGATTCTCTAGACATAGCAGAAGAGAGAAGGTGCAAGTAAAATGACCAAACAGCCCAAAAGGACTTGGTAATCATTTTTAACACTACTGTTATTATAAATAATGGCATTCTATCAAGCAAAAGCAACGCATTCTACATTCTTCTTTCATTTGGAAGGAGGAGCCGCCTTGAACTTGGCCTGAAGCACTTTGGCAAACTCCACCAGCTTCTCCGTCTCCGGCATCACCTCCTTTACGGAACTGTCGGAGCAGAACCGCGCGGACCACCCTGTCAAATGCGGGATCTTCTCGCTGTCCAGAAATTTCTTACCCGTCATACTTTCGGTTGCCTTGAGCCACCCCAAGTAGCAACCCAACGCAATGTCTAGGTAACCGATGTGTTCCCCACCAAAGAATCCCTTACCTTTGCTGCTTTTCTCAAAAGCCTCCTCCAACAGCTGCATACCATCAATTACTTGCTCGATCGCTGCTGCTTTTGCTTCGTCTCCTTGCGCTCGAGCAATCCCAGACAAAGAAGGAAACCACTAAAAACAGAAAACCGAAAAACAAATTAAAAAACATCACAATAAGAGAAAGAGAGTTATATAAACATCCTATTACATTATGCTGCGACGCCGATCAAAATAGAGGCAGATCCAAAATTCAGGTGGGCCGCACGACACTAAACAGTGAGGATTGAACGTCAACCGTTGAAATAATCATAGGACCACTGTAGTTTTGGATCAGGCTAATATTTTTCTGTTTTCAGTTCATCCCACGAGGAATGACCCTATCAACGGTATGGATGTCATATAAAAATCACGGTCGACCCAAAGAGGTTTCAAAGGTAGGCATTTCCCTACACACTGTTTCCTATCAGACAGGGTTGATTTCTCACCCACATAACGGTGGCCCCCGCATAGCTTTCCGTCGCAGGAAATCGGCGTCCCAGGAAGGGCATGTGGTCACATGTGTGCATACACACGTACTAACATCATAATGCAAGGGAACAAAAAGATACCTTGTCGTCGATGTAGGTTGCCCAAAAGCGGGCGATGGCCCGATCGTAAGGATCGACGGGGAGGATTGTCGGTCCGGTGGTCCAGGCTTCGTCGATGTATTGGACGATGATCAACGATTCGCAGATGGGCTTGTCCTTGTGGATGAGGACCGGGATCTTTTTGTAGACAGGGTTGGATTGGAGGAGAAGCTGGCTCTTGGATCCGAATGTCTCTTCAAGGAATTCATATGAGATGGATTTTAAATTGAGGGCGATCCTGGCCCTCATTACAAATGGGCTGGGCCATGCTCCCAACAGCTTTACTTCGCTCATTGCTATGGCTACAATTACAAATGCACACTCACAAACTCCTCCTTACGACCTGTTCGCCTTTTATAAGATGTGGCGGTGGAAAGGGTGTCTCTGCGTATAGAGATATTTTTATAGGTGATATGTACACCCCTAAATTTGATATTTCGCCCCTTAAATGATAATATGAGTTTGGTGCTATTGTATAATTGCTTTTGGGAATATTGGCCGTCACCTTGTACGGAGTTGGACTAACAGTTTTGGGGGTGGAAAATGTCATTTTTAAATGACTTGGAAGGCGGAGTCAACCCATTCCAGATCCTTCTGATTCGAGTTTACCGTTCATGTTCGGAGGCTTTTTTATTTATTATTTTTTAATTTCTGAGGTTAGATCCGATACACCTCGACAAATGGAAATTAAATTTGGGAGGGGATTAGATGCGGCCACGGCCTCAACTGCTCCGGTGTGTATCGTATGTATTGAGCATCCATGTCGTTCATCTGTTTTGCCATAGGGCATGAGCTCATTCTTTAAGATCCGAATCCTTAATTAGGCTGTAGTGGATGAAACAATGATGATTCAATGCCCCACCATTAAAACCTTCCTAAGCCTACTGCAACGTTTCAGTGATGTTTATTTACGATCCAACCAGTTGATAAGGTCGCGCATCTAAATATTAACTTGACATAAAACTTTTAATAGTCAATTACCACTTTTTCTATGTAATTGTCCTCCTTAGATCTACTTAATTTTTGAACTCATGCCCTAAAATAATGGATGGATGGCATATTCCGTACATACATCTAATGTGGGTTACACCGTCTTGGGTGAGGCTGGGGCTGCAACTAATCCCTTTCGTGGAATTTTTTATTCCAATGATTCGTGTGTATACGATGAGCCTCACTTGCTTTGTACGGCCTTGCTTGTCTCGTATTTGTGGAAATACAAATTAAAATCTCTCGCTACAAATAATGTCAACTGCTTGATAATTTAGCTTAATACGAGAGTTCATTAGCAAAATTAATAGGAAGAGGAGTTTCTCGGTTGGCTTGTGTGGTGGAAAGAGGAGCAAAAAACTCCCTGTATGATTATGTAATGTACTTATACCTCTCTAGCATACTCAATATAAATTGTCAATTTCCCAAGTAGTTAATCCAATGGCTAAGATTATTCAATCAAACTGGCATAAAAGGATGGATAATAAAGGTGGGCCTCACATAATGGATAGCCCATATAATGT
This sequence comes from Magnolia kwangsiensis, assembly GCA_037074715.1. Taxonomy (NCBI): domain Eukaryota; kingdom Viridiplantae; phylum Streptophyta; class Magnoliopsida; order Magnoliales; family Magnoliaceae; genus Magnolia; species Magnolia kwangsiensis. The sequence goes on from CM073581.1 coordinate 104,493,544, forward strand.
GTAAACTTCTTTACTATATTCAATATGAATTACCCATTTTATTAAACCACTAATAGGATGGTTGAAATCATCTTAAGAAAGTGATTAGAGAGGGACAAGCATTAATAACGTGGGCTCTACATGATTGGGCAGTCTATATCAATGTTTAGACCTCTCTAATGTATTTAATATGGATAGTCCATTTTATTAAACTACTACCTGTTTGGCCAGTTGCATTGGAAAGGATTAAGTGGGATGAGATTCAAAAAACATAATTATTAGCATAGCAGCCCTGTTACCATGGGATGAGCTTAGTTCCTGCTTTGTTTGTAATAAGGTGGTACATTGAAATCATTTGATACTACTAAGAATAACACACGTGTTATATCTGAACTGTTCATTTGTTTTGTAATCTCATTTTATAGCATGGGCTTAAAAATGAAGCAAATCCAAAACTTATGTGGCTCACATAAGTTTTCAATGGTAAGTATTCAATCCCTATTGCTTTCTATGGTGAGGTCCACCTAAGGTTTAGATCTACCTGATTTTTTGGCCCATGCTTTAAAATGATCTCGAAAAATGGGTGGACAGTGTGGATATAACCCACACACCATGGTGGGACCTATACAACTTGCTAACATTGAGTGAAATTGGGATGTGACCCATTACTATTCCATCTAACATACTTCCAAGCTTTTCACTCTTCCTAAACATGGAGTGAAATTGGCACGAACCAGATGCAATTCCATCCCACCTAAGCCCATCTAATCCAGCCGCCTAACAAGCCCTAATTGGATTACTAGAAACATCTTATTAAAGTAGATCTCCCTATTGTAACTTAAAATGGATTGTTCATTTAATCAAATTCCACTAATTTGGATAATTAATATCAAACCATCAAAAGTGATTTAAAAGGTACGAGGAAATCAAAAGATGGGCTCCACGTGATTGTTGGCTGAATTCAATCAAACAAGACCACTAGTATGATTAAGGGTTTGTATTTGGATTTTGTGTGCACTTGTGAAGTGCAGCATGATAAACACTTGCTCAACTCAATGTTTAATTGAACACTTATACCTCCACATTGAGTTGACTAATTAGAAACTAGAGATAAGATCCAACTATTCTCTCAACTGCCAATTGTAATTAACAATCAGGGCATTTGTTAATGGATAGAGGTTAATCCTTTTTTATTGATATTTTTTTTGTCTTACTTGCTTCAAGACTTCTCTTTCACGGATGATCATAGCTTATACTTCTCAAATGAATAAATATAAATAGATAAATAAATTAAAAGACTTAATAATAGCAATTTTATTACTTTTAAAATATGTAACTCATTACAATCGGTGAAGTATCCAAATAAATTAGAGAAATAAATAAGGAATAAATACTCTTTCTATTATTAATATTTGAATATGTGTTACATTGCAATCGATAAAATATTCAAATAAACTAGTGAAATAAACAAGGATAAATAGGTACAAATAACGGCATATGATCCACATTAATAATTAGAGCACTTCATACTCAAATATGGATGGATCCATTTCCCAAATTTGTAATCAAGTAGTTAGTTTCATCAGTATCAGGTGATTTGATAAGAATAATCAATCAAAAGTAGGCCTTACATGATGAACCGACCACTTCAATTCCTAGACCTTTCTAGTGTAATCAATGTTTCATTTTTGTCCCATCTAATCATAGCGATTTGAGAGAGATAAGCCATCAAAGGTGGGCCCACAAGATGACAGGTCTATATTGATAGACAGACTCTCTCTAGTCTAGAAAAATATGAATAGTACATTGCAATAAGAGGGACTATATTGTCGACTACCAACTATAATTGCCTGAGCTGGTTTGGAAATGTAACGTATTTTTTTGCATCTATTGTCATTGACCATAGAAATAAAAATAAAAATATACTATTAGTTTACAGCTCATCATCTAGTTATTTAAATCCATAAATCATTTACTACTTTGAATTTGTCTTAACTGTCCAAAAATGGATGATTGATTAGATAGTTGTGCACTTGTAATTACAGAAACTTTTGGACGATGGGTCATCCAAGAGGTGGTCCATCCAAGAGGTGGTCCATTCATTGGACGGGCCACATCCATTACTAAATTTCAGTGACTTTGGGTTTATAAAGACTTATTGGGTTTATATAAATTTTAGGTCTCGTTTCTTTTGGGGAGCCTCGTCGTTTACTTTGTCCACTTACAAAATTCTCCATCATTGGAGTGAGAGACAAAATTGACGTAATCCAGATCATCATTTGGCAGGTCCACATTGATTAAGCTTATCAACCACTTTCATAGTGTGAACTCATTGTGCACCACGTGATAAGTTGCACTGTTTCTAAGTTGCCGATGTGTAAGCCACCGACAAATGGTTACGATCCAAGACCCAAGTGGGCCACACCTTAGGAGATAATGACAATTGAATCTCACCGTTGAAAATTTCGGGCAATTCACCAAGCGATTAAAGAGGTTATCCATAGTGTCACACGTCCACATGACCTGGGACGTTCATTCATCAGGGCAGACATGGCCCAAAGCTGGGCCGGTCATGCGGTCCATACAGTACAGACGGCCAGCGGTCAGTACCCTACATACATGTTTGACCCACTGTAGGAGGAAACCCAACTCAAATTTTGTCCTAGGGCATGGAAACGGTGGCCCTACCAGATGAGTGGCCCAAAATCCCCAGTACCTGTGCCACATTATCCACTTGATACTCGCGTTGGTGTTTCTCCTGGTAGTGGATTAGGTGTGGCCCTTACCGTGGGGCCACCTTGATGTATATATTGTATATCTATAATGAATTAATCCAAATCTGGGATAGATTATATCATAGAAAACAGAAATGATTGAACATCCCACCGTTAAAAACTTCATAGACTTGACTTGGGTCCTTACTCTTGCCCAGGTGGTAGACTCTTAGGAGTTTCAACTCCCAGTCAAGGGTTCGAGTACCCATAGGTGGTGAAAGTCCACCAGCGTGAGTGTGTGGGGTGTGTGAAAAAAAAAAAACCTTCACAGGTTTTAATGAAAGGAGAAAAAACCAAACAAATATAAACTTGACCCAAAACTTTTAAGGCTTTTATAAGTTATTAATGGCCAATCACCCTGGTTTCTATAGTATAATAGTCTAATTAGATCTGCCATTTTCTAAAATGCTCTTAGAAAATGGATGAACAGTGTTGATATAGAATACATGCATCAAGGTGGGCCCCAACATAAGGACCCCACCCGAGCTGCATCTAACCTGGAAGCAGATTGGCTGGTGTACCCCACACCAGTTATATAGCACGCTCCTCAAGCTCCGTGCTATAAAAACAGTTCAAAGGAGATCAAAGTTACATGGGCCTTACAGTGATGTATATATTATATTTAAATTGTTTATATATTTTTAGAGATCATTTTATATCATTATTTAAAAAATGAATCATATCCAAAGATCATCTTGACCACGCCAAAAATATCAACGGAGATAATGATTTTCATTGAGGCTCACCATAATATTTATTTTCCATCCAATCTGTTAATAAGGTCACGAAGACCTGGATAAGAGGAAAAACAAATTTTATATTAATTCAAAACTTCTATAACCCAAAAAGGGTTTCAATGGTTGACGTTCAATCGCGCATTGTTTTCTGCAGAGTGGCCCAATTGATGGTTACATATGTCTTATGTTTCTCCTCAAGCCTTAATAAGAGCTCGTCAAATAGATGGACAATTTGAATATAACACATACCTCATGATTAGACCCACTAAACTTGTGAATGTCAATACAACAACTATATATAGCCGATGCGATCTACACCGGCCAATCCGCTTCCATCTAACCGGCTCCTGTTTCTCACTGGGAAGGCTTTTAGCTTGTCCTACTTGCATGTGCCACGTTTATGGCATATTACAACCAACTGTAGTTGTTTTTCGATGACATTGACAGGCGTGTAACACATGGTACTCCTTATTCGTGATGGGGTCATTAGTTATGTAATGGACAAGCGCCGGTTATGTAGAGAGCGGTTTACGTGTGACCGGAGAAAAACCGGACGCAGATTTCGTGCCAGAGCCCTCGCATAAAGTTCTCATGCAATGGTGCTAAGGTGGAGCCCTTCGCATAAAGTTCCCGCGCAACGATGTGTATGTGAAAAATTCATTCCATCCACCGGACAAAACCCAAGTGGGTCACGCTAGAAGTAAAATTGTGTAAAGAAATTTCTACCATTGGAATCTTCATGGACTCCAACTTGATGTTTATATGCTAACCAAATTGTTTATAACGTCATTGCATAGGGATAAAATTAAAGCACTATATATAAATACAATCCGACACAAAACTTTTATTGCCATAAGAATGTTTTGACGGCGCTCCTTGAATTCCCCCTGTTTCCTCTCGTGTGGCCTACTTGAGTGTTGGAGACACTTCATTTTTTATTACTTGCTTTAAAATGAGCTAAAAAATGTATGGACAAGGTGGATCTCACACAAACATCTCAGTGGCCCCGCCAACTGGTTTACACGAAATCCGCTCTACGGAAAATTGACTTTGGCGGACGCGGATTGCGTCCCATCTCTGCCTGTTTCCACCTGGGAATAGGCAGGAGCTTTGAGTACGTGATGTATTAGTCTTATGCACGCTGTTCATCCATTGTTTCTCATAATATTATTATAGAAACTTAAAATTGAAGTATATCTAAGATATATATGGAATACACGTTTGGGATTAGACTTTAACAGTTGAAAACGTCTTGGTGGCCATAGAAGTCATGGATAAAGCGTATATTTATGTCTTCTTTTCATCCATACTTTTGTAACTTTATGAATAAATTGGATGGCAAATAAACATCACAGTAGGCCCTAAAAATGGACCAATCGGTGAAGATGTGCAACACATACATCAAGGTCGGCCCCATGGTCACGGCCTCACTGGATTCGTTTCCCAGCATCCATGAATCCGCTCTAGGTCAGGTACCGCAGCTGATTATCACCTTCGCCAGACGAGTAACATGTGCTAAGAGCAAACGCGTGTCACACGTGCCACAGCACATACGTCCAGTATCTAGCACCTTTGCGGGAGGTTTCTAACTAATGTTATTTTGTGTTTATGACCAATCTAAGGTGGGTCCCATATATTCGGATGGCCTGATTAGAAGTTTATGTGCTAGAAGTGCAATGCTTGCGTAAATGCAGATGAGCTATCATAACTAGATTATCTAATAATATTGGAAAATATTGAACTTAATAAAATTAATTCAACCCTTCAAAAAAACTTAGTACACTGACGTGGGCCATTCTGGTGGAAACTGGCTCTTTCCCAGGAGCTCAAGAAAGCTATAAATTTCAATTTCTAGCATTCAATAGTTGAGGGCCAAAAAAATATCAGGTGGACCACACCACATTATTAACTCAAAAAAAGTAAAAAGATTAATTATTTAACATTTAAATTTAGTTAATAATTTGCAATAATATTTCCATTTTCAGCCAGATTTTCTACTTGTGAAAAATAATCAAAATATGAAATTTTTCCGCAAAGTTTTCAAGGCAAGAAACTGTAATGATGAAAATTTGAATTTAAAAGAGGTTTTTTTATATAATAATAACAGCCTGTCTTTAGGGCTATTGACCTATACTTATTTAATTTTAAAATATTTAAATTAATAAGCTTAAGCTTTGCATGGTTAGTTATCCCAAGGTTTGTGGTCTAATGACGTTAGTATTTTATAAGGTTTAAAATCTCTATTTTTAAAATAATAAAATCACCCTCTAGTTAAAGTTAACAAGCTACTTTGCTAAGAGTGCATGTCATTGATTTTCATTAGTCAACATCATAAACTTTAAAAGATCTCTCAAAATGTACCGATTTTTTCTCCCAAACATGTAGAATATCTTTAGCCCCACCATGATTTATGTGCACATAAACATGTAGTCATGGCCCCAAAAAGTAACCAACAGTAGGGATTCAATTCCCACCATTTCCTATAGTGCGGCCCACTTGAAATTGAGATTTGCCTCATTTTTTGTTCATGTGATAGGTACATGAAAGTTCCACATGCTAACACTTGTGATTCACTTATCTTTTCCTGGAATGTGCTGCACAAGTAACAGAATTCTTTATGTTAATTTGGCCCAATCCGAACTTTGGGTTGTCTTTGGGTTGAGGTTGGATTGAAAATCCTCAACCTAACTGAAGTTGGGTTGGGCCTGAGTTGAGTCCTTGCAAACTCAATCTGGGTTGGGTCCTTGGGAACCAAAACTCATACATAGTGTACATACACACAAGGGAAATGGTACTACGAGGCACACTTCATGGGAACATCCGTCGAGTTGTGTGGGCCTTACCATGATGTGTGTTGAAAATCTATTCCATCAGTCAGATGCACTACTCCACAGTAGGGCATGGGTTTAAAAATCAGATCAATTCATGACTTGGATGGGCCACACCACATATAATAGTTGATAGGGATTATTCTCCCATTAAAACATTTGTAATCATTTATCGGGCCCACCAAGATGTGGTTCACAAATCCAGCGCATCCATTATGTGTATCTCATGTGGATGAGGGATCAAACCAAGTATCAGTCGCATCCAAAACTTAGGTGGGCACTACCAAGTACTTTTATATGCTTTAGGCATGTCTTCACATGATTTTAGATGGTATGGCCCACTTGAATTCCACGTATAACTGATTTTTGTGATGTCCTGTAACCTAAAGGAGACCCATCAATTGCACGGTGTTGATTTTTAACACACATTATGGTGGGCTGACATAGCTCGACCCCATGGGAAGTTCTCATGAGATCTATCTTCCAGTACCATTTCCATGTAATGGTACTTTGAGGTCACCTCATGGGAACTTCCCTCCATGATGTTATTTTGTGTTTATGGGACGCGGTTTGGCCAGTGACATTGCCACTGGACAGGTGGCTAGTGGTCGGTGCCCAATGGGCCCCACCATAATGTATGCGTTTTATCCATGCCGTCCATTCATTTTTACATATCATTTTAGGATTTGATATAAAAAATGAGGTAGATCTAAATTTCAGAGGGACCACACCATGGGAAAATAGTAATAATGGTATGTTCACCATTAAAAACCATGTGAAGACATGCCTAAAACACATATTGGATTGTCTGATTTGATTGTTATGTGATACGAGTGCAATATTTGAGTGAATACAGACAGCCATCACAACTATATTACTTGATTACTGTCAAAAACATTCAACTTACAAAAAATACTTCTACCCTTTAAAAAACGAGTAAACTGACCTGGGCCAGTTCTAGCAGAAGCTTTATGATCTTTCCATGGGGCTCAAGACAGCAACGGGTTTCAATTTCCAGCATTTAATAGTTAGGGCAGCTCTCCGTACGGTCAATTTCAACTCATTTGCAATCAATGTCGGCTTATCTGAATCTCAGGTCACCACACCACATTATTAACTCAAAAAATAGTAAAATTATTAATGACTTAACATTTAGATTTAGTTAATAATTTACAACGAGATTGTTATTTTTAGCAATATTTTTTCATCTGTAAGAAAAAACTCAAAATTTTTAAATTTCTAGATATTTGTTGGCCCAAGAAGGTGCCAAGGAAGAGATCCGTCATTTTACCATTATGCCTACAGTATTGAAATGATCAGTGGTGATTGAACGCCCATCATTACAAACTTCCTACGACCCACCACAAAGTTTATCTGCGACCTAGGTCTCATTTTTTGAGCTTTGGGTCTGCTTTACTTTTTTATTCATTCCCTAAAATTATCTCGCAGAATGGATTAACGGTGTGAATATAACACATTAGGCCCACGGAACATGGGAAGGTAGGTGGTGTGTGGCACACCCCCCGAAGCCTAAGTACGGCAGTTACCTCGTACGGCTCTTGTTTGAAGAAAACAACCTATTTTTGCATCGCAGCCTGTCTTTTCAGCCGGCACCAAATGGGTAGAGCCATTATGGAAAAGATAATTTTATCCTTGATTGACTACATGTATTACTGTAATTTTAAGGACTACTGTGTTGTATTTGTTTTAAAATAATATTAAAAATTTGAATTTTCAAATTTCGGTGTTTTCCCTCCACATTTAAATTTTGGTGTTTTTGAGGTGTTGGTTTTGTCCCACATCGGATTTGACAAGAGAAATTCTCTTGTTTATATGATAGACTTTTTGCCTAGGGCTTGAGCCCCTTTCAGGGGGCATGTGAATTTGGTCCTGTGGGGGGGCTATGCCAATAGCTCTAATCTATGCCATTAACCACACACGCGCGCGCGCGCGCCGAGCCGAGCCGTGCCGTGCCGAGCCGAGCCGAGCCGAGTCCGAGTCCGTGTCTGCGTCCGCGTGCGCGTGCGCGACGCGACGGGACGGGCTGGGCTGGGCGCGGGTGCGGGTGCAGTGTAAGTGTAAGTGTACTCGCGTGGGTGTGTGTGTGTGGGTACTCGCAGGACTGTATGTGCGAGAGTGTACTCGCACTTGCGCCTTTTCGTTTTTAAACCAGAGAGATGCTTCCCTTCCGGTTGGTCCCCCCTGTTGGGTTTAAACCCAACGGACCTAACCTTTTGTAAAGGGTGCTTATGCACCATTTCGAAGTAACAGATGAAAATAATTGCAAAAATTATATTCTAAACTCTTTATCCAACGAATTATATGATGTGTATGTTTCTTACGCCTCTGCTAAAGATATATGGATTGCTTTAGAAAAGAAATACATATTAGAAGATGCAGGCGCTAAGAAACATGCAATTGCTAATTTCCTTCACTATGAAATGACAGACGATAAATCTGTCACAAATCAGATTCACGACTTTCAAAGTCTAATTCACGAACTATCGACAGAAGGAATTAAGTTGGATGAGGTGTTTCTATCAGGAGCGTTAATAGAAAAGTTACCGCCCTCATGGAAAGAATATAAAAATAGAATGAAACATAAGAAGAACGGTGTTTCTTTGGAAACCACTATCGTACACATACGAATAGAGGAGGCCAATAGAATCAGGGACCAAAAAGGAAATAAAAATGAGATAGATTCAAAAGCGAATCTTGTGGAATCAAGTCGGACAAATAATAAGAAAAAGGGCAACTGTCATAACTGTGACAAACCTGGACATTATGCAAATGAATGCAGGCTCAAAAAGAAGAATACAAACAATCAATTCAAGAAAAAGGGAAACTGCTACAACTGTGGAAAGCCTGGGCATCATGTTAAAACCTGCAGGCTTAAGAAAAATAAAGATAAGCCGCAAGCTAATCTTACAGAAACAGGCAATGAGTCTGACATAGTAGTGGCTGTGGTGTCAGAAGTCTTCCTTGTAAACAACTTGGAGTGGGTGCTAGATACTGGTGCAACTAGACACGTGTGCAAGGATCGTAGCATGTTTACCTCCTACCAAGTATCAGGAGATGATGAACAGGTGTTCATGGAAAATGCTAGAACGTCTCCAGTTGTAGGAAAAGGGAAAGTACTTCTGAAACTCACTTCTGGAAAGACTCTAATGTTAAATGATGTCCTCCATGTGCCTGACATTAGAAGAAACTTGGTCTCTGGTTCGCTCCTCAATAAGGCTGGTGTCAAATTAGTATTTGATTCAGATAAGCTTGTAATGACTAAAAATGGAACCTTTGTTGGTAAGGGGTACTGTAGCGATGGTTTATTCATTGTAAATGTATCCAATGATAATAAGAAAACATCTAGTTTTGTTTATATCATTGAACCTTTTTATCTATGGCATAATAGATTAGGTCATGTGAATGTGGCATCTTTAAAGAAAATGAAAAGATTAGGTTTATTACCTAATATATCTAATGAAGAGTTTGAAGAATGTGAAACATGTGTAGAATCAAAATTTATTAGAAAACCCTTTAAACAAATAGAAAGATCATCTGTTCTATTAGAGTTGATACATAGTGATTTAGGTGATTTTAGAAATCACATGTCTAGAGAAGGAAAAAGATATTATATAACTTTTGTAGATGACTACTCTAGGTTCACTAGAGTATATCTATTAAGGAACAAAGATGAAGCTTTAGATGTTTTTTCTAAATACAAAATTGAAGTTGAAAATCAATTAAATATAAAAATTAAAAGACTTAGAACAGATAGAGGAGGTGAATATGAATCTTCTCAATTTAGAGAATTATGTGAAAAGAATGGAATAATTCACGAAACTACAGCTCCTTATACACCAGAACAAAATGGAATAGCAGAACGTAAGAACAGAACTCTAAAAGAAATGATGAATGCCATGTTAAATAGTTCAGGCTTACCCTCAAATATGTGGGGAGAAGCAATTCTGTCTGCTTGTTATATCCTAAACAGGATTCCATCTAAATCTTCTGAACAAACACCATATGAACTTTGGAAGAATCATATTCCTAGTTATAAATATATTAAAGTGTGGGGGTGTCTTGCTAAAGTAGGATTGCCTGAAACTAAGAAAAGAAAATTAGGTTCTAAAACGACTGATTGTGTATTTATAGGGTATGCACAAAACAGTGCGGCCTATAGGTTTCTAGTTTTAAAAACTAAGGATAATATTCTAGATCCTAATACAATTATAGAAGCTAGGGATGCAAAGTTCTTTGAGAACGTATTCCTTATGAAATCTAATTCTATAGGAATAGAAAAAGTTAATGAATCAGATATTGCGTCTACTAGTAAAAATGCTTACGAGAAAGTAGTAGAAGAGATACAACTAAGCAAAAGTATTAGAGTTAGAAGAGAAACTAACCTAGGAGATGGTTTTTTCACATTCTTAGTAGAAGATGATCCTACAACTTATATAGAAGCTATTAACTCTCCAGATGCAACCTTTTGGAAGGAAGCAATAAATGATGAGTTAGAATCTATTATATCAAATAATACTTGGGAACTTGTAGACCTACCACCTGGTAACAAACCAATAGGCTGCAAATGGGTGTTTAGAAAGAAACTAAAACCAGATGGAACTATCGATAAGTTTAAGGCTAGGTTGGTAGCGAAAGGCTTTAAACAAAAGGAAGGAATAGATTATTTTGATACATATTCCCCTGTAACTAGGATTACAACTATTAGAGTCTTAATAGCGATAGCTTCCATATATAAACTAGTGGTACACCAGATGGATGTTAAGACAGCTTTCCTAAATGGAGACTTAGAAGAAGAAATATATATGGAGCAACCTGAGGGTTATAAGATATTAGGTAAAGAAAATAAAGTATGTAGACTAATTAAATCACTATATGGTTTAAAACAGGCTCCTAAACAATGGCATGAAAAATTTGATGGTGTTTTAAAATCAAATGGTTATCATATAAATGATGTAGATAGATGTGTATATAGTAAAATTTCTGGAAATGATTATGTTATCATATGTCTTTATGTTGATGACATGCTTATTTTTGGAATTAATATTAAATTAGTTAATGCAACTAAGAAATTCTTGTCATCTAAGTTTGACATGAAAGACTTAGGAGAGGCAAGTATAATATTGGGTATTGAAGTAACCAGGAAAAATGGTGTTATTATATTATCACAATCTCATTACATTGATAAGATATTGAGAAAGTTTAACCATTTTGACTGTTTACCTGTCAGTACTCCTTATGATTATAGTGTGACTCTCATGAAGAATCCAGAAAATAGTGTGTCTCAATTAGAATATTCCAGAATAATTGGTAGCCTCATATATCTAACAAACTGTACTAGACCTGACATAACTTTTGCAGTAGGAAGGCTAAGTAGATATACACATAACCCTGGAAAAGAACATTTGAATGCATTGTCTAGAATTTTGCGATACCTAAAAGGTAATATGACATATGGTTTACATTATAATGGTTATCCTACTGTATTAGAAGGATATAGTGATGCTAACTGGATCAGTGATTCAGATGAGACAAAATCCACTAGTGGATATGTCTTCACTTTGGGTGGAGGAGCAGTCTCTTGAAAGTCCACCAAGCAGACATGTATTGCTCGGTCGACTATGGAATCCGAGTTTATTGCCTTAGAAAAGGCTGGATCAGAAGCTGAATGGCTTAGAAATCTCTTAGCTGATATACCATTGTGGCCAAAACCTGTATCGGTCGTATCTATTCATTGTGACTGTCAAGCAGCTATAGCGAAAGCAAAAAGTAAAATATATAATGGAAAAAGCAGGCATATTAGACTCAGACACAACATAGTGAAACATATGTTGCGTGATGGAGTCATATCTATTGACTTTGTGAGGTCAGAAAAGAATCTAGCAGATCCTCTGACTAAAGGACTATCTAAAAAGTTAATCAATGATACATCGAAGGGAATGGGGCTGAGCCTAATATATGAGCTGCCAGTGTCGGTAACCCAACCTATACAAGTGGAGATCCCATGAGATAGGTTCAATGGGTAAACAACAAGACACGAGGTAGACGATTGCACTGAGTTATATGAGCCCCTTCTATGGTGTACAGTGCGAGCAGCAACGCAGAAGGATGAGTTTTTAGAATTCTTAATGGATCCATAGCCATATATTTGGTGGTGTATACAGTTGCTGCATACACTTGATGGAATTCACCTATATGGGTGTGGAGGTGGAGGCCGCTTCTTATGAGAATCTAGGCGAATTCTCTAGAGCACTCATGAAATCCAGGTAATGGTGTATGGCCGAAACGCACCGAACCACAGAATCACTTGCAGAGGAAGAGTTGTGTGAGTGGCATGTACTTGCGATCTACATTAAAAGGATTCAGGTTCAAGACTATGGTGTCACCTGATTCCTGTAGACCTGTCTTGCTTACTCTAATGTCGGTTCAAGTTTATGGTGACACCGGCACCATTGCACAACTATTTCGCTTTAATCCGAAAGCATTTTATTTTAAAACATGTGGGGAATTGTTGTATTTGTTTTAAAATAATATTAAAAATTTGAATTTTTAAATTTCGGTGTTTTCCCTCCACATTTAAATTTTGGTGTTTTTGAGGTGTTGGTTTTGTCTCACATCGGATTTGACAAGAGAAATTCTCTTGTTTATATGATAGACTTTTTGCCTAGGGCTTGAGCCCCTTTCAGGGGGCATGTGAATTTGGTCCTGTGGGGGGGGCTATGCCAATAGCTCTAATCTATGCCATTAACCACACACGCGCGCGCGCGCGCCGAGCCGAGCCGTGCCGTGCCGAGCCGAGTCCGAGTCCGTGTCCGCGTCCGCGTGCGTGACGCGACGGGACGGGACGGGCTGGGCTGGGCGCGGGTGCGAGTGCGGGTGCGGGTGCAGTGTAAGTGTACTCGCGTGGGTGTGTGTGTGTGGGTACTCGCAGGACTGTATGTGCGAGAGTGTACTCGCACTTGCGCCTTTTCGTTTTTAAACCAGAGAGATGCTTCCCTTCCGGTTGGTCGTCCCTTTTGGGTTTAAACCCAACGGACCTAACCTTTTGTAAAGGGTGCTTATGCACCATTTCGAAGTCTATATAAAGACTTCCGATTCCAGTTTCAATATACGAAAAATTTCCTGCCTTATAAAACTCTCTCTGATACGGTTTTGTTACTGAGTTCATTGCTGAGTCAACTCAGCACTTTCGGATTAAACTGCAAGTGGTTCGAGCCCGTGTACAGTGAGTCACCGCTGGGACCGGGTCATAGTCGTTGTATCCTGGAGGTCGATTGATCTGGAAACCTGTTGCACTTGGGACGCTGTCTAAGGGGAGCAAATTCGATTTCAAGCCGAGTGACTCAGTCACGCCTCAACTCAATTCAATAAGTTTTTCTTTTTCTAAATTTATTTTCCTTTTTTGGTTCTCGATTTTTATAGTCTATTTAATTCAACATATTATCCAACATACTGCTCCTTTGAAAGTTATGTTGTGTTGCGTAGCACGTTATTTATTTGGGTGAGAGAAATCCAGCATATCTTATTCCCTCGAGTCATTAGAAATGATGTGGACCAAAGAGACCCAATGACATGGGAATTGTGCGTACCTTTAACACAGACGATTCACACTCAATTATAACCTATAAGTAGCTTATATACCGACTGGATTCGGATTGGGCCAGGCAACCTAAGCCTAAACTTGAGCCCGATTCAAGTTTTATTAGGCTGGTGTTTGTATAACCTAAGCCTAAGACTGAACCCGATACATCCTGCTCAAGCCCAATCCAATATTGGATCGGTAACGAGTCAGTTAGGTTGAATCCGCCCTACTTTCAGTCCTAGTTTTAGTGGTTAATCCATGAACCTCCTTGTGTGAGGGGTCAACACGGATTGCATACTCATACTGTAAGTCTGAATAATGATTTGTGGGCCCATCATGACTTATATATTTTATGGACTCTCTCCATCCGTTTTTCTAGTTGTGTTCCCAAAAAGAGGCAGATCTAGATCTCTCTTGGACCACACCACAAGCAACAGTGGTGATTGAACGCCCATTGTTAAAAACTTATTGGAGCCAAAAGTTTTGCATCAAGCTGATATTTGTGTTTTCCTTCGTCCAAGCCAGCTAACAAATATGTTAGATGTCAAATACACATTATAGTTAGCCACGGGAAGGTTTTTTTTTTTTGTTTGTTTATGATGGTTGTTAAATCACCACGGTTTTCTTGTGGTGTGGTTCACTTGAGATTTAGATATACCTCTTTTTGGGTTCATGTCCTAAAATAATGATCTAAAATAATGGATGGTGTGGATAAGACATACATTTTGAATTGTATGCCATGCATATCATTTCTTACTTATCAAGGGTCACACACTGCATCATGTAACTCTTTATGCCCTGCACCGGTTTTTCTTATTTTAGAAGATGGCTGGGCGACAAGGGTTTTGTAAGAAGATCATTTATTTTTTACATCATTGCAAAATAAATTAAGATATTTCAATGCTTAAGTGGATAATATGAACAACAAAGATTGAAGATTAAAAGGCATTCATTGTAATATTAATAAGGCCACAGCTTGATTGTGAAAAATCCAGCCCCTCCATCTATTTCTCTACTTCAATTTTGGGTAGATCTAAGACTCAAGTGAGCCACGCAACAGGAACCAGTGGGAAAATATGCGCACTGTTGAAATATCTTAGGCCATCATATGCCCACTTTAAGATTGGTATATACCTGGAGCCTCGTTTTTAAATGAGCTGGTAGACAGATGAACAAGAAAGATTTCTCATGAACATCAACATGGGCTGATACAAGCAGTGCTGGTTGCACGAATACAATGTTCACAGTAGATGTTTGACATTTAAGTGCGGGGAGCGTGTGGGTCGTTATTCTTGCTGGGGTGGCAGACTCTTAGGAGTTTCGACTCCCGGTCAAGGGTTTGAGTACCCATAGGGATTGAAATTCCACCCGCGAAATAGTGTGGGGAGAAGGTTGCCTGACAGTAGGTGAAACTCACTGTAATGTTTGGGACAAATCTACAGGTCCATCTATTTTCTCGCTCATTTTAGGACAGCCTAAAAATTGAAGCAGATACAAATCTCAAGTAAGCCAGATGGCCAAGAAAGATTGAGGATTAAACGCCCATAATTTAAATGTTGGTAGGACCACAGATTATTTGTGACAAATCCATCTATTTTTCGAGCTCAATTTATGGCATAGGGTAAAAAATGAGTCAATTCTTGGCTCAAAAAATTTGAAGCCTAAATGAACCACGTGACAGTAAAAAGTAAAAAAGTAAAAAGTGAGAAAGAATAATCAAAATACATTGGGCTCATTGTGGGGCCTATTTTGACCTTTGGAACTGCATCATTTTCAGGTGGCATGCCATTAAATGAGCTGAAAAAACAGATACAGAGGGTGGATTTCTCATAAAAGCTGAAGTGAGCCCAGCATACCGTTGCAGTGAGGGTTGTACGGAAATTAAATTAAAAGATATCAAGAAATTTTCAGCTGTACCCCACCTTTTACCCACCTTCTTTTCCAAACGCTTCCAAACTTTACTTTAGCAAGTTAAATAATTCTGTGCAGATGTACTATTTTCGGACAAAAATATTCTCGCATTAACCATGGTTGCACTGTCCATTTTGTAGAGCTACGGCTATGGATCCGTAGCCACCGTAGCCAAGTCTACTGCGCGCAGTATACTCTGTACACTTACTCGACTGATGTCTATGGTTATAATTCGTAGGCATAGGTGTACAGCATGGACAGTGCAACCATGCTAAATGCAAGGCTATTTTCATATGAAAATAGTGTATCCGTACTGAATCGTTTAGTTTGAAAAAATAAATCTCAGGAGAGTTTAGAGTAGGGTAAACGGTGGGGCTTACAGACGGCAATTACTCAAAAGATATCAGTGGGGTTGTTAGACATTTAAGTTGGGCGGAGTTGCGGGACCGTAGGTGGAGCCCAGTATTATGTTTGTTGTAAATCCATTCTGTCCATCAGATTTGTCATCTAATCCTGTCTATGGGCGCAAAAAATGCGGCAGATACAAAGCTTAAGTGGCCACACGAACAAGAAAGACTGGCGATTGAACACTGACCATTGAACCGTTACTAGTGCTACAGATTGTTTGTGACAAATCTATTATGTTCATCTGTTAAAACAACCCATTTCAGAGTCTAGATGAAAAATGAGTCAGATTTGAAGCTTAAGTGGGTCATGCGACACGAAGTGAGAAAGAATTCCTACCGTTGAAATATTATAGGCCATCGTGGCACCTAGTTTGAGGTTTAAAACTACCTCATTTTTAAGATGGTAAAATTAAATGAACTGGAAAGACAAATGAATGGAGTGGATTTCACACCAACATGAAAGTTCGCTAGACGTATGGTCAGGGTGACGGTTGGCACCGCAATGAATCCAACACATTGAAGAGATTTAAGTGCGGTAAATCGACAGCAGTTTTGTCATTTCAAAACTACATAAGCTGATCCATACATATAATTAACAGCAGGCAGTATAGTGTATAACCGTTGAAACTTTAGGCGGGTTTTAAGAAATATTTTAATGGCCGGATGTTTTGGATCCATAGCCAAAAAGGCAAACGGCCATATGGAAAAATCCTCAAAAAAAAAATAAATCACAAGGATTCTCTAGGCATGGCAGAAGAGAAAAGGTGCAAGTAAAATGACCAAACAGCCCAAAAGGACTGACTAATCATTTTTAACACTACTGTTATTATAGATAATGGCATTCTATCAAGCAAAAGCAACGCATTCTACATTCTCCTTTCATTTGGAAGGCGGAGCAGCCTTGTACTTGGCCTGAATCACTTTGGCAAACTCCACCAGCTTCTCCGTCTCCGGCATCACCTCCTTTACGGAACTGTCCGAGCAGAACTGCGCGGCCCACCCCGTCAAATGCGGGATCTTCTCGCTGTCCAGAAATTTCTTGCCCGTCATACTTTCGGTCGCCTTGATCCACCCCAAGTAGCAACCCAACGCAATGTCTAGGTAACCGATGTGTTCCCCACCAAAGAATCCCTTCCCTTTGCTGCTTTTCTCAAAAGCCTCCTCCAACAGCTGCAGACCATCAATTACCTGCTCGATCGCTGCTGCTTTTGTTTCCTCTCCTTCCACTCGAGCAATCCCAGACAAAGAAGGGAACAACTAAAAACAGAAAACCGAAAAACAAATTAAAAAACATCACAATAAGAGAAAGAGAGCTATATTAACATCCTATTACATTATGCTGCGACGCCGATCAAAATTCAAGTGGGCCGCACGACACTAAACAGTCAGGATTGAACATTAACCGTTGATATATTCATAGGGCCACTGTAGTTTTGGATCAGGCTAATATTTTTCTGTTTTCAGTTCATCCCACGAGGAATGAGCCTATCAACGGTATGGATGTCATATAAAAATCACGGTCGACCCAAAGAGGTTTCAAAGGTAGGCATTTCCCTACACACTGTTTCCTATCAGACAGGGTGGATTTCTCACCCACATAACGGTGGGCCCACATAGCTTTCCGTCGCAGGAAATCGGCGTCCCAGGAAGGGCATATGGTCACATGTGTGCATACACACGTACTAACATCATAATGCAAGGGAACAAGAAGATACCTTGTCGTCGATGTAGGTTGCCCAAAAGCGGGCGATGGCTCGATCGTAAGGATCGACGGGGAGGATTGTCGGTCCGGTGGTCCAGGCTTCGTCGATGTATTGGACGATGATCAACGATTCGCAGATGGGCTTGTCCTTGTGGATGAGGACTGGGATCTTTTTGTAGACAGGGTTGGATTGGAGGAGAAGCAGTAGATGAGTGATTTATTTCAGATTAGTTTATGATTAATTATCCGTTTTGATGCGTTATCATCATCTGTAAATCACTTTAATGTTAAGGGCCCGTTTGGATACACCAATAAGTTACTTTTTCTACTTACAGTAGCAGTAGATGAGTGATTTATTTCAGGTAAGTTTAGTTCCAAGTAACTTTTTTACTTAAAAACGAACTTGGACACTTTAGTATAAAAAAAAAAAAAAAGAAAAAAAAAAAAGAAAAAAAAAAAAGAAGCTTTTCTACTTTTCACTTGCTGAAGAGCCATCAAGAGAGATGAAAGATATGAGAAGTTCATAAATACGTTGTTTACGAAACATGCTGGTCTTCTTAGCTAGTAGAAACTAAGATAAACTACCGGTGGCATAAGAAGCTTATCTTAAGCAACTTACAATCCAAACCCAAGTATCTTTTATGTATGCGCATTGCCAATTGTATATAAATTCCGGGTATCAATTTATCAGCAATAGTCAATAACCTCCCTTGCAACAATGAACACCGTGTTTTGGTAGGGAAAAAAAAAACTAAAATCAAAATAACTTTACATGTTCTTTCTAAATATATGAGTTTGAGGGTAGTTTTATTTTTATTTTTATTTTTATTAATCATGAACTAATCTGAACTAAATCCTGTGGTGTGGTCCACTTGAGGTTTATATATACTTCATTTTTATTATCAAGCCTAAAATTATCTGGTAAAATGGATGGATGGAGTGGATAAAATACATAAATCACGGTGTACCCCACAGGATTTATTCAATGCGCTTAGGGCCCGTTTGGCTGGGCAGATCTCATGGTATTAGGAGGGATGGGATCAATTTTAAGGTAATGATAGTGGTGTCAGTGGATTGTCTTAAGATCCATGGGATTGCTTATATCGCGGGATAAGTTCATTGGGTCTGTTTGGTACGCCCCCCATATCTCGGGATTTTACCTTTCAATCCATTCAACCAAGGGATAGGATCAATATTAAGGTACTGATGGTGATGTCAGTGGATTGTCTTAAGATCCATCGGACGGCTTATATCCCGGGACAAGTTCACCAAACCTATTTGGCTCGTCATGCCTATCCAAAGATATTGTCGATCCCATCCCTCCTAATACTGTGGGATCTGCCTGGCCAAACAGGCCCTAAGTAAGCTATGTGGGGCTCGTTTTGATTTTTTTTTTGGGTTTATCCATACTGTTCATCAGTTTTTTCAGATCATTGTAGAGATTAATGCTAAAAATTTAAGTATATCTAATAATTAAGTAGATCACACCATAAGAAATAGTTGAAATAATGAAATAGACGATCTGGACTTTGCCCAATCGGATCTGACTCGGTTTTCCTGATCGAGTCAGACTCAGACCGGTTCAAGCCAATAGGGATTTGGATAGGTTTGAGTCAGATAACTTGGATTTGGTCTCGGATCGGAACGGATTCTGGGCCATTTCGTCCCAGCTCTAGTTTTTGCTTCTTACCTCATGATCATTATAAATTGGGAGAATGTCCAACCATTGGTATCATCATATTTACAGCACAGAGACCAGAACATTGGTCTGCTGTTGGAGCATATGGGTTTTTCTGGGCCATTTCGGCCACTTTCTTTCCCTTGAGGAGTACGCAAGGCCGCTGTTCACCACCATTGCACACCTGACCTGATTTTAATGGGTCCAGGTTCCATTTTTTTGGGCCTGTTAAGAAATTGGTTCACGTTCGGGTCTCACCTTTGGGCGCATTAAAAATCAGGTCCAGTCAGGTTCAGGTTGAGTCCAGTTAGCTTTAATACTTCAATCATATACATGCAATCAGTTCTTGTAAATAAATAAATAATAAACAGGAGGATTGTGGAAACATGGCACAAAAGAAAAACGACCAAACAGCTCAAAAGAACTGACTACTCATTTTTAACACTAGTATTATTATTATAGATAATTACATTTTATTAAGCAAAGGCAATGCTTTCTACATTCTTCTAACTAATCCTAGTTCAACTGGAAAGAGCGGGAGTCCTGAAAGTGGCCTGAAGCAGCTTGGTTAACTCCACCAGCTTCTCTGGCTGTGGCATCACATCCTTAACGGAACTGTCTGAACAGAAGCGCGTGGCCCACCCTGTCAAGTGCGGGAGCTTCTCGCTGCCGAGAAACTTGGTGCCTGTCATACTTTGGGTCGCCTTGAGCCACCCCAAGTAGCAACCTGACGCAATGTCTAGGTAACCAATGCATTCCCCACCAAAGAATCTCTTCCCTTTGCTGCATTTCTCAAAAGCTTCTTCCAACGACTGCAACCCAACCATTACCGGCTCTATTGCCGCTGCCTTTTCTTCCTTTCCTTGCACTCCAGCGATCCCAGATAATGAAGGGAACCACTGAAACAAAACAGAGAGCAAAAAACCGAATTAAAGCACCATCACGGGGGGAGAGAATTACAATTAAGATTAATTTACGTAGGGCTGCCTGTCCTTTGGGTTATCTATAAAAAACACTGCCTGCTTTTAATCTCTATTGAAAAACTCACCCACCTTTTCACCGTTTTGTCATTTAACCGCGCATTGTCTGAAACTATCTGTCACAAAATTCTGTATTTTCAGAAAGAAAATAATACCCTCAATTGTTTTAAAACCCTTTTTTTTTCAACCTTTTTTGACCGAAAAACCCTCATGAGCCATCAGGCCAATCCATAGCGCAGGTGGGCCCAGCTAACATAAAACAGTTGAAACATTAGTTGGGTTAGAGGTTGCTACGGACAAATCCACTCTGTTCATCTGTTTTTCCATCTCATCTTAGGACATGAGAAATGAGGCTAATCCAAAGATTCAGTAGGCCAAACAACTTGAAACAGCGTGGATTGAACCCTCACAGTTGATACCACTTGGGGCCAGTGGAGTCTATGTTGATCTTTCGATTTGCCTCAATTTGAGCCATGTCCTAATATGAGCTGGCAAAACAGATGGACTAGGTGGATTTCGGACACGGAGCTTTCACAGGAAGTTCCTGTGCTGGAAATATAGGTGCGGCCCACCGTGATGTTTGTGAGAAATCCACATCGTCTATACGTTTTTTGAGATCATTTCAGGAGATAGGGCCAAAAGTGTTCCGGATCCAATAACCAAGTGGGCTGAAAACATGAGAATTGAACGCTACAAAAGTTTTTAATGAAGATAATAGTTTTGTTTTCAGTTCATCTCAGTAGTAATGATATTATGATCAGTACGGATGGCATGTAAACACCACCGCTGACCCGAGGGAGGCTTCAACGGTAGGAATTTCCCTACCCACCTTTTCATTTAGTGCAGCCCACTTTAGTCTTGGATTTTTCTCAATTTTGGTCTCAAGCGCTAAAATGATCTAGAAAACGGATGGAAGAGGAAGATTTATCAAAAGCATCATAGTGGGCCCCATGTAGGTTTCCAGCACAGAACTTCTTGCGAAAGACTTTGGCAGGAAATCCGTGTCCGTGGATTTCTCCCCGATATCGTGGTGAGCCCCATGATGGTCGGGGTTAGGGTGGCACAGCAAATCGACCCAATTGTCTTGGGCTGCGAGCTTGTACCGATACGTAACAACTCAAGAGCCAACACCCACGCATATACACCGTCGAGCACGCCTTGATGCAAGTGAGAATCTACCCTATTAATCTCTTTTGCGATTTCATTTTAGTGCATGGCGAATTAATACGCGGATTCAAAGTTCAAGTAGACCATAGCACCAAAAATAGCGGAGATCAAACGCCTGATATTGAGAACTTCTTGGTGGCACATGGATGTTTTAAATCAAGTGCATATTTGTGTTTTCCATTCATTAAGGTATATATGACCTAATGAATAGGTTGGATGGCAAATAAACATTATAGTGAACCCTAGTCAGTAGCTTTTTTTTTTTTTACAGTAGGCACTCGATTGTCACTGTTTTTCTATTGTGGGGTCCACCTAAGATTTGAATTATTTTAAGGAAATGATTCTAATAGATGGATGATGTGGATCAAACACACAGATCATTGTGAGGACTGCAACACCGTTCATTATATGTATGAATCCTCATCCACGACGTTGATAAGAAAGATAAAAATGCCTTTTTACAAGGCTGAAATTATTTAAGTGCAAACAAGACACTTTTACGTCTGTATTTTGAAAGGTTACGGAGATTTTTTGAAAAAGTTTAAAATCAAGCTGTTTTTAAACGATAGCCCAGAGGATAGGCAGCCGTGAGTGTGCAATAATAATAATACATGGTAACAAGGTACCCTGTCGTCGATGTAGGTTGCCCAAAAGCGGGCGATGGCCCGATCGTAAGGATCAGTGGAGAGGATTGTGGGTCCGGCGGTCCAGACTTTGTTGATGTATTGGACGATGATCATGGATTCGCAGATGGGTTTATCCTTGTGGATGAGGACTGGGATCTTTTTGTAGAGAGGGTTGGATTGGAGGAGAAGCTGGCTCTTATACCCAGATGTGTCTTCGAGGAATTCAATGGGATAGATTTGAGATTGAGGGTGATCCTGGACTTCATCAGAAATGGGCGTGCCACGCCCCCAACAGCTTTACTTCGCTCATTCGTTTTGCTACAAATTCACACTCACAAACGGCTCCCAGTGAGCTCTTCCCCTTTTTATAAAATGGGGTGGTGCATGGAATCCATGTATTATATAGATTTTACTTTTAGTTTTTATAAATTCACACTCACTGAGATTCACAAACGTCTCCCAGTGAGCCTTTGAGTTATGGATCAACCTCATTTCCAGACCCATATGTCATGAACATTAAAATAGTCCCCAGCCCACTTAGCTTCCCTTCTCAGGAAGTTACTGACTCAACCCATTTTAGCTAGCTTGTATTTGGGCCACTTTTCATGTTTTGGTAGCTTTCTTTTTATTTTTTTATTTTTTACTTTCTCTCCGATATATCTCCACGTGTAGCAATTGAATTTGAATCTTATCCATATCCAAACCATCCATGATGCATACGCATGAGCATTGCTTGCCTTGTATGGTACAACGGCCCATATCTTATCGTAATTCGTTGGGATGCATGAGCACAGCAAGTAGACTGAACAGGGTGCCTCGGGAAGTCTTCAATGGTGAGTGTTCTATCTCCACTTTTTTATGTAGTATGGTCCACTTGAGCTTTGGATCTGCATGATTTTTAGGATCATACCTTAAAATGAGCTAGCAAAATGGATTAATGGTGTGGATAAAACACATATATCATGATGGCCCCACAAAGCTTTTGCGCGTGCAACAGACAATCCACTTTTGGTTTGTTAATTCCACGAGCTTGCTGGCCGCCCATTAATTTTGTAAAGTTTGGACCACTTAAAGGAGTGGACGGCCAGTCTTGATGAATTTCACCTACACCATCTGGTCACCGTACATGGTTGTTGCAAACGTCTGCCATTGTGGCATTTGCGCCGCGTCGCATGTGGAGTAGTTAGTCTATTTGTTATAAAGGGTCCGTTTTGCCTGTGTGTGGAGACTTGGAAACCAGCTTGTCATCTTCGACTGGGCCACATGCTGCGTGACCTGATGATCTGAGCTGTCCATAATGTGGACTTTAAACTGTTCAGGCCAGCCTAAGAAATTTGTACTGAACGGATGATAGATAGAACAACGAAAACACATTTTTCAATGGCTCACATTCAACTTAAAATATCAAAGATTGGGATCATGGCTACTAATAAGTGATTATAAGAAGATATCCCAAGGAGAATGAGTTCTGTCAGCACAACTTTCAGTCAGTGGCCAATCAGTGGGACCGACCACGGGTTACATGGCTTATATCATCGTAAACATGTTTGAATTTCATAAGCATCAAATATATATCCACAGTATATTCTTCCACTGAAGCTGTTGTTTATGATGTGAGTAGTCCACATTGTAAAAAAGAGTGGTAATAAAACTTTTACTATTAAAGGGTTTTTTCTTCCTGGCCATTGTTTATTTGTCATCTAGCTCTATTCATAAGGTCGCACAAACAGGAATAAAGTAAAAACACAAATATTAAGTTTTGGAGCTCTAAAAAGTTTTTAATGGTGGGTGTCTAATTTTCATTGTTTCTTGGTGTGGTTCTTTTGAGCTTTGGATCTGCCTCAATTTTGAGTTCATGCCCTAAAATTATTTAGCATAATAGATGGACAACATGGATAAGCCATGTACATCATAATGGGCCCCACATGAAATTCCTATCCTCTTTGATTTTAATATTCAAAAAGTAAAACATCAACCTCTGCATCTGGAATAGTGCTAGATTTACATTGGTAAATAATTATTACAAATTTAAGAGCATTTATTAAAGCCGTACATGGGTCAAGCTTGGCACAACTTGTCTCAGCTCGGCTAGTAGCCAATCGCAGCTTGAATTCCGCTTGACTCGGTCTTTAAGCTTCATTAGCCAGCTCGGCTCGACAACTTGGACCAGTTGGAGCCCAGTTTGAGCATGTATGACATTTTCTCAAACACATAAAGTGTATTTTTAATTTTTCATATAATACAAAACAGTAATAATAATTTATAGGTATTTTATCAAACACTCCAGAATCAAATCAAGATTTGATGATAGTTTTATGATGTGAAGTTTTTTTTTTTGAGTGATTTATTTTGTATCCATTTCTTCCTCGCTATTAGTCAATCCCGTGGAGAATGTATGCGCTCGAAACAACACTTCATTAAGTTGTTTTATCAAACACTCAGCGAGCAACATTAATAATAAAATAACCGAGTCACCGAGCCAATTTGATTCGAGTCGATTCAAGTTGAGGTTTGATTCGAGTTGATTTGAGCTCGGGCAAGCTCGAACTCAGCTTGAAATTTTTTTAAGTTCTAAAATCAGCTCAACTCAGTCCAAAGACAATTTTGAGCCGAGGCTAATTGAGCTTTTCCAAGTTGAGTTGAGCTAGCTGACCTTGCTAACTCGACTCGTGTACAACTCTGGTATTTACTTAGTGAATTTAAAAACAAACACCGTCTAATATATTCGAATACGGATCCCTTATTTTCCAAATCACTAATCAAATGATTGGCTTATCAATATCAAGTGATTTGAGAGGGATAGACAACCAAAAGTAGACCTTACATGATTGACAAACCACTTCAATTCCTAGACCTTTCTAGTGTATTGAATACCTACCGATCATCTCCCAAACCATTAATCAGATGGTTGGGCTCATCTAATCAAAGTGATATAAAAGGGATGAGCTATCAAAAGTAGGCCCACAAGATGGACTGTCTGTATTGATGGTCATAGACTGTTTCTACCGTAACAAATATGAATTATCCGATTACAGCAGAAGAGAATTGGTCCCAGCTGGTCCGGATTGAGAAGAGGGATAGGCTGCCAACTACCAGCTTTTACTACCTGAGCTGGTTGCTAAATGTTATATATAT
The DNA here is from genome assembly GCA_037074715.1 of Magnolia kwangsiensis. Classification (NCBI taxonomy): domain Eukaryota; kingdom Viridiplantae; phylum Streptophyta; class Magnoliopsida; order Magnoliales; family Magnoliaceae; genus Magnolia; species Magnolia kwangsiensis. The sequence continues at coordinate 104,519,068 of CM073581.1, forward strand.
ATATATATATATATATATCCACATCACCCATTCAAAGAAATGCAACATAAATGCTCCACAAGAAAAGAAAGAGATGAGAATAGAATACACGTCTCAGATGAAAACTATAAATGAATGGCCCAGTTAAACAAACAAACTAATAGCTCACCTCATAGGTGGGCCAATTGGCCAATTTTAGAAAATATTGCAACTCATCGTCTAATTATTTATATCCATATACAGTTGTTTGCTCTAAATTTGTCTTAACCGTCCAAAAATGGGTGACTGATTAGATAGTTGTGAACTTATAATCAGTGAAACTTTTGGACCATGGCTCATCCAAGAAGTGGTCTGCTCAATGGACAGTCAGGATCCATCACTAAACTTCAATGACTTTCAGTCTATAGAGTATTTTAGTCCATTCATATAAGTCTTAAATCTTATTTCTTGTGGGGGATCCTAGTCTGTTACTTTGACCACTCACAAAATTCTCTATCATTGGGGTAAGTGGGGAAAGTGATGTAATCTAGACCGTCATCTAGTAGGCCTGCATAGATTAACCTTATCAATCACTCTCCTAGTTTGAACTCATTGCCGGTGGACATGATTAAGTTGCTCTACTTCTAAGTTGTCAATGTGTAAGCCACTGACTAATGGTTAAGATCCAAGACTCAAGTGGGCCACAACACAAGAGGCCGTGATGATCAAACCTAACCATTGAAACCTTCGTTGGCCCACATGTGCAAAGGCGATTCACTAGAGAGATTGAACACGTTATTCATTGTGTCACTCGGGAACATGACCTGGGACATTCATCAGGGCAAACATATTGACCCAAAGCTCCGACTAGTTATGTGGTCCACACACGGGCAAAGGTCATTACTCAACATGCATGTTTGGCTCACCTCAATACTAAACCGTACTCAAATTTTATGCTAGGACATGTAAATTGTGGTCCCACCAGACGAATGAACCAAAACACCTAGTACCTTGCCATGTCATTACGTGTCACTCACATAGTGTTTCTCATTGGCATGGATTAGGGGCAGCCCCAGCCTCACCAAGGGCCACGCAGCCCTTACCATATATGTAATCTATATCCATGTCATTTATCTATTTTGCTAATCATTTTAACGCAAGAGCTAAAAAATGAAGCAGATCTACATCTCCAAATCTAAGTGGACCATACTATATGAGGGAATAGTAGTGATCGAATGTCCTGTTGTTAAAAAATTCATACATCCCTCTGTAAATGTTTTGCTACTATTTTTTTGTCATCCGACTACCTTTTTTTTTTTTCTTTTTCTTTTGGCACACAGTCTTCCACACATCACTAGGAATTTCTCTACCTATGAGTTTTTGAACCCTTGACCAAATGTTAAAACTGAGTAAAAGTATAAACCCAATCAGTTGAAAAGGTAGTAGAAACCTTTAGAAAAAAACAAATTTCAGCTTGATGAAAAACTTTTAGGGTTCATTGTACATTTTTAATGGTGGTCCACTTGACTCGTACCTTGAAATGATGGGTTGAGTGGAATACATCCATCAAGGTGGGCCCCACAGTAAGGACATCACCATCTTGGGTTAGGCCGGCAGCTTGACCCACAAGCGTGTGCCATGTGTATGGCATGGTTACGACACAACCGTGGATGTATTTCTATGACAAGTGTTCCACCTTCGTTTTATCACATGGTGGTCCTGATCCATGATTATGTCATCAGCTATGTCACCGAAAAAGCACGGTGATGCAGAGAACAGATTCAGTGAGGACTGAGACCAGAAACACATACTTGTGCGAGCCCGAGACCTGGGGTCCACCTTGATGTGTTTGTTTTATATCCACGTGGTCGCTCTATTTCTCAATTTATTTTATGTTATGAGCCCGAAATAAAGCAGATCCAAATATCAGGTGGACCACACCATAGAAAATAGTGATAATCAAATGCCTGCCTTTAAATATTTTTGTGAGCACAAAAGTTTTGAGTCTAACTGATATTTGTTTTCTCTCCACGTAAGTTTTTGTGACGTTATCAAATGTCATGCTAGATGACAAATAAACATTACGGTAAGCCCGGGAAGTTTTTAATGGTGGGCGTTGAATCACCACTGTTTCCTGTGGTGTGGTCCACGAAAGATTTCGATCTGCTTTATTTTTTGAATCATAACCTTAAAAAAAGGTGGAAAATGGATGAACGGCGTGGATATGAAACATAAACATCGAGGTGGTCCCATGGTCACTGCCTCATCCAAGTGCTGTCATCCCGATTCCGCTCTCGGTCAGGTACTGCAGCAATGCATTAGCTTCGAGGAGTATCACGTGATCGTAGCAAATGCGTCACACGAGTCTATGATGAAATACCTTGGCGGCCCTGCATGAGGTCCTCCTTTCTTTCCTCCTTTCTCTTCTTCTTTTTCTGTTGATTCTCCTTATCTCCTTTTCTCTCTTCCTTTCTCTCCCTCTTTCCCCCAATTTCCTTGCCATATTTTTCCTATCACGAGAGTTTTCTGCTCTGTATGACTTAGCGCAGTCCAAATTGACCAGACAAACTCAACTCAATCTAATTCGATTTTTCTGACCAAGTCGAACTCGGTTAAGATCAGGCCAACAAAGATTCGGATTGAATGGAGTCAGCCCTGCTGGACTAGACCCCGAATCGAATCGAGTTCAAGTGAGATTTTTGAAAAAATTGAATTAAGTCGAGTTAGACCCAATCCAGTCCGACTCGACTCAATGCCCACCTCTAGTACCCACGCTATGAGAAAACAATAATAATTGAATGTCTACCATTAAAAATCTCCTAAGGCCCACTGTAATATTTATTTGACACCCAACCTATTGATTAGGCATACAATCCTAGTCTCATTAAGTTTTTAATGGTAGTCATTTAATCAACACCATGTGATCTGCTTGTGATTTGGATCTATCTCATTTTTCAGCTCACACAATAAAATAATCTAAAAAAAAATGAATGTACGGTACGAATGAAACACATATATCATGACAGGCTGGCAAATATTTTCCGGGTTTATGGAGGGTGGATTAGGTGAGACCGTGGACTCATCCAAGACATTACAGCCCTTTCCACGGGCTTACAATATGGCCACCTTGACGTGTGTGTGTGTACATATATCATGTATTCACGTTTTCCATCCGTTTCTCCAGGTCATTATCCCAACAATGAAGTAGATCCAATGTGGACCATACCACGAGAAGTATTGGACACCTTAATGTTTCAGTAGTGTTTATTAACCACATAATCTATTGATAAGGTCAAATAAGCCGGGATGAGGAAGAAAACAAATAGCAGCCCCATCCCAAACTTATGTGGCCCATTAATGGCCGATCAACATTGTTTTCTATGGAATGGACCACTTAATAATTGGATTTGTTTCCTTTTTCAGATAATGTTGTAAAATAATTTGGAAAAAAATATATAATACAAACATCAAGGTGGGCCCCACAATAACTCCATGGTGAGGGCCACATGTATTAGGTGAGGCCGGGGTCTCACCTTATCCGCTCGTGTTTATGACCAATCTAAGGTGGTCCGATATATTGGATGGTCTGATTTGATATTTATGTGCCAGGAGAGTAAATTTTTAGTGAATACAGAGGAGAGGAGCCATCACCGGCCACGATATTATTTGATAACCTTCGAAAACATTGACTTAGAAAATATACTTCTACCCTTTAAAACCTCAAGTAAACTGACCTAGGCCTGTTCCGACAGAAGCTCATGATCTTTCCCTGGGGATCAAGAAAACAACGAGTCCCAATTTCCAGCGTTTAATAGTTGAGGGCAGCTCTCTGTACGGTCAATTTCAACTCATTTGCAATCAATGTCAGCTTATCCAAATCTCGGGTGGACCACACCACATTATTAACTCAAAAAATAGTAAAAATATTAATGATTTAATATTTAGATTTTAACTCAAAAAATAGTAAAAATATTAATGATTTAGTATTTAGATTTAGCTAATAATTTATAATAATATTTTATTTTTAGCAACTATTTTACATCCGTAAGAAAAAAAACTCCAAATTTTAAAATTTCTGAGAAATTTCTGGGTCCAAGAAACTGCCGAGGAAAGGAAGCGATCTGTCATTTTACCATTATGCCTGCGATAATGAAATGCTGAGGGTGATTGAACGCCCATCATTAAAAACTTCCTATAGTCCGCCACAATGTTTATTTCCCACCCAACCAGTTGATAAAGTCACACGGACACGGATGAAGGGAATAACCAAATACCAACTTGATTCAAAGCTTTCGTGGCCCACAATTTTTAATGGTTAATAACCACTGTTTCCTATAGTGTGGGCCAGCTGAGATTTGCATGTGCTTCACCTTTTTTGTCTTGTGCCCTGAAGTGATCTATAAAAACGGATAGATGGCTTGGATATACTACAATACGTCAAGGTAGGCCACACCATGTTGGGTGAGGCCAGGCCCGCACCTAATCCACTCCTTTGATGATGATGATCCAAAGACTACGTGGGGATGAAACACATGTAGGTATGTCTCACACATGCGGACAGACCGATAAGGTCTCTAATTGTGTAGTGGCAGAACATAGCCCCCGCATCAATATCAGGTATATATGGCAAAACTATGTGAGCCCCACCGTGATATAAGTGTTTTATCCCTGCCTTCTGTTAATTTTGTCAGATCATTTTAGGGCATAAGCCTAGGGTTGTCAATGGGCCAGGCATGGTGTAGGTCTTGGCCTGGATTTTGAACTGTTTTGGACCAGGCTGTTGAGCTGGGCCTATTCAAAATTCAGATTATTATGCCTGAGCCCAGACCATTGGCACTCGTACAGAAGCCCAACAATGAAGCATATCCAAGATCAGTCCTTTAATTCTGCAATTAAGTCTAATAAGTGAACGTTTTCATTTCAAATACATCTCCTATGTTTCAAAGAAGAATTTTGGCAACAGACCTACCAACATGGAAACATCCTCTATAAGAATTTTTATCTTGGAACGACTAACCCATTTTTACCCTTTCTCATACCCAACTAGCTGCAAGGTGGTGGGCGACCATAGTAGGTGTATCCCATCTAACCTGTTCAGCATGGCCATTCCAAAAAGAAGTAATTGCAGGGGCGGTGGGGCACCGTAGTACGTGTATGCTATCTTACGTGTTCGGAATGGCCATTCCAAGAAGAAGATATGACACCACGAAAATAAGACCCGTTCAGTATGTAATCGCAAGAATTAGACCTGTAAGGGATGAGAGGTAGCTGCTAGGAGTACCATTTGGGTTGGGTCAACCTAAAACTAATTGACCCAGCCTCAACTTTGGCTTGTCTTGGGTTGAGGGGTAAGTTGAAAATCCTCAACTGGATCAGGTTGGGTTGGATTTAGGTTGAGTCTTCGGGAAACAACCTTCTATATATATATATATATATATATATATATATATATATATATATATATATATATATATATATATATATATATATATATATATATATATATATATATATATATCTGTGTGTGTGTGAAATTGTACATGAAAGGCCCATGGGCTATGTTGGGAAGCTTAGTGAAACCATAAAATTAAAGTTATCTTTTAAAAGGAGTGAATAGGACCAAATAAAATTTATATTATTTTAAACACAATTATTTATTTAACTAATTTTTAATTTAAGCTAAACAAAACAATTAAATATAAGGCTTTCAAGTTCATAGAGAGTTCGGTCACATAAACTATAAAAAATGTGGTAATTAAGCAACTAATTTATAAACATGTTGGTGTAAATGTGTGTGTGTGTGATGTACTATAATATTCATCTAATCATACGTACATATAATTAAACATTCGATCATACAATTATAATTAAACAAGTGCTCAAATAACAATATCAAACGCGGACATATGTAATATTTTAGTTTTCCTACTACACTCTTGACGGACGCACTTAACATATAAATGCACCGGATTTCACTATTGAAAGTTTAAAATCAAGTTCTCATCTAGCCTTTGTAATCATACACAAGGATTGGTTTCCTCGAAGACTTGCATGATTTTATACAAGCTTGCCACGAGCCTTGGTATAGTCCAATGACATACGTTTACTCTCATCGGAGGCTTCCTCAAAAACTAACACGTACACACTCATATCCGGTGGCCTATACAAGGACTTTGATTTAAGTCCTATATAAACCAATGTCTTACAAAAAAACTTAATCAAGTTTGGCAATTCAAACTTTACACTCAACTCTTCACAAGGAAGGAGTGTAAATGGATTCTTACAAATAATAACTTACTTGTTGGATTGAGCCCCTTTTGTAATGCCTTATCAGATTGCTTGATCACTGCTATCATGTGCTTCAATAAGCTCCCTTAGATCCCTCGGTCATGATGTTGATGCGTCGCTACTGCTTTGGCTTTAGAATCAAACACATTATATGTAATGTTCCTTTCGGTGACCAAGGTGATGTGTGTGTTTTATATCCACGCGGTCGCTCTATTTCCGAACTTATTTTAGGTTATGAGCCCAAAATAGAGCAGATCTAAATATTAGGTGGAACCCACCACACAAAAAATTTTGTGGGCTACAAAAGTTTTAGGTCTCGCTGATATTTGTTTTCCCTCTACCTAAGTTTTTGTGACGTTATCAAATGTTATGTTGATCAACAAATAAATATTACGGTAGGCCTAGGAAGTTTTTAATGGTGGACGTTAAATCACCACTTTTTGTTGTGGTGTAATTCACCTAAGATTTGGATCTGCTTTATTTTTTTTTTTTAGTCATGATCTAAAATAGGGTGCAAAATGGATGGATGGCATGGATTTGAATAGGGTTGTACACGAGTCAAGCTAGCTTGAAAAGCTCACTCGACTCAGCTCGAATCAACTCGGATTGACTTGGCTTGAAAGGCCGACTCGAGGCGAGTCAAGCTTGTTTACTAAAGCTCGAGTTGAGTTCAAGCCAAGTTCGACCATGGTGTATTTCAACCATTGGCACTCCTACAGAAGCCCAACAATGAAGCATATCCAAGATCGGTCCTTTAATTCTGCAATTAAGTCTAATAAGTGAATGTTTTCATTTCAAATACATCTCCTATGTTTCAAAGAAGAATTGTTGCAACAGACCTACCAACATGGAAACATGCTCTATAAGAATTTTTATCTTGGAACGACTAACCCGTTTTTACCCTTTCTTATACCCAACTAGCTGCAGGGGCGGTGGGCGACCATAGTAGGTGTATGCCATCTAACCTGTTCAGCATGGCCATGCCAAAAAGTAGTTGCAGGGGCGGTGGGGCACCGTAGTACGTGTATGCTATCTAACGTGTTCAGAATGGCCATTCCAAGAAGTAGATATGACACTGTGAAAATAAGACCCGTTCAGTATGTAATCGCAAGAATTGGACTTGTAAGGGATGAGAGGTAGCTGCTAGGAGTACCATTTGGGTTGGGTCAACCTGGAACTACTTGGCCCAGCCTCAACTTTGGTTTGTCTTGGGTTGAGGGGTAAGTTGAAAATCCTCAACTGGACCAGGTTGGGTTGGATTTAGGTTGAGTCTCTGGGGAAACGACTTTCTATCATGTGTGTGTTTGTCTGTATATATGTGTGTGTGTGTGTGTGTGTGTGTGTGTGTGTGTGTGTGTGTGTGTGTGTGTGTGAAATTGTACCTAAAAGGCCCATGGATGTGGGGAAGCTTGGTGAAACTATAAAATTAAAGTTATCTTTTAAAAGGGGTAATTAGGACTAAATAAAATTTATACTATTTTAAACACAATTATTTATTTAACTAATTTTTAATTAAAGCTAAACAAAACAATTAAGTATAAGGCTTTCAAGCTAATAGAGGGTTCGGTCACATGAACTATAAAAAATGTGACAATTAAGCAACTAATTTATGAACATGATAGTGTAAATGTGTGCGTGAGATGTGCTACCTATCAACTGCTAGCATTCATCTAATCATACATACATATAATTAAACATTCATTCATATAATCATAATTAAACAAATGCTCCAATAACAATCCCAAATGTGGGCATGTGTAGTATTTCAGTTTCCCTACTATACTCTCACCGGACGCACTTAACCTATAACTATACCGGATTTCACTATTGAAAGTTTTAAATCAAGTTCTCATCTAACTTTTATAATCATACACAAGGATTGGTTTCTTCAAAGACTAACATGATTTTATACAGGCTCGTCATGAACCTCGGTATAGTCCAATGACCTACGTTTATTCTCGTCGGAGGCTCCCTAAAAAATGAACACATACATACTCATGTCCGGTGGCCTACACAAGGACTTTGATTTAAGTCCTACATAAGAACCAATGTCCTACACAAGAACTTAATTAAGTTTGGTAATTCAAACTCTACACTCAACTTTTTATAAGGAAGGAATATACATGGACTCTTACAAATAACAAGTTACTTGTCGGATTGAGTATCTTTTGTAATGTCTTCTCGGATTGCTTGATAGATGTTATCATGTGCTTCGATAAGCTCCTATAGATCCCCTGATCATGATGTTGATGCATTGTCATTGCTTTGGCTCCAGAATTAAATACATTATATGTAATGCTCCTTTTTGTGACCAAGGTGATGTGTGTGTTTTATATCCACGCGATCACTCTATTTCTTAACTTATTTTAGGTTATGAGCCCAAAATAAAGCAGATCTAAATATTAGGTGGACCCCACCACACAAAAAATTTTGTGGGCTACAAAAGTTTTGGGTCTCACTGATATTTTTTTCCCTCCACCTAAGTTTTTGTGACGTTATCAAATGTTATGCTGATTGACAAATAAATATTATGGTAGGCCTAGAAAGTTTTTAATGGTGGACGTTAAATCACCACTATTTGTTGTGGTGTAGTTCACCTAAGATTTGGATCTGCTTTATTCTTTATTCTTTTTTTTTTACTCATGATCTAAAATAAGGTGCAAAATGGATAGAGGGCATGGATATGAATAAGGCTATACACGAGTCAAGCTAGCTTGAAAAGCTCGCTCGACTCAACCCGAATCAGCTCGGATTGACTCGGCTTAAAAGATGACTATAGGCAAGTCAAGCTTGTTTACTAAAGCTCGAGTTGAGTTCAAGCTGAGTTCGACCATGGTGTATTTCGACTCGACTTGACTCAAAGCTTGAGCTCGAGCTCGACTCGGCTCGAGTAATATATTTTAATAATATATATTATATATATTATGTTAATATTAAATATAATATATATATATATATATATATATATATAAGTTTTAAAAAAGAAGTTAAAACTGAAAATTTTTTACTTAAAAAACTTTACCCAACCCTACCTGTCCTCATTTTTTCTTTTTCTTTCCCTTACCCTACTGAGGTAAACTCGACTGGATTAGAGGTAAACTTAACTTGACTTGAACCACTAGATCAACTTGAACTCGACTCGACTGGAGGTAAACTTGACTCAACTCGAACAACTAGCTCGACTCGAACTTGACTCGAAAGCTTTAGCAAACAAGTCAAGCTTCAATGTTGAGCTTGAGGGTGAGCTCGAGCTCAAACTCGAGTATAGCATAGACAAGTCAAGCTGAGCTGGGCCCCCCTAGACTCAGCTCGATGTACAGCCCTAGATATGAAACACAAGCATCCAGGTGGTCCCACGGTCACTGCCTCGCCCAAGTCGGTGTTTCGTCATCCCAAATCCGCTCTCGGTCGGGTACCGCAGCAGAGCATTACCATTTAGGAATATCATGTGCTCGTAACAAAGGCGTCACACATGTCACATGTCACGAGCGTGCAGTATCCAAGACATTTGTAGTAGGTTTCTGTCACGCCCTAAACCCAGAAATCGGATTCATAGGAATCCCGATCACCGAATCCGGTGCCAATAGCCTCCGTAGTACCCCACTCTCGGCTCCTAGCATTCATATGCCAGATTCCAATCCTGGGATCCTACAAGGAGGATTTTTTTTATTTATTTTTTTTGAAATATACATTTAACTAGTAATAAGCATAACCACAAGATTACCCAATTCACAATGGCAACATCGTCATCACATATCTACTAATATAATCATTTGATTACAACATTGAAAAAGAATACATAAATAGAAAATCAAGCTCCAGAAAATCACTGCACGCTCCAAGCTCAACACTGCTGCAACCTAACATCTCCTGTACGCATCTATCGTGCATAAGCTTATAGAAAGCTTAAAGGGTGGTGTAAGTGTGTGCATAAGGTAAGTGTCAAGTATTCAATACAATGCCGTAATCATACAATGTCTAAATAAGAAGAAACACTGACAAGAGCAAGAATAATCAGAGTAAGCAGAAGTATGGACAAGTCTATAAGTCAATCAATATCAGAATATGCAATAGAAATCAACTATGCAAATGAGGAGTCATAGAGAGCCATATAAGTGCAAAAATATAGTAACCCAAAATAGCATATGCCTGCGGATGTAATACAATATGCGATGCGAATGAAATGACCATGCTTGGAGTGTGAAGTCGGGATGATAGTACGTAATATTGTAGGCTACGGGGTCCGCTACAATGGACTTCTATCCAAACCAGTCCCATACCTAAATTTGGATAGTCAGACTCAACATGGTAAACTCCTGATCTCGGGTTGGTCGCGTGCCCAACCGAAATCCTTGCCATAACAAAGGTACACAACAATTAGTTGCGCACCACCAGGCCGAGTGGATAGTGAATGAATGAATGAATGGATAGCATACAACTCCTACTCGATAAGTCCACATATCAGTACGGTTCCTCTCTGAGAAATCACCGGGGTCTATTACACTCCAAACCAGATTGCAGCCCCATCGTGTGCAACAAGGCGAGTGGAAGAGACCTCACTATCTGCCTGTCAATATCGGGCTCGACTCGTCGATAGCGGACCCATTCCTCGAGCTGGTAAGACTCAGCCTAGCATTGCCCCCTACTCTCGGGCGGGTAAGGCCGCACTCCCTTCCAACCGACCACGACACAGTGAAGAGCGCAGCCATCTGGTAATCAGCACTCGGCGCTCATCTACCCACTCGGTCTAGACGTTGGAGCAACCTCTGGAACCAAGAGGGTTTAAGAACTTTCACCTAGGGATATTTATAGTACCCCATGTAGAACAGAATTTCGGTGTCCCATCTGGCCATCCACGATATGCCGGTGGAGGCTACGACCCTGATGTCGCTAGGGCATACAGTAATCACAGCACATAATGCGAGATGCATAGTCATACAATCCAGTCATGCATCAATCCTGCGCAAATCGTGCGCTCATGTGAGACAATATCCACCTATCAGGGAGTCTCATAACAACCATCATTATGACATATGCAAAGGTCAATCACATCTCATAACAGACATATAGATGATGCGTATGGGCATGGATCATGATGCTATGCAATCACATACTCATAATCGGTATCAATAACCGACATCAACAATATGGACATTAAACCAACATTGCCCCCAAGGAATGGTCACATAAAGTCAAACATATAATGGGCTCATAGCCTCACACAAAGGCGTAATATACAATCCAATGGGCCTTACTCAAAGGCACATATACACAACTGGTAAACCCTGCTCATGGGCATAATACATATCACAATGGGCCTTGCCCATAGGCCATGAATACATCACAATGGGCCTTGAATACATGTCATGTGGGCCCTACACATGGATCTTAAATACATCAAATGGGCCATACATCATGGGCCTAATACGTATCATAATGGGCCTTAACTACGGGTTGCAAATACATCATATAAGTCTTGACAATCGGCATTGGCAATCGAAGTCGGAATCGGAGTAGGCCTCAGTAATCGGAATCGGTCACGATAATCAGAATTGTCAATCAGCCACGACAATCGGAATTGATCGATAATCGGCCTCAATACTCAGACTCAATCGCTAATCGATCAATCGGCCATAATATTGGGTACATATCACAATAGGTCTCAATTATGGGTCGCGTATACCTCATGTAGGTCTCGACAATCGGCCTCGGCATTCAAAATCGGCCTTAACAATCGGGATCGATGCACAGAATCGGCCTCGATACTCGGCCTCATATATATCAACTGGGCCAAGACAATGGGAATCGATAAATTGACCACGTCAATCGAGATCGACAATCGGTCACGATAACCGGGATCAGAAATCGGTCACGACAATCAGGATCGATCGATAATCAGAGTCGACAGATCGGTCACATCAATCGGAATCGGCAATCGGTCACAACAATCAAAATTGTTCTGATAATCAGAATCAATAAAATCGGTCACATTAATCGGAATCGGCAATCGGTCGTGACAATCAGAATCGATCGATAATCAGAATCGGCAAATCGGTCACATTAATCAGAATCGGCAATCGGTCGTGACAATCAGAATCAATCGATAATCAGAATCGGTAAATCGGTCACATTAATCAGAATCGGCAATCGATCGCGCTAATCAGCCAATTAAGGCCTAAGGAAAGGTCAAAATGTGGACATTATACCATCATTACCCAACAATGTGGCCATTTAACCAACATTACTCCCAAGGAATGGTCCACATAGAGTCAAACCTAGAGTGGGCCCATGGTCTCACACATGGACCTCATACATAACATAATGGGGCCTCACACAAGGACCTAATGAAACAGCCCATAACCCTCAATGGTTGAGAATAATATGGACTTCTCTCATGTTACCTTATACATCATTATGGCCTCACCACATGGGCCTCTCGTATCTCACAGTGGGCCTCATCATATGGGCCTCTCAACATTACAATGGGCTGCACATTTGGGCCACACATATTTCATATTGGGCCGCTTCCCATGATCCTCACATACATCTCATTGGGTCACATCCCATGGGCTTCACAACATCACATTGGGTTCATCACATAGGCCTCATGGCGCAACCCATGGTCCAGCAATTTGGATGGGCAACTTGTACATATTATGCGTACAACAAGGTGGGCTCAAAGGCTGGACGTCTAGCCCATCTGGGCCTACTGGACGTCCAGAAATCTGGACAGCTAACTGGGCCCATATATAAGGTGGACTTGTCATGGTAATAGGGGCCCACGACTATAGAGGTCTGGAAAATGGTTGGGCACTATGTATATAATTGCATTTATCGCGGTGGGCTCAGTCACAATGGACAAAATATAAAAGGTGGAGCCCTTACCGAATTTTAATACATACATCATAAAACAGGCCAGCCATTTGTCCCATTGATGGACGACTCGCACAGACACGGTGTGGTGGTCCTACGCATCACTAATGGGTCCCCCACAGATGACCAACATATACACAACACTAAAATCAAGATGGGCCAGCTACTGGACGGTCAGTCTAGCAGCGCCCTTGCCCTGCTAGGCGCCTAGACAGATGGGTGATCTAGAGATAAAACACTTACATCGTGTGGGGTCCATGACCTATGGGTGGTGTGGACAGGAACATTCATCAAGGTGGTCCCACGTCCAAGGTCTGGACGGCATGGTCACACATGCATCAAGGCAGGCCTTATATAATCGGGATAGTCGAGATACATCACATGAGGTGGACCTCATCAGTGGGCCGGTCTTACTGGGATGCGGACCGAACCTTGGTGGGTCATCCAATGGGTGCACGGCATGGATAAATGCATACGTCATGGTAGGTCCAGCATGTTGTTGTACCGTTGGCCCCACTTGGGCGTTCCCATAAATGAACGGGCTGGGTGATATCCACATCACGGAGGGCCTCACATAACATCAAAAGGGCCCCACCAAAAGGTGGCCAGCAAGGATATAAAATACATACATCAAGGTGGGCCCCACTCGCTGCAAATGGACGGACGGTTAGATAAAACATAAACCTCATGATCAGACCTACTACTGACATCAACATAGCAGCTGGTGGGCTGCTAGCCCACCGTCCAAGAGATGGGCGGCTTGGACATAACACATATCTCATGATCGGACCCACAACTTTCTGACGTTCAAAACAACAGCTGTATAACTGGCGGGGTCCACATAGATGGACGGTTAGATCAGGCGGACAGAACTACCGACGTTACTACAGAATGAACGGTTGGGATATAACACCTGCCTCAAGATCAGGCCCACAGAAATTGCTGACGTCAATACATCAACTGTGCAGCCGGTAAGACCCACAGGAACTTGCTGATGTAAATCCATCAGCTGAAAATCTGAGCGGTCCCCACCGTCCAAATGGACGGTTGGGATAAACACATAAATCACGGTGATTTCAGGGACGTCCATTTGATGGACGAAATGGATATACAACACGTACATAGGGTGGGTCCCACGGACTAAGTAATATTTGTGTTTTCCCTTTTTATCCAGGGCTGCTGGACGGTGCCAGCAGCTAGCCGTCCAGGCCTGCTGGGTCTCATGGGCCTAGCCCTGAAATGATCTAGAAATGGGACGGGCGAGGAGGATAATTCCCATACATCACGTGGGGTCCCATGGTTGGACGACCTGGATGAAATCCATATCCCAGGTGGTTTCCACCGCCCAGACCCTGACGGTATAGATGAATCACGTACGACAAGGTGGGTATCACGTGAGTGTGGACGGTCGCATACATTGCAGTTGGCCCCACCAGCTGGATAAAGCAGATACATCATGTGGCACCATGGCCTGGAGCGTCTGGTATAACAAATGCCTCGTCCCACATGGCGTGGTCCGGATGGAGCACATATAGCGGGGTGGGTCCTACTTGGTGGGCCACCCCACATCAGATCCAGATGATATTTGTGTTTTCCTCTTCATCAGCCCCAGCTACAAGATGACAGTTGGTGCGGCTGAGATGGCGGTGGGCAGATGATGGACAGTGTAGATATAAGGCACGTACATCAAGGTGGGGTCCACATCAGTGGCCCACTAGCTAGAATCAAACTGACATTTGTGTTATTCCTGCATCCATCAGGTCAGCGGATGGATGGTCCTGCTACTTGCTATGGAGCAGCCCACGAAGGTGCTGCACCTGGGCCGTGCAGATACACATACATTAAGTGGGTTCCACCGTCTGGACAGTCGATCCAACAGGGTGGACATCAAAACCGTCTCACCTGCTGGACGCTCTCGATCGTCCATGCATGTATCCAATAAGTGGGCCACACATCATCAAAAGAATAGAGAGAGAGAGATAGAGGCACCCACCTTTGATCGCCCATTCTTTCTTCCGCCTATGCACTCTAGAGCTCCAAGAGGACATTTTCAACGGTTGAGATGGTGATCCAAGGGTTGGATTTGATGGTAGGAAGGTGGGTCACACCTAGCTTCTCCATGGAAGCCATGGATGGTTTCTTGCTTGGAGGATGAAAGAGAGAGAATGAAAGAGAGAGAATGAGAGAAAGAGGGATGGGTGTGATGGGTGAGAGATGGGTGATGGGGTGATGGATGTGGTGAGTGATGGGTGTAAGAACTTTTTGACTTTTAGGGTTGCTTGGGGATGGGTGTGAGGTGATGTGTACTTGAAATATGACATGATTGATGGGATTGATTTGAAAGGTTGTAGAGATTCTCTTGAGATTTTACAAATGTGTGGCGTTTTCTCGAACTGAACGCAGGCCCACATCTCCTGGCCTAGGTATCGCCTCGGCCCGCGAAACGTGGCATCGAAACCGCGGCGACGGTGCGGTCGTCAAGGTACAAGTCTCAAGTTGAGCCGACACTGAAATACGGGATATGACTCGGGATCGCGCGCAAATATCAGAAAAGGTCGAAGGTTACTGAAATTTGATCGGGAGGACCGCGGAGGCATATGGAACAGTACGGGCTAAGATACGGGTCCTACAGTTTCTGACTAATGTTAATGTATTTATGCGACGCGGTTTGGCCAGTGACGCTGCCACTGGCTAGTGGTCAGTGCTCAGTGGGCCCCACCATAATGTATGCGTCTTATTCATGCTGTCCATTCATTTTTATGTATCATTTTAGGACTTGATATAAAAAACGAGGTAGATCTAAATCTCAGGTGGACCACACCATGGGAAAACAGTAATAATTGAATGTTCACCATTAAAAACTCCCTAAAGCCCACTATAATATTTATTTGACATCCAACCTATTGATTAGGTATTCAAACTTGGATGAAAGAGAAAAATAAATATCAGCTTGTCCAAAACTTTTGTAGCTCCAAGAAGTTTCTGATGTTGTTCATTTAATTAACATTGTGTGGTCTGCTTAGATATTTGGATCTATCTTATTTTTAAGCTCCCACAATATAATAATCTAAAATAATGATTGTACAATATGAATGAAACACGTATCATGATGGGCCATGAAGCACTAACCACTAAGCAATTGGCTAGTGCAAGGGTTTATGGAGAGCCGATTAGGTGAGACCCCGCCTCATCCAAAACCGTGCAGCCCTTTTCGTGGGTTTACCATAGGGCCACCTAAATGTATGTATTATGTGTTGATGCCAAAATCCGGTCGGCCCTCCCTCCACGTCGACCACCATGTATAATCCCTAGAACCTGCACCAAGAAAGCAGGCAAAGGTGACCCTGGCTAAGCCGGGAGACCCTTCGATGCCTAAGTCAGGACAAGGGAATCAGGGTCTGAGTAGAGAGTAGAGGTGAGCTCGATCTTGCGTACCTGTAGATATGGCGATGCGTACTATTTATACCTGCCTATGACGCGGTCTGAGTCCGATAATCTCGGCATGATCCGAGGGATTCTAGGATCATGGAGATATTGCCCGCAATCTACTGATCGCGCAGCGTATCTGGTGGATCGTGCGCTCCTACGAGCGAAGTTATCGGCCACGTCTCGATATGACAGTTTTCATATTGAACGAGTGGGATATGCATGTCGGAGAGTCTGCTCGGCTCGGCTTATCTAAGGATACCACCAGTCCGATCCGCTTGGTCGGGTCAGTTGGTTCCACCATGGCTGGCAAGGCTGACTTCAATAAGCGGTGTGGTTAAGGCGTCGGAGGTCATCCGATCGGAGTATGATTCCGAGTCGTGCACCAATCGTATCGTCTGCCTGGATGTATCACGTCCCGAAGCAGGTCAGATGGATCATGCCTCAGCTCGGACGGGCGCTTGGGGCAGTGTTGTACCGTGAGCTCGGATTTTTCATAACAAAAGCCCCCTACTCTTTGAGCTTGCTCGCGGGCTCGGAGAGTACTTAGGCAGAAAATCTCCCGTCCTCATCATAATGATGGCAGATATCGAATATGTGCGTGCTCATCGCTTCGGTTAACGCGTGGCGACGGTTACGATCCCGCATCCCTTCTCAGCCTGTGAGAAGCCGCCACGTAGACCTGAGAAGGCGTGCCCATAATGCTCCGACTGCTGTGGCGCTGCTTTGCGTATCAAGGCACACTACCCGATGTCAGGCGCTGTACCAACGGTTCGGTACGCGTCCAATGCGGTGTTGCCATGTGTGCTCGGAGATAGGCTCGTGCCGATTCAGCTGCTGCATTAAGGTTTACCATCAATGAGGAAATCGTTCGCAACTTATATAAGGGCGCCCCAGACCTTCGTATAGCATTTTACATTCCGTTTCATAAGAGCATACCGGAGAGGCAATTTTCGACGAGAGGCGATTCAGGCCGACTTCGAAGTTTCCATCAGTAGGCAATTTTTGGCAACCACCCGGTGAGTCTCGCTGACTTTCGCTCTTTTTTCTACCATGTCTTCTGATCTGAAAATCATCCTTAGATACGGTGATGATTACGAGCCGGGGACTATTGAAAGTGAGAGTGGGTCATCCGAAGGCCCTTTCGAGACCACTTTACCGTATCCCCTGCCTCAGAAGCAAAAAATATTAGTTTCTAAGACCAAGCAGCCCAGTAAGAAGACAACCTCCCGACCCCGCGGAGTAGAGACCGCTACCGCCACTTAGATGCCTGCGAATCTTCGTACCGCAGAGGTAGTCCACGGGGGTTCTGTCATTTCATAATTCCAATTGGAGTGGATCTGCTCGGAGTTCTAGATCCCAAACTCCGTTCAGATAAGGGCTCCCGGTCCCTTGGACGTTACCGGCGTCTCAGCTAAGGGAGAGGTGGCTATCTTCCTATGCGCGCTGCAGTGTGGGGTCCGACTACCACTACATCCCTTCATCCGGAAGGTAGTGACCTACCTCGGGTTAGCCCCTGGACAGTTCGCTCCAAATGCATGGAGGGTGATGATATCAGCCTAAATAATTTGGAAGCAAGTTGGGAACCCCGAGCTGACTCTAGAGGAGCTGCTGAGCCTGTACATGGTCAAGCATGATAGCAACGACCCATGGTACTATTTCGTGACTCGAGGGAGTAAAGGGTCGGGGTTAGTAATGCACCTGCCATCTTCCAACAAAGACTTGAAGAACAGGTGGTTCTGGGTGGCGGGTGATTGGGAGGCGTTGGCGGCTGAGTTTAGGACCCCAACTGCCCGGGTTCCAACCCATTTTACCAAGTCAGGTCGGACTTCATTTTACATCTGAGTTGTTGCTTTGATTTTTACTTCAGTCGAAGTAACATTTCCTCCTTTTACAGTTTTTCAAAAGGGGCTGCCACTCCCCGACTCGGACCAGAAAAATTAGGTTGCAAAGTCCAGGGCGCGGTCGGAGTCGCTTCACTCCTGAGCCGATCTGATCACTGCAGCCAACCTCCACTGGTCCGAGCTCTGTAAATCCCAGCCTCTGTTTTCATCCCTTAGTAAGTTGCCTTGATCTTTTCGATGAGCTTTCTTTTGGTTATTTAATAGTTGACATGAAATTTTTTTTTGCAGGTATGGTCGAGGCGTCTGGGGCTCAGAAGAGGAAAGTAGCTCCAACGGCTGCGAAGTTGCTCAAAGAAGCCTCTCGAGTGAAGATCACTCCGAAAAAGCCGGCCCTCCCCCACGTGGGGAAATCTTCTACTGCACCAACTCCATCAGCCCCAACCGTGGAGAAATCTTCTGCTGCACCAACTTCATCAGCCACAACACTCAGGCCAGTTGGCTCATCCTCCGTACCACCGACTCTTACGTGCCCCGGCACCGTCGCGGTTCCCCCGGTAGTCTTGCGCCCAGTGGTACGTCTTCCGCCCGGGCTCTTCTAGGCGAAATGGGCGGCACCCCTGTCATGCCGAGCACCGCTGCTCCTCGATCTCCCACCACCGTCGTTCCCCCCACAATGGAGGTGCCTGCCGCGGTCCCTGAGGGCCTTATCGCTGTGCCTTCCTCCTCCGAATGAGAGGAGGCCAATAAAATAGCTGATAATATGCTTTCCCCCTCGAGGTCGGGGGAGGTCCATGCCAAGGGTCAAAACCCGGCCGGCAGTAGGGTAGGGGCCAAGGGGGATGAATGTTCACTCCCCAAGTGCAGGGTCGTGATGTAGTAATAACTCGGTAAGACCGAGTTTGAATCCCAAGGGACTGAAACTCGTACGTTATCTAAAATTAAATAGAAATAGAACTAGACTAAGATGTATGCTAAATCGAATAGAATTTAAGAAATAATAATGGAATATTTATCTAAAACTTAGGAGAAATCAAAGAAGGGTAACTAGGGATTCAGAAGATCCACTTGTACAGATCAGGGAGATCTTATGCCTGCTTCAAGAATTATGGAATTTACTGAACTGCCGTTGATCTAGTTTTCAAAGAGATGAAAGGTATATGAATTAGACTGGATTCCATCACCATACCATGCCCAGGAGACTATGGCAAACAACAGAATTAAACTAATTACCAACCAATCAATATGTTATGAAAGTTAGGAAGGGTAGTGACATCCGACCATGTCCAGGAGACTATGGTGAACAACAGAGCTTCTTGACGTCATAAACATGGAAAGAAAGAAGGAAATATTCAAAGCATCGCAGACCCATTGTAATTTCAGTCACAACAGACCATTAAAAATCAAAAAGACTTCCATTAATTAAACTAACATCAACATGAATTCAGTTCATAAATTAAACAAAAATTATAGAATAAATTCTCCCATCTCACTACAAGCTTCACCTCTTAGCCCTAGCTAAGAGGTTCAGCCGCTCATGAGTGGACTAGATCTTAAACAAACATAAAAAGAAAAAGAAAAGAAAACAATCCTGCTTCCTCTCTCTCCTGACAATCCACGTCCAAGCCCACGTCTCCAAGCCTCCAGCTGTGTATCAGATCTGATCTCCAAGGTAAAGATGATGATTTTCTTTCACCTCTCTCTCTCCCTTTTTTATAGCATGGAAGGAACGGTTTGCAATTTGAGTCAGTGCGGAAGGCTGGAGTTGGCGGACGCTTTCGCACAAACGTCGATCCAGCAAGTCGGTGGGAAAGAGAGAGATTACGCAGTGAACAAGCAACTTACTCTTGCGTTTGGAATGAGTTTTTGGGATGAAAGATCATCCCAAACTCTGATTTATTTCCATGAATAGGGTCAGGATCCCATGCTGCATATTCTGGACGGATTGGATCATTGATTCGACGGTGATCACGAATGTCATTGGGCCCACAGCGGCCGAATTTCTCGTACGCGGAACAGAGCTGCGTAACTGGTTACGTTATGCTGACAGTGGGGCCCACTTCACTGTTATGTTGCACAATCCAAGCCGTTCATTGGTTTACTGGCGCAATTTAAGTCAGGAATGAATGGTTTTTTTCTCAGACTCGGTGTGACCCACATAACTTTTCTTCCCGCCGTCCGAATTGTGTTCAACGGCTTGGATCTTCCGATAGTTCACCTGAGGGAGAAAGGGCACCTAGGTCTTGGTAACATAAGCCTTTGACGTCTAATGGATGGCTTAGATTGGCTACATGGACAATAGGTGGGTCCCACAACTGCGAATCGAGCATCAATGCGTAAGTCGTTGTACATATGCGGAAAAGCGATTTTTCGTTAACTGTGGGGCCCACATGCCTTGGTCTTGGATGAATCAGAACCGTCCATTGGATTCTCATCGAAAAACCATCTGGTAGTGGTAAGATTTCACTGATTTTGGTGTGGCCCACAAGATTTTATACTTCACTGTCCATTAGACGCTGGACGGTTAAAAACTGATCTTCAATGCTCGTTTTGAAAAATATCCACCTGGGCCATGGTAAGTGGGGCCTTTTAGGTCTGATAAACGGCCTCGATCATCCCTATGATTGATCATGGTGGCCCATGAAAAATTGTCCACACGCTCTGTTCTGAGCGTTCGCCGCTGAGAAGAAGGAATGTAACTTCTTTATGAAATTTTCGCTCAAAAGGTCTGTTGACCGACTTTGGCAATTCGGTGCACTGCAAGTGCATGTGTACCCCATGTACACATAGTGTAGTGTCGGGTCCATTATGATGATCTTGCAAAATCTCCTCCTTCCATCCTTCCTATATCCTCATATAATGGAATGATTCCAAATTTTAAGCATATCTAGATCCCAAGTGGGCCTCGAATTAGTAAATTGTGGGCTGATTTGTCCATTAGGACACTTCTAATGGGATCCAATGTCTAAAATTTGACATGTATGGTTAATTTATGCTCCTCAGGTTACGTATGAAGTTTTGAGCCAAACTGATGGTGGGAACCCTGTGATCTTGTGTTCTAGACCAATTTCAGGCCATTTGACCGTCAGTTTCTCGATTTTCTCAGGTTTCTGACGTGTAAATCTGTCGATCCTGCTCCCCCTGGGTACGTCCCTTGCCTTGGTGATCATCAGAGCATTAAATCCAAGCTTTTAGTATCATTTTTCAGTCCATGCTCATAAAATCACCTTGCAACATAAACACGATTAAATCGGGTATTAAACGGTTATCATGCTCATAAATTCAAGAAATTACTGGGTCTAATATGCAATATTTGACCCTCAACACTGAGGCTTCGGCCCAGGAGGGCACAAACGGCGGGAGGTTTGAGCCCGGTTATCATATGGCTTGCTTGGCTCCGTGGGCTGCCAAGCATGCTAAGGAGGAGGATATCGCTCAGACTCTAAAGCAGTCGAAGAGCGGCTTCTTGAACGACTTCGCCTCCGTGTGCTACATGGTATGTCTCCGAGAAGATCCTCTTTTTTTTTCTTTCTTTTGTTGTTATGCACTGTAGATTCTGATCTTTATTTTCTGTTCAGGCCGTCCCGATGCTGCTCTCCATTCGTCAAAGAGTGCGGGAGCACAAGGAGATGGAGGTAGAGGCCATGAAGGCTGAGCAGACTAGCCTGCGCCAATAGCTCGCAGGCGAGAGGACTAAGGTTAGGCGGTTGCAAGGTGTTATCATTGGCTTGGAGAACAGGGAGTTGCAGCTGCAGGACAAGGCAGATGACTTCAAGAAGACTGGCGATGCGGCGACCATTGAGCTAACCCGTGTCAGGGCCCACGCGGACTCCTTAGCCATGAAGACCGCTCAGCTCGGAGAAGCTCTGAACTGTAATAAGGCCGAGGCGACTGAAGAACGGACACGAGCCGTGAATCAGGCCGTGGAAGCCCAGCGAGCGAAGGATGAGGCTTCTTTGGCCGCAGCGATTGCTGCTGCTGTCGAAAGCTTCAAGATTTTCAAGGAGAGGGACGCTAAAGCTGCAACGTTCTACAATCGCGGCTTCGACGCTTACCTTGAGGTAGTCCTGGATTTATACCCAAACCTTGATCTTGATTCCCTCCTGCCTGACGACTCTGAAGATGCTCCGGTCGAAGTCGTCCGTTCGGATCCAGCTCCTGACGCTCAGGCTCCTGATGCCCAAGCTTCTCCTCAGGCCTGAAGACTATCATTTTGCTTCTTTTTTTCTTTTTTCTTTTTGAAACTATCAATGTACTTTCAACCATGTACTTTTATCCCTCCGAGGGGATTCAATTAAGAACATTCTTTTTACATTGTCTATTTGTATGTCGAGCTGGTTTCTTTATGGGTTTAGTCAGCTGTCGTTTAGTTAGTTTTTAGGGTCGGTTGTCCGAGACTTTTCGGCCCAAGTTTTAGTTGGGTCCAATCTCTTTGGATGCCCGGTTCATCGCCTTTATTTTGTTGTATACCGAGCCGAACACTTAACCGGAGGGTCGAGTTATTATTAGGCTTTTTCCCTTGGAGGGGTGCCTTATCGATCTTTCGTTAGATTGGGTTCCGATTCCTTAAGGGATCGGACCATTTATTAGGCTTTTTTCCTTTAGAGGGATGCCTTATCGATCTTTCGCTAGGTTGGGTTCTGATTCCTTAAAGGATCAGACCATTTAATTCGTGCTTGTGCGGATAGGGCAATCGAACAAGCATTTAAAGGTACAATCGATCTTTTATTAAGAGCCTTAAAGGCCAGTCACTCGGAGGCATACATTTTATTATGAGCCTTAAAGGCTATTTCCTCACGGGTAGTATATCTTCAAGTGCTCGGCATTCCAAGGATGAGGGAGATGATGGCCTTCAAGGTCTTCCAGGTGGTACGAGCCCGGTTTGGCAGATTTGACTACACGATATGGACCTTCCCAATTGGGTCCTAGCGCTCCTGCCCCTGGCTCGGCCGTGTTATAGAAAACCCACCGGAGGACTAAGTCCCCTGGTTAGAAGCGCCTGACTCTGACTTTAGAATTGTAGAAGTGCGCAACCTGCTGGTGTCGAGCCTCTGTTCGGAGCTTGAAAATTTCTCTGAGTTCTTTGAGCAAATCCAGATTAGTCGCCATTTGCTCGGAGTTCTGACTTTCTTCGAAACCCCTAACCCACGCCGTAGGGAGTTCGATTTCCACCGGCACCATTGTCTCCAAGCCGTAAGATAACGAAAATGGAGTTTCGCCCGTCGAAGTCTAGACTGTAGTCCTGTAAGCCCAGAGGACGAAGGGGAGCTCTTCGGCCCAATTTCCTTTTGCTTTTTTCAGTCTCGTCTTGAGATGGTGTTTGATAATCTTGTTGACCGTCTCTACCTGTCTGTTCGACTGTGGGTGCCGAGGTGATGAGTAGGCATTCACAATGCCAAACCCTTGACACATACTTCGAAACTTATCATTGTCGAATTGGCGGCCATTATCAGAAACGATGATTCTCGAAATCCCGAACCGGCAGATGATATTTTTTCACACAAAATCGATTACTTTCTGCTCGATGATCTTTGCGACTGACTCAGCCTCGGCCCACTTGGTGAAGTAGTCGACCGTGACTATAGCGAACTTGACTTGTCCCTTCCCAGTAGGCAAGAGACCATTGATGTTGATCCCCCATTTAGTGAACGGTCATGGCCTACTCATGGGGGTCATTTCTTCTGCCGGTTGCCTCGGCACAGCAGAAAAATGCTGGCACTCGTCGCACTTCTAAACAAAATCCTTGGAGTCTTGCTTAAGGATTGGCCAGAAATACCCTTGACGAAGTATCTTCATGGCCAAGGCGCGACTGCCAGAATGGTTTCTGTAGATTCCCTCGTGAATCTCCCGAATCACGTAGTCGGCTTCATCCGGTCGGAGACATCTAAGTTAAGGCTGAAAATGTCCCTTCTTGTACAGCACTCCGTCCAATATGGCGTATCGAGCCGCTCGAACCCTAAGTTGCATCGCCTCTAATTTATTCGAGGGGGCCTCACCGATTGATAGGTAATTGAAAATCAGGTCCATCCAACTAGGAATGGACTGGACGGGGTTAACTTTCTCGGACTGGCTAATGCTTGGGTGTTCAATGAACTCGACCGGAACAAAGCATGAGACCTTCCCCTCGGAGGCCGAGGCGTGCCTCGCTAGGACATTGGCCCATGAGTTCTCGGCTCTAAGGATCTGTCGGATGGTGCAACTCCAAAACTTCCCAATCAATTTCCTCGCTTCCTCAAGGTATGCGATCATTCTGGCTTCCTTAGCTTCATACTCCGATGAGATGTGGTTCACTACCAGCTGTGAGTCACAACGGACTTGAAGAGTTTGAACGCCTAGGCTCGCTGCAACCTGAGCCCGGCTAACAGTGCCTCGTACTCGGCCTCGTTATTTGAAGCTTTGAACCCGAGCCTAATGGCGTATTGGATTGTTGTTGAATCAGGTACAACCAGGACGACACCGGCTCCAGCTCCTTTAATGTTGGAAGATCCATCAACATAAAGGACCCACCCCGGATCCGACGCTGCTTCTTGATTGTTCAGCGGGACAGACGGTGTCATTTCCACTTCCTTTCTGACTTGCTCTTCATCCGGAGTTGTGAATTCGGCGATAAAGTCGGCTACGGCTTGACCCTTGAGTGTTGTCCTGGGTCGGAATTGGATATCAAACTCTCCGAGTTCTACGGCCCATTTGGTCATCTGATCTGACACTTCCGGTCTCTAGAGGATCTGCCTTAGAGGAGAGTCTGTTAGCACAACTATGGAGTGGGCTTGGAAATATGGCCGCAGTCTTCTAGCTGAGACGACGAGGCACAACGCCAATTTCTCTAAAGACTGGTACCTTGTTTCAGCTGGTACCATGACTTTGCTTACATAATAGACGGGGTACTGCTTGCCTCCGACTTCTCTGATCAGAGCCAACTGACAGCTAACGCCGAGACGGCGAGGTAGAGGAATAAAGGTTCCCCTTCTTTAGGATTGGTCAGTAGGGGTGGTAAACCTAAGTACTGTTTTAATTGCTGGAAGGCTTGCTCGCATTCTTGCGTCCACTCCACCCTCTTGTGACCCTTCAGCTGCTGGAAGAAGGGACGACATTTATCCGTAGCCCTAGATATGAAGCGTCCGAGGGCTGCGACTCTTCCCATGAGACACTATATTTTCTTGAGAGTCCGAGGCGAGTTCATGTCTAGGAGGGCTTTGATCTTGTCTGGGTTCGCCTTGATACCCCGCTGGCTGACTTGGAAGCCCAGGAATTTTCCTGACTCAACCCCGAACACGCACTTGGCGGGGTTAAGATTCATCTGGTATTCACGGAGGACGTTGAATGTTTCTTTGAGATCAACAAGGTGGTCGGAGGCTTTGATACTCTTCACCAGCATGTCGTCCACATACACCTCCATGGTGTGTCCGATCTGTTTAGCAAAAATCTGATTCACCAGTCTCTGATAAGTTACACCAGCGTTTTTCAGGCCAAATGGCATGACCCGGTAACTATAAAGTCCCCTATCCGTGACAAAGGTGGTCTTCTACCTATATGGGGGATGCATGGCGATCTGGTTGTACCCGGAGTAAGCATCCAGAAATGAGAGTAACTCGTGTCCGGCCATGTTGTCCACCAGTTGGTCGATCTGAGGTAACGGGAAGCTGTCTTTGGGACACGCCTTATTCAGATCGGAGTAGTCTACGCAGACCCGCCACTTCCCTTTTGACTTCTTGACGACCACAACATTTACTATCGAGTCAGGGTAATATACTTCTTATATGAAGCCTGCATCGAGTAGGACGGAGACCTACTCGGCAATGGCTTTATATCGTTCGGCATCGAACGACCTTCTTTTTTTCTTAACTAGCCGGTGGTCTGGGTCCACATTCAGCCTGTGGACTTGCACATCGGGTGAGATCCCCGGCATATCTGCATGTGACTATGCGAAGACATCTCGGTGTTGTCTCAAGAAGGTCAATAACTCGTTCCTCCGCTCGGGATTCAGTGATGATCCGAGCTAAACAGTTTTGCTCGGATCTGATTCATCAAGCGGCACTCTTATCAGATCTTCGACTGAGGAACTTTCTTCTGTCGATCCCCGAGGGATAAAGGCGTCCACTACGAGCGTTTGTTTGGAGGCCCATTTCCTTACAGCTATCGCATAACACCTTCGGGCCTCGCGTTGGTTGTCTCGGAGATAACCGATCCCACCTTCGGCTGGAAACTTCATCATCAGATGATAAGTTGAGACGACTGCCCTCATAGCATTGAGGGAGGGTTGGCCCAGAATCACGTTGTGGACTGATGGAACATTGATAACTAAAAAGTCAACCAAAAGCGTGACCTGATGTTACCCTTCTCCCGTTGTTACTGGGAGGGAGATGGCTCCTTCGGAGATGACTCTCTATCCGGCAAAGCGGTGCAAGGGAGTCTTCACAGGTTGGAGCTTGTACCGTGAAATTCTCATCTTCTCGAACGCCTCGGAATACATGATGTCAGCCGAACTCTCGGTGTTGACCAAGATACGGTACACTTTATGATTGGCAATGGTCATAGTGACCACTAGCGCGTCGTCGTGCGGATGCTAGACCCTGCGTGCATCATCTTCTGTGAAGGTTAGGCTGCACGGAGCGACACGGAGTTCCTTGCTGGGACGTTCTGTCAGGTGAATGTGGTGTTCCGACTCAAAACTCCGAGAATGGGCTTTTCGTGCCCTGTTTGAATCCCCTCTCCCAGCTGAGCTTCCGAAGATGGTGCGAATTTTGGCGGGCTTCTCTGGAGGGTTGTTCGACTAATCTTGCGGCCGTTTTTCTCTCCGAGTGGATTTCTCCTTTTTGGCATAACGACGTAGATGTCCTTTACAGATGAGGGACAAAATTTTATCCTTTAGATCCACATAATCGTCCGAGCGGACTGAAAAAAGGAAAGTTTGTCTTCGGTGGATTCTTTCCGATGGAGAAGGTAAACTTTTCTTCTTTCAGTCCGCTCAGAATGGTGGCGAGGGTCATCTTATCATCATAGTCCTCGACATGCAATGCTTCTTCGTTGAAGCGGGTGTGTAATCCTTCAACGACTCCTTCGGGGTCTGCTTAATGGTGAGCAGGTGAGTGTTGGGCTTCCGACTTCTCTTACTGCTTATGAATTGCGTGAGGAATAGTCGACTCAGTTCCGCGAATGAGCCTACGGAATTTGGTTTCAACTGGCGATACCAAATCAAAGCGGATCCGGTGAGGGTGATAAAGAACCCTCTACACATCATCACATCCGTTGCAATCTGAATCTGCATTCATGATCTGTAGGACTCCAAGTGTTCGGATGGGTCCCCAGATCCTGAATACTGGATGACGGGAGGCATCCAAAATCTCTGCGGCATCACTTCAGCCATTATGACCGAGGTAAAAGGAGGCTCGGTCTCTTCCATCATCGCCTGGATCATGGTCGGAACTGTCGATTGTTCTTGCTTTTTCTCCAATATCAGGAACTTATCCTTCAGTTTCGCAAAGCGCGCTTCCTAGGGATCCTTATTTTCAGCGACGACCCTGGCACATGTTCGACCTCCGACGTTCCTCTCTCTCTCCTTCGTTCCAGCTGATGACGGAGATCCAAGGGCGGTATGGCAGATGTCGCTGAATGAACGGTCGTCGGAGCCCAAGTAGTGGGGTTCCGCGCGGATACTTCCGCACGTGCCGTAAGAAGATTTTGACTCGAATACGGTACCCCCGAGTGTTGGGGGGCTTCGGGCCTCACACTCTTCGGTACGGAGCGAGTTTCCACGAACAGCCCTACCGGCTCGAGGACGGGTTGTTCTTGAGCAGGGCGTGGCTCTAGCTCTCTCTGTTTCATTCAATTTATCTCGTCGCGCAGGGCCTGGATCTCGTTCTGCATAGTGCGATACTTGCTCGACCGATTACACGAATGCTGGGAAGGTCCTGGTGCGGACTCGGCATGAAGCGATGATGATGACCGAGTCTGCTCATTGGGTTGTGGCTGCACCGCTGCAGCTTTCTTCTTCTTCGCTATTGCTTGAGAAAATGAGAACCTGACTTCTAGTTTCAGGTTCCCACAGACAGCGCCAAAAAATGTTGATGCCAAAATCCGATCGGCTCTCCCTCCACGTCGACCACCACGTATAATCCCTAGAACCTGCACCAGGAAAGCAGGTAAAGGTGACCCTGGCTAAACCGGGGGACCCTCCGATGCCTAAGTCAGGACAAGAGAATCAGGGTCTGAGTAGAGAATAGAGGAGAGCTCGATCTTGCGTACCTCTAGTTATGGCGATGCGTACTATTTATACCTGCCTATGAGGCGGTCTGAGTCCGATAATCTCGGCACGATCAGAGGGATTCTAGGATCATGGAGATATTGCCCGCAATCTACTAATCGCGCAGCGTATCTGGTGGATCGTGCGCTCATACGAGCGAAGTTACCGGCCACGTCTCGATATGACAGTTTCCATATTGAACGAGTGGGATATGCACGTCGGAGAGTCTACTCGGCTCGGCTTATCTAAGGATACCACCAGTCTGATCCGCCTGGTCGGCTCAGTTGATTCCACCATGGCTGGCAGGGCTGACTTCAATAAGTGGTGTGGTTAAGGCGTCGGAGGTCATCCGATCGGAGTATGATTCCGAATCGCGCACCAACCGTGTCGTTTGCCCGAATGGATCACATCCCGAAGTAGGTCAGATGGATCATGCCTCGGATCGGACGGGCGCTTGGGGCAGTGTTGTACCGTGAGCTCGGATTTTCCATAACATTATGCATCCACGTTGTCTATCCATTTCTCATTATCATTTCATTTTAGGTCATTATCCCAGCAATGAAGTAGATCTAATTAACAGGTGGACTATACCATCAGAAATAGTGATTATTGGCCATCCTACCATTAAAAACTTCTTAAGGTGCACATTAATGTTCCCATGGTGTTTTTTTACCATTCAATTGTTTATAATGTCAAATAAGCCTGAATGGAGGAAGAAAACAAATATCAGCATTACTCAAAACTTATGTAGCCCCTTAATAGTCAATCAACACTCTAAGGGCCCACGATATATAATACATACATCAAGGTGGCCCCCACGATAACCCCATGTTAAGAACCACACGTATTAGGTGAGGCCTGGGTCTCACCTAATCCGCTCCACAAATCTAAGTTGGGTCCCATATATTGGATGGTCTGATTTGATTTTTATGTAGTACAAGTGCACTTTTTGACTGAATACAGACTAGCCATCACAACTATATTACTTGATAACCGTCAAAAACATTGAACTTACCAAAAATACTTCACCCTTTAAAAAACCGACTAAACTGACCTGGGCCTGTTCTAGCAGAAGCTCATGATCTTTCCATGGAGCTCAAGACAGCAACGGGTTTCTATCTCCAGCATTTAATAGTTGAGGGCAGCTCTCCGTACGGTCAATTTCAACTCATTTGCAATCAATGTCGGCTAATCCAATCCAAATCTCAGGTGGACCACACTGCATTATTAACTCAAAAAATAGTAAAAATATTAATGACTTAACATTTAGATTTAGTTAATAATTTACAATGAAATTTTTATTTTTACCAATATTTTTTCATCTGTAACAAAAAATTCAAAATTTTTAAATATTTAAAATTTTCTTATCCCAAGAAACTGCCAACGAAGAGACCTGTCATTTTACCATTATGTCTACAGTAGTGAAATGATGAGTGGTGTTTGAACGCCCATCATTAAAAACTTCCTACGGCCCACCACAATGTATATCTGCCATCTAAGTCTCATTTTTTTGAGCTTTGGGTTTGCTTTGCTTTTTGATTCCTACTCTTAAAATTATCTCACAAAATGAATTAACGGTGTGGATATAACAGATTATGGTATGCTCAGCTTTGGGTTTGCTTTGCTTTTTGATTCCTACTCTTAAAATTATCTCAAAAAATGAATTAACGGTGTGGATATAACAGATTATGGTAGGCCCACAGAGCATGGGGAGGCAGGTGGTGTGTGGCACACTCCCCAAAGCCTAAGTCGCGCAGTTACCTCGCACAGATCTTGTTCGATGAAAACAACATGGCAGCCTGTCTTTTCAGCCGCCAAAAAATGGGGAGAGCCATTATGGAAAAGACAATTTTATCCCTGATTGCCTACATATATTACTATATTTCAAGGACTACCACTCCTTTGAAGGTCATGTTATGCTGCGCAGCACGTAATTTATTTGGGTGAGAAAAATTCGGCATATCTCGTTTGCCCGAGTCATCGAAAATTCTGTGGATCAATGAGCCCAATGGCATTTCACGTGCCTTTAACACTGAAGATTCACACTCAATTATAATCTATAAGGGCGTATTTGGCCGGGCAGATCCCATGTCATTAGGAGGGATGGGATCAATTTTAAGGTCATGATGGTGGTGTCAGTGGATTGTCCTAAGATTCATGGGATTGCTTATATCTTGGGATAAGTTCATTGGGTCTATTTAGCATGCCCTGCATATCTCAGGATTTTACCTTTCAATCCATCTAACTAACGGATAGGATCAATTTTAAAGTAAAAATGGCAATGTCAATGGATTGTCTTAAGATCCATGGGATTGCTCATATCCCAAAACAAGCTCACTGGTTCTGTTTGGATTGTCATGCCTGTCCCAGGATACTGCCGTCCCATTCCTCCTAATATCGTGAAATCTGCCTGGCCAAACAGGCCCTAAGTAACTTATATATCAACTGGATTTGGATTGTGCAGGGCAACCTAAGCCTAAACTTGAGCTCGGTTCAAGTTTTATTAAGTTAGTGGTTGTATAGCTTAAGCTTAAGATTAAACCTGATATATTTTGCTAAAGCTCAACCCAATGTTACATCAATAACAAATCAGTCAGGTTGAACTCGCGCAACTTTCAGTCCTAGTTTTAGTGGTTAATCCATGAACCTCATTGCGTGAGGGATCAACATGGATTGCATAGTAATAGTCTAAGTCTGAATAATGATTTGTGGGCCCATCATGATTTATGTATTTTATGGACTCTTTCCATCCATTTATCTAGTTGTGTGATCCCAAAAAGAGGCAGATCCAAATCTCTCTTGGACCACACCACAAGCAACAGTGGTGATCGAACGCCCATGGTTAAAAACTTATTGGAGCCAAAAGTTTTGCATCAAGCTGGTATTTTTGTTTTCCTTATCCAAGCCAGCTAACAAATATGTTAGATATCAAATACACATTACAGTTAGCCATGGGAAGGTTTTTTTTTTTTGTGTATGATGGGTGTTGAATCACCATGGTTTTCTTGTGGTGTGGTTCACTTGATATTTAGATATGCCACATTTTTTAGCTCGTCCTAAAATAATGATCCAAAATGATGGATGGCGTGGTTAAGACATACATTTTGAATTGTATGCCATGCATATCATTTCCTGCTCATCAAGGGTTACACACTGCATCATGTAACTCTCTATGCCCTGCTCTGGTTTTTCATATTTTAGAATATGGCTGGGCGACAAGGGTTTTGTAAGAAAATCATTTATTTTTTACATCATGGCAAAAAGAATTAAGATATTTCAATGCTTAAGTGGATAATATGAGCAAGAAAGATAGAAGATTAAAAGCCATTCATTGAAATATTAGTAAGGCCACAGCTTGTTTGTGAACAATCCAGCCCATTCATCTATTTCTCTACTTCAATTTTGGGTAGATCTTAAGCCCAAGTGAGCCACGCAACAGGAAACAGTGGGAAAATATCCGCATTATTGAAATATCTTCGGCCATCATATGCCCACTTGAAGATTGGGATATACCTCACTTGGAGTCACACTTTTAAATGAGTTGGCAGAACAGGTGAACGGGAAAATTTTTTCATGAACATCAACGTGGGGCTGATACAAGCAGTGGTGAGGGTTGCACGAATACAATGTTCACAGTAGACGTCTGACATTTAAGTGAGGGGAGAGGGTGGGTCCTTATTCTTGCCCGGATGGTAGACTCACAGGAGTTTCAACTCCCTGTCAAGGGTTCGAGTACCCATAGGGCCTGAAATTCCACCAGCTTGAGTGCGTGAGGTGTGTGTGCGTGTGTTTATAATAATAATAATAATAAGTGTGGGGAGAGGGTTGCCTGACAGTAGGTGTGTCTCACCATAGACAAATCTATGGGACCATCTATTTTCCTGCTCATTTTAGGACAGCCCAAAAATTAAAATAGACACAAATCTCAAGTGGGCCACATGGCTAAGAAGGATTTAGGATTAAACGCCCATAATTCAAAAGTTGGTAGGACCACATAAATCTATTGGTCCGTCAATTTTTCGAGCTCAATTTATAGCATTGGGTAAAAAATGAGTCAACTCTTAGATCAAAAAGTTTGAAGCCCAAAGGAACTACATGACAGTAAAAGGTGAGAAAGAATAACCACAGTTAAAATACATTGGGCTCATTGTGTGGCCTATTCTGACCTCTGGAGGCACGTGCCGTTGTAGTGAGGGTTGTACGGAAATTAATTTAAAAGATATTGAGAAGTTTTCGACTGTACCCGGCCTTTTACCCACCGTCTTTTCAAAATGTTTCTAAACTTTTCTTTGGTAATTAAATCATTAAATGCAAACGTACTATTTTCAGACGAAAATACTCTCGTATTAAGGATGGGTGCGCTGTCCATTTTCTAAACCTACGGCTAAGATCCGTAGTCATATGTACTGCACCTAGTATGCTCTGTACACTTACTCGACCAATGCCAATGGTTATAATTCGTAGCCATATGTGTACGGTGTGGATGGTGCAACCATGCAGAATGCAAGGCTATTTTCGTTTGAAAATAATTGGTTGTACCGAATCATTTAGTTTCAAAAAATAAAGCTTAAGAGCGTTTGGAAAAGACGGTGGGTAAAAGGTAGGGGCCTACAATCGGCAATCACTCAAAAGATATTAGTGGGGTTGTTGGACATTTAAGTCGGGCGGAGTTGTTGGACCGTAGGTGGAGGCCAGCATTACATTTGTTATAAATCCATTCCGTCCATCAGATTTGTCATCTTATTCTGGCGATGGGAGCAAAAAATGCGGCAGATACAATCCTTAAGTGGGCCACACGAACAAGAAAGACTGGGGATTGAACACTGACCGTTGAACCATTACTCTTGCCACAGATTGTTTGTGACAAATCTACCATGTTCATCTGTTAAAACAACTCATTTTAGAGTCTGGACGAAAAATGAGTCAGATTTGAAGCTTATGAAGCTTATGTGGGCCACACGACAGGAAAAAGTGAGAAGAATTCCTGCAGTTGAAATATCATGGGCCATCGTGGCACTTGTTTGAGGTCTAAATCTACCTCATTTTTGGGATGGTAAAATTAAATGAACTGGAAAGACAGATGAACGGAGTGGATTTCACACAAACATGAAAGTGCGTTCGACGTATGATCAAGGTGACGGTTGGCACCACAAATTTAGAGGTGGGCAAGTTGGACCTGATCCGGTGAATCTGACCCGATCCGACCCAACTCGGTACCGTTCCGAATAGAACCGACGGCCTAAATCGGCCCTGATCGAATCTGTCCATCGAGATCCGGTCATTTTTTGACTCGGATTCGGATAGAGGTGTATCCGAACAGAACCGACCCGAAACCCGGACCGAAAGGGTCCGAACCGACCCGACTCGACCCGACCCGACCCGACCCGGGATATAAATATCCCTCGTTTTTGCAAAATTCTCTCCACGCATATTTGGCTTTTCATTTGGCCCCCAAAAACTCTGCCCAATATACACCGAAGCCCCAACTTTATTTCTCTATCTTTCTTTATCTCTCTTTATATCTGTTTTTCCCTGTATTTGTCTCTCCCTTTTTATTGAAGAAGAAGGTAAGAAGAAGATTAACTAGATGTCTTGCGGTGGATTTTGGAGCTTTTATGGAATTTCTGTAGTGGAGAGAAATATACAGGCAGAGTTGTTGGGTTTTAGAGCTCGATTTCTATGTCGGGGAGGGAAATACATAGGGAGAGAGAGTCGCAGCAGGCATGGTTGGCATTAAGCTATTTACCTATTGGTTGACGGAAGTGTATTGGCTGGTGTACGAAGTGGATTTGTAGGTGTAACGTTAGCAAGTTGTGTGGGTCTGATTACAAGGTATGTGTTATATCCAAACCGTCTATCCATTTGACAATATTGTATTAACGCTTGAGACCAAAATTAAGACATCTAACTATTAAGTGGACCACACTACGAAAAGTAGTGGGAGATTGAACATCTACCAATGAAACCCTTCTTGGGTTCAGAGAAGTTTTGGATCAATATTAAATTTGTTTTTCCTCTTCACTGAGGTCTTTGGGACCTTACGAACAGATTGGATGAAAATAAACGCTATGGTGGGCCATACAAATTGTTCAACGGTGAAAATCATTATCTCCGCTTCTATTTATGGTGTGGTCCAGATGATCTTCGGATATGATTCATTTTTTGGATAATGCTCTAAAATGAACTCTAAAAACAGATGAATGGTATAGATTTACTAAATACATCACTGTGGGGCCATGTAACTTTAATCTCCTTTGAACCGTTCGTACAACTCGGAGCTCGAGGAGCGTCAGGGCTCATCTTCGCACGACACGTACAGAGCACGGCTGCTGGTAGGAGGCTAGGAGCTATAGCCTATATGGATTGGCTACTCCCCTTGACACCGACCATTGATTGATGGTCGGTGCTCTGTCGGGCCCCTATGATGTATGTGTATCATCCATGCCGTCCATCTATTTTTATATATCATTTTATGGTATGATAAAAAAAATGAATTATATCTCTATCTCAAGTGGACCACATTACAGGAAACAGTGTTGAATGAATTTTGACCGTTAGAAACGTTTTGGGGGCCATAAAAGTTTTGAATCAATTTGATATTTATTTTTTCCCTTCATCTGGGTCTTTATGACCAAATCAACAGATTGGATGTGAAATAAACAGTATAGTGGGCCTTAGGAGGATTTTAATTGTGAATATCTATTCATTATTTTTGACCTGTGGTATGGCCCACTTAAGATTTATATCCCTATCAATTTTTATACCAAGCCCTAAAATGATCTGTAAAAATTGATGAACGGCATGGATGAAAGACATACATCATGGTGGGGCCCACATATCACCGACCGGAGTAGCCAATCCGTTCACACTCATCCATGGAGCAGCTGTATAGCTCGTAGGAGCTATAGACAGTGACAGGTTGAGTAGCGAGACTAGCTCACAGTGGTTGAATAATGAAGTTACGTTAACAAGTTTCTTGGGCCCCACCATAATGTATGTTTTATATCCACACCTTCCATCCATATGGAGAGATCATCTTAGGGCAATACCCAAAGAACGGGTTAAATCCAAAGCTCCAATGGACCCCAGAGCAGAAAAAAGTAGGACAGTGACGCCCACCATTGAAAATATTTAAAGGCCATGAAAGTTTTAGATCAGGTTGATATTTGTGTTTTCTCTTTATTTCATGTCTTTTTTAACTTTTGAACATGTTAGATTTCAAATAAACATTATGGTGGGCCTTAGGATAGTTTCAATGGTGGGAATCACTTTCCCAGCTATTTTCTTTAGCGTGGTCCACTATAATATTTTGTTTACCTAATTCTTTGATTCATTCTCTAAAATGATATCTAAAAATGGATGAACGGTGTGGATTATAACACATCATAGTGGGGTGTGGATTATAACACATATATCATAGTGCAGCCCACAGAGGTGACGCACGCCAACTCAACCCATGACCGTCAGCATCATTAGTATATAGTTGTAGCCGTAGGCATTTCTTACCCAGCACATTAAGACATGTCGTGCAAAGAGGAGTAGAGGCAGGCCTCGAGCTCCGAACAGTACGAATGGCTCAAATTAGATCAAAGTTACATAGACCCCTATATCCACAACGTTCATCCATATTTTGAGATCATTTTAGAGCATTATATATATAAAAAAAACAATCATATCCAACGATCAACTTGACCACACCACAAAGAGCAGCGAGAATACTGATTTTCACCGTTAAAAAATTCATAGGGTCTACCATAACATTTATTTTCCATCTAATCTGTTATTAAAGTTAAAAATATATGGATGAAGAGGAAAAACAAATTTCATATTACTCCGAAACTTTCGCGGTCTCTAAAAGATTTCAATGGTAAACGTTCAATCCCCCACTGTTTTTTTTTTAGTGTGGGCCAATTGATCTTTATATCTGTCTTATTTTTCGGCTTAAGCCTTAAGACGAACTTTACAAATGGATGAACGGTTTAGATATAACACATACATTATAGTTTGACCACAAATCTAATCCTATTTGAATCATATTTAACCCGATCCGACTCAGTTTTTCTGACCGAGTCAGAATTGATTCGGGTGAGGATAATTGTACAGAGGATCTGTTCGAGTCAGGTGTCCCAAACTCGACCCCAGATCTGATCAGGTTTGGGTAGGATCGAGTGGGACCCAATCCGATCCGACTGGGTCCGATGCCCAGCTCTAACCACAATGAATCCAACGCATTGAAGAGATTTAAGTGCAGTAAATCGACAGCAGTTTTGTCATTACAAAACTATAGAAGGTGATCCATACATATAACTAACAGCAGGCAGTGTAGTGCATAACCGTTGAAACTTTAGGCGGGTTTTAAGAAATATTTTAAATGCCGGATGTTTTCGATCCATAGCCAAAAAGGCAAGCGGCCATTTGGAAAAATCCCCAAAAGAAATAAATCACAAGGATTCTCTAGACATGGCAGAAGAGAAAAGGTGCAAGTAAAATGACCAACAGCCCAAAAGGACTGACTAATCATTTTTAACACTACTGTTATTATAGATAATGGCATTCTATCAAGCAAAAGCAACGCATTCTGCATTCTTCTTTCATTTGGAAGGAGGAGCAGCCTTGTACTTGGCCTGAAACACTTTGGCAAACTCCACCAGCTTCTCCGTCTCCGGCATCACCTCCTTTACGGAACTGTCCAAGCAGAACCGCGCGGCCCACCCCGTCAAATGCGGGATCTTCTCGCTGTCCAGAAATTTTTTGCCCGTCATACTTTCGGTCGCCTTGATCCACCCCAAGTAGCAACCCAACGCAATGTCTAGGTAACCGATGTGTTCCCCACCAAAGAATCCCTTCCCTTTGCTGCTTTTCTCAAAAGCTTCCTCCAACAGCTGCAGACCATCAATTACCTGCTCGATCGCTGCTGCTTTTGCTTCCTCTCCTTCCGCTCGAGGAATCCCAGACAAAGAAGGGAACAACTAAAAACAGAAAACCGAAAAACAAATTAAAAAACATCACAATAAGAGAAAGAGAGTTACATAAACATCCTATTACATTATGCTGCGACGCCGATCAAAATTCAAGTGGGCCGCACGACACTAAACAGTGAGGATTGAACGTTAACCGTTGAAATATTCATACGGCCACTGTAGTTTTGGATCAGGCTAATATTTTTCTGTTTTCAGTTCATCCCACGAGGAATGACCCTATCAACGGTATGGATGTCATATAAAAATCACGGTCAACCCAAAGAGGTTTCAAAGGTAGGCATTTCCCTGCACACTGTTTCCTATCAGACAGGGTGGATTTCTCACCCACATAACGGTGGGCCCCACATAGCTTTCCGTCGCAGGAAATCGGCGTCCCAGGAAGGGCATATGGTCACATGTGTGCATACACACGTACCAACATCATAATGCAAGGGAACAAGAAGATACCTTGTCGTCGATGTAGGTTGCCCAAAAGCGGGCGATGGCCCGATCGTAAGGATCGACGGGGAGGATTGTCGGTCCGGTGGTCCAGGCTTCGTCGATGTATTGGACGATGATCAACGATTCGCAGATGAGATTGTCCTTGTGGATGAGGACTGGGATCTTTTTGTAGACAGGGTTGGATTGGAGGAGAAGCTGGCTCTTGGATCCGAATGTCTCTTCAAGGAATTCATATGAGATGGATTTTAGATTGAGGGCGATGCTGGCCCTCATTACAAATGGGCTGGGCCATGCTCCCAACAGCTTTACTTCGCTCATTGCTATGGCTACAATAACAAATGCACACTCACAAACGCCTCCTTACGTGCTCTTCGCCTTTTATAAGATGTGGTGGTGGAAAGGGAATCCGCGTACAGAGATATTTTTTTAGGTGATATGTACACCCCTAAATTTGATATTTCCCTCCCTTATTGATTATCTGTGTTTGGTGCTACTGTATAATTGCTTTTGAGAATATTGGCCGTCACCTTGTAGTGGGTTGAACTAGCAGTTTTCGGGGTGAAAATTGTCATTTTTAAATGACTTGGAAGACGGAGCCAACCCATTCTAGATACTTCTGATGCGAACGGAGACTTTTTTATTTATTATTTTTTTAATTTCGAAGTAGGCTCCGATACACCTCGACAAATGGCAATTAAATTTGGGAGTAGATTAGATGCGGCCGCGGTCTCAATTACTACGGTGCGGATTGTATGTATTGAGCATCCATGTCGTTCATCCGTTTTGCCATAGGACATGAGCTCATTCTTTAAGATCCAAATCCTTAAGTAGGCTGTGGTTGGTGGATGAAACAATGATGAATCAATGCCCCACCATTAAAACCTTCCTAAGCCTACTGTAACGTTTAAGTGATGTTTATTTACGATCCAACCAGTTGATAAGGTCACGCATTTAAATATATTAGCATGATACAAAGCTCTCAGGGGAGAAAATGACAACTGTAGACAAAACCTTTTACCCAGCGGTTTTTATCGAAGAATACAAACTTAAGTTACCAACTTAGACTAGCACGTGCGGACAGGGACTTTGAGGACGGAACTACCCCCTCCTTTTTACTGCCGTTGCTTTTTCTTAAAAAAAAAAAAAAGGGGACGAAAGTTCCACCGCTACATCCGTTGCTTGGATCGCACCACGCTCTAGCTGAATCCTACCCTCTCCAATTATCAACATTTTCTCAATTTTTTTTTAAATAGTCCTTCGAGGAAGAAAGTATGCATATGTATATATATACATACACATATTTATATAAATATATATTAAAGAAAAATATAAGTATAATAAAGTTTTTTATGTAAAAAAAAAAATAAAAAAAAAATGCATGGTATTATAGTTATAGCTATGGTTATAATCCGTAATCATAAGCTGGTCGTTCCCAACTCGTCGTTCTTCTTTTTTTTTTTTTTTTTTTTTTTTGCTCTATCTCTGTTGTAATCTCCATTGATTTTTGTGGGTCTCATTATGAGGTATATGTTATATCCAAACCGTCCATCTATTTGGTAAACTTGTATTAGGACTTGAGATGAAAAATAAGATAGATCTAGCTATCACATGGATCACACAGTAAAAGGTAATGAGAAATTGAATGTCTACCATTGAAATTCTTTTAGGGGTTATAGAAGTTTTGGATCATCATGGAATTTGTTTTTCCTCTTCATCCAGGCCATTGTGATCTTATGAATAGATTGGATGGAAAATAAATGTTATGATGGGCCTTACAAAACTTTTTAATGGTGAAAATCAATTTCCCTGCTACTCTTTGTGGTGTGGTCCATTGATTTATGGATATAATTTTTTTTTTTTGGATAATGCTCCGAAATGATTTTGAAATATGGATAAACGTTGTGGATATGATAAATACATAGCTGTGGGGCCATGTAACTTTGATCTCTCCTAAGCCGTTCGTACAACTCTCAGTCGGAAGAGCGTCATCTCTCGTCTTCGCAGTGAAAAGGAGGGGGTAGTTTCGTCCTCAAAGTTGCTGTCCGCACGTGCTAATCTAAGTTGGTAACTTAAGTTTGTATTCCTCAATAAATACCGCTGGATAAAAGGTTTTGTCTACAATGGTCATTATCTCCTCTCAGGGAGGATTGAGTCTACCATCAGGGCAACAGTTATCCTCTTATGGAAGACAGTGCTCCACCTCACGTCCTCCCTGCGCCATTGATTAAACACCTGTACCCTCGCATTGAGTTGGCTAATTAAAAACTAGACATAAGATACAAATATTCTCTCAACTACCAACTCTAATTAACAATTAGAGTTAATCCTTTTTTATTGGTTTTTTTTGTCTTACTTGCTTCAAAACTTTTCTTTCTCAGGTGGTTGCTTTTACTTCTCAAATGAATAAATATGAATAGGTAAATAAATTAAAAGACTTAATAATACAAATTTTATTAATATTAGAATATGTAACCCATTACTAACAGTGAAGTATCCAAATAAACTAGAGAAATAAATAAGTAATGAATATATACTTTTTCTTTTATTAATATTTGAACATGTGACATATTACCATGGGTAAAATATTCAAATAAACTACTGAAATAAACAAGTAAAGGATAAATAGGTATAAATAATGGCATATGATCCACATTAATAATTAGAGCACTTCATACTCAAATATGGACCGGTCCATTTCCGGAATTTGTAATCAAGTAATTAGTTTCATCAGTATCAGGTGATTTGATAAGAATAATCAATCAAAAGTAGGCCTTACATGATGAACCGACCACTTCATTTCCTAGACCTTTCTAGTGTAATCAATGTTTCATTCATTTCTTAAACCACTAACTGGATGGTTCGTCCCATCTAATTACAGTGATTTGAGAGAGATGAGCCATCAAAGGTGGGCCCACAAGATGACGGGTCTATATTGATGGTCACTCTCTCTCTAGTGTAAAAAAAATATGAATAGTACATTTCAATAAGAGGCACTACATTGTCAACTACCAACTATTATTGCCTGAGCTGGTTTCGAAATGTAATGTATGTTTTCTGCAGCCATTGACATTGGCCATAAAAATAAAAATAAAAATATACGAATAGTTTGCAGCTCATCATCTAGTCATTTAAATCCATAAATCATTTACTGCTCTGAATTTGTCTCAACCGTCCAAAAATGGATGATTGATCAGATAGTTGTGCACTTGTAATCAGTGAAACTTTTGGACGATGGCTAATCCAAGAGGTGGTCTATTCACTGGACGGGCCACATCCATTACTGAATTTAAGTGACTTTGGGTTTATAAAGTCTTATTGGGTTCATATAAATTTTAGGTCTCATTTCTTGTGGGGAGCCTCATCGTTTACTCTGACCACTTGCAAAATTCTCTATCATTGGAGTGAGTGACGAAATTGACGTAATCCAGACCGTCATTTGGCAGGTCCACATTAATTAAGCTTATCAATGGCTTTCATAGTGTGAACTCATTGTGCACCACGTGATCAAGTTGCTCTGTTTCTAAGTTGTCGATGTGTAAGCCACCGACAAATGGTTAAGATCCAAGACCCAAGTGGGCCACACCGTAGGAGACAATGACAATTGAATCTCACCGTTGAAAATTTCGAGCAATTCACCGAGGCGATGAAAGAGGTTATCCATTGTGTCACACGTCCACATGACCTGGGACGTTCATTCATCAGGGCAGACATGGCCCAAAGCTGCGGCTGGTCATGCGGTCCATACAGTACAGACGGCCAACGGTCAGTACCCAACATACATGTTTGACCCACGGCAGGAGGAAACCCAACTCAAATTTTGTCCTAGGGCATGTAAACGGTGGCCCTACCAGATGAGTGGCCCAAAATCCCCAGTACATGTGCCACATTGTCCACTTGATACTCGCGTTCGTGCTTCTCATGGTAGTGGATTAGGTGTGGCCCTTACTGGGGCCCACCTTAATGTATGTATTGTATATCTATAATGAATTAATCCAAATCTCAGGTAGATTATATGGTAGAGGACAGAAATGATTGAACATCCCACTGTTAAAAATTCGTAAACCTGAATGGAGGGAAAAAAAAAAAAAACAAATATAGTTTAATCCAAAACTTTTAAGGTTTTTTACA
This sequence comes from Magnolia kwangsiensis, assembly GCA_037074715.1. NCBI lineage: Eukaryota > Viridiplantae > Streptophyta > Magnoliopsida > Magnoliales > Magnoliaceae > Magnolia > Magnolia kwangsiensis. Next base: position 104,561,244 of record CM073581.1, read on the forward strand.
AGTTATTAATAGCCAATCACCGTGGTTCTCTATAGTATAGTAGTCTAACCAGATCTGCGATTTTCTAAAATGCTCCAGCAAAACGGATAGACCAGGTTGATATAGAATACATGCATCAAGGTAGGCCCCAACATATATAAGGACCCCGCCTGAGCCGCATCTAACCAGGAAGCGGATTGGCCGGCATACCCCACAACTGTTATATAGCATGCTCCTCGAGCTCCGTGTTATATAAATGGTTGGAAGGAGATTAAAGTTGCATAGGCCTTACAATGATGTATTTATTATATCTACATTGTTTATATAATTTTAGAGATCATTTTAGATCATTATTTAAAAAATGAATCATATTCAAAGATCATCTAGATATACCAAAAATAGCCGTGGGGATAATGATTTTCATCATTAAACAATTTAAGGCTCACCATGACATTTATTTTCCATCCAATATGCTAGTAAGGTTATAAAGACTCAAATGAAGAGGAAAAATAAATTTCATATTGATTCAAAACTTCTGAATGGTAGATGTTTAATCTCCCATTGCTTTTTGTTGTGTGGCCTAATTTATTGTTACATCTGTCTTATGTTTCTCCTCGGGCCTTAATAAGAGCTAGCCATATGTAGGGACGGTTTGAATATAACACGTAGACCGACTAAACTTGCGGACGCCGATACAGCAGCTATATAGCCGGTGCGATCTACACCAGCCAATCCGCTTCCATCTAACCTGCTCCTGTTTCTCACTGAGAAGGCTTTTAGCTTGCCCTACCTGCATGTGCCACGTTTATGGCATATTACAACCAACGGTAGTTGTTTTTTCGATGACATTGACAAGCGTGCAACACATGGCATTCATTATTAGTGATTAGGTCATCAGTTATGTCATGGAAAAGCGCCGGTTTGCTAGAGAGCGGATTACGTGTGACCGGAGAAAAACGGGACGTGGATTTCGTGCCAAAGCCTTCGCATAAAGTGCCCAGGCAAAGGGGCTAAGGTGGAGCCCTTCGCATAAAGATCCCGCGCATCGATGCGTACGTGAGAAAGTCATTCCATCCATCATTTAAAACCCAAGTTGAAATCTTCATGGACTCCAACTTGATGTTTATATGCTAACCAAATTGTTTATAAGGTCATGGCATAGGGATAAAGTTAAAACACTACAAATATAATCTGATACAAAATTTTATTGCCATAAGAATATTTTAACGGTGCTCATTGAATTCCCACTGTTTCCTCTCGTGTGGCCCACTTGAGTGTTGGAGACACTTCATTTTTTATTACTTGCTTTAAAATGAGCTCAAAAATGAATAGGCAAGGTGGATCTCACACAAACATCTCGATTGCCCCACCAACTAGTTTAGCACGAAATCCGCTCCACGAAAAATTGACTTTGGCGGACGCGGAATGCGTCCTATCTCCGCCTGTTTCCACCTGGGAGTAGGCAGGAGCTTTGAGCGGCCAACGTGATGCACTAGTCTCATCCACACTGTCCATCCATTGTTTTTTATAATATTACTATAGAAGCTTAAAATTGAAATATATCTAAGACATATATGGAATACACGATTGGGATTACAATCTAATCATTGAAAAATTCTTGGTGGCCAAAGAAGTCAGGGAGGGAGTTTATATTTATGTTTTCTTTTCATCTATATTTTTATAACTTTAAAAATAAATTAAATGGCAAATAAACATTACAGTGGGTCCAAAAGATAAACCGATCGGTGAAAATATGCAACAAATACATCAAGGTAGGCCTCATGGTCACGGCCTCACTGGATTCGTATTCCCCCGCATCCATGAATCCACTCTAGGTCAGGTACCGCATCAGATTATCACCTTCGCCGGACGAGTAACATGTGGTAAGAGCTAACGCGTGTCACACGTGCCACACGGCACATACGTCCAGTATCTAGCACCTTTGCAGGAGGTTCTTGACTAATGTCAGTGTGTGGAGTGCGGGTCTTCATTGGTCAGCGTCACTGTAAATGCCACGTCATTAATTTTTTAATATATTAAAAAAATACATTTAATAAACTACAACAGAGACGTTAAACGGAAGCGGTTTGCCTGCCTGAGGAACACAGAGTGGCAAGCGTAACGAAAAATGTATGTGGAGCCCATCGTCATTGTCATTTGTATCAACTCCATCCATCTCTTTTATCATTTAATTTTAGAGTTTAACAACAAAAATTAATCATATCCAAAGATCAATTGGACCATACCACCTAAAACAGTGTGAATTGAATTTTACCGTTGAAAAGTTTTTGAGCGCCCATAGAAGTTTTATATCAAGATGATATTTGTTTTTTCCATTCATCCATGTCTTTATGATCCTATGAACAGTTTGGACGAAAAATAAACATCATTCGAGGCTTAGAAACACTTCAATGGTGAAAATCAAAACTTCCACAGTTTCCTTTGATACGGTCTACTTGAGCGTTTGATATATTTTAATTTTAGGCTCAACTCCTAAAATAATATGAAAAAATGGATGGATGGTGTAGATAAACCACATGAATTTACAATGAGCCCAATAAAATTTACTCAGTATGATAAGACTTGGTACACAATCCAATTTCACGTGTTTAACGGGGACACGGAATTCCTGACAAAGCCTTTTGCAATATGATCCTACACAAGAATTCCGAATGGGCCCACTGTGGTGTTTGTGATAAATCTACCCGTTCATCCATTTTTAGATATTATTTTAGGACATCATACCAAAACTAATGTATATACAAAACTCAAATGGGCCACACGAGAGGAAATAATGGGGATTTAGTGTCCACCGTTGAAATATTTATATGGCCACAAAAGTTTTACATCGGTCTAATATTTTAGTGTTTTCACTTCATCCTAGTAAAAATGACCTTATAAATAGTTTGGATAGCATATAAACATCAAGAGACCCAGGAAGGTTTCAATAGTAAGAATTTCTTTCTCCACTGTTTCATCTTGTGTGGCCCAGTTAAGTTTTTGATCATCCTAATTTTTTGTGACATGTTTTAAAATGAGCTATAAAAATGGATGAATGGATTAGAATTCTTATAAGCATTACGGTAGACCCACTATACATCTCAGCGTTGGAACTTCATGCAAAAGGCTTTCCCCAATAAATTTGCGTCCACGATTTCCATTGAAAACGTATTAACTACTCCCCTGCCACTCGGTGCTATGTGGGCCCACCATGATGTATGTGTTTCATCAATGCCGTCCATCTATTTTTCTAAATCATTTTATGGTCTAAGACCAAAAAGGGGTATAACCCAATCTCAAGTAGATCACATTACATGAAACAGTGTTGAATAAACGTTGAACATTAAAAACTTTTTAGAGACCATAAAAGTTTTGAATCAAGCTGATCTTTGTTTTTTCCCTTCACATGGGTCTTTATGACCAAACCAACAGATTGGATGTCAAATAAACAGTACGGTAGGCCTCAGGAGGACTTTACTGATGGATATACAATTACCATTGTTTTCCTGTGATGTGGTCCATATGAAATTTATATCCCTCTCATTTTTGGGATCAACCCCTAAATTTATATGTAAAAATAGATTAACGGAATAGATGAAACACATACATCATGGTGGGGCCCACAGAGCACCGACCACCACTACCACCGAGCTAGTGGTAGGGGGAGTAGCCAATCCGTTTTCATTTCCATTTGAGATTTAGCACCACATTGATTAGTGAGACTCACTACTGAAGTGATGTCACCCATTTATATGGGTCCCACTATGATGTATGTTTTGTATCTACACTGTCCATTCATTTGGAGAGATCATTTTAGGGCATGAGCCAAAGAATGAATCAAATCCAAAACTCGAGTGAACCCCACCACAGAAAACAGTAGAAAGAGTCACGCCCACCATTTATTATGAAATAATCCAATCCAAACCTCGTCACTTTGTCTACTAAACTCCATCACTTAGTACTGCAACCCCTTCACTTTGTCTACTAAACCTCGTCATTTTGTACTGCAACCTTTTGACTTTATCCAGTGTACCTCGTCACTTTGTACTACAACCTCGTCACTTTGTCTACTGAACCCCGTCACTTTGTACTACAACTCTGTCACCTTGTCTACTGAACTCCGTCACTTTGTATTGTAATATCGTTACTTTGTCTAATGTATCCCGTCACTTTATGCTATAACTTCGTCACTTTGTCTACTATATCCTGTCACTTTGTGTTGCAATCTTGTCACTTCGTCTAGTGAACCCCGTCACTTTGTACTGCAACCTCATCATTTTGTCTATTGAACCCCGTCACTTTGTACTACAACCTCGTCACTTTGTCTACTGTACCCCATCACTTTGTACTGTAACCCCGTCACTTTGTACTGCAACCTCGTCACTTTGTCTAGTGAACATCATCACTTTGTACTGCAACCCCGTCACTTTGTCTAGTGAACCCCATCACTTTGTATTGTAACCTCGTCACTTTGTCTAGTGAACTCCGTCACTTTGTATTGCATCCCCGTCACTTTGTAAACTGAACCTCATCGCTTTGTACTACAACATCGTCATTTTGTCTACTGTACCCAGTCACTTTGTGCTGCAATATCATCACTTTGTCTACTGTACCTCGTCACTTTGTGAAGTACCTCATCACTTTGTGATAGAGTTTTACTAGACAAAGTGATGGGGTTAAGTAGGGTTACTGGACAAAGTGACGGGGTACAATAGATAAAGTAACGGGGTTGCAGAACAAAGTGACTGGGTACAGTAGACAAAGTGACGATGTTGCAGTACAAAGTGATGAGGTTCAGTAGATAAAGTAACGGGGTTGCAGTACAAAGTGACGGGGTGTAACGTCTTGAAAATTGGGGGTCGAGCGGAAGCTCAGCTCTCGAGTTCCAATGCATCAACCCTTCCTCAGTGCTTGACCTGCTATGCCTAAATGCACACGTAATACGGTGCATGCACATGATTAGCCAGGTTTCTTACTTAAGTTTATTCATACAATAAGATTGGGAAGCTAAGGTACCTCCCATATATCAATTCTCAAACAATGATCCATTCTGGGGTCGTTAGTCCTAGCAAATCTCATACGATGTTGTGGTTCTAAGTCACTACAAAGTACTCGTCACCTGATTAGTGTAGGCCTAGTTTACACTCTAGTTGTTACGAAAAGGTTCATCGCCTTAATGCAGCCTCAGAGTATGCTCAAGGTCACTACAAAGGGCTCGTTACCTGATCAGTGTAGGTCGACAGCTCAAATACAGTGTCTTATACCACCGTATTTGGCTCACGAGTCTGGGTTGCTCACTGGTCACTACGGGTGGGCTCATCATCCCGGTGTAGGCCGACAGCTCGACCACGGTGTCCCATACTACCATGTCTGGCTCATGAGTCTTAGCGGATCGAGGTACCAAGGTTAACAGGTTTTCACTGGTGAGTTTGGTACCCTAGATTCAAGCAGTAGCGTTCAAACATGGTGAACATACATTAGGCCAATCGGGTTACTCGACAAGATCGACTGGTACGAGTGCACGTCGCCGATCGACATGGAGTGCGAAAGCACTCCATGTAGCCTAACCACTGTCGACAACCAGCGTACGACTTGGATTCCTCAAACTCATCCGTCGTAACCAAATAGTTCGGCCACCGACACTAAATATTACCAATCACTTAGACTACATCATAGCCCCAATCACATTCCAATCCATAACCTTCACATATGATATTCAAGGACAGCATGTAATAACTAATCTAAATAGAGATTCCATTTGAGCATTTCAATAATCGCATAGTACACACGTTATCACCTATCCATACTATATCGTACATCACATAATAATAACTTAGATTACATGAAGAAAACTATACTACAGGTAAGGTGATTGAGAATCACATCTCAACACTCCATTTGACTACGTTTCAGTAAACATCTTCTCACTCAAGCAATTTATCAAACACTTAATTTATACGTATAATATTATAAGATAGTCATAGCACGTATTACGATAAATCCTTCCACTAAAGACTCGTCATACATACAAAAATCATGTATTCTGACTTACGGACAATATTAAGCATAGATCAGAATTATATATTCATTCAGTCATTTCAACAAATACATGAAATGCATTTTAATAGACATAGTTCACACACATATGTAATATATGAAAATCATTGTATCCAAGCACATATGATAGTAAACAAGTTAGTCATAATCATTAACTGACATTGAATGCCTTGAAAACCATAACCTAAACATTCATAATCCGCACCTTATGCCGGTAGATACGTAACAAACTCAGTTCGTTCTCTAACTTGTCGTATACGGTACAACGACAACTTTCATCACATACTCCTCTAGAATCCCTAAAACAAATTAGGGTTAGTATTTTTTACCCAACAACAGGATCGGAATCACCGATATAGCGATATAGAAGCAGTGATTCAGCCCGTGGAGTGGTGGGATCAAATTCCAACAGTTATCTCTTACACTATCTCTCTTCTCTCTCCTAGGGTTAGGAATTCGTATGGAATAGAAATGGGATGGGTTTAGGCCCTTATATAGGCTCAAAACTGATGAAAATGACCCCTTTTCTGCATGCAGTCAGACTTAAGCTCTCTGACCATAAATCTAGGTCAGGCTAAGTTTTTGGTCCAATTGGGTTTGGGGTTGACCGCAGGAGACCTGTTTTAGTTCAACAGTCATCGTCACTCGATCAGGGCCACAAGTGCACCGACATGTATTACACATTTTTCCCGATCTGATGGTATAATTGGGTTTGATTCTAACAGTTTGAATCCTTAGATTTGGCCTGCAAGTTAACTAACTCAATTCACTTAAGTTTCAGTTCATTTCCTAAAGATATTTGTGTTTCTCACATACTTCACTGCGGGCTCAAGTTGTGCGTTTCTGGGTACTATTAGGACTTGATTTCTGAAATGGATTTCAAATCCAGCAAGGCGGTCATAAACATATAGTTTCGAGAAAATCGGACTTTCGACGTGCGGTCTAGGTTCGATACGGAGTTTTAATGCACTCCTGAGAGCAACTGGGTTTTGAGATGGATCTTAAGTTTTTAGGTAATGTAGCATTAACGGTTCTACTCGTTTTGGGTCTTACAGATCATATTTTAAGTGGTTCAAGCTAATTCTACTAATTATTCAGTTTAGTACTTAACTAAATTATGCCCTAATTACGACAGAATAAGGTCTTAGGGCAGTTCTACGCCCCTTTCTGGTATTTTTTAGTTATTATATTATTTTAATTATTTTTCTAGGATTTCATCATTAAGTTCACTTCATCTCTACCAAATTTTATTAGATTTCATATTGTAGAAAAATTACAAAAATTTTAGAAGCAACAGCTGTCCAAACGAATGATTTTCAGATAGTTATCACAATGACCTATTTTCAACCATATTAAAATTTTTATTATATTTTTTACTGATTTTTTTATGAAAATAGACTTATTAACTTCAATCTGACTTTTAAATCACCTAAATCGAAGTTATAACGAGGGAGATATGACTTTTTGAAGTCGAAAGAAAAACTATAGAAAATGGCAGAAAATGGGCCGCCCGGCCCACTGTGGCCTGCCAGACCCGCTTGCCGGTAGGGCCTTGCCAATCCGGCGGGGACCCCACCTGGGCGCTATATTGATGGGTAGTGTTTTCGCCACCTGATTTTTGGAATGGGTGTATTTTGCAACTCGGGATGAATTATTTGACATGCAATATATGATTTTGGGGTAGGAGAAGCTGATTTATCCAAATAACTTATTTATTTCATAAGATTCTAAAAGGTTAATGGTAAAAAACCTATTTTATTTATTTATTTACTATTTATAGTAAATTTTAGTTTAAGTATTGTTCTTCATCACCTAAGCTTTAAGATTTATGTCTAATATGAAAGTACTTATAAAAATTTGAAGGATAAGGTGGTGAAATGTGAGATTTTGATGGAAATGGGTTAAAAAGGAATTTTAGACTTTTTGATTGAGTTCTGAGAAGTTAATAAAGTGTTTTGATCGACTCATTACCCAAAGACTTCTAATTTCAGGTTGAAAAAAATCTGGGGTGTTACACGGGGTTCATTAGACAATGACAGGGTTGCAATACAAAGTGACAGGGTTCACTAGACAAAGTGACGAGGTTCAGTAGACAAAGTGACAGGGTTCAGTAGACAACGTGACGGGGTTGAAGTACAAAGTGACGAGGTACAATAGACAAAGTGACGAGGTTGCAGTACAAAGTAACGGGGTTGCATAGACAAAGTGACGGGGTTGCAGTATAAAGTGAGGAGGTTTAGTAGACAAAGTGATGCAGTTTAGATTAGATTCAGTCGTAATAAATGGTTGGCGTGAGTCTCTCCATTGTTTTCTGTGGTGAGGTCCACTCCAGTTTTGGATCTGATTCATACTTTGGCTCATGCCCTAAAATGATCTCTCCAAATGGATGGACGGTGTGGATACAAAACATACACCATAGTGGGACCCATATAAATGGGTGACATCACTTCCCCGCCATGATGTATGTATTTCATCCATTCCGTTAATCTATTTTTACATATAATTTTAAGAGTTTATCCAAAAAATGAAAGGGATATAAATCTCATATGGACCACACCACATGAAAACAATGGTAATTAGATATCCATCATTAAAGTCCTCCTAAGGCTCACCATACTGTTTATTTAACATCCAATCTGTTGGTTTGATCATAAAGACCTAGATGAAGGGAAAAAATAAAGATCAACTTGATCCAAAACTTTTATGGTCCTTAAAAAGTTTTTAATGGTCAACGTTCATTTAACACTGTTTCATTTAATGTGGTCCACTTGAGATTGGGTTATACCTCATTTTTTTGTCTCAGATTGTGAAATGATCTAGAAAAATAGATGGACAGCATAGATGAAACACATACATCATGGTGGGCCCACTTAGCACCGAGTGGCAGGGGAGTAGCCAATACGTTTCTAATGGAAACCGTGGACGCATATTCACTGGGGAAAGCCTTTTTTATTAAGTTCCAGCACTAGGATGTATGGTGGGGTCCACCGTGATGTTTATAAGAATTCCAATCCATTCATCCATTTTTAGAGCACATTTTAAGACATGTAACTAAAAATTAGGATGATCAAAAACTCAACTGGGCCATATAAAATGAAACAGTGGAGAAAGAAATTCATACCGTTGAAACCTTCCTAGGCCTCTTGATGTTTATATGCCATCCAAACTGTTTATAAGGTCATTTTTACTAGGATGAAGTGAAAACACCAAAATATTAGACCGATGCAAAACTTTTGTGGCCATATAAATATTTCAACGGTGGACACTAAATCCCCATTGTTTCCTCTCGTGTGGCCCATTTGAGTTTTGTATATACATTAGTTTTGGTATGATGTCCTTAAATTATATCTAAAAATGGATGAACGGGATGGATTTATCATAAACGTCATAGTGGGCCCATCCGAAATCCTTGCGCGGGATCTTACTGCAAAAGGCTTTGGCAGGAAATCCGTGTCCCCGTTAGACATGTGAAATCGGATTGTGTACCGAGTCTTATTGTACTAAGTAAATTCTATTGAGCCCACTGTGAATTCATGTGGTTTATCCACGCCGTCCATCCATTTTTTCAGATCATTTTAGGAGTTGAGCCCAAAACTGAAGTATATCAAAAGCTTAAGTAGACCATACCAAAGGAAACAGTGGAAGTATTGATTTTCACCATTGAAGTGTTTCTAAGCCCCCAATGATGTTTATTTTTCATCCAAACTGTTCATAAGATCACAAAGACATAGATGAATGGAAAAAACAAATATCATCTTGATATAAAACTTCTGTGGGCCCAATATTACGTTGTGTTCATACTTGAATAATTGATATCCTATTAGAAGATCGTGAGCCTTGACCACGTTTATGAAAGCATTCTTATTACTCATAGGAAGTGTACAAGTGTATCATAGTACATGACATTCACGCATGACATATGAGTTTTTCCGAGTGCTCGATGTAAGTCACACTCTAATTGAATTCCTGAAGGCTCTAGTACTTCAGTTAAACTCACAAAGCATGTGTATTTGTGTCACTTTGAGCACTCTTTCTTTACATGAAGCTTTTCTGGGATTAGACACTCCTTGGGCGTACCCCGTGTATTTTTTTAAGAGATATCCTTGGGCGCACTCACTTACATGGATTTTTTCAGGTAGATAATCTACCACGGACGGTCTGCATGGTCTTTTCTAGGCGGTTAGTTCTCCTTGGGTATACCTATGAGTATTTTTCTGGGTGACTAGTTCGTCCTGGGTGACCCTTTTTTTTGATAGCTAGATGTGCATCCTCAGATCTGTGACTTAAGCATACATTCATACATCCATACATTCATTTATAATTTCATGATTAGTCTCCTTAATTGTAATTTGAATATGTTGATTTAGACTTTTTTGGAATAACATGGTATGCATGAATCCTTGCGGAAAATTCCCACTGAGTTTTTACTCACTCAATCGTGCGGTTGCACTAAATAAACGCAAGTTTGATGACAGGTAGAGACACCTATGACGGGACCCCAGGGACGGTTGAGGTGGAGTTAGACAAGGAGGGCCTATATATCGTTGCAGTTGAGTCGTCAGAGCTCGACTGATAATTTAGGATTTACTTGTTTTCATATTTCAAATTTTATGTTTTGTTTGAATTGTAATAAAATATTTCTCTTATTATGGGATTTCATTTTACTCCAATTTATATGTATTAAACTCTCCTTTTGTTACTCCTGATATTTTTAGTTTGTATGGTTGTTGTCTTGTTGCATGTCATAAAATTTTCTAATGATTAGATGTAAAGTTCGAAATTTACTATTAGTTGGGTATATAATGGTTCATTTTATAATGTAATACTCGGGTTCCTAATGAGAAGCGATTATCCTCAAATTTTGAGAACTAGGGTATTATAAAATTGACCAATCCAAATTGAGTCCCGTACACTGAAATGACCTGATTCGATGTTTATGTGCTACGAGTGCGATGCTTGAGGAAATGCAGATTAGTCATCATAACTGAATTATCTAATAATATTCAACAATATCGAACCAATGAAAAGTAATTCAACGCTTTAAAAAAACTTAATACACTGACGTGGGCCTTTCCGGTGGAAGCTGGCTCTTTCCCCGGAGCGCAAGAAAGCTACAAATTTCAATTTCTAGCATTCGATAATGAGGCCAGCTCTCTGTACGGTCAACTTCAACTTTGCAATCAATGCCAGTTTCATTCAAATATCAGGTGGACTACACCACATTATTAACTCGGACTACACCACATTATTAACTCAAAAAAAAGTAAAAAAAATAATTATTTAACATTTAAATTTAGTTAATAATTTACAATAATATTTCCATTTTCAGCCAGATTTTCTACTTGTGAAAACTAATCAAAATTTGAATTTTCTGCAAAGTTTTCATGGCAAGAAACTGTAATGATGAAAATTTGAATTTAAAAGAGGTTTTTTTTTTTTTTTTTAATAATAATAATAATAACAGCCTGTCTTTAGGGCTATTGACCTATAATTATTTAATTTTAAAATATTTAAATTAATAAGCTGATGCTTTGCATGGTTAGTCATCCCAAGGTTTGAGGTCTAATGACATTAGTATTTTATAAGGTTTAAATCTCTATTTTTAAAATAATAAAATTGCCCTCTAATTAAAGTTAACAAGCTACTTTGCTAAGAGTGCATGTCATTTGTTTTTATTGGTCAACATCATCAACTTTAACACGAGCTCTCAAAATGCATCGATTTCCTCTCCTAAGCACGTGGAATATCTTTAGCCCCACCATGTTTTATGGGTTACATCCACATAAATATCAAGCAATGGCCTTAAAAAGTAACCAACAGTAGGCATTCAATTCCCACTATTTCCTATAGTGTGCGACCCACTTAAAATTAGGATTTGCCTCATTTTTTGTGCATGTGATAGGTACATGAAAGTTCCACGTGCTAACACCTGTGATTCACTTATCTTTTGACGCAGGGATGAACGTGATGAGGTCGATCACCGTCTTCCTCAAGGATAACTACTCTGAATCCACGGAGCTTCTCTGGACTCCTCACAGAGACTTCTCGAATCCACGAGGAAAGAAAGCAGGGAAATAGAAATAATTCTAATAAATTCGAAATTGATTGATGAATAATTAAAAACGAGTTTACACCCCTTTAAATAAGGGAACCAAGCAACATGAAAGAAATCAGACTCATACTACAACTAAAACTCCTAGAATTCGCAACTTACTATAAATAGTAAACTTACTATTTATAGACGGTCACGATGTCTACTAGTGCGCAAGGTTTTCGGCCAAAAATAGTAAGTGTCCTATTTGGCTTCAACAAACCGTTCTCCTAATTATCCTAAGCACTTTTCATGTTGGACACAACTCCTAAAGCCCAACGGATGAAAAGTTATACTCAAACTAAAACTTACTATTTATAGTAAAAACAAAATTAAAACGAGGAAACGACCGTCGATCAGGGGGTTTTTCGCAAATTCGGGCTGCGCAACCCGGCATAGCGGAGTTGGTTGGCTAAAGTATCTCGTTCTACCCTAAAATCATATATTTTACGTCGGATAACTCATTCCGGATTGTGATATACGCCCGATCTAAGGTCCGATGGTCCGGATCACTTCTGTCGCCGACCGTGCCTTTTCTGATCCATCTTAGCCATGAAATTGTCCGCGACCCGCTCTACATCATCTTTACCTAGAATGTGCTGCACAAGTAACAGAATTTCTTTACGTTTGGCCCAATCTGAACTTTGAGTTGTGTTTGGGTTGAGGTTGGATTGAAAATCCTTTACCTAACTAAAGTTGGGTTGGGATTGAGTTGAGTCCTTGCAGACTCAACCTAGGTTGGGTCCTTGGGAACCAAAACTCATACAAAGTATATACACACAAGGGAAATGGTACTATGAGGTAGACCTCATGGGAATTTCCCATGAGGTCGAGTTAATCTATTCCATCATTCAGATGCACCACTTCAGGGTAGGGCATGGGCTTAAAAATCAGGGCAATCCATGACTTGGATGGGCCACACCACATACAATAGTTGATAGGGATTATTCTCCCATTAAAACATTTATAATCATTTATTGGGCCCACTAAGATGTGGTTCACAAATTCAGCCCATCCATCATGTGCATCCCACTTGGATGAGGGATTAGATGGAGTATCAGTCGCATCCAAAATTTAGATGCCCACTACCAAGTACTTTTACATGTTTTAGGCATGTCTTCACATGGTTTTAGATAGTATGACCCACTTGAATTCCTTGTATAGCTGATTTTTACAATATATTCCATAACCTAAAGGAGACCCATCAAATGCATGGCATTGATTTTTGACACACATCATGGTTGGCTGACATAGCTCGACCCTATGGGAAGTTCTCATGAGGTTTCATGAGATCCACCTTACGGTACCGGCCATTTCCATGTAACGGTACTATGAGGTCACCTCATGGAAACTTCCCTCCAATGAGGTCGAGCTGTGTGGCCCCACCGTGATATGGGTCGAACATCAACACCATCCATTTGATGGATATCTCAAAAATTAGCAGTATACAAAACTCGGGTGGTTCATATCCTCTAAAACAATGTGAAGACATGCCTAAAACATATAAAATCACTTAGTGAGGCCGCCTGAGTCTTAAATGCTGCTGTAACTTGGTCTGACACCTCATCCAAGTGGGACACACACAATGGATGGGCTGGATTTGTGAACCACATCTCAATGGACCCAATAAATGATTAAGAATGTTTTAATGTGAGGGTAACCCCTATCAACTGTTGTATGTGGTGTGGCCCAACCAACTCATGGATTGACTTGAATTTTTAAGCATGTGGCCCACGATAAAATGATGTATCTAACTGATGGGGTAGATGCTCAACCCACATCACAGCAGGGCCCACACAGCTGAGCTCGATCATATATATATATATATAAAACTGTTATACATGGTACAAGCATAAAATTCTGCCCTTTATAGAAAATAGGATTCACGGTAGTTTGATCTGTATAATCAGTGGACCACCATTGGTCCTTAGCATGTTCACATTATCTCACAGATCTTTTGACATGTGGGTCCTCTGTTGAGATCTCTTACACATGTTAGAGGAGGCTACATTCATTTAATTCATCTGACATGTGGGTCTGCGATTTAGACTGCTCAACTAGATTCCATAACTGCAATTTATGAGCACATAAGAGGCATGAACCGTCACATTAGGGTTATCAAATAGCTACCCAGTGTCTAATTTCTGAAATTATATATGTGCACAAGTGTATTTGTACATACATTGTATATGCATCAGGGAAGCCGAATGGGTGTGGTATAAGATGGGTGTTAAGGGAAGCCGAATGGTTGGTGACCCTACTCTATGGGCCCATTGTATTCTCCATTTTGCTAGCTTATGCCTTATCCAAAGCTCAAGTGAACTTCACCACAAGAAATAGTTAGGATAATGACACCCATATGTGAAACCTTTCTAGGGCCCATTGTAATGTTTGTTTGCCATCCAAGTTATTGATAATGTCATATAGACGCGTGGGTGATGGGAACATGAATATTAGCTTGATCCAAAGCTTGTGTGGTCCCAAAATTTTTTTAATGGTGGGCTTTTTAAACATTGCTCTCTCTCTCTCTCTCTCTCTCTCTCTGGAAAAAAAAAAAAAAACTTTCTCACTCAATCAACACTGTTTCCTATAGTGTAGTTCCCCTGAGACTTGTATCTGACTATTTTTTGGCTAATGCCATAAAATAAGTTGGTAAAATGGATGGATGGAATGGATAAAACAGTGCGGGGCCCACAACAACGACAGTACTGGAGGGGTCATTACCTAATCCAAGTCCAAATACCCATGCACACGTATGGTAGGTGATCGGTTATTGTAAATAATAAAGTGGCACTCTCAAGTGGACCACACCACAGAAAATAGTAGGGATTGAACGCCTACCATTGAAAACTTATTTAGGGCTGTAGAAGTTTCAGATCAATTTGATATTTGTGTTTTCCTTCATATAGGCCTATGTCACCTTCTAAACAGGTTGGATGACAAAAGTAAACATCATGTTGGGCACTAAGAGAGTTTCAATAGTGGGCATCACTGTCCCCCTCACTCTATTGTGTTACACTTATCTTTGGGTGTCCTAAAACCCAAAAAAAAAAAGGGATACACCGACGGCTACAAACCGTCGGCAATGACCCTCCCGATGCAACCTCCCCTCATCCACACCCCAATGTTTAAAAAAGGAAAAAGAAGAACTTGTAATTAGTCTCCTCTCCAGCCTCCAAGATCCATTACAATGGTAAACTAGAATAAATGCATCGATGCAGGATGTTATCTTGAATAATTCCTTGGAGCCTTGTGTTTATTAACATTTTTTCAAGTTGATAAAATCGAAGACCTGAGGTATGTTCCAACCGGTTGGACTTGAGAGTGCCTTGTATAAATAAACACAAGGATTTTCTCAACATGCACATAACAAAAGGTTAAAAAGAAAATGACCAAACAGCCCAAAAGGACTGACTAATCTTTTTTAAAACTACTATTATTATACATAATGACATTTTATTATGCAAAAGCAACGCATTTTACATTCTTCTCTCACGGTAATCCTAGTTCAAGTGGAAGGAGCCTTGAACTTGGCCTGAAGCACCTTGGCAAACTCCACCAGCTTCTCCGTCTCTGGCATCACCTCCTTTACGGAACTATCTGAGCAGAAGCGTGCTGCCCATCCTGTCAAGTGAGGAAGCTTCTCACTGTCAAGAAACTTGGTGCCCGTCACACTTTCCGTCGCCTTTAGCCACCCCAAGTAGCAACCCAACGCAATGTCTAGGTAACCGATGTGTTCCCCACCGAAGAATTCCTTCCCTTTGCTGCACTTCTCAAAAACCTCTTCCAACAACTGCAGCCCATCAATTACCTGCTCAATCGCTGCTGCCTTATCTTCCTCTCCCTGCGCTCGAACGATCCTAAACAACCCAGGGAAACACTGAAACAAAACAGAAAACCAAAAAACAAATTAAAAAACATCACGAGGGAGGGAGGGAGAGAGAGAGAGAGAGAGAGTTATATGAATATCATAGTAGAGAGAGAGAGAGAGAGAGAGAGAGAGAGAGAGAGAGAGAGAGAGAGAGAGAGAGAGTTATATGAATATCATAGTAGATTATGCTGCACAGCTGCCGAACGAAAATGAGGCAGATCCAAAACGCCAGTGGGCCACGCGATAGGAAACAGTGAGGATTGAACGTCCACCGTTGAAACATTCATAGGGTCACATAAGTTTTGGATTGGGCTAATATTTTTGTATTCACTCTCTCCCAGGCAAACCGACCAAGAACTCCTCATAGGCTACCCCACGTCTTACAGGTCTGACAGTGGACTCAAAGACCCTACCTCATGGGCTACCCCACCCTAGCGTCGAGATGCACCTGCATCATCCAGCCATATTGGTAAGGAGACTCAAACAACAGTCTCCCGCTCTAATACCACTTTATGCAGGGAGCATCGGCCAACACGGTAAAAACTCTAGACCTATTGAAGAATTATGGAAATATCTCATTATCTAGGCCCTCCCAAACAAACCACCCGGGACATCTCTCCGTGGGCTACCCCACATCTCACAGGTCCCACAGCAGACCCCACCGTGTGGCCATTCTACGTCTTGCCCACCCCACCAAGAGAGGCCATATGGCCACATGTGCACACACACACACACATGTGCTAAATGCAAGGGATCAAGAAGATACCTTGTCGTCCATGTAGGCTGCCCAAAAGCGGGCGATGGCACGATCATAAGGATCGGCAGGGAGGATTGTCAGTCCGGTGGTCCAGGCTTCGTCGATGTATTGGACGATGATCATGGATTCGGAGATGGACCTGTCCTCGTGGATGAGGACTGGGATCTTTTTGTAAACAGGGTTGGATTGCAGGAGGAGCTGGCTCTTGGATCCGAATGTCTCTTCCAGGAATTCATATGAGATAGATTTTAGATTGAGGGCGATCCTGGGCCTCATCACAAATGGACTGGACCATGCCCCCAACAGCTTTACTTCACTCATTGCTGTGGCTACAAATGCACACTCACAAACACCTCCTAATCAGCTCTTCCCCTTTTATAAGCCGTGGTGCTGGAAAGGGAATCTGCATACAGAGATAATTTTTAAGCTGATATGTACAACCTTTAATTTGATATTTCCCCCTTTATTGATGGTCTGGTGTTATTGTATAATTACTTTTGAGAATATTGGTCGTCACCTTGTAGTCTTTCATGGGTTGAACTAGCATTTTTTGGGGTGGAAAATGTCATTTTCAAATGACTTAGAAGACGGATCAACCCATCCTAGAACCTTTAATTTGATTCGAGTTCATCGTTCATAATTGGGGGGAGCGGATTAGGTAAGACCCCGGCTCCAACGACGTGGGTGGGATCCCTGAGGGCCCAAAATGAGCTTTCAAAACAGTTGGATGGCATGGATTTAAGGTACATACAAGGTCATTACTCTTGCTCTAGTGGTAGACTCTTAGGAGTTTCAACACCCGGTCAAGGGTTTGAGTACCCATAGGTGGTGAAATTCCACTACGGCATGAGTGTGTGGTGTGTGTATGCGGCACATACAACACTAATCTTAGGTGGAGTGTAATCCAACAAATATTGGTGATTGAACGCCACACCATTAAAAACTAGGCCCAGTTACATTCCTCCATAATGTTTATTTTCCATCCAACCAGTTGATAAGGGATGAGAGAAAAAACAAATAAAAGATTGATTCAAAAGTTTTATAACCCACATACAAGTTTTTAATAATCAATCACCAACTTTTTTTTATGGTATAGTCCACGTATGTATGGAACTGCTTCATTTTTGGACTCATGTGCTAAAATGATCTCACAAAAAAGAAAACGGCATAGATACACAATATATGCATCAAGGTGGACCCCACATTAAAAGCCACACCATTTTTGGTGAGGTCAAGGCGGCACCTAATCCCTCTTATTTAATTTCATCTTCCAATGATCCCGTTATATGCGATGAGCCTTACTCGCCTTGTATGCGGGAAAGACAATTTAAAAACTCTTGGGTGAAATCATGCCAACCGTCTGATTATTTGGCTCTTTTGCTTTAAACATGATCATTACCGTAGCTTTAACATAATCAATGAATTAAAATATCCAATCTGGAAGCTTTTTGGGCAGAACCCATGTAAGTGAGAGTTTTTCGCTGGACTCTTATGGTGGAAAGACAAACTAAAACCTCAGGCTGGGATTATATCAATCCTTGGATAATTCAGCTCTTTTACCATCATCATCATTATCAATATAGATTATTCATTTCCCAAGCTATTAATCTAATGGTTAGGATCATTGGATCAAAGTGGTTTAAGAAGGATGGCCAACAAAGGTGGCCCCATGTAATGGACGGTCCGCATAATGCTTGGACTTTTCTACTTGCTCCAATATAAATCATCCATTTCATTAAAACCACTAACAGGATTATTTTGAGAGGGATGGCATTCATATGGTAGGCTCCACATGATGAATAGTCTATATTAATATTTAGAATACTTATTAGATCTCTTCAGTGTAATTAATATCGATCGTCCATTTCACAAAACCATTAATCGAATGGTTAGAATCATTTAATTAAATAAATTCTCACTAATGTAACTTGATATGGACGGTCTGTTTGATCAAACCACTAATTTGGATTGTTAGTATCATCGATGAAAGTGATATAAAAGGTATGCGGAAATCAAAAGGTGGGCCCCACATGACAGATGATCCGCATCAATGATTAGACCACACTGGCATACTCAAATGTGAATCGTTCATTTCCCAAATCACTAATCAAGTGATTAGGCTCACCAATATCAAGACCACTTCAATTCTCAGACCTTTCTAGTTTAATCAATATGTATCATTCATCTCCCAAACCAATAGCTGGATGGTTGGACTCATCTAATTAAAGTGATTCGAGTGATGGGCTATCAAAGGTGGGCTCACCAGATGAACAGTCCATATCGATGTTCAGACTTTCTCTAGTGTAAATGGGAAGAAGATTCCGTGGTGTGTTGGTGGTGTGTTGACGTCACCTAGTTCTATAGGATCCATTGTGATTTATGTATTATATCTTAACTGTCCATCCATTTGCCTAGACCATGTTAGGTCATGAATCTCAACACGAGACCGATCCAAATTTCTAGTGAACCATATCATAGAAAGTAGCGGGGACAATGATTCCCACCGTTAAAACCTTCCGACGAGCCACCATAATGTTTATTTGTCATTCAACTGTTCATATGATCCCACAGATCTGGATGAAGGGAATAAACAAAGATAAAACCGATCCAAAACTTCTGTAGCCCTAAGAAGTTTTCAATGGTAGACATTCAATCCCCACTACTTTTTGTGGTGTGGTTCACTTGAGCATCAGATCTTTCTCATTTTTTGTTCTATCTCTTGAAATAATCTCTTAAAATGGTTGAACGGTGTGGATATATCACATACATCATGTTGGCACCACAGAACATAGTGTCGTCACCACATCAGGCAGGTGAGTTGTGTGTGGCGCACCACGCAATCCGCTTCCGCCTAAAAAAATATGAATAGTGTAATTTCAATAATAGGGAGTGAGCTACCAACTATCAGCTGTAACTGCCTGAGCTGGTTGCGAAATGTAATGTATTTATTTATTTATTTATCCATTGACAATGCCCTTAAAAATAAAAATAAACTAATAGTTTACCTTATGGATGGTCCAATTAAAGAAAATATTGCATTTCATCACCTGATTATTCAGATACATAGACAGTTTGTTGGTCTGAATTTATCTTAACCATCCAAAAAATGAGTGACAGATCAGATAGTTGTGAACTTGTAATCAGTGCAACTTTTGGACCATAGCTCATCTCAGAAGCAGTCTATTCATTAGACGGTCCGGATCCATCACCAAAATTTCAATGACTTTGGGTTTATAGAGTGTTAGTCCATTCATATAAATCTTGAATCATATTTCTTGTGGGGAGCCTAGTCGTTTACTTTGAAAACTCTATGGATTCTAGATCATTTGCGTCAGTAACGAAAGTTACGTGATCCAGACCGTCATTTGGCAGGCCCACATTGATTAACCTATCAATCGCTCTCGCAGTTGTGAAATCATGGCCGGTGGACGTGATTAAGATGCTCCGTTTCTAAGTCGGCAATTTGTAAGCCACCGACAAATGCTTACGATCCAAGACGCAAGTGGGCCACACCGCAGGAGATAATGACGGTTGAACCTCACCATTGAAAATTTCTTTGGCCCACACGTGCAAGGGCGACTCCCACGCCTGACACGGGACGTTCATCAGGGCAAAGATAGGCCCAAAGCTCCAGCTGATCATGCGGTCCACAAGGTAAAGACGGCCAACGGTCAGTAATCAACGTACGTGTTTGGCCCACCTGAGGAGTAAACCATACTCAAATTTTGTGCCACGGCATGTTAGCTATGGCCCCACCAGATGAATGGCCCAAAATCGCCTGTGTATTAAGGGTGGCTTTTAGCTTGACCTATGTGCGAGTGCCACGTGTATGCATACCTAACCGTCCTTTTAACGTGTGGTGCTCCTTATTTGTGATGAGTTCATCACTTACGTCACCGAAAAAGTCACCGAAAAAGCGCGGTTTGGCAGGGAGCGGATTCGGTGACTCCGGAGATACGCCGACTTTGGTGTGACCGTGACTGCGGGGATTACGTTTGATATATGTGTTGTATATCCACACTGTCCATCCGTTTTCCCAACTCAATTTAGGAATTAAAGCTAAAATTGAAGCAGATCCAACTTCAAATGGACCACACCACAGGAAATAGTGGTGATTGAACGGCCAGCATTAAAACTTCTTTATGGGGAGAATAAAACTTTTGGATCCATCTGATATCTGTGTTTTCCCTTTCTCCAAGTCCTTATGAACTTATCAAATGTTGGATGCAAATGAACCTTACAGGGTGCCCTAGGAAGTTTTAAATGTTGGGCGTTCAATCACCACCGTTTCAGGCGGTGTGGCCCACCTAAGATTTCAATACTGTTTATTTTTGGACTCATGCCCTTAAAATGATGTTGACGATCGGATCGTTATTTAACTCATACATAAAGGTGGCCCCTCCGTCACAGCCTCACTGAAATTAGTTTTTTTCCGGCCTCATCGAATCCGCTCGCGGATTGCGTGTAACCCGGGTGTAGTGAAATCTCGGCTATGTGGGGCCCATATAGATGTCCGTGACAAATCCACTCCGTGCATATGTTTTGAAAGATCATACTAAGTTACGATAAAAAAAAACCACACGAAACAGTGGGGATTGGACGTTTGGCTGTGAAAGAAGTTTTTTATCTGAATGATATTTGTTCCGTGGTTCCCGACTATTGTTATTTTGTGTTTCTAAGGTAGGTCCCATATGTTGGATGGTCTAATTTGATGTTCATGTGCCACGAGTCCAATTTTTTAGTGAATGCGAATGGGCCATCACAACTAGACTGCCTAATAACCTTTAAAAATATTGGAGTTGTAAAAAAATTAATTCTACCCTCTTAAAAGCTGAGTACACTAAGTAACTTATAAGTTTATTGTGTAAACTTTGTATGGACCACTGTTAATGTATGTGTTTTATTCATGCTATCCATTTATTTTTTCATATCATTTTAAGGCTCAAGTGGACCATATTATGAGAAAGACTGAGGATAATGCATCTTCCATTGAAACCTTCTTAATGCATGTATTGATGTTTATTTGTCATCCAACCGCTTTATAAGGTCACACAAAAGTGGATGAAAGGAAAACACAAATATCAACTTGACCCAAAATTTCTGTGACCCTCAACAGTTTAACAGGGAGCATTCAATCCATAATGTCTCCTTTGGTGTAGTCTACTTGAGCTTGGTCTTTAGTCATACCTGAATTGTAAGGCTCTTACAAGAGGTGGAATCCAACTATAGTGTGAGTGCACATAGAAAATACTTTGAATAATATCATCAGATTTTGATTTTTTGTGGCAAATTTTAAAATATTGAATTTCTATTACATTATTAACTCAAAAAATAGTAAATTTTTTTAATGAAATTGCCATATATATATATATATATATATATATATATATATATATATATATATATATATATATATATATATATATATATAACATTTAAATTTAGTTAATAATTTCTGAATAATATTTTAACTCTTCTCAAAAAGACTCAACTTTTGTAATTTTCTCGGAAATCTTTTCAGCCAAGAAACTGCCGAGGAAGTGATTTCTCATGTGTCCTTGTCTGCATTAATAAATGCTGTATTGGAAAATAAGAGAGATTGTAAAACTATCGGCTGATGATGATGGGAAGCGGATTGCGCGACTTGCTTGGTGTGTTGACGTGACCAAGTTCTGTGGGCTCCACCCTGATGTATGTGTTATATCCAAACCGTGGCCTGGGCCTAAAAATGAGACAAATCCAAAGCTCAAGTGGACCAAATCACATAAAGCAATGGGGATCGAACCTCCACCATTGAAAACTTCTTGGGGCCATAGAAGTTTTGGATCAATCTAATATTTATTTTTACCTTTATTTAGTTTTTCTAACCTTATAAACAGGTTGGATGGCAAAACAAAAAAAAAAAAAAGCATCATGGTGGGCCCTAAGAAGTTTTCAATGGTGGGAATTATTGTCTCTACTATTTTTTGTGGAGTGGTCCCTTGACCTTTGGATTTGCCTCAATTTTTGGACTCAAGCCCTAAAATGATCTAGCCAAATGGATGAACAGTGTGGATATGATACATATATCATGGTGAGGACCACAGAACTTGGTAACATCAACACACTATGGTAACCTTCTTTAGAAATCCATATTATACTTCTATTTTATTAGCGCACTTTAAGACATTTGACCAGAACTTTAGGCAGATACAAGACTGAGTAAGCCGCACCCACACTAGAGGAAACAATGGGATTGATGACCACCGTTGAAACATTCATATGGCTACTAAGGTTTTTGTGGTTTCTGTTCATCCCAATCAGAATGACTCTATAAACGCTTTGGATGGTATATAAACATCAAGGTGTACCTAAGAAGGTTTCAGCTATAGATATTTTTTTTCCCCACCTTCCCTCCTCTATGGCCTCCTTAAATTTTAGTGTCACTCTGTAAGTTTTATATACAGACTTATCTTTATCTTCCCATATTTCGAAACTGATCATAAAGTTGCTCCCACTTGAACGAACTGAAAATACAAAGATTAGCCTAATTCAAAACTTTTGATGCCCATGAAGGTTTCAATGGTAGTAGGGCTTTTCCATTCTCACTGCTTCATTTCAGGTGGTCCACTCACTTTTTATCTGCCGCATTTTTTAGCTACTATCCTTATGAGTTTGAGAAACGGATGAGGAGTAGATTTCTCACAGACATTGAGGTTGGTGGATTTCTCCACGCCAAAAAACTCTAGCCATTCCTTGTAGAAGAAACCGTCACACCCGCTATGGCCAACCTCCCGGCATCTGCTCTAGACTCACATGGTGCTGATTGGAAGGCTCTGATCTATTAGCACGGCTGATGCAAGCTATGGAGGATGATTAAATGCACTTCTTTTATCATAAGTTATGGCACGGAGTGCGAACACACTTTTCTGGCCACTCATTAGGTGGGCCACAACAGTATACAAAGTCATAACATCAGCTCAACGTTAATATTGGTGTTATATGTTACAAAATGGTTGGAATGGCCTGACTTCAATATCAGGTGATTATCATGGTGTGGCTCATGTAAGACTTCTATTAGGTGACCCTCATGTGATCAATGATTTGGATTATCTGACCGTTGGATGTCTAGATTGAGCATATTGGCAGGCCTACAATAGTCCTGATCGATTCAAATATATCATGGGATGGTGCACTTGTATTGTGTTACATATTCATATTACTTGAGTTGGGTGGTAGTGATGGATTGAACTACTCCCGGCCATCTTTTATAAATAGATGTCTTAGTACCACACCCACGCATACAGTTAAGTCTTACATCCCACCTTCTGCATGGATAAGATATTCTGTATATGACAGACGTTTGCTGGAAATATTCCACCATCATTTAGTCATCTTTTCTTAGAAAATTAACCTAT
The DNA here is from genome assembly GCA_037074715.1 of Magnolia kwangsiensis. Classification (NCBI taxonomy): domain Eukaryota; kingdom Viridiplantae; phylum Streptophyta; class Magnoliopsida; order Magnoliales; family Magnoliaceae; genus Magnolia; species Magnolia kwangsiensis. The sequence continues at coordinate 104,585,396 of CM073581.1, forward strand.
GAAAGTGACATCCAAAGAAAGTAAGTGACGATGCCAGCCATAGTGACAGATCTATATCTCAGCCTGGAAATTTTGAGGTTTTTCTTAAGATATTATCATAAAAATCTAGCATTTTAAAAAAATTAAATGAAATATTTATTATAAATTTAAAATAAATATATATTAGATACGAGAGTGTCTAAGGAGGGGTTTTAACTTTCCCCGTTGGAGGGAGCTCCTTTGGACTGAGTCACCTTCATCTTTGATGGTGATGAATTATCAGAGTCAGGACCGACGCAAAAGTTGGTAACGGTTGACGTCCATAAATGCTCTGAAATGATGTATGGGATTATGCCGGAGCCTTGTTAGTTTTTTAGGTGCCACCCAAGCCTCACCCAAGATCGTGCGGCCCACCTCGATGCATGTATATTCTACATCCACGCCGTCCATACGTTTTGCTAAATCATTTTAGAGCATGAATCCGTCCGTTTGGCTAAATCATTTTAGAGCATGAATCCAAAAATAGAGGCAGATTCAACTCTCTGGTTGACCATACCATAGGAAAAAAGCCGTCATCGACAATTAGTGGGCCACAAAAGTTTTGGCTCTCCGTCAGGCCTACCGACTTTCAAAAGGTTGTCAGGTCGAGTACTTACTCGACCATGTCTGAAGACGAATGAAATAGTGCATTATCATGGCAGGATGGTAACAAGTAGGCTGAAAGTCAGGCAGGTTGGTGCACAACCCTATCCCAACCTAAGGTACCTATGCCTCAACCCCAACCCAACCCAACCCAACCCAACCCAACCTAACCTCGGGTTGGGTTTTCTCAACCCGGCCCCAACCCAAGTAGGCTCAGTCGAGTTGGACGGGTTGGTCAGTTGGTTAAATGCTAATATTTTTGTTATTATATTAGTCTATTATATTTCAATATATATTTTATTTTTTGTACCTATGATTTTATTAATTATATAAAGAACTTTATTTTTTCTAAATAAACAAGCTAAAATATAAGACAACCACTCCTTTAAAAGTCGTGTTGTGTAGCACACAATCTATTTGGGAGAGAGAAATCTGACGTATCTTGTTAGCTTGAGTCATCGAAAATAATGTGGACTAATGAAACTCGATGACATTGAAATTTCCCATGCATTCAACATAGATGATCCACACTCAATTATATATTCATTGGGTTCGGGTTGAGTGAGGCAACCCGAGACCTTAACCCAAGCCCAACCCAAGTTTGATCGGGTTGGTGTTTGTATAGCGCAAGCCGGAGACCAAACCCAATACATCCCGCCCTAGCCCAACCCAATGTCGGGTCGATTGGGTTGAACCCACCCAACTTTCAGCCCTACTACCCAATAGGGTGTACACAAACCGAGTTAGCTTGGTTAGCTCGCTTGACTCAAAAAAGCTCGATTTGAAGCTAAGTTTGAACTAAGACGAGCTGATTTTTTTGAGCTCAACTCAACTCGGATCAAACCCCAACTTGAATCGAACTAGTTCGGTGACTTGGTTACTTTGATATTGTCGTTGCTCATCAAGTGTTTGATGAAATGACTCAACGAAGTGTCGGCTAATGGCAAGGAAGGGTATGTATATGAAACAAATACCATTTTTCTTGATTTGGATGTTGCGTATAAGGTGTTTGATGAAATACTTGTAAACAATTGCTGTCGTACTGCTGCCGTTTTATATACAGTGAGATATTAAACGTGCACTGCATGTGTTTATGAAAATGCTGCAAGGGCTTGATTTTGGCTCAAACTCCCAAGCTGCTGACCAAACCGAGCCAAGCTAGCCAGTCAGGCTCGAGTAACAAGCCGAGCCGAGTTCAAGCTGGGGTCAGCTAGTGGCTGAGCCGAGTCGAGCTAAGACCAGCTCGACTGGACTCGGTGTACACTGCTGGACTATCCAGCACCTTGGTTCACGCAGCACGTCCGTCTCAACAGTCCACCTACTTAGGCAGAACATGTACAAATTTGACAGCAGCCCCTTCTCTTCCAGCTCGCGCAACCAAGCAGTGAGATTCAAGCCACCCATCAGTGAGTACCCTAACCCAATGATCAAAATCAGTCCGCTGATCAGATGGAGCACCCATAAAAAATAAAACGCTCTAAAATCAACCTTCTATATTCATTTTACATTTATGACCTGATAAATGAGCTACATCAGCCTCATTGGATGCACGCATCTGGATTGTATGGTTTCCTGTTCAGCGGGTTGGATCTTGACTACCTATACAAGTTGGTAAGTGTAATAGCTTTTCAGGCCCACATCCCTTCCACCATCTCACATGTGGGATCAAGACCATTCATCAGGTGTGGCCCCCATGAGCCTTTTTTTTTCTATTTTTCTATTTTTTTTTTTTTTGGGAGGGGGGGGGGGGGGGGGGGGGAAGGGGGGGTCAGATGTGTTCACAGTGTGCCCCAACTGATGAACGAATGTGAACGTCCTGGTAGCTGAAGATAGGCAAAGTCCCCTAATTGGGGGTTGATCATCCCATGTACGGATCACGGAGCTGCAGACTCTACAAAAATCTTTTACAGGCATGACTATTTCATGGAGCCTCTCCAAGACCGTGCCCACATCGTTATGCCTTTCATGCAGGTCGGAACTTACAGACAAGGACTTTCCCTACCTTAGGAACGTTATAGTTACGACCACTGTTCACTGGGGCTTCGGTCAGCTCTTCATTACGTTAGGGCCTGTTTGGAAGCATGGAATACAAATCCATGGGATAAAACATTTTTCATCAATACCCTTCTTGAATGATGAAGGGTGGAAAGTAACTTATCCACCGTAAGATTTAATTAGTATCCTTGAGAAAAACTTTGATACTCTGGCAGATTGTGAAGAATGATATGTGAACGCTTAGAAATTACTTAGAAATTGCACACGTGGCATGCAATGAAATAAATGAACCTGTGCAAGTTATAGTTCTCAGTTTACATGTATCATAAACAAAAATTAAGCTTATATCATTATCTTGCCATCAGATTGATGGACATCTAGGATGGTTAAAAAATGGAAAATTAAAAATAAAAAACCAATAGTTTTATTTCAGTAAATAACTGTCCCCAAATCATAGTATAAGATCAATAGTTCAAACAACCCAATTTTCTGGACTGTGACTTAACAAAAGCGGATTACAAAATTTAGTTGATTTTATGTGAGTTAATTCATGCCAGGGGGGTCAGATGTGTTCACAGTGTGCCCCAACTGATGAACGAATGTGAACGTCCCGGTAGCTGAAGATGATAGGCAAAGTCCCCTAATTGGGGGTTGATCATCCCATGTACGGATCACGGAGCTGCAGACTCTACAAAAATCTTTTACGGGCATGTCTATTTCACGGAGCCTCTCCAAGACCGTGCCCACATCGTTATGCCTTTCATGCAGGTCGGAACTTACAGACAAGGACTTTCCCTACCTTAGGACCGTTATAGTTACGACCACTGTTCACTGGGGCTTCGGTCAGCTCTTCATTACGTTAGGGCCTGTTTGGAAGCATGGAATACAAATCCATGGGATAAAACATTTTTCATCAATACCCTTCTTGAATGATGAAGGGTGGAAAGTAACTTATCCACCGTAAGATTTAATTATTATCCTTGAGAAAAACTTTGATAGTCTGGCAGACTGTGAAGAATGATATGTGAACGCTCAGAAATTACTTAGAAATTGCATACGTGGCATGCAATGAAATAAATGAACCTGTTCAAGTTATAGTTCCCACTTTACATGTATCATAAACAAAAATTAAACTTATATCATTATCTTGCCATCAGATTGATGGACATCTAGGATGGTTAAAAAATGGAAAATTAAAAATAAAAATCCGATGGTTTTATTTCAGTAAATAACTGTCCCCAAATCATAGTATAAGATCAATGGTTCAAACAACCCAATTTTCTGGACTGTGAATTAACAAAAGCGGATTACAAAATTTAGTTGATTTTATGTGACTTAATTCATGTCGGGGGGGTCAGATGTGTTCACAGTGTGCCCCAACTGATGAACGAATGTGAACGTCCCGGTAGCTGAAGATGATAGGCAAAGTCCCCTAATTGGGGGTTGATCATCCCATGTACGGATCACGGAGCTGCAGACTCTACAAAAATCTTCTACGGGCATGTCTATTTCACGGAGCCTCTCCAAGACCGTGCCCACATCGTTATGCCTTTCATGCAGGTCGGAACTTACTGACAAGGACTTTCCCTACCTTAGGACCGTTATAGTTATAACCACTGTTCACTGGGGCTTCGGTCAGCTCTTCATTACGTTAGGGCCTGTTTGGAAGCATGGAATACAAATCCATGGGATAAAACATTTTTCATCAATACCCTTCTTGAATGATGAAGGGTGGAAAGTAACTTATCCACCATAAGATTTAATTATTATCCCTGAGAAAAACTTTGATACTCTGGCAGATTGTGAAGAATGATATGTGAACGCTCAGAAATTACTTAGAAATTGCATACGTGGCATGCAATGAAATAAATGAACCTGTTCAAGTTATAGTTCCCACTTTACATGTATCATAAACAAAAATTAATCTTATATCATTATCTGGCCATCAGATTGATGGACATCTAGGATGATTAAAAAATGGAAAATTAAAAATAAAATTCCAATGGTTTTATTTTAGTAAATAACTGTCCCCAAATTATAGTATAAGATCAATGGTTCAAATAACCCAATTTTCTGGACTCTGAATTAACAAAAGCGGATTACAAAATTTAGTTGATTTTATGTGAGTTAATTCATGCTGGGGGGGTCAGATGTGTTCAGTGTCCCCAACTGATGAACGAATGTGAACGTCCCGATAGCTGAAGATGATAGGCAAAGTCCCATAATTGGGGGTTGATCATCCCATGTACGGATCACGGAGCTGCAGACTCTACAAAAATCTTTTACGGGCATGTCTATTTCACGGAGCCTCTCCAAGACCGTGCCCAAATCCTTATGCCTTTCATGCAGGTCGAAACTTACTGACAAGGACTTTCCCTACCTTAGGACCGTTATAGTTACAACCACTGTTCACTGGGGCTTCGGTCAGCTCTTCATTACGTTAGGGCCTGTTTGGAAGCATGGAATACAAATCCATGGGATAAAACATTTTTCATCAATACCCTTCTTGAATGATGAAGGGTGGAAAGTAACTCATCCACCATAAGATTTAATTATTATCCTTGAGAAAAACTTTGATACTCTGGCAGATTGTGAAGAATGATATGTGAACGCTCAGAAATTACTTAGAAATTGCATACGTGGCATGCAATGAAATAAATGAACCTGTTCAAGTTATAGTTCCCACTTTACATGTATCATAAACAAAAATTAATCTTATATCATTATCTGGCCATCAGATTGATGGACATCTAGGATGATTAAAAAATGGAAAATTAAAAATAAAATTCCAATGGTTTTATTTTAGTAAATAACTGTCCCCAAATTATAGTATAAGATCAATGGTTCAAATAACCCAATTTTCTGGACTCTGAATTAACAAAAGCGGATTACAAAATTTAGTTGATTTTATGTGAGTTAATTCATGCTGGGGGGGTCAGATGTGTTCACAGTGTCCCCAACTGATGAACGAATGTGAACGTCCCGATAGCTGAAGATGATAGGCAAAGTCCCATAATTGGGGGTTGATCATCCCATGTACGGATCACGGAGCTGCAGACTCTACAAAAATCTTTTACGGGCATGTCTATTTCACGGAGCCTCTCCAAGACCGTGCCCATATCCTTATGCCTTTCATGCAGGTCGAAACTTACTGACAAGGACTTTCCCTACCTTAGGACCGTTATAGTTACAACCACTGTTCACTGGGGCTTCGGTCAGCTCTTCATTACGTTAGGGCCTGTTTGGAAGCATGGAATACAAATCCATGGGATAAAACATTTTTCATCAATACCCTTCTTGAATGATGAAGGGTGGAAAGTAACTCATCCACCATAAGATTTAATTATTATCCTTGAGAAAAACTTTGATACTCTGGCAGATTGTGAAGAATGATATGTGAACGCTCAGAAATTACTTAGAAATTGCATACGTGGCATGCAATGAAATAAATGAACCTATTCAAGTTATAGTTCCCAGTTTACATGTATCATAAACAAAAATTAAGTTTATATCATTATCTAGCCATCAGATTGATGGACATCTAGGATGGTTAAAAAATGGAAAATTAAAAATAAAAATCCAATGATTTTATTTCAGTAAATAACTGTCCCCAAATCATAGTATAAGATCAATGGTTCAAACAACCCAATTTTCTGGACTCTAAATTAACAAAAGCGGATTACAAAATTTAGTTGATTTTATGTGAGTTAATTCATGCCGGGGGGGGGGGGGGGTCAGACGTGTTCACAGTGTGCCCCAACTGATGAACGAACGTGAACGTCCCGGTAGCTGAAGATGATAGGCAAAGTCCCCTAATTGGGGGTTGATCATCCCATGTACGGATCACGGAGCTGCAGACTCTACAAAAATCTTTTACGGTCATGTCTATTTCACAGAGCCTCTCCAAGACCGTGCCCACATCGTTATGCCTTTCATGCAGGTCGGAACTTACTGACAAGGACTTTCCCTACCTTAGGACCGTTATAGTTACGACCACTATTCACTGGGGCTTCGGTCAGCTCTTCATTACGTTAGGGCCTGTTTGGAAGCATGGAATACAAATCCATGGGATAAAACATTTTTCATCAATACCCTTCTTGAATGATGAAGGGTGGAAAGTAACTTATCCACCATAAGATTTAATTATTATCCTTGAGAAAAACTTTGATACTCTGGCAGATTGTGAAGAATGATATGTGAACGCTCAGAAATTACTTATAAATTGCAAACGTGGCATGCAATGAAATAAATGAACCTGTTCAAGTTATAGTTCCCAGTTTACATGCATCATAAATAAAAATTAAGCTTATATCATTATCTGGCCATCAGATTGATGGACATCTAGGATGGTTAAAAAATGAAAAATTAAAAATAAAAATCCAATGGTTTTATTTCAGTAAATAACTGTCCCCAAATCATAGTATAAGATCAATGGTTCAAACAACCCAATTTTCTGCACTGTGAATTAACAAAAGCGGATTACAAAATTTAGTTGATTTTATGTGACTTAATTCATGTCGGGGGAGTCAGATGTGTTCACAGTGTGCCCCAACTGATGAACGAATGTGAACGTCCCGGTAGCTGAAGATGATAGGCAAATTCCCCTAATTGGGGGTTGATCATCCCATGTACGGATCACGGAGCTGCAAACTCTACAAAAATCTTTTACGGGCATGTCTATTTCACGGAGCCTCTCCAAGACCGTGCCCACATCGTTATGCCTTTCATGCAGGTCGGAACTTACTGACAAGGACTTTCCCTACCTTAGGACCGTTATAGTTACGACCACTGTTCACTGGGGCTTCGGTCAGCTCTTCAGTACGTTAGGGCCTGTTTGGAAGCATGGAATACAAATCCATGGGATAAAACATTTTTCATCAATACCCTTCTTGAATGATGAAGGGTGGAAAGTAACTTATCCACCGTAAGATTTAATTATTATCCTTGAGAAAAACTTTGATACTCTGGCAGATTGTGAAGAATGATATGTGAACGCTCAGAAATTACTTAGAAATTGCATACGTGGCATGCAATGAAATAAATGAACCTGTTCAAGTTATAGTTCCCACTTTACATGTATCATAAACAAAAATTAAGCTTATATCATTATCTTGCCATCAGATTGATGGACATCTAGGATGGTTAAAAAATGGAAAATTAAAAATAAAAATCCGATGGTTTTATTTCAGTAAATAACTGTCCCCAAATCATAGTATAAGATCAATGGTTCAAACAACCCAATTTTCTGGACTGTGAATTAACAAAAGCGGATTACAAAATTTATTTGATTTTATGTGACTTAATTCATGTCGGGGGGGTCAGATGTGTTCACAGTGTGCCCCAACTGATGAACGAATGTGAACGTCCCGGTAGCTGAAGATGATAGGCAAAGTCCCCTAATTGGGGGTTGATCATCCCATGTACGGATCACGGAGCTGCAGACTCTACAAAAATCTTCTACGGGCATGTCTATTTCACGGAGCCTCTCCAAGACCGTGCCCACATCGTTATGCCTTTCATGCAGGTCGGAACTTACTGACAAGGACTTTCCCTACCTTAGGACCGTTATAGTTACGACCACTGTTCACTGGGGCTTCGGTCAGCTCTTCATTACGTTAGGGCCTGTTTGGAAGCATGGAATACAAATCCATGGGATAAAACATTTTTCATCAATACCCTTCTTGAATGATGAAGGGTGGAAAGTAACTTATCCACCATAAGATTTAATTATTATCCCTGAGAGAAACTTTGATACTCTGGCAGATTGTGAAGAATGATATGTGAACGCTCAGAAATTACTTAGAAATTGCATACGTGGCATGCAATGAAATAAATGAACCTGTTCAAGTTATAGTTCCCACTTTACATGTATCATAAACAAAAATTAATCTTATATCATTATCTGGCCATCAGATTGATGGACATCTAGGATGATTAAAAAATGGAAAATTAAAAATAAAATTCCAATGGTTTTATTTTAGTAAATAACTGTCCCCAAATTATAGTATAAGATCAATGGTTCAAACAACCCAATTTTCTGGACTCTGAATTAACAAAAGCGGATTACAAAATTTAGTTGATTTTATGTGAGTTAATTCATGCCGGGGGGGTCAGATGTGTTCACAGTGTCCCCAACTGATGAACGAATGTGAATGTCCCGATAGCTGAAGATGATAGGCAAAGTCCCATAATTGGGGGTTGATCATCCCATGTACGGATCACGGAGCTGCAGACTCTACAAAAATCTTTTACGGGCATGTCTATTTCACGGAGCCTCTCCAAGACCGTGCCCAGATCGTTATGCCTTTCATGCAGGTCGAAACTTATTGACAAGGACTTTCCCTACCTTAGGACCGTTATAGTTACAACCACTGTTCACTGGGGCTTCGGTCAGCTCTTCATTACGTTAGGGCCTGTTTGGAAGCATGGAATACAAATCCATGGGATAAAACATTTTTCATCAATACCCTTCTTGAATGATGAAGGGTGGAAAGTAACTCATCCACCATAAGATTTAATTATTATCCTTGAGAAAAACTTTGATACTCTGGCAGATTGTGAAGAATGATATGTGAACGCTCAGAAATTACTTAGAAATTGCATACGTGGCATGCAATGAAATAAATGAACCTGTTCAAGTTATAGTTCCCAGTTTACATGTATCATAAACAAAAATTAAGTTTATATCATTATCTGGCCATTAGATTGATGGACATCTAGGATGGTTAAAAAATGGAAAATTAAAAATAAAAATCCAATGATTTTATTTCAGTAAATAACTGTCCCCAAATCATAGTATTAGATCAATGGTTCAAACAACCCAATTTTCTGCACTGTGAATTAACAAAAGCGGATTACAAAATTTAGTTGATTTTATGTGAGTTAATTCATGCCAGGGGGGTCAGATGTGTTCACAGTGTGCCCCAACTAATGAACGAACATGAACGTCCCGGTAGCTGAAGATGATAGGCAAAGTCCCCTAATTGGGCGTTGATCATCCCATGTACGGATCACGGAGCTGCAGACTCTACAAAAATCTTTTACGGGCATGTCTATTTCACGGAGCCTCTCCAAGACCGTGCCCTCATCGTTATGCCTTTCATGCAGGTCGGAACTTACAGACAAGGACTTTCCCTACCTTAGGACCGTTATAGTTACGACCACTGTTCACTGGGGCTTCGGTCAGTTCTTCATTACGTTAGGGCCTGTTTGGAAGCATGGAATACAAATCCATGGGATAAAACATTTTTCATCAATACCCTTCTTGAATGATGAAGGGTGGAAAGTAACTTATCCACCATAAGATTTAATTATTATCCTTGAGAAAAACTTTGATACTCAGGCCGATTGTGAAGAATGATACGTGAACACTCAGAAATTACTTAGAAATTGCATACGTGGCATGCAATGAAATAAATGAACCTGTTCAAGTTATAGTTCCCAGTCTACATGTATCATAAACAAAAATTAAGCTTATATCATTATCTGGCCATCAGATTGATGGACATCTAGGATGGTTAAAAAATGAAAAATGAAAAATAAAAATCCAATGGTTTTATTTCAGTAAATAACTGACCCCAAATCATAGTATAAGATCAATGGTTCAAACAACCCAATTTTCTGGACTCTGAATTAACAAAAGCGGATTACAAAATTTAGTTGATTTTATGCGAGTTAATTCATGCCGGGGGGGGGGGGGGGGGGGGGAGGGGGGGGGTCAGATGTGTTCACAGTGTGCCCCAACTGATGAACGAACGTGAACGTCCCGGTAGCTGAAGATGATAGGCAAAGTCCCCTAATTGGGGGTTGATCATCCCATGTACGGATCACGGAGCTGCAGACTCTACAAAAATCTTTTACGGGCATGTCTATTTCACGGAGCCTCTCCAAGACCGTGCCCACATCGTTATGCCTTTCATGCAGGTCGGAACTTACAGACAAGGACTTTCCCTACCTTAGGACCGTTATAGTTACAACCACTGTTCACTGGGGCTTCGGTCAGTTCTTCATTACGTTAGGGCCTGTTTGGAAGCATGGAATACAAATCCATGGGATAAAACATTTTTCATCAATACCCTTCTTGAATGATGAAGGGTGGAAAGTAACATATCCACCATAGGATTTAATTATTATCCTTGAGAAAAACTTTGATACTCTGGCAGATTGTGAAGAATGATATGTGAACACTCAGAAATTACTTAGAAATTGCATACGTGGCATGCAATGAAATAAATGAACCTGTTCAAGTTATAGTTCCCAGTCTACATGTATCATAAACAAAAATTAAGCTTATATCATTATCTGGCCATCAGATTGATGGACATCTAGGATGGTTAAAAAATGAAAAATTAAAAATAAAAATCCAATGGTTTTATTTCGGTAAATAACTGTCCCCAAATCATAGTATAAGATCAATGGTTCAAACAACCCAATTTTCTGGACTGTGAATTAACAAAAGCGGATTACAAAATTTAGTTGATTTTATGTGAGTTACTTCATGCCGGGGGGGGGGGGGGGGGGGGGGGGGGTTCAGATGTGTTCACAGTGTGCCCCAACTGATGAACAAACGTGAACGTCCCGGTAGCTGAAGATGATAGGCAAAGTCCCCTAATTGGGGGTTGATCATCCCATGTACGGATCAAGGAGCTGCAGACTCTACAAAAATCTTTTACGGGCATGTCTATTTCGCGGAGCCTCTCCAAGACCGTGCCCACATCGTTATGCCTTTCATGCAGGTCGGAACTTACTGACAAGGACTTTCCCTACCTTAGGACCGTTATAGTTACGACCACTGTTCACTGGGGCTTCGGTCAGCTCTTCATTATGTTAGGGCCTGTTTGGAAGCATGGAATACAAATCCATGGGATAAAACATTTTTCATCAATACCCTTCTTGAATGATGAAGGGTGGAAAGTAACTTATCCACCATAAGATTTAATTATTATCCTTGAGAAAAACTTTGATACTCTGGCAGATTGTGAAGAATGATATGTGAACGCTCAGAAATTACTTAGAAATTGCAAACGTGGCATGCAATGAAATAAATGAACCTGTTCAAGTTATAGTTCCCAGTTTACATGCATCATAAATAAAAATTAAGCTTATATCATTATCTGGCCATCAGATTGATGAACATCTAGGATGGTTAAAAAATGGAAAATTAAAAATAAAAATCCAATGGTTTTATTTCAGTAAATAACTGTCCCCAAATCATAGTATAAGATCAATGGTTCAAACAACCCAATTTTCTGGACTCACAAAAGCAGATTACAAAATTTAGTTGATTTTATGTAAGTTAATTCATGCCATTGTGTACAATTTCTAAGTGCCTGTGTATCAAGCTTCATACACCACCTGAGTATCATATTACTTCCCATTACTAGTTTTTTGGAGTAACAGAATGAAAGGGAATTACTATATGCACCTATGGCATGACACAGGCTATTTTAATCACATGACAAACAATGGAGCCAAACAAAATCCTTTATTGCAAATCCAAAATGTTAAGCAAGGGCCAGCTAGAAGGAAGTTTCAGTGGGTTGAGAGTGGAAGGAATGTCTACCCAGATATCGCATGTGCAGTTCGCAGACGCCTGTTATTCTGTGAAGCTGATCAGACCAAAGTAAGCAATTTGAGGGCAATCATAAGGTGTTTTGTAGCAGTTTCAGGTTTAAAAATTAATATGGCCAAATCCAAGTTATTCGTGGTGAACTTGAAAGACGAAGAAATAACCCTCTATGTGGACTTCCTTCGATGTGTGGCAGGTCGGCTCCCTTCCTTCTTCATCGGGCTCCCCTTGTGCATCGGTTCTCCTCCAAAGTCTCTATGGCAAAAGATTATTAACAGATTTGGGACTTACCTCTCCAGGTGGAAAGGCAGATAGCTTTCACTGGGGGCCGCTTGACACTCATTAAGGCATAGCATTGACAAACCTTCCCCTCTATTTCATGTCCTTATTTAGATGCCCAAGGTCAGTATTGGACACTCTAGATGGGCTAAGAAGGGACTTTCTGTGGCAGGGCAAGGAAGACAAGAAAAAGTTTCATTTGGTTAACTGGAAAGAGGTTTGTAATCATATCGATCAGGGAGGTACAGGAATTAAAGATCTGAGAATCATGAACAGGGCCCTTCTAGGCAAGTGGACATGATGGCTCAGCAATGAAAGTGATTCCCTTTGGAACAAAATCATTAAAAGCAAGTATGGCCACTCGGTGGGGGGGATGGTGGACTAAGGCCTCTTCTAACTACAAAGCAAGAGCCGTTTGAAAAGGAATCCTAGCAATGAAAGAGGAAGTTTTAAAAGAAATTCGTTTTGTGACAGGCAATGGTACTCGAACTCGGTTTTGGGGAGACATTTGGGTGGGAGATGTAACCCTTAGAGAGGCTTTTCCGCAAATCTACAACATCGCCTTCAAGAAGGATTCCACAATGGAGGAATGGTGCTCAGTTATAGGGGGAAAAGTGGTCTGGAATCTGAAGTGCAGGCAGGTCCTTCGGACTGGGAGACTAACGAATTGGTGGCTATTCTCAACAGCATTCAAAACAGCAATCTGGACCCTTCCAGCGCTGACAGTCTTTCCTGGAAGGCAGAAAAATCTGGTATGTTTTCTGTCATATCTCTCTACAGCATTCTCTCAAAGAAGACTCATGCTCAGATTGAAGAAGCCTTCCCCCACGTCTGGAAAACTCACGCTCCTCCAAAGATAGCGGCTTTTGGTTGGTTGGTAGGGAAAAACAGGGTGCTCACCATAGACAACTTGAGAAAAAGGGGAATGTGTATTACAAACATTTGTTTTGTGTTGCATGGCAGACGCCGAATCAGTAAATCATCTATTCATTCACCTGCCCATCGTATATCAGATCTGGTCTCATTTTCTTGGTCGACTTCACATTCCCTGGGTTTTTCCAGATTCAGTCCGCAGCCTTATTCAAGCTTGAAATGGTGTAAGGTGTGGTAAGCAAAGATCGAGAATCTGGAAAATGGCTATTTTGGCAGTTTGGTGGGCCGTTTGGGAAGAAAGGAATGGAAGATGTTTCAACATATCTCCAATTCGGTTGCTCATATTGTGCAAAAGGCAATCTTTCTAATAGTGGAATGGTCTTCCATCGTAGATTATTCCGGAATTGTAGTCTTGTATTTTTGGGATCCTAGCTTTTCCGCTACCTCAGCAGTCTTGCGGATTGGTTTCGTGTCTGTTTGTTTTTATCTTTTCTAATATATATAAAGTTGCTGTGTCATAAAAAAATAAAATAAAAATCCTTTATTGCAAATCATGGGGAAGTCGATGACCAATGCCCCTCCACAACCCATGCTTTTCATGTGCTTCATGAGGTCCTATCTCATTGAACAGGCAAGCATCTTGTACCCGCACAGACAGAGATAATAATAATTTAAATAAATTAGTAAAAAGAAGAAGAAGAAGAAGAAGCAAGGAGTGCATGTCTGCATGTATGAATGTATCACGTCATGCATGAAAAATCATAGATCATCCACAACCACAAGCCAAATTGGCAAATTCCTTCGCAAGGAATAAGAAACTGAATTAGTTCGTCTTATTACCAACCCCAAAATGTGATTTGACTGCGAAACAATCTCAGAACATCATCAAGACTACATCCCATGAATGAAACAACTAACCTGATAACCCAGCCAACTGTATCAAGGAACACAATCCAGCAGGCATCTTCAGCCACAGGGGCCCCTCTCCCTCTAGAGTCACTCATCAGGTGAATCCGAACGAATGGCTAATGGACAAACAAACGGAGAAAATCATCAGCCCAGGAATAAGTTTTATCTAAAAATGAAGGGAAAGATTTACTCAATGCATGCATTTGCCGAATGTTTCCATGTTCTGGAAGGTCTCATTGTAAAAGCAATAAAAACGGAAAACAATTCATGGCAAGATGGCGGTAAGTAACACAAGAGAACAAAATGAATGAACAAGATCCAATCCAATTTGTTCTACTGTGGATAATCTTCACAAAAAGGCATTGTGCTCCCTAATATATGCCTTCTTTGTTTCAAGGACGTCGAATCTGTGAACCACTTATTTATTCATTGTCATCTTGCGATGGAGGTTTGTGGTAATGCCTCGTTCCATGGATGATTTATTTTGGCCAGGTAAAAAGAAATCAGATAGTTGGAGTATTGCACTCCTTGCGGCCATCTGGACTCTCTGGCTTAAGAGGAATGATTGCTACTTCAGGAATAGGAGCTGTTGTAACATTAGGGTGATCAGTAGGGTTAATCAATGTATTAGGGAGTGGACGCCTTGGCTGATTGTTTGCATTTGTATTTGTAGTTTTCTCTTGTTCTTTTCTGGTTCTGTTTTCTTTTCATTGCTTCTGTGGCTTCAATAAATTCAGTGTTGTTCACAAAAAAAATATATTTGCAAATTCATCAAGTGAACTAGGAATCATGTCTCAAGTCAGGGTATGTGTGGGTATTCAGAGTTCCCAAGGCTGAAAGGATGTGTCACTGTCAAATGGTATCTAAGTAAAAATGGGACCCTTGCATTCTGATCTGGCTTCTGAATTGGGATGGAAAAAGCAGCAACACTAGCATGCTCAATGGGTTCTGCTATCAACACCAACCCAAACAAGGAATGTATTAACACTAGCATGCTCAATGGGTTCTGCTATCAACACCAACCCAAACAAGGAGTGTATTAACTACTAAAAGACTGTTTGAAGAAAGGAAAATGAAGCACTTTTTCCATGATGGGACATTTCACTGCATTTGGTTAGCAAATAAAATAATTGAATCCACATAGCAAATCATTACTTCTCTCCATAGTCAAATTCTCATACACAAGATACAAGGTGACTCTTGTCAAAAGGAATATGAGATTCCTATTCAAACAAAACCCCTAAAAATGGAATCCATGTTTCAACAGTACTCGTGGAATTCATCATCAGATAATTACATTACATTTTCTTTTCTTTCCTCTAATCAAACAGGCCTCAACAGCTACAATTTAGCAGCATGCCTTAATACTACCTTAACCTCATACACCAATCTCATCGATCACCACAACCATGCAGCTGGAAGAACCAATGAATATGAACTACTTGGTCTAGGACATGAACTACTTGATCGCAGTGCATGGCAAATCTTATTTCTCACAATGAAAGTAGCATCAGTGGTCATAGAGATTTTCAAGATCTAGAACAAAAAAGTCGCAGTAACATACAAGCTCAGAAATCCTGCTTGCAGATGGCCAAAGCTTGATGGAAAGAATAGTTAGTCAATGGTTTGAACTTTGACGAATCATCACCATCATCTAAGCCTTGTCCCAACTAATTGGGATCGGCTACACAAATCGAATCGTATTCTGCCATTCCATTCTCTCATGGATCATATATCCCCAGTTAAACATTAGTAGCTCATCAAGTTTCCTTACCTCTTCCCGCATCCTTTTGGGCCTTCCCCTTGCCCTTTTAGAGATGATGATTACAAGCCAAGTTTGGTACACAATTCAATCTATGGGCCTGTTTGGAGTCAGGAAAAGTAGTGTCACAACTAGCAATCCGTGGCATAACATCGGGGCAAGCTGGTCTTCTTTTCTTTTTTTTTCCTTTTTTTTTTTTTTCTCTCTTTTCCTTCTTTTAGATCAGATGGTGGGCAAGCTGGTCTTGGACACATTGTTGTTGATTATTTGTTCCGTTCCTTGTTGGTCAAACATTCTAGAACAGAAACAGGATATTAGGAAACTTAAAATATTGGTTTGTGGCACATTGAGATGCGCATATGCCCATTGACACGTGTGCCACATTTTTTGGTCAATCCATGGAATGAAATCAGGACAAGCTGGTCTTGGACACGTTGTTGTTGATTAGTTGTTCTGTCCTTTGTTGGTCAAAAACTCTGAAACAGAAATAGGATAGATTGTGACACATTTAAGGAACTAAAAATATTGGTTGGTGGCATATTGACATGTGCATATGCACATTGACACGTGTGCCACATTTTTTAATGCTTGAAGATTGATGGTGGCATACATGCACGTGTGGGCTGCCTGAACTTGGCCATTATACAAACTGTACATTGAAACATGTCAAGCATATGCACATATGAGAGTGATCATCATGTGCACCAAAACTGTAAAGTGACATTGACAAGTAGTTCCATCTCTCTACTAAAGAGAGGCTAATCCATGGTTTAACGATCACATATCCATGAATAATTGTCCAAAAGTGCCTTCCTGTGCACACGGGGGTTGAAAAGTCATGGATGTACTTTGTCCATGACTGCTGGTTTGTTTGGATTTAGTCAAAGTTGCATCATTGACAAGCAGTCAAGACTAAAATACATCTCCATGGCAGTGTCTTAAATAGCTTAAGTTACATATGTAGCTTAGCCTTCACGCTATTCAGCTCATGAAAATAACTCAAAGTCACATGTAGCCTATGCTACATGCTATATAACTTATGTTACAGGCAATATAGCTTACACTACGAGCTATTTTTCATCAAACAATATTTTTTTTTAGAGAGGAAACAACAATTTATTCAAAAAGACTGCAAAGAGGAAAAGAATACAGCACAGGAACTACAAGAAAGAAAGAAAAGAACAGCGAAAGATGCATACACAAGAGGAACCCAACCCAACAATAGGTTAATGCTCTTCCAAATCAGCTCGTTGATGGAAGAGCATTTATCCCGAAAACAGCGGTTGTTCCGCTCCTTCCAAGTGATCCAAAATACCACCATTATGAACATCCGCCAAGCTCTCTTCCCACCTTTCAATCCTCTGATGCCTTGCCAGGCCCACAACAGAACATCCACCGACTTCGGCATCACACTCAGGCCACGTGCATAATGGAAAAGAACTCCCAGACTGTCCAAACAACAGGACACTGAATGATCAATCGACTCCACGTCCTCAGGCAAACATTGGGCAGGATTAGAAATCTTTGCTGCAAATTACCTATTGTCAATATTCTTGTTCTCCCTACTAGCCACACAAAAACTGCTACTCCAGGGGGGAGCCCCAGAAAACCAATGGTGGTGGTGAGAGGAATTGAAGAATGGAACACATCAAACATCGAGCGGACTGAGAATATCCCAGAAGGGTGGGCCCTCCAAACCAAGTGATCATCGTCCGATTAAGGGGCCGAAAGCTTCAACAAATCCATCATAGCAATAAAATAAACCCTTGCCTCATTCGTGTTCCTACAGCAGGAGGGACTCCACACAATCGCATTTCCCAAGATGGAGAAACATCTGTGTACTGAAATATGACGGTCCAGGGCAAGAAGAGCCAATCTAGGAAAAACCTCCTGGAGATGCTCCTCGCCACACCAAATATCCATCCAGAATCTTATACAAGAGTCGTTCCCAAGAGTAAACACAACCCTGCTTGACGAACCATCCGCCGTCGAACATTCCATATATGCCGGCTACGAACTCCCTCCACATCCTTCCTGCCTCGGTGCTGAATCTCCAATGCCATTTAGCTAGAAGAGTGATATTCATTATGCTCAAACTTTTAATCCCCACACCTCCCTCCTTCACCTGTCTACAAACCTCTCCCCAGTTGAGGAGATGGAACTTCTTTCCCCCATTGGCCCCTTTCTAAAAGAAGTCTCATCTCAGTTTTTCAAGTCTTTTGACCACCTTAGCCGGGCATTTGAAAAGAGATATGAAGTATGTCAGCATGTTTGAGAAAGCATCTTTAATGAGAGTCAGCCTACCCCCATAGGATATGTATCAAACAATAAAATTAATTAATGTCTTCAATAATTATTTGTTACATTTTTCTATTTTCAAAAAATAAAAATTAGTGCCTTCCATGATTGTAGTAAAATAGCACAAGTGAAGTAATAGTGTTGAACTAGTTCCATTGCTATTTCTTTATTTGCATACTTAATATTTGCCTCATTTTTATTATTATTTTAGGACGTGTTTGGTTGATGAAATTTCATGATATTTGGTGCAAACAAGTGCGACCTTAATTAAACATCTATCTAGCTTATGCCTCATGCTTCAAAGGGGTGAACGCTATGTTACGTACTATTTTCTTCCATAGTTTGTCAACCCTCTTGTACACGGGAACCTAGGCACTTTTGGACTAGTCTAAAATATATGATCGTTAAAGCATGAATTGGTTTGTCTCTACTTAAGAAGGGTTACTCCTCGTCAATAACACTTCATGATTTCAGTGCACATGAGGAACACTCTTGTCCATACACGGGCATAACATGTTCCGCTCTGTCACGTATGTAATAGGTAAAGTTCAAGCACTCCACATGTGCTCATAAACCACCATCAATCTTCAAGCACTCAAAAATGTAACACATGTCAAATGTGTGTTGCGAAAAAATGCAAACACGTGATCAATGTAAACGAAGCCAAAACAACGAAAGAAAATGGCCAAACAAAAGCCAAAAGGAGTAAACCAAAACAAGAGACGAGGTACTAGGATTTCCATGATTCGGCAATATGTCCACTTCACAGGCAGTAATATAGAGTTTTCTTCTTCACTAGAAATAAAATAAATAGAAATACAAGGCTTACCTCTCTCTCATCCGTACGAAGAATCACATATCAAGAAATATCCCAGAAGACGAATTAATGAAATAGTGTACATATCTTTACCTATGGCCCTCCTTATATGGACCATATTACCCACAAGTTAGTGATTAGCCAACATATGATTTTTAATGAAGGAATCAAACCGCTTGTACCAACACTCTAACGCTGTGTTAAACTTTAAAGCGATTTGTTCAACCAACAAAGTAAATTCTTCTTGTTTTCTTCAATAAAGCCTTTGGGTTGAGTCATATAAATTTCTTCATTAAAAATCACATCTCGGTTAATCACGAACTTGTAGGCAGTAGGGTTCCACAATTTGTACCCTTTTGTTTCATCTGCATAGCCAAGAAAATAATACTTTTTGGACCTCACATCCATCTTAGTCGTATGCTATTTGAGAATCCACACATAAGCGTCACAACCAAAAGAACGAAGGAACGAATAATTAACAAGTTTTTCATACCATATATCTTCAGGGATCTTGTAATCTAGCATAGTCGTAGGAGAACAATTTACCAAGTAAAAAGTTGTATTAACAGCCTCTACCCAAAAACAATGCTCGAGCTTAGCCAAACTCAATATGCTCCTAACACGATCCATAAGCACACAGTTCATATGCTTTGCAACCCCATTCTGTTGTGGAATACTAGGGACTATGTAGTGTCTCTCAAAGTCATGCTCACTACAAAAATCTTTAAATTCTTTCGAAGCATATTCTCCTCCATTATCAGTTCTCAGACACTTAATTTGCTTTCCCTTTTTTACTTTCAACTAATGTTTTAAACTTGCTAAAATAAGTAAAAGCGTCACTTTTTTCTTTTCAACATGTAAACTCATACCTTCATGGAAAAAACGTCAATAAAAGAAACAAAGTATCTCAAACCTCCAAAGGATTTGACTGGAGCCTCCTAAATATCAAAATGAATTAGATTTAAAACATCCTCACTTTTGGTGGTAGATAAAGGAAAACGAGCTCTATGAGGCTTTCCAAATAGGCAATTCTCAAAAAAATATGAATTAATAGACTTTAAACTAGGAAGTAAATTCCGATCATTGCTTGCTCATGTGACCCAACCACCTTTGCTAGTTGTAGTAGAGTTTGTCACGCAATTGGCAACAATAGCATCGTTAATCATAGTATCTCGAATCAAATAATATAAGCCGACCATTAACTATCCTTTCACCATTACCATCACTCCTTTTACAAGTTTCAATCGACTCTTTTCACCAAAAAATTTATAGCCATCTTCATTGAATTTTTTCAATGACAAAAGACTCATACGTGCCACACATCATAAAGTATACATGTGATACCATCAAACGTAGTTACTCTAAAATCTCCAATCCCCGTAATTTTATACATGCCATCTTCACCCACAAAAATTGTGTCACCATCACATGACTGATATGTTTAAAAACAATCTTTATGTGGAGTAATATGAAACAAAGCACCTAAATCTAAGATCCATTAATGGCTCAGATTCTCTCGTGCAATCACTGCAAACAACACTTCTCCGTCCTCGGATGAATTGTCTTTCTCAACTAGATTTCCTTGGGAACCCTTTGAATCTGATGCTTGATCATGCAAATCAGGTTTTGAATTTTCCTGATTTTCTTTCTTAAGTTTACAATTTTTAGGCAAGTTGCCCTTCTTTCCGCAATTCTAACACTAACATGTTTTATGCATTTTCAACTTGGATCTCACCTAATCACTCCCACAAGTACCTTGCCCAGTAGATCTTGCTCTGACCATCATAGCATCACCTGCAGATTCTCCATGCGCCTTCTGTGGGATTCTTCGATAAGCAATGCAGACACGGCTAACTCTATATTGAGATCTAGACCATTATTGAGATTCATGATCAAATTATCCCACGAATCTGGCATTGAATAGATTAGAAGTGCGACATTTTCTTCATCATCAATCTTCACATCGACCGCCGTCAATCTACTAATCAGGTTGTTAAACCCATTAAAGTGTTCTTGCAAAGAGGACCATTCCTTCATCTTCAAGTTGTACAGTTGCCGTCGGAGAAATATCTTGTTCAATGTCAATTTCCTTCATATAGGTTTCGCAATTTTTCGCAATGGTTTGATCAGACATGTTGAACAAAACCAAATCATCTAGCGCAAGAATAGGGTTCAGCATGACTAATTGATTTTTCTCCTCAAATACCTCATCTTTCCTTTCCACAGGTTTCTTTTCTTTTCCTTGAATCGCAATTGTGCATCCTTCCTTCATTAACACAGCGTTCATATTCAGTTTCCACAACGCATAATTGGATTCGTCAGAACTTTGATGCCTCGAATCTGTTAAAACTCGATCCAGCCATCTGAAACACAATTACAAAACAAACACCAACGCCGATCTTGTGCTAAAAGGTTCCTCAACCTTTGGCTCTGATACCAATTGTTAAAGAAAAACACTCACACGTGATCAATGTAGGTGAGGCCAAAACGCAAAAGAAAATGGCCAAACAAAAACAAGAGACAAGAGGCACAATGATTTACGTGGTTCGACAATATACTTACTTCACGAGACGGCAACACAGAGCTTTCTTCTTTATTATAAACAAGACAAACAAAAATACAAGGCTTATCTCCCTCTCACCCATATAAGGAATCTCACACCAAAGAATACCCAAGAAGATTAATACCAAATAGCATTGTACATCTCTTTTCATATGACCCTCATTATATGGACCACACCATTTGACATAGCATAGAACCAAACCCATCCAATTAAGCTTCACTATATATAATCGTACGTGCGTATGGATGTACATAAGAGACAGAGAAATAGAGTTAGAGAGAGACAAGGACACGCAAAAACATCTCCCACTAGAAACATCCTCCACCACCACAGCATTCTCCCACTTGAAGACTAATTTATCTAATAGTGTGAAAAACAGTCCTAATAGCAGTAGCCCAAACGTCACCAATCACTAAGTAACAACAAGCCCAAGAGAAGTCCTGCACCAAACGAACTTCTCCCTTGCAGTAGGCTTCGTTAGCATATAGACTACATTGTCGTCGATGTGAATCTTCTACAATGAGATCTAACCATTTTCCACCGCGTCACAAACAAAGTGATACTGAACATCGATGTGCTTGGTCCAAGCATGAAATACTGGATTTTTAACCAAGTGTAACGCGCTCTGATTGTCACAAAGAATCACCACCACTTTCTGCTTGAATTTTAATTCTTCTAGCAACTTCTTCAACCAAATAGCTTCCTTGCATACTTATGTAGCTGACATGTACTTTGTCTCTGTAGTAGAAAAGACCATCATTGACTACCGACTCGACATCCAACTAACTGCATCGCTAGCCAAAGAAAAAATATAACATGTAGTAGATCTTCTTTTATTACCATCTCATGTATAATATGCATCCACAAACCCAACGAACTCTAAATTTTGGCCGCCATAACAAATAGCCGCCTCAGAAGTACCCTTCGAGTAACGAAGGATTCACTTCACAGTCTTCACAACAATCTAATGATCTTTCCCCAGGTTCGCTATGTATTTACTAACTATTCCCACTGCTTGTACAATATCTGATCCGGTGCACATCATAGCAAACATAAGGCTCTTTACTTCCGACGAATATGGTACTTAAGACATATTTGTCTTATCTACTTCTGTGCTAGGACACTGATCTAAAGACATCTTGCAACTAACAGGGAATGGAGTACTGACTAGGTTAGAATTCTACATGTTGAAGTAGCATAGAACTCTTTCAACATAACCATTCTGAGTTATCCAGACTTTCTTGTTCTTCATATCTCTAATTATGGTCATCCCAAGAATCTGATTAATGGCACCCAAATCTTTCATATCAAAATTTCTAGCTAAAAGAGATTTTAATGTTGCAATAGTATTTCTACTAGTACCTGCAACTAGCATATTATCCACAGACAATAATAAGATAATAAAGCCACCATTACCATAGCTACAAACATAGGCGCAATGGTCTACCTTACATCTCTAAAATTCAAGGCTTACAATGAAGGAATCAAACCACTAATACCAACACCTTGGCATTTGCTTTAAACCGTAAAGCGATATGTTCAGCCAACAAAGTAGATTCTTCTTATTTTCTTCAATAAAGCCTTCAGGTTGAGTCATAGAAATTTCTTCATTAAAAATCACATATTGACTAGTTACTAACTTGTGGGCAGTAGGGTCCCATTGTGGAAGATGACGTCTCCCATTGGGAGATGTCTCTGCCTGTACTGGTTTCTTTATGTCTCTTGCGTACGTCTATACACATGTACGGCTATATACGGTGAAGCCTGGTTGGATAGGTTTAGTTCTATATTATCTCACATGGTGTGGTTCATATAAGAAGGGACATAGGTAGATATATGTACGATGTTCTATTATATTTATCTTCTGGGGTATTCCTTAGTGTAAGATTTCTTGTACAGGTAGGAGAGAGGTAAGCCTTGTATTTCTATTTCTCTTGTTTATAGTAAAAAAGAAAGCTTTGTATTGCATCCCCGTGGAGTAGGCATATTGTTAAACCACGTAAATTCATGTGTCTCTTGTCTCTTGTTTTTGTTTGGCATTTTTTCTTGTGTGTTTTGACCTCGCCTACACCGATCACGTGCGGACGTTTTTCCACAACAATGAGCACATGCACATGTCAATGAGCACATGCACGTGCCACCATTTATATTAAGCTCCCCACATATGCCACAATCTATCATTTTTCCTTATTATAGGGAGCTTTACAAACAAATAATAGAACAACTAATTATGGCGGCATGTCCGCAAATAACTAATGCCGACAACATGTCCATGGAAGTTGTTGCCCCACAAACTTAGCCTCAATCTAAGAACAACCTCTGTGATTCATGGCCAAGGTGAATGGCAAATAAAATAAACTTAGCGTCTGCATAGCATATTTGAATCATTAACATTATTATCCATCTATAGACTAAATATAATATGCATTGTAAATGAACATGGGCACAATTTGTTGTTTTGACACATTTTGAATGCCATTACAAATTGTATCTATTTCATACAATGGTTATCTTACGATTCACAAGACAATAGAAGTTCCATATCATCATCCTCATCATCAACAACAACAACATCATCTAAGCCTTATGCCCACTAATTGGAGTTAGCTCTGCTAAACTTGTCCAGCCATTCCACTATGGAAGTTCTATATGATTCATCCATCAACATCATCTAAGCCTTATGCCAACTAGTTGGAGTCAGCCATGCTAAACTTGTTCAGTCATTCCACTATGGAAGTTCTATATGATTTATCTAATCAACTGATGTTACTGACTCAATTTAATGAGCACAGAGTACATGTGCAAAATGTTCAAGGGACATTTTCGTCCTTTAATGAGGCTAGTGGCAAGTTTAAAAATACCAATATCAGTGGTCTGATCAGTGAGCCCAAAATCCAATGTATATTGGTTGCATCTGTGCCTATGGCAGCTGAACCAATGTCATTTTTTCACATTAAAAAAAATAGACCAATAAAACTGAAAATGACTCATTTTTATATTTATTTTTTTCTCAGTATTTTTTTTATGCATGTACGACACTGTAATGGCTGCCATCTCTATCTGTTCAGTCTTGAATGCTTACTTCTGACTCTTTCAGTGACCCCATGTACTCTATTTTAGAGTTTTGACGCATTCGATAGTTTTCAAATTACATGAATCACATGCATTTGTGTGCAAAAGTGAGGAACACACTATTAATGCATAGTACAAGTCGGGGATAAGAGTCCAACAACAGAAGGGCTATTCTTAAGCAGGCTAAAAGATTTGCTACATTACTTCCTTGCCTATCAACAAACATGATGAAAGGTAATATTGCAAGAATTTAGTTTTAGATTTAGAGTTTTTAGGGTGGCAGTTTATTTTAAAGCCATTAAGACGAAATGAGTATTTTGGCATGTGTGGGGTATAACCGAAGATGAATAACGGCTCATTTGGCATATTGACACATAGGGTACATGTGAGGCATTTGAAGATGGATGGTGGCATATTTAGGCAAAACCCTTGCGAAACACACTTTCCTTCCATTGGAAGAAAATGCCTTTCGTACGGGCAGAGATGAGAAAATAAATTTGGTTATTTTCCAACAAAGATACAAAGTGGGAAATAGTGTTTCCCATGAATTCCCACAAAGACAGACTTGACAATCAACGAAATTGACTTTCATGTTCCTTTCCTTTCCATGAATCCAAACAGACCCTTATATGATTCGCTTTTCCCTTCAGATACTCCTAAAACATCTTTTGCCACTTTCTTAATGCGCTTGGCCATCTTCCACATAACATTTACTTCTTCCTCGACATTCCACTTTCTTTTTTCGATAAATTTATTTTGGAATAACATTGTTTTCTCTCCTTTTGAATTCAACCACCTAGTTTTTTAACACCTATTAATTTCACTCCCCTTCTTTCATCTCTTAATGTAAATATCCATAATCCTTAACCTATGTCGTGAATCAGACTCTCTCCCGGTTGCAATCTTTACATATTGAATGTTTGGTTTTCCTAAGGAAAAAAGAAATCTATTTGGTTTGTATATGATCCACTTTTGAAAGTTATTAAATATCCATCTCTCTTTTAAGCGTGTGTTTGCTAGAGTTGGGTTATATGCCATTGGGAAATCAAGATAGCATCTCCCCAAAACCATATCCTCTATCTATATATGCTCGCATATGCTCTCAAGTCAGTTAATCAAGATTTGAAGAAAATGCCCACATCTCACATGTGCAAGCTCCACACGTGTGCACAAGAAAAGGCCCACCTTTTTTTTTTTTTTGCTTATCTATAATTTCCTTTTATATCATATCTCCATATTAGGAAATAAGTAATCTTAGATTTTTCTTATTACCCTTTTTAGCCTATCTCAAATTTCCTTTTTCTTTTATATCTTTATATTAGGTAATAAGTAATCTTATATTTTTCTTATTTAACCGTTTTCTTAATTAAAATATTTTCTTATTTTTAGATATTAAGGCTTAGGCCTATGGAATAAGATAGTTGAATGATAATCTCTTTGAAAGATTCTCTTGATTCTCTATGGTAGTTGTCGAAGGGGGAGAAGTGATCGCTAGTTTAAGACAAGGATTATTGAGTTTGCTCATAGTCTTGCATTCTTTTTCTTTTATGGTTTGAACTTAAATCTAGTACATTGAATCTTATTGCAATTAGTTTCTTCCTTGATCTAGTTGCATCAGGAAGTGATCTCTAGTACAGGAATGGAGGATTGTTGAGCTTACATTGAATCTTCGTGGTCCTATGGATGCCTATAAATTCAGCTACCTGTAAGTTAAATGCAGGCAAATGATTTACAGGCAGTGTTTGGATGCTCAAAAATGTCTGTAAATCATTTACAGCCCAATGGCTATAATTTTGAACTTTTAGCTACAAATGAAATCCCCCTAAACAATTTATAGGCTATCCGAACACAGATAACTATTTACCTGTAAACAGATTACATCTTAAAGCCAAATAGGACAAGCTGTAAATGATTTACACCTGCAAATCATTTACCGCTTACAAAATTTACAGGCATCCAAAAACGCCCTTATTGCAATTAGTTTCTTCCTCGATCTAGTTGCATTACCCTTGCATCTGACAATCACATGCAGCGCTTTTTTTGTTGGGCCACGACAGGGGTTACAGTAATCCCCGGTACTTTGCATCCATCCTATCATGTCATTTCCCTCCAAATCAGGACATGAAAAAAAAATAAAAATCCAGAAACCGAATTCTGGAATGAGAATCCAGAATCCGAGACAGAAAGAGAGAGAGAGGGATGATTCCCGGGTGCAAACCAATCCCTAGATAACAATTTCAGATATAGAAATAAACCCAGAGATAAGAGATGGAAACCCTAGCGTTGGAGTCGGAGCTTAATGGAAACCCTAGCGTTGGAGTCGGAGCTTACTTGGTTTCTCGGGCTTGCCGTCAGTCCATTTGGAGACAGCAAAATGGACTTTTTCACGGGAAATGGATTCGGATTTGTAGGGTTCTTTGAGGCAGCTACGGACGAGAGAGGCGCAGATGTTTGAGTAGGTTATGTATGTCATGCCTGCTGCTCTCCAGAAGGGAACGGCCGCGTTCGATCCTGCTGCTGATGCCATCGCTCTTCCGTCTTCTTCGTCTCTAATGCCAGCCCAGAATACTCCATACAGGTAAAGGGAATCTGTTTGATACTCTGGCGGAGTATGACGGCTGATACACAGGCACACCGCAGATCATACGAGTGGCGTTGATCAACTCAAATCTATATCGAAGGCCGATTGCTTCGTGGGGCCCACCATAATGCATGCGTTTTTAAAAAAAAAAAATATTTTTATTTTTATAAACTCGCGCGCGCACACACCCCACACACACGCCGTGGGATTTCACCTCTGGTCGGTACTTGTACCCTTGACCCGGTGTTGAAACTCCCGGGAGTCTGCTACCCGCGTAAGAGTACCCACCATAATGCTGGTGTTTTAGTACATTATTCATTCATTTTGGGGCATGATATGAAAATTACGTGGATTCTAATCTCTGGTGGACCACACCACGTGAAAAAAGTGACGATTGAATGCATACAATTAAAAACTTTTTAGGCCCACTTTCATGTTTGTGTACTATTAAATCCGTTAATTAGATCATACAGTCCCGGTGATGGAAAAATGCTTCATCCAAAACTTATGCAGACCTCAAAAAGTTTTAGATGATGTGTGATCAATCACCGCTATTTCTCAGTGTTGTTGTTCACCTTAAAATTTTGCGGGCCATGCCAGTGTGTGCGTTTTATCTGCGCTGTTGCCTATTCAGTTTTCTTGCTCACTTGAAGGCATGAGCCTACGAATAAGGCTTATCTAAATCTTAACAAACCACACCACAAGACACGATGACGATTGGCCACTGACCATTGGAATTTTTATTAAAAACATTATTTTGGCCACAGTAGTTTAAATCAAGCCTTCTTTTTCCCTTTGCCTACATATGTGGACCCAATTAATACGCTGGATGAAAATAAACATTGCAATGGACCTGGATATTTTTAACTGATTTGCTTTGGTGTTACTCTTCCAAGATTTGAATCTGCTTAATTTTTGAGCTCATATACTAAAATAATAAAAAATAAATGAACAACATGGCAGTGGGTCTAAAGAGCACCATTCAGTAACTATGTTGTTGCTGGAGGTGCAGTATACAATCTGCAATGGAGCGGAAATGATCCACACCTTACAAACCTGTAGTAATAACCATTCATTCCAATTTTTTAGGATTCGCTGTCATTCAGTAGTCTAAGCACCATTAAAAAAAATAACAATTAGATAGTGCAGAAAGCAACGATGCTCTTCAACATACAATGCTTTATGCATATTCACTGAAAATTTATACAAGTGCAATACCAAAAAATCAAATTAGACTGACTACATTGTGGAACCTACTATAGCAGAGTTGTATTTGTAAAATAAAATTGGTTGAACAACCGGAACCTTGTATTTTATTATCTCACTGTCTAATAAATATCAAGAAATCTGATATTAAGATAGTCAGATAATTTTAATTTATAATTCATGACACATCCAAATAATAGCCCATATTTTGAACAATTTAATTTGAATTTCATATATGCAATGTAATTTACATGCCGGTGTTACAGTTAATCCGCTTTCATCCGTGGAACCTCTTCGTCATCTCTCAGCGAGAGAATGCAGCTGACCCCAACTAAGAACGTGCACATGCAGGCATAACGAAAAAAGGCGGAAAACGGTGTGCAAGATCCGAGTTTTACATTACTCAGCTACACTGTTCATATCTTTTAGCCTAAAAATAACCTATTTCACACTTCTGGTGGGTCTCATCATATAAGATAGATGGATGGTCATAAAGACTTGTGCTAAAAATCAGTTTGCTTTGTACAATGTGGCTTACCTGAGGAGCATATCTGCATGATTTCTTAGGCTGAAAATGTAACCGTTGTTCTGAACCTGATGAAAAGCTCAGGTAGTGAACACATGTTTCACATTGTCACATGTTCCTGCACACATACCTACATCGCTCCTGCCTGCTTGAAATTAGCAAACTCTTCTCACACGAGGCCATCAAATGAGCGGGAGTGAACCACTCGGCACAGGGATATGCTCGGGGCTGTGTGTGGCACAGAAATGTCCTTAACAAATTCGCTCCATCCATTCTATTTTTAAAAATCACAATACCATGGGATTCTAAAAATCATTCTTTTTTTAAAAATCACAAATCACAATACCATAGGATTCTAAAAATCAAGAAAGTTTTGTATTAAGATGATATTTGTTCCTGCAATTCATCACGGTAGAAATAAATTTATGAAAAGTTTGGATAGCATCTAAATATTATGGTAAGCACCTAAATATTTTAACGGTGGACATTATTGTTCTAATTTTTTATAATCCTATTACACGGTGGTCATTTAAAACAAAAAAACAAAAAAAAAAAAGTGAATTTCTCAGGGGCATGTCCGTAAACCCAGCACATCCTTTCTGTGCCAGTGTCAAAAGCAATCAGCTCTCCAGGCTGGAACAGCTAAATACAGCCTCCATGCGAAAATGGAGTGGGTGGCAACTCAGCACCACTTGATGTAAGGCCCACTATGATATATGTGTTTTATATTGTTTATCCTTTTTCTGACTCATTTAAGGACATGAGCTTGAAATAAAACAAATTAAAAACTTTAAGTAGGTTACACATATGAAACGGTGTTAATCGATCACCCACCGTTAAAAACTTCTGAAGGCAACTAAGGTTTCAGGATCAAGTTGATATTTATGTTTTCCTCGTGACCTTACGATGTCACATAAACATTACAGCAGGCTTGGGAAGGTTTCAACCGTGAGTGTCAGGCATATAAAACTCGGGCTAAACCATTGAACTCATCAAGCTATTGGCTTCTGACGATCATGGCCGTCTAACTTCACTTTTCTCTGCGCATATGAGTGGCTTGATCTATTTGTTTCACGTCAGGCCCATGTCACTCTCAGCGGCAGCTTGACCGGTTCATGGCACATGCACACCGAACCGGCACGCGTGCCGCCGATAGCTTTCCACGTCCCGAGGTTGGCTAATTGCATTCGCGCGCAGTAGCGTTTCCCACCCGCATGCAGGCATACGTGCCAACATGGACCACGAGTGTTAGATCTGACCATTCCATGGGATGGGTTACACTGTCAACATCTTCTGCCCAAAAAATCAGGCCATTTCACAGCTCACGCCCCACGACCAACAAAACCAATGGATGGCTAAGAGACGTTCTTTAAACGGTCAGTTCACTTTTGTACATTGCAACTCGCCTAAGACTGAAACCACCTGATTTTTTAGGCGAAAGATCTAAGCATCATCAAGAACCGTAAGGAAAGCTCAGATCTCTCACACGTATCTAATACCATACTGCGTGTTGATGCACAGGCCTCACACGGGTGTGGTTAGCAAACATGAGGATAGGGATTCTCGTGTATTATTTTATTACTACGAGCTTTGCTGAGCGGACACGCGGGTGCAATAAAGTTCGTGTACACGCCACACATACGTGTGAGATCTAATCCATCCATCAGGCTGGTCCTATCTTTGACATGTTTTCAGAGAAATAAAATCTGGTCCATTCAGCATGTGGGCTCCAATATTAGGAACAGGTTGAAGGGTTGAAAAACTTCAGCCAAGTTTTTCAGAGCCGTACATTTGTTTTGAAAATTGTGGCCCTAATGGTAAATGGATTAATCTGATTAATGGTTTTGAATATCAATAAAGTAGTACTGTTGTGATGGATGGATTGGATCTCGTACCTATGGTGCCATGCTGGACACGTGTGGAGTGTATACGAGCTCTATCTGACTTAGCAAAGCTGTTTTATTAAAAATCAGAGCGCCTGTAAACGGCGCGAGCTCGAGCGACAAAACAGGCTCTCGTATTTTCACGTCCGAGGTGAGAGGAAAGGAAAACCAAAGATCGCTGCTTTTGGTGTGAGAGAGACGATGAAGACGACGAAAGGAGGGAAGGTCATGAACCCTACAGATGCCTATCGCAAGGAGCTCCGAAAGAAGGAGCTCAAAAGGGTATGAAAATCCCCTCAATCCCTCAATTCTAGGGTTTTTTTTTTTTTTTTTTTGTATGTATTGTCTACCCTTTTCCTTCTAAATTCAAATTCATGCAAACATTCAGATGCTTGCAATTCCGTTCTCGAAACCCCGGATTTTTTGCGACCATAGGAAATGCGATGCGTCATCTCGAGGAGGGCCCGAGGATGATGCTCTCGTTATCGGTGTTGCTGGAAATAAGCCATCCGATTTTCGCTATCGGATGATCCAAATCGTTCTTCCTATGGGATCTGTCTTGGATTGAATGTGGTCATGTGCACAGAAAATTTACTTGATTGGATGATCCTTACCGTTCATTTGATGAACTTACTTCCCATGTAATGTGAACTTGCTGCATTGTCTTTTTTGAGAAGGTAACCAATTCATTAAACACACCAAAAAGCTAGAAAAGAAAATAGTAGAACAGTAGCTGGGGTGACGCTCTCATTGCCTTCCTTTGCGCAAGATCATCTATAAAAATCATAAGCATACAAGACGGCGAGAAACACAACTCAGGCCAAAAGGTTCAAGGGTGGCAAACCAAAAATGCAAGTCGCCCATAAACAATGGATTCCCAATCGCTCTGCAGCAACTCGATTGAAGTCCTTCTAAACTCAGGCGGTGCCAGTGCCCTCTTAAATACCAAAGACACAATGCTCAATTTGAGAGAGGCTAGGGGGAAATTGTGGCATTCATCTTTCTCAAGAAGTCCAAATGCCCCATAGGACTGAGAAAGGCCGCAACTTCCAAATTATCCTTCATTGCACAGAAAAGGGGCCAGCAGACCATCTGGGGATGACCTCAAAAGAAAAAGAAACGCATGTAAGCCACTGAACTAAGCCACTGAACTCAAATAAATCAAAGAAATGGTCCCCAATTTCATGTGTGGACTAGAAACGAAGGAGTAAGTGGTCAACAGATTCCTCATTGTTTTCTACACACGAAACACGTACAGTAGCGCAGCTTGAGCCGTATTCGTCTTCTTCAAATTGTGTATGGTCAGGATTTTGCTCATAGAGGCAATCCAAATGAAAGCTTGGAATGTAGGACGGCTAGGAGTTTTCCATACATGTGCATGGGTAATGCGAGCATCCAATGTCGCAAATCTTTGACGTAAGGGATTTGGAAATTGAAGTGAACCGTCCATTAGCCGACCATGTTCTTCACACAGAACATCAATGCTTGCCTCATGAAGGGTTAACATGAGGGTGGAGAACTCACATCATCATCATTTAAATTTCTTCTAAGGACTGCATTCCACACTATAGACCCTCCCATGAATTTGTAACAATCAACCACCATGGCTTCTCGATTCGTAGCTAAAGAGGACACCATAGCTTCTGTATTCGTAGCTAAGGAGAACAAGAAGGGAAAGATTTTCCAACTTTGAGTCTACTCAAGCCAAATGTCCTTCCAAACGATTGACCTTATTACCACAACCAACAATAAACTGAATCCCCTCCTCAAACAATCACCTCAATTTGCTTGGGATTGATTGCTCATTTCCTCTGCCTAGACAGACTCCCCCAATCATACTAATAGTTTAATGGAGGACACATGGCTAGTGAGAGTAGTGACACATTTGGGTTTTTAGAGGCGTGTTAATTGCTTAGAAACTCCAAGGAGGTGTCGAAAGCTTTTCGAACGTTAATAGATTCAGGCCTGCTCCCCTAGAGGGCTCGCTCTAGAGGAAGGAGTGACTACCCTATCGAATATGAATTTGTATGGAGGCACCGGACTAAAGAAGAAGAAGAAGAAAGGAGAGGATAGTGGCCTCGTGCCTAGGGAGGAAGGTAAGGCGTTGAAAGTGGATTGTGAAGGGGATTCATATGGTGAGGAGAAATCTCAGAGTTCTCCATTGGAAGGACTGAAATCCCTAGGTACTCCAGTCTCTAAGTCTTTTTCTTCTTTTTACATTTTACTCTTTTTTTTTTTTCTTTTTGTCGCCTTCAACTAAAGATCAGTGGAACCTCCCAATTTTGTTTAGAGCAGGGCCCTTGATGAAAATTAGTGTGTTTTTGATTGGTGACAGAAGCAAAAGGAAGTGAGGAGAGGAAGATCGTGGTTATTGAAGGTGGTGGGAAACCATCACCTGTGATCAGTACCATACCTAAGGAAGAAACTTGTTCATTAGCACACTCTAACTCTCCACCACAATAGCAAAAATGAGAGGGTCCCCTTGATGAAGATCTCTAGAACTAGAGAAGCAACCTATCATTGATCTATTAACCATGGTGGAAAAAAAAGTCCTGCTAATGACGTCATTTGACTGGTCTTCATGTAGGCTGATGCATTACTGTTGTCACTTGAATGGTTGAACTGTGAGAATCATCCCCCCTAGCATTTAGAGCAGGAAAGGATAAAGGTTCCACTTGATGCTTATCTGGCTTCACCACGATACCCAGATCCTTAGAACTTCTACTTGCCTCCACCTACCAGTTTACCGTATTTGGACATGTGTACCATTAGTTTCCATCTCTCAGCAGACCTACCATTAAGAACTCCGATGGCCTTGCTTCATACCAGTATCAAAATCTAGCAAATGCAAACCTTCTCAGTTTCCCTTATACCTGTGAGTCTGTGACAAGGTATAATTGTTTCCTTGAGGGGACCCAAGTTGTCAAACACCTCCACAATGTCACCGGCTCTCCACTTTGAACTGGCCATCACTGCACAACCTTCTAGCCTGGAATCTCACCACCCGGACTGTCCATGGCTGTGGTGCTAATGGAATCACAATCCACAGCAAAACCCGCTTCCAATCCCACATGGGGACCATAGTCAACCCATTGAACACATGAATGGGGAGGCATCTGGCAAATCCCCTCAATCCATTGTTCAACCGGCTGAAAGAAAGTCTAAGGGGCTGTTTGATTTTTAATTTCCCTGGTAAATACATGGAAATAAGTAATTATTACTTACTTCACCTGTTTGAAATTCGCCAGGAATTACGTTTTGAAAATCGGTCCATAAAAACCCTGTTATTATTAATTTAAATATGTGGGCCCCATCATGATATATGTGAGTTATCCACACCATCAATCCTTTTAAAAACCACATTTTAAGTGAGGAAAATCAAAAGCTCAAGTGGACCACACCTCAGGAAACAATGATCATTAAGACGTCAACGGTTAAAAGCCACTGACAAATGGGGAGGCATCCTGCATATCCCCTTGATTTGCAGTGTAGTCTGTAGAGATGGTTGCTCTTGGCCTCAAACAATGAGGAGGGGACAGGGATTCCCTGGAGAAAGAGCTTGATGAGAACGTGATGCAGTACAGATTATGGAAAGATCACGTTAACTGCCAGCCAGAAGATGGCGGTCTACAATTTGTCTTTTGGTTCCGTTCATGTCCTACCAGGTAGATGGTTAAAATTGTCAAGCCAGTGTGATTTTTGGTATATGAATTTTTCATGGTGGGCCTAATGATGGTCTGAATCTAAATCATATTCTACATAAAATTGTGCTTCTTCGACAGTTGCACTTAACTGCATTGTTACATTTATTTCTTCAACATATCAACCCTAGTGTGTGTTTTGTGACCCAATTAGATGGTTAGGATTTCTGGTCTTGGTCCCATTCATAGTTGGACCAACTCAGTGAATGGTCTAGATCTTGTCCACAATATGTCACATAAGTGGTATTCTACATTAATTTGTATTATAAAAGATGATTGGTTTAACTCTTCCAGCGGTTGTATGGTTGAGTGGCAATCTTTTTCCTATTATTCAACTGGCTGTAAAATATTGAATTGAGATTATTTCGGTCCATATCAATTGGATCCCATAGAGCATTGCTCAGGACTGATTTCGCATAATAGTACTAGTTATGGTCCACTTATATTTTAAGTTGGATTGACAGACTTATCATGAAAAAAAAGGTTAGATGGATTGACTTACCACCTGTATGTCATGGTTTGTTTAATTGTTTTGGTGGGTATTTTGTTTTCCAAACCGGAATTAATAGTTTCAGCATTTTGATGTTTTCAGTGTCCAATCTTGGGAAGGACAATATCTCTCTGTCACTTCAATCATCATCATCTAAGTCTTATCCCTATAAATTAGGGTTGGCTGCGTGAATCCTATTCCCCTGTTCCACTCTAACAAGGGCAAGACCTTCAGTTAGACCATAGGTCAAAATAGAAGACAAGAAAATGTAATTAAATAAAATTGTAAATTGTCCTTCAGTTTTTAACTTTCTCATTCAACTAGAAAGCGACCCTAAGTGCCCCTAAATGCATTGAGAAATGCCAGCCAAAACGGCCAAAGATTGGAAGCCTTTACAAGAAATTGTAGCATAAACATTCTAGCCAGAATGGACCGAAATGGTTCGCACTGGAACAGGGAGCATTATATTCCAGTACCTATATATCTGAACAGCACAAAATATTTGGCTGTTTCAGACAGAACTACATTGATAACTATGATGTGCACTCAATTTTACACCCATTTTGGTGACAACAGTATTGGCTTTAAGCTACTTTTGAAGATATTTCTGACTTCTTCCACATTTTTTCGGTGGATCGATTTGTGATAATGTGGTCAGGCATTTGGAGCTAGCATATGTAAAAATTCTGTACACTGTTCAGTCTTTTTTCAGCTTTTGTTTCATATTCTTTGTTACTTTTTCTGGTATTAATCCTTGGTTAGTCATTTGGGATTTTTCATTTCCGTGCATAAAGACTTTCATTTGAGTTGATTCTTTGTAACAGAACAAAAAAGAAAGAAAGAAAGTGCGGGAGGTTGGGATTCTAAAGAAGGATCCAGAAACCATTAGGGAGCAGATTGAGAAGCTGGAAATGATGAGTAAGTGATATATATCTATTGCTACCTTTTCATTGAAAACAAACTAAAAGATTTCTTTCCAAACTAATCATTAAGCTTTAACATTGTTGAATGTGGATTACATTGTAAGGTATTCGATTACTGTCATTGGGCTTGCTATCATCATAGTCATAACTATCCTCATTGCCATCTCCATCTACATCCTCATCGCCATCGCTGCCGCCGTTGTCATCATCATCATCAATAACATCACCAGAAACTAACTAAAAAGGCTTCTTTCCAAATTAATCATGAAGCCCTAACATCGTTGAACGTGGATTATACTATAAAATATTAAATTACTGTATCAAGCTTGCTATGATCTGTCAGAATCTAATGATTTGTGGAGCATCAGTTAGAATTGATGGTGCTGTATTTAAAACAATTGCACATTCTCACTGATGTTGGACTTGATAGTAGCAAGGTATAAAATTTATCATCAAGCCTAGGTTGTAATTGTCAGAAAAAATAAAACCTGAAACTAAGTTTGTGCAAGTCTGGCTAAGCAGGATTTGATTGGCAAATCAGAATTCATAAAGCTGACCCTGAATAGCTGGGACCAGTTCGCAGAAGTTTAGGGGTTGCAGTCACCTGGACAGTCCAGACAATGTTTTCTTAAATCATAATTCAATTTTTCTCAAGTAAAAAAACCACTCACTGCCATCTTATCCCCCAACTAATTGGGGTCGGCTAAGTTATATATAAAAAAACCATTAAAAAAAGTTGGGTACAAGTGCAGTTGCTTCCACCCATATATATGTTTTGTGTGCTTTGGTAAGCTGGTCTTGCCCCTATTTGCATGTCTACATGTTACATTTTGGATTTTAGTAAACACGGAATTGTCTTATTCTTTACCAGTGACATTTATCCATAACTTTTATTTCTTATATTCTGTTATTCAAATACTGATGATTTGACAAAGATGTTCTTGTCATTTGAAATTTGGATTAGTGACTGTATTATTGAATGGTGCAGAAGCGGATGGTGCTCTGGACAAGGCAAGGAAGCACAAGAAAAGACAACTTGAGGACACATTAAATCTTGTTTTGAAGAAGAGAAAGGTAACAACGACTCTTGTGTACTGGAGGTCTTGTGTACTGGAGGTTAAAGGACACTTTCAATACTGGTGTATTGTATCGATTACATTTGCTGATGCTTTTAGGTTTCAAGTGAGAGTCAAATGTAACTTAATTACATGATGCAGTTAATGATGTCAGTTTTATGTCTTCTTTGGAAAAATTATTTCTCCAGTGATATCTACCCCACAGGATTCCACTTGCCCTTGTATTAATGTTTGGGATACTGTCATTGGGAAAAGCCAAGGAAAGCCAATGGCTTAGAGGTTTTTCATGGGGTGGTGAGGTCTCCTGTCCTTTCTACATTTGTCTTTTTTGTTGTGAACTTCAAAATGTTCTCCATGTTCACCATTGTTTACAAACTTGGAGTGAACTTGGTAGTAGGATTGGTTTGGACCAGTACTGTCCACCAGAATGGTCAGGTCACCAGAAACTTGGTAGTAGGATTGGTTAAGTGGGCGACTTTTTTCTTGTAAAAAAGGAAAAGAAAAAAGTAAAGAAGGTGAACCGTTGGATAGATGGTAGGATATTTCCAAAGGGTTGAGAAGCAACTCCTTTAGTGCTCTTGTGGGAATGATGTGTTTGTGACAGGTTTTTGGAGTTTGGAACAAGAGAGAAAGGGGATCATTTAAGGAGGGCCACTTTTTACTGCCATTTTCTATCTCGAGGAAGTGAATGTTAGAGGGCAGAGGATTCTCCATTGGTTTGAGACATGGCAACTTGATGCAACCGAATGGTCATACTAGTCGATTGATCAAGATTTGAAGAAAAGGCTCACACCTCACCCGTGCATGCTCCACACGTGTGTACAAGAAAAGGACCACTTTTCTTTTTTAGCCCATCACTACTTTCCTTTTCTTTTAAATCTCTATATTAGGATTTTTTTTTTTCCACATCTTTATATTAAGCAAGTAGTAATTTTAGTTTTTTCTTATTTAAATATTTTTTTATTTAGGTACTTTCTTAATTACAAAGCTTTCTTATTTAGGTAGTTTAATATTTTCTCAGATCATGGCTAGCTAGGAATTTTATTTTTACATTCCATGACTTTTATTAGAGATTGTAAGGACTAATTATAAATAAGGCCTGCCTATGGCCTATGGAATAAGACATGTTGAATAATATTCTCTTTTATAAAAATTCTCATATTTTCTCTAAGGTAGTTGTTGAAAGGGGGAAGTGATCTGTAGTTCAAGATTAAAGGACTATTGAGCTTGCTCATCGTCTTGCATTCGTGGTCTTTAGAATTCGGATAGAGGATTGTTGAGTCATTTCCCACAATCTCTTTATTCTTTTCTTTGATCTATTTACTTCTCCTTTCGGGGTTTGCATTACAGCTCTCCCATGGTGTGTAGGAGGGGACATCAATGTAATGAGGTGTGCTTACGAGAAATTCAAAGGGTCGTGCATAACTAGTAGTATGCGTGGGTTTTTCTGAGTGGGTCTAGAAGCATGAGCTCATTGATTCGCCCATGAGAGGATTCAACTTTACGTGGCCTAATGGTAAAAATAACCTTGCGATGTCTAAGCTTGACAAGTTCCTAGTCTCTCTATCTTGGGTGGAAAAGTAATGCAGGACAACTAACCACTTGATTTAAAAGCTCGAACTGATAAAGCATGGCGAATCAATCCCTTTATCTCATAGCCCATGCCCCACATCTTATGGGTCAGGTCCTCAGTTAAACCCCCCTCGTGGGCCCCACATCACATGGATTCCGCCTCATACAAGCTGCCCACCCCGAGTGTACCCCTGCATCCAACAAGCTACCCCACTCAAGCCCGATGTGAAAATGCGCCTCCATTAATTACCCTTGATGAGGGTCTTGAACACGAGACCTCCCACTCTGATACCAATTTGATGCGAGACAACTAACCACTTGCTCTAAAAGCTCGAACTGATAAAGCATGGCGAATCAATTCCTTTATCTCATAGCCCAGGCCTCACGTCCCTTGGGTTAGGTCTTCGACCGAACCTCCCTTATGGGCCCCACATCACATGGATTTCGCCTGACACGAGCCACCTACCTTAAATAATACTCTCACCCGCCTCTCACGGGCCTCCCACCCTGAGTGTGCCCTTGCATCCTACATACCACCCCACTCGAGCCCTGTGTGAAAATGCCCCTGCAGTAAAAAGTATCTGCTCATGATCCAAAGGGTTCTTCCCAAACCCACCCCTGATCATTTGTCCTATCATCCTCGAAGTGGATGAGGGTATAATTGGGGCTCTAAGCCCTTAGGATTTGAGAAAGCATGGTTAGAAGTGGAAGGCTTTGCTCGTCTGGCGACAGAGTGGTGGAATTCGTTCTAGGTTCAGGGAGCAACATGGTTCGAATCATTGCAAAAGCTTAAGGCTCTCAAATTTAAGTTGAAGTCCTGGAGTAAGGAAGCGTTTGAGCAAAGAGACGGGGAGTCAGCGAGAATCCTCAGGGCTATCCTAGCTCTGGTAATTAAAGAAGAAGAGGGTTCTGCGTTGGCATCCCATCAAGCTGAGAGAGAATCTGTCTCACATATGGTCAACGATTGAAAGAGGAAGAAATCAAGTGGTGCCAGAGATCCAAGGCCTTATGGCTTAAAGAGGGAGACCAATACTCGGAAGTTCTTCCATGAAATTGCAAGCGCCTAGCCCGGTGCAAATACATTTATTGCCTTATGATCGATGGTAAGAATGTCAAAGAGAAAGATCAGATTTGTTTTGCTATTGTCAACGCCTTTCGGGGCTTCTCTCGAAGGAAGATTGAGTCTGTCCTAGTCTTGAAAATTTGTCATATGATTGCATCTCCCCCTCTGATGTGTAGCTTGTCGAGACACTGGTGTCGGAAAAAGAATTTTGGAAAGTTGTTATGGCGCCAGGGAGGGACAAAGCCTTGGGACCAGGCGGGTTTGCTCTGGCGTTTTTTCGAGTTTTTTGGGGAGACTATTAGGATGGCACTGTTGAGTGTTTTTTTATTTTTATTTTATTTATTTTTTTATTTTTTATTTTTTATAATTCAATCAATTGTCTAAGGAGCTCGGGAGTTCGTTCATTGCTTTGATTCTTAACAAGTCTCAAAGATTTTCGTCCCATAAGTTTGATCTGTAGTCCCTACAAAATTGTTGCCAAAATTCTGGCTCAGCCTCAGAGGTTGAGGTTGGTCTTGCCTAAGACCATCTCTTATTCCCAGTTTGCATTTATCTCTAGCCAACAAATCACCGATTGTTTGCGGATTGCTAATGAATGCTTTGATTCATACCATAGGGAGGGTCATAAGGGATCTGTAAGCTGAACTTAAAGGAGGGCTTACAATCATGTTGGGTAGGTTAGGATTTGGGGAGAAGTGAAAGTTGTAGATCTGACTGTGTGTTTCTTCGGCCACTATCTCTGTCCTGATGATTGAATCTCCTTTTGGCTTTTCTAGAGCTTCCAAGGTCTTAGACAGGGTTACCCTCTCTCTTCCTTCCTCATTTCTGAGGCTTTGAGCAGAATGCCAAGTAAAAGTTTGTCTTTTGGTTTGTTTGAAGGCTTCAAAATTCCGAGGGTAGAAAGTCCCATCTCCCATCTCCAGTTTGCTGACGATAACCATTTTCTACGAGGCGGAGTCCTAAGTGGACAACCTGTGCAAAATCATTCAGTGCTTTGAGGTAGCATCGGGCCTTAAGGTCAATCTCTCTAAAAGTAAGCTTCTAGGGTTAATTTGGTCGAGGGGGAAGTTAAGTCGTTAGCCGAGTTGTTCGGTTGTCATGTGGGCTCCTTCCTGATCTTGTATCTCGGGCTTCCACTATGCTGTGGTAAGCCTGCTAGTCATCTCTGGGGTATTGTTATCGAAAGAATGGAGAGGAAGCTTTCCCCATGGAAAGGCAAGCTTTTGTCTCTGGGGGGGTAGAATCAACCTTGTGAAGTTGATGTTGTCTAATTTCCCACTCGATTTCACGTCCTTATTTCGATGACCTAAGTCGGTGATCCAGGGAATTGACAAGCTTCATAGAGATTCTCTGCCGTGGTGGTGCCACATCTGAGAAATTCCATCTTTTGAAGTATAGGGAGGTGTGTAGGCCCTTCAGGGAGGGTGGGGGCTAAGATAAGAAGGCTTGAAGATGTTAATTCGGCTCTTTGGGAAAGTGGGTCTGGCAGTTTGGGGTCAAGGAGGAGAGTCTTTGGAAGTCAGTTATAGCTGGAAAACATGGAATCTTGAAGACAGGGTCATGGATAAAGGAATCCTCTCAATACAAGGCTTGCTGTGTTTGGAAGGTGATCACTAGATTGGCCTAGAAGGTCTTCTCAGAAATAGGGTTTTCGGTTGGAGATAGCGCTAGGATTTGGTTTTGGGAAGACACCTGGAGAGGAGAGTTCTCTTCTCATTCTCTGTTCCCTCGAACTGCCAAGCGTTCTCTGGACCCAGACATCTCGATTGCTGAGTGCTTCTCTTTCCATGGCAGCGGAGGTCTGTGGATCCCCCCTTGCTGGCGTAATCTATCGAAAGCTGAAATCAAGAAGATGTTAAGGCTCCTTGTGAGTCTGGAAGGCATCAGCCTCTCCCTGGCTCTTAAGGATGATTTATGCTGGAGAAGAGAGATCAGGTTAGGTTCTCCATTCGCTCCTTCGTTTTGGTGTCTGGTTCCGTGCCAACAGCTGAGGGTGTTTACACAGGGATGGTCTGGAGGTACAGGGCCCCACCGAGGATCAAAATTCTCACTATTGACTACCTGTGGAAAAGGGGTTTGATGCTCCCAAACATGTCTTCTTTGTCCAAAGAATGAGGAGATGGTGGTGCATCTTTTCTTGCTTTGCCCATTTGTGCACTTGATTTGGGATGGTGTCCTCTTTGCATTCAAAGTTCTGTGGTTTTGCTGGATAGTATGTAGATGCTGTTCTTGTCTTGGCATGAAGGTGGTCCGAGATCAAAAGCCAAAGGGGAGTGCCGGTTGGCCCTGTTGGCAGTCCTGTGGTCAGTATGGTTGGAAAGAAACAACATGTGCTTTCGGAATAGCAGGGCCCTGGTTGCATCCATTGTCAGTAGATTTTTTTTTTCGCTAGTCAGGCAATGGGTTTCTTTGTCCTTGGGGGTGGGGACTGCGGACTTTTGTATTTTTGTTGTTTGTAGTCTTTTCCTTCTGCTTTTTCAGCCTTTTGGCTTCTAATAAATTTCTCTATTTTCAAAAAGAAAAGAAAATCCACCATGGATAAGGGTCAAACCAATGACCTGTAGTTATAAACCAAAAACCCAAGCCACTATGTGAGGAGTAAGCTGTTGCCTAAATCCTTTTATTTTAATGATTTTAGATTTGATAAGATCGCAGTCCAGAATGACTTAGCACAGGTTGGACTGTTTTGATTAAATGGCCTCTTAAAATGGGTTGTGGTTGTCCAAGTTTAAAATATTGGTGTTGATTGAGTTTGTAACCATAACATGTTTCTGATCCACACACGCGCGCACACAGAAAAAAAAAAGAGGGGGGGGGGGGGGGGGGGGGGAGGGGGGGGGAGAGGACAATGTTGAACCAGAGAAATTAGGCATGTCACCATGTAACCGCATTACTAAACCTCTCCTATCAAACTTAAGTCTGTACTTTTTGACCAATCTCTAAGAAAAAACCTGGAATGTTTTTGTTTCCCATCACCTGACTAATATCAGAAGTGTATGAGGTCCAAATTGATAATCACATAGGCCCTACCTTGGATGAGCCATATCCCAAATTTCACACGTGGTGCATGATTGCAACCCTTGGATTGTTCAATTTTTCAGGACAGAGCCATTTGAAATCTATTTTCTTATCAGCATGATTTCAGGGTACAGGCTGCACAGCCCTTCGACGTAGAGCTTACCTGATGTTCCACATTTGTCACGTCTATGAAAGGCAAGTCACTGATGAACTTGCAGGGAAGAAATTGACAAACACTAGTCTAGCCAAGCTTTCAATATGATCAGGCAATTTTTACCAGTTCTGAGGGCATTAATTGCTACTTTTAACTGCAACTTAAATTCTATATCCTTCATGATTTTCTTTACATTTTGTTGTTGTGACGGACAATTCATTATCTACTGGAATTATGCTTCAGCTATGTTTATCTGCAGCTCATCTTCCAATTATTGTCTGCTGCTTCAAATGGCATATTTCATTTTACTTAGATGTATCATTTTCTGTCGTTGCCTATCCATGCATATTACTATTTGAGGGCATTTCTTACATCTTTCTTTGCGTCTGAACAGGAATATGAAGAGAAAATGCGTGACAAAGGCGAGGCACCCGTTATGTTCAGGTGTGAAGCATTTCTTATCTAACTGATTTTATTTTATGCATGCGATGCTGTTTTGAGTTTTAATTAAATCCATCCTTTCACAATTTAGAAAATTTTGATATGTTTGTTTTAGCCATTTGGGGCCTCCACGAAGACGAACTGCAGAAGAAGAGGAGAGAACAAAACACCCAAAGCCAGAGGTATTTCTATATCTTATTCAAGTCGATGCATTATTTGCAATTCAATCTGATTTCCAACTGTGGTATGGATGCAGGACTCTGTTTACTATCATCCAACCTTAAACCCAACTGGGGCACCACCTCCTGGAAAACCTCCCATGTACAAATCATCAATAGGTTACTCCAACTTTAGCTTATTACTTGTAAAAATGTAGTTTCTTTTTACCTTCCTCTCATTCCGTCTCATTTGTCATGTTTTGATTCTGCTGCCGTGGCAGCTTCAATTCTTCTTCTTCTTATTTCTAAAAATTTCAGTTTTTTTTTTTTTTTTTCCACTGTAGGGCCCAGGATTCCCCTATCGGCTTCATCAGGTGCTGCAGCATCATCTTCAAAGTCCGAGTCAGAGGAAGGGGCTTTGGATGTACCTCCTCCACCTCCTCCTCCGCCACCACCCTTGCCAAGTTCTGGTGAATTGTCTTCTGCAGATGATTCTTCTGTAGCAGCATCTTTACCACTACCGCCACCTCCACCTCCTCCGGCACCGCCAAAGCCCACTGCAGAGTCAGGTACACAATTTCCCCCAGTGCCGCTGCCCCCGCCACCTCCAGGTCCCCCACCGAAAGAATCAGTGGCAGTTCATTCTTCACTGCCACCACCACCACCGCTTCAACGACCTCCTCAACCACCCCCGCCAGGCACTGGTGGAAGTGATAGGGAGAAGAGTCAAAATTCGGCATCAGATAGCTTCAGACCAAACGATTCTAATCAGGTTAGT
Organism: Magnolia kwangsiensis; assembly: GCA_037074715.1. NCBI lineage: Eukaryota > Viridiplantae > Streptophyta > Magnoliopsida > Magnoliales > Magnoliaceae > Magnolia > Magnolia kwangsiensis. The sequence goes on from CM073581.1 coordinate 104,629,723, forward strand.
TCTTGTTGTATCCGTGGTTTTGGAGGTACGTATACAGTTAAATAATGCTCTGATAAAGCTAACTCGCATTTGCCTCATTCTTCTTGGTGGCATAGAAGGTTGCCATTTCCTACTACGTCTAAGCTTTGTTATTCTTATTTAGGTGCAGAAAACCGTCCACATTCTTCTTTTTTCTTTTCATTTGGCTGCTTATAACAAACTCCCATGGCCTACATCGTATTGTTGTGAGAAATGATAGGCTGTTGAGCCCCACAAATTTATTGTTTGCTGAGGTCTGTGATTCCATACATGTAGTGCTCATGGTTTTATGATCCAGACTATCAATCTGATGAGCCCCATCATCAACTTTTGGATAATCAAACCCACTGGGCCCCACATTTAGGGTTTCCTGGCCTTCAGCATCCTATAATTCCTATATTGTTGTTTAAGGAGCTTCTATCTCAATGCCGATAAAAAAGAAGCCTTGGTCTCATTCGTTCTGTTGTCATACCACAAAACAATGTGGCCTTTTCCACACACTCACACACAAAAAACAGGAAAAAAAAAAACCCCTCAAAACAATGTGTGGGTGATGTCAACTTGACGCTTCTATTCTCCATTTCCTCCCTTGCAGTCTTTAGTTGTTGCCATTTCCTGACTTTGCTTTTGTATTTGAGCTATCAATAGCTTGATTTGCTATTTCCACGGCCGCGTTTATGCTGTGCTGTTGAATTTCCCAAAAGCCGAAACTGATGGAGCCCAAATCATACATCGAGTCCACATGAGCCAGTCCAAGGTGGCTCATAGCCAGAGTTGACAAGTCAACATGATTCCCATCTGCTAGATAGCAAGTATGGTTTTGAAGTCGCAACAAGTTCAATAGCAGTTTCAAAGAATTCCATCGAAATCATATTTTGCCTTCAGCATTTGAAGAACCTTTAGTCTCGTATTCAAAACAATCATAAGGTCATCTCTCTTGCAGGCTGCAGCTGTGCTCCCTCCACCTCCACCACAACCTGGGTTGCCACCGAAGTTGGTGACTCAGCAGCCCGAAGGTCCACCGTCCGGAACTAATGCCAATAATGCTACAGGGACGAAAGATGCCCCTAAAATGATTCCCCCACCACCGCCCCCTCCAAGGCAGCCATTACCAAGGCCTCCCATGATCCCCGCTTTACAGCCTGATGTATTACCTCCAGGCATTTCACGCTTCCCCCCACCCCCGCCCCCACCAGATATGAGGCCGCCATTCCCAGGCCCTGGACTTCCTACTCGGCCCGCTCCTCCTGGAATTGTTGTCCCACCAATTCCAGGGCCCCCACCCTTCGGTCTCCCCCCTGGGCCACCACCACCTTCTCCCATGTTGAGGCCACCACTTCCACCTGGGGTTCTCCCCAACCCAGAAGATGATCTTGCAGCAACTAAACCATTAGCATCTCAGAAGCCGTCCTATGTTAAATCGGCAGCATCTACAGTTGTGAAGAGGCCACTGGCGCAACATACCCCAGAACTTACATCCATGGTGAGTTTGGACTGCTGATTATTTCCTTGTTTTTTAGTAGTGTGTGCATTTTGCCTGTGCTTTTCTTGATTTGAGAACATCCAAAACCTGCATTTGTTTGGGTCCTCTGTTGGTTTTAGCGTGTAAATGTGGGTAAGATAATAACCATTGATGTCAAAGCAGGTTCCTGCATCCGTGCGCGTGAGGAGAGAGACTGCAGTTCCGAAAGCAAAGCCAAAGCCGCAGCTCCCCACAGTAACCACAGCACTGCGGCCATCACCAGCCCCTGCCGCTGTTGGGAAACTGGAATTTGCAGCCCAGCCATCGGCATCGAAGCCGCAAAGCATAGATGATTCCTATATGGCCTTTTTGGAGGACATGAAGGCGCTGGGTGCACTTGACAGTTAAAAAAATTGAACATGTGCTGTTTAAGGTTGACAACCATGTATAAAATGCTCTTTTAAAAGCATTGGGGCTGGTGGCCCCATTATAACCTTGCTTCTTTTTTTTTTTGTTAAATCATTTTTTCTCGTACCGTCTTGTGGTATCACTACCAGGCTTCTCTTCTGTGTTAGTTGAAAACTTCCAATTTCCTCCCTTGCCGAGGGTTTTCTTAACTTGGGCATTTTTCACATGATGAATATGCAAAGGCAGCATGACGGTCTTAGTGAAAAGTTAAAGCCAGCACATTGCATTTGAGATCCCTAAGAGGTCATTTGGGTGCTGGTAAAATCCCACAGTTGCAAAGGGCTTTCAGGTAGAAGACATTACAAGAGCTGTTTGGATGCCTATAATTGTCTGAAAACCTTTTTCAGCTTGTAACACTTTGCAGGTTACATGGACTTTTAGGGGGCGTTTGGATCTAATAGTTAGGAAATTTCATGGGCTCCAGGCACAATGTTTGGTGTCTTCATTCCCCTATTGCATGTTGCGTGAGAATCCAGCTAATATTTAATCCAAGGGCCAATGTTCTGGTTTCTCAATTCCCTTATATTGCATGTTTTGTGACCCACCCAGGCTTGCGAGAATCCCGCTAATATTTAATCCAAGGGCCTAAAATCACGATTTGAATGCCAACAGTGGATTGAATGTCACCACATATAGGCTGACGGAGGAAGGGAGAGAGAAAAGGAGAAAAAATTGTCCGGTCTTCTAATCCTTATAGAGAAGAGGTGGACACGGCTAACTCTCATAAAAGACACTGAATATATATATATATATTTTTAAATTTCTTTTCAACATACACCCACACATAGTTCATGAGTACTTGAACCCATAATCTTATATATATATATATATATATATATATATATATATATATGGAAACGTTCACCTACGAACTTTTTTGAGAACTCATCATATCTGATGAGTCTCGTAAATCTGAACGGTCCACATGAAGCAGAGCCTCATGAAACCCTGGTACGAATTTTCACTTTGATCCAAAACTTCAGTAGGCCATGAAAAATGCAAGCGCTTTCTTCCCTTGATTTGAATTTCTCCTTGCTATGGCCATCAAAATCTTAGATCAGGGTGAAAATTTACTCCCTAAGGTTTCATGGGATTCCGCATCTCATGGACCATTCGGATTCGACACCCATGACACATGTACAAATGTGTGCACCTACCTAGGTGAGCATGCCCCTCTCTCTCTCTCTCTCTCTCTCTCTATATATATATATATATATATATATATATATAAAAAGTTCTATGCAGTTGAGTGCATGGGAACTTCCCATGAGGTCGAGTTGTGTGGATCCCACCATGATGCATGTCAAACAACTACCCCATCAGTCATATGCACCATTCCATGGTGGGCCTAGGGCTTAAAAAACAAGTCAATTCGTGACTTGTGTGGGCCACACCAAATACAAAAGTTGAGAGGGGTTACTCTCCATTAAAACATTCATAATAATTTGTTGGGCCCACCGAGCTGTGGTTCACAAATCCAGCCCATCCATTATGTGTGTCCCACTTGGATGAGGAGTCAGACCAAGTTTTAGATGCATCCAAATTTCAGGTGGGCCCCACCAAGTGCTTTTATATTTTTTAGAAATGTATTAATTCTGGCTAATTTTTAAGATATCCCATAATTTAAAGGGGACCCATCAAATGCATGGATAATATATATATATATATATATATATATAGCCACCTCACGTGGGCTTGGCATGGGTGTGGTTGTTATATCATGATGGGGGCACTAAAGCGAAGCAAGGCATGTGGAATAAGCTATTTTTCTCCCAATAAGTTGATCTAAAGCCGTACACGTGTCACATGCATAGAAATCCATCCTATTCGTCCATCAGGGTCCAAGGTGGATAGACCATAGCCCATGAATTACATGAAATTGGATGACATTAAGAAACATATTGGCAGTAGCAAATAGATGAAAATCCGGCGAGTGGACCAGAACTATGGGCCCACATCAAGAACGGTTCAGATTTCAGGCATGGATGACAATCTGTTACGTGAGAGATGCAAGAGGCTTGCTGGCTGTGTATAAGAACCATCCTTCCATTTGGCGAGATCATCATAAACCTTGAGACAAAAAAATATGACAGATCCAAAGATCAAGTGGACCACACTGCAAAAAGCAGCAGGGGATTGAACGTCTACCATTGAAACCCTTTTGGGCTCACAGAAGTTTTACATAATTATGATATTTGTTTTTCCTCTTCATCAAGGTCTGTGTGACCTTATAAATAGATTGGATGGAAAATAAACGTTACGATGGGCCTTAATATGTTTTAATGGTGAGAATCATTGTCCCCACTGCTATTTGTGGTGTGATCCACTTAAGCTTTGGATATGAATCATTTTTGGTATCATACTCTAAAATGGTCTCTCAAAATGGATGAACGGTGTGGATATAACAAAAACATAATTTTAGTGGCCATGTAACTTTCATCTCCTTTGAACCGTTCGTACAACTCGGAGCTCGAGGAGCCGCAGCGCTGGACTTCGCACCGCATGTATCTACACCAGCGAGATCGGTTGTGTGTGGTACACCAGCCAATCCGCTTCCCTGTTTCATGCGGATTGCGTCCTACCCCGGGTGGGCAGAGATTTGTGGTGCCAACCATGATGTAAGTGTTTTATCCACGCCGTTCATCGCTTTTCTAAGATCATTTTAAAATATGACACAGCTCCAGTTGACCACACCAAAGGAAGCTACAGTGATCATGACATACACCGTTGAAACCTTTCTAAGGGCTACTGATTTTTATTTTTTTACCATCTAACTATTCATAAGGTCATTTAGACGTGGATGAAGTGAAAACAAAAATATCAGCTTGATCCGAAACTTCTCCAGCTCCCAGGAAATTTTTAATGGTGGACGTTCAATCCCTACCTTGTGGTCCACTTAATCCCTTTACCTGCATCTTTTTTCGTCTAATAATTTAAAATGATCTGAGAAAAACTATTAACGGAGTGGATAAAACACTTACATCACGGTGGGGCCCACAGATCCCTGCCCGGACGGATTACCGTCCGGGCGGGGGTAGGACGCAATCCACGTCCGTATACAGTCGCCCTACCTTGTTCGCAAATCGCAGAAAGAGGAAAAAGTTAGATACACTGCCAGAACGTGACAATCCATACTCATGAACTTGTTCATTCCATAAGTGAAAAATTTGTACCAGATCAAACGGGCCAAATTTATCTAAACACCATACCTGGGCATTAAACCAAAAAATCATTGTAAAAAATTATATAAAATGGATGTTTCATTAGATTCTATAGAAATTTTCATTAATCATATCTTACTATCATTCTCTCAAATTGATTTTGGGATTTTAACCTAAATACAGTTTTTCCCACTATTTAAACGGTTTGGATATTATTAATTCTCTTCCACGTGTACAATAACTAGTGCATCAGTATGGCCTGTCACACCGCTCGCGTATCAGATAGTTCTTTAAAAAAATGGTATTCCTACGCCCCAACAACCCAAGCATCAATTCAAGTCAATCCTTTGACTTTTCAATCCCGCCCCGCAACAATGTCTCTTTATAAAAGGGATTTTTTTGATACTCTGGAGAAGTGTGCTGATTAATACTCAGGCACTCGGGAATTGTACACGTCGCAGAACTGACTCAAATTCAAGAGTCCAAACTTCCACATGCAGTGTAAATAGGCCATTATCCCAAAATCAGATTTTTGAACAACCCCAGCCTCCGATGCCTAAGACCTTTGGCTGGTTTACATTTTAACCGCCCACGCACTCTGTACAACGACCTACGAGTCATGGAACATTTGAATTGGGTCCCAAACGTTAGGTTCGAGGGACTTTAAAGTATATCACTGTATAATTACTTAATGCCTGTGTATCAACTATCACACTCTGCCAGAGTACTAAAACTTTTCTCCTTTATTAAAACTATCAAAAACCAGTGCTCTGTATGCATTCTCTCTATTCCTCGCATTCGGTAGTGACCCCTCCACCACCGAGCTCGGTACTGGTTGGTGTCCTGTGGCCAGTAATGATGTATATTTTTATCTACGCCGTCCATCCATTTTTAGATCATTTTATGACATGAGCCAAAAAAAAGTAGCCAGATATACCTCATGTGGACCACACCACAGTAAACAATAGTGTATTGAACTACCACCGTTAAAAACTTCCAAGGGCCACACGAGTTTTGGGTTAAGTCAATATTTGTGTTTTCCCTTCACCTATGATCTAATCAATGAGTTAGATGGTACGTAAACATTACAGTGGGCTCTAGAAAATTTTTAGTGGTGGGCTTTCAATCACCGTACTTTCCTATTGTGTGTTCCGCTGAGATTTAGATCTGTCTCATTTTTTGGCTTGTTTAGAATGATCCGAAAATGGGGATAGACGGAGAGGATAAAACACATAAATCGTAGTGGCCCCACAGATTTTCCAGCACTGAGCTCAGTACTGGAGGGATCACTACCGAAACCAAGTCCTCTTTTAACCACAATTTGAAATTTAGAGAGAGAGAGATAGAGAGTGAGAGGAGGTACAGATCTTATCCAACGCCATGTCATTTTCAACACCCAAAAATCCAACTATTTAGATTTTGGCCTTATTTTAGTGTAGTGGGTCAATCAGACAACTAAAAAAAAATATTTCAATAATACAATAATCATGTGTTTTCTATTGTAAGAACTATTGAATATGTATATGTATGTTTTTAATCAAAAGAAGGAAAAATGAAGTTGCGGCCTAGTGCGGTTCATGTATGCCTCTTGAAGAATAAATAACACCCAGAAGCAGAGATTGTGGAAGGGATTGATAGAGGAGGAAGAAACTCAGATGGGCGGTGTTCTTACATTTCTCCTCTTTTCTCTCTCCTTTCTCATTCCACCTTCTTCTTCATTGCCCTTGTGCACTAATTCAAGTGGGTCTCTCTTCTTTCTTCCTTTGTTCTTTCCCTTTTCTCTTTGGAATCTCCTTTTCCTTGAAGACCCAGATTTTTATTTTATTTTATTTTTATGCAGGAGCACCCTTTCCGGCGAAGACGCCTTTGGCATTCTGTCCTTACAATGGAACAGTCTGTTGTGATGGGAGGGAGGATTTGCAGCTGCAGAGACAATTTGAGGACATGAACATTACTGATCCTGCTTGCGGGTCGCTTCTCAAGTGGATTCTATGCGCGGTAATTCGAGTGGTCTCTGGAATTTGAATTCTCAGTTTTTGGAATTATGACTCGATTACTGGTTGAGGAATCTGTTTTAAGTGATCTGATACTCATGTCTTAGCAATTGATTGATTGGGTCTATGAATTTTCATGTTCTTTTGAAGTATTAGAATGTGTTCGCATCGAATTGCATTGTAACAATTTAATTCAATATGGAGAATATAAGAGTTAGTGAACAAATTGCAGTTACCTTTGTATCCATTACGAGGAAGTAGCTGTTGAATTGCAGTTGCGTCATGTTTGGAATCCAAATTGAAAGTGCTGTAACTGCAATTTGGAGCCGGGTCCTTTCAATATAGAGTTATGGACCCAATGATGGCAATTAGAAATTTGTTCATTTCCTAGTTACTTAGCTAATAATCGTAATTCAATTCAATAGCGCATCCAAACGCATCCTTAAGCAAGGTGCGGTATTGAAGTCAACTCTCTATCTCTCCAATTACGTTATTTTCATTATTCAATTCAATATTGTGACCAAACATGGTTTAGATGGTGTTTTACTCTACTGTCTCTTTCAATCGGACGCGGATTTCCTGCGAAAGCCTTTCGCAGGAAGTTCCTGCTCTCAAAACCTAGGTGGGGCCCACTGTTTCGCAGGAAGTTCCTGCTCTCAAAACCTAGGTGGGGCCCACTGTTATGTTTGTAAGAAATCCACCCCCTTTCAATTCTGCCATTTCCACTTTATTTAACTAATTAATGATTGAGGCTGGATCCACTAGAAGCTTTGTAGACCTACAATCGCTGCGTGGGGCCCACTGTGATGTGTGTATGACATCCAATCCTTCCATCATGCCCTTCATGTTTTCCTTCCTGACGGGCTGCATCTTTTGACTTGTGATTGATCGGCCTATACAGAACGCGGTGGACTCCACACACGATCTGGAATGTTTTTTATGATGCGCGTCCCCATCCCAACATTTCCCTAGGTGTGGTCACCTGAGTTTTGGATGGATTGGATGTCATGCAAGCGTTATGGTGGGCCCCACATATCTCGTTGTTGGTTAAGCTTGACCAACAAAGGTTAGTAAGACTGTGCTTTGCAGCTTTGAATGAATGACTTTACAAGTTAGGCCTGGTCAGGATCTGTGATGAATCCATCTATAAATGCTGATATAATGAAATCTTTGTTCTCACTTGATTTGCTAATTCTTCCAATGAACATCAGATTACCACAGTCTAAGCTTGAAAATTTTATCACATATGTACAACCAATACATGTGATTTGCAGATGTTCCCATAGGCTATGTTTGGATGTACTATTGAATTGTAGGGGTGCAACATGAGAACGTTGGGTCGGGTTGAGGGTCAACCTGAGCCCAACCTGACCTCGAGAGGACTGGACCCACAACCCAACCCGTCCCGAATCCTAACCTGAGGTGCCCAACACAAACCCAACCTGAAGTCCTCTAGAACCAACCAAACCTGACCCACATACATGTGAGTGTTCACAACCCGACCTAACCCAGTAGAATTTTCTCAACCCGAATTCAACTCGGATTGGCAATTTTCAACCCGAACCCAACTTGAGAACCTTGACAACCCAACCCAATTGAATTAGTTCAATTTCATGTAAAAGATCAAATTCAAGATACCATTCACTCATTACGTATCCATAACTGGGGGATTGCACCCCACATTGCGAACGCATACTTTCAATGTATGCTTGAAAGGAATGCAACTGTAATTTAAGAGCTACAACCTCATCAAATACTAGAGAATGCAGTTATAGTTTGGACTTTTCAACTCAACTGAACTAGTAATTGCAATTAATTTCGATAGTGCATCCAAACACAGTCTTAATGTTTATCCTTGCTTGATAAAGAATGAAGACTTGGTGTTGCCATGAATATGGGATTGATATGAACCCTACTATGCTAAACACTGCCTCTAAAATGTTTGTGTTATTATCTCATGCATTTCACCCATAGAACAACATCACCTTCTTTAATATTTTGGTTTCCATGTCTTGTAGAAATGTGATAAGTTCTCGGCAGAGCTATTTAAAAATGAATCGCAACTTGGGACCGTTCCCATCTTGTGCAATTCAACTGTTCTGGCGAACTCATCCCAAACGAATGGTGCAGAGAATGACTTTTGTGCAAAGGTTTGGGATACATGCCGGAACATATCGATACGGAATTCCCCGTTTGCACCGTCATTGCGAGGAAGAGCTGGTGTTCCAGCTAATTCTACATTTTCAAAACTAACTGACCTCTGGCAGTCACAAGATGACTTCTGCAAAGCATTTGGTGGGCCTTCCAGTGACGGGTCAGTCTGTTTTGATGGCAAGCCAGTTTCACTGAATAATACCCAAGTTCCAATTCCTACAAGTGGTCTGTGCATTGAGAAAATCGGGACAGGAGCTTACCTTAACATGGCTGCTCATCCAGATGGGTCCGATCGTGTCTTCTTATCTGACCAACCTGGTAAGATATGGTTGGCAACTCTTCCTGAACAAGGATCAGGTGGAACTTTGGGGATTGATCAATCCACTCCCTTTCTAGATTTAACTGACGAAGTACATTTTGACACCCAGTTTGGGCTAATGGGTCTTGCATTCCATCCGGATTTTGTGAGAACTGGCCGTTTCTTTGTTTCATTCAACTGTGATAAGGCTGATTGGGCAAGCTGTTCCGGAAGATGTTCATGCAACTCAGATGTGGGCTGTGATCCTTCGACGATTGGTACTGATAATGGAGCCCAGCCATGCCAGTATAACAGTGTTGTTGCAGAATTTACAGCTAATGGTACCTCATCGACGCCTTCCTCGGTACAAATCCATAAGCTTCCTCTAGGAACTGCAGCTTAAATTTCCCTTCAGTAGCTGGGGCTAGACTATGCTCTTCCACCGTTTCCTCCACTGTCCATGTAGTGTCCACAGACATTAATCCAGGCTGCCATGATTGTTGGCTTCATTGTGGAAGGAGCACATGCCAAAAGCCACACTGATTGGATAATCCTAACCATCCAATCAATGACCATCAAGTTTAAAATTAATTGGTCATAGTCCAAACTCATTGGCTGATTTGGGCTGTTTAAGATCATATGGTCAGTGTTCTCTTTTGGCCATGGTCCATTCTAAATGAAGCCATGATTTGGGTGGTCTGGGTTAATATAAATGTATGTGACTTGGACCATTGTTTGAAATTTTAAGAAATGGCGGAAACACTTACAGTAGTCTAATCCTCTGTAGTTGTGTATTGGATTGTTATAACGCAATACCGTTCATAATCTTCACAAATTCATTGTAATGAGATTTCATGTAAATGTATTTTACAGGCAACAAGCGCTAATCCATCAGAAGTAAGAAGGATAATTACAATGGGCCTCCCATTTACATCTCATCATGCGGGGCAGATTCTCTTTGGACCTGAAGACGGATATTTATACTTTATGATGGGGGATGGTGGAAACCGAGGCGATCCTTTCAATTTCAGCCAGAATAAAAAATCTTTGCTAGGAAAGATTATGCGGCTTGATGTGAATAACATACCAAGTGAGTATCAAGAAATAAACTGTAGTACAGTCCATTTTTCTTAAAGGATAGTAATGACCCTATGATATTAGCATGTTTGCACTCTCTACTGTATTTCAGACCATGAAGTTTTAAAAAGCATTTTATGCATTGTTAGCTGATGCTTATTATTTGTTTCTTAATTACACTTTTGGATGATTAGAAATCAAGTATTTGTATGGATAAATCAGTTACACACATTGTTAGATGAAGCTTATTATTTTGTGGATTAACAAATTCATGTATTTTTATAGATAAATTAGCTATTTAAAATTAAGAGCTTTGCTAAGCGCGTGCACGCGTCCAATAAAACTCATGTACATGCCAAACATGTGCCAACATGGCACATAGGTGCGAAATTCAGTCCATCCATCAGGCTGGTCTGACCTTCTACATGTTTTCCTAAAACTAAATATGGTCCACTCAGCATGAGGGCCACATTAATGGAAACAGGTGGATGGGTTAGAAAACTTTAGCCAAGTATTTCAGAGCTGTACATTTGCTTTGCAAACTGTGGCCCTCCTGACCACCGGATCAACCTGGGCTACAGCATCAATATGGTGGTGGCTTTCTGATGGATGGATTGGATGTGGCTTTGACACAAAACATTGTTGCGCACAGATGTGGGCTTAGCAAAGCTCTACTATCAAAATTGAAGAAAATGTCCCCTGGCTTTTTTTTTTTTTTTTTTTTTTTTTTTGTAGAATCTAACCATCTAACATGCTGGATTTGGACCTCCGGCTATTTTCTGTCCGTTTGATTACTACCAAACTGACAGTTATGATCATGTGAAATATGATTTTTGGGCTATTTTCTACCTGCTATTGGCCCTGGGTCCCATCTGTGTATCCAGCATCTACAATTGATAAGTTGCCATGAAGTAATACTGCGGTGACCACACATAAAGTCCACCACAATTTTCTTCTCTGATACTCCAATGAAGCAAGTTTGAATTGGTTAGTCATCTATATTCCCACAAACAATTTCTTTCTCACCATTGTTATGTATTTCCAGGTGCGACCGAAATACAAGACCTTGGTCTGTGGGGAAATTATTCAATTCCTAGAGATAATCCTTTTGTTGACAACAGTCAATGGCAGCCTGAAATCTGGGCCTTGGGGCTTAGGAATCCATGGCGTTGCAGTTTTGATTCAGAAAGGCCATCCTACTTTATCTGTGCTGATGTTGGCCAGGTTTCAAGATTTTTCCCCTTTAAAGTTCTTTCTGATGTCTTAAACTTTTGTTATGTGTATTGTTCTAGTGACTGTACATTGGAATCTTAACTTTTTGCTACTTCGCTTAAGCCCCGTTTGGTTGCCACTTAAAAACGAGTTCCATCTCGTTTTAGTTAATAATAATTATGCATTAGAGATTTTTCTTAAGGATTAAAAATAATCTTGATAACCCATAATTTATATAAAGTATGGTCTCTAGTTCATAATTATTTTTAACTAAAATGAAATGAAATCATTTTTAAGTGGCAACCAAACAGGGCCTTAGTTTTACTTTGAGATTCATCGTCCTGAGATTTTTCATGATCATCAAACAGGCCACCTTTCTGAAGTAATAAGCTAATGAGGTGTTTTGCCGTGCTCAGCCCAAATTACTGGCCTTTCTTTCCATTTGAACCAAGCATTTCATATATGTTGGGCCCATCTTTCAGGGACCAAAACTCTTCTCTATCAGACAATCCAGCCATCTGAGAGTGGACTTTACAGTTACATATAGACTGTTAGCCATCCATTTTCAGGCCAATTAATGGATGGCAAGGATCCGTCATGCATAGTGGGGGCGACCGAATGAACAGTGTGGATAAGTGGTAGGTCAGCTCACCTGTACAAGGTGCTATGCAAACAGAAACTCCAATAACTCGGGCCAAACACTGTATTTCTTCTAATCATATTCATATAAAGGCTGTACGTTGGTATTTATTTGAACCTCAATATCATAACAAAGCATTGGATGGGTAAAAAAAGGCCAGTGAGTGTTTGTTTAAGAATAAGAAAATCAACTTCTGTTCCGTTTCACATGTTATGATTTCCTCACTTTTCATTAGAAGTTGATTTTCCAGTTAAGAACCAGTTCAGATATTAAACATGGCTAATGCTTATTCATGATCTTTGGACTCCATAGGAAGTATATGAAGAGGTGGATTTGATTACAAAGGGTGGGAACTATGGTTGGCGTGTTTACGAAGGTCCAGATCTTTATACTACTTTACAGACTCCTGGTGGAAATACAACTCCTGATTCGATAAATGCCATCTTCCCTGTGATGGGATACACCCACTCAGATGTAAATAAAAAAGAAGGATCTGCATCAATCACTGGCGGTTATTTTTATCGGTCTGAAACGGACCCATGCATGACAGGAAGGTGAGTCAAGAATCAAGATCTGTTCAATCAGATTACTAACAAGGATTATTACATTACATTCCCATGTAACATGGACAGTTCACCTTTCAAAAATTTTGTCACGACAAATATGTGCTCGACAAAGATCAAAATGGAAGTTGGGTAAAACCTTTAAATCATCCCCCCCTTTTTTATCTAGTTTTTCCCTATGATAGGGACCCACAATTACATCCTTGCCTTTTGATCTGCATACATGCATTTTCCATTTTGGGAATTGAAATAGTATGCATTCATGAATTTTGGATGGAGGGAATTCAAAATGTGGATGTGGAAAACTGAGGAATCCTCATCAAATGGAAAACTATGGAATCCAATGGAAGTTTTGTTGTTAGGTTTGGAGTGCAGTTCTCTATAGAAATGTTAAAAGGTCAATGGTCAAAGGGAGAGTTGTCTCTCATAACCTTAGAAATTGATTCACATTTTTAGTAAAACTTGGGAAATGGAAATCAATTTCCATATTCTTTTTTCAGAAACTTTTGAAAATTCCAATTTCATGGAAATTGAATTCATTTCCAGAGTATTCAATGTATGCAAATGCCCCTGGAAATTGAAATAGTAAGAAAGTGTACTAGTTCAATCACCAAAATGTAAAGCAAGTGTATTGAAATAAAAAGGAATGTATGTAAATATCAATTGCCGTTAATGTCTTTTATCATCTAGACATATTTTTCCCATAGTTTATGCTTTCATGAATTGATATGTATATAAGAGCATGTTGTTATCTTATAATTGCACATACATGCTTGCATGTCAGGTTTCTTTGCATCGGATGCATGCATCAAATGTCTAAGTTACATTGATACATGAAAACATGAAAATTCTCGTATCCACATGATAAAACTTAAGTTGTCCAGTTAATCATCTGTCTTATATGTGGAACAGGTACTTGTATGCAGATTTATATGCTGGTTTCATGTGGGCGGGCACAGAAAGCCCTGAAAACAGCGGAAACTTCAATAGCACCTCAATTCCTTTCAGTTGTGCTCAAGACTCTCCAATGCCGTGTACTTCCGTACCTGGAACTTCTCTCCCCTCTTTGGGCTACATATTCTCGTATGGTGAAGACAACAGAAAAGACATATATCTTTTAGCCAGCATGGGTGTATACAGAGTCGTCCGCCCAAGCCGTTGCAAGTACACATGCTCAAAGGAAAATGTTTCAGCTAGTGGGAATCCACCGCCAAGCCCTTCCCCATCGTCCCCATCATCTGCGTTCTGGTTGGCAGACTTCCATAAGCAATGGATTTTCTTGTTCTCTGCCTTCCTACTTGTATTCGGTTTTAGCTTGTAAGTTTTGTAATAACTTGTTTTCGAATATTGGGAGAACTATGATATCAGGTTTGGAATGAGAAGGTGTTGGCGGAAAAGAGAAATGCCCGGGTAAGTTCTCATTGAGGACATCTTCTCTGAGTTGGACGTGAAGTCTTCCAAACATGCCGCTCGGTAGTCTATTCAGTTTTTTCGTGGTTGGGGAGAATAGCGATAGTCAAGATCCAACAAGGACGTGTACTTATGAGCTTATGAAAGTTACTGCATTTGCATGGAGTGGAATGGCAATTAGCCCAAATGACAATTGTGTTCAATTCTTCTATTTGAAGAATTGAGCTTGCTTGCTATTTGGACTGGTTTGATGGATTTTGTCCACTCCGCTCGATGCAGAATGGGGTTTCTGCACTTCCAAGATAGGCCTGATTGGCAGTTCCGCTGCACTCCAATTGACGCCTTGTCTATGGATGGAAATTCTTTGTTACTAGTAATTTGGTTGTTGTTGTTGTTGTTACAGTAGCGAATGCAAGATATACATGCCATTGAGTTGTTGTTGTTGTTGTTATTGTTGTAGAGAATGTATGATGGAATGCCATTGCAGTTTCTTTTATTAATGATTGAAGGTTCAAGGATGTGAGCTTAATGCATGATTGATATTAAGAGATCATGAACCAATCCACTGTACATGTGGATATGGATTGTTTTTAGGCTCCTGAAGTCCAATTGGTGGCTATCAAATGGATGGTTAAAAAGATGGTTGGCATTCCAATTTCAATGGGCAAAATCAGATGGTTAGGATAATCCAATCAGTGTGATTTACAGTCTTATCTTCATTGGTAGTCAGGCCCACTATTTGGACAGCCCTGATGGATAATGCATGTATGCAATGTCTACAGTATGGAGGGACAATATCTTGGTGGTAGTTGGGGTTCACCTCTTCAATCATAGAAATTTCTCTCATGTAGGGCTGGCAATGGATATCTATTTGCCCAACAATCTCACCCAACAATATCAGATTTGGATATGTGATCTTTTACTAGAAGTCGAATGCAAACAGCACCATATCTGTGTCTGCTTACAGCATTATCCAAGGACATTTTTGTAATTCACCTAACTAATAACATTTTAAACTAAAGTATAAAATAATAATAGTGATAGATTAGATGGATTGAATTAACTAGCTCAGAAAATGCTTGGCGCATATTGCTAACACTGTTATTGCAAATTACAGATTTACAAATTTTGTAAAATAATAAAGAAATCGAAAAGTTAAGGACAAGTTGAAGCATGTGTGACTACATTGTCTTTAAATCGTTATTCCCCCCTTCTCAAAGTGATTGAGAATATTGATAAGTTGCAGGTAGATAGCTTCTAGGATACGGCGAGCTTGTATGTGGTTCTGCGTTCAACAAACATGAAGAACCATGAATGAAACTCTGTGTACACAAATTTCTTCTAACAGATAAATAAAATAAAATCCCAGATCTAAGAGAAAGCTAGAAAAATTGTTGCCGGTTTAGACTACTACTTCGATTTATTTTTTGAGGATTGCTGGCTAAGGTTTGTATTGAACCTGGCTAGCTTGATCTTGCTCTTCTTATTGAGTCGTATGTGAGAGTGGTTCGATTTGTTGGTGATGGTCCAATAAACCACCTAGGCATTGTTTATATAGGCCAGGGTTGCTCACTGTTTTGGTCTAAAGTCAAAACTCCATATGACCATTTTATGGTTGTTAGTGAGAACTCCAATCGCCTGACCTATATTCTATGTCGCACCGTAACTCACACTCGTCTCACACCGGTCCGCGATGAGCGAATTACGAAATGCGAAGTGCGCCACTAATGCCTCTACAACCACTGCCTCATATGCCCACGTCCTTGCACCAAGCCTAAGACTATGCCCATGCATGCACACGGGTGTTCTAGTGTGCAAAACATGCAAGTTCCGATACTCCATAGATCTACCAAGGAAATAATAAGGTCTCTATACCTCATACATAAACACATTATTTTCTTCTCTCCTTTCTGTATGGGACTATTCCCAAAACACCAAAAAACCCAAAATTTTCAAACAAACTTTATAATACATGCATATATTTTTTCTTATTTAAACTATCTTTTTAATCAATATTTTCACAACATTAGGCCCATTATATCAACGGTCTAGATTACCATACCATATGTATGCATTCTTGCACCGCAATCGTATGAATGGATGCATTAGGACATTGTTTGTCCAGGATGGCAATGGATTTCTGATTGCCCAATCATCCAACATTTTTCACTTGCGAAAATTGGATTTGGATATGTGACTTTATAGCCATTTAATTTATTTATTTATACTGATTACTTGGATTATCTAACTTACAAGCAGGTCATATACGGTCTTTGATTACCCAATCCTCTCAAAAATATCTTCGAACAGACAACCTGAACAATAAGAGTAATGGACAGATGGTCAGAACTTCATCTGGGTTCGAATCCTACCGAGAGGTCCACTAGAGATCAGAAATTGTTAAAGAAACAACAAAATGTTTCTTTTGTCCCTTCTAGTCGATCAGAAAATAAAGAAATGATTGATATATTCAATATAATTACGTATTTACAAAATACTGTCTCAATTCATCCTATTTAAGGCAATGAACGATTCGTATTGATTGATTATACTAGAAAAGGTTCCATCTCTCATGTTAGACCACCTTTGATTATGCAAGGCCGACTCAAATCACTTTGATCAGATGATCCTAACCATCAATTAGTTGTTGAAACCATTACCATGCATACAGTTGTACAATGAGTGCCGTGTTGTGTTCTGTGAAAATACATTAGAGCATTTTAGATCAGGCTAATTTTCGTGTCCTCCCTTAATCCTTGTGTGTCACACCTTATGAATGACTTTGATGAAAGATACGAACATGGTGGCCCCACATATAAAACTATACCTTAATTTAATTCACTAACGTTGTCCAGCTAGACACTTAACCAATTCCATTTGCATGGGACTATTGTGGCCACTTGCCTACCAAATATGTGGCGTATCTCTGCCATATATATATATATATATATATATATATATATATATATATATATATATATATATATATATATATATATCCACGCTATCCATTTATTTTTATAGATCATTTTAGGGCATGAGCTGAAAAAGTAGGCAGATTGATGGCTCAAGTGGACCACACTATGAGAAGAAGTGGAGATTAAATTCCTGTTGTTGAAAAATTCCTAGGGACCACCGTGATGTTTATTTTGAATCCAACCTATTCATAAGGTTACAAAGACCTGCTAAGGGAAAACATAAAGATCAGCTTGATCCAAAACTTCTATCCCCCGATAAGTTTTCAATGGTAGAGTTTTTAATCCCCATTCTCCACTGCATCATGTGGTGTGGTCCAATTAAGTATTCAAAATTCCTCCTTTTTTAGCTCATATCGTAAAATGATATTTCAAATTAGATAGACAATGGATAAAATATATAAATCACGATGGCCCCACATAGCCCCTGACCGGACCCTCCACATCTGGCAAGTTCATGGTGGGAGTAATACACAATCCGCGCCCAATTTATGATATTTCATGTTTAATCAGTCTAATCTGATGAAAATTCATCATATTTCACCAAGTTTAGTGCAACCAAACGCACTCTAATTTCTAACATAGCAATATATTGCACACGTTTAGGTGTTCCAGACTGTTTATCAATGCGACCTACAGCAGATAGGGTTTATAACAGAAATATAACAGTAGGATGTCCTAGCCATTGGTTGGGGCATTTTATCCCGTGGCACGGATTTCACCGATTCTACATAATCCAACATTCCTAGGATTGGGAGTCTATGATCAATGAATCGTGGGGTATGCTAATAGGAGCTAATAGATGGATGGTCTTGATCTCACTCACGTGTACTGTCCACAAACATATTCTGCTAGATAACATCGATACCACTGGCACCCCTGTGGACCTGATCTAGGCAAATCTGGATTAACAGACGCCCCAAAAATCAAGGGGATCCAGCCATCAAGTGGGTCCCACAGAAAATTATAGGCTATGGCCCATCCCTTGGGGGGTCGGACAACATCATGAACGGTGATGCATGAGATTACAGAAACAACATGTATGAATGAGAATCCTCACTTGGTAAAGGAATCTCTCTGTCTAATTCACAGTCGAAGAAGGATTCAAAATTACCTCCGTGTATTCCTGGTGGGAACTCCCCATTCACAATCAATATGGGATACTTCCACAATACATTCTTAGAATGGGACCCATGGAAACTCTGGTATCCAATTTAATGGGCCGTTTGGATGCAATCTATGTTAAAATATTTTGATATACATTGATATACAATTCTCTTTAAAAGTGGTTGTTTAACATTGTATTAAAGTAGAATGTTCAGAATATAAACTTCATTATTTAAATTTTGGGATCAACATATATGCCTTTCTACTTATCCGGCATATTTCTAGCAAACCTACCTTTCTTCTACCACACAATAAAATCCAGTTCATTAAAATCAGCTGGTACAGGAAGAGTGCAGGCCCTCACGAGGAAGTGCATCCAAACATGCCCTAAAGCTGGGTGAACCTACCCAAACTCAAATTGAGTAACTCGGTTCAGTTGGAGCCCAGCACAACTCCATCTGGACCACAATCTGGTGTCTCAACGTCAACCAAAGTCAGGACTCATTGAGTTGACTCGCCAACTAAATTGTCTTACCGCAACTTTCTACTCTTTGCATGCACACTCAAGTCAATTTTTTTTTTCTTATTTTTGGTTAGCTTGTTAGTACACACCCATGCCAGTACACATGCCCCATGTTAGCCACCCCCACTAGGGATCGATACCAATACCGTATCCCTCAAGTGTTGAAACGAGGCATCTCCACTCAGTCTACCAGCTGAGCTCTGGATCTGAGTGTGTACTAACAAGCTAACATGCCCACTCAACTCAATTTGACATAAAGAGTTTTGATATGTTTCTTTATTATTATTATTATTATTATTATAACTTGGCCTGTTTGAATCAAACAAAAAAGTAAAGAAAAAATAATAAATAATAAAAAGTAACTTAGGATTTTTTTTTTTTTTTAAAAGTGAAATTGAAAATAACAAGCTAGTTGAAATATGTAAGGGGAATATGAGATTTTCACTTGATATCCAAATAAGATTTTGGACAATAAAATCTATTAAATCCATATTTTAATAGAGCTTATGGGAATTCCCACTTATTATCCAAACAAAGTCTTAGAAAATAAAATTTATTAAATTCATATTTTAATAGAGCTAAGAAAATTCACTCTTGTTATCCAAACAAGACCTCAAAAAATATATTTTATTAAATTCATATTTTAATAGAGCTATGGGAATTCATTCAAATCTATTAAATTCATATTTTAATAGAGCCTGGGAATTCATCATTAGATGTTGGGCCAGTTTGGGACTAAGACCTAGGAAAATAAAATCTATTAAATTCATATTCTAATAGAGCTCCGGGAATCCATCATTGAATGGTAGGGCTTGTTTTAGACAAAGGAAATGAGAACATAAATTGGATAAATCCATAAACTACCAATTCATGAATTTTCATTGAATTTTGATTTGGCAAATTATAAAGTACACTCATAGAACTAAGAAATGATATATTTACGAAGGATTTACCTGTAAGAGTAGAACATCTCGTATCATCATATAAAGAAAGAGACTGCATAAAAAACTCTAAAACATAACCACATTTTTTATATCCATTTTCTTCCCTACATCTTATGTGTTTATGCAAGCTATAGAGACCATCCACCCCACCTTTCTACATAACAAAATCTCACAGTACAAGGAAAAGATAAATTGCATATCCAAGACAAACAGGCTGCACTGCTGGAAGCTAAATGGAAATGAGATCTGAAACTTGTTATAGAACTCCCAACATTATAGAATTGTCATAATAGAAATTTCTATTTGTATGAAAATCTACAACACATATCTTGCATGAAAATATACAATCCATCTCTCCGTCTATCAAATATCAATATTTCTGTAGCCTATCATTATTTCCATCAGATATTCACATCAAAGAATCCAGTCCAAACGCTTCCTTGCACAGCCACCTTAAAAACAAGGGAGAATAGAAGCAAAAAAAGATATGTTTATGGTCAGTCTCTTCCCATTGTGGTGGGGAAGAGAAAGAAACAAATACATCTTCCAAAAGCCAATTTCTCCATCTAAAAAAAAAAAAAAAAAAACAAAAACTAGAGAGAATCAGCTCAAAACTACTGTTAGCTCAAACCCATGAGATCCAAATTGCCTGTGACCACAGGTTCGATCGGTCCTCATGCCTCTGTTGATTCTCTTCCATATAAAGTAGCATATCCCACTGAAAATTCACGACCTCTATTGATGCTCCTCAAGATGAAAGAAGCATATCACCACTAAAAATTCACCTCTATTGATGCTCCTCACGATAAAGAAGCATATCCCACTCAAAATTCAGAACCTCTACTAATGCTCCTCAAGTAAAGAAGCATATCCCACTCAAAACTTACTACCATATTTCATTCCTTCCTCCCTGTTAAGTCCTCCAAAGTCCAGTTCGAAAGGTCCGAAGTGAAGCATTTCCTGATCCGACAGGAGCCCGTAATCCGCAGCATCCCCTCGACTGTTCACAGGCCTGCAGTAATCTGCAACATCCCCTCGACTCTTCACCGGCCTGCAGAAATCAAGGTATATGTGATCGAGGAACATGGGAGTCTGCTCCATGTGAGGCAAGCTCTCCAAGAGATTTGCATTCTGGTACTGCAACTGGGATGTCATCTCATCAGATGGATGCCCACATTGCAGCTGCTGCTCATCTGTGAGCCCCAGGCAACCTGGGCCAGTATCACAGTTGGGGTCCCACCATGGGACACAGCTGTTGTTCTTCATACTTCCTGGATCACTATCAAGAAAGTGCATGAGTTCGTCTGCATTGAACAATTCCTCCTCAAAACCTTGCAGCTGCACTTCATCCAAAGGCTCATCCTGGGACACCTTTGACTTGACCACAGCCAATGGGGCTTTGGCAGCCATTGATCTTCCGTCACTCTCCAAATTGGCCACACATTCATTCCCTGGAACACCAGCATCTGGTTCCTTGCTACCCTCAGAATGATGAGATGTTGTGGTTTTCAGTGCTTCTGGTTCCTTGCTACCCTCAGAATGATGAGATGTTGTGGTAGACTCCGGAAACGATGTTGGCAACTCCTTCAAATTGCAATATTGTGGTAGGTTGAGTCGGGCACAAGAGCTGTACATTGCGCTGGCAGCCTCATCGTATGCGCGGGCGGCCTGTTTGGCAGTTGGAAATGTGCCAAGCCAGAGTCGGCTGCCTCGGTTTGGTTCCCGAATCTCAGCAACCCACTTGCCCCATGTCCGTTGTCGAACACCCCTGTAGTTGCAGTGGTAGTTCTCAGGGCCTCCCTTCCCTCTCATGCAGCCCTTTTTGGAGCCCTTGGGAGGCACCCGCCGGACATTCTTGCCATCGTCTGAGTCGATCTGGCTGTTAAGCTTTTTCCACTTTGCAAGCGTTTCCTCTACAGAATTGCATCCATTGCGTCTACTGCTCCGGGAATATTTCCTCTTACTGGAAAGTTTAGGAACACAAACAGTTCAGTACATCAGACATACTAAGATATTCTAATGCAGTCAAGCTCAGAATCCAACAACTAAGCTGATAACTAAAGCCAAGCAAGACTGAAAACACAATAGGAAATTAAATTATCTGAGATTCTGTAGTGTGGGCAAGCTTGACATACAACAGCTGTGTCTATACCCAGAAGCCAAGCAAATAAAATGAAAAAAAAAAAAAGACAAAAAAAAAAAGAAAAAAAGAAAAAAAAAAAAAAGGAATTGGAAAACAGTTGGGGTCTGATTGTTGGGGCATCCAAACCATATTTGAGCAAGGTTTGAAGTATAGTCCAAAACCAATACATATCACCTAATCCATATCGTGGAGTGGATGTTGGTGAAATCCATGATGTCCATCATTTTCTCCAGATCATGTTCGGATGAGTGCCCAAAAATCATGCCTACGGGCCAGGCCAGCGGGGGTTCCCCTGATTATTGGGTGCGCATCATGGATTTCAAACAGATTTCACGGTGGGTCACACTGCATTGATTTTTATTTCACACCCTCCTGGCAAAGGATTCTGGTTCACATAAATGTTTCAAATAACAAGGGCGAATAAAATATAAACATCAATCCGCAGAGGATTCAAACCATACCAACACAAAACCCATCGCCTAAAAAGCTCAATCTAACCACATATAAGCTAGAGCCCAACCTCACTTACCGAGTTGTCAGGTTGAATTAGCCTACACAGGCTAGGGGTGATAACATACCGGGATGTCTGTTCTCACCCGAACATGAAATCGGTACACTGCACAAAAATAAGCCAATCAACATACAGGTGTGGCCCACCTAGCTAGCTAATAACCCAAAATACCAAGAATTCAATTCAAATAAAACTCAAATAAGACATGAAAACATCTCATACCTTTGAATCTGCGACATGAAAGGCTTTCTCTTTCTCCGAGCGAAGGTTGATACTTGTATGGCGATAAGTGAAGTATCTAAGCCGATAGGAGCGCTCGAGTATTTATAGTGCGCTCGAGATATTTCCCTCATCTCTGATATTTATTTCGGAGCGGGTTGGGTACTATCGACAGGCTGTGGCTCTCAGGGGCCACTTGATGTATGGGTTTTATCCACACCGTCTATCCATTTTTTCATGTCATTTTAAATTAAAAATATAAAATTGACACTGATCCAAGGCTCAAGTAGATCACATAAATTGGGATTAAACGATTACCGTTGAAAATTTTGCGAAGGCTACGGAAGTTTCCGATCAAATTGATATTTTCTCGATGACGTGGCTCTGATATTTTCGGAGGCGGATTGGCTACTCCCCCTGACAACAGCCCCATGCTCGGTGGTCAGCGCTCCGTGGGCACCACAATGATGTATGTTTTTCATCCATTCCGTTCACCTATTTTTATAGATAATTTTAGATCTTGGTACAAATAATTATAGGGATAAAAATCTTCCTGGACCACACTACAGGAAAAAAATAATGATTGGATATCCATCATTAAAATCCTCCTAAGGCCAAGTACTGTTTATTTAACATCCAATCGGTTGATTAGGTCATAAAGATCCAGATGAAGGGAAAAAATAAATATCAACTTGATCCAAAACTTTTATTGCCTCAAAATATTTTTAATGGTCAACATTCATTTAACACTGTTTCATCTAATGTGATCCACTTGAGATTGAGATATACCTATTTTTTATACCTTAAAATGATCAATAAAAATAAATAGACGGAATGGATGAAACACATAAATCATGTTGGGCCCACAAAGCACCGATCATCAGCCAATGACGGTTGGTAGGGGGAGTAGCCAATCCGTTTCCGATATTTTGAGAAATTTACTACTGATACCTTTTATCTAGCGTCTTTTACCGAGAGTCTAAAATTTAGCTTCACAAATTAGACCTCGTAGTTCCGACAGAGCATTTCGGAAAGAAAGTACCTCACTTTCCCTAGGATGTACGTACGGACAGGAGTATTTTCATCCTCAAATGCTCTATCCTTACCTACAAGTAGGGCTGAAAGTTGGGCAGGTTCAACCTGACCGACCGTGACTGACCCAACATTGGATTGGGCTTGATCAGGATATATCAGGCCCGATCTCAATCTTGAACTATACAAACACCAACCCGATAAAACTTAGGTTGGGCTCGGGTTGAGGTCTCGGGTTGCCCGAACCAATCCGAACCCGATAAATATATAAATTACTTACAAATTATAATTGAGTGTGAATCGTTTGTGTCAAAGGCACACTAGTGATGTTGGGTCTCATTTGTCCATGTTATTTCTAAGGACTCAAGCTAACAAGGTATTCCAGATTTTTCTCTCCCAAATAAATTGCATGCTATGATACATAACTTTTAAAGGAGTAGTTATCTTATATTTTAGTTTTTTTTAAAAAAATAAAAATAAAAATAATTTTTTTATGATGAATAATCACATATATAATTAATAAAATTATAGATACAAAAAATAAATCTTATATTGAAATATAATAAATTTATGTAATAACGAAAATATTAACACGTATGCACCCGACCAACCCAATCAACCCAATTGAGCCCGCTTGGGTTGGGCTTGGGTTGAGAATTCCCAACCCGAGGTTGGGTTGGGTTGAGTTAAGGTTGAGGTATAGGAACCTTGGATTGGGTTAGGGTTGAGCACCAACCCGACCCAACCCGCCCGACTTTCAGCCCTACGTACAAGGTCTAAGTTGAGAAGGTAAGTTTTTCACTCTCATAAAAGACACTGGATAAAAGGTGACGTTTACAGTGGTAATTTTCTCCGATATTTTCTTGATGACGTGGCACTTCTAAGACTAAAGCATGTGGTGTTACGTCAACAGCTGTTAGTTTTTACACGTGGCAGTCGAACGTTCGGCACACCACTCGCTCGCTCTAGCAGCTGGAAGCAGATTGCTTCCAAACCCCGGTCGTCGGATCATATCTCAGTGGGCCTACCGTGATATATGTTTATCCCTTTTCTCGGATCATGTTAAAATATTCGTCCAAAAATACTAGAACGCTTGAAACTTGCATTTTATGTGATGGTGTATGTTGGGGAAAAATGCGCTCAAGTCCAGAGACTCGGATATGGAATGGGCCAATTCTATTAATACTGCCCGAGCTGCCCGAGACAATAGTCAGGGCCGAGAGAATGGTGCACAATGCCAAGAGGCAAAAGTATGAGATGATGTAAGGTAACTCGGTCGATGAGTTAGCGGCACCTACGAAAGCTGACTAAGGGCTATAAGTCACCTGGCCGACAGCAAAAATTGACTCAACAAGTTGGTTACGTCAGTTACGGGATGAGGAAGAATGACTGATGAGAACCGAGTCTATTCCTACCCGATAGAAGGCAAAAAGCTTATCCTCGTAAGCCAGTCGAGACTCATCCGTCACATAAGTCGGAATCGGCCGAGCCGAGTGAGGAAAAGGCGGTGCATAATATTGTCCCGAAAATCTAGACGAGGATCTCAGGATCGAGTGAAATCTGCTAAGAATATCAAATCTCTGAAAAGATGGGGAAAAAATCCCCACACGTTAGGGCTTTTCCATGCCTATAAATAGTCATCTCCATCACGGTGAAAGGTACGGAGAATTCAACCCAAAAAAGCTTTTGCCATCATCCCTGATAACTGACTTAAGCATCGGAGGTTTCCCGGCTAGAACCGGCTCTAGCCAGGGTCCCCTTTGCATTTGATATTGTGCAGGTGAGAGACGAAAAGAGTGAAGGGTTCACCAAAAATTCACACCAATAGTTTGGCGTCGTCTGTGGGAAACGTGCAAAAAGCCATTTTTCACGCTCTATCTGAAGAGTTAACAAACAAGTTCACAAATTCTAATGACAAGAACTAGAAGAGTGGACCAAAATGAAGCAGGCGAAGCCGCTGCCAGCGTAGCTCAAGAAGCCACGCCGGCAGTGCCGCCAGCAGATATGCTCACGGCATCTGCTGCGACCAACAGTTAGCAGATTCAAGGGAATGCACGACTTGATCGGGAGGTTCAAGAGATGCGTTTCGATATGAATGTCATGAAGTGGATGTTGAAACAGATGTATAATCAACAGATGCAGCCACATCATGAGACAACGCATATTTCCCCACCAGCATCCGGTGCTCAGTCTACTCCCCCGCATTCGCTCCATCAGCCGAGTCAGCACCAAGGTCCGACCGAACCAGCGTTGGCTCGTTCAGCAACAGTCGTATTACCCCCCTCTGACTTATGTCATAGGATAGATCAGAAGAGGCGCAGTCGGCTTCCCATAGAGGAAACAACAGAAAGTGCAGAATCTTGGAGAGATGATATCCAAGACTTCAAAAAGAAAGTAAGAGGAAGAGATGGCGAGAGAGATGACGGACATGAAGTAAGGTCGAAATACACACCCGACCAAGTCCAAGGCAAAAGCTTCCCCTTTTGTGGATGAAATAATGCGGGCTCGGTTACCGGAAAGGTTCTGCCTACCCAAGATTACTTTTTTTACCGAAAAAATTGATCCAACAGAGCATATCGAATGCTTCAGAACTTATATGGAGTTGCATGATGTCTAAGATGCTGTTATGTGTCGAGCCTTCTCCCTCAAACTGACTGACGTAGCTCAGCTTTGGTTCAAACAATTGAAACCGAAATCTATCAGTTCATTCGCAGAGCTCAGCGATGCCTTCCTCACCAACTTTGTCGGTGAAAAAAGAAACCAAAGTCACCCGCACATCTGAACAACATAGTTCAGAAGGAAAGAGAGCTACTGAAGGATTACATAAAGCGTTTCAACTTCGAATCTCTTCAGGTTCGAAAACACTCGGAAGAGACAGCACTTAACGCGCTCATGCAAGGAGTCAAAGATAAGCTATTTCTAGCATCTCTAGATAAAAATTCGTCGGAGACTTTGGGCGAGTTTATGGCTCGCTCGGATAAATACGCAGATGCCGAAGAAACGCGAGTCCTGCGTGAGACGGTCAAGAACTCAAAATCCTAGACCAAAGAGCCGGTCAAGAAAGAAGCCGACTCGGCCGGAGGAAGAAAGTGTAAGGACGATCGGCCACGCGATGAAGGAAAGTCAGGCAAGCGACCCGACAGAAGATTTTTCACATACACCCCCTGAATAAAACTCAGGAGCAGGTGTTAATGGAGATCAAAAGTGAAGGTTTTGTTAACTGACCCAATAAACTGCGAGGCAATCCTAATCGGTGAAATAAAAATAAATATTCCCACTATCATTGTGATCACGGGCACAATACAAGCGATTGCTATCACTTAAAAGAGGAAATCGAGCGACTCATCAGAGAAGGCCGACTCGGAGAACATGTTGAGAGAACTCGGTCTGCCGAAGAACGCCCAAGCAAAAACCGAGTCACGGAAGAGATCCGAACGATCGTCGGTGGTCCCCGGGGCAGAGGCGATTCCAACAATGCACGGAAAAATCACTCCAGGAGTATCAGTTGGCCTGAATCCGAGGTTTTTGTATTGTATTGGCCACCGAAGGAAAAGAAATGAGAAAAGTACTGTATCTCGTTCACCGAGGACGACACTCGAGGCATCCATCGTCCCCATGATGATGCTTTAGTCATCACTCTCACCATTGCTAACAGAAAAGTGTTCCGTATTCTCGTAGACATAGGATCGTCTGTGGATGTACTATTCACTCAAGCGTTCGAAAAAATGGGTATTGAACGATCGGGATTACGCCCAGTTCGAACCCTATTGAGCGGATTCTCTGGCGGACAAGTGCTCCCAGAAGGGATCGCCTCATTACCGCTCACTGCCGAAAATTTTCCGCATCAGATGACAGTAATGGTAGACTTCCTGATTGTCGAAAAAATATCAGTTTACAATGCTATACTTGGCCGACCTACTTTGAGTCTCTTACAAGCTGTGGTGTCCACATACCACCTTTCCATGAAATTTTCAACTGACTCAGGAGTAGGAATCGTGAAAGAAGATCAGCGAGATGCTCGATGCTGCTATGCCACAACAGTAAAAGTTTCGGTCGAAATATAAATGATTGAGTCTTTGGACCCTAGAGTTGAGACGTATGAACGTGGGCAACCGGTGGAAGATCTTGTCTCGGTACCCCTGACCGAGACAGATGAATCAAAGGTAGTACGGATCGGTTCATCCTTGAAGTCCCCGCTCAAAGATAACCTAATAGCTCTACTTCGACGATATGCAGACATATTCGCTTGGAGCCATGATGATATGCCTAAGATCGATCCTTCGGTCATGACGCACCAACTCAACATCGATCCGACCTACCTACCGACCGATCCGACAGAAAAGACGTCCTCTTGGCCCAGAAAGGTACGCTGTCATCGAAGAGAAAGTCGGCAAGCTCCTCAAGGTAAAGTTCATAGAAAAGATATACTATCCAGAATAGGTAGCCAATGTCGTTCTGGTGAAAAAAGTCAACGGAAAGTGGCGCGTCTGTATTGACTATATAGATCTGAATAAAGCCTACCCTAAGGATAGCTTTCCTCTCCCGAGAATCGACCAGTTGGTAGACAGCACAGCAAGACATGAATTACTTAGTTTTATTGATGCATAATCTAGGTATAACCAAATTGTAATGCATCAACCTGATAAATCTAAGACTACCTTTGTCACTGACAAATGACTTTATTATTACCGAGTGATGCCATTTGGTTTGAAAAATGCCGGCGCAACGTATCAAAGGCTGGTGAACAAAATATTCGCTCGACAGATCGGCCGAACCATGGAAGTATACATAGATGACATGTTTGTCAAAAGTATACTCGCAGCCAACCATATAGCCGACTTAGAAGAAATGTTCCTAACTTTGAGCAAATACAAAATAAAGTTAAATCCGAGCAAATGTGCTTTTGGTGTAAGCTTAGGAAAGTTCCTCGGATTCTTGGTCAGTCAGCGAGGAATTGAAGCAAATCTCAAAAAAATTAAAGCATTGCTCGATATGGAGTCCCCAAAGACGATTAAAGACATACAAAGATTGACCGGACAAGTAGCCGCACTTAACCGCTTCCTATTCCGAGCCATCGATAGATGTCTCCCGTTCTTCAAGTAGTTGAAGGGACAACAATCGATGGAATGGACGGAAGAGTGTGAAACAGCATTCCAGCAACTAAAGTCTTATCTCGAGTCTCCACTGCTTTTATCACAACCCGAGCCAGGAAAAGCACTACTACTATACCTGGCTGTATCTGATGCAGCGATTAGTTCGGCTCTGATACGAGAACATGACGGAAAGCAATTATCGGTGTATTATGTCAGCAAAGCATTACTACCAGCAGAGACAAGATACCCTTCCCTAGAAAAAGTAGCCTTGATCTTGATAATCTCTTCACGACGACTCCGGCCATACTTTCAAGCTCACACCATCGTCATCATGACCGACTTTCCATTGTGTCAGATCATTCTGAGACCTGAAGCTTCCGGCCGACTTACGAAGTCAGCTATTGAATTAAGCGAGTTCGATATACAGTACAAACCAAGAACTGCCATTAAAGGACAGGCCGTGACTGACTTCATTGCCGAATTAACTCCACAAGTTGACATAGAAGCTAAGTCCGATCCGAGCAACAAAATATCAACGTACGCTCCTCTCGGCCCACGTCCCGACCCTGTCCCCTGACAACTATTTGGCAATAGCTCCTCCAACTCTAAGGTAAGTGGGGCTGGGGTTGTGTTAGAAACTCCTGATCAAACTTACATGCAGTATGCTTTACGACTTGGATTTCAAGCTTCCAACAACACAGCAGAATTCGAAGCTTTATTACTTTGCCTTCGACTCGCGACAAGTCTGGGTGTAACTCACCTTAAAGTTTTCAGCGATTCATAGTTAGTCATCAATCAGGTCACCGGTGTCTATCAGACATGTAAAGAATAATTGAAAGCATACATGAAAAAAGTCAAAGAATTAATCAGTGGATTTCGGCAATGCGAAGTAACTCGGATCCACAGGATCGAGAATGTCAAAGCCGATTTACTAGTAAAACGTGCCTCGGCTGAAGAAGACGACATACCCAGGTCAGTTCCGATCGAATTCGTAGCTAAGCCGAGTATCAACGAACCGATCAATGAATCGATCAACTCGACAATACATGCCATTGAGTCGAAACCCTCCTGGCTCGATCCTATCGTCCAGTATCTCAACGAAGGGACGCTGCCTGAGAATCGCGCCGAGGCTCAACGATTAAAGGTCCGAGCGTCATACTACACCATGTTTAATGGGGTTCTATATAAGAAGGGCTTTCACACCCCCTTGCTACGGTGTTTAAATCCCCATGAAGCTGACTACGTGTTACGGGAGATACACGAGGGGATGTTTGGAAATCACTAGGGAGGATGGTCACTCACCCACAAAGTCTTACGACAAGGATACTATTGACCAACTATACAACATGACGCTAAGAAGCTCGTCTAAAGATGCGATAAGTGTCAATGTTTCGCAGCCATTTCGAGACAGCCTCCCGAAGAGTTGACCCCATGACTGGCCCTTGGCCCTTTGCACAGTGGGGAATCGACATCATTGGACCACTCCCTTTGGGAAAGGGTCAAACCAAGTTTGCTGTGGTGGCAGTAGACTACTTCACCAAATGGGCTGAAGCCGAGCCATTAGCTAGAATAACCGAAAAGAAGATCACAGATTTTGTATGGAGGAGCATTGTTTGTCGGTTCGGGATACCTCGGACTATCGTCATCGACAATGGGAGACAGTTCGATAACAGACAGTTTTGCGAAATGTGTAGCAATCTCGGGATCCAAAACGTGTACACATCGCCTCATCATCCTCAGACGAATGGACAAGTCGAGGCAGTTAATAAGATCATCAAGCAGCATCTTCGAAAGAAGCTCGACTGAGCCAAAGGAAAATGGACTGAGGAACTCCCGAAGATACTATGGGCTTACCGAACCACTGCTCGAACCGCTACGGGAGAAACTTTTTTTTTCCTGAGTTATGGCTTGGAGGCAGTTATCCCAGTCGAGATTGGGATACATTCAGCACGAGTCGATTTGTACAACGAGCAAGCCAATGAAGAACTTCTGTCGCTTGAGCTCGACCTAGTGGAAGAGAAAAGAGAAAAGTCTCGGCTGTGAATAATGGCTCGGCAGAGACAAGTAGCTCAGTTCTATAATGCCCGAGTTAAAAACAGATGATTCCGAGTCGGGGACATGGTCCTCTGGATAACGTTCCCAAATACGAAAGAAGTTGGTACAGGCACACTGGGACCCAATTGGGAAAGACCCTATGTCGTATCAAGTACCATCCGACGTGGAACGTATCAGTTGAAAAACCTAAACGGACAGCTATTGCCTCACCCCTGGAACACCGAGCATCTCAAAATCTATTATCCTTAGGTCGGACAATAAAGGGCTTGAAAGAATGAAAAGACATGTAAACTGAGTCGATTCAATGAAACCAGGAATTTCCATTCGTCACGTTTAAGTATTTTACATCAGGATACATCAGATTCTACTTCAATTACATTGAAAAAGTATGTAGTTGGTTCCGATGAAGGGAGTGATCTCTCTCAGTTGCAGATGCTCTCGAGTCGGCCTTAGAGGAAGGTCAGCTTGAGGAGCTGATGATGGTACCAAAAGAAGCTCAGCCTCGGTCGCCATCAAAGCCCTACACTATGCTGGTGTGAGTGCCAAAAATGAAGCACCGTTACTGCTTCTCGGTCCGAGATACTCCCGAAGCAGTCCCAGATTGGACCACTCTCGAAGTAGTCCCAGATCTGAAGCAGTCCCAGATTGGACCACTCCCAAAGCAGTCCCAGAGACGTCGGCCTCAACAGCAATAAGAGCTTCTTCACCAGCAGTAGTACCAGCATCACTGGCCTCTGTATCTTCAGGACTCGAGGCACCTTCAAATCAAGAGAGATCAAGGTTGGGGAAAGCCTCCTTCATTTGCAGGACACAATCTCTGTATCCTGCCTGATACAGGTAATCCCTCTCCTCCTTAAACTCTTTAGATTCGAGAAAAATTTCTACAGTCCGGTCCTTAGCTTCATTGGCCCGACTAGCTTCCTCTTGAGCCCGATGGATGAGTGCCGCAACATCAGCTTTAGCCAGAGCCAAATTGTTCTCACAGGCTGCGTGGACGCATAGAAGTCGTCGGCTTTCTTCCTCGGCGTCCTACAGTAGCGACGCCATGCGGGCACTCTCGGCCTTAGCATCCTTGGCTGCCTTCTTCGCATCCTTAGCAGCCTTCCTAGCAAGTGACAAGTCACCAGTCATAATGCCTATCCGACCTTCGGCAACCTCACGGCGTCCATCAGCCTCGGCTGCAAGCTTCTGAGCTATGGCCAGGTTTGAGCAAGCTTTGACCATGCAAGGGGCCAACTGCAAGCAATAAATGCCGAGTTATGACAAATACCCGAGATAAAAAAAATAAAAGGAAGATGTATTACTTCAAAGAGCATCTTCACCGTATGACTGAGGGTTTGAGTTGTGGGAGCATTGTAAAGACTTGTGAAGTCTCTTTCGCTCCCGTGAGCGATGGCCCAAGGAACCATCCCCGATATAACCCTCTGAAAGGGCGACGGCTCCTGTTGAGTCATCTCCCCTCTTGAAGATTTCCCTCTCGCTGCCTCTCTCTGCCTCAAGACTTCCTTGGTTGCTGGCCTTGGTTCGGAAGTTGCCCGAGACTCTAGAGGTGCCACGACCGTCTCTTCCACCCTTTCGTCAGGGTCTGAAAGTACTACCACGGTCGAGGCAACCGGAGTAGGAGCAGCCGAGGCAACAGGCTCCTTGGCTTTTGGAGCCGTCTTCGACTTCTTTGACAGCCGAGTCTCCGACAAGAGCGCCGACCTTGGAGGAGCCTTCGCCTTAGAGATTGGCTTGAGAGCGGGGTGAGCTTCAACCATCACCAACAAAGTCGATTTAAGAAATGACCGAGCTTCAGGCAGATTTGAAAGAGGAAAAAGATAAATCTGATAAAGTTTGAAGAAAATGTAATGACGTGGCAAGAGTTACCTGTGACAGCCAAATCTAAACCTACAAGATGAAGACGCTTCGGTTGTAGTAGCACTTTTCAGGACCGATCTTTCAAACTTAGCTTCCTCAGATCCTTGATCCGAGCTAAGTTGCCAGATCCGAGCTTCTGCCTCTTCTTTAGAATATCTGCAAAGTATTATCGGTTAGAGGCAAAGAATTTCGGCATAGAAAGATAGGAAAGGATGTGTCGGGTCACCTGCTTTGCGGAACACCCGAGAGACTCGAGGCTCAAAAGGCACGGGTTCGGCGGTCTCCCAGCGACCACACGCCCAAAACTACCTTTCTTTCCAATGCTTGTTAGAAGTTGGAGGGTCGGTTATCAGAGAACTGCCCTTACCACGCCAGGCACTCAAAACATAAAAGTCAGGAAAGTTCGGATTCGGTCGAACTTGATGTAAATGGAGGAATTCGTCGATCATCAGTGGGGACTGTTCTAGCTCAACCCACAACACCGCGCACCCAAACAAGTTCCTCCACCCGTTAGGGACGACCTGTCCGGGAGTAATTCGGAGACGAGACAGAAAGTCTCGGGCAATGGGCTGAAGGGGTAAACGCAAGCCACATTGCATCGAAACTTGAAAAATCGCGACCATCCCAGCAGACGGATGGTCGGGTAGGTCATTCGGACGAGGAAGATGAATTATAACCGAGTCAGGGACATGGTATCTGGCTTGGATCCGATCGAAGTCCAATTCAGTTAGGACAGAAGGAACTGGACCACTCAAGTCATCCTCGGTCTCTTCTCCCTCAGAAGATGCCTCAAAAGCTTGTGCCGACTGAATTACAGGAGTCGACTCAGAGGCTCCTTCACCGATCCCTATTTCCTGCTCCTCCTCCAACAAATCCATTATAGGATTGGGTCTCCTTGGGCAGGTTATCAGGGACGATTCACCTCGAGAAGGACCGACTGGAGTGGGACGCTCCGCCGGTGGCCTAACGGTCCTCTCAGAAAGGAAGGCGGCGTTTGCATCAATGACAATCTCCGCCAGCAAAGAGGGTGATTTTGCAATGTTTCAAAAACGCTGTACTTCACCATCATCACCAGAAATTCCCTCCCGGGGGCTCTGAGAGCCATGCATTGCCATTAATGTTAATAGAAAGGGAGGGAAGAACTCACCGGAGAAAGAAAAGACAACCGCAAAGGAAGGTAAATGAGGGAGGAAACAACGAAAATGGGGGCCTAACGCTGACAGTGCAGGAGAAGAAAAAAAAAGAGAGAAGAACGGAAAGGGAGAGGCAACAATGGAAATGTATAACGCGTGCCTCTCCCTCCTTTTTATAGCCCTGCCACGTGACAGAGACAATTAATAAGCAGGCGAAACGACGCTTGCTTCGACTCCCCCGCTCGACACATGGCGCATGCCGACTAACGATGGTAACGTTCTCGCAATGCGTCTGACGCTCATACGCAGAAAAAATGACTTGACGGCTGGCCACTCGTGCGACCTTGGATAACAAACCGTCACCCGTTGAGGATGACTCAAAAAGTATCAAATGTCTCATTATGACCTCGGCCTCTAGTATAAACCGACCTAAGAACTCATTACTCCTTGGTGCCGCGAGAAACACAAGGAGTAAGGGGGCTTATTGCTAGGGAAAAATGCACTCAAGTCTGGAGACTCGGATATGGAATGGGCCAATTCTATTAACACTGCCCGAGCTGCCCGAGATAATAGTCAGGGCCGAGAGAATGGTGCACAAGGCTAAGAGGCAAAAGTATGAGATGATGTAAGTTAACTCGGTCGATGAGTTAGCGGCGCCTACGAAAGCTGACTAAGGGCTATAAGCCACCTGACCGATAGTAAAAACTGACTCAACAAGTTGGTTACGTCGGTTGTGGGATAAGGAAGAATGACTGATGAGAACCGAGTCTATTCCTACCCGATAGAAGGTAAAAAGCTTATCCTCGTAAGCTAGCCGAGACTCATCCGTCACATAAGTCGGAATCAGCCGAGCCGAGTGAGGAAAAGGCGGTGCATAATATTATCCTGAAAATCTAGACGAGGATCTCGGGATCGAGTGAAATCTGCCAAGAATATCAAATCTCCGAAAAGATGGGAAAAAAATCCCCACACGTTAGGGCTTTCCCATGCCTATAAATAGTCATCTCCATCACGATGAAAGGTACGGAGAATTCAACCCAAAAAAACTTTTGCCATCATCCCTGATAACTGACTTAGGCATCGGAGGTTCCCCGGCTCTAGCCAGGGTCCCCTTTGCTTCTGATATTGTGCAGGTGAGAAACGAAAAGAGCGAAGGGTTCACCAAAAATTCACACCAACAGTGTATTTAACGCAACAAAGCTTACTATTTGGTGTGGAGCATTGGATCCGACTCATTTTTAAAATTGTACCTTAACATGATATGAGAAAAGGGCTGAACGGTGTGGATAAACAGATACATCACAGTGGCCCCTTACGCAAGTTGGTCGGACCCAGGGTTTGACATAGACTCAGGTACCTCGCAGCTGAGGCTGTTGTTTTCTTAGCCAGGAAGCTTTGTGTGGCCGGGGATGCTGATGGTGCGAATTGGATACTACCCCCACTAGCAGGGCTGTCAACGGTCGGGTCTAAGTGGGTCTCGGCTCACATTTAAACCTGTTTTGCCAAAAATTTCAATTTTCGGCCTACCAACCTAGCTAGAGATCGAAAGACGCGGATTGCATCATCATTTTAAGGTATGTGTTTAAAACTGAGGCAGGTCCAATGCTCTATTAGATCACACCACTGATGACTTGTGTTGGGGAAAAATACAATAAGTCTGAGAACTCGGTTATGGGATGAACTAACCCTGCTGACGTAACCCGAGACAACAGGTAAAACCGAGTGAAGGCAAAGCCTCAAGGAGAGACTCAGCTCGGATTTGTAGGATATGAATCCCGACCGAAGCTAAAAGAGTCAAGAGTCATGGGAAAAATATGTAAGACGCATGAAGTTAACTTGGTTAAAGAAACAACAATGTCTAAAGGGACCAATTAAAAGCCCTAAAATTAAAAGCCACCTGACCGACTATGAAACCGACCCACACAAGGTTGGTTGTAATGTCGGCTATCGGATTAAGAAAGAAAGGGCATCAGTTCCAAACCAATGCTGTTTCATCCGACAGTAGGCAAAAAGCTCTATCTTTGTAAGCCAACTGAGATTGCAGAATCTATTGAGGCCGAGCCAAGAAAAGGAGAGACGGTGTAATCTTAAACACCGTCCTGAGAATCTTGTAAAAGGATTCCCGACCCCGAAAATCTCGGGATCGGGAAGTATTCGTAAAGAAAATAGCAATTAAATCAAATCTCCCAAAAAATTAGAAGAGAATCCCCTTACGCCGGGACCTCTCACTCCTATAAAAAGAGGGCTCTCCAGGATCAAAGGTACGCAAGAAAAATCCTAAGAAACTCCTCTTCCTGAATTTTTACTAACTTAAGCATCGGAGGTTCCCTGGCTCTAGCCAGGGTTCTTTTTCTCTCTCATTGTGTTGCAGGTGGAGGTGCAGGGAGAGACTGATCCATTTTTTCGCATTGATAGTTTGGTGCCGTCTGTGAAAAATGATACAAAAAGTCATTTTCTACATTCTACCCAAGGAGCCGTAAATTTATTTTAATGGCAAGAACTCGAAGAATGAGCCCAAAAGGACCGGATGATGCTGCTGTCGCTGGACAACCGGGTACAAGTGCGGCCTAGGGGGGTTAAAATCAACCCGATAATTGTCAAGGTTCCGCGCCTTGTCCCGTCGCTTCTGTGGCAACTAACGCCCAACGGAACCAAAATAATGGACGGTTAGATCGGGAGGTCAAGGAGCTCAGAGCTAATGTAAACATTATGCGATAAATGTTGGAACATATACACTAACAACAAATGCAACAGCTTCAGCAGGGTCAAGCGATGAATGCACTGCAACAAGTTATCGACCCTTAGCCCACCGTTTGTGATCCCTTCCACAGCCGAGTCAGCCCCATGGCCCAACCGTGCCAGCGCCCGCCCATTCGACAACCGCCGTGCTGCCTCCCACAGATCTCCAACATAAGATAGATCGAAGGAGGTGCAGCCCGCTTCCGGATGAGGGTGTGGCAGAAAGTGACGAGCCCTGGAAAGCTGACCTCCAGGACTTCAACAAGGAAGAGATGGAAGAGATGACGAACATGAAATAGGGTCAGGATGCACGTCAAACTAGGCTTGAGACTAAAGCATCCCCTTTCATTGATAAAGTAATGCGAGCTCGGCTACCGAAAAGATTTTGCCTACCACAGATTACACCTTTCACTGAAAAGACCAACCCAACTGAACACCTCGAGTGCTTTCAGACGTACATGAAATTGCATGATGCTTCGGATGTCGTAATGTACCGAGATTTTTCTCTCACCTTATCCGACGTAGCTCGATTCTGGTTTAAGCAGCTGAAACTGAAGTCAATCAGTTCATTCTCGGAGCTTAGTGATGCCTTCCTTACCAATTTCATTAGTAGGAAGAAAAAATTGAAGCCCTCTGCACATCTGACCAATATAGTTCAGAAGGAGGGAAAGCTACTGAAAAACTACATTAAACGTTTCAACTTTGACTCACTACAAGTTAGGAAACACTCAGAAGAGACAACGCTCAACACCCTCATGTAAGGCGTTAGGGATAAGCCGTTTCTGGCGTCATTAGATAAGAATCCACTAATGACTCTGGGCGAGTTCATGAATCGATCAGACAAATACACAGATGCCGAGGAAACACGAATCCTACTTGAAGCTGCTTAGAACGCAAAAGCCTCGGCCAAAGAGTCAGCTAAAAAGGAAGTTGACTCGGCTGGAGGGAAGAAATGTAAGGACGATCGAACGCGTGACGAGCGTAAGTCGAGTAAATGATCCGACCGAAAGTTCTCCACGTACACTCCACTCAACAAATCGCACGAGCAGGTGCTAATGGAGATCAAGAGTGAGAGATTTGTTAACTGGCCAGACAGGCTTTGAAGCAATGCTAATCAGTGAAATAAGACTAAGTATTGCCACTATCATCAGGATCACGGGCACAATACGAGTGATTGCTATCACCTAAAGGAAGAGATCGAAAGGCTCATCCGATAAGGCCGACTCACAAAACACGTTGAAAGGATCGGGACAACTGAAGAATGCCCAGGTGATAACCGACCCACGGAGAAAATCTGAACTATTTTCGGTGGTCCCAGAGGCAGAGGTGACTCTAACAATGCTCGAAAAAATCATGTCAGAAGCCTCGGCCGACTCAAGTCCGAGTTCCTAGCCATAGCTTGACCTTCAAAGGAAAAGAAAAGAGAGAAGTACTGCATCTCATTTACTGATGAAGATGCCCGAGGCATCTATCACCCTCATGACGATGCACTAGTTGTTACTCTCATGATTACAAACCGAAAGGTATTTCGCATATTGGTCGACACAGGATCGTCGGCTGACGTACTTTTCACTCAAGCATTCGAAAAAATGGGAGTTGAACGATTGACATTGCGACCGGTTCGTACCCCATTGATCAGATTTTTGGGTGGTCAAACACTCCCAGAGGGAACCATCTCACTACCACTCACAGCAGGAAACCCTCCACATCAGGCAACAGTCATGGTCGACTTTCTGATAGTTGATCAGTCGTCCGTCTACAATGCTATACTCGGTTGACCCTCTTTGAGTCTCCTCCAAGCAGTGGTATCTACATACCACCTTTTCATTAAATTTCTGACTGAGTCAGGAGTAGGAGTTGTCAAAGGAGATCAGCAAGACGTGAGGCGCTGCTATGCAACAGCTATTAAGATCCTCACCGAGAAAGCTCCAGCCGAGGCATTAATGATCGTGTCACTGAACCCCGGGGTCGAGACTCCTGACCGAGGACAACCAGTTGAAGACCTTATCTCGGTACCTTTGGTCGAGACAGATGGATCTAAAATAACGCAAATTGGTTCGTCTTTGCGATCGCCCATGAAAGACAATTTGATAGCCTTGCTCCGAAGATACGCTGAGGTATTCACATGGAGCCATGAAGACATGTCGAGGAACGAACTATCAATAATCACTCATTGACTCAACATCGATCCGACCTACCGACCAATCCGACAGAAGCGACGACCATTCGGTCCTGAAAGGTATGCTGTCATTGAAGAAGAGGTCAGCAAGCTCCTCAAGATAA
The DNA here is from genome assembly GCA_037074715.1 of Magnolia kwangsiensis. Classification (NCBI taxonomy): domain Eukaryota; kingdom Viridiplantae; phylum Streptophyta; class Magnoliopsida; order Magnoliales; family Magnoliaceae; genus Magnolia; species Magnolia kwangsiensis. Next base: position 104,668,797 of record CM073581.1, read on the forward strand.
AATTCATAGAAGAGATATACTATCCGGAATGGGTAGCTAATGTCGTACTTGTAAAAAAAGCTAATAGAAAGTGGCGAGTCTGTATTGACTATACCGACTTGAATAAAGCCTACCCAAAGGATAGCTTTCCTCTTCCGAGAATAGATTAATTGGTAGATAGTACAGCGGGGCATGAACTTCTTAGTTTTATGGATGCATATTTAGGGTATAATCAAATCGTAATGCACCAATCTGATAAATCTAAAACTACCTTTATCACCGACAAAGGCCTTTATTGTTACCATGCGATGCCATTTGGTTTGAAAAATGTTGGAGCAACTTATCAAAGATTAGTGAACCAAATCTTTACTCGGCTGATTGGCCGAACCATGGAAGTATATATTGACGACATGCTCGTCAAAAGTGTATACGCGGCTGACCTAAAAGAAATGTTCTTGATCTTACGCAAGTACCAAATGAAGTTAAACCCAAGAAAGTGTTCCTTTGGAGTAAGCTCAGGAAAGTTCCTTGAATTCTTGGTTAGTCAGCGAGGGATCGAGGTAAATCTGGATAAGATAAAAGTATTGCTTGACATGGAGTCTCTGAAAATAATTAAAGACATACAAAGATTGACTAGACGAGTAGCGGCACTCAACTGTTTCCTCTCCCGGGCCATCGACAAATGTATCCTGTTCTTCAAACAATTGAAGGGATGACAAGCAGTGGACTGGACGGAAGAGTGCGAAGCTGTATTCCAGCAATTAAAGTCTTATCTCGGATCTCCACCTCTCTTATCGAAGCCCGATCGTTGAGAAGCTCTGCTGCTGTACCTCGCGGTGTCCGAGGCAGTAGTTAACTCGGCCTTGAAATAAGAACACGAAGGAAAACAACTGCCGGTTTACTGTGTCAGTAAAACACTCTTACCGGCAGAGACGAGATACCCACTCTTGAAAAAAGTGTCCTTAGTTCTAGTCGTCTCCTCGCGTCGACTTCGGCTATATTTCCAAGCCCATACCATTGTCGTCATGACCAACCTCCCGCTACGTCAGATTCTGCAGAAACCGAAAGCGTCCGGCCATCTTACGAAATAGGCGATTGAACTCAGTGAATTCGATATTCCGTATAAGCTGAGAGTGGCAATCAATGGACAAGTTGTGGTCGACTTCATTACTGAAGTCACACCATAAGCCGACACAAGTGCTACTGAGCCAGTTGTAGAACTGATGACCGCTTCTCCCAAGTCATTGCCCGACCCAATCCATTGGAAGCTGTATGTCGATGGCTCCTCCAACTCTAAGGTAAGTGGGGCAAGAGTAGTACTAGAAACTTCTGATCAAACCTATATACAGTATGCCTTAAGACTTGAATTTCAAGCCTTGAACAATACAACAGAATATGAAGCATTATTACTCGGCCTCCGACTCGCTGCCATCTTAGGTGTTACGCATCTCAATGTTTTCAGCGATTCTTAGTTGGTTGTCAATCAGGTTAATAGTGTGTACTAAACACAGAAAGAACAACTAAAAGCGCATATGGAGAAAGTTAAAGAACTGATTGGCGGCTTTTAACGTTGTGTCGTTACTTGGATCCCTCGGACTGAAAACCTTAAAGCTTACCTACTAGCGAAACTCACCTCTGCTGATGAAGACGATATACGTAGATCTGTTCCGATCGAGTACGTAGCTAAACCGAGTATTACTGAACCAGTTAGTTCGATTGTACTTGCTATCGATTCGGGACCTACTTGGCTCGACCCGATGGTCTGATATCTCGACTATGAGGAGTTTCCTGAAGATCATGCTGAGGCTCGGTGATTGAAGATCCGAGCTTCCCGCTATACCATACTTAACGGAACATTGTATAAAAAAGGTTACTATGCTCTGTTGCTACAGTGTTTGAACCCCAACGAAGCTGACTATGTGCCACGGGAAATTCATGAAGAGATTTGTGAAAATCACTTGGGTGGACTATCCCTCGCACATAAGGTCTTATGTCAAAGATACTATTGGCCGACTATCTAGCACGACACTCGTAAGCTCATCCGGAGATGCGATAAGTGTCAGCGATTCGCGGTTATCCGGAGATAACCTCTTGAAGAACTAACTCCTATGACTAGTCCTTGGCCCTTTGCGCAGTGGGAAATCGACATTATTGGACCTCTCCCTATGGGGAAAGGACAAACTAAGTTCGCAGTCATGGTAGTCGATTACTTCACGAAGTGGGCTGAGGCAGAATCGAACAAAAGATCATAGACTTTATATGGAAAAACATTGTCTATCGATTCGAAATACCTAGGACTATTATAATTGATAATGGGAAGCAGTTTGATAACGAAAGTTATCACGAGATGTGTGATAATCTCGGAATCAGGAATGTGTATTCATCGCCCCATCATTCTCAGATGAATGGAAAAGTTGAAGCAGTCAACAAGATCATCAAGCAACATCTTCGAACCAAGCTCGACCGAGCCAAATGAGTATGGGCCGAGGAACTCCTGAAGATATATGGGCTTACCGAACCACAGCCCAAACCGCTATAGGAGAGACCCCTTTCTCCCTTGCTTATGGCTCGAAAACCGTTACTCCAGTCGAGATCGGGTTGCCTTTGGTCCGAGTCAACTCATTTAATGAGGAAGAAAATGAAGAACTCCTAGCCCTCAGACTCGACCTTGTAGACGAACAAAGAGAAAAAGCTCGGTTACGCATGATGGCTCGGTAACAATAAGTAGCTCGGTTCTATAATACCCGAGTTAAGGTCAGAGGCTTTTGAGTCAGAGACATGGTCCTCCGAAAAACGTTCCTCAATACTAAGGAAGTTGATGCAAGCACATTGAGACCCAATTGGAAAGGACCCTATGTCATCACAAGCACCATCCAACCGAAAATGTACCGATTGGAAGACCTGACTGGGCGATTGCTGCCTCATCCATGGAATGCCGAGCATCTAAAAACCTACTACCCCTAAAGTCGGCATAGTAAAGCAATGAAAGAAGCTAAAAAATAACAAACATGTAAACTGAGTCAAAATGAATAAAATGGAACTAAGTTTATTCATTTATCAGTGTATTTGTTACATCGATTTACATCTTACTTCAGCATTACATTATCGGACTAAAAGGGTTAAAGACAAACAAAAGATCGGCCAAAACGTATGAACTTCTCATCGGCTAAAACTACCCACGAGTTTGCTTGGAGCTAATGATGGTACCAAAATGGAGCCGATGATGGTACCAAAAATTGAGCTCCGAGACTCATCAAGGGTCACTCGGAGCGACTTCGGGAGCCGGAGCCGCTGCAGACTCGACCCTGGTGCTAGCCACATCATCAGTAGACTCAGCCACTTCAGCCGCCAGATCCTTCGGAGGGCCTTCCTAAAATCTCGAGAGATCAAGGTCGAAAAAAAACTGCTTCATCACTTTGATCCAAGTTTTGTTCCCGCTCTCATATAAGCGATCCCTCTCATCTTCAAACTCTGGAGATTCAAGGAAGTCTTTTATAGCCTTCTCCAGGCCTCTTTCTTGGCTACCTCGAGCGCTGCTTTTGTATCAACCTTCAGCCAAGCCAGCTTCTCCTCAGAGGCGTTACGAGCCAGGCGGAGTTGCCGACCCTCATCATGGGCTTCCTTCAACCGCTGAGCCATCCGAGCACATTCAGCTCTAACATCTTCAGCGCATTCCGAGCAAAGCTTAACTCGCCAGTCAAATGGCCAACCTGAGCCGAGGTAATTTCAAGTTGAGCCTCTGCCTCTGCTACCCGTTTCTGAGCCGCTTCGACGTCCGCCACATCTTTTTGGGTCTTCTCGGCCTCAGTCAGATCTCCGCTGGCTCTCAGTAGGCAAGGAGCGAGCTGCATAAGAAAGGAACGAAGTCCGATCAAAGCTGAAAGAGACAACGAGCTAAAAGATAAGTTCGAATCCTACTTGAAGCAAGATCTTCGCAGCATGGGAGAGTATCCTACTCCCAAGGGCTTCGAAGATGGAAGCGAACTCCTCGCTCCCGACAGAAATAGCCCAAGGGACCATGTCTGCCACGGCCCGACGGAAGGATGATTGCTCCTGTGGAGCTGACTCCCCCCTTGAAGTCTCCCCTCTCTGCTCTTCTCTTCGTCCAGAGACCCGCTCTGCAACGGGTCCTGGCTCAGGAGTCACCCAGGACTCGACAGGAATAGTACTCACGTCCTCTGCCCTCTCCTCGGGGTCAGAAAGAACGACGACGGTCGGGACGGCCGAAGCAGGGGCGACTAGGGCAGAAGGCTCCACGATCGAGGGAGCAGTTTTTGCCTTCTTTGGAGGACGAGGCTCCGACAGAAGCACTGACCTAGGAGGAGCCTTCAACTTAGATGCTGACTTTAGAAGGGGTCGAGCTTCAACCATTTCTGTGTTAGACAAAGTGCAGAGTCAGAAAAATTTGAGGAGGATACGTCTGAGTAACCAGAAGATACCTGTCACGGACGAATCCAAGCCCGAGAGAAGAAGATGCTCTGGTTGTAGAAGAGACTTCCAAAACCGATCTTCCGAACTTATCGTCCACAGATCTTTGATCCGAGTTAAAGCGTTGGCTCCGAGCTTCAGCTTCTTCTTGGAAATTTCTGCAGAGTATGTTCAGTCAGACTCAAAAGAATCACAATAAGAAAAGACAGGGAAAAGTCCATGCCAAGTCACTTTCTTCGAAGAATGCCTGGGGAATGCGAGGTTCGAAGAGCCCAGGCTCGACAGTCTCCAGTACTTGTTGGGTGGAGAAGTCCTGCTCAAAATCACCTCTCTATCCAGTACTTGTTGGAGGTAGGAGGGTCGGTTATCAAAGAGCCGCCTTTGTTCCCCAAGCGCTCAAGAAATACCAGCCGGGTTGTGAAGTGTTCAGCCATACTTGGTAATGATAGAGGAACTCGTCCATGGTCAGTGGGGATTGTTCTGCCTTAGCCCATAACACTACACATCCAAACAAGTTCCTCCACCCATTCGGAACTATTTTTCAGGGAGCAATTCTGAGTCGGGAGAGAAAGTTTCGAGCAAAAGGTTGAAGGGGCAGACGCAAGCCACATTGCATGACACTTGAAAAATTACGACCATCCCAGAATGGGAATGGTCGGGCAATTCACTTGAGAGTGGAAGTCGAAGAATTACTAAGTCAGGAACATGATACCCAACTCGGATTCTATCCAAATCCGCCTTAGTCAAAACCGAGGGGACCAGTCCTTTTTGCTCGTCTCCAACCTCCTCACTCTCGGCAGCCTCTCTTTCTTCAGCTGCCGATTCAACAAACCGAGTCGACCTTATTGGGGAACCGACTCGGTGGTTCCCCCAAGCTCATCCTCACCGGTCTCATAGGAAGAGCCGGCTCAACAATTTCTTCCAATTCTTCCTCTTCTTCCAAGTCATCTCCAGGAAAATGAGGAGTAGGCCTGCCAGGGGCATGTCTCAAGACAGAGGAACCCACTGGAGCGGGGCGTTCAGCTGAAGCCCCACTGGACAGCCTAGTGGTAAGCTGGAAAGCCTCATTGACGCTCATCGCCATCTCCGCTAGTAAGGAAGGCGATTCCGAGACATTCCAAAAATGTCCCATTCCGCCCTCATCACCGGAAATCCCCTCTCGGGGACTTGATAGATGCATTATCACTGAAAGTCGAAAAGAAAAGGGAGGGAGAGAAAACTCACCGGAGAGGTAAAAAGCACACAGTTGAGGAGGAAAGAAGAAAGCAAGGACGGAGAAAAATGGCAGATTGCAAACACAGTAAAGAGAGAAAATGGAAGAAAAGGAAATCGAGCAGGCGGATGAAAGTGCGAAAATCGACCCCGCTTCTCCTTTTATAGTCGAGCCACGTAGCAATAACATTTAAGGAGGAGTCAAATCGACGCCTGCTTCGACTCCACCGCCCGATGCGTGGTGCACGCCGATTGACCCAAGTAACATTTTTGCCACGTATCCGACGCTCATAAGCGGGCAAAACGACCTGACGACTGTCCGCTCGTGTGACCTCGAGTAACGAACTGTCATACGTTAAGGACGATATAAGAAGCATTAAATGCTCCATCATAACTCTGGTTCCCAGTATAAACCGACCTAGCAATTCATTACTCATTTGTGTCGACATATCTAACACAAGGAGTATGAGGCTTACTGTTGGGGAAAAATGTAACAAGTCTGGGAACTCGATTATGGGATGAACCAACCCTGCTGATGTAACCCGAGGCAACAGGTAAAACCGAGTGAAGGTAAAGCCTCAAGGAGAGACTCAGCTCGGATCTGTAGGATATGAATCCCGACTGAAGTTAAAAGAGTCAAGAGCCACGGGAAAAATATATAAGTCGCATGAAGTTAACTCGGTTAAAGAGACAACAATGTCTAAAGGGACCAATTAAAGGCCCTAAAGCTAAAAGCCACCTGACCGACTATGAAACCAACCCACACAAGGTTGGTTGTAGTGTCAGCTATCAGATTAAGAAAGAAAGGGCATCGGTTCCAAACCGATGCTGTTTCGTCTGACAGTAGGCAAAAAGCTCTATCTTTGTAAGCCAACCGAGATTGTAGAATCTATTAAGACCGAACCAAGCAAAGGAGAGACGGTGTAATCTTAAACATCGTCTCGAGAATCTTGTAAAAGGATTCCCGACCCTGAAAATCTCGGGATTGGGAAGTATCCGTAAATAAAATAACAATTAAATCAAATCTCCTAAAAAATCAGGAGAGAATCCCCTTACGCCGGGACCTCTCACTCATATATAAAGAGGGCTCTCCAGGATCGAAGGTACGCAAGAAAAATCCTAAGAAACTCCTCTTCCTGAATTTTTACTGACTTAAGCATCGGAGGTTCCTCAACTCTAGCCAGGGTTCTCTTTCTCTCTCATTGTGTTGTAGGTGGAGGTGCAGGGAGAGGCTGATCCAGTTTTTCGCATCAACAACTTGCATTTAATGCCTTGTACATTTAATGCAATCAAGCTTATTATTTGGTGTGGTCCATTGGAGCGTTGGATTTGACTCATTTTTGTCTTCGTACCTTTAAATGATCCGAAAAAAGGAATGTACAACCTGGATAAACAGATACATCATGGTGAGCCTGCCCACATAACTTCTCGTTCGTGGTTAGAGACCAGCAAGGTAGGATGCAATCTTTGCCCGTATGGATAAACAAATACATCATGGTGGGCCCACCCACATAACTGCCCATTTGTGGCGAGAGACGGGCCGGGTAGGACACAATCTGTGTTCGCGTCCGGGACTGATGGTACTCAGTGGCTCACAGAAATGTAAGTGTTTTAAAACCTACTTAGGTCCACGGGAATGTTGATTTTCCATCCATCTTGTTGATAACATAGAGACTTGGATGAAGAGACCATATAAATATCACCTTGATCCATAACTTTTGTACCCCGTGAGATATTTTTAATGGTCAATTACTACTGTTTCATGTAATATGGTTCACTTGAGAATTGATCCAGGTATCGTTACGGCGCATCAGACTGAGTATTAAGAACCGAAGGAACATGAGAACTCAAGGACGAGTTCTTTTAAAGTAGAGGGAACTGATGTAGAGCAGGTCACAGACACTTTCATGACCAAGATGTATAAGAGAAGGCCTGATCGGAGGCAGAAGTCATCATTACCGTCAGAACCTTAAAACAAACAAATCTCGCAAACTGGAATGAGTTGCTCGACGTACCATATATGATTTTAGGTTAGGACAAGCTACTTTAGCCAACCAACCAAGCATAGCCTGCTGCCCATGCTGAATTTGCGAGATTCCATCAGATCAATGGTCAAATTCCCTTTTTATTTTTATTTTGAGTATTTTTAGTAAGTTTTAGTTTGATTGAGCTTTAGGAATTCTATCTAACATAAAACGTGTTTAAAAAAATTAGAAGAATAAAGTGGTTAAGCCACCTAGTACATTGAATATAAATAATAAATTTAATATTTATAGTAAATTATGAATTTTAAGGAGTTTTAGTTGTATTTTAATTCTGAAACTTCTTCCCAGGCTTGATATACCTATTTATAGGGTTGTAGACTTGTTTATTTCAATCATCAATTAATTTACAAATTTTCATGAATATTATTTCTATTTTCTTGCTTTTTTCTTATGGATTCGAGAAGTTTATGTGAGGAGTCCAGAGAAGCTCCGTGGATTCGAATTAGTTATCCTTAAGGAAGACAATGATCAACTTCATGATGTTCATCACTCCATTAGCCTCCTACCTCATCTTACTGAAGACAGTGAGGCCCTGATCGTGCATGGCCATGTTGATGTATGTATTCTATATCCATGCCGTCCATTAATTCTTTTAGGTCATTTTAGATTTCATACATGAGCCAAAAACAAAGTAGATCCAATTCTCAAGTGGACCATGTCATAGGAAACATTGTGATTGACCATTAATGGGCCACATAAGTTTTGGATCAACCTGATATTTGTTGTTTTTTTTTCCCTTCATCGAGGTTAACCTTATCAACATCTTGGAGAACAAATAAACATTACGAGAACATCACGGTGGGTGGGCTCTTATAAGCTTTTAATGGTTGGATATTAATCACCAGTACTGTTTCCTATAGTATAGTCCACCTGAGGGTTGGGTCTTTGTCATCGTTGGGCTCATGCCCCAAACTTATTTGGAAAAATGGGCAGATGATGTTAGGGGTGTACACGAGCCAAGCCGAGCCGAGCTTTGCCCAGCTCGTGCTCGGCTCTGACAGCTTGAGTCTCAGCTCGGGCTCGGCTCGGCTAGCCCTTCGAGATTGGAACAAAAGCTTGTGCTGGGCTCATATAGCAGCTCGGTCCAGTCCGAGCTGAGTTCGAGCTGAGTTTTCGGATTGTACCAGAGGTTCATTCAGTCAGTGGTCATTGGTCGATGGGTTTCGCTACTTGGACGAACGCTACTCGCCTGAAAAAATGAGAGAGTGGAGGAGATGACTCACTTTAGGAGAGGAGATCGTCCGGACGGATGTTGGAAGAAGGAATATCGTTGAGCGATGGAGAACGGACAACCGATTTGGACGAAAGGGAGGGAGAAATGGGTTAGGGTCGGGCGATTTAGGTGAAAGGGAGGGAGAAATGGGATTAAGGTTGCTGCCTTGCCGGGTTGGGCGAAATGGGTAGGGTTGGGCGAACGAGGGTTTAAAAAAAAAAAACTTTATATACTTGCTTAAAACTTGATCCGAGTTGAGCTCAATGCCAAGCTACGTCCAGCTCGGACTCGACTATAAATTTTCTGAGCTTTCAAAAAATGGCTCGACTCGGTTTGAATAAAAATTCGATCCAAGTCGAGTCGAGCGAGTTACCGAGCTAAGTTTGCACGTGTACAGCTCTAGATGGTGTGGATGTAGAACACGTACATTGGCCACACGGTAATGACTGCACCTACTCTTCTCTTTTGACAATGATCTCCTTCTGCAGGTTGCATTGTAACTTGTCATGCAGCAACATGTTTGCCTCACGCAGATTGGGTGGATCCAGGTCAGTGATCACGACTATTGGGCCCACTGTGTGATATATGTGTTTTATATCCATTCCATGTTTCCTGCTCATTTTAGCTCATTTTAGGAAGTAGTGGCTTATTGAGCTTCCACCGGTCAAAACTTTATGGGTTATAAAAGTGGTGAATAAAGATAATATTTGTGTTTTCGCTCTAAGTCTGTGTGTAGACTTATTAACAAGTTTGATGGAAAATAAACATTGTGGGGAGCTGTAAAAAGCTTTTAATGGTGGTCATTAAATCACAACCACTTCATGTAGCATGGTCAAATCACAACCGTTTCATGCAGTATAGGCTACTGTAGAATTGAATATGCTTCATATAAGTTTATGCGCTCAGGACCTGCGATGAGCCGAAAAAATGAGTGGACTGTGTGAATATAGACACATGCATCATAGTGGGCCCTACAATTATAGATCCACCAATTTTGATGGCTCCTGATCCACCCACTTTAAGCTGGATGCTCCGACCTCCCAAGTCTCTATCCATGAACGGGCAGTTTTATGGCCGGGCCCACCATGATGTATCTGTTTATCCAGCCATCCATCCCTTCTCGCAGATCATTTTATCATATATGCACAAAAATGATGTAGATCCAATGCTCAAGTGAACCACTCCAAAAAACAAGATTAGGTTGCATTAAATGCAAGAGTCATGTGGTGTGATTCACTTAAACGTTAGATCTACCTCATTTTTGTACATATACATTAAAATGATACGTGAGAAGGGATGGCTGGCATGGATGATAAACTGATACTTCACGGTGGGCCCGGCCACAGAACTGCCCGTTCTTGGCTAGAGAGGGCGGGGATAGGACACAATCTGCATCCCTTCAAGGGGATATATACTTCCAGCTATGTCATGTGTCCACACCAGAAGGTAACTAGATGACAAATATCCGCACCAATGACTAACTTTATGAAATTATGGGGCTAACTTTTAGTTAGGTTTGGCCACTGTTGCCCTGGACATGAATTGACCGGTGACAATGTCGGTATCGAAGTGGCTACTTAGTAGCAACTGGTGGGTATCCAATGCCCCACGTGTTTTATCGCCTTGTCTGCCTATGAGTCCAAAAACGAGAAAGACCTAAATTCTCAGCTGAACCACGCCACAAACAATAGTGGTTGAACGCTCGCTATCAAAAACTTACTATGGTATACTATAATAATGTTTATTTGGATCAAGGTTTTTTTTTTTTTTTTTTCAGTTAATCGTACTATGAATGACTTTATGAACGGTGTGAATGATATACAAACATAGCAGTGGACCAGAGAAGTTTCAATGGTAGGAATTTACCTACACACGTTTTCCCTGCTTGTGTCACTTTTGAGACTTTGTCCTATCATGATCTTGCAAAACTGATGGACGTGTTGGATTTCCCACAAGCATCTTGGTGGGACCCACAAACATCCCTAGAAGAAACCGCGTGCCGCAAAGTTTTATGTCTTTTTTTAATTGCCACAGCAAGTTTGCCTAAGTTCTCGAGTGCCAGCCTGTCTTTTCGGCGGATTAGATGGGAACGGGCAGCAACTTTGAGTGGCCACCGGGATGTATGGGTCTTATCCACAGCGTCCATCCATTTTTTTAATCCATTGGGTGCACCTCGGCCTCACCCAAGACTCTGCTGCCCTTGTCGTGTGGGGCACGTTGATGTATGTATTCTACATTTATACCATCTATATTTTTCTAGATCATTTTAAGGCATGAGCTTAAAATATAAGCAGATCCAATTCACAAGTGGACCATACCATAGGGCCACACGAGTTTTGGGTTAATCTATATTTGTTTGTCCTTCATCCAGGTTGACCTTATCAATAGGATGGATGACAAATAAACATTGCCAAAACATTACGACAGCAGGGTGTTATTGAATACATACATCAAGGTGGGGCCCTTGGTAAAGACCACACGTGTTGTGTGAGGCCGGGGACACACCTAATCCGCTTCCCTTTTTAGAATGATCTCATGCAGTAGGGTATGATTGGGCTGGGCTCAGGTTTGTAAAAAATGAATTTTGAATATGGTTGGCCCCACCACCCAGCCCAAAATGGGTCAAAATCTGGGCCAAGACCAACCTGACATAGGGATGAACGTGATGAGGTCGATCACCATTTTCCTTAAGGGGATAACTAGTACGAATCCACGGAGCTTATTTGAACTCCTCACAGAGACATCTCAAATCCACAAAGTAAAAACAAGAAAAATATAAATAAATTCTAGAAAATTCGTAATTTGATTGATGAATGAAATAAATGACGTCACAACCCTTTACATAGGGATACTAAGCTATGGGAGAAATTTCGAAATCGAACTACAACTAAAACTCCTAAAATTCTCAACTTACTATAAATAGTAAATTTACTATTATAGATGGACGTGATGTCTACTAGTGCACAAGGTTTTCGGCCAAAAATAGTAGGTGTCCTGTTTGGCCAATTCACAACGTTCTCCTAATTATTTTAAACACTTTTCATATTAAGTGTAACTCGTAAAGCCCAACGGATGAAGAGTTATACTGAAACTAAAACTTACTATTTATAGTAAAAATGAAATTAAAATGAGAATTCAACTGTCGATCTAGCCGTATTTCATAAATTTGGTCTGCACAACCTAGTATGACTAAGTTGGATGGCTAAAGTAGTTCATCCTACCCCAAAATCATATATGATATGTCAAATAACTCATTCTGGATTGCGAAATACATCCGATTTAAGGTCTGACGATCCGGATCACTTCTGTCGTCGACCGGTTCTTTTTTGATCCATCTTGGCCCATGAAACTGTCCGCGACCCGATCTACATCAATCCCCTCCACTTTAAGAGAATTTATCCTCGAGTTTTCGTCCTGCTTTGGTTCATGATACTCGGTTAGGTCCACAACGTTGAAAGTCCGTGAGATTGCTATCATCCGGAAGATCAACAATGTAAGCGTTCTCATTGCTCTTTCGGATGATCGGTACCGGTCCAATATTCTTATTCTTCAATTTGTTTGACGTCCCGGTCGAAAATCTCTCTTTGCGTAGATGAACCATAACGTGGTTGCCCACCTCGAACACTTTTTGTCGCCAATGCTTGTCCACTTGCTCCATATACTTCTCGTTCGAGGCATGTAACTTGGTCTGCACCTTCGCATGAATGTCAATGATTTTGTCTGTCATATGTTCTGATGCAATGCTCTTACCTCGGAGCTTGGGTAGATAGATCAAGTCAAGTGTGTGGTGAGGCATTCATCCATAAATAATCTGGAACGGAGACTTCCCTATCGAGCGGTTTACCATATTGTTGAATGCAAACTCTGCTTGAGATAAGGTCAAATTCCACCGTTTCAGTTTTTCACCTGAAATACATCGAAGGTTTCCCAATTTGCAATTTATAACTTTAGTTTGCCCATCAGTCTGTGAGTGGTAGGCGCTACTGAACTGAGGTCGTGTATCGAATTGAATCCACAAAGTTCGCCAAAAGTAGCTAGTGAACTTTGTATCATGATCAGAAGTAATGGTTTTGGGAACCACGTGTAGCTACATGACTTCTCTAAAGAATAGATTCACCGCGTGTGTTGTATTGAGGGTCTTATTGTATGGGATAAAGTGCGTCATCTTGGAGAAACGATCTACCACCACGAACACCGAATCCATGCCGCATTGTGTTCATGTGAGATCAAGCACGAAATCCATAGATAAAGCCTCCCAATAGCTGTTAAGCACAAGTAACGGGGTGTAAAGGCTTGTATTTTGAGATTGCGCTTTGGAGGTCTGACAAACATTACAACGTTGTGTCACGCCCTAAACTTAAAAAATGGGCTCATAAAATTTTCGATCGCCGAATCTGGCGCCGACAACCTCTATAGTGCTCCATTCTCGGATCCCGACACTCACATGCCAGATTCCGATCCTGGGATCCTACAAGGAGGATTTTCAGTATATATTTTTTTATAATGGAGCATAACCACAAGTATAACCAAGTCACAAAAAAACATTACCACATATCTACTATATCAAAAACTTTAAGTATAATGTGGAAAGGAAAATACAAGGTGATAAAAACTTCAAAATAATTCGACACGCGCTCCTGCCTCACCGCTGTTGTAACCCAATGACATCTGCACGTAATGGTCATACATAAGCTCACAAAAGCTTAGAGGGTGGTGTAAGTGTGTGCGCAAGACAAGCGTCAAGTGTACAATATCAAAGTAATGTGAAAATATGCGGTAAGTCCATGAATGCTATCAGCTGTACCAAAGCTATATAATGCAAGGCATGAATGCTATCGGCCATACCAAGGCCATGCGATGCGAGGCCTATGTAGCCAAATGTCATATGAGAGATGCAAAGCAAGCATGCTAGTCCTCATCAAGTACACATATCAGTACAGTTCCTTTCTGGATATCACTGGGGACAGCCAAGCAAGTGAAAGAGACCACACTATCCGCCTGACCAGTAGTTTGTCAATACCTACCCGGCTCATTGATAGCAGACTCATTTGCGAGCTGGTCAAACTCAGCCTAGCTTATAGCCCCCTCGCTCGGGTGGATAAGGCAACACCTCCTTCCAACCGACCACGACATATTGGTAGACGCGGCCTACTAGTATTCGGCACTTGGGCGCTCGTGTATCCACTCGGTCTAGACATTGGAGCATCCTCTGGTACCAAAAATGTTATGAGATTTTCACCTAAGGATATCTTAAGTGCCCACAATGCTAGAGTCAATATTTCTGGTATCCGATATGACCATCCACGATGTGCTTGTGGAGGCCACGACCTTAATGTCGCTAGGGCGTGCAGTGATCACGACACATAATGCGAAATGCATGAGTCACACCGTCAGTCATGCAGTAATTTTGTGCGTACCACGCGATCATGTGGGACACTCCGTCTTATAAAGAGTCCCGTAAATGTCTCAGTTTAACGGCTTATGCTATGATTAAACATTCCTCATATCAAGCATACATATGATGCGCATGAGCATGAATCATGGAGTTATACTAAGCATGTTATAAAGTGATGAATTATCAACAAGTATGGGCCTATCAATGGGCCCTAAGGAGAGTTACAATGCGAACATTTAACCAATATTGTACTTACAATGTGGACGTCAAACCATCATTACTCCCAAGGCATAGCCGGCCATACAGGTCAACACATAAACCACGGTGGAATCACATTCAATGGGCCTTATGTACATCTCATTGGACCTTGACCCACGGGCCTCCAATACATCAAACGAGCCTCATAACTTGGGCCTCATATATATCAAGGTGGGCCTCAACGAATGGGCCATAACTAAATTAAGATGGGCCTCAACAATGGGCCACAAATACATCAAAGATGTAATATATACACATACACACACACATACATATAAATGAATCATATCCAAAAGATCGACTGGACCGCACTCCAAATATCAATTGTGACAATGATTTCCACCAAAAATTTTTAAGGCCCACCGTTAGATAGATGAAGTGAAAGCAGAACATCAGTTTGATTGGAATTACCGAGGCCCTTAAGAAGTTTGAATGGTGAATGCCACTATCTGTAACGCCCTGAAATTCGGGGGTCAAGCATAAGTCCAACTCCCAAGTTCCAACGCATCACTCATGCAACATAGAAAATGATGATTTAATGTTGTCCCTATTAGTGCATTAAACATGAGTGAGATTATACCAAAACACTATATCATACTCTAGAGACAGTTAAATTACGCAAGCTGAAGACAATGATAAGTATATAAAAGACATAAATGATGGTAAGTCTCCCAAATATGATCATAATATCAGGCCAAGTGTTTACATGTAACGTTCCAAAATATACAAAAGGTGTAATGTCATCTAATTAATATCCCAGAAATCCCCGTCGATCAGGATGCGGCTCACATGAACCTGCTCGAAAACTGCATGTACGAGAATGCCTCCTCGTCATCCTCAAAGTCTGCCTCCACCTCAAAGACTGCCATCACCTGCAGTTAAGACAGAGTCTGGTTGGTGTTTAAAACATCATCCCAAAACGTGGGAGTGAGTGATCAACTCAGTAGAGCTATACAACAAAGGTTAACATGTTATCAATTCAATCAAGCAGTAATGATAAAGCAGTACAATCAAACATGTCCTAAATACTCTTGTTAATGCAATTATGATATGCGATAATGATGCATGTCCTTGCCTGCACTCTCTCAACGTCTTCATCTTACGGCGCGCATGACAAACTCCCGTAAGTACACTTCTTCGCCAAAGCACATGCAATGCGATGTTATGAATATGATTACCCAGGTTCTTACTTAGGTTTAGTTATACAGCAGGATTGGGAAGCTAAGGTACCTCCCTTATATCAATTCTCAAACAATGATGCATTTTAGGGTCGTCAGTCCTAGTAAATCTCATACGATGTTACGGTTCTAGGTTGCTACAAAGGGCTCGTCACCAATTAATACAGGCCTAGTTATACCCTAGTTGTTACAATAAGGCTCATCGCCTCAATGCAGTTTCAGGGTATGCTCGAGGTCACTACAAAGGGCTCGTCACCAATCAGAGTAGGCCGATAACATAATACAGTGTCCCATACTACCGTATTCGGCTCGCAAGTCTGGGTTGCTCACTAGTCACTACGGGGAGGCTCGTCGCCCCAGCGTAGGCGTACAGCTCGACCACGGTGTCCCATGCCACCATGCCCGGCTCATGAGTCTTAGCGGATCGAGGTACCAAGGTTAATAGGGTTTCACTGGTGAGTTTGGTACCTTAGATTCAAGCAGTAGCGCCCAAACATGGTGAAGATATATCGGTTCAATCGGGTTACTTGACGAGCTCGATTAGTACGAGCGCACGTTGAGTTGATCGACATGAAGTGCATAAGCACTCCATGTGGCTTAACCACTGCCGACAACCGCAGTACGACACAGATTCGTTGATCACATCCTGTGTGGCAAAAATAACCTCAGCCACCAATTCATGGCCTGTTACCGATTTCCTGGACTATATAATAGTCCCAACCATATTCATTTACAACAGATAATCACATGAGATAGTGAAAGCAGTAGTGAATAAACAGTTCAATTCCTATAATCATTTAAACAGTTTAGGAAGTACAACTTAAACACGAATTCATACATATGCATCCCATAAACACATATACACTACAATATATCGTACGTGGAGGAAATCATACACATAATTGAGGTAGTTGAGATTTATATCTCAACACCCATATAAATTACAATTTACTAACTACTTACTCATTCAGACATTTTTACAAACACTTAACTTACACCTTTCAATATACATAACATATGTCAGTTATAATACATATTAGGACAAATTCTTTCATCAAGGAATTGTTACGCATACAACTAGTATATATACAAGGCAATAAATCATGGCAAACGCAGTTTCAATTTCTATACGTATATACTTAGTTCTACGAACACATGGAATACCCTATATACAACATAGTTTATATATATACGTAAGACGAAACAGACATCGCATTTGGCATGTGTAATGGCACCCACATCGGTAATAAATATTATCTGACATTGAAAGCCTTGAAAGCCATAACCTAAACGCATATAGTCCGCACCTTACGCCGGTAAACGCGTAACGGGTTCATTTTAGACACGTAGTCCTTGTGATCGGCAGAATAGCAACCTATAGCATGTACTAGGTTAGCTATTCCATCACTTCAACTATTTGAAACCCTAGAACGGATTAGGTTTAGGATTTCTTACCCAATATTGGTATTAGAATCGCCGGAATAGCGATTCGATAGCGGTGGATAAGCACGTAGAACCATAAGGATGAATCCCTGTAGCAAAGTCCTAACTTCCCTCACCTTTTCTCTCTTTCCTTCTTTTTTCTCTCTTCTCTCTCCTAGGGTTTAGAGAATTCGTATGGAGTGAGAGAATGAGGGTTTAAGGCCCTTATATAGGCCCAGAACTGATGGAAACAGCCCCAGGGCCAAGGTATACTTAGGTTATAGCCAAATCAGGTCTATTCCGATCCAACAGAGCATTTTTGAAGGTTCATTTATTGAATGCGGTTGGAATTAAGCTCCCTGATATTGGATCTTGATCAAGCTAAGTTTTCAGTCCGATCGGGTTTACAGATCAACCGTGGCGGACTAGTTTCAGTTCAACGGTCACCGACACTCGATCAGAGCCACAAATATATTGGCATGTGTGGGACATTTCTCCTAATCCGAGGGTGTATTTGGGTCAGATTCTAACAGTTTGAATGCTTATAATCGGCCCGTAAGCGACACGACTCAGATTACTTAAATTCATATTTAATTTCTAAAAACATTCACGTTTCTCACACACTTCGCTCCGGACTCAAGCAAATCGTCGTGGGATACCATCTGAACTTGATTTATGAGGTGGTCATCAAGTCCAACAAGACAGTCATATTCGTCTAAGTTCGTCGCTATCAAACTTTCGACGTGCGGTCCAAGTCCGATACGGAGTTTCTGGATGCTTCCGAGAGCAACTGGGTTTAGAGATTGATCCTAGATTTTAGGGTAATGTAGCGTTAATAATTCTACAAGTTTTGGGTCTTGCAGATCGTATTTAAAGTGATTGGTGCTAATTTCACAGGTAATTTAGTTTAACACTTAGCTAATTCTCGCCTAATTTCTAAAGGATTTGGTCCTGAGTGTTTTCTGCTTGAGATGGTACTCGGGTCTATGTACAGATTTTTCCGAGTTGTTACACTATCCCCACTATTTTTTCAGTGGTGGGGATCCACTTGAACCATGGATCTGACTCATTCTTTTAGCCCCTGCCATAAGCCATGAAATGGGCTTTCAAATTGGTTGGACAGTTTGGATGCAACACTTGCATCATGGTGGGTCCCACCATCCAGGGGTGGACGGTGTGGTTAAAACACATACATCATGGGGTCCTACTATCCTGGTTTGGACAGTGTGGATAGAACACATACACCATGGTGGTTCCCACCAAATGGATGACGGTGTGGGTATACATACATACATCAGTGGGTCCCATGTGGGGCCCACCATAATGTTTATTTTCCATCCAATCTGTTGAAATGGTCACACGACCTGGACGAAAAGGTAAAACAAATTTCAATATGATCCAAAACTTCTGTGATACCCAAAAAGGGTTCCAATGGAAGATGCTTAATCACCTCTGTTTCCTTGTGGCGGGGGCCACCTGAGTTTGTATACGACTGATTTTTATTTATTTATTTATTTATTTTAATTTTTTTTAGGGGGGGCACCCAAATGCACGGTGTTGATGACGACACACATTACGGTGGGGCCCACGGCTGGGACCGTGGTCCCTGCCTCTAGTGTCCACGGCAGTAGGATGCTACCTCTGTCAGTAGCAGCAACCTGTTGCTGTTATATGATTTATTTATTTTTTTAAAAAATGAAATTTTGGAGATTTTCATACGTGGGGCCCGCATCAGGTGAATCCATTGTAGCCATTGCATTCCATGGCTCAAGACAAGCCAAACAAGTCCAATATTGAATATATTTCAGCATGTAGCAAAATTAAAGTGAATTTAAACTGGAAGAATCACTATTTTGAAAGGTATAGCCCGCCTGACGAGCGGATTAGCTTCATTTTTCGGCTCAACGCCTAAAATCAAATGGAGAATAGAATGGACGGCGTGGATTGGACCCATACATCAAGGTGGGGCCTGCATGAGCGGTCCATCAAAAGGACTAAAAACCCACTGTCTGTTCACACTTCATTTAGTCCACATCCAGCGTCTAGGGACGCTAGACGAACGACTTGAATATAAAATCAAGGTAGGTCCCACATGGATGTGGCCCACCTGATTTGAATCAATTTGATACTTGCGGTTTCCCATCACCATAAGGTAGGGCCCACATGGTTTGGATGACCATGGTGTCCATTTAATGGACGGTCTAGATATCACATACACTCATCATGTGGCCCACAAAATAAGGGAAGGAGAGAGAGAAAGAGGGAGAGACAGGCGATGATGGAGGGACTCTAACACTATAGGCCCTCCCTGCCACGATTTACAACATACGTCAAGTGGGTCCCATTACATATGGGCTCACCGATCAAAATTGATGGGGGAGATCCTTTTTCCACCAAAATGAAGGGTTTAGATGACCTTATTCATGCAAGAAAAATAACATTATGATGGGGTCTATGAAGAATGGCTCTATCATGGAATGATCATGAGGATCAAGGTGGGCCATCGGCTACACCTAGGGTCCAAAGTGAAATTCATACCATCAATCGGTAGGTCTTACTTGGCCCATCATTAAAGCAATAAATCTAGGCCTAATAAGCACCCACCGTTCGATCTTCTTGGTTCGTTGGAAAGCCGATCTCCTTATGTCTCACTTTGATGGTGGAAGATGAGAAATGAATGGCTATGATGAAGGTTTTTGGGAGAGGAAGTGGGCCACACAACTCACTCTTTTCTCTCCTTAGAAATGTTGGACGTCCACACTCTTTTCTCTCTTTGGTGTTGCTTGAAAATTGTGAAGAGAAAGCGAGAGAAGGGATGGTTGTAAGAGAGAGGTAATGGATGTGAGTGACGGATGTGAGGTGATAGTGTACTTGACAAGTATGGGTGTATAAGAGAGAGAGTGAGAAAGAGTTGACTTGGTGGTGGTTGCTTGACTTGAGGAGAAAGAAAGCATAGGTGCTCTTATACTTGACATGAGGTGATTGATTGATTTATTGATTGATTGATTGATGAGACATGTCGTAGAGATTCTCTTGGAATTGCAAACGCGTGGTGTTTTCTTCGAAATAAACGTCAGCCCACATCTCCCTGTCAGGGATTGGATAGGTATGTAAGACGCGACGTTGGAACCACGGCAACAGTGCGGTCGCAATGGTACAACTCTCGGATTAAGCCGACTTAAACCTACAAGATACGACTTAGGGTAGCGCAAAACGTCGATCTTAGGTCGTAGGTTGCTGGAATTTGATGGGAAGGATCGTGGGAGTTGACAGAATAGTACAGACTAGGATACGGGTCTTACACGTTGTATTGCCTTTCCCACATCATGTACCAATTACGGCCAGTAATACCGCTCCCCCACAAGAGCTCTCGTTTCGTTTCGCCCAAGGTGTCCACCAAGGCCACCTCCATGTAGCTCATAAATAATCTACTCCCTCAAAGAACTTTAAGGGATGCATAATCGATTCTCCTTAAATAGAAAATCGTCCTGTATATGTAGGATATTGAGATGACCTTCTTGACACTTCATTTAAAAATATTTAAAGTCCTCGTCCTCGGCATACAATTCCTTAAGACAATCAAAGCTGACAACCTCATTACTCATTGTAACAAGTAGTGATGCACGGCGGCTAAGTGCATTAGCCACCTTATTCTGCTGCCCTGACTTGTGCTTCAAAACGAACATGAATTTCTATAAAAACGTAACCCATTTAGCATGTACACGATTCACGTTAGTCTTACTATTAATAAATTTTAATGCTTGATGATCAGTGTACAAAACAATCTCTCTTTGAATCAGATAATACCGCTAATGTCGTAGTGCCTGAACAATTACGTACAACTCAAGCTCATACGTCGACCACTTCTTTTGGACTTCGCTGAGTTTCTCGTTGTAGAAGGATGCCCGGCCTGCCTTCCTATGATAATACTCCTCAAATTCCGACATATGAGGCGTTACACTTAACGTCAAACAACTTGTCAAAATTAGGAAGAACCAAGACTGGCGTCATGGACAATCAATGCTTGATCTCATGAAAGCTCTTGTTAGCCTCATCGATCCAATGAAATGATCCATTTTTCATGCAATTTGTAATAGGTGAGACTATCGTGCTAAAATTTTGCACGAATCAACGATAGAAAATTGTCAATCTGTGAAAACTCCTCACTTCATGAAGTTTGTCGGGATCGGTCATTCTGTAATGCTCAAGATTTCGGGGGCTAAGTAATGCTCGATGTATGCTTTGCGGAATAGGTTCTATAGTTTATTTTACTTAGCATGTGAGCATTCGAGAGATTTACAATGGACTATGTAACGTACCCTGGATTAAATGCAGAATTTAACTCAAAATACAACTAATAGGAAAATGTATATATCTAGTATACGGGACTACATCTTAGCAAAAATACATGTAGTTCCAAAATACGAAACGTATCGGCCTAAAATTTCATCACTGCCCCTAAGGTAACCTACAGTGGCCCGCCCAGTAGCTGGAAGTATGAGGACTCATCCTCTGAGTCCACGAATGCCTCCTTTAGCGCATCGGACTTCATGGTACCTGCATCTATGATAGGATTTGATTGATGTTTTAAAACACCGTCCTAGAATAGGAGTGAGTGATCAACTTAGTGGTTGTATTAATTCTAAGTTACACATGTTATCATATCCATATGCACAATTAATGAAAATCAACTTAAACATAAAGTCCTTAGACACTCTTGTTAATGCACATACATGCTATTATGATATGATGCATGCCCTCACTATCCAACGCTCCCTCATAGCAACTCCATCTTATGTTCGCAAAAGATCAACACTCTCAGCACACGACCTCAACTGTCGAGTCACCACACCTAGCTAATGCAATGCGATGAATGCTCGTGTGAGCCAAGTGAATTAATTAAGTCTGTTCATCCAGAAATATTGGGGAAGCCAGAACATCTCCATATAATCAATTGCCTTATCCAAATTGCTAGGCCTAGGGCGGCCCTAGCGGATCTGTGCCTGCAATCCTTGATCCATGTTAGGGTTTACCACCCACACGACAACTCCCTAATCAATGCGAGGGTAACATTGGCTCGACCGATCACTTAGGACCCAGATGACACAGCCCGAACACACAAGGTTAGGCCGATCATCGACGGGTGGATGGCCCCCATAATTGATGTAAGGGTCGTCACCCAAATGCAATTGTGGAATGGTCGCGACATCATTACAATTTGATGGATTATGCTCATAGCCTTATTGGTTGCTCATTGGTCACATGGAGGTCGTCACCCGCATGTTTGTTTTAAGGACAATTTCAGGATTCTTTTTATTCACTTTAAATCTTTGATTCTCTTCATTCTTCACTTGGTTTTCTGGGATCTTTGGCATGTGAATTCTTCATTAATGATTTTCAAATCTCCATTTAGTAATCTTTCGAGCATAAATATTCCTTTTGACATCAATTTCATCTAAAATTTTTGAAATCACCCCACACATGAAAACATGCATAATTAAATCGATTAAGCACTATCATGTTTATAAAACCAATGTATAAATATGAGAAAATATGCAATATTTCACACTCAACACACGCTCTACATCACAACCTCAGGCTCGGCCCGTTGATAGCCCTACTTGCAACATGTTGTATTGTGAGTTGTTATGTTGTTGCATGTTCAACTCACACCGATTGGGTCGATCTGGGTTAGTGATCATGACTGTTGGGCTCATTGTGTGATATTTTTTTTATATCCATGCCATCTGTACATTTTCCAGCTCACATTAGATTACAAGGTGGACTACAACATATGAAATAGTGGGTTAAAAACTTCACTGGGCAAAAGTGTTGAATCAATCTGATATTTATGTTTTCTATTTATCTAAGCCTGTGTTAACTTATTAATGAGTGAATGGAAAATAAGCATTGTGGTGGGCTGTATAAAGTTTTTAATGGTGGGCATTCAGTCACAACTATTTCATGTAGTATGGTCTACCATAGATTTGAATATGGTTTGTTTAGAGTCTCATGCCCTAAAATAAGCTGAAAAAATAGATGGAATATATATATATATATATATATATATATATATATATATATATATATATATATATATATATATATATATATGGGAAAAGGTACTATGCACTTGAGCTCACGATAAGCTTATCGTGAGGTCGACATGTGTGGGCCCCACCGTGATGCATGTCGACCATCAACACCGTGCATTTAATGGTTCTCCTTTAAATAATGGGATATCTCAAAAATCAGCCGTATACGGAACTCAGGTGGGCCATACCATTTAAAATCATGTGAAGACACTGTTAAAACATATACAAGTACTTGATGGGGCCCACCTGAGTTTTGAATGCTGCTGAAACTTGGTTTGAACCCTCATACAAGTGGGAGACACATAATGGATGGGTTGGATTTGCAAACCACATCTTTTGTGAGCCCTAAAAATGATTATGAATGTTTTAATGGTTGCACGGCCCCTCTTCACTTTTGTATGTGGTGTGGCCCACACAAGTCACAGATTGACTTGATTTTTGAGACCTAGGTCCACGGTGGAATGGCGCATCTGACTGATGGGGTAGATGTTCGAAAGGCATCACGATGGGGCCCACATAGCTCGACCGCATGGGACGGAGCCGTGAGCTTGAGCGCATTGTACCTTTACCCTATATATACCGGAATGCTCAGCTACGCACCAGTTTGCACAAAACTTTTGTGAGCTTTTTTGAAAACTCATCGTAGGTGATTTGACTCCAAAATCTAAATGGTTCACATGAATCAGCGCCTCATGAAATCCCCTAGGCTCAATTTTTATTTTGATCCAAAACTTTGGTAGAATATGAGAAATGAAAACAGTTTCCTTCCTTGATTTGAATTTCTCTTTTCTATGGCCTACCAGAATTTTAAATCAGGGTGAAAATTTACCCCATGGGGTTTCATAGGATTCAGCATCACCTGGACCATTCGGATTAAACGCTCATGACACATGTGCAAAGGTGCGCATGTGCCTCTCTCTCTCTCTCTCTCTCTCTCTCTCTATATATATATATATATATATATATATAATAGGTCTTACAATTATAGATCTACCAATCTTGATCATAGTTCCTCATCCACCAATTATATACCTCCAGGTGTGTCATGTGTCCGCGGATGAGAATTTCCTGCCGAAGCCTTAGCAATAAGTTCTTTCCCAAGGATTTGGGAGCCAAGCATTGCATTGTAAGTGAGAAATACATACCGATCATCCATTATGCTGGCTCATTTAAGGACATGCAGGAAAAAAATGAATTGGGTACGACACCCAAGTGGGTCACACGAGAGGGGAAATTTGAGGAAATAAATTTCTACTATTGAAACCTTCCTGCTGTCCACCTCGATGTTTATATGCTATCCAAACCGTTTACAAGATCATTCCCAATGTGATGAAATAAAAACACTAAAATTATAGCATGATATAAAACTTTTAGGCCATAAGAATGCTTCAATGATGCTTACTGAATTCTAACTATTTCCACCTTGTATGGCCTACTTGAGTGTTGGATACATTTCATTTTTATTCACACATACTAAAATGAGCTGGAAAAATGGATGAACGGGTGGATTTATCAAAAACATCTGTGTGAGCCCCACCTAGCATCCTTGCACGTTAAGTAACTTTGCATGAAAGGCTTTAGCAGTAAATCCGCATCATATGTGCTCCGCCTCAAGCTGACTAGACTACAAGCATTCATACGCCAACGGTATCAATTTTATTAAAGTATCAGCGGTAAGATATTTTGCTTACGCTGGCCTTTCGCCCTGGACATGGATTTCCAAATGAAAGTATCATTGGTAAGATATTTTGCCCCCGTTGGCCTTTTGCCCTGGACATGGATTTCCTAATGAAAGTATCCATGGTAAGATATTTTGCTTATGTTGGCCTTTTGTGCTGGACATGGATTTTTAAATGAAAGTATCAGTGGTAAGATATTTTTCTTATGCTTGGCCTTTTGCACTGGACATGGAATTTCAAATGAAAGTATCAGTGGTCAGATATTTTGCTTATGCTTGGCCTTTTGCGCTGGACATGGATTTCCGAATGAAAGTATCAGTGGTAAGATATTTTGCTTATGCTTGGCCTCTCCAAATGAAAGTGTCAGTGGTAAGATATTTTGCTTACGCTTGGCCTTTTGCGCCTGGACATGGATTTCCAAATAAAAGTTTTGTGCTGGGCATGAATTTCTAAACGAAAGTACCAATGGTAAGATGTTTTGCTTACATTGGCCTTTTGTGCTGGATATGAATTTCCAAATGAAAGTGTCAGTGGTAAGATATTTTGCTTAGCCTTTTGTGCTGACATGGTTTTTCAAATGAAAGTGTCAGTAGTAGGGTGGCAACTGGGGGTGTCCTATTGGCCCATTATGGTGTGTGTTTTATCACATTGTCCGTGCATTTTGGATATTCTCAGCATGATTCCAAAAATGAGATAATCCAAATCTCAGGTGGACCATGTCACATAAACAATATTGATTGAATGGCCACCGTTAAAATCTTTCCACAGTCCATTATAATAGTTATTTTTCATCCAACCAATTGATTAAATCACACAACCTAAATGGACAAAGCTTGATCCAAAACTTATGTGGCCCAAAAAGTTTTTAACGGTGGGCATTCAATTATCCCCATTTTATATCTTGATCCACCTGAGATTTGATTTGCCTCATTTTTTTAGCCCATACATAAAATAATTTACAAAAGTAGGTGGACCTGTTGATAAAATAAATACATAGTGGTAGGTCTACAGTGCACAGACCAGTAGCCACTCGCTACTGGCAGCGTCTGTGTGAGGCCATCTACACGGTGGGGCCTACCTTTTCGTGGGGCTACGTCCCATATGTTTGGGCCTGGTAGACTGGAATCCTGTATACACCTGTGGTGGGAAATGCGTGCAACATCGAGCTATGCGGGGCCTACCATTAAGTGTTAATAAAATCCAGTCCGTTTATCCATTCCGAGAATTTATGCTAGGTGTATGTAAAAAATTGAAGTTAATCCAAAACTTAGATGGACCATGCTACGAGATAATTTTTAAATTATACCTAAAACCTATATATTTACTTGGTGTAGCCTACTTGAGTTTTGTATTAGTATGAATTGACAACGTTTCATTTTAGCGGGGCTCATTGGATGAATGGATTTGACAGCATATATGCAAGGTGGTCCCAAGAAGGTTTCTATTGAAGTCCACCTCCCCATTGTTATCTATGGTGTGGTCCACCTAAGTTTCCGATGGTCCTGATTTTTTGAATTTAGCTCCTAACATAAGGTTTTTGGACTGATGGGTCCGGGACGGAGTTTGGCAGGTGATTCCAATGACAGGTGATTCCAACACTAGCCATCTAGTTGGTGTCAAAGCTCCTTTGCCCCAACATGATGTATATGTCTTATCCACGCAGTTCATTAAGGCAAATCCAAAGCTCAGATGGACCACTCTATAGGAAACAGAGATTGAATGCTTACAGCTGAAAATTCCTTAAAGTCTTGGATCAAGATGTTATTTGTGTTTTCACTTGGTCCTTGACTTTATGAACATGTTGGATGGCAAATAAACCATTGTGGTGGGCCCCTAACAGTAAGCATTTTATCCCTATCTTTTCCTGTGGTGTGGTCCACTTGAGTTTTTTATTTGTCTCTTTTTTTAGCTTATGCACTAAAATAAGCTGGAAAATAAAAATAAAAATGAATGGACCATATGCATAAAACACATGGTGTGTCAACATATCTTTGACACGAGCTAAGATGGTGTTGGGATCACCAGCCATTTTGACAAATCATTTTAAGTGATGAGCCTGACAAAGAGGCTGGTCAAACGCCCCAGTGGACCACTTCACGGGAAGAAGTGAGGACTGAATGCCTACTGCACCTAGGGGGCTACAGACGTTTTGGATCATGCTAATGTTTATGTTTTCATTAATCCATGCCTATGTGACTTTATAACTAGGTTGAAAGGTTCGATGGTAAATAAACATCCTAATGAGCCCTGGGAGGGTTTCAATGGTAGGAGTCATTACAAGCACTGCTTCCTATGGTGTGGTCCCCTCGAGCCTCATCTTCTCCCTTTTAAGCTTATGCTCTAAAATGGTCTTTCAAAATGGATGGACACCTTAGATAAACTGCACATATCAAGGTGGGCCCCACAGAACTCTTGACAAGACCGTCCCTCTCTAACTAGGTCCCGGTGGGCGTAGCACCTAATCCGTGCCTTACTTGTAGGGTGCTTTTGGTGACACCTAATTTCATGCGAGCGGATTTGGTACTACTAGCTTGGGACCGTCCTGTCAGGGTAGACGTGGAGTTATCTGAGTGAATATCTTTTAGGCACGCTGTCCATTTATTTTTATACGTCATTTTAGGCCATGATCCCAAAAAGTAAACACATTGAAAGATCAAGTGAACGGGAGGAAATGGAGGTTGAATTCGTACTGTTGAAAAATTCCTAAGGCATGCCGTGATGTTTATTTTCCATGGAACGTATTTATAAGGTTATAAAGACCCAATAAGGGAAAACATAAATATCAGCTTTAACCAAAACTTCTTTCCCCTAAGAAGTTTTCAATGGCAAAGCTTTTAATCTCCACTTCAGACAGTGGTGTGGTCCACTTAAGTATTAAATATTCCTCTTTTTGAGCTCATATCGTAAAATGATGTTTCGAATTAGATAGACAGTGGATAAAATATATAAATCACCATGGCCCCATGGAGCCCCTGACAGGACCCTCCGTCTCTGGCAAGGTCGTGGTGGAAGTAGTAACCAATTCGTGAGTAGTAACCAATCCGTGCCCAATTTCATGATTAATCAGTCTAATCTGATGAAAATCCATCATCCTTCACCAAGTTTAGTGCAACCAAACGCACTCTGAATTTCTAACGTAGCAATGTATTGCACACGTGTAGGTGTTCCAGACTGTTTATCAATGCTGCCTACAACGGATAGGATTTATAACAGAAATCAAAACAGTAGGATGTCCTAGCCATTGGTTGCAGCATTTTATCCCATGGCTCGGATTTCACCGATTCAATTGGGAGTCTATGATCAATGAATCGTGAGGTATGCTAATAGGAACCAATAGATGGATGGTCCTGATCTCACACATGTATACTGTCCACTAACATATTCTACTAGATAACATTGATGCTACTGGCATTCCTGTGGACCTGATCTAGGCAAACTAGATTAACAGATGCCCCAAAAATCAGGGCAGTCCAACTATCACATGGACCCCACAGAAAATTATAGGCTATGGCCCGTACTTTGAGGGGCCAGACAACATCGTGAACCGGTGATGCATGAGATTACAGAATCAACATGTACGAATGAGAATCCTCACTTGGAAAAAGGAATCTCGCTGTCTAATTCACACTCGAAGAAGGATTCAAAATTACCTCCGTGTATTCCTGGTGGGAACTCCCCATTCACAATCAATATGAGATACTTCCACAATACATTCTTAGAATGGGACCCATGGAAACTGTGGTATCCAATTTAATGGGTCGTTTGGATGCAATCAATGCTAAAGTAT
Organism: Magnolia kwangsiensis; assembly: GCA_037074715.1. Lineage (NCBI taxonomy): Eukaryota > Viridiplantae > Streptophyta > Magnoliopsida > Magnoliales > Magnoliaceae > Magnolia > Magnolia kwangsiensis. The sequence continues at coordinate 104,697,488 of CM073581.1, forward strand.
CTTGATATACATTGATACCCTATTCTCTTTGAAAGTTTTTAATGGTGGGCATTAAGTCACAACCGTTTCATCTATGCTTCATTTATAGTCATGAACTAAGATGAACCGAGAAAATGAATGGATAGTGTGGATATAAAACACATACATCATAGTGAGCCCTACCATTATAGATCCACCAAATTTGATGTTCCTAATCTACCCACTTTAAGTTGGACACATCTCTAGCCATGAATGGGCATTTTTGTAACTGGGTTCTGTTTATCCATGCCATCCATCCTTTCTCGTAGATCATTTTCAGATATATGCACAAGAGCGAGGTAGATCCAATGCTCAAGTGGGCCACAACAAATAACAAGCTTGGGTTACATTAAATACAAGAGTCATATGTGGTGTGATCCACTTAAGTGTTGGATCTACTTCATTTTTGTGCATATACCTTAAAATGATATGCAAGAAGGGATGGACGGCATGGATAAGCAGATACATCTTGGTGGGCCCGGCCACAACTTCGTGGCTAGAAGGGGCAGGTGTACGATGCAGTCCACGTCCCTTTAAGCCTGATATATACTTCCAGCTGTATCATGTGTTCCCACCTGAAGGGACTAGATGGATGACAAATATCCATACTTTATAAAAATATCAGGCTATCTTCTAGTTAGGTTGGCCACTTTTTTTTTTTTTTTTTTTTTTTTTTTTTTTACACACCCTAGCACACTCGCGCCTTAGTGAGATTTCACCACCTATGGATACTCAAACCCTACCCTTGACCAGGTGTTGAAACTCCTGAGAGTCTACCACCGGAGCAAGAGTACGGATCCGGTTGGCCACTTGCACTGGACATGAATTGGCTGTTGACACTGTCAGCACTGAAGCGGCTACCACTAGCAACCAGTGAGTGTCCGATGAGCCCATTATTACGTGTTTCATAGCATTGTCTGTCTCTCTCCATGCTATGAGTCCAAAAATGAGAACGATCTAAATTTAAACTGAACTACGCCACAAACAATAATGGTTGAACGCTCGCTTTAAAAAACTTCATATGGTCTACTATAGTAATATTTATTTGGATCAAGCTAAATTTTTGTTTTCAGTTCATCCCGGTAAGAATGACTTTATGAATGGTGTGGATGGTATATAAACATAGCAGTGGACCCAGATAAGTTTCAATGGTAGTCATTTACCTACGCACGTTTGCCTCACTAGTGGTACACTTGAGTTTTGGATTTTATTATTTTTTAGCATATGTCCTATCATGATCTTGTAAAAACTGTTGGGCGTGATTGATTTCCTACAAACATCCCAGAAAGAATCCGCGTGCAGCAAAGTTTTATGTCCCCTTTTTTAATTGATACAGCGAGTTTGCCGAAATTTCCTTAGTGCCCGTCCACCTTTTCGGCGGAGCGGATTAGGTACGTCTTCAATGGGAACCGGCAGCAGATTTGAGTGGCCACCATGATGTATGGGTCTTATCCACACAGCCCATCCATTTTTTCTTATAATTTTAGGTGATAAAATAAAAAATGAGGCAGATCCAAGGCTCAAGGGGACCACACTAGGAAGCAGCAGTGATAATGATTCTTACAGTTGAAATTTTTCTAGGCGACGTGGATGAAGAGAAAACACAAATATCCACTCCAACGAACACTTCTATGGCTCTTGAGAAGTTTTCAACCGTGAGAGTTTAATCCCCATTCTGTGGTCCACTTGAGCACTGGATTTACCTCATGTTTTTGGGTTTATATTTTACATGAAAAAAAGAAGATGAACGGACGATATGGATAAGACCCATACATCACGTTAGCAAGGTAGGATTCAATCCGCCCGCAGAGACGGTAATCCGTCAGGGCATGACTCTGTGGGGCCCACCGTAATGTAGGTGTTTTATCCACGCCGTTTATCCCTTTTCTCAGATCATTTTAAGATATGATCTTAAAAACGTAGCAGGTCTATAGCTTCAGTGGACCACACCAAAGGAAGCTGCATTGATAATGACACCACTGTTGAAACCTTTCTAAAGGTCGCAGTGATTTTATTTTCTTTTTTTAGCATCAACTTATACATAAGGTCATGTGGATGTTGATGAAGTGAAAACACAAATATCAGCATGATCCGAAACTTCTCCGGCTCCTTAAGTAGTTTTTAATGGTGGACGTTTAATCCCAACTTTGTGGTCTACTTAAGACATGTAGCTGCCTCATTTTTAGGATAATAACTTAAAATTATTTGAGAAAAATGATGAACGGCGTGGATAAAACACCTACATTACTGTGGGCCCCACAAAGCCCTACCCGGACGGATTACCGTCCGGGCGGGGGTAGGACGCAATCCGCGTCCCACCGGAAACGGATTGTCTACTCCCCTGCTACCAGCCAATGGTCGATGCTATGTTACCCCACCATAATGTATGTGTTTCATCCATACCGTCCATCTATTTTTTTTAGATTATTTTATTTTATAAAAACAAAAATAAGGTATATCCTAATCTCAAGTGGACCACATTACAGGAAAAAAGTGTTGAATGAGCGTCTACCATTAAATACCTTTTGGGATCATAAAACTTTTGGATGAATCTGATTTTTATTTTTTCACATCATCTAGCCTTTTATGACACAATCAACACATTAGATGTCAAATAAACAGTACAGTGGGCCTTTTGAGGATTTTAATGGTGGATATCCAATAAATATTGTTTTCCTGTGGTGTGGTCCAACTGAGATTTATATCCTCTCATTTTTGAAACAAAGTCATAAAATGATCAGTAAAAATGGATGAACGGAATAGATGAAACACATACATCATGGTGGGACCACAAAGCACCGACCACCAGCCCGGGAGTAGCCAATCCGTTTCCGGCCTCACCCAAGAACGTGCGGCCCTCGTGCGGGGTCGGTATTCTACGTTCGTACAAACTAGTTTTTCTATATCATTTTAGGGCATGAGCCTAAAATAAAAGCAGATCCAATCTCAGGTGGACCATTCCATGAGGCCACACAAGTTTTAGATTAATCTATGTTTGTTTTTCGGGTTTACTTTATCAACCGATTGGATGACAAATAAACATTACAACGGCCCTTATAAGTTTTTAATGGTAGGACATTAATCACCATTGTTTCCCATGATGTTGACAACGTGAGGGTCGAATCTTTTTATTTTTAGGCTTATGTTTTAAAATTATCTGGAAAAATGGGTAGATGGCATGGATATTGAATACATACATCAAAGTGGGCCCTACGGTAAAGGCCGCATGTTTGCCTCACACGGATTAGGTGGATCCGGGTCAGTGATCATGACTGTCGGCCCACCGTGTGATATTTGTTTTATATCCATGCCATACATGTTCCAACTCATTTTAATTACAAGGTGGACCACGGCATATGAAATAGTGGCTTATAAACTTCACAGGGTACAAAACTGTTAAATTAAGTTGATATTTGTGTTTTCCTTTTATCTAAGCCTGTGTGAGCTTATTAATGAGTTGGATGGAAAATAAACAAGATGGTGGGCACTAATTTTCTTTAGTGGTGGGCATTTAATCATGACTATTTCATGTAGTATGATCCACCGTAGATTTGAATATGCTTCGTCCAGAGGCTCATGCCCTAAGATGAGTGGGAAAAACGGATGGACAGCGTGAATTTACATAAAATAAATAAATCATAGATTCCTTACAATTATAGATCCACCCATCTTGATCGTTCCTGACCCACCAAATTCACGCTGATATATACCTCCAGCTGTGTCATGTGCCCACGGACGCGGATTTGCTGCCAAAGCCTTTTAGCAAGTAGTTCCGGAGCAAAGGATTCTGGGTGCAGCCCACTACAATGGAAGTGAGAAATCCATTTAATTTTTACAGTTAAAATCTTCCTAAGTTTTATATTGTTGTTTATATGCTATCCAAGCTGTTTATAAGGTTCCACATTGATGTTTATATGCTATCCAAACCGTTTATAAGGTTATTTCCAATGGGATGAAGTGAAAACACAAAAAATATAGTCTTATACAAAACTTTCATGGTCATGAGAACACTTCAATGGTGCTCACTGAATTCCAACTGTTTCCACCTAGCGTGGCCTACTTTAGTGCTGTATAGATCTTATTTTTATCTCCACGTCTTAAAATGAGCTTTAAAAAACGGGTGGATGGGGTGGATTTCTTAAAAATTTCTCTGCTAGCCCCACCTAGTATCATTGCGCACGGACTTTCTATTTAAAAAGGCCTTTGCCGAAATTCTGCGTCCCGTGTCCACCGCCTCAAGCTGACTAGACGACAAACATCCGTACCAAGGGTATCAATTTTATGAAAATACCAGGCTGATATTTTGTTTACCATGGACATTTGCGCCATTGCGCTGGACAAGGGCATCAATTTTATGAAAATAACAGGGGATATTCTATTTACTGTAGACATTTGGGCCGGACAAAGGTACCAATTTTATGAAAATATCAGGCTGATATTTTGTTTACCATGGACATTTGCGCTGGACAAGCGTATCAATTTTATGAAAATATTAGGTTGATATTTTGTTTACCTTGGACATTTGCTTTGGACAGGGGTATCAATTTTATGAAAATATCGGGATGATATTTTGTTTACCATGGACATTTGCGTTGGACAAGGGTATCAATTTTATGAAAATATCAGGTGGATATTTTGCTTACTATGGACATTTGCGGCGGACAAGGGTATCAATTTTATGATAATATCAGGCCAATATTTTGTTTATCATGGACATTTGTGCTGGACAAGGGTATCAATTTTATGAAAATATTAGGCTGATATTTTGTTTTCCATGGGCATTTGCGGCGGACAAGGGTATCAATTTTATGAAGATATCAGGCTGATATTTTGTTTACCATGGACATTTGTGCCGGACACAGATTTCCTATTTACACTGTCAGTAGTAAGGTGGCAACTAGTATCAACTGGTAGGTGTCTTATAGGCTCATTATGGTGTGTTTTATCACATTGTCGTCCATTTTTTGCATCATTTTCAGTATGATTCTAAAAATGAGATAGATCCAAATCTCAGCTGGACCGAGGGACATAAACAATAGCGATTCAACGCCCACCATTAAAATCTCCCTAATGTTCACTATAATATTTATTTTCCATCTAACTTGTTGCTTAATTAACACACCTGGATGAATGAAGCTTGATCCAAAACTTCGGTGGCCCAATTTTTTTTTTTCAACAGTTGGCATCCAATTACCTCCATTTCATCCGCCTGATATTTGGATTTGCCTCATTTTTTATTTAGAAAATTGGGTGGACCGTGTTGATAAAATAAATACATTATGGTAGGTCCACATCGCACCGACCATTAGCCACTTCATAGTACAGTCTACCTTTTCGTTGGGCTACGTCTCATATAACTAGGATGTTCTGTTTGGGTCTGGTAGACTGGAATCCTATATGCCACTTATGGTGGGAAATGCGTGCAACACCTAGCTATGTGGGGCTTACCATTAAGTGTTTATAAAATCCAGTCCGTTTATCCATTCCAGGAATTTATGCTAAGTGTATGTAAAAAATTCAAGTTAATCCGAAACTTAGACCATACTATGAGAAAAATTTTAAATTGTGCCTAAAACTTATATATTTACTTGGTGTAGCCTACTTGAGCTTTGGATTAATATGAATTGACGTCTTGTCATTCCAGCAGGGCTCATTAGAAGAATGGATTTGACAGAATATAAACTGCAAGGTGGTCCCAGGAAGGTTTCTATTGTAGGAGTTCCCATCCCCAGTGTTATCTATGGTGTGGTCCACCTAAGTTTTTGATGGTCCTAATTTTTTGAATTTAGCTCTTAACACAAGGTATTTGGACTGATGGATCAGGATGGAGTTTGGCTGGTGACTCCAACACCAGCTAACTAGTTGGTGTCAAAACTCCATGGCCCACCATGATGTATGTCTCATCCATGCCAGCTCATTTTGGTCATGAGCTCAACAATAAGGCAAATCCAAAGCTCAAGTGGTCCACACTATATGAAACAGTGGAGATAGAATGCTTATAGCTGAAAATTTCTTGAAGTTTTGAATCAAAATGTTATTTGTATTTTCCCTTCATCCGTGACCTCATGAACAGGTTGGATGGTAATTAAATAACCATTGTGATGGGCTCCTAAAAAGTTTTTAACAGTAAGTATTTTATCCCTACCGTTTCCCGACTAGAGTTTTTGATTTGCCTATTTTTTAGCTCATACTCTAAAATGAGCCGAAAAACATGAATGGACCGCATGCATAAAACACATATATCATGTGTCAACAGAACTTCGACACCACCTAGGATGGTGTTGGGGTCACCAGCCAAACTGCATTTTTGTTAAGGCAATCCCCACTTGGCCGTTTGCCCAGCACCAGAAGCAACAGGGAATAGGCGAACGCAGTTTGATTGGAGCGTGCCTTGGCTGCAACCCTTGAACCAGTGATGTGGTTGCGACCCTGACTGTAGGGAGAATAGCCGAATGCAGTTTGGTTGGAGCGTGACTTGGCTGCAACCCTTGAACCAGTGATGTGGTTGCGACCCTGACTGTAGGGCCATATCGAAATATTTGATGTATATTTATACTGCCCATCTGTTTTTTCCAAGTTATTTAAAAGCATGGTCAAAAAAACGAAGCAGATGCAAATTTCAGGTGAACCACACTACAGAAAATAAATGACCAAAGAGAAATTTTATAATGTATTGTGACAGCTGATTAAGGAAATATAAAAGAAAATTTTCATCTTACCTAATTCACCTAGCCTTGCCTTCTCTCTTTTTTATTCTTTGTTTTTGTCAGCCTATTTAGCAGTTGATTCATCTTTCTTCTTGGCTTTTTTTTTTTTTGCATGGATTCTCACAAAGTTGGGTAGTACTTCTATAGATATCAGCAATTTATAGAATTCCTGCTTACTTGGCTGTCTTGTAGCAAATATATTCCTCCGTCAAGTATTAACTTGACTACCAGTGGCCCTTCAATACTTGACTACCAGTGGCCCTTCCCATGTTGGAGACCACTTACCGTACTTTTAGTTCTCTGTGTCAATAGGAAGAATGGTTTCCTAGACCATCTCTTATTCGCCGAAACTTTCCCTTTCACTTTCTTATTGTAGGCTCTGGCAACCTTAGCTGTGTACTTTCAACATGTCAAGAGTTTGCAATCAGATATTGTCAATGAACATCATTTTGGTGAATTTCTCAAGAGTTGGTTCTAGTAAGCCACCCTGAGTCAAGTAATATTCAATTCCATTGGCAACACAACATCATGCCCATAAGGGAAAATAAAGTAATTCTAGTGGTCATCCTTTTAAAAGTTCAATAGCTTCACAACACATTTGACAATGTTGTATACTATGACCGAGGATGATCGTCCACCATTCGTTTGATGATATTTTTTAGGATCTTATTTGTCAACTTAGCCTACCCATTGACATCAGCATAAAACAACATGGAATAGATGACCTTGAACTTGTAGGCACCAGCGAAGGCCTAAATCTGTGCTCTTGATCAGATCCCCCTGTCCACTATAATGGTCTCAAGAATGTCAAACTGATGTATGATATGTTCTTTAATAAAGTCCAAGACTTCCACCTGATCGACTCCATGTAGTCATGCCTAACTCACTTCGTAAAGTAGTCGATAGCGACGGTGAGAAAGTTGTGTTGTTTTGAAACGGCAGGTAAATTTAGCTAATAATATCTATGGCTCACCCTCGGAAGTGGCCATGGATTCATGATAAGATGTAGTTATGTCAAGCCTGACATCCTTTTGCGCATTTCATGCAATCCTTCAAAATAGTTGGCTAATAATAGCCATGCATTTGGATCAGCCACCGCATCATCCTGGTTCATAAGCTCTATAGATTTCTTACACTACGCCAAAATCATGAATTTGTGACGAACCAGATTCGTCACAAAAGCAAATTAACGACGGATTTGATCCGTCGGATGGTCCGTCGCTGTTTTCTAGGTCATTTTTTGCGACGGATAAAATCTTTCGCAGATTACCGACGGATCCTATTTGTTCTAAACTACAGAAAAACCCACTAAATTATTCATTACAAAATTTGGTGACAGATGCACTCCGTCGCTGATTTTAGGAGAAGCGACGGACCTCAAATCCGTCGTTGATTGTCAACCTGTTAAAAAATTAGCGACGGATATGGTCCGTCTCTAAAATCTTGGCAAAAAATTTATAAATAAAAATTTCATTAAAAAATAATTCATATAAATATTTAATAAGAATCCCATTCACAAAATTAAGCACAATAACCATTCCACTAAATGTAACAAAACATCAAAACAGAAAACAAAGGAAAAGAGCATTTATTTTGTTAAGAAGACGAGCTAAAGAACTTAAAAGCCTACCTTCATTCCTTTATCTATAGATTCCTTTGTTCTCCTCAGCAACAATGGCCTTAACCAATCTAAATACTCTCTCATCACGGCTCTCATCTCCAATCTTTGATTATGTGATAGTTACTGCTTGAGAAAGAGTCGTGCAAAAGAACTAAATTGGCACAGGGATGAAACTTGCTACTTGAAACATGTTAACATTACTGATACACAATTTGATTATGGAGCTAGTTATAACAGTTTACATATGTGCAGAAATACAAGAAAAAAAAAAGTAATTTTCTACGATCTACGCCAAAACCTCACTGATTTCAACAAATTGAAGAAGTAAACCATTAAATCTAATGAAATCAACATCGAATATAAAAAAAACACTCATACCACAAATGCTATTTTTTTTATAATAAATTCATCAGATTTTCCAGTAGAAAAATGGGGAAAAGTGAAGGTAGAAGGGATTTGACCATCTCCGTCCCTGTCAAACATGCTAAACGTCTCCTTGAACTCAAGAGAAGATCATCCGTGAGCTGATCCACCATTTTTCTTTGAAATTAAGCCGAAAACGATGGAGATTGATGGAGGAAGAAAATATTAGGGAAGGAAAGGGTCTTCCAGGGCTTTATACCAGGAGATTAGGATTGGGTGCTACCCCACAACCTAGCTAGAGACGGACGGTCCTATTAGGGGATATGTGGAGGGAGACAGAGAGAGGGAAGGGAGATTGAGAGGAAGAGAGAGAGAGGAAGGAGAGAGATCAAGAGGAAGAGAGAGGAGAGGGAGGGGATTAGGGCGCCCGCGCTCTCTCGCGAGAGAGAGTGTAACGCCCTGAATTTCGAGGGTCGAGTAAAGCTCTACTCCCGAGATTCAGAACATCACTTATGCATTATGGATGATGATATTCAGATTTCTTTCATTTTCATGAATTAAGCATGCATGTGATTATACTAAACAACACATCATACTTCGGATTTAATGAAATTAAGCCAGTGCGGAATTCTAAAACATGTCTATGTAAGTATGCAATGTTTCATAAAATTTCTTTCAGAGTATGAGTACGTAACCGGGTTCATTATATACATATATAGTTTTAAAATGTACAAAAAGTGGCAGTGTAAGTGTGTTCAACTAAGCCCTGATGCCCAGTATCCCTTGCGCAATGGTCCATGGTCTACATTGACCGGCCCGAGAGTTAGAAGTAGGAGAATTTCTCCTCATCCAAGAAGTCCTGCTCCAGAGCATAGACGTCGTCTGTACCTGTATCTAAATCAATGTCTGGTTGATTTTTTAAAACACCGTCCCAGAGTGGGAGTAAGTGATCAACTCAGTGGTTCTATAAGGTAAAAGTTACACATGTTATCAAGTTAATCAAAGCAGTAATGATAAAATAATCATAACAATCACTTCCTAACTACTCTTTTTAATACATTAATGGGGTGCAAGTAATGATGTATGCCCTCACATCAATGCTCCCTCACACGTGACTCCGACAGCCTATTTTGCACATGACAACACTTTCTCAAAACGGTGCAACTCCAACACCTTTTTGGCACATCCTAACTAATGCAGTGTGATGCATGGTCGTGTTATCCAATTAATTAATTAAGCTCATTCATACAGTAAGTTTGGGAAGCTAGGGTACCTCCCTTTATATCATTGACCCAAATCAAACATTTGACATTAGACAACTGCAGTTGTCCTATTCCTATGTTTTGGATCTATCTAGATTCGTCACTCTTAGTTAAACACATATGATAAGCAAGTTGTAGGTTCGTCACTCCTAGTCAAACACATACGATAGACAAGTTACAAGAAGTGCTCATGGTCACTACGGGAGGCTCGTAACCCTAGCGTAGGCGATAGCACAAACACGGTATCTCACACCATCATGCCCGGCTCACGAGTCTTAGTTGCTCATTGGTCACTACGGGGAGGCTCGTCACCCCAACGTAGGCCGATAGCTCGGACACGGTGTCCCATACCACTATGCCCAGCTCATGAGTCTTAGTGGATCGTGGTATCATGGTTAAAGTGGATCTTTACATTAGTAAGTGGTACCTTAGATTTAAGCAGTCACGTTCATACATGGTAAACACACAACAGGTCAATTGGTTCATTAGGAAAGCTCGATTGGTATGGGACGCACGCTGACTTAATCGACATGGAGCGCATAAGTGCCCCTCGTGGCCTAGCCACTGTCGACAATTGTCGTGCAACTCGGATTTATCAAGTTTACCCAAGGTGGCGAAACTAATTCGGCCACCTGAATAAGGACTTTTATCGATTGCCTGAGCTACATTTGTATCTTCAATCCTACTTAAATGCGGCTAACAATCACATGTGATAATTATCCCAGCATTCAACAAACAACCCATGTGAATTTCTCATGTGGGCATTTCATCAAACACATAGACCATGCTAATACAACATGCATTTATCAATTGATTTCATAGTGGAAATTATACATATGCATAAGACAATCAAAATCCTATCTTAATACTCGTAGTAAATACAAATCATCAACAATTTTCTCATCTAGACAATTTATCAAACACATAGACTACGTTAGTTATAAAATATGTTTTATCAATTCTTTATACAGATAGATCCATATGCATACAACAATGATGAATCCTAAATTAGAAATCATGGCAAGCACTAATCACTTTCTATTGCTCATTTAAACATTTCAACAAACACATAGGGTGCATTATTTGTTTATTACAGTTCATTGGTGTATCTCATATAGAAATTAACACATTTAAGATAATACGGAAGCAATCAAGACAGACATAAATCATTAGCTGTCATGAAAGCATTGATAAACTGCAACCTAAACGTTTATAGTCCGTACCTTTTGTTAGTGTGCTCGACTCCAACTCGGTCCAAATTCTACATTTTCAAAAATGAAACGTCGGGCACCTAAATGATAAAAATTGTTAGATAGATTGACGAAAAACTAGCCTAGAGCTCTACCTCGATATTAGGGTTGGTATTTCTTACTCGAAATTGTAGCCATAAGAGGTTTGGATAGCAAAAGGAGACGGTGATTAGGCACGTGGATGCGTGGGAGAAGATTTTCCACGGTTGCAGTGATCTCCCCAAGTTTCCTCTTCCTCTTTTCTCTCTTTTCTCTTCTCTACCCTTGGGTTTGAAAAATTCGTATATGAGAGGGAGAGTGAAATGAGGGCTATTTATAGCCCCCAGATGTGATGCAAATGGCCCCATGGCCACTTTATACATTATTTATACCCCGTGGGGGGCTGTTTCTGATGCACAGGGCTCATAGGGAGGCCCATGACTCATCTACGTCATAGGGTATGCTCCCTGACAATGGATCCATGCCCGGACATGATTTCGGTGCGATCGGATAAGCCGATCGACCGTGGAGAACATGTGTCAGATCAACGGTCGTACGTGTCCGATCGGGGCCATGGTTATACATATGTGCAAGAAAATTTTCTTTTCCCATGAGTGAAGTTTGGTCACAAACTAACGGTCCGAATTCTTCAACTTTGCATGAGAGCGAACAGTCCTATTCACTTAAGTTTCAGTTCATTTTCTAAGGATATTCGCGTTTCTCACGCTCTTAACTCACGACTCAAGTTGGGCGTTTCTGGACACTATTTGGCTTGAATCCCGCGATGGTTGTCAATCCTAGCAGGACAGATACCTCCCTATAATTTCGCGGTCATCGGACCTTCGACGTGCGGTCTAAGTCCGTTACAGAGTTTCAATGTACTCCCGAGAGCAACATGCCCTTAGAATTTTTCCTAGGTCTTCAGGTAGCATTGAGCCAGCAGTTCTCATGGTTTCAGGCCTCCCCATTTGTGAAAATAGTGGCCCAAGCTTAATCCACCAATTATTTAGTACTTAACTAAATCCCGTCTAAAATTGTAACGTCTCGAAAAAATTCGTACAAAGACTCGAGTATCACCTCAGGCAGAAATCACTAAGAATCAAATTCGGTAGAAATTAAACAAATTTAGTTAAGCACTAAACTAAGTTAATCGATGAATTATCTTAAACTACTATCTATACGAACTGCAAAACCCAAAACCATTAGAATCACTAACTCAACATTACTTTAAAACCTAGGAGCAATTTCAAAATCCAGTTGCTCTTGGGAGCGCATTGAAACCCCGCATTGGATCTGGACCGGGCATTGAAAGTTCGATTACCGTGAAACTATAAGGTTATGACTGTTGTACTAGGCTTGACAAGCATCGCTGGAATCGAGCCCAAATAGTATTTAGAAACGTATAACTTGAGCCCTAAGCAAAGTGTGTGAGAAACGCGAATGCCTTTAGAAAATGAACTCAAACTTAAGTGAATTGGACCATTTGCTTACGGACGAAATTGAAGACTTCGGAACATCAGATTCTGACCAAACTATACCCTTGGATTAGAAAAATTTTCCTGCACAGGTCAGTATACTTTTGGCCCTGATCGAGTGACGATGACCCTTGAACTGATACGGGTCCTCCACGGTCGATTCATAAATTCGATCAGACCGAAACCTTAACTTGTCTTAGATCCATGGTCATAGAACTTACTCCATGACATAGGTGAGTAATGGGCCCCCGAATGAGTCCCGTTTGCTTGAAACAGACATCATTTGGCTATAACCTAAGTATACCATGGCCCAGGGGCCATTTGAACCAGTTCTGGGCCTATTTAAGGACCTTAAACCACCCCATTCTCATTCCATACGAATTTTCTCTAAATCGTAGAGAGAGGAGAGAAAAGAAGAGAAAAGAGTGAGGAGAAGAGAGAGACTTTAGGAGATCGAGGCAGTGTTTCTCCCTTATGCTTACACACACTAGATCGCCTCTACGTCTAGCTACATGAGTCATTTCAACTCCGATTTGGATAAGAAATCCTAACCCTAATTTCATTTTAGGAATCCAAACAGAAGAATCGACGAAATAGCTAACCTATTTCATGATTTAGGTAGCCGTTGTGTTGTAGACGGAAGCATAGTGAACGAACCGAATTTGTAACGAGCAAACCAACAAAAGGTGCAGACTACAAATGTTTAGGTTATGATTTTCAAGGCTTTCAATGTCAGCAATGGTTTATGTCTAACTTGATTGCTGTCATATGATCTTACTTACGATGTATTCAGTAAATTATACATGTGTGTGAACTATGTGAATATAAAATGCATTCCATGTGTTTATTGAAATACTTGAATGACAGTGAAATTATGATTGATGCTTGCCATGACTATTAATCTAGAATACATGTGTGTTGTGTGTATGACGACTCCTTTATGAAAGGATTTGCTAAAATATATGATATAACTAATTTAGTTTATGTATATAGTATTATGTAGTCTAAATGTTTGATAAAATGTCCGAATGAGTAATACTTGATGAATTGTAGTTATTAAAGGTGTTGAGATAGGATTCTCAACTACCTTATTTATATGTATAATTCCTCCATGTAACCTTAATTTCAAATACGTGATTTATGTATAAAATGCCTATGCATGATAACACGTTCTATGTGTTTGGTAAATGCTCAAATGATTATTGTATTTGAATTGTTTGTTAATTATTGTTATGATTATCACATGTGTCTACTTATTGCATTTGAATATAATTGGGACTACTACGTAGTCCAGGTAATCGGTAACGGTTCCCGATAAGGTGGCCGAACTAGTTTCGCCACATTAGATATGTTCGATGAATCCGAGTCGTACGGTGGTTGTCGATAGTAGTTAGGCCACGTGGAGTGCTTATGCGCTCCATGTCGATTAATTCAACGTGCGCTCGTACCAATCGTACATGTTAAATAACTCAATTGGTCTATTGTATGTTTACCATGTATGAACACTACTGCTTGAATCTAAGGTACCACTTACCAATGTAAAGCTTGTTTAAACATGGTACCAAGATCCGTTAAGACTCATGAGTGGAACATGGTGGTGTATGGGACACAGTGGTCGAGCTGTCGGCCTACGCTGGGGTGACGAGTCTCCCCGTAGTGACTAGTGAGTAACCCAAACTCGTGAGCAGAATATGGTGATGTATGGGACACCGTGTTCGAGCTGTCGGCTTACGTTCAGGTGACGAGCCTCCCGTAGTGACCTCAAGTATAAATTAGGCCTATGCTGAGGTGATGAGCCTCTCTATAGTGACCTCGAGTGTGAACTCATGAACTTACCTATCCACTGCTCTTCATTAGGGGTGATGCCCTACAACTTGCCTATCGTATGTGATTAGCTAGGATTAACAACCCTAGATGGATCATTGTTTGGGTAAGTAATATAAAGGGAGGTACCTTAGCTTTTCGAATCTATTGTATGAATAAACCTAATTAAGTATTGGCTAACACGACCATGCACCACATTGCATGTGCTTTTGCGAGGAAGCGCACGTTTAGGAAGTTTGCCATGCGCGATCGTGAGATGATGTCGCTGAAGGAGTGCAGGCAATGGCATGCATCATTACGCATATTATTCCTGCATTAACCAAAGTAGTTACGAAATGTTTGTTGTATTGCCTTATCATTACTGCTTGACTGAATTGATAACATGTTAACCTTTGACTTATAGTACTATTGAGTTGATCACTCACTCCCACTCTGGACTGGTGTTTTAAAATACTAACCAGACTTTGATTTAGATGCAGGTTGTGATGCGGCTTACGCGAATGAGCCAAACTTCTTTGACGAGGAGTTCTCCTACATTCAGCTCTCAGGCGGGTCTATGTAGACCATTGCGAGGATTACAGGGATATTGGATTAGTTGAACATTTACATTTTAATATTTTGTACATTTTGAAACAAACATATGTATATATTCAGCCCAATAGCACATTTATACTCTGGAGGTTGTGAAACACATATATTTTATATATCCATCCCAGTATTCCGCTTGCTTAATTATCTTAATTCTGGAGTATGATATGATGTTTTAGTGTAATCCCACTCATGTTTAAGGAACTAATATGGTCAACATTTAAACATCATTATCTATATTGCATAAGTGATGCGTTGGAACTCGGGAGTTGGGCTTTGCTCGACCCCCGATTTTTGGGGCGTTACAAAAATATACGACCGAATGCGGTCCTTGGGTTATTCTGCCTGAGGTTGTACTTGGGTCTTTGTACAGATTTTTCCAGGACGTTATAGAGAGACATGAGAGGATTAAGGCGAGAGAGAGAGAGAGAGAGAGAGAGAGAGGAGCTGGAAGCGGATTGCATACCGACTAAGTAAACTCTAAGTTTATCTGCTCCAGTGGTAGACTCTTAGGAGTTTTAACACCCGGTCAAGGGTTTGAGCATCCATAGGTGGTGAAATCCTACTACGGCGTGTGCGCGTGTTAAAAAAGGAGGAAGTAAACGCTGTGGGACCCACCATGAATGCATGTAGTTTATCCACTCCATCCATCCATTTTAAAACATATCAAAAGCTCAAGTGTACCACACCACCAAAAACACTATTACTTGAACGTCTATCGTTGAAAACTTCTTGGGGGCCACAGAAGTTTTAGATCAAGATAATATTTGTATTTTCACTTCATCCATGTATGTGTGATCTTATAAACATATTGGATGATAAATAAACATCACTGG
The DNA here is from genome assembly GCA_037074715.1 of Magnolia kwangsiensis. Classification (NCBI taxonomy): domain Eukaryota; kingdom Viridiplantae; phylum Streptophyta; class Magnoliopsida; order Magnoliales; family Magnoliaceae; genus Magnolia; species Magnolia kwangsiensis. Next base: position 104,713,411 of record CM073581.1, read on the forward strand.
AGGCCTTGTAAAGGTTTCAACAGTGGAAATCAATGCTTCCACTGTTTCCTGTGGTATGGTCCACTTGAGCTTTGGATATGCTTCAATTTTGGGCTTAACCCCTAAAATGATCTTAAAAAAAGGATGGACGGAGTGGATAAACCACACGCATTCATGTTGGGCTCAATAGAGTTTACTCAGTACATAATAGCGTACAACTCGACACTAATCTTGCTACTAATGTGATGTCACACGTTCTGTGGGCCCTACCATGATGTATGTATTGTATCCACACCGTTTATCCATTTGGAGAGATAATTTTAGGCCATGAGCTAGAGCATGCAGATTCAAAATTCAAGTGGACCCACCACAAAAAATACTGAAGATTGAACGCCTACCATTAAAAGTTTCTTTGGGCCATAGAAGTTTTCGATCAAGCTAATATTTATGATTTCCCTTATTCCATGTTTGTATTAACTTATAAACAGGTTGGATCTCAAATAAACATCATGGTGGCCCTTAAGAAGGTATCAACGGTGGTGGGGTCCACTTGAACTTTGGATCTGCCCCATCAATCAAATGTACCATTCCATGATGGACCACAGTCTTAAAAATAAAGTTAATCCATGACTTGGGTGGGCCATGCCACATATTATAGTTGAGATGGGTTTACCACGCCTTAAAAACATTCATAATCATATATTGGGCCCACTTAGATGTGATTCATATATCCAGCCCATTCATTATGTGTCCCACTTGGATGAGGGGTGAGACCAAGTTTCAGCCGCATTCAAAACTCATGTGGGCCCCACCAAGTGCTTTTATATCTTTTATTATGTCTTCACATAGTTTTAGATGCTATGGCCCACCTGAGTTTCGTATACGGCTGATTATTGAGATATCCATAACCTAAAGGGAACACATCAAATGCACGGTGTTGATGGTCGATACACATCATGATGGGGCCTACACAGCTCGACCTCACGGGATGTTCACATGAAATCGACCTTATATACCATTAGGGGTGTACACGAATCGAGCTAGCTCAGTTAGCTCGCTTGACTTGACTCGAAAAAGCTCGATTCGACTCGGTTCGAAGCTAAGTTCGAGCCGAGTTGAGCTGATTTTTTGAGCTCGAAAATGAGTTCGAGCCGAGCTCGAGCTAGCGCCAGCTTGAATCGACTTGGATCGAACTCAGATCGAACTAGTTCGGTGACTCGGTTACTTTAATATTGATGTTGCTCACTAAGTGTTTGATGAAATGACTCAACGAAGTGTGGCTGGTAGCAATGAAGGTATGTATATGAAATAAATATCTTTTTTTTTTTCTTGATTTTTATGTTGCTTAGAAGGCGTTTGATAAAATACCTATAAACCACTGCTACTGTTTTACATACAGTGAGATTTTGAAGGTGCAGTCCATGTGTATGTGAAAATGTTACATAGGTGAACTCGGCTCGAATTGGCTCCAGCTGCTAACCGAACCGAGCCGAGCTGGCTAGTCAGGCTCGAGGACAGAGCCAAGTCGAGTTTGAGTTGGGGTTAGCTAGTGACTGAGCCGAGTCGAGCTTAGGCCAGCTCGACTTGGTTCGACTCGATGTACACCTTTATATACCATTTTCCTATTTAGGTGACTCCTCTGTGGGTGTTACACTTCCCATGTAGGGCCCACCTTGATGTTTGTATTGCCCCATTAGTCAGATGCACCATTCCATGGTGGGCCACGAGCTTAAAAAGAAAGTCAATACATGACTTGGGTGGGCCACACCACATGCTATAGTTAAGAGGGATTTCCCACGCCTTAAAACATCCATAATCATATATTGGGCCCACCTAGATGTGATTCACAGATCCAGCCCATTCAGTATGTGTGTCCCACTTGGATAAGGCGTTATACCAAATTTCAGCCACATCTAAGACTAATGTGGGCCCCACCAAGTGCTTTTATATCTTTTATTATGTCTTCACATAGTTTTAGATGCTATGGCCAACCTGAGTTTCGTATATGGCTGATTTTTGATATATCCTATAACATAAAGGGGATACATCAAATGCACAGTGTCGATGTTCTACACACATCAAATGAAACTTAATTTATTTCAAAATACAAAATCTCAATTTCTATATGAAGTCTCAAATTTTTTCAAACTTGTGAATTTTATTCAAACTTCTCAATTTTTTAAAAATATAATTTTTTTAATTCAAACTTTGATTTAACTAGTCACTGCCACGATCGGGCTTTGGATGAGAAATACAATGGGCGGACAAGATTGTTCAACAATACAATGGGCCATATCTTGCGATCCAATAGTCAGATATGAGTGAAATATAATTTAAACATCTGAAGTTATATTTACTCTTTAGTCTGGACTGGTCAGATTGTCCAAAATCAGTCTAGATTTAGACAAACTGATCATGCCCATTTAAAAGTGTTTTGGATGGATCTGATTCGTTTCAGGACATATTGAGCTTATTTATGTTCTCTATCCTAATTAGCACGTTCCGAACATATCTAACCGTTCGGATCAACCTTAGGATGGCCTGATCATAAAATTTGATCAATCTCATCATTATAAGTTATTTTTGCAATTACACTTCATTACACTTGGGCTATCATTTTCTCACAAGTGAATCTTTGGGTGTATAAACGGTTAAGAGGTTCAATTAGTGGATGTCCCTAGTAATTTAGTAAAAAATCTTTTTTTTTTCACAGATAAATCTCAATTTCCTTTTAAAAATCTTAATTTTTTTAATGTCCATTTTTTAAATCTTAATTATTTTTCAAAATTTTTAACAAAATCTCATTTTCGTTATTAAACTTTTCATTTTTTTTTCAAAATACAAATTCTTAATTTTTATTTTCAAAATCTCAATTTTTCCCAAAATCTTTTTTTTTTTTTTTGTCAAACTTCACAATTTATTAACTTCTCAAATTTTATTTTCAAACTCTCACTTTTCTTAATTTTTGTTTTCAAAATCTATATTTTTATTAAATCACTGTTTTTTTTTTCAAAATCTCAATTTTTCTCAAACATAATTGTCATATTTTTTAAAAAATAAATTTCACAATGATTTTTTTAAAAAAATCATAAATGTGTTTAAACTTCTCAGTTTTCTTTTTCATGTGATATTGCAAAGCATTTAAATATTATTTTTTTATTAAAAAAAAGTGATAATAATTTCGCACTCAATTGATATATTAAAAAATAAAAATCATTGCATTTAATCAACTGATACGAAAATAATCTTAGATACAAATTAATACAATAAAGCCATTGAAATTCTATTTAAAAAAACAATTCTTAGACTACAATAAAACACAATTTTCCATCATATGCTAAAAAGGAAAAAAAAATGTGGAGTAGAAGTCAGTTTACGACGGACTATGAACCGTCGCAAAAGCAACTGAAATCCGTTTCAAGGGTAATAGTTTGCGACGGACCAAAATCCGTCGCAAAATCTTAATTTGCGACGGATCAAATTCGTTCTAAATATCATTTTAGCGACGGATTGTGTGCCGTCGCTAAATCCCGCCACTTAAACCGTGCTAATTTCCATTAAAAAATTGCGCGCGACAGCATTTTTTTTTTTTTTTGTACAAGTCCATCTATCATCAAATAATGTGGTGCGATCCTCTGATTCTTTAATCAGTTATAGTTCTCAGCCTCCTCAAATATTAAATAATTAAATATTTACAATCATTACAAACCAATTAATTTAGTCAAGCATTTCATATATGTTTGGCCCATCTTTCAGTGATCTAGATCTTTCATCAAGTGGGTCCTGGGATGACAATTGACCAAAAATCTTCTCCATCAGACAATATGGCCATTTGATGAGTCGACTATGTAGTTGCATACAGACTGTTAGCGATCCATTTTCATGCCAATTAATGGATAACAAGGATCTGTCATGCATGGTGGGGGTGACCAAATGAACGGTATGGATAAGTGGTAGGTCAGCCTCTTACAGGGTGCTGCGAAAACAGAATCACTAATAACTTGGGCCAAACACCATTTATTCAAATCACATTCATATAAAGGCTGCAAGTTGGTATTTATTTGAACCTTGACATCATAACAAGACATTGGATGGCAAAAAGAGGCTAGTGAGAGTTTGTTTAAGACCAAGAAAACCAACTTCTATTCCCTTTCACATGTTATGATTTCTTAACTTCTCATTAGAAATTGATTTTCTAGTTAAGAACTAATTCGGATATTAAACATGACTAATGCTTATTTATGATCTTTGGACTTCATAAGAAGTATGTATGTGTTGTACCATATTTCTGAATGTTTTAAACTAACCAGTGAGGAAAGGACACATGTCATTGCACGAGAAATGTATAGCATGCGAAAGATCTTTAGAGATGTTTTGGAGTGCTTTTCATGGAATTACAACTAGCATTGAGTTGAATGATACATGTTATCTGATGACGAGGCATGAGCGAGAAGTCCAGAAAGCGGAAATCGATCGAGTGGAAAAGTACGATTAGAGGGACATGAAGAGAAAAGGATCCGGAAGACCGACCTGACAACAATTCAGCTGCTATAACTATTGAAATAAATAAGAGAAATGCCTGAAGAGAATTTGCAACAAAGATCTATAAATAGCAAAAAGTTTATTCAAGCAAATTATTTCCTAAAAATTCGACAATGACATTTATCTTTCCTTATCATAGCTTAGCTCTAAGAGCAACGATAATCTAGTAGCAGTAATCCTTCACTATAATCCAAGTATATGCTCATATGCTGGATTGTTCACATCATCAATACAAGTAGTTCTTTCGAAAAGGCCTATTGTAGTTGCTCTCTGTGACTGACGGTGGGTGTTGAGAATATGTGGAAGCAAACTTCGAATTCAGATCACATGAGATTAAGTAAATGTAAACAAAGCAATCACAAGCGCACACAAATTTTACGTGAAAAAACCCTTACCGGAAAAAACCACGGCATAGAAAAAGTACAAGTGATGGAATCACTTACAATGCTCAGAAAACCCTCGTTATCGCCTACCAAAATCCTAAAAATGATTAGCCATTGATTAACATACCCTAATTCCATAATCACACCCATATATATTGTGCCACACCCGGAATTGCGATTAGGGTAAGTTGAATGGAAATTTTAGAGCCTAGCATCAGGGGTTTTGAAGGAAAAGTTAGGGTACTTCCTTCTGTAAGTTGTTCTATCTCTTGTAGCCTTCTTTTTAGTATAGTGGATTGACCATTGTTTTGTGCTGTTGTTTTTTCCCGCAAGGATTTTTCACATAAAATCTTGTATATTCTCTGTGTACTTGGATTTTCCGTTCTCTATTGCATGTTTGATCCAATCTAAGGTTGCTTCCATGTCCAACATGCTCAAGCCGTTGCAATTGCATTTGTGTGACTACATTATCTTTAAATCGTTATTCCCTCCTTATCAAAGTGATTGAGAATGCTGATAGGTTGCAGGCAAATAGTTTCTAAGATATGACGAGTCTGTATATGGTTTTGCGTTCAACAAACATGAAGAACCATTAATGGAACTTTGTGTACACAAATTTCTTCTGGTAGATAAATAATATAAAATTCCAGATCTAAGGGAAAATTAGAAAAATTGTTGCTAGTTTAGACCACTGCTGACGCAGGGATGAATGTGATGAGGTCGAGCACCGTCTCCCTCAAGAGGATAACTATTCCGAATCCATGAAACTTCTTTGGACTCCTCACAGACGCTTCTCGAATCCACGAGAAAGAAAGCAAGCAAAATAGAAAATAAATTTTATAAAATTTGAAATTGATTCATGAATGAAATAAACAAGTTCACAACCCTTTAAATAGGGATACCAAGTAATGGGAGAGTAATCAGAAGCAAACTACAACTAAAACTCCTAAAATTCGCAACTTACAATAAATAGTAAACTTACTATTTATAGACAATCATGATGTCTACTAGTGTGCAAGGTTTTCAGCTAAAAATAGTAAGTGTCCTATTTGGCTTCACCAAGCCGTTCTCCTAATTTTTCTAAGCTCTTTTCGCGTTGGGTGCAACTCCTAAAGCCCAACGGATGAAGAGTTATAATCAAACTAAAACTTACTATTTATAGTAAAAATGGAATTAAAATAAGGAAATGCCGTCGATCTAGGGGTATTTTGTAAATCCATCTTGCGCAACCCGGCATAGCCGGGTTAGTTGGCTAAAGTAGCTTGTTCTACCCCAAAACCATATATTTATGCCCGATAACTCATTCTAGATTGTGAGATACGCCTAATCTAAGATTCGACGGTCCATATCACTTCTGTCGTCGACCGGGCCTTTTTTGATCCATCTTGGCCATGAAGCTGTCCACGACCCGCTCTACATCAACTACTTTGGTCTATTTTTTGAGGACTGTCGGCTAAGGTTCGTATTGAACCTTGCTAGCTTGATCTTGCTCTTCTTGTTGGGTCAATAGGGACGCAGGGATGAACATGATGGCGCAGATCACCGTCTTCCTCAAGGACAACTACTTCAAATCCATGAAGCTTCTCTGGACTCCTCACAGAGATTTCTTGAATCTACAAGGAAAAAAACAAGAAAATAGAAATAATATTTAGGAAAATTCATAAATTAATTGATAGATGAAATAAACGGGTCTACAACCCTTTAAATAGGGATACCAAGCCTTGGAAGAAGTTTCGGAATTAAACGACAACTAAAACTTCCTAAAATTCACAACTTACTATAAATAGCAAATTTACTATTCATGTTGGACGCCCAAGGAATGACCCAAAAATAATATATGATATGTGGTGCCCGAGACCATGCCCGTGCATGCATGTAGGTGTTCCACTGCGTAGAACACACCAGTCCCAGCATTCCACGGATCTACCAAGCAAATAATGTCTCTATACCGCTGTATATAAACGCATTATTTTCTTTTCTCCTTTCCTACACGGGATTATTTCCAAAAAAAAAAAAAAAACTAAGTTTTTCAAACAAACTTTTTAATACTCATATTTTCGCAACATGAGGCCCATCATATCAACGGTCTAGATTACCATACCATAGGTATGCAATCTTGCACCGCACTCATATGAATGGATGCATCAGGACATTGTTTATCCACGGTGGCAATGGATTTCTGATTGCCCGATCATCCAACATTTTTCACTTGCGAAAATTGGATTTGGATATGTGATCTTTTAGCCATTTAATTTAATTATTTTTTAATTATTGATTACTCAATTATCTAACTTACAAGTAAGTCAGATACGGCCCTTGATTACCCATTCCTCTCAAAAATCACTTCGAACGGACAACCTGAACAATAAGAGCAATGGCCAAAGGTAATGAATGATTCGTATCAATTATACTAAAAAGGGTGGATAATTGATATCGACCATCTCGCATGTTAGACCTACCTTTGATTGCAAGGCCGACTCAAATCACTTTGATCAGATGATCCTGACCATCCAATTAGTTGTTGAATAACTAATTTTTTAGGAAATAGTTTTAAATCATTTTTATACATGCGAGTGGGGTCTAGCCAATAAATTGCGAACTACTCATTTTGAAACCATCCCCATGCATGCATACAGTTGTAGAAACAGTGCCGTGTTGTGTGTTGTGCAAAGACATTAGAGCATTTTAGATCAGGCTAATTTTCTTGTCCTCCCTTAATCCTTGTGAGTCACACCTGATGAATGGCTTTGATGAAAGATACCAACATGGTGGCCCCACATATAAAACTTTAACTTAATTTAATTCGCTATTTTTTTTTCCAACTAGACACTTAACCAATTCCATTTGCATGGGGACTATTGCGGCAACTTGCCTACCTTACATGTGGCATATTTCTGCTATATATAATGCAAGTTGTATTTGGCCAATTTTACCTCTACAGGTAGTCATGTGAAGAGATATATCTTTATTTATTTTACCTCTATGGGTAGTCATGTGAAGATATATATCTTTATTATTATTATTCATGTGAAATTGAATTGGTCTCAACCGGTTCGAATTGGGGTAACACAGGTGGGTGAGTTGTGTAAGACTCTTATCAAGTGGGCCACGCATGATCATTGGTTTAAATCTAACCGTTGGATTATTAAAATTGAGCTATTCAGTGGGCCCTATTACAATCATGATCATTATTAATAGGTTTGGGACGAGAAGTTTGAACCGTGGTCCCTATACACATTTATTAAGCCGGATATGAAAACTTACGATGTGAAGACCCTATAGGTAGGGGAGAAGTGTGATGGGTAAGCTTCTAGCCTTGTTTCTTATAAATATATGTCTCGATCACCTCACCAACATAAAAGAGAGAAAATTCTAGTCTAATTGAAGGTTCGCGTAGAGTGTGAGGTGTGGAAGATCAAGATTTCAGTTGATAATATCAAGGCATTAAGAATGTCTTCCCAATATTATTGTATTGAGTATCTATTATTGATGCATAGATGATTTATCAACTCCACAATATAGATTTAATAGTTCATAGTTTTAACTAGATCAGGTCAAATGAGTTGAGTCAGACTTGTCCAAGTTTTAAAACCATGGTGGAACAACTTGTTATTTGTGCTGGGTTTCCGCTGTACGGCACTTGCGTGATGAATTGCTGGATTTTTCACACGTGCACCAAGTTGGCATATGCCCATATTGGGTACCATCCAATAAATGACCAAGATATCTAACATGTGTTCTGTCGTCGTAGGGGCGCTTCATTTAATCGACGATCCTTTTCAAATTTACCTGGGACCTGAGGATCTGTTTAGGTTGGATCTGTGAAGAATATTCGAAGATCGTTACGGTCCTGTCAGGGCTTCTTAGGCCCAGCGTAATGTATGTTTTTTAAAAAATAAAAAATAAAAAATGTACGCCATTTATATATTTTGACAAATCATTTTAAGTGATGAGACCAAAAAATAAGCAGATTGAATGCTCAAATGGACCATACCACAGGAAAAAAAAGAAGTGAGGACTGAATGCCCACCGAACCTCTCGAGGGCCATAGAAGTTTTGGATCAAGCTGATATTTATGTTTTTCGTTCATTCATGTCTATGTGACTCGAGCCTTCCATCTTCCCCTTTTTAGCTTATTCTCTAAAATGATCTTTCAATGAATGGACGCATTGGATAAAACACATATATCACGGTGGGCACCATAGAGCTCCTGATAGGACCTGTCTGGCTGTCTCTAACCAGGTACTGGTGGGGGTAGCACCAATCCGTGCCTTACATGTGGGTTGTCGTCTCGGTCACATATGGGCACGGATTTGGTACTACTAACTAGGGAAGTTCCTGTCAATGGAGATGTGGGGCTATCCTGATGAGTATTTTTTTTTTTATCCGTAGGTTATTTTAGAGCATGAGCTAAAAAGGTAGGTAGATGGAAGGCTCAAGTTGACAAGAAAAAGTGGAGATTGAATTCCTATAGTTGAAAAGTTCCCTAAGGCCTGCTGCTGTGATGTTTATTTTCAATCCAACCAGTTCATAAGTTTACAAAGACTTGATAAGGGAAAACACAGAGATCAACTGGATCCAAAACTTCTATCCCCCAAGAAGTTTTCAATGGTGGAGCTTTCAATCCCCACTGCATCCTGTGGTGTGGTCCACTTGAATATTCAATATTCCTTCTTTTTGCACTCATATCATAAAATGATATTTCAAATTAGATGGACAGAGTGGATAAAATATTTAAATCACGATGGCCCCACAGAACCCCAGACAGGACCCTCCCTCTCTAGCAACGTCATGGTGGGAGTAGCACCCCATCCGCCCCAATTTCATGATATTTCATGATTAATCAGTCTAATCTAATGAAATTCATCATATTTCACTAAGTTTAGTGCAACCAAACGCACTATGAATTTCTAACATAGCAATATATAGCACACGTGCAGGTGTTCCAGACTGTTTATCAATGCGACCGACAACAGATAGGATTTATAACAGAAATCAAAACAGTAGGATGTCCTAGCCTTTGGTTGCAGCATTTTATCCCATGGCTCGGATTTCACCGATTCCTGCGATTGGGAGTCTATGATCAATAAATCGTGAGGTATGCTAATAGGAACCAATAGATGGATGGTCCTGATCTCACACACGTGTACTGTCTACAAACATATTCTACTAGATAACATCGATGCCACTGGCACCCCTGTGGACCTGATCTAGGCAGTTTGGATTAACACGCCCGAAAATCCGGGCGATCCAACCATCACGTGGGCCTCACAGAAAATTATAGGCTATGGCCCATCCCTTGGGGGGACGGACAACATCATGAACGGTGATGCATGAGATTACAGAATCAGCATATATGAATGAGAATCCTCACTTGGAAAAGGAATCTCTTTTTCTGATTCACACTCTAAGAAGGATTCAAAATTACCTACGCGTATTCCTGGTGGGAACTCCACATTCACAATCAATATGGATACTTCCACCAGCCATTCCTAGAATTGGACCCGCAGAAACTCTGGTATCCAATTTAATAACCCGTTTTGATGCAACCTATGTTAAAGTATCTTGATATACATTGATATTTTTGAAAGTGGCTGTTTGACATGATATTGAAACAGAAAGTTCAGAATAAATTATCCAGTATTTAAATTTTAGGAGCAACAAATATGCATTTTTACTTGTTCAGCAAACCTACCTTTCTTCCACCGCACAATAAAATCCAGCTCATTAAAATCAACCGGTAGTAGGAGTGCAGGCCCTTATGAGGAAGTGCGTCCAAACATGCCCTAAAGCTAACCCACCCAAAACTCATATTGAGTAACTTGGCTCAGTTGGAGCCCAACTCAACTCCATCTGGACCACAATCCGGTCTCAACCTCAACCGAAGTACGGACTCATTGAGTTGACTCGCCAACTCAGTTTTCTTAATGCAACTTTCTACTCTTTGCATGCACACCCAACTCAATTTGACATAAAGAGTTTTTATCTGTTTATTATTATTATTTTTATTATAACTACGCCTGTTTGAATCAAGCAAAAAAAAATATGGAAAAAATAATAAAATAATAAAAAGACCCTTGGATTTTTTATTCTTAGAAAAGTAAAATTGGAAATAACAAGCATTAACCTTTTCCACATTTAAATTCTTACTAGGTATAGGTAGTTGAAATATGTAAGAGGAATATGATATTTCCACTTATTATTCAAACAAGATTTCGAAAAATAAAATCTATTAAATTCATATTTTAATAGAGCTATGAGAATTCCCACTTATTATCCAAACAAGGTCTCGGAAAATAAAATCTATTAAATTCATATTTTAATAGAGCTATAGAATTCATTCAATTCTATTAAATTCATATTTTAATAGAGTTGGGAATTCATCATTGGATGTTGGGCCTGTTTGGGACTCAGACCTTGGAAAATAAAATCTATTAAATTCATATTCTAATAGAGCTCTAGGAATTCATCATTGGATGTTAGGGCCTGTTTCGTATAAAGGAAATGAGAACATAAATTAAATAAATCCATAAACTCATTGAATTTTGATTTGACAAATTATGAACTACACTCATAAAACTAGGAACTGATATATTTATGAAGTTTTTATCTGCAAGGGTAGAACATTTCATATCATCATATGAAGAAATGGACAGCATGAAGAACTCTAAAACATAACCACATTTTTGATATTGTATGAAGATCCATATCTCATCCATTTTCCTCCCTACATTTTATATGTTTAAGCAAGCTATAGAGACCATCTACCCCACCTTACTACATAACAATATCTCACAGTACCTGGAAAAGAAAAATTGCATATCCAAGACACAGGCTGCACTGCTGGAAGCTAAATGGAATTGAGATCTGGAACTGTTATAGAACTCTGAACATAATAGAATTTTCTATTTGTATGAAAATCTACAACATATCGTGCATGAAAATATACAATCCATCTCTCCATCATAATCTAATATCTACGTTTATGTAGCCTATCATTATTTCCATTCAGATATTCACATAAAAAAATTCAGTCCAAACGCTTCCTTACACAGCCACCTTTAAAAAAGGGAGAATAGAAGAAAGAAAGATATGTTTATGGTCAGTCTCTTCCCATTGTGGTGGGGGAGAAAGAAACAAATACATCTTCCAAAAGCCAATTTCTCCATCTTAAAAAAAAACCTATAGAGAATCAGCTCAAAACTCTTGTTAGCTCAAACCCATGAGATCCAAAATGCCTATGACCACAGGTTCGATCGGTCCTCAAACCTCTGTTGATTCTCCTCCAGATAAAGTAGCATATCCCACAGAAAATTCACAACCTCTATTGATGCTCCTCGAGGAAAAGAGGCACATCCCCACTAAAAATTCACAACCTCTATTGATGCTCCTCACGATAAAGAAGCATATCCACTCAAAATTCAGAACATCTGCAGATGCTCCTCAAGTAAAGAAGCACATCCAACTGAAAACTTGCAACCATGTTTCAATCCTTCCTCACCGTTGAGCCCTCCAAAGTCCAGTTCGAAGGGTCCAAAGTGAAGCATTTCCTGATCCGACAGGAGCCCGTAATCTGCAGCATCCCCTCGACTCTTCGCTGACCTGCAGCAATCTGCAACATCCCCTCGACTCTTCACCGGCCTGCAGAAATCGAGGTATATGTGATCGAGGACCATGGGAGTCTGCTCCATGTGAGGCAAGCTCCCCAAGAAATTCGCATTCCGGTACGGCAACTGGCATTTCATCTCATCAGATGGATGCCCACCTTGCAGCTGCTGCTCATCTGCGAGCCCCAAGCAACCTGGGCCAGCATTACTGTTGGGGTCCCACCATGATACACAGCTGTTGTCCTTCATACTGCCTGTATCACTATCTAGAAAGCGCATGAGCTCGTCCGCATTGAACAATTCCTCTCCAAAACCTTGCAGCTGCACTTCATCCAAAGGCTCATCTTGGGCCACCTTTGACTTGACCACAGCCAATGGGGCTTTGGCAGCCATTGATCTTCGGTCACTTTCCGACATGGCCCCGGATTTTCTGTCACTCTCCAAATTGGCCACACATTCATTCCCTGGAACACCAGCATCTGGTTCCTTGCTACCCTCAGAATGATGAGATGTTGTGGTTTTCGGTGCTTCTGGTTCCTTGCTACCCTCAGAATGATGAGATGTTGTGGTTTTCGGTGCTTCTGGTTCCTTGCTACCCTCAGAATGATGAGATGCTGTGGTAGACTCCGGAAACGATGTTGGCAATTCCTTCAAATTGCAATATTGTGGTAGGTTGAGTCGGGCACAAGAGCTGTACATTGCGCTGGCAGCCTCATCGTATGCACGGGCGGCCTGTCTGGCAGTTGCAAATGTGCCAAGCCAGAGCCGGCTGCCTCGGCTTGGTTCCCGAATCTCAGCAACCCACTTGCCCCATGTCCGTTGTCGAACACCCCTGTAGTTGCAGTGGTAGTTCTCAGGGCCTCCCTTCCCTCTCATGCAGCCCTTCTTGGAGCCCTTGGGAGGCACCCGCCGGACATTCTTGCCATCCTCCGAGTCGAGCTGGCTGTTAAGCTTTTTCCACTTTGCGAGCGTTTCCTCTACAGAATTGCATCCATTGCGTCTACTGCTCCGCGATTTCCTCTTCCTGGGAAGATTAGTAACACAAACAGTTTAGTACATCAGACATATTAAGATATTCTAATGCAGACGAGCTCAGAATAGCAATAACTAAGCTGATAACTAGAAGCCAAGCAAGACAGAAAACACAATAGGAAATTAAATCATCTGAGATTCTGTAGTGTGGGCAAGCTTGACATACAACAACTGTCTCTATACCCAGAAACCAAGCAAATAAAATGGAAAAAAAAAAAAAAAGGAATTGGAAAACAGTTTGGGTCTGATTGTTGGGGCATCCAAACCATAGCTGAGCAAGGTTTGAAGTATAGTCCAAAACCAATACATATCACCTGATCCATATCCTGGAGTGGGTGTCGGTGAAATCCATGATGTCCATCAATTTCTCCAGCTTATGTTTGGATGAGTGCCCAAAAATCATCCCTAGGGGCCAGGCCAGAGGGGTGCCCAAAATCACGCCTATCCAGAACTCAAATGGGCCAGGCCACAGGGAACAATAGGAGACGACCACCATGAACCTTCCTGGGACGACAACGATGTTCACATACGATCCAACCAATCTCAAGACGACCTCAACGACGGGTGTCTTTATCCTTATCCCCTATGGTGTGGTCCACTTTAGTTTTGGATAGGCCTGATTATTCGGTTCGCTTCATGGATTTCAAACAGATTCACAGTGGCCACACTGCAGTGCTTTTTGTTGCACATCCTCCTGGCAAAGGATTCTGGCTCACATAAATGTTTCAAATAACAATGGCTAATCACACTTGGTGGAAAGATGTAAACATCACTCTGTAGAGGATTCAAACCATACCAACACAAAACCCATCATCTAAAAAGCTCAATCCAACCACTTAGGAGCTAGAGCCTAACCTCACCCACAGAGTTGTCAGGTTGAATTAGCCTACACAGGCAGGTCGGGTCTTCTACTGTTCAACCTGAAACCCAACTAGGGGTGATGACATACCGGGATGTGTGTGCTAACCCCATGCGCATACACGCCACTATTTGTTATAACCATAGTCATATCCACGTCGGGCCTAAAATCGGCACCCTTAGGCGCCCATAAAGCATTGTTTAACCAACTAGGGGTGATAACATACCGGGATGTCTATGCTAACCCCGTGCACATACATGCCTAAAATTGGCACCCGTAGGCACCCATAAGGCATTGTTTAACCATTATGATTTTAAATTAAAATAATAATAATAATGATAATCTAACCATTAACCTAAAATATAAGACCTTATTGCAGGTATTAGAAACACTATAATTTTTTATTTAAAAACATTAAGGCTACATTTGAATGCCAGTAAATTTTTTAAGTTGTAACTAAGTTACAGGTAACTTACTCTCAGGTGAAAGAAAGTTACAGATAATCCTAATTGGATGTAAGTTGTAACTCTTACTTACTATTAACTTTGTTTCTGCGCTGTTTGGATAACATATAGTTACATGTAATAAGTTGTATATTCGTATCAACTAGAGGTTGAAGTAAAAAATTATTCAAAGATCAAATTAACACATGAAAAAAGCTTAGATAAAAGTATGTCATTTTATTGAGCCCATCTAGACAAATAGTTGGGCTAATTCTTACACTAAACTAACAATCAAGTGGGCCCACGTAATAGAAATGCTGGTAAAAGCCAAAGTACCTAATTCCATATTGTTTATATGGCCCACCAGGTTGTTTTTACGCCATCTAAACCATTCATCATGCTAGCCTCCAAACATAATACTTATCTGCTGATTAAGTAAAAAACAAACTAGCTTATCTAAAGTAACTTACAATCCAAACGCCCCCTTTAAAAAAAATGCATGATAATCTTAGATTTAACTCGATCGGTTACAGACCGATCCATTGAATTGTCCAAGTAAACAGATGCAACTAAGAGCAATGTACCTTCTGAACATATTTCATATAAGCACATCTCATATATATCATAAATCGGTGGGGTTCGACCCGTATTGGGTGTGGGTCAGCCCCGGCTCACTTTCAGGCCGTGCTCGGAAAACTGTGGCTCATCGCCACTTCTGATTACCACTGACCCGAAATCAGCTCAAAGCTAGCTTGGGTCAGCTAACCCGAACATGAAATCCGTATACTGCAAAAAAAAAAAAAAGCAAATCAACGTACAGGTGTGGCCCACTTCCTTTTTTTTTTTTACACACGCACACAAACCCCCGCACACTCACGCCACAGTGGAATTTCACCACCTATGGATATTTGAACCCTTGACCGGGTGTTGAAACTCCTATGAGTCTACCACCAGAGCAAGAGTAAGAATCGTACAGGTGTGGCCCACCTAGCTAGCTAGCGAAAAACCCAAAATACCAAAAAAAAATCAATTCAAATAAAACTCAAATAAGAGATGAAAAGATCTCATACCTTTGAATCTGCGACATGAAAGATTTTCTCCTTATTTGACGCGTTTTTTTGAAAAAACAAAAAAAACCCGAGACTGAGAGCGAAGATAGAGATTACTAAGGCGAGGAGTGATGTCTGTTTGTTAGATGGAGCGCTAGAGTAATTATAGTAAGCCCAAGATATTTCCCTCAGCTGAGATATTTTTGGGGGCGCGGATTGGGTACTTCCCCCGCCTGTCCGACAGGCTGTGGCACTTAGGGGCCACGTGATGTATGGATTATATCCACACCGTCCATCCATTTTTTCATGTCATTTTAAGACAAAAGCTTAAAAATGACATGGATCCAAGGCTCAAGTAGACCACCTAAATGGGGATTAAACGATTACCGTAGAAAAACTTATGAAGGCTACAGAAGTTTTTATCTTGATCAAGTTGATATTCTCGATGACGTGGCACTTTTAGGACTAGCGTATTAGGGATGTGGTGTTGGGCGCGGATCAGGTACTTTCGAGCTTGTTCGGAGATCTGGACAAGCGGAGGCTCCGAGAGCTACTGAGGGTCCATCGTGATGTTTTAATTTTATCCATACCGTCCATCCATTTTTTCATATCATTTTAAGTTTTTAAAATAAAAATGGAGAATTTCAAAGATTTAAATGGACCACAAGATAGGGATTAGATTCCTACTGTTGACAAATTTTTGGGGACCACATAAGTTTTGGATTAAGATGAGATTTGTTTTTTCAATTCACCCAGGTGTATATGACCGTATCAACAGGTTGGATGGAAAGTAAAAAACACGTTAGATCCTAAGAAGGTTTCAACGGTGGCCATCCTTAGAACCGCTTCTTCCTGTGGTGTGGTCAAATTGAGTGTTAGATCTGTCTTATTTTTTACTTGGCACTTTAAAATGATATGGAAAAATAGATGGACGGTTTGGATAAAATTAAAACATTACGGTGGACCCTCAGTGGCTAGCCTCCGCCTGTCCCGAGCTCCGAACAGGCGGGGAATTACCTAATCCGCGCCTTGTGGTGTTTCGACAGTCGTTAGTTTTCACACGTGGCAGTCGAAGGTTCGGCACACCACTCGCCTGTTCTCGCAGCTGGAAGCCGATTGTGTACGAACCCCGGTCATCGGATCAGATCTGTGTGGGTCCACCGTGATATTCTCGGATCATGTTAAAATATTCCTCCAATAATACTCGAATACATGCAACTTGCATCTTATGTTGTGGGTATTTAACGCAACCAAGCTTAATATTTGGTGTGGTCCACTTGAGCGTGGGATCTGACTCGTTTTTTTATCCTGTACCGTAACATGATATGAAAAAAGGACTGAACAGTGTGGATAAACAGATAAGTTACAATGGACCCTCACGCAAATCTTGTCCGACCCAGGGGTTGACACAATCGGGTTCCCTCGCAGAATCGCAGCTGAGGCTATCGTTTTCTCATCCAGGAAACTTCCTGCGGCTGGGGATGCGGATGGCACGAATTGGGTACTACCCCCACCAGCAGGGCTGTCAACGGTCAGGCCTGAAAAAGTTTATTTTTCAGGCCTAACCTCGGCCCATTGACAAACCCATCCCACCAGACAGCTAGAGACGGAAGAACGCCAATTGTTCCTACCCCACCCGTCTCTGGCAGGAAGGAGCTGTTCTTATGTATCTGTTGATCAATGCCGTCCATCCCTTGTATCATATCATTCCAATGTATGTGTATAAAACAGAGGAAGATCTAACGCTCAAGTGTACCATATCAGAGATGACTCTTGCATTTAATGCAACTGTTGAGGACAAAATCTAGATCGCCATCTACTCAATGTGGTGAACCTTTGACGAATTATGGTCCTATATAAGGGGTGAGTAAAGGAGACCCTGGCTAAGTCGAGAGACCCTCAGATGCCTAAGTCAGGCCAAAAAAATTTGTGTTTAAGTTGAATGTCGAGAGAGCGTGAAAGATGTTGCTTCCTTGTATCAATAGAATCCTCTTGTATTTTTATACCTGCGTGTTGGGTGATCTGCACCCGTTAATCCCAACACGATTTACTCAATCAATTGGATACTATGATCATGAAGATTTCAAGCGCAATCTAGGGATTATGTAACGTATTGTGTGTTAGAGGAGCGTATCGGTGGGCAGGATATCTGGTCATGTCCGCGTAAGGCGGTTTCTTAGTTCAGCGTCCAGTACGTACACATATAGCCTCAGCCTCGGATCTAAGTCGGGAACTAAGGTACTCTCGACCCCAAGCCTCGGACCTTGACTAGTGAATAGATATGACTCTTTCGTCGAGTTATCAAACAAGACAGCTAGAAGCCGAGGCAGGCTTCGGTTTGGGCCGAGGGTGCCCCCCCCCCCCCCCCCCCCCCCCCCCCCGCTTGCCAGTTAAACACCTCCGAGCTCCAAGGTAGGTAGCTGACTTAATTCGTTGAGTTGGATTTCTCCATAACAGAAGCTCCCTACTCTTTTAATCCGAGTCCAGACTTAAAGAGTAAATGCCTGGGAAAACTAGACGAAACCTTTGTATCTCTACTGTCGATTAAGATGATCGGTGTGTAATTAATGCGATTCGCCCCTCTCCGATCTCGCTTGTGGTGTAACAACTGCGTCTCTTCGGTTTTCGTCCTCTCAATAGGGGACACGTGGCAACGGTTACATTTTGCAGATGACGGGGCGAAGGGAACGACGTCACGTGTGCCAAAGTATCGGAGAGACGCCTGCATCATTAAATGCTAAGAGGATTCTCACCTTGAAGCATGGGCTCGGACGTATCATACTCTTCCACGTGTCTTATGGTGCTGATGCTGAGTCGTATCAGCCCTCGGTATGGTCGCTAATAATGATGGCACTGAGCAATGAGGCTGCTATATAAACCCTTCCTCCCCTCGCTCTCCTAATTTCCCGTATTCCATTTTTCCTTGTTCATCCTTTTCGAATTGCCTTCTACCAGAAATCGCCTTCGTCGAAATCGCCCTCGTCGAGAATCGCCCTTTGTCGGAAATCACCCTTCACCGAAAATCGCCTTTCAGCGAAAATTGCCCTTCCTCAGAAATCGCCCTTCGCCGGACAAAGGATTCCCGACCGTGGGGGGGAGGGGGGGGATTCAATCTAACAGAGGACATTGGAGCGAAAATAACTTCCACTATGGGATATTAGCTGCATCACTATGAATCTTCCAACACTTAGCACATTTTTCTTTTATGTCGAGCGACTCTAACGAGATGAGTTCAGTCCGGGGAGCTGGTTCGGAGGATGAATGAGAGACCATCGCTTCGGGATTCGGAGACTCTGAAGGCCCCCTCGAGGCCGTACCCCTTCATAACCCAGCTCCGGCCCAAGGATCCGCAAGTCAAAGGGCCAAGAATCGTGGTAAAGGAGCAAAGATGGCTCTCCGCGACCTCGTGGGGCTGTCGAAAGCATGCCCCCGGGGAGGTAGAGCTAAGCCAATGGTCCCTAGGGGATCAGTTATGACTGAGTCTCAAATGGCTCAGATCCGCGAAGATTACCAGATCCCCAGTTCGATCCATATCCGAGTCCTAGCACCCACGGACCAAGCAAGGTATTCGGCCGAGGGAGAGATCACCATCTTCGTCTGTGCCCTCCAGTGTGGGTTTTAATTCTCCCTCCATCCTTTCTTACGTAAGCTAACAGTGCAGCTGAGAATCACGCCGAGGCAGCTGGTTCCAAACTCTTGGAGGACTCTGGCCTCTACCTTCGTCCTCTGACATCAAACAAGGAACCAGAGACTGATGCAAGGGGAATTTTTGTTCTTGTACATAGCTAAATATAATACCATGGGCAAAGCATGGTGGTACTTCTTGGCTAGGCCCCTATGTATCCTAAGCCCGATAAAGTAGCTTCCCTATCTCAATAAAGACTAGAAGGGGAAGTGGTTCTGGGCCTCGAGCGAATGGGAAGCCCTAGCCTCTGAGTTGAGTCTGTTACAAACACGAGTCACCACCAAGTTTATCAATCCAGATTGTCAGACTTTTCTTTTAACTGTATTGTGTATTCAGTTCTTTCTTACGCCCAGTTTTATTATTTGTTTCTTCTTACAGTTCAACCAAAGGGGGCTCCAGATCTCTCTGTCTTCCATGAGCATCAGGTCGACTGGGTCTGAGGGATCCTTACGGATTGATGTACCTGGTTCGGGCTCATTAACCCTGAGAGTCTGGCGTCGTATGGCTTCTGTGGAGTTCAGCCCACTCTCTTTGCCCTAGGTAAGCGAGGTTAGAGATATCGGAGATTAGTTAGCTGGTCACATTGGACTGATTTTTGTTCCCTTCTTTTTTGCAGGGATGGAAGTTAGTGGTTCAAAGAGAAAAAGGCCTTCATGTCCTCCGATGGATGTTGTCCTCTCCTCCGAACCGAGGACGTAGGAGGCGTCGAAGAAGAGGAAGGCTTCTGAAGCCGAGACCGAGGCTACTCCAGTTGTAGGTCCGGTTGGGATTAAGCCCGCTAAAGCCCCCTCAAAGACTGCTCATGTCCTTGTTCCGACCCCCGTTCTTGAGGCTTTACAGGTTGGAGCTCCTGCCCAGGCTCCTAGGCTCCGAGGGTTGGAGCTCCTTCCCGAGCTTCTGAGGCTCCGGGGGTTAGAGCTCCTGCTCGAGCCAAGCCTATCACCATTTTATCGCCTTCTGCAGAGGAACAAGCACCCCAAGCAGGTCCTTCTAGGTCACGGAGGGAGGTAGTAGGGGAGACTCTCTGTGTGATCGCCTCGTCGCGGCCTATGGTCCCCCTTACTGAAACTGAGCTTATGCTTGGTCAAGATGAGGTCCAAGTCGGGCATGCAAGTGCACTTGAGGCAGTTACCCAAGCTTCTGTGGCTAGCAGGGTTAGAGGAGCTTCTGCACCCTCTCCAAGAGGGGAAGCTTCTGCACCTTCTCCAAGGAGGGCTTCCGCATCTCCTCCAAGGGGAGAAGCTTTCGCATCATCTCCAATGGGGGAGCTTTCGCACCCTCTTCAAGGGTCTTGCCTCTTGGTTTCTACATGGCTCAGTTGAATCCTTAGGCAGCCAAGCACGTACCAGAGGCGCAGATCGCCAATACGCTCTCCCATCGCCATGTCAGCTCCGTGAACGACTATGCAGTTGTAATGTACCAGTCGTTGCCAATGATGGTAGAGGCGAAGGAGATGCTGAAAGAGATGGAGTGGCTCGAGGCGGAGCGAGCTGAATTTATGGTCGAGAAGGTGAAACAAGAAGTAGAGCAGGCCAAATTTGAGAAGGAGAGGGCAGAGTAAAAACACATAATAGGTCAAGCTCGAGAAGAAATTGGAGGCTTCAGCCACAGAGTAGGAGGAACTGAGGAAAGCCGCCACGGAAGGGCGAGCGAGAGAACATGCGCTCCTAGGTGAAGTCAACCAACTCCAAGCTCGCTTGGACGTGGCCGAAGTCAGGAGTTTACACCGGGCTAATAAGGACTTAGAGTTCAGGGCTTTTGAAGCCAAGTCAGGGATCGAGGTGGCAACGGAGGACCTTGAGTTGAAGAGGCAGATGGCGGCAAACCGTTTAGTCCAACAGAAGAAGGTCCTCGAGGCTGTTGTGTCCGCAGAAAAGGCTTTCTTATGAGCAGAGCTGGAGGCTCAAGTGGTCTTACAAGCGGCCACGGCAATGGTGGGATAAAAGGATTCCGCTGAAAGGGCCTAGGAGCTGGACAAGTTGTATTATTTCAATTATGACACAAGCTTTGACACTTGTCTGGCTGAGGTTAAAAAGCCTTATCCGACTTTAAACCTCGATGCCCTCATGGCAGATACCTCTGGTCACATCGAGCCTGCAGCTGCAGACATGCCCGAGAGCGCCTCTTCTATGAAGATCGCCCAAAATGCTCAGGTCGTCGAGGCCATTGTTGACGTTCAACCCCCCAGCTCTATAGCTGGTCCCTTTACTCGGAGGGACTAGCAATTTTATGTTTCCTCTTTCTTCCCTTTTTTTTTATAACTGGACTTTCCTTTTGCATTAATGGCGATTGTGGG
The DNA here is from genome assembly GCA_037074715.1 of Magnolia kwangsiensis. Taxonomy (NCBI): domain Eukaryota; kingdom Viridiplantae; phylum Streptophyta; class Magnoliopsida; order Magnoliales; family Magnoliaceae; genus Magnolia; species Magnolia kwangsiensis. The sequence continues at coordinate 104,735,286 of CM073581.1, forward strand.
CATATGACTTGTTTACGTGTATTGACTATTGATGTTTAGTATTTTAAGAACTAACATCCTTTGACCAAAGGAGTCAACCCCCCCCCCCCCCCCCCGAAAGGTGTCTTCAGTCGATTTCGTAATCTTGTCGGTGGGCCGATCCTCTTTTTGGGGAGTTCGGATTTCTCTGGAATTTTTCCCTTGAACATGAGGGGATCCCTATGTAGATTTTTGTGGGTTTAAAGTCCTAACTTTTTCTTTAAGGGATCAGTTCGTTAAGTTGGCCCCTGCTTATGAGAGGTAACTTTTTATTAATAGATAATTCACTACTGTAGATACGAAGAAATGTGAATTTTATTGGAAGCCTTAAAGGCTAGTCCCTCGGAAGCTTACATTTATTAGGGGCTCTCATTGGCCATTACATTAAGGGTAGTAGACTTTTAGGTGCTCGGCGTTACAGGGGTGGGGGAGCTGACAACCCTTGAGATCTTCTAAGTGGTAGGAGTCGGGTTTAGTCGATTGGACCATATGGTAAGGCCCTTCCCAGTTAGGCCCGAGTACCCCAGCCTCCGGCTCTATAGTGTTCTAGAAGACTCAGCGAAGGACTAAGTCCCCTGAACGGAACCGCCTGGTCTTGACCTTAGAATTGTAAAATTGTGCTACTTGTTGATGTCGAGCAACGACCCGGAGTCTAGAGATGTCTCTGACTTCTTCAAGTAGATCCAGGTTGGCTGCAATATGCTCGGTGTTTTGATTCTCCTGATAATTTCTGACCTGAGCTATGGGGAGACCAATCTCAACCAGCACCATTACCTTCGAACCGTAATAAAGTGAGAATGAAGTTTCCTCAGTAGATGATTGATCCATAGGCCAGTAAGCCCAGAAGACGAATAGGAGTTCTTCAGTCCAGTTACCTTTTGTTTTCTCCAATTTTATCTTGAGATGGTGTTTGATGACTTTATTAACTGCCTCTACCTGTCCATTGGATTATGGGTGCCGAGGCGAAGAATACGCGTTCAAGATGCCGAGCCCTTGACACATACTTTGGAACTTGCCGTTATCAAACTGCCTGTCATTATCAGACATGATGGTGCGTGGAATCCTGAATGATGTTCTTCCAGAAAAAATCGATCACCTTCTGCTTGGTGATTTTCGCAACCGGCTCAGCCTCGGACCACTTGGTGAAGTAGCCAACTGCGATGATAGCTAATTTGACTTGCCCTTTCCCAGTGGGCAGAGGTTCGATAATATCAATCCTCTATTGGGCAAATGGTCACAAAACACTCATGGGAGTCATTTCTTCCGCAAGTTACCTTGGCACATTTGCGTACCGTTGACACTTGTCGTACCTTTAAACGTAATTTTTCAAATCTTCCCTGATGGTTGGCCAGAGATATCCTTGCTAGAGTATTTTCAAAGCTACGGCCCGACCACCAAAATGGTTCCCGCAAATGCCTTTATGAATCTCCTGAATCACGTAATCCGCTTCATCAAGTCGAAGATACCTGTGATAGGGCTGTGAATGGCCTTTTTTGTACAATATCCCGTCTAGAACTACGTACCGTGCCGCTTTAACTCTCAGGCGCCTACCTTCCAACCTATCTAAGGGGACCTCACCAGATGTGAGGTAACTATAAATCGGATCCATCTAGCTTGGAGTATCATCTACTGGATTGACTGTTTTCTTCTCCGTTTGGTCAATGCTCGAATATTCTATGAACTCCATTGGAATGATTCGAGGGATCTTCCCTTCCGTGGCCGAGGCTAGCTTCATTAGGGCGTCAGCTCAGGAATTCTTTGTTCTATGAATCTGACATATAGTGCAGCTCCAAAATCTTTCTACTAGTTTCCTTGCCTTGGTCAAGTAAGCAACCATCCTAGTCTCTTTGGCTTCATATTCAGTGGAGATGTAATTTATCACTAGCTGAGAGTCACATCATACCTGAAGAGACTGAATCCTTAGACTAGCCGTCAGCCTGAGTCCGGCCAGCAGAGCCTCGTACTCATGTTCATTGTTAGAAGCATTAAAACCGAGTCTGATCGCATATTGAACGGGTGCAGAATCAGGCGCGATCAGGACAATTCCAGCTTCGGCGCATTTGGCATTGGACGACCCATTTACATAGAGAATTCATCTTGGTTCCAATACTATCTCTTGATTACTTGGAGGAGAAAGCGAAGGAGCCATCTTGACTTCGACATTGATCCCTTCTTCGTCTGGGGAGGTGAATTTTGCATTGAAGTCGGTCACGGCTTGACCCTTAATCGCTGTTCTTGGTCAGAACTGAATATCAAATTCCTCGAGTTTGATGGCCCACTTGGTTAGCCGACCCGACACTTCGGGCTTCTGAAGGACTTGTTTGAGGGAAGAGTTAGTCAAGACGATGACGAAATGAGCCTAGAAGTATGGATGTAACCTCTAAGCTGAGACAACGAGGCAGATCGCTAACTTCTCCAGAGCTGGATGTCTCGTCTCGGTGGGCACCATGACCTTACTCACATAATATACGGGATGCTACTTGCCCCCTATCTCTCTAATCAAGGCCGAGCTGACAATAGAGGCCGAAACTGTAAAATACAAGAATAGGGGCTCGCCTTATTCGGGCTTAGACAGTAGAGGTGGAAAACCTAAATACTGTTTCAGCAGCCGAAAAGCCTAATGGTATTTCGATGTCCATTCTGCCTTCTTATGACCCTTCAACTACTAAAAGAAGGGGAGACATTTGTCTGTAGCTCTATATATGAATCATTTGAGTATAACTACTAGTCTGGTGAGGCATTGTATCTACTTGATAGTCCGAGGCGAACTCATATCGAGGAGTGTCTTGATCTTGTCAGGGTTCGCTTCAATGACTCTTTGGCTGACTTAAAACCCGAGGAATTTACCGAAGCCAACTCTAAAGGCGCACTTCACGGAATTCAGCTTCATCTGGTATTCTCGAAGGATAGCGAAGGTTCCTCCAAGGTCTGCTAAGTGGTCAGATGCCTTGATGCTCTTAACGAGCATTTATCGATGTAAACCTCCATAGTGTGCTCAATCTGCTTGGCGAACATTTGATTTAACAACCTTTGATATGTGGCCCCAGCATTCTTCAGGCCAAACGACATGCCCGGTAACAGTAGTCCCTTGTCAGTGACGAAGGTAGTCTTCTGTCTGTCTGGGGGATGCATTGCGATCTGGTTATACCCAGAGTAAGTGTCCAAGAAGGAGAGGAATTCGTATCCCACTATGTTGTCCATCAGCTGATCGATCCGAGGCAATGGGAAGTTATCCTTCGGACAAGCCTTGTTCATATCCAAGTAATCTACACAAACCTTCCATTTCCCGTTGGCTTTCTTGACGAAGATCACATTTGCAATCCAATCGGGATAGTGTACTTCCTCTATGAAACCAGCTCCGAGCAATACGGAGACTTCATCAGCTATGGCTTCATACCGCTCGACATCAAATGATCTTCTCTTCTACTTCACGGGTTTGTGATCTGGGTCCACATTCATCCTGTGGACCATGACATCCGGAGAGATCCCGGGCATGTCTTTATGCAACCATGCGAAGACATCTCTGTGCTGTCGTAGGAAGGCTAGAATTTCGGATCTCTACTCAGAATTCAACGATGTTCTGAGCTGAACAGTTCTACTCGGGTCTACCTCATCGAGTGGAAATTTCTCCAGGTCTTCCACAGATGAGTCCTCCGCAGGTCCTTTGGGATTTAGAACGTTGATGATGGGCGCTTGCTTCACGGACCCTTTCTTCACTACTATCGCATAGCATCTCCGAGCTTCGTGCTAGTCGTCTTGAAGGTAACCTATTCCGCCCTCGGCGGAAAATTTTATCATTAGATGATAGGTGGAGATGATTACCCTCATTGCATTGAGAGGAGATCGGCTCAAAATGACATTGTGTACCGATGGCACATTGACAACGAGGAAGTCTACCATAAGGGCGACTTAATGTTGTCCTTCTCTAGCAGTCACAGGGAGGGAGATAGCTCCCTCGGAGATCACCCTTTCTCCGACAAAGCCGTGTAGGGAGGTCTTCACGGGTCTGAGGTGCGACATTAGAATCTCCATTCTTTCAAATGCTTTAGAATATATCACATCTACTGAGCTTCTATTTTCGACTAGGATGTGGTACACTTTGTGGTTGGCTATGGTCATAGTAACCACTAGGGCGTCGTTGTGCGAATGCTAGATTCCAAGTGTATCATCTTCCGAAAAGGTCATACTGCACAAGTTAACCTAGAGTTCTTTGCTCGGTCACTCGGTCATGTGGATGTAGTGTTCCAGATCAGACTTCCGTGAATGGACTTTTCGAGCCCTGTTCGAATCTCCTCTACTGGATGAGCCCCTTAAGATGGTGCGAATTTCGGCTGGCTCTTTTATGGTGTTATTCGACGTCTCTCGCTCTTCTCTCCGAGCGATTCTCTCTTCCTTGGTATATCGGCGCAGATGACCCTTACGAATAAGGGTCTCGATCTCATTTTTAAGTTCCACGTAATCCGCTGTGTTGTGGCCGTGATCCCAATGAAAACGACAATACTTGCGTTTGTCTCAATGATCTGAGTCGGCCTTCATACAGACAGGACAATTCAGAAGCTTGTGCCCTCTGATGTTCTATAGAATTTGCTCAGTAAATGTGTTGAGGGGGTGTAGGAATGGAATTTACCCTTTGGTTTTCTGCTCGGACGATGATCGCGAGGAGAGCAGTCATCTGGTCCTTTGCTAGATGGCTGAGGTTCTTCATTCCTTGGCCTCTTCCCCTTGCCAGTCAGCTCAGTGACTTGAACATTCTTGTAGGCATTGGAGAATTTCTTGGCATTAGTATACTTTTGAGCTCTGGCGACAAGGTCAACTAACGTCTTTGGTGGATTCTTTCCAATGGAGAAGGTGAACTCTCCCTCTTTCAGACCATTAAACATGGCAGAGAATGTCATCTTATCGTCGTATTCCTCCACTTGTAATGCTTCTTCATTGAAATGAGCGATGTAGTCTTTCAATGACTCCTTAGGTTCTTGCTTGATGGTGAACAAATGAGTATTCGGCTTCTGACTCTTCTTACCGCTTATGAATTAGGTAAGGAATAATCGGCTGAGTTCTGTGAATGAATGAATGGAGTTAGGTTTGAGCTGATGGTACCAACGCTGGGTGGATCCTGTGAGCATGATTGAAAACTCCCTGCATATCATCGCGTCCGTCGCTGTCTGGATTTGCATCCACGAACGATAACTCTCGACGTGTTCGGATGGGTCACCAAACCCAGAGTATTAGATGATGGGAGGTATCTGAAACCTCTGTGGCATCACCTTGCTCATAATTGCAGAGGTGAAGAGAGGCTCGGTCTCTTCCATCATTGCTTGAATAGCGACAGGAACTAACGACGGCTGCTCCTTCTTTTCAAGTGTCAAAATCTTATGTTGAGCTCTACAAACCGTGTCTCCCACGGATCTTTATTTTTAGCCACCATCTCTTGTATGTTTTTTACTTCGAAAATTCTTTTTCCCCTCCTTTCTAACTCATGACGGAGATCCATTGGTGGCAGGGCTGAGGTGACCCAGGCATTCGTCAGAACTCGAGTCTCTGTATCCCTGGCCGGAACTCGGATTTGGGTCGGGGGAGGGTTCTGAACTGAAGGTGGCGCCCGAGCGGGTTAACATTGAGGCCCCTTGGGTCTTATACTCCTCGGCGTGGAATGGGCTTCCACAATCGGACCAACCGATTCTGGAACAGGATTTTTCTGAGTAGGATGTGGCTGCAGCTCCTGTTGTTGCTTCATCTGGTTAATTTCATTGCGCAAGACTTGTATCTCATTTTGCATAGCTCGATATTTGCTTGGCCGATTGCAAGAAAGCTGGAAAGGCCTTGAAGCCGATTCGGCGTGAAGTAGCAAAGATGAACGTGTTTGATCATTTTGCTCCAGTTCTGCAGCTACCACTTTCTTCTTTCCTCTTGCCATTATGCTAGATAATAGGAACCTGACCTTTCGTATTAAACTTTTCATAGACGGTGTCAAAAAATATTGAGGACAAAATCTGGATCACCCTCCACTCAATGTGGCGAACCTTCGACGAACCCTAGTCCTGCAAAAGGAGTGAGCAAAGAAGACCCTGACTTAGGCATCAGAGGGTCCCCCGACTTAGCCAGGGTATCCTTGCTCACCCCTTTTGCAGGACCAAGGTTCATTGAAGGTTCGCCACATTAAGTGAAGGGTGATCCAAATTTTATCCTCAATAGCAACCAAGCTTATTATTTGGTGTAGCCTGTACGAGTGTTGGATTTAACTCATTTTTGTAGTCATATCTTAAAATGATTTGAAAAAAAGGAAAGGACTATGCGATAAACAACTACATTACAAGAGGCCTATCCACATAATTGCCTGATGGAACACAGTGGCTCACATAACGTAAACGTATGTGTCTTTGAACCTTATTGAGTGACAGTAATGTTTACTTTCCATCCACTTATTGTTAAGTTCATATGAACTAGGACAAAAAGACCATACATACATCTTCTTCCAAAACTTTTGTAGCCCACGAGATATTTTTAGGGGTCAATTACTACTATTTCTCGTAATATGGTACATCTGATATTTGGATCTGCTTCATTTTTTGTATAATGTGGTAAAATGACTTTTCAATCCGGAAGGATGGCATAGAAATAACTCAACAGTCGGATGTAAATGGATGATCATGTGTGACCCACCTAATGAAAGTCTTTCTTTTCCATTCCGGGGGAGCAGATTAGGTGCAATCTTAGTCTCACTCAAGACGGTGATGCATGGCCACGTTGATGTATGTATTCTATGTCCATGTCGTCCATTTATTCTTCTAGATCATTTTAAATTTTAGACATGAGCCCAAAAACAAAGTAATCCATTTCTCAAGTGGACCATGCCATAGGAAACATTATGATTGACTATTAATGGGCCACACAAGTCTTGGTTCAACTTGATATTTGTTTTTTCCATCATCTAGGTTTACCTTATCAACAGCCTGGACAGCAAATAAACATTACTAGAACATTACAGTGGGTGGGCTCTTATAAGGTTTTAATGGTTGGATATTAATCACCACTATTTCCTATAGTACGGTCCACCCAAAGGTTGGAGATCTTTTTTATTTTTGGGCTCATGCCCTAGACTTATCTGGTAAAATGGGCGGATGGTGTGGATATAGAATACATGCACCAAGTTGGGCTCCACGGTAAGGACGCACCTAATCCGCTTCCCTCTTGACGATGATCTCCTGCAGCAGGTTGCATTGTAACTTGTAATGCAGCAGCATGTTTGCCTCACACATATTGGGTGGATCAGGTCAGTGATCAGGATTATCGGAGTCCACTGCCTGATATATGTGTTTTATATCCATGCTGTCGGTATGTTTTCCAGCTCATTTTAGGACACAAGGTGGACCACAACATATGAAACAGTGGCTTATTAAGTGTTCACCGTTAAAAACTTTCTAAGTTATAAAAGTGTTGAATCAAGCTGATATTTGTATTTTCAATTTATATAAGCATGTGTAGACTTATTAACGAGTTGGATGTAAAATAAACATTACGGCCAGCTGTAAAAAGTTTTTAATGGTGGGCATTAAATCACAACCGTTTCATGTAGTATGGTCTACTGTAGATTTGAATATGCTTCGTTTATACTCTCATGAACTAAGATAAGCCGCTAAAATGAATGGATTGTGTGGATATAAAACACATACATCACAGTGGGCCCGATAATTATAAATCTACTAATTTTGATGTTCCCAGTCCACCTACCTCGTTCAGTCTCTAGCCACGAATGAGAAGTTCTATTTTTGGGCCCATCATGATGTATCTGCTTATCCATTCTGTCCACCCCTTCTCAAAGATCATTTTAAGATATATGCACACAAGTGAGATAGAACGAACGCTCAAGTAGACCACAACAAATAAGAAGCTTGATTTGCATTAAATACAAGAGTCATTATGGTGTGATCCACTTAAGCGTTGGATCTACCTCATTTTTGTGCACACACCTTAAAATGATCTGCAAAAAGGGATGGACGACGTGGATAAACACATACATCTCGGTGGGCCGAGCCACAGAATCCCTTTAAGCTGATATATACTTCTGTATCATGTGTTTATCCGTACGAAGGACTAATTTTACGAAAATATCAGGCTGTCTTTTAGTTAGGTGGGCCACTTGCGCTGGACATGAATGGGCTGTTGACGCTGTCAGTAGTGAAGTGGCTACTAGTAGAAACTTGTTAGTGTCCGATGGGCCCACCATGATGTATGTGTTTTATCGCATTCTCTGTATATTTTTCCAAATCATTTTCAGCCTGAGTCCAAAAATGCAATAGATCTGAATTTAAGCTGAACCACGACACAAGCAATAGTGGTTGAACACCTGCGGTAAAATACTTTCTATGGTCTGCTATGGTAATATTTATTTGGATCAAGCAAAAAAAAATTTATGTTTTCAGTTCATCTTATTATAAATGATTTTATGAACGGTGTGGATGGCATATAAACATCACCGTGGACATAGAGAAGTTTCAGTGGTAGGCATTTATCTACACACATTTTCTCACTTGAGGCACATTTGAGTTTTGGATTTGCATTATCTTTTAGCCTATGTCATATCATGATCTTACAAAACTGATGGACGTCATGGATTTCCCCCAAACATCCTTGTGGGCCTCACAAACATCCCAAAAAGAATCCACGTGTATCAAAGTTTTTTGTCTTTTTTAATTGACAAAGCATCAAAGTTGTATGTCTTTTATAACTGACACACCGAGTTTGACGAAATTTCCGGAGTGCCTGTCTAGCTTTTCGGCGGAGGCGTCCTGCCCCGTCGTCTTCAATGGAAACGGGCAGCAGATTTGAGTGGCCAAGATAATACATGGCTTATCCACACCGTCCATCCTTTTTTTTTTTTTCCGTATAATTTTAGTTGATAAAATTAAAAATGAGGCAGATCCAAAGCTCAAGGGGGCCACACCACAAGAAGCAGCGGTGATAGTGATTCTCACCGTTGAAACTTTTTCTAGGCTCACTATGATGTTTATTTGCCCAACCTATTCATGAAATTACGTAGAGATAAAGAGAAAACACAAATACCATCTGCCGATGTGAATTTTTGGTGAATCCTTTTGTCTTCTCGTCTCTCACCTGCACAATATCAGATATAAAGGGGACCCTTGCTAGAGCCGAGGAACCTCCGATGCCTAATCGGTTAATTCTGTCGGTCAGGTGGCTTATAGCTTACTGACCTTTAGTCGGCTTACGTAGACGCTGCTAATTCATTGACCGAGTTAACTTAAGTCGTCTCATACTTTTGCCTCTTGGCCATGCACTATTCTCTCGGCCCTGACTATTGTCTCAGACAACTTGGACAGTATTAATAGGGTTGACCTACTCCATCTCCGAGTCTCCAGACTTAACATATTTTTTTCTAACAGTGAGCCCCCTTACTCCTTGTGCCTTTCGCGGCACCAAGGAGTAATGAGTTCTTAGGTCGGTTCATATCAGAGGTCAAGGTCATAATGAGACATTTAATGCTTTTTGAGTCGTCCTCAACAAGTGACGGTTCATTTCCCAAGGTCGCACGAGCGGCCAGCCGTCACGTCATTTTTTTCCCGTATGGGCGTCGGACGCGTGGCGAAGATATTACCATCATCAGTCGGAGTGCGCCACGCATCGAGCGGGAAAATCGGAGCGAGCGTCGTTTCGCCTGCTTATTTATTGTCTCTGCCACATGGCAGGTCTATAAAAAGGAGGGAGAGGCGTGCGTTTCACATTTCCGCTGCTGCCTCTCCCTTTTCGTTCTTTTCTTTTTCTTTCTTCCTTCTTCTCCTCCTCCCGCACTGTCAGCGTTAGACTCCCATTTTTGCTGCTCCCTCCTTCATTTGTCTTTTCTTGCGTTGTTGTTGCTATCTCCGGTGAGTTCTGCACTCCCTTTCTATTAACATTAATGGCAATGCACGGCACTCAGAGCCCCCGGGAGGAAACTTCTGATGACAAGAATGAAGTGCAGCGTTTTTGGAACATTGCGGAATCACCCTCTTTACTGGCGGAGATCGCCGTTGATGCAAATACCACTTTCCTTTCTGAGAGGACCGCTAGACCACCGGTGGAGCATCTCGCTCCGGCCGGTCCTTAGCGAGGTGAATCGTCTCTAATAACTCGCCCAGGGAGACCCAATCCTACAATGGATTCGTTGGAGGAGGAAGAGGAAACAGGGATCGCTGAGGGAGCCTCTGAGTCGACTCATGTAAATCAGTCAGCACAAGCTTCTGAGGCATCTTCTGAAGGAGAAGAGACCGAAGACGACTTGAGTGGTCCGATTCTTTCTGTCCTAACTGAGTCGAACTTAGATCGGATCTGAGTTGGATATCATGTCCCCGACTCAGTTATAATTCGTCTTTCTCGTCCAAATGAATTACCCGACCATCCGCCTACTGCGATGGTCGCGATTTTTTAAGTTTCGATGTAATGTGGCTTACGTTTAGCTCTTCAGCCCATTGCCCGAGACTTTCTGTCTCATCTATGAATTTCTCCCGGACAGGTTGTTCCGAACGGGTGGAGGAACTTATTCGGGTGCGCAGTGTTGTGGGCTGAGCTCGAACAGCCCCTACTAACGATTGATGAATTCCTCCATTTATATCAACTTCGACCAAATCTGAACTTTCTCGGCTTTTATTTTTTGAGTGCCTGGCGTGGTAAGGGCGGTTCTCTAATAACCGACCCTCCAACTTCTAATAAGCATTGAAAAGAAAGGTGATTTTGGGCGTGTGGTCGCTGAGAGACCGCCGAACAAGGACCTTTTGAGCCTCAGGTCTCTCGGGCGTTTCGGAAAGCAGGTGACCCGACAAATTCATTCTTTCCTATCTTTTTATGGCAAGTTACTCTGTATCTGACTGATGATACTTTGTAGATATTCCGAAGAAGAGGCTGTCATGTCCCAAACCTGAAAATTGGATTCACAGGGATCCCGATCGTCGAATCCGGTGCCGACAGCCTCCATAGTACCTCATTCTCGGCTCCTAGCATTCATATGCCATATTTTCGATCCCAGGATCCTACAAGGAGGATTTTTTTTTTGTACATTTAACTAATAATAAGCATAACCACAAGTTTACCCAAATCATAAAGGCAACATCATCATCACATATCCACTAATATAATCATTTGAATACAATGCTGAAAGGAAAATATATATGTCAAAATCAAAGCTCCAGAAAACAGTTGCACGCTCCAAGCTCAATGCCGCTGCAACCTAACATCAACTGCGCGCATCTATCGTGCATAAGCTTATAGAAAGCTTAGAGGGTGGTGTAAGTGTGTGCACGAGATAAGTGCTAAGTATTTAATACAATATCATAATCATACAATACCGGAAAGCTATTAATCCATAAACCATACAATGACTGAATAAGCAGAAACACTGATGAGAGTAGGAATTATCAGCGTAAACAGAAATACTGACAAGATTATAATCACGCGATGACAGAATAAGCGGAAGTATGAACAAGTCTATAAGTTAATCAATATCAGAATACGCAATATAGGACAGCTATGCAAATGATGAGTCATAGATAATCAAATGTCGAATGACAAGGATATAATGTAATACACAATTCGAAAGAGCTAACAAATATCATCACCCTCATCTAAGTCACAGGAATACAGAAACATAACAACCTACAATGCCACACACCGAAGATGTAATGGAATATGCAGTATATGGTGCTAATGGAATGACCATGCTAGAGTGTGATGTCGGGATGATAGTACGTAGTATCGCAGGCTACGGGGTCCACCACAAGGAACCTCTATCCAAACCAGTCTCATACCTAAATTTGGATAGTTTGACTCAACGTGGTAAACTCCTGATCTCAAGTTAGTCGCGCGCCCAACCGAAATCCTTGCCATAACGAAGATACACAACAATTAGTTGCGTACCACCAGCCCGAGTGGATAGTGAATGAATGAATGAATGAACATGCACTCCTACTCAATAAGTTCACATATCAGTACAGTTTCTCTCTGGAAAATCACCGGGGTCTATTACACTCCATAGCAGATTTCTGCCCCATCGCGCGCAACAAGGTGAGTGAAAGAGACCTCACTATCCGCCTGCCAATATCGGGCCTGGCTCGTCAATAGCGGACCCATTCCTCGAGCTGGTCAGACTCAGCCTAGCATTGTCCTCTCCTCTCGGGAAGGTAAGGCCACACCCCCTTCCAACAGACCACGACACAATGGAGAGCACAGCCATCTGGCGGCACTCAGCGCTCATCTACCCACTCGGTCTAAACGTTGGAGCAACCTCTGGAACCAAGAGGGTTTAAGAACTTTCACCCAGGGATATCTATAGCACTCCATGTAGAACAGATTTTCGGTGTCCTATCTGGCCATCCACGATATCCCTGTAGAGGCTACGACCCTAGTGTCGTTAGGCATACAGTAATCACAGCACACAATGCAAGATGCATGAGTCATACAATCCAGTCATGCATCAATCCTGCGCAAACTGTGCGCTCATGTGAGACACTATCCGCCTATCAGGGAGTCTCATAATAACCAGCACTATGACATATGCAATGGTCAATCATATCTCCTAACAGACATGCAGATGATGCGAATGAGCGTGTATCATGATGTTATGATGTCACATACTCATAAACGGTATCAATAACCGGCGTCGACAATGTGGACTTTTAACCAACATTGCCCCCAAGGAATGACCCACATAGAATCGAATATATAATGGGAACATGGCCTCACACAAAGGCCAAATATATGAAACAGGTGAGCCCTGGTCATGGGCCTAACACATATCAAAATGGGCCTTGCCCATAGGCCTCAAATACATCTGGATGGGTCACACCCATGGGCCTCAGATATATCACAATGGGCCTCAAATATACTTCGCAGGTGAGTCACATACCTGGGTCTAATATACATCAGTATGGGCTACATCACATAGGCCTAATATACATCACTATGGCTACAACCCATGGGCTTTAAATACACAATAGGTGGGCCCTACACATGGGCCTCAAATATATATCACGGGTGAGCCTCAATGGACGGGTCGCCAATATAACAGGATGGGCCTAATGACATGGACTCCATAATTATGTCAAATAGGCCGCACTAATTGGGCCTTACATACATTGCAATGGGCCATGACCCATGGGCCTTGCATACATCACAATGGGCCTTGCAACATGGGCCTCATATATATTTAAGGTGGGCCTCAACAACGGGCCTCATACACATCAAGGTGGGCCTCAACAACGGGTCTCATACACATCAAGGTGGGCCTCGATAATGGGCCTCATACACATCAAGGTGGGCCTCAACAACAGGCCTCATATACATCAAGGTGGGCCTCAACAATGGGCCTCATACACATCAAGGTGGGCCTCATACACATCAAGGTGGGCCTCAACAACGGGCCTCATACACATCAAGGTGGGCCTCAACAACGGGCCTCATACACATCAAGGTTAGCCTCAACAATAAGCCTCATACACATTAAGGTGGGCCTCAACAACGGGCCTCATACACATCAAGGTGGGCCTCGACAACGGGCCTCATACACATCAAGGTGGGCCTAAGCAACATGCCTCATATACATCAAGGTGGGCCTCAACAACGGGCCTCATACACATCAAGGTGAGCCTCAACAATAGGCCTTATATACATCAAGGTGGGCCTCATACACATCAGGAAATAAAATGAGGGAAAAGAGAGATAGAAGGACAATTCGGCCAAAGGAAAGGGGCTCCGCCACTATTGAGCCCTCCCAAGATCAATCACACCCGCACATCATACCTAGATTTACATTTACAACATGAATCTTGCACATGTATGACTTATAATTAAAATACATGGTAAGGATATTATCCCCACCATGGTTATAAGGTCTAGATGACCCAAACATAATATGATATGAAATAAAACTACTATGATGGGGCCCATAGAGAAAGGCCCCATGCATGGATCATGCATACATAAGGTAGGCCAACCATGGGATTGTGTGGGATCTCCACCATTGATTGGTGGGTCCTACACTTCCCTCATGAAAGAAGAAAAAAAAATATCTAGGCTATAAAAAATTAGATTTTTTTTACATCTAGAGGAGCACCCACCGTTCGATCTTCTTGCTCTTATGAGTTCCTTAACACCTTAGCTTTGATTCCAATGAAGGAGATGAGGAATGGATGGTTAGGATGAGAGATCATGAGGTAGGAAAGTGGGCCACACTTGAAGTTTTGAAAGAGAGGGAGAGGCTTGGAGAGCTCACATACGTGGGATCTTTTTTTGCTTAGAGATTTGAAATGAGAAAGAGAGAAAGAGAGAGAGTTGTAAAGGGAGAGAGAGAGAGTGATGGATGGATGGAGTGATAGATGTGTGTAAGAACTTTTTGACTTTTGAGGCCTTTTGTGTAAGAAAGGCATGAGTTTGTAAGAGACTTTTTGACTTTTGAGGCTTGCTTGGGAAGGGTGAAAAAGTGATGTGTACTTGACATGTGATGGATTGATGGATTGATTGATTGATGAGATTGATGGGATTGATGTGACACATCATAGAGATTCTCTTGGGTTTTGCAACGCGCGACATTTTCTTCGCACCGAATGTTAGCCCACATCTCTTGACCAGGGTATCGCCTCGGCGCGCAAGTCGCGGCATCAGAACCGCAGCGATGGCGTGGTCACTATGGTAATGGTCTTGGGTTGAGTCGGCTCGGGTTGACGGCATACGAATCAGGGTCGCGCGTCAATATCGATTAAGGGTCGAAGGTTGCCGAAATTCGACTGGTAAGACCGCGAAAGTCTATGGAATGGTACGGACTAAGATACGGGGCTTACAGAGGCAGAAGCTCGGATCCTACAGCTTAGCTCGGATCAAGGATCTGAGGACACTAAGTTCGGAAGATCGGTCCTGGAAGGTGCTACTGCAGTCGGAGCGTTTTCATCTTGTAGGTTTAGATTCGGCTGTCACAGGTAACTCTTACCGCGTCATTACATCTTCTTTGAACTTTATATGATTTATCTTTTTCCTCTTTCAGATCTGCTTGAAGCTCGGCCTTTTCTTAAATTGACTTCGTCGGAGATGGCTGAAGCTCGCCCTCCCTCAAGATGATATCTAAGGAGAAGGCTCCTCCAAGGTCGGTGCTCCTGTCGGAGGCTCGACTTTCAAAGAAGCCGAAGATGGCTCCAAAAGCCAAGGAGCCTACTGCCTCGGCTGCTCCTCCTCCGGTTGCCCCAACCGTGGTAGTACTTTCAGACCTCGACGAAAGGGTGGAAAAGACGGTCGTGACACCTCCAGAGTCTCGGGCAGCTTCCAAGCCAAGGCCCGCAACCGAGGAAGTCTCGAGGTAGAGGGAGGCACCGAGAGGGGAATCTTCAAGAGGGGAGATGACTCAACAGGAGGCGTCACCCTTTCAGAGGGTTATATCGGGGATGGTTCCTTGGGCGATCGCTCACGGGAGCGAAAAAGACTTCGCAAGTCTTTACAATGCTCCCACAACCCAAACCCTCACTCATACGACAAAGATGCTCTTCGAGGTGATGCCTCTTCCTTTTGTTTTTTTCTCTCTGGTCTTACGTTTTTATCCTAACTCGGCATTTATTGGTTGCAGTTGGCCCCTTGCATGGTCAAGGCTTGCTCGGACCTGACCGCTGCTCAGAAGCTTGAGCGGAGGCAGAGGGGCGCCACGAGATTGCCGAAGGTCGGATAGGCATCATGTAACACCCTAAAAATCGGGGGTCGTGTATAAACCCAACTCCCGAGTTCCAGACCGTCACTTATACAACAAAATTGATTATGATTCAATGTTGTCTGAGTTAAAGCATTCACATGAGTAAAAGTATACCAAAACTGCAATTCATATTCCAGATTCAGTGATAAAAGCAAGCGGAAGACTAAAGAATATACATATCACTGCACGGAAAATAAAATAGATCTCAACTGTCTCCAAAGTATGAATACATCTCTGAGTCTCATATACATGTAAATAAACAGAATCAGAAGGTCAAAAATAGTCCCACTGAGAAGTTCCGCCAATCCAGGCCACCTAAGCAAAGCCGTCGTGGTACTGCATATATGAGAACTCGTCCTGGTCCTCATCATAATCCGGATCTGCGTCCTTAATCGCTGCCTCACATGCATCTAAGACAGGGTCTGGTGGGTGTCGCAAACACCATCCTGTAACGTGGGAGTGAGTAGCTAACTCAGTGGAATAATAGAGCAAAGATTAGCATGTTCTCAAATCAATCATGCAATAATAGTAAAGCAGTAAATCAAACATTCTTAATACTGTTGTTAATGCAATATGACGTGACATGATGGATGCCCTCATCAACGATCTCCCTCATACGGCACCATCTTACGCCCGCAGCATGCTTTCATCCAACAGTGCTCCACATCTTCCAGGCACATGCAATGTGATGGTGATATGATTATCGAGTTATTATTAGTCCATTCAAATAGAAGGATTGGGAAACTAAGGTACTTCCCTTATATTAATCCCAACACAGATCCTGTCTAGGGTCGTCACTCCTAGTAATCTCATACGATGTATATTTCGTAGGTTGCTGTAAGGGCTGCCAGGGCTGTTGCTCGCACTCGTGTCACCGCTCCCCCATCACCTTATCAATACAGGCCTACTATACTCTCATTGCTACGGAAGGGTCGTCGCCTCCCGTAGACTTAGAATACGCTCGCGGTCACTACAAAGGGCTCGTCGCCTGATCAGTACAGTCCGACAGTAAGAATATAGTGTCACATACCACCATAATCTGCTCACGAGTCATAGGTGCTCACTGATCACTACGGGGAGGTTTGTGGCCCCAGCGTAGGCCGACAGCTCGACCACGGTGTCCCATACCACCATGCCCGACTCATGAGTCTTTATGGATCAAGGTATCATGGTTAATAGAGTTTATAATGGTAAGTTCAGTATCCTAGGTTCAAGCAGTTATGACTCATACAAGGTGAACATGCAATGGCCAGTCGGGTTACTTGACGGGCTCGACTAGCACGAGCGCATCTCAAGTCGAACGACATGAAGTGCATAAAACACTTTGTGTGGCTTAACCACTGCCGCCAACTCTAAAACACGACCCGCGTTCATCGACGCGTCGTTCGTGGCGAAGATAAGCCAACCACGAATTTATTCAGTTACCGACTGCCTGGACTAGGTATAGTCCCAAACATTTATGAATCCACATCAGCAATCACATAAGAGTAATGGAAATGAAATACAACAATGTGAGCATGTTAACACATGTTATAACATACAACTTAAGTAAATCATCTAACACATATATTTCATACATATAATGAAATCATGCATATAGCCAACATGTAGGAAATCATTTACCTCAGCATATTATTTGAGAATTCAATCTCAAACTAATTCATAACACTATTTAATTCAATAGATACTAATACAAACATTTATACAAACACTTAGACTACACACTTAAGTCTACATATAGTATGTCGACTCAAAGTGCGCATTTGGGCGAATCTCTTCACCAAACTAATTATGCACGCATTCCTAATATCCTAATGCGACAAGAAGCCATGTCAATCATATCAGCAAAATATGGATGAAATCAGTATTTCCTACAAATGCCTTAAATCTCATATTTTTCGTCTGCTTATGAAACAGGAAACGGACAGCATGTTGTACATGTCAAACGGCGTTGCCGTTGATAATCTACTATTAAACGACATTGAAAGCGTTGAAAACAGTCAATCAAAGTGTCTAGAATCCGCACCTTTTATCCTAGAAGTGTATTGATTCAAACGGAGCGTACACGCTTCGTCTACGGCGAATAGGCAATCTATTTTACAAGACGTATAAGCTACCATGCTAAGGAACCGACGGAACCTTAAATCAGCAAGGGTTTGGGGTCTTTTCTTACCTAGAAACACGGCGAAATCACCAAAAAAGTGATTGAGGTGCGTTGCTTAAGCACGTGCAACCGGTAGTGCAAGCAGCAGGAAATTCTCTCCCACTCTCTCTCACAATCTCTCACCTTTTCTCTCACACCAACTAGAGTTTCTAAAAAATTCGGATGGGTGAGAGAAGTGAGGGTTTAAGCCCCTTTTATAACCTAAAACATGCCCAAAACAGGCTTGGAAATAATGTTTACTTGATGCCTAACCAAATCGGGGCTGTTTCGGTCCAAAAAGATATTTTTGGAGGTCCCCTGGCCGAACGCGATCGGACTTAAGCTCATGCACGTCGGATGTCGCTCACATCCCATTTTCAGACTAGTAGTGTTCGTAGATCGCACGTGGCGGTCCAGTTTCAGTTCAGCGGTCATCGCACGTAGATCAGGTCTACAAGTCTCGTGATATGAAATAGAAATTTTTTCTGATCCGAGGGTGTAATCTGGCTGAATTCTGATGGTCAGAATGCTTAATAATAACGCGTCAAGTCGTGTGCCAGATTTGAATTTTAAATTTCAAATCTAACCCTATTCTCACTCTCTTCACTCCATGCTCAATGAAATAGCCTCTGAATATCGGTTGGACTTGATTTTTGAAATGATTGTCAAGTCCAACTAGGCGGTTATAACGGTCTAAGATTGTAGGTATCGGACTTTCGACGCGCGGTCTAGATCCAATACAAAGTTTCAAAGAGGTCCTGAGAACAAACCGGTTTAGAGTTTGATCCGAGGTTTTAGAGTATTATAGCTTCATTGGTTCTACTCACTTTGGGTCTTGTAGAACGTATTTAAAGTGATCAGGGACCATTTCTCAACTACTCTAGCGTTGCGCTAGCTAACTTACACTTATTTTTCAAAGAAATTAATCCTATGCGATTTCTGGTCGAGTTGGTACTCGAGTCCAAGTACAGATTTTTCCAGGGCGTTACACATCATGACTGGCGACTTGTCGCTTGCCAGGAAGGCTGTCGAGGATGCGAAGAAGGCTGCCGAGGATGCTAAGGCCGAGAGTGCCCGCATGGCGTCGCAGCTGTCGTCGGTCGAAGAAGAAAATTGGCGACTTCATTGCGTCCATGTAGCCTGTGAGCACACTTTGGCTAGGGCCAAAGCCGATGCTGTAGTGCTTATTCAGCTGGCTCAAGAAGAAGCCAGCCGGGCCAATGAAGCTAAGGACTAGGCTGTAGAAATCTTTCTCGAATCCAAGGAGTTTGAGGAGGAGAGAGATTGCTTGAGTAAGACCCTTATCCTAGTCCGTACTGTTCCGTCAACTCCCGCGATCCTTTCCATCAAAGTCCGGTAACCTACGACGTATAATCAATGTTTGCGTGTGACCCTAAGTTGTATCCTGTAGATTTGAGTCGACTTAATCTAAGACTTGTACTATTGCAATCGCACCGTCGTCGTGCTTCCAACGCCGCGACTCGCATACCGATCTGATACCCTGACTAAGAGATGTGGGTCGGCGTTTATTTTAAAGAAAATATCTCACGTTTATAATCCCAAGAGAATCTCTACAACATGTCAAATCAGTCTCATCAATCACTTCACATGTCAAGTACAAAGCACACATGCTTCCTTTCTCCATAAGTTAACCAACCACCAAGTCAACCCATCTCTTACCTCACCCATCACTCACCTCACATCCATCACCTCACCCATCACTCACATCCATCACTCTCTCTCCTTACATCCCATCTCTCTCTCTCTCTTTCTCTATACCATTTTCCAACCAATAAAGGAGAGAAAGAGAGGTGGACGTCCAAGCATTTCAAGGGAGAAATGTGAGTTGTGTGGTCCACCTTTTCCTTCCCAAAAACCTCCATCTTAGCCATCCATTTTTCATCTTCCACCATCAAAGAGAAGCACAAGGAGATAAGCTTTCCAACAGATCGAGAAGATCGATAGGTGGGTGCTTCCATAGCCTAGTTTTTCATATTTTAAAGATGGACCAAGTGAGGCCTACCAATCTATGGTATGGATCTCACTTTGGACCCTAGGTGTGGCCGATGGCCCACCTTGATCCTCATGATCATTCCATGATGGGGCCATTCTCCATGGACCCCATCATAATGTTTATATTTTCTTGCATAAAGAGGTCATATACACCGTTCATTTTGGGTAGAGAGGGATGTCCACCATTGATCTTTTATTTGGAGGGCCCATATGCAATGAGACCCATTGATGTATGATTGGATGCTTGAAACGAAGGGCTCATAGTGTCGGGGTCCCTCCATCACGCGTGTCCCTCTATCTTTCTCTCTTTCTCCCTCTCTGTTTAGTTATTTTTTTGTGTGTGTGATGAGGTGGCCATGTGGCCCACTTGGATGGACCCCACCATGAAGAATGTATTTGATCCAAGCCATTTGTAAGTGGGGCCCTGTAACATCCCAAAAATCGGAGGTCGAGCATAAACTCCACTCCCGAGTTCCAAAACATCATTTATGCAACATTTTCAAGGATGGATGAATGTCGGTTGTATAAGTGTATAAAACATGAAGTGGATTAAGCCAAAACAGCATATCATACTCGAGAGACAGTTAAATTTTACGAGCGGAAGACTGTGATAGTATATAGAACATATATAAACTGTTATAAGTCTCCAGAGTATGAACATCTTACCAGGTTAAATATATACATGTATACTCCAAAAATGAACAAAAAGAATATACATGAGTGTTTAAATAAAAGGCATAATACCAAGTGTATTGGCATCTAATCAATAACCCTGTAACCCCGTCGATCAGAACCTACATATAAGAGGAATCCTCCTCATCATCATCAAGTCCGGCTCTACTTCGCAAGCATCGCCATCATCTAAAACTCAAATAGGGACTGGTCGGTGTGGCTAACACCATCCCGTAATGTGGGAGTGAGTAGCTAACTCAGTGGAAACTATATAGCAGAGGTTAACATGTTATCAATTCAATCAAGCAGTAATGATAAAGCAGTACAATCAAACATGTCTTATATACTCTTGTTAATGTAAGAATGATATGAGGTAATGATGCATGCCCTCACCACAAACTCCCTCATGCGACATCATCTAACAATCGCGGCATGAATCACTACCATTGTGCTCTCACACCAACGCCAATGGCACATGCAGTGCGATGTCATGAGTATGATTATCAAGTTCTTATTAGTCCTTTTCATACAGCAGGATTGGGAAGCTAAGACACCTCCCTTATATCAATTTCCAACATTGATCCATTCTAGGGTCATCAGTCCTAAAATATCTCATATGATGTTACGTTTCTAGGTCGCTACAAGGGCTGCCAGGGCTGTTGCGCGCAATCGTTACATCACTCCCTCATCACTTTATCAATACAGGCCTAGTTTGTACTCTTGTTGCTACGAAGGGTCGTCGCCCCCACGTAGACTCAGAGTACGCTCGAGGTCACTACAAGGGCTGCCGGGCTGTTGCGTGTAATCGTTACACCACTCCCCCATCACCAATCATGTAGGCCGACAGCTCGAATATAGTGTCTCATACCACCATAATCGGCTCACGAGTCTGGGTTGCTCACTGGTCACTACGAGGAGTTTGTGGCCCCAGCGTAGGCCAACAGTACGATCACGGTGTCTCATACCACCATGCCCGGCTCATGAGTCTTAGGGGGTCACGGTATCATGGTTAACGGGAGTTTCACTGGTAAGCTCGGTGTCTTAGATTCAAACAGTAGTGACCAAACATGGTGAACAAACATCGGTCAATCGGGTTAGTCGATAAGTTCAACTAGGCCAAGTGCACGTTGAGTTGAACGGCATGGAATGCGTAAGCACTCCGTGTGGCCTGACCACTGTCGAACATCCCAAGTAAGACTCAGATTCATTAAACTCATCATATGTGGCGAAAACGACCTCAACCACTATTTATAGAACGATTACCGATTACCTGGACTGTAGCACAGCCCCAATCACATACAAATTCCATAGCCGGCATATGAGTCATATCCTACAATCATGTGGACATTCATGAAGTATAGCTTAAATGTAAATACAGTACATGGAGGAATTCACATACACCTTTAACATGATTCATCTAAGTTTATCAATTCATGGAGGAAATCATATACACAGTTAATGCGAATAATCTAAGTTACACAATGCATGGAGAAAATCATATACTCAAGTATTGTGATTGAGATTCATATCTCAACAACCTAACAATCACATTTTTACTAACTACTAACTCACTTAGGCATTTATACAAACACTTAGATTACACTATTCAACATATATTACGTATGTCGGTTCTATTACACAAGTCCTTTCGTCAAAGGGTTATCGCCTATACACAATCGTATATCCATGACAGTTAGTCATGGCTAACACGAAAGCGAGTTTTATACTCATTCAGTCATTTTCACAAACTCTTAGACTACACATACTAAATACATATCATATGTTGGTATATCATGTATTAGGCCAAATCCTTTCACTAGGGAGTTACCCCATACACCACTTGCATGTACCCACGGCATATAATCATGGCATGCATGAATCCGGGTTCCGTATTCATTTGATCATTTTCACAAACACGTGGGCTACACACTTTAACATATATGGCGTATATTGGCTGAGGCGTTATTTAGGGAAAGTCCTTTCGCTAAGGAGTTGTCACACATGTATCAAGCATATATTCAGGTAAATAATCATGTTAAATACAAATCCAAATTCTATACATATACGGTATTTTCTATAAATACGAGAAATACAGTATATTCAACATAATTAACGTATACTCAAAAATGAAACGGACAACACTTTATGCATGTGAAATAGCATCCACATCAGGAATCTATCATTATCTAACATTGAAAGTCTTGAAAACCATAATCTAAACGTATATAGTCCGCACCTTACGCCGTAGAATCGCAACGAACTCCACAGAGACTCTAAGTCTTTGTCTACGGCACAAGGATAACCTGTAGCATGAAATAGGTTAGCTACAATATCACTTAAACTATTCTAAGCTTCAAAACAGGTTAGGGTTAGGATTTCTTACCTAAGAACGAAGTCAGAATCGCCGGGATAGCGATTGCAAAGTGATGGTTAAGCACGTAGATCGGCAGGGAAGGATAGCAGGAAGATTCTTCCACTTCCCTCACACTTTCTCTCTCTTTTCTCTCTTCTCTCTCCTAGGTTTTCTCTCAAATTCGTATGGGTTGAATGAGGGAGGGTTTAAGGTCCTTATATAGGCCCAAAAGCGACGAAAATAGACTTGGGGCCAAGGTATACTTAGGTTATAACCAAATCAAGTCTGTTCTGATCCAACGGAGCATTTCTGGAGGTCCTGTTACTAAATACGGTCGGACTTAAACTCTCTAATATTGGATTTAGGTCAAGCTAAGTTTTTAGTCCAATTGGGTTTCCAGATAGACCGTGGCGGACCAGTTTCAGTTCAGCGGTCACCGAAACTCGATCAGGGCCACAAGTGCTATGACATGTATGGGCCACCTATCCTGATCCGAGGGTGAATTTAGGTTGAATTTTAATGGTCAGAACGCTTAAAAATAGCGCGCAAGTGACACGTTCCACATTACTTAAAATTTATTTAATTTTCTAAAAATCTTCACTTCTTACTCTCTTTACTTCGGACTCAACAAAATGGTCTCGGGACATCGTTTGGGCTTGATTTTTGAAATGATTGTCAAGTCCAACTAAGTGGTCATAATGGTCTAAGATTATAGATATCAGACTTTCGATGTGCGGTCTAGATCCGATACAAAGTTTCAAAGTACTCCTAAGAGCAACCGGGTTTAGAGATTGATCCTGAATTTTAGGGTAAGATAGTGTCAATGATTCTATAGGTTTTGGGTCTTACAGATCGTATTTAAAGTGGTTGGTGCTTATTTCACAGGTAATCTAGTGTAAAGCTAGTTAATTCATGTTAAATTTCTAAAGAATTTCGTTCTAAATGATTTCTTTGGCTTTGGAATTGAGTTATGAGAAGTTACCAAGGAGTTATGGTTGACCCATTGCCTAAGGACATCTAACCCCAGGTTGGCAAAAATCCTGGGTGTTACAAGCCCACTTCATATATGTGTTGTATCCACACTATATAGCCATGAGGTGGCCCACCTGAGTAGGGCCCACCTTAATGGGTGTTATATTAAAAACCGTCCAGCGTCCCTGGACGCTGGACGTTACTGGTATGAAAGTAAAAATAAAAGTTTGGTTTGAAATTGGGGTGGGTCACTTGTATAGGCCCCACCTTCATGAATGAATGTAATCCATGCCGTTCATCCTATTCTTTAGATTAATTGAGGCGTTGAGTCGAAATTTGAGGTCAATCCGGATATTTGGTGGACCTTATCTTAGAAAATAGTATGTTGACCATTAAAATTCACTATGGCCTACTTTGATTTTTTTCTACACATCGAAATATACTGAATATTGGGCTTGATATGTTGGTTATGGATAATAGGAACCAATGGCTGGGGTGGATCCGTCCGACGCGAGCCCCACACGTGAAAAACTATGGAATTTCAAGTTTTTTTTAAAAAAATAATTATAAAAGAGGCAGCGCCTGCTGCTCTGCGTGTATAGGCGGGCGGACAGGGACGCACAGTCCCAGCCGTGGGCCCCACCATGATGTATGTTTGATATCCATGCCATTCATTAGGTGGTCACCTCCTGAGGTGGCCCCCCTCCCAATATCAGGCTGATATAATGATCAAGTGGCCCACATCACAGGAAATAGCGGTGATTGAATTTCTGCCATTGAAACCCTTTTTAAGTTGGCAGAGGTTTTGGATCACTGGGAAATTTTCCTTTCCTTTACATCCAGGTCCGTGTAACCTTACCAACAGGTTGGATTGCTTATAAACATTATGGTGGGCCCCATGTGGGACCCATAGTGATGTATTTGTTTTATTCACACCATGGACAGTGAAACCCACCATGGTGCAGGTGTCTTTAACTCACTGTCCAGGACTGGACGGTGGGACCCCCTAGTGATGTATGTGTTTTTTACACTGTCCACTGCTTGGAAAGTGGGACCCACCATAATGCATGTGTTGCATCCCCACCGTCCAACCATTTTGAAAGCCCATTTTAGGGCTTGAGAGTAAAAATGAGTCAGATCTAAGGTTCAGGTGGAACCCACCATGGTATGTGTTTCATTCGTGCCATCCATCATGAGGTGGAATCCACCACGATATATATGTGTTTTGTCCACTCCATCCATTGATTTCATGATGAAAAATCATCCGAAAAGGACTATTTTTAGAGTGAAATCTGTGCAGTGCACGGGTTTGTCTACTTCGCCGTCCATCTTGTATTTAACGGCTAGGATGTTGCAACAGCCTGCATGGTTTTAGAATGCCACTTTGGCAAGGGTTAAATCTTCCTTCTAAACACAATGGACGGTACAGATCGATGATTTAAATATGGAGTAGGCCGTATTAAGAAAATTTTAAATGCACAGTGTAAACACTGTTTACGTAAATGAGAAAATGTCATGCATGTATGTACGTGATGTGCATGCAATGTACATATAGATCTATGGTGATGATCGTGAGAAATCTGTTTCATCCATCCACATTGTCAGCTCATTTAAAGCGTTGAGACCGAATTTGAAGCTTATCCAGATATCAGGCGGGCCCCAAATCATGATTTCAGGGGCTGATCTATCAGTTTATCCATTTCCAGAAGGATCCAGGAGCTAAAATTTAACGTGTACGGCTAATTTGTGGTCTCAAGGTTACATATAAAGTTTTGAGCTGATTGGATGGTGACAACCCATAATCTTACACTCTGGATGGGTTTTTAGGCCCGTTTAACAGGACGCCTTAGGAATTTTAATGGTGAAAATCATTACCACTACTTATTTATTGGTGTGGCCCATTTGAAACGCATATAACCCATGTGATGTGGCCCACTTACCATGTTTAAGGCCCGTTGTTGAGGCCCACCTTTGGTGTGTTGATGGCCCATGGGTTGAGGCACATTGTAATGAATTTGGGGTCATGGGTTAAGGCTCATTGTGATGTATTAGGCCCATGGGTTAAGACCCATTGTGATGTATTCTAGGGCCCATGGGTTAAGGTCCATTGTGATGTATTCTAGGGCCCATGGGTTGAGACCCATTGTGATGTATAAAGGCCCGTGGGTTGAGACCCACTGTGATGTGTATAGGGCCCATGGGTTGAGGCCCAGTGTGATGTATTTAGAACTCATGAGTTGAGGCTCATTGTAGTGTGATTCCACCATGGGTTATGTAATAACATTTACGGCGGGCCATGCCTTGGGAGCAATGTTGGTTTGACGTCCACATTGTAAGAATAATGTTGGTTAAATGTCCGCATTATAATTCTCCCTAAGGCTCATTGATAGGCCCATACTTGTTGTGTGTAGGCCATCAAGGCTCATCTTTGTTGTGAAGATATTTCATCATTATATAAAATGCTTAGTTTAACTCCATGATTCATGCCCATACGCATCATATGT
The DNA here is from genome assembly GCA_037074715.1 of Magnolia kwangsiensis. Lineage (NCBI taxonomy): Eukaryota > Viridiplantae > Streptophyta > Magnoliopsida > Magnoliales > Magnoliaceae > Magnolia > Magnolia kwangsiensis. The sequence continues at coordinate 104,761,676 of CM073581.1, forward strand.
ATGCCTGATATAAGGAATGTTTGATCATAACATACGTCATTGGGCAGACTATTTACGGGACTCCTTATGAGAAGGAGTGCTTACATTATCGTGTCGTACGCACATGATTACTGCATGACTAGGTAGTGTGATTCATGCATCTCACATATATGTGACTTGATCATTGTATGCCCTAGCGACATCAGGGTCGTGGCCTCCACAGGCACATTGTGGATGGCCAGATGGGACACCGAAAATGCTTGGTTCTAGCACTATGGGCACGTAGGATGTCCTTAGGTGAAAATCCCAGAACCCCCTTGGTACTAGGAGATGCTCCAATGTCTAGACCGAGTGGAATATAAGCGCTGGTACCTATACCATGAGGCCATGTCTCCCACTGTGTCGTGGTCGGTTGGAAGGAGGTGTGGCCTTATCTGCCCGAGTGAGGGGGCTATAAGCTAGGCTGAGTATGACCAGATCGTAAGTGGGTCTGCTATCGACGTGCTGGATAGGTATTGACAGACTATTAGCCAGGCGGATAGTGAGGTCTCTTACGCTTGCTGGGCTGTGCAGCTAGGGAGGAGGCAGTCGGAGTGGAGTGTAATAGACCCCGGTGATTTCTCATAGAGAAATCGTACTGATACGTGGACTTGATATGAGGACTGACATGATATTATGACACCCCGTCACTGTTGTACATGTGGGCAGGCGCACGTGGGTGGATGCTGATGTAGGCGGGTGTAATGTGGGCAGGGCTGAGGCCTGGGCGAGCTACTACACTGGGTGAGCTACCAGCGGTTGGCAGGCTACTGTGCTGACAGTCTACTGAGTAGAAGTTGCATACTCATTCATTCATCCATTCACTATCCACTCGGGCTGGTGGTGCGTAACTATTTGTTACATGTACCTTCGCAATGGCCAAAATTTCGGTTGGGACGCGTGACTAACCTAAGATCAGGAGTTTACCACATTGTGTTTGACTATCCAAATTTAGGTATGAGACTGGTTTGGATAGAATTCCCTTGTGATGAATCCCGTAGCCTGCGATACTACGTACTATCATCCCGACTTCACTCCAGCTTAGTCATTTCATTCGCATCGCATATTGCATTTCATCCACGACATATGACATTTTGGATTACTACGTTTCTGCACTTATATGGCTTAGAAGGACTTGACAGGATCTGCATATTGCATCGCATCTGCAGTATATAATATTTGGCTCATTATGAATTGCATTGCGTACTCTGATATTATGTGACTCATGGACTTACCAGTATATTTCTGCTTACTCTGATATCGTATGATTCATGACCTTATCATTTTTCCTACTTATCTCGATGATGTATGATTTACGGACTCTATAGTATACTCGGCACTTACCTTACACAAACTTACACCACCCTCTAAGCTTTTGTAAGCTTATGCACGACAGATGCGTGCAGGTGGCGTTAGGTTGCAGCAGCATTGAGCTTGGAGCGTGCAGCGGTTTTCAGGAGCTGTAATTTTGATATATGTATTTTTCTTTCAGCATTGTATTCAAATGATTATATTAGTAGATATGTGATGATGATGTTGCCTTTATAATTTAGGAAAACTTGTGGTTATGCTTATTACAAAAAAAATGTACGTTGGAAAATCCTCCTTGTAGGATCTCAAGATCGAAATTTGGCGTATGTTGCGCTAGGAGCCGAGAATGGGATACTACGGAAGCTGTCGGCACCGGATTCGGCGATCGGGATTCCTGTGAATCCGATTTCTGAGTTTTGGGGCGTGACAGCTTGTATCAGGCGAGTTACAGAGATTGCGTCCTGCAAATGAAGGAGGCTTTCCCCGACCTTGATCTTTCTGGTTTTGAGGGCGCCCCGAGTCCTGAAGATACAACGGCTGGCAAAGAGGCTCCTGTTGCTGCTGAGGCTGATGTCTTTGGGACTACTTCGGGAGTGGTCCAATCTGGGACTGCTTCAGGAGTGGTCCAATCTGGGACTGCTTCGGGAGTAGTTCAATCTGGGACTGCTTCGGGAGTGCCTCCGACCGAGGAGCAGTGACCGTGCATCATTTTTGGCACTCACACCAGCATAATGTCGGGCTTTGACGGCGACCGAATCTCAACTTCTTTTTGGTACCATCATCGGCTCCTCGAGATAACCTTCCTCCAAGGCCGACTTGAGAGCATCTGCGACCGAGAGAGATCACTCTTTTGGTCGGAGCCAACTACGAACTTTTTCAATGTAATCGAAGTAGAATCTGATGTAACCCGATGTAAAACACTTAACGTGATGAATGAAAATTCTTGGTTTTATTGAGTCGACTCAGTTTACATGTGTTTTTATTCTTTCAACCCATTATGGCCGACTTAAGGATAATAGATTTTGAGGTGCTCGGCATTCCAGGGGTGAGGCAGTAGCTGTACATCTAAGTTTTTCAACCGATACATTCCGAGTCGGATGGTACTTGAGATGACATAGGGTCCTTCCCAATTGGGTCCTAGTGTGCCTGTACCAACTTCTTTTGTATTTGGGAACGTTCTCCGGAGGACCATGTCTCCAACTCAGAATCGTCTGTATTTAACTTGGGCGTTACAGAACCGAGCCACTTGTCTCTGCCGAGCCATCATTCGCAACCGAGACTCTTCTCTTTTTTCTTCCACTAGGTCAAGCTCGAGTGACAGGAGTTCTTCATTGTCTGGTTCGTTGTACAAATCGCCTCGTGCTGAATGTATCCCAATCTCGACCGGGGTAACCGCCTCCGAGCCATAACTGAGGGAAAAAAGTCTCCCATAGCAGTTCGAGCAGTGGTTCGGTAAGCCCACAGTATCTTCTAGAGTTCCTTAGCCCACTCTCCCTTGGCTCGGTCAAGCTTCTTTCGAAGATGCTTTTTGATGATCTTATTGATAGCCTCGACCTGCCCATTCGTCTGAGGAGTGTACACGTTTCGAATCCCGAGATTGCTACACATCTCGCGAAACTGTCTGCTATCGAACTGTCTCCCATTGTCAGTAACAATAGTCCGAGGTATCCCGAACCGACACACGATATTCTTCCATATGAAATCTGTGATCTTCTTTTCGGTTATTCTGGCTAATGGCTCGGCTTCGGCCCATTTGGTAAAGTAGTCTACTGTCACCACAGCAAACTTAGTTTGACCCTTGCCTAAGGGGAGTAGTCCGATGATGTCGATTCCCCACTCTGCAAAGGGCCAAGGGCCAGTCATGGGGGTCAACTCTTCGAGAGGCTGTTTTAGAATTTCTACGAAACCCTGACACTTATCGCACCTTTGGACGATCTTCTAAGCGTCGTGTTGTATGGTTGGCCAATAATATCCTTGTCACAAGACTTTGTGGGCGAGTGATCATCCTCCCGAGTGGTTTCCACATATCCCCTCATGTATCTCCCGTAACACGTAGTCAGCTTCATGGAAATTTAAACACCGTAATAAAGGGGTGTAAAAACCCTTCTTATATAGCACCCCATTTAACATGGTGTAGCATGATGCTCGGATCTTTAGTCGTAAGGCCTCAGCACGGTTCTCGGGCAGCGTCCCTTCATTGAGATATTGGACAATAGGATCGAGCCAGGTGGGTTCTGACTTAATTGCATGTACAGTCGAGTTGATCGATTCTTTGATCGGTTCGTTGATACTCGGCTTAGCTACGAACTCGATCGGAACTGACCTAGGTATGTCACCTTCTTCAGCCGAGGCAAGTTTTGCTAGTAAATCGGCTTTGGCATTCTCGGTCCTAGGGATCCGAGTTACTTTACATTACCAAAATTCGTTGATTAATTCTTTGAATTTTTTCATGTATGCCTTTAATTGTTCTTTACGTGTCTGATAAGCGTCGGTGACCTGATTGACAACCAACTGTGAATCGTTGAAAACATTAAGGTGAGTCATGCCCAGACTTGCAACGAGTCGAAGGTCGAGCAATAAGGCTTCGTATTCTGCTATGTTGTTAGAGGCTTGAAATCTAAGTCGTAAGGCATACTGCATGTAGGTTTGATCAGGAGTTTCTAACATTACCCCAGCCCCGCTTGCCTTAGAGTTGGAGGAGCCGTCGACAAACATATTCCAGGGGACAGGGTTGGGACGTGGGCCGAGAGAAGCAGACGTTGATGCTTCGGTGGACGGGTCAGATTTGGTCTCTACGTCGTCTTGTGGAGTTAATTCGGCAATGAAGTTGGCCACGACCTGTCCTTTAATTGCAGTTCTTGGTTTATACTGTATGTCGAACTCGCTCAATTCAATAGCCCACTTCGTAAGTCGGCCGAAAGCTTTAGGTCTCATAAGGATCTGACGCAATGGAAGGTTGGTCATGACGATGATGGTGTGAGCTTGAAAGTATGACCGGAGTCATCGTGAAGAAACTACCAAGATCAAGGCTACTTTTTTCAGGGACAGGTACCTTGTCTCTGCTGGTAGTAATTCTTTGCTGACATAATACACAGGTAATTACTTTTCGTCATGTTCTCGTATTAGAGCCGAGCTAATCGCTACATCAGATACAGCCAGGTATAGTAGCAGTGCTTCTCCTAGCTCCGGTTTTAATAAAAGCGGTGGAGACCCAAGGTAAGACTTTAGTTACTGGAACACTGTTTCACATTCTTTCGTCCATTCCATCGATTGTCGTCCCTTCAATTGCTTGAAGAACGGGAGACATCTATCGATGGCTCGGGATGGGAAGCGGTTAAGTGCGGCTACCCGTCCGGTCAGTCTTTATATGTCTTTAATCGTCTTCGGGGACTCCATGTCGAGCAATACTTTGATTTTCTCGGGATTTTCTTCAATTCTTCGCAGACTGACTAAGAGTCTGAGGAACTTCCCCGAGCTTATACCAAAAGCACATTTGCTCGGATTTAACTTCATTTTGTATTTGTACAAAGTCAGGAACATTTCTTCTAAGTCAACTATATGGTCGGCTGCGAGTATACTTTTGACAAGCATGTTATCTATATATACTTCCATGGTTCGGACGATCTGTCGAGCGAACATTTTGTTCACCAGCCTTTGATACGTTGCACTGGCATTTTTCAAACCAAATGGCATCACTCGGTAACACTAAAGTCCTTTGTCAGTGACAAAGGTAGTCTTAGATTTATCAGGTTGATGCATTACAATTTGGTTATACCCAGAATACGCATCTATATTACTGAGTAATTCATGCCATTCTGTGCTGTCTACCAACTGGTCGATTCTCGGGAGAGGAAAGCTATCCTTAGGGTAGACTTTATTCAAATCTGTATAGTCAATACAGATACGCCACTTCCTGTTGTCTTTTTTCACCAGAACAACATTAGTTACCCATTCCGGATAGTATATCTCTTCTATGAACTCTACCTTGAGGAGCTTGCCGACTTCCTCTTCGATGACAACATACCTTTCTGGGCCAAGAGGACGTTTTTTCTGTTGAATCAGTCAGTACGTCGGATCGATGTTGAGTCGGTGCGTCATGACCGAGGGATCGATCCCGGGCATATCATCATGGCTCCAAGCGAATATGTCTGCATATCGTCGAAGTAGAGCTATTAGGTTGTCTTTGAGCAGGGGCTTCAGGGATGAACCGATCCGTACTACCTTTGATTCATCTGTCTCGGCCAGGGGTACCGAGACAAGTTCTTCCAGTGGTTGCCCACGTTCGTGCGTCTCAATTCTAGGGTCCAGCGACTTAATCATTGATATTTCGGTCAAGACTTTTACTGCTATGGCATGGCAACGTCGAGCATCTTACTGATCTCCTTTCACGATTCCTACTCCTGAGTCAGTCAGAAATTTCATGGAAAGGTGGTATGTGGACACCACAGCTTATAAGAGACTCAAAGTAGGTTGGCCAAGTATAGCATTGTAAACCGACGTTTGGTTGACAATCAGGAAGCTACCATCACTATCGTCTGATGCGGAGAATTCCCGGCAGTGAGCGGTAATGAGGCGATCCCTTCTGGGAGCACTTGTCCGCTAGAAAATCCGCTCAATGGGATTCGAACCAGGCGTAATGTCGACCGTTCAATACCCATTTTGTTGAACGCTTGAGTGAAGAGTACATCCGCAAACGATCTAGTGTCGATGAGAATACGGAACACTTTTCTGTTAACAATGGTGAGAGTGATGACTAGAGCATCATCATGGGGATGATGGATACCTCGAGCGTCATCCTCGGTGAATGAGATACAGTACTTTTCTTGTTTCTTTTCCTTAGGGGGCCGATGCAATATGAAAACCTCAGATTCAGGCCGACTAATGCTCTTGGTGTGATTTTTCCGTGCATTGTTTGAATCGCCCCTGCCCTAGGGACCACCGACGATCGTTCGGATCTCTTCCGTGACTCAGTTTTCCCTCGTACATTCTTCGACAGACCCGGTTCTCTCAACATGTTCTTCGAGTCGGCCTTCTCTAATGAGTCGCTCGATTTTCTCTTTCAAGTAATAGCAATCACTTGTGTTGTGCCCGTGATCACGATGATAGTGACAATATTTATTTTTATTTCGTCGATTAGGATTGCCTCGGAGTTTATTAGGCTAGTTAACGAGACCTTCACTTTTGATCTCTATTAACACTTGCTCCTGAGTTTTATTCGGGGGGGTGTATGTGAAATTTTTTTATCGGATCGCTTGCCTGACTTTCCTTCATTGCGTGGTCGATCGTCTTTACGCTTTCTTCCTCCAGCCGAGTCGGCTTCTTTCTTGGCTGACTCTTTGGCCGAGGATTTTGCGTTCTTAACCGTTTCACGCAGGAGTTGCATTTTTTCAGCATCTGCGTATTTATCCAAGCGAGCCATAAACTCGCCTAAAGTCTCCGGCGGGTTTTTATCCATAGATGCTAGAAAAGGCTTATTTTTGACTCCTTGCCTGAGCACGTTAAGTGTTGTCTCTTCCGAGTGTTTTTAAACTTGAAGAGATTCGAAGTTGAAGCGCTTGATGTAATCCTTCAGTAGTTTTCCTTCCTTTTGAACTATATTGTTCAGGTGTGCGGACGGCTTCAGTTTCTTTTTTTCACCGATAAAGTTGGTGAGGAAGGCATCGCTGAGTTCTGTGAAAGAACTGATAGACTTCAGTTTCAATTGTTTGAACCAAAGTCGAGCTACGTCAGTCAACATGAGGGAGAAAGCTTGGCACATAACAGCATCTGAGGCATCATGGGACTCCATATAAGTTCTAAAGCATTCAATATGCTCAGTTGGATCAGTTTTTTCAGAAAAAGGAGTAATTTGGAGGAGGTGGAACCTCTCCGGTAACCAAGCCTACATTACTTCATCCACAAATGGGGAAACTTTTATCTTGGACTTAGTCAGGTGTGTATTCCGACCTTACTTCATGTCCGCCATCTCTCTCGCTATTTCCTCCCAAATTTCCTTTTTGAAGTCCTGGATATCAGCTCTTCAGGGTTCTGCGCTTTCTGTCGTTTCTTCCATGGGAAGCCGACTGCGCCTCCTTTAATTTATTCTATGGAGTAAGTCAGAGAGGGGCAATACGGTTGTTGCTAAACGAGCCGGCGCTAGTTCATTCGGACCTTGGTGCTGACTTGGCTGATGGAGCGATCGCAGGGCAGTAGATTGAGCGTCGAATGCTGGCGGGGGAACCTGTGCCGTCTTGTGATGTGGCTGCATCTGTTGATTATACAGCTACTCCAACATCTGGTTCATAACATTCATATCGAATTGCATCTCTTAAACCTCTTGATCCAGTTACGCATTCCCTCGGTCCTACCAACTGTTGGTCGCGGCAGATGTCATGGGCGGATCTGCTCGCGGCATCGCCGGCGGGGCTTCTTGAGCTACGCTGGCAGCGGTTTCGCCTGCTTCACTTTGGTCCACTCTTCTAGTTCTCGCCATTAAAACTTGTGAACTTATTTGTTAACTCTTCAGATAGAGCGTGAAAAATGGCTTTTTGCTCGTTTTCCACAAATAGCACCAAACTGTTGATGTGAATTTTTGGTGAACCATTTGCTCTTCTCGTCTCTCACCTGCACAATATCAGATATAAAGGGGACCCTGGCTAGAGCCGAGGAACCTCCGATGCCTAAGTCAGTTATCAGGGATGATAGAGAAAGCTTTTCTGGGTTAAAATTTTCATACTTTTCACCGTGATGGGGATGATTATTTAAAGGCATGGGAAGGCCCTACCATATGGGGATTTTCTTCTCATCTTTTCAGAGATTTGATATTCTTGACGGATTTCTCTCGATTCCAAGATCCTCAGGATCGAACATCTAGATCTTCGGGATGATATTATAAACTGTTTTTTACTTACTCGGCTCGGCCGATTCCGACTCATATGATGGATGAGTCTCGGCTGGCTTATAAGGTAAGTTTTACGCCTTCTGTCGGGTAAGAATAATCTCGGCTCTCTTCCGTTATCCTTTCTTATCCTATAGTAGACATTACTAACTTGTTGAGTCGATTTATTCTATCGGTCAAGTGACTTATATCTTTCTAGCCTTTATTCGGCTTGTATAGACGTTGCTAACTCATTGATCGAGTTAACTTAAGTCGTCTCATACTTTTGTCTTTTGGCCGTGCACTATTCTCTCGACCCTAACTATTATCTTGGACAACTTGGACAATATTAGTAGGGTTGACATACTCCATCTTCAAGTCTCCAGACTTAACATATTTTTCTCCAATAATAAGCCTTAAAAAGTTTTTAATAGTGTGCATTTAATCACGACTATTTCATGTAATATAGTCTACCGTGGGTTTGAATATGATTCGCCAGAGGTTCATGTCCTAAGATTAGCTGGAAGAACGGATGAACCGCATGGATTTATATAAAAACACATGTCATAATTGGCCTTACAATTATAGATCCACCAATCTTGATAGTTATAGATTCATCTTGATGGGTACTTATCCACTGAAATCACGCTGATATATTCGAGCTGTGTCACGTGTCCACGGACGCGGATTCCCTGCTAAAGCCTTTAGCAGTAAGTTCGTGTGCAAGGATATTGGATGTGGCCCACTGCAATGTAATGAGAAATCCATTCCGTCCATCCGTTTTGTGAGATCATTTTAGGATGTGTGAGAAAAAATGAGTTAAATACAAGGGTCAAGTGGGTCACATGAGAGGAAAATGAGAAAATAAATTCCTACCATTGAAACCTTCCTTGGATCCACATTAATGTTTATATACATTAATGTTTATATGCTATCCAAACCGTTTACAAGGTCATTTGCAAAGGAATGAAGCGAAAACACCCAAAATATAACCTTATATAAAAATTTATAGCCATAAGAATGCTTCAACGGTGCTCACAAAATTCCCACTGTTTTCATCTTGTGTGGCTCACTTGACTGTTGGATACATCTTATTTTTATTCCCGCTTACTAAAATGAGCTCTAAAAACGGATGGACGGGATGAATTTCTCAAAAACATCCCAGTGAGCCCCACCCAGCAATCTTGCGCGGGAACTTCTTGCTAAAGGCTTTGGCAGGGAATCCGTACCCTGCGTCCACCGCCTCAATATTACTAAACGACAAACATTCGTACCAACGTATCTGTTTTATGAAAAATATCAGGCTGATATTTTGATTACCTTGGATATTTGCGCTGGACACGGATTTTCTATTTACACTGTCAGTGGTAAGGTGACAGCTGGTACCAACGGGTGGGCCCTATCTGCCCATTATTGTGTGCGTTTTATCACAGCGTCGGTCCATTTTTTTGGATCATTCTCAGCATGATTTCAAAAAAAAAAATGAGATATATTCAAATCTCAGGTGAACTAGGAGACATAGACAATAGTGATTGATCGCTCCCTGTTAAAATCTTTCTATAGTCCATTATAATATTTATTTTGCGTCACGGACCCTTGGATGGATGAAGTTTGATCCAAAATTTATGTGGCCCAAAAAGATTTTAACGGTGGACATCAAATTACCCCCATTTCATATCATGATCCACCTGACATTTGGATCTGCTTAATTTTTGAGCCCATATATAAAATAATTTAGAAAAGCGGGTGGACCGTGTTGATAAAATAAATATATCATGGTAAGTCCACGTACCACCGTACATTAGCCACTCTTTACTGACGGCGTCTGTACGAGGCGGAAACGGATTGGCTGCCACCAGCCCGGTGGTGGATAGTTGGTGTTCCGTGGGCCCCTCCATATCATGTGTGTTTCATCCACGTCGTTCATGCAATTCGACAAATCATTTTAAGGCTTCAGTTAAAAAGGAGAGGGATGAATATCTCAGGTGCACTACACGGCAGGAAAACAATAGTAATTAGATATCCACTATTAAAATCCTCTTGAGGCTTACTTGTATTGTTTATTTGACATCAAATCTATTGATTAGAAGGAAAAAAACAAATACCTGCTTGATCCAAAACTTTTATAGTAACTAAAAAGTTTTTAATTTAACATTGTTTTCTGTAATGTGATCCACTTGAGATTGGGATATACCTCATTTTTGGTCTCAAACTGTAAAATGATCTAGAAAAATTGATGGATGGCATAGATGAAACACATACATAATGGTGGGCCCACAGAGCACCGACCACCCGCCATTGGCTGGTGGCAGGGGAGTAGCCAATCCCATTCCGTGTGAGGCCATCTTCATGGTGCGGCTTCCCTTTTCGTCGGGCTACGTCCCATATAACTAAGATGTTCTGTTTGGATCTGGTAGACTGGAATCCTGTATACCACTTGTGGTGGGAAATGCGTGCAACACCGAGCTATGTGGGGCCTACCATTAAGCGTTTATAAAATCCAGTCCGTTTGTCCATTCTGGGAATTTATGCTAGGTGTATGTGAAAAATTCAAGTCATTCAAAAACTTAGATGGACCATGACGCAAGAAAATTTTAAAATTGTACCTAAAACCTATATATTTACATGGTGCAGCCTACTTGACTTTTGGATCAGTATGAGTTGACTTTTTTTCATCTAGCGGGGATCATTGGATGAATGGATTTGACGGAATATAAACTGCAAGGTGGTCCCAAGAAGGTTTCTATTGTGGGAGTCCACATCCCCATTGTTATCTATGGTGTGGTCCACCTATGTTTTGGATGGGTCTGATTTTTTTGAATTTAGCTCCTAACATAAGGTTTTTGGACTGATGGCCCCAGGACGGAATTCGGCTGGTGACTCTAACACCATCAAAGCTTTGTGGCCCCGCCATGATGTATGTGTCTTATCCACGCTAACTCATTTTGAGCATGAGCTCAACAATAAGTCAATTCTAAAGGTACGAGTGGACCACACCACAGGAAAGAGAGAGTGAATGTTTACTGGTGAAAATTTCTTGACGTTATGGGTCAAGATGTTATTTGTGTTGGGTCCTTACTCTAGCTCCGGTGGTAGACTCCCATGAGTTTCAACACTCGGTCATGGGTGCGAGTGCCCATAGGTGGTGAAATCCCACTCCGGTGTAAGTATGTGGGGGTGTGCTTTATTTGTGTTTTCCCTTCATTCGTAACTTTTTGAACAGGTTTGATGGTAAATAACCATTATTTTATCCTTATTTTTTGCCCTAGTGCCCCATTCTTTATCCCATGCCTTAAAATGCTATGAAAAAAATGAATAGATAATACACATAAAACACATATATCATGTGTGTCAAATAGAACTTTGACACCAGCTACAATGGTGTTGAGGTCATCAGCCAAACTGCATGTTTGTCCAGGCAATATCTGGGCTTGGCGGTTGACCCCAACACCAGAAACAACAGGGAATAACCATACACAGTTTGGTTGGAGCACAACTTGGCTGCAACACTTGAACCAGCGATGTGTTTAAGACCCTGACCGTAGGACCCACATTGATATATTTGATGTGTATATATATTTACTGTTTATTTATTTTTTCCAACTTATTTTATAGCTCAGTCCATAAAATAAAGCAGATACAAATTTTAGGTGAACCACATTATAGAAAATAAATGACTGAACAGAAATTTCATGATGATTAAGGAAATATAAAAGAAAATTTTCATCTTACCTTATTTTCCGAGCTTTGCTTTCCTTTTCTTTTTTTCTTTTTTTCTTTTTTTTCTTTTTTTTAAAATTCTTTGTTTTTACCGGCCTATTTAGCAGTTGATTTGTCTTCTGTTTTTTTTTTGCATGGTTTCTCACAATATTGGGTGGTACTTCTTTAGACAGCGGCAATTTATAGAATTCATGCTTACTTGGCTGTTTGTCCTGTGGCAAATATACTTCACAGTTCAGCATTAGGTTGACTACCAGTGGCCCTTCCTATGTTGGAGACCACTTACTGTATACTTTTAGTTCTCAGTGTCAATAGGAAGAATGGTTTCCTAGACCATCTCTTATTCGCTGAAAACCTTCCGTTTCACTTTTTAACTGTAGCCTCTGGCAATCTTGGCTTTGTGTACTCTCAATGTATTAAGAGTTTGCAGTCAGATATTGTTGAGCTCAAAACATCGTTTTGGTGAATTTCTCGAGAGTTGGTTGGTTCTAGTAAGCCACCCTGAATGAAGCATTATTCAATTCCATTGGCAATACAACATCATTCCCATAAGGGCAAATAAAGTAATTCTAGTGCTCGTCCATTTAGAAGTTCATTAAGCCAGCAACACATTCGACAATGTTGTATACCATGACCTTGGATGATTGTCTACCATTTGTTTGATGATATTTTTCAGGATCTTATTTGTCAACTCGGCCTACCTGTTGACCGGAGCCTACAACAGCATGGAATAGATGACTTGAAGTGAAATGCATGCATGGGTAAGTTCTGATGGATATGGAGGAAATCTTCTGCGACTTGAAAGTGAAGAATTCCGAACATGCCGGTAGTCTAATCGGTTTATTTGTGGTTGAGGAGAATAGCGAGAGTCCAAGATCCAACAAAGACAAGTACTTGTGAGCCTATGAAAATTACTGTATTTGCATGGAGTGGAATGGCAGTTAGCCCAAATGGCCATTGTGCTCAATTCTTCCATCTGAAGAATTGAGCTCACTTGTTATTTTGACTGGTAAGATGGACTTCATCCACTCCGCTCAATGCAAAAAGGGGTTTCCGCACTTCCAAGATAAGGCCAGTTTGGAATTTTCGCCGCACTCCAATTGGCGCCTTGTCCATGGATGGAAATTCTCTGTTACAGCAATTTGGTTGTTGTTATTGTGATAGTTAATCCATGATATACATGCCATTAAGTCTTTGTTGTTGTTGTTTTCGTTGTCGTCGTTGTTGTAGAGAATGTATGATGGACATGCCATTGCAGTTTCTTTTATTAATGATTGAAGGTTCAAGGATGTAAGCTTAATGCATGACTGATATTAAGAGATCATGAACCAATCCATTGTTAGAAATTGTAGTTCTTTGTACACAACGGAGGATAGAAGAAAATGATAACGAAACGATCAGATTTATGGAGTTCAAGGCTTGACTTGAATAGTCAATTTCTCAAGACAGATTTGCTGCCCTTTTTCTGGAATTTCCAGCAAGTGCAAATGAAGGAAATCTGCAAATTGTCTTCAGGATACAATGAACTCTCAATCCGATTTTCAACACGAAAATTTGCACATTTAAGTGTTGAACAGATCTCTAGTTTAAACACTGATATGCCGTAAGACGTTCAGAAAAAATTCAGTAAGAGATTAGATCGAGAGTAATTGCTCAGAAGATGATATAATCTTAAGGATAAGAATTACTTCTTCTGGATTATAGCATCCAGGATTTATATCAATTGAAGGGTTATGGATTTCTTCCTGAAGAGGTGCTAAAGAGACTCTTCAAGAAATCCACACCCATTCACAGCAAATAATTGCCTTCCATGAAAGGACATGACCTTTTGTCCTATGACAGTTATTTCTGTACCCATTCAGACAGAAGCGGTTATCCAACAGGAAAAACTGTATCCACATAAGCGACACATGGCATAGGTGCCACATGTACAATCATGTCATAATTACTCTTAATCAACAAAAGATAATAAATCATCAGGGTTCAATTCCATGACCCAAAAAATTTGAACCATGTGCCAAAAAGACTAAGTTCTTTTAGCTCCTTGTGACGATGCGAACGTGCGCCTAATAAAGCGCCAAAAAGCGCCCAAGCAGCCCTACAGCCCATGCCACGCGCGCGCGTGCGCGAACGGTGCTTCGCACCGTCCTCGAGGAGATTTGAACCCTGGTCGCATAAGCAAAAACCCCCCCTCTCTTACCGACAGGCTATTCATACTATTTATGGAAAGTTTTAAATAATTAATATATTTATTTACTTTGTAAAAATAATTTTATTTTTGAAATTTATTTGTAATTTTTTTTTATATATACAAAAAAAAAAAAAACATAACATCGATTGTACATGTGGATATGGATTGGTTTAATTTAGGCTCCTGAAGTCCAATTGGTGACCATCAAATGGATGGTTAAAAAGATGAATGGTATTCCAATTTTGATGGGCAAAATTAGATGATTTGGATCATCCAATCAGTGTGATTTTCAGTCTTATATCCATCTGCAGTGGGGCCCACTATTTGGACAGCCCTGATGGATATACATATATGCCATGTCTACAGTCTGGAGGGACAGAATATCTTGGTGGTGGTTGGGGTTCACCTCTTCAATCATAGAAATTTCTCTCATATAGGGCTGGCAATGGATATCTATTTACCTAACAATCTCAGATTTGGATATGTGATCTTTTACTCAATTAGCTAACTTCTAAGCTGGTTCAAATGAAAATATTACCATAACGAGGACATTTTTGTAATTTACCTAACTGATAATATTTTAAACTAAAGTATGAAATAATAATAGTGATAGATCGGATGGATAGAGTTGGCTAAGTTAGAAAATGTTTGACCCAAATTGCATCTACAGTGAGGCCCATTGTATCAACGGTCTAGATTACCATACCATAGGTATGCAATCTTACACCGCACTTGTATGAATGGAGACCCAATTCATCCAAGATGACAATGGATTTTTGTTCGTCGGATTATCTAATATTTTCCACCTGCAAAAATTGAATTTGAATACGAAATCTTTTAATTGTTTTAAAATTTTTAATTAATTACTCGATTACCAAACTTAATTACAAGCGTATTTAATACGAATATTGCAATATCTGACCCATTTAGAACTACAGTAGTTAAGGCTAGCACCATTTCAACGGTCAGGATGACTCGATGGTCCTTGTTATAGTAGGTGTTTATTCAAGTAGCTATTAAGCACTTAGTTGCTTCATTATCTATCTTTTTTTAAAATAAAAATGGCTTTGATCAGACAATCCTAACTATGCTATTGATGGTGTTGAAATTGAATTTTCAATATTGAACATTCTAGGAAAGGTCTAATCTTTTATCTAAGCCGTCCATCATGGGAACCCACTTTTGATTACCCATCCCTCTCAAAAAATCACTTGGAACCGACAAACTGAACAATAAAGAGTCATCTGATTGGTGTGATTTCCAAGTGGTGCCATGACGACAGGCTGGAAGGTCCGGATCAATACGTCCGATAATCTCAACCATCCAATTTTACCCGCTGAATCAGTACAGCTGGACATTCTATTTTTAACCGTCCATTTGACAGACGGGTGGATTAGGTCTTTCGTTTGCCATGCATCCTCCATCGATAAGAAGACCCATAATTTGGATGGTCGGATTACTTGTACGCCACGTGCACATTAATTGTGTCCCTGACATTTCTTAAATGGTGGTGATGGCTCACAGGCTTATCCATTAAATACTATCCTATCGTCCGTTCAGTGGGCCACCACTTTGATGAGACAGCCCTGAAGCCGCATTAATCAGATACGATCCACTACAATTTTCCAGACCGTTTAAAACAATAAAATAATAAATAAATAAATAACAGCATACCTGCCCACCGACAAAACACGGGTAACATGTATCTGGGTGAGGAAAGTGCAAAAATAACATCATCCACGCAGAAAAAAGAAGGGTCGTGATTCGGTGAGGTGCCGCTCCCATGTGAGGGCAGAAACTTATCAGAGATCTGGACCATTCACTGAGTAGTGCGCACCATGAACAAATAATCAGGTAGTATGCTTAGCAAGTGATCCGCATATCAATGATTGAATTTAGACCATTTTTTTTCATACATATTTGAAATTTTGTTTCCAACCGTCTATTTTTTTTCATACAATTTTGATCTCTCTGATTAGTGGATTAATATTATTTTTGGTACATAGCATGTTTACGAGATATCCTAATGGTTGTACCATATACATTTGGGTTTGAGAATGGGTCAGGTTTGGGCTGTCATGGCCAGGCCCAGCCTGGCTAACACTGTAAGGCCCAATGACAGCTCTATCAAGCCCAAAATTTTGCTTGGGCTGGACCCAACTCAGAAAAATTATTCAACTATCTATTTCTAAATATGGATGTTTATTATTCGTTCGTTCATTAGGTAGGCCAGACATGGATAAACAAATATTAAAAAAAATAAAAAATGAAAACCAACCGTCCACATGTGAGACGAATTTTATTGGAGCTTAATATGAACATAGGAACAGATTAAGTTGGGCTGGGCTTGGGCTCCACCAAATGGCCCAGGCTCAAGCCTGGCTAAAAATTGATAGGCCTTACCATATACCAGGCCCACCCTGCCCACGTCCAAGCTAACTGGGGAACGGATTAGGTGTGGCCCTTAACGTGGGGCCTACCTTGATGCATTTATTCTTTATCCACGCCCTCCATCCATTTTTTCAGATCATATTAGGGCATGATCTGAAAAATTAAGAAGATCCAATTCTTAGGTGGACCATATCATAAGAAATAGTGGTAATTGACCATTAATGGGAAACAAAAGTTTTTGGATCAAGCTGATATTTGTTTTAACCCTTCATCCAGGTTTATGTGACCTTGTTAACAGGTTGGATGGCTAATAAATATTAGAGAAACATTAAGGTGGGCCCTAGAAAGTTTTTAACGGTAGTCCGCTGAATCACCATTTCCTGGAGAATGATCCATCTGACATTTGGGTCTTCTCCATTTTGGGGATATGATCTCAAAAAATGGATGGACGGCGTAGACAGAATAAATACATCAAGAAGGGCCCCACAGTAAGGGTCGCACTGTCTTAGGTGAGGCTGGGGTCACAACCAGGGGTGTACATCAAGTCCATATAAGTCGAGTTGGCCTTAGCTCGACTCAGATCGAACAGTGATTGACCTTAGCTCAAACTCGGCTCAGCTCAGTCCTCAAGCCTGATTGGCCAGCTTGGATCAGTTTGGTCAACAACTCAAGCCAAGTTCAAGCCGAGTTCACCATTGAGGCATTTTCACGAACACTTGAATTGCAACTTCAAAATCTCACTATTTTACAAACAGAAGTAATGGTTTTACATGTATTTTTTCAAACACTTTCTAAGTAACATTAAAAAAATTTAAAATTTTAAAATTTAAAAAAAAAAAATAGAGAAAAAAAGTTATTTATTTCATGTACATACTTTCCTTACCCCTTTGCCACCAGCCAAACCTTCCTTGCCACTAGCCACATTTCGTTTAGTTATTTTATCAAACAGTCGATGAGCAACATTAATGACAAAGTAACCGTGTCACTGAACTAGTTCGATCCGAGTTCGAATCAAGGTGGATTCAATCCAAGTTGAACTGGGGCTTGCTCGAACTCATTTTCGATCTTAAAAAATCAGCTCAACTCGGCTCCAATTCAGCTACGAACCGAGTTGAATGAGCTTTTTCAAGTCGAGTTGAGTGAGCTAACCGAGCTAGCTTGTTAGTGTACACCCCTGGCTGCAGCTAATCCAGCCCCAGCTAATTGGCCAAAAGCCGGTCGAAAGCCGAGCTGAGCTCACTGGACCGGGTAGGCTGAGCTCACTGGACCGGTAGGCTCGGCACGTTCCACCCCTACAGACATTCATAAATGATATAATAGTTTTTGGGCAGACATTTAAAGTGTCCATGACATTCAACGGTGGAAAAATCATCACACGTGGAGACATTCTCTAACTAACATCCAATCGGTTGAACGTCCTTATAAAATAATAAAGAGAATCAGGGAATTAGGAAGAAAGAAGTTGAACGACTCCATCCATTCCTTTAATCAAATATAGCAATCGATCATCCGTCAATCACATATTTCCCTCACCTAATGCGAACCATTGATGGAATGTCCTATTTAGGTTACGTCACCTTTTAAATGGTCGTTGCTCTTATGGACAACCGTCCATGGACACGCTAATTCGATGATCCTAACCGTCCAATTGGTTTCCACCGAATGAACGGTTGAGAATAAAACAGCCAGTGGCCCAAGTGATTTTTTAAATCATCCGATCAGTGTGTTTTTGGGTTCTGCTCATCCCAACGGAACCATTAATTTGGACGGTCCGGATTGCTGTAAATATATGCGATTTGGAGTCTGAATGAATCACCACCATTTGAAAAAGATACATAACATAAGGTTCATCACCGTAGCATGCGGAGCATAAAAAGCAGAAGGTGGACGAGTAGGTCCCTGCCGTCCATTTAACTTCAAAGACTAACCTTTGAAAGAACTCCAAGCTGAATTGACAAATAACTAAAGAAAATAAATGTTCACATAAGACTTTTCATAGGAACTTTCACATGCGACGTTTCTTTCCGGCCAAAGTGTCACTTACACGAAGATCTGAGCCGTGCAAAAGGTAGGGTGCATCATTTAGACCACACAGGTGAAAATTGGACCAATCTACTCATTAGGTCTCTAATCTGAGCCGTGCAAAATGTAGGGTGCATCATTTAGACCACACGGGTGAAAATTGGACCACTCCATTCATAAGCTCAGAGACACTGGAACAATGAGTCAATCCATCAGCTGTCCATTGATTTCTATGCTACAACTTGCCTAATGAATGGACCAACCTGATTTTCTCTCCAATGATCCCTATGAAGAGGCTCAGTTTCTGGACGGTTCGGATGTTCCACACTTGTGAAACGGTACCATCTTTCCTTCCAACATGCAAGGAAGTTTTCCCATGAAGATCACCTGCCAAAAAAAAAAAAAGCTGGTGTGATAATCAGGTGGGCCACACTACCGGAATCAATCATGGTTTAATCTAATAACACACTGGCGTAATGAGTCGATCGATCAAACACTTTTCCAGCATCAGGTTCATCTACTTACTAGATGGGCCACACCTGCATGTTGGGTCATACCTCCATTAATTACGATCTTGCGGCTCACCTTATGCGTGGAGCCGATTGTTTTATTTTGATGGTAGCATGTTGGCACGAAAATGATATGGCACCACGAGTTGTTGTACCTAGCAAAGATCTCGCCTTAAAGGCGCCTGGTCTTCTCACCCCTTCTGGTCATGTAGGGGGTGAATGGTCAGGTCACTCATTGCGTCTAACTGAGTTGGCTCGAACGAGTTATACTCATCCGAGTCTTGAAAAGATCAGAACTAAAAAGCATCACGGCAGGACGTGGATTCAGTTCCTGCGCTAAGAACCCAGGAGGGGCCCATTGTGATGTTAGTAAGAAATCCACTCCATCCATCTATTTTTTGAGTTCATTTTAAGACGTGAGGTCAAAATTGAGTTGAATTCGATGCTCAAAGGGCTGAAAATGTGAGAATTGAACGGACATAGTTGAAATATTCACAAGATCATGGGAAGTTTTGAATTATGCTAATATTTATGTTTTCAGTTCATCCCAATAGTAATGATTTTATGGACAATATGGATGGCATGTAAACATCACTCTCAACCCCAAGAAAATTTCAACAGTAAAAATTTTCCCAACCACCTTTTCCTTTATTAAGGCCCACTTGAGTCGTGGGTCCTCCTAACTTTTGGTCTCAAATACTGAATAGGAGCTCACAAAACCGATAAACGGGGTGAATTTCTACAAACATCACGTTGGCCCCGCATCGATTTCCAACACGGGAACCTCGTGCGAAAAAGACTTTCCCAGGAAATCCGTGTCCATCATGGCATAGGTACCGATTTTTCTCAAAATGCTGCCCCGCCACCAATAAGTAAAGGAGGGATGATTAAGGTGGAGGTTTACCACCATTTTAAATTACTTTAATTACCCACTATTTTAGTCATGTGGAACATAACTGCCACAACTTATGTCATTCAGTTGAGACGTACAAAGCAGGAAAAGTGCAATACATGCATTGGGTGGAAAAGGTGACGAGAGAGAGGGTTCGGATGGGAGTCATGGGACTGGTGGGGCATAAAACACCAAGCTCTGTAGGGTCCATCAATCAGGTGATTACCATTTTTTGAACTATACACCGAAAGATTTCCTAAAACCTCCCTTCTATGAAACACCTAAGCTTTATGGGGCCCATAAGGAGATAACCCTTGTTTAAACCATACATACAAAAGAAATTCACCTCCTAAAAAAAACAGGTGTAGTGAGCTTACCAAATGAAAGAAATGTAAAGTTGTTCTTTATTGATGTAGAAATTAGGCTGATCTTGTCTCACTTCCCGCAAGTTCATATCATAACTTAGGCATTCGAAGGTCCCCGACCTTAATTGGCACCTCCAAATATCTTTTCTCGTTTCATAATAAATCACAGGTGTTCCGACTAATAGGAGTTGAAGAAAAATCAACCAAATTTCTACATTAACAAATGTAATAGATATAAATTTAGGGGCACAACTTATTTGAGTTTTGAATTATATTTCATTTTATCTTGATGAGTTCCACCTTATTAAGGACCTGTTGGGGAGCATGGATTCAAAACCCATTGGATTTGAAATCCTTCTATTATCTGGATTGGGAGTAAATTTTAATCCAAAAGTAGCCATGCGTGGTCTACTTATAAGAGTTTGAATTTAATTACTAAATCAACTTTAATATCTCTAATTAGAGATGTATATAATGTTTGGCAAAATGGTTGTGATAAGCCCACTAAAACATATGTTTTACTCGAAAATGATGAAATTTCAAGTCTTGGATGGGACAACAAACACAAGATTATGTTCAAGTGACTAACTAGAGCTTTTTAACCATTGATATGTTTGGACAGTGTTGATCATCATATTAAAGTAGTTATATCGATGTAATTGATAATCTAAATATTTTGGGATATTATTAGTGAGTCATGTGCCAATAGAATATGAGTATGGTGACACACATGTTACCCTTGCAACTCTTGGTAAGATTATCCCCTAAATTTGAAACCCATGTTGTTTTATGCTGCCAAACAATTAAGGGATTTCAAATCCCCCAAATTCTTAGTGCCAAACGACCCCTAATACTTTTATGAAAATCACACACCTTGGTGGCCTCAGGCAAATTTATGGTGGGCATCACATTCGTGTCACCTAACATAGTGTGGCCTTGACCGTGGGGCTTATCTTGATGTATGTGTACTATATCTACCATCCATTCATTTTTATAGATCATTTTAAGGCATGAGACAAAAAATGAATTAGATCCAAATCTTGGGTGGGCCTCACAATAGGCAACAGTGGTAACTAACCATTTAAAACTTCTGTGGGCCACAAAAGTTTTGGATTAAGCTGATATTTGTGTGACATTATGAGCAGGGTAGATGTATAATATATATATTACAGTGGGCCATAACAAAATTTTAATGGTGGGCAATTAATCACCACTGCTTCATCCAGTGTAGTCCACTTGATATTTGTATCTACTTTATTTTTAAGTTCATGCCCTAAAATGAGCTGGCAAAAATGGATAGATGACCTGGATATTCTACACATACATCAAGGTAGACCTCACAGTTGGTCTGCACAGTATTGGATGAGGCTATTCAGATGTGTCTGAGCATAGCATTGGGTCTCCCTGTCTGTTTTTATTTTTATCATAGGGCTTAGAATTATGATTGAATCTAACGGACAAAGTGGATTTTATATATACAACATGGTGGGCCTTTTGGTGCTTGGGTGTCTTAAACACAAGTGCTGAGGAGGATTCTGGTTGCAAGAAAACGATATGTTGTAAAATGAGATTAATTCAGTTTTACTCCTTCACCAGATAGAACCTAAGCTTTATTTAAATAATAGAAAGCAACCAAATCGGTGCCCCAACTTTGGATGGAGACTTAACCTAAAGATTATATTTAGAACATAAAAAATACCGTCTCCTTTGAATTTAAATCACTCTCCATTGTAATCCTAACCATTTGTTTTAGTCATATAGATTCCTAGTGAATTGAGAGAAATGTCTTATCTACAATGTAACCCACTGTTTAGACAACATGGGTCCCCAGTCAATGTGAGAAATGAGGTCAAAATGATATTGAGTGCTACTAGTCTACCCAATTTTCGTGGCAAGAGGGGAAAATTCGTCTGCCATACGGCCAGTGGGCCATACCTTCATAAATTACCTAAATGCCCTTGTGGGTTTAATTTAAAACTGTTTAGATGCCCTTTTGTGAGGTGTTTGTTTGGCAGATGCCTCAGAATGCATTCATCTTATTATGGAGAGCATGTGATGGCAAGGTTTAAATTAATTTTGATAACTAATAGTCATAACCATTTAAATTATATGGATTTTGATAGGATATAGTGTCCCAATATCTCACAGTATGAAGTGGACCCACATATGCTTCACGGAAACTAATGACTTGATGATCATGCTTCATTGACCATATTCACCTTTCACTCTTGAATTTTAAAATGAGCCATTAGAAATTTAGTTTTCAATATTCCTACCACGGAAACTAATGACATGATGATCATGCTTCATTGACCACATCAGCTGAAGGAAATTTTTTCTTAGCATAGCTCACGTAATCCAAACATCATCAGACCATATTATCATCCAATCTTATCATCATCTAAATGCAATGAGGGCTGAGATTTCACCCCCTTATGGTGAGCACAAAAGTGGCCCGTTATATAAGGTAGAGATGGTAAGTTATTTGGATGTGTCTTTGATGCAGAGCAGGGCGTAGACATTTTCATGGCCAAGATGGATCAGAAAAGGTCGGATTGAAAGTAGAAGTGATCTGGACTGTCAGAACTTAATATAAATGTGTATCTCATGAATCAGAATGAGCTATCGTACATACCATATATGATTTTGCCAAAAGCCATATGCATTAGTAGACATCATGACCCTCTATAAATAGTAAGTTTACTTTTTATAGTAAGTCGCCATTTCTAGGAGTTTTAGTTGTAGCTTGATTCCGAAACTTCTCTATGGCTTAATATCTTGTGAATTCATTTATTTCATTTATCAATCAAATTACTAATTTTATAAAATATATTTTCTATTTTCCTTACATCTTTTCTTATGTATTCGAGAAGTCTATGTGATGAGTCTAAAGAAGATCCATAGATTCAAAGTAGTTATCCTTGAAGAAGACGGTGATCAACCTCATCATGTTCGTCTCTGCATTAATCTTTAATATGCATTGACAATTAGCATAAAATCTATGAAAATTGTAATCACCAATTGTTTTTAGTAGCTTATAAATGAAATCTATTGAAATTTATGTTTTTGACAACTTGTATTTGCAATGCATGGGTTAAGAGAGAGTTGAAGGGAAATTGGTGACTTGCATTTTGATGATAACTGTTGATGTCTAAATCTGGTACGGCCCTTCCTCCACGTCTCCCTCACTTCAGCGTACCACCTCCGGAACCTGCATCAAGAGAACAGGCAAAGCTGACCCTGGCTAAGCCGGGGGACCCTCCAATGCCTAAGTCAAGTCAAAGGAATCGAGGTCTAAGTAGAGAGTAGAGGAGAGAGTGTTTGCTCTTGCGTACCTGTAAATGTGGTTTCGTGTCCTATTTATACTTGCCTGTGGTATGGCCTAGTCCGACAATCTCGGCACGATCAGGGGGATTCTCGGATCGTGGAGATATTTCTCATAATCTGATGATCGTGTATTGTATAATGCATATATGTGGACGAAGTTATAGGCCACGTCCAATTATGGCAACTTCCGCACTTGGCATACATCATTACGTGTCCACTCAGCTCGGCTCGTCTGACTGTAGAATGAAGGAGTATATAAGTCCGAGCGGTATCCGACTCGACCCGTTAGGTCGAATCCATTGTGGTCGGCAAGACTAGTCGTGGTTAATGAGTAATAGGTCATCCGGTCGGAGTATCAGAACCGTTCCGACCTACACCTCGGCCGAAGACACCTACCCGTTATCTTCATATGATGCTCGTATCAGGTCGGACAGATCTTGCCTCGGACGTCATGGGATGGGTCGGCTCAGACTGGTATTTTGTCGTGGGCTCGGATCTCCTCATAACAATAACTATATTAATCAAAATCAAAATGAAATGGTATCATGTAATTTTCTTGTGATTTCCAAATAGTACTTTTAGTGTATTTGATTCCAATTCACATTAAATATACTTTCCAAATAAAACAATTATCACCTACTCACACCAATTGTCTCTTGTTAAAAACACTCTCAAACGGTCCCTCAGAGAGTATACACATGCTACGTGTGGAGGATGCTTAACGTGCAGGCACTTAAAATGTTGCAAGTTGCATAAATTAATTGAAATTAAGTTGACAAAGGTGTGGAATGCACTAGCTAAATTATATTAAATAAAATAAAAATCAGATTGGCAGAACAATCCTAACCTCTGATTTGTGGACACTTGTTTATGAAATGAGCTCATGGGATATTTTTCCTTTTCAATGGTCCAAATTCTATCTATCAATCTAGCAGTAGAGTCATGAAACAAGGAAGAAAAAAAATCATTTTTTGTTTCAGGATGCATCTACGCAGGTACTCATGCTTTGGTCGGATTAATACTTGTATGCCATGAGTGTAATTTCTCGACAATTTCTAAATGCTTGCGTACCATCTATCATACTCTGCCAGAGTGTCAAAGGATTTCTCGTTGGAGAATCCTGTTTGCCCTTCAGCGTGCATGGCACGTCTCACCTATCTGACGTGCTCGAATACGATACGCGTGCGTATGTTTGAGGAATCGTAGGATCCTGGACAGGCGAATATCAACGGTGTACATGAGTTCTAAGTTGGTGCAAGTGGAGCCATGGTTCAGTAATCCAGGCCGTCGGTACAATGCAGCTTACTGTGGATAGACGGTGCAAGGATCCGTAAATTAGAATATTACTGTTTCTGTATCTTTTCTTCACATCCTGCTTACCGTATGCAAAAGCTTATTGTCATATCCACGTTTGATCTAGCGTGCCCACCAGCCAATGGTACAGATCCTTGAACCATGGGCCACATGCGAGCGTATTCGGTCAGGCCATGACCGTAGGCCCACCCTGATGCATGTGTTGAGTATCCATCCCGTCTATCCATTTTTTCAGTTCATTATAGGGCATGAGACAAGAAATGAAGCACATTCAGAAGTGGACCACACCACAAGAAACAATGATCGACCATGGACCATGAAAGACTCCTTGGGGCCACAAAAGTTTCGGATCAAGCCCCTTCATCAAGGTCCATGTGATCTTATCAACAGGTTGGATGGTAAATAAACATAATGTAAGCCTTACAAAGTTTTTAACAGTATGACCCACATGAGATTTGGATCTGCTTCATTTTTCCGCTTATGACTCGGAATGAGTTGGAGAAACATATGGATGGAATGAATATACAACACACATCAAAGGTGGGGTTACCCCAGCCCTGCTGAATCCACTCCCATGCCGTACTTGAGAGAGACTGAATAACCTAGAGCACGTCGTCTTGTCGAGTATCACAAGGTATTATTTTAGTGAGGTGGCAAGAGTCCGGGGCATTTGTGCTGTGTGGAGGGGTAATGGGGTTCCGCTCATCACAGAAGTCACATTTAGGAGTCATTTGAATGCTTGTAAAGTCTTTAAGCTGTAAACAGATTATATATAATTTGGCTAGAGGGCCTGTTTGGATGCATGTATTTGCTTGTAAAAGTCTTATCAGATTTTAATTAATAAAATTAAAATATAAAAAATAAGACGTATATATTAATATAATAGACTAGTGTAATAACAACAATATTAAGACGTATATATATTTATCGATCAACCCGAACGAGACGGCTTGGGTTGAGAATTTTCAACCCGAGGTTGGGTTGGGTTGAGTTAGGGTTTGAGGTATAGGAGGCGTTGGTTGGGCTAGGGTTGAGCACCAACCCAACCCAACCCAGCCCGCCGGACTTTCAACCCTAAATCACACCATCTATTTACCTATACATATATTATCACAAATAAATTATCACATAAAAGGTAAACCGATTACAGCGTGAACTCTTTTCAGGTGTGATATGTTTACAACAAAAAAAAATTACGAACGATTCTTTATTGGACGTTGAATGTTGAATGTATACCGATGGTAGGTTTCTTAAAATCCTTTATTCGGTCTATGCGTATGACCGACATGACGCATAGACTTCTTAGCTTTCATGTATGGCCGTCTTCCATGGACTAGAAAACACTTTTATTGTATAGGGCTCCCAAGCTCATCGGCCACTATGGTATATATGTAAAATCCATTCCATCCATCACATGAAAACCATTATTTGACCGGTACATACAAAAGCTAAGCCCAATCAAAAGCTAATATACGGTCACACCAATGGGACTAAGTTTTATAGGAGGTGGATTTTTGTATCATGTCCTTGTCCACGGTGGCCTAAAACAAAACTCTAGTTGTCATCCTATCTCTATTTTACATATGGTGTAATTCACCTGAGTTATGGATCTAGCTAGCTTTTAGTTTTGGGCCTCGCATACTATATAAATTTTAAAACATCTACTGAAATTTATATTTACAACATGATAACCCTAAACTTGAGTGTTTTACACGCTGCACAGCTTAAGAAAGGTGGTGCAGAGGATTTCAACCGCAGTCAGCAATTGTGCTTCTTCAATGTTTCACACGCATGATGGAGTGCCGTGCGTTGACGACGTCTATTGGAATGGCAAACCTCCATCATTTGCGCGGAGAAAGGGAAAGAGCCGGCTTGTAAATTTTGACTAGTCTAATATATCTTCGAGGGCTGTTTGATTTTCTAAGTGCGCTTGTAAT
Organism: Magnolia kwangsiensis; assembly: GCA_037074715.1. Taxonomy (NCBI): domain Eukaryota; kingdom Viridiplantae; phylum Streptophyta; class Magnoliopsida; order Magnoliales; family Magnoliaceae; genus Magnolia; species Magnolia kwangsiensis. The sequence goes on from CM073581.1 coordinate 104,788,529, forward strand.
TCAATATAAACAGGTAGATTATTTACCTTCCTATTTCTAGCTAGCTTTCTAAGGCGACAATGATTGTTACCATCGTTTATGATAATCTATCACGTCACCCGGGGAGAAAGACATTAAAATTGTGGGGCCCACCACAATGTATGTGTCTTATCCGCATTGTCTGTCCCTTCCATCTCTTTTTTAAGACATGAGCTGAAAAATAACGCAAATCTAAAGCTCATGTGCACCACTCTATGAGAAACAATGAGAATTAAACATGTACTATTGAAAGCTTCTCGGAGGCCAGAAGTTTTGGATCCAGCTGATGTTTTTGTTTTCCCTTTATGTCATATGACCATGGGGATAAGTTGGATGGAAAATAAACATTAATATGTGTTTTAGGAAAAAAATTAACTCTCAATGGTCAACATCTTTAGGACCACAGTTTCCTAAGATGGGGTCCACTTGAGCTTTGGATCTACAATATTTTTTGGCTCATGCCCTAAAATCTGCTGTTAAAATGGGTGGACGATGTGGATAAGTCACATACATCCTTGGGCTTATAAATTTAAATCAATAATAACCAGGCTTTTCCAAAGTAATTGTAAATTTAAATCAATAATAACCAGGCTTTTCCAAAGTAATTGTCCCGCTGAAAATCCTCTCAATTTTCATTTTCTGCAAACAGATGGAGAAAATCATTAGCACATTTACCCAGGTAAATTAAAAATCCAACAGCCCCTTAGCTTTTGCCGGTGCCATTGCTAGTTTGAGCTATATCATCAAGTTGTATAAAATTGTTATGTGGACAGGTTAGAAAAAGGTAAAGTGACGAATTTAGAAAATGAATGAACCATTAAAACAGTACAGTGGTTAGTTGTCCAATTGATGAACGTGTCATTATACGCAATGTCAACATAGTAAAATGGTCTATGCAGTATATGTTTTTTTGTGTATCCATTATTCAAACAACATACATGGCATCATATGCATTAGATCTAAACTATCCATCAAGTGAGTTTTACAATAGAGTATCCATGACTAGAGCCATACACGAGCAGCAAAAGCTCGGTAACTCGCTCAACTCGGCTCGAAAAAGCTTGACTCGACTCGGATTGAAGCCGAGTTCGAACCGAGTCGAGCTGATTTTTGGAGCTCAAAATGACTTCGAGCTGAGTTCGATCTCGCCCCTACCCGACTCAGCTCGACTCGGTATATATACCCTTAAAAAAAATCCTACCCCACCTTTTCAAAAAGGACTTTCCACACACCAAGCTCGTCCAACACAAATTCCAACGCATCCAAGCCTTTGAGATGATCGTTCAGCGCAAAGCACTCTTTCGGTTCATTACCAAGACGAAATCCTTCCTCTTCAACCAGCCCGACCACATTCTCCTTCTCAATGAAGCCAGAAAGCTCCATCGCGAGCTCAACCTCCTCCGGGGCCGCAAGGTGGCCCGCTCCATCAAACGACATCCCTCCCTTCTCCAGCTCTACCGCCATACCGATGGCAAGATCTGCATCGGTTTCACTGACTTAATGGAAAATCTTCTCCAGGAAGAGAATTCAATCGTGGATGTGCTCGAGCAATCCTGCATCATGACCGTCCGTAAGTTCCTGATGATGTCTTCCAAACACTGAATTTCCCTCTCTCTTTACTCTCTCCCTCATCCTTCCTTACCCGCACAGCCACACCAATGCACGACCCATCTTCCTCCCTCTTCGCTCGAACTGGGCTAACTCAAAAGTCATACTAATTAGACCATCTTCACTACATGACTAATATATTAAAAAAGAACAAGAGAAACACTTCACATTCAATTGGAGAAAATATCCATTGATTGGAAAATTTAGTTTAGTAGTGTAGGATTTTTAACCTAAGTGAGTCAAATGACATTGGCGAAGTTGGATTGCATACTAAGTTAACCCTATGGGCCCCACTATGGATGTGTGTGTCTTATACATAAACATGTTATCCGTCTATTTTGCCTACTCTTTTTAAGACATGAATCCAAAATTGAAGTATATCCAAATCTCAAGTAGACCACACCATGAGAAATGGTGTGAGTAATGACATTCATGGTTGAAATCTTTATAGGGCTGAAAATCATATTTATTTGTCATCCAATATATTTATAGGATCATACAAACATGGAGGGAAAACACAAATATCAGCTTGATTTAAAAATTGTCATCCCAAAACTTCTGTGCCCTAAAGAAGTTTTTAAGAATTATTTCCTATGATGTTGGTTAACTTGAGTTTTGGATATGCTTCAATTTTGGTGCCATAAAATGCGTTGGTAAAATGGATGAACAGTATCAATAAAAAATATACATCCCGGTCAGTCCATAAAGTTTACTCAATGTACAATCCACTTCCCAATGGCTCAATAAAACACATATATCATAGTGGGCCTACAGAGTTTATATAGTAAGCAATCCCCTTCCCAATGGCTAACATGGCAAACAATTTAGCTCTCAGAACTCTACAAGTTTAGTTAGTGTATGAAAAAGTTGTAAGCTTACAAACCTTTTATATATTTATATATAATTTTTTTATTTAAAATATTTTTAATCAAAATAATTTTCATAACAAATTATAATTTAAAAATGTACAGAGTAGAATATTGTAATTTGAAAACGTGTAAAATCTGATTAAATATATTAAATGAATAAAGAATTGAAAGTAAAATTAAAATGCCAAGTTATTTAAAAAACAGGGGAAAACACATTCATATAAAGAAAAAATACATTCATGTGTTTTCATTTTATATCAAATTTTCATATAGATCGTCTCCGGCCGAGTTTTTGCATTTCGGTAGATCAGTTAAGTCAAAGCAAAGGCTGACTAAGCTGTCAAAAAATCAACGAGTGGACTCATCCAAGTCAACTCATTTGAGTTACCAGTTAACTCACCCAATTTCCAATACTTGGCCGGTATGATGGTTGATACACAGGCACTAGGAATCATTCATGTTATGGGAAGATCCGAGCCCGCTATTCTGAGCCGACCTAGCGCCATTATGTCTGAGGCACGACCCATTCAATCTGGATAGCGTCAACACCACACGATTCTTATAGCAAAGTCCAGTTCAGAGGGGGGTCATATCCGATTGGACCACAATATACCCCCGGCCGACCACATGAGCTCGGACTTGCAGGCGGGTCGGATGCCGAGACTATGGTCGGACTGGCTGAGCCGAGTCGATGATCAGAGGCGCATACCCCATTTGCTAAACATGGAAACTGCCATAACCTAACGTGACCGGTAACTTCGCTCGCAGATGCGCACGATCCCCCAGATACGCTGCGTAATCAGTAGATTGCGGGCAGTATCTCCATGATCCTAGAATCCCTCTGATCGTGCCGAGATTACCGAGCTCAGACCGCCCCACAGGCAAATATAAATAGCACGCATTGCCACATCTACAGGTATGCGAAATCGAGCTCTCTCCTCTACTCACTACTTGACCCAGATTCCTTTGTCCTGACTTAGGCATCTGAGGGTCCCCCGGCTTAGCCAGGGTCACCGTTGCCCATCTTCTTGGTGAAGGATTTAGGGACGACACGCGGAGGGTGATGCAGATAGGGGGCTGACCAGATTTTGACCTCAATATTTTTTGGCGCCGTCTGTGGGAACCTGAAACTAGAAGTCAAGTTCTCATTTTCTCAAGAAATGACGAGGAAGAAGAAAGCTGCAGTGGTGCAGCCGCAACCTAATGAGCAGACTCGGTCGTCATCACTGCTTCATGCCGAGTCCGCACCAGGGCCTTTCCAGCGTTCACGTAATCGGTCGAGCAAGTATCGTGCCATGCAGAATGAGATCCAGTCCCTGCGCGACGAGATAAACTGAATGAAACAGTAAAGGGAGCCAGAGCTACGTCCGGTTCAAGAACAATCCGTTCTCGAGCCGGTGGGGTTGTTCGTGGAAACTCACTCTGTACTGAGGAGTACGAGACATGAAGCCCCCCAACACTCGCCGGTGCCGCATTCAAGTCAAAATCCTCCTGTGGCACGGGCCGAGGTATCCGCTCGGAATGCCACCTCTCAGGCTCCAACAACCGTTCATTCGGCCACATCTGCCCTGCCACCCATAGACCTCCGTCATCAGTTAGAACGGAGGAGAGAAAGAAGAACACCGGAGGTCGAGTATAGCCCAGAGGTCGTCGCAGAAAATAGGGACCCATGGGAAGCACGATTTGCGGAGTTGAAAAATAAGTTCCTGACATTGGAGAAAAAGTAGGAACAATCAACGGTTCCAGCCACGATCCAGGCGATGATGGAAGAGACCGAGCCTCCCTTCACCCCAGCCATCATGGCCGAAGTGATGCCACAGAGGTTTCGGATGCCTCCCGTCATCCAGTATTCAGGATCGGGGGACTCATCCTAACATTTAGAGTCCTACCGATCGTGGATGTAGATCCATACTGCAACGGATGCAATGATGTGTAGGGGGTTCTCAATCAGCCTCACAGGGTCCGCTCGAATCTGTTACCGCCAGCTGAAACCTAATTCCGTGGGCTCTTTCGCGGAGCTGAGTCGACTATTCCTTACGTAGTTTATAAGCAGTAAGTGTTCACTCCCCAAGTGCAGGGTTGTGATGTAGTAATAAACTCGGTAAGACCGAGGTCGAATCCCAAGGGACTGAAACTTGTACGTAATCTGAACTAACTAGAACTAGAATTAGAATGAGATGAAATCTAAATTAAGTTGTAATTTGAGAAATAATTGTGAAATATCTATCTAAAATTTATAGAAATCTGAGGAAAGAAAACTAGGGATTCAGAGGATCCACTTGTAGAGATCAGGGAGATCTTATACTTGCTTCACAAATCATGGAAGTTAAACTGAACTGCCGTTGACATAGTTTTAAAGAGATGAAAGGTATATGAATTAGAATGGATTCCATCACCAAACCATTCCCAGGAGATTATGGCAAATAACAGAATTAATCTAATTACCAATCAATCACATGCATAAAGGTTAGGAAGGGTACCATCATCCGACCATGCCCAGGAGACGATGGTGAACAACAGGGCTTCCTGACGTCATACACATAAAGGAAAGGAACATGCTTACAGTCATTGCAGACCCATTGTAATTTCAGTCACAACAGACCATTAAAAACCTAAAAACATTCCCTTAAAATCAAACTAAAATCAATATCATTTAGTATAAATAAGAAACACAAGCGAAAGAGTCCCCCATCAAGCTACAAGCTTCACCTCTTAGCCCTAGCTAAGAGGTTTAGCAAGCCATGGCTGGACTAAATCTCAGAATAAAAGAAAAGAAAAAAATAAAAAAACTCCCCCTGTCTCTCTCTCTAAGCCGTCCCACCTCCTTGCCCTTGGAATTGAATGAATTCTCCATGTCCTCTCTCTCTCCTTTTATAACAAGAGAGGTCGGTCGGATGGAAAACGTTGGCTGGAGTCGGTGCGAAGGGTTTTCGCACTGCGTATACAGCTGGATTATGCAACCGACGCAAGCTGCTGCGCTGCAATGCTTGGTGGGCCCCATAGTGTTGTCGACGAAGAAATTCGTGCCTTCCATTGGGTGCACGTCGGATTTTTGGTCGGGAATGGATTGATTTGGCTCAGATTTGGTGTGGCCCACAGGATCTTTCGTCCACCGTCCATCTTGCATTCAACGGCTAAGATCTCACGATATCTTGCATGGGGTCAAACTGACACTTAGGCGAGGGTAAGACGGCATGTGGGAATCGAATGGATGGTTCAGATCGAACCGTCGGTGCACGGTGGTGGCCCACGAAACTCGTCCGTAGGCTCTGTTTGTGGAACAGAGCTTGGGTTGTCACGCTGAGGTGGTCGGCGGGGCCCATGAACGATATCAGCAAGAGAATCCACTCCGTTCATTCATTTCATGGCGAAAAACCAATCAGGAATGTGTATTTTTCCTTAAGTTTAATACGGCCCACCGAATCAAATCTTTCCACCGTCTATCACGCGTTTGGACGATTGGAAAAAATTCTTCGCTGCCTTGTGTGATTTCGCCACCTAGGACATCATCATTAGGTCCTTTAAAGTCCGATGGACGGTCCCGATCATCCATTGATATGGTGAGTGGGACCCACACTAAGAAACGGACGGCTCTTTCCGGATGCTGTTCAAAAACAGCAATTTCTATTTTTGTTGCTGGAGTTGCGGGTCACAGTCAGTTTCACCCGACTTTGACTTACGGTGCACGGCGAGCGTGTGTACACTATGTACACACGCTGTATATATGGAGTCCACTATGATGCTTCTCAGAAATCCAATCCATCCATCCTATTTCTAATCTTATTTAAACCGTCGAGTCCAAATTTGAGGCGCATACAGAAATCGGGTGGGCCTCACGTCAGAATTTAAGGGGCTGATCTGCCCATTGGGCCACTTTCACAAGGATCCGGGAGCTGAAATTCAACATGTACGGTTCATTTATGGTCCTCAGGCCATATATGAAGTTTCAAGCTGATCGGATGGTGAGAACCTTGTGATCTTGCATTCTGAGCCAATTTTGAGCCACTTGAGCCTTAGTTTCTCAATTTCCTCGAATCTTTGGCGTGTATTTCCATCGATCTTGGTCCCCTGGGGTCTGTCCCTTGCCTTGGTGCATCTGGAGCATCAAATAAGTACTTTTAATACTCTTTTTCAGTCAACTCTCCTAATCACACCCTGCAACGAAACACGATTAAAACCGGACGTTAAACGGTATTATACTCGTAAATTCGAGTAATAAATGGGGTCTAATATGCAATAGTTGACCCTCAACAGTAAGAGAAGTCGGAAGCCCAACACTCACCTGCTTACCATCAAGTAGGCCCCAAAAGAGTCGTTGAAGGATTACATCGCTCGCTTTAACGAAGAAGCGCTGCGTGTCGAGGATTACGATGATAATATGGCCCTCGCTGTCATTCTGAGCGGACTGAAAGAAGGAAAGTTCACTTTTTCTATCAGGAAGAATCTGTCAAAGACGCTAGCGGACTTCATGGCGAAAGCCCAGAAGTACACTAATGCCGAAGAGTTCACTAACGCTTGAAAAGGCGCACAAGTGTCTGACTCGACGAACAAAGGGAAGAGACCTCAGAAAGAAGATTCTCAGCCTATTGGCAAAGGGATAGATGACCGCGCTTCTCGCGATCGTCGACCGAGGCACAGGCCGAAAGGGAAATTCCGTTCCTATACCTCGCTCAATACATCCGCCGAACAGATTCTGCTGGATATCCGAGGAGATAAATTATTAAATTGGCCAGTCTGCATGAGGGTTAACCCAGAGCACCGAGACAAACGAAAATTCTGCGGTTTCCACCGGGACCATGGTCACAACATGGACGACTGTGTGGATCTGAAAGACGAGATTGAGTCTCTCATCCGCAAGGGATACCTACGTCGTTACACTAAAAAAGAGAAGCCCGCTCGGAGAGAGGAACGGCCGCGAGAACAGCCAAACAATCCCCCAGAGGAGCCCATCGAAATTTGCACCATCTTCAGGGGTTCGGCTGGGGGAGGAGATTCGAACAGGGCTCGAAAAACCCATTCTCGGAGATCCGAGCCGGAACATCACTTTCACCTGGCGGAACGTCACAGTAAGGAACTCCGAGTCGCTCCGTGCAGCTTGACCTTCACGAAAGATGATGCGCGCAGGATCTAGCATCCGTACGATGACACGTTAGTAGTTACCATGACCGTAGCTAATCATAAAGTGTACCACATTTTAGTCAACACCGAGAGTTCAGCTGATGTTATGTATTCTGAGGCATTCGAGAAAATGAAAATTTCACGGTCCAGGCTCCGACCCGTGAAGACTCCTTTATACGGCTTTGCCGGAGAGAGAGTCATCTCCGAAGGAGCCATCTCCCTCCCAGTAACAACCGGAGAAGGGCAACATCAAGTCACACTTTTGGTAGACTTTTTAGTTGTCAATGTTCCATCAGTCCACAACGTGATCCTGAGCCGACCCTCCCTCAACGCAATGAGAGTGGTCGTCTCAACTTATCATCTGATGATGAAGTTCCCAGCTGAAGGTGGGATTGGTTATCTTCAAAGAGATCAACGCGAGGCCCGGAGATGTTATGCGATAGCCGTGAGAAAAGGAGCTGCCAAACAAACGCTCGTGGTGGACGCCTTGGATCCTCGAGGGCCGGCGGAAAGCTCCTCCGTCAAAGATCTGATGAAAGTACCGCTCGATGAATCAGACCCGAGCAAAACCGTTCAGCTTGAATCATCGTTGAATCCCAAGTGGAGGAACAAATTACTGGCCTTCTTGAAACAACACCGATACATCTTCGCATAGTCACACGCAGATATGTCGGGGATCTCACCCGATGTGCTAGTCCACAGGCTGAATGTGGATCCGGACCACCGGCCAGTTAAGCAAAAAAGAAGACCGTTCAATGCCGAGCGATATGAGGCCATTGCCAAGGAAGTCTCAGTCCTACTCGATGCGGGTTTCATAGAGGAAGTGTACTATCCTGAATGGATAGCAAATGTTGTGCTCATCAGGAAGTCCAACAGGAAGTGGCGGGTCTGTGTAGACTATTCCGATCTAAATAATGCGTGCCCCAAAGACAGCTTCTCGTTGCCTCGGATTGACCAACTAGTGGACAGCACGGCCGGACATGAGTTACTATCGTTTCTTGACGCTTATTCTGGATACAATTAGATCTTTATGCATCCCCCAAATAGGCAGAAGACTACCTTTGTCACTAACAGAAGACTCTACTGTTACCGGATCATGTCGTTTGGCCTGAAAAATGATAGGGCAACATATCAGAGGCTGGTGAATCAGATATTTTTCAGCCAGATTGGGCGCACCATGGAGGTATATGTGGATGACATGTTAGTGAAAAGTACTCAAGCCTCCAACCACCTTGCCGACCACGGAGAAACGTCAGAGTGTGAGCACGCCTTCCAGCAATTAAAACATTACTTGGGTTCACCACCCCTATTGTCCAAGCCTGAAGAAGGGGAGCCTCTGCTCCTCTACCTTGTTATCTCGACTTCAGCTATCAGTTTGGCTCTGATCAGAGAAGTCGGAGGCAAGCAGTACCCTGTGTACTATGTAAGCAAAGCCATTATACCAGCCGAAACAAGGTACCAGTCCTTGAAAAAACTGGCACTCTATCTCGTCGTCTCGGCTAGAAGACTGCGGCCATATTTTCAAGATCACTCCGTAGTTGTGCTAACAGATACTCCTCTGAGGCAAGTCCTCCAGAGACCCGAAGTGTCGGGTCGGATGACCAAGTGGGCTGTAGAGCTCGGAGAATTCGACATTCAATTCCGCCCCAGGACGGCACTCAAGGGACAAGCTGTAGTCGAATTTATCGCCGAGTTCACAACTCCGGATGAGGAGCAAGTTAGAAAGGAAGTCGAAATGACATCGCCTGTCCCGTTGAACAATCAAGAGCCAGCATCAGATCCGGGATGGGTCCTTTATGTTGATGGGTCTTCCAATATTAAAGGAACGGAAGCCGGTGTTGTCTTGGTCGCGCCTAATTCAACGACAATCCAATACGCAATCAGGTTCGGGTTCAAAGGTTCAAACAACGAGGCTGAGTACGAAGCATTGTTAGCTGGGCTCAGGCTGGCAGCGAGCCTAGGTGTTTAGACTCTTCAAGTCTGCTGCAACTCGCAGCTGGTAGTAAATCACATCTCCTCGGAGTACGAAGCTAAGGAAGTCAGGATGATCGCCTACCTCGAGGAAGCGAGGAAACTGATCGAGAAGTTTTGGAGTTGCACCATCCAGCAAATCCCTAGAGCCGAGAACTCAAGGGCCGATGCGTTAGAAAAACTCGCCTCGTCCTCCGAGGGAAAGATCCCGCGTTTCGTCCTGGTCGAGTTCGTTGAACACCTGAGTATCAGCCAGTCGGAGAAAGTCAATCCCGTCCAGTCCATTCCTAGTTGGATGGACCCAATCTTCAATTAGCTGTCATCCGGTGAAACTCCCTCTGACAAACTAGAGGCGAGGCGACTTAGGGTCAGAGCGGCCCGATACGCTATATTGGACGGAGTGCTGTACAAGAAGGGGCATTCTCAGCCTTACCTTAGATGCCTCCGACCGGACAAGGCCGACTACGTGATTCGGGAGATTCACGAGGGAATCTGCGAGAACCATTCTGGCAGTCGCGCCTTAGCCATGAAGTTCTTTCATCAAGGGTATTTCTGGCCAACTCTCAAGCAAGACTCTAAGGACTTTGTTCAGAAGTGTGATAAGTGTCAATGTTTTTCTGCCGTGCCGAGGCAACCGACAGAAGAAATGACCCCCATGAGTGGACCGTAGTCGTTTGCCCAATGGGGGATCGACATCATCGGTCCCTTGCCCACTGGGAAGGGACAGGTAAAGTTCGTTATAGTTGCAGTCGACTACTTCACCAAGTGGGCCGAGGCCGAGCCAGTTGCAAAGATCACTGAGTAGAAAGTAATCGACTTTGTGTGAAAAAATATCATCTGCCGCTTCGAAATCCCGCGAATCATCGTTTCCGATAACGATCACAAATTTGATAATGTCAAGTTCCGTAGTATGTGTCAAGGGCTTGACATTGTGAACGCTTACTCATCACCTCGGCACCCACAGTCAAATAGACAGGTAGAGGCGATCAACAAGATCATCAAACATCATCTCAAGACAAGGCTTGAAAAAGTAAAGGGAAATTGGGTCGAGGAGCTCCCCTTCGTCCTCTGGGCTTACCAGACCACATCCCAGACCTCGACGGGTGAAATCCCATTTTTATTATCCTATGGCTCGGAGGTAATGGTGCCAGTAGAAATCGGACTCCCTACGGCGCGGGTTAGGAGCTTCGAAGAAAATCAGAACTCCAAGCAGATCGCTTCTAATCTGGACTTGCTCGAAGAACTCAGAGAGGTTTCAAAGCTCCGAACGGTGCCTCGACACCAGCAGGTAGTGCGCTTCTACAATTCAAAGGTCAGAACCAGGCGCTTTCCACTAGGGGACTTAGTCCTCCGACGGGTCTTCCAAAACACGGCTGAGCCAGGGGTAGGAGCACTTGGACCCAACTGGGAAGGACCGTATCGTGTGGTCAGGTCTGCCAAACCAGGCTCGTATCACCTGGAAGACCTCGAAGGCCGTCATCTCCCTCATCCTTGGAACGCCGAGCACTTGAAGATCTATTACCCGTGAGGAACTAGCCTTTTAAGGCTCACGATGAAATGTACGCCTCCGAGCAGCTAGCCTTTAAGGCTCTTAATAAAAGCTCAATTCTACTTTGAATGTTTGTCCAATTGTCTTGTTAACATAAGCACAAATTAAATGATCCGATCCTTTAAGGGATCGGAGCCTAGTCTTGTGAAAGATCGACAAGGCATCCCTTCGAGGGAAAAAGCCTAATAATGACCCGACCTTCCGTTGAAGCGTTCGGTTTGACATACAACGAAACAAAGGCGACGAGTTGAGTATCCCAAGAGAACGGACCCAACTAAGACTTGGGTCGAAGGAGCTCGGAGAACCGATTCTAAGAACCAACTAAACAGCAACAGACTAAACCCATAAAGAGGTCGGATCAACAACATTTCACAACAAGTTCAAACAATGCCAAAGGAATGTTTCTCATTAAATCCTCACAGAGGGGCAAAAAATACATTGATAGATATACATCGATAGATTCAAAAAAAAATAACAAAAATGATAGAATGTCTTCATGACGGAGGAGGACCTTGGGCGTCAGGAGCTTGGTCCGAGCGGGTGATTTTAGCTGGGGCATCCTCGGAGTCATCGGGCAGAAGGGAATCAAGATCGAGGTCTGGGTATAAACTCAGGACTACTTTGAGACAAGTGTCGAAGCCGCGGTTGTAAAACGTTGCAGCTTCAGCTTCCCTCTCCTTGGAGGTCTTGAAACCTTCGACTGCAGCGGCGACCGCTTTGGCCAAAGAAGCTTCATCCTTAGCCCGCTGAGCTTCCACGGCCTGACTCACGGCTCGTGTCCGTTCTTCAGCCGCCTCGGCCTTGGCGCGGTTTAGGGCTTCACCAAGCCAAGCGGTCTCTATGGCCAAAGAGTCCGCATGGGCCATGGCGTGGGTCAGCTCGGCGGTCGTCGCATCGCCACTTACTTTAAAATCGTTCGCCTTATCCTGCAGATGCAGCTCCCTAGCTTCCAAGTCGATGAAGACTCCATGCAGTCGCCTCGCCCTGGCCCTCTGGCCCGAGAGTTGTTGGCGCAGATGGGTCTGCTCAGACCTCAGGGCTGCTGCCTCGACCTGGAGAGCCTCCAACTCTACCTCCCTCCCCCTGTGTTGTCGCACTCTCTCCCGAATCGAGAGCAGCACTGGGACGACCTGAATAGGGAACAAAGATCAGAATCTACAAGATATATACATAACGATATGAAAGAAAGAGAAAATCCTCTCAGAAGTATACCATGTAGCACATGGAGGCGAAGTCATTCAGGAAACCGCCTTCCGACTGCTCAAGGTTCTGAGCAAAATCCTCCTCCTTAGCATGCTTAGCGGCCCACGGAGTCAAGCACGCCATATGATAGCCTGGCTCGAACCTCCCGCTGCTCGTGCCCGCTTGGGATGAGGCCACAGCTCCCTCAGCCTCCACTCTGCTGTCGGCCGAGTTTTGACCCTCGGCGCGGACGTCTCCCCGAACCTCAGGGGGGAAGTCATATTATCGGCAACTCTATTGGCCTCCTCCCGCTCGAAGGAGGAGGGGACAGCGATGGGGGGCTCGGGGGCTGCGGCGGGAGCCTCCACGGTGGGGGGAACGGCGACGGCTGGGACACGAGAAGCAACAAAGCTCAGAACGACTGGGGCGTCGGCCACAGTCGTTCGGACGAGCCCTGGAGGAGGACGTACTATAGGGCGCAAGACTGCCGAGGGAGTCGCGATAGTGCTAGGACGCGCCGGAGTCGGCAGTATGGAAGAAGAGCCGACAAGCCTCGGTGTTGGGGCTGCTGGGGTCGGCGTAGTGAAAGATTCCCCCACGCGGGGAGGGCCGACTTCTTCCGAGTGATCTTCACTCGGGGGGCTTCTTTAAGCAATTCCGTCCCGGTCAGAGCTGCTTTCCTCTTCCGAGTCGCGGATACCTCGGTCATGCCTATGAAAGAAAAGATTGTGTCAGCTACTAAATAACTGAAAGAAAATCCATCAAAGAGATCAGGGCAGCTTACTGAGGGACGTGGACAAATGCTGGAATTTGCAAAGCTCAGACCAGTGAAGGTTGGCCGCGGTGAGCAGATCGGCCTAGGACCGAAGCGTCTCCGATCGTGCTCTGACCTTTGCAATACGATTTTTCTGGTCCAAGTAGAGGAGCCGCAACCCCTTTTGGAAAGCTGCAAAAGGAAAAAGAAATCTTACTTCGACTGAAACAAGTGAAAACTAAAGCAGCAAACTAGATATAAAATTAAGTCCGACCTGATTTCGTAAAATGGGTCGGAACCTGAGCCGTTGAGGTCCTAAGCTCAGCCGCTAATGCCTCCCAATCACCCGCCGCCCAGAACCACTTGTTCTTCCAGTCCTTATTGGAAGACGGCAGGTGCATCACCAACCCCGACCCTTTGCTCCCCCGAGTCACGAAATAGTACCATGGGTCATTGCTATCATGCTATGACCAGGTACAGGCTCAGCAGCTCCTCTGGGGTCAGCTCAGAGTTTTCGACTTGTCTCCAGATTATGTAGGCGGAAATCATCACTCTCCAGGCATTCGGAGTAAACTGCCCAGGAGCCAGTCCAAGGTAGGCCGCAACCTTCCTGATGAAGGGGTGTAACGGGAGTCAGACCCCACACTGCAGCGCACAAAGGAAGATGGCTACTTCTCCCTTGGCTAGAGCGCCAGCAACGTCCAAAGGACCGGGAGCCCTTATCTGAAGGGAGTCAGGGACTTGAAACTCAAAGCGAATTCACTCCATCTGAGATTCTGACATGACAGAACCTCCTGGAACTACCTCTGCGGTGTGTAAATTCGCGGGCATTTCAGTAGTGGTAGTGGCCTCAGCTCGGCGGGCTCGGGTGGATGTCTTCTTGCTGAGCTGCTTGGTCTTAGAACCCAACATTTTCTGCCTCCGAGGCGGGGGGTATGGAAGAGTGGTCTCGAAATGGCCTTCGAAAGACCCGCTCCCAGTATCCCCGGCTTAGATCATCACCGTATTCACGAACCATCTCGAGGTCGGAAGACATGGAGGAAAAAGGGATGAAGATCAACGAGACTCACCAGTTGATTGCCGAAAATCGCCTTCTACTGAAAACTTCGAGTTCGGCCGGAATCGCTTCGTCGGAAATCGCCTCCTCCGGTATGATCTTCTGATTCAGAATGTAAAATGACAAAAAAAAATTCGGGGCGCCTTATATAGGTAACGAAGGATTTTCGCTTTGATGGCGAGCCTTAATGGCAGCAGCCGAATCGGCGCGAGCCGATCTCCGAGCACACATAGCGGCACTGCATTGGAGGAGTACTGAACCGTCAGTACGGCTCTGACATCAGGCAGTGTGCCTTGATACGCCAAGCGACGCCACAGTAGTCGGAGCCGTTATAGGCACGCCTTCTCAGGCCTACATGGCAACTTCTCACAGGCTGGGAGGAGATGCGAGATCGTAACCGTCGCCACATGTTAACCAAAGCAACCAGCACTCATAATTCGAGACTCGTCATCATTGCAATAAGGGCGGGAGATTTTCTACATAAGTACTCTCCGAGCCCGCAAGCAAGCTCGAAGAGTAGGGGGCTTCTGTTATGGGAAGATCCGAGCCCGCTATTCTGAGCTGACCTAACGCCATTACGTCTGAGGCACGACCCATTCAATCTGGACAGCGTCAACACCACACGAGTCTTAGAGCAAAGTCCAGTTCGGAGGGGGGGTCATATCCGATCGGACCACAATATACCCTCGGTCGACCACATGAGCTCGGACTTGCGGGCAGGTCGGATGCCGAGACTATGGTCGGACTGGCTGAGCCGAGTCGATGATCAGAGGCGCATACCTTATTCGCTAAACATGGAAACTGCCATAACCTAACGTGGCCGGTAACTTCGCTCGCAGATGCGCACGATCCCCCAGATACGCTGCGTAATCAGTAGATTGCGGGCAGTATCTCCATGATCCTAGAATCCCTCTGATCGTGCCGAGATTACCGGACTCAGACCGCCCCACAGGCAAGTATAAATAGCAAGCATCGCCACATCTACAGGTACGCGAAATCGAGCTCTCTCCTCTACTCACTACTTGACCCGGATTTCCTTGTCCTGACTTAGGCATCGGAGGGTCCCCCGGCTTAGCCAAGGTTACCGTTGCCCGTCTTCTTGGTGCAGGATTCAGGGACGACACGCAGAGGGTGATGCAGAGAGGGAGCCGACCAAATTTTGACCTCAACAATTCATATGAAACATAATTCAAATTTGACCCTTCAAATTGTGAACTAAATATTTAGATGACTTATAAATTAAAAATTAAAGTAATCTATATTTTATGTGAATCATTTGTGAACGTTTAATGGATGGTTGTAGTGAAAAATTCTCAATGGTCTGAATGCGACAAATAAATGTTAATTAATCAGAGTTTATAATAGTTAAGTCAATTTGATTTTGATATGATGATCTATCCAGGGCAGGTCCCAAAATTTGGGCTGTTTGATTCTAGTTGATGTATGTCATGTGCACATATTTCAAATACCTGTGTATCAACTATCATGTTCTGCCAGAGCATGAAATACCCTCCGAGCTATTGTTCATTCGTCCTAAAGCCCCAAGGACCTCTTTACCAAAGAGGTCCCCCGACAGAATTAAAGAAAAAGAAAACAAGGAATGATAACTTCATTCGGTCGAAGGAACTTTGCCTCATACGTGCTCACGGAGCACGTATGTTAGAGATCAGATCCTCTCATCGGGCGATCGCGATAATTCAGATAAGATATGTACAGACACCGGTGCAAAACGATTATTGAGCTACGCACGAACGAAGTAATTGGGTAGAAATATCCATCAACGGTTCATATTCCGTCTACACGTATAGCCACACGGACGATCCTCCTTGCTTTATTTTCGATATACAGAATCTAAACCGTAAGGATCTCCCATCAAGCGGATTAGATCTTACATACATGCGGCTCATCGTCACAGGTAAGGAGAACTGCAGTCGGTTGATGGCAAGTAGCATTTATCGAGACAGATGAAATGTCCCAATCGTCCCGACGCGAATCTCCCATCGTCCGGATGCGAGTTGCCTGGAGACACGATAACCAGGGATATCCCTCCTCCGTGGGCCCACCGTAACGTATGTGTTTTTATTACGCTGTCCATCTTCCTTTTAATTTTAGGGCATTAGCCAAAATTAAGGAATTCAAATTTTAAGTGGACCACACTACGGGAACAGCATGGATAATGATACGAAGAAAGGAAACATAAATCTAACTTGATCCTAAACTGTTGATCGCTGTAAGTTTTCAAAAGCAGGCGTTCTATCACCACTGTTTCCTGTGTTGCAGTATATTTAAGTCCAGGATATATCTCATTTTTTTGACTCATGGTATGAAATGATTCAGAGAAGCAGAAGGACAGTGTGTGTAAAACACATACGTCATGGTGGGCCCACTGTAGGATCATCAGGATATCCCTCGAGATACGTCTTCGAGCAATCCGAGTCTGGGGAGCTCGTGCTGAAAAGCCCTATGAGGCTCACCTTGAGGTATGTCTGAAATCGTCCGTCCATCATTTGCGGTAGCTTGTGTTAGAAGGAATGGCCAAAAATCAGGCCGATCCAAAACTCAATTGGGCTGAACCTTAAGAAAAGGTAGGGATGAGGAGGCCTGCCGTTGAAACCTACGCCACCCACCGTGAAGTTTATGTATCATCCGCACAGTTAATAAGTCCGACCGGGATCAAAGTAAAGACTAAATATCAGCCCGATCCAACACTCCTGTGGGC
Organism: Magnolia kwangsiensis; assembly: GCA_037074715.1. Taxonomy (NCBI): domain Eukaryota; kingdom Viridiplantae; phylum Streptophyta; class Magnoliopsida; order Magnoliales; family Magnoliaceae; genus Magnolia; species Magnolia kwangsiensis. Next base: position 104,805,374 of record CM073581.1, read on the forward strand.
CCAAAGAAGAAGGTTTAATTGGCAGGAGTCCCGATCCTTGCTTCTCTCTGCGGTGTGGCCCACTTAAGATCTGGATCGTCCTTTTTTTTTTTTTGGGATTACATCGTGTTCCTATCAATAAAAATGGACGGATAGAATGTTTCAAACATATCACGGTGGGCCCACAGAGCTTTTTATTGCACGGTCTCCCTGCAACATTAGATGTAGGAAAATCACGCCTCATCTTCCTTAAAACTCCAGCAGCAGTCCGGCCCAACAGAGAATCTTGGAGAGAGGCGAGAATGCCAATAAATGTTCCACCCGTTATCTCTTCTGCTGCAAGTCGCTGCACCATAACTCTCTTTCTCTCTTTCTTGAGAGAAGGAGAGAGAAAAGGGAAATGAAGGATCTTATCCCTATCCAATCTTCTGTACTCCGCCTTCCTTCAATGGAACGCAGATGGATTCTGCCTCTGTCCGTCGCATCCCTCCTCTCTCTACTCCTCCTCTTTCTCACAACCCTCTCTTCGACACCTCTCTCCTTCCTCAGCACCTCAACCACCACCGTGGGGCCCGCCATTTTCGTCGAGTCCAAGCTCCACGTGTCGCCAATCTCCACCCTCCCTCCCCCGCCCCGTCTCGCCTACCTCATCTCCGGCTCCGCCGGCGACGCCCAGATGCTCAAACGGACGCTCCAGGCACTCTACCATCCGATCAACCAGTACGTGGTCCACCTCGACCTGGAATCGTCCCCCGAAGAACGGCTGGATCTCCATGATTTCGTTTCCAACCATCCCGTCTTCACCCGAATTGGGAACGTCAGGATGATCACGAAGGCAAATATGGTCACGTACCGGGGCCCCACGATGGTCGCCAACACGCTCCACGCTGCCGCCATCTTGCTGAAGGATGGTGGAGAGTGGGACTGGTTCATCAATCTCAGTGCGTCGGATTACCCGCTTGTGACCCAGGACGGTGAGAAGACGGCCTCGATTCAATTGCCCTTTTTTACTTGTCAATTTTGTAATTTTGGTTTTGGATTTCACTATTTTTTTCCTTGAAATTTGTACAGATCTGTTGCACACGTTTTCTTATTTGCCGCGGGATCTCAATTTCATCGACCACACAAGCGATATTGGGTGGAAAGAGTATGTGAATCTTTCTTTCTTGTGCCTGTCAAGTGTTTTATTTTTAAAGTCTTTTTGTTTGAATTGGATTGGAATTGAAATAGGGTTGAATTCCACTTGTGCAGATTTCAACGGGCGAAGCCAATTATTATAGATCCGGGGTTGTATATGTCGAAGAAAGCGGATGTTTTCTGGGTTTCACAGAGAAGAAGTGTTCCGTCCGCTTTCAAGCTCTTTACAGGTTAGTGATGCTCTTTATCTTCTCAGCAATCTTGAATTATATATTTTCTTCTCTTTTTGTGGAAATGTTGAATGTGGGTATTTTGATTTTTGTGTGATTTTAATTGTTCTGAATGTGTCTGTTTATTGGGTTCGTATCTCATGGGTCTGATTTTGATTGTTTGTTTTGCAAGAATTTGAGTACTGATCTGATTTTGATTGTTCGTTTTATGAGTTTTGAGTCTTGAGAACTACAGGCCCGTGTTTGGCTTGAAAATTGGAAATATTGATATACTTGCAGCATTGGGTGCAACTTCAATTCTGGGAGTGTTTGTTGGATTTTGAACAAATTCCTTCATGTTTTCTCGAGTTACTCGGGCATGTTTTTCTCTGTGTGTATCTTATGTCAATGCTGCAGTCTTTTTTGGATCTATTTACTCATGTGATGTGGTATATGAATTCTCGTTTCTAAGAGTCATACTGATTCTTTCCCATTGATATAGGAACTTCTGTACTAGAAACAATGGTATCTCCATTTGTAGCCCCTCTGGGATGTAAAATATATCTCTTCTCATTGTCCTCAGAGTGTATGGGGCAAAATGTAAGCATTTCGATTAGGGTCATATTCAGTTATTTGGATGTCTGGTAGTTCTTTTGGGTCCTCTTCCATGTTATGGCATTGAGAGTGATGTCATGTTGTAGGTGAAACTGTGTTATGGTCAATGGATGTGAGTTGGGCAGGCTTGTAATAGTTTTAGGCCCAAATTTTTAACTGGTTGAGCTGGGCCTATCAGGTTTTACTCAGCCTGGGCTGCCCGTTGTCAGCCCTATCAACAGATAACAAGTTGCTAGAGTACATATTTCAACTAGCAGGGCACATGATCTGAAAATGGGGAATGGATGGATCCCTATGTGCCTTGCATTACTCTTCTTCTTTATTTTCTTGAGAAATGGGATTGAACATGCTTTGTTTCTTATGCATTACGTGCGATGAAGATTGATGTTGTAGGTGTCTGTATTCTATCCTCTAATTAATGAAGACCTACAGAAACCTCAACCCCAGTATAGTTGCGTGAAGAGAAGCGACAATAAATTTGGAAGTGGGAATCTGAAGTACGATTTGATGTGAGAACGACAACTAGTTAGAAGGATCATGCAACAACGAACCTGAGGCTTTGCACTGTAAATCGGTTTTTCAGTCATGACAAGTTGGTCCATGGTTTGGTAATCCAGACATGGTGCTGTTACATCCCACAGTGGACCATGCCTACAAAATTTCCTCAATGGGACAACCTGAACCTTTCAATTTGTGGCCTACAAATGGAGGGTTAAAATTTAACGGAAAAATGTCCTAAGATGATGGATAAGACAGTCCAAACTGATAGATTTTGGGGGCATGGCCAATCCATGATAGTACACAACAGTCCAAGGTTTGGATTACTAAACCATAGCCTCACTTGTCAAAATATGAGTATATTCTGTGAAGTCCTGGTTCAAGGATCCTATAATTCCTCCCTGTTAATAGGATTGGACGGTGGCATCTGTCTTATGTGGTATCTCTTTATTGTGACTGAGCAGTAGATGGTTGTGAATGACTACTAAGTCTTTGATGTTCTCTTGACTCCCTTACACATACAGTCAAGATCAGTTGTCTTAGCAAGGTATGGAATCAGGCAAGGATTCCTTGAGAAACTGATAATAATCAGTGGTAACCTTAGTTTCCCTCGGTTTCTTTCTAGTGACTTCTATTTGGTTAGTTGAGTAGTTGGGGAAAATAAGGAGACTGGCAGACTGGCATAACTGTGAGACTTGAGACTTGAGAGATTCACCGATCACTAGAAATGGAAGTATTTAATACAGACATGTCTCTTTATCAGAGACAAGATAGATGTCCCTACTAGGACTTCCTTCACCTTCAAGGCGGTGATGGTCAATAAATACACCCACATTGGCCTCCAAGGCCCAAACAACCTCTAAGCCATCACCAACAACTCAAAGGTCTCCCCACAAGTGCGTGCTGTCTTTTGTAGCATGATGAGGGAGGCAGCAACAGCCGCCTCGAAGAATGCATCTAAGGTTGCCAACTAATTGGAGGATCCAAAATTATTACATGAAGATGAGTTCGCTGATGTATCCTCCTCAACACCAACAAGGATGACCTACAAAATGTAAAACACTATGAGAAATGGTAATGAACAGAAAGACACCAAATCAAAAACTTTGTAAACCTCGAGATCCTTTGAAACTAGAGGAATCCAGAGTGTTCTTCCATGGACTGCCCATCTTCCTTATCTGCAACATACTGCAGATCTCTTTCTTGGCAATTTCTTGGCCTGGAAATTTCTTGAAAGACTTTCAATTTGAGGGTTTTCTCTAGGCCTGGCAATGGGCTGGGCCTGGGCCCAACCTGTTGCCAGCCCTAGTTTTCTCGGGATGTTATTGGGAGAATGTCGTTGAAAATATAAATATTTCAATACGTTTATTGTAAATTAAATTTAAAATTTAAATAGATTATATAACAAATTCTTGAACTGTTTTTACTATTTTCGAGTTCATGTCCCAGTAACATCACAATAAAAATGCAATATTTTAAAATCTCATGATAATATCGTTTAGAGTATTTCTCATGAGATTTTCAAAAACTCAGTGATGGTTGTCACACTGATCTTCGAGCTCTAGAGGGTGTACAGAGTCTTCTCTTTAGGGATATAATTATGTTTCTACTTGAATACGTACTGAATTGGCTCTTCCCACCAATGATCTTCTTTTTCTTTTCTTTTTATCTTTCAAAAAGAAAAAAGAAAACGATTGCTCTCAAAGGGAAGTTTGTTGACAATTTTGGTCCTCTTTTGGTTATTGGTAGCATATTAATTCACTGCAGACATGTCACCTCATGGCATGCTCTTCCATAAGCGAAGTTATGCTAACTATTGGTCTTCATTTGCATTTGTTATTTGTCCATTTGCTGATGCATAGGCTAGAACTCTCCCCAAGTATTTAGAATGCATTTTCGTGGGTTGCAGTGATAGATATAAAAAGCCATCATGTAATTTTTGGCAAAAGAAGATTCTGTGGGCTCTCTTCCTTTGAGCATCCAGGGGCATTTAAATCTCTCTCGTTTTGATGATGATGAGGCAACTGATACTTACCACTGATGAATAGTATTTTGATGATGTTGGAGAGATGGCATTGGAGAATCCTCTAAATCTTCCTAATGTACTCAAGTGGTCAGAAAAATGCTTTCTTGCTAGGGAAGCTATGTTGGGAACTTTACAGACTTTTATGAAGGATCCCTGTCCAGATATTATCAAAATTTAAAAAGCTACAAACTAGTGGATGTGATCAAACCTCTTATTCGAGTCACATGATCGGTGTGAAGTTCGATACCGATCCTGCATCGTAGGAGGTATCTCCCCAATCCATCTTAGAAAACAAAGAACGGAAACACCCATGCAATGGAACTGAGGTAGTGCTGGCCAAAATGTACCCGAGAGCCATCCATAGGTGGACCCACGCATGTGCGTGCATATGTGTGAAGGAAAAGGGAGGAGGGTGGTGACACGCTTCCTCCCTTCCTCTCACTCACTCTCTCTCCTTTCTCTCTCTTTGGGCGTCCCAAGGGGTGGGGACGTCCAGGGGCTATCTCTCTTCTTCTCTGCTCCGAGATAAGATCTATTTATAAGGGAGGAGTCGAGGTTCTAGTAGGAAAACGCTTGCTCCTTACCCTTATAGACTTCGGTAATGCCCCAATACACACAAAATCTGAAATCCCCACTTTATTCATGCATTCAAACTGACCAAGTCCCTCCACTTACAGCGGTCACCAACCTTGACCAATTCCCATGCCCAACTAAGAGATGGATCACAAGATCTTGACTATTGAAACTTCCATCAAGTGCCATCAAAACAATTGAACGGTTAAAAGTAAGGCATCAATGGTTAAAATCTGTCGATTAAACATCTTTAGGATTCAAAGCGCACTGGCCAGCTTAAAACCACTTGATAGATGGTCCATACATTAAGATCTTCCACTATATCTATCCCGGGTAACAAGTGGATCCCATGTTGGAACTTGGCGGGTTCTTTTATACTGCATCCCAATGCTCGTGCCTAACCACCCATATATCAGCTACTAATGTAGCCTTACAAGGTGAGGCAAAGCCCAAAACACTAGGACCATGAAGTCCCACCATGACCTCAAGTCTAAGGAGTAGTCAAATCTAGTACTTGATCAAGTCAATATGGTCCAAGCATGATGGGTCCCCCAAACCAGAGACCCTGTGACCCTCCAATGCAAGTGCTTAGCCAAGTCCAACCACATGAATCTGCATGCTTTGAACGCTCACACTCCCATGTGGGGTAGGGCGTAGGCGCCAACTTGATGTTGAGCTTAATAGTGATGTTCCATCCCAATTCGTTGTCAGTTCCCTCACATGGGATTACCACTTACACCTTTCACGGGCAGCCCACTCCCACTACTATGGTCATGGGATTTAGGGTACTGAGATGCACGCAACACAACTCTCCCATTGTGTGTGGCTGTTGTGTCAAACTCATATTCCCTTAGGACACCAGAGGAAACCCTCTCCTTCAACCCATAAATAGCCACAGGTTTTAATTAGTTTCACACACAATTAATTGAGGCATAGAGAATAAACATTCAAGTAGTAAAATAATTGAGGTCAAATATAAAAACATTGGCTTTCCTGGGCACTCATTGCCAACCAGCTATGCTCAAGATCATCATAAGACCAAACATGAAAAGCCCTTGAACCCCTCCAATTCCATGTGCTATGAAGGTTAATAACCATAAAGGTAATTTCACTCTCATGTAATAAGTAATAACAGTTCTTAGAATACTAACTCGTTGATAAAGGTAATAGAATTTCAGAACTAGAAACTCTTGAAAATGCACAGGCGCATGACAACCAGATCAAAGCCATGGATGAAGTAACCGCATTTCCCAGAAGGAAACTGTAAATCTTATGGTTGTCAAGGACTAGAACAGTAAATGGTGTGACTGGAGTCCGAAGGTCTCAACACAAAGGTCTAGGGAAAGATGGGAATGCTTTCAAAGGAGCTTCCTTTTGGAAGGTGGTTTGTGAGACCACAATTTTCATCAATTAAAGGATGTTTTAAAATTTAAGAAGGTTGGGGGTTTTGGAGCAGGTGCAATGAATGAAAGCAACTGGGCCCTCCTTAGGAAATGGTGGTGGCGATTCAGACGGGAGCCAAATGTATTATGGAAGGAGGTCATTGAAAGAAAGTATGATGTCTGGAAGAGGGGTTGGTTTCCCTAGGAAATGTTGGGATGTTTGGAAAGCTATTAGCAAGCTAGGATTAAAAGAAAAAGGAAAAGAAATGGAAAATGGATTATAGGCAGCCAGGGAGGGATATCTCAAGCAAGGTGGGTTTCCTTTCAGGAATGTATTCTTTTTGGTTGGATTCTGTAATAGAGTGTGACTTTGGGAAGATATATGGCTTGGTGATGAAACCCTCGCCTCTTCATTTCCATGTTTTTACGCCATCTCCACTCGTAAAGGGGCCAGGGCATGATATTGGGGATACTATCATGGGGGCATGGGCCTCCAAATCATCAAAGAATCTGTAAAATGAACAACTATAGTATTCCAAAATTACCAACTGTAGTCCAACAATTCAGCTTCAAAAAACAGCAGCAAACATTTCACAAGTTCAACACATAGTGAGCCCTGGGCCTGCATCAGGAAGTGTGGAATTACTTCTTTGATCTCTTTGGGATTTATTGGGTTTCATATGGGTATCTGGGGTAGATAATAAGAGGTTCATCAGACGGGCCTTTTGTTATCAAAGGTTCCATAACCTGGTCCCTGTTCTTTTCTGATTTATGTGGGTTGGGGGGCAAGGCAGGATCTCTAATAAAAAGTCTTTGTAGGACTAGGAGCAAGTTATTAAAGGATTGTTTCCTCTTTTCTTAGTTGGGCTTTTGTAAGAGTCTAATGAATCTAAAGGGGCTTCTAGGAATGATTTCCTTAAAGTTTGTCAAGCGGCTATGAGTTTCAAGGACTGAAGGCAAAGACTCTGGTCTCCTCCTTGGGTAGTATGCTTTCAAAAGCTCAATGTTGGTGGTTGTTCTCAACTGAACCCTGGTCAGTATGGAATTGGAGTTATTTTTCTTTTTCCTTCTTTCCTTCTTTTTTCTTTTTCCTTTTTTCTTTTTAATTTTGGATTAGGGGTGTTTAGATAAATGACAAAGGAGAGATCCTTGTGTTTCTTGACTATTTGTAGCTGGTCCTTTTCAAGTGGAGACTCTTGCTCTTCATGTCAGTTTGGATTATCTCGTGCTCTTTCTTTGGGGCCTTGTGGTTGAACGGGCATCTTGTAAGTTGCAATGTTATTGGTTGGATATTCTCCATAGTCCATGGTTCATGGGCTCTGGAAGCTAGCTTTTTCTATTCAAGATCGAGCTCTTGTTCTCCATTTATAACTGTCTAGTGTTCCAAGAGATGCAAACAGTATAGCCAATTCTCTCACGAAAGAGGGTAATGAGAGGGTCATTTGTGGTCTGTGCATCCTTAACCTAGCTTAAGTTGTAGTATTTTTCTCTTTAATAAATTTTAGTTACCATTCAAAAGTAATAGCATAGCAAAGTGGAGAATGATTGGTTGATAAAGATGGTGAGTTTTGGAATGGTGTTTTTTATAGGTAAACTAGGTTTAGGAAACCATTTTGAAAATTCTGGGATTACACAAGCAATCTGTGATAGTTGCTATGGTTATGTCCAGTCCATCATGTTTTAAATCTGGAATGGTTGTTTACTTGTTGGATTCTTGATATTGATTGCACGATTATAGCATAATTGAAACTTTAGGTGGTGTTCGGGAACATGGAAAAATCTGGAAATGACATTGGTCTCTGTGGAAAGTACTCTTCTCTATTTGAGAGGGAAAAAAAGTAGCCGAGGAAACTGATTCCTATTTCCCAGCTTCTCCACAAAAACTGAGCTACCTAAAATATGCATTAAATCAATTTCTGAGGCAGAGAAGAGAAACAGGGACGTTTGAGGTGACCATATGTGGAATCCATGTGAAAGGGGAATCTCAAACAAACAATGGAAGGAAGAATGGAATTCATGGTTTTTCATTTTCCGAATATTCGAGGTTACTTTTCGGCATCCACGTCTTAGTTTTCCTCCAACCAAGCACAACCTTAATCCTCCAGAGAAGTTAAGGAGATTGTTTGAAAGGTAACTTGACTTCACAAGGGGGTTGTTAGTATGGAGTAAACTGAAACATGGATAGGCAAATGTAACGTGGAATCCTCAAGATTTGGAAAGTCTAGTGGCTTCACCACCTCAGAAATTGACTAATGCTGTTTAGATTGGTTGAATCCTCAGAAAAACCTTGGAAATGAAATCGATTTCCACAGACATGACATTTTCTCCCGTTTGCAAAAAACAAATTTATCTGCGGAAATCAGACTTCATTTTCACAATTTCCTTGAAAAGTGGCAATTTTCGTTTCCTCATTAAAACCACCTGTTAATCTAGATTTCCACCGTTGTGAGAGACAGCTTCACTTTTTTTACCTTTTAAAATTTCCATGGAAATCATGTGAGGTAAAACAAAGGGGTTAATGTTCACAATTTTCGAGGAAGAGCTGGGAATGGAAAGTAGGTTAACTTCTTTTTTCCCCCCCTCAAATGGAGGAAAAGTGGTTTTTCCATGGAAATCGATTTCATTTCCAATGTTTTCCACATTCCCAAAGATCCTTGGGAGGTGAAACTCATAGAAGGGGATACAAAATTCACCCCATGTAAGCATGCTACTAGCTGTTGTGCAAAGCTGCAGTGGGGAGAAGTAGACACGTGTTCCCCACCAGAATTAAGTATATAACATAAATTCCATATACACTCCAATAACTTCCAATACCCCCCAATCCATGCAGCCAAATGACCCCTAAAGGAGCTTCTTGAAGATCCTTTGTTGGATCAGAGCTTTTTTTTATTCCTCCCATTTGATTCCCTAAATTTACGTGATGTTCATATTTGCTTTTACTGGAGTGTGTCGGTGTATGCGTATAATGAGAATTTCAGAACAAATGTGTGCCTTTTGAGTTGCCTTTGAGTTTGAAACATCAGTGACTGAAATGGCACGTGAAGCATTTGTATGAAATTGCTGATGAGTGATGAAGAGCAATTGGATTGTGATTGCTTGGTCAGATAAAGCTGCAGGTTTAGTCTGTTTTATCATCATCTGCACTTCTTTGCAAGTCCTCTTTCGTAGCATCCATTTGTCTGCCTATCTTTTTCATGCATCATATAAAAATCGACGTGTTCACTTCTGTCACAGGCTCTGCTTGGATGGCGCTTTCTCGGCCATTCATTGACTACTGCATATGGGGATGGGACAACCTTCCACGAACTGTCCTCATGTACTATGCAAATTTCATTTCATCACCGGAAGGCTACTTCCACACCGTCATCTGCAATGCCCAGGAGTTCCGTAACACCACTGTCAACCATGATCTGCACTTCATATCCTGGGACAATCCCCCCAAGCAGCATCCTCACCACCTCACAATCAGTGACATGTCGAGCATGGTTGACAGCAACGCGCCTTTTGCGAGGAAGTTCCAAAGAGACGATCCCGTACTTGACAAGATAGATGCTGAGCTCTTGTTCCGTGGTCCAGGCATGCTTGTACCAGGCGGATGGTGCATGGGGCCACGAGTGAACGGGAGTGACCCATGTTTGGTTGTGGGTAATACAACAGTCCTGAGGCCGGGTCCTGGTGCTGTGAGGCTAGAGCGCCTAACTGTCTCTCTCCTATCAAAGGAAAATTTCCGTCCGAGACAGTGCAGGTAATATAGATTAAGACCCTCCAGGCGGGGACCACACTTTCGAGAAATAGAAAATAGTGTACTACTTTCACGTAAAACATCAATGCAGGGGATTCATTGTTGATCTCACGGCTACAGATGAAGGATCTCGTGGGAACACAGTAAAAGAATGGATAGCAGGGGGGAGCTGCTCTGGGTTTTGCATGCGGCAGGAGCAAAGGAATATGCATTCACATACCCTGATGTAATCTAATCATATGATATATAATGGGGCCAAACTGAGCAAGCTTGTGCCCCTTGCGCTGGCCTTACACGGAAGAAGTGATATTAGTTTCATGGGCCTGTTTTTTAATTTTTGTAGCGGGTGCTTGGCGCTGCCATCTTCGTGGCCCCACCTCTTACTTTGTTGTTATGGACTGGTGCTTATGGGAGTTGGCCTGTTGTCTTCTTTGTGCAGATGGAAAGAAGATTGAAAAGAAAAGTTGAATTGATAATGCTTTTTAGGTGTGATGTTTCTACAATCTGCAGCTATTCCTCCTCTAACCTGTGCAAGATGTGTGTAGTTGTCGTCTGTTTAGTAGCATGCTAGGCCACCATGTTCATGCCCTCTAAATGGGTGTTATGGATGCCTTTCTGAACCTGAACTCTAGACAACTGACTTGAATTCCAGGAGATGATGATCTGGGGTAGACACTGATAGCGGAACTCCACTCTGGGCGACGCTTATAGCTGTCTGATCATTTTTGGAAGGGTGATAAGGAGCAGGCATTGCTTTATTTGTCACTCTTGGCTGGAGGGGCCCACTCATCTCAGTTTAAGTGCAAGCATGGTGTGCTAATAGCAAAAAATTTCACTGTTTTGTGTTTGATTGTGGTCTTGTTATTGTCATAGTTAGGGGGCTGTTTGGATGCGAGAAATGTTGTGCTAGGAAGTGGTTGTCCACACTAGTAAGCTCTTCTCAATTTGTCTAATTCATTTAGGTACGGAATTGGAAATAAAGGAGGACAGTCTTATATCCAAAAGGTGAAAATGGCAAGGATAGTACTATGGATGAGATGGAACAAAGGATTGCATGTCTTTGAAAAAGTGTATCGGCTATAAGGACACATTATTTTATACATGTGCCAAATTGCCACGTGGAACGGTCCTTGTTCAAGTGCCTTATATGTACTCCACATCAGTTAGTGATCCCTCCAGTACTTTGTATTGGAAAAGCTCTGTGGGCCCCACCATGATGCATTTGTTTTATCAACAGTGTCCATTTATGTTGCGAGCTCATTTTAGGGTATCATCCCCAAGATGAGGCAAATCCAAAGTTCAAGTGGACCACATCACAAGAAGCAGTGGGGACGACACCCACCATTGAAACCTTCCTAGGTCTCATTGTGATGTTTATTTGCCATCTGGCCTGTTCATAAAGTCACATAAACCTGGATGAAGGGCAAACATAAAAATCAGCTTGATCCCACACTTCTATGGCTCACAAGAAGTTTTCAATGGTAGGTGGTCCATTTGTGCTTTGGAACCGCCTCATTTTTGGGATGATACCTTAAAATGAGCTGGAAAAATAGATGGGTCCTTACTCTTGCTCGGGTGGCAGACTCTCATGAGTTTCGACACGTGGTCAAGGGTTGGAGTACCCATAGGTGGTGAAATTCCACTAGGCGTGAGTGTGTGGGGGTATGTGTGCGTGTGTAAGAATAAAAAATTTAAAAAGCTGGAAAAAGAGATGAACAAAGTAGATAAAAGACATACATTATGGTGGGTTCATATAGTACTTGACTTTTACTGACCTCTGGAGGGGTAAGGAATCCCAGTCACACACACATCATGATGGGTCCATACAGTACTTGATTTGTACTGACCTCTGGAGGGGTAAGGAATTCCAGTCCTACACACACATGTATATATATGAAAATGATTCTACGAGGTCGACCTCATGGGAATTTCTCATGAGGTCAAGCTGTGTGGGGCCCAGCGTGATGCGTGTCAAACATTAACTCCATTAGTTAGATGCTACATTTCATGGAGGGAAACGGATTTAAAAATCAAGTCAATCCCTACTTGGGTGGGGCACACCACATACAATAGTTGAGAGGGGTTACCCTCCCATTAAAACATTCATAATCATTTATTAGGCCCATTGAGATGTGGTTCGCAGATCCAAACCATCAATTGTGTGTGTGTCCAACTTGGATGAGGGGTTAGCCTAAGTTTTCACCGCATCCAAAACTCGGATGAGCCCCACCAAGTGATTTTATGTGTTTTAAGAATATCTTCACATAGTTTTAGATGGTATGGCCCACATGAATTCCGTATAATGTTGATTTTTGGCATAGCCAATAACCTAAAGGGAACCCATCAAATGAACGGTGTTGATGTTCAACACGCGTCACGGTGGGGCCCACACAGCTGGACCTCATGGTACCATTTCCCATATATATGTGCGTCATAATTTCTATATATGCCTCCACTCATCTAAAGCACCCCGCAGAAAATGTCTCTGTTAGTCAAAGACAACATAACTTAGGCAAGCTATCCAAAAAGTGTATCAGCTAGCCCAAGCTCATCCAAGACATGACAAATGGGAAATGTAATAACTAACCCTGGACTATATAACCTAGATAACCCATCCAAGACATGATGACTAACAGGGTCCAAAACAAAACCTTGCTTGCGTCTAAATAGCCCCTTAGTCTCGGGCTAATGTTCATTAACCTGCAATGAACCTGAACCTGTTTGTTGTGGAATGGTCTATCTAAAGGCCATTGATGGAAATGATCCGGATGGTTAGATCACTGCAATTAACCATCCATGGGAATATTCATATGCCCTGCAGTCTGTATCAGCTGACCATGCGCCATATATCAGTGATTTGCATAGGCTATATATTTTATAGTTGCTTTTTAATTAAGTTCTGGTTTTTAAGCAGCATACTGATTCTTAATGGATCTGTACAATCCTTCTTCTTCTTCTTCTTTTTTTCGTATAAACAAATTTCTGATGGTTAGATTGAAAGGCATTTTCAAATTTTAGGTATGTGATGGTAGTGTTCATAGCATTTCTATTATTACATGTAAAGTTGGTTGGAGATACATAAACATGCATCAATGTCGTCAATATTATTGCTGGTACCTACAAATGCACCATTAATGGGAGGAAATGTTAAGAAAAGATGGTAAAATTGTTGTATTTATTTTAAAATAATATTAAATTTTTGAATTTTCAAATTTCGGTGTTTTCCCTCCACATTAATCGAACCGTTCGCTGGACAATCCTTTAAACGGTGGAAACAAAAATTGATGTTCGCTCTTACCACCCTAAAAGTTTCATACATTTTATCTGAATCATTTACTATAGATCTAGCAAATCAAAATGAAGTAACAGATGAAAATAATTACAAAAATTATATTCTAAACTCTTTATCCAACAAATTATATGATGTGTATGCTTCTTACGCCTCTGCTAAAGACATATGGATTGCTTTAGAAAAGAAATACATATTAGAAGATGCAGGCGCTAAGAAACATGCAATTGCTAATTTCCTTCACTATGAAATGACAGATGATAAATCTGTCACAAATCAGATTCATGACTTTCAAAGTCTAATTCACGAACTATCGACAGAAGGAATTAAGTTGGATGAGGTGTTTCTGTCAGGAGCGTTAATAGAAAAGTTACCGTCCTCCTGGAAAGAATATAAAAATAGAATGAAACATAAGAAGAACTATGTTTCTTTGGAAACCACTATCGTACACATACGAATAGAGGAGGCCAATAAAATCAGGGACCAAAAAGGAAATAAAAATGAGATAGATTCAAAAGAAAATCTTGTGGAATCAAGTCGGACAAATAATAAGAAAAAGGGCAACTGTCATAACTGTGGCAAACCTGGACATTATGCAAATGAATGCAGGCTCAAAAAAAAGAAATACAATTCAACATTTTATCCAACAATCTTGAAATCGAATTTGCTCCCCTTGGACAACGTCCCAAGTGCAACAGGTTTCCAAAGCAATCGACCTCCAGGATACAACGACTATGACCCGGTCCCAGCGGTGCACTCACTGTACACGGGCTCGAACCACTTGCAGTTTAATCCGAAAGTGCTGAGTTGACTCAGCAATGAACTCAGTAACAATGGTAAAACTGTATCAGAGAGAGTTTTATAAGACAGTATTTTTTCATATTTTGAAACTGGAATCGGAAGTCTTTATATAGACTCCGAAATGGTGCATAAGCACCCTTTACAAAAGGTTATGTGCGACCATCCGGAAGGGAAGCATTTCTCTGGTTTAAAACGAAAAGGCGCAGGTGCGAGTATACTCTCGCACATACAGTCCTGCGAGTACCCATACACACACACCCACGCGAGTACACTTACACCGCACCCGCACCCGCGCCCAGCCCAGCCCGTCCCGTCCCGTCCCGTCGCGTCGCGCACGCGGACGCGGACACGGACTCGGACTCGGCTCGGCTCGGCTCGGCGCGCGCGCGCGCGTGTGTGGTTAATGGCATAGATTAGAGCTATTGGCATAGCCCCCCCCCCCCCCCCCCCCGCAGGACCAAATTCACATGCCCCCTGAAAGGGGCTCAAGCCCTAGGCAAAAAGTCTATCATATAAACAAGAGAATTTCTCTTGTCAAATTCGATGTGAGACAAAACCAACACCTCAAAAACATCAAAATTTAAATGTGGAGGAAAAATACCGAAATTTGAAAATTCAAAAATTTAATATTATTTTAAAATAAATACAACAATCCCCCACATGTTTTAAAATAAAATGCTTTCGGATTAAAGCGAAATAGTTGTGCAATGGTGCCGGTGTCCTTTTAATGTAGATCGCAAGTACATGCCACTCACACAACTCTTCCTCTACAAGTGATTCTGTGGTTCGGTGCATTTCGGCTATACACCATTACCTGAATTTCATGAGTGCTCTAGAGAATTCGCCTAGATTCTCATAAGAAGCGGCCTCCACCTCCACACCCATATAGGTGAATTCCATCAAGTGTATGCAGCAACTGTATATACCACTAAATATATAGCTATGGATCCATTAAGAGTTCTAAAAACTCATCCTTCTGCGTTGCTGCTCGCACTGTACACCATAGAAGGGGCTCATATAACTCAGTGCAATCGTCTACCTCGTGTCATGTTGTTTACCCATTGAACCTATCTCATGGGATCTCCACTTGTATAGGTTGGGTTACCGACACTGGCAGCTCATATATTAGGCTCAGCCCCATTCCCTTCGATGTATCATTAACTAACTTTTTGGATAGTCCTTTAGTCAGAGGATCTGCTAGATTCTTTTCTGACCTCACAAAGTCAATAGATATGACTCCATCACGCAACATATGTTTCACTATGTTGTGTCTGAGTCTAATATGCCTGCTTTTTCCATTATATATTTTACTTTTTGCTTTCGCTATAGCTGCTTGACAGTCACAATGAATAGATACGGCCGATACAGACTTTGGCCACAATGGTATATCAGCTAAGAGATTTCTAAGCCATTCAGCTTCTGATCCAGCCTTTTCTAAGGCAATAAACTCGGATTCCATAGTCGACCGAGCAATACATGTCTGCTTGGTGGACTTCCAAGAGACTACTCCTCCACCCAAAGTGAAGACATATCCACTAGTTTATATATGGAGGCTATCGCTATTAAGACTCTAATAGTTGTAATCCTAGTTACAGGGGAATATGTATCAAAATAATCTATTCCTTCCTTTTGTTTAAAGCCTTTCGCTACCAACCTAGCCTTAAACTTATCGATAGTTCCATCTGGTTTTAGTTTCTTTCTAAACACCCATTTGCAGCCTATTGGTTTGTTACCAGGTGGTAGGTGTACAAGTTCCCAAATATTATTAGATATAATAGATTCTAACTCATCATTTATTGCTTCCTTCCAAAAGGTTGCATCTGGAGAGTTAATAGCTTCTATATAAGTTGTAGGATCATCTTCTACTAAGAATGTGAAAAAATCATCTCTTAGGTTAGTTTCTCTTCTAACTCTAATACTTTTTCTTGGTTGTATCTCTTCTACTACTTTCTCGTAAGCATTTTTACTAGTAGACGTAATATCTGATTCATTAACTTTTTCTATTCCTATAGATTTAGATTTCATAGGGAATACGTTCTCAAAGAACTCTGCATCCCTAGCTTCTATAATTGTATTAGGATCTAGAATATTATCCTTAGTTTTTAAAACTAGAAACCTATAGGCCGCACTGTTTTGTGCATACCCTATAAATACACAATCGGTCGTTTTAGGACCTAATTTTCTTTTCTTAGTTTCAGGCAATCCTACTTTAGCAAGACACCCCCACACTTTAATATATTTATAACTAGGAATATGATTCTTCCAAAGTTCATATGGTGTTTGTTCAGAAGATTTAGATGGAATCCTGTTTAGGATATAACAAGCAGACAGAATTGCTTCTTCCCACATATTTGAGGGTAAGCCTGAACTATTTAACATGGCATTCATCATTTCTTTTAGAGTTCTGTTCTTACGTTCTGATATTCCATTTTGTTCTGGTGTATAAGGAGCTGTAGTTTCGTGAATTATTCCATTCTTTTCACATAATTCTCTAAATTGAGAAGATTCATATTCACCTCCTCTATCTGTTCTAAGTCTTTTAATTTTTATATTTAATTGATTTTCAACTTCAATTTTGTATTTAGAAAAAGCATCTAAAGCTTCATCTTTGTTCCTTAATAGATATACTCTAGTGAACTTAGAGTAGTCATCTACAAAAGTTATATAATATCTTTTTCCTCCTCTAGACATGTGATTTCTAAAATCACCTAAATCACTATGTATCAACTCTAATAGAACAGATGATCTTTCTATTTGTTTAAAGGGTTTTCTAATAAATTTTGATTCTACACATGTTTCACATTTTTCAAACTCTTCATTAGATATATTAGGTAATAAACCTAATCTTTTCATTTTCTTTAAAGATGCCACATTCACATGACCTAATCTATTATGCCATAGATAAAAAGGTTCAACGATATAAACAGAACTAGATGTTTTCTTATTATCATTGGATACATTTACAATGAATAAACCATCGCTACAGTACCCCTTACCAACAAAGGTTCCATTTTTAGTCATTACAAGCTTATCTGAATCAAATACTAATTTGACACCAGCCTTATTGAGGAGCGAACCAGAGACCAAGTTTCTTCTAATGTCAGGCACATGTAGGACATCATTTAACATTAGAGTCTTTCCAGAAGTGAGTTTCAGAAGTACTTTCCTTCCCTACAACTGGAGACGTTCTAGCATTTCCCATGAACACCTGTTCATCATCTCCTGATACTTGGTAGGAGATAAACATGCTACGATCCTTGCACAAGTGTCTAGTTGCACCAGTATCTAGTACCCACTCCAAGTTGTTTACAAGGAAGACTTCTGACACCACAGCCACTACTATGTCAGACTCATTGCCTGTTTCTGTAAGATTAGTTTGCGGCTTATCTTTATTTTTCTTAAGCCTGCAGGTTTTAACATGATGCCCAGGCTTTCCACAGTTGTAGCAGTTTTCCTTTTTCTTGAATTGATTGTTTGCATTCTTCTTTTTGAGCCTGCATTCATTTGCATAATGTCCAGGTTTGCCACAGTTATGACAGTTGCCCTTTTTCTTATTATTTGTCCGACTTGATTCCACAAGATTCGCTTTTGAATCTATCTCATTTTTATTTTCTTTTTGGTCCCTGATTCTATTGGCCTCCTCTATTCGTATGTGTACGATAGTGGTTTCCAAAGAAACACCGTTCTTCTTATGTTTCATTATATTTTTATATTCTTTCCAGGAGGGCGGTAACTTTTCTATTAACGCTCCTGACAGAAACACCTCATCCAACTTAATTCCTTCTGTCGATAGTTCGTGAATTAGACTTTGAAAGTCGTGAATCTGATTTGTGACAGATTTATCGTCTGTCATTTCATAGTGAAGGAAATTAGCAATTGCATGTTTCTTAGCGCCTACATCTTCTAATATGTATTTCTTTTTTAAAGCAATCCATATATCTTTAGCAGAGGCGTAAGAAGCATACACATCATATAATTCGTTGGATAAAGAGTTTAGAATATAATTTTTGTAATTATTTTCATCTGTTACTTCATTTTGATTTGCTGGATCTATAGTAAATGATTCAGATAAAATGTATGAAACTTTCAGGGTGGTAAGAGCGAACATCAATTTCTGTTTCCACCGTTTAAAGGATTGTCCAGCGAACGGTTCGATTTTGTCTAACTCAGTAGAAGCATTTACTGTTACTGTAGCCATAGTCTATGTAATTCAACACAAAATTCGATTTCAAGATTGTTGGATAAAATGTTGAATTAAATAGACTATAAAAATCGAGAATCAAAAAAGGAAAATAAATTTAGAGAAAGAAAAACTTATTGAATTGAGTCGAGGTGTGACTGAGTCACTCGGCTTGAAATCGAATTTGCTCCCCTTGGATAGCGTCCCAAGTGCAACAGGTTTCCAGAGCAATCGACCTCCAGGATACAACGACTATGACCCGGTCCCAGCGGTGCACTCACTGTACACGGGCTTCGCTTTTGAATATATCTCATTTTTATTTCCTTTTTGGTCCCTGATTCTATTGACCTCCTCTATTCGTATGTGTACGATAGTGGTTTTCAAAGAAACACAGTTCTTCTTATGTTTCATTCTATTTTTATATTCTTTCCAGGAGGGCGGTAACTTTTCTATTAACGCTCCTGACAGAAACACCTCATCCAACTTAATTCCTTCTGTCGAGAGTTCGTGAATTAGACTTTGAAAGTCATGAATCTGATTTGTGACAGATTTATCATCTGTCATTTCATAGTGAAGAAAATTAGCAATTGCATGTTTCTTTGCGCCTGCATCTTCTAATATGTATTTCTTTTCTAAAGCAATTCATATGTCTTTAGCAAAGGCGTAAGAAGCATACACATCATATAATTCGTTGGATAAAGAGTTTAGAATATAATTTTTACAATTATTTTCATCTGTTACTTCATTTTGATTTGCTAGATCTATATTAAATGATTCAGATAAAATGTATGAAACTTTTAGGGTGGTAAGAGCGAACATCAATTTCTGTTTTCACCGTTTAAAGGATTGTCCAGCGAACGGTTCGATT
Source organism: Magnolia kwangsiensis (assembly GCA_037074715.1). Taxonomy (NCBI): domain Eukaryota; kingdom Viridiplantae; phylum Streptophyta; class Magnoliopsida; order Magnoliales; family Magnoliaceae; genus Magnolia; species Magnolia kwangsiensis. The sequence continues at coordinate 104,824,673 of CM073581.1, forward strand.
AAAGAAATACAATTCAACATTTTATCCAACAATCTTGAAATCGAATTTGCTCCCCTTGGACAGCGTCCCAAGTGTAACAGGTTTCCAGAGCAATCGACCTCCAGGATACAACGACTATGACCCGGTCCCAGCGGTGCACTCACTGTACACGGGCTTGAACCACTTGCAGTTTAATCCGAAAGTGCTGAGTTGACTCAGCAATGAACTCAGTAACAATGGTAAAACTGTATCAGAGAGAGTTTTATAAGACAGTATTTTTTCATATTTTGAAACTGGAATCGGAAGTCTTTATATAGACTCCGAAATGGTGCATAAGCACCCTTTACAAAAGGTTATGTCCGTTGGGTTTAAACCCAACAGGGGCGACCATCCGGAAGGGAAGCATCTCTCTGGTTTAAAACGAAAAGGCGCAAGTGCGAGTACACTCTCGCACATACAGTCCTGCGAGTACCCATACACATACACCCACGCGAGTACACTTACACCGCACCCGCACCCGCGCCCAGTCCAGCTCGCGCACACGGACGCGGACACGGACTCGGACTCGGCTCGGCTCGGCTCGGCACGCACGCGCGTGTGTGGTTAATGGCATAGATTAGAGCTATTGGCATAGCCCCCCCACAGGACCAAATTCACATGCCCCCTGAAAGGGGCTCAAGCCCTAGGCAAAAAGTCTATCATATAAACAAGAGAATTTCTCTTGTCAAATCCGATGTGAGACAAAACCAACACCTCAAAAACATCAAAATTTAAATGTGGAGAAAAAATACCGAAATTTGAAAATTCAAAAATTTAATATTATTTTAAAATAAATACAACAAAAATTAGTGTAAAAAAAATTTATTGAAACTTTAAAAAATGCTATAATATTGACTGGTACCTACAAATGCACCATTAATTGGAGGAAATGTTAAGAAAAGATAGTAAAATTAGTAAAAATAAAATAAAATTAATGAAACTTTAAAAAATGCTAAAATACACATAATTACATATTTAGGAATAAAAAATTATAAGAAAAAGACACATATAATAAGTTTTTATTTAATTGACACCTCAAGGCTTATGTTGATGTAGAAAATTAATACAATAGTATCAAAATAAGTTTATAAAATACAAATACAGATACCAAACAATAATTAAAATATAAAACCGAAGAAAGTCAAAATGTATTTATCTAGTCATCCCTCGTACCTACATGGAATTACAAGGTGACTCAAAGTCGTTATCTTCATCCTTGCTCAGTCATCCATCCATCTATCTATCCATATACATCTAACCATCCAATCATCCATCCATATAAGCATATATGCATACATACCAACCACCATCCATCCATGCGTACATACATAGATACACACATGCATGATGATCCATCCATCCATACATACATACATGTCTAATCATCCATCCATCCAACCAACCATCCATACATAGATGTCTATCCATCCATCCACCCATCCACCTATGCATACATACATTCATGCAAACATGCATGATGATCCATCCATCCAACCATTCCTCCATCCTTCCATCCATGCATGCATGCATACACACATATTTATATATACACATACATGCACGATGATCAATCCATCCATGCATGCATGCACATAAACATATGCATGATTCATCCATCCATGATGTGGGTAGGTTGATCTATACATACATCCATGATTCATCCATGCATGCATACACATACACATGCATGATCCATCCATCTATCCATCCAACCATCCATGCATATACATATACATCCATCCATGATCCATCCATCCATCTATCCATCTATAAATCTACACATGTATGCATACATTTCATCGTATAACCATGCATTCACAAAAAACAATAAACAAAATAAACAAAATAAATAAATAAATTGAATAAACATATTTTTTAATATTATTTTTCAAAAGACTAATTTTTCACTCACAAATGGCAACCCATTAATCATAAACATCAACGTAAGATACAGCGATTCTTCGCTTAACAAAGCTATCAGTCACGGACAACAACCGCTTCTTGTTCTTCCTAGTCGCTTCTTTTGATTTTCTTATTATTTATATTCTTAGACTAAAGAAGCTCTTGCGTCAGCACAGGACCAAAACAGTAGCAGGAGAATTGTACTAACCTGCCACGGGTTACTCTGTTAAGGCTCAAGCAAAGGCCCCCTGTTTAGTAAAGATAGGGGGATTATAAAAGGAAATACTTTGCTTCTCTATTCTTGAACTAGCTTTTTTTTTTTTTTTTACACAGGCGCACACACCCCCACACACTCACGCCGCATGCACACACACCCTACATACGCACACCGTGGGATTCCACCACCATGGGTACACCCCCACACACTCACGCCGCATGCACACACACCCTACATACGCACACCGTGGGATTCCACCAGCATGGGTACTCGAACCCTTGACCGGTGTTGAAACTCCAAGGAGTCTACCACTCGGGTAAGAGTAAGGATCTGCTCTTGAACTAGCTTAAATTAAAAGAGTTCTTAAGATTTTAGAATATGAAAATTCTAGTAATAAATTTAAGAGCAACAATTTAGTTTCCAGCTAAGTGCATATAGAGGGATCGGTATCTTTATATGTCTAGCTTAGCTTGAGTTGATTGTCGAAAGAATGCCTTTACACATTGTTGGGCTAAAGTAAATTTTTCAAATTCAACGTTTAAACATACTACTTTATAATCTAAAAAAATATTGAAATTATTTTTTTAATTAAACAAAAAACTTTAATTTTTTAAAATATAAGATTTGTATCAATTGAACCAAACACAAGGCTATATCTGTGATCGAGGGCATGTTTTCGGATTTCGTATGTGTGTATGGTGTGTAGGCATGCCAAAGTCTACTTGACTCAATGTTTGATTAAACCGATGGTGTCCCCTGCGTTGAGTCGAACTGATTAGAGACTCAACGCGGGATCTATCTATCCTCTTAACCACCAGTTGTGATTAGTGATCAGGCGATTTGTAAAAGGATAAGGTTTAGCCCTTCTAAATGGATTTTTTTTACCTTATGTTATGGGACTAAAAGACTCGTTCTTTTACCAGTACTTTAACTTGATGTTTCTTAAAGAAATAGAAATAAACAGATAAATAAAAAAAGGCTGAAAAATACCAATTTTATTAATATTTGTATATATGGCCAATTATAATCAACAAGGTATCAAACAATTAAGAAAAACGAGAGATAAATATATGATCATATATCGGAATAGACGACTAAAGTGATTGGTCAGTAGGATGTGACTGATTGCTTGCCTCCAAGTGCAAAAGTTCACAAGTAATATCCTGTTAATACAGGGTCAATCCCACAAGGAGATAATTTATAAGAATGAAAAAAATTAAATGCAAAACTAAGTAATGGAAACTAAATAAATGATTTGATTTTGAAGATTTTTGAATGTATGGAATTTAATTAATTTGAAAACAACACCCATGCTCTAAAGTTCCACACATAGGTTAATTAATGTTTCATAAGTCATGATGACTTTGATAACACAATTAGAATTTGAACACTATGATCAGCCTAATTGAAAAATAAATCAGTTTAAATATTTTTAAAAAATGATATAAAAGATTAGATGATCATGGATTAGCATCATTAATATATATTCTTAAGCTCCAGTGATTTTAAGCATTCAATATCCATGAGATAATGAATCAAAGAAATGTAGCAGGTTAAGAACATCTCCAATATAAAAAAATCTATTTGATCTAGGTTAAGCCTATCTATTAATATTGATCTCACATGATGGAAACATATGAATCTTACATGAGGATTAAAAACCTCAACCTAGATAATTGATAACATACATACATCATTCATCTCATCATTAAAAATAATCAATCATCGTAATTTATGATATCATTAAACCAATGTATTTCCCTTCTAGCTTGGGCTAAAGGAAACTAGAAAGACATAACTAAATATAAAAATAAAAAGCAATAAGAAAAAAAAAAATGTAAATAGAAAATGTCTATAAAAAAATAATTTATAAAACTTTAATAAAATTAAAAGCTCTCTAAAAATCTTAAATCTTATTCTTGAATGCTCTTAATGATGCTTAGGAATACCCTGAGAACCCCTATTTATAAGTGGAAAACTCCCTCTTTCAAATCAATTTGAAAAATTTGAAAACCGCCTCAAATTTTCTCACTTCCTGTAGGCACCACGTAAACCCTTCGATGACATTGAACAACCTTCGATCTCATCTAAGACTGGCTTTGATGACATCGAAGACTGCATCCAATTTGTTTAGCAACCAAACTTGATTTTCCTGTAATTCTTCAATGTCATCTAAACTCCTTCGATATCATCTAAACTCTTTTGATGTCATCGAGGACTGGCTTCGATGACAGTTTGATGTCATCTAAGCTCTAATCCTGCGAATTTCTTCACTAATTTCTACACTTCATTTTTCACCTAGTTTTCTTGACTCTTAAGGTCTTAAAATCTTCAATCTTAATCTCCAAATGGCCCATTCTTTGCCTTGGTGATTCTTGGGTATCAAATTCATATTTTTAACATTCTTTTTAAATCCAAACTCTTAAACTAACATTGTAACACAAACATATATAAAATATACCATTAAGCAGTATCATGTTCATAAAACCAAAATATAAATGAGAAAAAATATACAATATTTACCACTCAACAGTGACCGCATTGGTATGATTAGCTAAATCGAAATTCAACTGATCATGATCTAACAACTTAAGGTTGCATATATTTAATCTACTCCTATGATATTGTAGTGGAGTTGCTATGCAGTAGTGATTTATGCTAGAACTAGACTAGCCTATGTTATGATAGGGTAAATGAAAAATAAATTAAAAAAGTAGATAGATGCGCTTGGCGTAAGGCCTCAAGTTCTTCTTTGATTACTCCTTTTATAGCTTGTCAATGCAGCAAAACCCTTGCTGGGTTTCATTACTGATCTTAAATCCTTCGCATATCAAGATGCTTTCCGGATTAGAAAGTCTCCGGATAGATCCAAAACTGCTGGCTTTTCAAATCTTCTTATAATCGATCCCTTTGATTAGGAGATCGCTGATCATGGACCTTAAATCAATCATGGTCGCTCATTTGGTGACCCACCTCATATACTTCCAATTGAGGTGTTGGACGGTTCAGATCAAACCGCCTCTTGTTTTTAACCTTGTTCGTCCTTAGTTCGGAATGTTGGAGAGATTTGACACCTGATATTAATCTGTTATCAGATTAAATCAGATCTACTTTTCCCATTCTATTGATCTCAATTGAACCACAGCCATAAGATCAGGTCATCAGGTTTTCCTATTCTTTTAATTATAATTAATGTACGGAATTAGGACCTGATTTGGATGATGTGTCTGCCTGTCTTGATTTCAAACCAATCCATAGTCGGATTTACTTGGATATTGGTTTGATTTTTGGATATTCGGAACCTTCTCGAATGTTATAAATTTTCTGAACATCTCTAGGAAGATCTCCCATTTTGAAAGGATTATGAGAAATGATCTCACCGAGTGTATCATAACCAGATGTGTGATAGAATATATTCTCTTGGTAGGCCTTTAATAGATGTGCTGGATATGTTGCCTCATTAATTAGCATGTTTAATCATGATCATGTGATATCTATCGATTTGTTCTCCTTAAGACATACATATGAGTATATATTTTCGCATTAATAACAAAATGTATAACACTGAAGGAAGATCAACCGAAGATATTCTCATTTGTAAGTATGATTTATATCAGTACTAACTCCTTAGTGTCAATGCATGGCAGCTTCTTATTAGACCATGTCAAGACGTCGAAAATGGGTGTAAACAACAATAATAAAAAATTTGAAATATCAAGATATCAATGTGAATCTATAGATCTACCCAACCACATCATCATGTTAACATTTAGGCTCCCAGTTACTTATTTTAGGCAAGGAAGTAGAAAAAATAAAAATTCACAATTCTCCAAATATTTTTCATTTCGAAAATCTAATCTCTTAATTCTCCAATCAAATGCATGTCAATGTATGAGAATTATGCTCAAGCATAGATTTAAAGTGAAATTCATGAGAAAATCAAAGAAAAAACTTATAATATTATAATATTTTATACATTTTGACTTCCCCCCACCCCACTCCAGCCCACCCCCTATTTTTCTTCAATTTATCGGAACAAAGCACAATTGTCGTTCTTGGATAAAAAGTGGTTTTGCATTTGTCATAATATCACCAATACAAATGGCATCAGAATTTTATATTAAACGAAAAATCTGATGATATTTTAGCGATACATCAAAATCTTAATACAATGGCGATACATCGAAATATTGATATTATCAATTAGCGAGATATTATCAAAAATTGAAAGGAAAAAAAAAAAATCAAATTACAAAGTTATTGGTATCCCTGACATCAACAATATTATCAATAATATCCCTAATACTTAAAAAATTGCATTACAGTTAATAGTCTAAGTAGACCATTTATTTTCTTGCCTACATTTGAGAAATGATGTTCCCCGTGCCTGTGAGAAGTGGATATCCAGTATGCCATCATGAGTGGATATCCAATATGCCATCATGTGCCTATATATTAACACGTCACTTGTGCATGCATCATGTGACACCAATCTTCTCCACATTTGCCACACTAGCTAATATGCCATATGTCCCCTAGTGTCATCTTCCATCTTCAAGTTTCACATGTGCCCTGTGCCACTTGGGGGTTGTTTGAATCATTAGTTACTCTGGATAAGCTACTTATGCCATTAGTAGCTTATCTTGGTTTCTACCTGTAGAGCTGACAGTTATGTTTGGTAACACTAACATACTTGTCAAAAAAGTAAAATATCATATTTAGTTTCCAATATTATAATTAATTATCCCTCAAGTTTATTTGGTCCCCCTCAGATCCAACATCTATCATGTGGGGCCAACCTTTGATGTGGACCATTCATTGTGTAGTCCCCACCCTTGATGTGGGTTGTCCATCATATGGGGCCCACCTTCAACGTGGGTCATTCATCATTATGGCGTGAACTTTAATATGCACCATTCATTATGTAGGGCCCACCTTTGATGTTGGTTATCTATCAAGTGGGGTCCACCACCAATGTTATTGTCTATCATGTGGGGCCCACCTTCAATATTCATTGCCCATCATGTGGAGCCCACCTTTAATGTGGAACATCCATCATGTGGGCCCCACCTCTGATGTTGGTCGTCCACCATGCATGTCACGCCTTGGATATGGGCCACTCATCATTAGGGTTAACCTTTGATGTAGACCATCCATCATGTGAGGCCTACCTTGATGAGGACCATCCATCATGTGGGGTCCATCTTGATGTGGATCATCCATTATGTGTGGCCCACCATTATTAATTGTCCATCATGTGGAGCCCACTTTTGATGTGGATCGTCCATCATATGGGCCCCACCTTCAATTGGTGCCGCCCATTATGCAGGGCTCACCTTGAATGTGGGTTATTCATCATTAGGGGTTGACCTTTGATGGAGCCACTTTAATATGGATCATCCATCATGTGGAGCTCAATTTCAATGTCCTGCCCATTATGTGGAGCCCACTTTTGAAGTGGGTCGTCCATCATAACAGCCTGTTTTGGATGTGAGCTTTTTGTCATTATGGGTTGACCTTTAATGTAGATCATCCATATGCGGGTCCACATTAATATGGAGTCTTCCATCATGTGGGGCCCAGCTTTTATGTGGAGTATCCATTGCGTGAGCTCCACCTTCAATGTGAACAATCCACCACATGAGGCCTTTTTTGATATAGATAGTAAGAAAGACACCTTTGATATAGATTGTGAGAGAGAAGTAGAAAAGTCAAAGTTAAAAGGTTAAAAGTAATTACTTATTAAGATTAAATAGTTTCTAGCACACAAGTTACTTTTATCATAATATTTATTGAACTAACTTAAGTGAAAAAAGTAACTTAATTATTTAATATAAATTAAAAAAATAACTTATTTAATGGTAGCCAAATGAGCCCTTACTGTCCAATCTTCAAATGCACCACATGTGCCTCACATGACATTATGCCATGTGTATCTTATCTATCTTGGAGGGCCACAAGTGTGCTAATGTAAGGCTTTTACTATTATCTAGCTTTAAGCACCCAACATGTGCCAGAAGTGTTATCTTTTATCTTTGAAAACCCACATGTATGCTATGCGCTAATGTTTCACATGTGCTAGTAACTACCAAATAAATTTCACTTAAAAAATTTACGTTTCCAAACAATAAATTCGAAAACGGTTCTTAATTTCCATAGAAATCTTTATTAAAATAAATACAAACAGCATAAACTTGTATTCCTTTCCACCCCAAAACAAAATCTCCGTCAATTTATACAAAAAGGACTAGAAACCAGCTACCAAACCAATATGCAAGCATATATCCAAGTCATGTGATCATCTACATGGGCATGTGGGCCCCCCATTTAGAAGGACAGAAGGTGATCACATACTCTTTAGAATAACAGTTCACCAAAGGTGGGGGGCTATCATAGGCATAACTGTAATAAGTGGGACATGCATTCTTGAAGACCTTTGAATACGTGTTTGGCTTGCACTTTTCTGGTGTTCCATACGCATTCCTGCAGCAAAACACATCCAGATCAAATGCCAAACACGCACTCTTGCAAGCAACCACCGCTCCATTACCGTCCAACAGCTGAAGCTCCCGCGGACACAGGACATTGATGTTCTTCTCGCAACCGCTGATCGAACAGTTGGGTCTGACCGGCTTCGTTGTGACGGTAACCGGAAGGTTGTATCCGTCGACCAAGCTGACGTCGTAGAAGCTCGGCTTACTCTTATCGGGTTGCAGCGCTACCTGCACCAGAGTAGCCGGCGGGAGGCCGATGGCCCCATTGCAATCTAGCCGTCCATCACAGTCACCGGTCTGGCAGGCCGGCTTCGAGGGTGAAGGAAAGTTGCATCCTGTTCTGGCCCAGATTCGACCAGACCATGTAGGTGGGACATGGATCCGATGGGTCTTACCCGATGGAAGGCAGAAACCTCCACCCTCGATCACCGACTGGCCCGCATTTGAAGCCGTCGCGGGCCATATCGGGAACGGACACTTGTTAGAGACGTAGAACGCGATTGATTCTCCAATCATACGGCCTGCAAAAAAAAAATTTTAAAAAAAAAAACAACCATTTTCACATTAACGTAAATCTCTGGCGTGCAAACTCCGGCCATCCAACCTGCCCCACGTGTGTTAACGTGCCACACGTGGTGGAGCTCTGAGCTGTCCGTTCTCCAGCCCATCAATGAAGTGGGCCACGTTTTGGAAAACAAAAGGACCACCGAAATAAATTAGAGTGGTTCTTCTTCACCGTCCATTTGTTGTCACATTACCGATTACATTGTACGACGGCTGGCTTCCTGGTCCAGGGTATCTACATGGTGGGGCCTACCTGATGGACGGCTCGGATCTCAAACATACGCCGAATTGGGCTATACAAGAGCGAAAATTTCTTTCCGGGTCCCTACTCTTGCTCCAGTGGTAGACTCTAATGAGTTTCAACACCTGGTTAAGGGTTCGAGTACCTATAGGTGGTGAAATCCCACTGTGGTGTGAGTGTGTGGTGGTGTGTGTGCGGGTGTTAAAATAAATAATTAATTAATTAAAAAAAAGCAAAATTTTCTAAATAAAGATGGTAATTAAGGGTGCAGATTTAAAGTGTAGTAAACTACCGTTGGTGGATAAGATGAAATGGCATGTGAAGAGAAGGAGAAAAGATGTTGCAGAAGGGTTTAAATTCTTCATTTTTTGGGTGGAAATGTAGAGAAATTAGGAGTGTGGATGGGTTTTTGTAGTATGAGAAGTTAGTGATGCAAATCTTGTATTGTACTTCAAGTCAGATTGGCAATCTTTAAAGACACTTTGGAAGGCTGTGGTGGGGTTGTTGGACCTTAATCTATCAAATCTCTACTTCATTAGCAAGAAAAACCAAATAGGTGGTACATTATTGTTGTCCTCACACGTGCAAGTGAGGCGCATGTGTGTGATATCAAAGCCGTTCATCAGGTGATCCCCACCGTGCAGATCCCATGTCTCGAAAATCGGGACAATCTGATACGTGTGCTGCTGTGGAGAGTGGTGAATTTCTCTTATACGTCCGTGTTTTTTGTTCGGGTGTTAGGCCCCTGATTATTGTTTTATCGTAATTCTTGAATGTGGTGTCTACAGTTGAGGTCACCCTGATGAGTGGTTCAGATATGACACACGTGTGCATTTAAATTTTTTCACCGGAGTAAGAAATAGGAGTTAAGTGGATGCGGATTTATGCGAAACCCTTTTAATTGAAGTTCATGCGCCGGAAACTTAGGTGGGGCCCACCATGATGTTTGTGAGAAATCCACACCGTCTTTCTGCATTTTGATTTCATTTTAGGACATGAGGCCAAAAATGGGCTAGATCCAATACTCAAGTGTGCCAAAAATGTGAGGATTAAACGTCTACAGTTGAAATATTCGTGGAGCCACACAAGTTTTGAATCACGCTAATATTTGTGTTTGCAGTTCATCCTAATAGTAACGACGTTATTAACGGTACGGGCGGTAAGAATTTCCCTAAGCACCTTTTCCTCTAATACGGCACACTCGAGTCTTGCATACTTTTCAATTTTGGTCTCGTATCCTTAAAATGTGCTCACAAAACCGATTGACGGTGTGGAGTTCTCACAAACATCACGGTGGTCCACACCTAGGTTTTCAGCGCAGGAACTTCCTGCGAAAGGGGTCCGCAGGAAATCCGCATCCGAGTTAAGTTCGTAAATATTGGCCCACTTATCGACCGGCTATTAGTGGCATGATTTTAACGAGGTTTGCTAAACACACGTGTGTACAAAGAGACTGCAGTCTACCGGCCACCCTAAGTGCCAATGCGGCACACACGTGTGGGATCCCATTCCTCCATTGGGTCGGTCACTAATATCCATGCTGATCGGATGATTCCAAGAATTCAATTGAGACGATCAAATGGACGGTTGAAAAGCTGCTGCAAATCCATCGGGTAGATATCCACTGGCCATTTCCCCTAGTAGTGGCGCACTGACACCCACAATCAGCTAATCTGGATCTGAGTGGCTGTATTCCGTGCATATGGTCAATGCATGCATGAGTATGGTGCACCAATGTCACACGAGGTCCAATTTGGTGGTCCGCGGACTACCAAAGTAATTTCATAGTCGGAGTTCCATTAGATACTCTGGCTTCGTTACAATCGAAAATTCAGGTGGGTTGAAACATCCTAACCTCTGATGAGGACACTTGTTAATTGAAATAAGACCATTGGATATTACAATTTTAACCCTCCAATAAATGTTAACCAATCTGAGTAAAGGATAATCAAATAACCGTAATTTTTGGTCCAGGGAACATACGACAAAATGCTATACGTAATTTGAACGGTTTTGTTTTAATAATTTTATGCCATATATCCAATTTTTAAGTAATCTCTAAGTGCCAGAATATCATTCGTCATTCTCTGCCAGAGTAAATAAGATTCTTTTTCATAATCCACTAGATGGGCACTCTTTTTCATAATCCACTACTGGGCCTTGTGTATGGATGATCAGAAACGTTACAGAGGTGGTTCCCACTAGCCATAGCTAAAATCAGAGAATCATCCAACTAAAATAATTCAATATAAGAACAAATCTAGTTTTTATAAGGAAGAAACGTCCACGGCCTACTGTGACGGTGCCTACCACGAACGGTTCTGATGGCGATTAAAATGGCCCAATTGGCAGATTGTTAATTCACTTAAGCGGTTCACGCAAAACTCCTCTTAAAAAAGGACGCAACTTGCCTAGGACCCTGAGCTTTGTGGGGTCCACCGTTATGTTTGTTCTATATTCACTTTGTCCATCCGTTTCTCAGCCACATTTTTTAAGGAATGAGCCAAACATGAGGCGGATCCAAAATTCAAGTAGACCCTACCACAGGAAATGGTGGGGATGGAAAAGACCGGCCGCGGATTTCCTGCGAAAGCCTTCCGCAGGTAGTTCCTGCGCAAGGATTCCAGTTGGTGCCCACTTCACTGTTTGTGAGAAATCCAACCCGTCCATCCTTGTTTCAGTCACATTTTAGGATGTGTTACCGAAAATAAATTGGATCCAAAATTAAAATGATCCACACAAGAGGAAACATTAGGAATTTTGTGACCACCATTGAAATATTTATATGGCCACGAAAGGTTTGCATTGGTCTAAGTTTTTGGTTTTTTCAATTCATCCCACTAAAAATAACCTAATAAACGGTTTGTATGGCATACAAACATTAAGGTGGAGCCTAAGAATGTTTCAACGGTATAAATTACTTTTCTCACCTTTTCATCTTGTATGGCCAGTTGAGTTTTGTATCTTCCTAATTTTTTATCGCATATCCTAAAATGTGATTAAAAGACAAATGAACAGGTTGGATATCTCACAAACAGCATAGTGCGCCCTACCCAAAATCCTTCCACAGGAACTTCCTGCGAAAGCCTTTGGCAGGAAATCTGCTTCCGAAAAGACCAACCGCTGGGGCTTTCCTGGGTAGGACCCTATACAGATAAGGCTGTCTAAATCGGACTTCTTCGAAGGGGCTGAACATAGGGTTGGACCATTGCTGGCCGTAGATCAGAACCGAATAAAATTAAAATGTTGCCGTGAGGCATCTTGCCACATGTGGTGTCGAGTACAGAGAGAAGCCTTCCAGATGAAGCATTCCCATTTGAAAATATCGCTTCGCTGACTGGCTCTTTTGAATATTAGAAAATTATCAGAGGCGGCCGTGGACGCGGATTTCCTGGGAATGCCTCTCGCAGTAACTTCCTGTCACGGGAAGCCAGGCGGGGTTCACTGTAATGTTTGTGAGCACATGGACCAAAACACAAGTGGACAGGAAACAGTGAGGATCACCGTTGAAATATTCCTAGGGCCGCATAAGTTTTGGATCAGGCTAATATTTGCGCTTTCAGCTCATCCCCGTAGGAGTTACCTTGTAAACCGTATGGATGGTATATAAACATCACTGTGGACCCAGGGAGGTTCCAACGGTAGGCATTTCCTTACCTACATTTTCCTATCGTGCACACTTCTTGAATTTTGGATGTGCCTATTTTTTTATTTTTATTTTTTTCATGATGAATTTCTCGCGAACATCATGGTGGGCCCACGTGGCTTCCCATGAAAGGCGTGGCAATGGGCACACTGATATGGATGGAAGACTTCATTTGGATCCGCCCCGTACGTCAGGTGCGCCACCCTGTTTTTGTAGTGGCAAAAAGCGGATTCAAAACTCAAGTGGGCTAAACCACGGGGTACAGTTGAGATGGAAAGTCCCGCTAATGAAGTTGTCCAAATTGTGCAGTAGTCCTATATGCCATCATCCGATCCACTCATCTGACATGCCACACCAGGATGAATGGATTCCCCAAAGATAAATACATTCCAAGACCTGCGGGCCACACCAGGTGATTTTAAAGTTTGTGAGCATGATTTTTACACCGTACCCTGTTGTGTGGGCCACTGAATTCTTGGATGGGAATCATTTTGGTATCGACGGTGAAAATGTGGTCTAATTCACATTTCTCCCCCATATGGTGCTGGGTTAATTGTGAGCATGGGCTATCACAGTCCGCAACTAATGGCTGCTCAAACAGACCATCCCAATCAAAGGTCCTACTGTGTTAGGAGTGGCCTACCATTTTGACCATCCTGTCAGGCAATTTCAATGGGTGAAAGCCGATGGTCAAGATTGAACAAGCAGATGCTCCACAGTGACAGAGAAAACTGAGTTGAACAGCAAACTCCATCAACTGGATTAAGAGACTCGGACTGAGTCACTCACCTGAGTCAGGCTGTGCTTTTTTAAAAATAAAATGGAAACTAGGGAATTTTAACTCTAAGACCTATGTTCGAGGGAAGCAACCACCTCAACCAACGATCCATGTCCAGAGGCAAGCCATCAAGCCATCTATTTATACCACATTTACCATCTTAAATATTATTCTGATTAATTAATTAAATTATTATATAATCAAGTCAAGCCAATTAAAGAGTCGGTCGGGTCTTCAAGACAACACGACCCGCAAGATTTCAAATCAGCTTTCGGGTTTTTGAACCATGGGTAGGACCAGCGATTTAATGACTGGTTGAAATTTTGACAGAATGCTCTTGAACGGAACGAATGCCACCCTGGTCGAAACGTTAAAAAGCGGGTGAACGCATATGCTCCAAAAAAAACAAAGGTTCTCTTTCACATTTGGTAATGCTTTTTAAGTAGGCTTTATGATCCACGGGAATATATGCTCCAGAGTCCCACCATCATCCTAGGCATATTGGCCAATATACAAACATCTTATTTTATATTTTATATGTATACTGAGAAAAAAGGAGCAAGCACTCGCATTCAATTCCCCTTTTGGACGGTTTCACAAAGGCCACATATAATACAAAAGCATGGCATCTTCCTCCTCCTTTTAAAATTTTCGGACAGCTTTCTAAGCACAAGAGAACGGTAAGAGAGTGATAGAGATGGGTTTTTGTTCTCTCTCTCTCTGATTCATGGATATTCATTGCCTTCTTGTCTCACACTTAAATTAGAGTTGTTGTGTTGCAGTTGTACACATACAAAACGAGCCCACTAAAGCAGCCGGCAAATCCTCCTCTCCCATCCTCCACAGAGCTCAAAAAAAGGGGGAAAAAAGGGAAGAAAAATAATGAATGAATTTGAAAGGGCGAGCTCCTGATCATGGGTCCCACCTGAGAATTTACACTGCGGTGGCTGCTGCGGCTACAACTGCAGTATTCGAATCTGGGTGTGTTCATACTCTAGTCATGTCATCATCTCATGTTGCAGCATTGTGGCTTCCCCATCTGCAGCTTGTCCCACATGCAGATCATCTGCCTAGGAGACTGGTAATGAGCTGTGTAGTAGTCTTCTATGCAGCCAAACTGGCAGAATTTCAGGTCGTGTAGATACTCGACGGGTGTCGTGCTGTTGAACTGCTCCACCCACATGCCCATGCTCACATCTTCCATCTTGAAGAGCTGTTTCAGAGTTGAATTGTCAGCGTGAAGGCCTTTTTTTTGTTTTTCTTTTCTTTTCGAGTTGGTAACAAGGGTTAAAAACAACAGCAGCAGAAGTTTGTACATCTTACCCTCAAGGCGTGTTTCTCAAACTCTGTTACAACAAATTGTGCAATGTCTGATGATACGATGTAGCCTGGGCCATTGGCATACGGTGGATAATCTTCTTCTGGCCATTCCTGAAACACAAACAATAAGCATAGTGTTGTGAGCTATTCAGAGTGAAGGAAAGAGTAAGTTGGCAATGAATAAGACGATGAGAACGAATGACGAGGTTTCCACCAAAAACCATAAATATTACAATGAAAGTATAAAGTATATAAATCACCAGAAAAGCAATACCGCCCCAATGCTTGCAGTGTTTGCTGCATTTGACAATAGACATTCTACTAAAGCTGAAAAGTCAGCAGGGAATTGAGATTCTAGTCCTGGTAAATTAGACTAATGTGGCTATCCTGACTATGCAACAGGCCATGGTGTTTGGACCAGTGTCCTGACTTCTCTAAGAAATGAAAAGCCTGAGCATGAATAGAGTCTCTAATACTAAAGTTTTGAATTCAGTTCCATTTTTGCCAACAAGATATAAAATTTAGTTCCCAGTCTGCTCTACATATTGCATTAAATCATCTACTTTTCAATCTTTTGCTTCCTATAAACCTATAGTAAGTCAGTGAGGAAACACTATTTTTGGAGCATGTTGGTGTCCCATGATACCTCTTTTACCTGCATAAGTAAACTAAGATAACTACCCAACTCCAAAAACTCTTCTAAGATGGAAAAGGCAAAGTTCCAGATTTTCCTTTGTTTCTTCCAAACAGTTCAATATGTAACCGTGGCAGTCCAGTTCAAGGAATGCAGTTCAGAGCATTTTATCGTCAAGTGCGATTTAGTACCACATAATTACTCAAGCAACGGATTTATAAATTTTTTTAAAAAAAAAGCAGTTTAATAATTTAAGGGAAAGGTGGGGAAAGTTAATTCATACCTCATATGTCACAGCCCATTTACCATAACGCAAGGGCTTGTGGTAGTAATTCATGTTTCCAACGTATAGGCTTCTACCACTGGGGACTTTCTTGGCTTCCTTAACCACTGAATCTATTCTGACAAATGTGTCATCATCACATTTCATGATATAATTTGCAGAGACTGTACGGACCTGTGTCAATAAACAAATACATTAAGTCCAGCAATCCTTATAAACTTTTTCATTATCAAGGCATACAATTTTCTAACTTTTTCTTTCTTAAAGATAACAAGATTTCATAATTAGAAGTATTTCTATTCTGACAAATGGGTCATCGTCACATTTCATGATATAATTTGCAGAGAATGCATGGACCTGTGTCAATAAACAAATATATTAAGTCCATCAATCCTTATAAACTTTTCCATTATCAAGGCATACAAATTTCTAATTTTTTTTCCTTAACGATAACAATATTTCATAATTAGTAGTATTTCCAATTTTGATAGTTGAATTTCACTCACCCCATACTCACAGATGGCAACCGTCTTCAAAACAACCAGATCATAGCTATCCATGAAAGGCACTATTACCATGTCGCCGAAGAACTCTGCTTCTTTCTTTAGCTCCACATTCACTTCCTTCCTTCCATGCTTTCCTCAAAAATGATACCCAACATTAGATTCTAAATTCAAGTTAAAACAGTGCAAAGATACGCATGGATGGTTTCAGAGAATGACTCAAGAGATGCCCTTACCAGTGCCACAAAAAATCGGGCCACCACATTAGAAGATATGATTTGTTGTGACTGCATCCAAGACTTCCTTACGGCCATCCGCTCAGCAAAATGGTTGCCCGCTGAAAGGATGCCAATGAAGAGCTCCACAGGGCCATCTGGAAGGGGTGGGGCCTTCCATCTACTTGACATTTCAAGAATTTTTTGAGGGGCAAAACTTGGATGTGTGGTGGGCAAAGATGCAGCAAATATAGCCTGGACATCAAGGTCGCCATTCAGTGATAGCCCAGTTGCATCCTCGAGAACAAACCCCTGCCAATATCACCAAAACCTTCAGAATCAACTCAAAACTCAAACAGCCCCATTAAAATTGATTCAAAGGCCTTCTAATTGTACTCACAGTGCGATAAGGAAAAGATGTGACATGCCTCCCATCAACATTGACATGATAACCTTCCAATCCAGCACTAAGGGTGAGAACAAACAACTTATCCTCCACAAACGGGAATGGCCAATCAATTGAGACCTTCTTTGTTCGGCCTATTAGTCGGTTCAACCACCACGTTGTTTTCGATTCCTCTGAGTGATTATCATCATCACGGATCCACTTCTCGCACTTTGGTAGTCCATCAACTGCACATACCAATCCCAGTTAAGTACTTTAAGAGAGAATGCTTGTGATGGAATAAATTTTCAGCCTAGCCTAATCTCAACATTCAAAATAAATGATACAGCTGTATTGACCCAAAACAGTCCAATACAACCCGATACAACTTGGGTAGTTGCCTATATCTTGAAAGTGTAATACTATTGCCTCTTCAATTGAGAATTGGGAGGTAAGATTTGTTCTTTCTTTAAAAATAAAAATTAAAAATTAAAAAACAAAGAATTTTCCCAAGTAAAAAATCAATCAAATCGAAGGCAGAGATTCACCACTTAATAAACAATCCTAGGCATACAAAAAGAAAGAAGAAGAACAAGAAGAAAAGGAATCACTATTTTGCACAATTAGCCTGTCGAATTGAGCTGAGAACAACTGGATTTCCAACACCACACCCGTTTGATACAATAATCTATTAACAGAACTGCACTAACATCAAAATCCACATTATGGGTTATCCTGAAGATCTTCTAAAACTTAAATCTCACTTAGGGCCTGTTTGGACACCTGTAAGTTCTTTTAAGTTGTAAGTGACTTACCTGTAAGTCACTTACAGGTGAAAGTTACTTACAGGTAACCTGTTTGGATGTAAGTTGTAAGTCACTTACAGGTAAGTTAGTTTTTCTGTTTGGATGTTATTTTGTTAAGCCCATCAAAATGAATATTTGAGATAATTATTAAGCTAAACCAATCATGAAGTGGGCTATAAAAGTGGGCCCACGAATTCAAAATATCTATAATATGGAGTAATAACTCAATTTAAGCATTGAGAATAAACTTAAAAACATTAATAGAAAATCTACTTATTAAATAAAATTACCAATGTCTTCTTTAACTATAGAAATTACATTAAAACTTTTCACTTGGGAATCATCCTCTCCAACCATTCATTCCTTTGAATAGGACTTATTCCAAAGCATACATCAATGGCCCGCATTAAACTGAAGAAATGCTATCCATGGTCAGCCCTACTGCGGCCTATTCATCTGGATTGCTGAACCATGGCTCCAGTAATAGAAATCAAGAATCAAATGTACCATGGATATTTGCAGTTGAACAGTTATTAATGATCAAGTGAAGAATTGGGACATGGTCCATCCATAGTGGGTCCATTTGAACAATGGCCTTGGTTGCAAGGTCCATAAGAATAAATAGGATTTATGTACCAGATACATGATGGATTCATGGTTTTCTAATCCAGGCCGCTAGTCCATGCAAGGGAACTGTGGTTGCTGGCCAATGAAAACTTACGCTGTAAGCATACGTCCCACCAATCAAATCTCTATGGGCTTCTACTATGAATGGAAATGCCCCACAGTCCATGCAAACTAGAAAATCAACCATCTAGAAATGTCAAGCAAGGTGGGCCTAAAATCCCTGATGGAGAAACTGCAGCATATTTTAACGAGCCATTTCTTCCTCCGTGAAAAACCTAGCAACACAAGCAAGGTGGGCCTAAAATCCCTAATGGAGAAACGGTTGGGCGGAGTGGATATATAACACATCATCAAGGTGGGCCCACGGCAGTGGTAACACCCACTACCGTGTTACAGTTGGGCCCATTGTAAATGTATACGGTTTATCCAATCCGTCCATTCATTTTTTTCATCTAGATGTAGACGTTGAGCCATAAATTTAAGAATATCCAAAGCTCAAGTGGACCATACCACAAGAAACAGTGGAAATACTGATTGGATTGTTGAAACCTTTCTAGTGCCCATATAGATCTTTATTTGTCATCCAACATGTTCATAAGATCACAAACACCTGGATGAAGGGGAAAAAACATAAAAAATCATCTTGATCCGTAACTTCTGTGGCCCCCCAAAAATTTTCAACGGTATACACTCAATTCACACTATTTGTGGTCCACTTGATCTTTGGATATAGATAATTTTTAGGATCATGACTTAAAATTAAGTATTAAAATGGATGGAGAGTGTGGATCAAATACATATATCATGGTGGATCCCACAGATTTTACAGATTACTCAGCACGCGATCCCTTCCGTTTTCAAAGGGAGAAAAAAGGGGTAGATGAAACCCTACCGTTTTAGGAGGAGAAGAGACGGAAGGCGGTAACTGCAGCGAGAGATTGCAGAGACGGAGAGAGATTTGGTGGGTTGGTGCGTTTCTCCCTCTTCCCCTCTTTTTAAAAATCTGACCGTTGAGCCTGTAAGTCACTTACAGGGAAGTGACTTCCCACCCCCATCCCCCTGCAGTCTTTTGGTAGATTTGCCTGTAAGTGACTTACAGGTTGTAAGTTACTTACAGGTGATTTTTCTCCCCCAAACACCACCTGTAAGTGACTTCCCTGTAAGTCACTTCCCACTTACCCAACTTACAGGCATCCAAACAGGCCCTTAAAAATACATTTGAAGAGGATACTCGAGTCAAAACAATCGCCCAGTCAGACAATCCGCATATCAAATTGAGTTGAATTGTGCTTAAAACAACTAGAACAGTCTCGGATTTAATATAAACAGAAAGGAGTGCAAAAAACTCACATACCTGTCTCCTCATCAGCCTTGGATTTCCAACCCTCGCACCGGAGAGCGGAGCCCCACTGCATCCTATAACAAGTGTTCTGCTCAATCACAGGCTTCCCACTCCAGTCGCCCTTCAACCTCGGATTGAAGTGCAAAATCCTTGGGGGATCCTCTCCGTCCACCGTCTTCAGCCCCTGCAATTCCATCATGAACTGCGAAACCAGCACCGACTGGGCCCCATCTTTCAAAGGGGCGATCTTCGGGTCATACTCCGGATGAGCAAGATAGGGCTTGCCGACAAGCGTGATATGTGATCCCAGCGTCAGCCCACAAGGGATGACCAAAATCTTACCGCGCTCCTGAAATTCCGACCCCGATAGGGAAATTGAGTGCGGGCAGGACTCCGACCGGTTCACCTTCTTCTTCTTCTCCAATTCGACGCTTTTCACAAACGCGCCCGACCGGATTTCTTCCCACAGTTTCTGCCCGACTTCCCACGCGTCCTTCGCCGATTTCTCCAGCTCCGAGAACCTGCTGCTTCTTTCGGTCCCGGAAAAGGCCAGGCCCGATACAAAATCTATACTCCGCTGCTGAGATGGCTGGGAAGACGCCTGAGGGACGCGAAACGGGTCTTTCCGAGGCCGAATCGGGGCTTCTTTCTCGTGCCGGTCTTCCTCGCTCTCGAGGCGGGAACGCCGCGGCATAGCATCGCTGAGAAAGGTGTTGGAACCCCCGTCTGTCGACGAGAGGCCGACGTCGGAATCTCCATCACCGTTGCGGAAGACGAAAGGGATTTCGAAGGTTACGAGAACGAGATAGAGGAGACCGATCGCGATCAGGAAATGGAAAGACCGCTGCCGGCTTAGAGACAGAACCATGTCGATCTTCCCCCTCCTCATCTTCTCCCTGAAAGGAAACCCTAACCCTAATTCGATCGGAATTGGAGGAAAGGGCTTGGAATCTCCGAAACCCTAACCCTAGATCAGAGATAAGGATTTCCAGAGAGAGAGATAGGGACGGAGGGAGGGAGAGAGAGAGTCGCTTTCTTATGTAACGGGAATAGAGAAGGGTTATAATGAAGAAGCTTTTGAGAGAGTTCTTGGTAAGTCCGCCTGAGGGTATTTTAGTAAATTCGACGAAAATAGCAACGGACGCTGGTTTCTCATTTAAAGGAGAAGGAAACCTGGATTTCACGAAGGGCAGATGTTTGCCGTCGCTTTCTCCATCTTTTTCCGTTTGAAGTTTTGATACTCTGAGGGAATATGAAGATCCATTCACATTAACAGAGCCTCTGTACACGTGGAAATAGTTAGCTCAAATCAAACCGTCTAAATCGCATAAAAATATAAAAATCAAAAACAGAAATTATCAAATCACAATACCATTCAATCAACGGTTACTTTTAATTATTAACTTTCATCACTGCAATTTTGATGGTTTGGATCATCATCTCAGTGTGGGTTTTGGATTATCATTTAGTTACGGTGGTAGCTACTAGTTCAACGGTTTGGATTGAATTGAGTTCTGTAGAGTGAACAGTTTATTGATGTGTCTTTATGGCCAGGCATTAATTCCCAGCGTTGCGTATCAAATATCTGAGCCTTCTCAGCGAGTTTTGTGTCCACAAATACCTGCGTCCTTGATCAAAAATTGTCTTGCCTGAAATTTGAGCCGTTAATTAGGTGGGCCCTGTCATTGAGGCCCCATAGCTCGGAACCCATCCTTGACCGGATGATCCCAACTGCCTCTGAAGAGTAGCCTTAAACGAAAGTGAAACGCGAAAGTAAAATATTGGTGTACTTTTATAAATCAGGAGTTGTGGACTGCCCACACCATACACGTGTCCTGATTAAAGGTTTAAAGATATCTGCGTGGGTCCTATCATAAATAAATTCAAAAACTCGCATTGATTGTGTGTACCTAATATTTACGTTTGATTTCGAAACGATAGATCCTTCCTTCTGCCTTAAAACGAAGTAGGGCCCGTAAGAAGATACCAAGAAAGTAATTACAGGATTCTGTGCAAGATTCCTTGAAGAACAGTAA
Source organism: Magnolia kwangsiensis (assembly GCA_037074715.1). Classification (NCBI taxonomy): domain Eukaryota; kingdom Viridiplantae; phylum Streptophyta; class Magnoliopsida; order Magnoliales; family Magnoliaceae; genus Magnolia; species Magnolia kwangsiensis. Next base: position 104,846,684 of record CM073581.1, read on the forward strand.
TATGGACCGTTGTTCTGATAGGATACCGTTTAAAAAAGGAAAGCTCTCAGATTGGAAGACCCTACCAATTAGGTCCAACTAATTGACTATGAATAGGTGACTGAGGAGAAAATATGTAAGGTCTGGATCTTTCAAATGGGTGGTTTTTCCGCTCGTCACTTGCCCACGGTGGGGCATATTAGATTCAACGGTCTGGATCTGAGCAATGGGATAAGGAGACTTGCCAAAGAGACTAGTTGCATTTGGACACGCCCTGCAATCCGAGAATGGCCATTATGCCCTGCTCACTCTTCACGGGGCAACGTGCAAAGTCACACGGATTGGACCGTCGGATCAGTATCCTTGGAAATGTATGGTCAAGATCATTTACAATCGTTGAGACTGTGCGCATCAAGAGTCGGCAAGCACCTATTTACCAATGGATAAAGAGCGCACCGACACCATGAGCTCAGTTAACTTATTTGCCTGTGACCCCGGGACAGAGATATCTCTGTCCCCGGGGACCTATTTACCGATGGATAAAGAGCGCACCGACGCCATGAGCTCATTGAGCTTTTTTTTTTTTTTTTTGCCTGTGACCCCGGGACAGAGATATCTCCGTCCCCGGGGCTGTATGACAAATCCACTCAGTTCATCTGTCTTGGAAGACTATAATAGGAAAGAATTCTATAAATCAGGCAGATACAAAAATCAGGTGAGTCATACCAGCAAAATAGTGAGAATAGCAACGTCCACTGTTAAAACGTTCCTGGAGCTGATCATGAATTTTATATGTCATCCAAACCGTTCATAGAATTATTACCACTCAGATAAACTTAAGGAACAGATATCTTCCCTATACAAAACTTCTGACACCGTCAGCCGTTCTATCCCCATTCTTTCTTGTGGTCTGGCGGACATGAGTTTTGAGTCTACCTGATTTTTAGAATCAGGTCCTGTTGTAGTCTTTCAAAACATATGGACTGAGTGGATTTGTCTCGGACACCTCTATGCCCCATATATCTTCCGCTTCAAATGGCATTTAGCCAATCGTCGAATCCAATCGCCCATTTGGTGGCCCGGGCTTGGATTGATCATGAATGTAAAGGGTCACTTTGATCAGAGGAACCCAACCCATCAATCGTTTTGAAAATGGACGGTCATGGAGACAAGGGCGGCTATTCGGATCGGATCCATGAGCTCATTAATTTACAGCCCAGATTAAGCGAATTGATAATTTCTTGATATTACCAATTACCAATCTATTTCTACACTTTCTAGAATCTAGTCCGCGTTTCGAGTCTGTGGATAGACCGTTGGAAGGAGTGAGACACGTGGGATGGTGACCCACCATTTCATAATTCAAACAGAAGGAACGTGTGGTTCAACGGCTGGCATCCACGACTGAGAACAAGTCATTGATCGCTGATTGACGTAAATGCGAAAGCAAACGCACCTGTCGCATTCACGACGTGTTTTCCCACGAATTTGCCTAAAGATACATTCCCATCGGGAGTTTTATAAGCCAAGTCATCTCTAGATTTTACATTCCACACGTGTTAAGTACTTTTTAGTGAATGACTAAGTTACCCTTTCGGCTTCCAACTGACACGTGGGGTTGTGGGGCTCGTTTACAATCGGCAAGTTGATATCTTTTAATTTATCATTCTTGGTTTCAAATTCCGAATTTTCAATCAGCATGGGTTTTCAATACCCTGAATTACAAATACCTTGCTTGGGGTTTGGATTTTGACAGTTGGATCCTTGGAATGATTTCATAGCATGTTCATAGGATATATCGATGCTTTAAATATTCTAAACATGTCTTACGCGTGCAATATGAGATGACTATTGGACTGACTTTATTGTAAGAAATCCTTGTTCCAAAAACAATATTTTTAAGCTTTTGGTGACCTAAATTCTATTAATTTGTTTTTTTTTTTTGTATGGCTCCTATATAGTTTTGTGTAGGTTTGATTTTCGTAACATTCCATTGTGATAGAGCAAATGCAAATAAAAATATTATTAGAATGTGATACATTAAGTGTTTATTTGTTTCTTCACTTACTTCAATAAATTAAAGTAAATGGAAAATGATTATGATTTATTGTATTTGTGTGAGAGTATCAACTAGATTTAATTACAATCATGCCATGTTTTCATTATTCGTTTAAGTTACGTGAACTTATAAAGATTGAGATTTGACTATATAAAACTGTAATAATTATAAATGCATTTACCTTTCTTTTACTACATATATATTTGACCTTTAATTTTTGTGTCTTAATATTTATTTGAATAAATTATGGAAGAAAAATAGAGGCTATTTACATTATTTTTCATAAAATTCAGAAAAAAAAAAAATTTATTAAGAAGCGATAAGATGGTTGAAAATGTTCCTAAAGCCATAAATTTTACAAGCTAACGTCACTCATGGAATTGAAAAAGATTGAAAACCCTATATTTTGACCCACCTTCAATGAGATCTTTTCAGAGTACCAAATGACTCTACTTTCATAAATCCTAAATATCAATTCCCAATTCTCCCAAAATTTGAGATTTTTGAGGGGTGCTAAACAACCCAAAAAAAGTATTAAAGTTTGCTCTAATGCATCCCAACATGTTACAATAAGATCTGTCAACAATTTAGTAGTTGGATTTGGGCTTATTTCAATGACCTAAAGTATTTATTGGATAGGACCACCTTGGATGTAAGATGCCTAAAAAATCTTTCCAATTGAATATTTGAATCTCTGTAGTCATTCATGTTGAAAGCATAAGAACTAAATTAGCAAAGAGTTGAGATAATTCAATTGAAAACTTATGTTTGTAGTCTTTCCCACACATACGATGAGACATGACTTACAAAAATGCTTTTGATTATTGGATGATGACCCAAACTCAAAAGCTAAAAGTCTGATGCATTGTAGTGTAATTAGTAGAGATGAATTCTAGCAAATCTCTAGATTCTTGCTAATATTTATGTATTTAAATTCCACTCCTTTCATCGTATGAGAACCATTATTTGAATCATAAATAAAAAAATAAAAGACTTAAAAAACTTGTTCACATCATGCATTAATTGAAACAAAATGTAAAATTGCAGCCAAAATTGCTAAGTTCACATCATGTGGATCTAGTGTTTATTTGTCATGCTTTTTTTTTTTTTTTTTCTTTCTTTGTTTTTTTAATCTTCTCTTAATCACAATAGTTTCACTTAATTAACAGTTTGATGAAAGATAAATGAACACAGTGACCCCACACACAAGTTGTGGATCTAGCTGATTTTTTGCATTAGAGGTCCAACGTAGCCCATAGAACTTGATAAATGAAATAGATTTTAAGTATACAACATGTTACCTCTATAGTCTTGGTGTTTTATGCACTGCCTATAAAACAAGGGAGAGGACCAAAAGAATACTACTATGGTAGATTCATAACACTACAGTACATGTGGAAGTGTTATTTGCATGGATTTGTGAAGCTTGATCATCAAAGATATATTATTCTTCTAGCCAGCACTTTCTACAACAAGCTTTGCAGCCCTAACTTAAAGGTAACTTTATTATTTTATTTGTGAAGCTTGATCATCAAAGATATATTATTCATCTAGCCAATGCCTTCTAGGACAAGTTTTGTAGCCCTCACTTAAAAGCAATTTTATTATTTTACATAAAGTTTTATATAAACTTTAATTTATTTGGGATAATAAATATTCTATCATGGGGATTGTTTATTCAATTTTGCTTTTTATCATAGTGGATTATTGTAAATGCATTGTTGCAACAAAAAGAAGCTACATAAATCTTCGTGTCTTAATTTGTGTCACTTTTTTTTACAACAAAAGAGAGCCACGTAAGTCTCTGCGTTTTAATTTGTCTCATTTTTTTCTTGTATCATCTACCATCGTATGTGTGCAGTAGTGAGCCTTATTACAGCTAAAAGTGTATCCTTCTACTAATATTATGTATCAATCTAAAAGTGTTTAGCTTTTTTATTTTATTTTTTTTACACACGCACACGCACGGGATTTTACCACTGATGGGTACTCCAACCCTTGACCCCAGGTTGAAACTCCTGGCAGTACCACCCGGGTAAGAGTAAGGAGCCATCCAAAGGTTTAGCTAGTGAGCCTTATTGTAGGTAGTTGATGGTTCCGATATGACAAGCATTACTTTACTGTAGTTTATGTAAGCCAGAACTATTTTTATTTTTTTTCCACCCTTCATTTGGAGGCCAATTTTTAGATGGTTAAGGTCCTAGGAGGTTTTTAATGGTGGACATTCAATCACAAATGTTTTCCCATGGTGTGGTCCACCTGAAATTTAGATCTACCTCATTTTTAAGATCAAGCCTTAAAATTATCTTTCAAAATTGATGGACGGCCTGGATAAAATACATACATCATGGTGGGGTCTATATAGCACCGACCACTAGCCACGTGGATGTGGTGGCGTCGCTACCCGGACGCGGATTACCTACTGACACGTTGAGTAGCGAGACTAGCTACTGAAGTGACGTCACCATATTCTGTGGGCCCCATCATGCTGTATATGTTGTATCCATACCGCCCATCCACTTGGCTAGATCATTTTAGGCATGATCCAAAGAATGAGTCAGATAAAAAGCTCGAGTGAACCCCACCACATAAAACGGGTGAGGAGAGTGACAACCACCGTTGAAACATTAAGAAGGCCCACAATGATATTTATTTGAGATCCAAACTGTTCATAATTTATCACAGAGATGAAATAAGTGAAAACACAAATATCAGCTTGATGGAAAACTTCTGTGGCCCCTTGATGTTTTTAATGGTAAGCGTTCAATCTCCACTGTTTTTCTGTGGTGGGATCCACTAGAGATTTGGATCTGACTAATTCTTTGGCTCATGCCCTAAAATGATCTCACCAAATGGATGGACGGTGTGGATACAACACATGCATTATGGTGGAGACCACGTAACATGGTGACGTCACTTGAGTAGCCAGTCTCGCTACTCAACCTGTCAGTAGCCAATCCGCGTCCTCATACCCGGCCTTGGTCCAATCTCTTTGACAGCCCTAAAGTAGATGCCGGCCATATGTGTCATGACTGTAGGCCGTTCATCACTCTCTCCGATGAGCAGCTTGGATCTCATGCACGTGTGTCATGCCTGTTGAATAGCGACAATTACAGTGTAACGTAATGAGATGGATGTCTCTACCGATATTACTGTTCCAACAGTTGGGATCCACGAATCGCGGTGACTTTTGAAATATGGGTCCACAACGGTTGGAGCGCGCCCTATGAAGGGTCCAGATCTCGTCCACTTGTGCCACGTCATGCAACCACAAGGGGTACGAGATGAGGTTCCAGACACGGTGTGCATGCACCAATAGAGATGCTTATAAAATCCTCGCCTTAGATGGTCAAACCAGTGGAGGTCATTTCAGTGATCAAGACCATTCATTTAAGGACTGATCATGCCGTGGATGATCGACGGACGGACGGACGGACGAAAGCATACATCATACAATTCCATGCATAGTTTGTATATATTTAGTTTTCAAACATCCCACAAATGGAATTGCTAGGATCTTTGCTGTTGGAAAATGGCCCACCAGAAGAACAGTCTGGATATTCTGAACGGTGGGCCTACGCGGTGCTTAGTAAGATACAATTGGCTGGGCCCGAGCATTGCAAGCTTCCTCATCTGGACTATAAAATAGCATAGTTTGTCATGTGCTAATATTCTTGCAAAGGAACATTATAGTGCCACGTGTCACCATGTAAGAATATTCCTATAGATTGACCCAATCTGTAATCATTAGCTAGGAATTACAGGATACTTTACAGCGGAAGCGGATTTTTATTCTGACAGGTGAACCATGTGGCTGTAAGTTAAACCACTGTCATTGTGTGTCCCAGCTTCCCATGACCATTAAAAAAAATCAAATTGATAATGCCATCTCAACCTTTCAAAATGGACAGCTAAAAGAGAAATCACTCGAAAGTACTAAAACAGGTGGAGAAGGACATATTGGAAATAAAAAATAGTTGGATGTAAAATTTATTTAGATTCATAGAATTGTCATTAACATATTTGAATAATGGCATTGTTGGAATTGAAAATAGTGGGTGGTCAGAGGGATAAGATTTTAACACACCCTCCAACAAAAAGTCGTAGTCAATGTGTCTCTCTTTGTCTGAAGCTCCACCCATCTCTTTCTTGGAAGCTCTCTCTACCGACCTCTCTAGCCGTCTCATTCTTTAAGTATGCAAATATCTATTTTTCTCATCTAACTTCATAAAATTTTCTTGCTTTCTTTTAGGTGAAGAAGAAGACGAAGGACGTTGATGTTTTTTTGTAGAATCTCTCTTCCTTTTTCTTTTTCTTTTTTTTTTCTCTAGTTATGTTAGTGTTAAGACTCTATCCTGTGGATGCGTAAAAGTGAGTTTTTTTCATTTTAGTTAACAGTAATTATAAATTAGAGATCAAAATTTTTAACATATGATTACTCTTAATATGAAGACATTATGTAGTAAAGATTAATCTATCTAATATATGTTACTACTAACTAAAATAAGAAGAGCTCAATTCTAGATGTTTGTGACTAAGGTTTTTTTTTTTTTTTAAATGTGTGTGGTTCTTTAATAAAAAAGACACTTAAAATGTACAAGGACTTGTTTAGCAACTCTAATCTAATATGATAAAAGCTATGCTGGTAAGAAATAGAAAGTTCTGATGACTTCTTGTATTAGCATGTTTTTTACCATGCACTCATTCGAAAAAATTGCTTTTTTAGGATTAAAAAAAAGGTTTTTACTTACAAGTAGTACATTTAGTAAAATGCTAGAATAAAAGTTTTTTTTTAATAGCAGTTGCCATTATTTTTCAAAAAGTGCAATGTGGATTGTTTATTTTATTGGGTTATTGATTTGAAGGCTAAAATCATTCACTCAAGAGAAGTAGGCAACCAAAAGTGGGACCCACCTTAAATGTGGGTTGTTTATAGTGTGAGGCCCACCTTTGATGTCCACCATCTATCAGCCCATCTTTAATGAGATTCATCCATCATGTGGGCCATCAATCATGTAAGTCCCACTTTTGATGTCCACCATTCATCATGCGGGGTGCACCTTCAATGTGGACCATCCATCATGTGGGGCCACCTTGGTTATGGGTTGTCCCTAATACAGGATCTTGGATGTGTATCAAGTGAGGCCCACTAGAAGTAGACCCTCTATCATGTGGAGCCACACTTTGATGTGGGCCATCCACACTTTGTTATGAACTGCTTATTATGTGGGCCCACCTTAATATGGGAGGCACCTTCAATATGGGCCATTCATGTGAGCCCACCATCAATGTCAATTGTCTATGATGTGGGCCCATCCACAATGTCCACCATCCATCACTTATGCCTCACCTTTGATGTAGGTCATTTATCGTGTGTAGCCCAGCTACAATATGAGTTATTCATTATGTGTCAGCCTTTATGCCTCAAAGTTCAATACCAGTGTTGGGCCGGCCCCACATTTGAATTCCAGGATGTGAGATTATATATTTATTCAAAGTACATTGTAATTTAAAATTTTTCATTTGATTTTTACAGGTAATTAAAGCCAACTAAAAGAAAAGTAAACTAATCATTCATTAATAATAATAATAAATCACTAATTCCATCATTCAATTATTAATGGAACTTTTATTACAATAACTTTAAAATTAAACTATCCTAATGACTTAAAAATAAAATCCAACTACAACTAATCATGATAGCATAAATAAAACTAGTAACATTGTTCGGTGCACGTACTACTTCAATTATGCACTCGCAATACAATCTATGGAGGTGTGAGTGTGATGGCTCACAGGGTTATATTATTCTCAAAATTAGATATTCTACATTAGCATGCTACAAAGAATTCATAAGAAATGATTAAGTCATAGTGTTTAGTATCACAAATCGGTAAGAGACTTGCACAAGGGCTACAACTCATGTTAATCCCATGCCTAACATGCTAAGTAATTTTAGAATGATAGACTCATGATTCCAAATATTTCTATACCTATTGAGAATTGTGGCCCACGAATATGCGCACCTTGAATTTATTTAGGCATCTATAAACCTGAATATAGGAAGGTAATATATCCACAAGACACATTGCACTTGATTGCCCACATATGGGATGAAATAAATAACTTGGCATCAACATTTCCATAAGACAATTGTAACTACAACAATGAACCAGAATAAAACAAATCTTCTTTATTCATTTTGGATTATTCCATGGTAGAACGCCATCAAATAATAATACTTTATGAGGAGAGCATTGATAATACATACATGTTCCTTTTAGGATAGAGCATACGTCAGGATAGAGAACTAGTAACAAAATAAATTCCATCTCGAACGCATTGATAATCAAGTGAAGTCATTCTCCAGCATGTCATAATCGAATCAATTCATTCTCTAATAAATAACTTTATTCCACAATATGTAACAATAATCAAGTAAATTCCACCTATAATACATAACAATAAACAAATAAATTCCTTCTACAACATGAAATAGTCAAATAAATTTAATCTACAGTATGTAACATATGTAACACGTAATTAAAATGAAATCAAACTACATACTAATATAAGATTTTCAACTAGGAAGATCACCTACCTGATATAGTTACCAATGGTCAAATGCACGATTGAATTAGGCAGATTGGCTCAAATCAGGCACATAGAAATGCAACTAGTTTGACTCAAAATCTACAAAAAATATTACAAACAATTAGTTTTCCGATGATTTTAATAATCCAATTACATTTAGTCAAGAATTAGAATGATATGTTGGTAATATACCAATTCCCTGTATTATGGTAACTTCCAAAGATTGGATGCACCCGACTCACTGAGTTGATTTATTATGGTGTCATCTACAGCATGAAGTTTAACCATAGGCTAGTAGAATCTAATTTCCCGTGAGTTTGAATGCTGTAAATGTAACCTCATGATTTGTAGTCTCAAGGGTCTGATTTAAGGAACAAAAGCAGCCGATCGAGTCACTGGGTTGACATATGAGTCGCATGGCAGCGAAGCAATGGACGAAACCGGTGATTGGCATTGAAGACGGATTTACTGCTTAGGGGGTTTACTGACCTTAAGGGTGCGAGAAACACGATCCTCGTGTATGGATTACACACAATCTGTAAGAAGCCGAAGGACAACGTCGACTTGCTGCTTAGCGCACGCCTACACGAAACGCACAAGAATCAGTTCCTGCATATGGAGCATTCATCACAGCTCTGGATCTGAATTCTAGCTATATACTCGTGATTAACAAAGAATCTATCTGGGATGGATCTGAATTCTAGCTATATACTCGTGATTAACAAAGAATCTATCTGGGAATTACCTTCCCTGGTGCGTGCAATGTCTTGAAATTAATACAGCTTCTAAACAGTGCAGCGGGTCACGGATTCCATAAGGAAGAAGATCTCGTCCAATGAGGATCTGCAAACGGGTGTAGCAAAGAAGGATTGGAGTTCTAAGGGTGTTTAATCGGTGGGTTCGTGATCGGGAGGATCTCCAAGGATCTAGATGGCTGAGATTTATAAAGAGCAGCATCACGCGGATTCCCAGCAGAAGGAGAGACGTGCGCGGCTTAGCCGTAGAGAAGCTCTTATTCCCTCCGGATTCCAGACAGAAAGAGGACTGCTAGGTTGGGTCCACAGAAAAGGCTGGGAAAGATCCGGTCCGCTCATCAGTTTTGCAAAGTCGTACGTTGTGGTTCAGGAGCTTGAAAACGTAGATGATCAGAGGCTCTGGTGGATTGCACCCGGGGATTCCAGTCATCAAACATTGGATATTTAGGTTTTAAAAAGTCCTGACCAGATGGACGGTTCAGATCAAGATGTGAGTCCTACCATGACAATGGCATGCATGGACAGAGAAATTCGGAGAGAGGAGGTTGGGTTCATGGAGTGACGTGACTCGGCACGTCACTATACTTTTTTTAAACACAATGAGTCCCACATTGATGAAATAGGAAATCCACTCCGTCCATCAGTTTTTCCCGACCAAGATAGAACATGGACCCCAAAAATGAGGCCGATCCAAAATTCAAGTGCGCCACACCAAAGGAAAAACTAGGATTAATAACCACAGTTGAAATTCATAAAAACGAAATTGATATCTATAATGCCGGCCATCCATCGTGTATCTCCCACCTTTGATGTGTATCATCTATCGTGTGTATATAGCTCACCTACAACATGAGTTGTTGATCTTGTGGATCAACCTTCAATTTCAAATGTCCATCATGTGGCCCAACTTTAAGTCGTGCGTCCGTCGTGTAGGTCCCACGATTCGTGTGGACTATATCTATCATGTGTCACCCACCTTTAATATGAATCATTTATCATGTGGGAGTACTTTCGGTGCCAACCGTCCATATGGATCCCCACTTAATGTAGACCATCTATCATATGTGGCCCACTTTATTACTGGCATTTTATTATGTCTCAGTCCACCTTTAATGTGAATGTAGGGTATTTATCCGTTTTAGTAAAATAATCTCTTTATAAAAATAAATAAATAAAAATCTCTCGGAGCATTATGAGAATTGACAGATAAAACCTATATTTTTTTAAATTACTAAATATAAAATTAAATCTATTTTTACTTAAAGAAGCAAATAAGTTATCTAACATCTCTACAAATAAGAGTTCGGGCCAATATAAATGCTCAATGGACAGGTTCAGGATATAAAATGTGGACCGTTTATAGGTTGGAGTCGGTTTGATTCTTGCATATTGCGTATCAATGGGCTTCGCCAGATGAGTAGAGGCATTCTCACAATGCATGTATGTTTGTATGTATCCATTAACTAGACTGGGCTGGTTCACCTTTAACCTCATGTTCCACACTTAAAACCATGAGTGGTTGTGTTGAGTCGGGTGGGGTAGGTCAAGCTGGACCTGTTTATAGTTAAACGGGTTGGACCGGGCTTTCATTTAATGAACCAGATGCTGGTTGACTTGCAGGTTGGGTTTGGGCCAGCATTCTTGGTCTGTTAAACCAGTGTGTTAGGCTTGGGTTGACCTCGACCCATTCAAACGGGACGCTTGCCACCCATAATGGCTACTCCTGGGCCACATGATATGGTCAGGCCAAGAACTGCTAAAATCTAGGGCGGTTAATGGGCTGGGCCGGGCTGGCAAAATCAACATTTAATAGGCCCGCTTGACCAGTTCGAAATCTGGTCCTTAACTAACACCGGGCTCACATGTAACAAGGCCGACTAAAATCGGATCGATGATCACGTGCTTGATCCAATGGGATCATTGTAGTGGATTATGTCCCATGGTTCCCAAGTTGGAAGATCCTAGCCGCCTAACCTCAGCCTTACTTCATAACAAAAATTATGAATGAATGAATAATTGACAAATTTTTCATACCATATTTCTTAAAGGATCTTGCAGTCAACTGCAGTTGTAAGAGACTGATTTATTGAATAATAAGTTGTATTAATGACTTATGCCCAAAAACAATTTTCGAGGATAGTTGAACTTAACATGCTTCTATCACGATTTATAAACATTTTGTTCATTCCATTTTGCTATAAAGTATTAGAGACTGTGTAGTGACTCTCAATGTCATGCTCACTATAAAAATCATTAAATTTTTTGAGGTGCATTCCCATTCATTATTAACTCTTAAACACTTAATTTTCTTTTCATTTTGGTTTTCAACTAATACTTTTAACCTGATAAAATAAGCAAAAACATTAATTCTCATTTTCAACATCTAAACACATACCTTTTGGGGAAATCATCTATAAATAAAATAAAATACTTAAAACCTCTTAATGATTCAACTAGAGCCTATCAAGTATTAGAATGAATAAGATTTAAAACACTCTTACTTTTGATAGTGGATTAAGAAAAACAAGCTTTATGGAGTTTTTTAAATAGATAATCCTCACAAAATTTAAAATTAGGACTTTAAACGAAGAAGTAATTTTCAATCAATAAATACATTTCGTACTTGTTCATTTGGCCCAACAGCCTTTACCAGGTTATAGCAGAGTCTGTTATAACATTAACAACAATAACATCGTTAACTACAGTATCTCCAATTAAACGAAATAAATTGCTTATTAAATCTCCTTTTGCCACGACCATCATCTCCTTTATAATTTTTAATCAATTCTATTTTACTAAAAAATTTATAGCCACATTCATCGAAATTTTTTTAATGATACAAGAATCTTTTACAAGTTTGGTACGTGACCCCACACTATAATTCTAACATCTCCAACCTCTACAATTTTACATGTGCTATCATCATATATGTAAACTATGCTGTCATATAATTAATACATATATATAAACAATATTTGTATGAAGTCATACTGGACAAAGTGCCCAAATCTAATATCCATTGATGGTTTAGATTCTCTCGTGGAACCATTATATATAATAATCTTCCCATCCTCTGATGAATTATATTTCTTAACTAGATTTCCTTTGAAACTCGTTGAATCTGATGATCGATCATACAAATTAGGTTGTAATTTTTATAATTTGCTTTTTTAGCTTATAAATTTTACGCAAGTGGCCATTTTTCCACAATTACAACACTTACCTGTTTTGCACCCTTTCGACTTGGATCTAGTTTGATATCTCTCACTGGTACTTTTCTCAATAGATCTTCCTCTAACCCATCATAATATTACTGGCTGATTCTCCATGTATTTTTCTATAAGATTCTTCAGTAAGCAATATCATATTCTTCAAGTTGTACAATTGTTGCCGGAGAAATATCTAGTTCGATATTAATTTCCCTTCATATATGTTTCGTAATTTATTCCACAAAACTTTTGCAGTAATTTGATCAGCCATGTTGAACAAAACCGAATCATCTAGAATAAGAAAAGATTCGCTATGGCTAATTGATTTTTCTCCACAAATACCTTGTATTTAATTTATTCAGACCTTTTTTTTTAATCGTAATTGCACATCATTCTTTCACCAACACTATGTTCATCTTTAGTTATCACAATGTATATGTGAATACATTGAACTTTGGCGCATTGAATATGATTAAACTCGATTTAGCTATCTAAAACACAAATTATAAAACAAACGTCAACACCAAGCTTGTGCTAAAAAGTTTCTAAAACTTTTGCTCTAACATTAATTGTTGCAAGAAAACACCCGCTCGTGATAATTGTAAGGCCAAAACATAAAATGAAATTGACAAATAAAGTCAAAAGGACCAAACTAAAATAAGAGATGAGGCATATGAATTTACGTGGTTCGATAATATGCCTACTCTATGCGATAGTAATACAAAGCTTTCGTTTTCATTATAAATAAGATAAATGAAAATATGAGGCTTACCTCTCTCACACTTGTACAAAGAATTTCATACTAAGGAATATCCTAGAAGATGAATACAATGAAACACATCTCTCTACCTTTTGCTCTCCTTATATAAACTATACATATAAAAGAGCATGATAGCAAAACTTAGAGAAAGTAGGTTTCACTATTTGTATGTATGGAGAGAGAGAGAGAGAGAGAGAGAGAGAGAGAGAGAGAGAGGAGCATGTCTCTTGCTAGGAGACAGAACATCTCTTACCAGGAGATGTTCCCATGTCTCCACCACCATAAGAAGATGTTCAAAGCTCTCGCGATGACTATGAAGATTCCAAATATTCGAATAATAGACTAATATCTGAGTGCATTGGGACCAATGGATAGAGACCCAAATATGATATTACAGAATCGGTTCCATGAAAATTCATGGTTGCGATGAAGGATTTCTAAAGATGGCTCTAATCGAGTCATGATTAGATGCAAAGGAGCCCTAAAAACAATTTTTGATATATGAAAATTATAATGACCACACTGGCAAGAGATCTGAAAATGATTTCAGATCTATTTTCATATCTACGGGGTCTCTTGTAGGAAGATCATATAACAAGTCGTGGCTGTGAAGGACCTAAAATAAGGAACCATAATGAATGTTTTGTCGCTTTCAAAAGCTATTAAAGGAGAATGTGATGAAAAACTACGTGCCCATGCCAATCACAATTTATCTAAATACTCTTAGCCTAGTCATAGCTTAGATTGCCACTGTATAGTGTAGTTGTTACAATACTGTAAGAGTATAGTAAATGTCTGTGACCTGTCGCTTTCAATTAATTGAGTTCTTATTTAAAAGATCAAACACTCTGATCATATCCTACTAACCATTTGCATAGATTGTCTATTTTTATGAGTGAGTTAGGCATTTATCCTCGGTTTTATTTTATTCTTTAGTTTATTTGATGCTCTGTCAATTATAATGCGCATTATTAATGAATCAATAAAATCAGCATTATTTTAGCCTCTTTATATTTTATTTGTCTTTCTTTACTTATTTTAGAAGTATATTGGTTGCAATTACTAGTGAATAAATAAGTCCTTAAGAGCTTGTTTAGATTCGTGGAAAGGATTTGATGAGAAATAGTGTTTCTTATGAAATTCATTTTTCGATATTTGTTAAGCCTTTTTTTTTTAATGACAAAATTGTGGGAAACGATTTTTTATTTTCTGTTTTTTATTGGAAAATAGATAAATTTATATTTTCCACTTCTACTCTTAAGAAATGCATTTTCCTATGGACGCTTGAAAAATGACTTTTAAAGGAGTTATAGCTCGAATGCATCCCTATTTGTGTTCAATCACCTCACATGTGCTACACGTGTCAAATGAGACACTATCCAGCTTTGGTCATACCCCACATGTGCTATATATGCCACATGTGCCACCATTCATCTTATCTAGTGCCCCACATGTGTAAAGATCTCCTAATGTGCCACATGTGCAATTGTCCATTTTCTTTTGTGTCTCACACGTGCTATTGTGCCATATATGCAGCTATTCATTTTATTTGTGTCACATGTGCTGTTGTCCATCTTCAATCCTCTAAATATAGCATATGCCATTGTCCAACTTCAATTCTCCAAATATGGCACATGCCAATTGTGTCAATGTGCATAAGGGCTTATTTGATTTTTCAAATAATTTGTAAATACCCTGTAAATGGGCAATAATTATTTCATTTGGTATTTACATCACTCTTCTTGATGCTTGATTTGACAAACAGAATCGAGAATGCTGTGAAATATTCATGAGTCCCATCGTTAGGGTTGGACATGAACCGAGTTAGCTCGCTCAACTTGACTCAAAAAAGCCCGATTCGACTTAGATCGAAACTGAGTTTGAGCCGAGTTGAGTTGATTTTTTGAGCTTGAAAAAATTTCAAATCGAGTTTGAGCTTGCCCAAGTTCAACTTGACTCAGATCGAACCTAACTTGAATCGAACTCAGATCGAACTAGTTTAGTGACTCGGTTACTTTTGATATTGATGTTGCTCACCGAGTATTTGATGAAATAACTCAACGAAATGTGGCTGGTGGCGAGGAAAGTATGTATATGAAAGAAATACCATTTTTTCTTAATTTTTATGTTGCCTACAAGGTGTTTGATGAAATACCTGTAAAACCACTGCTACTATTTTACGTACATACAGTGAGATTTTGAAGGTGCAATCCATATGCTTGTGAAAATGCTGTATAGGCGAACTTGACTCGAATCGCCCCAAGTTGCTGACCGAACCGAGTTGAGTTGGCCAGTCAAGCTCAACGATCGAGCCAAGCCAAGTTCAAGTTTGAGCTGGGGTCAACAAGTGGTCGAGCTGTGCCAAGCTCGACTCGATTCTACTTGTGTACACCTCTACCCATTGTGATGCATGTTGCTTATCTACACTGTTCATCCATTATGCTAATTGAATTTATGGCATGAGCAAAAAAATGAGGCATATCCAACGCTCAAGTGGAGCACGCTATGGGAAAAAGGAAATCGAACACTTACTGTTAAAAACCTCTTAGGGTCACTGTTTCTTTTGGTGTGGGTCACTTGAGTGTTGAATCTGCCTCATTTTTTTACTCATTGCTCAAAATATTGTGGTAAAATGGATGAATAGAATGGATATATAATATACATAACCTTAGGGTTCACAAATTTAAACTAACTCTTTTAAATCGATTTCCAAGGCAGAAAATCCAAACGAGGTGAAATGATAATAATTACCCATTTACAGAATATTTACATGAGTTATGAAAAATCAATTAGGCCCTATGTATTGCCATTAGCTTTAGTACCCAAATGTCAAATGTATTAATGCATGTCTTATGACACGTATCCGTATACAACTTAAATTGCATCACATGTAGTACATGTGCTACAATTTAAGTTAAAATGCCTACATGTGCCATCTATGCCGCATGTAAATTATTCATCTCTGAGCATCTCATATCTTATATGCCTCAAGTACTAATATATCACGTGCTAGTCACTTATCTTCTATTTTTAATTTTTTTTTGTCTAATAACAAATTTAAAAATATATTCTAAATTTCCATAAAAATAAGAAATAAATAAAATAGTTTTTTTTTTCTTGTAATTTCTTGAAATAAGCTTTTTAAATAAACATCGTTTTCTCTCTTCTTCTTATTATTATTTTTATAAATCTATACAAGGCTAAAAGAATTCATTGGAAAAGTCTAACCCCTGTTGATACACAAATGACCCAATCATTATTATAACCAGTGGCTGATAAGGGAGGCTGGATCTTAGGATCTGATATTAATAGTCCATCTCAGCGCCTCATACATGTGTACTCGTGTTTAGTTGAAGTGCACGAACAGGTTGGATGATCCTAGCCACCAATACATGATTTGGGATGAAAGGTTAGAAAAAGCCCAATGAACGGTCGACAATCGAAAGAGAAAGATAAATCCTGAAATTGGCGGCGAAGATCAGCAACCAACTGTGGATTTTGCCTTCTGGGCTACCCGCACCAGGGATCGACAGATGGACGGACAAAGATTGTCGTGGATCCTCTCGCCTTTCAACCGTCCCATTCCACACGAATCTACCACCGCATGTTCCTGGGGAGAAAAACGCAAAGTGCCAGCGTAAACATTCCCACACGTGCACAAACTCTAACTCAAGCTGTTCACCTCTTCAGAGGGCCAAATATCAGGACGGACCCGACCGCTCTTATGGTGGGCCAGGGAAGCACTTTGAGCACGAACCTTTGGTCGATGTCACTACCATTCAATTTCCCTGCTATATCTGTGGCCCATTAGCTGACCTGACCCAGCCTAGTTTAGATCCATAGATGCTATGAGGTGGGCCCACTTGATGAACGGCTTGGATCTCTGAATTTGGCACGTGTGGCGGTGAGTCCACCAACAAGCGCACTTTAGCAGTGTTGGCTTTGGGTTTGGCGCGCGCGTGCGTACGAAGGAACAAAATCCAGACCTAAATACGCCGGAAGGAAGCAGACACAGGAGCGAGCAATTGTCCCTTGCCGGTACCTCCTGTTAAGAAACACGAAAAGAGTTCTTTGATACTCTGGCTGCGAGTGAAGCTTGATGCGCAGGCACTTAGAAATTGTACGCGTGGTATCACCAACTCAAATTAACCGACTAAATTGTAGAACTTACTGTCTCTAATTAACAGTCCCAAAATCAAATTAGTTGAACAATCCCAACCTGTGGTTCGTGGATGCTTGCTTGATGAAGTAGGACCGCTGGATAGTTTTCAATCTTTAACCGTCCAATAAATGTCCAGCAATCCGAAAGTGAGATGATCCAATGAGTGCAGTTTTTTAGATCATGATCCATTTATAATGGGATCCATCATTTAGATGGTTTAATTTGAGTTATATATATGCCACGTATGCAAATTGTAGGTAATCTCTAAGTACCCGCGTATCATCCATCACACACTGCCAGAGTATCAAAGTTTTTTTTTTCCCGAAAAGAAAAGACTTGCGTTGTGTGGTGCGCTGTGCTTTTCTTAACCACACGCACTACTCCCAACACACATCCTAGCCGTAAATCTGGCGGGCCATATGCTCCGAAAAGTCAAGACAATCAGTTCATCACGCTCGCTCACTTTTTCGAAGATAATGGACGGTTTGAAAATACGAAAAGCCCACATTCGCGAGGTGTGGACCCACCTACTCAGGGGCCAAAGCAGATAAACGGTCGTCAAACAGGACGCACGTGCACGGGGACTCCTCCCATACACCTGCTAATTCGCACGTGTACAGCGTGTATGGGTGCGTGTGGTTTTATCAAACTCGTGCGGTAAAATTCCCCCCAATCACATGGACATATTTAGTGGGAGATAAAAAACTTTGATACTGTAGGAGAAGTGATTTTTCATACGCATGCACTCATGACTTGTATAATTGGAATATTCAACATTCAAGTTAAACCGATAAAATAGTGGGACCCACTATAGATGGATGATAGGGTAATCATTACACTCCCTTGATATCAAACGGTTCCGATTGGATGAAATCTAATGAATGATCCAAAATAGAAAGATATTATCTTAAAATTCATACCATTTTAGAATTTTTATATATCTACAATAGATAATACAAATTTGACAGTCTAGATTAAGATAATTACATTACACGTGTATAATTTCTGAGCGCATTCGTTTGGATCGTCACAATCTGCTAGAGTACCAAATGACACTGTACACCGAAATCCTATTGAAATATACCAAAATGAACTCCGTGTATTCACCTTCTCTCTCTCTCTCTCTCTCTCTCTCTCTCTCTCCAGCTTTAAAAACCTCCCGATTTCCCTCTTTTGCGCTTCTTCGTCCTCGGCCCGATTCCTCTTTACCCGACTCGTTCTCCGACTCAGCATCCCTTCCCCACCGTCTGATCCTTTTCTCAATCCCTCCCTTTTCAAAATTCCAACCGTCGGATTCTACCATGTCCGAAGAAGCCTCAACAGCGACCCACCCCGACGGATCTTCTTCGGAAGATCCGCCGCGTCGGAACCACACGGGTCGCAAGACCCGTCTCCCCCGCGCCTGCACTTCCCGCCCTCCTACTCATCTTTACCCGACCTCCCCCATCCATCGCCGTCCCGACCGCAGACCCGACCGCAGGTCAGATCGCAGGCCCGCCACCGCTGCTGGCGACGACGACCAGCAGCCGCAATGCAGCAAGATCATCACGCCGCTCGTTCACTCCCCGCCCCCGTCGCAGCTGCCTCGGTGGGGCCTACGGTCCATGTGGGAGTTGGCTTCCCTCCTCAACTTCCTACACGTGAGTGTGCTCGAACCGACGGTCCTCTTCTTGCCTTCTTGATCTCTCCGAGCTCACCGCTGTTTACATTTGTGCAGGTCTTCCGGCCTCTTTTAAATATCGGAGTCGAGTTCTCTGTGGAGGAGCTCGAGACTGCCTTGATCACGCCGAACAACACGTTGGGTGATATTCACATTCCGCTGTTAAAGGTTGGTCAAGTCCGGCTTTGGATGATAAATCTTGTTAGTCTGTGTTTGGATGCAGAAGTGGACTGAATTGAGAATAGTGGGTTTTATAATCAAGTAGATGAGGAGGAAAATAATGATTTTTCATTGTATTCATAGTAAGGAAGTGCCCCTTGAATTGCAAGTATGTTTCTTTTGACCCGAACTTGAAAGTGGTGTATTTGCAACTTGGAGCCCATTCACTTTATGTGAATGCTAAGGAAGGAAATTGCAATTTGGTTAGTTCATCTTTACTAGACTAATAATTAGAATTCAATTTCATAGAGCATCCAAACTTGCCATTGCTTTTCATTAATTTTTTTTCCTCTTTTGAATAGTGGCTGAAACTATTAGAGTAGAATGTTATGATTCTTCTCTTTTCTTTTTCAGTCAGCAATTGACGAGATTTTCTGTAGTATTGTTGTGAGCCTGCATTCTATCAACACAGTGGTTAATTTTTACTAATGGATCAGTTATTTCAAAGAGAGAGAGAGAGAGAGAGAGAGAGAGAGAGAGAGAGAGAGAGAGAGAGAGAGAGAGAGAGAGCTGCAACAACGGGAAGGAGTTTCCATAATACAATACAGGCTGTTGTACCTCCCCTTTGAGAAGGATGAAAGTTGAAATCTTGAAGAAACCTAGAGACTATAGAAAACAGAATGTTTATCCTAGATACAAGATGCGTAATTTCATAAAAATAGAATCCAACTTCCATAGCTACAAGAATTTGTTAGATGCTCAATTCAACTAGTTCTAAGGGGATCCTTACACCATTATTGGCCTTTGGAGAGAGTTGGAGATGATTTGGAGCCCTTCACAGAGAACCTTTGATTTTTCTTCAAGGATATCATCTATCCCTATTGGATTGGAGATCACTTGTATAACATTACTTTGATCATCAGCTAGAATTCCCTCCTCCAATGGGATACTCTGTGGGAGGTGAAAACCCTTCCAACTTCTTTGGCTTCCAACCTTCAGCCAAATGAGTGAAATCTCTCAATGAGATTCACCTCCCGCCTAAGGCTTCCCTTGAGAGGTTTGCACTTGGCATAGAGCCTTTCCAACGGGCGTGAGAGTGTTCAATCTAGTCAGACTCACCTGAATGAACCTCAGTGTTTGAACTCCTGAGAAAGAAAGTCAAAATTGAAGTAAGAGTCCCACAAATGATGCCCTAGGAAATATTTAGTCCTTGGGAGTCTTGATTTCCCACCAAAAGTTTGTTGCATGGTTGTTGACATGTTTCGGCATCCCATTGGATGAGAGGAGCTGTATTCTGTAGAATCTTAAGAACTAGGCAGACTAGCCCCTGTTGTAGAAGAAGCTAAGTGCCTGGTGCTTAGGTGTTATCGTCTGTGTGTTGGTAGACTGACACTAGGAGCTCTACGCCTGGCGTAGAGCTTTTTTGAATAATCTTTCCGTGGGATAGGCGCGGAGCACTTAAAGCTGAACTAAACAGGCATTAGGCTCCATTTGATGCGTGTGGGCTCGTTTTAAGGGATGGCAAAATCAGTGCTAGCTATATTTTTAAATGTACACGGGCCTTCCCCATGCTAGCTTTTCTGAACATCCTACTTAGTGCATTTGTTTCGATACCATCACAAAGAGAAAGGTGATATTGGGTACCCCACCGAAGGCCTCTTAAGCTATTTTTGCACATGGGCCTTCCCCCAACCTTTTAGTACTCCTTCACCCAGACCTTCTTTTGGCTTGCTTCCCTATGGATGTGAGGAAAACCAAGTGATAGAGGTTCATTGTCTAACAATGCATCCTTCAAGAATACCTCACCCCTCTAAAAGCTTAGCTCCATCTTGTTCGTAACCTCTCCCAGCTTAGCCATGTTCTTCCACATCATTGATCCCCCATGTGCCGAATTCGATACTAGTTCCAAGTACAAAAGAAAGCATTTTAGGTTGTCTTTTTGCATTACGTGTAAATTATGTCAATAAAAGAATAACTGTATGGGACTTCCTTTCAAATAGGAAAAATGGTTGTTGAAGTTCATAGAATGAATTTAAAAAATTCCAGCATTTCCTTGTTGTGAAATACGTTTGAAGAATCACAACCTCATATGAACTTGATGCTTAAAAAAAAGTCAAATCATCTTGACATTGTCTTTGCTGGATCATTTCCATGCAAGTCTAAATTGTTGATGGGGTAATTGGATTGCAACATTGATGTTTTTTTTTTTCGGCAACTGGATTACAACATTGATTTTTTATTTTTTTTGTCAATTACTTTCTAGGCCACTATTTTTATTTTTATTAATTTTTTGTGCATTCAATTTTTGTCAAGCATTTGGAAATTCATTATCACTTCATCCAAGGAGAGACTCTAAAGTAGGCCCAATCAGCAAAGGGAGTTAAATTATAGTTCAGGAAAATGTCAAGTACTTATTGTGGTTCCAGCAAATTCATAGTTTTCCATCATATCAACAATTCAAATTCCTTCATAATGAATACGAGACATGCATCCAATGTCGTAGGCCAATGAAAACCTGTACAATTCATTTGCCACCTCACTTCCTCATATTCAGGAAGAGAATATAGGAGAGGAAGATGCTCATCTCAATCCTCAAATGATATGTAAGAACCTACATGGCCTACATCATTATTTAAAATTGAGATGTGCATCATAGAAATGGACCACCAAAAATTTCTCCCCCATTTGATACCAAAAAGGTGAAACCTTGGGAAGGGCTACGTAGTTCTGTCATAGGCATTTTCAGTGCCTATCTTGATAATTCATGCATTGAACATCTGACCCTTGAATGATGTCAATGACTTTGTTCACTACAAGGTACCATCGAGGATTTGCCAGACGGTGACGAAGCTTATTTGGTTCTGGCCTTTTTGGGCAACAAGGAGCCTTCCAAAACCTTTCTTGGATTATTGTCCAGTTCTTCTGGAAGTGTCCAGAAGACGAGGAGGATTTGGGCCCAAGACCTTTCCGATTTAAGCTAGCTTGGCTTGAAATTGAAGGTTGGGGTCAAAGATTGTAGTGTGGTGGGACTCCTTTTCAGTGGTAGGGGGTGCCGGTGTTTCTCTATTCCAGAAATTAAAGCAGAAAATATGGATTTGGAAAAAAAGAGATTCTTTTTGGCAGGGAGGTGGAAAATGATGAAATCCTTATGCAAATTCAAAGGTTAGCTTCCAAAGAAGAGGAGGAGGATCTATTGGATGATGATAAGGCTTAGAGGACTCTGAACAATGCTAGGTTGAGGGAGGACTAGGATATCAAATGGCGTTAAAGGTTTAGGGCAATCTGGTTGAAAGCGAGAGATAAGAATACCAAGTTTTTTCACGCAATGTCTAGTGCGAGAGCACGCGTAAAAGATCTCTTTGTTAGTGGTGGATGGTCAAAGGACCGATGGGAAGTAAAAAAATTGCGATTATGTAGTCCAATTCTGTAAAAACCTATTGGCTAAGGAATGGGGAATTAGGCCGGTGCTCGACAATATGCATTTTGAAGCAATTGTGGTTGAAGAGGCGAACTCGTTGGAACAACCGTTTTCAGAAGATGAAATTAAGCAAGCAGTGGTAGATTTGGGTAGTCATAAGGCTCCTGGTCTAGATGGTTTTCCAATGACATTCTTTCAGAAATTTTGGCTGTGTGTGAAAGGTGATCTCATTGACTTCATATAAGAATTTTTTGAGAAGGGCTTAATTGCAACACAATTAGGAGCTACTTTTATAACATTGATTCCCAAAAAGGAAGTAGCAGAATGTTTAAAAGACTTTTGTTCTATTAGTTTGTTGGGGGTCTATATAAGATTCTTTCAATGGTGTTGGCTTTTAGATTCAGGAAAGTATTGGGTAATGTTATTTCAGAATCTCAAGGGGCCTTTGTGGATGGAAGGTAAATCATAGATTGCTCTCTCTTGGCTAATGAATGTGTTGATTCCTACTATAGGAGAGGGGAGGAATGAATGGTTTGCAAGCTTAATGTGGAAAAAGCTTATGATCATGTGAATTGGTCATTCCTTGATTGTATCTTGGGCATGTTAGGATGTGGCCCAAAATAGCAATTTTGGATTCATACTTATGTCAGCTTGGCAAAATTCTCCATATTGGTGAATGGTTTGCCAAAAGGTTTTTTTGCAGCTTCCTTTGGATTGTATCAAGGTGATCCTTTATCCCCTTTCCTTTTCATCACAATCATGGAGGCCCTCGGCAAAATGTTGGATAAAGGGGTTCAGGTGGGATTGGTAAAAGGCTTTGACGTGGATAATACAAATGTTTAGATTTCTCATATATAGTATGCGGATGATATACTTTTATTGTGTAAGCGGATGATTTTTTTGTAGGAAATCTTCGCTCGATTGTAGTAAGTTTTGAGGTGGTCTCTGGTTTGAAAGTCAATGTTTCCAAAAGTGAGATCTTAGGGGTAGGCATTTCCAAAGAAAGGGTGTGGGCTTTTGCAGAGGTGTTTGGGTGGTGGTGCAGAGAAGCTTCTCTTCCAACAACGTACTTGGGGCTATCGTTATGTATAAGGAGACCGGCGAAGCACATGTGGGAAATGTGTGAAAGAAAGATCTCAAAATGGCCGTCGAGTTACTTATCTATGGGTGGGAGGATGGTAATGATTAAATCATCTATGTTGAATCTTCCAGTCTATTTTACGTCTCTTTTCAAGTGCCCAAAATCCATTTTGACGGCATTGGAGAGACAAGGAAGGGATTTCTTATGGGAAGGGTCAGGGGAGAGGCACGAGTTCCATCTCTAATGAAATGAGATGATGTTTGTAAACCATTGGTTCAAGGAGGAGCGGGGATCTTAAAGTTGGAAGAGATGAATCTAACTCTATTGGGAAAATGGGTATGGAGGTTTGGGTCGGAAGGAGAGGCTACATGGATGGAAGTAATAGCGAAAAAATACGGGGTAGAGGAAGGGGGTGGTGGATGAAGGTTTCATCCTCGTATCGATATTCTTACTTGTGGAAATTGGTGGGGTCCTTGAAAGAGTGTGGGAGGGAGTATACTTTCATTTGGAAGATGGTGAGAGAATTAGATTTTGGGATGATAGGTGGGTGGGAGATGTGAGGTTGAGTGAGAGTTTCCATCTTTAGCAAGGCTTAGCTAGGGAGGAGGGGGAGATGGTGAGTTATTGTTTTTCAATAAGAGGGGAGGAAGTCACATGGATACCTATTTTTAGAAGGAATCTTTCGGATGAGGAATTTGAAAAGTTGGTACTCTTGCTTGAGCTATTATCAAACTTTTCTCTTATTTTATTAGAAGTTGATTCCTTGAGATTGTTCAAGTCTAAGACAAGATTTTTCTCAGTTAGATCATTTTGTAGATTCCTGAGTGCGTTGGTTGAATATTATGAGGTGGCGGCACTTATAGGTGCACATGAGTCGAACCGAGTTGAGCTACGCGCAACTCGACTCGGCTCGACCACTTGTTGACCCCAGCTTGAACTCGGCTCGGCTCGGCTCGGTCCTCGAGCCTGACTGGCCAGCCCGATCGGTTTAGTCAACAACTCGGGCCAGTTCGAGCCGAGTTCGCCCATGCAGCATTTTCACAAACACATGGACTGCTCCTTCAAAATCTCACTGTATGTAAAACAACAGCAGTGGTTTTACGAGTATTTCATCTAACACCTTCAAAGCAACATAAAAATCAAGAAAGAAAGGGTATTTGTTTCATATACATACCTTCCTTGCCACCAGCCACACTTCGTTGAGTCATTTCATCAAACACTTGGTGAGCAACATCAATATCAAAGTGACCGAGTCACCTAATTGGTTCGATCCGAGTTTGATTCGAGTTGGGCTTGATCCGGGTCAAGTTGAGCTCGGGCAAGCTCGAACTCGGTTCAAAATTTTTTCGAGCTCAAAAAATCAGCTTGACTCAGCTCGAACTCAGTTTCGAACCGAGTCGAATCGAAATTTTTCAAGTCGAGTCGAGCGAGCTAACCGAGCTAACTCGGTTCGTGTATGGCCCTAGCGGCAATGACTTTCCTATGGCACTACGGTGCTTCGAAGGTGGTGGCTTTTGGTTGTCTAGTAGGTAGGAACAAAGTGTTAACAATAGACAATCTTCGTTAGCAGAATATGTATCTTCCAAACGTTTGCGTGATGTGCTTCAAAGATGCAGAATATGCGGATCACTTATTCATTTACTGCGTATTTGCTAGGGAGGTGTGAGGTCTTCTTCTCCAATCTTTCGGGGTTCTATGGGTGTTCCCGGAGACAATGGAGGAATTTCTCATTGCTTGGTGGGGGGGGGGGACAAGGGAAAGAAGGTAAAAGGGCATGGTGATTAAGTTTTTTAGTGAGCCTTTGGGCTTTATGGTGGGAAAGAAACCAACGCTGCTTCAACAACAAAATGAGAGGCCTGATGCAAGTTTTCAATAGGGCAATTCTTATTTGAAGGATTGAGTGGAAGTTTAGCTTTTTCAATCTTCTCTTCTTGCTTTTGAGGGGGCGATTCCCAGTGAGCTATGCAATGGCAGAAACTTTAGGAGCAGCCCCGTACATTAGACACACATTGTATGATGAGTATCTGCCCCTTGTGCTGATCAAGAAAGACGCAGGAATAGAGGGCGAAACGAGAACTTTCAAGACCTTCCAGACTATTTGCCCCTCGTTTCTTTTATTCTGAATTGACCACGGGATAGTCAATAAGGTCATTCACCATAAAATCTTCTTTTCTTTTATCCCCATGGCCCCATTGCCAAGCTCTTGTAAGGTCGGGGCAGATTTTGGCATCAATCTGGTTATGCTGAAGAGCTTAAAGAATCACCACTCTTATATTTGATGTAAACAAGCAGTCCAAGAATATGTGGTTAAGGGATTCTTTGTTCCTAAGGCAATGCCTGCAAGTGAGGAAGATGACCATCTCTGTACTTCTGGGCTGATCTACTCTGTTAGGCTTTGTCCTTTCTCACCACCAGTGTTTTCATGTGCGGTAAGTGCTTATGCAATCACATATGTCATTTTGGGAGCATATATCGCATATGCCATAGTGGCATGTGCGATTTTATGACCATTGAGCATTATGCTATGGCATATGCGATGGCTTATGTGATTATGCGGTTGCATATGTGATTATGCCGTCACTTATATGGTTAAAAAATGTAAAAATTTTGGGGGGCTGTGTGATGGCATATGTGATTATGCAATCGTATATGTACACACCCCTGTGGGTTGCATACAATTGCTTATGCTATTTGACAACAATGCCCACCACTCAACCAAATATTATGACTCTTTGGTGCCGTGATAGAAACAAATTCTTGTGTCAGGATTTTAACCTGACATTCTCCTAAAATTTCCATAGAGAAAAATCTCACCATGGACTGACTACTAGAATCTGAAGAAGAAACCTGACCATAGATCCCTTTGGAAGCGTGGAACCCAAACTATTGCTCTTCTACATGGAAGTAGCTTTTACTGACTTCTATGTTTTATCTACACTACCTGGTAGAGGGAAGCGAAATCGAGGTGTGAAGATACTCATGTCTGCACCAATTGTCTCCATGAAGGTGAATTTTTGACTTTTCTCTCACCCTAAACAAAACACTTTGGCTGCAAAGACTCTCTGTTGTAAGCATTTCCTTCCTGGCTTTTGAAAGCGAATTGTTGACTTTTCTCTCAAGTCTCACCCTAAACAAAACACTTTGGCTGCAAAGATTCTCTGTCCTAAGCATTGCCTTCCAGGCTTATGAAGCACCGTGTTGAGTAGCCAGTGTATACCAACCCCCATCAAGAAGCTGATACTTGATTAAAATGACTTGCCTCCACAAACTATTTATTCTTCCCCAAAACTGCCCCAGCCACCTGATTCATTACATTTAACGTCTCTATCTCTACCCCTCCTAACTTCAGAAGTTAACACACTTCCATTCATCCAATTGGAACTTATGTTCATCTTCCATTCTTTTCCATAAAATATTGCTTGAAGCCTTTCTGATTTTTTGATAATGGCAAAGGGGGTTCACCCAACCTTTCAATATTTTCTCATGTAGGATGATAGGGAAAAATTGCTGGAGGTTGGCGGCATTTCTAGACCTATGTATAAGCATGATATATAGGGAAACCACTAAACACATCGTGTATTCTACAAGGTTAAAGGAACTCATGTTAAAGTAAAAATCTGATCCCCTTTTTATAGCGTCACCCACCTTTGTCTTTCTAACATACCCAACTTACTTTGAAGGGCTACTCCACCTTAACAGAAAGATTTTTCTACTTCGGATGTTTCCTCTAGTTCATTCTCTGTTTTACTGTGTTTAATTTTCAATCTTCTTTGGAAAAAAAAGGTTTAAATGTTTAATTGCTACATGATCACCCTCTGCTGTAAATTGCTACTTCCCCATGTTTGCTGGATCTTACTTATAGTCAGCAGGATGGCCTCCACTCTCAAGGATTCTGATTTGCAACATGGATATTTGGCATTACACCTTCCTGATGATCTGAAGATATCAACTGTTTCTTCATTTAATTGCTGATGGTTTCTGTTGTCTTTCAGTGAACTTGATTGAAATTTGTGTCTCACTTTCAGTTATAGTGTTGCTTTAATTTATATGATTGTGGCATGGGAAATGCAAAGTAATTTGGTCTATAGCATGACTAGGATTGCTTGTCATGCACATCAACCCTGTTTTGAGTTTCGATTTTTGTATTTTTATTTTACAGGCAATACCTCCTATCGCCCGCATGGCACTGGGACGTGCTACTTGGGTAACAGTATTGTGCAGAAAGTTGAAGGCCTGGTGGCATTGGGTATGTGATTCTAGCAGTTCTTGACTTTTTTAGTCTAATGCATCACAACATGATAGGGTCTTTAGTAAGTGGAACTAACATGAGTCGGTATTATATTGCAGGTTGCAGATGGGGAGGTTCCGATTGTTGCATCTCATGGGTGAGTAGCTTTTCATGCATGCAGTCCATGAACATTTTGAAGAAATTTCTGAACTGACGTGTTTGTAATGTTAACATGTTAAGAGCGGAGGTTGAAGCATATAAGACTCTTGATCCTGGGACTCGGGTACTAATCTTGAAAGCACTATGTGATATCCGTGTTGAGGTATAATCTTTTTCAGAGACAGTTCCTGCCCTTATGTTATCTTTATGCCAGTCAGTATCTTTGTTCCTCATTTTAGATGAATCTGTCTTGGTTTGTGTTTGGATGTTCAGATTCCATTTGTCCCAAATATCATATATTTACCATGTTTCATTCAGCCATATTTTCTAGTTTTGTGAAGCAGACTAATCTGTGAAATCTTCTTTCAGTGGTTCAGTGCCAATGTTGAACATTCTTATGCACTGTCACTACCACCGATGTTGCGGTTTTGTGCTGCAGTTATTATTTAGCAACCTGCACAGGGCATGAACATTTATCACAGCCTTTAGCATTTTAAACCTTACCTTATGCTCAGACTTGATCTAGTGATACAATTTTAGTGCTAATGGTTGTTCAAGGCAATCACTGTGCATTGGCTTTTTAGTTTTTATTACAATTTTTTTTTTTTTTCTCATGAAGAATCCTTAGATGGCAATATTTATTTTCCAAGCTAAACTAATTCAATAGTGTTCTTGATTTGAAGCAAGAATTTGGTCAGAACTTCATTAAGAATTCTGTAAAACTTGGGACATGAATGTCATCGTGAACCTCTTCTTGCTCATTGTTCCAACTGTTAGCCTTTGTTCAGAGCTGATATAGTAGGTATCTGATCTGAGTTAAAATTTTATGCTAATATTTGTCTGTGGTTTTATGCATTTCAGTCTATGTAATTTGGACAAGCACACATGTATTTTTATGGGACACCAGTATTGGGTTGTCTGACATGGTGGCTTGTGAACACCAGATTTGCTTGCACATCCGTACAAAACTTAAAATAATATAATGATTTATTGTGATAGTATATTTCAATTATTTATACGTAGTTATAAACACACGACATCATCATCATCATCTAAGCCTTTTCCCAACTAATTGGGGTTGGCTACATGAATCCCACTCTATCAAGGGCCATAACTTCAGTTAGACCATAGGTCATTAAGGGCCATAACTGCAGCTATAAATATAGGACTGATCTTGTATTTGTTAAAACAGATCGCAAAAATAAAAGATAATAATAACTGCTTATGAAATATGTCTTTTACTTTCAGCTGTGTCCAGGAGTGTTGATTACATGGACATGGACTTGTGCTGACATGGTTCCATTTGAAACAAGTGTTGTGCCTTTGTTACATGGGTTTCTCTTAAGCATTACTTGCCATGTAATTCATGAAAAATTCACTCCAGGTCCTTTTTGCAGCAAGAAGACATTCGAAGCTATATTGATGACTCTATAAAACATGGGATACAACTCTCTGCATTTCGTAAAGAACGAATTGGGGGCGATTCGCATGGGACTTCATACTGGTAACCTAGATGAACTTAATAAATTATCCGTTCTGATGAGTTCCGTGTAGTTATTTCTGTGAAATTCACCTCGCTTAGTTGACCTGAGGAATCTATCCACTATTTTTTTTTTTGTTTTTGCAATGTTTTCGTGTTTTCTACATTTGTTATGGCGTATCTGCTCTATACAACAACTATTTTTCTTCTGTGTAGGTATGAAGATGATCCAATCATTGGTCATCGATTGTACCGTGAAATTAGAAAAGTGGAGGTGAAGAAGATGAAGGCAAAGGGCATTTCGTCCCTTCCCCTTGTATCTTGCCAATGGGAAACAGTTGCAACCAATTTAGATGAATTCCAAGAAGTTTCAGTAAGTTGTTCTGTTGGCATTTGCTGTTTATAGTTTATCAGGATTCAGGATGTCTGTATTTTTAAAATATTTTGTTAAATGGTGTGTTCTTGGCGGTGATAATCTTCTGGAATTTCCCTCCGTAAGGGAATGTAAATAGTGTAAACATATGAGAAATTTTATGGTCATTGGCCACAGATGTGTAGTGTCCTTGTCCCTGAGATTGTACCAGTGTGATAAACTTCTAGGTCCTGACAGAATCCAAATCTCGGGGATTTCAAATCCTGGATTTAAGAAATCCAAATGCTAGCTGTCAAACAACCTCTTAGGTACATTGAATTTGGAAAGCTTTCTGAACTAAGCTATTAAATAAAATCATTCTGCAACAATTGGTAGACTTGAAATCTCTTGCCAAACATTTTGGAAATTGAAAGACAGATTCCAGATGCCTTTATTTTTCATTCAGCTTCTTGTGCATCTTTACTTCCTGTTCCCTTCTTCTCGATACTTGCCTTATGTTTTGTTTGATCTTTGTCCATTTGTTCCCAGGAGAAGCTTCTCTCAAGTAAAAACAGGGCAGAGGCTGCACTTGGAAAGAGATTAAAATTCGATATTCTTCCAGAGATTGAAAAAATTCATAAGGTTCTGTTGGTCTTTAACATGGTTGTTTTCGATGGCTACCATTTTCTCTTTTCTGTGTGCACATGCATTTGAATATTGTGTTTGTCTGCTGCAACCTACAAGTGAAGGCGAGTTTCCTGTGGGAGCAAATGCTGATTTTCTGTTAACTACTTATACAGAGGAAAGAGAGGTTGCTGAAAAAACAACACAGAGAAGCTCTCCTTCTTGATAGCTATTTGACTGCAGATGGGGTTGCATCGGGACGCTCCCTTCGTGACAGAAAACCTGTCACATATACTTTCGGTAAGGACAATTTCGAGTACTCTGCATGATAACAGTCGCCTGTTATCAGGAATCAAACCTATCAAGTGCTTCTGCTATAATGCTATTTCTTCACAGAATTAATGTTTCAAAAGATTGCCTCAGTGAATACTTATGGGTCATCGTCTAAGCCTTATCCCAACTAATTGGGGTCAGCTACACGAATCCTATTCCACCATTTCCCTGTTTCGAGGATCATAATTCAGTAATTATGGATACTTTGTAAAAAGGAAAAAAAATATTAATCCAAAGTCTGCAGTTTCTTGCTTAATTGTACAGACCTTCTACTAAGGTGCCACTCCCACTTTCAATCACGATTCAGACTCACACTCCCATTCCTACTTCCTATTTATAGTTGCTAACATTTTAAAACCGATGCTTCCAGCTCCTGTGCCCAAATCTACTATGGCTTCTTTTCACGCTTCATGCAACCATGGTTTCTTGCTTTATACCATGTATAACTGTGCCCAATATATTGTAGCACTGATCTTTTTGTTCCAATCAATATGGTAAAAGAATCTTTTAGCAGTAATTGACAACAAAACTTAGTGAATGGCACATACATTTATGACTCTGTACAGTAAGGAAAGGCTTCATATATGAAACCCCAGTGCAGTTTCTTGGGAACATTCTATGTGTTGCATGCACTTTTCTTTTAGAAATACTGTTGATTATGGTGAGAAAACAAAAAGATACATTAAAGAAAGGAGTTCCCAATACAAATAGAAGATCCAAGGACACTACCTTGAGCCCACAAATGAGCCACAGGCATTTTCCTCTCTTTCTCATGGATAAACAAAATGTTTAAACTAGAAGGGATGCTAGGGATCTCGTCAAAAATAAACGAGAGCTTTCAAGGCTCAGAAAAGATCCGTGTTTGCCCATGAAACAACATTCTTACTGTCCCCTTTGTAGGGCCGTCAATGGATAGCCAGATCCATGGTTACTTAAGTATCTGAATTGATTTGATCAGATCTGGAGCCCATACACTGAGCCTTTATTACTGATCGGGTTGGATCTGGGCCCAGACCTGAATCCGATTAGAAATTGTTTTGGGTCAGGTACCCATAGGATTCCCAAATATGCCATACTTTAGTTTTATCTTTAATTTAATTATATTTATTATTTTAAAACCAGATAAAAGGCATTTTTACAGGATATGGTTCAACCCTAGTTTGGACCTGATTCTAGACCCAATTATGGATCTAGACCCCATTTTGAATCTGAACTAGTGCTCGAAAATACCCAACAAGACGCACTGAGACACCTGTATCTGATAGGATTTTGATCCAGTACCTCACATATGGTACCTCACATTGCTGTGGCTATATAGATGATACCTCTTTTTGTTTTTTTCTTTCTGGCCATGGTATTATTTCTATACTACATAGTTTCAAGGCATGCCTGGATGGGGGCAGCTTTGATCGAATCGGGTAGCATAGATTATGCTCTGGTCATCATCATAGGATTGTGTTTGGTTAATTGATATGTTTCATGTGTTTAGGAAACATGCCTTGGTTTCATTTCAACATTTGTTTTATGTTCTCGATTGTCGTCTTACCTGGAAGCTCTATTTGTCACCCTTGATTACTGATGGTTTTGTATCAAATAATTTTGCAGACGATTATGACCGTTCAATCAATGATGCTATAAAAGAAACCAAGTATGGAATTCATCACATTGGGCCATTTTGTCATCTTGTTCACTCCTGTAATATGGTGTAGGAAATAAGTGCCATTTTTTTTACTATGCTGCTGATGCGCTTCTATGGCTGCAATTTTACTGTTTGATTTTATATGTTTAGAAGAAGGCAAGCATCTCCTGAACCTTTTACTAGAAGAGAAGTTGTTGCAAGGCCTGAGGTGTATACCAATGGTAGACGGAATGGTCTATTACAAGACCGTCGTCAAGTTTCCAATGATACACCATCCCCAAAGTCAACTGATTATGACGAAACTGATGGGGAGCATAAATACGAGCCTCTGGATCGCGCGTATGTTTTTATCTTCTCAACTTTCCTTTCTAATTCTCTTGGTTTTGAGTTTCTCATCTATTTACTCACTGAATTCCTAATACTATCATGTAGCAATCGGCGTAGGCAAAGGCCTCAAAGATATTCAGCAAAAGAATTTGTGGAAGCTGTTTCAGATAATGAGGCAGACTATGACAGCAATGATGATATAGTTGGAGAAGCAGTATATGACGATGAGTATCTGAGAAGCCGAAAACAAAGGAGGACGGTGTCCAGCAGCTCTGAAGGAGACGAGGAATACCGGTGGGATGAGGAAAATGCCGAAGACGAGGAAGAAGATGAAGAAGATTCTTTGAGCATTAGTGAAGATATTGATGAGCCCCGCCAATCTAAGAAATTTCCAAGTCACAGTCGGAGGGGAACAAAGTTGAGATCCGTTGATGAACTCCAGTCAGGCCTCAGACGGAGCAAGAGGGCCAGCCAAACCCGTATTAATTACCGCCAATATGATATGTCAGACTCAGAAGCTGACTCAACGAAACTCGACAAGTCTAATGCATCAGATGGGCATTCAGATGCGAGCAATGATGTGGAAGACTCTTCTGAAAGTCAAGATTCTGGGGACGATGAACATGACCAGGAAATGAAAGATTCTGGACTGGTTGAGGAACGTGTCGAGACAGTAGATGGAGAGCAAAGCCCTTCCCTTGACAAAGCACATAGCCTCAATCTAGAAGGAAAGGTTGTACCAAAACGGCGATTTCTGGACCTGAATGAGCTTGCCCCAGGTACCGGTTTTGACGATGGGCCTAGCACAGTAATGAGAGATGAAGATGCAGACTAAGTTATAGGCATTACCCAAGAAGAGAATCCCACCGTGTTTCTTCCTGTAGGTGCATATTGTCTCGGGAACTGTATCTATTTTCCCAAAGTGAAGGTTATGTATGATCTTCTCTATGGGAGGTGTACGATAATTCCAATTTTGGTAAGCTCGTGAAGGGGGTTATTGAGTTCCTTCTAGTCACGTGAGGTGGGCCCTACAAACAACCACGCCGATGTAATTCATTCAGATGGTTTCAGCATGGACCAAATGGTGTTTGTGAATGTAAAGATAGGGTAGTCTTCATCTTGATGTT
The DNA here is from genome assembly GCA_037074715.1 of Magnolia kwangsiensis. Taxonomy (NCBI): domain Eukaryota; kingdom Viridiplantae; phylum Streptophyta; class Magnoliopsida; order Magnoliales; family Magnoliaceae; genus Magnolia; species Magnolia kwangsiensis. The sequence continues at coordinate 104,880,789 of CM073581.1, forward strand.
TTACCATGGTCAACAATCCGTTAGTGGATGGCCAGTCATAGGGAGTCCTCTACTGGTATGTTCTTGCTTAACCAATGTACAGTACCCCATACAAGCTGATATGGTATGTGGCATTTCAAATGTGCGAATTAGTTTTATCTGTTGGGTGCTTTGCATTGGTCTGCTTCCTGAGATGCTTTGGGGGCAGTAGAATGACGAGACCCAATTGCTTGTTCTCATGGAAGTGTATCCATTCCCCCTAGAGAGGTAAACTGTGTTTCTTTTATTCGATAGCAACAACAGCATTGTTAGATTCATTTAACTTTGCAGTTTGAAATTTCTGTCATCCAGTTAAACTGTGATAACAACATATCATACGGAAAGTGGTGCGTATGTTGAAATTGCTTGTGCAGTGCTTCTGTTGCATTTCCATGTTGTGACAAATAGTTTGACGAGTAAAATTTTTTGCGGTCTTCATAAATGACGTGATTCTTCACAAGAAATGGCTGTAAACCTAACATAAAATAGTTCTTTGGCTATGGATCGGCTATATTGTGGTGGTCGTGACCTTCTTTAGCATGACTTGTCAATGACTTGCTTCTCTATGTGTCGCAAATGTGTACGAGACCCCTACTAATCATCAGGTAGTCTATTCTTGGAATTGATCATAAAACCCAAAAATCACACTGATCTGAAATTGTTTGGAGGATTTGGGCAAAAGAAAATGGATGATTATAAAGTAGTTCGTTGAATGAATTCCTTTGATGGGAACTTTTTATCATGAAGGGTTTAGGACTCTGTGTGAATTTTGGATATGGGTCATTGTAGGTAGGACCTACCTGCTGATCGGTTCAGATCTTGAACCCGCTTGCCATGCCTATGCAAAGCAGGTCACCCACAGCAAGGAGTGGGATGTCAAAGGTGGGGCTAGTGACTGGTGTGGTTGGGTCACCTCCTTTTCAAGGAGAGTTAATGCTTGTTGGGTATTCTGGTTTTGACATGACTTCACCCCCAAAAGAAGCGAGTTGCGTGTTTGAGCTAAGCCTGGAAATAGAAGTCATTCGTTTTCGATAGTAAAGCAAGACGAAGCCCATGGGCTTATTATTGCCAGTCAGAAAAAGTTGATAGGGGCTCTCTCTCTCTCTCTCTCTCTCTCTCTCTCTCTCTCTATTTTTTATTTTTATTTTTTATGCATTCATTCCCCTCCCATGTGGAAACATGGGGGCATAAAAGGCAAGTGAGGGATGGGCTTTCTCTTGATGTTTGGTTCAGATCTCGTACCTGCTTGCCATGTGTATGGAAAGCAGGTCACCTGTAGCTTAACAGAAAGAAAGTGACATTTATTATGATTTCTTGCTATTGATCATGCATTCATTTTGAGGAATCTTTGGTAGAGATTCCATGCTTTCCCATACATTGTAATGATCTCACTAACAGCTTACAAAACAAATGGCTAAGAGTTCCAAAGGGGAAGTGCAGCTATTCCCAATCTATTGTTGCTGAAAACCAAAATTGTTTATTGCAGATTGAAATATGATTGCATTGTTATACCAGTCGTGGCATTTAATCGCTTTCACTGCCAGCATCATCTTTGTCACTGCCAGCATCATCTTTGTCGACTTTCGCCGTTTCCCTACGGCCGTTCTCCTCCAACTGAACCGCTGCTTCCTTGGATTTCATTACTTCCCTGGCCTTGTGGACAGCTTGAATCAGGTTTTCAAGGCAGGTGTTTGCCTTATCGGCAGCAGTGGCTTTGGAGGACTTGGGCATCAGGTTCTCAGCTACATCAGCTGGGGTGATGTTAATCTCTTCTATCAGTTGTTGGACAGTTTTGAATAGAGGGTGTGAGTCGAGGTCCAGATAGTTCTTTGCGAGCACTTTAAAAGCCTCGAAGCTGCAGTATGATAGCTCGATGTGCTTGTCCATCCGACCTCTCCGTATAAGAGCTGGGTCCAGCTTCTCCAAATGGTTTGTGGTGAAGACAATGATCCGTTCTCCTCCGCAAGCTGACCACAGTCCGTCGATGAAATTGAGTAGCCCTGAGAGAGTAACTTTGCTAGTACTATCATCCTTGTCTGCCCCAGGTGGAAGTTTCTTCTCATCTGTGTTGTCCTCTGATTTCTTAGCCTTCTTTTTCCGCTTGCCGGACAGATCTAAAGAACAGTCGATGTCTTCGATGACCATGATGGATTTGCTGCTGGTGTGGATCAGGAGCTTCCTCAGCTCTGTGTTATCCTTCACGGCCGTCAATTCGAGGTCGTACACATCATAGTCCAGGAAATTGGCCATGGCGACAATCATCGTGGATTTCCCAGTGCCAGGTGGGCCGTACAGGAGGTAGCCTCGTTTCCACGCCTTGCCAATCTTTACATAGTAATCCTTTGCCTCTCGGAATGTCTCGAGGTCCTCCTTGATCTCCTGCTTCTTCTCTGGGTCCATGGCCAGTGTTTCGAACGTTGCTGGGTGATCAAACACGACATGGCTCCACACAGTCTTCTTGTAGCCATCCCAGTTGCTACTGGGGTTGTTGGTATACAGCTTTCTCTGCCGGTTTCTCACGCCGATTGCCTTCCCTTCTTCCACAACATGGCTCATGTAGTAATCCATGACGAGCTGCCGGTGGCGCCGATGGAATGTGAGGGTGTAGTACCGTGGTTCCTCCTGTGCGGGATACCAAGATATGCTCGTCGACTGTGAGACCGACTTGTTGGATGACCACCAAACCTTGGCCCCACGGAATTTGTCAGTGACTTGCTCGTAGTCGTCCATGCTGTAGGTAAGGTTTTTGGTGTCTTTGCCCATCTCGGCCTTGAGCCTCTTGGCCAACCCGGAGGTGGTGGCGGTCAGGTAGGTCTGGATTGCAATGTATACATCGCTGCGCTTCATGCGATGGCTGGTGTATTCTGGGATCTTGATCTGAATGTAGGGGTAGATGTATCCAAACAAAATGTTGGTGTATTTCATCAAGTGGTCATCGAGCCCAAAAGGCAGGTACCTCTGGACCACGGCCCAGAAGAGCATGACGCTGGCTAGACTGGAACCCACCCCTGGCCACAGATACTCCATCATCCTGCCCTCTTATCAGCTACCCTTGGTGTTGTGTTTTCTTGGTTGTTAGAATCATAATTCCTTCCCTTTATATATAGGCAAGTTTTCCAACCGGCAATTTCCTGGCGTGCCTCTTTGCAAACGTAGTCTTATTTTTATTTGTTTATTTATTATTATTATTTATTTATTTATTTTTTAAAACGTAGTCGTATTTTTTTTGCTGACGCGGTCCTCACTAGCTCGGACGCGGATTCCCTGCGAAAGACTTTTGCAGGATGTTCCTGCTATGGAAACTTAGGTGGGGCCCACCGTGATGTTTGTTAGAAATTCACCCCGTTTATTCTTCTTTTGACCTAATTTTAGGAAATGGGGCCAAAACTGATCCAGAGCCAATATTCAAGTGGGCCGAAAAATTAAGGATTGAACGTCTACAGTTGAAATATTTATGGGGCCACAAAAGTTTTGAATCAGTCTAATATTTGTGTTTCCAGTTCATCCAAGTAGGAATGAGGTTATTAATGGTATGGATGGCAGGTAAACATCACTGTCGACCCTATGAAGGTTTAAAGCAAGTAAGTGCGAGGCGGCTATGAAAGTGAAGGAGGTACGAAGTTTCCATGGGCCAACATCAATCGTCGGCTTCTACGAGTGGGATAGCGTCAGGTCTAGCTTTGTACAGTAATGTAAGTAGGTATCAGAGTGTAGTTTTAGGTAATTCCCCTTTCGATTTCTACTAATTCTCTTCTTGTTAAGAATTTCTCTATCCACCTTTTCCTTTTGTGCGGCCACTTGAGTCTTGTATACTGCTCACTTTTGATTTAATCTTAAAATTAATTTACAAAACGGATGGACGGATAGATTTCTCACAAACATTACGGTGGCCCCACCTAGGTTTCTGGTGCAGGAACTTGGCAGGAAATCCGCGTCCCACCATCTCACATGAAATCGTTTTGAGCATGAGAATTATTCAAAGACAGCTATAAAAAATGAATACAAATCAAGGACGCTTTAGATCACGTGCTTTTTCATGTTAACCGATAAAATGTGTTTTCAACTTAAATGGACAGTTCAGAATGACTGGCTGGACAATCTGTTTGATCGATAAAAAGGGGCTATTTGAAAGGGAATACCCAGCAAGGACTTCTAACTATGTTTTTTTTAACCCATGACTTCAGTGTTACCACTTATCCATCGATCCAAATCTAAAATGATCTTGAAAACTGGATGGACTGATCTAAATCTAAAATGATCTCGAAAAATGGATGGACCGTGTATATAATACATACATCATGCTGGAGTAGTTAGGCGTAGTCACGCTAACACACAACCAATGTCAGTGGTGTCTTTCATACCGCGCAGGCAACCAATGTCGGCGGTGTCTTGCACCCCACGCAGTCCGATTATTACAGGAAACGGCTTGGATACTCCCCTGCCACCAGCCAACCAATGTCGGCGGTGTCTTGCACCCCACGCAGTCCGATTATTACAGGAAACGGCTTGGATACTCCCCTGCCACCAGCCCCGTGGCTGGTGGTCGGTGCTCTGTGGGCCCCATTATGATATATGTGTTTCATTCATTTTGTTCATTCATTTTTTCAGATTATTTTAGGGCTTTATGCCAAAAATGAAAGGGATATACATCTCAGGTGGACCACACCACAGTAAAACAATATTGATTGGATATCCACCATTAAAATCCTCATAAGGCCCACTGTACTGTTTATTTGGCATACAATCTGTTTATTAGGTCATACAGAACCAGATGAAGGGAAATAACAAAAATCAGCTTGATCCAAAACTTTTATACTCCCAACAAGTTTTTAATTATCAATGTTCATTCAACACCGTTTCCTGTAATATGGTCCACTTGATATTGGTATATACCTCATTTTTAGTCTCATACCATAAAATGATCTAGAAAAATATGTGGACGTCATGGTGAGGCCTACATAGCACCGAACACCAGCCATTGGCGGGTGGCAGGGAGAGTAGCCAATCCGCTCGGTGGATCAGGGATCCACCGAGGTGGGTGTGATCCCTGACCATAGGCCCATCTTGATGTATGTGCTTTGTATCCACGCCGCCCATTCGTTTTAAAAGCTCATTTTAGGGTATGTTCTAAAAAATGAAGCATACCCAAATCTTAGGTGGACCATAAAACAGGAAACAGTGGTAATCATCCATTAAAAAGCTTCTCATGGACCACAAAAGTTTTGGATCAGGATTCCAAGCAATACAACTTATGAATGGATCAGATCATCCGATCATCCATCAGTCTGAATTTCGCATGTTGGTTCCCGAACAATTTCGCATGCTGGCCCTTGAAAATTTTACCAGACCAGACAAGAGTCCTCGCTGGCAGGGGTGTACACGAACCGAGTTAACTCGGTTAGCTCACTCAACTCAACTCGAAAAAGCTCAATTTGACTCGGTTTGAAATTAAGTTCGAGCTGAGTCAAGTTGATTTTTTGAGCTCGAAAAAATTTTAAAAGCTTGACTCGACTCGGATCGAGCCCCAACTCAAATCAAACTAGCTGGAGGTGAGCAAGGTATGGATATGAAACAAATACCTTTGCATCTTGATTTTTATATTGTCTACTGAGTGTTTGATGAAATACTTATAAACTGATGTTGTCGCTTTAGATTCCGTGAAAAATTGAAGGTGCACTCTATGTATTTGAGAAAATGTCGCAGATGCTCAATTTTGACTTGGACTCGGCTCAAACTGGCCCGAGCTGCTGGCCGAACTGAGCCGAGTTGGCTAGTCAAGCTCGAGGACCAAGCTGAGCCAAGTTCAAGATAAGGTTAACCAGTGGCTGAGCCGAGTCAAGCTGTGCCAAGCTCGACTCAATTTGACTAGTGTACACCCCTGGTCACTGGTGAATTTTAACCATCCAAGGGTCACAATGAAAGTAGGAGCACCATAACTTCTATGTCCACGTGACAATTGGGTAATCCTTCATGAGAAGTTACACATACTCATGTATCACATGATGCTTGATAAAATGGGCACCGAGAAATTGTGGATAACAACTTGTAGAAATAAGATTGTTTAGTGTTTTACTTTTAATAGTCTAAATTTATAATGTAGGACGTAGATTAAACACATTTTTTAACAAATGATCCGAAAGAAGTTATGGGAGAAATCAACAAAATTCAACATAGTTTTGACATGTTGACACGGATAATTCATCGGTCGAAATCCCAACAAAAATTTCAGATTAAGTTTATTTATTTATTTATTTATTATTTATTTATTTTTATTTTTTATTTTTTGAAACACACGCACACACCACCTATGGGTACTCGAACCCTTGACTAGGTGTTGGAACTCCTAAGATTTGTCGACAAGTTGAAATACTGTTTAATAGGTTGACAAATCATATCAACAGGTTGAAATTCATATAATTTTCAGTTCTAGTTGTTGGATATTTTTTGGACATTTGGACAAGTTGACATATTTGCATGTTTTTTAAAATTTATTTCCTTATTTAATTATGACTTTTTTAATTGTATTTTAGTGTTTGTTTAGGAATATTTAAGGACGTTAAACTTAATTTTTTAGAAGCAATTATCATTCAATCAATCAACTTCTTATAAATTTCTCATCTTCTCTTAGGGCCTGTTTGGCAGGAGGGATTGGAAGGGATTGAATGGTATTAGGGTGGATGGCGTGGCTTTCTAGGTAATGATGGTGTTGCCAGTGGATTGTCTTGAGATGCATGGGATTGCTATATCCCTCGATTGCTAAATTGAGTCTGTTTGACACGCCTGACCAATCTAGGGATTATCCCCTCCAATCCCACTAACCAAATACGTCAAGCAAATTTGAACGGATCAGGATGAATTGGATGAGATTTAAATATAATGATGGTGTTGTCAGTGAATTGTCTTAAGATCCATGAGATTGAGATCTGATCACCGACTCTATTTGGCATGCCCGGCCATTCCTAGGATTTAACTTCCAATCCCTTCCAATACCATCTAATCCCTTCTAATCCGACCGGCCAAACGGGCCCTTATGGTTTCCAGAAATCCCTTGTGGATTTAAATGTCTTGTGGATTCAAGGTGTCATCGCTTGAGGAAGATGTTGATCAACCTCATCATATCTTTCCTTGCCAATCTAATAGTCAAATAATTAAAGAAGCTTAATATTTTGCTTACAATACATCTAATTATAAGTTTGGCACTTTATTTTAACTTACTCGCATGCTAATTATGTGATTTTAAAGTAATTTCAAAGTGCGTGCGTATCAATATCCATCACACTCTAGTAGAGAGTATCAAAGTTTTTCTCTTAATTTATCTTTTTTCAAGTTTGCTTGGATACCCAATTATTGGATTTGAGCCATTTTGACATAGGGAAGGACGTGTTGAGGTTGATCACTGTCTTCCTTAAGGTGATAACTACTCTTAATCCATGAACTCTTCACATAAATATTTTGAATTCACAAGGGAAAATAAGAAAATAGAAATAAATTTTAAAAAATTTAAAATTTTGTTAGTAAATAATAAAATGTGATTACAAACATTAGAAGAATTTCAGAATCAAACTCCAACTCAAACTTCCTAAAATTCGTAACTTATTATAAATAGTAAATTTATTATTTATGGTAAGTGTCCCATTTGGATTAACTATTTTATTTTTCTAATTTTTCAAAGCACTTTTCATGTTAGACAACTCCTAAAGCACAAAGGATGAAGAGTTATACTTAAATTAAAACTTACTATAAATATTAAAAATGAAAATAAAATGAATTTTCGATAGTCGATTTAATGAAGTCTCGCAATTTCGGCATGAGCAACCCACAATAGCCGAGTTGGTTGGCTAAAGTAACTTTTCTTATCCAGAATCATATGTAATACGTCAAGTAACTCATTCCCATTTGTGAGATATGACTGTTGTAAGGTTCTAATAGTCCGGACTACCTCTACGTCTAATCGGGCCTTATCTAGTCCATCTTGAAAATGAAAATGCCCGTGACCTGCTCTACATCACATTTTCAATCATGCAAACCATGTATTTGATTTGGCTACTCTTGAATAAGGGATGCCCAAAACAAAATTATTAGATCAAGTACTTTGATTCATAGATTATAAAAAGATTTTGGTGACTGTTCATGTTCTAACGAAAATAATCAAATTATCAAGGGGTCGTGACTACTCAACTACCAGCTTTTCTTTTCTACCTTCCATCATTCAAAGTGAGACTTATCAACTGAACAGTTGAGTCATCCGAAGATGATCTATATTCGAAGGTTAACATCACATTGGAATGTATTTGAATAAGCCTGTCTTTCGGAAGGAGCCGTGTGTTTTTTTCGTTCTTAGCTCGGCCTTCCAGAAACCATGAGAACCTGTTTGGCCAGGCAGATCCCACGGTATTAGGAGGGATGAGATTGGCAATATATTGGGATTGGCACGACAAGCCAAACAGATCCGGTGAACTTGTCCTGGGATGTGAGCAATCCCATGGATCGTAAGACAATCCACTGACATCATTATCATTACCTTAAAATTGATCCTATCCGCTGGTTGGATGGATTGGAAGGTAAAATCCCGGGATATGCAGGGCGTGCCAAACAGACCCAGTGAACTTGTCCCGGGATATAAGCAATCCCATTGATCTTAAGACAATCCACTGACACCACCATCGTTAACCTTAAAATTGATCCCATCCCTCCTAATACCGTGGGATCTGCCTGGCCAAACAGGCCCTGAAAGTCTTTTATTCTTTGATAGTTGCTTGTGGTCTTTCCACTATTAAAATATAAATATATAGAGTGTAATCCGCATGCGTGAAGTCACCGTCGATATCACCGCCTCTACTGTAGGACTACCTGCCTGATGTCATTTGGGTGGGGCCCAACTGCATGTGCTTCATATTTATTTATCTTTTGTTCTTTGGTCCGCGAATCTTAAAAGAGGGAAACTATTATTATTATTATTTTTTACTCTGGCAAATTGTGATGGATGATACGTATGCAATTACTTGGCATTCAAGTAATTCAAATTAAGTAATTCAAATTAAACTGTCTAAATTATAGGTCGTATTTTAGATCCATCTGGATTCAAAAGTTATGCTTACTTAATTATCTGATTTCTGATTGGCAGTCATTTGTTAGACCGTTAAAAATGAAAAAAAATATTCAATGGTTTTGTATATACGAACGTGTATAAAAAAATTAGAGATTTGCATCATTTAAAATATCTGATTTTGGGACATTGACTTTACGGTTCCATCATTTATTTGGTTTAATTTGAGTTAATGTATGTAAAGTGTAGAACTTTGCCAGAGTATCAAAATCATACTCTTCCAGAGTATGAAATAACTCGCAGATCTCAAATCGGATTCTCTCATTGACGCTCAGAAACAGCCAAATAACGTCTCAGCTTTGGCTGGGACTATAAATGGGCCAGGTTGGCTCGATGGGCTTTAGGAACTGCCTCCTTGAGCCCGGGTTCTGATGAAGTATCAATTAGACTGGGCTTAGATAATGTAGCCATCAGCCCGGCTAGCCCATTAAAGTTTGTAAAAGTAATTTTAGAATACGCGCAATATAATACGTAGAAATCTTCATTTACTTATGTTGAGTAGCACTTATTTGTAACCTGTGATCCACCTAAGAAATATTCGGCTTGGGGTACGGCCCACATAAAATGAGCTCGGGCTTTTGTCGACAATGCGGGTTGGGCTTGGACAGAGATTGACCTTTAGGTCCGGCATAACCTGGCAGAATGGTATGGATGATATGGGGGAACTGAGACTACTTATAAGTAATTCAAAATTCAAATAAAGCAGTCTTATTCTTGGGTCCTAGCTTACCCAAATGGACCCTAAGTTACCTTGTTAAAATCAGATTGGTTTAGTAACCCCAACCTTTGATTCATGGACACTGTTTCTAGAAATAAGACTGTTGTATGTTTTTCATTTTTAACTGTCCAATACATGTCCAGTAAGGGCAATTTTCGGTTCATGATACGTGTGCTAGCCTCTGTAAGCATATTGGGAATGATATTTAGGTGTTTGGTGGAGTACACATGCAGCCATTAAATTGGACATGGCCGATGGTTGTTTTATAATTTGGACCATCCAACTTGTGATTCTATCATAGATGGATCATTAAAAAAAAGAAGAAGTTTTCAGTCATCTCTGGCAGACGTCGTGTTGTGAGCAAGTATCTGGTGTTAAATGATGCGTACTATTCAAAGATCGGTACAAGGCCAAATCAAGGATGTATTGGATCGTCAAATCAGTATGATTTATTTATTTATTTTTATTTTTTTGTTTTTAAATGTTAGCTGATAAAATGTGTTTTGAAGTTAATGGATGGTTTAGATCAATTGATTGGAAAATTCATATAGAGCTACCATTTACTTGATGGATAATAACCCGCTACTTGATGGGCTACCCTTGGATAGGAGATATTTTTTAGAATAAGTGCTTCAACTCATAAACTATACAAAAGTTATGATGACTGTTCATGTTTAAAAGAATTAAATTATCCATGGGTTAAAATTATCCAACTGCAAGATTTTCTCGGCTGCCTCATAGATTCAACCCGGGAAGGAACCTTGTGACTTCATCATTGATCCCGCCCTTCAAACACCATTTTTTCTTAGAAGAGTGTAGTCCACGCAGGGCTTGTAAGTCATCGTGGAAACCTGTTTAAAGACAACTAACATACTGTCACTTGGGTGGGCCAGTCTCATATGGTTCACACGTCCATTTGTCTGGAAGAAAACTTCAATATTTCTAGACAAACTTTAATATTCTGACAAATGGGGATAGTTGACATGTAGGACAATAGAAATTGTATGCTTGGCATTCAAGTAATCGGATTATCTATGTGAACGCAGACAATGTTTTTTGAAAGTAAACTGTTCATTTGAATATTCAAAAAGAGCATGGTAGAAATAATTGCAAATCAGTGTTTATGATATTAGAATTTCACTCTCAGTACAATTATTTCCACCATTTACGCATCAAGATTACAATAATTATTAACCGGACCTTAAAAATGGTGGTAAACTAATACTTATTTAAAGTTTGAAGTTTGTAGGCAACTCAACATGAGCAAAGATAGTGTGGCGCTCACTGTGGGGTCCATCTTGGTGTATGTATTCTATATTCATGTTGTCAATTTGTTTAGCTAGATTATTTTAAGATATGAGCCCAAAATCGAAGGAGATCTAAATCTCAGGCAGACCAAATTATTGGAAGTAGTGGTGGTTGAATGTTCCACCATTAAAAACTTCATAAGGTCCACCTAATATTTTTGTAACGTTTATTTGCCATCTAACCTATTGATTAAGAAAAAAAAATAAATATCAGATTGATTCAAAACTTTTGTAGCTCATAAGAAGATTTTAATGGCCCATCACCATTGTTTTCTATGGTATAGTTCACTTAGAGATTTATATTTACTTCTGTCCATCTCCCTCCCTTTGTTTGGGGCTCTTTTATTGGGATATGGAGTTTGAAATACTATTTAGATAAAATAAAAATAAAATAAAAATAAGAAAATAAAAAATTTATCGGTTTATAGAAGTCGAGGCATGACGTGAGTCACTCGGCTTGAAATTGAATTTCCTTTAACAGCGTCCCAAGTGCAACAGGTTTTCAGAGCAATTAACCTCTAGGATACAACGACTATGACCCGGTCTAATGATGCACTCACTATACACGGGCTCGAATCACTTGTAATATTAACTCGAACTAAAAAAATACTTATCACATTTTTAAGAGAACCTAATTTTCTAATTTATCTTAAAATCAAATAGTAGAAGTATATTTATAAATTTTGTGAAGACACCTTTAACGGTGTAGAGACACCCTTTGAAAAAGATTATAACTATTGACTTTAAACTCAATTAGTGTGACTATTAGAATTAAAAAGACACAACTTTTTAAAACAAAATATGAAAGGATGTAACCTTTCAGACTTAAGTGAAAATATACATTTATAGAGCACATGCGTACCTATAGCCACGGCTATAGCCCGTTCTAACTGATATTTTAAAATACTAAATTATTTTAAAATAATTAAAATACAACATCTTTGACTTTGAATAAGGCGAGTCAGGGTCTCCTTAGTAAGTTCAACCCATATGGGTGTAGGCAGGCTGGATCTGGCTACAACTCCTCTTAGTGATTGCTTGCTCTAGGGGTTGCTATGGAGGTGCTCTGCTTTAGATAGCACTCTGCTTCTCCTATATTCTCTTCTAGTTTTTGCTGCTAAAAGACGGAGTTGTAGGGCAGGCCGAATTTAGATCCTCCTCTGTCTTCAGCCCTACGTGGTTCTGTTAGAATTGAGCTCTGCTTCATCCAATGTAGCTGGGGTTGGAGCGGGCTTTGGCAGGAAGTGTTATTGTTGGCTGACATTATCTGGCAATTTCCAGTCTCTTATCAAATGGTTGAGCTCCTTCCATGTTTTGGTTTTGGGTGAAAGCTGTGATCTAGATTATCTTGGCCTTTTGAAGTTCTGCCTTGCTTTGGGATTAGCACCTAGCCTATGTGTAGCCCCTCTTGCTTCTCTAGCTGTTGACTCCTCTTCTCAAGGTGTTTTGGTTTCCCTTCTCTTTTTATCTATTTTTCTGCTCAGCATTGTATAGATTTCAATATGATAGGCTGGGTCTAAATCTTTTTTGTTGGGACCCGCCTGAATGACTGTATATCCCGATTTCAATTTATCAAATTCCAGTGGTTTGAAAAAAAATAAAATATATTTATATTTGCTTCATTTTTGGTCTCAAACCATAAAATAATATCTAGAGAAAGGAATGACCCAAGTGGATATAGAATACATACATCAAGGTGAGCCCCATGGTAAGGGCCTCACCTAACATGCTCCCCAGTTCAACTTACTCACAAAGGGAGTGAGTAGTGGGTGTTGCCCTTATCGTGTGGGGCCCACTTTGATGACTTTTTTTTTTTGTATATCCACGTATGCTGTTTGTCTATTTTCCCATATTATTTTAGGACGTGATCTCAAAACTTTAGTGGATCCAAATCTCAAGTGGACCACAACACTAGAAAATTAAAAGTTTTTTGTCGGTCACAAAAGTTTTAGATCAAGCTATGTTTATATTTTTCCTTCGTCCATGTCTAGTTGACCTTATGAGTGGGTTTGATGGAAAAGAAACATTATGGTGGGTATTATTGTTGGCTTTAAGAAGTTTTTGAGGGTGGGCATTCAATTACCATTGTTTCTTATGGTGTGGTCCACTTGAGATTTCTAATCTGCTTAATTTTGGAGAACGCATCCTAGACTTGGCTTGAAAATTAGATGGACAGCACGGATATACAACATACCATTAAGGTGGGCCCATGGTAAGGGTAACACCTAATCGGATCCCTCTAGCAACCTCAAGGTTGGTACTATGTTGATGTGGCCCTATGATGTACGTGTTATATCCACACTGTCCATCCATTTTATTAGATCATTTTAGGGCATGAGCCCAAAGATGAGGTAGGTCTAAAGCTTAAGTGGCCTACATCACAAAAAGTAGTGAGCACAATGATGACCACTGTTGAAACCATCCTACGGCTTACCATGACGTTATTTACCATCCAACTTACATATTGTTACATAGAACAGATGAACTACAAAAACATGGTGGGACCTGCAAGCTTGGGCTAATAAAATAGGTGTTGGAGAGGATTCCTGTCCTCAAACCCTCCTTGAACCACTATAAAACTAAAAACTCCTGCTCCATCTACCCACACCAACCCTTCCCTCTCTCTTCTCAAAATCTTGAGTAATGTATCCGCAGACACAATGCATGCAAAATCTAACTTGGGCCCTATTGTTATTGACTCAATCGCCTTGTCAGCCGCCGCTGTACTACATGCAGAGTAAGTCACAACAAGACGTAGAGAAGTCATTCGAGTCCAGCTCCATGGGATGAGAGATCGAGGAGAGGGGGTGTGGTGGTAACTCTGGTATAGTGGCTGGGTTGCATAAACTAAGATGACTGTTTGGATGCTTTTAAATTTTTTTTTAGTGGTAACCATATTTCACCTAAAAAGAGTTTGAGGTGTATTGGGTTTACATGCAATTTTATTTGGCTTTCAAGTAGTAATTTATTTTCGGGTAAAGAGATTGTGTGTTTGGGTTACAGGATTATGTTCTTGGGAAGCATGTAAAGTGTTTACAATGAATAAAGTAGGTATTCATACCATAGAGGATAAGAGAGCATTAAAGCATGCATATATTAAATGGATTGGATATCTCCTACCTATCACAGTGGCCCAAATACCATCTAGAAGTTTCTAATGGTAAAAGTCCCATCCTTTCCTCTGTGGTCCATTTGATAATGGACATGCTATTTATTTAGGACCACTGGAGAGCATCAAGGCAAGTATATGATGAATGGATTGGATGTACTATACATAGCAAGGTGGGCTCCACATATCATGAGTGTATATTAATTAACCATTGTGTTCTAACATTTATAATACCTTTTTAGATCTGAAGACTTTATCAGTAGTATGAAACATGGCATTTTCCCATATTTTAGATTACAATTAAAAGCTGATTTATTTATTACCGTGAAGCCTTTATAGCACTCCTTTTACAGTGTAAAGTCATCCAAAAGAGACTTAGGGCAGTTTTGTTATTTTTAAAATATATAGAGCTCTTAATTTGTATATAACTCAAACGCCATACAATGCCAGGAAGAGGATTGCGTAGTAACCCGTATCCTAAAAGCATACTGAGTAAACTCTGTGGGGGTACACCATGATTTATATATTTTATCCACTTCTTTCATTCATTTTACCAGATATTTTTATAGAAGCATATCCAAAGCTCAAATGGACCACACCATGGGAAACAATCTGAATTGAATGTCTACTCTTGAAAAATTCTTGAGGATCACAGAAGTTTTGGATCAAAATTATAGTCGTGTTTTCCCTTCTTCCATGTTTTTATGATCTTATGAACAAGTTGGATGATAAATAAATATTACTTTAGCACCTCGCAAGATTTCAACAGTGGAAATCATTATCCCTGCTATTTCCTATAGTATGGTCTGCTTGAAACTTAGACATGCTTCCATTTTGGTGTTAACCTCTTAAATGAGCTAGAAAGGCGGATGGATGTCATAAACAAACCAACGTGAATAATGTAATTAAATTCACGGTGGGCTTAACAAAGTTTACTAATTAGATAAGAGCGTAGTAACTTGGTACGCAATCCGATTTCAATGGCAGGCATCGGGATGTCCAGCGATAGAAAAACTAAGCATGTTATTTTAAATATTTTAAAAGCTGTACCTTTTTTGTTTTCTCTCTTTTTTTTTTTTTAAATTTTTAATTTCTTTTACATTACGTTGGGTAAAAATGAAAGTGAGACGAGCGGTTTGGCTAGTGACGCTGCCACTAGGCAGGTGGACGATGCTCTATGGGCCAGCCATAATGTATTTATTTTATCCACGCCTTCCATCCATTTTTACAGATAATTTTAGAGCTTTATCCCAAAAATGAGACAGATCCATGTGTTGCATGCACTTTCTTGAGAACATTCTATGTGTTGCATGCACTTTTTCTTTTAGAAATACTGTTTATTATGGTGAGAAAACAAAAAGATACAAACAAATAGAAGATCCAAGGACACTTCCTTGAGCTAACAAATGAGCCACAGGCATTTTACTCTCCTTTCACATGGATAAACAAAATGTTTAAACTAGAAGGGATGGTAGGCATTTTCCTCACATATGGTACCTCACATTGCTGTGGCTATATAGACAAAACCTCAGTGCATTTCTCTTGCTTTTGTTTTTTATCTGGCCATGGTATTATTTCTATACTACATATAGTTTCAAGGCATGCCTGGATGGGGGCCGCTTTGATCGAATCAGGTAGGATAGATTATACTCTGTTCATCATCATAGGATTGTATTTGGTTAATTGATATGTTTCATGTGTTTAGGAAACATTCCTTGGTTTCAAGTTTCCAACGATACGTCATCCCCAAACTCAACTGATTATGACGAAACTGATGGAGAGCATAAATACGAGCCTCTGGATCGCCCGTATGTTTTTATCTTCACAACATTGCTTTCTAATTCTCTTGGTTTTGAGTTTCTCATCTATATGCTCACTGAATTCCTAATACTATTATGTAGCAATCTGTTTAAGCAAAGGCCTCAAAGATAGTCAGCAAAAGAAATTGTGAAAGCTGTTTCAGATAATGAGGCAAACAAAGGAGGACGGTGTACAGCAGCGCTAAGGGAGACGAGGAATTAATACCAGTGGTATGAGGAAAATGCCGAAGATGAAGAAGATTCTTTGAGCATTAGTGAAGATATTGAGGAACCCCGACAATCTAAGAAATTTCCAAGTCGCAGTCGGAGGGGAACAAAGTTGAGATCTGTTGACGAACTCAAGTCAGGCCTCAGACGGAGCAAGAGGGCCAGCCGGACTCGTATTAATTACCGTGACTCAGAAGCTGACTCAACGAAACTCGACAAGTCTAATGCCTCAGATGGGCATTCAGATGCGAGCAATGATGTGGATTACTCTTCTGAAAGTCAAGATACCGGGGATGATGAAGATGACCAGTAAATGAAAGATTCTAGACTGGTTGAGGAACGTGTCGAGACACTAGATGGCGAGCAGAGGCTTTCCCTCTACGAAGCGCACAGCCTCAATCTACAAGGAAATGTTGTACCAAAACAGCGATTTATGGACCTGAATGACCGGACTTTCACTACGTCACTTTTTTGAGATTGAGTGCTATACTTTCTATTCACTAAAAAAAACTATACAATTATTGACTTAAGAACATAGGTAGTTTAATCTAAAAAACATTAATTTTAAGACCCGTCAAATAACTAACTTAAAAATACTTGAACTTCTACTCGAATTAGATATTTTGACCATGACACAATGGTAGTACGGTCAAAATCCTTTTTCCCAAAGTGAAGGTTACCCTCTTGTCTGCGAGAGGTGTACAATGATTCCAATAGTGACGTGGAGGGGACGCGGATTTCCTGCGGAAGCCTTTCGCAGGAAGTTCCTGCACAAGATTCTATGTGGGGCCCCTTAGTATGTTTGTGAGAAAGCCACTCTGTTCATCCGTTTTTCTAGTTTATTTCAAGACATGCGGCCAAAAATAAGGTTGATCAAAAACTAGAGTGAGCCACACGAGAGGAAATAGTGGAGATTTAGTGACCACCGTTGAAACATTTATATGGCTACAAAAGTTTTATATCAGTTTAATTTCTTGGCTTTTTCACTTCATATCAGTGAAAATGACCTTATAAACGGTTTGGATGGAATATAAACATCAAGTGGATCCCGGGAAGGTTTCAACGGTAGGAATTCCTTTCCCCACTGTTTCATCTGGTATGGCCCACTTGAGTTTTGGATCCTAATCATTTTCGGTCTCATGTTCTGAGCTGATCTCAAAAAACGGACGGACGGGTTGGATTTCTAACAAACATCACAATGGCCCCATCAAGAATCCTTGCGCAGGAACTTCGTGCGAAAGGCTTTCGCAGGAAATCCGCGTCCACGTGGAGGGGGCTGTTGGGGCTATCGAGGGATGTAGGTACGTGTCGTGCGAAGACGACCGCCCATGCTCCTCGAGCTCCGAGTTACACGAACGGTTCAAAGGAGATCAAAGTTAAAGGGCCCTACAATGATGTGTTTATTATATTCACACCGTTCATCCATTTTTGGAAATCATTTTAGAATAATAGATAAAAATTAATCATATCCACAGCTCAAATGGTTCACACCAAAAATAGCAGCGAGGATAATGATTTTCACCGTTAAAAAATTCATAGGGCCCACCATAACGTTTATTTTCCATCTAATCTATTAATAAAGTCACAAATATATGGATGAAAAGGAAAAACAAATTTCATATTGATCAGAAACTTTGGTAGCCTCCAAAAGGGTTTCAATGATAAACATTCAATCCCCCACTGCCTTTTGCAGTGTGGTCACTTGATCTTTAGATCTATCTTATTTTTTGGCTAAAGCCTTTATACTATCTCGTCAAATGGATGGACGGTTTGGATATAATACATACCGAGCCAAGGAACTTGCAGACGTGAATACAGCAGATTCCTATATAACTGATGTGTGGTACACCAGCCAATCCGCTTCCGTCATTGAGTTCCCGCGGATTGCGTACTGAGTAAACTCTGTGAGTCCCACAGGCATTTATGCATTTAATCCACTCATCCATGTTTCATATATTTTAGCAGATAATTTTAGGTCGGTGGACCAAAAATTAAGCATGTCCAAACCTCAAATGGACCACACCACTTGAAACAGTGTGAATTGATCATTTACCATTGAAAATTTCGTGGGGGCCACATAAGTTTTAGATCAATATGGTATTTGTGTTTTCACTTCATCCATGTTTTTGTGATATTATGAACAGGTTGGATGACAAACAAACATCACTGTGTGCCATAGAAAGGTTTCAACGGTGGAAATCAGTATTCCCACTGTTTCATGTCGTATGGTACACTTGAACTTTATATATACCTCAATTTCGGTTCAACCGATAAAATGATCTGAAATAATGGATGGACGGAGTGGATAAGGCAAATACAGTCACAGTGGATCCAACTGAGTTTACTCAGTAGGATAAGAGCGCACTGAGTAACTCAGTACGCAATCCGATTTCAATGGGGTTTGGGAATGTAAAGATAGGGTAGTCTTCACCTCGTTGTTTTACCATGGTCAACAATCCGTTAGTGGAAGGCAAGTCATAGGGAGTCCCTCTACCGTTATGTTCTACTGCCTCCACCCCCCCCCCCCCCCCCCCCCCCCCCCCCCCCCCCCCCCCGGGCTTTTGCAGTCCTTCTGTTGTATTTCCATGTTGTAACAATTAGTTTGACGAGAAAAAGATTTGTGGTCTTCATAAATGAGGGGTGATTCTTCACAAGAAATGGCTGTAAATCTAACGTAAAAGAGTTTTTTGGCTATGGATCGGCTATATTGTGGCGGTTGTGACCTTCTTTAGCATGACTTGTCAATGACTTCTCTACGTGTCGCAAATGTGTACGAGACGCCTACTAATCATCAAAAAGTCTATACTTGGAATTGATCATAAAACCCAAAAATCACACTGATCTGAAATTGTTTGGAGTATTAGAGGCAAAAGAAAATGGATGGTTATAAAGTAGTTCGTTGAATGAATTCCTTTGATGGGAACTTTTTATCATAAAGGGTTTATGAGTCTGTGTGAGTTTTGGATATGGGTCATTGTAGGTAGGACCTACCTGCTGACCGGTTCAGATCTTTAACCCGCTTGCCATGCGTATGCAAAGCAGCATAGCAGGGAGGGCGGGGGATGTCAAAGGCAGAGCTAGTGACTGGTGTGGCTGGATCATCCTCTTCAAGGAGATTTAATGCTTGTTGGGTATTCTGATTTTTACATGACTTCACCCCCTAAAGGAGCGAGTTACACGTTTGGGTTTGAGCTAAGCTTCGAGATAGAAGTCCTCTTTCGTTTTTCTATAATAAAGCAAGACCAAGCCCATGTACTTATTATATCAAGTCAGAACAAGTTGACAGGGTATCTCTCCCTCCCATGTGGAAACATGGGGCATAAAAAGGCAAGTGAGGGATGGGCTTTCTCTTAATGTTTGGTTCAGATCTAGTATCTGATTGCCATGTGTATGGAAAGCAGGTCACTAACAGAAAGAAAATGACATTTATTAGGATTTCTTGAAATTGATCATGCATTCCCATACATTCTACTAATGATCTCACTAACCGCTTACAAAACAAATGCCTAAGAATTCCAAAGGAGAAGTGCAAACAAAAATTTATATTGTTTATATTTATATTTTTACTTAAATAAGAGAGTGCAAATTAGGATAAGGAGGAAAATGTGCTTAAAGGTTGAGAGGATTTTGGAGAGAGAGGTACGTTTTCTTCTTAGAGCTCTAATCGGTGAGATTCCATCTCTTGTATCTTTGTTATTTATAGTATAGTCTCTCTTTAAGTTGTGATATTTACAAACAAAGGTTTTTCCACATAAATTTTGATGTAGGGATGGACATGATGAGGTGGATATCAGTCTTCCTCTAAGGAGATAATTACTCCGAATCCACAGAGCTTTTATGGTCTCGTATAGAGATTACTTGAATGATCTACAAGAGAAGATAGGAAAATAGAAATAAATTCTAATAAGTTGGAAAATAAATTAATTGATAATTGTCTCTATTACATTATTAATGAAGAAAAAAATTAAACCAAAAAAAGAATAAAATTCGAACTCTAATAAAAATACTAATTCTAATAAAACTCTTCTAAATAATAATTTTTAAAAATAAAAATTTCAAATAAACTTTTGCCAGAGATTCCATGCTTTCCCATGCCCTTATAAAACAAATGCCTAAGAATTCCAAAGGGTAAGTGCAGCTATTCCCAATCTATTGTTGCTGAAAACCAAAATTGTTTATTGTAGTTTGAAATATGATCGCATTGTTATACCAGTCGTGGCATTTAATCTCTACACTGCTAGAATCGCTTTCACTGCCAGAATCGCTTTCACTGCCAGAATCATCTTTGTCGATTTTCGCCGGCGCCGGCTCCCCACTGCCGTTCTCCTCCAACTGAACTGCAGCTTCCTTGGATTTCATTTCTTCCCTGGCCTCGTGGAGAGCTTGAATCAGGTTTTCAAGGCAGGTGTTTGCCTTATCGGCAGCAGTGGGTTTGGAGGACTTGGGCATCAGGTTCTCAGCTACATCGGCTGGGGTGATGTTAATCTCTTCTATCAGTTGCTGGACAGTCTCGAATAGAGGGTGCGAGTCGAGGTTGAGATAGTTCTTTGCGAGCACTTTAAAAGCCTCAAAGCTGCAGTATGATAGCTCGATGTGCTTGTCCATCCGACCTCTCCGTATAAGAGCTGGGTCCAGCTTCTCCACATGGTTTGTGGTGAAGACAATGATCCGTTCTCCTCCGCAAGCTGACCAAAGTCCGTCGATGAAATTGAGTAGCCCTGAGAGAGTAACTTTGCTAGTACTCTCATCGTCGTCTGCCCCAGGTGGAAGTTTCTTCTCATCTGAGTCATCGTCTGATTTCTTAGACTTCTTTTTCCGCTTACCGGACAGATCTAAAGAACAGTCGATGTCTTCGATGACCATGATGGATTTGCTGGTGGTGTCGATCAGGAGCTTCCTCAGCTCTGTGTTGTCCTTCACAGCCGTCAATTCGAGGTCGTACACATCGTAGTCCAGGAAATTGGCCATGGCGACGATCATCGTGGATTTCCCAGTGCCGGGTGGGCCGTAAAGGAGATATCCTCGCTTCCATGCCTTGCCAATCTTTACATAGCAATCCTTTGCCTCTCGGAACGTCTCAAGGTCCTCCATGATCTCCCGCTTCTTCTCTGGGTCCATGGCCAGTGTATCGAACGTTGCTGGGTGGTCGAACACGACATGGTTCCACACAGTCTTCCTATAGCTATCCCAATTGCAACTGGGGTCATTGGTATACAGCTTTCTCTGTCGATTTCTCACCCCGATTGCCTTCCCTTCTTCCATAACATGACTCATGTAGTAATCCATGATGAGTTGCCGGTGGCGCCGATGGAATGTGAGGGTGTAGTACCGTGGTTGCTCTTGTGCGGGGTACCAAGATATGCTCGTCGACTGTGGGACCGACCTGTTGGATGACCACCAAAGCTTCGCTCCACGGAAATTGTCAGTGACTTGCTCGTAGTCGTCCATGCCGTAGGTAAGGTTTTTGGTGTCCTTGCCCATCTGGACCTTGAGCCTCTTGGCCGACCCGGTGGTGGTGGATGCCAGGTACGTCTGGATTGCAATGTAGACATCGCTGCGCTTGAAGCGATGGCTGGTGTACTCAGGGATATTGATCTGAATGTAGGGGTAGAAATATGCAAACAAAATGTTGGTGTATTTCATCAAGAGGTCATCGAGCCCATGGGGCAGGTACTGGCGGACGACGGCCCAGAAGATCATGAGGCTGGCTAGAGTGGACCCCATCCCTGGCCATAGATACTCCATCATCACGCTCTCTTATCTGCTTCCCTAGGTTTTGTATTTTCTTGGCTGCTCGAATCATGAGTCCTCTCTCTCTATATATAGGCAAGTTTTCCAACCGGCAATTTCCTTGGCGTGCTTCCTTGCAAACGGAAGGGACGCGGATTTCCTGCGAAAGCCTTTTCGCAGTAAGTTCCTGCTCTGGGTTGCTAGGTGGGGGCCACGGCGATGTTGGTTAGAAATCCACCCCGTCCATCCGCTTTGAGAGATCATTTCAGGACATTAACCAAAAATGAAGTAGATACAACACTCATGTGGACCGCACGAGAGGATACAGTGGGGATTCAGTGAGCATCGTTGAAGCATTTTTATGGCCACAAAAGTTTCGTACGAGACTAATTTTTTAGTGTTTTTACTTAATCCCAGTGGGAATTACCTTATAAATGGTTTGGATGGAATATAAACATCAAAGTGGAGCCCAGGAAAGTTTCAACAGTAGAAAACTCTTTCTCCAATTTTCCCTCTCGTATAGCCCACTTGGGTTTTTGGATCCCCTCATTTTCATCCGCATATCCTAAAATGATCTATCAAAGTGGATGGACGGGGTTGATTTCTCAAGAACATTAAGGTGGCCCCACATAACATCCTAGCGCAGCAACTCAGTGCGAAAGGCTTTCGTAGCAAATCCTATTCGCTGACGTGTTCCCCGGACGCCGATTTCCTTCTAATTGCGGCGCTGGAAACCTAGGTGGGACCATCGCGATGTTTGTGAGAAATTCACCCGTCCATCTGTTTTGTGAGCACATTTTAGGACTTGAGGCCAAAAGTGAGCAGATCAAATACTCAAGTGGGCCACACCAAAGGTAAAGATGGATAGGAAAATACTAAAAGTAGCCTCACAAATATTTCGAGTGTGGACATTCAATTATCACGTTTTCAGCTCACTTGTGTAGGGGATCCGGTTTGTTTTTGGCCTTACATCCTAAAATGAGCTCACAAAACGGATGGACAGCATGGATTTCTTACGGACATCATGGCGGGGCCACTTAGGTCATCAGCGCAGGAACTTCCTGCTAAAGACATTTGAAGGAAATAAGCGTCCGTGTCCCCCGCTAGCTCACGTGAAATCGTATTCGTGCAGGACGCAGATTGCGTCCTGCCTAGGGGTGTACACGAACTGGGCTAGCTCGATTAGCTCGCTTGAATCGCTCTAAAAAGCTCAATTTGACTTAGTTTGAAGCTGAGTTTAGGCCGAGTCAAACTAATTTTTTAAGTTTGAAAATGAGTTCGAGCTCGACTCAAACTCGGATTGAACCAGTTTGGTGACTCGGTTGCGTTACCACTGATGTTGCTGATAAAATAACTCAACGAAATATGACCGGTGGCAAGGAAGGTTTGGATGGGTGGGTCTCACAAGATCGGACTGCTGCAAATCTAAGATACTATAATTCCACCTCTATACATCCCAAAAAACAAAAGCACTCTCATGTACAGACCATCTTCTTCCCTAATGGGAATCGATCTTCTAACACCATGACTGATATTTCCAACATCATTTTTCTTTCTTCGGGATCTTTCTAACAGATAACACAGGAATTCAGATTCTCTTCAATGCTCGGGACGTAGTAATGCGTGGTGAGATGAGGATTATAGGCCTAGTAGGCCTTGACAAGCTTGGCGATCTAATCGTTCGGATCCTTCTTCTTCGCATCTTCTTTCTTGCCCTCATCCTTCTTGCATTCTTCCTTCCTCTTCTTCGGCTCTTTTGCGGGCCCCACCGAAAGGATCTTGGTGAACCAGCGCTTCCGAAGCTTCTGCACAATGTCTAATGGATCCACGTCTCCGGTTACCGTGAATTTCTTCTCTTTCATGTCCATCGAGATTGAATCAATCTCTGCAGAATTAGAAAACCATCATATGAGTTTCCCTTTCACAGCCAGTTCAGGTGTTTGTGGAATTGCCTCAATGACAAACTCGGCTCGAATTTGGCCCCAGCTGCTGACCGAATCGAGCCGAGCTGGCTAGTCAGGCATGAGGACCAAGCCGAGTCGAATTCGAGTTGAGGTCAGCTAGTGTTCGAGCAAAGCCGAGTCGAGCTAAGGCCAACTCGACTCGGTTCAACTCGATATACACCCCTAGTCGTACTCCGGCCCGTGTCCAGCTGGGAACGAGCAGGAGCTTTGAGTGGCCGCTACGGTATATAAGTCTTATACACACCATCTATTCTTTTTTTATTTTTTATTTTAGTATTATGCTATGATATAAGTAAAAAATTTGAGGCAGATTCAAGGCTCAAGTGAATACAAAATGGGGATTAAACTCTTACCGTTGAAGACTTCTTGGGCGCAGCATAAGTTTTGAATAGTCCATATATTTGGATTTTCTCTTCATCCAGGTATATACCGTACTTCTTGAATAGGTTGGATGGCAAATAAACACCACAGTGGGCGCTTAGAAAAGTTTCAAAGGTGAGAGTCATTATCACCTATGCTTCCTGTGGTGTGGTCCACTTGAGCCTGGCATCTGCCTCAATTTTGAGATTAAACTCTAAAATAATCTGAAAAAAATAAATGAACGGTGAGGATAAGACCCATAAATCAAGGTGGCCACTCAAAGGTCCCGCCCATTCACAGCTGGAGACGGGCGGGGTAGGATACAATCCGCGTCCATTCGTGCGTGCGTGCATACGTGGGGCCACACATTCAGCAGGCGTCGGTAATAATTGCTGATCGTTGCTTTCTATGGTGCGGTCGAATGTGTTGTCTCTGCGCAGTCGAGCTGATCAAGAAATTAGGACGCCGGTATCCCGCATAAGCCTTACGCCTTGCGCGAGAAGTTCCTGCGCTAGAAACTCAGGTGGGGCCCACCGTGATGTTTGTGAGCCACACGATTATGATCATGATGTTTGTGAGCCACACAATTATGATGATGGGATTTCCAAAACTGGGATATTCAGGTGTTTGGTGGAGTGTGATGGTTGATACACAGTCATTAAATTGGACACTTCCCATGCTTGTTTTACAAATTGGACCATCCAACTCATGATTCAATCGTGGATGCATCATTTTTTTTTTTTTTTTAAAAAAAAAAACAGATTTCACTCCTCTCTCAATGACGTGGTGCTGTGTATATCCGGTGTTAAACAACGTTGATTACTTATGGACGGCTATAAAAAATGAGGCCAAATTAAGGATGCATTGGATCACGTGTTTTTTTTTTTTTTTTCATGTTAACAGATAAAATGTGTTTTGAACTTAATGAACAGTTCAGATTGATTGGCTGGACAATTCAGATGGGACTACCATCTATTTGATCGAATAAAAACGGGCCATTTGAAAGGGCTACCCTTGGATGAGAATACCAAGTAAAGACTTCTAACTATTTTTCTTAGAAGGAAATTAAAAAAAAAAAAAAAAAAAAAAACCATGAGTGATCTCGAAAAACGGATGGAAGGCGTGGATATAACACAAACATCGGGCCGGTGCCTACGAGAACTTGTCAGTACACCACTAATGTCGGCGGTATCTTGCACAATGCACACCACGCAATCCCTCTCCAATCCGGGCAGCAACCTCGGGAAACGGATTCCCTACTCTCCCTGCTGGGTGCGGATTGGATACTGACAATGAAATGATGTATATGTCATATCCATACCATCCAACCATTTTTAGAAGTCGTTTTATGGCAATATAAAGAGAATGAGATAGATCTAATCTTCAAGGGGACCCCACAATAGAAAATAGTGGGGAATGTTATATCCACCATTCAAAAATTCTTAGGGGCCACGGTAGTTTCTGATGAAGCTGATATTTTTGTTTTCACTTCATCAATCTCTATGTTAACTTATAAATAGGATGGTTCTCAAAAAATACATCACTGTGGGCCTTATAAATGTTTCAACGGTAGGTGTGACGGTTCCCACAGTTTTCTGTGGTGGGTCCACTTGAACTTTAGATAATCTCATTCTGTTTTTAATGCCATAAAACGAGCCCTAAAATTAATTGAATAGTATGGATACGACACATGCATCATGGTGGGGTCCACAGAGCTTGGTGACATCACTTCAGTGGCCATTTGGCTAGCGACCTTGTTAGTATCCAATCCGCGCCCCTCCCTACCACTAGCCCGGTGGCTGTGGTCGGTGCTCGGTAAGCTCCCAATGATGTATGTGCCGTTCATCCATTTTTACTTATTATTTTAAGCTTAATCCCAAAAACGAGAAGGATATAAATCTCAGGTGGAACACACCACAGGAAAATAATAATGATTGGGTATACATCATTAAAATCCTCATGTAGCCCACTGTATTGTTTATTTGACATCCAATCTATTGGTTAGGTCATATAGACCTAGATGAAGGTAAAAAACAAAGATCAGCTTGATCCAAAACTTTTATGGCCCTCGAAAAGTTTGAAATGGCTGAACATCAATCAACGCTGTTTCCTGTAATGTGGTCTAGTTGACATAGTGATAGCTCATTTTTTGGTCTTATTTTATAAAATGATCGAGAAAAATAGATGGACAGCAGGGATGAAACACATACATCATGTTGGGGCCCATAGAGAACTCCACAGAGAACCGACCATCAGCCATTGGCTGGTGGCAGGGGGAGTAGCCAATTCATTTTCAAAACTCGTGTCTTCCGGGCGCAGCTTGGGTAGATCTGCTGATCCGTGGGCCCATCTTGATGTCTGTGCGATATGTCCACCCTGCACATTCGTTTTAAAAACTCATTTTAGGGCATGATCTCAAAAATGATGTAGATCCAAATAGGTGAACCATAAAACAGGAAACAAGTGGTAATCAACTATTGAAAAACTTCTCATAGGCCACAAAAGTTTTTGATCAGGATTCCAAGCAATACAACCTACGGATGGATCAGATCATCCAATCATCCATCAGTCTAAAATTTGCAAGGTGGCCCCTGAAATTTTTACCGGACCAGATGGACAGTCCTCACGGGTCAATTTCTACAGTCCAAGGGTCACAAAAGTAAAAGCACCGTAACTTATATGTCCACATGACAACTGGGTAATCCTTCACGGGGAGTTACACGATACTCAGGTATTACGTGACGCTTGATATGCGGGCATGAGAAAATGTACGCGTGGCATATATAAACTCAACTTAAAACAATTAAATTGTAGAACATGTGCTTGCTGACTCAGTCTCGAAAAACAGATTGTTTCAATTATCCCCACTTCCTATTCACGGCTTGTTAGTTGAAATACGCATTAACTTCTATTTCAATTAACTTATTGGATCCTTACTCTTGCTCGGGTGGTTAGGCTTCCCGGAGTTTCAACAACACCCGGTCAAGGGTTTGAATATCCATAGGTGATGAAATCTCACTACACCGTGAGTGTGCGGGGGTGTGTGTGTGTGTAAAAAATCAACAAAATTCAGTATAATTTCAACAGGTTAATAGATATAGTTGATACATTGAATCCCATTTATAAGGTGTTTGTTTTCCTATTCACCATTGGAAATGGAGGTAAATAGGTAATTATAACGAAAGGAAATACAAAGGGTAATTAAGCATCCAGTTTTGAAATTTATTTTTTGAAAAAACGGGTGGTAATGACTAAGTGATATTTGTGGATCACACTGTGATGTATATGATCGATCCACACCGTCTATCTATTTTATCAGATTATTTTAAGTTTTCTACAAAAAAATTAGCCAGATTATAAGCTCAGGTGGACCACACCACAATAAACAAGGAAATATTGATGACCATCGTTGAAATATGAAGCCATTTGTGGGTCTCACACCAATGTGTATCTATGATCCAACCTGTTTATATAATCACACAGATACGGATGAAGGGAAAACAAAAATATCAGCTTGATACAGAACTCCTATGGCCCACAAGAGGTTTTCAATTGTAGGTGTTTAATTCCTATGCTTCTTGTGTTGTGGTCCACTTGCACTTTGGATTTGCCTTGATTTTTAATTTATGCCCTAAAATAAGTTATTTAAATGAATGGATGGCTTGGATTAGACATATATATCATAGTGGGCTAGACAAATTTTTGAACTTTTTGCTTGGTATTAGTGTTAAGTCAAATCAAATATCACTGTGTATACACAGCTGCCTTGTATTTTTTTATGGGAAATAATGATGATTTATTTACTTCTAATTCTAGTCGTAAATAAGAAAACAAACACCCTTGACAGATTTGTCTTCAACAAGTTGACAAATGTGTTAATAAGTTGAAATTTACAAAATTTTAGTTCGAGTCATTGAACATTTTTGGGCCATTTCAATAAATTGACAAATGCAAAAATCCGCCCATTTTTTAGAATTTATTTTCTTATTTGATTATGACTTTTTTAATTATATTTTAGAGTTTGTTTAGGATTATTTAAGAATGTTAAACTTTTTTTTTAATTTTTTTTTCAAAGCAATTATCATTCAATTAATAAACTTATCAGGGAACTTTTATTTTCTCCTGCAGTTCTGAAAAACTCTTGTATACTGTTGGACTGGAACTCCCGATTATGGACGGATTGGATCTCACGTTTATAAGCCGTTCCCTCAGCTTCCACGGTAGTCAATTCTCCTGCTCCTATTCACGCCACGAGTCACGCCCGCCTCTGTAAGCATATTGGGAACGATATTTAGGTGTTTGGTGGAGTACACATGCAGCCATTAAATTGGGTATGGACGATGGTTGTTTTATAATTTGGACCATCTAACTTATGATTCAATCATGGATGGATCATTAAAAAAAAAAACAGATTTCATAGATGACTATAAAAAATAAGGCCAAATCAAGGATGTATTGGATCGTCAAATCAGTGTTTTTTTTTTTTTTTTTTTTTTTTAAATTATTTTAAAAATTTAAATTTTAGCTGATAAAATGTGTTTTGAATTTAACGGACAGTTCAGATCGATTGATTGGACAATTCAAATAGAGCTTCCACTTACTTGATGTACAATTACCCCTTACTTGATGGGGCTAGTCTTGGCCTGGGATATCAAAAAAAATAGTTTCTAGAATAAGTACTTAAACTCATTTATTATTATACAAAAATCATGATCATTTGCACCGAACAAAGTGTGACTAGTCAAACAAACAGTCTGGATTATTAGAAGATGACACTGATTCAACTAGGGAAGGAACCTTGCCTCTTCACCATTGATCCAGCCCTTCCATAACCATAAAAGTTTTATATTTATTTTTCTTAGAAGACTAGAGTCCACGTACTTGTATTTTCCACCACATCTGCTTAAAAACAACTTATGTAATATCCACTTGGCTGGGTCCCGCCCCATATGGTTCACATTTATTTGTCTGGAAGAAAATTTTAATATTCCAGGAGAGATGGCGATGTTACACGCAGGAACTTAGAAATTGGGGCATTGATTTTGGAAAATAAACTCTTCATTTGAATATTCAACAAGAGCGTTGTATAAATAATTGCAAATCAGTGTGATATTAGAATTGCTCCTCTCTGTACAATTATTTCCACCATTTCTACAGCAATGTTACAATAATTATTCACCAGATCTTTAGAATGGTGGTAAAGTACTACCTATTCAAAATTTGAAGTTTAAAAGCAATTCAAGGTAAGCAAAGATAGCGCGGCACTTACCCTGGGTTCATCTTGATGTATGTATTCTATATTTGTGCTGTGGATATGTTTAGCTAGATCATTTTAGGATATGAATCCAAAACTGAAGTAGATCTAAATATCAGGTGGATGATATTATTGAAAACAGTAGTGATTGAATGTTCCACCGTTAAAAACTTTCTAGGGCTCACCATGATATTTTTCTAATGTTTATTTATCATCCAACCGGTTGATAAAGAATAAATAAATATCATTTTGTTTCAAAACTTTTGTAGCCCATAAGAAGATTTTAACTACCAATTGCCATTGTTTCCTATGGTATAGTCCACTTTGGATTTATATTTATTTTATTTTTTGTCTCAAGCCATAAAATTAATAATCTAGAAAAACACATGGCCCTAAGATATAGAATACATATATCAAAGAGAGTCTCACGATAAGAGCCACACCTAACATGCTCCCATATTATTTTAGAAGGTGATGTTAAAACTTTAGCTGATCCAAAACTTAAATGGACCACAATACTGGAAACAGTGGTAAATGACCATTAAAAGATTTTTGTTGGCGACGTTAGTTTTGGATCAAGTTGATGTTTATATTTTCCCTTCATCTATGTCTGGTTGACCTTGTGAGTGGGTATAATGGAAAAGAAATCATTACCCACGGTTTCTCATGATGTTGTCTGCTTGAGCTCTCCATATGCTTTAATTTTGGACTAATTATCTAAAATGAGCTTGAAAAACAGATGAACAGCATGGATAAACGACATGCATTCATGGTGGGACCATCAGAGTTTACTAAGTATGATAAAAGGGTACTGACTCAGTACGCAATCCGATTTCATGAGTGAGGGCTGCTAAGTGTCGTATCCGTTTGCCATGTGCAGGGATATATAGCAGGTCCCTAGCGGACGCGGTTTGGCTAGTAATGCTGCCACTGGACCAGTGGCAGTGTTTGGTGCTCCATGGACCCCACCATGATGTATATATTTTATCAACAACATCCATCTATTTATGTATATATTTTATCAACAACATCCATCTACTTTTTTTTTAAAGATCATTTTAAGATTTGATCCCAAAAATGGGGCAGATCTAAATCACAGGTGGACCATACTACAGGAAAACAGTAGTAATTGAATGTCCACCATTAAAAACCTCCTAGGCCCACTGTAATGTTTATTTGACATCCAACCTGTTGGTTACCCCATACAAACCCGGATGGAGGGAAAAAAACAAATATCAGCGGTGTTCAATCAACATTGTTTCATGTGATGTGGTCCACTCTAAATTTATATCAACTCATTTTTTGGGCTCACGGAGCAATAAAATGATATGAAAAAAATGGATGGGGGCGTTAATGAAACGCACAAATCATGGTAGGGACCAAATGTCACCGACCCTTAGCCATGGGCTAATGGCAGGGTCACCAGCCAATCCGCGACCCTTTTTTAAAGATTTCTTGTTATCGATCATTCATTCCTATTGAGAAAACCTTGGTAGAGATTCCCTACACAACCCATACATTATACATTTATACTAATAATCTCATTAACCACTTACAAAACAAATAACAGAAAGTTTCAAAGGGGGAACTACGCTACTTACCCCCAATCTATTGTTGCTGAAAATCAAATTGTTATTGCGTATTGAAATTTGATTTAATCCTCATAATAGTCGTAGTTGATTTTAATTGCCATCTTTGCCAGCATCATCTTTGTTGATTTCGGCCGTCTCCCCACCGCCCTTCTCTTCCAACTGAGCTGCTGCTTCCTTGGATTTCATTTCTTCCCTGGCCTCGTGGAGAGCTTGAATCAGGTTTTTAAGGCAGGTGTTTGCCTTATCAGCGGCAGTGGCTTTGGAGGACTTGGGCATCAGGTTCTCGGCTACATCTGCTGGGGTGATGTTACTCCCTTCAATCAGTTGCTGGACAGTGTCGAATAAAGGATGCGAGTCGAGGTTGAGATAGTTCTTTGCAAGCACTTTAAAAGCCTCGAAGCTGCAGTATGATAGCTCGATGTGCTTGTCCATCCGACCTCTCCGTATAAGAGCTGGGTCCAGCTTATCCAAATGGTTTGTGGTGAAGACAATGATCCGTTCTCCTCCGCAAGCTGACCACAGTCCATCAATGAAATTGAGTAACCCTGAGAGAGTAACTTTGCTAGTATTGTCGTCCTTGTCTACCCCAGGTGGAAGTTTCTCCTCATCTGTGTCCTTCTCCGATTTCTCAGCCTTCTTTTTCCGCTTGCCGGACAGATCTAAAGAACAGTCGATGTCTTCGATGACCATGATAGATTTGCTGGTGGTCTCGATCAGGAGCTTCTTCAGCTCGGTGTTGTTCTTCACGGCTGTCAATTCGAGGTCGTACACATCGTAGTCCAGGAAATTAGCCATGGCGACAATCATGGTGGATTTCCCGGTGCCAGGTGGGCCGTACAGGAGGTAGCCTCGCTTCCATGCCTTGCCAATCTTTAAATAGTAATCCTTTGACTCGCGGAACGTCTCGAGATCATCCTTGATCTCCTGCTTCTTATCCGGGTCCATGGCTAGAGTTTCAAACGTCGCTGGGTGCTCGAACACGACATGGCTCCACACAGTCCTCTTGTAGCCATACCAGTTGTTACTGGGGTTGTTTGTATACAGCTTTCTCTGCCGCTTTCTCACCCCGATTGCCTTGCCTTCTTCCACAACGTGTCTCATGTAGTAGTCCATGACAAGCTGGCGGTGGCGCCGGTGGAATGTGAGGGTGTAATACCGTGGGTCTTCCTGTGTAGGGTACAAAGATATCGATTTCGTCTGTGGGGCCGCCGTGCTGGATGACCACCAAAGCTTGGCTCCACGAAACTTGTCAGTGACTTGCTCGTTGTCGTCCATGGTGAAGGTGAGGTTTTTGCTGTCCTTCCCCATCTCGGCTTTCAGCGTCTTGGCCCACTCGGAGGTGGTGGATGCCAGGTAGGTCTGGATTGCAATGTAGACATCGCTGCGCTTGAATCGCTCGCCGTTGTATTCTGGGATCTTGATCTGAATGTAAGGGTAGATGTATCCAATCAAAATGTTGGTGTATATCATCAAGTGATCATTGAGCCCAAACGGCAGGTACTGGCGGAAGAGCATGAGGCTGGCTAGAGTGGACCACACCCCTGGCAACAGATACTCCATCATCATGCCTTTTTTTTTTTTGTTTTTTTCAGCTACGTAGGTGTTTTCTTCTCTCTTGGTTACTAGAATCATAATGCCTTCCCTTTCCTTTATATTGGAAAGTTTTCCTAGTGGCTATTTCTTGATGGCTTTCAAAACAAAAACCGGCTATTTCCTGGTGTTTGCTTACCTTGGTCTTGTAAACGTATAGCGAGGGAGTCGTGTTAGCTGACGTGTTACCACCAGCTCACATGACATCTTGCATGCGTACATTGGGCCCACGCATTCAGCACGCGTCCGCAGCCATGGTTAACCATTGTTTTCTATGGAGTCGTTGAATGTGTTTTTTTTTTTTTTTTCAATCGAACCTAATCCATTAAAGGAGAAATTTACGACTGTGGACCCACCTTTTATCCAGCAGTTTTTTTGAAGCAATACAAACTTTGAATACGCACTTGGACTGGCGGGCGATCCGGCGAAAAGAACTCAGGTGGCGCCCACTGTGATATATGCTTTTCATCCATGCCGTCCATATATTTTTCCAGATTATTTTATGGTATGAGGCAAAAAATGAGATATATCCAAATCTTAAGTGTACCACATTACACGAAACAGTGTTGAATAAGCGTAAACCATTAGAAATCCTCCACCGTCTAAGTTGGGGCCCACTGTGATATTTGTGAGAAATCCTTCCCGTCTAAGTTCATTCATAGGGTCACAAAGACCTGGATGAAGAGGAAAAACAAATTTCATAATGATCCAAAACTTCTGTAACCCTAAAAGGGTTTCAATGGTACATTTTCAATTCCCCACTGCCTTTTACAGTGTGGTCCACTTGATAACTAGATCTATCTTATTTTTTGTCTCAAGCCGTAATATGAGCTCGCCAAATAGATGGACGGTTTGGATATAACACATAGCTCATGATAAGACCCACAAAAGCAACATAGAATAAAAAACAAACATACGGCCACAACCGGTGGCACTGCCGCAGCAGTCCGGCAGAATTTTATTTTATTTTTATCAAGCAGAACTTTTTCTGCCTTACATTTTTCTCTAATACATAATTATGTAAAGATGTATATATAAGCATGTAAAAATATTTTTCTATCTTTTAATTCATTTTTTTATTTATGTATTTAACAAGCATATCACTTAAATTAGAATGATTTTTTTTTTTTTTTTTACACACGCACACACACCCCCACACACTCACACTAGTGGAATTTCACCACCTATGGATACTCAAATGCTTAATCAGGTGTTGAAACTCGTAAGAGTCTACCACCCGAGTAAGAGTAACGATCCAAACTAGAATGATTTACTTAATGTGAAGCTAATTTAGCCAACTAACCTAGTTATTTTTCAAGATTTCATCGGGTTGATGGTTGAAAATTCAGTGGGGCAAATAAGAAAAATAGCGAGGCAAATTGAAATATGAGCGGGGCAAACTGAAATATGAGCAGAGCAAACAAGAAAAACAGCGAGATAAGTTCACTGGGTCTATTTGGCACGCCTGGCATATCCTGGGATTTTACCTTCCAATCCGTCCAACCAAGGGATGGGATCAAGTTTAAGGTAATAATAGTGATGTTAGTGAATTGTTTTAAGATCCATGGGATTGCTTATACATGTCCTTTTAAACGTAGACCTATGGTGAAATTTCACTAGTGTGAGTGCATGGGTGTGTGTGTGCATGTGTAAAAAAAAAAAAGAAAAAAAAGCATTCTAGTTTAAGAGATATGCTTGTTAAATAACTAGGTTGGTTGGCTAAATGAAATGGATTTTCGACCATCGACCCGATGAAATCTTGAAAAATAACTAGGTTGGTTGGCTAAATTAGCTTTTCCTGGCCTAAAATCATATGTGGTACGTTAAGTAAATCATTCTACTTTGGATCCTTGTGGATACTTGATGAAATGATGTATTACAAATAAAATATAATTGTGGGGCGTTGTAAGCTTAATCAAATTGCGTACTGAGTTAGTCAGTACCCTCCCATTGTACTAAGTAAACTCATTTGGGCCCACATTGAATGTATGTAGCTTCTCCTACCCTAAAATCATATGTGGTACGTTAAGTATATCATTCTAGTTTAGGAGATATGCTTGTTAAATAAATAGACAAAGAAATGAATTAAAAGATAGAAAAATATTTTTATATACTTATATATATTTACATAATTATGTATAAGAGAAAAATGTTAGGGAGAAAAAGTTCTCCCTATAATTTTTTTTTTAAAAAATGCCAAACTACCGTGGCACTACCGCCGGTTCAATGGCAGGTTCGGCAGCACTGCCGCTGAACCGGTGGTAGTGCCGCGCAGTCTATTTTGTTTTTTTTTTTTGTGTTACTTTTGTGGGTCCCATCATAAGGTCTGTGTTATATCCAAACCGTCCATCTATTTGGCGAGCTCATATTAAGGCTTGAGATGAAAAATAAGATAGATCTAACCATCAAGTGGACCACACTGTAAAAGGCATTGGGGAATTGAACGTCTACCATTGAAACCCTTTTAAGGGTTACAGAAGTTTTGGGGCATTATGAAATTTATTTTTCCTCTTCATCCAGGTCCTTGTGACCCTATGAATGAACTTAGATGGGGAGGATTTCTCATAAACATCACAGTGGGCCCCACTTGAATTCTCATCGACGAACCGTCCGTCAGCGCTCGTCTCTGCACTTCAGCAAGAGGAAATATGAAAAACAGGGGGAGAAACATGAAAAACAGCGGGGCAAACTAGAAAAACGGCGTGGGAAACATGAAAAATAGCGGGGTAAACTAGAAAAACAGCGGAAGAAACATAAAAAATATTGGGGTAAATTAGAAAAACAGTGGGGGAAACATGAAAAACAACGGGAAAAATATGAAAAACGGCGGAGCTCATGTTTCCAACTCCTAGTAAAAAAAAATCATAGAAATTAGCACTATCAATAATAACAGTCCAACTGTACCGTCTCTTTTCAAAATAATAACATCATTCTCAATAAATTCTTCTCCTAAAACCTAGGACCACAACTACCTACTTTATTGCTAATTAAGTTCTCATAAAATTAAATTCTAAGCCTTATTTTTATGACTTGCTTAAGGCCCCCAAAAATGTTGAGCTACGCTTGTTTAGACCTCCATTACTTTTATGCTCATACTCTAAAATGAGCTGGTAAAATGGACAGCCACCTAACATGGATAAAACACATCTATCATGATGGGCCCATGGAGCTTTTCGAACACAACTTTGGTAGTAGGGTCCTTATCCATTCGAGTGGGCTTGTGAGGTGAGCCAAACACCACCAATATCTTTGATGATTGGATTGTATGGGGCCCACAATGATGTATGTGTTTTATTAATGTTGGTCATCCCTATTTAAACCTCATTTTAGGACATGAGCCCAAAATGGAAACATGTCCAAATCTCAAGTGGATCGTGTGAAACACACGGGGATAATGATGTTCGCCGTTGAAACTTTTCTAAAGACCATTGAGATGCTTATTTTTCATTAAACTTGTTCCTAAGATCACATGGTCCTTGATGAACGAAAAATAAAAATATCAGTTTGACCCAAAATTACTATATACTCTAGAAAGCTTTCAAAGGTAGGCATTTAACCTTGCTTTTCATGTGTACTCTAGAAAGCTTTCAAAGATAGGCATTCAATCCTTGCTTTTATAGTGTGTTTCCCCTGCTGTTTTTCATATTTTTTCCGCTGTTTTTTTAATTTGTCCCGCTGTTTTTCATGTTTCCCCTGCTGTTTTCTAGTTTGCCCCGCTAATTTTCTTGTTTCCCCTGCTGTTTTTCTAGTTTGCCTCGCTGTTTTTCATGTTTCCCCTGCTATTTTTTTAGTTTGCCCCTCTTTTTTCATGTTTTTCTCGCTGTTTTTCTAGTTTGCCTTGCTGTTTTTCATATTTTTTTCGCTGTTTTTCTAATTTGTTCCGCTTTTTTCATGTTTCTCCAACTGTTTTCCTAGTTTCCCCCGCTATTTTTCTAGTTTGCCCCACTATTTTTCATGTTTTTCTAATTTGCCCCGCTGTTTTTCTAGTTTGCCCTGCAGTTTTTCATGTTTCCCCCGCTGTTTTTCATATTTCCTCTGGCTGAAGTGCAGAGACGAGCGCTGACGGACGGTCCGTCGATGAGAATTCAAGTGGGGCTCGCTGTGATGTTTGTGAGAAATCCTCCCCGTCTAAGTTCATTCATAGGGTCACAAGGACCTGGATGAAGAGGAAAAACAAATTTCATAATGCCCCAAAACTTCTGTAACCCTTAAAAGGGTTTCAATGTTAGACGTTCAATTCCCCACTGCCTTTTACAGTGTGGTCCACTTGATAGTTAGATCTATCTTATTTTTCATCGTAAGCCTTAATATGAGCTCGCCAAATAGATGGACGGTTTAGATATAACATAGACCTCATGATGGGACCCACAAAAGTAACATAGAAAAAAAAAGAACAGAGTGCGCGGCTCTACCGCCGGTTGGGCGGCAGTGCCGCCGAACCCGCCACTGAACCGGCGGTAGTGCCGCAACAATTTGGCATTTTTAATTTTAAAATTTTTTTTTTTGCAGGGAGTACTTTTTCTCCCTAATATTTTTCTCTTATACATAATTATGTAAATATGTATATATAAGTATATAAAAATATTTTTCTATCTTTTAATTCATTTCTTTGTCTATTTATTTAACAAGCATATCTCCTAAACTAGAATGATATACTTAGCGTACCACATATGATTTTAGGGCCCGTTTGGCTGGGTGGATTGGAAGGGATTGAATGGTACTTAGGGTGGATGGCATGGATTTCTAGGTAATGATGGTGTTGTCAGTGGATTGTCTTGAGATCCATGGGATTGCTCTACCCTTGGATTGCTATATCTAGTCTGTTTGGCACGCCCGACCAATCTCGGGATTAAACCTTCCCATCCCTTCCAATCCTTCGAACCAAATACATCCTAGGCAAATTTGAACAGATTAGGGTAGATTGGATGGGATTTAAAGATAATGATGGTGTTGTCAATGGTTTATCTTAAGATTCATGGGATTGGGATCCAATCACCGACTTTGTCTAGCATGCCTAGCCAATCCCAGGATTTAGCTTCCAATCTCTTCCAATACCATCCAATCCCCTCCAATCCGACTGGCCAAATGGGCCCTTAGGGTAGGAGAAGCAACATACATTCAATGTGGGCCCAACTGATCACTTAGTACAATAGGAGCGTACTGACTAACTCAGTACGCAATCCGATTACGCTTGCTACACCCCACAATGATATTTTATTTGTAATACATCATTTCATCGAGTATCCATAAGGATCTAAACTAGAATGATTTACTTAACGTATCACATATAATTTTGGTCCAGAAGAAGCTAATTTAGCCAACCAACCTTTTTTCAAGATTTCATCGGGTCGATGGTCAAAAATCCATTTCATTTAGCCAACCAACCTAGTTATTTAACAAGCATATCTCTTAAACTAGAATGGTTTTTTTTAATTTTTATTTTAACACACGCACACACACCCCCGTGCACTCACACTAGTGGAATTTCACCATAGGTCTACGTTTAAAAGGACATATATCAACAATCCCATGGATCTTAAAACAATCCACTAACATCACCATTATTACCTTAAAATTGATCCCATCCCTTGGTTGTACGGATTAGAAGGTAAAATCCCGGGATATGCCGGGCGTGCCAAATAGACTCAGTGAACTTATCCTGCTGTTTTTCTTGTTTGCCCCACTCATATTTCAGTTTGCCTCGCTCGTATTTCAGTTTGCCTCGCTGTTTTTCTTGTTTGCCCTACTTCTTATATTTCAGTTTGCCCCGCTGTTTTTCTAGTTTACCCCGCTCATATTTCAGTTTGCCTAGCTATTTTTCTTGTTTACCCCGCTGTTTTCTAGTTTGCCCCGCTGGATTTTCAACCATCGACCCGATGAAATCTTGAAAAATAACTAGGTTGATTGACTAAATTAGCTTCTCTTACCCCAAAATCATATGTGGTACGTTAAGTAAATCATTCTAGTTTGGATCCTTACTCTTGCTCGGATGGTAGACTCTTACGAGTTTCAACACCCGATTAAGCGTTCGAGTATCCATAGGTGGTGAAATTCCACTAGTGTGAGTGTGTGGGGGTGTGTGTGCGTATGTAAAAAAAAAAAAAATCATTCTAATTTAGGAGATATGCTTGTTAAATACATAAATAAAGAAATGAATTAAAAAATAGAAAAATATTTATATATGCTTATATATACATATTTACATAATTATGTATTAGAGAAAAATGTAAGGGAGAAAAAGTTTTCCCTGAAAAAAAAAAATTTTGCTAGACTGTTGCGTCATTGCTGTCGGTTCGGCCGCACTATTGCGGCTGTCTGTTTGTTTGTTTTTTTTTTTTTTTTTCTATGTTGCTTTTGTGGGTCCCATCATGAGGTCTATGTTATATCCAAACCGTCCATCTATTTGGCGAGCTCATATTAAGGCTTGAGACGAAAAATAAGATAGATCTAGCTATCAAGTGGACTACACTGTAAAAGGCAGTGGGGAATTGAAAGTGTACCATTGAAACCCTTTTAGGGGTTATAAAAGTTTTGGATCATTATGAAATTTATTTTTCCTCTTCATCCAAGTCTTTGTGACCCTATGAATGAACTTAGATGGGGAGAATTTCTCACAAACATCATAGTGGGCCACAACTTAGATAGGGGAGGATTTCTAATGGTTGACGCTCATTCAATATTGTTTTTGTAATGTGGTACACTTAAGATTTGGATATACTCATCTTTTGTCTTATACCATAAAATGATCCAGAAAAATATATGGACGGCATGGATGAAAAACATACATCATGGTGGGGTCTACAGACCATCGAAGATCCGCCATTGGCGGCTGACAGGTGGAGTAGCGAATCCGTTTATGTGAAAAGGAGGGGTATTTTCGTCCTAGAATTTGTCATCCGTACCGGGTCTAAGTGGGTATGTTAAGTTTGTATTGCTTCAAGAATATCCAATGGATAAAAGGTGGGGTCCACAGTCCTAAATTTCCCCCCATTAAAGGGGGTCGATTAACTCGACCTCATCCAATACAGTGCTGCCCTTACTGTGGGGCCCACCTTGATGTAACTATTGTGTATCCACCATGTCCATCCGTTTTTCGAGATTATTTTAAACAATATTTAGAAAATGAAGAAGATCCAAATCTCAAGTGGACCATACTCTAGAAAAGAGTGGTGATTGAACATATTATTAAAAACTTATTACGGTCCACCTGATAATTGGATCTGCTTCATTTTCTAGATAATGCCCTGAAATGATCTGAAAAACGGATGGACGGTGTGGATACAGAATACACACATCCAGGTGGCCCCCTCGATAAGTGCCGCACCGTCTTGGATGAGACCCGGGTTTCACCTAATCCTCTCCCCCCATTAAAAGGGAGAGACTCTCTTCTGGTGCTCTCGAGCAATGTTATAATGTTCCTGGTTGCATGTTACATTAATTGGGACACTTAGATAGTCCTATCCTTTAATCTAGACTGTTCATTAGATTCAGCGCACATTTCATGGGCTACTACGTTTGACATAATGCCGATCCGACAAATACGAACCATTTGATCCATGGTCTTTGCTATGGATGGTCAAAATACTCTAGAAAAATAGGTTATCCATCCTGTTTGTTAGGCCCATCTTGGATTGCTCATGATTACGAAGAATCAATTTCGTTAGAGAATTGTAACCATCACATTCATGGATTTGAAAATGAATAATGTAGAAAATAAAGCCAAACCAAGGATGGATTGGATTATCAAATTAATGTCACTTTTTCATGGTAGCACATATGTTCTGAATCAAATGGATGGTTCGGATTGATCAAATTAAGAGCAATGACAGGAACTGAGACTACTTACAAGTTATTCAAAAATTCAAATTGAGCAGTCTTATTCTTGGGTCCTAGCTTATCCAAATGGACCCTAAGTTATCTTGTGAAAGCCAGATTGGTTGAGCAACCCCAACCTGTGATTCATGGAAACTGTTTCTTGAAATAAGACCGTTGGATGTTTATTTATTTAAATTTTAACCGTCCAATTCGTGACCAGTAATAGCAATTATCGGTTCATGATGCGTGCCCACTTCTATAGGTATACTTGTTGTGAGCAAGTATCGGAGGTTAAACGATGCGTGCTGTTCAAGGACATTTATAAGAAATAAGGCCCAATCAAAGATATATTGGATCGTCAAATCAGTGTGATTTTTTTAAGTTAGCTTGTAAAATGTGTTTTGAGCTTAATGGACGGTTCAGACAGATTGATTGGACAATTCTTATAAAGCTATCATTTACTTATTTACTTGATGGATAATAACCCTTTACTTGACATGCTACCCTTGTATCGGAGATGTCCACAGTATAGTTTTTTGAATAAGTATTTCAACTAATTGGTTATACAAAAGATATGATGGATATTCATGTTCAAATGAATTAAATGATCA
The DNA here is from genome assembly GCA_037074715.1 of Magnolia kwangsiensis. NCBI lineage: Eukaryota > Viridiplantae > Streptophyta > Magnoliopsida > Magnoliales > Magnoliaceae > Magnolia > Magnolia kwangsiensis. The sequence goes on from CM073581.1 coordinate 104,921,990, forward strand.
AAGGGTTAAAATTAATTATCCGACTGCAATATTTTCTCGGCTGCCTTTTCTACCATACAAAGTGAGACTAGTGAAATAAGCAGTTTGGATTATTGGAAGATGACGTAGATTCAACGGGGAAGAACCATGTGTCTTTGTCATTGATCCAGCTCTTCTAAAGCCATTTTTTTCGTGGAAGACCGTTGTCCACGGCTTGTAAGTCCCCGAGGAAACTTCCCCGAGGAAATTTCTACTTAAAGTCCTTGTGGAAACCACAGCTTTTGCTTAAGATAACTCGCTATCACTTGGGCGGGCCTGCCCCACGTGGTTCACATTTATTTGTCTGGTAGAAAATTTTAATATTCTGGCAGATGGTGATGGTTGATATGCAGGACCTTAGAAATTGTATGCTGGCATGCATTGAAGAAATTGGATAATACCTATATGAACCCAGACATTGATTTTGGAAAGTAGATTATTCATTTGAATATTCAACAAGAGCATGGCAGAAATATCGAAAATCAGCGTGATATTAGAATTTCACTCTCAGTGCAATTATTTCCACCGTTTCAATCTCAATATTACAATAATCATTCACCGGACCTTTCTACCTCAAGATTACATGATAATTATTCACAGGACCTGTAAAATGGTGGTAAACTAATACCTATATAAAATTTGAAGTTTATATGCAATTCAACGTGAGCCTGAAGATAGTGTGGCGCTTAACATGGGAACCACTTTGAAGTATGAATCGAGGCCGTTGATCTGTTTAGCCAGATCATTTTAGGACACGAGTCCAAAAATGAAGCAGATTTAAATCTCAGGCGGACCATACTATAGGAAACGGTGATGATTGAATGTTTCAGCATTAAAAACTTCCTAGAGTCCACCTAATTAATATTTTTGTAATATTTATTTGCCACCAACCTGTTGATAAAGAAAATAAATAAATAAATAAATATCAGATTGATTCAAAACTTTTATTGCCCATAAGAAGATTTTAATGGCCAATCACCATTGTTTCCTATGATATAGGCACTTGAGATTTATATCTGCTTCAGTTTTTGGTCCCAAACCATAAAATAATCTAGGAAAATGAATGGCCGGAGTGGATAATTACAGAGGGCCGCACCTAACATGCTCCCCAATTTAACCTACTCACAATGGAAGTGAGTAGTGGGTGTTGCCCTTATCGTGTGAGGTACACCTTGATGAATTTTGTATATCCACTATGCCGGATTCAAATCTCAAGTGGACCATGGCACTAGAAATAGTGGTGAATGATCATTAGCCTTTTGTTGGCTACAGAAGTTTTGAATGAAACTGATATTTATATTTTCCCTTCATCCACGTCTGGTCGACCTTGTGAGTGAGTTTGATGGAAAAAAAAAAAAAACATTACGGGGATTTTATTAGGGGCCTTAGGAAGTTTTAAGGGTGGGCATTCAATTACCCTTGTTTCTTATGGTGTGGTCCACTTGAGATTTTCGATATGCTTAATTCCTAAGAACGCGTCCTAGATTGGGCTTGAAAATTGGATGGACGGTGTGGATATACAACATACCATTAAGGTGGACCCATGGTAAGGGTAACACCTAATTGTCACTGCCGACCACACCGGGGTTGGTATTGTGTTCATGTGGCCCCATGATGTATGTGTTATATCTACAACGTCCATCCATTTTTTCATATCATTTTAGGGCATCAGCCCAAAAATGAGATAGATCTAAAGCTCAAGTGGACTACATTATCACACCATTGAAACCATCCTAAGGCCTACCATGATGTTTATTTACCATCCAACTTTTATAATGTCACACACAATCGGAGGAACAAAATAGATTTTACCAAAACATGGTGGGACTTGCAAGCTTGGGCTAATAAAATAGGTTCTGGAGAGGATTCTTGACCTCAAACCCTCCTTAAACCACAGCTATTCTAAAACCGAAAACTCCTGTTCCATCTACCCACCCCAACTCTTCCCTCTCTTGACAGAATGCATGCAAAATCTGACTTAGAGGTGACAAGCATGGTCCTATCATCATCGACTCAATCGCCACATCGGCTGCTGTACTACATGCAGAGCGGTCACAACACAATGCAGAGAAGTCATTCGAGTCCAACCCCATGGGATGGGAGAGAACGAGGAGAGGGGTTGTGATGGTGACTCTTGTAAAGTGGTTGGGTTGTATAAACTAAAGGACAATTTGGATGCTTATATATTTTTTAGTTGTAAACATATTACACTTTAAAAGAGTTTGACGTGTATTTGGTTTACATGCAATTTCGTTTGGTTTTTAAGTAGTAATCTGTTTACAAGTAAACATATTGTGTATTTAGGTAGCCTGAACGTCTCATCCTACACTCATGTGGTCCATTTGACAATGGATGAGCTATTTGTTTTAGAACCACATGAGAGCATCATGAGAAGTACATAATGGATAAATTGAATGTACCATACATGTTATGATGGGCTCCACATATCATGAGTGTATATTAACCAATATTGTATTCTAACATATGTAATGCCTTTTTTACTGTAAAGACTTTACCTTAATATAAAACATAACTTTTTACTGGTTTCAAATTACAAATTAAAGCAGTAATTTGTTAACAGCACGTAAAGCCTTTATAGGCAATTATGTACATTCAAATAGTCCTTGTAAATCCTTTACAACTAAGGACTTTATATGCATCCAAAGGATCCCTACAAAACAGTTTTATCATTTTCAAAGTAGAGCTCTTAATTTGTATATAACTTAAACGCCATAAAATGAGAGGCATTGGGATGTCTAACGACAAAAACTAATGCATATTATTTTAAATATTTTGAAAATTGTATCTCTCTCTCTCTAACATCACATTGGGTAAAAAGGAAAGTGAGGGATGAGTACAAGGGTAGGCACCAAAGACAACGAATTTCCTGACAAAAACCTTCCCAGAAAGTTCGCGTACAAGGATGTTGGGTGGGGTTCACTGAAATGTTTGTAAGAAACCCACTCTGTTTATCAGTTTTGAGAGCTCATTTTAGAACAAAAAATGAGATGGACCCAAAACTCAAGTTGGCCACATAAGAGGAAACAATGGAGATTGATTGACAACGGTTGAAACATTCCTATGGGTATAAAAGTTCTGTATCAGACCTGTGGGAATACCTTATAAAGGTTTTGGAGGGTATATCAAGGTGAAACATATCCAAAGCTAGAGTTTTGAGAGCTGATATTGTTTTTTGTTTTTTTCCCTCATGCATGTCTCTGTGATCTTATGAACAGAATGGATGACAAATAAGCATCACAGTAAACCCTGTTAAGGTTTCAATGGTTGAAAATGAGCTTGAAAAACGGATGGATGGCGTGAAAATGAGCTCTAAAATGAGCTTGAAAAACCATATTCTTTAATTTTGGTCTAAAGCTCTAAAATGAGCTTGAAAAATGGATGGACGGCGTGAAACGACATGCATTCATGGTGGGACCAACAGAGTTTACTCGGTATGATAAAGGGGGATTGAGTACGCAATCCGATCTAACTGATGGCTGAGCTCAAGTCTCGCATCCGTTTGCCATGCGCAGGGAAAGCAGGTCCCCAGGGACGCCATTTGGCTAGTAACGGGCCACTAGCCCAGTGGCTAGTGGTTGGTTCTCTGTGGGCCTCGTATGATGTGTGTATTTTATCTATGCTGTTCATCCATTTTTTCAGATCATTTTAAAAGCTGATCCTAAAAATAATGCAGATCTAAATTTCAGGTGGACCACACCGGAGGAAAATAGTAGTAATTCAATGTCCACCGTTAACAACCTCCTAGGCCCAATGTAATGTTTATTTGACATCCAACCTCATGGTTACGTCATACAGACCTGGATGGAGGGGAAAAAAACCAAATATCAGCTTGATCCAAAACTTTTGTGGCACCACAAGTTTTTAACGGTGGGTGTTCAGTCAACACGATTTCGTGTGATGTGGTCCACTTGAGATTTATATCGACCTCATATTTGGACTCATGCAATAAAATAATATGGGAAAATCGATGAACTGCGTGGATGAAATACATACATCGTGGTAGGGCCCAAAGAGCACCGACCATTATATTAGCCCTAGCTAATGGCAGGGTTACCAGCCAATCCGCAACCCATTTTTAAAGATTTCTTGTTAGCGATCGTTCATTCCTATTTCCAACGGAGAAAACTTTGGTAGAGACTCCGTACACTCCCTATATATTTTACATTCATACATGGTAGAGGTTCCGTACAGTTCTTATATATTATACATTTATACATGGTAGCGATTCCGTACATTCCCAACATATTATACATTTATATACAGTATAGATTCCTTACACTTCTTATATATTATACATTTATACATGGTAGAGATTCCATACACTTCTTATATATTATACATTTATACATGGTAGCGATTCCATACATTCCCAACATATTATACATTTATACATAATAGAGGTTCCGTACACTCCCTGTATATTATACATTTATACATGGTAATTCCGTACACTCCCTATACATTATACATTTATACACGGTAGAGATTCCGTACACTCCCTATACTTCATACATTTATGCTAATAATTACATTAACCACGTAAAAAACAAATGACAGAAACTTACAAAGGGGGAACTGCGCTACTCCCAATCTATTGTTGCTGAAACCCAAATTGTTATTGCGGATTGAAATTTGATTGAATCTTCATACCAGTTGTTGTTGATTTTAATCGCCATCTTTGCCAGTATCATCTTTGTCCATTTTCGCCGTCTCGCCACCGCCCTTCTCTTCCAACTGAGCTGCTGCTGCAGCTGCTTCCTTGGATTTTACTTCTTCCCTGGCCTTGTGGAGAGCTTGAATCAGGTTTTTAAGGCAGGTGTTTGCCTTATCAGCAGCAGTGGCTTTGGAGGACTTGGGCATCAGGTTCTCGGCAACATCTGCTGGGGTGATGTTACTCCCTTCAATCAGTTGCTGGACAGTGTCGAATAAAGGATGCGAGTCGAGGTTGAGATAGTTCTTTGCAAGCACTTTAAAAGCCTCGAAGCTGCAGTATGATAGCTCGATGTGCTTGTCCATCCGACCTCTCCGTATAAGAGCTGGATCCAGCTTCTCCAAATGGTTTGTGGTGAAGACAATGATCCGTTCTCCTCCGCAAGCTGACCATAGTCCGTCAATGAAATTGAGTAGCCCTGAGAGAGTAACTTTGCTAGTATTGTCGTCCTTGTCTACCCCAGGTGGAAGTTTCTCCTCATCTGTGTCCTTCTCCGATTTCTCAGCCTTCTTTTTTCGATTGCCAGATAGATCTAAGGAACAGTCGATGTCTTCGATGACCATGATAGATTTGCTGGTGGTCTCGATCAGGAGCTTCCTCAGCTCCGTGTTATTCTTCACGGCCGTCAATTCGAGGTCATACACATCGTAGTCCAAGAAATTAGCCATGGCGACGATCATGGAGGATTTCCCAGTGCCAGGTGGGCCGTAAAGGAGGTAACCCCGCTTCCATGCCTTGCCAATCTTTACATAGTAATCCTTTGACTCGCGGAACGTCTCGAGATCCTCTATGATCTCCTGCTTCTTATCCGGGTCCATGGCTAGCGTTTCAAACGTCGCTGGGTGGTCGAACAGGACATGGCTCCACACAGTCTTCTTGTAGCCATACCAGTTGTTACTGGGGTTGTTGGTATGCAGCTTTCTCTGCCGGTTTCTCACCTCGATTGCCTTCCCTTCTTCCACAACGTGTCTCATGTAGTAGTCCATGACAAGCTGGCGGTGCCTACGGTGTAATGTGAGGGTGTAATACCGTGGTTCCTCCTGTGCGGGGAACCAAGATATGCTCATCGACTTTGCGACAGCCCTATTAGATGACCACCAAAACATGGCCCCACGGAACTTGTCAGTAACTTGCTCGTGGTCGTCCATGCTGTAGGTAAGGTTTTTGGCGTCCTTACCCATCTCGGCCTTGAGCCTCTTGGCCGACACGGAGGTTGTGGATGCCAGGTAGGTCTGGACTGCAACGTAGGTATCGCTGCGCTTGAATAGCTCGCCGTTGTATTCTGGGATCTTGATATTGATGTAGGGGTAGATGTATCCAAACAAAATATTGGCGTATTTCATCAAGTGGTCATCGAGACTATACGGTAGGTACCGGCGGACCACGGGCCAGAAGAGCATGAGGCTGGCTAGAGCGGACCACATCCCTGGCAACAGATACTCCATCGTTATGCCTTCTTTTCAGCTACCTTAGGTGTTGTTTTCTTGGTTGCTAGAATCATAATTCCTTCCCTTTCCTTTATATTGGCAAGTTTTCCAAGTGGCTATTTCCTGGTGGCTTTAAAAACAAAAACCGGCTATTTCCTGGTGTTTGCTTACCTTGGTCTTGTAAACGTACAGGGAGGTGGCGTATTAGCTGGCGTGTTACCACCAGCCCACATGACATCTTGCATGCGTACGTTGGGCCCACATATTCAGCACGCGTTGGCAGCCATTGTTGACCATTGTTTTTTAAGTCGTCGAATGTGTGGTTTTTTTTTATAGCAACACTACTAGATTGGATTTCCATTCCTATTAAAGAGTGCGGATTAGGTGAGACCCCGCCTCATCCATGACGGTGCTGCCCTTACAGTGGGGTCCAACTTGATATAACTATTCTGTATCCACCTCGTTCATCCGTTTTTCCAGATTATTTGACGGCCTTATCCAGAAAATGAAGATCCAAATCTCAGGTGAACCATACTCTAGGAAACAGTGGAGATTGAACATCCTATTATTAAAAACTTATTGTGGTCCATCTGATAATGGATCTGCTTTCTTTTTCTGTATGATACCCTGAAATGATCAGAAAAACAGATGGACAGTGTGGATACAGAATACACACATCCAGGTGGGCCCTTGGGTAAGGACCACACCATCTTAGGTGAGGCCAGTGTTTCACCTAATCGGTTTCTCCCATTAAAAGGGGGAGAGATTCTGTCTGGATGCTCGCATAGTCCAATCCTTTAATTTAGACTGTTCATTAGATTCAGTGCACATTTCGTGGGCTACTACAATTGGACATAATGCCGATTTGACAAATATGAACCATTTGATCCATGGTCTTTAGATCCAAGTTCCAGTGTAGTCTTGCAAACTTGAGGGATGGAGTAGATTTGTCATGGGCATCTATATGGGCCCCATATAGCTTCCGTCTATAGGAACTTCCTGCGCACGGAGTACAGGTATAGGTGGGCATGGGACGACTCGATCCGGTTAACTCAATTTGCCTAACTTGTTCTGATCTAACTCAACCCGAATCAAATGGTGAGTCGGTTCGATCCGAGTAACCTTTGCCCAATCCAAACTCAAAACAAATCAAGTTTGAGTTACCCAATAACTTGACACAACTCGACCTAAAATCCGATTTGGTTAGACTTGACTTGATTCGAAACCCGACTCTAACCTCTCTCTCTCTCTCTCTCTCTCTCTCATCCCTCATCCTCCTCTTCCAAGCCCGGCTACCACTCACCACCATCACCCTCCTCCTCCTCCTCTCCATCATCTCTCTCGTCTCCACTCCCTCCCTCCCTTCCTCCCTCATCTCTTATTCCGACTCGGTGCCAACTCAACTCGACTCGAGACTTCTGACTAGATTGGACTCGGTTCAGATCAGTCCAGGCTAGACTGAACTTGGTTCGAGTCAAGCATGCTATACTCAGTATCGCGTCAAATTGAGTTTGGGTCAGGCCTATTTCAAAACTAGATCAATTCGAGTCAACCGTAACTCGGTCCGACTTGACTTGATACCTAGCTCTAAGTACAGGCAATCCGATGGCGCCTAATGTTGCCAGGTGTTGTGAGGAAATATGCATAAATCCACACCACCCATCAGATGCTTGTGCTGATATTCAAAGTAAGGTCCAAGAATCAGGATGATCTGGAACTCAGGGTCGCCCACCATTATTTGTATGTAGGGTCCACCATGCTATGTATAAACCATCCAATTCATTCATATGATGATCCATGCCATGCAAAAGGAACACCCTCAAATCAAGGTATTCAAAACTATGGTGGGCTCCACCGCCTGAATGTAGTGGTTTAGACATACTTTTAAATTGTTCCCACTAGTGTGTTGTATCAGTCACAATTTTCTGACCAGGTGTAAAAATTGTTCGATGCACCTGATGGACGGATTCGATCTCATTCTTATGAATAGTTCCCACCACTTCAACGGTAGTCAATGCCCGCTCGCCTGTCCACGTCCTTGTGATGCCCCAAACGATGTTTAGATGTTTGGTACACCCAATAACTAAATCGGTCACTTCCGACGGCTGTTTTATAATTCGGACCATCTAATGACTCGATCATGGATGGATCACAAAAAATGAAATAAAAAGGTCTCGCTTTCATCTTGCAGACGTATTCCTGTGAACAAGCATCCACTTTTAAATGATGCGTACTATCCAAGGACGGCTATAAAAATAACGCCAAATAAAGGATGTATTGGATCATCAGATTAGTGTGAACTTTTCATGTTAGCCGAGATGATGCTTTTGAACTTAATGGACAGTTCAAATCGGTTGATCAAAAAATTCTGATAGGGCGACCCCGCTCGAGTTTGGACAAGTCTTTTGGGCCCACTTCCATGTATACATCCGTTTTTCCAACTCAGTCACGAGGCTGAAAATGAAGCAGATTCAAATCTCATGTCAGAATAAGCGGTGATTGAACGCCCACCATTAAAAGTTTCTTCCAGCTGGCAATCAACCTATTAATAAGGTCAGGTCAGATTTTTATTTTTATTTTTATTATTTTAGACTCGTGTCATAAGAAAGTCGGCAAAACCGATGCTAGGTCGGTGTAAATCATATACAAACATCGAGGTAGGCATACAGTCAGGGACTGTCTACATAGCCGGTTTGCTCTTCAAAATAAGACCATGTACCTCCATACACTCACGCGGTAGCGGGATTTCACCACCTATGAGGATTTGAACCCATGATCTTGTGTTGAAACTCTGGAAGAGTTACCACCAAGGTAAGGACTTGAACCGATATGAATGGTTTGGTTAATTGAATGATGACCTAAATTAAGGGCTAATGTCACACGATGTATTCCGGCAAACCTATACAGGGGAAGGAACGTCGTGTCTTCGTTCTTGGTCCTGCCCTTCCAAAATTAGAAGTTCTGTATTTTTTTTTTTTTTTTTTGTTTAGTGGCTTCTGTGGCCCATCATCCTCTTATCTATTGTAGTATGGAGGATGGTAGTCTGCGTGCTTGAAGTCCCAGCGGTAATTGTTCATTTTCAATGGAAAATAACCAAATTATTAAGGGTCGAAATTAACTACCTCATTGGAACAAATACTTGTCAAATAAATTATTTGGATCATTGGAAGATGACCTAGATTCAAGCCTGACCCACCTCCAGCCAGGCTTAGACTAGAGTATTTCGCCAGGATTGAACTTAAAATTCAGGCCCATTTTTCAATCAGGCTGATTTTGGATCATGTATGACAGCCCATCAGAATCTTCATTTTGTAATATGCACCATATGTCAAAATCTTCATTTATTTTGTTGCAGCTTGTAGCCTGTGATTCATCTAAGAGATACTTGGGCTTGAGCCAGCCCAGTATAAATATTTTCGGCTGGACTATTTTGGCTCACCATGGGTCCAGGCTGGGCCTAGGCCTATGTTAACAATGTGGGCTGGGCTTGGAAAGAAGTCAGCCTCTTGGCCCGGGTCTAACCTGGCTGTTGTCAGCCCTAGCTGGGGTGCCGATATTTCTAGAAATAATGAAATATTAAATGTAAATTATTTAAATAACTTAATTGATTAATTATTAAGAAAGGATATATTAATTGGCTGTAATGGACGATGTATCATCCGCCAGGGAGATCCGCCTGTTTCAGTAATAGCAGCTGATATCTTTCTGGCTGGCATTGCTGATATCTTACAGGTTGGTACTGCACCTTTTATTGCAACGATTGTTGATTGGGATGATAATAACCCAATTCATGTGTAAAAGAGAAATTTTTTGATACTCTGGCAGTGTGATGGATGATACGCTAGCACCGATACTACTTAATCAGTAATTCAAAATTCAAACTAAGCTATCTTATTCTTGTAATTCAAAATTCAAACTAAGCTATCTTATTCTTGAGTCCTTGGGGGGCGGGGTGGAACAATCTCAAGCTGTGGTTCATGGACATTGTTTCTTGAAGTAAGACTGTCGTATGTTTTTCATTTTTAACTGTCAAATAGGTGCCCTGCACTGTAATAAGAGCATTATTTTATTTTATTTTTTGGGTCCATGATGCATCTAAATTGGTGCCCATTATTTGAACGGTTTAGTTCTAATTATTAATATACCTCATGCGTTTTTTTTTTTCAGTAATTGCTAACTGCTTTTATGTCCATCACTTTGCCAGAGTATCAAAGTTTATTAGTACTATTATTATTAAATCCAGTCAATATATTGCACACGCACAATTTTTAAGTGCCTGCATGTCAAGTGTCTTTTGTAAGCCGTAGAAGAAAAAATCGGTGACAGAAAGAAAAAACGGTGGAGCAGTTAAAGAATTTGGGATTTTTTCATGTACCAGCTTAATTCTTGCTTTTAAATTATTTTTATAAAATTATTGGTCCTTTTCACATATAGACATTCAACCTCCAGCGCTGACCTCGACCAATAAATAATCGTTGTTTTTTTTTTTTTTTACCTTAAGAGGCCGTTTGGATAGTAAGTTACTTTAGATATGGTACTAATGCTATATGTAGCTTATCTTGGTTTCTACTTAATTAGAAGATGAGTATGTTTAGTAAACCATACTTATCATCCATAAAGTAGAAAAATATATTTGGTGTCCAACGTCGCAAGTACTTATCTCGAAGTTCTGTTTGATCCCCCTCATATCCATCATCGATCATGTGGGGCCAACCTTTGATGTGAATAGTTCATTTGTGTGGGCCCGGCCTTTGATGTGGGCCATCCATCATGTAGAGCCCACCTTGACTGTCGTTCATTCATCATTAAGGGCACCTTAATGTGCACAATTCATTAGGTAGGGGCCACCTTTGGTGTTAATCAGCCATCATGTAGGGCCCACCATTAATGCTATTGTCCATCATGTGGGACCCATTTTCAATATCCACTACCCATCATGTAGAGCCCACCTTTGATGTGGACTATCCATCATGTGGGCCCACCTCCAATGTGGGCCGTCCATCATGCAAGACCCACCTTGGATGCGGGCCATTCATCATTAGCCCAACCTTTTATGTGGATCGTCTATCATGTGGGGCCCACCATTATTAATTGGCCAGGATATGGCGCCCCCTTTAATGCGGGTTACCCCTCTTGTGGGTCCCACCTTAAATGTGGGTTGCTCATAATGGATGTGGGCCACTCATCATTAGGGGTAGGGGTGTACACGAACCGAGTTAGCTCAGACAGCTCACTCTACTCGACTCTAAAAAGCTCAATTCAACTCGATTCAAAGCTAGGTTCGAGTTGAGTTAAGCTGATTTTTTTACTTCGAAAAAAATTTGAACCAAGTTTGAGCTTGCCTGAGCTTAACTTGACTTGGATCGCACACCAACTCAAATTGAACTAAGATCAAACTAGTTCGGTGACTCGTTTACTTTGATATTGATGTTGCTTACCAAATGTTTAATGAAATGACTTAACAAAGTGTTGGCTAGTGGCAAGGAAGGTATGTATATGAAACAAATATCTTTTTTTCCTTTATTTTGAAGTTGCCTATAAAGTGTTGGATTAAATACTTGTAAACAGCTGTTGCTGTTTTACATATAGTGAGAAATTAAAAAAACATTGCATGTGCTTGTGAAAATGCCGCAAAGGCTCAATTTTGGCTCGAACTGGCCTGAGTTGCTGACCAAGCTGAGCTGGCCAATCAAACTCGAGGACCGAGTCGAGCCAAGTTCGAGTTAGGGTCACCTAGTGGCTGAGTCGAGTCGAGTCGAGTTGAGGCCAGCTCGACCCGGTTCGACTTGTACCTTTGACGTGGATTATCTATCATGCGGAGCCACCTAGATATGGGCCATCATCATGTGGAGCTTACTAGCTCATCTACACATTCATTAAATGATTTTTAAATCTTATGAACTTAAAGGCGGCGGTTGATGGTTACAGAGAGCATATTCTCTTAAATAATCTTCCAAGTTGTTGTATCACTAATGAAAGTGAAGAAAATAAGTTACTTTTCGAAGTTAAAAAGAAAAATAACTTATTAACTAAGTTTTAAAAAAATACTACTTATTTGGTAGTGTCCAAATGGGGGCGCTAAGTGAGAAAATGTTTTGTCCTCATGGAGAAATGGCCACCTTATCCCATTCAGCACTCATACTCTCGTTTCACTCCATGGCAATTTTGCAAGTTAGTGGGGCCAGCGAACCTTTTTTTACCAGCAACTTTGGGTGGGGCCACTACAGTGTCCATGTGACATCCTCTCTACCCATCCTTTTCGAGAGCTAATAGAAAGACGTGAGCCAAAATCATTAATGTCCAAAATTTAGGTGGGCCACACCATAGGAAATAATAGGATTGAATTAAAACCATTGAAAATCCTCTAGCCCACTGCTGCCTATGTGGTGGCCCACCCGATCATTGCATCTGTCTAGTTTTTGGGCTCTGATAATTCCACCAACTCAAGTCCGATTGGAGTGAATGTCATTTGGACACTATGCTGACTACACCATATGAAACAGTGGGAAGTGCATGCTTACCCTTGAAAACTTACTGGGGACCACTTAAGTTTAGGTAGAATGAGAAATAAACATTATCCATGGTCCACTTGAGCTTTGCATCTGTCTCATTTATGGGCTCATGCCTTAAACTGAGCTGTAAAAACGGATGGATGATATAGATAACACACATGTCAAGATGGGCTGCATCCTGATGGAGGAATATTTCTATAAATAGGTGTTGCAGGTGTGTCCAACCTTGAGCCCTGTGGCCCACTTCAATGTCCATGTAACATCCAATCCATCTAAAGGAAAAAAAAAAAAAACAAGAGGGTTAGATCCAAAATTCAAGTTGGCCACATCACAACAAACCATAGGGATAGAAGCTCCACTATTGAAACTTCCCCGTTTGGTGGAATGGGTTAAAGAGGGAAGGAAAGAGGGTTCACTGACTCTTTGTTCCGGGGGTGCGAGGGGAGAGGAGATACGGAAATGGAAGGGAGGGAGAGGGTTTAATGGCAGCCAGGAAGGGAGAGAGGGCATACTCCCTCCTTGTTAGGTAGCTGCACAAATAAAGAGGCATATTGCCTAGGTGGGCCCACAATAATGTTTGTGACTAATCCACCTCGTCCATCAATTTCACCAGATCAATTAAGGTGGTGGGCCGAAATATGAGGTAGATCCAAAGATCAAGGGCACCACACAATATGAAACATGAAATTGTGGGTATTTAACAACCACCGTTGAAACACACGAGGCCATTGTGATGCCTGTGGGAAATTCACCCTGTCGACCATATTCACCATATGCTTTTAGGTGGTAGGCCCAAAACTCAAGTGGACCACAGCTAAGGAAACAGTGACGGTTGAACCCACCTTTGAAACACTCAGGGTCCACCATTATTTTTGTGACAATTTTACCCCGTGGACCAGTTTTACCATATCATTTTAGGAGTGGCGCAAAAATGAGGCAGATCCAATACTCTAGTGGGCCACACAACATGAAACGGTAATGTTGATGAAGTCAACTCTCATTAGTAAAAGAGTACTATTAATCACACATCAACAATATCGTGGTCCCACCATGATGTCTGTGACAAATCTACCTTATCCACCATTTTTTTCAGATGATTTTAGGTGGTGAGCTCAAAGATGAGGTGGATCCAACGCTCAAGTGGGCCACATAGAATGAAACAATGGATGTTGAATAAACTAGTTGAAACACTTGAGGCCCAGCGTGATGTCTGTGACAAATCTACCCCACACACACACATGAAAGGAAACAATAGATGTTAAACGGCTATGGTTGAAACACATGGGCCCATAGTGAGGTTTCTGACAAATCCACACCATCTACTAATGCTGCTTGATTATTTCAGGTGGTGGGCGCAAAGATGAAGTAGATGCAAAGCTCAAGTGGGCCCCTGGAAGGAAATAGTGAGGACTCAACACCCACAGTTGAAGCCACCTGCATGGGAAAATGTGTGTTTAAAAGCATTCTAAAATCATAGAGCCCACTGTGATGTTTTTGAAAAACTCACTTGTTCATGAATTTCTCCCTATCATTTTAGGATGTGGGCCTAAACATTGAGGTACATCCGAAACTCAAGTAGGACAATGGCAGGAAACCGTGGATACTGAATGCTCACCATTGAAAAATTCATGGGGCCCATCATAATATGGTTGAGAAATATACTCCGTCCATCAATTTTGATGGATCATTTTAGAGCGTGAACCCAAAGATAAAGCATATCCAAAGCTCAATTGGGCCACAGGACAAAAAACAGAGGGTATGAAATGCCCACCATTGACACAGTCAGGGCTATTATTTTGGTGACACTGAACTGTTTGAATGACCTTGTGAACAAATTGGATGGAAATATAAACATCACAGTGGACCCCGAAAAGGTTTCAACGAGGCATTTTCCTCCCCGTTGTTTCCTTCCATGATGGCCCACTTAAGTTTTTATTTGCCATAAACATCACAAAAATGGCCCCAACTAACTTCCATGGTCAAATGCAAAGATGTTACCAGGGCTTGTGCATGGTAGAGAGAAGACATTCCCATCAATATGAAAATACATTAGTCAAACCTTAATACGAATAATAGCATACAATTTTTTGGATTAATAGTGAAAAAGAAGTGATTCTATAGGAATAGTTTAAAAGTGACATGTTTCTTATATTTATCCCAAAACAGTAGTGGTTATATTAAAAAAAAAAAAAAAAAAACAAAGTTTCTTGTGATTCAAGAGACTGGGAATTTTGGACTAAATTTGAGCATGATGGAGGGCTTCTTTGCATCATGTGTCAGCATGAAATACGCATAATAGATCAAGATAGTTCATCAAGAGAGACTTATAAAACTTAATTTGCAAAATTGAAAGAATTGAACAGTGCAACAGTAATTAAAATCCTATAATCTGAACTGAAATCCGTACATGTTGTCTCCGCACCTTACACCTTTAGAGAAACGCTGAAATGGAAAAACAACTTCAGAACATGTGCAAGTTCGGAGACCCAACCAGGTTAAAATAGTTGCAGGAAGGAGTTCGAAGCCCATTGAAAGTTCTCCCTGAAGGCACCACACGAATTTAAGCATTCCAAAAAGGACATTATACTGTAACATAGTTGTAGCGTGCTACCTCTACATGACTTTAGATTAATCGCAACTTTAGTGGGGCCCATCGGTATACCAATCACAATATCTAATCTTTAGCTAGATCTAGACTGTTGAGCAATTACACCCACCTTAAAGAATTACAAAACTCATTGTCACTATGCACTGGGTAGAAGATAAATAGGTGGGTGCACTCTTTGGGTTATAGATGTTTGATGTCCTCCATACATGTGTAGTCGAGCTGATGAGTTGATCGACTTGGTTTTAAACCAGTGAAATTTTCATGGCAGTCCATTTAATTAACATGATGGACCTTGCACACATGTCAGATTTTTTAACGTGCAGTGAAGAACCCCTGCCCCTAGGGCTCTCCAAATAACTGGCACAGCCACCTGATGAGGGGAATATGGTGAATTTGTGCGGAATTTAAGACGGATTTGATCCGTCACAAAAAGTCTTGGTTTAACGATGACTTCAGTCCGTTGCCATCGGAGAACGAAGGGTGGGATTTAGCGATGGACCAGCATCCATCACTAAAATTTTCTATTGCGACAGACACTTATTAAACAACAGCGATTTTTCTTTGGATGACTATCAGGTGTAACAGATTTACTAAAGAAAAAAAAAAATAAATTAAAGCGGATGTTCGTTTGCAGAATATTTAGTGACGGACTAAATCCATCGCTAATTTCTAAACGAAGATTTATCCGTCACAAAATTTTATAATCACAATTTGGCTGCGTTTTTCCATAGATCAGCGACGGATTTTTAATATTTGTGACGGACTAAATTCGTCGTAAATCTGTCTCAAATTTGCAACGGATCCCATTGGTGATTTAATTTTTGCGATGAGGCAAACAGCGGCGGACCTAATCCGTCGTTAATTTGATTTTGCGACGGATCTAGTCCGTCGTTAATTTGCCATTTTGGCATAGTAAGATTGGTCTGATTTTCACTCCGGGTGTTCTCATGATGAGGCCCACCTTTGCATACAGTTTCTTTCTTCCCTATGGGATTGTCGGTTCAGGTCGTTGTAGATTAAACTAATCTTGTATAAGGTTTGTGCATGGTCCCACCATTGTCTGTGCATGGCATCTAACCTGTTCAGCATGTTCTCTCTACTAAAAGTTCTACATCCCAAAAATTAGGCAATCCAATGAATTTTAAGCTTTTGTGTGGTCATCGATTGTTTCCGATGGTGTGGCCCACCTAATGATTGAATAGGCCTGATTTTGGGCACATCCAACCTCATCATACTTAATTTGCAGGTTCGATGGCAACACAACGGTGGCCCACAAGGGAACAACGTACAAGCAGGCGGCTATTCATATGAATAGAAAGGTGAACAATTAAACAGCGCATGTAGTTCTTCTGCTACCTTAGACCCAACATTTAAACAGCGCGGCGTTTAATTCTGATATGTTGGCCACTTCTCTATGATGGGACCTACATTGTTGGAAATGGCCAAAAGATTAGCATTTGGGTCATGGTTTTAAGTCTAGGTGACTTGAATTGACTTGTTTGATCTTGAGTTGAGTTCTGACTCAGCAGAGTTAGGACTGACTAGTTTGCAGCGGCTTTCTTTGCCACTTCACGACTTCACAACTCAATTTAGAAGATTGACCAATTGAATGGCTTGAAATGTCCAAAGAGAACTAATGGCATTGCTGATTTGCTAAGTTAGGAGTGACTAGTTTGCAGCAGCTTTCTTCACCACTTCACAACTGCATTGAGAAGATTGGCCAATTGAATGGCTTGAAATGTCTGAAGAGAGCTAATGGCATTGCTGATTTGCTAAGTTAGGAGTGACTAGTTTGCATCAGTTTTCTTCGCCACTTCACAACTGCATTGAGAAGATTGGCCAATTGAATCGCTTGAAATGTCTGATGAGAAGATTGGCCAATTGAATGGCTTGAAATGTCCAAAGAGAACTAATGGCATTGCTGATTTTTTGTCTAAATCAATAACAACAATCCACCAGCAATGTTGGGGCTCTCTCCAAGACTATTTTCTACATACTAAGGTTCTGGACTCTTCTCTCGCATTTACTGTTCACTCCCCAAGTGTAGGGTTGTGATGTAGTAATAACTCGGTAAGACCGAGGTCGAATCCCAAGGGACTGAAACTTGTACGTTATCTAAAATTAACTAGAAATAGAACTAGAATGAGATGAAATCTAAATTGAATTATAAATTGAGGAATAATTGTAAACTATTAATCTAAAACTTATAAGAGAAATCAGAGGTAAGGAAACTAGGGATTCAGAGGATCCACTTGTAGAGATCAGGGAGATCTTATGCCTGTTTCATGAATCATGAAATTTACTGAACTGCCATTGATCTAGTTTTCAAAGAGATGAAAGGAAGATGAATTAGAATGGATTCCATCACCAAACCATGCCCAAAGACTATGGCAAACAATAGAATCAAACTAATTACCACCCAATCACATGTATGCAAGTTAGGAAGGGTACCGTCATCCAACCATGCCCAGGAGACTATGGTGAACAATAGGGCTTCCTGACGTCATAAACATAAAGGAGAAAAGGACATGCTCCAAGCCATTGCAGACCCATTGTAATTTTAGTCACAACAGACCATTAAAGACTAAACAAAATATGCCATTAATAATCAACTAAAATCAACGTTAATTCAAGAATTAAAATTAAATTAAAGACATAAAATAAAATCTCCCATCTCACCACAAGCTTCACCTCTTAGCCCTAGCTAAGAGGTTCAGCCCATCACAGACATGATGAAGCTAGACATGTTAAAAGAAAATACGAAGAAGGAAAAAAATAAAAATAACAAAATTACTCTACTCCCTCTGCTCTCGTTTCCAGCCCAAGCCTTAAGCTCTCCACCTACTGATCTCCTTCCAAGACCTGAATGAATGTTTCCCACGTCCAAAACCTCCTTTTATAGCTGCTGGAAGGCTGGAGTCAGTGACAGAGTTGTAGCAGGACACGGAGTGCATTTTTGCAGCCAAGTTTGGTGCCTTAAAACACGCCACTTTTCTCACTCAAATTCCAAAGAAACATCGTCCCTTAGTACTTTCTTAAATTCTCTACATGATAGACGGTTCAGATTTTGCATATGATCAAAGATGGTGGGCCAAAACCGCTTGGAAAAGTCAGTTTTCGCGGATGTACGAAACCTTTCGTACCATTTCGCTGTTGTGATCGGTGGGCCCCACTGAAGCATTTTCTGAAAAATTCACCCCGTCCATTGGATTCAGGACGAAATTTCAGTCAAGAATGGGTGGTTTTGAACGTCCATTGAGGTGGCCCAGAGAAGAAATAACTAAAAGATCAGATTTGAATGCTACAAGGCAGCCCTTTTGTAGCCCCTGTATCGCACACGTGTGTACGCATGAATGCAAAAGGCAGCATGGTTTTGTAGTATTCGAACCCCTCTACAAGATGGATGGCTTGGATCAGACGTACAATCAATGAGTAGGGCCCACAACCATCCGCAAAAACGGCCAGCGGCCGTGCGTCTGCTGCCAGTGCGTAAGAAATTTTTTTTTTTTTTTTTCTTTCTTTCTAACACTTGCCATGCACGGCTAGTGTACTTATACACTATACACACCCATCTCATATGCAGTCTATTGCACTGTTTTGGAGAAATCTGCACCGTCCATCTGTTTTGACTCCTCATTTAAGGCGTTGACTCCAAATTTGAGGTAATTCCAGATATCAGGTGGGCCCAGAATCAACGGTTTATAAGCTGATCGGTCAGTTGGAGCACTTTTATAGTGATCCAAGAGCTAAAATTTGAATTGTACGGTTAATTTATGGCTCTTATCTCATGTATAAAGTTTCGAACCGATTAGATGTAGGGAACCATGTGATCTTGCATTCTGGATGCGTTTCAAGCCACTTGAGCTTCAGTTTCTTAGTTTTCTCGGATTTCTGACCATGTATATCCGTCAATCTTGGTCCTCTGAAGTCCGTCCCTTGCCCTAGTGATCATTAGAACGTTAAATTCAAGCTTTTGGCATCCTTTTTCAGTCAACTTTCCTAATCACACCCTGCAACAAAACACGATTAAAACTGGGTATTAAACAATATTATGCTTATAAATCCAAGTAATAAATGGGGTCTAATATGCACTATTTGACCCTCAACATTTACTCACTCCTAATATCAATCCCTCCCACAAATAACAAGTACGAAAAGCTTATTTGGTTGGATAGGAATGGTGCTGATCATCACCAAAGTACAAAATGCTATGCCAGTTTGGACCAAAAATGCACATTAGAAGATGATACAAAACATTCACCTCTTGAATTCTTGCTGCACCGGCCATCATAAGGGGAACGACCCTTACCGTGGGGCCCTCCTGGATGTATATATTCTACATCCATGCCCTCCTTGACCGCTGGATCTGCTTCACTTTTATTTTAATGCCTTAAAATAATCTGAGAAAAGGGATAGATGGCTTGGATGTACAGATACATCACGGTAGGCCTACTCACAGAACTGCCCGTTCGGAGCTAGGGACGGGTGGGGATAGTACGCAATCCGCTTCCTTGGCAATATGCATTCAATGTTGGTGAATGGTCCCCTGAAATCAATGCACGTGAATATTCTTTCTTTCCAATGTTAGCTTACGCAGCTAATTCAACTAACAGCTGATAGGTGCAAGGAATAACTTACCTTACTGGTGGGACGCGGATTTGCGAAAGCCTTTCGCATAAAGTTCCTGTGCAGGTATGCTGGGTGGGGCTACCACCATTGTTTCTGGGAAATATACTCCATTCATCCTTTTTGCAAGATAATTTTAGTGTATGTTATGAAAATCGAGGTGGATCCAAGACTGAATTGGGCCACACGAAAGGAAACAGTAGGGATTCAGTTAGAACCGTTGAAACATTTTAATAACTATAAAAGCTTTGTTTCAGGCTAAATTTTTTGTATTTTCACTTAATCCTTGTGTAAATAACCGTATAAACGGTTTGGATGGCATACAAACATCAAGTTGAAGCTCAGGAAAGTTTCAACGGTAGGTATTTCTTTCTCCAATTTTTCCTCCCGTGTGGCCTACTTTAGTTTTGGATCCACTTCGTTTTTGGTCCATTTTCTTAAAATGAGCTCACCAAACGGATGAACAGAATACATTTCTCAAAAACATAGTGGTGGACTCCGTTCATCCGCTTTGCAAGATGATTTTAGGCTACTCAAATAAACATGAGGTGGATCCAAAATTCAAATGTACCACATGAAAGGAAACAGTGGGATCTGGTGAGAACCGTTGAAACATTCCTGTGGACATAAAAGCTTTTTTTCAGGCTAAAGTTTTTGTATTTTAACTTCATCACAGTGGTAATGACCTTATAAACTGTTTGTATGGCATATATGGCATATAAACATCAAGGTGGAGTCTGGGAAGATTTCAACGGTACGTATTTCTTTCCTAAATTTTCCCTCTTGTGTGGCCCACTTGAGTTTTGGTTCCACCTCATTTTTGATGGGTTGTCTAAAATGAGCTCTCCAAACGGATGAAAGGGGTTGATTTTACACAAACATGGTGGTGGCCCCACCCAGCATCTTTGTGCAGTAACTTCCTGCAAAAAAGGCTTTGGCAGGAAATCCGCGTCCGTCCTCATCCATGAAGAGTAGCTGCCACCTAAAAAGCAGGCGAAGTAGGGATATATCACAGTATTAGTCAGAGCTTAATTAATACGAGAGCTTAAAAGGTGGTGAGTTTTAATGCCAACATATAGGAACCACAGGATGCATGGGCGCATACAAAGAAGCCACCTGCCAATATTTAGAGTCAGTGTAAGATCTAAGTCGTCCAGAAGCAGTGGGGTCCACCTTGAAGATCAGAAGGGAGCCATCGTATTGACGGTCTGGATCAAAGGAACATGGGCATGCCCCCTTTAATCAGATGTTGTTGGATGGTTGTTAATTCACTGGAGCTCAATTCAGTCCAGACAGGACCAGGACCCAATCCCTATCCTCTCTCCCATAGGATTTGTCAGCTAAATTGGATTGGCTGACATATACACCAAGCATGCGAGGTCAAACACGAGGAAAATCCAAACTTAAGTGAGCCACATGAGCGAGGATTGAATATCCGCTGTTGAAACCTTAGTGGGGTCAAAGAAGTTTTGGATCTATGTTTTATTTGTATTTTCTCTTCATCCAGGAGGGAATCACCTTATGAACGGGTTCGATAGCGTCTAAACATCGTGATGGCCCCAATAAGGTTTTAACGGTGGGTGTTTCCATCTCTATTGTTTATGTGGTATCGCCCACTTGTGTTTTGTATATCTACTGTGCTTAGGCTCATGTACTAAAATGAGCAGAAGAAATGGATGGCCCGAGTGGATATAAGACAAAAATCATGGTGGGCCTCACAGACCTTTGGCCTGAAGGGGAGCTTGGTAACACCGGGTTACAGTTGTGTGTGGGGTGGAGGCCACATAGAGGTGGGCATCGAGTCGCGTCAGACCGAGTTAGGTCCAACTTGATTCCATCCTGTTTTACCAACTTCCTCACCCGAACTCAATCCAACCTGAGACCGAGTGTAGTTGGCTTGACTTGATCTGAACCGAATCTTGGCCAGGCTGACCCGAACTGAGTCCGACTCAGTCAGAGAAACTAAGTCTGATTGAATTAGGTACGATTTGGATCGGGCCACCAGCGAGGTTGAGCCAGGCGATGCCACCAAGTCAAGCTAGGGCAGGCCACTAGTGTCACCAATGAGGTTGAGCCAAGGCAGGCCACCATGCCTTAAGACGATCTCTGCAAATGGATGGATGGATGGTGTGGAAACAACACATACATCATAGTGGGGCTCAAAGAACATAATTATGTCACTCGAGTAGCTAATTCACGTCCGTCCAGAGCTAGGGCAGGCCACGACCGAGGTCCCCATCTTGGCTGGACCACCAGCGCCCCGCACCCAATCTCCAGAACCAGGCCAGACCACCAGCGACCTGCACCCAAGGTCCTGAGCCAAGGCGGGCCACTAGCAGCCTGCACTCGAGATCCCGGGTCCAAAAAAGCACAGGGAAAAAAAATGTTAAAAAATAAACATACTTGATGAATGGACGAGGATGACCGGTAATCAGGTGCTAGGCTACTGACTGGCCTGGATTCCGATCGGGTTCGGTGTGGCGCTAGTGCGGTTAGGATTATGGCAGATCAAATGGTAAAGGAAAAAAATAAAAATAAAAAGTCTAATTTATACTACCCGATTCCGGTCCGAGTCGGGTTTCAGATCGGATCCAACTGAATCGGATTTCGGATCAGGTTACTATGTAACCCAAACTCGATTCGGTCGGGATTCGGATCAAGGTGGGTCTACTCAATCAAAACCTGCCTTGGCATTCAGTTTGGGTTGAGTCAGACAAGTCAAATCCACCTGTTCGAGTCGAGTCTTGCCCAGCTCCAAGGCCACATGAGAAGTATTTTGAGGAGGGAAAGGTGGAGAGAGGTTTTTTTTTTTTTCTTTTTCAAGAGACAGAGAAGGTAGTTTTTCTCTACAGGTATTGGATCAGCACCATATCAAAACATGTCACCTTGTAGAGCAGGACGGGGATTTCCAGTGAAAGCCTTCCGCGGGAAGTTCCTGCGCAAGGATGCTGGGTGGGGCCTACTGCTATGTTTGTGGAAAATCTACCCGTTCATCTGTTTTGCAAGCTAATTTTAGGACAAGTCACCATAATTGAACTGGATCTAATAGTCAAGTGGGCCACACGAGAGGGAAAATTGAGGAAAGAAATATCTACCGTTGAAACCTTCCTGTCCAGCTTCAACATGGTACGGTGCCACAGGTAATGGTCCTCTTGCCTGAAGGTCGCAGCTTCAGCATAGGACTTCAATCATAGCCTTCCTGTTTGGTCTGGTTGGGCATTAAAGCTTCCACCGCACAACGATTTGGGAATCTCAACACCGGATAAGTTATTAGGAATAACCTCACTCGCATTTTTACACGCACGCGGTCCCACCTAATGAATGGATTGGTCCGATATCAGGCCAAGACGCGACCACACATAATGAACTGTCTCCATCTCATACACATGATAAGTCCAAGTCACATCTTGAAAGAAGATGAACTTGCATTCAATTTTAAGGACAGGTCGATATTTTTTTTTCCAAACAAGAGTGGGCCACCTGTATAATATTAGACGCGACGGTGCATCCATAACCTTAACTATATATACCAGATTAATTTATTGTCCCAACCCGGTAGGGCATCACCCATAAACTTTATGGGTGTATCGATCGGTCCCTATAGGTCCCAAACAACCCAATAGGAAGGGCGATATGGGTTGGTATTGGTGGTTAATGATATAGCACCTTATACAACTTAAACCTTGATACTAAACATGATTTATAGAACTGGTCTGTGCAGCCCCATAGATATTGATATTGCTCATGAATGGTACAATTGCATTTGCTGAAACTTGTAAAAAAGAGATGCAGCGGTTAGCATTAGGCACCAACATAATTGCTTTCTTTGAGATAGTTTATATATCTTCAACAATTTCAAAGAGTTTTATAAAAATGATACTATATAAATACATTTTTCCTCGCTTTTTTTATATATATATATTCAATTACATGCGATGCTTTTGCATTGAAATTATAAAAAATAACACAAGTTTTCCTCCTTGAATAATATTTTTTTTGTAATTAGTAAAATACTTATAACAGTATTCACCAAAGATAGCTAGCCTGATTAAAGGACAGCACATGATAGTAATGATGATATTTTTTGTGACTTGGATACACTTCTGGTCATACTCATTTTAAAAAAATAAAAATGTATGTTCACCTCATAAATCTTTCTTATAGAACCTCAGGATTAGCACTTATCATATGAGGGTGGAGATCTAAGATTGCTACTAGAAATTTTGTGAGACCAGTTCCTTAATTTGGGCGTGACATGCTATACGTGTGGTGAACGAAACGGTACTAATTTTGAATATCGATACTACTTGAAAAGCATGAGTTTCCTTTTGAGATGAGACACGACTTTTTGTTGCCTTAAAAATATTTCAACGGTGTTAACTGAATCAAAACTGTTTCCTCTTGTGCGGCATACTTGAGTTTTGTATCCATCTGATTTTCTGTAGCATGCCCTAAAATGATGTCAGAAAATGGATGAACGGAGTGGATTTATGATAAACATTAATGTGATCCCCTCCTACATCCAAGGGCACGAACTTCATGCTAAAGGCTTCGGCAGGAAATCCCGTCCGAACGGATTAGCTAATGAGAGGTTCGTAACTGAAGTGACGTCACCAAGTTCCATGAGTCCCACCATAATGTATGTATTACATCTACACTGTCCATCCATTTTGAGAGATCATATTATGACATTATCCAAAGAATGAGGCAGATCAAAAGCTCTAGGGACCCCACCACATAAAAAGTGGGGAGAGTGATGCCCACAGTTAAAAACTTCTAAGGGCCATAAAGTTTTTCGATCAAGCTAATATTAGTGTTTTCTCTTCTTTCATATCTGCGTTAACACAATGCTATATGATAAATTTAAGGTCTATCATCAAATGGGGAGGAGACTGCATATTGTGAAGAATATATCACACGTGTAATCTATTTAAGCTGCTCACCAACTGACCCCTGCATCAGTATATGATATGATGAAGTAAGCTGTTGTATGTGTACAAAATAAATGGATGGATAAGAGAAACAAAACAACTATATAATATAAAAGTGGCCCATCTCATGATATTATATAACTGATCTTTGAGAAAAGGCAACTATAGAGTGAGATCTGTGTGAAGGTGGATAGAAAGAGGGCAAAGAACCTGACTTCCAAGAGAAGGAAGAAAATTATAGTGAACCGTATCATTCTTGGTCGCATTTCGCATGATTTTCATGTGAAAGGCTTTCCCGGAAAATCCTCTTGCAATTCCAAATTTCTCTTTGTGAGTGTAGGAGAGACTTTTTTTCGAAGACTCTATCTATCTCAATAAAGTTGAATCTCACCCATTCTCCTCATCTTACGGCTTACATAAAGGCTCACATATACACTCTTTGTGGTATGTGTGTGTGTATACACACACACACACTATATGCTCGACTGTATTATACCTTCCATAAGATCGTCGGACGGTGAAAATTTTAAACAAATCAAAAAATTTTACAGGGAAACTGGATAAACAAAACCGGTGCAAATGGTTATTAAAATACCCCTCCACCTCTATATCTCTAATGCTTATTTCATGTCAAAAACCTTGCGTTAGAAATTTACGTGAAGCCTACCGTGGTCTTCTTTTTTCTTTAATTTTGAAAAATCCACCTCATCCATCTGTTTTTCCATATCATTTTAGGACAAGAGGCCAAAAATGAGTTGGATCCAAGACTCAAGTGGCTCCAAAACATGAGGATTGAACGTCCACAGTTGAAATATTTGTGGGGCCACAAAAGTTTTAAATTAGGATAATATTTTTGTTTTTATTTCATCTCAGTAGAAATATTGTTATGAATGATATGGATGGAATTGAAATATCACTTTCAATCTAGGGAGGTTTCAATGGTAAGAATTTTCCTACCCACTTTTTCCTTTAGTGCAGCTCACTTGAGTCTTGGATCTGGCTCATTTTTGTCCCTATGTCCTAAAATAATCTCCATAAATTGATGGACAAGGTGGATTTCTCACAAACACTACAGTTGTCCGTGAAAAAAATAGTGCAACCTTGAAAACCAGAGAATCTCCGTATTAGATATAGCAGGTTGAGTAGCGAGACTTGCTAGTGAAGTGATGTTACCAAGTTTTGTAGGCCCCATCATGATGTATATTTTGTATCCACACCTTTCATCCATTTGGAGAGATCATTTTAGGTCAATATCCAAAGAATAAGTTAAATCCAAAGCTCCAATGGACCCCAACACAGAGAACAGTGGGGACAGTGATGCCCACCATTAAAAACTTCTAAAGGCCATGAAAGTTTTAGATCAAGCAGATATTTGTGTTTTCTCTTATTTCATGTCTGTTTTAACTTTTGAACTGGTTGGATTTCAAATAAACATTATGGGGAGCCTTGGGATAGTTTCAACTGTGGGAATCACTCTCCCCATTGTTTTCTGTAGTGGGGTCCACTACAGATTTTTATCTTCCTCCTTTCACTCATGCCTTAAACTTATATCTCAAAATGGATGGACAGTGTGGATACAACACATACATCATCATAGTGGGCCACAGAACTTGGTGATGTAACTTCGGTAGCTGACTTGCACTCAACCTGTCATAATCTAATCGGGGATGGATTGTCCACTCCATGACACGAGCCCCGTGGTTGGTGGTCAGTGTTCTGTGGGCCCACCATGATGTATTTGTTTCATCCATTTCGTTCATTCATTTTTATGGATCATTTTAAAGATTGTTACAAAAAATAATACGGATATATATCTCAAGTGGACCACACTATTGGAAAACAATAATGATTGGATATCCACCATTAAAATCCTCCTAAGGCCCACTGTACTGTTTATTTGACATCCAATTTGTTGATTGGATCATAAAGAACCAGATGAAGGGAAAAAATAAACATCAGCTTAATCCAAAGCTTTTATGACCCCCAAAACATTTTTAATGGTCAGCGTTCATTCAACATTGTTTCCTGTAATGTGGTCCACTCTAGATTTGGATATACCTCATTTTTTGTCTCATAGCATAAAATGATCTATAAAAATAGATGGACGGTATGGATGAAACACATACTTCACGGTGGGGCTCACAGAGCACTGACCATCAGCCATTGGCTGGTGGCAGGGGGAGTAGCCAATCCATTTCCTATCTAATCCGTGTACATCGGACGCGGATTTCCAACGAAAGGCTTTTGCTGGAAGTTCCTACCATGGAAACTTAGGTGAGGCCTACCGTGATGTTTGTCAAAAATCCACCTGTTCATCCGTTTTGTGAGCTAATTTTAGGACTTGTGACCAAAATTGAGAAGGATCCAAGACTCGAGTGGGCCGCACTAAAGAAAAATGTGTGTAGAAAAATTCCTGCCATTGAAATGTTCTCGGAGTTGATAGTGATGTTTGTATGCCATCTATACCATTTTTAACGTCATTCATTTTGGGATGAAATGAAAACACAAATATTATCCTAATTCAAGGCTTTTGTGACCACATGAATTTTTAAACTATTGATGTTCAATACTCATGTTTTTGGCTCACCTGAGTATTGGATGTGGATAATTTTTGTTATTATGTCCTAAAAGGAGCTCAAAAAATGGATGAATGGAGTGAATTTCTCAAAAACATCACCTCGGGCCCCACCTTAGTTCATAGCGCAGGAACTTCCTGCAAAAGGCTTTAGCAGGGAATTCCCGTCCGCGTAACGCAGATTGCATCCTACCCTCACCGGCCGTCTCTATGGGGCACGTTATGTAAGTGTTTTATCCACTCCATTCAATGATTTTCTAAATCATTTTAATATACGAACCGAAAAATGAAGCAGGTCCAAGGCTTAAGTGGACCACAAAGTGAGGATTGAACGTTCACCATTAAAAACTTCTTGCGAGCTGGAGAAGTTTCGGATCAAGTTGATCTTTGTGTTTTCAATTCATCCACGTCTACGTGACCTATTGAATAGGTTGTAATGTAAATAAACATAACGCTAGCACTTAGAAAAGGCTTCAATGATGAATGTCATTATCAGTACAACCTCCTTTATTGTGGTCCACTGGAGCTATGGACCTGCCTCAATTTTAGGATAATAACCTAAAACAATCTGAGAAATTTTTTTAACAGCATGGATAAAGCATTTACATCACGGTGGGCCCCACGGAGCCATGCCCGCGTGGCCAACGCAATACGCATCTTATTGAAAGTCGTAATGGACTCCAACAGTAGCTAGAGGCAGATTAGCTACGGACAGTTTACATCACCAAGTTTTGTGAAACTCACCATGATGTATGTGCTATATTCATACTGTCCATTCATTTGGAGATATCAATTTAAGGCATGTACCCACCACAGAAAACTATGGATAAAGTGATGCTCACCATTAAAAATTTCTAAGGGGCACAAAAGTTTTCGATTAAGCTGAAATTTTTGTTTTCCCTTCTTTCATGTATGTCGTAACTTATGAATAAGTTGGATCTCAGATAAACATCATAGTGGACCTTAAGAAGGTTTCAAGGTCACGTGCAAGGCTTTCGGGGAAATTATGCGTGAGAGAGATGGAGGGATATTTTAATAACCTGTTGCACCCGTTTTGTTTCTCCATTTTTCCTGTAAAATCTCCTCATTTGTTTAAAATTTTCACCATCTGAGGAATATTGTGCTGCCAACACTCGACCTTATGAAGGGTTTAATACGGTCGAGTGTTTAGTACCTTTTCCCATATGTGTGTGTGTGTGTGTGTGTGGGGGGGGGGGGGGGGGGGGGGGGGGTTGGGGGTGGGGTGGGGACGGCACTAAACGCTCGGATGGTGAAAAGGTTATTATACCTTCCGTAAGGTCGAGTGCTGGTGGCACGTTATTCGTTGGATGGTGAAAATTTTAAACAAATTGGAAAATTTTATTGGGCCATACGATAATTTATGTGTGAGCCTTTCGTTGTTGGAAGATCATGTGCAAGGATTCTGTGTGGGGCCTATTATGATATTTGTGATAAATCCAACCCGTCCATTCATTTTTTCAAAATCATTTTAGGACATACAACCAAAAATGAGGAGGATCCAAATATTAAATGGGCCACATGAGAGGAAACAGTGGGGATTTAGTGACCACCGTTGAAACATTCATATGGCTACAAAAGTTTTGTATTGGTTTATGCTCGTGGTGTTTTCATTTCATATCAGTGAAAATGACCTTATAAATGGTTTGGATGGAATATAAACACCAAGGTGGAGCCTAGGAAGGTTTCAATGGTAAGCATTCCTTTCCCCACTGTTTCATCTTGTATGGCCCACTTGAATTTTAGATGCTCCTCATTTTTGGTATAGTGTCCTAAAATGATATCTAAAAACAAATGGACGGGTTGGATTTCACACAAAGATTACAGTGGGCCCCACGCAAAATCCTTTAGTGAATCTTCATGAGAAAGGCTTTAGTAGTAAATCTGCATCCCTGGGTTTGGGAAATGGACATGCTACTCCCCGCAACCAGCCAATGGCGGGTGGTATGTGTTATATGGGCCTCACCATGCTACATGTGTTTCATCTATGTTGTTTATATGTTTTTCTAGATCGTTTTATAGTAATGAGACCAAAAATGGGGCATATCCCAATCTCAAATGGACCACATTACAAAAAACAATGTTAAATGGGCGTCAACCATTAAATCTTTTTGGGGGGCCATAAAAGTATTAAGTTGATCTTTGTTTTTTCCCTTCTTATAGGTTTGTATAACCTGATCAATAGATTGGATGTCAAATAAATAGTACAGTGGACCTTAGGATGATTTTAACCGTGAGCATCACTCTCCACACTTTTTTATATTGTGGCGTCCACTAGAGCTTTTGTTCTGCCTCATTCTTTCGATAATGCCATAATATGATCTCAAAATGGATGAACGGTATGGATATAATACATACATCATGCTGGGACCCACAGAACTTGGTGACATGACTTTAGCTACTCAACCTCTAATTAGGTAATCCACGTCCCACTCTGAGATGGAAGCAGATTGGCTAGTGTACCACACACCAGCTATATAGCTGATGTATTAACGTCAACAAGTTTTGTGGGTCCCATCATGATGTATGAGGTATGTGTTATATCCAAAACGTCCATCCATTTGGCAAGCTCGTCTTAAGGTTTGAGCCTAAAGATAAGATAGATACAAAGATCATGTAGACTACACTGCAAAAAGCAATTAAGGATTGAACGTCTATCATTGAAACCCTTTTGGGGTCACAGAAGCTTCCGATCAATATGAAATTTGTTTTTCCTCTTCATCTATATATTTGTGATCTTATTAATAGATTGGATGGAAAATAAAAGTTATGTACGCCCTACAAATCTTTTAACAATGAAAATCAATGTCCTCGCTGTTATTTTTGGTGTGGTCCATTTGAGCTTTGGATATGACTCATTTTTTGTTTAATGTTCTAAATTGATTTCGAAAAATGGATGAAGGGTGTGGATATAATTATAAATAAATCATCATGAGGCCATGTAACTTTGATCTCCTTTGAACCGCCTGTGCAACTCGGAGCTCGAGGAGCGTCAGCACTTGTCTTCGTGCGACACGAATCTACACCAACTATATAGCTGGTGTGTAGTACACCAGCCAATCCGACGGAAGGGGATATAGTGCTCAGCTTACTGAGTAAACTAGTGTGAGGTCCACCATGATTTATGTATTTTATCTTCTCCGTCCATCCATTTCCCATAAAATTTTATGGCTTGATCCCAAAAATGAATTATATACAATGTTCAAATGGACCACAACACATGAAATAGCTGAATTGAACTTCTATTGTTGAAAATTTCTTGGGGCACATAAGTTTTGGATCAAGCTTATATTTTTGTTTTCCGTTCATCCATGTATGTATGATCTTATGAACAGGTTGGATGACAAATAAACATCACTATGGGGCCTAACAAGGTTTTAATAATGGAAATCATTATCCCCACTTTTTCCCAGGCATGATGGACTTGATCTTTGGATATAATTTAATTTTGGGCTCAACACTTTAAATTAGATGGAAAAATGGATGAACAACATAGATGAAACACATACATCATGGTGGGGCTCACATAGCACCGACCACCCATCAGTGGACGGTGGCAGAGGAGTAGCCAGTCCGTTTCCCAAACTCAAAACCCAAGGATGCGGATTTCCTGCTAAAGCCTTTCCCACGAAGATCAGTGGAAGAATTCTGTGTATGTAAGTCCCACTGTGATCTTTATGTAAAATCTAATCTGTCCTTTTGTTTTTAAATATCATTTTAGGATATTATACCAAAAATGAGGAGGATCTAAAATTCAAGTGGGCCATACGAGATGAAACAGTGGGGAAAGGAATGCTTACCATTGAAACCTTCCTAGGCTTCACCTTGGTGTTTATATTCCATCCAAACCATTTATAAGGTCATTTTCACTTATATGAAATGAAAACACCGCGAACATAAACCAATACAAAACTTTTGTAGCCATGTGAATGTTTCAACAGTGGTCACTAAATCTCCACTTTTTCATCTCATGTGGATCCTCCTCATTTTTGGTTGCATGTTCTAAAATGATTTTGAAAAATGGATGGACGGGTTGGATTTATCACAAACATCATAGTGGGCCTCACATAGAATCCTTACACATGATCTTCCAGTAATGAAAGGCTCGCACATAAATTACTCGCAGCCATATAAAATTTTTCAGTTTGTTTAAAATTTTCACCATCCGACGAATAACGTGCCGCCGGCACTCGACCTTATAAAAGGTATAATACGATCGAGCATATAGTACCTTTTCCATATATATATATATATATATATATATATATATATATATATATATATATATATATATATATATATGGAAATGGTTCTATATAGTTGAGGTCATGGGAACTTCCCATCAGGTTGAGCTGTGTAGGCCCCACCGTAATGCATGTCAAACATCAACACAGTGTATTCGTGTGTGCGTGTGCATGCACTTAATGTTAAAAATCAATTAAAATTGGTGATGGTACTCTATTTTCTTACCATTTATGGCTTAACACTGCTAAGTGATTTTACTTTAAAGTTTTTAAAGGAGTTTAGATAAACATTCTTACAGCATTTTTAAAATACAATATTACCTTTTCAAAGCTTTATATTAGATGGTAACGTGAAAAGATTTTATTAGCCATGGAGAATGTGTTATATCTATACTGTACATCCATTTCTCTTTAGAGCGAAAAAGTAAGGCAGATCGGCAGCTCAAAATCAATTTAAACTATGACACCTACTGTTGAAATCTTTGTAGGGCCCACCGTTGCCCTTATCTGCCATCCAACCTCTTCATAAGGTGAGGACAACCTCGATGAAGGGAAAACACAAATATATGCCTAGATTCAAACTTTTGTTGCCCTAGGGAGTTTTCAATGGCAGGTATATGATTCCCACTGTTTTCTAGATCAGTCTAGGGCATGGTCCCAAAAACAAAGCAGATCCCAATCTCAGGTGGACTACACCCCATGAAAACAGTGGTAATTAAATGCCCACCATTAAAAACTTCCTATGACCCACTATAATCTGTATTTCCCACCTAACCTATTGATTAGGTCACACATACCTGCTGAATAAAGGGAAAACACAAATGTCAGCTTCATTTTAAGGGTGGCTTTTAATTACAACAGTTTCGTTTGGTATGGTCCACCTGGGATCTGGATCTGCCTCATTTTTAAGCTCATGCCCTAAATAAGTTATTAAATGCCCTAAAATAAGTCGTCAAAATGGTGGGACGGCATGGATTTCACATGGATGTAAAGGTGGCCACCTCTGTTTTTTTTAACAAACGTGGTGTTACACTGTATGGCGTATGACTTTAGTACATGGTGTTACACTGTATGGCATATAACGGTAGTACATGGGCCCCATGATGTGTATGTGTTTTATCCCTACTGTCCATCCAGTTTTTCAGATTATTTTAGGACATGAGCCACCAACCTTAGCACTTTTTCAGCTGAATGTGGACCGTTGCTGTATTTTACTTCCAGTTGAATGTGAACATTGTAGATCATCAAGCCCACCAAATGGGTGTATGCGCGCCCGATTCAAGATCCAAGCCTGCAAATCTAATCTCCACTCATCCAACCCCTGGCGATTGCATCAGCTTTCTTTCATATTCAAATGAAAAAAGAGGACTTTATACTTCGGTTTTTTGGTTCCTACCATGGATGGACCATGGTTCAGTGATCCGTACAAATGGTCTGTTGAGACCCACCATGGATAGACCATGCCTCAAAATTCTTTTAAATGAAAAAAATCCCAACCTTCTAATCTCTACAAGCAAACATTTAAAATGACAAATGAACCAAGGGTGGCCATTCAATTAAAAATAAAATAAAATAATTCCAATGATTAGCGCATACGAAGACATTTTCGCCCATGGATGTCCATGTAGGTTCACGTCATACCAACGACCTAGATCGCTACAACCATGGCCCCACTTGAAATATTGTAGGACTACTCTATCCTTACTTCTCCTTATTATATCAGAGAGAAGTACTCCAATTAAGACCCTAAGTTAGGGTGCACTTCGTATAGGTGGGTTCAATATTGGTTCCATGATCAATAATAGTCAATAAGAAATCTGCTATGGATGCACCATGCAAAATAATAATAATAATAATAATAATAATAATAATAAAAGAAGAAGAAGAAGAAGAAGATAATCCTAACCCTCTAATTGACTTTTATTAGTTAAATATGAGATGTTACTGTATTTCTCTTACTAGTTATCTAGTTCAAGGATATCAATCAAATAGTTACTAAGTATTCTTATCAAGAATAATATTATTGTACATTGGCAATTCATCAGAAGGTTATGTTATTGAAATTGGGCATAGTTATGCCAAATTTGATGGCATAGCAAAGATATAATCCTCTCATACCCTACAAAAGATAAAAACTGAGACAATAAGAGCAAATACAACAAATTGTAAATTTCAAGACATTAACGATTTATATTTGCCAAACAAGTTTTTGTGAAAAATATACTTAGTTTTTAGATATCAGGACTTTTTCCTGACAACTTATCAAATAGATTTTTTAGTATTTATAAGTACTAAAATTCACCACTTTAAATTTTTAGTACTTAAATTAATTTTCAGACCTTATTTTTAATTTACCAAATGGCACCTTACTAAGTGCTTAAATTAATTTTCAATGAAAATATGATTTTTTTTTCAACTCTCATTCCTTCACTTTTAATGTTGAATGTTGAATGCTGAGAGTGGCAGTGCATTAAAACTTATTTTCACTTTTGACTAAAATATTCTTGAAATTATTTAAAAACTATAATTTAGTATTTTAAACTTTCAACATTTAAATTAATTTTCAAAGATTATGTTGAAGACAACACTAATGTTTTTAAAATTTATCTTTAATAGCATTTTTTTGTGAATTGATGTCCTTGATTAGATTATGCCCTTATTTTCCAATTAATTTTCTTCCCTTCTCTTTCCTAAATCGCATTCTCCTCCCTTAGAAGCCATTGACACAATTGTATTATTCACACATTTAAAACCGCACAATAAAAGCAACAAGATGCAACTCCAATCTCTAAAGGTTTTTGTGCAAAGTCTTCTTCTATCACTCTCTCTCAACTCCTTTCTTGTAAAAACCACCCACGTTCTTGGTTTTTTTTTATGCCCTTCACTGTAAAGAAGAGTACAATATATTAAAAGCCAATCTAACACCGAACTTATAGACCCATTGGCATTTATAGAGTTGGGATACAAACAGACTTCAATTATAACAAAGAGTTAAATTTTAAACTAAATTTAAATTTCCACATCCATTTGGAGATAGTGCAGATGAGATGGTGAAGATATGTGTAAGATACCATAGGCCTATTGATAGAGCGCTTTTAAGGCATGCTTGGTACGTGGGCTTATGTGGGATAGAATTGCATTTGGTTCTGTATAATTCCATTCCTCATTTGGAGATGGCAATAACAATTGAGATAACGTGGGATGGAATCGCATTTGGTCTCAGGCCGGATTTCTGATTGATAGAATTGCATTTGGTTCCATGTAATTCCATTCGTCATTTAGAGATGGCGAGAACGATTGAAGTTATATATGCAGGATGGAATCACATTTGGTCTCATGCGGGATTTCTGATAGATTTTGAAATTCATTACATTTGTAGGACATACATTTATGCATGTATTTTATTCACACTATCCATTGATATGTGTCATTTATATGTGACATTCAAGTTATATATGTGTGCAGGAGGTGACCCACAACAGTTGTGAATCTGGTCCATTAATTACAATTTCATAATCCACCAAGCATAGGGTTGGCTTAATATAGTTTTTGTTGGAGGAAGAATTTGATTCAAACTTAGGAGTTGAATGGCAGAAATACCATGGTATTTCCAACCATGCAATCATTGTACAATAATGGTGTTAATCCCATCTAAGGCGATTCCATATCATTTAATCCTACGGACCAAATAGGCCCTTATTCTAGTATAGTGTTGTTCGATTGATTGAGGAATTTTTGTGTCAACTGAAACACACTGTGATGTTTCCGGTCGATCTTGACCAACAAAATTTGATGATGTCTTGATTGGGCGACCAAGCGGAACATGTAAGTGCTCGGTTTTGTTGTTAATTCTGTACAGGGGTTATCTAAACTAGGTTAATATGAGATTAGGGTTACTCTGAGAGAATTGAATGAGTAGCGTGTTTTCAAGGGTTTTGATCAGGGAGAAGATAGGATTTCTCATCTGTAAGTTGTTCCATCTCTCATAACTTTCTGATTATAATGGATTGTTTATTACTTGATATAGTGGGTTTTTTTCCATCAAGAATTTTTCCTCATAAAATCTGTGTTCTCTGTGATTACTTGAATTTTTCTTTCCCTATTACGTTGTATGATTCCATCTGAGGTTGCTTCCATGTCAAACAAGTCATGTTAAGACTTATCGCATCCCCAACAAGTGATATCAGAGCATATGTTAGGTTTTAGATAGAATCTAAGACATGATATTGATGAGATCAAATGTGAAGTTCAAGATAGAAAATTCATGGGT
Source organism: Magnolia kwangsiensis (assembly GCA_037074715.1). Lineage (NCBI taxonomy): Eukaryota > Viridiplantae > Streptophyta > Magnoliopsida > Magnoliales > Magnoliaceae > Magnolia > Magnolia kwangsiensis. The sequence goes on from CM073581.1 coordinate 104,957,951, forward strand.
AAAAATAAATTTGAATTATGGAGGTTGAAGATAAAGGCTTTTCCAATTCAGCAAGAACTGCAGCAAGCACTCTTTGTTAAAACAAAACATCCCGATTCGATGCAACAAAAGAATTGAGATGAACTTAATCAGAGGGCAATTAATGGAATTCAATTATGTTTGGCCAATGAAGTCTTTTATAATATTATTAATAAGATGACTATCGCAAACCCTGGGTGAAGTTGGAGAGCATGTACATAATGAAATCACTCCTCAATCATTTATACTTGAAAAGATAGACTTGTTTGAGTCATTGAGTTAACTTGCCCGAGTGTTGGCTCAATGGTTGCTCCTAATTATCAAACATTAAAGATGGTTTATGTGGTTTTTTTTTTTTTTTTTTTTTTGTCCAAATTTACATTGGCACTTCAACCATACAATCTATTGATGTAGATTGTTCATTAGGTCCAGCACACTTTTAATAGACTACATTGCAAACATCACACTGATGTGACTAATGTTAACCATTTGATTAATGGCCTTTAAAATGAATGGTCAAGATTGTTATATAAAATCAGCAATTTATGAGGGCTGTTCATGGATTACCCATGACTCTAAACAATCACTTTTGTTAGGAAATCATAACGATTCCCTCCATCACTTGATAAAAGAATGGCTATAGGAAAAAAGGACAAACCATGGATGGATAAGATCATCTGATCAGTAAAGTTTTTTGCATGAAATGTGCTCTGGACGGAAACGGATTGGCTACTCCCCCTGACACCAACCCAGTGGCTGGTGGTCGGTGCTCAGTGGGCCTATTATGATGTATGTGTTTCATCCATGCCGTTCATCCATTTTTACGGATCATTTTAGTGTTTGATCAAAAAATGAGAGGGATAAAAAATCAGGTGGACCACACCACAGGAAGACAATAGTGATTGGATATCCACCATTAAAATCCTCCTAAGGCCCACTGTATTTTTTATTTGACATCCAATCTGTTGATTAGGTTGACCCAGATGAAGGTCAAAAACAAAGATCAGCTTGATCCAAAACTTTTATGGGCCCCAAAATGTTTTCAATGTTTGACATTTATTCAACACTGTTTCCTGTAATGTGGTCCGCTTGATATTGGGATATACCTCATTTTTGGTCTCATACCATAAAATAATCTAGAAAAATTGTTGAGGGTCAAATATTGCATATTAGACCCCAGATATTATCTGGATTTACGAATATAATGCTGTCTAATGGCTCGTTTTCTCATTCTTGTGTGGCAAAGTGATTTTATGAGCATGGATGGAAAAAAGGACGTTAAAAGTTGAGATTTAACGATCTGATGATGCCAAAGGCAAGGGACACACTCCAGGGGACCAAGATTGACAAATATACACAGTCAGAAATCCAAGAAAAGTTAGAAATTGAAGCTCAAGTGGCCTGAAGGACGTCCAGAATGCAAGATCACGAGGTTCCCACCATCCGTTCGGCTCGAAACTTCATACGTCGCCTGAGGACCATAAATTAACCGTACATATAAAATTTCAGCCATTGAAGATCTCGGGAAGTGCCCTAACTGACAGATCAGCCCATAAACCATTGATTCTGGGCCCACCTGATAACAGGATATGCTTCAATTTTGGCCTCAACCCCTTAAATAGGGAGAAAAAGTGAATGGGTGGAATTGATTGCTCAAAAACATCAACATGGACCCCACGTTATATGGTGTGTACACAGTGCATCAGTACGCTGGAGGTGTGTTGCAACTCAAGTCAGGTCAAACCAACATTTGACCCGTCTCTCCTGCGGCAACGGCAACTTCCATTTTTCCTCTGCAGAAAACGGTTCGCGTGGGCCCATTTGCGGAAGCCAGTGGGCCATTATGATGGCCCACATGACAAATCCATACCGTCCATCGCATAGAAGGATCAAATCTATCCAAAAATCAAGTGATCTCATGCCAAGTCTAAGACGAGATCTGTCCGAAATAAGCTTCCGAAATAACATCAAGAAACCACCACGGTTTTGAGTTCTGCTGCATAAGAAACTCAAAGAGGGCCACTGGAATTTGATCCGAACCGTTCATGAGTGTTTAGAAACATGGCCGACTGTATCAGATTGGCAGTGTGGAAAGAAATATTCCCAGAAGAAATAGGTTTCCTGTTTCTTCAAAGAAATCGCAAAACGAGGCTATGCAAAGAGGATAGTTCGCTGGGAACTGTTGCGCAACCATAGTGGTGATCGGACCACTGATCTGGACCATCCATTCGATCAAGAGGTGGGACATGACCCTCTCCTAGGTGTCCTTCTCTTGCCAGGCGTGCACACACATGTAAATCTCGATCAAATGTAAGATGTACGGTGTTAAGAAGAGTCCATGGACCACACCGAATTCAAGCCATAACGCGTCATACCTAAACGGTTTTTCGAGAGTATTGCAATGAACAGTGTGGATTTCCCAACCAACCTCGATCATGGGTCCCACTGAACACATCATCGCGTCTTTGTTTACGCAAGAACAACGCTCGCGACTGCCGTTCGTTGGGAGGATGTGTGGCCCACATTTATCATTCTGATGGATGATCCGAACCAGCCAATGTACTCAGGGGGAGAAATAGACCAAATCCTGATCCTTTCCATCCATCCATGCACAAGAACAGGAGTGCACAGTCCAGATCTTCCGTCGTTCGTCGATCAACGTCGTGGCCCACCAAGAGCTTGTATCCTCTTCAAATTTGGCATGATATCCTAAATCAACATCTCAAAGCCAATGGACGACTCTGACGAGAAATGAAGTTGCTGTAAGTGGGTCTCACAGATACCACAGACTCTAACACCCAAACTTACGTCCGCTTTTTGCTGCGAAAGCGCTCCTGGTCCACCGACTCCAGCAAGGAGAGCTCTTCATCGCCCTTAGCAGTCTATAAAGAGAGAAGAACGGAGAGAGAAAAAGATATTCACGGCTGGAGAGCTTAGATTGGACGTGGGCAGAGAGATAGATAAGAAGAATTTATTTTCTTTTTCTTTTTATTTTTATTTTATTTTATTTTATTTCTGTTTAAGGGATCCAGCCATTCATGTTGGGCTGAACCTCTTAGCTAGGGGTAAGAGGTGAAGCTTGTAGTGAGATGGGAGATTTGATTTTATTTAAATTTTAATGCATGAATTGACGTTGATTTTATTTAATTAATATGGGAATGTTTTAGGTTTTTAATGGTCTGTTGTGACTGAAATTACAATGGGTCTGCAATGGCTTTGAATATTTCCGTTCTCTTTAATGTTTATGATGTCAGGAAGCCCTGTTGTTCACCATCGTCTCCTGGGCATGGTCGGATGTCGGTACCCTTCCTAGCCTTCATACATGTGATTGGGTGGTAATTAGTTTAATTCGGTTGTTTGCCATAGTCTTTTGGGCATGGTTTGGTGATGGAATCCATTCTAATTCATACACCTTTCGTCTCTTTGAAAACTAGATCAACGGCAGTTCAGTAATTTTCATAATTTTTGATGCAAGCATAAATTCTCCCTGATCTCTACAAGTGGATCCTCTGAATCCCTAGTTTCCTATATCTAATTTTTTTTCTTAAGATTTAGATTAATTATTCTACAAGTATTCCACCATTGCTAATTGATTTAGAATTCATCTTATCCTAGTTCTAGTTCTGTTTAATTTTAGATAACGTACAAGTTTCAGTCCCTTGGGATTCGACCTCGGTCTTACCGAGTTATTACTACATCACAACCCTGCACTTGGGGAGTGAACAAGTTTTTGGTGCCGTTGCCGGGAATTGTCGGCTACGTTTTTCTGAAATTAATTAGTTTTAGGATTAGATTTTCTTTTTAGAAATTTTTAATTCTAGGTTTAGAATCTTAGTTATTTTCCTTATTAGAAATTTTTCCTAACTTTAGAAATTTTCTATTCTTCCTTCTATCTGATTTTTAGAACTAACTCAATTTTTTTATTTTGTAGGAAGCTTTTAATTTAGTAAGCTCTTTCTAATTCTTCTTTCTTTGGAATTTCTTCTTTTCCCTAGAAATTAGTTTATTTTTAATTAGGACTTTCTACTCTTAAAAACTAACTTATTTTGGTATGTTTTGCAGGTTTTTTTAACTTAGGAACTCCGATTTGGTAACTTCTCTCCAACCCTCCCTTTTTCTAGATTTTTATTTTCTTTTTTAGGTTTAAGTTAGAATTTGAGGGCTGAGTGTGTTTTATGCCCCATTGGGCACGCGACAACACTCGACGTCTCGTGACTGAAGGAGGATTAGTTGAGGGGTTGACTGTCCATCGCAGGACTAGACACCACTTGAATTCTCCTGAGTTAGAAGACGTTATGGCTGAAAATCAACCTCAAGCACTACCCCAACCAAGGGTTGAGGAAGTACATGATGAGAATGAGGTGCATCAGGCACCCCCGCCTCGTACTTTACGAGATTATTTACAACCGGCGGGGGTAAGTACGCCCTCATGCATGATTTTTTCTGAGAATACAGGACATATGGACATCAAGCCAGGGGTTATCCAACTCCTTCCTAAGTTCCATGGGCTTGAGTCTGAAGAACCATACTTGCATCTGAAAGAGTTCGATGAAATCATAGGCACCTTATACTTTCCTAATGTACCTGAGGATACTATTAGGCTGAAACTCTTTCCATTTTTCTTGAAAGAAAAAGCCAAGACGTGGTTACATTCACTGCGTCTTAGATCCATTGGCACATGGAATGATATGCAGAGGGAATTTATAAAGAAATTTTTCCCACATTATAAGACAATTACCCTCGAGAGAGCAATCATGAACTTTGCCCAAAAGGAAGATGAAACATTCTTCCAATGTTGGGAAAGGTTCAAGGATCTGGTTAATGCATGCCCACAACATGGCTTTTAAATATGGCGCATTACAAATTTTTTCTATGATGGGCTAGCATCTTCCATGCGCTAAATGGTCGAGACAATGTGTAACGGAGAATTCATAAATAAAAATGTCGACGAGGTATGGGATTACCTCGATAGTCTCGCTGAAAAAACACAATCATGGGACTATTACCCAAGGACGAACACTACGTCTAGGCCGACTCATTCAAGGGAAAAAGGAGGAATATATCTCCTGAAAGAGGATAATGATCTTAACGCTAAGGTGGCCAATCTCACCAGAAAATTTGAGGCCATGGAAGGAAGGAAGGAAAAGGTTAATGAAAGTGTTTGCGGCATCTGTGATTGCAACATTCATACTACTGAAAATTGTCCTTCAATACCTGCCTTTCGAGATGTATTGAATGAACAATCTAATGCCGTAAATAACTATCAAAGACCTTTCAATGGACCACCCTTTAATACTTACAATCCTGGCTGAAAAAATCACCCGAATTTTAGTTGGAGGAACGGACAAACTGCTACCCCTCAAGGTTTCTTCAATCAAAATCCAAATCAGGGGAAACCTCAAGAAGAATCGGTTCAAATTTTCATACAAGAGCTGGCGCGGACAATGCAAGAAATTTCAGATTTTATGCAAAAAATAGATTCATGTATGACGGCTATGGAAAAAGGGATGCTCCCTGCACAATCACTCCCTAATCCGAAACCGCAATACGAGACAGGTGATCCCAGCTCTTCAAATCAAATGGGGCACGCTAAATCCATTACCACTCTTAGGAGTGGGAAGGTTATTGATAAAACCCTTCCGGTTAGGCCTGAAAAGCCTCAAGAACTAGAAGAGGACAACAATGATGGATCTAGTGGCGCCCCACAAAATTTGAACTGGAACCTCTAGAAAAGCCAGTTGTTCCGTTTCCCCAACGGTTGGTTGAACCAAAACGTCTATCTAACTCTCAGGATATCCTAGAGGTGTTGAAACAAGTGAAAGTCAATATTCCTCTGCTTGACGTTGTAAAACAGATTCCTTCATATGCTAAATTTCTAAAGGATTTATGCACTACCAAACGACGGAAAAATGTTCAAAAGAAGATCTCCTTGACTGAGAAAGTGAGTGCCATCCTGAAACAAGATGTGCCGCAAAAATTCAAAGATCCCGGTTGCCCAACCATATCATGTGTAATCGGGAACTATCGAATTGATCACGCACTTCTTGACTTAGGAGCGAGCGTCAATCTGATTCCCTATTCGGTATACCAACAGTTAGGTTTGGGTGAATTAAAACCTACTCGAACCGCACTACAACTTGCTGATTGTTCTGTTCGTATACCAAGAGGGATCATCGAGGATGTTTTGGTCCAGGTGGATAGATTCTACTACCCTGTTGATTTTATCATCTTGGACACAGAACCCATCAATGACACGAGCACTCAGATTCCCGTCATTCTTGGTCGCCCATTCCTGTCCACTTCAAATGCAATTATCAATTGCAGGAATGGTGTCATGACTATGTCCTTTGGAAATTTGACATTGGAATCGAATATCTTTTTCAATAACGGCAGCAACTCAGAGGATGATGATGATTTCCACGATGTTAACATGATTGATTCTTTTGTGGAAGATAGAACGCCTCTCACCTTATCCTCTGATCTCTAGAGACGTGCCTGGCCCACTCCCATGATCTTGATGATAATATAATCAGGGAGACATGTGCCATGCTTGATACTGCACCGGTACTTGAAGTTAACCGGTGGAGGCCACACATTGAAGAATTACCCCAAACTTATGTAATGCCTCTACCGTCTAACCTCAAGCCACCGAAACTTGACCTAAAACCTTTGCCCTCTGATTTAAAATATGTCTATTTAGGTCAAGATGAGACATACCCGGTGGTGATCTCTGCCCACCTGGAGAAAGAACAGGAGAGTATACTGATATCTACTCTCATTGAGCATAAGGGAGCTCTTGGATGGACGATAGCGGACCTCAAGGGAATTAACCCATCGATTTGTACTCACCGTATATATCTTGAGGACAATGCAAAGGCTGTTCGGCAATCACAACGTAGACTAAATCCACACATGAAGGAAGTGGTTAAGGCCGAGGTTCTCAAACTATTGGAAGTGGGGATCATTTACCCCATATCCGATAGTCAGTGGGTGAGTCCAACTCAGGTAGTTCCTAAGAAGTCCGGGATCACCATCGTAGCCAATGCCAATAATGAACTCGTGCCGACCAGAGTTACTACTGGTTGGAGAATGTGCATTGACTACAGAAAGCTGAATACCGTCATAAGGAAAGACCACTTTCCTTTGCCCTTCATTGATCAAATCCTGGAAAGGCTAGCTGGTCATTCCTATTATTGTTTCCTTGACGGGTATTCAGGTTATAATCAGATTGAAATTGCCCCTGAGGATCAGGAAAAGACCACATTTACATGTCCCTATGGCACCTTTGCTTACAGAAGGATGCCATTCGGGCTATGTAATGCCCCTGCCACCTTTCAGCGATGCATGACGAGCATCTTTTCTGACATGGTGGGGAAATATCTAGAGGTCTTCATGGACGATTTCTCTGTTTTTGGTTCATCTTTTAGCGAATGCTTAGCAAGTCTTAAATGTGTGCTGAAAAGATGTGAAGAAAAAAACTTGGTACTTAACTGGGAGAAGTGCCATTTTATGGTTCAAAAGGAAATTGTCCTTGGGCATATCATCTCGTCCAAAGGAATCGAGGTAGATAAGGCAAAAATTGATCTTATCTCTAACCTACCTCCACCCAAGAATATCAAAGACGTGCGATCCTTCTTAGGACACGCAGGCTTTTACAGACGATTCATAAAGGACTTTAGTCTCCTCTCTCGTCCTTTATGTAATCTTCTTCAAAAGGATACACCATACGAGTGGACTGAGCAGTGCCAAGAAGCTTTCACTAAGCTTAAGGGCATGTTAACCACTGCACCTATCATGCAGCCACCCGACTGGAGTCTTCCTTTTGAACTTATGTGCGACGCCTCTGATTATGCTCTTGGAGCGGTTCTAGGCCAGAGAAAAGATAAGCGGCCTTACGTTATTCACTACGCAAGTAGGACTCTAAATCCTACCCAAGTGAACTACTCGACTACGGAAAAGGAACTCTTAGCCGTAGTGTTCGTTTTGGACAAATTTAGGTCCTACCTGATCGGATCCAAGATCATCATCTACACAGACCATGCGTCCCTTAAGTATCTTCTTTCTAAGAATGATTCTAAGCCTCGCTTGATACGATAGATCCTTCTACTCCAAGAATTTGATTTGAAAATCAAAGATAAAAAGGGAGTAGAGAACGTAGTGGCCGATCATCTTTCTCACCTTAATACCTCTGATTCCCTTGAGGCAACCCATATCAATGATATGTTCCCTGATGAACAACTGTTTAGAGTCTCTCATTCACCTTAGTTCGCTGATATTGCTAATTATCTTGTTACAGGTACCATACCGACACACTGGACGTCACAAGATAAGAAGAAATTCTTTACCAAGGTGCGTAACTTTTTCTGGGATGATCCATATTTGTTTGAATATTGCCCAGACCAAATCTTAAGGAGATGCGTACCAGACGATGAGCATCAGAGTGTCATCTCCTTCTATCACTCACAGGCCTGTGGTGGTCACTTTTCTGCTAAAAAGACCACGGCCAAGATTTTACAATGTGGCTTCTACTGGTCCACTATGTTCAGGGACACTCATGAGTTTTGCAAGGCTTGTGAGCGTTGTCAGAAATTGGGAGCATTGTCCCGTCGAAATATGATGCCTTGAATCTCATCCTTATTATAGAAGCATTTGATTGTTGGGGCATTGATTTCATGGGACCATTCCCCCAATCATTTGAAAATCTGTATATTTTGCTCGCCGTAGACTATGTCACTAAATGGGTCGAAGCAATTCCATGCCTCAAAAATGACCATCACACGGTCATTAAATTTTTGAAAGAAAATATCCTGTCGCGGTTCGGAACACCTCGAGCCATCATTAGTGACGGGGGCTCACACTTCTGCAATAGACCATTTGAGAGCTTAATGAAGAAATACGGTATCTCGCATAAGGTGAGCACCCCATACCATCCACAAACAAGTGGACAAGCTGAGATTTCCAATAGAGAGATCAAACATATCCTAGAGAAAACGGTTAACCCTGATCGTAAGGACTGGTCAATCCGATTGACCGATGCCTTATGGGCGTACCGTACTGCTTTCAAAACTCCTATTAGAACATCTCCCTTTAGACTTGTCTATGGGAAAGCCTGTCACTTGCCTGTGGAATTGGAACATAAAGCATATTAGGCAATCAAAAATCTGAATTTCAATCTGGACAACGCTGGCTCGCTACGCAAACTTCAGTTGAATGAACTTGAAGAAATCCGGAACGATGCATATGAGAACTCGAGAATTTACAAGAACAGGATGAAGGCGTTTTATGATCAACATATTCTACGAAAATCATTCACGCCTGGTCAGAAAGTCCTCTTGTATGACTCTCGACTACATCTCTTTCCGGGTAAGCTTCGATCTCGTTGGACCGGCCCTTACATTGTTGTCACTGCTTATCCTCATGGGGTCGTCGAGATAAGAGATCCCGACAATGGCAAGGAGTTTAAAGTAAATGGACATCGATTGAAGCCATTTTTTGAGACATTTGATTCAGAGGACATGTCCATGCCTCTGATTGCTCCTGTTTACTAGGACTGATCTCCTAGTCTGATGGAGGTATAGGTAGGTTTATCGCTTTCATAGGTTTAGGATAGTCGCTTTCATAGGTTAGTTAGTTCAATGTTTGTGGGTAACATTACTGCAAACCCTCACGAGACTACAACTCGTCCACTAGGGGTAACCTAGGGGTTTAAAGGCTTGTTGCATACGCTAAATGCAATCGAGAGCACCTGCGAAAGTGGTATAGGTAGGATTTTATTTTTGTTATTTTTGTTCTGCTTTCTCTCTCATGCTGACAAGCTTCCATGCCGTGATCTATTGGAAACTCTCTTGATTCGTTATTCAAATACTATCTTCCCATCACTTCTCATTTACTTTCGTTATCCCATGTGCATTGCATGCTCATATCTTTTACATTGAGGACAATGTAGATTTTAGGTTGGGGGTGGGGGATTAGGTAACCTAATCAATATTTTCTTGGTCTTGAGCAACAATTGTGAAAAAATTTTAAATTTTTCTAAAAATTTTTATGAATTCGAAGTGATTTTGACGAATATCCTTGATTTAGAATTGTGAGATATATGATGTTGGTAATTTATGACTCTTGAATTTAGCTACTTGATAGATTCCATAGTTGAGTTTGAATTATCAATCCATGATTAGAGATTTTAAACATTGATTGAGTCATGGTTTCACATGTCACATCTCGCTTTCACATTAAGGTTTCAGTTTGATATTGAATGGTTAATTTGGTACTCACTAAGCATGAAAGGAACCAGCCTGAAATATCTTGCCATCATGGTATAAAAATTGAAAAGGTTGGATAATTAATCTTCACCATAGGTTTGCTCCCTATAGGTGTAGAGTTAATTCCCCATGAATGATATCTAAAAAGAGTCAGGTGTACGATCTTCACCATAGGTTTGCTCCCTATAGGTGAGGATTTGATTCCTCTTCCTTGGCATTACTTTGAATAGAAAAATCAAAAGTTAATAGGCTAATCTATGAGGCAAGTTACCAATGATTTCATGAAATTGACGATTGGATCTCTTAATGTGATTAGCTGAGATTACACTATACATCCATGGATCTCAATGTTTAAAATTTTTCTAATTGATGGATTAATGCTTTACACTTGATTATGAAGTCTACGGTGCGCTTGAGCTCAGGAGAATACAATTTCTAACATTCATGAATATTAAATTTCTCGTATTTTGTTCAAAATCATTCGGCTTTATAGAAAGTTCTCCTATAATTCTCAACTTATTTTTCGCATATTTTGCTCGGGACTAGCAAAATGCTGGTCGGGGGTTGTGTTGAGGGTCAAATATTGCATATTAGACCCCAGATATTGTCTGGATTTACGAATATAATGCTGTCTAATGGCTCGTTTTCTCATTCTTGTGTGGCAAAGTGATTTTATGAGCATGGATGGAAAAAAGGACGTTAAAAGTTGAGATTTAACGATCTGATGACGCCAAAGGCAAGGGACACACTCCAGGGGACCAAGATTGACAAATATACACGGTCAGAAATCCGAGAAAAGTTAGAAATTGAAGCTCAAGTGGCCTGAAGGACGTCCAGAATGCAAGATCACAAGGTTCCCACCATCCGTTCGGCTCGAAACTTCATACGTCGCCTGAGGACCATAAATTAACCGTACATATAAAATTTCAGCCATTGAAGATCTCGGAAAGTGCCCCAACTAACAGATCAGCCCATAAACCGTTAATTCTGGGCCCACCTGATAACAGGATATGCTTCAATTTTGGCCTCAACCCCTTAAATAGGGAGAAAAAGTGAATGGGTGGAATTGATTGCTCAAAAACATCAACATGGACCCCACGTTATATGGTGTGTACACAGTGCATCAGTACGCTGGAGGTGTGTTGCAACTCAAGTCAGGTCAAACCAACATTTGACCCGTCTCTCCTGCAGCAACGGCAACTTCCATTTTTCCTCTGCGGAAAACGGTTCGCGTGGGCCCATTTGCGGAAGCCAGTGGGCCATTATGATGGCCCACATGACAAATCCATACCGTCCATCGCATAGAAGGATCAAATCTATCCAAAAATCAAGTGATCTCATGCCAAGTCTAAGACGAGATCTGTCCGAAATAAGCTTCCGAAATAACATCAAGAAACCACCACGGTTTTGAGTTCTGCTGCATAAGAAACTCAAAGAGGGCCACTGGAATTTGATCCGAACCGTTCATGAGTGTTTAGAAACATGGCCGACTGTATCAGATTGGCAGTGTGGAAAGAAATATTCCCGGAAGAAATAGGTTTCCTGTTTCTTCAAAGAAATCGTAAAACAAGGCTATGCGAAGAGGATAGTTCGTGTGACCCTCTCCTAGGTGTCCTTCTCTTGCCAGGCGTGCACACACATGTAAATCTCGATCAAACGTAAAATGTACGGTGATAAGAAGAGTCCATGGACCACACCGAATTCAAGCCATAACGCGTCATACCTAAACGGTTTTTCGAGAGTATTGCAATGAACAGTGTGGATTTCCCAACCAACCTCGATCATGGGTCCCACCGAACACATCATCACGTCTTTGTTTACGCAAGAACAACGCTCGCGACTGCCGTTCGTTGGGAGGATGTGTGGCTCACATTTATCATTCTGATGGATGATCCGAACCAGCCAATGTACTCAGGGGGAGAAATAGACCAAATCCTGATCCTTTCCATCCATCCATGCACAAGAACAGGAGTGCACAGTCCAGATCTTCCGTCGTTCGTCGATCAACATTGTGGCCCACCAAGAGCTTGTATCCTCTTCAAATTTGGCATGATATCCTAAATCAACATCTCAGAGCCAATGGACGACTCTGACGAGAAATGAAGTTGTTGTAAGTGGGTCTCACAGATACCACGGACTCTAACACCCAAACTTACGTCTGCTTTTTGCTGCGAAAGCGCTCCTGGTCCACCGACTCCAGCAAGGAGAGCTCTCCATCGCCCTTAGCAGTCTATAAAGAGAGAAGAACGGAGAGAGAAAAAGATATTCACGGCTGGAGAGCTTAGATTGGACGTGGGCAGAGAGACAGATAAGCAGAATTTATTTTCTTTTTCTTTTTATTTTTATTTTATTTTATTTTATTTCTGTTTAAGGGATCCAGCCATTCATGTTGGGCTGAACCTCTTATCTAGGGCTAAGAGGTGAAGCTTGTAGTGAGATGGGAGATTTGATTTTATTTAAATTTTAATGCATGAATTGACGTTGATTTTAGTTAATTAATATAGGAATGTTTTAGGTTTTTAATGATCTGTTGTGACTGAAATTACAATGGGTCTGCAATGGCTTTGAATATTTCCGTTCTCTTTAATGTTTATGATGTCAGGAAGCCCTGTTGTTCACCATCGTCTCCTGGGCATGGTCGGATGTCGGTACCCTTCCTAGCCTTCATACATGTGATTGGGTGGTAATTAGTTTAATTCGGTTGTTTGCCATAGTCTTTTGGGCATGGTTTGGTGATGGAATCCATTCTAATTCATACACCTTTCGTCTCTTTGAAAATTAGATCAACGGCAGTTCAGTAATTTTCATAATTTTTGATGCAAGCATAAATTCTCCCTGATCTCTACAAGTGGATCCTCTTAATCCTTAGTTTCCTATCTCTGATTTTTTTTCCTAAGATTTAGATTAATTATTCTACAAGTATTCCACCATTGCTAATTGATTTAGAATTCATCTTTACCTAGTTCTAGTTCTATTTAATTTTAGATAACGTACAAGTTTCAGTCCCTTGAGATTCGACCTCGGTCTTACCGAGTTATTACTACATCACAACCCTGCACTTGGGGAGTGAACAAAAATATATGGCCAGCATGGATGAAACGTATACATCATGGTGGGGCCCACAGAACACCGACCATCAGCCATTGGCTGATGGCAGGGGGGAGTAGCCAATCTGTTTCCCCTCTGGACATTAATTAACAGTTCAGATCCGTCGATTGGACTGTCCAAGTGAACCGATGCACATAGGAGCACTATAACAGGGCATTGGAGCTCTCTCTCTCTCTCCCTGGGAGAAGTAGCTGTAACTACTGTGCGTGCCCAAAAATGCCCCTATTTCACTCCCGTCGAAGGGAGTCCTGTGACCTTTTTTTTTTTAAAAAAAACCACACGCACACACAACCCCACACACTCACGCTAGTGGAATTTCACCACCTATGGGTACTCGAACCCTTGACCGGGTGTTGAGACTCCTAAGAGTTTACCACCTGAGCAAGAGTAAGGACCCGAGTCCCTGTGACCCTAAGCTCTGTGGGTCCACCGCGATGTCCTTGTGCATCCACTCCCTCTATCAGATCTCCGCAGCTTATGTTAGGACATTAGGCAGATCCAACACTCGAGGGATGCGGTTTTGCTAGTGACCCAACACTAATCAGTTAGCTGGTGTCAAAGCTCTGTGAGCCCCATATAATGTATGTGTTTTACCCATGCTGTCCATCCATTTTACCGGCTCATTTTAGGTAATTTCCCAAAAATAGAAACGATCCAAAGTTGACCACACCACAGGAAACAATGGAAAATGATTAATGCTTACGGTTGAAAAAGTTATTGCCTATTTGAGACCACCGTGTTGTGCACGGGTAATCAACCTCGGCATTAAGTGAGCCGCGTGCCAATGATAAATGCACAAAAGTTAGGATAGAAAATCTCAAAGAAACTTCAAATTCACGTAATCGCCTACATGATGATTAAATTGACCTTTCGGGGAGTCCAGCGGTCATAGTGGGGTAGCTCTTTTGAATTAATTGGATGCCATACATCCATCATTGTGGACCACGCACAACCCTTATTATAAAATCCACCCTCAGCCCCATAAAATATCCACGTAGACAATATGCACCAAAACTTGTTGTAATTGGCTACGGCTTGTTTAATAGGCACTAAAAAAAAATGGGCTCTTTTTCTTCTTCTTTTGAATGACTTTAGTATTGAAATTCTTTTGAATCTACCACCAAGCCATGAGTAGGGAAGTACGGACCTAGGGGCTCACCAATTTCTAGTTAATAATGTATCATAGATCATATATTGTTGGTTACGAGTAAAATTCATATATAATCTATAGGACATATAGCCTTAGTAGTTTTGAACATTTTTCTGTTACAATTAGTCTTAGAGATGTATTATTAGAGAATAAACTGTCATTAAAAATGTAATTCCTTAGCAAGGGACCTTGAGAGTTTACTTCATGAAGCGCAATGAATGGCCCGTATCTAACTCATTTTCTTTCAATTCTTTTAATGTCCTAGCCCACACTAACTTACGTTCTTCTCTCTTGGGTAAAAAGGATCTGCACGGCCACCTAAAAACTATGTGACATCCTACTTATCTATTTATTGCATTAGCTTATGTTAGAACTTAGTTTCAAAATTACTTAGACAGATTTTGAATGAGCCCACAATGAAGAAAATAATGAATGTGGGTCGTCCTCCCATTTTCTTTCACTCTTCATCAGTAGACCTCACCTTTCACTCCGCCTCTCTTCTTTTTTCTCTTCCATGAAATCTCTCACATTTTTCTCTCTATCCCCTTTTTTCTCCACATGCATCACACTTACTATATCTCTTAATTACAATTAACTTAAATGAGATGGACTCATTTTTAAGTGGTTAGCAAACATGCCCTAGTTACCAATTTATTAATTACAAATCGCACGTGCAAGCATTATATAATACAGTGAGATTTGGACATTAAAGACAAAATAGAGTATATGTTTTTGTAATTTTTTCAAAAGAAAGAAAGAAAATGGTAAATATGGGGGCCCCGGTTACATGCTTTATTACAATAATCTCTATTTAGAAATTCTCACACAGCTTGACACAAGTAAGAACTTTCACCTCATGCCCTAACCCCAACATCTTAAACCCAAGAAGAATAAAATACACTACCATTTTAATACTAAAAAGAAAAATGGACCGTCCTCAAGTTCGGTTACTCATCCACGGTGCGAATTTGCATGCATATACATCAATCTAAACCATTCAAGTCGTAGGGCCCATTGTGATTGAATGATCCAACTATCAACTTGACCTATCAAAATGGATGGATGAGAATTAAACCATTGAATCAGGTTATTAATATCGTCCGATCCATATGATTTTTGGGCTACGAT
Organism: Magnolia kwangsiensis; assembly: GCA_037074715.1. NCBI lineage: Eukaryota > Viridiplantae > Streptophyta > Magnoliopsida > Magnoliales > Magnoliaceae > Magnolia > Magnolia kwangsiensis. Next base: position 104,973,617 of record CM073581.1, read on the forward strand.
CCATCCAAGTAAGGCCCTGCGATTAGGACGGTCGGGATTGCCATGTTTACATGCAACAGATACGGTGGACGTGTGTAACCGCTTAAACATGGAGTTTTCTAGCAACCCATGACTTGGTTGCGCTTGAGCTTGGGTTTCTCTGCGACGGTCCCATCGTTCCCAGCAAGTGCTCTGTATTTATCTTTTCTAGTGAAACTGGTGCACTCATATGAGAGACTTGCAGCTATGACCCTTTGTATGTAGTTAGCCACTTCATGGCTAGACTTCCCAGCACTGCATGTAAGTTCATGTGGCAACTTACTCAGGAACGTGACTTCATACGCCGGACTTGGGTTCATGAAGAAGTAAAATGGATCCATCCCTTTCCACCCTCGAGCTGTGGTCCCATGGAACATGCTCATTCGATTAGCCATCGCCACTGGGACAATCTGGTCCGTTAGTTCTGCAAACAACGCCGAGAACCTCAGCAAGAATGGCTCGCGACACGTGGTCCCCTCTGGGCATATGACAAGGTCTCCCTCCTCTAGTAGCTTCTTGATCATAGCGGCATCGGTGGCGCGGTCACGTGTGAGACGCACGGTCTTGATGGGGGAGAGGAACTCAGAGAGGCGGGACACGGAGTATGTGACTGCAGCGATCGGACGGCCCAGGGCCGTCGAGAGGAAGATGGGATCGAGAAGAGTCCTGTGGGAGCAGATGAAGAGGACGCCAGTATGGCCCAGTGATTTCTGGGCTGGGGGAGGTGGGGTCCCTTTAACGGTGACTCGGACTCCAAGTGCCCAAAATGCATAGTAGACCAACGGCATCGGGAGAAGTGCACCAGCGGCGATTCGAAGGCAGGCAAGCAAAAAGCCTACTGGAATCCATAAGATGGTCAGTAAGGCCATCAACGGCGTAGGTTTCTGGACCAATCGACCATCATGGAAGACGATCGGCTTCGGTAGCTTGTCTCGGCTTACTGGGTCCACTTCAGGCTTTGGTGGGACCATGTAGCTTTCCTGTGCACACGCAAGTATTATGTTAATTTATATGATTTTGTAATTATCAAAGCACTATCGGGTTCACTTCTGTAGACGATCTTGTACATCCATTTTTGCATGAACAGATTGGACAGTTCTGATCAACCTATGAACGGTGGACTGGACCTGATGACGGTCCAGATTGGTGATTTGGATCCCAGCGGATCCATTCGGAACGGAGTGCATGGTTATCCTAAGGCCCACTGTACTGTTTTTCTGACATCGAATCTGTTGATTAGGTCAAGAAGACCCAGATGAAAGGAAAAAACAAAGATCAGCTTGATCCAATACTTTTATGGCCTCCAAAAAGTTTGTAATAGTCGACATTCATTCAACACTGTTTCCTGTAATGTGATATACTTGAGATTGGGATATACCTCATTTTTTGTATAATATCATAAAATGATCTATAAAAATAGATAAAAATAGATGGATGACATGGATGAAAAACATACATCACGGTGGGGCCCATAGACCACCGAACATCAGCCATTGGCTGGTGGCAGGGGAAGTAGCCAATCCGTTTCCATTCTATAGACGTTTGTATTAGAAATAATCACATACATCGGATGTATGTGTACTTCCAGTACAGCCATTTCTTTTTCACCTACGAATCGGATGTTAACAATATCAGATCCATGCAAAACCATGAGTTCATCACATGGTACGTACGAAAATCAGTCAAATCCAAAAGCGGAGGACACAACATCGTAACCCCTGGATAGATGGTGTATGATTCTCTGTACTTGTACGATGCACCTAACAAGCAGGTCGGCCTGATTTTTATACTGAGTGATCATCATGGTGTGGTCCACCTTTTGCAAGGATAGAATATTCTTCACATGTTAAAAAATGTTGTATTTGTTTTAAAATAATATTAAAAATTTGAATTTTCAAATTTCAGTATTTTCCCTCTACATTTAAATTTTGGTGATTTTGAAGTGTTGGTTTTGTCCCACATTGAATTTGACAAGAGAAATTCTCTTATTTATATGATAGGCTTTTTGCCTAGTGCTTGAGCCCCTTTCAGGGGGCATGTGAATTTGGTCCTGTAGGGGGGCTATGCCAATAGCTCTAATCTATGCCATTCACCACACACACGCGCGTGCGTCTAGCCGAGTCGTGCCGAGCCGAGCCGAGTCCGTGTCCGCGTCCGCGTGCGCGACGGGACGGGCTGGGTTGGGCGCGGGTGCGGGTGCGGTGTAAGTGTACTCGCGTGGGTGTGTGTATATGGGTACTCACAGGACTGTATGTGCGAGAGTGTACTCGCACTTGCGCCTTTTCGTTTTAAACCAGAGAGATGCTTCCCTTCCGGTTGGTCGCCCCTGTTGGGTTTAAACCCAACGAACCTAACCTTTTGTAAAGGGTGCTTATGCACCATTTCGGAGTCTATATAAAGACTTCCGATTCCAGTTTCAAAATATGAAAATACTCTTTCTTATAAAACTCTCTCTAATACGGTTTTACCATTGTTACTGAGTTCATTGCTGAGTCAACTCAGCACTTTCGAATTAAACTGCAAGTGATTGGAGACCGTGTACAGTGAGTGCACCGCTGGGATTGGGTCATAGTCGTTGTATCCTGCAAGTCGATTGCTCTGGAAACCTGTTGCACTTGGGACGTTGTCCAAGGAGAGCAAATTCGATTTCAAGCCGAGTGACTCAGTCACGTTTCGACTCAATTCAATAAGTTTTTCTTTCTCTAAATTTATTTTCCTCTCGATTTTATAATTTATTTAATTTAACATATTATCCAACAAAAAAATGATGGGAAAACTCACGTACAGCCGCTGCATGCATGTGATCATTTCTACGTTTGTCCATGCGCATGCGCGTCGTACAGCCCCATACGCACCGAAAGAAAACCGAGTATTTGAAGGACTAGTAGGTGTTATTGGTGAAAAGAAAAGATGCTTTTTTCGAGAATGAAAACGACCGAAAAGTCGTTTCATCCTCTAAACGGTGGGGGTTGAAAGATGCAACCTACGTACGGCCACCAAAGATCTCAATTTCGGCTCTTAAATTCAAAATTTATGATTTGGTGAGTGGGGCCCACCGCGCCCCCATATCAGATGGATATTGAAATTCAAGAAGTTGGTAGATAAGCTTTTAATCTAATCTAATTGAAAACATATTAGCAATAATCAGGGCTATCTAAACCGTTCAATTACAATCGATCGGATCCGTTCGCAGCCTGATTCACCACACAAATGTGTAATCTAATATACATTTGAAGAATGCAAACCTGGCAAAGTGACATGAACGGGAAATCGGTCCTCCGATCGCCGAGTCCGATCTCCGGGGAAGCATCTCCAAAGGTCTCACGTAGTGCGGTCGCCTTGTTACGGCCGACCAAGACCCCAGTGCGAAGAACAAACCCAGTGGCTCGACCTTTGTAAGTAGAGATCTCCGTCCCAATGACTTTATCAGCACCCAAGTATTCCTTAAGGAATGCTTCCACCATAATCCTTGGATTGGCCGTGAGAACACATCGCCGACCGCACGATGAGAATACCCGCCACGACTCGGGGTGGAGATCGGTCGAGTAGAACTTCGGAAGGACAGCACGTGCCACCGATTCAATATCAGCCACCTTCATCCCCGCTAGCGTCGCGAAGATTAGAACTTGGATCCCAGCCGATTCCGATACAAAGTAGTAAAGAACACCAGCGATCGGCGATGCAAGGAGCAAGAATAGGAGCCGTAGGATGCCTCCCACCTCAAACGCGACCAATGCAAAGTAAGGGAATGAGCTGCGGCCACGTAGAAGGGTCCCATCCATGTCGGCGACCACCGTGTGTTTTTCACGTCCGATCGATGCGCACTTGTCGACTGACTGGAAACGATGGTTGTATTGATTAGGATGGTGGGCCATGATCAGGAGATTGTTGTATGTGTGCACTAGGCGTATGTTAGAAAAGAGGCTAAGGTTGTTTTGAGGTTGGGACGCATAGCTATGTTTGGTGCACGTATATATAGAGAAAGATGGAAAGGCCCACGTAGTATAAGTTAAACGTAAGAGAGCGTTGCGTGTTAAAATAGAGGGGAGTTGGAAGCAGAAGCGGACAATGCACCCTGTTTACAATATCAATGGTTGCGCCGAGATTTCCAAAATGACGGAAGGGCTTTGGATTCACCGTGCAGGTGGGCTCACGGTAACGTTATCGTTCGCACCGCCAAGTCTGTCTTCTTTCACTCTACCTTGACGTTGATTGGACCCCACTTCCTTACCCTTTAGTTAGTTATTGTTGCTTCCTCTTTTCAAAAATGACGGTCTCTCAGGTCGTTTGGTAGTCCGCTGACTACGAAATCATTTAGTCGAGTGGGGCCCACGGTTAGTTACCGAATGCACTTTTCTGGGACTCGCGGTTCGTAAGTGCCCACGTGGCGCCAGTGTGAGAGATCCGGTCCGTTCATGATGGAAAGGGATTGGCTACTCCCCCTGCCACTAGCAAATAGCTAGTGGTCGGTGCTCTGTGGCCCCAGCAAGATGTTCGTGTTTCATCCATGCTGTCCACCCATTCTTCAAGATCATTTTATGGTGCGGGCCTAAAAATAAGGTTGATCTAAATCTCAAGTGGACCACACAATGTTGATTGAACAGCCGCCGTTAAAAACTTCCTGGGGCCACAACGGTTTTGAATCAACCTGATATATATATATATATATATATATATATATATATATATATATATATATATATATATATATGACCTAATCAACAGGTTAGATGTCATATAACCATTACAGTGGGCCCAAGAGGTTTTTAATGATGGACATCCAATCACTACTGTTTTCTCATGGTGTGGCCCACCTGAGATTCAGATCTACCTAATTGTTGGGATCAAGCCCCAAAATTATCTTTCAAAATGGACGGACAGGGTGGATAAAACACATATACATCACGGTGGGGTTCACATGGCACCGACCACTAGCCACTTGGCTGGTGGCGGCGTCACTGGCCAAACGGCGTCCGTTCATGGGAAGCAGATTAGTTATGGTGACAGGTTGAGTAGCGAGACTGGCTTCCGAAATGACGTCACAAAGTTCTGTGGGCCCGCCATGATGTATGTGTTATATCCACACCGTTCATCCATCAAGAGAGATCATATTAACGGATGAGACAGATCCAAAGCTCAAGTAGACTCCACCAAAGAAAACAGTGGAGGGAATGACGCCCACTATTTAACACCTATAAGGACCACAAAAGTTTTTGATGAAGCTGATATTTGTGTCTTCCCTTCTTCAATGTGTGTTGATACATGGACAGGTTGATCTCAAATAAACATCATGATGCACCTTAGTAAGGTTTCAACGGTGGGCGTAACTCTCCCCAATATTTTCTTTGATGGGTCTATTTCATCTTTGGATTTGCTGGTGCGAGAAGTCTTAAATCTGAGTCCTTTCGCAACTAGAATGCGAAAGGGTCCTTTCGCGTCCTTTCACAATTGGGGGATGCGAAAGGGAAGTCTCCTAAAGTATAAATAGGTGTTCCTAGGACTTTTCTATTGTATAAGAAAGTTTTCTAAAGGGGTTCTAGGGAAACTAAAGGGTATAGCAAGTGTGAGATTCGAAGGTTGTACGGATCGGGTAAGTCCTTTCTCTTTGTAATTTCTGTTTTCATAGTGGAGATCTGTTACTTTGTATCGTGGTTTTTTCCCGCAAGGGTTTTCCACGTTAAATCTAGGTGTTCTTTGTGTTCTCTTGTGTGTTTGGTGTCATTGGATTGCTATCCTAGATCTAGATCTGTGTGATTCCGCAGGTCAAAATCCCCAACAATTAGTATCAGAGCTATCGTTGGGGCACAGATCTGAATCTGAGAGATTAGTAATAATGGTGAGCGCTAAGTATGAGATTGAGAAATACTCAGGAAAAAATAATTTTGAGTTATGAAAGGTTAAGATGATTAGCTTGTTAACCAAGCAAGGCGAGGATGGTACTCTTGAGGAGCGGAAGTCTACTACGAATGATGCTGATTGGAATGCTCTTGATAAGAAAGCTTTATCATCGATCCGTTTATGTCTTACGGATGAGGTTCTCTATAATGTCATGAGGGAGAAAACTGCAGGTAAGTTATAGGCGAAGTTAGAGGATGTCTATGCGAAGAAATCCTCAGAAAATCGCCTACACTTGAAACGGCAGTGGTATAACTTCAAGATGACAGAGGGTGGAGATCTGGAAGCTCACATCAGCAATTTTAATAAATTGGTTTGCAAATTGTTGGATATGGAGGAAGTGATGAAAGATGAAGGACAAGAATATATGTTGCTGAATTCTCTCCCGGCGTCCTATGAGGCATTCAAGGACACTATGTGCAGCATGAATAAAATCCTGAGTGTCGACACAGTTATCTCAGCCCTTCAAGGGAAGGCTATGAGACAACTGAACAGCGACATGGAGACATCTTCTGATGCACTGTTTACAGTAGGTAGAAATTCTGGACAAGGTAAAGGTTCTTCTGGTTATACATCCAAATCTAGGGGCAAGGGCAAAGGAAAGGTAAAGTGCTGGAATTATGGGAAGGAAGGACATGTGAAGAGGAATAGTAAAAATCCTAAATCGAAGAGGGAAGATTCCGAGGCTTCATGCAAGGAGGATAATGTTGTCACGTCAGATGGATCGAGTGGATGTGATGGTGATGTTTTATCTGTGTTTTCGCTTAGATGGTCATACGATGATCGTAAGGATGAGTGGATGCTAGACACAGGGGCATCTTTTCACATGACTCCTCATCGGAGTTGGTTCACCAGCTACAGGGAGTGCGATGGTGGACAGGTATCTATGAGCAATGACATTACCTGTAATATTGTGGTTGTTTCTGTGCGCATCAGAATGTTTGATGGGGTGTAGCGTACCTTGACAGATGTGAGACACATTCCTGATTTGAAGCAGAATCTGATTTTTCTTGGTGTGCTTGAGGCAAAAGGATACAAGTACACAGGTATTGATGGTGCTCTTAAAGTATCCAAGGGGGCATGGGTAATCATGAAAGAGCAACGACTCGGTAACTTATACAAGTTGATCGGGAGCACTTAAAAAGGTGGAGCTATAGTGGATGTAGCGGATTCCACCTCTGCACATGTGTGGCATGTTGGGCATGGCCACATGAGCAGGCAGGGTAGGAAGGTTGAGACGAGCGGACAGGGATACAGAGCAGGTGGAGCAGCCACCTGTGAGAAGAAACACACAGCATGATCGCGGGATATCGGCGAGGTACATGGACGACTTCAATATCGCAGGAGGATTCATCTTCTATTCAGATGGCTCTAGGTGAGCCTGGTGCTGAGAAGTGAAAGGTGACTATGGGCGATGTGATGGATTTGTTGTACCAGACCAACATATGGGAGCGGGTGGAGCTTCCAGTGGGGTTGGAAAGCAGTTGGATGTAGGTGGATCTTCAAGAGGATACAGCATAGATACAGAGCGAGGTTGGTGGCGATGGGTTATGCTCAGGGAGAAGGGATCGGCTTCTCAGAGATATTCGGGCCGACGGTATAGCAGGTGTCTATTAGATCAGTGATTGGCGCTGGTTGGTCAATGTGATCTTGAGCTGGAAGGAAGGATGTGGAGTTTGCACTTCTGCAAGGAAAAGTGAAGAGCTGATCTACATGAAGCAACCAGGGCAGTTCGAAGTTAAAGGGGCTGAGAAAAGACTTTGCAAGAGGTCGTAGTTCGGCCTGTCGCCTAGGCAGTGGTTTGATTTCTTCATGGTGGGTCAGGTATTGTATGTTGATAACGTGTGGATCGCCAATTATGACATGTCAGAAATCAATATACTGAAGACTCAGGACATCCAGGATGAAGGATCGGGGGGTTGCAAAGATGGTTCTCGGCGTTGAGACTGAAGGAGGAGTAGGCTTTGGTAATCACAGGAGGAATACCTTATGTGTAGGTATTGATCCAGGATGTGATGGGCCAGGTAAAGCTGGAGAGCGTTCCCTACGTATCTCTCCTCAAGTTTTCCTCAGGATTTGTCCCAAAACAGATGAAGAAAAGAAGGATATCTAATGAGCCTTATTCGAATGCGATTGGCATTGTATGTCAAGGTCTGGATTAGACCGGTTATTTCACAGGCTATCAGTGTTGTGAGCAAGTACCCTGGCAAGCAATATTGGGTAGTGGTGAGATGGTAAGAAGACTACGTCTTTTCTTTTGGGAAGACAGGAGCAAAGGTGGCTGGGCATGTGGATTTAGATCCGGCAGACATGATCAACAAGAATGTTCCTGCAGAGAAGTTCAAGTTCTGTGCAACTTCTCTGGGCTTGACGATGGCGTAAAAGGAAGACAGAGTGTGCAAGAGAAGCTATGATGTGATATATAAATAAGAGAAGAGGTCAAGAAACTACACGGTTGAAGATTGAAGACATGGTGGAGATTGTTGCGAGATGTCTTAAATCTGAATCCTTTCGCAATTGGGATGCGAAAGGGAAGTTTCCTAAACTATAAATATGTGTTCCTAGGGCTTTTTTATTGTATGGGAAAGTTTTCTAAAGGGGTTTCAGGAAAATTAAAGGGTGTAGCAAGGGTGAGATTCGAGGTTATTCGAATCGAGTAAGTCTTTTCTCTTTGTAATTTCTCTTTTCATAGTAGAGATCTGTCTCTTTTTGCCATGATTTTTTCCCGCAAGGGTTTTTCGCGTTAAATCTGGGTGTTCTTTGTGTTCTCTTATGTGCTTGGTGCCATTGGATTGCTATCCTAGATCTAGATCTGTGTGATTCCGCAAGTCAAAATCCCCAACATCTGCCTCATTCTTTGGATCATGTAATAAAATGATCTTTCCAAATGGATGACCGGTGTAGATATAATACATACATCACGGTGGGCCCACAGACTTAGTGACGCCAGTCTCGCTACTCAACCCGTCAGTGGCTAAATCGCGTCCCCGTTCACGACGATTCCTTCCGGACGCGGATTGGGTACTTCCCTGCCCGACGCTACCTAGGAACGGTCAAGGACTATGAGGGGCCACCGTGATGTATGGATTTTATCCACACCGTCCGTCCGTTTTGTCCTATCATTTTTGGGTTGAGTAAAAACATAGGCTACCGTGATGTATGGACTTTATTCACACCATCCCTCCATTTTGTCCTATCATTTTTGGGTTGAGTAAAAAAATGAGGCAATTTGCATGTTAAAAACTATTTCACAAAATAATATTGAAAAACAAAAGACAAATTTTAATTTTACATTAGACTGAATCACATATCCCCTTCCCTCCTTTTTCAATATTATTTTGTGAAATAGTTTTTAACATGCAAATTGCCTCATTTTGTGAAATAGTTTTTAACATGTGCAAATTGCCTCATGCAAATTGCCTCACTTTATACTTCACATGTGTTAATTTTACACCTAGAATTGAGATTTTCGGTGAATTATTGGTGAATCACTACAACACTACAACATCTTAAAAAGAAAAATTGTTTAGAGAGCTCATATCAGATCCTGGACTTGGATAATTCTGGACATGAAGGGTTTAAATTAACACATGTGAAGTATAAAGTGCGCCCACTAGCACCCCTACAACCACATTACCTCACTGCCCATGCCTAGAGCTGTACACGAGTCGAGTTGAGCCGAGCATTGCCCTACTCATACTCAGCTCTTAATGCCCGTGTCCTACTCGTACTCAGCTCTACTCGGCCATCGAACATGAATTTGCTGCTTGTGCTCTACTCGCCCGAGTACAAGTAGAAAACGAGTACAAGTCAGCTTTAATCTGAGAAATTCAAATCTAAATTCACCCCACCACCTACCGTGTGTCAGCTTTAAAATCTAACAGCCACAGTCAAAAGGAATAGAATCCTCTAAAAACCCTTCCCAGGAAGAGCGTGCAACATCCAACCTGTTTGGGCCACCGTGATGTACGTGTGAAATCCACTCCATGTATCGGTTGCAGAACCTCATTTCAAGACCTGGGTCCTAAAATAAAAAAGATTCAAACGTCAAGTGGACCACACTATAGAGAGCGGTGGGGATGGGGACACCCACCATAGAAACCTTCATGGCATGTACCGTGTTTTCTATAAGCCATCAAATCTATTCATATGGTGAGCCCCACCCGGACGAAGATCCATACCAAATATCCACTTGATCCAATGGTCAGTCAAGACTGATTGAATTAAAGTTTTTAGCCGTGATTTTACATTATTCCATGTGGCCCACCACAGTTTCAAATCAATCTTATTTTTGCATGGAGGTGAAGATGAGGTGTAGTGGATGTTATAGTATGGAGAGTGAGTGGACAAAAACTTACTTTCTCCAAGTGGACCGGATCTGCTTTCTATGAAACCGGTATTATTATTAACAGCATGCTCCTGTCTGCAATTTATACGAGTACAAACCATGTTTGAGTAATCTAGACCATTGATATTAGTCTAACTCAGGTAGATGACCTCTGCACCAAAAACTGCCCATCCTAACTGTCAATTAGGTGTCTAACAAATAGACAATTGAGAAAGATGGACAACGTATAGAAAAAAACAACTAGAAAAAAAGACGGACACGAGTCGAGTACCGAGTAGAGTACTGAGTCGAGCACTACTTTGCTTGTACTCTACTCGAACTCATAACGAGTAGAAAAAAACCACTCGTACTCGGCTCAAACACCTGATGAGTAGAGTCGAGTCGAGCGAGTACCCAAGCTTTCTCTGCTCATGTACAGCTCTACCCATGCCCTTGCCCGTGCTCGTGCCCAAGCGTGAGCATGAGCACACATGCGTGTGTTCCAATGTGTAAACTGAGCATCTCTCTCCCATTTCTCTAAGTAAGAATACTTAACACACAAGGATTTATAAAGTAAAAGTCTTCTATCACTCTATCCAATGTGGGACTAAACAAAACACTTTTTCTTTGATTTTTTAAAATTTTTTTTGGAGGAAAAACGAATTTTCAAATTTTTTAAAAATATTTTCTTTTTTATTTTTAAATAAAAAATCTTAACAAATCTCCCACTTAATTTTAAAATAAAAGAAAATTCTATCAAAGATAAGAGACAATTATTATGCATAAAGATATCCTTGCTATTTGAATCTTTCCTTAATGTAAGTGTTATGGGTAAAAATGAACTACTAAGAGAGGTGAGGTCGGCTCAAATATCCATATTTGTCTCATGGTCGGCTAGCATCAATCTTAACTAAGGAGCTCCTCAAACGGCTAGATAGTGGTAGTGAGGAGATCAGCAAGAAGATGAAGCACATTCGTTTCCTTCGACAGAGAACAAGAGTTGAACCCTTTCACGGTCCCATCCATTTTTGAGCTTCTGTGAGGAGATTTTTTTGTGGATTACTAAGAGATGTCCAAGTCGTAGTCTCATACATGGGACTATGCAATTCGGAACTTACAATGAAGCCCCCACACTAAATGATAAGATGAAAAGGATGGTTATCCCCGATGTCATCTATGCTCCACTAAGGAAGGGAGCTCGAACACGACCCTTATGAGCAGATCGGCAATCTGGTTGAGATGCAAGGACTTGAGGCCTAAGACCTTACCTCACGGCACAAACTACCAATATTGGAACAAGTTCGACCACGACTCACCAAAGATCAGCTCGAATGGTTGGCCCTAGTCTCCCAAAACATGTCCTGACGACTTAATCTTATCATTACTGATGATCTCGTGAAACGATTGAGAAACAATAGCTAAACGTACACATGTGATTTAGGAAGCGTTTCTCTCCATGTAATCAACTCGTGGCCTATAAATCAAGGCTTCATCTATAGTGGAAGGTACGCACCAGTAAACCCTCAACTCTACTGAATCTAATTTGCTTGATTCTAACTTAGGCATCGGAGGGTCCCCCTGCTACAGCCAGAGTCTCCTTTGTTGCCTTCATGTGCAGGTACTCAAAGGTCCAGCGAGGGTTAATCAAATTTCTGCATCAACAGTATCTTAAAATTTTATCAAAATTCCTGTTAGTCACAACTTTGAATCAATTATTTCTAAATGATAAAGCCAAAGATACTATACACATAATAGCATCTACATTATATGAGTTCTCTTATATTACTCGCTTAGCATTTTTAATAGTCATGTGCTTATCCTCTTTCATGAATAATCGTGGAAAAAACTATAACTCTTATGAGAGGTGGCGCCACTTTTATATTTATATAGGTGACATTCTTCTTGTATTTCTATTAGTACTATTTAAAACACTTGTTCTTGAAACTAAATTTTATCGACTAATTTTATTTTTTTTTGGTGTCATAAAATGATATGGCAAAATGAATGGACCTTGTGGATAAAATCCACACATCATGAGAAGTCCTATTAGTTCATAGCTAGGGACTGATGGGGTTAGTACCCAATCCACATACCCTCCTTTCCTTCGGGTTGATGGGGCCGGAATGCAGGTTGTGTACTATCCCCACTAGGACCTCACTAGAGACAAACATCTAACAAAGGCTCCTTGGGACTTACCATGATGTATGTTTTTTATCCATGCTGTCCATCCATTTTGACAGGTCATTTTAGGGTATGATCCTAAAATGAATGTAGATTGTAGACTCAATTGAACCACGCCGCAAGAAGTAATGGGGATTGAATGCGTATCGTTGAAAATTTCTTGAAGGCCATGAAAGTTTTTGGATAAGCTAATATTTATGTTTTCCCTTTGTCTAGGTCTGTGTTGCCGACAAGACAAAACGTATGAACATGTTAGATGTCAAACTAACATCACGGTGGCCCCTAGGAAGACTTCAACCATACGCATCATTGTCACGATTGCTTCCTTGGTGCGATCCACTTAAGCCTTTTATATGTATGCACATGCCTTAAGATAATCTTAAAAAATAGATGGATAGCATGTATAAAAGTAAAACACATACATCCTGGTGGGCCCAATGGAGCCCTGCCAGGACCGTCCGTCTCTAAGTTCTAGCTAGGTCATGGTGGGGATAGCACCCGGGACCGCGTCCGTTGGCCCCACAGGCCACATCCTTGTTTTATGTTCACAGTAAATCCAAATGATTATTCAGGTACAAAACTAACATGGACCATACCATTAGGAACAATTTAAAATTGCGCCTAAAACCTCAGAGTTCATGTGGTATTACCCACCTGAGTTTTGGATCAGGATGATTTTATTTATTATCCACTCATCCTGATTAACCACACCTGATGGACGGATTTGATGACATATACAGATCGTGGAGGCCCCATTCGCAAGCCTATGGTAGGTGTCCCATGCCCATTGTTTCCTGTGGTGTGTGGCCCACCTGGGTTGTGGATACCGCTAAATTTTCTTCCCATGTTACAGGTGAATATCCCACAGAAAAAACGGTGGTTCAGATCTTTATATGATGGAGGGTATTGAAGAGAATCTTATCTTAAGATTGACCAAAGAACTTTGTTGTTGAAAGCACCGTGTGAAACTGGTGTAGGACCAACTCGGTCTTGGCAGTGCCTCTGTGGGTCCATGCCGTCCTTCCAGTTTAAAGATCCAAGGCTCAAGTGGGCCACACCCCAAGAAGCAGTGGTCACAAACTGACAATAAGACCACCCTGATGTTTATTTGCCTTCCAACCTGTTTATAACGTCACATATACATAGATGAAGGAAAAAAACGAATACCAGCTTGATTATAAAAAAAAAATAAAATTAATTATATATAAAAAAGAATTAAAAGAAAACTTTCGTGGCCTCTGAGAAGTTTTCAATGGTAAGTGTTCAATTCCTATTATTTTATGTGTGGCCCACTTGAGCTTTGGATCTGCCTCCTTTTTGGGTTCATGCCTTAAAATTATCTGTTAAAATGGATGGCCGGCGTGGATAAAACATATACATTAGAGTGGGCTCCACAGAGCCCCGGATGGCAGTGTTAGGACGCAATCCATCTACTCGCTAAGTGTACCTTTTGGGACTTGCGGTTTGCATCTGCCTAGGTGGCACAACAGTAAGAGATCCGATCCGTTCATCAGGTGGGCACCGTCATGTAGACACCATGTCCGGTCAGCTTGTCAGATGAGCCACATAAGCAAGGATCTCTATTCAATGGAAACAGTGGGCCAACAAATGAACGTACTAGCTTGCTAGATGAGTAGACCAGCTTGATTTTAAGTTTAAGGGGATTTTGAAAGTGTATTATATACCATGAATGGCTCAGATCTAGCACAGATGTTCGATTTTGGCACGTGTTCTGATAAGCCCTCATATCCATCTGGCGCAAGAGAGTACGCTAGGTGCTACGCTTCCTGATTTTCAACTCAGATGCTCGTCATCTTAAGGCCCACCTTTTGTACGGATGGGATATTCTGTATTGTATGACCATTTCTCGTTTCAAAGTAGGGATTGATCTCCTGCGAGGAAAAAAGGACGGTTGTCCGTTGAGTCCGTTGAGACCATTGAATTACCGGGTCCACCATCATTCCTGCAGTGAAATTGGACCCGATCTTGCAATGATGCAACCCACCCCACGCATTTACTCCATGGGTCCTATGTCAAATGGGGTGGGCACCGTCTTTTCTAGTGGGCAATGTATCTTACATCTACAATAACTCCCAACCTATTGCCTTGGATCTGGAAACATGTTCGGAAATCCAAACCGTTGATCCGACGGGAATCAAAGTTGATAGTGTTTGCTTAAAAATCTTTAAGAGTGGAGATTCTAGACTTTCAATCAATGGCCGGAAAATCTGGACAAGAAGGAATAGAATAAAATGATCAAAGGGCTGAAATGTTCTAAATATGAATTTCTTTTTTTTTACTTTTTTTTGGTGTCCTCATGTAAGGCGAGGCCCATCATATGAACGGTTTGGATCATTGAACATGACCCATGACCTTTGTCAATCACACCATTTTCCCTTTAGCTTGCCAAGTTGCTCGTCTCTCTACCAGGCGGTTGCTCGTCTCACACGAGTATCCCAAGCCGCCTTGCCTCTCAGGCCACGAACAGACAGGTCCGTGGGGGGCCCACCGTGATGTATTTGTTTATCCACGCCGTCTAACTCTTTTGTCAAATCATTTTAAGGTATGAGCTCAAAAATTAGATAGATGCAATTCTCATGTGGACCACAACAGATGACTTTTACATTTAATGCAACTTGCATTTTAATGATACCGGCATTTAATGCAACCCAAGCTTACTGTGGTGAACTAATATACCTTATTTTTTGGTTAACATATTAAAATGATATTAGAAAAGGGATGGAAGGCGTGGATGAACAGATACGAGGTGTGTGAGGTTAGGATGTAATCCGAATCCAGTAACACCTTATTCTGGTTGTTCCGGCCCCGTGGGGGCCACCATGATGTATTTATTTATCCACGCAGTCCAACTCTTTCGTTAGATCATTTTCACGTACGAGCCCAAAAATTAGATAGATACAACTCCCAAGTAGACCACAGTACAGGTGGACGCGGATTTCCTGCGAAAGCCTTTCGCACGAAGTTCCTGCGCAAGGATCCGGGTGGGGCCCATTACAGTGTATGTGAGAAATTCATTCCGCCCATCCGTTTTAAAATCTCATTTTACTGAGTGTGACAAAAAAGGAAGTGGATAAAAAACTCCGGTGGGTCAAACGAGAGGGAAAATTAGGGAAAGAAAATTTTACCGTTGAAATATTCCCAGGCTCTACCTTGATGTTTCTAGGTTATCCAAACCGTTTATAAGGTCATTGTCAATGGGATGAAGTGATATATATATATATATATATATATATATATATATATATATATATATATATATATATATATATATATATATATATATACTGATACAATAATTTTTTGGGCATAAGAATGCTTCAACGGTGCTCACTGAATGATCACTGTTTCCTTTCGTGTGTCCCATTTGAGTTCTAGATACACCTAATTTTTTACCGAAAGTTTTTAAATGATCTCGAAAAATGGATGAACAGAGTTGATTTATCAAAAACATGTCGTTGGCCCCACGTGGCATCCTTGCGCAGGAACTTCATGCGGAAGGCTTTCGCAGGAAATCCGCGTCCAGTACAGGTGACTCTTACATTTTAACGCAACTTACATTTTAATGATATCTGCGTTTAATGCAACCCAAGCTTACTGTGGTACAGTTCAACGCTGTATCTACCCTACTTTTAGGTTTACATCTTAAAATGATATTAGAAAAGGAATGGAAGGCATGGATGAACAAAGAGGTGGGCCAGGTTAGGACGTAGTCCGAATCCAGTTATACCACTGTTAGTGGGATGAAAAATGGTACAAATAGGTTTACCTTATTCTGGTTGTTCCGGCCCCACCTAATCATCTTCCTTTGAAAAGAGAAAATCTTTCACATGATGGTGCGTGCATCACATGCACAAGAAATTGGACACGTGGCATATTATTGAAAACCCATAACTTGAATTAGATCCATTACAGTGGGGTCGGTAGGGCTGGTTGTATTTAAGGTGGTCTAGTAAATGCACATGCTTGTAAATGACAGCTCATTTATGGGAGGTTATTCATTCTGTCTAATGATAATTGTTAATTAAAAGCACCACCTGCTTATATCGAATATGAGAATGTTATTTTCTATAGTATCTCGTATATACATGATAAGCGTGTATAGCTCTTGTTTTTCTTTCTTTCATTAATCACATATCATTATGAAACATGGTGCATGGTTTATAGCTAGGATAACACACGTGGGATGATCATCACAAAAGTAGTTTAGATCTAAGCCATCCATCATGTGAGTGTCATTGTTTATATGGCCATTTTTCTGAAAATCGGGTCAATTCACTCATCATACATGCCATAAGTTCATGATAAGAGGTGTCCTAATAAAAACCCAGCAAAATTTTGGGAAGACTCGACCAACCAGCGGATAAACGCAATTTTGGCCACAGTCAGCTTCCTGTAGGACCCATTTGTTGGATGGGTTGGATTGAATCCTGCAAATGTGTACCATTTTGACACATGTGGCTTGTACATTACTTGTGTGTGGGGTTAGCAAAGCTCTAGTTAAAGCTTTTAACGGTACTTGTAATGGGAAAATAAGTTCCTGAAAGTGTGGTGGATTCAAATTATTTTAGTTAGGTTTTATTTGAATTCGTGGAAAGGAGCTAGCAATACCTGGTGAATCTAATTTTCCAACATTTGTTGATGCCTACTATTTCTTACTCTCTTTTTATTGAAAAATCAATAAATCTATTTTATTAGTCCCTTTCTAAAAATGTGTTTTCACGTGGTGTAAACATAATGGATTTCTCCATAGATAAATTTATTTACACTACCATCCATTTTCAATTGCCTCACATGTGCAACATGTGGAAATGATTCCCCATCCATTTTCTATGTGTTGCACATGTGTTACTGTTTAGTTTTGCTTGTGTACCATGTGTAAAGTGCCTCAAACATGTCAATCTTTTACATGTCGGGCATGTTCCACCATCCATCTTGGCTATTGCACCTGCAGAACAAACTAGCTGAGCACATTAAAAGTAAGGATGCCGTAAAAGTTGAGAGAGATGTTTTTATGGAGTCACTACTAGCTACAATTTCTAAATTTATAGTAGGCTAAACACCGTAAAACCATGATGAATTAATAATTTAATGGTTTGAATTTGAATAACTCCGTATGGTCAATGTCTATAAATTCTAAGTAAATGCTTCAATTCCAAAAAAGAAAATAACAAGGTGCACTTCACCGCCATACATATGTATGATTTTACTTTATGGAATTTGAAATTATTAAGGATTCTAGCTCGATATTATTGCTTCAAAGTAAATGAATAAGTAATAAATAAAACAAATTTAGGATAAGGAAATGTATGATATAAAAAAAATATAGCAGAAAAACATTAAATGAATCACTCGAATTGTCCAACTGCCTAAAAATATGAGTAAAGAAAGAAGTGCTTCGATATTCATGTGAGAGAAGATGATCGAAACTCTTAGATCTTCAGCTCTATGAAATTTTTAACTATAAGACGACATGCCCTTTTTTGAATATGTGAATAGGAAATGAAGAATATTAACACTTCTCAGTTAGAAAAGATGATTATATCAAGTAATAACGTCCCTTAGTATAGGTGTGACTTTCTCCATATAACCTGTGGGAAGATAGGCTTAAAGAGATGGGAGCATTTCACCCTTTATCTCTAAGGGTCTATTTGATTTTTAAAGTAAATGGTAATTACTTGGTAAATAAGTAATAATTACTTACCAGGGAATTACCTCATCATTTCCTGTGCGTATGTCGACAGCTTAGTTTTTTGGCGTTAAAATCGAAGATGGCTGCCAAATGAATATAAGGCTCACTGTGATGTACGTGATGTATCAACGCCGTTCATCCTATACGTCAGCCTGATTTATACTATGAACCCAAAAATGAGGCAGATCCAAAGCTCCAGTAGACCACACCACAGGAAACAGTGGAAATTGAATGCTTACCGTAAAAAAATTTATGTGGCCCGTAGAAGTTTTGGCTGAAGCTTATATTTGTGTTTACCCCTTATCAATGTTTTTATGACCTCATGAACAGGTTAGATGACAAATAAATATTAATGTGGGCCCAATAAACAAAATAACTTTTAATGGCGAACGTTTAAGGCCATTGTTTCCTGTGATATGGGCCACTTGGGCATTGCATTTGTCTAAATTTTGGACTTAGGCCCTAAAATCTTCTGATAAAATGGATGGACTGTGGATATGTCATACACATCATAGTGGGGTCCACAAATGCAAGTCAGCTTTTTAGGACCAATTTTTGAGAAGAAAATGCATTTGAAATTTCAAACAGGGGAAAAAGGTAATAATGACCTTTTTCAAGGGTATTTTCCATTTCCCTAAAAATTAAACAGGCCCTAAGGCATCCAAACCTAATCTTTAAAGCTTCTCACTTGGAGTTGAGGGAGAGAAGTCTTAGAGAGAGAAGAGCACTCAACTCTTAATTTCTAAGATGTCCTTATCTATCTTTAAGACTTAGTGTAGTAGTGGTTATTATTTATTTGTTTATTGCGTGAAAAAATTTAGTAGTGTGTGTTGAAAAATGGAACCATTTGATTTCATTCGTTCATAGTAGCCATGAGATAATCATCTTAGGGTGATCCTTTTGTCGGCAAATGCTCTTGTTATACTCATTGTCTTCGAGAGATGAGAACCAATTGTATAACATCTACATTGATAATGCAAGTATTGTATATGCATAATAATGAACTTGCAAAATTAATAGATCTATTATCATAAAGAGATTTATTGTCCTTGACTTGGAGGTGATAGCATGTTGATTGTTTTGTAGATTAGCGATGAGTAGAATATCATGTGTCATGTTTTGATTAGCTCTTTGATGCTCTTAGAGACATAGAACTAATAGAATTATCTCATTAGTTGTTTGGGGTAGTTAGTTTGATGATTAGGTTATGTTTATGGTTGAAAGTTTAAAAGATATTATTTTTAATGAAAATAATATCATTTGAAGAAAAAAAATGAAAAATAATGTTAGGAGAAAATGTAGAAAAAAATGTTATAAGGATGTTGTGGTGACTGTCATCCATTGCTAACATTAAGAAGCAAGCCACTAATTGCGAGGAGTAGGTGCACACCTAATAAGGGCAAATTGATTGATAACTGATTGTAGAGACACTTGGAAACTTTCAAATAAGAAACTGTGGCAGCGAAAATTTGATTACTACTCTTATTATTTTTGAAAAGGTTGTTGGTGTCAAACAACCATTCACTCTAAAAGCTTAAGCTGTTAGAGTGTAGTGTGTCAATGTATATCAAGGGACTTTATCACTTCAACACCCCCCGCACGTGCGGGGTGAGAATTCTACAGGAGAACATAATAACAGGGGTGGAAGGATACTCACACATATATCAAGGGATTTTATCACTTCAACAACCTCCTGCACATGCGGGGTGGAAACTTCGCAAGAGAACATACTGACAAGGGTGGAGGGACACTCACACCATAAATAGGTCAGGCTTGATTTCCTTATCCTTAAGCCGGACTTGATTTTCTTATCCCCTCGTGAGAGAATAATATATTAGCGAGGCTTATTTGTTGCTCTCGAGATTCGAACATAGGACCTTCCTCTTTGATACCATGTCAAACAACCATTGTTGAAGTAATAAAGTCCCTTGATGTAGGTGTGAGTGCCCCTCTACCGTTGTCAGTATGTTCCTGTATGGAGTTTCCACCCTGCACGTGTGGGGGAGTGTTGAAGTAATAAAGTCTCTTGATATACATTAATACACCACACTCTGACAATTTAAGCTTTTAGAGTGAATTGTTGTTTGACATAGTATCGGAGCGAAAGGTTCTATATTTGAATCTCGAGAGTAGCAAATATGCCTCGCTAATATATTATTCTCCCACGGGGGGTTAGGAAAAATTAGGTCCGGCCCAAGGACTGGGCATTCAAGCTCAGCCTATTTCTGGTGTGAGTGTCCCTCCACCCTTGTCAGTATTTTCATGTGTGGGGTGGAACGTGCGGGGGGTATTAATGGAGTAATAAAGTCCCTTGGTTGTTTGACAGTTGGTTTTTCCACGATTGACTACTTTAATATTGAGTTGGGTATCTATAATCCCACATTCATAAAAGCGTCACACATGCCTATGTTCCACTATTCATCTTCTATTGTGCTGCACATGTGTCACTATCCATCTTCGATTGTACCCCATATAAGCCACCATCCATCTTCACTTGTTCCCCACATATGGAAAGCACCCACGCATTCCATCATGCATCCATCTTCAATTGCCCTATACATACCACATGTGACAAGATCCCACATATGCTAATGTGCTTGTTCTTCCACCTATCTTTGAGTGCCCACATGGATGAAATGTGTCCATGTATCACTAATGCCATGTGCCTTGGTATAGCTTTAAACACCCTACTTGTGTCACATGTGCCATTAATAATCCTCGGCATCTCACGCATATCACTATCAATCTTCAAGTATCTCATATGTTTCACACACACACACACATACCTGCTTTTATCGAAAAGGCGGTAATCTCCCTCTAACATGAGGGGCAGTCATCTTTTTTATGTAATAACGATCAATACGGTGCCAACCAAAAATGATGTATTGGAAAGAGGATCTTATTGAATGCAGGACGGTCCAGTCTCATCTCCCCCATGTTTGGTTCAGCCCACCAGCAGTAGAAGGGGTTCAATTCCCATTATACGCGATGTGGTGAAAAGGACCGATTCAACGATATATGCGTTGCCTACATTAAGATTTAAAACTTGTCGTCCACTTCCAGGAAATGTTCGGAACAGAGAACTGACAATAATACAACGCCGCATTCTCTGAAGATTGAGGAACAAGAAGAGATCTAAAAAGAGAAAGATTTATCCGAGAGAAAATCTAACCTCTCACCTTTCGAGATCCAGTCCATCATCTTCTCAGCCAGATTGTCATTTTTTGCCCGCTTTTAGGTTTCCCTTAACAGATTTGATTGGCATTTCGTGCCTGCAGCCCTACTGGATTTGACCTTTTATTAGCAGGTTGGGTAGTGTAGTAAGGTTAGAGGCATAACTAGAAGAGTTGGCCCTGTATGTCTTTCTCAATTCAATTGAAGTCTCCTTAATCCTTCTTGATCGACGGTCCCCATTAGTATTAGTGCTAATTAGTAGCCGCTTTTTTTGGAAGGCAATATATATATATACACACATAAATTAAAAAATTAAGAGCAAGCCCTAAATTAAATTAAAAAAATTTATTAAAAAATAAATAAAGAAAACAATGTTTCATTTATGATAACTTCCTATAAATAAAGTTTCTTGCGAGGATGAGTAGCAGCGGATGTCCCAATGGGCGATATCAAAGTTGCTCGAATCCCCCGAGTCTCATGGGAGACCCAGTGGCACTAAATAAGGCCCTGTTTGGGTGCGTGAAATAAGGTGGAGTAGAAGGGATGGAATTATGGCCGCCACTGCATTTATGAGCTGTAGTGGATGGTCGGTTGTATTGTGTGTACACGTTTATCCCATGCGCCGCACATGACCTGTTTGGGTTTCGTGGGATTGCGATCATCCCATGGTTTATCTTACATGGGTTTGTTTGGATTTTCCAATGGGATTGAAGTGGATTTCAAAAATTGAAACGGCATCACCTCCTCCATCTTCACCCAGTCGGAGCCTAGAGCTCGATGGAGTCAGCGTAGTCGGCATCGCCAGCTGGGAATGTGAGTTGCTGGCGGCCGCAGAAGCCAAAGACACGTTGGAAAATCTGGCGTCGACATTGACGGACGACGATGCTTCGTCGTGAGATCTAGGAACATTGACGCTTTGCTCCACCTACTCGCCATTCTCTTCTAGATCTGAAGTTCTTCAATAGAATCTTCGAAAACGAGCATTCAAATCACGAAAATGGGCATAAGGAGCAGAGGCGATAGCCTTTCTTTACCTTTTTCTTTGAATCGAGGGGAGTCTAAGGTGGAAGAAACGGGAGGAAAGTTGAGATAGGAAGGGCTAACAAGGGTTTTTGTATTAGAGGTTTGAAAGAAAAAAAAAAAAAACCCCAAAAAGGCCAAAATACCAAGATCGGGTCAAAAAAGGAGCTCTTTCTCCTTCTCCTTCTCATTCATGGCCGCCATGAAAGGTCTAGTTTTGACTGCATTGGGAAGAGAAGGGGTGCAGCTTGAGGGATTGAATGTTGCGATAGGGCGTATCTCAGTGGGATTTCACAATCCCTCTGACTCCACCGCACGTGCCAATCCATCTTAAGGAGAGATGTTCGCCATCCAAACAGCTCTTCGTCCATCAAATCAGGGATTAGCAAATCTCATCCCTCCTAATACCAATTAAGCGAGATACCCAAACAGAGCTTAATGCTAGGGTGGGAACTATTAGGAGAAAAAAAAGTCTCATTGGCTCACTGAGCAACTGCTTTGATTCTTTTTCTGTGAAAGGTATATATAATATAAGGGCCTGTTTGGCCAGACCGATCCCACGGTATTAGGAGGGATGGGATCGTGATATCCCGAGATATGCATGACGAGCCAAATAGACCCGGTGAACTTTTCACCAATCCCATGGATCTTAAAACAATCCACTGACAACATCATCATTATCTTAAAATTGATCCCTCCCCTTGGACAGATTGGAAGGTAAAATCCTGGGATATGCCTGTTGTATTTGTTTTAAAATAATATTAAAAATTTGAATTTTTAAATTTCGGTGTTTTCCCTCCACATTTAAATTTTGATGTTTTTGAGGTGTTGGTTTTGTCCCACATCGGATTTGACAAGAGAAATTCTCTTGTTTATATGATAGACTTTTTGCCTAGGGTTTGAGCCCCTTTCAGGGGGCATGTGAATTTGGTCCTGTGGGGGGGGCTATGCCAATAGCTCTAATCTATGCCATTAACCACACGCGCGCGCGCGTCGAGCCGAGTCCGAGTCCGTGTCCGCGTCCGCGTGCGCGACGGGACGGGACGGGTGCGGGTGCGAGTGCGGTGTAAGTGTACTCGCGTGGGTGTGTGTGTATGGGTACTCGCAGGACTGTATGTGCGAGAGTGTACTCGCACTTGCGCCTTTTCGTTTTTAAACCAGAGAGATGCTTCCCTTCCGGTTGGTCGCCCCTGTTGGGTTTAAACCCAACGAACCTAACCTTTTGTAAAGGGTGCTTATGCACCATTTCGGAGTCTATATAAAGACTTCCGATTCCAGTTTCAACATACGAAAATTCTCTGCCTTATAAAACTCTCTCTGATACGGTTTTACCATTGTTACTGAGTTCATTGCTGAGTCAACTCAGCACTTTCGGATTAAACTGCAAGTGGTTCGAGCCCGTGTACAGTGAGTGCACCACTGGGACCGGGTCATAGTCGTTGTATCTTGGAGGTCGATTGCTCTGGAAACCTGTTGCACTTGGGACGCTGTCCAAGGGGAGCAAATTTGATTTCAAGCCGAATGACTCAGTCACGCCTCGACTCAATTCAATAAGTTTTTCTTTCTCTAAATTTATTTTCCTTTTTTGGTTCTCGATTTTTATAGTCTATTTAATTCAACATTTTATCCAACAATGCCGTGCCAAACCGACCCGGTGAACTTGTCTCAGGATGTAGCAGTGAACTTGTCTCCGATGTAGCAATCCCATGTATCTTAAACCAATCCACTAACACCACCATCATTGCTTTAAAATCCTTCCCATCCCTCTTGATCCCATGGGATTTGCCTGGCCAAACAGGCCCTAAGTGTGGCCCGTCATTTTTGTGTGGGGCCATCCAAAGTGAATGTGTTATCCAAAAGTGAATGTTTGTACATCCTTTTTATCCAATTCAACAATAATTGCCGGTGGTGTGCTCTCACTTTTTTTAAATAATAATAATAATAGTCTCTTCACGAATGTTTATATATATAGAGAGAGAGAGAGGCTGATTCAGTGAAAGTCCCAGTTGTAAAGGGGTGGTCCCAGCAAAATTTGGAACAATCCACTCAATGGGTAATATACGTCATTTTGAGTTGGACCATCTACACTGTCCATTCAATGGTGTAGAAGGCCTTCAAAATGGACCGCAATGATTTTCATTCCAGGTTCTCTTTACGAGTGTCCCACCGTTTTTATTTTTTTATTAATTTAAGCTGTCCCACCATTTTCATGGAACGGCTCCGACCAACGTTGGGTCATCTCCAATTAAATCTGGACCGTTGTTCTGTTTCTGTTTAACCCAGTTTGTTTTTTGGCTCAGAAATGATTTCCCATCAAGGAGCTTTTGGACCATGGTCCGAAAAATTAGATTTGTAATAATTGCATGACCTGACACTTACAAGTCCTCTTTAATCACATCAACTTGATTAGGATGTACGGTAATGGCTGAATCCTGACACATGAAGAGGTGGATCCAAGTCGTCCATCTGGCTAATCTGACCATCCTATCTATCATATACTGCTATGGAACTAATTTTCATTTTGAACATTCATCAGAAGACCACCGTATGTATAGAAATTGTCCATAGTGTGCTTTTTTAACCATAGGCCATCCATGGACAGGATCCGCTAGATGGACAGTCTGGATCCACTACCCGACATTCTATGCATCAGGTACTGCACGAAAACATTTATCATTATCAGGACCATTGGCCATTTTATTCGTGACCATCAATTTGAAAGCCACCTAATACACGGTTAGGAGCGTTTGATATGTTTTATGTTTGGAAATACCATCAGCTATGGGCCTCACGATTTGGATGGACTCATGTGAGATGCACCTACCCGATTGGATCTCTCCAGCCTATTTCCATAAAGCCAAGGGATGAAAAGTTCATAGGAAGCATGCATTCAACATTTATCTGTGGCCCCTTGTCAAAGGGGCCACACTGCTGCCGACGTAAGGGGCTATGTGTTTTTTCAAAAAAATGGTAAATACACGGGTGAACTGTAATTCTCCCGTTTCACGTGCTTGAAAATTTATAGGAATCCGTCTATTAAATTTATTTAAAAGAGGTAATTTTAATTTTTTAAACCGCATGATAATGCATATGATAAATTCATTCCGTCCATCTATTTTACTACAATATTTTGAAGTATAAAATAAAAAATAAAATAAATTTAATATTCAAGTGTCCCACGCCAAAAAAAACAATGACCCCACAAAGTTTTTAAGGATCAGTATTCAATTTTTTTTTTCGTATGACGTGGTCCACCTGAGTTTTGGATATGCCTCATTTTTTTACTCATGCTACAAATTCAACTGGAATAATGAATGAATTGTGTGGATAAGCAAAATGCATAACAATGAGACTCACAAATATTTTACAATATTCTTAATTATTGTGCCAAAAAATAAGCAGCCAAATCAAATAATATATAAATGCACGAGAAAATAATCATTATTTCCCTGCAAGTTATTTATTATTTCACCTAATCAAAAACCCAGAAGGTACATTTGTTTTCCTATTGCAGTAGTAACCATAAATGGCTAAACATGGGTAATGATTACTTTACGCTTGTAGTTGGCTTGTGATAATTGCTTCCAACTGACAATCATGTTGAATGTATTATTATTGTTTTAGTTAAATATTGCTATGTAAATAATAATTTTATAATATAAAAATAAAATAGTTATTTTTTACCCATATTTTCACAAGTAATATAACTCTCAATTTACCAGCAGTAATTCTTATTTAAATAAACACCCTGAAACCATGATACTGACTCATTTACTTTGCATTATACAAGACATTATATAACCAGTTGATAATTAATGTCACACAAGTTTGGTTGAAGGAAAACATAAATACCAACTTATCCAAAACTTCTGACCCTCAAGAAGTTTTCAACAGTATGGATTAATTAAACCCCACAGCCCTGGCTTACTTAGGGTTTGGATTTACATCAAATTTGGACTCATACCAAAATGTAATAGCAAAATAGATGAACTGTAGCTTGGATAAAACGCATACATCATGGTGGGGCCCGTAGCTTTTGCACCAGCTGGCTGGCTGATTGTAAGGTCATCAGCCAAACTTAATATCCATGGATTGTGTAGTGAGGATTCCCAATGCAGCCACAGTAATACATGTGTTTTATCCATGCGATGTACCTCCCTTCACAGTATAAGCCCAAAATTGAAGTATATCCAAACCTCAAGGGAAGAACACCAGACAAAATAGTGGGAAATTAACATATACCATTGAAAACTTACTGGGACTATAAAAATTTTGGATTAAGCTGGTACTTGTGCTTTCCTATCATCCAATTCTGTATAACTATATGAACATGTTTCAATATTGGGGCCAAGGTATTGAATGGACTAAAACTTTTTTTGGAAAAACATATATAAAGTTGGACCAACCTCATGGATGGATTGGATCTTGCCGCTATGTGCCATGCTAGCACATATGTCACGTGTTCATTGGCTTTATTTCACACACGTGTGCAGTCAGCAAAGCTCCTTATTTGTGTATACGGACTGTACCGTGACATATATGTTTTATCCTATTCAGCGATTTTATCAACTGATCTTGATATGAGCCTAAAATTGGAGGGCTGATTAGGTGTGGCCCTTGCCGTGAGGCTTAACTTGATGTATGTATTCTACACTCATGCCATTCATCTATTTTTTTATTAGATAATTTTTACACAAAAACCCAAAATTGAAATAAATCCAAATCTCCAGTGTACCATACTCTAAGAAGCAACAGGTGAATGAATGTTTTGCCATTAAAAACTTTCTAAAGCACCACGTAATGTTTCGGTAATATTTATTTTTCATCCAATTTATTTATAATGTCACGAACACAGTATTAAAGGAAAAAAAAACAAATATCATGTTGATCCAAAACCTTACTTGTCCACAAGAAGGTTTTAATTGTCAATAACCACTGTTGTCTATGGTATGGACCACTTGAGATCAAGATATACTTCATTTTAAGCTCATGCCCTGAGAGGGTCTGAAAAAACAGATGAACGGTGTAGTTGTAGAATACATATATCAAGAAGGCCCATAGTAAAGGCGGGCACCATCTTGGGTGAGGCGGGACGCACCTAATCCAGTCCCTAATTTTAAGCTCATGCCCTAAGATTAGCTGGAAAAACGTATGAATGGGGTGGATGAAACATGTACATCACAGTCGGGCCCACAGAGAATCCACACCACGCTGTAACGTGGTGAGCTCCTCACTACACAATCCACGTCCATAATAAATAAGGAGCTTCGCTAACCGAACACACGTGTGCAATAAAGCTAATAAACACTTCGCAAATGTGCTGGCACATATCCGTGAGATCCAATCCATCCATCAAGTTGGTCCGACCTTTTACATGTTTCCTAAAAATCAATCTGGTCCATTCAGCATGCTGTCCCTGATATCAGAAACAGGTGGATGGGTTAGAAAACTTTAGCCAAGCTTTATAGAACCGTAAATTTTTTTCGAAAACTGTGGGCCACCTTAACTGTGGATCAAAATGATTCTTGGAATACGGAATAAATATACTGGTGCTGTTCTAACAGGTGGATTGGATCTTGAACCTATCATCCCATTCTGGCACACGTATGGCAGGCGCATGAGCTTTATTACAGACGCGTGTCGATTAGCATGGCTCGTAAATTGCTTGGAGAGATTTTCTTTTACGACGTGTGTCACGTGACATGGATGATGACAGTGACGTGTCAAGGTGATGGATCAATCGTAATCGTCCATCTCTCAACAATAGACATGGCAAGATGGTGGATCAATCGGGATCGCCCATCTTATTGTAGGCCATGACCTATCCGATAGTGGCCAACTAGATTAACAATTCAGAGTTTATAGATGATTTGGACCGTTCATCTGGTGGGCTCACCTCAAGTGTATTATAATTATATATGTCTCCGCTCAATTTTTATATTTGGAGATGACTCCCTCGTTCAGCTTCCTTGGAAGACGTTATAAACATATATTACCAAATGACAAAAACTACTCTCCATGGGTTGATATTAGATATGGTGTGGCCCACCGTGGCATGTATATGATGGCATCCAATCCATTCATCAGGGCCATTCTATGATAAAAATTGGTGGTCCCAAAAATCAGGCTGATCCAATTGTCGAGTGAGCCACACCATATGAAACAATGACCAGCCAAAAAAAAAGAAAAAAAGAAAAACATTCGAAATCATGTGATGAGGGCTGTGGATGGTTGGATCCGGTTGATTTTTGGGCATTTCATTTTCATGGTGGGATGAGCTAGTCGTACAGGTTGGATAATGTAAGCATACCACAGCGGCCAGATATGCATCTACAGCTAGTTGCTTATGAGGCAAGTGGACAGTCATTTGCTCAATGTTATGGTTTAGCATGGTTTACACCGATCATCGTGTTGTTGTTTTTCTACGGCACAATGCCTAGCAAATGAATCTAGAATAACCAATTTGTTAACTAATGTCTAAAATGTTTGAAATAATAAATATGTTAATTTTACACATTTATACCCATATGAAATAATCCTAATTGAGTCTCTGCCATTAAAAAGTTCGTAGATTCCACTAGTATGTTTATTTGCCATCTAACATATTGATAATGTAAAAAGATTTGGTTGAAGAGACCGCGTAAGTATCATTTTAATCCAAAACTTTTGTTGCCCACAAGAAACTTTTAATGCATATGTTTTATCCATGCCGTCCAGTCATTTTTTTCAATTAATCATTTTAAGAAATGATTCCAAAAATAAGATGATCCAAATCTCATGTGGCCCAAAACTTTCATGGCCCATTAATAGTCAATCACCACCGTTTCTTATGGTATGGTCTACTTAATAATTGGATTTGCTTCATTTTTTTTGTATAATGCCCTAAAATGATTTAGAAAAATGGATGGACAGAGTGGATATAGAATATATACATTAAAGTGGGTCCCACAATAAGGGCGTCTTGGTTGAGTACGGGGTGTGACATGGAAGGAAGGTCAATGGCTTGTGGCGCACCGCACCACACAACACTGATTTCTTAAGAAAGGGTTTTTCAGGAAGTTCAAATGTCAGGTGGGGCCCATAGTGATGTTAGTGAGAAATCCACCCGTCCATCTGTTCTACGAGCTCATTTAGAACACATGACTAAAAATGAGGCAGATCCAAAATTCAAGTGACCTACATGAGAGGGATGGGTGCCACCATGAAAATCTAGATAGGGGTTCACGGTGACATCATGAAGATGTGTACAACTATGTATAGAATTGACACTTAAGTATGCTAACTTCAAAAATATGTATTTTTTTATTTTTTACACAATTTCATTGATGTGATTTGAAAGTCAAATTGAAACATAATAAGTCTAGTTTTATAGAAAAAATAAATAGAAAATAAAAACCAAACTCAAATGAGGTTGAGTTTAGGATCTTTTGGAATTATGCAGAAAATCGTTGATTTCAAATAGTTGGAACTTCCAAAATTTTTATAATTTTTTTGGAACTCGAAATCAAAATAAAATTAAGTGAGACAAAGGTATACTTGATGATGAATTACCAAAAAAAATTACAAAAATAATTCAATAATTAAAAGTGTTATAAATGTTATAAGTAACCGACCCATTGAAACTAAAAATTTCTTCCACTACAAGTTGTTGATGGATCAAACGTATATTTTTCATTTTAGAGTTTTATTATTCAGTGTCATTTTAGAAATTCCTTCTGATCATGTCAGGAATCATCCTGTGTGATTAAATTATAATTTTTTTAATTTTTTACTATTCTAGATAATTTACAATTTAATCGAATTAAGACTTTTAATTAGGGTAATTAGAGTTGAATTGTCATTTTTGTTAATTGTGAAAAGGCAATGCCATGAACTTACCTAATCCAAACCCTAGTTGCCGCACATAAGAAATTTCGTCGCCCGATTTATTTTAAAAATGGACGAACTAACCATACGAGATCTAGACCGAGTTGGTGGACCACTAAACCTTAAACTATAGAAAGATGTTCGTCTTTGCGGGCTCGACATTTATTGCGGGATGAATAACTAAGATCATGCTTTGAATCTTTTAACTTGGGCTCGCAAGGTGAGCACACGAAGTGTGTGAATGCCCGTATAAACTGTCAGAAAATTAAGTTAATTGTCCCGTTCGAACTGTGTCAAAGTTATGGCTTTCAAACCATTAGATCACGATCAAATTAAGGGCAGTAACCTAAGTTAATATCCTACACATATTCATATAGTCGTTCCCTTAATCGATGATCGATAGCCATCAAACTGATTTTTTATCATATCTATCAATCGTTGCATCCGAATTATGAAGTAATCAAAGCCTTATGTATATCACCCCTAGAGACAACTAACTTATGGCATAAATCAACCCATATATCTCCTAATAGACCCCTAAATGTTAGAAATAATCTCTTCTAGGGTTATAATACATATTACCTTGTCTCTAAGGTCAATTAAAACACATCTGTCACTATATAAACCCAATTTTGGATAGTCCCTTTGCTCCATACGAATTGCCCTATAATGAGATAAAGAGAATAAGAGAGAAAGTTGATGAAAAAGAAAGTGAGAGTGAGAGTGAGTGAGAGAGAGAGAATGATTTTGGAGTTTGTTCTTGTTGGGTTTTATTCAATCAAACCCTTATAACTATCACATTTTCTATCAAATCTACCTCGATTTGCAATTGGAGGTAAGAATTTCATCCAGTCCTTTAATTTAACAATATAATCGTAGATTTCTTGTTCTTAATGAGTTTCTTTGAGTTTTAATTTATGAATTAGTGATCTCCTCTAAAAGGCATATCCCTAAGCATGATTAAATTACATAAACCCCTACTAAGATGTCAAATATTCTTCTAGGTTTTTTTTATCAACCCCTATTAGTGTTAGATAATAAATTTTGATTAATTATAAGATTTCATATGCTATTTGTGCTTTAATTATTTATTATTGTAATTCTGATATCACTTATTGTTGGTATCCAACATGTTTGATGAAATGCTTGATCAATATGAAATTCCTACTGTTAGAATGCATTTTATGTCATTTGATGTTAGTGTTAGAATCCATTTTTTTATCAACCCCCGTTAGTGTTAGATAATAAATTCTAGTTAATTATAAGATTTCATATGATATTTGTGCTTTAATTATTTATTATTGTAATCCTAATGTACTTATTATTGGTATCCAACATGTTTAATGAAATGTTTGATCAATATGAAATTCTTATTGTTAGAATCCATTTTATGTCATTTGATAAGTGTTTTTGATACATGTTTGTTTATATTAATGTATGTTAGATTATACTGATTAGTAAATCTGTTCTATTGGTATACCCCAAGTGTGGTACTAATTTGTATTATTAATATACATTGGATTGTGTTGGCTCATACATGTGTTTAATTAATATACTTTGATGTTGTATTAAGTTGATTTGTGATTATAATAATTTGAATGATTGTTATGCTGGATCAAGCTCTGCAAATCGCGTAAGTAGTTAGCCCGCTTTGGATTGACTATCCTAGACTTATATGGTCAATTGAGGTTGAACGCGGATGATCGATAATAGTTGAAACTATACATGATATTTTACATCTAATGCTGATTTTGCCTGGGGTTCTTCATGGTCGATCAGATCAATCTAATACAGATTTGATCATTCTTATGCTTGATGATTGTATAACATTCAATAGAATATAGAATACCACTATTACGATTTATTTAAGTCCATTCATAAATATTAGTGTATTACAATTGTACAAAGACTCATGAGCTAGGCATAGTCGTTTGGGACACCATGTTCAAGTTGACAACCTATGCTGAGGTGGTGCCTCCTCGTAGTGACCCATGAGCATTAATGGAAGTGACAAATTATTATTTAAATGGCCCCCATCATATACTCGGCTAGTGGTGCACGCGGATCGGTTCGGTCCGGTTTTGGGGTGAAACCGGAACCGAACTGTTCCTAACGGTTCTCTGAATATTTGAACCAGAACCGGACCGTTAGCATTCTAGAATCGAACCAAAACCAGACCGTGAAGAACGGTTCGGTCCCTGATCGGATCCACGGTTCTGGGCTTTTAAAAATTTAGCCCAGTTAGCTGATTTGATTAAAAAAAAAAAAAAAAGATGATGAAATAGAAGAAAAAGAATAATCTACTCCAATCATCACAAAAAGGTCAACCCAAGGTGCAAGAGAAAGGGTCACCACATGCACCACCCTAGAATGAAGACCAATGTCATATTTCTCTTAGTAACTGCCTATTTTCAAGCCACAACAGAAAAAAAAGTCTAGGATCTTCCAGCATGGGAGATTTCAGCAAACTTTAACAAGCAACATATTAAATGTCTTCCCAGTTCCCACAGTCCACAGATATGAAAAAAAAAAAAAAAAAAGAATGTCTTGTATGCCCTGCAAACACACCTAAAAAAGAAAAAATCCGCCATCATATGACAAACCCGCTTCAATTGTTGAGTTCTTCAACATGATGATGATGCCAGAACGAATGAAGATTGTAGAACCCTTCTAAAGATCTGTCAGCTTCTTGTATGCCCTACAATCACACCCAAAAAATAAGACAGGGACTATGTCCATAACAGTGGGATATTCAACTTTTAGAAATAAATAACATTTATCTTCTTGTATGCCCTGGCAATCAAACTAACATTTAGCTTTACTATAACTTAAAAGTAAACGTAATTGCAATTTGGATTTCAAAAACTCAATATGAATGGAAAATAACTGAATTTTGAATGGCATATAACTGAATTTTGAAGAGTACTTCCTCATGAATACTAGCAAACATTGCTAACGTTTTCCATTTCCTCATGATTTAGACAGAACATTTGCAATCCAAGTCACATGGGTACCCAAAAGCAGACAAAGAAAATTACAATTTGGTCGTTTTCTTTTTAATAAGAAGTCACTTGGGATTTTTTTTTTTTTTTAAAAAAAATTAATACAAAAATGGAGCCCAGCCATGTGTGGCCCATTTAACAAAAAGATCCCTCAAAGTACACAAATGACTTAACATCAATGGTGAGAATCTCTAGTAAGATTGACCATTTGCAATTAAGAAGCAACAAAGAAGATTACTTACTCTTCTCCACATACTAATGGCTGAATTGTATCCATTCACCTGCTCATGCTCCTTAGATTTGAAGAGCTTGAAGGTCTGTGCAGCTAGGTTTTGTTAAGCCTATTGAATGAAATTTCAGATTCTGCAGCTATATTGGTAGTATGATATTGTTCCAAAACATTGTTCTGTGTCTGAACATGGAAACACACTCCAATTATTTAAACTAAGCTTCCTGATTTCCATAAGGTTCCTGTCAGTTGGAATTTGTTTGCCACATGAATGGTTAGGATTATATTGTTGCTTGCCACATGGGTGCAACATGTCCACTCGTGAACAATGTTTTGAAAGTCGAGTCGGATCACAAAATTGCAAGAGGATTGAAAATGTAAATCACAAATCATAAAACCATAAGATTTTTATAATCTTTTGCAGATATAGAAAAATCTGAAATCATATTTATACAAACTAAAACCATAAGATTTTTATACAACTTAAAACATACAAGATCCAATTTATTTAACTTCCTATAATCCTGTCAAATTGAACTGGTCCCACAACATTAATAAAGATGATTTCAGAGCCCAAATAAGAGATTCAGAGTGAAATGGTAAAGAAGTCATTATAGAGAGAGATTTGTGATCAATCATTTCTGAACAAGACAACAACTGACCATATATTCAGGATTAGATAAATTGAAGCATTTTTTTTTTTAAAGTTGATGCACTCAAGCCTTTGAATTCATAGAAAAAACTTGATTAGATTACATGCCAAAGTTGCTTCCATAGGGTGACACCCCAAGCACAAACACAGCCCTGGCCACTAAATCTAAACAGCTCAGATCATAGTACCATTGTACATGGGTTCATATGGACTTATACACTTTCTATCCATATTCAATAGTATGCTACCCAGCTACTAACCAACTCTAGGATCCCAATTCCCAACTGTTTATAATATTATGGAAAACTGAGCTGGGAGAGAGAGAGATACATTTTGAAATGGCTAGGATGTTAACACAATTTCAAAAGTACTTCTGAAAGTTTGCATTTTGAAATGGCTTGCTAGTTCTACCAAGAGATAGATACATGTACAGCTAACTCCCAGACTGCACTATGTTCTCATATTAGTCTTTTCAAATGTATAAACCTGGGGAAATCTCAACCAAGTAGAGAAAAGATCATCTAATAATTAACACCAGGACAAACTGTAGAGTCATCTGATTTGCATGACCATTCTTTCAAAACTAAGAAATGCCTTTGAAAACTACCAAACCTCACCAAGATTATATGACCACGATGCAACCAGCAATTTAGAATCTGCCTGGAACATGTCACAATTAAACAACTACCAAACCTCACCTTTTTCACCAATCCTACTCTTCCAATAGTCCATAGAAGTGTACCACAAAGGTGAAAAAGTTGGAATAAACTTTAGATATAATTAAACAACTTCAGCATATCAACAGATTAGATGTTAAAGAAGATTGTTGGTACTGTATACATAAGTTTTTAGTTCTGACAAGTAGGACCATGCTTTAGAAATCCATTCTTATCATAATTTTCTAATATACCAGTAAAAGAAGAAAGAAACTTTAACAAACCAACAATAACAACAATCCTATTAAAACACATTAACACCCAATAAACAGCAAATGCTCGATAAACATGAAAAGACCATGAAAACACAAAGCAGAAGGAAATCAACCTGCAGATCATAGTCAATTGAACCTCACCAAAGTAAACTTAATATGAAAGTTCTCAAATAGAAGATAGGGCTGCAAAAATATAATAATTTATTAAAATCAAGAAGAACACAATAAGTAAAAGTAAATTATATGACAAAATTATATTGATCAAATGAACATTAATTTACCTGATTCAAGAGCTTCAATTTCTGCCATATTTTCTTCAACTTGAATTGGGAGAGGCGAAGCACATAACCAATCTTGTGCACAAATTAAGCATTCCACAGGCTTAAGGGTAAGAGAACTACAGAATTGATCTAGAACACGACCTCCAGTACTAAAAGCCGATTTAGAAGCAATGGTAGATACATGAATGGTTAAAATATCCCTTGCAACTTGAGAAAGTACTCGATACTTTGAGCTATTCACCTTCCACCAATTCAAAATTTCAAAGTTTGGATCATCCTTTTCTCAAGATTCCTTTAAATATTTGTCCACTTCAGACTTGCCTCCATAATTCTCTTCTTCTTCCAAATATTTTTGAAACTTCGATTTGAGAGAAATTAAATGCTCACTTGTACAACTAATTGATTGGTCGACATCCATGTCAAAAATGGCTTAACTCGAAGAAGAATCAACTGAATGAAACTTTTAATACTCATTATAAATACGATTGAATGTCTCTCTTATCTTTTTAGTGAGTTCAATCACCACGGCAGGTTCGTAAACTTCAGAATAACAAAACTTCATATATTTCAATTTATAACGAGGATCCAATACAACAGCAATCAATAACATCATATTCACCTTACCAATATTTCCCCAATACTTATCAAATTTAATCTTCATTTTCTTAGCCATGGTATTTAAAGTAGAATCCTAGGGATAAAAGTCGGGCGGGTTGGGTCGGGTTGGTGCTCAACCCTAACCCAACCCAAGGTTCCTATA
Source organism: Magnolia kwangsiensis (assembly GCA_037074715.1). Taxonomy (NCBI): domain Eukaryota; kingdom Viridiplantae; phylum Streptophyta; class Magnoliopsida; order Magnoliales; family Magnoliaceae; genus Magnolia; species Magnolia kwangsiensis. The sequence continues at coordinate 105,009,663 of CM073581.1, forward strand.
CCTCAACCCTAACCCAACCCAACCCAATCTCGGGTTGGGAATTCTCAACCCAAGCAGGCTCGGTTGGGTTGATCGGGTTGGTCAGGTATATACATGCTAATATTTTCGTTATTACATTAGTTTATTATATTTCAATATAAAACTTATTTTTTGTATCTATAATTTTATTACCTATATATGTGATTATTCATTATAAAGAACTTCATTTTTTTCCTTTAAAAAATAAGCTAAAATATAAGACAACTACTCCTTTAAAAGTCATGTAGCATAGCATGAAGTCTATTTGGGAGAGAGAAATCTGGCATATCTTGTTAGCTTGAGTCCTTGGAAATGACGTGGACAAGTGAGACTCGACATCACTAGTGTGCCTTCGACACAAACGATCCACACTCAATTATAATTTATAAGTAACTTATATATTGATCAGGTTCGGGTTGGGTCAGGCAACCCGAGCCCAACCCAAGTTTTATCGGGTTGGTGTTTGTATAGCCCAAGCTTAAGATCGGACCCGAAATATCCTGCCCGAGCCCAACCCAATGTCGGGTCGGTCACGGGTTGATCGGGTTGAACCTGCCCAACTTTCAGCCCTATAGAATCCATACCGATTGACCATTCGGAAAAGAAACTTTCAATGATACAAACTTCATGAAAGTATGAATTAGAAGTGACATATAAAGAACCAGACAAGCGAACAGTGGCATCATAGAATTTCTGCAAAAATTTTATACAAACCCGAGCATCATCCCAATCACTAGTAGTAGGCAGTCCATCATGAAGTTCTATGGTGAAATGTGGATCTTTCTCTTCTAATCTCTTAAATACTTTTTGGAACTTTGTTGCAGCATCTAGTATGAGATATGTGGAGTTCCACCTAGTTTGAACATCTAGGCACAAACAACTTTTATATGTTAATATCTCTTTCTCTACACATGCCTTGAAACGTTGTTCTCTTTGTGGAGAACTCTTAACATACCTCACTGCCCCACGAATTCGAGTTAATGAATCTTTTAATTCAATTAACTCATCTTTCACAATTAAATTAAGAATATGTGCACAACACCTCATGTGAAAGATTTTGCCGCCTAAAATGAAAGTATCACTCTTCTTAGACATCTTTCTTTTCATATATGAAATAATAACATCGTTGGAACTTGCATTATTCACAGTAAGCGTGCATAGTTTCTCTATACTCCATTCCATTAAACATGCCTCCACCGCTCGACCAATTTCTTCACATTTGTGCTAGAAATCACACAAAAGTTTAAAATTTTTTTATACAATTTTTAGTCTTTGATAAAATGAGCTGTAAGGCACATGTAAGAAAGATTCTTCACCGAGGTCCATGAATCCATAATGAGACAAATTCTTTGATTTGAGTTCACTAATAAATCCTTCAATTTTTTTTCTCACTCACATACAATGCCATACAATCCCTTACCATTGTAGTAGTGATAATATTTTGAAATTAGGTTGCATGACGCTACAAAAGTAACGAAATCCTTCATGCTCAACAAACTTAAAAGATAACTCATTTACGATTATCATTTTTGCAAGTGCTTCTCTACATAAATCTTGATCAAATTTTCAAACACCAAGGGTACTACCACCATCTTCTAATATTGAATGCATTGACAAAAGTTTCTGTTTCTTGTCTTTATTTTGGAAATTCTTAGGACACTTTGATATATGTTTTCTCAAAGTGCTAGTCTCATTCTCACTCAACCATGCATAGGATGAATTACAGTAGTTACATCTAGCCCCTTTCGCTTTTCCATCCTCGTCATTTACAATTTTGGTAAAATGATCCCAAACGTCAGATTTACGACTCTTGTCTTTAGGAAGACATACCTTTGCATGAGATGGAGAATTAGTGATAGAGAGCTCTTGAGGATTATTTGTCTCTCCAGTACTTGACATCTAATAAGAATTAAGATATACAACAAAAAAAAAAAATCAATAAAACACCTAACATTCAATAAAACTTTGATGTAAGGTGTTTGGTTGCCACCAAACACCTTAAAACATTCAATAAAAACAACGTAAATTATCATTTCATTCCATCTGTAACCGAAATTTTGCATGTCAGAAGGAAGAAACCATACATACAATTTTTGCAAACTTAGCTTAGAAACAAGGGAGAACATGTTAACCAATCATGGAGGAAAAAGCCTTTTCCTTTTATCATTCATTTATGAGAGTGGAAAAACAAAAGAAAGCAGATGATGGCTCAATAACAACATCATGCTAGCTCTTTGTAAGGCATATGCAAGTATGCCTCAAGATATAACATTTGTAGCTTCAAAGTTGCCAATGGAAGTACACTTGACTACTGCAGCTGCAGTCGAGTATACCACATTTACCAACTCAAGATCACATCTAAACATAAAATACTACAATCCACACGAAACATTTCTTGTTAAGCCATTTTATCAAATAGTTAGCATGCACAAAACACATAATGGCTCTCTAAAATCCAACTATTAGGATCTAAAATCATGTTCAATTAACATTGCAAGTAACAAAAGGCAAAATAAAAACCACCTAAAAAACTTAGTCTTCACAACACAAACTCTCAAAACTCAACCAAACAGATATCCCAATAACTGTTTTAGGCTGTTAGTGATATAACAGGAGATTTCTTTGTATTTAGTGCAATCAAATGCACCCTTCAACCACCAGGAATTTATCTGATGCAGGACTCTAAGTTTTCAGCTTGAGCAAGCAGGCCTATGGTTCAATTATCTAGACCATTGCTCTCATGGACCCTGCCACCTAAAATTTTCTTTGTTAGGGCAGTCCAGAGTTGTAGCCCTCGGAATAGTGGCCCGCAAATAGGGATGTGTGGTAACAGGAAAGCCCGAAAGCGGTTCCCGTCCCTGTCAGGGGAGATGCCAACCGTCTCTCCTTGCAACGAACACTAGTGGCCCACAAATAGTATAAGAAAATAAATGCAACAATGGTTCATATTCAATAAAATATTTACAGAAAATCAATCATTGATAATTGCTAATCACCATCACAAAGAATGATGAAGAAGCCGTTGTTGAAGTTTCGATCAAGATTTGAGATGGCCAGAGAGGGACGGCCAGCGATGGACGATCGGAGAGGGGTGGCCAACGCGAGAGGGATGGCTGGACGTGGTGTTTTTGAGCTATTTACTCTGCAAAGAGAAGATTACCACTGTAAATGCAAGAAAATGGGGGAGAAATTTGAGACGAATTAGAGATTTCGAGCTAGGGTTTTGAAAAGGGGGAGAAATTTGAAAAACCTAGAAAGAAAATGGTGTACTGAAAGAGAGAGAGAGAGAGAGAGAGAGAGAGAGAGAGTTCTGGTGATTGAGATGGCAAGAGAGGGATTTTCGATGATTGGGAGTTGGGAGGGCAGACGCCGAGAGAGAGAGAGAGCTCGAACGGCTGACGCGTCGCACGGCCTTCACGCTACGGGGGTGCCGGTGTCTGGGACCGGGACAGTGAGAGAGAGAGAGAGAGAGAGTTCTGGTGATTGAGATGGCAAGAGAGGGATTTTCGATGATTGGGAGTTGGGAGGGCAGACGCCGAGAGAGAGAGAGAGCTCGAACGGCTGACGCGTCGCACGGCCTTCACGCTACGGGGGTGCCGGTGTCTGGGACCGGGACAGTGAGAGAGAGAGAGAGAGAGAGAGAGAGAGAGAGAGAGAGGGCAGAGGGAGGGCGACGACGCCAGCGAGAGAGGGACTGATGAGGAAAGGGGTATGGAGTGCGGCACGAGAAAGAGGGCAGGGGATATGTATGTTAGGGTTTTTTTTTAAATACGGATCGACGGTTTGGATCCATGAATCCTATCACGGTTCGGGTCAACGGTTCGGATTGTTGATCCGGATCAGTTCTATAGGACCCTAAACTGGAACCGATCTGTAATGAATGGTTTTCAACATTTGGGAACCAAAACCGAACCGTTAGCACCCTGGAACTAGATCAAACCAGACCGATCCAACAGTTTCGGTCCAGTTTCACGGTTCCAACGGTTAAATGTGCACCCCTATACTCGGCCAATAGTTACATGTTAGAGCACCGTTCAAACAACCCAAGCATTAATAGAATTAACAAGCCATTCTCTCATTGATTTAGGGTTGGTTGTGAGCCCTTTATCTTATTGTGATTGTCCTTGGGTAACTAGCCATTACTATTGTTTAATTGTGTAATTTCGAACCATTGGGTGATGAACCATAAATTAGATTAAGGGACACTGGTGAGGAGTCAGTACGTGCCGCAACGAGCCACGTGATCTGGTTAATGACTTGTGATATGATATCGATATCCTAGCTTTGCTAAATTTGTTATTTGAATAGGCTCTAATAAATACTTGACCAATTATGTTAGTGATGTTGGTAATGAGCTACATTACCATGAGATATGCATTTTTACAAAAGGCATTAGAGTCGCGTGATGAGGGAGTGTTGGCATTAGTGCGAAACATGTGTTGAAGTCAATTTGATAAGGGAATGTTGGATTGTGCGAACATACATTCACAAATCATGGCATTCATGCACTTAACAACTAGATATGAATTGATTATTTTGGTTTACTATCATTACTTACGCTTGATTGTGTTGATAATATGTATAACTTAGAAAATAGTACCACTAAGTTAGTTACTTGCTCCATCATAGGATAGTGTTTTAAAACACCAACTAGATGATATTATTGATGCCGGTACCATTAAGGTCTTAGATGTCCAGGCATAGATCGATTTGCTTCATTGCCGATATTTTTGTGGCATTGGATAAAATAGAAAACTTTGCAATTTATTTATTTTGAGCATGTATATATTGGAGTCCTCGGCTGGGTAGACTCCGTGGTTTAGTTTCGTTAAATGTATATTGTGGTTTCTGTAGTCTTCATTTGGACGAACACCATTTTTTAATATTAACTATATATTTGTAAGTTTAGTTATCTTTGCTTAACTTTTGGTACCGCTAATTTAATACTACTCTGATTATTGATCATGTGTGAGTGTGTGAACGCTAGGGGACTGGCGGCCATGTTGATTTATCTTGTTTGTGGGTGGTGGTGATTAGGTTGATTTGGATTAATGATGCAGTAGACTTGGAGTCACCACTGACCACTTAACTTAAAATCCCGCAGATAGCTAGAACCTGCAGAATATGTAAAGCTAGAGGATTCGAAGACTCTTTTGCTTTAAGTTGACTCGTGATTTGTGATTCGGGATTCTGAGTAAGGGACCTCAGTTATAAAGAGGGAAGGTGTTAGGCACCCTTTCTGCCCGTACAGGTGTACGGTCTCTAATTCATGTGATAAGATAATCTTAGGGGATAAGATGATAAGATATAAAGCATTAAAATGAGACTAGGAAGACTCAAATTTCTGATGTGGCAAGGTCTGAAATTTTAGCAAGCCATAGAACATATGTCTAAAGAATGTTTAGGGGAGTAATGAGGTTGAGAATGAATGAAATGATGCTAGAATGTTATATGAAAGGACTAGGTTACCTCGAATTTCTGATGTGACAGGATCCGAAGTTCTGGTAAGTCATAGAGCATACATTTGATGGAAATCTAGAGAAGTAGGGGAGTTGAGAAGGGAAGTAATGATGCAATGTGATAAAATACAAATGCTAGTGATAATTGCATGATCTTTGGCTTACACTTGACATGACTTGGATGTTTAAGTGCATCATGGCTAGAAAGATTGATCTAAGTGAAATTAAGAGGCTAAGAGTGGTTGGAGGAGGCTAGAGGGAGGCTAAAAGCATTGGAGCTTGAGAACTCAAGCACTCCTCTCTCTCTCTCTCTCTCTCTCTCTCTCTCTCTCTCTCTCTCTCTCAGATTTTTCTTGGTGTGTGAAATAAAAAGAGGTGAAGGCTATTTATAGTCTTTTGGGATGACATTTTGGTAATTTCAGTTTTTTTAAGTGTAAATAATGATATGGCAGCTTGTGATTAGTTAAGGGAAAGGTAATGCCACATGACATGCTTTTATAGGATCTTTGAGTTTGGTAGGATGGTAGAGTGAACTTTGGTGGTAATTGCATATAAAAGTTGATTTTGGGTTTGGTAGGATGGTAAATAGAATGAACCTTGGGAGTAATTACATATGAAAGTTGACTTTGGGTTTGGTAGGATGGTAAGTAGAATGAACTTTGGGAGTAATTTCATATGAAATTTGACTCTGGGTTTGGTAGGATGATAAATAAAGTGAACTTTGGGGGTAATTCTATATGAAAGTTGACTTTAGAATGAGGGACAACTGTGTGCTCAGAGGAGACACCTGTAGAATCTGGAGTGGAACTCTAATTACAACGGGTGGTAGTCCGACTACTGCCCGGGAAGGGTTTGCTTTGGTTTTTATCCAATGGGCTTGATTCAGTGTTTTGGCTCGTTCCCAAGTCTATTTCTAGAGTTTTGACTCAAAATGGTTGGATGCTTTCTAGGGATAGGCTTGGGTTAGGGTTAAGGTTTAGGCTCAGGCTTATGGTTTGGATTAAGGTTAGGGTTAGGTTTAGAAAATGGTTGCGGCTTTGGGTAGGGTGAGAGGTTGAGGTTCAGTTCTTAAGGATCATACATGTCTTATCAAGTTACTAGCCTGAGTGGGGTGTCTACAGAATGTTAATCAGACAGCGTAGGCACGTAGAAACTTATCCACATGCATTTTTGTTAAGTTCACACACGAAAACTCATGATTGAAATCTCCATACTCGGGTGTAAATTTTTAAGGTGTAACGTAATAGAATGCACCAAAAAATTGGCTCATTAGGTGGGCCACACTACAGAAAACAATGGAGCACCATCTAAAACTTATAAATTCACATAGTAGCCTACATTACAGTTGAATCACCTAATTTTTGGAGTGTCCAACTTCTATAGCGGGGCAACCATATGATACATGTTAGATGCCATATACACACCACGGTAGACCCCACCCTAATAGAGATCCCGAGCATCATGCGACAATAATCACAAAAATCAGCTATCATTGTTATGGGAGCTAACCTGTAAATATTACTTATGCTAAATCATCATCGTCAACAATTTTTAATAAATGCATTTTTTTTCAGCAATTTTGCTTGTGGGGTCATGTGGTTTGTTTATGCAAATTCAATCCATCCAGACAGGTCACCAATGTTAAAAGTGAGATGCCCTTGAAAATAACATCATTCCAACTATCACGTGAGCTACCACATGAATTTACCAATCTTCGGGTAGAGAATGTTCATGGTTATTCAATTTTGGGAAATCCCATTATCATTGTGGGGGCTCACTTGATATACGGATTGGATGGCACACACATCACAAGTGGTCTCTCGTATAGAGAGTTGAATAACATTTACAAAAGACAGTTGATTAACTTTCACATATGTTAATAACCCTTGTGCCTAGGTTAATAAGAGTTGTAGATAAGGACGTTTGCAAGGATCTGGCCGACGTAACATTAAAAAAACAAAATAAAAAATAAACAGGTACTTTTGAGGAATTTTGTCTGGGTTGGATGTGACCCAATGCATTTTTTGCACACGTGATATGCATGGTCCAGATTGGGTGTCTTTATTGGATATAGATCAAGTATATCGAAGATGGACCTTGGCCCAAACGTCACACTGCTTGGAGAATCCTAACCGTTCTGATCGGTGGCAGGCAAATGGACAAAAAATACGAAAGTTAGCAATGAACATTTAATAGACGGTTAAGATACTCCAATCAAAGCATTTTTTAAGTAGGGACCAATCAATGTAGATGCCAACAAGATTGCCATGGTTATCAGCACTACACAGCTCGGTGGGGCCATCGCAATGTTTGTGTCATGTATACTATATTCATCCGTTTCAACATCTCATATTTATAACATAAGCGGAAAATGACGTATATCTAAAACTCAAGTGGGACACATGAGTGAGGATTGAATACCCACCGTTGAAACACCTTTGCGAACCCCACGATGTGTGTTTTATTGTCACTGTTCATTCATTTTGCCATCTAGATAAGATCCTATGTATACACACCCAACTTAGGAATTGATACCAAGACTTCAACGTTGAAACGAAGTTATGTTCACTCATATTGGATGAGCCTCCTGTAATATAAGTTAAGTAATCACTTTTCACATGCTTTGCATAAACTTATATCTGAGAATAGTACGTGCCCAAAATCATACATATCACATTAGGGCTTTGCATGTCTCTACCAATCTAGACCGGAATTCTTTTTTTTTTATGCCGTGTTTAAACGCCCGCAACCCATGACGTTGTATTGAAACTCTTGTGGGTATGCGAGTGAGATAAATTTACATGATTTCATTGGTGCGTCTCATGTGAGTGTCATCACCTGATTGATGGAGTAGATTTCACATATACAATATGACGAATGCAAGAGCTCGGGTGTTTATGCAGGTGTTGCGGACGATTCCTGTCCCATTTGTGAAAACATTGATTGAATGATCCGGTCTTTTAGAATAGGGGTACTTTTCTCCGTTGAATTTGGACCACTGAATACTTCTCGTTTTGACCACCCATTAGGTTTCAATCAATCAACCAGTTATGAAATCAAAATTAGTAACATTTTCGAGCTCATGAGCCATCAAAATTAATATACCCGTGATTTTGATGGTTTGAGTTATCCATGTGCCACGCATGCAATTTCTTAACACCGGAGTATGAAATATTATGCTCTGCCAGTGTATTGGTGTTTTTTTTTTTTGTCATAGTCCAATTGGGACGCCGATCGGGTACTACCCCACTAGGACCTGGCTAGAGACGACGGTCTTGGCAGAGGCTCCATGGGCCAGCTTATGTATGTGTTCTATCCATGCTATCCATTCATTTTTCCAAATCATTTTAAGGCGTTACCATAAAAAGAAGGTAGATTGACTTCTCAAGTAGACAACACCAGAGGAAACGGTGGAATTGAACGCTTACCATAACAAACTTCTTAGGAAACCACGTAAGTTTTGGATCATTCTGATATTTATATTTTCCCTCCATCCAGGATTGTGTGACCTCATGAGCATTTATGTTTTCTCTTTATTCAGGTATGTATGATCTCATAAACAGGTTGGATGGCAAATAAACATCACGGTGGGCCATACTAAGGTTTCAACGGCAGACATTGTTCACCACTTCTTTATGTGAGCTATGGATCATCTCATTTTTTGGGCTCATGACCCAGGAAAGGGCATGAGGTTGAGCACTGTCATCCTTTTGAGGATAACTGTTCTGAATCTACGGGACTTCTCTGGACGTCTACAGAGAAACCTATGAAGAAAAAAAATAAAAATAATTTTAAGAAATTCAAAATAATTTTATTAATAATGAAAACTAAGATTACATCTCTTTAAATAGGTATACTAAGTAGGTTTTGGAATTAAACTACAAATAAAACTCCTATAAATTGTGACTTACTATTTATAGATGGTCATGATTCTATACTAGTGCGCATGGTTTACGACCAAAAATAGTAAGTGTCATATTTGGTTTCACCATCCTTTTCTCCTAAATATTCTAAGCACTTTTCATGTTAGGTGAACTCATAAAGCCCAATGGATGAAGAGTATACTCAAATTAAAACTTACTATAAATAATAAAAACGAAATTAAAACATGAATTTTACAATCCATCTATGGTATTCACAAATTTGGCATGGGCAACCTGGCATTGGGTGGCTAAAGTAAATCATCCTATCCCAAAATCATATATGGTATGTCCTATAGATTGTTGCACTTCGCGAGATACGTCCGTTTTAAGTTCTAATGGTTTGAATCATTTCTGTCATCGAACGAGCCTTTTCTGATCCATCTTGGCTGTGAAACTGTCTGCAACCCGCTCTACATCTACTCATGTACTCACAATAATCAGTCAAGATGGATGGACAGCATGGATACACACAAATACATTACAGTACCCCACCAAGCCCCTGCCGGGATCATCCATTCTAGCTAGGTCCTGCTGGTGAAGGTAGTACCCCATCCGTGCCCGCCTAATTGCCAGAGAAATTTGAAAAACTTTAGATAAATTTTAAAAAATAGATTTATTTTTATTTTTATTTAAAAAAAAAAAAAAAAGGGAAGAAGAAGAAGAAGAAATGGTTAACCTTGGAAGGGGTTTTGTGACGATAAGCCGCCCTATGTCACAGCTACCTGATGGGGCTGGTACGTACACCACTAGATTGCACCTTAGATGACGATTAAAGCTTCATCCTGACCTTTTATTCTTGAAATTTGGATCTGTTCCATTTTATAAAATAAAATAAAATTCAATGCTATTAAGTCATCTTGTGTAATCATTCACTGTCATCGGTTCAACATATGTTCCAATGGTTGTTACTCTTCAAAACTGCACACATAGTTGTACAACATTCCAAATCTCTAACACAACTATGAATACAGCATAACAGAAAACATTGCAATGATCAAATAACATGGACCATCTTATTTCTCATTTATATTGGACCACTCACTATTTTCTAACCATCCATTTGGTAGATATTATTTGGATGGTTAGTTTTGATTGATCCGTGAAAATTTTGTACATATACTGCATCCACAATGAGACTAATAATTTGAATGGTCTAGATAGTTGTACATCAATGCCACGTGTGAATAGATAAATCATCGTTATCTTTCAACGGTGGAAAACCGATACTGGATTCTATTCTTTTCCTTGCCTTCAAGAGTTTCCAACTATGCTCTCCATCACATGGATGCCTGGAGGCATAATTGCACGCACGTGCACCGTTAATTAATACATGTTTGTGTGACCGTCCATGTGCATGCACATGAGCCTCATAAACATCATCTTAAATATAACTATGCAAATTCGCATCTGTCAAAATGTGCAATTAATAAGACTAATAGTGAACGTTTGCTCATTGCGTGTGGCCTGCAATTTGTTTTTTGGAAAATTTATAAAATACTACCAAATTAATATAAAATTTGCATTCAAGAATTTTTTTTCAAAAATATTTTAAAACATTTACCTCATTAATTATTATTATATAGTGTCATCCCACACCCATCTCTTACAATTTTATTTTATTTTTTAACCTTCGGTGTATGGGTCAGCTGCTTGGGTGAGTCCCACTGTGATGTCTGTGTAAATTCCATGCTGACTACCAAGTGTTTCACTTCATGTTTTGTCAAAGTTTAAAAATAATTTTTATTTATGATTCAGGTAGTATCATTGGAAACAGTGCATAGAATAGTGATTACCCCCAAACTATTTTTCTTAATAGGTCCCACTTAAATCATGAATGGGCCTAAATGTTAGGCCCAACACTACATGAAAAAAAAAAAAAAAAGATGGATTTTGATACAGTCCACAACCGTCTCTAAAATTGCTTGGTTTAAAGACAGTTTAGAGAGCCGTAAACCGTCTCTAAAATTTTAAACGGCTCTTGACCATCCTTAATATTGTCTTAAAAATGTTGAACATCCACAAATCATTTAAGACGGTCAGAATCCATCAATTAATTGCGGAGAAAATATGGCTATTGACCGTCTGGAATAAAAGACGGTCTTTGACCATCTTATATGCGATCATCTGAGACGGTCAATGACCATCCGCATTAGAAACGGTCATTAGCCATTTTTTACTTGTAATCTGAGACTGTCAAGGACCTTCTGCATTAGAGACGGTCATTAGCCGTCTTTTACTAGTAATCTGAGATTGTCAAAGACCGTCTGCATTAGAGACTATCCTTAGCTATCTTATATCCGTTATTTGAGACTTAAAGACCATCTGCATTTGCTCAGGTGAAAAATTAATTAACAATATTTAAGAAAATTTTAAATTTTGAAGAAAAAAAAACCCGTGATTTTATAAAAATCTAGATTTTGAAAAAAAAAAATAAGAACTTTAAATAATGCTGATAATTTTGAAAAAAAAAATTCAATAAAAAATGATATTTTGAAAAAGAAAATTTAAAAAATTAAACAAAATTTTAAAAAAATTGACAAATTGAAAAAAATATATATTTTTTAAAAAATAAAACTAGATTTTGTATTTTAACAAGAAAAATTAAAAAGTTATATAACAAAAGTGAGATTAAAAAATAATATTTTGAAAAAGAAAATTTTAAAAATTAAACAAAATTGTGAAAAAATTGACAAATTGTAAAAATATATATATTTTAAAAAAAAAAAAAACTAAAGTTTGTAAAAATAAAAAATGTTAAATTTATTTATAATAAAAATGATATTTAGTTAAAAGAGTAAAAAAATATATATACATTTTGAAAAAAATCTTAAATTTATTTGTAAAAAATAAAATTACTAAATTATTAGACACATCCACTAATTGAACCTTTAATCGTTTTTGGACAATCTAATCAGTTTAAATTGAAGAGTAAATAACTTCAAATATTTAAATCGAATTTCACTGAAATTGTTGATCAATCTTGTATGCCCAATATCTTTCTCATATGTAGCCTAATTGAGGCGAGTAACTAGTCAAATTAAGAGTATTGTTCAATAAAATAGAGTGAATGGATCAAACATGTAAAATGGGCCAAATATTCCGGTTAAAATTATGACCCAACTTACTAACCTCGTGAGAACCTAAGAATTGATGTTAGTAAGTTTTATGGGCCCCATCATGATGTGTGTCGAACATCAACACCGTGGATTTGATGTGTCCCCTTTAGGTTATGAGATATCTCAAAAATCATCGGTAAACGAAACTCAAGTGGGCCATACCATTTAAAACTATGTGAAGACATCTTAAAAAATATATAAGCACTTGGTGGGGCCCACATGAGTTTTGGATGCGGTTGAAACTTGGTCTGACCCCTCATCCAAGTGGAACACATATAATGAGTGGGTTGGATATGTGAATCACATTTAGGCAGGCCCAATATATGATTATGAATGTTTTAAGGAAACCTTTCTCAACTACATTTAAGTGAGTTGCTCGTTACCTTTACCAGAATAAACTCTGTGGGGTTCACCGTTATTTATTTATTTTATCCACTCCATTCATCCATGTTATCAGATAATTTGAGGTCTAAAGAACAAAAAGGAAGCATATCCAAAGCTCAAGTGGACCACACCACAGGAAATAGTGTGATTAAACCTCTACCATTTAAAATTTCTTGGAGGCCATAGAAGTTTTGGATCAAGCTGATGTTTGTGTTTTCTATTCATTTATATATTTTTGATATTATGAACAACCTTTAACTGTTTTTGGACAATCTAATCAGTCAAATAACTTCAGATATTTAAATCAAAATTCACTCAAATTGTTGATCAATCTTGTTTGCCCAATATCTTTCTCATATGTAGTATGATCGAGGTGAGTAATTAGTCAAATTGAGGGTAATGATCAATAAAATAGAGTGAATGGACCAGACATGTAAAATGAACCCATCATGATGTGTGTCGAACATCAACACCGTGCATTTGATGTCTCCCCTTTAACTTATGAGATATCTCAAAAATCATCCGTATACGAAACTCAGGTGTTGATTACCATCTAAAACTATGTGAAGACATCTAAAAAAATATAAACAATACAATATTGGATGTCATACCATTTTGCGACCATAAAAGTTTTAGATCAAGCTGATTTTTTTTTTTTTCCTTTCATCTGGCCCTGTATGACCTAATCAACATATTGGATGTCAAATAAATAGTACAGTAAGCCTTAGGAGGATTTTAATGATGGATATATAGTTACTATTGATTTCATGTGGTGTGGTGGACCTGAGATTTCTGTGGTGGGGTCCACTACAGATTTTTATCTGCCTCATTCTTTGGCTCATGACGTAAAATGAAATCTCAAAATGGATGGACGGTGTGGATATAACAAATACATCATTGTGGGGCCCACAAAACTTGGTGGATGTTGGTCGGTGCTCTATGGATTCCACCATGATGTATGTGTTTCATCCATGTCGTCTATCCATTTTTACAAATCATATTAGGGCTTAATGCCAAAAATGAGAGAGATATAAATCTCAGGTGGACCACACCACATGAAAACAATAGTGATTGGATAGCCACCATTTCCTAAACCTAAACCTATTCTCAAATCCCAAAACCTATAACCTAAACCTAAACCTAAACCTTAACGTATAACCTTAACATATAACCTAAACTCTATTCCCTAAACCTTAACATATAACCTAACCTAAACTTAAACCTATAACCTACACTTATGACCTAAACCTATAACTTAAAACCTAAAACTAAACTTAAAACTTAAATGTATTCTTAAATCCTTAAACCTAAACTTACACCTAATCGTAATCTCAACTCCTTAACCTAAATCTAAACTTGAAAACCCAAACCTAATCCCGATCCCGATTTCCTATACCTAAACCTTAACCTATTCTCAATTCTCTAAACCTAAAACCTAAACCTAAACCTAAAACCTAAATGTATTCTCAAATCCCTAAACCTAAACCTACACCTAATCTTAATCTCAACTCCTTAACCTAAATCTAAATTTGAAAACCCAAACCTAAACCCAAACTCGAATCCAAACCCAATTTCCTAAACCTAAACCTTAACCTATTCTCAATTCCCTAAACCGTAACCTATAACCTAACCTAAACCTAAACCTATAACCAACACTTATAACCTAAACCGAAACCTATAACCTAAACCTGTAACCTTAACCTAAACCTATAACCTCTTTTAATTTATTTCTTAGTTTCAATAAGATTGTACATAATTTATTGCAAAGGAAAAGAAAAGGGCTTAGTTTTTGAGTTTTTTCAAGCTTCCTTATCATCCATGCATGACACTGCAAACATTTACTAAACTGTAACTCTAATTGGAACTTCATGTGCAATCTAATCAAGTGCATTAACATCTAATACTATCCTATTCCTTTGTAGGATATCATTGTCGTATTTATGGGTCCTTGTGCTATTTGTGCATGAGAATCAAGCATGTATCCCTTTAACACATGCCCCTTTTTTACAAAGCTTTAATTTTTGTTATTGTTTATATTAACTTGAATTGAAACACTTTTTTGCATTATTTTCTTGCATTATTTTTATTTTAATGATCAGTTTTATTTTAAAAAAGTGTGCCCACTTTTTTGGAAAAAAAAAAAAAAGCAAATGAAGTTTCTGCAATTTTTCATGATTCTGAATTATGATGTTTTGTTGGTTGAATATTTTTTCATTAGATGAAAGACAAAAAATTGTTGCTGATTTTTTTATTTTTATTTATTTATTTTTAATGCAAGAAATTTTCTAACAGCTTTAGGCCGTCTATATTTTTTCTAAATATTTAAATCTGAGATGGTCCATAACCGTCCTTATAAGGTTCATCAAAGACTACTCGTAAGTCCTTTTTAAGGACGATCCATGACTGTCCTTTTTAAGGAAGGTCCATAACCGTCCTTTTAAGGTTCATTAGACTGCTTATAACAGTCCTTTTTAAGGACGGTCCATGACCGTTCTTTTAAGGTTCATCAGGGACTGCTTACAAAATTTTTTTAAGGACAGTCTATGACCATCCTTTTAAGGTTCATCAGATACTATCTATTGACGGTCCGTGACTGTTCTTCTTTACAGACGGACCATAACCATCCTTTGGACTATATTCCATCCCGAGAGAACTAATACTATATGTCCAGATAAATGACGGTTTATGACAAGTAATATGACACCCCAAAATAGGACTGCCCATGCGACGGTCCAAGACCATCCTTTATTGTCTTTTGAGACGGTTTTCAACCGTCATTTTTTCGCTGTTTTGCCGTAGTGCGATGCAAGGATGTCTAAATATTTGTGGCCTCAAATGGTTACAGTGGATTTTATATAATCATTACGGGGGGGCAGTAGGTATGAGGGTTGACATCTCTTCCATATGTTTTCTTTGGTGTGACCCACCTAATTATGAGTCATATGCCTAAGTTCAAAGCAAGTGTCAAACAAACAATGAGTATTAGTTTTTTTTTTTTTTTTTTTTAAAGCATGAATGGGACTTGCTCTTGATTTTGATGGCCCACCATAATATGTATATAAGATCCACTCTGACTACTCAATATATAGTACCATAGGAGGCCCAAGGCAAAAAGAAAAAGAAAAAAGAAACGAAAATAGACATCACCTTTTATTTTTGTAGGGCCCACCATGATACTTATATGAAATCCACTCCAATTATAAGATTTCGTACAAGCATTTAATTCCGTCCAAAAAATCATACCTGTACCATCCCGAAAATCGGGGGTCGAGTAAAAACCCAACTCCCGAGTTTCAAAATGTTATTTATGCAACATAGATAACATTAGATGCATGTTATCGGTAAACAGGCATTAAACAAGATTGAGATTAAGCCAAAACAACATATCATACTCCAGAGACAGTTAAATTAACAAGCGGAAGACTGTGATAGTATGTATAACATATATAAACTATTATATGTCTCCAGAGTGTGAACATGTTACCAGGTTATATACATACATTTATACTCCAAAAGTAAACAAAAAGAATATACATGAGTGCTCTGAAAATATAAAATGACAAGTGTCATGGCATCTAATCAACCTCCCTGTAATCCCGTCAATCAGAGCACGCATAAAGGAGGGATCCTCCTCATCATCATCAAGTCCGGCTCCGCCTCGCAGGCCGTGCCATCATCTGCAATCATAATAGGGACTGGTGGGTGTCCGAAAATACCATCTCGTAACGTGAGAGTGAGTGATCAACTCAGTGGAATAATAGAGCAGAGATTAGCATGTTCTCAAATCAATCATGCGATAATAGTAAAGCAATTAATCAAACATTCCTAAATACTGTTGTTAATGCAATATGACATGACATGATGGATGCCCTCACCGACGATCTCTCTCATACGGCACCATCTTATGCCCGCGGCATGCTTTTTTCGTACAGTGCTCCGCATCTTCTAGGCACATGCAATGCGATGGTGATATAATTACCAAGTTATTATTAGTCCTTTTCATACAATAATATTGGGAAACTAAGGTACTTCCCTTATATCAATCCCAACATAGATCCTGTCTAGGGTCGTCACTCCTAGTAATCTCATACGATGTATATTTTGTAGGTCGCTACAAGGGCTGTCAGGGCTATTGCTCGCACTCGTTGCACCGCTCCCCCATCAGCTTATCAATACAGGCCTACTGTACCCTCATTGCTACGGAAGGGTCGTCGCCTCCCGTAAACTCAGAATACACTCTCGGTCACTACAAAGGGCTCGTCACCTGATCAGTGTAGGCCGACAGCAAGTATATAGTGTCCCATACCACCATAATCTTCTCACGAGTCATAGGTGCTCACTGGTCACTACGGGGAGGTTTGTAGCCCCAGCGTAGGCCGACAGCTCGATCACGGTGTCCCATACCACCATGCCCGGCTCATGAGTCTTTGTGGATCAAGGTACCATGGTTGACAGGATTTTCAATGGTAAGTTCAGTACCCTAGGTTCAAGCAGTTATGACTCATACATGGTGAACATACAATGGACAGTAGGGTTACTTAACGAGCTCGACTAGCACGAGCGCATCTCAAGCTGAACGACATGAAGTGCATCTAACACTTCGTGTGGCTTAACCACTGCCGCCAACTCAAAACACGACTCGCATTCATCGACGCGTCCTTCGTGGCAAAGATAAGCCAACCACGAATTTACTCGGTTACCGACTGCCTAGACTAAGTATAGTCTCAAACATTTATGAATCCACATCAGCAATCATATAAAGGTAATGGAAATGCATTACAACAATGTGAGCATGTTAACACATGTTATAACATACAACTTAAGTAAATCATCTAGCACATGCATTTCTTACATATGATGAAATCATACATATAGCCAACATGAAGGAAATCATTTACATCAACATATTATTTGAGAATTCAATCTCAAAACTATTTCATAGCACCATTTAATTCAATAAATACTAATACAAACATTTATACAAACACTTAATCTACACCCTTAAGTCTACATATTGTATGTCGACTCAAAGTGCGCATTTGGGCGAATCTCTTCGCCAAAATGATTATGCACGCATTCCTAATATCCTAAGGCGATAAAAAACCATGTCAATCATATTAGAAAAATATGGATGCAAACAGTATTTCCTACAAATGACTAAAATGCCCTAAATCTCATATTTTTCGTCTGCTTACGAATCAGGAAACGGACAGCATGTTGTACATGTCAAACAGTGTTGCCGTCGATAATCTACTATTAAACGACATTGAAAGCTTTGAAATCAGTCAATCAAAGCGTCTAAAATCTGCACCTTTCACTTTAGATGTGTATCGTTCCGAACGGAGCGTATACGCTTCGTCTACGGCGATCAGACAACCTAATACACAAGATTCGTAAGCTACTTTACTATTAAAATTGACGGACCCTTAAATCAGCAAGTGGACAGGGTTTTCCTTACCTAGAAGTGTGTTGGAATTGCCGGGAAAGTGATTGGAGTGCGCTGCTTTAGCACGTGTAACAGCAGCAGCAAGTGGCAGGAAAATCTCTCCCACCCTCTCTCACAATCTCTCACTTTTTCTCTCACTCTGCTAGGGT
The DNA here is from genome assembly GCA_037074715.1 of Magnolia kwangsiensis. NCBI lineage: Eukaryota > Viridiplantae > Streptophyta > Magnoliopsida > Magnoliales > Magnoliaceae > Magnolia > Magnolia kwangsiensis. The sequence goes on from CM073581.1 coordinate 105,028,158, forward strand.
TTCTAACAAATTCGGATGGGTGAGAGAAGTGAGGGTTTAAAGCCCTTATATAACCTAATTTCTTCCCAAATTAGGCTTGGAAACAATATTTACTTGAGGTCTAACCAATCAGGGCTATTCTGATCCAAAAGAGTATTTCTGGAGGTCCCCTGGCCGAATGCGGTCGGAATTAAACTCATGCATACTGGATCTAGCACACATCAAGTTTTCAGACCGGTAGAGTTCCCAGATCGCACGTGGCGGTCCAGTTTCAGTTCAGCGGTCACCGCACCTAGATCAGGTCTACAAGTCTCATGATATGAAAGAGAAATTTTTCCTGATCCGAGGGTGTAATTTGGCTGATTCTGACGGTCAGAACGCTTAATAATAACGCGCCAAGTCACGTGCCAGATTTGAATTAAAATTTTCAAATCTAACCCTATTCTCACTCTCTTCACTCCAGGCTCAATGAAATAGCCTCTAAACGTCGGTTGGCCTTGATTTTTGAAACGATTGTCAAGTCCAGCTAAGCGGTCATAACGGTCTAAGATTGTAGGTATCGGACTTTCGACGCGCGGTCTAGATCCAATACAAGGTTTCAAAGAGTTCCTAAGAGCAAACGGGTTTAGAGTTTGATCCTAGGTTTCAGGGTATTATAGCACCATTGATTCTACAAGTTTTGGGTCTTGTACAACGTATTTAAAACGGTCAGGGACAATTTCACAGCTACTCCAGCGTAGCGCTAGCTAACTTACGCTTAATTTCTAAAGGAATTAATCCTAAGTGATTTCTTTGGCCATGGAATTGGGTTCTGAGCGGTTTTTCAGGTATTTTAGTTAACCCATTGCCTAAGGACGTCTAATCCCAGGTTGGCAAAAATCCGGGGTATTACAATACCCATGCATGATTCATGGTAGACACAATAATGAAAACAATTTAGAAGGCAAGTATTGCCCCCATGTATTATTTCTAATAATGTAATCTACTTGAATTACAAATGTAACTGATTTTTGAGCTCTTGGTCTGTTGTGAAAATATTGATTTATATATATATATGTGTGTGTGTGTGTGTGTGTGTGTGTGTGTGTGTGTGTGTGTGTGTGTGTGTGTGTGTATCGAAAAGTTTATTTGAAAAACTTGAATTTTTTAATGTTTTGGTAATTGGCTCGTATCACAAAGAAGAGAAGAAAATGTTGTATTTATATATGAGGTGTGGAGTACCTTATTATTTGTTTGGTAGATCCATAGAGTACCCACGCACACAGGCACGGGCACAGTCTCAAGCTCAGTGCAAGGGTGTGGGCATAAGCATGTGAGGCAATATGGTTGTAGAGGTGCTGGTGGCACACTTCACATGTGCGCATCGTGTCACAGATGGTTGTCGCTTCCTCACGACCTTATGCAAATCAGTGCGAGATGAGTGACTAGTGCCATAGAGAATATGGGTCATGTGGATAGAATGGGCGAATGGTCTGAATGAAACCAGTCCATCTTTTTGTTTAAGCTGAAAACTAGCCATTTGAGAGAGGTTTAACTACACGTGAAAAATTAAACCAGATCATGCAGAAACTGTTGCATATGATTAGCCCAACGGTCATAAAACGGCTAGCTCGTGAGTCTAAACGATTACCATGCAGTAGTTGGTTATTCGACTTACATAACAGTCAGAAACAACCAATAATGCCCAGTTTCTCGCTAACGGCCATACGTAGTTATGACCATGTACCAAAATGGCTTGCAACACTGGCCTATATAAATAGTGCCTAGGTGGTTCATTGAACCATCACCAATAACTCGAATCACTCTCACATACGACCCAACAAAAATAAGAAGATCCAGCCAGTTCAATGAAAACCTTAACCAACAATCCTCAAAAATAGACCAAAGCAGTGGTTTAAACTAGAACAATAATTTCTCTAATTTTTTATCTGATATATGATTTTATTTTATTTATCTGCTGGAATGATCCACCTAAAATCTTAACTAGAATATGCTGAGCTTAGAAGATCAACGAAAAAAAAAAATCTTTTATGCAAGAGAATGTAATAGTTTTGAGAAAATTAATTCACCTTCTTCTTATTAGTAACTGAAGATAATAGAAGTCATACAATTCTCTCTCTACTTCCCTTTCTAGCCTCGGGTTTCCTATATAGATTCCCAAATCTTAGGCTACAAGTAGGTAATTCCACATTTTAAGGAAACAACTAACTGCTCTCTGAAAGTGCACCTATTACGTGCCCTGATTTGTCAATTATGTTGTATGTTGAGTCAGTCGGACGACAGCACCTATCAAGAAGATCATGTCAAGCGTCTGCCTCATCTGGATGTGTAGAAACTCACCAAAAGGTAAATCATAGCCTCACATCCCATGTCCCAAAACACCAGGTGATTAAACCCTTAAAAAGAACTAGAACATCTTAAGGTTTATGTGTAAGAAAACTTTTTATCCAAAAGAAGATTTTCTAAGTTTTTCTTACACTGTCGATTATATAGATTCCCCTTTCGATATGATCGACCAGCTCTGTCGATGTCCTCGACAAATCAATCGATACAATCGAGTGAGGACAAAAAGCGTCCAGTAATCAAACAATCTTCTAGATGATTTGTCGATATATCGACCTTCGAGTTGATATCATTGATATTCGAAAATCGATCATATCTGAAGTGGATCGATCGTATCGACAGACTGCTTTCCGGCGCCCCTGTTTTTCTAAAGAAAATTATCAACTGCTTCGATATATCGATGACTGTCCGATTCAATCTGAACTCAAATATCGATCATATCGGGAGTCAGTCGATCATATTAACTATGGGACGCATGTTCTCTCCAGCATGAATTTCAGGTTACTTTTAATGGTGATCGGGGTGCCTGTCAATAAATCGATATTCATATATCAATCATATCGAGACCATGTCGATTGGATCGAGTCAGGACATAACTCGTCCAGCAAGCTTACATGTAAAATCTATACGATTTTCGATCCCATCGAATAGTCGCCGATATGATCGATGTACAAATTTCGATGACATCGACTGGTTCCCCGATCATATCTGTGATCCTGAAATTCTTCAAGACTTCTCTCTTATTTTTCAACTATCGATAGAATCGAACCATCACTCGATGGAATCGGAGTTCAAAATTCGATATCATCGATGTGTCTCTCGATCCCATCGACCAATTGACAGAAGGTTTCCAAAAGCGAAATGACAATTGAGTTCCTATCATCGAGAGGTCGGCCGATACAATCGAGAGTATACGCTCGATCATATCGACGACTGATCGATGATATCAAACTTTATCATAAATATGACCGTTTATATCCGTTGGAACCTTTTGCCTATAAATAGAGAGAGTTGTCTTCATTGCTGAGAGAGAGAAAAAGAAGAGAGTGCCTTAGAGTGTTTCAACCTTCCTATCATTTACCTAAGTCCTTTCTCTCGAGAAGTTCATCCTCCAATCCACCCTCATCATTGATATCTTATAGAGTGGATTGGGGAATGAACTTCCACATTCAAGGATCCTTCAGCTACTATCTTAATGACATATCATTAAGCTGGGATGCCTTGAATGCATAGATGATGGGAACCTCTCTATCTTCCTTATAGGAAAACCTTTAGAGAGTGGTAGTCCATCATAACCTTGACCCAACCTAAGCTTAGCATATATACATCTTTATGTTGCGGATCAAGGGAGCTGAAGACTTCATCAACAAGGAGAAGGTCTTCATCATTGTGCTGAAAGGGACTCATCAACTTATCTGTAAGTACTAAGAGTCCAGAGGACACTTGCGATCATTCCTTTTTAGGATTGGGTTTTAAGTGTTGCTCACCATTTGAAGTCTTCGAAGGAGGCCTCCGACAGAAGTGTACGTGCGGGGTGCGTTGTATGGACCCTTGCTCTGTGGAGAGCATAAACATCTGGTTAGGAGTACGCCAGTAAAACTCCAGGGTTAGAGGTGAACCGAGTAGAAACCTCAGGGTGCGTTGTGTGGACCCTTGTCCTGTGTGGGCATAAACATCTGGTTAGGAGTACGCCAGTAAAACTCCAGGGTTTAAGGTGAACCGAGTAGAAACCTCTGTAAAGGTTGAAGGTGAACCTGATTTAAAACCTTAGGTTTGAGGTGAACCATGGGAAACCTCCTTAGTGAAATCTGGTCGCTTAAGGGTTGAGTGTGGAAGCCGGGAGTGGAGTAGACAAGTCGTCGAACCACTATAAAATGACTGTGTTTGAGTTTGATATTATCTTTCATTTATGTGATTGCCTTGCATGTCTTTCTATATGATCACATCCTATGCACACATAGTCAAATCCATCACAATCTCATCTATACATTGTTTGTCTCTTAAATAGTTTGTGATTGGATCCTCTATCAAGCTTGGAAGCCAGTAGAGTTAAGGTTGAGTAATCCTAATCAATACTCTGTGATAGGATTAGTATGATAAGGATCTTTAATAATTTATAAAAATTTCAAAAAGTCCTATTCACCCCCCTCTAGGATATACTAACCTATTCCTACTTCAACTAAAGCGGTCTTCACCGCAATTTCACTCTCTCCACAATCGTGGGCATGATAATATTTTCTCCTTCTTCCATGGGAAGTGGGCTGGTGTTATGCTTTCTTTCCGAAATTAATGAATGCATTTTCCTATAATAAAGGGATGCATAGAGATCGTCCCGAATCACGGCTTCCCCATCTAGGAAGAGCTAGCGCCTGCTGGTTCTAAGAATTGGAGATGAGGGAACAGTATTTGTCCCGCCTCCTTGGTGAACCACTTGGCCGCACTTGGACGTTGGTCATGTCGCCCAATCCGAAAGGACTCCGTGATACTGTGTCTTGTTGTAGTTGTCTTCTTCTCTATAATGGTATCTTTGACAAGAGGAATCTCTCTCTCTATCGCCAAATCTTCCATTGTGGGCAACATTTCCTTAGGCTCATCATCTAACATGGACGGCTCAAAGAGTTTTAATTTCTCTACATTAACAACCGAATACATATCCATGTAAACTGGTAATTCTAATTAGCACGTATTGTTCCCAATCGGACGAAGAACCTTAAATGGCCCATAGCGAATTGGCTTTAATTTCTTGCCTTCCCCACATAATCGCTCCTTGCCCAGATGTAGCCAAACCAAATCACCTTCTTGAAAATGGCCTTGAACGCGATTTTGATCATGACATAACTTGTACTTCTGCTGAGCTCAAATTAGCTGCTGCTTAACTTCCTGGTGGACCCTCCAAATATGTTCTACAAAATTTTGAGCCCGCAACTTATCACTTCCTCCATTCCCAAACGAATCTGTAGGCTCCATGGTGAACTCCATATCGAAAGGACTTTGCGCCAAAAATCCCACGCACACTTCAGATGGGGATTTATTAGCGGATCCATGCACTGTATGATTAATAGCAAATTGCAAGAATGGAATGCTTTCATCCCAAGTTTTAGGATGCCTAGCTAGCGTTGTATCCCCTTAGCAAGTGTACGACAGTTTGATTGACAACCTCAGTCCGACCATCGGTTTGCGGGTGGAACACTGCGCTCCGCTTCAGCTTTGTGTCCATCCTCGCCCATAGCACGCACAAGAATTTTCTTAAGAAGCAGCTCTCTTGATCGGAGATAATTGAGTTTGGAAGTCCAAATAACTTCCACACATTTTCGAAGAAGAATCATGTTGCTTCTTCTCCGGTAATCGTTGTCTTGCACGACATAAGCACCACCATCTTTGAAAACCTATTTTTGATGGTGATTTTATTGAGTGCTCAGTAGTCAATGCACATACGCTACCCTCCATCCTTCTTCGGTACTAAGACTATTGGTGACCCACAAGGTGAGCTACTTGGCTTAGTAACTCCGGTTTCAAGCAACTCCGCCACTTACTTCTTGATTTCTTCATTCTCCATCACCAAATTCCGATACATGGCAAGGTTGGGCAATATTGAGTCTGACACGAGCTGAATTTTGTGCTCAATTGCTTGCCTTGGAGGCAAGCCTTTTGATTCTAAAAACAAGCAGTCAAATTCCCCAAGCAGTTCTTTCAGTCCACCATTCTTTCCTGTACCTTAAAAAACTGTGGCTAAAATTCTAGCTTCTACTTCCAGCGGCCTCACCATCAACAACACGAATTTTTGGCAGGCGTTTACCATCCTCCGTGCCTGGCAAGCAGTAACCAAATCCCCCTTTTGGCATGCTTGGTTCTTCCTGACAACGAACTTCTTTCCATCTTTCATAAATTCATATTTCTGCGCCCGCCGATAATAAAAAGCATCTCTCTCACATAAGTAGGGACTACTGAAAATCACCTGGCATATATCAAGGGGTACCACTTCGCAAGTTATTTCATCGATATATTGGCTGGTGATTGCAAACCGGAACTTACATTGGCGATCGATTTTGAGCTCCACATCCTTTTGAATCCATCTCAACAGATATGGCCTAGGATGTGGCATTGTCTCTAGTCCCAACTTCTGAACTAGGCTTGCTGAAATCAAATTCTTCTGACTACCGGTATCCACGATGGCCCCAATAATCTCCTGCTTAACTTGAATCCGTACGGTGAATGGCTCTTCTTTCTCATTGACTAAGGCAGGTGAACTTGAAACTGTCTCCTTCGGCAATGCCATCAAAGACAGACTCTTGTCCACCTCCTTAACCTATCCGATCTCTATCAATCATTTGAAGTTATGGCCACCATTGTATACTTCCCCTTCTCATCTTTCTTCCACTTTGCAGGAAATAATTATGAATGTAACATCCAACACTTCCCCTTCTCATGCCCTGTAATTTTACAATGCTCGCAGTATTTATTAGACTTAAAAGGTGAGGAATGGTTACCTTGCGACTGTTTCTCGAAGGGTCGACCACTATCTTTTTTTTTTTCCATTCCGGTTGCTCGTGGCGCTCCAACTTTGTTCTTCTGTTCTATTGCCAAAGCAATGCCACTTACCTGTGAAATATTCATGGCTTGATACAAGCGCATCTCCCCTTAGATTTGCCGATGTAGACTAGCCACAAACTTAGTGAACACATCTTCACTACTAAGGTTTATTCCTAACTCCACCGCCATTCGTCGGAACTCAGTAGCATACTGTAACACCCTGAAATTCGGGGGTCGTGTAGAAACCCGACTCCCAAGTTTCAGACCATCACTTATGCAACAAATATAATTATGATTCAATGTTTTCTGAGTTAGAGCATTTACATGAGTAAGATTATACCAAAACTGTAATTCATACTCCAGATCCAGTGATAAAACGCAAGCAGAAGACTGAAGAATATATATATCACTGTATGGAAAATAAAGTAATCTCGAACTGTCTCCAAAGTATGAATACATCTCTGAGTTACAAATACAGATAATAAACCAAAAATAAAAATGTCATATGGTCCAACTAGCAAGTCCCGCCGATCCAGGCCACCTACGCAAAGCCGTCGTAGAACCGCATATACGAGAACTCGTCTTGGTCCTCGTAGAAGTCCGGCTCCGGCTCCTGAATCTCCTCACAACCTGCATCTAAGACAGTCTGGTAGGTGTTGCAAACACCGTCCCGTAACGTGGGAGTGAGTGATCAACTCAGTGGAATCATAGAGCAAAGATTAACATGTTATCAAATCAATCACGCAATAATAGTAAAGCAATCAATCAGACATTCTTAAATACTGTTGTTAATACAAGTATGAAATGACATGATCGATGCCTCACCGACATACTCCCTCATGCGATACCATCTTACGTCCACGACATGCTTTCTTCCCTCAGTGCTCCACATCTTCCAGGCACATGCAGTGCGATGTGGATATGATTACCAAGTTATTATTAGTCCTTTCATACAGCAGTATTGGAAAACTAAGGTACCTTCCTTATATCAATCCCAACACAGATCTTGTCTAGGGTCGTCACTCCTAGTAATCTCATACGATGTTATATTTATAGGTCACTGCAAGGGCTGCCAAGGCTGTTTCTCGCACTCGTTGCACCGCTCCCCTATCACCTTATCAATACAGGCCTACTGTACTCTTATTGCTACGGAAGGGTCGTCGCCTCCCGCAAACTTAAAATACGCTCGAGGTCACTACAAAGGGCACGTCACCAATCAGAGTAGGCCGACAGCACGAATGTAGTGTCCCATACCACCACAATCGGCTCACGAGTCTAAGGTGCTCATTGGTCACTACGGGGAGGTTTGTGACCCCAGCATAGGCCAACAGCTCGACCACGGTGTCTCATACCACCATGCCCGGCTCATGAGTCTTTATGGATCAAGGTACCATGGTTATCAGGGATTCCACTGGTAAGTTTAGTACCCTAGGTTCAAGAAGTTATGACTCATACAAGGTGAACAATCAACGGTCAGTCGGGTTACTTGACGAGCTCGACTAGTACGAGTGCATCTCAAGCCGAACGACATGAAGTGCATAAAATACCTCGTGGGGCCTAACCACTGCCGCCAACCCAAAGCACGACTCGGTTCATCGACGCGTCCTTCGTGGCAAATAGAAGTCAACCACGAATTCCATCTGTTACCGACTGCCTGGACTAGGATATAGCCCCAAGCACGTGTAATTTTACCACATTGATCATGTAAGAGTAACAGAAATGAAATACAAAAATCCAAGCATGTTAACAATATGTGATGACATACAACGTAAGAAAATTAGCCAAACACATGTATTCCATATATATAAGGAAATCAATTCAATATCACAACATGAAGGAAAATCATGTACATCATCATATTAATTGAGAATTCAATCTCAAGACTAATATACAACAATATTTACTCAATACATATTAATACAAACATTTATACAAACACAGTCTACACACTTTAGTCTACATAGCGTATGTCGACCCAAAGTGCGCATTAGGGCGAATCTCTTCGCCAAACAGATCATACACGCGTATCTAATATCATAACACGACAAATATACATGGCAATCATTTCAGTAAAATACAGGCGTATACAGTATTTCCTACAAATGCCTAAAATACCCTAAATCTCATATTTTCCGTACGCAATTGAAATGAAAAACGGACAGCATGTTCTACATGTCAAACAGCGTTCTTGTCGATAATCTACTTTTAAACAACATTGAAAGCCTTAAAAACAGTCAATCTAGTCATCTAAAATCCTCACCTTTTGTTGTAGACGCGTATTGATTCGAATAGAAAGTCTACGCTTCGTCAACGGCGATATGACGACCTATATCACAAGATGAATCAGCTACTTCGTTACTTGTATCTATGGAATCCCTAAAACAGGTAGAAGTTAGGGTTTTCTTACCTAAAAATGAGTTGGAATCACCGAAAGAGTGATTAGAATACGGTGATTCGGTACGTGTAAAAGCTGGAGCAAGTGGCAGGAAGTTTCTCTCACAACTCTCTCACAATCTCTCTTTCTCTCTCTTCTCTTTCTAGGATTTCTTACAAATTCGGATGGGAGAGATATGAGAGGGTTTAAGGCCCTTAAATAGGTTAGAAACTCACCTATTTAGACTTGGGACCAAGGTATACTTGGGTTATAACCAAATCAGATCTTCTCCGATCCAAAAGAGCATTTCGGGAGGTCCCCTGGCCGAATGCGGTCAGACTTAAGCTCATGGGTACTGGATCCTACTCACATCAAGTTTTCAGTCCGGTAGTGTTCCCAGATCGCATGTGGCGGACCAGTTTCAGTTCAGCGGTCACGGAGACTCGATCGAGGATTCCAAGTACATTGACCTGAGTGAGAAATGTTCCCTGATCCGAGGGTGTATTTGGGTCAGATTCTGACGGTCTGAATGCGTATACTGAACCTGCAAGCGAAACGTGCCAGATTCATTTAAATGATAATTAAATTTTTATGAATTTCACTCCTTCTTACACTCCTTGCTCCAAGCTCAATGAAATAGCCTCAGAACATCGGTTGAGCTTGATTTTCGAAACAATTGTCAAGTCCAGCTAATCAGTCCTAATGGTCTGAGATTGTAGATATCGGACTCTCGACGCGCGGTCTAGATCCAATACAAAGTTTCAAAGGGTTCCTGAGAGCAAATTAGTTTAGAGTTTGATCCTAGGTTTCAAGGTATTATAGCGTCATTGTTTCTACAAGTTTTGGGTCTTGCAGAACGTATTTAAAGCGATCAGGGATAATTTCACAGCTAATCTAGCATAGCGCTTGTTAACTTACGCTTAATTTCCAAAGGAATTAATCCTAAGTGATTTTTGATCGAGTTGGTACTCAGATCTCTGTACGAATTTTTCCGAGGCGTTATACATACTCCTACACCCGCTACCTTAGATTGTGCCATCGAGACCACCGATCTTGTGAATAGTCCATAGGATAAAATTCTTGGCATAGAAGTCGTGTGAACCCCTTCCAAGTTACTTCCTGGTCAGCATTGGTTTTGAGGTATGCATTCCACCAAGTTAATGCGTGGCTGGTTAGCTTTAAGCGAGCAAATACAACATTCTCTACACTACTAAACCCATAAAGGGTGAAGTGGGTCTCCAACTGATCTATCCATGAATCTAATTTCTCTGCATCAACCGTGCCATCAAAAGTGAGAATTTTGACTTTGGCTTCAACCTTGAAGGGTCGGAGCCTTCCCTCCGTGAGGAATATGAAACTGACATCATCCCAATCGTCGTCGTCATCACCTCCTTTCAAGTTTTCAATTCCTCTAGCCTTGTCTGTCTCCTTTGTCACCGGAGCTCTTAGTGGAGAAGATTCTTTGTCGTTATTTTGGCCCCCTTAGTCGATGTGGATAGTTGAGCTTGAATCCATGCAAGTACCACTCCCAACTGTTTTGTTAGCCTATCGAGCTTGGTGGCAAGGTCTGGCTATTCCGAAGTAATCTCGTTGTCTGCCGACATCACGACCTTTCTTGAAGACTTCCTATGTAACGTCTCAGAAAAATCCTTACAAAGACCCGAATACCACCTCAGCCAAAAATCCCTAAGGACTGTATTATGTAGAAATTAGACGAAAATTAATTAAGTATTAAACTGAATTAATCAGTGGATTAGTTTGAACCACTATTCATACAAACAGCAAGACCCAAAACCATCAAAATCGCTAACTCAACATTACCTAAAAACCTAAGAGAAATCTCAAAAGTCTGTTGCTCTCGGGAGCACATTGAAACTTCGTATCAGACCTGGACCGCACGTCGAAAGTCCGATGACCGCGAAACTATATGATTATAACCATATTATTAGGCTTGAAAACCATCACGGAAACCGAGCCCAAATAATGTCCAAAAATGCACAACTTAAGCCCTGAGTCAAGTGTGTGAGAAACGCGAATATCTTTAAAAAACGTAACGAAACTTAAGTAAATTGGGTTGTTCGCTTGCGCGCGAAATTGAAGATTTTCTGACCGAACTTCATCCATGGATCAGGAAAATTTCCCTGCATATATCGGTATACTTGTGGCCCGAATCGAGGGACAATGACCGTTGATCTGATACAATCCTTCACGGTCGATCAGCCTATCCAATCACGTTGAAACCACATCTTGGCATAGATCCATCGTCAGGGAACTTACCCTGCGCTGCAAGTGAGTAGTGGACCTTCAGATGAACCTCATTCGTCAGAAACAATCGCCCTTTAGATATAAATCAAGTATACCATGGCCCTGGGACAATTTACACTAGTTCTGAGCCTATATAAACCCCTTAAACCACCCCATACCTATCCCATACGAATTTTCTCTAACCCTAGGAGAGAGAAGAGAGAAAGGAAGAGAAAAAAGTAGGAAGTGAGGGGAAATCCTTGGAGTTTGCTGCAGTGATTCTTTCTTGCTACTCCATGCACTGAATCGTTTTTACATCTAGCTAACCGATTCGCTTCAACTACGATTTGGGGTAAGAAATCCTAACCCTAATATTGATTTAAAAAGTCGGATTGAGTAATCGACAAAATAGCTAACCTATTTTGTGATTTAAGTTCCCGTTGTTCTGTGTTTGGGAACGTAAGAATATTTGAACTGAGTTTGAAACGAGTACTCCGACGAAAGGTGGGGACTATAAACGTTTAAGTTATGGTTTTCAAGGCTTTCAATGTCAGCAATGGTTTATATCTGACTTGATTGTTGCCATATGATCTTAGTTACGATGTTTTCGATAAATCATACATGTGTGTGAACTATGTTGAATGTAAGATGCATTCTATGTATTTGTTGAATGAATATGAAATTGTGATTTGTGCTTGACATGACTATAAATCTAGGATTCATGTTTGTTGTGTGTACCATGATCTATTTGTGTAATAAATTGTGATAGTTCATGTCGTAACTAATCTAGTTTATGTATTTAGTAATGTGTAGTCTAAGTGTTTGATAAAATGTCTGAACAAGAAATTGTAGATAAATTGTATTCAATAAAGGTATTGAGATAGGATTCTCAATTACCTTATCTATATGTAGAGTTTTCTTCATGCAATTTTAATTTCGACTACGCAATTTATGGATGAAATGTAATATTTGGTAACATGTTCAATGTGTCCGATGAAATGCTTAAATGAGAATCTTTATTGGAATGTTGGTTAAATGCTGATATGCTTATTAATGTAGCCATTTATTGCATTTGAGTAAGACTGAGACTATCATATGATCCAGGCAATCGGTAACAGTTCCCGTTTGAGTGATCGAATTAGTCTCACCACATTTGATAAGTTCGGTGAATCCGGGTCGCACGATGATTGTCGACAGTGGTTAAGCCACGTGGGGTGCTTATGCACTCCATGTCGATTAATTCAATGTGCGCTTGTACCAATCGAAATTGTCTAATAAACTGATTAGCCTATTGTATTTTTACCATATATGAACATCACTGCTTGAATCTAAGGTATCACTTACCAATGTAAAGACCCGTTTCAACTATAGTACCGTGATTTGCTAAGACTCATGAGCCAAGCATGGTGGTATGAGACACCGTGGTCGAGCTGTCGGCCTACACTGGGGTAACGAGCCTCTCCGTAGTAACCAGTGAGCAACCCGAACTCGTGAGCCGAATACAGTGGTATGGGACACTGTATTCGAGCTATCGACCTGCGCTGAGGTGACGAGCCTCCCCGTAGTGACCTCGAGTATAAACTCTTGAATTTGCCTATCCACTGCTTTTCATTAGGAGTGATGCCCTACAACTTGTCTATCATATGTGATTAACTAGGATTGACGACCCTAGATGGATCTTTCAGATTGAGTTAATGATATAATGGGAGGTACCATAGCTTTTCGAATCTGATGTATGAATAAACCTAATTAATTATTTGGCTAACATGACTATGCACTGTATTACATGTGCTTTGGCGATAAAGTTGCACGTTCAGGGAGTTTGTCATGCGCGAACAGTTGACAGAGGTGCTTTTGAGGGAGCTTTGTGCGAGGGTATGCATCATTACTACACACCATCCCCTCATTAACAAGAGTTGCTAGAAAGTGATTATTGTATTGCTTTATCATTACTGCTTGATTGAATTGATAACATATTAACCTTTGCTTTATAATACCACTGAGTTGATTACCCACTCCCACTCTGGGACGATGTTTTAAAACACCAACCAGACTCTAGTTTAGATACAGGTGATATCAAAGTTTATACAGCTGATCTAGACTTCGTAGATGAGGAGGAGGAATTCTCTTATGTTCAGCTATCAGGCGGGTCTATGTAGACCTCGTGCTGATTGGACAGGATTACAGAGATACATGGATTAGTTAGACATGTACATTTTAATATTTTGTAAATTTTGAAACAATTTATGTTTATATTCAGCCCAGTATTATACTCATACTCTGGAGGTTGCGACACCCTTATATATATATATATATATATATATATATATATATATATATATATATATATATATATATATATATATATATATGTTTCAGTCTTCTGCTTGCTAAGTTTTACTTATCTCTGGAGTATGATATACTGTTTTAGTGTAATCCCACTTATGTCTAATGCATGGAAATGAACAATATTTAAACATTATTATATATGTTGCATAAGTGATACGTTGAATATCGGGAGTTGAGCTTTGCTCGACCCTCAAAATTCGAGGCGTTACATCCTATAAGTTCTTAGAACGGATAAAGGTTCACCTGTCGCTTGATATCCGGACTTAGTTAGCACCATACACCAGTACAATCCTGCTAGACAACTTTTCGTAACGGCCAAACCAGAACCTAACTCTGATACCAAACTTGATCCACCTAAAATCTCAACTAGAATATGTTGAGCTTAGAAGATCAACGAAAAAAAAAAAACTTTAGTGCGAGAGAATAGATAGTTTTGAGAAAATTAATTCACTTTCTTCTCATTAGCAACTGAAGATAACATAAGCCATACAATTCTCTCTACTTCCCTTTCTAGCCTCGAGTTTCCTATATAGATTCCCAAAGCTTGGGTTACAAGTAGGTAATTTCACATTCTAAGGAAACAACTAACTGCTCTCTCCACAGTCATGGGCATGATAATATTTTCTCCTCCTTCCATGGGAAGTGGGCTGGTGCTATACTTTCTTTCTGAAACTAATGAACGCATTTTCCTACAATAAAGGGATGCATGGAGATCGTCCCATATCACAGAAGAAATTTGTGTACACAGAGTTTCATTCATGGTTATTCGTGTTTGTTAAACGCAGAATTACATACAGGCTCGTTGTATCCTTATAAGTCATTTGCCTACAACCTATTAGCATTCTTGATCATTCACTTTGAGAATGGGCAAATAATGCTTCAAGAAAAGTATGATCACAAATGCTTCAATCTGTCCTTAACTTTTCAATTTCTTATTATTTTACGGAATTTGTAAATCTATAATTTGACAAATATTTTACATGAGCATTATGGTACGCTCACCAAAGCCACCTAGTCATTTACTTCCATGGCTGCCCTTAATGAAGTAGCTTTTCATAAACTACCATGAAAACGGTACCCAATGTAAATCCCATATTAATTAGATAATTTTTTGAAAAATTCCACACAAACACTAGCAACTTACTCTAATAACTTGCAAGGTAACTTTCATTAGGTGAGTGCAACGTAATACTGACTTCCGGGAGAGGCCCACTGCTAGCTCACCATCTAAGAAATGGTGGTGACTTGTCAAACCTACAGATAATGTAATTACATGGCAATGAGGACCGTCCAAACTGCTGGCACAAATGAGAATTGAATATAACCTTAAAATTGAACTGATAAGATAATATTAACCATCTGACTTTTCTCATTATGACCACTGGCTATGTTAATTTTAACCATCCATCTAATAGCCATTAAGAATGGCTAGGATTGATCGATTAATGCAGTTTTAGATATATGCTCCATCCGAAATGGGACTAACAATTTGCATGGTCTCAATAGTTGTACATTAGTGAACATATGAGGAGTTTCAACTCCCGGTCAAGGGTGCAAAACCAACATGATAATCCATTCAGTGGTGCAAAACTAACATAATAATCTATTCAATCTCCAAAGACTGAAAAGGCTGATTAGGAGTTTGCAAAAGCATTGCTTTTGAAGCCTGGCTAGATGAATGTGGACCATTAGCCCGCTTTTTTCTTTTCTTTTTCTCTTGACGTATGCGTGAGGTAAATGCATCAATGCCTATGAGGTTGACTTCATTAATGCTAGTTTTGCATCATTTAAAATAGTTGGAGATAATTCCGATGAGCATAGTTGAGAAAAATGTACATCAAATCTAAAATTAACAAGAACTGAAATGTAAGTTATAATGATCTTAGTTGCATTAGTTCACTTGGACAGTCCATTTAGTCAATTTGAACTTTCCGTTAAGCACATAATACTTTGATAGATTTCAAAACAAAAACTTACTGATTTGATCATCCATCATTGAGTTATTTATTTTTAAATCCATGGATGAAATGATTATAATGGCTTAACAAAAGTGAATTTTTTTTTAAAAAATAAAAGTTCATAATCAATGATAGAGCGTAACAAATAGTAAATCAAATTGTTAATTGGACCTACTTTGTATAAATTGTCTTAACCATCCATATTAAAGATATTTGATCAAATGCTATTATTATCGCTCTCAATGTGCATGATAATCTATGAAATATGCGCTGAACCCGGTGGGCATTCTTGATCAATGGTTGGACCATCTAAGAGCACTCAATTTTTTGGTGGGAGCATCTCTCAAAATTCATCTATTTTAATTTTAATTTTTTTAAAAAAAATTTGGCTCACTCTCTATTTTATTTTAACCATCTATCCTGTAGCCATTAATTAGATGGTTAGGATTGATTAATCAATGTGATTTTATCCATCCATTACATTCATATTTCCAAGATCATTTTAAGGCACGAGCCTTGCAAATAAGCAAATTGAAGGCCCAAACCATTCTTGATCAATGCTCAAACTAAGTGTCGAATACAACTAAGAGCACTATAAAATTGCATCTCTCAAAACTAATAATCTTATATTAACTTTTAAATTTGATCATTCACTATTTTTATTTTAACCATTCATCCTGTAGCCATTAATTAAATGGTTAGATTGATTAATCAATATGATTTTAGATGTATACTCTGGAAACAGATGTGTTTGGTTCCGTGTGAGCCCCACCATGATGTATGTGTTTCATCCATTCCATTCATCCATTTTTAAATGTCATTTTAGGGCTTCAGCCCAAAAATTAGAGCTATATAAATCTAAGGTGGACCACACTACAGAAAAACAAAAGTGATTGGAAATCCACCTTAAAACCATCCTAAGGCCCACAGTACTGTTTATTTGACATCCAATCTGTTTATTAGGTCATACAGACCCAGATGAAGGGAAAAAACAAAAATTAGCTTGATCCAAAACTTTTATGGCCCCCAAAATTTTTTTAATGGTCGACGTTCATTCAACACTGTTTCCTGTAATGTGGTCCACTTGAAATTGGGATATATCTCATTTTTGGTATCATACCATAAAATGATCTATAAAAATAGATGGACGTCATGGATGAAATACATACATCATGGTGCCGCCCATAGAGCACCCACCACCACTCATTGGCTGGTGGCAGGGGGAGTAGCCAATCCGTTCCCGTATAGTCCATCACAATGTGACCCATAATTTCGATGGTCTGAGTAGCTGTACATCAGTACCGGCGGCGAGTTGAATCACCATCATTAAAAAATGGTGCAAGACTTACACGAGAGTGTACTCCTTCTCGTGGTTCCCGCTCCGCACAAGCGCCTTGGACCGGCTTTTAATACGAGAGGTGCCAATTAGCGGCTGCTCAAGCACACGCGCTAAATACCATCGCCACACAAGTGCTGGCTCATCGCACGTGTAGCTAATCTAAGACGTTAAACATGAGACTTCATTATGATTGTTTCCTGTCCACAAAATTCAGATCATAGCCCACAGATATACTTGAAATATAGCCTATTAAAGTCGATCCGAACAGGCAAAGTGTTTTGTAACTAAGAGTTTAATAGTAAGGATCTTCGATTAACGGTCTTGATCTAACACGCTTGTGCCGAATTGACTCATGCAAGGCGCTTGTGTTTAGCTTGTGCAGATGCGCAAGACGAACTGAAACTCATTGTTAAGGCCAGAACCAATGTGCGCCCTAGGGCTGAAAGTTGGGCGGGTTCAACTCGACTGACCGGTGACCGACCCGACATTGGGTTGGGCTCGGGCAGGATATATCGGGCCTGATCTTAAGCTTGAGCTATACAAACCCTAACCCGACAAAACTTAGGTTGGGATCGGGTTGAGATCTCGGGTTGCCCGACCCAACCCAACCCAAACCCGATCATGATATATAAGTTACTTATAAATTATAATTGAGTGTTGATCATTTGTGTCGAAGGCACACTAGTGATATCGAGTCTTATTTGTCCACGTTATTTCCAAGGACTCAAGTTAACAAGATATGCCAGATTTCTCTCTCGAATATACTTTGTGTTATGCTACATGACTTTTAAAGTAGTTGTCTTATATTTTAGCTTGTTTTTTTAAGAAAAAAATGAAGTTCTTTATAATGAATAATTACATATATAATTAATGAAATTATAGATACAAAAAATAAGTCATATATTGAAATATAATAAACTAATGTAATAATGAAAATATTAGCACGTATATACCCGACCAATCCGATCAACCCGACCGAACCCGCTTGAGTTGGACTTAGGTTGAGAATTCCCAATCCAAGATTGGGTTGAGTTGGGTTAGGGTTGAGGTATAGGAACCTTGGGTTGGGTTAGGGTTGAGCACCAACCCGACCCAACCCAACCCGACCCGCCCCACTTTCAGCCCTAGTGCGCCCAGCATCTTGTTTTAACGAATACATCCCGATGTACAAAATGTGATATGTTAGGACTTTTTCCTTTGCATATAAGTTATTTTACAACGATCCAAACCGTTCATAACATGTGACTCATCTTCTACAATATAAAATTAGATATTCAAACTTGATTATTTAAACCGTTTAAAATTTGGATCTTTAGCTTTGAAAATGGACATTCACCACAAACTTTGTATGATCAAAGGTTTGAAATGATCAATCTAATATAACTTTGGGAAATCCCAAATGAAAGAGAAGTAATATCACGTAAACGGTTTGGATTCTTGAAATAGACCCTATTCCAATGGCTAAAGCCGCCGACGTAGCATGTTGCAATACATTGGATGTATTCGAGCAAACCTTTCAATAGTAACCACCCGGTGTCCTCGGTACTAGAAAAAAAATTGATACACTGGCAGAGTATGACGATTGATGTACAGGCGCTAAGAAATTGCTGCATACACGGAATCTATGTAACTTAATTTGAATCGTTGGAATCACAATGTAGATGGACCATTAACCAAATTTCACTGTTTTTTGTTTCTACTTAGATGATCGATGGACGCTTTGTGAATGGTCGAAATGGGAAACGGCCAACGGTCTGAATTCAAACGAAAGAGGTTGGTGTCATTTGAAGGTGTCCTATCTAAAATACTTCACAATATATGGCCAATTGATTTTTGGGCAAGTGAAACCATTTGTACAGCAGCAGAGTGGCTGCGTATCAACAGTCACACTCTGCCAGAGTATAAGTCCGAACCTGGACGGCCGCGGCGTAGACTTGAAATGAGAAAACAGCGGCGGCCCGGCAGAGTCAAACTATCTAAAAGCATTCATTTAGTGTACAATATTCACACGATAGATTCAATCCAAACCGTCCAAAGTAGCGTATCCATATCCAGATGGACCATGTAGAGCATCGAATTTATAAGGTAATCCTAACTTCCTATTGTACATCATTTATCCTTTGAATTTGACTTTTGATAATTCCTAATTCTGACGGTTTAACTTTTATTGAAAGTTCAAGAAATCAAGATCAAATGTCAATTATAAGATATGATTACGGAGTTGCGTTGTTTGGACGGTTTAGATTTAGGAAAATGGATTGAATGTGTATGAATCTTCATACTCTAGCAGCGCAGCAAATAAAAAGCCGAGTATCGTTTTCTTCTTCCTCCGCCTCTCTCTGTCTCTCCCTGTGTGTTGCAGAAATGGGTTCTCGTCTTCTTCATGCATTCTTCTTCAGCTTCCTTCTCGCTCTTCCTTCTTTCTCTCACTCCTCCATTAATCTCCCACGCTGGCTTGGAGATAGGAAGTACTCTCTCTCTCTCTCTCTCTCTCTCTCTCTCTCTCCAAGAAAAAATCGTCATATTCGTTTTTTTTTTTTTTTATTTATCCCATTTTCAGGATCGGATCGCATCTGAGACTCAAGAGTGATCTATCTTCTTACGGTTTTGACCCCACCCGAGTCACGCAACTCTCTTGGCATCCAAGGTCAGATCCTTCTCTCTTTCTATCCCTTTCTTGCTTTCGTATTTACTCTTTTGCCCTTCTTCGTGAGTTTAGAGTTTTTATTTTTCGATTTCTTGGGGATCTAGGGCTTTCTTGTATACAGGATTTCTCTCCGGCGCGGAATGCGATCACCTCATTAATCTTGTAAGTTTTTTTTTTTTTTTTTAAATTTCTCGCCCCTTTTGCCGGTTGATGCCGGAGCCGATTGCCGGGACTGGCAATGTAGGGAAAAGATGCGAATCGACTGTGAGGGGGATCCAAAGGGAGATGCACCGGTGGCGTTCCAACGACTTGGATCAGTCTGATGGTGGGACCCACAGGATAACTGAGGGTAGAGACCTTACCCTCACTCTCTCCCTCTCACATAGAGGAAGGAAAGGCAAAAAAAAAAAAGAAGCAAGTTTTTAATCCAATTTTTCTCCCACATGTATGGCCCACCCATACTTGTTGCTGCAACTCCCTGTACGGACCGCATCACTGGTCATTGGTAGGATCCACCTGGTTAACGGCCCATATCATGGATATTTTGGCATTTGTCTGATTCGAGTGCGCTGTGGCTCAATTGCATTTCACCTCTTAGAGAAGTGTGCGGAAATCCCAGAACCCTAATTTTTGTTTTGAAAGATAAGTAATTTCAGTTTTTTTTTTTAATTTTTAATTTTTAATTTTATTTTTTTTGGTGGGAGAACAGGCAAGGGATAAGCTGGAGGTATCGATGGTGGCGGACAATGATTCGGGGAAGAGCATAAAGAGCGAAGTGAGGACGAGCTCCGGTATGTTCCTACAGAAGGGTCAGGTGAGTCAGCTGTACTCTGTGTCATAGTCGAATTTGGGAATCTGTTTACATTCTTCAATTTTGTTTGGTGTCATCTGATATATATATATATATATATATATATATATATATATTTCGTTCCTTCTTTCTTTCTGTCGATACTTGTACTATTCTGTTTGGGTGTTGTTTTTTTCTTTATTTTGGGTAGTTTATAATACAATTTGGTTGGTGGAATCGGTAGATGTACTATCTATTTGAAGCGCAGATATGAGAATAGTGCAATTTCTGTTGTTATGTTGATTGAGGGTCCGTAGTTAATAATTGAGAAATTTGGGGCTACTTGTGTTTGATGAATTGACAGGTAGCATGCATTGATTACAGGGCTTTTGACATACCCATACCCCCTTTAACTGGCCCAAGAATCAGGCTGATCAACTCATAGGGTGGGTCAAACATGTATGTTGAATATGGGCCATTGGCATTTAATGTACTTGATTCGTGTTTTTTTTTTTTTTTGAACCCCATTGTTTTAATAGATGTGTGTCGACCTGAAGAATTGACCTGTTGATTTTATGGGCGCCTAATGTGCAGCTAGGATCTCCCATGTGTTGGTACATGTGGTGTATGTAGTGGTGCCCAGGGGCTGAGTGAAGCTCCCATCTTACACTATCATCAGGAGGGTTTCCTATGATCTTTAGTAGGCAAGAACATTTCAGATGCTAATCAGAATGCCCTGATCAATTGATTGTGAAGTTGGAGTTTGCCTTTAGCCATCCTAGAAACATGTTGAGATGCACGGTGCATCGTCTTGTTTGCAGCTTCTGTCACATGTATATTGTATTTGCACCCTCTTTGAACCATATTTCATGGTAGGCTTCAAGCCTCATGATGTCTAATAGATTTTTTTTTCCTCTAATGCCCATTTACATTCCGCGTTTAGTATCTAATCTTTTTGGGCACTATCAGCCCTTATAGAAGCCTCGTGGAGATTTGCATTGTTCTTTGATGACCCAACTTGTCTTCCCTTCCAATTATTTTGCTTGCACTGAGGCTGCAATTTCATTTTCAGGAACAACAATGTTTGTTTAGCTTTCTGCCATTGAAGGTTTAGATACTTTATGCTCGTTCATTACGAATGTCTAATGTTCGATATGATTTGATATTATTAACTCCACTGTAAATGATATGCAACCAAATATGCACTATTGGGAGGCTTTTATTACTCTGGGAGCAAAGTACATTTTAGGCTATGGTGTGGCATAGGCCTTTATTTACATTCCTTGGGGAAAAAACCTTTGATTAAAAGGTAAAAACAAGAGAACACTTGTCTGTTATGTGGTACAGAATAGAGTAATGCAAATAATGCATAAAGTCTAAATATGTTGTCTTTCATCTTCAGGGTGTCCAAATCATCGATTAAGCAGGGCATCATGGTGCTTCATGGACTCAAATAGCCTTAGCATTCATGTCGTGTATAGTTTTAGGAAGTTTGATGGTTTCGGCAGCATGTTTGTGTTGCCCCAAAGTGTTCAAAATACCTCCGACAGAAACAACACTAGGCCATTCTGTTGGGGAAACTAATGGCCAATGTGAATTGCCTTGACAGTTTGTGCGAGACCACTTGTGGGTTCAGTTATCAGTCCAAACAGTTAGTGCAGGACCTATGTTTGGGGCTCTGGATAGTCAGTGTGGAGCCACTACCAAGGCTGTGAACAGTCAACACTGGGCCACTATAAGTCTCTCAGACAATCAGCGAAGAGCCAGACTGCTAGTACTCAGACAGTTGGCGCAGAGCCACTATTAGATATTTAAAGGCTAGTTCGGAGCCATATTTTAGAAGTCCTTTGACTCTTATTCTCATCTCGTCCTAAGAGATGGTGTGGGGAGAAGGAATAGTGGGCTTTGCAAAGGATCCAAAGGCTTTTAAGCAATCTAAGGAACCAAATGGCATGAGTTATAGAAATGAAGGATCCAAAGAGCTTTCAAGCCATCTCACATTCTCTAGAATCTCTACTCGCTTACCATCTCATTTTCTTACTCTTACTCTTTTTAATAAAATTGGTAAGAAAACTATATATATATAAAAAAAAATCAATTCCCTACACTTGTATTTTTACATAATTTTTCTTAATATTTTATAAATTTTTTCCTAATTTTCCTTATTATTATTTTTTTATTGTTTCCAAAAAAAATAATTTTTTTTGGGGGGGGGGGGGGGGGCTATGCGGTGGCATATGCGATTGTGCGATCACATATGCACAGACTGTAAAAAGTATAGGCACAAGACCGCATATACTTTTTGACAACATTGGGAGGGTGAGAAATGTCTTAGTTGACGATGTTGTTAAAATGGGATCTCTACTTCAATCTTTTTTAATTAGAGAGCACCGGCCCTCTTAATGAATCTCATTTAATCTAAAAAAAAAAAAAGAAAGAAAGAAACCACCAGCTCTTCTATACTCTCACCTCACCCCCAAATAAATAGATCTTGATAAACTGGGCCCTTCTTCTTAACAAGATTAGCTTCAACTACGATCTTGGAAAGCCAACCTTGATTTTAGAAGCAGATATTAGAGTGTGAGTTCCTTAGTCCGTATGTGCACAATGAACACCCATATATTCTAGAATCAAGCTTGCTGTGAGGATTTCCAAGATTTTCAATTTGTCTTCAACTTCTTGTAATGAAGGTTTGCTAGAGTAGTTGTGGTTTACTGTTACTTTCTAGCATGTTGAGTAAAGAGTGAGATCCACGTAACAAATAAAAGTTCCACAGAGTACAGGGCACTGCATAAGCCTGCTTACATCATTGGATATTTTTTTAGGGGCAACAAAATTTTTAATAGAAGAGAAAACCAAATCTCATACAAGGGGGACGATTAGGCATCAGCCAATTAATATAAGGAGGAATCTCTCCTTGTGCCCCTAAAAAGATTGAAAGGCGTCTCAACAAAACCCTTGGATGATCTTAGCCCATTTGGTTACAGGCCTTCTGAAAGATAGCTTCCAACAAGCATGACCCATCCCAAACTATCCTGCAACTGAGTTCATGCCAAATCGTCCGTTAGGTGACAAGAAGAGAGGGCCACCGTAGTGTTGTTCTCCTTTTTATAACCCTGCCTTTTGCCATGCTAATGCAGGGGCATTTTCACACTGGGCTTGAGTGGGGTCGCCTGTTGGATGCAGGGGCATACTCGGGGTGGGTGACCCATGTGATTTGGGGTCCACGGGGGAGGTCTCGTATTCTAGACTCCTTATCAGGGGTGATTAATGGGCATTTCACATTGGGCTCGAGTGAGGTAGCTCGGGGGATGCAGGGACACACTCAGGGTGGGCGGCTCATGTGATTTGGGGCCCACGAAGGGGGTTCGGCCAAGGTCCTAACCAATGAGATGTGGGACCTGGGCTATGAGATAAAGGGATTAATTTGCCATACTTTAACAGTTCGAAATTTTAGAAAAAGTGGTTAATTGTCCTGCATCAAAATGGTATCAGAGTAGGAGGTCTCGTGTTCAAGACTCCTTACCAAGGGTGATTAATGTAAGGGCATTTTCACACTGGGCTTGAGTGGGGTTGCCTGTTGGATGCAGGGGCACACTCGGGGTGGGTGACCCATGCGATTTGGGGGTCCACGGGGGAGGTCTCGTGTTCAAGACTCCTTACTAGGGGTGATTAATGTACATTTCACACTGGGCTCGAATGAGGTAGCCCGTAGGATGCAGGGACACTCGAGGTGGGCAGCCCATGTGATTTGGGGCCCACGAAGGGGGTTCGGCTGAGGTCCTAACCCATGAGATGTGGCGCCTGAGCTATAAGATAAATTGATTAATTCGCCATACTCTAACAGTTTGAGCTTTTAGAACAAGTGGTTAATTGTCCTGCATCACATGCCATGTTCCGAAAAATTCTCCAATTCAAGTACAGCATAACCCACTGAATTCTAAATAACCTCAAGACGTTCCACCATATCTTTTGCACAAAGGAATGGTGAAAGGACAGGTGATCTACAGTCTCTTTATCGCTTAGACATAAAATGCAACTGTTTACAGTTATCATATTTCTATCTTCAAATGGTGGATCACTAGCACCTTGTTTTTACTGGCAAACCTCACAAAGACTAGAACACAAGGCAGCCCCTTCGATGTAGACCTCTTCCCAACTAACCACTAACCAGATGGAACCTCTTTTTACCCTCTGTCCCTTTCCGTAGAAAATCCCTTTGAATCCTTTCCAATTTGTATATAACATTTGCAGTACACTAGAACAAGGAATAAATTATGTAGGCATGCTAGCTAAAGCAAATTTGATTAAAGTGATGTGACCCTAAAGGAAAAATAATGGCTTTTCTAACCATATAATTTCTGCTCCATCCTCGTCACTGCATCCCCAAAGGTATTTTGCCTACTTACCAGTGCAATTTTGGAAGGCCAATATAAGTTGACAGAAGATTTCTTGTTGTACATCCAGAGGTCTGAGCGAAAATGTAACCTCACCTTCACCCATATGAATTCCCAACAGTTCACTTTTAAAAACTAAATGGCCGATACTGCCCTCTTTTTGGGAACTAACACGATGAAGCCTCTGTCTTTAGATAATAGTCTTTCTCAAAGAACTTTGACTTGCCTCCCAAAAGACTTGGAAGGAGGCGATTGTGAAACCATCCAGAGCTGGAGCTTTGTCTCTGCCAAAGACTATTCACAGCTTACAAAACCTTCTCCTTATTGAAGGGTCTTTCTGGCCAAGTGGTTTGTGCATCCTCCGTTTGAACAAAATCTAGGTTGTCCAACCTAGGCCCAATCAGTTTTCGAAATATCAGTATCGCTACGAGTTTCGCTGGCTAGAGATACCGAAACAATTATCGATATCGCCGATAATATCGCTGATAACCGGAAATTGGAGGAAACATGAGGACAACAGTGGAATTTTCAGCGAAACTTCGGGAGATGTTAAAATGTACATATTTGCATATTTAGAAATAAAAAAAAATTCAAAAAGAATGCATACATAACAAGTTTCCATTTAATGGGGCCTTAAAAGCATGTGTTGTTGTAAGAAATCAGTCCAACCATCCCATCCAGCCTATTTAACCATCCAACCTTCCATCCAAACACCCATCGATATTGCAAAATATCAACAACACGTGATATTTCATCAAGAAATCATCAACAATTGGAAAGGAAACAAAAGATTTTGGTCTCAATATCGCGCATGTTGTGATATCGATAATATTGAGATATTATTAATATTATCAATGATAAATTGAAACTACATACAACCATGTGCCCATGAAAAAAAATTGAAATAATTTTTTTTAATAAACAAATTTCTATTGATATCTATACATTGGTGATATTATTGAAATATCGTTGATACACTTACGATACAAGTATTACCTAGAACTTATACAGTCGAAAATATGGGCAATACATTGGCGATATAGATGCATTGGCAATACAAGCAACACCTAGAATTTACATATTTGAAAATATTGACGATTACATTAACGATATTGATAATATTAATAATATCTCAGAGATAGATATTAGCAATGTATCACTAAGTATCGAGATATTATTAATATTTTCAATGATAAATTGAAACTACATACACCCATGTGCCCATTAAAAAAATTGAAATAATTTTTTTTAATAAACAAATTTCTATTGATATCTATACATTGGTGATATTGTTGAAATATCATTGATACACTTACGATACAAGTATTACCTAGAATTTATACAGTCGAAAATATGGGCAATACATTGGCGATATAGATGCATTGGCAATATAAGCAACACCTAGAATTTACATAGTTGAAAATATTGACGATTACATTAACGATATTGATATGTTGGCTATACCTAGTGATACATTGCTAATACCTGAAATTTCTGATACTACCAGCGTTATCGGTATCTCTGAGATAGAGATAAAGATAATATCGGAGATAATTCTTACATTGGGCCCAATCCACTCATCACTTTTCTTTTAAAAAAAAAAAAAAATAATGCGCTTTTTGAAAGGCCAAAGGTGGAAAAGAAAACAAACAGAACTGAAAGACGAAGAGAAAACAAAATCAGAAATATAAACAGGAAAAGCAAAAAAACCAAGCCTCGGGGAACTCCCTGATTAACAACATACTCCAAATGGCATCCCCCTTAACCGAAGAATTCCTATTACAAAAGCATTGATCGCTCCTTTCTCCCCAAATCAGCCACTGAACAGCAAGAAGAACAACTCTCCACCAAGCTCTCCCTTGCTTCCCACAACCACCAGGAAACAGAGATCTTCGATAGAGCCCAACATCACCAAAAGAAGATAAGATAGCAGACCAACCTGACTAAGAGAGAGAGTAATGAAGAAGCAAATGATCCACAGATTCCATGTCACAGAGGCAAAGAAGGCAGACATTAGGTAGCACCATTGCCCTTTTGCGCAGTTTATCATTAGTCAGGATCCTGTTCCTACAAGCAAGCCAAGTGAAGGCCGCCACTTTAGGCAGAGCATTATAAGACCAGATATCCGCCCATCATTAGCTAAGAGGTCAAAATAATTGTTTGCAATCATCTCACAAATGACATCTGCTCCTTAATTCTCTCCTCATTGACCAAGAGACTGGATGAGGTTATTTCTTCTTCTTGCATTAGTGATGCCATGGAAAACTCTTGTATTTTTATCAACTTTGGACTCCGTCAATTGCTTCCCATCTGATATTCTTTTCCAGCTCAAGCTTCAGGATATGATGCTCCAAAAATAAATAAATAAATCATCTGCCTAAAATTTCTCCGCAACAATGGAGGGCTAGGGAAAGCAAATTCTCTTGCCAGAATCCCATTTAACTTGGGGACAGGCATTTGAATCCTTGATAAATGTTGCTTCTTCTTCTTTATTTTATTTATTTATTATTATTATTATTATTATCTTTCTCTTCTTTTCTTTTTATTTTCTAAGTGGAATAAGCTGCATGGCAATATCCATGGTGCCAGACTCAAAGGGGATTATGACATTTGTATGCACTGACTTGATTGCCATCAATATGAAAGGAACTTTATGCAAAAGGCTATAGCCCGATAGGGAGAAGTTCTTCTTGTGAGATTCTAGCTGAAGCTTATGTTGTTTATCTTTGCATCCCTATCAAAGTAAAGAGGAATTGCTAAGATGCTACTCCAATCATGTTAGTACCATGCAGCTCCCTCCTCACAGTAAGTGGCAGAATATGAAGTGATTAGGATAGGTCTGGTGGGCCACCACATGGATAGGCGATATCCTGAAAGGAAGGGGCTTGAACTGGGTAAGCCATTTTATTAATTAGCTTAAACAGATCAATGGTCTTCATTCAACCAGTAAAACTCACATGAACTGGATGATCAGAGTTCTCTGGTTACTTTGATTTTTTGGCTTAGGGCTCATGCCATGCTGGTGCACCATATCAACAGTCCTGATTACAACACATGTTTGCCACATGTACCTTCAGGAGGGAGTTGCATCCTACTTGCATGGTGTGTGCTGTGTATAAGCATTTGGGTGTTCTAAAATACCTGCTGTTACTGTCTCCTGTGTTTGGAAATGTACTCAAGTTGCATAGTTTGGATTGTTATTTGTTTGATATTTTAATGTGTTTCAGGCCATTTGTTGTTATTGTTATTTGTTATTTTTTGTGGACAATGGATGCAACCATAACTTGCTATACGCTCCAAAAGTTGATGCATTTTCCTCCTCTTTTGAAGGATGAAATTGTTACAGCCATTGAACGCAGGATTGCTGCTTGGACTTTCCTTCCACCAGGTACTTATATGGCATTTTCCCTAGTGACTTTATGATTCCTCTTCCTTCAACCTTACCATTGATAGTGTCTTGTAACCAGAAAATGGGGAGTCCATTCAAATACTACACTATGAGCATGGGCAGAAATATGAGCCACATTTTGATTATTTTCATGACAAAGCCAATCAAGAACTTGGCGGGCATCGGGTTGCCACGGTATTGATGTATTTGTCTAACATTGAGATGGGCGGGGAGACTATCTTCCCCAATTCAGAGGTAATGATTTCTACCAGCACTGATATGCTTACGGAAGTTTCCTCTGTTTCTATTAAGCAATCACTGTCTGCAGGCTAAAGGCTCTCAATTGAAGGATGACACCTGGTCTGACTGTGCAAAAAATGGCTATGCAGGTACAATACAGTCCGGATCTACAAAAAGAGTACATATTAATTTTTAAACTCCATATTTTCAGGCATCTGTTTCTAGAAATTTTCATTTCTTCCAATTCATTGACAGTTAATCATAAAACTACAAATTTATCAATTGATAATCGTTGGAGAAAACCATGAGTTTAGCACACATTTTATTTTTAATATTTTATCTTGAAACAAAAGAGAAAGGAAGAGAAAATGTACCAGAATGTCGCTATACATAATGGACCCATACTATTTGAATTTAAAAACAATATGATCTTATGCGAATGCTATATTATGGTGATTTAAAAACAATTGAATATTATGGACCCAGTACTGTGCATGTCATCGTGCTGAGGGTTGAGGATTGAGGACCGTGTAATTCCTCCTTAGTGAAACAATGGACCCAAAAAAAATATTTATCATGCTGGAACAGTTATTAGACACCGACAGCCATGATTTGTCCAATCAATATTACTCAATGTAATCAGCTTTCATGGAAGTCCGACCTTGATGATGTAATGCTGTATGTTCAATGTATTTGTTGAATCTTCAACAAAAAAAAAATAACACTGTGTAGTCTTCATACATTGAAATTATGTTGCTTGCCTCTATGCATTTGCACAAATCAGGATTTGAATGTACCCATAATCGCTGTTATTCACTGGTTTGCACATTCTAAACAGTTGAGGTTTCTGTGTGCAGTGAAACCCAAAAAGGGTGATGCCTTGCTATTCTTCAGTCTTCATCCAGATGCACAAACCGATCCAGACAGCTTGCATGGAAGCTGCCCTGTCATTGAGGGTGAGAAGTGGTCTGCAACAAAATGGATTCATGTGCGATCTTTTGATAGTCTAGGGAAGCGTGCGGCAAGTGGCGGATGTGTGGATGAGGATGAGCTTTGTCCCCAATGGGCTGCCGCTGGAGAGTGCCAAAAGAATCCTCTTTATATGGTTGGTTCTCCGGATTCTAATGGCTTCTGTCGAAAGAGTTGCAAGGTATGTGCATCATAGGTATATCTACTTCATTTGAAGCCCATGAAATCATAGGAATTGGATGTGTAGCAAGTGCTCTCTAGTTGTATATAAATATCGACTCAAGTTGGTTATCAGAGAATTTTGAATATCTAGCCTAGTAGTCAATTCACATCTACAGTTTCACTGCATAACATCCTCGTTGTTGTATCATGGTCACAAGAGCTAAGTACTATCTTTTTGTATCAGCTTTACCGGTCCTATTTCACAAATCCAACATTGCCATATGGAAATGTAGCTGGTGGTTGGTTTTGAGAAAGTAATAGTGCTGTGTACCTTGTCATTTTTATGTTGTGCTGCCATGATGGTTTTAAGAATTGGCGACTCGAATCAACTTCCTTGGTTCCTGAGTCAACTCAGGCCAAGTCACCCCCCTTATTTTTCAACTAAGACTCTTGGTGCTGAAGTGGATTGGACCTGATTGAATCCGAGTTCGACTCCGATGAGTTGTTGATCTTTGGCCGACGTGATTCAGGCCCTATGCTCATCCATGATCCGTGAGTTTCTAGAACTGATATCTTGAAATTTCTAAAGAAGAAAAATGTTACTGTGTTGCCTCATCAAGTGAACTGTTGGTTCCTGCTAGAAAAATGTTTCTATCAAAATCCGGGCACAGTTTCTCCTCAAGAAAATTGTTATTTCAGGGGTTGGTTTGGCAGCTTGGATTTTGGGCTTGTTGGATTTTGTATCTAAACCTATGCTAAAATCTTATGTTTTGCCCTCTGGAATTTGGCAGATTTCCAAATCCTTCTTCCAAAAAGCCACTTTCCAATTCCTCTTCCTCTTTAGAAGCAGGGTTGCAAAATCCTAGGATTTTCAATTGTCTCCAATGGTCTTACTTAAAATGGCTCTCATTCTCTTTCTGTAATCCAGGTTATCAAACAGTTTCTAGATTCCACAAATTGAAAATGCAGGTTGCCAAACATTTCTGACAGAATGAAAATCTGAAGTATTTGGCCGAAGTAAAAAAATCCAATTCCAAGCTGCCAAATGACCCTTCAATTTCAAGATTTCGAGTCCTGTCCTGTAGGCTCTCCTTCTCCATCTGGATACGTGGCTGACGTGTATATATGATTTTTTCGGGCCTGTCAAACTATAAAAAAAGGGCCCTTGGTTAAAACTCACATTGGTCACCCGATCCCAGTAATCCTTTCAGAGGTGGGACCCACTTTGTAGCTGATCTTGATCAATGAAAAGACAATCTAGAATGACCTATATTGATTACCCATTTCTGAAGCCATTGATTTGAATGGTTAGGATCATCCCACCAAACTTCTGTTTTCAGAGACGCCTGGTTGCACCGCATCTGCTATAGTCAATGTGAGTCATCCATATCCTTGACCATTCATTGGATGGCTAGGATCACTGACAAAAGATTTTTCTTCTTTTTTATTAGTATTATTATTTGTTTAAGAGGGATGGGCTATGAAAGTTGTGACCCACGTAATGTACGATTTAGACTTGTGGTTGGACCGTGTAGTAAAGGTCATCTGTTTCCCTAGCCAATGAATATAGTTCAGCCATTATAGTCATTCAATCAAAGTGTTCTTTTTCAAGAGACTGGGTAGGTGAGAGACCGACTTAGGTGGGCCATAGCACGGGACAAGTCGAAAGCGGATGCCCACCCTTGATTTTCTTGGGGACCCACAATGTTGTTTACAGAATCCAAGCCATGCAGACCCGCAACTCACGTGGGCTGCAGTGAGTATAAGGGTAGGGGTCCACCCTCAACTTGTTTACTGTGCTGTGGTCCATCAGCAGGAGCTGGGTGTAACCTGATTGGACGTATCCAATGGATGGGTTTGATATGATGCATATAGCATGTGGGCCCCTCATCTGCTTGGTACCACTAGGGCGGACCTGTGTAATGATATGGAAACGTGTACCCGGGTGGTAGACTCCTTGGAGTTTCAACACCGGGTCAAGGGTTCGAGTACCCATGGTGGCGTGCGTGTGTGGGGTGTGTGTGCGTGCGTGCGGCGTGAGTGTGTGGGGGTGTGTGCGCGTGTGTAAATAATAATAATAATAATAATAATAAATAAATAAATAAATAAAAATAAAATGGAAACATGTACGTATCCACCATAATGTTTATATGTAATCCAAACCATTCATAAAACAACGGCCCAACCCTTAGGAAGGTCATTCCCACTGGGATGAGTCGAAATAACAAAAATATTAGCATGATTCAAAGCTTTTGTAGCTCCACAGATGTTTCAATGGTGGGCATACAACCTCAACTGTTTTCTCGTATGGCCCACTTGAGCTTTTGATCTGCCTCAATTTTGGGGTTATGCCATAAAATGAGCTGCCAAAACATATGGACAGGGTGGATTTCTCACGAGCCCTACCTAGCTTCATACCACTGAAAGTTTAGTTTTTTAATGAAGAGTATTTTGGCCTTTTAGAAAATACGGTTCTAAAACCGTATGTAATACTCACGACATACCACGCGGTTATATAACAGTGGAGAATTTAAGTGGATTACTCTAAATAATTTAAAAGCGAGCGTGGATGGCAGCTGTTGGGTAGTCCAACTGGTACGGACCCACCAATGAGCTGCCCCGACTTGTAACCACAAGCTTTGTGGGGCCATTGCAATGTCTGTGTGACATCTATTCGATCCATCCGTAATTTTACCTAATGAAGTGGACCACACCACAGGAAAAACTGGGGCTGGAAATGCCCATGTTGAAACTTTCCTTGGGCCCACTGTGATGTTTACATCCATCCAACCCATTTTGTTCCCACCAGGATAAACTGATCCATCATGTGGCACCAGTAAGGTCTCAAGGGTGACCGTTCAATCCAAACATGAGCTGGCTCAACCGATGGACGGATGGGATAATAACAAAAACATAACAGTGGGTCCATAGAACTTGGGATTACATAATTCCTGTAATCGGCATTACAGGAAATTCCAGCTGCGGCGTTTGCCACTGACCGTCGGGAAATCGTTTGCGGAGGTTTTGCTAAGCCCATAGGCGGTGCAAGGCTGGTGGGTGGTCAACAGGCACAATATCCAAGCCGTACATCAGGTAGGTCCCACCAGGTAGATGTTCTCTTCCATTCAACCGGTACAAAGTGGGGCATTATGTTAGAAACAGTTAAGACGGTACGTAACTTTGGCCAAGTTTTTTTAGCCATACATATTTTGGTGAAATGTGGCCCACATGACGAGTGGAATGATCTGATTCTTGATCAGGAGCAGTTTCATGGTGATATTCCTCTGATGAATGGATTGGATCTCACATCAATATGCCATGTGGGCACATGTGTTTCGTATGGGGCAGTGGGCAAAGCTCCTCATGATCAGGGATCCAGTACTAGTACTAACCATATCCCTGTCAAATTGACGTGGGCCTCGTGATCCGTGATCACCAACAGCCGTTGGGTAAGATGGGTCCACTGGATTGCAACTGCCGCAGAATAACCATCATGGTGTAATCAAAGAAATCCATTTTGTGGGTCCTTAATCGGATGGTTCTGATCATCGGCTTGGACTGATATTAGGGTCATGCGCAATCCTAGGTGGACCCCACCTATCGAATGATCCCATCGATAGCAAGTTGGCCACCTGACCCCACAGTGATCAATCAAACTGGCCCCTCTCTCTCTCTCTCTCTCTCTCTCTCTCTCTCTCTCTCTCTCTCTCTCTCTGTGTGTGTGTGTGTGTTATAGTCCAAATGGTTGGACTTGGGACCTCTCTCCTTCTCTCTCTCTCTCACACAAACACATACATGAAAATGCTATGAAAATACAAGTTTTAATGTAAGAATCAGTACAGATAATACTCTAAGAATCTAAGCAACCCCATCACTTTTTTTCTTTTCTTTTCTTTTTCATATTTCCTCTTAAACCTACTCATCATTTATATAATCATATTTGTCTATAATCCCATAATATATAAACCAAATAGAAATTATATTCATGGATTGCCATGTATTTGTCTATGGATAGTCGAGAAGATCCGGAAACTCCCACAACATTTCTCCGTCGCGATCCAAGATTGCCTCTACAAATGAATCATCTGAAGGAGTTCCCAACATTAGGCCTACTTCATCTCCTGTTTTACCATAACCATTCCCCAATACTCCATCCTTGATCTGCTTGACTACATTGCACTTCTCATTTTCCGGGCCCACATATTCAAATTGCGGATTTTGGGAGAATACATCGCTACACATTGTTTTATGAGAGGAAGATTCCGTCGACGAAAATGCGTTGTAGTCTTCTTCTTGATTGGGAGGAAGGAACACGTCTTCAGCAAGGAAATCACTCCAAGTGAAGGAAGAAGAAGAAGATGACGAGGACGATGATGATGAGATGTTTTGGGGTTGGAATGGTTGGGATTGAAAGGGTGGTTGGATGTGGCCTTGATGATTAGTGAAGTTCGTAGAAGAAGATGAGCTTTCATTGAAGAAATGAGCTTGGATGGTTTGCTGGCCAGCGTGACTCGAGGCTTCTGCGAATCGTTGGATAGCTTGAAGCTGGACTAGAAGGTCCCACGTAGGTTTGTTACTGGAAAACCCATCTTGGGTCGGCTCAGTTTTCATTGTGAAATTCGACATTCCATTTTGTGGGGCTTGAGATGGGCCCGATTTGGACATGAAAGCATTCCTCAGGTCTCGATTGAGGCAGCTGATCCGAGCAGCGTTTGAGTATCCAGCATGACTATATTTGTTGTTGCTGCTGCCAGTGCAGCCTTTAGGGAGGCCGATCTTTCCGTAGTCAGCAAGGATCTGAGAGATGGGCTTGTGGGTGACGGGATCGATTCCCATTTCGCAGAGCTTCTTCCGTAGCTTGGTGTTCCAGTAGTTCTTGACATCGTTGTCGGTTCGACCGGGCAACTGAGCCGCTATTATCGACCACCTACATAAGCTTATAAGAAATCAGTGACATGATATGATCGGGTCACCCGTCGATTGTCCATGCGATTGGGACCGTAAAACTAATGGGCCTGATAATGGGGAAGTGGATTGGCTGGTGGGTTGACGTCAGCAAGTTATGTGGGTCCCATCATGATGTATATGTTATATCCAAGCTGTCTATCCATTTGGAGAGATCTTCGTAAGGCTTGAGCCTAAAAATAAGACAGATCTAAATATCAAGTTAACCACACTGCAAAAAGCAGTGGGGGATTTAACGTCTACCATTGAAACCCGTTTGGGGTCACAGAAGTTTTGGATCGATATGATATTTTTTGACCTTATGAACAGATTGGACGGTAAGTAAACGTTATGGTGGGCCCTACGAATGTTTTAACGGAGAAAATCATTATCCCCGCTTTTATTTGTGGTGTGGTCCAGTTGAGTCTTGGATTATGATTCATTTTTGGGCTCATGCTCTAAAATGATCTCTACAAATGGATAACGGTGTGGATATAATAAATACATCATTTAGGGGCCCATGTAACTTTGATCTCCTTTGAACCGTTGGTATAACTCGGAGCTAGAGGAGCGTAAACGCTCGTCTTAGAGATGGCCAATGGTTAGAGACTTAGAGGTCTTCAAATGGGCAATAAAAGCCGAAAAAGAGCAGTTTCTGAATCCCGGGCCCTCTAAGGCATAGGACACTTGATTGACGGTCCTGTTCTATCATATTCTGATAGAGGTATTTTATCAATCCCAATGTTACCCAACATGCACATTGAGAGAGAGAGAGAGAGAGAGAGAGAGAGAGAGAGAGCATTCTGCATGCACTGGCAACAGAAAACAGGCTGTTAAAGCAGTTTTCGATTCCACGTCATGGGACGTTAAATCCGTTATGATTCCCTTTGGCACGGCCCATGACTCCATTCCATCATCATCTCCGTGGGCTTCGTTAGTTTTGCACCATTTTAAAAGGGTATTGACTCTTCAAACGTATACATGACTCAGTTGCAATCCAGACCGCCCAAATGACCAACCCAACTGTGGATGAAGCATAACCAAAAAATTGCATAGAGAATATGATGCTAACCATCTGATTTTCCATTATCCGGACCACTTGCAAATTTACTTATAACTAACATTTGAAATCCACTAATAGGGATGGTTAGGATTTCTTGATCAGTGTAGTTTTATTCATATGCTCAATGGACAATGGGACCCACAATTGGGATGGTATCTGTACATCAGTGAACATGCTAAGAGAATGAGTCGCTGCCATTTTTTTAAATGTTGCAAAACTAACAGAATCTACCCCCATCTCCACTTAGTTCAATGGCCAGACCTTGGCCTAGAAAACCAAAATTTTTGAAATGGGCTCAGATCTAAGATTTCAAAATCCAAGCCATAGATAACCCCAGGCCCAGCCCGTGATATCCCTAGTATTTTTTAAAAAAATATATTTAAATATCCAGACGTTTTTATTTTTGGTATTTCAGATAATTATATATATAATCATTTACCAGAGGATATAATAATATCCTGGGCTTTCAATTAGTACAACTGGGTCCACTGGTCTAGTGATCCAGACTGATGATCTGATGGGCCCACCATGGATGGATCATGCCTCTAAAGTTTCTCGCGATGGGAAATCGTACACATCCGATCACAGGCCCTTTCTCAGTTAAGCATGGAACGTTTCCACATCCACCCATCAAAAGGTTATAATTATCCTATTAATGCCGTTTGGGGGTCATGGCCCATCAGATGAACCGTCTAGATCACTTAACCATTGAGCTCCACTTCTACAAACAAACAGCGGAGGATACTATGGATATCTTTCGGTAGATAATCACAGAATCCTCATGAAACAAACTGCAGAAACACAAAAAGAAAATAAATAAATACACACACACACAAACAAAATCAAGGTTCTTAAAAGTCATTTCCCAAAACTAAATCAATTGAAAATTGCATTTGGAAATATATCTTCATGCAATCCATAAAAAAGAAATGAATTATTAAACCCTAAGGGAAGAATTCCAACCTGCTTCCAATGGCAGCATGAAGGTTGACAATCAGCTGTTCTTCCTCTGGTGTAAAGCTCTCATGCTTCAGATCAGGCCTCAGGTAATTAGTCCACCTCAATCTACAGCTCTTCCCACATCTCTTTAGTCCTACAATTCTCAACCATAAATACAAAACCGTATGTTCATCACATAAATCCAATTGGATCATCTTCCCCATCAAAAATTTCCATCTGAGAGAGAGAGAGAGGGAGAGAGAGAGAGAGAGAGAGAGAGAGAGAGAGAGAGATCCTAACCTGCTTTCTTGGGTACAGATGTCCAGTTACCAGTTCCATGGGTAGATATGTAAGCAAGTATCTTTGCATCTTCCTCAGCAGTCCAAAGACCCCTCTTCACATTCGACTTATCGCAGCACGGCGGCCGTCCCATCTCAAAATCCCCACATTCGAAGCAACGGGAACCGTAAAAACAAGAACCAAAAATAAAGAAACAGATAGAGATGAAAAGGCCTTCAGTCAATCAAGCAGATCAACGGTCAGATTGACAGCAGTGATGCAACTCCACACCTCATTCTAAGTAGTTTGAGAGGAAGAGGGAGAATGAGGTTTAAAGGTTTTTAAAATTTGGGGGAGGCAAGAAAAGCATGGGATTCAATCCCAATTAACTATAATGGCATGATTAATGTCATCTTTCCAGAAAACGGTTTTGGGAGGAATATGAAATTGCAATGCCTCTCTCTCTCTCTCTCTCTCTCTCTCTCTCTCTCTCTCTCTCTCTCTCTCTCTCTCTCTCTCTCTCTCTCTCTCTCTCTCTCTCTCTCTCTCTCTCTCCTCCCTTCACACCTCATATGCTGGGAGCCCAAGAGCATTGAGTCAGGTTTAAGTAGGGTGGATTATTTGGTTAAACTCAGAGATTATTATAATCATTTTTTTAATTTATATGGTCACACGCCTACCTTATGTGAGGCAAGCTCATCCCTTTTAGCTTGGGGGAGCAATGACATAAGCAGACTATGTAGAGAGAGAGAGAGAGAGAGAGAGAGAGAGAGAGAGAGAGAGAGAGAGAGAGAGAGTGCAAAATCAGTTGAGAAGAAGACACACTTGTGTTTTTATGTATGACTAGTACCATTGCTTTTTGTGCCTGATATATATGCATGCAATAAGGCACTTTCTATTTTCCTTTTCCCTTGCGAATCCACATTTTAAGAGATTGTTTTGATTGCTGGAATCTTGTTTTCAACCGTTCAAATGAATTAGTTTCCTCCTATGTGACTAATTCCCCTTTTTGTGAAAATATATGTAGAAATTGACTTCCATTTCCATACTTTCCATTGAAAAAGGGTGATGGCACTTGCTTTTTTTTGTTTCCTCTCTCTTTTACATTTCCATGAAATCAGGTGTGATGAAACAAATGGGTTAACATGGATTCTTTTCTACGCGTTTGGCCTTTCTCTTACAATAACATTTGGTTTTTGATACTACGTTTTGGTTTCCTTTAAACCAAACTGTAATTTGTCGTTTGGTGTGGACTTTTATTTTTTATGAAATGTAAAAAGGTTAATGGTTAAATAACAAGCGCTGTCTCTAATAATTGTGAAAATCTATATTTTAAAAGTTTTTTTCTTCTGAAAAATGACTTGGTTTTATGGGAGAAACCAAGAAAAGGAAATCAATTTTCCTCTCCTTTTCTCTTGCTTAAAAAGAAACCTCACATTAGAGGAATTTCT
Source organism: Magnolia kwangsiensis (assembly GCA_037074715.1). Taxonomy (NCBI): domain Eukaryota; kingdom Viridiplantae; phylum Streptophyta; class Magnoliopsida; order Magnoliales; family Magnoliaceae; genus Magnolia; species Magnolia kwangsiensis. Next base: position 105,066,543 of record CM073581.1, read on the forward strand.
TTTCTGTTGTTTTCTTTTGTTTTCTTTCTAACAAATGGGAAAGACATAAAAATGTGATAATAATAAACACAAGGAATTTTGGAGAATTTCTCAAGATGATTTTTCCTTATATTTACTTTATTCTAAATAGAATTTATATAAAGATGTACAAAGTATATATAAGGAAATATATTAATGAAAGTCAATAAATACATATATACATGGAAGGAAAATCAATCAAGACGATGTTGATCAAAATGGAGGAAAAAAGAATTTTAATTAATGACATAATCCTAGCTATCTTGATGTATGGACCACTGCCAAAGCCTTTTACGCGTGGGCTATGCAATCATCCTAGTTTGTGGTCCATCGTGATTGGATCATTGTTAGTTTTACTAAAACCAAACACTTATTCACGGAAAAGGAATTGCAAGACATTTCTAACAAGGTGTAATGATTGTAGAATTGATTTCTTTTACCACATAATTTTCTTATCCAAAAATGGCCCTCAACATAATCTTAATGATGATAGAATAAGATTGATTGCAAGTGGGCCTTTCATCCGCTTTAATTACAATCATACTAAATCAAATCCACTACTCCAAGCACAAGCCAGAGTTGATGGATGAAATGCATATATTTTAGGCGTCCATGATTCCTTGATCTTGGCCATCAAATTGGATCCTGATGCTTCTACATCTTGAATAATAAGAAACATTGCCCAATCAAAATCACAAAATCAACACTGTTTGAAATTTGCAGTAGGATAATTGGACTACACAAAGGTTCAACCATCTCAATTTGTTATATATAATGTGCCAACATGTACAGATTGCCAACATGAAGTGTCTCATTTTAGTACCTCTGCACTTGCCTGCAGGCACATGTGCCAACCTGTGCCACATGTGTTAGGTCAATGTCGCTCAACGGATGGACCATACGTAGAAGCCGAAGCCCCGAAAACAAGCCAATCCACTGATCAGGCGAGCCACAAGCATGCTGGAAATTTCTTTAACCATTCATTTTCAGTGGATGTCTCACCCACAGGATGAATAATAGGCTGGTTGAATTTTTGGGCTAGGCATTTAACCAGTGCGGCCCACCTGAAGGACTGCTTGAATTCACGCACGTGGTAGGCATTCTCACATGTGTTTGCAGATGGGTGTGAAGGTAGGATTACGAAAAAGAAAAAGAAAAATCATTCATGGACAAAAGAAGAAAAAAAAAAACAGAAGAAAGGCGTTGAGATTATTTATATATACAAGAGATGAAGAAACTAATGGGTTTTAGTTGGGGAAGAGCACAAGCATCTCATGAAGACAGAGGAGAAGCCGCATTTCTGCGCAGGGGTGCGAGAAGGCGGAGAGGTTTCTGGGTTGGGAATGATCATCTCCGGGTCATGGTTTTTCTTCCGTTTTTGGCGAGCGGCAGCAGCGGCTGGCCCATTTGGGAGCTCATTCTCCCAAATGAGACCAGAAGATCCCTGCCTCCTGAATGAAATGGAAGATCTCTGCAACTGTGTTGTCATCTCTCTCTCTCTCTCTCTCTCTCTCTCTCTCTCTCTCTCTCTCTCTCTCTCTCAATTTCTTCTTGCTCCTGTTTTAACTAACTAAACGGTTTTTTGGGCTGGCGGGGTTATTTTAGTACTTTTTGTTGGGGGTTGGCGGGGCGTTTTGAGCGGTTGGTTACGTGCATGAATGGACCTGGTTTTCTCACGTCCCCACATCCTTCTCTACGATAGGTCTGGGCTACAGCCGTTGGATTTGTGGTGATATTTCCATGATCCAAACCGTTTATATGATAAGGCTTACCTCGGATGGTGGGCAACTAAATAAAAAATTTAAAAAACTCTCACATTGTGATATTTCAACTTCTGATCCTTTTAAATCTTTTCTTTCAAATAGGAACCTTCCATTAGCGATTGTTTCCTGGGCCACTGATGATCTTTCAATGTGAATGATTTTTCTATATAGCCAAAATATTTTGTGGATCTCATCTTATCAATGGTTTGGATCATGATTTGAATCATTGAACATGACCCAAGATCCAATGGCTGTAGTCCCATCATATCCTATAACAATTCGTGGGGATTCTCTCTCTCTCTAATGTCCCCTCATAGCCATAGGTGAGTTTGGTAGCTCGCGGTTGATCCTCAAATCGGTAGCATGCAAACCTCGTCTCCAAGTATCCATCAAACAGTGATTTGAACATTTCATCCGGAGAGCCCCACTGTGGCCTGCAAATGGGGACTGGGATTCTGGACCCACCGTGATGTTTGTAAGAAATCCACCCCATCCATCCATTTTTCCAGCTCATGTTATGACATAGCCCAAAAATAAGGTGAATCCAAAACTCAAGTGGACCACATGACAGGAACTAGTAAGGATTGAACATCCACCATTGAAGGATTCGTGGGGCCACAGAATTTTTAGATCAGGCTAATATTTTTGGAAACGGATTGGCTACGCGCCTGCCCCCCGCCCCCCCCCCCCCCCCCCCCCCCCTCGGTCGGTGCTCTATGGATCCTACCATGATGTATGTGTTTCATCTATTTTGTTCATCCATTTTTAAAAATAATTTTAGAGCTTTGTGCAAAAAATTAGAGGGATATAAATCTCAGTTGGTCCACACCATATGAAAACAATAGTGATTGGATATCCACCATTAAAATCCTTCTAAGGCCCACTGTATTGTTTATTTGGTCATACAGGATCAGATGAAGGGAAAAAACAAAAATCAGCTTGATTCAAGGCCACCAAAATGTTTTTAATGGTCGACGCTCATTCAACACTATTTCCTGTAATGTGGTGCACTTGAGATTTGGATATATCTCATTTTTGGTATCATAATGTAAAATTATCTGTAAAATAGATGGACGGCATGGATGAAACACATACATCATGGTGGCACCCACAGAGCACCGACCATCAGCCAATGGCTGGTGTCAGGGGGAGTAGCCAATCCGTTCCCAATATTTTTGTGTTTTCAGCTCATCCAGAGCGAATGACGATATAAACCTGGGAGATGTTTCAGCTGTAGCCATTTCCCTCCTCACTTTTTCTGGCGGTGTGACCCGCTTGTGTTTTGCATCTGCCTCGACTCAGGTCCTAACATAAGCTGGAAAAGCGGACTAGGTGGATTTCTAACAAACATCACAGCGGGCCCCACCTAGCTTCCAACCTCAGGTCGCAACGCAAACACCAGCCAGCTAGCTAGAGTGTCAAAGCTCCGTGGGTTCGACCATGATTTATATGTTTTATCCACGCCGTCCATCCATTTTGCCACCCAAAAATAAGGCAGATCTCAAGTGTTGACACTTACCGTTGAAAACTTCCTTGGGGGCCCGCCAGTTTTGGATCCAGCTGATCATATTTGTGTTTTCCCCTCATCGAGGTCTGTGTGTCCTTGTTAACAGGTTGGATGGCAAATAAACTAGAAAGGTTTCAACAGTGGATGTCGCTATCCCACTGTTTACTGTGGTGTGGTCCACTTGAGATTTGGATCTGCCTCATTGTTGGGCTCATGCCTTAAAATGTGTTGGCAAAATGGATGGACGGCATGGATAAAAACATACAACATGGTGGGGCCACAGAACTTTGACACCAGCTAGCTGGCTGGTGATCTAAAGTAAAACTGCAGCAGAGCCGCGAGAGAGGACAGGACAACTCGGTGCAGTTCGGGGTTGGGGTCACCAGCCAAACGGCGTCCAGGTCGCAGGCAATCCATGTCCTGAAAATGGACGGTCTTTTTTCTTTAGCTTTAGATCACTGTGGGCCATATGCATGGCGGTGGACGTAGCTTTTGCGTACTATAAAGAGATCCATTATCATATATGCCATTTTATTGTTCTTCTCAAATTTTTATTTTTATTTTTATTTTTTCTTCTTCTTTTTAAAAAGCGATTTTATGGTATTATCTTTGGAACCGGTACATACACCCGGGCCCACATGCATGACATTAGCTATTCAGCGCCATGGACACACTGATATTCACAGCCTGCCCAGATGACATTCTTGTGAAAGATCTTCAGACTCATCGAGTTGGGGTGACTCAGCCATGTAGCCCATACTTTCAACTTGACTCACATTGTTGAACAGGATCGCGAGTCACATGGGACTCATCTGTCTTAAAACCAGAAATACTCGTACTAAACACAACGATGGTGGGTCACATGGGCAGTTGATCAGATACCAATCAATGGTTGGATGTTGGTGACTGAGCCACTCTTGCCTTGACGTATCAGTGGTCTGATAATCTAGGACATAGTCAATCCTTATCAAATTCGGATATGGCATTAGGGCCACAGTTCGCATGGGCGTTTGACAATGAATTACTCTCCATAGCTTCAAGGGATTTGTATGATATAAAATCCAAGCCTTTGCAGAGTGTACACATGTTTTCATTTCTGACAACTGCCGTCAATAATATGGGAATCCAGACCGTTGATCTTTACTTCCTATGATGGATGGACCCGTGCCCAAAACTATGGCATAGATTCAGAGCTGGGGGATGAGGCAGAGATGTGTCCCTAGAGTCTACAGGATAGCTATTAAGAACAGCCATGCTTCATGGGACATGGGACAATGTTCATAAGATTAAGTGAATGGGTGGGCAGGATGAGGAAGGATAGAAATAAAAACAACCAAATACAAATTTACAAGCAGCACCCACAGGCAGCAAGAAGAGGGAAAGTAAGCTTGGATGGTTTGGCCATGTGAAGCTGAGACAAAAGAACAACACCAAACGTGCAAAGAGAACACCCAAAAGGACATGAGTAGAGGTAATAATAAGAAGAAGAAGACGAAGAAGAAGAAGAAAAGAAAAAAGGATGCCTTAAAAAGGCCACTATTACTGCATGCGAACATGAGAAAGCATATTTTCTTTGCCATGCCACTAATACTTATATCTGCTCTGGCTATCGGGCCATGCCTAGATAAGGGATTCCCCATTCTCTACCCCCATCAAGATATTCTCAATTTCACTCAAGAATGATTAAACCATCCGCTACAAAGGGATAGTGCTAAGTGGAGCAAAAAAGGCTTTTCATGAGATGGAAAACAAGAATTATTAGCATAGAAAGAAGGATAGTCCTTGCTCATTATCAAATAATCACTTATTCACAAACTTGTGTGAGGTCATTCCCCTTTATGACACTGGACGAGGACAAACCAATAAAGAAAACAAATCTATTCAACAATCAAAAGGAGATGGGTTCAAACTATCGATAGTTCTTTGTTCAGAACTACACCAGTTTTTTAATCCAGAGTTATCAACCACTCAGACATCTCTCTGACCCATCGTTTAACTGAGGATATGATCCTTGATGAATCAGAATGGCAGACAGGATTCATGTAGCTGACCCCAATTAGTTGTGATAAGACTTAAATGGTGATGATTGGAAGATGCGGGTAGCATGGGTTCAACTCATGGGAAATGAGCAGCAGGAGCAGCAGTTAGAGGGAAAAGAAGAGCAGCTCCTTTTGAACATTATTTTCATACATTAAGTAATTAAATAAATCCCTTCGCTCTATAAGAAAAGAAAAGGAAAATCACTACTTCAGAAGATCCCTACGTTAAGAAATAAAAAGAATCCTTCATTCACGCATGTGTGTTGGGCACAGCACAGCCCACTCGAGTTGCCCATCTCCCCGGTGCCAACAGATCATTTGGTTCTCCATCAGCAGCATACAACTAAAGCCTTCTCATCAGTAACCACCCATCACCAAAATGTCATGAATGTGAATTGTTCTCCGGCCTCTGAATGCCTTGTACCCATGACCAGGAGATGACCTAGCATTATAATCATCTCAAAAAAGCAAGAAATATCCACCGGGCCACATACAATAAGGGGACGATAGACGTGTATGCTACTTGCTATGTAGAAATGCTTGATTCGCACTTATTGATTGAATACTACAATACATCAACCCTTCTTTGGGGCTTATTCTCTTAGATTCATGCACAGGTGGTTGCTAGTTGTGGGTAGTTGGTATGGTCAATCCGATTTAAACGGACGCAACATAAGACCTGCTCTGGCAACTCTTCTGGTTTGTTTCCCTGTTTCACCGAGAAAATGTATCAGAACAATCTCTGGAAAATAAATGGATGAAAGGAAGATTTAGATAAAAACAAGCTTACCTGAATAGTCAAGCCAATGTCCAATTCGCAGAGCTTCAATCTGTCTTGAAATGCTTCGAACCCTTTTCTTGAGATGTAGCTGAATCTATGCATATCCAAATCAATCTCAAGGTAGTTCTCTCCCTGGATAGAAATGTAGTGAACCATGAGAAGGATACATCATAATAGGAGGGAATTATCTACAAATGAAATTTTCATGAGCCCTGCTAATGGAGCCTCATACATCTGGATCCATCCCACACATGACAACATGGCACACACATCTAAGATTCAGGTCGTTCATCTGGCAGGCCCCACCATGTGACCAGATCCAAAATCAGGCCATCCCACTCGACAGACACTATCAAGATAACAGACCTATTCTCCACCCTATCAATAGGATCAATTACAAGTCAAACTCATATTCCAGAAATATCGTAACAACGGAATTCCACAGTCAAACTATCAGAATGGCCTAGAAATCTTAGTCCAAGTGAAAAGGTCTACAAAAAATAAAATTAGCCAGAACTCTGCAGTCCATATTCAAAATACAAGTGTTGCCAACTTCATGAGTGGACCAGACTTTTGGGTCAACACACATGGGCCTGAACGCATGAGTCCAGTTCACATGTCTAGCATTCGTGCCAAGTCTCCCAAGCCGATGCCCTTTTGACTTGATTGAACTGAGAATGTATCCAATGCATAAAGCATTAAAAAGTGTCACAGTACAGTCTTCAAAACTATGGTTGGTTGAAAATGAACTTACCAAGTGAAATTCATGCTGAGGGCGAGAAAGAACGGGCTTTTCATTGTAAGCATGCATGAGCTTTCTCTCAGCAGCACTTAAGTGAAGGTCCTCTATATTTACCACACGGCCTAGTATCTTTAACCTTTCACGGAAGGGTACAATCGTATCTATGGGAAAGGCTTTAACCTTTTCCACTTCATCACGGATTAATCTCTGTTCACACAAAAACATGAAGATAAATTTATGAACATACAGTAAATTTGTTCGATTTTAAAGAAAATGAATTTAAAAAATGTTAGGGACCGTTTGGGTGAAATCCAGAAGTGTTTTATTTCTACAAGGCCGAAGCAGGTGGGCCCTGCCAAGGAAAGCTCAGTATCCAACAACAGCGCTTGACGTGGTTAGTAAACAGCAATACAATCACTTGCTCAACAGAACGACTCTTCAAACAAGGAATGAGAGGCATCTACTTAAAAGAGGAACCGTATGATCCTCACTGAAAGGAATAATATTCTCACACCCCTTTGATCCCTCATTCTGTTGAGTCGCCTTTCTTTATTATGCTTTTGGTGGTGTGAAAGCAAGATTAATTGAAAAAGGATTTCGAAAGAATTTCAGAAGGAGAGCTTTGACAAAAGATGAAATTTCTTTTCCTTTGAAAACCCTTTTCTTATTTTAGCAATTGGGATACCAGAGGCTTCACCAAAAACTGTGGTTTGCAAACACAGCTTCCTCAGGTCTTTTGGTCTTATAAAAATGGGGCCTGTGGTTCAGTTAGACCCTCGGTCTGTTGAGCCCCCACTGAATTGACCATGTCCGAAAAGATCACCTGTATAGGATAAACCTGACCAATTTGTGGCCTATAAATAAACTATCAACAAGAGAAATACAGTAACATCTGCATTCAACTGCAATGAGGCCAAAAAACTGGATAGCTAAGACATTGCAATTGAGAATTTTGGGGCATGGCCCATTCACGATTGGGCCCAACAAAACTTATGGTCCCCCAACCACTGATCGTGGGCCCAACTTGTACAGATTGAAAACTCAAGGGTACTGTGCATACTCCATGGTCGAGGACCTTAGAATTCCCTTTCAACTTAAGGAATCAAGGCAATGAGAACAGTTTCACCGCAGGAACTCTTTGCATATCACTCAGCTGCTTAATGAACAGATTCTTTGGACTCGTTTATAGGGAATATAGAAAGCTTCATAACATTTCCCTTCATCTTCAATTCATGGTTTAAGATAATTCAAGACATTAGACATCAGGTTTACAATGTTTAATGAACTAAGCTTTCAACAATGATGTACTTGAAGAATTGCTATATAAAGAGAACTTAAATATTCTCACCAGATCTACAGTGCATCTAAGAACTATTGCTTCTAAATACTGAATAAGACTGTTTTGGGTTGGATAAAGAAAATACAAAGCAGAAGCCTGAGAATGATAAGTTATAGGGACTATATCTTACTTTGATGCTGTCCTGGAAACTTGGTGGAAGTTCTTTTGAGTAACTTCCTGAAAGCCTAAAATACAAAACAAAGCTCATCCCTTCGCCATCGGTTTCACTTTGAAAGATGGAGGTAGGATATAACGGAACCTGCGGAAACCATAGTACTGTCTTAGTATGAAATAAAATCAAGGAAATACGGATTTGGAAACAAAATGGACTCTCTTTTTTTTAAAGATTAAAATAATCAAATATGAGAGAGCTTCTTGCCAAATTCAGCTAGTGAGGAGCAGGTGAATTTGATACTAATATCTCATTCAGTGTCTTGGATGTGACCCCCAATAAGAAAACTTCATGGTTTTATTTCAGTGGAAAAAATCCATCTAGATTTCCTTGATGTACCCGGTATGTTCCTTTACCAGAGATCCAGATAATTCCAAGGTCGAAACTAACTTCTCACTCTACGTAATTCAAGCAGCATATAAACAATTAAATGTTCTGCAGTTACTTAAAAGTTGTAAATTATATGAGATGGTAATCTCATTACGAACATATGCCTAAATTTCATTTTTTTTTTTTTTTTAAAAAAAAAAAATCCCATCAGAAACTAATCTCCTACCCGCCCAGGGTTTGGGGGAATGGCTAACATGGGTTTGCTCCCCACAGACATGAGTTCAATTCCCCTCCCCGTGCTTTACCCGATGAACATGGTTTGTGGGTGATTGCATCCATCCGTAGGGATTAGTCTCATCTTAAAAAGGGGCAGGGACACCCTGTCATCATCAAAAATAAAAAATAAAAAATCAGAAACTAACCTCCACAGAATCATTCGTACATAGAACTCGGTCAACAATGTGGAAAATGGCCTCTTGTAGATTTTCCTATCCTTAACCATCAGCTAACTTTGATCAGAATAGCATAAAAGAAGCAACCAAATCTGCTGGGAAAAGGACCAGCAGGTAAGAAGACGTATCACCTTCTATTGGTCCAATGACTCCAAACCACCCGAAGGACAATATTTCTAGTGATGGGAAGTTCTTGTTAGCTCTTAGCCACAGATCTTGGAAGCCAATCATTACAAGCATGCATTGACATTTTTTCAGTAAATAATACAATATGTACTCAATCAGAACAGTTCGGGTTCTGGCTGGGTGTTAAACTACACCATTATTGCCCCCATATTCCATACCATCACAAAGCAGGACCTATTCAGCCCACCTCTTTTATCATAAATAAAAGAATAACAATAACACCATATATTCAAAATAACTTGATGCTGCTCAGCTTTTATTGCCCAACCACCCCTAGATCTGCCCTAAAAGATCCCATTTCTTTTTGGATGATGTGTCCCCAGACCATCTTCAGAGGTTGCATTGTAAATTCCTTCAAAATGTTGAAAAGAGCCATATCCTGCTAGGATGCACTCAAGTCAGCTTTACATCATCTCAGCTGTCCCACATGTCCACAAATGAAACCCTGATAAAGGGGCATATTTAATCCAATCCCTCTAACATAAACCACCAACATCTGTCCCACCATGTGAGCTCTCTTCCACATCATGAGCACCCCTTACTCCTCCAGTGCTAGTGACCACCCCTAACACCTAAACTACATAATAAACACATCTGGCATCACCCCAGTGAGTTTTGTTAAATATCTGTTTAATGGTATTTCACTAAAATAAGCTGCTTACTGTAATTTATATATACTATAATGGAAGTTGGACTGTCTGTGTTAAAAATTTCAAGGTAGGAATTATTACAAATTATAAGGAGACTGAACGGAAGTTCGTAAATATAAACACGAAAAAAAAAAAAAAAAAAGGGTAGAATGTGGCAGCACATGCATCATCTAGCCATAAAATAGTAAAAAGCTGTTATGAAAAAAAAAAAAAAAAAAAAAAAAAAAAATATATATATATATATATATATATATATATATATATATATATAAACCCAAGCAAGACGAGTTTCCATGATTGTATCTTTTTAATGCATGTATACAAGTTGATAAGGTTAACCAAACTAACATTTAATATGGATCAAGAGCGAAAGCCATCAGAAGTGCATGATAGGAATACCTGAATATTCACTACAAGAATAGGTGGAATTCCAGTTGAATCCATAATGGGGAGTTCCACAAACCGAGCAATGTGATTGATTTTCCGCTGGCATAAGAAGACATCGACCCCAAAAGGATAAAATGCAGCATGGTTTGGAGCAAATTCTTTCTTTTTATCCCTGCCATGCAAGATCAGAAGGGGTCCTAAATTAGCACCACATACTGGCTTCAGGTACAAAAAGACCAAACATACATCATATCCAAGTTCAACAGTGAAATCTAAATATCTAATGCATGGTGCAACCATTCCCATGACCTCAGTAGTTTTAGAACAAATTTATAGGGGGCGGAAAACAACTGGAGAGTCTTCATACCTAAAATAATTCTTCCCCCGGACCTTGAATGTACCGGGCTCAATACATGACCAGCAATCAGACATTTTCTTCTCTATTGGGCAGAATGGAACTTGGGAGCCTGCTATTGGTCTTTCTACAAAACTCTTCATAGAAACTGGAACAGGCATAAGAAGAGGATAAGCCAAATTACATCTATGCTCTCAAGTATGAATCAGCCCAAGAGATTATCATGATTTAAAAAGCTAGGTTCTACTATCTATCAACATGATCCATGAGAAAAGAATATAGAAACATCAAAGACATCAATATGTAAAGTGTGATGATATATTATGCCCATTCAGAAGCATTATGTATTTGCCAAATAGGATGAACTATCCAATGTATGTATTGGTGCATATTTGCTACAATCATTTGTATAAGAAGTCAACATATACATGCAACCAAAGCTCAATAATCCATGTCCCTTGCAAGAAAAAAGAAAGAGCCTTAATCTCTATATAATTCTTTCTTTGCCAAGTTTTTAAGTAGAACGACTTCTTACTTGACCAAACCAGCCCATCAATCAAAGGATAACTGCAAGGGACTATAAACTTTGTTTCTCACTTCCCAGTGCCAAAAAGGGATAAAAAAAATTATAAAAAAAATAAACTGTTGGTACTTCATGTAAATGCCTCAAACGACATACCCGGATGACTGGTAAATATTCCAATAAACATGAATTAATCACCCAAAAAACTGTAACCCATGATTATTAAAAAGTCTCTCTATCGTGTAGCATGGGTATTAAATTTCTTCTCATGAGTTAGGCTACCCTGACCAAAGAATTTTTTGGGGTGTGGATTGCACATCTCCAATTTAATTGGAACATGGTTATTCAGCACGTGCCTTCCACCCCTACGAGTGTGGCTCAATCGGTCCAGCCCCCCACGCGCGTGGGTGTGGAATTTAAATGTCAATGGAAACTCTATAGGGAATCCCAGTCCATCCAATATTGGCAGGGTTATCCATGATCACAATGGAGAGATTTAGTTTGTCTTTTCAGGGCCTCTATTGGGGTTGGAGGCACTAGTTTCATGGAGGTTATGGCCATCAAAATTGGAGCATCTCTTTCCAAAGATCATTTTTTGGGTTCCCTAATAAATTGAGAAGACTCCAAAAACACCATCACTTGGGCTTGGGTTTTCAGAAAATGTCCTCAGCCATGGAAATGGGCATCTCCTGTAAATGGTGTTATTAACACCTTGGAATCTGTATTGGTTCAGTTAGGTCAGGTGCCTCAGGTTGATAGTTCCCTTGCTGATTCACTCACTGAGGATGGTATTCCCACCACTCTCCTTTACTGATTCCCAATCTCATTATCTTAATGAATAGGTGTATCTTCTTCTTCTTTTAATAAATTGATGTTATCTATCAAAGAAAATGAGAGAGAGAGTTGCACAACCGCATCACATACATGTTCCTAAGCAGTGCGGGAACAATACTCATGGGTGCTCCAATGTGTACAGGCTCCCCATGGCAATGCAATATGAGTTAGATAAGAGCTGGTTTATATAGCTTTTTTATTTTTGTTTCGTATTACATGGGTGCAGCAGTTTGTTTCATAATGCAACATTTCATAGATTTTGTTTCATGTAGCAGGGGTGTAGCTTTTCAATTTTTGTTTCATAATGCAGTACGATAGATTTTTTAGTCATTGCCCTAAACTCTGCTAGAAAAAACTGAGAGGCATTCATTTGACCATTGGAGGCACCACAAAGAAAATTCTTCTTTTCACGGATAACAAGGTAGGAAGACAAAAAGACTGGAACTAGAGTTTTGCTCTGTTTGGTTTCTAGAGATAAAGAGTCTTGAATTGACAATTATCACATCTCAAACTTTGCTCCACCGTAACCTTTCCAAATATGTATATCAGGTCAACTCATTTAGTGAAGCTATTTTTTTTTCATTCTTTCACCTTCTCTTCATATTCCATTACTTCTTCCATTGCCAAGCCCCTAACTAATAGTAGCTAGTTTAGGCTACATCAAAACTATTGAATTTCAATGAAATGTTCCAATGCTAGTTTTTCTAAGTCAAACAATCCACTCAATACTTAGGGTCTGTTTGGGTAGGGGATCCTACAAAATTAGGATTAAGCATAATCCCCTTTTTGGTACCCCATGCCCTCCTGATTTTGCTGAAAATGGGGAGAAAGAAACGTATGTCATCTTAAGAAGGCTATATACAGTTTGAAGCAAGCTTCTTGAGCCTAGTTTGAGAAGTTTAGTGGACCCTAATTCATATTGGATTTACTCACATTCACTATGATCATTCTCTTTTTATTAACTGGCGTGAATAGGGTATCATCATTATGAATGTGTAAGTGGATGATATCATTGTTACAAGTGATAGTGCTAATGCAATTTCTGAATTGAAACTTTTATCTGAACAAGGTTTTTAACATCAACGATTTGGAACCGCTAAAATAATTTCTTGGAATTGAAGTCTCTTGTTCTAAGAAGGGCATTGTTTTGTCTCAATGAAAATATGCCCTTAATTTATTGACTTCAACCGGTAATCATGGTGTTAAATCTATTAATTAACTATTAGAGGTTAATAAGAAGATTCGAGCTAATGATGGATAACTTTTTTATGATCCTACCATGCACCGGTGTTTGGTTGGCTGGTTGATATATTTGACTATTACTAAGATCTATCTAATGCAATGAGTTTGGTTAGCCCGTTCATGCATGCTCCTCGTCACCTTGAGGCAATTCCTTGCATTTTACGCTACATTAAGTCTTCTCCAGATGTGGCATCTTATTTAGCTATCACAATAATATGAATATTAAAGGTTATTCTAATACAAATTAAGCAGGTTGACCAGATAATCGACACTCTACAATAGAATACAATACTTTTTTCGGAGACAATCTCATTACCTGGAAGACTAATAAACAGACAATTGTTACAAGATCCGGTGCTAAGACTAAGCATTGTGTTAGGCGAATATCGGGTGTGAAATTTTGTGGTTAAAAAATTTTGTTGTTGAATTGGAATTTCCAATTAAGACTCTTATACCAATGTATTGTAACAATCAAGCTGCAATTCATATAGCTTCTAATTCTATTTTTCGTGAGCGAGCAAAATGCATTGAAGCTGGTTTTATCACTTTATTGTTGAGAATATTGCTGCTACTATTATTTTTACTCCATTTATTCTGTCTACTACTCAACTTGTGGATATATTCACTAAAGCTCTTACCGTTGAAGTTGGTTGATGTATTCTTGGCAACTTGGGCATAATCAATATCTATGTCTTGGCTTGAAGGGGAGCATAGATATTTCTGGACCGTGGGCCCTCTCTCTAGACCGTGGGCCTTCTCTCTTTGAACCATGGACCGTCTTTTATTCTCCTCTTATTTCTCTTTCGGAACATTACTTAATACAAAATAAAAGGGGGGTTGGGCGTCCAGCCCTAGTTAAGAGTTTTTTCTCTCCCAGAGGCTTTTTTTTCTCTCTAACAACAATTAAGTAAAAGCAACAACATCATCTACATTTTTGTCATTATTTTTTTGAGATGCACGTCATCTGGAATATGAACTGCGCGTATGTGGGAATGGACTTTTTGATATTTAGGCAAAAGGAATAACAGTTAAGGTGAAAGGACGCAGATCTGCATACACTGTAGTTTCTTCATGAGAATAACACTCTAGTTTGTCATATAACACCAACAAAATAAGTCCAGTTATGCTAGAGTAAGTGACAAAAAACCAAACTTCAAAATAACTAGTGGCAACACTCACATAATGTAGGATTGGGATGTTCTTCCATGGACTTCCATTTGAAGGAAAGCTTCGAGGCAACCTTTTTCATCGCACTTGGTGGGCCAGGGCTGGATGGTTTCCTCTTCTCAATTGATGGGAGAGAAGGAACAAGGCAAGGCAAGCAAGCATTTGGCAGAAGGCCACAATGGCCCAGTACTACCCCTTCCTCATTAACCCCTTCATCTAAAGAAAGACTAGGGATTTCATCACGGAACACGGGGGACTTCACATTGCTTAAAGCACCGTCAGATTTGGATTGAAGATCAACTTCATTTGTGTCATTAGCAGACTCAGTGACATAATCGCGTGCTGAATTTCCCGTCAACATCTCCCCAGATTTCTGCTGCTGGACAGTGGAAGGGATGCATGGAACACTGCCATCAGCATCTTCAAGGTTAGCGTCTTTCATAGATGAAATACTCGATACGGATGCACCATCAATGCCATTTAAAGACGAAACATCTGCGGAAATTGGGAATGTATTAAAAAGAGGGATATCTGCTCACCCAGAAACCTAAAATTTCAAGCCATTGTCATGCCTACTGAGCTTAAAAAATTCAAAGGCGATGATGACATGCTATCTACCTTCCTGAACGCTTTCATAATCATCATCACAATCAGAGTCAAATTTTGCAACAGAATCAAACCAAGCCTCATCAGTACTTCCTGCCAACGATACCATATTATAACAAAAACCAGATTAGGAACTCGGGTTTTAAAAAATCAATATTCTCAATAAGAAAATTTTCCAAAACAAGATGAGTCATTAAAAGATCAGAGTTTCAATTTGAATGTGTAGATGATGAAATAAGATGCAATGCCAATGTAAGGTAAGATTAATGATGTTAATAATTAAATTGGAAGAGCATGCCTTTCCAAACGATAACCAAGCTCATTCAATTTTAGACAATAAAAGCATTGTATGTATGTTAATGAAGCACAAATGCCACATATACAAAGAAAATGGAACCAATATACTTACAAAAATAGAATCGCCACTGTTCCATGTCTTTATTCTTCCATTTATAGATTAGAAACCATCATTTCAAAAGCTAATGTACTCTGGAAGCAGTGAGTCATCTAGCACCCACCCATTTAAAATAGTCTTCCTGTTTTGAAGGCTGCATCAGGGACACACGTTTCACCAAAAGTACATTGTTCACACATGACTTTGGCAAAGGTGGGGCATCTGGGAAATGCTGTAAGAGCATTATTCACTAATCAGAATGGTCTTTCTCATTGAAACCGACCTAAAGTTATTCTTTTGTAGTAAAAGAATCAAGCTCAATGGGATTGTGGGCAAAAGCCTGTTCTATGAAATAGGAATTTAAGAATATCCCCAAACACATCCTAAGGACAGATAATTTTGTTTTACTAATGTCGTTCTTTACCAGTAAAATCTTTAAGATGTAGAAGACAAGTACTGACAAAAATGCTTGATAACACGTAAAGATTTAAAAAAAAAAAAAAAAAAGCAGCCGTGACCATGAAACCTACGAAATTGGGTGATGATATCAAGAACAATCCCTCTTCAGAACATCCCACCTGCCGTCGTTATTGATTTGGCAAAGGTCTAAGGAACAGAAGAACGTATGACGTGGACTCAACAGTGCATTTCTATACTTAGACAAGGATGACAATCGAATGCAACCAGAAAAATCCCTCATGCAAATTGCATCAGAACAAGCCAAGCCATCCTCAAACGGCCCACGTCAGAGGAGTATCTAGGAGGCATGTGCAAGATCCAATACACTCATCAGGTGGGCGGCACCATGTAGACATCCTGTCCTAAAATCCATGCAATCGAATGCAGACCATACATGTAACAATAACATGCGAGCACGTCCCAACAAATGAGCGGACCAGCCTGATTTTTGGGCCAGGGCATATAAATCGTGGAGCCCACCTGACGAGCCTCTTCCATGTTGCGAGATCATTTCACATTGGCACGATGTGGCCACCAGCGCAGTCACACAACATTCAAACTTCCCCAAATCAATAGTTCCCAACCATCAAAATTTACAGATGACTACAGCAAGCATATGCAATCATCGATCAACCAAGATCCAATTCTCCTAACCCAATTATCACCAACGCATCCTTCTCCTCCGCTTCAAAGGCTTCTTTACTAAATTACCATTAAAATCCCAAGCTTTGACAGTGAAGATTAACCGTTAACTCACAATGCAGCAAGACGGATTTGAGAATTCTAATCTTCGAAAATCGCAGCAAAGAAAAATAAATAAATAAATAAAATCTCGACTTACTTATAAAATCAAACAACTGAATGAAATTCACCAAAGTACCAAAATTGGAAGTGTAACAAGAAAACAGAGAAAAATAACGAAATTACCACCATGGAAAGCAGGATTGCCGTGGGAGCGATCCGGAGCGTCGGAACTGCCTTCGTGGCCCACCTTGCCGGCCGATCGCGCAACCTTCTTAGAGAAAACACGCCTCTTTAGTCCTCTCTTTCGCTTGCCGTGAGTCTGCCTCAAAGAATCCGTACGGCCGCCTATACAACGTCCCGTCCTAGAAACGCAAGCTCCCATGTTTCCTCCTTCCTCCTCCTTAATGCGAAATTACCAAATTGTCCTTCGATCGTCCTCCCTGCACACCACTGTCAACAGAGACAGACGAAGAGCCGGAAATGGTCAAAATGGTCCAATAATCCCTCTCTCTCTCTCTCTCTTCTTCTCAGAGCTCAGGAAGTCCTTGAAAGGTCAGTAAAACCGGAATACTCCCGCCCCCGGCCGCACGACATCTTGGTGGTGGGGCCCATGCCCTGGCCTTCTAACACGTGTCGCCAGTGATTCGGACAAGCTTGGGTGGTGGGAGATGAGGCGAGAGGAGCGCGTTGCGTTCCCGCAGCTGCCGTCGGATTTGCGCGTGAGAGATCTTATGCGTCTACTAATGGATTTCGCTTGGTTTGTACGCGTAATAGGCTATGAAGTAGTAATAAGGAGACATTGATGAGAGAATAATAGCACACGTGGTGATGTAGAAAACGTGTGACAGATCATGTCAGTTCATCGTCTCGAGTCGGCTTTGAATGTACCTTTTTTGAAAAGCAGGCTGTTTCGATTTTAATGTGGCTCACACGTTAATGAGAAAGATGGACGGCTATCCAACGGCATATATTCGAAATAAATGTCTATTATGGTTCTTGATATGGACTAGGACATTATTAAGGTGGCCCACATTTGATGCGGATCATGAACCGATACTACAAGTTAGCGTGTTTCCCGCGAATGACAACTCAACCTTTCCTCGCGCAAATAGCTATGCCATTTAATTAATTGAAATGGAAATAGAGGTTTGCTCGAATACATACCGTTGTATTATAATAGGATACGTCGAGACTCAAGCTTTTGATTTTGGCTTATTTTTATAATTACTACAAACCGTTATTTGATATAGCTAATCTCAGATTTATGATTTTAGCCCGTTGATGATAAAAAGGTTATGGTGAGCGTTCGTGTTCAAGGCAAAAGGGTTGAAATAATCTAATTGAAAACTTTTACTTATCTTATGTCCAGCATCCAAGATCCTCAGGTACGTTTCAATGAACGGTTTGGATCAATGGAAGATGACACAGATTGAAAGACTAAGCCCCGACGGTATTGCAGTGCGTGGGGATGCATTCGAGCCACAGTCATATAATTATGGAAGTAGTAGATGCTTAGTGTTGTGGGGCCAGCCTATCTAATCCGCGCCCTGAGAAGTGAGATTGGTTGGTGGAATTAATTGAAAAGAAGGGAGGTTTTACGTGTCATTGAATGCCGTAATCTTGGACGCGTATTGCCTGCGAAAGGTCTTTTGGCAGGAACTTCCTGCGACGGAAACCTAATGGGCCCACCGCGACTTTTGTGAGAAATCCATCTTGTCCGTCCGTTTTGCCAGATCATGCTAGATATTTCCGGAAACGGACAGGCTACTCCCCCTGCCACCAGCCCCGTGGCTGATGGTCGGTGCTCTGTGGGTCCCACCATGGTGTATTTGTTTCATCATTCCGTTCATCCACTTTTAAATATCATTTTAGGGATCCACGCAAAAAATGAGATGGATATAAATCTCAGATACAAAACACCACAGGAAAACAATAGTGGTTGGATATCCACCATTAAAATCGTCCTAAAGCCCAATGTACTGTTTATTTGACATCCAATCTGTTGATTAGGTCATAAAGGACCAGATGAAGGAAAATAAATAAATATCCTCTTGATCCAAAACTTTTATGGCCCAAAAAGGTTTTTAACGGTCTACGCTCATTCAACACTTCTTTGTTTTTGTAATGTGGTCCAATTGAGATTGGGATATAACCAATTTTTGGTCGAATATCATGAAATGATCTGTAAAATTAGATGAACGGCATGGATGAAACACATACATCATGGTGGGGCCCACAGAGCACCGACCATCAGCCATTGGCTGGTGGCAGGGGAAGTAGCCAATCCGTTTCCGTTATTTCCTACCCACTCAAACGTCACAGTGGACTCAGGGAGGTTTCAACGGTAGGCATCTCTTTACCTACTTTTTCCTTGTCGTGCGGCCCACTCGAGTGCCTCATATTGGAGCCCAAGTCCTAACATGATCCCGAGAAACGGACGGACGGGGTGGATTTCTCACAAACATCACCGTGGAACCCACTTAGCTTCTTGGCGCAGGAAGTTCGGCGCGTCTCCGTAATCCGGTACTCTCCCAAGCGGAGGCGGCTTCGGTGGATCCCTGACTGTGGAGCCCACGGTTATGTATATGCTTTACATCCACACCGTCCATCCGTTTTGAAACCTCATTTTAGACAATCGTCCCAAAAACGTAGCGGATCCAAAATCTCAGGTGGACCACTAAAAGAAACAATGGAGATTCAAATACCCACCATTAAAAACTTCTTGGGGGCTACCGGAATATTTATTTTCCATCCAATATGTTGATAAGGTGACAAAGAGCTGGATGAAATATCAGCTTCACCGAAAACTTTTGTGGCCGACAGGAAGTTTTTAATGGTCAATCACCACTGTTTCCAGTGGTGTGGTCCATCTGAGATTTGGATCTGCTTCATTTTTTTCATAATTCCCTAAAATGAGCTGTCAAAACTGACGGACGGCGTGGATGTAAGGCATATACATTAAGGTGGCCCCACGGTCAGGGATCCACACTCGGATCAACCAATCACGACCGTCAAATACTGGAACAAAAGGTCGGAATTTTTAAAGCCAAAAGTCCTCTGATCATGACAATTATGATAATCTGATCCCTGTATTTTTAGATCCATGACCCCCTCCAGTGGGGCAACCTGATGAACGGTCCTGAGCTCGTCCAAGTGTCCGATCATCAGGTACAAGATTTAATGAAAATAGGCGGGCGTGGTTTAACTTGGGCGTTCTTTCTTCGGACTGTCCTGATTCAACAAGGGGAATTCATGCGAGGGGAGCAAACACGTGTTAGAGATCTCGGCGGATGGCACACTTTTTGTAGATCTAGGCCACTCACCAGTGGTGCATGGGTCTAACAGGGACGTTGAATCTGGATCATTGGATTTTATTTTTTTTCTAACAGCCGATGTTTCTCATAGACTTGCTTGATGAAGACCAAAGCTGTTTTGATCCACGGTATGTTCTCAGTGTACCTACTTGATAAACAGTCCAGATCTCCAGCATGCGTGACATCCACCTGATTCTCTAGCACGTGTACACCTGCTTCCCTTAACCACGAACATTTGCTACAATATACATCACGAAATTTCATGATATTTGTTGCAACCAAACGCACCCAAAATAAGGCAGCCTTTGGGTGGTCATCAGATTCATGATGTTGAATATTCCTCTGCCTTAGCCTACAATGCAATTCACGTGCCCATCTTGATGTAGGGCTAGCATCCAATCCATCCATAAGGTGTGCCCTTCATGTTTACGCCACATCACAAAAATCAGCACAACAAGAAACAACCGTGGATCACACCAAATGAGCGGTTGGGATGGAGACGCCCACCACTAAAACCTTGAAGATTGTATTGGTGGGCCACCATGTTTTTGTATATCGCAAAAGATCTAATCACAGGATGCATCCGAATAGGTTAGGTGGACACACAAAAAAAGCCATTTGAAAACTCGAGGCTTGACCTAACATTTTAGATGTTATGATTTTATATGGAATAGCCCACTGAAGTTTTTTATTAACTTCTGAATTTGGGATTAGTCAAAGAAAACATGAGAGGAGTCACATGATGCATGCATTAAAAGGTTCTGCACTTAGCCTCGTATGACTAAGCCCAAGTTTAAAGCGTGAGTGAAGAGTAGGGGTGTATACCGAGTTGAACCAAGTCAAGCGCTGGCCTCTACTCGACTCGGCTCGGGCACCGGCTGGCCTCTACTCGACTTGGCTCGGGCACCGGCTGACCTCAGCTCAAACTCGTCTCGACTCGGTTCTTGAGTTTGATTGGCCAGCTCAGCTCAGTTCGATCAGCAGCTCAGGCCAAGTACGAGCCAAGATCAAACTGAGTTCGCCATTGAGACATTTCCATAAACACCTCGACTGCACCTTCAAAATCCATTTATATGCGAAATGGAAGGAATGATTTTACAGTTTTTTATCAAACACCTTCTAAGCAATATAAAAATTAAGAAAAAAAAAGTATTTGTTTCATATACATACTTTTCTTGTCACCGGCCACACTTTATTGAGTCATTTTATCAAACAATTAGTGAGCAACATCAATGGCAAAGTAACTAAGTCACCGAACTGGTTCGATTTAAGCTAGATTCGATCTGAGTCGAGTCAAGCTAGGGTCTGCTCGAACTCATTTTCGAGCTCAAAAAATCAGCTCAATTCGGCTCGAACTCATTTTTGAGCTCAAAAAATCAGCTCAACTCAGCTCGAACTCAACTTCGAACCAAGTCGAGTCGAGCGAGTTAACCAGTCTAGCTCAGTTCGTGTACACACCTAGTGAAGAGAATAGAAAGGGAGCAGATTAGATGTAACCCACGGCTTTACCCAAGATGATGCAGCCCTTAATGTGGGGCCCACCTTAATGTATATATGTATTTTACACCCACACTGGCCATTCGTTTTTTCAAATCATTTTTAAGGCATGATCTAAAAAATGAAGCATATCCAAATGTAGGTCATGAAAGTTTTCACCTTATCAACAGATATTAAATAAACATTATGGAAAATATTACGGTGGACCTTAGAAAGTTTTTAATAGTGCATCATTCAATCACCATTGTTTCCTACCATATAGTTCACTTGAGAATTGGATCTGCTTCATTTTTTAGCCCACGTGATAAATTTAGTTGGCAAAATCGATGAACAATTAGATTTAGAATACATATATCAAGGTAGGCCTTGTGATAAGGGTTGCACCCCATTTGAGATCTAGATCAACCTCACTTTTAGGTTCATGACATAAAATGATTTAGCAAAACAGGTGAACGACATAGATTTAGAATACATACATTAATGACGTAGGGATGAACGTGATGAGGTTGAGCATTGTCTCTCTCAAGAGGATAACTATTCCGAATCCACGAAATTTCTCTATACTCCTTAAAGAGGCTTTTTGAATCCACGAGAAAGAAAGCAAAATAGAAAATTAATTCTATAAAATTTAAAATTGATTAATGAATGAAATAAATGTGTTCACAACCTTTTAAATAGAGATACCAAGTAATAAGAGAGAAATTAGAAGCAAAATACAACTAAAACTCCTAGAATTCACAATTTAATATAAATAATAAACTTACTATTTATTAATGGTCATGATGTCTACAAGGTTTTTTGTCAAAAATAGTGTCTCATTTGGCTTCACCAAACCGTTCTCCTAATTATTCAAAGCTCTTTTCACGAAAAGATATAATTAAACTAAAACTTATTATTTATAACAAAAATGAAATTAAAATAAGGAACCGACCGTTGATTCAGAGGTATTTTTCAAATCTGGCTTGTGCAACCCGACGTAGTGGGGTTGGTTGGATAAAGTAGCTCATTCTACTCCAACATTATACATTTTATGCTCGATAACTCATTTCGAATTATCTGAATTACTTCTATCATCAACTGAGCCTTTTCTCATCTATCTTGGCTATGAAACTGTCCGCGTCCAGCTCTACATCAATCAAGGTGGCCTATAGTAAGAGCTGCGCTGTCTTGGATGAGGTTAGGGCCACAACTAATTGGCCGGGGACAGAAGAGATGAAGTCACACAACTCCGTACAGTTGATGTAGTCCGGACAGTTGATGTGACTTCACGCCGAGGCCTCTATACTACCGATTAATTAATTAATACATAATTAGATATTTGATAACCATTGCTTTCCATAAGCATATGACGGTGGCAGAACAAGCTTATATTATTCCATAACGTTGGAGAGTATGTACGTTCCTCCACAAGTTACAGTCAAATAATCATACTCTGTAGGTGCGTACTCTATGAGCAATGCACTCATAATCAAAGGGTTATTTACCTGCGTGTAAAATTCATTTGCTTATTGACATTGCTCATCGTTTGGCACCATGGAATTGAGGAGGATTTCAATTGTCTTGGTATATTTAGCACCATAAAGTAATGGGAGGTTTCAAATCATTTCAAAGGAGTTTAAAATATAAGGTGAATGTTTAAATTACATTTAAAATTCTTTCAAGAGTTGCATATGTAACATGTATGTCACTAAGCTATTAATCTATTGGGCACATGGCCCACTGATGATATTCCAAAACAATCGCTATCATTACTTTATTACAATGATATGTGTTGTCCAAACATTGACCATGAAAATTAATAGTTGAAAATCGTTGGTTAATCACTCTGATGTGATCTTGTGCTTGTGGCCCATTCGAGACCTGGAATTTCATCATTTTTAGGCAAGGTATATATTTCAATAGGCTTATTATAACTATTGTGTCAAATATTACATGCTTACGCTAATTAGAAATATTAAAACTGATTTAGTAATTAAACTCAAATACTAATTAAAAATATTAAAGTTCCCTAAGACCAGAGAATGTACTATGTACTAGTCAAATGACCCAATAATATCAATGTAATACTAAATATGTTTCAAGTAAACAACACATGTTCCACTGGAACCCATGGTCATCTAGATCAACAGCTGAGATCTGCCCAATTACATCCACATGGCCAATTGATTTAAATGCACATACGTTTTTCAGGGCACTAACTCCAACATATAGGGCTGGTGACGGTGCCAAAATCCATGCATGTTGGGTAGTACAGATGAGTGGATTGGTACCGAGGACGGGTGTGGCTGAAATTTTTCAGTTGAAATGGGTTCTTGACAAGACAAAGGAAGTCTGTCAAACAAAGATAGTTGTAGCAAAGGGTGGGTGATGGTGGCGTGCAATGAGATTAGTAACAAACATGATTTCAAATGGTTGAAGAGTCTTGTGGAAGATGAACAGCTTCGATCAGATCAGCGCCACATTGCCCTGATACATTGTTATAGAGAATGCCAAGAATACATGGCAGTATAAGATATATATACAAATAAGTAGAGATCTTAACGTCTTATATGTGAGAAATGCTCACACACAACTAGTTGGATGGTTCAAACTGTTCCAATTAATTGTGCATTAAATAATAAAAACACCTCTTTTTGTCCACATTTAATGCTTCCTCATGAAAGGCCATGTGACATCAAGTCTCATACGGGTACAAAGCATCATTTACTAGTTTTTGACAAATAAAATTTAATTAGTAGGTCTTATTAAGTTATTAAAATGAATTTCTAACAACACATTTTTTTATAGAAGAATATGGTACTATTAATTACATAGAAATAATATTTTATACCTTTCACATGTTTATAAGGGAAT
The DNA here is from genome assembly GCA_037074715.1 of Magnolia kwangsiensis. Classification (NCBI taxonomy): domain Eukaryota; kingdom Viridiplantae; phylum Streptophyta; class Magnoliopsida; order Magnoliales; family Magnoliaceae; genus Magnolia; species Magnolia kwangsiensis. Next base: position 105,090,897 of record CM073581.1, read on the forward strand.
CTACCTTATTAATGGACCAAATTTGTTACCCACGTGATGCATCACCCAAATACATCACATGTACAACTTCTCCAATTATTCTATTTACTTTGAAAACAAACCTCCTCCTCCTCCTCCTCCTCCCTCTCTCTTCTAAGGGCCTATTTGATTTTTCATTGCAAGTGTAAATACCCGGTAAATGGATAATTATGACACTTTAACCCGTTTGAAAAATTTTGAAAATTCCTGCTTTGGAAATCGGTTCAAAAGTGTTAGTTAAAATTTTTGAACCTCACGGTGATGTATATGACATATCTGTTCTGCCCATCCGTTTTCCCACAATATTTTGAGACATGGGCCAAAAAATTATGTAGATCTAACACTCAAGTAGCCCACACCAAAAGAAACAGTGGCCCTTAGAAGTTTTTAATAGTAAGTGTTTGATTCACTCTTTTCTATGGCATGGTCCACTAGAGCTTAGATATGCCTCATTTTCTAACTCATGCCATAAATTCAAGTATAATGGATGAATGGTGTAGATAAGTAACATGCATCACAGTGGAACTCACAATTATTTTGCGGCATTTTCAATTTTTAGTAAGCAGTCAAATTAAATACAGGAAAGGATGCAATTTTCAGTAAGCAGTCAAAATTTAATACACGAAAGAGTGTAGTAAATATGTAAGAAAATAATCATTACGCATTTATCCTACATTTAGTGCTGAATTGGAAAATCAAACATGCCCTCTCTCATTCATTAATGCTCACTCTCTCTCCTAATAAAATTGGAAAATGATGCCAAATGTCCTTGGAAGCGAATTTCCTGCAAAAGCCATCGGCAGGAAGTTCCTACACTGGGAACAGGTGGGGCCTACTGTGATATTTGTGAGAAATCCTCTCCTTCCATCCCTTTTGTGAGATAATAGTAGGCCCCACTTGAGTCCCCAATGCAAGAACTTCTTGCAAAAGTCCTTGGCAGGAAATCTATGTCTTGGAAGCCTCCGCCTACAAAGGGAAGATAGGTGGGGCCCACCGTGATATATCTAATAGGTTAGCCCAACCACAAGGATCACCTAGTTCAAAAATTAGCCCATCTCCTCATTGGGTGGACCTTAGGAAACAATTTCTAACCATTGATAAATAGCAAATTACAAGTGTAGTTCACTAAAAAAGTAGATGCTGCTGATATTTTATTTTTGTTGAAGCCAATCTTCATGATAGAGTTAACCTATTAGACAGGTTGTATGTTGCACGCACATTGAAGTCATCTGCTCGGTGGACTGCAATTTAGAAGGTGTTTGGATATCTTAAGTTAATTAAGATAAGCTACTTATACCTTAAGTAACTTATTTTGATTTCTACTGAAGCAATTAAGAGAGTCAAGAAAAAATAAGCTACTTGTACCTTAAGTCAGAAGTAGTTAATTAATTCCAAATAAATAAATAAAAGTTACTACTAATTGATCATAAACCAAACATACTTATTTATGGCTGTAAGTAGAAAAAGTAAATTATTGGTGGTATCCATTTACAGTTGAACGAGGGGTTTGCAGAGTCGAGATTGGAAAACAGAGTCTCCCAACTAACGATGAGCTCTTTCATGAACTAAAAGCGTGTGGCACGTGTAATAAGAAAGTTCTCGCACCATATCCGGAATTTATCGTGAGAATATGGAAATGAATACGATATGTTTTAACCTTAATTGGTTTTGGATACTTCATCAGGTTGGCCCCCACCGTTGATGGGCACCAAAGAAAAATCATAAAAGTGAGTATAAATGATTGTAAAAAAGGTGGGACCGGTGAAATCCCATACTTTAAAAGCTTCCCAATTTTCCACCACATGCAAGCTGCCAATAGGTGGGCCACACCATGATAATGATCTCGAACAAAAACTATGCCAGTCCATTTATTAAGTGGGCCCACTTGTGCTTGCCGAACGTGGAACACCGGCTATTATTTTTTTAACTTCCATCGTTGTCATGAGCAGCGGCCTCTTGAAGCGCGGCAATGTTTGGGCGTGGATGTCGTTCTGAACACGTGGTACACATGAACGAGTTCGGAACCGTCAATCCCCTATTTAATAGTAGTGATTTTACTAATCCAAATATCAACATGTTTGGACGAGTAGAGTCCTTTAACTGATGGTAACTATACTATTAAGTGAACTATAAAGTGAGGAGAGCACCATCTATTAAATGGTTAAGATAGTCGATCTTGCACTCAATTTAATCAAACTGCACCGTTCGAAGGTTTAAATTATGTATATGTGTGTGAGTAGAATGCGCAAGTGTGCCCGAGAATGCTTGAGTTAAGGGTTGATTGAATTGTTAGCATCCCATCCTATGAGACAGACATATTAAAGATTGGGATTGGAGATCCAAAGTCCTCTTGACCATTAAAATTGTATTTGATTTAGACATTTAGTCAAAGTAAGTAAGGCTAATTCCTTTCAAATGAGTTCTTTTTACCTTGCGATAATAGATGTGAGTATACAAACTTAAGAATTTGTTCTTTCACCAACATTTTAAGCTCGAAACATTTTTCAAATGGATAAAGATACACTTTCAAATTAAAAAAAGAAGAATATTGCTGATTTTATTAGATTTTGTAAAATAATATTTAATATAATCGACAACTTGCGAAACAACTAAATGAATAAAAACAATGAAAATAGATGAATACCCGATATGCTTATCATAGATAAATCGAGGCGAGTGTGATCAACCAAATCAAAACTTAGATAATCACAATCTACAATTTAATATTACAAAATGACTATCTCTACTCCTAAGGTATTGTGGCAAGAGCTACTAGGCAGTACATATAAACTAAGCTAATCTATACAAGGAAAAATAAAGAAAGATAAATACAAGATAAGTTGACGTTAAGGCATCGAGCTCTTATTCAATTGCTGCTTTTATAGATCGTTAGGGTCAGTTCGGGAGGTGGGATTAGAAGAGATTAGGTGGTATGGGATTCATCTGGTCCTGTGCCATTTTCACTCAATGTTTGGGAAGAATAGAAAAGCTTAGAATTACATTAAATGAAATTGCATTGGGTCCCATGCCAATTTCACTCAATGTTTGGGAAGTTGTGTAGGTCCCAACATGATGTGTGGGCTATATCCACACTGTCCACCCATTTATCGAGATTATTTTAGAGCATGGTCAAAAAAATCAAGTAAATCTAAAGCTCAAGTGGACCCCACCATAGAAAGCAACAGGGATTGAATACTTACCGTTGAAAACTTCTTTGGGGCTACATAAGTTTTGGATCTGCCTCATTTTTAGGCCCATGCCATAAAATGAGGTTACAAAACAAATGAACGGTTTAGATATAACACGTGTGTGTTATTCTTAGTAATTTCAAAAGATGGCGCATATATCCTTTCAACATACCACCGTATTATCAACAAAGCATGGCATTAATTTTATCCCATGGCAACAGGGACAATCCCTACCATGAGTAATATTTATGTTTTTTGAATCCCATCCCACCTAATCCCTTCTAATCCCACCGCCCAAACTGACCCTAAAGTAGTGAAATCCTTTGTTAGGATTTGCTTCTTACTCCTGCATCATTGGCGCTCATATCACTATTCAGGATATGAAAATCTCTTTTACTGCTCAACAACTAGTGACTTGGATTGAAAAAAGGAGTCTAGTTAGATTCAGACTCTCGGGCTTCTTAGATCTTCATCTATCATGGGATGTCCATAGTTTATCATGGATCAGGTCAAGATCTGTTTAGATCCCTCTGATTAAGATAACTCGATCTAGGGCTGGGTTGAGATCAATCTTAACTGCTTTGTGTCAGAGACGACTTTTTGTTGAATAGATTTAGCCAGAGGTCACCAAGAAGTACTGGATAGTTTAGATCAAACCTTCTCTAGCATTTTTACCATTCATATCAATGTGATTTTGGATGCTGAGAATGATGAATGGAGAAGATCCATCACATCCTGACCCCCCAAGTTCTTTATCGAGATGTAACTCTAGAAATGTGTAGAGTAGATCTTGCCTTCTCATTTAGCTCTCACATTGTCTGTCCTAATCAATGAAGTGCTCCTTTCTCTTCCTATCTCCAAATTGTCGCACAAACTGGATCTTGCCTCTCATCCAGCTCTCCCATTGCCTTTGTCCCAATCAATGGGTGGCTTGTGATTATCTGATGAGAATTTTTCCCCCAACTTAAGTTCAGACCCAAAAATGTTGGCTTGTATTCCTATTTTGGAAGGACGGTGAGAGATAGCATCACAGAGAATATCATCACCAAATTCACGATAGATCCATTGTTCTTTGACAGTTGTTTTATAAAGCGCGTCTTTTATAAGCGTGCCCAATACGTTCCCTTATAAATGGACGCATTGTTGATCATGGCCACATGGCACCATTGAGTATGCTTCTTATGTATACCAAGCGCGTAGTGATCTTACATGGCAGTTTCTTATTGTGCCAAGTCAATGCGCCAAAAATGAATGCAAACAGTCCAATCAAAGAATATTTTGGTTAGAAGCCAATAAACGGCTTAGCCCACTGGATGCCTGGTTCGGATCATAGTACACCATACGGTGGACCCCTCATTCCATCTGAGAGTTCCTATGTTGGGCATCACCCTTCCCACCATCCCCCATTTGTTCCCTTTGATGTGGCCCATCTGAGTTATGATTAGGCTGGATTTTGGGATCAGTCTAACAGGCGGCACATCTCATGGACGGGTTGTTGGATGGCACTCACACATCATGGTGGGCCCACATAGCTCGAACATAAGTTCGAACGTGTGTGATCATTCCGCATTTAAACATGTGCGTGCGCATAAGGTTGATGGATCTTAACCATCCATCTCGTGACCCACACCATGAACAGACCGTATGATGCAACATTTACAATCCAAAACCATTCACCTGGGGAGCCACACCAAAAAAATCCAAACTGACTGGAATTTGTAAGTAACAATCCATCCAATGCATTGAACATAAAAATGATTTTGGATGCACTTCTCAGAACAGGAAAATAATTTTGAATGTGAAATACCCAAAGACTTCTCATACGGAAAAAAGAAAATTCCATGGAAGTTTTTTTTTTTTTTCATTTCCTTATAGATAGGACCAGATCAGGTGGGCCCGAAATTTTCAGGCTACTAAGGTGCACGGATCAAGCAGCCCGCATTTTGTTCCAATCAGGCTAATTATTAAATTATTTAATTAACTAGAGTTGGATATCCGTTTAACCGTTAATCGAGTGTCCAACATATCCAACCTGAGAAAATCAGATTCAGATATGAGACTTTTACCATTTTTCTGACTTCTAAACAGGTTCAGTACAGATAGTGCAGCCGGAGTATCGAGGGCATTTTCATAATTAACCTAACTAATGATATTTTTAACTGAAATATTAAATGATAGTAGTAATAGATCCAATGAATAGAATCAGCTAACCTGGAATGTGTTTGGCCCATTCTACATCTACAGTGACACTAATCATATCAACAGTTCAGATCACCAAACCATGGGTCTTCGAATCCTGGATTCTACTTGTATAAAATGAATGCATTAGGATGCGGTGCATCTAATAACGCCGGCATGGATATCTGTTTACCTGATTACCAACATATCCGACATAAGAAAATCGGATTTGGATATGGGATTTTCCTGACTAAAAAATTCAACCTAATTACCTGACTTCTAAGCAAGTTGGATAAGAGGTCGGCGTATCTGACCCATTTACACCCCTACAATTAACCCTAATTAATGTAACACACCAGTTAATTAAATTTATAGTATTCTATTATACGTTATAATAAATATTTAAGTTTTTTGAAAAAAAAAATTTATTATCTCTCAATATCTCAGTTGGAAATGCCCAATATATATTTAAAATAATAAAATGACCGTTATAGCCATGATGGCCAATATAACAGCTAGTAATGGTTTCCACCACTGGCTGTCAATGTCATAACCCTCATATATGGAAACATATCCTGTACCATCCCTTAACAAACAATGAAAGACTTATGTATGACATAATACAACTCATGTATATGGTTATAGTACTATTGTAATCTAGGATTACCATTATAGAATACAAGTTTAAGCAGTCTATTGTTTGAAAGCTTTCATCTATGTTGTCTGTATATATCCTTACCTGTAAATTTTAATTTTCTATTATATAATAAATATATAGGATAAGCAGTCTGCTGTTCAAGAAATTTCTTCTGAACTTCAGATGGATTTCTTCATATTTCATGCCATATCGGCATCAATTTTTGTACCGCCTTATTTGGGTAGAAAACAAGGATTGAAAACAGTGCAGATGTACAGTATCAATCACCATAAAAACCCAAGTCATATCCATGGGCGTAAGACTCAGATAAGTCCTATACAGCTTGTCTGAGTTGACTCAGATTCAGTACCATCTGACCCAGTTCTAAACCACTAGTCATCCCTGAGTCACTGCCAACTCTGGCAAGTTAGGCCAATACACCCCCTGACTCAGACAAGTCGTGACTCGACTCGAGACTGAACGAGTTGATCCAAATTGCCGAGTCTAAAAACCATGGCTGTGACCCCAGAACCGGGCCATTTTGGGCTGATACATCCATCTCAGGCAATAAATACAGGCTTCAGACAATACTTCAACCCTTGGTCAAAAATCCAACACAGAGGCATAACTCCATTGAAAAAAGAAAAGAAAGAAAAAACCCACAAGATGATAGCACCACTTAAGAAAGAAAGAAGAGAGAAGAAAAAAGCATTCCTTAATTAAGGAGTAGAAGATAGTATATGAAGAATATTATTAGTGAAATGTCTTGTTTAGATTTACTGTTACAGAGAAGAGAAGGACACACTGTTAGACAACATGCGGTTACTGAAAGAATGCATTCTCTAACACCAAAGGAAATGGAGACCGTTCGATCACATTAGTAGAAACAGCAGTCCACAGTGCATATAGAGAGAACATACTAAGAAAACACCTTTGAACTGAGATGGAATTTTTTTTCTGCAGTGGTTGACTTAAGGTGCATTTTGGTTAAAGCCCTTATTGCCAGCAAGGATTTATTTTTTTTTAATATATATATATATAGAATTACATTGCACTTTCAAAGCCACTACCGACCTGCATATGCAGCCATTCTGGTGCTGATCCCTGGATATACTCCCTTGTTGATTGTGAGGTGAGTTCCATGCCAGCAGTATTGAACGTCTGCATCCCAAACTTAAACATCGTATAAAAAAAAATAAAAAAATAAAATCATTACTCTTCAGGCAGCATACAAATAGACGGTTAGGAAGGTAAGTACAACAATAGTTCATATTCAACCAAAGAGGCCAAATATTCCATAGAAAATATGGGGGACTATCGGTGCATGGGCCATCCACGGTGAGACCCATCATATAAATGGTTTGCATCACTTAACCATGGTCCTCACCTTTACACAAACTAAGAACCCGAAAGTGTAGTACAAACTCTCTTCTTCTCCTCTCTTCCTCCTTTCCTCCTTTTTCTTTTATTTTTTGAAGTGTCTAGTACAAATTCTCTGCCCAAGCATTGTGTAATTCCTCATATTTGTATGCATGGAAAAATGGCATCTTCTTTCAGACTAAGGAATTATATGATTCTCATATGTATAATATCCTTGGGTCCACACTTTGTTTAATGGGGCAAATGATTCTCATCCAAAATGTTGATCCAAAGCCCCAAAAATCTCCATGATCAGAGAATCGTAAGTAAGCCTTCAATTAGTGGCCTGCAGACGGACATATAAGATCAGCAATGATCCGCATTCAACTGAAAAAAGGCCTAATATTCAATGAAGGATCTTTCAATTAAAGAGATTGTTGGGCATGGTCCTTCTCGACATTAGGATCACAGATCATTGATGGTGGGGGCACATCAAATCAATGGTCTGCTCTGGATGGGAGAACAATGGGCCACACTGTAAAAATAAAAATAAAAAATAAAATAAACCCAAGGATACTGGGGTCAAGGATCATATAATTCCCTAGTGTGTTCGATCATCCTCCTTATCACAGGGGTCTAGAGGTTCATCTTCGGACCCGACATTCTACCAAAACAGAATAGTTTTATTTTTATTATTTGAGACCCCCAATTTGCAAGATGTGATAGGAATAGGTTTAGCTAAATATTCATTTGGGCATCTCAACATTCTAGAACTTATTGATCAGCTGGGAAGACTGAGCTTATTGGGGTTGTGGACGCTTGTAATAGGCTCTGGTCAATTTAGGAGTGGGGGCGGAGGTGAGTTGTGGGACACCATGGTGTCCTCAGTTGAAGGTGAGTTGTGGGACACCATGGTGTCCTCAGTTGAAGGTGAGTTGTGGGAACTCTCTTGCAGACTCTTCTAATGCCGAGGTGAGCATGGCTTGCAATTAATGGTTAGAGAGTTAGCTGGTCAGAAGGTAACGGTGACATGGCCCCCTGCATGCAAAATGAATTTTCTGAGTTGGCCCACCCAAACCACCCAAACCAACTTTCCTAAGACGACATTTGGGCCAATTACTAGTGGACCTCCTCCGATTGGCCAGGACCCACATTCAATAAGAAAAACTCTTAATGCATCCTTTTCAACTATGAATGACACTATATCCTGGAGTGCAGCACCAACAGCCTCTTCTTGCCCCTCTACCTTCAGAACAGGAAAGCAAAGTTTTGCAAATTCCCTCTTCCAGGCAAATGCAGACATCTGAAGCATTCTCGCTGTGTTTCCCTTAATTTGTAATGTCCTTGGTCAGATTTCATGGAGCTGAGCAGGACAAGACTGCGCATCAAGTCCAGAAGAAAAATAGAAAAACAAAACAAGCAACGAAAAGACACTCGGGAAGTTCACATCCTTCATTCCTACTAGCCCACGAGCAGTCTTAACTATGTCATCAGGTAAGTTTTCTCCCTCCCTCACCTGTAGAGTTTACCAGAGGGTTGTCAAATGCACTCTGGTTCTTTGCCTATTTTGGAGGCTGTGCACCCAATAGTGGTATGCTGGTTACTTCCTCTCCAACCATGACGAAAAAGACCATGTTTCAGGATAAAGTCTGTGTCCCAAAAGGAATTATTTCCTTTCCTAATTTCAAAAGACTCATGGCATAAGCTACACAGAGTGGGGAGTTGGAAATCCTTGGCCTTCATGGCACTTAAAGCCTTCCTCGTGGATTTCATTTCATGACTTCAGAACTCAGTTGAATGAGCTTCTCCTATTAAATAGGCAGTTTTTGGCTTCTTCGGGATGTAAATGGATATCATTTACCAAGAAGGTAGTGGAAGAGAAATAATGTAAAATGGAAATATAAACAAGTTTAAAGGAACTTGACAACTTCCATTTCATCATCATCACAGCCTTGTCCTAGATATTTGGGATCATCTACATGAATTCCATTGCGCCAATCATTCCCATCTTGGACCTTACCTCGGTATGTGAACACAACTTCCAATCCCTTCTTTCCAGCTCAATATAAATATTTTTAGGCCCCTCCCTTCATCCTCCCTCCAAGCCCTTCAACCTAATCAAAGTTCCCTCCTTATTGAGGCCAAATCCAGGCTTCATAGCACATAACTGAACCATCTCAATCTGCTCTTTATCATTTCATCCTGAGTCATTCTAAGGTGCCTCAGACCTTGCTCCTGACTCTTCATTCTTCCAGGTTCCCCACATGTCCATCTCAACATCCTCATCACTACAAAATGCATTCTCTATTCATGTTGCTTCCTAGTTACCCAACACTCTACCCCACATAGCATAGCCTGTTGAATAGAAACATTATAAAACTTGCTTGCCTGTGTTCTTTAATTACCTAGGAGGAACCAAGAAGATTTGTGAGGAACGTTATGATTTGGGATTTGTAATAATTTTTCCAATGGGTCTAAGACAGAGTGTGTAATGGAATTCAGGTGGCTCAGATGGCATGTTTGCTGCATCCAGTAAGGATGGACTGTGTTACTCTGAGAAAAAAATAGAAAGCAATTCCTTGATCAATCCCTGTGAAATCTAGCGATAGAAACTGAAGCAATTTCTTTGCCTGTGGTTGTCTCTGCCAGCAATGCTTGGATTACACTATAAAAGGTTTGGTACCATTCATCATGTCTTTAGAAAATCCATTTTCCTTGGATATCAATGGCAATGTGCTCTGTACAATAAAAACAGTTGAGAACTTCTCAAAGGAAATCTAGGATTTTCAAGTTACTTTAAGAGCACCCTTGCATACAATTTGTTTCCGAATGAGAATGTGTTGCTACTTCTATTACATCAAGTCTGAATCTTTTTGTTTTTATGTTTTTCTTTGCTTTGTCCACTTATGTTTGGAGGATTACAGGATCCCCAAACCTGTGGCTTTATATAGTATATTACTATATTGGGTTTTCGGTTATGACAAGTAGACCTTTGGTTAAATGATCAATAACATTGATTGGATCCCCTTTGGTCTCTCTTCTGTTTTGATTAGAAACTGATCTTTCAATCAAAATAAAAAAGAAACATATAAACATAAACTTGCTTCAAAGTTTTTTAGGATGATGCTTCTTCTTTTTTGCAAAAATTAAACAAGGTAATTTAGTTCGCTTTAGAAACTTTCAACTCACATCTTTGGCAGGAAACCCTTCCATGCTTGCATTAATTCTTGAATTGACGGCTTCAAGCTTCATTGACAAAAACTACAAAATCCAATAATTTTATGCAACTCAAATTCAATTGTAGAGTGAAGAGAACCATAACATAGTCCAGCTACTCATAAAACGCAATTACTCTTACCTCAACCTGACGCTGTAGTGATTGAATGTAATTTATTATCTCATCAAGGACCAATGCTTTGCCAATCACCTGAACAAAGCAACGTTTTATAAGAATACTCTTCCGTAAAACTTAAAAAGGCTGCTCAAATGGGCTGGTACTACTACCTACATGACTACGTCCAATCGATTGGCAAAGAAAGCTAAGGAAGAAAAAACTCTTCCCCAAGATTTATTCATATATATAAATAACCAAGCCATATTCATTACATGTCCAGTTAGAAACTCTAACATATGATACAACTGGAAAAAGAAAAGAAAAAAAAAAAAAAAAACCACACCTTATTACATCCAGGAACCAGATCTTGGAGAATCTTCATACGCTCGCTGATCTTTTCTCTCCTAGCCTGTTCAATAGACAGATTCAAATCAGGGAGATTTTTTCAATATGTATGCATCTCATGAGGACCGATATTTTTCCTCTCAAATGTTTTTTTTTCCTCACTCAAGTTTACCATCTATGTCGAAATTCTTTAAAATGTCCACCATCAGAACTAGCACAGATGTTTTCAAAAACCATCAGTCATAGTCTCGAACATTACAAAAACCATTGTTGGGTATTCTAGAAAAAGGCACAGAGCAGAAAAAATGCCTACCCTCTCAGCCAGGCTGTGACTATCAGTAGCTTGACCCCTTCTCGCTCTCACATGGATGTAATCTTGCTTTGCTGCCTCTGAAGATTGAGCACTTTGTTCGACCAGCTTGTTACCGTTGCCTGAACTTGCTTCCACCTCCGCTTTTGAGTCCTCGTTCTCTTCCTTGAATCCTGCAACTTTGAGACGCTTGCCACTGGAGTCTGTCTGCTTAAAAACAGAACCAAAAATCACATTTCCAGCAATTAAACCACCAATCTCATATAACTCGTTTATCAAAAAACTCCAGGTTCCAGACACCATGAACTAAATCATACCGAAATTACTCAAGTTTAGATAAATAGAAACCTCAAAACCACTTCAAAATAATGCAACCAATTCTTTCTACATCAGTTGAATCTAAGGGCACACAGAGACATGGAAATTTTACAGTACCATCTCTCTTCGTACTATAAACCACTAAAAACACTTCATAAAATAAATAAATAAAAAGAAAGGAAGAAAAGAAACCAAAACAAGAATATTGTAATAAAACAGAAAACAAAATTCACATTCATAAGACAACCCATAACAAATCCCACCAACCTCACGTACCCGATTTCTCTATAAATCCAGCTATTGGACATCATCAATACCAATAACATATGAAACAACGCGTCCTTGTACACATCAAGATCTTAAGAGCATTAAAAATACAAATCTTCATTCAAATCCATTCTGGCAATCTAACAATCACATATAAAATTCACAATACAGCCATTCCACAAAACTAAAACAAATCTCCAAAAAATAACAAAAACAAAGAAACCAAATTATCGAAATAAAACAGAAACGTAAATCCACACATACCGCCAATGTCATATATATATATATATATATATATATATATATATATATATATATATATATATATATATATATATATATATATATCAATTACCAACAAACCCAACTTCAGGCATCCACGACAAGAATATCATAATAAACACAGAATTACAACATCACATATATATAAATCATCAACAACCAAGCTTTGGGCAGCGGCAAGAACAATATGATATGAAACAGAGAAAATTACAATAGTGCCACTCTTCTCAGTGCTAAACACTACTAAAACCAAGCTGTCGAAAAGAACAGTAATTGAAATTGATAAAAGGGAAAGGGCAAACCATGTCATTGCCACCACTCGTCGATGCAAGCTTCGAAGAGTCATCCTCAGACACGGCGGCTGTAGCATCTCTCCTCCTCCGCCCTCCGCCACGGCTCCCGCTCTGCTCCGTAACCGTCGATTCCTCAACCGGAAAATCCCGGCTTCTCGTCTCCAGGAACCTCAAATTCTGCCCGAAATGCCCCCTCCTCGGATCGCCGGCCCCGTCAGGGAATGACCATATCTCCGCTACATTATACGGCGCGATTGGTGGAGGGAATGGGCCACCTTGCGTCGGAGAGTGGGGATCCATCTCCAAATCTCGAATAGTCTAAAACCCAAGGAATCAACTCAATCTCTCATCGACTCTCCTCACATTTGGAGTTTTTTCCTTTTTGTTTGAGAGAGAGGGAGAGAGAAGAAAGGAAGTTGGGAGGACCGTTGAAAAGGGAAGGGGTATAATGGGAATTAATGGGGGAAATACAGAGGCTGGTGTTAAGGAGCTAACCTTATTGCCGCCTGCGGAGGGGGTGCGCAGTGCGCACTCTGTGGTGGGGCAGCGGCCTGGGGAGTGGAAAACAGGAGTTGGTTTTCCCTCCGTCGCGACTTACTTGGTAGAGTGTGTCGGGGTCTACTGGGGCCTACATTACTGAGTGGTTCGATCATCGGAACCGTCCATTTGTGGAATGTATGTTATTATGACCATATCATTATCTGTAGATGAATTTAGAAAAATGAAGAAAAAATTTATTGGGTTTCGTTCAATTCAGTACATCAAAGGTTGGGATCATTTCTGAAGTGTGATTATGTGATAATAGTTTAGCTAGAGTGGTAATGAGAATACGTGCGGTTCAAGTCATTGGACCACTTAGCATGTGAGCCACAGTGGGCAGCGATAAACGATCGAGTCTGAGTCGCGACAGAGGCAAAAGGAACTCAGAAAAGAGTGGAGGACGGTCTATGAGGAAGGGATGGTCCAGCCCAGTTCAAGGGAGTGAAATCCTCTGCAACGTAGAGCGTGCAACACCCGAGCTCTTTGGGCCCACCATGATGTTTTTTTGAGTTACATCCAATCCGTTAATCATTTGAGTAATCTAATTTTAGTACTTTAACACGGAAATCAGAGTGATCCAAAATTCTAACTGGCCACACGATAGGGTACAGTCTCGATGGGAACCTCACGCCATAGAAACCTTCCAATGGACAACGTGACTTTTATATGCCATCCAATCTGTTCATCAGGTGAGCCCTTAAAACATAAAGATACATGGTAAAAATAATTCTTATCCAAATCTCAAATGGGCCACACTGAATGAATTTATAGGTTTCAGGTGGGACTTCAAATTATTCCAAGCTGTGGCCGGATCCACGTGATCTTTTCATCACACTATTTTTTTGATCTGCGGTCAAAGTGATGTGTCTCAGCTGATGGAAGGAGTAGATAACCTGCGCACATTTCTGTGGGCCCCAGAGAGCTCGAGTGGTGCACGCGCTGTCTACAACAGGTGTTGTAGAGGATTCAGGTCCCGGTTCAAGTGACTGAGTCCTTCCTGACTCGAGGGCGAGTTCCGTACTTTTGACCTCAGACCCGTCTCCTTTTTTTGGAAAACGAATTTTTGGTCAAGGGGATTGATTTGATACTCTGGCAGGCGTTCAGAAATTACACACGTAGCATACATAACTCAAATTCAACCTCTTAAATTGTGGAAGCCTCTGTAACTAAATCACAATCTCGAAATCAGATTGGCAAAATAATCCTAACCTCTGATTATAGGCACTTGTGTGCTGAAACGGCCCAGCAGATATTTTTCATTTCAACCGTCCAATAAATGTCAACCAACCCGTTAGATATATAAATTTGTAAAAACAGGATTATCTTTTGTTCATGACGTATCTAACCTCGGACCTATAAGTTGGCCAGTTAAATTTTTATTACTTGTATGCTATATTTACAATTTCTCAGTTCTGCATATCATCCACCAGACCCTGCCAGAGCATCAAAATTTTCCACTTTAGTCAACAGCCACCGCTATTAGCGGTCATCCACATCATGGGATTGGGATGATTTGGACCATTCATCCAGTGGGGCCCACCATGATAGGGACTTAACCATCATATTGGTAGTGTAATATGGTTGCATCTATTGGATTCGGTAGTGAACCCTCCAGCATTGAGGTGTACTGGTGGGTACTTTGGGCTCCACCATGATTTATCTATTCCATGGACTTTGTCTGTACGTAGATTTGCTAGCGTATTTCACGCCATGAGCCTAAAAATGAGATAAATTCAAATTTTAAGTGGACCACATCAGAGGAAACATAGGTGATTAAACGCCAACCAATAAAAACTTACTGAAGCCCGGTGTAACGCTTATTTACCATCCCACCTTATGACAAGGTCACATGGATGAAGGGAAAACACAAGTTTTTAACAACGGCCTTCACCATTGTTGTTCATTGTGGCATGGTGCAAAAATAAATTTAAATCTACCTCAATTTTGGACTTATACTCAAACAATGAGCTGGCAAAATGGTCGGACAGCACAGATAAAACACATACACCATGGTAGGGCCCATGGAACGCTGACTAGTAGCTACTTGGGTGCTAGAGGGGTCGCCACCAAATTTGAGGCTGAGATTGATCTAGGTCCACCATTAATGGTAGCAGTGCAAGTGGGGGCAAGTTAGGTCAGGTTGAGTGTCAATCCAAAACCCAAACCATTTCAAGCTAGCCAATCTAAGTTATTGGATACTTGACCTTATTCAATATTTGGCTAGGTCAATTTGGATTGAGTTGACCCTTAAAACATCTAATTATCAAATAAGGTCACTAAAAAAACACATGTAACAACTGAAATAATACTAGTAACATAAGTTTGTAATCATATATACTCATAAATAAATAAAATTCAAGAAATAGACAAAGCAAATTTCACATAAGCAACATAGCAAGCCGTATGACACTGCGATTTTTTGTAGACAGCATAAAACATGTTATGTATGATTCCAGTTTGTAATAGATTCATAACTTGTGAGTAGCGATTCAAGAATATTCATTAAAGAGCTCTTAATGTGAGGAAGCGGATCCCAATAGATGGCAACGACACATGTCAAAGATCTTTGTCATTCGTTAAGTAATGATCAACATAAACATGTTTTAACAAAAATAATGATAAGAGCATTAATCATGCAATTTAAGTTTGCAGGAATTTTATTTTTTCTTTTTTGCTGCGATTTTATATTTATATTATATTAGTCATGATATTTGTTAGGAGACTATAAAATCACACATAGATAAATCAAGTAATCCAATCACACCAAGCAAGCACAATGCAAACAGTCTAAATTTAATGCGGAAAAAATCATAGCACAAAGTAACGTATAATCACTATGAAAGCAGAAAATTACAAGAGAATAGAGATTACTTGATCCGAACAAATCCTGCAAATTCACAAATCTGCACATACGTTTGATGGCATCTTCGATGAGTCTTCGATGTCATCGAACTTAACATTCGATGTCATCAAAATAACATCAAAATTATCTAGAGACAAAACATGAAAAATCAAATTTTCTCAATTGTATAGAACCATCTTCGATGATATCGAACTTAGTCTTCGATGTCATCGAAATAACACCCAATATGTTCAGCAACTAACCGGAGAAAATTCTAAAATTCTCGATGGAAATGAGTAGCTATTCAATGGTATCAAACAATACCTGATGACATTGAATGGTTTGTCAATGCCATCGATATGACCACATTTCTAAATAGATTTAAGATATCAAAACACAATAATTTTATATTTATATCATATATGTTAGTTATAAACTATATATATTTTTATGGAACTCATCCAAGCCTATATGGTAATTGAATGTCCATTGTTAAAAACTTCTTAAGAGGCACAAAAGTTATGAATGAAGTTGATATTTGTCTTTTCCACTGATCCAAGCCTACGAGACCTAATCAATAGATTGGATGGCAAATAAACATTAAAGTAAGCATTAGGAAGATTTTATTGATGAATTTTTGGAACCCCCTGGATTCGGAACCCTAAGCCTAGAAACCCCCTGGATTTGCAATCCTCCAAGTGTGTTTGTCACTGTGGAGTGTGAATCAACTTTAATCCAAAAGTACCTATCCATAATATATTTATAGGCGTTTGAATTTAATTACTAAATCAATTTTAATATCTCTAATTAGTAAGATATGTAATTTTTGATATAATGGTTGTGATAAGCCAGCTGAAATATATGTTTCTCCCAAAAATGATGAAATTCCAAGTCTTTGATGGGCCACAAGCACAAGATCATGTCTGAGTGACTAACCAACGATTTTTAATCATTGATTTACATGGACAATGCTTGGGCGGTGCTAAACAATGTTTGGACGATGCTGATTTACATGGAGAATGTTTAAATGATGTTGGACAATGTTTGGACGGTGCTGATTTATATAGACAATGTTTGGACAGTGTTGATCATCATTAGTAGGCTATGTGCCTAGTAGAATGATAGTGTATAGTGACACACATGTTATACCTGCAACTATTGAAATAATTTTAGGTATAATTCAAGCTCTCACAGTAGATTACAAACCCCCTCAAATAGGGGATTGGAAACCTCCTGGATTTAAAACCCTTAGTTATTCTATACTACCAAACAATCAGGGGATTTGAAACCCCCTCCAATCCATGGGGCCAAACGACCCCCTTACTGTTTTCTTACGGTGTGATCCAAGAGATTTATATCTCTAATTTTTACGTTCATGCTTTAAAATTACTAGAAAAACTAAATGGACAACTTGGATAAAACACCTACAGCCTATTTGGATAGTAGTATAAAATGGAATTGCAATATTAATAATCTCACTTTGAAATTGAGAATGACATATTTAGAAGTTGTGTGAGATGGGATTACTAATCCCATGTATGATGAATTTTTTGCTTCATCCAAGCACAATTTGAAAGTAAATCTTATGATTTGTTTTTTCATATGTATATTATTAACATAGTATTTGAAAACATGAGATACACCAAATTCATGAAATACACCGAATCCTGGCCAATACCTTACACAAGTATTTATCGTAACTTTTACAATTGCGTCTACTTTAATCCTTACCTAATGCAATTGGCCAAACAAGCCCCGTGATGAAGGGGCCACTAACAACTGTCCAATAGCCACCTTGGTACTTGAAATGTCAGTAAGCAGTCTGAAATGACATATCAACATATGTCAAAGTTTAATATTTTTCAAGTCGTATTAGAAAGGAAGGTCTCCGGTTCAATATAGACTTTTAACGGTGGGAGTGTCTCTCCTCCGAGTGTCTCTCCACCCTTATCTAATATGTTCATGTGTTGAGTTTTACTCTGCACGAGCAAAGTGTCCCTCCACTCTTGCTCAAACCTTCCTAGTACATAGGGTTGCAATTAATCCATCTGAATAGGCTAGCAGGGGCGGCACTAAGGATTAGGCAATCACTTAGGGCCTCCTAATTATGAAGGCCTTATATTATAGTAAAATTTAAATTTTTTAATTATTAAGGTCCTATATTATAGCAAAGTTAAAATTAAGAAGGAAAAAAAAAACTTAAAATATTTTAAATAAAACATATTGTAAGGCCTGTAAAATAAGAATATCTAAAAATTAGTTTACAAATTTAAAATTGAAAATAAAAAACAAATCCTATAAACTAGTACTATCAATAATAACAATTTAACTCTATCGTCTCTTTTTAAAATAATAGCATCATTCTCAATAAATTCTTCTCCTAAAACATAAGACCACAACTACCTACTTTATTGCTAATTAAGTTCTCAAAAAATTAAATTTTAATGTCATTTTTCTAAATTAAATGGATTTACCACAACTACTTAAAACCTAGAATACTACTTACCATACCTGTTATAGTTGCATCTGCAGAAAGAAGTTTTTTAAAACTAAAGATTATAAAAATTTATTTATGAACAATTATATCTCAAGATAGATTAAACGATTTAGCAATTTTATCTGTCGAAACTGATTTATTAGATAAACTTGAATACAAAAGTTTAATTAATCATTTTACATCTAAAAAAGTAATAAACAAATTTATGGTTTAATTTTAAATTTATTATTTTATTATTTTTTTAAACTAAAAAGCCTTGTTTTTATGACTTGCCTAAGACCTCCAAAAATGTTAAGCCGCCACTCACAGCTAGCTGGGCCATGAAGGTTTTAACCAGAGCTGTGGATTTGTCTATGTTGGACGGATGTTTTAACCAGAGCTGGCGAAACTAGTCGCCTGCACATAGCTTTCACGTACATGGACTTCATGTGGCCACGCACAGGCAAGTCTGTGCACAGCAATTTCTGGGGATTTTTTCAGATTCTCACTGAAAATTCCACTACAGAGAGCCCATGCAACTTCTGTGAGGCCACGGTCAAGTTTACATGACATCTACCCCGTCCAATTTCTACGCCAGAGCATGTTATAAAGTGAGAACAACAATCTGCCAGATGAAAAACCCAAGTGGGCCACACCACAATAAACGGTGATGATAGGGACGTCCACTATTGAAACCTTCTTAAAGGCCACGAGAAATGAAGTTTTGGATAAGATCTATTGCTTTCTGAAAATACCGGGAGAATAGCCCACCAAAAAACTGAAGGGATAGTTAAACACCTCCTCTCTTGTTTGTTTGGATTACTACAAGCACCTCCCCGGGGGCCAAGGAATCAGTAAAAGACAAATATACCCTTCTCAGGAGTTCTTTTGCTCACATGTGGGGCCACCACTATGTATAATTAATATCCAACCTATCCAGAAAACTCCCACCATCGTGAATATTGGACGGCTGATTGTCAGGTTTTTCCATTATCATGGTCACGTGATCAAGATGAACGAGTTCGATAACATATATGCATTATGGTAGACTAGATATCTATATATAACTAGTTACCTAAATGGTAACGAAAGGTAGTGGTACAATGGTCAATTTGCAGTACTCCAATCTAAGGAGAGCTGTTACAATGGTCAGAAACGTGAGGGAGGTGTTTACAATTATCTTAGAATGAAAATACATGGAGAGCGTCCGTATGTTTCGGGCATGATAGATGAACAGTGCAGATCATGTCGACATCATGTGGGTGGGCCCGATCACGAGAGTTCCCTATCTTAATTTTGAGCAGACTAACACCAGACGCATGGCATAACATTCTAACATTCTAGAGAAATACACGTTCCCATAAAGGAGCCACATACTTGAGAATTTGGTTTACACCACAAAAATGAGACACGTGGCAGAATATCTGATGAAGTAGACAAATCATCAGGTGGACCAATCATGTAAAAATGCCCCACTTGAAACATGCTTTCCAGTGTATTCATCCAGACAGTCCAAACCGTGACCATGATAAGATGATCTTAACCCATTTATATATATGTAGACTATCTAGTAAGAATACCAAACGTTATATATATATATATATATATATATATATATATATATATATATATATATTCTCCATTTAATGGCCACCATTTGGACGGTTAGGATCTTTTGAGGATTTTAACTTTCGGGATATGGTCCATCCCCAGTGAGACCCACAATTTTTATGGTCCCAGGTGATATGTCTCAGTTTTGTGGTGTGAGGTGATATGGGTAAAAAATCAGGCTAGCTTGTTCTTTTCATCGCTACATTAAATTAGACTTTTTATATTAACTTTTGTGGTGGCGAGTCTAATTTCATCGCAAAAAGTTAATTTTTTATAGTGATATTCCAAGTTGTTACAAAAAAAGATTGCTTATTTATGATAACAGTTTAAATCATCGCTAATAAGTAACTTTTTTTGCGACGAGCTTCAATTGTTGTCGATAAAGCTTACCGTCGATAAAAAAAATTTTTACGACAACCCAAAAGTTATTGTAAACAGTAGCTTTTGCAATAACTAGTTAAGCTCGATGCGAAAATATAATATTAGACTTTTTTCCACGGTTTATTTTACAACAACCAGATAAACTTATTGCAAAATATACTAAATTAATTTTTTTTGTGACGAATGTAGTTTCGTCGCTAAATAGAATTTGTAACACCTTATTTTCAACAAAATCGGCGGCTAGTGTTATTTGCTACAAAATTTGTGACAAAAAAATTTTAGTGACAAGTTGACTTGTCGCAAAAAGTCTACATTGTTGTAGTGCATGGGCCACACATGCTATGCTCACTTGCGCACCTTTGCACATATGTCACGGGCCTAAAATCCAAACAGTCCATGTGATGTGGCACCCCATGAAATCCTTAGGGACCAATTTTCACCCTAATGCAAAATTCTGATGAGTCATAGTAAAGAAAGATGTAAATTAAGAGAGGAAACTATTTTCCTTTATCATGGCCTACTAAAGTTTTGGATCGGGGTAGAATTTGGGCCATAGGGGTTTCAAGGAGTGTTACGCACATCATGTGGACTGTTTAGATTTTAGACTCACATCAAGTGTGATGAGTTCTCAAAAAGTGTGATGCAACGACTCATGAAATCCCTATGGGCCAACTTTTACTTTGATCCAAAACTTTAGTGGTCCATAGCAAAAGGAAATAGTTTCCTCCCTTGATCTGCCTCTCTTTTGACATGGCCCACCAAAGCTTTGGAACATGGTAAAATTGGGCCTCGAGGGCTTTATGGAGTGTTGCATAATGTGGACCCTTTAGATTTTAGGTTCATGCCACAGAAGATCAGTTCTCACAAGAACTTTGAGAACTAGAGCGAAGGTGAGCATTCTTCTATATGTGTGTGTATGTGTGTGCGAGATAGATATAGAACTAAAATTTACCTAGATTTATGATATGACATAATCTGGATATTGGACAAGTCACAAAGTATGTCTTTCGTAAACCTAGAAAATATTATATGCTTAGTTGATACATGCAATAGCATGTAAAGGCTCAGATTCAAAGTCGATCTAGATTCGATAAAACCTGTAACTAAAACCTTCATACCCGAAGTTGAAAAGAGAAAGTTAATGATTTTAAGTGCTTGGTGGGTAGTAATGTATCAAAGTCCAAATCTGAAGTCAATCCAAATCCAGTAAAATCCATAACTAAGACATCCATACCCGAACCTCGTGAAGGAGCTGAGAAGAGAAACTAATAAGTATACTTATATCATTCGTAACACCTAATGCAATATGCTCATATTCTTGTATGCTAAGCCTGAGGGTGACTAATTTGTAAACTCAGTTTGATTTTGTATTACCTTTCACAAGATTAACAAAATGACTTGTCAACACTGTAGGATTTACCATTAGTAAAAATGAAGTTTCGAGAATCCACAGTTGGCTATAATCTATGGAATCACCAATAGATCGATAAAATCAAAGAATTCCTAACTTGAGTAAGGGCCTCAACTATAAATAAATAAAAAGATATTAGGTACCCTTTTACCCCCCGTGTAAAACACGGTATCTACTTTGCTAAGTCGTACGCTTTCAAATAAAATTCAAGGAACTTTCAATAAAATACTAAGATTTAATGTTTGAACTATAAAAGATAAACTGAAAACGAAATGAAAATGGTAGAAAATAGGTTTTCCGATAGAAATACAAAAAAGAAAAGAACACATAATTTTTTGTTATTCTTTTAAGTGACATATTTTGATACATAAGATCCTTAAGATATGCAAGAGAGTAAAAGTCTTCGTCTTTGTCTTAGAATCGAAGACGGGCTCTCACTCTCTATCTCAGAACTCGCTTCAGGCTCTCCCATTTTCTTTTTTTAGTTGTGAGGGTGAAATCCTTTTTTATAGGCGTTTGAATCAGTGACACTTAAAGCTAAATGGATAAGATTGAGCAAGTTTGGTTCTCCTAATATTAGACTTTTGTATCAATGTCAAACTTGGATAAATCGAACTGCTATTGAAGAAATAAGAGTGATGAAGCCTAGGACAGCTGAAGAGATAATAGTAACCAAACTTGGGATAGAGCCTGGTGAACCTGTTGAAGAGATAAGAGCAACCAAGCAAGCAACTGAGCTTAAGACAACACCATCTTTGTGCAAAGTCTACGCTGGCAGCACCAACTTTATGTTGGGGGCCTTGCACAAAACCTTAGGATCTAGTCGCCCAAACAAACCAGAATTATGGGATAATAATGCAATGAAATAAATCAAAGCAACAATCACACACCACACAAGAGATTTTTACGTGAAAAACTCTCAAAGAGGTAAAAACCATAGGACCTCGTCCAGATCAACAATCCACTATGAAAGTAGAACGTTACAACCTTCTTTACTCTCGCAGGAGAGGATAAACAATAAGAGAATAAAAAAAAACTAAGAGATCTCACCAATCACGAGGATGTAGAAGCGCTGAGACGACGGCTCCCTTCCACAAGCTTCCTCTCTCTCTTTTCTCTCTCTCTCATACCCTAAGCCCTTTTAGGAAACCCTCTTGTGCTTTTCTTCACACAATATAATCCCCTAAAAAATTCTAGGAACCCGTTTTTATAGTTTTAGAAAACTCCTTTCTGCATCTCTATTGCGAAAGGACTCAAATCCGTAATTTCACGCAAAAACTGCGTAACCTGGGACTGGTCCTACCCGCCTACGACTGGTCGCAACTCACTTACGACTGGTCGTAATTCACCCACGACTGATCGTAGAACACGGAGAAAATTAGCAACAACTCGCTAGACTTTGAGTCGTGTCAGTGCTTGAACCTACGACAGGTCGAGTGCCCCCCACGACCGGTCGAGCAACGTGATGAAACCCTTCAAAATTTTAACCACTGCACCGTCTCTTCTCTGAACTGAGGAGAAAAATCCCATCAAATCTCCTCCTTTCCGACTCAGGAGGAATTCACCTTCTTCAAGCCAGTCAGGTTTCTACAAACCTCAAACTTATCCTTGAGGAAAGCCTCGGTCATTATGTCTGGCCCATTATTGTCCGTGTGGACTTTCTCAAGCTGTAACACCCTCTGTTCCAAAGTATCCCTTATCCAGTGATACCGAACCTCTATGTGCTTCGACTTGTAGTGCTGACTTGGATTCTTACTCAAGTGTATAGCACTTTGACTATCGCAATAGACCACGTGCTCCTCCTGCTTCAGACTAAGTTCCTCTAGGAACCTCTTCATCCAAAGCATCTCTTTACATGCCTCTGTGACTGCAATGTACTCGGCCTCTGTAGTCGACAATGCTACGACCTTCTGTAGCTTGCTCTGCCAAGAAATCGCTCCCCCTGCAAACGTGAACATGAACCCCGATGTAGACTTCCTAGAGTCTATGTCGCCTGCCATATCTGCATCTGTGTAGCCCTCTAACATAGGTTTTTCGTCACCATAGCATAGGCTCAACCTGGATGAGCCTCTTAGATACCGCAGTATCCACTTCACCACAGCCCAATGTTCTTTATTAGGATTGGCAAGATACCGCCTGACAACACCAACCGCATATGCTATATCTGGGCGTGTACATACCATAGCATACATCAAACTTCCTACAGTAAATGCGTAAGGTATCTTCTACATCTCTTCCACCTCTGCCTTCATCTTGGGACACTGCCTGTCGCTCAATCTGAAGTGACCATCCAGTGGAGTACTCACCGGCTTCGCTGCATCATATTGAACTGCTCTAGGACTTTCTCAGTATACTGCTCTTGTGACAGCCAAAGCTTCCTGCTGCTTCTGTCACGGGTTATCTTCATTCATATGATTTGTTTAGCCGGACCCAAGTCTTTCATCGTAAAAAACTTGCCCAACTCCTGTTTCAGCCTGTCGATCTCCTTGATGTCTTTTCCCATGATGAGCATGTCATCAACGTATAAGAGCAGAACTAAGAAATCACCATCTGAGAACTTGCGCGTGAACACACAGTGGTCCGACTCCGTTCTGCCGTACCCATGCTGTAACATGAACGAATTGAACTTCTTGTACCATTGCCGTGGAGCTTGTTTCAGCCCATACAAACTCTTCCTCAGCCTACACACTATATGTTCTTTACCCTTGACTTCGAAGCCCTCTGGTTGGTGCATGTAGATCTCTTCTTCAAGGTCACCATGGAGAAAAGCAGTTTTAACGTCCAACTGCTCTATCTCCAGATCCATGCTAGCTGCCAACCCAAGCAACACCCGTATGGATGTCATCTTCACCACTGGTGAGAATATCTCCTCGAAGTTTATGCATTTCCTCTGACCAAACCCTTTCACCACAAGTCTGACCTTGAAGCTCATCTGTGAATTCTTTTGCTCAATCTTCTTTCTGAATACCCACTTGTTACTCAGAGCTTTCTTGCCCTCAGGTAGTTTCATCATGTCATAGGTGTGGTTCTTATACAAGGATTTCATCTCCTCTTGCATAGCTTTCAACCACTCCTCCTTATGCTCGTCGGCTAGGGCCTAAGAATAATCTTCTGACTCTCCCCCATCGGTTAGCGTAATGTACTCATGCGGTGAGTACCTCTTGGATGGCTGTCTGTCCCTAAATGACCTCCTCACCTGTGGCTCAATAGGTGGATCAAGTGGGGGCTGCTCCCCCTGTCTATCTTCTGTAGGAACCCCTTCGTCCTTTGCACCTTGATGTACTCCCTCGTCATCAGGCACCACGGGAGGAATAACTGAATCCATATCCTCTAGCTCACCTGAACTAGGCTGGTTCTTCTCTAGCTTACTAATGTCTTCAATACACTGATCTTCAAAGAAAACCACATCTCTGCTCCTAACGAGCTTCCTCTCGATCGGATCCCAGAATCTGTAACCGAACTTTTCATCACCATACCCTAAGAACACACACTGTCTGATCTTTATATCGAGCTTGTACCTCTCGTCCCTTGGTACGTGAGCAGATGCCCTGCATCCAAACACCCTGAGATGACTGTACGATGGATCCTGTCCAGTCCACACCTTCTCATGTACTTCTCCATTCAATGGGGTTGATGGATACCTGTTTATCAGATACACCGCCGTATGCATTGCTTCTCCCCAGAACGTCTTAGGCAACTTTGCATGGGATATCATGCATCTGATTCTCTCAACAATGGTGCGATTCATTCGCTCAGCTACACCATTATGCTGGGGGGTCTTGTGAACCGTCTGTTCATGCCATATACCCAGGGACTTGTAGTACTCATGAAAGTTGTTGATGTATTCACTACCATTATCAGTGCGGATGCACTTCAATGATCTACTTGTCTCTCTCTCGACCATAACATGAAACAACTTAAACACACCAAAAACCTCATCTTTGGATTTCAAAGCATAAGCCCAAACCCTCCTAAATGCATCATCTATAAAAGTAACAAAATACAATGCCCCACCCAAGGTTTTTGTCCTCATAGGACCACAGACATTAGAATAAACCAAATCTAATGCATGCACTTTATTAACATGAGAAGCAGTTTTAACGAATGAAACTCTATGTTGTTTTCCTGATAAACAATCAAGACAGGCTTTGAAAGATATACCTGTCACGTTTAGAAGGAGCCGCTTCCTCGCTAGTAGCTGAAGCCTTTTTTCACTCATGTGGCCTAGACGCCTGTGCCACATGTCTATAGCTGAATCTTCCGCTGCATTCAACCCACCCTTACATACACTGACACTTGCCTTGTACAGGGTGCAACACTTCTTTCCTCTAGCTGCGATCAACAAACCCTTGATGAGCTTCCAGCGCCCACCAATAAACCGACTTTCATAGCCATCATCATCCAACCTTCCCGTCGACATCAAGTTGAGGCGAAGGTCTAGGGTATGCCTCACATCCCTGAGAACCAACGTGCAGCCCACATCGGTCTTCACATGAATATCACCAACTCACACAATCTTCAATACGCCAGAATTTTCCATCTTCATAGTTCCATAGTCACCTGACTTGTAGCTTGTGAAGAAATCTCTACGTGGAGTTGCATGAAAAGAAGCTCCTGAGTCAATCACCCAGTCGGTGTCTTGATCAGTAGCCGTGAGACATACATCGTGATCTGTGGAAAGAATAATAACAACTTCGCCATCTAAAGCGACCGCAGTAGAATCAGATTCATCTTCCTTCTTCTTTCCTTTTCCTTTCTTGTTGTTTTTAGCCTTACGACATTCATGCTTATAGTGGTCCTTCTTGCCACAATTCCAGTATTCAATATCTTTTCTGTTACTCGACTTGTCTCTTGATTTATCTCGGACCTTCCCGCCCTTCCTGTTCTTTCCTCTCCCCCGTTCTTGTGTCACAAGTGCCTCTTGCTGAGTAGACCCCTGAGACTTCTTCCTTGTCTCTTCACTGAAGAGACAGCTAGTAACCTGTTCCATGGATACCTTTCCGTCTGATGCGGAGTTACTTAGAGATACCACCAATGTCTCCTAACTGTCAGGCAATGAACTAAGCAATAGCAAAGCCTGCAATTCATCATCCAGGACCATCTTCATAGAGGAGAGTTGGTTCACTATATTGCTGACCTCATTCATGTGCTCGGCCACAGAACCACCATCTTTGAACTTGAGATTCACAAGTCGCCTTATCAAAAAAATCTTATTACCGGTTGTCTTCCTCTCGTACAGCCCTTGTAATTTCAGCCATAGGCTAGCGACTGAGGTTTCCATAGACACATGGTGGAATACAGAATCATCCAGCCATTGTCTAATAAACCCTACCGCCTTCCGGTCCAACTTCTTCCAATCATCATCAGACATATTCTTAGATTTTGCTGATATGCCTAAAATTGGAGAATATAGATCCTTACAATAAAGCAAGTCCTCCATCTTAGCCTTCCATATGGTCCAGTTGGAACCATTGAGGCTGATCATCCTTGATGAGCCACCTTCCATAATTCCAAACCGATCCTACCCGTTTAATGAACTTAGCGTTCTGATACCACTTTGTTAGGGGTCTTGCACAAAACCTTAGGATCTAGCCGCCCGAACAAACCAGTAGTATGGGATAATAATGCAATGAAATAAATCAAAGCAACAATCACATACCACACAAGAGATTTTTACGTGGAAAACCTTCAAAGAGGTAAAACCACGGGACCTCGTCCAGATCAACAATCCACTATGAAAGTAGAACGTTACAACCTTCTTCACTCTCACAGGAGTGAATAAATAATAAGAGAATAAAAGAAAACTGAAAGATCTCACCGATCACGAGGACGTAGAAGCGCTGAGACGACGGCTCCCTTCCACAAGCCTTTGTGCAAAAAGCCGCCACTCAGCTATACCGATGCTAAGGTGCAAAGTCGGCACTCAGCTATCTTAATTTTAACCGTTGGTTGTGTTGGGACCGTGGAAGCATACAAAGATGAATCTAGAAAAGTAATATAATCGTACAAATCAAGCACCAAGAGAACACAACAATTTTAACGTAGAAAAATCTTCGCAGGAAAAAAACCATGGCACAAAGTGAAAGACGAACACTATGAAAGTAAAGATTATAAAGAGCTTACCTGATTCCAACAACCTTGAATCTTACTCTTACTTTACTCTTTAAGTCCCTTAGACAAATTTAAAAACCATTACTAATATTTTCTAATTCCGTTTACACCTATATATATATATATATATATATATATATATATATATATATATATATATATATATATATATACACATAGAGAGAGAGAGAGGGAAACACTCACCTGCGAACTAGTTTGTACATACTACATACAAACTTTTTTGAAAACTCATCATATCTGATGAGTCTCGCAAATCTAAATGGTCCACATGAAGCAAAACCTCATGAAACCCCCTGATATAAATTTTTACTTTGATCCAAAACTTTGGTGGGCCATTAAAAATGCAAACAGTTTCTTCCCTTGATTTGAATTTCTCTTTGCTATGACCCACCAGAATCTTAGATAAAGATGAAAATTCATCCCCTCAAGTTTCATGGGATTCCGCCTCTTATAGACCATCTCCCATGACACGTGTGCAAAGGTGCGCACATGCATAGGTGCATAGGTGAGCATGTTTCTCAGTGTGTATGTGTGTGTGTGTGTATATATATATATATATAGAGAGAGAGAGCCTTGGGAAGAATCTCAAATGAAAAAAGAAGAAAAAAAAAAACATAAAACTTGATTAAATACATCAAATTCAACAAGTTGCCTTTCTGCTAGAATTTTAGCCATGTGTACCCTTTCAAATCAAGAGCCCACCAAAATTATCTAGCCATATCATCATGTTTTGATTGTGGGTGTCTACAACGTGTATATAACCCATCCGTTGACCAAAGGACAGCTTGGATCTGACACACTCTTGCCATGTT
Source organism: Magnolia kwangsiensis (assembly GCA_037074715.1). Taxonomy (NCBI): domain Eukaryota; kingdom Viridiplantae; phylum Streptophyta; class Magnoliopsida; order Magnoliales; family Magnoliaceae; genus Magnolia; species Magnolia kwangsiensis. The sequence continues at coordinate 105,119,631 of CM073581.1, forward strand.
TGCTTTCCTGTTTGCAAGGGCAAATGAATTTTAAAGTAACAATTAAAGGGACGCTGCATAAGTGGATCTCGGTAGTTTCCAGGGTTATGGGGCCCACCAAGATGCATTTGTTTTATATCCACACCGTCCATCCATTCTTCCAGCTTATTTTAGGACATGAACCCATAAATAAAGTAGATCTAAATCTCAGGTGGACAACACTGCATGAAAACAGTGGGGATTGAATGACCACTACTAAAATCTCCCTAGAGCCACCCTAAATTGACGAGGTCACACGGACCTAGTTGAAGGGAAAACACAAATATCAACTTGATCCAAAACTTTTTTAGGCTTCCAAGATTTTTTTGATGGTGGGCGTTCAAACATCACTATTTTCTTGATAGTATGGTCCACCTGATATTTGGATCTGCATTATTTTCTGGCTCATACCTAAAATTAGCTAGAAAACTGGATGGACAGCATGGATACAAAACACATACATCACGGTTGGCCCCATTTATTTCAGATCATGTTAGAATGTGAACCCAAAAGGAGGTACATTCAAGTTAGCCATACGACAGAAACGCTGCGACATCCACACCATTGAAACTTTCATTGGGCCACAATTTTTGGATTAGGATAATATTTGCGTGTTTAGAGGTCATACTAGCAAGAATGAGTCTATCAACGGTTTGGATAACATATAAACATCACAATGAGACATTCACCTTTGAAAGATTCATGGGGCCACAAAATTTTCAGATCAAGAAAACAAATGTATGTTTTCATTTCATCCAAGTGAGAATGACTTTATGAACGGTTTGGATAGCATATAAATATCAAAATGCGATGGGAAGGTTTCAAATGATAATCATTTTCATATGTAATTTTTTGTCACATGGCTACTAGGCCAAACCAAGCCAACCTTCGAAGTCAAGGTTTTTTTTTTAAAAAAAAAGGCTTGTTATTACACTCCACTGTCAGTTTAGACTTCAGTACTGTTAGCCATCCCATTAGGGAATCGGTATTAAGACCTCAGTGCTAAAACAAGGTATCTTTCGCTCAATCTACCACATGAGCTATGGATGGAGTGTCTTCGAAGTCAAGCTTGTTTAAAATAATGAACCAAGCTCACACTAAGGCAATATTGGCTCAACTCGATTTGATTCAACTTGGTTTGATTTGGCTTATAGATTATATGAAGATTGTTTCCCATGGTGTGATCCATTTGAGCTCTGGATATGATTTAATTTTGGGTTCATGTCCTAAAATGATATGTAAAAACGGATGGATGGCATGGATGATATATATACATGACAAGGTAGATGATACATAATTCATGGCATCTTATGATGGGAAACTTTGTAACTCATATGCATTTGTGTTCTAAGTAGTAACTTTTTATTTTGTTGTTATTGTCTTACAGTGGATATTAACTTTATGTTATTTCTTAGTATTGTGAACTTTATATTAGCCTTTTTTTAATATTATTTTGTAGTGTTATTTTTGTATTAAAAAAATTTATATTATATATATTGTTAATTTAACAAAAAAACATTAAAAAAAAAAAAAAAAACATAAAAATAAAAGCTAACCTACCCCAACTTGGCTTGGCTTAGCTCAGATATTTCGGCCAAACCTTAAGGCTCAAAGATGGGCTCGTGAAAAATTCAAACAAGGGGTGTTACATAAATAAGTCAAATAAAACTTGGGTCAAACTGGGTTCAGGTTGGCTCATGTACGACTCTACTGGCCAATGTCGAGTGTATTTTCGCATCCCACATGCTATCTCATTCGATCTTCCAGTGTAAAAATGTTTCTATATTAATCACCCATGGTGAGGAGTCTCAAACACAAGATCTCTCACTTTGATACCAATTTGATGCAGGACAATTAACCACTTGCTCTAAAAGCTCGAATTGTTAGATCATGGCGAATTAATCATTTTATCTCATAGTTCAGGCCCCACATTGCATGGGTTAGGACCCCGATTGAACTCTCCTCGTGGGCCCCAAATCACATGGGTACTGCCTCATACAAGTCGCCCAACCCGAGTGTGTCCCTGCATCCCACAGGCTACCCCACTCGAGTCTGGTGTGAAATACGCATCAATCACCCCCAGTAAGGAGTCTTAAACACGAGACCTCCCCCGTGGACCCCAAATCACATGGGTCACCCCGAGTGTGTTCTCGCATCCCACGGACTACCTTACTCGAGCCCGGTGTGAAAATGTTCATATATTACGCTGGCTCTAGTGCATTTTTTTAGAATTTTTTCATTTAAAAAAAAACCAAAAAAAAAAAAAACCAAAAAAAATAAAAACAAAAACAAAATACTTAATCCGAATCATACCCAACTTGATTCAAATCGGTTTCCCTAACTGAGTGGGACTCAGAACGGGTCAAGCTAGCCAGGAATCGGTTCGTATCGAGTCAACCTTACTGGACTCGATCTCGAGTCGGATTGAGTTTGGGTTAGGTAGTTGGCAAAACTGAATCGAGATGAGTTGGACAAACTGGATCAAGTCGAGTTGGACCTAACTCGGATTGACTTGACTCCATGCCCACCTCTAATCACCAGCCAAACCGGGTCCAATATAAAGGAGCCCAAAGTCCCGATCAATGACAGCAGATGGTGCACTAATGCAGGAACACCGATAACGTGTGCTCGCTATTGATAAGGTTCGGTCAAGATCATAAACTTATGGGAAGTGGGCCCAGGCCCAGCTCAGACCCTACCACCTCCCAAAATAATTGGGACCATTTCCTTAGCTGTCCAATCTGGCAATGATAAGATCCATCAACGGCAAATTTTCACCGTTAGTGTCAGACATTGGTTCATTTCATTCCCGATTAAGGGGCCAAAAGCAAGGGTAGCTATCGGAGTGTCGTTATCACCACATGATTCATGCACATCCGGCCATCCAAGTGACCTATGGGTTCTACCTCCCACCAGTCGGGATGGGGAACGGCCCTCGGCATACTTGTGAGAGATCCGGACCATCCAGTATCATGAACATTCACATCATCATCATCAGGTCAGGAATACTTTCGCTGGGTAAAACGGACGGTTAGAAAAAGATGAGAACAATCCACATTAGAAGACACTTGTGACCCAAATGATGACTGGACCAACCTGATATTTGGGTCGTGGGATCTTTGCAGTGGGCCCAATCTGATGAATGGCTTTGATAACCGTGCAAGGTTGGCACGTGTGCTGCAAGGCCCCTTCTCCTTCTCACTTGCGTTGGGTTCCCATCATGTCATGGTTTGCAAGTTGTTGATTTCATCAAAGGTCCACATTCTATTAGTGGACCATGTGTAGCGCTCCGTATAAGAAGGTTGCATTGTCTTATTCTAAAAACCCAAGTGCTTGTACCTACATTGATGAGATCAGACGACAGGCGACGGCTGTCCAAAGGAACACGACAGCCGTTGATAGCAACCGCTCCTTCGAAGAGCATTTTTTAAGTATGCTTTTTGCCTTACTCATGTAAGAGAAGAACTGTGGTCAGGCATATGCAATCACCGTAACAGGAGGAATGGACCGGAATCCTCTGCAACGGCCAGCTGTGTGGGGGCCACGTGTTTTGTGTGTGATATCCATTCGGTACATCTAGAGGTGCACGGAATGGGTACAACACCCCAGCTGTGTGGGGGCCACGTGTTTTGTGTGTGATAGCCATTCGGTACATCTAGAGGTGTACGCCGAGTCGAGCTGAGGTTGGGCTCGGCCACTGGCTGACCTTGGCTCAAACTCGGCTCAGCTCGGCTTTGCCAACAGCTTGGGCCAAGTTAGAGCCAAGATTAAGCAGAGTTCACCGATAAGGCATTTTCACAAATGCCTAGACTGCACTTTTAAATCCTTCTATATGTGAAACAAAAGCAACGGTTTTACATATATTTTATCAAACACCTTCTTAACAATATAAAAATCCAAAAAAAAAAAAATGATATTTATTTCATATACATACTTTCCTTGCCACCAACCACACTTCGTTGTGTGATTATCGAACACTTGGTAAGCAACATCAATGCCAAAGTAACCGAGTCACCAAATTGATTTGAACCGAGTTCGAATCGAGCTGGATTCGATCCGAGTCGAGTCAAGCTGGGGCTACTTGAACTCAGCTCGAACTCATTTTCGAGCTCAAAAAATCAGCTCAACTCGACTCAAACTCAGCTTCGAACCAAGTCAAATCGAGCTTTTTCGAGTCGAGTCGAGCGAGCTAACCGAGCTAGCTCAGTTTGTGTACAATCGTAGGTACATATGGTGAAACTCCTGATGATCGTCTGTAGACACCCCACCCAGGCTAAATCTTGAGTAGGTTAAGACTATCCGAGAACCATGATCATACCTTAAACCAAATTTCTAATCCCAGCCTAAACCGAACCCTAACCCAAAGTCCTCAAACTCTCAATTTGCAACCTGAAACTCCGATCCAAATCGTTCAGCACGCACACAACCCCACTTATACCCTATACTATGACCTAGATCCCTTTTACCCAAGCCGAAACTCACTTTTCTGAGCCGAAAAACCCGAAAGGAAACTTCTGGGTGAACCTGCACGATGTACAAAGCTCGCACGCGCGAAACCGGCCCGAACTGAGCCCGAGCGGTAGTCTGACTACCGCCTGCGGTACTTCAAGTGCCGCCACTCGTGACTCGCGAGCGGACAGCTGCCCAGTGTCCAAAAGTCAACTTTTCCCTGGATTTACCCTCACAATCTTCATTATTTACCGTTTTACCAGCCTCATAAGCCAATGAGTGTGCCACATGGCGCTCCTCTCTCCCTAGCCAATCATAAGCCTCCATTCCAACTTTTAACCCTTACCTACCACTTATTTACCATTCAACCATTGGAGAAGGCTATAAATAGCCCTCTCCTCTTCTCATTTCAACACACCCCAACAACCAAGAAACCCCCTCCCAAGCTTAAGAGAGAGTGAGAGAAGAGAGTGAAGGAATGTGAAGGAGCTCTCAAACTTTCAAGTCCAGATTTCCTTAGCTACCCCCTAGCCTTCCTCTCAACCTCTTCAACTCATAAGCCTAGCTCGGATTGGTCATGTTTTGGTCCATGTCCTAGCCTACTCAAGATCGAGCCAATGATCCATTCATTTTGTATACAAGCATTCATCATGACATCTATTCCCTTCTCAACCCTCCTGCTTCTCTAGATCTCTAGCGAACGTATGCTCTGTGACTTGCTGTATATCGGATCCTGTCACATCAGAAATTTCTAGTGATCTAGTCCATTTTTCTTACCTCTTTGCATAAGCATCATCGCATCCGCCTTCTAGACACACTATTGGACGTATGCTCTATGGCTTGCCGAAATCTCGGATCTTGCCGCATCAAAAATCCACGTGTGTGCCTAGTCCCATCTCGGCCACAGCATCCATCATCCCTTAAGATTATTTTACCACACCAAGTAGAGACCATACATTTGTATGGACAGAGAGGGTGCCTACCACCTTCCCTCTTTGTAACCGAGGTTCCTTGCCTAGAATCCTGGATCACAGACTAGGAGTCAATTTAAGGTAGGAAAGTCTTCGGATTTCCCTCATCTTACGTATTTCGTGGTTCTAGCCGACCACGGGATTTCAAGATTTTTTGGCTAGTGGCAACTCCGACATCCACAATCAGCCTAATCACCCCCACCACCGAAAACATAACTTTTAAATCAGTGTTGGCGCCAATTTTCAGTATCTACAGAATGGGGACTCCGTTGGGGACTATGTTAGAGTACACTACCTGAGACCCGACTCGAAAACGTGTGGTATTTCAATCTTAAGGGACATTCATCACTACATTCACAAAAATAAAAAAACATCTTTGGCTTACACTTGTTTGGGCATCAATCGTAGCCATGACCACTCAATCCCATGCAGCTATGGCTACCTATGAAGAAGAGCCGGCAACTCTGTCAGCTCCTGAAGCATTAGTATCGGTACCGGCACCGGTGCCGACAACTCCAACAGATTTACCAGCTACTGTTGCGATAAATGAGGTGGCTCAAAATCTCAAAACATTGCAGGAGCTATTACTTCACCTAGTACCAAGCGCTATACTAAACATGCAGGCAACACAGCCCAGTGTGCAAAACAGCTCAATCCAACAAACTCCTCTTACTTTCTCGCTCATTCCTCTAGTAAATCATGTTCTCCCTCTTCATGCAGAATCAGCCCAACATACAAACGGGAGCAACCCTCCCGCACATCTTCCTCCTAATAGGAGATCGAATCAATTCCAAGGGGCAAAACCCCTCTCGACCGGTCCCTCCAAAATTGAAAAGCTGCGAAAGCAATTGCAAGATATGCAAAGGAAGTTACGGAAGCAGCAGGGGGTGGATCTCTTATCTACCAAGGTCAGAGATCTTTGTCACTTCCCTGATGTAATGGCACCTCAAAACTTTGAGGTACAAAAATTTAAAAGGTATGATGGTACGGGGTGTCCTATGGACTATTTAAGAACATTCTGTGGGGAGCTTAATACTCTGACAGGTAATAACAAAGCATTGATCCGTTTGTTTCAAAAATCCTTGAAAGGTGATGCATTAGATTGGTACACATCATTAGACTATCATCGAATTAAGACTCGGGAACAACTTTCTCAAGCTTTCATTAATCATTTTGTATACAATCTTAATGTAACACCCAAAAGGGCGGATCTTGCTGCCTTAAGGCAGAGGAATAATGAGTCATTGTCAGCTTATATTGGACGGTGGCGGGCCATAGCCGCTAGAATGAAAACATCCATTGATAACGATGAGCAAATCTACATAATCATCCACTCGGCAAACCCGAGTATCTCCGGATACCTCGTATCGTATCCATATGCCAACTTCACCCAACTCATCCGTGCTGGGGAACGAGTCGAAGCTGAAATAAGGTTTGGAACGATCTCCCCTTGGTGGCCTCATCAGACCTCCCCAGTACAGCGGACAGTGGAAGGAAGGTTTACTGGATACAAGAACAGTAACAGAAATGTTCCTGACCTCCATCCAACAGAAGAAGATAATCTCGTTGCCTCTACCTAAGGTACTCAATTCGCTCCTCAAGAAGGACAGTGGCAACAACAACAGCAAATGGAGATTCCTCAATACTCCAATCATGGTCAGCAGATGAGGATGACTCGGGAACCTAAGCAGTTTACACCGATAGCCCAAACTTACAATGAGGTACTAGCCATGCTAGTCCAAAAGTAAATACTTACACTGCTACTGCCTAGGCTCCCCCCAAACCCTCTGCCACCAAATTATAATGAGAATGAGTACTGTGCATACCAACAATCCCGAGGCCACACAACGGACCGTTGTTTCACCCTGAAACATGTGATCCAAGATCTGATTGACAACCAAACAATTGTGGTTACCTCTCCTGTTGTTGCCACTACCAATTACACTCTCCAGAATCGCCTGCCATCGTATCAAGTATTTCCCAATTCATCAGGAACTCCTACTAACAATATCAATCAAGGAAAGCCACCCCCGGTCAATCCAGTGCAATGCATTCATTCAATCACCACCAGCCCAACAACAATACCCCCAAGTCTACAAGGGACACATACCACCAGTCCAATCTCTTCGCTCTCAAATATGCAAGGGGCATCTCCACTAGGTCTAGTCTCCATGCCCCCGAGTCTACAAGGGGCACACTTTTCCAGTCCAATCTCCTCGCTCTCAAATATGCAAGGGGCATCTCCGTCCAGTCCAATCTCCATGCCCCCAAGTCTATAGGAGCCACCACTGATCAATCCAGTCCATACATCCTTTATCTCACAAGGGGCACCACCTGCCTATTCGGCCCCTACTCTAACCCTCGCAATCCAAGAAAATATTCATTCCCCGATCAACATACCGCATGCCCTAGAAAAATCAGGGCCCAGCTTTAATCATGCGGTAACTTTCCAGGAAGGACATTCTAGTACTCAAAGGGATTTACCTAGCTCTACTCAGTCTTCAATCCTTCAAGAGAAAAGTCTATGAGGAATAGTTTCCGCCTTTAGAAGAAAGGTCGAGGAAGAGATTAATGTCAAGATCTTGCTTAGCCCCAAGACATCAACCATCACTTTTCAGGTCTTTGACATCAAGGCTTCATTTCATCTCCTCTCTGATCAGTCTTAGATCCATAAAGTCAAGGCTCTCTCTTCGACTCTTCATCAAAAGGACAAATACATTTTCGGAGATAATGTGCTGATCGTTTTGGATAATCCTGAACAAATCTTTTCGATAGAAGCAGCCAACCATCAAAAGCTAGATATCCCGATCATAAACATACAATGCTCTGATGAGGAAATCCCATACCATAGTCTCGAGCTCGAGACTGTGAATTGCATGCCTCTTGCATGTCCTATTGGATCAAACTATGTCTTCCCTCTAGTCGAGCACCGACATTTTTATTATCGACTCGAATATCAAGAAAATACAGGCATGATAGGACTGGGATATCAGCCTCCTAAGGATGAGATAGCAAAACACAAATGTATCGGAAGAGGGCAAGATCGGCAAAAGGAGGATGATCCCTTCATCCATGCATCAATCAAATTCATCTGAGAAGGGATCATCTATCCGGTTGGCAGGTCGAGATCCACCATGGAGGATCAAGTGAGCGAAATGAGTCCAACTGGACTGTTTGGAAATGACTCAGGCAAGGGGAAAGAATTTTCTCTGATTGACTAGACCACAGTCTGGGTCCCACCTGAGCAGGAAGAATGCAAAGACTCACAGTGCATCGAGGATGAGTTGAGAAAAGTGACATCTGACGCCAACTCAGAGCCCAATCCCAAACTCATCACGCCATTTGGGCACAACAATGAAGGCCCACCTACTGATCCATTTAGCCCTGCCTCCTGAGGGGAGGGAGTGCAGGGCAATAGCTAGTTTGCAATCCCCAAGATGACACAATAAAAGTAAATAGTGTTTCGCTCTCCGAGTCGAATCAGGCAATCCCTGATTCATATTGTCGTCTTTCTCAAAAACAAACAAAAAAATCAGAAAATTCTCAAAAGCCAAAAAACACTAGATATTTTCAAAATGCCAAAAAATCATATATTTGCCAAAATCTAAAAACAACAAAAATTTCTCAAAACACAAAAATAGTAGAAAATCTTTCAAAACTCACAAGCAATAATGTGCCAAATATGTCTGTTACAACACTCAAGTTTAAAGTCGACTCATATGATTTCGATTTGAAGTTAGACTTCAAACTCATGGTTTTGAACAAAGCCCAGGATGGGGAAAATGATGATCCGACTCTCGAGCTAAAGGATTTTCTCCGAAAGCTTGAAACAAAGGCCAATGTCGTCACGGATGATTTTGAAATTGTGAACTTGGGATCCCTTGAGCTCCCTAGAACAGTGCGCATCAAGAGATCCTCACCTCCTGAATGCAAGCAGACAATGATAAAATTCCTGAGACCCGGGTCTATCTAACTTTGGGTTCTCATATGAAGCCTTACTCAGATCGAATGAAGAACTAGTCATACGCCATCTTCCATGAAACTTGAAGTCAAGTCCATCAAGAAAAGCTGTTAAGATCATGTCTGAAGTCTACGATGGAGTCCTACTGATGAACAATGGAGATAAGTCATCGCAGCATATCGGGAAGTACTTCAAGTATCTAAAGCTTGTACAACGGATCCATGTGCATGCTCTGAGTCTTTATAACCCGACAGCACCTTAACTCTTTTTCAGGATGGGTTGTGGACATCATCGAAAGAATGAACCCGAAAGCATCCAATGGTCATGAGTGCATTCTCGTGGCATACAAAAGCGGGCATCGACAACATCCTACATCATCAGTATGAATGAAAAAAGAGAAGTCAAGGAAAATGATTGGTGGTAATCTTGATGCAACTAACTATATCTTGCAGACGTAAAGCACACAACAATCACTAGGACCAATGACAAGAAAATCTGAAAGAAAGGTTAGCAACATGGTAACAATGCACATCTTATCATTGCACCTACTAAATCCAGGGGGCAACTCCAGGCCATCCTGAGACAGTCCGTTGATCATCCGTGAGGATTCTTCCAGGAGGTGCCATTCGTCTCACCATCATTAGGGGCAAAGATCTTCCAAAGCCCATCAATGCCGACAACATGGGTAATCTTACCTGACTATGTCAACAACGACAATCATAAATCTAAAGTAAAATGACAAAAGGTTAACATCTTGAGGTACATTCCATCATCATTCCTTCCCTCCAATAAGTGTTTTAAAAAATAAAGGGTTCAAAAAAAAGGAAAAAAATGGACGAATAAAGCGCGCAGTCCAAAAAAAAAAAGAAGTCGAACCCAATGAGTGAGAACACAATTCACCAACTCATTTCTCCTCAGGATAGTTTAACCCAATGTCAACAACTTCACGATCGTGATTGAAGATAAAGTCAGGCAGCTCACCAGTCGGCCGGCAATGAATGGAGTCTAGCCTCCCGCCTTTGTACAAGAAGAAGAGAAATCAAAAGAAAAGTAACGTGCCTAAGCAAAACGGGCGAGGTGAAAACCCGAAAGGACGCCTCGAGTAAAAACAACGGGCATGTAGCGGACTTGGTGAAAACCTAAAAAGGTACTAAGGGTAAAAAAAGCATAGCTGTCAAGGGGCAGACAAGAGTAAAAACTCGGTACATGGTAAAAATCCGAAAGGACGTCATGGACAAAAATGACGAGAAAGCCAGTCGTGGTGAAAACCTGAAAAGACGCTACGGGCAAAAATGGCTGAAAAAAAAAAGAAAAAGAAAACAAAAAGTGCAGGAACAAGAGAAGTCAAGGCAACGAACAAAGTGAAGAAGCATAAGGAAGAGATAAGTCCTGGATCAGAATTCTGTCAAACTCTACCCAATCTAAGAGGCATGATCCTAGTATGCGCTACTCTCGAAAAACCGAGATCCTTAGTAAACAACTCAGAATACCGGATTCGACGTGGGCTAAGTTCAATATTCTGATTCCACCATCCAAAGCACAAATCCAAACACAAACAAACACCGACAAATTTGGCACAAACAAAAAATTTTATTCCTTTGAAAAAAGTCTTTTTATATATCGCTTTTTTTTTTTTACAAAATAAAAAATAAAAATAAAAACATACATGCATATACAGGATAAACAGCCAAAAAAGTCGGGGATCCACAAAGTTAAGGTCAAAGTTCACAAAGCCCACAAGGCCTACAAATTCAAAGTCCCAGAGGCCCACATTTCAAAGCTCACAAGGCCCACAAGTTCAAAGCCTCAGAGGCTTACATTTTAAAACCCACAAGGCCCACAAATTCAAAGCCCACAAGTCCCACATGTCAAAAGCCCACCAAGTCCATTGTTCAAAGGCCCATGGTTCAAGGCTCATGTTTTCAAGCCCAATTCCTAGGCCCACATATCCAAAGTAAGGCCCACTTCACAAGCCCTATTTCAAGGCCCATGGTCCTAGGCCCAGATGTCCAAATCAGGCCCATGTTCCCCAATTGCCCCATTAATTCATTAGTGGAGGCCATCTGGCTATTCGATTCAGACTGTACAATAAAAACTGGACGACGACACCCTCCCGCGAGATCGGACGGATGTTTTAAAAATCTAAAAAATACCTCAAACAAAAACCGTTAGCCCACCAGCTCATCAGTGGAGGCAACGTGACTATTTACTTAACTTATACAATAAAAAACCAAACGACGACGCCCTCCCACGAGATCGGATGGATCTTTCAAAAATCCAAAAATATTTCAAACCATTAGCCCCATTAATTTATTAGTGGAGGCCATCTGACTTTTCTACAAATAAAAAATGGACGATCACGACCATCGGTGAGATCGGACGGATCTTTTAAAAATTTAAAAATATTTCAAACCATTAGCCCCATTAATTTATTAGTGGAGGCCATCTGACTTTTCTACAAATAAAAACTAAACGACGACACCCACCTGCGAAATCGAACAGATATTTTTTAAAAAATATATTTTCAAATAAAATTCTCAAGGAATCTAGCTCCAAAGGGAATAGCTTTCAAACAAAGTTTTCTTTACTCATGAGACGCACAGTACACTGAGGAATCTTGTATATTCTCCAGTTATGGTCAGTGCACACAGCTAAATAAGATTCGATCTCTTTCGGTTTTCCCAAAGGATGATCGAATCCATACATGATACATGTACGATTGGCCCGATCTTTATATCTGGACAGTTGTACAAATGCTAGTAAAATGTGTAGATCCATCTCTGGAAAAGAACCATCAAACTCGAAGTGGCAACAATCCATTGTAACTAAAGTATCAGAATCAGCAGACTGTATGGCAGAAGATCACTCGCACATACCTAGTCCAGGATGTTCAAAAAATTTGATTGAGTCCAAGTCGGCGTAGTGAGTTCCCCGTAAGGCCGCACCAACGCACAGGGCAGCTAACCACTTTGACAATCAAACAGACCGAATACTCCTAGGGTGATTACGTAACAAAGGAACGACAGACCAAACAGTATAGGAATCATCGTAAAGTCGCGACAAATGCGTAGAGGTCTTTACTTTTCAGACATACCCTCCAATGCTTTTAATAATCAGACGTGAAAGGGTTGTGATTGCTGATCCGTAAAGCCGTGACGAATACGCAGGAGGCAATCACAACGTTTTCCTCAACCCTCGTGATAGGTACAAGTCATCTCTTTTTCAGACAGTCGACTGACAATGATACAATGGCGGACAACAGATTCGAGTCACTACCATTTTTCTGGCCAGAAGGGTGGGGTGTCCACTCGCTTTGACCGTCGGTTGCTCGCAACCTCAGTCAAAGAAGGTCATTTGTAGACACCCTACCCAAGCTAAATCTTGAGTAGGTTAAGACTGTCCGAGAACCATGATCATACCTTAAACCAAATTCCTAATCCCAGCTTAAACCGAACCCTAACCCAAAGTCCCCAAACTCTCAATCTGTAACCCGAAACCTCGATCCAAACCGTTCAGCACGCACACAACCCCGCTTATACCCTATACCATGACCCAAATCCCCTTTACCCAAGTCGAAATCCACTTTTCTGAGCTAAAAAATCCAAAAGGAGACTTCTGGGTGAACCCGCACGATGTACAAAGCTCGCATGCGCAAAATCGGCCTGAACTGAGCCCGGGTGATAGTCTGACTACCGCTTGCGGTACTTCAAGTACTTCCGCTCACGGCTCACGTGCAGACAGCTGTCCCAACGTCCAAAAGTCAACTTTTCCCTGAATTTACCCTCCAATCTTCATTATTTACCGTTTTACCAGCCTCATAAGCCAATGAGAGTGTGTCACGTGGCGCTCCTCTCTCTCTAGCCAATCATAAGCCTTCATTCCAACTTTTTAACCCTTACCTACCACCTATTTACCATTCAACCATTGGAGAAGGCTATAAATAGCCCTCTCCTCTTCTCATTTCAACACACCCTAACAACCAAGAAACTCCCTCCCAAGCTTAAGAGAGAGTGAGAGAAGAGAGTGAAGGAATGAGAATGAGCTCCCAAGCCTTCAAGTCCAGATTTCCTTAGCTACCCCCTAGCCTTCCTCTCAACCTCTCCAACCCATAAGCCGAGCCTGGATTGGTCATGTTTTGATCCATGTCCTAGCCTACTTAAGATCGAGCCAAAAATTCATTCATTTTACATACAAGCATTCATCATGACATCTATTTCCTTCTCAAACCCTCTGCTTCTCTAGATCTCTAGTGAACGTATGCTCTGTGACTTGCCGTATATCGGATCCTGTCACATCAAAAATTTCTAGTGATCTAGTCTATTTTTCTTACCTCTTTGCGTAAGCATCATCACATCCACCCTCTAACCACGCCGTTGAACGTATGCTCTGTGACTTGCCAAAATCTCAGATCTTGCAGCATCAAAAATCCACGTGTGTGCCTAGTCTCATCTCGGTCACAGCATCCATCATCCCTTGAGAGTTTTTTACCATACCGAGTAGAGACCGTACATTTGTATGGGCAGAGAAGGTGCTTAACACCTTCCCTCTTTGTAACCGAGGTCCCTTGCCCAGAATCCCAGATCGCAAACCAGGAGTCAATTTAAGGTAGGGAAGTCTTCGAATTTTCCTCATCTTACGTATTCCGTGGTTCTAGCCGACCACGGGATTTCGAGATTTTTCGGCTAGTGGCAACTCCAACATCCACAATCAACCTAATCACCCCCACTACCAAAAGCATAACTTTTAAATCAGCGTGGGTGCCGATTTTTAGTGTCTACATCGTCATAAATACGAAAAAAAAATAATGCAATATACGTGTTGTACGGATGCTTTGTATTCTGCTCCGTCTGCGAGGTCAAGCAGGGCTCTATCAATTGGATTGAACTGGGTATTGATCAGACCTATAGAGTGAAAGTTTTCTCACCATGAGAGTAAGACTTTGTCAGTCTGACTGAAGGTAATATTGGTCCGACTAACGTACATGAACTCCGTCCGGTGGTTTTGCAAAAGTTGGGTTATTTAAGTCTTAATTTAATTGGAGTTCAGAGAGAACGCAGCGTTTTATCTTGTAAGGCAAGAAATTTGTTGGGTGAGAGGATTTTCTATACTTATAAATGCTTTGGAGCGGATTTTTTCAATGGCTAAGATTTTTACTAGTGTGTGCATTGCACGGAGAGATCAGATTACTTCTGTACTGATCTGAGAAGGTGAGTTAAGTAACTATAAAGTTTTGATTATAGTGGAGATCCATGTTCCTTTGTACCATGGATTTTTTTTCCCCATAATGATTGTTCATATTAAAATCAAGTGTTTGTGATTGTTTAAGTGGTTGTTTCTAATTTTATTTGTTTTATCTTCATTAAATGTGCTCTTAGAAAGGGCAGGATAAATAGAGTATTAGATCGAATTTCTACTATTTAGATTTAATCCAAATTTATTGTGGGCTTCGAATTACAATAATATATAACTAGGGCTCTAAATTACAATAATATACAACTTAGGCAGCGGTAGAGGTGTACAAGAATCGAGCTAAAAAGCTTGATTCAACTTGGTTCGAAGTCGAGTCGAGTTGATTTTTTGTGCTCGAAAATGAGTTCGAATCGAGTTCTAGCTGGACCCAACTCAACTCGACTCGGATAACTCGGTTCGAACTTGGATTGAACCCTGCTTGAATCGAACTAGTTCAGTGACTCGATTACTTTGATATTGATGTTGCTCACCAAGTGTTTGATGAAATGACTCAATAAAGTGTGGCAAGGTGACAAGGAAGGTATGTATATAAAATCAATGCCTTTTTTTAAAAAAAAATTATGTTGCTTAGAAGGTGTTTGATAAGATACCTGTAAAAGCATTGTTGTTGTTTTACATACAACAGGATTTTGAAGGTGCAGTATAGGTGTTTGTGAAAATGCTGCACAGGCAAGCTCAACTCGAGTTGGCCTATGCTATTGACCGAACCGAGCCGAGCTGGCCAATCAAGCTCGAGGACCGAGCCAGGCCGAGTTCAACCTGAGGTCAGCTAGTGGCCGAGCCGAGTCGAGTGAGGCCAGCTCGACTCAATTCGACTCGATGTACACCCCAGGCAGCAGTAGAAAGAGATATGAAGAGTGGACACCAAAGATTTTACATTTTTACCTGTTGTACGGCCAAATCGACTTTTGGATCTGGCTGATGGTTTGGATCGTTCATTAGGTGGGCCCCTCTATCTATGCATAGTAGCCTGAAGACGAGTCCCTTGTCGGGCTATCAAGTGGGTCATACATGTTTGGAAAGATGGACGGTGGTGATGACCGCAGAGGCCTGATTTTCTAGGACACTGCATGTTCAAAGTGAGCCCCACCAGATGATCTGCTTGATCTTTCACACACGTATTGGCAGTCTAGGATTGATTGAGAATACCGGATAAAAGGTGCTCGGCCCGACTCTCTGCACTTCAACGTGGAGGCCGGTGTTCAGATCCACCTTAGAGCTTGCCCACCAAAGTCCAAAAGCAGAGATTGCAAAGGTACCTCACTGCACGTGCCAACATGGCATGTGCACGCAAGATCGGAACCATTCATTTAGTAGGGAGACACCATGAACATGCCCTGACATAAAACAAGCTAATGAATCCGCTCATCAGGTGGGCCATGGTTGCATGATGAAAATAGGCGGCCAAAAAAAAACCACAGGTCCCAATTCTGCACTTACTTGTAACCCACCGATGGTATCTGCCTAATGAACAGCTCGGATCTTTTACATCTGTGCTAAGACGTGTGCAGCAAGGCTCTATCAAAATTGATTCATCTATTTTGAAATGGGGCCCTTTGTTTGCTGATCCAGACCGTTGTTATGATCAGTCCCACAATAGATGAACCCTTCTAAAACGGCATCTAAGATTAGATAATTCTAATCATCCAATCAGTGACTGTTATTATGAACCGTTTCTATGTCTTCTCCCTAACCATTTGTTGCAGGTAACTGATCCAAGGATTAGGATCATCTATCTGGAACAACCCAAACTCTGGATTCCGTTGGTTAAATGGCTAGGATCATCAAAGCATACATATCCAAACCATCAAATCAGGACCTCATATTTCCTCCCGGCTCCAGATATGCACAGGTAGAACAAAGTTGCAATCATCCTACCAATATCCAACATCCAGTCCCATCAATATCATCCTAGTTAGTTATCAGGCATTCAATGTCCTCAACTTGGCCAACCTGCAAAACATCACCACCTTTCCTCTATTAGGACGCGGTTTGGCTACTGGCTACTAAACCCAACAACAACAGCTAGCTGGTGTCAAAGCTCTTAAGTGGACCACGCAACATGAAACAATGTAGATTGAACGATCACTGTTCAAAACTTTTTGAGTCCACATGTTTTGGATTTTGTTTTCCTTCATCCAGGTCCGTTTTCCCGGGGGTGTCGTTCACCTGAAATTTTGATGTGCCTATTTTTGTGCTGAAATAAAGTTTATTTTTAAGATTTTATTTTAATAGAAAGTATGGAGATTATGCATGTTTTTTAATCCAATAGTAACCAAATATTTTTTATTAGATGATTTGACTATGAAACATGTTGATGATTGTCCCGTAGTTCTCCACTATGACACCTGCAGTCACCCATCATATGGGATATCCAAACAAGTACGCAGATTTCCTGGGCTCGAAACTTAGGTGGGGCAAGTGAGGAATCCACCCTTGAAATCTCTCTGGGTTGGCAGTGATGTTTATCCGGAGATTGTTATGAAAATTTATACAGAATTATAATATTTTCTGTATAATGTGCAAACCAAAAATTCACAAAATAATTTAAAATTTGGACAGGCTGAAGCACGTCTGAAACGTTGTCCTTAAAGCGTTATTTGTCTCTACTCAAGTGAATTGAGTATGCTGATAGGTTACAGGCAAACCACTTCTAGGATATGACGAGCTTGATGTGGGTTTACGTTCAGCAAATACGAAGGCCCACTAAATGAAACTTTATTACACAATTTCTGACAGAAGTATAATATAAGAGAAAAATCTCAAAAGAAAGAAAAGAAGAAAAGTTTTAGATCACTGCACTGGTCAAGTCTTCAGCCACTGGTTCGATTGAACCATTCTAGACCACACCGCTAGTTTGTTCTTCAAGCTAAGGTTCAAGCCTTGCTATGTTGTTGCTAGAATTTCTAGAGTGTATGCGATGCGCACGTGCGAAGTGCAAAGTGTGTCACTAGTGCCTCTACAGCCACACTATCTCACATGCCCACGCCCTCGCACCGAAACCAAGTCCGAGTCTGAGACCGTGCCCGAGCGCGAGCGCGTGCGTGTTCGCACTGGAACAATGCAAGTCCCATGGTCCATGGACTATGAGACCAAATATTAAGGTACTCCACTGTTTTCATATAAACACATTTTTCTTCTCTTCCCTTTTCCATGTGGGACTATTCCTAAAAAAAAACTTACAAAAAGTATTTTTCAAACAATTTTTTATATATTATATATTATTTTCATTAAAAATATATTTTATTTAAAATCAATATTTTACAACAGTGATGAACTAAAAGGACGCGGATTGCGTCATACCCCTGCCCGTCTCTAGCTCCGCTGTGATGTATTGGTTTATCCACGTAGTCTATCCCTCCTCTCGGATAATTTTATGCTAACGTGAACAAAAATGAGGCATTTTATGATACCTGAACAAAAATGAGGCAGACCCAACGGTCAAGAGGACCACACCAAATAATAAACTTGGTTGCAATTGCATTAAATGCAAGTCATCAGTGACGTGGTCTACATGAGCATTGAATCTGCCTCATTTTTGTTCATGTATCATAAAATGATCCGAGAGGAGAGACGGACGGCATGGATAAACCCATACATCATAGTGGACCCTCCCACAGAATTGCCCATTCGGGCTAGAGGCGCTTCCGAACTGAAAACACAAATAGGCTTATTCAAAACTTCCGTGGCCCCGTGAATATTCAATCCTCGCGTTTCGGCGCACTTATTGGATTAGATCGTTTTTTGCCTCATATCCTTAAATGATTTCACAGAACGGATGGACAAGTTAGATTTCTAACCAACATCACGGTAGACCCCACCTAAGTTCCCAGTGAAGAAACTATCCGTGAAGGGCTTTTGAAGGAATCTGTGTCCTCCAAACAAGGCAATAGATGACATCAATGAAAATCATTTTCATTTTCACTTTCTTTTCTCTTCACGCTATCCAAATAGGTTGGTGAAGTGCCCACAAAGGAGGTTGGAGATCTTTCAATCGAGAGCATCCATCATCCACTGATGGGTCCATCAAGCAACAATTTGGATAACTGGGGCACTGGAACTAGGGTTTGAGTTGTTAGTAACAGTGGGGTCCACAATTTAGTCAGTTTAATTTAAGTTAATTACACAATGTGAGCTATTTAACAGCTCCCATGCCATATTGTGTTGGAGAATAATGAAATATTTCTTACTGGAGGCTGGGTTCCCTAGTTGTTCTGAGCAGGGGACTTAGTTTGTAGAACGGAGGCCATGATTGGCCTATCCAAGCCGTTAATTTGAAGGCCCCCATGATAGATGGACTATCCCCAGAAAATCCCCAAATTGAAAGATCCCCGCTGTTAAATTTTTGGCGATTTCTCCATTGTATGTGGTTTGTTCATGCATTTCTCTTTAACAACCGTGTATTTGCATCCTGGCAACGGGAAGGTTAGAGTTAACAAGTTAAGAGGATATTCATGGAATGGTCCATCCATGATGGGGTCCTTCAGATCAATGGCTTAGATAGACCAACCATGGGCCCACCTCTACAAAGGGAACTCGGTCTCATCTTATTAACATAATAAAATTCCAATTTATATACACTAACCACGAGTGTAATACGTGTATACAGCTGGACTACAGATAATAACTAGATACATCTTAGTGTATCATATGTACACTAATATACATTAACAATGAGTGCCTGCGTATCAAGCGTCACAGGCGGCCAAGTATCAAATAACTCACCGATCCACTACTTAAAAAGAGGTATTTTACCAATATTACAAGAGATTGTAAAAGTGGGCCCACTGTTTAACAATCTAAGCCGTTGAGTTATGAGGCCATACTTTGATTGGTTCATCCACCAAAAATCTCTCAGATCAGAAAGTCAAAATGTAAGTAAAGAAATGTAGCAACATTTCCCACTCAACCAATACAGGGCCAAATGTTCTATGGCCAGGATCTTCCTATTTGAGGATTTTTTGTGCATGGACCATCCCAACCTAACAATGTCTGAAACCCCGAATGGCAGGCGTTTCATCAATCTCATATGTCCATCTACTGATGGTTATCATGGATGACCTATGTTCAAAAGTCACACGCGTTGGATAATCCTGGCCATGGGGAATGGTCCATCTATGATGGGGCCATCAGATCAATGGCTGGGATAGACCAAACGTGGCCACACATCTACAAACTAAGTTCTCAACGGGGATTAAGGACCGACTACCTCTTCCTATTATTTTTATTCTAGCCCGCTCAAGTATGCTAAATAATCACATCTACCAAGGAGCTCCTCTTTTATGCAGTCCATAAAATATACAAATTCCGTTTGGACTACCATTTTTTTTATCTGAAATCCAGTCCGTCCATCAAGTGAGGACCTTTATATTCATTATACATACAAAATATCAGCCCATAAAAAAATCACAATGGGCCACATCAATGGAAACCATATAAATTGTGGCTAAAACCTTTTTGGCACTCCGACCTTCAGACAAGCTGATGATTTTCTGAACTTCTCTCCATGTGTTTGAGCCCCACCTGATGAGTGGGTTATTATGTAAGATATGCGATGGCTCCACATAGAAACCTATGGTTGACATCCCCTTCCATTGTTCCCTGTTGTGGCCTACCTAAGATGCTGATATGCCTGATTTTTGTAGAGCCTAACATTTGAGGAGGTAACCTGATGGACGTAGTGGATGTCATATAGACCCCACAGAGCTAGGGTGTTTTACGAGTTCCATAGAACAGGTGTTGCAAGTATATCCCAAAGGGATCATCTGCCAGTGGAGAATAAGCTTATTCCACAATGGATGTGGGTGGGGCCCACCTATGTTTATATGTAGCATCGAAATTGACCAGAAGGTTCCCCTAATAATGAAATTGGGTGAAATTGGGATGCCCATAAAATCAGACCAATCCATGTGAGCTAACATGTGAGGTTGGAGAATTTTAGGTGGTTGTCCATTGCTTTTTTGGTGTGGCCCACTTAATCCCAAAGTTTCAGAAATCACATTACCATAATTTTGCAACATGTAAGAGAATAATAGGCACACACTCACACCCACAAACACCACAATTAGGGGTGTACATCGAGTCGAATTGGGTCGAGCTGGCCTCAGCACGACTCGGCTCGACCACTAGCTGACCTCAGCTAAGCTCAGTCCTCGAGCTTGACTGGCTAGCTTAGCTCAATTCGGTCAGCAGCTCGAACTAGTTCGAGTCAAGATCAAGTTGAGTTCGCTTATGCAGCATTTCCACAAACACCTGGACTGCACCTTCAAAATCCCATTGTATGGGAAATAGTAGCAATGATTTTCAAGGTATTTTATCAAACACCTTCTAAGCAACATAAAAACTAAGAAAAGGGGTATTTATTTCATGTACATACCTTCCTTGCCACCAGCAATGCCATTAGCCACACTTCATTAAGTCATTTCATCAAACACTTGGTGAGCAACATCAATATCAAAGTAACCAAGTCACTGAACTGGTTCGATATGAGTTCAATTTGAGCAAGATTCGATCCGAGTCGAGCCGAGCTGGGGCCAGCTCAAACTTGGCTCGAACTCATTTTCGAGCTTAAAAAATCAGCTTGACTCGGCTCGAACTCAACTTCAAACCAAGTCGAGTTGAGTTGAGCGAGCTAACCGTGCTAGCTCGGTTCGTATACACCCCTAACCACGATGTACAATTTAACTCATGATCTCCATGTTAAAACTCTTGTGAATCTACTACTGAGCCATGAGCAGGGACTCTTCTCTTCCCACGCAAGCAGTGGTGCATTAAAATTTCGACATAGCACTGCTGGGGTGGTGTTCGCAACACCACCTAATCCACGTCAGATGCAGAACACCACTCACAGTGGTGGTTTGTTGATGGGTTAATTGAACACATGTGCAAGATACGAGCTTTCCATTTCGTAAGCTACACCTTTTAGATCTTTTCCCATTAAAAATATGGCAATCTCTTAATGTATTTTAGGATTTTTGGGCCGATAGGAAGTAACAGGGGTACTACTACGTCTCATATGAGGGCTCATTTGGCAGCTTATAATTTGAGATAAATGAAATCTATTTTACAATCACACTTAAAGTGTAAATGTAATGTTAGGTTATATTTAGTAGCTTGTAAATGAAATGCATTGGAATTCAAATAGTTTGTTTTGATGAACTAAATATGAAGAATTGATATGCATTAAAATTCTTCAATTTATTCCAAGAAAATATGTGATATATCAAATTATTTTTAATATTCCAAATTAGCATACATTTATGATATTTGATAGAATGATTGAAAATTTAAGGATCATAAACAATTAGCTTACAACTAATTTTTAACCATCTATTTAAATGGCTAATGTTTGGATGGTTTGAATCATTTTAGTGGTGTGATTTTACCAATGTAATATCAATAGCATGCCACGTATATGGTGGAATAAGAGTATGATGACACCTTTGTTTACTCTGTGACTTTATAAGGGAGTTAAAATAGACATTTCACATCTTTCATTTTTCCAGAGTTTCAAATCAACCAAATGCACTTTTCACTTCCATTTACTTTCAAATCCTTTTAATTCCTTACATTTACTCTTCATCCAAATGACCCTGAAGAAAGTGGACAATTTATTTTAAATTTTAAATTTGTTTCTCTCCTAACTGATGTAGAACGGGTTGCGGACAATTTCATGGCCAAGATGGATCAGAAAAGGCACGGTTGGTGACAGACGTGATCCGGACCATCAGACATTAGATTGGGCATATCTCGCAATCCGGAATGAATTATTTGACGTAAAATATATGAATTTGGAATAGAACGAGCTACTTTATCCAACTAACCCATCTATGCCGAGTTGCACAGCCGGATTTGCGAGAAACCCCCTGATTGACAGTCATTTTCCCATTTTATAGTAAGTTTTAGTTTGCTTATAGCTCTTCATCCGTTAAGCTTTAGGAGTTGTGTCCAACATAAAAAGTGCTCAAGATAATTAGGAGAACGGTTTGGTGAAGCCAAATAGAACACTTATTATTTTTGGCTGAAAACCATGCGCACTAGTAGACATCACAATAGTAAGTTTACTATTTATAGTAAGTTGTGAATTCTAGAAGTTTTAGTTGTAGTTTGAATCTGATTTCTTTCTTATTGCTTGGTTTTCTTATTTAAAGGGATATGAACTCGTTTTTTTTCATTTATTAATTAATTTTGAATTTATTAGAAATTATTTTATTTTCTGCTTTCTTTCCTCGTGGATTCGAGAAGTTTCTGTGAGGAGTCCAGAGAAGTTCTGTAGATTTGGAATAGTTATCCTTTTGAAGAAGATGGTGCTCGACCTCACGTCCTTCCCTGTGTCATAACTGATTAAGAAAAGAATGGAGGATAATTTGGAAAAACAAAAAAAACAAAAAAAGAAGAAAAAGAAGAAGAAGAAGCAATGGAATAGTTGTTATGTTAGACGCAGGGGGTTTTGAGGAGCATTTTGTAATAAAGAGAAGCATGTGGTCCCAAAAACATAATATTTTTAATGTTTAAAATTATTCATTAATATATAATAAATATTTTTAAATATTTTATTTCAGCCAAAAATTTCCAATTGCATGGCAAGGAAAAAAGAATTGTGAAATTCAGGTGATGTGTCTCCCATCCAAGCCCTCTTGCAAATGACAATACTAGCCCTTAACACTTCTCCTTTCTTTAAAAATGACTCCCTCCTCCGTGTAGGAAGCCTCCTACATACCCCTCATACTACTGCAGCTCTGTGTATGGAAGACCTCTTAACTTCAAGACACCTACTTTCAGTGAAATTGCTGTATGATTTATTGCCAAAATGATGGGACACATTTAACAATAGCAACTGTTGTTGATTTTTTTTGGGACCCACCAAAAATGTGTCACTTTCAAACGCACAGTGATGATTACTGCTTTTATAGATCATGACTATGAGTTGATCTTTGATTCACAATTTTTATTAGAGAGATGCTTTTAGTCCTCTAGTTGCAACGAGACACTTAGACAGTCAGATCCTTTGATCTAGACCGTTCATTAGGTTCAGTGTACATTTCATGGGCTACCTTGCAAATATCATACCAAAATTACAATTATGAACCATTAAAATCACTGATCTCTAATATGGTTAGAAATTTAAATAAAATAGGTCCAATCAACAATTTGACCCATCTATTTGTTAGGGCCCACCATGTGCAAAATAAGGCGAAATCAAAGCTGAATTGGATCATCTAATCAATAAGATATTTGTATGATAGCCTATGAAATATGTTATAGATTTAGTAGACAGTTTAAACGTCTGAATGGAATATCCAGATGAAGAGCACTATAATTTAATGGGAGCACTGGAGTATTTATCATCTTATGTATGTATAACCACGTAAAGTGGTTTAAAAGAGTGAAAATGTATATACCTGAAAATGAATATATGGCCCAATACAAACTGGTTTTTGAAATGGCCCAATATAGGTAGTATGGTGCAAAAATACCCCATTTCGGTAGTAAGGCCCATTTAGAGCTTGTATTTGGAATGAATTGGATTTAAATCACATATCAATGTGATTCTAAATCTTCAATTGTGCTCGGCGGTTTTGTAATTAAAATGCATTGACTTAAAAAATAGGCATGCATTGAAATTCTGAAATGTATTTATAGGTATTTGATTTTGATTACAAAATTAATTTTAAAATCCTAAGTGATCATATGTGATACTTGATAGGATGATTACAATAAGTTCATGGAATATATATTTTAGCAAAAAAAAAAAAAAGTGATAAAATTTTAAGCCATGGGTGGGGTCACAAGCATAGGTTTATAAACAAGCAATTCACCAATATTTTGTAACCATTGATATACATGTCCAAGGTTTAGATTGTCCAGATCATTTTATTAATGTAATTTTAGTGATGCAGCTAGTAATTTGATTGTTTAAGGTGCCATCAACTTGTTCCATGTACAATGAATTACTAGTTTAAGGCTCGTTTGGATACCACAAGATAAGTTATTTTTAACTTAAGTAATCAAATTACTTTTTCAACTTAAGTTAGTTCGTTAAGTATTATAGTAAAAGTAATTTATATGCTAAAAGCTACTTATCTTAATAAGTAATTATTTTTAACTTTTAATTTATCACTTTTTTACTTCTCTTTAACATTCCATATCAAAGGAGACTCTATCTCTCCTGAGTCCATATCAAAAGAGGCCTCACTTAGTGGATTGTCCACATTGAACGTGGAGGTGCTCCACATAAAAGGTGGGCCCCACATGATAGATGACCCATATTAATGTGAGCTCGTATATGGATGGTCCACTTCAAAGGTCAGTCTGTGATGACAAAAAGCTTACATCCAAAGCTGACTGGTATGATGCACGACCCACTTCCAAGGTAGGCCTACAAAATGGATAGTCCACATTAAAGGTGGGCTTCATATGATGAGCAGTGGATATTAAAGTTGAGCTCCACATGATAGCCCATATTAAAGTGGCCCCACATGAGGATGATCCACATCAAAGGTCCGCCCCTGATGATGAATGACCCACACCCAAGGTGAGCCCCGCATGATGGGTAACCCATATTGAAAGTGGGATCCACATGATGAACAGTCCACATCAAAAGTGGGCTCCACATGATGGGCAATTAATAATGGTAGGCTGCACATGATGGATGATCCACATCAAGATGAACCCCACATGATGGACGATCCAAATCAAAGGTCAACCCTAATGATGAGTGGTGTATATCCAATGCGGGCCCTGCATAATATAGGGCTAACATCAAAGTTGGGGCCCATATGATAGATGGCCACATCAAAGGTAGGCTCGACATGATCGATGGGTATTTAAGGTAGGTTCCACATGATGGACAATAACATTGATGGTGGATCATGCTCGATGGATGACCAACATCAAAGGTGGGCCCTATATAATGAATGGTGTAGATTAAAGGTCAGGCTAGGATGATGAATTGCCCATAGCCAAGGTAGACCCCGTATAATGGACAACCCATATCAAAAGTGGAGCCCACACAATGAATAGTATACATCAAAGGTTGGCCCGACATGATGGATAGCATATGTGAGGGGAATCAAATAAACTTGAGTAATGATTACCAATGGTATTGGAAACTAAAAGAATGTTTTTTTAAATTTTTAGTTGATAAGTATGTTGGTATTACCAAATATATTTAACTGTTGAATAAGTAGAAATCATAAGCATGTTGAACGTTAATAGCTTGATGTTGCATTCTCCTGTAGAATGATCCACCTGAATTTGCACAGACGAACGAAGTGAATGTTGCACATACCACGTGGTGGGTGCGACAGGTGCAGTGGACAAAAATCATGATAGTGTGAAGGTGACCCTCGTACCTGGGAAAATAGGTGACTAAAAAGATTATCAACGGTCCAAAATCAAATCACACAAGTACCCACTTAACTTGAGGCCATGGGCACATGTACGCGATGGCCCACCTAGATAATAAATAGCACATGATCCCATTCAAGGCTCACATTGTACATGCATCATCAAGCCCGGCACATTTGAATTTCAGGCTTTTCCTACGAGCTCGAAAGTTGGACCAAGCCAATGGCCGATGAAAGAACTGGATTTGGGCTGGCCCATTGCATGTTCACCTGACAGACCAACTGCCGGCCCAGCCTATAGACTCTTTCAATTCGTAGGGCCCATGTGGTGTAACTGACGGTGAAAGAACAACTATACAAACATTACGTTGCTCGACGATCTCATCTTTATGATATGCGATCGTCAAACAGATGGTTAGAGAAGCGGATCGGCTGTGTGGGGTAGGGCTTACCATAACGTTTATTTTCCATCCAATCTGTTCATAAGGTAAAAAAGATATGCATGAATAAGAAAAACAAATTTCATATTGATCCAAAACATCTGTGACCCTCAAAAGGGTTTCAATGATAGACGTTCAATCTCCTATTGCTTTTGCAGTGTGGTGCACATATATTGTATTTTTTGTCTCAAGCTCAGGACAATCATTCCAAATGTATGGACGGTTTGGATATAAAACATACCTCTTGATGGATCCCACATAACTTGAGATATATGGCTGGTGTGTGGTACACCAGCGGATCCGTTTCCAAAAAGGTCGGGGAGAGAAAGTGGAAGTGGATTGGCTGATGTACCAAACATCAGCTATACAGCTGGAGTAAGTACGGGTCGTGTGAAGACGAGGGCTGAAACTCTTCGAGCAACGATTTGTACATACGGTTCAAAGGATATCAAAGTTACATGGCTCCACAATGATGTATTTATTATATCCACACTGCTCATCCATTTTTTGAGATCCTTTTATAGTATTATCCAAAAAATAAATTATATCCAAAAATCAACTGGCCCACAACACAAATAACCGCGGTGATAATGATATTCACTGTTAAAATTTTCATAGGGCCCACCGTAATGTTTACTTTCTTTCCAATTTGTTCGTAAGGTCATAAAGACATGGATGAAAAGGGAAAAAAATCATATTGATCCAAAACTTATGTGAACCTCAAAAGGATTTTAATGATAGACATTTAATCCCTCACTGCTTTTTGCAGTGTGGTCCATTTGATTGTTAGATCTATCTTATTTTTAGTCTCAAGCCTTGTGACAAGTTCGGAAAATGAAAAGACAGTTTGGATATAACTTATACCTTATGATAGGACCCATAGAACTTGCTAACGTATATCTGGTGTGTGGTACACGAGCCAATCCGCTTCCGGAGAAAGTCCACCATCAACTCCGAAAATCAGCCAACTGCAATTATCCAATGGATGTGGATTTTATGACGGAAGTCATCTGTCGTAGGGCCACCAGATGGACAACTCAGATCATCTTAAAGAGTATATGTTAGGGCTCCATCGTGGCTGAGCCAAGGCAATGGACCCAAGTAATACCAAGGCGTCCTAGGCTCCTAGCTATCAAGAGGCTACCTCTGGTTAGGGCTGTTACGGGCGGGCCTATGTTGATCTCAAGCCCGCTTTGAACTTTTGGGTTGGGCTGTCTGCCCTGCTTAATCAACGTTTTGCATTTGCTAGGCCCAGGTCCAGCACTTCTGACGGCCCAAACTCTAGTACGTTTGCTACAGTGCTTGAGGTCAATTGCTTGATGTGGCTCACCAGATGCATGTTTTAGATCATCTAATAGACGGTTACAAGCAAAAGGGTCCACCAGATGCATGTTTGAGATCATCTAATCATGAATCCATCTACCAGGCTTACATTTAATGACCACCGTAACTATCCTAGCCTTACAATCGAATGGGCTTTTCCCTTTGAATGTGGATTTTTAGTCTCATCAGAAGGTGGGCCATCCGAGCAGCTATCCTTACCTGTTTTCAACCGTAGGCTACCATACATGGCCCATCAGATGGAAGATCTGGATTCATCTAGCCACATCTACGATGGGGACTGGCAATGAACCATGAGTGATTCATCGCGACAAACCGGAGTGGCCCTCTCGTTAAAGTAAAGAGATAAAGAAAAAGAAAAAGAAAAAGAAAAAGAAGGCCTTGGAGGGACGCCACGCTACCATATTGCGTGCCGTTCACGTGGCACGTGTATACATTCATCCGCACTGTGCATCTCGCGGGTTCCACAAGTGTTGGCCCCTAACTAAAATTGCTTGGATTGTACTATCCTAACCACCCAATAAATGAATATTTTCCCCCACAAATTAATCTGATATTATTTTTGCCTTAATAGTTTCTAATTGTACCCTACCAATTAAGCGGTTTGGATCACTGGAATACTGTGAAAATTTTTTTGTATGGTCAATTCACTGTAGGACCTACCCAATAAACGGTTTTGATCTCATCCACGTGTGCCACATGAGCAAGGCACAGGGTAGGTATTCCTGGATGCTACTACTGCACAATGTGTTGGATGTATTGGGGTGCACGATCAGCATCGCATAACTCCCGTTCTTTTAGTACGAGCGGGTCACAATTTTTTTCGTGATCAGAACCGTTGATTCGATGTGCCCTTCATTGGATGGTCTAGATAACCGTCTACAGACTAAAGTATAGTACACAGCTCGGATGTTTGGGCACTGCTAGCTATTAGAGTATCTCCCGTATTAAATTACATTAAATTCCTAACTTATTTCTTAAGATCTCCTAAGATGTATTCTTTCTTGTGCGTGAGAATGTACACACATTAAATCCCTAGGGTTTTGCTAATTGGATCACTAAGCAATGGCCCACTTGTATGCATACGGTAGAAACTCTAGATGGAGTACAGACGCGGGTTGGATAACACCCCTTCCAGGACCTTGCTAGAGACGATGGTCCTGGCAGATTAAGGGTTAACTGAACCACAGCATTGGAAGCAGCGGTGACAATGAGGCCCACGGTTGAAGCCTTCTTAGGGCGCACCGTGATATTTATTTACCATCCAACCTGCTAGGAAGGTCACGTAGGCCCCGTTTGTTAAATTTGAAGTCTAAAGCCTGAATCTGAAGTCTAAAGCCTGAATCTGAAACCTGAAGCTGAATCGAAAATTTGAAGCCTGAATCTAAATTCTAATGTCAAAAAACTTGTTTGGCAATTATAGTTGAAGTCTGAAAATTAAGTACTGGATTTGAAATAATATGTTTGTTAACAAACATCTGAAATGCCTGAAAATTAAGTACTGGATTTGAAATAATACGTTTGTTAACAAACATCTGAAATGTCTAAAAAATGTTAATTTTACACATTTGTCTTTATTTTCTGTTTGAAAATATTTTACATTATAAAGAAATTATTTTTTATTAAATGAAAATAAAATTATTCTATTTAATTCGAATAAACTATAAAGCACTTAATAGAAAATTTAAATATCATTATTCATAAAAAAAATAGATAAAAAATTATTGATCTACACGTATAAGTGTGACAGCAATTTCTTCATTTTCCGGCCTATTGTTCTAAAACGAGTTTACAAAATGGATGGACGGGATAAATTTCTTACAAAAGTCAAGGTGGGCCCTATATAGGTTTCCAGCGCAGGAACTTCCTGCGAAAGGCTTTCCCATGCATATATGGGTTGGTGTAGACGGGCGTGTATCAAATACTGATAAGGTAAGTAGCCAAATCGCTACTAAAGTGACGTCACCAAGCTCTGTGGACCCCACGATGATGTGTGTGTTGTATCCATACCGTCCAACCATTTGTAGAGATGGTTTTATGGCATGAGAAAAAGAATTAGATAGACCTAAATATCTAAAGTTCAAGTGGATCCACCATAGAAGACAGTGGGATCAGTCACACCCATCGTTGAAACATTTATAGGGGCCACTATAATGTATTTTTAGATCCAACCTATTCATAAGTTAATATAGAGATAGATGAAGTGAAAACAAAAATATAAGCTTGATCGGAAACTTCTGTGGCCTTAAGAAGTTTTGAATGGTAGATTAGGTACTACCCTTCGAGCTTGGGACAGTCATAGGCTCCGATGGCCACTGAGGGGTCACTGTGATTTATGAGTTTTATCCACACCGTCCATCCATATTTCAATATCATTTTCGATGACTAAATTAAAAATAAGGCGGATCTAAAGCTCAAGTAGACCACACCACAGGAAACAACGGTACTAAGGACGGCCATCATTGAAACCTTCTTAGGGTCCACTTTGTCAATTATTTTCCATCCAACCCGTTGATATGATCATATACAATTGCACATTTAATCTTTTTATTATGTCATACAGGCCCAGATGAAGGGAAAAAACAAAGATCAGCTTGATCCAAAACTTTTATGCCCCAAAAGGTTTTTAATGGTTGACGCTCATTCAACACCGTTTCCTATAATGTGGCCCAATTGAGATTTTGATATACCTAATGTTTTTGTTCCATACCATGAAATGATTTGGAAAAATAGATAAATGACATGGATGAAACACATACATCATGGTAGGGCCCACAAAGCACCGACCATCAGCCACTGCCCGGTGGCAGTGGGAGTAGCCAATCCGTTCCCATCTTGGCGGGGGAAGCGGATTGCGTACTGAGTAACTCAGTACCCTTGCGCACTGAGTAAGCTGTGTGGGGTCTACTGTTATTTCTTTATTTCATCCACTCCGTTAATCCATATTAAAAGATAATTTTAGTGCCAGATCCAAAAAATGAAGCAAATTAAAATCTCAAGTGGACCACACTACAGGAAACAGTTTGATTGAACTTCTACCATTGAAAATTTTTTGGAGGCTAAAGAAGTTTTGGATAAAGGTAATGTTTGTATTTTCTCTTTATCCATGTCTTTGTGATCTTACGAACAGGTTGGATGACAAATAAAAATTAATTTGGACCCTAGGAAGATTTCAATGGTGGAAATCATTATTCCACACTTTTTCCTGTGTAATGGTCCACTTGGGCTTTGGATTCACTTCAATTTTGGTATCAACTCCTAAAATTATCAGTAAAAATGGATGGACGGTGTGGATAAATCACATACATTAACAGTGGGCCCAACTGAGTTTACTCAGTCCGATAAAAGCGTACTTGAGTAACTCAGTGCGCAATCCGATTTCGATGGCGGAACGGGGATTTCGTGTTAAAGCCTTCCGCAGGATGCTCCTGCACTGGAAACCCAAGTGGGCTCACCGTGGTTTTTTTTGAGAAATCCATACCGTCCATACGTTTTTTGAGATCATTTTAAGGGTTGGGGTAAAAAATGAGACGGATCCAATACTAAAGTGGGCCTGAAATGTGACCATTGAACGTCCACTGTTGAAATATTCACGCGGCCAAAGAAGTTTTGAATCGTTTTAATATTTATGTTTTCAGTTCATCTCAGTAGGAATTATGTTAAGAACGGTATGGATGGCATGTAAATATATCTATCAACCTTAGAAAGTTTTCAACGGTAGGAATTTCCTACCCACCTTTTCCTCTAACGAAGCTCACTTGAGTATTGGATTCGGCTTATTTTTTGCCCAATTACCAAAATCATTTCAAAAAAATGTATGAACGGGATGGATTTCTCACGAACATCACAGTGGGCCCCACCTAGGTTTGCAGTGCAGGAATCGCAAGAAATTCACATCCGTCATGGCTCTAAGGTGGCGTGTTTAAAGAGGACGGGGATTGCGTACTACCCTCACCCTTCCCTATCTCTGAACGTGCAGTTTTGTAGGCGGGCCAACCGTGATGTATATGTACATCCAAACCGTCAATCCCTTTTCTCAAGTTTTTTTAAGGCATGAACACAAAAATGAGGTAGATGCAACTCTCAAATGGACCACAGCAAATAATAATATTGGTTGCATTAAAATGCACCAGTGCATTAAATGCAAGACATAGTCCATTTGATCGTTGGATCTGCCTCATTTTTGTTTTGATGCCTTAAAATAATATGAGAAAAGGGATAGAGAGTTTGGATGTACATATACATCAACGTGAGCCCACCCATATAACTCCGTTCGGAGCAGTACGCAATCTGCGTCCATTGTACGAACTATTCAAAAAGATCAAAGTTACATGGGCCACTGTGATGTTTTCTTACCATCCCACCTATTCATTAGGTCATGTAGACGTGGATGAAGTGAAAACACAAATATCAAGTTGATCTGAAACTTCTCTAGCTCTTAAGAAGTTTTTAACGGTGGATGTTCAATCCCCACCGTATGGTCCAATTAATCATTGGACTTGCATCTTTTATTGGATCTCACCTTAAATTACCTGAAAAAGTTGATGGACGGTGTGGATCAAACACATAAATCATGGTGGGGTATAAAGAAGGTTCATAGGTTAAAAGTTCATTTTGTATTACGCACAAATTTTCGTAGTAATTTGAAAAGGGGTACTTTTGGAAGAAAAAAAAATTATTTAATGAAAAATCACGGAGCGCATTCCGTGTTCACCATTAAGCCAGACTTCTATCACGAAAAGAATTCAGTGAAAAACCACTTACCGCTTTCAATCTTTCGCGTTAACAACGCATTAACAAACATCACTAAATACGGAAAATTTTCCTCATTCCGCGTTAAGTGCAAAAATTAAGCGGCCGTATACTTGGATGAAGGGAAAACATAAATATGTATTGATCCAAAAATTCTGTTGCCCTTGATAAGTTTTCAACAGTAAATGTTCAATGCTTATTGATTCCTGTGGTGTGGTCTACGGTCTACTTAATCCTTTAATCTGTATCATTATTTTCACATGATTTAAAATGATCTTCCAAATTGGATAGATGGCATAGATAAAACATATATATCACTATGGGCCCAAGGATCCCTTGTCAGGACCAGGTCTCTTATCAGGACCGACGGGGAAATCGGATTGCGTAAATCATTACTCAGTACACTCTTATCGTATTGAGTAAACTCAGTTGGGCTCACCATTAATGCATGTGATTTATCCACGCCGTCTATTCATTTTTTCAGATCATTTTATGGGTTGAAACCAAAATTGATGTATATACAAACCACGTGTGGACCATACCAATGGAAAAAGTGGAAGTATTGATTTCAACCGTTGAAAACTTTCTAAGCCCCCAGTGATGTTTATTTGTCATCCAACCTGTTCATAATATTAAAAAGACACGGATGAAGGAAAAACACAAATATCAGCTTGATATAAAACTTCTGTTGTCCCCAAGAATATTTCAATGGCAGATATTCAATTCACACTGTTTTCCGTGGTGTGGTCCATTTTAGCTTTGGATATATTCCTTTTTTGGAATAAAGCCCTAACATTATGTGTTAAAAGAGATGGACGGAGTGGATATAATGCATGAATGACACCGCGGCCCACAGAGTTTACTAAGTACGCAATCCACTTCCCGTGGCGGGGGTAGCACCCAATCCGTGTACGTAGAGTACCATAAATTGAAGGTGGAAAGCGGACGCGGCTTGGTGAGCGAAATCCACTCCGTCCATCCGTTTTGCAAAATCATTTTGTGACACGCAGCTGAAAATGAGATGTATCCAAAAGTGGGCTGTACGAGAGAAAGCATAAACGGTAAAAGCATCAAGGTGGAGACCAGGAATGTGTCAACGGTAGGAAACATTTTCCCCATTTTTCCTCTCTTATAGCCCACCTGAGTTTTGAATCCACGCATGTACTAAAATGAACTCACGAGTTCCATAGACATTCTGTATTTCTAACAAACATCACGGTGGGCCCCACCTGCATGCCATTACAGGGAGGAAATCAGCGTCCGTGGAAAGCGTACCGGGATTGGGTGCTACCCCCACCAGAACCTAACCAGAGACGGACGATCCTGTCAGGCAATCTATCTGAACTATGTGTTTTATCCAGGCCGTTTATTCAGTTTTAAAGATTATTTTAGGCCAAAGGACAACCGTACCTTAAGTTAGACCACCATCTGTCTACTGATTTCTACGCTGTAGCCTGTCATACGAGTGTACCTTTTTGTGTTTTTTTTCCCTGGACAAACTCTATTTGGAGCGAAAATTGTAAAAATCCACTTATCAAGTGTACCATGCGTATACATTTGAGTCGGACCATCGGCTGTACATTGCTTTTAAATGGTGTAGCCTACCGATTGAACCGTCCGTCCGTGTTTTTGTCACTGGTAACTTTATGATGGGCCCACCTTTCACAACTCCGATGCCATACACAGGTGACACGTCAGCAGAAATAAAAACGTTGCATGTATGCCGTATGATCCGTGGGTGAGGACCATCAATCATAGCTGGTAATCGGATGTGGATTATATATGGCGGAATTTAATTGGGCCAGATGATATCATTGTTAAAGATGAGGCTGCTGTGTAAGTACTGGACCTAACCAACAAGCTTTGATTATAACACGTGGCCCAACCAAATCCTATCAAGATAGAGTCACCACACGCATGATTTTGATGTGAAATCCACTAAGTCCGTGTGTTATTTTGAAAAAATCAGCTAACCCGCATGAAATAATGGAGATGGAATGCCAACCATACATTTATTTGTGGGGCCACCATGATGTGCATCTTTTGTTGAAAGAATCAACCACGACTGTATACGAAAAATGAAAGGAAGATACAAACTTCAGCGTAATTCAAAATCAAGACAGGCCAGATACTGTGAACTTAGCCCTTTTTGGATAACAAAATGTAGTTATGGTTGAAAAAGACAAACAAAAAATAATAGTTGTGTAATTCAGTACAAATATTGAACTTATTCTATATTTTGATTTTGAACTCTGTTGGAAAAATAATTATAATTTACTTATTTAGACAATTAAAATTGAGTTACATGTCTCATGTTTTTAGTTTATGATCAATCTAAAGTGGGACCAACCATATGAATTGTTTATTTTTGAATGACATATGATCATGTCTGGTTGCAATAGGTTGGGTGGTTGGGCCAACCTGACATGAGGCTTGGACTTATTGGCTTGCTTCATGTTTTGGGTTTGGGCTTGAAATGCATGGTCCAATCAAGTATTTTAGGTTCAAGTCATTTTAGTCTAACTTAGACCTTGCCTAGCTTGGCCTAGCCTGATTTGGTATGCACATTTTATATCGTACAAATATCATTCTAATATTGGATTAAACAACCCATTATCTTAAATGTAAACATTAATTTTGTTCATTTTAAGATTTTTGGTTGTTGCACATGTGAGGGTTAGGAATATTTTGTTGGAAAATAGAATAGAAATTTTTCATTAATTTCAGGCAAAACTTGTTGGGCTATGTCTAATTTATTTTCCCTAACATCAAGCATGGCCTTATTGTCCTGGGTCTATTTGAAGTGTCTATCTTAACTGGCATATTGTCACCCCTTACTTTGCATTTAGGGGTCATTTGGCACCGTAGGAACAATGGTGAAGGATGGTAATTGGTAGTAAAGACAAAAAGTAAGGGTATTTAGAGTGTCATATGGTGGTAAATGGATTTCATTTATAAATATTTTACTCGTCTTGATTTCCTTGACTACAGGTGGTCTAGTAAACACTAAAATGAACTATGACCTTGTTTCAAGAATTGGTAGGCCCTAGTATTATGTTTACGGGAAATGAATTCTTCACCACAATTTAACCGTAGTGCTCAAAATTCATCTCGAGAGTTAGATGGACATTCAAAGGAAAAAGCTAAAAGAGAGACACCCACCCTTAATATTTTGTAGGGCCCATAATGATGATTATATGAAATCCACTCTAACCGTTAGATGCACAACCAAAATATAGGCTTAGGGACAAAAAATGGATCCATCCTTGATTCTATAAGCCACTCAAAAGGTAACGGTTTGGATGATAAGGGTTATTCTTTCCTTTCATGTGGCCCACATAAATCTCAAATTAGGCTGATATCTGGTCCTTATGATTAAAATTAAGTGACAAACCTATTGATCAAGGTGAATTTCCCGTAAATATCATGGCGGGCCATGGCCCACAATATTTTCAAGGCGCAGGTGAGTTGACATTATGGCTCTGCATGAAAATGGCTCTAGTTGACTTCAAAAACTAGTGAGTTTGCCCCCATCTTAATGTTTACGTGAATTCCACCATGCATGCTAGGTGCGTTGCCTCATTTTGGTTGAATGACCTAGCAATCGGTCGGGTTCATAATTTATGCAGGCAAGCATGCCTTATATATTGTTTTTTATCATGGTCCATTTGAATCACGATTTGAGTTGATATTTGGGCCCTACAACTAAATTTAAGTGATACACCTAGTAATTGAGATGAGTTTCTATAGACATCTTGATTGAGTTTGAATCAATGGATGACTGACCAAAACCCCAACCCCATAAGCCTAAAATCTGAGAGCCTCAAACTTAAACCCTAAACTTAACCTAGTTGCCCATTCAACCAAATCAACCAGTCAACTCAATCGACCTAATTATAAACACTAGAGCCTTGAGTTATCTTGATAAGATAATTTATCTAGTCAATTCGTTGAGTTAACACATCCAATCAACCTACCTAGTGAAATCATATAGTTAAACCCAAAATCAAGCCTAATTGGAGTACCATGCAAAACCTTAACGCATCATCCTTTACAACAAAGTCTTCACACGAGTGAGGGAGGCTGTTTGCCAAAGTAGGGAATCCTGGTGGAGACTAGCAGCAACGAACGTATCACTAGCTACATGGCACTTCCCCTCTTTGGGATGACGTTCCTTAAGCATGTGGAGCCCCTCTTTTTCATACTCTAAGTGTGTAACTAACATGTATTTACTTCGATGTCCATTTTTTTTTTCTTTCAAATTTACCAATTTACCACCTCATCTAACTCATAAGATGATGTCATGTGACAATCGCTAATCTTAACCCTTTAATCACCTTTTGTACATATATTTCATATAATTTGCAAGAAATTTAGGATTTGAGCTATAATTAGTCCCATTCTTTTTCACTTTTATGATCAAATAGCATGGGAAAGTATCTACCTCCATTTCAAAACATCCTCATCTCTTAGAAATTTAGTCATCAAGTTATCACATTCATCTACCAAGGAAAGTGAGAGCAAGAGTAAGAAAAAAAGAGTCTAACTCTGATATAGTTTAGCTTAGCCAGTGTCTAAGTCTCCTAAGTCATTTAAGCTTAATATGAGCCACTCAATATGGCCTATGTAATACTAATGTTCATCCAACTATTCAAGCTTCAATTAGTTTCATCAAATATGAGCATTAGTATTATGTGATATTCATTTCTTTCTTAATTCTGTACTCTTCAAATACATCACCACTGCATTACATTTTATGTTTTCTCGTATCTAACTGATGGGCATATGCTCAGTAACTTGCTAATATAATTGGTGCTTACTCCATCAGAAACGTATCCAGTTAGCCGTTGTTTTGTCACGAGCATCAACATAGCATTGATCATCTACATACATCGCATTTCTACACACTTTGCACTCTACACTTGGTTGGTTCGAACATATATTCCGCGACTTGTTGATATAATTGGATCTTACCTAATATAAATCGAACTGATTGATCATCGTTATCATTGCATTACATTACATATTTTGTATGTGAGAGCTGATCATAGTCCTTAGAAAAATTAGTCAAATTTTATAAAGTAGAGACCATACATCTATACAAGTAGAGTGAGTGCCCGACACCTTCCACTTTTAACACTATTATTGTCCCTTACTTAAAATCTTTGGAACGCAAACTCAATAATCATATCAGGATTAAGGATTATTGGGCTTTCAATCCTAAGCATTTCTATATGGTTTAACTGACTTTTGTATGAAAATAATTATTTAGTAATAACTCTGGTAAAAACATAACACCCTCTTAACTTCCAACAAAGAAAAAGCCCTTAAAAAATGCAACTCATGAAAATTGAGTCAATTCCTCCACCCGTGATTTGACATCAATAGTTTTATATAAAATTTACATTTGGCTATTAGTGAGAATTGGTAAAATAAGCTAAATGTATCATACACTAATTTTAAATTCACATGGAGTTGTATATAGTAACCAACACAATCAATGGATTCCAATTCCCATCAATTATATGTAACTGTGATTTGTATTATGATTTGTGAGGTAAGAATGACCTAAAAGTGGATAAAAAGAAAACTAATATATAGGTGATTAAAAATGTTTTTTTGAGTTATTTTTAACTCAATCAGAGCGAAAGGCTTCGGGCACAAATTTACATTGCTTCCACTGGTGTGGGCGATAGGAGATTTTCATGAGGGAGATAATTTTCATGTACAGTGAATATAAGGTTTCTAACGCGATCGACGGAGTGGATTGCATTAACGCAGCATGGTGGACCCTACAGAGCTTGCTGTGGACGATTCTGTTACTTGGGCGGAGGCACTTATTGGTAATCTGGATGAGGATGCTGCTTGAAGACGCACACCCGCGTGTACGGGCCCGACTCACGCGCGTGAGATCCAGGCCATTCATCAGGTGGTCTTCAAGGCCCCTCGCACTCTTCCTGTAGAGAAGCTCGTTAGGTTATCAGATGGGCCACACAAGTACAGAAAAACGACGACTAAAGATGGATATCCTCCGGTTCACATTCAACCCACAAGCGTGGCCGGCCCTGCATGGAGGTTAGGATGCATTCACACGCGCGAAAACGGACAGATCCCACACACGTGCGCCATGTCGGCCCAGATGTTCTCAAGATGTGAGCCGAAAAACAAGGCCATCCATAATTCGAGTGGGCCAGACAGAGAGACACTACGGAAGGAAACAGCGATCACTGAAACTTTCTGAAGGCGGAGGGGGTTGGTCCCGCGTACAAGGTCCTGATAAAAACCTTCGGCGTTCTCAAAGAAGGTTTCAATGATGGGCGTTCCCATCCTCACCATTCCCTGTGGTGTGGTCCATTTGATAATATACCCTCCCTGCTTTTAGCTATCACGTCTTAACACCAGCGGGCTCAAACGATGGACGGTGTGGATGTCACCCAAACACATCACACTGGCCGCACAGTGCTTTTTCTTAAATGGACTTTCTGTAGCGACACGTAGGAAATTCGCGTCCCGCGTACCGTTGACCTCCCGCAGCATCCACCCACGAACCACCCAGGCGCACGTTAGCTCCGACGGAGCAGAAAGAAGGCATCGGTCCTTGTTTCCTGCCTTCGCTCCATTAACCGAGTCCTCTTTAGAAAATTCTCTCACGCAGATCTGTGGATTTTAATACTTGCTTTAAAAAAAACAAATCAAAGGTGAAGAAAGAGAAGAAAGGGGGAGCGAAAACGATACGCAGGGGTGTTGAATGCGCCCTCCCCATTTCTTGGGAACTTCTCCCCCTGCTTCTTTATAATACCAGGCAACGCTTCCATAACAGCGGCAGAGATCGAGAAAAAAGCCTTCGAAAGCCAGTGAAAATAGCCTTTCCCTTTCCTTCCTCCCGGTTTCTAAAATGAGCGGATGGGATAGGATTAGGGCATCGGGTTCCCGTCTTGGAGGAGGGAGGTCGAGGAATTCGCAAACGACCGTTCATCTCGGCCGTGTCCAGCCCCAGCACCCTGGCCACCGCACGATCCACTGCAATGATCGCGAGGCAAACCTTCCTGTCAAATTCAAGGTCCGTCTAAGATCCACTGCCGATCTGTTCTTTTTTACGTGTTTTTTCTTGAATTGGAGGAGAATTTCTCGATCCTTCCTTCTGTCAGATTCGTGTATGGGCGTAGATTTGTTTTTTATTTCTTTATTTTTATCTGCTTCCAGCGTAATTTGAATTTTCTGTGGTTCTTGTTTTTCGGTTGATTCGGAGTACGCGCGCTCTTAGTTGAAGAGTCTGGATTTTGTGATGTCTTTATTGTGAACGCGATGCTGTCTTGATCTTGATGTTTTTGGTGGGAATTTGAAGCATGAAATTTGCTTAGTTGTGGAATTATCTGGCTTTGGGCAGCCGAATGATGACTTATGAATCTTTCTATCACCACAGAGTATTCAGTTGAAACTTCAACTGTGTCTCTATTCTCAGCATCGAACATGCCGAGAATTTATTTGGGATTGACATTTTTCATGGTCTACTATTTGCATTTTTTTTTATAAAAAAAATTCAGTCTCCAACTCTCGGTATTTTAACTCTCTCTCTCTCTCTCTCTCTCTTATTCTTTTCTTTTCGTTTTTCTCTTTCTTTTCTGAAAGATAACCACTAAATTATTAAAATTTAAAACAAAATAAAGGAAACAGAGAGCAGGGTGGAATTCTTGGGGGTGACCACAAGGTAAGTGACTCTCTCATCACTGCAGGCTCCTTGGCCCTGCCCCCACAAAAGGAAAAAAATAAAAATAAAATTCAAAAGCTTCGAGAAAACAAATAATACCAAGGTTCTCATTCTCCACCCTTGGAGAATTGCAGATATTTGGTGTTACAATAGACCATTCAATTATAGATGCCATGATTTCTCCGTTGACATAATCCAGAGAAGAAGTTCTATAATAATAATCTCCTGTTTCTTTCCTCCCATACTCCACACTTCACGGTGAACTAGAACATTTTCATGGAAGATTCCCTTAACCAAGACTGGCCCAAACATCCAACCACTAACGAGATTTGCAGAGATTTGGGTGCAACATGTGAAGACTAAACAATTGAAAGAAGTGGTGCCACACCTCCTTTATAGCCAAACAATGCAGGAATAGATGGTCAGACGCTTCTATATCCCCCAATGCATAAAGCACATATTCAGAAGGGAGAGTGTCTTTTTTTTTTTTTTTGACAGATTATGTGGAGTAAGTGTTTTGTTTTCTATACATGCAAAAGCTTCTGCCCATGGCGGGATTGAGTAACCCCAAATTTTGGCGTACAAAAGCTTCCACACCCTCTCCTTCTCTCCAAATTGCCTTTTTTGTTTTTGGAAGAGATTACTGAATCTTTTTGGGAAGGCACAGCGCAAAGAATTACAACCCCAAATGATTTACATCTCTTGAAAGAAAAGAAAAATTACAATTCTCCAATGCCTTTAAAGAGGAGGCCCACTCTATTACAAAAAGCTTTGCCTTGTTGAAAACAGCCCCCTCTAAACCACTTAGGTGTCATTTGGATGCCGATATAGTTTTAAATTGTAAACACTTTACACATGAAAGGAGTTTCATGTGTAAAATGTTTATATGCTATTTTGTTTGGCTTTTAAGTGGTAATCCATTTATGGGTAAATAGATTATGTGTTTGGTTAACTTGTAAAGTGTTAGCAATGTAAAAAGTAGACATTCACACCACATAGAGCTTAGAGCAGTAAATCCCGCCAAAATTGCAAATCAAATAAAAAGGACTTGATTTTTTATTTTTTTTTCGAGGGGGGGGGGGGGCTGGATGGATTGGTTGTCCTCCACCCATCATAATGGGCCCCAAATGGCAATCTAGAAGTTTTAATGGTGGGAGTCCCATCTTTCACTCATGTTGTCCATTTGATGACCAATTAAGCTATTTTTTTGGAGCCATTGGAGAGCATCAAGGGAAACACATGATGGACATATTGGATGTGCCGTACACACTGCATAGGCTCTAAACATCACGAGTGTATATCAACCTTTGTGTTTTGTTATGTATAATGTCTTCTTAGTTGTAAAGACTTTACCTGTAATTTGAAACATGACTTATTGCCAAGTTTCAAATTACAACTAAAAGTTGCAACGTGGCCTTTATAGGCAAATGCAGGTATCCAAAGAGCCTCTGCAATCCGATTACCTATAATCCCTTCTACAATTTAAGGATTTTACAGGCATCCAAACGACCCCATAGAT
The DNA here is from genome assembly GCA_037074715.1 of Magnolia kwangsiensis. Classification (NCBI taxonomy): domain Eukaryota; kingdom Viridiplantae; phylum Streptophyta; class Magnoliopsida; order Magnoliales; family Magnoliaceae; genus Magnolia; species Magnolia kwangsiensis. Next base: position 105,161,388 of record CM073581.1, read on the forward strand.
TCTGGAAATATCTATCATTTCTTTCTCCCCAAATCACCATAGGCCTTCTAGCAACGCAAATCTCCAAGTTGCTCTTCTCATACTTTCAAGCCCGACATCATGCTATACCATTAAGATAATAGGTTGCCAATTAAGCCCGACATCACCCAACACACCTTGAACAAATTTATGAAACTTCCCCACATCTTTTGAGTGAATGAACATTGAACGGAGAGGTGAGCAATTGTCTACACATTATCCATGCACATTACACAGATGTTGGGGGTCATTATTGACCTTTTTTTGAGGTTGTCAATAGTTAGGACTCTTTCTCCCTGCACGCCAAGCAAATGCTGCTACTTTCCTAATTTATGAAACTTTTCTCACTCCAAGTTACAGATTTATTCATTTATTTTGGATGAATAACAATCTTATTAACAAAATGATGTAGGAGGTGGCACCGGTACATTCCTAGCATGGTTGGACCAAAAGAAGGTGAACCGTAAATTGGCCGTAACTTTTGATTCGGGTATCATTATGGGGTACACAACCTATCAATCGTTACTGCAATAGGCCATCCGAGGTGAACCTACCTATAAAGTGGGTCACATCTGTCCGTTTTGCCAGAAAACGTGCGCTTTCAGCTCAAAAACAAAAATTTAAGAAAAAATTACTATTTTTAGTAATTTCGATTTTTTTTAATATTTTCTTATTTTTAGAGTTTTGGAGTTTTTACTTTTTTAGAAATAACTTTTAAACATGCTAGGACTCTTCTAGCAAAAGTTTATTTGGAATTTTTATTTTTAGAAATTAGGCTTCGCTTTAGAAAAGTTTTACTAGAATTAGGATTTTATTAGAGTTAGAATTTTGCTATTTTTGATAATTACGAATTTTGGTTTAGTTTCAGAGGAACTTCTTGTGTGAAGGTAGGGGGGGCATAAGTTTCATCTTATGAAGTGACATGATGTGTAAAAGTCGAAGATAGGAGGAATAGGATTTGGCAATGTGAAGGAAAGAAATAGGGCTTTCTCAGTAGGTGGTGGTAGAGATTTGGGAAGGAGCCAAAATAAGAATACTTGTGATATAACATTAATATGGGAGTGGAGTGTCAGAACTGTGGAAAACCATAATTAAGTTTGGGGTATCATCAGATGGAAAACTAAAGATTTGGTAGCCAGTGGGATATCTTGAGGAAAGGGGTTCTCTTTTGGACCAGAGCCAGAGACGAGCATCGTTTTTGGGAGGACCTGTGAGTTGGAGAAGAGGTTCTTGCAGAGCATTCCTTACACTATCTTCCATTTTCTGTGGAAAGGGGGTCTTGTCAGAGAATTCTATGAATTTCTAGGTGACAGCATGGTCTGGACACCCTGTTGTTACTTGAAGTATGAAGAAATAAGTAGTTTCGACAAATTGTTGAGCATTTTGAGTGGTGGAAGTGGGTCACGAGTGGCACATTTACATTGAAGTCTTTTTTTTTTCTCCTTCCTGCAAATGTATAAGGGGTGCTGGATCCATGATTTTAAAAAAAGGGCGTGTTAGGATCCCACTCTCTTCTTCAAACATTTGTTTTATGCCTTGGGAGGATAAGGAATTTGTCATCCATTTCTTTTGCATTGCACGTTTATGCAGGTGTTGTATCATATCTATCTATCTTTTTCTTTTTTTTTTTTCTCTGTTCGGCTGGAATGAGTGCTCTCAAGGTTGCGATGATCGATCTTTTTTGGGGGCTGGAAAGGGGGTCCATTTTCAGTGCAAGGAAATACTCACGGGCGAGTTTCCCATTGCTATTATGTGGGAGGTGTGTCAGGTATTGGGGACTTTTCAAAAGCAAAGTTGTGATAGTGGATTCTATTGAAAGAAAAAAACTGCTGCGATGTTAGAGTGGGTGATGTTGAAGCTAGAATTTTGTGGCGAGGCAAGGGAAATTTTCTTCAGGAAAGGGGAAATGCAGTGAGCTCAAGAGGGCTGTTTGGTTAGTTTTTGTGAAGGCTCCTTTTCCCTTGGGGATGTGCAACCTGTGTTTTTTGTTTTTTGTTATTTTGTTTTGATTGTCTCCTTTGTTTTGTTGCTGGGGGTTGTTTGGTGGTTTCAATGTTGAGTTGGGGGAAGAGGGTCACTCAGTTTTATGTTGCTGCTGGCTCCCTTGCTGTATTCTGTTTCCTTTGATTCTCTTCTCAATAATTTCATGTTTATCTCTCTCCCTCCAGAGGGAGTTGTAGAAGATTGATGTGGATGTGTGGATTTAACCCTTACACTGTACTACCTTGTTTCACTGGCATCTTGTTTTTTCAGACAACAGGTTACTAATTAGCTCTTCAACTTTTCAGGGGAATTCTGTATCAACAACAAAGTACAATCTTTTCACCTTCTTGCCAAAGGGTTTGTTTGAGCAGGTAGCTAAGTTGTTAATCTGTGCTGATTAAATACTGAGCTGAAAATGATGCCTTTATTCATTCTCTTGTCGATATCTTTGTATGTCATTTTTTTTTCTTTTAATAAATATTTCATTTGTCATATTCTCCTAAAATGTTTGTGTATGCACTGGCAGTTCAGGCGGGTGGCAAACTTGTACTTTCTTATGATCTCAATCTTGTCTACAACACCAATCAGGTAATTTCCCCCAGCTAAACTAGTGTTTATTTAATGTGTTCTTGTGTTCTCGTTTGATCAGTCCTTGCGCACAGCAGAATTCACTGTTTGAATGACCAACCCTCGTACCAAGAAGGATTCTTAGAGCTCATAACTTCACTGAAGATATATAAGAGAACCTTAGTTTTTTTTTTTTTTTTTTTTTTTTTTTTAAATTTATAATCTTGTTATGCTTCAAAAAGATTATGTACTAAGAAATTGATATTTGTGCAGTCCTGTGCATCCTGTTACGAACGTGGTCCCACTGAGTCTAGTGCTTTTTGTTTCTCTTGTTAAGGAAGCATTTGAGGATTGGGTGAGTATCATTCTGTAGCGTGCCTCATGTTTTAGCCTGCACTCACGGTCTTTGCAGTGATATTTTGAGATCTATATTTGTTATCGAGAAATAGTCTGTTTCTTCATTTTATTCTGGATTACTTGAAGGTGGTGTTTCATTTTGGATATTGTGCATTGCAGCAGCATGTAATGTCTGGTGATGTGACATATCTGTCTTTTGCTAATTCATTGTGCAGAAGCGCTTGCTCAATGACAGAGTGATAAATAGTACACCTGTTGATGTATTGCAAGGTCAGAAATGGGAAAGTATTCCATGGAAGAAGCTCCAGGTTGGGGATCTGGTTAGGGTGAGTTCTCCTGACCTTTTTTGTCTTTTGTTTTTGCTATGATGTGATGTCTCAAGTGACTTTTCCAGAACTGAACTTTTTATGATCGTTGTCACTTTTACATGTGGGGCTAAGCATGTCTATCCAATGTGAAAAACAGATGTGTAGACAAGGATTGATGCTATGGAAATTGACTGGCTTTTATCACTATAAGTTTTAAAAATAATAAGTGAAAATCAGTGAGGGTTGTATGGATGTTTGGTGGTTTATGGGACGTGTTGCTCTGATGGGTGGGTTTGGTTCTGAATGAGACCTAGTGCAAGTGGGGAGGGGAACATTTTGGTCTGAGAATTTGTGGAGATTCATATGTGGGTAGTAACAGACAAACTCTTCTTCATTTATCAAAATCATGGTTCTAACTGATCACAAGTTGGGTGGCAATGATGCTTCTCAGCTCAATTATATCTGGAAATGTTTCAGGTCTGACCTGGAATGTTTTGGATATTCATTCAGGGTGGAAAGGTGGTCCCAGCTTGATTCAGTTCCTGAACCTGCCACCCTAAACTCATTTCTGCCAGCTGGCAATTTTGGGTACACCAATACAAGTCATAAGTCTGTTCCTAGTATTGTTTGGATCCCGTGATCTGAACTAAAAAATGAATTGCATCCAGTTTGCACCTTCATGTTGCCAACTGACTCTTAAATGGATTTGCAGAACTTTCACCCTGCATATTATCTATAGGGCTCTTACGGTGGGTTTTTTTTTTTTTTTTAAAATAAAATTATTATCACATTTGGTACAGATTAAGCAGGATGGATTTTTTCCAGCAGATATCTTGTTCCTTGCTAGTTCCAATCCAGATGGTATCTGTTACATTGAGGTTTTGTTCTCTCTCTCACTTTTATAATTCCTTTGAAAATCTCTTTACCTTTTCATTATAGAAAAATACTTGCTGGTAAGAATATAATGGAAGCGCTTCATTTATGATGTAACTGATAGTAAATCTTATTCTTGGGTTACAGACTGCAAATCTTGATGGAGAGACAAATTTGAAGATCAGGAAAGCCCTTGAAAGGACTTGGGATTACTTGCATCCTGATAAAGCTGCTGAATTTGAAGGTCAAATGTTTCCACTACTGTTTTAGCCATTGACGTTTTGAATGCATTTGGTCCCAAAAATTTCCTGTGACCTGAATTATGTTATGGGAATTCATTACTTTGGAGTATAATATTATCAGCACTTTAAACATCAGCCTGTAAATTATTTGACTAATTTTTCGTCAATCATTTAACTTATTTCTGTCATTCATATCCCTCATCTGGCAGTCCATGATTATGGTATTTCTTGGTAAGTAAGCTCTATTAGTCCCTGTAGGGGAAATAATTGCAGAACACTAGGCCAATTCTTCTTCTACACGCTGTTATTTCCATCCCTTTGTTCAAGCACCCTTGGAGAACTGAACAAATTAACAGGCCTATGCCAAAAGGTCAACAGCATTATCCTATATCTGACAGTTGTTTTTTCCCCTGTCAACCATGAATAAATGTGTTGAAACATTGGGCATATTATTCTGTTTTCACATTGAAAGCTGATTCCGGTTGCATTGTACGAGCCGCTCGTTAAGTATAGCTGCTTGTTATCATCACCATGACTATTCCAATCGAAGCATGTTTTGTGATGTTCAATCGAAGCATGTTTTGTGATCGTCATATTAAAAATAACTGGAATGTCAATAACAAAGGGGTGGAATGACTCTTAATAGGGCTCATTGCTACATTATTAGGCATCCACTTCTTTTTATTTTTTGGTGGGAAAGATGACTGGATTTTATTGAGAAAGCATGGATGAGGAATCTAAGCAGAAAATACATGGGCAAAGGATACAAGCATAAATGAGAAATCATCCGCCAGCTTTAAATCATGATCATGAATACATCATAGTGAAGCATTAGGCATATTATTCCATTCACACCTCAAAAGATGATTTTGGTCGTGATGCAGGACCGCTTGTTAATTTGCTGCTTGTTATCGTTATCATGACTTATGCCAATTTAAGCATGTTTCAAGAGGGCCATATTAAAACATAACTTGAGTTGTTGATAGCAAAGGAGTGGAGTCAATCTTAATAGGGTCTATTGCTGCATTCTTGGGTGTCTACAAAAAAAAAAAGAAAAAAGAGACTGGATGTCGACAAAGCGTATATGAGGAATCTATGCAGAAAATACAAGGAAAAAGCAAAGGAAACACTTGGGTAATGATTTTTTTTTTCCCTCTCTTTTTTGAAAGAAAAAACACCAAAGTATTAATTGACTTCCTTAGTAGAAGAGGCCCACTTAATCGCATCCATCTCCACCTTACTAAAAACCTTTGACAACTCTCTTTTGCTAGTTCTTGAATGTTCTATCATTCCATTTGTCCAAATGGCCCACAACTTGCCGAAAAGAGTCTCTAGAGTTCCCTCTCATTTTTACCAACACCTCCTCTGTGCCAAGCTAGGAGAAAGACCTCGGTCAACTCCGGCATCACCCAATAACAATGAAAGAACCCCCAAAAGAAAGCTCTCAAACTGATCTAATGAAAGTGGAACGCAGGAACAAATGATCAATTGACTCCACATCCCTCCAACACAAGACATAAACATTAGGGATTACCATATATCGTTTTTGGAGGTTATTTACTGTAAGCACTTTTTTCCTTCCCACTAACCAAGCAAAAGCCGCCACTGTCGGTAATCCCCATGTGACCAAACAAACTTGGTGGGTTTGCAATAAGACCGAGGCTTAGGGGAGCGAATTACCCCATAAAGTGAATGTACTGGGAACTTGGCAAAACTCTCCCATTTCCATATCCACCATGGTTTTAAGATTCATCTGAGTCGAACCCCCCCATTAAAAAAAGAAGAAGCTCTCAAACGGATCTAGTGAAAGTGGAACGCATGAGCAAATGATCATTTGACTCCATATCCCTCTAACACAAGGCATAAATATTAGGGATTACCATATATCATTTTTGGGGCTTGTCTACTTTAAGCACTTTTTTCCTTCCCACTAACCAAGCAAAAGCTGCCGCCATCGGCAGTCCCCATATGACCAAACAAACTTGGTGGGTTTGCAATAAGACTGAGGCTTCGGGGAGCGAATTGCTTGCCAGAACTCTCCCATTTCCACATCCACCATGGGTTTAAGATTCGTTTGAGTCGGGTGTGACTTGGACGAGTCAACTTGGATGCAGAAGGACCAGATCCAGTTTGATAGCACGGATCAAGGATATGGGGTTTGACTTGGGATGCCTTCTCCGACTCATTACAACTCAGATGATATTAGGTTTGGCCGATTCAATCCTGTGGTACACTCTCTTTCGCAGTTGTCTCACAACTATCACAAGTGCTCTCTCTACAATTACTCCGTCTGCGCATGACATGTGGTATGCAGGCACTTGAAATTGTACAGTTGGTATACAATCAATGTTGTCAAATCACATACAATTGCATAAGCCATCAGCCTAGCTGATCACTTATGCCATTGCATAAGCGCACAAGTGATCGTTAAGGCTGACGACTTTTATTTTTGTTTGAAAAATAATTTTTTTTTTTGAAAAAATGGAAAAGCGGGTGTAAAGAATTGTCTAATTACTTGAAGTGAATGGATTGTTTTTTTTTAAAAAATAAAAATAAAAAATTTAATACCTATTTCATTTTAGCTTGACTATTAGACCATCCATGAGTTTTAAGTTATGTCATATTATATAATATAACAAAATATTTAACTAGTTATACTAGGAGAGGAGTGTATGTGTAGGTCCTTGTGTAGGGCTGTAATGGTTTGTGGTGAACCTATTGAAAACTATTGAGATAGTTAAATCCAGTACACTCGAGTTTGAGTGTGTCCACCGGGAGTGGAGTATGTACTTAACCGAACCACTATATAACTTATATTTGTGATTGCTTATGTGAATGCATTTATATTCTTGCTTGTGATTGGATGTTTTTTATTCATATGGATGCACGGTTAGAGTGTTTGCTAGGCACTTAATTTGTTGCACACATAATTGGTATTTTTATATCTCACTTCATAAACTAGTTACACAGTTGAATCTATTGTAGTCTATGCTCTTGGGCCCACATAACTTAATTGTTTTTAATTGGCAAATATTTTAAGTAGTCATATTCACTCCCTCCCTTTAGAACTTAGCCATAGCTTTAAGCTCTGTAAGCTTTGACGCATCACGGTGTCGTGTTAGACAATTCACACAATTTCATATCTATGTTCATAGGCAGTAGCACAAAGCTTTCTTCTTTATTAAAACAAAAGAAATCAAGAATACAAGGCTCACCTCTCTCTCTCTCTCTCTCTCTCTCTCTCTCTCTCTCTCTCTAGCCGTACAATCTCTCACCAATTAATCAACCTTCAAGAAATTGAACCTTGATGAGTTGATGTGTGCATAACATAATACAATACAAGTTACAACTCTACTAGTTACGACCTTGGGAAGTATGCCATTGCATAGGGTGTATGCGATGGCATCATCGCATAAGCCATCTCATACATTTCGCATACAAAAGTATGCCATCACATACACCCCAGACTAATGGCATATGCAATTTCAGTGGCCCATTTGACATATGCGATCACATATGCCAACACTACAATAACACAAATTAACCATCCGAATTGTAGAACGCACTTTCTCTAAGTTACAATCCAAATCAAATTGGTTGAACAATCCTAACCTTTGATTCCTTGATACTTGTTAATAAGACCATTAGATGTTTTCAAATTTAACCTTTTAAAAAATAATTTCATTTTTTACCGTCAAATAGATGTCCATCAATTTGATAGTCAGATAATAAAATAAGGCTAATATTTTGTTCGTTGCTCATCTAAATTAGGACCCATAATTTGGGTGGTTTAGTTTGAATTAATTATGTGCTACATATGTAATTTATAAGTAATTACTAAGTGCATGTGCTTCATCTATTGCAACTGCCGGAGTGTCATGGTTTTTTCCCTGTGAGGTGGGGCTAGCTCAGTCCATTAGGACACAAATTTCCTACACCCCCATTGGTCATTAAGCATTAAGGGAGCTTGTGTAACCAAAAGCTTTATGGGGCCCACACCAATGTCTGTGTGAAATTCACTCTGTTTAGCAAGCACATGCTAGGATATCAGCCTGGAAATGAGGCAGATCCAAACTTATGTGTACCAACTAGAGGAAACAATGAGGATGGAAACTCTCACCACTGAAACCTTCTTGGAGCCCACCGTGGTGTTTATATGCCATCCAATCTATTCTTGAGGTCATTCTTAGAAGGATTAAGGTAAAACACAAATATCAGCCTGGTCCAAAACTTTTGTGAGCCCCAAGAAAGGTTCAATTGTGAGTGTTCAGTCCCATTGTTTCTTATGGTGTGGTCCACTCGAGTTTTGAATATGCTTGATTTTTAGTTTATGTCCTAACATGAGTTGGCGTAATGAATGGACGGAGTGGATATAACGTAGACATCCCGCCGGGCCCACAAAGCTTTTGGAGTAGTGATTGGGGGCGATTTGGCCCGACCTGTCTAGGTCAATTTGACTCAGGACCTAATGAGTCAGTTTGAACCGCTGAGACTTTTAACCATGACACCCGACTCATCCCTCTTCGCAAGTGGCCTTTTTGGATGGAGAATAAAAAGCAGCGAGATTATGTCCTGCAGTTCCTCCTCCTAGAGATTCCGTGGCAAGGGGGAGACCAGTTGTTGGCCACTCATAATGAAGAAACAATGAGGTAAGCTTTGTACAGAAGTAACTCCCTTGTGCACCACCCTCCTACCTTGAAACCATATTTGCATGAGATAATATCATTCCCCAAGATGCCTTCTTCTAAACCAAACCTCCAAAGTCATTTAAACATTAGAGCCAAGTTCATAGATCTTGGCTCTCTAATTCCTGCTCCACCTTCGCAAGTCGGCTTACAGACCTTATCCCATTTCAACAAATGGTACTTCTGCTTGTCCTGTGCACCTCCCCACAAGAAATCTCAGCTAATTCTTTCCAACTTGTCCAAAACAGAAGCCGGACAATGGAATAAGTACATGAAGCAGCATGTTAGACATCTCCATCTTGATGAGGGTTAATCTTCCTCCCAAAGACAACTGTCTACTTCTCCACCTTGACAATTTCTTATCAATCGTGTCTATCACATCATCCAAAAGATGTTTCTTGGGCTTAGTGATTCAGAGCAAGAGACTTGGATATGAGGATGGGAGATGACCAACTCTGCAGCCAAATGCTTCTGCCATCAATTTCACCTCCTCATCTGATGTTTTGTTGCCCAGAATATTGCTCTTATGAATATTGACTTTCAACCCTGACACTACTTTCAAGGAACCAATAGTTTTCCACAAGTTGTCAGCTTCCTCCACATCTGCATCATGTAAAATGATAGTGCTGTCCGCAAAGTAAAGATGAGAAACTTGGAATGAGTCATTTCCCACATTGAATCCTTTAACTAGACCTGCCATAGCCCCTCTTCTTAACATCTTACTTAAGAGCCTCGAGCCACCACCACAAACATGATCCCCTTGGCTGGGGCCTCTTGAAGCATTGAAGAAGCCTTTTCGGGTGACCCATAATCTGGTGAAACTATTGCACTCCTCCATCCACATCTGCTGCTACTCCCTGCAACCCAACCGGTCGAGTGTATAATCGAGAAACTTCATGCCAAGTATGCAGTTTCCAAATCTAGCTTGCAAATGATGCTTCTACCTTCTCTATGCCGAGAGTCTATACGTTCGTGTGGAATCAAAGCCCCCCATCTATGATTTGCTCCCAAACACAACAGCTCCTTGCACCTTTGATATACGCCTCTCGAAACTTTTCAAAACCTAGATGCCAAAATTTTCACTAGTATTTTCTGTGGACCCAATAAGGATAATAGTTCTAAAATCTTTTAAACATTCCACCCCTTTTTTGGGATGAGAGTGATAAATTGACGCAAATCAGTTGAAAGAATCCCTATTTTCAACAAAGTCCAACAAAAAAGCCATCAAATGATCCTCAACCACCTCCCATAACACTTGATAGAATGCAATAGGAAACCCATCTTGCTTGGGCAACTTGTCCCACCCAAAGAGTAAACCACCTCTTTTACTTCCTCTTCACAGCCAGCCTTTTCGAGTTTTCTGTCTGCACTGTAGAAATCTGATCAAAAGCTTCATTGCTTTCAATTTTCTTAGAATAGTTGCTCAAGGCCAATGTTCACTCACCCACTTCAATGTTTTGGGCTGGTCAGATTCGGAAAGCTGCCAAGAAGTTTGCACAAATTTATCATTCAATCACTTGATGATTTGGATGGACACATGGCATCTCTTTGCAAATGTCATGTTTCTTCTAACATTGTAGTGGGTGCAACTAAACATGCCAAGGCTGCCTCCCTTTCTTTTCTTAGAGCCACACCATTATGAATTAGTACCAATCTTTATTCTATGGTAGGTGGATGGATTGAGTGGCATCGCTTCCTCATTTGTAAGAGACCATTACTAGGATTATAATGTCTCCTAACCCATCATATACCTAGACAAGTTGAGTGCTTTTGGCACCCAAAATATGAATTTGCTCAAAGCAGCACACATCTATTTTTTTTAGGACTTTTCTCACTTTTTTTTTAAAAAACTCAGGTACTTTTTTTTTTGTTTTTTTTTTTACACACACTCACGCCACACGCACACACACGCACACCGTGGGATTTCACCACCATGGGTACTCGAACCCTTGACCCGGTGTTGAAACTCCAAGGAGTCTACCACCTGGGTAAGAGTAAGGACCCGGGACTTTTCTCACTTCGAGATGAGTTCCTAACAAATAAAAATAAAAGATCGAGTGTTATGGTGGATTCTGTGCTTGGTGCTTCCATTCCAATGCTTACATCTCCCTTTCAGTAACCAAGTTAATTTAGTCTAGTGATGCTTGCAAAAAATTTTTCTTTCTGTGTTTGTTTGCATCCATTAAATTTCTCTGAAAGATATTTATTGTGTTTGCAGGGGAAATACAATGCGAGCAACCAAATAACTCATTGTACACTTTCACTGGCAATCTTATCACCCAGAAGCAAACATTGCCTCTTTCCCCAAATCAAATTCTCCTGCGAGTATGTTTTTTTCCCCTTACCTTTTGAATTCTTATAATTTTCATGTCCTAAAACACCCAGTCTCTGATCAATACATGCATGCTGGATTGGTTGTGATAAGTTTATACTTAATTGTACTTCTCTCCAAGATATTGTCAAGAATCCAATAAATTTATGTTCTTTGAGGCTGGATCACTTCTGGTACCATCCAGTAAATGCTACCACTGATGTAACACTTTCAAACAAAAGTGGATGGGACATGCTCAAGTAATGGGTTGCACATAGCAAGGAACCCACCGATGCATGTTTAACAGACAACATATGCCCAAAATTTCCACTGCACCCTAACTGTTGTACATGATCCAAAAAGGGAAATTTGCAAACAGTTAAGGTCTCTTGCATGCAATTCCTGACAAGACTGCTAGGCGCAATAAACACGTGTTTGTCTTAACCGTCCATTTGTTCGACACTAATATTATCGAGCTATGATGCAAACATCATATTTATTTGATGAACCTAACCACCCAATCTATAACATGAATATTATAGCTGAGATTGAGCAGATGAAAAGTGGATCTGATCACCATCTTGGAACATCTATTTAATAGGCCCATGCTTTGGACTGCTTATGATGCCAAAGCACTTTGGTTAGATGATGCTAACCATCAGATCTCTGACTCATTAAAAAGGATGGTAAATGGAATGACCAACATTCAAAGAGTTAGGATTCATCCGATTAATGTGACTCTTGCATCTTGCCTTGAGAATGGTGGTATGTAATGGATGGAAACATTGGGTGCATTTGCGTTACCTTGTGTGTGTGGAATGGACACACCTACTAAGAAACACACCTATGATCATATATGTGCTCATCCTTTTGGGTTTGGCTTATTCTCATGGAATGCCATTATTTTGAAAAAAGAACTTTTTGTTCTCTCTTTTTCATGTGATTTGTAGAATACTCAATGTGATTTGTAGCTTGAGTGTGGTGTGATTCCATTCCCCATTCAACAGAGGTGTGAGGCTTCCCATCTGTATCTTCCTTCTCTCTTCCTTTCTATCCAAAAGTGGTATCAGAGCGAGAGGTCTCGTGTTCGAAACTCTTCACTGGGGGTGATTAATGCAAGGGCATTTTCACACCGGGCTCGAGTGGGGTGTCCTATGTGAAGCGGGAGCACACTTAGGGTGGGCGGCCCGTATGAGGTGGGTGGCTCGTGTGAGGTGAGACCTATGTGAAGTGGGGCCCACGAAGGGGGTTCGTCCGATGGCTTGACTTAGGTTATGAGATAAAGGGACTGATTCACCATGCCCTATCAGTTCGAGCTTTTAGAGTAGGTGGTTAGTTGTCCTACGTCAAAAGTGGTATTAGAACAGGTCTCATGTTCGAGACTCCTCATAGGGGGTAGGGGCATTTTCATATCGAGCTCGAGAGGGGTGGCCTATGTGAAGCAGGGGCACACTTTGGGTGGGGCGGCTCATGTGAGGCGGGTGGCTTGTGTGAAGTGGGACCCATGTGAAAGTGTGGCCCACGAGCGGGGTTTGGCCAAGGGCCTGACCTGGGCTATGAGATAAATGGATTGATTCACCACGCTCTATTAGTTCGAGTTTTTAGAGCAAGTGGTTAGTTGTCCTGCTTCATGTGGTAGGTTGGTAAAAGTTCAACAACCTAATGTCCACCTAACATTTTCTTTTCCCCGGTTGGGGACTGGGTGGTGCAATTACTATAGGTGAGGCTTTGTGTGTGTGCATGTTCCATCATCATGGTTTTGAATATCGGTTACAAAAAGGCTACCCCCCCCCCCCCTCCCTCTCTCAAACTATCAAATAAGCTTAGAAACTCATTTCAAACTAGATCTAGGCCTAATTTGTGGGATCAAAATAAAAATCCGAGCAGATTCGATGAACTGAAGCAGCATGGACCATTTTGGGAAAATAACAAAAGGGATGAACTATCACTTTTTTATTGTTGTATTTCAATGTAATGGGCCATATTCCACCAAATGATGCTTGATCCGACTAGGGTCTATTTGACTGACTTTCTATAGGTGAAGCTGATGGATGGCATTCTTATTGAACAATGGTCTGAGACACCATTGAATACATGTAAAAAACAAATAATTTTAAAAAATAATAAAAATTGATAGATTCTAGTGTTTTACTTTTTCCTGAAATTTTTTCAAATTTTTTTTTTTGGACAAAGATGTTTCTGGGATATGAGTCTGTATTGTCCAATACATTCTGATACATTAAGTTTTCAGGCCTGGCCGATACGCTTGACGATACTGATATTTAAAACATTGGTCATCATTGCCCTGCCCCAGCTGCTAGGAGTAAGCTGAAATGACATTCTATTCTCTGGTAGCTTGGCAAGAGTTTGATGACTGGCCACCCACATGATATGAACCCTCCACCCAAGCTGGGGGTTGACAGAAAAGGAAGAAAAAAAAAAAAAACAAAACAGAAAGAAAGAAAAAAGCTGGGGACTAACAGGTGCAGTTGCTACTACTAGGTAGTCTCTATCTATGGATCATGCCATATGTGTTCTTAAAGTATTCCAATATGAATTCAGTGTCTCGGCCATCATCCTTGTTCTGTCCTAAATGTGTTAATTTTGACTTTTTCCTTTTGGTCAGTGATGATACAATGCAGTTTGCAACTCAAGATACACTGCTCTCTCACTGTTCTCACAAGCAGAAAACCTTCATACTAGAAGCTTCTAGTGCCAACTTCATTTTAATTGCTCATCTTCATCATGACCTTGTATTGTTGTAGGGATGCAGCCTCCGAAATACAGAATACATTGTTGGAGCTGTTGTATTTACTGGACATGAAACAAAGGTGTGTTGTCTTTGTATTGTTGAATTCCAGTCCCTCCTTTTTCTTCAGTCGCATATGGCATGAGGCTCAATTCCTTTTATTTTTATTCTTTGGGAGGTATCTGCTCTCTCTTCTGCAATCTGGATTTGTGTTGCAATTTTGTTAGTTGTTTATGGGTTTCATTGATCAAGCTGCAGGTTATGATGAACTCTATGAATGTCCCTTCCAAAAGAAGCACCTTGGAGAGGAAATTGGACAAACTCATACTCACTTTATTTGGTGTCCTCTTCCTTATGTGTTTCATTGGAGCGATTGGCAGGTCTAATCACTATCCAGTTAGTTCTCCTTTACAAGTTGTTATTACTGCATTCTTTCCTGACATCATTCACATGACAGTTCAGGGAAACATTTGCTTCGTGGACTTGTTAACAACAGAATTTCACTATATTCCTTTCGTCATGTTTTTGGAGGATCTTTTTTGTGGATGTGTTAGGAGTCATGCACATCAATTCAAAAAGCCCATGCCTGTTAATTGCTTGCTGAGCTGCATTTGCTACACAAATACTTGCCTTCTTTATATTCAGATTTTGATTTTCCCTGACTGATCAGTTTCAACTGAAAGGGCATGCATATGTTTCTGGTCATTGTTTTGTCTTTCCTTTGAATTGAGGTTCTGTTATTAATGCTGGTGACTAAAACTAGTAACTGTATGTTTGGAATCCCCAGTGGTATATTTATCAACCGCAAGTACTACTACTTAGGTCTCAGAGAAGGTGTCGAAGATCAATTTAATCCCGGCAACAGATTTGTGGTACTGATTCCTCTTTCGAAGAACATTTGTTCTATAATGAGATCCATTTGCATGCCATTGGCAACTGTGCTACGTAACATGCTTCATTTCTTGTTTATTTGCAGGTTGCCATTCTCACCATGTTTACCCTTATTACGTTGTACTCGACCATTATACCTATCTCTCTTTATGTTTCGATTGAGGTGGGTGCCATGAGTTACTCAGTCGAAGCAGTTTTTCTGCAGATATGTAGAGACAGATTTCTCTTTTCAAATGTTCCTAATAATCCATGTTGAATGGTATTTTATTTTTCTGTTAAAATTTCAGATGATCAAATTCATTCAGTCCACTCAGTTCATCAATAAGGATTTGCATATGTATCATATTGAAAGCAACACCCCTGCATTGGCACGGACATCCAATCTGAATGAGGAACTTGGACAGGTATATCTGTCATATCTTACTACCATATAGGTGCAACTTCATTGTTTTTTAAAGCAGATTTTCATTCTTCAGTTTTATATTTCATGGAGATTCAGTGGTGATTGAATACCTTGTTGTTAATTCTTGAAGGCCAATTGCTGCTAATATATTCATTGACATGCTGTTTGATTAAACTTTCTAGGAATTTTATTTGAATATACTTCTTTTCTTAGGACAGGTGGAGTACATATTCTCTGATAAGACAGGAACCTTGACAAGGAACTTGATGGAGTTCTTTAAATGTTCAATTGGTGGAGAGGTGTACGGAACTGGGATCACTGAAATAGAAAGAGGAGCGGCTCAGCGGAATGGTTTGAACATCGATGAGGTATGTTCAAAGATTGTGGTAAGAACATGTTATTTATTATATAAAATTTTACTCATTCTATCTGGTTTTATAGGTAAAAAAGTCAGCTGCAGCAGTGCATGAGAAGGGTTTCAATTTTGACGATGCTAGGCTTATGCGTGGTGGTTGGAGAAATGAAAGCAACCCTGAGACTTGCAAGGTAAATTACCAGATGCAATTATAGCAGAACAAAATGCCGGTTCATTCATCTTTTTGGGGTCATGTTTTGCATGAAGCATTCACATAAGTCTGGGGCTAAAAAATGTATATTTATCCATTCCATCGTAGGAAAGTATCATTTCATTGGTCTGTGCAGAGATAGTTATTAATTCTGGAACTACTAGCTTTATGTGGAACTAAGATGCATATTCCGTAACTTCAAACAATACTTATTCAAATTCTTAAATACATAGTTATTCAATGCTTTAACTTTTTTTTTTTTGGTCTTTTCCTTTGGTTTTTTCAGTGCGGTGATGTATTTTTAGAAATTCTCTTGATGCTCCACATGCCTCTATATGCCACAGCTACCTACTTAGTTTCCTTTGTTGTCATTTAATCTTTTAAATAAGTCTAATGTACCCCTTTTCTTGAATCGTTTACATCGCCTTCTTATAGCTCCATTTCTATAATAGAAATCAATTTCAGATGCTTCTTTATTTATAATTAACTTTACATTCACAGACACTCTTATTCAAGTATATCAGAATATTTGTTTTTTCAGTGATAATATGAGAATACTTTTTTATTCAGTCATGGAAACTTTTTTTTTTTTTAAATTGTATTTTGTTTTTTTAGTGATAATATGAGAATACTTTTTTATTCAGTCCTGGAAACTTTTTTTTTTAAAAAATTGTATCAGAACAATTAACTTTACAATATTTTGTTCGTTTCATTTTGTCTGACTTGCTTTAGCCTTCTCCTTTAAACACAGTTCTTGGAACTGAATATCTTGTCAGAACTTTTGTTGGGGAAGGATTCCAAATGCCAATAAATGATTTGTAACTGTTGAAAATAGATCATTGAAATACATTTCGTTGATCACAATAGAACCTATTGATGGACATCTATAATTTTGTTCTCATATTAGTTGCTGCACTTTCTCAGAGTTCTTACCTTTACTTCAATTCCACTGTAAAATTCTTAATGGAAGTTTCTATTCTCTGAGTAGGAGTTCTTCAGATGCCTTGCAATATGTCATACTGTGCTTCCTGAAGGTGATGAATCCCCAGAGAAGATCACATATCAGGCTGCATCTCCAGATGAGGCTGCTTTGGTTACTGCTGCAAAAAACTTTGGCTTCTTCTTTTATAGGTAATTTTGCCATTGAAATATCGGTAATCACTGTGTAAAACTCAGGCACCTATAACATTACTGTTGCTTCTGATTTCCTATTTACAACATGAACCAATGTCAGTGCTTGGTGTTTTAAATATCGACGATATCGGCCGACTTTTCCCATGATAAATCTTGTATCCCACCTATGCGATACGAAACACAAAAGTAGTGGGATATATACCACATGTTCGATCCGGTGAGCATTTTTTATTTTTATTTTCGATCCTTTTTTCTATAAATCATGTTAAATCATTGTCAAATTATTACAAATCCATGTTTTTTCATGTTTTGCATTCCATGAAAAATCATGGATTGGGAACTTCGATTTCGAGATTTGGAGGAGAAGGAATGAGTTGTGGAAAATTGGAAAAAAAAAAATAAATTCAAAATCAAACATGTATGTAACCTAATCTAGTGATTCTTCTTTTGCTTTTGAATGCATTTCTTGTGTTTCCACACGTCTTCTTACATTTATAAATTTTATGAATAGACTTTGAATATACTTGCATCAATTCGGTTAGACAACGCATAGATTATGACCCCATAAAAAGAAAACCTTTTATGTGCACTTGTTTGTTGTAATGTTTTGATTTGTGTGTATTGATGTCTTTTTGAACAATCATTGAAATTTTGTTGAAAAATTCGACCAATTTCCAATGTTTCCCTATGTTTCCAACAACAGTGATACATTACGCGATACAATTGATATATCCCATGTGATAATCGATGCGTATCTGTATCCCCATGTTTCCAGCACTGCTTGTTAGTGTTTTCACCATAATCCTCTACAATAATGTGTCTTTGTTGGTCACATCTTTAATGCTAGGTGATGAAAAGAGGATAATGTGATACATGGCTCACTTCTTTGTACTGTATGCAAGGGTTTGGAGTTCTGATTAGTGGGCTCCATGCTTCGATAATCCAGACCATCGGTGTGTTCTGCACCAGTATACTATATAGATGAAGTAAATTCTTTGAGATTCGAATATCCCAGCGAACAATGTTAGGACCTTCAGTTGAATGTGGTTCATTGTTGTACTTCTCTTCTTAAATGTCTCTCTGACAAACTAAAAAGTTAAGATTATCCCATCAAGGAGATTTTTGAGCAGTGCAATGCAAGGTAGGACACAACATACTAATAGTCTGGGTCAAGGAACCACAGGCACCACTTTGGGCCCGATAACCCGTGTTATACTAGGCAACAATTTGGGCCACGCATAATATGATTCCTTGTAATGAAAGTTCCTTTGAGCTGCGATCTTTGGTTGCACTTTTCAAGATCAGAACAGTAAGCTTCAGGTACGACAGTTTCTGGAATTATTATTACTTTTGTGATGGTTGATATTTAGATGAATACTGAAGCATTTATCCCATTGGGTTTGTGTGCTTTGGCAGCTTAGGGTTTGTTTGGATGCCTGCAAGTTCTGCAAGTGGGTAGTGACTTACAGGTGGTGTTTGGGGGAGGAAATTCACCTGTATGTCATAGGTAAAACTGCCAGGAAACTTCATGGGCCTGGGGCCTGGGGGTGAGAAGTCACTTCCCTGTAAGTGACTTACAGCTGAAAGTCTCTTGCAACGTAAAAAAACTTAATGGGAATCCAAATGACCCCTTATATTTTGAGGGAGAATGCTACCTAGGGCCAGTGCTTTCAGGGGCTTGGTTATGATAAAGTGCTTACAGCCGATTACCTCCCAAGCAACAATATGGCTATTGTGAATGGTTGCCGTTTGTGCCTCGGGAATGCTGAATGTGTAAATCACCTTTCTATTGGTGCCTCTGTCGGTGTTCTAATCAAAACCCATCTTGGCGGTTGAGAGGTTGGAGGCTGGGGGCAGGCCCTAAAGGTCACAAAGGAAGGTTGTTATGGTACATGTGTTTCGTAGCTCTTCTATGGGCTATTTGGAAAATAAAGGATCAATCGAACCTTTGATAACAATATTGAATCGGTGGTCCAGGTGATTGAAAGAGTTTTAGATATCACTTCAGCTCTTGGGCATTGGTCTTAGTGGAGTCTTTGGGCCTTAGAAGGGAAGCTTTCCCGAGGGCCTGGTTGGTTGCCCTTTTGTAATATTTTAGTTGGTTATTCTTCTGGGATGTTCTTTTGCCTCTGTTTTCATTTTTGAAAAATTCTTATCGATGAAATATAGTATGTTCCATGCTATTATTTGTTGACTCTAGAATGGTGGGTTGATATGTTTGCTTTATTTTCTAGCTTGCCTTTGCTAATAAAGTGGTCATCTTTCAAAAAATAAAAACATACTTGCTATCATGGTTGGTGGATGATGAAGCCCTTTTATACACTTACGTGGCTGCTCAATGTTGCTTGTGCATGCTAAGCACATGTTAGTGCCTGTGTCATGCATCAGCTCAAACCATGTTCAAAAAATTGTTTGATACTTAGTTGACTTGATTTCAGTGGAGAACAAGATGAGTTGACTCACCGATACATGTGTACTGTTTGACTGTTCTTGAATGATTCAAACTGAGTTGGAATGAGTCTTATTGTTTTCTTTCCTTGGGCAAGTTGTGATTCAAAACCGCTAAGTAGGACAATACAATGCCAGCTGCGAAACCAGTTTTGAACTGTATCTGGTGACAAAATTGTATCTTTTCTCACAATGAATGTACTCTGAAAACCATCAGTCTCTTTGGCTGGGAGCATAATGAAGGAAGCCCTTCTCACAACTCTAGAAATATATTTAGGAATGGATTCCATTCTTTTTTGGGCCAAGGCGACAAGGTGAGTTTTTGGCATGATGTGTGACTTGATGAGATTTGCCTAGAAGAATCCTTTCCGTCTCTTTATTTGCTTTCTGTTAACATATTCCTTGTGCAATTATGTGGGGTATATGGAAAGAGAGAAATCATAGAATCTTTGAAGGTATAGGTATTCCAGTGGAGTCGCTAAAGAGAAAGATCCAATTTATGATGTGGATGATGTCCGACCCAGATTCCCTCTCCTCTTGGGATCCATTTGTATTGAAGCAAAGCTCTGTCTGCATGTTAGACTCCTATTTTGTTTTCTGGTCTTGGCAGATTCTCGTTGTATTGAAGATGATTGCTCGTTATCTCCTTTTTGCTCTCTGTTTTCTTCTCTCCATCCTTCCATTTTGAAATAAAACTGAGTTGTCATTCAATATGTGTATGCGTGCATGAGCGTGCACACGTGCCTCTTCTCTTAATTGTTATCTTTTTGAAAATCATATTCTTATGTTGGCAAATAATAATAATAATAATAATAATAGTAGTAATAATAATACTGCATATGAATGACAGGTTCTTTAGATGAGTATCTCATCTTTGGTTTGGTGAATGGCAACGTCTTCTCTAGTAACTGATGTTGGCTAGGGGCTTGGCTAGAAATAATCAGATTATTGAAAGTTGCTTCCTAGATAGATTGAATGAATATCTAATGAAGCATCCTATGTACTTCTCGATCGAATTCTTCATAATCGTTTGTGTTTCCAGGCGTACACCAACTATGATCAAGGTTCGTGAATCACATGTGGAGAAGATGGGTAAAGTTCAAGATATCCAATACGAGATTCTAAATGTTTTGGAGTTCAACAGGTGGCTGCCTATGCTTCTGAATATTAACATTATACTTGAGTTTATACTCTTCCATGGCACTAGCATTAACATATCTTTTAATGCAAATAGTACAAGAAAACGCCAGTCCGTCATATGTCGCTATCCAAATGGAAGGCTTGTTTTGTATTGCAAGGTGATCATTTGAGGCTCCTGACATTTTGGATGGTTATTATTGCTCATATCGAGCCAGGTTGCACTCAAAAGATATTGTATTTCACAGGGCGCTGATACTGTCATCTATGAAAGATTGGTGGATGGAGACAATAACTTAAAGAAAGTAACCAGGGTGCATTTGGAGCAGTTCGGGTCTTCTGGTTTACGTACGCTTTGTCTTGCCTACAAGGATTTGAGTAGTGAGTGGTATGAAAGCTGGAATGAGAAATTTATCCAAGCCAAATCATCTTTGCAAGACCGTGAAAAGAAATTGGATGAGGTTGGTATTTTATTATGACATTTTTTATATCAATATTATTCATCTTCATCATCTATGCATTTTTTAATCAAGATTTTTATGAAGTCTTTTATTCTGAAAAGAATTTGGATGAGGTTGGTGCTTTAAAATACATGTTTTCTTTACCTGTAAGCTTCAGTGGCATTATAGTTATCTGGAATTTTATTCTTAACCTGTACTTTTTTTTTTTTTTTTGATAGATACAGTATCCTAGTGAAGTTACACTCAAGACATTTGTTTTGTAAATAGTACCTGAAAGAACAACTTTTATCTGCAATGTTTGTTTTGTTTGTTGAAATCACTTTTATTGACCAGGATAATGTTTTTGGCCACCCACAAACATCCATTGAAGTTACATCTTAAAATTAGTTGGCTGTGTTTTTTGTGCTGTGGTCTTTATAGCTGACGTGGTATAACCCAATTCACTTCGTTAATGGAGAAAAGATTAGGGTAGAGTGAGCTCTCTCCCATAGTCTCTTATTTATAATAATCCCTAACAGAACCGGGTCAAAGCCCCTACAAAGTACAAAGCCCAAAAAAATCCAAGCCCACTCTAACACTCCTCAAGCTGAAATGTCCCCCATCCCAGCTTGAACACAATATTAACAAGATCAGAAGAAGGAACCACCTTGGCATGGACATTAGCTAGTTTATCCTGCAAAGAAACATGAGAAGGAAAAGTGAGACCCACAGTAAGCTATTTGTGAGCAAGCTAACACTCTACCTTGATATGTGTAGTTTGCTTGTGGAACATCAGGTTGGAAGCAATGTGTATGGCTGCCTGGTTGTCACAGAAAAGGAATTTGGAGTAGAGATATCAACATCAAGATCAAAAGAAGCATCTGGAGCCAAAGGACCTCACACGTGGCTTGACCCATAGAGTGATGCTTCGCTTCAGCAGAGGAACGAGCAACGACAGTATGCTTCTCGCTCCTCCAAGGGACTAGGTTGCCATCAACAAATGTACACTAGCTGATGGTGGAATGGCGAGCATCAGATAACCCAACCCAATCAACATCTAAATAGGCGTTCACATGAAGGTATCCATGATCAAAGAAAATAACCCCCTTGCCAGGAGACGACTTCAAGTAGTGGAGAAAACGATAAACTGCTGACTACATAAACTGACTCATGAGACCACTGCATAAGCAATATTTGGCCATCTCATGGAGAGATAAATTAGCCTACTAACCGGTCACTTATATCAGCCAGGACCTGAAAGATGAGTAGACTCCTTAAGAGTGAAGTGATGATTCTCAGACAGCCAGGAATCCAACATACCGGTCTCACAGAGTGGATCAACTGTATACTTGCGCTCATAGATGAATATCTCATCCTTGGATCAGGTGTCTTCGATGCTTAATGTAGCAGTCCAAGATTTTTTTTTACCTCAAAGGTTGAGGCAAGGAACTCTTTGACAGCCTTGATATCATCTGCCTTATCTCCTGTGACAATGATGTTATCCACAAGGACGGCCAAAACAATTGTTGGAGATGATTGCTGCTTGATAGCACGGAGTGAAAAAAAAAAAAACCATGCACAAACCGAATTTGAGAGACAGCTTGTCTAAAGCATTCAAAGCACGTTGAGGTGCTGCTTGAGCCCATACAGTCCCTTTTCAAGTTTACATACTTTCCCCTTCAAGGCAGGAGGTTGAAATTCTATAAGAATGCTCATACAAATTTCTTCTTTCAGATCACCATGAAGTAGTTTTTTCACATCCAACTGATATAAAGGCTGGTGATGATGTAATCCAAACAATTTTTAATTTTGCCATGGAGCAAATGTCTCATGATAGTCCACCCCATGTTGCAGTGTAAACTCCTTAGCAGCCAACCGAGCATTATATCGAGCAATTGTCCCATCAGGGTTATACTTCTCTTATACCATGTTAGTGGCGAAAAGATTTTAGAGAGAGCCCTCTCCTATGGCCTCTTATTTGAAATAAAATCAAACCTAACAGAAGTGGACTCAAAGCCCTAGAAGGAAAAAGTCCAAAATGTCCAACCCACTCTAGCACACGTCGTCGTCTTCATCATCATCATCATCATCTAAGCCTTATCCCAATTAATTGGGGTTGGCTACATGAATCCTATTATGCCATTCCACTATATCAAAGGCCAGACCTTCAATTAGACCATAGGTCATTAAGTTTTTCTTACTATCACCATCCACTATAACATGCTTGTTATCCATAAATGCTGCAGTTCCTTTTTATGCCCACATGGAGATGAACTAGTTGTTGACTGTTCATTCACATAATTTTCTTCACGTGGCTCCAATAAATGGTCTAATCATGTAGGAAAGGAACAGTTGAAGAATTAGCTAGCTTTTTTATGCTTCGTCTCAAGGCATTTCAGATGTTTTAACTTTTTATGTAGTGGAGAATCCGATAACAATGTTCATACATGGTGACGAATGTTAGTGTTTGTTTCTTCTTGATAACAATGTTCATACATGGCAACAAATTTTCATTTAAATGCATAGGGGTGTGCGTGTTTTCAAAATTTCTTTTGTTACTGCATGATAAAGGGTTCATGTGGTATGAATTGGATATATTGGTGTGTAGTGGTTGCATATAGTTGTGATATTACCATGCTTGCATGGGTATGCCTTGTATCTTTGTGTTGCTCTCTTACATCATCATGGACAGATAGTGTGCATATATCTATTTTCTCTAAGAAGATATCATATAATTGCCACTCGTTTTCCCAGTGGATGAGGTTTCACCTTCTTTATTATGTGTTAAATTCATTAGGTGTCAGAACTGATAGAGAAGGATCTTATATTGATCGGATCCACTGCTATAGAAGACAAACTTCAGGAAGGAGTGCCATCCTGTATAGAGACTCTTTCTAGAGCTGGTATAAAGATTTGGGTTCTGACAGGGGACAAGATGGAAACAGCAATAAATATAGCCTATGGTAAGTCAATGTTCGTTGAAAGATTGTGTTCATGTCCACTTCTACTTGTTTTGCTTCCAGGACATCACATCCAATTTGCTGGCCTTTTCGTTTCCCTTGTGCAGCCTGTAATTTGATCAACAATGACATGAAACAATTTACCATCAGTTCTGAAACTGATGCAATTAGAGAGGTCGAGAGTCGGGTAAGATGCATTTTAAAAATTCCTGAAGTGTAAAATCCCCAGTGCTTGTACACGTAGGTGACGAGATTGTTCTATTGGGGCTGTTTCCTTGCTAAGATTGTCTTTATATTTTATCATTAGGGTGATCCAGTGGAGATTGCACGTGTTCTCAGAGACTGGGTGAAACAAGAGTTAAAAAAATGCATGGATGATGCTCAACACTACCTGCATACTGTATATCGGCCTAAATTGGCACTTATAATTGATGGAAAGTGTTTGATGTATGCATTGGATCCCACTTTACGAGTAACTCTGCTCAACTTGAGCTTGAATTGCACTTCTGTAGTTTGCTGTCGAGTTTCTCCACTACAAAAAGCACAGGTAAATTTCTTGGTGGTTATGCTATATTATATCTCAACTAGATGAGAACATCTTCAAATGTATCCATGAAAAAAGAAAAGAAAAAGAGTTCATTGTTAATGAGAAAAAGGGATAGTGGAGTTGTTTCTGATTTCCTTTTGGCAAGTGTTGAAGGAGGCCAATGCCTTAGCTTGACTTTGTGTGTAAGGCATTAAGAGGCAATCGATACATGCGGCCTAGTTTTTGAGTCCACAGCTAATGGCTGACAGCTTGCTTTGCAACATTGAGGTCTTGGGTTCAGATCCAGCGTACCTAGGGAAAAAAAGAAGAAAAAGAATAGCATGTGACCTCCATTATCATCTATTGCTTGGATGGATAACTGTGTAATTTTTCCCTCTTTAATAAAATTTTGTTTTCCTATGAAAAGTAAACTGTGTCAAACTTGCCAATTAAAGTTCATAACATATACCTATTTTGATAAAGCAAACACTCTTCTTCTTCTTTTTTTCCTTTTTTCTTTTTAATAGAGAAGTGTTGCATTATGAACTTAAATAATGGAATTCTTCTTTGTCTCAATACAGCTAGCAACTTTTTAACTTGCATTAAACATTTTTTGTAAACTTGTTGTATGTATTCAATACCTATCATGGATATCTGGAACATCATCATGATCTCTTTTGCATCAACTTATTGACCTATGTGTGTTTACAATTTTCATTCCATAGTCACTTACCATGCACCATCATGCATTTTGAGGGAGTGGTATTGTTGAAAGGATTGCATTCAGCCCTAACCATGACACACCTACTCTCTGGGCAATCAATAAATTGCTATGCTGTTTTGAAGGTGACTAGCTTGGTCAAGAAAGGTGCCCGAAAGATCACGCTTAGTATTGGCGATGGTGCTAATGATGTGAGCATGATTCAAGCTGCTCATGTTGGCGTCGGCATAAGTGGGCTGGAAGGAATGCAAGCAGTCATGGCTAGTGATTTCGCGATTGCTCAGTTCCGCTTCCTTACTGATTTGCTTCTAGTGCATGGGCGATGGTCATATCTAAGATTATGCAAGGTTAAACTATTCCCTGATTTCCTTTACAGACTGTATAACTTTAATTGAATCTATTTAGCAAGTCTCTTACTTCCAATACTTTTTTCTTTTTTTTTTGCAGGTTGTAACATACTTCTTTTACAAGAATCTTACTTTCACATTGACTCAGTTTTGGTTCACGTTCCAGACTGGTTTCTCTGGTCAGAGATTTTATGACGATTGGTTTCAGTCCTTGTATAATGTTATTTTTACAGCACTACCTGTGATTATTCTTGGCCTATTTGACAAGGTAAGATATTCGTCCCCCCCCCACCCTATATTGATTTCTGGAGTACTGGTCGCATGTTTTGTTCATGAGTTCCCATGGGACATATGGCAAGCATATAGAAGGTGGGGACCACTCTTTTGGTGGGCCCAACCATATAAGGTCTCTGTCTGGACTTATGTCTGATCATGTTCCTAAATGCTGAATTTGAGGAAAGAAATGGCCACCGACCATTTCTTGTCTTGTTCCAATCATGTAGTTAGGATCCTAGAAACCAGCCTATCTTTTGGGACAAGGCCCATATATGGTGGGGCCCTCTGGATAAGTTGTCCACATCTTTTAAATGTCTACATTTGTTCCCATGGACACTCGTGCGGAAATTTGCATGCAATTGGTGTCTCTTAATTCTTTTCTAGATAATAGAAAAGTCAGATGAGAAGAGTTTTGATTGGTTCAATAGAAAAAAGTTTATGCTTGGTTCAACCGCTCCAACGCTGCAATTTTTTGCCAGGACGTGAGTGCTACTCTATCCAAGAAGTACCCGCAGCTATACAAGGAGGGAATAAGAAACACGTTCTTCAAATGGAGAGTTGTGGCAGTGTGGGCTTTCTTTTCCGTATTTCAATCCTTGGTCCTCTATCATTCTACAGTCGCTGCCAGTCGCAGCAGCCTCAATACTTCAGGCAAGATGATTGGCCTTTGGGACGTCAGTACAATGGCCTTCACCTGTGTGGTAGTGACTGTCAACCTTCGCCTGCTAATGGCCTGTAATTCAATCACAAGGTGGCATCATATAAGTATTGGAGGGAGCATTCTAGCATGGTTTATTTTCATCTTCATCTACTCTGGAATAATGACCCCATACGATAGACAGGTAGGCTTTCTTGAGTATACTAGATCATGCTATCCCTCAAGCTAATGTGTTGTATCTTACTTCTCTGTTTTACATATTCTTGCAGGAGAACATATTCTTCGTCATATATGTTTTGATGAGTACATTCTATTTCTATATCACCCTTCTGCTTATTCCTATCTTTGCACTTCTTGGTGACTTTGCATACCAAGGGTGAGACTCTCTCTTCTTCTTCTTCTTTTTTTTTCTTTTTTTTTTTTTGGGGGTGGAGAACATTTTCTGAGAATGTGTTTTATACAGTAGCCCTAAAAATACTTCTCTATCCAAATGCTTTCTTATAAAATGCCACTTTCTTGCCCTTTCCTTTTCCAAGCTCCCAACAGGTCCTCAGGGTGTGTTTGGTTGCACCAAATATCATGAAAGATTTCATGATATTTGGTTTAACAACCAAACATAATCTTTCATAATATTTGGTGTAACCAAACTCGCCCTTAATTAACTGAATCCAAATCTAGTTTTCTCATTTCCTGAGTTAAAGAGATTTAATCCAAGTCTGTTTGTTTTCAGGATTCAAAGATGGCTTTTCCCCTACGACTATCAGATTATTCAGGAAATCCACAAGAATGACCCTGAAGTGAGCAGCAGGGTCGAGTTGCTGGAGATTGGGAACGACCTGACGCCGGACGAGCAGAGGAGCTATGCCCTCTCTCAGCTTCCAAGGGAAACATCAAAGCATACTGGTTTTGCATTTGACTCACCAGGATACGAGTCATTTTTTGCACTACAGGCCGGCGTCTTGGCCCCACATAAGGCATGGGATGTGTGCCGCAGAGCCAGTGTGAGGCAGCAGCCAGCACCACCCAAAAACTGAAATATGTACATTTTTGACCTCATCATTCTGTAAAATTAGCTGTGCCATATGCAGGTCTTGTTCTTTATTTTTGTTTCTTTTTTCTTTTTCCTTCACATCTGGTATATTATTTCGTGGCATTCCACTTGTTATGGTGTTTTCCAATGTTCTTATGAAGCTCCACGTTAGATCTCCAGGATCATTTGGCAGACCTAACTGGACATTCTTTTGTATTATAACAGGTTTTCGTGAGTTATACTCTAATCAGACCTACATAATGCTGGTATTATGATAATAATAATGATCTGCTGATTATTATCATAATTGGTTTTCCTCAATCACTGTTACTGTGACGATGAATGAGGGGCCTTTTTTTCTTCTTTTTGCTGCGTTTGGTTGCATCCAACTTCATGAAATGATATATATATATATATATATATATATATATATATATATATATATATATATATTGTGAGTACCCATCTGTTTGTGGAAAGACATTTTTGTTTTTCTTTCAAAATTGGATCATCTTCGTGGTGCTGTAAAATGAGGTGGCCCAAAGACAAGCTGGTTAAGAAAGAAAAAACAGGAATGACTCACATTCAATCGAAAGGAGGATAAATATTCCATGGCCAGGATCCTCCAATTTGGGGAAGTTTTAACTTCATGTAGCCCTCACATATCAACGTTTGGAACACTGAACCGTGGGCTCCATTTGTATAATCAAAGCAAATACTTGTTTTGAAGTAACCTGGTTTTATTGAAGAGACTGATTACCTATAGGCTACGGTGGGCATATTTTTCCTTCCATCTGTACATGCAAACAGTATAGACAGCATCATGAAGATCACCTGCGGAACAATTCAGAGTGGTTCACTTGTCAGGTGGGCCACACTGTTGCAATCAATGAATAACTGACTGTTTCACTCCAGATACAGGTATGGCCCATCTAATGAGTGGATCAACCTGAGTTTGGAGATGAGCAATCTTTACCATGGGTCGTACTATTTGGCTGGTACAGATGTCCCATCTCTCGGCACAATGAAACTTGTGATCTCAGTAGTTGTTTCTAGATTTATTAGTATTGCCAAATCATAATCATGGCATTATGTTTTCCCTTTACCATTCACAGGCAATGAAACTAACAGTCTTCATAGCTAGGCCTTGGCTATGCATTTAAGGACCTTTACCTGAGATTAGGCCTGGGCCTGTTCAATCACATGGATGGCCACGATTTAAAATAAAAATAAAAATCAGGCTAGAAAGTTAGATCCAAGGGTCTAGCGTGTCTCAAAGCTTCTTAAGGCCATAACTTAATGACCCAAGGGTCTAGCGTGTCTTATAGCTTCTTAAGGCCATAACTTTATAACTGCATATCCATTTTGTATATGTAAGGAAAGCTATTGATTAGCTGTACATGCTAGCCTATGCCAAAGGCTGTTGGCCTCAAATTGCTTTTCCAAAATATGGTCATTTTCTTTTGGCTTAATTTTAAGTTTTAAGTTAATATTTATTATTATTTTGTAAGTTACGAGTTTTACTATTTTTAGGGTTTAGAGTGTCCTAAGATAGCTTAAATTAGGACCCATTACGTCATTTGGTATCAGAGTTGCTGCATCAATTAACAACAAACCTATGGTGCTCTTAAGGTATGAGTCATTGATGAGCATGGAATTCCTGGCTCTTTAAAAAAAAAAAAAAAAAAAGGAATTCGATTGTTCAAATCAAGAGAAAAGCGAGGATTGACTGCTTGATCGAGGATATGGATCACAAACATAAACATAGCAGTAAACACGACCTATGGCCATTGACATAGCTCCCAGTTAGCTAGTTTGGGTCCAACAGCTACAACACCCATGTCAAATTATAGACCATGACCGTACAAGAGCAAGGCTAACTCAGGGAGTCGGATGCTTTTTGGAAAATCAGATGTTGAAAAAGATCCACCAACGAAAAGAAGAATATACTTGTGTAGATGGACCGCCTCTTGATGATTACTCCATCAAATTACTTGATGAATCAACAGAATCAGTTGATGGATTCATGTTTGGCCTAGAAATGTCTCAATTGAATCAAAATATCAGTTAACAATTTTATCAACAGAAATAATCGATGGATAAGTAAAAACAGATGACTTGATGACCAAAATATGAACACTTTCACAATCATCCCAATTTCCCAAAGCGC
Source organism: Magnolia kwangsiensis (assembly GCA_037074715.1). Lineage (NCBI taxonomy): Eukaryota > Viridiplantae > Streptophyta > Magnoliopsida > Magnoliales > Magnoliaceae > Magnolia > Magnolia kwangsiensis. Next base: position 105,191,188 of record CM073581.1, read on the forward strand.
ATAGATCAAAAGTCAGTAGTGACTACAATAATATTGTGGCAAAGGGATGCTCATCGGGAGTGTCTAATGAAGCCACAATCAACATCCTTACAATCCATGATTATAAATCCATTGTTACAAAAATGGTAGAAGTCAACACCATAAACACAAAGGAGATTGCAAAAAATAAGATGTGAGATTTCATTTTCTAAAGTTTCATCATAAGTATAAAACTCCAATCCGACATGTAGGCCTTCACCATTAGTTGCTACCAAAGATAAAATCTACGTGACAAATACAAGTCATCATGATAGGCTACTAACAAGTTTAATTTTTTGAGATGAGTATGGCATAAGATAAAGTCAACAACAATTACATAGACTGCCAAGATTGGAAAAAGAATCAGGTTAAAAAGTTCAATCCAACGTCTAGGGTGCATTATAGCTTCCAATAGCCAAAGCCAAAGGCCATTTATTTATCCTTGGACGGTTTTCTAAAATAAGTTCATTTTAGAGTTTTTTTAAGTTTTAAGCTAAAATTTATTATTTTTCACAAGCTACAGATTTGATTATTTTTAGGATATTTTAGTAGTTTAGAGGGATAGCTTAAATTACTTATGTGAAAGAGTTTGAGTCAATTTACAAACTATTTAATATTTTTAATAATATTTTTATATTTTAGGAAATGTTCTACTTTTTTGAAAAAAGTTGTATATTTAGGATTTAAGGTTGTGGGATTATATAAGCCTGTATCAATTGCTTTTGTAAACAGACTTTTGAACAATAATATCAGATTCTCTCTCATTTTATAGAGATTCTTTTCTTGTGTATTAATGGCTATTTTGAGAAGTAATCTCTTTTCTTCTATCCATGTGTCAACTATATTAATAGCACTTTCACAGCGGGCCCCACGTGATGAATGCTACCAACTTGTCATAAGCATGCATGATCCATGAAATTTTTCTTCTCCAATCCTTCTCTAGTTTTCATTTTGGTTGCTATCTAAAGCTGCAATTTAGAACTTAGAACTAGCTGTCATTGATATGAATTCAAGAATCAGATCTCTCTGGCCCTGAAAAGGCAAAGGCAAAGATCTCATATGCTGTTTTTTTTTTTTTTTTTATTGGCTTGATGTAGTGCCTCAGATGATAAGGTTAAAAAAATCTCGAAGCAGAGATGTAGATCCTCTCAAAAAGAGGACTTACCATGGATAGTATTAATTGCCTTGGATGCTCATGTGAGAAAGTGATTCGGCTAGCTATTTGGAGCACGGATTCCATACCATTCAAGCTATTAGAAGCTTAATGAGTGGCCATCTTTTAGTCCACGTAGACACAACACGGCCCGCTTGCATGCCTTTGCATTTGAACCATAGATCAAAAAATCCATTTAACCAAATGCTTAATGTTTACATAACAAGCATTTCATTTTTGTATCTGATATATATTCACGAGGAATGCTGCTACTAGAGGCTGTTCCATGAAGCTTTGTGCATGTGGCACCAGTATACGGCAATCAATTCCGTTATTTTGGTGGGCCGCCACGTCCCCTATCTGATCAATGACCTGAAAAGAGCAGTGAGGGATGTGTTCAATAGGAAAAATTCACAACAATAGGATGATCAGTGTTGTCTAATCACCGTAATTTTTTGGCCTCTATCAATCAACAACATGGCCAGTCAGCTCAATGGTCCCAATCACCTTACACGCTCCCCGCATGTAATTCTAGAAGCTAGGATGTGAAGCTTGACTTTTACAACACCAGATTTTCAAAGGCTTCCAGTTTAAGTCTCATTGAGAAAAGTAAGCAAAATATGCCGTGTGCTGTGGCCACATTCCATCCTCAGAAGCATCCACGCTATAGAACCAGCTTCTGCCCATGTCAAATCCAACTGAAGTTCATGTCCTTGTGAGATATATATAATGTTCATATTCCCATTGATCATATCTCCTTTCAAAGGGACTGTACATGCATTATATTCATTGACAAACTGTTTTGAACTATTTGAGATATGCACGTGTATCATTCTTTAAGTACTTGGGACCCTAAATGGTATAGAACAAGAGGTACAAGCTACTAAAGTATGATAGGTCTATTGGGGGGACTGCAGAAGCATACAGATTAGAATCAAAAGAAGTAATTCAATCACATCAAGCAAACACAAAGAACATGATGATTTTAACGTACAAAACCCTTCTAAGCAAAAACCACGACATAAAAAGATAGATGATCACTATGAAAGTATAAATTACAAAGGAAGAGAGTTTATCCTATTTAAACAACCTCGAATTAAACCCTAGTATACCCTTGAAATCTTTTGAACGAATTAGAAATCATAGCAATCACTCTCAATCCTATTTACACACACACACACACACAGCCTATGAAAGGATCCTAAGTAAAATCGTAACTCTACAAAAAAATTGTGCGGAATTTGTTGATGGCTTCAAACCGTCTTCGATGTCACCGAAACAAATTCTTCAATGGAATCAAAGCTACATTGATGGCATCGAATAAACACCTCAACTATCCAAGAAACAAAACATGATTTTCTTAAAATTCTCGATTGCATCGTGGTATATTTGATGGCATCGAATATTTCCTTCAATGTCATCAAACACCCTCCGATGACATCGAAAAGACACCCCGATGGTCCAGTGACCAACCAGAGAAAATCTGAAAAAACTTGATAGGATTGAGCACTGTTCAATGTCATTGGCAAGCCCTGTTAGTGACAAGATTTCATTCATAAAAAACAACAAGGTCCTCTCTTATTTGCTCACCTAGGCCGTATTTAGATGCACAAATGAAATCAAATTGCAAAATGTTAGTTTCTGGGTTTTTCCTAAAGAGGGCACGTGTCTGATTTGCAGTGTAGTTTTCCATAGATGCACCTAGAAATGTTTTTAAAAGGTCATGAACCAAATGGTCCCTTTATTTTCTTTTTACGGTTAGAAATCGATTGAATGGAATTTTGGGGACACATTGATTTCTCAAATTTTTTAGGATTAGATTGGAAATTGGGAACATATTCTATCTGATTTTTTTGTTGCACAAACAGCATCGAAGTAGGATTCTGTGGATATCATTTTCAGTTGGAATGAATTGCAAAAACAAAACAAAACAAAAAAAAAAAAAAAACAAACAGACTCTGATGTAGTCAAATTCCTTTCAAAACTGCTTCAAATTAATGCCTGTCACCCTCAATGCTAAGAAAATTACAGTTTAGTTATGTCCACTTTATCATACTCATTATTGCAATCAAATTCCATAGTGTATCCAAACACACCCTAAGGATTCAGATATTGTTTAGACCATGTTTGAATACATGTAAATACTATATCGAACAGTCTGTTTAAACAACAAGAAATGAGTCAATTTGGTGTATGCTGGGAGATTATGGTGCAATGTACGAGCGTATTCTTTGTAAATTCTATACACATGCGGCCATTCTTGTAATCTGAGGGTGTGTTTGGTTCCACCAAATTTCATGAATTGGTACAACCAGAAGAATGTAAGAGATTCAAATAATCATCAGGTAGACCTACCAAACAATCCTAGCCCTTCAATCAGAGGATATTTTAGGAAAGAAAAGAGCATTATTTTGTTTCAAGGTGGCAAGGAATGTACCTTATCATGGTGTGAAGGTGATTCCACTTACAATCAACATGGACCATTGGATAGGACGGATGCACCGTGGATTATATATGGCCTCAGTATTATCCTGATTCGATGATGACACCCATTTGAAAAAGGGCCTGCAAAATGGACGGTAAGTACCATCGATTTTCAATGTACCTTAATTGTATGGCTGTGATTATCCAACCATGCTTACTTTGGTCCCACGTGTCTACTCTGGATTTATCATATCCAACGGTCTTGATAATCATAGGTGGGCCCACTTGGACTCCACTTAGGAATGTCCACCGTATTAATGTAAAAAAGAATGTGTACTGTAGGTGCATGCAAACCAACTTGTTATGACGTGCCATATTTCCAGCCAACATGGCAGAAGAAGATCCGTACCATGCAAAAGGTAGGCCCCACCGAAAAGATCACCAGGCACAAAAATCAGGCTGGTCCACTGGTCAGGTGGGATGCACTATTGAAATCAATGGATAATCAACGGTCCAACTCAACATACAAGTATGGCCTACTTAGTCACTGTAACAGCCTGATTTTTGAGAAGGATGATCATCAAGATGGGGGCCCTACCATTTGAATGGTAGGATGTACTACCAAAATCCACGTTGGCAGATCGACAGTAATACAGTACAAGCTATGGTGCAGGCACCTGTGGGTAATCAGCTCTTTAGTGAATGATAAAGCAAAGTAACTACACTTTTATTTGTAACTAGTCCACTGGCACGTTCCTTGCATGTGGTTTCCAAAAGCCCACCATACATTGGACTTACTCTGGATAACCAGAACCGTACATCTAGTGGACCCCACGTATCATTCGATTCTAATTGTCTTGTTGGGGGTATTCGAATGGGCCTAGAAAAGTCTGTTGGCTTTGGGCAAGACTACCCAGTGAGTTTGCTACATCTAAGAAAGTATTTGCAATCACTGTTAATCAATCTAAGAAAAGTGTGACATACATGCATGCCAATCCCAACCGTCCAAACTATAGGCACGGTGTGGATGATTGGATAAAATGTAACCCAAAAAGCATACATTGCTCATCGTAGTTTTGAAGCTGAAAAATGAACAGATCTTGAATGAGACTTTTCTGGCTCTTTGTGAAACTCCTCTCGTTGCTTTTCTTTACCTCACTACATGGGGGATGTATTTTGCTAGCTATTACATGTAGGCTTTTTTAAAGAGCAAGCAATTAGCATCCAATATTTTTTCATTGAACTTGGACTATATTTTAATAGTTCATTTATGATCACCGATCTAATGGCTAGGATTGTCTAATCACTAGACCATAGCCTTCAGTTTTCATTCCCCTCATATGTGTATCAAACCAAGGTTCATCAGGTGTGCCCAAGTTAGTATGTGCCATCAATGCATGAAGGACAAGGACAATCTCATTCACACCAAGTGTCAAGAGAAATTGGACCCGAAAGATACTCAATCTAAGGTCCGGTATTATAGCTTTTGATGGTTATAACTTTGTTATCAGTTACTTATTTCATATGTATAATATACTATTGCGATGAAATTAATGAGCCCTACATTACGTGCTGACCATTGCAAAAAATAATAATAATAGACCTAAAAAGTTTTTTTAAATAAGTTATTTAAGTGTTAACATTGAGTTTAAAGTTAAATTTTATTACTTTTAGTAAATTTTGATTTTTATTATTTTAAAGTATTTTAGAGTTTGAAGAAGTATAGCATGCTTAAAGTCAAATATGTAAGTGAGTTGGAGTAAATTTAAAAGTCATTTAAAAAGCGTTTAGATTGTAAATTACTTAAAATAAGTTACTTATGCCTTAAGTAGCTATCTTGATTTCTACTTATTAAGTTGAAGTGATTAACTTTAAATAAATAAATAAATAAAAACTACTTATAATAAATCATAAACTAAACTTATCTCAAAGAAGTTACTTCTCTACCGTTGTAAATAGGAAAAGTAACTAATTTGGAGGTATCCAAACGGGCCCTTAATAATTTCAATAAATTTAAAAAAGGTTCAGTATTTCTAAAAAAGTTATGAATTTAATTTTAAAAAGTTAGGAATTTAAGGCTTTTAACTTATATAAATCACTACTTTTTCAATTCTTTTAAATAATACTATCTTTTTAGAGATTTTAATATCACCAAAGGATTCAAGGTTTCACATAGATTTAAGGTTTACCTGTGGAGGAAAGAGGCAGTGACCTCTAAGTTACCCATGGCTATAAAATTAGGCTAGTCCAGTGCAGTCGTACTCATACGCATACGATGAATCCGGATCATCGTTCACTTAAAACACATTACTTCTTTGACCGGCTAGATTTTCAGGACACGGAACGTACACTGAACCCTGTAGATGATGGAGAATGACCACATACGTTCTAACATTTGGTAAATACCATAATTTTGAGTTGTGTGGGGCCCATTATAATGTGTGAGTGTGATCCAAACCGTCCATCAGATGTGGCCACCATTGTTTCATGTAGATTCCAATAACCAGCCAGATCCATTACTTGGATGAACACACACCAAAGGGAAGACCGGAAGGAGGATACATACAATAGAAACTTCCAGATGGAATGTGGAGTCCACCTTATTGTGTACATGCCATCCAAGTCAATCATGACTTACGCATTTCCAAAATTTAGGTGTGAATATATAGCGTTTTGGACGCTATCATGCATTGCTCCCTGCCGTGTGTCGCACCTGAGTTTTTGATAGGGATGAATCTTGGGATTTACGGTGCACATGAGGAGGTGCACCAGATGCAAGGTTTGGATTCCACATACACGTCATGGGTGGGCCCCACATAGCTCAAATGTCGAACGTACGCATGATAATTTTCGCATATGAAATGGCCTGCATCTTGCCCACATGCCACACACATACCACATTAGTACGTGTGTGAGATTCGGATTCGGACTGTTAGGCTTGCATACGAAAGTGGTGTGGTGGGCCCACTGTGGTATAAAGAAGGTGGTTCCCTCCATGTCACGTTCCAAGCCAGCTGCCTTTGTTCTCTCCTAATGGGACAAGGGTCCCATAAAAAAGTGCACTAGAATCGCTTCCTAATATTAAAAAAAGAAAAGAAAGAAAGAACGAACAGGAAACCATCTTCTACTAAAATACAAAAGCCCAGCCCACCAAAAATACTTGCCTTAGCCCACCACCCCTTCTCTCTCCTTTCTTCTCCCTCCCATCTTCCTCCATCCATCAACTGGCCCTTTGCATCTCTTTCTTCTTTCCTTAGAGAGATAGGAGAGAGAGAGAGAGAGAGAGAGAGAGAGAGAGAGAGAGAGAGAGAGAGAGAAGATGGGTAGTGGGCCTTTGAAGCCCTTGGTTGGAGTCATTGCATGTGTTATGTTTCTTGGTTTTTTGTTTGTTGATGTTGATATTGTAGCAAATGGAGGAACAACCACAACAACGACAGCGGTGACGACGACGACGACTGCTACTACTAGTAGTACTGCTATTATTACCACAGGAAGTTTCAAGCAATCAGAGGTCATGGGAAGAGATGGGCCCACTTTTCATCATGATCTGGACCTCAATTACATGAGCAAGAGAAGAGTTCCAAATGGGCCTGATCCCATTCACAACAGGTACACATGTGCTTCATACTCTTGTATTTTTCCTCGTGTGGAAGCTTGTTAGCTGGATACTGACCACCCATCCAGTGGCTCCTATCCTTGGATGGCTTATGGTTGAAAATCACACCAGCAAACAATCCTAGCTTTTAAAATTTTCATTTCGAATACTGACCATTAACTATTTCCATTTTCTTTACCATCATTTTAAGGCCACTGTTCATGTGGTTAGGATAGCTTGGTGTGATTTTAATCTGTAGCCCACCTTCCCAGAGGAGGTTGATTGCAGGTAGATTTCTATAATACAGTAATTCCAAAATACTAGTAAATATAGTTTATTATTTTTTTTAATTTAATTACAAAGTGTGCCAAAAAATAAAAGTGGTGTATTTCATACATATAGAGAAGCCAATGTGCAAGGTTGCAGATATTCTGTCCAATCTGCGTTTGATCAATATTCGGGAACGGCTGGATTTTACTCCTGCCCATATTGTACATATTTTCAATTCTTAATGTACTTACCTATTACCAAAAAAAGAAGAGTAAGATTCATTGCCGATGGACAAAAGTTCGTTAATTGGAGGTTATGACTGTCCAATTGGCCTGATATTGTTACTGCAGCACATCTAAAGTTGGGTCCACATTTTGGACGGTTTGAGTTGAGGTACGGCCGCCGTGCATGCATTTGGATCACCGTACTCTGCCAATGTATCAATATTGAAAATAGAATTAATGGTTTTCTTTCTTATTTATTTCCTTTTTTTTTTCATTTTCACCACCTTCAATCCAAATCATACATGATTCTTTGAGTGGAAGTATTAAAAAAGAATTGAAGCTTTTCTTTGTATTAGAATAGTTCTAAACTGTATTATTGTAATGTAAAAGTAGGAAAGATGGAAATGTGGACAAAAAAACATAAGGTGTACGTATCATTTTCTTCACGATAAGGCTTTTTGCAAAAAATGAAGCTTGCAATTTTATTTTTTATTTTTTGAAAAAAAAAAAAAACCAACATAGAATGATATTCTGATCTCCTCTCTGAAATAATTTTTAATTATTTTATTGTAAAATAAAATCCCACGGTACGATTATCGTGCCATAATCTATATCTTATGTGTTCATGGGCCCACAGTTATAGGTTTCAGTAACCCCAACCACTCAAATCAAAAAAGGAAAAGAAAAAGCGAATCTCTTCACTTTATTCATTATATCCACATTTCCTAATCATGGTTAGTCCCTTTTAATTTGTGTACACTTGTGAGGCATATATTGGGGATATAACCGTTGGATCCGGGGTCATGTTAGGTGATCCAAACCATTGATCTGACAAGATAAACAGCTAATGATGGACACTAAAAACCTTCAAGATTGGTTGATTCTAAACTTTGGATTTATAGCCTCACGAAATAACTGTTAAGAAGATGGTCCGTATTGAAAGGAGGAATATAGCTGAAAAATCAAAGGGCTGAAATAGTCCCATATATGAGATTTTTTTGGGTATTCCACATTCACAGCGACCCATCACGTAAACGGTTTGGATCGTTCAAGCATGACCACAGATCAACAGGTAGTCCCGACATTTCCGACAACATTACATCGAGACGTACTGTATACCATAACTCTTTCCACAGTAATTTTCTCTCTTTTTAGAAGGTCTCATGTCCAACCGGTTGGACCACTAGTTATGGTGCATCCAGTGGATAATTCCCAACCTATTAAGGGAATGTGACATCCAACCCTTCCAATAGTTTGGTCCAGACACGAGGATAATTCAATGCAAGAATCAGAATCAACTACCCATTAGGTGGGCCATATCCTGGAAAGTAATGTCTAGCCATTGATAAATAGCAAAAAAAAAAACAAGTATGGCCAATTCAATGAGTATGAAAAAGTGAATCCTCATGATGGGGCCAACCTATTGGACGACAGGATTTCAGTGGTCCCACCAGTTGGACTTGAGACCTTTAATTTCACTTACATATATGCGAAAGTTAGAATTTTCAAATGAATACTTTATATTATATTTATAATGAAATACTTGTTGGGTGTATTTCCAGGAGAGCAGGGAACTCTAGGAGACCTCCTGGTCGAGTTTAGACGGTGAGGATTGAAGCTGTTTTGTAGAAGATGGATTACAAGATGTGGGGCCCATATGTTGTATGTCATCTTTGGAATGGGAAACTATAACCACTCCTCTCACGTTAGCAAGCATCCATACTCTGCAAAGTGATGTACTTTGTCTTTATACAGTGTAATGGGGAGGTGGTGGGGTGTTAAAGAAGCCATGCTTCTCTCGTACAAACTACACGTACAAAAGAACCTTAAAAAAGGATTTGATTGCTTTTACAGACTCCTACTTTAATATGGATGGATGCTAATTGCACTGACCTCGCACGTGGAAGTTATGCATGCATGTGTAATATCAGAGCCACTTGTGAGGCTATCCTAGTGGTCTGGATGATGGATCCAAAGAACCAGGCCTATTCAATCATCAGGTGAACCGCATGCAGATGTACGAAACAAGTGAACGGTTGTGAGAAATTGAGAGATGGTATAAATTATATGTGCTTGTGTGGCCCTCCTGATGATCGTATTTTCCTGGTTTTAGGTGCATGGAATATGGATAGTGAGTATCAGATAAGGTGCCGGGTCCGATCTTGCCCACGTTGCTCAAAGTGATCTCCTTTAATTGAGAGATACTCACATACAAGCAGCTGGATAACTTTAAGGGCCTGTTTGGCCGGGCAGATCCCATGGTATTAGGAGGGATGCGATCAATTTTAAGGTAATGTTGGTGGTGCCAGTGGATTGTCTCAAGATCCATGGGATTGCTTATATCCCGGGACAAGTTCACTGGGTCTGTTTGGCACGCCCCCATATCCCGGGATTTAACATTTCAATCCATTCAACCAAGGGATAGGATCAATTTTAAGGTAATGATGGTGATGTCAGTGGATTGTCTTAAGATCCATGGGATGGCTTATATCCCGGGACAAGTTCACCGGACCTGTTTGGCTCGTCATGCCTATCCAAGGATATTGCCGATCCCATCCCTCGTAATACCGTGGGATCTGCTTGGCCAAACAGGCCCTAAATATGCTACACCCAATCCATCGAATAAGTTGGCCCCACCATGAGGCAGCCCCGTCCACTCATCAGTAGAACTAAACTTGTATTTTGTTATTTATCATATTTTCAATGGTGTGGCCCATCTAATGAGTAAATGAGGCAGATTTTTTAATAAGGTAGTCATCATGGTGGGGCCAACCTATCGGATGGGTTGGATGTCAAAGTACATTATAAGTTCTAAGTTATTCATTGGGTGGACGGTTGCTTATTGTCCAACCGGTTGTATGTGAGTATTTTCCTCTTTAATAATTTCATTTGTTTTCCTTTAAAGAGAAGGAGAGTATATAGTGACTGTGTTGGCATGCAAAGACCAAACTAGCAGATGCCATAAAAGGAAAAGTGGATGGAGCGTGCCCCAAGAAATGTTTTAGCACATACGAGATGATAGAGCATGTAATAAAGATTAATTGAATAAATAAATAAATGAGGCTGGCGCCTCTTCCTTTTACAAGTTTGTAGAATAAGCTTATTTTAATTACAAAGCAGTGTGTGGGGCCCAGTGTAATTTGTGCATGCCATGCAATCTGTCCATCATATATCGTCCCCTCATGTCTCCGTGGAGCCTAAAAATTGAGGTAGACCCAAAACTGAGGTGTGTCATAACAGGTAAAATCATGCATAAAATCTTTAAATTTAGTAATATAGTCCCTATGTTTTGGAATGGCCTTATTTTCAGGCGTCCATTCACCTGCTTAGGGCGAATGTTATGAATTGATGGGATGTAGCATGTAAAGGACCCACACACGAAGTGGAAGGTTTTGATGGCTGGTGTCTGAGTTTCAACTGTCACTTGTAGTGTCAACCACCTCTGTTTGGAATCAGCCTGATTTTGGTATACAGGGGGCACATGCACATGGACATATTGGATGTGACCCATACACTACACCATGTCTAAGGCTGCTGAGCAAGTGGCATAAAAATAAAAAATAAAATAAAATAAATAGAAAGGCGATGATTGTGAGTGACTCTTTTTTGGTTTGTCGACCAGTGTAAATATCTCTCTTGAGATTTGGATTATCTTAAGCTGCTCACTTTCAGTATATAGGTTCATTGCAGGTATTTCTATCAACATGTCATTACAGTTATCTTTGAGAAATTGACCTGCTATCATAGATAACTTGTTGAAGACATTTAGTCCTATACCACAGTTGAAAGTATGCCAACCTACCTGTCTGCTATGGCCATATCACCATGAAAATGAAATTTGGAAACCCAAAAATCAAGTTATCAGGTAGCCCACCATGTAGGTATGGAGGTTTTTGGCCAGATGTGTTGTGGGGGCCTTGCACAAAACCTTAGAATCTAGCCACCCGAACAAACCAGAATTATGGGATAATAATGTAATGAAATAAATCAAAGCAACAATTACACACCACACAAAAGATTTTTACGTAGAAAACCCTCAAAGAGATAAAAACCATGGGACCTCGTCCAGATCAACAATCCACTATAAAAGCAGAACGTTACAACCGATCACAAGCACACCTTGCTGTGATCAAACATTCATCACTTACGCGGTAGTTGATAAACAGTAAGAGAAACAAAGAAAACGGAGAGATCTCACCGATTATGAGGACGTAGAAGCGCTGAGACGACTGCTCCCTTTCACAAGCTTCCTCTCTCTCTTTCTTCTTTCTCACACACCCTAAACCCTTTAGCAAACCCTTGCAAAGCCTTTAAGAAACCCTCTTGTATTTTTCTCATACCCTAGAAAAACCCTAGAGACTCTTTTTATAGTTTTAAGAAACTCCTTTCCGCATCCCTGTTGCGAAATGACTCAAATCCGCAGTTTTTCGCAAAACTGCGTAACCTAGGACTGGTCCTAGAAATTTCAGGACTGGTCCTATCTGCCTACGACTGGTCGTAGCTCACCCACGACTGGTCGTAGACCGCGGAGAAAATTAACAACAACTCGCTGGACTTTGAGTCGTGCCAGGGCTCGAACCTACGACCGGTCGAGCGCCTCCCATGACCAGTCAAAGACCACCTACGACCGGTCGAGCAGCGCGATGAAACCCTCTAAAATTTTAACCACTGCACCATCTCTCCTCTGAACTGAAGAGGAAAATTCCATCAAATCTCTCCCTTTTCGACTCAGGAGGAATTCACATTCTTCAAACCAGTCAGGTTTTTACAAACCTCAAACCTGCCCTTGAGCAAAGCCTTGGTCATCATGTCTAACCCATTATCGTCCGTGTGAACTTTTTCAAGCTGTAACACCTTCTATTCCAAAGTATCCCTTATCCAGTGATACCGAACCTCTATGTGCTTCGACTTGGAGTGCTGACTTGGATTCTTACTCAAGTGTATAGCACTTTGACTATCGTAATAGACCACGTGCTCCTCCTACTTCAGGCTAAGTTTCTGTAGGAACCTCTTCATCCAAAGCATCTCTTTACATGCCTCAGTGACTGCAATGTACTCGGCCTCTGTAGTCGACAATGCTACAACCTTCTGTAGCTTGCTCTACCAAGAAATCGCTCTCCCTCCAAACGTGAACATGAACCCCGATGTAGACTTCCTGGAGTCTATGTCACCTGCCATATCTGTATCTGCGTAGCCCTCTATCACAGGTTTACCGTCACCATAGCATAGGCTCAACCTGGATGAGCCTCTTAGATACCGCAGTATCCATTTCACCGCTGCCCAATGCTCTTTGTAAGGATTGATAAGATACCGGCTGACAACACCAACCGCATATACTATGTCTGGGCGTGTACACACCATAGCATACATCAAACTTTCTATAACTGACATGTAGGGTATCTTCTGCATCTCTTCCACCTTTGTCTTCGTCTTGGGACACTGCCTGTCGCTCAATCTGAAGTGACCATCCAGTGGAGTACTAACCGGCTTCGCTGCATTCATATTGAACTACTCTAAGACTTTCTCAATATACCGCTCTTGTGACAGCCAAAGCTTTCTGCTGCTTCTGTTACGGGTTATCTCCATTCCTAGGATCTGTTTAGTCGGGCCCAAGTCTTTCATCGCAAACGACTTGCCCAACTCCTATTTCAGCCTGTTGATCTTCTCGATGACTTTTCCCATGATGAGCATGTCATCAACGTATAACAGCAGAACTATGAAATCACCATCTGAGAACTTGCGCATGAACACACAGTGGTCCGACTCCGTTCTGTCATACCCATGCTGTAATATGAATGAATCGAACTTCTTGTACCATTGCCGTTGAGCTCGTTTCAGCCCATACAAGCTCTTCCTCAACCTACACACCATATGCTTATTGCCCTTGACTTCGAACCCCTCTGGTAGGTGCATGTATATCTCTTCTTTCAAGTCACCATGGAAGAAGGCAGTTTTAACATCTAACTGCTCTATCTCCAGATCCATGCTAGCCGCCAACCCAAGCAACACCCTTATGGATGTCATTTTCACCACTGGTGAGAATATCTCCTCGAAGTCTATGCTTTTCCTCTGACCGAACCCTTTTACCATAAGTCTGGCCTTGAACCTCGTCTGTGAATTCTTCTGCTCAACCTTCTTTATGAACACTCACTTGTTGCTCAGAGATTTCTTTCCCTTAGACAGTTTCACCATGTCATAGGTGTGGTTCTTATACAAGGATTTCATCTCCTCTTGTATAGCTTTCAACCACTCCTCCTTATGCTTATCGGCTAGGGCCTTAGAATAATCTTCTAGCTCTCCCCCATCAGTTAGCATAATATACTCATGCGGTGAGTACCTCTTGGACGACTGTCTGTCCCTAGATGACCTCCTCACCTGTGGCTCAACGGGTGGATCAAGTGGGGGCTGCTCCCCCGGTCCATCTTCTGTAGGAACTCCCTCGTTCAATGCATCTTGCTGTACTCCCCCATCATCAGGCACCACGGGAGAAATAACCGGATCCGTGTCCTCTAGCTCACCTGAACTAGGCTGGTTCTTCTCTGGCTTAACAATGTCTTCAATACACTGATCTTCAAGAAAACTACATCTCTGCTCCTGAAGAGCTTCTTCTCGGTCGGATCCCACAATCTGTAAGAGAACTTTTCATCACCGTACCCTAAGAACACACACTGCCAGATCTTCATATCGAGCTTGAACCTCTCGTCCTTCGGTACGTGAACGGATGCCCTGTATCCAAACACCCTAAGATGACTGTACGATGGATCATGTCCAGTCCACACCTTCTCGGGTACTTCTCCATTCAACGGGGCTGATGGAGACCTGTTTATCAGATACACCGCCGTGTGCATTGCTTCTCCCCAGAACGTTTTGGGCAATTTCGCATGGGATAACATGCATCTGATTCTCTCAACAATGGTGCGATTCATTCGCTCAGCTATACCATTATGCTGGGGGGTCTTTGGAACCGTCTGTTCATGCCGTATATCTAGGGACTTGCAGTACTCATGAAAGTCGCCAATGTATTCACCACCATTATCAGTGCGGATGCACTTCAATGATCTACCTGTCTCTCTCTCGACCATAGCATGAAACAACTTAAACACACCAAAGACCTCGTCCTTGGATTTCAATGCATAAACCCAAACCCTCCTAGATGCATCATCTATAAAAGTAACAAAGTACAATGCCCCACCTAAGGTTTTTGTCCTCATAGGACCACAAACATCAGAATAAACCAAATCTAATGCATGCACTTTATTAACATGAGAAACAGTTTTAACAAATGAAACTCTATGCTGTTTCCCTGATAAACAATCAAGATAGATTTTGAGAAGTGTACCTTTCACGTCTGGAAGGAGCCGCTTCCTTGCTAGTAGCTGAAGCTCTTTTTCACTCATGTGGCCTAGACGCCTGTGCCACATGTCTATAGCTGAATCTTCCGCTACGTTCAACACACCCTTGCACACACTGACACTTGCCTTGTAAAGGGTGCAACACTTCTTTCCTCTAGCTGCGATCAATGAACCCTTGATGAGCTTCCAGCGCCCACCAGCAAACCGGCTTTCATAGCCATCATCATCCAAGCTTCCCGTCAACATCAAGTTGAGGCGAAGGTCTGGGATATGCCTCACATCCCTAAGAACCAATGTGCATCTCGCATCAGTTTTCACACAAATATCACCGACCCCTACGATCTTTGATACGCCAGAATTTTCCATCTTCACGGTCCCATAGTCACTTGACTTGTAACTTGTGAAGAAGTCCCTACGTGGAGTCGCGTGAAAAGAAGCTCCTGAGTCAATCACCCAGTCGGTATCCTGACCTGTAGCCGTGAGACAAACATCATGATCTGTGGAAAGAATAATAACAACGTCGCCATCTGCAGCGATTGTAGTAGAATCTGATTCATCTTCCTTCTCCTTTCCTTTTTCTTTCTTGTCGTTTTTATTCTTACGACATTCATGCTTGTAGTGGCCCTTCTTGCCACAGTTCCAGCATTCAACATCCTTTCTGTTACTTGACTTGCCTCTTGATTTATCTCGTGCTTTTCCGCCCTTTCTGTTCTTTCCTCTCTCCCGTTCCTGTGTCACAAGTGTCTCTTGCTGAGTAGACCCCTGAGACTTCCTCCTTGTCTCTTCATTGAAGAAACAGCTAGTAACCTGTTCCATGGATATCTTTCCGTCTGACGCGGAGTTACTTAGAGATACCACCAATGTCTCCCAACTATCAGGCAACGAACTAAGCAATAGTAATGCCTGCAATTCATCATCCAGGACCATCTTCATAAAAGAAAGTTGGTTCACTATATTGCTGACCTCATTCATGTGCTCGGCCACAGAACCACCATCTTTGAACTTGAGATTCACAAGCCACCTTATCAAAAAAAATTTATTACCAGTTGTCTTCCTCTCATACAGCCCTTGTAATTTCAGTCATAAGCTAGCAGCTAAGGTTTCCGTAGACACATGGTGGAACACAGAATCATCCAGCCATTGTCTAATAAACCCTACCGCCTTCCGGTCCTACTTCTTCCAATCTTCATCAGACATATCCTTGGATTTTGCTGATATACTTAAAATTGGAGAATATAGGTCCTTGCAACAAAGCAAGTCCTCCATCTTAGCCTTCCATATGGTCCGGTTAGAACCATTGAGGCTGATCATCCTTGAGCCACCTTCCATAATTCCAAACCGATCCTACCCGTTCAATGAACTTAGCGATCTGATACCACTTTGTTGGGGGCCTTGTACAAAACCTTAGGATCTAGCCGCCTGAACAAACCAGAATTATGGGATAATAATGCAATGAAATAAATCAAAGCAACAATCACACACCACACAAGAGATTTTTACGTGGAAAACCCTCAAAGAGATAAAAACCACGGGACCTCGTCCAGATCAACAATCCACTATAAAAGCAGAACGTTACAACCGATCACAAGCACACCTTGCTGTGATCAAACATTCATCACTCACGTAGGAGTGGATAAATAGTAAGAGAAACAAAGAAAACAGAGAGATCTCACCGATTACGAGGACGTAGAAGCGCTGAGACGACTGCTCCCTTCCACAAGCTTCCTCTCTCTCTTTCTTCTCTCTCTCACACCCTAAACCCTTTAGCAAACCCTTGCAAAGTCTTTAAGAAACCCTCTTGTATTTTTCTCATACCCTAGAAAAACCCTAGAGACTCTTTTTATAGTTTTAGAAAACTCCTTTCCGCATCCCTGTTGCGAAAGGACTCAAATACGCAGTTTTTCGCAAAAACTGCGTAACCTAAGACTGGTCCTAGAAATTTCAGGACTGGTCCTAGCTGCCTACAACTGGTCGTAGCTCATCTACGACTGGTCATAGACCACCTACGACTAGTCGTAGTTCACCCACGACTGGTCGTATACCGCGGAGAAAATTAGCAACAACTCACTGGACTTTGAGTTGTGCCAGGGCTTGAACCTATGATCGGTCGAGCGCCTCCCACGATCGGTCAAAGACCACTTACGACCGGTCGAGCAGCACGATGAAATCCTCTGAAATTTCAACCACTGTACCGTCTCTCCTCTGAACTGAGGAGGAAAATCCCATCAATGTGGCCACTCGATGATTGGATTAGCTTGAATTTTTTGGTGTCCAATATTTATAGTACTGGAAGGACCCCATTAGCTAGGTTAGATAACATTTACACACAACAGCGGGCTCCACCTGGCCATTATGAACTCGTAAAGTGTTGGTATTTTCATCATTTGGTGCAGATGTCTCTAATATCTCTGGCATATATAATGACGCACTTGCAAGATTCAAAACCATAGAGGAGAGGTTTTCAATTATACCAAACAGAAAATAAGAAGAAAAAGAAAGAAAGCGTGTGATTCCATCTCTATCGCTCAACCAAAACATATTTCCTTTGGTTTGGCTCTTTCAAGAGTTAATGTGCCTAACTAAGGCTTGTTTGATTTTCCAAGATACATGGAAATCACTGTAAATAAGTAATTATTACTTTTTGAAAATATGAGAGTAATTCCACTTTGAAAATCGAAACAAAAGTATTGACTTAAATATGTGGACCCCACTATAATGTATATGATATATCCACACCGTCCATTTATTTTATTAGAAAATTTTGGAGCATGAACCAAAAAATGATGCAGATCCAACACTCAAATGGCCCACACGAAAGGAATCAGTGGCCTTAATTCATTCACCATTGAAAATTATTTTCTTCACCAAGCCTACATTGAGATTTTTTCATCATCTAACCCGTTCATAGGGTCACATAGGTGTGGATAAGGGGAAAATACAAATATATGCTTGATCCAAAAGTTTTAAGGCCCCACGAAGTTTTTACGATTTCCGTTGTTTCCTGTTATGTGGTCCACTTGACCTTTAGATTTGCCTCATTTTTTTACTCATGCCATAAATTCGGCTGGTATAACAAATGAGCAGTGTGGATAAGTAACATACATCATGATAGGCCTCACATTGAGGTTGTAAATTTCTCAATTTAAGTGTTAAAAAGATAAGTTGTCACATCTATAGCGGGAAAAATGTGATAATTACCTAGGTAAATAATTATTACCCATTTACATGGTAATTACACTTGAGCTGGAAAATCCAACAGGCCATTTAAAGTAATCTCCACCTTGAAGTTTTGATGAAATGTACTATACTCGAACACATTTCGATGGATCATTCCATTGTGCATGAGCACACGTGAACATGATCCAAACCGTTCAAATTTTGGGCGTGGCCCATAAAACACACTTAGCATATTCCTCTAACAATTCGACTAGTGACTATTAACCGTTAGACAGGGAACCCATCAATGGTCCAGATTCAAAGGAAAATTTTCGGTCAATTGGATAGGAAGGAATAATCCAAATAAGGTGATTTTTATTTGGGCATCAAATCCACTTTGGGCCACAATACGAACCTTTTGGATTGAGTGCACATCGACAATGTGTACACACGTGGACATGTGATTGCCTATTATCCATCGTACTCTACCAAGTAAATTGGATTCTGTGAGGGATTGACCGTCTTTGTTCCATTCAAAATTCTAAAATTGCATGGGGAGGGCTAAACGACTATGCTAGTTTAACACCATTTTCAAAACGGTGGTGACTCATCCTCCTCACATGTGTCGACAATGTGCAGCTATCCAGACCATCCAAATTGTGGGCCCATTCTGGATGAAGCATATATCTAAAACTACACCAATCAAGAATCCTAACCGTCCAATTAATAGCCATCAAATGGATGGTTAGAAGTAAAATAATGAGTACGGTTGAAGAATCACCACCACTTGTTGGTGCAACAACTAACAAAAAGAGTGTTACTCGCATGAGAATTAATCTCTTACGTCTCGTAGTAATCGTAAAAAAAACAATAATGGAAAGCAAAGGAAATGAAAGCAACAATCTCTCTCATATGCTCTTCTCTTTTTCTCTACTTTCTCTTTTTAACTTCTTTTCTTGTATCATTTTGAATGGATCGAGAATCAAAGATCCGGTCTAAAGTTGAAAAGGATTCAAACATAGGGCTGTTGATCCATGGACACCACAGCCTTTTGTGTCCTCTTGCTAACCCACCTAGCCTTTTTTCTCATACGTATGCCTCATACATTGATACGATTGGATGATGGGCCCACCATGTGGATGACGTGGCTCAAAGATTGTGATGACCTGGTGGCCTTTTTTTTTCAGTAGCACCTCGTTTTTGTATGTGTGGCCCAATTCACCATCTATATGGTGTATAATCAGTGCTGACCGTTTAGATTTTCACCTTGTTTGGATGCTTTGGAATTTGGGTTTTGTATGACATCTTTAGATTTGTATGGTGATAACATATCTCCGTAATTATCTTCTAAAGGATAGACGGTTGTGGGATTTCTAATATCATTTTATTATTCTGTTGTAACTAACTATATCTATTTAATAAGATGGATATATAATTCGATCCTAGTATGGATTAATTTTGTGTTTGAATGAAAAAAATCATGAGACCTTATTAAGATATTATAATGCATTTAAATTATTGGACAACACTCGCTATATGTGGTACATGTGGGATCAACGTAAGTATGTGTAGCCTGATTAAAATGGTACACTCACTGGTGGGCCACACATATACAATCAATATTGATATGGACTGTCCCCTGTGTGGCCCTACGATTGATTGACCATTCTCCCAAAAATCTCTTTGACCAAATAAATCTAATTAACCATGCTACTACTGGCCTGGAATATGAGTGGTTAATATTGATAATATTTTTTTAAAAAAAAAGTAAGACCATTGACTATGCCAAGTGGAGTCCACCTTTGATTGTCCATCTTACTCAAAAATCACTTTGATTAGATGCTCCTAACCATCCAACTAATGATTGAGAAAATAAATGGTGTGGATACCTCATTTTGACATCCCACTTAGACGAAACGAATATCACTTATACTTGTCATTGTTAGATTTTAATACCATTGGTCCTTAATTTAATTTTGACAATTTTCACTTCTCAATTGCTCCTAAGCCCCATGCATTCATTCATTCCTTACTTCTTTATACTTTATTTTTTTTTTGGGTGTCTGTAAAGGTGTCAAGGTAAGTCCCCTTTGAAAGACATCCATTCCGATTCAATGCGCGTCATGGGCCTTCATGTGTCATTCATATAAACGATGAAATGGACTAAAGCACTGCTCATGATAGCGACATTTGGATGTTGATGTATTGTTCGAAATAAGAAACCGGGCAAATACAGCACCAGTAAAACAAGTTGTTGTATCATTATTCATAACAAATTTAATTATACCATTGCTTTACCAAGAATAAAATAAAATGTAACATTATTGATTATGTTAAATTATAAGAGATTATATTGTGAAAATTGTAATTTTTATTTTATTTTACTAAGAATGAAGATAATATATAAAAGAGGTTGGAATTTTATGAAAGATTTGTAGAGTTATGAACGGATATATATATATATATATATATATATATATATATATATATATATATATATATATATATATATATATATATATATATAATTTGAAACGGCTGATCTTCTTGGTAATTTTGGTATACAGCAGTCAACAAATCATTTCCATGAAACTCCAAGGAAGAGAGATTATCTTCTCAGGTACCCACACAATCTGGCCCATTCGTCAGTGAGGATGGCAATTTCATCCTGTGATCAACCAGCCCAACCCACTTTTGATATGAGATCAAGCCAAGCTAAATAGGCAGTAGGCCCAGCCTGGACTAGAAAATGTGGCTCATTTAAGAAATGGGTCGCACATGAGTTGAACGCTACTTGATCTGACCTGCCCATACAGTGTGCTAAGCTAGATGAATGGCCATGATCAACCCGGTCTGGGTAGGTGTAGAGATAGATTTGATGTATGTATGCATTAATTGGGCCAGCTCGGTATGCTTTCCCACCTCACATTCCCTTCTTAAATTTGAGTTTGGTTGTGGACCTGTGGTGGGTCAGTTAGGTCATTCAAGCTCAACTGGATTATATTAAAAGGGTTGGGTTGGGTAAAGGCTTGATGAATTTTAAGTGGGCCAAGTCAGGTTACCGAGTTCAGAAAATAAAAGAGAGGGTCTACATCCAATGGATAAAAACAAAAGGGACCAGGTTGTTAGACCCATCAGATCGATGTTAGTTTTCAATACAGGCTGGGGCTCTCAATGGGCCTGACCTAGGTTGGGCCAAGGTCTGTAAAGCCCAACCCAATAGTAGATTAACGACCACAGAAAGGACTGATCATGAGAAGCCAGAACAAACAAGCCCAAGTCTAGGTAATGATGATTATGCATGGGCTGAGCCTAAACCCAGCCATCCAGTGCTGTGCAACATCTGGGCTGATTGTTAGGTGTGCACCAGCATGCATGATATATGACAAAAATGCACATGAAACCCTAAATGAGCTGGGTTGGGCTGGTCTTAGGACCTTAGATCAGTCCAATCCCAGCCCACTTAATTAAATTTTAAATTAGGGCCAGTCCTCCCACCTAAATATTCCATCTCAAACGGACGTGGATTAGGTGGCAGGGTGATGGCACAGTGATGTATGTGTTTTATATCCACGTTATTTTCTGTTCATTTTTAACTAAATGCCTAGCTCTAGGAATGGTCAAAGCCATACTCAATCGAAAAAGGGATGTTACCCAAACGCATCTCAAGTAGTCTATTTATTTTTAACTAATTGCCTGGCTTTATGAATGGTTCAATTGAAAAGTGATGTTATTCAAACGCATTTCAAGTAATTATAGTAAAACTCATCAATTGACTTTTTGACTTTTCCAGCTATATAAACATATCCAAGTAATTGTATGGCTCATTTTAGGGCATTAAATAAAAAAAGAAGTAAATTTGAGGCTCGACTAAACCACATCACCGGGAAGAGTGAGGATAATGACATCCACCCTTGAAATCTTCCAAAGGCCCACCAAAATATTTATTTTTCATTTGACCTGTTGATAAGGTTACATAGACTTAGATGAAGGCAAAACACAAATATTAGCTTGATCCAAAACTTTTGTGGCCCTGTTAAGTTTTTGATGGTTGCCATTCCATCACTACTGTTTCCTGTGGTGTGGTCCACTTGATCTTTGGATCTGTTCCATTTTTGGGTCCATGCCCTAAAATAAACTGCAAAAGGGATGAATGGTGTGGATATGAATGGTGTGGATATAAAGCACATACATCACAGTAGGCCCCATAGAGCCCAACACACACATCAACACACCACTGCTGCGGTGGTGACCTGTTTCGTGTCCATCCCAAACTGGCCGGAAGTGGTTCAGGTTCAAAAGGTAGACGGTCCATCCTATCCTATTTACAGCCATAATCAAGGGCCCATCGTCGGCTTGTCTCACTGATCAAAAGTACTGCTCACCACACACTCGACACGGGTGCACTTATGGAATTTGCCTTTAACATTTCTCAACGAACCCTAAGCCTATGGGAGTCTCTTCTCATCTAAACTAATCCTATAAAGAAAGCTATCAACGGCTCGAACCATGTGTGCTGTCTGGGCTACTAGGGCCTCTGCGACCAAAAACTCATATGATCCTAGCCATTGGATCAATGAGTCATTGTGCGTTGTTACGGTGTGTGATCTCTTGATTTCGGGGCAATAGCATCACCAGCTATGTGTCTGGGATAGCCCACACATGTAGACCACCATCACATGCGCAACGAAGGGTAGACAACACCTCAGGCTAGAGTACAGGTGGCAATGGGCCAGCAGCCAGCCCTGGGCCAGGGCTCGAGTCCCCAAGCTTGGCCTCAGAACTGGGGACGAGGGCCTCGTATCCGGGCGATGAATAACCTGTCCCGTCCCACTAGCCTGATCCAATATCATTGGATGGATCAAGCTGATATTTCTGTTTCCCTCCATTCATGTTTATGTGACTTTATGAATAGTTTGGATGGCAAATAAACATTGCAGGTGTGGTCCACTTAAGCTTTGGATATGCCTCATTTTTTGTCCCGTGCCCTTGAACTTGGAAAAACAAATGGACAACGTGGATAAAACATATGCATCATGGTGGGGCCACGGAGCTTTGACCCACCACCAGGACCTAGGTAAGAGACGAACAGTCCTATTAGGGGCTCTGTGGGCCCACCACGACATATGTATTTTATCTACACCATTTATCCATTTCGATAAGACATTTTAAATCATGATCCCAAAAAGGAGGTAGATCTAATACTTAAGTGGACCTCACCATGGAAAGCCGTGGGGACAATAATGCCCACCATTGAAACATTTTTAGAGCCCACCTTGATGTTTATTAATTTGCAATCCAACTTAATCGTAAGGTTATATGGAAGGGAAATCATAAATAATTAAATATTAACTTGATACAAAACTTCCGTGGTCCCTAAGACATTTTCAGCAGTAGGCATTCAATCCCAACTTCTTCCTCTGGTGTGGTCCACTTGAATCATAGATCTGCCTCCTTTTTAAGATCATGCTCTAAAATGAACTATCAAGATGGATGGACAGTGTAGATAAAACGCATACATCATAATGGGCCCACATGGCCCCTAACATGATCCTCGTCTCCAACTAGGACCTGGTGGGGGTAGTACCCAATCCACACCCACAGCTACGCAGATGGGGGCGGCTTGGTCCACCGACGTGGGTGGGATCCTAACCGGTGGTGCCTACTACGATTTATGTACTTTATATCCACGTCTCCGTCCATTTTGAAAACTCCACCTAGGGATGATTCAAAAAATGAAGTGAATCCAAAACTCAAGTCAGACCACAATAAACGAGACAATGGTGATCGGCCATTAAAAGCTTCTGTAAGCCACAAAAGTTTTGGATGAAGTTGGTATTTGTGTATTATGCTCATCTTTGATACCTCATCAACCGGTTGGATGACAAATAAACATTCGGTGGCCTGCATGAAGTTTTTAATGATGGAGATTAAATCACGACTGCTTCCTATGGTATGGTCCACCTAAGATTTGGATATGCTTTATTCTCGGGATCATACGCAATCTGGGCATCCACTCAAACTGCGCCCAGCTAGACGGTGAACCAAATTGGTTAGAGTGGAGCAGGAAACAATGGATGCGGATTTCCTGCTAAATCCTTTCTCATAAGTTCCTGAAGTAAAATGCTAGGTGGGGCCACCGTGGTATTTGTAAGAAATTCACATTTTCCATCTATTTTTCTATATCAAATCAGGATATGAGGCGAGAACTCAGGTGGATCGAAAACTAAGGCCACCATATGAGAAGGAAAACCCAGAAAAGAGTTTACTACCCTTGAAATTTTCTTAGGATTTACCTTGATGTTTATATGCCATCCAAGCCATTTATGCTGTCAATCCCACTAAGATGAAATCAAAACACCAAAAACTTAGCCTAATATGAAACTTTGTGGTCATAAGAATGTTAGGTGGTCATTGAATCCTCGCGGTTTCCTCTTGTCCATACCACTTGAATTTTGAATCCACCTCATTTTTTATCTCATGATTTAAAATTAGCTCTTAAAAGAGATGAACAGTATAGATTTTTCACAAACATCACCTAGCACAAAAATAAACACGGATCTAAATCACAAGTAGATCACTCTATAAGAAACAACGGTGATTGAAGGCCCAACATTGAATACTTTCTAGGCGACAAAAGTTAACATATATGTTTTCCCTTCATTCAGGTCATGTGATCTTTTTTATCTAGATGACTAATAAATATCACCATGGGCGGTAAGAAGATTTCAACCCATGGCTCACTTGAGCTTTAGATCTACTTCAGTTATTTAGCTTATATATTAAAATCAGTGGGTAAAATGAAAGGATGGCATGAATATAAAATCTATATACCACAGGGGCATTTGGCGCGTGGTATTAGATGGGATGTAATTGCATTTGATCTTATACAAATTTCATCCGGTGTTTAGATAAAATAAGAAAGGTTGAGATTAAGTTAAATGGAATTGCATTTACTTCCTCTTTGAATAACAAGCAGTGTAACCGTGCTTTCCACTTTATATTTGTAAATTTTTTAAAAAGTTTGTTGATGTCAGTAAGTTCTGTACGTCTCTTCCATCCACCTATTTTTTGAGATCATTTTAGGACATGGGCTAAAAAATTATGTATATCCAAAGCTCCAGTGGACCCCACCATAGAAAGCAGTGGGGATTGAACGCCTACCACTGAAAACTTCTTTGGGGCTACTGAAATTTTGCATCAAGCTGATATTTTTATTTTCTTTTTATCTATCTAGGTTTGTTTGACCTTATGAACAGGTTGGATGGCAAATAAAACATCACAATAGACCATAGGAAAATTACACAGATGGGCATCACTTCAACCAAGTGGGACTAACCAAGTGGCCAGTATAATGTTTCGATGGTTCTCGATGAAAACCCACTGTTTACTCTCGTGCGACCCACTTGAGTTTTGAATCATATTGATTTTTGTTAGCATACATGAAATGAGCTCGAATAACGGATGGATAGTCTCACCAGCATAGCGGTGCGTTCCACCCATCATCCTTGCGGGAACTCCGTGTGAAAAGCTTTCCATTAAATCCGCATCCACACGGTGGGGCCACCATGATGTATGGGACTAGGAAGAGGATTGGCTGGTGTACCAGACACCAGCTATATAGTTGGTGTACATACGTGCCTTGCGAAGACGATGGCTGACGCTCCTTGAGCTCCCAGTTGTACAAACGGTTCAAAGGAGATCAAAGTTACATGAGCCCCACAATGATGTATTTATTATATTCACACCGTTCATCCATTTTTCAAGATTATTTTAGAGCATTAACCAAAAAATTAATCATATCCAAAGCTCAATTGGACCACACCAAAAATAGCAGCAGGGATAATGATTTTCACCATTAAAAAATTCATAGGGCCCACCATAACGTTTAGGGCGTGTTTGGGCGGGTGGATTGGAAGGGATTGAATGGTATGAGGGTGGATGGCATGGATTTCAAGGTAATGATGGCGTTTTCAGTGGATTGTCTTAAGATTCATGGGATTGCTATATCAAGTTTGTTTGGCACGCTCAGCCAATCCCGGAATTAAACCTTCCCATCCCTTCCTACCACTTGAACCAAACACGTCCCAAGCAAATATGAATGGATTAGGGTGGATTGGATGGGACTTAAAGGTAATGATGGTGTTGTCAGTGGATTGTCTTAAGATCCATGGGATTGCTATATCCCGGGATCAGATCACCCAGTCTGTTTGGCACCCCCAGCCTCTCCCGGGATCAGATCACCCAGTCTGTTTGGCACCCCCAGCCAATCCCGGGATTTAACTTCCAATCCCTTACAATACCATCTAATCCCTTCCAATCTGCCCAGCCAAACAGGCCCTTAGTTTCCATCCAATCTATTCATAAAGTCAAAAATACCTAAATGAAGAGTAAAAACAAATTTCATATTGATCTGAAACTTCTGTGACCCCCAAAAGGGTTTTAATGGTGAATATTCAATCCCTCATTTCTTTTTGCAGTGGTCCACATGATCTTTAGATCTGCCTTATTTTTCTGCTCAAGCCTTAAGACGAGCTCGCTAAATGGATTGACGGTTTGCATATAACACATAATCATGATGTGACCCACAAAACTTGCTGACGTCAATACACCATCTATATAGCTGGTGTGTGGTACATCAGCCAATCCACTTCCATGTGACTAAATCCATACCGTCCAGCCATTCATGTGGAAAGCTCATTTTTTGGGCATGATCCAAAAAATAAAGCATATCTAAATCTCAGGTAGACTATGATATAGAAACCATGGTAATTGGCCATTAAAAACTTCTAGTGGGCCACAAAACTTTTGGATCAAGCTGATATTTGTGTGATCTCTTTGTCAGATCTGTGTGACCTTATTAACAGGTTGGATGGCAAATAAACATTTTGGTGGCCCTTATGAAGTTTTTAATGGTGGGATTCAATTACTACGGTTTCCTGTGATATAGTCCACGTAAGATTTGAATCTGCTTCATTTTTGGGATCATGCTCTAAAATGAGCTTCAAAACAGTTGAACGAAGTGGATATAGGGCACATACATCACTGTAAGTGTTATGCACCTAAATTTGGGTATCCTAGTAGGGCTACTCAATACCCAAATTTTGAGCATGTGAGCTATAATTTATATGTTATTATTGATGTGTAAGTAAATACTCACTCTCAAAAAGCTATGTTCATATAAAATAAAGAAGGACAACTACAAATTTTTAAACTTAATTAAGTAATATAATCCATACATCCATAACTAAAACAACTAATTAAAATAAGTAATTTAACTTATTACATTAACATTGAAATTTCAAACTAAACCTAATGCAACTAATAACATAGGCCCTCTTGCTCGAAATATTTCAACTCGACACCTGTATGGTTTAAATTTAAAGTGAGTACAATGACTCAGTAGAATCATGAAAACACTAATCTGAAGTTCTAAATTTCTTATATCTTTAAGTAAGTAAAATATTTGGAATAAACATAACAACAGAACTTATGCTAATATCAAGTAAAATGAATGTAAATATGATATGCATGCAATACTACTTGATGATTCAACGTAATCAATTAATAGACATCCAGGATTAACTTCAACATCGTACTCAGTGTATGGCCACGTTGCATTAACGCTCATGCACCGGTACCTCATGGTGAGGGACTTACTTATACGTTAGCTGGTCAGACTACTGCTCCAGTTGTACTTCTAATATATGTCCACGTACATAATTGTACTCATACACCATATACAAATGTAACACCCTGAAAATCGAGGGTCGTGTATACGCTCGACTCCCTAGTTCCCGAGTGTCACTTATCATCAATTTAATGGTTTTATGATTAATCAAGTTTAAACGCGCAGCCCGGAATTACTTGGAACATGAAATGCAACCACAACTAGTCTACTGAAGTGAAAGAGATATATATATGTGCAAGTCCAAAAGAATATAAAGGGATCACCCAAAGCGTTGCCCAACAAAATTCACAAGAGAATCATATGCCCAAAAGAATGGTGCGCTGAGCCCACGACTCAACACCCCAGAATCCCGTCTCCTAAGCCGATGGAGAACCGCCCATCAACTGGAAGTAGGAGAACACGTCCTCCTCCTCGAGGCTCATGTCACCAATGCCCTCGCATCCTACGTCACCTGCAATTACTGAAGATTCTGGTTGGTGTTTTAAAATACCGTCCTAGAGTGAGAGTGAATGATCAACTCAGTGGGTGTTACTAGTTTTAAATTTTAACATGCAACAATTATAATATGAACTTAATGAAAAGCAGATAATCAACAATACCTAGCAATTCTTATTTAAAATGCATGCATACAAAATGATATGATGCATGCCCTCGCCACAACACTCCCTCGAGCGACTCCATCTAACGATTGCATATGTCAGCACTCCCTCAGAGCGACATCAACTTTCGAGTCACCACCCTAACTAATGCGATGCAAATTTCCATCATCATAAGAGGTTAGATTTCCATGCAAATTTCCATCATCATAAGAGTTTCAAGGAAAATAAGTGATGGATCTTACCAAGATTCTCAACGGGACGAAAGAATGACCTCGAATGAGAGTTTCTTCTTGGATGAGAGGTAGGAAGTTGTGGGGGTTGCTCTCCTTGGGCCCCACCTTGATCTAAGGTTCACCTTCACTTACCCTTTCACTCTTTCTTCCTCTCTTTCTCTTTCTCTCTTTCTCTCTCTTTTTATTTCTTTCTTTTCCTAGAAAAAAATTGTATGGGGAGAGGGGTGTCCAAGAGAAGGCCTTTTTATAATGTCAAAATTGGTGTAAATGGCCCTAAGGGCTAAGTTTTTACTATACTAGACCTATGAGAGGATCTTTCTAAGATCTAGGGCCCACTATAGGGTATACATATCGATATACGCCGCAGAATAAGTGCTCCATGGCCCGATGAAGGGCCACACAAAATTTGAGAACGATCGAATATGGGGTTTGACCATATGGTCCCGATCCTTAAGTGATCCTGTGAGGTTTATTCTAGTGATTGGAGAGGTTCTGGTGGTCCTCTGGCCATGAAACTTATAGGATAGGTGGATCATGGCACGATGAGGGGCCATGCAAAATTTGGGGACGATCAGATATTTGGTTTGATCGTACGGGTTCGATTTGTGATCAACGGTTACCATGCCATGATCGGATTTCAGATTCTGTGGACGGGTGAAGGACACCACATTAGGCCTTCACCATGAATTTTGAAGAAATCCGATGGCTGAAAGCCCTAGTGTCTTAGTTTCATTATCCCATGCCAGATTTTGACTTTGGCATTGGGGTTGACATGTGTTGTAGTAACGGCTCGAATACTTAGATTTTAGGTGTCCAATGAGTCTATGGTCCACGATGGACCACAAGCCCAGTGAGATATATGTTTTCTTAAATTTTTATAATTTTTCGACATTTCTGCGCCGCGGTATAGCCCGTACGGGCTAATGTTAAATGTAAATAGTCATCTGGCTTGGCGGCTCGCCCTAAGCCCTATCATGACCTATCTGGTCTACTCTAATGGGCTAATCCTAGGTTAATTAACTTGTGGTACCCCACCACGAGTGGCTTAAACAAATGGTCCTGCGGCAAATCCCATGTGGACGTCCCAGGACACTGTGCTGGTTGGACGGGACGTTACAAGGGTTGATTTGGTTTATTACTTAAGATCCGGGCCTCATCTGACTCGGCTTTGGTTAGATCTTTAATTTAGTTATACTTCTCTTGATTAGTTAACGATGGGTCAGTTAGATTTGGGTCCTATGTGAGTAAATTATGGGGCTACACCTGATGTTCAAGCGATCAGGCGGATTCGTTGACTTCATACGGTTGATTAATCGGACTTGTGCAGTTCTTTACTGGTACCACCCCCTGTATAAACTAATATTGAGTACTAATGGTCATTAAGTGATGTTATAAATTATTTAATAAAAAAAATTTTAAGAATTTTTTAGAAATCCAAAACAGTGAAAAATTCGGGATGTTACAACAAAGAAGACTCCGAAGAATTCAACGGGTTCTAGGGTCTTTTACCCAAGAAACATGATTACCCTAATTGTTGGCTTTAAGGTCTCTCACCCAAGGGACACGATTACCTTAATTGCTGGCTTTAGGATCTCTCACCCAAAGGACGCAATTGTCTTACTTGCTAGCTTTAGGGTCTCTTACCCAAGGGACACGATTGCTATATTTGTTGTTATAAATATATATATTTTTTAATTTAATAAAAATAGAAGAGCATGAATAATATGAATAATTCTAAAATCAACAATAAAATAATTTAATAAATCTAATTTTTGCATTACAATGCAGAATCTATACAGGATGCATTAATTAATGTTGATAAAAATTTAGCCCATAAAATTGTAAAAAGATTGTTTACTGTACCAATAGTAAATTTGAATTTTCTGAGGTACAGGCCGTGTTTCATAATAGTGTGGAAATTATGCCAAATCTCTTAACTTTTCTGAAAATTTTATTTACGTTCTTAATTTGTGATTTTCTTTTTATATTTTATATATTGATATAACTAATTAATTTTTAAAATTTTAAAATAATATAAAAATTATAATATTAAAGTTCTAACTTAAATAATTATTTAATCATATATACTAAAGTTTATATTAATCGTTAAACACCAAATTCTATGATTCTCAACAATTCTATAAATAATCTTAATCTCATTTAATTAATTTTAAATAGATTTAGTTCTTAATATTTGAATTGAATTCATATTCCAAGTGAGTGTAATTACTATTAATTATATAAATAATAACTACAAATTAAATTATAATATAAACTTATAACTCAATTAAACATCATAAGGTAATTTTTTATTTAGGTTAATAAATCAACTAATCTAACGTCATATATCTATATTTGTATATGTTAGATTTATTGAATTAATTATTTCAAAATGTTAATAATACATTAAATTAAAATTTTAAAATCTTCAAGAGGATTTATGTTACTAATTTAATTTATATACATCAAATTTTCTTATAATTTGTATTTAATTTAATTAATTTGTAACATAAATTATTATTTTTTTCTATAAATTTTTGAATTAATTTGAAGTTAGATATAAAAGAATTTCAATTGATTAATAAATCCATAAACTTAAAGTGGGTTTTATATTATTAATGGTAAAATAATTCAATTCAAATGAGTTTATAAATTACAACAAATTGAAACCATAAATCTACGTAAAAAAAATTTTAGTAATAATTTAAAAATAATAATTCTTAAGAATTTTATATTTTTAATTAATCATATATCAATTTTTATAATAAAAAATTAATAGACAGAAGCATCTAAAATTTTTATATATGGGTAGAATCACACTAAGAATATAGAATAATTTATTTAAAAATTAAAAGATTAACTATCCAATTATATGGATTTTAATTAATTAATTATAAATAAAATTATATGAAAATTCAAATTTAAAAACATAGGAGTATAAAATTCCAAATTCATAAAAAATCACCTACCTTAAAAAATCTGATGATCCGGATCTCTCTATCTCTCTCTCTATCTAAAGAGTTCTCTCTCTCCCTCTCTCTCTTTTTAATTTTAATTGTTTCTTTGTTTATTTCTTTCTCTTTATTTCTTTATTTCTTTTTTAAAGGAGGTGAGTAACGAAATGGAAGAGTGAATATTATGGGTAGGGGTGTACATCAAGTCGAACCGAGTTGAGCTGGCCTTAGCTCGAACTTGGCTCGGCTCAATCCTCGAGCTTAGCTGGCCAGCCCGGCTCAATTCGGTTAGCAACTCAAGCCGAGTTCGAGCCAAGATCGAGCCGAGTTTTCCATTGAGGCATTTCCTCAGACACCTACACTGCAACTTCAAAATACCTGGACTACACCTTCTAAACAATGCAAAAAATAGAGTTCAGGCTTACAAAGAGGAACAGGTGCTTGTTGACTATCTGGGGGACATTACATGGGAAGCTAGAAGAAGCAAGGCTCTGAGGTTTGTTGGAGAACTCAGTGTTGAAGGCAGTGTCTCGCATGGGTGGAAGGAAATCAAGAAAGATGTTTCGAGGATCGTTCGGTGTTACTAATTTTCGAGG
Source organism: Magnolia kwangsiensis (assembly GCA_037074715.1). Classification (NCBI taxonomy): domain Eukaryota; kingdom Viridiplantae; phylum Streptophyta; class Magnoliopsida; order Magnoliales; family Magnoliaceae; genus Magnolia; species Magnolia kwangsiensis. Next base: position 105,223,453 of record CM073581.1, read on the forward strand.
TTTTTCCATAATGTAGGAAGCTAATAGTGGTGGTGTTGTCGAAGGGGACGATGATAGTGACATACGGCCTGGTTGCGATAGTGAAGTCTCCAACACCAGATACAATGTTGGCTATAAGCAAGACAGTGGTGGTTTGTCTAGGAGCAATCATGATGGCTGGTGTCACTAATTGTTTCACATATGCCCCATCAATTTCTACGATAGTCACTTTTGGCCTCCCTTAACAACCAATCCTTCATTCAAGCCGGATTCAATCCGAGTCGAGTCGAGCTGGGGCTTGCTCAAACTCAGCTCGAACTCATTTTTGAGCTCAAAAAATCAGCTCGACTCAGCTCGAACTCAGCTTCGAATTGAGTTGAATCGAGTTTTTTTGAGTCAAGTCGAGCGAGCTAATCGAGCTAGCTCGGTTCGTGTACACTCCTAATTACGGGACAGTTTCGATTTGGTGGGAGGCTTCGGTGCCCATTACTATACGAAAAAGAAGAAATGAGGGAGAGAGTGGGTTAGTCGTCGGTGAAGTGCGGGATAATTTATTCTTCTTCTTTTTTTAATTTTAATTTTTAGATATGGTGGGTCCCACTAACGATGATATAAATCTACTCTGTCTATCATTGTGCCTGGCCATGAGAGGATATAAGGCAAAAAATGAGGCTAATTCAAAACTCAGGTGGAACACACACAAGTGGACAGTGGGGTTGGTTTCCACAAAAAATGGGTTGTTACAGTAAGCCGCATAGTCAAAGATCCCACCCCACCTCAGTGGATCCATGGCCTAACCTAATTTGCTCCCCAATATAGCAAGGGCGCTTGGACCCACTGTTGAGGGTCAAATATTGCATATTAGATCCCATTTATTACTTGGATTTATGAGAATGAGACTGTTTAATGGCCCATTTTAATCGTATTTGTGTTGCAAGGTGGATTTACGGACGTGGACTGAAATTAGATGCTAAAAGCATGAAATTAACGCTCAAGATTCACCAGAGCAAGGGACAGACTCCAAGGGACCAAGATCAACGAAATCTACACGGAAAAAAATCTGAGAAAATCAGGAAACTGAAGTTCAAGAGGCCAGACAGTCGTCCAGAACGCAAGATTGCAGAGTTCCCACCATCCGATCGGCTCTGAATTTCATACATTACCTAAGGACCACAAATGAACCGTACGTGTCAAATTTTAGCTCCTGGATTCCTACAGAAGTGTCCCAACGGCTAGATCAGCCCACAAATCATCCATCTGGAGCCCACCTGATATCTGGATCTGCTTCACTTTTGGTCTCAACGTCTAAAAGAATATGACAAAGTGGATGGATGGACTGGATTTCACATATACATCAATATAAGGACCACCTTGCACGTCAGAGTGCACCACCGATTGTGCACGCGCGGTGCACTGAACCAAGACATATGGTCAAACCATGTTCGACCGCAATTTTCCACCCGCAACAAAGAAGAGAAGGCTCCGTTTTGAAAACAGATGGCTGAGATCTTGAAGCGTGCCACCGTCTGTGTGAATCATTCCAATCTGGACCGTCCATTAGACTAAAATGGTCTAAATTACTATCACCTAGGTGGCAATATTTCATTTGACAGCGAAGAGAGGGTTTTGATCGACCAAACGGAAGCTGGACGGCAGCAAGAAAACTCCTGTGGGCCACGGTGAAATTAATCTAAAACCATGTCTTCCCGAATGGTTTTTCGACATGAGTTCAATAGACGGAGTGGATCTTTTCTCTAGTGATGATCGGGGGGCCGTTGGAGCATCCCAATGTAATGAACGTCCGATTACGGTGGGCCATACGGCCTTCTTGATTGTGATCGGCCGGACAATCCAGACTGTCCAACAGATTCCAAAGGTCCCAGTGACCTTCGCCTAGGTAGAAGAATCTTAAAATACATTATAGATCGAATTTTGACCGTCCGAATGGAAGACTAACGGTGGAGTGGGAGATCTGGTGGGCCACACGAAATACAATTCAAAAACAGTCATGTCTGACCGAATTTCATGCACAATCCAATGAACGGATTGGATCTTGCGAGCAACTCCAAGAAATGGGCCCCACTCATGTCTAGAGTCGGTCTAATGGCCCTATTACGCACGCTGGTTGCGTAAAAGCCACGCACTCCGCCGACTCTCTGATACGAACGCTCTCCAGCCGACCCCCTTGGCTACAAAAAGGAGAAGAGAGAGAACGTGAAGGGGGAGGCAGCCGTGGAAGCTTGGCTAGGAGGTGGATCAGAGAGAGAGAGAGAGAGAGTATTTTTAGTTTTTATTTATTTTCTTTTCTGTTCTTTAATAATTTTTGAGAGAACCAGCCCATTCATGAGCGGCTGAACCTCTTAGCTAGGGCTAAGAGGTGAAGCTTGTAGTGAGATGGGAAATTCTAAGCTTTTAATTTAATTTTAATATATGAATTGACATTGATTTTAGTTTGATTAACATAAAAATATTTTCAGTCTTTAATGGTCTATTATGACTAAAATTACAATGGGTCTGCAATGACTTTTAATATTTCCTTTTTCTTTTTATGTTATGACGCCAAGAAGCCCTGTTGTTCACCATAGTCTCCTGGGCATGATCGGATGACGGTACCCTTCCTAACTTTCATACATGTGATTGGTTGGTAATTAGTTTAATTCTGTTGTTTGCCATAGTCTCTTGGGCATGGTTTGGTGATGGAATCCATTCTAATTCATATACATTTCATCTCTTGAAAACTAGATCAATGTCAGTTCAGTTAATTTCCATAAAACATACATAAGATCTCCCTGATCTCTACAAGTGGATCCTCTGAATCCCTAGTTCCCTATCTTTGATTTTCTTAAGTTTTAGATAATCATTCCATCATTATTTTTCAAATCATAATTAGTTTAGATTTCACCTTATTCTAGTTCTAATTCTACTGAATTTTAGATAACGTACGAGTTTCAGTCCCTTGGAATTCGACCTCGGTCTTACCGAGTTATTACTACATCACAACCCTACACTTGGGGAGTGAACACCCACTCATTTGCAGCATCTGATATGGGGATTTGGTTTATTCACATCCAAGGGTTAGGATCGTCCCATCTATAAGTTTTTCAGCCCATCAGTCACCCATCTTGGGACCCATCAGTTACCCATCTTGGGACCCATCAGTCACACACTAATCCAAACTGGTTCGTGAAACACACGTGTGAAAAGTCATTCCCAACCATAGGTAAGCACGCACAACACCATGTTACGGCACGTAAGATCAGAGCGTTCCATAAGGTGGGCTACAGTGTTTGGATGTCCAGGCCAAAAATTAGGGCTATACACGAACTAAGTTAGCTTAGTTAGCTCGCTCAACTCGACTTGAAAAAGCTCAATTCGGCTAGTTCGAAACTAAGTTCAAGATGAGTCGAGTGGATTTTTTGAGCTCAAAAAAATTTTGAATCGAGTTCGAGCTTGCCCGAACTCGACTCGACTCGGATCGAACTAGTTCGGTGACTCGATTACTTTGATATTAATGTTACTCACCAAGTGTTTAATGAAATTACTCAACGAAGTGTGGCTGGTGGTAAGGAAGGTATGTATATGAAATAAATATCTTTTTTTTTTCTTAATTTTTTATGTTTCTTAGAAGGTGTTTGATGAAAAACCTGTAAAACCACTGCTGCTGGTGCAGTCATGTGCTTGTGAAAATGTTACACCAGCGAACTTGGCTCAAACTAGCCCGAGCTGTTGACTGAACCAAGCAGAGTTAGCCACTCAGGCTCGAGGACCGAGCCAAGCTGAGTTCAAGTTGGGGTCAGAAAGTGGCCGAGTCGAATCGAGTTGGGCACCTCCACCAAAAACTCAAATCGTTTCACTCATTTAAAAGACATTGTACAGTAAAAGGGATGGCTAAAAAATTATACTGAAACAGTTGGCCCACTTGAGGTGTGAAACTACCTAACGAAGCCTCCCTATGGAAAGCCAGGATACCACGCGTGTTAATATTAGCATGTGTGCTTGCCAAGGGTGGGGCCCACATAGCGACAACAACCCCACCATACAAATCAAGATAATCGCAACGATTATTCCACTGTAAGAGAAGACGATGAGGACTCCACGAGAGTATGAAAACATAGCTACAAAGAGGTCATTTGTATGCTTGTAAAATACTTCGATTACAAAGGGTTTATAATTAGAGAGAGGATAACGCATTGTGGGCCCCAATTATGATGTATGTGTCTTTTCCAAACCGTCCATCCAACTCATTTTAGGGCATGATCTCAAAATTTGAAGCATTTCCAAAGCTCAAGTGAACCACACCACAACAAACAGTCGGGATCTCTGCCATTGAAAGCTTCTTAAGGCGCACTGTGATGTTTATTTTTCATCCAACCTGTTCACAAGGTTACACATAGAGATGTACATGAGTTGAGTTAGCTCGTTAGCTTGCTCGGATCGGCTTGGAAAAGCTCAACTCGACTCCGATCAAAACTGTGTTCGAGCCAAGTCGAGCCAGATTTAATGAGCTCGGAACATTTTAAGACGAGTCCGAGTTGAACCTCTCGACTCGGTATTCGACTCGGTTCGGCTCGGACTCGACTCAAATTGAGTTTGAGTCATATATGTATATAACTTTCTTTTTTTAAAAAAAAAAACCCTTACTTTGCTCGACCTTAACCCGTTCGCCCAACCCTAACCCAGTGGCCAGCACCCAAATCATCCGACTCTCCCCCTTTCACCCAAATCAGCCCGCACCTAACCTGTTCGTCACCTCTCGGTCGTCCGTTCATTCAAATCGTATTCGTCGCTTGCCCAAATCTATCGCCGTTTTTCAATGCCCGAAGATTACTCTCCTTCCAACGTTTATTCGGACGACCGGTGTAAGACCCATATCCTAGCTTGTACTGTTTCATAGGCTTCCGCGGTCCCCCCGATCGAATTTCGGTGACCCGCGATCTTTTATCGGCATTTACGCGCGATCCTAAATTGTTTCTCGTATTTCAGAATCGGCTCGACTTGAGACTTGTACCTTTACGACCGCGCCGTCGCCACAGTTTCGACGCCACACATTACATGCTGAGGCGATACCCGGGCCAGGAGATGTGGGACTGCATTCAGTTCGAGAAAAATACCGCGCGTTGTAAATACCGAGAGGATCTTTACAGCACATCACATCAATCCATCATTTCACAAGTTAAGTACACCACCCATGCTCCATGCCACCTCACTCCTCAAAAGTCAACTCTCTCTCCCCCTACCCATACTTTTTTTACACCATTTTCAAATTAACCCATACCTCCCCTTTCCCATCTCTTACAACAACCACACCTTATCAATCCATCCCATCATTTCTCTCTCTCTCATTTTTCTCTATTTTACAAGCAAGCAACCCAATGTCCATGAGAGGTTACCATGAGAGAGCTAGTGTGGCCCACCTTCTTACCTCCCACCCCCACCATCCAAAGTCCATCTAAACCATTGGGATCGTTTCCTTGGAGCTTTAGATCGCATTGGCGGAAGAAAGAAGAAGAGATCTTGAGGTGGGTGATTTACCGTCAATTTTGTGATTTGCGGACCTACATGTGGTGGGACTCATCTTGATGTATGCTTTGTATTTAGGGAGGGCCCATAGTGGCAGGGTCCTCCCCTCATATCTCTCTCTCTCTCTCTCTCTCTCTCTCTCTCTCTCTCTCTCCTTCTGATGTTTTGGGCCCCATCAATCTGTGTTATATCTACTCCGTCCATCTGTCCATCTAACGGTGTGGCCGTCCGTATGCATGTGATATCCACACCGTTCACTGTTGGGACGGTGGGAATACCACCTGGTTGGTGGACCAATAGCTAGCAGCACAGGGCTGCTACTGTATTGACGTTAGCTAGTTCTGGGATCTGATTCCAAGGCATTGTTATACCCTTACTTCAAGTATGTGTTACATCCAAACTGTCCATCCATTTGGTAAGCTCATCTTGAGGCTAGGGATAGAAAATGAAGTAGATCTAATGATAAGGTGGGCCACACCGCAGAAAACAGTGTAGAGAGTGGACGTGCCCACCGTTGAAACCATGGAACCCACCTGCTACTGGGAGCAGATTGGTTGGTCTACCAACCCAGCTATATAGCTGATGTACTGACGTCACCAAACTCTGACGGCCCCACCATGATGTACGTATTCTATATGTTGTATTGACGTCATCCAGACCGTCCATCTGGACGGTGGCCCGGTTACACACCAGTTATTAGTCGATGACATCAGCCAGCCCTGTGGCCCCTCATGGTGTATATGTTGTATCCCAGCCGTCCATCTGGACGGTGGGCCACAACATGTATGTGTGTATCCACACCGTCCGTACATCGAACGTGGGCCCATTTGATGGACGTGTATATACACACCGTCCATCCATTGTAACATATTCAAATCTCAGGTGGAAACCACCTTATATATACCGTTCATCCGTTGGAACGTCAGCAATAGGGCCTGTGATCACGAGGTATTGTTATATCCAACCATCCATCACACGTGTCGTCCATCCACGTGGGACCCACCTCTTTGTATCTGTCCGTGGAATCCATCCACGTGGCCCCACACCAACCATATAGCTATTGTATCTGACGTCAGCAAGTGTGCTGGCTCCCATCATGCGGTGTATGATAAATCCCAAACCGTCCATCTGTTTATCCAGCCGTCCAGCTGTCTGGACGTGCTTGAGGGACCCACCATGATGTCGGTGTTCCATCCATTCCATCCACGTGGGATGTGGGGCCACCATAATGTATGGGTGTGTGGATCCACACCGTCCAACAATCTGGACGGGTGGAACCCACCTCCATGATGTATGTGGTTTATATCCACACCGTCTATCCTGTGGGACCCACCCTGCACGTGTGCACGTGTGGGGTGTGGGGCCTACCTTTGATGTATGCATTCTCCATCAGGCCATCCATCAAGTACTCGTGGACGCTGGAGCATCCAAATAAAAAGAAAAAGATTTATATATTAAAATATAATATATATATATATATATATATATATATATATATATATATATATATATATTGTGATGGGCCCTGTGTGGGACCCACCATGATGTACGTATTCTATATCCTCACATCCAGATGGATGTGAGGCAGGTTCAAAACTCTGGTGGGCCATATGTGTGGGACCCACCGTGATATATGTATCTATAATCTATCTGGTCCATGTGGGGCTGCCTTGATATTGCGGTCCATCCACATTACGTCTGTGGCCCCCATAATGATATATGTGTTTTATCTATACTGTCCATGGATGGTGGACCATGATGTATGGGTATATCCCCACTGTCTTTCCAATTTGATGGACGTATGGCCCACCTTGATGCATGTATTTTAGCCATGCCGTCCATCTGTTTCATCTGTGTCGTCCCCACCCTCGTGGGACACCATGATTTTTGAATTCATCAATGCCATCCACCTGTTTTGCATCCATGCCGGCTATCTGCGAGATTCACCATGATTTATGTATTGTACATCTATGCCGTACATCCAGTTTTCCATATCATTTTAAGGGCGGGCTCACCTTGATAGTACATATTCTATAGCCACGCCGTCTATCCATTTTGATGGACGTATGGCCCACCTTGATGCACATGTTATAGCCGCGCCATCCAGTCTAGCTAGGATGTGGACCCCACCATGATGTATGTGTATTACACACTGTCCATTTATTTTTGGGCCGTAGACCTCATTACCTTGAGAGGCTCACTTGATGTGTAAGAGGCCCATTGGTGCGACCCATTAATGTGGCCCACTTGTTGTATCTGAGGCCCATGGGTCGTGGCCCGTCCTAAGATGTATGAGACCCATGTGCAAAGCTTGAAGTGATGTATTTTCAGCCTATGAGATGAGGCCCATTGCGATATATCTTCGCAATGAGATGAGGCCCATTGCGATATGAGATGAGGCCCATTGCGATATAAGATGAGGTCCATTGTCAGCCTATGAGATGAGGCCCATTATGATATGAGATGAGGCCCATTGTCAGCCTATGAGATGAGGCCCATTGCGATATGAGATGCGGCCCATTACCTTGAGATCCACTGTGATGTATTCGAGGCCCATGGGCAAAGCTTGAAGTGATGTATTTTCAGCCTATGAGATGAGGCCCATTGCGATATATTTTCGACCCATGGATGAGGCCCGATGTGTTGTAAATGAGGCCCATGCCTGTGGCCCATTGAGATTGTATGTAGCTCACTATGTTGTGCATGAGGTCCTTTTATGAGACCATGGGCCCACTATATGTTTGGCCCTATGAGGACCGCTCCTTTGGAGCAATGATGGTTTAATGTCCACATTGTGACATTCCCTTAAGCCTTGCTCGATCGATTATCATAACCGATTGCCAATTCTGATTGACGTGACTAATTTGTCAATTTTGATTATCGATCGATTCCGATTGTTGTCATCGATTGCCGATCCCGATCATCGAGGCCGATTATCGATCAATTTCGATTGTTGTGGCCGATTGCCGATTTTGATCATCGAGGCTGATTATTGATTGATTCCGATTATTGTGGCTGATTGTTGATTTTGATTATCAAGGACGATTGTTGAGGTCCAATATGATGTATATGAGGCCCATATTTGAGACCCATTGTGAGGTACATTTGGCCCATATTTGAGGCCCGTTGTGATGTGTATTCGGCCCGTGTTTAAGGCCCAATGTGATGTATATGACGCCTATGTGATGAGGTCATTGTGGTGCATTTGAGGGCCAGGCAATGGAGCCCATGGTGTTGTATATTTGGCCCCTATGTAAGGCCATGGGTCTACTGTATGTTAGGCTCTATATAGGTCATTCCTTAGGGGCAATGTTGGTTAAATGTCCACATTGTCAAAGCCGATTATTGATGTTAATTATTGATACTGATTATGAATATATGACAGCATAGCATCATGATACATGCCCATACGCATCATCTACATGTTTATTATGAGATGTGATTGATTATTGTATACGTCATAGTACAGATGATTTATGAGACTCCTTGATAGGTAGAGTTATCCCACATGAGCGCACGGTATGCACAAGATTGATGCATGATTGGATTACATGACTCATGCATCTTACATTATGTGATAGTGATTACTATTCATCCTAGCGACATCAGGGCTGTGACCTCCACAGGCATGTCATGAATGACTAGATGGGACACCGAAAATGTTTGGTTCTAGCATCTGGGCACTTTGGATGTCCGTGGGTGAAAGTTCCTAAACCTCCGAGGCCAGAAGGCACCCCAACGTCGAGACCGAGTGGATACATGAGCGCACGAGTGTCTAATACCAGGAGGTTGCGTCTCCCACTATATTGTGGTCGGTTAGGAGTGAGTGTGGCCTTACCCGCCCGAGAATAGGGGGCATAGCTAGGCTAAGTTTGACCAACTCGTGAATGGGTCCGCTATCGACGCGTCGGGTAGATATTGACTGACTACTGGTCACGCGGATAGTGATGTCTCTTCCACTTGCATGGTAGCGCGTCAGTGGGCGGCAATTCACATGCAGAGTGTACTGGACCCCGGTGATGATCTTAGAGTTGTACAGTATTAATTTGTAGAGTAGGAGTTGCATGCTCATTCATTCATTCACTATCTACTCGGGCTGGTAGTGCATAAATATTTGTTACGTGTACTTCGTAATTGTCAGGATTTCAGTTGGGGCGCGCGACTAACCTGAGATCAGGAGTTTACCACATTGAGTCTAACTATGTAAATTTAGGTATGAGATTGGTTTGGATAGAAGTCCTTGTGGTGGACCCCGTAGCTTGCGATACTACGTACTATCATCTCGACTTCACACTCCAGCATGATTATTCAAATCGCATCGCATATTACATCACATTCGCGGCATATGACATTTTGGGTTATCGTGTTTCTGCATTTATATAATCTAGATACGGCTGATAGTATTCGTAAACTCATCAGGAATTATATATTGCATTGCATCCTCGGCATCTGATATTTGGCTCTTTATGACCCCTCATTTGTGTAACTGATCTGTATTGCGTACTCTGATATTATTTGACTCATGGACTTGTCAGTATTTCTGCTTACTCTGATACCGTATGATTCATGATCTTACTAGTATTTCTGATATTGTAGAGTTATGACATTATATTGAATACTTAACACTTACCTTGTGCACATACTTACACCGCTCTCTAAGCTATCTATAAGCTTATGCACGATAGATGCGTGCAAGTGATGATAAGTTGCAGCAGCGTGGAGTTTGGAGCATGTAACTGACTTTGAAACTTTGATTTTGACACATGTATTTCCTTTTCAGTATTGTACTTAAATGATTATATTAGTTGATATGTGGTGATAATGTTGTTCTTATGATTTGGGTATACTTGTGGTTATACTTCTTATGAGACAAATTTATGTTGAAAATTCTTTTTGTATGATCCTAGGATCAGAAATCTGGCGTATGAGCGCTGGGAGTCGAGAATGGGGTACTACGGAGACTGTCGGTACCGGATTCAACGATTGAGATTCCTGTGAATCTGATTTTTGGGTTTGGGGCGTGACAACCGGCATCTGAAAGTGAGTCCTCTCCTCCCCTCTTTATCCATTTTTCCGGCGAGTAGCGTCCGTCCGATTAGCATAACCCATCTGACCAACCACCACTGGCTAGGTGGCTCTGGTACAGTTGGACGGTGGCTATGGCCCAATCAGATGGTCAAATGTCTCAGACCCCTACAAATGGTGGCTTTGGTATAGTCGGACGGTTGGACTCAGCTCGAATTGAACTAAGCTGCTGTTCCAAGCTCGAAGGCCGAGCTGAGCCGATCACGAGCTAAGGACACAAGCTGGCCGAGTTGAGCCAAGCTGGGCAAAGGTCAGCTTGGCTCGACTCGTGTACACCTCTAGTTACATGGGTGTAGATGAAGGGAAAACATAAATATTTTCAATTATAAGCTTTTTTACTGCTTTCAATTTTTATTGTTTTCTATGGCGGGACCCACTTAAGTTTTTGATATATTTTAATTTCGGGCTCATGCCGTAAAATGAGTCCAAAAATGAATAGATGGACAAGATACATGTGCCTGCAAATCTTATTCATTGCACTAAAGTATAAGCAGTTATTGTGCAATCCTTCTATTATATGGCTTCCCTGTTTGGAAGAGTGGCTCATCACATATTCTCACCCTGATTTCAAGCCAAAATTCCGTACCCCATTATGATGTGTTATAATGATACTTTCCCTTCAATTTTTTAAATCATTTTAAGGCAAAATAAAAAAGATATGAATCAGATTCAAAGCTCAAGTCAACTACTCCATAAAAATTAGTCTATTCAACTATGGGTGTCAATATTTCCATGGCTTAGTATAGTGTGGTTCACTTGAGCTTTGTATATGCCTTTATGCCTTATTTTGGAGCTTTGTGCAGATAAAACATAAACACCATGGTGGCACCTACACATTTTTGCCCCCTATGCACATAGTACCTGTGTCATACCACTGAACCCGTCAACTAGGGCTGGCCTAAGGAAGGTCTTGGGCCGTATTTTGAACTGTTTCATTTAAAATTTTGATTTTTCACTCCTACTATCAACATCATATCTCATATAAAAAATAACAAATAAAATAATTATTACTCATTTATACCAAATTTACTGTAATTAAATAATTATTACTCATTACCCCAAATCTACGGTAATTAAATAATTATTACTCATTTACACCAAATTTACTATAATTACTCGTGCAAGTAAAACAGACCATTAAAGATATCGGGGAGGTGTTTGTTTTTTAATTCCCCAATATAATTATATCTAAATAGGTAATGATTAATTGGCGATGTAATTCTCGATTTTTTTTTTTGATTTTTTTTTTTTTTTAATGTTCACTAACCATTTTCTTTTTTAGCACTAAAATGAAAGAGGGTCCAATTTCATGCGGGACCCACTGTGATATATATTGCTTATCCACCTCTTCCATCCATTTTGTGGGATGATTCTAAGGTATGAATCCAAAAATGGGGTAAATCCAAAGCTTAAGTGGACCACGCCACACAAAAACAGTGGGTTGAATGCCTACCATTAAAACCTTTTTATGACCACAATTTCCTATGGTGTGGGCCACTTGAACTTTGGATCTATCTCGTTTTTGGGCTCATTCCCTAAAATGCTCAAGTAAAATGGATAGATATGGTGAATATCTCACGTACAATACAGTGGACTCAAATGATTTGAATCAGTCTTTTCTAAACTAAGTTTTAAGGTGGAAATACCCAGGGAAACCAAACGTACATAAATAACATCAATGAACTATTTAAAAGTATAGGAAATTGAAAACTTTAAGGCTTTTAATACTAAAAATCTTGGAGCAGATATTATGTGTATCATGCTTTGACTCTTCTTATTTACCAAACGTTCCTTGAATGTTGGCTGAAAAGTTTTCTCTTCGTATTTACCAAACGTTCCCTGGATGGTGGATGAAATCTGAAAACTACCCGTCAACGAAAGAGAATTTCTAAGAACAGGATCCAGTATTATCCCAAAAATTTCAAAAAAATAGAAGGTATATTGGCCCTAATTTGTTGTATTTTCAAAAATCCAGTCCGGCCACTAATTTTTTGACATAAATTTAAGTATAAATATTTTTTTGGTTAAAAAAAAAAGACCCATCCATTATTTAAATGGACCATACAATTGAAAACAGTTTACACGGGATGCCCACCTTTCAAACTATTTTCCTTTATGACCCACTTGAATCATGGATTCTCTTGATGCTTGGGGCATGCACCTAAATATTCTCGTGGAATTTAATGGTTAGAGTGGATTTCTCATCATCTTCATGGGGGCCTTGTAAAAAATCAACATTGGACATCTTTTCCAACTATTTCTTTTGGTGTGGCCCACTTGAATTATAGGTTAATTTGATTTTTTAGCCCCGGACCTAATGTGGGATTACACTACCAATGGTCCAAGCGGATTTTATAGACAGATTACCGTTGGCATAAGCGTGCCTCCCATGTTTTTTTACAATAAGATGCAGCGCCAATGAAGCAGCATGCGTGGTGTGCACCACTCAACACATTTGTTGCCGTTACCAACTTTATATGGGCCACCATGATGCATGTGTTATATTCACACGGTCCATCCATTTGGTAATATAATTTAGGGTATGATCCAAAAAATAGGCAAATCCATAGCTCAAGTAGACCACATCATAAAAGGTAATGGAAGAATGATGCCGCCATTATACCGTTTTTAGGCCCACCATGATTTCTTTCGTCATCCAAATAAATCATAAGATCACAAGTACCTATATGAAGGGATATATATATATATATATATATATATATATATATATAGAGAGAGAGAGAGAGAGAGAGAGAGAGAGAGAGAGAGAGAGAGAGAGAGAGAGAGAGAGAGAGAGAGAGAGAGAGAGTCATGCTCCCCTGCGCACCTATGCATGTGCGCATCTTTGCACAGGTGCTGCAGAATCTCATGAAACCTCATGTGACAAATTTTCAGCCCGATTTAAAATTCTGATGAGCCATAGCAAAGAGAAATGCAAATCAAGGAAGGAAACTGTTTTCATTTTCATGGTCCATTAAAGTTTTATATCAGAGTAAAAATTAAGCCTGGAGGGTTTCACAAAATGCTGCTTCACATAAACTAGTTCATAGGTGAGCATTTCTCTATGTGTGTGTGTGTGTGTGTGTGTGTGTGTGTATATATATATAAAAGTCATGCTCCCCTGTGCACCTATGCACGTGCGCACCTTTGCACACGTGCCATGGGTGTCTAATCTGAACGGTTCATGTGATGCGGAATTCTATGAAACCTTATGTGACAACTTTTCACTCTAATCTAAAATTCTGGTGGGCCAGAGTAAAGAGAAATGCAAATCAAGGAAGGAAACTGTTTTCATTTTTCATGGCCCATCAAGTTTTAGATCAAAGTAAAACTTCGGTCTAAGGGGTTTCACGAGGTGCTGTTTCACATGAACAGTTCAGATTTTGGATCCAAATCACGTATGATGGGTTTTCAAAAAAATTCGTACGTAATACATAAGAACCGGTTCGCAGGTGAGCATTCCGATAGATAGATAGATATATATATATATATATATATATATATATATATATATATATATATATATATATATATATATATATATATATATATATATATATATCAGCTTTACCTAAAACTTATATGGCCTTCAAGAATTTTTCAATGATAAAAGTTTTATTTTCAAGTCAAGCTCTAAAATGATCTTCCCAAATTGATGTACATACACCGTGGAGGGGTCATAGAAGTTGGCGACGTCAACACCCTCGTGAAATCTGCTTTAGATGCCCTTATGTATGAAATCTAAATCTATTCATGTTATTGCTGGAAAGACGTTGCTCCCAATATTTATGGGGCTACTATGATGTGTATGTAAAGTCCACTTCGATCATTAATTATGTAATATGATGTTAGGCATATGGTAGAAATAAAATAAAATAATCATAAATTTCTTCTTCTCATAAATTTCTTCTTCACCGAAAACATAGGTTGATTTCCCATTCAAAAATATACTAATTAAGATAAATTTGATTTTCTGTCTCGTTATAGTAATGTTTTGGTAAATATAGAAAGCTAGAGCATGTTACAATGATAGCATATGCTCTTAAGAATTTTCAAATAAGAACCTAAAGAATTAAAAGGTTTGGTTGGACAATGTAATCAGCCATGTATTTTTTATAACCAATAAATGCAACATAAGTTTTGGTTGAAAAAAGAAATTTAACAAAATGTCATGCTTTATATTACAACATTTTAATTACACAGCAGTTTATTTTTTAGGCAATTATAAAGGGAGCACTGCATTTGGGAAGCTTCCTCACCATTACTATTATCTCTCTCGGTATAATTTTCAAATTCTAATATAAATATTCCGTTAAAATATTTGAAATCTTTCCCATAAATTCCGATGATTTAGTTTTAACTATTTGCAGGTCACACAAGTAATTCCCAATAAATTTCCAATGCCTATATATTCATCACACTGCTAAGTACTGAAATATTACATCCTGTTTTTAGGACCCAAAATTAATAAAAACCAAATGTACCACAGCAACAATTTTCATCACAACCGTTTCATTTAGTGCCGCTTAAAGTTAATGCCACGGACATCTAAATTTCTAAAGTAAAGCTCTTATTTAGGGGCTGTTTGATTTTCTAATTATAGTGGTAATTCAAGGTGAATGGGTAATAATTATTTTCATTTGTATTGTCTATTGGATTTCCAAAGTAACGTTGACAATTACCTTTATTTATAGCACTCCGCTCGTCACACTGGAGGAGAAAAACATTTAATCATGGTGCTCATCATGATATGTTTGTCTTATCAACACCGTCCATCCATTTAGCCAGCTCATTTTATGGCATGAACCAAAAAATGAGATAGATCCAAATCTCAAGTGGACCACACCACAGGAAACAATGTGAATTGAACTCCTACCATTGAAAGCTTCTTGAGGACCCATAAGTTTTGGATCAAGTTGAAATTTAGTTTCCCCTTTATCCATGATTTTATGACATTATGCACAGGTTGGATGATAAATAAACATCAATGTAGGTCCTAAGTAGAAAACATCTTTCAACCGTTGATGTCTTTATGATCATTGTTCCCTAAGGTGTGGTCCAATTGATCTTTTTATTTGCCTCGTTTTTGGATTAATGCTTAAAATGTTCTGTTAAAAAGGATGGATAGTGTGGATTAGTCACATATATCATTATGGGGCCACATATTTAAATCGGTAATAATATGGTTTGCATGGAGTCCATTTCAAAACGTAAATCCTGACCAATTTACAGGTGGAGTAAATCTTAATTCCTCATTTCCCTGCGTTTAGCGATGGATCCCATGCTCATACACACTACTGTACACGTCAGATGCGTGTGCATCGATCTAGACTACCCAAGTGGTGGGCCTACTGACGAAGAGGCACGTACACAAAAATGAGACCGATCGAATGATCCTAACCTCTGATTAATGGACATTTATTCAACAGTCCATAATCAACTAAACACCATTGTGCAAATCACATGGACGTTATTGGATAAAACCATCCAATTGGTGAGGCCTCAAGGCACATCCATGAAAACTGACTGGGCCAGTAATCCTAACATTTATTGGGTGGACACTTTGTTTGAAAAATCAGTGGGCCCTACTTTGTGGCCCACCTAATATTTGGCTTAGGATGAGGATGGGGGCTGGACTGACACAAAAATTTATTTTAAATAAGCCATTTATAAGTCATTAAAAAACTTTTATAAAATTTTAATACTCCAATCTCTATCCAGTATGAATACCGGATTATGTAAGCAGATTCGGTGGTGGTTTGTTGACGTCACCAGGCCCTGTGGGCTCCACTAGGATGTATGTGTTATATCCACACTGCCAATCCATTTTTGGTAGATCAATTCAGGGTATTTACCGAAAAATAAGGTAGATCCAAAGCTAAAGTGGACCACACCACAAAAAGCATTAGAGACAATGACGCCCACCGTTGAAACCTCTTAGGCCCACCATGATGTTTATTTCACATCCAACCTGTTTATAAGGTCACACACACCTTGATGAAGGGAAAATTCAAATATAAGATTGATCCAAAACTTCTGTGGCCCCTTATAAATTTTGAAAGGTAGGCATTCAATCCACACTGTTTTCTATGGTATAAAATAATACTGAAAAATAGATGGACGGTATGGATACATCACATACTTGATGATGGGCCCACAGAACTTAGTGACGTCAGCACACCACACCAGGAAATCCGCTCCTCCGGATTACAAGTGATAAACACTTCACGAAATATTCAAACACAAGTGTTTATCAGTAAACACTCCTGCGACGAGAAGCGCTTTACACAGCTTACAGCTAAACTGGACAGACGGTTGAGTTTTTTCCCGTAAAAGTATCAACGGCTTAAAATGGCCGAGAAGAAAATACACAGTCAGTCCGATGTAAAACCCTACCAATCACTTCTTTCGCATCAAATCAATTCATTTGTCGTCTTCAATTCAACAAAACCGGTACATACACCGATTTGATGTGTATATTCGAATCCAACCATTTGTTCGTCACCTTCACATACACACGTATACAGAGAAAGATATAGATAGAGACAGAGAGACAAACGGAGAAAATCTCTTTCATTCCAAGGCTTTATTTTCCCTCTCCGCTTCTATAAGCTGTCGAGGCGAATGATTTCCTCGGTTAGGATCTCTCGATCAGCGGATCTCAAGGTCCAGTGATGGGGGATCCGCCTGGCTTCCGCGTCCGCCTGGGTGTCGGCTGCAGGTCTGGATCGGAGCTGGCTGTTTTGCTGGTAGGGTTAGGGCATCGTGCGGAACAGTCGGGCCGGGAAGCATGCTGAGAGTGCTGCGGGTCCACCTCCCGTCCGACATTCCCATCGTTGGCTGCGAGCTTACGCCGTACGTGTTACTCCGGCGCCCGGACAACTCCATCAACACCGAGGATGCCCCTGAATCCTCGCCCGTCAATGGGTTCTACTTGAGGTACAAGTGGTAAGTTTCCGTACTTCACTCTCTATTTTTGCAGCATCTTTTTTATTTTTTATTTTTATATTTAATTTTATACTTGTTTAGGGTGCGTTTGGATGCAGAATTGACTTTGATCGCAATATTTTTTTAGTTTAATTTATAATGTTATTATTACAGTGCGTTAGTTGCATCTATTTGTGTTTCGAGTCCAACTTAAAATGAATGAAATTACAATTTTGAGACTGATAATTCACTCAGAATGAAGCGTGTCTAACCAAAGTTCTACTTTGATTCTACTTATTTATTACAATTGAAGTTAACTGTGCATCGAAATGCAGCCTTTACTTATTCCTCAGCCTAGAACAACATGGGAAATGAGAATGGATTTTACTGGCACCGGCCGGAAAAATACAAAAGTCCGTAATAATAATAATAATAATAATCCTAAAGAACTAGTTCAATACCCTTATTAACACCCAAGGTTAGGGAAATATTCCCACTACATGCTGTTGGTAAATCTATACCTTGTAACCACCCTGGAGTCATTTATTTGTTGAATATATTTTTCGATTCTCCTTGCTTGATTTTGTCATGGGCAAAGCTAATGTGCGCCCATGGATGGTCAGATCATTGATCTGGATAGTCCATTAGGTTCATTTTGCTTTTCATGGGCCGGTAAGAAAACCTCATAGTGATTGGAGGATACTGACTAATGCAAATAGAATCAAATTGTTCATGCTAAATTCTATTTACCAGATTGAAGCATGAAGATTATAAATGGAAAGATAAATATGTGGAGTTGCTCCAAGCAAAGCCACTAAAGTTGCACCAACAGTTTCTAGGGCATCACACCTCTAGAAGAATAATTCCATCACAGGAAATTGGAAGAAAATTCTCTTATTTCATGTAAGCATAGAATATAGTTCATATGCAAGATCCATTAATGTAACACGCTGGCTTTTCAGGGGCCTTGTAGGGACTCAGCTCCCAAATTCCCAGGTGCCATGGGTGCCCTAATGGGTTTCAAATTTTAATTACATTTGGATTATCCCATAAACAATGGAGAGTTTAGCAAGGCATACAGCGTAAGTAAATCATAAAGCAGTATCGAGTGCCACTAAATATAAAAGTATCTAAACCACAAATATCAAGTCATCTAAATAGGGAACTAGTCCCACCTATACATGACCCAAAGCGACTAGAGCCCTGACCCATACCCCGCGGTAGGCCGAATTCAAATTAAAAGGATCCACCAAAAGTCTAGAAGCAAGGAAGCTCCTCAACCTCATCCATGCTCACCTCGCTCGGCTCGTCGAGTTCCACCTCACCTGCATTTAGTAAAGAGTCTGATTGGTGTTTTAAAACACCGTCCCAGAGTAGGAGTGAGTAGCTAACTCAATAGTTATTATTAACCTTAAGTTACAACAAACAGCAATTATATGATGAATTTAATGAAAGACATACATTCAAAGATCCCAAACTAGTCTTGTTAATGCATATACATGTATTATCATATGATGCATGACCTCGCAACAACACTCCTTGGAGCGACTTCGTCTAACAATTATGCATGACCAACACTCTCTCATCGCGACCTCAACTGCCGAGTTGTAAAATCGTAGCTAATGCGATGCATGAATAATGTTAGCCGAGTATTTAGTTAATTTCATTCATCCAGCAGATTGGGAAAACTGGTACACCCCACGTATCATTGCCCTCAACTGGTTACGAAGCCAAGACCCTTCAACGTGCAAGGCCAGGATCCCGCGATCCTTGATCCCATCGGATTCCCCATCCCCGATTCAAGCACATGGGGAGTGTTGAGAAAAGGGATCGCTTGCGGTCACTACGGGGAGGCTCATCACCCCAGCGTAGGCGAACAGCTCGGACACTGTGTCCCATTCCACCATGCTCGTCTCTCGAGTCAGTGGATCGGTTTCAGATGGTTATCAATGGGCTTCAATGGTTGAAGGGTATTCCAGGTTCCATACAAGCGTGAACAGATATGGTTAACAAACATGGTTAGTCAGTAAGTAGACTAGACTGTACGAGTTTAGGCGAGTAAGTGACGAATGACATCAGGTACAAGTGACATATGTAGTCCAACTACTGTTGCCCGTTCGCATCCACCCAAATCCGTTGGTGTAGCCTCAGGATAGTCTTACCAACGGGACCACCTTCTCTCACCTCAGTTTCCTGAGCAACCTAGGGATTTGATGGTATTCAATAGCACTTCAACAAATTAGGATTTATCATCTAGCACAAGTGATGTCAAGTAATCATACATTAAACATATAAATTCAAGTTTCTCTCTAAATACAACTACTAACATTATTACGAAATAAATGTGCAAGTGTGTTGTGTGGGTTAGTAAGGAAGCTAAGAATTTCATGTATCTCATAGTACAAAATACACAAGGGTTAATGAATCATACATGTTATAAGGAAACATTGTACAAAAATCAAGTAATGAATGAACAAACAATCATCAAATTCATACCCAATCATGTTGAGAACAACAAACATTCCATAATCATTCCATGTTGATTGAGAGGATCTAAAATGTAAGGTCTTGCCTAAATTTTCTCTAGATTATCCAAATACATCACCCAATCAAACATAATCATTAGATTCATACTAAAATTGGTGTTACGCCACCTAAGAATAATAGTCTGCACCTTTAAGAAGGAATCTTCGATTTTGAGTTCCTAGGGTTAGGTTTGTAGAGAAAACTGTTGAAAGACCTAAACAAACATACAAGCTTATGAGATTTGGGATAAACAACTATTGAAACTCTAAATTATATTTGAAATTCAACACTTACCTCCAACCATTGTCAGGAAAGCTCCAACGACGATTTCGGGTACGGCGAGGCAGCTAAAGAGGGGATGAGAGGGCGGAGGTGCACCAACACCCACGCCCCAAGTTCTCTCTCTTCTCCTTTCTCCTCTTTTTTCTTTCCCTTTTTTCCTTTTTTTTCTTTTACTCTAGGGCATGAAATTCGTATGGGAGGAGGGGGTGCCCAAACAAGGCCTTTATATAGTGCCAGATTTGGTGTAAATGGCCCTAAGGGTTGGGTTTTTACTGTATTAGTCCTATGAGAGGGTTTTTCTAGCCTCTAGGGCCCACTACGGGGTGTACATATCGATATACATTGTAGGATAGTTAGCCCTAATGATGATCTACGTATGGACATGTTCGGCCCACCATTTGGATGCACCGATCGATAGATATAGTTAGAAGTCTGTTCAATGGTCACCGATGGTCGATCAGGGCCACGGCTATACGGATATGAGCAGGGAAATATCCTTACTCCACATGTGAAGTTTGGTCGTAAACCAACGGTCTGAAATCCTCAACTTTGCATAAGAGTAGATGACCCAATTCACTTAAGTTTTAGCCTCTTCCTTTAGGGGTATTTACACTTCTCATGCACTCATCCTTTGGCTCAAGTTGAGCGGTTCTGGACAGTACCCAGGTCCGACTCCCGCGATGGACGTCAAGCCCAGTAAGACGGACATTATTCTATAGTTTTGGAACTAGTGATCCAACAACGAGCGGTCTATAGCTTGTTCGGAAAATTGGGGCATTTCTGGAATGAATTAGGTATTGAGATTTCTCGTGGGCAATGATTAGGGTTTGGATTAACTATGTTCATAATGTGACCTATTTATAAGGAGTGAAAGTGAAGATTTGGTCATGTTTATTCTAAACCATCGGTTTTAGGCTAAAAGAGTAACGGGGTTGATTTGGTCTATTAGTTAAGATCCGGGCCTTATTTGACTCGGCTTCGGTTAGATCTTTAATTTAGTTATGATTGTCTTAATTAGTTAGCGATGGGTCGGTTAGATTTGAGCCCTACGTGAGTAAATCATGGGGATAAACTTGATGTTCAAGTGATCGGGTGGATTCGTTGGCTTCCTACGGTAGATTAATCGAACTTGTGCAGTTCTTTACTGGTATCACCCGTGTATAAACTAACATTGAGTGTCAATGCTCAGTAAGTTATAATATAAGTTAATTACATTAAAAAAAATTTAATGATTTTTGGAAATCCAAAACAGTGAAAATCCAGGATGTTACAATTAACTTATTTATAGGCAAAGTACACAGGTTCCAAGTGAAACTCAAACTATCCCTATTTGGTGCAAACACCTCATCATAAATTCTCATAAATTAACCCTATAGAATCGAGTATGGTCAACCCTATGCAAATATTCTCCATCTAGATTTTCATAGGGTTGAGTAGAGTGAGGCTGATCATGATATTGTTTTGGCATCCAATCGTCCATCAGTTGCACCAAGTCCTTTTAGTCCAAGAGCCCAAAAACGAGCTTCTTCCATGACTTAGGTGGGCCACACCACAAAAAACAGTTGATACTTGATAATGGACGACACCATGGGTGTGCGTGTGGGGCCCACCATTATGTGTTTCAGACATCCAACCCATCACCAAGTTGTAACCCCCTGGATGAGGGTCTGTTTCATGGCATTCCCTCAGGTGGGCCCAACCAAGTGATTCTGGAGGTTATAGGCATGATTTTGCAACATTCCAAATGTTTTGGCCAACTTGAGTTCTGGATATGGCTGATTTTTGGGCTCCGGACCTAAAAGGGGGTGGTGCATCTGATGGACAGATTGGATGTCGAAACAACATCATGGTCAGCCCCACTCTGCTTGACCTTATCAGAAGCTCCTATAGGGTCGATCTGCATGAATATTCTCCTCCACACATGCATTCATACTTCATAGGGTTGATCTACGTGAATATTCTCCTCCACACATGCATTCATAGGGTCGACCTATGATGTCGTCCCATCTTGCTTGATGTAGAGGAAGATTATTGGGCCCCCAAACCTTTCAGATTCGAACTCTCTTGGATAGAGGTGGACCTATGATGTCGTCCCATCTTGCTTGACCATATGAGAAGCTCCTATAGGGTCAACCTAGGGTGTTGTCCCATCTTGCTTGATGTGGAGGAAGACAATTGAGGCCCCAAACCTTTCAAATTCAAACTCTCTTTGTTGGAGTTGGAAGGCTTCCACTCCTTAGTGAGTTCATGGTGGAAATCCTTTGAAGCTCAAGGTTATTTTGGTTTTGTCCTTTGCCAAAATTAAAGCTTCTATAAAGAAAGGTTCGAGAATGGGAAAAAGAAGTGTTGGGAGATTGCCAAGCAGAAACAAACTTTATGCTTTGTATGACTCAAGCTCTTGATTTGAAGGAAGAAGGAAAACCTCTACCTGAGGAAGAAAAATCCTTATGTTCCAAGTTAGCTTTCGAATATGCTAGTAGGTTGAAAGAAGAGGATGTTAAATGGCGGCAATGATTCCGAGCTACTTGGCTCAAAGAAGGGGACAAAAACACTGTTTTTTTCCACAAAATCACGAGTGCCCATGCAAAGAACAACAAGATTACCTCCATTGTAGTGGATATTTTGAGGATAGATGATAAGGAGAGGGTGTGTGCAAAGGAAGTGGTTAAGTTTTATCAATCCCTCCTTAAAAGTGAAGATTGGAAACGTCCTACCTTAGACAATCTTCATTTCTATCGCCTCTCGGTAGATGACTCGTCTTCGCTCGAGCGCCTATTTTTGGAGGAGGAAGTTAAAGAAGCAGTTTTCTCATTGGGAAGGGATAAAGCCCTAGGCCCTGATGGATTCCCAATCGCCTTCTTGCAAATATTCTGAATACAATCAAGAAAGATTTGATGAGCTTTATGTGTTAGTTCTTTTCTAAAGGTTGACTTTTGTTGGGTATGTGATGTAGGACAATTAACCACTTGCTCTAAAAGCTTGAACTGATAGAGCATGATGAATTAATCACTTTATCTCATAGCTCAGGCCTCACATCGCATGGGTTAGGACATCGGCTGAACAATCCTCGTGGGCCCCACTTCACATGGGCTCGCCTCTCACGCGCTGCCCACTCCGAGTGTGTTCCTGCATCCCACAGGCTACCCCACTCAAGATCGATGTGAAAATGCCCCTGTATTAATCACCCCTATTGAGGAGTCTTGAACATGAGACCTCCCACTTGGATACCAATTTGATGCAGGACAATTAACCACTTGCTCTAAAAGCTCGAATTGATAAAATATGACGAATTAATCCCTTTATCTCATAGCTCATGCCCCACATCGCATTGGTTAGAACGTTGGCTGAACCCTCCTTGTGGGCCCCACTTCACACGGGCCCACCTCACATGGGCCGCCCACCCTGAGTGTGTCCCCACATCCCACAGGCTACCCCACTTGAGGCTAGTATAAAAATGCCCCTGCATTAGTACGGGTGCTTCCTTCATTGTAATCATCCCTAAGGTTTCTAGAGCGGATAGGTTGACTGACTTCTAGTCGATCAGTCTTATAGGTGGTCCCTATAGGATTTTTGGCCACTAGATTTTGGTGGGTCCTTGGTAGCGTCATTTCTATGCATCAAGGGGCATTTGTCAAAGGCATGCAAATTATGGATAATGCCCTCGTTGCTAATGAATGCATTGATTCTAGATACAAGGAAAGGAAGAAAGGGGTGGTTTGCAAAATTGGATATTGAGAAAGCTTACGATCTCGTTGATTGGAGTTTCTTGGACTGTTGGAGTGTTACGATCAGTTGGGATGGTTAGCCGATTCATGCACCAACCCACTGGGATGTGCTGATTCATGCGCCAACCCACTGGGATGTTGTACTGAGAGTATTACGCTACTTGAAGGGTGCTCCTGGGCAATTTATTCTTTACAAAAATAATGGACATCTTACAATCAAAGCGTATGCAGATGTGGATTGGGATGGATCTATGAAAGACAGACGATCAACCTCAGGGTATTGTACCTTTGTTGGAGGGAACCTTGTAATGTGGAGGAGCAAGAAGCAGAGTGTTGTGACAAGGTCAAGTGCTAAGCAAAATATTGTGCTATGGGGCATGTTGTATGTGAACTCTTTTGGATTCGATCCCTTCTTTGGGAACTTAAATTGTTTGATGGGACACCAATGATCTTATACCGTGATAATCAGGCAGCCACACACATTACCACAAATCCAGTGTTTCATGAGAGGACAAAGCACATTGAAACGGATTGCCACTTCATTTGTGAGAAAGCTGCACTGAAGGATATTACTATGGAACATGTATCATCCATGGATCAACTTGTTAACATATTTACCAAGGGGCTTTCTCGTGCACAAGGTTCTAAAATATGTAACAAGCTAGGCGTAGTCAATGTATACGCTCCAACTTGAGGGGGAGTGTTAGAAACTATTGTAATTTAATGTGGGCCCAAGAGATGCGTGGGCCCAAGAGATGTAAATTGGGCCCCAAGCCCTTTCTATTTTTTAGGGTTTATTCTAATAAGAGGGGAACGAACGTTTTTAACTATTCATGAAACGTCCCTCCATCAACAACCTCCTTCCCCATTCTCTTTCTGTCACCCATCTTTCTTCCTCCCTTGAACTAATCCAAATCCATACTACCGCACCAAATTTCATGGTATTAGAGTGGAAGGTCAAGTGTTCGAATCCTGAGAGCAGCAAATATGCCCTAGTTAATATATTCTCCAATGACGGGCAAGCCCGGCTTGTTTATGGTGTGCGTGTCTCTCCACCCGGCCTATTTATGATATGAGTCCCCCTCCACCCTTTCCCAGTATGTTCCAATGCGGAGTTCCACCCCGCACGTGCGAGGGATTGTTAAAAGTCCCTTGATATAAATTGATACGCCATTAACGGCTTGAGCTTTTAGAGAAAGTGGTTGTTTGACATACTACATGCGTGGCAGGATCGACGATATGGAGGTAGTAGATCAAATAATGTGTTAGCTCGGCTAGATTCTTAGTTTTGATGAATGGATCCTTCAAAGGTTACTTCAAAAGCTCGAGAGGTATCAGATAGGGTGACCCGTTGTCCCCTTTTCTCTTTGTAGTTATAGCGGAAACACTGGGCATGATACTTTCTAAGGGGCAAGACGTGGGTTTGTTTTCAGGCTTTCAAGTGGGTTATTCACTTCCTCCAATCTCGCATATTCAGTTTGCTAACGAAACTATTCTCTTTTGCAAAGCGATCGATGTTAAGATTGATAATTTGAGCATGGTTATCCATTGTTTTGAGGTAATATATGGGCAAAAGGTCAACTTGGCTAACTGTGAAATGCTTGGTATCTGCTTGGATAGTGGTGAAATCGGTCATTTAGCCAGTCTTTTCGGGTCCAAAGCGGGATCTTTCCCATCTTCCTATTTGGGGCTTCCTCTTTATGTAGGGAAGTCGACTAAGCATCTTTGGGACAAAGTGGTGGAAAGATTTGAGAAAAAAATGGAGGTTTGGAGAGGGAGGTACCTGTCTGTGGGTGGGCAGATTACCCTCATTAAAGCGGTTCTATCCAAACATCCCATCTATTTTATGTCCTTGTTTAAGTGTCAAAAGGTGGTTCTTGCTCACATTGATAGGCTTATACATGTTTTTTTTTTTTCAAGGGGGACTCAGCCGAGAAGAATAGGTTTCACCTTTTGAGTTGGGATGAAGTGTGCAAACCTTATGAGGAAGGTGGCGCTAACATTTGCGACTTGGAGCCCATGAATGATGCCCTTTTAGGCAAATGGTGGTGGTGCTTCAGTACTGAGGAGGGAGCTCTTTGGAGAGAGGTTATTGCTAGCAAATACAGTTGTTCAGTTGATGGATGGTGGAACAAGGAAACTTCTCTCTATAGAGCTTTGTCGGTTTGGAAAGGCATTTTTTGTATGAAGCCCAAAATCTTTAGTGGTGTAACCTTCTCGCTTGGTGATGAGGGTGAAGATCGAGTCTCGGGATGACATTTGGAGGGGTGATTTGCCTCTATCCATCTGTTTTCCGCTCATCACTAGCCTTGCTTCAGATCGAAGTATCACGATTAATAGATGTTTTGAACTTTACGATGAGTAGGTTGTTTGGACAACGCTTGTTGCCGATCCTTGACTGACAAGGAGGTGGAGTTTTCCGCCCTATTGGCATGGCTACACCCTTGTAGATCCGTCTCTTGATGAAATCGATGGTATTGTTTGGTCCAATGACAAATCCAGGTGCCTCTTAGTTAGATCTTTCTACTTCATGCTTCGGAGAAAAGGGGGGAGTGTTGCAAACACTTGTCATGTTTGGCATTATGGAGCCCCCTTTAAAATCAGGGCTTTTGCTTGTCTAGCTGGTAGAAAGAGAATTCTCACCATTGTCAACCTCCAAAAGCGATTCATGATGATTCCAAACATTTGCCTTCTTTGTACGTCTGACGTAGAGATAGTGAACCATCTCCTCATTCATTGCTCTTTTGCTAGCCAAGTTTGGGCCTCTATTCATGCGAGATTCAGCCTAGCGTGGTCCATGCCTTTTGATGTTGGCAACGTCTTCTCTGTTTTGCACGGGTAGGCCTCGGCAAGAGTACCGGTGCGTTATGGAGACATTGTCTTCTTGCGAGTTATGGGCAATTTGGGGCAAAAGGAATGGGAGATGTTTCCATAACAATAGTTGTAGCGTGGTTTGGGTTGCCAACCATGTGTGGGATATTGTCTTAGAATGGGGCGCAGCCTTAGGTCGTAAGAGTTAGTCTGGTTTCTTTGTTCTCTCTTTGATTTTTGTTTCTTTGTTTGTTTCACTTCTTGGTGCTATCTCAGCGCCTTTTTTAATTAAAATTTCAGTTATCTTTCAAAAAAAGTCCTAACGAAGGGTTGACCTTATGTACATTTATCATTGAGCAAGTGCATTTGAATGGGGAAGTGCTTTCATTGTGAAAAAAACCAATAACTTGTGTAAACTCTCCAGAATACTCTCTCTCTCTCTCTCTCTTATGAATGATTAAAAAAACGGAAGAGAGAATTACCATATATGATTGTCACATTTGGTTGTGGGGGTAAGTTGATAATCACTTACAAGATTCAGATAAACTCTTGTGATCATGGAGTAAGGTTTATGTCCAGTGGGCCAGGGAAAAAGACGAAGGTTGGTGTCTGGTGGGCAGTCAATTGTAAAACTTTTTCCAATCTACCACATGAAGGCTCAACCCAAATTGCTGGGAGAGCTACTAAGATGAAGAAGCTTTTGTGACCAAGGAAGGCTCTTTTACATCAATAGTGAGCTATTGTTCTATTTTTGTTTCAAATTAGTTTTGAGATTTGTCAGCTAGGAGTGCTGCTTTTCTAGGGTTACATGTTCCCTCTATGTAGGTCTGTAACACTATTGCTGCCTCATTGCATCTTTCTAACAATTGGTCAGAGTTGTTTATTCTTTAAAAAAAGGAGTATAAATTTAGTTGCACAAAACTTCTCATGCCCTTTTCTTGCATCGATCTTCCAGTTGGAAGTAGGTTTAATCTTTTGGTGATAATCCTGCAGATGCCTTTAGTATGGGGTAGTAATTTTCAGATACTGTTGGTTCCAAATGCTAGTTACTCAAGATGCATTATGGTGTGGTGCTTAGTTCACGAGTTATGAGGATACTGTTTGGGTTTCAAGCGTGGAGGTTCTGTTGCAGTATCTGGATATCCCACATGTATCACATGCTTTAATTCTTTTTTCTTTTTCTTTTTTTCCAGGTACCGCATACAAAGTGACAAAAAAGTTGCTATTTGCAGTGTACATCCATCTGAACAAGCAACCCTACAGTGCCTAGGTTGTGTCAAGGCAAAAATACCTGTTGCTAAGAGCTACCATTGCTCTCTTAGGTGCTTTTCAGATGCGTGGCAGCATCATCGTGCTTTACATGATCGAGCAACTAGTGCAGTAAATGAAAATGGAACCGAGGAGGAAGAGTTATTTGGGCGCCTTGGTAGTTCCGGATCTGGAGTTCTTAATGTGAGACTATCTGGTTCAACATTGGCTGTAGGACCAAGCCCAAGCTTGAATAATTGTTCTGCGCCTATATATCCTGGAGCTGTTACAGAAAGGAGCTCTGGTGAAACGTGGTTTGAAGTAGCACACTCGAAAACATATACGCCTACTGCTGATGATATTGGTCATGTTCTCAAATTTGAGTGTGTAGCTGTAGATTCAGAAACAAGAATGCCTGTTGGACCTGTTAACACCCTTTTGACCTCGCGTGTCATCCCAGCGCCCTCCCCTAGTCCCCGGTGCTTGATTCCGGTGAATGGAGTTGATCTGATGGACCAGTTTGATTTGAATGGCCACACATCTTTGGGAACTTTCACCATGCTCTCATACAACATTCTCTCAGATGTGTATGCCACCAGTGAATCATACAGCTATTGCCCATCTTGGGCCCTCTCGTGGCCATACCGCAAACAGAATTTGTTACGAGAAATTGTTGGTTATCATGCAGACATCCTTTGTCTTCAAGAGGTACATGGTAAACCTGGTCATATTTATCCACCACCTGGGATTATTTACTTTGAAATTAAATAATCGAACATGCTCTTGTGAATTTTGTTCTGCATTGATCCAAGCCCCTGACCTCAAATATCTGGGCCCTTGAGCAGCCCCCCCCCCCTCCCCCCCCCCCCACACACACACACATGCACATCTTTCTTCTTCTTCGACTTGGTTAGAAATCAGAACATAATTTCAATCCTAAAAGTTCACTGCAGAGTTTAATCCTAACCCTACAGTTATAGATCATTGAACGTGGACCATGAGCACTGCTTGTTATTGAAGAAACAGCTTAATTTAGAGGCCTGGATCCTTTGCCTTGAATTTGATGCAAACGCAGTCTAGATTTTTTCTTTTTAGAATTGAAAAAATTATATTAAAAAGCAAAACGAGAATCTATGGCTGAGGACCAAATCTCTTATACAAAGAAGTGATCGTATCGCATTGTCTTTGGCTAAGGAATTGTCAACTTCATTTGCCTTTCTGCCCATGGGGATAACAGAAATGGTCAACCTAAAGGCAACATCCCTAATTTTCTCAAAAGCAAAAGGTTACACCCAAGGCTCCAAGATAACACACAAGGGTGGGACTGCTCGGAAGAAGCCCACAAGATAGCATTAAAGGATTATCGTTTAACAATTTAAGGACTGGAGAAGCTATTGTTGGAAATCTTTAAACCTCTCTAAGGCCTAGAGCCTCCACATTACTGCTTCCCCCCATCTGGATGTAGTTGATATATTTTTTAAATTCATCCTTATTATCTCTTAGAATGCCACCCATTCCACAGTGGGCCAGGATCCCTTGGGAGGCCACCAAACATTAACTCCCTATACTATCTAAAGAATCAGGATTAGATTGGAGAGCTAGTCTTATGTTGGCTACTTTGTTCAGTTCTGACATTGGAAAGCTTCAAGCAGAAACAGCATCCTCGATGTTTACAAACTCATGAAAGTTTAACGTGGTATTGATTCTTCCTTTCAGGTTCAAAGTGACCACTTTGAGGAGTTTTTTGCCCCCGAGTTGGATAAACATGGGTATCAGGCTCTATACAAGAAAAAGACGACAGAGGTTGTCTTACAATTGGTTGCTTCTCAAAAACTATAACCTGCAAAGTTTCTTCTTCTTTTGTATTCTCACCATTGTCATGGGATACAGGTTTACAGTGGAACTGCCTATTCAACCGATGGTTGTGCTACATTTTTTCGCAGGGACAGATTTTCACATGTAAAAAAATATGAGGTATGGAGAGATTTTGTAAAGTAGTCCATGGTTTTCTTACGTTCTTTCACATTGTGAGTGATTAATTCCTGTATGCAGGTTGAGTTTAATAAGGCTGCACAATCGTTTACAGAGGCAGCAGTTCCAATTGTGCAGAAGAAAAGTGCTCTAAGCCGGTTGCTTAAGGTGATCTTTTTTGCTTTCAGTTTTTAACTTAGATCAGTTATGTTTCTTAAGTTGCTGATACATTCTGGTCCTATAATTGCTTTGACCGTCCTATTCCTGTCTATAGGATAATGTTGCACTGATTGCGGTTTTGGAAGCAAAATTTAGTAACCATGGGGCTGATACTCCAGGGAAACGACAGCTTCTTTGTGTGGTGAGAAACTGAGCATATTTTTAAAATTCTCTTATCCATTTTGGCAATACATCCATGACAAGGTCTTGAATACTGGTGTCAGGAGTGTATCAGCTGGGACTGAAAACAACATGGTACAGGTTTATGAGACCCATTTTGGACCATATTTATGCAATTTTTATTTTTTTTTTTCCAAAAAAAAGAACTGGAAAAATCAGGAAAATGTAAAAAATTGAAAACACAAGAATCTATCATTTATTTGTTTGTTCGACCATTGACTCATGGAATAGAGAAGACTGAAAAGGAGTCGTATGTAAGCTGGATATTGAGAAGGCCTATGACTATGTTGACTGGGGCTTCCTAGACTATATACTGGGCCGCATTGGCTGCGGGCAAAAATGGAGAGGGTGAATCAGGGACTGCGTCAGTTGGCAAGATTCTCAGTTATGGTCAACAGTTCCCAAGGGATTTTTCAAAAGTTCGACTTTCTTCCTTACTTTTCGTTGTGGTGGCAAAAGCTTTGGGTAGAATGTTGGACAGAAGGCAGGAGGTTGGCCTTTTTAGTAGTTTAAGTGTAGAGGGGTTGAGGTCCCCAATCTCCCACCTCCAGTTTGCTGACAACACAATCTTTTCTGCCAGGCTGATGCCGCAGTGGTGGATAGAGGCTCAAAATGATCATCAGGTTCTTTAAAGTGGTTTCGAGACTGAAAGTGGTGCTCAGTTGCCTATGGAAGAGGTCAAGTAGTTGGCGGCTAAACATTTATGGGAAGCCGGCTTATCTAGGCCTTCCCCTTTGCATTAGGAAGCTGGCTAAACAGTTATAGGACAAAGTATCAGAAAAAATTGAAAGGAAATTATCTAGATGGAAGAGTTGATACCTGTCTATTGGTTGTCGTACCACCCTCATCAAAGTAGCCTGGTCAAACATGCCCCAGTGCCTTATGCCATTATTTAGATGCTTAAAGTCTATGCTGGCTAAACTAGAAAGGCCGGGATGCAACTTATCATGGCAGGGATCAAAAGAGGAGAAAAGGATCCACCTCTGGGAAGAGGTGTGCAAACCTTATGAAGAGGGAGGAGTTGGCATCAAGGACCTAGAGACAATGAATCTAGTATTGCGCTAGGCAAGTGATTCTGGAACTTCGGATCGGAAGAGGGGGCCTTGTGGAGGGTGACTATTACTAGCAAATATGGATGCCAAGATGGACAAAGGACTCCTCTTTATACAGGGCATCTGCAATATGGAAGGCAGTTTCCACTGCAAAGTCTAAGTTCAAAAAGGGGATTGGATTATCCCTTAGTAGTGGGGGAAAAGATTTGCTTTTGGGAGGACGTGTGGATAGGGGAAATCTACAAATAGTTGGTGTTCCCAAGAATAGCCCATCTCTCTCTTGCAACCTTCCGGTAGGTAGATGCTTCCCTTTTCATGGAGACGTAACAGTTTTGTTCTCCTCCTCGAATGAACCTTCTAGAGTACATGTTGCTCGTGGATCGCATGCACTTGTGTTGTCCTGCGAGAGCAGAGTTGGATAAAGCTGGTTTGGCTGCAAGACTAGTTGCATTGCTTCTCAGTTCTCTCATTCTACCATGTGCTTTGTGCACCGTAGAGGGATGATGCGCATGAGAAGACGCGGCTTTATGGTGCGTCCCACAAGGTGCAGCATTTGGATGGCTAGTTGGGAGGGTCTTGACCATTGACAATCTTCAAAAGCAGTCCATGGCGCTCCCTAATGTTTGTCTTATGTGGATGGCAAGTGCAAAATTACTCTTGCTCTGGTGGTAGACTCTCAGGAGTTTCAACACCCGGTCAAGGGTTTGAGTACCCAAAGGTGGTGAAAAAAAAAGTGCAAAATTAGTTTTTCATCTTTTTATTCATTTCTCATTCATGCGTCAGGTGTGGAACAATTTTCAAAGGCTGTTTAATGTCTTTGGTGATGTCAAACACAGTTGGCTGTCTTTACGGCTTGGCATGGTGTCGGGCTAGGGAAGCAAGTGGGAGTTATTTGGAGGTTGTACTTACTGGCTGGCCTTTGCTTGATATGGGGGGAGAGGAATGGTAGATGCTTTCAGAACAAGAGCAATAGGGTGGAGTGGGTCTTTAGTAGGGCAAAAGTCTGTATAGTGGAATGGGCTTCATATATAAATGTCTTAAAGGATTGTAATTTTTTATTTTTGGGTTGTAGAATTTGCAACTTCTCAGTGCATTTTCTAATAAAATATTGTTACCTTTCTAAAAACATGTATTGGACCATCTTTTAATATGAAGGCTGTCTGTCTGACTAACCTGTTGAAAGCTGAACTTTTGAGTCTTTGATGTCTATATTTGGTGTAAAAGCATTTGATAATTAGAAATTCTCAATTTTTAATGATTCTCATAAGTTGATCGACGTTATCCATTATTATCTTCACGTCTAAACTATATAGTCATTACCACAAGGTAGTATCATCATGTATAAAGAATTTGGCTACCTGCTCACTACTTGGAATTTATGAGAATTTCACTAAGAATTTAGAATTTATTAAAACTTGAAATGCATACTCATAGGTTTGAAAATTTTAACCAAAGTAATGAGATTTGAGAATAGTAATTACCTCTGCAAGATCATCAAAATGTTAATACCGCACAGGTGCTCAAAGGGGTTCAAGGTAATCATCGTCAAGGTGGTTGTAGTGTGGTTGTCCTCATCAATACTAACAGTGTTGAGAAGGACAGCCTTATCTAAGGCTTTACTAAATTGTCCCAAGGTGAAAATGGACCAAAAAGTTGATCATATTGCTTCTGTTTGGGCCAAGCAACTGTCATACACAATGGTGCAGCCTCTACTCTCCCATACCTTCCTAAACTCCTCTGCATAGTGTTCTACTGGTTTATACTTCATATATTTTGTGCCAATTTCATATGGTGCGGGTGATCGTACCCCTAGGCATGCCTCCATCTGTCAGAACCTGCCAATAAGGAGATTTTGTAGCATTTGGAGTGATGTTACCATGTATAAAGAAGCTTTGTTGCTAACCCCTGATGGCTATCTACTAGACCTTTTTTAAAGAATTGTTTCAACTTTTTCTGCTTCAAGATTCTTTCTATGCAACATCAAATCGCTTGCATGCATTGTTGGCTCCTTCTCAATGGCATGTTGAAATGGTGTTACAAAATCTTCTTACATTGCTTTCTAACTGCCTCTTCAAGTGTCGACTCTGCTCCAGACATCTGAAAAATCAGTAAGACATGTAAGACGCAAATGAGCAGTGAAGCATAAGATAGCTGATGGTTTTGGCCACAGTTAAACACATCAACATCAATGCTGAATGCCTAGGGAGAACTAGAGAGAAATTTAACTCTTTTAGGATGGTGGTCATGGAGAAAGTGTTATGAAATATGACAATTTGTTTTCAATATTATTATAAGAATAGGGATTGGGAGTGTGTATTTAATAGAGCAAGGCATGATGTAATTTGTGGGGTTTCATATCATATGGATTTTGGCCAGGATGATAGGCCGCTGTTTTCTGGGTTGTAGGCTATAATTGTTTGACCTTTGACTCCCTTTTCAATAAAAATCCAAGGCAGTGGGATTGGGAGTGGTAGGACACCCTAGAATTATGTAAATTATCAGGATATAATTACTTGAAGGATTGTTACAATGAATAAGTACTATTATAATAAAATAATTCACCGATAATATTCTCGATTTAACTTGTAGCTGTGCCCACTTTGTGTTGTTCACTCCAAATCCTAAACAACTAGTGGGTTAGGGGAGTCACTATCCTTGCTCTTATCTGATAATCCAACTGGGGTGCCCTAGTTTTGAAGGATCTGGGTATCCCTGCGGAAGAGGCTTGGGCTTTGGAGATATCAGCAAGGTGTCTGGAGAGATTACTGGGGAAGGAAATGTCAGGTTTGATTTTGAGAAGAATTTGTGACAGGAATTCCTAGGTTGGATAGAATTGGGGAGTCGGGGGATGGAATAATCATGGGGGCAGTTGTCTTGGCGTAGTTGATCCTACATTACCTTCCAGTGGTAATTGAAATGACATCTTCTTTGTCATCCTGTATCCAATTTTCAAATGGTTTAACTTCTTATGGAGCAAATCATGAGAATGCCATCCTCAAATAGCTAGACGAGTATCTAATGGTGGCAGTGGTGATGACGGTGACATGATGAAGATGACGAGGATGATGAAAATGATGATGGTGATGATAAATTTTCTTTAACTTCTCTGTGTGCATTTGTGGGCAACCCATATCCATTTATTTTATTATGGCATGTTATTGCAGGCAAATACACATGTAAACGTCCAACATGAACACAAGGATGTTAAACTCTGGCAGGTTCTCATCCTGGCATTTTTCTGCTTCTGTGAAATTACCATAGCAGTGCTCTTGGATTTTTATTCAACTTGCTTGTTCTCATATCATCGTCAGGTGCATACTCTTTTAAAAGGATTGGAGAAAATAGCTCTTAGTGCAGACATCCCGATGTTGGTTTGTGGGGATTTTAATTCAGTTCCTGAAAGGTACGTAAAGTTCTGATACAAATTCAGTTTCTAAGAATTATTTAATTTCTCTTTACAGAAACCGTTACAGTTTCTTGTTATCCTAAAGAGGATCTTGGACTTGATTTCAGTGCTCCTCATGCACTTCTTGCAATGGGGAAAGTGGATTCATTGCATCCTGACTTGGAAGTAGACCCTCTCAGAATCTTGCACCCCGCAAACAAGTTAACTCACCAGCTTCCATTGGTAACAGAACATGTTATACCTTTATTATCCTTATAAAAAACATGATATAACCAGGCACACGATGTGACAATGCATTTCTAACAGGTCAGTGCATATTCATCCTTTGCAAGAATGATGGGAGTTGGAATTGGTTTAGAGCAACAACGTAGGAGAATGGACCCCACCACAAATGAACCATTATTCACAAATTGCACCAGAGATTTCATTGGTACTGTTGACTACATTTTTTACACTGGTAAAACTCCTTAATGCATGTCTTATTGTTCTTTATTCCTTTCTAGGGTTTTTCAAAATACGTATCTTGCCATTCTTTTTCCCCCCATCTTGTAAATATTGACGGAAACTCGTTGATTGTAATCAACCTATGTGATAGACTATTAGATAGCACCCAATTGTAATCAACCTATGTAGTAGTCTATTACATTGCACCTGTGGGAGTTTTGTGTTCTCATTGCCAATCCCCGGGCTAGATAAAGGAGGTTTATGTCAGTTTAGCGGTCGGTGTCAAACTTATGCAACAACTTTCAGCATGAATTTGAATAATATGACATTTCAAACTCATGCAATAACTTTCAGCATGAATGCGAATAATATGACATTTCAAACTCATGCAATAACTTTCAGCATGAATGCGAATAATATGACATTTCAAACTCATGCTAGAGCGTTCCCTGTAAGAGATGCATTTCATCGGAACCTGAGTGTGGTGAGAAATGGGTAAGGTTGGCTAGGGGATTTCCCGGAAGTGACGTGCCACAACAATGCCCAGTTGCTGTGAAAAGTAGGCAACGGTTCCCACGTTATTCTGGACCCGCACGAGTAAAGAAGCTAGTTCGGGATAATAGAATTCGTCTTGCTACATGGAATATAGGAACATTAACCAGTAAAAGTATGGAGCGGTGTTTTAAATAGCTACGCTATGTAGCGTGTAGCTTACGCTACGTAGCGTAGCATGGCCTTAACGCTACATAGCTCATGAAAATAGCTTAAGTCACATGTAGCCTACGCTACATCATAATTTGCATACGCTACACGTTATGTAGACTACGCTACACGCTATGTAGCTCACACAATGTTTCAATGATTTGTTACATTTTTCCATTTCCAATAAAAATTAGTTAACCTTTTTAATGCTTTCAGTAAAATAATCTAAATAACAATATTAAATCAGTTTCATTTCTCTTTCTTTACCTTTATACTTAATCATTTCCCTTTCCTATTACTTTAGGTTGCATTTTATTGCACCAAATATCATGAAATTTTGTTAAATTTCAATATTAATCAGTCTAATCCTGTATAGAATATCATGACATTGGTGCAACCATGCACCTTGATTAAAAATCCAGAAGTTGTGTGTGGCTTACGCTACACGCTATGTAGCTTACGCCTCACGCTTCAAAGGGGTGAACGCATGCTACACGCTATTCACTATTTAAAACACTGGTATGGAGTTAGTAGATACGATCAAGCGAAGGAGAGTTAACATAGCTTGTGTTTAGGAGACCTAGTGGAAAAGGGCCAAAACTAGAGAAATTGATGGATATAAACTTGGGCGTGTAGGGAAGGACAATGATAGAATGGGATAGGGATAGAGATAGATAAAAATTTAAAGGATAAACTTATAAATGTTAAGAGAGTAAGTGATAGGATTTTATTAATAAAATTTGTGTTAGGAGAGGAGAGGATAAAATCAAGATACATTTTTGGGAGGATATGGATAGACTAGTGCAAGGAATTTCCATCAGAGAGAGGATATTCATAGGAGGAGACTTAAATAGTCATGTAGGAAAAGAAAGTAGAGGATATGAGAATGTACATGGAGTATGTGGTTTTGGGAGAAGAAATGAGATGGGGTATGCTATCATTGATTTAATTATGGCATGCAATCTAGCTCTAGCAAACACATACTTTAATTAGAGATGTGAACATTTAATAACTTTAAAAAATGGATCATGCACAAGCTAAATATATTTCTTTCTACTAAATAAAACAAAATTATGCGCGGATTACAAGGGTATACCAAGAGAGTCTGGTTGCACAATACAGGTTAAAGGTTATGGATCTTTACATTGAGAGATGGAAAGAAGGGAGTGAAATTAATAGGTGTCCAAAAACTAGCAGGTGGAATTTAAAAGGAGAGAACAATGTTAGAAATAAACTAATAGGAGAAGGAAAGTGAAATGTCAAGGAAGATGTAAATGCTGTCTTTAATGAGATGGCCAAGTGCATTAGGAAAGTGGCAAAAAATGTTTTAAGAGTATGGAGTATCTAGAGGGAAAAGCCAATCATATAAGAATTTGGTGGTGGAATGACAATGTACAAAAAGCTATTCGTGAGAAGTGTTCATGTTTCAAAGCCTGGCAAGGGACCATAGATGATGAAAATTTTGTACAAAATAACAATTGCCAAAAAGATTTTTGAGACTCTAGTGAAGCTAAACTTAATGCTTCTGATGATCCTTACAATAAATTAGGGACGAGAAGATGATAAAGATGTTACAAACTTGCAAAAATAAGAGAGAGGAAGGATAGGGACCTAGATCGTATTAGATGCATTAAGAACAATAACTAGAGGGTACTATTAAAGGACAATGAGATCAATGAGAGGTGGAGAAGCTACTTTCAGAACTTGTTAATGACAATCACTCTAAGAGCATATGGCTAGGATGAACCATAAGCTAAATGACGTGAGAGACTATAGATACTTTTATCGGATTAAGATAGCTAGAGTGAAAGAAGCTTTGAGAAAGATGAAAACATGGAAGGCCCTTGGACCATACAATATACCAATAGAGGTTTGAAAGTGTATGGGAAATAATGGGTTATCTTGCTTTGCAAAGTTTTTTAACAAGATTATAAGATCAAAGAAAATGCCAAATGAATGTAAGAAAAGTACCATGGTACCAATTTATAAGAATAAATGTGATATACTAACTATTGTGAGATTAAACTTATGAGCCATGCTATGAAAATTTTAGAGAGTGATTGAGCAAAGACTAAGGCATGAGACAAATATATCAGAAAATCAGTTTGGTTTCATGCCTGGGAGGTCTACCACTGAAGCTATTTTCCTACTTAGACAATTAATGAAGAAAAATAGGGAGAAGGGGAAGGATTTCCATATAGTCTTTATTGACTTAGTGAAAGCATACGATAGGGTCCTTAAGAGTTTTAATCTTGTGGATGTTGGGAAAGAAATGAGTTTTAAGAGGATATATTGACATGATAAATGATATTTATGAGGAAGTGGTAACAACGTGAGGAACTTAGATGGGAGTGGCAATCGAGGGAGACTTAGCTTAAAGAAGGGGATAAAAACACAATATTCTTCTATGCAATGGCTAGCACCCAGGCTAGAGCTGACGAGAGCACAAGTATGGTGGTGGAGGGGGAAAGGTTAGATGACAAGTCAAAGTGTGTGTGTCAATAGTGAATTTCTATAAGAACTTTCTTGTTGGGGAAGGTTGGGAAAGGCTGAGGTAGATGATATATATTTTCATTTAATTCCAAAAGAGGAGGTGGCCTCTTTGGAAAAACCGTTTTCCGAAGAGGAAATCAAGGCAACAATTGAGGATTTAGGTAGGCAACAAGGCATCTAGATCGGAAGAATTCTCTATTACAGTTTTTCATAAGTTTTGGGAGACAATAAAAATCGTTGATGGGCTTCATTAACGAATTTCATGA
Organism: Magnolia kwangsiensis; assembly: GCA_037074715.1. Lineage (NCBI taxonomy): Eukaryota > Viridiplantae > Streptophyta > Magnoliopsida > Magnoliales > Magnoliaceae > Magnolia > Magnolia kwangsiensis. Next base: position 105,262,289 of record CM073581.1, read on the forward strand.
CAATGTTCACCTTCCGATAGAGTTAGATGCTACTTTCATCTCTCATACCAAAAAAGGAAGGAGTGAAGTCCTTGAGAGATTTTAGACCGATGAGTCTTCTAAGTAGGCAATAAGGCACCCGGAGCAGATGAATTCTCTATTTCATTTTTTCAGAAGTTTTGAGAGAGTGAAAATCGACTTAATGGGTTTTATTAACTAAAACAGTCACCGACAGAGTTAGATGCTACTTTCATTTTTCTCATTCGAAAAAAGGGAGGATTGGAGAACTTGAGACCAATCAGCCTTCTAGGGAGTCCTTACAAAGTTCTAGCAAACATTTTGGCTTCCAAATTTCGAGCAGTATTAGCAGGTGAGGATATTTAACAACTAAATAGTGTTCATGATCGGGAGGCAGATTATGGATAGTATATTAATCGTGCATGAATGCATGAATTCCCATTGTAAAGAAGGAAAGAAAGCAGTAGTTTGAAAGCTAGATATAGAGAAGGTTTACGATAATGTGGATTGGGAATTTCTCAGTTACATGTTGGGCTGACTGGGGTGTGGGCAGAAATGGAGAAGTCAGATGCAACTTTGCGTTATGTTGGCTTAGTTCCTAGTCTTTGTGAACGGATATCCGAAAGGTTATTTTGTGGTATCTAGAGACCTGCGGCAGGAGAATCCTCTCCCCCTACCCTTTTGTGGCGGCGGCAGAACCTTTGAGCAAGAGGCTAGACATAGGTGTGGCTGTGGGACTTACTAACGGCTTCAAGGTGGACAGGTCAGGGTTCCATGTCGGTGGCACCAGTTTTTCTTTATTCCAAAAAATAAAGTTGCTTAAACAAAAGATAGGGGAATAGAAAAAAGAGGTCCTGAGTGGTCGAGAGGAGGAAAAGTCCAACCTTCTTTTATAAATTCAAAGGTTAGATTCAAAAGAAGAGGAAGAGGAGCTAATAGATCAGGAAAAAGCTTGGAGGGAGGTGTATAGTGCAAAATACAATGCTAGATTAAGAGAGGAAGAAATTAAATGGCGGCAAAGGTCTAGGGCAACTTGGTTGAAAGTAGAGGATGAAAATACCAAGTTCTTTCATGCGATGGTTAGTGTTAGAGCGCAAGCACATAAGATTTCTTCATTATCGGTGGATGGGAAAAGGATAGAGGGGAAGTCTAAGATTTGCGAAAATATAGTCCAATATTACAAAAACCTTTTGTCAAGGGATAGGGGTCATAGGCCGACTCTTGATCATTTACACTTTGATGTTATTTCGGCGGAAGAGGCAGTTTCTTTGGAAGAACCTTTTTTTTTGAGGAGCAAATCAAGAAAGCAGTGGAAAAATTAGGTAATGGTAAAGCTCTAGGGCTAGATGGTTTTCCGTTAGCTTTTTTTTTTTCAGAAATTTTAGGAGTGTGTGAAGGGAGATGTGTTAGGCTTCATGCAAGAAGTCTTTGAGAAAGGATTAATAGCGACACAACTAGGGGCTACATTTATAGCAATGGTTCCAAAAAAGGAAGGAGCAGAATATTTGTCAGATTTCCGTCCAATTAATTTGCTAGGTGGCCCATACAAGATATTGGCAAAGGTGTTGGCATCCAGATTTCGAAAAGTGTTGGGCAGTGTGATTTCAGAGTCATAAAAGACCTTTGTGGATGGTAGGCAAATTGTTGATTGCTCTTTACTATCTAACAAATGTGTCAACTCTTGCAATAGGAAAGAGGATAAAGTTATAGTTTGCAAGCTAGATATTGAAAATGCATATGATCATGTCGATTGGGCGTTCTTAGATAATATGTTGGGCAGGTTGGGCTGCGGATCAAAATGGTGTTCTTGGATTCGAAGATGTGTGAGATCGGCAAAATTTTCCATATCGGTGAACAGTTCGCCAAAGTCCAGCCAACACAGCCAATCTCCAATTTGCCTTCCTGACCTTCCCCACACTTCCCCCCATGCCAAATCAATAGAAAACTCTCCATTGAATCCGACATAACCTAAGACACCCCCAATAAATTGAAAAAGCTATCCCAATGCCCGTGGCAAATGAGCAATGAATGAAGGGATGATCAATGATCTCCTCACTATGCTGGCACACCACACATACATTCGGGAGAACCAGCCTTCTTGTGGAGATTGTCCACCGCCAGCACCTTGTTCTTTCACAGGTAATAGGCGGGAGTTTCTTTGTTTCCTCTTTCATTGTCTAATTTTTAATTCTTTAGGCTTCGGCCTTTTCACAGGAACATGTTCATATGATGAGTGTAGCTGAAATGAGGATGTTGAGATGGATGAGTGGTAAGACGAAGAAGGATAGAATTAAAAATGAATGCATTTGAGGGAACTTAGGAGTAGCACCATTAGGCATTAAGATGAGGGAAAGTACTCGGATGTTTTGGTCATGTGCAATGGAGACAAAGAACTGTGTTGGTTAGGAGTGAGTTGGTACAAGTTGAGGCCTCTAAAAGGGCAAGGGGAATGCCCGGAAGGGCGTGGATGGAGGTAGTAAGAAAAGACTAATGACTTATGGTCTAGTTGAAGTTACAACCCTTGGTAGAGTAGAATGGCAGAACAGGATTCATGTAGCTGACCCCAATTAATTGAGATGAAGGCTTAGATGATGATGATGATGTAAATATTGACAGAAACCTATTGCGGGGTTCGGATGCATAAGTGAAAACGGACAAAAAGAAAGTGCGAGGGTTCCAAGATTTTAAAATGATGAAGTATCCTTCAAATTTCAGTTATGTTTCTTTCGTGTCCCTTAATATGAATGCTAATGAAGGAAGTTACAATTTCGTTACTTACAGTTTTTTAGACTGCTGCAATTCGCTTCAATATTGCCTCCAAACACACCCATAGTAGTTGGCATTGTGTGGGAGCTTTCTGATATCAATTGGGTTGTGGTTTCAGCGGACTCTTTAACAGTGGAATCATTATTGGAGCTATTGGACGAGGAGAGCTTACGGAAGGACACAGCACTTCCTTCTCCAGAGTGGTCCTCTGATCATGTAGCACTCTTGGCAGAATTCCAATGCAAGCCTAGGACACGGCGTTGACACTGCAAGGTAAGGAACTGATTTGTTGATGTTCTTCGTTGTATTCCAATATGGACCTTGACAGACGCGCCCTTTTTTTGTTATTGAAAATGCCAAAGAAACAAAAGAAGAGATAAAGAAAAAAGGAAAGAAACTATACAAACCACCCCAAACAAAAAACCCCAAGAACTATACACAAGAAGGGAGTAAAAACAACACAAAAACCCCCCAACAAAGCAAACCAGGAACCCAGCCACCCCCAAAGACTAAACAGACCACTCAACCTTGATGCATTTATACTGTTAGGACTCTGACCTCTTGCCTTCATTGGGTTTGCAAGCAAATCTGGCTGCTCATGGCTTGTTTGTGTAGCATTCCTGAGCTCTGACAGTTCCAAGCTCCTGTCATGCCTATACAGATTCCTCTGGTGCTTCATTTTTTTGTGGTCCTCACTGTAGATGGCAATGGCCTGGGTTGGACTGTTGGGATTTTCAGCCTGACTTGGGATTTTTGGTCTGTGACTGGGGCCCAGGCAAGACTGAACCTAGGTCTCAGAATTCTGTATGGAGGTTTGGCTTGATCCCAGCTCCATGGCTGTTTACGATGGCCTGGGCATAAAACCTTGTGCATGATTTATAGAAGGCCTTTGAGTCTGATGTTCTGAAAGTTGTACATAAAATTGTACTGCCTTTGTCTTGTAAATTATAATCCACAATGGTGCTAGATATTTATATTTTTCAGAAAATATAACAGAATATCAGAAGATATTTTTAAAAATGGGATATGATAAAATATTTTATGTTCTATCATACCTCATCAAAATATGTGCAACACATATTATGACTTGAAATAATACCATAGCGTGTCGTTTAGAAACAACAAATAAACATGTTTGTGGACTTGTAAGGTTCCAATTCCAAACCGAAAAATCCCTAACAGAGAAAAAGAAAACACCCAGCCTGAGCCAAATTGTGTATCAGTTGATATCGTCATGTCCACTATAACCATCATTGTAGGAGCTGCCCATGTATGGCATTTTTGGAGGATATAAAATCATATATACCTTAGCAAGTGCTCAATGCAAGTGCAAGAAATGTTACTTGAGCTTGAAAGGTTGCTGGTAACTTTTGAAAGAAAAAACAAATAGCAATTTTAGAGACTGAAATCAATGCCCACAACAATGATCATTAGGTTTGAGTGTGATCATGAAGTTGAAATTGTGATTTGTATCCATGATTTACTGAAAATCACAATATTCCATTAAGATTTTTGGAGAATGGGATTAATAATATGGTTCAAATCATTTCTTACAAGTTCCCATAAATCGTAAGATTCTTATAGCAATGGAGGATTCTTTGAAAAGATTTTAATAACAGTACTGTGGCATGGACCAGACCTGGCCAAATGTTTCCCATAGTCATGCTGACTGAATATTTTTGGCTTGCTTAAGAAAATGTAGGTATTTTCTGTTGCTTTGCATGTGAGCCTTTCCTAGCCACGACATACATCTCGGGTTTGGAAACATGCAACTCCTTCAATGATTGAGAGGGATGGATCTATGCATTCAATAATGTTTGTGTTATTGGTTATTGAAGTTAACAGTGTGTCCATTTCCCCTGCTCATGTTCCAAGTATCAATCTTCATGGCTAGGCTTATTGGGCATGTGTTAAGCATTCAATCCAATTTTGGTTGGCTGATATGCATATATTTTATAGTTCAGGCTCCCCTCACTGGACATAGGTGTTCCAATGAAAGAGGTTCCACTATATTTCACAACTATATTAGCTATATTTGCCTTTTTTGTTCTATTGGCAATTTGGCATCCAATTCAATGAAGTTTGCTATATCAATAAGAATCTGGTCTGGAAAATCTTGGATGGTTTTATTTTAATATGTGAGGTCTCTAATAGGGGGTGCAACTTAGGTGGGTTGGGGTTGGGTTGAGGGTCAACCTGGGCCCTACCAACATCAACTTGGGTTAACCAGTGGCCCAACCCAACTTGAGCTCCCAACCGAACATATGCTATACTCAACCCATGATTGGGTCAGGTTGGCCTGGTTGGGCCAAAGAATTTGCATCTTATACTATACATTAACTATAATAATTTATACTATATAAGTAACCTATGTTAGGTTCAGCTAGGGTTGCTCAATGCCAAAACCTGATAACCTTGCCTGGGGTTGGGGTGAGGATTTCTGGACCGAGCCCAATCCGACCTGACCAAAATTTTGGGTTGGACCAGTTGGGTATCAGCTTGAGCCTGACCCTAGTTGCACCCCCGTCTCTAAGAACATTGTAGCTGTAAATGTCAGATAATTCCTGCCATCATGAAGTGCAGGTCAATACCATATGCTATGCTGACTGGGATGATATCATTGATTACTAGCATTTAATCTTTCCGTTAGCTTTTTAGATGCATATTATTCACCACACGAGACAATCTACATTTCAAATGTTGGAAACCGATCAAGTGGTGGTACTAGTGTTGAATATATATATATATATATATATATATATATATATATATATATATATGGTTAAAACAAAAAAAAAAAAATCTTTTATTGCTTAATGGGTTTTAGGATGCTGTAGGTCACCAAGTCAAATTGGTGGTGATGTTTGAGGAAAGAGTGGATGATGAAGAGAATCCCATAGATATGATGGAAGTGATCTAAGGTAGATCACTCTCCTTGCGTGGCTTCAAGATGTTTCCTTCAGGAGTGCACTGATCTACTTGTAACATGCCCACTCGTCTCATATAAAATTATGGAAATGTCTTATTTAAAATTTTCCGGTCAATTCATGCTTTAGCCACCATCCAGTATAAATTTTTATTTAGAAATTCAATTTATTAGATATTTACTTTCATTCTCAAAAAAAAAAAAAAAAAAAAAAGAAAAAAAGAAAAAAAAAAAGAAAGAAAAAAGGAAAGGTTGGATGAGCATCAGCCGTGTCGCCTTTTCAGGCCCAAAGCTTTGTTGTCTGAGTGAATAGGGAAGGAATACTATCATAGCTTCAGTCGTGGTCCACCTTTTGACTAAACCAACCGTGTATTGATTTTCAGATGTTAATGGCTTTTTAGATGTTTAGATGTTGTTGACAGAGGAATCATATGATCCTTGCCCTCCAGACATGCGGTAGTCTACTTGGGTTTTTATTGATAAAAACTTTGGCAGACCGTGATGGATGACACACAGACGCTTAGAAATTGTATTCACGCATTCCTACAAGTAATTCAAAATAATCCATCTAAATTATGGGCCTCAGTTTAGATGTATCGTGAACCAATCATTATGCTTATTTGATTATCTGACTATAGGATTGGTGGACATTTATTCCACGGTTGAGAATGAAAATGCCTTTTGCTTCTACTTCATCAAGAAAGTGTCCACAAATCAGGGTTTAGGATTCTTTAGCCAATCTGAATCTACGGCTGTGAGTCTGTGACACAGTGGTAGTTGGTTCTACAATTTTAAATAGTCTAACTTGAGTTAATAACTTAATATATGCTGTGTATTCAATTTCTGAGTGCTTGAGCATCATGCGTCATGCACAACTGCTGAAAATTAATATATGCTGTGCATACAAATTTTTTTTTAATTTTTTTTTTTTTTTTACGCATGCACACACACTCACACCGTTGTGGAATTTCACCACCTATGGGTACTCGAACCCTTGACCCGGTGTTAAAACTCCTGAGAGTCAACCACCAGAGCAAAAGGACCCGGTGCTGTGCATACAATTTCTGAGTGCCTGAGCATCATGCATCATATGCATGTTGAATATCAAAATAATGCCCCGTTTCTATTTATAAATGTGGGACCATGGTTCAGTGATGCAGACTGTTTATTTTGTGGGACCATGGTTCAGTGATGCAGACTGTTTATTTTGTGGGACCATGGCAAAAAAAAAACTTTGATGAGATGATCCTAACCTTTTAGATCTGTGGCCTACAGAAACTATTAAGAAGAGATCAACACTTTGATGAGATGATCCTAACCATCTTTCCTGTCAATGTGTTGTAAACAATTAGCCCCACCATGAAGATCAACCTTCTCCAAAACCAGGCCGGTCTGCTCACTGTGTTAGGTGAGCTGCACTAGAATGTTTGTTGATGGTGTGGTCCAAACATCTCTTGAGAAGGAAAGGAAACGGAAGGGATGATGTTGATGTTTTGCCTAAACTCTTGCTGGTAACTGTTGATGCTCTGCAGTGTCAGAGCCTGTTTGTTTCATTAGTTACCATGATAATATAAAGAAAATGTCCAATGATTACAAACTACTGTACGTCTCTCCATTAGACCACCAATTCTCATGTTTTATTTCTCGGCACTAAAATCATAATGATGATATTTTTAGGTTAATGTCAAACTATCACTAAAACAAATTAATATCACTGTTTGGATTCAAAATTTTACAGTTGTATCAAGAAAAAGTGCAACGAGTACAAATTTCTTTATCCATCTTCTCTTGAATACATATGCATTTGATTGAAGATTAGCATGTTTGGTTTCACATGTGTAAAATCGTGATGATAACACATTTACTTCGGATTACTGGGATAATTGGTGAAACAAATTATTTCCAAGTATTTTACATTTTTACTGTACATTCATTTGCATAGCCATATCATTTGCCATAATACAGGTATCTTATCATTAATGCTATTTTTGGTGTATTTTTCCCCTTAAAAGTTATTTTCCCCACCATTTCTGCTGGTTAGATGAGTTGGTAGAGACCTATCCCCACTGGCAGAATTATTAAAGACCCCTCGAAGATGGTTTCTCATTAAAAATAAAAATAAAAATAAAAGTCATTTTCCCATGTTTGTAGATTATTTCAGCTAATTTTTTTTAGTTGGTAGCATTGTTGTGCACATGTGAGGTCCACTATTTGTGTCCCACCACTGTGAACTATAATTTCTGATTCAGAGCGATGTCTTGTACCTGTTGGGTAGCCATGAAAGCTCCAAGTGTACAATGGTCCTGCGCATCTTTCATACATTATAGCAACTCTTAGAGGCCATTTGATAAAATTTATTTCCAACACTAGTTACTAAATTTTGATATTTCAAGTGATTCTGGCTAATTTAGATAGCCTAGCAAATCCAACTTGTTAAGCGCTCAAGTTAATTTTCATTAAAATTATAAAATTTTTTCAACACCTCTCTCCATTTAATGCTAAAGGTTGAATGCCAAAAGCAGTGGTGTATTAAAATTTCTTTTCACTTTTAATTAAAATATTCCACCGCATGATGGTGAGGGGACAAGACGTATATTAATACAGGCGTTTAGCAGTACCATGATAAACTCCTTGTAGTGTCACCACACTTATTAGACTCGCAGTCTTAAATGCAGTAAGTATGTAATACAGTTCCAAGGTAGTGGATTGGCTGGTGTACCACACACCACCGACCCTGACTGGTGTGTTGACATCACCAAGTTCTATGGGTCCCACCATAAGGTATGTGCTATATCCAAACCGTCCTTTCATTTGACGTGCTTGTTATAAGACTTGAGCCAAAGATCAAGTGGACCACACTGAAAAAAGCAAAAAGCAATGGTGGATTGAACGTTTACCATTGAAACCATTTTGGGGCCAGAGAAGTTTTGGATCAATATTATATTTATTTTTTCTCTTCATCCAGGTCTACGTGACCTTATGAACAGATTAGATGGGAAATAAACGTTATGGTTGGCCCTGTGAAGGTTTTAGATGGGAAATAAAGGTTATGGTTGGCCCTCTGAATGTTTTAACGGTGAGAATCAGTCTCATTGGTATTTATGGTGTGGTCCAATTGAGCTTTCGATATGATTAATTTTTGGGCTCGTGATCTAAAATAATCTCGCCGTATGGATGATAATAAATACATCGGTGGTGTGTGGTACACCAGCCAATCCGCTTCCTTTACGGCCACATGTAAATGAGCCCCATTGCATATGTGAAAGCATGTCCATGCCTTCGTTGGTTGACCATCCCTCTGAAAAAATTCACACATCTTGGGTGACGTCCAGTGGCCATGGAGTTGGACAGTCCATACTGATCATAATAAAAAACATCCTATCATTGATTTAAACCATCTATCATAAAGCCGATCTATCTCGAAAAATTGCACATAAATATTCGCATGAAAAAATTACACATTTATTTACATCCACAAATCGAAATTCTCACCTATAAATATTCTAGACCCATCTCGTGGAGAGCTTAACCTATGACAAATAAAAAGCCACAACCATCTCGATAACATGTGATCATGTGGGTATGTTAATGATACGGTTAAAAGATCTACTGTCCGTGAGTCGACTCGGATTAGTCACATCAGATTCGTCCATCTTAAAATCATGGTAATGACCAATCAATCTTAAGTCCCAACTGTCAATGGGCAGTCCACATCTATCATGTATGATGCCCAGGTCTCCTGGATTAGACAATTAGAACCCTTGGATCAATGGCCCACGAATAAAATGTCATGTGAAAAGCGCAACAATTGCATGCAGACCATTTACAGATCCAATCACAAGCGAGGCCCATCATATCAATGCTTCAGTTCACCGGAAGATGGGCTCCATTTCTACCGATGGACGTGGGGCGCGGATTAGATACTGACAAGGTCAGTAGCCAAATCACTACTGAAGTGACGTCACTAAGCTCTGTGGACCCACCACGATGCATGTGTTGTATTCATGCCGTCCAACCATTCGCACGTATCGTTTTAAGGCATGAGAAAAAGAATGAGATAGATTTAAAGTTCAAGTGCACCCACCATAGATAGCCGTGGGATCAGTCACACCCACTGTTGAAACATTTATAAGGCCCACCGTGATGTATTTTTTAGATCCAATCTATTCATAAGTTAACATAGAGATAGATTAAGTGTGTGTATATATATATATATATATATATATATATATATATATATATATATATATATATATATATATAAAAGCTTGATCGGAAACTTCTGTGGCCCCTAAGAAGTTTTGAGTGGTGGATGTCACTGCCCCCACTGTTTTCTATGGTGGGGTCCACTTGAACTTTAGATCTATCTCATTATTTTTCTTCGGCCATAAAAGACGGTATGGATACAACACATGTATCATACATGGTGGGTCCACAGAGCTTCGTGACGTCACTTCAGTAGCGATTTGGCTACTGACCTTGTCAGTATCTAATCAGCACCCATGGACGTGTGAGGACCTCATAATGGCACGTACAACGGTACATACATGCATGTATGCTATTCTGGTTTCACGATGCATTCGTTCTCCGTACTCATGTCAGTTTCTCTCCATTTCTTTTTTCTGATTAAAGCTAACCAAATCTCTGGAATGTACATAGCTTAAATGATACCCATTACACTGCAGGAAGTGCAGGAAGTAGATTAGCTGAGACCCTGGCCTTACCCAAGACGGTGCGGCCCTTACCGTGGGGCCCACCTTGAGGTATGTAATCTATATCCACACCGTCCATACGTTTTTCCAGATTACTTTAGGGCATGATCCAAAGAATGAAGAAGATCCAAATCTCAGGTGGACCATATTCTAGGAAACAGTGGTGATTGAACATTCTACCATTTAAAACTTCTTAGGACGCACCTTAAGGTTTCCTTAGTGTTTATTTTCCATCCAATCCGTTGATAAGATCACGTAAGCCTGGATGAAGGGAAAAAACAAATATAAGCTTGATCCAAAACTTTTTGGCCCATTAATGGTTAATCACAAGTGTTTCCTATGGTATGGTCCACCTATTAATTGGATCTACTTCGTTTTTAGGATGGTGCCCTAAAATGATCTGGAAAAACGGATGAACGGAGTACACAGAATAAACACATCAAGGTGGGCCCCAAGGTATGGGCCGTACCGTCTTTGGTGAGGCCAGGTCTCACCTAATCCGCTCCCTTCCACCACAACTCAACGCTCCTTAGGAATGCTAGGTGCATTTGGTTGCATGTGATGGACCGGGTGCGTTGCAGCACACATGCTAACATGGAATATGTACGAGTGATCGTGTCCATTAATAAGATGGAGCATGCCTTGTAAATACCATGGCCTGAAACTCGGTCTGCTCCACTCATTAGAAGGCCATTCGTGAATAAGGAAATTGAATGGTTGAAAAGATAAAAGACCAGTAGTACATATCTACAAGTGTGGCTTACCTGATTAGGACTGCGAAATGGTACAGATGCTATGTTTGTAGGGAATACGTGACAGTCCTTACACAGACTTCAGGAGCACAATCTACAAAGTGGTCCAACGTATTTTTTGCTACTATGTGGCACGAGCTTTGGTGGGGTCGCACGATCATGACCGCCCAAATCACTGACCGAGAGTCAGTGAAAGTTGGACACCTATCAACTGACTTAAAGTTGAAGGTGGATGAATCATCGGTTCAGATCACCTTCCTGTTGCATGAATAATAACAGTAAGGTGGGGGTTGCTTATGGGAACCTTATCCATCCATATATAGTTTATTTTGACCCAGTGGCATCCACATCACCTATCTGGACCGTCCATTAGGTCCAGTTCACTCCTCAGAGGTTTCCTTGAAAAATGCATAATCCAAACCATCTAGTTAGTGGCATACAAAATGGATGTAGAAGATAACCCAATTACTGATGTTTAGAACCATCTAATGGCAGTGAATTTTCTCCACTAATGGACTAAGAAGGGTCGGGACCTAATAGACGGCTCAGATGGATGATGTGAGTTCCCAGAAGTCCAAATTGAACTATGTGCACGGGAAGGTTTCCATACATTGAGCCCAGCAGATCACTACTGTTGTGAAACGGAAAAATGGGGGAAAGGGAACATCTCACACAAAACTAGCTGGAGATGGAAAGTTGCTGCAACTACTTGCATGTGGGGCCCAGTCTGGTGTGTACATAACATCTAAATCTTCCAGCAGGGGCACCCGACTATGAAACCGGGATGGACCAAAAATCAGTCCGATCCAATCATCAGTTAGCTCACTCATGAATTTAAACTGATCTTGCCTGTTGTCCACTATTTTCTACGTTGCAGATGATTTGATCGTTGGGTCAGCTTGATTTTTGGGGCATAATAATTTCATAGTGGTCAGATTCTGTTGGATGGGTTAGATGCCATGCAAACAACATGGTGGGCCCCAAACGCAAGTGGCTGCACTAAAGATGAAGATCTAATAAAAGAGAAACACTGATAAAGCAGAAGTTGACCCAAAGGCTTTGGCCCATTTGGGGCAACGCTATAAATGATGAGGGCGACCACTCCTTCTAAAGCAGAGTTGAATCTCGAACGTGTGGTAATTACCATGCATTTAATTTGAGCCGTTTGGGGCCAACCCATGATGTGTACGTGGAATCCAAACCGTGCATCTGGTGCGCCTCGTCACGTCACCGTATTTTAATGTATCATCCCCATTAAAAACTCAAGTCGCACACACCACAGAAGCAAAGTACAATCACGTCTAAAACTTACGAGTGGAGTCTGTTATCCAGGAAGTTCCTAAAATTTTATCCCTTCTCCTAAAATGATCTCGCCAAACGGATGAACGGGGTAGATGTCCAACAAACATGGAGGTGGTCCCCACCCAGTACGCTTGCGCAGGAACTTCCTGTGAAATGCTTTGGCATGAAATCCGCGTCCGTTATCCAGTTATCCGCCGGAAGCGGATTGGCTGGTGTACCTCACACCAGCTATATTACTGCTGTATTTACATTAGCAAGTTCTGTGGATACTATCATGAGGTTTGAGTTATATCCAAACCGTCCATCCATTTTACGAGCTCGTCTTAAGGATTGAGACAAAAAAATAAGATAGATCTAACTATAAAGTAGACCACACTGAAAAAAGCAGTGGAAGATTGAACGTCTACCATTGAAACTTTTTTGGGGTCACAGAAGTTTTGGATTAATATGAAATTTTTTTTTCGTCTTCATTCAGGTCTTTTTGACCTTATGAATAGATTAGATGGAAAATAAACGTTATGGTGGATCCTGGGAGTTTTTTAACGGTGAAAATCATTATCTCCCCTGCTATTTGTGGTGTGATCCGGATGTTCTTAGATATGATTTATTTTTTTGGATAATGCCTTAAATGATCTCTTAAAATAGATGAACAGTTTAGATATAATACATACATCTCTATGGAACCCATGTAACTTTGATCTCCTTTGAACCGTTCGTACAACTCGGAGCTCAAGGAGCGTCAGTGCTCGTCTTCGCACGACACGTATCTACAGCAGCTATATAGCTGGTGTGTGGTACAGCAGCCAATCTGCTTCCTTATCCGCCATCCAATACAGTCATCAGACACACCGTACTAATATGAAGGGACAACCCAAGGATCAAGCCATTAAATTACAAGGGCCGCACCACGGGAATTTAGAGGTTTGGGCATGATTTTCCATTGCCCCTTGTGGAGAGGCCCACTAATTTTTTATTAGCCTGATCTTCGGTAAGTATGGCAAACATGAGGAAGTGCACCTGATGCACGGTTTGGATTCAACACATACATCACGGTGGGCCTCACAGAAGCTCGACTGTGTGCGAACTCTGCCTGCATTTATCAAATTATGAGAGCCCAGATGGCAGCATGTATTGAAAACCTTGCCTGCTGCAACGATCACAACAAGTCGAAGCCATAGACAAATACAGGGGCTCAGGCCTAAACAAGATAGGTACTAAAAGATAACGAAATCAAGGGCCCACCCAAACATAGGCTTCCGTAAGGCTTTAAGCCATTGAGAAAAAAACTTCGATACTCTAGCACAGTATGGTGGATGATAGGCAGTCCTAAGTACTTAGAAAATGCATGTTGGGCATATCAGTAATTCGAATTACACTATCCAAATTATGGGGCCCAGTTTAGATGGATCAGGAACCAAAAATTTATGGTCATTTGATTATCCGTCCATCAGATTAGTGGACATTTTCTGGACGGTTAAAAATGAAAATATCCAATGGTCGTATTTCAACAAACAAGTGTCCACCAATCGAAGGTTCTGACTGCCCGAGCAATCTGAATTTGGGATTTTCAATAGAGACGTGTGTCCCACGAATTAATCGGTTTAATTTTAGTTTATGTATGACATGTGTATAATTTCATAGTGCCTGTGTATTAAGTGTCATAATCTGCTAGAGTATAAAATAACTTCCCTTTCCCGATAAGAAGGATATGGTGTTAGACGCATGCATCTAATTTATTTATTTATTTGTATTTTTTTTAAACCACACTCCTGGGAGTCTACCACCCGAGCAAGAGTAAGGACCCAGACGCATGCATCGTCCAACAATCTGCTTACCTGAACCAGGAACCCATCAAGATCTAGACCGTTAATCGTAACCGTCCAATAACACCAGCAGCCATGTGGCGTATCCTTTTCACAATAAAATTCTGACGTTTGGTGGGACCACTTCATATATCCATTGGTAACCATCGAAGGTCCAATCCACGATAAGATCAACCAACCAGTACGATTTTTTTGTTTATAGCCCATCAGCAGCACGACCCAAGATATGAACGGGTCAGGATCCCATACATGCGCCACATCACCAAAATCAAGCCATCAGTAACATATGTGCACCCGATTGCACTGGATACCACTCAGGTCGTCGGTGCATTTTCACTAAGAAGCCTGAGCCGAGAAATTTACGACTGTGTACCCCACCTTTTATCCAGCGGCTTTTTTGAAACAATACAAACTTTGAATACGCAATTCGACCTCCTCGTACTGAGTCGGAATTTCAGGACCAAAATACCCCTCCCTTTGGCGTAAACGGTTACTCCCCCGCCACTAGCTAATGGCGGAAGGTCGGTGGTCTGTGGGCCCCACCATGATGTATGCTTTTCATCCATGCCGTCCATATATTTTTTCATATCATTTTATAATATGAGACTAAAAATGAGGTATATCCAAATCTCAAGTGTATCACATTGCAGGAAACAGTGTTGAATGCGCGTTAACCATTAGAAATTCTCCTGTCTAAGTTGTCGCCCATTGTGATGTTTGTGAGAAATCCTCCCCATCTAAGTTCATTCATAGGGTCATAAAGACTTAGATGAAGAGGAAAAATAAATTTCATAATGATCCAAAACTTCTATAACCCCTAAAAGGGTTTCAATGGCAAACGTTCAATTCCCCACCGCCTTTTACAGTGTAGTCCACTTAATAGTTAGATCTATCTTATTTTTCATCTCAAGCCTTAATATGAGCTCACCAAATAGATGGACGGTTTGGATATAACATAGACCTCATGATGGGACCCACAAAAACAATATATAAAAAAAATTAAAAAAAAAAAAACAAAACAGGCAGGGTGCTGCGTCAGTGCTGCCGAACTGGCGTCAATGCCGCAGCAGTCTGGCAGATTTTTATTTTTTATTTTTCTCTTCAAGGAGAACTTTTTCTCCTTTACATTTTTCTCTAATACATAATTATGTAAATATGTATATATAAGTATATAAAAATATTTTTCTATCTTTTAATTCATTTCTTTATTTATGTATTTAACAAGCATATCTCCTAAATTAGAATGATTTGGTTTTTTTATACATGCACACTCACACTAGTGGAATTTCACTACCTATGGATACTCGAACACTTAACCGAGTGTTGAAACTCGTAAGAGTCTACCACCTGAGCAAGAGTAAGGATCTAAACTAGAATGATGTATTACAAATAAAACATCATTGTGGAGCGTAGCAAGCGTAATCGGATTACATACTGAGTTAGTCTGTACGCTCTCATTGTACTAAGTAAACTCAGTTGAGCCCACATTGAATGTATGTAGCTTCTCCTACCCTAAAATCATATGTGGTACGTTAAGTATATCATTCTAGTTTAGGAGATATGCTTGTTAAATAAATAGACAAAGAAATGGATTGAACGTCTATAAAAGGCAGTGGAGAATTGAACGTCTGTAAAAGGTAGTGAGGAATTGAACCATCTATTTGACGAGCTTATATTAAGGCTTGCGATGAAAAATAAGATAAATCTAACTATCAAGTGGACCACACTGTAAAAGGCAGTGGGGAATTGAACGTTTACCATTGAAACCCTTTTAGGAGTTACAGAAGTTTTGGATCATTATGAAATTTATTTTTCCTCTTCATCCAGGTCTTTGTGACCCTATGAATGAACTTAGACGGGGAGGATTTCTCACAAACATCATAGTGGGCCCCACTTGAATTTTCATCGACAGACCGTCCGTCCGTACTCGTCTCTGCACTTCAACCAGAGGAAACATGAAAAACAGCGGGGGAAACTAGAAAAACAGCGGGAAAAACTAGAAAAACAGCAGGAAAAATATGAAAAACAATGGGACAAACTAGAAAAACAGCGAGGGAAACTAGAAAAACAGTGAAAAAAGTAGTGAGGGAAACATGAAAAACAGCGGGACAAGTTCACTAGAAAAACAGCGGGAGAAACACACTGTAAAAGCAAGGATTGAATGCCTACCTTTGAAAGCTTTCTAGAGTACACATGAAAAGCAATGATTGAATGCCTACCTTTGAAAGCTTTCTGGAGTACACAGTAGTTTTGGGTCAAATTGATGTTTTTATTTCTATTCATCCAGGACCGTGTGACCTTAGGAACAACTTTAATGAAAAATAGGCATCTCAATAGTCTTTAGAAAAGTTTCAACGGCGAACATCATTATCCTCGTGTGTTTCGCAGGATCCACTTAAGCTTTGGACATGCTTCCATTTTGGGCTCATGCCCTAAAATGAGGTTTAAAAAGGGATGACCGACATTAATAAAATACATACATCGTTGTGAGCCTCATACAGTCTAATCATCAAAGATATTGGTGGTGTTTGGCTCACCACACAAGCCTACTCGAATGGATAGAGACCCCACTACCTAAGTTGTGTTCGAAAAGCTCTATGGGCCCATCTTGATAGATATGTTTTATCTATAGTAGGTGGTTGTCCATTTTACCAGTTCATTTTAGAGTATGAGCATGAAAGTGATGCAGGTTTAAACAAGCGCAGTTCAACATTTTTGGGGGGCCTTAGGCAAGTCATAAAAATAAGGCTTAGAATTTAATTTTGTGAGAACTTAATTAGCAATAAGGTAGGTAGTTGTAGTCCTAGGTTTTAGGAGAAGAATTTATTGAGAATGATGTTATTATTTTGAAAAGAGACGATAGAGTTGGACTGTTATTATTGATAATGCTAGTTTCTAAGATTTATTTTTACTAGGAGTTGGAAACATGAGCTCCGCTATTTTTCATGTTTCCCCCGCTGTTTTTCATGTTTTCCCCACTATTTTCATATTTCCTCTGGCTGAAGTGCAAAGATGAGCGCTGACGGACGGTCCGTTGATGGAAATTCAAGTGGGGCCCACTGTGATGTTTGTGAGAAATCCTCCTCGTCTAAGTTCATTCATAGGGTCATAAGGACTTGGATGAAGAGGAAAAACAAATTCCATAATGCTCCAAAACTTCTGTAACCCTTAAAAGGGTTTCAATGGTAAACATTCAATTCCCTACTTCCTTTTACAATGTGGTCCACTTAATAGTTAGATCTATCTTATTTTTCATCTCAAGCCTTAATATGAGCTCACCAAATAGATGGTTCAATTCCTTCTTACAAACGTTCAATTCATTTCTTTGTCTATTTATTTAACAAGCATATCTCCTAAACTAGAATGATATACTTAACGTACCACATATGATTTTAGGGTAGGAGAAGCTACATACATTCAATGTGGGCCCAATTGAGTTTACTTAGTACAATGGGAGCGTACTGACTAACTCAGTACGCAATCCGATTACGCTTGCTACGCCCTACAATGATGTTTTATTTGTAATACATCATTTCATCGAGTATCCATAAGGATCCAAACTAGAATGATTTACTTAACGTACCACATATGATTTTGAGCCAGGAGAAGCTAATTTAGGTAACCAACCTATTTATTTTCCAAGATTTCATCGGGTCGATGGTCGAAAATTCATTTCATTTAGCCAACCAACCTAGTTATTTAACAAGCATATCTCTTAAAATAGAATGATTTTTTTTTTGTTTACACACGCACACACACCCCCATGCACTTACACTGGTGGAATTTCACCATAGGTCTACGTTTAAAAGGACATGTATGAGCAATCCTATGGATCTTAAGACAATCTACTAACATCACCATTATTACCTTAAAATTGATCCCATCCCTTGGTTGGACAGATTGGAAGGTAAAATCCCAAGATATGTCGGGCGTGCCAACAAGCAAACCTAAATAAAAAATAACAAAAAATAAAATTATAAAATATGCAAACATAGATATTATCGACATATCATTGATATCATCTACGTAAGTCATCGATAATATCGACAATATGTCGATAATATCGAATATGGATGACAATTGTCCAGCAAGATTCGCTACATTTCCATATAATGTCGATATATTGACATGTTGTAGATAATATCGAATTTTCTACGGTACCTATTGCTACGGTTATAATCCGTAATCATAGGTCTAAGGTCATTACTCGATATTAGTTATCGATACTATCGATTATATCTCGATATTATCGATGACTTATGCTCGATACTATCGAACATATGTCGATAATATCGAAAATTCATCTATTTTTCGAGTTTTGTTGCTGGACAATTTGGCATTCATCTTCGATATTATCAAACTATAGTCGATATTATCGACAGTTTATGGCTATGGTTATAATCCATAGCAATAGGTTTATGGTCATTTTCTCCTCTCTTTTCCCCATAAGTACTATTACTTTATCAACTTTCTTCTTCACACCTGATGCAAAAATAAATAAATAAATAAAGCAAAACAAAATCAAAAAAAAAAAAAAGAGAAAAAAAAAAGAAAGAAAGAAACAAAGCAATAGTACAAGAAAAAATCATGAAACCGCACGGGGAATGATTTTATCCCTAATAGTTGACCTATACAAGGAAAAACACTCATCGACATCAGTTTTCACCAAGTAAATGATGAGAAGACCCTACACCCTCCAAAATGATCAAAGGCCCGCGACTCTAAAAGTATCCCAACCAAATTCCACATCATGCAAGAAAAAAAAATGAACTAAATTAAATACAATAGAAGAAGAAGACTAACTAGTAGAATTTCTTAATCATGAAAAGTTATGAGCAATAACAGTACCCTATGGCCTTCTCAAGAATAGGTTCACTATCAACAATCATATGATATGTCTTTGTTAGAACAGTGTTCTTGAAGTATGGGTTAGGATCAAAGAAGAATTCGAACTTGAAGCCCTTGGGATCATTAATTCCGAACCACTTGATATCTTTGAGATACTTGAGAGTCCCTTTAATCATGATTTGTTTTTACAATAGGTTCATCATCATCAATCATGTGATAACCTCTTTTTGGTTTAGGTTATAGGTTTTGGTTTAGGTTAAGGTTATAGGTTTTGGGATTTGAGAATGGGTTCGGGTTTAGGTAATAGGTTTTGATTTTGGTTGTAGGTTTTTGGATTTGGTTATGGGTTATGATTTAGGTTTAGGAAATCGGGTTTAGGTTCGGGATAGGGTTTAAGTTTGGGTTTAAGTTTAGGTTAGGGAGTTGAGATTAGGATTAGGTATAAGTTTAGCTTTAGGGAATTGAGTTTAGGTTATAGGTTTAGGGAAAGGTTAGGTTTAGGTTACAGGTTTTGGGATTTGGGAATAGTTTTAGGTTATAAGCATAGGTTTAGGTTAGGTTATGCGTTAAGGTTTAGGGATAGGTTATAGGTTTTGGGATTTGAGAATGGGTTCGGGTTTAGGCTATAGGTTTTGGTTTTGGTTTAGGTTATAGGTTTTGGTTTAGGTTTTAGTTATAGGTTTTTGGATTTGAGAATGGGTTCGGGTTTAGGTTATAGGTTTTGGTTTTAGTTTAGGTTATAGGTTTTTGGATTTGAGAATGGGTTCGGGTTTTGACTATAAGTTTTGATTTTGGTTTTGGTTTAGGTTATAGGTTTTGGGATATGAGAATGGGTTCTGGTTTAGGCTATAGGTTTTGGTTTTGGTTTAGGTTATAGGTTTTGGGATTTGAGAATGGGTTCGGGTTTAAGTTATAGGTTTTGGTTTTGGTTTAGGTTATATGTTTTGGTTTAGGGTATAGGTTATAGGTTTAGGTTATAGGTTTTGGGATTTGAGAATGGGTTCGGGTTTAAGCTATAGGTTTTGGTTTTGGTTTAGGTTATAGGTTTTGGAATTTGAGAATGGGTTCGGGTTTAGGTTATAGGTTTTGATTTTGGTTTAGGTTAAGGTTTAGATTTAGGTTATAGGTTTTGGGATTTGAGAACGAGTTCGGGTTTAAGTTATAGGTTTTGGTTTTAGTTTAGGTTATAAGTTATAGGTTTTGGGATTTGAGAATGGGTTCGAGTTTAGGCTATAGGTTTTGGTTTTGGTTTAGGTTATAGGTTTTAGAATTTGAGAATGGGTTCGGGTTTAGGTTATAGGTTTTGGTTTTGGTTTAGGTTAAGGTTTAGATTTAAGTTATAGGTTTTGGGATTTGAGAACGGGTTCAGGTTTAGGTTATAGGTTTTAGTTTTGGTTTAGGTTATAGGTTTTGGTTTAGGTTTTAGGTTTTAGGTTTTTGGATTTGAGAATGGATTCGGATTTAGGTTATAGGTTTAGGTTTTGGTTTTAGTTTAGGTTATGGGTCCTTGGATTTGAGAATGGGTTCGGGTTTAGGCTATAGGTTTTGATTTTGGTTTAGGTTATAGGTTTTGGTTTAGGTTATAGGTTTTGGGATATGAGAATGGGTTCTGGTTTAGGTAATAGGTTTTGGTTTTGGTTTTGGTTTTGGTTATAAGTTTTTGGATTTGGTTATGGGTTATGGTTTAAGTTTAGGAAATCGGGTTTAGGTTCGGGATAGGGTTTAAGTTTGGGTTTTCAAGTTTAGGTTTAGGTTTAGGTTAGGGAGTTGAGATTAGGATTAGGTATAGGTTTAGCTTTAAGGAATTGAGTTTAGGTTATAGGTTTAGGGAAATGTTAGGTTTTGGGATTTGGGAATAGTTTTAGGTTATAAGTATAGGTTTAGGTTAGGTTATAGGTTAAGGTTTAGGAATAGGTTATAGGTTTTGGGATTTAAGAATGGGTTCGGGTTTAGGTTATAAGTTTTAGTTTTGGTTTAGGTTTTAGGTTATAGGTTTTTGGATTTGAGAATGGGTTCGGGTTTAGGTTATAGGTTTTAGTTTTAGTTTAGGTTATAGGTTTTTGGATTTGAGAATGGGTTCGGGTTTTGGCTTTAGGTTTTGATTTTGGTTTAGGTTATAGGTTTTGGGATATGAGAGTGGGTTCTAGTTTAGGCTATAGGTTTTGATTTTGGTTTAGGTTATAGGTTTTGGGATTTGAGAATGGGTTCGGGTTTAAGTTATAGGTTTTGGTTTTGGTTTAGGTTATATGTTTTGGTTTAAGTTATAGGTTATAGGTTTTGGGATTTGAGAATGGGTTCGGGTTTAGGTTATAGGTTTTGGTTTTGGTTTAGGTTATAGGTTTTGGTTTAAGTTATAGGTTTTGGGATTTGAGAATGGATTTGGGTTTAAGTTATAGGTTTTGGTTTTGGGAGAGGTTATAGGTTTTGGTTTAGGTTATAGGTTATAGGTTTAGGTAATAGGTTTTGGTTTAAGTTATAGGTTATAGGTTTAGGTTATAGGTTTTTGGATTTGAGAATGGATTCGGATTTAGGTTATAGGCTTTAGTTTTAGTTTAGGTTATAGGTTCTTGGATTTGAGAATGGGTTCAGGTTTAGGCTATAGGTTTTGGTTTTGGTTTAGGTTATAGGTTTTGGGATATGAGAATGGGTTCTGGTTTAGGCTATAGGTTTTGGTTTTGGTTTAGGTTATAGGTTTTGAGATTTAAGAATGGGTTCGGGTTTAAGTTATAGGTTTTGGTTATGGTTTAGGTTATAGGTTTATGTTATAGGTTTATGTTATAGGTTTTGCAATTTGAGAATGGGTTCGGGTTTAGATTATAGGTTTTGGTTTTGGTTTAGATTAAACCATATCAATGTATACCTAGATGTTGGGTTGGAGATTACGACAGAATATTCGTCGCCTGCAGAGATAAATTGAAAAACAAATCAAACATAAAATTCACAAGATAAATATAGTGTACAAAATCAGACATAATTGAAAATAATGTAGCATTTCACTAATTTGAACAAGCTTCATATGAAATATAAATAGAAATTGAGCGGGATAAACAGGAAGATCAGCGGGGCAAACTAGAAGATCAGTAGGGAAAACTAGGACATCAGCGGGGCAAACTGGAAGATTAACGGGGAAAACTAGGAGATCAGCGGGGTAAACTGGAAGATCAGCGGGGTAAACTAGGAGATCAGCGGGGCAAACTGAAAGATCAGCGGAGGAAACTAGGAGATCAGCGGGGCAAACTAGAAAATTAGTGAGGCAAACTGAAAAATCAGCTAGAAAAACTTAACAAATAATTTCATGGCTTAAGCCAAAATATCTAAACATATCTAATGTTCAAATGGACCACACCACATGAAATTTAGAATTAATCTTTTAATGTTGA
This sequence comes from Magnolia kwangsiensis, assembly GCA_037074715.1. Lineage (NCBI taxonomy): Eukaryota > Viridiplantae > Streptophyta > Magnoliopsida > Magnoliales > Magnoliaceae > Magnolia > Magnolia kwangsiensis. The sequence continues at coordinate 105,284,795 of CM073581.1, forward strand.
TCATTTCTTGAGTGCCACAGAAGTTTTGGATATATAATTGTGTTTTGAATCAATGTTATAGACCCATCAAAGGCCACAACATCTATGGATTTTGGTGAAAAGACCTTTGCGGAGTGTATTTCCTAGAAATTAGAGGGATTCTTACAATTTTATTTTTAGACTATAAACAAGGACTATAGCCTTTCCTTGAACTACACATAAAAGACTAGTGGTGACTCCGAGATTGACCCTATAGGCTCTACCACACTCAGTAGGCCTTTATCGTTACATCAGCAATGTCATCCACGATTTTTCTTCCAATAATAAGAAAAAGCACCTTGATAATGGGAAATAATGTAACCAATGACTTCTTTGAGCATTTTCATGAGGAGAAAATATTTCATAAATGCTTCCTACTAAACTACTTAGCCAATAGTCCAAAATATCCATCACAACTTTTTCTTTCTTTTTCTTTTTTTTTCCTTCTTGACTGACGGGCATTGAGCGGGTCAAGCATGAGAATGAGCGGGCCAAAATTTTTGCTTTGAGTTCCATGTACATTGAACTTGATTGACGAGCATAACGAAACATGGCTTAAAGAAAACACAAACATCTCTGAACTCCCTCTAAAAAATACCTCATTGTAGTAAAAAAGAGAAGGAAGTGCCCTGCAGTGGTTGCATCATTGTGTATAGAATCCATACAATGTATAATATCGAGACATTGAACTTGATCTAGAGCAATTGCCAAGCATCGAGTTCCATGTGCATTGAACTTGATCAATGAGCATATTGAGACAAACTGAAAATATTGTGGGACAGTATTGTCACGTCCCAAACTCGGAAACCGGGCTCACAAAATTTTCGATCGCCGAATCTGGCCCCGACAGCCTCCGTAGAACCCCATTCTCGGCTCCTAGCGCCCATTCGCCAGGTTCCGATCCTGGGATGCTACGAGGAGGATTTTCAATGTTAGTTTGATTCGTAATAAGCATAACCAAAGGCATAACTCACAAACAACAACCAAGAATTTTCATTACATTTCCAATATGATCAAAAACTTTACAAGTACAATGAGCATAAAGGGAAATACAATGATGATGAACAAAAACTCCGGAGTAATCTGCTACGTGCTCAAGCCTCAGCGCATCCAACGTCACCTGCACGCAACGGTCGTGCATTAGCTTATAAAAAGCTTAGAGGGTGGTGAAAGTGTGTGCATAAGGTAGTAATATGATCATGCAATATCAGAGTAATGCGAAATATGCAGATGGATCCATAATATCATGAGTCGTACTAAGGCTATGCGATGCGAGGCATGAATGATATCGGCCATCCCAAGGCCATGCGATGTGAAATGTAACTTAAGCATACAGATCCTCATCTATGTTCACACATTAATACAGCTCATCTCTGGGATATCACCGGAGTCTAGTACACTCTAAACCAGATCGCCGCCTCATCGCGGGCAATAAGGTAAGTGAAAGAGACCTCACTATCCGTCTGCCAATATCGGGCACGACTCGTCGATAGCGGACCCATTCCTCGAGCTGGTCAGACTCAGCCTAACATTACCCCCTACACTCGGGCGGGTAAGGCCGCACCCCCTTCCAACCGATCACGACACAGTGGAGAGCGCAACTGTCTGATAATCGGTACTCAACGCTTATCTACCTACTCGGTTTAGACGTTAGAGCAACCTCTTGGTACCATAAGGCTTTAGGGACTTTCACCCAGGGATATCCATAACACCCCATGTAGAACAAGATTTTCGGTATCCAATCCTGCCAACCATGATACGCCTGTGGAGGCTACGGCCCCGATGTCACTAGGGCGTACAATAACCATGTCACACAAATACGAAATGCATGAATCACGCTATCCAGTCATGCAACAAATCCTGCACATATCGTGCGCTCATGTAGGGCAACACTGCCTAACCGGGAGCCCATAAACAACCTGTCCGAAGGCATATGCTATGATCAGTCAATTCTCATGTCAAGCATACATATGATGCGTATGATCATGAGTTATGGAGCTATAGTAAACATGTTATAAAATAATGCAGTATCCTTTCAAGGCAGATGGGCCTAGACGGCCTATGCACAACAAGTACAGGCCTATTAATGAGCCCTAGGGAGAGTCGTAATGTGGACATCCAACCAGCATTACACTCGTAATGTGGATGTCAAACCAACATTTGCACCCAAGGAACGATCGTTGCAAACATCGTTACATAATCCGTGTTGGGCTCACATATTGCAATGGACCTTAGGTACATCCCATTGGGCCTTAAATACATCAAATGGGTCATATCATATGGGCCTTTTTACTCATCAAATGAGCCACATAAATGGACCACTCCAATGGGCCTTATGTGCATTGCAATGGGTCATAACCCGTGGGCCTTAGATTGCATTTAATGGGCCTAATCTCATAGGTCTTATATACAACAAATGGCCACACCAATTGGACCCCATATGTACGTCAAATGGGCCTTAACCCATAGGCCTTACATGTATATCAAAGTGGGCCTAAACCCCTAGGCCTTATGTATATCAAATGGGCCTAACCCATAGGTCTTATACAAATCAAATGGGCCTACTTCCATGGGCTTTAAAATGCATCAAATGGGTCCAATCCTATGGACCTTGGAACACATCAAATGGGTCCACTTCCATGGGCCTTAAATTACATTAAATTGGGCTCAAAAAAATGTTTATTTCCTATCTAAATTGAGGCCCAATCCTAGTGTTTATTTGCAATCCAAACTGTTCATAGGGCCCACTGCAATGTTTATTTCCAATCCAAACCATTCATCAAGTCACGGTCAGGGGTAGATCCCACCGTTCAGAATGAATACTGTGGATATAAAACATGGCGGGGCCCACCGTCCAGGGATGGACGGCGCGGATAAAACACAGCACGGTGGGCTCCAGCTCCATCGTCCGCTGGACGGTGAAGGAAAACACAAATACCAAGGGGGGGCTTCCACCGTTCGCCTGGACGGTGGATAAAACACGTGCATCACTATGGGTCCCATGTGGGGCCCACCATTAAGTTTATAGGCCATCCAGGCCGTTCATAAGGTCACTCAGACCTGGATGAAGGGAAAACACCAATTTCAGATTGATCTGAAACCTCTGTGGCCCCTAAACAGAATTTTCAATGGTAGAGGTTCAATCCACTGTTTCCTGTGGTGCGGGCCACCTGAGTTTTGGAATCAGCTGAAACTTGGAGGGGGCCCACCTGAGGATGGGACCCACCTCATGAACGGTTTAGATGGCATATAAAAATCAAGGTGGGGCCCATGGCTGGAGGCCGTGGGTCCACGTCGTCCGCCCACCGCCTGCAACAGCACAGGCGTTGCCTGTGGTGGTCTGACACCAGCAGCACCTGCTGCTGCTGCCTCTCTTTCTCTCCTCAAATTTTGCTTTTCTGTGGTTTTCCACAGGTGGGGCCCATATGAAGTTAATCCGATCCATCCATTAGATTCTTCAGCTCGTAACAAACCAAATGAGTCCGAAGTTCGAAATTTTTGGGCGTATAAAAACACTAGACGGCCTTTCAACGATAACCACCAAAGTTTGCTATGTTATGGCCCACCAAAAACTCAAATCACCTTCATTCTTGGGCTCAACGTCTGAAATGATATGGGAACGAGGATGGACGGCTTGGATTGCACACATACAACAAGGTGGGGCCTACATAAGGGTCCACTTCAAGCTTCCTTCTTTCTCTTCTTTTTTTTTTTCTTACAGGGACGTCCAGCGTCCCAGACACTGGACGGTTTGGCTTTAAAAAAATTTATATTATGGTGGGCCCTGTTGAAGTGGGCCACCACTGATGAATGTTGTGGGTACAACATATATGGTAGGCCCCACTTGAAGTACACTTGGACAAAATAAGTACCTCAAGGTGGGGTCCATTCAAGTGGGCCACACTACCCTAAAATATAATAAAATAAAAAGAAATAAAAAGAGAGAGAGAGAGAGATGGAGAGAGACACGCGATGATGGAGGGACCCCGACACTATGGGCCCTCCGTTTCAAGATCTACAACGTATATCAAGTGGGTCCCATTGCATGAGGACCCACCGTTCAAAATCAATGGTGGAGATCCCTTTCCCACCAAGATTTAAGGTCTAGATGACCCCTTTCTTTTGCAATGAAGTAAACATCATGATGGGGTCCATGGAGAATGGCCCCATCATGGAATGATCATGATGATCCTAGTGGGCCATCGGCCACATCTTAGGGTCCCAAGTGAGATCCAAACTATTGATCGGTTGGCCTCACTTGGTCCATCTCAAAAACATGAAAAAATAGCATAATCTAGCACCCACCGTCTGATCTTCTTGCTCCTAGAAGTTCCTTAGCACCGTAACTTCAACTTCAATGGATGAGATGAGGAATGGAGGGTTGAGATGGGAGATGATGTGGTAGGAAAGTGGGCCACCTTGGAGTTTTTTTTTTGGAAGAGAGGGAGAGACTTGGAGAATGCTCATGCGTATGAAGGTGTTGCTTGGATTTTTTTGCAAATGAGAAAGAGAGGAGTTGTAAAGGGAGAGAGAGTGATGGGTGATGGAGTGATGGATGTGGTGGTGATGGGTGTGTAAGACCTTTTTGACTTTTGTGGCCTTTTGTATAAGAAAAGGTATGGGCATGGAAGACTTTTGTGGCTTGCTCGGGAGAAGGTGAAAGTGATGTGTACTTGACATGTGATGGTTTGATGGATTGATTGATTGATGGGATTGATGGGATTGATGTGACACATCGTAGAGATTCCTTTAAGTTTCGCAACGTGCGAAATTTCCTCGCGCCAAACGTCGGCATACAACTCTCGACCAGGGTATCGCCTCGGCGCGCGAGTCGCTGCATTGGAACCGCAGCGACGGCTCGGTCGCTATGGTACAGAACTCGGGTCAAGTCGAAACAGGTTGACGTCAAATGAATCAGGGTCGAGCGTTAATATCGGTTAAGGGTCGAAGGTTGCCGGAATTCGACCGGTAAGACTACGAAAGTCTATTGAATTGTAAGGACTAAGATACGGATCTTACAAGTATAAAGTTCATTTCATTATCTACTAAAATTATAAAGTATGCTATACATCGAAACTTGTACTTCCGGTGAGTATGCAGAAAATTTTTAAGTATATACATTTCATTCCGAGTTCTTTCTCTAATCACGATAGACTTGAGAGGATTTCAGATCAACCCTCCCAAGACTATCGTGATTAGAGAAGGAACTCGGACTGAAATGCACATACTTAGAAATTTTCAGCACTCCAAGATTATTGTAAACCTCCGAATAATACATTCTTATAAAATCTTTCTCACATGCACTGAACAAATATTATCTACTGACAACAGACAAGCAATCATATGTTATTGACTTCCTCCAATCGGTGATGAATTTTTGCATGTCTATTCCCGCCAAGGTGAGACCGCTACACAAAATGTCGATATATTTCATTACGAATATACCACAATCATAAACATTGTTTTGCTTCGGCACAGATTCATCGACTCTAATGGTCCACTGCTTCCCTAAGAAAGCACTCTACAACTAGAAGTTGGGCAACCTTTACGACGTCCTCATGCTTATTGGTGTCAACTAATCTCTCAAATGCATCCATTAGGTGCTTCTTTAAGATTGGATATTCTTTGAAATATTTATCTCTTAGTGTACTCGTAGTGCAACGATTCTTCGGTACAGTCAGATCTCCAATATTAAGACCGGTAATGAGGGCGAAGTCCATCTCTGAAAACTGCAATCGCCTCCCCCTGATCCTCATGTTTTTCAATTGTGTTTTTCCACTCCACTTTTCACCTTATCAAATCACCATGCCAGTGTACACCTAGATGTTGGGTTGGAGATTACGGCCGAATATTCGTCGCCTGCAGAGATGAATTGAAAATTATATCAAACATAAAATTCACAAGATAAACAGAATGTACAAAATCAGACATAATTGAAAACAATGTAGCATTTCACTAATTTGAACAAACTTCATATGAAATATAAATAGAAATTGATCATTTATTAGGGGTCAAAGAAGATTGTGGATCTATAATTGTGTTTTCTATTAATCCATATCTGTATGATCTTATGAATAGGTTTGATAACAAACAAACATCATTGTTGGGCCGACTATGGTTTCAGCGGTGAAAATCACTATGCCCACTGTTTCCCGTGGTATGATCCACTCGATCTTTTGATATGCTTCAATTTAAAATTTGGGGGCTAAACCCCTTAAAATAAATGGAAAACGGATGAAGGCGTAGATATACTACATACATTCAATGTGGGCCCAACTGAGTTTACTTGTACAATGGAAGCATACTGACTAACTCAGTACCCAATCCGATTACGCTTGCTACACCCCACATTGATGTTTTATTTGTAATATATCATGTTCATTGGATTATGTAATATCCCTCCCTTTTCATCGCAATATGTATACACCAAAACCCCATATGTGGAAGGGAACCTAGACATTCAGCGGGATAAACATGAAATTGAACCGGACAAACATGAAATATCAGCGGGGGAGACATTAAGATCAACGGAAAAAACATGAGAGATCAGCGGGGAAAACAGAAAGATCAGCGGGGCAAACTGAAAGATCAGCGGGATAAACTAAAAAATCAGTGGGACAAACTAGGAGATCAACAGGGTAAACTGAAAGATCAGTATGGGAAACTAGAAGATCAGCGGGGCAAACTGGAAGATCAGCGGGGCAAACTAGGAGATCAGCGGGGTAAACTAGAAAATCAGCGAGACAAACTAAAAAACTAGCGGGGCAAACTTAACAAATAATTTCATGACTTGAGCCGAAACATCTAAACATATCTAATGTTCAAATATACCACACCACACGAAATTTTGAATTAAACTTCTAATGTTGATCATTTATTGGGGGCCACAAAAGATTGTGGATCTATAATTATGTTTTCTATTAATCCATATTTGTATGATCTTATCAATAGGTTTGATAACAAACAAACATCACTATTGGGCCGACTATGGTTTCAGCGATGAAAATCACTATACGCACTGTTTCCTATGGTATGATCCACTCAATTTTTTGATATGCTTCAATTTAAAATTTGGGGGCTAAACCCCTTAAAATAAATGAAAAAATGGATGAACGGCGTGGATATACTACATACATTCAATGTGGGCCCAACTGAGTTTACTTGTACAATGGGAGTGTACTGACTAACTCAGTACCCAATCCGATTACGCTTGCTATGCCCCAGAATGATGTTTTATTTGTAATATATCATGTTCATCGGATTATATAATATCCCTCCATTTTCATCGCAATATGTATACACCAAAACCCCATATGTGGAAGGGAACCTAGACATTCAGCGGGACAAATATGAAATTGAACTGGACAAACATGAAAGATCAGCGGGGGAGACATTAAGATCAGTGGGGAAAACATGAGAGATCAGTAGGACAAACAAGAAAATCAGCAGGGCAAACTGAAAGATCAGCGGGGCAAACTATAAGATCAGCGGGGCAAACTGAAAGATCAGCGGGGCAAACTATGAGATCAGCGGGGCAAACTAGAAAATTAGCAGGGCAAACTGGAAAATCAACGGGGCAAACTTAACAAATAATTTCATGGCTTGAGCCAAAAAATCTAAACATATCTACTATTCAAATGGACCACACCACATGAAATTTTGAATTGAATTTCTAATGTTGATCATTTATTGAAGGCCAAAGAAGATTGTGGATCTATAATTATATTTTCTATTAATCCATATCTGTATGATCTTATGAATAGGTTTGATAACAAATAAACATCACTGTCGGGCCGACTATGGTTTCAGCAGTGGAAATCACTATGCCCATTGTTTCTCGTGGTATAATCCACTTGATCTTTTGATATGCTTCAATTTGAAATTTGGGGGCTAAACCCCTTAAAATAAATGGAAAAATGGATGAACGGCGTGGATATACTACATACATTCAATGTAGGCCCAACTGAGTTTACTTGTACAATGGGAGCGTACTGACTAACTCAATACACCATCCGATTACGCTTACTATGCCCCACGATAATGTTTTATTTGTAATATATCATGTTCATTGGATTATGTAATACCCCTCCGTTTTCATCGCAATATGTATATACCAAAACCCCATATGTGGAAGGGAACCTAGACATTGAGGGAGGGAACCTAGTCATTCAGCGGGACAAACATGAAATTTAATAGGACAAACATGAAAGATCAGCGGGGTAGACATTAAGATCAGCGGGAAAAACATAAAAGATCAGTAGGGCAAACAGGAAGATCATCAGGGAAAATTGAAAGATCAGCGGAGAAAACTAGGAGACCAGTGGGGCAAACTAGAAGATCAGTGGAGTAGACATTAAGATCAACGGGAAAAATATAAAAGATCAGTGGGGCAAACAGGAAGATCAGCGGGACAAACTGAAAGATCAGCGGGGAAAACTATGAGACCAGCGGGGCAAACTAAAAGATCAGCGGGGCAAACTGAAAAATCAGCGGGAAAAACTAGAAAATCATTATGCCCACTGTTTCCTATGGTATGGTCCACTTGATCTTTTAATATACTTCAATTTGAGGCTCAACCCCTTTATATATATATATATATATATATATATATATATATATATATATATATATATATATATATATATATATATATATATATATATATATGGGAAAAGGTATTATGCGCTTGACCTCACGATAAGTTCTTGTGAGGTCGAGCTGTGTGGGGCCCACCGTGATGCATGTCGACCATCAACACCGTGCATTTGATGGGTCCCCTTTAAATTATAGGATATCTCAAAAATCAGCTGTATACAGAACTCAGGTGGGCCATACCATCTAAAATCATGTGAAGACACCATTAAAACAAATAAAAGCACTTGGTGGGGCCCACCTGAAATTTTCATGCATTTGAAACTTGGTCTGAACCCTCATCCAAGTAATGGTGGTGCACATGTGTCGTGTGTATATATATACACGTGTGTGTGGAAAAAGGTTCTATATATATGGTCAAGCTCATGTGAACTACCCATGAGGTCGAGTTGTGTGGGCACTATCATGAAGTATGTCAAACATCTACCCTATCAGTCAGATGCACCATTCCATGGTGGGCCTAGAGCTTAAAAATCAAGTTAATCCATGACTTTTGTAGGCCACACCACATACAAAACTTGAGAGGGGTTACCTTCCATTAAAACATTCATATTTATTTTTTAGGCCCACTGAGTAGTGTTTCACAAATCCAGCCCATCCATAATGTGTGACCCACTTGGATGAGGGGTCAAACCGAGTTTCAGACAAATCCAAATTTCAAATGGGCCCCACCAAGTAATTTTATATGTTTTAGGCATGCCTTCACATGATTTTAGATGGTATGGCCCACCTGAGTTCCGTATAAGGCTGATTTTTCCGCTATCCTATAATTTAAAGGAGACCCATCGAGTGCACGGTGTTAATGTTCAACATACGTCATGGTGGGGCCCACACAACTCGACCTCATGGGGAGTTCCCATGAGCTCGACCGTATAGAATCTTTTCCTCTAGTATAAAAATAAAAAGGAACTACATACATTCTATGTGGGCCCAACTGAGTTTAAAATATACCTATGCTGCATGCTTTCTTCACTGGACTGACAATTTTCAGCAGAAGACAAAATGTTGATGAAAGGGGGCTCACAAAAAGGATTTTTTGGGTCTTTCTACCGGAAACACAGTGAGGAAAGGGGGTGAAAGCAACAGTGGAAAGGGAGAGGAAAAGCAAGCAGTGGAAAGGGAAAGGAAAAGCCACAGCCGTGGAAGGAGGGGTATTTTCGTCTAGGGGTGGGCATCGAGCCGAGTCGAGTCGAGGTGGGCTAAGCTTGGCTTGGCTTGTCTATGATGTATTCGAGTTCGAGCTCGAGCTCGAGCTCGGCCTCGAGCTCAACATTAAAGCTTAGCTTGTTTGCCAAAGCTGTCGAGTCAAGTTCGAGTCGAGCTAGTGGTTCGAGTCGAGTCGAGCTCAAGCTTGTTATGTGAGAGAATAATGGATTATGTTCTTGATCCTCCTCCATTGATGAAAAATTCAAAAATATTAAGAGAATCAAAGCAAAACCCGATAAAAAAAACCAAACAAAGCTTCAAATCAAATGAGGAAACCTGGTGGTGGCGGTCCGAGCTGGCATGCGGCTAGCAATGGGTAGAGAAAGAGAAGAAAGGGAAAGGGAAAGGGGGTGCGTGCAGTCGGGTAAAGACTCTAGGGTTTCTTTGTTTTGTTTTGTTTTTTTTTTAAAAAAAAGTTAAAACTTAAAACTTATATTAATATAATAAATATAATATATAATATTTAATATATTTATTAATCGAGCCGAGTCGAGCTCGCGTTCGAGCTTCGAGTGGAGTCAAGTCGAGTTCAAGTCGAGTTGAAATGCTCCCTGGTCGAACTTGGCTTGAACTCAATTCGAGCTTCAAATAATTAGCTTGGCTCAACTTGAATCAGCCATTCAAGCCGAGTCAATCCGAGCTGACTCGAGCCGAGTCGAGCGAGTTTTTCGAGCTAGCTCGACTCGTGAACAGTCCTATTTTCGTCCTAAAATCTCGACTCTGTACGAGGAGGTCTAAGTGGGTATTCTAAGTTTGTATTGCTTCTAAAAAACCGCTGGATAAAAGATGGGGTCCACAGTCGTAAATTTCTCGCCTGAGCCTTTAGAACCTCTAACCAACGTAGTTATTGCAGGCATCCAGTCCCTTTCTTTACATCCTTCTCGTTCTCAAGCCTTTTGAACCTCTAACCACCCAAACTCTCCTTCTCAAGCCTTCTGAACCTCTAACCAACGTAGTTATTGCATGCACTCTATCAATTCCTCCAAATCCACCTCCTTCAATAAGAGTATCCTTAGTTGAGTAGGAAACCATCCAAACTCTCCATCTCTCATCTTAGCCATGGCAAGAAGCTTTCCATACTCCCAATTAGCATTCATCTTAGTGTTTTGCTTGTTGGGCGTTGGCCAATCGGACTTCGCGAGTGATCGGGCCGAGTGCGGGACCCAGCTGGCAGGCCTCGCCACATGTCTGCCATTCATGGAAGAGAAAGCAAAGGTCCCAACTCCCGATTGTTGTAGCGGACTCAAGCAGCTCGTCGACAAGAGCAAGAAATGCTTGTGTGTGCTTGTGAAGAATAGAAACGAGCCACAGCTTGGGTATAAGGTCAATATATCATTGGCATTAACACTTCCCAAGACTTGTAGCGTCCCTGTCAACGGTTCCGAGTGCATAGGTATGTAACGTTTCTTTTAAATGAGAGATCTGAGCCATTCATCCGACACATCCTCTCTTGTATCTAATCTGACCCGGAAATCACACCGAGCCACTAGATGGGTGGAATCACCGGACTTTCGCAGGGAGTTCCTGCGCTGGAATGTCAGTTGGGGTCTACTGTGATGTTAGTTAGAAATCCACCTCGTCCATCCGTTTTGTGCGGTCATTTTAGAACATTCACCCGAAAATGAGGTGGATCCAAAACTCGAGTGGGCCACACAAAATGAAAAAGTAGGGATTCAGTGACCACCGTTGAAATATTTTTATGGCCATAAAAGTTAGCTATCAGGATAAATTTTTAGTGTTTTCACTTCATCCCAGTGGGAATTACCTCATAAACAGTTTGGATGGCATATAAACATCAAGGTGGAGCCCAGGAAGGTTTCAACGGTAGGGAACTCTTTCCTCAGTTTTCTCAATGACCTCGTAAAACTGATGAACGGGGTGGATTTCTAACAAACATCACAGTGGGCCCCAACTGTTACCCCAGCTCAGTAACTTCCTGCAAAGGGCAGGAAATCCGTGTCTGGAATCACCGGACTTTCGGGCCAGGGCACATGTATGATGGGACCCAAATGACAAACTGGCCGGATCTAAGATGTGCCAGGCTGCTACATGTGCCGCGTGCCGGCGAGCTGCCACATCCATGTATGATATACCCCTTAGCTAATGCTTGAGGAAATGCTTTCAGATATTCTACACATTCCGCCGAATTCAACCGACGCTCAGATTTTCAAGCAAATTGCCAGTGGGGGTCCAACGAATGGTAACTCTCTTTTTCTCTTCTTTTCTGGGTAATGTAGGGTTGTCAACGAGCTGTTGATGGGCCAGTTAGGTCCTGGTTTTTGAATAGGTCGAACCGAACCTATTGGCCTGGGCTAACTAATGGGTTGTGAAAACACCGAGCCCATTGATATCTCTAGTTCTACAGTAAGTATGATTCTTGTGTCACATTTTCCTTGTTGTGGTGTTTGTTGTCTCAAAGGGACACCTAGCAATTCCAGTAGTGGTGGATCCATTGCCGATGAGAACCATGGGAAAAGCGATGCGGGCCGGAAGAGCTGGTTGGTTACTGAGATGGCGTTTGTTGTTTGGATATGGTGTTTGGTATCACTTGTGATCTTGGGGAGGTAGAAAGACTGGAATCTATTGTGTGGAACTCCTGCAAGCGTCTGTGTAATTTGTTATGGTTTCATAATGCGTTGCAATGTTGCTCTCGCTCATACTGTTCTTTCCGACTTAAAACTCTCTGAGTAAATTCGGCTCAGTTTAATTTCAAGTTTGGTTACTAATGCAATCCGTTGGTCCATGGTTTGGTGATTTAAATAGAAGATGTAGTAGGCCCTAAAGTGGATGAACGATGCCCCAAAAATCTCGACTTGAAACTCGATTCGGCCATACTCGATTTGATCTTAAACCCGACTCAACTCAGATTGAGTGTGTGTGTCTATATATATATATATATATATATATATATATATATATATATATATATATATATATATATATATATATATATATAGTGGAACGCTCACCTGCGAACCAGTTCGTTCATACTATATACGAACTTTTTTGAGAACCCATCATATGTGATGTGAATCCAAAATCTGAACCGTTCAAGTGAAGCAGCACCTCGTGAAGCCCCCCGGGCCCAAGTTTTACTTGATCTAAAACTTTGATGGGCCATGAAAATTGAAAACAATTTCTTCCCCTGATTTGCATTTATCTTTGCTATGGCCCACTAGAATTTTATATTGGGGTGAAAATTTGGCACATAGGGTTTCATGGGATTCCGCATCACATGGACCGTTCAAATTAGACACCCATGGCACATGTGCAAAGGTGCGCACGTGCGTAGGTGTGCAGGGAAGCATCTCTCTCTCTCTCTCTCTCTCTCTCTCTCTCTCTCTCTCTCTCTCTCTCTCTCTCTCTCTCTCTATATGTATATATATATATATATATATATATATATATATATATATATATATATATATATATAATAAAAAACTCTTATTTCTTAAGTATCTCTAACCCTACCCGTCGCATCCGACCTTGACCCGATCCCAAATTCTCTCTCCCTCCCTCCCTCATCCTCCTCCTCTTCCAAGCCCAACAACCACCATCGCCGCCCTCCTCTCTGTCTCTGTCATGCCCCGACATTCGGGTACCCGAATAGGATATTCGAGACCCGAATCTCAAGTTCGTGAGTTTTAATATATTGATTATTTATTACAATTCACATGATTCAATCAAATTTAATAGATATTCAACGTCATGTAAAGAAAATACTACTGAAATATTTATTAAATTCAACTCTCTTGATAGTTTTTTTTTTTTTTTCTACATTGAAATTTAAAATGTAAACTAAACCTAAACAAAAAAAGCTGAATTGAATCTAAAATAAACCTAATTTTCTAGAAAAATAAAACTAATAGTAGAGGCCCACTTACTCGTAATATTCTACCTCTACACCTCTGCATTTTTTGTAGTATGGTGAGCATAACAGCCCAGTAGAGTCATTTCTTACCTAAAATTTAGCAAATTCAGATTATATCAATTTTTATAAACAGTGGAGAAAAATATAATACAGATAATAAAAGAACATGAATTTAAACAATAAAATTGTAGAACTATGATATATATGACACTTTCCATGAATTCTCATAAATGATATATATTATTTCTTACAACACCGTACCCAAATGGATGAATACGTTGCATTAACGCCCACGCACTAGTACCTCACGGTGATGGACTCATTTATGCATTAGTACTCATTTATGCATTAGTTGATCAAACTACTGATGCAGTTGTACCTCTGACGTATGTCCATGCACACAATTGTACTCATACGTTGTATACAAAGGAGACTCCAAAGAACCCAGTGGGTTCTAAAATCTTTCACCTAAGGGACACAATCGCCCTACTAACTGGCTTTAGGGTCTTACACTCAAGGGACACGATCGCCCTATTTGTTTACGTTACATCCAACATATTAAAATCGATACTCCATAAATGTTAGACATGCATATAAGATAAATCATTGTTTCGCAATCAAAAATATCAACAATTTAATTTTTTTTATTTTTAATTAATAATTCTATATATATTTTTGTTAAAACTTTAATAATTAAAACATTTAAATAAATATTATTTTTACTATTATTAAATTTAGAAATTACTAATTTAATAATATATAAGAAATATAATTAAATCAGAACTTTTACTTAAATAATATTAAAATTGGCATAAAATATTTATTATTTTCATTTACTAAATTTTAAATTTTAAATTTTATTTTAATTATCACATAAACTTAACATATATATATATATATATATATATATATATATATATATATATATATATATATATATATATATATATATATATTAATTCTAATATTAAATTAAAATTTAATAAATTTATATAAAGTATTTTTACAATTTAAGGATTTATTTATATTTATTTATTATTTTATTCACTAAATCCTAAAATTTAAATTATATATATATATTTCTGATATTAAATTAAAATTTAATAAATTTATACAAATAAAGTATTTTTACAATTTAAGAATTTATTTATATTTAAATTTAACTTCAGATTTAAATCAATCAAATTATAGTCTAATTTATTAAATAAATTTCAAAGCTGATGAATTTAATTATTTTAATAACAAAATTTATTTAAATTATTAATTTCTAAAAGTTAAGAATTAAAATTAGATTTTTTTAAATCAAATTATACTTTCAATAATTTTTTAACTAGACTAATATAAGTAAGATATATATATACATATATATATATATATATATATATATATATATATATATATATAGAGAGAGAGAGAGAGAGAGAGAGAGAGAGTCATGCTCCCTTGTGCGCACCTACGCACGTGCACACCTTTGCACACGTGACATGGGTGTCTAATCTAAACGGTCCATGTGATGTAGAATCCCATGAAACCCAACATGACAAATTTTTTCCCTGATCTAAAATTCTGGCGGGTCATAGAAAAGAGAAATGCAAATCAAGGGAGGAAACTGTTTTCATTTTTCATGGCCCATCAAAGTTTTAGATCAAAGTAAAACTTGGGCCCGAGGGGTTTCACGAGGTGCTGCTTCACTTGAACGGTTCAGATTTTGGATTCACATCACGTATGATGGGTTCTCAAAAAAGTTCGTACGTAGTACGTACGAACTGATTCGCAGGTGAGCGTTTCCGTGTGTGTGTGTGTGTGTGTGTGTATATATATATATATATATATATATATATATATTAGAATTTAAGATCTATTAAAATTTTGGAATAAAATAACATAACAATTAACTGAAAATATTAAATTTCAAGTTAAGATCACCTGCCTTAAAAAAATCTGATGATCCGGCCATGCTCCAATCTCTCTATCTTGATCTATAGAGTTCTCTCTCTCCCTCTCTCTCTCTTTTTGATTCAACTGTTTCTTTTGTTTCTTTCTTCTTTTTTTCTTTTTTTTCTTTTTTTTTTTAAAAGGAGGTGAGTAATGGAATGGAAGAGCAGGAATTATGGGACAGTTTCGATTTGATAGGAGGGTTCGGTGCCCATTACCATACGAAAAAGAATGAACGAGGGAGAGAGTGGGTTAGTCGACGGTGACGTGCGGAAGATAATTCATTCATTCTTTTTAAAAAAAAAAAGATATGGTGGGTCTCACTAACGATGATATAAATCTACTCCGTCCATCATCTTTGCCTGGCCATGAGAGGATATAAGGCCAAAAATGAGACTGATCCAAAACTCAGGTGGGCCAAACGTAAGCGGACGGTGGGGTTGGTTCCCACAAAAAACAATGGGATGTTACACTCTCCCCCTCCTCTCCACTCCCTTCCTCCCTCTCTCCTCTTCCAAGCCCGGCAACCACCCACCACCATCACCACCCTCCTCATCTCTCTCTCTCTCTCTCTCTCTCTGATTCGGTGCCAACTCGACCCAACTCAGTACTTTTGACCGGGTCAGACTCGGTCCGGATTAGTCTAGGCCAAACCTAGACTCAGATCGGGTCAGGCATGCTGGACTCAGTACTGAGTCGGGTCAAGTTTGGTTCAGGCCTATTTCAAAACCAGATCGAGTTGGGTCAGCCCTAACTTGGTCCAACTCAACTCAATGCGCAGCTCTAGTTGGACACCCTGTCGACTTGGGTTTCAAATAATGGTCTCTCTAAATGGGGGGTCATAAAGATACCAGTGAGATACAAGCTCAACCCCCGCATACAAGCATTTACAAACTGTGCCCCACCGCTACCTGCAGGGCCCAAGTAGTTGAGATGATAAAGATGTCTTCATTATCAGTCCATGTCTTGTTTCACATGAAACAAGTGAGTAATTGCCCCTGGCTATGGGGCAAAAATTGTGATTGACATAATTAGGGTTTTCATTTTTGGACCACAAATGGGACACGTCATCAAGTCCAGACTGTCCGTTCATTTCCAACCAATAGTGAGATAGGCCGGGATAATTATTACAATTGAATCCTACCCATTTACACAATCGAATGTAAAAATGGATGACAGAGATCGAGAACAGAAAATAGGTCCAAATATTCAATTGGCCCCACATTGGATTGCTTCAGGTCCAAAGAAGCACTTCGGTCAGATGATAGCCAACCTGATCGCTCATGAAATGGTAACAACAAAATGACCCATGTTCAAAGTGCCAGGATCATCCGATGGATCTTATCCTTGGAATGAATGGATGGTTCAGATTGATATGTGGACTGTTCATGGGTCACTCATCGCTTTGGGCACAACATAGAAATGGTCATGACAGCATGGATGTTAGCATTTCCCTTGAAATACTAAGTAATGGTCGTGGTGTACAGCGCAGGATGCGTCACATGTGGTTGTAAATGAACCACTTTGATCAGTGCCACGTGTACGTCTCAAGAATCACCACATGGGACCTGAGTGCCCATGCAGTGGCCCATGAGAAGGAGAACAACAAGGAAAGATCTTTGCCACAAATTAGACAACTTGCAAAAGATGAATGGTGAAAGAACGCGGGAGAAGATCAGGTGCTAAACCTTGATTTCTAAGTTTTCATGGACTCAATCATAGAACACATGCAAGAAACGCATCGAATTTGCACCATTCACTTAGTGGGCCATACAAAATAAATGACACCCATCAGATGATCCTAAACACCCCAATCACAATCCAAAAAATTCATCCAAACAGTGGCTAAGATCACCTGAACAGCATCACTGTTTTGCTACACCACATCTGTAGCAGGACTTCACAGATGGATGGTTCGAGTCCTGTATCAAGTAATTGATAACTAAATTACATTTAAGTGTTTGGCACCGGATACTTTCTCAGATAATAGTAGAATATGCAAATCCTAACCCATAAGTACATGATTCCCTGAAGAACCGGACACCACATTACGCTACATTGCCGCATTTCTGCTGCTATCAGGAATTTGGTTGTTGGCTGGTTTTGTTTTCAGCCCACACGTTCAAATTTCCTGCAATGTCAATGCTAAACAGTTAGCTGCACTAGCCTTCTTCATCACGCTTCAGGGCAATCTGGAAGGAAAGAAATACATGGAAGCATTAAGTTCAAAATCAAACTAAAGCTTGGAAGGCATTTGGATGCACCATTGAATTGGATTGTGATGCAAGCCTTATAAAAGTGGGAATGACCAAGCTGCAGTTGCATTCCTTAGCATCCGTATTGAAGGTTTGTGCTCCAAATTGCAACTACGTTAACTGTGGTTTGAGTGCTACTTCCTCATCAGAATGATCATTCGCAATTCATTTTCAGTTGAGCATCCAAACACTGACATCATTCTCAATTAGGCCACTCTATGTAAGCAGAGGGTGGAGCTTTCAAGTGGAAAGTAATATTTTTATATAACCAGTGGAAAGTAATAAATGAGCAGAATGCACTTCGAAGAATCACGAGAAAGATAAGTTTAATAAGTCATAAGTATGATTTCAACAGTGGTTTTGGAGTGTGAGTAAACTGGTTTGGCTTGCCCTGCATGGTTGATAACGGACAGGTGGCTCATTTTGTTTTGGATCGAAATCAATTCAACTTGGACAACAATGAGTTGCACCAGATGATTTTTTAAACCATGGTCGTAACTGGTTGCAATCATTCACCATCTTATAGAGTTACACTGTTTGGCTCCTACCCAGTCAATTTATCAGTAAACAAGGACATTCAGCATCTGGGTCAATCAAAACTTCAACTGGTATGCCTGCTCAGTATGGTTAACAAAGCCAAGTGGCTCATATTGTTTTGGACCAAAATCATTTCAACTCAGATGACACCGAGTTGCACCAGACGATTTTTTTAAAACAATGGTCATAAATGCTTCTAATCATTCACCATCTTATAGAGTGACATTGTTTGGTTCCTAACTTGTCAATGTATCAGCAAACATGGACACTTAGCATCTGGTTCAATCAAAATTCAAGAATGGGTGACACTACAGCATAGATAATATCAGAAAAGTTACTAACATGTAGTTCCTTAGTTGCTAAAACTATTCAATTTTTTGCCAGTATATGCATCCAACTCAGGGTCCTCTCTAATCAGCAGCAGTTTTCAACTTTATAGTGAACCATCTATATTAAGCTTAACCATCGAAGCCACCACAAACCAATTTTGAAATAGACAAAACAAACAAATTCCCACTAAATGAACAAGATATATGTATATGCAGCAACTTGTTACACCAACTAGTGGGTAACCAATCCTACTTCATATGTGGAATTAAAAGACTGACACCTCCAGAATTTTGGCACAGACCTCTAGTAACGCGTAGAAGATGTTCTCGAATCGTCACTGCCTTCTGGTCTCAGCAGCAGCATTCAAGCCAAGCATGTATAGATAGTTTATGGACAAAGTTCAATAAACTTCAGGTAAGTGAACATGTAGTGGTTGTAAACCTAAGAAAATTCTATGTCAATTGGGATAACAAATCCTGCTATGTTCCATTTGCAACAAATTAGTAGATTTTTAAGGACTAAAAGATCCTTTACCAACTAATTTTAGTGCTGCTCGGTGTTAAGAAAAGAAGAGAGTATGAAAGTATATAGATATGAGCCTTTGCCAAAACCAGGTAGCCACAGCCTGTTTAGATTGTCAATTTCTGAATTTAGGGCATGCACACAGGCCAATGAGCAGTCAGCAGAGAACCTTCACAGATCTTGTTACATTTCGACTTCTATAGCCTTCTATTGTTTCTCTTCTTGGTTTTTCCATATACACTAGGAAAAGAAATGTGCGCAGACTAGTGATGAGTATTTATTTGCATCATCTGTTAAGAGTTATAACATACTTTTGCTCTTTCAATTGTTTTCAGTCCAAAAGATTCTTCACATAATCCAAAAAAAAAAAAAAAATCTGCAGTTGAGCAAAACTCAAACCAGCAGGAAAATTTCATCAACAAAACAATGATCCCTCCACTTGACAAGGATTTGAAGTACGATACAGGTACTGCAGAAACATTCTGTCAGAACTTTTTTACCGCTCATTGACATTCACCAGTAAAAAGGAAGTCAGAAGGCGTAAGAGATTTTTCCAAGGATGTGTGAAACAAACACACTTAAGAAAGACTGTTCAAACAGAATCCGTAATCTTCTACTGTACAAAAATTGTCACATTACAGCATCATAATAGATCTGACACATAAACAGAATACCTCAGAGTTACTAAAGCTCATTTAAGACCGAGACTACCATTCTTGGCAACAGGCCACATTATTAGAAATAGAAAGGTGTACACCTATAAGCAATAGGAGATGGGAGATAATAAGAGAATCTATATATTGTAGGGCCACGAAAGAATCTACCTTCGTTTCCTCATAATTCAGAGATCATAATAGAACATCACACACGCCCATTTACCTACAAATCAAAAGACAGCTTCATTTGGAGAGATGAACAGTGTCACCATCAATAAGCTGAAATATACCCACAATTTTGGTAAATCTCAACAAATTCAGGATATATTTACCAGCCATATTATCTTGGTGATAAACTTAATGCCAGACAACAGACTACCAGTCATACAAATGTCAAATTCTGTAGAAAAAATAGCTGTGCAAATTAAATTACAATACAGGCATTTGATTTGTAAATAAAGTGCAAACCAACATCATCAACTAAAAACATTCAAGGAAAAAAATATAAACAGAGATGCAATATCAAGAGAATATAAGTCTCTAAATTAACCCCACTACATCTCCTGATTATTAGCAAACAAATTAGCAGAGCCCAACAACAAGGGTATTGAGTTATGCAGATGTCCAACAATAGCAGATAACCTTTTCACATTTAAAGATGTCAAAGGTTTTAAACTAGTTGCTTCATTATATTACTTACAACTAATTGAGAAGAGATCCGAATTTTTACAACAACCTCCTTGCTCGCTCCTAAGGTTTACAGTTCACCTAATCACACTAAACGTTATCATATCAAAAAACTTCTGGTGTCAAAATAGGCTAAATGGCCGACAGCAATAAACAGGGAGTATGAATTTTCTCAGGCCGTACAGTTGCAGCTTCAGTGCATTAAATAGGCAATCAAGCATGTAAACCCTCAAACAAGTTAAGCAAACAAAGGAATGAGTAGAGTCATTTACCCATTCGAACATCTAAACAGGATTAAAAGTAAAAGGATTCATATATTCATTATACACTTAATAAAAGAAGCTCTTGTGTTTCTGTAAGGGTCAAGTAGAGAGAATATAATTGAGGTTGTAAATCTGTGCTTTGCATCTAACAATAACACGTGTCCAAATCCAAGTTACACAGCAGAAACTTCTCTTTGGAGGGTAACAAATATTCTATAAAAAAAGGTGAAAGAAGCATGTCGGAAGAGATGAACCACTGAGCCTATTTTGGGTGACCATCTAATAACTCGTTCTTTAACAAGGGAAGCAACAACCTTCTTTGTCATCTTGGAACTTTAGAAAATACAATCCTCCTATTAGCTAAAATGGATCTAATTTCAAGTGTCCAGAACACACAGCATCAACAGTAGAGGCCGACTTAATGGGATTACTTGAATCACCTTTGCTTACCAGACTTGCTTGAAAAAGAGGCTTCAATAATTGACTGAACTTCCTAGGGTTCTCTGCCTCATTAGAACCCACCCTCAGTCGAAAGTGAGACGCTAACGGCTATGTGGTCTATAACATTTAGTACATATCTGACAGTAGACAAATTGACTTGACTAGGCAGAACAGTTATGTGGAAGTTGCTGGGAAATAACTAAATTACCCTAAAATTCACCTAAAATGATAATATATAACCCTTGAATTTAAGTGGTGTGTGTGTGTGTGTGTGTATCAAATGGCTGTTAAATAACATAAACTTTCAAAGCATGTATTACTCTTACATCCATGTAGGCAAACATGTGCTTAGTAGCCACCCAAAGCAAGAGATCCTTGTTCCCCCAAAAGAATGTTAGCAGTGTGCCACGTGTGGGTCTCAACAATCACCACATGGGACCTGAGTGCCCATACAGTGTGCCATGTGTAGGTCTCAACAATCACCACATGGGACCTGAGTGCCCATGCAGTGGCCCATGAGAAGGAGAACAACAAGGAAATATCTTTGCCAAAAATCAGACAATTTGCAAAAGATGAATAGTGAAAGAACGCAGGAGAGGATCAGGTGCTAAACCTTGATTTCTAAGTTAGTTTTCATGGACTCAATCATAGAACACATGCAAGAAACGCATCGAATTTGCACCATTCACTTAGTGGGCCATACAAAATAAATGACACCCATCAGATGATCCTAAACACCCCAATCACAATCCAAAAAATTCATCCAAACAGTGGCTAAGATCACCTGAACAGAATCATTGTTTTGCTACACCACATCTGTAGCAGGACTTCACAGATAGATGGTTCGAGTCCAGTATCAAGTAATTGATAACTAAATTACATTTAAGTATTTGGCACCGGATACTTTCTCAGATAATAGTCGAATATGCAAATCCTAACCCATAAGTACATGATTCCCTGAAGAACCGGACACCACATTCCGCTACATTGCCGCATAGCAGGAATTTTGTTGTTGGCTGGTTTTGTTTTCAGCCCGCACATTCAAATTTCCTGCAATGTCAATGCTAAACAGTTAGCTGCACTAGCCTTCTTCATCACACTTCGGGGCAATCTGGAAGGAAAGAAATACATGGAAGCATTAAGTTCAAAATCAAACTAAAGCTTGGAAGGCATTTGGATGCACCATTGAATTGGATTGTGATGCAAGCCTTATAAAAGTGGGAATGACCAAGCTGCAGTTGCATTCCTTAGCATCCGTATTGAAGGTTTGTGCTCCAAATTGCAACTACATTAACTGTGGTTTGAGGGCTACTTCCTCATCAGAATGATCATTCGCAATTCATTTTCAGTTGGGCATCCAAACACTGACATCATTCTCAATTAGGCCACTATATGTAAGCAGAGTGTGGAGCTTTCAGCAAATCTTGCTCCTCTTTCCCCAAAGCCCCTAACATTGAGGAAAGTTACCTGGTGCATGCCTCCTCGGAATTGCATTGAGCTGAACTCTGATGGAGCTTGTAACCAGTTTAGCTGTAGCTGGGCATGTTTTCCACAATCAGTTGGTTCCTTCTGTATTCTTAGAGCAGCAGTTCTTTCGGTCAGTCCACTAGTTCCTATGCTGAATTTCTCAAGTGCTTCCGAGGCTCTGAGAATAGAATTCATCTCAACTACTCTGGATTGAATGTGATTACCTTTCTACTGTCCAAGCTATTTAGGGCCTGTTTGAGTTGGTGGAATCCAAAAAATAGATTTCAAAAGGAAAAGGCTACATCTAAGGAAAACTGTGGATAAGGAAATCCACAGAAAAGAATTCTAAAGAGGTTGTTTGTTTTAGTTTCCATCATATCCAGAGAAATGTGGGATGGTCAATGATCAAAAAGTGAAATCTGTTTCCACAAGTTACTTTATTGTCACAAAAGGCGGAAAATGTTTTCTTTTCCAAGGTTACTTTTTGAAATCCGCAGACCCAAACAGGCCCTTAAGGAAAGACAAGCTTGAGTAATATTCTACCAAATAATGATTGAACAAAGTTCATTTCCTCTTTCATCACTCTAGCTCGAAAACTTTTCCTGTACGCATCATGGAGGGAATAGAGTTGCCAATTGGCTTGCAAATGAAGGTATGCTTTGGGATGAATAAATTGAATACAACTCCCCTACTACCAGCATTTCCAGGTTTATCTATGAAGACATCTACAAAATTACTCAAAAAAAGCTCCAGCTTTCTTTTCAATGATTCTGTTGCTGCTATAGAAGCTGACTTCTGTTATCGGTTGGCTGACCACCAGAGCTGTCAATTCTCAATGACCATGTTCCTCTAGGCATGGTGTTGGTTAGGAGACTTATATTTTCTGAAGGGTCCATGTAGCAAGAAAACTTCATGCTTAGTGAGCTCATCTGGCACTGCATACTCTAAAACACAAATTGTTCACAAATTCCACTTTGTGGGTAGCGTGCAATAGTTGTGCCAAGGTGCAGTTTGGGCTTCACCATGTTAGCATGTGGGTCTTGTGCCAAGGTGCAGTTTGGGGCTTCACCATGTTAGCATGTGGGTCCTGTTAGTAATCATGAATTGGCAGTTTCCTGCTATTTTGTGCAGGCCAACTACTCAAGCTTGACCTTTGATGTGTGTGGGTGCTTGGTGGTTGGTGGTTTGCCTGGCAACTGCCCCTCCATGAACCCACTTTGCCTGCTCACCTTTGGGGTGTGCATGTAATAGTTGGGCTGGGATTAAAACTGGGCAGGACCATGTTGGCATGTGAGTGGTGTCAGTAAAGCAGACTACTATGTAACTTCATCCGAATATTTATCAGATCTAAAGGACATCTAGTTCAACAATGACGCTACTAGCTTACTGTATGTTTGAACACTAGATACAGTCAGAATCAAGAATACAGGTGACATTGAGAATATTCAGTGACAAAATGCAATCATCATTGGTCCAGAAGAAGATTTTCCTCGAATTTGTCAGGCAATAGAGAATTTCAAAGTACTGTGCTGATGGTAGATTCAGTGTGGAGTTTGGAACTGCTGGTAGTCAGAGAAGCAAGATACCGTGAAGATCAACCAGAGACCATTTGTAATTAGGAGGAATTAGGAAATGCATGGTAAAGTCAGGTTGTCGGTTTATATAAGTGGGACCCGTAGTTCAGTGATCCAGACCGTTGGTCTTTTGCAGCCCACCGTGGATGAGCCCTGCCCCAGAAATCTCCACAATATGATAGATGGTAAATTCAAGAAATACAGCAACTGTTCACACTCAATCACATGGGACACTACTGGTAGCTAGAATCTTCTGATTTGAGCGGATGAGGAGTTGGTTAACCACTTATTCTTCCACTGCTCCGTGGGTAGGGAGGTTTGATCTTTTTCCCTTTTTTGATTTGGGTGGGATGGTCTTTCAATACTTCAATTAGAGATAGTGGTGGATTGGCTGGCAGCCCATTTAAGGGTCACAAGGAGATTCTTTGGAAGATGGGTTTGTTTAGAATCTTATGGGGCAAGTGGAAGGAGAGAAATGCAAGAATCTCTGCAAATTCATCCTCGGTGGTTGAAGGTATATAAAGAAGAACTTTCCAAAGGATTATTAAGTGTTGGAAGGCAGGATTTCTGAGATGTACCAATATGGATCTCTTGGGTAATTGGGAGGACTTGGGATAGATTTGAGTTCAGCCTGAATTGTGAGTGACATGAGGGTCACTTGCATTTGGGTCTTATATCCTTGAAATATTTTTGGTTTTACCAATCAATAGTCATTTTAAGAAAACAAAAATTGTGGGAGAAGACGTGTTCCAACTTCCAAGTTCCACCAGGTTGATCATCATCTCCTTGTTACAAAAATTATCTTTCTTTTGTTTTATGTTTTATTTTATTTTATTTTTTATTTTTTTAGAATAGTAATGAAACAATATTTGCGCCTAAAAATCCCTTTCAAAAGGTTTCATTATTCTGGGAACAAAGTACATACCAGGCAGTGACATACCACAAGCCTTAATTACAACCCTAGGGGAAAACTCTTGATTAAAAGGGAAAACCAAGGAAATTAGCCAATACATGATACAAAAAGTATATGCAAATGACACATGACATCCTATCTAATATTCTTCGTCTCTGGGTGGCCGGAGCATCAATTGGAATAGCCTTCGAGAGAGTTGGCATCAGGATACAGGTGTGAGACACGTATATATTAGCTTTAGAATCTAGATATCCAAACACTAAAATTCCCATGACGATGTATTCCAATTTCCAAAACAGAGTCATCTGATGCAATTGATAACTATAAGAAAATGCACCTCTCAATCCATAGGAATCATATAGAGCCTTCAGGGCATGATGTTGATGTTGACACAAGTTAAAAGAAAGCATGTAGAAGGACAATTAACACCATAAAGGCATAAATATTGGCAGATATTTGGGCATCGTATTGTTAAAAATAATGCAAGGTTGATGAAAATAAAAAACAAACCAAGAAAACTAATTATGCCACGGGAAATTCTACTTACAAAAACCATGGAATGTATCAGCATCGTCATCTAAGCCATATCCCATTTAATTGGGGTCGGCTACATGAATCACGTTCCACCATTGCACTCTATCAAGGGCCAAACCTTCAGTTAGATCATAGGTTCCCATTGCCCTTCTTGAGCCTTCAACTTGTACTAATTCACTCAGTCACTCCTAACCGACACAGTTCTTGGTCTCTGTTGCACATGCCCAAACCATCTAAGTCTACTTTCCCTCATCTTATTACTTATTGGTAGTTGGTACTACTCCTAAGTTCAATTGAATGCATTCCTTTCTAATTCTATCCTTCCTCATCCTTTAATTTTTTGAAGGGTATTATTCTAACTCGTCTAACCACTCATCCATCTCAATATCCTCATTTCAGCTACAATCATCCTATGAACATGTTGTTCTTTAACCGCCCAACATTTTGTCCAATAAAGAGTGGCTAGTCTTATAACTATCCTATAAAATTTCCCTTTCAATTTGAGTGGTGCACAACAATCACATAAGACTCTAGAGGCACATCTCCATTTCTTTCACTCACCTTGAATTTATCGGAAACATCATTTTCAATCCACTCTCATGAATCATTGACCCAAGGTATTAAAAGTGGTCATTTTTGGAAACTTCTTGGTCGGTAATCTTAATTAATTCCTTATTTTCACTCCTATTATTACTAAAATTGCATTCCATATACTCTATTTTAGTCTGGCTAATTTTAAATCCTTTAGATTCTAAAGTAGCCTCAATAAATCTAGCTTTGTGTTTATGCCCTCCCTCATCTTGTCAATCAAAACTATGTCATCAGCAAACAACACACACCATGGAAACCCTTCTTGCAAATGCCCCATTGACTCATCCATGACCAATGCAAAAAGGCATGGGCTCAATGCCAACCCCTGGTTAAGCCTACAGAAATTGGGAACTTGCTTGGCTCACTACTAGTGATCCTCACATTTATCACAGCTCCGCCATACATATCCATAACAATGTCAATATACCCTCTAGACTCCTTTCCCAAAACCCACTAGATTAACTCTGTAGGGACCCTATCATATGCTTCCTCTGAGTCAATAAAGACCATGTGGAAATTCTTCCTCCTCTCCCCACATTTCTCCATCATTTGTTTACCCAATAAAATAGCTCCAGTGCTAGACCTCCAAAGCATGAAACAAAACTGATTTTCTAATACATTTGAAAAGTGTTCCGAATTGGTTCATATGGGTAAGAACTCATTGCCATTGAGATTGTAATTTAGTATTTACATACAAAATTCCATGTAGAAGAAAGGATAATAGAGTCGCCCACCACCAAGAATCAGTGACCTAATGCAGGCTTTGAAAACCATAAACAGCAGCAAATACTGCATTTTGCAAAGAGAAACATTTTTGTTGGGAAAGATGCTCTTCAACACTGGTGTAAGAACCATCTTCAAAAAGATCATATCACATTGCATTCTTCTATAACATGAATGAAAGAGCACACCCGATTCACATTCCCAATTGTCTCAATGCAAATTAACTCATTAAATGACATTCTCATCAGACAGAAGTCACAGAACACTACAAATCATCTTCGGATTCCTCGCCCGATCCTGTCTCGACATTTGAAGCATTCTCTTCATAGTGTTCATCGTCCGTTTCAATGTCTTCTTGAGAATTCTCCCCCATCTGATCAAACCCATCAACACCCATATCCTCTTTCTCACCCACCAACCCCGTCAACCCTTTACCCCGATAAATAACCCCCGTCCGCATCACATAGTAAAACTTCTCCCTAGTCCGTGCGAGTGGGTGCGGGTCCACCAACTTCCCCCGCCGGTACCCTTCCTTGAGCACAACTGTTGTCGTCTTGCACTTCAAAGAGAGGTAGAAGATCCCTGGATACCGAGTAAAGATCCGAGTAAACTTGTGGGGCAGATTCAATTCCTCTCTCAAGCATCTCAAATAGTTCCGCTTCATCTTCTTATGAATACTCAAGCTCAGGAGCTCATGCAAAACACCCACAACCCGTTTCTCCATCAGATTGCTATTCGGGTCGATCTGGGAAGAATCCTCATATGGCGAAACGTAAGGCAGCTTCTGGAATTCATCCATCCAAGCGACCACCTTCTTCTGGGACCCATAGCCCCTTGGGAAGCTCATAGGGAACGCCAACGTCCTAC
Organism: Magnolia kwangsiensis; assembly: GCA_037074715.1. Classification (NCBI taxonomy): domain Eukaryota; kingdom Viridiplantae; phylum Streptophyta; class Magnoliopsida; order Magnoliales; family Magnoliaceae; genus Magnolia; species Magnolia kwangsiensis. Next base: position 105,312,837 of record CM073581.1, read on the forward strand.
CCTTCTTAAAATTCCTATAACCCCCATCTTCTTTCTCGGAAGCCCTCTGCAATGCGGAGACGGCAAATTCGTCCCGCCACTGAGTAAGGCTCAAGCACGGCATCCCGTCATGGCGCCGGACCACATGGAAGTAGTCCAGGCAGCTGGGGATGAGCGTCGTGATGAAGTCGTCGGGAAGACCCAAATCCCATCTCAGTGGGATGAGCGACTGGAGCGGGAGCAATCGGGAATTGGACATCATGAGGAGCTTGGAGAGGCGCTCGACGGCATCGGATTGGTGGGCCAGGTGGATGGACCGCTCCTGGCGGTCGAGGAGGAGGGCGGTGTCGGTGAGACGGAAGCAAGGGAGGGATTGGTAGGTGGGGTGGGGGAATTCAAGAAAGAGAGACGGGTAGCGGCGGAGGAAGCGGAGGACGGGGACGGTGAGGCCGAGGACGTTATGCGAGCGGGAGAGGGTTTGGGAGGAGAGGAAGGAGTGGGAAGAGCGGGCGATGGCATCTTTGAGGAGGGAGGCGGCTTTCAGATCGGTCTCGATGTCGATGACGTGGTCCAGGGTCCGGTTCTTTACCCATTTGAGCCGGACTCTCACCAAGAACCGGGTTTGGGCGTGGTAGTAATTTGTGGGAGAAGGGAGGATGTTTTTGTGAGAGAGGAAGAAGCTGCTGAGTCTTCTGACGCCCATTTCAGGGAGAGGAGACGAAGGGATGAAGAGGGTCTCTCTCTTTTACTTTCCACCTGTTCTCCTGCTTCCACTGGCGGCACGTGCCAACAAGAGCTCTGTGGGGCCCACCGTAATGTTTTTGTGGCATCCATTCCGCTCATCAGTTTCGCGCGGTCCAAAAAAAAAATGGGTATCCAATGCTCAAGTGGGCCACAAAATGGGAAACAGTAGGGATGGGGACGCCTACAATTGGAACCTTTTCTGGGGACCAATGTAATGGTTACATGCCATCCAATCCGTTCATAATGCGACCCCCACCGGGATGAAGGTTAAGTTTAAGTGTCATCCTGATCCGAAGCTTCGGTTGGGTACAAGAAGGTATCAATTGTGGCCGTCCCTATCTCCACCGTTTCCTGTGGTGGGCTCACTTGAGTTTTGAATCTACCGATTTTTTGGCTCCCATCTTAAATTGATCTGGTTCAACGGATGGATGGAGTGGATGTCTTCACGGTGGGCCACACAAAGCTTCTTCCCTGTACACGTGGTTTGGCTAGTGACCAATCACCAGATGGTTAGCTGATGTCAAAGCTCTGCAGCCCCACCACGGTGTGTATTTTTTATCCATGCCGTCCGTCTATTTTTCTAGCTCATTTTAGGGCATGAGCTCGAAAATGAGGCATACCAAACCTTTAATAAATCACACCACCGAAAACGGTAGGGTTTGAATGCTTGCCATTGAAAACTTCTCAAGGGCCATATGAGGTTTGGATCAAACTTATATTTGTGTTTTCCTTTCATTGACGTCGCAAGTAAGCATTACCCTGGGACTCAAGAAGTTTTAACTGTGGACATTAAACCAATACTGTTTTTTCCCGTGGTCTGGCTTCGTCTAGGTTTTTTTGACAGGTTGGATGGCAAATAAGCATTTAAGTAGGGCTTAGGAAGTTTTAATGGTGGACATTAAATTAACACCTTTTTTTGTATAGTGTGGTCCACCTGAGCTTTAAATCTAACTAATTTTTTGGGTTCTTACTTTAAAATGAGTGGTTAAAATGAATAAATAGTGCAGATAAAACACATACATCATGGGTCTTATAGAGCTTTAACACGGCTAGCTAGTGCTGGGCCAGTAGCTAGACCGTGTCCTTTCTAAATTTCTTGGGATTCCATGGCAAGTGTTGCATAAATTTTGCTATTAAGAAACTAACCAGTATAGCCTCTTCATCCTGCCATGTCTTCTTCTTAAAAATAAAATGATTATGTCACACAATGAACTTAATCACATTTAGAATTATGTTGACTTGACTCAATAGTAACCGCGATGAACAGTTCTAGCCACGCACCATTACAAACGTCCTTAGTTATTACCCTTAATTACAAATGAATCTTATGATAATCAATATGCAAAAGTTCCTAAGATTGATGTAATGCGTCAAGATAAGTTCTTTAAATTATTGGGATAGTAACATTCCACTACCCCCTATAACCATCGTCCATGATGGCTCATTTTGCGGTGACACTTACTTTGGCCTCCTTTATGAATGTATCTTTTCAGAGAAAGGCAACTATACCCTAGTTGCTCATGTAGTTTTTTCTATAGCGTGTGGCTTTCACTCTGGTCAAAATTATCATTTACACAAGTCACTCCTTTTGTGACTCAAACCCAAGATGTGTTGCCTCCTATACCAAAATAATAAAGCTTAACTAGGAGTTATTTTTGTTTACCATCTAACTATTCAATTATGTATTAAAAAAGGTTATTATCATTCTTACTTTCCAATCAAACATATATATATATATATATATATATAAGGAAATGGGAAATGGTACTATGGGGTCGACCTCATGGAAGCTTTCTATGAGGTTGAGCTTTGTGGGCCCCCACCATAATGTGTGATGAACATCCACCCCATCAATTAGATGCAACTTTTCATGGTGGTCCATGGGCCTAAAATTTAGGCTAATCCATGATTTAGATGGGCTGCACCATAGACGACAATTGAGAGTGAATATCCATTCATTAAAATCTTCATAATCATTTATAGGGCCACTTAGATGTGTTTTAGAAATCTAGTCCATTCATTATGTGTCTCACTTGGATGAGAAGTCAAATCAGGTTTCAGTCATATCCAAAATTCTTGTAGGGTCTCAATGTATTCTTTTAGATGATTCAAGCATAATTTCACATTATTTTAAATAATATGGTGCACTTGAGCTATGGATACAACTAATTTTTTGCATATTCCCTAATTTAAAAGGGACCTACTGTAACAACCTGATTTTCGAGAACCGAGTATACCACTCGTTTCTCGCAAACCCGGTGTTAACTGATAATCAAAATATAATTAAACCAAATCCAAGTGCGATTAAGGAAACTAAACGTAGTATAAATGTAACACAATCAAAAGCAATATTCAGGGCCACTCAGCTGGGGCCCATATACAAAACCCCAATTCTCAAAATGTTTCAAGAGTTACTAGCTAAAACGGAAATAAGAGCAGCTATTGATTTAGTCCGTAAAACTCTGCTACGTCTTGATCGGGCTCCTCTTCATAATAATCTTCTCTCAATCCCGTCGGATCAGCATCCAAATCCGCCCCCATTCGCACCCTCATTTATGTCTGCATTATCTGTACGGTTATATATTCAAAGGATGAGTGGTCAGCTCAGTGGGAACTCTCCTCAAGATTACACACCACTGCATTAATCAAGCATTGTTCCGAATAGTAAAAAATACAAAACATTTCATGATGATCTTGTTTAAGTGTATGGATGCGTGAGTGCATGTCAACTGCGGGTGCACATCCAGTTGGTTAATGAATGGATCTTTTAAATAGTCAGTTCAATAAACAAGAGAATAACATTTCAAACAGTCGGCACATTCATGCATGGGGATGAGCCTTTCAAACGGTCAGCTCATCCCAACAAGGGAATGGACCTTTCAAACAGTCAATCCATTCAGGCTAGAGAATGAGTCTTTCAAACAATCGACTCATTCAACTTGCGAAGGAACGGGTCTTTCAAACAGTCAACTTAAACAATGAATGAGCCTTTCAAACAGTCAGCTCATTCATGTTAGGAGGATGGGCCTTTCGAACAGTCGACTCATCCGAATAAAAGAAATGGACCTTTCCAACAGTTAGTCCTTTCAAAAATAGGAGTGTCATATATACATGATTAATTCCAATCATTATTATCCGAATTTGCAAGCAACCAATTTAGGAAGACTTTCTACTAAATATCATAGTCCAATGTTTATAAGCATGTATTATGTAATTATCCTTCAAGCAAAATTTGACATGCTACATATATAGGTTTCCACAAAATAGATATTAAGCATGTAATTAATTTTAATACTATCGCAAATAGCCATAAAAGTAGAGTCATTAATTATTAGGCAAAATTAGAGTTGAACTAACATATGAGTTAACATGGAAGAGAAAAGCTCAAGGGGTAGAATCCTCACTTGTGGGGTCGTATTCGCGTTCTTGATCCAAGCTCTCTTGTGGTCCAAGGTCACCCAAGGAATCACCTAAAATTACAGTTTGTGTTTGTCAAGTATTCCCATGGTTTCATCCAACTAACGTGAGGGTCCGAAGGGATAATAACAAGGCCTTTTTGGTCTTCGCTAGAGGGAACGGGTCCACCATTTTCTTTTCATCCAGCAAGGTGGCCCCATGGATGGGCCCACGTGAGGGCTTGGGTTACATCATTTTAACAGTTGTAAGCGTAACCTGTGTACCACTTGTACACCATCATTACATGGGGCACATGGCTTACTAATGATGCTCCACACTGTTCAACACAACCCATGTAAGTCAATGTTGTTCAAACATAATTCATGTAAGTCGGTACCGTACAAATATAGTTTGTTTAATTCGGCAACGTCCAAATTTAGATCATGTAATTCAGTGCCATCCAAGTATAGTTCAGCACTGTCCCAAACAAGGCCTTTTTGGTCTTTTTGGTCTTCGCTAGAGGGAATGGGTCCACCATTTTCTTTTCATCCAGCAAGGTGGCCCCATGGATGGGCCCACGTGAGGGCTTGGGTTACATCATTTTAACAGTTGTAAGCGTAACCTGTGTACCACTTGTACACCATCACGTGGGCCCATCCATGGATAATAACAAGGCCTTTTTGGTCTTCGCTAGAGGGAACGGGTCCACCATTTTCTTTTCATCCAGCAAGGTGGCCCCATGGATGGGCCCACGTGAGGGCTTGGGTTACATCATTTTAACAGTTGTAAGCGTAACCTGTGTACCACTTGTACACCATCATCACATGGGGCACATGGCTTACTAATGATGCTCCACACTGTTCAACACAGCCCATGTAAGTCAATGTTGTTCAAACATAATTCATGTAAGTTGGTACCGTACAAATATAGTTTGTTTAATTCGGCAACGTCCAAATGTAGATCATGTAATTCAGTGCCATCCAAGTATAGTTCAGCACTGTCCCAAACATTGTCTAGCACCGTTTAGTACGGTCTAGATGGTGTCGATTACATCATGGTGGTTCACCAATGGATGAACGGTTTGGATCGAACACAGCCATCATATACGAGGCCCACATAGGTTGCTGATGACATACAACAGCAACATAACTGGTGTGAGGTATGCCAGCCAAGCGCATCCACCGTCCAACAATATTGGACATTGTGGATATTGACATATATCATGGTGGTGTACAAAAACATACATGAGGCGGGTCAACACCATCCAACTGGACGGAGTGTTATAACGTATACCTTATGGGCGTGGCCCACCAGGGATATGAATCTGCCTGTTGGATGGCGTGGATGCAACACATTGTTCATGGTACAGCAAGCGGGGCCCTCATTTGTTGTCAAGCAAACAAGTGGCTTGGATTAAAGCCGAAGGTGGGTACCCCACCATCCAAACCTGCTGAACGGTGTAGGTAATCCCCAATCATTAAGGTGGGGGGGTCTTATATGTGGCCCACCAATTGATGTAGGGCGCGGCCCACCCTTTGGACGATATAGATAGAGGTGGGCAAGATGGACCCCATCTGGCGGATTCGACCCAATCCGCCCCGTTTCGAACAAAACCGATGGCCTGGATCGGTTAGGTTCGAGTAGAATTGGGCAGATCTGAACGGTAATCGGATCGGATTCGAGTATATAGCAAATCCGATCGAATCAAACCGAAATCCGATCTGTTTGGATCCGATTCGATTCTATCTGGACCGGGTGTAGTTACTAGTGAATTACACGTTTACCCCTCCTTATATATATAGTATATGCGGATCACGTACTACCCCCGCCAGTCCCTGGCTCTGAACTGGAGTTCTGTGGGTGGGCCCACCGTGATGTATCTGTACATCCAAACTTTCAATCCCTTTTCTCATATTATTTAAGGCATGAACATAAAAATGAGGCATATCCAACACTCAAGTGGATCACACCAAATAATAATCTTGGTTGCATTAAAATGCACAAAGCATTAAGGGCATGTTTGATTTTTCAAAGAAGTTGTAAATACCCGGGAAAGGGGCGATAATTACTTCCTCTGTATTTACCTTGTTTTTCCGTAGGCCTGATTTGATAGTGTACTTTTTAAATATAAAAAATAAGAATTTTGCAAGATATTTGTGGGTCCCACCGTGATGCATGTCGCTTATCCACACCGTTCATCCATTATAGCAAGTGAATTTACGGTATGAGCCAAAAAATGAGGCATATCCAAATCTCAAGTGGACCACACTACTTGAAAAAGAGAATCGAACACTAACCATTAAAAACTTCTTGGGGCCACTGTTTCTTTTGGTTTGGACCACTTGAGTGTTGGATCAGGCTCATTTTTTAGCTCATGATTCAAAATGTTGTGGCAAAATGTATGGATGGAACGGATTTATCATATACATCAGCGTGAGTCCAAAATTTTAAACTGACTCTTTTGAACCGGTTTTCACGTTAGAAGCTCTGATGCATTTTCAAACGAGTGAAAGGGTTTACCCGTTTGCAAGTATTTACAACTTCTTTAAAAATTGTGTGGTCCATTTGATTGTTGGATCTGCCTCGTTTTTATTTTGATGTCTTAAAATAATACGAGAAAAGGGATAGGCATGTGGATGTACAGATACATCATGGTGGGCCCGCCCACAGAACTGCCCGTTTGGAGCTAGGGACAGGCGCGGGTAGTACGCAATCCGCATCCATAAGCCTATAGTTGTATAGCTTAGGCACGTGTTGTGCTAAGTCGAGCACTGACGCTCCTCGAGCTCCAAGTTGTACGAACGGTTCAAAGGAGATCAAAGTTATATGGGCCCCCACAATGATGTATTTATTATATCTACACTGTTCATATAGTTTTAGAGATCATTATAGAGTATTATCCAAAAAATAAATCGTATCCAAAGATCATCTGAACCACACCTCAAATAGCAGCTGAGAATGATTTTTCAAGTGTGGTTCACTTGATAGTTAGATCTATCTTATTTTTCGTCTCAAGCCTTAAAACGAACTCGCCAAATGGATGGATGGTTTAGATATAATAAATATCCCATGATATGATTTATATCCACCAACAGAACTTACTAACGTCAAAGCTTGCACAACACGTTATAGCTGCTTTGACTTTCACAGTTGTACGCCTCGAGCTCTGAGTTGTACGAATGGCTCAAATGATATCAACGTTAGATGGGTCCCACAATGATGTATTTTTTATATCCATACTTTTTATCTATTTTTTGTGATCATTTTAGATCATCTAGAAAAAAATGAACCATATCTAAAGCTCAAATGGACCACACCGAAAATAATAATGAGGATAATGATTTTCACCATCCAAAAAGTTGATCCAAATCGCACCGAACCCAATCCGATTCAGTTTCCCTGACCGAGTCGGACTCGGTTCGGGTCAGGGCAACCATGTGTCGGATCGGATCGTATGTCCCTGACCCGGTCTCGGATTGGATCGAGTTCGGGTCAGTCCAGCTAGATTTCGGACCAAATCGGGTTAGTCGTAATCCGATCTGAATTGGTCTGATGCCCACCTCTAGGCATAGATGAAACACATATAGTGTGTGGGACCCACAGAGTTGCTGACGTGGATGCAACAACTGCTGCTGCTACAGTGGCACGTTGGCCCACCGTCCAGATAGTGGATGGCCGGGACAAAACACATACTTCACGGTGGGTAACCTGGATGGTGCGGATAGGGAATACATATATCAAGGTGGGTCGCACGTGGGGCGCACCACATATGGTATGTTACATATATGTGTAAATATATATGTAATATTATAACATTTAGCAACTAACGATAACTAAAATGTTATAATATTATATTATAACATTTTAGCTATCGTTAGCTGCTAACGTCCAGGCCCTGGATGACCTGGATGTACACCATGTGATGCTGAGGTGCAGTCCATATGACTGCTGGATTTGGGCCGTATATAGATGGATGGTACAGATACAACACCATCAAGGTGGGGTCCAATACAGTGCCGCCCACCAGCATTTCGATGAGGCCCAACACAGTGCAGCCCACCTGCATTTTGGTGAGGCCCATGGTTAGAGCAGCCCGTGAGAAAAAGAACGGCCTCTATTGCAGACTGTTTTGGAGGCCATTTTTCGGCCTATTTATTGGTTCAAACATGGCCCGACCCTGGCTATTTTTCAACCCTCATCAGCGCCCAATTGGAGGTACGATGGCTGCCAAAGAACGGCCCGATCAGAGCTTGTTTTCGGGCAGTTTTTAACCCGATTTTTAGGGCATGCTGCAGCTCAAACGGAGCCTATTTGCAGGTTATTTCTGGACTGTGTTTCAGCCCTTGATTGAAGGCTCAATTCGGGGCCATCTGTAGGCCTGAAACTGGCACCACAAGCCAGCAGTCACCAGCACTCAGCACGTCTCAGTTTGAGCTGGGACTCAGCCATCTCCTATCCTTAATTTCAGTTGGAAATCACAACCATTGATTGGCTCGGTGCTAACTTGAAACATTGCAATTGTTTCATCCCGATTGGACCCGAATGTGGCCATTATTTGGCCTGTTATGAGTCCGAAACATGGCCATTGCTTGGCCTGCTTCAGACGCCATCCATGGTCTGTTAATGGCTCTGGGAATACCTTTGTTCTGGTGGTTGGGTTTTAGTGAAGTGACGGCCAGAGTGACCTTGCTAAGTGGTCGAATCTAGCTGAGATTTATGCTACACAGGTGAAGGGAGGTGCCAAAAATTACCTGGACTCCTTCTTCTACTCAGGAATGGAGTTTCCCTGACCTAAACTGACCCGAGTTTGGTTGGGTTGAGCTGGTGTAGTGCGGGCGTCGAGTGCTCAACGCCTACAGCTTTCACTCTCCTTTATTCTCTCTCAGCTTGACTTGACCGGACTGCACTGACTCATCCTAACCTGCATGGGCTGGGTCGACTCAGTGCGGCACCAGGTCTGTCTCTCTCACGCTCTCATGCTCTCACCTTAGCTCCATGTTTCTCCTTTCCCAACTCGTGGTTCAAATCTTAAGGCCAGCAGTGAGTTTTATAGGCATGGGAGGAGAAGCTCTATGAGAGGGAGGGACGTTCGCCCTAGAGGGAAGGGTGAAAATCGCGCCACGTGGCCGATGAAGGGTTGAGAACGAGCCAGCGACGAATTTCTCAAATGGGAATGGTTTCCTTTGCTAGCTGCTGTCACAACCAATTGCTTATTCTTTTCGAGAAGAGAATGGAGAGAGTAGATCTCAATCCAAGGAAGGGCTGGGGTTGAAGGGAAGCTTTTAGCATGGGTTGTTGACGTGGAGGGCCCCTCAACGGTCTTATTTTTAGGAGGGATCAGCCGTTCATTTGTCGTGTGTTTTCATGCATAAGCGTAAGGAGTGATCCGGACGCCTTAGACTCGGTCGTTCGAACCTCTTCTGTCTAATAAGCAATTCAGATCAATTAAAGAGCGGCTCTACGTGGCCCACAACATAGATCTCAGCCTCATACACTTATGGACAGTCCCAATCTAAATCTCTCATCCCTTTACGTGAGCATGAAAGCTTATACGATTTTAACGGGGCAGGGCTTAAGAGTCTAATGGATATGGTTTTAATTACTCGAAAAATGCCCAGAGTGGGCCACTTTGGGGATCAAAGATTACTATTTTCAAACTCTATTTCTCGCAAGAGAACTTATGTTTTCCTCATATTTTGCAAAGAGTTCGGTTAATGCTCGTTTGATCGAGCTAGCCATTCCAGCGCACTTCGTGCGCAAGTGCATGGGATGCACATGCACACTGTTTGAGTCCCACCGGGATGGTCCTGATAAATCTAATCCGTTCAAATAATATGAGTAGTCATGGGGGGTATTGGCGTAATTTTTTTTTGGCGGACTCAAGGCCCAGGTGGGCCGTACCATTCGCCCCGGGCTCCATTTAGCCCCATGACTGCTGATCCGGTGATCGGATTGGTTCGGCACTAAATCTCAACGGTTTATTGTGGTGTTAGAGAAAAATGGGGTGCTCGGTTGGCTATTATTAGTTGGGTTAGAACTATTCTGATTTGAGGTGTTTAAGCATGGTTACCTTCTAGATTGTCAAGGGGTGCATTCCAGCTTTTGGGGCCTCTGATGGGTGGCCCCTAGTGATGCTTGGAAGTCCCGTCCTACATAAGTTATGCTCATGCTAATTGATTAATCTAATCTGACATAGGTTGAGGTGGGTTTAAATGGTAACACCCGTGTACCAAGGGTACGGGGTGTTACAGTCTACCCCCCTAAAAAAAAATCATCCCCGAAATTTTATAAGGTGTATCGTTAAAGGGTTAGGGGCGTGTTCTACATACTTTATTTGCTTCCACGAATTTACCCATAGGGAATGCTACAACTAGGGGTGGTGTGCAATCGGATCGTGTCCAATTCTAGTTTTACTGCTATAGCAGAGCCGAAAAATAATGTCGCTCTAACATCGAATAAGATAAGTATAGGGGTACCGTCGATGTGAGTTGTATCGTATATTTCCTGGGATGGTTCTCCTTCAGCTTCGGCAGCGGAGTCATCATACATACGGATAAGAGGATTCATCTGCTGTACTGGGGCTCCGGCCCTAGGTGGTTGTGGTCTCGATGCTGGTCTGACTGCTGCCTGGAAGGGAGGGGGATGATTTTATCTTGGTGAGGGCACGAAGCCCTCATCCTCCATTCTCTTGTAGCATAAGCGGATCGTGTGTCCTTCCTTCCCACAATAATTGTAACTCCTTGCTGTGAATGCTGGTGCGGCAGCAGTTGACATGGCCTTGAAATGCCCTTCTGGTACTGGAGGGGGGGGCGCCTGCCTTAGCCTACCCAGGGGATCCCTAGCTGGGAGGCGCGACCTTGCGGTACGCTCAAAATCCTTCTCAACTTGCATGGCCTTGTCTACCATCTCTGCGAAGTATACGAAGTCCCAGGTGCATAACCGCAATTGGATCCCTCGACGGAGACCTTCCTTGAACTTCTGCAGTTTGTATTTCGTGTCTTCCAGAGCCTTAGGTACGAAGCGAAAAAGTTCTTCAAATCGGGCTTTGTATTAGGCAACGGCCAGATTGCCCTGTTCTAACTTCAAAAAATGGGTTATTTTCTCGTTCCTACATGACTGAGGAAAGTATTTTTTCAGAAACTTTGCCCGAAAGCCTGCCCATGTCCAGGCGTACTGGTTGGGACACCTCGCTGCACACTCTGCCACTAGTTTTTTGTTTAGCCTTCTAACAAGTATGTGGCCAAGCTCACCATCTGTGAGTCCATGCATTATAGGGGTCGCATTATTTTGAAAATCCTCGCCAACCAGTGCTCCGCCTGCACTGGATCTGGTGCCCCTTCAAATGTCAGTGACCGAAGCTTTTAGAACCGCTTAAAGATATCTACGCCCCTGCTATATCTTTCCCGAGACGCCTCCCCACGGTCCCTGCTCCTCAAGGACTCCATTATTAGTGTGTGCATGTCTTGCTTTTGTCGCATGAACATGTCCTGTTGTTGCTGCATAGTGGCAGCCATCTGCTCAAATGTAGCAAAGGCTACTGCTTCCGTTGGAGGATCTGCGTGTACATCCTCTAAGGGTTCGACCGAAGGGGTTCACCGCCCGAAGTACTGCGAGGGCATTCCAGAAGTGACTATCCGAGGTGAGGGAGAGTCTCCTACCGCCTAAGACCTCGTATCCCCGTTCGCTACTCCAGGCGGAAGGCATGGTGTGTAGATCGGGTTGTGCTCCCGTTGGCGCTCTGTTGACGAGATAGGGTAAACATCGACCGTATTAGTTCGCTGGGACCGTAATACGGGTGGCATGATTCGCTGCGATGCCAGAATATCATGGTTCAGGTACTAAGAAAAAAGCGAATGTAGTCAAATGGTGAAGTAATACAAGAGTCTACCATATTACTTATCGCATTTACGTCATAATGGGTATTCACCTTTTCAAAGCATACAACTTTAGCCCTTAAATCTAACCGATACTTTTAATCAAAATTTAAGGGAACTAAGGCCCTGTTTGTTAAATCTGAAGTCTAAAGCCTGAATTTAAAATCTGAAGCTTGAATCTAAAATCTGAAGTCAAAAAACTTATTTGGTAACTATGGCTGAAGTCTAAAAGTTAAGTACTAAATTTGAAACAATCTGTTTGTTAATAAACATCTGAAATGTCTGAAATATGTTAATTTGACACATTTGCCCTTATTTATCTCCTGTTTGAAAATGCTTTACATTATAAAGAAATTATTTTTTATCAAATGAAAATAAAATTATTAAGATATGAGGGTAATTACACTTCGTTGAGTCATTTCATCAAACATTTGCCTAGTAACATCAATATTAAAATAACCAAGTCACCGAGCTGATTCGATCCGAGTTGATTTGAGTTGAGGTTCGATATGAGTCGAGTCGAGCTTAGGAAGCAAATCGCATGTTTACATAATTCTACGTGAACCTTCGATGGACATTGAGGGCAAGTCGATGCCATCGCGTAATAACCTCTAAAATCGCCCAACAATTAATTAAGAATTTTTTGAATTTTCTCGATAATATTGAGTAGTCTCTACTACAAAAAGATTTAAGACATTAGACAATGGAGATTTTGAGGACGCGGTCCATCCAGCGCAGGACTTAAAAGACCAACGGTCTCGATCCCCAATCACGATCCCCACTTGTATGATCAAGATCCGGAGCATACTATGAGAGATTTGGGTTATTACCATATAATTTCTCAAGATTAGTGGCTAGGATTTTCCAAAATTTGGGGCACAATCACTCCAGGACGAGGTTTGACAGATTAATGGTCCAAATGCCAAACCTTGGGCCCAGCTTTCATAACCGAAACCCCGATTATATCATGCAAAGCCACGTGTCAGTAGTTGTATAACTCCTCAAGAATAAAACAGTTGCCGTCCTCGTTCAATATGCGAAAGTCATGTGATCAGACAACTAGAGCCATTGGAGCTATTGTGAGTTCATCGACTGGATCAAACTTATTATTTGTTATATATCAATGGCTACAAAATTGTTTTCATGGTGTGGCCCACCTCACTAGTAGATGGGGATGATTTTTAAACTATGTGATCTTATGATAGGTGCAACGTATTGAAAGGGTTGGATTTCACGTGCACTTAACAGGTTGAAAGTTATACAATGGGTGGACCGTAGCTTGAGGTCCAACCGGTTGGACTTGAGGCCTCCTCAAAGAAAACTTCCTAGGAACTTCCCGTGAAAGGCTTTCACAGGAGATCCGCGTCCAAGACGGAAACGGACTGGCTACTCCCCCAGCCACCCTGGTCAGTGCTCTATTAGCCCCTCCATGATGTATGTGTTTCATCCATTCCGTTCATCCATTTTTACAAATCATTCTCGTGATTCACCCTAAAAATTAGAGGGATATAAATCTCAGGTGCACCACACCATAAGAAAATAATAATGATTGGATATGCACTATTAAAATCCTCTTAAGGCCCACTGTACTGTTTATTTGAGATCCAATCTTTTTATTAGGTCATACAGGCCCAAATGAAGGGAAAAAAATAAATATCAGCTTGATCCAAAACTTTTATGGCCCCCAAAAGGTTTTTAATGGTCGACGCTCATTCAACACTGTTTCCTATAATGTGGCCCACTTGAGATTTTGATATACCTAATTTTTTGTCTCATACCATGAAATGATCTGAAAAAATAGATGGATGGCATGGATGAAACACATACATCATGGTAAGGCCCACAAAGCACCGACCACCAGCCATTGGCTGGTGGCAGTGGGAGTAGCCAATTCGTTCCCGTCTTGTGTCCAAGATGAGCATCGAGTTGTACGAATGGTTCAAAGAGATCAAAGTTACATGGGCCCTACAATAATGTATTTATTATATCTACACCCTTCATCAAATTGTCGAGATAATTTTAGAGCATTATCCAAAAAATGAATCATATCCAATACTCAAATGGACCACACAAAAAATAGCAGCAGGATAATGATTTTCATTGTTAAAAAATTCACAGGTCCCATTGTAATGTTTATTTTCCATCTAATCTATTCATAAGGTCAAAAATATATGTATGAAGAGAAAAAAAATTTTCATATTAATCTGAAACTTCTGTGACCCCAAAAGGGTTTCAATATTAGACGTTCAATCCCCCTATGCTTTTTGCAGTATGGTCCAGTTTTTCTTTACATTTGTCTTATTTTTCGGCTCAAGCCTTACGATGAGCTCCAAAAATGGATGGACGGTTTGGATATAACAAATAAATCATAATGGGACCCACAACTTGCTAATGTCAATACACCAGCCAATCCGCTTCCCAAATCCCAATCTGTTCCAAGCTCCCAGATCTGCTTCGAACGCGGATCGCGTCCTACCCCTGCCCGGACGGTTTGGGCAGAGATCTGTAGGGCCCACCGTGATGTAAGTGTTTTATCTAAGCCGTTTATTATTTTAATATTTGATATTAAAGATGAAGCAGGTCCACAGCTTGAGTGAGCCACACCAAAGGATGCTACAGTGATAATGACATCCATCGTTGAAACCTTTTTAAGGGAAACTATGATGTTTTTTTTTACCATCCAACCTATTCATTAGGTCATGTAGACGTGGATGAAGTAAAAACAAAAATATCCGCTTGATCTGAAACTTCTCCAGCTCTCAAGAAGTTTTTAACGGTGGACGTTCAATCCCCACCTTATGGTCCAATTAATCATTGGACCTGCTTCTTTTATTAGATCACACCTTAAATTATCTGAAAAAGTTAATGGACGGTGTGGATCAAACACATAAATCATGGTGGGGCATAAAGAAGTTTCACAGGTTAAAGGTTGATTTTGTATTGCGCAAATAATTTAAAATAAAAAATTGTCGTAGTAAGTTGAAAAGGGATACTTTTGGAAACAAAAAATTTTTGTTTAATGAAAAATCACGGAGCGCATTCTGTGTTCACCATTAAGCCCGACTCCTATCACGAAAAGAATTCAGTGAAAAACCACTTAGCGCTTTCCATCTTACGCATTAACAACGCATTAACAAATACCACTAAACACGGAAAATTTTTTCCATTTCACATTAAGTACAAAAATTTAGCGTTAATAAACACGCCCTAAGGTTTCTGTTTCTAGGTTCAGACGACTTGATTCACTATTTCTAAGGGATCCTAAGTTCTTTTCTGAGGAACATAAGAATTCAATTTGTACCCTAAAATTCTTTTATTTTTTATTTTATTTTTTTAGCTGGTGGAAGTTTCTATGTAGGTTTAATTTGTCAATATTTGAGGGAAAAACTAAGTATTCTGTTTCATTGTTTAATCATCCTAGCTACTTTCTAAGGGAAAGTTTCTAAGTTTTTCCTAACTTATTTCCTTAAGGTTTTATATGTTGATCCCACAGCCAGGCTGTCTCATACTCCGCTTTGATACCAACTTGTAACAACTCAATTTTCAAGAACCGAGTATACCACTCCTTTCCTGGAAATTCGGTGTTAACTGGTAATCAAAATATAATTAAAACCAACTTAAAGCGCTGTTAGGGGAACTAAGCGTAATATAAATGTAACCCAATCAAAAGCAATATTCAGTGCCACTCAGTTGGGGCCCATATACAAAACCTTAATTCTCAAAATGTTTCAAGAGTTACTAGCTAAAAAGGAAATAAGAGCAGCTATTGATTTAGTCCGTAAAACTCCGCTGCGTCTTGACGGGGCTCCTCTTCATAATGAACTTCTCTCAATCCCGTGGGATCAACATCCAAATCCACCCCATTCGCACCCTCCTTTATGCCTGCATTATCTGTACGGTTATATATTCAAATGATGAGTGGCCAGCTCAGTGGGAACTCCCCTTAAGATTACACACTATCGCATTAATCAAGCATTGTTCCGGATAGTAAAACATACAAAATATTTCATGATGATCTTGTTTAAGTATATGGATGCGTGAGTGCATGTCAACTGGGGGTGCACATCTAGTTGGTTAATGAATGGACCTTTTAAATAGTCAGTCCGATAAATAAGAAAATGACATTTCAAACAGTCGGCACATTCATGCATGGGGATGAGCCTTTTAAATAGTTAGCTTATCCCAACAACGGAATGGACCTTTCAAACAGTCAGTCCATTCAAGCAAGAGAATGAGTCTTTCAAACAGTCGACTCATTCAACTTGCGAAAGCATGGGTCTTTCAAACAGTCGAACTGCTCAAGTAAGATAGTGGGTCTTTCAAAGAGTCGGCTTGCTTAAACAATGAATGGGCCTTTCAAAGAATCGGCTCATTCATGCTAGGAGGATAGGCCTTTCGAACAGTCGACTCATCCGAATAAGAGAATGGACCTTTCTAACAGTTAGTCCTTTCAAAAATAGGAGTGTCATGTACACATGATTAATTCCAATCATTATTTTTCGAATTTGCAAGCACCCAATTTAGGAAGACTTTCTAATAGATATCATAGTCCAATGTTTATAAGCATGTATTATGTAATTATCCTTCAAGCAAAATTTGACATGCTACATATATAGGTTTCCACAAAATAGATATTAAGCATGTAATTAATTTTAATACTATCGCAAATAGCCATAAAAGCAGAGTCATTAATTATTAGGCAAAATTAGAGTTGAACTAATACATGAGTTAACATGGAAGAGGAAAGCTCAAGGGATAGAATCCTCACTTGTGGGGTCGTATTCGCATTCTTGGTCCAAGCTTTCTTATGGTCCAAGGTCACCCAAGGAATCACCTAAAATTACAGTTTGTATTTGTCAAGTATTCCCATGGTTTCATCCAACTAACGTGAGGGTCCGAAGGGATAATAAGAAGGCCTTTTTGGCCTTCGCTAGAAGGAATGAGTCTACCATTTTCTTTTTATCCAGCAAGGTGGCCCCATGGATGGGCCCAAGTGAGGGGTTGGGTTACATCATTTTAACAGTTGTAAGCGTAACCTGTGTACCACTTGTACACTATCATTTCATGGGGCACATGGCTTACTAATGATGCTTAACATTGTTCAGCACAACCCATGTAAGTCAGTGTTGTTCAAGCATAATTCATATAAGTTGGCACCGTACAAATGTAGTTTGTGTAAATCGGCAACGTCCAAATGTAGATCATGTAATTCAGTGTCATCCAAGTATAGTTCAGCACTGTCTCAAATATCATCCAGCACCGTCTAGTACGGTCTAGACGGTGTAGATTACATCATGGTGGTTCACTAATGGACGAACGGCTTGGATCTAACACAGCCATCATATACAGGGCCTACATAGGCTGTTGATGACATACAACAACAACGTAACTGGTGTGAGGTATGCCAGCCAAGCGCATCCACCATCTAATAATATTGGACGTTGTGGATATTGACATATATCATGGTGGTGTACAAAACATACATCAGGCGAGTCAACACCATCCAACTGGATGGAGTGTTATAACGTATACCTTATGGGTGTGGCCCACCAGGGATATGAATCTTCCTGTTGGATGATGTGAATGCAACACATTATTCATGGTACAGCAAGCGGGGCCCTCATCTGCTGCCAACCAGACGAGTGGCTTGGATTAAAGCTAGAGGCGGGTACCCACCGTCTAGACCTGCTGGACGGTGCAGGTAATCCCCAACCGTGATGCAGGGCGCGACCCACCCTTTAGACGACATAGATGAAACACATACAGTGCGACCCACTGAGTTGCTGACGTGGATGCAGCAACCGCTGCTGCTACAGTGGCACGCTGGCCCACTGTCTAGACAGTGGACGGCTGGGACAAAACACATACTTCATGGTGGGTACCTACCATACAGAAATCTGGATGGTGCGGATAGGGAATACATATATCAAGGTGGGTCCCACGTGGAACCCACCACATATAGTATGTTACATATATGTGTAAATATATATATATATATATATATATATATGTATGTGTATATATAATAATATTATATTATAGCATTTTAGCTACCGTTAGCTGCTATCGTCCAGGCCCTGGACGACCTGGGTGTACCATGTGCTACTGAGGTGCGGTCCATATGACTGCTGAATTTGGCCCGCATATAGATGGATGGTATAGATACAACACCATCAATGTAAACCCGCATCATAATCCGTATCATTTCTTAGGTTCCCGCGATCCTCCTTGTCGAATTTCGGCAACTCTCGACCTGTATCCAACATTTGCATGTGATCCTAGCCGAGTCATACAAACCAGAGTCGACTCAACCTGAGACTTGTACCCTAGTGACCGCATCATTACCGCGGTTTCGATGCCGCGTCTCATGCGCTGAGGCGATACCCAGGCCAGGAGATGTGGGTCCGCATTCAGTTCGATAAAAATGTCGCGCGTTGCAAAACTCAAGAGAATCTCTACAACATGTCACCTCAATCAATCAATCAATCTCATCAAAAGTCAAGTATATGTCAAGTACACCATCACCTCACACCTATCCCCAAGCAACCTCATAAGTCAAAAAGTTCTTACGCACCCCATACCCTTCTTACACCATCTACCCTTAAAGTTAAAAAGTTCTTACACACTCATCACTCACCACATCCATCACTCCATCACTCATCTCTCTCTCTCTCCTCTTTCTCTCTCTGTTTACAACCCACTCTCTCTCATTTCTCTAGCTCATTTCCAAGCAACCAAAAATATCACACGTCCAAGCCTCCCAAGCTCTCATGGAGGAGCTTTAATGTGACCCACTTCCTACCCTCTCATCTCCCATATCAACCATCCAAACTCTATCTCTTCCGTTAGGATTAAAGCTAAGGAGAAAAGTAAGTCAAGAGAGTAAGAAGAAGTAGATGGTAGGTGATCTTGGACCCATATTTTTATTCTTTTATTTTTGTCTTTTGTGATCTAAGGGCCCACATATGGTGGGACCCACTTTGATATATGCTTGTATCTAAGGGGGCCCATAGTGGCGGGGCCCCTCCGTTATCTCCGATCTCTCTTCTCTCTTCTCTCTTTCTCTCTCTCTTTCTATGATCATGACCCACCTATGATGTGTGTATTTTACCCATGTCATCCAACTAGTGGGCCACCTTGATCCCTATTTGGGGCCTGCATGACCGGACGTACGGTCACACAGGCCCAGATGAAAGGGAAACACAAATATCAGGTCGGTTCAAACAGGTGGGCCACGTCCATGTGGGACCTACCATGATGCCATGTTATATCCATGTCGTCCAGCGTCCAGACATGGTAACAGTGAAGTGTGGACTGACGTGGGATGTGGACTACAGTGAAGTGTTGAGTGACAGTGGGTGTACTAACGGTGAAGTGTGGACTGACGTGGGGTGTGGACTACAGTGAAGTGTGGAGTGACAGTGGGTGTACTAACGGTGAAGTGTGTGCTAGCTGTGAGGTCCATGGGTCCCACCCACATTGTTCATCCATTTAGGTGGGCCACACCACAATGTATTTGTTTTATCCAAACCGTCCACCGTCTTTGGACGGTGGGACCCACCCCACGTGTGGGGCTGCATGTTGTATGTGTCCGTCCAGGCCATCCAGGGCCTGGACGTTGTATATACATTATATATATATTTTATATGTTATATTATATTATATAATATATACTTGTTATGGTGGGCCCTACGTGGGACCCACCTCTGTTTTGTTTTTTTTAAAAAAAAAAAAGAAAGAAGAAGAAATGAAAGGGGCTGCAACACTGCATGTACGGTAGCTATGCAGCGCGCTACTCTCTTAGACGTCAACAAGTTGTAGGTCCCACGTGATGTATGTTTACATCCAAGTCGTCCAGCTGGTGGGACCCCATGTGTGTTATGCATACCATTCACCCATTTGATGACCGTGGACCCCACCTACTGTGTACGGTTTATCCAACCGTCCATCCATTTGGTAAGCTGACTCTAAGGCTTAAGACCAAAATGAGATAGATCTAATATCAAGAGGACCACACTACAGAAAACAGTGTTAAGTGAACGTCCACCATTGAAACCCTTCTTGGGGTCACAATAGTTCTGGATCAATTTGAAATTTATTTTTTCAACTTGATCCAGGTCTGTATGACCATATGAACAGATTGTATGAGAAATAAATGTTATGGTGGGCCTTGAGAATTCTAATGGTGGGAATCATTATCACCACCGTTATTTGGAGTGCAGCCCATGTGATATATATATATATATATAATACCCTATAATGATCCCTAGGAATAGATGAATGCTATCGATGGCGCGACCCACTTGATGAAGGTTAGGCCCATGTCGTGCGGCCCTTGTGATGTGTATTGGGCCCATTAGTGCGGCCCATATAATGCGGCCCACTTGATATATGAGGCCCATTGTGATGTGTTCAAGGCCCATGGGCATGGCCCATTATGGTACAGTCGATGCCCTTGTATGAAGCCCGTTGTGATGTATGTGAGGCCCATGAACGAGGCCCAATGAGATGTATGTGTGGCCATTATATTGTGTATAAATTCCTTATGTAGGCCACTCCCTGGGAGCAATGTTGGTTAGATGTCCACATTGATCTTGTTAGGTCCATTCTCTTTGTGGGTTAACCTAAATCAGTGGGGCCTATTCGCTGTAGACGAATGACTCCATGCTATTGGATTTGATATAACCACGGCCAAGTGCCGATCTTTATACTATCGGTTGTTCATCTATAGACCCCGCCTTATTTATATGCTGATTGACGGTGCCGATTATCAATGGTGATTATCGGTGCTGATTATCGAGGTCGACGTCGATTATTGACCCTGATTATCGGTGTCGATTATCGAGGCCGATGCCAGTTATCGATACCGATTATGAGTATGTGACAATATAACATCATAATACATGCCTATATACATTATCTGCATGCTTGTAATGAGATGAGTGATTGATCATAGCACATGCCATTGGGCAGATTGTTATGAGACTCCCTGGTAAAAGGGAGATGCCCACATGAGCGCGCGATACGCGTATGATTGTTGTATGACTGGATTGCGTGATTCATGCATCTCGCATTATATAACATGTATACTGTATGCCCTAGCGACATCAGGGCCATAACCTCTACAGGCATATAGTGGTTGATAAGATTAGATACCGAAAATCTTATTCTACATGGGAGCTATAGATATCCCTGGGTGAAAGTCTCTAAACCCTTATGGTACCAGGAGGCTATTCCAACGTCTAGACCGAGTGGGTGTACAAGCGTCGAGTGCCGATTATCGAAAGGTCGCGCTTTCCACTGTGTCGTGGTCGGTTGGAAGGGGGTGTGGCCTTACCCCTCGAGAGGAGGGGGCAAAGTTAAGTTGAGTTTGACTAGCTCGAGAAATGGATCCGTTATTGACGAGTCAGGCCCGATATTGGCAGACGGATAGTGAGGTCTCTTCCACTCACCTTGTTAAGCGCGATGGGATGACGATCTGGCTTGGAGTGTAGTAGACCCCAGTGCTATTCCAGATTTGAACTGTATTGATATATGAACTTAGATGAAGATTCATATGCTTGAGTTGCATCTCACATCGCATAGCCTTGGTATGACTAACATCATTCATGTCTTGCATCGCATATCCTTGGTACGACTAATAGTATTTATGGATTCATTAGCATATTCCGCATTACTCTGATACTACATAATTGTATTACTACCTTGCGCACACACTTTCACCACCCTCTAAGCTTTTCATAAGCTTATGCATGACCATTGCGTGCAGGTAACGTTGGATCGCAGCAACGTTGAGGCTAGAGCGCATGACAGATCATTTTAGAGCTTTTGTCATCATCGTTGTATTTTCCTTTACGCGTACTGTACTTATAAATTTATTATCACAGTAGAAATGTGATGGAGTTTTTGGTTGTTATTTATGGGTTATGCCTTTAGTTATGCTTATCACGAATCAAACTAATGTAGAAAATCCTCCTCGTAGCATCTCAAGATTGGAACTTGGCGGATGGGCGCTGAGAACTGAGAATGGGATTCTACGGAGACTGTCGGCACTGGATTCGATGATTGAGAATTTTGTGAGCCCGATTTCTGAGTTTGGGGCGTAACAATCAAGGTGGGGTCCAATACAATGCCGCCCACCAGCATTTCAGTGAGGCCCGCCACAATGCAGCCCACTTTCATTTTAGCGAGGAACATGATCAGAGTAGCCCGTGAGAAAAAGAAAGGCCTCTGTTACAAGCTGTTTTAGAGGCCATTTTTCGACTTGAACACGGCCCAACCCTGGTTATTTTTCAACCCTCATCAGCGCCCAATTGGAGGTACAGTGGTTGCCATTTTTTCAGCCAAAGAACGGCCCAAACAGAGCTCATTTCCAGGTTATTTTTTGAACTATTTTCAACCTAATTTTTTGGGCGTGCTGCAGCTCAAACGGAGCCTGTTTGCAAACCGTTTCTGGACTGTGTTTTAGCCCTTGGTTGGAGGCTCAGTCTAGGGCCATCTGTAGGCCTAAAACTGGCACCACAGGCCAACAACCACCAGCGCTCAGCACGTCTCAGTTTGAGCTGGGACCCAGCCGTCTCCTATCCTCAGTTTCGATTGGAAATCACAGCCATTGATTGGCTCAGTTCTAACACTGCAACTATTTCATCCCAATTGGACCCGAAATGTGGCCATTATTTGGCCTGTTGTGAGTCTGAAACATGGCCATTGCTTGGCCTGCTTCGGACGCCATCCATGGTCCGTTAATGGCATGGGAATACCTTTGTTTTGGTGGCTGAGTTTTAGTGAAGTGACGGCTAGAGTGGCCCTACTAAGTGGTTGAATTTAGCTAAGATTTATGCTACACAGGTGAAGGGAGGTGCTGGAAATTACCTGGACTCCTTCTACTTAGGAATGGAGTTTCCCTAACCTGAGCTGAACCAACTTGACCAGAGTTCGGTCGGGTTGAGCTGGTGCAGTGCGGGCGTCGGGTGCTCAACACCTACAACCTTCACTCTCTTTTACTCTCTCTCAACGTGACTCGACCGGACTGCACTGACTCGTCCTAACCTGCATGGGCCGGGTCGACTCAGTGCGGCACCGGGTCTATCTCTCTCACGCTCTCACACTCTCACCTTAGCTCCTTGTTTCTTCTTTTCCCAACTTTTGGTTCAAATCCCAAGGCCAACAGTGGATTTTATAGGCATGGGAGAAGAAGCTCTATGAGAGGGAGGGAGGTTTGCCCTAGAGGGAAGGGTGAAGATCGCACCACATGGCCAATGAAGGGCTGAGAACGAGCCAACGACGAATTTTCCAAATGGGAATGGTTTCCTTTGCTAGCCGCTATCACAGGCAACTGCCTGTTCTTTTCGGGAAGTGAATGGAGGGAGTAGTTCTCAACCCAAGGAAGGGCTGAGATTGAAGGAAAGCTTTTAGTGTGGATTGCTGACATGGAGGGCCCCTCAACGGTCTTATTTTTGGGAGGGATCAGTCGTCCGTCCGCTGTGTGTTTTCATGCATAAGCGTAAGGAGTGATCCGGACGCCTTGGCCTCAGTCGTTCAGACCTCTTTTGTCTGATAGGCAGTTCAGATCGGTTGAAGAGCGGCTCTACGTGGCCCACAACATAGATCTCAGCCTCATACGCTTATGGACGGTCCCAATCTAAATCTCTCGTCCCTTTACGTGAGCATGAAAACCTATACAGTTTTGACGAGGCAGGGCCCAAGAGCCTAATGGACGGTTTGGATTACTCAAAAAATGCCCAGAGTGGGCCACTTTGGGGATCAAAGATTACCATTTTCAAACTCTATTTTTGGCAGGAGAACTTATGTTTTTCTCATATTTTGCAAAGAGTTCGGTCAATGCTCGTTTGACCGGGCTAGTCGTTCCAGTGGACTTTGTGCACAAGTGCAAGGGATGCACATGCGCATTGTTTGAGTCCCACCGGGATGGTCCTGATAAATCTGATCCGTTCAAATACCTTATGAGTAGTCATGGGGGGTATTGGCCTAATTTTTTTTTGGCGGGCTTGATGCCTAGGTGGGTCGTACCATTCGCCCCGGGCTCCATTTAACCCCATGACTACTAATCCGATGGTTGGATCGGTTCAACACTAATTTTCAATGATTTATTGTAGTCTTAAAGCAAAATGGGGTGCTCGGTTGGCTATTACTAGCCCTTGAAGATTGATTGACTACCCATTGCTATAGTTAGTTGGGTTGGAACTATTCTGATTTGAGGTGTCTAGGCAAGGTTACCTTTTAGATTGTTATAGGGTGCATTCCAGCTTTTGGGGCCTCTAATGGGTGGCCCCTAGTGATGCTTGAAAGTCCCGTCCTACATAAGTTATGTTCACGCTAATTGATTAATCTAGTCTAACATAGGTTGAGGTGGGTTTAAAAGGTAACACCCGTGTACCAAGGGTACGGGGTGTTACACCTACCCAACGAAAAATGTAGATGTCCATCGCACATCACGGTGGGGCCCACATAGGTCGACCTCATGGTACCATTTATGTATATGTATGTATGTGTGTGTGTGTGTGTGTGTGTACACACACACATAGATACATACATACATGATACATATATTTATGCATACATTTATATAATATTTTTTATAATAACTTTCTTAGTTTTGCACTTTTTTTCAAGTTAATGTAATTGATTTATATATGATTCTTGTGTAATAACCTTTTTAACATAGCATATATTTTGGCAATATATATCTATATAGGACTCTTATCCAGCAACTCTCATTAGACAACTTGGATTCCATTTAAAGAATTTCTTCATACATAAAGATTTGTATTGGTAACAAAGTAAACTTAAGAGAACTTAGCATATAACATTGGTCATCATAACAATCATCCAACGATATATTAGGGAATCGATGGACGGTTATATTTATCTATCCAAGGAATTGGAATCTTAAAAATTAGGTTAATCTAATGACGTGGTGGTCAATCTTGTAAATCAATGGGTGGAAGGTTTGATCTATGGGTGAAGATTCTAGAGGGTTAGATTGATGCATAATTAAGTAAATGGGTTGATCTTGATGTCAGTTATAGGAATGGTCTAAACTAAGGTTAGTTAACAGATAATACATATTAGTTTAGAGCAGACATTGCGAGATTGGTGCATCTCTATAATTTTATTAGCTTGAGTGTTTTGGTGTGATATCATAAGTTTCCACAAGTTGATTTACATCGTGAATTGAATAAACATCAATAGTAGAAACTTCGTTTAATCATTGAAGGTCGATCAAAGGTAGATTGATCTCAAACCTTACGGTTGCACTATGGGTTGTCACTACCTGAGATCAAATGGTTGAGATGGGAGGATTAATGGATTATCGGACAATGGTATGTAGAGTAGATTTTATGTGTTCCCATGCATATATGCACCAATTAGATTTTGAAGAAACACCCGAGTTAGAGCTATACACGAACCGACTTGGCTTGGCTAACTCACTCATCTCGACTCGACTCAAAAAAGCTCGATTCGACTTGGTTTGAAACTGAGTTTGAGTTGAGTCATGTTGATTTTTGGAGCTCGACAAACTTTCGAGCCGGGTTCAAGCTTGTTTGAGCTTGAATCGACTCAAATCGAACCTCAACTTGAATCGAACTCAAATTGAACCAGTTTGGTGACTTAGTTATTTTAATATTGATGTTGCTCACTAAGTGTTTAATGAAATGACTTAATGAAGTGTTGCTTCGGGTGCATACATTCTTCGTGGAATCGGCTGGTGGCGAGGAAAGTATGGATATGAAACAAATCACTACCAAAAAAAGAAACATTATATGAGAAAACTATATTTGTATCTTGATTTTGATGTTGCTTACAGAGTGTTTGATGGAATACCTATAAACTGTTGCTACTACTTTACATACTGTGAGAAATTGAAGGTGCACTCCATGTGTTTGAGAAAATGTGGCACAGGCTTAAACTGGCCCAAGTTGTTGACCGAATTGAGTCGAGCTAGACAATCAGGCTCAAGGACCAAGCTGAGTTAAGTTTGAGCTGGGGTCAACTAGTGCCCGAGCCGAGTCGAGCTGTGCCAAGCTCAACTCGGTTTAACTCGTGTATAGCTCTAACCCGAGTATTGAAAAGTACAATGTGTTGCACTCAGAGATGAAGGTCTTACCTGTTAGAAAAGGAAATGTAGGAGATAAAAATGCATAGCCTGAATCACGAATTGCATTGTACGTGAGATTAAAAAAATTAAAAATATATATACAAAAAGGAGGCCCAAAAAGTGTTTCTTTTAACTTTTTTCAAGTGTAGAAAATTGTCTTACATTAAACATGAAGAAGTGTTTAATATGTTTGTATAGCTTTCTTTTCTTTGGCTTTTGAAATAAAAATGTTAACATGTTCAAATATGCACACGTGAACAAGGCTGGCTAGAAAACAAATTAATCAAGTGTATGCATGATACTGGCATGCATGGGGGTATATGCTTGAGCATATCCCTTTCTTTGACTCTTGATAAACTTGGTTTTACAAAAAAAAAAAAAAAAAAAACTACTTATTTTAGTTGATCCTTTTTTATTGGATATTTTATTATAACAATTAAATGTAGTCCACTTTCTAAGACCATTTCCTTATGGGCCTATTTGGATACCACCAAATAAGTTACCTTTTCTACTTACAACAAAAGACAAGTGACTTACTTCAAATAAGTAAGTTTGGTGTATGATAAGTTATAAGTAATTTTTTACTTAAAAGTATATAATCACTTTTAGTGTTATTTATTTAGCTTTTATATTTTTCATAAGTTGTTGAAGAGAGGCATTAGGAGAGACAAAAGTGAGGAAAAGCTGGTAAGTGTGTTGTTTATCAAACATATTTATCTTCTTAATGAGTATAAATTAAAATAAGCTACTTGTGGAATAAGTAGCCTATCTTAAGCAACGTACAATCCAAACGCCTACATGAGATATGTGTCCAAAGGATCCACCTTAACAATGTTGTGTCATGGTTGCATCTAAACTCTTCCTTTCTTTCTATATACAAAAAAATGATTTGCTCTTAAGATTTCAAAAAGGGAAAAACTATATTTTCGTTCCTCTCTTTCTTTTTTCAAAATATTTTTATCATTCTCATCTCTGGGCGTTCAGAAGAAGTGCGGTAATGATGCAAGTGCAAGGTTTCTGACAACTTTTGTATGCTGTTGAAACCATATGCTAAGCGACCATATCCCATGAATAATGCATTGAGAGCCGGCCACACCAGTAGATTATGTCAGAGCGATCTTAAAGGGACAGACGTTGTATGTGCATTGCTCAAATAAGAAATCAAATTCATCGTCAATCAAGCCACTGCATTCACGCATTCACTACAGTTTCAAAGGGTGTTAATTCTTTATTTTTAATTTATTATTGTTTGAATATTTTACATATCATTGTTTATAACATAAATGTTACAAGGAGTTAAATTGGTATTATAAGGGGCTCCAACAAATCTACCTCCTGAATAAACTATTATCATACCGGTGATGTATTACTGTCGTTGAGAAATGTTACAAGAACATGAGATGATTTTCTTGTATTAATTTAAGTTCTCAGAAATGTTATATATATATATATATAGAGAGAGAGAGAGAGAGAGAGAGAGAGAGAGAGAGAGAGAGAGGCTCTGGAGGGTGAAGAATTGTTGTGATTTAATTACAATGGTCAGCCATAATCAAAATGGTTAGCACCCTTCCACATCACCTGCTTAACTACCATCTTAATTGCTACCAAGGAATTGCTAAGTCAGCAAATGGTACCCATAACTCAACGTTGACTGAGCCTTCTTTCCCAATCATACCTAGTTGTAAGTTAGAGCACAATTTGAATTGCAGCTATACTTTAATCTAATGTGGGATTGACGAAAAAATTAAAAATATGGATTCTAAGGCTTCTCGGAGCGATCTGAATGGCCAAAGTACTAAGTGTACTAACAAAAATGTACCTAAAAGTGCCCCAAGAAGCCACACATCCTAATATGTACGCTGCAAAGCACTACTATTTCTCTAAATCTTTTATATATATATATATATATATATATATATATATATATATAAACATATTCTTAAAATCATTAAAAGGAAACTTCTGAAAAAAAATATAGACCTTTGTCACCCACAAAACCGTTGTCTTAGACAGGAGATATGCTGCGGAGCATGAAGAATCACCATCGGTTGAGTCATCTTTGTATGGCATGCATGGCAGGTGGTGCATCAACGAGGTACATGGTCATATCATGGACAACTTATTTTTTATAAATCACATCCATCCTTCAATTTTCTTGATTGAAGCTTTATTATCGAACCATTTCCATTTTCCACTGTTTCTTTGGGGGAAGCTAATTCAATGGTTAGGAATGCCCAATCCATGTGTGTTCTGAACCATTTGCCATCCATCTTGGGTCACCAGACGATCGTTCTCCAATGACCTTCCACTTGAACAGTAGAGATATCATGCAATAGTAAGGCACTGAGGTTTTACACTTCGTTTGGATTTTTGATTTAGGACAGTTCATGGGGCAAAAGTTCTTTGATGTTCCAACTATTGAATATTTGCCCTTTTCTGTTTTAATGTGAACCACTGGTATGTTTTCTTTTTAAACCGTCTATATTTGGTCGGCCTCATATCAAAGGGTTAGGATTGTCGCATCCCGAAGTTTTTAGTACATCAGTGAAGGAGGGCCTCACTCGTACAAACTGAAGGTGCGGATGTTATTGTACAGACATTCCGCGTGGCATTAGACAATACCTTCATTTAGAAACGAGGCGGAATTGTCGGGCCCAAAGCCTCTTAGTTACCGGGTTTTCATATTGTACAGAAGAATTGAAGGAGTGCTGGCGTTTCACGCACGCTCCACGCACTCGTTAACGCAATGCACACTCTTCAACTTGGCGCATGCATGGGTCATCTGAGCCATACACAGGGTCGGCCACGCGCCATTCATATGAAGCACCGCGAAAAACAGACTGGTCTACTCAGGTAAGGCATATGTTGTTGTATTTGATATCTTAAATCGAGTTAGATATATGGTATGTTGATGTTATCAATGGCCTTTTCGATGTCACCTTCAATGACATTGAGCAGTTCTCTGTCTCATTAATATTTATTAGATTTTTTTCAGTTGGTTGTCGGACTAATTAGGCATTTTTTTTATGTCATCGATAGGGCTTTGATGTCATCATTAAGATTAGTTCGATGTTATTGATGGGCCTTCGATGCTATCTATAGGATTAGTTCAATGTTATCGACAAGGCTTCAATAGTTTCGATGCATTCTGTGCAAATTTTTCATAAAATTATAAAATTTGTTTTCGATTTCATTTGAGATTGTTTTTAAAGTTATGTGTGTGTGTATAAAAATAAGATTGAGAGGTATTTTAAGAGTTTCTAAATAGTCTAATCCTCTTAGAGTTTCAAATGATGCAGCAAATGTGAGATTCGAAGTTGTTTGAATCAAATAAAAATTTTTTATTTATAATTTTTTCTTTCATAATGATCATCTGTTGTTTTGTACCTTGATTTTTTTTTTCAACATGATTTTTCTACATTAAACCGTTGTGTTATCTTTGTGTTTGCTTAGCACTATCAAATTGATATTCTTAATTAATGTTTATATGCTTCCGTAGTTCCCCCAACATATGTCGAATGAATGTGGACCATTGGAAAAATATATGTAAGCCCTCTGTATGAATCGAGCCAAGACTCTCTTAGGCCATAGCCATGGAACTTACTTTGATGTATGTGATGTATGTCTTAGCTGTTTATTCATTTTTTCAGTAGGCCAAAATTGAAAAAGGACCAAATGTCTAATGCATTATGTAAAAAAAAAAACAAGGGTAATTAAACGGCCATGATATTAGAAATTATTTTTTTTTAGCCAACAAAAATATTTATTTTTTAGCCTACCAATTGACAAGGCCAAACATACTCGCGTAAAAAGGGAAACCATAAATATTAGGTTGATCCAGGGTTTTTGTAGCCCAAAAAACCTTTTAATAAAAAATCGCTAATTTTTTGCTACCGTGCGGTCCACTTTAAATTAGGATGTGCTTTACTTTTGAGGTATATTTTAAAATCAGCTCAAAAAATGGATGGATGGTGTCAATGTACAACACATACATCAAGGTGGCCCCCACACTTATTGCCACCTGGATAGAATCATTTCTCATTGTTATAGGGCAGTGATGGGCCACCTGACGAGTTGACCAGCCTGATATTTATACTGCCGTCGGCCCACCTTATGTTCAAAGACGTACTTTGCCGTGCATGTGGGGCTAGAACACACTTGCAACATAAAATCCTGCCACGACCACCCTCTCGTGGTTAATTCATCAAACTAAAACGTTCATTATAGGGAAATGGGACATGATAAGATGGCGCCACAGGAGCGTAATCTGTTTGAGGCATCTCTCCGTGCAAGTCTTCCGTGGATCCACCGTGATGCATGTGCCTTACATCCATGCCGTTCATCCATTTTGAAAGCTCAAAAAATAAAGCAGATACAGGTCTTGGGTGGACCACATCACAGGGAAAAGTGGCGATTGATTACCCACCATTTAAAAACTTCTTAAGATCCACTTTCCATCCAACCCGTTGATAAGGTTACAAAGACCTGGACGAAGTGATTACACAAATATCAGGTTGATCGAAAACTTTTGTGGGTCACAGTAAGTTTTTAATGGTAAATCACCACTGTTTCCTGTGGTGTGGTGGATGTGAGATTTTTATCTTCTTCATTTTTTGTATCATAACCTAAAATGAGCTTTCAAAACGGATAAACGGCGTGAATGCAAGGTGCATAAATGAAGGTGGGCTCCACAGTCAGAGATCCACCCAACGGGAATCCATTGAAGCCGTGCCCTCCCTCAATGGGACACGTGGCACACCCAAATGAGGTCGCATGTAAGGCCCTAACACGAATGTCTTGTCTAAAAAACGACTCTTAGTTTACGATCCTATCATTGTCCGGCGGCCATTAAAGTAACGGTGGAAAAAAACCAATTAACGGTTGAATCTGAAATGGACAGCAGACCTGATATCCACGTCGTCCTGCCATTATCTCCTATGGAGATATATGGCTCTACGATCTATCACAGTGGAGGTGTTTGGGGTTTCAAGAACATATTTACCACCGTCATACACGTATCATGGTCGACGTGGTAAGGTTTTCAAAACACATTTACCACCATTTAATACAGTGGAAGAACTAAAGTATGAGGCGGTCATAAAAGCCACACAAAGCAAGCAAATGAAATGAGTTCCCGCTTCAGCATCCGGCGTGCGTCCAGTACCAGTTAGTAAATGGTATCAGCCCCTCCGCAGATCCTTGATGGGTGCACATTAGCATCGAATCCGGACCGTCCAATTAGTGGACCACCACTTAGATGAGCTTTAGCCCCAAAAGCAGTGCCTATTGGAATTTCGTGTTTTGGAATCAATCATACCTGTTCTATTTAATGGCCCATTCGCGAAGGATCCTATCTGGTTACCTCCGTTGGATCCATGGGATATAGTACTGTGTTAGTTTTGTACTCTTTAGAAACAGCGTACGCATGCTTGTAAGGCAATTCAGACCTTTCAAATGGCCAAACCGCGAATGGGGGATTATGGAAAACTTGCACCGAAAAAATTATAGTCACCTTTCAATTTGAACCACTCGCTATTTTACGTTTAACCAGTCATTGGATAATCTTTTGTTGGATGGTTACGATTCTGCTATCTCATGCTTTATCCACAATGGGGCCCACAATTTGAATAGCCTGGATGGCTGTAATCAGCTCAGGTGCTACGAGAATAAGTCCCGGCCATTTTTTTTAAATGGCATAAAACTAACAAGGGAGTCTTGGCGGAGATCAGCGTGTCTGCCGATCGTATGACTTCGATCCCGCCTCTTTCATCTCCGTTGAGCTGTGATATGCGATGTCAGAGAACACGTTTCCACGTACACGCACATGAACTGCATAGATGGAATTCGCGTACCTGAATCCAACCGTCCAAATGGTGGGCTCCATCGAAAATCGTGTGGTAGTCCAAAATACAACATACCCAACTGTCGGATCCTGAGTTCATCAAAGGGTTCGTTCAAACGAAAAGAGAGTCTGTCAATGGCTTGAAATCAACGAATAAATGTGCGAGGATAGTCCAACGCTTCCGATTCTAAAGATGCCCTAAAGTGGAGTCCACCGCTTTGGACGGCTTGCGTATGGATCGTACCATTCTGCCAGAGTACCCATGTTTCGTTTTTCCGCTCCTTTTGTACACTAGTTAGTAGAAACATACCCCAGGGGTGTAAGGCCTACGATAGACCATATATCGTCTTAAACGTGAGATATACCAACCACCCAACCACTGACGGTGGATCCCACTGAAGAACCGGATCCTCGGAATTTATATTGGTCGAACGAAACGGAGCGATCCGGGCCATCCCTCTTCCAGAGCGGAAAAACCACATCGTGGATTCACCTACAACGTGGGACGCGTGCGTGAGTACGATACGCCGTACGACACCGGAGTACCATATAATTCGTCAAATATGTAATGGTCCAGAAACCCATCGAAAAATGGTGGTGGCTACTCCTCACACGTGGCACTGACGCGAAACCATCTAGACCCCGATTCCCGTGGAGTATGTCTGCAAAATCTTGCAGATCAATCAATCCTAACCATTCATTCACTGGCGATCAGTCGGATGTTTAAAAGCTAAACAGTTTGTGGTTCAATTTTGAAGGAAAAAAAATCAGGTGGTTAATATTATTTGAGCAGCTCATAATTTCCATATGCTCCATTCAAAGCTGGATCGGCGATTTAGACGGTATGGATTTCGGTAAAAATATGCTACGTGTAAGGTTGAGGAGTCACCACCATTTTATAAATGGTGCTGAACTAACATAGGAGTCACCACGTATCTAATGCAGCATCTCGGCGGTATTTTTTCGCTTCTCGAAAAATAAAAAAACAAGAAAGAAATATAAAAGAGGGTATTGAAGGCGATCGAGGGTTTTCTCTTTGGTTACACCACCACCGCTCGCTTCTCTCCTAGCTTCTGTCCTCCTTTCCTCTACTCTCTTTTATTTCATTTTGATTTTCTTTTTTCCTTTCTTCTTCAAATCCAGAGAGAGAGAGAGAGAGAGAGAGAGAGAGAGAGAGAGCTGATTTTCCTTCGCCAGAGGAGGAAAAGGAGAAGAAGATGAGCATAGATCCGTTGCCTTCTTCAAACTCTCATGGAAACCTCGACGAGCAGATCTCGCAGCTCATGCAGTGCAAACCTCTCTCCGAGCAAGAGGTCCTCTCTCCCCCTGTCGTTTTCTAGAAAATTTCCCCATTTTCTGCTGAAAACCTAGCTCTTTCTTTCACAAATTGTCCGATTCGCCTTTTATATTCGCGTTTCAGCTGTCTGGATCGTGGATCTGCGTCTGATCAGCTTCGATTTGCCGTTTTTCTTGTTTTCTGGCTAGAATCAGATTGATATTTCTTTTTCCTTTCCTGATTTGCTGCGATCTGTTGATTTCTGCTCATTGTTTTATGGATTTGGTCGAACTAGGGCTCGAGGCTCGATATGAGGTAGGAATTCCATTAGATTGGTAGATCTTGCCCTGGATTCATTGGATCTGATCTTGATCTGGTTTTCTTGTGGTTTATGCTTGATATTCGCATTTAATTTAAGGATTTAGGTTCGTAGCAATGGAACACTCTGCAGGTTCTAGGGATTGTATGGATATGGATCCGAATGTCGAAAATCGGATCTTTAGGGATTGCTTACAGTTCTTTATTTGTTTTTGCATCTGGTTACTGAAAGCATTGTTGTAGCAGAGAGAGCGAGAGGGGGGAGAGGGAAATCAGTGGTTTTGTTCTCATCTTGTTATGATGAAATATTTGTGATTTCCAATTATTGCATGCATGAAAATGTATTTCTTTTATCTGAAGTTCCTTGCAAATATCGCCTTTTGTGCTATTATTTTCATGTTTCTGTGATAAAAGTGGGCGCTTTTTGCAGTAATGAAAAGCTCAACTATTTCATTTACGTTGTTTTGAGTAAAAAGCTTAGGTGCTGTTTGGATTTGTGGCTCAAATCTCAAATGGATCTGGCATTTTCAGTGGCGGACCATTCGGCAATGCGTATGGATCAGTCCTGAAAACGAGAATCACAATGCATGACCATCCATTTACACATTTTCTTCTCCAAAACATTTCGATTTTTTTGCAGAAAAGCACAAGTGCGAAATATTTGGGGCTCTAAATTTTGTGCATAGTGCTTTTATTCTTTGGCATTTCGGAACAGGAGATCTGGCCTAGTTTTTCGAAGATCCAATGGGCTGTGTTTGGATGCACGAGAGAATGGAATAGAGAACATTCATTTTGATATGATAAACACAACAAAAAAGCAATGCTGTTTCCTAGTATTTATAATGATTGGCCCCAAACCGATCTTGCTATGTCCTTTCTTTCGGGTCCAACTTGATTGTAACCTAGTTTTAACTTTTAGTATGAATGTTAAGGAATCTGGAATATGGTTATTTCCACTTCATTAGATTAACAACTGCAATTCAGTTTCCATTGAAAAAATAAGACAAATTGCAACTCAATTCGATGGTGCATCCAGATGCACATGATCTGTGGTTTTACCATGACTCCCCACCACTCTTTGTCTGTATTTCTTTCTTTCTTTTTGTTCTCCAATGGAAAAATCTGTTTCATGCTTTTAAACTGGCAAATGTATCTAAAGTTGCCATCATTTTCTCAATTATTCGAACCTATAGAAGTCTCTGTGTGGGTGATTTATTTAGAAATAGGAGAATCATTGCATTGGAAAAGTTGGAAGTGATTGTGTTATGGAGCTCATAAGTTGAACTTTGATGGAAGTTATGCTGCTAATTGTGTGCATCTGCAGGGAATAGTCTTGCCTCATAATGGGTCGGGACACCCTACCCTGTGTTGTTAAAAAAAATGTTGCTAATCTAGGTCCATTGGCCGTTTTTGGTTTCTCTAGAGAATTATAATTGAGTTGGTTTTATCGAACATTGGATCAATGGGGACCTTTACCGAAGTTGGGAGAAGTATGCTCTTGGTGAAGTTTTAGGAATGTTTCAGCAATTGCTTTCGATTCCATAAACCATTGGCAGCAGTGGGTGACTCATTGAAGACTGTTAGTTGTACAAAGGTTGAAGTTTCTTTTCCCTGGAATTTTACGTATGCTCAGGGGTAAATTACTGATTTCAAGGAATTTTTTGCATAGGCTCCTGTCCTTTTAAAAGAAAAGCCAGTGAGAGCGATTCTCGGTGTCCTCTCTGTCTTGGAATGTTGATTCCAATTGTCTGTTGATGCACCCTTGACTGTGTCTTTTCTTTATTTCATTAATCATTCTGGAATATGGTGGTATGATCAGTAAATAAAAAAAAAAATTGTGCAATAACTATGTGCATAATATTTGTTTTCCTTTATAATCAGCCAATTGTTCTTTGTTCCAGAACTAGTTTAGATTTTAGGTGTGAGTGGAGCATACTGATGAGAATAAAGCATGTCTTGGTCATTTGGGACTGCAGGTTTAAGATTCATGTTACTTATTGATGCAGGTTAGAGCATTACGTGAGAAGGCAGAGGAGATATTTGTGCAATAACTGTGTTCCTAGTATTTGTTTTCCTTTATAATCAGCCAATAGTTCTTTGTTCCAGAACTAGTTTAGATTTTAGGTGTGAGTGGAGCATACTGATGAGAAGAAAGCATGTCTTGGTCGTTTGGTACTGCAGGTTTAAGATTCATGTTACTTATTGATGCAGGTTAGAGCATTATGTGAGAAGGCGAAGGAGATATTGATGGAAGAAAGTAATGTCCAGGTGATGGCTGTTTTGGTATTTTCATGCAGTTTTACTTCATTTCGTTTTAATATCTTCTGAAGGTTGATTTACTTTCTTCTAGTGCAAAGATTGGGTTTTCTTAATCCTAGGTTGGGTGTTTGTCTATTAACTAAAGTGGTACAACTGGTTTTAGGTTGAGAATGTGGAAGATATGGATGTTATTATTTGTTGTTTTTATGCTTTCTATCTGGCATCAACTATTGCTGTTAGTGATGAGGAATTAGTTTTAGTGTCATAAGTTATTTAATTGAAGGTGTGACACCTCTATCATATTGGATATAATTCTATTTTGTGGACATGCAAATGAGGTGTTACTGCAAGAACAGTGTTTTTTGCTACTTTAGTTGCTTTATATTGCCTTTTGCCTTATAAGTTTTATTATAAAGTTTGATTGTTGAACTGTTTTCTCAACAGAAAAAGGGCTATTGGAATATGGGTATTACTGTCATGTGACAATAAGTTTATAGGAGTTCAAACACCATATATCTGAAAATGACATTTGAGCTGCTGGAAAATTCACAAGTTGCTCTAATTTCTCCTGCAGTGCAGAAGATTCCCGGTTGGTTGACCTGGATATGGCATCTCTGCAGCAGATTCCAATCTCATTATTGATCAACTCTATCCGCACATATGGCCTTAGAGATCTCTTTGTAGGCCAAAATACAAAAGCTAAGATATAAAGAGATCTTTCAAATCTAGAGTTCACTAATTAGATCTACACCATGACAAAGATTTACGGCTAAGTAAATAAGTTCCAAATCTAGAAAGGGAAGGAATGAGTAGAAAGTTTCTAAATCTTAAAGGATCTTCCCAAAGTAGAAAACTACTAATGAATTAATGACATATGAGATCCTATTAAAGATTCTCCAAGACGGAAGTCTCTTGGAATAACTGAAGTATACTGAGTATGAGCTTTCTTACATCAAGCCCACAATCAAAGTGGGTCAATGAGTCCATTCAATGGTGATGGGTGGCCTGATGCATCATTTTCCTACACCACAAGTTCATGTCATATACTGTGGATGAACTATAACCTAATCTAAGTTTTGTTGCTTTCTGTGCTGCAGCCTGTGAAAAGTCCCGTGACGATATGTGGTGATATTCATGGGCAATTTCATGATCTTGCAGAACTTTTTCGAATTGGAGGGAAGGTATTTGTTCTCACTAAGGATATCTTTTTTTCCTGTTCAACCCTTATGTTTGCACTTCAGTAATGGCTAAATTTTCGGACCTGTTATGCCAATGAGGATAAACAGCTCTTGAAGTACTGTAGTAGGTCCAGTGCCATTAATTTGAATATTTTTCAGTATGGTAATATGTCTCTATGTTCTAATTTAATTCAATCTATTTACTCTGCATGCTGATTCAATTGGTAATATAGTTTCTATTTTTTACATGTATTTTTGAGTGATTATGCTTGGTGAATGAGGGTCAAGGACTCACAATGTTGTGTGCATACTGCACACTCATCTAGATTGAGATGAATCATCATACTAGGAACCAATTTTCAGAGGATATCATTTTCCTATTTGTGGCCTTGTGGCTCCTGTGTGTACCATTTTTTCTTTGTTAATGAGGACACATACCTCGCTGTGGTAAGCTTTGCAGGAGGCCAATGGCCACTCAGACAGCCGTCCATACATGGTTGTCTTTTCAACATCCATGAGATGGCAAAACAAGAATCAAGATTTTATTATTATGCATTTTACAAGAAGAGACGGTCATCAGTTGCTTTTCTTTGCAAGTTGTCTATTGTGTGACCCAGATACTTAGTAGTGGGCCTCACATTTGCATTTCAACCCTAGGTGCCCATGATCTTAAAGTTAAACCCTCGATTATTGTTTCCTGCTGTTGAATTATTATGCTTTAGATTGCTGGAAGCTACAAGTGCTTAGCCATTGTTTTCCTTGATTATCCTAAATCAAAGCCCACTCCAGATGAGCTCTCTTAGCTGGTAAAAATTGTACAAGTTCACTGTGGATTCTTAGGAACATATCTGCAACTACCAATTGCTCAAATTCATTCCATTGCTAAAAACATTCCACAAGGATGGTACCTGTTTGGTGCTTCATTATCATTCTGTATCTGGTTGGATGATACCTGCATGGTTACGTATTATGCCAAAGAACCTCCAATACTACTTGTTTACGAGGAGATCTGGTTCTGAAAAATATACATCCAAGCGCATATTGCCTAACCATGGAGAGTAAGGGCCTATTCGTATTTATAATGCCCTTAAGTATTTTGTCATTCATTATTTTCAAGTTTGCTAGTTAGACCTCAATTCGTTCGAGCATTTTGAGAAGGTTGGTTAGCATTAATTTTGTGTTTTGGTGTATATGTATCTGTTTATTAGATTAAGCTGCTTTGGCTCCTATATTTGTCAATGCATGTTCTATTATTTGATGGCTCTCACATACATATTCTTTGGTTGGTTTCAACTCTCATTTTATTCTGAATGATACCTCTGTTATTATATACAGATCCACTTTTGGAATCTTATGGCTGCTTTTCTTGACTGTTAGTGTCCAGATACCAATTACCTGTTTATGGGAGACTATGTGGACCGTGGATATTATTCAGTTGAAACTGTAACGGTAAGAGCTGAATCAGATCAATGATTGTTCCAATATTGCAGGACATATGATGAGCACTATTAGGTTCGCATACTTTTGATACACACATGATTGCTGCATGCATGACAACCACTTTTTCCTAAAATATTTCCCGTTAAGGGCCTGTTTGGTCTTCCAATTTCCTATGAAATGCAAAGTAAATGAGCCATCATTATCATTTCCAGGTGTTTGTTTAAACAAGAATTATAGCTTGTAAATTGAAAGTCAACTACACTTGCAAAGAAAGTAGGTAAATTAAATTGTATTCATTACATTTTCACATTCTAAAACTACAATTTTTACAGTGATTTCTGTGTGAAACAAACAACGTAGCAAAATCATCATTACATTCAAATGTAAGTGATGTCACCACACAATTACAATAGTAAATAATCATTACCCATCTACAGCCATTTAATTTTGTAATTGGAAAACCAAGCAGACCATAAGGTCTACATTAAGCCCCCATTAGATTTCATGCATGAGGGGGAGAAGGGTGTGACTTTCAATTGTGATGTTAGCGATAAATGTTGTTCTCGTCTTGAGTTTCCATCAAAATTCTATTTGTCTGCTTCTCTCCCAAGTATTATTCTGCATTTAAGCAATGCTGTTTTACATGGGATTCAACTGTATGGTAGTATGCTTGAATTGGAGGTCAACTACCTTTGCTGGCTCACCATTTGAACCCTTTTTTTCCCCTCTCAATTTTGGTGCTGTACAGTAAGCATTCGGACCAAGCTCAAGAAAGAAAAAGAAAGGCCTTTTCCCATTCTCCCAAGTTACCTCATGAAATCACCAGTGTCCCTGGGTCTTTTCAGTCAACTTCATCTGAAAATTGATTTTTGGAATTTTTGGACTTATACCACATTTATCTGAATGCTTTACATTTTTAGGCTTGAAGATGGTTTTGGTGGAAAGTTGCACTAAGAATCTGATAGTTGTTTGAGGCACATTTGAACAAAGTGGAATGTGGTTTGCATATAGGGTGGGAAAATTGGATCCTTACTCATGGCTCAGTGGTAGACCCTATGGGTTTCAACACTGAGGTCATAGGTTCGAGTACCCATGTGGTGTGTGGGTGTGAAGGCGTGTGTATAAAGGAAAAAAAAGGGTAGGGAAGTTTATCTTTTTTTCTTCTTCTGATAAATGTTTATAATTTGATCTTAACAAGCTCCGGAAACACCCATTTAGATTGGCCAGGAGATGGCCATTGGAGCTAATTGTGGGTTGTGGCGTAGTAATTCTTCAGGGTTTTTGTTTTATTTTATTTTTAAATGCCTTGTGGATAGTCATGATTAAGCGTGTTGAGTTTCATTGGTTGGCTTACAACCTGCTCTTTGAATACGGTGACACTTGGGATGTGCATGGATTCTACATTAGGTCTGCCCTGTTGTTTTTTTGCTTTTGAATACGGTGTTCTGTTCATGTTAGAATAATGTTGTGCTACATTACGTTTCAAAAAAGAAATGCTACATTCATCAATTAATTCTAACTTTTTTTTTAATTTGAAGTTTTATGCCAAGTCTGTGCCAGATGCAGTTTCTCTTTGTACTATTTAGCTAGAGTCCTGACATATTCTAAGAGTGGTACTGATTGATTCATTTTTCAGCTCCTGGTGGCCCTGAAGGTGCGCTATCCTCAACGAATTACCATTCTCAGAGGAAATCATGAAAGTCGCCAGGTATTTGGTACACTGATTTAGTTTCACTTGTTTCCTTTTTCTTTTCCCCTATTTGGTCTAATTGACTTTATTGCTGTAGGTTAGGGATTGTAAATTAGTTTCGATTGCATGGTCTGACCTGAGAGATCAAATATCATGACACATTATAGTCCAGAGACGTTTCGTTGTCTCCAAAATGGCTGTTTCTCTGGTTCGAGATGTATGGACTGTCAACTACTACTACTTATTTCTCTGGGGACTTTGAAGTTTGAACTGTATATTTCTTAACTGTTTTGCAGATTACACAGGTTTATGGATTTTATGATGAATGTCTACGCAAGTGAGTTTCTTATACACATTCATGTTCTATTGAGATCTTTATCCTTACTGAAGAGATATTATTCATTAGTCGTGGTTTTCTAACCTTAAAAGACTTCTGCAGAATTCCTTAAATAGTCTGCTTTTGTGATTATTTCTATGGCCTTTGATACTGAGATACTTGTAAAAGTGCCACTTTCCATTGTCAATGTTGCATTATTAGGTGCAAATTAGCTTATTTTTTGTTGAATCAGTACAAACCAGTATCCATGCTTGTGTTTTTTCGTCTTCTTTCTTTCTTGTTCCAACGTCCTATTCCTTTTTCTGTGACTAAAATTTCTTTTAATTATTCCATGCTTTTTACTCCCCTTGTATCAACGTCCTATTCCTTTTTCTACGACTATAATTATCAAAAAGAAAAAGAAAAAACGTTGGCATTGGTCTCTTACTTTAATTCTTAAAACTTCATATGGAAAGGCCATCCATCAAAATTAGATGTTTCCTGCCTATTATCAGATACACAATACTTGCCAATGCCATATCTAGGTGTTGTCACTCTCTCTCTCTCTCTCTCTCTCCAAGATGGGTTTGGACCTGGTCAAGGATAACAATAAACCAGGCATTTAAACAATCATATAAATAAATCATAGGAGGTTCCACAAACCACAGTTGTACTTCTAACTTGGAGCTGGTTGTGGCAGAAATGATTCTATCATTGTCGTTTTAAGTTGGAGCTGGCTTGTAACATCCTCCTCACGTGGTGCATAACAAAGTGTAGTTAGCATGCAGTATCCTTTTTGCTCTAATATCTTTGGTGTATTCCTTTAGTGAATAACTAAGTTATATTAGCATCAAAGAGTGTTATGCTGATGTGTGCTCTAACATCCATCCAGTTCATTAAGTGCACAACCTAATCAAGTTGTGGCACTAAGCAAGTTATGTTTGCCAACTGAAGTTTGGTAGAACAATGTTCCTCAGATTGATCCTTCTCGTCTGGTAGTCGATTTCAGTTTAAATATTGTTGAACTTGTAAACATTTGGATACACTACCATTTTCTTTAGGGCCTGTTTGGGAGTGTGGATTTGGAACCCCCTGGATTTGAAATCCTTCTGTTGTGTTTGGCACCCTGGATTCAGAATCCCCTGTAATCCAAAAGTAGCTATGCATAGTATATTCACAGGGGTTTGAATTTAATTACTAATTCAACTTTAATATCTCTAATTAGTGTATGTAATGTTTGACACAATGGTTGTGTAATAAGCCCATTGAAATATATACTTTGCCCGGAAATGATGAAATTTCAAGTCTCGGATGGGCCACAAGCACAAGATCACGTCCGAGTGACTAATGATTTTTAACTGTTGATTTACATGGACAATGTTTGGATGGTGCTGATCATCGTATTAAAGTAATTATAGTGATGCAATTGATTATCTGATTGTTTTGGGATATCATCGGTGGGCCTTGTGCCCAATAGATTAGTAGTCCAGTGACACACATGTTACACATGCAACTCTTGGAAGGATTTTAGATGTAATCCAAGCTTTCACGTTGGATTTCAAATCCCCTCTGAGGGGATTTGAATCTCCCAGTTACTTTATGGTGCCAAACATACCAGGGGATTTGAAATCCCCTCAAACCCCCTGAATCCATGGTGCCAAATGACCCCTTAGGTTGAAACTGAACTGGAAACCATATTTTCTGAAGCCCTGGTCATTCTCTTTTTATCATATTGTAGTATTCAAACCCCAATATGAAGCTTAACATTTCTCCTTTTCACTGAATACAAATCTGTACTTTGTTTTTGTTGGCAGGTATGGTAATGCAAGTGTATGGAAGATCTTTACTGACCTTTTTGACTATTTCCCATTGACAGCTTTGGTTAGTAGGCCTCTTCCCTCGTTTATTTATATTCTGCTTTCCCACTTTTCTGAGCCTATTGCAAATTCACTTAATTGATGGTTGAACTAAACTGGGCTTAGTTGGCTATTCATTGGTGGTCATGCCAAGTTCGTTATGTTCCTTCTTGGCTGTGAATGTCAAGTTCTAAACAATCTGTTATTTGAACTCTTTGAAGGTCGAATCGGAAATATTTTGTCTGCATGGTGGCTTGTCTCCATCCATTGAGACCCTTGATAACATACGGAATTTTGATCGTGTTCAAGAAGTCCCCCATGAAGGGCCAATGTGTGATCTCTTGTGGTCTGATCCAGATGATCGCTGTGGTTGGGGTATTTCTCCACGTGGAGCTGGATACACGTTTGGCCAAGTAATTCCTCTCTTCTCATTCTTATCAAAGATATGAAGCTTGGCCTGCGCATTAACCCATGTTATTGGTTATTGCAGGATATATCAGAGCAATTCAATCATACCAACAAC
Organism: Magnolia kwangsiensis; assembly: GCA_037074715.1. Classification (NCBI taxonomy): domain Eukaryota; kingdom Viridiplantae; phylum Streptophyta; class Magnoliopsida; order Magnoliales; family Magnoliaceae; genus Magnolia; species Magnolia kwangsiensis. The sequence continues at coordinate 105,355,647 of CM073581.1, forward strand.
CTCAAGCTAATAGCCAGAGCTCATCAATTGGTCATGGAGGGATTCAACTGGGGACATGTAATCACATGTTCTTTGCTATCTTGAGCTTTCCTTTGCTTCTGGGGTTAGAGGTTGAGATTTCTGTGCATTTAATGTCTGTTTGTTTGTAATCAATTAAAAAATGTTCATTTGTTTGTAACAGGAACAAAAGGTGGTAACCATATTTAGTGCACCTAATTATTGCTATCGGTGTGGAAACATGGCATCTATCCTTGAAGTTGATGACTGCAAAGGACACACATTCATCCAGGTCTCTCTCTCTCTCTCTCATCAACTAATTTTTATCCATCTTATCAATCAAAAGGTTGTGGGAAACACATACACGAAATCTGGTTCACTGCTTGAGACTCTGCCCAACCCTTTGAAAGAAATTTCAGATGAAACTGTTTTTAGGGTCCAGTGGTGGCGGAATCATAAAACTAGATGTAGCATGTATATGATGATCTAAACTGTTCATCATAAGGTGTAGACGGTGAGTCTTATTGGTATGGGTCAATTAATCTTGAGTGTGATTATGCACTATCTCAGCGCCTTTTAATGGAAGTTCCCATTATCTTTAAAAATAAAATAAAATCTTGAATGTCATTATCCGTGCCTTTCAGTTATAATTTCTGCCGGTGAAGCTGCACCAGTTTCGAACTTTGTATGTGAATCAAACAATTACCATTCGTCTTGTATAGAATGCCATATGATTATTTATCAATTGTTTCCTTGGATTCTTGCAAGTTACCATTTGGCTTCCCAAACCGATTCATTCTGCAAATGCTAACAGTTGCACATCAGTCATTGGGTCATATGTACTCGCATTTGTCACACACACACACACACACACACACACACACACACACACATATATATATATATATAGCGGAGCCTGCGCATGCCTGAGGATGAAAAAAATGGCTTTAAACTCCTGCTTTATAAATTTTGCTTAAAACTCCTTTATATGATTGCAGTTTGAGCCAGCTCCTAGGAGAGGAGAGCCTGATGTGACCCGCAGAACACCGGACTACTTCCTATGATGCAGCTGTCAGAGTTATTTGCTGATTTTGATGGCAGTGAGAGGCTATGCTTCCTGGTTGACACTGGGAGTTTGAAGATGTTGAGAACACTACCATCGGATGACATTTATAATTTCAAGCTGCTATGCTTGGTGGGGGGAAATGCATGTAAAAAAAAGTGAGCAGGTAAGGGTCCCATTAATTTGTTAGCATTTGGAACTGTGCTGGTTTCCTTGGAAGGAGGCAGTGGAGCAGGCAAAGCTGCAGCAGCATGTATCATTTCCAAGAAACATGGGTATTTTTTTTTTCCTTTTTAAATTTTTTTTTTTTTTTTCTGGGCATTTTGGTGTTCTGTAGAGGGAAGGGATTCTATTTTCATAGGGTGCTTTTCTCATCTCTTAGTTTCTATCCCAACTGATCAAATTCACTTCTTATTTGGATAGCTGCCTCGTGATTCGTCTTTGGTTGGGGCTCTGGTGATTTCCTAGATGTGTATGTGTAAAAACTCTAGTGAAGATAATATGCATACACACTGGGATATTCTCCTAAAAGGCCTACGTGAGTTTTATTACAATCGTTGAGGCTTATTTGATCTAATGGCATGAGGGAAGAATGTCTAGCATGGTTGTTGTGAGGCAACACTGAATTCATTAACTTAGTTTTGACTGTTTTTTTTTCCACCGGTGCATTGGATTTCTGAGACATACACCCCACCCTCACCCCCTTAATCTGGATTTGAAAGACGATGCTCTGTTCAAGCAAATTGATGAGGATAGGGCTCTGCTATGCCTCTTCCCAGGCGTTGATTGGTAAGCCAATGGCATGGTGTATTTGTAGGTAGGCATACGGTGGCTTTGCATTTTGGATTTTGTGAGACCCCTCCTTTCTCCGTGGAGCAGTGAGATTGTCATTGTCGTTGGTGGGCTGACTGACGGTGGTGGTACCCCTTTGGATGTTTTTTTTTTTTTTTAATTTAAAAAAAAAAAAGAAGAAGAAGAAAAAGCAGCAATTCAGCGGTGGTTGAATTGGCATGGTTTTCTCTAACACGCAAGGGAATTATGGAAGATCATTTTAAAGCTGAGCATTGGAGACTAAGCTGTGGCTATAGAATGGTAGTAGTGAAAATGGGGTTCACGAGGTGCATGCATAGCCACCCACCCACCCTGGTTTGGCTTAAAGGTGGTTTAAGCCTCGAAAGCCCTTTTGGAGGGCGAGCATCCAAATGTGCCGTTAAGTGTAACAGCTTTAGAGAATGCGGTTGAGTTCCCCCCCCCCCCCCCCACCCCTACCCCGCTGCTAGATAGAAATCATGCAATATTAGCCCAGATATCGCATTGTCATACCCTGACATTTGGGTACCGAATAGGGTATTCAAGACCCAAATCTCAAGTTCGTGCGTTTTAAAATATTAATTATTTATTACAATCCACATGATTTAATTAATTTTAATAGATATTCAACGTCATCTAAAAATAAAATACTGTTGAAATGTTTATTAAATTTAACTTTCTTGGTAGTTTTTTTTGTGTTTTTTTTTTTTTTTCTTACATCGAAATTTGAAATTTACATTAAACTTAAATAACAAAACTGAATTGAAAGTTAAACTAAACTTAATTTTCTAAAAAATTACAACTAATAGTAGAGGCCCGCTTGCTTGTGGTATTTTAGCACTATACCTGTGCATTTTTATAGTAGGGTGAGCATAACACCAGTAATGTCATTTTTTACTCAAAATATAACATGTTCAGATTATGTCAAATTTTTATAAACAATGAAAGAAAATATAATATAAATAATAAAAGAATATAAATTTAAGCAACAAAATTATAAAACTATGATACATATGATACTTTCCATGAATTCTTATAAGCAATATATATCATTTCTTACAACACCATACCCAAGTAGATGACCGCGTTGCATTAACGTGCATACACTGGTACCTCATGGTGATGGACTCATTTATACATTAGTTGGTCAAACTAATGCTCAAGTTGTACTTCTTTCGTATGTCCACGCACACAATTGTACTCATACGCCATACGCAAAAGAGACTCCAAAGGATTCGGTGAGTTTTAGGGTCTTTCACCCAAAGGACACAATCGCGTTACTTACTGACTTTAGGGTCTTGCAACCAAGGGACACGATTGCCCTATTTGCTTACGTTACATTCAACATATTAAATTGATGCTCAATGAATGCTAGACATGCATTTTAGATAAATCATTGTTTCGCAATAAAAAATATCAACAATATAATTTTTTTAATTTCTAATTAATAATTGTAGATATAATTTTGTTGAAACTTTAATAATTAAAATATTTAAATAAACATTATTTTTACTATTATTAAATTTAGTAAGTATTGATTTAATAATGTATAAGAAATATAATTAAGTCAGAATTTTTACTTAAATAAGATTAAATATTAGCATAAAAATATTTATTATTTTCATTTATTAAATTCTAAATTTTAAATTTTATTTTAATTATCACATAAACTTTTATATATATATATATATATATATATATATATATATATATATATATATATATATATATATATATATATATATAGTTCTGATATTAAATTAAAATTTAATAAATTTATATAAAGTGTTTTTTACAATTTAAGGATTTATATATATATTATTATTATTATTATTTTATTCACTAAATTCTAAATATTAAATTGTATTTTAATTATCACATAAACTTAACAAATATATATATATATATATATATATATATATATATATATATATATATATATATATATATATATATATATATATATATATATAGTTCTGATATTAAATTAAAATTTAATGAATTTATACAAATCAAGTATTTTTACAATTTAAGAATTTATTTATATTTATTTATTATTTTTATTCACTAAATTCAAAATTTTAAATTTTATTTTAATTACGACATAAACTTAACAAATATATTTTTTTAAAAATAAATAAAGTATTTTTTACAATTTAAGAATTAATTTATATTTAAATTTAACTTCAGATTTAAATCAATCAAGTTATAATCTAATTTATTAATTAAATTCCAAAGCTGATAAATTTGATTATTTTAATAACAAAATTTATTTAAATTATTAATTTCTAAAAGTTTAGAATTAAAATTATTATTTTTATATCAAATTATACTTTCAATAATTGATTAACTAATCTAATATAAGTAATATATATATATATATATATATATATATATATATATATATAAAATTTGAAATTTAAGATCTATTAAAATTTTGGAATAAAATAACATAACAATTAATTGAAAATGTTAAACTTCAAGTTAAGATCACATACCTTAAAAAAAACCTGATGGCCCGGCCCTGCTTCAATCTCTCTCCCTCTCTCTCTCTTTTTATTTAATTATTTCTTTTGTTTCTTATTTTATTTTATTTTTTAAAAGGAGGTAGAGTAACGGAATAAAAGAGGGGATTATGAGACAGTTTCGATTTGGTGAGAGAGTTCGGTGCCCATTACCATACGAAAAAAAAGAAAGGAGGGAGAGAGTGGGTTAGTCGACGGTGACGTGCGGAAGATAATTTATTCTTTTAAAAAATATATATATATTTTTAGATATGGTGGGTCCCACTAACGATGATATAAATCTACTTCGTCCATCATCTTGGCCTGACCATGAGATAATATAAGGCAAAAAATGAGACTGATCCAAAACTCAAGTGGGCCACACGAAAGTAGACAGTTGGGTTGGTTCCCACAAAAAAAAAGGTTGTTACATTGGAAAAGACTTTAGAACCCACGGGATCCTTTGAAGTCTCCTTTATATACGATGTATGAATATAATTGTGTGCGCGTACATACATTAGAGATACAATTGGAACAGTAGTGTAACTAACTAATGTATAAATGAGTCCATCACCATGAGGTACCAGTGCATGGGCGTTAATGCAACGTGGTCAACCACTTGAGTACGGTGTTGTAAGAAATGATATATATTGTTTATGAGAATTCATAAAAAGTATCACATGAATCATAGTTTTATAATTCTATTACTTAAATTCATATTCTTTTATTATTTGTATTCTATTTTCCTCCATTGCGTATAAAAATTTGATATAATCTTAAACATGTTAAATTTTAGAAAAGAAATGATCCTACTAGGCCATTATGCTCACCCTACTATAAAAATGCACAAGTGTAGAGCTTAAATATTTCGAGCAGGCGGGCCTCTACTATTACTTGTAATTTTCTAGAAAATTAGGTTTAGTTTAAATTTTAATTCGATTTTATTATTTAGGTTTAGTTTAAATTTCAAATTTTGACGTAGAAAAAATAAAAAAAAAAAACAAAAAGAACGAAAGAGAAAAACTATCAAAAAAGTTGAACTTAATAAACATTTTAGTAGTATTTTCTTTTTAGATGACATTAAATATCTATTAAATTTGATTGAGTCATGTGTATTGTAATAGATAATCAATATATTAAAACTCACGAATTCGGGTGCCAAATGTCGAGGCGTGACACATTGATTGGCTGATCTCATGTGTGCCCAATTTATGGAAATTAACAAATCAAATTTCATCTCAGTCGCTTGTTCTTTATAAATTATTAGTTTTACGCCCACCGATTCAATGGATGGGACGGACAGGAGTTAACATTCGTTGCGATTTTGCAATGGATCTTCTTACAAGGTGGAAGGATTAATGTCTGAAGGTTTCAGATTGAGGTACGTGTCATGCGATGTGATCCCGCTGACTATGTATCCAGCTCGTTCTAGAATGCTCTAGAAAGAATTCCATAATACTCGTCCAGAGTCCAGGAATCTAGGCATTTATAAGCGCCATGAATATGTTCTCTCGTTCCACACAACCCAAAACTGTCCAACGTGCATGAAGTATGTGCTGCCGTACTTTCAACCTAGAACCCGGTATGCTGTCTGATCCAAACTTTTCCAAAATTCGATGAGGCCTTATTTTACACTTTCCGATGGCCTATATAGGCTACCTGAGTGTCTGGATCAGCCTAATTTGGTATGGCACCATTGATGGACGGTGTATCTCATGAGTATAAAGTCAGCCCCATGCCGCTACACTTGCAGTTTCGTTAAGAGATGAAAATGGTTGGAGGGTGACCGTCCGTAACATGCACACAGCAATTGTTTAAAAAGTATTCATTTGTTGAGCTTGGACAGTAGACTAGTTATCCTTTTAGCCATCTATTTGAGTGTACCAACTACAGAGGCAGTGGAAATTTTTATACCATACTCCCTCTTAGGATACAAGGGTTTGGACTGAGGTATGCATGTAGGCATGCACATTAGTGTTAATAGCCATGCCTAGTAAACCTATCAAATGACTCCCATATATGATCCCAATCACGTCTATGATTAGCCATTTAACAGCTTGAAAAATTATTACATGCACCAGGGCATTCTCTACCAGGCTGGTCCTGTACTCTGCTGACCCACCACAAATAAATATTACAAACTACAAATCAAAACCATAATTGTCCATGGTATATATTCAAATCCACCCCCCTAATGGTCAGGATCATTTCTACTGAAAATGAACCATGGCCTTCCATGGCAGAGCCTACCTCCTGAAGCAAGTCTTACTACTACTCACATGGTCCAAGTACCCAAGAAATTTCCGGTTCCAAGTATGATTTCTGCAAAAAGTTGACCCCATATAGCCAGGGCAGGCATTGATGATGATGCATTGATGGCTTTCACCGAAAAGTGTTATTCCACTTAATATGTGGTGGATTTCTCTACACTATAAAATCATCATCATCATCTAAAAATTTTCCCAACTAATTGGGGTTGGCATTTCTCTACATTAGAGAATATGACATACAAAACCAATACCGATCGAATAATGCCTATTACAACCTCATGAGTTTGGGGTACTAATATACAACGCCCAACTGCATTGAGGGTGCATATATACCTGTCACTAACCCAGATGGGTGAATAGCGATGGGACCAGATCCACCACTGACCATGCAAGGCCTGTGTACTGAAGGAACCTTATGCCGGTATCAACATCGTACGGTTCCTGTGAGAAGATCTTCTGAAGATAACCCAAAGGTGGCCTACTGTCGCACTTGTTTTTACTGCTGATGGATCCTTTCAGTGACGGAATGTAGCACGATGACCTTATTGGGATGCCCATAGTGTTGCATACTACAGGAAGTGTCCATTTTGCTAAGGCTTTGCTGCAAAATTTCACAAGGAGTATTGTGGGGATGCCAATGAGTATCCTTCCCATGAAGACAGGAAAATTTAGCTGTGGGGTAAATATGTGAGGTACATCTTCATGATGAAATTGAAGGTATGTTTGCTGGACTCCACTAACCTGCACAGGCAGCAGCACAATATGAGACTAGCGGGTCAAATACCAACAGTAAGAAACTGCTCTTCTAACTAACGGCTTGAGTACATTACAGTAGAGCCACATACATGATATTTATCTTATGTGATATATAATGATCGGTTATTTCAATTTTGAGGAAAGCTATTCCTGAAGCCCATTTCCACACAAACACGTTACATGCATGTGGGAACCAGCATGTTTAGGCCCCTAAAGTGAGTGTGCTCCTTGGCTCAGAAGATGCTGCTGGTCCATTTATCAGGTGCGCCCTATATATACAAAGAGATGGATGGAAAAATGATAACAAATGGTCTTATATTCAACATGACGTAGTGTAACTGGTGAATGGACCTGCCTCATTTTTGGGATTGTAAACATGTACTTGGGAGACCACCAACTTCTGGGTTTCTGCAGTGCTGATGCTTGGAGTCTTGGACACTCCCAGATACAACATGACACTTCAAAAACTACACAAACAAAAGAGTCCTAGTGGTGCAATTGAAAAATGCCACTTGTTAGATAGAGAGGTATCCAAAGAGTCTCTCAAAAACATAGTTCCTTTTTCATCTTTCTTGATTATTTTTGTTGCGTGAATTTCTTTTGTCAAGCAAAAGATCTCTCTCCTAGCCCTCAAGCTTGCCTCCATTCTTTAGCTGTTGAAAACAACTCATAAGGACTTCTCTCCAGACTTCAATACGTTTTTCATTATTTGTATCATGAAACATACAACAAAATGGGTCGTTGCAAAGCCCGGGTGAAGGGCAGTGAGGGAAACTTCATTTTCCTAGCTTGTGTGCAGCTCAACAATGGAGTTCACTTAATCAATACACTCCTCTTCCTCACCCTACTGTCACACACACACACACACACACACACACACATGTTTCTCTGTAGGCCAATTCATTTTTCTATCATTTTTGGAGTTGAACATGTAACTGACAGGCTTTAGCATTAATGATATCAATTCATGTAAGCTTTCGGCGGTGGGAGATGTTGGAATCATGGAGGTTTATTTAGATTTCATTTTACTGTACGTAAGGTTAACGGCTAGCTACATGATTCCTCAGTGTCGCCTTTTATGTTATTACTCGAGAAGCTAATGAAATGGCTGTTGCTCTTTCAAAAGAAGGGTTTTATTCCTAGCCACTATTTTGATGAACTCTGCATTTTCCATTTTCATTTAATTAAGCTTTTTTCACTTATTAAAGGAAATAATTCATCAGGATTTGCATAGACCGAATGTGACAACCAGACAAGCAAATGAGGAGCAAATTCCAAGCTGCATTGTCGTATTGAGAGAGGTACCAAGGCAGTGGCTTTTGGTTTTGGGTGAAGCAATGAAGAAGGTGACAATTACTCAATTATGAAAAGTTAAAGGTAGGGAGAGATGGCAAAGGTTGCAAATTACAAGGTGGCAAGGCATGATCATCAAATAGAAATTGCAGCGTATATTGCTCTTGGTGATAAATGGATTGAAAAATTGCTAAGGAATACAATCCTTGGTCAAGAATCTTCTATGGTTGAAGTTGGAGCCCTAGATGAGTTATATTACCATGTCAACCAGGTATGTGAATATAAACATTTGTTGGACATGAAATTTCTTAATTTTTCTTTTTTCTTTTTTCTTTTTTGAGTGGAATATTGTTAGACATGCACACTACAACGTGGCATACCAAATTTGGAAAGGTACCTTTTGTTTTAAGTATAATTCACAAGGTGTCATTTTTTAGCACATTAAGAGTCTATTTCAAATCATCATCATCATCATCTAAGCTTTATCCCAAATAATTGGGGTCAGCTACATGAATCCCGTTCCACCATTCCACTCTATCAAGGGCCAAACCTTCAATTAGACCATAGATCACCGAGTCTTTTCTTATGACCTCCATCCATGTCCTTTTGGGTCCTCCCCTTGCCCTTTTAGAGCCTTCAACTAGTACCAACTCACTCTAAATGGCATCTTCGTCTGGTCTCCGTTGAACATGACTAAACCATCCAAGTCTACTTTTCCTCGTCTTATTACCTATTGGTGCTATGCTTAAGTTTACTTAAATGCATCCATTTCTAATTCTATCCTTGTCTTGCCACTGGGCCATCTCAACATCCTTAGCTACACTCATACTATGAAAATGGTGTTCCTTAATTGGCCAACACTTTTTCCTATAAACCATGGTTGGCCTTATAGCTATCCTATAAAATTTCGCTTTCAGTTTCAGTGGTACACAACCATCACATAAAACTCTAGAAGTACATCTCCATTTCTTACACCTAGCTTGAATTCTATGGGCAACATTCATCTCAATATATCCACTCTCATGACCCAATGTATCGAAAGTGGTCGTTTTGGGAAAAATCTTTTTTTTAAAAAAATAAAAATAAATTTTATAATGACAACAGGGTGTCCCCGCCCTACTATGAAAATGGTGTTCCTTAATTGGCCAACACTAGCTATCCTATAAATTTCCCTTTCAGTTTGAGTAGTACACAACCATCACATAAAACTCTAGAAGTACATCTCCATTTGAATTCTACGGGTAACATTCATCTCAATATATCCACTCTCATGACCCAACGTATCGAAAGTGGTCATTTTGGGAAACATCTTCTTTTTTTTTTTTTTAATGACGACAAGGTGTCCCGGCCCCATTTTGAGGTGAAGACTATTCCCTATGGATACACACAATCACCCGCAAACCATGTGCATCTGGAAATCCTAGGGAGGGGAATAGAACTTGCGTTTGTGGGAGCACACCCACAATGCTTCCCATTTTACCAAACCCCATGGGGGTATTTCAGGAAACTTCTTGGTCAACAATCTTAACTAAATTCTCATTCTCACTCTTACTATTACTAAAATTGCACTCCATAACTCTGTTTTAGTCCGGGCTAAAATTTCAAACACTTCAGATTCTAAAGCATCCCTCCATAAACCTAGTTGTGTTTACGACTTCCCTTATCTTGTCAATCAAAACTATGTCATCTGCAAACAACATATGCCACGGGATCTCTTCGTACCAATGCCTCGTTAACTCATCCATAATCAACAAGAAAAGGTACATTATCTCTTCCTACTTTGAATGACATCAAATATGTAGCACCAATCACCAAAGTATATTCATGCATATGGGGTTATCTAGATTAAATAATACCCTATGATGATAAATTAATCAACTTCATCTGCTTATCAAGAGGAGTGATACTTGCAATTTAACGGGTAAAATTGCTAGAAATCTACATGAGAAGTGCACTGAAACTTGTTGGCATGGGCAGATATTTTTGTTTGGATTACCAAGCTTGAACATTTGAAAGGGCATAGAAATCTCATTTTTAAAAAGAAAAAAAAAATAATCACAGGTCTTTCCAAGCACCAAGTTGAGCATCACCCTTTCAATTAAATAAAAAGGTCTTGAAATTGTAAAATAAAATATGTAGATCCATTGGAATTCTTTTCTTTAACTTTCTAGATGAATTCCACTAGGACTTTCTTCTTGAAAGAATATTTAGAGCATGAAATTAGCAAAAAAGTTTTACTCATGATGGTCAAAATCGTATGATTTAGGATTTGAATTGCATTTTATATTTATATGATGCAAATTGTAGCCCCGACTTTTTGTTCGTTTTTTTTCACCCTTCAACACAAGCACGCACACACAAAAATCAAGATATATCTTTTTTGCCGGTCAATGGAATCGAATGCCACTTTTTCCAATGTGATTCTACATTCAAGAAAGTTACAAAAGAACATAATTATTAAAAGAATCTTGTGTGTTTTCTAGGCTAAAATATCATGATGATATGTATTACTTTTCCTGGTGCATATTGAAGACAAATGGGTGATTGATGAGTTTTTATATATTTTTTCTGATTTATTTAATAATTTCTGATTTTTAAAGAAATATCTTATGATTTACGATACAATTTGCAATTCAATACGATTCGACCCCCTATTACAATTTGTGATAAGATAGCCATTCTGCCTTTTAATCAATAATTAATTATGATAGAGGATGTAGAAGAAGGGACATCCAAAATAGGAGAACGATATCCAATCAATGTAACCAGTCTCAAAACACCAACTGTTGAATCAGCCTCTTCATCTTACTCATTGCAGGCATGGTACAAAGAAGTCCTAAGAGGCTAGCATTAATTCTATCAGCAAGTCCCCATGGGTATTGATTGCCTTCCATCCAGTGACATTTAAGGAGTCTCCACCCACAGATACTAGACTAGAGAAGGAACCACAAACAGACTGATTTCTTGTGAATGTCTCGACTTCCTTTGGATTTTTTGAGGCCTAAAGCAATCTCTAATCACCCCTTTTTCTTTAAACATCTTCTAACATCTGAACCTAGTCTTTCTGAAGAAGATGGTGGGGACTATTGAGCTTTGTGAGAAGTGGCATATGGAACTGTTGCAACTTCCTCCTGCTGTAAATGCAACTGTACTGAAGTCTTGCACTCTTATTGCCAGTCCCATACCCAGATAAAGGATGATTGCGTCATAGAGGAATGGCAGAATGAGATTCATGCAGCAAATTCCAATTAGTTGGGATATGGCTTAAATGATGGCAGCAGTGGCGGTGATGGTGATGATGATGGTGTTCAACCAACCCATGTTTTCACTAATGAGGGAACCCCCACCAGGCCAGGGTAATGAGCCATCAGAGTCGTGATTTAGAGCTCCTCGATGGGGCAATCTCTACCCCTCCACTCATTCATTGATGCTGTCTTCACCTACCCCACCATCGCTTTCCAACATCTAAGCATGCCTCTCCTTTAATACAATAGAACTTGCAGATCCACAGCCATGGAATGATAAGGCTTTTCATTTCCTCTTAGCTTTTCCTATGAAATTCTATTATTTCTCCTAGATGCCCCATAAAAAATCAAAGGGTGGAGTCTCCAAAAAGTCCCACCTTCTACATAAGATTTGCTTGACCGAACTGCCAATTAAATTCTTGCATCAACCATACACAAACAAATCAAGGATGACGCTTCACACAACTTGTGAACAATGAGAACTTCAATGGATGGCATCTCTTTCATAGAACTATGTAGCATGGGCCTATTTGAGAAGTGGAAGCCTTTGTGATGAAGGTGGTCAGCACTCAGCTGGATTAATTTCCATCCAAGAGAGCGTAGAACAGAAAGGTCCTCCCAGAATCTAAACTTACCACTGCACCGTCCTAAAAATAAGGTCCTTGCTAAGTTTACTCCCACTGATAGCATGGCACAATTGCTGATCCTCTATAATTCTAGCATCTGCCCTAGGATCCCATCCCCCTCTTGCAGGCTTGCAGCCCATATTTACGTAGTTAGTTAGTTCAAATTGTCTCATTCCTTGTCCGATCTTTCTTCTTCTTCTTCTTCTTCTTTTTTTTTTCTTTTTTTCTTTTTGGACCAATTATTCTCACTCTTTTTTGTTTTTATTTTTCTATTGATTACTCTCACTCCTCCCTAGTTGGACGATCCCTCTAACGAGGTGGAATCATGCTCCCACTCCCGCTCCTGCTTCCAAGCTATTTATAGTTGCTACGATTTTGATTCCCACCCCTTGGATCTATCGTATGCTTCACACTCTGTGCAACAATACTCTGATGTTCTTAGATTTGCAAAGTCTTCCCATAAAACCAAATGAAATTTCATATCTTTCCTCTTCAGGTGCTCCTAGTGGGTCAAAATACCCTCCGGTAAGGAGGAGATGTCACTTTGACACTACAAGCCTCCTTTCAAACCTTTCAAACATGGGATACCACAACTTTAGATGACTCGCTGATACGAAGAGGAGCCCCCAATAAAACACCAAGAGAGTTACGTTCATGCAACCTAACAAACACACAATTTCGTCAAGGCAACCATCCTATACTCGCTCATCCAAAACCAAACGAACATGCAACCTATTCCTTTATGAGATGGACGCCTAAACCTGGAAGCCGGCAATTAATTCAGTTCGGTACTGTCTACAAGGGACTGCTCAATTGGACTTCTATGAGAAGAAAAATAAATAGAGAAAGAAAGAAATGCTAAACATCCTTTGATATGGAAATAAGAGTGAGAATTTAGTGCTTACTATACCCAAGGCAACACCATTGAAGGCCGTGTGGAACTCATAGCTCGGCGTTGGATGTTCAGGTGTTGGGTAGGCAAAGAGCAATAAGAAAGCTAGAATGGCCCAGAAAGACGTAACTGCAAAACAAATAAAGCGCCCGGGTAAACAGCATTAACTAAAGAAGAAAGTCATAAATTAACAGACAATTCTCACAACAACAACAAAATGGAATTTTCAATGTACATACCATTCTGTCCAGAGATGATAAAACTGTCGACATATTCATGAACTGACAACCAAAATGTGAGGATCACAAGCCCCATGACAATTCCACCAATGATATCAATCAAGCTGTGCATGCCGAGGTAAATTCTTCCTAACAAGCAGACCAAAAATCTCTTACAGAACAGAAAGCAAGAATAAAAGAATCCAAAAAACATTTTAACAGGAAAATCCACATATGAAGCACCACACAGATTACAAACTCACCCAAGCCAATGAACCCTACAAGAACACAAACTACAGTGATCCCAATCAAGATTGCAGCTCCACCAGTTTCACGATTGTATGACAGAACGTAGTGCAAGAGATATCTGCAACACCATCAATCCGCAGAAGAGAATTACTCTACTACGTGATAACACCCCATACTCATCAAGATATGCAAGGAAAAGATAAGAATCAAACAAAACAGCTGCGCCTAGTAGATACCCGGAAAGGCAAACTGTGTTAAGAGTATGAGAAGACGGGAACCCATATTCCATTGCATTTTCTTTCTCATCTGGAGTAGTTGTTACCCTCCTAACAGGTGGAGATTTGGGTCTAGGAGCTGATACCAAATCCTACAATACCAACAAAAAGAGAAAGCAAAATAAATAAACGGAACAGAAATTCATACGAGCACCATTAAACATTGATAAAATAAAAACAAAATAAAAAAAGACAGATGGCAGGAAATGCGAATACCTTTACCGAATTCCCTAAATAATCACAGAAAGCCATCAACAGAGTCATCTGTCTCGCTAATTTGGAATGCCCACTCTACAATTATTGCAAGAAACAAGCAACACATCATTCAAACATCAACCATTAACCCCAAAACACAAAACCCACATAAGCAATGATATGACTCTTGACCCAAGGATTCATTGTGAACAATTGGGGCCCATAATTTGTGGTGATCCACATTGTTCATCCAATGGGCCCCACCATGAATGGACCATGTGCCCAAAGGGATAAGACAATCCCAACCCTTCAATCCGCAGCCTACAAATACACAATTAAGAACATAATATAGAAATGGGAAAGAGATTGGATCAATTGGATCTTCTGAAACAGGATATTTCTTGCCTGTGTGATGGGCCCATTGGATTACAATCTGGATCAATTGTTGACAGGCCCCATTTACACGGTGCCATTGGCCCAGGATCATACAATCCCTTCATGAGCATTTATATTCGAGAGAGAGAGAGAGAGAGAGAGAGAGAGAGAGAGACAGAGAGAGAGAGTTGAAACATACCCAAAAAAGCACAGGTAGAAATGCAGTATAGAAAGGCACGGATACAACGCATGAGAAGGCGGAGAAGAAAGCGTCTAAGAAACTATGCTGGAAAGACTGCAAAAAAAAAAAAAGAAGCAGGAAAGGTGAGGCTATGATCATCTTCTTCATGTTTATGTGGGGAATTAGGAGAAAGGGAGAAGTGGGTATTGCTGACCTGGACACGGAGGATGGAGGGAGTGCTTTTGTAGACATGGTGGGTGATGGACGGTTGGATAAGGGATCTGAGCTTCTGGGTCAGGTTGAAGTATGAGGAGATGATTACCCATGAAAGGATGGATGAGAACGAGAGGACTTGCCACAGTGAGAAGCCTTTTTCCATCTTCACAAAAATTTCAATGTATTCAGAGAAAGAAAATCAAAAAATGTCTGGCTTTCGCTTTGGAATCTCTCTCTCTCTCTCCGTCTCAATTTTGAGAATTGGGTTTTGGAAGGAATTTTCAGCCAGAGGAGAGAGAGACGAGCCGGACTCGTATTCCGTAGTGACCCTCCATTACCGAACTCGGTACTGGTCGAAGCTCCATGGGAACCTTCATTATCTATGTGTGTTTTATCCACGCCGTCCAAACAATTTTCCAGCTCATTTTAAGGTATCATCCCAAAAACGAGGCATATCCAGATCTCAAGTGGACCGCACCACAGAAAATAGTGAAAATTAAATGCTTATTATTGAAATTTTCTTATGGACCGCCGAAGTTCTTGGTCAAATTGGTTTCCTTCATTCAGTTTATGTGACCTTATGAAAAAGTTTGTTTGCAATAAGCATACCACAGGAGCCTAGTAAGTTTCTACGATAGGCATTCAATCCCCACTGCTTATTGTAATGTGGTACACTTGAGCTTTGTATCTTTTTAAATTTTGGGATCATATTTTAGAATGAGGTGATAACATGAATAGACGGTATGGATAAAAAAAAAATTTTACACATTATGGTGAGGTCCGCGAAGCTTTTTTAGTACAACCAGTACAACCGAGCTCGGCACTGGAGGGGTTACTACCGAATCTGAGCTTCGAGGATGCCAGGCTGGCGAATGTTGACCACTCAATGGGTGGGCCTTTGCCTCTCCTTCTAGTAACAATAAAGCGAGGATGCCAGGGTCTTGATGTGATGTGGTTACAAAGCGAATACGTTATTAATTCGTCCAGCTGATCGAGGACGCGGATTCCTGTGAAAGTCTTCCGAAGTTACTTGCAATGGATGGGCGGCGCCCACCGTGTCTGTGAGAAATACGCCCGTCTATCCATTTTGGGATGCGTGGCAAAAATGGTAGCGGATTCAAAACTAATGCCGTGTTTGTTAATGATTAATTTTTGTACTTAACAACAAATAAAATGAAAATTTTTTTTAGTGTCTAGTGGTGTTTGTTATTGCGTTATTAACGCGCAGAAGACGGAAAACGCTAAATAATTTTTCATTGAATTCTTTTCATGATAAGAGTCTAGCTTAATGGTGAATACAGAATGCGCTTCGTGATTTTTCATTAAATAAAAATTTTTTAATTTCAAAAATACTTTTTTTCAAGTTATTATAGGAATTTTTTCTTTTCAATTGTTTGCGCAATTTAAAATCAACCTTTAACTTGTGAGACTTTTTTATGCCTCACCATGATTTATGTGTTTGATCCACACCGTCCATCAACTTTTTCAGATAATTTAAAGTGTGATCCAATAAAAGAAGCAGGTCCAATGATTAATTGGACCATAAGGTGAGGATTGAATTTCCACCGTTAGAAACTTCTTGAGAGCTAGAGAAGTTTCAGATGAAGCTGATATTTGTGTTTTCACTTCATCCATGTCTACATGAACTAATGAATAGGTTGGATGGTAAAAAAACATCACAATGACCCATGTAACTTTGATCTCTTTGAATCACGGATTGCGTAGGCTCACCGTGATGCATCTGTACGTCCAAACCCTCTATTCCTTTTCTCATATTATTTTAAGGCATCAAAATAAAAATGAGTCAGATCCAACGATCAAATGGACCACATCATAGATGACTCTTCCATTTAATGCAACGGGTGCATTTTAATGCAACCAAGATTATTATTTGGTGTGGTCCACTTGAGCGATGGATCTGCCTCATTTTTGTGTTCATGCCTTAAAATAATATGAGAAAAGGGATTGACCGTTTGGATGTACATATACATCACAATGGGCCCTCACACAGAACTGTTGTTAGGAGCCAGGGACGGGCGGGGGTAGTACGCAGACTGCATCCTCGTTAACCACGGAAGACGAGACGGACGGACATGGATTTCCTGCAAGCATTTTAGGTGGGGCCCATTGCAATGTTTGTGGGAAATCTACCTGGTGTTGGATAAAATGTTGAATTAAATAGACTATAAAAAATCGAGAACCAAAAAAGGAAAATAAATTTAGAGAAAGAAAAACTTATTGAATTGAGTCGAGGCGTGACTGAGTCACTCGGCTTGAAATCGAATTTGCTCCCCTTGGACAGCGTCCCAAGTGCAACAGGTTTCCAGAGCAATCGACCTCCAGGATACAACGACTATGACCCGGTCCCAGCGGTGCACTCACTGTACACGGGCTCGAACCACTTGCAGTTTAATCCGAAAGTGCTGAGTTGACTCAGCAATGAACTCAGTAACAATGGTAAAACCGTATCAGAGAGAGTTTTATAAGGCAGAGAATTTTCGTATGTTGAAACTGGAATCGGAAGTCTTTATATAGACTCTGAAATGGTGTATAAGCACCCTTTACAAAAGGTTAGGTCCGTTGGGTTTAAACCCAACATGGGCGACCAACCGGAAGGGAAGCATCTAAGTATGGGTACTCGCAGGACTGTATGTGCGAGAGTGTACTCGCACTTGCGCCTTTTCATTTTTAAACCAGAGAGATGCTTCCCTTCCGGTTGGTCGCCCCTGTTGGGTTTAAACCCAACGGACCTAACCTTTTGTAAAGGATGCTTATGCACCATTTCGGTGTCTATATAAAGACTTCCGATTCCAGTTTCAACATACGAAAATTCCCTGCCTTATAAAACTCTCTCTGATACGATTTTACCATTGTTACTGAGTTCATTGCTGAGTCAACTCAGCACTTTCGGATTAAACTGCAAGTGGTTCGAGCCCGTGTACAGTGAGTGCACCGCTGGGACCGGGTCATAGTCGTTGTATCCTGGAGGTCGATTGCTCTGGAAACCTGTTGCACTTGGGACGCTGTCTAAGGGGAGCAAATTCGATTTCAAGCCGAGTGACTCAGTCACGCCTCGACTCAATTCAATAAGTTTTTCTTTCTCTAAATTTATTTTCCTTTTTTGGTTCTCGATTTTTTATAGTCTATTTAATTCAACATTTTATCCAACAATCTTGAAATCGAATTTTGTGTTGAATTACATAGACTATGGCTACAGTAACAGTAAATGCTTCTACTGAGTTAGCCAAAATCGAACCGTTCGCTGGACAATCCTTTAAACGATGGAAACAGAAATTGATGTTCGCTCTTACCACCCTGAAAGTTTCATACATTTTATCTGAATCATTTACTATAGATCCAGCAAATCAAAATGAAGTAACAGATGAAAATAATTGCAAAAATTATATTCTAAACTCTTTATCCAACGAATTATATGATGTGTATGCTTCTTACGCCTCTGCTAAAGATATATGGATTGCTTCAGAAAAGAAATACATATTAGAAGATGCAGGCGCTAAGAAACATGCAATTGCTAATTTCCTTCACTATGAAATGACAGACGATAAATCTGTCACAAATCAGATTCACGACTTTCAAAGTCTAATTCACGAACTATCGACAGAAGGAATTAAGTTGGATGAGGTGTTTCTGTCAAGAGCGTTAATAGAAAAGTTACCGCCCTCCTGGAAAGAATATAAAAATAGAATGAAACATAAGAAGAACGGTGTTTCTTTGGAAACCACTATCGTACACATACGAATAGAGGAGGCCAATAGAATCAGGGACCAAAAAGGAAATAAAAATGAGATAGATTCAAAAGCGAATCTTGTGGAATCAAGTCGGACAAATAATAAGAAAAATGGCAACTGTCATAACTGTGGCAAACCTCAACATTATGCAAATGAATGCAGGCTCAAAAAAAAGAATGCAAACAATTAATTCAAGAAAAAGGGAAACTGCTACAACTGTGGAAAGCGTGGACATCATGTTAAAACCTGCAGGCTTAAGAAAAATAAAGATAAGCCGCAAGCTAATCTTACAGAAACAGGCAATGAGTCTGACATAGTAGTGGCTGTGGTGTCAGAAGTCTTCCTTGTAAACAACTTGGAGTGGGTGCTAGATACTGGTGCAACTAGACACATGTGCAAGGATCGTAGCATATTTACCTCCTACCAAGTATCAGGAGATGATGAACAGGTGTTCATGGGAAATGCTAAAACGTCTCCAGTTGTAGGGAAAGGGAAAGTACTTCTGAAACTCACTTCTGGAAAGACTCTAATGTTAATGATGTCCTACATGTGCCTGACATTAGAAGAAACTTAGTCTCTAGTTTGCTCCTCAATAAGGCTGGTGTCAAATTAGTATTTGATTCAGATAAGCTTGTAATGACTAAAAATGGAACCTTTGTTGGTAAGGGGTACTGTAGCGATGGTTTATTCATTGTAAATGTATCCAATGATAATAAGAAAACATCTAGTTCTGTTTATATCGTTGAACTTTTTTATCTATGGCATAATAGATTAGGTCATGTGAATGTGGCATCTTTAAAGAAAATGAAAAGATTAGGTTTATTACCTAATATATCTAATGAAGAGTTTGAAAAATGTGAAACATGTGTAGAATCAAAATTTATTAGAAAACCCTTTAAACAAATAAAAAGATCATCTGTTCTATTAGAGTTGATACATAGTGATTTAGGTGATTTTAGAAATCACATGTCTAGAGGAGGAAAAAGATATTATATAACTTTTGTAGATGACTACTCTAGGTTCACTGGAGTATATCTATTAAGGAACAAAGATGAAGCTTTAGATGCTTTTTCTAAATACAAAATTGAAGTTGAAAATCAATTAAATATAAAAATTAAAAGACTTAGAACAGATAGAGGAGGTGAATATGAATCTTCTCAATTTAGAAAATTATGTGAAAAGAATGGAATAATTCACGAAACTACAGCTCCTTATACACCAGAACAAAATGGAATAGCAGAACGTAAGAACAGAACTCTAAAAGAAATGATGAATGTCATGTTAAATAGTTCAGGCTTACCCTCAAATATGTGGGGAGAAGCAATTCTATCTGCTTGTTATATCCTAAACAGGATTCCATCTAAATCTTCTGAACAAACACCACATGAACTTTGGAAGAATCATATTCCTAGTTATAAATATATTAAAGTGTGGGGGTGTCTTGCTAAAGTAGGATTGCCTGAAACTAAGAAAAGAAAATTAGGTCCTAAAACGACCGATTGTATATTTATAGGGTATGCACAAAACAGTGCGGCCTATAGGTTTCTAGTTTTAAAAACTAAGGATAATATTCTAGATCCTAATACAATTATAAAAGCTAGGGATGCAGAGTTCTTTGAGAACGTATTCCCTATGAAATCTAAATCTATAGGAATAGAAAAAGTTAATGAATCAGATATTGCGTCTACTAGTAAAAAGATGATCCTACAACTTATATACAAGCTATTAACTCTCCAGATGCAACCTTTTGGAAGGAAGCAATAAATGATGAGTTAGAATCTATTATATCTAATAATACTTGGGAACTTGTAGACCTACCACCTGGTAACAAACCAATAGGCTGCAAATGGGTGTTTAGAAAGAAACTAAAACCAGATGGAACTATCGATAAGTTTAAGGCTAGGTTGGTAGCGAAAGGCTTTAAACAAAAGGAAGGAATAGATTATTTTGATACATATTTTCCTGTAACTAGGATTACAACTATTAGAGTCTTAATAGCGATAGCCTCCATATATAAACTAGTGGTACACCAGATGGATGTTAAGACTGCTTTCCTAAATGGAGACTTAGAAGAAGAAATATATATGGAGCAACCTGAGGGTTATAAGATATTAGGTAAAGAAAATAAAGTATGTAGACTAATTAAATCACTATATGGTTTAAAACAGGCTCCTAAACAATGGCATGAAAAATTTGATGGTGTTTTAAAATCAAATGGTTATCATATAAATGATGTAGATAGATGTGTATATAGTAAAATTTTTGGAAATGATTATGTTATCATATGTCTTTATGTTGATGACATGCTTATTTTTGGAACTAATATTAAATTAGTTAATGCAACTAAGAAATTCTTGTCATCTAAGTTTGACATGAAAGACTTAGGAGAGGCAAGTATAATATTGGGTATTGAAGTAACCAGGAAAAATGGTGTTATTATATTATCACAATCTCATTACATTGAGAAGATATTGAGAAAGTTTAACCATTTTGACTGTTTACCTGTCAGTACTCCTTATGATTATAGTGTGACTCTCATGAAGAATACAGAAAATAGTGTGTCTCAATTGGAATATTCCAGAATAATTGGTAGCCTCATGTATCTAACAAACTGCACTAGACCTGACATAGTTTTTGCAGTAGGAAGGCTAAGTAGATATACACATAACCCTGGAAAAGAACATTGGAATGCATTGTCTAGAATTTTGCGATACCTAAAAGGTAATATGACATATGGTTTACATTATAATGGTTATCCTACTGTATTAGAAGGATATAGTGATGCTAACTGGATCAGTGATTCAGATGAGACAAAATCCACTGGTGGATATGTCTTCACTTTGGGTGGAAGAGCAGTCTCTTGGAAGTCCACCAAGCAGACATGTATTGCTCGGTCGACTATGGAATCCGAGTTTATTGCCTTAGAAAAGGCTGGATCAGAAGCTGAATGACTTAGAAATCTCTTAGCTGATATACCATTGTGGCCAAAGCCTGTATCGGCCGTATCTATTCATTGTGACAGTCAAGCAGCTATAGCGAAAGCAAAAAGTAAAATATATAATGGAAAAAGCAGGCATATTAGACTCAGACACAACATAGTGAAACATATGTTGCGTGATGGAGTCATATCTATTGACTTTGTGAGGTCAGAAAAGAATCTAGCAGATCCTCTGACTAAAGGACTATCCAAAAAGTTAGTCAATGATACATCGAAGGGAATGGGGCTGAGCCTAATATATGAGCTGCCAGTGTCGGTAACCCAACCTATACAAGTGGAGATCCCATAAGATAGGTTCAATGGGTAAACAACAAGACACGAGGTAGACGATTGCACTGAGTTATATGAGCCCCTTCTATGGTGTACAGTGCGAGCAGCAACGCAGAAGGATGAGTTTTTAGAACTCTTAATAGATCCATAGCCATATATTTGGTGGTGTATACAGTTGCTGCATACACTTGATGGAATTCACCTATATGGGTGTGGAGGTGGAGGCCGCTTCCTATGAGAATCTAGGCGAATTCTCTATAGCACTCATGAAATCCAGGTAATGGTGTATGGCCGAAACGCACCGAACCACAGAATCACTTGCAGAGGAAGAGTTGTGTGAGTGGCATGTACTTGCGATCTACATTAAAAGGATTCAGGTTCAAGACTATGGTGTCACCTGCTTCATGTAGACCTGTCTTGCTTACTCTAATGTCGGTTCAAGTCTATGGTGACACCGGCACCATTGCACAACTATTTCGCTTTAATCCGAAAGCATTTTATTTTAAAACATGTGGGGGATTGTTGTATTTGTTTTAAAATAATATTAAAAAATTTGAATTTTCAAATTTCGGTGTTTTCCCTCCACATTTAAATTTTGGTGTTTTTGAGGTGTTGATTTTGTCCCACATTGGATTTGACAAGAGAAATTCTCTTGTTTATATGATAGACTTTTTGCCTAGGGCTTGAGCCCCTTTCAGGGGGCATGTGAATTTGGTACTGTGGGAGGGCTATGCCAATAGCTCTAATCTATGCCATTAACCACACACGCGCACGCGCGCCGAGCCGAGCCGTGCCGTGCCGAGTCCGAGTCCGCGTGCGCGACGCGACGGGACGGGACGGGACGGGCTGGGCTGGACGCGGGTGCGGGTGCGGGTGCGGTGTAAGTGTACTCGCGTGGGTGTGTGTGTATGGGTACTCGCAGGACTGTATGTGCGAGAGTGTACTCGCACTTGCGCCTTTTCGTTTTTAAACCAGAGAGATGCTTCCCTTCCGGTTGGTCGCCCCTGTTGGGTTTAAACCCAACGGACCTAACCTTTTGTAAAGGGTGCTTATGCACCATTTCGGAGTCTATATAAAGACTTCCGATTCCAGTTTCAACATACGAAAATTCTCTGCCTTATAAAACTCTCTCTGATACGGTTTTACCATTGTTACTGAGTTCATTGCTGAGTCAAATCAGCACTTTCGGATTAAACTGCAAGTGGTTCGAGCCCGTGTACAGTGAGTGCACCGCTGGGACCGGGTCATAGTCGTTGTATCCTGGAGGTCGATTGCTCTGGAAACCTGTTGCACTTGGGACGCTGTCCAAGGGGAGCAAATTCGATTTCAAGCCGAGTGACTCAGTCACGCCTCGACTCAATTCAATAAGTTTTTCTTTCTCTAAATTTATTTTCCTTTTTTGGTTCTCGATTTTTTATAGTCTATTTAATTCAACATTTTATCCAACACCTGGTTCATCCGTTTGGTGAGATCATTTAATAATATATGAAAAAAAATGAGATGCATTCAAAACTCAAGTGGGCTCACGAGAGGAATGTCACGCCCCAAACTCGGAAACCGGGCTCACAAAATTCCCGATCGCCGAATCCGGCGCCGACAGCCTCCGTAGAACCCCATTCTCGGCTCCTAGCTCCCATTCGCCAGGTTCCGATCCTGGGATGCTACGAGGAGGATTTTAAATACCAGTTTGTTTCGTAATAAGCATAACCAAAGGCATAACCCACAAACAACAACCAAGCACTCCATTACATTTCCACTATGATCAAAAATTTTACAAGTACAATGAGCATAAAGGGAAATACAATGGTAAATAACAGAAAACTCCAAAATGATCAGCGACGCGCTCCTGCCTCAACGCTGCTGCAGTCCAACGTCACCTGCACGCAACGGTCGTGCATAAGCTTACAGAAAGCTTAGAGGGTGGTGAAAGTGTGTGCGCGAGGTAGTAATATGAATGCAATGTCAGAGTAATGCGGAATATGCAGATGGAACCAAAACGTCATGAGCCGTACCAAGGCTATGCAATGCAAGACATGAATGGTATCGGCCATCCCAAGGCCATGCAATGTACAATGCAACTCAAGCATACAGATACTCATCAATGTCCACATATCAGTACAGCTCAAAGTATGGAATATCACCGGGGTCTAGTACACTCTAAACCAGATTGCCGCCACATCGCGCGCAATAAGGTAAGTGGAAGAGACCTCACTATCCGTCTGCCAAAATCGGGCGCGACTCGTCGATAGCGGACCCATTCCTCGAGCTGGTCAAACTCAGCCTAGCATTGCCCCCTACACTCGGGCGGGTAAGGCCGTACCCCCTTCCAACCGACCACGACACAGTGGAGAGCGTAACCGTCTGGTAATCGGCACTCAACGCTCATTTACCCACTCGGTCTAGACGTTGGAGCAACCTCTTGGTACCATAAGGGTTTAGGGACTTTCACCCAGGGATATCTATAGTACCCCATGTAGAACAAGATTTCCGGTATCCAATCCTGCCAACCACGATGCGTCTGTGGAGGCTACGGCCCTGATGTCACTAGGGCGTACAATAACCATGTCACACAAATGCGGAATGCATGAGTCACGCTATCCAGTCATGCAACCAATCCTGCGCATACCGTGCGCTCATGTAGGGCAACACCGCCTAATCGGGAGCCCATAAACAACCTGCCCGAAGGCAAATGCTATGATCAGTCAATCCTCATAACAAGCATACGTATGATGCATATGATCATGGGTCATGAACTGTACTAAACGGGTTATAATAAAATGAATTATCTTACAATGCAGATGGGCCTGGAAGGCCGAAATACAACAAGTACAGCCCAGTAATGGACCCTAAGGAGAGTCGTAATGTGGACATCCAACCAACATTACACTCACAATGTGGACGTCAAACCAACATTGTTTCCAAGGTACGATCTTCTTAAAACACCGCTACAAAATCGGTATTGGGTTTACACATTGCAGTGGACCTTATGTTCCTCCCATTGGGTCTTACATATATGTCAAATGGGCCATATCTTATGGGCCTTTTTATTCGTCAGATGGGCCATATCTTATGGGCCATTTATTCATCAGATGGGCCATATAAATGGGCCACACCAATGGGTCTTAAGTGCATTGCAATGGGTCAAAACCCGTGGGCCTTGGATTGCATCAATTGGACCTAACCATATGAGTCTAATATGTATCAAATGGGCCACACCAATTGGACCCCAAATGTATATCAAATGGGCCTCAACCCAG
This sequence comes from Magnolia kwangsiensis, assembly GCA_037074715.1. Classification (NCBI taxonomy): domain Eukaryota; kingdom Viridiplantae; phylum Streptophyta; class Magnoliopsida; order Magnoliales; family Magnoliaceae; genus Magnolia; species Magnolia kwangsiensis. The sequence continues at coordinate 105,381,086 of CM073581.1, forward strand.
AGGCCTTATATGAGTCGAATGGGCCTAAATCCTTAGGCCTTAAACAATTCAAATGGGCCTAATCCATGAACTTGCATGCATATCAAAGTGGGCCTATTCCCATGGACCCTTTTATAATCAAATGGGTGTAGTCCCATGGGTCTTTCAATATAACAATGGGTTCACTTCCATGGGCTTTAAGAATGCAACAAATGGGTCCAATCTTTATGGGCCTTTGAAGTACATCAAAAGGGCCTATACCTATGGGATTGGATCATATCAAATGGGCCTAAGCCCATAGGCTCTTTTTACAGTCCAAAGGGGTTTAACCCAAAGGCCTTATATGTTATAGCGGATGGACGGTCCGGATGCATCACATGCATCAAGGGTGGGGCCCACATGAGGGCCTACCATCATATTTATTACAACAGTAATAATACCTATAATACATATAGTATATATATAAGTATGTATGTATATGTATACATGCACACACCCACACACGCATACACACCCACACAGCACGCACACACACACTGCACGCCCGCTGTGGCGTGCATAGAACACATGCATCAAGAGGGCTCCACCGTCCAGCGGACGGTGGACGCAATACAACCGCAAGATGAGCGCCACCGTCCACTGGACGGTGGTCTTTAAGGCACACATCATGGTGGGTCCCATGTGGGGCCCATTCCGTAATGTTCATCTGGAATCAATCCCGTTCACGAGGTCCCTTGGTCCTGGATGAAGGGGAAACACAAATTTAAGCTGGATCCAACACTGCTGTGGGCCCCTAAAAGGATTTCAATGGTAGATATTTAAGCCCACTGTTTCAAGTGGTGTGGGCCATCTAAGTTTTGGATCTGGACGAAATTAGGAGGGGGCCCACCTGAGGATGGGACCCACCTCACGAACGGATTGAATGGTAAATAAACATTACAGTGGGGCCCACGGCTGGAGCCGTGGGTCCCAAACGGTCGTCCGCCGTCCCACGGCTGCACGCTGTTGCGTGCAGCGCTGTTGGCAGCAAGAGGCAGAGGCTTGCCCTGCCATTTGGTTTTAAGAAAAAATGAAAAAAATTGTTTTCTGGGGTTTTTTTGCACGTGGGGCCCACCAAAGTGAAATCCGCCCCGGCCATTACGATCAGTGGCCCGAGGCCGTCCAAATGAGTCCAGAGTTTGAATTTTTTTGATGCTTGGAAGTGAAATAAATTAAGAAAAGGATGTTTGAATGGTGAGGGTGCGATCTTTGACGCTATGGCCCACCAGGTGATTGGATCAGCTCCAAACTTCTACCCAACGGCTAAAATGCCGTGGGTAAGAGGATGGACGGCTCGGATCGAACGTATACATCAGGGTGGGGCCTATGCAAGGGGGCCACCAAAAAGGTCCCTTTTTCCTTTCTTTTTCTTCTTTATCTCACTTCCTTAGAAACGTCCAGCGTCTAGGACGCTGGACGGCTGGCTTAAAAAAAAAAATAATAATAATAATAAAATACTTGTGGTGGGCCTGATGAAGTGGGCCACCACATGATGGGCGGCATGGAAATAACATCTAAGGTGGGCCCCACTTGAATAAAATACATACATCAAGATGGGATCCATTCAAGTGGGCCACACCATCCTTTTTGCAATAAATAAAATAAAATAAAATAAAATAGAGAGAGAGACATGGAGAGTGGGACACGGCTTGTGATGGAGGGTCCCCGTCCTTATGGGCCCTCCCTTGCAATGAAACATACAATAAATGGATCCCTTGCACATGGGACCATTAGAAATGTAAATTCAACGGTGGAGATCCATTCTCCACCGATATTGACGGTCTAGATGACCTTTCTAAGTGAAAATAAACATCATGATGGGGTCCATGGAGAATGGCCCCATCATGGAACGATCATGATGATCCAAGTGGTCCATCGGCCACATATTAGGGTCCCAAGTGAGATCCACACCATTGATCGGTGGGCCTCACTTGGTCCACCATAAAACTAAAAGAATCTATCCTATAGAAGCACCCACCGTCCGATCTTCTCGCTCCTAGGGGTTCCTTGGCACCTTATCTTCAACTTCAATGGCTAAGATGAAGAATGGAGGGTTGAGATGGGGGATTTTTGGGGTAGGAAGGTGGGCCACTTGGAGCTTAAGAACTTGGAGAAATTCTATACGTGGGAGCCCCTTGCAAATTTTTGTTGCTTGGTTTTTTTTTTGGAATGAGAAAGAGAGAGAGAGAGAGAGTGATGTAAAGGGAGAGAGAGAGTGATGGATGGATGGGTGAGTGATGGTGGTGTAAGAGAAATTTGACTTTTGTGGCTTTTTGTGTAAGAAAGGTATGGGTTGAGAAGACTTTGTTGGCTTTTGTGTAAGAGAGGTATGGGATGTGGAGACTTTTGTGGTTGCTTGGGAAAAGGGATGGAGGTGATGTGTACTTGACATGTGATGGGTTGATGGGTGATTGATTGATGGGATTGATGTGATTGATGTGACACATCGTTGAGATTCCCTTGGTTTTCGCAACGCGCGGCGTTTTCTCGCACCGAACGTTGGCTCATATCTCTTGATCAGGGTATCGCCTTGCCGCACGAGTCGCGGTATCGGAACCGCTACGTCGGCGCGGTCGCTATGGTATAGGTCTCGAGTTGAGTCGACTCAGGTTATCGGTACATGAATCCAGGTCGCGCGTCGATATTGTTTAAGGGTCGAAAGTTGCCGGAATTCGACCGGTACGACCGCGGGAGTGTACGGAAAGGTACAGACCAAGATACGGGTCTTACAGCTCTCCCCTCCTTATAAAAATTTCGTCCTCGAAATTTACACAAGCGTCGCAACTAAGCATAACTCGCGAGGAATAAGAAACATAACGTCATCATATAGAATCAGGGACAGCGTACAAAATACAATACATGATCATCAACCCTCAAAGAGATGAGGATATCGCTCTCGAATCTCAGCCTCACGCTCCCAAGAAGCCTCCTCAACAGAATGGTGACCCCACTGCACCTTCACCAACGGAATGACCTTGGTTCTGAGGACCTGCTCCTTCCGATCAAGGATACGGACTGGCTGCTCAATGTAAGAAGCGTCCTCACGAACCTCCAACGGCTGCCAATCAATAACGGGAACTATGTCTGACCCACACTTCCTCAACATGGAGACGTGAAACACGTTGTGGACGCCAGACAACTGTGATGGTAAGGCAAGCCGATAGGCCACGGCGCCAACGCGCCCAGTGATCTCAAAAGGTCCTATGAATCTCGGGGCAAGCTTGCCCTTCGCTCCAAATCGAACTACGTCCTTCATGGGCGAGACCTTGAGATACACATGGTCCCCTACATCAAACTCCAAGGGACGACGCCGACGATCAGCAGAACTCTTTTGTCGGCTCTGAGCTGTGCGCATCCTCTGCCTGATGATGTCGATAGCTTCTGAAGTCTCCTGCACAAGCTCGGGACCTAGGAGACGACGCTCTCCAACCTCGGTCCAACAACTTGGTGATCTGCATGGTCTGCCATATAGTGCCTCAAAAGGAGCCATGCCGATGGTCGCCTGATAGCTGTTATTGTACGCAAACTCAGCCAATCGCAGATGCTCATCCCAGCTACCCCCGAAGTCAATCGCGCAGGCCCGAAGCATATCCTCAAGTATCTGATTGACCCTCTCGGTCTGGCCATCGGTCTGCGGATGGTACGCGGTGCTGAGCTGCAAATCAGTCCCCATCGCACGCTGGAAGCTCCCCCAAAACTGAGACGTGAATCTTGAGTCTCGGTCAGAAACGATCGAGGCTGGAACGCCATGCAGTCTCACAATCTCCTCGATAAACAGTCTCGCAAGCCGGTCCATAGACCAAGTCGCACGCATCGCAAGGAAATGTGCCGACTTCGTCAGACGATCCACAACAACCCAAATGGAGTCATGACCGCGCTGAGTCCTCGGCAAACCCATAATGAAATCAGTCGACACGTGCTCCCACTTCCACATCGGGACGCTCAACGGCTGCAAAAGACCAGGAGGTCTCTGATGATCGGCCTTGACACGCTGGCACGTGTCACACTCGGCCACAAAACTGGCGATCTGGCGCTTCATCCCCGCCCAAAAATACTGTCGCCTCATGTCACGATACATCTTCGTCGAGCCCGGGTGGATAGAAAACCGCGATCGATGTGCCTCGGTCATAAGATCTCTGCGTAACTCTGGAATATCCGGGACACATAATCGGCCTCTGAAGCGAAGTCCACCGTCTGTACCGATCTGCCAATCAACCTGACCCTCAGATGCTGCCTCAGCCACATAACCCTGCAACGACTCATCAGCCTGCTGAGCCTCGATCACCCTAGCGACAAGAGAGGGTCGAATCGACAAGCTCGATAACTGTACAATGGAAGACTGCAGGCCGAACTCAAAGTCATACGCAGCAATATCCTCAAGCATCCGCCACTCCTGAATCATCATGTGCGCCACTAGGCCTCGTGGCTGACGGCTGAGGGCATCTGCCACCACGTTCGCCTTGCCCGGGTGGTACTGAAGGTCGAAATCATAGTCCTTCAGGAGCTCCATCCAGCGCCTCTGTCTCATATTCAACTCAGACTGCGAGAAGAGGTACTTCAAGCTCTTGTGATCAGAGAAGAGCTCGAACCTAATCCCGTAAAGGTAGTGCCTCCACACCTTCAGTGCGAAGACAACGGCAGCCAGCTCCAGATCATGTGTAGGGTAGTTCAGCTCATGGACCTTGAGCTGACGAGACGCGAAGGCCACTGGTCTCCCGTGCTGCATCAGGACAGCACCTAAACCGATGTGTGAGGCATCAGTGAATACAATGAAGCCGTCACTCCCAGATGGAAGAGTGAGGACAGGAGCGGACGTCAGACGGTCCTTCAACTCCGTAAATGCTCGCTCGCAGGCGTCACTCCAAACAAACTCTGCGCCCTTCCGAGTCAACCTGGTCAGCGGGGCTGCAATACGAGAAAAACCCTCGATGAAACGTCGGTAATAGCCCGCTAGACCAAGGAAACTACGGATCTCTGTCGCAGTCGTGGGTTGGCCCCACTGACGCACTGCCTCGACCTTCGAGGGGTCCACTGCGACGCCCTCCCTCGTCACCACGTGACCGAGGAACTTCACCTCCTCCTGCCAGAACTCGCACTTCTCCAGCTTTGCATACAGCTGGTGTGCGCGGAGGGTCTGCAAGGTAGTCTCCAAGTGCTGCTCATGCTCCTCACGAGTCCTCGAGTAGATCAGAATGTCGTCGATGAAGACTACAACAAACTGATCTAGATATGGGCGAAAAACCTCATTCATCAGCTGCATGAAGACCGCTGGTGCATTGGTCAGTCCGAAGGACATGACCTGAAACTCAAAATGACCGTAACGCGTCCTGAATGCCGTCTTCGGAACGTCCTCATCTCGGACCCGAATCTGATGATAACCGGAACGCAGGTCAATCTTCGAAAAGAACTGTGCACCCTGCAGCTGGTCGAACAAATCATCAATCCTAGGGAGCGGGTACTTGTTCTTGATCGTGACTTTGTTGAGCTCGCGATAGTCAACGCAGAGCCTCAACGAGCCATCCTTCTTCTTCACGAAGAGTACCGGCGCTCCCCACGGCGAACTGCTCGGACGGATAAAACCTAACTCATGTAACTCGTCCAACTGCTTCTGCAGTTCCCGTAACTCCAACGGTGCCATACGATACGGGGCCTTCGAAATAGGCGCGGTACCGGGCACGAGATCGATCTGAAACTCGGTGAGTCGACGAGGCGGTAATCCCGGAATCTCCTGGAACACATCGGGAAAATCGCAAACTATCGGCAAATGGTCGATGCAAACGGCGACATGCTCCTCTATGGCGCACGAAATCAAACAAGACAACTGTTCTCCTCTGGCCTCTGCAACGAACTGGAACTGTGGCATGCCGGGTATACAGAACGTGACGGTCCTCGCGGCGCAGTCCAAAATGGCATAGTACTCGGCGAGCCAACCCATGCCCAAGATGACGTCGAACTCGGACATTGGCAAAACAAACAAATCAGCAGGCAGGAAGGTATCCCCAACTAGAACGGGACAAGACGAACAGAATCGTCCCAACGCTGCAGTCCTCCCCAAGGGAGTCGATACTGATAGACTCTCACCAGCAGACTCTAACGGTAAGCCAGCCGATCGACAGAAGCTCTCGGCCACAAAGGAATGTGATGCACCAGAATCAAACAATACACGTGCAATGCATGCAGAAACTGGCAGTATACCCTCAACGACTCCCCCAGATGACTGCGGATCCTGCTGAGCCGCATAAAACCTAGCCTGAGCTGGCTGGGGAGGTGCCTGTCCCCTCTGAACGTGCTGCTGCTGCTGCTGAGGTCGCTGAGGTGGTCGAAACTGCTGCCTCTGCTGCTGTGGCCTCTGAGGCTGGTGCTGATGCTGATGCTGCTGCTGAGGTGGCCTCGGTGGTAGAGGCTGCTGTCGCTGCTGCTGTCGCTGCTGCTGTGGGGGTCTCTGCTGCTGCGGTGGAGGTCTCTGCTGCTGTGGACCTCTCTGCTGCTGCTGGGGACTGGGACACTCCCATGAACGGTGTCCCGTCGCACCTCACCTGAAGCAAGTGCCGGTGAACTGTCTCTGAGGTGGTGGTGGAGGTGCTGATGGTGCTGATGGTGTACGGAAAGCTGGGCGACCAGTGCGCCTCTGCTGCTGTGGTCGACCCTGCTGCGAATGACTGGAAGAAGCCTGCCTCTTCCGGTCTCCCCTCTGACCACGATCAGACTGAGAACCGGCCCACTCAGTCTCGTATATCTGAGCCTTCCGCACCACTGCCTGGAAGGTAGGAAGCTCATGCCCAATAACGCGACCTCGAAGGCCGTAACGTAGGCCGTGCTCGAAACGGCGGGCCTTCCGCCCCTCATCATCAACCATGTACGGCGTAAATCTCGATAGTGCCATGAAACGGGCCGCGTACTGTGCCACGGTCATGTCTCCCTGCACCAGAGTCTCGAACTCTAAGGCTCGCTGACGACGGATGTGGTCAGGGAAGTACTGCTCCTCGAATCGCTCCACAAAGTCCTCCCATATCCAGACATAGTCAGGTCCGGCGACACGGGCGACAGAGGTCCACCAATGCTCGGCCTCACCGTGGAAGAGAAATACTGCTAACCGGACGCGCTGCTCGGTCGTGCACAACATGGTATCGAATATCTTCTCCACATCGGAGCGCCATCTCTCGGCTGCACTCGGATCCGGCTCGCCCTGGAAACGAGGGGGATCATGCCGTCTAAACTCACGAAGTACGGCGCTCGCGCGCTCCTGCTCCGCCTGAGCTGGTGAAACAGCTGGGCGTCTACCCTGTCCCTGTAGTGCAGCTGTCACAGCCTGCAACATCTGCTGTAACTGAGAGGCACTCACAGTCACAGTCGGCTCCTCATCAGCCTCGGGTGGAGGAATGTCATCCTCATGGGAGGAATCAGGGATCTCTGAGGGTGGGATGGGAGACGCAAGTGGTAGAGCTGGAGTCTCTGATGGTGAAGTAGAATCCTCAGGTGGTGGTGCGGGAGTCGATCGAGTAACAGGCGCCATACCCTACAGGAAAGAGTGAAAGCGCCTATCAACTTCAAAACTCTCGAATGTACGCACGTTAACGGTCTGAATCAGAAGGTCGTGAAGCTATCCGAACTTCAGAACTTAGTCATTCTTCACTCATAGTAAACATGTAATGTTGTTCTCGGTTATTCCCAAGTTATGCTCTGATACCAACTTCTGTCACGCCCCAAACTTGGAAACCGGGCTCACAAAATTTCCGATCGCCGAATCCGGCGCCGACAGCCTCCGTAGAACCCCATTCTCGGCTCCTAGCTCCCATTCGCCAGGTTCCGATCCTGGGATGCTACGAGGAGGATTTTAAATACCAGTTTGTTTCGTAATAAGCATAACCAAAGGCATAACCCACAAACAACAACCAAGCACTCCATTACATTTCCACTATGATCAAAAATTTTACAAGTACAATGAGCATAAAGGGAAATACAATGGTAAATAACAGAAAACTCCAAAATGATCAGCGACGCGCTCCTGCCTCAACGCTGCTGCAGTCCAACGTCACCTGCACGCAACGGTCGTGCATAAGCTTACAGAAAGCTTAGAGGGTGGTGAAAGTGTGTGCGCGAGGTAGTAATATGAATGCAATGTCAGAGTAATGCGGAATATGCAGATGGAACCAAAACGTCATGAGCCGTACCAAGGCTATGCAATGCAAGACATGAATGGTATCGGCCATCCCAAGGCCATGCAATGTACAATGCAACTCAAGCATACAGATACTCATCAATGTCCACATATCAGTACAGCTCAAAGTATGGAATATCACCGGGGTCTAGTACACTCTAAACCAGATTGCCGCCACATCGCGCGCAATAAGGTAAGTGGAAGAGACCTCACTATCCGTCTGCCAAAATCGGGCGCGACTCGTCGATAGCGGACCCATTCCTCGAGCTGGTCAAACTCAGCCTAGCATTGCCCCCTACACTCGGGCGGGTAAGGCCGTACCCCCTTCCAACCGACCACGACACAGTGGAGAGCGTAACCGTCTGGTAATCGGCACTCAACGCTCATTTACCCACTCGGTCTAGACGTTGGAGCAACCTCTTGGTACCATAAGGGTTTAGGGACTTTCACCCAGGGATATCTATAGTACCCCATGTAGAACAAGATTTCCGGTATCCAATCCTGCCAACCACGATGCGTCTGTGGAGGCTACGGCCCTGATGTCACTAGGGCGTACAATAACCATGTCACACAAATGCGGAATGCATGAGTCACGCTATCCAGTCATGCAACCAATCCTGCGCATACCGTGCGCTCATGTAGGGCAACACCGCCTAATCGGGAGCCCATAAACAACCTGCCCGAAGGCAAATGCTATGATCAGTCAATCCTCATAACAAGCATACGTATGATGCATATGATCATGGGTCATGAACTGTACTAAACGGGTTATAATAAAATGAATTATCTTACAATGCAGATGGGCCTGGAAGGCCGAAATACAACAAGTACAGCCCAGTAATGGACCCTAAGGAGAGTCGTAATGTGGACATCCAACCAACATTACACTCACAATGTGGACGTCAAACCAACATTGTTTCCAAGGTACGATCTTCTTAAAACACCGCTACAAAATCGGTATTGGGTTTACACATTGCAGTGGACCTTATGTTCCTCCCATTGGGTCTTACATATATGTCAAATGGGCCATATCTTATGGGCCTTTTTATTCGTCAGATGGGCCATATCTTATGGGCCATTTATTCATCAGATGGGCCATATAAATGGGCCACACCAATGGGTCTTAAGTGCATTGCAATGGGTCAAAACCCGTGGGCCTTGGATTGCATCAATTGGACCTAACCATATGAGTCTAATATGTATCAAATGGGCCACACCAATTGGACCCCAAATGTATATCAAATGGGCCTCAACCCAGAGGCCTTATATGAGTCGAATGGGCCTAAATCCTTAGGCCTTAAACAATTCAAATGGGCCTAATCCATGAACTTGCATGCATATCAAAGTGGGCCTATTCCCATGGACCCTTTTATAATCAAATGGGTGTAGTCCCATGGGTCTTTCAATATAACAATGGGTTCACTTCCATGGGCTTTAAGAATGCAACAAATGGGTCCAATCTTTATGGGCCTTTGAAGTACATCAAAAGGGCCTATACCTATGGGATTGGATCATATCAAATGGGCCTAAGCCCATAGGCTCTTTTTACAGTCCAAAGGGGTTTAACCCAAAGGCCTTATATGTTATAGCGGATGGACGGTCCGGATGCATCACATGCATCAAGGGTGGGGCCCACATGAGGGCCTACCATCATATTTATTACAACAGTAATAATACCTATAATACATATAGTATATATATAAGTATGTATGTATATGTATACATGCACACACCCACACACGCATACACACCCACACAGCACGCACACACACACTGCACGCCCGCTGTGGCGTGCATAGAACACATGCATCAAGAGGGCTCCACCGTCCAGCGGACGGTGGACGCAATACAACCGCAAGATGAGCGCCACCGTCCACTGGACGGTGGTCTTTAAGGCACACATCATGGTGGGTCCCATGTGGGGCCCATTCCGTAATGTTCATCTGGAATCAATCCCGTTCACGAGGTCCCTTGGTCCTGGATGAAGGGGAAACACAAATTTAAGCTGGATCCAACACTGCTGTGGGCCCCTAAAAGGATTTCAATGGTAGATATTTAAGCCCACTGTTTCAAGTGGTGTGGGCCATCTAAGTTTTGGATCTGGACGAAATTAGGAGGGGGCCCACCTGAGGATGGGACCCACCTCACGAACGGATTGAATGGTAAATAAACATTACAGTGGGGCCCACGGCTGGAGCCGTGGGTCCCAAACGGTCGTCCGCCGTCCCACGGCTGCACGCTGTTGCGTGCAGCGCTGTTGGCAGCAAGAGGCAGAGGCTTGCCCTGCCATTTGGTTTTAAGAAAAAATGAAAAAAATTGTTTTCTGGGGTTTTTTTGCACGTGGGGCCCACCAAAGTGAAATCCGCCCCGGCCATTACGATCAGTGGCCCGAGGCCGTCCAAATGAGTCCAGAGTTTGAATTTTTTTGATGCTTGGAAGTGAAATAAATTAAGAAAAGGATGTTTGAATGGTGAGGGTGCGATCTTTGACGCTATGGCCCACCAGGTGATTGGATCAGCTCCAAACTTCTACCCAACGGCTAAAATGCCGTGGGTAAGAGGATGGACGGCTCGGATCGAACGTATACATCAGGGTGGGGCCTATGCAAGGGGGCCACCAAAAAGGTCCCTTTTTCCTTTCTTTTTCTTCTTTATCTCACTTCCTTAGAAACGTCCAGCGTCTAGGACGCTGGACGGCTGGCTTAAAAAAAAAAAAAATAATAATAATAAAATACTTGTGGTGGGCCTGATGAAGTGGGCCACCACATGATGGGCGGCATGGAAATAACATCTAAGGTGGGCCCCACTTGAATAAAATACATACATCAAGATGGGATCCATTCAAGTGGGCCACACCATCCTTTTTGCAATAAATAAAATAAAATAAAATAAAATAGAGAGAGAGACATGGAGAGTGGGACACGGCTTGTGATGGAGGGTCCCCGTCCTTATGGGCCCTCCCTTGCAATGAAACATACAATAAATGAATCCCTTGCACATGGGACCATTAGAAATGTAAATTCAACGGTGGAGATCCATTCTCCACCGATATTGACGGTCTAGATGACCTTTCTAAGTGAAAATAAACATCATGATGGGGTCCATGGAGAATGGCCCCATCATGGAACGATCATGATGATCCAAGTGGTCCATCGGCCACATATTAGGGTCCCAAGTGAGATCCACACCATTGATCGGTGGGCCTCACTTGGTCCACCATAAAACTAAAAGAATCTATCCTATAGAAGCACCCACCGTCCGATCTTCTCGCTCCTAGGGGTTCCTTGGCACCTTATCTTCAACTTCAATGGCTAAGATGAAGAATGGAGGGTTGAGATGGGGGATTTTTGGGGTAGGAAGGTGGGCCACTTGGAGCTTAAGAACTTGGAGAAATTCTATACGTGGGAGCCCCTTGCAAATTTTTGTTGCTTGGTTTTTTTTTTGGAATGAGAAAGAGAGAGAGAGAGAGAGTGATGTAAAGGGAGAGAGAGAGTGATGGATGGATGGGTGAGTGATGGTGGTGTAAGAGAAATTTGACTTTTGTGGCTTTTTGTGTAAGAAAGGTATGGGTTGAGAAGACTTTGTTGGCTTTTGTGTAAGAGAGGTATGGGATGTGGAGACTTTTGTGGTTGCTTGGGAAAAGGGATGGAGGTGATGTGTACTTGACATGTGATGGGTTGATGGGTGATTGATTGATGGGATTGATGTGATTGATGTGACACATCGTTGAGATTCCCTTGGTTTTCGCAACGCGCGGCGTTTTCTCGCACCGAACGTTGGCTCATATCTCTTGATCAGGGTATCGCCTTGCCGCACGAGTCGCGGTATCGGAACCGCTACGTCGGCGCGGTCGCTATGGTATAGGTCTCGAGTTGAGTCGACTCAGGTTATCGGTACATGAATCCAGGTCGCGCGTCGATATTGTTTAAGGGTCGAAAGTTGCCGGAATTCGACCGGTACGACCGCGGGAGTGTACGGAAAGGTACAGACCAAGATACGGGTCTTACAGCTCTCCCCTCCTTATAAAAATTTCGTCCTCGAAATTTACACAAGCGTCGCAACTAAGCATAACTCGCGAGGAATAAGAAACATAACGTCATCATATAGAATCAGGGACAGCGTACAAAATACAATACATGATCATCAACCCTCAAAGAGATGAGGATATCGCTCTCGAATCTCAGCCTCACGCTCCCAAGAAGCCTCCTCAACAGAATGGTGACCCCACTGCACCTTCACCAACGGAATGACCTTGGTTCTGAGGACCTGCTCCTTCCGATCAAGGATACGGACTGGCTGCTCAATGTAAGAAGCGTCCTCACGAACCTCCAACGGCTGCCAATCAATAACGGGAACTATGTCTGACCCACACTTCCTCAACATGGAGACGTGAAACACGTTGTGGACGCCAGACAACTGTGATGGTAAGGCAAGCCGATAGGCCACGGCGCCAACGCGCCCAGTGATCTCAAAAGGTCCTATGAATCTCGAGGCAAGCTTGCCCTTCGCTCCAAATCGAACTACGCCCTTCATGGGCGAGACCTTGAGATACACATGGTCCCCTACATCAAACTCCAAGGGACGACGCCGACGATCAGCAGAACTCTTTTGTCGGCTCTGAGCTGTGCGCATCCTCTGCCTGATGATGTCGATAGCTTCTGAAGTCTCCTGCACAAGCTCGGGACCTAGGAGACGACGCTCTCCAACCTCGGTCCAACAACTTGGTGATCTGCATGGTCTGCCATATAGTGCCTCAAAAGGAGCCATGCCGATGGTCGCCTGATAGCTGTTATTGTACGCAAACTCAGCCAATCGCAGATGCTCATCCCAGCTACCCCCGAAGTCAATCGCGCAGGCCCGAAGCATATCCTCAAGTATCTGATTGACCCTCTCGGTCTGGCCATCGGTCTGCGGATGGTACGCGGTGCTGAGCTGCAAATCAGTCCCCATCGCACGCTGGAAGCTCCCCCAAAACTGAGACGTGAATCTTGAGTCTCGGTCAGAAACGATCGAGGCTGGAACGCCATGCAGTCTCACAATCTCCTCGATAAACAGTCTCGCAAGCCGGTCCATAGACCAAGTCGCACGCATCGCAAGGAAATGTGCCGACTTCGTCAGACGATCCACAACAACCCAAATGGAGTCATGACCGCGCTGAGTCCTCGGCAAACCCATAATGAAATCAGTCGACACGTGCTCCCACTTCCACATCGGGACGCTCAACGGCTGCAAAAGACCAGGAGGTCTCTGATGATCGGCCTTGACACGCTGGCACGTGTCACACTCGGCCACAAAACTGGCGATCTGGCGCTTCATCCCCGCCCAAAAATACTGTCGCCTCATGTCACGATACATCTTCGTCGAGCCCGGGTGGATAGAAAACCGCGATCGATGTGCCTCGGTCATAAGATCTCTGCGTAACTCTGGAATATCCGGGACACATAATCGGCCTCTGAAGCGAAGTCCACCGTCTGTACCGATCTGCCAATCAACCTGACCCTCAGATGCTGCCTCAGCCACATAACCCTGCAACGACTCATCAGCCTGCTGAGCCTCGATCACCCTAGCGACAAGAGAGGGTCGAATCGACAAGCTCGATAACTGTACAATGGAAGACTGCAGGCCGAACTCAAAGTCATACGCAGCAATATCCTCAAGCATCCGCCACTCCTGAATCATCATGTGCGCCACTAGGCCTCGTGGCTGACGGCTGAGGGCATCTGCCACCACGTTCGCCTTGCCCGGGTGGTACTGAAGGTCGAAATCATAGTCCTTCAGGAGCTCCATCCAGCGCCTCTGTCTCATATTCAACTCAGACTGCGAGAAGAGGTACTTCAAGCTCTTGTGATCAGAGAAGAGCTCGAACCTAATCCCGTAAAGGTAGTGCCTCCACACCTTCAGTGCGAAGACAACGGCAGCCAGCTCCAGATCATGTGTAGGGTAGTTCAGCTCATGGACCTTGAGCTGACGAGACGCGAAGGCCACTGGTCTCCCGTGCTGCATCAGGACAGCACCTAAACCGATGTGTGAGGCATCAGTGAATACAATGAAGCCGTCACTCCCAGATGGAAGAGTGAGGACAGGAGCGGACGTCAGACGGTCCTTCAACTCCGTAAATGCTCGCTCGCAGGCGTCACTCCAAACAAACTCTGCGCCCTTCCGAGTCAACCTGGTCAGCGGGGCTGCAATACGAGAAAAACCCTCGATGAAACGTCGGTAATAGCCCGCTAGACCAAGGAAACTACGGATCTCTGTCGCAGTCGTGGGTTGGCCCCACTGACGCACTGCCTCGACCTTCGAGGGGTCCACTGCGACGCCCTCCCTCGTCACCACGTGACCGAGGAACTTCACCTCCTCCTGCCAGAACTCGCACTTCTCCAGCTTTGCATACAGCTGGTGTGCGCGGAGGGTCTGCAAGGTAGTCTCCAAGTGCTGCTCATGCTCCTCACGAGTCCTCGAGTAGATCAGAATGTCGTCGATGAAGACTACAACAAACTGATCTAGATATGGGCGAAAAACCTCATTCATCAGCTGCATGAAGACCGCTGGTGCATTGGTCAGTCCGAAGGACATGACCTGAAACTCAAAATGACCGTAACGCGTCCTGAATGCCGTCTTCGGAACGTCCTCATCTCGGACCCGAATCTGATGATAACCGGAACGCAGGTCAATCTTCGAAAAGAACTGTGCACCCTGCAGCTGGTCGAACAAATCATCAATCCTAGGGAGCGGGTACTTGTTCTTGATCGTGACTTTGTTGAGCTCGCGATAGTCAACGCAGAGCCTCAACGAGCCATCCTTCTTCTTCACGAAGAGTACCGGCGCTCCCCACGGCGAACTGCTCGGACGGATAAAACCTAACTCATGTAACTCGTCCAACTGCTTCTGCAGTTCCCGTAACTCCAACGGTGCCATACGATACGGGGCCTTCGAAATAGGCGCGGTACCGGGCACGAGATCGATCTGAAACTCGGTGAGTCGACGAGGCGGTAATCCCGGAATCTCCTGGAACACATCGGGAAAATCGCAAACTATCGGCAAATGGTCGATGCAAACGGCGACATGCTCCTCTATGGCGCACGAAATCAAACAAGACAACTGTTCTCCTCTGGCCTCTGCAACGAACTGGAACTGTGGCATGCCGGGTATACAGAACGTGACGGTCCTCGCGGCGCAGTCCAAAATGGCATAGTACTCGGCGAGCCAACCCATGCCCAAGATGACGTCGAACTCGGACATTGGCAAAACAAACAAATCAGCAGGCAGGAAGGTATCCCCAACTAGAACGGGACAAGACGAACAGAATCGTCCCAACGCTGCAGTCCTCCCCAAGGGAGTCGATACTGATAGACTCTCACCAGCAGACTCTAACGGTAAGCCAGCCGATCGACAGAAGCTCTCGGCCACAAAGGAATGTGATGCACCAGAATCAAACAATACACGTGCAATGCATGCAGAAACTGGCAGTATACCCTCAACGACTCCCCCAGATGACTGCGGATCCTGCTGAGCCGCATAAAACCTAGCCTGAGCTGGCTGGGGAGGTGCCTGTCCCCTCTGAACGTGCTGCTGCTGCTGCTGAGGTCGCTGAGGTGGTCGAAACTGCTGCCTCTGCTGCTGTGGCCTCTGAGGCTGGTGCTGATGCTGATGCTGCTGCTGAGGTGGCCTCGGTGGTAGAGGCTGCTGTCGCTGCTGCTGTCGCTGCTGCTGTGGGGGTCTCTGCTGCTGCGGTGGAGGTCTCTGCTGCTGTGGACCTCTCTGCTGCTGCTGGGGACTGGGACACTCCCATGAACGGTGTCCCGTCGCACCTCACCTGAAGCAAGTGCCGGTGAACTGTCTCTGAGGTGGTGGTGGAGGTGCTGATGGTGCTGATGGTGTACGGAAAGCTGGGCGACCAGTGCGCCTCTGCTGCTGTGGTCGACCCTGCTGCGAATGACTGGAAGAAGCCTGCCTCTTCCGGTCTCCCCTCTGACCACGATCAGACTGAGAACCGGCCCACTCAGTCTCGTATATCTGAGCCTTCCGCACCACTGCCTGGAAGGTAGGAAGCTCATGCCCAATAACGCGACCTCGAAGGCCGTAACGTAGGCCGTGCTCGAAACGGCGGGCCTTCCGCCCCTCATCATCAACCATGTACGGCGTAAATCTCGATAGTGCCATGAAACGGGCCGCGTACTGTGCCACGGTCATGTCTCCCTGCACCAGAGTCTCGAACTCTAAGGCTCGCTGACGACGGATGTGGTCAGGGAAGTACTGCTCCTCGAATCGCTCCACAAAGTCCTCCCATATCCAGACATAGTCAGGTCCGGCGACACGGGCGACAGAGGTCCACCAATGCTCGGCCTCACCGTGGAAGAGAAATACTGCTAACCGGACGCGCTGCTCGGTCGTGCACAACATGGTATCGAATATCTTCTCCACATCGGAGCGCCATCTCTCGGCTGCACTCGGATCCGGCTCGCCCTGGAAACGAGGGGGATCATGCCGTCTAAACTCACGAAGTACGGCGCTCGCGCGCTCCTGCTCCGCCTGAGCTGGTGAAACAGCTGGGCGTCTACCCTGTCCCTGTAGTGCAGCTGTCACAGCCTGCAACATCTGCTGTAACTGAGAGGCACTCACAGTCACAGTCGGCTCCTCATCAGCCTCGGGTGGAGGAATGTCATCCTCATGGGAGGAATCAGGGATCTCTGAGGGTGGGATGGGAGACGCAAGTGGTAGAGCTGGAGTCTCTGATGGTGAAGTAGAATCCTCAGGTGGTGGTGCGGGAGTCGATCGAGTAACAGGCGCCATACCCTACAGGAAAGAGTGAAAGCGCCTATCAACTTCAAAACTCTCGAATGTACGCACGTTAACGGTCTGAATCAGAAGGTCGTGAAGCTATCCGAACTTCAGAACTTAGTCATTCTTCACTCATAGTAAACATGTAATGTTGTTCTCGGTTATTCCCAAGTTATGCTCTGATACCAACTTCTGTCACGCCCCAAACTTGGAAACCGGGCTCACAAAATTTCCGATCGCCGAATCCGGCGCCGACAGCCTCCGTAGAACCCCATTCTCGGCTCCTAGCTCCCATTCGCCAGGTTCCGATCCTGGGATGCTACGAGGAGGATTTTAAATACCAGTTTGTTTCGTAATAAGCATAACCAAAGGCATAACCCACAAACAACAACCAAGCACTCCATTACATTTCCACTATGATCAAAAATTTTACAAGTACAATGAGCATAAAGGGAAATACAATGGTAAATAACAGAAAACTCCAAAATGATCAGCGACGCGCTCCTGCCTCAACGCTGCTGCAGTCCAACGTCACCTGCACGCAACGGTCGTGCATAAGCTTACAGAAAGCTTAGAGGGTGGTGAAAGTGTGTGCGCGAGGTAGTAATATGAATGCAATGTCAGAGTAATGCGGAATATGCAGATGGAACCAAAACGTCATGAGCCGTACCAAGGCTATGCAATGCAAGACATGAATGGTATCGGCCATCCCAAGGCCATGCAATGTACAATGCAACTCAAGCATACAGATACTCATCAATGTCCACATATCAGTACAGCTCAAAGTATGGAATATCACCGGGGTCTAGTACACTCTAAACCAGATTGCCGCCACATCGCGCGCAATAAGGTAAGTGGAAGAGACCTCACTATCCGTCTGCCAAAATCGGGCGCGACTCGTCGATAGCGGACCCATTCTTCGAGCTGGTCAAACTCAGCCTAGCATTGCCCCCTACACTCGGGCGGGTAAGGCCGTACCCCCTTCCAACCGACCACGACACAGTGGAGAGCGTAACCGTCTGGTAATCGGCACTCAACGCTCATTTACCCACTCGGTCTAGACGTTGGAGCAACCTCTTGGTACCATAAGGGTTTAGGGACTTTCACCCAGGGATATCTATAGTACCCCATGTAGAACAAGATTTCCGGTATCCAATCCTGCCAACCACGATGCGTCTGTGGAGGCTACGGCCCTGATGTCACTAGGGCGTACAATAACCATGTCACACAAATGCGGAATGCATGAGTCACGCTATCCAGTCATGCAACCAATCCTGCGCATACCGTGCGCTCATGTAGGGCAACACCGCCTAATCGGGAGCCCATAAACAACCTGCCCGAAGGCAAATGCTATGATCAGTCAATCCTCATAACAAGCATACGTATGATGCATATGATCATGGGTCATGAACTGTACTAAACGGGTTATAATAAAATGAATTATCTTACAATGCAGATGGGCCTGGAAGGCCGAAATACAACAAGTACAGCCCAGTAATGGACCCTAAGGAGAGTCGTAATGTGGACATCCAACCAACATTACACTCACAATGTGGACGTCAAACCAACATTGTTTCCAAGGTACGATCTTCTTAAAACACCGCTACAAAATCGGTATTGGGTTTACACATTGCAGTGGACCTTATGTTCCTCCCATTGGGTCTTACATATATGTCAAATGGGCCATATCTTATGGGCCTTTTTATTCGTCAGATGGGCCATATCTTATGGGCCATTTATTCATCAGATGGGCCATATAAATGGGCCACACCAATGGGTCTTAAGTGCATTGCAATGGGTCAAAACCCGTGGGCCTTGGATTGCATCAATTGGACCTAACCATATGAGTCTAATATGTATCAAATGGGCCACACCAATTGGACCCCAAATGTATATCAAATGGGCCTCAACCCAGAGGCCTTATATGAGTCGAATGGGCCTAAATCCTTAGGCCTTAAACAATTCAAATGGGCCTAATCCATGAACTTGCATGCATATCAAAGTGGGCCTATTCCCATGGACCCTTTTATAATCAAATGGGTGTAGTCCCATGGGTCTTTCAATATAACAATGGGTTCACTTCCATGGGCTTTAAGAATGCAACAAATGGGTCCAATCTTTATGGGCCTTTGAAGTACATCAAAAGGGCCTATACCTATGGGATTGGATCATATCAAATGGGCCTAAGCCCATAGGCTCTTTTTACAGTCCAAAGGGGTTTAACCCAAAGGCCTTATATGTTATAGCGGATGGACGGTCCGGATGCATCACATGCATCAAGGGTGGGGCCCACATGAGGGCCTACCATCATATTTATTACAACAGTAATAATACCTATAATACATATAGTATATATATAAGTATGTATGTATATGTATACATGCACACACCCACACACGCATACACACCCACACAGCACGCACACACACACTGCACGCCCGCTGTGGCGTGCATAGAACACATGCATCAAGAGGGCTCCACCGTCCAGCGGACGGTGGACGCAATACAACCGCAAGATGAGCGCCACCGTCCACTGGACGGTGGTCTTTAAGGCACACATCATGGTGGGTCCCATGTGGGGCCCATTCCGTAATGTTCATCTGGAATCAATCCCGTTCACGAGGTCCCTTGGTCCTGGATGAAGGGGAAACACAAATTTAAGCTGGATCCAACACTGCTGTGGGCCCCTAAAAGGATTTCAATGGTAGATATTTAAGCCCACTGTTTCAAGTGGTGTGGGCCATCTAAGTTTTGGATCTGGACGAAATTAGGAGGGGGCCCACCTGAGGATGGGACCCACCTCACGAACGGATTGAATGGTAAATAAACATTACAGTGGGGCCCACGGCTGGAGCCGTGGGTCCCAAACGGTCGTCCGCCGTCCCACGGCTGCACGCTGTTGCGTGCAGCGCTGTTGGCAGCAAGAGGCAGAGGCTTGCCCTGCCATTTGGTTTTAAGAAAAAATGAAAAAAATTGTTTTCTGGGGTTTTTTTGCACGTGGGGCCCACCAAAGTGAAATCCGCCCCGGCCATTACGATCAGTGGCCCGAGGCCGTCCAAATGAGTCCAGAGTTTGAATTTTTTTGATGCTTGGAAGTGAAATAAATTAAGAAAAGGATGTTTGAATGGTGAGGGTGCGATCTTTGACGCTATGGCCCACCAGGTGATTGGATCAGCTCCAAACTTCTACCCAACGGCTAAAATGCCGTGGGTAAGAGGATGGACGGCTCGGATCGAACGTATACATCAGGGTGGGGCCTATGCAAGGGGGCCACCAAAAAGGTCCCTTTTTCCTTTCTTTTTCTTCTTTATCTCACTTCCTTAGAAACGTCCAGCGTCTAGGACGCTGGACGGCTGGCTTAAAAAAAAAAATAATAATAATAATAAAATACTTGTGGTGGGCCTGATGAAGTGGGCCACCACATGATGGGCGGCATGGAAATAACATCTAAGGTGGGCCCCACTTGAATAAAATACATACATCAAGATGGGATCCATTCAAGTGGGCCACACCATCCTTTTTGCAATAAATAAAATAAAATAAAATAAAATAGAGAGAGAGACATGGAGAGTGGGACACGGCTTGTGATGGAGGGTCCCCGTCCTTATGGGCCCTCCCTTGCAATGAAACATACAATAAATGGATCCCTTGCACATGGGACCATTAGAAATGTAAATTCAACGGTGGAGATCCATTCTCCACCGATATTGACGGTCTAGATGACCTTTCTAAGTGAAAATAAACATCATGATGGGGTCCATGGAGAATGGCCCCATCATGGAACGATCATGATGATCCAAGTGGTCCATCGGCCACATATTAGGGTCCCAAGTGAGATCCACACCATTGATCGGTGGGCCTCACTTGGTCCACCATAAAACTAAAAGAATCTATCCTATAGAAGCACCCACCGTCCGATCTTCTCGCTCCTAGGGGTTCCTTGGCACCTTATCTTCAACTTCAATGGCTAAGATGAAGAATGGAGGGTTGAGATGGGGGATTTTTGGGGTAGGAAGGTGGGCCACTTGGAGCTTAAGAACTTGGAGAAATTCTATACGTGGGAGCCCCTTGCAAATTTTTGTTGCTTGGTTTTTTTTTTGGAATGAGAAAGAGAGAGAGAGAGAGAGTGATGTAAAGGGAGAGAGAGAGTGATGGATGGATGGGTGAGTGATGGTGGTGTAAGAGAAATTTGACTTTTGTGGCTTTTTGTGTAAGAAAGGTATGGGTTGAGAAGACTTTGTTGGCTTTTGTGTAAGAGAGGTATGGGATGTGGAGACTTTTGTGGTTGCTTGGGAAAAGGGATGGAGGTGATGTGTACTTGACATGTGATGGGTTGATGGGTGATTGATTGATGGGATTGATGTGATTGATGTGACACATCGTTGAGATTCCCTTGGTTTTCGCAACGCGCGGCGTTTTCTCGCACCGAACGTTGGCTCATATCTCTTGATCAGGGTATCGCCTTGCCGCACGAGTCGCGGTATCGGAACCGCTACGTCGGCGCGGTCGCTATGGTATAGGTCTCGAGTTGAGTCGACTCAGGTTATCGGTACATGAATCCAGGTCGCGCGTCGATATTGTTTAAGGGTCGAAAGTTGCCGGAATTCGACCGGTACGACCGCGGGAGTGTACGGAAAGGTACAGACCAAGATACGGGTCTTACAGCTCTCCCCTCCTTATAAAAATTTCGTCCTCGAAATTTACACAAGCGTCGCAACTAAGCATAACTCGCGAGGAATAAGAAACATAACGTCATCATATAGAATCAGGGACAGCGTACAAAATACAATACATGATCATCAACCCTCAAAGAGATGAGGATATCGCTCTCGAATCTCAGCCTCACGCTCCCAAGAAGCCTCCTCAACAGAATGGTGACCCCACTGCACCTTCACCAACGGAATGACCTTGGTTCTGAGGACCTGCTCCTTCCGATCAAGGATACGGACTGGCTGCTCAATGTAAGAAGCGTCCTCACGAACCTCCAACGGCTGCCAATCAATAACGGGAACTATGTCTGACCCACACTTCCTCAACATGGAGACGTGAAACACGTTGTGGACGCCAGACAACTGTGATGGTAAGGCAAGCCGATAGGCCACGGCTCCAACGCGCCCAGTGATCTCAAAAGGTCCTATGAATCTCGGGGCAAGCTTGCCCTTCGCTCCAAATCGAACTACGCCCTTCATGGGCGAGACCTTGAGATACACATGGTCCCCTACATCAAACTCCAAGGGACGACGCCGACGATCAGCAGAACTCTTTTGTCGGCTCTGAGCTGTGCGCATCCTCTGCCTGATGATGTCGATAGCTTCTGAAGTCTCCTGCACAAGCTCGGGACCTAGGAGACGACGCTCTCCAACCTCGGTCCAACAACTTGGTGATCTGCATGGTCTGCCATATAGTGCCTCAAAAGGAGTCATGCCGATGGTCGCCTGATAGCTGTTATTGTACGCAAACTCAGCCAATCGCAGATGCTCATCCCAGCTACCCCCGAAGTCAATCGCGCAGGCCCGAAGCATATCCTCAAGTATCTGATTGACCCTCTCGGTCTGGCCATCGGTCTGCGGATGGTACGCGGTGCTGAGCTGCAAATCAGTCCCCATCGCACGCTGGAAGCTCCCCCAAAACTGAGACGTGAATCTTGAGTCTCGGTCAGAAACGATCGAGGCTGGAACGCCATGCAGTCTCACAATCTCCTCGATAAACAGTCTCGCAAGCCGGTCCATAGACCAAGTCGCACGCATCGCAAGGAAATGTGCCGACTTCGTCAGACGATCCACAACAACCCAAATGGAGTCATGACCGCGCTGAGTCCTCGGCAAACCCATAATGAAATCAGTCGACACGTGCTCCCACTTCCACATCGGGACGCTCAACGGCTGCAAAAGACCAGGAGGTCTCTGATGATCGGCCTTGACACGCTGGCACGTGTCACACTCGGCCACAAAACTGGCGATCTGGCGCTTCATCCCCGCCCAAAAATACTGTCGCCTCATGTCACGATACATCTTCGTCGAGCCCGGGTGGATAGAAAACCGCGATCGATGTGCCTCGGTCATAAGATCTCTGCGTAACTCTGGAATATCCGGGACACATAATCGGCCTCTGAAGCGAAGTCCACCGTCTGTACCGATCTGCCAATCAACCTGACCCTCAGATGCTGCCTCAGCCACATAACCCTGCAACGACTCATCAGCCTGCTGAGCCTCGATCACCCTAGCGACAAGAGAGGGTCGAATCGACAAGCTCGATAACTGTACAATGGAAGACTGCAGGCCGAACTCAAAGTCATACGCAGCAATATCCTCAAGCATCCGCCACTCCTGAATCATCATGTGCGCCACTAGGCCTCGTGGCTGACGGCTGAGGGCATCTGCCACCACGTTCGCCTTGCCCGGGTGGTACTGAAGGTCGAAATCATAGTCCTTCAGGAGCTCCATCCAGCGCCTCTGTCTCATATTCAACTCAGACTGCGAGAAGAGGTACTTCAAGCTCTTGTGATCAGAGAAGAGCTCGAACCTAATCCCGTAAAGGTAGTGCCTCCACACCTTCAGTGCGAAGACAACGGCAGCCAGCTCCAGATCATGTGTAGGGTAGTTCAGCTCATGGACCTTGAGCTGACGAGACGCGAAGGCCACTGGTCTCCCGTGCTGCATCAGGACAGCACCTAAACCGATGTGTGAGGCATCAGTGAATACAATGAAGCCGTCACTCCCAGATGGAAGAGTGAGGACAGGAGCGGACGTCAGACGGTCCTTCAACTCCGTAAATGCTCGCTCGCAGGCGTCACTCCAAACAAACTCTGCGCCCTTCCGAGTCAACCTGGTCAGCGGGGCTGCAATACGAGAAAAACCCTCGATGAAACGTCGGTAATAGCCCGCTAGACCAAGGAAACTACGGATCTCTGTCGCAGTCGTGGGTTGGCCCCACTGACGCACTGCCTCGACCTTCGAGGGGTCCACTGCGACGCCCTCCCTCGTCACCACGTGACCGAGGAACTTCACCTCCTCCTGCCAGAACTCGCACTTCTCCAGCTTTGCATACAGCTGGTGTGCGCGGAGGGTCTGCAAGGTAGTCTCCAAGTGCTGCTCATGCTCCTCACGAGTCCTCGAGTAGATCAGAATGTCGTCGATGAAGACTACAACAAACTGATCTAGATATGGGCGAAAAACCTCATTCATCAGCTGCATGAAGACCGCTGGTGCATTGGTCAGTCCGAAGGACATGACCTGAAACTCAAAATGACCGTAACGCGTCCTGAATGCCGTCTTCGGAACGTCCTCATCTCGGACCCGAATCTGATGATAACCGGAACGCAGGTCAATCTTCGAAAAGAACTGTGCACCCTGCAGCTGGTCGAACAAATCATCAATCCTAGGGAGCGGGTACTTGTTCTTGATCGTGACTTTGTTGAGCTCGCGATAGTCAACGCAGAGCCTCAACGAGCCATCCTTCTTCTTCACGAAGAGTACCGGCGCTCCCCACGGCGAACTGCTCGGACGGATAAAACCTAACTCATGTAACTCGTCCAACTGCTTCTGCAGTTCCCGTAACTCCAACGGTGCCATACGATACGGGGCCTTCGAAATAGGCGCGGTACCGGGCACGAGATCGATCTGAAACTCGGTGAGTCGACGAGGCGGTAATCCCGGAATCTCCTGGAACACATCGGGAAAATCGCAAACTATCGGCAAATGGTCGATGCAAACGGCGACATGCTCCTCTATGGCGCACGAAATCAAACAAGACAACTGTTCTCCTCTGGCCTCTGCAACGAACTGGAACTGTGGCATGCCGGGTATACAGAACGTGACGGTCCTCGCGGCGCAGTCCAAAATGGCATAGTACTCGGCGAGCCAACCCATGCCCAAGATGACGTCGAACTCGGACATTGGCAAAACAAACAAATCAGCAGGCAGGAAGGTATCCCCAACTAGAACGGGACAAGACGAACAGAATCGTCCCAACGCTGCAGTCCTCCCCAAGGGAGTCGATACTGATAGACTCTCACCAGCAGACTCTAACGGTAAGCCAGCCGATCGACAGAAGCTCTCGGCCACAAAGGAATGTGATGCACCAGAATCAAACAATACACGTGCAATGCATGCAGAAACTGGCAGTATACCCTCAACGACTCCCCCAGATGACTGCGGATCCTGCTGAGCCGCATAAAACCTAGCCTGAGCTGGCTGGGGAGGTGCCTGTCCCCTCTGAACGTGCTGCTGCTGCTGCTGAGGTCGCTGAGGTGGTCGAAACTGCTGCCTCTGCTGCTGTGGCCTCTGAGGCTGGTGCTGATGCTGATGCTGCTGCTGAGGTGGCCTCGGTGGTAGAGGCTGCTGTCGCTGCTGCTGTGGGGGTCTCTGCTGCTGCGGTGGAGGTCTCTGCTGCTGTGGACCTCTCTGCTGCTGCTGGGGACTGGGACACTCCCATGAACGGTGTCCCGTCGCACCTCACCTGAAGCAAGTGCCGGTGAACTGTCTCTGAGGTGGTGGTGGAGGTGCTGATGGTGCTGATGGTGTACGGAAAGCTGGGCGACCAGTGCGCCTCTGCTGCTGTGGTCGACCCTGCTGCGAATGACTGGAAGAAGCCTGCCTCTTCCGGTCTCCCCTCTGACCACGATCAGACTGAGAAC
Organism: Magnolia kwangsiensis; assembly: GCA_037074715.1. Lineage (NCBI taxonomy): Eukaryota > Viridiplantae > Streptophyta > Magnoliopsida > Magnoliales > Magnoliaceae > Magnolia > Magnolia kwangsiensis. Next base: position 105,406,674 of record CM073581.1, read on the forward strand.
CGGCCCACTCAGTCTCGTATATCTGAGCCTTCCGCACCACTGCCTGGAAGGTAGGAAGCTCATGCCCAATAACGCGACCTCGAAGGCCGTAACGTAGGCCGTGCTCGAAACGGCGGGCCTTCCGCCCCTCATCATCAACCATGTACGGCGTAAATCTCGATAGTGCCATGAAACGGGCCGCGTACTGTGCCACGGTCATGTCTCCCTGCACCAGAGTCTCGAACTCTAAGGCTCGCTGACGACGGATGTGGTCAGGGAAGTACTGCTCCTCGAATCGCTCCACAAAGTCCTCCCATATCCAGACATAGTCAGGTCCGGCGACACGGGCGACAGAGGTCCACCAATGCTCGGCCTCACCGTGGAAGAGAAATACTGCTAACCGGACGCGCTGCTCGGTCGTGCACAACATGGTATCGAATATCTTCTCCACATCGGAGCGCCATCTCTCGGCTGCACTCGGATCCGGCTCGCCCTGGAAACGAGGGGGATCATGCCGTCTAAACTCACGAAGTACGGCGCTCGCGCGCTCCTGCTCCGCCTGAGCTGGTGAAACAGCTGGGCGTCTACCCTGTCCCTGTAGTGCAGCTGTCACAGCCTGCAACATCTGCTGTAACTGAGAGGCACTCACAGTCACAGTCGGCTCCTCATCAGCCTCGGGTGGAGGAATGTCATCCTCATGGGAGGAATCAGGGATCTCTGAGGGTGGGATGGGAGACGCAAGTGGTAGAGCTGGAGTCTCTGATGGTGAAGTAGAATCCTCAGGTGGTGGTGCGGGAGTCGATCGAGTAACAGGCGCCATACCCTACAGGAAAGAGTGAAAGCGCCTATCAACTTCAAAACTCTCGAATGTACGCACGTTAACGGTCTGAATCAGAAGGTCGTGAAGCTATCCGAACTTCAGAACTTAGTCATTCTTCACTCATAGTAAACATGTAATGTTGTTCTCGGTTATTCCCAAGTTATGCTCTGATACCAACTTCTGTCACGCCCCAAACTTGGAAACCGGGCTCACAAAATTTCCGATCGCCGAATCCGGCGCCGACAGCCTCCGTAGAACCCCATTCTCGGCTCCTAGCTCCCATTCGCCAGGTTCCGATCCTGGGATGCTACGAGGAGGATTTTAAATACCAGTTTGTTTCGTAATAAGCATAACCAAAGGCATAACCCACAAACAACAACCAAGCACTCCATTACATTTCCACTATGATCAAAAATTTTACAAGTACAATGAGCATAAAGGGAAATACAATGGTAAATAACAGAAAACTCCAAAATGATCAGCGACGCGCTCCTGCCTCAACGCTGCTGCAGTCCAACGTCACCTGCACGCAACGGTCGTGCATAAGCTTACAGAAAGCTTAGAGGGTGGTGAAAGTGTGTGCGCGAGGTAGTAATATGAATGCAATGTCAGAGTAATGCGGAATATGCAGATGGAACCAAAACGTCATGAGCCGTACCAAGGCTATGCAATGCAAGACATGAATGGTATCGGCCATCCCAAGGCCATGCAATGTACAATGCAACTCAAGCATACAGATACTCATCAATGTCCACATATCAGTACAGCTCAAAGTATGGAATATCACCGGGGTCTAGTACACTCTAAACCAGATTGCCGCCACATCGCGCGCAATAAGGTAAGTGGAAGAGACCTCACTATCCGTCTGCCAAAATCGGGCGCGACTCGTCGATAGCGGACCCATTCCTCGAGCTGGTCAAACTCAGCCTAGCATTGCCCCCTACACTCGGGCGGGTAAGGCCGTACCCCCTTCCAACCGACCACGACACAGTGGAGAGCGTAACCGTCTGGTAATCGGCACTCAACGCTCATTTACCCACTCGGTCTAGACGTTGGAGCAACCTCTTGGTACCATAAGGGTTTAGGGACTTTCACCCAGGGATATCTATAGTACCCCATGTAGAACAAGATTTCCGGTATCCAATCCTGCCAACCACGATGCGTCTGTGGAGGCTACGGCCCTGATGTCACTAGGGCGTACAATAACCATGTCACACAAATGCGGAATGCATGAGTCACGCTATCCAGTCATGCAACCAATCCTGCGCATACCGTGCGCTCATGTAGGGCAACACCGCCTAATCGGGAGCCCATAAACAACCTGCCCGAAGGCAAATGCTATGATCAGTCAATCCTCATAACAAGCATACGTATGATGCATATGATCATGGGTCATGAACTGTACTAAACGGGTTATAATAAAATGAATTATCTTACAATGCAGATGGGCCTGGAAGGCCGAAATACAACAAGTACAGCCCAGTAATGGACCCTAAGGAGAGTCGTAATGTGGACATCCAACCAACATTACACTCACAATGTGGACGTCAAACCAACATTGTTTCCAAGGTACGATCTTCTTAAAACACCGCTACAAAATCGGTATTGGGTTTACACATTGCAGTGGACCTTATGTTCCTCCCATTGGGTCTTACATATATGTCAAATGGGCCATATCTTATGGGCCTTTTTATTCGTCAGATGGGCCATATCTTATGGGCCATTTATTCATCAGATGGGCCATATAAATGGGCCACACCAATGGGTCTTAAGTGCATTGCAATGGGTCAAAACCCGTGGGCCTTGGATTGCATCAATTGGACCTAACCATATGAGTCTAATATGTATCAAATGGGCCACACCAATTGGACCCCAAATGTATATCAAATGGGCCTCAACCCAGAGGCCTTATATGAGTCGAATGGGCCTAAATCCTTAGGCCTTAAACAATTCAAATGGGCCTAATCCATGAACTTGCATGCATATCAAAGTGGGCCTATTCCCATGGACCCTTTTATAATCAAATGGGTGTAGTCCCATGGGTCTTTCAATATAACAATGGGTTCACTTCCATGGGCTTTAAGAATGCAACAAATGGGTCCAATCTTTATGGGCCTTTGAAGTACATCAAAAGGGCCTATACCTATGGGATTGGATCATATCAAATGGGCCTAAGCCCATAGGCTCTTTTTACAGTCCAAAGGGGTTTAACCCAAAGGCCTTATATGTTATAGCGGATGGACGGTCCGGATGCATCACATGCATCAAGGGTGGGGCCCACATGAGGGCCTACCATCATATTTATTACAACAGTAATAATACCTATAATACATATAGTATATATATAAGTATGTATGTATATGTATACATGCACACACCCACACACGCATACACACCCACACAGCACGCACACACACACTGCACGCCCGCTGTGGCGTGCATAGAACACATGCATCAAGAGGGCTCCACCGTCCAGCGGACGGTGGACGCAATACAACCGCAAGATGAGCGCCACCGTCCACTGGACGGTGGTCTTTAAGGCACACATCATGGTGGGTCCCATGTGGGGCCCATTCCGTAATGTTCATCTGGAATCAATCCCGTTCACGAGGTCCCTTGGTCCTGGATGAAGGGGAAACACAAATTTAAGCTGGATCCAACACTGCTGTGGGCCCCTAAAAGGATTTCAATGGTAGATATTTAAGCCCACTGTTTCAAGTGGTGTGGGCCATCTAAGTTTTGGATCTGGACGAAATTAGGAGGGGGCCCACCTGAGGATGGGACCCACCTCACGAACGGATTGAATGGTAAATAAACATTACAGTGGGGCCCACGGCTGGAGCCGTGGGTCCCAAACGGTCGTCCGCCGTCCCACGGCTGCACGCTGTTGCGTGCAGCGCTGTTGGCAGCAAGAGGCAGAGGCTTGCCCTGCCATTTGGTTTTAAGAAAAAATGAAAAAAATTGTTTTCTGGGGTTTTTTTGCACGTGGGGCCCACCAAAGTGAAATCCGCCCCGGCCATTACGATCAGTGGCCCGAGGCCGTCCAAATGAGTCCAGAGTTTGAATTTTTTTGATGCTTGGAAGTGAAATAAATTAAGAAAAGGATGTTTGAATGGTGAGGGTGCGATCTTTGACGCTATGGCCCACCAGGTGATTGGATCAGCTCCAAACTTCTACCCAACGGCTAAAATGCCGTGGGTAAGAGGATGGACGGCTCGGATCGAACGTATACATCAGGGTGGGGCCTATGCAAGGGGGCCACCAAAAAGGTCCCTTTTTCCTTTCTTTTTCTTCTTTATCTCACTTCCTTAGAAACGTCCAGCGTCTAGGACGCTGGACGGCTGGCTTAAAAAAAAAAAAAATAATAATAATAAAATACTTGTGGTGGGCCTGATGAAGTGGGCCACCACATGATGGGCGGCATGGAAATAACATCTAAGGTGGGCCCCACTTGAATAAAATACATACATCAAGATGGGATCCATTCAAGTGGGCCACACCATCCTTTTTGCAATAAATAAAATAAAATAAAATAAAATAGAGAGAGAGACATGGAGAGTGGGACACGGCTTGTGATGGAGGGTCCCCGTCCTTATGGGCCCTCCCTTGCAATGAAACATACAATAAATGGATCCCTTGCACATGGGACCATTAGAAATGTAAATTCAACGGTGGAGATCCATTCTCCACCGATATTGACGGTCTAGATGACCTTTCTAAGTGAAAATAAACATCATGATGGGGTCCATGGAGAATGGCCCCATCATGGAACGATCATGATGATCCAAGTGGTCCATCGGCCACATATTAGGGTCCCAAGTGAGATCCACACCATTGATCGGTGGGCCTCACTTGGTCCACCATAAAACTAAAAGAATCTATCCTATAGAAGCACCCACCGTCCGATCTTCTCGCTCCTAGGGGTTCCTTGGCACCTTATCTTCAACTTCAATGGCTAAGATGAAGAATGGAGGGTTGAGATGGGAGATTTTTGGGGTAGGAAGGTGGGCCACTTGGAGCTTAAGAACTTGGAGAAATTCTATACGTGGGAGCCCCTTGCAAATTTTTGTTGCTTGGTTTTTTTTTTGGAATGAGAAAGAGAGAGAGAGAGAGAGTGATGTAAAGGGAGAGAGAGAGTGATGGATGGATGGGTGAGTGATGGTGGTGTAAGAGAAATTTGACTTTTGTGGCTTTTTGTGTAAGAAAGGTATGGGTTGAGAAGACTTTGTTGGCTTTTGTGTAAGAGAGGTATGGGATGTGGAGACTTTTGTGGTTGCTTGGGAAAAGGGATGGAGGTGATGTGTACTTGACATGTGATGGGTTGATGGGTGATTGATTGATGGGATTGATGTGATTGATGTGACACATCGTTGAGATTCCCTTGGTTTTCGCAACGCGCGGCGTTTTCTCGCACCGAACGTTGGCTCATATCTCTTGATCAGGGTATCGCCTTGCCGCACGAGTCGCGGTATCGGAACCGCTACGTCGGCGCGGTCGCTATGGTATAGGTCTCGAGTTGAGTCGACTCAGGTTATCGGTACATGAATCCAGGTCGCGCGTCGATATTGTTTAAGGGTCGAAAGTTGCCGGAATTCGACCGGTACGACCGCGGGAGTGTACGGAAAGGTACAGACCAAGATACGGGTCTTACAGCTCTCCCCTCCTTATAAAAATTTCGTCCTCGAAATTTACACAAGCGTCGCAACTAAGCATAACTCGCGAGGAATAAGAAACATAACGTCATCATATAGAATCAGGGACAGCGTACAAAATACAATACATGATCATCAACCCTCAAAGAGATGAGGATATCGCTCTCGAATCTCAGCCTCACGCTCCCAAGAAGCCTCCTCAACAGAATGGTGACCCCACTGCACCTTCACCAACGGAATGACCTTGGTTCTGAGGACCTGCTCCTTCCGATCAAGGATACGGACTGGCTGCTCAATGTAAGAAGCGTCCTCACGAACCTCCAACGGCTGCCAATCAATAACGGGAACTATGTCTGACCCACACTTCCTCAACATGGAGACGTGAAACACGTTGTGGACGCCAGACAACTGTGATGGTAAGGCAAGCCGATACGCCACGGCTCCAACGCGCCCAGTGATCTCAAAAGGTCCTATGAATCTCGGGGCAAGCTTGCCCTTCGCTCCAAATCGAACTACGCCCTTCATGGGCGAGACCTTGAGATACACATGGTCCCCTACATCAAACTCCAAGGGACGACGCCGACGATCAGCAGAACTCTTTTGTCGGCTCTGAGCTGTGCGCATCCTCTGCCTGATGATGTCGATAGCTTCTGAAGTCTCCTGCACAAGCTCGGGACCTAGGAGACGACGCTCTCCAACCTCGGTCCAACAACTTGGTGATCTGCATGGTCTGCCATATAGTGCCTCAAAAGGAGTCATGCCGATGGTCGCCTGATAGCTGTTATTGTACGCAAACTCAGCCAATCGCAGATGCTCATCCCAGCTACCCCCGAAGTCAATCGCGCAGGCCCGAAGCATATCCTCAAGTATCTGATTGACCCTCTCGGTCTGGCCATCGGTCTGCGGATGGTACGCGGTGCTGAGCTGCAAATCAGTCCCCATCGCACGCTGGAAGCTCCCCCAAAACTGAGACGTGAATCTTGAGTCTCGGTCAGAAACGATCGAGGCTGGAACGCCATGCAGTCTCACAATCTCCTCGATAAACAGTCTCGCAAGCCGGTCCATAGACCAAGTCGCACGCATCGCAAGGAAATGTGCCGACTTCGTCAGACGATCCACAACAACCCAAATGGAGTCATGACCGCGCTGAGTCCTCGGCAAACCCATAATGAAATCAGTCGACACGTGCTCCCACTTCCACATCGGGACGCTCAACGGCTGCAAAAGACCAGGAGGTCTCTGATGATCGGCCTTGACACGCTGGCACGTGTCACACTCGGCCACAAAACTGGCGATCTGGCGCTTCATCCCCGCCCAAAAATACTGTCGCCTCATGTCACGATACATCTTCGTCGAGCCCGGGTGGATAGAAAACCGCGATCGATGTGCCTCGGTCATAAGATCTCTGCGTAACTCTGGAATATCCGGGACACATAATCGGCCTCTGAAGCGAAGTCCACCGTCTGTACCGATCTGCCAATCAACCTGACCCTCAGATGCTGCCTCAGCCACATAACCCTGCAACGACTCATCAGCCTGCTGAGCCTCGATCACCCTAGCGACAAGAGAGGGTCGAATCGACAAGCTCGATAACTGTACAATGGAAGACTGCAGGCCGAACTCAAAGTCATACGCAGCAATATCCTCAAGCATCCGCCACTCCTGAATCATCATGTGCGCCACTAGGCCTCGTGGCTGACGGCTGAGGGCATCTGCCACCACGTTCGCCTTGCCCGGGTGGTACTGAAGGTCGAAATCATAGTCCTTCAGGAGCTCCATCCAGCGCCTCTGTCTCATATTCAACTCAGACTGCGAGAAGAGGTACTTCAAGCTCTTGTGATCAGAGAAGAGCTCGAACCTAATCCCGTAAAGGTAGTGCCTCCACACCTTCAGTGCGAAGACAACGGCAGCCAGCTCCAGATCATGTGTAGGGTAGTTCAGCTCATGGACCTTGAGCTGACGAGACGCGAAGGCCACTGGTCTCCCGTGCTGCATCAGGACAGCACCTAAACCGATGTGTGAGGCATCAGTGAATACAATGAAGCCGTCACTCCCAGATGGAAGAGTGAGGACAGGAGCGGACGTCAGACGGTCCTTCAACTCCGTAAATGCTCGCTCGCAGGCGTCACTCCAAACAAACTCTGCGCCCTTCCGAGTCAACCTGGTCAGCGGGGCTGCAATACGAGAAAAACCCTCGATGAAACGTCGGTAATAGCCCGCTAGACCAAGGAAACTACGGATCTCTGTCGCAGTCGTGGGTTGGCCCCACTGACGCACTGCCTCGACCTTCGAGGGGTCCACTGCGACGCCCTCCCTCGTCACCACGTGACCGAGGAACTTCACCTCCTCCTGCCAGAACTCGCACTTCTCCAGCTTTGCATACAGCTGGTGTGCGCGGAGGGTCTGCAAGGTAGTCTCCAAGTGCTGCTCATGCTCCTCACGAGTCCTCGAGTAGATCAGAATGTCGTCGATGAAGACTACAACAAACTGATCTAGATATGGGCGAAAAACCTCATTCATCAGCTGCATGAAGACCGCTGGTGCATTGGTCAGTCCGAAGGACATGACCTGAAACTCAAAATGACCGTAACGCGTCCTGAATGCCGTCTTCGGAACGTCCTCATCTCGGACCCGAATCTGATGATAACCGGAACGCAGGTCAATCTTCGAAAAGAACTGTGCACCCTGCAGCTGGTCGAACAAATCATCAATCCTAGGGAGCGGGTACTTGTTCTTGATCGTGACTTTGTTGAGCTCGCGATAGTCAACGCAGAGCCTCAACGAGCCATCCTTCTTCTTCACGAAGAGTACCGGCGCTCCCCACGGCGAACTGCTCGGACGGATAAAACCTAACTCATGTAACTCGTCCAACTGCTTCTGCAGTTCCCGTAACTCCAACGGTGCCATACGATACGGGGCCTTCGAAATAGGCGCGGTACCGGGCACGAGATCGATCTGAAACTCGGTGAGTCGACGAGGCGGTAATCCCGGAATCTCCTGGAACACATCGGGAAAATCGCAAACTATCGGCAAATGGTCGATGCAAACGGCGACATGCTCCTCTATGGCGCACGAAATCAAACAAGACAACTGTTCTCCTCTGGCCTCTGCAACGAACTGGAACTGTGGCATGCCGGGTATACAGAACGTGACGGTCCTCGCGGCGCAGTCCAAAATGGCATAGTACTCGGCGAGCCAACCCATGCCCAAGATGACGTCGAACTCGGACATTGGCAAAACAAACAAATCAGCAGGCAGGAAGGTATCCCCAACTAGAACGGGACAAGACGAACAGAATCGTCCCAACGCTGCAGTCCTCCCCAAGGGAGTCGATACTGATAGACTCTCACCAGCAGACTCTAACGGTAAGCCAGCCGATCGACAGAAGCTCTCGGCCACAAAGGAATGTGATGCACCAGAATCAAACAATACACGTGCAATGCATGCAGAAACTGGCAGTATACCCTCAACGACTCCCCCAGATGACTGCGGATCCTGCTGAGCCGCATAAAACCTAGCCTGAGCTGGCTGGGGAGGTGCCTGTCCCCTCTGAACGTGCTGCTGCTGCTGCTGAGGTCGCTGAGGTGGTCGAAACTGCTGCCTCTGCTGCTGTGGCCTCTGAGGCTGGTGCTGATGCTGATGCTGCTGCTGAGGTGGCCTCGGTGGTAGAGGCTGCTGTCGCTGCTGCTGTGGGGGTCTCTGCTGCTGCGGTGGAGGTCTCTGCTGCTGTGGACCTCTCTGCTGCTGCTGGGGACTGGGACACTCCCATGAACGGTGTCCCGTCGCACCTCACCTGAAGCAAGTGCCGGTGAACTGTCTCTGAGGTGGTGGTGGAGGTGCTGATGGTGCTGATGGTGTACGGAAAGCTGGGCGACCAGTGCGCCTCTGCTGCTGTGGTCGACCCTGCTGCGAATGACTGGAAGAAGCCTGCCTCTTCCGGTCTCCCCTCTGACCACGATCAGACTGAGAACCGGCCCACTCAGTCTCGTATATCTGAGCCTTCCGCACCACTGCCTGGAAGGTAGGAAGCTCATGCCCAATAACGCGACCTCGAAGGCCGTAACGTAGGCCGTGCTCGAAACGGCGGGCCTTCCGCCCCTCATCATCAACCATGTACGGCGTAAATCTCGATAGTGCCATGAAACGGGCCGCGTACTGTGCCACGGTCATGTCTCCCTGCACCAGAGTCTCGAACTCTAAGGCTCGCTGACGACGGATGTGGTCAGGGAAGTACTGCTCCTCGAATCGCTCCACAAAGTCCTCCCATATCCAGACATAGTCAGGTCCGGCGACACGGGCGACAGAGGTCCACCAATGCTCGGCCTCACCGTGGAAGAGAAATACTGCTAACCGGACGCGCTGCTCGGTCGTGCACAACATGGTATCGAATATCTTCTCCACATCGGAGCGCCATCTCTCGGCTGCACTCGGATCCGGCTCGCCCTGGAAACGAGGGGGATCATGCCGTCTAAACTCACGAAGTACGGCGCTCGCGCGCTCCTGCTCCGCCTGAGCTGGTGAAACAGCTGGGCGTCTACCCTGTCCCTGTAGTGCAGCTGTCACAGCCTGCAACATCTGCTGTAACTGAGAGGCACTCACAGTCACAGTCGGCTCCTCATCAGCCTCGGGTGGAGGAATGTCATCCTCATGGGAGGAATCAGGGATCTCTGAGGGTGGGATGGGAGACGCAAGTGGTAGAGCTGGAGTCTCTGATGGTGAAGTAGAATCCTCAGGTGGTGGTGCGGGAGTCGATCGAGTAACAGGCGCCATACCCTACAGGAAAGAGTGAAAGCGCCTATCAACTTCAAAACTCTCGAATGTACGCACGTTAACGGTCTGAATCAGAAGGTCGTGAAGCTATCCGAACTTCAGAACTTAGTCATTCTTCACTCATAGTAAACATGTAATGTTGTTCTCGGTTATTCCCAAGTTATGCTCTGATACCAACTTCTGTCACGCCCCAAACTTGGAAACCGGGCTCACAAAATTTCCGATCGCCGAATCCGGCGCCGACAGCCTCCGTAGAACCCCATTCTCGGCTCCTAGCTCCCATTCGCCAGGTTCCGATCCTGGGATGCTACGAGGAGGATTTTAAATACCAGTTTGTTTCGTAATAAGCATAACCAAAGGCATAACCCACAAACAACAACCAAGCACTCCATTACATTTCCACTATGATCAAAAATTTTACAAGTACAATGAGCATAAAGGGAAATACAATGGTAAATAACAGAAAACTCCAAAATGATCAGCGACGCGCTCCTGCCTCAACGCTGCTGCAGTCCAACGTCACCTGCACGCAACGGTCGTGCATAAGCTTACAGAAAGCTTAGAGGGTGGTGAAAGTGTGTGCGCGAGGTAGTAATATGAATGCAATGTCAGAGTAATGCGGAATATGCAGATGGAACCAAAACGTCATGAGCCGTACCAAGGCTATGCAATGCAAGACATGAATGGTATCGGCCATCCCAAGGCCATGCAATGTACAATGCAACTCAAGCATACAGATACTCATCAATGTCCACATATCAGTACAGCTCAAAGTATGGAATATCACCGGGGTCTAGTACACTCTAAACCAGATTGCCGCCACATCGCGCGCAATAAGGTAAGTGGAAGAGACCTCACTATCCGTCTGCCAAAATCGGGCGCGACTCGTCGATAGCGGACCCATTCCTCGAGCTGGTCAAACTCAGCCTAGCATTGCCCCCTACACTCGGGCGGGTAAGGCCGTACCCCCTTCCAACCGACCACGACACAGTGGAGAGCGTAACCGTCTGGTAATCGGCACTCAACGCTCATTTACCCACTCGGTCTAGACGTTGGAGCAACCTCTTGGTACCATAAGGGTTTAGGGACTTTCACCCAGGGATATCTATAGTACCCCATGTAGAACAAGATTTCCGGTATCCAATCCTGCCAACCACGATGCGTCTGTGGAGGCTACGGCCCTGATGTCACTAGGGCGTACAATAACCATGTCACACAAATGCGGAATGCATGAGTCACGCTATCCAGTCATGCAACCAATCCTGCGCATACCGTGCGCTCATGTAGGGCAACACCGCCTAATCGGGAGCCCATAAACAACCTGCCCGAAGGCAAATGCTATGATCAGTCAATCCTCATAACAAGCATACGTATGATGCATATGATCATGGGTCATGAACTGTACTAAACGGGTTATAATAAAATGAATTATCTTACAATGCAGATGGGCCTGGAAGGCCGAAATACAACAAGTACAGCCCAGTAATGGACCCTAAGGAGAGTCGTAATGTGGACATCCAACCAACATTACACTCACAATGTGGACGTCAAACCAACATTGTTTCCAAGGTACGATCTTCTTAAAACACCGCTACAAAATCGGTATTGGGTTTACACATTGCAGTGGACCTTATGTTCCTCCCATTGGGTCTTACATATATGTCAAATGGGCCATATCTTATGGGCCTTTTTATTCGTCAGATGGGCCATATCTTATGGGCCATTTATTCATCAGATGGGCCATATAAATGGGCCACACCAATGGGTCTTAAGTGCATTGCAATGGGTCAAAACCCGTGGGCCTTGGATTGCATCAATTGGACCTAACCATATGAGTCTAATATGTATCAAATGGGCCACACCAATTGGACCCCAAATGTATATCAAATGGGCCTCAACCCAGAGGCCTTATATGAGTCGAATGGGCCTAAATCCTTAGGCCTTAAACAATTCAAATGGGCCTAATCCATGAACTTGCATGCATATCAAAGTGGGCCTATTCCCATGGACCCTTTTATAATCAAATGGGTGTAGTCCCATGGGTCTTTCAATATAACAATGGGTTCACTTCCATGGGCTTTAAGAATGCAACAAATGGGTCCAATCTTTATGGGCCTTTGAAGTACATCAAAAGGGCCTATACCTATGGGATTGGATCATATCAAATGGGCCTAAGCCCATAGGCTCTTTTTACAGTCCAAAGGGGTTTAACCCAAAGGCCTTATATGTTATAGCGGATGGACGGTCCGGATGCATCACATGCATCAAGGGTGGGGCCCACATGAGGGCCTACCATCATATTTATTACAACAGTAATAATACCTATAATACATATAGTATATATATAAGTATGTATGTATATGTATACATGCACACACCCACACACGCATACACACCCACACAGCACGCACACACACACTGCACGCCCGCTGTGGCGTGCATAGAACACATGCATCAAGAGGGCTCCACCGTCCAGCGGACGGTGGACGCAATACAACCGCAAGATGAGCGCCACCGTCCACTGGACGGTGGTCTTTAAGGCACACATCATGGTGGGTCCCATGTGGGGCCCATTCCGTAATGTTCATCTGGAATCAATCCCGTTCACGAGGTCCCTTGGTCCTGGATGAAGGGGAAACACAAATTTAAGCTGGATCCAACACTGCTGTGGGCCCCTAAAAGGATTTCAATGGTAGATATTTAAGCCCACTGTTTCAAGTGGTGTGGGCCATCTAAGTTTTGGATCTGGACGAAATTAGGAGGGGGCCCACCTGAGGATGGGACCCACCTCACGAACGGATTGAATGGTAAATAAACATTACAGTGGGGCCCACGGCTGGAGCCGTGGGTCCCAAACGGTCGTCCGCCGTCCCACGGCTGCACGCTGTTGCGTGCAGCGCTGTTGGCAGCAAGAGGCAGAGGCTTGCCCTGCCATTTGGTTTTAAGAAAAAATGAAAAAAATTGTTTTCTGGGGTTTTTTTGCACGTGGGGCCCACCAAAGTGAAATCCGCCCCGGCCATTACGATCAGTGGCCCGAGGCCGTCCAAATGAGTCCAGAGTTTGAATTTTTTTGATGCTTGGAAGTGAAATAAATTAAGAAAAGGATGTTTGAATGGTGAGGGTGCGATCTTTGACGCTATGGCCCACCAGGTGATTGGATCAGCTCCAAACTTCTACCCAACGGCTAAAATGCCGTGGGTAAGAGGATGGACGGCTCGGATCGAACGTATACATCAGGGTGGGGCCTATGCAAGGGGGCCACCAAAAAGGTCCCTTTTTCCTTTCTTTTTCTTCTTTATCTCACTTCCTTAGAAACGTCCAGCGTCTAGGACGCTGGACGGCTGGCTTAAAAAAAAAAAAAATAATAATAATAAAATACTTGTGGTGGGCCTGATGAAGTGGGCCACCACATGATGGGCGGCATGGAAATAACATCTAAGGTGGGCCCCACTTGAATAAAATACATACATCAAGATGGGATCCATTCAAGTGGGCCACACCATCCTTTTTGCAATAAATAAAATAAAATAAAATAAAATAGAGAGAGAGACATGGAGAGTGGGACACGGCTTGTGATGGAGGGTCCCCGTCCTTATGGGCCCTCCCTTGCAATGAAACATACAATAAATGGATCCCTTGCACATGGGACCATTAGAAATGTAAATTCAACGGTGGAGATCCATTCTCCACCGATATTGACGGTCTAGATGACCTTTCTAAGTGAAAATAAACATCATGATGGGGTCCATGGAGAATGGCCCCATCATGGAACGATCATGATGATCCAAGTGGTCCATCGGCCACATATTAGGGTCCCAAGTGAGATCCACACCATTGATCGGTGGGCCTCACTTGGTCCACCATAAAACTAAAAGAATCTATCCTATAGAAGCACCCACCGTCCGATCTTCTCGCTCCTAGGGGTTCCTTGGCACCTTATCTTCAACTTCAATGGCTAAGATGAAGAATGGAGGGTTGAGATGGGGGATTTTTGGGGTAGGAAGGTGGGCCACTTGGAGCTTAAGAACTTGGAGAAATTCTATACGTGGGAGCCCCTTGCAAATTTTTGTTGCTTGGTTTTTTTTTTGGAATGAGAAAGAGAGAGAGAGAGAGAGTGATGTAAAGGGAGAGAGAGAGTGATGGATGGATGGGTGAGTGATGGTGGTGTAAGAGAAATTTGACTTTTGTGGCTTTTTGTGTAAGAAAGGTATGGGTTGAGAAGACTTTGTTGGCTTTTGTGTAAGAGAGGTATGGGATGTGGAGACTTTTGTGGTTGCTTGGGAAAAGGGATGGAGGTGATGTGTACTTGACATGTGATGGGTTGATGGGTGATTGATTGATGGGATTGATGTGATTGATGTGACACATCGTTGAGATTCCCTTGGTTTTCGCAACGCGCGGCGTTTTCTCGCACCGAACGTTGGCTCATATCTCTTGATCAGGGTATCGCCTTGCCGCACGAGTCGCGGTATCGGAACCGCTACGTCGGCGCGGTCGCTATGGTATAGGTCTCGAGTTGAGTCGACTCAGGTTATCGGTACATGAATCCAGGTCGCGCGTCGATATTGTTTAAGGGTCGAAAGTTGCCGGAATTCGACCGGTACGACCGCGGGAGTGTACGGAAAGGTACGGACCAAGATACGGGTCTTACAAGGAATCCATGGATATTCAGTTAGAACCGTTGAAACATTCTTGTAGCCATAAAGCTTTTCTTTTGGCTAAATTTTTAGTATTTTCACTTCATCCTAGTGGTAAAGACCTTATAAACAGTTTAGATGACATATAAACATCAAGGTGGATCCCAAGAAGGTTTCAATGGTAAGTATTTCTTTTCGCAAATTTTCCTCTCGTGTGGTCCACTTGAGTTTTGAATACACCTAAAATTTTATTACTTGTCCTAAAATGATCTCGTCAAATGGATGAACGGGATAGATGTCCAATAAACATGGAGATGGGCCCCACCTAGTACCCTTGCGCAGGAACTTCCTGCGAAAGGCTTTAGCAGGAAATCCATGTCTAGAACGGATTGGCTACTCCTACTGCCACCGGCCAGTGGCTGATGGTCGGTGCTCTATGGGCCCTACCATGATGTATGTGTTTCATCCATGTCATTCATCTATTTTCTCAGATCATTTCATGGTATGAGACAAAAAATTATATATATATAAATCTCAAGTAGGCCACATTATAAGAAACAGTGTTGAATAGCGTCGACTAGTAACAACTTTTTGGGAACCATAAAAGTTTTGGATCAAGCTGATCTTTGTTTTTTTCCCTTCAAATGGGCCTGTATGAACTAATAAAAAGATTGGATGTCAAATAAACAGTACAGTAGGCCTTAGGAGGATTTTAATAATGCATATCCAATCATTATTGTTTTCTTATGGTGTGGTCCACCTGAGATTTATATCCCTCTAATTTTTAGGCTGAAGCACTAAAATGATCTGTAAAAATGGATGAACAGAATGGATGAAACACATACATCATGGAGGGGCTAACAGAGCACCTATGAGTGAAAATGAAATCAATGAGACAGTGGAGATTAAACAACTACAGTTGAAAACTTTTGAAAGGTTAGGATGGAAATTAACCATCATGGTGGGCCTGTGGGTGTCATTATCAATGCTGCTTCCTTTGGTGTGGTCCACTTTTAGTCTTCCATCTGTCTCATTTTTTAGCATATACCCAAAAACGGAATGGCAAAATGGATGGACGGTGTGGATAAAACCCATAAATCAGGGTGGCCCCTCTGAGCCACTCTGCATTCCTAACCAAGGACGGGAGGTGTGGTAAATAATCCACATCCGGATGACAAATTGATTACTACTTACCACACCTTTGTTGAGGTAGGACTGTTGGATGATTTTCATTCTCAACCGTCCAATAAATGTCCACCAATCTGATAGCCAAATTCACAAGAAACCGTAATTTTTGGATCATGATACGTCTAATCTTGGATCATAATGTTGCTTGATTGGTGAGCACATTAAAATGAAGACCACTCAATGGTCTGAAATCAACAAATAACTTCCCATTAATTTGAGGTTAGGATCATCCGATCAATGTGATTTTGGAATCATGACCTATAGTGGGCCCACAACCTGGAAAGTTTAGTTTGAGGTTTGTGCTGGGGATTGAGTAATTTATGAGTGTATGTGTATCAACCAACCCAATCTACCAGAGTACCGAATGATACTACCATACCAAATGTTACCAACAACAAAAAATGAGGTGGATCAAGACTTGAGTGAGCCACACAAGAGGAAACAATAGCTATATAATGTTGAAGATCATTGAGCTCTAAGTTGTACAATCAATTTAAAGGAAATCAAAGTTGGTGAGAAATCCACATCAGGTGTAAAACATTTTTATATAGGAGATAAGGGCAAATGTGTCAAATTAACATATTTCAGACATTTCAGATGTTTGTTAATAAACAAATTGTTTCAAATTCAGTACTTAATTTTCAAACTTCAGTAATAATTATCAAACAAGTTTTTTTACTTCAGATTTCAGATTAACTTCAAATTTCAAATTCATGCTTTAGACTTCAGATTTAATAAACGGGGCCTAAGTAAGCCGTGCGAGAGGAAAATCAGAAAATTCCTCACACCCAAATCTTCCCAGGCTCCACTCAATGTTTATATGATATCTAAACCATTTAAAAGGTCATTCCTCTTGAGATGAAGTGAAGATGCCGATAACTTTTGGAATGAAGTAAAAATTCTAAGAAAGCTTAACCTGATAGAAAACTTTTGTGGTTGTACAAATGTTTGAACGGTGATCATTGATTTCCCACTTTTTCCTCTTGTATGGCCCACTTTAGTTTTTAATTCACCTCATTTTTTAAATCAAATGTCCCCAGTTTAACTAGCAAAATGGATGGACTCTCCAATTTACAAACATCAAAGTGACCCCACTTAACATCCCAGCTAAAGAACTCATTGCAAAAGGCTTTCCAAGAAAATCAGCCTCCTTGGTTGGCACATGGGTAGGTGATACTTACCGTTGGACCGATGGGTCCCGCAAGGAATGGTGGATGGGAAGCCGATTGGCTGGTGTACCATACACCGCCGCCCTAGCTGGTGTATCGACGTCACCAAGTTCTGTCGGTCATATTATAAGTTGTGTTATATTCAAACCCTCCACTCATTTGATGAGCTCATTATAAGGATTTAGCCAAAAAAAGATGAGAGATCGGAATATAACGTGGACCACAATGAAAAGCAAGGGGAATTGAACGTCTACCAATGAAACCTTTTTACGTCCATTTTTGGATTCATATGATTTTTTTTTTCCCATTCGTATATGTCTGTGTGAGCGTCCACCCATTTGGTGAGCTCGTTGTAAGGCTTTAGTCAGGAAGCACGACAGATCCAAATATCAAGTGGACCACACTGAAAAGCAATGGGGATTGAACGTCTATCAATAAAACCTTTTTAGGGTTAAGTTTTGATTTCGTATGATATTTGTTTTCCCCCTTATGTCTGTGTGGCCCTATAAATATATTGGATGAAAAATAAACATTAGATGCACATTATCCCACTGTTATTTGTAGTGTGGTCCATCTAATCTTTAGATATGACTTATTTCCGGGCATATACTCTAAAATGATCGCGTAGAATGGATGAATGGTAGGGATATAATAAACACATCATCGTGGGGCCATGTAACTTTGATCTCAACCATCCACATCATCACGGACGGTATTTAATGAAGCAGTCCTTAACAAAAAAACATTCTTCTCTGTAGCGGAGTATAGGAACCGGATTCATATAGAAATATATGATATAAGAAATCTTCTGGGAACTGTCGCAGTATCCGACGGACGCGGATTGCACACTGCCCCTGCAAGTACCGCTTTCGCTACTGGTCGGTACTATTGCCCACCATAATGTATGTGTTTTATCCACGCCGTCCACCCATTTTTCTGCCTCCTTTTAGGGCATAGCACAAAAATGAGGTAGATCAAAATCTCAGTGGACCACATTACATGAAAACAGTGGTGATTGAATACCTGTCATTAAAAACTTCCTAAGGCCTACCGAGATGTTTATTTGCCACCTGACCTATTGATTAGCTCACATCAACCTGGATGAAGTAAGAAAAACAAAAATCAGTTTGATCCAAAACATTTGTTTCCCGGGAAGCCCGTAATGGTCTGCGTTGATTCTCTACCTTCTCATATGGTGTGGTCCACTTGAATCTTAGATCTGCCTCGATTTTGGGCTCATGTCCTAAAATGATATGAAATAATGGAAGGCAGAGTTGATACAACACATGTATCATGGTGGGGCCCATTGACCACCGACTAAAAGCGGCGGCGGTACTGACAGGTTCTGTATGCAATCCCCATCCAACGTTATCTTTTTCATAACCGTCTATTTACAGGACCATCACTGAGGAGTTATCATTATTATTTTTTACACACGCACACACACCCCCACACACTCACGCTAGTGGTATTTAACCACCTATGGTTACTCGAACCCTTGACCAGGAGTTGAAATTCCTCGTCTACCACCTGTGTAGGGGTTATTTGATACTCTGGAAGAGTTTGATGGCTTCACACACTCGTGCAATCTTAAATCATAAACATGGCGTGCATGTTAACCAATCAAACCATAGGAATTGTGGGACCGTTTTAGACGTATCACAATCAACAGTCAGATGGAATAAATTTCTTTGTTGACTTTGGACCGTTGAACTTTTTCATCTGGACCGTCCGTTAGATGTCCATCAATCTGATAGTCAAGAAATTATTTCAGCTTAAATTTTGATTTAAGTCCATGTCTAAGTGGATCCCGTGAATCTAGATAGTTTAATTTGAGTTGCGTGCATATCTTGTTTCAAATAATGAGTTCACGTGCATCACACCATCGCGTGCGATGCATGCAAGATGAGATAAACTTCGATGCTCTGTCATCATGCACTCTTAAATTTTACAATTCTAGAATTAAAAATAACCGTCCAACGCCTAGGCTCCATATTGAATGGTACTCAACAAAAATTAAACTGAAAGTTGATATCGTTTCTGGCTAATTGCTAGACATTTAGTGGACGGTTCAGTTAAAAGATAGTCTGCGGTGTGGATTCAATAAACAAATGTCCAGTAATCAGAGATTAGGATGGCTAAATCAAAATGATTTAATTTTGATGTCGTCATTACAGTATTTCCCACGATTTCCAATGTTTATATGAGTTGAGAATATGATGTGTATGCAGCTTCCGAGTGCATGTTTATGAACGACCATACTCTGCCAGAGTATCAATTGACTCTCCTTCCGTTCGTTTTTGTGTACGGTACCTAGTTGGGGAGCACTATTTCCTGCGAAAGACTTTCGCATGGAGTTCCTCTTCGGAGAAATCCACCCGTCCATCTATTTTGTGACGTCATACTAAAGAGTCCGGATCCTCTATTATTAGGTTAGCAGAGAATTCCCAATACCCTAATTCTCATTGGTCCACATCACTACTCGCTAAAAAAAATAAAATAATAAATAATAGCCTTAGACCCCATATACCTTTATTCTAACGGTAATTCTCTATTAACCTGATAACAGAAGATCCTGACTCCATATTAAAACATGAGATTAAAGTGAGTGGGATTCGAGACTTTAAGTAGGGATTCCGTTGAAACCTCAGTGGGTCTACAGTAATGCCATTCATATCCTTCGTAAAGTGATTCGTATTGGGATAAACTGAAAACATAAATATTAGCCTCATTTAAAACTTTTGTGGCCCATGATTATTTCAATGGTGGACGTTCAATCTTCAGATTTTCAGGTTACTTGAGTATTGGATCCAGCTAATTTTTGGTCTAATGTTCTAAAATAATGTCACAAAATGAGTGGATAGAATGGATTTCTCACAAAAATCACGGTGGTCCACCTAGGTTTCAAGCAGGTACTTACTGCTAAAGGCCTCGGCAGGAAATCCGTGTCCGGTTGGGGTTACCTAAGAAACAAGTTACTGGGTGTTTGCCTGCCTTTGGGTTCACCTTGATGCATGGGTTGTATATAAACTCTGTACATAGGTTTTCCAGATCATTCATGGCATAATCCCGAAAATGAAGCACATCCATATCTCGAGTGAAGCACGCCCGTGAAAACAGTAGTCTTAAAGCAAAAACTGAAACGGTAGTCCTAAAGTAAAAACTAACTAGAGCTCATCATAGTGTTTATCTGCTCCAACCCATTAATAATGTCATATAAATTTGGATGAAAGGAAAATACAAATATCAATTTGATCCAGAACTTTTGTGGTACTCGGGAAGTTTTTAATGGTGAGAATTCAATACCTATTGTGTGGTCCACTTGAAATTTGGATTTATTTCATTTTTGGGACCATGTTCTAAAATAAGCCAAAAACGCTCAAAGATAGCGCAGATATTCAACAAAAATATCAATGTGGGCTCTGGGTCAATGAAACACCCACTAACATTCACCCTGTGCCACACCGGTGCTCTCACATTGGTGGGATTAATTGTCCAAGCGACCCCATAAGGTGACGTGGTCATTTCAGTAGGCCGTATGAATTATACTATAGAAATTCTAGCCTAAATTCACTTTTTCATTTTTAGTGTAATGAAAGTGTCCCTCTGCCATATTTGTCCTTGTATGGCATGTTTTAGTGAAAGGTCCTTTAAAAAGGAATATGGGCTCTATTTAAAATTGAAAATTGGCTCGCCTCCTATTCAATCTCATCCGTTTATTTTAATCAGACAACCGTAAACATATGAATGAGTCCTCTCAGTATTAAAAAAAAAAAAGAAAAATAAAAGATGCTTATGGTTCACAATTACTAACTGTGTGTGTTAATATTGAAATCCTCCCTTCTGCGTGGTACATCCGTGATGACATTTGACCTCAATCTTAGGTCGATGATATGAAATTAAAACCCCCTACTTATGGATGGGTTGGATTTGCTTCAAGAAAACCCGGTAGACCTCACACTAAATACAGATGGGCTCAAAATGTGGGGCTCTTGCCATACAAGGCCATTTGATCATTTCATTTTTTCTTGTCTTCTTCCTCTCTCTTTTTTTTTTCACTTCCTTGGGACCACACGAAGCCGAAACTTCTTCAATGGTTAGTAGTTGTATGGCCATAGTCTAAACTCTCTGGATAATGATAAGAAACTTCGGCTAGGCTCCAACAAAGTTCAAACAACTCCTTATGGAAAAAAAAAAAATATATATTTTTTAAAAGTTTTTTGTTCACAATCTTCGAAGTAAAAGCTATGGTGAGTAGAGGTAAGTTTTTTTTTCTTTATTTATATGCATAAATAGTGGGAGTTGGTGAAAGAGAGGAGGGTTGGGTGTGAATTTGTGAAAAGAATGAGGGTATGGTGATTCCTTTATAGGTGTTGTTTGTTTTTCTTATTGCATGAATAGTGAAAGTTTATGAAATGGAGGAGAGTGTGGGGGTCCCATTTTTCTGATGTATGAATGGTGGGACCACATGAATCATGAATATTCACTGCTATTCACTATGAATCACTGATATTCACTATCGATCACATATAATATCAGCAGTCTCTTATTAAGATCAAGCATCCATAGTGTATATTAGTGGAATTCATTATGGATCACCGATATTAATAGAGGAATGTTAATATATTCATTGTATATTGCAGATAATATTAGTGGTCTCTGTTAATATCCACAATTCATGGTGAATATTAGCGGTTCCTGTTAATATCAACGATCAACAGTAAATATCAATGATCCTCTGTTAATGTTCGTTGACATTCGTTGTGGACCGTAGATAATATCGGTGATGCCTTGTTAAGATCGGCGATTCACGGTGAATATCAGCGGTGCTTTGTTAATATCAGCGAACTTCTGTCAATATTAGTGAACTCTGTTAATATTCACGGTCCTTTATAGATATAATTTTTTTAATCTAATATTTTGTCTTTCATATACTACAAAGTCCGTTTGTGAGGTGAGGGAACCTAGCCCATGCTTAGAATATTCCAATATAAAGGTCACCCCCAAATGCTCAGTATGATTATTACCTACTTTGAGGAATAAATTCAACAAGTTCCTTATTAGGAGAGAAATGTTTAAAAGAACTCAATTCAAGTATCTGCTTGATTTTAATGAAGGAGGATGGTGGGAAAATGGACCATCGCTCTACTACCTGATGCAGAGGCACCTTAACGACCTCCGCTTTGACTTCGAAGGCACCATTCTCAAATTCACGGAGATAGACTTTGCCTTTATTATAGATCAGAAGTAAGGAACACCAGATAAATCGAAGCAGACCAGTCAAGGATCGTCAAAAAGAAATAACATTAAGGATCAATTTTTCAAGGATCAATATCATATTATAAATAAAAATTTTCTAAAGACATTTTGATCTCTCCAAGGAGGAAGTACCGATGATGCAGTTGCCATACAGGTGGCGATGTTGATATGTATCAAGAATTTGCTTGTTGGATTGTTCAAAAAGAACGAGCGTATAAATAAGTATGTACATTTAGCAAATAATTATAACGCATTTGATAATAACCATTGGGGAGTATGAGGTACCAAATCTTGATAGAAGAAGCGAATACTGTGATTAAGAAGCACCTTCCGAACTCCTATAATGGGGGATGCCCATATGGCCTATAAGTAATTATTTTTCTATAAATTTCTGTAAACTATTATGCTAATATAATGTGTCTTATTTTAATATTTCATGTTTCTCTCGTCCAATCGGTTTGCGCATATAAGGTCATACTCAATCTTTGCCACATGAAAGACTGGGCCATTAACTGTAATATGATTAGAATTCCACAAAATTTTAATTGGAATGTGACTAAGGTGAAAAAATACAATGCTATAACAAACTTTTTATGAATGTGAGGGCAAGTTGAAATATCAATTTTAACTTGGTTTCGTGTTGTATTTTAGTGATTCTGACACTGCATACATATTATTGCATGTAAACGGCGAATTCATTCCTTTATTGGATGAACAAAATATTGTCTCTATTGTATGAAATGATAGTGAAATAAGAGGGTTAAGAAAGGAGAGATGGGGGAGAAGAATAGACTCACACTTAAAGATGTTATCGGAGAAGTTGGAGAAAGTGGAAGATGAAAATATCTACATGCACAACAAAGTAAATTTTCTATGAGTCGAGGTGGAGTTACTGAAAATATTTAAATTTTTAATTGTTATAATGTGCAAGTCTTATTTGTTCTGATGTAATTAATATATGTAATATTCATGCATAGTGTATATCTGACGTTAATAAATGCTATTGTGTAGGTTCACGAAGGAGACCTAGCCTACCACAAATTTGTATTTATGGACCCATTAAGAAGACTTAACTCCTAGGAATATGAAATTGTTAAGCCGGCCTATGTTGACGGTGGTCATGATTGGCTAAAATACCTATGGGAGGATGCATGGGTTGATAACGAGAGAATTGACCTATATATGGATTTTTTGACTAATAGATGTTTATAATATCCTGACATGTATCCTCAGAAATGCATGCTTGTAATAACATTATTTTGGATAATGTTTATTTACTGATATGCACGTTTAACTTATGTTGAAATCAATATAACTTATAGTATTTTGATTCATTTGTGACAACAATTTTTTAAGGATAATGTTAAAGTATTATTTGAGATTCGATTGTGTAAATTTATCATTAGATTTATACGTGATTTACTTGACTTAGTGTTATAGGTTGTGTTTAGTTTAGATGTACTTATTATTGCTTATGTATTTTATAGGTGTACTTTCTACATAATATCTAAAATCGATATTAAATTTTGATTGTCATGCACCTAAAAAGAAAACCAGTTTAATAGCTTAACAACATTTATATCAGATGGAGGAAGTAAGATGACATGGTAAGTGAGATTCTAAAATAGGTTAGTGAAAAGTGAGATTTCAAAATAGGCCCGTGAAAAGCAAATGAGGAATTTTCGTGATGAAGTTCATCGGCTTCCTATTTAGCAACCGGAGGCTAATATTCAACCCGGTATGAATTTTATGAAATATTATTGATCAGAATAATTCATTTTAGTTACCGCTAATATTAGGAATAATAATAACTTATAACTTAATGTTAATATACATGACAAAGTTTCTTATTTTAGAGAGAAACTGTATATCGGAGAGAAACGGTATTTTGACTTCTTGCACAATAACATCGAGAATCGTACCATCATATGCCTCTAATGCTTGCGTCAGATTCTTTGATTGGGTGCATTAAATATCTTCTGCTGTGATATGGACCATTCATATGGTGGATGAGGGAAATACTATTCTCAAGTGATTCCAAATCAGTGTTACTCTACTTTGTCTTTACGTAGACCATTACCTGATTTATTGTTTTCTAGCCGCCTTTATAGTCTCTATCAGTTTTCGGCAGCGTATTAAGTGACGCCCAGTCTCACCCAAGAAGGTGCGGCCCTTACCGTGGGACCCACCTTGATGTATGTATTATATATCCACGCTTTACATACAACTTAATAGATCGATCTAAGCCATGAGCCCAAAAATGAACTAGATCCAATTCTAAGATGGGCCATGCCATAGAAACAGTGGTGATTGATCATTAATAGATCACAGAAGTTTTAGATCAAGATAATATTTATTTCATTCCTAAATCCACGTTTATATTACCTTATCAGCAGGTCGGATGTCAAATAAACATTACGGAAGACTTAACGTGGGTCCTAGGAAGTTTTTAATGGTAAACTTTCATTCAACACTATTTACTATGGTATGGTGCACCTAAGAACTGGATAAACTTCATTTTTAGATCCATAGCTAAAATGATCCGAAAAAAACGGATGGACGGCGTGGATATATAATACATACATCAAGGTGGGACCCACGGTAAGGGCAGCACCGTTTTGTATGAGGCTTGGGCCATACCTAATCCGCTCCCGAGTTTTCCAGCGGCCTGTGAGGTCGATATCATCCTATCAATTCATCCAAGAAAAATTGTTCCACCGAACGAAAGGTACTGATCATGTTGTCTTCAACTCAGTGGGCCAAATCCCATATTCGGGGTCCTTACACTTGCCCGGGTGGTAGACACTTAGGAGTTTCAACTCCTAGCCAAGGGTTCGACCCATGGGTGGTGAAATTCCACCAGCGTGAGTGTGTGGGGGTGTGTGCGCGTATGTAAACAAAAAAATAAATAAAACAATCCCATATTCGCATTCAGTGGGGCTTATTGTTGCCATATACGGAAAAAAAGATTGCTAAGACAATCACAGCCATCAATATTTTTTGCACTCCTTCACTTGGAGTGTCCACCGTTTATCGGCTTGAATGATCTGAATGATGGAGCAACCGGATGGACGGTCCCGATTAACAAACACATCTATCTGCGAATTGTACGGTAGAGAGATGCTCCAACGCATTCCGTTTCTACCGAATGTTACCGTACGACCCCGCGAGTCATGTGACGGGGTCATCGCATCCCAAAAAGAGGTAGAGATGCTACCGCCAGTAGATCCAGAATATGGTAGGGTGATTTATCAATCAGAACGGTTCATCTACTGGATACAACAATTGATAGGCTATGCATAAAATTGCAGACATTTCAATGAATTCTATCCGTCGTTTTTTTTTTTGTTTTTTACACTGAGTTCCTACCATTAATTACTTTTCGTTTCTACCATCCATGTCAAGGTAAATGATAGAAAAATATAATAATCCAATTTATGATTATTTTGAATAATTTTCCATCCATAGCAGGAATAACTATATGGACGTTCCGGATTGACTCATTACCATGCCACGTGTACAGTAATAGATGTCCCTAGCTTATCCCGAATCTCCCTCCTCCCACCGGAAGAGTACGGGAAAGAAAGAGAAATTTCCTACTGTATGACCCATTTATGGCCCACCAGCCATTTGAAGTCCACTTCTTTTTAAGCTTCCAAGAATACTCCCCTGTGTACGGCCGACTTTTCAAAGGACCAAATTACCCCCATCATTCATTCCTTCCTTCCGGAAGCCGATTGGCTGGTGTGCGAAGACGAGCGCTGACGCTCGTCGACATGGGCCCCATAATGATGTATTTATTATATCCACACTGTTCATTCATATTTCGAGATCATTTCAGAGCATTATCTTAAAAAAATAACCATATCCAAAGATCAACTGGACCACACCACAAATAGCAGCAGAAAACTTGATTTTTACTGTTAAAAATTTTATAAGTCCCACTATAACATTTATTTTCCATCCAATCTATTCATAAAGTCACAGAGACCCGGATGAAGAGGAAAAACAAATTCATAATGATCCAAAACTTCTATAACCCCTAAAAGGGTTTCAATGGTTGCCGTTCAATTCCCCACTGCCTTTTATAGTGGTCCACTTGATAGTTATATCTATCTTATTTTTTGTCTCAAGTGTTAATATGGGCTCGCCAAATAGGTCGACGGTTTGGATATAAAACAGACCTTATGATGGGACCCACAAAAGCAACTAAAATTCAACAGTAAAGAAAAAAAAAAACGGTAGTGCCGCAGCAGTCTAGACTGTTTTTTTTTTTTTTAATTTTTTTATTTACAAGGAAAACATCTTCCCCCTTACATTTTAAAATTTTCTCTAATACTTAGTCATGTAAATATGTATATATAAGTATATAAAAATATTTTTCTATCTTTTAATTTATTTCTTTGTCTATTTATTTAATAAGCATATCTCCTAAACTAGAATGACTTACTTAACGTACCACATATGATTTTGGGATAGGAGAAGCTAATTTAGCCAAATAACGTAGTTATTTTCCAAGATTTCATTGGCTCGATGGTCAAAAATTCATTTCATTCACCTCGCGGTCAATTCTATTCACATTCACGATCATTTCGATGCACTTCACGGTCAATTCACTTCACTTCATGGCCATTTCCATGCATTTCACGATCAATTCTCTTCACTTCACGACTATTTTCATGCATTTTACGGTGATATCCGGCAATTCCGTTCACGTTCACGGTCATTTCGATGCACTTCACGGTCAATTCACTTCACTTCACGGCCATTTCGAAGCATTTCTCGATCAATTCTCTTCACTTCACGCCCATTTACATGCATTTCACAGTGATATCCACCAATTCCGTTCACGTTCACAGTCATTTCGATGCACTTCACGGTCAATTCACTTCACTTCACGGCCATTTCGAAGCATTTCACGATCAATTCTCTTCACTTCACGGCCATTTCCATAAATTTCACGGCGATATCCGGCAATTCCGTTCACGTTCACGGTCATTTCGATGCACTTCACGGTCAATTCAATTCACTTCACGGCCATTTCGAAGCATTTCTCGATCAATTCTCTTCACTTCATGCCATTTTCATGCATTTCACGGTGATATCCGGCAATTCCGTTCACGTTCACGGTCATTTCGATGCACTTCACGGTCAATTCACTCCACTTCACGGCCATTTCGAAGCACTTCTCGATCAATTCTCTTCACTTCAAGACCATTTCCATGCATTTCACGGCGATATCTGGCAATTCCGTTCACATTCATGGTCATTACGATGCACTTCACAGTCTATTCATTTTACTTCACGGCCATTTCCATGCATTTCACGATCAATTCTCTTCACTTCACGCCCATTTTCATGCATTTCACGGCGATATCCGGCAATTTCATTCACGTTCACGGTCATTTCGATGCACTTCACAGTCAATTCACTTCACTTCATGGCCATTTCGAAGCATTTCATGATCAATTCTCTTCACTTCACGACCATTTCCATGCATTTCACGGCGATATCCGGCAATTCCGTTCACGTTCACAGTCATTTCGATGTACTTCACGGTCAATTCACTCCACTTCACGGCCATTTCGAAGCATTTCTCGATCAATTCTCTTCACTTCACGACCATTTCCATGCATTTCACGGCGATATCTGGAAATTCCGTTCACATTCACGGTCATTACGATGCACTTCACGGTCAATTCATTTTACTTCACGGCCATTTCCATGCATTTCACGGCGATATCCGGAAATTTTGTTCACGTTCAAGGTCATTTCGATGCACTTTACGGTCAATTTACTTCACTTCATGGCCATTTCGAAGCATTTCATGATCAATTCTCTTCACTTCGCGACCATTTCCATGCATTTCACGGTGATATCCGGCAATTCCGTTCACGTTCACGGTCATTTCGATGCACTTCACAGTCAATTCACTCCACTTCACGGCCATTTCGAAGCATTTCTCGATCAATTCTCTTCACTTCACGACCATTTCCATGCATTTCACGGCGATATCTGGAAATTCCGTTCACATTCACGGTCATTACGATGCACTTTACGGTCAATTCATTTTACTTCACGGCCATTTTCATGCATTTCACGATCAATTCTCTTTACTTCATGCCCATTTCCATGCATTTCACGGCGATATCCGGCAATTTCGTTCACGTTCAAGGTCATTTCGATGCACTTCACGGTCAATTCACTTCACTTCATGGCCATTTCGAAGCATTTCATGATCAATTCTCTTCACTTCACGACCATTTCCATGCATTTCACGGTGATATCCGGCAATTCCGTTCACGTTCACGGTCATTTCGATGCACTTCACGGTCAATTCACTCCACTTCACGGCCATTTCGAAGCATTTCTGGATCAATTCTCTTCACTTCACGACCATTTCCATGCATTTCACGGCGATATCTGACAATTCCGTTCACATTTACGGTCATTACGATGCACTTCACGGTCAATTCATTTTACTTTACGGCCATTTCCATGCATTTCACGATCAATTCTCTTCACTTCACGCCCATTTCCATGCATTTCACGGTGATATCCGATAATTCCGTTAACGTTCACGGTCATTTCGATGCACTTCACGGTCAATTCACTTCACTTCACGGCCATTTCCATGCATTTCATGATCAATTCTCTTCACTTCACGCTCATTTCCATGCATTTCACGGCGATATCCGGCAATTTCGTTCACGTTCACGGTCATTTCGATGCACTTCACGGTCAATTCACTTTACTTCACGCCCATTACGAAGCAATTCTCGATCAATTCTCTTCACTTCATGACCATTTTCATGCATTTCACGGCAATATCCGGCAATTCCGTTCACGTTCACAGTCATTTCGATGCACTTCACGGTCAATTCACTTCACTTCACGGCCATTTCCATGCATTTCACGATCAATTCTCTTCACTTCACGCCCATTTCCATGCATTATATGGTGATATCCGGTAATTCCGTTCACGTTCACGGTCATTTCGATGCACTTCACAGTCAATTCACTTCACGGCCATTTCGAAGCATTTCTCGATCAATTCTCTTCACTTCATGCCCATTTCCATGCATTTCACGGCAATATCCGGCAATTCCGTTCACGTTCACGGTCATTTCGATGCACTTCATGGTCAATTCACTTCACTTCATGCCCATTTCCATGCATCTCACGATCAATTCTCTTCACTTCACGGCCATTTTCATGTATTTCACGGCGATATCCGGCAATTCCGTTCAAGTTCACGGTCATTTCGATGCACTTCACGATCAATTCACTTCACGTTCACGGCCTGGATTCCATGTATTTACTAGGGAAAATTAAAAATCAAACAACCCCTTAACTTCATTATCATTTTCATGCATTTCACGATCATTCCCCACGATTCCGTGTTCATTCACGGTCAATTTGACGCACTTCACGGTCAATTCACTTCACTTCACGGCCATTTCCACGCACTTCGCAGTCAATTCATGTAACATCCCGAAAATTGGGGGTCGGGTAGAAACCCAACTCCTGAGTTCTAGAACGTCACTTATGCAACACAAATAATGATAAATGCATGTTGCCTGTAGAATGACATTAAACAAGATTGAGACTAAGCCAAAACAGCATATCATACTCCAGAGACAGTTAAATCAGCAAGCGGAAGACTGTGATAAATACATAAAATATATAATTGATTGTAAGTCTCTAGAGTGTGAACATGTTACCAGGTTAATTAAATACATGTATACTCTAAAAATGAAAAGAAAATAATATACATGAGTGCTCCAAAAATATAAAATGACAAGTGTCAAGGCGTCTAATCAACCTTCCTGTAATCCCGTCGATCAGAACATGGAGGAGAAGTCCTCCTCATCATCATACAAGTCCGGCTCCACTTCACAAGCAGCGCCATCATCTGCAACTACAACCGGGTCTGGTGGGTGTTCGAAAACACCGTCCCATAACGTGGGAGTGAGTGATTAACTTAGTGGAATAATAAAGCAAAGATTAGCATGTTATCAAATCAATCACGCGTTAATAGTAAGGCAAACAATCAAACATTCTTAGATACTGTTGTTAATGCATGCATGAAATGACATGATGGATGCCCTCACCGACATACTCCCTTATACGGCACCATCTTACGCCCGCGACATGCTTTCTTCCCGCAGTGCTCCACATTTTCCAGGCACATGCAATGCGATATGGATAATGATTACCAAGTTGTTATTAGTCCTTTTCATACAGCAGGATTGAAAAACTAGGGTACCTTCCTTATATCAATCCCAACACAGATCCTGTCTAGGGTCGTCACTCCTAGTAATCTCATACGATGTTATATTTATAGGTCGCTGCAAGGGCTGTCAGGGCTGTTGCATGCACTCGTTGCTCCTCTCCCCATCACCTTATCAATACAGGCCTATTTATATCCTTAAAACTGCATCAGGACTCGTCGCCCCCATGCGGTGTCGGGATAAACTTAATGTCACTACAAAGGGCTCGTCACCAATCAGTGTAGGCCGACAACAAGAATATAGTGTCCCATACCACCATAATCTGCTTAGAGTAGGGTGCTCACTGGTCACTACGGGGAGGTTTGTGGCCCCAGCGTAAGCCGACAGCTCGACCACGGTGTCCCATAGCACCATGCTCGGCTCATGAGTCTTTATGGATCAAGGTACCATGGTTAACAGAGTTTTCAATAGTAAGTTCAGTACCCTAGGTTCAAGCAGTTATGACAAATACAAGGTGAACATACAATGGTCAATCGGGTTACTTGGTGAGTCCGACTAGCACGATCGCACGTTGAATCGACCGACATGAAGTGCACAAGCACTTCGTGTGGCTTGACCACTGTCGACGACTCTAGTACGACTCTGGTTCGTCATACACATCTTTCGTGGCGAATAGAATCCAACCACGAATTCTAAACTCTTACCGACTGCCTGGACTAGAGTATAGCCCCAAGCACATGTAATGTGAAACAGTAATTAGATGAGAGAGGCAGAATTGAAATATAAGAAATTCCAGCATGTTATCAGCATGTTGTAACGTACATCATAAGCAGTTAACCAAACACGAGTATTTCACACATAAGGAAACCAATTCAAATACAACAAGTATGGAGGAAATCATGTGCATCATTAAATTGGTTGAGAATCCATTCTCAACGCTAATCTACAATACCATTTACTCAATACTTACTAATACAGACATTTATACAAACACTTAGTCCACACAATTCCAATGTACTTGACTTATGTTGATTTCAATATATAATATGACAGATCCTTACATCAAGGAGTTGTCTAGTATACACAATCATGTTCTTACATTCAAACATATGGCAGGCATAAATCATATTGATCTAGGCATTTCAACAAACACTTAGTCTACACACATTAGTCTACATAGCATATGTTGGCCAATATATGGATTAGGGCGAATCTCTTCGCCAAACAGATCATACATTCATAACTAGTATAAATACACGACAAAGACCCATGGCAATCATGTCGACAAAATACGTACGTATACAGTATTTCCTACAAATACCTAAAATACCCTAAATCTCATATTTTCCGTACGCAGTCGAAATGGAAAACGGACAGCATGTTCTACATGTCAAACAGCATTCTCTTCGATAATCTACTATTAAACGACATTGAAAGCTTTGAAATCAGTCAATCAAAGCGTCTAAAATCCTCACCTTTTGCCGTAGACGTGTATCGATTCGAATAGAACGTCATTGCTTCGTAAACGGCGTTATGGCGACCTATGACATGAAACAGGTTAGCAATACCAACACTACAACTATTCTAAGCTTCAAATCAGGTTAGGGTTAGGATTTCTTACCTAAGAATGGAGTTGAAAATACCAAAATGGCGGCGTAGAAGCGGCGGCTATGGAACATGAAGCAGCAGGGAAGAATCCCAGGAGAGAGCTCCAAATCTCCCTCCCTTTCTCTCTCTTTTCTCTCTTCTCTCTCCAAATTCGTATGGAATGAAAGAGTAAGGGTTTAAGCCCTTTTTATAAGTCCAAAAGCGACGGAAATAGACTTGGGGCCAAAGTATACTTATTTTATGTCCAAATACGGACTGTTCCATCTCAACGGAGCATTTTTGGAGGTCCCGTGGCCGAATGCGGTCAGACTTAAGCTCATGGGTACTAGATCCTGCTCACATCAAGTTTTCAGTCTGGTAGTGTTCCCAGATCGCACATGGCGGACCAGTTTCAGTTCAACGGATATCGGTACTCGATTAGGGCCACAAGTGCGTTGACATGTAAGGGCCACCTATCTTGATCCGAGGGTAAAATTTGATCGAATTCTGACGGTCAGAACGCTTAGAAAATACGCGCAAGCGACACGTGTCAAATTTCATAATTTATATTAATTTCTAACATTTCTCACACTCTTCACTCTGGACTTAAGGAAATCGTCGTGAGACATCATCTAGACTTGATTTTTGAGGTGATTGTCAAGTCCAACTAGGCGGTCAGGATTGTCTAAGTTCGAGGTAATCGGACTTCCGACGTGCGGTCCAGAGCCGATACAAAGTTTCAAGGTGCTCCCAAGAGCAATCGGGAATAGAGTTTGATCCTAGATTTTACGGTATTATAGCGTCAACTATCCTATACGTTTTAACTCTAGCAGATCGTATTGAAAGTAATTGGTGAGAATTTCACAGGTCATCTAGTGCAGTGCTAGTTGATTCTCATTGGATTTCTAAAGGAAGTAGCCTTTATTGATTTTTGTTTGAGATGAGATTTGAAGGGTGGAGCGAGGGTGTTTGGAAACGGAAGAAGGAAGAGTTTGGAGGGGTGATTTTTGCCAAAAGTCAGACGTTTGGTGAGAAAGGAGAGCTTGGAGGGTCACTTTGTGAAGGAAGTACCTGATCGGGGAGGTTTTAAGGGACGGCCCACACCTAGGGGAGGTACCCTACCCCTCAAACTGCGTCGGTCTGAAGCCCGGACCCAGCTTGGCCCATTGACCGGTGACGTCCTCGCCAGTGAAATCGCAATCCGGCAATGCCGGTCATATTGGTTGGTTTCTCCCTGCCCTGGAGTCCCAAATATATGTGGGGCCCACCTTGGATCATTATGGATTAGCGTGGGTGGGCCCACGACTCCGTTCAAGGCGTTTCGGGGCCAGTTTGCTGACCGGATTGAATTTCTGTTGCGTATAGCATATGATTTTGGGGTAGGAGACGCTAATCTATCCAACTAACCTATCCATTTTATTAGATTCCAAGAGGTTAAGGGTAAAGACCCATTTTACCCATTTATTTACTATTCATGGTAATTTTTAGCTTCGGTATTATTCTTCATCTTTAATACCCTAGGATTGGTGTTCTTTACTATTTAAACTTGAGGAGTCGTGTTTAATACGAAAGTACTTGGAGAAATTTAAAGAATGAGGTGCTGTGTAAGACCCGTATCTTAGTCCGTACCGTTCCGTAGACGTCCGCGGTCTTACCGGTCGAATTCCGGCAACCTCCGACCCTTAACCGGCATTGCGCGCGACCCTGATTCATACGCCGTCAACTCGAGTCGACTCAACCCGAGACTTATACCCTAGCGAACTCGCCGCCGCCGCAGTTTCGATGCCATGTCTCACGCGCTGAGGCGATATCTAGGCCAGGAGATGTGGGACCGCGTTCGGTTCAAGAAAAACACCGCGCAGTTGCAAAATCCAAGAGAGGACATGTCAAATCAATCCCATCAATCCCATCAATCATTACATCATGTCAAGTACAACTACCCCTCCCCTAAAGTCAACTCTTTCTTACAAACCCATCCCTTACATGTCAAGTACACATCACCCATCACTCACACCCATCCCTCTCTCTCTCCCTCTCCTTCTTTCTCTTTCATCCTCCAAGCAAGAAACCATCCATGGCTTTCATGGAGAAGTTAGGTGTGACCCACCTTCCTACCATCAAATTCAACATCATCATCTCAACCATTAAAAATGTCCTCTTGGAGCTCTAGGGTACATAGGCAGAAGAAGGAATAGGCGATCAAAGGTGGGTGCTTCTTTCTTTCTCTCTCTCTTCTTCTTTTGCCTTGTGGGTGTCTTCTATAGTTAGATCTCTCTCCTTCCCTCCTCCTTTCACTTGTTTCTTTTATGAGGACGATAATATGTGTGTGGCCCACTTGATGAGATCAAAAATCTGGATTGTCCAGATTTATTTTTCTTTTTTTTTTCTTTTTCTTCTTCTTCTTTTAGACGTCCAGCGAATGGGCCCACCTTGCTGCCTATCTTCGGGTCGGCCAGGATAAGGGAAACAATAAATATCATCTGCTCCAACGTTGGTGGGTCCCACATGTGTGGACCCACCTCAAGCATGCGTTGTACCTGGGTCGTCCATCTACTGGACAGTCAGCAGCTGTAGCTGCTGTCTGGCGTCAGTAAGTTCCGTAGGTCCCAGCATGAGGTATGTACTACATCCATACCGTTCATCCCTGGCATGGGTCCACCTTGACGACACGTGCGGTCCACCTCGTGGGACCACCATGATGCATGTGATCCATCTCTACCGTCCAGCACTCTGGACGGTGGAACCCATCCCAATAACATATGTATCCCCCCTCTCTCTCTCTCTCTCTCCCTCTCTTTTCCTTGATTGCATGGCCCACCTTGGACGTATGTATTTTGTACATCCACCGTTCATCCTATTCCCTGGCCGATGAACAGATTCAAATCTCTGGTGGAGTGCATCGTCCACCACGTGGGACCACCTGACATAGGTGTTGTACCCACCGTCCACACGTGTGGACCCACCAAATGATGTGTTGTACATCTAGGCCCAACCCATCCTAGCCGTCCAGATCATGGGCTGGCCATGATATGTGTTTCATCAAAGCTACACATCCAGCAGCAGATAGCCTCTGGACTGACGGTGGGGATCCACCTGATGTGGCACGTGCTGGCAGCACGTGGCCCACCATACCGTAGGTGTTTTATCTATGCCCCACCTGCCACGTGTGGGCCAGCCGTGATGTATGAGTTATCCACACCGTCCACTCATCTGTGAAGACCCCACTGTGATATACATTTTGTAATCAATGCCATCCACCTATTGTGTGGTCCAGATCATGAGGTATGTGATGTGCGTCTAACCGTCTAACCATCTGACGGTGGACTACACCATGATGTATGGGTCTCATCCCCACCGTCCATATGGCTGGACGGTGGGATCCACCCGTGATGTATTTATTCTATATCCATGATGTCTATCATGTGGACCACATAGCAAGAAACAGTGGAGTTGATGACGTGCACGGTTGAACCTTTTTCAGGTACCACGCTGATGTATGTGTTTTATCCCACCGTCCAGTGGGTGGGACGGTGGTGATCCAGGCCGTTCAGTGATGTCATGGGCCATACTTTGAAGTATTTATTGTATTCACATCATCCACCCATCATCCATGTGGGCCCACCCACAAGTGCTGCATGTGTGGGATGGGACCCACCTTGAAACATGTATTACCTCCCTGCCTTCCGTCCGTTTTTGGACGGTGGGCCTCCCTGTTGAAGACGTCAGCAAGTTCCATGGGACTGACCATGGAGCTTGTGTTGTATTCACACCGGCATTTTCATGTGGGATCCACACGTGCTGTATGTGTTATCCACATCGTCCAATGATCTGGACAGTGGGGACCACCTGGACGTATGGATCCAAGTCATCCACTTAGTTAGCATTCATGTCGTCCATCTGTTTTATATCCAGCCTTCCAATCAGGTGGGACATCATTGTATGTGTTTCATCCTTACCGTTTATAAACAGGGCAGTGGGACCCATGTGATGTATATTTTGATCCACACCGCCCATTTGTGTGGGCCTAACCATGATTTACGTGTATTGTCTGCACTGTCCAGAAATTGAACAGGTGCTGACGGTGCTGGACAACGCTTGGACGACACTGATTTGCTTGGACCATGTTTGGACGGCGCTGATTTACATGGGGAAATGATTTAGTGGTGCTGAATTGTTTGGGTGGTGCTGATCATCGTTAGAGTGTCATGTGCCCCATGGAAGGGTAGTGTATGTTGATGCACTTGTTACACTTGCAACTATGGAAATGATTTCTGGTGTGATCCAAGCCCACCTAAGGCCCATCGGTGCGGCCCATCCATGAGGCCCATCATGATGTATATTCGAGTCTCATGTGATAGGACCCACTCGCCTTGTATTTAAGGCCTATATGATGGGGTCCACCTGCTTGAACCTGAGGTCCATGGGAAAGGCCCATTTGATGTATTCGAGGCCCAAATACGTGTCCCATTTGATTTATATGAGACCCATGTGTAGGGCCCACCTATTGTGTGTTTGAAGCCCATGGGTTATGGCCCATTGTAATGTATTCGGGGCCCATGGGACGTGGCCCATCTGATGTATTCGTGGTCCATGTGACTCGACCCATAGTGATATGTATCAGGCCCTTGCATGAGGCTATGGGCCCACTATATGTTTAGCTCTATATAGGTCACTCCGTAGGAGCAATGTTAGTTAGATGTCTTCATTGATGGGCAATGATGGTTGGATGTCCACATTGTGACCTTCCCTTAGGCCTTGTTAGACTCATTCTCATCATTCCCTCACTGGGCTAACCCAAATAAGTGGGCCCCATTCGCTGTACACGGATGGCTCCGTGCTATCAGATTTGATATAACCGCGGCCGAGTGTCGATCTTTATACTATGGTTGATCGACTGATCATCTATGGACCCCGTTTTGTTTATCTACTGATTATCGGTGTTGATTATTGAGGTTGACGCCGATTATCGACTTTGCTTATCGTGGCCAATTGACCGATTACCGGTCGAGGCCGATTATCGTGACCGATTATTGATCGTAGCCGATTATCAATTGACGTGGACGATTGTCGATTGACATGGCTGATTGCGAATTGTGTTTGTCGTGGTCGATTGACCGATTACCGATCGTGGCCGATTACCGATCGTGGCCGATTATCGGTTGACGTGGCCGATTGCCGACTCTGCGTGTCGTGGCCGATTGACCGATTACCGATCGAGGCCGATTATTGAGACTAATTACCGATCGAGGCCGATTATCGAGACTGATTACTGATCGAGGCCGATTACCGATTATAATTGCCGTGGAGGCTGATTATTTTGACTGATTACCGATTATGATTATCGTGGCCAATTGTCGATTCTGATTTATCGTGGCCGATTACCGATTAGGATGGCTGATCGTCTATTATCGATCGAGGCTAATTATCGATCAGGGTCGATTACCGATTCTGATTTATCGTGGCCGATTGCCGATTATTGATCGAGGTCGAGTACCGATTCTGATGGCCAATTGCCGATTATCAATCGAGACTGATTATTGACCAGGGCCGATTACCGACTTTGATTCGTCGTGGCCGATTGCCAATTTCGATTGTCGGAGCCCAATGTGATGTACATGCGACCTGTATTTGAGGCCCGACGTGATGTGTATTCAGCCCGTGTCTAAGGCCCAATGTGATGTATATTGATGCCTAGGTGATGAGACTCATTGTGATGTATTTGAGGGTCAGGCGAAAGAGCTCATTGTGATGTATGTTAGGCGCATGAGCAGGGCCCACTTGTTGTGTACATGTAACCCTTGAGTAAGGCCCATTGTCTTGTATATTAGGCCTTTGTGTGAGGCCGTGGGCCCATTATATATTTGGATTTGTGAGGGTCACTCCTTGGGGCAATGTTGGTTAGATGTCCACATTATCGATGCCGATTATTGATGCCGGTTATTGATACCGATTATGAGTATGTGACTGCATAGCATCATGATCCATGCCCATATGCATTATCTGCATATCTGTTATGAGATGTGATTGACCATTGCATATGTCATAATGCTCGTTGTTATGAGACTCCCTGATAGGCGGATATTGTCTCACATGAGTGCACGGTTTGCGCAGGATTGATGCATGACTGGATTGTATGACTCATGCATCTCGCATTATGTGCTGTGATTACTGTATGCCCTAGCGACATCAGGGTCGTAGCCTCCACAGGCATATCGTGAATGGCCAGATGGGACACTGAAAATCTGTTCTACATGGGGTGCTATAGATATCCCTGGATGAAAGTCCCTAAACCCTCTTGGTTCCAGAGGTTGCTCCAATGTCTAGACGCGTGGATAGATGAGCGCCGAGTGCCGATTACCAGATGGCTGCGCTCTCCACTGTGTCATGGTCGGTTGGAAGGGGGTGCGGCCTTACCTGCCCGAGAGGAGGGAGCAAAGCTAGGCTGAGTTTGACCAGCTCGAGGAATGGGTTCGCTATCGACGAGCCGGGCCCGATATTGACAGGTGGATAGTGAGGTCTCTTCCACTCGCCTTGTTGCGCGCGATGGGGCGGCAATCTGGTTTGGAGTGTAATAGACCCCGGCGATTTTTCAGAGAGGAACTGTACTGATATATGGACTTATTGAGTAGGAGATGTATGCTCATTCATTCATCCATTCACTATCCACTCGAGCTGGTGGTGCGTAACTAATTGTTGTGTACCTTCGTTACGGCATGGATTTCGGTTAGGCGCGCGACTAACTTGAGATCAGGAGTTTACCACGCTGAGTCTGACTATCCAAATTTAGGTATGAGACTGGTTTGGATAGAAGTCCCTCGTGGTAGACCCCGTAGCCTGCGATACTACGTACTGTCATCCCGACTTTACACTCCAGCATGGTCATTTCATTCACATCGTATATTGCATTACATCCGCAGGCATATGACATTTTGGGTTGCTATATGTCTACACTTATATGGCTTAGACAGACTTAGCAGGACTTGTATATTGCATTGCATCCTCGGCATCTGACATTTGGCTCTTCATGACTCCTTATTGCATAGCTGTTTTATATTGCGTATTCTGCTATTGATTTACTTATGAACTTGTCCGTACTTCCTCTTACTCTGTTATCGTATGATTTATATCTTGTCAGTATTTCTGCTTACTCTGATAATTCCTGCTCTTGTTAGTGATTCTGCTTATTTAGACATTGTAGGGTTTATGAATTACCAATTTTTCCGTTATTGTATGATTATAGCATTGTACTGAATACTTAGCACTTACCTTGTGCACACACTTACACCACCCTCTAAGCTTTCTATAAGCTTATGCACGATAGATGCGTGCAGGTGATGTTAGGCTGCAGCAGTGTTGAGCTTGGAGCGTGCGGTGGTCTTCTGGAGCTTGATTCTCTATTTATGTATTCCCCTTTCAGTATTGTATTCAAATGATTATATTAGTGGATATGTGATGATGATGTTGCCTTTGCGAATTGGGTGATCTTGTGATTATGCTTATTACTAGTTAAATGTACAAAAAAAAAAATCCTCCTTGTAGGATCCCAGGATCGGAATCTGGCATATGAATGCTAGGAGCCGAGAATGGGGTACTACGGAGGCTGTCAGCACCGAATTCGGCGATCGAAATTCCTGTGAATTCGATTTTCGGGTTTGGGGCGTGACATGGTGAAAGGTGAGTTTTGAAGGAAATGGGTTGAAAAGTGATTTCTTTGGCTTTGGGATTGAGCTTTGAGAGTGTCATGGTTGACCCATTGCCTAAGGACGTCTAACTCCAGGTTGGCAAAATCCGAGGTGTTACAATTCACTTATCTTCCCGCCCATTCCTATGCATTTCACGATCACTCCTGGCAATTCTGTGTTGATTCACGGTCAATTCGACGCACTTCACGGCCAATTCACTTTACTTCACGCCCATTTCCATGCAAGTGAATTGACCGTGAAGTGCGTCGAATTGACCGTGAATCAACATGGAATCGCCGGGAATGACTATGAAATACATGGTAATGACAGTGAAGTGAAGTGAAATGAAATGACCACGAAGTGCGTGGAAATGGCCGTGAAGTAAAGTGAATTGACCGTGAAGTGCGTCGAATTGACCGTGATTCAACACGGAATTGCCGGGAATGACCATGAAATGCATGAAAATGACGGTGAAGTTAAGTGAATTGACTGTGAAGTGCGTGGAAATGGCTGTGAAGTGAAGTGAATTGACTGTGAAGTGCGTCGAATTGACCGTGAATCAACACGGAATCGCTGGGAATGACCGTGAAATGCATGGAAATGACAGTGAAGTGAAGTGAAATGACCGCGAAGTGCCTGGAAATGGCCGTGAAGTGAAGTGAATTGAGCGTGAAGTGTGTCAAATTGACCGTGAATCAACACGGAATCGCTGGGAATGACCGTGAAATGCATGGAAATGACGGTAAAGTTAAGTGAATTGACCACGAAGTGCGTGAAAATGGCCGTGAAGTGAATTGAATTGACCGTGAAGTGCGTCGAATTGACTGTGAATCAACACGAAATCACCGGGAATGACCGTGAAATGCATGGAAATGACGGTGAAGTGAAGTGAATTGATCACGAAGTGCGTGGAAATGGCCGTGAAGTGAACTGAATTGATCGTGAAGTGCATCGAATTGACCGTGAATCAATACGGAATCGCCAGGAATGACCGTGAAATGGATGGAAATGACGGTGAAGTGAAGTGAAATGACCGCGAAGTGCATGGAAATGGCCGTGAAGTGAAGTGAATTGATCGTGAAGTGCGTCGAATTGATCGTGAATCAACACGGAATCTCCGGGAATAACTATGAAATGCCTGGAAATGACGATGAAGTGAAGTGATTGACCACGAAGTGCGTGAAAATGACCATGAAGTGAAGTGAATTGACCGTGAAGAGCGTCGAATTGACCGTGAATCAACACGGAATCGTCGGGAATGACCATGAAATGCATGGAAATGATGGTAAAGTTAAGTGAAATGACCACGAAGTGCGTGAAAATGGCCGTGAAGTGAAGTGAATTGACCATGAAGTGCGTCGAATTGACCGTGAATTCACCGGGAATGACCGTGAAATGCATGGAAATGATGGTGAAGTTAAGTGAATTGACCGCGAAGTGAGTGGAAATGGCCGTGAAGTGAAGTGAATTGACCGTGAAGTGCGTTGAATTGACCGTGAATCAACACGGAATCGTTGGGAATGACCGTGAAATACATGGAAATGACGGTGAAGTGAAGTGAAATGACTGCGAAGTGTGTGGAAATGGCCGTGAAGTGAAGTGCATTGACCGTGAAGTGCGTCGAATTGACCATGAATCAACACGAAATCACCAGGAATGACCATGAAATGCATGGAAATGACAGTGAAGTTAAGTGAATTGACCGCGAAGTGCGTGAAAATGGCCGTGAAGTGAAGTGAATTGACTGTGAAGTGCGTCGAATTGACTGTGAATCAACACGGAATCGCCGAAAATGACCGTGAAATGCATGAAAATGACGATGAAGTGAAGTGAAATGACCGCGAAGTGCGTGGAAATGGCCATGAAGTGAAGTGAATTGACCGTGAAGTGCGTCGAATTGACCGTGAATCAACATGGAATCGTCGGGAATGACCGTGAAATGCATGAAAATGACGGTGAAGTTAAGTGAATTGACCGTGAAGTGCGTGGAAATGGCTGTGAAGTGAAGTGAATTGACCGTGAAGTGGGTCGAATTGACCATGAATCAACACGGAATCGCCGGTAATGACCGTGAAATGCATGGAAATGACAGTGAAGTGAAGTGAAATGACCGCGAAGTGCGTGGAAATGGCTGTGAAGTGCATCGAATTGACTGTGAATCAACACGGAATCGCCATGAATGACCGTGAAATGCATGGAAATGATGGTGAAGTTAAGTAAATTGACCGCAAAGTGTGTGAAAATGGCCGTGAAGGGAAGTGAATTGACCGTGAATCAACACGGAATCATCGGGAATGACCGTGAAATGCATAGAAATGATAGTGAAGTGAAGTAAAATAATCACGAAGTGCATGGAAATGGCCTTGAAGTGAAGTGAATTGACCATGAAGTGGATTTTTAACCATCGACCCGATCGAATCTTGAAAAATTACTATATTGGTTGGCTAAATTAGCTTCTCCTACCCCAAAATCTGTACGTTAAGTAACTCATTCTAGTTTAGGAGATATGCTTGTTAAATAAATAGACAAAGAAATGAAGTAAGAGATAGAAAATTATTTTTATATACTTATATATACATATTTACATAATTATGTATTTGAGAAAAATGTAAGGGAGAAAAATTTCTCCTCGTAAAAAAAATAAAAAATGTACAAAGATAGAACAGCGAGTTGGGGTTGACGACCCAGTTGACCGGGTCAGGTTGGTTTTTTTTTTTTTCCCTGTTGTAATCTTATCACTGTTTATGAGTCCCATTATGATGTATATGTTATATCCAAATTGTCCATTTATTTGGCGAACTCGTATTAAGTCTTGAGACGAAAAATAAGTCAGATCTAGCTATCAAGTGGAGCACACCGTAAAAGGCAGTGGAGGATTGAACGTCTACCATTGAAATATTTTCATGGGTCACAGAAGTTTTGGATCATTATGAAATTTGTTTTTCCTTTTCATCCAGGTCTTTGTGACCTTATGAATAGATTGGATGGAAAATATATGTTATGGTGGGCCCTACAAAATTTTTAACGGTGAAAATCAATTGTCCCGCTCCTCGTTGTGGTGTGGTCCAGTTGATCTTTGGAGATGATTATATATATATATATATATATATATATATATATATATATATATATATATATATATATATATATATATATAATGCTCCGAAATGATCTCGAAATATGGATGAACGTTGTGGATATGATAAATACATAACTGTGGGCCCATGCAACGTTGATATCTTTTGAACCGTTCGCACAACTCGGAGTTCGAGGAGCATAAGCGCTCGTCTTCGAGCACCAGACGATCCGCCTCAGGAAGGAAAGCAAGGGCATTTTCGACCTGAGAAATGGGGCTGTACGGCTGGGGAGTATTCTTGGAAGGTAAAAAGCGAGTGGGCTTAAAAAGGTTTTGGGCCATATACTATTCGTACAGTTGGAAATTTCTTGGAAAGAAAAGAGAAATTTCCAACTTTATGACCCAAATATGGCCCACCAACTTTTTAAGCGCACTTGCTTTTTACCTCCCAATAATAAGCCCCAGCTGTACAACCCCATTTATCATGTCGAAAATGCCCCTCCTTTCCTTCCGGAAGCCGATCGCCTGGTGTTCGAAGATGAGCGCTCATGCTCCTCGACCTCTGAGTTGTACCAATGGTTCAAAAGAGATGAAAGATACATGGCCCCACAGTTATGTATTTATTATATCCACAACATTCATTCATTTTTCAAGATCATTCTAGAGCATTATCAAAAAGTGAAAATCATATCCAACGATCAATTGGACCACACAAGAAAGAGCAGCAGGAAAATTGATTTTCACAATTAAAATTTTTGTAGGGCCCACCATAACATTTATTTTCCATCCAATTTATGCATAAGGTCACAAACACCTACATGAAGAGGAAAAAAAAATTTCATAATGATCCAAAACTTCCGTAACCCCTAAAAGGGTTTCAATGGTAGACGTTCAATTCCCCACTGCCTTTTATAGTGTGGTCCACTTTATAGTTAGATCTGTCTTATTTTTCGTTTCAAGCCTTAATATGAGCTTGCCAAATAGATGGACGGTTTGGATATGATACAGACCTCATGATGGGACCCACAAAAGCAACAGGGATTCCATTAAAAGTCTGGCCATTGTTTTTTTTTTTTTTTTAAAAAAAAAATTATGTAAGGGGAACTTTTTTCCCTTTACATTTTTCTCTAATACATATTTATGTAAATATGTATATACAAGTATATAAAATTATTTTTCTATCTTTTAATTCATTTCTTTCTCTATTTATTTAATAAGCATATCTCCTAAATTAGAATGAGTTACTTGACGTACCAAATATGATTTTGGGGCTGGAGAAGCTAATTTAGCCAACCAACTTTGTTATTTTCCAAGATTCCATCAGGTTATGGTCGAAAATTCATTTCATTCACTTCGCGGTCAATTTCATTCACTTCAAAGTTAATTTCAATCAGTTCGCGGTAAATTTCATTAACTTTGTGATCAATTTTCATATATTTCGTGGTGAA
The DNA here is from genome assembly GCA_037074715.1 of Magnolia kwangsiensis. Lineage (NCBI taxonomy): Eukaryota > Viridiplantae > Streptophyta > Magnoliopsida > Magnoliales > Magnoliaceae > Magnolia > Magnolia kwangsiensis. Next base: position 105,451,175 of record CM073581.1, read on the forward strand.
TTTCGGCGAATCCCCCTCACTTCATGGTCAATTCTATGCATTTCGCGGTGAATTCCCTTCACTTCATGGTCAATTCTATGCATTTCGCGATGAATTCCCTTTACTTCATGGTCAATTTCATTTATTTCGTGGTCAATTCTCTTCACTTCACAGTCAATTCCCTTCACTTCACGGTCAATTCCATGCATTTCGCAGTCAATTCCGACGAATTTCCTTTACTTCATAGTCAATTCCATGCATTTCATGGTCAATCCCCTTCACTTCATGATCAATGCATTTTGCGGTCAATTTCGGCGAATTCCTTTCACGATCAATTCTATGCATTTCATGGTAAATCCCCTTCACTTCACAATCAATTTCATGCATTTCACGGTCAATCCCCTTCACTTCATGGTCAATTTCATGCATTTCACGGTCAATTCCCTTCACTTAATGGTCAATTCCATGCATTTCACGGTCAATTCCAGTGATTCCCCTTCACTTCACGGTCAATTTCATGCATTTCGCGGTCAATTCCAGCAATTCCCCTTCACTTCACGGTCAATTCCATGCATTTCATGGTCAATTTTCTTTACTTCACGGTCATTTCAATGCATTTCATGGTCAATTCGCTTCACCTCACGGTCATTTCTATGCATTTCACGGTCAATTCCATGCTTTTCACAGTCAATTCCCTTCACTTTACAGTCAATTCCAGCGATTCCCCTTCACTTCACGATCAATTCCATGCATTTCACGGTCAATTCCCTTTACTTCACGGTCAATTCAATGCATTTCATAGTCAATTCCCTTCACTTCACGGTCAATTTCATGCATTTCACAGTCAATTTCCTTCACTTTACGGTCAATTTCATGCATTTCATGGTCCATTCACTTCACTTCACGGTCATTTCCATGCATTTCACAGTCAATTCCCTTCACTTCATGGTCAATATCATGCATTTTATGGTCAATTCCATTCACTTCATGGTCATTTCCCGGTCAATTCCCTTCAGTTCATGGTCATTTCCATTCATTTCACGGTCAATTCGCTTTACTTCAGGGTCAATTTCATGCATTTCACGGGGGTTAACCAGGTTTATATGGGGTCACCCTGTTCAGTTAAAAGCTATTTGGGCTCCACTTCTTCTTTATACCGGGACCCATTGAAAGCAATTGACGTGAAGGTCACAGAGGCAATTGACGTGAAGGTCACAGAGGATGTATGTGAGATAATTTCAGAGGGTCTAATTTTAAAGTCATGGAATCGCCATATATTAAGAATCTATAATTTCCTCAACAAGTTTGGGTGGAAACCAAAATCACAAGATAAATCTATAACTTAGGTATAGCCCAATGAGCTTTGAGGGGGAGCGGGGTCGACCCCATCTGGACCCAGTCGACCCCGTCTTGCTGGCACTAATTCGGGGTTGACCTTGACTCCCTGTCTCACCCTAGTTGGCTTTTGAAATTTTCTGTTGTCATCGCTCTCTTTTGCAATAATTTTCTAGGCTTTTACATCTGTCATTTCAATTCAACGAGCATAACGTGAAATTCAAAAAGCCTAACATGAAATTGAGCGAGCCTAACGTGAGATTCAACGAGCTTAACATGAAATTCACCGATCCAAACATGAAATTCAACAAGCCTAACATGAAATTCATCGAGCCAAACATGAAATTTACAATATTAACATCTTTTCTAGTGATTAATTACATGAGTTTAAAGTTTTCAAGTTTGAGTTGAGAAGAATGTCAAGGTAGCCTAATCGAACTAAAACTTAATATCTATAGTAAAAATAAAAATAAAATAGGCTTTCAGCCATCGATCTAATGGAATCTCATAAATCTGATACGTTGGTTGGCTAAATCAACTTCTCATATCCCAAAATCATATATGATATGTCAAAAAACTCATTCCAGTTTGCAACATACGACTGTTTTAAGGTTCGATAGACATGCAGCAAGTCGGGGTCGACCCCAACTAGACGATCAATTCCCTTCACTTCACGATCAATTTCATGCATTTCACAATCAATTCCCTTCACTTCACGGTCATTTCCATTCATTTTGCGGTCAATTTCCTTCACTTCATGGTCATTTCCATGCATTTCACAGTCAATCCCAGCGATTCCCCTTCACTTCACGATCATTTCCAATCATCTCACGGTCAACTCCTCTCACTTCACGGTTAATCACGACAATTCCCCTTCACTTCACGGTCAATAGCGATGGGAGAGATGAGTTCGGACATGTATTTGAGGAAATAGGGATGGTAGAGATGAGTTCAGACGTGTATTTGAGTGTAAGGGAGTAAATGGAGTGAAATGCATAGAATGAAATTGACCGTGAAATGCACGGAATTGACCATGAAGTGAAGGGAATTGACTGTGAAATGAAGGAAATTGACCGTGAAATGCACAAAATTGACCGTGAAGTGAAGGGAATTGGCCATGAAATGAATTGAATTGACCGTGAAGTGAAGAGGATTCGCCAGAATTGACTGTGAAATGTATGGAATTGACCGTGAAATGAAGGGAATTGACCCGAAAATGCACGGAATTGACCGTGAAATGAACTGAATTGACCATGAAGTGAAGGAAAATCGTCAGAATTGACCATGAAATGCATGGAATTGACTATGAAATGAAGGGAATTGACTGTGAAATGCACAGAATTGACCATGAAGTGAAGGAAATTGACCATGAAATGTATGGAATTGACCGTGAAGTGAAGGGGAATCACTGGTATTGATCGTGAAATGCATGGAATTGATCGCAAAGTAAATGAAATGAACGAAATTTACCGTGAATTGATTGAAATTGACCGCGAAGTGAATGAAATGGATTTTCGACCATCGACCTGATGGAATCTTGGAAAATAACTAGGTTGGTTGTCTAAAGTAGCTTCTCCCACCCCAAAATCATATATGGTACGTCAAGTAACTAATTTTGGTTTAAAAGATATTCTTGTTAAATGAATAAAAAAAATGATAAAAAGAGAGAAAAAAATTTTATATGCTTATATACACACATTTATATAAATATGTACTTAGAGAAAAATGTAGGTAAAATAAAGTTCTCCATGTTTTTTTTTTTTCAAAAGTGCACTGCATAGATTTCTGTAGCACTATTGTTGGTACACCGGTATTGCCGTGGGAGTTTGTATGCTATATCAATGGCTATGGTTGTGGCTACGGTTATAATCCGTAGCAATAGCCATCCCCAACTCACTTTTTTGAAAAATGCAAGAGATTTTGGTCCAGTAAATGTGCGTCCGTACATCTGGGGCTTATTCTGGCGATGTAAAAAGAAGTGGACCAAAAAAGATTAGTGTGCTATAAATGGGCCGTTCAGTTGGAATTTCTCAAAAGAAAAGCCACGGCGTGGGTTTGACGTTTGACCAGCCGCCCTGTGGATTCTCTAACGGAAAGGACGACCACCCAGCTTTCTTCGTAGGTTGTCTACTCCGCTGGAACGCTAATTCAAGTGACCCTACGAGCTACCACTGGTGGGAAATATGGGACCCGCAGGTTTTCAATATGTCGCCCACGTAATGAACAATCATGTCGCGTCATATGAAGGTGGGTCTCATTGTTTCACCGAGATGAGCATAAGAGATCACATGAATTGGTAGGTTGGTGGACTACCGATCTTTTACACGTGGACCGTTGGACGATTTTGCAGCGAAAGGGCGGATGTTCCCCTCTTTCTCGGCAGTTCCGAGGAAAGAGAGGGATGATGGCGTTGGACTCCCGTGTTAGCTAAGCAGTACTTAATAATTGGCGGTGAATCTTCAACCGTACACATGGCATATTTGTAAGGTAGTCCAGACTGTCCAGATCGCTTACCCAAGTTTGAACGGAGCTTAGGCTAAAAATTGCATTGAAAATAGAATAATAGTTTGATCCTCTACTTGGACCACTCACTGTTTTAATTTTTACCATCAATCTGATATCCATCAATTGGATGGTCAGATTTCTTTTTCAGGATGATTCTGTGGATTTCCACCATGTACAAAGCGTCCCGTGGCTTGAATGGTCAGGATAGTTGTACATGATTACCCCATGTGAAGCCACCATTTTCAAGATGGTCCCAGCCGTGAGCCCACAAATGCGCCTAATACTCAGCAGATTCCAATGACCGTAGTCTACGGTCATTGGAATCTGCTGAGACTACAGTCATTGGAATCTACTGGGTATTATGTGCATTTGTAGGCCCACGGCCGGCCACCTTCGAAAGCGTATTGGTTGGTGTACTGCACACCGACAATATGGGTGGTGTGGGTATGTGTCGTGTGAAGATGACCGTTGCAGCTCCTCCCTATGCAAGTTGTACGAATGGACTGGACAATGTAGGTGTATCATCGTGAACCAAAAATTGGGCTAAGGTTATCTAGAGTTGCCGGCCTGAGGAAGGTTTCAATGGTAGTTATTTCTTTTCCCAATTTTCTTCTCTCGTGTCCCAATTAGAAATCTTATCCACTTCAAATTTGTTTGCTTGTTTTAAAATAGCTAGCTAAATGTATAAACGACCAGATTTTTCACAAACATTGCGGTGGGCCCTACCCAGCATCCATACTTCCTACACGACATTTTTGGTCTAATGCTGTAAAATGATCTTGCAAAACAAATAAAATAGGTAGATTTCTCACAAACATGGAGGTGGGCCCCACACAACATCCTTGTACATGAACTTCCTGCAGAAGGCTACTGTAGGAAGTTCATGTGCAAGGATGCTAGGTAGTGCCCACCACTATGTTTGTATACATTTGGCGAGCTCATTTTAGGACAAGCGATCAAAAATGAAGTGGACAAAAAATTCTCGCGGGCCACATGGGAGAGAAAATTGGAAAAAAACCTTAGGCTCAACCTTGATGTTGTAAGTTATAGTACTAAGTGTAGGTGTATCATCATGAACCAAAAATTGAGCTACGGTTATGTGCCTATTGGATTGGTAGACATTCATTTGGAGGTCTAAAAATGAAAAATATCCAACTGTTCTTTCTCACGAACAAGTTTTCATGAAATAGAGGTCGGGATTCTTAAAGCAATCTGATGTTGGGATTGTGATTGGAGCCAATGGGCTGCATAATCTACTCGGTTTTTGCTTTTGTTTTTTTGTTTTTAATTATTTAATTTCTATGGCAGGTGTACTTGCCTGAGTATCAAACGTCGTGAGTATTATATAATATAACTCCTCATTCCACAATACTACAACCACATCAGCTGATACAGTTCCGACAAATACTTCGCACCTGAAACCATGATGTGTATGTGAAACTACTGTGTATCTGGAGCACCCTGCCATGTTAGGCACAGATTCCAAAATCCAGCCTGATCCATTACAGCATTAGACCAAAAATGTATCAGATGAGAATATTGTGGAATGACGTTGTAGTAATGGTTTCAGGTGTGGGCGACAACAAAGGGTACAATGGAGGATATTGGGGAAGCTAACGCCTTCAAATATGGTGTCCCTCTTTTGGATATACCATCCAAACCAGTCATCAGGTGAGAATCACCAAGATGAAGGGACACACCGAAATGCAGGCCATCAAAAGTGGACTACACTGAATGAATATATAACTTTCAGCCTGATTGTACATTGCTCCCTGTGGTGTGTCCCACCTGAATTTTGGATCAGGATGATACTTGGGATGTATAGTGAACAGGAGGTGGCGCACCATATGCATGGTTTGGATTCCATATACACATCACGTGTAGGCCCGATGCAGCCTGATGGCAAGATAGCTTCAAGTGGGTTTGAATGCATGTGACCGAAGCCCATACTAAAATACCATTTATCCAACAAAATCACCTGAAAATCTGGAAGTCCCACGCCACACTATGCATGCCCAATGGCATAGGTTGTTAGAAGCTCATACGACCCAAAACTTGAAAAACTTGAATATTGCATGTGATGGGCCTTTCCCAAATCATTCCCTGCGCTTGATACATATCCTCTCCTTTGATCAGGAATGTGATATTATAGATATAATCTTCCTAATCACAGCTTCCTAATCAGACAAAAGGCTCCTCTCTTCTTCAGACACATCCTCTATCAGCTTCTGAGTGTTTCTATTATCCAACCATACATACTATAATGGCTGTTATTATGCGATTTCCTAGCATAAAATATGCAGAGAGGAACATGTATTTTCAATTCTTAGAATATATCAACAGATGAATGAACAAATAAAATCCTCCAATCAACATGGCTTAGGTCAGGTCGTTTGAACAGCGGACACTTTCGGGGTGTGGACCAATGGATGAACAGTCTGGATCTCATATGCGTGCTACTGTGTACGGATGCGAAAATGCTGATAACTCAAAACACCTGGTACTCACGGACCTCTTACCTTTATTCTGAGAAAATATTACAATACATGTCCGTGAAAAAAAGGATGAAAAACCAATACAGGAATGAACAATGGAGTACTTTTATTTCCTTAATCACCAGACATGCACCGAGGACATCTGCACTGGAAACCAAACCCTTTGGAGAGGAGGGTTTGTCGAGCATCACGGTCCATACTCGCGTCAATGTAGCATATACAAAGCTCCTCATCTGACACGAAACAAGCAGTGCAGTACATGAGATGAACGATAATAAATGTAATAAAATGGAGACAGCAGCTTCCGACAATGCCGTTCATATTTATTAATGCCACTGTTTCAAGGGAATGGGCTATAAACCTGTTTCAATGTCACGGAGAGCCTTCAATCTTGCATCCGCATTCTCTATCCAAATTATGTGTGCATTTGGATCTGGAGTGCACAACTTGCAATCAGCTTAACAACTTTCTTTTGGAGTTGGAAAAACTTGTCAATAAAAAAAAATGTACAACTTTATTATATATAAAAAAAAACACAGTAGAGCATGAAGATGGTGACCCGCTTACATCGCGTCTCTCTCTCTCTCTCTCTCTCTCTCTCTAGGTAGATCAACTCCAATTAAAACAGCCTTTTCTAACATGCCTCCATATTTCATGTCGCTCTTTCAATGGCCGAAAGCGGTTCTTGCTCGCCTGGAAAAGCTTAGAAGGAATTTTCTATGGAGCGGCAAATAGCAGAAACCAAAGTTTCATCTCTTGAAATGGGAAGAAGTATGTAAGCCTATAGCGGAAGGAGCGGGTCTTCGAGTGCTAGAACATATGAATCAGGCTCTTCTCGGCAAATGGCGGTGGAGATTCATCACGGAAGAGGAAAGTTTATGGAAAAAGGTGATAGCATCCAAGTACAGGATTGAACCAGGGGGATGATGCTCTAAAAACTCTTCGCATTATAGGATGTCAAGTCTTTGGAAAGCAGTCATTCCGGTGGAGCCCAGGTTCAAAGAAGGAACAGCTATTGTAGTAGGAGATGGGGTGCAGATTCAATTCTGGGAGGATTTATGGATAGGTGATTGCTTATTGAAGGATGCTTTTCCTAATCTGGCAGCACTAGCCCCGGGGCCCGGATGGAAACATTTCAGTGGCGGGGTCCTATTCCGAGGAAAGTGGTTGCATAGTGTGGATGCCTCCTTGTCGAAGAGACTTATCGGATGCGGAATTAGATGCCTTGCTAAACCTTCTTGACAAGCTGAACAGAAGCGCAGTCGACTCAAACTTGAAGGATTCCATGATGTGGAAGAAGCACTCAGGCAGATTCTCGGTGGGATCCTTCTACAAGCTCTTAGTCCAGCCCCAAACCCCTTCATCCCACAACTTTCATTTCTGGAAATATGGAGCTCCTCTAAAGGTTGTCTCATTCACTTGTTGGGAAGAAATAGAATATTAACAGTAGACAATCTCTGCCAAAAAGGAATGGTCTTGCACAATATATGTTTACTTTGCATGTGGAAGGCAGAGTCAGTGGGTCATCTCTTCATCCACTGCCCAAACGCCAGTAAGGTATGGGAGCTCTTCCTCAAAACTCTTAACATCTTGTGGGTTATGCCGGAATCGATGTATTTTTTTCTATCATCATGGCATGAAGGTGGAATTGGGAAAGAAGGAAAAACGGTTTGGCAGTTAGGGGCATTGGCGTTTCTATGGGCCATTTGGGGAGAAAGAAACAGCAGGTGCTTTGAAAACAAAACGACTATAGTGGAAGCAAGGCAGCGGGCTTCAAGGACTTAGATATTTGTATCATCCTAGCCCTTTTGGGGGCTGTAATCTGCTTTTGAGTGCCCTGTTTTCTCTTTTTCTTGTTTGTATTCTTTTCCACCAATGGCAGCTTCTTAATAAAAAAGTTACCTTTCAAAAAAAAATAAAATGAATGTACCTTTAAAAATACAGGAATCCTTCAACAATTTATGTTCTTTAATACCTTTCTTGAGTGTAGAATCATGTGAGACAGCAGCATTTGATTTTATTGTCTGAAAACAAGATATCCTGATTTTCTGTGAGATTTTGAGTACCAAACCCATCTAAAAACATAAAAATGAGGGCTTTTTTTAAAATATTTTTTTTAAGGGTAATAGGGGAGGGCCTTTTCCATGTTAAAAGCACAAGGGTAGAAAAAGGGAACGAAAAAGAAAAAAAAAAAAAAGAAAAAAAAGAAGCAATTTTGGTCCCCATTTACAGTCCACGATTACAATAAATACGATTCATGTGGATATGCAATTTGGGATACGATTTGCATCATATCATCATCATCTAAGCCTTATCCCAACTAATTGGGCTCGGCTACATGAATCCTTTTCCACCATTTTACTCTATCAACGATCATAACTTCAGTTAGACACAGAGAGAATAGGTCATCAAGTCTTTTCTTACTATTGCCACCCATGTCCTTTTGGACCTTCCCCTTGCCCTTTTAGAGCCAACTTGTACCAACTCCTTCTAACTAGTACAATTGTTGGTCTCTATTGTACATGACCAAATCATCTAAATTTGCTTTCCCTCGTCTTATTACCTATTAGTGCTACTCCTAAATTCCCACACATGCATTCATTTCTAATTCTACCCTTTCTTGCCTTGCCACTCATCCATCTCAACATCCACATTTCAGCTACACATCCTATGGACATGTTGTTCCTTAATTGCCCAACTTTCTGTCCCATAAAGCATGGCAGATTTTATAGCCATCCTATAAAATTTCCCTTTCAGTCTGAGTGGTACACGACAATCACATAAAACTCTAGAGGCGAATCTGCACTTATTCCAATCCACTTGAATTCTATGGGCAACATCCTTCTCAATCTCTCCACACTTGTGATTATCGACCCAAGATATCGGAAGTGGTCATTTTGGGAATCTTCTTGGTCAGCAATCTTAACTAATTCCTCATTCTCACCCCTATTATTACTAAAATTGCACTCCATATACTCTGTTTTATTTGATTAATTTTAAATCCTTTAGATTCTTTAGCACCCCTGCATAAATCTAGCTTTTTGTTTATGCCCTCCCTCTTCTTGTCAATCAAAATTATATTATGTGCAAACAACATACTCCATGGGATCTCTTCTTGCAAATGCCTTGTTAACTTGTCCATAACCAGTATGACAAGGTACAGGCTCAATGCCAACCCTTGGTGCAAGCCTATAGTAGAAATCATTTGCCTCTCCACCAGTGGTCCTCACATTTGTTATTGCTCCCTCATACATATCCTTAATCATGTCCAAATATAATCTTGAAACTCATTTCTTTCGCAACACCCACTAGATTAACTCTCTAGGGATCCCACTGTAAGTTTTCTCTAAGTCAATAAAGACCATGTGGAGATCCTTCCTCCTATCTCTATATTTCTTTATCAATTGTCTAAGTAGGAAAATAGCCTCAATGGTAGACCTCCCCGACATGAAGGCAGTTGATTTTCTGATACGTTTCATGGTATGACTCATAAGTTTTAATCCTACAATAGTTAGTGCAGCACTCTCTCCTTTATCTTATAAATATATGTACCATGATGACTTTTTCTCCATTCGTCTAGCATGTTCTTCGATCTAAAAATATTGTTGAACAACTTTGTCAACCAAAATAACCCAGTATCTCCCATACACTTTCAAACCTATTGGTATATCATCTGGTCCAAGGGCCTTTCCTGTTTTTATTTTGCTCAAAGCTTCTTCCGCTTCAAATATCTTGTGTCTCCTTATTCTTATAAATAGGTACCATGATATTTTTTCTTCATTCATCTAGCATTTTCTTTGATCTAAGAATCTTGTCGAACAACTTTGTCAACCAAAATAACCCAACATCTCCTATACGTTTCCAAATCTCTATCAGTATATGTCTAAGGGCCTTTCTTGTTTTTATCTTTCTCAAAGCTTCTTTCACTTCAGATATTCTAATCCTATGAAAGTATCTGTGGAATCTAATGTCATTTGAGTTTATGATTCCTTCTATCCCTATGCTTTCAGAGTGATTGTCATTTAACAAGTTTTGGAAATAGTTTTTCCACCTTTCATTGATTTCATTGTCCTTGACTAGTACCATGTACCATAGTCATCACTCTTGATGCATTCAACATGATCTAGGTCCCTACTCTTCATCTCTCTCATTTTTACAAGTATAAAGACATCTTTCTCACTTTCAATTGTCCCCAATCTATAGCAAAGATCATCATAAGCCTTAAATTTAGCCTCACCCATTACTTTCCTAGCAATCTTTTGGCATTTCTATATAGTTCAAGATTTTCATTGTTTCTAGTCCCTTGCTAGGCTTTGAAACATGAACGTTTCTCATAAATAACTTTTTATACATCATCATTCCACCACCAAGTTTCCTTATATGAATGGTTATCCCTCTAGATACACCTAAAACATCTTTTGCCAATTTCCTAATGCACTCGGCCACCTATTCCACATAATGATTTACTTCCTCCTCGACATTCCACTTTCCATCTTTCATCAATTTTCTTATGAATAACATTGTTTTCTCTCCTTTTAACTTCCACCACCTAGTTTTTAGGCACCTATTAATTTCATTCCTTTTCTTCTATCTCTTAATGTAAATATCCATAACCACTAACATATGTTGTGCAGTCAAACTCTTTCTACATATCACCTTGCTGTCCTTGCATATTGATCGTTCCGTCTTCCTAAGTAAAAGGAAATCTATTTGGCTTGTATATGATACACTTTTGAAATTATTAAATGCTCATCTCTCCTTTTAAAGTATGTGTTTGCTAGAGTTAGATTATATGTCAGTACAAAATCAAGGATAGTTTCCTCCATCTCATTTCTTCGCCCAAAACCATATCCTTCATGTATCCTCTCACATCCTCTGCTTTCCTTTCCTACACACCCATTTCAGTCTCCTCCCACAAATATCCTCTCTCTGTTCGTAATTTGTTGCATTAATACCTCTATATCCTCCTAGAATTGTTTCTTAATTCTATCCTCAAACCCCACCTGCAGCACATATGCACTAACAACATTATCTTCTTTCCTAACAGAAGTTTTATTAATAAAATCCAGTCACTTATTCTCTTAACATCTACAACTTTATCCTTTAAATCTTTATCTACTGCTAATTAGTTATCCTTACCCCATTTCTATTATTGTCCTTCCAAAATACCAAAGCCTATATCCATCAATTTCTTTAGTTCGCCCCATTTCAACTTAGTCTCTTAAGCACAAGCTAAGTTAACTTTCCTTTTCATGTTAGAAGTTATGGCATAAGTTCAACACCAGCTGCCAACCAGACACAACCATCCTCCATCGACTATTACACAGGTTAATTACAATCAAGCACTATTTAATAGTCTATTACATAGGTTGATTGCAATTTGAACCATATTGTATACGTATACGATTTGCATCATACACGTATACAATACGGTTCGAATTGCAAATTGACAACCCTGAGTTCATGTACAAGTCTTCAGCTGCATCTATCTGAATCATCATCATCTAAGTCTCATCCCAACTAAATGGGGTTGGTTACATGAATCCTATTCTGCCATTTCACTCAACCATATTTGATTGAATTTCTAGTCAAATTAAGTGAATGGAAAGGATCAGTGACATAATGGCAAGGAGATTGTCAAAGGGCTACCCATTATGGTTGTCAAGGTTCTCTCCAATGTGGCAAAAGAAGATCCCATCATGTCTCCATGAGAAACATGCATGTGGATTCCAAACTACATAGTAACAACACCTAGCCTACCCATCAGGGTGAAATGCTATGATCCCATTTTCAAATCAGGAATATTACGAAGGCTATAGGCTGATAAACACCCAAAAATCAGTTCAATAACATCAGGCACCAGATGAGAGTAGAGGAGAATGAAATCTTACCACAGTCATGATTGTAAAAGGATGGAAGCATATAAACGGCATTTCCAACAGCAGATTCAGCAACAATGGAGGCTGCTGCTGCTGAAAGTAGATCTTCATATGAGCCTCCAATCAATTCAACACGAAATGCATTGATCCGAATCCTCGCCAGCACACCAATGTACCATTGCTTTGTTACAACTAGTCATGTCAAAGAAATGTGCTGTTTAAAAGCATGCTAAAACTTGGAGCGGCTGACATTAGGAATCACATATTCCATGCTAAGGATACATGCTATCTGTTCATCAAACCCTGCCTTGAATAAAGTGCACCTGAGCAATTGAAACTCCTCTTCCATCTGGAAAATGAAGCAATGGCATGAGTAAGATGATGTTTGGAAGAAATAAATGCACAGTAATACAGGGATTACAAAAAAATAAAATAAATAAATAAAAGTGAATATCAATGAACAATGTTTGATGATAAAAGAAACTAGGCATAGGGCACATGCGACGCATGTAGAGAGCCTCCATAACTAATAGACGGAATGGATTTCACAGAGACATCACATCCCCCCGAAGTCCTAAGGAGTTGCTTCGTGCAGGCTACACGCAAAGAGTAGGGGAAATGGCACATGCTAGCTCATGAAAAGATGGAAATGACGGAAATACCGCCCGTTGAAGGCCAGACATATTGAATATTACAATCTATCAACAACTAGTTGCAGGGGTAAATATGTCCACTGACTACTCAAGTTCTCTATAGTAGAGACAATAAGAAAATGTCCAGTCTTTTGTGCAAGCAGTGATATATAAAACAGTCAAGACTCAATCTTACATAGGTCAGCAAATGGGAATATTTCTCACGAGCACATAATTTATTAGCCCAGATGATTCAGGACTAGCTATGAAGAAAGGACCTCACCTCTAAAATCATCTCAGCGAATAAATTGGCTGGCTGAAGAATGTCGAGAAAGTCTATGGATGCTGCTCCTGATATAATCATACAAGCCAACCGCTTTACCAAAAATGGATATTTCAACCCTCGTAATCTTCAGAAAGAGACAGTAAGTAAAAATGGAGAAACTAGAGTATTCTAAAATGAATATATTTGGGAAATATCTTCGGTAGAAACCTAAGTTACAACATCCATAAGGCGTTGGCATAGAATATTAAAAACGATTGAAGTAAACCAAGATGATAATCTTTATGGAAATGCTCAGAATATACCTACAGACATTTTTAAGTACTAAAGGCCATGCAAGCACACTCAAGCAAGATGAGTAATCGACAATAAGACAATTAGCCAATAAACTAAAGCAACACTGCAATAAAGGAACCCCTGGCATATGCACAACTAACAGAGAGCCTTTCGCAAAGAAGTCAAAGGGAAGGACATGAATGAATGAAAGAAGGTTAAACCATGGCCCACAGGACAAAGTGCAACTATATCATGTAGAATGCAATACCAACATCCACTGCATGAAAGCAGAAGAGACAACCATATGTTGGCTAACCTAGGCCACATTTCCTATTTATTGACAATAAGACACCTAGAATGCAGCATTAGGATGTCAGCGTTAAGTGATGGTAAAGCAACCTCATGTCACACCCTAATTATCCCACAGCGCGGATCAAGTTATAATAAGAGAGAAAAATGATTAAATGTGATCTTACAATTACCAGTTTAAATTCACTAGCAAAGACCAACCATTCTTGTTCCAAGTTGTAACAAAAAGTAGCACGTGGATGTACCGAACTTTTGTTGCGGTATCTTCCTCGACATTGCCATCTGCGGGTGAGCATATCCTAGGAAAGAAGATATATTGCACTAGATGCATCCTTACTGAGAACACTCACCAAGGTTTCAAGACTCAGCAGAGTCACAATGAGGTCAACCAGGCGTTGTTGGTCACCAATGTGAGTCGCATTGACAAGACTCTACCGCAATTTATTGTATTAGTCAAGACAGAAGGTGACTAATATCCTTGAAAAGACCCAAACAATTATTTATGGTATCAGTCAAGTCAATCACTACATGTCCATGGTGGATATGCTGTATATGCAACTTTTGTTCGATTCGACCATTGAATGAGGCTGAAAAACTCCCCGATAAGTCATTTACTCCATTCCTTGCTAGGAGGAACTTGTTCAGAAGATTTTATATATATATATATATATATATATATATATATATATATATATATATATAAAGATTTTAGGAACATCTTATGGTGGAAATGCCAATCAGTACCAGAATGCATATATAGAAACTTTGAACCACCACATTGGAGATTCCATGATCTTGATGATTGAGGTTTGTTTTCCACCATCTAAAAACATCAAAGACAGACGGAATCACAGATTCTGAAGATGAGTAATTTTCTTGTTTTTTTAAGGCTTTTCAACTCAATAGTGGGTTTTCACACACATGAACAATTGAAATATGCAGTGTTTATGGACTTGACTTTGTGCGTCCATTGGATTTTGGTCATGGATGAGTCAGTCAGTGATGCTGGATTAAATCTTGACACTCAATTTTGAATGTTACACTAAACAAGAGGCCTTTTAGCTTGAATGTAGTATTGTAGTTCTAAACACGGTTTTAATATTGGTTTGGATGGCAACTTGCCTATGGACCAAAACCAGTACTTGTCACGACTTGGTCAGAATTGATCAAGGTTTTGGATGAGTGACTTCCATATCCACCGTTACCGGGATCAGACAATATTTCAACCATGGTTCAAATCTTTAAAGCAAGCAAAAATTAAACATCGAATCTGCATAAAAGGGAGGGCTTTAAGTACACGAAACAAGGGAATACCAAACTCAAATAGAAAGAAACATCAGCATGGTGTACAATCTTAGGTGACAATTCAAGATCCATATTTTGCCAAAAATTTCTATAGTCCATAATGTAGTTATATAAACTTCTGGTATACTCTCATACCTGCAATGATCATCAAATGCTGACCAATCCACCATCTTCTCAACTTCGTAAAATACCTATGGGAACAAATCACCAAGAGAAAATAAATAACATTAACTAGACAACCATAACTCATAAGATAGAATCACTAAATCAACATAAAACCAACACATCACTTTACCCTTTGGTGCTTCTCTTTTTCCAGCAGGCAGTGACAAAGAATCTTGTTCTAAACAGGATGTCAATTTCATGAGCATTCTAGAGTGTTACTGTTGACAATGTTGTGGCACTTGGGCCATAACCATTAGGGATACAAGTGGATCGTGTCAACCTGACAGATCTGGGTCCAAGATTTGGAGCCATAAGTTTGGGTCCAAAAGTTCAACCCAATTACTAAACGGGTCAGGTCTAGGTCCTCCAAAATTAAACCCTTATTCTCTCTTGGTAGGTAAATTGGGCTTGAACCCAAGACCTCATTGTTGAAGCACATGCTATCTACCATTGACCTAAGGTTGAACCCCAAGAACTCTGTCAACAACTTTTTTAAGTCTAATGATGGAAGGTACGAATTGGAAAACTATAATTAGTTAATTAGTGGGTGGATATGAAAGTTGACAGGATTAGATATTCTTACATGTAACACATTGATGGCAGAGAAATGGATGGATGTGAAAGTTCACATACAACCGCTATTTGTGATGATTTTTCATATATCTACTGAATTGGTAATAAGAAAAGGGAAAGGAGATCTACTGAAGAAGAGTGATGTTATGTCGAGCCACTTAAATGAACGGGGTCTTCATAATACACATGCTACCGATGCACACTTATATGAGATATGGGTATCCATCACGTAGAGATCATTCTAGGAATGCCTTGGCCCAACCCATGGGTTTGGGGCTTATAACTCCTCTAAACTTACAAGATTGAGGAAAGAGAATTTAATGAGGGGGAAAAAAAAAACCTTTTTTTTTTTGAAAGATGACTTGAATTAAAGAGCAAAATAAAACAAAGGAGAACAGAATCTGCTGAGGAGGCAGGAACCATTAATCCTCAAGGAAAAGAAAATCTATATTGATCCCATCCATATGGGAAACCCATTCAGCAATCATGCACTTAACCAGGGAAGACAGAAAGTGGGGAGGCTTTGATTTGTTCTAAAAACACATATTGTTCCTCTCAGTCCAAACAGCCCACCAAGTAGCCATTATTGCCATTCACCAGACCCGGGTATTTTGTTTTCCTATTCCTACACCATGCCATGCCTTAAGGAGCGTGTCCACGTCTTTAGGAAAGCACCAATAGACCTTGAAGCAGAGGAAGATGTCTGCCCAGATAGAATAAGTATACTGACAATGGATTAGAAGATGATTCACCGTTTCTTCTGCAGCAGGGCAACAAATGCAAACATTGGAGAGGATAAGTCCTCTTTTCCGGAGATTATTCACTGTGAGGATCCTATTGTTTCCGGCCAGCCACCCAAACACATGCACCTTTGGAGGGACATCGTACTTCCAAAAAGAATGAGGGCGCTGAGGGTAGGAGACTCCGCTGGTGGAGGAGAGAAGCTTGAAGAGAGACGATTTTTCTGCTTTCCAAACAATGCTATCCTCTCGAGTCTGGATAGGATGAATATGATGAATGCATTCCATGAGATCCACAAGTTAGTTAATTTCCCAATCCTCTAGATTTCTTCTACTTTGAATATTCCAAACCGTTTTGTCAGCTTCCATAAGGTAGTTGTCAGAGATGAAGCTATTTTTCTTCACTGCTAGCTGGAAGACAAAGGGGAATCTGTCTTTCAACGGGGGTTCTCCTACCCAAATGACTGTCCAGAAACGAACAGAATCTCCCCTTCCCACTTGAAACCCAGTACTGCACAACCACTTCTTTCATACGGCAGATACCTTTCCAGATTGAAGAGGCCCTATGTAAAGAAGACTCGCTCGTCCACCATCCTCCAACGGATCTCCTGTATTTACCTTTGATAATTTTATTCCACAGGCATTCCTTTTCGTTGCCAAGCCTCCAAATCCGCTTACCTAAAAGCGCCTGATTCATCAGCTTTAAATCTTTTATACCAGCTCTGCCATCCTCTATTTGCGTGCATACCTGCTTCCACTTCATAAAAGAGAATTTTCTTCTTGTCTTCCTTTCCCTGCCATAAGAACTTGCGTCTAAGGGCATCAATGGATTTGAGAACCGCAGCTGGGCATTGAAAAATCAACATGAAATAGGTGAGCAGATTGGAGAGCACTGCTTTGATCAGCGTGAGACGGCCCCCACTGGAAAGATAGCGAGTTTTCCAACCAGCCAGATGGTGATGGAATCTCTGAATGACTTTGTCCCATTAGTGATTCTTTAGTTTACCTACATACAAAGGGAGGCCGACAAAGGATGTCAGGAACGACCCGAAGGAAAAGAGCTGATTCATAAAAGAGAATTTCTTCTTGTCTTCCTTGCGCTGCCATAGGAACTTGCATCTAAGGGCATCAATGGATTTGAGAACCGCAACTGGGCATTGAAAAACCAACATGAAATAGGTGAGCAGATTGGAGAGCGCTGCTTTGATCAGCGTGAGACGGCCCCCACTGGATAGATAGTGAGTTTTCCAACCAGCCAGATGGTGATGGAATCTCTGAATGACTTTGTCCCATTAGTGATTCTTTGGTTTACCTACACACAAAGAGAGGCCGACAAAGGATGTCGGGAACGACCCGAAGGAAAAGAGCCTGATTCATTAGCTTTAAAACCTTTTAAAACAAAGTGGGGTTCAATGCTCGAGCAAAAACTTAGAACACTTCAATTTGACGACAAATCAAAAGTGTGGTTTTGTCTTCAAGCTTTCTCAAACATTTAGGAAAATTTTATAGCTTGATTTATAGAGATTTGAATACACAGGACAAGTGGCCACGAATTATGAACCTCTAGATTTGGTCACCTGATGCTTGAGGGTCAAGTTGGTAGAGTATCCACACTTGGGTGTTATTTTTGTACTTGATCAACTATTGGAGAGAGATCTCAATCATTGAAATCTCCATGTGGCTTGCACTCTTGATGTGGTGTGGTCCTTGGTGTACAATAAATTGTTAGATTGACTGGCGGACCAACTTAAACTTTGGACTCATCGTTTGCAGTCTCAAACTCCATCTATGGTTGCAAGCTTGTAGTCTAATTTGGGATGATTTGGAGTGTTGTTTTGAACATTTTTTTTACCGTCAACAATCATGGGTTGCGTCTGTATCCTCCTATGCCTAGACCCAATCTATTAAATAAATGGGTTGACTTCCTTTGACTTTGACTCATCATGGCTTTTAACAAATTATGCCTATGGCCAAAGTACAGACCTAATTATTAAATGACTCAAGTCTAGGACTTCCCTCAACCCTACTCGGGCTGACCCATTTGCGCCCCTAATAGCCATCAGAAGATGGGACCAATCTCAATATAGAGATGCATACTATTGGTGTTGTGTCCTAGAAAACCAATGTAAATCTTATCCATTGATAACATTGATGGTATCCAATGATATTGATGATCATGACTATATATCACAATGATCATAGGTCCTAAATGGATATATTCCAATGCCATAATTAATATGTGGGACTACCTTAAACATATGAACATGGGTTAAAAGGAGAGAGATTCCTCTAGTCGTCCACAGTAACTTGAGAGTGGACAACAATCACTGACAAAGGGAACACTCATTGACAAAGGGAGTTGTGGGCCATGTATCTCAATACCATGACCAGCTAGCAGGTGATAGGATAGAACTAATTTTATTTTTTAAAAAAAACTGCTTGGAAACAACCGAGACAACAAAGAATACAATAAAACAAAGGAAACTAAAAAAATTACAACCCCAAAACAGATTGAGCATTAGAAGCAACTATATGCCAAAGACCAACAACCCAATCTAAAACATCCCTTTCTATTTCCCAAGTGGTTTTTTAGATGGGCCCAACAGCCAAAGGTTTTAAAAGTTTTATAAACTGTTAAACTTTTGTTTTAACCATTAAAAAAGGCTTTTATTTCACTTGATGATATTGAGGTCCATTGCTTAACTTGCATGAGAGTTGGATCAATGGTGGATGGCCATGATAGTTGATGGATTGGATCAAGTATTGAGTACACGATTAAGGTAGAATCAAAGACTTCCAATTTAGTAGAGCATATGAAAAGAATGTACAGTGGCAGAATTTCATACTGGTGTCTCTCCCTGAAACGCCATCTCCTTATAAATAGATCCTATTGCTGATGGTTTAGCGAGAGAGAACCTTAGATGTCCCTACCCCCTTGGGTGTAACTTGCATAGAGAGAGAGAGAGAGAGAGAGAGAGAGAGAGAGAGAGAGAGAGAGTCCCTTCCATCACACATTCACATGTTTGGGGTCCACCTTAGACAACTCTATGCATCTTCCCTAGCCTTGATCTAGGGTTGATGTGTCGGCTCTCACCTTCTCTTTCATTGGGATAGATAGGGGAGGGACTTTCTCGTTGAAGGATCGACATTGAGAACCGGTAGTTTCCCAAAGGCTTGATCTAGGTAATCCTAGCCATAGGACTTGTATTTTTCTATTTCGAAAAACTTAATAATATCTAAGCAGGGATCAATACGGCTACAATGTAACGCTTGTAAATCATTTACTAGTTGTAAATGATTTACAACCTTTTCCCCCTTTTCATTTGCTAGCACAAAGCTAAGATTTCATTTGCTAGCAAATGATTTACGAACAAGAAGCCTCCAATGACTCTTTTTTTGAAGGCTGGGAGATACACACCTCCCTCTCTCTCTCTCTCTCTCTCTCTCTCTCTCTCTCTCTCTCTCTCTCTCTCTCTCTCCCCGCCAACGGTAGCAAATCTTGCTACCGGCCTTATAAAAAAGCATTTGAATTCGTGGGCCTGCTTCTATGGCTCACTTACTGCTTGGTTTTATGTAAGGATTAACCCTAAGCTTTTGTGAGTTAGGGTTTAACCCAATGATGCATTTTAAAATCTACTCTTATATGCCATTTGAATGTTTTTTAATTACTTCTCTACTATCTTAGGTGTGAATAAACAATTACAAGATATAAACCATTGCAGGCTATTCAAACACTGTAAATGATTTACTAGAAAATCATTTACAACTTAAAGCCAAACGGACAAGTTGTGGATCATGGACTACCACAGTAATGTGGTGTAAAACTCACATCATATTACTCTTTACCTTTGATTGGATATTTGATGTAGGGACATGTGATGAGTTAATCATAGACGCATGTATAATCAGGTTAAAGAATGTTTAAATAAATACACGAATCAACTAACCGTTTCCAATAAAAGAGATTAGGTAAATTTCAATACAAAGATAAGGTCATTCTGTCCGGGTAACGCCCCTTAGCATAAAATCGCGTAAACAGTACAAATGAAGGATTTGAAGATATGAGGATATTCCAAATCTAGCATAAGTTAGTCCACGGTCAAGTTTGAATCTGATTCTACTGACTAATCATCATTCTTTTCCGTTTAAACTGGAAAGGGAATATTCAGAGAGAACCGAAAGAGATGAAGAATGAAGGGTTCGAGATAAAGAAAGTACAGGTCATTTTGTTGTCAAAAGAAAAGGAGGAGGATGATTCTTACCTTTTCCTGTAACTCGAAGATCTAGAAAGAAGAAAACCTAAAATCGGGGTGAAATCTTCAACACCCAAGAGCCAATCCTGAAATCTTAATATCTTAAATAAAGAGGAAGAATTTATTCAATAATAATGAAAATAGAGTTTCTCACAACATATGTATAAGTTATGAAAAAAGTAAAAGTGCACTAAAGCCTCTGAAAACAAGAAAAATAACAAAAAGATGAAAAAAATAAAGAAAGTGCAATAAAGCCCCTAAAACAAGAAAAAATAACAAAAATGCCTAAACTAAAACACCCGTATGGTAGGGTGTGAAATCCGACCCATGAATTTATGGTCAGGGTGCGGTCAGGCCGCTCCTACACTCTTAGCGCGTAAGAAAATGGGTTCGATGGACCCAACGTCCATCCACATCAACTCCTCCGCTCTGGTACTTTGTCGGCGATGCCTCCTCCTCTGGTATACTCTAAAGGGTGCACCACTGATGTCCGCATCAATATTGCATGTTGTCAAATCATGGTAATCCTTTGGAATCACTGCATTACACGGACTGGTGGTGTGTTGAGGTGGCTTAGTTTCGTGGGCCCCACCATAATGTATGTGCTATATTTAAACCGTCCATCCCTCTTACGTGATCATTTAATAGAATGGGACAAAAAATGAGGCAAATCCAAAAAACATATGGACCACACCATAGCTAACATGGGGATTGAACGCCCGCCATTGAAAACTTCTTGAGGTCCATAGAAGTGTTGGATCAAGCTCATTTTTGGGGACACGCCCTAAAATGATTTTGCAAAATGGATGGACAATGTGGATCTAACACATATTGACGGAATTACAAGTTATCTAACTAGAGAAATTACTTTACATGTCGAAAGTGGCGATGTGAGACTAGTATTGCATACGGTCATTACTTTGTTTTCCTTCAGACTATGGTAGTAATGATAATCGTTACTTTTTTACCACACATTACAGCCTATTACTGCTATAATCGTTAATCCAAACACACCCATTTACAACTTAAACCATTTACCACCATCCAAATGACCCCTAGCAGATTGGTTGTATTTTGAAGCATTATATTAGTATGCATCGTTTAATCAAGCAATTCACTTGTTCCAACACATCATGAATTGGGTCTAAATCTTGGTGATCGAAACAGTCATATCGTAGACCCCATCATGGGTGTGAAACTTGCTGAAAATCTCCTCCATCCGATGATCATAACCATCACATAATTTCCCTGCTAAATACAGAGAATCAGATGCAATCATCCACTCCAGGATCATCTGATAAGGGGATATAACTGGACATGGACCATCTTATGGCCGGTCCCAACTGACAAACGGCTTAGATTGTCAAAAAGTGGACCCCACTTGCATCATCACAGGGATTGCCGTTTCTTTTGATTGAGCATCATTGCAAACATATGTACAAGACAACAAGCCAACTTAGAGCAAAGTAATAAGATAAGGAATGAGCCAAAACCTTTGAATTTTCTCGACATTCCTCACTGCAGAAATAGACGCGTCGATAGACATCCAAAGCGGGTCCAGTGGGGGTTGAATCAATACCGCGATTGCCCTCAAGAGGGGCGGAAATGGCAGAAGAGTCCATCCCCAATCTCTTCAAGCAGAAGTAGCAGACCTAAGAAAGAGAAGGATGGTTAGGGTCTATACCTTAAATCTCAGAAGCTGGACTGAGAAAAATAGGAGAGAGAAATGTCTAGAGAGAATACATTGGGGATGAGGGAGATGGAAGGATGGGAGATTAAGGGCTTCGCGGTGTGGATGAGATCGCCTGCGCCGATTCTCCGAGTTGCGAACGTGCCCCTGCCTGATGAGTCGGTGAGTGAGACTCGGATCGGAGGAGGCAAAGCACTCGACTTACTGCTACTGTTGTTGTTGGCTGTAGCTGTGGTTGAGAGAGAGAAAAGGAAGGAAGGAGAATGATTGTCGTAGTTGTAGTTGTTGGTGGATCGCAGCTGCTTCAATCGCCCCCAGCAATGGCTGATGGTGCGAAACATGGTGCGTATCTGCTTCCAGATGTTGGGAGTATAGAAGACGGACGCGCACCTGGGTAGTGAGGAAGTCACCCCAGTATAGTATGGTGAGTAAACTCTGTGGGGTCCACCTTGATGTACGTGTCATTATCCACACAGTTCATCCGTTCTTCCAGCTCATCTTAGGGCCTGTTTGGAGGAAACGGATTGGCTACTCCCCCTGTCCCAAGCCCCGTGGCTGGTGGTCGGTGCTCTGTGGGCCCTACCACGATGTGTATGTGTTTCATCCATTTTTAAAGATCATTTTAAGGCTTTTTTAAAAAATTAGAGGCACATAAATCTCAGGTGGTCCACACCACATGAAAACAATAGTGATTTGATATCCACCATTAAAATCCTCCTCAGGCCCATTGTACTGTTTATTTGATATCCAATCTGATGATTAGGTCATACATGCCCAGTTTAAGGGAAAAAACAAAAATCAGCTTGATCCAAATCTTTCATGGCCCTCAAAATGTTTTTAATGGCCGATGCTCATTCAACACTATTTCTAATAATGTGGTCTGCTTGAGATTGAGATATAGCTCATTTTTAGTCTCATACTGTAAAATGACTTATAAAAATAAATGGACAACATAAATTAAACACATACATCATGGTGGGGCTCATAGAGAACCGACCACTAGGTATTGGCTGGTGCAGGGGGAGTAGTCAATCCTCTATTTGGATGCCTGTAATTTTTTAAGTTGTAAAAAAGTTACATATAATTTATCTAATTGTGTAAGTTACAGATAATCCTATTTAGATATAAGTTGTAACTTAAAGGTAATTTTGTTTTTGTGTTTGGATGACCGGTAATTTTGTTATAAGTAATAAGTTGAATATTTACACTAGTTATAGTTGAAAAATCAAATTGACACATAAAAAAAAAAATTTGATAAAATTATTCCATTTTATTAAACCCATATAAATGAATAGTTTGACCGATTCTTAGGATAAATTAATTAATAGGTGGGCCATAAAAATTAGCCCATATTTTCAAAATGCTATTAATATAAGTGAAAAACTTGAAATAACATATATAAACAAAAATTTTCATTTTTTTCAAAATATATGTTTATAATATTGTAAGGGAAAGAAAGTAAAAAATAAATAACATCAAACTAAAGTAATCTATTTGAAAATCATGTTCTCCAACCATACATGCCTTTGGACAGAGGACATTTGCTATTTCATGAATTATGAGATTTGATAATCCATGCATTCACAAATTATGAGAGGAATGTATATTCCATCTACACGAATGTATGTTCCTTTTACTTTTCAGGCACTGAAGTTATCATCTTCTAATTTTTAGTTCAGGGCCTTCAAGTTATCATCGTTTTATTTTCAGTTGTTACTGTAATATAATTCTGTGCAGATGGAGATTAATTGGTAGTGATCCCTATAGTGAATCATGGAAGGGAATCTCCTGTGCAGGGCCCACTGTCATAGTCATGTGCTTAACAAGATTAATTTCATCAATGAATGTCAAAATCGAAAGTTAAAATTTTAAAAAATAAAAAATAAAATCCTACCAAAGATACTGATATGTATAATTAACATGGGCTTCTTAAACAACCACAATAGCCCACATAGCAGGAAGCAAAAAAATAAAAAATAAAAATAAAAATGGGTCCTATAAATATAGGCTTCTTAAACAGCCACAACAACCCACATAGCAAGAAGCAAAAAAAAAAAAAAAAAAAGATCCTCAAATAGCCACAACAATAGTAGTTTGACAAAGAGAAGGCCCACATAGCGGGAAAATTAATTATATGGGTCTTGTAAACATGGGCTTACCTAAAATAATAATCAAAAATGGATGGACGGCATGAACATAACACATAAATCATGGTGGGGCCCACATAGCACCATCATTAGTAGACTACTGTCCATGGACTGTTGCCATGTTATGCGGGCCCACTATGATGTATTTGTTTCATCCATACAATCTATCCATGATTCCAGATCATTTTAAGTCATCAGCCAAAAAATAAGGTACATCAAAATTTCGAGTGGACCACATCACTGGAAACAATGTTAATTGAACACCCACCATTAAAAACTTTTGGTAGGCCACCAATGCTTTTGATTAAACTGATATTTGTTTTGTTCCTTTCATCCAGGTCTTTATGACTTAATCAACAACTTAGATGTGAAATAAACATTACAGTGGGCCCTAGTAGTTTTTTAATGGTGGACTTTCAATCATTATTGTTTTCGGTGGTGTGGTCCACCTGAGATTTAGATATCCCTCGTTTTTTGAATCAAGCCCTAAAATGATCTAAAAGAATGAATGGACGGCATGGATAAAACAAATACAATATGGTGGGCTCTACAGATCATCAACCATTATCCACGCCACCTCACCAAGCTGCGTCCGTCAATGCAGAAGCAAAAAAAAAAAGAAAAAAAAAAAGAAGGCAAAATGCAATAGAAAGAGAGAGGGATTTTCAACCTTGCTGAAGCTCGATAGGAGAGGGAGAAAGAGACTTGAGAAAGATGGAGAAGCGTTCGTCACTCCGTCTGAAGGTAAATTGTAACACCCCGAGTTTTCAGGAGTCATGTAAGAACTCGACTCCTAAATTTTCAAGTGTCATGGATGCCCAAATGAGCTTCATATTTTAATTACATTTAGATGATCTCATAAACAATAAAGGATTTAGTAAGGCATAAAATATAAGTACGTCATAAAGTAGTATTAATCGCTACTAAATATAAAAAATATCCAAACTGTGATTCCAAACTCATCTAAATAGGGAACTAGTCCCACCCATACGTGACCCAAAGCGAATAGGGCCCTGGTCCATACCCCGCAGTAGCTCGAACTCAACTAAAAGGATCTACTGAAAATCTGGAAGTAGGGAAGCTCTTCTTCTCTATTCTTGCTCACCTTGCTTGGCTCGTCGAGCTCCGCCTCACCTGCATATAGTAAAAGGTCTGGTTAGTGTTTTAAAACACCGTCCGAGAGTGGAAGTGAGTGATCAACTCAGTGAGTGTTATTAGTCTTAAGTTGTAACAGACATCAGTTATGTTATGAATTTAATGAAACACAATCATTCATAAACACCTAACTAATCTTATTAATGTATATGCATGATAAATGATATGATGCATGCCCTCGACACAACACTCCCTCGAGCGACTCCATCTAACGATCGCGTATGACCAACACTCCCTCAGAGCGACCTTAACTACCGAGTTGCCACCCTAACTAGTGCAATGCAATGTGATCGTGTTAGTCAAGTTCTTAGTTAAGTCCATTCATTCAGCAGGTTGGGGAATTTGATACACCCCACGTATCAATGTCCTAAACTGATTGTAAGGTCAAGGCCCCCCAACATGTGAGGCCAAGGCCCCGTGATCATTAATCTTGTCGGGTCCCCCATCCTCGACTTCAAGCATATAGGGAGTTCTGAGTAAAAGGGATCGCTCGCGATCACTACGGGGAGGCGTGTCACCCTAGCGTAGGCCGACAGCTCCGACACAGTGTCTCATTCCACCATGCCCAGCTCGCGAGACGGTGGATCAGTTTCGATTTGGTAATCGATGGGCTACAACGGTTGTAGGGTGTGCCAGATTCCATACATGTGTGAGCAAACGAGGTTAACAAACGAGGTTAGTCAGCCAGTAGACTAGACCGCATGAGTTCAGGTAAGTACATGATGAAATGACATCGGGTACGGGCAACCCATGTAGTTTAACTACTATCGCCTATATGCACTCGCCCAAATTCATGGGTTTAGCCTCAAGACGGTCCTACCAGGAGGCCGCCTTCACTCTCCTTGTATTCCTGACCAACCCAAGGGTTTGGGTGATGATTCATAACATGCCAATTATCAATGTATCAACTAGCATAAACTATATCATTTTTACATACTTCCCAACATACGATTCAAATATTTTAACAAGCAAAACTAACATTATCATAAACAAAGGTGCATGTGTGTTGTGTGGGTTAGTGAGGAAATTAAGCACTTCCTACAACTCATAGATCAAATGCACAAGAGTTAATGAATCCTACATGTTATAAAGCAACACCATATGAGACAAATTATACAAGTCATGAACATGTAATCATCCATTGTAACCCAATCATGTGAGAAGCATGAACAACATTATATGAGAATTAAACAAAACATATAATCTCATACAATCCCCAAACAAACATTCAAATCCTAGGTTTTCTCTAGATTCTCCAAATGCATTATCCAAGTAACCAAAATCATTAGACGCATAGTATAATTGGTGCTAGGCCACCTAAGGATAATAGTCCGCACCTTGTGACGTTTCACCCAACTCATGATGCTCCTTGGGTTAGAAAATTGGAGAAAATAATTCATATATAAATTTAGAAACAATTAAGTATAATTTACGCAATTTATTTTAGAAAAACCTAGGTTGAAGAGTAGGTTTTGTTTCTTACCTTCCAATCGCGAATGAGGCGGATTCGACGGAGGAAAATGATCGACGCTAGGGCTTGATTAGAGGAGACCGATGAAGGGAAGCACTAAAGCCTCCCCCACCCTACTTTCTCTTCTTCTCTTCCTCTCTCTTTTCCTCTTTCTCTCTTTCTCTTTTTATTTTCTCTAGGGCAAAAATCGCATGGGGAGAGGGGGTGCCCAAATGAGGCTCTTTTATAATGCCAGATTTGGTATAAATGGCCCCAAGGGCTAGGTTTTTACTATACTACACCTATGAGAGGATCTTTCTAAGCTCTAGGGCCCACTATGGGGTGTACATATTGATATACACCGTAAGATAGTTAACCCTAATGATGATCTACGTATGTATATGATCGACCCGCCATTTGGATGCGCCAATTGACAAATATGATTAGAAGTTTATTCAACAGTCACCGATAGTCAATCGGGGCCGCGGCTATACGGATATGAGTAGGAAAATATCCTTACTCTATGGGTAAAGTTTGGCCATAAACCGACGGTCTGAAATCCTCAACTTTTCATAAGAGTGGATGACCCAATTCACTTAAGTTTCAGCTTCTTTTAGAGTATTTGCGCTTCTCATACACTCATCCTTCGGCTTAAGTTGAGCAGTTCTGGACACTACCCAGGTTCGACTCCCACGATGTACGTCAAGCCCAGTAAGACAGACATTATTTTATAGTTTTGAAACTAGTGACCCACCAACGAGCGGTGTAAAGCTTGTTTGGAAATTCGGGGCATTTGTGGAATGAATTAGGTATTGAGATTTCTCGTGGGCGATGATTAGGGTTTGGATTAACTATGTTTATATGATGACCTATTTATAACTAGTGGAAGTGGAGATTTGGTCATAGTTACTCTAAACTATCAATTTTAGGCTAAAAGAGTAACGGGGTTGATTTGGTATATTATTCAAGATCCGGGCCTTATCTGACTCGATCCCAGTTAGATCTTTAATTTAGTTATGATTGTCTGATTAGTTAGCAATGAGTCGGTTAGATTTGGGCCCTACGTGAGTAAATCATGGGGTTAAACTTGATGTTCAAGTGATCAGACGGATTCTTTAGCTTCCTACGGTTGATTAATCGGACTTGTGCGGTTCTTTACTGGTATCACTGTGCGGTTAATTAATTAAAAAAATTCAAGGAATTTTGAAAATCCAAAATAGTGAAAATTCAGGACGTTACATAGATTCGCCTTTTTTAATGCAGGTGCGATTCTTTCCAAAGATTTTCATTTCAAAATTTCCAAGTGCCTGTAAGAATTTTGTCTCTTTCTCCTGTAAGAAAGTCACAGGTTGAGAGAAAGTTACCTATGACTTTCCTCCCCCAAACACCAACTGTAATAAGGTCACCTGTAATTTTGTTATATTTTAGAAAAGTTATAGGCATCCAAACAGGCCCTTAGATAATGAGCCTAAAATTGAAGTATATCAAAAGCTCAAGTAAACCACACCACAGGAAATAGTGGGAATAACCGTTGAATGCACCATGAGATCCATGGAATTTTTGGATCAATATTTGTGTTTTCTCTTTGTGCACATAACTACACAGGCCTTAAGAAGTTTTCAACGGTGGACATTGGATCGAAGTGATATTTGTGCATTTCTTCTATTCAGGTCAAGTTGGCCTTATAAACTGGTTGGATGACAAATAATTATCGTTGTAAGCCCCATCACGGTTTCTCTTTATCATGCCCGTGACCTTACAAGTTGGACAATAAATAAACATCACATATAAGTCCTTAAAAGTTTGAAAGAGATTTTATTTTTATTTTTATTTTTGTAATATCAAAATGGGCCTAAGCTACAGCTATTTTAAGAAAATAGCTTTCCTTTTTATAATTTTTTACTCTTTGATATACAAAATGCCATTCCTTTTATGAGTTGTGACAATACTTACTTTTGCTTTTAGGAGAAGTTCCATAGTTCTAATCCCAATATGTCATGTGGCCATCATGTGATGATTAGGCCCTCTTGAATGAAGATTAAATCTGTTCATTCTCTTCATGGTCCACTATTTCAGTTGAAAGACACTGATTTCAACTAGATACAAACTCTTTGTGCCCCATAATAACCAATAATGGGGGTCCTATTTTCACGGGGTGGAGTTCAACTTATCTATAAAATGTGACTCATTCTTTGGTCCGTGGCCTTAAATTAAATTATAGATATAATGGACAGAGTTGATTTGATATATACGTCACAATGGGCCTCACAATCCTTGACACATAACAATCACGACCCTCAACATATGACAACAACGACCCAAACCCTCGGCATATAACAACAACGACTCAAACCCTTAGCATGTGACAACCACGGCCCTTAACATGTGACAACAATGACTGAAACCTTTAACACATAACAACCATGACCTTTGACACATGACACACGTCATGTGTTAAGGGCTGTGGGGCCTACCAGGAGGTATGTGTCGAATACACTTTGTTAATAGAATTCAAAATTTAATTTTAACAATGGCTAAATAATGAGTCACATCCATTTATAAGGTAGATCTCACTATAAGGAAACAGATGGGAGTGAACAGCACTATTTTCGGTTGTTATTAGTGACGGAGAACTTGCATTTGGCTGAAATTAGTATCTTTTGGTCAAAATGGTGAGCCACGAAGAGAATGAATGAATTCGATCTCCTTTTAAGTGGGCCCAAGCATCACGTGATGCTCACATGACTCATTGGGATCAAAGCTACGAAGCTTCTCTCGTAATCAAAAGCAAGTAATAACTAATAAGACAATGTCATTTTGGTCTTATAAAAGCTAAAAAATTGTTAGGAGCCTAAATGAAAAAAAAAAAAACAAGAAGTAAGGTTACTCTTGTGAAATGGCCTTAGCTTGGGGCCATTTTGGTAAAAATCTCAAGTTTTCAATGGTAGACTTCTTGAGGGCTATAAAAGTTTTGCATCAAACTATGTTTGTGTTTTCCTTTCATATGCCTGCATGACCTTTTAAATTGGATGTCAATGGGTTGGGTTAGGGTCAGGCCAAGGTCCATCCAAGCTCGACCCTAAAATTTTAGCTTAAATTCCAAACTCGACTTGGGCTCATGACAGGCCAAAATAGTTCAGCCTGAGTTTAGCCCAAATTATTTATATCGGCCCAACTCAAACTCAAAAAAAGAAAAAAAAAAGAAAACAAAAAGACTAATCAAATTTCTAGGCTGAAAAAAGGCCATTCATATTTAATCAATTAAACAAAATCTTAAACATTTGAACTTGTTAGAATCAGGCCAGCCCACCAATCACCATAATTGAAGCGGAAATGACATTTCCACCCTTAACATTTGAAATTCCTAACCTCATGGTAGTTTTTTAATAACAAGCTTCTTTCTTCGGTTTTCTTTTCCTATGAGCAAGTGCGTGATATCATGTTAGGACAAGAATTTTAGAATAGGAAAACAACAATGGATCTAGGTCCTTATTATTGATGTTGGCATTAAATGCAATATGTAATAATGTAGCCCAATCACATTGCAACAAGCATGAATTTTCTTTCTGCAGCAAGCCGATGCTTTATGGCCTTTCAATTAATTGAGGATCTAGATTCTACTATTGAAGATCCTCGTGGACAAGTTTATGAGAGTCGAACATCATCATTTTCGAATTTTGGATGGGGGTGGGGGAGGGAGAGGTTGTGTTAAGGAAAGAGTTTTAAATTTTGAAAATTGAATTCCAAAATGAGGGAGGGAGAGGGAGATGGATTTTCAAAAAGAATTGAAAATATTGAAATTTGAATTTTGGAAGGAGAGAGAGAGGTTTTAAGGAAAGAGTTATAAATTTTGATATTTGAACTTGCGATAAGGAGGAAATTTTAGTTTAATTTTTTTATTTTTAAAAAAGGTTTAACGGGGCAGGCTAGGTTAGCGGGCTTTTTGAGAGAGAAATCCAAGCCTGGCCCACTTCAAAAACGTGCTTTGGGTTAAAGCCCGAATCTGGCCCAGACCTGAAAATGCAACCCAAGCTCGGCTCAAGCGAGCCAAGCTTGATAGCCGACAGGCCCATTGACGGTCCTACTTGTAAACTGATTGGATGACAAATAAACATCATTGTGGGTACCAGGACGTTTTTAAAGGTGGACGTCATTATCCCCGTTTTTTTGATGTGGTCCACTTGAACTTTGGATATGCTTTAAGGCTCATGTCCAAAAATGAGCTGAAAAAGCGGAAGGACGGCGTGGATAATGACACATACATCACGCTGAGCCCTACAGAGTTAGTTCTTCACGAGACAATGCGTGTCCTGAAGACATGCTAGATGGTTGTCCCTGGTCGTACCATCTGGCGATCCCGGGCGTTCATCTGGAAAGCTCGGCTGCTGATGAGCCAGGTTGCGAAAATCTCACTGATAAGAGATCTCCTCGTAGTCAGAGCCGCCAGCTTTCGTTAGTATACACATATTCACGATTGTGACACGTGGGGTGCATGGTTCGGCGATTCATAGCTTTTATGTTGTGTCCCACGTTAGACGGACGGTGTCTGATTAACCAAAACTCTGCTTCGTAGGAAAATCTTAACCATTCTATCTATAGACTACATATAGATGGGAAAGGGACGTAGATAAATAGATCGTGGGGAAATGATGTATTCCACAAGTGGCAAGTACTGTGCGTGGGGCCTGTAGGTGTCTTTGCATGGCATGGAACCTGTACAAGAGTGTCGGCCCTAAACGAAAGCTGGATGCCGGTATCACGTGGTCTGCCTATAAGAAACATGAAACAACAATCCCCAAACATCGACCATCCATACACTTTCATGGTCGGACGAACCGCTAAAACAACTACTCGAAAGCCTTCCAATCTACTCGTCGGTGGATTGACCACTTTGATGGTGGACGAACCTGTTAGACAAATCAGATGCTGTACAAACGCAGTGTTTGTAAAATAAGGCTTATTAGAGTGCTTGCAGAGAACATCTTTCTCTGTTTTTTATTTTATTTTATTTACAGAGTGAGATCCCATCGCAGGGTACATGACCCAGTGCTACCGTGCCATCTTTCTACAGGGTGACCATTGCCTGGTGGGATTTAGGGTTGTCAATGGGCCGGGCCTGGGGAAGGTCTCAGCCCAGATTTTGAACTGTTTCAGGCCAGCTCTATTGAAAGTTCTGATCTTTCAAGCCCCAGCTCAGCCCATTGACACCCATAGTGGCACTTGTCTCGGATTCAGTAGTGACCAGTGCTGCAGAGTAACTATTATGTATGTGTTTTATCCATGCCGTCTTTCATTTTTCCAACTTATTTTAAGGCATGAGTTAACAAAAAGAGGCAGATCCAAATCTCAAGTGGACCATACTAGAGGAAATGGTAGTGATCGAATGCTCACCATCAAAGACCTCTAAGGCTCATTATAATGTTTATTTGCCATCTAATTGATTAAGTCACTAAGACATGGATGAAGGGAAAACACAAATATCAACTTGATCTAAAACTTTTGTGGCCCTAGTTAGTGTTTGGTCACCATTATTTCCTGTGGTGCAGTCCACCTTATATTTGAATCTACATTTTTGGGCCAATGCTCTAAAATGAGCCGGTAAAATGGATGACGGCATGGATAAATCACATACATCAAGGTGGGGCCCACGACATCGGCCAATACCTGCTTGAGGGGTCACTACCAAATCCAAGTCCCTATCCAATGGTTGGATGTGATTGGGCCATGTGCTATTATCGGAGATGAGCCATGCAAAATATGTTTGGCTAAGTTATTCAATTGAGTAGGTATTCAACCGGCCGATCGCTGCACATGACTCCATCAAACTCCACATGTCAGGTCATCGGGCTAGGTCAACCAGCAATCAATCAGCTTCCCGTACCACATAAGACATTGGTATTATATAAATAATGGAAGTGGATTGCCTACAACACCTGCCACAGGGGTATTCATGGTGGCACGCCATGGCCTAAGCTTTGTATGGCCCACCATAATGTATATTCCATGTTGTCCATCCATTTAACTAGCTCGTTTTAGGGCATGAGCCCAAAAATGAAGCAGAACCAAATCTCAAGTAGATCACACCATCCATTTTCCCTTTCTACATAAGACAATGGTATCATATAAAAAGTGGTAGTGGATTGCCAGCAGCACCTGCCATTAAGGATATGCTTGGTGGCATGATATGGGCTAAGATATGTGGGGCCCACCATGATGTATGTTCTATGTCATTCATCCATTTTGCTGCCTCATTTTAAGGCAAAAGACAAAAAAAATTGAAGTAGATTTAACACCCACAGTTAAAAATTCCTTGGGAGCTATAGAAGCTTTTGCATCAAGATATTTTTGTGTTTTCTCTTTGTCCAGGTCAATGCAGCCTTATAAACAAGTTCAGATGACAAATAAATATCACGATTTGGCCTAACAAAGTTTCAACGGCAGGAGTCATCATCCCCACTGCTTTCTTGTGATGTGGTCCACTTGAGCTTTGGATTTGCCTCATTTTTGGGCTCAGTCAAAATGAATGAATGACATGGATAAAACAAACATCATGGTGGGCTCCACAAAGCTTGGGCCACAGCATGCCACTCATGGCAATCGGCTTTCATAAACAATAAAGCCCCTTCGTAAAGATCACCGTGTACAAAAATCAAACCTATCTGCTCACCGTAATAATTAGTGGACAATCAATGGTCGAACTCAATATACAAGTTGCTGGTAAATGAGATCCCGTGGTTTGTTTTCATTTAAAATTTGGATGGTTATTTCTTCCCTTTTTGTAAATCAACTTTTTTGAAAATTCAAGTAGTTGTTTAAAACAAGTTTTGATTTCTACCTGATTGAAAATCTAAACTATCAAATATAATTGAGAAAATGACAAACTCATAGATTGAAAGTTCCAGATTTTGATTCTTTTCTAAGGTGCCAAACAATCCCCTTATAATAATTTTCAATCCCAACATTTGGACATGGGTCCCACACAAGGAATCAAGAGCAGTTGCATGAAATATTAGGTCCAAAATGGACCCATGTTGGGCTTTAAGTGGGCTATCAATCATGAGTCCTTTAGTGCGCTCCTGTGGATAAACTTTTAGAGCCGTCGATTGCCAAAGAGGCATCTGATTAGCCGTCCAACTGGATTGCATTTCAGAATGAAGCCGTCTCACCTTAGTCTCTACTTAGGCTTGAGCGTCGGTCACCAATTACTAACCGTCGGATTAAACATGTAATATGAGATTAACTGCCATTTGCTAAAACTAGCCGGGACAATTTTTATTTTTTTAAAATAATAATAATAAATAATATTGAGAAATGCTCGAGTACTCTCAAAGCATATAAATTATAGTGCTCGTAGTTGCATTGAAGCAATTGGACAGTAATTAGATTAATCTAAACGGTCCATTAAGCTTAGAACACATTTCAAGTGTTTATCTTCAAAACTCAGACTAAACATGATGACCGAATTGGCCTTATTTTTGTAGCCATCGTTTTTCCAACCCATGGACGGGACGGTCAGGATTGCATGATAGAAGTGAATATTTAGAATCATAAGTAATCATGGATCAATCCATGATGGGAGCTATTAAATAGATGGATCAAATAGTTGGTTAGTCATTTTTGTTTTACAAATGATCTTGACCCATTGATTAGATAGTTAAGACAATCATAACGGTGCAATATTTGCACGGTATATCATATGCAATGCATGCGGTACCTAATGGAGGGTCCAGATTGATTGTATTGTCTAAGTGTCCCAATTCAACTAGGAGCATTTCTAAATAATATTAATATTCTTTTAAATAAAAATCCACCCCCACTAGCGTTTCCTTTCATGGTTCCTGTAGATCAGAGGAACTTTACTGCAGAAGCACTGTGAGGCCCACTGCAATCTCCGTCAGAAATCGACTTTGCCCATCAGCTTTGCCACCTAATGTTAGGACACGAGCCCAAAATGGATCATGTCCAAAATTCAAGTGGGATACATAATAGAAAATGAGATGGCAAAACTCACCTGTTCAAACCTTTCCAAAGCCTATGGGGATGTTTACATGCCAACTAAACCATTCGTAAGGTTATTCTCACCAATGAATTAAAATACAAATATTAGCTCGATCAAAACTTATATGGCCCTATGAAAGTTTCAGTGGTGGGTGTTTAATTCTCATCGTTTCGCATGGTGTGTCCTACTTTGGTTTTGGCAGTCATTGTCTTTGGACCCATGTACTAACTTGAGCTGGTGAAACTGGAGTGGATGCTACATAAAAACCTCAGTGGCCTTATATGGCTTCCACCTGTGCAACTTCTTGTAGGCAGAGGCAGAGGTAATTCGCCTCCTTTGCCTGAACACTCAACTAAAGTTGTTTGTTGTAGTAGTAGCATAAAACCATGTTGTGTGTATAAATCCACTTCATTCGTTGGGAAACCTTATTTGTATAGTACATACAAATGATCAGCCTAATACATACTCAACACCAATGGAAATGATGTAAAATTGCTCCTAAAACCTCTGAGCTCATGTTGTGTGGTCTACTTAAGTTTTTGATCAAATAGATTTGTCTCTTTTCTTCTTCCTAGTGAGTTACACCTGATCAATGAGTTTGATGAAAGATATACGCCGTGGTGACCCGATAGATAAACCCATCCTATTTCTCCATGGTGTGGCCCACATTAGTTATGGATGTGGCTGATTTTATATCCTCAGGACCTAGAATTGAATTGAGGATAAAACCTTATGGATGGAGTCTGTTTTACATATACAACTGGTGGGTACCACAGACCTTGGGTGTTTTAAATTATGCATGAAATGAGGCATTACTCAGGTGTTGGGGAGGATTCCAGTTGTAAAACGTCTGATCTGGGCCCAACATGTTATATATGTGGAATCCACTTTAATGGAAATCCACTCTGTCCATCAGGTGAGAGTCTTTATGTTTATTGTGCATGTAAATTTTCAGCCCGATGACCAACTTAGATGGGCCACATCAATGGGAACAATAAATAAAAAATGCACTTAAAACTTCTATGTTTATACAGTATGGCCCATTCAAGTTTTGGATCGCATTAATTTTTATATTTTCTTTTCACCTTGTTGAATATATAACACATGATTAATGGATTTGATAAGAGATAATACAATGGTACTGGGCATAGTTATAAACCTATGGTTAGCACCCATCCTTGTTACTCCGTGTGGTGTGGTATACTTGAATTGTGGATCTGGCTAATTTGTTGGCTTTAGTGAAATCAGCCGAGCACAGACTGGGTAAAGGGATAGAAGAAACATGCATGAGAGAGGTTATTCCGTGGGGTGTGGCCTACTTGAATGGTGGATCTGGCTAATTTTTTGGCTTTAGTGAAATCATCCGGGCATGGACTGGGTAAAGGGATAGAAGAAACATGCATGAGAGAGAAAGTTGCTAAGGAGAAAAGGAAATAAAAATATCTTTAATTTTGTATTTTTAAAAAGTTTTTACCTTTTGTTTTAAATGATTTCAAATAGTGCTAAAGTTAATTAATTTTAAATTTGGTTTAATTTTTCAATTACTACAGTAATTCAACAAATATTTACCCATGTAATCTCCTATTGATGCCCGTGTATTAGACTGTAATGATGAAAAACATATATATGTATTCGATAATTCCAATGTTAATAAATACTAAATTTTGGGTAAATAAATAGGCCCTCAAATAACTTCTCTAATCCAATGGCTAGTGACAAACAGTCCCTCAATTTACTTTTCTAATCCAACGGTTAGCAATGGGCAACTGGTGATGTAGCCTAAGTTGCCACTGAAATGAGACAACATCTTTTTCGAATTCGGGTCCTTACTCAGGTGGTAGACTCCCAGGAGTTTCAACACCGGGTCAAGGGCTTGATTACCCATAGGTGGTGAAATTCCACTGCAGCGTACGTGTGTGGGGTGTGTGTGTGCGTGTGTGAAAATAAAAACCTCTTTGAGAATTTGGAGACACTTGAAAGAACAACTGTATGATACTCCCGATGAGCATGGGCTGTCACACCTACACACCCAATGTAACCTCAATCGTGACCGTCCAATTTGTGGGAGAAAGGTGGATAAGACCTATTCCAATATTCATGACAATTTTACCATCAGTACCATCCATAAAAAAAAAATAATAATAATAAATCCCAAATGGAGATTTGGAACATTTGGTTTTAGTGGACTGTGGACCTTTGCTGCATTTCTCTTATCAACCAAATGGTTACGCTTATCTTATCAAGGAGATCTTTCTAGCACTGTCCACCCATGGTGGGATGTGACAGACCAGTGATCTGGACTAATGATACACGGGCCTCATTCTCCGGATATCAAAACACGCATGCACCGTGCAAAGCCTCAGGAGTTTGATGACCACTTATCAGATGGTTAGGATAACTTAGGTTTATGTGGTGTGTTTTATTTTTTAGCTGTATTCCATCCACGTCGAAATCCATAACATGGATGATCTGACATTAATTCGCACGTCCCACCCATGTACGGTGGATGTGAGACATCCACCTTACTCTACAGGAACGTAGTACACGTCCACTAAGCATGATTTAATTGCCCCATTCCATCCTTCCATCATTCTAATGTTTGGCCGGGCTATTTTTGACGCGTTTGCCACCACGTTATTCACTGTCACGTTTTTCTAGTGGATGGTCCAGAATAATGCAAGCCTCTCTCTCTCTCTCCATGAATCGACTCTAGTTCACCGCTATAAAAATGAGGTATGCCGGGTGATAAAGGCACCATCATAGTAGCCTTACGGAGACTTATTTGGAATATAAGATTAGATGGTATTGAATTACATTAGATGAAATTAACATCATTATTATGATTATGTCTAGAAATACAATGGTATTTCAAATTCAACCCTTCAATCTAACTTTTGGGATCCAAGTCTTTTTTAGTGAAAAATATTATTTTATTTGAAACTAGTGTTTGGTGGTAGTTAAAATTGTAAACGACAGACAAAATTTCACAACTAATGCTATCAGAATTCCAAAACACATGCATTAATATAAGGCTACAGATGTAGTGAATTTTAAGATCCATCAGCTGCTGGGACGAGCACGAGTGCGTTCTCTTCGACGTGGCCAGCGTCTCTCTCCATATGCCATATGCTAATGTGGAATGTTATGTGAGATCCGGGCCGTGCATCAGGTGGGCTTTCCCATATGCACGTTCTGCCTTGCTAAAACCCGGCCTGTCTTACTGTGGGGTGGGCAATTTGTGTAAGTTAAATAATGACCAAATGTCCAATACATTTCCAGCCATCCATCCTTTTGTACGCATGAGGCCTACCTAATAGCAAGATCAACGTGATTTTAGTAAAAGAACATACTCAGCAGGGAACGCATGTAACATTGGTACGCGTTGGAGAGTAGGATTTCTATTAGAACACGCAACTTTTGGAGCTGGGACCATCTTCCCTGCGGCACTTGTGTAGAATATCTACGCCATGATAGTGATAGGCCCTGCCATGAGGCCACGTGTTGAGTCAAACCATCACTCACCATTTGATTGTGTTTAATGGAAAATGTACAGATATGAAAAGAAGACGAGAAAATATGGTGCATAAAAGAATATGGTATAAGTCTTATGGTAGTTTGCAGGAGTAGTATAAATGTGTTCACTAACATATTACCTATCGTGTGTGCCAAAAATGCCCAATAATGCGCCCTTTGTGTTGATAGTTAAAATATCACAAATTCTTTTTTAACCCTTTAATTGCAATGTCTAAATCATTGCAAACCGTTGTGCAGCTCCTTTATGGTAGCTGATCAAAATCTACGTACTATTGTTGAATTTTTCTAATTCCGCAAAAACTTAATAAATTTAAAATATTATTAAGAATGTCCATGCAACAAATACACAAATAGAAAACATGTTGCGTGGTGTGTTTCAGCATCAGCATTGCCGGGACAGATATTCTTTTGCAATGGGAAATCATAATTGCTTCTTAAAATGTGGGGACACACTCGTGTGATCCTTTAAAACTAGGAGTTTTGGTTCTTTTAAATTTCAGGTCTTGATGGGATGCGAGCCATCGAAGAGGGGAGGAACATGTATCAAAGATCCAAGCCAGGAAAATAGCAGGGGTGTTAATCCAGGGTATTCATCAAGTAGTGCACATTATAAATATACCATGTACAAAAATTATGTAGTACACATGTCAAGTGAACCATACGTCCATTGAGTTTAGAGCTTTGGGCTTTTTTTTTTTTTCCTAATTATCTGCTTTTCACTAACAGTATTATTTTTTATCCATGGTATGTTCAGTATTGGCACTAACTGGTGGATGGGCCATCTTTGGCACATGTGCCATGTACCCAGATTTTGGAACATGTTAGGTGTTTTGCACCCATGTGAGAGGCCCTCATTAAAACATTTTTCATTTCGAGGGTGTTTGGATCTTAAGTTACTTAAGTTAGTTTCTACTTATTAAGCTAAAGTGATTAAGTAACTTTAAGTAAAGAAGTTACTTACCTACTGCCATAAGTGAAAAAAGTAACTTATTTAGTGGTATCCAAATGGGCCATTTCAAATTAGCTAAAAAAAATCTAACCAAAATGTCTACTATGTTGTTTATTTGCCATCCAATTTATTCATAAGGTCATGCACACTTGGATGAAGAGAAAACACAAATACCATTGAACGCAGATTGGGTACCACCCTCGATAGGACGTAGCTAGAGATGAATGGTCTTATTAGGGGCTTTATGGGGTCCCTTGTGAAGTATATGTTTTATCCATGCCGTCTATCTATTTTTGAAAGATTAATTTAAGGCATGAGCCCTAAAAGGGCCCATTGTGCTATGGTCCACTTGAGGCTTAGATCCGTCTCTTTTTTGGCTCATCTCCTAAAATGATTTATTAACATGAATGAACTATGTGGATAAAATATATACATCATAGTGGCCTCCAGTAGATTCCTTGATAGAATCATTTGTCTCTAGTTAGGTTTGGTGAGGTAGTATCCAATTCACACCCAATATTATCTTGATCCAAAACTTTTATAGCTCTCAGTAAGTATGTAAAGTGGGTGTTTAGTAGGGCTGAGAGTCGGACGGGTTCAACCCAACCAACCTTTGACCAACCCGATATTGGATTAGGCTTTGGCAAGATGTATCGGGTTTAGCCTGAGGATTGAGCTATACAAACACCAACCCGATAAAATTTGAGTCAGGCTTGGGTTAAGGTCTCGCGTTGCCTGACCCAACCTGAACCTGATCGATATATAAGATTCTGTATACACTGAAAATCAGCGCCCACGCTAATTTGGGTGCGGCATTTTTTGGTGGAGGTAATTAAGCTGACTTGTGTATGTTGGAGTCGCCACTAGCTGAGTATTCTCAAAATTCTGCGGTCGGCTGGAACTACAGAATACGTAAGGTTGGAGAAATTCAAAGATTCTCTTTCCTTAGATTGACTCCTAATCTGTGATTCGGGATTCCAGATAAGGGACCTCGTTACGAAGAGGGAAGGTGTTAGGAACCCTCTCTGCCCGTACACATGTACGCTCTCTACTTAGTGTGGTAAAATAATCTCAAGGGGATGATAGATGCTGTGATCGAAGATGGGATTAGGCATGCGCGTGAATTTCTGATGTAACAAGATTTGAGGTTTCGGTAAGTCACAGAGCATACGTCCAACGGCATGCCTAGAGGGCGGATGTAGTGATTTTGATGTAAAGAGATAAAAAAATGGACTAGATCATTAGAAATTTCTGATGTGATAGGATCCGATGTACGGTAAGCCACAGAGCATACGTTCACTGGAGATATAGAGAAGTAGGGGGGTTGAGAAGGGAGTAGATGTCATGATAAATGCTTGTAGAATGGACGGATCTTTTGGCTTGAATCTTGGGTAGGCTATGACATAGATCGAACCATGATCTCACTGGATTAAATGGGAGATTGAGATGGTTAAGAAAATAGAAAGTGGGCTAAGGAGATAGCTGAAAAATCTGGATTTGAAGGCTCGGGAGCACCTCCTCACCCTCACTCTCTTCGTCTCTCTCTCATTCTTACTTAGGCTTGGAAGTGAAGAGTTGTTGATGAAAATATGAAGAGGAGAGGGCTATTTATAGCCTCCTCCAATGGTAATATGGTAATTTTTGGTTTTGGGATGGGTAAATGTTGACATGGCAAGAGGTGATTGGTTGAGGAGAGAGAGGCGCCACGTGGTGTGCTCTTATTGGCTAAGGGGGTTGGTAAAACTGTAAATAACGAAATTGGGGGGGGGGGGGGGGGTAAATCCATGGGAAAGTTGACTTTTGGGAGTTGGGACAACTGTCCACACGCTGGCCGCGAGTGGCGGCACTCTGAGTACCGCCGGTGGTAGTCAGATTATCGCCCAGAATGTCTTTGGGTCGGGCTCGCACGTACGGACTTTGTTTGACGTGCGGGTTCACTAGGTGGCCTTCTTTTGGGGTTTTATGGCTAGGACAGATGATTTTAGGCTTGGGTAGCGGGTTCCAATTAAGGTATCACGGTATAAGCGAGGGCTGTGTGTGGATTAAATGGTTTGGATCAAGGTTTTGGGTCTCAGTTTGGTGGTTTTGATATTTTTAAGTCAGGGTTAGGTTTAGGCCGAGATTAAGGTTTGATTCAAAGTGTGATCATGGTTCTTAGATCGTCTTAACCTTCTCAAAATGTTAGCCTAGGTGGGGTGTCTACAGTTCCTTATAAATTACAATTGACTGCGGATTGTTTCTGTTGAAGGCATAGGAAATTCCAACGTCATCGGATTTCTCTCTCAAATAGATTTTGTGTTACACAACACGACTTTTAAAGGAGCAGTTATCCTATAATTTAGCTTATTTGTTTAGAAAAAATAAACTTATTAATGATAAATAACTACATATATAATTAATAAAATCATAGGTAAAAAAAATAAAACATGTATTGAAAATATAATAGATTAATGTATTAACAAAAATATTAGCATCTACCTAGCTCACCAACTTGACCGAGCCTACTTGGGTTGTGTTTGGGTTGAGAATTCCTTACCTAATATTGGGTTGTGCTTGGGTTGAGAATTCCTTACCTAATATTGGGTTGGATTGGGTTGGGGAACCTTGGGTTGGATTAGTGTTGAGCTCCAACCCGGTTCAACCCACCTGGCTTTCAGCCCTAGTGTTTAGTCTCCATTGTTTTCGTGGTATGGTGCCGTTCACTCAAACTTTAGATTTGTTACAGTTTTAGACTTATGTCTTAAAATTAGCTGAAAAATTAGTGGACAGCCTGGATAAAAACACATAAGTTACTGTGGGCCTCAAAGAGTCGGGTCATCAAGGAGAACGTGGTGGGCCATGATACAATAGAGCTGGTGGAACTGTAATATGGTACAACCAACTCTCCGAAATACAAATGACAAAACCATGGATCAATCGGGTCTGTCCATCTAATTACCCCCATTTCAGATGGATAGTATTTCCAAATAAACAAGCATCCTATTGCCTTTGAGGCAACCCCATGGTTTGAAATAGTTAAAGGACAAAAATTCATCACTTGGAATTGGAGATATGTGATGGACATTGATTGTCTAGAAGTATGAAATAGTAAACGAACAAAAATTCATCGCGTGGGATTGGAGATACGTGATAGACATGATTGTCTGATTCTTGAAATATACGCCATCCACGCTAGATCTCAGATAGCACTCACCGAGGCATATCCCTACCATCGTGTGCTGAAGTGTG
Organism: Magnolia kwangsiensis; assembly: GCA_037074715.1. Taxonomy (NCBI): domain Eukaryota; kingdom Viridiplantae; phylum Streptophyta; class Magnoliopsida; order Magnoliales; family Magnoliaceae; genus Magnolia; species Magnolia kwangsiensis. The sequence goes on from CM073581.1 coordinate 105,494,056, forward strand.
AATAAACTTTAATCCAAAAGTAGAGGTGTCCACGAGTCAATCCGAGTCGGTCCTCGAGTCTGACTGGCCAGCTCGGCTCGGGTCAATTCGAGCCAAGTTCCAGCCAAATTCATTAGCAGCATTTTTACAAACACATGAACTGCATCTCAAATTCTCGTTGTTTATAAAATGACGGTAACGATTTTTGTAGGTATTTCATCAAACACCTTATAGACAATATGAAAATTAAGAAAAATGGGTATCCGTTTCACATACATACCTTCTTTGCCATCAGTTGATACTTAGTTGAGTCATTATATCAAATAGTTGGTTTGGATTTGGGCCTACGGACGGCCGAGAGGATCTGGATGAATGAGTTAGGGTTGGACGAACGGATTAGGATTTAAGTGCTAGCCGCTGGGGTTAGGGTTGAGCAAACGAGTAAGGGTTTATATATATATATATATATATATATATATATATATATATATATATATATATATATATATATATATATATATACTCGATTTAAAAATCAATTCAAGCCTAATCAAATCGAGTCAAGATGGATATTGAGCCGAGTCAAGTCGAGCTAGGTCCAGCTCGGGCTCGACTCAAAATGTTTCGAGATTATTAAAACTGCCTTGACTCGGCTTAAACACAGTTCCGATCCGAGCCGAGTCGATCTTTTTTGAGTTGATTCAAGTGAGTTAATGAGCTAACTCGATTTGTGTACAACTCTACCTACCATCTCCTCATTAAATATCAACGTTCTAGAACAATATCATTATTTGGTAATTCATATCCCTAAAATCCTAGACAGAACAATCCAAACCTTTCAATTTCTGGCGGATAATAAGTTAAAATACAAAAGGGGTCCACATTTAATTGAAAAATCCGAAGACTAGCGGATAAGATTTTCTTATTAGACATATTTTAAGGCATGGTCCATCCATGGTCGGATGAGACGAGTCAATGGTCTTTATTACTAAAATGCGGGTCCCTCTAGTCACGACCAAATGTCCAAGGTGGAAGGTAACCTCACTTTGTCTATTCTTACTTTGGACTTGGGATACGACACTGTCTTTAGACAGACATGAATGGGTTAGGAATCTGTCCTAGTCAGCATGGCCCCAAATTGAGGACTGACGACGATTCCACATCGATTTTCCACGCGAGACAGATGAAATGGTGTCACACCACGCTAACATGCGTCACGGTTGTACACTAACTACATACGTACAAAACTAAGGGCGTCTCTTTTGCTGTTGGGAGATATTTGATAGTCTGGCGGACTATGACGCTTCATACGCTGGCACTCATAAAATTATAAACGCTGCATATATTAACTCAAATTAAACGAACTAAATTGTGTAAATTACTGTTGTTGGCTCACAGTCCCAAAATCATATTGGTTGAACAATCTTAGCATCTGATCTGTGGACACATGTTTGTTGAAACAGGCCATCAGATATTTTTCATTTTAAACCGTCCACTGCATGTCCCAATCCAACATTCAGATGATCACATGGGCTTAATTTTTGGTTCATGGATCGTATTTTGGGGCATTTTAATTTGATTGAATTGTATGACACACATGCAATTTTAATTATTTTTTAGTGCCTGCGTACCATCTATAACACCCCGCCAGAGTACCAGTTTTCCTCTCATGCTGTGGATGGTTTTATGCCTTCTAGAGGAAGGAAAAAAGTTGGAAGCCGTCACCCTGCCTTCGATTGAAGAACTTTGTAAAATACTCGATCGGAAGATATGCACGGGATGCTCTGGCCTTCAGTGGGAGCCATGGTTACGTAATCCAGACCGTTGATGTTTTGGCGCCAAGGCCTGAAAACACAGAACGAATGAATGGCCTGATTTTTGTCCAGGTGATCTACGTGATGGGGCCTACCGTTTCAATGGTACTGACGTCCTTCACAATCGGCATTTAGCGGGAAAGATGCCACAACTTGTGGTACCTTGCCCGTAGGTAATCAGTTCTGTTACATAAAAAAAAAAAGAGGAATGATATGTCATTCACTCATTTGCCTGTATCTTTAGAAAGCGGGGAGTTATATATGATACTCATGCAACGAATGACACTTGATACGCATGCACTTAGAACTTTATGTGTGGCATCAGGCATGCATTAACTTAATTTAAACAGACTGCTTTCGAAAAATCAGATTGATTAAGCAATCATAAGCTCTGATTTGTGAACACTGGATTGTTGAAATAAGGATATTTTCATTTTAAACCATCCAATAAATGTTCACCGATCCAATGGTCAGAAATACATTTAAGTGTAATTTTTGGTTCATAATACATTTAAACCGATAACCATAATTCGAACTGACTAATCGGACTCACTTGAATGCCACGTATGCAATTACTAGTTAATTCTAGGAGGAAGCCAGCTAATCGAAAGTTTTCATGCATTCGACTGGATGGTAGTTGCTATACGTTTTAGATGTGTGCGGCCCACCCTTAATGTTTACAAAGAATTTAGACCATTCATCAGGTTAGACTCCTCATATGAGCCGTACATCCTATGAATCATCCCGATTGAAAACTTAGATCGGGCACATCATAGGATTAACGCATCGCCGTTGATACACCTTGTGTATTCATTTGTTATGGCCGACCTAAATATTGGAATGTTTTAAAAATCGGATGAACAAGTAAAAAATAAAGTGGACCATCCAATTATATCCAAGTTTGTACACATTTTTCCTTTTGATGTGGCACACCTGGATCACGTTGGCTCTTTGAAACTATGGCCAACATCCTTGGGTGCATCAAATGGGAAAATGATCAGATATGCTACTCACACACATTACGGTAGCCCTACACCACTTGAATGCATGGCAATTGAGATGTTGCACACATACCCAGTCATACAATACTTACGCGCCTACTGTACTATTAGACCATTGATCTTTGATATTTGAAGATCCATTTTCAATCAAACCATTGATCTTCGAGATAAGTTCAAACAGATAGCTGATCTTTGAAATCGACCCAATTGGATCATTGATCTTCGAGATTGGTCAAATCGACTGTTCATCTCTGAGCTCTGCTCCATCTAACTGTTCTTAGAGTTCCTGGGTGCCTATGAATATTTTTTAATATTTCTTAGTGTTTTAGGGTTTTTTTTTAATATATTTTTGGTTTTTTTTTTCCTTTTGTTTCTTATTTTGTGTGTGTGTGTAGTATTTCAAGATATTTATGATACTTCTTAGTGCTTTTTGTGTTTCTTGGTGCTTTAATTTTTTTTTTGTTTTTTTTTAGTGTCTTTGGTTTTTTATTTAAATATTTTTATTTATTTTTAATGTTTTTGGGTGTTAGCAGGGTTTTTTTTTTTTTTTTTTTTGTGCCTTTTTTTTTTCCGGTGCTTTCATAATTTAGAAGCGTTTGTTTTCTTTTTTTGGATATTTTTATGTTTTCTGAATATTTATGGCTGTTTATGTATGTCTCTTGGCATTCTTGGGTGTTTTCATGTGTTTTGAGTGTTTCTTGGTTATATTATTATTATTTTTATTATTATTTTCTTTTATTTTTATATTTCTACGTGTTTCTGGGTGGTGTTCCAGGTTTTTCTAAATGTTTACGGACGTGTCTCCGTATTTTTCGGTCTTTTGGATTTTATCATGTTTTTTTTTTTAAAAAAATAAAATAAAATGTTTCTATGATCTCTATCATTTACTTATTTATTTATATAATTTTGGCTTTTTTTCCTACTTTCGTGGGTTTTTTTGTTTTCTTGTACTAGAGTTGTGTGAGGCCCTTGTCTTTTCTAAGTAGGATCGAAATCGTGCATCTGAATTATCGCACTGTGTTAGCCATACATTCCAAAATTTACAGATCATCTATAGCTTAGGTGGACCACGCTATATGAAACAATGAACAAATTAAAAAGGGTGATGCCTACCACCAAAACTTACGCATGTGATCTATCACTCTCAAATTTTGGGTTAGATTGATTTTTAAGAAGTTAGTGAGAATGAGGTGATTGACCAAATGATGGTTTGAAATATACCTGTTGAGTACAGGTGGGCCTTAGGAAATGAGAGTACATCTTGGGAAGATATGCCTCAAAACATCTAAAAATAGATATTTTACTTCAGATTACGCGTATCAATGGGCCGGGCCTGGGGTAGGTCTCGGCCCGATTTTGAACTGTTTCGGACCACATCTCTAGCCGTGCAGAATGCCTACACTGTAAATCTTTGCAGTGGATCCGGCCCTTTTTAGTAAAACATGCCAGAAATGGTCCCATACACTTCAGGATACTAACTTTCACGTCCAATATAACATCCCAGCCATGCAAAAGGTGGGCCAGGTTGTAAAAAACCCTTGAGGTGGAAACCATGATGGTCCATTCATAACGCAGTCTACAAGAATATTGGAATCAATGGATAGCCGCTGGTCTGACTCAATGGTATATGTTTATGGCCCATCTGATGAGCCGATATTTCCAAATTTCACTCCAGGTATTCTCCTTACTAAGGCCCACCTTCCTCACAGCTACCATGTTCCGCTAAAGTGACACTTGGAAAAAAAAAAAAGTTTGTATTGAAGCATACCATACAACATTGCAGGTGATCTCTATTAACACCTTTTATCATGCTTTCATGGCTCATCATCTCTCTCCATTTTTCATGGATGAAAGGCGGCCTAACTCAGAGACCAGTCACGATTACATTTTTAGATATTCTTATGCTTTCAGTAGTGCATGTGGTCCACCACTACAATATACCACAAAATGATAAAATAGTGCTGATGGCCACTGCGCCCATTTTATAAAGGGCACTCACATCATCCTAGTCATAGCATTCTCTAAAGAGGCCGGTTTCCTGCAACCATTATAAAATAAACATATTCTACTATTTGTGTGTGGTCCCACCCTTCCTAAGCCATTAGGTGCATACCTTCAGTTCCACTGTCCCAAAATAAGGACGATCCAAAATGTAGGTGGGTCACACCATACGCAACAGTTCGGATGGGGATGCACCCCGTTAATTAAGATGAATGTATGACATCTAAGTCATTCATAAGATGCACCCCGTTAAGATGAATGACAGCCCCAATATCAGGCCATTCCAAAACTTTATGGGCCACAACACGTGATTCTAGAGGTTTTATTCAGGATGTGGCCCACCTGAGTTCATGACCGTTCTCGATTTTTATTCCCAAGAGAATATGAGAGGCTTGACATGATGGACGGAGTGGATGATAAGGGCCTATTTGGGAGCATGGATTTGGAACCTCTTGGATTCAGAAGCCCCAGGATTTGAAATCCTCGTAGTGTGTTTGTCACCCTGATGTGTGAATCCAAAAGTGTGAGATATGTAATTTTTGATATAATGGTTTTGATAAGCCCACTAAAATATACGTTTTGTTTGAAACTGGTGAAATTCCAAATCTCATATGAGCCACAAGTACAAGATCATGTCTAACTGACTAAGCAATAATTTTTAATCGTTGATTTACACAAACAAAGTTTAGACTCTGATGAATAATGTTTAGACAGTGTTGATTTACATGAACAATATATGAACGGTGTTGATCATTATTAGTGAGCCATGTACTAGTTTATAGTAACACACGTTGCACTTGCAGCAACTGAAATGATTTTAAGGGTAGTCTAAGCTCTCATCGTGAATTACAAACTCTCTTTTTAAGGGGGTTTGGAAACACCAATTACTTTATGCTGTCAAGAAACTGGAGGATATGAAACCCCTCAAATTCAATCCAATCCAATCCACGGGGGCAAACGACCCCTAAGCATACATGAGGAACTTAGCCTGAATTTTCGATTCCAAGGAGAATATGAGAGGCTTGACGCGGTGGATGTTAAGCACACACACATAAGTAAGTTATGAATTTTTTATCCCAAGGAGAATATGAGAAGCTTGACATGATGGACGGAATGGATGTCATGTATACATAAGGCCTGCAAACAAAATTGTAGAATAACTACAGTAGCCGTGGAGAAACCGGCTCTGTAATTTGCGCCGTAGAATTTTAAATCTCATTAGTTGACCAAGGAAGCGAGCACTAGCTTCCTTGTAGCTACCGCCCTTTTTGTGAAAAGTAGACGGTTTATTCAGTTTGGTGCGGCCCATCCATGGGTCCCATGAGACGAACGATATTTATAACTGAAACATGGAACCCGTGTGGGGACGCGGACTGTCTGTGACCCCCACTGGACAGGAAGTCTTGCGGTTGGAGGCTAGGTGGGGCCCTTGTAATGTATGTAAGAAATCCATGCCATCCATCGGTTTTTACAACGCATTTTGGATATGATATACAAAATAAGGCAGATCCAAAACCTAAGACAGGAAAAAGTATGGACTGAACGCCTCCCGTTGAAAAATTAATGGGGCCACGGAAGTTGTATATATATATATATATATATATATATATATATATATATATATCTCGGAAACGCTCGCTCACCTGCGAACCAGTTCATATATATCTCGGAAACGCTCGCTCACCTGCGAACCAGTTCATACGTATACGTATGAACTGGTTCATATATATATATATATATATATATATATATATATATATATATATATATTTGCTTTGGGTTTACCAAGTGTAAATAACCTTATGAACGGTTTGCATAAAATATATATAAAAAAAAAGTAGACTTCAAAAAGTTTTTAACGGTAAGATTTCCCTCCCCACGTTTCCTGCCTCTGGTCCGCTTGAGGTTTTCTATGTGCGTCTCATGTACTAAAATGAGGTGGCAAAACGGACGAACGGGCTGGATTTCTCACAAATATCACAGTCGCTCCCAGCTAGCTTCGTCGGAGGTAATCCGCGTCCACGTGTGCGAGGTATTGGTGGGCCGACCAATAAGCGTATGTTGCGGGTTAGTGCAAGGACCTGTTCCGTCATGGTGCGCATATGTCCAACATCTCCACCGACACATAAACCATACTGATCACGTCCGTTGAATTCGTTAGCCATAATCTGAACGGGTAATGACAGAAAAATGGGTGGTGGATCTGAAAATTACCAAATTTAAATATCTACCATTGTGGGTCTGAGGGCCATCTATCAGGTGGTCCACTAATTGGACGGTTCAGATGATCACCAAAGTGCATCAATTAGATGATTAGGATCTGTCCCGTTTCTTGCAATAGTTCCCAGCTGACGAATACTCCGATCCTGTCAGATCACCTGTTCACGATGGGAAGATTGAAGAATAGAATCTGATACTTACGCTTCTTGATGGAAGAACACTTGGATACGTAGCGCCACGTACCTGCGACGTTACTTCCACTAATGTGGTAGAAAAGACTTAACGTGCCTGAAATCCTCGCCGCACATCAACCCATCTTGGACGTTAATCCAAAAAATCGGGGTGATACAGCACATTAGTGGGCCACCCAAAAGATTTATATCTAAAACTCGGCGTGTCTGGTTCATTGAATGGAATGGTATTGAATGGTATTTAAATGAGATTAACACCATTATTACTTAATTATTGCATGTCCGGAAATACCATGGGATTGTAGTCATCCAATCCCATATTTGAAAAAAAATTTTCAAAGAAAACACTACATTAAACAAAATAATGTTTGGTAAGCCCAATTATTATAACTAACAGATCAAAATTGCAATAGATGTGGCTCACCTATGCACATATTACACATGATGTATATGGATACACATATGTGGTAATATATAACCACGTCATCACGTGTAAATGATGCATATGGATAAACATATATAACCATGCCATCATGGGTAAATGATGTATGTGGTTGGACAGCGTTGGTAAACACATAAATCAATGTAGGGCCCACATGTTTAACAGATTTCAAAATCCACGGGAATTCTCAAGGGAACTAAATGCAATTCCATCCCAACTAAGCCATCCTCTCCAAATGCGGCATGGAAATGTACGTGTATGTATCAAATGTAATTTAATCCAATTCTATTTAATACTCTGCGCCAAACACCTCCTAAATTAGTGTTGTTTTCAATTTTATCCCTCTTATTTTTATTGTTATAGTTCATTCATCCCTACGAGGTCTAACAAATAAATAGATTGAATGGCAGATAAACAGACGGTGAGTCCGGCACAAAATAAATGGTGGGTGTTCCATCCTAACTGTTATACTGTGGTGCGAGCTACTTTAGTTATGGATAATCATTAATTTTCTTTTGGATCAATGGTTAAAATGATGCGGCCTACATGATGGAAGGAGTGGATCTCATGAAAGTTATACTCAACACGGATCCTTTTCATGTATAGTTATGTACATTGCATCTGATAATGCGAGGATAAAAAAGAATTCGCTTTATTACAGAAAACAGGGATCGTGATTCGAGCACATCAGGTAAGGAAACACGTGCGCCTGAGATCAGGGCAGGTGGCATACAAGTCATCGATCTGGACCATTCATCAGGTAGGTTGCACTATGAGAATGCCATGGACCGGTTTGCCCGTCAAAATTGTATAAGAAAAAAAGGCAATTAGAGGCCATATCCAACGGAACGGTCCAATTTCAACATGCATGTGTGATTCATCTTATAAGTCTACTATCCTGATTTATTGTACGTGGACATGCTCACAGGACTACCTGATTAATGGCTCAGATCTCTGACACGTATTCTGTCCGCCCGGATATCTGAAGTAGACCAGCATACTGTGTCTCCAACAAATGTGAAAAAAAACCCGGGCGTTTATTTGATACTCTGGCGTAGTGTGATGTTTCTAGATGGGCCCCATACGCCAACTTAGTTGGACGTACAACTAAGGTAAGTGACCCAATGACTATAGCTTAAAATCAAATCAGATTTATTCGACGAACGTAGCTTCTGATTAATTGATGCCTTTTTACTGAATAGCACCGTTGATAATTTTCTTGTCAACCGTCCAATCTAAATCCATCAATCGTCCATTCACGACATTAATTCAGCGTTATTATAAGCTTATAAATCATAGGAGATACCATATAGGCAGTTTAATTTGAGTTACCTATGTTGCACGTGTAAAGATTCTGAGTGCCAGAGTATCGACCATCAGACTCCACCAGTGCACCGAACTTACTCCTCGTAAAGAAATCACTTAAATCTGATCATATCCAGCCGTCCTTCTGGAAGAACCCGCACGCCTCGATTGTTCAGAGTCCTCCATCTAGAAGCGGGGCCCACACCCGAAGAAAGCCCACATATCCTGCTGCCCGTTTTTACCCTTATAAAACCGTTTCTCCCCAAATTGCTCTCAATCTCATTTCTCATTTCTCAATTTTCTTTCTTTCGAGAGGTCGAGAGAAAGTGATGAAAGGGGTCGAGCAATACTCGGGTCTTTTGAACAGCAGGAGGACGATGAAGGGTTCTTCGTCGGGATTGGGATTCGGGAACCGGTGCTTGACGATCGTGAAGCAGCAGAGGACGAGATTTTACATCCTGAGGCGCTGCGCCACCATGCTCCTCTGCTGGCACGCCCACGCTGTTCGTGATTGATGAGAGAGATTGAGAGAGAGCTCTGCTCTGCTTCTAAAAATCCATTTTTATTTCTAAATTTCTCAAGAAGCAGATGTAGTGGGGGATTCTGAAATGGGATTTTTTATATTCCCATTTTAAGCTTTCGTTGGGATTCAGTGATGGTATATAAAAGCAAATAGCATTCGAACCTCTCATGAAAACTCAATTGTGGAAGTACGGTTTTTTTTTTTTTTTTTTTTTAATCTCCAAGAGGATTGCCACTTGCTGTCCCAGCTGCTGACGTGCACATGTTGCACGTGTGAGATATCGGTGCCGTTCATCACGTGGGGCACGGTTTTGATGCTCTTGGCTGGAAATTTGCACACAGATCCGGTTGGTGACCCATGTATGTTGAATACGGACCACCGTTGGTAAAATAGTCTTTTAACTGTTTTGGAGCACGTGCAAGTGCAAGGACCTATGTTTGGCGATGAAGATGGGATACCCATGATGTGCGGATGGATCTTATACGTTTGCCACCTTGGCACGTGTGAGCTGCTGCGGGCAGCATTCGCCTTGGAGAGAGATGCCAGAAAACGATGGGATAGCCGCCATTGAAGGCCGTGTCAACGTGACGCGGAAGGATGTGGATGGGCGCGGATTTTCTCCGAAAGGCCTTCGCAGGAACTTCCTGCCTGCGAAGCTAGGTAGGGCCCACCGTGATGTTTGTGTGAGATCCACTCCGTTCATCATTTTGCGAGCTAATTTTAGGAAACCAGGCTAAAGATAAGGCGGCTCCAATGCTCATGTGGGCCACACGAGAGGAAATAGTGTGGATTGAACGACAGCATTGAAATATTAATATGGCCACAGAAATTTTGTATTTGGCTAATTTTTTGTGTTTTCAGTTCTTCCCAGTGAGAATTAACTTATAAACGGTTTAGATGGGATAAGAAGATGGAGCCCGGGAAGGTTTCAACGGTAGAAATTTCTTCCCCAGTTTACCCTTTCGTCTGGTCTATTTGAGCTTTGTACAGGCTCATTTTGGTCCCGTACCTTGAAATAAAGATATGGACCGGGTGGATTTCACACAAACATTACGGTGGGCCCTATCTAGGCCGGAAGTTCTTAAGAAAGGCTTTAACAGGAAATCCTGGCATTTGGCATGAAGTTCATGCGCTGGAAACTTAAGTGGGCCCACCTTTATGTTTGAGAGAAATTCACTCCAGCCATTTATTTTTTGAGCTCATTTTAGAACATGGGACCAAAAATGATCTAAATCCAAGACTCAAGTAGGACTAAAACTTGAGAATTGAGCATACACATTGAAATCAACCTAAGATCTATGTTTCAATTCATCCTAATCGAAATGATGTTATGAGTTGTATGGATGACAGGTAAACATCATTGTTGACCCAGAGAGGTTTCAACCGTAGCAATTTCCCTGCCTACCTTATCCTTTAGTGTTAGATCCTGCTCACTTTCTAAAATGAGCTCACAAAATGAATGTACGGATAGATTTCTCACATACATCATGGTGGGCCCCACCCAAGTTTCTAGCACAGGAATTTCCTTTTCGCAGGAAATCCACATCCTGTCCAATGTGGATTGCATGGTGATTTGGGACGGATGGTATTTGATTGGGCCACGCGCATGTGAGATAGTCACGCAAAACATGTTCCTGCCTGAGGAGGCTCATCTAACGTGGCCTAATCAAACCTTACCATATCCCAATACCACCAAGCCACCGGTCACCAACCGGTTTGTCTAATGCAAGGGTGATGCAAAAGGCCTATTTGACTAGGGTTAAATGGACCCTTAGGTGGCCCAATGATACAAGTTGCGTGTGCCTATTGAATGGCATGTCAAATAAAAGTGAAAAACAATCATTTAATTACGATTTTTTCACCATGTCAAAAGTAATAATAATAATACAAAAAAAAAAAAAAAAACACCAGGGAAACGACAATGGCTAAAAACCGTTGGTGTTACATCCCCCATGGACATCCGAGGGTGGGCGTTGGTGTTGCTCGCTGACGGTTTAAAGCCGTCGGCGTTTCTGACAATGGACAGACACCGGAGTAATCTAAATCGGTGGAATTAATGGACAGTTGACAATCTAACTCAATTAGTGTGCATTTAAGACCCACTAGATCAAATTATTTCAATTTTTACTCCAGGTAATATTCATAATGTTTAACTCAAACATATGGCCACCTGTTATGAATAAGCTTAATTTGGTCGAACGTGTAAATTTAAATTTGTATTGGGCATGCCAAAGTTGTATTTAACTCGAATCGATTGAATGCTTATGACTCCGGCTATTAAGGTAGCTAGATTAGGACCAGATTAGTAAAAATTGACCTAACTATTCAACCACCAATTGTTATAGTGATCAGGCAATTTAAAGAAAGGGAGGGTTAGCTTTTCAGAATGGAATATTTTTGCATTAAGGTAAGGATTTCTCTTTAAACGATGATAGTACATCAGCTTCCTCAATGAATTAATATTGAATGGATAAAATTAAAAGTATGGTTGATCGTGGATTTTATTAACTAGTGTAAGAAAAGTACAATAAGCAAAGACAAAAAAACAAAAATAAAAAATTGGCCTAACCGTTCAACCACAAATTGTTATAATAATCAGGAAATTTAAAGAAAGGGAGGGTTAGCTCTTCAGAATGGAATATTTTTACCTTAAGGCAAGGATTTTTCTTAAAAAGATGATAGTACATCGACTTCCTCAATGAATTAATATTGGATGGATAAAATTAAAACTAAGGTTGATTGTGGATTTTAATAACTAGAGTAAGAAAAGTACAATCAGCAAAAAGGAAAAAAAAAAAGAAAAAAGAAACTAAGTAGAGAATAAATAAATACCTGCAATGGCTTGTGCTGGCAAAATAATCATGAAATGAATTATACAGTCATGAGAGAATCATGGTATGAAGTCAGCAGGATGTAATTGTTAAATGGTTGAGTATGAACTCAATGATAAAAAACCTAACGATGGTAGCCATGGATATTTAACCTACTCTTAAGTCACACTACGATGATGACACCGGACAATAGTGAATTTAAACCATTCTAATGATTATGAACTTGTTGCAACATGACTCAACAAAAGTGAAATAACTAATGCTAAGAAGATAAACTAAAAGAATATGTAGCATTATGATGTAGAGAGTGTAAGGCCTGTATTCTAAACCGTACCATTTCATAGGCTTTTGCGGTCCTCCCGGTCAAATTTCGGCAACCCTCGACTTGTAATCGATGTTTACGCGCGACCCTAAGTCACATCCCGAAGATCTAGATCAGCTCGACTCAAAAATTGTATCCTAGCGACTGCGCCATCACCGTGGTTCCAACGACGCATCTCGCGCGCCGATGCGATACCCAAGCCAGAAGATGTGGGCACACGTTCATTTCGAGAAAAATGCCGCAATCAAGTACACACCCTATCACAAGTACAAGCAACCATGCCCCTCTTACACCACCCTTACCTAAAGTTAGCTCTCTCTCTCTCTCTCTCTCTCTCTCTCTCTCTCTCTCTCTCTCTCTCTCTCTCTCTCTCTCAAGCTCCCAAGGAGAGCATCCAATGTTCAAGCATTCCAAGAAGTTAGGAGTGGCCCACTTTCCTATCCAAATCTCCCATTTTAGCTGTCAAATCTTCATCATCCTCCATCAAGAGGGAGCTAAGGAGCTTAAGAGTTCAAGAAGCTAAAGAACAAGGCCGATAGATGGGTGATCCACCGTTGATTTGTTTTAAGGGCCCACTTATTGTGAGACCCACTTAATGTGATGTATGCATTGTATAAGGGAGCGCCTAATAGTGGCGGGGTCCCTCCCCTTCATGTTTCTCTCTCTCTCTCTCACTCTCCCTTTTTCCTTGCTGTGACCCACAATGATGAATGGATTATATCCATACCGTCCGGCCACAGCGGTGGAAATCCCACCGTAATGTATTATCCACACCGTCTAGTGGACGGGCCTGGATGCAGGGAAGGCACAAATATTAGTTCTCTTCACTGAGTTTGGACAGAGGGAAAACACAAATATCAACTTAATCCAACACTTGTGGCCCACCCATGTGGAACCACCATGATATCTACGTCATATCCAGACCATCCAAGGCTGGACGACTATTTAGCTACTGATATGACGTCATCCAGGTATGTGGGTCCCACATATGGTGTATGTACATCCTCATCATCGGTTCATTTGGCGGGACCCACCTCTGATCTGATATCCAGACCGTTCGTCTAAACGTCCAGAGCCTGGACGCTGGACTCTGGATGTTGAAGGGGTCTGGCCTTAAAATTATACACACACACACACACACATACATATATATATATATGTGGTGGGCCCCAAATGGGACCTACCTCTATCAATGGATTGGTTGGTGTATCTCACACCCGCTATATAGCTAATGTGAGACGGCAACAAGTTCCGTGGAACCCATCTTATATATATGTCTTATCTACACCATTCATCTGGACGGTGTCATGCATAGCCCCACCATGATGCAGTGTAGTATCTGCACCATTCGTGCAGTGGCCCACTTTGATGTTTGTGTTTATCACACCGTCCATCCATCGTGGTTTGTTTTGTATTCCACGCCGTCCATCTAGACAAGTGTGACTCACATGATGGATGTGTTCCATCCAAACCGTTCATCCATTTGGCAAGCTCATCTTAAGGCTTGAGACAAAAAATAAAGCAGATTTGATGATCAGGTGGACCACACCATAGAAAACAGTGCAGAGTGATCGTCCACCATTGAAACCCTTTTTGGGGTCATGAAAGTTTGGATCAATATGAAATTTATTTTTTTCCTCTTAATCCAGGTCTTTGTGACCTTATGATTAGGTTGGAAAATAAAATAGTGGGCCTCGCGAATTTAAAAAGTGAAAATCATTATCACCACTGTTATTTGTGGTATGGTCCAGATGATCCTCCGATATGATTCATTTTCTTTCGGTTAATGCACTAAAAATGATTTCTCAAGATAGATGAATGGTGTAGATGATGCGACCCATATAATGCGGCCCATTTGATGTATATTGGCCCATAGGTGCAGCCCATATGATGCGGCCCACTTGATGTATATTAGCCCATTGATGTGGTCCATTTGTTATATATGAGTCATTGGTGTGGCCCGTTGATGCGGCTCATTTGATGTATATGAGGCCCATTAGTGCAGCCCATTGATGCGGCCCACTTAATGTATATGAGGCTCATTGGTGCAGCCCATTGATTCGACCCACTTGATGTATATGAGGCCCATTGGTGTGGCTCATTGATACGGCCCACTTGATATATATTAGGCCCATTGGTGCGGCCCACTTGATGTATATGAGGCCCATTAAGATGTATTTGAGGCCTAATGTAATGTATATGAGGACCATGAGTGAGGCTCAATGAGACGTATGTGAGGCCTTTGTGTGGGGTCGAATGTGTTGTAAATGAGGTCTATTGCGATGTGAGATTCCACCATGATGTATGTAATGATGTTTATGGCGGTCGTGCCTTATGAGCAATGATGGTTTGACATCCACATTGTAAGAGTCATGATGGTTAAATGTCCGCATTGTATGTAACGCCTTAAAAATCGGGGGTCGTGCATACACTCGACTCCCAAGTTCTCGAGTGTCACTTATCATCAATTTTATGAATTATAATTAATTAAGTTTAATTGTGCAACTTGAAATTACTTGAAGCATGAAACACAACCACAACTAGTATACTGGAATGAAAGATATATATATATATATATATATATATATATATATATATATATATATATATATATATATATATATATATATATATATATATATATATACAGGTCCAAAAGAATATAAATAGGTCGCCCAAGGCGATGCCCAACAAAAATCATAAAAAAATCATGTCCAAAAGAATAGGACTGTAAGACCCGTATCTTGGTCCATACCGTTCCGTAGACTTCACGGTCTTACTGGTCGAATTCCAGCAACCTTCGACCCTTAAATAATATCGACGCGCGACCTTAATTCATGTATCGACAACCCGAGTCGACTCAACCCGAGACCAATACCATAGCGACCGCGCCGTCGTTGCGGTTCCGATACCGCGAATCGCGCGCCGAGGCGATTCCCTGGTCAAGAGATGTGGGCCAACGTTCGGTGCAAGAAAACACCGCGCGTTGCGAAAATCAAGGGAATCTCTACGATGTGTCACATCAATCACATCGATCCCATCAATCAATCAATCCATCAAGCCATCACATGTCAAGTACACATCACTTTATTCCATTTTCCCAAGCAACCACAAAAGTCTCCCAAAATCATACCTCTCTTACACAAAAAGCCACAAAAGTCTTCACCACTCATACCTCTCTTACACAAAAGCCTCAAAAGTCAAAGATTTCTTACACAACCATCACTCACCACATCCATCCATCACTGTCTCTCTCTCCCTTTACAACTCTCTCTCTTTCTCTCTTTCTCATTTCAAAAATCCTAAGCAACAAAGAGCCCCCACGTATGAAAATTTTCAAGCATCCCTAAACTCCAAGTGGGCCGTCTTCCTACCCCATAATCTCCCATCTCAACCCTCCATTCTTCATCTCATCCATTGAAGTTGAAGCCAAGGTGCCAAGGAACCCCTAGGAGCGAGAAGATCGGACGGTGGGTGCCTCTATAGGGTAGTTTTTTTGTTTTTATGGTGGACCAAGTGAGGCCCACCGATCAATGGTGTGGATCTCACTTGGGACCCTAAGTTGTGGCCGATGGCCCACTTGGATCATCATGATCATTTCATGATGGGGCCATTCTCCATGGACCCTATCATGATGTTTATTTTCTTTAGAAAGGTCATCTAGGGTGGGGAAAGGATCCCCACCGTTGATCTTCAGTTTTGATGGTCACATGTGCAAAATGACCCACTTGATGTATGATTTCATGTAAGGGAGGGCCCATAATGTCGGGGTCCCTCCATCACAAGGCGTGTCCCACTCTTCATGTCTCTCTCTCTTTTATTTCTTTTATTTTATTTTATTTATTTTATGCAATAGGATTGTGTGGCCCACTTGAATGGATCCCACTTTGAGGTATTTTATTTTTATTCAAGTGGGGCCCACCTTAGCCGTTGTACCCATGCCACTCATCAGTGGTGGCTTACTTCATCAGGGCCCACCATCATAAATATATATATATATATATATATATATATATATATATATATATATATATATATATATATATATATATAATACTAAAATTGTCCAGCGTCTGGGACGCTGGACGTTTCAAAGGCAAAAAGAAAAGGAAAGAAAAGGAGAGGCTTTTGGGTGGTCCCCTTGTGTAGGCCCCACCTTGATGTATATGTTCGATCCAAGCCGTCCATCCTCTTACCTAAAGCATTTTAGCCGTTGGGTAGAAGTTTGGGGCTGATTGGAAGACCTGGTGGGCCATGGCGTCGAAGAATGCATCACTACCATTCAAGATCATTATTTTATTTTATTTCACATTCCAAGCATCAAAAAAATTCAAACTTCGGACTTATTTCGACTATTACGGGCCACTGAACGTAATGGCCAGAGCGGATTTCATTTTGGCGGGCCCCACACGTGAAAAACCCCAGAAAAATGGGTTTTTTTCGAATTTTGAAAGAGGCAAAGCCTCTGCTTCTGCCACCCCTGTCAGCGGGCGGGCAGCGCTGCACGCTGCTGCGTGCAGCCGTGTTGGCAGGCGGACGGCTGGCTCCCACGGCCTCCAGCCGTGGGCCCCACCTTGATGTTTGTATGTCATCCAAACCGTCCATGAGGTGGGTCCCATCCTCAGGTGAGCCCCCTCCAAATTTCAGCTCGATCAGAAACTCTGGTGCCCCACACCATAAGAAAGAGTGTGAATTGAATTTTACCATTGAAAACTCTTGCTGGGCCACAGACGTTTTGGATTCAATATAAAATTTATTTTTACTCTTCATCCAGGCCTACGTGACCTTATCAATGGTCTAGATGGGTGGCAAATCTGATGGTGGGCCACACACGTGGATCCCACCATTAATGCATGTATTTTATTCACACCGTCCACGGCCGTGGACGGTGACTCTCACCATGATGTTTGTGTTTAACCTCCACTGTCCAGCAGACGGTGGAGCCCACCTTGTACGTGTGCTGTTCACGCCACCCCTCCCCTGGCTGCACATTTTGGATAGAAAAAAACATTACAGTGGACCCTTGCCATTTCTAATGGCAAATATTTCAGTGGGCCTCTAGGCCATGGGATAGGCCCGCTTGATATGTTTCAAGGCCATGTGATTAGGCCCATTTGACTCGTATAAGGCCTATGGGTTAGGCCCATTTGATTTGAAAAAGGCCTATGGGTTAGGCCCACTTGAAACACATAAGGCCTATGGGCTTAGGCCCACTTGATATCTAAGGCTCATGGGTTTAGGCATACTTGATACGTTTCAAGACCATGGGACTAGGCCCATTTGACATATCCCAAGTCCTATGGGATTGGACCCATTTGATGTGCTCCAAAGCTCATGGGATTAGGCCCATTTGAGGTAAATTAGAACCCATGGGATCAGGCCCATTTGATTTGTTTAAGGCCTATGGGTTTAGGCCCATCTGATTTATACAAGGCCTATGGATTTAGGCCCATCTGATTTATACAAGGCCTATGGGTTTAGGCCCATTTGATATACTATAAGGCCTATGGGTTTACGCCCATTGAACTCATATAATGCCTAAGGGTTAAGGCCCTTTTTGGCATTCATATGGGATTCAATTGGTGTGACCCATTCGACCCATGAGTTAAGCTCATTTGATGTAATCCAAGACCCACGGGTTTTGACCCATTACAATGCACATAAGACCCATTGGTGTGACCCATTTATGTGGCCCATCTAATAAATAAGAGGCCCATAAGATATGACCCATTTGATATACATGTAAGGCCCAATGGGAGGAACCTACGGCCCATTGCAATGTGTAATTCTCATACAGACTAACTAGCAATGTTTACGGCGATCGTGTCTTGTGGGCAATGTTGGTTTGACGTCCACATTGCGAGTACGATGCTGGTTGGATGTCCACATTACGACTCTCCTTAGGGCCCATTACTGGGCCGTACTTATTGTGTGTAGGCCGTCCCGGTCCATCTGCATTGTAAGATAGTTCATTTTATTATAACATGTTTAGTACAGTTTCATGACTCTTGATCATACGCATCATATGTATGCTTGACGTGAGAATTGTCTGATCATAGCATTTGCCTTCGGGCAGGTTGTTTATGGGCTCTCGGTTAGGCGGTGTTGCCCTACACGAGCGCACGGTATGCGCAGGATTGGTTGCATGACTGGATAGTGTGATTCATGCATTCCGCATTTGTGTGACATGGTTATTGTACGCCCTAGCGACATCGGGGCCGTAGCCTCCACAGACAGATCGTGGTTGGAAGGATTGGATATCAAAAATCTTGTTCTACATGGGGTACTATAGATATCCTTGGGTGAAAGTCCCTAAACCCTTATGGTACCAAGAGGTTGCTCCAACGTCTAGACCGAGTGGGTAGATGAGCGTTGAGTGCCGATTACCAGACGGTTACGCTCTCCACTGTGTCGTGGTCGGTTGGAAGGGGGTGCGGCCTTACCCGCCCGAGAGTAGGGGGCAATGCTAGGCTGAGTTTGACCAGCTCGAGGAATGGGTCCGTTATCGACGAGTCGCGCCCGATATTGGCAGACGATAGTGTGGTCTCTTCCACTTAACTTATTACGCGCGATGTGGCGATAATTTGGTTTAGAGTGTACTAGACACCGGTGATATCCTATATTTTGAGCTGTATTGATGTGTGGACATAGATGAGGACCTGTATGCTTGAGTTGCATTACACATAGCATGGCCTTTGGATGGTCGATACCATTCATGTCTTGCATCGCATAGCCTTGGTACGGCTCATGATATTATGGTTTCATCTGCATATTCCGCATTACTCTAACATTGCATGTTCATATTACTACCTTGCGCACACACTTTCACCACTCTCTAAGCTTTCTGTAAGCTTATGTACGACCGTTGCGTGCAGGCGACATTGGTTCGCAGTAGCGCTGAGGCAGGAGCACGTTGTAGAGCATTTTAGAGTTTTTGTTCTTTACCATTGTATTTTTCTTTATGCTCATTGTACTTGTAAAGTTTTTTATCATAGTGGAAATGTAATGGAGATCTTGGTTGTTGTTTGTGGGTTATGCTTTTGGTTATACTTATTACGAATCAAACTGACATTGAAAATCCTCCTCGTAGCATCTCAGGATCGGAACCTGACGAATGGGAGCTAGGAGCCGAGAATGGGGTTCTACGGAGGCTGTCGGCGCCGGATTCGACGATCGGGAATTTTGTGAGCCCGGTTTCCGAGTTTGGGGCGTGACAAGGACTGAGTCGGCTACTCAACGATCCATCATCCCATCTACTGAGCTGACGAACACTCGCTCATCATCTGGAACTAGGAGAACTCATCCTCCTCCTCGAGGCTCGCGTCACCGGGTTCCTCGTATTCTTCGTCACCTGCAGATACGGGAGAGTATGGTTGGTATTTTAAAATACCGTCCCAAAGTGGGAGTGAGTGATCAACTCAGTGGGTGCTATTAGTCTCAAGTTATAACAGGCATCAATTATATCATGAATTTAATAAAAAATAATAATCCATAAGCACCTAACTAATCTTATTAATGCGCATGCATGATGGGTGATATGATGTATGTCATCGCCACAACACTCCCTGGAGCGACTCCATCTAACGATCGTGTATGACCACACTCCCTCAGAGCGACCTCGACTACCTAGTCGCGACCCTAGCTAGTGCGATGCAATGTGATAGTGTTGGCCGAGTTCTTAGTTAAGTCCGTTCATCCAGTAGGTTAGGGAATCTGATACACCCTCATATCAATGCCTCGAGCTGGTTGCGAGGACAAAGTCCCCTAATGTGTGAGGCCGAGACCCCGCGGTCCGTGATCCCGTCGGGTTCTACATCCCCGACTTCAAGCACATGGGGAGTACCGAGAGAAAGGGATCGCTCGCAGTCACTACGGGGAGACACAACACCCTAGCATAGGCCAACAGCTCAGACACAGTCTCTCATTCCATTATGCCCAGCTCACGAGGCGGTGGACCAGTTTCAATTTGGTTATCGGTGGGCTACAATGGCTGTAGGGTGTTCCAGGTTCCGTACATGTGTGAGCAACACGGTTAACAAACAAGGTTAGTCAGCCCATAAACTAGATTGCACGAGTCCAAGCAAGTATGTGGCGGAACGGCATTAGGTGTAAGCGACCCATATAGTCTAACTACTGTCGCCCACACGCACTCGTCCAAATTCATGAGTTTAGCTTCAAGGCGGTCCTACCAACGGAACCACCTTCACTCTTCTCAAGTTCCTGACCAACCCAAGGGTATAATGATGATCCCTATCCTACCTACTATCCAGGTTATCAACTAGCATAACAATATCATATTTTCATGCATCTCAATCATACGAATTAGATACTTCTCACAAACAAGCTATCATTATCATGAAACAAGGTGCATGTGAGTTGTGTGGGTTGGTGAGGAAGTTACTCACTTCCCTCATCTTAAGAAATCATGTGCACAAGAGTAATGAATCATACATACTAAGAAGTAATACTACATGGGAAAAATCAATAAGGCATGAGCATATAACCATCCATACACAAAATCATGTGATAAGCAAGAACAACATCATATAAAAACCAAACATACAATTTCATAAAATTCTAACAAACATACAATTCCTAGGGTTTCTCTAGATTCTCCAAATAAAATATCTAAGTAATCGAAATTATTAGATTCCTAATAAAATTGGTGCTAGGCCACCTAAAGATAATAGTCCGCACCTATGGATCGTTGGAGACTTGAAAAACGACCTAGGAATGAGAGCTTTGGGGTCGAACGACCGAAATCCCTAAAGCAACCATGTGCATGTTAGAATCCCAAACAAATTCCTTCTCAACACAAGGGTTTCATGGAAAAGAGATGAAAGATCTTACCTAGATGATCAACGGACGATGGTTATGGTTGAGGTGAAGAGTTTCTTCTTGGAGGAGAGGTAGGGAGTTGCAAGGTTTGAGTTTTCTTGGCCCCACCTCAATCTACGGTCCACCTTGTTCTTTTTCCACCTTCTCTTTCTCGTATTTACTCTCCTTTACTCTTTCTTTACTCCCTTGGTAATAGTAGTTGTCGTGAAAGTTATGAGATAAGGGGCTACGGCTTTATTTTCTAGAGTTGGGCCAAGTGGCCTTAAGTTTCAATGAATTCATACAATGGCCTTCTAGGACTCTCCATTGGCTTTGAGGTGGACCTAACACCCCCTAGGCCACCAAATTTGGTGTGTAGGTGTCTCATGACCCGATGAGGGGTCATGCGAAGTTTGAGGACAAACGGATCAACGAATGTGGGATTTGATCATACAGTTTCGATATTCAAATGGCCCTACGGGGTCCATTCCAGTTGTTGGGGGAATTCTGGTGGCCCCCTGGCCATGAAACTTATAGGATACGTGGTCCATGGCTCGATGAAGGGCCATGCAAAATTTGAGAACGATCAGATATAGAGTTTGGTTGTATGCGTCTAATTTGTGATCAACGGTTACCATGCCACGATTGGGTCCCAGATTTTGTGGACGGGTGTAGGACAATACATTATACCTTCACCGTAAATTTAGAAGAAATCTGACGGTTGAAAAGTTCAAAATCTCAGTTTCATTTACAAGTGCCAGATTTCAACTCTGGCCTTGGGTGGGCTGCATTTGACAAATGCCGCTAGAACGGTATAAATAATTAACTTCTGGGTGTTCAATGAGTCTGTGGTCTGCAATGGACCACAAGCCCAGTGAGATCTATGGTTCCCTAAATTTTTATAATTTTTTAACCTTCCCGCGTCGCGGTATAGCCCGTACGGGTTGTTGCTAAGTGTAAATGGCCATCTGGCTTGGTGGCCCGCATTAGATCCTATCATGACCTATCTGGTCTACTCTAATGGGCTAATTATAGGTTAACTAACTTATGATATTCCGTCATGAATGGTTTAAACGAATGGTCCTACGACAAATCTTACGTGGACGCCCCAGGATACTGTGTTGGTTGGTCGGGACGTTACATTGTAACTCTCCATAGGGCCCATTGTTAGGCTCATACTTGTTGTGTGTAGGCCTTCTAGGCCCATCTTCATTATAAATAGAGTCCATCACTATATAACATGCTTAGTATAGTTCTATGATTCATGCTTATACATATTATATGTATGCTTAATATGAGGAGTGACTGATCATATAATATGCCTTTGAGTAGATTGTTTATAGACTCACTAATAGGCGAAATTACCCCATATGACCGCGCAATACGCATACGATTGCTGCATGACTGATAGTGTGATTCACGCACTTCGTATTTGTATGACATAATTATTGTACGCCCTAGCGACATCAGAGTTGTGGCCTCCACAGACATATCATGGATAGCGGGATAGGACACCGAAAATACCGTACTAGCATCGAGGCACCATAGATGTCCCTGGGTGAAAATCTCTACACCCGATGGTACCAGAGGATGACTCTAACATCGAGACTGAGTGGATACATGCATGCACGAGAGTCGTATACCATTAGACCACGTCTCCCATTGTATTGTGGTCGGTTGAAAAGATGTGTGGCCTTATCCGCCCAAGGGTAAGGGTTAATTCTACGCTGATTCTGACCAGCTCGACAGGCCGGGCCGATATTGGTAGGCGGATAGTGAGGTCTCTTCCACTTCTACGGTTGCGCGTCAAGTGGGCGATGATGTGGTGTAGAGTGTACTAGACCCCTGTGATTATGCAGACGAACCGTACTAATATATGGTACAAATTGGTATGCTTGAGTTGCATTTTATTCATGATATTGGTTATGTAGGCCTAACATCATATGGTCTTGGTATGGCCGATAGCATTTATGTCTTGCACTGCATGGCCTTGACATGGCCGATAGCATTTATGCTTTACATCACATAGCCTTGGTAAGGCTGATAACATTCATGGACTTACTGGTATTTCCGCATTACTCTGATATTGCAAACTTGCATTTCTACCATATGTATGCACTTTCACCACCCTTTAAGCTTTCTATAAGCTTATGCACAACCGTTGCATGCAGGTGACACTAGGCAGTAGCTGTTTAGGAGCAAGAATGTGCTGCAGAGCTTTTAGAGTTTTAGCTTTATTATTACTGTATTTCCTTTTATACGCATTGTACTCAAAATTTTTTATTATAGTGGATTAGTAATGATATTGTTGGTTGTTGTTTATGGATTATGCTTATGGTTATGCTTACTGCGAATCAAATTCACGTTGAGAATTCTCCTTGCGGGATTTCAGGATTGAAATTTGATATATGGGTGTTGGGAGCCAAGAATGAGGTACTACGGAGGCTGTTGGCACCAGATTCGTCGATCATAAATTTTATGAACTTAGTTTCTGAGTTTGGAACGTGACAAAGAGATTAATTGTGTGACAAGAGCCTGAAACTCTTTGTGGAATGTTACTTTTATAAACTTTTAAAAAGCAGTACGTAGATACGTCCATATGAATCTTTAATTGGGTAATGGCCATGTCCTATTAGGATATGAAAATTCTTACTGTATGGCGTTACCATTTATAATCCGCTTCTAATTTTGAATAAACTTTTTGTTATTTGTTTATAATTAACTGCCTCCTTTAAGAAATTATCATTGTCTTTTGGAAAAAATTTCTTTCTTTGTTGATTTGCTTTTGATTTGGGATAAACATCCACGTATAAGATGAATTATGAAGAATCTACCATCAGCGTGACATCGAAAATTCCCTGCATGTGCAAGGGACCACATGTGCCGAACATGTGTTAGTCATGTGATATCTACCTTTATTGGTAGACATGGGAGCGACTCTAAATGGTGTTGCTTTCTGTTGGCTATATGTCGCTGGTAGATAAGTACTGATAACCTTTCATAATACAAATATGTTTTCCTCTTGACATCCGTGTATTGTGACAATAAATGATGGCTTCTTACTTAGCATCGTGAACTACGTCCGGCCAGGTGTAGACATACGCTTACCTTTCTCACAGCTCTAATGTACCACTGCAGTGACAGGTGGGATATATATATAGTTGAATGGAAACATACCATACAAAATTGTATGTGAACATTTCTCTTAGATTATATTAAGTATTAACACTTTTTATTATGCGTTAATGGCCCACCATCCCTTTCCTTTACCCCATGCATCATGGATGAAAGGTGATACGCGTTTTTTCCGCGACTAGTAACAACTATATCTTTATATTTTCATGGTTTTTAATAGTGCATGTGGTCCACCGCTACCATGCACCCCAAAATGAAAAATAATACTGATGTCATGGATTTCTCTCCCCATGGCTTCCTGCATGTGGCCCACTTGAGTTTTCTACCTACCTCATTTTTTTATCTCATATCCTAAAGTGAAGCGGCAAAACGGGTGGACGGGGTGGATTTCACCCAAACATCACAGTGGCCTCACCTTGATTCGTTGCAGGTAATCGGTACTCCCACTAGGCATTGGTGGGCCGACCAATAAGCGAATGGATATGTTGTTGGTAAGTGAAAGGCCCTGTGGAGTCATGGTGCACCATTACGCCCACTGACGCAGATGTCCAATATCTCCACCGACACATAAACTATATTGTGATCACTTCCGTTGAATCTCTTACCCACAATCTGAATGGCTATTAACAGAAAAATCGTCGGTGGATCTGAAAAATACTATATCTAAATATCTACCATTTTGGGCTGTGGGCTGTCTATCAGCTGGTCCACTAATTAGACGGTCCATATCATCACCAAAGAGCATCAGTTGGATGATAAGTCTCTTTATCGTTTCTTACAATAGAGCCCAGCTGATGATTATTCCGATCCTGTCAGATCACATGGACCGCGGATCATAGACAGCGGTGAAGATTGAAGAATAGAATCTGATACTTACGCTCCTTGATAATGAAGACAGTTGGGTCGGTGGCGCGGGTACCTACCGACGTTACTTTCACTAATGAGGTAGAAAAGACTTAAAGTTCATGAAATCCACGCCGCACATCACCACATGCCGCTCCCTCTTGAGGGTCGATCCCAAAACTCAGGGCGATTCAACACTCAGGTGGGCCACCCCAAATGACTCATGCCTAAAACATCTGAACTCACATGGTATAGCCCCTAAGTTTTAAAATACTGTATTTTTTTGTAATGCCGAATGAATAGATTGGATGGCGCATAAACACCACGGTGTGTCCTACACAACACTAATGGTGATCACTCCATCCCAACCGTATCTTGTGGTACGGCCCGCCTTAGCTTTTGATGATCTTGATTTTCTTTTGGATCAATGGTTAAAATGATGCAGGGCACGTGATGGACGGGGTAGATTTCATGAAAGTTGCACTTTAGTGCGGATCCTCTTCATATGTAGTTATGTACAGTGCATTCTGATAATAATGCTGTAGACAAAGGACAAAAAAGAATTGAACTTATTATACAGATTTATTACAGAAAACAGGGATCCTGATTCAATGAGGAGCCCATCGGGTGAGGAAACACGTGCCACTAACATCAGGGCAGGTGGCACACAAGTCATAGATCTGGACCATTCATCAGGAGCAGCAATGTGAGAATGCTATGGACCGATTGGTCAGTCAGGTCAAACTTGTAAGAGAAAAAAGGGAAAGTTAGAGGCAATGTCCAACGGTTCAAATTCAACATACATGTGTGGTTCATAAGTCTACTAATCTGATTTTTTGTATGTGTACATGCTCACAGTGCGGACTACCTGATTAATGGCCCGGATCTCTCATACTAGTGCTGTCCACCCAGATATCTGTACTATACAAGAAAACTGTGTTTCGTCAAAAGTGACAAAAATAAAAATAAAAAATAAAAAATAAACTCGGGCGATTATTTGATACTCTGGCGGAGTTTGATGTTTCATAGATGACCCCCACACGGGCCAACTGGCCCAATGAATATAGCTCGAAATCAAATCAGATTTATTCGACGACGGTAGCTTGTGATTAACTGATATCTCTTAACTGAATAGCACCATCGATAACTTTCCTTTCAACCGTCCAATCTAAATCCATCAATCGTCCATTCAAGAGTTCAATTCACTGTTCTTATTAACTTATAAACCATCTAAGACATTGTCCACTAAATGGATAGTTTAATTTGAGCTACATATATTAAGTGTGTAAATTTTCTGAGTACCAGTGTATCAACCATCACACTCCACCGGTGCACCGAACTTACTCCTCGTAAGGAAATGAATTAAATCGGATCGAATCCAGCCGTCCTTCGAGAAGAACCCGCACGCCTCCTTTGTTCTGAGTCCATCATCTAGAAGCGGGCCCACGCCCACAGAAAGCCAGCCGTATTTACCCCTATAAAATCGTTTCTCCCCGAACTCCTCTCAATCTCATTTCTCATTTCTCAATTTTCTTTCTTTCGAGAGGTCGAGAGAAAGAGATGAAAGGGGTCGAGCAATACTCGGGTCTTTTGAACAGCAGGAGGACGATGAAGGGTTCTTCGTCGGGATTGGGATTCGGGAACCGGTGCTTGACGATCGTGAAGCAGCAGAGGACGAGATTTTACATCCTCAGGCGCTGCGCCACCATGCTCCTCTGCTGGCACGCCCACGCTGTTCGTGATTGATGAGAGATAGAGATAGAGATAGAGATAGAGAGCTCTGCTCTGCTTCAAAGTCCCTTTTTTCTTCTAAATTTTTGTAAATGGGTGTTGGTGTTTTCTCAAGAAGCAGATGTAGTGGGGTTTCTGAAATGGGATTTTTTATATTCCCATTTTAAGTTTTTGTTGGGATTCGGTGATGGTATATAAAAGAAAATAGCATTCGAAACTCTCATCAAAACTCAATTGTGGAAGAACGCTTTTTTTCTTTTTCTTTTTTTCCTCTCTTTCATTTTTCTATTTTATCGTCTCCAAGAGAATTGCCTCTTGCCGTTCCGGCTGCTGACGTGCACACGTTGCACGTGCGAGAAATCGGTGCCGTTCACCACACGGGGCCCGGTTTTGAGGTCCTTTGGCCAGAAAATTGTTCGCAGATTCGAATGGGGACACAAGTATATTGAATACGGACCACCGTTGGTAAAACAGTCTTTTAACTGTTTTGGCGCACGTGCAAGCCAAAGGAACTACTTTTGGTCATGAAGATATGATACCCTTGATGAGCGGACTGGATCTTATACGTGTGCCCTCTTATCACGTGTCGTCTGCCGCGGGCAGCAATCGCCTTGGAGAGAAAAAGATCAGAAAACCATAGGACAGCCGCCTTCTAAGGCCGGGTGACGCCGAAGGAAGCGGATTGCATGGTGATTTGCAACGAGATGGGATTTGATTGCACCACGTGTATCAGACATGGTCACAAAAAAAAATCATGTTTGAAAGTTATTAGGTTAATGCATATTCGACCGGGCTCATCTCTCCACTTAGCTGACCGGTGTTACCCAGTCACCCACCGGTCTACGTCTGACGTTGAAAGGTGGATGCAAAAAGCTTGTGAAAAATGGTTTACCTTTAATACAAATCATTTAAAATAGTAATATGATCACTCAAAGTTCGGAGGGCATTTTTATTGGATCACATTATATCTTGTGACTTTATATTATACGCAATTTCAGTTCCTGAAAAGCTTGGACCCGACTGAGATCATCGGCATATAATACAGTTTCTACGCCCCACCGGCCTCTCACATATGGAAAAGCTGCAAATGGGCGAGATTCAAGCCAGTCATCGAATTGAATGGCCATCTAAAATCAATCAAGGTCTATAATAGCTGTACCTGGTTGCTCCACCACATGAGAGGATTCACGGGTAGCAAGGTCAGGCTGTCCAACTCCCATAAACATAGCCAGAGGACTGCATACCCTAGCTTGAAATTAGGTCTGGTTTCTGGGTTGGTTTTGGTTTGGGTCAATGCTGGATAGGGCCTGACCCATTGGCCTAGTCCAATCATCAAGTAAGCCACCTCTATGAACAATTTAAAGACACTTTTTAGTACCACACATCAATAGTTTAAGGTTATGAGGGTCATGTTTCGCCAATACAAGCACCTTACACAACGAGACTCATGATTGATGGAAGATATGATCCAAATTCACGCGTGAATACAAGCAGCTTACACCGCAAGCCAGGGTGAGGGCCTTTTCAACCAATTTAGAGCCAGACCAGAACCTAGGGAACTATTGCCGAGTCTGGCTTTTTGCCATGATAAGTTGGTTTCAGGTTGAGTGAGATGGTCAGGTTTGGATCAAGTACAAAACTATGTGAAGGCGTCCAGTTATTCCAATTAAATTTACAATCTAGATACCATAAAGTCTTTAGGAAGTGAGAAAGAGCGCCTGCTTTGCTTCAAGAAGGAGAGATAGTAATGCAGAGAGACATTAATATACAAATAATTATATGGATTTTAATACAAATTTCCTCAACAATTTGACAGTGTCAACGTTGTGTGTCTTGGAAACCCAATGATGATTATAACAATGGATCTTGATGATCACTGGTGATTGAAATAAGTTGTAAATGGCATATTTTGAGCCTGTTTGGATACCTCCAAATAAGTTGTTAAAAAAATAAAAATAAAAACTTATAGCAGTAGATAAGTAACTTATTTTAGATAAGTAAGTTTGATTTACAATTAATTATATAAAAAAATTATTTATTTAAAGTTACTTAATCACTTCAATTTAATTAGTAGAAATCAAAATAAGTTACTTGAGGCATAAGCAACTTATCTTGAGTAACTTAACATCCAGACACTCCCTTAGTGTGTGAAAGTTTTTAACTATTAATGATTTTAAGGGTTACTAGAGGGTTTTCTCACAATTGGTCATGGACGAATTTTGATTAGTTTGGTTATATAAACAAAAAGAATTATATATTTTTGAAGTTATAGAGGATACTGAAGTCCATGGCAGCAAGGAGCATTATAATTAATGCATCACAATTGTAGCTCTTCTTCCTGCAAAGATCTTACCATATTCCTCTGAAACATTAACTCCAGCAGCTGGGTGAGTTACACCTATAAAAAATATCAAAGGCTTGATACAATGGGAAGCAATCCACAGAAAAAGCTCCAATGCTGGTTGAAGTCCTCCATTCCAAGTTAATGACGATATCCTGGTAACTAAGTTTAATGAAGTATGCCTTAGAAGCAAGCTAGAGTTGAATCAGACAATGTTTGGTGGGGCACGCAGTCAAATTCCTAGCAAGCTATGTGCACAATGTCGCTAAATCCCAATCGATAGTGAATCGAAGAAATAAAGCAAAACACAAAAGAGATATTAATTCTAATTTCTAATGCACAGTGATCCAATGGAATAACAAATGCACATAGCATATCTCAAAACAAACCACAATAGGGGGGCATCTTAACAGACAAGATTTAGGAATCTAATCTGCTATGATATCATGTTAATTACAAAAAGCAGGAAATAAGGGATTTAGAGATCTAACCTGCTCTAGTCCCATGTTAACTATAAAAAAGCAGGAAACTCAAAAGAGAAGGGCTAACTCCCAGGTGCAAAACGTGCTACATCATCATTAATTGAAATGTTAAATTAGATAACTTGAGCCCCTTCATGTAGATATGAATGGTCTCTGCAACTACCTATTGTGGGATTTAACTCACAGGACAGTAGCATCACAATAACAAATATAAACACTATCTACATGAAGGAGAACATCGAGTATGTATTCTCAACTAAGACATGCATTAAAACAGGTCGAAAATTAAACCACCCAAATATGAAATATATCGCCGGTTATAATCTATTGTGAACTGAGAGCTCCCGCTTTATTTGATCCCTCAAAACTCTTCTCAATAGCTTGTTTGAAGCAGTTCGAGGGAACTCTGGAACGACCTTGACAAAACTGACCTGTGTATTTGGAAAAAAGAATTCATATCAGTTTAAGTTTTGTATGTTTAAAGTTGGTACTGATTTTGTTAAGAAATGTAGGCTCCTGGCGCATGAGAACAGGTAAAGGCATCCTGATGCCTAGGCCTGTGCATGTGGGCCCCATGGTTTGGCAATCCAGACCATCTATATGATGATCCACGTCGTTGATGAGGGATGCTTGAAACAATATGCCAGATTGGAAGAACCTATCCCACATATCAACACTTCAACAGTTTCAAGGAAACATAACAACAGTATGGAGAAAAGGACAAAGATTCAATCTGGACTATTTTTGGGGCATTTCAGATCCACAGTAGGGGCCATCAGATTCAATCACATGGGTTACCAAGCTGTGAGCCCCACTTTGGTGGACTGGGGCAATCATGACACAAAAGCCTTCCTGATGCATCAGGCCTTTTTCTATTGGATCTTTGTCTAGGCCTACCACATGAAACTTCTAGAATGGAACATGGGTTGGAATTAAGCAAAAGGAAAAAAATCCAAGGACACAAAAAGCGAGAGATACCTTAAATAAAGGATTAAGGTTACTCTGGATAGCTTTTGAAAATTTTGTTTTCAGCAGATCCGGTCCGCACTTTGATCCGTTCTTAAGTACCACCAATATAACCAGTTGTTCTGGCCCGCCAGTTCCGGATTTAACACTAATCGCAGCAGTCTCTATTATATTTTCATCAGCTCTGTTGCAAACACGCTCGATTTCAACTGAACTTGTCTGCATAGCCAGAAATCCATCCAGGCCTTAGGTTTCAGAACTTATCCATTTAAGTGCCTAATTAAAAGTAGAGGAATAGGAGAACAGGATTTACCTTGATACCACCAAGGTTCATGGTATCATCAGCTCGACCATGTACTATGAGATATCCTCTGACAGTTCTCTGAATTACATCTCCATGCCTTCTAAGTTGCTGCCAACAGATAGCAGATCATGTAATAATAAGTTTATAATCCAAGCTCTGGAGCTATTACTGACACCTTTGACAAGCAATCTACCACAAAAACATAGTTCTTTGAAAAATGCAATGTACAACTTGGGGTGAAAGTAATGATGCTCAAGAACTTGTTAGGCATGCATGACAATAGGTTCCAGTCTGACAACTCAGTTTCGTGTGTAAATACAGTACCGAAAACGTATCCACCCATGTAACGAGGCATGTAAGTGCTCACACTATGCTGGAATTGTGATAGAAGAGACCCGTTTCAACAAGTTGACATGGATACAAGGTGGTTTGGGTGTCATTTCTCCCAAGGAATGGAAGGTAGACAAAAGCTGAAGCATTCATGGGTTAGAATGGCTCAATGTTCCTATAATAACTCTATGAGCTGTTTCCCATGTTGGATTATAATTAAAGTGGATTCAAGTAAATATGGTGTAACAATTACAGAAATGTATCCCATCGAAATAAGCAAATATCTTTCTATGACGTGATCAAACCAATGCAATACAAAAGAAGTATCCAGACTGTCATACCATTCCTCTATACATCGGCATTCCCTTGAAGTAAACCTCCTCGTGATCAGCATTCAGCAATTTATCAGTCGCTCCCATATACGTAGGGAATAGACCCACTTCTCCAACACATGGTTGATCATCTGGCTGTCATGTCGGTTACAGAGTTTCTTTTGTTAAATTTCTACTCAGCTATATAATCTAGACATTAAAATCTTGTACGAATTACATGATCCTTGGCCCAAGATATGCATGATAGCCTCAGGTTTTCAGTTTGCACAAGTGGGGCCCATGGTTCAGTGATATAGACCAATCATCTGATGATTCTGCCCTGGGTGGGCACTGATCCATGATCTCCCATACTGGAAGATCCTAGCCATCCAATACCTCGCCTTAATTCATTTGAATGTGGGACACAGATTCTTTTTCTCAACTGTATATTTGCAGGCACCTATCAAAGGGTTAGGATTGTCCCAACGGGGATCACCCAACCATGGTCCAACATGTACAAACCAAGGACCTGAGGTCACCATATCTTGAATCAAGGATCATATAATTCATCTAGACCACAATAATCCAGAAGAATTTCTCACATAAGGAACCCCATGCTCATCGAGGATGACCAGCCCCGTCGACATTGATGGTGAGCTGAATGCTCCAAAAGCCTGTGGTTGAAGCAAGTTCCCTTGAATGTAGGAGGATGCAAGCTCCGTCCCTCCACAACATTCAATAACAGGCTTGTAAGAAGCCCGTGAAGAAAGCCATAGGTCATCGTCGACATTAGAGGCTTCTCCCGTAGAAGCAAGGACCCTGCGTATAAAAAAATACAGTTCTTTTTATGGAATCATATACTAATAATGACAATTTAAGTTCAAAACCAAAAGTACTTAATCTTTGTCCAATCAAGTCCTTCCATGCATCCAGTGCTCTTCCAGGCTTTGACTAAGCTCGGTATCGTACCCAACATAGTCACACCAGCATCCTAAACATATTTCAAAGGACAAGAATCATAATTAAATGGTTTAATAAAGAATAAATTTTCTTTGTTGTAAACAATAGAAATCAGAACTTTGTTAAGCCCACATGCTGCCAATTAGCATTAGTGCAGGACATCCAATCCATGCATCAGGCCATGGTCCCGGCTGTATAGATGACCTGGCCCAGGAATCATGCCAATCAATTCATCAGATGAGCCAAACATTAGCGGGAAAAAAAAAAAAAAAAACAAAAAAAAGGACAGTTAAGAGTGCGTTTGGTTGCACCCAATATTATGATAATTTGCAGCAAATCAGACTGATTAATCATGAAATATCATGATATTTCATTGTATTTGGTGCAACCAAACGCACCCTACGAGAAACCATCGGCAGCGGTTCACAGTCACTATAAACACGTAAGCTGCATGTGTATGGACTACACTGAGTTTTGGCCAGGTCATCTAAAAAGATGGATGTCGCACGCTTCCTTTGTTTGCATGCACATGGGCTTAGGAAAACTCTGCAAATTGGAGCAACGATAATTTTTGGCAGTTGTCACCTGAACAAATTTGCCAAAGTCACGACCAAGAGGGGATCCATGGTAGAGGGCCAGAGTAGCACCATTCAAGAAGCATGCATACAACATAATTGGACCCATTACCCATCCTAAATTTGTGGGCCAGCAGCAAACATCTCCAACCCGGGTATCAATGTGTGCCCATGAATCGGCTGCACATCGCATTGGAGAAAGATGGGTCCAAGGAATAGCTTTTGGGTCTCCTATAGGAAGTTGCAGAAATAGAAAATCAGTTGAAGGTAAAAAAGAAAAAGAAAAAAAGAGTCAACTTGTACATAGCGGTAGATACAAACGTGGGAAATTATCTACCTGTGGTTCCTGAAGAGAAAAGTATATTAGTTATAGCCTCTATCGGCTGATAAACTGGAGAATAGTGATTTGGACTGCAAATAGAACATTGTTGAATTCATAAACGGGACAGAATGAGATAGAAAATCAGCTAAAAATAAGAATGAACTGTGAATTACTCAAGAATGCTTAAAAAGCCCATTTTGGTATCTAGTATGGGTGGCTGTTATATGTTGTGGAATGGATTGTAATCCTATCCACTTTGCATTTGGGACAGCGTGTTTGTTTTCGTTCTTTCTGCTTTATTTGCCCCAAGTCAGAATCTGATGTGTTTCAGATCTGACCTGAAAACTCAACTGATGTCGATCTAGACATAGCCCAAGTATTCAACATGGTGTTCAAATTGTTCACTTGTATCCATAAACTAGAATTACAGTGAGGTATTTTAGATTACCTAGGAAGATGGTCAGCTCGTGATAAAAAATCCTTCCATGATAAATCATGTTCCCTTAATTGAATTCCCAGATCCTTTCCTGCTACAGGAATCACAATAGCTTTACGTGGGCAATCTTCCACGACCCGGCTACAAGAAGAACATAAGAAAATAGTGAAATCGTCATATATACATAGCCATTTGACATGAGTTTGGCCTAAGAAAATAGTAAAATCGTCACATAATAGCCACCTGACATTTGAGTTTGGCCTAATTCCAAGGATAATATCAGTATTGTCATCTGATATGCTAACCATGGAAGGAATTTATTAAAGAGATGATATGCTCACTTTTTATGTTTGATTCTAGTGTTCTGTTCTAAGGTTTTCAAGATCAAAATTAAATAATATAATTACTTTAATTCATCAAATAAGATTAGTGATATTGTAACATGGGGTGCGCTCCGGTTGTACCAGGCAAATGTCAGTCCCAATGATGCTTTCACGGAATCCAACATATCCATGTGTCACCTAAGAAAACTAGCAAACCCCAAAAAAACAGCCCGATCCAAAACTCTAATACTCTGCAACACATGAAGCATATTGAGAGGGAACCCAAAGTGTTGATTAGCATGAGGGGCCCTTATATAAGCAAGGCCATTTAGACCCTTAATCCACTTCGGGTGAAGGGTCATGCCTAGATTCAGGCTGTATTGTGATTCAGGTGGGCCCTTGAAATTAAAGAGTGAGTGTTCCCTTTGTTGTTGCCCACCTTACTTTTGAATTGGGCTGAGTTTCAGTCTCGAGGGGTTTTCTAAGGTGACGCATCTGACAGACGGGTTGGAATGTGGGTCCTACATCTTCCTGGTACCACCATAAGCTTATGTGGCACTGGTGCCACCAGGGTCTGCCCCTTGTAACGTGGCAAAATATTCTACAGTGATGAACAAGCCCTACCTGTATAGGGGAAAATTTCTTCCTCCTCTTGCGATAAAATCCTGAAATGTACAAAACAAATAACACATCATTGTTGATACTCTGCATCATTTGCACAAAAAACAAATACAACCAAACAATGAGTTAGAGAAAGCATTCAAGAAAATGAAATATGCCATACAAAATAAAAAGGTCATATACTGAGCAACAATTCCATTTCCATGTTAGACTTCACCCTCACTTGAATGTTAAGCTCCAACCAACATAAGGGAGTTCAGGGAAATTACAGACATGGAAAATCTGAGTGAAGCTTCGCTGTTTATCTGTTGATGTCAAAACTCAATAGTTTCTTCAATCCCGAAGACATAACTAACATGACGGGTGGCAGCTGTTGCGCCTGCAACTGATTTCGGTTGAAGTTTTGAACTGACCAGGCGCTCCAGGCCTGCCAGCCCATTAAAAATTTTGATTTTTCTAAGCATGGGGCCAGACCATTGCTAGCCTAAATAACATGTATCTCGAAACAAATAAAGTTGAATTGCATTTAAGGCACAGGATTCTAAATATTGGCTACCTTGGGTGCTTATATATGTTAAGGTGTTTGGTTGCAGCAAATATCATGATATTTCATGATTAATCAGGTTTGTTTGGTTGAACCAAATATCATGAAGGATCATGATATTTGCTGCAACCAAACACACCCTAAGTCTAATTTGGTGCAAGTAAACACACCCTAAAATAGCTACACCATTGCTCTAAACTAGCTAAAAAGTAGGCTATGCTTTTGTGCCATTTTGGAAAGATTATTGAGAAAAATAACCTTTTAAAAACCCATCAAAATGGGGGGGGGGGGGGGCGGGGGGGTTGGAAATCACCTGAGTAAAGACACCCATTGCTTTAGATACTCGCAAGCGGGTTGCAATTTCCTTTGATGCAAAACTATCAGCTATTGATACGACAACCATTCCTGCCAGAATAATTGCCAAGTATATGATAACTGCATTGGCTGTCATTGGCATGTCGATTGCAATTGCATCGCCCTTGGTGAATGTTGCGTCCAGTGCATTAGCAACCAACCTGTAAACCATACAATTCACATGAAAGTGCCAAAAATCTCAAGTCGATGAGTTGCATAAGGGTGTGTTTGGTTGCACAATCAAAATCGAATTGCCTTTCGAGAAACATCATTGCTTCTTTTTCTTTTTTTTTTTCTTCACATTCTCTTGATCAAACAGACTGATAGTAGCAATCCAATTTGTTTGCGCATCCAAACAAAGACATTCTTTCACTATCTGCGCATACATAGGAAACTAATATCCCAATGGATCCACAGAGAAAGATTTGACCGTGGGATTAAACGGTATGGAATTGCATTAGATGGAATCAACACCATTATTGCAAAATGATTGCATGTCTGGAAATACCATGGTATTTTGACCGTCAAATCCCACATTTGGGATCAAATTCTTCCTCTTTGAAAAGTATTGTATTAAGTGAAGCCCATGTTTGGCAGACCATGGAATTATAATCAACGGACCAGATTTCACAACTGATGTTGGCCACCTGTACGCATACGCAACTCAAATGTCACATGTAAAAAGGCATATGAATGGATGGTGTGCATAAAACAAATGCATCAATGTGAGACCCATAGATGTAGTGGATTTCAAAATCCACTAGAAATCCTACAGTATCTGCTGTTGGGATTGGATGATATGACACCGAAATTAATCCAATCCTTCCTGTCATTTCCAAACATGGGATGGAATTTGCATGGGTCCCGTGCAAATTCCATCCATTGTTTGCTAATAACGGGAATGATTGGATGAATTCCGGCATCATATATTCCAATGCCAAGGGCAAATACTATAGGATTTCTGGTGGATTTCGAAATCCACTACAGTTGTGGGCCCCACGTTGATGCACGTGTTTTATCCACACTGGCCATCCATATGTGCCATTTACACATTACATTCAAGCTGCATATGCTTACAGGTGACCGACATCAGTTATGAAACGTGGTCCGTTGATTATAATTCCATGGTCCATCAAACGCAGACTTCACTTCATACAGTGTATTTCCCAAGGGAAGAATTTGATCCCAAACATGCGATTGAACCCTAAAAATACCACAGTATTTCCAGACATAATCATTGTGCAATAATGGTGTTATTTCCATCTAATACAATTCAATATCATTTAATACCACTGTCCAAACAGGAAATGGGATTGATAATTCAAACCGTAC
The DNA here is from genome assembly GCA_037074715.1 of Magnolia kwangsiensis. Lineage (NCBI taxonomy): Eukaryota > Viridiplantae > Streptophyta > Magnoliopsida > Magnoliales > Magnoliaceae > Magnolia > Magnolia kwangsiensis. The sequence goes on from CM073581.1 coordinate 105,531,412, forward strand.
ATTACTTGTTCTCGCATTTCTCTCAACGATATATGATTAACAGGAGAATCATCATGACCTTCATCCCTCCATACAATAGCCACACTGTCGTCCTGTTTGTTTGGGGAATTCATGGGTAACAGACAACATTCAGCGATATTAAGGACCGCACCCGGAAACCATACACCTCTATGCTCTGATTTGTCACCAGTATCCATAATACATTTTGGGTCTTCATGAAAGACAACAGAAATTTGTTTCACAAGAATGGACCAGTAAACCTGAAAGTCATCGATATCAGTGATTATCAATCTAAAAATCAAAGTATACCATCCCATAAGAATGTTTTGTTTAGTTTGTGTTTGGATGCCAAATCTATTTGCATTGTGATAAGTAAGTCGCACCAAGTTTTAGTTGGATTTTGAATGAAGACAATGGCAATAATATTGAGAAACAACTAACACCTCTAACTGGAAAAATATCATAATCATTTAATCACACTTCATTCAACTTAATTATTGCAATCTAAGTAAATTGTACATCCAAATAGACCCTTCGCTAGCATTGTTTTTGTTACCATATATCGCTCGCTCGTTGCCTTTATTTGTTTTGGCCTACACTCACACCACTTGATAAGAATTCTCAATGTCTTCCAAATGAGACAGGCATGACTTTGATTACTGAATTCAGGTTTACCTGAGGATAATCAACCGAGAACTTTCGAAATAGGTTGAAGCTTGTGATAGGATCTTGATATGATGATCCTAAGAGCTTTGGGCCATGGGTTTCCATCAGACGCCCCAGATTTGTGTGTTTAGCATGTGTCCTGACAAATCAAACAGCTTAGTCACATAGAGACAATGTCATTTGAATGATGAATTATACAATGTGGAAATAAATCATGCTTGGCCACAACTAGCAGCCTTTTATTCCACTTTAGCACCCCGTGCAGGTGGAGCCCACCTTTCAGTTATCTAGACTGCTCATTAATGCCCACCCCCCCCCCCCCCCCCCCCCCCCCCCACTGTGGATTGATGATGTTGACCAGGTGAACTCCATGGCTGAAAATTAAAAATAAGAAATGCCCCAGTGCTCTCAGAACACTATAAGTCATGTGTGCTTAGAAGGTCTAGCACACATTTCATGGGCTACTATGTAGATAATACACAAATCTGAAAAAGTATTAACTATTCAATCAATGGCCCCTTCATATGGACAGTCGAGATTATTTACACAAAAGTAGGTCCAAGGAAATGAATCACTTTTGTTAGACGATCATGGCTATCCTATCCATGGCTCGGAAAAGAGGATGGCGATAGAAAATAAGGTGAAATCAGAACAAATTTGATCATCGGATCGGCACAATTTTTGCATAGAAATCGAAGAAATGTATTGTGAGCTTAATGGACAGTTAGGATCAACCCATTGGACATTCAGAGTGAACCGATGCAACTAGGAGCACCATGGATGGAACTGTTATGATTTCTTTTAAAAAAAAAAAAAAAATTTGATTCTTGGGAATTATAAGCAATTCATGATTGGCCCTAATAAATAGACCGTATCAAATTGTTGATTGGACGTATTTGTATTAACAACCGTGACTGTCTATATTGAAAGCCATTGATCAAATGGTTGATATTTGTCGGAATGGTGTGATGTTTGCATGGTATTCCATGAAATGTGTGTTGGACCTAATGAACAATTTGAGTTAATGGATTGGGACTATTTTCTATGCATCCAATGTAATTAGGAGCACCATAACTTACAGTGTTATGAGAGCACTGGAACATCTCTTTATTTTATTAAGCGTAAATAAATAATTTAGTTGTTACCAACAGTAACGGCCGTTACAATACGATATACTGGCCCAATGCCTGTTGTTGGAAGGGGGTGCTCAGTACCGTGATACCACTGATACCACGGGTGTAACAGGGTAAAGACGCCGTTATCGAACATTGGTGGATCTGGTCCGTTCATTTGGCAGGCTGTCTTGTGCACGTCCAACACAAACACGCAACCCCAGCCGTCCTTTTCAGGGACTTTTGGATGAACTGAAAAGAGAAGATGGCCAGCACCCAGCAGCCAAGCTTCACAAGGAACTCCTCAATTTTGTGGTCGTGTGCGTGTTTGGGGTCCAGGACGTAAATCAAAAGGTCCCGCTCAGTGCATGTTTTTTTGGCCAACCGGCCCACCCCACCGAGGAATTGATACCAAGACCTCAGTGTTGAAACGAGTATCTTTCACTCAGTCAACCACCTGACCTTTGGGTGTCTCAGTGCATGTGTGGTATCTAAAAAATCAAGCTACGCCCACACATCAGGTGGACACGGATTGCGTCCTGTCCAATGTGGGGCCTACCTTGATGTATGTGTTTCACCTGCGCGCCGTCCATCCATTTTGACAGATCATTTAGGGCATGAGCCCAGAAAGGAGGCAGATCCAAAGATTAATGGGCCCGCAAGAAGCAGTGCTGAAGATGACGCCCACGTTGAAAGGGCCCACAGGAAGCAGTGGTGATAGTGGCGGGAACCGTTGAAAACTTCCTGGGGCCCACCGTGATGTTTATATGCCATCCAAACTGTTCATAAGGTGACATTGGCCTTGGATGATAGGAAAACACAAACGTTAGCTTGTACCAAAACTTCAACAGCTCCCAAGAAGTTTTTAATGGTCAGCGTTCAATCCCCATTTGTGGTGCAATTGAACCTTTGATCTACCTTATTTTTGGCTCATACACTTAAACTGATCTGGCAAAATGGATATACAGCGTGGATAAAACACATACATCACGGTGGGTCCCACAGAGCTCCTGCCAGGACCGAGTACATCTTAGCACGGCGGATTGCGTCCTACCCCCGTAATCCGGGCGGGCAGAGCTCTGTGGGGTCCACCGTGATGCAAAAGTCTTATCCACGCCGTCCATACCTATTAAAAGATCGTTTTATAGTATAATCCAAAAAATGAAGTAGGTCCAGATCTCTGTTGGAGAACACCAAAGGAATCAGTGGTGATAATGACACCCACCATTGAAACCTCTCTAAGGGCCACTGTGATGTTTTTTTACCATCCAACCTATTCATGAGGTCATGTAGACCGAGATGAAGTGAAAACACAAATATCAGCTTGATCCGAAACTTCTGCAGCTCCCTAGAAGTTTTTAATGGTGGCCGTTCAATCCCCACTTTGTGGCCCACTTAAACCTTGTTTCTGTCTCATTTTTGGATTCATAACGCACAATGATCTTTAAATAGGGATGGACGGCGTGGATAAGACGTTTGCATCACCGTGGCCCCCATAGAGCTCTGTGGAATCTCGTCTTGTGGACCCTGCTGATGTGAACCGAAGATTCATATGATACGTGGCCGGCATATTTTATTGGTATACACGGGTTTTCAATTATGACAAGTGGGGCCCATGGTTTGGTCATCCGGACCATAGGTCAGTCGAGTCCCACAGTTGATGAAGCATATCCAAAAATCTGCTAGATTTGGAAGATGCCAACAACCAATAGCAGGACCTTTTTTAGTTGAATGTAGACCGTTGCTATAAAATTCTCTTCTTAACCGTCTATCTTAGGCCACAGGATGATTGTCCTATTAAAACCGATTTTTGAGGACGGAGAGCAATGGTCTGGCTAACACAACGGAAAACGCTTGTGCACCTCACGTGGGTATCGACTGGGTAACTTTCCTTGAGGAAAAGATTTAAGTCCATTTGGTACAACACACCTAGTTTAGCTTTCGTCGATTCAACGCTCAAGTAGGCCACCCAGTTTAAAATTGACAGAAGCTCTCGTCGTATGGCCCACCTAGTTTTGATAAACTGAATTTTTTACGTAATCCCTTCAATGAGGCAAACCAGATGAATGGATTGGATGCAAATGAACACCATGGTGGGCCCTACACAAAATTAATAGTGGACGTTGGGTAACAACTTTTTCCAATGGTGTGGCCCACCTGGATTTGGATCCTCATGATTTTCGGGTTAGCAGCGCATCTGATGGACGGGATGGATCTCATGAAGGTTCCACCCACGTGCCACTCGGTCAGCTTTAGGTGCATACGCGACCTCTCACAGGTTCGAACCATGCAGCACATTCGTGAGTAGAGCAGGGCATGTCTGATCCGATCCGGTGGATCCAACCCAATCAGACTCAATCCCACCGGTTCCAAACTAAACTGACAGCCTAGATCGATACGGATCGAGTAGGGTCATTCAGATCCGACAGTTTTTTCGGATCTAGATCGAGTCGTGGTCAATATAGACCGATCCAATCCGAATGGATCCAAACCGATCCGATCCGACTCAATTCGGAGTGTTTCTTATCAGTACTTCTACTTTTTCCTTTGGTATGGTCCACTTGAGCTTTGGAATACATCAAATTTTGATTCAAGTACTAAAATGATCTAGAAAAGCGAATGGACGGCACGGATAAACCACATGCATTCATGGTGGGCCCCAACAAAGTTTACTCAGTACGAATTGGCTAGCATACCACACACTAGCTATACAATATAATTGTTATAGCTTGTAGGTACGTGTCATGCGAAGAGGAGCATTGAGTCCTCCGAGTCCCATACCATTCCATCAGTCTTAGGACAAGTGAAAGACAATTTGCATGCTTTTACTAGTTTTGAAATACTCCCATGCTAGTTTTATACTATTTAAAAAGTGATGGTGACTCATCTCATATCATGTGGCACTAATGCACACTATCCCCACCGTCCAAATTATGGGTCCCATCATATCTATGAAGTCACACCGATCAAGCTATCCTAACCATCCAATTAGCATCTATCAAATTGATGGTTGACATTACCTTCGACTCAAATATTCAATTATACTCCATCTATAGAAGTTTCATTTGAATGGTCTAGATTACCTCACAACGGTGCCATTTGTATAGTTGGATAATCTAGTTTTGCTAGGTGTACAGGCATGTGCTAGATGTCACACATGTGCCAGCATGGCACCAAGATCCAATCCGTACATCAGGTTGGTCCAACCTTGTACAAGTTTTCACAAAATAAAAATAAAAATCTGCAGCACTCAACTTGAGGGCCCAATATTGGAAACAGGCCATGCTATCACATATGGGGTGAGCTTCGTTGCACAAGCATGTTCACGTGGCTAAGCTCTAAATAATCACCACCGTTTTCTTAACGGTGTAAAACTAACATGGGTGTAATCTGAGCTATAAATAGCAGTCATCTCATTAGTTTCTTTCTTGCTTTTTATGATTTCCATCACCGCCATTGACGTTGTAGCATGTAGGTATGTGTCGTGCGAATTAGATACCAACAAAGTTAGTAGTGTGGTTACCAAGTTTTGTAGACCCCACCATGATGCATGTGTTGTATCCATACCGTCCATCCATTTGGAGAGATCGTTTTATGGCATGAGAAAAATAATGAGATAGATCTAAAGTTCAAGTGGACCCCACCATAGAAAACGGTGGGGACAGTGACATCCACCGTTCAAAACTTCTTAGATGCTATAGAAGTTTCCGATCAAGATTATATTTTTGTTTTCACTTTATCTATCTCTATGTTAACTTATGAATAGGTTGGATCTAAAAAATATATCATGGTGGGCCCTATAAATGCTTCAAAGGTGGGTGTGACTGATCCCATGGTTTTTTGTGGTGAGTCCACTTGAACTTTAGATTTATCTCATTTTTTTTCTCATGCCATTAAACCATCTCTACAGATTGTTGGATGGTATGAATACAACACACATCATGGTGGGGTTCATAGAGCTTGGTGACGTTAGTAATTTGGTACTAACCTTGTTAGTATCTAATCCGCGCCCACACGTTTCGTGCACAGCACGTCAACACAGTAATATGTTGTGCAAAGATGTTTGGAGACGTGCCTCGAGCTCCGACTTATGCAAACGGCTCAAATGAGATCAAGATTACATGGGCCTCACAATAATGTATTTATTATATCCATATTGTTTATCCATTTTTCGTAATCATTTTAGAGCATGTGTAAAATAAAAATAAAAATTAAATCATATCTAAAACTCAAATGGACAGCACCAAAAATAGCAGCGAGGATAATGATTTTCACTGAAAATGAATCCGAACCTTAATGAATTCGATCTGACTCAGTTTTTCTGACCGAGTTAGATTTGGATTAGACCAGGTCAGAGGTGGTTCGGATCAGTTCAAGTAAGATGACCTAGACTTGGTCCCAGCTCAGATCGAGTTCAGGCCAGGCCATGTAAATTTCCGACCGAATCGAGTTGGACCCAATCCGATCCGACTCGGTCGGATGCCCAGTTCTATAACCGTGAGAATCCAAAAGGCGTGTGCCGTAAAAAGAAGCGAGTAACGCAGTTCGGCGAGCCATCACAACACAAACCAGCTGGCTGGTGTCAAAGCTCTGTCATGATGTATGTGCTTTATCCACGCCTCCATCCATTTTTCCAGCTCATTTTAAGAAATGAGCCAAAAAAAACGAGGCAGATCCAAAATTCAGGTGGACCACACGCCATAGGAAACGGGGATTGAGCATTTACCGTTGAAAACTGTTTGGGACTCTGAAGTTTTGGATCAAGCTGATATTATCCAGGTCTTTGTGACCTTATCAACAGGTTGGATGGAAAATAATCATTACAGTCGGACCTAGGGAGTTTTTAATGGTGGACATTCAAACGAAACTGTTTTCTTGTGGTGTGGTCCACCTGTGATTTGGATCTGCCTCATTTTGGGCTCATTCAAATAAGATGGCAAGACGGATGGACGGCATGGATAAAACACATACATCATGGTGGAGCCCACAGACCTTCGACAACAGCTAACTTGATGGTGTTAGGTGGGTCACTGGCCAAACCGCGTCCGATAAGCGAGGGAAGGATCGGAAGACTTACAGAGAAGGGAACCAATAAGGTGGGGGCCCACGGGTGGAGGAATCCCATCGAGCGTAGGTCGAGTAATACAGCAACTGGTGGAGCGCATGCGGATGAGACGGTCGGAGGACCCGAGTCGACAGGTCACGCCATATCTCGTCGGGTCTCGAGCCATTTGTTCGAGCCGTCGCGCCTTTCAATGTTTCGTGAATGACTCGAGCCTCTCCAAGAGGTAGCCCGGCTGCAACAATATCTTCTACTTCGATTTCGGATACGCTCTTTCTGCTCTCCATCGATGGCTCTCTCTCTCTCTCTCTCACCCTTTCTCTGTTTTCATTAAAAGGGAGGGGGTTAGTTGACAAATGATCAAACACAGCTGCTGTATCATACATTATGGTGCATCCATTTTATCATCCAACTTGTTATATACGTAGAATATCCTGGCCGTAAAAAACATGGGCCAAACCATGATGATCATATAATGTGAAAATCAGGCCAATCCACATACAGGAGGAAACAACGTCAATATCAATGAACATCCGATGGTACACGATTGAGTGTGGTCGTACCGCCCACACAATAAGTGGATCGGTATGATTTTCCTGTCAAGTACTCATCATGGGGTACCCCACTCTTTTTATGGATAGGATATTCTATATCTATAATACGTCGGTGGAAAAAAGAATGGTTGTATCATAAATTGTGGTACAGGCGCTTATTTCTGATCATTTATCGGGTTTGGTGCGCCCGAGGGGCGCTCACACGTGATGGGAGAGGGTTCGGTGCGAGACAGCGCTGGAAATTGACAAAAATACCCTTGATCGGCTTTGAAAAGAATCCATACTATCATCTCATAAATCATTTGTTAAGTAAATTCGTGGCAACGTCTATCTAATCCCAATTCCCAACCGTCAATGTAATAGAAAGAGAAAAACTTCGGAAGCGGATTGGCTGGTGCAGAGGCCTCCAAGTTATGTGGATCCCATCATAAGGTGTGTGTTATATCCCAACCGTCCTTCCATTTGGCAAGCTCGTCCTAAGGCTTGAGCCATAAAATAAGATAGATCCAAAGATCAATTAGACCAAACTGAAAAAGCAGCGGAGATTGAACGTCTACCATTAAAACCTTTTGGGGGTCACAGAAGCTTTGGATCAATATGATATTTGTTTTTTTCTCTGCATCCAAGTCTGCGTGACATTATGAACAGATTAAATGGAAAATAAACGTTATAGTGGGTCCTACGAATGTTTTAATAGTAAGAGTTATTGTCCCACTGCTATTTGTGGTGTGGTCCACTTAAGCTTGGGATATTAATCACTTTTTGGTTCATGCTCTAAAATGATCTCCCAAGATGGATAAGCGGTGTGGATATGATAAATACATTATTTCGGGCCCATCTAAGTTTGATCTCCTTTGAACAGTTCGTACAAGTGAGATAACTATGAGCAGCAGTTCTCGTCTTCGCACGACACGTACCCACACCAGCCAGATCGGTGATGTGTTTGGTACACCAGCCAATCTGCTACCAAAACGTCGATACTCCGGCAGAGAATGATGGATGAAAGAAGACGCCCCATGTGTAGCGCATATTAAACCGTCCAGTTAGTGTTGAAAATCAGTGGCTTTTTAAAAATATTAAAAAATGAAAATTCAAATTTTTCAAAATTTTAAGATTTTTCTACCAAAAAGCTTTTTGAATTTTTTGAATTAAAAAGTGTTGTGTGTACGCTGTCCCACATCGGAAATGGTTAAAATCTTTTTATGGTTATATAAGATGTTGTGAAGAGTATTCTTACTTGAGCTTTTGGAGGAGGTGATACACGGGTTGCATACCCACTAGAACATATGCACACGCGCACGCTCAGGCTCGAGCACAGGCACGAGTGAGGGCGTGGGTAGTGAGGCAATGTGGCTATAGTGACGCGAGACGATGCGATGGGCCTGTTCAGAGCTTTTGGGCGGTGTGGATATGAAATGAGCCTGAATTTTTATAGGTGACTGAGAGCGGTCAGATCTTAAATCCGATACATCCATCCGTTTCTAACAACGGATAGCTATTTTAAAAGCCACAACAATCTAAAAACAGACGGATCATGATGATCCAACGGTCAGATCCTTTGATCTAACAACCAGATGAACCAGAAACATCTGTGATTAATGGACAACCGCCAGAAACGTTTTTCAAACGTTCTGGACCATTGATTACAGCCTAGCAACAATCCACTACCTGATGCCAATATAAACTGGACCATTCCAGTCTGATTTCATCATCTCAACAAACCATCTCTCCAATCAAATTAGAATACGGTCTATAGCTCCACTCTAAAATATTCAGAACATCTCCACCGTTTGAGTCTTGCCAGAAGTAATCTGCTGCGTTAAAATTGTTCCTCAGTGGACCTATTGTGATTGCTGCTCGCTGGATCCAAAAGGCTTGTCTTATCCTGGAAGCAATTTACCTGTAACCCATCAACAATTGATAAGGAGGCAAATCACACTTTAAGGACAGCATATTTTATACGTGATTCAACCTAGTAAAACATTTTATTTTTCGCATTATTTGTTATTAATTTTCGGTGTATCCAAAATTAGATTCTTAACAATTTAAAGCGTGATTCCATGGACACCGAAAGTGTTGCATCAATCAAACTGATGAACTAGGATTTGATCCGATTGGACCGATTCGATGGTTCAAATTTCACTAGATGGCAGGACAAGCTGAAATTCTTGCTGACCGCTTTGAAGATCTATTACATCCTGAACCCGACTCTCCAGCCATTGCCTAAAGCAAAGGACACTGATACTCATGAACAAATTATTGTCAGGATCAAGCGACAAGAAGATGAACTGATGAACTGCTGTATCATGGCCACATACTCAATGCTCTCTCTAATCGATTGTATGATTTGTACACGACGACCACATCAACAAAAGAAATTTGGAATGCACTGGAATACAAATACAAGACTGAAGAAGAAGGTACATATAAATTTTTGATTACTAGGTATTTCGACTTCACAATGGTAGATAATCTACCGCTGCTTGCCCAAATCCAAGAATTGCAGCTTATTGTAAACAAAATAAAAGCCATAAAATTAATCTTCCTAAACCCTTTCAAGTCGGAGTTATAATTGCAAAATTGCCAATGTCAGAGATTAGATTTTCTACACGTGACATGTTGGTGGGAAAAATGGCTATATCATCACTTATGAACCACTGTATCATTTTGAAAGGTAGATTAGATATTCTACACGTGACATGTTGGTGGGGGAAATGGCTGTATCATTACTTAAGAACCACTGCATCTTTTCTCAAATAATAATAATGATGATGATTATAATAAATAAATAAACCAATGGCAATGTTTATCTCTGGACATTTCTCATTTTTCTTACATGTTCTTACATGTTCCTCTTATGAGATAGGGGATGGTTAGGTGAAAGCAGGTTTTGAATTATGATGAATGAGACATATGGTTTGTTAACCCGAGCCATTGGCTTGTTATGCCCCATCCTCAGCTGGACTATGGCCTGAATTTCATCGACCGGACAATCTTACCCTTTAAATTTGTTGCCTATGGAAAGATGTATAAGAAGAGAAATACAATGGCCCACTTTCAAATGAAAAAGGTCCCATGACTGGCCATCAGGAACTTCCGATCTTAGAAATTTTTTGGGCACGGTCCATCCTTGGAAGAAACATGTCAACAGTCGGGATTACCAAACCATGGGTCCCATTCATTAGACTTGAAAATCCATACGCTCATACGCTATAAAAAGTTGGCCAGGCATCATCTAATCCCTCTGTTAATCAAAACATTTGTTTGTTGGGCCCCTGGTTGATGGACACCCAGCAACAAGAACTTCTCACTATGAAAAAACCCAACATTTCATCAAAATGAGTGCTAAAATAATGCAACAGATTTCCTACATCCCATCAATTTGATACATCTATCTTCAAAAAGGAAACCTTTCCATTGTTATTCGTTATTGTTAAAAGTAACTTTGTGTTAACTGGTTTGGTTTTCTTTTCCCCATATAGATATTGAATAGAACAAGTTATTTTTAGTGTCACTGTATTTTAAAACTAAACGTGCGTTTGGATCATACCTTCCGTTCCACTATCCAATCACCATGTGGGCTTTTCCTGACGTTTCATTGTTTAGTTATGGAACTTTCAATCTGGCTAACTTTGGGGTGTATCAAGTTGACCGAGTACGTGAGCTGATTCGACGAGTCAAACCGAGTTTGAACCAAGTCAAACTCCTCAGCAAGTTTCGCAGTTGCTCAGCTCGATTTCTGGTTGATCCGAGTTGACTCAGCTGAGTTTTGAGTCTAACAGAGTTTTACAATTATGGGTTAGGTCAGTTGGGATTGGGTTGAGCCCTACAAAGTCACACCCCTAATAATAACTAATTCAAAGATGAACAGGTGTTTAAAAAGGAAGCATGTTTAAAAGTAAACGGCTACTTACAACGCAAGGCCAGGCTCGTGCGGAACCAACATTATATGTTTTGCTGATAAACATGTCTGCTGAAAAAAGATGACTGAATATACAAATTTCAGTCCATGCTTCTACCACTCTTTTAAGTCCTCTATCTATTATGTGATTAATATTTAAATAGCAAACCGCCTGGTCCATTCCGCCGCTACTTCATCATGTTTAGCTCTATCATTCAAGTATAAATGTGCAATGCTTGAGACCAGAGGATTATCTGCGAAGATAGGCAATAACCCATGTTGGGGAAGAAGAATAAGAATCTTCAAGACAAATCAAGGGGAATTACAGTAGAAACTGCACTCACAAGGGTCCGGATTGGTGAAAACTGATCTGATTTCCAGTAGCACCTTCGAAATTGTTAGAGCAGGACTCCAGTCTTTCAAGATGTCCAAACTAACGTTGCCAGCAGAATCAACATTGCAATGGTAGATTCGAGTTTTAAATACTACCTAAAAACCAAACAAAGAAGAAGAAGAAGAAGAAATAAACAGTGAGAAAAACAAAAGAAAAAGGGAGAATAAATGGGAAACAATGGGGCACAATGGGGAGTGGGAACGGACACCATAGAAACATCCAGTTGCAATGTTGGATCTAACATGTTGTGTAGGCACAATGGGGAGGGGGACGGTGTTGGATCCAACATGTTGTGAAGGCACAATGGGGAGGGGACAGTGTTGGATCCAACATGTTGTGTATATGTCATCCAACCTAGTCATCAGGTAAGCCCCACCAAGATGAAGGTACCCACCGAAACTCAAGCGATTCCAAAACATAGGTGGGCTACAACAAGTGAATATTTTAGTTTAGACCTAATTGTACATTGTTCCCTGTAGTGTGTCCTACCTGCGTGCTGGATTAGAATGATTCTTGGGAAACAGAGTGGCCATGAGGAGAGGCATCAGATGCATGGTTGGGATTCCACATATAGATCATGGGTGGGCCCCACACAGCTCAAATGCATGGTAATTACCATGCATTCGAACATATGTGATCATACCCCTTACTGAAGTTAGTTATTCCAATTCATTTTATCAAAGCATCCAGACACTTAAATTCAAAAAGAAAACACTGGGCAAATGTTGCATGAGCTTATAATGTCAAAACTAGCTAATGATAAACTAGAAACTTCATGATGAGACAATGGCATATCCTTTTCAAGAGTGCAAGCAGAGGACACGTCATTTTCCATTTGGAGAGTTATGGAGGAAATCACGCGTACCTTGGGAGGCTTGAATGGATAATCACTTGGAAATGTAATGTCAAGAAAGAAAATACCACCCTGGTATGGTGATCCTACAAGTAAGAACATAACGAAATCAACTAAAGCTAGCACACCAAAGTAATTTTTACCAAAGTTGAGGTCAGAAGCCTCCCATTAGAATTAATACTTGTCAAAAGATCATGTATGGAAGACACAGCGCTCTAGAACTAATTGACTCAACTCAAAACTTGGCCCAGTTAACTCGAAATATTGAGATTTTTTTTTTTATAATGACGACAGGGTGTCCCCGCCCCTTTTGAAGGCTATTCCCTGTTGATGCACGCAATTACCCACAAACCACGTGCATCTGGTAAAACACGGAGAAAGGATTTGAAACCACGTCTATGGGGAACAAACCCATGATGCTAGCTGTTCGCCCAAACCCAGGGCAAGATCGAATTATTGAGATTACGAGCCGAATTACTAGAAAACTCGCCACCGGCGAGCCCAACATGCTTCTGACTTGGCGTCAAGTCTCGGTGAGAGGAGGGAAGGGGTGCTTATAGAATAGGCTATCCATAGTGAGAGCCCCATCATAGCAGCAGTTTGAATGACCAAACCATGGGACTATAATTGCAACACTTGTAGGTGAATTTTTATTGCATATGCCATCCATAGTGAGCCCCATCAAAACAGCAGTTTAAATGGATGAACAATGGATTTCTAGGCATGACCAAGGTCAGGTTGAGGTCAACAAAAACTGGCCCAAAAGATTGTTTTTGACAGAACCCTACCCTAACCAGTTTTGACCCGGCTCCATCAACCTTGGGCCCGTGTGTTTTCACATTACCCAACCTAAACCTAAGCTACCTGACTGACCCAATTCAAATTTCTGGATTAGAGTCCAACCCAACCTTACCCCTTCTAGCATCTAGCCTATACAAATGTGGGCATGGTTCCTTGATCTAGACCATCGGTAATGGTCACTGTGAACAAATATCACCGAGATTTTGAAATTTCTGCAATATATTCACGAGAAATTAATGAAACAATATTACTGATAATTTCCCAAGATTTTCAAAATATAGGCAGTTTTAACTTTCGTGAAAACATCCTGATAATAAACTCGAAATTATTTAAAAATTACAGCTGATTTTGTATAATTATTTAGTTCAGATTTTAAAGTTTTAATAACATATATTTTTTTTTAAAAAAAAAAGTAACTTCTAATAACAGATTCTGTTTTTTAGCAAATTTTCTGAACAATATCCCAAGAAAAACCTCAAAATTTTAAAAATCTATTGAGAAATTCCCGAAATTTGTATGGTAATTGTCAAGCCGTTCAGCATTTGTATATCCATTCGGGTCGGGTAGGGTCGGGTCGGGTCAACTGGTACATGCACATTTGGGCGGAGTATTGTGAAACTCATATACATAAAACCCTAACTTCCATGGACAGTTATAGGCAGTTACAATCAGTTATAGACAGTTATAGAGAGAGAGAGAGAGAGAGAGAGAGAGAGAGAGAGAGAGAGAGAGAGGAACAGAGGAGAATGCCTTGAGGACCGATGATGGTGGAGATCCATTGGTAGAGATTGTCGCCTTTGGGTCCAGCAGAGCAGTCAGCAGGTGGGTCTGTATTCAATTCCAGCATCTCCATCTGTATCCTCTTCCCAGACGTCGAAACCGAAGTCGTCGATCCCCACGACCGAACTCCCCCGCCCGAGGAGCTCGTGTTCATGCTCTTCGTCCCCGACATCCCTTCCCTTATCCCCCTTTCTCCCTCTCGTTTTTTCCTTTTTCCTTCCCCCAGGGACCTATTTCATACTCTATTACGCTGTGATGGTTGATACTCAGCTACTCCCCTAGTTTCACAGACACTCGTTTGCTGAATAAGGAACATTGCACTTTCTATGTCAACCGTCCATCCAGTGTCCGCAAATCAGTCAACTAGACAACCAACTCTACTCTACATGACATGCAAATAGCTTTGGACGTTTTTGCTTTTGTTAATTAGACTCAACCCCCCACATTGGTAAAGATAACAATGTTTCACATCCAACGGTTGAGATTTTACAGCATCATCGATCATAACAGTTATAGACAGTTATAATCACGTAGGATTGTTCAACCAATCTAATTTTGGGACAGTAAGTTAATAATAATTTGTTGGATAGTTAATATATGCCACGTGTATAGATCTCGGATACTCTTGTGTATCAAGACTGGAATTAAGGCAGTCTCAATGGGCCAGGCTCAACCATTAGTTTCAAGGCTTGGTCTGTTTTGGAGTGGCTTGTTTGGTTGGTCACAGTCCTGGCCAAGCTTATCCTGGGTTTTCTTGGACCCAAAGATCAGGCAGGTCTCCACTACTAATAGGACTTCAGCTGAGGAAATACGCACAACCCAATGGGCCCCACACTTGCAGTTCAAAAATGGGACCTGGGACCTTTTCAGAATTGCCAGCTCCACCTGATGAATGGCCTGGATCTTGCACACGTATGGAAGCATAAATGAGGAAGCGAAGCTGCAGATATTGCTGAACTGCATTTCATTAGCTTAACCACTATCAATAGAAAAGAACTCCATACAGCTGCCATAAAGAGGAATTAGTTTATACACTGGCAGAACGTGATGGCTTATGCACAGGCGCTAAGAAATTACTCTCGCAGCATATGTTAATTCGAATTGAACTGCCCGAATTCGGGGCTTGTTTGCAGAATTCGGTGGTGCCATGGCTGTTTTGCAACATTTGTAAACTCAAATTAAACTGCTCGAATTCGGAGCTTGTTTGCTGAATTTGGACCGATGGCTGTTTTTCATCCCACAATCAGGTTGGTTGAATAATCTAAACTCTGTTCTGAGCTTATTTGCTGAATTCGGAACAATGGCTGTTTTTTCATCCCAGCTGTCCAATAAATGTCCACCAATTGACTAGTTAAGTAATCAACTGACTGTAACCATGAGCCAATGATCCATATAAAGAGGTGCTTGCCATCTAGGCCTTTTTTTGTGAGTTACCAGTATGCCGTATACAGTGTCTTAGTGTCTGTGCATCAACCATCACACTCTGCCAGTGTATCAAAGTTTTTCTTAGAGGGGAGTTGAAAGTCATTTCATAACAAGAACAAGCAGAAGTATGCACAATTACAAGTGAATCTGATTTAGAAGGAAGAAATAACTGAATAAAAAAGCAATAAGCTAATAACAAACAGCCAAAAAAAGAAAAGAAAAAAATAAATCAACAAGAGTAGCACGGGGTAGATCTCTCGCAGCTTTCAAACTCTTTACTCATTGCATCCTCAACAGCTTCTGCCAACACCAACTGCACCTCGGTGCAAAATTACAAGTGCTTGTCAAACCAAACAATAGCAAGCAAGATCGCCGGAATTAGAAGAATGAGAATGGAAGGCCGCTCTATCAAAGCATTGCTGTCAAGGCCTGCAGGCCCAAATGCTGGAGTCATTAAGCTGCTCGTGTTCGACCTCAGGCTGTTGGGAAGATTATAGTTAGAAGGATGGAGCTGGCAGCAGACAGATCAAAATACGAGAAATGAGTTGGAAAACATACCTTCCTGCAAAGATACACGAACCATAGCCTGCAATGAGAACCCAAAAGAAAGAATCAGATAAGATTTTCTATTTCATGGTTAGGATTTTTTCAGCAGAGAACTACATCAAATATCAGTTACAAGGAGAGAAACCGAGTATATTTCAAACGAGAATACTATTATGATGTAGAAAGCAAAATCCAAAAAGCTGCAGTCATGGGTCACTGAATGTTCTATGGCAAATCCGTGGTACTGCATCTTGTAACTGGCATAGAATGTTAGATAAGATGGTCCTGATCATTTGGTGTATCCCTGAAACTGAGCTTTGGTAGGCCTGCATGTGACAGCTCGCCAACTTTGGGACATGTAGGGCATGGAGCCATGCATCTGGAAGCACCCACCACGTACATGACCTGGCTAGAAAAGCCAGGCCCATCAATTCAGCGAGTGGTTGACATGTGTACTAAAACAATGGACGGTTTAAAAGAGGCAGATGGTCAACATGCAATGGGTGTGGCATGCCGAATGAGCTGTCTGTTGGCCTGATTTTGGGCCAGATCATCTGTATGAAAGGAGGCCACCTGCTGCCCAGATGAGATACCCAATGCATGTGCCAGGCTGGAATGTGCACCCAGCGTTCAGTGCATGGGCTTATGGGTGCCTAAAACAATAAGAGAAGTGCTGAGAGATGAGTCATGGCTATCAAGATAGAAACAGGTGCACTTTCAGTTAACGGGTTTTCTTTTTTTCGTTTCCCTCTCCGATTTTCTTGTCCATTTCCTTTCTCATTGAGTGATTCTTAACCAAAACAACATGAGCCAGTGACAACTGCTGCAATGCACACCAGTCAGATGCCTCACATGGCCCAGGGAAAATCTCAAGTATCAGGCAGTGGGGAGCTGGATTTGAATTGGACCCAAACTTCGAACTGCTAGGCTGGCATATCAAAAACTTTGATTTTGTTCAGCCCAGGCCTGGTCCATTGCCAAGCTGGTATTTTGTCTCCCATAATGGTACGTTCTTTGCAAGTTTTCCCGACAAACCAGTAGCTTCTTTATGTTTTTTGGAAAGAGTCACGATTCAATGTGGGCCGCTCATGTGAGGGGCCAGAAGACGTCAGAAACCCGGGCAGATGGCACACGTGTCAGAATCATCAGGGACGGTATTATGTGAACATGCCATGAACCAAAAATAATGTGGGTCCTCTAATCAGGCAGGTCAAACTTGTATGACAAAAATGGGTGATCAGGGGAAAAAAGGTCCATACATCCAAATTCAACTTGCATGTGTGGCTCACCTGATGAGTGTAATCCAAATTCATACAGTGCACCACTTGATGAATGGCCTGGATCTGTGACACGTGTGCCATCCCCCAGATCTCAGGCATGTATTCTGCACCCTCGCATGATGGACCCTCATTGAATCACAGCCCTTTCAAAATAACCGCTGCAGGGATCCAAATTTTCCAAAACGATATATGTTCCTGGTCCATCTCAAACCCAAGAATGTGTTTCCCTATTGCAGCAGTCTCGGTCCATATCACAGGATGAATTACAGTCAATATAGAACCCAAGAAATGGTATTTGAGGAAGAAATTGGAACTTACTCGGATCCACGGAGCTTATCATAGCTGAACCACCAAAGTCACAGGTCCCACCAGATGACCGTGTTCTGTGGAAATAGTCATTGAAGGCATAGGAAGCATGGTTCTCAGCAGTGTTCGGCTCATAACATGGCTGACCCGGTTGGATGGGAGTGCAGTTTGCTGACCCAGGCCCACAAGCCCAATTCAAACCTGCCAACAGATCACCGGAGTCCACCCCATTCTTGGCCACGCAAAATGCCCCAACCCCTGACGAGTTCCCCCCGATCTGAGCTGCACCACTCAAGCTCAAGGAATACACAGTTGTCCCATTCGGGAAGAAAACCCCCCAGTTCTTCTCAGATGTGGGCCCCGGCCGCAGATCCTCATTGAACAGCTCGTAGAGGTATGCACTGACCGGCATAGCAGGTTGGCTAGGGGTACCTGAACCATTGAGGACATGGCGGATCAGGTTGTTGTTGTAGACCACCGCATTGTCAATCGTGGCATCAGATTCATTGGTCCCGCCGAGCCAGGGCCAGCCGGTTTCCGTCACAAGGACTGGAATCCCGGAGACATTAAGTGCTTCCATGGAGTAGTAAGCAGCATCAACCATGGCTTCAAACATACTAGTGTAATGCAAGAGAGTGTTGGGGTCGACAATCTGCTTGTTTCGAGGGAGTGCACGGGAAAGTGCATAATCGAGTGGGAAAATACCATTCCCGCTGGTGTAACCATAATAAGGATGGGCATTCAACATGAAATAGGAATCGGTTTTCTTCAAAAACTGGAGAAGCTGCCACATGACATTATTCCATGTGGAATTGAAAATGGCCGTGGATGGTGGGAACGGTTTAGGCATCACATCCATAGATTGAGGGGTTGAAATTTTCACAAGAAAGTTGAGGTTAGAAGCCACAAGAGCAGAATGAATGTACCACATGGCAGGAACCAGTACCGCATAGGCATTTGGTATCGTGGTCAGGACCTCACTGCCAACGGCAATGGCCGTGATATTGGTCACTGGCACAAACGCTGCAACATTCCGGTTGACCCAATCTGCCGCAGTCGATCGGGATTCTCCAATGCCCAAAAGCTCTTCGTTGGTGATGCTTACCATCACCTCAATTCCAGTGTTTGCAAGAGCACTTAGCATCTTATGATCAGCATTGAAGAGGCGGATGTGGGTGATCTGCTGGGCCTTCAGGATTTTCACCACATCTGCCGCCGATGGTGGATTGGACAAATCAGTGCCGACGTTCATCCCAACAAATGCACCTAAGAGTATTTGAAAGGCGATTTAACATTTCCGAAGAATGACAATGAAGACACCACCATTATAGAATGAAAGAATATACTGAATGGAGTATGAAGATAGAGTTCGAGCTAAAAATCAGTAACTAGCAGAAATGTCAACTGCACGTGGCTTCTTAAACACCTTATTACAAAACAAGTTCCCATGGAGGTAAGTGGCAGATGAATACAATATCAGGACTGCTCGTTCGTGGCCCCACCAAGGGTGGGACTACCCAACTATCACATTAGTCAGATGATCCTATTGACTTTTATTTGAGTAAAAAACCATCACCGTTTCTTCCTGTATCAATCAAGTGGTTGGGTCCAGTCGTCCTGATCATTGGACAAAAAACCAATCCATAGTGAGGCCCACGTGACAAGCAAACAAATAAACATGTTTGCTAAGTGTCCCCATGGAAATTGTGACCATTAACAGCATGCAATTAGCATTCCTCTACTTCATATTGGCAGCTTTCTATTTCGGTTGAAGGCTGAGGCAAGATCCAATTCATCTGAACAGTAGAAATATATGCAGAAAGAAGCTTTCTCAAAAATCTCTTTGGTATTATTAACATTCGGCTGACAATCAAGTAAATCTCAGACATAGGCATGAAAATATTTAAGCAGTTAAAAAATGGATATACTGGCATACCTGATGTATTGCAAAGCATAAAAACAAGGATCATAAACATGCCGCTTCGCCATTTTCCAGGTAACATCTGGCCCAGAGACTCGAACCGAAGCCTCCAAACCAGCACACTTCCGTCTTCACTAGCAGAATGGAATTGTCAGATTTCAGTAAGACATGAAACATACAGATGGGTATTAAACACAAAGATTTAAAGTTCAACATGGGATAAAAGAATCAAATAGACAAATGTAGAAGAGGGGTAGGAATTAGGGATTTGGGGATGATGAACAAGGGGCTGCTGGGTAAATGGTTGTGTAGGTTTGGGATGGAGAAGGCACATTATGAGAGATACAATTGCTAGCAAATATGGATGGGTTGCAGGAGGGTGTTGCATTAGGGATTCCTCCATGTATAGAGCCTTGACGAACTGGAAAGGGATTGTTTCAGTAATGTCAAAATTTGTGGAGGGGGTTGGTTTTGCCATTTGGGGACAGGGAAGATCTGCTTCTAGGAGGACATGTGGATTTAGGAAGTGCCTTTGCAATCCTTGTTCCTGAGAATTGCTCGTCTGTCCCTAGCCTGCAATATTTTGGAAGTGCAATGCTTCTCAGTGTGCGGCGATTCTATGGTGTGGTTCCCCCGTGCCGATTATTCCTCTCAGAGGAAGAGGTGCTAGAACGGGTTTCATTACTAAACCACATACATCTATGTCGCCTGGTAAGTGGGGAAAGGGTCAGATGCTCTGGCAAAAGGATGAATCTGGGTACTTCTCAGTGTGATCCTTCTACAAGATGCTCCACGAGCAGGGGGACGAGTGGAGAACTCAATAATACTAAGCATGCATGGTCCTACAGTGCTCTTCCAAAGATTGCAGCCTTTAGATGGCTAGTTGGAAGGGAAAGGGTTTTGATTGTGGATAGTGCATTGCAAGCTCCAAATCAATCAATCACCTTACCCTCCAATGCCCCACTGCTCTCAAGGTGTGGAATGGTTTCTTAACCAAATTCAATCTCTCCTGGGTCATGCTGAGTTCAGTTGGTAGTTTCCTGGTGGCTTGGCATGGCGTGTAGGTGGGGAAGGAGGTGAGGGCAATTGGTCAGTTGTGCTTGTTAGCAGACCTTTTGGGCAGTTTGGGAAGAGAGGAATGGGGGATGTTTTTGAAATGCAAGCCACAGTTTAGATCAGGTGATAATGAGGGTGATGGGTTTTGTTAGTCAATGGGGTTCGTGTATCGATGGCAAGAATGATTGTACTTTTCTTTTGTAAGTTGTAATTTGTGCCACCTTGGCGCTTCTCTAATAAAATTACCATTACCGTTCAGAAATATATATATATATATTTGTGGAGGAGCAAGCTCAATTTTTTAAATTTAATTGGTTTCAAGGACAAAGAGTGGAAGTCAACCAGATTCCATGATAACATGAAAGCCATATAAAATAAAGATTAACTACAAATGGGTTCGATGTTTAAACATTTTTTATTTTTTTTGAAAGGTGCAATATTATTAGGCCAGAGCCAAAAGAAAACTACAAAGGTAACAAATGAGAGAGGAAAAAAACCTAAAACTAAGAACAAAGCAAAAACCCAAAAACAATAAAACAGCAGCAGCCCCCAAGGCCAGAAGAGGATCAAAAAGAACCCTTAACAACAAGAGACTCAAGGAGCCAAGTCTCAAAAGAGGAGAACTCTGTTGAAAAAGCCACAAATAGACTCTTGTTGTAGAAGCACCTATTGTTTCTCTCTCCCAAATAGCCCTGATGGGCTGAAAGAAGGATCAGCCTCCATTTCTTTCTACCCAGATTTCCTCCATCTGCTGGTTGCCAGGCATCCAGAAGACCATCGATGGAGGCAGGCACGACCCAAGAAACATTTGCTAAAGCTAGCACCCCAGACCAAATGTATATCGAGAAAGAGCAATGCATAAACAAATGGTCAATGGATTCTGAGTTTTGTTGACATAACAGACATGTTTGGGAGGATCATTCCCCGCTTTTGCAGGTTATCGATAATGAGCACTCAACTTCTTCCTACTAGCCACATAAAAGCCCCCATTTTTGAACGAGCTCCATATGACCAAATGAAGCAAGAGGGACAAGGATTTTCCAGAGTTGCCAACTTGGTGGGGATTTCATAGAAGGATTGAACTGAGAAACATCCCAACGCATTTAGCTTCCACAAGCAGGAGTCTTCTTCATCCGAAGAATGTAGGTAATCCCTGCAAACGGAACAGTAAAACTAACAATCTCACTGTCCTGCAGGTTCCTCCTGAAAGGAGGGTAACCATAGCCCTTTTGTACTTCTGCCTGAGAGGCATAAGGCCACGGGATTGTTGACATCAGAACAAACAGAGACAAGGTCCAGGAATTCAAAGATGAGAGGCTGGTCTCCCAGCCAAGGCTCCAGCCAAAACCTTAGCCTTTTACCATTTCCCTCGAAAATACCAAACCTTCAAAGATAGAAGCAGCAACCCAATTAATGCCTTTCCATATACATGAGGACCGGTAAAGCGAAGAGGACTTAGTCAACCACCACGTAGAAGAGGGATCATATTTTGCAGCAACCAGGGATCTCCACAGGGCCGACTCCTCTTTAGAAAACCACCCAAAAGTGTTGAATTAACCAGACGCGTAATACCCACTCCCCCTTGAGAATAGGGAGAGCGAGCAAACCTCCTTCCGATTCAAAAGGAGGAATTTTCTGGAAGAGGAACATCCTTGCAAAAGAAAACCCTTTCAGAGCTTATTGATTCTAGAAATAACAGATTTCAAGCATTGGAAGATAGACATATGGTAGACAGGGAGGTTAGCTAAGGAGGCCTTAATTAAGGTTATCTGCCACCGAGAGAGAGAAGACTACTCTTCTAAGAGGAAAGTTTCCTCTCCATTCTTTCGATGACTCTGTACCAAAGGTAGAGTGAAGGCTTTCCCACACAAAGGGGAAGACCAAAATAAGAGGTGCAGAAGGACCCAATGCTGCACCCAAACACAGTCGTTAAACGAGATGTGTCCTCCAGTGAAAGATGAATCTCGAACAATTCGCACTTGGATATATTCACTTTGAAACCCAAGATAGTTTCAGACCAACAAATTGCCATGCTGAGGATATCAACCATAGATTCTTCTGCCTCACAGAACAGGAAAGTATCGTCAGCCAACTGAAGGTAAGAATGCGAGTAGGAAAGTTGTCAATCAAGATACCTTCAGACAGACCTACTTCTTGGCCACAGAGGAGCATTTTGCTTAACGCTTCTAAAACCATGATGAAAAGGAATAGAGACAGTGGATCTCCCCGACGAAGACCCCTTGGAGAGTTAAAAACCTCGAAGGGGGCTACATTAATCAAAATGGAAAATCTAGCCGAGGAAATGCACGAGCGAATCCACTTTCTCCACTTGCATCGAAATCCTAGATGAGAAAGCCATGTAGTCCAAAAACAACTAGTCTACATGATCATAAGCTTTCTCAAGGTCCAATTTGCAGACTACCCCTAATCTCTTAGCTCTAAAACAAGAGTCAAGAATCGAGATCATGAAGTAATCTTTGACTAAGGATTTTAGCTACAACAAATGCACTCTGATACAGGGAGATAAATTACAGAATAACCTGAAGTAATCTTTGACTGAGGATTTTAGCTGCAATTTTGTAGGGGCTCCTGATCAAACTAACGGGACAAAAATCTTTCTAACTGCTCCCTCCAACTTAGGAATGAGGGCAATGAAGGCGCATACCAGCTCAGGGGTTAAAGAACCATAACAGAAAGTCCTCAATAAAACGAAACATATCCTCCTTTATCAATTACCAAATTCATGGTTCGTTCCAAAAACAATTAATCCAATAGAAATAAATGAGAATTTTTTTTTGAAATACATCAAATAACTAAAACGCATCAAATTGAAAAACGTGTGGTATATAAATTATCAAATGGTGACATGTCCACTGACATTCTCAGCTGAATGACATGAATGCTAGCTTACACTGAAATAGGTAAATGCCTGCTTACATTGAAATATGTGAATGTGTAACTACCCATGTGAAATTTCTGAGAAAACTAGTTCTTAATAGTGATTCAAGATTGCTTTCGAACGTGAAGTATGCATGAAAAAAGTTGCCTTTTGCAAAAGCATCATCTAGAATTTAGATTGAGAAGGAAGAAAGATTCAAAAAGGTAAGTGTAATGCCCCGTCAATAAAACCCTAAATTCCAATTTACAAATGAGACTAACGTTCTCTTTCCCTATTATCAACATTTGACTATATCTCCCCAAATGAATACTCAATTAAATTAGATTTTTAAGACCATGTAAAACTTACCAAGCTCATAGTAAGCCAAGAGTATACTAACCAAATTCAAATCACCCTTTAAAGACACACCCTCTCAAGCACACTATAAAACTAAACGTTGAAAATTAAACTTATCCGGAACCCACTGGAGTTTAGAGATTAATTTCTTGTCCAACCAACTGTTAACACCATAGGAAATGAGTTTACACATACAAACCACGTGGTGCGACCCTCCAAAATCATGGATTTACACAACCTTTGGGTATAAACCTCCAAGATCCGAAGCAAGCTAATAGATGGACTGGATTATACATAATATCATTAGTGGACCCACACTAAACCCAGGAGTACGCAATAAAGTGTACATCCGCAGGTCACACAAAAATGAATCGGGTCAAACTGAGTTTGACGCAAGCCCGCCTGAAATGGAAGGCTATATCCTTCCGTTTTTCACCGAACAACGGTTCGAATGGACGAGCCTGCTGTGATATTTGTGGCCCACCAATGAAGGTCCTCTTAGAGAATCCAGACCCTCTATCGTAAGCAGCAGGGTCCACCGACCATAACCACAGTGGAATCTTATGACATAAAACATATACATGCACACAAATTAGGGCCCAAACAGCATAGTGGAAAAACATCAATTGGAAAGAGAAAAAATCCACATCATCATTGCTCCGTTAGCAAATCCACGCGCTCAGAGACTTCAAAGCCTCGTCCACGCACGTCTTAGAATCCAAGTTATACCAATTTTTTGAAAATATCCACACCCTTAGCCAGAAGGCGGAAAGAATCCTTCTGTTTTTTGTGTTAGCATGATCTTAGCCCTTCCCCGCCTTCTAAAAGACTCACACGATCAATCTGGAGCATTAAAGCTAAGGCTGCCAGGAGCCTAGTATCGAACCAAGAATCTAACGAGATTTTGGCGAGAATTTAAAACGGCGCGAAACATTATAAGAATAAATGTGTTTCCAAGACTTATTAGAAGTAAACTTATGCTTACAAGGTTCATCAATATGAAGCAAGAGTAGTAGAGGTGTAAACATGTTCACAAGATCTTACAATTCACCAAGTTTATAGAGAATGTTAGAAGTAAACTTATGCTTACAAGGTTCATCAATATGAAGCAAGAGTAGTAGAAGTGTAAACATGTTCACAAGATCTTACAGTTCACCAATGTTTATAGTAATCACTTTCCTAAAGCTCAGCTCACTTGCTAGATTAGACTATAATGGAATTCAAATGAATGTAGAAAGCAAAGAGGGTGACACCTCACCTTTTGTGTGGATGTATTTGTCCTAAATATTACTATGATGTGAGTTTACGTATCTTGAAGAAATTCGATTTCAACTTGGTTGAGGAAGGAGTTTGTTCTTCAAGGTGACTGACTGAAGGTATTACCTACAAAAGTTATTTCAATATTTTAGCAGTTCACAACTGAGTCAACACAGTAAAGCTTTCTACTCAGAAGTCATGAGACCCATTTGAGTTTGAGTTGGGAGACATACTTGTTGTCTGTGCAAGATTACTCAACTCCTGATTTTCGTGAGGCTTCCAAGAATCTCCTTAAGAAACCCTTGGTATTGGCTTGAGGATAGCTTAGATCTGACTCAGTTGAGTAACCGATCAAATCAACTCGCTAATGGGTTAAGAGTATTGTTAACTATGGATGGGAGAGATTTTGGTGGGTTACCTAAATAGGAGTTACTCTACAACACTGAAGGAGGCTGAATACATGCACGTCTTGCACCGAGTTCGACCTATTCGAAAAATTCATTCTCTAACTCGGTTCAAGTCAAACTCGAGTCCGATCTGTGCAGTCCGACGGGTTTGGATGAAGGTCAGTGAATTGGATGGGGCGTACGAACGAGTGCTAGGGATGTCGAGCTAGCCACCGAGTCAAACTCGCTTAGAAGACCCATGCTCAAACGACCAAATCGATTCCCGATGACTCGGATGGACCAACAGTCCGGTTGTGGTGAACCTAGAAGCTCGGTGACGGTGGGGTGGTGGCCTAAGCACAGCCACGATGGCTGGGAAATCTTTTTTTCCCTACTTCCTCTACTCAGCTCCTCTTCCTAGCAGTCAGACAGAGTTAGAGTTCAGCCCTGACTCGCTCTAAACTCAGCGACTCGGTCGAGTCGCGACACCAGCGCTCCTACCACTCCAACCGCTATCTTCTCTCTTTCTCTCTCTCTTTTCTTACTATTCCTCAAAAGTTGCCCTAACATTTGGGCTATTTAAATGCTCTGATCCGGTTCTAGAAATTTCTATACTAATCGCGGGATTAGTTACTATATTAGTAATAGAGGATTTGAGAACCTTTACTAAGAGGAGTCTTAAACACGATTTCGTAACTGCACAAGTTCAAACGATTATTCCAGGAGTGTTTCTAATGGGGTGGGCCACACGTTGAATGGTTTAGATTAGTAGATGGGTTAGACCGAAGGAAATGGGTTTTTCGGCCACATTGGAGAAGATGATCTATTCGTCATGACGTTTATGTACTGACCGGTTGATCTGAAGATCTGGGACACTTAGATGGTCTTTTACTCAGGAGGCATGTAGGGTCCACCTTATGGTGAGAGGAGGGTTGTAGGTTAGGTTATGTTAACTGCAATTGAGAACAGGTCGCGCCGTTTCAAATTCTAGCCAAAATCTTGTCAGATTCTTGGTTCGCTACGAAGCTCCTAGCAGCCCTAGCTCCAACGCTCCAGATTGATCGTGAGAGTCTTCTAGAAGGCGGGGAAGGACTAAGATCACGCTAGCACCAAAAACGGAAGGATTCTTTCCGCCTTCTGGCTAGGGGTAGAGATATTTCTTGAAAATTGGTGTAATTTGGATTCTACAACGTGCATGGATGAGGCTTCGAAGTTTCTGAGCGCATGGAGTTGTCGGCGGAGCAATGGTGATGTAGATTTTTCCTCCTTCCGATTGGTGTTTTTGCACTATGCTGTTTGGGCTCTAATTCGTGTGCACGTACATGTTTTATGTCATGAGATCCCACTGTGGTTATGGTTGGTGGACCCTGTTGCTTACGATAGACGGTCTGGATTCTCTGAGAAGACTTTTGTTGGTGGGCCACACATATCACATCAGGTTCATCCATTCGAACCGTTGTTCAGCAGGAACGAGAAACAAAAGAATATAGCATTCCATTTTGGGCGGGCTCGGGTCAAACTGAGTTTGACCCAATTCATTGTTTGTGTGACCTGCAGACATACACTTTATTGCGTACTCCCGGGTTTAGTGTGGGTGCACTAATGATGTTATGTATAATCCAGTCCATCTATTAGTTTGCTTTGGATCTTAGAGGTTTATACCCAAAGATTGTGTAGATCCATGATTTTGGAGAGTCGCACCACGTGGTTTGTATGTGTAAACTCATTTCCTACGGTGTTAACAGTTGATTCGACGAGAAATCAATCTCTAAACTCCAGTGGGTTCCAAATAAGTTTATTTTTCAACGTTTAGTTTTATAGCGCGCTTGAGAGGGTGTGTTTTTAGAGGGTGATTTGAATTTGGTTAGTACACTCTTGGCTTATTATGAGCTTGGTAAGTTTTACATGGTCTAAAAAACCTAATTTAATTGAGTATTCATTTGGGGAGATATAATCAAATTTTGATAATAGTGAACGAGAAAACATTAGTCTCATTTGTAAATTGGAATTTAGGGTTTTATTGATGGGGCATTACAATAGTATACTCTTGGCTTATTATGAGCTTGGTAAGTTTTACATGGTCTTAAAAATCTAATTTAATTGAATATTCATTTGGGGAGATATAATCAAATGTTGATAATAGGGAAAGAGAAAACGTTAGTCACATTTGTAAATTGGAATTTAGGGTTTTATTGTCGGGGCATTACAGCTAGGCAAGTACAACATGTAGGATAAAGGCAAACACGTGTAATTAAAAACTACATACAAGTTTTAAACAATTATTTCATGGAAACATCCACATTTACAATAAATTTGTCGATTATAATCAACCTATGTAATAGATTATTAGATAGCACTTGATTGTAATCAACCTATCTAATAGTTTATTACATTGCGCATGTGGGATTTTTAGCTCTCATTCCCGGTCCCCAGCCCGGATAAAGAAGGGTTGCATCAGGCTGACAGCCGGCGTCAAACTTATGCCAAAACTTACAACGCGGATAAGGATTGACGGACCCCAATTAGTTGGGATAAGGCCTAGATGATGATGGTGGTGGTGATGCACATTTTACAATAATATTTATGGGGGGGGGGGGGGGGGGGGGGGGGGGGAAGAACTTGAAAACTAGAAAGGAAACCACATATAATGTTGCTGTTAGAAAAATGTCTATACAACAATATTTGCGAAAGCAATTATGTAACACAAACTTTGAAAACTAGTGTAAAAACCAAGCAATGAAACATTTACGTAATGGATCAGGGATCAGATCTAGATACAGGTTCGGGACCACAAAAGAAACATGCCTCGCAAATGGTTTTAAATACTAAACATAATCAAATGAGGGCTAAAAAAATTTCAAATCATATATTTGGGTACGTAAGCAGACCTGATCTCTAATCAGATCCGAGTCTGTAGACCCAGGTCTGATCTGGCTATTAATCAGCTAAATCTTGATGGAGATCTGATAAATCCAGTCAGATACTTAGCGATCCGTGGACACAGGTAGCCATTGCAGCACTACTAGAGTAGTAGGCACAAAGGAACTAAAGTATTCAGTACGAAGATCGAATGTTCTGTACATTCATCTTGAAGTATCAAAACAAACAACGTTCACTTGAAATTGACTACATTTTTTATAGGATGAGTCGTGATCTTTAAGCTACAGTGCCCTTGAAATTGGCATCTGTCATTCCTCAATGATTACATGTTTTCTTTTTTCCCCCTTAAGACTATGCACGTTCTCTAAATGGTAAGAAACAAAAACGCACCTTTCAGTGTCAATAACTCTCGGACACAAAAAGTAGGGTGTACTAGTGGGGGTAGACTGAGTAAAAGATACCTCGTTTCAACATTGAGGTCTTGGTATCGATTCCCTAGTGGGGGTGGCTAACAGTGATGTGTGAACTGACAGTAGGTGTACTAACAAGCTATAAAAATAAAAATAAAAACTCTCGGACACAACTATCAAAAGAAGAAGTATCATATTCCTATTTAAAATGATAATAAGAAAACAGCTGGGCATAGCATCTGAAGAGAAAAAAATACAATATACTACACTTCCTAACAAAAACCAGACGTATCTAAGAAAAATGCAAATGGTACTCCCATCACACGTGCTAGCATGTAACTCGCGGGCAAGAACCTGGCCGTTCATCAGCTAGGCCACCATCTATGCTCGCTGGCCAAAAATCAGGCTAGTCCAGTCATCAAGTGCACCACACATTACCAAGAAATCGGACCGATAGAAAACATTGACTGACAGTCCACATTCAAGATACACATGTGCTTCACTGTCTAGGCCAAGTTACTTGATTATTAGGCTAGGGCATCTAGACAGCAGGGCCCACCTGATGAACAGCCAAGCTGGAACACATATTTGCCAAGCTGTTAAGTGCAGGCGCAAATAGGATTCTCTATCCCACTCGGATGAGTAGAAGGTTTAGCCCATAACTGAAGCTTCATACATCGGAAAAAATCTCAGAGAGAGAGAGAGAAGAAAAATCTACCCCTTTCTATTTTTCCAAAATAAATAAATAAAAACACCGTAAAAGAATATCTAAACAACAAAAAGGAAACACGAACAAGCAAAATAAAGAAGACACAATGGAGAAAACCAAATTCTCGCAACCCAAATTCCAGAAACCAATGACCCATCATAAAAATTAAAATTATATATATATATATATATATATATATATATATATATATATATATATATATATATATCCTAGATTAAACAATCCTAGCAAGAGAATCTCTAAACAACAACAACAACAACAAAGAAAAAAAAAAAAAAAAGCAAAATAGAGAAGATCCAGTTGAGGAAAAAACACATTCTCGCGACCCAGATGCCAGAAACCAACAACCCATCATTAAAATAAAAATCAAAGCGATCCAAAATCGAACGAACCAACTAAAAAGAATCTCTAAACAACAAAAAGGGAAGAAAAAAAATAAAAAAACCACATTATTGCAACCCAGATGCCAGAACCCATATCCCATCATTCAATATATATATATATATATATAGCAGAATCAAATAAATGCAGTAAAAGATTCTCTAAACAACAAAAAAGGCAAGAAAAACAGGCAAAATAAAGAAAACCCACTTGAGAAAAAAAAAAAAAAAAAAAAAGAAGAAGAAGAAGAAAAAGAAGAAGAAGAAAAAAACCCACATTCTTGCAACCCAGATGGCAGAAATCATAACCTATCATTAAAATTATTATTAGTATTATTAAATAAATAAATAAATAAATAAATAAGACACCCAGATGCAGAAATGAAGGGGGAAATAGAAATAGCAAAAAGAGAAAATGCACCTGAAAAAACACAGCCTCTGAAATGCAAGAAACCTATGTTTTGGTATCCTTCAAATTGCTTGGAGGCTTTTGGAAGCTAAAACCCTTAAAAATGGATGTGGGTTTTGGAATAGAGATTTCAGTGGAAGCCTTGAGCTTCAATTTCATTTGAATAAGCGCGTCTTCCTTCCTGATTTGAAAATTCCAGAGGTATACTTTACACGCTCGACACGTGCCAAATTGTTTGTTGCGTTGGACATCCGAGCGGTGCCGATGGTGACCCTTGCCGGAAAAGGCGACGATATTGGGATGGTGCATTGATCAGATGGCCCACATGAACACACGTATATTGGATGCCGATGGCTGGCACGATTCTTTTTGCACCGTCCATCGTTTTGGCATTGAAGTGTCGCACTGTTTCCAACCTGATTGCTGCGTATGGTAATATTTACAACGGGCCCAACCTGATGCACGGGTTTGATGCCCCACATACTTGCCAGGTTGGCACGTGTGTTGCGTGCAGAAGCGCGTGTGAAGAGGATGCGTGTGGGGTTATTGAAAACAAAGAATCCAAAAACCCTGCAAAAGACCAGGAAACTTTTCTTTGTTGGGGAGTTATTTGATACTCCAACCGCGTTCACTTGATGCGCAGGCACTCCGAAGTTGTACACGTGGCATACGTTACTCAAAATGAACAGCAAGAATAGTAGAACCCACTACTTGTAAGTCACAATCCTAAAATCATATTTATGGACAATCCTAACCTTTGATTCGATTAAAATCATTGGATATTTTTATTTTTAACCGTCTTATGAATGCGCACGGTCAGATAATCAAGTAATTTTAATTTTTGGTTCATGTATATTTAAGCTGGGACGTATACATTGGAGTCTAGTTTGAATTAATCGTATGCCACGTAAGCCATTTCTAGATCATTTTTAAGTACCTGCGTTTCATCATTGTACCCTGCCAGAGTATCAAAGCGTCTCTATGGGCTAGACGGTGGGAAAGCATCCAATGTTTGTGGCCTTTGATTGGTGCCTTTTTTGTAACCCTTTTATCTGGCCACGCGTGGCACGCGTGCGCATGATCCTGACCTTTTATCTAGTGCCGTTTGTTAAATGTGCACTTGCCTGACACCCCAGCAGCCGATTGGAGGGGCTTTATGTCCTACCCTTCAATGTGGACAGTTGGACCGCTATCAGATTTAATCGTGCCTTCTATTTATTTTTTTTTATTTTTTTTATTATTTTTTTCTTTTTGTTAGCTTGTTAGTACACCCACTGTCAGTCTACACTTCACTGTTAGCGACCCCACTATTTTCACTGACCGGCCCAGTTGCCGTAACCAAGCAGAGCGCATGGGACGCGGTTTGCAGGGTGACCCTGCTTGTGCCAGCGATCTGTGGGCCCACCTTAAAGTATGTTTTTTTATGAACGTTGTTCAGCCATTTTATCACTACGTTTTTTTTGTTTTTTTTGCCATAAACCCAACATAAATTGACCGATATCCGAAGTTTAATCGCACCACTTGAAACATCGGTGATAGTGTCATTCACCGTTGAAACCTGGAATCTTCTTAAAGCCTACAATAACTGTTTATAAGGTTACATGAACCTGAATGAAAGGAAAACATAAATATTTGTTTCATCCAAAACTTATGCAGCCAAGGAAGTTTCCGGAAGGAAAGAATATCGGCTTCATCCAAAACTTATGTTATCCCAAGGAAGTTTTAAAAAGGTAAGTGTCCAGTCTCACTGTTTACATTGGTGTGTGGTCCACTTGAGCTTAAGATATCCTCTATAATTTTGGGCTTACGAAAAGCGGATGTACGTGGCCGATAATTTGCATCCGTGGAAACTGGTTTATTTTCTCCGAGTGTCCAATACAATTGGTTGGATGAGTAAGATAAGTCCAACATGTGCACAGGTGTCGATGTATCATGTGGATAGAATCTTCAACCATTCAAAATGTGATTAGAACGGAACTTTTACTTCTAGCAAACAGGGCCTAAAGCTCAAAACTATTTATTTCCGCTGATATTGAAGTTCTTGAGAATGGCTTCGGGCGATCCTAGACTCTAGTGTACACAATAGTGTATTTGTCTTACATCTATACTATCTATCAATTTTGACAGTTAATTTTAGGAAATGATTTAAAAAATCAAGTATACCTAACTCTCAAGGGGACCACACCACAACAATCAACGGCTTGGATAGCAAGTGGGTCTCAACGCATAGCTCAATTGTAGACTCTTTACATATTCAATCACCATTACTTTACATGGTCATGGTGTGGTCCATCTGAAATTTGAATTTACTTCGCTTTTGGGATGTGTCCTGAAATGAGCTGGCAAAATTGATGAATAATATAAATGCAAGGCAAATATATTACAGTGGCCCCCACAGGGATCTACCAAAGCCAGTTGAAAGGTTATGCATGCCTTACAAGGTGGGATTTGATTAGAACCAAAGGTACTGCGAGAGATGCAGCTCATCTGTATGTTTGAAAGTTTTTCCATTGAAAAAATGTTCACCTGGCCTCATCCAATCAACGGATGAAATCCTACCACATCATTCCTAGCAGGGCAAGTATCCAATCTGCCGTCGCCTCAAGGTAAACAAAAAGGGCCCAAGGCATGACTCAGCTTCTCTGTCCCTTTTCTCGTTTCTTCTTTTGCCTTTATTTTTAAAATTCTAGTGGGGGCTGGGCCCACTGAAATGCACGCATCACGATCTGTCTGATTGAGGACAGACTCTTTGAGCGTGTGATTTTGTTTGAAAAATGAGGAGCTTCGTTACTTTGCATTAAGACCCGAAAGTCAAGGGACATGACTTCATTCATGTGTGAATGTAACAAGGTTTTCCTTGCATTATGATGACAGCTGCATCATAACATCGAGGGATTGCATGTATTATGATGACAGCTGCATCATAACATCGGGGCGCGGAGTAGCTACTGTGTTTAGTAGCCAGACTTTCTTTTAAGGCCTGTTTGATTTTTATGGTTTCACCTGAAAATGGTAAATACCTGAGAAATGGATGATTATTACCGTTTCACCTGTTTGAATATTCATAGAAATTTCACTTCTTGGACACTGGTCCAAAAGTAGCGGTGGCCATTTTAGGATTCTATCTTGATGTATATGATATATCTGTTCTGTCTATTCATTTTATCACAACATATTGAGATATTAAAAAAAAAATGAGTTAGATCCAACACTCAACTGGCCCATATCAAAAGAAACAATGGTCAAAAGAAGTTTTTAATGGTAAGTATTTAATTCACATATTTCTATGGCGTGGTCCACTTGAGCATTGGATATGCCTCATTTTTTGGCTTATATCATTAAATTTATCTGACATAATGGATGAACGGTGTGGATATACGATATGCATCATGGTGGGACCCAAAAATGTTTTACACTATTTGCCATTTTAACCTCTAAAAAGTAAGCCGTCAAATCAGTTACGGAGAAGAGTGCGGCAACTACGGAAGGAAATAATTATTACCATTTACCTGGGTATTTCCCAGTGAATTAGAAAATCAAACAGGCCCCTGGAGTCACGACACCAAGTTCCGTGAGCCCCGCAATGATGTATGTTTTTTATCCATACCTTACCTCCATTTATAGAGATTATTTTAGTACAATATCTAAAGACTGAGTTAAATCCAAAAGTCCGGTGGACCCTAGCGCAGAAAACAGTGGAGACGGTAACACCCACTGTTAAAATCTTCTAAAGGTCACGAAAATTTTAGATCAAGCTGATATTTGTATTTTTCCTTATTTCATGTCTTTTTTAACTTTTGAACAAATTGAATTTCAAATATACATTATGGTGGACATTATGATAGTTTCAATGGTAGGAATTACTCTCCCCACTGTTTTCTGTGGTGGCGTCAACTACAACTTCTCATCTGCCTAAATCTTTGACTCACACCATAAAATGATATCTTAAAATGGATAGACGGTGTGGATACAACACATACATCATAGTAGGGCCCACAGAACTTGGTGACGTCACTTCAGCATCCAACTCGCTACTCAACCTGTGGGTATCTAATCTGCGTCCATTATATCGAGGGATTGCATATACTGTTTGGCAGGCAAACGATTGTCGATCATTACGGCTAAACAAAATGTACTGTTGGATCTAGGCATTTCAATTACATAAATATTATATCATGTACTGTCCATTCAAGGGGGTTACCAGAGCTCATCTCTCATTGCTAACAACCATTCGATTGATGGGCCCGTTAATCGATTGAGAGTGCTGCTAATCTTACTATCATGATAAGAAAATGGCCGCTACTTGCCCCTTGATTAGTCGAAAAGGGATAGTTATAATAAATGAGCAACGATCTATATGATATCAGTGACCACTTGATAGATTCCACCGTCCAAACTTTTGGTCACGATGGGTTGAGTTGGATCGGGTTGATATCAGGTCCAGCTTGGGCTGAAAGTCCTCAACCAGACTCCTGGTCAGGTTGAGCTTGGGCTGAGGCCTTAGGCATTGAGAGCGGATTAGGCGCAGCTCCAACCTCACCCTACATGGTGCGACCCTGACCAAGGTGGCCCACATTGATGTACGTGTAGTATGTCCATGCGTGCTACCCATCTGCTTTTCGAGATCATTCTAGGGCATGAGACCAAAATGAAGCAAATCCAAATCTTAAGTGAACCACACCATGAAACAGTGAATATTGAACATTAAAAACTTCATGGGATGACAAAAGTCTTGGATCAAATTGAAATTTCTTTTGTTTTTTTTTTCTTTATCCAGATCCGTGTGATCACAGTCAGGCCGCACCATACATCAAGGTGGGCTCCGTGGTCATGTTGAGATATGTCTTAAATTTGAACGTTCACGACGGGTCGTGGGTCAGGTTCGACCAGTCATGGGAGCGGCTCGACTAGTTGTATCCCGATCGACTCAAAGTCCAGCGAGCATAAAATTTTGGGGTCCGGGGTGCTCGACCGGTCAGGGGCCATGCTCGACCGGTCGTGGGTAGCGCTCGACCGGTCGTGGTTACGCAAATTCGTTCCACGATTTTGTGCGGATTGCGGATTTTGAGTCCTTTCGCAACTGAGATGCAGAAGGAAAGTTGCCTAAACTATAAGTAGGTGTTCCTAGAATTTTTTTATAATGTATGAGAAATAATTCTAAGGCTTTCTAAAGGGGTTCTAGAAAAATCAAAGGGTGTAGCAAGGGTGAGATTCGAGGTTGTTTGAATCGGATAAGTCATCTCTCTTTGTAATTTTTATTTTCATAGTGGACATCTGTCGCTTTGTGCCGTGGTTTTTTCACGAAAGGATTTTTCACGTTAAATCTGTGTGTTTTCTTGTATGTGCTTGGTGTCATTGAATTGTTATCTTAGATCTAGATCTGTGTGATTCCGCAGTCAAAATCCTCAACAAGTGGTATCAGAGCTATCGTCGGGGCACAAATCTGAATTTGAGGGATTAGTAATAATGGTGAGCATCAAGTATGAGATTGAGAAGTACTCGGGGAAAAATAATTTTGAGTTATAGAAAATCAAGATGATGAGTTCCTTAATCAAGCAAGGCGAAGATGGTGCTCATCTTGAGGAGCAGAAGTCTACTATGACTGATAACGAGTGGAATGCTCTTGATAAGAAGGTTTTATCATCGATTCGTCTGTCTCACGGATGAGGTTCTCTACGACGTCATGAGGGATAAAACTGCGGCTAAGTTATGGGCGAAGTTAAAGGATATCTATGCGAAAAAATCCTCTAAAAATTGCCTACACTTGAAGCGGCGGTGGTATAACTTTAAAATGACAGAGGGTGGAGATCTGGAGGCTCACATCAGCAACTTTAATAAATTAGTTTGCAAATTGCTGGATATACAGGAAGTAATAAAAGATGAAGAATAAGCATGTCTGTTGTTGAATTCTCTTCCAGCATCGTATGAGTCATTCAAAGACACTATGTACAGCATGAATAAAACTCTGAGTGTCGACACCGTTATCTCAGCCCTTCAAGGGAAGGCTATGAGACAGCTAAACAGTGACATGGGGACATCTTCTGATGCACTGTTTATATTGGGTAGGAATTCTGGATAAGGTATAGGTTCTTCGAGTTCTAGATCCAAATCCAAGGGCAAGGGTAAAGGAAAGGTAAAGTGCTGAAACTGTGGGAAGGAAGGACATGTGAAGAAGGATTATGAATATTCTAAATCAAAGAGGGAATATTCTGAGGCTTCATTCAGGGAGGCCAACACTGTCTTGTCAGATAGATGTGATGATGATGTTTTATCTATGTCTTCGCTCAGACGGCCATACGATAATCGTAAGGACGAGTGGATGCTAGATACAGGGGCATCTTTTCACATGACTCCTCATCGGAGTTGGTTCACCAGCTACAGAAAGTGCGATGGTGGACAGGTATTTATGGGCAATGACATTGCCTGTAATATTGTGGCTGTTGATTCGGTGCGCATCAGGATGTTTGATGGGGTGGAGCATACCTTGACAGATGTGAGGCACGTTCCCAATTTAAAGCAGAATCTGATTTCTCATAGTGTGCTTGAGGTAAAAGGATGCAAGTACACAAGTATTGATGGTGCTTTTAAAGTATCTAAGGGGACACGAGTAATCATGAAAGCGCAACGACTTGTTAACTTGTACAGGTTGATCGAGAGCACTTTAAAATGTGGAGCTACAATGGATGTAACGAATTCCACCTCTGCACGTGTATGGCATGTTGGGCATGACCACATGAGTGAGCAGGGCAGGAAGGCTGAGACCCGCAAACAGAGATACAGAGCAGGTGGAGCAGTCACCTATGAGAAGAATCACACGGCATGATTGCAGGATATCGACGAGGTACATAGATGACTTCAATATCGCAGGGGATTTATCTTCTATTCAGATGGCTCTAAGTAAGCCTAGAGCTGAGAAGTGAAAGGTGATTATGGGCGATGTGATAAATTCGTTATACTAGACCGACATATGAGAGCGGGTAGAGCTTCAAGTGGGCCGAAAAGTGATTGGATGTAGGTAGATCTTCAGGAGGATACAACATAGATACAGGGCGATGTTGGTAGCAAAGGGTTATGCTCAAAGAGAATGGATCGGCTTCTCAGAGATAGTTGTGCCGACGGTATAGCAGGTATCTATTAGATCCGTGATTGACGCTGGTTGGTCAATGTGATCTTGAGCTGGAAAGATGGATGTAGAGTCTGCACTTCTGTAAGGAAAAGTGAAGAGCAAATCTACATGAAACAACTAGAGCGGTTCGACGTTAAAGGTGCTGAGAAAAGACTTTGTAAGAGGTCATGGTTTGACCTGTCGCCTAGGTAGTGGTTTAATTCCTTTATGGATGAAGGATCGGCGGGTTGCAAAGATGGTTCTTGGCATTGAGACTGAAGGAGGAGTAGGCTTTGGTAATCACAGCAGGAATACCTTATGTATAGGTATTGATCAAGGATGTGATGGGCCATGTAGAGCCAGAGAGCGTTCGCTACACGTCTCTCCTCAAGTTTTCCTCAGGACATGTCCCAAAACAGATGAGAAAAAGTAGGATATCTCATGAGCCTTATTTGAATGTGGTTGGCAATGTATGTCATGGTCTGGATTAGACTAGTTATTTCATGGGCTATCAATGTTATGAGCAAGCACTCTGACAAGCAATATTGGGTAGCAGTGAGATGGTAAGAAGACTACGTCTTTCCTTTTGAGAAGACAGGAGCAAAGGTGGCTGAGCCTATGAATTTTGATCCGGCAGACATGCTCACCTAGATCATTTCTAAAGGGAAGTTCAAGTTCTGTGTAACTTCTCTGAGCTTGGTAATAGTGTAAAAGAAAGACGGAGTGTGCACAAGATGTTATGATGTAATATAGAAATAAGAGAAGAAGTCAAAAAGCTACACAGTTCAAGATTGAAAACATGGTGAAGATTGTTGAGATATGTCTTAAATTTGAACGTTCACGACCGATCGTGGGTCAGGTTCGACCGGTCGTGGAAGCGGCTCGACTAATCGTAGCCCACTCGACTCAAAGTCTAGCGAGGATAAAATTTTGAGGTCTGAGATGCTCAACCGGTTGTGGGTCATGCTCAGCCGGTCGTGGCTGGTGCTCGACTGGTCGTGCAATCCGCTCGACCGGTCGTGGTTATGCAGATTCATTCGCGATTTTGTGCAGATTACAGATTTTGAGTCATTTGGCAACTGGGATGCGAAAGGGTAGTTGCCTAAACTATAAGTAGGTGTTCCTATGATTTTTTTTAATATATGAGAAATAATTCTAAGGCTTTCTAAAAGTGTTCTAGGAAAATCAAAAGGGTGTAGTAAGGGTGAGATTCGAGGTTGTTCGAATCAGGTACGTCCTCTCTCTTTGTAATTTATATTTTCATAGTGGAGATCTATTGCTTCGTGCCATGGTTTTTTCCCGAAAGAATTTTTCATGTTAAATCTGTGTGTTCTCTTGTATGTGCTTGGTGCCATTGAATTGCTATCCTAGATCTATATCTGTGTGATTCCACAGTCAAAATCCCCAACAGATCATGGTCACACCATGTTAGGTGAGGCCCTCACTCAAGCATCCTAACCTATCTTATAATATTTTGTGTAAATTATTTATTTTATATATGATAGATCATCAACATCAAGCTTTATTCCAATTTCAGGTTATATGTACAATATATCATAATCATCTACGCCTTGTCTTAATTTGAGGTTGGCTACATTAATCCCATTATGCTAGTCCACTCTATTAAGGGTTAGACCATTAGTTAGCCCATAGGTTATTAAATCTTTTCTTATTAGCCTTTAACTAATACCAATTCACTCATATCTAGTGTGTTTCATTGTCTCAATCACACAATAATCAAACCATTTAAGTTACCTTCCTTCATCTTATAACCCATTGATAGTTTCCTCAAATGTGCTCATTTCTGATTATATCGTTTCTCATGTCACCACTTGTCCCTCTCTACATCCTCATTTTAATTATATTCATCCAATGAACATGTTATTTTTTTAACTACCCTATATTTTATTGTATGAAGTATGACTGATTTTATAGCTATCATATAAAATTTCTTTTTTCAGTTGGAGTGGTACATAGATTCAAATGTACATCTCCAAACTAGACTAGTTCTTTGGCCTGATTTGGCTTAAGCATGACTAAGCTCAAGATTGGTTAGGGTAGAGGATATAGTATGTTTGACAGGGCTGCAGCTTAGGTTTGGGTCAATCCAAACCCAACTTGATTTTGGGTCATGTTGGATCGGATTGTCAAGTCTCGGGTTAGGCTAGGGTTGGAAAAATCTAACCTAATTCATAATCATAGTGGATTTGGGTTGAGAAATTTAGGCCAAGTTAGGAATAACCACATGATACATGTCATAAATGCACTTTTAGTATGCTTGGGCCAAAAGAAGTACAAATGAAAGTGGAAGTAGTAGAATCGGACCTAGTCCTACATGAAGATGATATAATTGGGTCTTAAGCATGTATGATTCAAAGAGATTCATTCTGAATATGGAGAATTTATCGTTTGAAGTATTAATCATAAAAAAATTATCAATTTTGATATAAGAATTGTCACAAAACGCACAATCTATTAATCTTTATTTAACAGTGGTTTTGGGGTCAAAACATATAGAAGTAAGTCGCGGACATATGTTTCACAAAAAACACTTGTCTTGAGAGTTAAAATTAAGATTTTTTTTTTAAAAAAAAAATTATTACTATTAGTAATTTTTGTTTTTATTTATATCTCTTCGTTTTTGAAGTTTGGAGATTTCTATCTTTTTAAAATGTTGTTGAGAATGTTTTGATAAAGTTTATTGATGTTTCTATTTTTGACAATTTTAATTTAAAAAAAAAATAATTTTTGTTATAATTATTTTCGAATTAGGGTTTATGTCTTCAATATAAGTGATATAATTGAACATATCATAATTTAGTAAAATATTTGAGTTTTCTTTCTTATCATTTCTTACCAATTCAAGAACTCTATCTTATGGATTTAAGGTCTTGATTACTTGAGAAAGACGATGATCTTCTTCGTTGTTATTTCAAACTCCTTCCCCGCATCACTACATGTACTAGTGTTGGTTTGGGTTACCATGAGATTAAGTGTAGAGCAATTTAGGTTGGGAACCTAGGTTTGAAATTCAAGATGGATCAAGCCATGGGTCAACCCAACTTAATGTTGGGCTGGGGCGTAAGTTGACGGGCACAACTTGAGTACTACCCCCACTAGGACCTAGCTAGAGACGAATGGTCCTATAAGGGGTCATGTGGGGATATGTATATGTTTTTTATCAAAGTCATCCATCCATTTTGATGGATCATTTAAGGCACCCAAAAGAGAGGTAGATTGAAGGCTCAAATGGACCACACCACAAGAAGTAGTGGAGATTGAATTTCTATTGATAAAAGCTTCCTAGGGCCCACTATGATGTTTATTTGTCATGCAACCTTCATGAGGTCACGTAGACTTGTTTGAAGGGATAACATAAATACTAGCTTGATCCTGACTTTGTGAGCCACCTAAGAAATTCTCAATGGCAAGTTTTCAATCCCCATTGTTTCTTGTGGTGTGGTGTGGTCCACTTGAGCCTTTAATTTGCCTCCTTTTTAAGCTCATATCCTTAAATGATTTGTTAAAATGAATGTACAGCACATAAAAAATGTATACATCAAAATAGACCCCCTGACAGGACCATCCGTCTCTAGGTAGGTCCTAGTGGGGTTAGAATCCAATTCGGGCTGTTCGACCCAACCCCACCAACCCAAGCTGCAAACCTAAGCAGGTCAGCTATTAGTTAGGCCAAGACTCCCAACCCATTAGGTCAATTGGGCTTAAAAAATCAGACAAAGTTGTCGAATCAGGCTGACCTTCGGTCAAGCTTCTGGTTTGTCCGGATGAGCTATGTAAGACCCATATCCTAGTCCGTACTGTTCCGTCGACTCCCGTGGTCGACTTCTAGCAACTTTCGACCTTTATTCAATATTTGCGCGTGACCCTTAGTTACATGTCATCAACCCGAGACTTGTACCCTAGCGACCTCGCCGTTGCCGCGGTTCCGATGCCGTGTCTCACATGCCAAGATGATACCCATGCCGAAAATGTGGGCCCATGTTCAGTTTGAGAAAAACACCACGCGTTACAAAATCTAAGAGAATCTCTACCGAATGTCACATCCATCAATCAATCAATCCCATCAAGGGTCAAGTACATGTCAAGTACACATCACCTCACACTCATCCCCAAGCAACCTCATAAGTTAAAAAGTTCTTACACACCTCATACCTTTCTTACACAATTTACCCCTAAAGTCAAAAAACTCTTACACACCCATCTCTCTCTCTCTCCATATAACCCCTTCTCTCTCTCTTTCTCAACACAATTCCAAGCAACCAAAAGACCACATGTCTATGCATTTCAAGAGAGAAAAGTGATTTTTATGTGGTCCACTTTTCCACCCCAAAATCCTTCATCCTAGCCATTCACCTTTCATCACCCTTCATCAAAGTGAAGCACAAGGAGACCGGTGTTCCAACGAACCAAGAAGATTGAATGATGGGTGCTTCTGTAGGCTTAGATTTTATTTTTTAGATGAAGGGTCAAGTGAAGCCTACCGATTGATGGTATGG
The DNA here is from genome assembly GCA_037074715.1 of Magnolia kwangsiensis. NCBI lineage: Eukaryota > Viridiplantae > Streptophyta > Magnoliopsida > Magnoliales > Magnoliaceae > Magnolia > Magnolia kwangsiensis. Next base: position 105,573,378 of record CM073581.1, read on the forward strand.
ATCTCACTTTGGACCCTAGGTGTGGCCAATGACCCACCTTGATCCTCATGATCATTCCATGATGGAGTCATTCTCCATGGACCCCATCATGATGTTTATTTTTCTTGTATGGATAGGGTCATCTAGACCTTACATTTGGTGGAAAAAGGATCTCTACCGTTGATTTTCGATTTGATGGGCCCACATGTAATGGGACCGGCTTGATGTATGATTGCTTGCAAGGGAGGGCTCATAGTGGCAGAGCCGTCCATCACATGTGTCCCACTCTCTTTCTCTCTCTCTCCCTCTTTTTTTCATTTCTTTTCATGTGATGATGTGGCCGTGTGGCCCACCCGGATGGATCCCACCATGATGTGGGCTTATCATCCACACCGTTCATTTGGTGCTCCCCTTCTTGAAGTGGGCCCCCTCCAAAAATTAGTCACATCCAAAGCTCAGGTGGCCCACATCATAGGAAACAGTGTGGATTGAACGTCTGCCATTGAGACCCTTTTTAGGTGTCACAACGGTTTTGGATCAGTTATGAAATTTGTTTTTCCTCTGCATCTAGGTTTGTATGACCTTATCAATAGATTGGATGGCATATAAACGTTGTGGTGGGCCCCACGCGGGACCCACTGATGTATATGTTGTATTCCACACCGTCCTTAGCATTGGTGGGACGTCTGGTGTACGTCACTCCAACTATAGTTACTGGAGTGGCGTCACTAAGCTCTGTGGGACCCCAAGTATCATCCACGCCAGTCCATCTATATAGGACCCACTATGATGCATGTGTTGCATTTAAACCGTCCATCATTTGGCAAGCTTGTCTTATGACTTGGGGCTAAAAGGAGACAGATCTTTTTATCTGGTCGGCCACTGATAACAGTGGTGGGTTGAACGTCTACCATTGAAACTCCTCTTGCCCAAAGGTTTTGAATAAACATAAAATTTATTTATTTATTCTTATTAGGTCTGTGTGACCTTATCAACCGTTGGATGGAAAAATAAACGTTATGGTGGGCCTTAGGAATTTTAATGGTGGAAATTATCATCACCACTTATATTTGGGTGTGGCCCATTTAATATGCATGGGCCCATTGGTGTAGCCCATTTGATATGCACATGGTCCATGTGATGTGGCCCACTTGCCATGTGAGGACCCATATGAGGGCCCATTGTGATGTATTCAAGGGCCATGGGTTATGGCCCATTGCAATGAACATAAGGCCATTGGTGCAACCCACTGATGCGGCCCACTTGATGAATATAAGGCCCATGTAATATGGCCCATTTGATGTATTTAAGGCCCGATGAGATGTACCTAAGGTCCATTGTAATGTGTGATTCAACCATGGTTTATGTAATGATATTTATGGTGGGTCGTGTCTTAGGAACAATGATGGTTTGACGTCCACATTGTAAGTATAATGTTGGTTAAACGTTCGCATTACGACTCTCCCTAGGGCCCATTGATAGACCCATACTTGTTACGTGCAGGCTGTCTTGGCCCATCTTCGTTGTGAGGATAGTTCATCACTTTATAACATGCTTAGTATAATCTCATGCCTCATGTCATATGCATCACATGTATGCTTTATATAAGTAGTGTCTGATCATAGCATATGTCATTGGGCAGATTACTTGTGGGACTCATTAAAATGAGTTATCCACATGAGCGCATAGTACACGCGAGATTACTGCATGATTGTACGGTATGACTCATGCATCTCGTATATGTGTGACTTGATCACTGTACGCCCTAGCGACATCAGGGTCGTGGCCTCCACAGAAACATTGTAGATGGTCGTATCGGATACTGAAAATATTAGTTCTAACATTATGGGCACTTAAAATGTCCTTGGGTGAAAATTTCAGAACCTTTTTGGTACGAGGGGATGCTCCAAAGTCTAGACCGAGTGAATACATGAGCGCTCGAGTGCCGAATATCAGTAGGCCGCGTCTTTCACTGTGTCGTGGTTGGTTGGAAGGGGGTGTGGCCTTATCCGCCCGAGTGAGGGGGCTATAAGCTAGGCTGAGTTTGACCAGCTCGTAAATAAGTTCGTTATCGACGAGTCGGGTAGGTATTGGCAGACTACTGGTCAAGTGGATAGTGTGGTCTCTTCCACTTGCTTGTTTTGCAGCTAGGAAGGAAACAGTAAGTGTGAAGTGTATTAGACCCTGGTGATATTCAGAGAGGAATTGTACTGATAGTGTACTTAATGAGTACTGGCATGCTTGTTTTGCATCTCGCATATGACATTTGGCTGCATAGGCCTCCCATCACATGGCCTTGGTATAGCCGATAACATTCATGTCTTGCATCATATAGCTTTGCTACAACTGATAACATTCATGGACTTAACGTATATTTTTATATTACTCTAATATTATACACTTGGCGCTTGCCTTGCGCATATACTTACACCACCCTTTAAGCTTTTGTAAGCTTATGCATGACCATTGCGTACAGGTGGCATTGTATCGCAGCAGCACTGAGGTAAAAGCACACATCAGATTATTTTGAAGTTTTTGATCACTTTGTATTTCCCATTCTGCATTATACTTAAAGTTTTTGATATAGTGGATATGTGGTGATGTTGTTTTGTGACTTGGATATGCTCTATTAAAAAAATTCATGCTGAAAATCCTCCTTGTAGGATCCCAGGATCGGAATCTGGCATATGAGTACAGGATCCGAGAATGGGGCACTATGGAAGCTGTCGACGTCGGATTCGGCGATCGAAAATTCTGTGAGCTCATTTTTCGAGCTTGGGGCATGACAAGCTAGACCCAGCCAAGTCCAAGCAATGATAATAACAATAACAACAATAGTAATAATAACAACAAATTTATTTTTCAGTACATCTCATTGAGCTAAAATCTTCCAAATGGATGTTTACGATCCCCTAATTGTATATGTTATGGGAAAATCTGAGCAAAACTTGATAAAAGTCAACGAGCAGAGCCTTGAACTGATAGTAATTCATTCAAACCGGCCTGATTCCAAGTTCTTTTGTAGAGCTTTGACACCAACCTGGAACTCGGAAGAAGCCATTACACATTCGACCTGTTGACTCCAACTAATCAAATCGTTCACGAGCTCGGACGGTCATAAGTGAGGGTCGGCTCGAATGAGAACATGACCGAAGATTACACTAAGGGATTAACTCAAGTAACACATTTATGGAGCATCATCCGGTGCATGATCTCCGGATAATGGCTGACATCAGCGCACGCGTAGCTCTCGCTTAATGACAGAGATCATGTCGAGATTGACAGGCACGTTTACTGCAATCAAAAGGTATAAATAGGGAATATATCGACAGAAATAGGTACGTAATATATCACACCCTAAACTTACTCTACACTACTTAGACCCAGATTCCTAGCCTGACTTTGGCATCGATGGATCCCCTGCTCTAGCCAGGGTCTCCTTTGTCTTTCTCTTATGCAGGATATAGGGCTCTGTTTAAGTGCTCGGAGCTCAATAAAGGGTGAACCAGATTTTAGCATCAACATGTTAGCGTCGTCTAAGGAAAATCGTAACAAAAAGTCATAACTTTATCAAAGATAGTTCGAGGAAAGAAGAAAGCACTTTCAGTAGCATCGGCAGAACCAGAGCCTACTGGACAACAACGCTCATCTTCAACACTTCATGCTGAATCAGCTCTAACGAGATCATCCCAACGGACTGGGAGCCAGGAGACAAATATCGTGCGTTGCAGAATCAAGTACAAGCATTGGTTAATGAGATCAACCAAATGAAACAGCAGCAAGTAAAACAACAACCAACCCCTGATTAAGAGGAGGTCACTCCGAGGGGGACAGAACAGCCCGTCCCCGTAAGTTCATGGGCAAGGGCATCCCAAAATATCTCGGCTCAAGCATTGATTCATGCACGAAATGCAATGACTCGAGCGCTGACCTATGTGTCTGAGACCTCAGCGTTGGCTCCAACTGATCTCCGACATGAATTGGAGATGAGAAGAAAGGGCAAAACGCCCGAGGACGAGGTTCCTCGCGAGACTGTCGTTAAGAACAGAGACCCATGGGAGGCTCAACTTGATGAGCTTCGAAATCAAATTAAGAGCTTACAGCGGGATCACAAAACATCGACCCCGACCGCAGTGGAAGGAATGATAGAGGAGGCCAAGCCTCCATTTACTAGTGATATCATAGGTGCGGCAATGCCTCCAAGGCTTAGAATACCCCCCATCATTCAATATTTGGGTTCTGGGGACCCGACAGAGCACATGGAGTCCTACCCCTCATGGATGCAAATCCAGTCCGCATCAGAGATGATGATGTACAGAGCGTTCTCCATAACCCTCACAAGGGCCGCGAGAAATTGGTATTAACAACTTAAGCCGAGGTCAATCAACAAATTCGTCGAGCTCAGTAGGACATTCCTGACACAGTTCATTGTCGAGAAGAAGAGTCATAAGTCTTCAACTCATCTACTCACTCTTAAGAAAAAAAGCTGAGAGTCATTGAAAGATTATATCTCTAGCTTCAACGAGGAGGCTCTTCAGGTCAACGACTACTCAGATAAAATGGCTTTGATCGCAATGATCAGTGGGCTCAAAGATGGAAGGTTCCTTTTCTCGATAGGAAAGAGCCCGCCAACTACGCTTGGAGAACTCATAAGCCGAGCTCAAAAGTATACGAACGCTGAGGAGTTCTTCGGCTCGCGGAAGAATAATCAAAGCTCGGAACATTCATCTAAAGAAAAGAGGCAAAATGACGGAGCACCACCATAAGTGAACAAAAGCAGGTCAGATGATAATGCCTGTCGTGATCGGATGTCGAGCAGAAGACCGAAAAGTAAGTTCAACTCATATACTCCCCTCAATACGTCTCCGGAGCAGATCTTGTTATATATCTGGGACAAGAGGCTACTGCATCGGCCGAGCTGCATGAAGATAAAAGCAAGCCAACGAGACAAGCGTAATTACTATCGCTTTCATCGCGACCATGGCACAGCACTGGTGATTGTGTCGACCTGAAAGAAGAGATTGAAACTCTTATTTGCAATGGGCATCTGTGACAATATGTGAAGGAGGAAAAATAATCTCGAAAGGACGAATCATCGAGCTGGGCAACAGATGATGTCATCAAGATTTGAATGATATATGGGAAACCATCAGGAGGTGGGGATTCGAACCAAGCTCGGAAAGCCCACGCTCGAAGTATTGACCCTAAGCATTATGTCTACCTTGTCGATAGGCCGAGCAAGGAGCCTTAGATGAGTCCATGCAATCAAACATTCACGAAAGACGACACGCGAGGGATCCAGCACCCTCATGACAATGCACTAGTGGTCGAAATGACCATAGACAATTAAAAAGTGTATCGAATTCTGTTCGATACCGGAAGCTCAGCCGACATCCTGTATTATGAGGCATTTTCCAAGATGAGAATTGATAGATCGCATCTTCGACCCATTCGGACCCCATTACATGGTTTTGCTGGTGATAAAGTAATCTCAGAGAGAGCGATCTCCCTCCCGGTCACAGCTGGAGAAGGTCAGAACTAGGTCACTCTGTTAATCGACTTCCTGGTAGTAAATACACCCTCGGCCTACAATGTCATTCTCAGCCGACCCTCCATCAAGTCCATGAGGGTGGTAGTATTTACATACCACTCAATGATGAAATTCCTTACGTTGGGGGAGTCAGATACCTCCGAGGAGATCAATGGAAGGCACGACGATGCTATTTGGTGGCAGTCAGGAAGGGCGCGGTAAAATAGGCTCTTATAGTCAACATGCTTGACCTTAGAGAAGGTGGTTCGGAGAGCTCTTCCATAGAATACCTTATAGTCCTTCCTCTCGATGACGTGGAGCCGACCAAGATAGTTCAGCTTTGATTGTCGTTGTTCGATGACCTGCAAACCCTGATGCTTGACTTCCTTAAGTAACACCGAGATGTCTTTGTTTGGACTCATCACGATATGTTAGGTATTCCTCCTGAGGTGATTGTCCATAGGCTCAACATGGAACTAGAACATAAGCTAGTAAAAAAGAAAAGAAGAGCTTTTGAGCCTGAGAGGTATATTGCAATTGCCGACGAGGTTTCTAAACTCCTCGACGCTGGCTTCATCGAATAAATCCATTACCCAGATTGGATCGAGAGCGTGGTGCTCGTAAAGAAGGCTAATGGAAAATGACAGGTCTGTGTGGATTACTCCGACCTGAACAAAGCATGCCCCAGGGACAGTTTCCCCCTCCTCCGAATCGACCAATTAGTCGATAGCACAACCGGGCATGAGCTCCTCGCTTTCATGGACGCATACTCAGGCTACAATCAGATAGTGATGTACTGTCTAGACAGATGAAAGACAACCTTCGTCACCAACAAAGGGCTCTACTGTTATTGGGTCATGCTCTTTGGTCTGAAGAATGTTGGTGTGACATATCAGAAGTTTGTAAACCAGATGTTCACCCAATAGATCGGTCAGACTATGAAGGTCTACGTCGACGACATGCTCGTAAAGAGCATCAAAGTATCTGATCACATCTCATACCTCAGAGAGACTTTCTCAATTCTGCGAAGTATCGTGTGGAGCTGAACCCGGCCGAGTGCGCTTTTGGTGTGGGGTCAGATAAATTCCTTGGTTTCCAAGTCAATCAGAAATGCATGAAGAAAATCCTGAAAAGATTAGGGCTCTGCTCGATATAAGCTCGCCTTGGACAGTGAAAGATATTTAATGCCTCACTGGAAGGGTCGCCACGCTCAGCCGTTTCATCTCCAGAGCTACTGATAAGTGTCTCCCATTCTTCTAACAATTGAAGGGTCACAAGAAAACAGAATGGACCTCGGATTGTGAGCAAGTCTTTCAGCAACTGAAGCAACATTTCGGATCGCCACCATTACTATCCAAACCAGAGGAAGGGGAGCCCTTGTTTCTTTACTTGGCAGTTTCCGCATCAACCGTCAGCTTGGGTCTTATTAGAGAAGCTGGAGGCAAGCAGCATCTTGCTTATTATACCAGCAATACCCTGGTTCCAGCAGAGACAAGACATCCGAGTAGGGAAAAGCTGGCCTTAAGTCTGGTCGTCTCTGCACGAAGACTACGTTCATACTTCCAAACACATTCCATTGTTGTCATCACAGATTCACCACTTCAAAAAGTGCTCCAAAAGCTGGAGGTGTCCGAACATTTAACTAAGTGCGCTGTTGAACTCAGAGAATTCGATATACAATATCGGCCGAGGACTGCAATCAAAGGTCAAACGGTGGCTGATTTTATAACTGAATTTACTTCCCCGAATAGTGGACTCGGAAGAATCGGTTCAGAGGTATCAGCAGACTCAGTGACGAGACCTGTTGTTCCTCCAGTCCCTTCACCTCCTGAGGACACTGGGCCAGAGACAAGATTTGATAGATGGACTCTGTTCGTGGACGGGTCATCTAAGTCAAAGCGAAGAGTAGGGGTCGTTCTGTTCGCACCCGACACGACCACCATTCAGTACGCATTAGGCTTGACTTTAAAGCATCAAACAACGAGGCAGAATATAAAGCACTGTTAACTGGGCTCAGGTTATTCATCGACTTAGGAGTCCAGCTCATTGATGTCCGGTGCAATTCTCAACTCGTTGTGAACCAAGTGTTAACAGAGTACGAGGCGAAGGAAGCAAGGATGATATCCTATTTGGGAGAAACACGAAAAATAATGGAGAAATTCAAAGACTACGTCATGAATGAAACACCGAGAGTTGAAAACTCCAGGGCCGATGCCCTTGGAAAGTTGGCCTCGACAATTGAAGGGAATATCCTGAGGATTGTCCCTGTGGAGTTCCTGGATAAGCCGAGCATCGATTGAACCGACCAAGAAACCATCAACCTGGTGCAAGCATCTACGAGTTGGATGGATCCTATAGTCAAATACCTCACGAGCAGCGAGGTCCCTCAGGATAAGTTGGAAGCTCGACATCTGAGAGTTAGAGCAGCGCGGTACACGGTCATGGGTGACATGTTGTACAAAAAAGGGTACTCCCAATCGTACCTCAGATGTCTCCGACCTAATGAAGTAGAATACGTGATCCGAGAGATATATGAATGAATTTGTGAGAATCACTTTAGGGGTCGTGCCTTGGCCCAGAAGATACTTCGTCAGGGAAACTTCTAGCTGACAATTCAAGAAGATTTTAAGGGTTTCGCCAAAGATGCGATAAGTATTAGAGATTTGCTACCTTCCCGAGGCAACCAGTGGAATAGCTGACACCTATGAGCGGACCATGATCATTTGCCCAATGGGGGATTGACATCATTGGACCTCTACCTTGAGATAAAGGTAGACCAAAATTACAATCGTAACGGTGAATTATTTCACCAAATGAGTAGAGGTCGAGCCCGTGGCAAAGATTATGGAGTAGAAGATAACAAATTTTGTCTAGAAGATTGTCATGTATCGGTTTGGCATCCCGCACACCACTGTATCAGATAACGGGAAATAGTTCGATAAGGACAGATTCAGGGGTGAGTGTCGAAGGTTTGGCATTGTCAACGCTTACTCGTCGCCTCATCATCCTCAGTCCAGTGGCCAAATGGAAGCTGTGAATAAGATCATTAAGAACCATCTCAAGACAAATTTAGAGAAAGCCAAGGGCAATTGGGCTAAGGAACTTCCGTCCATCCTTTGGGCGTACAGAACCACTGCTCAGTCAACTACAGGAGAGACTTTGTTCTCCCTTTTATATAGCTCGAAAGCTGTCGTCCCGGTCAAGATAGGACTTCCCACTACTCGACTGCGAACCTCTCAAGATGAGTAGAAAACTAAGTTGATCACAACAAGCCTCGACTTACTCGAAGAGTTGCGAAACACTACAGGACTACGGGTCGCGGCTCAGCATCAACAGGCCGCGCATTTTTACAATTCCAGAGTTAAAACAAGACGATTCCGACATGGTGATCTCGTCCTTCGCCGCGTGTTTCAGAACAATGCAGAACCCGGAGTGAAGTCCTTGGGACCGAAATGAGAGGGACCCCCCTGAGTAATTGGCTCAGCTAAACCAGGGTCTTATCACTTGGAGGATTTAGAAGGAAGACCATTGCCACATCCATGAAATGCTTAACACTTGAATATCTACTATCCGTAAAGGAAAAATAATGTATGGGTCAACATTATTAATAAAGAATGTATTTTTCTACATAAAGTTATTTCACATGAGACTTCCTTCGAGGAAAAAGATCTCAATGACGAGCCGATCATTTAAAAATGTTCGCATCGTCATCTTAGTACACTATGAGGGACCATTTCTCATGTGCAGAAATGAAATCTTTCGACGAGATGACCCTTGGAAAAGAGGTCGACTCATCATTCGATAGTCAGACAGATCCAACAATACATTCACAACCCAATTGAATCATTATTCAAAAAAATAAATTAAAATTAAAAGTGCTTCAACGTTTTACTCAATGTGTGTGTATCACTCTCCCCGAGGAGCAGGGTCGGCCGTGGAATAGGGAGGTTGAGCGTCAGGAGCCCTTTCGGCCTCGGCTGTAATTGAAGCATTCTCGACCTCAACAACATCAGGATAGCATCATCAGTCGCCAAAGATTCAAGGTCCAAATCTGGATAGAGACCTCTAACATCGCCCGACCAAGCATTGTAGGCTGTGTTATAAGCATAGTAGTAGATTCTATCCAACTTGACGGATCGCTCTGCTGATGACTTAAACTCCTCAACAGCCGTAACAGCTTGTAAAGCAGCCAAGGCTTCGAGCTCGATGCGTTGTTTGGCCAGCTCATTAGCAGTGTCATGTCTGGCCTGCCCAAGCTCAGCTGCAACCATGCATTGTCCTCCTCCACATGTTCAAGGAGAGCCTTTAAGATTGTCAGCTCGGACTCGGCCGAATTCAAGCAAAACTGTAGCCCATTGACCTCCCCTTGAAGCATCAGCTCCCTCAGCTGGCCTTTCCCTACCAGGCCCTTTAGTTTCTCCTACTCCACGGCCGAGGCCTTCAAGAGCCCTTCCAACTCGGCCTTCTCCCCCTCGATCCAAGTCATCGCCTTTAGTCTTTCTCGAATCAAGACAAACATCGGCAACGCCTGAAAAAGCAAGGGGTTAGAGAATAGAAACGACGATTAAAGCCAGCAAGTCACACTGAAATCTTACCGTATAGCAGACCGAGGTGAAGTCGTTGACGAATGACTCAGGAACGCGTGTAAGAGTATTAGTGATTGACGCCTCGGTCATGTGCTTGGCCGCCCAGTCATTCAGTAGAGACATGCGGTAGTTGGGCATAAAGGTATCCGGTACCGAGGGAGGAACCAGACTAGCGGCTCTATGATGCTGCTAGCAGCTGAGGCTTGGGGCACAACCTCGGGCGTGACTGCACCTCCGATTAAGGTGTCGGTTCGGCCAACCAAGAAATCTGCCTCAACAGCGATAAGGATGATGTCCATAGGCTCACCTAAGACGTCCTTATCATAAGAGAGATCCGTTGTGGCAGTCTCTCCGACTACCTCCCTTTGAATCCCAGGTGGAGGATGTGAAGCTTTAGGAGGAGCCTCGGGGGCTGGAGCAGGGACTACGGTGACTTCGGCCACAAATGGCTCGGCTGTGGCAGGCTCGGCCGTGGAAGAGGTAGTCTTCTTCTTCTTAGCCGTGATTTTTACATGGGGCTCCGTTGTCATTATTATGCTAAGGGGGGGAGGGGGGGGGACGCGACACCAACGCCCTCTTCCTCTTGGAGCCTAAAGCCTCGGATATACCTGGTCACAGGGGTTCAGTTCAGAATTATGTCAACAAGGGAAACCAAAGTTATGTGCGAAACCGTTAGACTCACCTAGGGTGGTGGGGAGAGGCTTGAATCTACAGAAACCAGACTGAAAAAGATTGTCTGGATTGATGATGTTGTGCTAAACGCGCTGCTCTTCCTTGAGCACCTGAGCCCTAACAACTTCAGCTCGAAGGAAGGGTGACAGCTTTGAAAGACCTTTTAATTAATCTACAAACAGAAGGCACAGGTTAGAACAAAGAACGAACAAGAAAAATAAAATGCAATACGGACCTCAAAAGATTCTGCCTGGGTTAGAAAATTTTGTGGGTGCTTTGACCCGTAGGTGTCTAAGCTCAGACGCTAACACCTCCCACTCTCCCGAGGCCCAAAACCATTTTTCCTTCCAATCCTTATTGGAATAGGGGAGACTGGCTGCGAAGCCCGGAGTTCATTGGGCTCTCGCTGAGAAATAATACCAGCATAGCTCAGATGAGTCGTGCTTGGCTTGGTACATGGATAAAAATTTATCTGGCGACAAATCCTGGTTCTTGAGTTGGCGTCAGATAATGTACGAGGAGACCAAAATTTATCAAGTGTTAGGGATGAGCTAACCCGACGCTAGCTTAAGACATGCAATCATCACATGCACAAAAGGATGAATGGGAAACTGGAGCCCGCACTAGAGGGCGTAGATGAAGATAGTGACTTCTCCATGAGCTAGGACTCAATAAAAATTGAGCCCTCAGGTATGGAGTCGGGGATCTGCTACTCGGCACAGATTTGGGTCATCTGGGACTCAACCAAAATCGAGCCCTCAGGTATAGCCATTTCAAACCGACCTCCCGGAAGCCCGGCCATTGCCCTTGCAGTCGGATCCCGAGGTATTCTTCTAGATCCTTTGGTGCGACCCTTAGCCTTTGGACTCGCGGTCTTCTTTACTGGAGGTTGGAGGGGTATTGCCTCAAAGGGACCTTCTGAGCCCCGGCTGTAAGACCCGTATCCTAATTCGCACTGTTCCGTTGATTTCCGCGACCCTTCTCGTCAAATTCCGGCAATCCGTGACTTATGGTTGACGTTGCGCACGACCGTAAGTTGTATCCTATTCATTTGAGCCGGCTTAATCCGAGACTTGTATCATTGCGACCGCACCGTCGCCGCGGTTCCAACGCCGCAACTCACGCACCGATCCGATACCCAGACGATGAGATACGGACCCACGTTCAGTTCGAGCAAAAACACCGCGCGTTGCAAATCTCAAGAAATCTCTACAAAGTGTCCCATCAATCACATCAATCAATCCCATCAATCACCTCTCATGTCAAGTACAAGCACCCATACTTCCTTTCTCCACAAGTCAAGCAACCACCCAAGTCAACTAACACATCACCTCACCCATCACTCACATCCATCAACCATCACCCCTTCACATCACTCCATCTCTCATTAATCACACCTCTCTCTCTCTCTCTCTCATTTCTCAACACTCCAACTCCAAGCAAGGAAGAGAGAGCTCACGTCCAAGCTCTCTTCCATGAGAAAGAAGTGATTTTAGTGGCCCACTTCCCATCTCCAAATCTCATCATCCTAGCCATCCATTTCCCATCTCCACCATCAAAGTGAAGCTCTAGGTGACCGGCTATCCAACGGACCAAGAAGATTAAGAGGTAGGTGCTTTGATGGAGTAGTTTTTCATGTTTTTAAGGTGGGTCAAGTGAGGCCAACCGATCAATGGTTTGGATCTCACTTGGGACCCTAAGATGTGGCCAATGGCTCATCTTAATCATCAAGATCATTCCATGATGGGGCCATTCTCCATGGACCCCATCATGATGTTTACTTTCCTTGTATTGAAGAGGTCATCTAGACCGTCCATTTCTAGTGGAGAGGGATCTTCACCGTCGATCTTTTGTTTGAATGACCCATTGCTGTATGATTGGATGGTTGAACGGAGGGCCCATAGTATCGGGGTCCCTCCATCACACGTGTGTCCCACTTTTCTCTCTTTCTCTCCCTCTCGTTTTTATTTATCTTTCTTGAATGTTGAGGAGGCCATGAGGCCCACTTGAATGAGCCCCACATGAAATATGCAATATTTCCTTTTAAGCCGTCCATGGGTGGGGCCCATCTTAAATGCATCTTCCATCATGTGATGGGCCACCTAAATAGGGCCCACCTTGAATATATATATGATGAACCCAAAAAAAAAAAAAAAATGCAAAACGCCCAGCGTCTCTGGACGTTGCACACTGAAAACATAAATATGAGGGTCATTGGGGTGGGTTACTTGTACAGGAACCACCTTAATGCATATATCCAATCCGTGCCGTTCATCCCTTTCCTCATATTATTCTAGGCGTTGAGCCAAAATATGGAGCCGATCCAACTGGCTAGTGGGCCATGGTTTTAAAAATATTACTATTACCATTAAAACCTTTCTAGATTTTTTGTACACGATGAATAAGGGCTGATATTGGTCTTGATGGATGCGTTATGAGCCATGGAATCCAACGAATGGACTGGATTCATCAGATGCGGGCCCCACATAACAAAAACCCCAGGGGGAAGGGTTTTCAAAAAAAAAATATTCATGCCCAACACAGCAGCTGCTGCTGCTGTGTCAGGCGGTGACCAGAGGCTGGCGGGCGGACGTGGGCAGGGACCCACGGCCCCGTGTACGGTCCCCACCATGATGCATATTTTGTATCTGCACCGTCCATAAGGTGGCCCACCCTCTGAGGTGGGTCGTCCCCAAAAATGAGACACATCCAAATTTCAGGTGGCCCACACCATGAGAAACAGTGTGAAATGAACCCTACCATTGAAGTTTTCTTTCAGGCCCACCAGAGTTCGGGATCAAGCTGAAAATTGTTTTTACCCTTCATTCGGGTCTGTGTGACCTAATGGATGGGTTGGATGTCATATAAACATTATGGTGGGCCCCCCATGGGACCCACAGTGGTGTACGTGCCTGACTCCACCGTTCGCCCGGACGGTGGAGCCCACTGCATATATGATGTGTCCACACCGTCCAGGGGACGGTGTGTGAGTGTGTGTGAGTGCGTGTGAGCGTACGTGTGGGTGTATGCATGTGTGTGAGTGCGTGTGAGTGCACGTGTGTGTGTGTATGCATGTGTGTGAGTGCGTGTGTGTGCATGTGTGTGCATGCATGTGTGAGTGCACATGTGCGTGGGCATGTGTATGTGTATATATATATATATATATATATATATATATATATATATATATATATATATATATATATATATATATATATATATATATACTGTATATAAATTATATAGTATATTATAATGATGGTGGCCCTCCCTGTGACCCCCGCCATGATGCATGAGTTGCATCCTAACCGTCCATCCATTTATCAATTAAAATGAAGTAGATCCATGGTTCAAATGGGCCCATTTTTGGCACGCATATAGGGCCCATGTTGATCCATTTATGGCCATTCATTCAGGCCCACCTTGGTGCACATCTAAGGCCATGGGATTAAGCCCATTTAGCATGTGCAACGGCCATGGGATTAAGCCCATTTGGCATGTGTAATGACCATGGGTTTCGGCCCATTTGACATATGCAATGCCCACGGGATCCGGCTCATTTATACATAAAGGGCCCACGGGATTCAGGCCCATTTGATGTGCACGGGGCGCAAATGGAATGGCCCATTGGACATATTTAAAACTCATGTGTGTAGTCCCACTTTGATGTATTTCATGGCCCATGAGTCATAGACCATTGCAATGTACATAAGGCTCCTTGGCAAGGCCCATTAACGTAGTCATTTGAAGAATGTAAGGCCCACGCAATTCGGCTCATTTGATATATCCAAGGCCCAGGGATCGAGGCCCAATGGATGTCCTTAGGGTCCATTGCAATGTACGTCTATCATGGATCGTGAAATGATATTTATGGTAAGTCGTGCCTAGAAAACAATGTTGGTTTGACGTCCACATTGTATGTACAATGTTGGTTAAATGTCCGCATTGTAACTTTCTTTAGGGCCCATTGATAGGTCCATAACCGTTGCTATTCATTGCCTTATAACATGCTTAGAATAATCTCATGACTCATGCCCATACGCATCATATGTATGCTTGATATGAGTAATGACTGATCATAGCATACGCCATTGGGCAGACCATCTATGGGGCTCGTTATGTGACTGAGCGCCCCACATGATCGCGCAGTACGCGCTGGATTGCTGCATGTTTTGACAGCGTGATTCATGCATCTCGCATACGTATGACTTGATCACTGCACGCCCTAGCGACATCAGGGCCGTGGCTCCACAGGTACATCGTGGATGGCCGTATTGGATACCGGAAATGCATATTCTAGCACTGTGGGCACTTAGGATGTCCTTGGGTGAGAGTCTCAGAACCTTTTTGGTACCAGAAGATGCTCCAACGTTTAGACCGAGTGGATACACGAGCGCCCGAGTGCCGAATACCAGTAGGCCGCGTCTCCCACTGTGTCGTGGTCGGTTGGAAGGGGGTGTGGCCTTATCCGCCTGAGTGAGAGGGCTATAAGCTAGGCTGAGTTTGACTAGCTCGCAAATGAGTTCGCTATCGACGAGCCGGGTAGGTATTGGCATACTACTGGTCAGGCGGATAGTGAGGTCTTATCCGCTTGCTTGACTGTGCAGCTAGGGAGGTGGCAGTCTCTGCATGTGTATTGGACCCCGGTGATACCCAGAGAAGAACTGTACTGATATACGCATTTGAGGAGTACCGACTTGCTTGGATTGCATTTCGCATATGACATTTGGCTATGTAGGCCTTGCATTGCATCGGTGTGGCCGATGACATTCATATCTCGCATCATGCCTTGCATTACACAGCCTTGGTATATTCATGGACTTACCACATACTTCCGCATTGTTCTGATACTGTACACTTGGCGTTTGCCTTACGCACACACTTACACCACCCTCTAAGCTTTTGTAAGCTTATGCACGATAGTTGCGTGCAGGTAGCGTTGGACGACAGCAGCGCTGAGACAGGAGTGCACATCAGGACCTTTTGGAGCTTTTTGATCACCTTGTATTTCCCTTTCTGCATTGTACTTAAAATTGTTGTTATAGTGGATATGTGGTGATGTTGTTTTGTGACTTGGTTATGTCTGTGGTTATGCTCCTTTACAAAAAAAAAAATTCATTCTGAAAATCCTCCTTGTAGGATCCCAGGATCGGAATCTGGCATTAGATTATCAGAAGCCGAGAATGGGGCACTACGGAGGCTGTCGACACCGGATTCGGCAATCGGGATTCATGTGAATCCGATTTTCGAGTTTGGGGCGTGACACCGGCGCTCGAAGTTCATACTCTCAGGTTCAGACTTATTTATGACTCCGACTATTCGAACTTCATCAGAATCGTTTGACATTGCGAGACTAAAAGAAATTGAAAGAGGGTTAAGATGAACTCACAGGGAATTGCTCTCCGGAAGATGTCTCGCAGTGCAAGCTCTCTGAGAAAATGGGATACAAGAGAATGACTCAAATGAAATGCAGGGAGAGTCCAAATGGAAGCATGGGTGACTTATATAGCCATAGTTGGTCAGTTGTAATAATGGTAGACAAATGTCTCTGAAGCTGAAACGACACAACTCTGAACCTTGCTGTATACGTGGTAGTAAGTCATTCGTCTGAGCTAACACCCTTCGAGCCGTGTGCTGCTAGCACTGAATGGTATTCAATGCGTAGACGACTCTTCACCTCTTGATGTCCACGCAGCAACGTCATGTTCATCCAACCGATTCGAATATTCAATCGTTGCCATATGTTCATCACCAAATGGCTCGTACCTAAAAAACTGTTGTGTCATACGACGCCCAGATTACAGAGGCCCATGATTACGGTTGTTCATTTCAACTTTACCGACTTGTCAGTTGAGAGAAGCGGTGGTTCATTTTTTGAGTCATTTACTCTTTTGACTCCGAGCTCAAACTCGGAGAATAGGGGGCTTCTATTATCAGAAAATCTGAGTCGAACTCGACAGAAGTCGACAAGCAAAGCCTCGGACTAGACTAATAGTATTTCATTCGAATCGACCTGATTCCAAGTTTTTTTATAGAGCTTTGACACTGACCTGAAACCCGGAAGAAGCCATTACACATCTAATCCATTGACTCCGACCAGGATCAGATCGCTCAAGAGCTCAGATGGTCGTAAGCGAGGGTCAGCTCAAATGAGAACATGGTCGAAGATTACATTAAGAGATTATATCACGCCCCAAACTCGAAAATCGGGCTCACAAAATTTTCGATCGCCGAATCCGGCGCCGACAGCCTCCGTAAAACCCCATTCTCGGCTCCTAGCTCCCATTCACCAGGTTCCGATCCTGGGATACTACGAGGAGGATTTTCAACGTCAGTTTGATACGTAATAAACATAACCAAAGACATAACCCACAACAACAATCAAGAACTCCATTATATTTCCACTATGATCAAAAAATTTACAAGTACAATAAGCATGAAGGGAAAATACAATGGTAAAGAACAAAAACTCCAAAATGATCTGCAAGGTGCTCCTGCCTCAGCGCTGCTGCGATCCAACGTCACTTGCACGCAACGGTCGTGCATAAGCTTATAGAAAACTTAGAGGGTAGTGAAAGTGTGTGCGCAATGTAGTAATATGATCATGCAGTATCAGAGTAATGCGGAATATGCAGATGGATTCATAAATATCATGAGCCGTGCCAAGGCTATGTGATGTAAGACATGAATGATATCGGTCATCCCAAGACCATGCGATGTGAAATGCAACTCAAGCATACAAATCCGCATCTATGTCCACACATCAATACAGTTCAAATCTGGGATATCACCGGGGTCTAGTACACTCTAAACCAGATTGCCGTCACATCGCTCGTAATAAGGTAAGTGGAAGAGACCTCACTATCAGTCTGCCAATATCGGGCGCGACTCGTCGATAGTGGACCCATTCCTCGAGCTGGTCAAACTCAGCCTAACATTGCCACCTACTCTCGGGCGGGTAAGGCCGCACCCCCTTCCAACCGACCACGACACAGTGGAGAGTGCAACCGTCTGGTAATCGGCACTCAACGCTCGTCTACCCACTCGGTCTAGACATTGGAGTAACCTCTTGGTACCATAAGGGTTTATGGACTTTCACCCAGGGATATCTATAGCACCCCATGTAGAACAAGATTTTCGGTATCCAATCTTGCCAACCACGATACGCTTGTGGAGGCTACGGCCCCGATGTCGCTAGTGCGTAATAACCATGTCACACAAATGCAAGATGCATGAATCACGCTATCCAGTCATGCAACAAATCCTGCGCGTATCGTGCTCTCATGTAGGGCAACACCGCCTAACCGGGAGCCCATAAATAACCTGCACGAAGGCATATGCTATGATCAAACAATTCTCACGTCAAGCATACATATGATGCGTATGATCATGAGTCATGGAATTATACTAAACATATTATAATGAGATGAACTATCCTTACAATGTAAATGGGCCTGGATGGCCTATACACAATAAGTACGGGCCTAACAATGGGCCCTAAGGAGAGTCGTAATGTGGACATCCAACCAACATTACACTCGCAATGTGGACGTCAAACCAACATTGCTCCCAAGGCACGATCTTTGTAAACATCGCTACTTAATCCGTGTTGGGATTACACATTGCAATGGACCTTAGGTTCATCTCATTGGGCCTTACATATATATCAAATGGGCCATACCATATGGGCCTTCTATTCATCAAATGGGCCACATAAATGGGCCATACCAATGGGCCTTATGTGCATTGCAATGGGTCATAACCCGTGGGCCTTAGATTGCATCAAATGGGCCTAATCTTATGGGTCTTATATGTAACAAATGGGCCACACTAATTGGGCCCCATATGAATATCAAATAGGCCTCAACCCACAGCCCTACTACATCTCAATGGGCCTTAATCCATGGGCCCCCAAAATATCAAATGAGCCTAATCCCATGAGCCAGGGAATACATCGTTCTGATTTAATCCCATGGGCCTTTAAATATATATAATAGGCCCTGACCCCATGGGCCTTACAAAATGTTTATTTCCATCTAAATTATTCATAGGGACACATGGCCTAGGGCCCATTGTAATATTTGTTTATAATCCATTATGTTCAAAAGGTCATATGGACCTTGGGCCCACATATATAATATGTATAGTAATATACATACATTATAACTACAACAGCAACTCATACATTAAGGGCATGTACGTAAATAATATATATATATAGCTGTAAAAAAATAGATATATAATATAAACTATATAATATATAACATATAATATATAATGTATATATAATGGTGGGACCCACAGAATTCGCTGTTACAAGGAGACAATGGGCCCCACCATCAAGACAGATGGACGGCAAGGAAGACACGACGAGGTGGTCTCCACCGTCAGGCAGACGGTGCGAGCGAAACCCGCACATCATGGTAGGTCCCACCGTCCACAACCGTGGACGGTGGATAAAACATATCCATCACTGTGGGTCCCACGAATGTGGCCCACCAAAATGTTTATTTGAAATCCAATCCATTCATAAGGTCACTCAGACCTGGATGAAGTGAAAACACAAATTTTAACTTGATCCGAAACTTCTGTGGGCCCAAAAAGAATTCCATGGGCAGCCATTAAATCACCACTATTTCCTATGTTGTGGGCCACCTAAGCTTTGGATCGGATTGAAATTTGCAGGGGGCCCACCTGAGGAGGGGACCCACCTCATGAACGGTTTAGATGGCATATAAAAATCAAGGTGAGGCCCACGACTTGAGGCCGTGGGTCTCGGTCGTCCGCCCGCACGATGCGCTGCAGGCAACGCTTGCTGCCTGACGTGTGCTGGCAGAGGCAGAGGCAATGCCTCTTGCTTATGTATTTTTTTTTTTTTGAAAAACCGCTGGTTCGAGGATTTTAGAGTGTGGGGCCTACATCGTATAAATCCACTCCGTTCATTATGTTCAGTGGCTCAAAACAAGCTCAATGAGTCCAAGGTTGAACATTTTTCAGCGTGTAGAACAATTATGAGAAACTTTAGATGGTAGAGGTCGCTATTTACTGATTTATGGCCTACTAGATGCTCAGATCAGGCCCATCCTTCTACTCAACAGCTAAAATGAGGCCGGTAAGAGGATGGACAGCTTAGATTGGATATATACATCAAGGTGGGGCCTACACAAGGGTCCACTTCAAGCTTCCTTCTTTCTCTTTTTTTTTTTACAGGGACGTCCAGCGTCCCAGACGTTGGACGGTCTGGCTTTTAAAAAAATTACATTATGGTGGGCCCTGTTGAAGTGGGCCACCACAGATGAATGTTGTGGGTACAACATGTAAGGTGGGCCCTACTTGAGGAACACTTGGACCGAATAAATACCTCAAGGTGAGGTCCATTCAAGTGGGCCACACTACCCTATTACATAAAATAACATAAAATAAAATAAAAAGAAATAAAAAGAGAGAGAGAGAGAGAGATAGAGGGTTGGACACGCTTGATGGAGGGTCCCCGGCACTATGGGCCCTCCCTTTCATGATCTACAACATACATCATAGCATATGGGCCCTCCTAACCAAGGATCGATGGTGGAGATTCATTCTCCACGAAAAAAACGGTCTAGATGACCTCGCTATTACAATGAAATAAACATCATGATGGGGTCTAAGGAGAATGGCCCCATCATGGAATGATCATGATGATCAAGTGGGCCATTGGCCACATCTTAGGGTCCCAAATGAGATCCAAACCATTGATCGGTTGACCTCACTTGTCCCATCTCAAAAATAGAAAAAACTATAATGATCATGCACCCACCATCCAATCTTCTTGCTCCTATGGGCACCTTAGCTTCAACTTCAATGCATGAGATGAGGAATGGATGGCTAGGATGGGAGATGATGGTGTAGGAAAGTGGGCCACCTTGGAGCTTTGGAAGGAGAGGGGGAATTCCATACGTGAGATCTTTCTTGCTTGAGAAAATGAGATGAGAATGAGAGAGAAAGAGTTGTAAAAGGGAGATGTGAGGTGATGGGGTGATGAAGTGATGGATGGGAGAGAGAGGGGTGTGTAAGAAAATCTTGACTTTGGTGCTTGTGGTATTTGTGTAAGAAAAGTATGGGCATGGAAGACTTTTGTGATTGCTTGGGAATGGGTGAAAGTGATGTGCACTTGACATGTGATGGATTGATGAATTAATTAATTGATGTGATTGATGGATTGATTGATTGATGTGATTGATGTGACACATCATAGAGATTCTTTTGGATTTCACAACGCGCGGCATTTTCCTCGTAACGAACGTTGGCCCACATCTCTTGACCAGGGTATCGCCTCGGCGCTCAAGTCGCGGCATCGGAACCGCAGCTACGACGCGGTCGCTAGGGTACGGGTCTCGGGTTGAGTTGACTCGGGTCGACGACATATGAATCATGGTCGCACGTAAATATCGGTTAAGGGTCGAAAGTTGCTGGAATTCGACCGGTAAGACCGCGGAAGTCTACGGGACGGTACGGACTAAGATACGGGTCTTACAGATTAACTCCAGTAACGCATGTCTGGAGCATCATTTGGTGCACGATCTCTAGGCAATGGCCGACATCAATGCATGCGTAGCTCTGGCTTAATGGCAGAGATCGTGTCGAGATTAACGGGCACATTCACTTTAATCAAAAGGTATAAGTAAGGAACATATCGACAGAAATAGGTACGCAATATCTCACACCCTAAGTTTACTGTACACAACTTAGACCTAAATTTCTAACTTGACTTTGACATCGGATGGTCCCCTACTTTAGCTAGAGTTTCCTTTGTCTTTTCCTTGTACAGAATACAAGGCTTAATTTGAGTGCTCGGAGCTCCATGAAGGTCAAATAGATTTTAGCATCTACAGTATATATACCCGAGCATGGTCAAATGTAATCCGATGCCCATTGGAAAAACAATACATTTGGGCCCACCAAGCTGAAATGCACCACCACCACCACAAATCCAGCAAAAGGACGAGGAAAGACGAAAAAAGCAACGCGGGAAGGACAATGAAATATCTTCGCCTTTTACACCTCTTTTTGATAAGTGGAAATATGCTGTCCTTCTGTAGTAACCTTTTTCACGCTCTCCCTCACCCTTTACAGACCCTAAGCCTCTCTTTTCCTTTGAGACGGTATGTGTCTTATATCCAAGCCATCTATACGTTTTTCCGGATTATTCGATGAAACGAGCTCAAACATGCAGTGGATCCAAATCTCAGTTGGACCACACTACAGGAAACAGTGGTGATTGACCATTAAAAACCTTTTGTGGACCACTAAAGCTTTGGATCAAGCTGATATTTGTGTAGTCGCTTCATCTAGGTATGTTTGATTTCATCAACAGGATGGATGTAAAATAAACACTCCAGTGGCCCCGAATTTTTTATATGGTAGGCGTTCAATCACCAATGTTTCCTGTGGTGTGGTCCATCTGCGATTTGGATTTGCTGCATTTTTGGATTTATACACCAAAATGATCAAGGGGAAAGTATGGACGGCGTGGATGTAGCATGCATCACAGCGGCCCCCTCGGTCAGGGATCCACGGAAGCCCTGTCCCTTTTGCTCTGCCCTTGTTCTCTTCATTGAGACTCTTTTTTTTTTTTTTTTTAATTAAAGTTTTTCTGGTTAGCTTGTTAGTGCACACCTATGTCAGTGCACACTCCTTGTTAGCCACCCTTCTAGGGATTGGCGCTAAGACCTCAAGTGTTGAAACGAGGTATCTCCACCCAGTCTGCCAGTTGAGCTATGTGTCCGGGTGTTCCCTTGAGGCTTGAGAGAGCCATGTCATGTTCATTTTTTTACACGTGATGATGTGACACTCCTGACAGTTCCGACTTTTTAGCTCACCTACTTCCAAATATAAGGCCAGCCAGCTCATCATCTGAGTGATGCATGTATAAAAGAAATTGAACGTTTAAGCAAAGGCGTAGGACCCATCTGGACTCGAGGTGCATGTAGGCCCCTACAAATGATCAGAACAGCTTGGATGAACGGATCGGATCTGGCATTCCTGCCATGTTTGCACATCCACATATGTGCTGCGGAAGTAAACAAAAACCTTCTCAAATCATCTGGGTCTGTTGAGTGTCCATTTCAAGACAAGTAAAAATGTCAGACACTAAGGTGGCCATTTTAATATAAACAAATATTATAAAACATGTGGGCCCTCAAGTGTCACGCTAATAAAGGTTGGTCGAGGCCGTTGATCACTCCGAAAGAAGGACCCCACTATCCGACAGCTGGTGGTGAGCCATCTTAGCTGTTTGAAATCTGACTAGAGATAAAAATGGGCATATGTTCTGCCGAGAAATTTCATGGAAAAGGAAAGAGCTGTTCAGCTGCAAGCCGACTCTGAAAGTTGGATGGTTTTAACTCGACTCATCCGTCAACATTGGGTTGGAAAAAGGGCAAAATAAACTGAGTTTGGTTTTAAACTTAAGTTATACAGATGTTGATCCAATAAATCTTGGGATAAGGTTTTAGGTTACTCAACTCAATAAAAGCAAACAATATATAAGTTACTTATAAATTATAATTGAATGTGAATTGTTTGCGTTGAAAGCATGAAAAATCTAAGTGCTGTCGAATCTCATTAATCCATGTAATTTTTTATGACTCATGCTTATGTGTTACACTATATTGCTTTTAAAGGTTTAAAAAATTGAAGTTCTTTATAATAAATAACTATATATATAATTAATAAAATCATATGTATTAAAAAAATAAGATATGTATTAAAATATAATAAATTAATATACTAACAAAAAATAAAAGCATATATTCACCTCACCAATTTCATCAACTCGACCAAACCTGCATGGGTTGAGCTTGTCTGAAGAACTCCCAACCTGAAATTAGATTCATTAAGTTAGGAATAAAAGCAGGAACTTTCGATTGGGTAAGGGGTTGAGCACCAACTCCACCCAACCAACACAACTTCCAGTCCTACAGTGAACTGCTGCTGTGAATGCAATAGTGCACTGAAAACCATAGGCGGTATGGTAATCGTCCCTGAGGCCTACAAGTCCCGGGTATGGAATCCAGCCAGTCTAGCAGAGCCACCCTACTACGAAATTTGGACGCCTGAAAAATCAGGCAGACCTAACCATCATGTGGGTGAGTTTGGAAAGCTGTCCATTGGTTTCTGTAGTGTGGCCCACCAAATAACCTATAGGTCTGATTTCAGGGGAACCCCATCATCACAGTGCGGCTCACGTGACGCATGGTTCGGATGGCATATGCATAAGATGTTAGCCATCACCATTAAAAAAAAGGACAACCGTCCAAGAACTCCAAATTCATGCGGTGGCCCACCATGCGGTTGGATCAGCATCAGCTCTCAGGAATTTAGCTTTCATGGAGGGACAACCTGAAGTACAGGTTGGATGTCGTACATGTACCCTGGTGGACCACATGTACACCACTTACACAACAAGCTTATTCTACATGGAATTTTAGAGGAATATGCTTCATTTTCCTTTAATATCAAATTCAACGCATGTTGATCCCATGGACACGAATTTCTACTGCTGTGGGGCCAGAACTTAGGCATTGTTTCAGTATTATCTATCATTTATTTTCACATTTCCAAATGAGTTTTTCTAAACTGCATCTTCATGTATTACTACAAGTGTGTCGCGACTATAGCTGTTGGGTCTGGGCGATGTTTGGAGATCCAAACAGATAATACCACTGAATACAATGATGAAATTGTTGGGACTAAAAAACCTTCAAAATTGGAAAATCCTAAATTGATGGTTCACAACGCAATGGTTAAAGAGACTGTCCTCAATTTCGAAGTAATGAGATTGCAATTTGGCACCCAAACATGTATGAAATCTAAGCTTCAACTTGGTTATTCTGTTTCATTATCTAAGATGCCCAGACCTCTTACAACGCAAGCAAAACACTTCCTCTTGACCAGCATATGATGAATTATGCTCAGGTGGATGTTCTATTATTATTATTATTAACTACACTTTACAAGACTATTAACTTTTTGTCCATTGGAGAGCTTGGCTTTCAGACTACTATGAACTAGGTCAAGTGGGGTCCACCGTTTTGTTTGTGTGAAATCTATTCCATCCATCATGTGAGAATCCTCATTTTTACTGTACAGATCACAGATCAGCCGGATCCAACATTAAAATGGGTTATGCAACCATGAACAATGTAAAATCATGCCTAAAACGTTTATGCTGTGTGGATTGTCTGAATTTTGGATCAGGATAATTATTGCAGTCCCTTCATCCTGTTCAGGCACACAAGAGGAACGGATTGGATGGAATATATACACCCTAGTGGGCCCTACGCAGAAACCTATGGTTGTCGCACCATCTCCATCATTCCCTATGATGCAGCCCACCTGAGACGTGTATCGGTATGATTAAATGCCCCAACTTATCAAATCTAGATGCCCACCCGATGGACGGAGTAGATGTCACCAACATAACACGGTGGGCCCCACAGTGCTCGTCCGTCGACGCAGATTTCCTGGTCCTGCGCTGGTAATTTAGGTGGGGCCCACCGTGATGTTTTTGAAAAATCTACCCCGTCCATCCGTTTTGAGAGCTCATATTAGTATACCGTAGCAAAAAAAGGGCTGGATCCAAGACACAAGTGGGCCACACGAGAGGAAACAGTGGGACACCGTTGAAATAAAAAGCCCAACTCATGTACCAAATGGGCTCATAATTTAAGCCTCTGGCTCAACTAAAAACAAATTATTAAGCCCGAGCTCGACCCTTTTACTAACCAGGCCAAGAATTCTTACCCTGAACCTGACCCACGACCCATGATCCCGTGATTGGACCCAACCCACTTAGAACTCGTCAGGCTCAACCCCAATCTGAACCTAGTAGCCGCCTTTGATGGACTACGGACTAAGGGTATGCCTGGCTTTTACTTTTACGCACTGGGTCTGGACAGACCTCACCCTGGACCTATCTGGGGTAAAACCCAGCTCCACCGACTGCCTTTTTTTTTTTTTTTTTGTTGTTAGCTACCCCGACTACCTAGATTAGCCAAAACTCGCCTCAGAAGCAGGTCGGGTTGGGTCGGGTCAGGCTAGTTGACCAGCGGGCTAACTCAACACATTGCATGCTAGTCCTTGAGTCTACACCACCTAACCTTGCGTCTCAGAAGAATTCCGGCCGTAGACATTAGCATCCATGGGCTCCTCCAACGCAATTGGAACCATTCAATGGACTTCAAGTGGACAGTCAATAGACAAAAATAAAATAAAATAACAATGCCATTCCTTGGACAAACCTAGCCATCCAATTAGTAGCTTGCAAATAGACGGTTAGAAAATAAAAAATAAAAAAATCTCCAATGATTCACATTTCAACGTTCAAAATCCTCAACAGTTGCCAATGGCCCAGTGAAAGCAGGCCCACCTCGCTCCCCGCGAAACACCACCCTTTCCTCCCTTCCAACGTCCCGTTACCAACCCCAATTAAAAAAATACTCTCCCAATGGCCGCCTCCTTGCTTCATCCCACCCCTCATTTTTTACCAAAACCTCCCTCGTTTTCAAACCTCCCTTCTCCCAGGCCCTCCTCTTCCTCTCAATGCATCCCCATCGCTCGATCCTCCACCCGCACCACCAGAACCCTACACGTGTCATCCGCCGATTGGCCCTTCGAGCAGCGAATGCAAGAAGCACTCCACGTTCTGGACCTCATGGAAACCCAAGGCATGTCCCCGGACCCTTCCCTGTTCTGCATTCTCCTCCGGAGCTGTGCTGACGCGGAAGACATTGAAGTCGGCAAGATGATCCATCAGAGAATCTTAGAATCCAAACTACAGAACGACGTCTTTGTCGCGAACAATCTCATCAAAATGTATGCCAAGTGCGGGTGTTTGGAAACCGCTCGCCAGCTATTCGACGAAATGCCCCAGAGGAATATCGTCTCTTGGACCAGCATAATCTCCGTGTATAGCCAATTGGGTTTCCCAGATGAAGCGCTTCGGTTGTACGGTATGATGAAATCAGCGGGGGAAATCAAGCCTAATGCCTTTACTTATACCATTGCGTTGAATTCTTGTGCAAAGACGGGTAATCTAAAGATGGGTATTGAAATTCATGAGGATATTTTGAGGGACGGATGTGAATCCGATGGTTTTGTTTCAACTGCACTGATTGACATGTATGCAAAGTGCGGGCGAATTGACGATGCACATGATGTGTTTTATAAAATGAGTGAACCATCAGTTGCGAGTTTTACTGCAATGATAGAAGGTTACAATGCGAATAATCGATCTAAGGAGGCAATGGGTCTTATTCGAAAGATCCTGCAACTGGACATGGGTATGGAGATTGCGAAGGAGTTGGGTTTTTCTTCTATGATTAGGTCTTGTATTTTGGAAATGGCACTCAAGCAGGGGCAGGAGATCCATGCTCATATGATTAAATCCGGGTACAAGCCAGGGGCACGAACGATAAGTGCTCTTATAGTGTTGTATGAAAAATGTGACAAGATGGCGATTGCTCGCCATCTCTTCGATGGGTTGTTAGGGAAGGATGTGAGTTTGTGGGGTAGAATGATCTTGGGATACGTGAGGAACGGGTTGCATCAAGAGGCTTTGGAGCTTTACTGTGAGATGGTGACTGTAGATGTTGAGCCTAGTCCTTTTGTGCTTTCTCAGGTTCTTAAAGCTTGCATCGCAATATTGGGTCTGGAAGAAGGGAAAGTGATACACGGTCGAATGATCAAAGCAGGTTATGGTCTATCCGATTCATTGATGATTGCTAGCCTTGTGAAGCTGTATAGTAGGTGTGGAGAACTTGAAGAAGCTAATAGGATGAAGAATTGCTAGAGGAAGAAGGAATGGAAGGGATTGATGTTACTTTCTTCTTACCATGGAAGAATGGAAGTTCGGATGACTGCAATCAAGGGGGAATTTGGTTGAAATAGTGAATTTCTTTTCCGAGTTTCTGCATTGGAAGTGAACGAGCGCCACACTATTTTTGGCTGTTTGGGAAGGAGTAAGGTGTGTTTGGATGCAGCATTGAGGCAGCATTGAGTTCAATTGCACTTATTAGGCTAATGAAGTGCAAATAACCAAATTGTGATTTCCCTCATGGTGTTCATATTGAGGGTATGTACTCCAACTTGCAATTTGGTGGCCTGTGGCTTCAACTTGAAAGAAATTCAACTTCAGTTTGACTAAATTAAATATTTGCAATTTGATTTACTTGTGTATCCAAATGCGGCCAAAAGCACATTGTAGGTTGAAGAAAGATGGAAGAGTAGTTTAAGCCTGTTGTATATCTTAAATGTTTAACTTTTGCAATTTTAAGAAAGCCAACATATCCAACAGCAAATCTCTGCCATCAATTTCTTATGACCAAAGCCATAACCATTGTCTAAAGACCCAACGACTCAACTCAAGAAGCCTAGAGTTGATGAGCTTATTTTTCTATGTTCTCTTCATCCTCCTCTGGTAACAAAGCGGTGGTTCATATAGTTTAAAGTTGAATTCGGAGATCATGAAGGGTTTTGAACATGAAAGTAAAATAGAAAATGAAGACCCTTTGTTGCACACATATCTTTTAGGGCTCCTTTGGATTGTGGGAAAACAAAAGAAAGAAAAATGAAGTACTTTTTTCATGAGGGGATGTCAATCATCACACTTTTCTATGAGGCGAGCATGGTCTCACAAAAATGAGATTTTCATTTGCTATCCAAACAGAATCTCCAAAATGAAATCTGAGGTCAATGATGCCATTTAATTCATGGGAATCTATCATTGGATAATCATAAGATTTTCTTCTATTTTATTCTCTTCCCCCTCAATCCCAACAGACTCTTAAGCATAATTGGGGTGGGGAATACTATAGCAGTGTATGTCGCTTGATGCTCTAGCACTCGGAAGTTCTATGCTTGGCTCACATTAACTCAATTAAACGGGCTAAACTAAGTTCCCAAGTTATAGCTCCGAAACTAGATTTGTGAGCAATCCTAACCTCCGATTTGTGGACCCTTATGTGTTCAAATGGGACCATTAGATTATTTTTGTTGTTTTGTTTTGTTTTGTTTTGTTTTTTTAATGCAATTTTAACTGTTCAGTAAATGTCCATTAATCCAACAGTTAGATAATAAAACAAGTGTAATTTTTTGTTCATGATACATCTAAAATATGACCTGTAATTTGGAAAGTTTAATTTGAATAACTTGCATGCCACGTATGCAATTGCTAAGAAATTTCTAAGTGCCTGCATATCATCCATCGCATTTTGCCAGGAGTACCATAGTTTTTATCAAATTGGGATTTCTCCTAGTAGATTTTTAGCCTCGGCTCTTGCCAAGAATTATGGTCTTGCACCAAACCCCAACTCTCCCCCCCCCCCCCCCCCCCCCTTCTTTTTTGTGTATGTGTGTGTGACCTCACAACCCTTCCATAAGTTTACTCAAGGGTGCATTTGGTTGCACTAAATATCATGAAATTTCAATCTTCATTGTTAATCAGTCTAATTTGGTACACAATTTCATGATATTTCATAAAATTTGGTGCAACCAAACAACGAGGAGATTCAATGATGATAATCGTACTTGTATCTTCTCCTTTGGCCCTGCTAATGGGACTGACTGACTGCAGTGAGTAACAGGTCCATGGCACATGTGCCAATGTGTCACTCGTATATGAGCTGTGGGCTATTCATAGATGGGCCCACCTCGACCTTGTCCTGTCCCAAAAATCAGACCGGGCATTCAGTTTATCAGGCGAGTCACACTTGTGTGAGTAGAATTGACAGTTACATGTCAATGAACTATAACCCATATCCATTACATACGCGGCCCACCTTAGGAGTGGAAGGGCTTGATTCTGTGCCAAGGCATGATCTGTGGAGGGCCTCGCTTCATGAATGGCCCACACCTTGCATGCTGTGCTGCAATGCCTCTCCTGAATCTCATTCGTACCATGTGGTGATC
This sequence comes from Magnolia kwangsiensis, assembly GCA_037074715.1. Lineage (NCBI taxonomy): Eukaryota > Viridiplantae > Streptophyta > Magnoliopsida > Magnoliales > Magnoliaceae > Magnolia > Magnolia kwangsiensis. Next base: position 105,603,093 of record CM073581.1, read on the forward strand.
CAGACCATTCATTAGTAGGTCACACCAGGAATTGCCTACTTGGCAAAATTCTGTGGTCATGCATGTGTTGAAATATACTCCTATAACTGACTCCCCATGCAAGGATCGGCAATCAGTGACATCTTTTCCATGTGGCCCGTAGGAGTGACATCAGATTGTGTTAGGGCCAAGGCTGGAAAAGCCCATAGTGGCCCATCTATTAATCAGCCCACACTAAAAAAGCTACTCCATGTGTTTTGATTACTACACATGGTGGCATGGACATGAGATCTTAGATGGTCACCCATTATTCACTAATCCCACCCCAGAAATCTGGCTGGCCCACTCATCAGCTGACCAACACATGGTTGTTGAATGAAGACCATTGGTTTAGGGTTGGCAATGGGCCAGGCTAGAGCTGGGCTGTGGTTGGATGTAGTGTGTGTGTGTGTATAGGTCGAGCTATGTGGGGCCCACCGAGATGTGTGTCGAACATCTACCCCATCAGTAAAATGCATCATTCTGTGGTGTGCCATGCCTTAAAAATCAAGTCAATCCATGAATTAGGTGGGCCACACCACATACAACAGTTGAGAGGCATTACCCTCCCATTAAAATATTCATAATCATTTATTGAACCAGCCAAGATGTGGTTCACAAATATAGGCCATCCATTGTGTGTGTCCCAATTGGATGAGGAGTCAGACCAAGTTTCAGACGCATCCAAAACTTAGGTGGACCCCATAAAGTGATTTTATATGTTTTAGGCATGTCTTCACATGGTTTTAGATAGTATAGCCCACACAAGTTTCATATAAGGCCGATTTTTGGCATATACCATAATTTAAAGGGGACCCATCAAATGCATGGCGTTGATGTTTGACACGCATCATGGTGGGGCCCACGCAACTCGACCTCATGGGAAGTTCCCATGAGCTCGACCGCATAAAACCTTTTCCTATATATATATATATATATATATATATATATATATATATATATATATATATATATAACTGTGTGTATGAATCTTAAAAGAGATATCTATCGAACCTCCTGCCCGTCTGTTCCGTAACTTGCTTGGGACCGTTAATAGAACTTAGATCTCCCACTCTACGGAAAAGGAAATGCCTGCTTATAGACGGTTGGCAATCCAACAGGGCGAAAGGAAGAAGTAAAAGTTGTCGTCGGCCCAAGGATTGAGTATTGGTTGGGAGAATAGGACCCAGGTTAAACACTCCAAGCCATGATCTGCTGCACACCACCGTAGATCGACTATTCAAAAATAAAATGTGGACTTTTCTTATTACTGAGCTTTACATGTTTATAGGCTTCTCTTATTCCTGAACCAGCTGGTGGGGCCTAAACCTACTAAGAAGACAGGCTTTTGGTGTATATGTGGGGCCCTATCTTGAGTGATCCATGGGTAGTGATGATTCCACATCATCACCAACCGAAGGCTAAGAAAATAAGTTGGGCCTAATTCTAGATGCTAGACCCATTATCCAAAATCCTTAAAGATTTTGGGTCAAAGTCTCTACATGGACAGCGTGTGATGAGAGGACTGGATTCCATTACACATTGATTGTGAGGTCGATAGTGATGATAGAAGTGTGGCCCCATCGTTAGCGTATTCATCAAGCTAGCCCATTTATATTATGCACATTGTTCCTCTCCAATTTAAGCTTAGAGTTATCTCATTTTAGTTAAAGTATATATTTCAATTGACTTATTATATGAATATTGAAAGTGTACAATTATTTAATTAAATTTATATTCTTACAAATATATTACAGTATTCAAATGCATTCCAAAGCTTGGACAACTAAATACAAAATTTGAATCCCTTGTTATTTTAATTTTATTAGTAAAAAGCAATCAAGGATTTCAAATGATTTCTATATCACTTTGATTCCAATGCATTTCAAATACAATTTCAAATGATTTTTATATCACTTTGATTCCAATGCATTGGTCAATTTTCTGTGATGCCCACTATGATGCATGTGTTTTGTTCAAGCTGTCATTCAAATTTTTCTATCATCTTGAGACTTGATTAAAAAATGAGACAAATTTAAATCTCAGTTGAACGAATGTATAGTAAAACAGTGATAATTAAATGTCCATGGTTGAAAACTAGCTAAGGCTTACAATAATCTTCTTGACATCCAACCTATTCATTAAGTTATAATGAACTAGACAAAGGAATAAAAAAACAAATGTCAAATTGAGAAGATTTTAAATGATAGTCAGGTTTTGTAACCTCTGAAAAGTTCATAAATAACCGTCATTCAACCTGCATTGTTTATGATGTGGTTCACTTGAGTTTGAATCTTCCTCATTTTGGGATAGCATCATGTAATGATCTGAAAAAAAAAAAAAAACAAAAAAACTGGGTGGATGAAACACATATATCATGGTAGGACCTGCCAATCCCAGTCCTCCAGATACATGGTGCCATTGAGCCTAAAGTGGGCCATCTTAAAAATGAGAGCTGACGCTCTGGACACGTGTGCCAACGGTCATACTCATACTCCGGCAGAGCACTAAAGATTTTCTTGGAAACCGCGTGACATGGCACTGGCTCTAGTTACTTTCCCCATGGGCTCGAAAGGCCATTGGCAGGGAAGAATACCGATGTCAGGGAGATATTTACGGAAACGATGCAGTAGGGCTAGCCATATGTAAACCATCCAATCATCTACTTCCATGTGGAAGCGCTTGGATTCACAACACCTATCTGGGCCGTCTACTCTTGCACTTCAATCCAAAAAATAATTACTAGAAACGGGCGATTCTAAACGTCAGCAACTGAAATATCTTCTGAAAACGATCTCATCCATCCATTTTCCATCCACATGTAAATGGACTGTTTTGCTCCTAAAATGAGCATGAATTTCGAGAAAGCTATAAAACTGGTTCGGACCAAATGGACAGTCCAGATGGATGGCATGGACTGTCCACATTATATGCAATGCATGCAAACGTTTACATACACAGCACACTGGATCATTTATCAGATATTATACTTTATTAGAGGTTTATATAAATTATAGTTGAATAGTTAGTTTACAAACCCCTAATTAAAAAGGAGGTTTCCTACAATACATCGCAATGTATTTTTTTAAAATACGTCTTGACTTTAGAGGTTGGGTTTGGCTCCTATTCATTATCTCAATTAGTTTATATGATAGGAATCACCGGAGAATGTCTGAAAAATAAATCATTAGGTTGAAAATCTTAACCCTTTGATTATGCAAAGGTCATGATGACCGTCCATATTCAATTATAGGAAACAAATTATCACAGGTTGAAATAATTTAACTAAAAAGCTTTTATTTTTCACCTATCCATGATACAAAAGTAGGCCCATATTATAAACGGTTTGGATTGTAGGTAGATGTTCCGCATACAAAGGCTAAAGTTCCGACATACTGTATTTTGGTAACGAACCGCATGAATAACAGGCCTATCCATATTATAATTATAATTTATAGACCGCCAGGTAGTTTGAAGAGGATTTTGGTAGGGTACGGTGCTCCCTACCACAGTACCGCATAAGGGTGGGTTTTCACTAGGTTTGCCTCTCAAGTGATGATCTGAACCGTTCATATTCTCATTACTGATTTATACAAGCTATGACCTTATAATTATTCTCCATTGATAATTGAACATTTGATATTTGGATTTGAATATGAACCATTCAAACTTTATATTTAATGTTCGCGGTTCATCTCCATACACAATCATGGTCAAGTAAATTTCTTAGGATGGCACCTGAAATATGAAATACAAATATGAACGGTCCAGATCATCAACGAGGGATCAAATTCCGGGGTGAAAACTGCTCCCCGTATGGTAGCTGTGCTACGTGACCACCGTATCCGGCCATTGGAGAAAGATCGTGCCCTCGAATGACTCATTCCCTTTCTTGAGATGACAAACGTCACACAATCCACGATTAAAATAATTAACTATTGGGAATCTCACGTTAATACGGTAATCATTAGAAACAAATAAGTGCCGTGCCGCGCCACATGTGATTCAAAACACGTGTCATACATGTGTACGATCCACACCGTTAATTTCGTCTTTTCAACCGTAAATGGCCCAATGACCAAAAAAAGTACAATATTTGGACGATCTATACTTTTAATTGGTATAATTCAAATGAAACGGCTCTTATTAAGCGGGGAAAGGACCACTTATTAGATGTTGAGATATATCACAATCATAAAAAAATTAGCTATGCACCAATCAACAGCTGAGATCACAGGATAATCGGTTCGGATCATCATACAAATGTGACACGTATGTGTTGCACTGCCCAAAGACATTAAAAGGCAGTGCATCGAGATGCAGGTAATCCACTCCCAATGTACAAAATAATACCCAACTTTGTCTCTTCTGTCGCTCTTCTTAGAGGTTTGGACGGCCTGCGATTCAAGGCTGCCACGAACAGCTGACTGAGCTGGACCCCACACAGGCAAAGCACACAATATATTTAAAGCGGATCCTTTCCAAATAACGTATTACTGCTCTGTGTCCAGCTGCACCATACATGCGGTTTTTGGGGGCTTCATGAGCTATCAGCTCCCCTACTCTCATACATTACAAGTGCTATACATGCGGCAATCCTCACCGTCTAAATCATGGTCCCATTGTGCTATCTAATAGCCCAAAGGTTCACAATGATTATAACGAACGGTTATGAGTGACCAAAAATGGACGGTGTGAATAAGGCACATACATCATGGGCCCCACAGAGTTCAACAAGCACGCTTACCGTACTGAGTTACTGTGTACGTAATCCGCTTTGAGAGTACAAAGTCACGCCAGAGTTTTATAGTGCAGATAAGGAGTTGAAATCAGTGCTTTGTACCAACAAGCTAACAAAAAAAAATGAGTTGAAAAGTCCAAAACAAAGCCCAAACGTGTCAGACGGCAAGCGTAACCAAAACAAAGTCCAGACGGCAACCTCTTTTCAGATTTGAAAAGTCCAACGCATTTCTCTTTCTCGTATAACCAATTCCTCTCCATTTTCTCACATGATATTTTGCTTACAAGTGAAAGCTCCGACCTTCCCATCACATGTGCCACGCTTTCACGGTCATCTGACGGTTCACTGCAAAAATCAAATGAACGCCAGGAATAAAATGCTTTGCCCAGCCCACTTGTTTTGTGCATCAGGTACCAATTGAGAAGTGAGTCTGAATATTTAGCAAGGCTGTCAACGGGCCGGGCCCGGGTTGGTCTTGGCCCTGATTTTGATCTGTTTCCGACCGCGCCTACCTAAAATTGTGATTTTACAGGCCCTAGAAGTGCGGACTTTAACGTGGGCCCACCTTGATCTACCTAATGTATATCCAGATTGGCCCTCTACTTTTGTAGATCATTTTAGGGCTTGAGTCCAAAAATAAATTAGATCTAAATATCAAGTGGACCATATTATAGGAAGTAGTAGTGATTAAACACTCCATTAAAAACTTCCCAAGGCCTACTTTAATGTTTATGAAATATTTATTTGCCATCTGGATATGTTGATAAGGTCATGAAACTAGGGATGAATGAAATATATATATATATATATATATATATATATATATATAACTTATTCAAAACTTTCGTAGCCTGTAAGAATATTTTAAAGGCCAATAACCACTGTTTGGTGTAATATGGTCTACTTTACACTAACTTAGAAAAATGATTTGAAAAAATTGAACGGACCCTGTGGATATAAAATATATAAACTAATATGGTCATCACTATAAGGGCCTTACATGATCTACTTGTAAATATTTGGATGAGGAGATTAATCACGTATCCCAAACCCTATAGGGGCGGATTGCATGATGACTCTGCCAGCACCAACGTGGCTGGCTACTGGTTTATGGGCCGTGGAGCCTACCATATATCTTTCATCCATGCTGTCCATCTATCTTGCTAGTTCATTTTAAGGCACTAGCCTAAAAATTAAGGCTATCAACGGACTGAGATGAGGTTGGTCTTGGCACAATTTTAAACTATTTTAGGCCGGGCTGTTGGGCAAGCCCTATTCAAAATTATAAATTCACAGGCAGGAGCCCAGCTCGGCACCCTATTAAAATTGAGGTAGACCCAAATCTTAGGTAGAACACATTACGACAAAAACAAACACGACCATTAAAATTTTCCTAGGCACACTGTATTGTTTATTTGCTATCCAACCTGTGATTAGGTCGCATAAACCCGCATGAAGGGATACTGCAAATACCACATGATTCAAAACTTTGGTGGCGCTAATAAAGCTTTTAATGGTGGCCATTTCATCACAACCATATCATATGGTGTTGTCTACCTATACTTTGGATTTGCCTCATTTTTTGAGCTCATCCCCTTAAATAAACTGCTAAAATGAATGAGCAGCGTAGATAAAACATATACATCATGGTGGAGCCCACATAGCACCACCAGTAGCTGAAAGAGTCAGTATGCAATCGGCGTCAAGTCCTACCCCATGGAAACGTCAGATATTTTACACGCGTGCTATTTGGCATTTAAGCTTGCTTGGTGGAAGGTGAATAATTGTTTTGCATGTGTGAGCAGTTAATTATCTACCGAATTACATGATAAATGTTTAAAAATTCGCTATTATTTTCTACAAGAATTGTTAAATGTCATTTTTTTTTTTTTTTCCAGTTGAAAGACGCTCCCTTTCCTCGACAACCACAATGAAATAAGATTCTCCAATTCCGAGTGAGGGCCCACAATAATGTACGGTCCACATCTCCTCCGTCCATGAGGTGCCACGCGTAACATATATATCAAAATCAGGCACCCTGAAAAGCGCAGGAGATTTTATAGCAATTAAGAACAATTTGGATCGGATAGCCACATTTAAAACATTCTAGATTTTGTGGGGCCGTCGTTTCGTCCAATCACATTATAATATGCACCCACTACGCGAATGAACACTACAAAGGTTGGGCTCTTGAGGGGCCACCGTGATGTTCGTTTCACCCACACCGCTGCCTATTTTGCCAAGATCATTTTAGGTTTCAAGCCCAAAAATGAAGTATATCTAAGACAAAACACTGATTTGCCTTGGTAGTGCTTTTTGTGAGCTCCACCATGGTATTTTTTAATGCACCATTCATATATTTTTTAAGAATCATTTTAAGGCATAAGTCTAAAAATAAGAAAGATCTAAATTTCAAGTGGACCACATTATAAGAAGCAGTGGTGATTAAATGCCGGCAGTTCAAAACTTTCTAAGGCACACTAATGTTTATTTGCCAGCTAATCCATTCACTAGATGAGAAAAGGTCGTTGAATAGAAAACGCATATATCAACTTTATCCAAATCTACTGTGGTCTTGAAAGTTTTTAATGGCAGGCTTTTTATCACATTGATTATTGTAATGTCATCTACATGAGATTTACATCTGCCTTATTCTTTGGCTCATGTCCTAAAAGAATTTGGAAAAATTGATAAGCGATGTAGCTGAAACACATGCGCATGTTGTGTTGGGGTCCAAATAGCACCTACCATTAGTAATAGTTATTTACATAGTAGCCAATCCGCCTGGCCCTACCGCACACCAGTGACCTCGCTTAATTACCTCACCAAGTTATGTGGGCCCATCATAAGGCATGTGTTATATTCAAACTGTCTCATTTTTGTGAGATTGTTCCAAGGTTTGAGTCCAAAAACAAGACAAATTCAAAGATCAAGTGGACTACACTGTACACCCAGATCCATAGCTCAAGTGGTAGACTAAGTGAAAGATACCTCGTTTCAACATCGAGGTCTTGGCATTGATTCCCTAGTAGGGGTGGCTAACAGTGAAGTGTGATCTGACAGTGGGTGTACTAACAAGCCAACAAAAAAAAAAAGTGGACTACGATAGTACTGCAAACATTATGGTGGCCCCGCCAACATTAAAACTGTGAGAATCATTATCCTCACTCATATTTGGACACATTCCCTAAAATAATCTCTCTAAATTGATGAATGGTATAGATATAATAAATACATTATGATGAGGCCCTCTGAATTTTGATATTCTTTCCATTGTTTGTACTGTTAGTGGCTCAGCAGTGCCCAAACTCTTCTGCATGAAATGTATATACACCAGCAATGTCACTGGTGTGCAGTACAACAGCTAATCAGCTTCCCATGAGACCTTATGAACAGCTTGCATGACAATTAACCATTAGAGCAGTCATTGTAAAGTTTTTAAGGTGAGCATAATTATCATTGCTACTTCCTTGGGTGTGGTCCACTGCAGCCTTAGGGCCGGTTTGGATTCGCATATAAGGGTGTATTGTATTGTATTCAACTACTGTTCATGTATATGTTAGATCAATTTCAGAATATATCCAAATCAACATGCTATAAATCAATGTTTGGATAGAAGGTATTGTATTTCGGACAAGTATATAAATTCTTCCTGTGACCAATGTTTGGATACGACGTTTTAGGGCTGCGTATTGTATATATGTATAATATTGATAACACTTGTATGATGGTGGAAAAGATTTCATGTCTCTTGTTTTTTCTTAAGATATTTATTATTTTTTTAATTTAAAGGTGTAGAAGATTACATATACCTCTTTCACGAAAATGGACGATGGAGATGCGAGACTCGGCATCATGGTGGTGGCAATAACGACCACCGAGATCTTTTTTGGAAATCTCTCCATAGCTAGAGAAAGGACAACACCATCGAAGCTGTGGCCCACCAGGATCACCTTTTATGGGGTGAAAGAGAAGCCATCAAATCCATCAACGATTGAGTATAGTTGTAGAATGAGCCGATCTCGTTGATTTGCTTTGGGTGGACCCCACAAGCGGCAAGATCAATGGCTGTGACTTGGTGACTGGCTGACGTGAGCAACATCGAGAATTCGTACCAACTCCGAGCTCCATGGCAGCCTCCATGCACTAGTACAAAATGCTCATTGCTTTCTGCCGTCATCTTTGCTATTGTGTTTTGCCTTATTTGAGATCATATGCCTAATCAAATGTATAAGTTAGCTTTAGGTGATGTATACCATTGATGTAATGGCCCAGCGATGATAGGGACGTGATTGCTTGTGGCCGTGGGCCGTGAGAAGTTCCTTTGGTCAGAAGCTATCTGGGCCGTAGTGAGAAATCCAATCTGTGCATCGGTTTCTCAAACTCAGGATAGGACGGGAATAAAAATATTAGGTAGATCTAAAACTCAATTGGGCCGCATGGCAAGACAGAGAGGATAGAGAGAAATCAAGTCGTTTCGCCTGAGAATACTAGCATTTAGGAGACCGCATCGCATGATGCATTGCCATCTAAAATCACATTACCGCCTTTTGAAAATTTGTGTCATCTAAAATCACATTACGACCTTTTGAAAATTTTGAGCCAGTGATGCATTCACGCACATGGTAAACACGAGACGTGAACTCCCATTCAAACACGGTATAACGAATAAAACCGCCTTTAATACGATACAATGCACCCTTATAACTGAATCCAAACAAGCTCTTTGATCTACCTAATTTTTTGGCTTGATCTTAAAATGATATGGCAAAATAGATAAACCTTGTGGATGAAACGCACGCATCACCGTAGCCCCTAAAAGCTTCTGTCAATTCCTAGCTAAGGACTGGTAGTACCCAATCTGCGTTGATGGCCGTCTGACCGTGGATAGAGTCCTGATACAAAATTTCTATGACTGTGGTCCAGTTGAGTTTTTGGGCCTCTCATGTTGTAAAATGAGTTGAATAAATGGATGAACGGCCTGGATATAACGCAACCAACGTGGTGGACTACCCATAGCTTTGGGTAACAGGGAACCGCGTTCCTTCGAAAGAGTTGGCGTCTGTCCAGTGTACCTCCGGGCCGTGGGATGCGGATTTCTTTAGCATAAAGTTCGGTCGCTGGAAATCTAGGTGGGCCAACTGTGACGTTTGCCAGAAATCTACCATGTACATTCGTTTTGTGAGCTTATTCGATAGAACGGGGATAAAAATAAGTAGGATTCAGGACTCGGGTTGGCCACACTAAGGGGCTGTTTGATTTTCATCGTTTCACCTAGAAATGGTAAATACTCAAGAAACCTGTTTGAATATTCACGGTGATTTCACTTTTTGAAAACCGTTTCAAAAGTAGTAGTGGGCATTTTAAGACCTCATTTTTATGTATATGATATATCTACTCCGTCCATTCAATTTATCACAACATTTTGAGATATTAGAAGAAAAATGAGTTAGATCCAACACTCAATTGGCCTGTAACAAAAGAAACAATGGCCACGTGAAGTTTTTAACGGTAAGTATTTAATTCACATATTTCTATTTCGTGGTCCACTTGAGCATTGAATATACCTCATTTTTTGGCTTATACCATAAATTTATCTAACATAATGGATGAACGGTATGGATATATGATATGCATCATGGTGGGACCCACAAATGTTTTATAATATTTACCATTTTAACCTCCGAAAAGTCACCGCCAAATCAGCTATGGAGAAGAGTGCAGCAACTACGGAGGAAAATAATTATTATTTTTTTTCCAGATATTTACCATCCCCTGAAAAATCAAACTGCCCTAAAGAAAAAGGTGAGTTGAGAAATTATTAGGGTGGAGAGTGATGTTTACGTGCCATACATACACTACGTAACGTCGTTACTGTTGGATGAACTGATCCAAAAATATTATCCTGGTTCAAAACATCTGTAGCCCGTGAATATTTTAACTGTGTACATACAATCATCACGTTTTCGGCTCACTTGAGTATAGGATGCGGCTCATTTTTTATCCATACCGTAAATTGAGCTCAACAAACGTATGGACTCGATGAAACCATCACGTTGGGCCCGACCTAGGTTTACAGCGCAAATATTTCGTGGGAAGGGCTTTGGCAGGAAATCAGCTTCCGTGACTGTGGACGTTTCGGTATCCTTTACACGTGGACGCGTTTGCAGTTTCTATGTATATTCCTGAAGCATCACACAATGCCACTCGTATCAACAACTTCCTGGTCTGGAACTAGTATCCACTGGAATTTCGTATAGCGTGCCCGCGACAAGATGAACGGTCCAGAATCACCAAAAACGACTGTGTACTGGTGCGAACCAGTCCTCCTTCGTCTCGCGACGAAAATGGTAGATATCGGATCGTCAATATAAAATGTCGCATCATTTTCTCACGACTACTCAATTTATCGTCAGACATGCCCACCTGCCGGGCCCCCTCACGCCATCTTCGTCTTGAGAAAAAAATTTGATACTCTGGTTGAGTGCGATTGATGATATGCAGGCATTTATGATGATATGCAGGCATTTATAAATTATGTAAAAATTACATATGTGGCATATGCTTAATTTAAATTAAACCGTCCAGTTTACGCATAAAAAGTTTAGATGTATCATGAACTAATCCGATTGCTTGTATTGTCATATTTATGGATTTATATTCAACGGTTAAAATAAAAAGTACCCAATTGTTTTATTTCATTAATCAAAGTGTCCACGAATCAGAGGTTCGGATTGCGTAAGCAATCTAATTTTCGACATGTAACTGGAAGAATGTGAGTTGCAAACTTTAACCGGTTTTAGTGTGAGTTAGTAAATGCCACGTGTACCATTTTTAAGCGCCTTCGTATCAGGCATCACACGCAACCGGAGTATCAAATAATTAACTATCGAACGAACGTTTTCTTGTGGTTGTGGGTCCCACAGGTCACTACCTGTCCTTTCCGTCTACCCTACTTGGAATCGAGATCGACTACTGCAATAAAGTCGTACGAAATTTCCATACTTGGAAGATCATGAACTTACATATGTACGCACATGGAAATCGTACACGAGGAGTCTATGAAGTTCACCGTACGGTCTAGATCATGGACCCAACAGTCCATAGCTAGGGTATTCGCTGAAGATTTGATAGTAAGTTGCTGAATGTTGCACGTTCAGTGGATGGGCCAAACATGAAAAAACCAACGGTCCAAATTTAAGAAACAAATGTCCTTTGAGATGAGGTCGCATGAGCCGTCTGTTTCTAGGACCACACCATCTGCAGTGGGTCCCACTAATTTAATGATTTCGTTTTCCGGTAAACTTACGCCACGTGTACCACCTATACGCATGAGTATGCAGCAACTTGTGCTGCCGGAATATCTTAGAATAACTGGTACAAAATGCTCATTCTCTTGTCTTTTCCCGGCCTTTCGAAATCAACACGACGGATTATGTTTATAAAATTTTTAAAAAAATTATACTCTGGTTGAGGGTAATGGTTGATAGACATGCGCTAGAGAACTGATGTGTTATCTAGATAAATAAAATCAAAGCCGTTCAAATAGTGAATCCGAATTTATAAATCTTGAAAACTAAAATCTACACTAACGAGATCTCTTTAACTTGCCGATTGGTGGACTCTAAAAGGATGGATGATATGATAAATAATAAGTGTCTTAATTCAACTAATAAATGACCAATAAACAAAGTCTAAATTAACTTCATTCATTCTAATTTTCTTTTGATAACAGGTCCCAGAACTTGGACAGTTTAAATTGTGTTATAGTGGGCCTCATGTTCATAACACGAGCGTCGGCGTATGAACCGTCCTACCCTACTGCCGGAGTATGAAATAATTTCCCCCCTACAGAACGTCCCGCTTGCATCTCCCATCGCCATCTCCTCTCTGGTTAGAGAAGGGTTGCTGGGTACGGTGGCCCCTACTTATTAGCTCTCCGGATTGCATTTTAAATAATGATCTAAACCGTTAATATTCTGAATTCTATGCTACTGAGGCAATTGTAAGAAAAGTTTATTGAGCGTGTGATTATTTATGAAGATGAATATTTAATGTGTTATGTTCAAATCCAAAATTCAAAGGTCAGGATCATAAATGAAGCATAGTTATAATAGTATAGTTTCTATTTCTGGTATTGAGAAGATGAACGGTCCAGATCAATGTAAGGATGCAATCAGGGGGTGGAACCAGGCACCGTACCATACTTAGATACGAGGCCATCGTACCCTGGCTTACCCTTACTGATGGTTTCTTTTTTCCTGAAAGCTCGCAGCAGAAAGCCCTGCACCTGAAAACGAAATCGATGAACCCTCTTTTCCCGCCTCGTCGCACCTAGTCACGTGATCCACCTGATTTATTACTAAAAAGCCCCTCCTTCCTCCTTCCTCCTTCCTCCTCTCTCTCCCTCTCTCTCGATCGATGCAGAAGAATCTCTGCTGTAGAAATCTCTCTCTGTATCCATGGCGTCTCTAACCCCCGGCGTACTCTCGAAGCTTCTTCAGCACGCGAGCACCGACGTCAGGGTCGCCGGCGAGCACCGGACGGCGCTCCTACAGGTCATTGGAATCGTCCCGTCCGGCGGGGCCGACGACCCGCTCCAGAGCTCCGGCTTCTTCCTGAAGGTCTCCGACTCGCTGCACTCGACCTACGTCTCGATCTCCGACGAGGACGCCGATCTCATCTTCAGCGACAAGATCCAGCTCGGGCAGTTCGTCCACGTGGCGCGCCTCGATTCGGCCTCGCCTGTTCCGATCCTCCGCGGCGTGAAGCCGGTGCCGAGGAGGCGGCCGTGCATCGGCAATCCCAAAGACCTGGTTTCCAGCGATCTGTTACCGTTCCGGCATCGGAACGCGGAACCGATATCGGATGGGAAATCGTTGCGGCGGGCGTCGTTGGGGGGGAGTTGCAGGGAGGAGAAGAAGCCGAACTTGGATTCGCTGCGGCGGAGTTGGGAGAGGAGCGCTGGTGCGCCGAAGAAGAATGGAGTCGTGAAGCCTCAGCCGTTGGATTCTAAGTGGAAGGAGAAGGAGACGTCTCCTTCTTCAGATTCTGCTTCTGTAAGTCTCCATTTTTCGCTCTTTCGCCATTATTTAGTTATTCTTGATTCTGTTAATCGTGTTTGTATGTATAGATTCTCATGTGTGGGAGGAGATGGTACATTTTTAACAAATATAGATATTATGTTATCTGAAGACGAAGGCTAATGGCTGCGGCATGTGATCTGAGTCGTTCAATGGTGGGCCCCACAATTTAAGAGGTGTAGCCCAGTGATCAGACTTGGCCCATTATCAGTTGGGCCTCATGTGTATGTTGAATGTGGATGATCCCTGGTCAATGATTTTTAACCGTCCATCTTTTCATACCGTTTGTTGGGCACACGTGATGATTGGACCGGTCTGATTCTGTACCCCACGCATTCATGGTGGCGGCCCACTAGTTGATCGGTTGTGCTGAGCTTTGGGCCATGGCACATAAACGGTGGAGCCCGCGGCTGAACGTCAATGAATCTTGCAGGCACAGCAAGAGAGGAGAAAGTAGGATTTGAGTAGGAATTGGCGGGTAGTGGGCGAATACACTATCTTCTATTTTGCAATTTGCTCAGCCCAACAAATTGTATGTGTGCAGACCCGGAGCTGTGTGGGGCTCATGGAGATGTCTGTGACAAATCCACTCCGTCCATCTGTTTTGAAAGACCACAATAGGATACGATTCTATAAATCAGGCAGATCCAAAACTCACGTGGGCCATACGACACGAAACAGTGGGGACTGAACGCCTGGCAGTGGCAGAAGTTTTGGATCAGGATGATATTTGTTCCTACAGCTTATCTGAGTGGTAATAATTCTATGAATGGTTTGGATGGCATATAAATATCATGGTCAGCTCCAGGAGGGTTTCAACGGTGGACATTGCTGTTTCCATTGTTTTGTTGGTGTGGCCCACCTGAGTTTTGGATCTGCCTGATTTTAATAATATCTATTGTGATCTTTCAAATCCGATGGATGAAGTGGATTTCTCACAGATATCTCTGTGGACCCCACACAGCCCCAGGCACAGAGATATGTCACAGGCAAACCGCTCACCCCCCAAATCAGGTGACTCTAACCATAGACTGGACTGTTAACTGCAGACCATTTGCAATCATTTTCCGTTTGCTAGCTTTGAATCAAATGGCTAGGGACATCTCTCATCTGAGTGATGCTGGGGCATGGTTCATTTGATGCAAGGCACACCAGATGAATGGCTTAATCCTAAAGGTCTGTACCACCTGTATCATTTCTGGAACAGAAACACTGCTGTGAAAAAAGGAAAAATTACCAATAGACCCCCTCCGGGGGACCTCCCAAAATCTCTTACTAATGTATGGTTTCTTTCTAGAAACATCCAAGTAATGAAAATTCCTCATTCCCAAATTAAAAGCTGTCTTGCATCAGACACAAAAGGAATATATCTAACCTTGAGTCATGAAAAAGAAGAAGAAGAGTTTAGGTCCTGTTTGGCAGACATTAAAAATGATATCAACTCATTTTTGTTGATAGTAATTATGTATTAGAGATCTTGATCTCCAATGCATACTGAGTTTGTGTTAACCGTAATTATGTATTAAAGACCAAATCTCTAATATATAATTCTGTTAACTAAAATGAGATGAACTCATTTTTAGGTGTCTACCAAACAGGGTCTTACACTTTTTCAAGACTGGAGTCCAAGCTAATTATGAAGCCACAACTGTAAAATTACCAACAACCAGGAATCTATCATTTTTAGGTGTCTACCAAACATGGTCTTATGCTCTTCCAAGACCTGATTCCAAGCTATTTATGTCATGAAGCCACAACTGTAAAATTACCAACAACAAGAAATCTTTCTGAAACTAGTTACATAACTACACCGTACGAACTTATCGAAACTATGTATGGGAATTAAAAAAAAAAATGTACCTGAAAAAAATAAAAATTGTGAAAATGGTCTGCATCAAGTTGGTAAACAGATTATTTTTCTAGCATTTTCTTTTGTCATTGTCAATATGCTGTTGCCACATTAAATGAAGGCTTTACCTATGTTTTAGTGTTACTGACATTGCCCTACTTGTTTACATAATCAATCAAGCAATTTGACCTTAATACAATCATGGTATTACATTTTGTGTTGTGCATACCCATTTCTAGATGGCAATATTGTTGTCTTCTCTGTGGTCATAGTTGTGCTGGTCGTATTTCTGTTTGGCAGGTTCTTTCAGATAAAAAAGCTTCTCCCAGGCATGAACCATCCTTGAGACGTCAAAGTTTGAGCAATTCCCCATTGAAAAATAAGAGCAATCACATGGCATTGAAACCAATGAGCAAGTCATCAAAAAGAGAAACCAATTCATCTGTGGAGGCAGATATTCCATCTCATCTAGTTAAGGTGCAT
Source organism: Magnolia kwangsiensis (assembly GCA_037074715.1). Classification (NCBI taxonomy): domain Eukaryota; kingdom Viridiplantae; phylum Streptophyta; class Magnoliopsida; order Magnoliales; family Magnoliaceae; genus Magnolia; species Magnolia kwangsiensis. The sequence continues at coordinate 105,619,267 of CM073581.1, forward strand.
TTTGGTCCTAGAAATTGGCATCGGACCATTTCCTGGGATGTACTTCCTAGTCTTCATGATTTTGGAAAGGTATGCTCCGTATTATTTCTGCACGACTATGAATAACATTTCATCTTTACTGAGTATTGATTTTCCATGAAATTGATGTTACTTCTAGGATGCTTTGCATCACAGGAATGCTGTGTTTTTGGCTGCAGTGGATGCTCTGCAGGAAGCATCTGCAGCGGAGAGTGTCATTCAATCTTTGAGGTATTGAATTTTTACTGGTTTTTTAGCTTTCTCATATGTTGTGATTGAATTATCCCATGAGCTTTGGGTTAATCACTATTTTATGAGTTTCTAATGTCTTCATGTATGTGTTTCTTTTCTGAAGAAATGTGGGTTCCCTGTTTCTTCTTTCATCTCACATGAAAAAGAGATGGAGGGAGGCTGTCTCTTCATCCATCACACAAATTTTGGCCATGTTCATGGTGTAATCAGTTCAGAATTTTGAGATGCCAACTTTGAAGCTTGTCTTTTTTTTTTTTTTTTTTTTTTAAATGGTCTGGATTAAATAAATGGTTTTACTTTTTTGGTGTTAAAGGTGCTTTTAACTTAGACACACACACAGACACACACTAGTTGGTGTTAGGTGCAAATGAGGTGCCAGTATTGGCGCATACACGGATGGCTTTATAGTTATGTTAATCAGACTAGGAGGGCCCATTTGGTTGCAGGGAGGAATATTTGCAAGCCAAAGAGTGCTGTTGGGCTCATTATCTCTAAGCCTATATTTCAACGGGTTCATTTTGGATGGAAGTGCTTATGTGTGAAGAATTCTCACAAGTGTTTTTCCTTTAGAAGGAAGAGAGTCGAGATGGAGAGAGCTAATTAAATAGGAGTAAGTCCCATTCCTTGATGAATCTGTCAAGGTTAAGGATTCACCAACACCACCTCAGGCCATTTCTATCACAGTGAGTGTAATCATAACCTGTGAGAGTTTGTCTTGTATACTACTGTTGGAATTGCAAACTACAGAGTGACTTCAATCTCCTTGTTCCAAGTGATGTGCGAGTTTTTAATTTGGCCTTGTGAGTCTCAGGATATTCTGCAACCAAATGATCGCAATTACATTGAAGTGCGATGTGGCTTGCAGGGGTATGCAGTTACCCACATGAGTGTAGATTGAAGACCTTGCTGTAGCTTGAAGTGCCTGAAAGAATTTTGGTGAAAAAGCATTTTTTTTTTTTTTTTTTTGTTTATAAAAATTATTATTATTATTATTATTTTTGTTGTGAAAGATCGTATCATGACGTTGTTTGTGCATCCTGCTGGAGTGGCTAGACTTCCCTTTGGTGGGCTGAGTATTGGGCTTATGGGCTTGTCCCTGTTGTATCTGATCCTTAGCTCATGGGCTAGGCTGGCCATGGATTCAGTCAACTCATCAGCTGCACCTGGACATGCTTCAATCCCACATGGCCCAGTCCGGATCCATTGACACATGTTTCGATCCTTTGGTTTATAAGGGTGGTACCACCGTTTCCCAAATGGTATGAAAATTGCATCAGATCCTCGTCTTCAGGAAACTCTTCCAACTTCTATTTATTCCTTTTGTTTCTCAAATTTGAGCATGTATTAAAATCAAGCTTCGTTGTTCATTACTGTCCTTGTTAACCTGGCGTTCTCCAGCATGTTTGCAGAACTTTGCGAGACTGCTGAACAAGTTTCTCCACAGCTCTTGGTTGAGCAATTCATAAACCTCCATCAGAGTATGCAGCGAGCGGCTACCATAACAGATGCGATGCTCAAGACGAGATATTCGGAAAGGGAAACTTCCACAGCCACTGGTTCACAGCTTCAGCCGCAAGAAGAAGTTCCCAAAATTTTCACTGATAAAACAGCAGATGCTACATCATGGGTCCAAGCTGCTTTAGAGACGGACCTATCATCGTTTTCTCTATTAAGAAAGCATGACAAGAGGGGGAACCTACGCCATGACCAACATCACTTTCTGGTCTTGGAAACTTCACTGCATCAAAACGAAGGGAAACCGAAGAATCCCATCTCTCACAGCAAACAGAACCCAAAGAAACAGGCAAGCTTGCCTGCTTCGAGCACCAAGGGGATATCATCTTCTAGACGGGTGGGAATGCCAGTAAAGAACAGGGTTGGCGGTGAAAAGCGTGAGCAGTGTAAAGGAAGAGGTTTGAGGGAGATGGCATCAGTCGCAAAAAGTCTCGTCTCAGTTTCTCGCGGATGGTTCTTCAGGTACTTGGACAGCGCATTGGATGATGGATTTGGAGGGAGAGAAGGAGATGGAGATGGTGAGATTGCAGGTATTCTTGGGCAGCTTAAGAGAGTGAATCAATGGTTGGAGGACACAATTGGGGAGGGACTCGAGGTGGATGAGAGCGTGGAGAATTTGAAGAAGAAGCTGTATAGGTTCTTACTAGAGAATTTGGATTCCACCACAGTAGCTAGTAGGTAAGGAAAGAACTGGCAGTAGAGGGACTCGAGGTGGATGAGAGTGGAGGATTTGAAGAAGCGGTACAGGTTCTTACTCAAGAATTTGGATTCCGCCGCAGTAGCTAGTAGGGAAGGAAAGAGCTGACAGAATATTATTCAAGCAAGCTAATTTCTAATGAATTCATTCAAGTACAGTCTTACATGTATTATGCACACATAGGTGACAGAATCTGACCAGCGCAATTCGACTTCTCCCCCCCTCTTGAAGAAGAGGTCGATGTTGGGTTGGAGCTTTGTCCCAATGGAAAAAGCTGCTCCCTGATCAATAGATATGTCTATCCTTATTACTGATCTTCCTTGATCAATGCAGCGGGTGGTCCTTACTGCGAATGAATTTCTATTTCATACACATGATAAATGGATTTATCGTGCTAGTTCAATTGAAATGCATTTACTTCTTTTTTATTTTTTTTAATAACTGTATCCTTCTCAATTCTTTCTGCCATTTTGAAATGCATGGTTGTAAGGGATATGAATCAGAGATGTGATCTGAGGGAGCTTAATCGCATGGCTCTGATGTCATATGTTCTTATACCGAAGGGGCAAATCATTATCATAATAGCTGTCCCCCAGCAATTCCAGTCTGTTTTTGAAAGGTAGATTCAGGCCTTCATCATTTATGAACTTCACGATTTAAAATGTTTTTGACAGTGGGGCCAATCTTGATAAGTGGTGCACCAGGGTGTGATAGGCTCCTCCATCAGCAGTTGGATGACTAGGTCTTATTACACACGGGTTGCCTGACTTGGTCTCATTCATTGTGCACAACAGGCTGTTACATGAACTATAGGATAGGCGATGTACGGACAGATCCAAGCTCAACAGGTGGAGTAACCCACAGTGCAAAAGTTATGGGCTCTGTTGCCATCATGCACCACTCATCTGTTGGGAAATAAATCATCAACAGGTGAGTTAAATTTTATGATTTTGCACTAATTTCTCATCCATGGGTTCGTTCCTCAAGATGTGCGTGAGAGATAAAATGCCCACATGCAAATTGACTGGTTACATGGGCCATCTCACATGGATGGCACGGGCCCACTTCCTAAGTCGATCAGTTGAATCGCATGCCGGCATCCTTTTCCCTACCTGTGCCTTGGCATTTTCTTGCTAATATTGGCCTAGAGTTATTGTAGAATGCTCTGGTTGTGTGGTTTTCACTTTGTATCCAATACTGTTGATATGATGGGCCTTGTTTTGGATGATCCATGCACAAATATCTCAGATGGTAGGATCCTAGCTTTAGAATATTTGGTCTCTCCAGGTTAAGTGATAACTGCTGATATATGTTCTTTATCGGCACTAGTTGGCCACATATTCCAGGGGTTAGGATGCTTCCTTGAGGGAGATTTTTGAGTGCATTGGCCATCCAAAGTGGGCACAGAGTATCAATGGTTTGGATAACTGAAGACCTGAACCTCATTTGTTTATGACGTAAAATGACGCATCCTGCTGTCATCACCGTCAAAGAAGAAGAAGAAGAAGATGCAGAAGAGGAAAAAGGGGCCCACACCATGGAAACAGAAAAAACAAACAATGAAAACAGAATCAAACAGTCACTGCGCTGCTGCAATCACCAGAGATATTATACAATGGTAAGGTGGAATATTGGTACACTTTGTCTGAGTGGTCCCATCATCTAGCGGTCCAAGTAAAAAGACAATTGTGATCTGTCACCGTAATTTCCCACTTTAATTTCTTTCTTGTCCAAAGTCATGGCCTATCTGGGCATATGGGATCTGAGATATCATGACTGAGCTTTAGTCTCAATTTTGATGGGCCCACACCCTCCATTCCGAGCTATCACGGGCTGTGCCTAGGGTTGTCTTAGGGCCAGACTTTGAACTGTTTGGGTCAGGGTCCAGTCCAGCCTATTGACAGCCCTGCTTATTTGTGGTTCTCTTCCCTTGATCACAACACTGGAAATTTTTTTTAAAAACAAGAAGGATCCAAATTTTTTATTAAGTGAGATAGCCATCGGCCCAGTAATATGAATCTGATGTGTAGGGCATGTAATATGTCTGAGATCCCCAACCGAAATGGGCCCTTGTGATATAGGTTTTCTAGTGTCCCACCGTAGGGCTGGACGAAACTGGTTGAATATCGTTCTGATTTTAAGCTGTTCAATAGATGAATGGGTGGCAATTGCTGGCTAACCAGACTTTATCCAGGATTGCAACTTTTAAGTTAGGCCTATGAGCTGGGTGGGGGCCTGCATGTAAGACTAGTCAACTTCCATGCCGGGTGGGCTTGGGGTTAGGTTATTTTAGCCGGGTTTGTAACTGTTGTTGTTCTCACCATTGGTTTTTGTTCCTTTGGTCGCACGGCCTGCCCACTTCTTCTGTACTCCTGATTCCTTATTCATTCCTGCATTTTGTTTCTTGAAGAGATCCAGCAGAAGACTGATGTGGACCTGAGCTGAAACGGACCAGGCCTAGGTTTTCATGCCCGGGCCTGTAACACTAGGCTCAAGCCTTGGGCCTCAAAAATTACATTAATCGGATTATCCTAACCGTTCAATGGATTTCCTGACTTTGGGTACTCAAGAATGGTTCACGAAAAGTCCATTGATCGGAAACTTAGGCATGTGATTGGTCTTGAATTTTGCAATGGTTCTCATCCAAAAGGCAAACTTTGAGTTGGACGGTTCAGATTGAATGGTGAACCTCAACGGACTATCTAAGATAGGACAATGCTAAAAACCATTTACATATGTATTAAATGAGAAATATTCACCTAACATTGTCGTATATCAGCTTTCACACACTATGGTAGCTATTCACTTAAGAAGAACATCTGAGCCGTGCAAAAAGTGGGCCTCATGAAGATGACGTATGGTGAAAGCTAGGATGCAGCTGCACCGTTGGCTTTGATGGACAGTCGATGCTCCAACTCAGTGTGCGGTTTTAGCCCATCTAATGAGTAGCCTGCCCGAATTTTGCCCCAGGCGATCTGTGGACTGTCCAACCAGACCACCTGTCCGTGAGTATAAAACTAGCTGTTGGTGTGGGTGAGTAAAAGATAGCGAAGGGTTTCTTCCTTAGGCTTCATCTCGTCCGTTGATGTTCCAATGGGCCTCTCGCCTTTTCCTAGAGCTTTCAAACCCCTGCAAGATTTCATATGGGCGTGTAATTTCTCTGGCTTGAACCCCTTCCCACATTGCCTGCATTTCCCATCAATGCGTAAAAACAAATTCTCTGAATGGGATCAATCCAACTTGATTTATGCAACGACACTAGAGAATTTAGAAGCACTGAGGGTTGTGCAGGAGGAAGTGCTACATGTATTATGTTATATGTAAGTTCGGTAGATTCTTTGTTTGAATAGCAAAAATTATTTTTTTGTTCCATATAAGAAAAGCGTACATGCTATGATTGATTGAGATTAGCTTAACATTCTGTCATGTTAACTTTTAAACTAGTAACATCCGAACCTAATAAATGTGAGCTATGTATATGCAGGGACAAAGCTGCTCATCAGACAAGCCCTAGAACTTAGATCCCATTTATATAAAGAAAACATGCCTACATAACCTTGGGTGGGGAATTGACCAATGATTCCAATTCTATTCACATTTGTGCCCCACCTGTTGTTCGCATTATCCTTCATCAAGATTCATGGAATCTATGGTTAGGATTGCCTGGTGAGCCTGTATGATCTTAACACGTGCATCTAGTTTCCACTCCACCAGTACCAATGCTTGACTGCTAATGCCCCTCGTTACCTTGATGCTGAAGGGAAATTGACGGGAATTGCTACAGGGGCAGTTTAGTTCTTTTAGCATTAAAAATAAATAAAAAGAGAAATGAAAAAGAGTGACTCACGAGCAATTGGGCTCGGACATGGGCTTATAAATAGAAGGAACCTTTTTCTGATTTCCGAGTTCAGCTCCCTTTCTCCCACTCTTATCAGTCTCCTCGTAGTTTTCCCTGTATACATAACAAATCCATTAGGGCCCACCCGCAATGTTTATGTAGAGTACGTGCCGTGCATCTGTTTCCTCATTTTAACCGTACATCCTAAGAATTGTACTGGCCCACTTGAGTTATGTATCAGGCTTTAGTTTGGGATCTACACCCAGGGAAGTCATCCACCCCACATTTTGGTGGGCCCTACACTGCTCAGACGTGTGGTGATCGCCATCACTTATAACGCATGTGGTCATTTACATCAGTTAAACGTGAACAGTTGCCGTATTTCACTTCTGTTTGTGGGGCTCAGCATATTTCATATGCATCTAATCCATTCATTAGATGCGCTCCGCTAGGATGAAGATACGCCAAAAAGGGCGCTGATTGGGTACTACAGCTATCGGGACTAGCTAGAGACGGATGGTCCTCCAAGTGCCTCTGTGGGGCCATGGTATATCGTTTTATAAAAGCCGTCCATCCATTTTGAAAGATCCTTTTAGGACATGAGCCAATAAAGGAGGCAGATTTTCAGGGCATGGGCCCAAAAAGGAGGCACATCAAAGGCTTGGGCGGACCACAAGACGAAGCAGTGGTGATAATGACCCTACTGTTGAAACCTTACTAGGGACCTGTGTGATGTTTATTTGACATCCAACCTGTTCATAAGGTCACGTAGAAGTGGATGAAGGGAAAACATAAATATCAACTTGATCCAAAACTTCTGTGGCCCTAAGAGATTGTCAGATATAGGCATTCAATACCCAATACTTCCTTTGGGGTGATCCAGTTAACCATTCCGTTGCCTCATTTTTTGAGCTTGTCACTTAAAATAAAATTTCAAAATGGATGGATGGCGTGGAGCACATACATCACAGTGGGCCCCATAGAGCCTCTGACAGAGCTGTCCATCTCTAGTTAGTAGGGTTGTACATTGAGCCAAGTCTAGTCGAGTTGGGCCAAGCTCGGCTTGACTCATCTGTGCTATACTCGAGTTTGAGCTCGAGCTCAACATTGAAGCTTGATTTATTTGCTAAAGCTTTTGAGTCAATCTTGAGTCGAGTTAGTGGTTCAAGTCAAGTCGAGCTTGTTCATATGTCAACCCAATGCCCAACAGAGAGAGAGAGAGAGAGATGACGAACAGCGGGTTGCAACGGGTTATGTAAGGGAAAGATGGGGAAAGGAGGAAGCTTAAGCGGTAGCCATACTTGAACTTGATTTGATTTCAACTCAAGTTTTCAAAAGTGAGCTTAACTTGCCCCGGGTTGGCCCTTCAAGCTGAGACAATCCGAGCTGATTTGAGTCAAGTCGAGTGAGCTTTTCGAGCTAGCAAGACTCATGTGCAGCCCTACTAGTTAGGTCCTGGTAGAGGTGGTACCCAATCCCCATCCCGCCAAAAAGTAGGCCACTCCAAAACCAGAGGCACCACGATACCTGAATTTCGACTTTGGAGTTTCCTGCCCACCTATGTTTTGGATGAACGCACGACCTGCATATATTTCTTTCGCTTTTCCTGTTCGCAGATGGAGGTACAGGACAGCCTGCCTCTTACTTTTCTATGGCATACACACGCGTGTACAATTCTTGCAAGTGGGACCCATGCTTGGTGAATCAGACCATGTTCTATTGCATTAACCGCGAATGGACGATGCTCCAAAACTTTCCGAGATGGGAAGAACTCAACCAGAGTCTCGGTTGGATGTGGACCATTGTCGTATTTTTCGTATCAACCCTTTATTTTTATGCCACGATTTGGACGCTTACGATTGTGGCCCTATTAAGGAGATACTTTCTGCATCTTCCATTTGGTCTTGGATCACCGAAGTACGGGCCCCACTTATTAGAATTGGGACGAACGATTGTTGTCCGCCTTCCTCCGAATATTTCAAACAACGCTCGCGCATGTGCACTCTCCCACATTGACACGTACGTGCGAAGCGTAGGCGTGTAATCGGTACGCTCTATCAAGCGAGTAGGCCCAGATATCGGCTTGCAGCCTATTGTGCATGTTTGGCCCACCTCAAAAGTAGACCAGGATGATTCATGACACATGGCACATTAACCATGTGGCCACATAGATGAACGGTCAGGATCTCGCACGCGTTTTTCCTTGTTGGTATGAGTGAATGCATTTGTCAAGCCACTATAGACGTACACGTGTCCATTTAATAGACTATTCCAACATCATAATAATTGAGCTTTGTTTTTTTCATGGTACGTGATTTTCCATCTTAACCGCCCATCAGATGTCCACCAATCATTTAGCTAGAACGAGATATTCTGTAGACATTTAAGATATTATCCATCTATAGTGGTCCCACGATGTGGACGTTTTTAATCTAAGGCTAGCTGAAAGGCTGGGCCCGGGCCTACAATTTTCCATATATGATACACCCGCCTGTTTCGTTCTTTCTTAAATGTGGAGGTCCAACATACGACTGTAGTACCCTAATTTTTGGACACCTGTATATATACGGTGGGGCCCACCTAGTGAATAGCCCGATGTTGCAGAATGGGTGGAAGGTGGGTCAGACCGGGTATATTAATCTAGATTGGGCTTGGACGTGCCTGTTTCGGCCTATCACGGGCCTGAACCGGAGGAAGGCCTAACGTTTACTTTGTGGGCCCGGCCTGTTGACAACCAAACTTTCAACGGTGTTTGCATGTGGTATGATTTAACGCCAATCCGGCCACTCCAAGTTGTGGGGCCCACCTCGTGGGACGATCCATCATCCAACTAGTGGGCATCCGATGAACCATTGAAATGAAAACGGTCGGTGGTCCAAATTCAATGGTGGATACCAATAGTCAAGATTGTCCGATCACTGATCCATCCACAGGGGGCCCCACGACTTGAACGGTCCAGATGGACCCGCATGCATGCCACGTGCAGCTATATGAGCTGAAATGAAGTTCACCATCTACGTCTGGTCATTTATACTTGCCTGTTGCTCTGCTGCTGCTGATTTGAAGAGCGAGAGTGAAACCTCCCGGATCCACCCAAACTCGCCACCTCACACACCTCTTTACTCCCTTCTTCTTCTCTTGGAGCGGGCCCACTTCGCCGATTTGTCGGTACAATCGTCGATTCGTTCGTCTCCACCACTCCACACACAAGCAGGTTACGGAACACGTTAGAAGCCCCGATCGAGTAGCTCCTTCCCATCGACCGTTGACTCTTCTTCTTCTCCCTTAAGCTTCCGAACGCAGGAAACGAAGAATCCGTAATACTCTCGTCCGTACGATCTACTTCTTCGACCTCGAAAGCTACCATTCTTCTTGCTGAATCGCCCATCTCCGATTCGATCTGAGCCGGCTGGCACGAAATATCGGCCTTTGTATCGGGATCCTCTTGAGATTGATGCGTTTTGTCCTTAGCCGTATCCGGTATTTGTATCGGGGTTATTGAGTTATTACAAGAACACCGATCTGTCGGTGAAATTCGTTGGATTAGCTAGCGTTCCGGGAGAAAGGAAAACTTGATACTCTGGCGGACTCTGATGGATGATACGCAGGCACTTATAAATTACTTAGAATTTTGCATACATGGAATTCAAATAATGCAAATCAAACTGTCTCGATTATGAGTTCCAGTTTAGATGTATCATGAAACAAAAAATTATCATGACAATCTGATTGGTGGACATTTATTGAACGGTCAAAAATGAAAACATCCAACGGTCCTATTTCAACAAAAAAGTGTCCACGAACCAGAGGTTACGTTTTAAATTGCGACTTAAACATGGATAATTCCAGAATTGTTAGTCGGTTTAATGTGAGTGCCTGCGTATCAAGCGTCATACACAACCGAGTATCTAATAACGGGGATCATGAGAAAAGATGGAATACCAAAAGAGAAAGCCGAAATCTGGGAACCTTTGAGGACGTACTCGTTGTCGGAAATGGGTGTGATGAGATCCTCGTCCAGCAAGTCTTGCCAAACATAGCCCGTCTTATAGCGCCTGCAATCCATTCATCGCATTAAAAGACGAGAGGAGAGAGAAGACAATTGTTATATGATATGATACTCAGGCTCCGTGTTGATACGCAGGCGCACAGAAATGTACACGTGGGATATATTAAGTCAAATAAAATCGACTGGATTGTGCAGCTGACTTCGCTGCGTCAGAAGCCCAAGATCAAATGGGTGGAACAATCCTAACCTCTTATTCGTAGACACTTGTTAGCAGAAATAGGACAAGTAGGACAGTTGGATATTTCATTTTTAACCGTCCAATAAAAGTCCACTAATCCGATAATCAGGTAATCAAATAATTTTAATTTTGAGTTCATCACATACATCTGGTGTGGTTGCCGTATTTTGAGTTAATTTGAATGTTTGTATCCAACGCTTGAAATTTCTTAGGGCCTGTTTGGCCAGGCAGATCCCACGGTATTAGGAGGGATGGGATCGGCAATATCCTTGGATATGCATGACGAGCCAAACAGGTCCGGTGAACTTGTCCCGGGATATAAGCCATCCCAAGGATCTTAAGACAATTCACTGACATCACCATCATTACCTTAAAATTGATCCTATCCTTTGGTTGAATGGATTGGAAGGTAAATCCCAGGATACGGGCGGCATGCCAAACAGACCCAGTGAACTTGTCCCGGGATATAAGCAATCCCATGGATCTTAAGACAATTCACTGACACCATTATCATTACCTTAAAATTGATCCCATCCCTCCTAATACCATGGGATCTGCTCGGGCCTATTTGGCCAGTCGCATTGGAAAGAATTTGGTAAGATGGGATTCAAAAAACATAATTATTATCCATGGCAGGGATTGTTTCCTGTTACCATGGGATAAGCTTAATTTCCTGCATTGTAATATAGTGGTACAATGAAAGGATATACCTATCATCATTTAAAACTATTGAGAATAACACACGTGTTATATCTAGGCTGTTCATTTGTTTTGTAACCTCATTTTATGGCATGAGCTTACAAATGAGACAGATCTAAAACTTATGTGGCCCCAAAGAAGTTTTTAATGGTAAGTATTCAATCTCCGTTTCTTTCTGTGGTGAGGTCCACTTGAGCTTTAGGTCTACCTGATTTTTTGGCCCATGCTCTAAACTGATCTCAAAAAATGGGTGGATGGTGTGGATATAGCCCACACATCATGATGGGGCCTACAAAACTTGCTAATATTTGAGTGAAATTGGCATGGGACCAATACGATTCCATCTAACTTACTATCAAGCTTTTCCACTCTTCCCAAATATGGTGTGGAATTGGCACACGACCGGATGCAATTCCATCCCACCTAAGCCCATCTAATCCAGCCGGCCAAACAGGCCCTGAGTGCCTGCGTACCATTCCTCATGCTCCACCAGCGTATCGAAGTCTTTTCACGCATACAGAAATGAAGCTATTGAAATTTGAAGACGTGAATTTCGGGACAAGTGCCAATGTGGCAGATGTGCGAGATCATGGTTCCCTCCTCAGGTGGCGTACACATGTACGCGTTTGGCGTATGTAATTAGGTAGAATGGAATTGCATTTGGTACGTCCGGGGAGAATGGGAAAGCGTAGAATTAGATCAGATGGATTTGCAGTTGATCTAGCTTTTTGCTCCCAGTGTTTTGAAATTTTTAAAAAGTCTAATTAATGTTAGCATGTTGTGTAGGTCTCACCATGGTGTATGGGATATATCCACACCGTCCACCCATTTATTTAGATCATTTTAAAGCATGTGCTAAAAAATAGGTAAATCCAAAGCTCAAGTAGACACCACGATAGAAAGCAGCGGGATTGAATGCCTGCCATTGAAAATTTCTTTGAGGCCAAATACGTTTTAGGTCAAGCTAATATTTGTGTTTTTCCTTTATTTAGGTCTTTCTTACCTTATGTATAGATTGGATGACAAATAAACATGATGGAAGACCCTAAGAAGATTTCAATGGTCGGCATCATTACTTCCCACTGATTTTTATGTCGTGATCCATATAAGCTATGAATTTGTCTCATTTTTAAGTCAATGCACAAAATGAGGATGCAAAATAAATAAGGGGCATGGATATAACATATATATGTTATTCTTAATGGATTAAAATAACGATGGATATACCTATTAAATGGGCAACAAACCAAAGAGCTAATATCACGGTCACACAAACACATCATGAAATCAGGCCGTCAGATATGTAATAATTATACTTTTTTTAATCCTATCCCACGTACTTTCCAATACCATGCGCCAACACCCTATGACTGTCTACTTTCATCGTTAAAGTGTGGCGTGGCCCACCTGATGAGTTGATTGCCCTAAGTTATGGCTCGAGACATGTCCCATGGACTGGATTTCGTACACTTACTATGTTGGCATACGTGCGGCGGATCTGGCATACGTGCGGTGGATCACCTCTTCAAAATCACTCCCCGCCCGAATCCTTCTCACGAAGAATTGAACAATGCTCGGCCCGAGATACCGGCTTGTCTATGTCCAAGACAGATGGGACGACCTTAATCGATCGAAATTTCGGACCGTTCATCCGGTAGGACATTGGCCAAAAACCGATTATCGATGACTGGCCTGGAATGCTAACTACCACTTATCAAATGGCCAGAATATTCCCGTATTGGAGATTTTCAGTCTATTGCCATCAATGGCAGATTCAAGTGGAAATCCGGGCCACTGAAATCATCCACTGGCATGCAGATAACTGGTGCCGAGCATTGAATGGTGCATCATTACATTACAACAACCACGCCTTCTGGATAGGGTTATGGACTGCAGATGTCTAAAGTGCGCCTGTGGGTGCAGCAATCAAACCTTTTGAAAGACCAGGTGAATGATTCAGGCATGTCCTTTCCTCGCAAATCCGATAGCCATCGCTTCACGTCTACAACCAAAAACAAAGAAATAGTAATTTTTTTTTTTAAAAAAAAACAGAGAGGGAGAGAGAGAGAGAGAATCTGACAGGCATACCTTTCAGACGAACACCCGTCCGATTCATGTGATGGACACGGATGAGATGAGGATGTTCAATCCTACCCAGCCGACTCAGGAAATAGAGGACGTGGATCCTCCTCATCTCTCCCCCGTCAGCTTCCATCCTCCTGCACCACCAGAAACGAGCATTTCTATTTCTCAAATAGATGGACACGATTTTCCTCCTTATCAGAGCGGAAAAAAAGAACGGCTTCATGTTCGAATCTCGGCCGCCCGATTGCAGAAAATGGAAAAAAATAAAAAAGCTGAAGAGGAAAACGAATCGAGAAAACCCTTTTCCGGATTTCAATCGCTTCGATCAGAACACAAGATATAGATGAAATTGCAGGCCTAGAGATGGGGATATATGATAGTAAACGAAAACTCGTGGAGACAATAAGTGGAATTGAGAGACGAGAATACCTAAAGGTTTTTCTTTCCTTTCGTTTTCTGTGATTCTCTTTTTCACGTTATCGAAGATGGATAAGAAGAGATGCTGCAGACAAAGGCCAAAAGGCGAGCGTATTCGGGTTCGGAGCTTATTTCTAGGTGCTTTTGATGATTGGAAGTGTAAGAGCTTCCGATGAGGTCGAGCTCTCAGGGCCCACCGGGATGTACGTCGGATATCCACCCATCAATCAAACGCACGCTTTCATGGTGGACCATGGGCCTAAAAATCAGCCCATTCCCGCTGAGACCTTGATTCTTTATAAGACTCGGTTTAGACATACAGCACATCCATCGTGTGTGTCCCACTTGAATGAGGGGTTATACCAAATTTCAAGCAATCATGATTCAGATGGTGTAGCCCAGCTGAGTTTTGGATATGACCGAGCTTTGTGACATCCCATAACCCGGAGGGGCCCCACCAAACGCAGCGTGGATGTCCGACATACATCACGGTGGGGCCCACGTAGAAGTGAATACTTAGAATCATAAGTAATCTGTGATAGGAGCTATTTAATAGTTGGGCCAAAACGTTGGTTAGGCCTATTTTCTACAAAATGATCATGACCGTCCATGTTTGAGGCCGTTGATCAGATAGTTAAAACTACCATTAGGGTGTGATATTCATATGGCAGCACATGCGGCTCATGTTGTACCTAATGGAAAGTCCAGATCAATCGACTGTGTTGTCTAAGTGTCCCAATTCAACTAGGGCATCACTCTGCTTGTGTAAAGAGAGATGGTATGCCATATGCCATATGCCAGTAAAAGGGTGGGTAACTTGGGTGGGTTATACTGTGATGTGTGTGTGAAATCTACTCTGACCATCAGGTGCGCTGAAACCTGATCCATCTTTCATTCAAGTGGACCACATGATTGAAAATAATTTATTGAGTGATACTCACCATCCAAATTATTTCCATTTGTGTAAATCAAGTGAATAATGGATAGGCCCGATTTTTGCTGCTGAGGCCTAACTTTTGACATGGCATGTAATGGATGGATTGGATTTCAGGTACTCATCTCAGTGGACCTGGTATAAAATTAAGGGTAAATGTCTCTCTTCTCGCTGTTTCTTTTAAGTTGGCCCACCTGAATCACATTCACAGGTGAGCCTTCTTTTTTGGCCCGATGCCTAACGTGTAGTGACGCATCTAATAGTCATTCCACATAAATGTCAGGCCCATCAAAAATCAAGGGTGAGGTATCATTCTCTCAATTTTTTCCCTTCTTGTGGCCCACCTAATCACTGATTTGCCTTATTTTATCCGTTGGCCTAACATGAGCTGACACCTGATAATTGGAGTGGATTTCAGAAACGCATCATGGTAAGGCCCACCGGAGAGTCTTTGTTATGGTAGGAGACCACTCTCCTCCATACAGGAGGGGTACTACTTACTGCCACTGTCAGCAGCAACAATGGAGCTATATGGGCCCCAACATGATGTATGTATTTTATCGCTGTCAATACATTTTATTTTTTAAAGATCATTTTAGGGCATAGCCCAAAAATGAGGCAGATTCAAATCTCACGTTGACCACACAACAAACCATGGTGTGTGGATACCCACAATTAAAAACTTCTTGTGGTCCATAAAAGGTTAGGATGACGCATATATTTGTGTTTTCCCTTCATCCATGTCTATGTGACCTAATCAACCTGTTGGATGGAAAATAAACATTACAATGGGCTTATTTATTTTTAACGGTAGGTGATCCACTTGAGATTTGGACGTCTCATTTTTGCTGTAAAATGATCTGGAAAATGGATGGATGGCTTGTATAAAACAAATATTTCATGGTGGGCCCCACGGAGCACAGTCCAATAGCCACCTCCAGGCAATCCGGGTCCCTGCATTCCAAGCTCCCCGTTTACTCCCATCCAGACGTCCTCTTAGGAGAGGGATGGCTTTCGAGATTTCTTGGGATGTTAAATAAGATTTTCGAAATAGAGAACGAGATTTATGGACTTTGAAAATATAAGTGATTGTAAACTAACGGCTTGGATTTATGCAAATAAACACGCGGCTTGAATTTTATCCCCTCCCTCTCTTTCCTTCTGTGTTTCACCCCCCTACGAAAATCCCTCCTCATATTAGGACCTCTGACATGGTTGGTTACCTTGATGATTTGTATAGGCCTGAAAAATCACATTGATTGGATGGCCATGACCCTCTTATGCCACTTGAATTCGGACTGAAAATGGATGGTTGAGAGAAAACTGCTAGCGGTTCGAATTCAATCAGTGTTAGCAGACTGTTTAGATCTCATGATTACATGAATAGTTCGGGTCTGGGACCGTGCTCCATAAACAATGGGGTTGATTATCTGGACGTCCCGGACGGTATTAGCGCATATCATTGTCGAGTGTACGTCTACCAGCGGTATAAAACAAAAGCTAGACTACATCACGCCTTCTGACAAATCTCCACCTCACGGGTGGCAAATAGCCTCTAAACTAGGCCTGAAGGCTGGGCCCGGTCTTGAAATCTAAGTTTGTTGTTTGGGAAGGGGACAATGATGAATGGCCCGACCGTTGGACCGATCGAATTATCAAGATTACAGAATGCATGGACAACTCAGAGATATATATATATAGGTCTCCATTCAACAGCATGTAAAGGCTCTTTATATGATAGGCATTGCTGTGGATGGAGGTGATAGCTCGGAAAATTTCTTAGATATAGACCATTTGAAACCTATGGCTCGATTGAATCACCAAGTGGGTAGTCATCAGAGAAAATGAATGGACAATATAGAGATATTACAAGACCGGACGGACCTAGCCAGGCCTTATAGGTTAGGCCTTATACCCAACCCCGGCACTAGGCCAGCCCATTGCCGCTTCTATTTCACCTATGCGACAGACGCATGCTATCTAGACCATCCAAATCATGGGCTCGACTGTTAGATGAAGAAAGACTGAGAAGAATAACACGGAATGGAGGTCCAAAATGGAACTGGTGAAATCAGTTACCGAGAACATCCCACCAGTATGGCTCTCTGGCTATTTCGCATTTGTGTGCATCTATGAGATGAGATGAGATCGTTAGGTTGAGTGAGTTGTGATAAACGCTCACTGGATCCTTGTTGCATTTCTCATCCTTGTGCCGCGGATCCAAAAGTCAAGGTTTAATTTTCAATGAGAATTTCTGAGAATGGCCTATCCAACAACGTCCTGGATTAACTCACCATCCCCTAAACAAATGGTCGAGAACTGAAGACCATGTATGTAGTGTATACACGCAGGTCTCATACAAATGAGAGGGCGCAACTTGGGTGAAACCCCGGAACCAGCGAATTGGGTCGGATCCTGACGTGTCGCGCAGCGATTCGTCCAAATGGGCAGGAGCCGTGCGGGGCTTTCGGACGAGAGAACCTTAAAATCTAACGGCGTTAGCTGGTGTCGTGGTCCAAGCCCCCTTTTCATTCCCTTCTACCCCTCTCTGCGGCTCTCCCTCCCCCTCTGGCGGCCTCTCTCTCTCTCTCTCTCTCAAACAGCGGCAGCCACCTAAGATGGACAATGCCCCAAAAACCTCCTTGACTGTGCAATCCAAAACTTCCATTCCGGGCAGCAAAAGGATGGTTTAGAGAACAAACGCTGACTGCCGCATTCAACTTCAAATATTTTTTCAGCGAAAACCAAAGCGTTTCTGACCTTTTTAAGAGATGCTCCTTCATCAACGCCATCTCGTCCGTCGATTCCATCCCGAATCAAAACCTCTTCAGATCGTCTTTCTCCCTCTCTGTGATTTTCTTCAATAGAAAGAAATAAAAATATGTGAGAAATCAGAAGCATTTTAAGATGGGAAGAAAAACGAGCATTAGAAAGTAGAAGAAACCAAATGGAATTTGAAGAAGCGGGGAATCGACCTGATCTCGTCCTTATTTCTCACATTTCAGTCTTTCCTGCTTCTGCTGCGGAGCCAAGGAATTGAAGTGAAATTTCATACACATCTCTCATCCTATTAGTGAGAACTGAGTCTGACGAGACCGTTTTATAAGCATTCAGAACCTGCCGCCCTTCCAACGGACATTGCTAATTACCGGAATGTCCTTGGCTTCTCGAAGATACATCCAAACGAAAACGCTTTCGCTAACGTCGATGGAAGACTTCGCGTCGACAAGATCCAAACCGTCCAACAAGTGCCCAACCCTGTGTTTGCACCGGTAACCCACTCAGGTGGGCTACACCAGGAGGAACAGTTGAGATGCAAGTACCGCCATTAAAATTCTTCAAATTGTGTGTGGGGTCCACTATGGCCTCTATATTCCATCCGATCCATTCATCTGATGCGCCGGTCCATAATTAATAGCTTTTTTGAAAATCACAACATTCCATTATGTGTGTAAGTCACACCAAGTTAATTAGAGCTTTTAGCCATATTTTACACCATTTCCTGTGATGTAGCCCACCTAAGTCTTGGATTGGACTGAATTTTAGGATCCACGGCGAAATTTGGCTGCTCACCTGATGTACGGGGTGGATCTGATGGACGTCTATCCCACGTGGTGCACGGTTAGATGTAGGCACGTACGACTACGCGTAGTCAGAACAGCACAGTCGATGATTCCATATCCAAAGGTTACTCGCAGGACACACGTGCCAGCGGGACATGCTTGTCGTATATCCAGACCGGTCAGTAGGCGGCCCCCACAGTGCACAGACGCGGAAATCAGGCCGAGTCCGTGGGCCACACTTGTAGGTTAACAACGTATATTCATCATTTTCTTTTCATTCTCGTCGCCCACCTGATGAATGGACAGGATTGGGCCTTCTTGACGTGAATGCCTGCTCTCTTTCGCCAGCACACGTGCAGGATTAGTATTTTAGAAGGGGCCGACTCGAGTAGTCTCTGGGTGCATGATGCAGGCTAGTGCTTTTAGATTGATGGATTAAAGCGTTGATCTGGACCATCCACTAATTTGTGCCTACTTTGCGTGGGCCACCCCGAAAAATTAACACCAATTAGAGGTACTTTACCTCTTACCCATTTGATAAAATGTCACACGAAATGGATGTCGATATTAAAGATGTTCGTCAACAAAAGTACAGTTGTTCATCTAAGAATTATGGTTTGTCCCAGCAGCTATCTCCTTACCTGGCTGCAAACGGGCTGGTTCGACCCTGTGAGTCACTGGACTTGACCTGATTGGTGAGGGGTTCTTGGTCTAAAAATACTGCCTCAGTATCTGAATGGGTTAGGTCTGGAATTGGGTTTTAATGGTTCTAAGTTGGACCACTCAAAAATGAACATAACCCAACCCTAACCTTTGCCAGATTAGAATAAACCATCGAATTTCATTCAGTTAAGACCATTAAGGTGTTTAACTCGAACCCAAAGACCTAACTTGATATATAATTGAGTGCTCAACATGAAATCCATAATAGTTAGTATTTTTAAATGGACCATCCACTTATACGGGACCCATAGACATGGGTCAGTGATCTCTACCTGACCCAATTCAATGCAATTATGGAAGTGACTTTCTTGTAAACTAGGATTTTATAGAAATCTGTTGTGCTCCCGGATCACGATACTGACATTACATGCTCGCTTAATCTATTTAGCGGTGAAGTAATTTTCACATACATGCACATAGACAATTCTAACATGCCCTTAAATTAGAGTGCTAGGATCTCACACCTGCTAACAAAAACACATTATCTATGTACATTAGATGTAAGACCCACAAATCACATTTAAAATTCTTATATGTGAATTGATTTTAACCTTTCATAGTCGGCCCTTCATATGATATGCACACTACGCATTTTTATTAGGCTAGACAAAGGGTCGCAAGAGATTCTTATAATTCCCACAGTCATAGCCAGTTTGGAATGTAAGATTAAGCAGTACCAATTTGCATAGGGTCGAGTATAAATTCTATCCAGCATTTGGAAAAGATGAGAATGACCAGACTCATATAATCCAAGTATCACATCATCCTATTCCAGTAAGAAATGTGGTAGGTTTTTTAGTGTATTTTGAAATCCACAGTATATGTGGGCTTCACCTTAACGCATGTGTTTTATTCCCACTGTTCATTCATATATACACCCTTTACATGTAACAATTGATTTGCATATGTATCCAGGTGACCAGCATCACTTGTGTAATTTGGTCTTTTGATTATAATTTTGGTGATCTATCAAATATATGTTTCATTTAATACAATGCTTTTAGATCCATGTATGCCATCATAACTAGAGTTATTTCTTTTATTAGTTAACGAAATTACTCCATAAAAGAAAGAGACAGTAGCTACTAAATTACCAAAAAATGCTAATAGAGAAAATGGGGAAAAATAGAGAAGAAATAAAAATCAGAACAGTGAAATTAATACGGTGGCCACAATTTCACGTCCAAGGGTCTTTAGCTTTTCTGCATTAGAATGGGTGAAGAACTAAAAACTCCCTCACCGTTGCTTATACGACCAATCAATCACCCCCTCCTTTTAATTTCATTCCAGCTTCCCCTGATTTCATAACACGCATCCTCAATGCTAGTGGTGGTGAGTCTTTATCGGTATAGTTGGCATTGTTTTATGGTAATTTAGACCGTCCAAATCACTTACCCAGTTGGGGATGATGCATTACCCAATTAAAACCAAACTAATATAATATAGTAATTTTTTGTTTTTCCTTTCTAATGTGGACAGACTAATATTTTACATTTTAACCGTCCATTTGACAACCATTAAATAGATGATTAGGATTGCTTGGTCAGTGTCAATTAAAGACATGATCCATCCACAATGCATCACACAAGTCGGATGGTCTAGATAGCCAGCTGCACATGAATGTCACGTGTGAGGAGGATGAAACTTTACCATCACACAATTTGGATGGTCTACAAAGCCCGCACATGAGTGCCATTAGGATACTTCAGTTTATATGCTTTGAGATTATAATTGTTGGACATGTGAGCATTTTTACACGATCCAAACCATTGATTCGACGAGACATGTTGCTGATGGAAGGGGCCTTAAAAATCTTCGTCGTTGGAACTAAACCTACGATAAATGGCGGACAGAACATTGATTTAGTAGATGGTTTATATTCAAAGAAAGATGTAAGGTTTGGAATACACCCAACTGAGTTTTCTGAGGCATATTCATCCACCGTGGGGCTCAATCACATAAACGGGTTGGATCATCCAACCACTACCTAGCTACATGGTGTCAGGACTTTGTGGGGCCCACTGTGATGTATGTTTTTTATAAATGGTGTCCACCCATTTTGCCAGCTCATTTCAGTTTATTAGCCGAAAACTGAAGCATATCTAAAGCTCAAGTGGACCACACCACAGGAAATAGTAGGGATTGAAGGCCTACCATTGAAAACTTTTGGGGGCCACGAAAGTCTTCGGATCAAACTGATATTTATGTTTTCCCTTCGTCCAGATCTGTGTGACCTTATCAACAGGTGATGACAGATACATATCACTGCAGGCCCAAGGAAAGTTTCAACGTTGGATGTCATTATCCCCACCATTTACTGTGGTGTGGTCCATTTGAGCTTTGGATCTACTTCAACTTTCAAATCATCCTCTAAAATGAGCCAGCAAAACTGATGGACAGTGTGGATAAAACACATACATCACAGGCCCCACAGAGTCATAATACCACATAGCTACGGCAATCCGATTCAAGAAACGTCACCGTCACTGTCCTAAAGACTCGTTACCATCAGCTTTCTGTTTTTTATAAAGAAATGCAAGTACACTTGCAAAGTGTGTTTTCATTACGGTTTGGGCGCTATGCCTTTTATGCCTTTCACTAGTTAGCGGATGTTTTCGTAGAGTAAAATCCAATTTAGTACGCTACTGCTTTGAATAGGATATTTTAGTGAATTCTGTATTACTTTTCATTACTTTTTCATCCTGGGTTGGACTCTAGACAAGACAACTTGAACAACTTTTGCCCGTCGGGGTTACATGGTGTGGTCACTTGATGAGTGGTTGGGATCTTGCATATGTGTTGTGTGCGGAGTGAGTGGAACGGCAAAGGATTCACACGTGTGCACTAAGGTGACTAATATCTCTTGTGCAGGCGGGACAGGATAAACGATAATGAAAGGTGACCACTGATATAAAAACACCCTAGGGTACAGGGAAATATACAAAGTTTCCTAAGACGCCGATTGCCTGCTGTGTGGGGCGCCCCACTTTCATTTTTGACAGCTCATGTTTAGATATGAACAAAAAATGAGGTGCATTCAAAACTCAAGTAATTAACCCACGTGATAGAAAATAATGGAGACTGAATGTATACTTTTCAAACATTCACGCCCTACAGTGGCAGTTTTGGATTAAGATAATATTTTTGTGTTACAGTGAGAAAGATCTTATGAGTAGTTTGGATATTATATAAACTGTTGTGCAGCACATCAACAATGCAGTGAGCGTAGATCTAATCTCAGGCCTCACCTACAAACGATAAATAAAAAGAAATATAAACTAAAAACAGATCAAAACAATCCAAACAAACCACAAGACAACATATACGTGAAAAACTCCCAAACTAAGGTGAAAAATCATGAATGTAAACTTCCACTATGAAGAAGAACGAAGATTATAAGATAAAAAATATTAACCTCTTCCTTGGAAGAATATAAAAAACCCTTAGCCTACACCTTAAAAATATTCTCTATTGCTTTTCAATACACAAGAAAAACCCTAGGGATACCTATATATAGTTTAGGCAACTTCCTTTTCGCACCCTTGCAAAAGGCGACACTAAAATCTGCAGTCCGCAACGGATTCGGAAATGAATTTGCGTTACTACAATTGGTCGATCAGACTGCACGACCGGTCGAGCACCTTGGAACCAAAAAACGATGCTCGCTGGACTTTGAATCGAGCCGGTCCACGACTGGTCGAAGACAGTTCACGACCGGTCGAAGACGGCCCCAGATGTGGCTCTACATCTCAATAATTTTTCACTTAGAGATACATCGCCATAAACCTTTGTCTTCCTCATCTGGAGTGCACCATCTCCCCATCTTCAAGTCTGAAGACCAATCAAAGCTGAACAGAGCTTCACCTTCTCCCGTGTGACCACCTTTGTCAGTATATCCGCAGGATTCTTACTTGTATGAATCTTCTCTAGAGCAATCGATCAATCTTCCAGTAATAAATGTGTGAAGTGATATCTGATGGTAATATGCTTGGTCCTTGAATGAAAGGCTAAATTTTTAACCAAGTGCATTGCACTTTGACTGTCATTGTACAACTTACAATCTACTTACTTCTTACCCAACTCTTCCATAAAATCTTGCATCTATACCATTTCCTTACATGCTTCCGTAGTGCAACATATTCTTCTTCTGTCGTACTGATAGATACTATCTTTTGTAACTGAGAGACCTAACTGACTGCAGCATTGCCCAGAGTAAAGACATAACCAGTAATGCTTCTTCTGCTGTCGATATCTCCTGCCAAATCTGAATTCATGTATCCTTGTAGCTTGATTTCTAATTCACCATAATACAGCCTTACATCCTTAGTACTTACCAAGTATCTAAGGATCCACTTCACAGCTTCCCAATGTTCCTTTCCGGGGTTGTTCATGAACCTACTAACAACTCCCACTGTTTGAGCAATGTTTGACCTCGTGCTCACCATAGCATACATGGGACTTCTAATAGCTGACGCGTATGAGACTTTAGCCGTGTAGTCCCATTCCTCCTACATCTTTGCCCCTTGCTCCTTAGATAGCTTGAAGTGATTAGCTAATGGAGTGTTAACCGGCTTAACACCTTCTTTATTTAATCGATCAAGTACCTTGGTTATGTATTCTGCCTGTGACAAAATCAATTTCTTATTTTTCCTGTCACGCTTTATCCTCATGCCTGAGACTTGTTTTGCAGCTCCTAAATCCTTCATGACAAATTCTCTAAACAGTTGTCTTTTGAGATCCGAGATGTCCTTCATACTTGAACTGGTCACAAGCATATCATTAACGTACAGAAGAAGGATGATGTACGACGTATCAAACTTCTTCAAATAACAATAGTGGTCTGCATGACATCTCCTAAAACCATTTTTCGACATAAAACTATTGAAGTTCTTCGACCACTGCCTCGGGGCCTGCTTTAGGCCATATAGACTCTTCTTCAATCTGCATACTTTGTTCTCCTTTCCTGGTGCCACGTATCCTGTCGGCTGATGCATATATATTTCTTCTTCAAGGTCCCAATGAAGAAAAACTGTCTTAACATCTAACTGCTCTAGATGTAAGTCCTCTGTAGCCACCATACTCAAGACCATGTGAATCGTAGACATTTTCACCACAGGTGAAAATATTTCAGTGAAATCGATACCTGCCTTTTGTTGAAACCCTTTCACAACCAATCTAGCCTCGTACCATTTTCGAACCATTGTGCTCCTCCTTTAGTCTGTAAACCCACTTGTTATGAAGAGCTTTCTTACCTTTAGGTAGAGTGACTAGCTCCCATGTACGATTAGACTCAAGAGAGTCCATCTCCTCATCCATGGCCTGCTCCCACTTAACCCGTGTATTTGACTGTAATGCCTCTTCAAAACATTCTGGCTCGCCATTATCTGCTAGTAGTAAATAATGTAAGGAGGGTGAGTATCGAACCGTGGGTCTTCTCTCCCGAGTAGACCTCCTCACAACCAGTGTATACGACTTTACCTCATAATGCTCTTATACATGATCATCCTGTGGCGCTATAACACCCATGTCCGGTAACTCTTACAACTCTACGAACTCCTTTTCTTCAGCCTTATTTTCTTGCATACTGTCCTTATACATCACTTTTTCATTGAAGATTATGTCATTGCTTTTGATGATTTTTCTATTTTCTGCATCCCAACACCTTTAGCCAAAATCATGCTGCCCGTAGCCTATAAACGTACACCTCATATACTTCGCATTCAGCTTGTTTCTGTGCTCTGCATCAATGTGAACATATGAAGTGCAACCGAACACTCTGAGATGTGTAAGGTTCACTTCTTTCTCAGTCCATGTTTCTTCTGGTGGCCCACTATCCAATGGTGCTGAGGGACTTCTATTGATAAGATATATGACAGTATTCACAGCATCTGCGCAAAAGGTCTTGGGCAACCCTGCATGTAACCTCATGCTCTTGGCGTGCTCAAGAATGATCCTGTTAATGCGCTCAGCCACACAATTTTATTGTGGTGTCACTGGAATCGTTTTCTGATATTTGATTCCACTTGCTACACAATACTCCTCAAACCTCTAATCACAATACTCTCCCCCATTATCAGATCTGAGACACTTTACTGTTTTACCTGTCTCATTTTCTACCATAACTTTTCACTTCTTAAACGTATCAAATACATCAGATTTATGCTTTGAGAAATAAACCCACAGTTTTCTACTAGCATCATCAATAAAAAAATAAAATAACGTGAGCCACCAAGAAATGATACCTGTGTTGGTCCCCACACATCAGTGTGTACAAGTTCCAATAGATGCGTCTTTGGAGCGCGTCCTGTCTTCTTAAAGCTTACCCTCTTCTGCTTGCCATACACGCAGTCCTCGTACAATTTCAAGTAAATAGACTTCAGCCCTGGTAGCTTCCCTTTTGACAATAGCACTTTCATCCCTTTCTCACTCATATGTCCCAACCTCTGATGTCATAACTACCCATTAACTCCAGTTGATGCGACTGAGAGTGAACTATACGATCCTAAAGTCACGTACAAAGTACCTTCCTTGTTGTCTCAAGATATCACCAAGGCACCTTTTGTGATCTTTTAGGAATCACTGGTGAATATTGTCATATAACAGGTATAGGCTAACTGCCCCACTCAGATCAGATTCCTTCTCAAATTCGATACATGTCTGACATTCTTCAATTTCAAAACCGTTCCGTCTTTCTAATTGACCTAAACGTCTCCCTTTCTAATGATACTGCACGGCTCATCATCACCCAAGTAGACTCTCGCGAAGTCACCTGACACATAATCACACGAAGTGGCATGAAACGAAGCACCCGAGTCTATAACCTAAGATTCATTCCTCGTATCAAGAGACAAGATCAACGCCTCTGTGTCACTCTCCTCAGATAGATTCACTGAATCCTTCCCACCTTGAGAGCTTCCATTTTATTTCTTAAGCACCCTGCAATCACGTTTCATGTGCCTCTTCTTGCCGCAATGCCAACACCCATTTTTATTTTTCGGTGCCTTAGACTTCTTCCTCGACTTAAAACGCTCGTATTTATTGCCTCATTTGTTCAGCGATCTTCCTTTTCCTTTAACGTTTAGAGCATTCCCTGAATCCCCTGAAACTTCTGATGCCTTCCTTCTAGATTTTTCGCTGAGAATTAGACCGGCCACATCATCAAATTTCAGATTTGTCGACCTTGAAGAATTGCTCACAGCAATCACCAAACCATCCCAATTGTCTGTCAAACTGCCCTGACCTCATTCTCAAAAATGATGCCAACGGATTTCAACTAGCTCGTGACTGTATGAAACTCGTTTAGATGTTCAGCCCCGCTCCCACCATCTGACAACTTCATGTTGAATAGTTGTTTCATAAGATGAACCTGTTGGATGCAAAGAATTTTTATACATGGCGGCTAGAGCTTCCATTAATTCTTTTGTCGTTTTCATCTTAGATATGCTAAAGGCGACGCTCTTAGACAAAGAGAGTCAGATTGTTTCTAAAGCCTTCCTATCCAGTAAAAACTATTCATCATTTGTCATCTTTTGTGGTTTCTTATCTTTTCCTCCTAGAGTAATATAGAGGTCTTTCTGATACAGATAATCCTCCATCTGCATCTTTCAGAAGACAAAGTTTGAACCATTAAACTTCTCAATTCTAGTTTTCCCTTCTTCCGCCATCGCACCCAATATAACTAAACCAATAGCTCTGATACCAGTTGTTGCGCAGCACGCCAACAACACAGTGAGCCTAGATCTAATCTTAGGCCTCACTCACAAACGATAAACAGAAAGAAATATAAACTAAAAACAGATCAAAGCAGTCTAAACAAACAACCAGATAAGATATATGTGGAAAAATTTCAAACTAGGGTAAAAAATCACGGATGCAAATTTTTACTATGAAGAAGAACGAAGATTACAAGACAAAAAATACTAACCTCTCCCTTGGAAGAATATAGAAAACCCTTAGCCCACACCTTAGAAATATTCTCTATTGCTTTTTAATACACAAGAAAAATCCTAGGGACACCTATATATAGTTTAGGCAACTTTCCTTCTGCACCTTTACGAAAGGCGACACCAAAATCCGTAGTCCGCATCGGATTCAGAAACGAATTTGCGTAAGTACGACCGGTTCAGAGGACCCCACGACCGGTCGAGCACCTCGGAACTAAAAAACGATGCTTGCTGGACTTTGAGTCGAACCGGTCCACGACCGGTCGAGCGAGCCCCTACGACCGGTCGAGCATAGCCCACGACAGGTCGAAGATGGCCCTAGATGTGGCTCCACATCTCATCATAAATACCATGGTGGAGCCTAGGAACGTTTCAATGGTAGGCATGTCCATTCCCCACCTTTTCTCACCATGTGGCTCACTTGAGTTTTGAATCTGCCTCATTGTGGGCTCACCCCAACATGAGCTGGAGTAGGTAACTGACGAACATCACAGTGGGCCCCACCTTGCTTCTGATTGCATGTGGCAAGCAATTCACTGCTGTTTCTTAGGTAGTAAGGGTGAGGGTGTGACCTGTAGCCCACCGAAACGCACAAGGAGCCTGACCTAGCTTTAGGCCGTGCTTGGACGGACCTACTAGCTTAAGTCCACAGGATAAGCTTAGCCCTCACATTTATGCCCCAATCAATTTTCAAGTCAGGCTCTGACTCAAGTCATGTTAGCCCAATCCAATCCAACTTAATGTGTAAATGTGTTATAACTTACAATATGACATTCAAATTCCGACAAACCCATTTCCGTTAAACTTAGACAGCTGATTTCATTCTTTTAAATGTCTATTTCTTTATGCATGCGTAGCTAACTCGATCAACTGATACATTAGGAATATTCTCATGAGAAATAGGAATTTTACAGGGCAAGTCCGGGTCCAAACATTTTTTTTTTCAGGCCGAGCCTGAGCCTTCTGTGGTTAACCTAGGCTGGAGTCTTGGTCTGAAGTATTGGGCCAGGCCCGTATCTAACTTGGTATGGCCCATCGCCACCCCTGTGAAACGAAGGGTCTGCTAGAATCTAAATACGAGTATGTTGTGGTTGAGGCTTAAAGAACGCGGGAGGGAGCGTTTGGTTATATTCCCTGTTAGAATGGATTGAATACTTATTGGCAATGACCACAAATCTTAAACGTTGGTTCAAGATGTGTGGACCCACCATGATGCATGAGTGCCATCCAACCCGTCCATAAGATATTTCCTTGCATTTTACGCCTAAATCCAGCCTGATCCATAACTCAGGTTGGCTACACCAAAGGGGACAATGGGGGCACTGCAGAGAGGCATACGCACCATAAAACTTCCAGATGGAATGCAGTGTAGTCTTTCTGAGTGTATATCATCCAATCCTTTCATTAGGTGTGCTCCACCAGGATGAACGGACTTACAGAAACTCAGTCATTACAAAAGTATGGTTGGACACAACAAGTGAAAAAACATTTCTCCTTGCTGTCCGTTCCACCTGAGTTTTAGATGTGGATCATTCTTGTGGTGTATGGTGTACATTAGAAGACACAACAGATTCACGGCTTGGATTCCATGTAAACATCATGAACCGGCCCCACACAGCTCCAACATGTGGTAGATGTGATAATTTATCTTGAAAATGGCCATTGCGTGGGCTTGATATGAAAATATGATGCAAGTACATCTTGCCCATCTGATTACCAATCTAAACTTTTTTTAAAGGCAAAGATAATTTCACAGCCGTCCATACATGACTGGTGGCCTGGATCGATCACACATGTTTCTACGTTGGCTTGCACGCGAATGTACAAGAAAATAAATAGAGAGCTAGATTTTTCCGGTTTTGAGAGCGGCAGATACATGTTGCTTAAAATTCACTAAATGTATGTGCCAAGCGTGGGTCTTTCTCGCACAAATTTGCACGTGGCACTAATTAGTGCCCGTGCCTTGAAGATCAAAACACGCGTGTACCTGTTCCGACTGCGACTTCCCACGTGCAGGTGGTGCCAGTGGCATAAGATACTGTTCATGCATGTCCCACCATGGTTTGATGTTTGGTGCACCACGGTCCAACATATCATGGTGTGGTCGACTCACGGCTCCAGCCGTGGGACACTGCTAGGTACAGTCTAAAAAGTGCCAAAAAATGCATTGGGTGTGTGGGTTTTCTAAGGATCCAGTGTCTGTTCGATGTCCACGAAGGTCACAAGCTGAGTCGTCCAATGTTATGAACCGTTCATATTTTGGAAACTTAGGCTTACCGGATGATTGTAATGAATTTAGAACAACGGAAACAATTTTCTACGGTGCAGATTCATATCTAAAATCAAAGGTTAGATCATGACTGGCGCGTGATTATGAGACAATAGCTTATTCAGTAACGAGAAGGGACGGCTCAAATCATCAGACTATCTCAGCACGTGGCTGGTGAGACCCGTTGGATTCTCAGTCACGACAGAGGTACAACGAGCTCTACCTGTTTAAGAGTTCAATGCAAGTGGGGAGAACTAATCAGCTGCAACCGGTCGTATGGTACGACCTTTTTTCCATAGAGTTTTTGCTTACGCTTATACCCTTGAAAATATAAAACATTCTCAAAGAGAAAGTGCTTGTAAAAATGGATTGCACGTTAAGTTAGCCTAGTAGTAGGTAATCAATTCTCAATTGGGAGATGACGTGGACTGGCTACGGGTTCCTGGTATCGTATCTCCATCCTACTATCTATGCTAGTTTTTGCATCATTTCGAAAATGGTGGGACCCTTCAAATGTATGCATGGGGTAGTTGTACTTGAGTCCAAGACCATCAAAATTGCTCACTCAACTGTGTATGGATCATAAACAAAAAATTGCATTGAGAAGTCATTAATAACTTGATTTCCCGTTAATTCAGGAAAACACTATTTTACTTCTAACCATCTGTTTAATAGCCATGAATTGGATGGCTAGGATTAATTGATCAATGCAATTTACGGTTGTATATCCAAAGCAGGACCCACAGTTTAGATAGTTTCAATAATCAAGGTCATCCGTTTGAGTGTACACTGTGGTGTGTGCTAGTGCGAGCCGGTGTATAAAAGGGGGAAAAAAAAAAAACTTTTCACTTCCAATAAATTCAATAAAGCTTTGATCACTCATGTGTGTTCCCACCTATGCCAGCACGGCACACGTGCAATATCCAAGCCATCCATCAGAAGAGTGACACTATCTAAATTCACCATGCCAAGAATCAGGTTGGTCCGCTAATCAGGTGGGCCACATTTAATTAACTGTGCAAAATGTATGGTTTGAAAAATTCAGCTAAAGTCATGTAATCCTTCCATTTATTTCTAATGTGATGGCATACTCCCCGACGGTTCCTCCTTTATTTTTGGGTAGTACCATCCACACAGCAGAATCCAGATTTTCTGCTTGCCAATGGTAAAAAAAATTAATAGTTTGTTGCAATCTAATTGGACCACATCTAGAGTTGAGGACAAGGCAACTAATTGGACCACATCTAGAGTTGAGGACAAGACAACTTGACTAGACAAACTTGACTTGTCCGACTCATTTAGATTTGATTTGATTAGAATTGAGCGGCTAAGCCAATCCAAATTGAGTTGACTTTGAATTCAAACCAACTTGAGTTTAAATCACCCGGTATTACCAACACGATCCAAAATCTAACTTGGTGTGGACTCGACTCGATTCCAAACTCAACTCATACATATATTAAAATTTTTTCACACATGACATTTCAAATATATTAAAAACTTCTCACATGTGACATTTCAAACATGAGATGCCGCGTAGCTGATTGGGAGGCTGTAATCCGGACAAGTGAATTTTGGTTTCATGTTGTGATTTCTGCCCGTGGATAGCCATTGCACCCGACCCAACTCGGTGTGCTCAACTCCACTCAACTTGGTGACCACGTCATTACATGCGACAATGTTAACGAAGACATGAACCAATCACGATATAGGAAAGCAAGATTTTATGATTGTTGTGAGTAGAGAATCTGGATTCCAGCACAGCAAGGTCCGATTGATGGCTTGGACACATCACCTCTTCGCCACGCTTGCAACTGTGATCGGATACTTGGTCATCCCTTACTGTGGGGCCCACGGTGATGTAAGTGACTTAATTCCAAGCAATCCATCCATTTTGATGTCTTATTTTAGGGCATGATACAAAAAATGAAACATATCCAAACCTCAGTGTACAAGATTACAAGAAACAGTAGTGATTGAATACCCGGCATTAAAAATATTTTGGGGGCCACCGAATGTTTATTTGCCATCCAACCTGTTGATAAAGTCACAACGACCTGGATGAAGGGAGCACACAAATATAATCTCTTAATCTAAAGCTTAAATTTGGGGCCCACAAGAAGTTTTTAATGGTGAATCACCCCTACTGTTTCCTGTGGTGTGGTCCACCTGAGATTTGGATCTGCTTAATTTTTGGGCTTATGGCCTAAATGAGATATCAAAATGGATGGACAGAATAGATTTAATAAATATATATCACGGTGGGCCCCACAGTCAGAGATCCACCGGATCCGCGCCCCTTGGCAAAGCTCAATACAATCCGGAGAAATCCAGATTACCAAATTCACTGGGTCTGATTTTTGGGCCCTATTACAAGTTTGGCGGTTTCAGGGCCCGGCCCATGAGTGTATTGAGACGCAATGATCAGTAGTGTCTTTGCGTTGTTGCAACCACTTGTTAATTTGTAATTTGGAGGATGTGTAAAGAAGAAACAGGGGCCACAGTCTTCTAAGGTCAATTGCTACGTTGACCCATCGACCTATACGTCCAATAGATGTCCCCTTTTAACGTGGCAAATTGTATGGTAGTTATTATGTGGGGCCCATCAAGATGTACAGTCCGTATAAACCCATGAATTATAACTTTCAGTGATCTCTCTTAATAAGGCGAATCTCCCCAAGAAAGAGAGACATCCGTGCTGATAGGTTTTCTATGTAGGACCTACCAACATGAAATCATCTTCGCTTCTTTAGTTTTCAGTCTTTTAGAAAAAAAAAATCGTGTGGGCCACCACATGGGCCCAAGCGGATTCTTTCTCTGGCTCGCTGATGAATGGCATCTTTGAAGATATCATTGCAAATTGAAATTTGAAACAGGTCTACTGTGTGGACTACTAATTCCTGTGAAACATCTCCCAAGTGCCACACCAAACACATCAGACGTCCCAGAGAGGGACATTTACACGTGGTAAAAGCAGCACCAGGTGCGCATCATGTTTTTATTTTCTAGTTGTCTCTGCATGCTTTGCTGCTATTTACACTTGTCCAGGCGTAGTTCGTGTAATATTTCAATAAAATATTACAATTATATATCGGTAATGTGTATAAACGATGAACGAAATCTCACCGCGTTTTAAGAAAATTTTCTATTCTCGCTTATTTCGGTTACATGCAGCTTCTAAAATTAGAATGGGATAGAGCTGTACACACTCGTGCAATCGAGAAAAGAGACACTATTACATGAGTGATGTGTGATCGAGGAATGCGTTCAACAGACTATATAAAGCAGCACCAATGCCGGATCTTTTGCAATCCAAACGCGCATGACAAGGCTGTCTCCGTACTGAAAGGAAAAGATTTTCAGATACTATTAGGGGTGTACATTGAGTTGAACATAGTCCAGTTGGCTTCAGCTCGGCCACTAGTTGACCTCAGCTCGAACTCGGCTCAGCTCGGCCATTAGTTGACCTCAGCTTGAACTCGGCTCGACTCGGTCCTCGAGCCTCACTGGCTGGCTTAGCTCAGTTCGGTCAACTGCTCGGGCCAGTTCAAATCGAGTTTGAGCCAAGATCGAGCTAAGTTCTTCTATGCAGCATTTTCACAAACACCTGAACCACACTTTCAAAATCTCACTGTATATAAAACAACAACAATGGTTTTACAAGTATTTTATCAAACACCTTCTAAGCATCATAAAAATCAAGAAAAAAAAAAGAGTATTTGTTTCATATGCATACCTTCCTTGCCACCAGCCATCCTTCGTTGATTCATTTCATCAAACACTTGGTGAGCAACATCAATATCAAAGTAAACGAGTGACCAAACTGGTTCAATTTGAGTTCGATTCGAGATGGGTTCGATCCGAGTCGAGTTAGGGCCAACTCAAACTTAACTTCGAACCAAGTCAAATTGAGCCTTTTCAAGTCGAGTCGAGCGAGCTAACCGAGTTATCTCGGTTCATGTACATCCTTAGTATCGATGTTTTTACGGAAACCTCGAAGGATTAAGAAATAGATTCTTTTAAAATTGGAAGGAGATCAACATATGTGATGGAGAATCCAAGTCTAATTTGGATACAAACCTGTGACCTTCGAGGATAAAATCATGTACAATAAGGTATCCTTGAAGCAGATACTCTCTCTTCAAGTCTATATAAACAACCATATATGAAGAGTTCCAGACCCTTGCCAACACATAATTTTTCTACACAGTGCAATGCTGTCTATCTTAAATTTAGTCTTACTTCATTTACTTTTGTCCAGTATTGGTACAATAAATTCGAAGTTTAGCACAATGTAGATCTAC
Source organism: Magnolia kwangsiensis (assembly GCA_037074715.1). Classification (NCBI taxonomy): domain Eukaryota; kingdom Viridiplantae; phylum Streptophyta; class Magnoliopsida; order Magnoliales; family Magnoliaceae; genus Magnolia; species Magnolia kwangsiensis. The sequence goes on from CM073581.1 coordinate 105,652,771, forward strand.
TATCATCTAGTACTATTTTTATAATATGCTTTAAGATTAGTATAAATATTCAAGACCATTGTCGTTAGATTCTTGATTAGCCAATCTTTATTTTCTTTACTTATTTTACTTTTAAGTTACCAATGACAATGATCTTACTTCTAAATTAATAAAATTGATGGTCAATTTTTAATTTTAATATTAATTGTCTATCACTGCATTACTAGGAAACTTAAGAATTGGAATTACATTTGAGAAAAAAAATTCTTTAGCTCAAGATAAAAAAATCCCATTGGAAGACTAAAAGTCCCCTTCCAAATTACTTGATCGATATAACATTGGTGGTTGAATAGTCAAGTCAATTTCCATAAGTTTAATCCTATAACTAATTTAGCACTTGGGGTTATAAGCATTTTATCAATTTAAGTTGAGTACACCCATCATACTTGACACTGTCCTAATTGTACACGTTTGTTTGAATACAGGCCGTTCATTAACACATATGGCCTCCTACTTGATAAGCGGGTACGAACTTCAGGTGAGCTCAAACGCTCATCATCTTGACCACCGTGTGAATGCCCTCACTCAGCACATTCATCCGAATTGCCAGGTGCGTTTGATGCTTGAAAATTAGGAGCTGGCGTTCATGGTTTGTCTATCTATCCATTGAATGCCTCCTTATATTGATCTAAGCCGTTATTGATTTATTTATGATCCTAACCTTTGAATCTTAAATTTGACTATTAGCCATTAAATATTCATCTTTATAAATAATCACCGGGCCCTTCAGCAAATATTTCTTACGATGGCCTAAGTAACAAGTTATCCATTTCATGAACCGTTCAGATCATCATTCAAGGTGCACTTTGGGGGTGACTCACCTTACTCATAGCATATTTCCATGACATTATCATCAAGAATATCTAAATTGTGGGCCCATTATGGAAGAGCGTGCATCACCCCAGCACCATCGGCCCACCATGATGCTCGCGTCGCATCTCCACGTCCACTAGTTGCAATTAGAATTCAAACTCAGGTGGGTTGGGTCCACCTCAGGAGTCAGCCGGATGCATGAATTGAAAATTGAAATTCAACCCTCGCACAACTTGCGTGGGGTTGCGTTGGATTCAATCATGTTAGCACCGGAATCCCAACCACAGATGATTAAAGAGACGGCGGCTTTACTTTAAATTATTAGAATGTCCTTTTCCTGGGTTTAAAACCCTTCCATCCTCATGAAATATTTCCATCGTTAACTGTGGGGCCGACTGTGATGTATGTGCCTTACAACCACACCGTCCATCCGATCCAAAAAAATGAAGCAGATACAAATCTTAGGTGGACCATACAACAGGAAACAGTAGGGATTGAGTTCCCACCATTAAAAACTTCATAGGGGCCACGGGAATGTTTATTTTCCATCCAACCCGTTGATAAGGTCACAAAGACCTGGATGAAGAGACCACCCTAATATAATTTTGATCCAAAACTTTTGTGGCCCACAAGAAATTTTCAATAGTAGATTACTATTGTTTCTTGCATTATGGTATGAGATTTGGATCTATTTAATTTATTTTGCCTTAAAATGAGTTTGCAAAATAGATGGACAGCATGGCTATAGGACACATTAATCACAGCTGGCCCCATGATCAGAGATCCCATCGACCTCTGTGGATCCAGTGAATCATCTGAGCTGCGCCACCAAGGGCATTTACATGGCACGCAAGCAGCATATGACGGAAAATCCACCTACTTTCAGATCCCCTACATGTGGCGCGTACATTAAAAGTTTTTCTCAAAGGAGTAACTGCACATGGAAAGTGTTCTCTTTGGGTCTAATTGCCAAGAGGCCTCAACCCAAATTGCACCTTGGCTATGACACCTTACTTTAAGACCTGAACATAAAAATCAGGTCAACCATAAGGTTAGGTGGGCCACACCACAATGAATAATGAGGATGGGAAGGTCACCATAGAAATATTCTTGGACCACTATGGTGTTTAAATACCATGCAACATCTTTATTAGACGTGGCCCACCGTACTGAACAAAACATATATGCCCAAAATCAAACCAATTTAAAACTTTGGTAGCCCATGCTGCATAAGTTAAATATTTTAGGCATGATTTTACATTGTTTGCGTAATGTGTGAGATATATACCTAAGTTTTTAGGTTTGTATATGTTTGTTTCATATGCATATAAGATATTATTTCTACCAACACTGACTTTCATCATAGGATTTGACTAGAGAACATGCCATTATCAGATCCAAAGGGATTCAATATTATTTATGCTAACATTTACTTCCACCCTAACATGATATGGCAGGAATTAATAGGACAACATGCTATTGTTGGATATAGAGGATTGCGACTTATTGCAATCCGGAACTTTCTACGTTGATGACACCCTGACGCAGGCCCCCCTCAATGTATGTATTATACATCCATGTTGTTTATATGTTTTTGCAGCTTATTTTAAGTTATAATTCAAAAAATAAAGTAAATAAAAATTTTAAGTAGACCACACTATGATAAACAGTGGTTATTAAACACTCACCATTAGAAACTTCTTAGCATCCATGGTAATGTTTATTGACCATACAACCTAAAAAAACAAATATCACCTTCATTCAAAACTTTTGTGCCAACCCATAAAAGGTTTTTAATGGTAAAAAAACATTATTTCTTGTGCTGTGCTCCATCAAAAATTTACATCTGCTTTGGTTTTGAGCCCATATCCTAACATAAGTGGCAAAAACAAATGAACCAAGTGAATATACAATGCATGCATTGAGAGAAAGTTATTCCATTGAGCCAGGCCCAATTTCTCACAGTCACTTGCCATCTAATTAAATCCCACCACATCATATCACGCAGAAGGGTGGTACTAACAGAGGCGATATGACGCAAGGAAATACCTGATGAGGTCAATCACAGTCTTCCTCAAGAGGATAACTTCTCCAAATCAATGGAGCTTTTCTAGACTCATCATAGACACTTTTTAAATCCATGAAAAAATAAGAAAAATAAAAATAAAATCTAAAAATTTATAAATGGATTGATAATAAAAATAAATGAGTATACAATTCTTTAAATAGAGATACCAAGCTTTGAAAGAAGTTTCGAAATTAAACTACAAATAAAACCCCTTAAAATTCATAACTTACTGAAAATAGTAAATTTATTATTTATAGTAACTGTCTCACGTGGCTTAACACGTTATTCTCTTAAATTTTTAAAATACTTTTTATATTCTACATAACTCCTAGAGCTCAAAGGATAAAGAGTTATAATCAAACTTAAATTAACTATAAATAATAAAAATAGAAATAAAATGAATTTTCAACCATTGATTTAATAGAATCTCTCAAATTCAACATGGGCGACCCAATATGGCTAGGTTAGATGGCCAAATTAGCTTTTGCTACTCCAAGATCATATATGATATGTCAAGTAACTCATTTCAATTTGCAAGATTTGCCCATTATAAGTTTTGATTACCTCCACCTCCTAGCAGGTTTCTCTAGTGAAAGTGTCCGCAGCCGGCTCTACACCACAATACTCAGTCCGTGTCCATCTCACAAAAATTAACATAAAGCAGCAAAACACTTGGAGCATTTAAGTATGTGTTAGGCAAGCCGCAAGTACTGCTTGTATCTTTTAAGATTGCTACATGTGACTCTACTGCTACTTGTAGATGTGCGTTTGAAAAATAATTATTCTACCTCTGTTTTTTTAGCTGTCGTAGCCGAAAATGCTGTGTACCCCAAATAGCGTAAAGATGCCAGTACGGAATCAAATATCTAATTTGCCACTCTAATTTAAGCGTCCATCCAAAGGCTTGCTACAACATTGATGTATATATATATATACATTGGGATTACAGCCGTTTGATCAGTGGTCGTATTTAGAGATCCAAACTATGGAGCTGAGTAAAGGCAAAGGCTAAGGTGGCTTCTTTACAAATCTCAAAAATTGAAAAATCCTGGACAGTTGAATCAATGGCTCATGAAAGAACGGCAAAAAAGGTGGATCATATTCAATAGAAAGAGGTTAAATAATCAAAGTGCTGAAATTTTCTCATTGGAAAGTTTCATTATTAGATGTTCTTCATTGATGGTGTGGACAATCATGTAAATGGTTTGGATTACTGTATAGTATCCTAAATCCAACGGCTATGGCATATATTCCAGCAAACCTCATCTATATCGACGACTGTTGGTAGTGGGGCTGGATGCTACAGATAGGATACAGGTGAGACTCCTACCTTACATATCGAATATATTCCTCAATCCAAACCATCCAAATAGGGGGACGCAGTGTAGAATAGCCCGTCTCTCAAAATCAAATATGATTAGACAATGCTAACCTTAGATTAATGAACACCCTTTCAAATTTGGGCAATAGATGCCTACTATAAACCAGTCGAAATCATACTTGCAGTCTAATTTGAGTTATAATACACCTACAGTGGGTCTCACGGTTTGCGTAGTTGAGATTTGAAGTCCATGCCACGTGTGAGGTGGAGGAACTCATCTATATCCTTCCTAAAGTGCATACGTCTGCATTGTATCAAAAGGCCCAAAAGTGCAGCAGAAAGGGTAAAAGAGTCTCTGGCTTATTAGCCGATCAGGGGAATGACCGGACAAGGAATCGTTGCTGGCCCACCTGGACTGAGCTCCTTTAGCCCTTCACTCGGTGAAATTTGATTGGATGGCAAATTGGTGTTAGAGATGAAGCTGGTTCATACACATAACCAAATAACTTTCAAAGTTTCGTTGCTTGGCCTATTTCTCACACCAGCCTATCATCCAATCAAATTAAAGGTGAAGGGAGCTGGTGCAGACAAAAGATACTACCTAATCCTTGTCTGAAAATGACTGGGCTTGGACCCACATAAGTTCCTCACCTACCCTTTGGAGGTAGATCCTCCAAATATACAAAAAAATAATAATAATAATAATAATAATCAAATTGAGCACTTTTTAATTATTCCAACTTGAAATCCTATCTGTATATGAGATGCCTATTATATGGAGCTCTGTCCAACAAAATCTACTATGGGCCCACCACCATGTGTGTGAGTGTGACATCTGCTGGCTCTTGGTTTGTTTTTTATCACGTGTGATGTTTGCAAGTATGTTGAAATTAATTGTGCGACTCGATTCAAACCGAACAACTTAATTCTAAGTACCAAGATAGTCAAATACATCGAGTGCGATTGTATATGGTTGAGATCGGTCACATATTCAACTACTCTAAATATAATTATTAAGAAGATTAGCCGATTGTCGAAGGATATGGTTCTTCCTATGAGCTACCATGTGTGTGTGTGACATCTGCTAGCTCTCGGTTTGTATTTTAATCACGTGATGTGTGCGAGTATATTGGAACTAATTATGTGGCTTGATTCAAACTGAATTAACAACTTAACCCCAAGCACCCAGATAGGCATCGAGTGCGATTGTATGTGGTTGAGATTAGTCACATATTCAACTACTCTAAAATATAATTATTAATAAGATCGGCCGATTGTCAAAGGATATGGTTCTTCCTATGAAGATAAGTTCCACTTTGCATTCTGTCTAAAAGAACTTTTGTAAATGGAAACAAAGAAAAAGAATTAAAAAAGATACCTGCAATGTGATCACAGAGAGTAACTGTAATATGTTCTTTTAAAAGATAAAGTGATTATATTAATACTGAGAATAGTTCAATGTAAAAGTATAAACTTGTATTAGAACTAAATATTACCATTACTCTTAAGATAATGTTTAACCGTGATAAGGAAAGATAATTTCAATTAGTTTATTAGATTTATACGAGAGGACTAGGTTTGTTAAATTCTTTAGTTATGTATAGATCTTTGTCACAGCTTTTCTTCAAGCATTTTCTTCTTTATTTAATGGTAATAACAATTGAATCGTTGCCACATTATATTCTAGATCCTTCATTTTCATATTTTCATTCTAACACGTATTCTTTTAATTGTTTATTTTGCTCGACCAGTTTTCCACCTCGTGGACTTTTCTTAGCCGCACATTCTACTTTTGGATACTTTCAGGCCACATCGTGCCTCTTGTCCATAACCTTACTTATGCTCTGCTTGTGATTGCCTCTCAGCTGCATCTTGCCAGATCTCACCCACCGCAAGTATCCTCTTTCATACGGTACATCTTTCCATAGAATGATACATGCCCTTTTTTAAATGGTTACTTCAAAATGGTCATGAAATAAAGTATAATAACATCCACTCCGTCTATTAATATGGTCGCAATTTATGTGAGTAGGTAAGATCGTTTACTGGATGCACCGTAGTTTTGGATCAGACTGATATTTAGCTTTTGCCCTTCTTTTCCAGTGAGAGTAACGTTCTGAATGAATTGGATCGTATACAAGTATCATGGTGGGCATGAAATGGTTTCAATGATGGGCATGCTTATCACTACTGATCCCTTTGGTGTGGCCCACTTGAATTTTAGATGAGCCTATTTTCGTCCAAATGGGTATGCTTACAACACCAGTTTTACAAACAGTAGTTTGTAAAAACCCAAGTCTGTGCCCACTGGGTTTTATGTGTGAAATCCATTTCAACTGTTAATGTTAGACCCTAAGGACGAAAATCACTTAAATCCACAATTAAGATGGGCTGCATTACATGGAACATTGAGGACAGGATCCTCACCATAGGTTTGTGTGTTTCATTAAACCCATTAGTCATGTGTCTTTCATTAAACCCATTAGTCAAGCATAACTCACCAGGATGAAAGGGAGAGACAAAAATCAGCTTGGTGAAAAATTCAGGTGGGCCATGCCACGTAAACTTGGCCATTTTAGACATTGTTACAGTTGAAGGTATGTATATAAGATTTTAGTTGGGATTATATTACGTAGATGAATTTTTAATTGGAATTATATAATGTCGGTACGGCCCAAATTATGGTTCATGATGATGTACGAATTGGCTTTTATATATAAACTATGGTTGACCCCACAGCTTGGTTGGTTCACGCACCTGCATAAAACAGGTGTTGTAGACTACTCCAGACGGATTGGTTTTTTTTTTCTTTCTTTCTTTCATTCTTTCTTTCTTTTCATTTTTTAAGTGGGGGCTCCCGAGCCGTTGGATAACCCGAAAATGTGAGAAACATAGTTATTTATGATGGGAGATGTGGAAGTCGCACTCCATCATCTTTATTGTGGTGGGCAACAAGTAATCAATGGCTTTTAATAATTGCTTACACCGAAGTACAGTGTATGTGTAATAATTGCATCTACCAAGAACTAGGTGTGAGGGTGATCATATCTTTGTTTAGATTTCAAATTGGGAAATGATGGAATCCGATACAAAAGAGTTCAGAGCCGTACCGATTGGCACCCTTAGTATAGTGGGATACAGACAAAAAGCCTTGTGGGACCCAGCATGATACGTGTGTAACATCAAGTCCGTTCATCGTTTGCACCACCTCATATTAATACGTGATTCCCAGAGTCAGGCTGACCCGAAGCTTAAGTGGACCCCACCACATGGAACAATTGGCATTTAAAACACAGTGCTAGTTTGTATTTTTGCTTGGGCAATAAAGCGACGTGGCGAGATTTGATTGCACGAGTGTGGTGTGATGTCGGTCAGCCTTTTCAAATGGGAGGGGATTAGGTGTGGCCCAGACTCACACAAGACATGGGCCACCCTAATGCATGTAGTCTATTTTCACATTGTCCATCCGTTTTGCCAAATCATTTAGTGCCTGAGACCAAGGATGAAAGCAGAATATGTAAGTTACTGTCCTGAGAAGATAGGTGGAGTAGTTTGTGAGAAATCCATCCAGTCCATCCGTTCCAAATATCATAATAGAAAATGAGTTAAAAAATGAAGCAGGTAAAAATTCAAATGGTAAGAAGAGCAGACCAAAGAAAATAAAAGACTGCAATGTTAATATATCATTTAAACTGTTTATAAAATCATTTTCACGGGCTGAACTGAAAACACAACAAATATTAGCTCAGTAACTTATATGGCCCGGTAAATGTTTCAAGAGTGAATGATTAATTTTCATTTTGGGGTCATGTCTTAATATGACGTAGGAAAATAGAGGGATGGAATGATTTTTTCACAAACATCACTGTAGCCCCACCTAGCTTCGAACTTCCTGCGATGTCCCTTTCAAAAATGCTTCGAAAGCCCTAATCAAATCTCCCCATATCAGGGGCTTAACCGTCACCTAATCCATTTCCATTTTTATTAATATGCCATTGCCATCCAACCGGCTAATAAGGTGAGTCCCACCGGGATGACGTTAAAACTCAAATATCTGCCGATACAAAACTTCCATCGAGCACCGAGAAGGTTTCAATGAGAGTCATCCCCATTCCTGCCTTTTCCTGTGGTGTGGCCCACTTTGGATTTCGATAGCCTTGTTTTTAGGGTCACACCATAATACGATCCCTTGGGATATGATGGACGGAGTGGATGTCGCACGCACATCATGTTGGCCCCACAGATCTTTACATTGCACAGCTCCCGGCGACTCTAGTTAGTGGCCACGGATGATGTCATTCAGAAGGCCCCACTTAAGTAACCTATCATCCAACAGGGCATATAGGATGAGCTGGACCGTCCAAGTCAAGTAAACGAAAAAGAACGGTGATCTCGACTTTCTAAATTTGCCCAAAAGCTTATCAGTTCCTTTTCAACCGTCCGTTTTGGACTGGCTCCACCTGAGACACAGTGGGGTCCATCGCTTCAACTAAGTTCAAGATGTCATGGCCCACTAGCCTGAGCACACATCCTTCCTATTAAAAAGTATATTTACAAAAGAGGGACTATGTCCACACATGCAGCGCAGTTGGACCCTTTGGCTTTTGGCATCAGAACAGATGCAGGCCTGCAGTCTCTGCACAAATCTCCAAAACCCAAAAGAGAAAATAAATAAATAAACAAACGAAAAGACAGTCCTTGTGTGGGCCTTGACTTAGGATCTTTGTCCTCCCATGAAAAGTAAAAATTAAAAATTAAAAATTAAAAATTAAAGATCATCTTTCATTCTCTTCTATATTTTCCTTTGACCATCCTTTTAATATAGTTATAGGGTAACTTGGTAATTGTACATACAGGTCAAGGTTGAGGTTTTAAAATGATGGTGACTCATCCTCCCCACACGTGGATCTCATTTATTGCTATCCGGACCATCCAAATTGTGGGTGACACTGTGGATGTTCCATGTCCCTGAAATGACAGTGATCAAGGAATCTTATCAGCCATTCAATTCATGGCTGTTAAATTGATGGGTAAAAGTAAAATGTTGAGTGGTCCAGATTCAAAGGGAAAAATAAGATGGTTGATGCAATATTCTCATTTTAATGTTTTGGTTTTGCTCCATCCGAATTCGGTCAGCAATATGGACGGTCTGGATTGTAATACAAACTAAGCCACCACTATCTTTAAGATGGTGGTAAACTATTACAGGAGTTTTCAAGCTTCTAACCTTGTACATGTGGGGCATACTTCAGTAATAAAAATTGTTAGTGTGGCGGGTCTCATCCGTTGCTAGTAATGGAACATGGGAAGGTATTTGATACTCTGGCTGCCTAAAACGCTTGATACGCAGGCACTTACACATGGTAGACGTGGCATGTATCAGCTCGAATCCAAAATCAGATTGATTGACCGATCCTAGCCTCTGATATTAGTGGACACCTGTTTATTGAAATAAGATCATTGGATATTCTTTCTCTGACCAATTAATTTCTGGGTCATGATACACCTATAGGTCTAGGTAATTTGGACGGTTTAATTTGAATTAATTGTACATCATATATCCATATTTTTTGAAGTGCCTGAATATCATCCACTATCTTCTGCCAGAGTATCAAAGCTTTTCTCATGGAACTGATATTTAAGAGCCAAGAGTTGATGAACAGGATTTTTCCATCCGGGATATTTTCGGTGCATGGCCCTACACAGTGGGATTATTATATCAAAGGTTGGGATCTCATTATCGATAAAAGGCCCAAAAACTCAAGTGGGCCAACAATGCAGTACTTCAGGAAACCAAGTCCAAATCTTTATGGGCTTGTACAGGGCCCAGCAAGACCAGCCCAATTTCAGGTTCCAACCCCAGCAAAAAGCACTACAGAGAAAATATTTTCATACCCAAATTATTCCTACCGGGTGGAACTATCAATTTTAAGGGGAAAAAATACCATTTTCCCACAGATTGATAATAACAAGGTACTCATGCAATTCCCACCTGACAAATCCCAGTATCCAACAGGAGTTTTTGTCGGCTGCTTATACAAGAGTAACTAATTATATCATACAAGAAAGAAAGAAAAAAAAAAAAAAAAAATCGAAGAGAAAAGTGCAGTTAGTGGAAGAAAATCAGGGCCACTGTCTCTCTCCTTGGAATGGGCTCTCATTCTCTCAAACAATATTTGAATTTTGATTTGCTTGTCTCGTCCTTGCATCAACCCAATTCCCAAAAGATTCAAATCCAACCCCTCAAAATCTACTGTTATTCTCTCTCGAAAACATCCCCTTTATATCCTCTTTCTTTTCATTTCACTACAGTGGAAATGGATTCCATGAGATTTTCAGCTGGAATGGGTGGAATTTGGAGGAATCAGCTCAAACCAAGAAAACCCACCAAGCATTTCAAGGTTAAGTGCTTGGAAGACCACTCCTTTGAGGTTTCAGTAGATGGGTATGGGCCTGTTTTAGCTCTAATGCTTGTTTGGGGGTCTTTTGTTTTTGGATCTTGTGAGGATTTCTCAATGGTTTCAGTTCCTTTGGGGTTTGAGGTTTCTGGGTATGAAGCAAGGCATTGGGTGTCTGAAAATGGTGTTTTTGCATTTGGGTTCTTGCCTGATTTCCAGAAAGGTGATGGCTTTGTTGTGGGGATTTGGTACAATTTCAAAGGCAGAGGTGTGGCAGAGATGCTGCCTGTTTGGACTGTTGGTGGGGGTATTAGAGTCTCAGAAAACTCTACTTTTCAGCTCTCCAGGGATGGGAACTTGCTCTTGTTTGAAAATCCAACTGGCTTGCTTGTTTGGAGCAGCAATACTGCTAGTTTGGGAGTTCAAGAAGCTAACCTTTTGAACAATGGGAATCTGATTTTAAGAGGTTTTGGGCAGAAAGTGGTTTGGGAGAGCTTCCACAGCCCAACAGATACTCTCCTTCCTGGCCAGTCCTTACACTTCCCTCAAACCCTCCAAGCCCCTTCAGCAAACTCCATTGCTGGTTACTATAGCTTTGTGATTCGGGGCTCGGGCGATCTTGCGCTCGTGTGGGATAACAATGTTACCTACTGGAGTAGCGGTTTGGGGCCTGCTGTTTCTGCTACTGAAGCAAGATTCGAGTCGAACGGGGTTCTTGGGCTGTTTGATGCGAACGGTAGCATTGTTTGGCATCGGTCGAGTAAGGATGTTAAAGACCCATCTGTGGTTTTCCGACATCTGCGTATAGATGCTGATGGGAACCTTCGAATTTATTCATGGGATGATGCTCTTCAGGCATGGAAGGTAGTATGGCAAGCTGTCGAAAACCAATGCAATGTCTTCGGTTCGTGCGGTTTGTATAGCATTTGTGGGTACAATTCGACGGGGCCGGTTTGCAATTGCCTGGTTCCAGATTCGTTAAGCTTGGGCGCGGAGCCTGGAGTGGAGACTGGTTCTTATGGTTGCAAGAAGATGACTGATTTGAGCAACTGCAAGACGGGCACAAGCATGTTCGTGCTGAAACAGACCATTCTTTATGGGCTTTATCCTCCTCACGACGTCGATACAATGCTGAGTGTGGAAGCTTGCAGAGACTACTGTTTGAATGACAGTTCTTGCTACGCTGCAACCGCAAGAAATGATGGTTCAGGCCTTTGTACCATAAAAAGAACCGGCTTCATCAGCGGATACCGATATGCATCTGTTTCTGCAACTTCCTTCTTGAAAGTATGTCTGGTTCCTCAGGCAGTGTCTACTCAGGAAACTGATTTACACAACCACCAATCATCGATGCAATTATCAAAACCACGATCCACTCCGCAGGTAGGTTACCACAAGGGTCTCATACTTGCTATTGGTGTCCTGTTTTTGCTAACTGCATCGGTTTTCCTTACAATTGAGATGTTTGTATTCTGGTTTATCTATCGGAGAAGGCAAATTAAGGGTCGCAAGAGAGTCCCATTCCAGAAAGATGCTTTGTTGAATCCTCATTACAGTGCGCTTATCAGATTATCATTCGAAGAAGTGAAAGAGCTGATGAAAAATTTCACAGTCCAAATTGGGCCAACTGTTTTTAAAGGCATCCTACCAAACCAGGTTGCAGTGGTTGCTAAGGTTCTGAAGAATGTGGTAGCATCCGAGAAGGACTTCCGAATGGCGGTTTCTACCTTGGGCAGTACTCACCACAGAAATCTTGTTGCTTTGAAGGGCTTCTGTTTTGAGCTGAAACACATCTCTCTGCTTTACGAATACATAAACAATGGCTCGCTTGATCAGTGGCTACTCAATGTTGGGCGGGATAGAAATCAAGGCAGCTGGCAGCAGCGGCTCGATATTGCCATTGGGGTAGCACGGGGAATTGCTTATCTACACCTGGAGTGTCAACAATGCATTGCTCATGGGAATCTGAAGCTTGAGAATATTTTGCTCGATGAGCAATTGGTTGCGAAAGTGACCAATTTCGGTCTTCATTGCTTATTGCAAAAAGAAGCCGCTTCATCATCGGAGACTCTACCCGAAAGAGATGTGTACATGTTTGGGGAGATGCTGCTACAGATTGTTACAGGCAAGAGAGATGCTGATCTGCATCTCCTGGTTTACAACATGTGTAGGGATGATAAATTGAACGAAGTCATTGACGACCGATTGGAGGGGGGAGTGGAGTGGGACAGTGTTGAAAGAACATTTCGGATAGCTTTGTGGTGTATGCAAGACCAACCGTTCCTTAGACCTTCCATTGGTGAAGTGGTTAAGGTTTTGGAAGGTGCTCTTCAAGTAGATACACCTCCGGCAAGCACTGCTTTCATGTCCAAAGAAAATCAGACGGCTGAGGGAGACCTGGATGTTATTGAGGCAGCTTCATGATTCAAAGACGGATTTGCCCCATGGGCAGATGGGCATTCAAATGCCGATTCTGGAGCTATGTCGATCAGATGATTCAAAATTGGTTTTGATATCTATGTCACATACTTCAATGCAGGCTCTTTTTCTTCTTCTTTTTTTTTTTTTTCCACTTAAAATTGAAGTATTTGACATGGCTAGCAGACCCATTTTGGAGCATCTGTGAAACACTGAAATTACCGAAATGACTGAAATTTAAGACCCACTGCTCTTTCGATGTGTTGACAATTGACACAGATGTAACAGTATCAGGATCCAGTCCTGGATCTTTATTGATCTTACAGTGCCAAATGCACTCTGGGGTTGAGATGGGACTTTGGAATTTTGTAACCATCGAACCCTGAAAGATCTGTGGATCTCTTATATGGTACATGATTTTGACATTGAAATTAATACAACGAAGCAGATTTGGGCCATTTGCAATCCTATTTTTAGTAGATTTGCATGTGGCATAAACCTTTAAGCTTATAACTTCGATGATTTTGGCTTCACGTTTGCTTAATCCAATCACTGCTAATCATTGTTATGATTTACTTAACAAAGTCAAGTACTTCATTCTGGTTGATATCATGAAATTTCCTGATATTTGTGCAACTAAACACTCGGTTGATTTTTCTTAAAAACCTTGAATCGAACCCAATTGGTTTTGCAGCGTGATAGTAGTCTGATTTGGTATGAATGTGATATTCTTCCTTTTTGCTATTATTACAACCCTTTGCTTTCTCATTAGAAGATTTCAAAACTATAAATGTTTCTATAAGACTAGATTCTTGCGAATGCGGATTCCACAAAACGATGCATCAGTGGAAACTATTTCTCTCACTGAAAAGGAAACGAAAATATCAGTGTCGACGGTTTCTTGAAATACACCAAACGGTTGCTACGAAAGACTGCATCTTCTAAGTTCATTTGAATTATTTCTATCGTCGATGCTAAACGGCTATTTATCTGACATTCTGAACTAGATGAATACAATCGGTCTGTTAGGTTTGGATAGACGAGGCCCCAAAAGTCTCATGAACTGGGAGATCATCATTGCCACCAATCTGGGGCCTTTTTTTTTCTGTTGATATGGAGAGTTACTGGACCCCAATTTATGGATGGTTTGGATCCCACGCAATATGCCATGTTGGTGCATGTGGATGGGCTGCCTTACATACGCATGTGGGATTAGCAAACCTCTATCACTGAAATGCATTTTGATGGCCTGTTTGAGCATCCAAACATGCCACTAGATTGAGCAGCCTATGCACAAAGATGTCAAACAGTAGTAGGGTGCTGAACCATAACAAACATGCAGTTTGATCTGCTGGCCCCTACAATGCCTGTTTGTCATTCAACAACTGCCAATGGCATCGAACATCAGCCGATGACATTCACAGACCATGTTGCTGAAAGATTTGAGACATCAACAACAATTTTAGGCATCTACCAAACATAGCCTTAATTAAATATAATAATTTTGAGTAAAATATTTTTATTAAATTAAACATTCCAAGGAGACTCTTTGATCATTTTCAAGGCTTAAATAACCGTACTTAGTCAAATGCCTGAGGTAAAAAAAAGTAGTACTGGAAATGTTTGGGTTTTATTGGTCCAAAATGAAAATATATGGAGAATGAAAAGTTCAACTTTAATATAGATCCGATTTAAGAAATTGCAGTAAAAAATGACTATATATATGCATATGTGTGCTTATATATTATAATTTAAATAAAGTGGAATTTAAAAACATTAACTAAAATAATTAAGATTTTTAAATGCACAAGTAATTATGTATATAGGTAATCAAATAGCAGGTTAATATTACTCTCCAACTCGGTTAAATCCTTCCCTTTCAATCACTCGTTGTATAAATTGATTCATTTCCACTAAAATCTTCCACCATTTGCTCAATTGTAATAACGGCAGCAATTACCAATTTCTGTTTTTAAATCACCTCTAAAAGATTTTCTTTTTTCTTGAGTGAAATGCGCCTTCTTAATGAAATGTGTTTAATTCGATTTCCCAAAAAAGAAAAAAAGAAGTTTTTTTTTTTAAAATTTTTTTATTTAATACAGAGTTCTACTAACAAGACTAAATCAATCAGACGATTTTTAAACGTCCAAATAATCACCTTAGGAGGCCATAATTGAAATTCATGAGAAAATGCACCCAAAAAATAAAAAATAAAAATTGATAGCACGCTCCATTTCGCCTCTCAGGTGCAATATGCATTCGGAGCTAGTTGATTTTGTCAGAATCTATGATATTCCAGAGTATGGCCCATCCAAGAGATGACCAATTGATTGGATGGTCCAGATCAATCACACACTTTAGTGGGTGGTGTTGTAATTCAATCATCCTCACATATAATAGGCTATCAACGTCTTTTTTCTTGAAGGTAAAGTTCAGCTGGAAAAACGGATGGATTGGGTGGATTTCTGGCAAACATCACGTGGTCTCTACCTAGATTCCAAGGGTTAGGAACTTCCTACCATCGGGCGTCAGGTGTAGCAGGCAATCCACATACGTTCTGGCCCATATGAATGGGGTATGGTTCCAAGCAGAGGCCAATAGGATGACGTGAATGTTCAATCAAAACAGCGTCTACAATGGAAGCACAGCCTTCCTGCAATAGGAAGCAAGGTAGGCCCCACTGAGATGTTTGTGAGAAATCCACTCCGTCTATCCGTTTTGCGTGTTCATGTTAGTATATGGGCCAAAATATAAGGCTGATCCATTACTAAAGTGGGCTGCATGACAGGAAACAGTAAATATTGAACACATCCAACATCCATCGTTGAATTTTTTTGGATCAGGTGGGCCACGAAAGTTTTGGTCAGGCTAATATTTTTGTGGATATAGAAATCATGGCGATCCAAAGGGAGGTTTCTGCCTTATGTCATGTCTTAACATGATCTTGCAAAATGGATGGGCTGGATGAATTTCTCACAAACATCTCAATGAGCCCTATCTAGCTCTCTGTCGCCGTGCCTTACTTACTGAAATATGACCATGGCTCTCCAATCAGCTTAAATTCGGCTGCTGCCGCTGGATGCAGATTGTGTGGTAACTCACCACACTATAGCATGGTGGGTACACTCTACGAGTTCTCCACTGTGATGTAAGTGACATTATCTATGCCGTTCATCCATTTTTTTTAGTTCATTTTAGTGCTCGACTCCAAAATCGAAGCATATCTAAAGCTCAGGTGGACTAAAGCACAGGAAAACAGTGAGAATAATGACATCTACGGTTGAAACCTTCCTAGGGCACACAATCTACGGTTGAAACTCAAATATCAGCTTAATTAAAAACTCACGTGACCATTTTGGAGTTTCCACGGTAGACGCCATTCCTTCCACTGTTTTCTTGTCGTGGGTTACCACACAATCCACGTATCCATAAAATTTCCAGCTAATTCAAGGGCATGAATGGAAGTAGATTGCGTGGTGTGCCTCGGTGGTGCGTCTCCAAGTTCTGTGGGATCGACCATGATATATGTGTTATATCTACACCGTTCATCTATTTTTAGAGATCATTTTAGATTATGGTTACAAAAACGAGTTTGATCAAAAGCTTAAATGGACCACACAACAGAAATAAACGAGCTTTGAACGTATACCATTGAAAACTTCCAAGGGTCTGCAGAATATTGGATCAAGATGATAATTTATTTTTTCCGTTCATCTAGGTCCGTGTGATCTTATGAACAAGTTGGATTGAAAATAAACATGGAGGGCCCTAGAAAGGTTTCAAGGGTGCGTATCGCTGTGTCCACTGCTTTCTGTGGTGTTGTCCACTTGAGCTATGGATCGGTCTCATGTTTTGGTCCATGCCCTAAAATGATGTCTAAAAATGGATAGACCGTTTAGATATAACACATACATCATAGTGGGGCCCACATAACTTGATGACGTCAACAGAATAAATCCGCTTAAGCATGAAGCCAAAATTGAAGCATTTCCAAAGCTCATAGACCTAAATTAAGCTGGACAAGCGGATAGAGAGTGGGTAAAACACATACATCACGGTGGGCCCAACTGATTTAGTCGTGGTGAGTTACTCACCGCACAATCCCGTCCAGCTAGAAGAGTGTTCAACGCCAGCCCCTTCTTTCCTGCCAACGTGCCACGTACTAGTTTATGTAACCACGCAACAGTTGGGCCCCACCATCAAGACAACGAGTCTATACCATCAAAAGTTGGGCAACACCTGTAGATCAAGTCAGATGTGGGCCGTTCATTGATTTTGATGGTGTGGTCCATCAGTGAACTGAACCATTTCAATGGTGGTTCCCAGGATTTCTAGCCCCCGAGTGATTGGTTGGCAGCTGCATCATAAGTTAGCCGCAGCAGGCTGTAGTGCTCGGTTCTCTAATTAGATACGCGCGGAGAATTTCAAATCTAACAAGTGGGTTCAGTAATTGATCTGTTGCGACGGAAATTGTATGCACCATCCACCAAAAGTATCTTCGACCGGACAAACAATCTTCGTTTGCGTACCACAGATAGACGATCAAGATGAACGCGACAACGGTCCATATTTAATAAATAATGTCCCCGTATCCATTGATGATATTATGTAACCTGGACCATTATTCATCTACCTTTAGAGGAAACAGACCAACGGTCCGAATACTGAACGACTGGCCCCACGTCCCAGAATATAAACCGCCTATAATGTACAAAGACATCAAAGCGTATCATAAAAACCCTCGTGATTCAAAAGTAATGCCCGCTCTCATGAGATTTTTCCTTACTGTAAGACTCACTCATGGGTTCACTCGCGAGCTACGCACCTTACTAAGCCTTCTCATGCTTAACTTTATAAAATACTCATGTACATTTATTGAACCAAAATGCCCTTGTTTCATCATAAAATATGATTCCTAAAAGCTGAGATTTCCTATGGCTCTGGATTATAACCGTAGTTATTGAAATTGATTGTGAAATGAATGAAATTGATCACGAAATGAATGAAATTCACCACAAAGTAAACGAAGTGAATAGAATTGGCCGCGAAGTGTAGAAAATTCACTATGAAGTAAAGGAAATTAACTGCGAAGTGAATGAAATTGATCGAAAAGTGAAAAAAATTCATTGCAAAGTGAATGAAGTGAATAAAATTGGACACGAAGTGAAGGAAATTGACCACGAAGTGAATGAAATTCACCACGAAGTGAAGAAAATTCACCACGAAATGAATAAAGTGAAAGGAATTGACTACAAAGTGAAGGAAATTCACCGTGAAATAGATGAATTGAATAAAATTCATCGTGAAGTGAAGTAAATCACTGCGTAGTAGATAAATTGAATGGAATTCACCGTGAATTGAATGAAGTGAATGTAATTGACTGCAAAGTGAAGGAAATTAACTGCAAAGTGAAGGAAATTTACCGCGAAGTAGATGAATTGAATGAAATTCACCATGAAGTGAAGAAAATTCACCGTAAATTGAATGGAATTGACCGCGATGTGAAGGAAATTCATCGCAAATTGAATGTAATTGACCGCGAAGTAGATGAATTGAATGGAATTGACCGCGAAGTAAATGAAATGAACAGAATTAACCGCGAAGTGAACAGAATTGACCGCGAAATGAGTGAAGTTGATCGCGAAGTGAATGAAATTGACCACGAAATTTATTAGCCATCCAACATGTTGATAGGGTCACTTAGACATGGATGAAGGCAAAATACAACTATTAACTTGGCCCAAAACTTTTGTGGCACATAAAAAGTTTTTAATGGCCATTGATCATTGTTTCCTATGGTATGGTCCACCTAGAATTTCATTCATTTCGTGAAGTTAATGAAGTTTTTAATGGCCATTAATCATTATTTCTCGTGGTGTGGTCCACCTAGAATTTCATTCACTTCGTGATGAATTTCATTCACTTTGCAATGAAGTTCGCTTACTTCACGGTGAATTTCAGTTACTTCGTAAGAATGTTGATGGACCGTAATGAGTTATATGATTGACTAGGAGGAATGTTGATATTTCGTAGCTGATGAAGGCCAATGACGGAAAGCACCACCCTGTAACGGAACTCATCGCTAATTTCGACTTCAGGCATGCTTCCAAAGATTAGCTTGCCAATATTTATACACTTATTTGCTTCCTTGAGAAGCTTACTAGCAGCTAGGTCTATCATTGTAACGCCCTAAAAATCGAGGGTCGAGCAGGAGCCTAACTCCCAAATTCCAACACATCACTTACATAACATATATAATGATGATTAAAGGTTGTCTGTATTAGTGCATTAAACATGAGTGAGATTATACCAAAACAACATATCATACTCCAGCGACAGTTAAATTACGCAAGCGAAAGACTGTGATAAGAATATAAAGTATATAAGTGATTGTAAGTCTCCTGAGTATGATCATGTTGCAAGGTCAAATAGTTACATGCAAAATTTTAAAATATACAAAATGTGTAATGTCATCTAGTTAGTAACCCAACAATTCCCATCGATCAGAGTGGCCTACGTAAACCCGCCTGATAACTGCATATATGAGAATTCCTCCTCATCATCGTAGAAGTTTGGCTCGGCCTTATGCGTCACGCCATCATCTGCATCTAAGATAGAGTCGGTTGGTGTTTAAAACACCGTCCCAAAATGTGGGAGTGAGTAATCAACTCAGTGGGACTATAATGCAAAGGTTAACATGTTATCAATTCAATCAAGCAGTAATGATAAAGTAGTACAATAATCAAGCCCTAAGTACTCTTGTTAATGCAATGATAGTATGATAATGATGTATGCCCTTGCCAACACTCCCTCAGCAAACTTCATCTTACGGTTGCGGCATGTACCACTTCAGACACATGCTACTTCCTCGCTAAAGCACCGTGCAATGCAATGTTATGGTCATGATTACCAAGTTCTTACTTAGGTTTATTCACACAGCAGGGTTGAGAAGCTAAGGTACCTTCCTTATATCAATTCTCAAACAATAATCCAATCTAGGTTCGTCAGTTCTAATAAATTTCATACGATGTTGCAGTTCTAGGTCACTACAAAGGGCTCATCAACTGATCAGTGTAGGCCTAGTTTATACTCTAGTTGCTACGGAAATGCTCATCGCCTCAACGCAGTCTCAAAATATGCTCGAGGGCACTATAAAGGGCTCGTCACTTGATCAGTGTAGGTCGACAGCTCGAATACAGTGTCTCATACCATCGTATTTGGCTCACGAGCTTGGGTTGCTCACTGGTCACTACGGGTGGGCTCGTCACCCCGGCGTAGGCGGACAGCTCGACCACGATGTCCCATACCAGCATGTGCGGCTCATGAGTCTTAGCGAATCGAGGTACCAAGGTTAACAGAGTTTTTACTGGTGAGTTTGGTACCTTAGATTCAAGCAGTAGCGTCCATACATGGTGAACATATATCGGGCCAATCGGGTTACTTGATAAGCTCGACTAGTACGAGCACACGTTGGGTTGATCGACATGAAGTACGTAAGCACTCCGCGTGGCCTAACCACTGTCGACAAGTAACGTACGGCTCGGGTTCGTCGAACGTGTCTTGTGTGCCGAAACAACCTCAGCCACCTGATCAGGACCAGTTATCGATTGCCTGGACTATACCATAGTTCCAATCACACTTAATTCCAATAAGTAATCACATGAGATAGTCAAAACAGTAAAGAACAAATAAATCAAATACTACATCCATGTAAGCATTTATAAGAATACATATTAAACACGTCATCCTAAACATGTAATTCACACATAGTTCACATAGTTACGTTTAAGTCTCATGAAGGAATTCATATATATATCCAAGGTAGTTGAGAATCTCATCTCAACCCCCTTAGAAAATACCAATTATCAAACACTTACTCTTTCAGGCATTTCATCCAACACTTAGAATACACATATTAATATACATATAATAAAATAGTAAAACACATGTTATGGCAAATCCTGTCACATAGGAGTTACCACATGCACAACAATCATGTATTTACGATCAATCATCATGACAGGCACAAATCATAATTCCATATTCATTTAGTCATTTCAACAAACACATGAAATGCATTGAAAAATCAACCTAACCTACATATATGAGTAATATGCTGAAATACTCTAACTAAGCATGTGTGATAGCACTCGAGTCAGTTATAAATCATTGTCTGACATTGAAAGCCTTGAAAACCATAAC
Source organism: Magnolia kwangsiensis (assembly GCA_037074715.1). Classification (NCBI taxonomy): domain Eukaryota; kingdom Viridiplantae; phylum Streptophyta; class Magnoliopsida; order Magnoliales; family Magnoliaceae; genus Magnolia; species Magnolia kwangsiensis. The sequence continues at coordinate 105,674,030 of CM073581.1, forward strand.
CTGGATGTTTATAATCCGCACCTTACGCCGGTAGACATGTAACGAACTCAGTTCGTTCTCTAACTCGTCGTCTACGGCACAACAACCTAAAGTATGAAATAGATTAGCTATTTTATCATTTGCACTGTTTGAAACTCTAAAACTTATTAGGGTTAGGATTTCTTACCCAAGAATGGAACCAAAATCGCTGGTATAACAATACGGCAGTAGTGATTTGATACGCAGAGTGGCAGGAAAGAATCTCTGCAAAAAACCCCAACTCTCTCTCACACTTTCTCTCTCTTTCCTTCTCTTTCTTCTCTTCTCTCTCCTAGGGTTTTAGAAAATTCATATGCAAGGGAGAGAAAGGGTTTAAGGCCCTTATATAGGCCCAGAACTGATGTGAATGGCCCTAAAGCCATGGTATACTTAGGTTATAGCCGAAGGTTGGTTGTTTTGGTCCAACGGAGCTGGCCCCTTTTCTATATGCGGTCGGACTTAAGCTCCCTAACCATGGATCTAGGTCAAGTTAAGTTTTCGGTCCAATCGGGTTTACAAATCAACCATGGTGGACCAGTTTCAGTTCAACGGTCAATAGTACTCCATCAGGGTCATAAGTACACTGGCATGTGTTGAAATTTTTTTCTGATCCAAGGGTGTAATTGGGTCAGATTTCGATGGTTTGAATCCTTAGATTTGACCTACAAGCAAACCGACTCAATTTGCTTAAGTTTTAGTTCTTTTCCTAAAAATATTCGCGTTTCTCACACGCTTCGCTCCAGGCTCAAGTTGTGCGCTTCTGAGTACTATTAGGACTTGATTTCTGAGGTGGTTGTCAGGTCCAACAAAGTTGTCATAATCGTATGATTTTGGGATAATCGGACTTGACGCGTAGTCCAAGTCCAATACGGAGTTTCATAATACTCCCAAGAGCAATTGAATTTTGAGATAGATCCTAAGTTTTTAGGTAATGTAGCGTTAGCGATCCTACAGATTTTGGGTCCTATAGATCGAATTTAAAGTGATTAGTGCTAATTTCACAGGCAATCTAGTTTAACACTTAGTTAATTAACGTCTAATTTCTAAAGGATTTGGTCCTTAGCGATTTCTACCTGATGTGATACTCGGGTCTTTGTATGGATTTTTTTGAGACGTTACAGTCACGCCCCAAAATCTGGGTACAGATTGTGTAACCTTAGACCCGAGTTTCAGTTCGTAACTCATACACAAAGTGTACTAATTTAATTCCTTAATTAGTTTAATCAGAAATGATAATTATATTCAGTCTAAGTTCCACCATAATCTTAATCACATATACATAACACTTAGCGCCAATCAACCAGGCATATATAAATCTTGACAATCCTTAAATTAAAATAAATCTTAAAAATCATTCATTTAATGATATCATCGTATTATAATTATATTTATTCCATATTAACATTATTTTAAAGAAATAAATCTAAAGAATTCATTAAAAATATCAAAATCAATACTAATATGCATTATACATTAATTAAACTAGGCTAACGAATAAATCTCATAATAAAAAATTATCTAATGTCGCCACTTCATTTTCAAATAAGTATAGCCGCATTTCATATAGGTCGTGTTCAGGTACGGTAGATCCTTTTAGTTCTTGCGTCACATTATTTACTAATGGTTCCTCTGTACGGTTTTTCCATCAATAAAAAGGTAAGCTGGTCAGGCTTAGTGAAATAATCCAGCCTGGTTCATAATCATAGTAATTAAAATAACATAAAAATATATGCACAATGATATGGATGCAATTGGTATATGAATGCATCAGATGGGGTGATTGTCCATCTGCTTGGGTTGGAGGTCGTCAACCCGCATCCACCCGTTGGGTAGGCTTCCACCTTTCGATAGGCTTGGGCATAGCCCGCATCTGGTAACGCTCTACCAGGATCGACATTTCTTTCAGGGAGGGCCCTTACGATCGACCATGCATTATGTAAATGTAATGAATAATGAATGATATGCAAATGCATATTTTTCATATTTAACATAGTTGTCTTGATCAGAATATTCACATATGAATTTATCGTACAAATATCATAACAAAATACTCAAATGAGTATATCAATCAATCAAACAATCACAAATGATTTATTTTAATTTTAATGAATTATGAGACAAGTTGGGTTACTCACCGGAGTCTGGTAGTGTAGAATCCACAAGGTAAATGGGTTGGTTTAATTTCAGAGATCCTATCAATTATATCAACAATATTATTATTCATCTAGTTATTTTACATGGTAGGGCCCACCTTTGATTAACATCTTAGGTGGTCAGATCTAAAATAATCAAATAATTAAAAATTTTATTTTATATTTCTATCTTTTATTTCCTTTTTAAGATTATAAAATTGATTGAAAATTTTTTGATTGGAGTGGCCCATCGGAAAATCAGATCATTCAGATTCTTGAGGTTTGGTTATGTTTTGCCTATACACATTGGAAGAATGGTGTGGATCTAGCCACACATACACCAATGACCATCTCAACCTTCTACGCCAAGTGATACCAAGACTTGGACAAAAATCTAAGATTACTTATTAAACATTTATATATTTAACTAGTGTGGCCTATCTGATGACCCGATTGATCTGAAAATTATGGCCCCCATATATTTTGGCCTTGGGGATCATATGATCCGTACAAATCTATCTTAACACAATTAAATTCCATTCATTTTTTTTTATATTTTTAAAATATTACTAACTAGATCTGAAATCATAAAAACGTTACTTTATTAAAATTGACCCTACACATGTATATGATGATGGTGTAGATGATCCACACCATCCATTATATAGATCAAGAAGAAATTAACAATATAGTAAAAAATTAAAAAGATCTAATGACTAGAACTTACCTGATCGAACCTTCTTAGAATTTTCTCTTCCTTTTATTTTAAGGCTTCTTATCTTCTTTTTTTTCTTTTTTTTTTAAATGCAGAAACCTTCCGTATCCCTTTTTAAAGAAGATTCTTATAAGATAGGATGAGCACATCCTCCCTTATCTTAAATTTAAATTTTTTTAAAAATTATTTGATAAAAAATTATTATTACTACTTCAAGAATTGATCCTTAAACCTCTCTCTCAACTAAGAACATCTCTACTAACTCAGCTATTAATTTATTCTTATTTTTTATTTAAAAATAAAATCTTTAAATATTTAGTTTAGTTTTTATAATGTACTAAAATTTAGGGTTGTTACAGGGTCGATTGACCTAATGGCCTTCCCTTGTCCACTCTTTACTTCCCTTATTGCTGCGAATCAAATAAAATTCATCGCGAAGTGAGTGAAATTCATTGCAAAGTGAATGAAGTGAATGAAATTGAGCGCGAAGTGAACGAAATTCACCACGAAGTGAAGAAAATTGATCACGAAGTGAGTGAAATTGATTGAAATTGATCACAAACTGATTGAAATTAACCGCGAAAAGAGCGAAGTTCACCACGAAGTGAATGAAATTGATCGTGAAGTGAATGAAATTCACCGTGAACTGATTGAAATTGACCGCGAAGTAAATGAAATTAACTGCGAAGTGAATGAAATTGACCGCGAATTGATTGAAATTGATCGTGAAGTGAATGAAATTGACTGCAAAGTGAATAAAGTAAATAAAATTCACTGTGAACTGATTGAAATTGATCGTGAAGTGAATGAAATTGACTATGAAGTGCATGAATTTGACCGCGAAATGAACAGAATTCATCGCGAAGTGAACCAAATTGACCGTAAACTTATTGAAATTGACCACAAAGTGAATGAAATTCATTGCGAACTGATTGAAATTAGCCGTGAACTGTAAGACCCGTATCCTAGTTCGTACTGTTCCGTCGGCTTCCACGATCCTTTCGATCGAATTCCGGCAATCCTCGACCTGTATTTAACGCTTACGCTCGAATCAAAGCCGAGTCCCTCATATTAAAGACGACTCGACCCGAAACCTATACCTTAGCGACCGTGCCGTCGCCGCGGTTCTAACGCCGCGACTCGCACACCGAACCGATACCGAGGCTGGAAGATGACGGTCTGCGTCCGTTCCGAAGAAACACCGCGCATTGCGAATTACGAGAAAACCTCTACGAGATGTCTCATCAATCAATGTCAAAGTACAACCATACCTCAAGTACAAGCCCCATTCCTCCTTTTTCCCTCAAGTCAACCCTCTTTCCACCTCACCATCTCACTTTACAAAAATTTTAACCATAACCATCCCTCTTTTACCCATTTTTCAAACCAACCCATACTTCATTAATTACACCCATTACTCTAACTATATCTTTTATTATTCTCTCTCATTTCTCATATCTCCCAAGCAAAAAAATTTTCATACGTCCAAGCCTCCCAAATCACAAGTGTGGCCCATTCTCTCATCTCTCATCCTCACCATCAAAGGTCCATCATCCACCGTTCAAAGCAAAGGCAAGGAGCTAAGGAGGCTAGCGGAGCAAAAAGGAAGCCAAGAGGTGGGTGATCCACCGTTAAATTTCTTTTTAGGGACCACTTGTTGGTGGGACCCATTTTTTTAATGTGTAATTTGTATCATGTGGGGCCCATAGTGGCGGGGCCCCACCATCACCGTCTCTTGTTCTCTCTTTCTCTCTCTCTCTCTTTCTCTCTCCTTATCCTTCTCCTAAAATGAAGTGGGCCCCACCAATTCATGATAAATCTACTCCATCCATCAAATGGTGTGGCCCACTACATATTAGATAAATGATATATATATATATATATATATATATATATATATATATATGTACATGCAAGGTGGGCCACGATCATGTGGGACCCACCTTGGTGAACGAGGACCATGTCCCTGTGGGACCCACCGTGTTGTATCTGTTTAAAGCACGCCGTCCAGCGTCTCTGGACGCTGGACTGGCAGCGTTAAGACACTGCACTTTAAAAAAAAAAAAGGGGAAAAGTATACTTTTACAGTGGGCCACTGATGCAGGCCCCACCTTGAGGTATTTGCTTGATCAAATCCGTCCACCACCTTCCTCAGATTATTTTGGACGTTGAGCCAAAATTTGGGACTAATTCGATTCTTAGGTGGGCCATACCATCTAAAATTATGTAGGGACATGCCTGAACATATAAAAGTACTTGGTGGGGCCTACCTGAAATTTGGATGCATCTTAAACTTGGACTGAACGGTCTACCACGTGGGACACACATATTAGACGATTTGGATCATCTTATTGTGGGCCCCATATTTTTTAAAAAAAAAAAAAAAGAGAAAGAAAAGGGAAAGGAAATGGTGGGCTGCTCCAACATGGCCCCACCTTGATGTATATATTTAATCCAAGCCATCCATTATATTCTCGGGATCATTTTAGGCGTTGAGCCGAAAAATGAGACCGATCAAATTATTGGCGGGCCGTGACATTAAGAATACTAGTATTTTCTTTTAAAACTTGAAAAAAATGATTGCTGGGGTCCACCAGAAGCTTGGACTCACCTGAAACTTGTTTTGGACCCCTATTTTTGTGGGACACATGCAATGAACGGGGTAGATCTGGTTAATGTGGGTCCCACCTAGGAAAAAGTAAAATAATTTTTTTTTGGCATGATTTTGTGCCATTACGTCCAGAGACGTCCACGTTAAAAAAAAGGTGGCTGCATTGGCCACCTGTAGACTCCACCATGATATATGTTTTACATCTATACCGTTCATTTAATAGGTCCCCTTGAACGGTGCGTTGACTCCAAGAATCATCCACAAACTGAACTCAGGTGGGCCATACCATCCAAATCATGTGAAGACATACCTAAATCATATAAAAACACTTGGTGAGACCTACTTGAATTTTGAATGTGGCTGAAACTTGGTGTGAACCCTTAATTTTGTGGGGCACACATAATGGACGGGTTGGATTGTAAATAAACACTTTGGTGGGCCCTACATGGGACCCACTGTGGTATGTGTGGCTTACCACACCGTCCACAACAGTGGGTGGTGACACCCACTGTGATGTAAGTATTTCAATCACGTCGTCCGTCCACGGCAGTGGACGGTGGCCCCCACTTAGTGTATGTATTGTGTCCACGCCGTCCATCACTGTGGGCCCTGGTCCACGTGACATTTATTAACAGATTTGGATGGCATTAAATATTACAATGGGCCCATGTTGGGTAGAAAATAAACATTTTGGTGGGCCCTGGGTCCCCCCCCGCCACATGGCTATATCAGCAGGTGGGATGTAAAATAAACATTTTGGTGGGCCCCTTGCCACATGGCCTTATCAACAGGTTGGATGTAAAGTAAACATTATAGTGGGCCCATGCCGCTGGAACGTGCCAGTGCCCAGTGGTGGCGTGGCCGTGGACCCCCACTCAGATGTATATATTGTGTCCATGTCGTCCATCATATGAGCCCCTGACCACGTGACATTATAAACAGGTTTGGATGACAATGAACATTTCAGTGGGCTCCACGTACGTGTGACCCTATTAAAGTTTGGATGTCAAACAAATATAACAGTGGGCCCCCTGACTGCGTGACCTTGTGAATAGGTTGTATGGAAAATAAACATTTCCAGTAGACCCCAGCTTTCCCAGGTCCATACAATTTGTTTTAAATATATTGGATGTCAAATAAATATTATAGTGGGCTCTCCTTGTCCATGTGACCTTATGGACAAATTGTATGGCAAATAAACATTTCAGTGGGCCCATGGTCCACTTGACCTCATGAATAGTTTGGATGGTGAACCAACGTCACCATGAGCTCCAGGTCCACATGACCTTATGGACTGTTTGGGTAGCAAATAAACATTGCTGTGGGCTTGGACAGATTGGGTGTAAATAGACATTTTGGTGGGCCCCTATTCATATGACCTTATCAACAGATTGGATAGGAAAATAAACATTTTGGCGGGCCTCACATGAGGCCCACTTCAGTATATATGGGCTGATGTATTTAGGCCCATCTTGACATGTGATTAAGCCCACCTTAATGCATTTGTGGCCCGTTGTCGAGGCCCACTTTGTTATATATGGGCCCATGTGTGTAGGCCCATTTGATGTATTTGTGGCCCACTGTTGAGGCCCACCTTGGTATATATAAGGCCTATGTAATTAGGCCCATTTGATGCATATGAAGCTCATGTGATTGGGCTCATTTTAATGTATTCCAAGGCCCATGGGTGATGGCCCATTGCAAAGTACCTAAGGCCCATTGGTGAAGCTTATTGGGGTGGTCCACTTGCTGAATATAAGGCCCATGAGATACGGCCCATTTGATGTATTTGAGGCCCAATGGGATGTACCTAAGGCACATTGCAATGTGTGATTCCGCCATGATTTATTTAAAGATATTTAAGGCGAGCCGAGCCTTGGGAGCAATGATGGTTAGATGCCCACATTGTCAGGATGATGTCGGTTAAATGCCCGCATTATCACTCTCCCTGAGGCCCATTGGTAGGCCCATACTTGTAGTGAATAGGCTGTCTAGGCCCATTTTTATTATATACAAGACCCATCTTTATATACATGTTTAGTGTAGATCCATGATTCATGATCATACGCATCATATGTATGACTGATATGTGGAGTGACTGATCATAGCATATACCTTCGGCGGAATGTTTATGGGCTCCCTGATAGGCGGAGTTGCCCTACATAAGTACATGACACACATAGGACAGTTGCATGACTGGTAGTGTGACTCATGCACTTGCATTTGTATGATTGTGATTATCGTATGCCCTAGCGACATCAGAGTTATAGCCTCCACAGATGTATCGTGGGTGGCTGGATTGGATACCGAAAATGTTTGGTTCTATCATACGGGCGCCATAGATGTCCCTGGGTGAAAATTCCTAAACCCGATGGTACTAGAGGATGACTCCAATGTCGAGACCGAGTGGATACACGAGTGCACGATGGCCGTATACCAGTAGGCCGCGTCTCCCACTGTGTCATGGTCAGTTGGAAAGGGGTGTGACCTTACCCACCTGAGTGAGGGGGCAACTTCTAGGTTGAGTTTGACCAGCTTGAGGAATCGGTCCGTTATCGACGAGCCGGGCCCGATATTGGCAGGCGGATAGTGAGGTCTCTTCTGCTCTCCCAGTTGTACGTTCGGATAGGGACAGCAAGCTGACGTAGTGTGTACTAGACCCCGTAATTATCCAGAATGAGAACTGTACTGATATATGATGAGGATTGACATGCTTGAGTTACATCTCGCATCACATGGTCTCGATATGGCCGATCGCATTCACATCTTGCACTGCATAGCCTTAGTACGACTGATTGTATTCATGTATTCATCAGCATGAATCTGCATTACTCTGACCTTACATTCTGAGCACGCTTATATTGCTCACACACTTACACCACCCTCTAAGCTTTCTATAAGCTTATACACGATTGATGCGTGCAGGTGATGCCAGGACGCAGCCTTAGTCTAGCCGTCGTTGGAGCGTGCAGCCGAGCTTTTGGAGTTTCCGTACTTGTATTATCTTATATTTCCCTTCAGATGCATTGTACTCAAAAGTTTTTGATCATAGTGGATTTTGTGGTGGTGTTCTTGTGGTTATTGTTCATGAGTTATGCTTATGTTATGCTCATTACAAATCAAATAGTTATTAGAAATCCTCCTTATAGCATCCCAGGATCGGAACCTGGTATATGGGTGCCGGGAGCTAAGAATGGGGTACTACGGAGGTTGTCGACGCCGGATTCGGCGATCGAAAATTTTGTGAACCCGGTTTCTAAGTTTGGGGCGTGACACGAACTGATTGAAATTCACCGCGAAGTTAATGAAATTCACCGCGAACTAATTGAAATTCATTGCGAAGTGAACGAAATTGACTCACGAACTAATTGAAATTCATCGCGAAGTGAATGAAATGGATTTTCGACCATTGACCTGATGGAATCTTGAAAAATAAGCAGGTTGGTTAGCTAAAGTAGCTTTTCCTACCCCAAAATCATATATGGTACGTCGAGTAACTCATTCTGGTTTAGGAGACATGCTTGTTACGGGTTTGTTTGATTTTTTCAATTCCTAGGAAAATACCGTGTCAATATCTAATGATTATTTTCCCTGTATTTACCTCACTCTTTCCAACGTTTGATTTGACCACATGCTTTTTTAACTCAAAAATCAAGAACACCACAACATATTTGTGGGTCCCATCATGATGTATATCGCTTATTCACACTGTTCATCTATTATGCCTAATGCATTTATGGCATGAGCCAGAAAATAAGGCATATCTAAAGCTTAAGTTGACCACGCCATGGGAAAAAGGAAATTAAATATTTACCATTAAAAACCTCTTACGACCACTGTTTCTTATGGTGTGGGCCATTTGAGTGTTCGATGTGCGTTATTTTTCAACTCATGCCTTAAAATATTATGTTAAAATGGCTGAACGAAGTGGATATATTATATACATCATCTTGGAGTTCACAGATATAAAAAAAAAACTTTTTAAAACCGGTTTCTAATGTAACAAGTATGATGCATTTTTAAACGATAATTTTCAAATGGATGAAATGGTAATAATAACCCACTTCAAGGGTATTTACACATGCCCTAAAAAATTAAACACACCGTAAACAAATAGAGAGGGAGAAAAAAAAAGTTTACATGCTAATATATACATATAAGAAAAATGTAGGGGAAAAATGTTTTCCTTATATAAATAAAAATAAAACATCACACAGCTGCCCGTGACACTGACTACCACGGTACTACCAGTGGTAATGCCGTGGCAAACTATGCAGTATTTTAATTGTTTTGGCTATTGCAATCTCTTACTGCTTTTGTGAGTCCCCATCATGAGGTATGTGTTATATGCGAACCGTACTTCTATTTGGCCAGCTCGTATCAAGGCTTGAGAGGAAAAAGAAGATAGATATACCTATCAAGGACCATACTGTAAAAGGCCATGGGGATTGAACTTCTACCATTGAAACTCTTTGAAGGGTCATGGAAGTTTTGGATCAATTTAAAATTTATATTTCCTCTTTATCTATGTCTCTACGACCGTATGAATAGATTAGATGAAAAAAATTACTTTTATGGCCTTATTAAATTTTTAACCGTAAAGTTATTTATGGTATGGTTTAGTTGATCTTTGAATATAATGTTTTTTAGAATAATATTCTGAAATGATGTCCAATAAATACGTAGCTGTGTGGGGGCATGTAACTTCGACCCCTTTTGAACTGTTCGTACAAATAAGAGTACGAGGAGTGTCAGCGCTTGTCCTCGCACACCAGCCAATCTGCTTCCGGAAGGAAGGGCGGGGGTATTTTGGTCAGTGAAAGTCGCCTGTGCGCACCATAGGCATAGTTTGGTGCAGTAAGTTTGGAGGGGATAAGGTTCCTAAATTGAAGGTGACACGTACGGTAGGTAAAATCTCCGCTCTTAATGAGTGGTTCCAAGCGGAAGCGGATTGCATGCTGCCCTTACCTGGACTGAATTGGTCCAGGTGGAGGATATTTGGGGACTCGGTAATGTACGTGTTTTATCCAAGCTGGTGTATATTTTTTCAATCATTATGTGACTCCAAAAAAAGACGTACCTGTGGCTCAAGTGGACCACACTATAGGTATTGAACTCGTACCATTAAAAACTTCCTGGGCCTACAGAATTTTTGAATCATGTTTAAATTTTGTTTCCTTCATCCAGGTTTATGTGACCTTATGAGCAGGTTAAAGGAAAATAAAAACTAAAGTGGGCCCTAGGAATGTTTCAACACCGTAGGAATGTTTCAACAGTGGACGTCATTATCACTGTTGCTTCTTGTGGTGTAGTCTACTTTGAGAATTAGATCTTCTTATTTTCCCATAACATCGTAAAATTATCTGAAAATTTTAATGAACGGCGTGGATAAAATCTATAGGTCAATATGGGCCCCACAGAGCCCCTGCCTGGACTGATTTCTGTCCAAGCGTGGCTTCCTTTCAAAACTTCACCCGGCATTCATTCTCCAGAGAAACTGCCGTTGCACTCTTCATACTCCGCAGATGATCAACAATATATACACACGCATGCGTCCATTCTACGTATGGAAAGATATCCATAAATCCAAACCGTCTAAAAATGGGCCTAATTTATCTTTCGAAAATTCAAGTAATATAAAAGTTAATAGATGATCCAAACGGAAAGTTCAAACAAAAGAAATACCAACAGTACAGGTTCAACAAGCAAAAGCCCATCAATTGGAGATTAAGATTCAGCAACCAATTTAATTATGGGGCCACGGTACATCCACAGACGGTCCCATGAATTGAATAGTTTTGATTGTAGGAATGGCTCTATGATAGAGCATGGGCTGTCATGCTGTCATTATATAAGCTCTGCTCTTCCTGGCATGAGCTGCAACAGAAACAACAGCCATGGAAGCTCTCCATCCTTTCCCCTCTCCATCTTTCAATCTCTCAATTCTCCGAACCAAACACTCAATACCATTTAAAAAACCAATCTTCTCTCTCCCATTGAAACACCCAAAATCCCATCTCTTCTCAATCTTCAAAGACAAAACCCAATTCAAGATCTTCTCAACGGCCACATCTTCCACAATTTCAACCACAGACACAGACCCAACTATCCCAGACCTTGAATTCGAGGAAGAGAAGGAGAAATTCGACTGGTACTCGAACTGGTACCCGATCATGCCGGTCTGTGATCTCGACAAGAAGGTCCCACATGCGAAAACAGTGATGGGTCTTGATGTGGTGGTGTGGTGGGACAGGATGGAGGAGAAATGGCAGGTGTTCGATGATCGGTGCCCGCACCGTCTGGCGCCATTATCTGAAGGACGGATCGATCAGTGGGGTCGGCTGCAGTGCGTCTACCATGGGTGGTGCTTCGATGGCGCTGGCGACTGCAAATTAATTCCTCAGGCACCGCTCGATGGCCCGCCGGTAATTTTTCCCACCAAAAACCCAAATGTCTTTGCATTTCTTATGAAATTTGCAGTGTGGAATATGAAACCATGTATCCAAATTGGAAATTTTAGTTTCAATTCTTTGAAACTTAGGGCCTGTTTCGAACTTGGAAGTTCACTCACACCTCAACGTCTAGGATTGAGAATTGCTTATTAATAAAATTTCTACAGATTTCGGTGATTGGAAGCAGGCAGCACTGATTTCTTCGTAGTTGGAGAATTTATAGCTGGATTGAAGTTGGGTAGCATTTCAGTAGCTTTTTGGATTTGCTTAGGGTTCTTTTGGAAACCTGGCAGTAGCCGTTTGGCTGATTGGATTTGGATTCTTAGAGGATTTGAAGTCCCTGATATTTGGATTCTGTCATTGTGCCTGGCAACCTGGATTTTCAATCCTGTGGATTTCATTTTGTTCAGCAACCTGGATTTGTGGAATCAAAATTGTTTTCTGGGGCCCACTTTGATGTGAAATGACATCAAATCCATTTATCATGTGTGCCCTCTCATGTTTTCCTTGGCTGCCAAAAATAAGGTGATCGAAAACTCAGGAGGGCCACTGTAAACAAAGAGAAGACAATCCTCCTTTGGTTTTCTTGTATTTGAGACAACCCTAAAGGATTGAATATATAGATATCTACAATCATATATACAAGGTAAATGACAAAGACAGAATCATCTATCTATACATGAAAATTAACTATGCAAGGCATGTGACCTGTCTAACATGGAAATTAACTATATGAGGCATGTTTCCTGTCTAACATCCCCCCTCAAACTGATGCTGGTCATTGACAAGTAACAGTTTGCCAACTATAAATGAGTGACGTGCAGAAGTGAGGGACTTCGTGAGAATGTTTGCAATCTGATCATGGGATGCGACATGTGGAAGAGAAATGAGCCCAGACTGAAACTTATATCTGATGAAGTGACGGTCAACCTCAATATGCTTTGTCTGTTCATGAAAAACAGGGTTAGAGGCAATCTAAATGACATTGAGATTATTTACATGGAGTGGAGTAGGATTCTGTAGATGAACGCCCAAGTTGGAAAGAAGTCCATGTAACCAGACAAGCTCACTACAAGCAGCTGACATCACTCGATACTCTGCTTCCATGCTTGATTTGGAAACAGTACCCTACTTCTTACACTTCCAAGAGATGAGAGAAGAGCCGAGGAAAACACAGTATCCAGTGGTAGATCTTCGTGTGAAAGGGCAACTGGCTCAGTCAGCATCCGAATAAGTACGAAGATTCAGAGTTGCCGTGGAGGAGAAGAACAATGATTGATCCAGAGTTCCATGTAGGTACCGTAGGATGCGCAACACCGTAGTCATATGAAGAGTCCGGGGAGCAGATACAAACTGGCTGACTACTTGGACAGCGTAGGCAATATCAGGGCGAGTTATTGTTAAGTAAACCAGACTCCCAACCAAACGACGGTATAATGTGGGTTGCGTAAGGAGATCACCATGGTCACGACCATATTGAATGTTAAGTTCTAAGGGAGTCTGAACTGTCTTTTGATCCGTCAATGAGGCCAAGGCGAAAAGATCCTTGGTATATTTACGCTGGCAGACTAGGATTCCACGTTTAGAACGTGAAAATTTAAGCCTAAGAAAGTATGTCAGACGGCCGAGGTCCTTCATCTTGAAGGATGATTTCAGAACCTCCTTTAATTCTGAGATGCCAGTAGCATCGCTACCAGTCAGGAGTAGGTCGTCAACATATATGAGAACAATGACAATTCTGCAATCTGTGGTGCGCAAAAATAAGAATGGGTCATGACCACTTTGAGTAAAGCCAGCACCCGTAACAACATCGTGAAAGCATTGGAACCATGCTCGAGGTGTCTGTTTGAGGCCGTACAGAGCTTTATTTAGGCGACGTACCTTATTAGCAGGGATTAAAGAGCCAGGAGGAGGTTTCAAATATAATGTTTCTTGGAGGTTTCCATGAAGAAAAATATTTTTCACATCCATCTGAGCAAATGGCCAAGAACAAACGGATGATATTGCTAGAAGAGTGCGAACAATTTTCATCTTAGCCATAGGAGCAAATGTCTCATCATAATCAATTCTGTGTTCCTGTTTATATCCCTGAGCGATAAGCCGAGCCTTGTATCGATCCAATGATTTGTCAGACTTGAGCTGTACAAAATAAATCTATTTACTACCAATTAATTGTTGGTCAGTGGGTTGATCGACAATGTCCCACGTATGGTTATCATCCAATACTTCAAGTTCTTCTGTCATAGCCTTCTTCCAACAATCATGAGTGGCTGCTTGAGGGTATGAAGTACGAATAAATATAGTATCCAGAGTAGCATTCATGACAGACATAGAGTATATCAAGCGATCAGGTTGTCGATGTACATGAGTGGAATGACGTATCAAGGGGGGTTCTGGATCGGCAACAGGTACAGTGGGGAGAGGAATAGGTGGTGGATCTGTACGTAGTCGTCGTGAGTAAACTTGCAACAGACGAGAGAGTGTACTCGAGGCAAAAGGAATATTAGGAAAAACGCTAAGACCAGGAGAGTTTGGTGCGTGTGGGGGAGGAAAAGATGAATGAAAGGCAATACGCTTAAGAAAAAAATATTGTAACACCCGAATACAAAGAGAGACCAGATCATAGCATCGAAAATCCTTCTGAGTTTCTCCAAATCCCAAGTACATACATTTGACTGATTTTGGTGAGAGTTTGTTACATTCTCGTGATGCCAGGTGAATATAATATACACAACAAAAAACACGAAATGTGGAATATGTAGGGAGTAAATCGGTGATAACAAAATAGGAAGATTTACTGTTCAGAACTTTGGTTGGCATCCGGTTAATCAAGTAGACTGAATGCATCATAGTTTTAGCCCATAAAGAATGAGAAACACTCATAGCTGTCAGCAGAGTGTTGGCAGTTTCAACCACCTCTTTCTTTTGTGTAGTATCAGAACAGGTGGTCTGATGAATAATCCCATGACCTTGAAGATATGTAAGAAAATTGGTGGAGAGATACTCAACCCCGGAGTCAGAGTGGAGAGTTTGAATTTTTACCCGAAATTGAGTGTCCACCATAAAGTGAAACATCTTGAATTTTTCAAAAACCTGTGACTTAGAGTGCAAAAAGTAAATCCAGGTGTAACGTGTGAAATTATCAATGAATATAACATAGTATCGTAGTCCAAAGAGTGACATACTTGGTGAAGGACCCTAGACATTCGTATGCACTAGCTCAAATATAGATGATGATTTTATAGCACTTAGAGGAAAGAGAATACACTTACTTTTTGAAAGACAGCAGGAAGACAAGAATAATCTAAATTGCTTTTATTAAGAGAAATATTCCTTAATATGATAGAAGAAAATAACTGAATCAACCGATCTGAATGTGGATGACCCAGGCGAAAGTGTCAGAGTTTCCACATTTTATTTGCTGAACAAATATCTGAGGAAGATGGAGAAAAGAAACAATGAGCCGGAGTGACAGATGGGTCAAAGTCCAGAACGTACAGACGACCAGCCGCTTACCCCTCCCAGGTATCTTCCCCGTTGCCAGATCCTGTACAAAATAACAGGTTGGAAAAAATATGACTAAGTAGTTATTGGATGTAAGTTGACCAAGAAAATTTAAATTTAGGGAGAGTTTAGGGACAAAACACATCATGGAGGGTGAACTGACGATGGGCAGAAGGAGAGAAAGCCAATGAACCAACGGACTGAATAGGTAGTTTAGTGCCATACACAGTAGAAATAGCCTGATTGCCAGTGTATGGATGAATGTCGCGAAGATGTGACACGTCACCAGTCATATGATTGGAAGCACCAGAATCGAAGAACCATGTAGAAGATGAGGATATACCTGACATACCAGCAACAGAAAGGGCCTGCGCAATCTGCTGGAGCATCGCAGGAGTCAAATGTGAGAAAAATCCTTCAGCAGAAACAGTAGATGCAGTATCACTAACAGAAGGTTCAGAAGAAATAGTGGCAGAAGTAGCAGAAAGAGCACAACCACGGCCACGACCTCGACCACCACGTCTACGACTGAAAGAGGATGCATAGGCATGTGAACGACAATCTTGAATATCATGACTAGTCCGTCGACAATAAGCGCACTAATTTTTGCAGTGAGCGACGATATGTCCCACTTTGTTGTAGCCATGACAGATTAAAGGAGTGGAACTACGGTTTGGTGCAGAGGTGGATATAACGAGTACTGGATCAGATGGTCCCGGAGGTGGGGAAGTGGGAGAGAATTTTCAGTCGTTGTTCCTCAGCTAATAAATCATTAATAACCGAATTCAATGAAGGAGTTGGGCTACGGTTTAGGAGAGCAGCCCTACAATGCTCAAATTCCGGACACAACTTCATAAGAAACTGTCGAACTTGCGCACTATCGCGTATTGTTTGGAATATGTTAAAGTTATGAGGAAATTCTGGATCCATCATAGCCATCTCTATCCAAATTGCAATAATTGTAGAGTAGAATGTTTGAATACTTTTGTCACCCTAAGTAAGGTGAACCAGATCTTGTTCCAGGTAGTATAACTGAGCCGCATTACTCTGTTGATAAATTATCTGGAGATGCTCCCACATTGTCTTAGCAGTGCGGTGTGGTGTGAGGCCAACAACAATTGACCGATCGACCGAATCAAGAATCTAAGTAATAATCCATCCATTTTTTATTTCCCACTCAGCTATTTTTTCGGCATCTGTGGAAGTGGGGACAGTAACAGATCCATCAATTAGTCCTCACAAACTACGATCCTTGAGGAAACTCCGAAAGTGGATGACTCATAAATTGTAGTTGGTGCCATCGAAACCACAACGTGAGCCCTCTGTACGGGAGGAGTCTTTGTCCATAGATCTGAAGTGATGTAAACTATGCCAAGGAAGGATATACCTTGCAACAGAAGAGTTGGTCACAACAACAGCAACAACAGCAACAACTGAAGATCTGCTTGCAACAACAGCAACAGCAGAAGATCTGGACGTAGCAACAGCAACAGGAAAAGGGTTTAGGGTTGGTCGGACGGGGGTGGTTGACACGGCGGGGGTGGTCGGAGGGGGCAGGGTGATGCAGCAGGGGTAGTTGATGTAAAAGGGGTGGTCGAACAGGGGCTAGGTGATGCAGCAGGGGCGCAGGGGGTGCTGCCAGTGACGCAGCTGGGGTGCAGGGGGCCGGAACAGGGTTTGCTGACGCAGGAGGGGCCGGATCTGTCAGGAGGTGGTGCCAATAATGAAGGAGGTACCAGATCAGGATGTGCAGCTAAAGATGGTGGAGTAAAGTTGGATTGCTGGAGATCGGTATGGCTCTGATACCATGTAAACAAAGAGAACACAATCCTCCTTTAGTTTTCTTGTATTTGAGACAACCCTAAAGGGTTGAATATATAGATATCTACAATCATCTATACAAGGTAAATGGTAAAAACAGAATCATCTATATATACATGGAAATTAGCTATACAAGGCATGTTTCCTATCTAACAGCCACACCAGAGGGAACAACTGGGATGCCCACCATTAAAAACCTTCTAGATTACCTCTGGGGCACACCTTTGATATGCACCATCTAATCCATTCAGAATGCATCTCACCAGGATACATGGACCCCCCAAAAATTAGGCCATTCCAAAGTTAGGTGGGCCACACCAGTGGGAATGGTTTGAAAATTTTGACCATTGAGTTGGATCTGGAATCCTTGTATTTTGCAACGTGGCTTTTTCAAAGGAAGCAAAATTTGTAGAGAGAGAGAGAGAGAGAGAGAGAGAGAGAGAGAGAGTTGGAATATTTTGGATTTGGAATTGGAATCCAAATCCAGCCCCAATCCAAGTAGCCAGACAACCCCTAAGGGCCTGTTTGATTTTGGAGGGAAATGCGAAATACCCGGTAAATAAGTAATAATTACATACCAGGGATTACCCCATCGTTTCTTGCGCCCACGTTGACTGCTCAACTTTTGGGCATTAAAATCGAGGATGGCTGCCAAGTGAATATAGGGCCCATTGTGATGTACATAATATATCAACACTGTTCATCCTATAGGTCAGCCTCATTTAAGCCATGAACTCAAAAATGAGCCAGATCCAAAGCTCCAGTGGACCACACCACAGGAAATAGTGGAAATTGAATGCTTACCGTATAAAAATTTATGTGGCCCTTAGAAGTTTTGGCTGAAGCTGATATTTGTGTTTAGCCCCTTATCAATGTTTTTATTACCTCATGAACGGGTTAGATGACAAATAAACATTAATGTGGGCCCAATAAACAAAATAACTTTTAATGGCGTATGTTTAAGGCCATTGTTTCCTTCGATATGGGCCACTTGAGCATTGCATTTGTCTCAATTTTGAACTTAGGCCCTTAAATCCTATGATAAAATAGATGGACGATGTAGATATGTCATGCACATCACAGTGGAGTCCACAAATGCAAGTAACCTTTTTCGGACCAATTTTCGAGATGGAAATGCGTTTGAAATTTCAAACAGTGGAAAAGATAATAATGACCTTTTTCCCAGAGATTTCCCTGTTCCCTCGAAATCAAACGGGCCCTAATGGATTCCGGCTAAAAGCATGTTTTTGGATTCCTGGCCTGTGGCTGGCTTGCAAATTCTAGGGAAATGAATTCCCTACCAATGGCCACTTTCCTTATTTTTTCTATAAATAGAACTGCTCAGCCGACTTCTTTCCCAGTACCCAATATAGTTCCTAAATACCAGAGAAGTACATTCCCGGTACCGAAACATTAGTGGTAGGATCTCTTCTCTGGGACATTTGTTTCCTGGAAAAAATTTCTTAAGTAAATTCAAAATTCCAGGTTGCCAAACAACCCCTTGTAAACAAACCCACATAGAAAGAATTTCTTAACTTCAAAATTCCAGGTTGCCAAACAACCCCTTGTAAACAAACCCACATAGAAAGAATTTCTTAAGTAACTTCAAATTTCCAGGTTGCCAAACAACCCCTTGTAAACAAACCCACATAGAAAGAAATTCTTAAGTAACTTTAAAATTCCAAGTTGCCAAACAACCCCTTGTAAACAAACCCAAATGAGAAGCAAGCGATTGCTTTTAATTTCTTCTCATTGATGCCATCTCAGTCCTCTTGTTATAACGGGCCTTCCAAATTAGAGGCAATTTCATGGTTCTGCTCTCGTCCTTCTAAGATTGGATGATGTTATAGGAAAGAAGTGAAAATCTTCATCGGTGGTATGAGGAAATGTTACCCATTATTACTATCTTTCAGCCATGAGACTGTTACTGTGTCAGCTGAGGTAGATGTACTTCCTCCCCATTGTATTTGCTATTAAAACACCTACGTGTCTCTGCTCATTATCTGGTTTTACACCTTTACTTCCTTTCAAGGTGTTTGGGCGAAACCAGTGTTTTAAATAGCTACGCTATACGCTATGTAGCGTAGCATAGCCTTAACGCTGTGTAGCTCATGAAAATAGCTTAAGTCACATGTAGCCTGCTCTACATTATAACTTGCATACGCTACACGCTACATAAGACTATATGCTACACGCTATGTAGCTTACGTTACAAGTTATTTTTCACTAAAATAAAATCAATTAATGTTTTCAATGATTTGTTGCATTTTTCTATTTTCAATAAAAATTAGATAATCTTTTCAATGATTTTAGTAAAATTATATTAGCAACAATATTAAGTGAGTTTCGTTGCTCTTCTTTACCTTTATACTTAATCATTGTCCTTTCTTATTCCTTTAGGTTGCATTTGGTTGCACCAAATATCATGCAATTTTCTTAAATTTCATTATTAATCAATATAATTTGGTGCAGAATATCATGAAATTGGTGTAACCAATCGCAACCTTGAATAAAAATCTAGAATTTATGCTACACGCTTTGTAGCTTACGCCTCACGCTTTAGAGGGGTGAGCGCTACGCTACATGTTATTCGCTATTTAAAACATTGGGTGAAACAGGCGAAGAAAACCATCTATAATTTGTGGTCCATGATATTCCTCTCTTTGGGGATGACAAGGACTTTTGTGTCCTTTCTTTTACCAACTTTATTTGGGCTTGTTGGATGGTAAAATCTGTAAAATAGAGATGTTCCCTCATGCACAAAGTTTTATAGGAATTGCCAATTTTCGTTCTTGCCACTCTTTCAAGCTTTGTAATATCCACCAACTAAATAAAAAGAATTCACAAGCTAACTAATCTCTTTGCTGCACATGGAAAGTTCATCAATTAGTGTTTAATGTTAGACTAATCATATTCGGGAAATACAGTGTCCAGAGCTTCAGCGAATGTGAAGTTCGTTGAGGACTTCATACATGCGGCCATGAAATGGTGATATAGACCATTGATCTGAAGAGGCACCTCTTTGTGTGGGGGATGCCTTTAAAAATCTCCCAGATTGAGAGATCCTAGCCTTCCAATTGCTAGGTTTCAAATACTGCTAATTAGAAAGTACAGTAACAGCCCATATTCAACCGATAAATATGCTAGAGTAAAAAGTCTTAAATCTACCAATGTGGGAGATTTTGGGGCATACCCTATCCATGATGTGGCAATCAGATCAAAGGTGTAGATCATTGTACCATGGACCGCACATGCACAGAAGCCTTGCCAAATGTATGTTTACCAAGGCTTGGTATTCTTCATTATCTTCAAAACTGTTTAACGGGAATGTTTCCAACCTATAGGTAGTGAAGTATCAAGTTCTTAACTGTCCAGATACAGGACTTGAATTGACAACATCACAAAATATGTGCAGATTAATACATTCAAGAAGGCATGTGCAGCTGTTTATCCAAGCTGTGAGCAGAACAAGATTGTTTGGTTTTGGCCGAGCACTGAGCCCCAGTTCAAAGATATTCTGATGAAGGAAAAACCACCGTACATCCCGGAGTTGGATGACCCATCATATACGAGTTTATATGGAAATAGAGATATACCATATGGGTTTGTCTTTCTTGGTCTTGAAACTTGATTACTGTAAATAGATTCGGGCATTATAACTTTTAGATAGTTGAATTCAGCTTTACTTTTCTTTTAGAAGATAATATCATTTTACATCATTTATGTTCTAAAGTGTTGTTACGGGTCGGCTTGTTTCCCCTCAAAATGCCAATCTTTCTCACTTCCCATTTCTTGAATCCTTAAAATGAGTGATTTCCCTCATCGCTTCCTGTATTCATTTCTATTCTGGTAACTATGTTCTAAAGCTTATTTCTCAATGCCATTAAGGTGGTATGACTTTAATGTTTATGTTTGAATATACCATAATCCTGCATATATTTCTTGAAGATAATTTGAGTTGAGGCATGATTCAGTCATTCCTGTTGCTTTGCAATCATCATGGATCGTGATTTTTCTGAATCAAACTCAAGAAAGGAAGGGGGGGGGCGCCAAAAAACCTCTTGGAGTGCCTTTAGTTTTTAGTTCTTTTGAATGCACACTGAATCATGATAAATACAAAACTGGCATATCAGGTATGAAGTTCTGGTTGAAAATCTCATGGACCCAGCTCATGTTCCGTATGCCCACTATGGAATAATGCGAGTACCAAATGCGAAAAACAGATAAGTGCTTCTAGATAACCTCCTCTCTCATTTTGGGTCATTGGAAGTATTTTACGTAGATCATCGTAGCTTCCTAAGGTATCATTGTTCTTTTTTATTCGTTATAACAAGTTAGTGAAACAATTCGATGCCCGAAATTTCATTAACATTTAATAATGTTTATCTTGCTAATCTTAGTTTACAGATCTCAGTTCTTGTGTTTGTAAAATTTCCACTAACACATCTTCATCTTTCACACCTAAGCGTGATCGAGAAGGAGGGAGGCCTATGGAAATTTCAGTGGAGACATTAAATGTAAATGGTTTTTCTGCAAATCAAGAGTTTGCCTATAGTAAGTTTATGGCACCTTGTATTTTTTATGCTTTTCCAAAATCGGCACCGAGCTATGAATTGTCTACATCAATGAGCATTGAACGGGTAATGTGTTGAATTTTCTCATTTATTTTCCACAGCTGAATTAATGGAAGTTTCATATCTTTTCTTAAAATTTTCATTATTTAACTTTCATATAATTGGGTTTGATTTAGGAGTCATCCACCAATTCTGATCAAAGACAACGGATATTTCTTCTCATTTTTGTCTGTATTCCGGTTAGCCCTGGTCAAAGCAGATTGATTTGGGCCTTTCCAAGAAATTTCTCACATTGGTTAGATCGAATTGTTCCAAGATGGATGTTTCATATGGGACAAAACCTGATTCTTGATTCGGATCTTTATCTTGTTCATTTGGAGGTAACTTCCATTTCTCAAGTTCCCCCCTTCGGCAGATCTAAAGAACGAGGAATTATGTGACCCTTGAGCTGGGGATATGCACAGTATCCTCAAGTCTTAAATTCAGATCAGCAGGGTTCATGATTAAATGATTCAGACCATTAATGTGGTGATCCCCGCCATGGATGGGGAAGTCTCGAAGATCCCCTGATTGAACAATCCTAGCCCTTCTACCAGGGTTCTAAAAACATAATGTTGAGACTAGAATACAACCTGGGAGATTTTAGGGGAATAACTTATCCACGTTGGAGGCCATCATAGAAGTGGTCTAGATAACTCGCCCAAGGGTCCCGCTTGTCCAAACAGAATGCTTGAGGATATTGTGTATATTCCTCGTAAAGAATTCAGTTGGGTTTGCTTGTATTCACTGTTCTGCCATTTAGCTGTTCATTTACATGCATGGTAACCGTGATGTTTCTTCTTATGCCCATCATCATTGTTTTGGTCAAATTTTACATTTGCAAAGCATCTATTAGGCTGCTTCTGGGTAGGGGATCCCCAAAAAATCAGGATTAAGCTCATTCCTGATTTTGGCACGCCCCATACCATCCAAGTCAGATTCGTGTTGCAAAAGTGACACTTTTTTCTGCTGGATGACAAGTTTCAACATGTTTCTTCAGAAAAATCTAAAATTGTATTAAGTGGAAGAAAGCAGCACTTAACGTAATGTGAATCTGATTTGGAGGTTATGGAACCCACCAAAATCGGGAAAAGGAGCCTTATTTTATGTTAGCATTGCCTGACTCAAATTTTCTTTATAGGAGCGGAAGATAGCTGAAGTTGGCCCATCCAATTGGCAAAAGGCTTGTTTTGTTCCAACAAAGTCAGATGCTCTTGTAGTTGGCTTTAGAAAATGGTTGAGAAAGTATGCAGGTGGTCAGATCAAGTGGGGAAACAAGTTTGATGTAGGACTTCTTCCAATTCCTCCAAGAGAACAGCTACTGGATAGGTTTGTTGATGTTCTATTTGTAATGAAATTCTAATCACATGAACGAGTAGGCTTGGAATTGGGCTGGCATTGGCCTGATTCCAGCCCGAGCCCCAGCTGTCTGTGAGCCAAGTCTGGACGAGTCTAGGAGCTGCAGTTTGGATCCGGGCTGAGTTTTTAGGCCTGGTATCTAATCAGGCTTGGGGCAGTCTTGAGCCTGCCGGAGGCCCAATAGGGCAGCCTGATTTATTTAACATCATTGGGCTGACTACAGGTCTTGTCCTAGGCTGAGCTTGATTCCTCAGCCAGCGATCCACTTTTTATGTAAACGAGTATGTGTGGCCTACCTCATGACTAGACTATCCCCATTTTCAGGGAACAACACATACCAAATGATGCTTGCCTAATAAATGGCTTGGATTTCACATGTGTCACCCAACCCCATGTTGCATCGTTAAACCCAGCTTGAACCTTTTGAAGGGAAGTTAAATGGACCGAAGATCATAGTAAGGTTCCTACGATGAGTATTGTGGTATGGTGTCATTGTTTTTAACAATGGTTTTTCACATATTATAAGTTCTTATGGAATAGTTGGAACTAGATGTTTATGTCCTCAGCTGAGGTCTAGCGCTAAGAATTGTCCTTTAATCTATATTATATTTTGATGTTTTGTTTCTTATTTCTCTTATTTAATATAACGGAAATTAAAAAAGATTCATTTTCCAGTGAAGAAAAGAGAATAAATACTAAGCCTACCAAATACAAGGCATGTTTGGGAAACCATCTAATTCTCCAAAAAGGATCACGTGAAGCTCCCTCATAGTTTATGCAAGACCAATATATTTTCCTGGAGAACCAGTAAATACTTCTGCTACGAAGAAAGGTTGTAATAAGAAACACTCAATTTTTTGTGCTCTTGCTACGGTTAAACGATCCTTTCTAGATAATTCGTCCAACCCAAGGATAGCTATAATATGTTCAAGTTCTTCGTAGTGTTGTGTAGTTTACTTCACTCTTTGCGTAGTTTCATTAACAATTCACAAAACACATTAAAAGTGTCAAAAGGGAAAGATTCGGCTTCCCTCCCATTCTTGCATCTCTCGTCTTTTTCCCCTCGTGGATCTATCTCTCTCTCTCTCTCATTTAATAATCTGGAACCTTGGGTTACTGACTGGTGGAATACCAGGCAATCTGAAACTTTTTTGAATGATATTCAAGAGAAAAACTTTATAGAAAGATTCATGGAATTAGAATAACTATTCCTGTTGGACGAAATGATAAAGGAAGTACCTGGAGACATGGATACAAAAGCTTCATATAGGAATCCACATAAAAACAATACAGTTGGTCAAAATGCACACTGAAGATCATATACATATCATTTTGCATTGTCTTAAACCCTATTCCTACAATGATGAATATAAGTGCATTGAACCAGTTGGTCCTCTAGCATATCCCATGTTACCAGTTGGTCTATATTAGAAAAGATTCAGAATTAATAAGCTCTCTGAGTCTTTGACAGTTAGGAGTAGGTAACCCGTTTCCTGTCTTTGTTTCTATTGCATATTATCTCGTTACCTCAGTGTAAATCCAGGATTTCCTTGACTTCATATATATACAAAATAATCATGATATTGATACAATTCATCATTCTTCTTTGTACTACTTCAATATTGTTGCACTGAAACATATAAATGTTGATTAATCTTGCTAATGTTGAACTTGGTAAAAGAAATGGTTGAATAATTGAAAATTGAGATTATGTAGGAATACATGTTAGATGTTGAGATTACGCATTGAACTTTTGGTTGACACTTGAGCTAAGGTATATGCCCCCAAAACAAAGAGCTTTGAATACTAAAAGAAAAGTGCCTATACCTAACAAGATTAAGTGAATACCCAAAATTGTGGTCATTTTATTTATCTCTTTCCATACATAACTGAAGAACGGAAAGGCTTCTTTAAGAGTCTCAGGTCTGACAAGCACATGATGAATACTGCCAAAGCCACATATGTTTGATCATTAGGCTTCAACCGGGTTATTCTATTCCAACTCTTATGTGGAGCTGATATTATTACTAGTATTCGATAAATATTCCTATGTATGACAACGTAGAATGGAAAGGATTCTTCAAGAGTCTCAGGTCTGATAAGTGCATGTTAAATGCTGCCAAAGCCAGAGATGTGTGATCATTACACTTCAACCGGGTTATTCTATTCCTACTCTTATGTAGATCTGATAATATTTCTAGCACTCAATAAATATTTCTATTTATGGCGACGAAGAATCAAACTATTACTATATTTATTCTTTTTCCCACTTCTTCCAAGCACAGGATAACTTCAAGGGGTTGTGGGTTTTTTTTTTCCCTACCAATCCCTTCCTTTGGAGACCTGGATTTCTGGTCTCTGACTTTCGCACTTCCAACTCTCACAATTGAAACTTACTATTGATTTGATTCGATAGATAAATCAAGTCAATCGTCCAAACCTCTCACTAATCAGCATTGAGACTCAATTTGGGGACGTTTTGGCTTATATTTCCTACTAATGTGATTTCCATTACAAAATGTAGTTAGCACATTAGTCATGGTTAGCAGCTCCATATCAAGGTCATCAAATTCACTCAGTGAATGAGTAAATGATTGAATTGGATTTGGCTGGATGGTACCAAACAAATTAAGTACTAGCTCTCATTATAACATATGAAGATCTTTTATCCATATTGAATCCAAAATTGGATTCCTGATCTAATCAAGAATCCCATTGACTATATCATTTTTTCTCGTTCTTTTGTATAACCTACCATTTGCATGGCATCATCAAATGATACAAGTCTTTGATAACAATCCACAATGCACTAGACACCCTTGTAGATGTCCCCATTCTTTCCCCAGACCTTGCTACTAAGAAAGACTCGCACTTCTTAAAATATCCCATATATGTATGCTGGAATTGGGGAAGAGGTCAGATTTGTCCTGATGACATTCGATTGTTTCAGATTTGATCAGAATCAATACAAATGGATGCAGGGAAGAAATGCCCAGTTGAAGTGTAATGATTGTACATCTGTAATTCGTGTGTCCCATGATAGGTGCACATTCTTCTAGCCTTTCCCAGGAGTTGATGACTATTCATGGCTATTACCTTGACTGCAAAGAAGAGTTTGACCCAAACGACATACTACATCTGTCTACTGACTATAACCCATTTCTACAGATCGATTCAGCAGCTTTTTGTTCAATTTTGAATGATGTCTTACTGGAACTGTCCATATCTGTTTCATCCTTCAGGACTATATCACATCCCAGATCTGAGAAATAGTCCAAATCATTCTCTTTTGTGGGTGCAGAAATGTACCATCTCTTTCTATTGAATCAAAGCTCGACATGAGTGCTTCACTTTTTAAATTGCGGCTAGTGAGGCATGGACTGACCGCATGTTCTAACACATGCTCATATGTGCCATGTGTTTGAAAATCTAAACTGTTCATCAAACTCTGCATCACAAAATAAATAAAACACCCCAACAAAATTTCAGGTGCGTTGGATGCCTGGGTGGGCCACAATATTAAGTTCATCTCCACCATTAATATGCTTTCAACAGGCACTGACACTACTATTGGGGCTTGTTGGGACAAAAATGCATTAAAATGCATTTTTAGTGGCACCCAATCACTTCCCAAGGAAGTTAACTACATTTTGGTCATTTCCTCTCTATTAAACTAATTATTGGAATTGAATCCAATAGGCATGTCCAAACACGGCTTTTAATGAATGCTTTCAGTGCCCTGTCCATCATGGTAACAAAGAGTTCTCACAAACTATTCTGCATTCTTCCAGATACTGGTCTCATGTTGTGAACTGCTCAAGCTGTCGCGTTGCAGTAAAAGGACTGAAAGCACTCGAGGTTTCTCTGCAAGTTATCTCCCTAGCTTCGATTGCCATTGTTGCCGCCCTGAAGCAGAATGTGATGTCAACGGTCTCACGGAATGTGGTGGCGTCAATGGCAGTGGTATGCTTCCTGGCTTCTAAGTGGCTATCTCATTTCATCTACAAGAATTTCTACTACCACGACTATAACCATGCTCTTAAATGAGTGAATTTTAACTTTCTTTAAACCTTTTCGTGGGAATCACACCTGATTTCCTCATTGTAATATATTCCTATTGAAGATGTAAGAATGACATTGAACGAGAAATGATCATGTTTCTCAGTCTTGTCTCTCATTCTCTCTCCCCCCGACATTACGTATGCTCTTTTTGTAGTATGTTTTACCTGATCAGAGGCCCACATTAGCAGGGCTGCCTGTAGATAAAGTTGTATATAATGGAGGATCTACGGAGGGTTGAAATGGGAAATTGAGAGATTTTTGGGTTCATATCTTGACTTAAAAAGTCAGTTTCTGAAGACAAACAGAAAATTGACAGATTTATGGGTTATCTTGACTTACCTTTTTAAAGCAATATAATTTTGAAATTTTATTTCTCTATGGAGAAAATTCAGCACAATTTAGTTTCTTTGTAAGGGTGGAAATGGGCCGGTTTGGGCTGGGCTTTGACCTGTTAGTTTGGCCCATGGACAGGATTGGGCTTGGCATTTATGTTTGAATCAGTTTTTGGGCTGGGCTTGGAAGGCTTGGGCTTAGATCATGAGAAGGAAACCTCGGAGTGGAAACCCATATTGCTTTTCGATTTGCTATTACAATCTATTGATTTCTCACACCCCACACATGCCATAGTGACCCCCACATGCAAGATTCAGGCCATTGGTCATACTAGTCATTGGTGTAGATGGCCTAGCATCCATGTCAGGCCTATCTTCTAATCGAATGGACGTTGTAGTTATGTTGACTATGTATCATTTGTTGGATATTTTCAGAATTGGAAATATTTCATGTTGGTTTATAATTAAAAATTGGCATAAATTTTCAACTGTAAGATTCAATTTATTTTTTTCTTCTCCCTCCAAAACTTTTATTTAAAAAGATGTCAGATGTGAAAATGAATTTCGTACCAAAAAGTTGTACGTGGAAAACTGGTTAGACGAGGACATTTTGTCACACCTAAGAATAAGGTTCAAAGCTCCACAAGGAAGTGAGGGGTTCAAACCTCCACAAAGAAGTGAGGGCAGTGAGTTGCTTGTTTTGGCGCACTTTGCACTTTGCTCGTAGTCTTCTTCATGAGGAGCATTGAAATTTTTTGCAAAGTGACCCAGATTCATGTCCAGCTGCAGTGCGAATCATGGTCTCACCAATTTTAGGGTGTGGAATGATGGTTAGGTTGATTGGTTGACTAGTATGCTGAAGTGGCGCTTAAGTGGCAGTTGACTGTGCTTATGTGGCCAGTCCAAAGATGATTGTTGGGTGAAGTGTTGGTTACTTGACTATTGTGTTGAGACACAAGTCAATGTTATTTGAAATTGGTGAAGAGGTGCAATGAAAGGAATTTCAAGAAAAGGCTTGTGTGTTCAAAACAGACACAAGAACCCAACCCAAGTATCTCTTAGCTGTCTATATAAGGGTCCAAGGGAAAGTTTTGCCATCAGCACCAACTCAATTATCTAAGAAAACAGAACTTCTAAAATCATTTTTCATGCCATAAGTTTTCTTTGTTTTTCAGGTTGTATCTTTGTCATTGTAGAAACAAAATACAGTCTTTTCATTCTGTCTTATTAATTTTAAGAGGATTCAAAATTGATCACCAATAATACATGTAGGTCAATTGCAAGAAATTGGGCTTCGTTACATCTTGGGGACAGATTGTCAATGACTCCGATAAACAGACTTAGATTGAATCTATAATGGGTGCAAATACCATTTTAAGGGAAGCGACTCAGAAAACTGACTTAGAGCCACTTTCCTTCTTATTCAAAATACATTCAACTGCTATATAGGGCATTAATTAGATTATAATTTTGAGTAGACTATTTTTATTAAATTAAACATTTGGAAGAGAATCCTGGATCATTTTCAATGCTTAAACAATCATACTAAAAAGTGGTACATGTACTAAGCCAAATGCAATTATATATATATATATATAATTGCTTTCTCTCATATCATTACTCTTGCTCCGGTGGTAGATTCCCAGGAGTTTTAACACCTAGTCAAGGGTTCGAGTATCCATAGGTGGTGAAATCCAACTAGGGCGTGAGTGGGCTAAGAGGTCAAGCTTGTAGCTTGATGGGAGACTCTTTCACTTGTGTTTCTTATTTATACTAAATGATATTGATTTTAGTTTGATTTTAAGGAAACAGTTTTAAGTTTTTAATGGTCTGTTGTGACTGAAATTACAATGGGTCTGCAATAGCTGTAAGCATGTTCCTTTCCTTTATGTGTATAACGTCAGGAAGCCCTGTTGTTCACTATCGTCTCCTGGGCATGATCGGATGTCAGTACCCTTCCTAACCTTCATACATGTGATTGGTTGGTAATTAGTTTAATTCTATTGTTTGCCATAGTCTCTTGGGCATGGTTTGGTGATGGAATCCATTCTAATTCATATACCTTTCATCTCTTAAAAACTAGATCAATAACAGTTCAGTAAATTTCATGATTCATGAAACAGGCATAAGATCTCCCTGATCTCTACAAGTGGATCTTCTGAATCCCTAGTTTCCTTTCCTCTGATTTTTATAAATTTTAGATTAATATTTTCACCATTATTCCTCAAATTATATTTGATTTAGATTCTATCTTATTTTAGTTCTAATTCTAATTAATTTTAGACTACGTACAGGTATCAATCCTTTAGGATTCGACCTCGGTCTTACCGAGTTTATTACTACATCACAACCTTGCACTTGGGGAGTGAACAAGTTTTTGGGACCCTCCCTCTCACTTTGCTATGGCCCACTAGCCTTTTGGATCGGGATAACTTTTGAGCTTCCAAGGTTTCATGAAGTAACTCATTTAATGGACTACTTGAATTTTATGTTTCATGAAGTAACTCATTTAATGGACTGCACATATCACGTGTCAAAAAATGCTCATGAGTTCACAAGAGAACTAATTTCCATATGAGCATTTCTAGTTGTGTGCATATACATGCAATTAAAAAGCAGGTTAATATAATTTTTTGATTCTCTTCGATCCTTCCCTTTCAAGTATTCAGAGTAAAAATTGGTCCATTTCCACTAAAATCCTCCACCATTTGCTCAATTGTATCAACGTGGCAATCACTCATTTCTATTTTTAATAATCTCTTAAAGTGTTAATTTTTTTAAAATAATTTAAAAAAAAAATTGTAAAGAAACATATTTGTTTTGGTTGGCCAAAAAAAACAGTTTTTTTCCCTATGGTCTGAAAGGAAAGTAGTTTTACAGCTCGGGTCAATTATTCAATTTTATTTTTTTTTTTTCTTTATAATAGGGTTTTACTGTCAACGTCAATAGCTAGATATAGTGTTTGAAGGAGAAAATAGAAAAAATAGAAAAAGGATTTGAGCCACGCCAGCTGCAGACGGCTAACCGAGTTGTGACTGGTGCCAATCTACCGGAGATTGCCCCACCTTGCAAGTGTCGTGGAATCCACTCAACATAAGTTTATTAAAACCATGTCATGGATAGCCTAGTGAGAGAAAGAACGGCTACCTACTAGATGGGCCATATCTCCAAGGCTAGATCAATCAGATGATTTAAACGTCCAAATAATCACCATAGAAGGCCATAATTGAAATCTACAAGAAAATGCCCCAAAAATGATTGCACGCTGAATTTCCCCACTCGAGTGCAATATGCATTCGGAACAAGTTGATTTGTCAGAATTTTGGGATATTCTGTAATATGGCCCATCCAAGAGATGACCAATTGATTGGATGGTCAGGATCAATCGTACACTTTAATCGGTGGTGGTGTAAATCAATCCTCCTTATGTATGGAAAGCCGTCAAAGTCTTTTTTTTTTTTTTTTTTTCTTGAAGGCAAAGCGAAAGTAACAACGCCGCCCCGCCATATCCGCAGCGAGGAGCGTGCTGGCCAAACCATGTGGGGCCCACCTTAACGTATATGTCTTATCAACGCCGTTCATCTATTTTCCAGCTCATTTTAGGGCATGCGCTCAAAATTGAAGAATATCCTAAACTTAAGTGGGCCACGCCACAAAAACAGTGAAAATTGAACGCCTACCGTAAAAAATTTCCAGGGGCCACAGAAGTTTCGGATCAAGCTGCTATTTTTTATTTCCTTTTGTCCATGTCCGTCTGACCTTATGAATAAGTTGGATGATAAAAAAAATCACTGTGGCCCTAGGAAAGTGTAAGGGTGGACGTCATTATCTCACTGTTCCCTGTGGGGTGGTCCACCTGAGATTTGGATATGTTTCAATTTTAAGGTTATGTCCTAAAATGAGCTAAAAAACGAATAGACGGCATGATAAGACACATACGTTAAGGTGGACCCCGCAAAGTTTACTCAGCACGTTGAGTTACTCGGTACGCAATCCGCGTCCACCGTATCAGTTGTAAACGAAAGCGTTGATACTCGGGCAGTGTGATGGTTGATACGCAGGTTCTAGAAAACTGCATATGGCATTTAGGTAGCTGAAGCTAAACCAATCAAATCGTGGAACCCAATTTAGGTGGACCCTAAACTTGATATAAACTAACTTGATTTTCCAACGCTGTGATCGGTGGATATTCAATGGACGCCAAAATGAAAAGTAGTCCAGAGGCCGTTTTCCGAAGGAATGCCTACCAATTAGAGGTTAGGACGTTTAATCAATCTTGCTTTCGGAAGACGACCTATCTATAGTGGGTCCCATAATTCTGACGGTTGATTTTTAATTTATGTACGCCACGCGTAAGTTTCTATTTCTGAGGGCCGGCGTACCAACCCTGCACCCTGACCAGAGTAGTGTATGGGACGTCCAACCCTTTCAGTAGTGGACACGGATTGCGTCCTACCCCAGGGATCTTTGAGCCCTACCGTGGTGTAAGTGTTTTATCCACGCCGTTCATCGCTTTTATCAGATCATTTTAAGTTGTCAATAAAAAAATGAAGAAGGTCCTCAGCTCCAATTGACCACACCAAAGGAAGCTGCTTTGATAATGACACTCACCGTTAAAACTTTTCCAATGGCTGCCACGATGTTTTTTTACCGTCCAACCTATTCATAAGGTCATGTACACGTGGATGAAGTGAAAACACATATATCAGATTGATTAGAAACTTCCCCGCCTCCCAAGAAGTTTTTAACGGTAGACGTAGACGTTCAATCCCTACTCTGTGGTCCACTTAATGCCCCCTCGTTTTTTGGCTCATTCTTTAAAATAATACGATAAAAACAATGAACCGCGTGGATAAAACACTTACATCACGGTGGGCCCCACAGAGCCCTGCCCGGTCGTATTACTGGGTGGGACGCAATCCGCGTCCTTCAATAGTTGGCCTTATCCACTCATCAGTGGCCCAGCCACAAAATATAATTTGTAGTCATTAATAAATAGAAAAATATAAGTGTGGTCAACCTGATGAGTGGATGTGACTTATTTTTTGCACAAATTGATATCGATGGTGGGGCACCTTATTGGACGGATTAGATGTGGCACTTCCAGAAAAGGTGGGAAGTTATCGGCTAGGAGGACCATAATTGATGGTCCAACCGGTTGGACTTGAGACCTCTTTAAAATATGTCACACCGACTTTCATTCTCCACGCATCCAGCGATGTCTCATCTGCCAGTGGATGCATCATTCTAGGAAAGGATTTGCTCATTATAATGTAGTCTTCTGCTTGTTTATGCGAGGCCCATTTTTCAGTGATCCAGATCATTTATCTTTTGAGCCCAACAGTAGATAGAGCATGTCCTAAAAATCTCCTGAGATTGGAAGATCCTGTCCTTCAATATTGGGCTTCTTTCCATAAGAAAGTGGACAGCCGATGTGTTTCACAGCTGGAACGCAAAAGGAGGTAAAAAAAAAAAAAAAAAAACCAGAAATGTTAGAATTCTTATACCGTCAGTTTGGGGGTATTCCATGGTGGGGCCCAACATTCCAATGGCCTAGATTAATGAAGATTAGGCCCTACTTGTGCAAAATGAAAAACTGAGTGTGTTGCGCATATCATCGGGTTAAGGTTCATATATCCCATTGGTGATGCTGATGTTCTACTCAAAATATTAAAGAGGTTTACTGGAAACTTGCTCTAATGATCAATCCCGACTTTATCTCTGGATCATATTTCAATGATCCAAGCCGTTTAAACGATGGGTCGGAACATGTGGTAGATAGTGAAGAAATAAAATCTCTTAAATTGAATTATTTCAATGATTTTGAATTTTGTCTCTTTTGCTTTAAAATACGTTCACCAAACCTCTGTGCAATAACAGGTTTGAAATATTCAATCTCGTAAATATTTCAAGCATTCTAAGGAGAGTCCCGTCAGGTTAATGGTTTTGATATCTGAAGAAATCTCAATTCCAATTAAAAATATGCCTACTTTTTCCAAACAGATTTGGGTCCTGTTTTTTGCTTAATTAAACGGAACCACCCAAAATTTCTTTTGATGTCACCGTCCACATTTTTATTTTATTTTTTTATCGGTTTATTTTCCAAACAAATTTTCATCAAATCCAAGTAACGCAATCAGGTTATTTATAAATATGATGAAAATACTATGTCTAATATATGATTAAATAGTTGCCTATCTTGGTGGAATATTTGTAAAAATGATGAAAATACTATTAAGATATGATTAAATATTTGCATATAATGATGGAAATATTGGTTCACTTATTTTTCTACCATCTAAAACCTTGCCTGTAATCTAAGTCCTTGTCGGTGTGCTTTTGAATGGTCTAGATAGCTGTTTATATGCTTTTGAGAAGTCTAAATAACTAACTACATGATGTTGATTGTATGGATCACCATCTATCATCTTGAAATGATCATTGTACATGGTAATTTTTTAAAAGTATTTTCATAATTTTTAGAAATAATCTAACCATGATTACTTAAATTGGGAAAGTGGTGAAATAAATAATCACTTAAAATGTGAGTGGTGATATCTAAAGAAAAATATTTAGATGATTTTATCTAATTAAGCAAAGAAAAATTTAGTTGTTGTTCAGTTTATTTTCTATCACCCATGGTATGGGTGGGCGTGCCAGAATTAATAAAGCAGTTTAATATAAATTAATAAATTTTTACTCCTAAAATAAGTAGATACGTCTGATATAAATGTATATGATAAAATTTTGAGAAAATTAGTCGCTTACTTAATTACTTGTAAAATTTTATAATAATCAAGTGATAATCATAAAATGGAGTTCTTCTTTCGAAGATGAGCTGCTTCATTTCTTTTACAAGAAAAGAGTTTCAAAATATTAGTATAATCAAACAAAAGGAAAAATCCACAATCAATTATTATGAGCGACTATCTTTTGAAAGAACTGCGTAATATTAAATAGAGAATAAATCTAATATTATGAACATAGATTTATATTACAATTAAAGATTATATCTAATAATTATCACACTCCAAGAATAAGCTGAAATAAAATAAAAATTAATAAATTAACTGTTTTTTTTTTATTAGATTGTGTTAGATTTGAGATATAAGATATCTTGCTTTGTTGAATTTATTTATTATTTATAAAGTTTTTGCAGCTTATCCTTATAAATTCTTCTTCTATTACTATAGTGTTTACAACAATTGAAAAACCTTTTTCTACATCATTCTTTTTTATTACATTTTTTTTTTGTGATTATTTTTCTTATGTCGCTTGAGCTTTACTCATTTCGGTTGGCTTTATAATGTCTCTAACTGCTTAACCATGTTTCTTCCTTCACTTGTTAGACTTTTAAATAACATGACTAAATCATTCTGTTGATCATCTACTTATGTGTAAAATTAGATTTATATTGGCTATAATTTTACAAATAGTGCTCCAAGTATCTTAAAAATTTTTTCATTCATTTTATATTTCTCATATAATACTATATGTCATCCTCTTATTAACTTTTTTTAAAATTACCAAAAATAGAATACCGCACTTCATAAAAATTTCTTTTGTCAAAAATACACTTAGATGCAAAAGCTATCATATAAATAGAAAAAGTTATTTGGTATTATGAAAGTGTATGCTGGGTTGGGTTAAGAACTTATAAACGGAGGCAAATGGGTAATAGAATTGATAGTAAATGACTCAATCAACATGTGTTTAGATGAGAGTAAACGAAATGCAATAAAAATTCAAATATTTTATTTACATAGGAGTCAAGAGATGATTTGAAATGTAATAGAATTTTTCAATATATCTATCCTAACATTGACATCCCAAATCAACTTTAATATCTTAAACTAGTGTATATATGGTGTACATGTGGTATTTAATAAACCCATTAAAATATATGATCTAGCTAAAAATAAATAAATAAAATATTTAGCTTCGGGTGAGCCACAAACAAGTAATATACTAATATTTTTGAACCATTCTTTTACCTGGTCAATTTTTATACCATCTGGATCATTTGATTAGTGTGATTTTAGTGATGTATTCAGTATTTGAATAGTTTTAGATCAACACAGGCATGTCATGTATACCGTGGACATGTGGGAAGCGTCACGTTTGTTTAGTCGTACTATTTAAGTGACTGGGATTTGCCATAGTTTTGACGCTCCGGATTCTCTAACAAATCTCACAATCTTCTGAATCCAAAAACTGATATGCACTATCCAAAGACACGACACGCGCCACACGTACCGTTTTATTCCTCCAGCATACGATTAACCATCGCACTTCTCTTCCCCAAGTCCAAACAAAGTCAGTCAGTGTACTAATAAAACCGTCGACAGTCTTAATCAAGTTCACAGCTAAGATGGCAACTACTGTATTTTCTCATAACTTTAAGCCCCATTACTAAGCAATCTTCATCTTTCTCTTCTATCCCAAGATCCCCCAACTCCCTCTCCCTGCAACCAGAAATGAATCCTTCACCCACGGCAGAGCCAATAGGCCAAAGCCTCATAAAGCTCATCAGCAATGTCTGCTTTTCATTTTTCGTCTTCTCTGTACTCATATTTACAGTAATTGCCATCACCTACCAACCTCCCGACCCTTGGCTCCAATCCTCCCAAGCCCTCACCCGCAACTTCATCTCTATCGTCCCTAACTCTACCTTTCAAACTGACGATTCCGTCCTTAGGACCGGCGAGGATCTCATTCCCCTTCCCCCGCCCCCCGCCCCGATCTCCACCGTCGTCTCCGTGTCCACAGCTTCCGCCCCCATCCAGCCGTCCGATTGCTCCGCCGACTCCTCTAGCTCCATCAACTGCTCCGATCCGCGCGTCCTGATCGCCATCCAGAAATTCAACATCAAGATCTTCAAATCGATCCTATTCCTCGATTACCAGCCGCCCGTCCCCGGCCCCAATGCCGGCGAGTGCGATGTCTCCTGGCGTTTCCGTAATAAGAAGGAGAAGTCGTGGCGTAGGTACCGTGACTTTCGCAGATTTAAGCTCGCCGTCGGCGAGAATTGTGCCGTCGAGGTTGCGAATGCCGGTGGCTGGCATTCAGGGGCGAATGCTCGCCGCCCGACGCGGGCAAGGCCAGAGCCTGGATCTGCTAGGGCAAACCCGAGGTTCCGCGATGATGACATCAATGATACGATCCCGACCGTCGGATCCGAGTCGGATTTCAGGAAGGGGAAGTACTTGTACTACTCTCGCGGAGGAGACTACTGTAAGGGTATGAATCACTACCTCTGGAGCTTTCTGTGTGGCCTCGGCGAGGCTATGTATCTCAACCGTACATTCGTAATGGATCTCAGCATCTGCTTATCCGGGACGTATACTCAGAGTAAGAAAGACGAAGAAGGGAAGGATTTCCGGTACTACTTCGATTTCGAGCATCTGAAGGAAGTGGCATCGGTCGTCGAAGAGGGGGAATTTTTGCGGGATTGGAAGAAGTGGGACCGAATCCGGCGAAAGAAGAACAGGGTCCCGGTCCGGAAGGTCGCGAGCCACAAGGTGACGCCGATGCAGTTGAGTAAGGATAAGAGCACAATCATATGGCGGCAGTTCGATGCACCAGAGCCTGAGAATTACTGGTACAGGGTCTGTGAGGGACCTGCTGCGAAGTATTTGCAGCGGCCGTGGCATGCCGTATGGAAATCAAAGCGGCTGATGAATATAGTCTCGGAGATTAGTGGTCGAATGGATTGGGATTTTGATGCAGTCCATGTAGTGAGGGGAGAGAAGGCGCAGAACAAGGAGTTGTGGCCGAATCTTGATAGGGATACGTCGCCGGACGCACTTCTTGAGAAGCTTAAGCTGATGATAAAGCCTTGGAGGAATCTGTACATTGCAACAAATGAGCCGTTTTATTACTACTTTGATAAGCTGAGGTCTGATTTTAAGGTGCATTTGCTGGATGATTACCAGGAATTATGGGGGAACAAGAGCGAGTGGTACAACGAAACAAGGATTCTAAATGATGGGAGACCTGTGGATTTTGATGGGTATATGAGAGTAGCAGTCGATACAGAAGTTCTATATAGAGCAAAGACCCGTGTGGAGACGTTCAATAACTTGACGAGGGATTGCAAGGATGGGATCAATACTTGCTGACCCAAGTGGGAAATAGGCTGGTACAAGCTCTGGGTCAGTTGCTTGATTTCCATTGATCACTTCACAATTTGATTTTGAAGTTACAATGTTGAGAATATGTTTTTTTATTTTTATTTTTATTTTATTTTAACCGATGATGTATCTATTTTTCATATCTTGTCGTGTTGATTAGTCATTTCTTTTATAGCAATTGTTCCTGCTTCAAGTTCTATTCCTCATGCCTTCCGATATATGTCTACTTATATCATAGTGAGGTATGCTGCCGTATTTTCTGTATTGAATTTGTGCAGATTATGAAGTTCTACTGTCCCAAGAATAGAAAATGCTAATAGAGAAGTTAAAAGTTGGGGAAGTGTAGCCTTTGACATAGATGTCCTGTTTTGGTTGACTGTTGAGAGACAACAGATCAGCTACATAATGTTTTATCAGTTCATAATATATTATTATGGGTAAAATATCTAATGCCACTCTCCAATGTCAGTGTTTTGTTATGAAAAATTTAATTGAGTGACTTGAGGAATAACGATTATGGGAGTTTTGTGCTCTCATTCCTGATCCCAAGCCCAGGTAAAGTAGGTGGGTTGCATCAGGCTGGCAGCCCGCATGGAGTTTTGTGCTCTGATTCCTGATCCCAACCCTCAGTAAAGGAGGCAGGTTGCATCAGGCTGGCAGCCGGCGTGAAGCTTTTGCCACAACTTCTATCATGATGAGAATGGCAGTATAGGATTCATGTAGCCAACCCTAATTAGTTGTGATAAGGTGATGATGATGATGAACATTCTTCTGTGGCATTCTTTTGGCTTCAATGTCAACTGGTGTTCATTGCCAAATGAAGTTAAAACAAAAGAGAAAAAGAAAAAGAAGAAAGAAGTTACAGTCAGTTTTCAACTGGAGTTATGATATACAAACTTGTGATTCTTCCATGTTTAATACAAATAGTTGCTTCTTTTCACACAGTCGGTTTTGTGCCAATTATCATTCTCATCTGCCCCAATGGTGCCATAGAATTTGATTTGATTTGATTTGATTTTTTTTTTTTTTTTCATGAATTGTGCATAACCACAAAGAGTGCCCAGGAAGCTATTGTAGTTTTGAGTAATAGAGGGATGACTCTTGAAAGTCTTGTTGCTAGAGGGAGGGGGATTGGGGTGCTTCATGTTAGATTCTTCAGGAACATCAACCGCTACCTATTGCCATTTAAGCCGTCAAGATATTCCTTGATTCTTCATCAGCTTTGTTGTGCTTAAGAAGCAGCAATCAGTTAGTGCATGAGATTTCTTGGATTCTGGAACTCGTAACCGTCTCTGCAAATAATAACAAACCAAATCAAATCAAATATTCACTGCTATGCTACATTCCATTTCTTGCCAGATTTGCCAGCTTTATGGAAATGTTCACTGCTGGATCCTTGCCTGCATGGCATACCAGTTCCAATCAGTTGTAGCATCATCAACTCTTTGTGAGACCTTGTCTAGTCGTCCACCAACTATCTGGTGGTAGCAATCTAATTGGTATGGATTGTGTCCATTTCTTTCATCAGAAGCTTTCACCATTAGTTTACTAGGAGTTCAAGTTTCTTGTTGCTATATCATGAACCACCCCACCCACCAACTTTGAACAACCTCTCTTTGCTGATCCCCTACGGAAGCATTGCTTGCTTTCCATTTCTAGGGATGACTACTGGTTAGTGGCATATTTTGTATTGATGATAGCATAAAAACTGAAAGATCTTGGCAACCGATTCTTGAAAATTTCCTAAATTCATAATACCAGCATCCCTTCTTGATGTAAGCCCATGACCCACCACAAGGCCTAACGTGTGCTGATTTTGGACTATTTATTTATATATTTGGGGCCTAAATAGCAAGATTTACAATTTTCTATTTATGAAAAATATGGGGCTGATTTAAAAATGTAATTGAAGATATGGGGAGATGTAATTGAAGACATGGGGGCTAATTTGAAGATGTGATTGAAGATTTGGAGGATTATTTCCTAGATTTGCTATTATTAGGCTTTTACCACTTTAGGTAGATTAGATTGATCTGAAATCAATTATGATTGATTTGATATCAATCTCTTAGTTGAGTGGGATTCTCATTGAAGATTTATTTAGGGTCTATAAAAGGAGAGTGGTGTAGGAGGTAGTCATTCCAAAATTTTCCTAGTGTGAGTTTTTGTCAAGTATTGTGAGAAGAAATTTGATATCAAAAGTATGTCTCCTGCTCTACTCAAATATTCTTGTGGATATACTATTGTACATTTCTTTGCGATTTGGGTGCCGAGATATCATTGACTCGATATCTGGATCACACTCCTAATGGCTTCAAAGGGGGTGACACAAGAAGAGTTTATGCATGTAATCCAATTGATCCATGCGATCACAGAGTGGATAGATCAACTCATGCATGTAGTAGGCAATTCATTAATCAAGTGGGAGAGCTCCGACATAGAGAGAACCTGGAGACCGAAGTTGGAGCATGTGGACACATAGGATGTCCCTACCAAGGTCCTATCCAACAATGAGGAGGCCCTGGCTTACAAAGACATCAATGATCGAATCCTTTGATTGTTGGAACGTGACAGAACCTGAAATTGAAGTAGAAATTCTGGAAACAACAAAGAGATCCACGGTGTCGAAGTTAAAGTTAATGTCTGAAATGATTGACACATTAACGTTGTACCTAACCAATGGGTCCATTGATAATGGCAGTTAAATTGATAGACATGCAAATAGGTCTCAATAGTCAAATTGAAACACTTCCGCAAAGGATGACCATGGCATGGAAAATGTGGCAAATATTTCAAGATCTATGAAGAACTTTAAAGTTACAATGAAAGTTGGCACCCACAAAACCGTAACCATAAGAGACATCATCCATATTGGACTCCAATGAAGGTTGTGCCAAGCTGACATTTAGGTTGCACACCAGCTTCCACCAAAGAAGAAGAAGATTCTTCATAGAGGTAGTACAAGTACAATGGTTGAGATTGATTTCCAACTCGAGGATGAGTTTTTTCAAAGCCGGGGAGAATTGATGTAGGCCCATGACCCACCACAGAGCCCAACATGTGCTGATTTTGATTGTTTATATTTGGGGCCCAAATATTAGAATGTGGAATTTGCCATTTGTGGAAAATATGGAGGTGGATTTAAAGATGTGACTGAAGTAAAGGGAAGAAGCAATTGAAGATATAGCCATATATAGGGGCTAGTTTGAAGATGCTATTGAAGATTTGGAGGATTCTTTCCTACATTCCCCCCACCCCCCCTTGAAGTATTGTAAGAAGAAGTTTGATATCAATAAAGTATCTCTTCCTTTCAATCAAATATTCTTGTGCATGTATTCTTGTCCATTTCTTTGCGATTCAGGTGTTGAGATTTCATTGACTTGCTGTGTTGCACCATTTCTCTCTTTGCCTGCGGTTTCTGTCAAATATAGCCAAGGATTCCAGTTTAGATGCTCTAGTCCACTCCAATGAGTGTTGTCTGCCTTCAGCAACATGCTTGAGACCATTTGTACTTGTGGGTTTCGAATTATTCTATGATTCTAGGTGGAATATAGAGATCAGGGGAGTTGGCTGTGTGAGGATTTAGGGTAGACGGACAGGAAGGTGGCTTCCTATTGTAGAGGGATGGAGAGGCTGGGGAAGACTATTCAGTATCTCCTTGTTAACTCTCCTGATGGGATTTGATTGTACGCTGGAGCACTCTTTCGGATCAGATTGTGACAGGGACACCCTGTCAGAGTGTAACTGATGGTTTTGAATATGTTATCATCATTTGTTTTGTTTATCAATTCATCCAATTGCTTGGTTGCTTCCATTTCAGACATCCAACTTAAACTTAGTGCATTAATCTATTTCCCATGCAAGCATAACAAGTAAAGAGGAGTGAGACTATTAACTTTAGCCCTTCACCATTAACATGACATCTCTCCGACAACAACACGCAGACTTCATCATCATGCAAGTTAAAAGATGGAATTGTTTACAAATTACATCGATATCTCCTGTAAATTCAGGCATGTATTCTCTTGCTAATGATATGCTTACACTTCATCGTCATTCCAACTCCGCTTCATTTTGGGACCAGTAGGCCCTTCCTCCCAGAGCACTTCTTTTGGGAGTTTGTTAATCAAGTCCACCACCCTAGGCTTAAGCTTCCTGGGGAGAAACCTCACCGCCTTACATATCTCAGATGCAGCCTTGTAACTAATCTTCGGACCCCATTCCCTTGTGTAATCGAGCCATGGAGGTTCGATAATTGAACTCAAGTACTCAGCTGTAACCAGAATGTACCTCATGCCCATGTCCAGGCTCAGCTTGCCTCTCCCACAGTCATTTCTTATTCCTATGCCTAATTTTCTATTCCCTTGTACATCAAGTCCCGGCTTCGCATAGAAAGAATGACCATGCAATGAAGCATATGTTACGACGTGGTTCCCTCCTTGGAACTCTAGTTCCGATGCATACATCCATCTTCCAATACTATGCTGTGAAAGGAAAACTCTCCACAGCTCACCATTGAAATTGCTTATCCTCAATGTCACGTGCTCCCAGTCTCCAACATGTTGCCCTATCTTCCCCAACTTTACATCTACAAATGTCACCCTAGCCCTTGCCGGCCCATTAAAAGGATAGAAGACCCATATCGCTATATCCGTGAACACTGCGCCTAGCATTGGTTTTACGTGTAAATAACACTCCGAGCTTTCCAAGTCTCCTCTCTTAACCCTTTCTTTGCCTCCTTTGTCAACAGGAAGATCCAACCAAAAAGAGCCATCGTTTGAACCACCCTGTGGAAGGTTCGACCCGATAGGGTCAATTGGGCTCGGTTTCGAGCCTCCTTGTTCATAGAGTAGAGCCCCATTGTTGAAGAACCAGCTCACCGAGGAGGGGAGGTAATGCTCGTTGGGATGGAAGTAGATCCATGGGGAGTAAGCCTGCATTAGTGCATCTATTTGGCTAAGGTTCGGCATACATGATAGACCAAAATCCTTGTTCTTTAAACAGGCTAAGGTTAAAGGTGAAGCAATCCCGTCCACTTGAGCGATAAAGGCGCCTACACAAACACCAAATGCTCGAGTCCCCCTATGTTTAGGTCTCGAGCCATAGACATTAATCACACTCTCATTATTGACCTTCCTGGTTCCCCATATCCACATGTCTTCCTCACATGGGTCAGTGAGGTCTGAACGAACACATCGCATTTCATCGAGGGATGGTTTCTCACAAGAATTTGTGATGATAAAGCCAACTGCTTCGTAGCCTTGTGGTGGCAATGGTAGCCAAATGTAGCCATAACCATCTTGCTGAATTCTCACAGTTTCACTACTCCAAACCAGCGTGTAATCCACTGGCTTCCTGAGCACTCCCGCAACAGCTTCGTCGCCATTGTCATTGCCCTTTCTGACAAGAATCCATCCGAAAAGGGGCTTGTTGTTGGGTTGGCAATAGCAACCTAGCATGAAGAAACCAGCTGGTATAGGTGAAGGCCTGAAAAATGTGGCACCCAGGTTATCAGGACCCGCTTCATGAGTGGCCCAAACCTTGGTAAAGGTAGAGATCTGACGCACCTCTAGCCCTCCTAGGTCTATACTTCCTGTTGCAAATCCCTCTCCTGCAATTCAAAACCCATTCCTCATGCAGATGAAACCAATGAAGAAAATGCCACAAGGAACGAAGCCCATATGGAAATTGACGTGATTGGCATTGAAGAATTACCTGATGGCCATGGTGGTATTGGAGCTGGTAGCGTGAAGGTGGTTCTGATGGGCAAAACCTCCATTTCCTTGGAGGTGGATGTTGAAATGGGAGAGAGGGGAGAGGTTGCCAAGCCTTTCAATGGAATCAAATGGAAATTGCGGAAATGAGTGAGAAGGGTTTTCTTTTATTGTTGAAGGAATGCCTTTCCTGTAGAGGAACGAATAAAATGTTGCGCACACGAATCCAACTTCCTAACATCCCTTGTGCAGCAGGTTGGTGGTGTCTGATATTCGTCTCTTTTAACCATATCCATCTGATCTTCGGCCTATACTTCATCCATCGTTGGGCTCTTGCTTTGGACGGTGTGGATCAATGTACATGCATGAGTCTCTCCGGGGGGGGTGGTTACATGTGCATGGCAACGGTAATCTACCAGAGAATTCTTCAATTCCTGTTGTTACTATTATTAGAAAATTGCTTGGTTGAGCTATTTGATCGAGAAGGTGATATTTGATCCAAGGCAACCAATCAAGTGGGCCCCACTTGGCTAATGTTCTTTAAGATCTAGACGATGATCTTCAGATAGGCCACATTTCCCACATGGCCTAATATCATAAAATGAGTTTAGACAGTTGGCCAATTTCTTTTAACCGCCCATTCATTTTACATGTGTACAACTAA
The DNA here is from genome assembly GCA_037074715.1 of Magnolia kwangsiensis. Classification (NCBI taxonomy): domain Eukaryota; kingdom Viridiplantae; phylum Streptophyta; class Magnoliopsida; order Magnoliales; family Magnoliaceae; genus Magnolia; species Magnolia kwangsiensis. The sequence continues at coordinate 105,718,160 of CM073581.1, forward strand.
CTTTTAGATAAGGCATCCACACAATGGAGTCCATCCAATAAGTGGCTAGGACATCACACATGATGATCTGGACCGTTCATCAAGAATTCCAACTATACATGTTTCATACGACGTATACTATATAGGAGTTTCTAGTTGAATGGTCTGGATCAGATCATCAGGTGGTGGGGCAGAAAGGGACGGCAGATGTGGCTTGCAAAGGCAACAACATATATGGCGTACGCACATTGCCTTGGGCCAACCTTTGTTTGTCTTCTTTTCAATTCCCCAAATTCTATCTTCAACCATTAGCAATGAATAGAGAGAAAAAGATGCAAAAATGGAAATCTACTTCACGAGAAAATTAGTAGAAAGCAATAGCTTTTCTAAGACCACACACCCCCATATGCAGGGTACATATGCCAACCTGGCACGTATATGGGGCATGTTACCTACGAATCAGGCACGTGCTGCTAGTTCGTGACCTGGCCGGGCAGGGGAAGGTTTCGGTGGATCCCTAACTCTTGGGCCCACTGTGATGTATTTGCCTTACATCCGTTTTGACAGCTCATTTTATAGCATGATCCTAAAAATGAAGCATATTCAAATCTCAGGTGGACCGCACAAGAGGAAACTGAGGTGATTGAATACCCACCATTAAAAAGTTCTTGGGGGCCACCCGAATGTTTATTTGCCATTCAACCTGTTAATAAGGTCACAAAGACCTGGATGAATGGATTGCATAAATATCAGCTTGATCCAAAATTTTTGTGGCCCACAAGAAGTTTTTAATGGTCAATAACCGTTGTTTCCTCTGGTGTGGTCTGCCGGAGACTTGGATCTGCTTCATTTTTTTATTTTTTTACTAAAATAAACTGTCAAAACCGATGGATGGCATGGATGCAAGGGAAAGATGAAGGTGGCCCCATAGTCAGGGTCCACCGACCTAAGCCACATCCGCAGGTGAACTCATCAGGTGGCCCACACATGAGAAGAACTGATGGCGATTTAAGAAAGATTGATGATGGTTCAGATGTTATGCAGATTGCCTGCCTGGTGACTGGATAGACAGAATTTATGTGGCCAGATCATCCACAATGGTGGGGCGATGAGTGAATGGACGATATCTGTGATTGTCATTCACATGGTGGGTCGCATACGATACATGTCTAAGATGTCCTGCACAGGTGCCAGTATTTTTTCACCAATCACATACAACTCTTTTAAGGGTCCGTTTGGACTCACACCTCCCAAAGGGCGTTTGAGCCCCGAGAGCCGTTCTCATCTAAACAGCAATTGATCTTGTGCGTTTGGATGCACTCCTCATCTTCCCATCGACAAAATAGGTGCTAAAACCCCGACTCAGATTGCTGAAAGAAAACAAACAAACAGCCTCGAAAACCCCCTCTTTTTTTTTTGGGAAACACCCCTTTGAGGGATTGCGTCCAAGTGGGCCTTAAAGGTCTGCTTGGTTGTCAGGGGGTTCATTCCCTGATTTGTATGCTTCTTGGGGAGTGCTGTTGTTTCTGTTAACTTGCTCTGGTTAGTTGGCCTTCTCCATCTCTGCCTTGTTCTGTTGCAATCTGGAACAGCTTGAAGGATGTAGCGTTGCTAGTCTTCTCTTGCATGGGTTGTTTCAGTCGGCAGTGGCTTCTATTTTTCTTGGTTTTGAGTTCTTTCTTGCTCTCCTTCTCTAGCCGCCTTCATTTCCGGATTTGGCCCCTGTTGCTGAGATGTTTCTCTTTCTTCTGCCCCTTCGGTAATGCCTCCTAGGTTTGCTCTATTCCCTGCTCAAGGTTGTCAAAGCTAGAGGTTGCGATTTTTGTATTTGAAGGATCTTTGTGGACTGGCTATAGTTGTGATGTGGATGATGAATGGAGGGCTAAACTGATGGTTGTTGCTGAAGGTTTTAATTTATGGGTTAGATGCATCGAATTAGCTAAGCATTTTATTAAAACAAATGTAAAACCAGAACGGATGGTTTTGTGCCTATTATCAGTTCTTCCTCTCCAGTTGAGACCAATCATTCAAACAGATGGAGGTAAACCAATGAGTTCAGATATTAATGAACTCTATCGAAGAGTTATCTATCAGAACAATACGCTTACCGATCCATTAACAACAAGTAGATCTACGCTATGGGAATCAGTAATGTCAGGAGAAATTGGTACAAGGTGTAGATTTTCTGGTGACAGAAGCAAGGGCAGCATCTTAACCAGGTCAAGAGTGTCCAAGCAACTCCATAAGAATACCTAGGACCAGTCAATATAGTAGTATATCTGGTTCCATTATCCATTAGACCTGGCTTCCTTTCATTTAGTTTCATACCCATACTGCTACCGAGTATGTAGTCGCCAGAGAATCATAGGTTGGTATGTGCTTGGGGTAGAAGTTTTGATAAATGCATCGTGGTATTATTAAGTATTTTGATTTAAGTTCTTTTCTGTATAAGAGTTAGAATATAATAATCACCAGTTGAAGCGTAATGATCATTCATCTGTAATGCATTGTATGTCCCATTATAGGTCCCTTTCTTCTATCCTTTACTAGGAGTTGATAACTATTCATAACCATTACCTTGACTATTTGGCGGTGGTTGTTGCTGGAGGCTGTGATGTTTTTGTGGATGCTGTTTGAAGGTGAATTCTGGGCCTATGTTATAATCTGGTCAGTTCCCAGTCTTCACAGATCCCTGAGTCCAAGGAACCCCTATTTTTTTGAGGAAGTTCCGGCCTGTTCTGCTGCAGCTGGCTGCCCAGTCTTCGCTGTCTTTCCACATCCATCATCTCAGACGGATGGACGCTCCGGAGTTCTGTGTTGATGTTTGTTTTGGGGAAGGTATTTTGCAATTTGGGGGTTTCAGGTTGTAGAGGCTGGGATATCTGAGTGGTGTAGATAAGTCCGCAGGTTCCCGTCTCTCTGTTCTTTCCAGATGAGAGCTTGCAGCCAGTGGCTTGATCAGCCTATTTTTGTTATGTTCTTTTAGAGATTATGTTTACAATTTGAGCGAGCTTTATGCTGTGTATTTTTTGAGTCACTTTGTTGGGGCATACGATAAGCGGCATACAATAGGCGATGCCTAATCCTTTTTTTGGTGTCGATCCCATGGTTGTAATTTTTCTCTTTCATCAAGTTATAGATGGTGTGCACCCACATTTCTCTGAATAAAAATAAAATTAATAAATAAATTAATAAAGTTTTCCAAAGATAAGATAGAGAATGGAATTCCTGAAGAATATAAAAACGGATCGTAACTGCAAAACCGATCATATAAAATAAGCTATTGCTACGTTGAGAATGACTGCACCAGCAAACATTCATACAGACAAATCTACATGCACACATTAATATTCTGTTAACAATACACTCAAACTTCATCTCCATCCCAACTACGCTTCACCTTGGGCGCAGTGGGCCCGTCTTCCCCGAACACTTCCCTTGGGAGAAATCCAAACAATTTAGGAGTGTTGTTAGTTGTTGGGCCCCATTTCCTCAAATACCCTAGCCATGGTGGCTCCACGATCGAACCCAAGTACTCGGCTGCAACCACTTCAAACGTGGTGCCTGTGTCCATACTAAGCTTTCCTTTCTTGGTGTCATTCCTTATGCCTATGCTCAATGTGCTATTCCCTTGTAGCACCAACCCTGCCTTAGGATACAAAGCATGGCCATGCAAGGATGCGTACGATACAACTTTGTTCCCTCCTTCAAACTCTAGCTCTGCTGCATCCAACCACCTTCCATTGCTATGTTGTGACATGTACACCCTACATAGCTCCCCAGTGAAATTGCTTACCCTCAATGTCACATGCTCCCAATCACCTACATGTTGCCCTATCGTCCCCAGTGGCAGACTGACCAATTGGAGCTTAAGCCTCGCGGGCCCGTTGAATGGGTAGAATACCCAAATGGCTATGTCGGTGAATGTTGCGCCGAGCATCGGTTTCACGTGTAAGTAACAAACCGAGCTTAGCAATTCACCCCTCTTTATCTTTTCTTCGGCCTGCTTATCAACGGGTAGATCCAACCAATAAGTCCCATCATTCGAACCACCCTGGGGGAGGTTCGAACCGGTTGGGTCAATCGGTGTTGGGGTCGCATCGCCTTGTTTGTAGAGTAGAGCTCCATTGTTGAAGAACCAGGTGACTGATGAGGGTAAGTAGGACTCATCGGGATGGAAGTAGATCAATGGAGAGTAAGCTTGCATCAGTGCCTCAATTTGGGTGAGGTTAGGCATATTAGATCGATTGGAGTCCTTGTTCTTTAAACAAGCTAATGGGGAAGGCGAAGAAGTACCATCTACCTGAGCTAGAAATGTTCCCACACATACACCTAGAGCTTGGGTCCCCCTAGTGGTGGGTCTTGAACTATAGATGTTGATCCCACCGGAATTATTTGTCTGATTGGTACCCCATATCAATGTTTCATTCTCACACTGGTCGGTGAGGTCTGAACGGACGCATCGGATTTCATCAAGGGATGGTTTGTCTGGAGAGTTTGTGACGATGTGCCCCACAGCTACATAGCCTTGGGGTGGGGTTGGTAACCAAATGTAGCCATGACCATCTTCCTTAATTTTCAGTGATTCACTGCTCCAAATGAGGGTGTAATCCAGCGGCTTCGAAAGTGTTCCTCCGGCAGCATCGGAGCTATCTTCACCGTTGCCTTTTCCGACAAGTACCCACCCAAATTGAGCTATGTTGTTGGGCTGGCAATAGCAACCTAGCATGAAGAATCCGTCGGGTATCTTTGAAGGTTTTAGAAATGTGGCACCAAGGTCATCGGGTCCACCTTCATGCGTGGCCCAAATCTTAGTGAAAGTAGAGAGCTGATACACCTCGAGTCCACCAAGATCTATACTCCCTTTAGCAAATCCCCCACCTGCAATTCAATATCCAATCCTCAGCAAATGAAATCATTGAAGAAAATGCTTGAAATAAAGAAACAATGAGCTGGAAAATGGATGAACGGCGTGGATAAAACAGATACATCATGCAGGGGCCCATAGCTTTGACACAGGCTAACTGGCTGATGTTGGGGTCACTAGCCAAACTGCATCAGGTCATTGAGGAGGGATGCCCACGGTAGAAACATCCGAATCCAATGTGGGGTCCTCATTGTTTTTCATATGTCATCCAACCCATTCATCAGTTGCAGCCCACCAGTACAAAAGGATGCACCTAAAATCAAGCCATTCCAGAATTTAAGTGGGCAAAAAGAACTGAATATACAGTTTTTAGGGATGATTCTACAGTATTCTCAGTGTTATGTCCTACCCGAGATTTTGATAGGGATGATTCTTGGGATATACGGATATCATGAGGAGCCTCACCAGATGCACGGTATGGATTTAACGTGGACATCATAGGTGGACCCCGTACAGCTGGAACGAATGGTAGTTACCGTAAGTTGGGAGGACATGTGATCATTCACTATTTGAAAAATAGAGAAATGCTCCAGTGCTCTGAGAGCACCATAAGCTCTAGTACTCGTGGTTGCACTGGGGCACTTAGACAATGTAATCCATTGATCTAGACTGTTCATTAAGTCCAACATACATTTCATGGCCTACCACAAAAATATCACAGTGATTTACAAAAATATTATACATTTGACTGGCCTTTAATTTGGACGGTTAAGAACATGGATTACTTTTTATTCTAAAGAATCAACCCTTGATTTTCAATTTAAACCACATTTACGGTGTAAATGAGTTATTATTAATTACACCAATAATTCCTATCTAGCCGCCACTCGATGTTGACAAGCAACCTATTTTGGAACGCTCCTATATTAAAACCAAAGCAAGAGGCTTGGTACCCCCTAAAAGCTGCAGCGCCTACTGTCATGCATGCGTTGGATTCGCACGGTCTATCCCCAAGGATACAGGAAGAGGAATTGAAGGTCTATCGTTGAAAACATGTGGGAGAGGATATAGAAGCGTTGGAAACAGCTCATTTTTGTGTTTAACTGCCCTCGTTCCTGTAATGTGGTCCACTTGAGCTTACAATTCATCTCATTTTTGGGCTCATGCCCTAAAGTAAGATGATAAAATGGATGGACAGCATGGATCAGACATATAGTACGGTGAGCCTACAGATTTATATGGTGCATAATTTCTGTGATTTTTTCAGGCAGAATTAACAAGATATTTCTTTCTTTTTCAAACGTATGGTACTTTGAAATCGGCCCCTTATTTCTTTCTTTTTCAACCGTATGGCATAATTGTAACTATCTCATCCATGGCTTGGAGGATGCCTATAAAAACTAGGGCTAAATTGATCATTCAATAGTGCTAATTTTACGCGGTAGCCCGTGAAATGTGTTCTAAATTTAATGGACGGTTCAGATTGGCAGTTTGAACTGTCCAAGTAGGATGCTGAATGTCTGGTGAACCCAACGCCACGGAGCTACGTCTCCGTGGTGTAAGTACTGTGGGGCCCACTATGATGTATGTGTTTTATCCATTCTATTCACGCATTTTTCCTAGTCATTTTTATGGAATGAGCTCAAAATTGAAGCATGTTCAAAGATCAAGTGGACCACACCATAGGAAACAATGGGGATAATGACACCCACGTTGAATCCTTCCTAGGGCGTACGGTGATTTGTATTTGTCATCCAATCTGTTCATAAGGTTACACAGAGCTGGATGAAGGGAAAAAACAGATATCAGCTTGATCCAAACCTTCTATGGGCCCCAAGAAATTTTCACGGTAGGCGTTCAATCCTCCCAACTGTTTCCCGTGGTGTCGTTCAAATGTGAATTGTAATGCTTCGTTTTTGAGCTCGTAACCTAATATGAGCTGGAAAAACGAATGAACGGCGTGGATTCACCGATGCTCCAACGCTCTTAATGCACTTTTAAGCTACGCTGCTCCTAAGTTGTATCGTTTCGGACCCTACAACTCCTGCAAACATACTGGTGTTGAAGTTACCTGATGGCCACGATGGTAGTGGAGCTGGTAGCTTGAACCTTGTTTCAATCGGCAAAGCCTTCGTTTCCTTTGCCATATATGCTTGAAATCGGGTATGAGACAGAGAGAGCGGGAGACCGGGGGGGAAGGTTTTGGTGAGTCTGGGGATGGGGAGAGAGAGGCTGCTTTGCCGCTTTGGTGAGACTTTGGATGGAAACAAATAGGGGCACAATGATACATATATGATATATTATTATATAGAGGGAGGAGAAATGCTCCATTGCTCTCATATTAGTCATAGTGCTCCTAGTTGTGTAGGTTCACTTAGATAGTCCAATTGATTAATCTGAACCGTCTATTAAGTCCAAAACATATTTTCATGGGCTACGTACCATGCAAAAATTATACTAATTGGATGATTCAAACCATAATTTCTTTGGCCTTATTTTCTGTGGCCATCCTTTTTGCCAATCCATGGATTGGATAGTTACAATTGACTAAAAAAAGTGTATCTTTGCCACTCACACACACTCCACGATGGGTCTAGCAAACAGATGGATCGATTTTTATTTTTTTTATCTTACTTTTTTGTGTTAATGATCTTAGCCGTCCATATTACATGCCATATATCGAATGGTTAATATTTTTTGCATTGTATGATTTTTACATGGTATTCCATGAAATGTGAGTTGAACCTAATGAACAGTCTAGATCAATGGGTTGGACCATCTAAGTGTCCCAATGCAGCTAGGAGTACTATAACTTATTATGTTCTGAGAGCACTAGAGCATTTCTCTGCGGAGAGAGAGGAGTACGTATTTAGCTCACGCGGGATAATTGTTGTCGACGCGGAGATTAGTGAAAAAATTATACTTGGTCCTGTCAACGGCTGTGGCGTGCTGGGATCGATTTCTCATCTTCTTACACTCAAAACGATCTTTTTCGCCCTTTTCCCTGCACGTTCTTGTGTGGTGATGGACATGGCCCCCTGGGGCGTGCTTCTGGCATTCAATGAATTACATGAGCCCCATAGTTAAAGTTGGAGCCCCCACAAATACGGCAGATCCAACCATCTAATGTACCACAACGCGAATTTATGAATTTGGAGGTTTTTGGATGGCTGCACTTTTGCTTCTTGGGTGGTGCCTAGTGTGATGTTTATATGCGATTTCAACCCGTTCATCACGTGAGCCCCAATATCATGATGAGATTCCCAAAAGATGGGACCAATACGATCATTCGGTGGGCCACACTATAAAAAATAATGGGCACCATCGAATGGTTGGATAAGTCTGAATTTGGTATGTTCAACTTTCACGGTGAGGTAACTGTCATGTACGGTCGGCCCCACACGCAACACATTTAAAATAAGCTTATTTCTCCATCGACTTGAAGAGGAACCAGCCTCTAAGCCATAACAAGTTGCAGTTAACAACTACAGGCGAAGATTCCTTTTTTCCACCGGACCTTTTCCGTACACTTGTTCAATTATATAATCGTCGGCCAAGGAGCCCACAGTGGGTCCATGGTAAGATGATCCAGATCGTTGCTAGGGTGGAGCCCACAGTGGTTGGGTTTCGGTCTTAAAAAGTCTCCAGTTGGAGAATCCTTAAGCTTCTATTAGTGGTCTGAAAATAGATGGTCAAGAAAAGAGATTGACTATGTTGCAGATTCAACTGAAAATGGGACAAAGATGAATGGCTGTGATTTCTCATTCTCGTAAATTTCGTGCATTGTCTTTCCATGGGGCTTCTTCATTTCAACAGTCTCGATTATTAAACATTGGCCCCGGTATGCCCACTGGCTAAGGGGTAAGTTTGAGGATGCCATGCATGGATTACAGAATGTTGTGAGAAAACGTTGATAATGTTGATACTCTGTCAGAGTGTGATGGATGATACTCACGCACTCGGAAACTGCTCACCACGTGGCATAGAAGAAAGTCAAATTAAACTGCTAAAGAACCACAAAGGTCCGTGGACCCACTTTTTAAAATTAGGCTCGAGGACCTTGCATGTCGAGGTTGGAATTCGGGCGCGGCTTCAGTGGATTCCTGACTGTGGGCCATTTTGATGTATGTTCCTTACATCCACGCCGTTCATCCGTTTTTAAAGATAATTTTAGATAATGATCCAAAAAATGAAGCATATGAAAATCTCAGGTGGACCATACCACAGTAAATAGTGTTGATTGAATCCCACCATCAAAAATCCTTTGGCGAACCGGAACGTTTATTTGTTATCCAACCTGTTGATAAGATTAAAAATATTTTTATTAATGTAAAACACAAATATCATCTTTATCTAAATCTTTTGTGGCCCACAAGAAGTTTTTAATTTTTATTTACAACTCTTTCCGTTGAGATTTCGATTTGATTCATTTTATATAAAATGAGCTTTAAAAACGGATTAACGGAGTGGATGTAATTCAAATACATCAAGATGGGCCCTACAGTCAGGGATCCACGGACCACGGTTGATACCGGGATCTACCGAAGCCGCGCCCTAGGAATCCAAGGGAAAACACGATGGGTTTACCCTTTGTCATCGAGACAAGAGATAATGATGGATTCTTCGGTGGATCGGCCCTGATCCACTGAGGTGGGTGGGATCCCTAAAGGTAGGCCCATCTTGATGTATGCTACTTAAAGTCATACGGTCCATCCGTTTTGAAAATTCATTTTAGGACATGATCTCAAAAACGAAGAATTATAATACAGGAAGTTGTGGTAATCTATCATTAAAAATTTCCTGTGGGCCACAAAATTTTTAAATCAAGCTGTTATTTATGTGATCTGTTCATCCGGGTCTTTGTGACATCATCAAAAAGTTGGATGGCAAATAAACAATCCAATGTTACTCATTAAGTTTTTAAGGATGGGATTCAATCATGGCTGATTCCTGTGTTATGGTCTAACAGAGATTTGGATCCACTTCATTTTTGAAATTATGCCCTGAGATGAGGAGTCAAAATGGATGTACAGTGCGGATGCGAGGCACATACATGGAAGTGAGCCCCACAGCTTGGGATCCACTGACCTCCGTATATCCGGGGATCCACCCAATCCTCGACCCGAATCTTTTCTATCGTACCGTGAAATGTTGGGCCCCACCATTTGGTGAAAATCCTGCTTTCAACTAAGACGGTGTTTTAAAATAACAAAAGGGTCGTTTTCAACGAGGGACATGGAGATCTGGCTGGATGGAATACAGATCATAGATGCGGACCATTCATTAGGTAGGGCACAATATAAATTTGCTATGAACCAAAAATAATATTGGACTACTAATAATGAAGTCAAACAACATTTATGAAACCAGCCTTTCAAATTCGTCAAATGAATATTACTGATTTGATTAATACCTGTAAATTTTTTCCACATGTCATGTTCACAGTGCACCTTACCCGATGAACGGATCTGATCTCTCGTACATGTGCTGTTCGCCATGATTTCTGACACGTCTGCTGCCCCCACATGAATAGCTACTCGTTAAATCACGACAAAAAAAAAAAAAAAAAAAACGTGCGCTCTTGATTTAAAATATCAAAGGGATAAGTACAAAAATAAAATAAAATAAAATGTGGACGTTAACCTGTTATTGAACGGCTTACAAGTTACAGCTGTGTTAGTTGAGTTCATACCAATTTAAAAATGGCGCTGATTCTTTAAACGTGCACAAAGGCTTGCTTGTATGGAAATCAGAACCGTCCAAATCGTAGATCCAACTCATATAACTCTTTCCTTCTTTTTTCCTTTTTTTTTTTCTCTGGACACGGATTGCGTACTAACCCGCTGGTGTCTAGCCACGAACAGCAGTTTTATGGCCGGGCCCAGCGTGATTTATCTATTTATCTAGGTCGTACATCGCATCTCTCGGATAATTTTAAGATATGAGCACAAAAATGAGGCACATCCAACTATCAAGTGTACCACACGATACACCAACTAATAAGCCTGGGTTGCATTATAAATGCAAGAAACGGCAAACAGATACATGACGGTGGGCCCGCCCACGGAACTATCCATTCGTGGCCATAGCCCGGCGGGCATAGGACGCAATCCGCGTCCGTTTTTTATACCTCCTGTTTTCTTTGGTGCGGTCTACATGTGATTTTTAGGGTATCTTCCATCAACATGGATATTTACCATACCAATGTTCAGGAGTACCGAAAGGTGGGCCCTACTTCTCCGAATTGAGAAACGGTGTATAGTGTGAAGAGATGCTGAACGCGTATCATATCATTGAAGAAGAGTAGGTGGCCATATCTCTGACGTACGCGTCTTCTTCGTTGACAATCTTGGCCTCCATTTCATCACAAAATAAATATGACTGCACAACAATACGGAGACCAGAATCTTCTCCGACCATATTCTTTGTTTATTTCGTTTGTTCGAATACAAATGTGTGTTTTCCAATCTGGACCGTCCAAATTGTGCCATATTATAGTGGATGGATCATGGACTGATGATCATGCTTATGGAATGATTTAGACCATCTGATTTTTCCAACGGACATTGGAATATTAAACAGTCCGCTTTCAACTGTCCATTTAGTGACGCCACCAGCTGGGCTGTTCAGATTGTCCAATCAGTACAATTTTTAAGGTATCCTCCATGGGGAGCAGATTGGGTGCGGCCTATACTGTAGTCCCACTTTCATGTATGCATTGTATATCCATCGGACATCCGTTTTGCGTTTGGGCTCAAAAATAAGTTAGGTTTAATTTCTAGGTAGACTTTACCATAGGCAACAGTGGTAATTGAGCGCCCACCGTTAAAAACTTCCTAAGCTTAATTTTTATTCTCCACCCAACCCGTGGATAACGGACTTAGATGAAGGCAAAACATAAATATTTGTTTGATCCAAAACTTTGGTGGCTCAGAAAAGTTTCTAATGGTCAATTGCTCCTTTTTCAATGCAGTAAGATTTGGATTTACTTTATTTTTTCTCGTCATGTGCTAAAATGAGCTACCAAAATAGATAGACTACACGGATACACAACATGTATATCAAGATGGCCCCACAGTTGTGGCCACACGTGTTGGGTGAGGCTGGGCAACACTTAATCCGCTCCCTCCAAACACAATCACACATCTTTGCCGGCCGTGTGGCGTTTGCGACACATATTCCTGAAACCAACTAGAGCATCAAGAATGCACGGGGATGTTATCCCCTCACTACCACAGGCAAACATTTTGGATGATTGAGCATATTTATTTCCTTTCTCACTTTCTCAAGCCTACCAAGTGTCCTGAAGAACATAAAAAGTCAATAATAAATTGTAAAACTTGTTTTGTATTTGATGTCTTAAATGTAATTAGATTCTGCGTAAACTTTTCGCACAATTATAAAAGTGCGGGATTTGTTTTCGATTTTGTTTATAATTCTTTCCGATTTTATTTAAGATTCTTCTTAAAACTATATATATAGATGTAAACAGGATTGGAAGGTATTATTCTAAGGGATTATAAAGCATTCTAAAAAGGTTCTAGGGTTTACAAAGGGTATAGTAAGAGTGAGATTCAAGTTTGTTTGAATCTGATAAGTTTTTTCTATTTGTAATTTCTGTTTTTATAGTGAAAATTTGTTACTTTGTACCGTGGTTTTTTCTCGAAAGAGTTTTTCAGGTTAAATCTTTGTGTTCTCTTGTGTTTACTTAGTGCGCTTGGATTGCTATCCTAGATCAATCTCTATATGATTCCACAGTTTAAAACTCAACAAGTGATATTAGAGCTATCATTAGGGCACAGATCTGGATTTATAAGATCAACATCAATAAGAAATGCCAAGTTTGATATTGAGAAGTACTCAAGCGAAAATAATTTTGATTTATGAAAGATTAAGATAATTAGTCTATCAACCAAGAAATGCGAAGTTAAGGCTCTTAAGGAATAGAAATCGAATATGAAAGATGAAGAATGAGATACTCTTAATAGTAATGCTTTATCCTCCATCCATTTATGTCTCAAAGATGAGGTTCTCGATGATGTTTTAAAGGAGAAAATTGTGGCTAATTTATGGGCGAAGTTAGAGGATATTTATGCGAAAAAATCTTCTGAAAATCACCTACACTTGAAACTACAGTTTTATAACTTCAAGATGGTAGAGGGCAGAAATTTGGAAGCCTACATCAACAATTTTAACAAATTGATTAGCAAACTGTTGAATATGGAGAAAGTGATCAAAGATGATGAATAAATATGCATGTTATTGAATTCTCTTCCAGCATCGTATGAGTCATTCAAAGACATAATGTTCATTACAAATAAAATTCTGAGTATCGACATCATTATCTCAGCCCTTCAAAGGAAGGCTATGAGAAAGCTAAACAGCAGCATGAAGATATTTTTCGATGCACTGTTTACGATGGGAAGAAATACTGAGCGAGGTATAAGATCTTCAAGACCTAAATCTAAATCGAAGGTCAAGGGCAAAGAAAAATTAAAGTGCAGGAATTATGGGATGATTGGAAACATGAAAAGGAATTGTACTAATCCTAAAGCGAAAAAAGAAAAGTTAGAGGCTTCTTCTAAGGAAAACAATATTGTCACATCTGATGAAGAGATAAGTGGTGGTGATGTTCTGTTTGTGTCTATGGTCGGATACTTGCATGACACTCTTAGAGATGAGTGGATCTTTGACACAGGAGCATCATATCACATAACTCCTCATCAGAGTTGGTTCACCAGTTACAAATAATGCAATGGTGGATAGATTTTTATGGATAATGACAATGCCTGTAATGTTGTGGTTATTGGTACTGTGAACATTAAGATGTTTGATAAGATGGAGCATACCTTTACTGATTTCATGCACATTTCTGATACGACGAAAAGTTTAATTTTTCTCGGTACACTCGAGGCTATAGGGTGCAAGTTCACTGATATTGATGGTTTCCTTAAAGTTTTAAAAGGAACACTCGTGGTTATGAGAGCGCAAAGGCACAGAAACCTTTACAGGTTGATTGGAAGCAATTCAGCATGTGGAGTAGTAGTAGCTGTTGTAGATTCCACTTTTGTACGTATGTGACATTCTCGTCTGGGCTACATAAGCGAGTGGGGTATGAAGGTATTATCTGATTGTTGTTTTATTCCAACTTTTAAGAATTCTGATATAGACTCGTTGCACAAAAATCACACATGGGAGCTGATGGAGCTTTTAATGGGCCGAAAAGTGATCGGGTGCAAGTGATTATTAAAAAGAAAATATAATATATACAAAGTGAGGTTGGTAGCGAAATTATATGCTCAAAGAGAATTAATTGACTTCAAAAAGCTATTTGTGTCAGTGGTTAAACAAGTATCCATCAGATTCGTGTTAGCGCTGGTTGCCCAATACGATCTTGAGATGGAATAGATGGATGTCAAGACTACATTCCTGCACGGGGAGTTGGAAGAGTAGATCTATATGAAGAAACTAGAGGGATACAAAGTTAAAGGGGTAAAGAAAAATGTTTGCAGGTTAATGAGGTAATTGTACGGCCTGAAACAGTTGCCTAGGCAGTGATATAAAAAAATTTTCATGTTAAGGCAGTTGTATGTTGATCGTCTATCATAATATGTTTAAAATCAACGTACTGGAGACCTAGTTATTAAGGACATTTGATATGAAAGATCTGGGGACTGCAAAGAAGATTCTCGGTATAGATATTTATAGAGACGGGAAGAGGAGAAGGCTTTGGTTATCACATACAGAATACCTTGAAAATGTGATGATCAAGTATGGGATGGACCAAGCAAACCCGGTGAGCGTTCTCCATGCAGCTCACTTCATGCCTTCCTCATAATAATGTCTTAAATTAAATGAGAAAAAACAGTTTGTCTCATATGCCTTATTTGAATACGGTTGGCAGTTTAGTATATGTTATGGTTTGTACTAGACCAAATATTTCACAAGTAGTTAGCGTTGTGAGTATATACATATCAAACTTCGGCAAATAATATTGGGAAGCACTGAAATGACTACTTCGATACATTCGAGGTACAAAAGATTACGTCTTAACTTTTGAAAAGACAAGGACAAAGTTCGTTGGGTATGCAGATTCAGATTACATAAGCAGCTTGGATTCCAGAAAGTTAACTTTAGAATACTCGTTTGTATTAACGGGTAGAGCAATCAGTTGAATGTCAAAGCTTCAGTCCGTGGTGGCTCTTTCCATGACCAAAACAGAATATATGGCAGTGATGGAAGCGTTTAAAGAAAGTATTTGGATCAGAGGCATGATAAATCAGTTGGGACTTTAGCAAGAGTCCATGCCGGTTAACTGTGATAGCTAGAGCGCTATCAATTTGACTAAAAATTTTGTTTATCATTCTCGTACTAAACACATTGATATTCGTCACCATTATATCCAATAGGTGCTTCAGGAAAGAGGTGTAACTCTGAGAAAGATTCACACCAACATGAATCTAGCAAACATGCTCACCAAACTTATTTCTATAGAGAAGTTCAAGTTCTGCGCAATTTTCATGGGCTTGACGATGACATAAAAGTAAGACGGAGTGTGCACGAGAAGCATTGATAAAGCTATGATACGAGATAAAGATAAGAGAAGATGACAAAGAGCTACACGTTTGAAGATTGAAGATATGGCGGAGATTGTTGTATTTGATGTCTTAAATCTAATCAGATTCTATACAAATTTTTCACGCAACTACGAAAGTGCCGAATTTGTTTCTGATTTCGTTTATGATTCTTTTCAATTTTGTTTGCGGGTGTAAACGAGATTGAGAAGTATTATTTTAAGGGATTCTAAGGCTTTCTAAAAGGGTTATAGGGTTGGCATAGGGTATAGTAAGGGTGAGATTCAAGCTTGTTTGAATCGGGTAAGTCTTTCTCTTTCTAATCTTTGCTTTTATAATGAAGATTTGTTGCTTTGTGCCGTGATTTTTTGTCAAAAGGGTTTTTTACGTTAAATTTTTTGTGTTCTCTTGTGTTTGCTTAGTTTTTTGGATTACTATGTTAGATCCATCTCTGTGTGATTCTGCAGTCCAAAGCCTAACAAATTGATAATATAAAACCAAGTTATTTGCTGCATTGAGTAATTAAAAATAAATAAATTAACTGAGAATTAAAAAAAAAAAAAAAAAAAACCAAACGGCTGGTGCAAGTGTGAGAATAACAGCACCAGTAAACATTCATACAGACAAATCTACATGCACACATTAATATTCTGCAAACAATACACTCAAATTTCATCTCCATCCCAACTACGCTTCACCTTGGGCGCAGTGGGCCCGTCTTCCCCGAACACTTCCCTTGGGAGAAATCCAAACAACTTAGGAGAGTTGTTAGTTGTTGGGCCCCATTTCCTCAAATACCCTAGCCATGGTGGCTCCACGATCGAACCCAAGTACTCGGCTGTGACCACTTTGAACGTGGCGCCTGTGTCCATACTGAGCTTCCCTTTCTTCGTGTCATTCCTTATGCCTATGCGCAATGTGCTATTCCCTTGTAGCACTAGCCCTGGCTTAGGATACATTGCATGGCCATTCAAGGATGCGTACGATACAACCTTGTTTCCTCCTTCAAACTCTAGCTCTGCTGCATCCAACCACCTTCCATTGCTATGTTGTGACATGTACACTCTCCATAGCTCCCCATTCAAATTGCTTACCCTCAATGTCACATGCTCCCAATCACCCACATGTTGCCCTATCTTCCCCAGTGGTATATTGACCAACAGGACCTTAGCCCTCGCGGGCCCGTTAAACGGGTAGAAGACCCAAATGGCCATGTCGGTGAACGTTGCACCGAGCATCGGTTTCACGTGCAAGTAACAAACCGCGCTTTTCAATTCACCCCTCTTGGTCTTTTTTCTGGCCTGCTTATCAACGGGTAGATCTAACCAATAAGACCCATCATTCGAACCACCCTGAGGAAGGTTCGAGCCAGTCGGGTCAATTGGTGATGGGGTCGAGTCACCTTGTTTGTAGAGGAGAGCTCCATTGTCGAAGAACCAGGTGACTGATGAGGGTAAGTAGGACTCATCAGGATGGAAGTAGATCAATGGAGAGTAAGCTTGCATCAGTGCCTCAATTTGGGTGAGGTTAGGCATATTAGATCGATTGGAGTCCTTGTTCTTTAAACAAGCTAATGGCGAAGGCGAGGAAGTACCATCTACCTGAGCTAGAAATGTTCCCACACATACACCTAGAGCTTGGGTCCCCCTAGTGGTGGGTCTTGAATTATAGATGTTGATCCCACCGGAATTATTTGTCTGACTGGTACCCCATATCAATGTTTCATTCTCACACTGGTCGGTGAGGTCTGAACGGACGCATCGGATTTCATCAAGGGATGGTTTGTCTGGAGAGTTTGTGACGATGTGCCCCACAGCTACATAGCCTTGGGGTGGGGTTGGTAACCAAATGTAGCCATGACCATCTTCCTTAATTTTCGTGGATTCACTGCTCCAAATGAGGGTGTAATCCACCGGCTTCGAAAGTGTTCCTCCGGCAGCATCGGAGCTATCTTCACCGTTGCCTTTTCCGACAAGTACCCACCCAAATAGAGGCCTGTTGTTGGGCTGACAATAGCAACCTAGCATGAAGAATCCGTCGGGTATCTTTGAAGGTTTGAGAAATGTGGCGCCAAGGTTATCGGGTCCACCTTCATGTGTGAGCCAAACCTTAGTGAAAGTAGAGAGCTGATACACCTCGAGTCCACCAAGATCTATGCTCCCTTTGGCAAATCCCCCACCTGTAATTCAATAGCCAAGCCTCAGGCAAATGAACTCATCGAAGGAAATGCTTGAAGTAAAGAAACCCATATAGAAAGAGAAACTGTAGATTCATAGCCCTGGGCGCCCATTTTCGTTTCGTCAGGCCATGGTTTATGAACAAGAAAACTTGAGTCGACTAAAAGCCCAGTTGTGCTGAGTCAAGTTGAGTTGTACTGAGCCAACTCGAGCTTTATCGAGTTTGGTCGTACCTCTGTTGAGTGTTTTTGTCGACCAATCTATAACTAATTTAAATGGAGAATGATCACGTTACATTATTTAGCGTACATTCACGCCGTGCCGAACAATCTGTGGTGTGTGAGTGCCATCCAACCCGTCCATTTGATGTGTCCCCTGATATTAGATTATGGTCTACAATCCAGCCTGATTCCTGACTCAAGTCGGCCACACTAAAGGGAACAACAGGGGACATTGATCAGGAGGGAATGCCCACAGTAGAATCTTCCGACTCGAATGTGGGATCCACATAGTTTTTTTATATGTCATCCAACCCAGTCATCAGTTGCATCCCAGCAGGATGAAGGGATACACTAAATCTTAAGCCATTAC
Organism: Magnolia kwangsiensis; assembly: GCA_037074715.1. Lineage (NCBI taxonomy): Eukaryota > Viridiplantae > Streptophyta > Magnoliopsida > Magnoliales > Magnoliaceae > Magnolia > Magnolia kwangsiensis. The sequence goes on from CM073581.1 coordinate 105,736,348, forward strand.
AGAATTTAGGCGAGGGACGATTCTTGGGATATGAGAAGATCATGAGGAGGAATCCGGATCATGAAGGGACGCACCAAAGATGAAGCAGAGGATCCGGATTCCATGAGGAGGTGCACTAGATGCACCGTATGGATTCCATGTAGACATCACGGATGAACCCATACAGCTCGAACGTATGATAGTTACCGTAAGTTCCGACGAGATGAAATGTGATCATCCACTATTTAAAAATAGAGAAATGCTCTAGTGCTCTGAGAGCCCCAAAAGCTCTAGTACTCCTGGCTGCACTGGGGCAGTTAGACAATGCAATCCATTGATCTAGACTCTTCATTAGGTCCAACACAGATTTCATGGCGCCTACCACACAAAAATCAGCCTGATAAAAAAATATGTATATATCATCCATTTGATTGGCCTTTAATTTGGACGGTTAAGATCATTTACACAAAAATACGTCCGAACAGTTATTTGATCCATCTATTTGTTAGGATCGATCATGATTACTTTTGATCCTGAAGTATCACCTTTTTTTTTAGTTAATTGTAGCTATCCGATCCATGGCTTAGAGGATGCCTATAGAAACTAAGGGCAAATTGATTATTCAATCAGTGCTAATTTGGCATGGTGGCCCTTTAAATGTTTTTAGACTTAATGGACGGTTCAGATTGGTAGGTTGGACTGTCCAAGTGGGATGCTGAATGCCTGGTGAACCAAACACCATGAAGCTAGCGGTGTAAGGACTGTGGGGCCATCATGATGTATGTGTTTTATCCACTCCGTCCACCCATTTTTCCAGCTCATTTTAGGGCATGAAAACAAAATTGAAGCATATCAAAAGCTAAAGTGGACCACACCACAGGGAACCATGGGGTTGCATGAGTTCACGCGGCCCTGGATGAAGAGAAAACACAAATATAAGATTGATGGCCCTCAGGAAGTTTTCAACGGTAGGCATTCAATCCTCACTATTTTGTGTGGTGTGGTTCACTTGTGCCTTTCATACGTTTTAATTTTGAGCTCGTGACCTCATATGAGCTGGTAAAACGGATGAACGGCATGGATAAAATAAATAGATCACAGTGGGCCTCACGGAGTCCTTATAGCTCCGTGGTGTTGGGTTCACGGGTGCTCCAACGCTCCTAATGGACTTTTAAGCTACACTGCTCCTAAGTTGTATCGTTTCGGACCCTACAACTCCTGCCAACATACTGTTGTTTTGAAGTTACCTGATGGCCACGATGGTAGTGGAGCCGGTAGCTTGAACGTTGTTTCAATCGGCAAAGCTTTCCTTTCCTTTGCCATATATGCTTGAAATCGGATTTGTGACAGAGAGAGCGTGAGGCCAGGGGAAGGTTCTGGAGAGTCTTTGGAGAGAGAGAGAGAGAGAGAGCTAGGCTTTGGTGAGACTTTGGATGGAATCGAATGGTGTTACAATGATACCCATATTATTATATAGAGAGAGGAGAAATGCTCCACTGCTCTCATATGTGAGAGCAATATTAGTTATAATACTCCTGGTTGTGTAGGTTCACTTGGACAGTCCAATTGGTTGATCTGAACCGTCCATTAAGTCCAAAACATATTTTCATGGGCTACCATGCAAAAGTGTATCTTTCCCACTCACACACAATCCATGATGGGTCCTAACAAACAGATGGATCATTTTTTTTTATTGGACTTATTTTGTGTTAACGATCTTAGCCATCCATATTACATGCCATATATCGAATGGTTAATATTTGTTGCGTTGTATGATTTTTGCATAGTATTCCATGAAATGTGAGTTGAACCTAATGAATAGTCTAGATCAATGGGTTTGACCATCTAAATGTCCCAATGCAGCTAGAAGAACCATAACTTATTGTGTTCTGAGAGCACCAGAGCATTTCTCTGTGGAGAGAGAGGAATACGAATTTACCTCACGCGGGATTATTGTTGTCCACGTGGAGATTAGTTCAAAAATTATACTTGGTCCCGTCAACGGCTGTGGCGTGCAGGGAATCTTCATCTTCTCATATTTACAAAGGCCAAAACGATCTCTTTTCTCCATTTGCCTGCACGTTCTTATGTAATAAGCTTATTCTGTAAGTGATGGACATGGCCCACCGGGGCGTGCTTATGGCATCCAATGCATTACATGAGCCCCATCATTAGATTTAGACCCCCCACAAATAAAGCTGATCCAACCATCAAGTGGACCACAATGTGAATATGTGAATTAGGAGGCTTTTGGATGGCTGTCCTTTTGTTTCTTAGCTGGGGCCTACTATATTTTTATATGCCATTTCAATCAGTTCATCACTAGGATTTCCCATATATCAGGCCAATACAATCATTTGGTGGGCCACATTATAGAAAACAATGGGCATCCATCCAATGGTGAGGTGAATGTCATGTACGGTGGGCCCCACACGCAACACATTTAAAATAAGCCTGTTTCTTGCAGAGGAACCGGCCTCTTAAGCCATATATAGCAACTACCGGCGAAGATTGATTTTCGAACGGGAGCTTTCCCGTAGACTTGTTCAATTATATAATTCTCGGACAAGGAGCCCACAGTGGATTCATGGTGGAGTGATCCAGATCGTTGCTAGAGTGGAGACTACAGTGGATGGGTTTTGCTCTTAAAAAGTCTCCGATTGGAGAATCCTTGAGCTTCTATAAGTGGTATGAAAATAGATGGTCAAGAAAAGAGATATGACTATGGTGCAGATTCAACTGAAAATGAGCCAAAGATGGATGGCTGTGATCTCTCGTTCTCGTAAATATCGTGCATTGTTCATCCACGGGGGCTTCTTCACTTCAACAGTCTTGATTATTGAACATTGGGCCTCAGTGTATTAACTGATAAAACTTTGATGCTCTGGAAGTGTGTGATGGATGATACTCAGGCACTTAGAAACTCCGCACGTGGCATAGAAGAAAATCAAATTAAACTGCCCAAACATGGTTCGTAGTTTATATATATCACGAACCAGAAGTTGCACTTATTTGACCATACGACTGTCCGGTTGATGGACATTTAATTATTGGACGGTTAGAAATGAAAATACCAGTGGTCCACGAATATCATTGAATCTATAATGGTGGGGCTCATGGATCGTTAATCTAGACCTTTGGATCTAATGGGCTCCAGTGTGGATGAGAGATCTTAGACATTCATCTCCGGCCTTCAGTTTTTCTGCTAAATGTGGACCATTGTTGCATATCTTCCTAACCACCTATTTGCAGCCGACCAATCCAAGGTTACGGTAGTTCCAACGTCGATATGTGATTTCACAATAATCTCCTAAATTTGAAGCTCCTAGATTTCAGGGACGCATTCATCCATGGTAAAGGTCCACCAGACACATGGTTTGGATCACAGGTTGGCAGGCCCCACTTATTAAAATTAAAGGCTCTAGGATGCTGCATGTTCTCGGACGGAGGGAGGTAGGCATCCAAAGGAACAACATGATGATTGATGAGTATACCGTTTGTCATCGAGACAAAGGACAATGTGTTTCGATGGATTCTAGGTGGAAGTAGCGGGGCCCACCGGACTACATCCCTGAATTTTTATTTTTATTTTTCTATTGTTTGGTGAAATGGTGGGCCCCACCATTCGCCGAGAATCTTGTTTACAACTAAGACGGTGTTTTAAAAAACGCAAGGCTCGTGTTAAATGAGGGACTGGGAGATCTGGCTGGATTGCATACGGATCATAGATCCGGACCATCCATCAGTTAGGGCACAATATAAACATGCTATGGACCAAAATATTAATGTTACAACTAATAAGGAAGGTCAAACATTTATGATACAAACAGTCCAAATTCAACGAATGTACGTTACTAATTTGATTAATTAATACCTATATCTTTTTTATACATGTCATGTTCACAGTGCATCCTATACGGGGTGAACGGACCTGATCTCTCGTACATGTACTGTCCGCCATGATTCTGACACGTCTTCTGCCCCCTCACATGAATAACTCCTCATTGAATCACGACAAAGGAAAAAAAAAACGTGCGCTCTTGATTTAAAATATCAGAGGGATAAGTATGAAAAATAATGCAGACGTTAACTTGTTTTTGAACAGCTTATAGCTATGTTAGATTGTTAGTTGGGGAGCGGATTAGTGAGACCCCAGACTCACCCAAGATGATGCGGCCCTTACCGTCGGGCCCACGTTAATGAATGTATTCTGTATCCATGCTGTCCATCCATTTTTCCAGATCATTTTAAAGCATAATACTAAAAATTAAGATTATGCAAATCTCATTGGAGCATACCAAGGAAAGTGTTGTGATTGAACGTCATATCATTAAAAGCTTCTTAGAGAGCACCGTAATGTTTTCGCATTGTTTATTTGCCATCCGGTCTGTTGATAAGGTCACGTAAGCCTGAATGAAGGGAAGAAACAAATATCAGATTGATCTAAAACTTTTCTGGCCCATTAATGTTCAATTGCCACCGTTTCTAATGGGATGGCCCACCTGATAATTAGATATGCTTCATTTTTGGAATAATACTCTAAAATTATCCGTAAAAACGTATGAACGGCGTGGATACAGAATACATAAATTAAAGTTGGCTCCACGGTAAGGGCCGCACCGTCTTGGGTGAGTCCGGGGTATCACCTAATCCGCTTTCTGTTAGTTGAGTTTCTCACCATTTTTAAATGGTGCTGATTCTTCAAATGTACACAAAGGCTTACTTGTATGGAAATCCGAACCGTCCAAATAGTTGATCCAGCTCAGTTGGAGTATAAATTAAATTACAGTGAGAAGATAATATCAACATATAACAGCTTGCATCAAAACATCTGCGACTCCCATGAAGTTTTCAAACGGTGGACGTTCAATTTCTACTGTATGGTCCACTTAGCCTTGGATCTACCTTATTTTTAAGCTGATGACCTAAAATGATCAGGAAAATTTGGATAGACGGGGAGGATAAAACCCATGCTAGGCGTCATAGAGCCCGTCCCGGGACCTAGTCCGTGGAGGTAGCAGCAGGACGGACACGGTTTCGGTGGATCTCCGGATCCCTAACTGTGGGGCCCACCATGATGTATGTTTCTTATAACCACACTGACACCCCCCATCATTCTTGCGAGACCATTTTGGGTTACGAGCCCAAATATTCAGCAATCCAAATTAATTTCAAGTCGATTGAACGCCCACCGTTAAAAACTTCTCAAGGCGTGTGATGTTTAATCACCATCGAACCTCCAGACAAGGTGAGGAAGACCTGGACAAGATGAACATACAAATATCATCTTGATTCAAAACTTTTGTGGCATGCACATAAGAAGTTTTTAATGACCCATCACTATTGTTTCTTGTGTGGTCCAACTGAGATTTGGATCTGCTGTATTTTTGGGCTAATACTGTAAAATGATCCTGTAAGATGGATGAACGGCTTGTATATAAGAAACATAAATCACAGTGGGCCCTACAGTCAGGATCCACTGACCGCCACTCGGTGAAAGAAGCAAGCACGTACTCAGCTCTCTACATGCACGGGATTTGATTAGATAGCAAGTCACTGGGAAGCCCAATTGTACTCTTGCACTGCTAGTCAAACTAAGTCCCAGCTTAGTGTCTAGTTTTCATCCACGTCATTCATCCATTTTGTCCCATCATTTTATGGAATCAGCCCAAAATTGAGGTAGATACGAGGCTTAAGTGAACCACACAATGGGGATTGAATGCCAACCATTAATATCTTGGAAGCTACCAGAAGTTTTGATCAAGCTAACTTCTGTGTTTTCTCTTCATCTAAGTCTATGCAACCTTACGAACAAGTCGGATGGCAAATAAATACCACGGTGGCCTATAAAGACTCTAATTGTGCCTCATTGTCATCACTAACAATCTAGATAAAACTCAAACATTACGGTGAGCCCCCCTACAGAGTTAATCCATGCAAGAACTGAGATCATTTTAAGGTAAAAGTGAGGCAGGTCCAAGGATGAAGAGGACCACACCAAATCATCATCTGCTATTAAAAACTTCTCCTAGTCTATTGTGATGTTTATCAGCCATCCAATGTATTCATAAGGTCACACACTCACATGGACCTGGATGAAGGGAAAACTCAAACACCATCTTGATCAAAACTTATGCTGCTCGCAAGAAGTTTTAATGGTGGGCATTCAATCCCCACTATATATAGGTCCACTGTGCCTTTGATTTGCCTCATTTTTGGGCTACTGCCATCAAATGATTAGGTAAAATGAAAGGACATAGTGGATTAAACCCATGCATCACGGTGGGCCCTACAGATCCCCTGCCTGGGGACATAATCTGCCTCATTTGCAGTGGACAAAGATTGCGTCGTTCCCACGTCTGGGTAGACTTGATCGTGGCAGGGCTCTTAAGATAATGATGTGTATGTTTTACCAGCCGTTTATCCATTTGAAAGATCATTTTAAAAAATAAGCCAAAAACGAAGCAAATCCGGGATTCGAATAGGCTATACAAGGTAAACGCCGATGGTTAAAAAAACTAACCTAAGCTTACATTTGTTTTTTCCTTTATCAAGGACTATATTATCGTATGAACAGGTTAGATGGCAAATACACATAGTTTAAGACACTATAAAAGGTTTTAGCTGGGGATGTACATTGAGAGCTCAACTTGGCTTGGCCACTAGCTGACACCAGCTTGAACTCAGCTCGTCTCAATCCTCGAGCTTGATTGGCTAGCTTGGCTCAGGTCGATTTAGTCAGCAGCCCAGGCTAGTTCGAGTTGAGTTCAAGCCAAGTTCAAATTGAGTTTGTCTATGCAACATTTTTATATAAACCTGAACGACACCTTAATTTAATATCTCACTGTATATAAAACACCAGTAGTAGTTTCAAAGTATTTTATCAAATACCTTCTAAGCAACATAAAAATCAAGAAAAAAAAAAAATAATTTTTTCATATACAAACCTTCCTCGCCACTAGCCACACTTCGTTGAGTCATTTCATTAAACACTTGGTAAGTGACATCAATATCAGAGTAACCAAGTCACCAACCTAGTTCGATTCAAGTTGGGTTCAATCCGAGTCGAGTCGAGTCGAGTCGAGCTTCAAACTCATTTTCAAGCTCAAAAAATCAGCTCAAACTTAGCTGCGAACTGAGTTGAATCGAGCTTACTCGACTCGAGTCGAGTGAGCTAACTGGGTTCGTGTACACCCCTAGTTTTTGCTACACGCGTCATTATCACCATCACCGCTCCTTCCTGTAGTGTGTTCCGGTTAAGCCTTGGTTTTATCTCATTTTTCTGTTCACGTCCTAAAATGATCTAGTAAAATAGATGGACGGTGTGGACGAAACACATACATCACAGTGGCCCACTGAGCCCGCCCCAGGACCCAGTCCGCCCTGGCACGGGCACGACGCGATCCGCTTCCAAATTTGCCAACCGATCATCGTGGGTTCCACGTGAAAATCATTTGTCGCAATAAATAAGACGAAAACGAACCCTTGCACGGTAACCGCGTTTCAATCGGACAAGTGGGCCACACCGTTCGGTAATCCAGACCACCGGTTTGATTGCGACCCATAACAACCTTGCCGCAAGAAAATTGCGGAAGATTCACTTTTTTCTTTTTCAGTTGAACGTGGACAGCTGTTCTATTTCTTTCATTAGCTGTAGGCCACAAATCGAAGCGTTGTGATCGGACTGCGGCAGGAGATATTTTGGATATCTTCCATCAACGTGGATATCCGCCATACCAATGTTCTGGATTACCGAAAAATGGACCCCACTTCTCAGAATTGAAAAACGGTGTATACTGTGCAGAGATGCTGAAGGCGTATCATATCATTGAAGAATAGTAGGTGGGCCATTTCTCGTAATCTTCACCTTCGTTGACGATCTCGCCCTCAATTTCGTCACAAAATAAATATGATTTCACAAGAATACAAACAGCTCATTTTCATCACAAAATAAATATGATTTCACAAGAATACAAAGATATCAGAATCTCCGCCGACCATATTCTTTGTTTATTTCGTTTGTTCGGGTACAATGTGTGTTTTCAAATCTGGACCGTCCAAATTGTGCCATACTGCGGTGGATGGAACATGGACTGATGATCATGCTGGTGGGATGATCTTGATCATCTGATTTTGCCCACGGAAATTGAAGATTGACCAGTTTGATTTTAACCGTCCATTTAGTGGCCACCAATCAGGCTGTTCAGATTGTCCAATCAACACGATTTTCAAGGTATCCTCCGTGGGGAGCGGCGTAGGTGATGCCCTGACCTTCATGTAGGTATTGGTGATTGAACACCCCCATTAACAAATGAAGCAGATCTAAATCTCAGGTGGACGATAGGATAGGAAACAGTGGTGATTAAATACACGCCATTAAAAACTTCCTGGGGCCCACCTTGATGCCCACTTTAACTTTTTTTATCCATCCAACCTGTTGATAAGGTCACACAAACTAGACGAAGGAAAAATCAAAAAGAAAAACAAAAACGAAAAAAACAAAAAATCAGCTTGATCCAAGACTTTTATGGCCCACGAGAAGTTTCTAAAGGTCAATCATCAACTCTTTCATGTGGTGCAGTCCACCTGAGATTTGGATCTCCTTCAATTTTTTTCCTCATGTCCTAAAATGAGTTAGCAAAACAGATAGACGGTGTGGATATACAATATATGCATCATTAGAGGTGGCCCCACAGTCATGGCCACACCGTGTTGGGTGAGCCGGGGCCACACTTAATCCACTCCCTCCTCCATACACAATAGAGCCAACAGTTAGGATGACTAGATGGACTTATTTATTCCATCTCTTTCTCCGTCAGGCCTAGCCAAAGTCCCATGTGACTCGTCCGAGTTGACTCAGGCTCTCTCATTCCAACTCAGAGCCAGCCCAACTCGGCTGAGTCACAACTTGACTCGTGATGAAACGAGTTGGTCCGAGTCACTGAGTCTTAAAACCTCACAAAAGACTCCGCATATGAAACACTTTCCAGTGGTTAATATTCAAGCATTGATGAACACAGCTATCTTACACCTTACAAGACCTAGAACATGACCCACATCATCATCCCATCAGAAACCATGCAATGGTTCAGATTCAAAATCTCCTACTTGCAATCAAACTTCATCTCCATTCCAATTTCCTTTCATCTTGGGGCCAGTAGGCCCTTCTTCCCCTAACACTTCCTTAGGAAGATCATTAACCAATTTCTCCAATGCAGACTTGAGCTTGCGAGGAAGCAGTTTCCCCACCTTACGTATCTCGCTTGCAACATCATAGTCAACCTTTGGGCCCCACTCCCTTGCATAACTGAGCCATGGTGGTCCAACAACCGAACCCAAGTGATCGGCAGCCACCAACAAGAACCGCCGGCCGGTGTCCATGCCAATCTTCCCTTTAGCAGTGTCATTCCTTATACCAATGCCCAGCTTGGTATTCCCTTGCAGCACAAGCCCTGGCTTAGGATAGAAAGCATGGCCATGCAATGATGCATATGTTGCAGCTTTGTTTCCTGCTTGGAACTCTAGCTCTGATGCATCCATCCATCTTCCACCGCTATGTTCTGAGAAATACACCCTCCAAAGCTCTCCATTGAAGTTACTCACCCTCAATGTCACATGCTCCCAATCACCCACATGTTCCCCTATCTTCCCAAGTGATACATTTATAAATTCCACCTTGGCCCTCGATGGCCCATTGAAAGGATAAAAGACCCAGATCGCGATATCGGTGAATGTCCCGCCTAGCATTGGTTTCACATGTAAATAACACTCGGCGCTCTGTACATCTCCTCTTTTAACCTTTTCTTTGGCCCCATTGTCGATGGGAAGATCTAACCAGTATGTTCCATCATTCGAACCGCCTTGGGGAAGGTTTGAGCCAGTTGGGTCGATCGGGGTAGGGCCCGAGCCGCCTTGTTTGTAGAGGAGAGCTCCATTGCTGAAGAACCAGCTGACTGAGGAGGGGAAGTAGGACTCATCAGGATGCAAGTAGATCCATGGAGAGTAAGCTTGCATCAGTGCCTCAATTTGGCTGAGGTTAGGCATGTAAGATAAGCTAAAATCCTTGTTCTTCAAACAAGCCAAGGATATTGGTGAAGTGTCCCCATTCACATGGGCTATGAATGTACCTACACTAACACCAAGGGCTTGGATCCCCCTGGTGGTCGGCCTGGAACCATAGACATTCACCCCACTTGAGTTATTCGACTTATCGGCCCCCCATATCCAGGTGTCATTCTCACATGCATCAGTGAGGTCGGAACGGACACATCGGATTTCATCAAGGGATGGTTTGTCGGACGAGCTTGTCATCATGTTACCAACAGCTACATAACCTTGTGGTGGCGTCGGTAGCCAAATATAGCCATAACCATCTTGCTTAATTGTCGTGGATTGGCTGCTCCAAACAAGTGTGTAATCAATGGGCTTTGCGAGAGCATCACTGCCATCTTTCCCAACAAGGACCCACCCGAAAAGAGGTTTGTTGTTGGGCTGGCAATAGCAACCTAGCATGAAATATCCGGCAGGTACAGGTGAAGGATTGAAGAATGTGGCACCAAGATTGTCTTGTCCACCTTCATGTGTGGCCCAAACCTTAGTGAAGGTAGAGACCTGATACAACTCTAATTCTCCTAGTTTTATGCTACCAGTTGCAAATCCCACACCTGATACAAATGTAGCCAATGAAGAGAAGTTTGAAAACGAAGGGAATGAATTTTGGACATGGAGAAATGCGGAGGAGATTCATGGAAGAGGTACCAACTTGCCACGGGTGAGGGAGATCCAGGTCAGTCATCATGTAGGGCCCACTATGAACATGCTTTGCATCTACTCATCAGGGCATGTTCATGATGGCCCCCACCTGTTGAATGGCTTGGATCTTGCGTATGCCACAAAACGCCTCGACATCTCTTGGAAATAACATGACTAGTATTGAAATCACCTGATGGCCATGATGGTATTGATGATGGCAGCCTGAATGTTGTCTCAATGGGCAAAACCTCTTTTTTCTTGGAGAGAGGCACCTTTCCAAAAAGTTCAAGGCAGTTTCCCATGGGTAGAGAGATGGTAGTGTTAAGAAGAGGAATTCAATGAGAAATAAGAATAAAGAGATGCTTATGAAGTATATATGCTTCTATGAGTGGGAGAATTTCTTCTTTTCATCTAATATGCTACTTTTTGTCCTATTTGAAACTGCAAAGATGAACAAACTGGCCAATGCTTTAAAGGAGAAAATGGGTTGCGTGCAAGGGAACTCAGAAGAGTCTAAAGCTTTAGAACTACACCTAGCTTCCCTTCTAAAGTTGGTTAGGATTGATATTTTCATATCCTTTTTATGGGTATGACATCACGTTTCCCTTAGCTTTTCTAACAATATGATACTTTCATTGATATTTTTCAATTTTAATTGGTGTGGTGTGGGCTTTCAAGGATAGAAATGCTACAGTGCACTCAAAAGTACTGTAAGTTATAGTGCTCCAAGCTGCACTGGGATACTTAAAACAGTCCAATCCACTGATCAAGATTGTTCATTAGGTCCAATGCACACTTCAAGAGCCAGCATGCAAAGATCACAGCTATTAATGCCCTTTAATATGGACGGTCAAGATCATTTTCACAAAAATAGGTCTTATAACAATTTGATCCATCTATTCCTCAGGAACCCTCGGGGATTGCTTATGATTATAAAGAATTGCTTCTTTTATGCAATTGTAATCATCCAATCCATGGCTTGGAAAAAGGATGGCTATAGAAAAATAAGGCCCAGTCAAGTATTGATTGAAATATCCAATCTGTGAATTTTTGCATGGCAGGCCATGAAATGTCTTCTGAACTTAATGGACATTTCAGATCAATCAATTGACTAAGTGAACTGATGTAACTCGGAGCACCATAACTTATAGTGCTCTCAGTGTACTGGATCATTTCTTTTTCTCCCAAATTTGAACTTACCCTTTGATTAGATCATCAACCAGCCTTAAGTGGGGTTTGATGGCCATACATCTCCTGAGTTACCATAGAAAAGCCCAGTCATGTGGATGGCCCACCACTAACCATGTATTTTCCACATGTTTGACGAATAATTTAAAATAATAATAATAAAACTATGTTATTCTAGTAAAGCAAACAAACAATAGTAATTATCTTGTGGAAGATGTGAAACATTTTCCAATTTTGGATGGCAGGACAAATGCGCCAGGGCCGGGCTTCTCCAAATCATACTTTCTTTAATAGGCGTGCTTAGATCAGTGCAAAATCTGGGGAACAATCTAACCAATGTATTGCAATGTGATACATCCGGATTTTAGCATTCGAATCTGGATAATCTTCCAATGAACAAAACCATTCGCAATGAGCCTAAACTTGTATGATGGATATACAACAAATAAAAATTCTTACATTGGATTATTTCAACGATTTGAAATTTGGGTCTTTTGCGTCACCATAACCTTTGTGTGATCAAAAGGGTAGAAATGTTCAACCTGTTAAGCTTTTTTCTGGCATCCCATCCAGGGGAGACCTACCACATGAACGGTCTGCATACTGAGAAAAAACCAATTCAAATGGCCAAACTGCCAGCATTTCACATTTCAATATATTAGGATGTATTCAAGCAAACCCTCTTTTGCATGACTTACCGTGTAAGAAATATAGTTGCTACAGAAGTCCAAACTACTTCCCATGCTTCACCTGATCAGCTCAATATCTCACATGATCTTCAAACCTGTCAGTATCCCTTCAGCAATTACCAACATAGCATCTTGCATCATCTTCTAATGCACAGGATCCCTTTCACCTTTTCCAATATCTGCCATTTATCACACATTAGACCATGAGGGTGTACATATGCACATACATGCAACTGCGGTTGTGGAAATTTTTAGACTCTTTGGTATTTGGTTTTTCTTGATATTCAACTACCGAGCAGTGGAGCTGTGGACCTTTTCATAAGGAACATTGGGATGTACAAGAACTTGCTACATGATGAAACAATGGAACCAAACAAAAATAACCACACAAGCATTGGAAGAAAAATGGTTACTTGTCATAATTGCAAGAACACTTATATTTGGAGAAATTACAAGATATTAGGGTGCATTTAATTGCACCAGATATCATGAAATTTCATGATATTGGGAGCAACCAAACACATTTGAGGACCAAAACCAGGTACAAAAATAGAGATATTCTGTTCATCAGGACTAAATCCCAGTGTGAAGTGTTTGATGGCCGCTCTGTATTATACCCAGGTAGAAGAAAAGGATACAAAATAGAAGAATTTACAACTGCGAGTGCAATAGCCTGGTCTTAGCACATAGAAAATGATCATCAAGAATAGTCAAGAGTACCCATTTCGGAAGTTGGCTCAGACTCAAGATGCAGCTGACTCCAAACTCCAAATCCAAGCTTTTGAACCTTGTAGAGAGGATATTCTCATTGCATGTATAAGAATGCACTCACCAACACTGGTGTTGGTAAACGAGACATTTCAATGACTGCCCACATAAGAAGCTTTTCAACAGAATCAATTTCACTGCTAAGGATAAAGAATTGAATTAAATTAAGCATGATGAAAGTCCTTAGTATTTAACTTTCTTTGGTGATGACCGAGGATAATCTGAATAGGCAGTGGTCTTGAGATTCAAAGAGAAGAAAGGTGTTGGGGCAAGCTACAACCTTAGTTATCATATAGTTCTTGGGTTAGCATTAGCTTTCGCCATGGCATGACGTGCCACAAATGATTCAACAAGTGGGTTCACCAGATCCGGTGCCTCGTCCTTCAAAACCAGAGACAATAAATAATCAGAAATCAAGCATCACATGACTTAGGCAGAACCAAGACTGGCAAAGCCCACAACTCACCTCTACATGCAGCCACAATCATGGTTCTAAGACTCAGACGACAGAGTCCCATGCAACTCATCCGAGTTTGCTCAGACTCAGTCAGACCTGATCCAGTTTGACACCACGAGTCACCACTGACTCGGGCGAGTCCCAACTCAATTCAAGACTGGATGAGTTGGTCCAAAGTTGCTGAGTCTGTTAACCATGCTCACAATGCCAATATGGCACCTTTGGAGCATTGTATCAGTGGGTCAATTGGTCCCATGGTCTACATGACCTGGCCCAAAAATCAGGCCCTACTCATCAGGGAAACCAAACATGTGCAAAGACACTCTACGTTTGAAAAAGTCAACTAGGGTATGCATTCAAGATTCACATTGAATCTATCTGAGACCAGCCTGACTTTTTCCCTAGTCATCTACCATGGTGAGGCCCACCTGATGCACAGCTTGCATGACCTACATTTTTTAGGTTGGCACATTAAACCGCATGTAGGCTTGACAGATATTTAAAAGCCATCCTACAAGGGGTAGAAAGAACCTGGGGGCAATGGCCAACGTTAGGAAGGACGATAAAATCTTCTACTGCATCAAAATCGCCATACGCTTTTCCAAGCTTGATTGGCTCCCACGGGTCCTTGTCTCCCCATGCCACTAGAACCGGGCACTTCAAAGAAAGAAGAAAAAAGACACAGAATTGCAGAACCAACTTCATGAATTGGAGGAACCGAAAGGCTAAAAGAAATGGCATTTGACATCGTGTGGGGCAATGCCTAACCTTAACTTGAGTGAGCAGTTCGTCAGGCAGAGGACCACCTGAGTAGCAAATGAAATCAAGAAACACATCAACAGCTCCAGGCTCCAGTCCTGGCAGTAGTATCTTCTGAACGAGCTCATCTGTTACCTTGGAAGTGTCATAGTAACACTGGAAGCCACCCGTCAAAACATTCACAACAGCCACAATAAGAAAAGTTTTAGTAAATTTGAGCAGCATATTCATATCTGAACTTGGCAGCACAACTTTTCAAAGATATTACATGGTCAGTGCGAGAAACCTGACTTTTCCTTGTCATGCATGTATTTTGCCTATAGGCTAAGTTGGTTACATTTCCATAACCTTTACTCAAATAACATTAATATCACATGCACCTCTGTAAGGGCAGAGGTGCATGTGGCACGTGTACATAATCCATCCTCTGTAGGGGGGTGGATAATCGAAACCATTCCATTGAAGGACTTTATGCAGAGAGGGAGAGAGAGAGAGAGAGAGAGAGAGAGAGAGAGAGAGAGAGAGAGAGAGGGGTCCTCAATTCAAGCAATTAGGATTATCCAGTCAGGGTAATTTTTTCATGCATGCGATATTTAGTTGTGCACCCTATATTCAAACCACATTTGGAATGACAGCGAGTTCATCCAGAACTTCATGCTGCTCTAGACACCAACTGCACGCGATATTTACACTATGAGCAGTGTCGGGTCTAACCATGTGAGCATATGAATCATGTGGGTAATCATGTTTGTGGCGTTCCCTGATTTTTTTAGCAGCCAAATACCCAAACATGACCTTTCATGTATGGGTGCTTCGCGCTAAGTGGTTTACCTGGCAATGGCCCTACCATGACCTTATTTTGCTTGTTCATGCTTTCAGGCATGCATCTAATAGCTGTGCTCAATACCGGTAAGCTCATATTGGCATGTGAGTGGTGTCAATGAGAATCTCTGCCATGCCAGTTCCAAAAACCCAGTAAAAGAGGAAGCAGATTTCCGGTGGGCAGCTGACCATAAAACTTTTCCCAATCTACCATTTTGGGGAGGTTAGGATTGCAGAAAAAAAAATAATAATAATTGTAGTGATTATCCAATGATAGATTCCCAAGGAGTGAAAATCTCATTTTTGTGAGACATTGCTCACGTTGTATTTTGTGCTGGGGAAATTTACTATGGAAAAGTGTAATGATTGTTGTGTAAAATCCACTACTATTTTGCTATCCAAACATAGTAAAATGTCCCATCATGAGATAAGTGTTTCCTTTTCCTTTCTTTTCTTCTGTTTTCCCTCAATCCAAACAGGCCAAGCATACCCCAATTGCTAGGAGAAAGGATGAAATAATGATGACAATAATGATGAAGTCAACAACCAACCCATCCCATTACACACACTCCAGAATCTGATGTGCCCAACATTTGAATTTTAAACTTTACTAAAAGAGAACTTTCATATCCAAACAATTTCAGTGGAGGAATACCTGACAAAGAATACTTCTCACAGATTTTGGAGTGGCAACAGCTTTGTAGAAGAGTTGCCCCACAACTGTATTCCTGTCATAATAATGTGTCACGGGTTTAAATCAACCTAAGGAAACGGTCCAACGAGATCACACACACACACACACACAACGAGATCACACACACACACACACACACACGGCTTATATTTTCCAATAAAAAAACTTAAAGCAGGGTTTTTACCTTAACAGACTCTGAAATGATCGAATAAAAGGCCTTCCATACCAAGGCTGCTTCTTTATATGAAGCATACGTAGGGATATGTTTAGAAGGAGAATGCCCTTGCAGATCTGAGGCTCCATAATGGCTGCTTGAAGACCAACTACTCCTGCACAAAAACCACAAATTTGAGGACTCAGGGTATAACGAATTAAACCTTGGGAAAATACAGGTAGACAATGGATTAGACAGGACAAGCATGAGCTAGGGAAATATTTGCCATCAGTATGCTTATTTTTTGAAGAAAACCATCTATTAAAAGAAGATAAGGCAACGTTTTGGACAAAGGGCTACTAAAGTGGGAGCTCTCCACACAACTCTTTCTGATTTTCTCAGATTTCTTCTTCTTCTTCTTCTTTCTTTTCTAGTATCCACGTCATTTTCTCTCTCTGAGGACTCATGAATAACCGCTTGGAGTTTCGGTAGTTCTGTGGACTACTTAGATAATTGCACTCTATGCAGGCACACACTTCAACCCCATGCACGTGAGAGATCAATGCCCACATGATATCTAGCCAGCTTGATTGTTGGGCCCGTGCATGTTAAGAGCAGAGCCCACATGGTAAATGACTTGGATCTTAAACAAAATTTCAATTGTCACAGAGTCACGTGTTGTGCACCCACCCCACACAGTTCCCTGCCAGTTGGCTTATTAATCACCTGGATCCTCGTGACAATTCAAAAAATAACATGATGGAGAAATAATTACTAGAGCTGGCAATGGCCCAGGCCATCTGATCTTTAGTCCCACGGACTGAGCCTGAAAATGCCGGGGAGCCACATTCGTTGCAGCCCATAGAAACAGCTCAAACCATAAATGGGGAAATTTTTGGTAGAAACTATATGATTAATTAAACCCTCTTGAGTAATATGAAGTAAACACAATATCCAACTTAAATGTAAGGAAGAAAAAAACCCTAGCTATAGAAGAATGTATAAACTTCCCACAGTATCGTGACAGAATTAATGATAAAAGTCAAAAAGTTCTAAACCCATAGTTTACTCTTTAAAACCTACTCGGTATTCTATTAGTTTAAACTCTTTAAAACCTCCTCAATATGCGACAACTACGGACCTATACTCATTTTAGTTAACAGTAATTATGTATTAGATATCATAATTTTAAATTATGAGTTCTCCTTATTACTTAAATCCTCAACAAAATCTCTAATACATAATTACAGTTAACTAAAATGAGATGAACTCATTTTTAAGTGGCACCCAAACAGACCTAAATTATCTTTCAAAGGGTGTTGGTGTTAATATCGCTGTTCTTTGCTTTTGAGCAAAGATTCTTAAATGAGTTGTAGCCTGTAGGATACTTTTCTATATAAAAGTGGTCATCTGTCATCAACTTTAATATGATAGAGGATTTGATGCTACATTACCAGCAAACTGATTCACATATTAGAATTACAGGTTCTTGTTTGGCACCATTGATGCGGACACCAGGCCATTCAAAGTATATCAACGCAGGAGGCGTGCATTACCCGTGTCAATGTGATTAAATAACGGATACGGGTCGGATTGCTAGAGGTCGAAGATCTTACACATGTGTTCGTGACATGTGTGAGTTGCTTAGAGGAGACATTTGGACCATTGCATCGCGAGAAGGGTGTGATCGGACCGTTGGATCGTCACGGCCCACCTTGGCCCACCTTCATTGCACCACCTTCACGGCACTATCGTTGGGGCCCATTAGGCATCTTAAATTTCTATTTAGTTTATGAACATTTGAATTAATTATGTTTTGAAATAGTTTGTGCACAATTTTGTGTGAATTTCTTTTTTTTGAAACTTTTTTTTAGTAAGGGTATTTTCGTAATTTTATATAATTACAAATTTTATAAGGGTTTCCCTAAACCCATAACATATTATATTATGTTGAAAAAAAAAAAAAAAAAAAAAAGAGCTTTCTGCTTCTGACGATCTCGTCTTCAACTTCCAGTGATTGAAAGAGGGCATGAGGCCCAGGTAAACGATTTCTCATCCCTTACTTCTTTCTCCTTCTCTCTTTTCTAAAGGTATTCTTTTCTTTACCCCATTTTCTTCTTTTTCGCCTAATCTCAAAATATTGTCATTCCCTTTTCATCCCCACATAAAACCCATCACTCAAATCTACATTTGAAGAACCACCATAATTTTTTTCTGAATTTTTCAGATTTTCAATCCAGGAAATTCCTATTTTTCTGGATTAGAAAATCCACTTGGATCGTTAGATGGACCTATTGCAAGACGAAAGTTCTATATTTTGCCGAATCCAATTAAATTCAGATTTTAAGATTCTACACTTTGTGTTTGTGATGGATGGCCCTAATCAATGCTATATCGACCTTATTTCGTTCTTGTATTTATGATGTATGAATCAGGCTGATATTTATTTATTTTTAAGATTGCATGAATCTGCCCCTTTTCAAATACCATGATCATTTAAGGTTAGATTAGGCCGTCGTATATCAATTTTGGTATCAGAGAAGGTTCCTTGCATTGGGTCGTCTTAGATCGAGTTATCAAGGTCTAGATTTTTATTTTTATTTCTTATTATTATTATTTTTTTCTAGGGTTTCATGCATCGCATATAAAGTCTAGATCTGAATTTTTTCACATTTGCATCATTCTAAAGGTTAGGATCAGCGGTGTTTATAGTCTTGTGTCAAAACAATCTCCCGAAGTCATGTTTTAGGAAACCTAAGTTGAGTCTTATTGTGTATGCCCACTCGGACTGGTAGAGGATTTGGTCTACACCTGATTTTCAATATGGAACAGTTGACTGAGATGATGAACACGATCAACCAACGTTTGGCCACCATTGAGGCGCAATCTAGGAACACGAATACCCGTATGGATCAGATAGAAGCGTCCCTAAGAGAAATCTCCGACATTGGAGGGGATGAACAGTCTCACGTAGGGGGAGTAGTTGAGGAATGGGTAGAAAATCGTGGTAGAGGTCGTGGAGCACGTGGCCCAGGGGTAGGACGTGGAGGGGAGCGAAATCCGCAACCCGCTGTTGAGTATCAAGACCGTTATGATGTCAATGAGAGGGTCTTAAAGAGTGTTAAAGTAGATGCTTCTAGTTTTGATGGGCGTCTTGACCCAAAAGCATTCATTGATTGGTTAGCAGATATGGACCATTATTTCGAATGGTATGAGATATCTGAGAACCGACAGGTGCGGTTTGCGAAAATGAAACTTGTGGGTCAAGCTAAATTGTTTTGGACAAATACGGAGCATAGGATCGAGAGATCAGGAGGTGTCTCAGTAGCACATTGGGTAGAGATGGAGTTATTAAAGGAAAAATATCTTCCTCTCTCTTACCGTCAAAAGTTCCTAGATCAGTGGCAAGCATTACGCCAAGGATCTATGTCGGTTGCAGATTACATCGCAAAATTTGAGGAGTATATGATGCGGTGTGATATTCAGGAGGATCCCTTAGGGCCTGTTTGGATTCGTGTATGGTATTGTATTGTATTGTATTGTATTTGGGTACTATTCATGTATACGTTGGATGGTTTTCAGAATACACCCAAATCAATCAGATACTAATCAATGTTTGGATAGGAGGTATTGTTTGGCATAGTATACAATACGTTATACAGATCAATGTTTAGATAAGACATATTATGTCTGCGTATTGTACAATCTTAATTGGGTCGGGTGGCCTGTTTGACGTATGGAACTTTTTGATTTCTAGCCCAAATGATTTTCACGTTGAAATGTACCAAATGAACGGTCCCGATCGTACATTGCATAGGTACTAGATATCTTGTAATCGTACAAATTTCAAACTTTCATCCGCTGCCGAATACAGTGCAATGAATACAAAGTCTTGATTGCAAGTCTGTATTCTGACAACACTATACTGCGCTTTCGATTTTTTAGAAACGGTATGAAATCGCGCGCATAGAATGCGACGCTTGTATACTCCTATCCAAACGCCGAATAATGGAAATATTCGGGAATATTCAATTATAATACGATACAATGCACTCTTATACGCGAATCCAAACAGGCCCTTAGTGACGCTGGCGCATTTCAAGGTGGGTCTTCGCATGGATCTACAACGTGAGCTTATGACCCATGCAGTGAGTGACTTGGATCAGGCTTACCAAGTTGTACATGAGTTAGAACTTTACCTAAAGTCTCCTGTCACGAGGCGCTTTGAGTCCCGAGACTCTACTGTTAGATCTAGTTTTCAGGGAACAAAACCTAACATTGGAAGTCAGCCTAGGGCGCAGGCTAGTGCACCACTTAAGCCCAAGGATGATAAGGGCAAATGTGTCTTTGGTGTCAATCCTGACAGTGGTAATCACTTGAGATATTATGAGTGTGGAGGTACAGGTCATTTTGCATACCAGTGCACGGCAAAGACTCGTGGGAAAGCCCTAGTCATAGACGAGTCAAATGAAAATGCGGATGACATGGGTGATTATGAAGTTGAGGAATATCATCCAGAGATATGTGCTAGTGATTATGAAAAAGAAGAATCAGAGACTGCACCACTAGCTGTAGTTAGATGTGCTTTAGCACAGGCCAAAGAGAGTGATGATTGACGCAGAAGCACAATTTTCTACACGTTTATCAAGAGCAGTGATAAAAATTGCAAAGTCATCGTGGATAGTGGTAGTTGTACCAATGTGGTCTCAGCTAGCACAGTCACTCGTTTGGGTTTAAAACCCATCTCTCACCCTCAACCCTACAAGGTTTCTTGGGTTGACATGTCTTCTATGCATGTGTACCAGCAGTGTTTAGTCCCCATCCAAATCGGTTCATATAAAGACATGTTGTGGTGTGATGTTTTACGTATGGATGTAGGTCACATCATTCTAGGGAGGCCGTGGTTATACGATAGAATGTCATGATTTTTGGTCATTCGAACGTGTGTACATTCACGCATGAGGGCAAGAAAATCAAGATTAATCCATTGCCACCCAAGAGCCACACGGACAATGCTATGGATGTGAAAACGAGTGAGTCAAGGAAGGATGTGAGGAAATTTATTCCGAAGTCTCTAAATATCATAAAAGCAAAAGAGTTTGAGAAAGAGATAGAGGATGATTCGACGGTGTACGCCCTAATGGCTAGAGAAGTTACACCCAAGGTTCATGTAGAGTTATCCCCTGAGGTGACTTCGATTCTTGAGGAGTACAGTGATGTATTCCCTGAGGATTTACCAGATCTGCTTCCACCTATGCAGGACATCCAACATGCCATTGATTTCATCTCAGGGTCTACTTTATCGAACCTTCCTCATTACAGGATGAATCCTGCAGAGCAAGCAGAGTTGCGTATGCAGGTAAATGAGCTCCTGGAAAAAGGTTTCATTCGTGAGAGCATGAGTCCATGTGTCGTACCAGCACTATTAACGCCTAAGAAAGATGGTACGTGGCGGATGTGTGTGGATAGTAGGGCCATTAATAAGATCACGATCAAGTATCGATTTCCGATACCGAGGCTTGATGATATGTTAGACATGATGGCCAGATCCACAATTTTTTTCAAGATAGACCTTAAGAGCGGGTATCACCAAATACGCATACGCCCTAGAGATGAGTGGAAGTCAGCCTTCAAGACGAAGGATGGGTTGTACGAGTGGTTGGTCATACCCTTTGACTTGACTAATGCACCCAGTACTTTTATGCCTGTGATAACCCAGGTTTTGAGACCCTTTATGGATAAGTTCTTAGTGGTTTATTTTGATGACATACTCATATATAGTACCACTAAAGAGCTGCATCTCGACCACTTGAGGTAGGTCTATAGTGTCCTGAGGGTGGAGAGGTTATGTGCAAACCTTAAGAAATGTTCGGTCCTGTCTAATAGGGTTGTCTTCTTAGGGTTCATAGTGTCATCTGTAGGGATGCGAGCAGATCCAGAAAAAGTCAAGGCCATAGCTGACTGGCCTGAACCGCGGAACATACATGAAGTGAGAAGCTTTCATGGCTTAGCCACATTTTATCATCGGTTCATTCGAGGGTTTAAGACTATTATGGCTCCCATTACTGATTGCTTTAAAAAGGGAGAGTTCATATGCTCTAAGGCCACAACTAAGGCATTCAAAGATATTAAGGGCAAGATAATAGAAGCTCCCGTCATGCGTCTTTCAAATTTTTAAAGTCTTTGAAGTAGCGTGTGATGCTTCAGGCGTAGATATAGGAGGAGTACTAAGCCAAGAGGGTCATCCAGTTGCCTATTTCAGTGAGAAACTGAATGAGACAAAACAAAAGTATTCTACTTATGACAAAGAATTTTATACGGTTGTGCAGTCGTTACGTCATTGGCGTCATTATCTTCTACCGCAAGAATTTGTCTTATTTTCTGATCACGAGGCTTTGAGGTATTTGAATTCCCAAAAGAAGTTTAACCCAAGGCATGCCAAGTGGGCAGCATTTTCTTCAGGAATATTCATTTGTCTTGAAACATAAAGCCGGGACCGAGAACAAACCAGCCGATGCCCTTAGTAAGAGAGTGACATTGCTCAACTCCTTGAGTGTAGAAGTTGTCGGGTTTGAGCAATTGATAGACGAGTATCCCATGCGTCCGGATTTTAGGGGAACATACATGTCACTCTTAGGTGCCCAACATAGTTCGGGTGAGTTTATGCTGAAAGATGGTTTCCTTTTCAAAGGAGACCGACTTTGTATTCCCCGCACTTCCCTCTGGGATTTTCTTGTTTGGGAGCTTCATGCTGGAGGTATTGCTGACCATTTTTGTCGAGATAAGACCATCGCCTTAGTGGAGGATCGATTTTATTGGCCAAGTCTCAAGTGAGACGTAGCCAAAATTTTAGGGCAATGTCGAACATGTCAACTGGTAAAACAGAAGAAGCAGAATACTGGATTGTACACGCCATTGTCAGTGCCACATGCACTATGGCAAGACATCAGTATGGATTTCGTGCTTAGACTTCCCAAGACAATTAAAAAGCACGATTCCATTTTTGTGGTCGTGGACTGTTTCTCAAAAATGGATCATTGGATCGCGAGGAGGGTGTGATCGAACCATTGGATCATCACGGCCCACCTTGGCCCACCTTCATTGCACCACCTTTACAGCACTATCATCGGGGCCCATTGGGCATCTTAAATTTCTATTTAGTTTATGAACATTTGAATTAATTATGTTTTGAGATAGTTTGTGCACAATTTTGTGTGAATTTCTTTTTTTTAAAACTTTTTTTTAGTAGGGGTATTTTGGTAAAGCTTTCAGCTTCTGACGATCTCGTCTTCAACTTCCAGTGATTGGAAGAGGGCGTGAGGCCCAGGTAAACGATTTCTCATCCCCTACTTCTTTCTCCTTCTCTCTTTTCTAAAGGTATTCTTTTCTTTACCCCATTTTCTTCTTTTTCTCCTAATCTCAAAAGATTGTCATTCCCTTTTCATCCCCACATAAAACCCATCACTCAAATCTACATTTGAAGAACCACCATAATTTTTTTCTGAATTTTCTAGATTTCCAATCTAGGAAATTCCTATTTTTCTGGATTAAAAAATTCACTTGGATTGTTAGACGGACCTATTGCAAGACGAAAGTTTTATTTTTCGCTGGATCCAATTAAATTCAGATTTTAAAATTCTACACTTCGTGTTTGTGATGGATGGCCCTAATCAATGCTATATCGAACTTATTTCGTTCTTGTGTTTATGATGTATGAATCAGGCTGATATTTATTTATTTTTAAGATTGCATGAATCTGCCCCTTTTCAAATACCAAGATCATTTAAGGTTAGATTAGGCTGTCCTACATCAATTACCCTTTCTTTCTATTAGTTGCTTTGTGCAAAATGTTCTTTTGCAACATTAGCCATTGTGCAGCATGCCAGTTTGGCACTTGAAATGCAATACCATTTTTTCTCTTGCTCATCCAATGAATCATATTTTCTCTGATCAACAAAAGATGCCCGGTTAAAGGTTCATTAGGGCACCCCACTCTACTGAAACCTAGGTTTTGGAATTGAAGGACAGTGTATTCCTACTTGGTGTAAACCCTGACATGCTTCATTAGATTAAGATGTTATTTCATAAACATTGTGATTTCCCTTTAGAACAGAATCATCAACAACACAAAGAAAATGTCAAATTGTTTGAAGATGTCACTGCAAATTCTTAGCTCTCCTTTATTCATGTAACAAGAAGGAAAATTTGAGAAGGCATCAAAATTCAATATCATCTAAACAATTTTCACATCCAATGATAACTTAGCAGAAGTCATTACCTCCAATAGAGTTACATATAAAGAATGCTTCATCTTTGACCACATCAACACAAAACTCATTCAACTGAGTAGCCCAAGTCTCGAACGTATAAAATGAGTTGATCGGAAACTCACGTGGGTTTGGTTTGTCTGAATAACCATAACCAATAAGATCAATGGAATAAACCCTATGTGATTTTGCAAGGAAAGGAATGTTTTTCCTCCAATGGTCACTGTTAAAGGTAAGAGAACAATGAGTCGGAACTATTCTTAGTGAGAGCAAATATAGACAATCAAAGAGATTTTTAAAAAATAATAATTTAAAAAAAAATAAATTGAAACCATGCGAACTGGATAAATCTAATACCAAGCATATCCTATATTAGTATATAGGCGTATAGACATATTCATCTGATGAAATATGAAATATTAACAAAAGAAAATTCAAGCCAACAACACTTCTGTCCTTGAGCTCCCTGTATTTCCATGGATCCAAATGTCTATGATTTCTATTATCATTGATTTTGTAACTTCTATTAATAAATCCAATGCTCTCTTTGGTCGAAACTTCTATTAATAAATCCAATGCTCTCTTGGGTCAACTTCAGACCTCATGTCTGGCTGGAGTCTAGTCTAATATTTGAAATTTGCATGGTGCTTCGCAGATGTAAGGAACATGGGTTCAATTTATATATATATTCTTTCTAAAACAGCGCCATGATTCCAAAGGAAAGATTTTTTATGAAAGGTGGGAATGAATTTGAAAACATGAAATAGTTGAAGATGTATTGGCTAATATGTTTTGCAATAGAATATTGAGCAACTCATGAAGCAAGTCACAGTGACAATGAGAATTCTGATGCCATTGGACAGGATCAATCTTAGCCACAAAATTGGAGAAAGAGGTTGGAACCAATACAAAGCTTTGTGCGTTAAGCTTAACATATAAAATGCATCTAAGTGTCTCTAAGTTCATCCCAATTCAATTAAGTGTATCTAAGTGCATTTAAGTACATGTTGTAAGTGTGTCTAAGTTCAGCTAAGTGAATGCACTTAGATTTATGACAAGCTCAACATACAAAGCTTTGTATTGGATCAGGCCCCCTAGAGAAATATGAAATTCAGTTCTTTTTCATTAAACACTGGAACAATTTATCATATTCCAATCTGTTTTACAAGAAATAAAGAGTATAACTACCAAACATCAAAGAAGGTTTAACATGACCATCTCCTTGAAACAGATCAGAAACAACAGAAAGACGAACAAAGGAAACTTCTTACTGAACACAAATGAACACACACTGTAAAATAAAGAAATCAAATTCAAGAGGCCATTGAACAGATGTCCAAGAAATTATGTAGCGGAAAGATAATTTATAAATAGAACATGCTATGTGTTATGGAGAAATCCGAGCCCGTGGCAAAAAGTTAATCGGACTTGAAGTCCGAGCTGAGGCGTCCAAGGCATGATCCATCTGACCAAGACTACAGCATCGCAACAACAACGCGCGAACGTTTTCGAGTCAAAGTCAGCTCGGAGTTGGTCCTAATTGTTAGATCAGATAACCCGCTACCTCCCAACTCTGAGGCGCTTAAGTCAGTCGGATCGGATTCGGTATGACTGGTCGGATGGCATCCTACTCGAAGCGTTCACGATATGGCCTGGCAGGCCGAGCCGAGCAAACCTTCTGACGTGCATATCTCACTCGCTAAACATGGAAACTGCCATAACCAAATGTGGCCGATAACTTCGCTCGCAGATGTGCACGATCCGCCAGATACGCAACGCAATCAATAGATTGCGGGCAGTATATCCATGATCCCAGAATCCCTCTGATCGTGCCGAGATCATCGGATCCGGACCGCCCCACAGGCAAGTATAAATAGCCCGCAGTGCTATGTCTACAGGTATGCGAAATTGAGCTCTCCTCTACACTCGACATAGACCCTGATTCCCTTGTCCTGAGTTAGGCATCGGAGGGTCTCCCGGTTTAGCCAGGGTCACCTTTGCCTTTCCTCTTGGTGCAGGTTTTAGGGACGATACGCAGAGAGCTTTGTGGAGAGAGGGCCGACCAGATTTTGTCATCAACACTATGTATCAAACCATACACAAAATGCCTACAAAAATAAGTAGCCCGCTATTGTATATGGGAAGCAAATATTTACATACCTATTTGCCCCAAAACCATGAACTAGAACTAATGCAGGACCACTATTTCCAGCAAACTGATAGTGGATATGATAACCTCGCCAGTCCCATGTGCTGCAAGACACCACACAATCAGCCCTCGCAGATAAAAATACTAGTTTTTTTTTTTCTAAACACAATAACAAACACCTTAGAATCACATGAAAAGATGAGGCAATTAATTGAAGTAAGACTATTAAAAAATGTGATTGTTGATGCGGTAATTCATATTCCCCAAGCACAAGAAATGCAAATCCAAGTCACTAAATTTCATTGACCAATTTGAAATTACATAACAAAACTAAGATTTGCTAACACAAACGGAAGGAAATCACAGAAATAACCAATTACTTGGCAAAGTTTGACAAGGCAGACTCAATATGGTATGAGAAATGGTATGTTCGGTTGCAAAACTCGTTCAATTTCCCAAAATTTTCACCTCGAACGATCCAAGCAAGCGTTGAAAAACCCCAAAATGCAATCAAAGAACTCAATACAGCCATATGAGCGAAGGACGGAGAGAAGGAAAACAAATTACGTGGTGCGAACTTCAACTTCTAGGCTGTCTGTCGTGGAGATCGGAGCAGAGAAGCTCTTTCCTTCACTTGGGTCCACCAAAGAAGCGGCAGAGCACGAAACGGAGCGATGCCCATTCGAATTGGACCGGCGAAGTGGCCGGAAACCCGACGAAACGATTTTGAGATGGTTTCTGTTGAAATGGGTAGATGATGGGATTTGGTAGCGGTACCCATCCAAGTGGGACCGGTGAGGTGGCGGGAATCCCGAAGAAACGATTTTGAGAAGATAGGTTTTGTTAAAATGGGTAGATGATGGGATTTGGGAGCGATACCCATTCCAATGGGACCGATGAAGTGGCGGGAATCCCGACGAAACGATTTTGAGGATATGGGTTTTGTCGAAATGGGTGGATGTTGGGATTCTACTTTTCTTTCTCGGATTTGAGAAGGGTAAATCAGATTTGGAGAAGGTGAATGAAGGAGAAGTCGTGCTTGTTGCCATCTCAATCGGATTCTGAGTCTGAGAGAGAGAGAGAGGGAGAGAGAGAGAGAGAGAGAGGGTGGAGCTCGGATACTGTCGAAAATTGAACGGGTAAAGGGAACCAACCGTTTCTTGCAAGGAAGCGATTTGAAACATTTTTAAATGAAGTAGTTAGAGTTCCACGTAGGAGCCGTTTCCATTTCTAGTAAAATAGCACACGTATTGCCCGTGTGGAGCTTGAAGAAATAAAATTTCCCAACGTGCGATTATTCCCATGAATTTCTGGCTTCGATGTAGCTCTTCTAACTGTACATAACACGCGTATATAACATGAGTGGGCACATCTAACTTTCATGGTGGGGCGACTTTATTGGCAAGTCTGGATGCACCGGGTGTAAATCTGGCCGCCAGTATGGCATTCCAAAATCAGCCCGCGTGTTACGGTAGTAGGCTATGTCGGGCTTTAATATTTTGACCTGCGGTGTGACAGGAAGCACAGCTTGTCGGGCCCATTAGATATTGCCCATATCATAACACGCAACACGGCCTGTTTGGTATGATTATCGATTAGCCCAACATGACCCTCAAACAGTTATTTTTGTAAGATTGATAATTTTGCCCCCTACCCCAACCCTCATAAAATCACCACTTTAAAGATAAAAATGATTATTTGACATTTACAAAAATTATAAAATAAATTTAATCGTTTTCAAAGCTATCAAATTATCTCCCCTATCCTTCGTCTCAATTCTCTTAAAGTTTTATAAATACTCATGGTTTTAGGCTCTCAAGTGATCATATCTATAGGTCTTAATTCTGTGAATGTTTCAAGTTTCCCAAATTAAAAGCTAAAAAAAATTCAAGTTCTCAATATCTCAATGATTCCAATGCTTGAAAGTATCAAAATTTGGTAATTTTGTTATTTAATTTTATTTTTTATCTTTTAATTATAATATTAGATAATCGATTTTCATTCTCTGTCACCCTTCTTACTATAATTAACATAACTTTTTTTATATTTTTTATTTAATATATATTATATATAGACATTAAATCCTTTAACTCTTAAAAATTAGAGCATATTAACCAAAAATACATTATTATGGATTCACAGGTTTCCCACCCCCTTCAATCTCAATTTAAATCAAAAAATTGGAGAGGAAAAACCTGTGAAATCATTAACTAGTTCAAAAAGCATATGTACTTCAAAAGTTTGAAACTATACAAAAGTAAGTAATTTTAAAAATAATGAATGACATATTCAATCAATAATAAATTTTATAATATTCATTTTAATATTTGATTTGCATATTAAATAAAACATACGTGTTTGCCTTCATTTTGAATAGGTAGAGAAGCATGGCCTGTTAGGTATGGTCCGGTACTGCACAGTCCGCTAGTCATATAATGCCTGCTGGTCGTGCCAGGCCTCAATTTTCCTAAAAAAATAGCACAGCACAGCATGACATCCGGCACGGCAAACCACGATGCATGGTCGGGCCCAAACTTTAACACTCAGCACGGTACCACACACCTATTTAGAATCTTATACACACTACAATTGGCCATGCTATTTCCACCAAAACAGATGGGGATCCTGTGCCTAAATATTTTGTTAGTCCCATGTGCCTCGAATGTTTGGTTATCCAGTGTCCGCTCGACATGGACAATCTAATCATTCTCCCACGCGGTTTGGGTAAGCAAAGAATTATAGGGCTCCAAACCATGTATTTTTTTCACGCCACAGAGCAAATTGCACCAGGACTACACTAGACATGAGAAATGTTTCAGTGCCGTCGGAGAAGTTACAGTGCTCTTGGTTTCATTGCATTGGCACAATTGGATTACCCAATCCTTTGATCTAGACTGTTCACTAGCTCTAACACAATTGATGGGCAACCATGCAAGTATCACACCTGTTGATGCAAAAATCTGGTCCACCTTCTTTAGTCCTTCAAGTACCTGCATAGGAAGAAGATAAAGGAGACTCTGGCTAGAGCAGAGGACCCTCCAATGCCAAAGTCAGGATAGGAATCTGAGTTTTATAATATTGAGGAGTTTTGGGAGAGAGTTTTCGCATACCTTTCATCCTTGGAGTCTCTTTTATTTATAGGAGAGAGAGGATTTCGCCGTATGAGAATTCTTTCCCTATATTTTAGAGATTTGTTATGATCCTGGATCTTCGCAAGATTATAGGATCTCATGATTGTTGAGATCTAACGCTATCTTCTAAAGATCTTGAGTAAGATCTCTGATTTTTAGGAACATCTTTTGGATCCGTAGCTCGGTTTTAGGTCGGGTCGACCTATGGATGACCGATGGGTCAGGTTGATATATGGCCGACCCATGGCCGACCTATGGCCGACCTCTGGCCGACTTCTGGCTGATTTATGGCCGACCCATGGCCGACCTCTGCCTAATCTATGGTCGACCCATGGCCGACCTCTGGCTGATTTATGACCAACCCATGGCTGACCCATGACCAACCTCTGGCCAACCTATGGTCGACCCATGGCCGACTTCTGGCTCGTAGCCTCATTCTTTAAGTGTCCTTGCATTTGCATCACTCTTCTTAAAGATTAGCATGCTTTTGGACGTAGAAGACTTATCAGGCTTAGGTTTCATTGGGCCCGCGCTGGTTCAGTAGAGTCGGTCCATTCCATAAGCCAACTTATCTACTTGTCCATTTTTTACCCCAACAACACCAATCCGATAAACATTAACCATTCGATCAAGGGTCTTTAATATGGTCAAGATTATTTACATAAAAGTGAGTTTCATCAGCAAGATACCTTCATGGATTGCTTGGGATCACAACCATCCCATCCATGGCTTGAAAAAGGATGGGTATAAAGGCCAAAACAAGGATGTATCGAGTCATCTAATCAGTTCAATTTTTACACGGTAGCCTTAGAAGTTTATTGTGGACTTAATGAACAGTTCAGATCAATCAACTGGACTGCCTAACTAAACTGATGCAACTATAAACACTATCACTTATACTGCTCAGAGCACTAGAGCATTCCTCTGTAATGAATTATGTTAGATAGAAATAACGACCACAAAATTCTAACGTTATGGTAATTAGACAGTGGGTCATGTATCCACTGTGAGATCACAGAGGACTATGGGCTAGACCCAGATGTGAGTTTCCAAGCCTGATAGCACAGTCTAGGTTCTAAGGCCTCCTAAGGGCTTAAAAAGACATCCCCATCTAAGACTGAATTGATTTTTATTTTTGTTTTTGGGTCCATATGTTTTTGTGGAGTTTTGGCTGATCACCCAGCAAAAACCAGAGCTCAATCCTGGTTCATGCCTCTGGAGAGCAGATACACTGAACAACTGAACATATAAGTGGCAATGGGCCGAACTAGGCCTTGGCCTTGGCCCTAAGGCCTGGCTAGTTTACAGTCAGTCCTGCAAGGATGAAAGTAAGATGATTCAAATGCTTGAGATAGTCTAATGTAGGATTTTCTTTCTTTCTTTTTTTCCACATATCCCATTCATTTGGTTCTGATCATTGGACATAGATCCAAGAGTGCTTTTAAAATAAGCGTGTATGTTGATGGAAAGTGCTCGCAAGTGTCCTTAAGCCATCCCTTGCCAAGTTCAATGATTCAAAACATCAGTCCACATGGGCCATGGCCAACTTTATTGGACATTCGAGCTGTTATAACTCATTTCCTATGTGAAAATTCTATCCGTGGGTATGACTTATCAACCAATCACGTACCTACTACTACTAATAATAATAATAATAATAATAAACCTATGCAATTAGTGCTGAGAAGCAATACGGATGGTCCGGCTTTGGGCTAACCAAAAGGTTTATTTTGCATATGCCTAACTCAATGGTATCCTAGCAACTTGAATTTAAAATTTTTTAGAAAAAAAAAACAATTATGAGATATACCCAAAAGATGGACAGGAGAGGTTATCTCTTACGCTAACGGCCATTTCCAAAGTAGAAATTCTAATCTAAGTGACAAAATTAATAGATTATCTATGCATCAATAATAGAGATTCCATAGTCTAATCTGAAAAGTATATTTTAATGAAAATATATTCCCAATGCCATGTAGGGGGACTGCGGAAGCGCATAAAATGAATCTAGGATAGCAATTCAAAAGCATCAAGCAAAAGGAAGAAGAACAACGATTTTAAAGTGAAAAAAAATTTTTGAAAAAAAATCACAGCACAAAGCAACAAATGATCACTATGTAGAAATTACAAATATTAAAAACTTATCCAATTTAAACAACCTCAAATCTTACCATTGCTACAACCTTTGAAAGTCTTGGACAATTTAGAAACTCTTATAATAACTCACAATCCTGTTTACACTCATATATAGATTTGGAAAGAATCTCAAACGAAATTGGAAACAAATTTTATAAATCTGGAGGATCCATAAAAGTCTGTGCAAAATTGTTCAGTGTCATCAATGTTATCGAACACCCTTTGATGACATTGAACAACTATCAAAACTGTCCAGCAACAAAACATGAATTTTTCAAAAATCTTTGATTATTCAACTCGACTTTGATGGCATCAAACACATCTTCGAGATCATCAAATACTCCTTGATATCATTGAAAAATTGCACCAATATATCTAGCAACTAATAGAGTAAATTCAAAAAATACTCGATAGCATTGAGCCAACTTTGATGGCATTGAATCCTATGCGATAGCATCGAACCTGTCATCAACGAACTTCTAACTTTACAAATTTAAGACATCTATCAACAACATGCCTCGGTGTCATTGAGTGAGATATACGATTTTCCAAACATTACACCCTTATGAAAACATCTTAATGGGAATAGGATTTTCTATCTATATTAGTGAGATGACAAAGATGTATTTATAAAAAGGAAGATCAAAAAAGCTTACGCATAACACTTCTATCCACTTTAGTCTCCACATAATAAGTTTTTATATCCATTTTAATGATAACAATTTAATTGTATTAAAGTACACTAAATTACACAATCTAAATAATCCAATAATTAGATCTAAACCAATGATAACCTATGACACACCTAATAAAAGTCCAGTAAAGATGTGATTTTGAAACTTCTGGTATTGCTAATTTCATTTGTTGAAGATGTTTGGGAATGAAGATGCTTTTTTCTGTATAACTTTATTTACATTGCATGGGTGAAATAAATAAAAATAAAACAACTATAGAAAATAAACTTCTTTCCAAATCTACTTAAAATATGGAGAAATTAAATTCTCTTTAAAAAAAAAAAAAAAGAGTTCCCCAATGTAAATTTTCAACGCCGGCAAAATCATGAGATTTGTCATGGTGTGGCCTACTTGAGTTTTAATCTTCTTTTGAGTTTAAGCTGATGTCTTAAAATGAATTAGCCAAATGAATATGCACAATAGATAAAACACAAATATTATAGTGGAACCGACAATGCTTCGGACAAGAGGGATCCACTCCAACCGAAGGAGCGTTGGAACATAAAATATGACTTATTACAATTTAAGTATTATTATTGTTATGGGAAGATTCGAACTCATGGTACAACATTAATCCGGCCGTAAGTTCGAACTGAGGCACCCGAGGCACGACCCATCTAACCAAACTTCAGCATCGCAACAAAGACGCAGGCGTCTTTGAGTGTGCGTCAACTCGGAGGGGTCCTAACAATCCGATCGGATGACCTATTATCCCCCAACCACGATCTACTCAAGCCGGCAGCATCAGATTCGGGGTCGGGTCGGACGTCGTCTGACTTGGAGAATGTTCTTTACTATGGTCTGACGAGCCGAGCCGAACAGACATTCAGATGCGCATATCTCATTTACTAAATATGAAAACTGTCATAACCAAACGTGGCTGATAACGTCGCTCGCAGATACGCACTATTCGTCGGATACGCTACACGATCAACAGATTACGAATGGTATCTCTACGATCCGGGAATCCCCCTGATCGTGTCGAGATTATCGAGACCAGACCACCTAACAGCTAAGTATAAATAGCACACAGCATCATATCTACAGGTACGTAAAATCGAGCTCTCTTCTCCTCTACTCTCTACCTAGACCCCGATTCCCTTGTCCTGACTTAGGCATCGGAGGGTCCTCCGGCTTAGTCAGGGTCACCTTTGCCCGTTTTCTTAGCATAGGTTTCAGGGACGACACGGAGAGGGCGACGTGGAGAGAGGGCCGACCAGATTTTAACCTCAGCATTCTTTGGCGCCGTCTGTAGGATCTGAAACTAGAAGTCAGGTTCTCATTTTCTCAAGTAATGGTGAGGAGAAGAAAGCTGCAGTAGTGCAGCCGCAACCTAATGAGCAGACTCGGTCGTCATCACCTCTTCATGCCGAGTCCGCATCAGGACCTTCCCAACGTTCACACAATCGGTCAAGCAAGTATCGCGCCATGCAGAACGAGATCCATGCCCTGCGCGACGAGATAAACCGAATGAAACAAGAGAGAGAGTCAGAGCCACGTCCGGCTCAGGAACAACCCATTCTCGAGCCGGTGGGGTTGTTCGTAGAAACTCGCTCTGTAGCGAGAGCGTGAGACCTGAAGCCCCCCAACACTCGGGGGTGCCACATTCGAGTCAAAATCTTCCTGCGGTACACGCCTAGGTATCTGCACTGAACGCCACCAATCAGGCCTCCACAACCATTCATTCAGCCACATCCGTCCTGCCGCCCACGGACCTCCGTCATCAGTTAGAACGGAGGAGAGAAAGGAGAACGCCGGAAGTCGAGGATGCCCCAGAGGTCTTCGCGAAAAATAGAGATCCATGGGAGGCACGATTTGTGGAGTTGAAAGATCAGTTCCTGACATTGGAGAAGAAGCAGGAACAATCGACAGTTCCAGCCACTATCCAGGCGATGATGGAAGAAACCGAGCCTCCCTTCACCCCAGCCATCATGGCTGAAGTGATGCCGCAAAGGTTTCGGATGCCTCCCGTCATCCAGTATTCAGGATCTGGGGATCCATCTGAACACCTGGAGTCCTATCGATCGTGGATGCAGATCCAAACTGCAACGGACGTAATGATGTGTATTGAGTTTTCTATCACCCTCACAGGGTCCACTCGGATTTGGTATCGCCAGCTCAAACCCAACTCCGTGGATTCTTTCACGGAACTAAGTCGACTATTCCTTACGCAGTTTATAAGCGGTAAGAGAAGTCGGAAACCAAACACTCACCTGCTCACCATCAAGCAGGCCCCGAAAGAGTCGTTAAAGGATTACATCACCCGCTTTAATGAAGAAGCATTGCATGTCGAGGACTACGATGACAAGATGACTCTCGCTGTCATTCTGAGCTGATTGAAGGAAGAAAAATTCGCCTTCTCTATCGAAAAGAGTCCGCCAAAGACGCTAACGGACTTCATAGTGAAAGCCCAGAAGTATACTAACGCCGAGGAGTTCACTAACGCTTGAAAAGGCACACAAGTATTCGACTCGATGAACAAAGGAAAGAGACCTCAGAATGAAAACTTCCAGCCGACTGGCAAAGGGGCGGATGACCGCGCTTCCCGCGATCGTCGGCCGAACCGCAGGCCGGAAGGAAAATTTCGTTCCTATACAGCACTTAATACATCCACCGAGCAGATTTTGCTGGATATCCGAGGAGACAGACTACTTAGTTAGTTGGGCGGTCTGCATGAGGGCTGACCCAGAGCACAGGGACACGTGAAAATTCTGTCATTTCCACCGGGACTATAGTCACAACAAGGACGACTGCGTGGATCTGAAAGATGAGATTGAGTCCCTCATTCGCAAGGGACATCTACGTCCTTACACCAAAAAAGAGAAGTCCGCTCGAAGAGAGGAACGGCCGCGAGAACAGCCGAACAACCCCCTAGAGGAACCGGCTGAAATTCGTACCATCTTCGGGGGTTCAGCTGGGGGAGGGGATTCAAACATGGCTCGAAAAGCCCATTTTCGAAGATCCGAGCCGGTACACCACGTTCACCTGGCGAAACGTCCCAGCAAGGAACTCCGAGTCACTCCGTGCAGCCTGACTTTCACAGAAGATGATGCACGCGGGATCCAGCATCCGCACGATGAGCGCTAGTGGTTACCATGACCATAGCAAATCAAAAAGTGTACCGCATCTTGGTTGACACCGTGAGTTTGACTGACGTTATGTATTCTGAAGCATTCGAAAAGACGAGAATTCCACGGTCCCGGCTCCGACCCGTGAAGACTCCCTTGCATGGCTTTGCCGGAGAAAGAGTCATCTCCGAAGGAGTCATCTCCCTCCTAGTAACAGCAGGAGAAGGGCAACACCAAGTCACACTATTGGTGAACTTTTTAGTTGTCAATGTTCTATCTGTTTACAATGTGATCCTGGGCCAACCCTCCCTCAACGCAATGAGAGCGGTCATCTCAACTTACCATCTGATGATGAAGTTCCTAGCTGAAGGTGGGATTGGTTATCTCCGAGGCGATCAGCGCGAGGCCCGGAGGTGTTATGCGATAGCCGTGAGAAAAGGAGCTGCCAAACAAATGCTCGTAATGGACGTCTTGGATCCTCAGTCGAAGATCTGGTAAGAGTACCGCTCGATGAATCAGACCCGAGTAAAACTGTTCAACTCGGATCATCACTGAATCCCTAGCGGAGGAACGAGTTATTGACCTTCTTGAAGCAACACCGAGACATCTCCGCATGGTCGCACGCAGATATGCCGGGGATCTCACCTGATGTGCTGGTCCACAAGCTGAACGTGGACCCATATCACCGGCCGATTAAGCAAAAAAGAAGACTATTCAATGTCGAATGATATGAAGCCATTGCCGAGGAGGTCTCAGTCCTGCTCTATACGGGTTTCATAGATGAAGTGTACTATCCTAACTGGATAGCAAATGTCATGCTCGTAAGGAAATCCAACGGGAAGTGGCCGGTTTATGTAGACTATTTTAATCTGAATAAGGCATGTCTCAAAGACAGCTTCCCATTACTTCGGATCGACCAACTAGTGGACACCACGGCCGGACATGAGTTACTCTCGTTTCTGGACGCTTATTCCGGATACAACCAGATCGCTATGTTCCTCCAGACAGGTAGAAGACTACCTTTGTCACGGATAGAGGACTCTACTGTTACCGGGTCATGCCATTTGGCCTGAAAAACGCTAGGGCAACATATCAGAGGCTGGTGAATCAGATATTTGCTAGCCAGATTGGGCGCACCATGGAGGTGTACGTGGACGACATGTTAGTGAAAAGTACCCAAGCCTCCAACCACCTCACCGACTTCGGAGAAACGTTCAACGTCTTCCGAGAATATCAGATGAAATTGAATCCCGCTAAGTGTGCATTCGGGGTTGAGTCAGGGAAGTTTCTTGGCTTTCAAGTCAGTCAGCGAGGTATCGAGGCCAACCCCGGATAAGTTCAAAGCTCTCCTCGACATGAAATCGCCTCAGACTCTTAAGGAGATACAGTGTCTCACGGGAAGAGTTGCCGCCCTCGGACTCTTCATATATAGGGCTACGGTTAAGTGTCTTACCTTCTTTCAAAAGCTGAAGGGTCATAAGAAGGCGGAGTAGACGCCAGAGTGTAAGCATGCCTTCCATCAGTTAAAATAATACTTGGGTTCACCGCCTCTATTGTCCAAGCCTGAAGAAGGGAAGCCTCTGTTCCTCTACCTCGCAGTCTTGGCTTCAGCTGTCAGTTCGGCTCTGATCAGAGAGGTCGGAAGCAAGCAGTACCCCGTGTACTATGTAAGCAAAGCCATAGTACCAGCTGAAACAAGGTACCAGTCCTTGGAAAAACTGGCGCTCTGCCTCGTCATCTCGGTCAGAAGACTACGGCCATACTTCCAGGCCCACTCTATAGTTGTGCTAACAGACTCTCCTCTGAGGCAGGTCCTCTAGAGACCCAAAGTGTCGGGTCGGATGATCAAGTGGGCCGTAGAGCTCGGAGAGTTTAACATTCAATTCCGCCTCAGGACGGCACTCAAGGGTCAAGTTGTAGCCGACTTTATCGCTGAGTTCACAACTCCGAACGAGGAGCAAGTCAGTAAGGAAGTCGAGATGACACCACCTGTCCCGTTGAGCAACCAAGAGGCAGCACCGGATTCGGGGTGGGTCCTTTATGTTGATGGGTATTCCAATATTAAAGGAGCAGGAGACGGTGTTGTCCTGGTTGCACCTGATTCAATGAAAATTCAATACGCAATCAGACTCAGATTTAAAGCTTCAAACAACGAGGCCGAGTACGAGGCGTTGTTAGCTGGGCTCAGGCTAGCAGCGAGCCTAAGCATTCAGACCCTGCAAGTCCGTTGCGACTCGCAGCTAGTATTGAACCACATCTCTTTATAGTACGAAGCTAAAGAAGTCAGAATGATCGCCTACCTCGAGGAAGCAAGGAAATTGATCGAAAGATTTTGGAGTTGCACCATCCGGCAGATCCCCAAAGCCGAGATCTCATGAGCCAATGCCTTAGCAAGACTCGCCTCGACCTCTAAGGGAAAGATCCCGCGTTTCGTTCCTGTCGAGTTCATTGAGCACCCGAGTATCAGCCGGTCGGAGAAAGTCAAACCCGTCCAGTCCATTCCTAGTTGGATGGACCCGATCTTCAATTATCTGTCATCCGGCGAAACCCCCTCGAACAAACTAGAGGCGAGGTGACTTAGGGTCAGAGCGACCCGGTACGCTATATTAGACAGAGTGTTATATAAGAAGGGGCATTCTCAGCCTTATCTTAAATGCCTCCGACCGGACGAGGCCGACTACGTGATTCAAGAGATTCACGAGGGAATCTGTGGGAACCATTCTAACAGTTGCGCCTTAGCCATGAAGATACTTCGTTAAGGGTATTTGTTCGGAAGTGTGACAAGTGTCAGCGTTTTGCTGCCGTGTCCAAGCAACCGACAGAAGAAATGACCCCCATGAGTGGGCCTTGGCCGTTCGCCTAATGGAGGATTGACATCATCGGTCCCTTGTCCACTGGGAAGGGACAAGTCAAGTTCGCTATAGTTGCAGTCGACTACTTCACTAAGTGGGCCGAGGCCGAGCCAGTCGCGAAAATCACTGAGTAAAAAGTAATCGACTTTGTGTGGAAAAATATCATCTGCCGGTTCGGAATCCCAAGAACTATCGTTTCTGATAATGGCCTCCAATTCGATAATGACAAGTTGCATAGTGTGTGTCAAGGGCTTGGCATTGTGAACGCTTACTCATCGCCTCGGCACCCGCAGTCGAATGGACAGGTGGAGGCGGTCAACAAGATCATCAAGCACCATCTCAAGACAAAGCTGAAAAAAGCGAAGAGAAATTAGGCCGAGGAGCTCCCCTTCGTCCTGTGGGCTTATAGGACCACAGCTCAGACTTCGACGGGAGAAATCCCATTTTTGTTGTCCTATGGCTCGGAGGCAATGGTATCAGTGGAAATCGGACTCCTAACGGTGCGGGTAAGAAGCTTTGAAGAAAATCAAAACTCTGAGCAGATCACTGCTAATCTGGATTTGCTCGAAGAGCTCAGAGAGATTTCCAAGCTCCGAACGGCGGCTCGACATCAGCAGGTTGAGCGTTTCTATAATTCAAAGGTCAAAGTCAGGCGCTTCCGCCCAGGGGACTTAGTCCTCCGACGGGTCTTCTAGAACACGGCTGAGCCGGGGGTAAGAGCGCTCAGACCTAACTGCGAAGGACCATATCGTATGGTCAGGTCTGCCAAACTAGGCTCGTATCACCTGGAAGACCTCAAAGGTCGTCATCTCCCTCATCCTTGGAACGCCAAGCACTTGAAGATCTACTACCCATGAGAAACTAGCCTTTAAGGCTCGTAATAAAAT
This sequence comes from Magnolia kwangsiensis, assembly GCA_037074715.1. Taxonomy (NCBI): domain Eukaryota; kingdom Viridiplantae; phylum Streptophyta; class Magnoliopsida; order Magnoliales; family Magnoliaceae; genus Magnolia; species Magnolia kwangsiensis. The sequence continues at coordinate 105,775,834 of CM073581.1, forward strand.
GTACGCCTCCTAGCGGCTAGCCTTTAAAACTCTTAGTAAAAGTTCAATTCTACTTTGGATGCTCGCCCAATTGTCTTATCAACACAAGCACAAATTAAATGGTCCGATCCTTTAAGGGATCGGGGCCTAATCTTACGAAAGATCGACAAGGCATTCCCTCGAGGGAAAAAGCCTAATAATGACCCGACCCTCCATTGGAGTACTCGGCTCGATAATATGATGGAAGAAAGGGCCAGACCCATAAAGAGGCCTGCTCGACTACATCTCAGAACAAGTTAATGCAATACCAAAAAAAAATATTTTTCATTAAATCCCCTCGGAGGAGCAAAAAATACATTTACAATAAAAAAATGATGATAAAATGTCTTCATGCTGGGGGAGGAGCCTGGGCGTCAGGGGCTTAGTTCGAGTGGACAACTTCAGCAGGGGCATCTTCGGGATCCACAGGCAGAAGAGGGTCAAGATCAAGGTCTGGGTAGAAACCCAGGATTGCCTCGATACAAGCATCGAAGCCGCGGTTGTAAAATATCGCAGCTTCAGCGTCCCTCTCCTTGGATGTCTTGAAATCTTCAACCGCGACGGCAACTGCTGCGGTTAGAGAGGCCTCGTCCTTGGCCCGCTGAGCCTCCACAGCCTGATTCATGGCTCGAGTCCGGTCTTCAGCCACCTCGGCCTTGGCACGTTTCAGGGCTTCACTTAGTCGAGTAGTCTCCATGGCTAGAGAATCCGCGTGAGCCCTGACGCGGGTCAACTCGGCGGTCGCTGCATCGCCACTCGCCTTAAGATTATCTGCCCTCTCCTTCAGGTGTAACTCCCTAGCCTCCAGATCGATGATGACTCCCTGCAGTCGGCTCACCCTGGCCCTCTCGCCTGAAAGCTGCTGGCGCAGTTCGGTCTGCTCGGACTTCAAGGCCACCGTCTCAGCCTTGAGAGCCTCAAACTCTATCTCCCTCCTCCAATGCTCCCTCACTCTCTCCCGAATTGAGAGCAACACCGGGACAACCTGAACAAGAAACAAGGGTCAGAACTTTGAGGAAACATATACAATAATTATACAATAAAAAGAAAAAGGGAGAATCATCTCGGAGGCGTACCGTGTAGCATACGGTGGCTAGGTCGTTCAAAAAGCCTCCCTCCGATCTGTTAATGTTAGCGGCCCACGGAGCCAAGCAGGCCATATGATAACCCGGCTCGAATCTCTCACAGCTCGTGCCCACCTGGGACGAGGCTATAGCCTCCTCGGTCCCCACCCTGTTGTCGGCCGAGTTTTGACCCTCGGTTTGGACATCTCCCCCGATCTCGGGGGGGGGGGGGAATCATATTGTCGGCCATTCTAATGGCCTCCTCCCGCTCGGAGGAAGATGGGATAGTGATGGGGGGCTCGAGGGCTGTGGCAGGAGCCTCTGTGGTGGGGGGAACGGTGATAGCAGGAGCGCGAGGAGCAGCAGGGCTCGGAACGGCCGGGGTGTAGGCCACGGTCGTTCGGACGAGCCCCGGAGGAGGAGATACCAACGGGCGCAAAACTGCCGAAGAAGCTGCGGCAGTACTAAGGCGCGCCGGGGTCGGCACCGCGGGGGCAGAGCCGACTGGTCTCGGAGCTGGGGGTGCTAGGGTCGGCGCAACAGAAGTTTTCCCCGCGTGAGAGAGAGCTGACTTCTTCAGAGCAATCTTCACTCGGGGGGTTTCCTTCAGCAACTCCGCCGCTGTTGGAGCCGCTTTTCTCTTCCGAGCTCCGGATGCCTCGACCATGCCTGCGAAAAAAAAGACGGTGTCAGTTGCTAAGTGATCGAAAGGAAGCTCATTGAAGAGATTAAGGCAGCTTACTGAGGGAAGTGGGCAAAGGCTGGGACTTGCAAAGCCCAGACTAGTGAAGGTTGGCTGCAGTGATTAGATCAGCCCAGGAACGAAGCGTCTCTAATTGCGCTCTGGCCTTAGCAATACGATTCTTCTGGTCTGAGTAGAGGAGCGGCAACCCCTTTGGAAAAGCTGCAAAAGGAAAAAGAGAAATTTTACTTCAATTGAAACAGGTGAAAACTAAGGCAGCAATCCGAATGGTAGATAAAGTCTGACCTGATTTGGTAAAATGGGTTGGGATACGAGCCGTTGAGGTCCTAAGTTCAGCTGTTGGTGCCTCCTATTCACCTGCTGCCCAGAATCACTTATTTTTCCAGTCCTTGTTGGAGGATGGCAGGTGCATCACCAATCCCGACCCCTTGCTCCCCCGAGTCGCAAAATAGTACCATGGATCGTTGTTATCATGCTTGACCAGGTACATGCTCAACAGTTCCTCTAGGGTCAGATCGGAGTTTCCAACTTGTCTCCAGATGATGTAGGCAAAAATCATCACTCTCCAGGCATTTGGAGTAAACTGCCCGGGAGTCAATCTAAGGTAAGCCGCAACCTTCCTGATAAAGGGGTGTAGTGGGAGCCGGACCCCGCACTGCAACGCACAAAAGAAGATGGCTACTTCCCCCTTAACAGGAGCGCCAGCTACGTCCAAAGGCCCAGGGGCCCTTATCTAAACGGAGCCAGGGATTTGGAATTCCGAACGGATCCACTCCATCTAAGATTCCGACATGACAGAGCCTCCTGGGACTACCTCTGCAGCGCGCAAACTCGCAGGCATTTCAGTGGTGACAGTGGTCTCGACTCGGCGGGCTCAGGTGGCCGTCTTCTTGCTGAGTTGCTTGGTTTTAGAGCCCAACGTCTTTTGCCTCTGAGGCGGGGGGTATGGGAGAGTGGTCTCGAAAGGGCCTTCGGAAGCCCTACTCCTACTTTCAGAACTCCCCGGCTCGGAGTCATCAGTGTATTCACAAACCATCTCGAGGTCGGAAGACATGACAGAAAGAAGGTGAAGATCAACAGGACTCACCGGGTGACTGCCGAAAATCGCCTTCTACTGGAAACTTCGAATTCTGCTGGAATCGCCTCGTCGGAAATCACCTCCTTCGGTATGCTCTTCTGATTCATAATGTAAAACGAAAGTTCGAGGTACCTTATATAGGCAACGAAGGAATTCTGCATTGATGACGAGCCTTAATGGCAGCAGCCGAATCGGCACGAGCCGATCTCCGAGCACACATGGCCGCATCTCATTGGAGGAGTACTGAACCGTTAGTAAGGCTCTGACATCGGGCAATGTACCTCGATATGCGAAGCGACGCCCCAGTAGTCGGAGCCGTCACGTACACGCCTCCTCAGGGCTACGTGGCAACCTCTCATAGGCTAAGAGGAGATTCGGGATCGTAACCGTCGCCACTCGTTAACCAAAGTGACCAGCACGCGCACAATTCGAGACCCGTCATCATTGCAATAAGGGCGGAAGATTTCCTACATGAGTACTCTCCGTGCCTGCAGGCAAACTCGAAGAGTTAGGGGCTTCTGTTATGGGAAGATCCAAGCCCATGGTAGAACATCAATCCGGCCGTAAGTCCGAGCCGAGGCGCCCGAGACACGACCCATCTGACCAGACTTCAGCATCGCAACAAGGACGCGGGCGTCTTTGAGTGAGCGTCAACTCGGAGGGGTCCTAACAATCCGATCGGATGACCTATTATCCCCCAACCACGATCTGCTCAAGCCGGCCGCATCGGATTTTACATGACAGGTTGGGTCGGACGTCGTCTGACTTGGAGAATGTTCTTTACTATGGTCTGACGAGACGAGCCGAACCGAACAGACATTCAGATGCGCATATCCCATTTACTAAACATGGAAACTGCTATAACCAAACGTGGCCGATAACGTCGCTCGCGGATACGCACTATTCGTCGGATATGCTACACGATCAACAGATTGCGGACGGTATCTTCACGATCCGGGAATCCCCCTGATCGTGCCGAGATTATCGAAACCAGACTGCCCAACAGACAAGTATAAATAGCACACCGCCATATCTACAGGTACGCAAAATCGAGCTTTCTTCTCCTCTAATCTATACCTAGACTCCGATTCCCTTGTCCTGACTTAGGCATCGGAGGGTCTCCCAGCTTAACTAGGGTTATCTTTGCCCATTTTCTTATCATATGTTTCAGAAACAACATGGAAAGAACGACATGGAGAAAGGGCTGACCAGATTTTAACCTCAATAATTATTATGAATTTCCTCCCCAATCCACGTACCCATTGATGTGCTCATATCACACGAACGTATTCAACTATTAACAAAATCATCATCAGTCTCGTATAAAGCCATCCAAAAATTTTCAACCAAAACCCGACACCCAAAACCCAAACGCCCGTGGAATGTTCAGTGCATTCACCACACGCTTGGAAAAGGCTAACACGTGCGCGAAGTTAAGCCGCTCATCAGACCTATCCACTGTGGAGATTCCATATCTCAAAAATCAGACCATTCTAATCATCGATTGGGCCAAACAGCAAGGAATTGGACCGTCGTCTTATTTTTCACAGACGGCGTCTTGCCAGTGGGGATTCCGTGATGAGCAGCTCGGATCCCACACACGTGTGAAGCGATACACTTCACCCAAACCTATAAATTCTAGTCTTCAAGACCGAACCAGGGTCATCCAGCCATGAATTACAAAAACCCCTATCACAAGCCCAACGCCCTCTGTTTTCTTTTCCTCTTCTCTTTCTTATCTTCCGCAATCGCATCCGTCCGATGCCAAATCAACGTCTGGCCCAAACCCCGTACAATCTCATGGCCCACCCCTCAAGCCAACCTCCTCTCCCCTTCCTTCCAAATCCTCTCTCCCTCCCACGCCCATCTTCGCCCCGCCGTCCGTCGTTACCTCCGTCTCATACACTCCGAACGCCACCACCCCATCCGCCCCCCTTCCGTCAATCTCATCGTCTCCCTGCCGTTAAAATCCCTAAATCTGACCATCGCCGACCTCTCCACCCCCCTCCAGCACAACGTCGATGAATCCTACTCTCTATCAATCCCCAACACCAGCTTCGCCGCGGATCTGACGGCCGAGACCGCGTGGGGCGCGATGCGCGGTCTTGAGACGTTCTCGCAGCTGGTGTGGACCCGCGACGGACGGATGGTGGTGCCGACGGGTCTGTACGTGTGGGATGGGCCGTTGTTTCCGCATCGGGGCCTGATGCTGGACACGTCGAGGAATTATTACGGGGTGAAGGATCTGATGAGATTGATCCGTGCGATGAGCATGAACAAGATGAATGTTTTCCATTGGCACGTAGTGGACTCTCATTCGTTCCCGTTGGTGCTGGAATCGGAACCGGAGCTGGGAAAGAAAGGATCATATGGGGAAGAGATGCGGTACGACTCGACGGACGTAAAGAGGGTGGTGGAGTTTGGGATGAGGCATGGGGTGAGGGTTTTGCCCGAGATCGATACTCCGGGTCAGTTCTGATGTCTTTATCTCTTCCTCTTCCAGCTGTTTCGCTTGTTTTTCTACTCCGCGCGGGGAGCTCAATGCGCTTACCTTTTCCTCCAGTCAAGGAAGACAACTAGGGCTGGAATCCACGGGAGATGAAACCGTAGAGCCAGAGGGACCGGAATTCGGTAGAGCCCTGTTGCTACGTTACACTTGGCAGGGTCATCTTTTAATCAGGATTGTCCATCTAGTGGGACCCACTATGGATGGGAGGTGGCTTAAGATTCTCGTAGATTGGACGATCCTGACCTTATAAACCGAGGCCTTCAAATCGACTGTACGCAAGAACAGGGTGGGCATGTCAGGGCCTATTCATAGCAGTAGATTTCGGATAAGCAAGTTTGATTTAGGATTAGTTTTAAGTAACTTTTTTACTTAAAAATATTTAATTATTTTAATTAATTTTTTTTTAGCTTTCCTACTTTTCATAAGGACTGGAGGGGCGCTCCAGGAGAAACACAGGGAGAGAGAGATAAATATTTTGTTTACCAAATATGCTTTTTTTTTTTTTTTTACTTATTTTCTTAATAAGTAGAAACTAAAATAAGTTACTTTTAGCATAAGTAGCCCATCCTAAGCAACTTAAGATCCAAAGGTTACCTTTCAGTCCCGTCTTTGTTCTTTTCGTTTTGGTACCTGATGGGTCCCTGTAATGGTTTCTAATCGGACCTGGGTCAAATAAGGTCATTTACATGGTTGGGACCACCCTAGATGGATTATCGCTCCGTCGGTGCACATACGCTGTGGGTAAACATGGTCTCTTAAATGTGCGTGGCTTAATAAATCTTATGTTACATCTAGATTAATTAATGTGTGTGTGTGTGTGTGTATATATATATATATATATATAATATTGTAGTTCCAATAAAATTAGTTAGAACATTTACGGACCTGACCCGGATATTTTTAACGGGTCATTACCGGGTCCAAAGCGGTGGACCAGAACACTTACCTGATTTCTGAACGGTTTTGATAATAAGATCTTGGCCCGCTAAACTTTGGTCGGATCCACCTGGTTCCTATCGGTCCAGGAACCCGTTGACGATGTTGAGGGTCGGTTTGGTACGGCAACCATTTCTTACTGGTCACGTTGCCTATGTGTCTTACCCAGTCCACCTAAACTTATCCTCGCGGCTTCGATTCCAGCCCAAGCCCAGTCCAAGTCCCCCAATTATGCATTTGCATGTAACGGTGAAAAGTTAAATATAACCAGTTGAGGAGATTTTCTGGGCATGGTCCATCCATGATGGGGGCAGACCTTCAGACCAATGGCTTGGATAAACCAACCGTGGCCACAGGTGTACATACTCGGCCTCACTAATAAAGCCGAGTCCTGACCACAGTTCCGGGCCCAGGAAAAAATGGGCTTCCAAGTTAATAGCCCAGAATAGGAATCACATCCACTGGGCTTTAGAAGTTCATTGAGCCACAACGATCTATTCCGCTCCAGCATCTTGCCTTGGTCCCAACCCACGGGCCGTGGATCGTTGCAGTTATGGATTAGGCATGTTTTGTTGATTCATTAGTACAATTCTTCTGTGGATGGCAGGTCATGCAGCATCATGGGCCGAAGCGTATCCAGAGATCGTCACATGCTCAGATATGTTTTGGTGGCCCGCCGGGATTGAATGGGCTGACCGATTCGCATCTGAACCGGCAGCGGGCCAGCTAAACCCCCTCAATCCCAAGACTTATCAGGTCCTTCGAAATGTCATTGGCGACGTTACTTCCCTCTTCCCGGATCTGTTCTATCATGCTGGATCTGATGAGATTATTCCTGGCTGCTGGAAGGCAGATCCGACGATCGGAGACTTCCTGTCCAATGGTGGGACCCTTAGCCAGCTCCTTGAGACCTTCATCAACTCCACTCACCCTTACATTGTCTCCCTCAACCGCACTGTTGTGTATTGGGAAGACATCCTACTGGATTCCACAGTGAAGGTGGGTCCCAAGTTGCTTCCCCCTGAAACCACCATACTACAGTCCTGGAACAATGGCCCCAATAACACTAAGCTTATAGTTTCGGCTGGCTACCGAGCAATCATCTCATCGTCCGATTTCTACTACTTGGACTGTGGGCACGGCGGTTTCGTCGGCAATGACACCCGGTATGATCGCCAAACAGGCGATGAACCTGCACAACCATTCAATTACAATGGCGGCAATGGAGGATCGTGGTGTGCCCCATTCAAAACGTGGCAGCGGATATATGACTATGACATAACCCATGGGCTGAGTGAGGCGGAAGCGAAGTTGGTCTTAGGTGGAGAGGTGGCGCTCTGGTCGGAGCAAGCGGATCCGATGGTCATGGATTCTCGAATATGGCCAAGGGCTTCGGCGATGGCAGAGGCATTATGGTCCGGGAACAGGGACGAGAGTGGAAAGAAGAGGTATGCGGAAGCGACGGATCGGTTGAGTGAGTGGCGGTATAGGATGGTGGACCGAGGGATTGGGGCAGAACCCATTCAGCCACTCTGGTGTCTTAATCATCCCGGCATGTGTAACATTGTTTCAGAAATTTAATCCATTCACTGCAAATGCCACTGGCAAGACTTCTCCTTTTGAAAGTTTCAGAAAAGAATGGAAATGCCATGTTTTTAACAGTCAGCACAAACGTGTGCTGCCCAGTCGAACCATGCTGCCCATTGGGTGGGTCTCTCTGTGGAGATTACCTGGCCTACGCATTAAACAAGTAGATACTCCGGAGCCCATCTTATGTTCTGTTTGTGTGGGATAAGATAATCTTTTTCCTAACCAGTAGAAATGACGGTCACGTGCATAAGCACGTGCCAGAGAGACCCGTCATCACATCTACTGGACATGTGCCAAGATAATCCAATAGATTGATTTAGACTGTTTATTAGGTCCTCATACATCTCATGGGCCACCATGCAAATATTAAACCAATCTGATAATCGTAATCATTTGATCGTTAGCCTCTAATATAGACGGTCAAGATCATCTACATAAAAATGGGTCCACTAAACAATCTGCCCTATCATTGATTGCTTATGATTCTAAAGATTCATTTTTGTTAATCAATCCTAACTGTCTCATAGCATGGCTTGGAAAAAGGAGGTCTGCAAAAATAAATACAACAGGGAATGAATCTGATCATTCGATCAGTGTGATTTTTGCAGTGGCCTGTAAAATGTGGCTTTGGACCTATATAGAATTGACAATGCAACTAGGAGCACAATAACTTACAGTCCCCTTGAAAGGGAACAGTGGAGCATTTCTAAATATGATAAATGATACAGTAGTCCCCGAGCACTCTATGGTACGGTGCTCTTGGTTGCACATGTGGAGAGTCCGTCCATTAAATTTGGGCTGTCCATTAAGTGTGGTCCGCAATTTATGGGCCACCCCGAGAAAATCAAACTTGGATGACTTTATCTGAAAGCTGGCCACGCTTTCATACCCATCCATTTTTCGAGAATGGGACGAGATGTTTGGCGATGTTGGGCGATGGGACGAGATGACTTTATCTGAAAGCTGGCCCACCAAATGAATAGCTTAGGATCCATTGCAACAAAAGTTCAAGTCTAGATAGCCTGCTTGGATAGCCCCAGTCCTAGTTAATTCCATGCATCTAAAATCAGATAAATATGATCGGACGAGGGGTCACACATTACACACTAACTTTGAGCCATTGAGCCATAGACCAATTTATCTGGTCCGTTGAATTGTTTTTTATACGTTAGGCACTTACCATCGTACTAAATTTATTTTTATCAGACAGCATCAACACTGCCGGGGTCGCCTGATGAGAGGCTATGATCCGCATACATGTACCTTTACTCGCACAAGTGCAACCAGCAGTCCCCACGAGCACTATGGCCTGTATTGCACTGGAGCGCCGAACTGTACGAATTTGCGCGAGCGAACGGATTGAAGACTGAAGAGGCCTTCGCCTCCAGCTCGACAGTCCAGTTGCCATGACGCGGGGTGGAGTCCGGGAGATGAAGGCGTACAGTACACGTGGCATGATGATGTGTTCGATCGAGACCGTCCGTTTAGTGGTACCTATATACGAATGGAAAATCCTACCATGGTGATCCAACTCGATGATATGATGGGTTCGTTTGTAAGGCGGGATGATGCTCCGAAATCTCCCAGTCAGAAGGCCCTAACCGTTTCGTCAGTGGCCTACAAATAGAACAATGGTCCAGAAAAAAAAAAAAAAAAAAGGGCAAAATAATGGATGCCTGTGATCTTCTGATCTGAAATGGTTAACTGAGACCACTGCCCGTGTAACATGGTTGGCGTTGGTTTAGTTTGGTCATTTTGGTGAAAATTAGGGCTGATTTGGAAATTCTCTGCCTTTATTAGGGTTTGGGGTTGAGAGAGAGAGAGAGACGGAGATTTGAAGGAACATTTGCGGCAACAGCAGCAGCAGCTAGAGGCAGCCATGGCTCTCGAACTGAGGCTCTTCGACACATGGGTCTACGACGATGTTCATGTCAGCCTCTCTCAAACTCTCTCTCGCCCCCCCCCCCCCCCCCCCCCCCCCCCCCCCCCAAAATGACTGCTGCATTTTCTGCATTTCCTTCTTTTCCCTGTTCATGTAACGGCGTTTTCATTTTTCTTCTCTTCCCAGTTTGTCGGAGTGACTGTACCATTAGCTGCAATTTTCTTCTCAGCCCATTTTATGTAACAGCGTTATCAAGGTAGCGGGGTAACGGCTCCAGTAGTTGCGTTTTCTAGTTGCCGGCTCCGTAACGTCGTTAGCACGGCATCCTGCAACGTGCTCCGTTAGTGGGTAGCTATAACGGCCGTTACGACTCCCGTTATTTTGGACCGTCACTCCCTTTTTTATTTTACATAGTAAAACGAATATTTAAAAGATAAATCTCTGTCTCTCTCTCTCTCTCAGCTTTGTTAAACTCACAGGGGTGTACAAAGCAATTCGTGTACACGCCGCCATATGTGCCAGCTTCGCTCATGGGAATGAATCTGGTTGGCTTATCGTGCGGGACACGGTGTGGGAAATAGACCTACGGCTTAGAAAAACTTCCCCCAAGTTTCTTTATCCGTCTATTTTTTTTATTTTTAGTTAATTGTGGCCCACCTGATGATCAGACCAGCCCATTTTTGTTTGAGAGCATTGATAGCATTGACACGATGGGTCTCGGCAGATGGATGTCTGGGATCTTGAGTACCTATGCGATAGTGACACACGACATGGTGCGTGGATGAACAGATTTGTGCGACCCTGACCGTGTGGCCCACATTGATGTATGTAGTGTATATCCACGCCATCCATCCGTTTTGCCAGCTCATTTTAGGGCTTGCGCCCAAAAAATGAAGCAGATCCAAATCTCAACTGGACCACACCATAGGAAACAGTGGTGATTGAATGCTAACCATTAAAAACTTCCTAGGGCTAGCCAACGGATGGACTGGATAAGGTCCATCCAACCTGTTGATAAGGTCGTACAAAAACCTGGATGAAGGGAGAAAACAAATATCAGCGTGATACGGAGCTTTTGTGGCCCACAGGAAGTTTTTAATGGTCATTCACCACTGTTTCATGTGGTATGGTCCGCCTGAGATTTGCATATGCTTCATTTTAGGGCTCTAAAATGAGCTGGCAAAACGGATGGACTGGATATAAAATACATACATCAAGGTGGGCCCCACGCTCAGGGCCTCACCTTCTTGTGTGAGACCACCTAGTCCGCTCCCCTGATAATATGGCAGGGTTATCTCTCCACGGTACCCGAGGGGGTGATGTATCAATCATTCTCCATTGTAATATTTTAATCCTCAGTCATGAATATCTATAAACGACTCAAAGGGTTAAACCTATATTTTTTAAACATCTTCAGCAAAACAGTCATGTTTACTGTTTCTAGGTAGCATTGTAACATTCATATATTTCATGTTTAGAAAAGGTAAATCAGGCAAGCTTCATCTTTCAAATGCAGCCAATCGCTAGTATAGATCCCAAGTCTTGGATGGAAGATGGCTGATCCTAACTGTCTAATTGGTGACCATCAAATGGAAAATGGTCCAAATTTAATTGGTGGAGTCCAGCTGTTTCGATCAGCCAATCACTGTGGTTTTGAGGCTGTGCTCAACTCGCACAATCCAATAATGGCATCTGTGTAGATCAATCCATCTAACATGCCTCCCTATTACTTGGACAGTGGTAAAAATGGCAGTGATTGGCTTTTTATGGCCATTTGATCTGTAGAGAAGTTAGCCAATGAACTTCCTACCAGAACATTTTTGGGCTATGGCTCTTGGCTCATTCATGAAGTGGTCCACCAATCAGCATTCCGGATCTGTTACCTCAGTCCACTGATCAAGGCCATGTGTAGTTGAGATCAGTTACTAAATGGTACAGGATGCGTGTTGAATTGAATTCCTAGATTTCTAGAAATTCGTTACTGCTCAGCCAAATTTGGCAACCTTCAAAGGAATGCATCACCAAGACCCACAAGCTTAGTAAACTACTCTGCTTCTGGGTTGATATGCAGGTAAAAGAGGATGCACACGTATATTATTAAGTCAGCCATCAAGGATCCGTAGTTGGATGCCAGAGCATTCCATGTCATTTTCCTCTTCTATATGATTCTTAATCATAAGAGAATATCATCATATGAAGCTTTTCTGCAGGTTGATGATGTGTCTTTACAAGATTACATCGCCGTGAATGCTAGAATTGTCCCACATACAGCTGGAAGGTACTCAAAAAGCTTCCCCAGGACCAAATGCCCAATTATCGAGAGGTTGACGAATTCCCTGATGATGCATGGCCGCAACAATGGAAAGAAGCTGATGGCGATTGGAATAGTCAGGGATGCAATGGAACAAATCCATGCCCTCACTCAGCTTAACCCCATTAATGTCATTGTCGATGCCATTATCAAAAGGCATGCTGGCTTATCTTCCTGTTTCCCTGTAGAGGAATCAAATGATCCCATGTACAGTTGGTTTTTCAGTTTTTACCCTGGTGGTGCCTGTGGTTCAGTGATCTGGACTAGTGGTCTGTTGGGCCCCTTTGTGGATAGACCATGTCCCAAAATTCTCCTGAATAAGACAATCCTGACCTCTCATTTCCTGGCCTGCCAGTGCAAAATCAACTCAGACCAGTTCTTTCACTCAGGGAGATTTGTTTGGGGCATGTTCATCCACGATTGGTTCGCACCCCTCTTTTACTGACTACATACTGAAACCCAAGCATACCTTGCATATCCACAAGCCAAGGATTGCATAAACAATCTCCTCTGGATTTGCATTTCCTTTCTCATTGTCATTCTCCTGATGCAGTGGACCACGAGCGGATGTAGTTCGAGTTGGCTTTGGGCCTTTTGTTAGGCGTCAAGCAGTTGATGTCTCCCCTCATAGACGTGTTAGCCAAGCAATATATCTCCTAACTACTGGTGCTCGCAAGAGGGCTTTTAGGAGCAGAGACACAACTATAGCTGCGTGCTTGGCAGATGAACTCATCTCTGCCTCCCAGAGAGGTCTGAACAGGTACTGAAAATGTCTTGTAACAGATGTTCCTATCCTTCTTTTGACCTTTTAAGAGGAGTGTGATGGAGGCTTGCTCTCTCTAGCTTCTCTACTGTACACGTAGCATATCTAGGGCAATCAGAATTGTTGAGCTGGTAGGCCACCATGTTGGACGGATCAATGGCTTGACGGTCTTGGTGGTTTGATAATCTTGACATCCAATCATCATAATATTCACTTTGTAGAACATGGAATTGCTCTCTTTTTTTTTTGCTAATCATTTTCCAGCTTTCTATTTTTGGGCCACCAATGCAAGGACTAATGATAGTCCAATCACCGTAGTTTTCTGTATATGGCCACTCCACGTGGCAGCCAGCAGATCGATGGTTCTGATTATCCTAGAAGTGGGCCACATGTAAGTGGAGGTGCTTGTAACTTACAAGCCTCCCATCTTCAAGAGGCTTTCTGGAACCTTAGTAGCAAAGTGTAGTAGACATCTCTTTTCTTTCTTGCCTAATGATTCGTTTATGTTTATGCTTTTACAGCTATGCCATTATGAAGAAATATCAGATTGAAACGGTTGCGATGGCCAACCTTTGAAAAGATCAGCTCGGAACTTCCCAAGAGAATGTGTTTGCATTTCTCACTTCTCTCTTCACCAGGTTACTCTATACTACACTATGAGTCTATAGCAACTTGATGTAAATAACTACTTGCATTTGCGTTTGGGCAATTAACTTTCATCTGCATTGCAGAAAAAACTAGTTATGGTTGAGTATATATATACATATATACACTCATCTCAGATGTTGACATTGGAATTTGATGCTTTTCGAATCGTCAAAACAAATAGAAACATTAGAAGCAGCTTTTACATTCTTTTTTCTTTTTGTGAGTGGATGCCATGCATCATATGCAAGTGCACTGCAACTGCAAAGTGCAAATCAGGATGTTCTGGAACTGCCACTATTTGTTCTAAGTATCTCCTAGTCCAAACCAGAAGAGAATACATCCTTCATTTCCTGAAGATGTGAAAACGCAATCCTGGATGATGTGGTTTTTGAAATCCTTTTAAATGTCCCAAATGCAGGAATGGATGGGTATCATTTATCCATTATGCCAAAATATTCACCCACAGGTGATTTTTGGGCGCACAGTCCATTGGCTGAGCCATACCCAATTTGGCTCTTTCGAAGAGTGAAGTGCGATTTGATGGGATAATGTCATGTACAAGGTTGGCTTTGTTTTCTATGCAGAATTCTTGTTGGTGGATTGTTTGTATTTGTTCATGGAAAATTCTACAATGTCAAACAATAGAAATAGGTTTTCTCAGATTCAAAAGATGAGGAATGATTACCTGCAACCAGGTTTAGGATAGCTTAACGGCATGCATCCCATCTTACTCGTTTGATATTTGAACCAGGTAATCTACATGGTGGGGCTCAGGTTTTGCCAGCTGAGATGACCTGCACTAGTGAGACGTGCCCCACCAGGTAATCTTCATGGCGGGGCTCAGGTTTTGCCAACCAGCTGAGAAAGCTTGTATGCTTAGCCCTATAGCAACTGATTTTGAAAGTGATTATTGTTCTTAAAATATATGACAGAGAACATATATGATCATTAATATAATTTAAATATAGAAGAGAAATTATCAAATGCGGCCTGATAATGTGTGGATCATCTCGCGTAGCAAATCAGAGCCATGCAAAAGACGTGCCCCACCATGAAAGATTGCTTGTGCAGAAATTAAACCAATTCACTCATCAGGTGGAGCACATAAGTCAGGGTGACCCTATGATGAGTGGCCTGGCCTTATTTTTGTGCTACATGGTCGAGTTGACATGGTGGGACTTGTTGTGTCTAATGCACGTGACAAGTTGGCATGTGTAAAGGAGCTGTACATGAAGTTCACATGCATGGTTTACATGTGATTGAAACTATATCCTTTTCATTTCCATTACTCCTGTATTCCTCTGTATTGTTCCTTTTGGTTTTCTTCTTCTTCTTTTCTTTCTCGCCACGCACAGCTTCGAATAGTTTCATTCTTGCCTGATCAAAGTGGAGTGGCGAATGCCTCCATCTTACTACTGGGCGCCAAACAATCTGATGGCATTATTTATGGGCATTTTGGTCATTTCTCTGGACACTAAACATGGGTCGGCTCAAACTTGATCGGCCTAACCCAAATTCTAGGTCGGGTTGTGCAGGGTTAGGATGGGGGCCAACTTAAGCTCAGGTAAAAAATCCTCAACCCAGCCCCAGGTTCGGTTGTGCTTGGGTAGGCCTCAGGCAACTCAAACCTTGTATTCTGCTGTATATAACGTGAGTATCAGGTACCTTGTATTTCTACTGTATACAGTTGCGTATTAGGGGCATAATTGTCCACATTGTTAGGGATCATTTGGGTGCCTGTAAAAATCCTCAAGTTGGATAGCTGTATTTGCCCATAAAGGTTTTACATGCTGTAAGCTGGAAATACATTATAGCATTGGCTGTAATTTGAAACCTGGCAAAAAAGCCTAGTAAACTCTTTATAATTAAAAATGCATTATGCATGATAGAACAACAATGGTTGATACACACTTGTGATGTGTGGAGCCTACCATAATGTTTTTTGTATTATCTAATTTGTTAATCATGTGCTTTCCTTAATGCTCTCCTGTGACAAATAATAATAATAATAATAATAAGATTGATCGTCAAGTGAACCACATGAGAGAAAAGGATAGGTGGAGGACATCCAATCCATCCACCATGTGCATGCTTTGATGCTCTCCCAAGGCTCCCAAAAAAAAAATCAAGTCCTTTTTATATAGTTTGCTGATTTTAGCAGAATTTTCCATCCATGCTTCGTGATGTGAATACCTACTTTCTATATTGTAACCACTTTATAAATTAGGCAAACACATAATTTATTTATCTATAAATAAATTACCACTTAAAAGCTAAATAGAATAACATGTAAACAGTTTACACCTAAAAAAAAATTCAGCCAAAAAATGTTTACAACTTAAAAAATTTATAGGCATGGAGTCGTTTGGATAAGAAGTTACTTTAATGAAGTACTTATGTTGCAAGTAGCTTATCTTGATTTCTACTTAGTCGGCATACAAGTATGTTTAATAAACAATATGTTTATTATTCAAAAAGTAAAGAAGCATATTTGGTTTCCAACATCATAAGTAATTATTCCAAAGTTCCTATCACATCCGCCATTTATCATGTGAGGTTAACCTATGATGTGGATAATTTATTGTGTGGGCCTCACCTTTGATGTGAGTTGTTCATCATTAGGGGTTAACTTTTAATGTGCGCAGTTCATTAGATAAGGACCACCTTTGATGTTAGTCATCCATCATCTAGGGCCCACCATCATTGTTAATGTCCATCATGTTGGGCCCATCTTCAATATCCACTGCCCATCATGTGAAGCCTACCTTTAATGTAGACCGTCCATCATGTAGGCCCACCTCTAATGTGAGCCATCCATCATGCTGGACCCACCTTGGATATGGGCCACTCATTATTAGGCCGACCTTTGATGTAGATTGTCCATCATGTGGGGCTACCTTGATTTGGATCATCCATCATGCAGGGCTACCATTATTAATTACCCATCATGTGTAGCCCATATTTGATATGGGTTGCCCATCATGTGTGTGGGTTGACCATTGTGCAAGGCTTAACTTGGATGTGGGCCATTCATTATTAGGGGGCAAATCTTTGATATAAATTGTCCATCATGTGGGGCCCACTAGATCATCTACCATTCATTTAATGATTTTTCAATCTCATCAACTTAGTAGGGTTCATGACCACAAAAAGTATATTCCCTTAAATAATTTCAGAGGTTTTTGTCTCACCAATAAAAATAAAGAAATAAATTACATTTTGAAGTTAAAAGCAATTTAAAAAAAATTAACTAACAAATTAAAAGGGTAGTTGTTTAAGTTTGATAATCAAACTAACTTATTTAAGAAAAGTAATTTATTAATTTAAGTAAGTTTTTTTAAAAATTACTTATTTGATAGTATCCAAACAGGCCTAAAATTGATCGGCATGCATATGTGGCCCACGCCTGGCCCACAGGCCAAGCTAGTAGATCCAACCCTGGCCCAGAGCCCTGTCAGGCTCGTCAGGTCAGGCCAGCTACTGGCCCATTGCCACCCTTACCGTTATCTAGCACCCTTTGTCCGAAGTCGGAGGGCGTTTTTGTCATTCTATTACTGACTCGTCAATCCTACTTGTATCATTTTATTGAGAATTTTGAATACGGTAGCCAACTTCTCTCAGGTAACTACAATTTTGAAGTTTTACGGTCATTCAAGTTGAGGCAATTTCATCTGTGGTACCTTCAAATTTCAATTGGCTCACATATTGATGGATCTGGACCGTCCGATCACTGTACAGTATCTTTGATTAGACATTGCCTATAAACCATGCAGATTAAGAGCTAATAACCATACAACCCATCATCTACTTTCGACAAACATCCAGATGCAGCAAGCCAAGGAAAGCTCCATACAAAGAATGGCTAAAAAAAGCCCAATAGAATGGGTCTATCCACAAGGCGGCCCATGAATTCCTCGGTCCACATTCAACATTACAGTCTCCCATCTCATGAGTCAGATGGTTCAAATCAGGAAAAAATGGGAATACCGGTCAGTCAAAAGAATAAACAAGAAAGGTTGGTCTGTAGCTAAAATCAGACTCTATGGGTAGGAACGTTTGGTTAGAGTAGTCTTGGGTCTGCTTGGGCTGGCTTTGGGAGCCAAATACTAAAGCTACCGGTCAATCCAAACATACAACCCACATCCAACGGCCATTATACACCACCACCCTTTGCATGCATGCACACCAGCCGTCCATCCACACGTTAGCAGGTTCTTCTGTATGTGATATGTGCATGGAAATTCAAAACCGTTCTTCTAGTTTGTAGATTATTATACTCCGATTTCGCCGCCCCCCCCTCCTTTTTCAGTGGCCAAGAGATCTCCATGAGCCTAAGTCAGAAGATTTCAAGAAAGGTTAGTTGTTTAAGCGGCTTCGTTCTGTTATACTTAAATTGTGCATTAGATAGATATGGAGCATGGTATTGATCATACATTTACTTGATTTTTCTCTGTTTTTCTTTTGAATTGATAAGGTGTTTGGATGAGTTTGTATGTGTTGAATCTGTTTTAGAAAGTGTAAGAACGTTTCTTAGAGCATTTTTAAAGACTTAGAACATTAGGTTTCTCTGTTTTTCTCTGTGATTTTTTAAATGCAATGGAAGACTACTATGCTGTCATCTTTCCTGTACATTGAATGTTAATAAATGGACATGATTATAATGTCTTAATAGAAAATACAAAGAAAATAGCACTCCATGTCAGAAATGGAGTGGAGTTACATGATTCTCAGCCTGAGGTTTTGTACATCCTACACTGGGAGTGGGGCTCACTTCTGATCTGGACTATTGATCTGATGGGGCCCATCATGAGTGGACCGAATATCCTAGCCATCTAATGTTTGGCCATTCATGTCCATTGTTGACTGTTGCCGCTCCTATTTTTAATAGCCTGTTTCGCAATCGCAGGGTTAGGATTTATACTATTCGACATGGTCCATCTACGGTGGACCCCACAAAAATCAATGCTCTAGATCTCCATAGCTTCAATAGGACCTGAGTCTGTTGAAATGGATCCATCCCTTGATTTCATGGGCCACAGTGGATAGATCATGGCCCAAAAGAGTCCGTGGGAGCAGTGCTAGCCCTACTTCCCATCTTGCAAACAGAAGCCTATAGCCTATACAAGTAAGATCCTTATTTTGGCGATCCAGACCATTGATCAGGTGGGCCCCACTGTATACAGCGAAAGACACGGAAATCTCCTGTGTCGTAAGACATTATCCATCCAATCTTTGGCCTTTTAGCTCAATGGGGACGTTGCTGTATTCTTAGCTCTTGAGAATAGTATTCACATTGTATCCTCTGGTCGAGAATCATATAATTCAAAGGGATCACGTGCCAAGTCAAACGCTGTTGCCATAGGTGGGCCTTGCCTTTTCTGTCTTTGTTCAGATGATCCTAGCCTCTACTGAAAGGACATTTGATGTTTGACGGTTGAGATGGAAAAGGGAACTAAGGAACAAGAAGAATAGAATTCTTTTTATGGGCACGCCCAATTTGGACATTTTGGAGTGTGGCCCACCTACATTCCGTTGCTGCGGATAGGCTTTATCTTACCATCTAAGCTATTGATTGTAACGGACGGAAAGGTTACAAAAGATTACCAATGCGTGGGTACAATCTGTTTGGCTCAAATTCGGTGGTTTGGCCATATGCATGTGTGCCTGCCTGAAAAAGCCAAATGCGCTCCAATTGAATCAAATACCTTTCGACTCTGTTGTTGTTCAATCGGAACAAGTGGCCACATATATAACCAATGGCCCGATTTCGGTTAAACTTGTGTAAGTAGATTAGGTGTTTGGAGTGCTTAGAGTCATATGTAAGACTCCTATCAGGTGGGCCACACATGATCATCAGATTTAACCGTTGGATTATTCAGATTGCAGTGGGCCCTACTACAGTTGTGATCATTGTAAATAAGTTTGGGGCGGGACGCTTGAACCGCAGTCCCTATACTTAGTTATTAAGCCAGATATGGAAACCTACAATGTGGAAATCCTAGAGAGAGAAGTGCGATGGGTAAGCTTCTAGCCCTGTTTCCTATATATAGACGTCTTGGTCCCCTCACCAACACTCGAGAGAAAACCCTAATCCCATTAAAGGTTCTTCTAAAAGTGTAAGGTGCAGAAGATCAAGATTCCTGTCAGTGGAATGTCTTCCCAATCAAGTACGCTTTTAGTTATGGTAATATCCATTGTTGATGCATAAACAATCCATCAATTCCGCAATACAAGTCTAACATTTGGGTTTTACTTGATAGATGACGCATGTAATTAAGTGTATATGGTTAAAATTGTTATTCAGTTTTGATCTGACCCAAATAAGGCCATTATCTATATGTTTAAGGTTAATATTAAGTTGTTGACCATCAATAATTTAACCCAACCATCACTTTAGAATATGTTTGACCAACATTAGCCATTTTTGGGCCAAATCAAAACTTCTACAGAATGGTTTGTTATGGGCAAGACCATGTAGCAATCCTTGAGTCTGAGAGTTGGATTGGAACTGGTTGTGTTAGTCGCCAAAGTGACCTCAATTGGTGAAAATTTTTACTTTCAGACTTCAGTATATGGAATTCGGTGACCTTCCATTATAAGATTGCATTCAATTGTGTTCATATCCATAGCGGGCGGTGGTCAGAACAAAAAGGTATCATCGCTTGGCAGGATATGAGCAAGGTGAAGTGATTGGTGATGCAGATATAACTTTAAGATATCAAATTGCCCAAAGGTGATGGATATCTTAGATTCATTTCACTAGCATTGGTTAGCTTCATGTTCAATAAAGTCTTCTTTATGTTGTAATTTCAACCAAAGGAGGAATCACAATGATCCGCCAAGCTCTTGTCAGAATATGATGACTATGACCCATTATCATTTTAAGTCATTTGATTGAAAGTCCAAATCAATCGAGTGTTAATACACGCATAATGTTTGAGGTTTACATTCATGTAGTATTGATGTGAGTGTTTTTATTTTATTTTTTTGTCCAACCATAATTGTTTCCAATGTTCCAAACCAATATAATTTCATACATTTTCTTACTAGGTCCAACTTTAAAAAAAATGAACCACAATTTAAGAAATCGATATACGGGTCCTATAGAGGATTGCACACAATTTAAGGAATAGGTTGTTTATAAAGGAAAGAATCAAGTTTTAATCTATTTTGAATCTAATTTAGCTAATATGTCCACATACTCCTGGTGGATAGACTCTGGTGCAACTATTCACATATGTAATTCCACATATGATATACTCTGAAGCCGGACACCAACCGATACAGAAAGATCGGTTTATATGGGGAACGGCATTAGAGCGGATGTAAAAGCCATTGGAATCTCTAGGCTTAAGTTATCATCAGAACACTTTCTTGATCTAGTAGATACTGTTTGTGTACCTTATATAAGGCGTAATTTGGCTTCAATTTTCCTTTTAAACAAATTTGGTTATAAGTTTAAATTTGGAAATGAAAAATTAAGTATTTCCTATGATTCGGTTATGATTGGTTCTGGCACTTTAGTTAATAACCCTTATCAGTTAGATTTGGATGT
Organism: Magnolia kwangsiensis; assembly: GCA_037074715.1. Classification (NCBI taxonomy): domain Eukaryota; kingdom Viridiplantae; phylum Streptophyta; class Magnoliopsida; order Magnoliales; family Magnoliaceae; genus Magnolia; species Magnolia kwangsiensis. The sequence continues at coordinate 105,796,891 of CM073581.1, forward strand.
TTCATATGTCTACAATATTAACTCATTACATGGAAATACTAAAGGCATTAAGCGAAGGTTAGATTGTAAAAATTCATCCATGCTGTAGCACAGGTGATTGGCGCATATCTCTCATGAGAGATTGGAAAGGCTTGTGCATGAAGGAATTCTCCACTCTCTAGACTTCTCAAACTTTGGGGTCTGCATAGATTGCATTAAAGGTAAACAGACTAAAACAAGGAAAAAAGGGTGTCACTAGGAGCGTAGGACTCTTGAAAGTGATTCATACAGACATCTGTAGACCATTCCTTTCAATATCTTAGAATGAGCAGAAGTATTTTATCACTTTCATAGATGACTACTCTCGTTATGAGTACTTATACCTTATTAACGATAAATCAAATGCCCTACATGCTTTTAAGATATATAATATTGAAGTCGAGAATCAACTCGATAGAAATATCAAAGTCGTCATATCCGACCATGGTGGCAAGTACTACGGAAGGTATAACGAATATGGGTGTAATCCAAGGCCATTCATTAGATACCTACAAGATTGTGACACCGTCGCCCAGTATACCATGCTTGGTACTCAAGAGCAGAATGGAGTAGCAGAAAGGCGTAATCGCACCCTAAAGGACATAGTGCGGTCTATGATTAGTAATTCAATGTTGTCAGAATCTTTGTAGGGTGATGCGTTGAAAACAGTTATGCATATCCTTAATAGAGTCTCGAGTAAGGTTGTAATGAAAACTCTATATGAATTGTGGACACGGCGAAAGCCTTGTTTACGATACTTTCATATATGGGGTTGTCCTGCAGAAGCCAAGCCGTATAACCCGCATAAAAGAAAGCTTGATCCTAGAACGTTTAGTTGTTTCTTTATTGGATATCCAGAAATATCCAAAGGATTTAGATTCTATTGTCCATCATATTCCATGAGAATCATTGAGACTGCGAATGCTAAATTTATTGAGAATACTGAAGATAGTGGGAACACGAACTTAAGAAACATTGTATTTGAAGAAGAACGGATTGTGATTCCCAACACAATAATTCAGAGTAGCGTGGTCATCCGTCCAGCAGCGGACCCTGAGATCCCTATGGATGACCATGCAAAGCCTCAAATACAACCCATCGATGAGGAAACAAAAAACGTAATTCAGAATAATGAGCCTTTAAGACAATCACATAGAGAGAGAGAGAAGATCTGCGATTCCAAACTATTACATCGTCTATCTGTAGGAACATGACTTTGACGTTGGGGCTGAAAAGGATCCTGTATCTTTTTCACAAGTCGAACAAAGTGCTAATTCTTCTCAATGGTTCGATGCCATGAAGGATGAACCGAAATCCATAAAGGACAAAAAAGTCTGGGACCTTGTTGAATTGTGTAAAGGGATTAGGCCGATTGGTTGTAAGTGGGTATTCAAAACCAAATGAGACTCTAAGGGCAATATCGAAAGGTATAAAGTCAGACTAGTTGTAAAGGGATTCAGTCAGCGTGAGGGTATTGACTTTAATGAGACTTTCTCACCTATGTCCAAGAAAGACTCCTTTAGGAACATTATGCCTCTTGTGGCTCGTATGGATATAGAGCTACATCAAATGGATGTGAAAATAGTGTTTCTCAATGGAGACTTAAGTGAGAATTTATATATGTTGCAACCAGAAGGTTTCAAAGCTAAAAGCTCAGAACATTTGGTCTACAATCATAAAGTTGTTTCTTCATATGGTTTCATTGAAAACACTGCAGATGACTGTATATACGTGAAAATTAGTGGGAGTAAGTTTATGATTTTTGTCTTATATGTTGACGACATTTTGTTAGCCATTAGTGATATTGGATTATTGCATGAGACTGAGAAATTGATGTTTCAAAACTTTAAGATAAAAGATCTTGGTGATGCATCTTTTTTCATCGGTATTTAAATTAGCCGGGACAAATCACGTGGACTGCTTGGCTTGTCAAAGAGGGCCTATATTGATAGGGTTCTCGAAAGGTTTAACATGCAAGGTTGTACTTCTGGCCAAGCACCTATTGTAAAAGGTGACAGGTTTAGCCAATTTCAGTATACTAAGAACGACCTAAAGAAGGACAAGATGAAAAATATTCCGTATGCATCAACAGTAGGGAGTATCATGTATGCTCAGGTTTGCATGCGCTCGAATATTGCTTTTGTGGTTGGAATGTTAGGTAGGTACCTTAGCAATCCAGGGATGAATCATTGGATAGTGGTTAAAAAAGTATTAGGCTACTTGAAAAGGAAAAAGGACTTCGCACTCACATATAGTAGATCTAACCGTTTGGAGTTGGTTGGATATATAGATGTAGATTTTGCGGGCTGTCTCGACAGCAAGAAGTCCACCTCAAGTTATGTATTCATGATGGGTGGTGGAACTATATCATGAAGAGCGCAAAACAGTCCATTACAGCATCTTCTATCATGTAAGCAGAGTATGTAGCTTGTCATGAAACCACGAGTCAGGCAATTTGACTTCAGAGTTTTTTCTCTAGTTTACAGGTTGTACAGATGATCCCGAAACCATTGAAAATCTATTGTGATAGTTCAACTACGGTTAACTTCTCCATCAACAACAAGCATTTATCAAGGTCAAAACATATTGACATTAACTATCTTGTTATGAAGGAGAGAGTTCAGAATTGTCAGGTGCCTGTAGAACTCATCGGCACGAGGCAAATGATAGCGGATCCTCTCACTAAAGGTCTTCCTATTGCGCTCTTTAAGGAACATGTGACGTCTATGGGAGTTGTAAATCCCAAGAATGTATTTCAGTAGTGGGATTTTTCAGTTTTGATCCGATTATGTACGGATATTTAAGACATCTCTTTTATATGCATTGATGATTCTGTTATTCAGTTTATATTTTGTTTCTCCTTCAATGTGCACTTTTAATTTTGAGTAAGCAAGAATTTGGTTTGTGTCTTGGTGACACGTTCAGATGGACCACTTGAAGATAGGCACGTATGATCACATTAGATATGCAATCTTCATACCGCATCCCATATCTTTAATCCATGTCGTTGAGGTTATTGGTATTCGTGACCATGATTCGTTGCACTTCGAAATGTATAAATGTTGTGTTGACTACCATGATTCAATAGCTGTAGTTTTTTATGGACCGGATTTAACAAGCGTTGCTTATAATTATCCAATGGTATTGTTTTGAAATTCAGTAGGGCACCCATTAGAAACTTTCAAAAGCAAAAGCATTTTGTAAAATTATTTTCACAATTAAAATAAAATATTTTATTTTCTTTCAGAGATCAATGTAACCCAAGTGAGAGAATGTAAGACTCCCATCAGGTGGGCCACACATGATCATCAGTCTGACCATTAGATTATTGAGATTGGGCGATTCAGTGAGCCCCACTATAGTTGTGATCATTGTAAATAGGTTTGGGGTAGGATGCTTGAACCGTGGTCCCTATACTTGGTTATTAAGCCAGATATAGAAACCTACGGTGTGGAGACCCTAGGGGGAGAAGTGTGATGGGTAAGCTTATAGCCCTCTTTCCTATATATAGACATCTTGGTCTCCTCACCAACACATAAGAGAAAACCCTGGTCTCATTAAAGGTTCTCCTAAAGGTGTAAGGTGCGCAAGATCAAGATTCTTGTCGATGGAATGTTTTTCCAATTAGGTACGTTTTTAGTTATGGTTTTGAATCTCTATTATTGATGCATAGACGATCCGTCAATTTCGCAAAACTGGTCCAACATCATATTCAATTCGAATCAAAATAAATACTTGTAATATTAGGCATTGAATAAGACAAATTAATACCTAATTTGTGAATATTGACATGATTATTTAGCCAAAGATTTTTACAGTGATCATGCAATTGGTGAAGGGGATAGTTATTCCTTCTAAATGAGTCATTTTTGTCTTAGAGACAATAACTTTTCTTTCAACGATGATAGTTTAGATCAAGTTTTTCAATGGAGTAATAAAAAATAAATTAATTAAATAAAAAAATTTAATCGTAGATTTTTTTCAAAAAAAATCAATGTGTCAATGCAATAAAATTAGCAAAAAATAATAATAATAATAATAAAATAAGTAAAGGAAATTACATATCACAGTTTGTGCTGGTGAATCAACTAGGGTCTTGACAGTGCTCTCGACCTAAATGATCGTGAGACAGTCATAGTGAACAATTAGCGAAGCATGATCAAAGATTTTTTAAGTAAGAACTTAATAATATAGGAATCTAATGATGGGATTGTGGATATTTAACTACTAGTGCACTTTAACAATGTGCTGGAAAGTAGTGGAACTAAACTAAGAAGTTAACTAAAGATTCCAAGCTTGCTACAACAAAATGTAGGACCAAAGTATTTTTTTAAAAAAAAAAAAGCTAAGAAATTAACATATGTCTACGGCAAACAAAAAAGAAAAGAAATGTAGAGCTTAAAGCTTGCAAATGAATGTATTAGCATGTGGCCTTGAACTCATATTTGAGTGCTACTTTTATAGCTTTATAAGAGATAGTGGTCATGTGTAAAATATTATGACTTGTGTAAGAATTTTTTGGTCACGAAGCATTTGTATACCACTTGGATGTGAACTACTTCTCTTATTTTACCGTGACTTATTTCTTTCTATGGATGGCTTCTCAACGTTCACTCTTACTCTCTCTTGGCTTTTAGAAATATCTCAGATATTTTTCAGATGAATTTTCTTTTAAATTAAAATCTTTAAATGTTTATGTTGCTCGTTTATTGGAAACAAAATGCCAACAACAGTGGGTCTTTAGTGAAACTTCCTCTACACATTAAGGTCATGCGTGCCCTACGTCTATTATCACGAGTCATACAAGAGTCAACCATTTTGCATGCTTGGGTCATGCGTACAATTCTGAGTGTACACCCTTTTATCAAGATATAAGTCCTCGGAAGATAGGTGTCTACGATCATTCTTTTTATGAGTATGGTTCTCTCTCATTTTTCGTATGAGTGTGCCGACACGTAGCGGCTTCTCGATCGTTAATCTGGGCTACGTCAAGTCAAGTGTAAATAAACCCTAAGCACCGAAATAGGTCAATTAAGACTGAGCTTGTGCAAACCAATCATCTATCCAATCACTGATTATAGAGAATTAGGCGATTTGCAAATGGGGGAATTCATCCTTCCAATGAGTTCCTTTTGCCTTTGGAGGGAGGATTTTCAATTAAGCCTTTGCACTATTCAACAATAAATCAATATATATTAAAAGTAAAAACGAGACCAAAGGTAGCCATATAAATATTATGAAGTGTGTAACTACAACAGGCTAAAAAGAGAAATAAGAAGAAAAATAAAATGGATAACTAACACCAGTCCTTTTGTCGTTGGGTGAGGTACCAACCTTCGTAGTCAAAACAGTCATTGGACACGAAGCCTAGGTTTTGTGGCAAGATGGTCATTGCTCAGGACTGGATTTGATGGCAAAATGGTCGATGGCAAGCGAATCTTCAATAATTTATTTATCTCACATCTAGGTTTTGTAGCAAGATGGTCATTGGGAATGAAAATTTATTCATTACTTCACAAATGGGCTTCATTGAGCAAGTCGGTCATGATTAGATGATCAATTATTTGTTACTCAACCATTGTTTCATGAGTGAGAAGGTTGGTGGAGTGATAATATGTTCATTACTTAGAACCAGACTTTGTAAGTAGGATAAATGTAGAATGACTATCTATTCGACATTAGGGACCTCACTCTATAGGTAAGACTGTTGTGATTTGACAACTAATTCGATATCCAAATCAAACTCCATGGCAAGACAATCATGGTTGACTATCTGTTCGACATTAGGGACATCACTTTGTAGGTAAGGCTGTCGTGATTTGACAGCCAATTGGATGTCCAAATCAAACTCCATGGCAAGACAACTATGGTTAACAATGATCTGTTCAATACTTTGGTCGAACCTTTTGATAAGATGGTCAACAGAATCTCTAAGCATGTAGGCAAAAAGGCTTCGCTAACATCATGTTTGAAGTTAATAAGAAATCTTCCCAAAAGTCTGATATCTGGTATAAATGTAGACATAGGGTGGCAAGGTAGCTAACTGAATTTAATTTAATCAAACTGACTGGTTTACAGCATTGCGCCGCTAACAGGTGAAGAATTAGATTGAATAAAAACTAAAATAGATGTCATAACGAATGAAGAATAACTAGTATTACACTGAAGGAGAAGTGTTGGGTTGAAGCGATGTGGGCTCAAAGCTTTTCCTTCTTTACTAAATTTATATACGAGGGTACTTGCTGAAGAGTCGTATTGAAATCGATCTCTGTGATATTTTTTTAGATTAATTGGTTAATCAGCAAATGCAACTAATTATATTTGTAACTCAAAATGAATTTTCAAGATGTTTTTGTAATTGATCAATCATTTAGACTCATGACTGATTATATTTCTATCTTGAAATGGGTCTTTGCTATCTAGGCATGATCAACCTCTTTTCATACTTATATGGTCAGTTATGTTCTTCCATATGTTACTATCAATTATCACTTTAATTCATTATGTGTTTGCGAGCATTTCACTCATAATTCTATATCAGTGCGACCATTTATCTTTTGCCATGTGTTATAAGAATGATAGCCGTTGGCTTGAAAAAACAACCGTAGATATTCTTTTTCAACTATTTCGACGGGCATCTCCTGTTTGGTCATGCGTTCGTGAGACAGCCTTAAAATATATATTTTTAACGTGTCATATGGGTTTTTTCTGTTAGTGGTGTTACCACGTGCCAAATTCTTGGTTATAGGGTCCAGACATCAGATCCAGAGTAAACGCAGTCTCAATCTTTTGGGTGCATGGCCCAGTCAGAATATTGGACGGTCTAAATATTTGAAGTCATGAGTTAATGTAGCCATGGGCCGGATCCTATATAATCTAAATAAAATGAATCTAGACAATCCAAATCATTAACCTCACGGTATCGTAGATTCTGAATTCACACTGATCGGGCAATCTTAGGCATCTGTCTTTGTCCCTTCAACATGGGACACTGGCTATTTCATTTTGGACCTTCCATCTGATGGACGCCAATTACTTCATGATTCATGCACCCGACTGATTTGCATGTATTACACGTGTTGGGTAGATAAGTTACCAAATACTTATACCTGTATGCTAAGTGCGTGTATGGTGTCTACGCTACTATTGATTTGAGGTGCACTCAGTGGCACTGGTGCCACCGTAAGCTTATTGTGGTACTTGGCAGATATCAGGACCACGTGGTGTGTGCATCACATCCAACCCGTCCACCGGATGCTCCCCATCAGGTTACCTTCAGATTAGGAAAATAAGCTCGATACAAAACTCTCTGGACCACATAACATTTAACAAGGTGAGAGGGGATGCCACCATTGATTCTCTCTCGGGCCCACTTGAGATTTATAATCGTGCGACTTTTGTAACGACACTTTATCCATTGCAAAACTAAGGGTCTGAGCAGTCTGGATTTTATATAAAAGTATTGTGGGCCCCACGAAATTAAGGGTGAGCGTTCCCTCTCAACTTATCCCCTGTGTATGGCCCAACTGAGTCCCTTTTTAATGTAATTTTTGGGCTATGGGAGTAACATGAGTCGCCGCATCGAATGGACGGTTCGGATATTGTGAATACATCACTTGAGCCTCGAATTCTGCCCGGTACCAACGGAGCGCACCCTACTTATTTTTCAGGAGCTTTGCGAAGCCCACACGTGTGTACAGTCACATAAGGCACACGCCACCAGATATGCCAGCATGGCAGACAGGGAAATATCCAAGCCATCCATCCAGTGGACCTCTAAAAAACTTCAGATGATTTTTATAATTGAACATTTGTTCAATTGATTGCGGTCCACCTGACTAGTACCCGAGCTGATATTTAGTATAACTAATCTAGCTACGTAGCGGTACCCGTCTGATGGATGGCTAGGATATTACAACAGTCTACCGCGCTGGCATTAGTAGCGGCGCATGTGCATTAGCTGACTTCTCCAGGCGTCTGGGCTTGACGCCTTATCATAGAAATTTGAGAATATACCATGAAATGTTTGCTACAGTGGAAATTAGACGTCGAGATTTGCTTGAAGTATCCCATATGATGAGACCTTGGGACTTTAGACTTTGGATTTGTGTCATCTTCCAATGATCTTAACCGTTCATATAACAAACCTCACTTTGCACGGTAGAAAAACAACAGATAAAAAGTTCATGATTGAATTATTTCAACCTTTGATGAGCTTTGAATATAAATGGTTACATGTTCTTTCCGTACTCATTAGCTTAAAATATTCAATCATAAGTTTCTTTTTTCTATTTTTTTTTAATTATCTCCCGTATAACGGCAGCCTTGTCAAATGAACGGCTTGTCTCTTCCAAAAATACCCGGATCCAATGGACTATACAAAGTAAGGAAGTGTTACGAGCACTTCTTTTTTTCTTTTTTTTTTCACACGCACACAAAGCCCCACACACTCACGCCACACGCACACCGTGGGATTTCACCACTATGGGTACTCGAACCCTTGACCCGGTGTTGAAACTCCAAGGAGTCTACCACCCAGGTAAGATTAAAGACCCAAATGAGCACTTCACTTGTCATTAATCATCACAGAGAAATGAGAAATAAGAAATAAGAGATACTGAAAGTGACTCCACAAAGAAAGAGAAAGAAGGGCACTCATGATTTAAACCTTGAGCAAACAATCCGCCTATTTTCCTATTTTGTAATCTACTCGAGATTTAGGTTTCTATTATTTTTTTACTTGATATCTTTATTAAATTAAAAGAGTTTAAAAAGAAATATTTGAAAAATCGAGAAAAAATAATTTCTTTCTTTATTAACTTACTATAATTAGATTTAGTTTTGTTTAAATTGAAAAGTTGTTAAGAAAACTAAACTTTTATATTAAAATCTATCACTAAACTTTTATATTAGAAAACAAAAGTATAACATTAGGAGCAATTTCGCATGCATGTGATGAGTGGCATATTTTTTCTTAGGCACTTTTATTTTCTCTGCAAGTATTTTGTCCTACCTAATAATTAAGGTCCATGAACTCTTTAATATATTTTTTTTACTGTTCCTAGTTTGATATTTTAAATTTTCTGCTATATTTCAATATTTTATAACCAGCAATCTTAATATAAACCTAACAGTAGATGTAATAATTATCACAGTGAGCCCATAAAGTCTTTGTTGCATGGTCTTTAAGCTATTGGCATCAGGAAATTTAAAAATGGAAATACTTAGTTGCAGCTTTAAAATACCATATCATTTTGAAAATTCAAAATTTACAACCATATAGAACCAATTGAAGGGCAACAATGTCCAGACGCTACCATCACTCTAGACATAAGTAAGGGAGTGCAGAACTTCCATGTCGGGGGCAAAGGAAATTTTTGTGACTTCGCTGCTCATTGGTACATGTCATTCATGATCAAACCAGCTCATAGAACACGTCAATCTTCTCACCTAAATGGATAGCCCACTACACAACATAACTTTTACCATGTGGAACTTTCAGTGCCCCTCCATAATTTATGTTAGATTGACGGTATTTATCAATCTTTTTAAATTATTTCAGAGCATGAGTCCAAGTGATCCATACCACAAAAGGCAATGATTAAACAAACTACTGTTAAAACCTTTCTAGGGCCAAAACAAGGTTTATTTGCCATTTAAATTTTATATATATATAGGGAAAAGGTATTATACACTCGACCGTATTATACCTTCCATAAGGTCGAGTGCTGGCGGCACACTATTGGTCAGATGGTAAAAGTTTTAAACAATGGGAAGATTTTATAGGAAACCTAATAAACATAGCGTGAATTTTATAGGAAAACTGGAGAAATAAAACTGATGTTGTGTGGACCCCACCATGATGCATATTTTCTATCCATGCTGTCCATCTATTTTGAAATATAATTTAATGGATTTACACCAAAAATAAGTTATATCTGAATCTAAAATGGACCACACCATGAAAAACAGTTGTTATTGAATTTCTACCGTTACGAGCTCCTAGGGCGCACTGTAATGGTTATGTAAAGAAAAATAAGTTGTTATTGAATTTTTACCATCCAACCTATTCATAAGGTCATGTAGATGTGGATGAAGTGAAAACACAAATATCAACTTGATCTCAAACTTTTCTAGTTTGTAAGAAGTTTTTAATGATGTACGTTCAATCCCCACCTTGTGGTTCACTTAAGCCTTGGACCTACCTCATTTTGGGGTTATATATTAAAATGATCTGATAAAATTGTTGAACAGCGTGGATATGAAACACTTACATCACGTTGAGCCCCACAGAGCCCTGCCCGGACAGATTACCGTCCAGGAGGTGGTAGGACGCAATCTGCGTTGGGATTGTGATGCTCCTCCAACTCCGAGTTGTACGTTTAAAGGAGATCAAAGTTACATGGCCCACATTGATGTATTTATTATATCTACACAGTTCATCTATTTTTAAATATCATTTTAGAGCCTGGTTAAAAAAATGAATTATATCCAAAGATCATCTGGATGACACTACAAATAGTAGTGGAGATAATGATTTTCATCGTTGAAAATTTTGCAAGGCCTACCATAATGTTTATTTTTTATCCAATCTGTTCATAAGGTCAACAATTCCTGAATGAAGAGGGTAAAAAAATTTCATACTGATCCAAAACATCTGTGACCCAAAAAGGGTTTTAATGGTAGACGTTTAATCTCACACTGCTTTTTGCAGTGTGGTCCAATTGATAGTTAAATCTGTCTTATTTTTTGTCCAAAGCCTTAAAACGAGCTCACCAAATGGATGGACAGTTTGGATATATATAACACGTACTTCATAATTAGATTAAAAAAAGCTTTGCTAACGTCAATACAGGGTCCGATAGTGAAGTAGTCGGCTACTAAATAGGCAGAGTTGAGCAGCCGAGTCGGCTATGAAGCTGCATCACCAAGTTTTGTGAGCCCCACTAAGATGTATGTGTTGTATTCACACCGTCCATCTATTTTGAAATATCATTTTAGGGCATGAGTCAAAGAATGAGGCAAATAAAAATCTGTAGTGGACCCACCACAGAAAATAGTGGGAAGAGTGATTCCCACCATTGAAACTATCCCAAGGCCCACCATAATGTTTATTTGAAATCCAACCTATTCAAAAGTTAAAAAAGACATGAAATAAGAGAAAACACAAATATCAGCTTGATCTAAAACTTTCGTGGCCTTTAGAAGTTTTCAATGGTAGGCCTCACTATCCCCACTGTTTTCTATGTTGGGTCCACTGGAGCTTTGGATTTAACTCATTCTTTGCATATTGCCCTAAAATGATCTCGGCAGATGGATGGAAGGTGTGGATATAAAACATACATCATGGTGGGGCCTACAAAACTTTGTGACGTCACTTCAATGACATTTTTAGCTATTTTACTATATAATCGATGCAGTGTTTCTTCAATTTTCTATAAAATCTCCCCGTTATTTAAAGCTTTGACCATTTGACCAATGATGTGTTGCTAACACTCGACCTTATGGAAGATATAATAAGATCAAGTGTATAGTACCTTTTCCCATATATATATATATATATATATATATATATATATATATATATATATATATATATATCAACTTCATTAGAGACTTATGCAGCCCTAAGAATTTCTCAATGATAGTCATCAGTTCCTACTATTTTTGTGGTGTGATTTACTTAAACTTTGAATCCACTTCATTTTTAGGCTAATATATTAGAATTATCCAAAAACTGTATGAATGGTATAGATCTAAGAAATACATCAATGTAGGCCAATATAAATTTTACCCGTCAAGAAATTGTGTGGGCTGCATATTCCAGAGAGAGAAAAACCAGATGTGGAACTTTTGCAGGCCCCATCATGATGTATGTGTCAGATCCACACCATCTATCCAATTTCACATTTATTTTACGTATGATAGGAAAAAAAAAAAAAAAAACCCAAATCTAAGAATCAAGCGTGCCACACTACAGGAAACAGTGGAAATTAAATTTATTTATTTATTTTTCATTCAGGTCTATGCTAACTTATGAAAGGGTTAGATGGCATAGAAACCTCAGGGTGAAGGTTTCAATGATAGCCATTCAATTCCTATTACTTTGGTGTGGTCCACTTATGTTTTTAGATGTGCTTGTTTTTGGGCTAACGATCTAAAATGATATGTAAAATTTGCTGGACATTGAGGATCGAATACATGTGTATCATGGCGGGGTAGAGAAGTTATACACGTTAAAAGTGTTGTTGTATGATACGCAATTAATTCGGGAGAAAATTTGTCGTGTTTTGTGAGGCGGTGCCATCTGGACCCGGATTAGCTGCTAACAGGTTGGGTAGGTAGACTTGCTACCGAAGTGAGGTCACCAAGTTACGCGGTCCCCCCATGATGTATGTGTTAGATCCACACCGTCCATCCATTTGGAGATACCAATTTAAGTCATTAACCAAAGAATGAGTCATATCCAAAGCTTGAATGGACCCACACCATTCAAATTTTCCAAGGACCACAAAAGTTTTCGATCAAGGTGAAATTTGTGTTTTCTCTTCTTTCATGTATGTATTAACTTATGAACACACTGGATCTCAGATAAACATCATAGTGGACATTAGGAAGGTTTCAACCAAAGGCTTCATGCTTCTCACTGTTTTCTGTGGTGGGGTGCACTGTAGATTTGGATCTAACTCATTCTTTGTCTCATGCCCTAAAATGATCTCTCCGAATGGATGAACGGGGTGGATACAGCACATACTTCATGACGGATCTCAAAGAACTTGGTGATCGCTACTCAACCTGTCTAATCCGCGTCCGTGTCATCGGCATAACATCGACCAATGACAACGGACGGCTCAGAATTTGCCTGTAGACAATCGGCACTCGGCACACATGCGTACAGGTTAGGTAATGCACATGATATATTGACACCACATGTCTATCTATCATGTGGACCTCACCATGTGGAGCAAAAGATAAAAGTGGTCCACTGAGTTGTTATGTATGCAATGAGATTAGAAATAAGGGTGCTTGTTAAACTAAGGATGAATTTCTCACAACCATACATTTCTTCAGTTCACTGTGGCCTACCTGACAATTGCACCAAACCGATTCTTTGTAAAGGGAATCTACATGGTAGACTAGTAGTAACCCTCCAATGGATGGCTTCGATATTGCACGTCTTACACGCTGGCATATTTGGTGGCATGGGTATTAGCTTACTTTTACACGCGTGTGCATAGCAAACCTACTTTTATATATAGCTAGCATACACCAGCATTCGGTGTACGCTCTTATTGAATACCGATAGTGACGGCGGGTTTTCCGTGCTAGTGCGGAATTAGTGGAGAGTAGTTTTGCCTATGTTGCAACCAACGATGCCCAGCATGTGTCGCACAGTTTGAGCCCACATGCTGAAATCTTACAATGATCTGAACTGTCCATGTTGTAGGTACTAAGGTAAGTAATCTATGATCCAATCATCACACTCAAGGATGATCGTAGCCCTTGAGATTTGGAGTTGAATATGAATTGTTACAAAAAACTGTTCAATTGTGTAAATTCATCTACACAGTGATTGTTCGAATAGTCTATCTCGTCCTAAGTTTCTTGAGGTGGGCCGTATAGCATAGCATTCAGAATTTGGACGTTTACAATCATCTGTTCATCTCATCATGTGGGCTTCACTAGAGCTACACCCTGTAGGATCCTGAGTCGCGATTAAGGCAAAACGAACTCTTTAGCGTATATATAGAGCATTCGGTGTATGACCAGTATCGCCTGAGACAAGAGGAAGGGGCTTCTCCAGTGCTCGACCTGAGAGCTTCAGTCTATACTTTATATGACCGGGGCCCATGGTGGGTAATCTGTACCGTTGGTGCGATGGACCCGCCGTCGATGGCTATATGCCAAAATCCCACAAAATGAAGAGTCCTTTCCACTTGATCTTTGGTCCTTTTTTTCTCGTGTTGAATATTGAGGGTCTGTCTGTAAATTAGCTTCTAATTAAAGCAATAAGATGCTCCCCTCAAGGAGATTATAGATGGGTAATGCATAGTAGAGCCAATCATACCAACGGTCCCGATCACCGAAACAGTGGCCCCTTATGTTCAAATTAAAGACCTGGGCGCATTATACAGTCGAACACGGTACTATACTCGGGCTTAGATTTCTAAAAGTATTTGGGATTTCAATTTTTAAAGTGGCCTCATATGGCACAGTGATCCAAACCATTGATATAGGTTTTCATCTGTACATTTTCTGTATTCCCATGAAAGCCAATTAGAATGGGTTGAGTATAATTTTGATGGATTTATGTGGTGTATTTGTAGATTTTAGGAATATACAAAGAGTATTTTACGGTGATACATTTAGAGCACATCGATTAATATCACGTCATTTACTAGGTGGTCAAGGGAAGAATGATCATGTTGAAATAATTGCAGGACAGATGACAAATTTAGAACTAAATTCAATTTAAAAAATAAAAAAAAACTCATGATCATTCTTCACTCAAACCCTAGACACGGAGTTGAAACTCCTGAGAGTCTACCACCTAAGCAAGAGTAAGAATCCTAAAAATAAATATAGTTAAGTAGTGTTGAATGGTTACAAATTAAGATTATAAATAGTAAATGAATTTAAGAAAAAAAATTATTTCATACCAACCAAATCAAATCAAATCTACTTTTTAATTATCTTTTTAATTGCCTGTCTTTTACATTTCTTGATGTAATCCCTTCACTTTTATCAGGCTTTTACATTTTGTAGTGTAATATTTTGTTTTATTTGTTATTTACATTCTTTAGTATAATTTGCAGCGTTAATTAAATTGTTGTTAATTTTAGCTGTAATTTGAGTTTACGCTCATATGATAGAGTTAGTTCAAGCATCAATTAAAAATTTTCCTCCAAAAAAGTGTTTCACAATTGTTCTATATGACCGACGGTATGAATTCTTTTCTTGTTATACTTTTATATGTATTGAAAAGTACTTTCATACGGAAGGTAAAGGTGTATCTCATTATCATAAGATGAACCCTATCATTTAATTATCACCTTAGCATTTTAATATACTGTGCAAGTGACTGAATAGGGGACGAATTTTATTCAATCTCAATCACATACTATATATCTGCTTATCTTAATACTTAGGGTTATAGTTGTTGGATTTGAATTGAGCCGCAAATTCAATTCTAACACACGTATATTTATCAAGCGACAGAAACAGTAAATTACCACAACAATAGAATCCTAGCATAGATGATACATGCACACCAAAAAACAACGCCATTTGGGACCACAAAGATCTGACGGTTAGGACCTTATACGAGGGATTTTGGGTTGATAGACCACCCACATTACGCCCACTATATCATCGGATTGAATCAATGAGGTCCACTTGTACAAATATTACAAACTCCCAGTCCATGTACCGCACCTGATAAGAAAACGTGCCAACCAATTTCCCTACCTACTATTGTAGCTACCACAAAGGATGCGTCAGCTGTCGGTCAGTACTTAGAGGTCAGACCAAACGGTATGCACGTGGAAACTGCAAACTTGCAGTGGGCCACATCTGAGTCGGGTCTACGCCAGTTCATCTGAGTCGGGTCTACGCCAGTTCGGGGTCAACCCAAGTGAAGCACATGGCGTGGTGTGCTGCACACCACCGGCCTCCGTGATCGGTTAACGTGACCATGTTCTGTGAATCCCACCAGATGTATGTGTTATATCACCACCATCCATCCATTCTGCAAGATCAGTTTTGGGCCTGAGCCTAAAAATGAGGCAGATCCAAAGCTCAAATAGACCACACCAGTAGATATTGAACTCCTGCCATCCAAAACTTCCAAAACTTCTTGGAGGCTACAAAGTTTTGGATCAAGCTAATATTTGTGTTTTCCCTTCATCCAGGTCCTTAAATTTTTTATCTCCTTCCTTTTTAGATCATGCCCTAAAATGATCTCGCAAAATATATGAACGGTATGGATAGAGCACTTGCATCAAGGGCCCCACTGATCATAATGGACAAATTTGGAGTTTCAATTCGCGCTGGATGCACGCTAATAGTAACGTTGAATAAGTCTACTGAAATTGGCTCTGTATCAATGGTTAAATGGGGATGTCTATAGATTTTTATGATGTGGCCCACTTGATAAGTAGATGTACCCAATTTTCACGCCATGTGATCTTCATGATGATTCAGACCATTTTCTTGGATCAGATGTTCTGATCTTGTGATACATCGCCGGGAAGTATGTGCAGTACTGTAGGCTTATGATACTAAGGATTACTTGATTATTTATCTCAATTGTATTTAATGCTAATAGCTTGAACATTCTTGCGCTTTGTTAACATTGGTTAAAGGGGAAATTGATCACTGTACAAGTGTAGCTGCTTAGTAGGGACTGTTGGGATTTTACCATACAAATAGATGCATGTATAGACTGCATCCGCACCCTGATCGAGTTCAAGTGCTAGATTGTGTGAAAGATACCTCATTTTAATACTGAGGTCTTGGTATCGATTACCTAGTGGGGGTGGCTAATAATGAAGTGTGACCCAATGGATGTACTAACAAGCTAACACCAACAACAACAACAACCAAAAAAAAAAAAAATGTATAGATTGTGTCCGCTTCCTTTTCACTTATATAAACATTAATTAATTACCTGGCATCAAGCTATCTTCTTTCTTAATTAGATGTTTAGATGCTCCATGCATCTAATTGAAGAGGGACAAAAGAATTTTGGGAGTTACTCTAATAACTGTCTAACATTCATTCTATACATCTTTTGTATTAATTCATATTAGAATACTAGGCTAAGACAAAGCACTTGAATGGAGTCGGAGAAAAGATTTAGTGAGGATTGGGTGCTCATCATTCTCTTCTCTCTTGCCTTCCGTGAAACAATCACTTTGCCTATAGCCCCACCTTTCCACCTCTCTCTTTTTTCTCTTGGGTAGCCTCACCTTTCCAACCCTCTCCTTGCTAAAACTCTTTAATGGTTGAGATATGTTGATCCACTCCTTAGAGCCGCATGGGATTATCCGAAGATAATGATCACCAAATAATGAAAGATTTTAGACTATTTTGTGGCATGAATTAGAAAAACAGGCAGGTTTCCTTCATATTAAGATGTATAGAAACTTGTATGGTGGTGGAGCATCATATTGGTTGCTCCTCATGAAACCCTAATCCTTTCTTATTTAAGATCATATCTTATACACGTCTGCACACCCCTTGACGTGGGGTTCACCTTCAAATCACTTAGGTCAGCCTTTAGCCTCTACGAGAGGTCTTGTGGTAGCTCTTCATCTTCCTACACTTGTGATTGATCAGGGAGAGAATCTTCATGTTGGGAGATTGGCATAGGAAAAAAATGAGTGGGTTTTCCCATACAGATTGTGCATTTTGTGTTTATTATTAAAACATATCAAGATCATGGACAATGATCCAATTAGGGCCTAATAAAATCAGGATTTGACTTCCGCTGTGATCCATCGCCATCCACACTTCTATAGTGATAATAGCAGCATCAGTCACAACACTTTCTTCCTCGCATACTAAATATATTGAGATCAACTGTCATTTTATTGGAGAAAAGTCCCCATTAAACATCATCAAATCACCTAAAATCCTTTATCAAGGATTTAAAAATCCCTTAAGAAGATTGAAGTTCTAATAACTTGCTATATATATTCAGGGCGTTCTTTCCCATACTTTGATAAAATTGGATTTCAAATAACTTCCAAGTTTTTTCTCCAATAGACAACCAAGGGCCAATATTGTGCCAATTGTCTAACAGTCATAGATAAGAGCCCCAATAACTTCTAAGGCCCCTCTAATACATCAATATAGTTAATTCAAATGAGATGATCCTCATTTTTAGGTGCCCAGCAAAGCGGTCCGAAATGTTTTTTTTTTTTTTTTTGGCAATGCTCAATATAAGAGAATAGTGGATATCTTAGCTAACATATAGATGCTTAGCTAAACGGGTAGCATTCATCTTTGAAATTCATATACAATCTATTAAGTTTAGATTATGCAAACTATTCTAGTTATGTGGAGGTCTCTATATTTCGACAACTTGTTTTCCTTAGGAGGTTAGATAAAACTCTATCATGCACTGAAAATTTTTTTAAATCCTTTTTGTTTATTAGCATTAGTTTTGCATTTCAAATGTGAATGTTGAGGGGAATAACGATTTGTGGGGAGGATATATATCTGCCTGCTCATAGCTTATACATCACCCAACTGCGACCCTAAAACGTGAAGATTCCAAAAAATCTGCACAGATTATTATTTCATGAAATCAAATGTAGTAGAAGAGGAATATTTCACTACTATACCAGTGATACTTCATGTGCTAAACCAGGCAGTTGAAATGTGCAGAACTGTTATTTTGGTGGGGAAATGCGTAAATCTGATAGCCTGCCCAGTTGATTTTCATCTTCCACACCACCCCAAGCACAAGATAAGTATAAAATAAAAGGCCATCTAACCGTTATATTCAACTGAATTCAATTTACGGGCCTAAATGTATGTCATGCGTTGAAAATATGGTTGGTTATATAAAGGGGCTGTAGCACTTCAGAAAAACAAAGATGTTGCATTCCAAACTAATCAATCTTTTCTTAAAACTGTGGCATGAAATAATGTAAATGCTCTCAAGGTGATAGAAATGAAAGAATCAAAAGGTAAAAAGTGGCAAGAAGAGACTGGATGGTGCATGCTGTAATAAAACCATTGCAAACCAACCCCACAAAAAGAGAGAGAGAAATAATAGAGAGAGAGAGAGAGAGTTCATGTCCACACAACCTAATACATAACAGTTTGATCAACAACAAGGAAAAAAGATGAATTTATAACATTCATATAAATTACCACAAATCTCTAATTCATTTAGTGCCGATACCATCTGCAGATCATTTATAACTGCCCATCAACCCGATCATCATCTCGCCTGCAGTAGTCTTCGTTTACAGCTGCAGGAGACGAAACTGCAGCTTCCCAATAAGTGTGGGAGCCGAAATTCGGTGTCGAAGGAACTAAATGATCCAACGGTTCGGCCACAATCTGCTGCTGTAAAAACATGTCTTCATTGATCAATGAATTCAAGAACGAAGAGAATACATCCTCGGTGCAGCAACCCATATCATCATCTTCAAGACTCATGCCTCCTGGCACGTCGTAATTCCTCCAATTCTCATCTACGTCGTCGTCGCGCGAGATCCAACCCCCACCATCCCCATCCAGGTTGGTAGTCCCATCTTTATGTTCAGAATTCTCACCTCCTCCCTGTGAACCAGAAGAATTAGGGTTAGGGTTGGGTTCGGTAGCGAGTGTATGGATATTAGGGTCAGGGTCAATGGGCTTATGTGTCCGCGGATCGATCCCTTGACTGATCAGCTTCTTGCTAAGGTGGGTATTCCAGTAGTTCTTGATCTCATTATCCGTACGGCCTGGAATCCTCCCAGCTATCAGAGACCACCTTAAACAGCACAATCACGAAATAAAAAAATTTAATAAAAAAAAAAAAAAAAATTTCAAATTTTAAGAACCTTCAAAAAGATAAGGAAAAAAAGATAGTATGAAAAGTGCAGTTGCACCAAAGATATCATGTTATCATGAGAAAAATGGTTGAAGGCGATCGTCGGACGGAGGTCGATGGTTGTACCGGTTTCCGAGTAGTCGGTGCAAGCGTAGGATAAGATCTTCCTCGTCAGGTGCGATCTGGCCGCGCTTGACGGACGGGCGGAGGTAGTTCATCCACCGTAGGCGGCAGCTCTTGCCACATCGGAGTAGGCCTGCTCGCTTCGGTAGCGTCCGCCACCGGCCCTCTCCCCCCCGGGCTATGTAATTGGAGAGTAGCGAGTCTTCTTCGGGCGTCCATGGGCCCCTCTTCAGGCCCACCTTGCTACAGCAAGGTGTGGTCTTGCTGGCCATGGCCGACGCAGTCGATGATGATGTTGCTGGCGGGCTTCTCATCTTCTCTTCGTTCTCTTTTTCTGCATTTTTTGATCTGTGGATGCAAGCAGCGATATATATGAGTGTACAGGAAGTTCGTTTTTGCCTCTGATGAGACTCAGGATATAGCGTGTGTCGCCCCCTTGGGGGCTACATGCTGAGATGGTACGATGATCTGCACTGTCCATATTATTTTCAGTACCCTGATAAGGTATGCTTCTTTGATTATCCTAATACTTCTAGAGTTGAATGCGAGTCATTGAAAGTTTTCTTTCCTTGTTCTAAATTCATCTACATATGGTGATGGAAACGATCATCTGGTCAGTGTACTTTTCTTGTGTGGCTCGTATATTATAGACTTTACAATATAAACGGTTCAAATCATTGGACTACTCACCATGTGGGCCCCAGTATCTGCGACATACAACGGATCGTGAGTCGCGACATATGGCAAAACGAACTCGGTGCATGGTGGGGAAGACGGTGATTGGTTATGTTTTTATATCAGTGAAATGCCAGGTTCGGGCCGTTTCACGTTTGGTCGTGAATGTGTTACCTGGATAACACGGTAGTGGGTATTTTCCTGGAAGTAGTGGCCCACCATGATGTATAAATTTATATCCACGCCGTCCATCATTTTTGACAGCTAATTTGAGGCTATACTCTCAAAAATGAAGCAGATCCAATTCTCAAGTGGACCACACCACAGAAAACAGTGATCTTTGAAGGGCCCACCGTAACATTTACTTGCTATCCAACCTGTTGATAAGGTCACAAATATCTAAAGATGTGGATGATTGTAAAACACAAATATCAACTTGATTAAAAACTTTTATCGCCGGTGAGAAGTTTTTAATAGTGTAAATTCAATCCCTACTGTGTGGTACCCTTGAGAGATCTGCTACATTTTTTTTATCATCTCATAAAATGATCTTTAAAAACTTATGGACGGTGTGGATATACAAAATAAGTAAATAAATAATATGACATCAAGGTCGTCCCCACGGTCAGCCAAACACCCGCAGGGGTAACACCTAATCAGCTTCTGGAAGATGAGATAAAGACTCGGTTGGCCTATTCGCGCGACTACGTAGAAGGAGATTCGTCGCACACGTGCCAAAGCATTACACACGTGTAAGTGAAAATTATCCAGCTGATCATTAGATTCGCGCCTCTATGTACATGACCAGAGCCGAAATCCTACTGATCGGGTGGGACGCACGTATGCACTAAATGTAGATCGTTTGTCCATCGTTTTTTCTCTTTTTTTTCTTACATCCAATGGCCAAGATGATGAATGGACAGGGCAGTTTTCAGGCCAGCACATGAGTGGACCCGGTGGTCCTGAATCGATCAGTGGCCCGGATTCAGCACATCGGCATTCGTGCTGCAAACGTTGACAACAGCTAACGAAAGGCGCAACGTGCGCATGTACAGGCGCTGACGAGCGCGACTGGGCTGCGACCCGGAACCAGCGATGCGGGTATAGAGTGCATACATCGAGGTGGGCCCTACGGTCAGAGTCTCACAAACGTCGAGGTGATCCCTACGGTCAGGGTCCCACAAACATCAAGGTGGGCCCTTTGTTACTGCCATCCTAAGCCTGCAGACCTCGGACGCAAAAGTTCCTGCGGTCGGAAGTTGTGTGGGGCCCAAAGAGATGGGCTTGACAAATCCAGTTAGTCCATCAGTCTATAAACATCACAATAAGACAGGAATCCAAGATGCAGATCCAAAAGTTATTTGGACCACACCACACGAAACAGCGGGGATTGAGCGCCCACTATTGGATACTTCGTGGGGGCCACAGAAGCTTTGTATCGGTATGATATTTGTTTCTACAGATTATCTGAGTGCTAATAATCTGAGTGCTAATAACCCTATGAACGGTTTGGATGGAATATAAAATTCATGTTCAGCTCTAGGAAGGTTTCAACGGTAGACGTTTCATTTATCACTCTTTCCTGTTTTGTGGCCCACACGACTATTGGATATGTATTATTTTATAATTCCGATCGTATTGTGATGTTTAGAAACTGATGGAGAGTGTGGATATATCACTGGCATCTCTGTGAGCCCCACAGAGCTTCCGACCACAGGAACATGTACTGGGGGCATAGGCAACTCAGGTCCGTAGACACCCACGTGTTACTTTTTCATCCGGATATTTCATAGAGGGGAGGAGTGTCGCCGTCTATATGCATGTACGTTTCTAGAAAGCACGTGCCTGGGATAACTCAATCTCAACCATCCAAGAAACCGACCTACTGCAGAAGGGAATAACTTCAAAAATAAGATTTTATTGGAAAATTCATATGCCCTGGTGAATGAACCTCTTTGTTGAATGAAGACCATTGATTTCTTTTTTTCTCATTGGATCCGTTTCATTGATGGTCACTTATTGAACGGCTAAGATCATCCTTCAGTATGATTTCGTAGCTATGACAGAAATACAACGCGGCCACATTTGAACGGCTACAGATGTGCATTCGCATGGATTCCATACTCCGCTAAAGTATCAATTGTTTTTCTCATTTAGTGAGGGAGGCGATGTGGGGCCCACGTCAAAGCAGACAGAAGGACTTTTACGTATGTGAGATTCATGGCTATCAGGGTGGGACCCACATATATACATATATGGGTTTTGATTTGAAATACGAACGTATCCTGTCTTCTCTGTTTGTTTGTAAATGTGAAAGGAGATTGGTTGTGGGCAGTTGTATTCGAAGAGAAATTTCCATCTGAACGACCCATTTATGGCCCACCAGCCATTTTAAGCCCGCTTCTTTTTAAGCTTCCAAGAATACTCCCCTGTGTACGGGCAACTTTTCACGGGAACAAAATACCCCGTCGTTCCTTCCTTCCGGAAGTTAATTGGCTAGTGTGCAAAGACGAGCGCTGACGCTCCTCGACATGGCCCACGATGATGCATTTATTATATCCACACCGTTCGTCCATATTTTGAGATCATTTCAGAGCATTATTGGAAAAAAAGAATCATATCCACAGACCAACTGGACCACACCACAAATAGCAGCAGGAAACTTGATTTTCACTGTTAAAAATTTTTAAGAACCCACCATAACATATATTTTCCATCCAATCTATCCATAAGGTCACAAGGACCTGGATGAAGAGGAAAAATAAATTTCATATTGATATAAAACTTCTGTGACCCTTAAAAGGGTTTCAATGGTAGACTTTCAATCCTCCACTGCTTTTTACAATGTGGTCCACTTGATAGCTAAATCTATCTTATTTTTCATCTCAAGCCTTAATACGAGTTCGTTAAATAAATAGACGCTTTGAATATAACACATACCTCGTAATAGGACCCACAAAAAGTGATGAGGATTACAACGGAAAAAAAAAAAAAAAGCCAACGAGTCAGCTCGACTGGGTTGAGAGCCGACCGGTCTATCGCTACGGATTATAACTGTAGCCATAATGCCGCAGTCTATGCACTTTTAAAACAAAAACAAAAAAAAAAAAAAAAAAAAAAAAAAAAAAAAAAAACATGAAGAACTTTATTCTACCTATATTTTTCTCTAATACATATTTATATAAATATGTATATATAAGCATATGAAAAAATTCTCTGTTTTTTTCATTTCTTTCTTTATTCATTTAATAAGAATATCTTCTATATCAAATTTAGTTACTTGATGTACCATATATGATTTTGAGGTAGGAGAAGCTACTTTAGCCAACCAACTTGGTTATTTTCTAAGATTCCATTTAACAAGAATATCTTCTAAACGGTCAATTCCCTTCACTTCACGGTCATTTTGCTTCACTTCACAGTCATTTCCATACATTTTATGGTCATTTCTGGCGATTCCGTTTATATTCACAGTTATTTCCATGTACTTCACGGTCAATTACCTTCACTTCATGGTCATTTTCATGTATTTCATGGTCTATTCGCTTCACTTCACGATCATTTTCATGCATTTCATGGTCATTTCCATGCAATTCACGGTCAATTGCCTTTACTTCATGATCATTTCCATGCATTTCACGGTCAATTCGCTTCCTTTCACTGTCATTTTCATGCATTTCACGGTCATTTCTGGCGATTTCATTTAGATTCACAGTCATTTCCACGCATTTCACGGTCAATTCACTTCACTTCACAATCATTTTCATGCATTTCACAGTCAATTCGCTTCACTTCATGGTCATTTCTGGTGATTCCGTTTAGATTCACGGTCATTTTCATGCACTTCACGGTCAATTCCCTTCACTTCACGGTCATTTTCATGCATTTCACGGTCAATTCGCTTCACTTCACGGTCATTTTCATCCATTTCACGGTCATTTTCGGTGATTTCGTTTAGATTCACAATCATTTTTATGCACTTCACGGTCAATTGCCTTCACTTCACCATCATTTTCACGCACTTCACGGTCATTTTCATGCATTTCACGGTCATTTCCGGCAATTCCGTTTAGATTCACGGTCATTTCCATGCACCTCTTGGTCAATTCCCTTCACGTCACACTCATTTCCACCCATTTCACGGTCAATTCGCTTCACTTCATGGTCATTTCTGGCGATTCCGTTTAAATTCATGATCATTTTCATGCACTTCACAGTCAATTCCCTTTCACTTCAAGATCATTTTCATGCATTTCACCGTCAATTCACTTCACTTCGGGGTCATTTCCATGCATTTCACAGTCATTTTTGGAGATTTTGTTTAGATTCACGGTCATTTCCATGCACTTCACAATCAATTTCCTTCACTTCACCTTCATTTCTACGCATTTTACGATCAATTCACTTCACTTCATGATCATTTCCATTCATTTCATGGTCATTTTCGGCGATTCTGTTTAAATTCATGGTCATTTTCATGCACTTCATGGTCAATTGCCTTCACTTCATGGTCATTTTCACGCATTTTATGGCCAATTTGCTTCATTTCACGGTCATTTTCATGCATTTCATGGTCATTTTCAATGATTCCGTTTAGATTTGTGGTTGTTTCCATGCAGTTCACGATCGCCGGAATTGCCCGTGAAGTGAAGCAAATTGGTCGTGAAATGCATGAAATTAACCGTGAAGTGAAGCAAATTGACCTTGAAATGTAGCGAATTAGCCATGAAGCGAAGCGAATTAACCGTGAAAGTTAAAGGAATTGATCGTGAAATGCATGGAATTGACTGTGAAATGAACTGATTGAAATTGACCGCGAAGTAAATGAAATATATTTTCGACCATCAACCTGATGGAATCTTAGAAAATAAGTAGGTTGGTTAGCTAAAGTAGCATCTCTTACCCCAAAATCCTATATGGTACATCAAGTAACTCATTCTGGTTTAAGAGATATATTTATTAAATGAATAAAGAAAGAAATGAAAAAAAAAAAAGAGAAAAAAATTTTATATGCTCATATATACATATTTATATAAATATGTATATAAATATGTATTAGTGAAAAATATAGGAGAAAAAAAGTTCTCCTTAAAAATTTTTAAATAAAAATAAAAAATAGAGGGACAGCGACCCGATTGACCCCGACTCACTGTCCCACTCACCCGGTTGACCCCAACTCGCTGTCCACCATCTTGTAATCAGTGAGTTAAGGTTGCGGTTTTAGTTACAGTTATGACTGAGGTTATAATCTGTAGTAAAAGGGTGCCCAAGCTTTTCCACAACAAAAAGCTGAAACAATAGGGGCATTTTTGCCCTATGCCATAAAGCTAGGGTTTATTTTCGGCAGCTCAAAATAAGTAGGCTTATTTGTGGAATGGCCCATGAATAGGAAATTTCCCTATTCGAAAGGGTTTTCGGACTGTGGAACCAAATATCTGGGCCACATTTTGTTAGCAAAACTCGCCCGATTTGTACGACACTTCTGCCCCACTACCTGATGATCCATGCCGTTCGTATTGAAGGCCCCACTCTTTGTAGCCTACATGAGAAAAATTTTCACTGATCAGATATTCTCATCATCCATATAAATGTAGGTTATATATTTCTTTTTTCCTGGACGGTTGTTTATAACTTACCTTGCATGGATCGTCTGATACTGATAAGAAGTATTTTGAACAATATATCCTATCGAGAGAGGTACCTTCAAGATCAACGGTCTCGGTTGTAACGTAGCAGAGGAGAACCAAAGATTAGATTGGGGGCGAGTATCATTATCAATTCTTCTTTGGGTTTGAAGTTTTTTACCGCTTTCCTGGGTCCTAGCTCTTACCCAGGTGGTAGACTCCCTGGAGTTTCAACACCGGGTCAAGGGTTCGAATACCCATGGTGGTGAAATTCCACGGTGTGTGTGCCTGTGGCGTGAGTGTGTGGGGGTGTGCGTGCGTGCGTGTGTAAAAAAAAAAAAAAGTTTTTTGCAGCTTTCCTATGCATCTGGATGAACTGATCTTGGTTCGTTGTACTAAAGCCACCGTACATGTCTGTATGTGGATAAATCTAGACCGTCCATTTCTGGATCCCATGATGAATTTCGCATAGCTCAAAGAATGACAACGAATGGATGATCTTAGAGTTTGGATCAATTGAATTAGACCCTACAACGGTACTTTCAGAATGGTGCCACATGTAACATGGACGAAGATTGCTTTGATATGGATTCAATGAGTCATGAGGAGCCGTAAGAGTGGTACGCGGATTGCGTCCCACCCCCCGCCCGTCTCTAGCCACGAGGGGGCAGTTCCGTGGGTGGGCCCACCGTGATTTATCCGTACATTCACACCGTTCATCCCTTTTCTCACATCATTTTAAGGTTAATTTAATAAAAAAGTGGCAGATCTAATGCCTAAATGGACCACAACAAAAATGACTGTTGCGTTTAATGCTTGTGCATTTAATGCAACCCTGCTGCTCATTTGGTGTGGTCTACTTAAGCGATGGATCTGCCTCATGTTTTTGCTCGTACCTTAAGATGATGTGAGAAAAGGGATGAACGGTGTGTATATAACGATAAATCAAGGTGCCCCAAAACTGAACGTCGGTGGCTAGAAACGGGCAGGGGTAGGCCGCAATCCGCGTCCGGAAGAGTGATGCCTTGTGGACCCGTTCTGCACTGGTAAACTTATGTGACTGTGACCCAATTACTTCACGGATTTAAAGGCCACAAAAGAGGAACTCGATTTGGTAAGGCCAATGTACACCGAGTTTCGCTAAAGGCTCCTACATGTGAGATTTGATTGCACTATGAGCCACTATTAAAAAAAGCTAAGCAAAGTATATTTGAAAGTGATTTAGTTATGTTGTATGGGGCTAAACCAATCAAACTTTGCTGTATTAAGGGCTAACCACACTCGTTGTTTCCCTTTGTCTCACCCAATCGAGCTCCTCGATTCAATAAGGTCAGGAAAACGAAAGTTTGGCGAGGCCCTGTTAGGAATAGATTTGAATGAGTGACATGTCTGTGTCAAAAATAGACTCACATAGAGCTTATTTGAAAGTAGTTTAGTCGGCTACATGTTCAACCCATGTCAAATCTTCCTGCGGTAGCACCTCTTGGAACTCCCTTTTTTAGGGCATTATGCCAAAAAGGAAGTAGATCTAATTATCAGGTGGAACTTATTAAGGCCTAATCACACCCGGTGTTTCCCTTTTTTAGGGCATTATGCCAAAAAGGAAGTAGATTCATTTTTAGTGATTGACCATTAATAGGATAGAAAAGTTTTGGATCAAACTAATATTTGTTTTTTCCCTTCATCCTGGCTTACCTGACCTTATCAACAGTTGGGTTGGCAAATAAACCCTATTGAAACATTAAAGTGCGCCGTAAGAAGTTTTTACTGGCAGGATGTTCTACTATGGTATGGTACACCTTATAATAGGATCTGCTTCATCTTTTGGATATGTAATGCCCTGAAATATTCTTCCAAGAATGGATGGACAGCGTGGATATAAAATACAAACATCCGTACCATCTTGATGAGGCCTCGGGTCTCACCTAATCCGCTCCCACAAAAGAGGCAGGAAATGAGAGATGTGTCAGATTTGTGAAAGGTATAGCTTACCTATTCCAAGTTGGGATGGGAAGCTTTTCATTCATGGCATGAAACTTTGGGGAGGTTGGGAAGCTCGTGACAGGAAACTCATTAATGTCACATTTAGAGAATTTTGAGAGAGAAACGGATGATGCACATACATTTATAGGTCACTTAAAAATGTATAATGAATTGTAAAGACGTACGGAAGATGCACGCAATTAGGGGACGGTTGAAAATGGAATATATATATATAGCGAACCAAATTGTAAGAAATTTATCCGTAAGCTTTCATGTAAGCCGTGAGATGAGGAGAGCAGTTGAATCTGTGAGATGAGGAGAGCAGTTGAGATTCAACTGCATTAAGAGAGAGAGTCCAAAAAAGACTCTCTCCTACATTCATGGAAAGACTCAGATGAGGAGAGCAGTTGAGATTCAACTGCATTAAGAGAGAGAGTCCAAAAGAGACTCTCTCCTACATTCATGGAAAGACTCTTGAAATTACAAGGGATTTCACGCCAAAGCCTTTCGATGGAAGATCCTCTACAAGGATTTTATGTGGGGATTACTATGATGTTTGTGATAAATCAACTCATCCATCCATTTTTTGAAATCATTTTACGACATGCGACAAAAAATGAGGAGGATCTAAAAATTAAATGGGCCACATGAGAGGAAACAGTGAGAATTTAGTAACCGCCGTTGAAACATTCATATAGCTACAAAAGTTTTGTATCGATTTATATTCATGATGTTTTCATTTCATCTCACTGAAAATGACATTATAAACGGTTTGGATGGAATATAAACATCAAGGTAGAGCCTAAGAAGGTTTCAACAGTAAGTATTCTTTTCCCTTGTATGGCCCACTTGAATTTTGGATCCTCGTCATTTTTATTGTAATGTCCTAAAATGATATCTAAAAATGAATGGACGGATTAGATTTCACACAAAGATTATAGTGAGCCCCACACAAAATCCTTCCGGGAATCTTCATGGGAAAGGCTTCAAGAGGAAATCCGCCTCCCTGGGAGCAAATGGGGTACTACCCCGCCACCTGCCAATGGTGGGTGGTCGGTGCTATGTGGGCCTCACCATGATGTATGTGTTTCATCTATGTTATATATCTATTTTTCTAGATAATTTTATGGTGATGAGACTAAACATGGGGTATATCTCAATCTCAAGTGGACCACATTATAGGAAATGGTGTTGACCATTAAATTTTTTTTTGGGGGCCATAAAAGTTACGTATCAAGTTAATCTTTGTTTTTTCCTTCATAAGGATCTGTATGACCTAATCAACAGATTGAATGTCAAATAAACAGTACAATGGGCCTTAGGATGATTTTAACCGTGGGCATCACTCTCTCCACCTTTTTTCTGTGGTGGGATCCACTAGAGCTTTTAATCTACCTCATTCTTTAGATAATGTGATAATATCATCTCTCATAGTGATGTTTATTGGTCATCTAACCTATTCATAAGATCATACAGACCTAGATGAACGAAAAACAAACATGGATGAACAGAAAACAAAAATATAAGCTTGATCCAAAACATATGTGGCCCTTAAGAAATTTGCAACAATAGAAGTTCAATTCAACTGTTTCATGTGGTGTGGTCCATTTGACCATTTTATGTACTTCGTTTTTGGGATCAAGCCATAAAATGATCTGGGAAAATGGATGAATGGAGAAGATAAAATACATAAATCATGATGAACCTCACACAGTTTACTCAATAAGCCAAGCAATTCCCTTCCATGTAAGAGGGAAGTGGATTGGCTAATGTACCACACACCAACTATATAGCTGGTGTAGATAAGTGTTGCACAAAGACAAGCACCGACACTCTCGGAGCTCCGAGTTACACGGACAATTCAAAGGAGATCAAAGTTACATGGCCCCACAATGATTTATTTATTATATCCACACCGTTCATCTATTTTTTGACATCAATTTAGACCATTAAACAAAAAATGAAGCATATCCAAAGCTCAAATAGACCACACCAAAAATAGCAGTGAGGACAATGATTTTCACCGTTAAAAATTTCTTAGGGCCTACCATAAGGTCTATTTTATTTTTTTTCATCATCCAAATCCACGTGACCTTATGAGTGGGTCAAATTGCAAACAAATATCCATCTAAGCATTAGAAGGTTTCAACTATTAGCGTCATTATCCCGGTTGTTTCCTCCACCAGTTGTCCACTTGCATTTTGGTCCTTTGGACAATTTTAGATTCATTTTCGAAAATGAGCTAACAAAATAAATGGCGGCCCAAGTCATGTCTAACCTAATTAAAAAGTTGGATGGAAATAAACACTACAGCATGATCTAAGTAGCTTTTAATGGTAGGTGTTATGGGAAGATCAGAGACATATGAACTCCAAGGCTCGAGGCTATTCCGAACCAACTTGAGGCGTAAGACTACGCTTGGAGTTATAAGAATAGGCAGAGGTCAGACTTCCAACCCGACATTCGTTATACCTTCACTCTGAGGCCCGAGGCATGGATAGCTAACTCGGAACTTGGAGTGATCTGAGGCCGAGTAGACGTTGGAATGCGAGTAAGCCTTCCATCAGTTGAAGCAGTATTTGGACTCATAGCCCTACTGTCCAAGCTTGAGGGCGAGTCCTTGTTCATGTATCTGGCAGTCTCGGCCTCAGTCGTCAGCTTCGCACTAATCAGGGAGGTGGGGGGCAAGCTGCATCCTGTGTACTACGTGAGCAAAGCAATGGTACCCGCTGAGAAAAGGTACTCGGCTCTGAAGGAGTTAGCACTCTACCTAATTATCTCGGCTCGAAGGTTATGCCTGTACTTTCAGGTCCATTCCATCATTGTCCTGACCGACTTTCCCCTCAGGCAAGTCCTCTAGAAGCCCAAGGTATCAGGTCGGCTAACTAAGTGGGCAATTGAACTCAGGGAGTTCAATATTCAGTTCCGACCGAGGACTGCGATTAAGGGTCAAGCTGTGGCCGACTTCATTGCAGAGTTCACTACTCCGAGTGAAGAGGGAACAAGTGCTGGTAGAAGCAGCTCCTTCGCCCATTCCTCCAACCAATCAATATACAAAGTCATAATCGAGATGGATCATCTTCATAGACGGGTCGTCCAACGCCAAGCGCGCTGGGGCAAGGATTGTCCTAGTCGCGCTTGACTATACACCTATTCAGTACGCAATCAGACTCGGCTTCAAAGCCTCTAATAATGAAGTGGAGTATAAAGCCCTGTTAGTTGGACTCAGACTGGTGGCCAGTCTGAGGGTCCAGTCCCTCGAGGTGCGATGCGACTATCTGCTGGTGGTGAATCATATCTCCACTGAATATGAGGCCAAGGAGACCAGGATTATAGCTTATCTAGCCAAGGCCAGAAAGTTGTTAAAAAATTTTTGGAGCTACACTATCAATCAAGTACTAAGAACAGAGAATTCCTAGGCCGAAGCCCTCACAAGGCTAACCTCGACCACGGAGGGAAGGATTCCTCGGGTCATCCCCATGGAGTTTATAGAACATCCAAGTATTGACCTAATGGATCAGGAAACGATTAACCCGGTGGAAGTCACACCGAACTGGATGGACCCAATTTATAATTACCTCACATCTGGTGAGGTCTGCTCGAACAGTCTAGTGGCAAAACGTCTGAGGATCAGAGCTACATGGTATATAGTCTTGGACAGGATCTTATACAAGAAGGGGCATTCATAGCTCTACCTCAGGTGTCTCTGACCCGATGAAGCAGACTATGTGATTCGGGAGATTTATGAAGGCATCTGCGGAAACCACTCCGGTGGTTGAGCTCTGGCTTTGACGATACTGCATCAGGATATTTTTGGCCAACCATCAAGGACTCAAAGAACTATGTCTAGAGGTGTGATAAGTGTCGGCGATATGCGACCATGCCAAGGCAACCTATAGAAGAGATGACCCCTATTAGCGGGTTGTGGCCGTTCGCTTAATGGGGAATCGACATCATCGGACCTTTGTCCACTGGGAAAGGACAGGTAAAGTTCACTCTTATTACAGTCGACTACTTTACCAAGTGGACCGAGGCCAAGCCTGTCGCAAAAATCACGGAGCAGAAAGTGGTCAACTTTGTTTGGAAGAACATCATTTGTCGGTTCGGAATCCCGTGCACTATCATTTCTAATAACGGCAAACAGTTCGATAACAATAAGTTCCGAGACATGTGTCAAGGGCTCGGTATTTTAAATGCGTATTCCTCACCTCGGCACCCGCAATCTAATGGACAAGTGGAGGCAGTAAACAAAATCATCAAACACCACCTTAAAATAAAATTGGAGAAAGTGAAAGGCAACTGGGTCGAGGAGCTCTCATTCGTCCTCTGGGCCTATAGGACTATGGCTCAATCGTTTACTAGGAAAACTCCATTTTCACTGTCCTACGGTTCGAAAGTCAAGATTGGCCTCCTTACAGCTCGAGTCAGGAATTATCAGGAAAATCAGAATGCTGAGCAGATTATAGCCAATCTGGACCTACTCGAGGAAGCCAAAGATGTCTCCATACTTCGAGTTACTGCTCGGCATCAATAGGTGACACGATTCTACAACTCTAAGGTCAAGACTCAGCGATTCCGACCAGGTGACTTAGTCCTCCACCGCACGTGTCTTCTAGAACACTGTAGAGCCTGGGGTTGGGGCACTCGGACCCAATTGGGTGGGACCCTACCACCTGGTTAGATTGACCAAGTCAGACTCTTACCACTTGGAGGATCTCGAAGGGCATTAGCTCCCCCACCCCTGAAACGTCGATCACCTAAAAATTTATTACTATTGATGTACTGGCCGCTAAAGGTCACCAATAAGTGTACAGCTTGGAGCGGCTAGCCTCTTAAGGCTTTCAACAAAATCTCTTTGTTTCTACATAATCTACTTACACGACTTATCAACAAACGGAAAAAAGTTGTCTCTTACAAGCGGGGGCTGACTCAACGGATTGATCCCTTAAAGAAGGAGTTGGTATGTTAACTTACGAAAATTCACTAAGGGATCCCCTCATATGCAGGGGAAAAGCCCATGGATGACCTGATCCCTTGATGAAGGGGTCGGCTCGCCATATGACCAACAGATCTATATAAACGATTATCGTCCACCATTCGAGAGGGGAGGGGTTGAACCCTCAAGGGGTCGGTCCTTACAATTTTAACATCAAAAAATTCTACAAAATAGCCATGGGCAACTCTTGGATGAGCCGACCTGCTAAGGGGTCGGCTCGCTAATCAACAGCTCAGTATCTAAGAATTATCATTCAGCAAATCGACCATGTTATATCATGCCCTCTCCGAAGGGTTAAAAGATTATCCATAAAAAATTATCCATCAAGAAACTACTATTTAAAGAGTTAACAAAAAAAAGGGGGAGGGGGGCATCAAAAGCTAGTCAATTGGAAGGAACCAAGGGTCAACAGTCGGGCCAAGGGAGACGTTTGTTCACTCCCCAACTGCAGGGTTGTGATGTAATAATAAAATCGGTAAGACCGAGGTCGAATTCCAAGGGACTGAAACTTGTACACTATCTGAAACTAAGTAGAATTAGAACTAGACTAAGATGAATTCTAAATCAAATAGCAATTGAGGAATAATTGTTAAATAATTAATCTAAAACTTAAGAAATTCAAATAAAGAGAAACTAGGGATTCAGAGGATCCACTTGTTGAGATCAGGGAGATCTTACCCCTGCTTCAAGAATTATGGAAATTAATTGGACTGTCATTGATATAGTTTTCAAGAGATGAAAGGTATATGAATTAGAATGGATTCCATCACCAAACCATGCCCAGGAGACAAAGCAAACAACAGAATTAAACTAATTACCAACCAATCAATCAATGTATGAAGGTTAGGAAGGGTACCGACATCCGGCCATGCCCAAGAGACGATGATGAACAACAGGGCTTCCTGACATCATAAACATCAAAAGGAAAAGGAAATACGCAAAGCCATCTTAGACCCATTGTAATTTCAATCACAACAGACCATTAAAGACTAAAAATATTCCCTTAATTTAAACTAAATTCAACATCAGTCAGTCTAGACAAAAGGCATAAACAAGGTCTCTCCATCACGCTACAAGCTTCACCTCTTAGCCCTAGCTGAGAGGTCTAACCTGTCATGGGAAGGCTAAACATCTCTCGTATAAAAAAATAATAAAAAAAAAAAATAAATATAATGAATAAACCAAAAAAAATGCTTTTTCTCTCTGCCAATCCACATCCCTCCTCGCTGCTCGTCTCTCTCTCATATCTTCTTCCTTTATAGTGTGTATTGACGGTGGAGAGGCACTAACGTTGCTGTTGTTTACGCAGTAAGTGTGCGTAATGGAGTCGGTGAATGTACATTGCTGCTTTTTAGCCTATGGATGCAAGATCCAACCCATTCAATCACCATTGCTTTGGTCGGCCATCCCCTTGAATGTTTTTGGACGGTCAAGATCGATGGACCGATTCTATCCATGATCACAGATCATCCCAGAGCATTCCGAGCTCCTCAAACGTGCGAACAGAGCCTGCATAAGTCATCTTACGCTGATGGGTTGGTGGGGCCCATCATCGGTATCTATTGAAGAATCTAATCCGTCCATCAGATTCCTCTCGGAATTTCAGTTGGAACGGTGTACTTTTTTTTCTTCTGTTGATGAGACGCACAAGATTTTCAGTGCACCATCTAACCTTCGTTTGAACGGATAAAATCAGATCCTTGCTCTTTCTTGGAATACTTCCACCTAGGCCTTGATAAGTGGGCCCTATTAAGTCTGATGGACGATTCCGATCGAATCATTGATCTACGGTGGTGGCCCACAAAGATCGCCCGTAGGCTCTGTTTGCGAACAGAGCCTGCGCAACGCTGCTGTGATGGTCGATGGCCCTCACCTTGATGTTTATGGAGAAATCCATACCGTTCATTCGACTCGTGGCGAAAAACCACTTAGAATTGTGTGTTTTTTCTTGATTTTAGTGCGGCCCACCGTAGCGAACATTTTCACCGTCAAACCTTCATTTTCTGATGATCAACGCATGTACACGTGTACAGGCTAAAAGAGAAAGCTTGGAGAGGGTCACGCCCCACCTCTGGATGCAATGGAGGTCCAAATTTCTGAAATATAAGATGTGTGGGCCCCACTGGGTGAAACCGGCGACCGACAGCGTTAACGCTGTTGCGTTTTTATGTGTTTGAGAGGAAGAGTCGGTCAGCGCTGCTGACCAACTTTTAGATTTTCTGGTGCACGCCCGGTGCACTTGTGCACCTTACACATGCACTGTATGTCTGGATCCCACAAAGATGTTTGTGAGAAATCTGCTCTGTCCATCCGTTTTATCATATACTTTAAGACGTTGAGTCCAAAACTGAAGCGTATCCAGCGATCAGGTGGGCCCCACTTAAGGGTTTAAGGGGCTGATCTGACCGTTGGGCCTCTTCTACAGGGATCCAATGTCTCAAATTTGACGTGTACAGTTCATTTATAGTCCTCAGGCCCCATATGAAGTTTCGAACCGATCAGATAGTGGGAACCCTTTGATCTTGTATTCTAGACGTTTTTCAGGCCTGTTTGGAGTGAGTGACTGGAATTTCTCTGATATCTGATGTGTAAATCCTCGATATTGGTCCCATGAAGTCTCGTCCAATGTCTTAGTGATGCGAGAGCGTTAAATCCATGCTTTTAGTATCCTTTCCAGTCCACGCTCCTAGATTCACCTTGCATCACAAACGTGATTAAAATAACCCGTTAAGCAGTATGATGTTCATAAATCTAGGTAGTAACTGGGGTCTAATATGTAATATTTGACCCTCAACAACGTCCTCAACCAGTCTCTCCTCTATATCCTTATAAGCGAGGGCCTTAAGGTTAAGATCCGAGTAGAGTTTCTGAACCGCATTGATGCAGGCGTCGAAGCCACAGTTGTAGAACTTGTTGACCGCGGCGGTCCTTTCCTTCGAGGTCTTGAACGCATCTACCGTAACGGCCACCATCAACGCCAGGGAAGCCTCACCCTCATCTTGTTGAGCCACCTTCACATCCACTATTGCTCGCCTTAGCTCTTCCACCGCCTCAGCCTTGACTCACTCCAGTGAGTCCCCCAGTCGGGCGTTATCCTTAGCAAGCGATTCGGTGTGGGTCGTGGCCCCCGTCAGCTTGGCTACAACGGTAGCGCAACGTGCCTGAAGCTCGTTGATGACCCCCTGAAGCTGCAGCTCTCTCATCTTTCCCTCATCTAGCAGCCCGTGCAGTTCCGCCTGCTCCACTTAAAAGACTGCAGTCTCGTCTCAAAGAGTCCCGACTTTACCCCTGAGAGCAACTATCTCCTTGTCCTTTTGTGTGATCTCTCTCAACCTCTCCCGAGTCATCAGTCCGAGCCTCGGGACGGACTAAATAAAAATAAAAATATGAGTATATAAACGCGATGAGGATAGAATCAAGACAAGAAAGTTTAGTAAAGATACCCTGTAGAAGACAAAGGCTATGTTGTTCACGAAAGACCCATCTGCCTCCTCTGAAGCATTCTTCGCAGCCCAATGAACTAATCCCAACATGTGATAGCCTGGTGAAAATTAACCCCCACTGGTTCTGACCCAGGCAGACCCCACTGCCCGCTAAAGCTTAGGCCTCAGCCCTGTGATCATCCCTGACTTCGGGAGGAGAGAGCATGGTGTCGGCGATTAGAATGGCCTCCTCCCGTTCGAAGGAAGACGAGATGGCTATGTAGGGCTCAATGGCTGGTCGAGGTGCCTCATAGGCATGAGGGGTGACGACGGGAGGAGAAATCGGAGCTGGAGCATATCGGTTGTGACTCCGATCGCGGTGTTAGTTGGAAATGCTGAAGCTGCAACAATAGAAATTGGAATTGCAGCGACAAAAATTGAAGCCGCAACAGCAGGTGCTAGAGCTGGGACAACAGAAATAGGGGCTGAGGAGTCCTCGCTGAGAAGAGTCGCCTGCCTCTTCCTACCCGTCGTCTTTGTCCGCGACTCGGATCTCAGCATCTCTTGGACAGATGGGGGAGCCTTCTTCTTCCAAGATCCGAAAGCCTCGGCCATGCCTGCACATGTGACAGTGAGTTAATATCCGAGCTGCGAGAACTTCAGCAAAGTAAAAAAGTAAAAAAACACTTACTAAATAAGGTGGGGAGCGGCTTGAACCTGCAGAGTCCGGACTGATAAAGGTTGTCCGTTGTAATCAAGACTGACTAGGAGCGCAGATCCTCTGAACTCGCCCTGGCCTTGGCAATCTGATTCTTTTGAGCCGAATAGAGGAGAGGCTAGCCCTTCAGGAAGTCTGCAAAAATAAAGTTAAACACTGGTCAGAGTACAACAAGCAGGGGAGTGTTACAAAAAGATTGTTCGGGGTCCAACCTGGAGCAGCAAATCGAGTGGCGACCCGAGCCCTTAGATTCCCGAGCTCTGCCGTCGGTGCTTCCCACTCGCCTAAGGCCCAAAACCACTTGTTCTTCTAATCCTTGTTAGAGGATGGAAGTTGAAGGACTAGGTCCGAGCCCTTGATGTCGCGGGTCGTGAAGTAGTACCATGGTTCCTGACCATCGTGCTTGATTAGGTATAGGCTCATCAGCTCTTCCAGCATCAGCTCTGGGTTCTTGGCTTGATGTCAGATGATGTACGAGGATATTAAAGCCCTCCAAGTATTGGGAGTAAACTGGCCTAGGGCCAGTCCCAAGTAAGCTGTTAGGATGTAGATGAAGGAATACATCGGAAAGCGGAGCCCACATTGTAAGGAGTAAAGAAAAATCATAATTTCTCCTTTAGCGGGATCTCCTGATTGGACTCAATCCATCTGGGATTCGACCAACACAGAGCCTCCTGGGATGATCTCCGAGGCTTGGCCATATGCGAGCATCTCTATAACCCCTCCTGTTGGCTTTTTTCCACCCTTGCGGTGCATTCGAGTCTCGGCCTCTTTGCCCCTGCTGGGTGGAGGGTAGAAGGGTTGTACATCGAGAGGGCACTTGGAGGCCTCCTGCCTATCGTCCGAGCTCTCTGGCCCAGAATCATCCTCGAAAGCATAGTCGTCTTAGACCATCTCCAAGTCATTTGACATTCCAAAGAAATAAAGAAAATAAGAGCAAGCCGAGAGTGAGGGGTACTCACCGGAAGCTATCCGAAATGATTACCGAAAATCACCTCTATCGGACACTGATGATCGGTCGGAATTGCCTCTCCCGTAGACCACACTCGCCGGAAATCACCTCCCCAAGAAGCTCACAGTAACAAAAACTTAAAGAATGGAAGAAGTGAAGACGTGGGTTTATATAACCCATGAATGCTTCTCGCATTTATGGCGGGACATGATGACTGCAGCTGAACCGTCACGGGCCAACTTTAGAAGACACGTGGTGAAGAGCCACTGGCCTAAGCACTGCCAAGTCGCGTGCTCCCGGTGTCACGCCCCAAACCCAGAAATCGGATTCACAGGAATCCTGATCCCCGAATCCAGTGCCGACAGCCTTCGTAGTGCCCCATTCTCGGCTCTTGACAATCATATGCCAGATTCCAATCCTGGGACCTGTGGCCCGGCATTGGGCGACGAAATCCGAGCAGTGGAAGTGTCACTTAACTGTCCTTCTTGGCTTACGCGACGACCTCTCATGATTACCCTGCCGATTCAAAATTCTAACCGTCACCACGCGTCCGCCTGAGGTGAACCCATGGGCGGAAAACCCCGAGTATGTATCTTCTTGGATATGGTAGTCATGATTGTGGTCGCATGCATTAGAGGTGTTCACTCCCCAAGTGTAGGGTTGTGATGTAGTAATAAACTCAGTAAGACCGAGGTCGAATCTCAAGGGACTGATACCTATACGTAATCTGAAATTAATCAGAACTAGAACTAGAATAATATGAAATCTAAATCGAGTTTTTTTTTAAGAGAATAATGATGAAGAATTAACTAAAATCTAAAGAATTCAGAGGTAAGAAACTAAGGATTCAGAGAATCCACTTTTAGAGATCAAAGAGATCTTATGCCTGCATTAAAAACTCAACTGAACTTAAAGTCCATCTTTATCCAGCTGAAGAGTGTAACCATAGAAATCAAACTGAACTTCCTTTGATATAATTTTAAAGAGATGAACGGTATATGAATTAGAAGGGATTTCATCACCAAACCATGCTCAGGAGACAAAGCAAACAACAGAATTAAACTAATTACCAACCATTCAACATGATATGAAAGTTAGGAAGGGTACCGTCATCCAACCATGCCCAGGAGATGATGGTGAACAACAGGACTTCCTAACGTCATAAACATAAAAAGAAAAAGAACATGCTCAAAGCCATCGTAGACCCATTGTAATTTCAGTCACAACAAACCATTAAAGACTAAAAACATTCCCTTAATAATCAAACCGAAATCAAATTCAATTCATACATTAAAATTAACTTAAAAGTATAAAATAGAGTCTCCTATTACACTACAAGCTTCACCTCTTAACCCTAGCTAAGAGGTTTAGCCTAACATGGTTAAACTAAATCCCTTAAACAAAAATAAACAAAAATAAAAATCAAAATAAAATGAAATAAAATAACTCTACTCTCTGTCTTCGTGCTCCCCGTTCAGAAAAAGATCCCCCTCCCTCTCTCTTTCTTCTCTTTTTATAGCCAGCAAAGGAGAGGAGTCGAATGTGCTGAAGTCGGTGGAGTTTTTACGCAAAGACAGGCGGTGCGCAGGCTCTCTTTACGCACAACAGCATATGACGCGTGCGCTGGTTCTTCATAGGCCCCAAAATTGAATTCGATGGGAAAATCTACTCCGTCCATTACATGCAGCATGAAAAACCAGTCAGAGGTGTGGCCCACCGATTATTTCCTGCTGCCGTCAATCCTTCGTTTAAACGGCTGAAACCCGATCTCTTTTGCCTTCTACAATTCAGACATCTAGGTCTTGGTGAGACGGGCCTTGGGATTCTAATGGACGGTCCGGATCAAACTATTGATGCCCGATGGGGGCCCACAAGGATCATCCGCAAGCTCTGTTGCGAAACAGAGCTTTCGCAACGGCCCTGTGACAATCGGTGGGTCCATTGACTGCTTTCAGATGGAAAATCCACACCGTCCATTGGATTCAAGACGTAAAACCGCCTGGGATGGGAAATTCCGGTTTGATTTCAGTGTGGCCCGCGAGTCGTTTCATTCAACCGTCCATCTTTTGTTTGGACGGTAATCTGCATGATCGTATGTTCATGGGTCCAAAAGGACACTTAGGTGAGGATTGTGCGCCCCCCCCCCCCCCCCCCCCCCCCACACACGGAATGAATGAACGGTTTGGATTGTCTGTATGGACAATGTGTGGGGCCCACTACTTAAAAATGGACAGCTGCGTGAAGACGTTATTTGCCATTTCTATTTTGGAAGATGAGAGTCGGTCAGCGTGCTTGCTGATGGAGCACCTTGGCGCAATGCACGACATGTGCACATGTACCCTATGTATATGCAACATACATGTGAGGTCTATCATGATGTATATTTGAAATCCACTCCGTCCATCCATTTTGTCACATCATTTTAAGGGTTGAGACCAAACATGAAGCATATCCAAATATCAGGTGGGCCCCAATTCACAAATCTATGGGCCAATTTATCTATTGGGCCACTTTCACCGGGATCCAACGGCCGAAATTTGATGTATACGGTTAATTTGTGGTCTTCAGGCCATATATGTAGTTTCAAGCCGAACGGATAGTGGGAACCCTCTGATTTGCATTTTGGACGATTTTTGGGCCATTTAAGCTTCAATTTCTCGACTTTCTTGGATCCCTGGTGTGCAAATCTGTCAATCTTGGCATCTTGGGGTCCGTCCCTTGCCTTGGTGCATTTTGTGCGTTAATTCCATGCTTTAAATACCCTATTCCAATCCATGCTCTTAAAGTCACCTTACAACACAAACACAAGTAAATCGAGTTGTTAAACAGTATTTTGTTCATAAATTCAGGTGATAACTGAGTCAGATATGTAATATTTGACCCTCAACACAACCCCCAACAACGTCCCGAGTAAAGTATGCGAAAAATAAGTTGAGAACTACAAGACAATTTCTATGAAATCGAGTAATATTTTGAAAAACGATTCAGATACGAGAAATCTAAAATTCATGAATGTTAGGAATTATTTTTTCCTGGACTCAAGCACACAGTAAACTTCAAAATCAAGTTCAAAGTATTAATCCATCAATTAGAATAATTCTAAACATTAAGATCCATGGGTGTATAGTGTAATCTCGGCTTATCAACATTAAGATTCAATTCTCTATTTCAGGATATCATTGGTAATCAACAAGAGAATACATGATAATCAAAACTTGCCTTACAGATCATCTTTTCATTTTTTCAACTTTTAATTAAATTTTTTTATTATTATTAACGGTAATGCTAAGAAGGGGAATCAAATCTTCACTTATAGGGAGCAAACCTATGTTGAAGACCGTACACCCAACTCTTTTCACATATCATTCAAGGGGTATTAAATCTACACCTATAAGGAGCAAACCTATAGTGAAGATTATTCACCAATCTTTTCCCAAGGTATCTATTTTTTTTTCTTTTTCTTTAATTGATCATGACAGACAAATTTTCCATGCTGGTTCCTTACATGCTTAGTGATTACCAAGTTATTCATTCAATATCGAACTGAAACTTTAATATGTAAGCGAGATGTGACATGCGAAATCATGACTCAATTGATGTTTACAACTTCCAATCATAGGTTTATAACTCGAACTTAACTGTGAAATCTAACAGATACTGAATCCAAGAGTCATAGTGTAACGACTCGAAAAATTTCGTACAAAGACCCGAGTACCACCTCGATCAGAAATTACTTAGGATTAATTCCCTTAGAAATTAAACGTAAGTTAACTAGCGCTTGGGACACCGTGGTCGAGCTGTCGGTCTACACTGGGACCACGAGCCTCCCCGTAGTAACCAGTGAGCAACCCAGACTCGTGAGCCGA
Source organism: Magnolia kwangsiensis (assembly GCA_037074715.1). Taxonomy (NCBI): domain Eukaryota; kingdom Viridiplantae; phylum Streptophyta; class Magnoliopsida; order Magnoliales; family Magnoliaceae; genus Magnolia; species Magnolia kwangsiensis. The sequence goes on from CM073581.1 coordinate 105,838,820, forward strand.
ATATGGTGGTATGGGACACTGTATTCGAGTTGTCGGCCTACATTGATAAGGTGATGGGGGAGCGGTGCAACGAGTGCGTGTAACAGCCCTAGCAGCCCTTTGTAGTGACCTCGAGTAACTTTGAATCTGCGGAAAGGCGACGAGCCTTCCCGCAGTAAACAAAGTATAAACTAGGCATGTATTGATAGTATGAATTACTGCTTTGGTATAATCCCACCATGACTAATGCACTAACATAGACAACATTCAATCATAAGCATTAATATTACATAAGTGATATTCTGAAACTCGGGTGTTGAGTTGCTACTTGACCTCCGATTTCCAGGATGTTACACATAGATTATCAACCTCACCAATCTTGTAATTCTAACATCATAACTATCCTTCAAAATCCTTTAAATTCACAAGAAATTTCAGAAAAATTTAAAAATTTTCACAATTTTTGCTCAAGACCAAGAAAATACTGATTAGGTAACCTAATCTTCCACCCCCAACCTAAAATCTACATTGTCCTCATTGTAAAAGATATGAGCATTTAATGCAAATGGGACAATGAAAGTAAAGTGATGGGAAGATGGTACCTGGATAACGAATCGAGAGTGAGATTTTATAAGAGATCGCAGCATGGAAGTTGGTCAACACAAGAGAGAAAGCGAAACAAAAATAACAAAAATAAAATCCTACCTATACCACTTTCGCAGATACTCTCGATTGCATTTAGCATATGCAACAAGCCTTTAAATTCCTAGGTTGCCCCTAGTGGACAAGTTGTAGTATCGTGAGGGTTTGCAGTAATGTTACCCACAAACATTGAATCGATCATGTCGCAAGGTTCCTCTTCTGGCCAATATCTTGATAAGTTTCTCAGTAAGTTCCTCAATAGGATTATCCAAAAGCCCTTTTTGCAATAGGCTTAGGCGCCCTGGAGCATGACTTTCTAGAGAGACTTATGTACCTAATAAGAAATCTTTCATTGAATTGTTCGAGGTATCCGTAATATATACGATTCACCTAGGACAGAAGAAGTTTCAACATTAGTATCGCATGGTGAATCAGAGAGTACAAGTAAATAAAGTTTAGAAAACTTTTTAAGAAGTGATGTAGTCTCAACACATTCCGAAGCTCCAAACTTCGGTTCAATTTTCAGCTCATCTTCCTTTACTGGTAGACATTTAGGATTAGGGGAAGAGAGGGTTTTAAAATAAGAGTTCTCTCGGTCAGTGATAACTATCAAGATGTTGTCTTGCAAGGCATCCACTTTATCTTTTGACATGAGATCGTTTGAACCTGCAAAGTGTGCCCAGCAATCCCAAGAGTTGGGAAGTTCAGCTGATTGTGACTTATTATTCACATTGTAGCTCGTGATGATCTGTATAAGGAAACCATCATCCTTAAAAGTAACCGGATGTTAACTCTTTTCCTCCGGTCCTGCACAGACAGATTGAAAATCAATAGGGGAAGCATTGATGTGATCACTTTGTTCATTAAGACTACTCAATCGAGGCGTTGAATTGTCAAACGTGTACAGCTCAGATGGTGGCCTCAATTGAGTGGTTTCAAATTCCAGGGTCGTAGCGAGCAACTTGTCCTTCTCCTGAATCACATCATCATTCGATTCAGAGGAGTGGTCCAAACATGTTTCACAAGAGTTAGAAGGGTCAGTTGTAAAGGGCTCATCTTCCACCTTTAAATCAGACATGTCAAGTGAGGGGAGTGGCTCATTATGACCAACCACTTTGTGTACGTCTTGATCATTGACCTGGACCAAACTTGAGATGGATTTCAGGGGAATTGTGGCTGCACATTCAGGATCGTCGTCTCAATATTCATCATATTCTAGTTCAGTGCAGTGCACATTTGAGATGATATCACTTTCCTCACATTCTACACCTAGAATGGGTTGAGGTTCGCATAAACTAACATCTTCTTCATCATTGAAATTTAGTGTCCTGTGAGAGAAGCATGTCATCATCATTATATTTGAAAGACAACCATGTATCTTCCCCATTCTTTTGGACAGTCATCGAGATCGACTCATCGAGAAATTGAACCACATGCTCGTTAACGTAATTCAACTCTTCATTCCAAACTTTAGAGTTTTTCAAAAGCGAGTGAGGATCACTTTCTTCGCATTGTATTTCTGAATTGGGTTGTGGTTGGGATGAGCAAGCTTCCTCCATCCTTTCAAGGTACGAATTGAGTGTTTCGATTACTTCTCAAATTTCATCAAGACAGGCCATGTCAAGCTGAAATGAATCCTCTTCGATCGTTTTTGGTTGGATCTCAAAGGTAGGGGATCCAAGAGAATAATCATTATAACATGTTGTTGGTTCATTTTCATGATTTTGATGTTTCCGCTGATTGTAGTCATACGGATCATAGGTGAGAGAATCTGATGGTTGATAATACTTATTATCACTCATGATATAATCACACATTGTTTTCTTTTTATCGGATGGGTGATAATAATTCTCACAACCATAATTATGATAACCCCAACACTCACGTACTGTTTTGTTAATCCGTTGGGTGTAATTGTTCTCCTGCATATAATCACGCAAAGACTTCTTAGCCGGTGGATCTTTATATTCTGATCGGTTCTTAATGATAGTTTCAGAAAAGTTTTGAAACATACGTTGATTTATATCATCATCATCCCAAAATAGGTTATTCTTCTCAGCATATTAACATTCTCACTCGTGCATATACATGATGAAACCTTTAATTTGAAATTAATCCTAAGAAAAATAGAAGAAAAGATCCTACAACAATGTGGAAAGTAAGAGGAAGCGAAGTTAGAAAGAAGGTACCAGATTGGAGGTCCTAAGTTAAAATCCTGTATAATGAAATAAAAGAAATTAGTTTCTACAAATAGAAATCCTAAATTTTAAAAGTTTCTAATACAAGAAAGTTTTAAACGTAAAATTAAAAAGTATGTTAGTTGTTAAGAACAGAAGAAATCCTAGAATTAGAAAATTAATAAAAAAGTAAAGAAAAGATGAGTTAGTTTTTAAAAAAGGAAAAATTCCTAAAAACCCTAATTCTAAAAATAGAAAAAGTAGAGAATTTAGAAAGGGATTACCAAATTAGATGTCTATGTCAGGATCCTACAAAATAAGAAAATAAGTTAGTTTTTATAAATCAAAAAAACCTAAACCTACAGTTAGTAAAATCCTAATCTTAATCTAATTTTAAAACTAATTAATCTCAGAAAAACGTAGCCGTCAGTCCCCGGGAACGGTGCCAAAAACTTGTTCACTCCCCGAGTGCAGGGTTATGATGTAGTAATAAACTCGGTAAGACCGAGGTCGAATCCCAAGGGACTGATACCTGTCGTAATATGAAATTAATCAGAACTAGAACTAGAATAATATGAAATCTAAATCGAGTGTCTTTAAGAGAATAATGGTGAAGAATTAACTAAAATCTAAAGAATTCAGAGGTAGGAAACTAGGGATTCAGAGGATCCACTTGTAGATATCAGGGAGATCTTATGCCTGCTTCAAAAACTCAACTGGACTTAGAGTCCATCTTTATCCAGCTGAAGAGTGTAACCATGGAAATCGAATTGAACTTTCTTTGATATAGTTTTAAAGAGATGAAAGGTATATGAATTAGAATGGATTCTATCACCAAATCATGCCCAAGAGACAAAGTAAACGACAGAATTAAACTAATTACCAGTCATTCAACATGATATAATGGTTAGGAAGGGTACCGCCATCCAACCATTTTCAGGAGACGATGGTGAATAACAGGGCTTCCTGACATCATAAACATAAAAAGGAAAAGAACATGCTCAAACCCATTGTAATTTCAGTCACAACAGACCATTAAAGACTAAAAACCTTCCCTTAATAATCAAACCGAAATCAAATTCAATTCATACATTAAAATTAACTTAAAAGCATAAAATAGAGTCTCTCATTACGCTACAAGCTTCACCTCTTAGCCCTAGCTAAGAGGTTTAGCCCAACATGGTTAAACCTTCAACAAAAATAAAAATAAAAATAAAAATAAAATAAAATAAAATAAAACAACTCTACTCTCTGTCTTCGTGCTCCCCGTCCAGAAAAAGATCCCCCTCCCTCTCTCTTTCTTCTCTTTTTATAGCTAGCAAAGGAGAGGAGTCGAATGTACTGAAGTCGGTGGAGTTTTTACACAAAGACAGGCGGTGCGCAAGCTCTCTTTACGCACAGCAGTGTATGACACATGCGCTGGTTCTTCATAGGCCCCAAAATTGAATTCGATGAGAAAATCTACTCTGTCCATTGCATGTAGCTTGAAAAACCAGTCAGAGAGGCTAATTTTGGCTCGAATTTGGTGTGGCCCACCGGTTATTTCTTGCTGTCGTCAATCCTTCATTTAAACGGCTGAAACCCGATCTTCGTTACCTTCTACAATTCAGACAGCTAGGTCTTGGTGAGACGGGCCTTAGGATTCTAATGGACGGTCCAGATCAAACTGTTGATGCTCGATGGGGGCCCACAAGGATCGGCCGCAAGATCTGTTGCGAAACAGAGCTTTCGCAACGGCTCTGTGACAATCGATGGGCCCACTGACTGCTTTCAAATGGAAAATCCACACCGTCCATTGGATTCAAGAGGCAAAACCGCCTGGGAGGGGAAATTCCGGTTTGATTTCAGTGTGGCCCACAAGTCTTTTCATTCCACCATCCATCTTCTGTTTAGACGGTAATCTGCATGTTCATACGTTCATGAGTCCAAAAGGACACCTAGGCGAGGGTTGTGCCCCCCTACGGAATGAATGAACGGTTTGGATTGTCCGTATGGACAATGTGTGGGGCCCACTACTCAAAACGGACGGCTGCGTGAAGACGTTGTTTGCTGTTTCTATTTTGGAAGATGAGAGTCAGTCAGCGTGCTTGCTGACTGAGCTCCTTGGCGCAGTGCACGGCGTGTGCACATGTACCCTATGTACATGCGACATACATGTGGGGTCTATCGTGATGTATATTTAAAATTCGATGTCCATCCATTTTGTCACATCATTTTAAGGGTTGAGACCAAACATGAAGCATATCCAAATATCAGGTGGGCCCCAATTCATAGATCTATGTGCTGATTTGTCTGTTGGGCCACTTCCATCGGGATCCAACGGCCGAAATTCAACGTGTACGGTTAATTTATGGTCTTCAGGCCATGTATGTAGTTTCAAGCCAAACGGATGGTGGAAACCCTGTGATCTTACATTCTGGACGATTTTTGGGCCATTTGAGCTTCAGTTTCTCAACTTTTTTGGATCCTTGGTGTGCAAATCTATCAATCTTGGCATCCTAGGGTTCGTCCCTTGCCTTGTGCATTTTGAGTGTTAACTCCATGCTTTAAACACCCTATTCCAATCCATGCTCTTAAAGTCACATTGCAACACAAACACAACTAAATCGAACTGTTAAACAGTATTTTGTTCGTAAATCTAGGCGATAACTGAGTTAGATATGCAATATTTGACCCTCAACAAGAGGCGCAACGTTGGAGGCTATTGATTTTTCGCACGTATTTACTCTCTGAGTTTGTGTTCTAACTTGGAGAGTAGGGGACTTCTATTATGGTAAGATTAGAGACATCTGAACTCTGAGGCCCGAGGTTATTTTGAACCGACTTGAGGCGCAAGACTAAGCTCGGAGTTATAAGAATAGGCAGAGGTCGGACTTCCAACCCGACATTCGTTATACCTTCGCTCCGAGGCCCGAGGCCTGGACGGCTAACTCGGAACTTAGAGTGATCCGAGGCTGAGGTGGTCGGCTCGAGATTCAGAGCGGAATCTACTAATGAGGGGAACCATGAGGTGTCCCGCTACTGCACGATTGGCAATAGTTACTCAACCGCCCACATCCGCATGACCACTGAACGAATGGTGGCCGAATTACCCGTGGGATATGGTGAATGGCCCAAGATGCGCCTACTTAAGCGGACACGCCCATCTTAAGTGAGAGGGTATAAGTAGCATCTTTCGGAAAAGAGACAGGTACGTGATATCCCGCACTCTCTCTATAGCTTGACTTAGATCCAGATTCCCTTAACCTAACTTAGGCATTGGAAGATCTCCTGTTTAAGCCAGGGTCTCTTTTGGTCAACGCTTTTTGTGCAGGACCAGGGTTCAATAGGGGTTCGCAACATCAAGTGGAGGGTGGTCTAGATTTTGACAACAACAGTAGGCGTTTAATCATTACTTTCCCATGATATGGTTATGGGTGTACACGAATTGAGCTAGCTCGGTTAGCTCTCTCGACTTGACTTGAAAAAGCTTGATTTGACTCGGTTCAAAGCCGAGTTCAAGCTGAGTCGAGTTGATTTTTTTAGCTCAAAAATGAGTTCGAGTAGGCCCCAGCTCGACTCGACTCAGATCGAATCTAGCTCGAATCGATCCAGTTCGGTGACTCGGTTACTTTGCCATTGATGTTGCTCACCAACTCTTTGATAAAATAACTCAACCAAATGTGGCCGGTGGCAAGGAAGGTTTGGTTAGTGGCAAAGAAGGTGTGGTCGGTGGCAAGCAAGGTATGTACATTAAATAAATACTTTTTTTTCTCTTTTTTTTAAAAATTTTTTTAAATTTTTATATTACTTAAAAGGTGTTTGATAAAACACTTGTAAAACTATTGTCACTGTTTTACAAACAGTGGGATTGTGAAGTTGCAGTTCAAGTGTTTGTAGAAATGCCTTAATAATAAACATAGCTCAATCTTAACTCGAACTCAGCCCGAGCTGGCCTGAGCTTTGACAAAACCGAGCCGTGATGGCCAGTTAGGCTCAAGGACTGAGCTGAGCCAAGTTCAAGCTGAGGTCAGCCAATGTTCGAGCAAGTCGAGCTGAGGCCAGCTCGACTCAGTTCAACCCGTTGAACACCCTAGATATGATCCACCTGAGATTTGAATGCGCCCCGCTTTTGGTCTCATAAACTAAACTTAGCTTGGAAATGTGGACAGAGAGCGTGGATAAAACACATATATCAAGGTGGGGCCCACGGCTTTTCCAGCACCGAACCGTTATCGTCTACTGAAACCGAGAGGGTACGGAGGCAGCTCAGCCCACGTCCTCAAAAACATAGACCGTTTTGCCTATGTCTGAGAGCTTTGATAAGCCAACATGCTACTACCAGGTGGGTCGTGCACATGCCTTCACATGTGTGAGCGTGGTCGACAGGTGCAGTATCCACACAGTCCATCAGATTCATCTGAAATTGTAGCTGTCCGAGACCAAAAAAGTAAATATTCCCCATTCAGCAGATGGGCCACCATGTTACGAACATTTAGATAGGTAAGAGAACGTCAGCCAAGTCTTTTCACCCGTACATTTATTTGTTAGCTATGGCCCACCTGACTAATAAATCTGCTTCATCGTGGGGCTAGAGCATCTGCATGGTTGTATGTTTCTGATGAATGGACTGGTACTCGCACCAATATACCATGATGTCATATGTGCGGCGTGTACACGGCATTATACACGCGTGTGTGGACTTAGCAAAGTTCTCTCTCGTTAATCGTGGCCATTGATTGAAAGATCAGGATTACGTTGTTAAGGATAGTTTTAGCCATGGACCATCTACAGTAGTACGTAACAGACAAACAGCACGGAATACCGAACCATGGGCCCTCCTGCGGCAACCGAAAACACGAGACCAAAGTGCTCCGGCGAGAATTCGTACGGTACTCCGAGGTTTTAGGTTGGGAGGTATGTTAGAGGGATTAGAACAGTTGATTTGATGGGCCTCATTACGTGTAGCCAGTGCGTCAAAATTCCCCATGTCGAAAGATCTAAGCAATTGTTCGTTTGGCCATTCTTTACGGTAGGTGGATCGTTGCCTTATTTTCTTTCTCAGCCGGCTATTACCGGTCATCAATTGGAAGGTTAGGATCCTTCCGCTCTGTGAATTATTGGTGTGATGGTCGTATAGATTGAAGAAGTACATCATACCGATGGTTTGGATCACTCCACATGGGCCCATTTGTAAAAGGCCCATTGTGTTATTACAAACTTTCAAGCAGGGCTGTTAATGGACCGGGCGTGGTCTTACAAATGCAAAAGATTGAATAGGCATAGCTTGAAAGTCCGACCGTTGCCGGCCCTACTCTCGAGCGTTGTACCTACCGTTGACACCGAAATGGACTCGGCTTTTGTGGCTCGCGGAAACCAACCTACACAATGGAGGCGAATTCAAGTTAAAAGTTTTGTAATTCCACTGATATCTGTGTTGTATCCACTCCCCATATCAGTTGAGCTAGCTCATGCTGGAATGTAAGCCGAAAAGTCAGCCAGATCGCAAACTTGAGTGGGAGATAAAACAGGAAACGTTGTGATGGGATGCCCAACATTGAAACCTTCTTGGAGCCCATTGTGATGTTTATGTTATCCAAACCGTTTAAAAGATCGGTCACACAAGATAAAGGGATGAAACTGATAGACGGTGTGGATCTAGCGTAAACATCATGGTGGGGCTCATGGGACTTTTGTTGCACAGGCTCCCTGCAACGGTTATCGTGGGAAATTCGCGTCCCTCGCATGTGCACGAGACTAAAGCAGACCGTCCGGACTCAGGAGTCAGGAGCGCCCCATCGTGTATATACTTTGGCCCAAAAATCAGGCCAACTTGGTAGCAGTTCTGCCGCACATGCACCAACGAAATGGACGGTTATAAAAATTTGTCTACGTTCGATTTGTTGAGGGACCCACCGGAAGGATCGGCCAGCTTGATTTTCCAAACAAGCCAACCACCATAAAATGGGCCCATCTGATGGGATCCTGCCAAAGTCTGCTGGCACGTGTCCATAATTCCTATTGTCACTCCTCCACAATGCCAGGCTGTGAGCCCGTGTCTACATACGGCAATAACAAACCGTTTGAAAACGAGCAAGAGGATCAGTTTGGTGGCCCACCCAGCTACCTGTCACCAGACACGTATTAAGGGCTACCAAATGAGGTTGCTTGGGAGCCTTCAAATTCGTCTCTTTATTCGGTCCCGTGATTACCACTGTAAAACCACGCAGCTAACAGGTAACTCGCACCTTTCCGGACGCGGTTTGCCGATGACTCCAACACCATAGCTTAGTTAGGCCCACCATGATGTGTTTGCTTGATCAATGCTATTCATACATTTTCAATTTTTTTTTTTGAATAATTTTAGGGGATCAATCAAGAATGAGCCAGACCTAATTCTTAAGCCAACTACACTATAGAAAACTATGGTTATTGAACCTGTACCATTAAAATCTTCCTATTGTTTAGGCCCGTTTTCAATGGCAAGCAAATCTAAATATGGTTAGGCCCGTTTTCAATGGCACGCATACAATTCCTATTATTTTCTGTTGTGAAGTCTACCTAATACTTGGATTTGCTTCATTTCTGTTTCATGCTTTGGGCTGGCGTGTTGAGCCATTGGGCAAACCGAGTCCGGATTAACTCCTACCCAGTAATACCTAATTGGTTATTCGCATATCCCTGTAGAGCACACCTTTTAATGTATTTGTTGTGTATCCAGTTTCCATCTGTTTTTCATCTCACTTAAAGATGAGCTCTTTCTTTTTTATTTTAAAATTTTATTTTATTTTTTTACACACACTTACACCAAGTGGGATTTCATTATCTATGGATACTTGAACCCTTGACCGGGTGTTGAAACTCCTAAGAGTCTACCATCCAAGCAAGAGTGAGGATAAAAGAAGATCTATATTTTAAGTGGAATATAATACTTTAAATATTTATAAATGACCATCAATTTTTTCTGGTGGGCCTCATAATTTGTGGGCAAGCTGCTCTTTGTATTTTCCCTTCATCTAGATTTTTTGACATAATTAATTCATTGGATTGCAAATAAATATTAGAAAACCCTGCGATGAGTCCTTTGGAATTTTTAATGATGAAGTACTCATTCATCACTGTTTCTAATAACATGGTTCACTTGAGATCTTGATCTACATAATTTTGGAGACACCTCCTGAATGGGCCGGAGGAACGGATGGACAACGTGGATATACAACACACCATCATGGTTAGCCCCGCGACGAGGATAACACCCACTGATGTGTTTTCCGGGTAATGCCTAATCTGCTCACTCGGGGGGAAGACGATTCGGTGGAGCCGAAAAAACTGATACAACCAACACTCCACAATAAATAGAATAATATAAAAAAATCTCTCTGCAACACAAATGGTAATGCAATGGGGCAATCGGCGCCATCCATCCATCCAGTTGCTCGACATTAGATGAACGATGTTTCAAAATACATATATCTGATTATCATATACATATGAAAGGTGGCCTTCAACCCATGGTGTGAGATGAAAATAGTAAATGGCCAAACATTCATCAAGGAAAATTCGAGAACTGTGGTGGGCACGATCATCCAATTGGTTTTACTTTATTTTATTTTTAAATCCCATCCATGATAGAGTTGATGGACGGTCCCGATCGTTATATCTCAATGCCACGTGTGCTGTAGATAGATGCTTATACTATTTTTCGGCCATTCCGGCCCAATCAGCGATCTATCTTCCACCTGGGCATTCTTTTCATCAGCGGGAGATGACATGGTAGAGCAGGAAGAACAGGGATGTAGGCCGCCTCTCCACTGGGCACGTGGTAGGGTGATGCATCAGGTCCTTACCTTTCAAGAATATAACAGGTGGGATAATCCTATCCGTCATTTTATCCAACGGCATCTTTGACCGTTAACTGTTTTTTCTTCCCCTACATCCCTTCAATGGCCACAAATTCGATGGATGGGACTGTCTGATAGACGCGATCTTTGAATATAAACCATCCATATTTGGGCTCCGAATAAAGATAGGCCCAATTTGCACATCACTCTGCCACGTAAAGAGATGTGTCAACCTTATTCGGCAGTATACACTATACCGCAATGATCAATTAACATTCTTTCGACCACGTTGGCTTATCTGTCATCATTGACCACTGTAGACACTGCAAAAGACTGGCGGTGCAATTTCCGCTGTGTAACCTTGTCGGCCCACCTATCACCATTAACCACCGTTGAATCGAGATGGCCCACTGTGAATTGGACACATATCCAAAATGACCATGATCAGATAATTTAAATCATTCGATTAATTGCGTGCAAAATGAACGACAAGGCTTAAATTGGCCAAACTTTTGTAGGTCCGATCCGAGCATCCATCGAGAGCCTCTTCTATTCAATGGTCCAACACGATGTCAGTTGGGCCACCCTCGGTGCACGAGGACGCGGATTGCGTCCTACCTCCGCCCCGGCTATAATCCGTCCAGGCTGGGATCTGTGGGGCCCACAGTGATGTAAGTGTTTTATCCGCGCCATTAATCATTTTTTTCAGATCATTCTAAACCATGATGAAAATTATTAGCCATATAAAACTCTTAAGTGGACCACAAAGTGTGGATTGAACGTCCACCATTAAAAAGTTCTTAGGAGTCGGAGAAGTTTCTAATCAAGATTATATTTGTGTTTTCACTTCATCCATGTTTACATGACCTTATTAATAGGTTGGATGGTATAAACAAAAACATCACAGTGGCCCTCATAAATGTTTCAACAGTGGGTGTCATTATCACTTCAGCTTCCTTTGGTGTGGTCCATTGGAGCTATAGACCTGCCTTATTTTTTCAATCATGACTTAAAATGGTCTAATAAAAGCGATTAACAGCATGAATAAAATACTTACATCACTTTGGGCCCCACATAGCCCTGCCCAGATAGATTAACGTCTGGGCGGGGGTGGGACGCAATCCACGTTCGGGTGCACGAGGGCTTCGAACGCGGATTAACTACTGACAAGTTGAGTAGTGAGACTCCGACTTAAGTGAGTCACCAAGTTCCGTGGGTCCCACCATTACGTATGTTAATATCCACACAGTCCATCCATTTGAAGGGACCATTTTATGGCATAGGAAAAAGAATGAGTTAGATCCAAACCTCCAGTGGACCCACCACAAAAAAAGGTGAAGAGAGTGGTGTCCACTATTAAAAACTTTTAAGAGTCACAAAAGTTTTATAGCAAGCTTATATTTGTGTTTTCACTTATTTAACGTCTTTGTTAACTTATGAACAGGTTGGATCTCAAATAAAAATAACAATGGCTGTTAGGAAGGTTTCAATTGTATGCATCACTCTTTCTACTATTTTTTGTGTTGGGTTTCATTATATATTTGAATCTGCTTCATTCTTTGGATCATAGCCTAAAATAATCTATTCCAATGGATTGACAATATGGATATAACACATACATCATGGTGGGATCCACAGAACTTGGTGACGTCACTTCAACAGTAAGTCTAGTTACACCGCAGATCAGTTATTGACTAGGGCTGAAAGTTGGGTGGGTTGGGTTGGGTTGGGTTGGGTTGGGTTGGGTTGGGTCGAGTTGGTGCTCAACCCTAATCCAACCCAAGATTCTTATACCTTAACCCTAATCCAACCCAACCTAAGCCCATCCCAAGCGGGCTCGATCAGTTGATTGGGTTGATCGGATATACGTGTTAATATTTTCGTTATTACATTAGTTTATTATATTTCAATATATAATTTATTTTTTATATTTATGATTTTATTAATTATATATGTGATTATTCATCATAAAGAACTTCATTTTTTTTCCTTAAAAAAAAAAGAAGCTAAAATTCAAGACAACTACTCATTTAAAAGTCATGTAGCATAGCACGTGATCTATTTGGGAGAGAAAAATCTAACATATCTTGTTAGCTTGAGTCATTGAAAATAACGTGGATAAATGAGACCCAACATCACTAGTGTGCTTTCAACACAAACTATCCATATTCGATTATAATTTAGAAGTAACTTATATATTGATTGGATTCGAGTTGGATCAGGCAACACGAGACCTCAACTCGAGCCCAATCCAAGTTTTATGGGGTTGGTGTTTGTATAGTCCAAGCTTGAGATCAGACTCGGTATATTCTGTCCGACCTCAACCCAATATCGGGTCGATCATGGGTCGGTCGGGTTGAACCCGCCAACTTTCAACCCTACTACTAACAGGTTAAGTAGCAAGACTAGCTATTGAAGTTACGTTAACAAGTTCTGTGGATTGAACCATGATGTATGTCATGTATATATACCTTTCATCCACTTAGAGAGATCATTTTAGGACAATATCCAAAGAAATAGTTAAATTAAAGCTCTAATCAACCCCAATATAGAAAATAATGGGATAACGACATTCACCATTAAAAACTTCTAAAGGCTATAAAAGTTTTAGATCAAATTTATATTTATGTTTCTCCTTATTTCATGTCTTTTTTAACTTTTGAGTAGATTGGATTTCAAATAAACATTATAATAAGCCTTAGAATAGTTTCAACGGTGGGCACCCTTGTCACGATTTTCTTTGATAGGATGCACTGAGGTTTTAATTTGCCCCGTTCTTTAGTTCATGCCCTAAAATGATACTCGATAAAAGATTGAAAGCATGGATATAACACATACGTTATAGTGGGGCCACAAAACTTAGTGACATCACTTCAGTAGCCAACTCGTTATTTAACCATTTCAGTATCTAATACCCATCCTATTAAGGAATAATTTTACTGGAACACGTCGATTTCCGTAAATTTTAAAAATAAAAATCCTAAACCGTACATCAATCCTCACACGCACGTGTACAGCCCGCCGAGCATATTCCCCGAAACCAAGCATCCTCTTCCTCGGCGTTTCGCGATGATTTCCAAGGCGACTCACGCGAGGACAGATATACGAGGTGATTCTCGGCACGTGTCCTGCCTTAGAAGATTTTTATATAATCCGAACCGTTCAAAATATGGAAGCTAAAGTGGAAATATTATTGACTAATGTTATTGTTAGTGCACTCATCAGATAGTTTATACGTCTATGAGAAAATTTGACAGTTAAAAAAATAAATATGACTGATTCTCTATAGTCAAGCTACACATTCGGGTCACAAAATATGTGGATTTTCATATTTGATCAGGTGTACGTCCACCTGTGGACGCTTGATGAGTAGCCGGATCCCGCACGCATCTTCCATGTTAGCACGTGAACCGCGAAATACCTCTTCAATCTCTACGTGCGCGCCAAATTTCGCGCGCCAGTATCCCACGTCCACCAAAAGAGGGAATGGCGCCTTTAGCGTGCCTTGTCCATTTTCCCACCTCTTTTTTCCGAGAAAATTTTTATCCGAGTATGGACAGAAGAAGACCGTCCATATGCTCCGTCTCCCACTCCCATTACCCCAGAACGTCCATCCAGATGGCCCACTAGCCGAGATGACTTCAAAATTAGCTGATTGTGACTCTCTTATGAACGATTTCTGCCCCCTTAAATGCGTGACGAATTGATATTTTGGCCTTTAATTATGGATGGAACCAATTCATTGCTCAATTATCGGATGTTTTTGATTAATTAGTCAAAGAATTTTTTTCCATGTACCATCCATAGTGCGATATCCAAACAGACGGTTCAGATCATATATAACGAAGTCTGATGTTCAAAAATGGGAGAGTATGACTCCATGGCCAGTTTTGCCTCCGTACTCCCGCTTCTCTAATCTAATATTAAATGAATGTTTGAGAAATGCTATTTGCAGACGTTCATCAAACACCAAAACAAGGCCCTTTCGGTGCCAAAGCGGCTCATATATGCGAGACAAGGACGTTCTTCAGGCGGGCCCTATGGCTTGCATGTCTCAGCTGAAAAAATAAGATGATCCACCCATCATTTATTTCACTAGCGTGAGAAAAAGGGCACATCAAGGGCTCTGATTCAACATATAACGTGGCTAACCTGAAGAGTTGGTCACCTGATATTTTAGGTTGGTAAATGCTCACCCAATAGACTCTTTGATGAATGTGCCGGATCTCATAAGGATGGGTTCCATCTTCACCAACGTGGCGCTTGTGTTCTACCTGCGTAGATGCAAAATGAAGATAAAGAAATCATTGTTCTACTTTAATATCTTATAACCTCACATCACCCTCGCACACGCTGCCCGTGCCACGTATGCAAACAGGGTGTACACCAAGTGGACCCCACCATATCTTATCCTAAAACATGGCGGGTCATTACGATTTGATTCGAGTCAATATAGACCTCCATAAAAGCTCTCCAGTGGTCCAGATTAAATGCTCGAACTCAGCAGTCGAGATTCCCCAACTAAACTAATTTAGATGTTCAGCAAGACTAAGAAAGAACGAAAAAAAAAAACGGAAAAAACGAAAATTTACCAAAAAAATTCATTAAGATTTTTTTCATCTGAAAATATTTTTAGTAAAACACCAGACCTCATAATTTTTTTTACCCAAATAACACTCCTCGTACTTTATTAATTTCCATTTATAAAGACGATTTTACCTTGAGTTATTTCGGTACACCCGTTTTAGGCAAAAAAATCCCCCAGCTTGTGGGGGCCCACCGTATGTAGAATCCACTCCATCCATCAGGTTGCATTCAACAAGACTGTGGGCCACGCGGCAAGGCACGGTGGGCATCTGATGCCATCTATAAGTTTGTGAGTGAGGCCACTGGCGTGTATCGGAATTGTTAAAAAAGTGCAATTCACTGAGATGAAGTAAAATACAGAAATCCAGCCTTAGATCTTACTATCAAGTGAGGCGCTCCTATGCGAGTAGATGTTTTAAGAGCAGTTTTGTATAGTTTTTTTTCTGGTGGCTAATCCAAGTCTTACTAACATCTTCTGTATGCTGTTTTTTTTTTTTTTTCAATGAATTTTCATCTTGATAGGCTTAAAGAATAGTTTTACACTGTTTTCATTCGGGTAATCCAAGACTTTGGGGCGTCTTTTTGTATACTGTTTTTTCTTTTTTTGACACGTATTCACGCCAAGGAGGATTTTCACCTAAATAGTTACTTGAACCTATGACCTTGTGTTAAAACTGTTGTTTACCATGATGAATTGATTATTGTCCGTTAATGCAATGAATTTATATATAAACATGTGTTCCCAATATAGCTTAGGAATTTCATGCACATAAAAAGAAGTATGGTGGGCAATGAGGTGCTTGTGGTCCAAAAATGATGAGTTACATGATGCCATGGCAACTTCTGCTCCATGGGTACTAATAAATAATTAAGGTGCTATACTATATCTTAAGTAAAAATTAACTAGATTGTGTAATCCATTGTTACCAAGCTACATTCTCAATATTAAATTAGTTAAGGGGCAGTTTGGAAGAGGAATTAAGAGTAGATGAAAGTGAATGACAGTTGAGGTGTGTTTGGATAGGAATAGGTAAACAAGCTTATAGATAAATAAAACCTCTAACGAAATGTCTTTTTGAATTTTTTGAAGAATCACACTAGTAAATACAATTACTACCATGCATTTGTCTACCATATACATGACACACTGATGATACTTCAAAATAATTTAATTATTATTTACGTCAATAAAATTAAATTAATATAATAATCCAAATGTTCAAAGGTTAGTCATGTAAATATATAGTTAAAAAATGTTGACATGTAACTTGTTTGTAATACTTAAATTTGTAGTCAACTTGAGACTTGAAATTTTCCTATTTTCAACAAAGTATATATTTCATTAGATTTATTGTAATCTTTTTGTCAAATATCATAAATGTATATTATTTTGATATATTAAATTCAATTTGATAAATTACATACATTTTTATAAATATATTGGCTTTTTTTAAAATATTTTAATTCATATTATTTACTCTATTCAAGTGGAACACTTTGTTTTTAATGCACTTTATGTACTCACATATAAACACAACTAAATAAACCCATTTACTTCCAAATTATTTACTTCTGATTTCATTTCCCATGTACCTTTGTTTATGAACTGCCAAATGAGCCCTAAGCAATCCTTGCTTGTGGTTTGCCAACACCTATAGAAATCCAATTATTTAATAGTTTTCAAAATTAAAAATACATTAAGATCCTATTTAGATCCCCCTAGATAAGTTATATTTTCTACTCACAACAGTGTATAAGTAACTTTTTTCATATAAGTAAGTTTGATTTAAAATAGTTATAAGTTTTTTGCTTAAAAGTGTACTTTAGTTAATTTTTATAACCTTTATACTTTTCATATGTTGGTGAAGAGAAGCATAGGAGAGACGGACGATGAGATGTTGATAAGTGTAATGTTTACTAAATATATTTGTCTTCTTAATGAATAGAAACTAAGTTACTCTACCTTCTTTCTTTTTAATAATAATAAAAAAAAAACACACCCCACACACTTATGCTAGTCGAATTTCACCACCTATGGATACTTGAACTCTTAATTGGGTATTGAAACTCCTCTGAATCTACCACTTGAGCAAGAGTATTGATCCAATTAAGATACTCTACATGTTACATGTGACATAAGTAATAAATATCTTAAATAATTCTCTTATGCTTCTCTTCAAAGACTTATGAAGAAAAGAAAAAATATATATTTTTTTAAAAATTAAAGTGATTAAGTAGTTTTAAGTTTACAAAATCATATAATTAATCATAAGTAAAACTTACTTGTCTTAAATAAATTACTTATCTATTGTTGTAAGTAAAAAATGTAACTTATCCGGTGGTATCCAAATGAGCCCTAAATGTCCACTAATTTAATTGTCAAAATGTCAAATAAAATCAATTTCCAACTTCATAATGCACATGCATTGGATACCATGTATTGTGTTAATTTGATCATCAGTCTTGGATATATACAATGTCAAAGTAAAATTTAGATGCATCCATATTATTCATTATATTAAACTAGAGAATCAAAGTTATTATCGTAAAAAAAAAGAAGAAAAAGTTACTCCCCGTTGAAAGCAAGCTGCTACTCCAAAGGGAGAAAGGAGTATCGGCCTATTTAGCCTGACGGGTCTCATGGGATTAGGACGAATGGGATGGATTTTGAAGGCAATGATGGTGATGTTAGTGAATTGGTTTAAGATCCATGGGATTGCTATATCCAGGATAAGTTCATCGAGTCTGTTTGGCATGCTTGACATATCTTGAGATTTTATCTTCCAATCCCTTCCAATCTGTCCAACCAAACACGCCCTGGGCATGATTGAACAAGATTAAGAGAGATTTGATCAATTTTAAGATAATGATGGTGATGTTAGTGGATTGGTTTAAGATCCATGGTTTTACCATATCCTAGGACAAGTTCATCTGGTTTGCTTGGCTCGCTTGGCATATTTCAGGATTTTATCATCCCATCCCTCCTAATCCCTCTTAATCCGCCCGGCCAAACAGGCCCTTAGGTACCGTGATTTTCTAATTTTTAAGACCATAAATGATTTATAACCCATCCTCTAAAGGACTTACCAAGCTTTATATGTGACGCCACTCTACCAGTTAGGTAAAAACCACACTTTTATTGCATGTACGTATATAAATTCAGGCCATAAATTTTTTAATGGGCCCACACCAATGAAAATCATGGAAAATTACTCTTGAAAACCTATTGATTTACATGGTGTGGCTTAATTAATCCTGGGACCATGCAGATTTTTTGTAGTTTCATTACCACCGAAGTAGGTACCGTCGATTTATGTGCCTGTTGAAATACACTGGAAGCTGATGTGAAATAGCTCTCTGCATAATCTGTCATTATATGTCAAAGAGAACACTTGGGGCACGGAGGTCCTGGCAAACATTTCAAGAGCTTAAGATGTTTTAATAAGTTTTTAATATGGTGGTAGTATTAAAAAAATTATTTAAAAGTAAATTTAATTTGGTAAATTCTCCTGAAAAATGATTTAGATAGGGGAAGATCACCTGCGTTCAAACTATGGTAATTATCTCACATTTGAAATGCGTGGGGCCCACCCATGATGTTTACGTCGAATCCCATTCGTGCATCTGGTGCGCCTCTACACACGGTCACCGTACAGGGCCAGAATCATCCCGATGCCCAATACAAAACTTGCACAGGACCCACCTCAGGCGTGACAACTTGACTTTCGTCCACTCCTCCTGCTGAGGCCAACCTGATGAAAGGCTGGGATGCAATATAAACAACAAAGTGGACCCACCATTCCATCTCTACCTGGCGTGTTCCTTCTCACCAATGTCCCACTTACTTCTTGTGTGGCCCACCTTAGTTACTGATCAGCCTAGCACTGGGTAGCCAATATAATGGAGAGCCTGCGTGATACTCAACACCACGGTGGGCCCTACACAGCAATGGACGTATGTGATCATTCCCCGGTTTGGATACGGGGACCCGCGTATTTACGGCCTCACACGTGTGCCGCGAGTAACGACCGGGCGTAACGATATCGTGCCACTAACTAAACCAATCCTTTTAACTCTAACCCAACCCTAACCCTAACCCTAACTCAAAAAACCCATCCAATCAAAAACCCTTTTCTGCGTTTTCTCCCTCCTCTCTCTCTCTCTCTCTCTCTCTCCTCTCGACAGAAGCGCCATTTCCTCCCAGCAAGCAACACATCTTCCGTCCGAAATCATGGACTCGAACTCGACTCACTTCTCTCAATCCCAACTCGCTCTAATCCTCGCAGATGATCCCGCTCCCTTCGAGACCCTCATCTTCCACCTCATGTCCTCCGCCAACGACCAGCGATCGAGCGCCGAATCGCTCTTCAACCACCTTAAGCAGGCTCACCCAGACCGACTCACCCTAAAACTCGCCGACCTCCTGCACTCCTCCCCGAACGTCGAGCTCCGCGCCATGTCGGCCATCCTCCTCCGCAAGCTCCTCACCCGCGACGATTCCTATCTCTGGCCCCGCCTATCGGACCCCACCCAATCGACCATCAAGTCCCTTCTCCTCTCGTCGGTCCATCGCGAGGATTCCAAATCCATATCCAAGAAGCTCTGCGACACTGTCTCCGAACTCGCATCCAGCCTCCTCCCCGACAACGCCTGGCCGGAGCTCCTCCCCTTCATGTTCCAGTCCGTCACGTCCGACTCCGTCCGACTCCAGGAATCCGCGCTCCTGATCTTCGCCCAGCTCTCGCAATTCACCGCTGAGACCCTGATCCCGCACCTTGCCACCCTCCACTCCGTCTTTCTTCAATGCCTTTCCAATTCCTCGTCCCCAGATGTCCGGATTGCCGCCCTTGGCGCCGCCATCAACTTCGTCCAGTGCCTCTCCGTGCCATCTGACCGCGACCGCTTCCAGGACCTCCTCCCTGCGATGATGCGGACCCTCACTGAGGCACTCAATTCCGGGCAGGAGGCCACCGCCCAGGAGGCACTTGAGCTCCTGATTGAGCTCGCTGGGACCGAGCCCAAGTTCATCCGCCGCCAGTTGGTTGATGTCATCCAGTCCATGCTGCAGATTGCTGAGGCTGATGGGCTCGAGGAGGGAACCCGGCACCTGGCTATTGAGTTTGTCATCACACTCGCTGAAGCGAGGGAACGGGCTCCTGGGATGATGCGGAAGCTGCCGCAGTTCATTGGGAGGCTGTTCGCGATCTTGATGAAGATGCTGCTGGATATCGAGGACGATCCGGCATGGCATAATGCAGAGAATGAGGATGAGGATGCTGGGGAGTCGAGCAATTATAGTGTTGGGCAGGAGTGCCTGGATAGGCTGTCAATCTCATTGGGAGGGAATACAATCATTCCGGTTGCATCGGAGTTGCTGCCGGTGTATTTGGCTGCGCCAGAGTGGCAGAAACATCATGCAGCACTCATCACCCTTGCTCAGATTGCAGAAGGATGCTCAAAGGTACCCAGCTTTTGTAGTTAAATTTGTAAATTTACAGTTCAAGTCCCTCAATTCAAATTGAATTCCAATCAAAGAAGGCTCCCTATTCAATTTAAATCTTATTCGATATGAACCATATGTTTTATCGAAGAACGGAATTTACATTTTCATGGATTATTTTAATCTGCCTAAGCATTCCTCACCCCTGATACATTTTCATGCATATAGGAGGGGAGATAAAATGGAGTTGCAGGTAAAGGTTGTGTGCTATGAGACTCGGTTACTTTATGGTATATGAATTCTAATGCTTGTAGTTTTCATTACCGCCAAGCAATGCCATATAATGTTGTAATTTAGCTGAAATCTGACATTTAAAGGATGGGAAATAGTTCTGTTCAATCTTGCATTTCTATGCTATTTTTTGTATTTCCATAGCTTCTAAGAAGTTATGGTATCTTTTAATTTATGTTCTTATTATTTGATTCATTTTATCCTACATTCGTAGGTTTAGATTTGATTTTCAGGAAATTGGGTGTAAAAACTTTGATGCGTATTTAATGGTGTACTGACATTTGATACTTGGCGGCTGTCTTAATTCAATTCAATTGTTAAAGTTTCTTCTTCATTGATTCTCCCTTCTGTCACAATTCACCTGCAAATTCAGGGTTTTACAGTTCTTAATTGCAGTTGGTTGCTTGATCCTTGGGTGTGCACTAGTTGATTTTGGAGGTTCTTTTAGAATGGTATTGGATATTTGCTGTTTTTTTTTTTTTGCAGTTGAAATGCTGAATTAATGAAGTTTTTACATTTGCCAATTAGGCCGTAGACTGCAAATGCTAATTGTTGTTTCCTTGTGTCTGATGGATGAACTAACTTGAAGGCTTCTTCTTCTTCTTCTTATAATTTATTTTTATACTTTCTTATCCATAACAAAAAAAATGCAAAGAAGAAACAAGAAAAAAGGGATGAACCTGCTATCTATCAAGCCAATGGAAAAGAAATCTTCTTTTATAATTGCATTTTCATTTAATTTCCTTTTTATTCCATGCAGGTGATGATAAAAAATCTGGAGCAAGTGGTGACAATGGTTTTGAACTCGTTCCAAGATCCCCATCCTCGTGTGCGCTGGGCTGCTATTAATGCGATCGGGCAATTGTCTACTGATTTGGGGCCAGACCTTCAAGTTCAGTATCATCAACGGGTGCTGCATGCATTAGGCTCAGCTATGGATGATTTCCAAAATCCTCGAGTACAGGTAAGTGGGTTTCTGACATTGTGGTTCATACTTGATAGAACATTGTCTGGTCATCATCTATTTCTTTTTTAGTTGCATTGAAAACTATATCGAACAAGGACGTGTCGAGAGTGCAGATTGGATGCCATTGGCTGATGTGGGATTGATCTAGGTTTAGGAGGCCCAATGATTTTCACTTAATTCCAATGATCTAGGGTAGGGCTCACTTTGATGGCCAGCACAAAAAATGAAGTATTTGCAAAACATCCAATGAAATCAGTGTTTAACTAAATATTCAACTATTCACAATTTCCATCAAGTGTGTGTCAATTTCCAGCAGTAAGAAAATGATTTTCAACAACTAGTGGATTTTCCAGTGACTAGATTTCAGTACTGAAAAGTAAACTTCCAGCATTCATCTCAAGTTTTAAATAGTTAGAAAAACTGTTTAACATGTGTCAGATGAGCTTGGAAGCTTGCAAGATGAGAGAAGAACCTTCAACATGAGAAGACTGGGGTTCACAATCCTCAAATCCTTAAATCTTCCCTTATGTTTTCTTAAGGTTTAATGCAGCAGTAAGTCTAATGGCCCTGATATATGTCTGAAGAAAGTGATTCGTAAAACTCTTTAATCACCCTTAACAAGCCTTAACCCTACTTTAAATCTCAGCCCCTTGCTTTGACAAAATCTTAGCCACCCAAATGCTATTAAAAGATTCGTAGTAAAACCTAAGCAAGCCCCTAACAAATCCCCATGTGACAGCTGTATAGAGTCCTCGCGTGTTGAAATCTGTAAAGGATTGGAAAACCAATTCAATGCATATGTATTACTAATGCCTAAGCCCTGATGTCAGCATGATGTTAGCCTTAGCCCTTTTTTGGCTTATAAGGCAACCACATGGTTCCTTTCTTGCTGCCAGTTTGAAGCTACCCTTTTCCCTGGTATTGGTAGATGTGGATTGGGTACTACCCCCACTAGGACACGGTGGGAGACAAATGCGACGTGGTGGGATTTGGTTGGTCTGTAGGCCTCTCTGTCAGAGATGGGGCCCATGCAAAGCATGTTGGAAAGTTGCTTGTTTGAGTATATACTTGACCGGATCCCATCTCTTATAGAGACCTGCGGGCTTAAGGGCAATTTGGGCCCAATAGTCTTTAGAGTCCGAATGCTAGAGTTTTGCATGATGAGGAAGTTTTGCTCTAAAAGCTCGAATTGATAGAGCATAACGAATCAATTCCTTTATGTCATAGCCCATGCCCCACATCCCTTGAGTTAAGACCTCAGCCGAACCCCTATCGTGGGCCCCACTTCACATGGGTTCCGCTTCACACAAGCCACCTGCCTCACACGGGCCGCCCACCCCGAGTGTGCCCCTGCATCCCACAGGCCACCCCACTCGAGTTCAGTGTGAAAATGCTCCTGCATTAATCACCCATGATGAGGAGTCTCAAACACGAGACCTCTTACTCTGATACACTTTGACGTAGGACAATTAACCATTTGCTCTAAAAGCTCGAACTGATAGAACATGAATCAATCCTTTTATCTCATAGTCTAGGCCCCACATCCTATGGGTTAGGACCTCGGTCGAACCCCCCTCGTGGGCCCCACTTTACATGGGTTCCGCTTCACACGGGCCGTCCACCCCGAGTGTGCCCCTGCATCCCACAGGTCGCCCTACTCCAAACCGGTGTGAAAATGCCCTTGCATTAGGAAGTCATTGTTTTTTTTTTTTTTTTTTTGTTGCTGGTTCTCATAGCATTGCATATATGATGGCTCTAGAAGTGATGATGTTTGGCTTGTACCCTAGTTGCGACAAACGAGTAGATTTGCTTGCAAGCATGACTTTGTGAGGAAGTGGTTACCTTAAGAAAATTTAGGTAGTGATGATAGTCAACAATAACATCAAAGGGAGATCTGAAAGTGGGAGTAGGAATGTGATCGAGATTTTTGAGCAAGAACAATACTTTGCGCAGAAGATTCCTCCTACCAAATTCCCAGCTCGTGAGGAAGTTGGTTAGTGTATCTGTGGCACAACCGGCTGATGGGAAGGATCCACCCAAGTGTAGGCACCTTCAATATAGGCATGAGAACTCAAACAAATAGAGAACAATTGCAGAAATTTGATTCAATTTAAAGGTCCTTGACACTACTCATCGTAGGCCCTTATATAAGCTTTGAAACATACATATAAGAAAAATTCATAATGTCATTGACAATCAATGACTTATTACAAATATGGAAAATAAATAAAAGAGATTTGACTAATGTATTTATAGCTAGCTAATTGATTTCGCTAGCTAACTACCTAAATAGGCTAGCTACCTAAATAGGAGGCTTGGGCTTTTTTATTCATGGGCGAACTGCTAGGCTTGAGCTTAATGGTCTTGGGCCTGGCCCATGGATTGTGGGCCTAAATAAACTGCATGAGTCCATCGCTTGAACAAACTCAACTTCGGTGAGCTAATGGCTTGATATTGCTCATAGAGGTCATGATTCAGATGCTGAAAGTTAGTTGATCCATGTAGCATCATAGAGAGATCGTCCTTGCCAATGGATGAGAAACTTCCGGTAAACCACCTTGGCGCGTGGAGACGATCTAATCATCGAGAACATCAACGATCGTGTTTGTAGGTGGTAAAATGGATTGAAGTGTGATGACTTGTTCTTTGATACCATTGTTAGTGTTGTTCCCATGATAGATGAAAAGAATTTCCACATTGAAAGGACTGATAGGTAAATCTAGTGGGAGATCTAAAACATAAGCATTGGCACTTATCTTCTTTATGATTTTGAACAGCCCTACAATGTGAGGATGGAGCTTATTCGAGGTACCATGGGGCAATTGTTTAGGATGAATATGAGCCATAACCATGTCATCTTCGACAAATTCAATAAAACGACGTCTTGTGTTTGCCTGTTGCTTATAACTTTCGTTACTTGTGGTGATATTGCGTCGAACGTTGTCATGCACCTGTCGCGTATGGCGGATGAAGTCATCAGCTTCTACACTTGGTCTCAACTCTATAGGTAGAGTAACTAAATCAACTGGAAGACATGGTTGTATACTAGTTACTGCTTCAAAAGGTGACATTCCTATGGACATGTTGATTGAGTTATTATAAGAAAATTCAGCCATAGTTATAATTAGGTCCCATGTAGCTACATGATCACGGAAAAGACACCGTAATAACTTTACCCAAACTATGGTTGACCACATCCGTTTGATCATCGGTCTGAGGGTGGTAGGCACTAAAGAACCATCGGTCTGAGGGTGGTAGGCACTAAAGAACCATAGCTTGGTTTTTGTTGCTGCCTAAAGAGCTTTTCAGAACTAACTCACGAACTTGGTATCATGATCAAACACAATTGACTTTGGAAGCCCATGAAGACGAATAACCTCTTGAAAGAATGGTGAGCAATCTTGAGAGCATCTACTGTATTTGAGCATGGTATGAAATGAACCATCTTTGAAAATTGATCAACCACTACAAATACTAAATTAACTTTCCGAGTTATCTTTGGAAAACACAAGACAAAGTCCATGCTGAGATCTTCCCACAGAGCATGTGGGATCGACAATGGTTGATGCAATCCACTAATTGTCTTTTGACCCTTAACAAGCTGGCAAACCTTGCAAAACTGGCAGATCTTTGCTACATCTGATTTTATATGATGCCAAAAGTATCTATCCCCAACAATAGTTAGGGTCTTATCACGACCCAAGTGTCCACTACTCCCATCGGTGTGCAACTCCCTCACAACATACTCACACATGGATGTATCGAGTAGGCAAAGTTGTGTTCCCCGGAATAAGTAGCCATTATGAATGCTAAAATGTGGGTTTCTCGCATGCTCTCCACTAAGAATGCCTGTATAAATACGTTTGAAATTCTTGTCGTCAGCATACTCATGCCGTATCTTTTCGAATCCCGGAACAATGATTGTCATCGATGCCAACAGATGCATGCAGTGGCTTAATGCATCAACAACCTAATTGTCATTGCCAATCTTGTGATGAATGACAAAAGAAAACTCCTGAAGGTATGCGCTCCACTTGACACGATGAGCACTCATCTTCTACTGGGAGTTTAGATACTTGAGTGCTTTATGATCAGAATATAGGACAAACTCATTGCCAACCAAAAAGTGATGCGAATGCCGTAGGGTATGCACAATTATATAAAATTCCAAGTCATAAGTGGAGTACTTCTGCTTTGTATCAAAGAGCTTTTCGCTGAAGAAAGCTATTGGATGGCCCTCTTGACCGAGAACTCTACCAATGTCGATGTTAGAGGTGTCATAGCTCACCTCAAATACCTTCTCAAAGTCCGAAAGGTGCAAGACTAGAGCTTCAGTCATCTTACGTTTGATCTTATCAAACGCTTGTGTTTCTGCACTTGTCCATCGAAACTCCTTTTATTTCATACAATCGGTGATTGAGGCCATGATGCTATTGAAGTTCCGCACAAATTGTTTGGAAAATGTAGTGAGGCCATGAAAACTACGAACTTCGGAGATAGTGGTTGGTGTCGGCCAATCAACAATGGCTTTAACCTTGGTAGGATTCACCTCTACACCTTGCGACGAGACAATGTACCCTAAGAAGACCACCGATGTACTCATGAAGGTACACTTTTTAAAGTTGATGTAGAAGTGCTCGCGGCGAAGGACTTTGAAGATAAGACTTAAGTGATTAAGGTGCTCCTTTCTTGACGTACTGTAGATAAGAATGTCGTCAAAATAGACAATGACAAACTTATCAAAAAAATGGCGCAACAACTGGGCCATGACGCGCATGAAAATACCAGGTGCGTTTGTGAGACTGAATGACATAACTAGCCACTCGTAGAGGCCGTCTTTTGTCTTAAATGTCGTCTTCCATTCATGTCGGATGCAATTCTGGTGGTATCAAGGTGTCTCGTATCCATTACGATACGGTCGTATCGGCCGATACGTAACGGTAACAGCCTAGGACATTACGCGGTACGGGGCCGAAACGGCCCCCCCCCCCCCCCCGACGATTCCGTGACCGTAACCCATTATGGGCCTAAAGAAAATTAAAAAAAAAAAGAAAAAAAAAAAGAAAGAAAGAAAAAAAAAACCATGCCTTTTTATCCTTTCTTTCCTCCTCCTCCTTTTTCTTCTCGGGTTGTGCCCCCCTCGTTTTCTCCTCCTCCTCCTCCTCTTTCTTCTCTCGTTTTCTCCTTCTCTCTCGTTTTCGTCCTCTTTCTCATTTTCCTTTCTTTCCCTCTCGTTTTTTCTTTTTCCCTCTCATTTCTCTCCCTCTCTCTTGGTCTCGAAATAATGAACGGGTGGCGTGGCTATAAAACAGCCACGCACCTTTTTTTAAAAGTGATTTGCGCTTAGTGCATTTGCACTGTTTTAGTGCACGTGGCCCACCTTGATTTATGTATTGTATTATATATATCCATGCCACCCATCAGTTTTTCCTGATCATTTCAAGGTATGGTCCCTAAAATGAAGCAGATCCAGATCTCAAGTGGACCGCACAGTAGGATTGAAGGCCCACTGTGCACTTGCATTGTTTTAGTGCATGTGGCCCACCTTGATTTATGTGTTGTATTATATATCCATACCACCCATCAGTTTTTCTGATCATTTCAAGGCATGGTCCCTAAAATGAAGCGGATCTAGATCTCAAGTGGACCGCACAATAGGATTGAATGCCCACTGTGCACTTGCATTGTTTTAGTGCATGCAGCCCACCTTAATTTATGTATTTATGTGTTGTATTATGTATCCATGCTACCCATCAGTTTTTCCTAATCATTTCAAGGCATGGTCCCTAAAATGATGCAGATCCAGATCTCAAGTGGACCGCCCAATAGGATTGAATGCCCACTGTTAAAAACTTATTATGGCCCACTTTAATGTTTATTTACCATTGAAACTACTGATAAGGTTGCATGGACTTGGATCAAGGAAAACAAAAGTCGCAGCTCAAAAATAAAAAAATATAATAATAATAATAATAAAAGTTTTAATTGTGGGAATTCAATCCCTACTGTGTGGTCCACTAAAGATTTGGATTTGCCTCATTTTTTGGACCATGCCTTAAAATGAGTTGGCAAAAAGGATGGACAACATGGATGTACAATACATACATCGTGGTGGGCCCTATGTACATGGCCGCAAAAATTGTCCATGAGGCATACATTAACTTAAAATTAATAAATTAAATTATGGCACTATTGTTGCCATGTCAATTCCAAAATTAAATTATTTAAATGATTTTCACTGTTAATTTGCAAACACTTGTTTTTCTGAAATATAGGATCATTTGATATTTTTCATTCATCACTGTTCAATAAATATCCACCAATCCATTAGTGAGATAAAGTGCTAATAGATTGCATGAATTTAACGTTGATTTGGGGCATCAAATGGTCCACCAAATCAGCTCTAAATTGGCAACACTATTTACTTGAATATAATTTCAAATTTTTTATTAAGATTTATTGGGAAAAATTATATTAATTTGTTAGATATATGAATTATATAATTGGACATAAAAGTCCCTAGATTGTATGTTGAAATAAAATGTACACAAGTCACAAGGTATGTAATACACCAATACCTACAAATATGAGATATTTTGGTATTAGATTCATTCTAATTAATTCATATTGATATTATATAGTTAGATAATTAAATATAAAATATCTATAGCCAACACCAGGTTGTCTGGTTCATAAATTCATCAGATAGTCCGATACAACTTCTCACCAAAGAGTGGACCGTTACACCACCATAAACATGTTCCAATTTATAAATGAATGCATATTTGAAATACTTAGAATATTTTGGATTTAATCCATATTTTTTCATATTTTTTGGCAAAAAAAATAATAAAATGCACCGTTACGGGCCGTTACGCTCCTGTATCGCCTATACACCCCCGTATCGGTATCGGTTGGCACGGTATCGGTGGGCACCGTTACGCCAGCGGATACCGATACGGGATACCTTGGGTGGTATCCATTGCGAATATCAATTTTGGAGAAGATGCTAGCACCTGGCATCAAGCCTAGCATATCATCAAGTCGAGGAATGGGGAAATAATATTTCATTGTGATTTTATTAATAGCTCGACCGTGTTCATGTATGCATTAACTTTCATCTTTTCTAGAAGTAAGGAGGGCTGACACCGCACATGGGCTTATGCTCTCTTGGATGTAGCCCTTTTTAAGCAACTTGTCAACCCAACGCTTCAACACGGCATGCTCGGTGGGACTCAACTGGTATGCCGGTAAATTGGGTAAGGATGCTCCGAGAACCTAATCTATAGCGTGCTGAATATCCCACAATGGAGGCAACTCCTTAGGTAGATCATCGGGAACCAAATCTTGGAAGTTATGCAACATAGATTTGACTTCATTAGGAATAGGCTCATCCTGGTCAACAACAAGTTCATGCGCATGTTTTGTGACTAGAGCGAACATTACGCCTTTCTTCTTGCTCTCTTCTTCGAACTTTCGCATGGTGAGAACATGAGAGTTTGAAAGAGCATACAATGTCGATCATGAAGGCACAAATGAAGAAGGTAACGTAGGTTGCAACAAGCGGAGAATGATACGATGACCTCGCCATAGGAAAGTATGCATATTAGCTTCACCGTGGCTTTGTACCTTTCGGTCAAAGAGCCAAGGTTGACCGAGAAGGATGTGGATGACATTCATCGGAATTATGTCACAGCAAATATCATCCTCATCAATGTTGTCAAATCGCATATGCGATTCGCATATGCCATGACATATTTTTTTGGCATATTTTTTTTTTTCAAAAAGAAAAAAAAATCTAAAAATTCTAAAAAAAAAAAAGAGGGAAAAATTCGTCTAATTACTTAGTACACATGATTGGATTGGGTTATTTTACTTATTTCATTATAGTTTGTGTTTTATTAAGTGATATATTTAATTACTTATATTATATAATTTTTAACAAAACAATCAACAAGATACATTAAAAGATAACTAATTATTATAAACTTCGAAGAAAGAAATTTTAATGATAAATGGATAACTTGAAACAACTAACAAGTTGTAACTTACAACTCAATTTACAAAAAATAAACATAATTGAAATAATTGTAGAGAGATTAGAGTAGAAAGAAAGAGGTGTAAGAGAGAAAGAGTAAGAGATTTAGACTTTTGGAGTAAAGAATACTGAAAATGGAGGGGATACGAGTGCCTAATTATAGGCAAAAGTTCTCCAATTTGAAAAAATAAAAAATAAAAATAAAAATCTTCCACTCTTTGCTATTGGGAAATATGCAATCGCTTATGCAGTATGCAATCGTATATATATCGCATATAAAAGTATGCCATCGAATACTTGCCAGGATCGCATATGCCATCATGGCATATGCGATTTGATCAAAAGTATGCGCATATGCGATCTCATTTGATAACAATGATCCTCATATATACCAATTTTAAATGATACCAAATGCCTTCGAGTCATGGGGATGGCAGTGTCGTCGACCCATGCAACGATATATAGTTTTGAATGCCTTTCAATTGGTAACTTGAGCTTATCAATCACCTCTTGAGATACAATATTCATTGCACCGCTGCCATTAATGATCATGTTACATAACCTACCCTGGCATTTTACCCACGTACGGAAAACAATGGTCCGTTTCCAGTCTTTGGTGGTGGTAATGAGGCGGCGTATGATAAGAGTTAGGGCCTTTATCCTCAGCTTCAACTGCAATTTTAGTGGGAGGGTCCTCTAGTTGTGATACAGGTTTTACATAGGGTTGTTTCAACTCGATGTGCTCATCATAATACTCATGGATGTCCAGGTAGTAGGGGTCCTCATTATGACAATAATGGAGGTTTTGGCTTGCAGATACTCATTAGAAAAGTGCTGTGTCTGTTCGCAACGGTAGCAATCAACGCCCTACCTTCTAAGGGACGGATTAGGACCTCGCCCCTTAATTTCATATCTCTGCACTGCCGGTTGCTTTTGGTACAAATTCTGTGGCGAATGGCGTTGCAAAGGTTGAGGTTGCCTTATAAGAGGAGCCTTCATCTGTAGGCGTGATTGAAAATGGTGGGGAGGTGGTCGGAGTCCAGTTGGGATGCGGATCCGAACTCCTCAAAGAAGGTTCCCCAACTAGAAAACCAAAATATTGGAGAGCATGCTGCTGCAGTTGTTGTTCAACTTGTCGAGCCTTCTGATGAACATCATCAATTGACTCGAATTCATACATAACCGTCTTGCGATGTCTCTCTTAGCATAACCTTCCTCGATAGTGGTTAGCCGTTATGCAGTTTGTCTTTGCAAGCTTACAATAGACAAAGCTCATTGAACTATTCGGTGTAGTCATCCACCGATAAAGCTCCCTGTTTAAATGCAAGGAGCTTTTGTAGAAGAGTATCCATGTAATTTGAAGGCAAATACTTACTTTCCAGCTTCTCCCTCACGTCAGTCCACTTGGTGATAGCAGGATGACCCGTGACAAGATTGTTGCTTTCAATGATTTGCCACTAGATTTTTTTTTGGGCCCTTCAACTTGACCTTTACAAAGGCCACTCTTGTAATCCAATTGAAAAACCCTTTGTATCAAAGCGACCTGTGAAGTCCAAAACTTCAACCTGAGCTTTTGTAGAAGAGTATCCATCTAATTTGAAGGCAAATACTTACTTTTCAGCTTATCCCTTACGTCAGTCCACTTGGTGATAGCAGGATAACCCATGACAAGATTGTTGCTTTCAATGATTTGCCACTAGATTTTTTTTTTTGGACCCTTCAACTTGACCTTGACAAAGGCCACTCTTGTAATCCAATTGAAAAAAGCCTTTGTATCAAGACGACTTGTGAAGTCCAAAACTTTAGCCTATATTTTCTTGGTAATATCATCTTTCTTGGGTAGATCTATCACGATGTCATGAGTTCTCTCTGCAAAGAGCTGTTGCATGAAGTTGTAAATAGACGAGGACTCGTGCCATTTCGATTCACTGAAGGTTCTAGTTGAAACCCTTGTTGTGGGTTCGGATAACCATCAGGATCTCCGATAGGATCAGGTTGTTCACCATGTTGTTCTCTACGTTGTTGGTCAACGGTGGTTTCCAGGCTGGCTACCCTTGTAAATAGCTCGGTGATATAATTGTCTTGCTATTGATCGGCAAGCCTTTGTCAATAGACGTTACCACTATGGGTAGACATTGTGATGTCGGAAAGTAATGAACAGAATATGGCTGATTTTTTATTTTATTTATTTATTTATTTTTGCTTCTATTGTAATAGGGCTTTTTGAGGGTTTTGATGGGCTGGATTATGGAGGTAGATGGCTGAAAAAATTTCATTAGGGTCTCCCATTGTAAATTGGACTTTTGGGTTTTGTAAAATAAAAGAAAAAAGTGAATGGAGGTAGGAGGAATAGATGCAATGAAGTAAATAAAGAAAAATAGGTACAATTTTATGATTAAAGAACTTGAAAACAATAATATCGAGATTTTTGTTGATTAAGGACTTCAACCTAGCCGTTGGAACCTGCTCTGATGCCAAACTGGCGCAACTGGCTGATGGGAAGGGTCTGCCTGAGCGTAGGCACCTTCAAGCTAAGCACGAGAAGTTAGTAGCAATTGCAAAAATTTGATTCACTTCAAAGGTCTTTGACACTTCTCATCACAGACCCTTACATAAGCTTTAAAACATACATATAAGGAAAATTCATAATATCATTGACAACCAATGGCTTACTATAAATATGGAAAATAAATAATAGGGATTTGACTAATGGATTATTTATAGCTAGCTAATTGATTTGATAGCTAACTATCTAAATAGGCTAGCAACCTAAATAGGAGGCTTGAGCCGCTTTATTGATGGGCCCAACTGTTGGTCTTGGGCTCAATCATCTTGGGCCCGGCCCATGGATCGTGGGCCCAGATCAGCTTGCATCAATCCGCTCTCCTAAGGCATGACCTGGAATCGACTCTCTCTCGTCTCCAGTGCCTTACGACGATGTAGTGCCTTGAAGCAGAGTGGATTTGCTTGCAAGCATGACTTGTGAAAAGTGGTTACTTTCAGAAAATTCAGGTAGTAATGATGGTCAGCAGCAAGCCATCAGGAGAAAAAAAATGATTGCAGTAATTTCAATAGATCTGGACGTGGGAGTAGGAACGGGAAGGAGATTCTGGAGCAAGAACAGCACCTTGTGTAGGAGATGCCTCCTACCAAACACCCAGCTTGTGAGGTGAGTTGGTCAGTGTACAGGATCTTCCGATGTGTGACCGACAATCGAGGCTCTCTACTGCTGCCTTATGGTGATGCAGTGCCTTGAAGCTCAGATTAAAAAAAAAGATTACTTCTACCAAGCATGAGCTTGAAGAGTGGCACTTCGAAGTGAAGATTATGTAATCTTAGGATAGCAGCTAAGGTTAGGCGCATCATGGCGATGTTGACAAGGGCCCCTATTTTGTGCCAAACCTGCATCTAATTATTAGCATTTTGCTATGTTGTAAAAATGCATTTCTAGATCGTAAATTTGTTGAGCCAGCATTTTATGCTAAAACTATACTGTGGACTTTCTAGTTTGTCTCATGCAATTTTTAAGCATTGTGGCCTTCCAAACACTCTCCTGAAAAAATATGTTTCTCAGTCCTATCACTCAGTATATCCTTTCATTTACCTGTGGACCGGTCATATTACTTCAACATGTTTCCAGTTCTTTCACCATACGAGAAATGTTTTTTGTTGAAGTTATTCTTTTCAATCTACAAGGAACATTCCTTCGTGTCCTTTTCAAACTCTACAAGGAAGATTCTCTCTCTCTCTCTCTCTCTCTCTCTCTCTCTCTCTTTTCTTCATGTTCATCTTTCTTATTCTTCAGGCACATGCTGCTTCAGCAGTTCTCAACTTCAGTGAAAACTGCACTCCAGATATCTTAACACCTTACTTGGATGGGATAGTGAACAAATTGCTTGTACTCCTACAGGTATACTTGTTTTGTATTTTTTTTGAGAGAGATTTGTTTTGTATTTATTTGTGTACTTGTCACCTTCTCTTTTTCTGGAAAGGGACAAGGGTTGGTTATGGTTTGTAGTTTTTGCTCCTGTTGGTTGAATACAGAATGGGAAACAGATGGTGCAAGAGGGAGCTTTAACAGCTTTAGCATCAGTTGCAGATTCATCTCAGGTTCTTCATCAGTTGCAGCTTTAGCATTATGGGGCTTTAATGGTTTTTTTTTTTTTTGTTTAAAATGTTTTCCACTTGCGCATGCTATTTAGTAATCTTTTGTTAAGAAATGGCTTGGTACTTGATCTGAAATTTGCAGGAACACTTCCAGAAGTACTATGATGCTGTTATGCCTTACCTCAAAGTTATCTTGGTGAAGGCAACCGACAAGTCGAACCGCATGCTTCGTGCCAAATCGATGGAATGCATTAGTTTGGTTGGAATGGCTGTGGGGAAGGAGAAGTTCCGGGATGATGCTAAACAGGTAATCTTGGATGATGTGTTCTAGTTTCTGTTTCTTTATGTCTCAGTTTTTTGAAAATGTGTTGTTTATTGTGAATCATATAATGGATATATTATTATGTGAGATATAATGTGAAGGAACTGGCGGTTCTATACCCTTTTGTAGACATTAGCTCTGCTCTAGGACGGTATTTTTTTCTTCTATTTTTTAATAAACTTTTCATCGTTTATTCAATTTTCCCCTTTGGGTAGTCAATTAAACTTTAATAGGTCTTGGTTTTCATTTGTTTAGTGCTGACGGTTATTTTTGGCACATTTTATTGGGATGATTGCATGAACCATTAGGCATGGCTGTTTGTTATCATGCTAGGTTATGGAAGTCCTTATGACATTGCAAGGTTCTCCCACGGATGCAGATGACCCAACAACAAGCTACATGCTACAAGTACGTTTTTACCAAATTTGTCCTAAACTAGATCAGAGGACCATGTCTCCACTTTGCTCTAGTCGGTTCCTTTGTTGAATGTCTGGATATGTGTTGTAGGCATGGGCCAGACTCTGCAAGTGTCTAGGGCAGGATTTCCTCCCTTACATGAGTGTTGTGATGCCCCCGTTGCTCCAGTCTGCTCAGCTTAAACCAGACGTGACCATTACATCTGCAGATTCAGATGAGGATATAGATGAGTCGGATGATGAAAGGTTTGGCTTTATTTTCAGAAAGTAATATGGATATTGTTTTTCAGTGCAGCCAATGTTTGATGAACATTTCTAAAAATGAAGGATGTTAGATCTTTCTTATGATCTACTCAAACAAGTTGCAAGAGAAATGCTGGAAGGAATAGACTTCCTCTTTGCTTCCCTGCCGACCTATTGTGAACTTTAAGAAATTGCATGACAGTCTGGAAAGCCTGATCATGAAATTTCATCTTGAAGTCATCATGCTCTCCAGATCATAGTCAAACATCTCATTCTTTTCTAATGAATTTCTGCAACGTTTACTTTTTCCTTATTTGTGTAGTTAATATGCTACTTTGAAGCAATTGAATTAAGTTGTTGCTAATATTACCAGAAGTTCTTGACCTTTTTGAGTTGCTAATGTCATTTCAGAAATAAATTTGTTCTCCGAATGAATTCTGGTTGCTGATTGTTTATAGATTTTTTTCTGCTTCGCATGCTAGAGAGAAGCAAAATGTGCCCTATCCAATTGGAAATATGTATCTATGTACACATTTCCAGCAAAATCAATAACGGGTTCTGGACTTTTTGCCTGTAACCACTTCTTCTCTATGGAAATGTCATGGAGTTTTAGAATGATGATATGTTCTCTGAAAATTGTGGTAGCCCTATTGGTTGGCCAAAAAGCAGATACATATCAGTGCACATAGGCTGACTTGGCATATCTGAAAAATGTCAAATAAACCATAAAAATGGAAAAAGTCCTCTCTAGATTCATTGTGTTTTCTGTGTTTTTCTAAGCCATGTATCAGGCCATTCGTAGTATGGCCTCTCTTAGCATGGCTGTCCAATTTTTAATGTTGAGTTTGTACTTTCAGTGACCATATTTCATTTTTAGAGATTTTTAGGCACTTGGTGGTTTGTAAATCAATCAATGCATAAATGATATGCATTGGTGTGTGATTGTGAAAACACTGGTTATTGTATATATACTACTGCAAGCATACAAGTGTATGAGAGTACAACTATTGCCAGTCTATGGCTACTGGCTAGTAGTTGCACTATAGAGTACAAATCATTAAATGAATCACATTAAAGATATAAGTTGGTATGTATACGAACAGTCCATGATACTAAATACCACATCAAAGGTTGAGTGGGCTCATGGACATTATCATCATCGTCACCAGTAGGATTATTTTAGAGTTCTAAGGTTTTTAGTAGTTCCAAATCAATTAATGCAAAAATATTGTGCTTTTGAATGTCAGAATAAAACCCATATAACATACATAGTACAAGTAATTTTTTGAAGACTACCATATATAATAATGTTTGGAACTCTACAAGTGAGAGAAACCCCTTTCACTCCCTTTCTCTAAGCGAAAAATGCCATAAATAACAAAGAGAAGATGACAAGTAAGTCTCACAAGTATTGACATTTTGTATTGGCTTGTTTGGCTGAATTGGTCGACATAGTGTGAGTTTTGGGGGTGGCTGATTAACTTCTTTTTTTTTTTTTTAAAAAAAATTGTATTAGCTGGGACCAATACGTAAAAGTCTTTACGTATTTATATGCATTTCCATAGAGAAAGAAACCTTATATCATTCTAATCATCATTACTCCTAATCCTAACCACCCATTCCAATAAACTATGAAAAATGATTAAAATATCCCTAAACCCTGGCTATAACTTTCCTGAAATGATATTACATTTTTATGATCTTGGTCGTTTGAAAGCCAACTCCATAGGCTTTTAAGCATAATCAATTTCATGCCATTTTGGCATTGCTTGATATTTGAAAAGTGGTCGACAAAATAAGTGATGAACATGCTAACGGGAAGCTTGTTCTACAAGTCATGACTAACTTTACGAACTAATTAAATAGTGTACTCTATGTATTTGTGGCTACAGTTAAGTATTCATCATTGTGGGTTCCAAGAATTGATCGACCACTCATGGGGTCCATAGATAGATCAGACTTTTATCAGGGCCCACTAAAATTTTGAGGAGAATCGTGGGGCAGTATATGTTATTTAGAGGCTCAGCTTGACCTTGATGTTAATAGAAAAATATCACTGTATTTATTTCCCTTCTATTTCCGTGGCCACAAGTAACAAGTTACTCTTCGAAAAAATAATTCGTGGTTACTTACTCTTTTTTATATATATATATATAGGGAAAAGGTACTATGCGCTCGACCTCACGATAAGCTCCCGTGAGGTCGAGCTGTGTGGGCCCCACCGTGATGTGTGTCGACCATCAACACTGTGAATTTGATGGGTCCCCTTTAAATTATGGGATATCCCAAAAATCAGCCGTATACGGAACTCAGGTGGGCCATACCATCTAAAATCATGTGAAGACACCATTAAAACATATAAAAGCACTTGGTGGGGCCCACATGAGTTTTGAGTGCTGCTGAAACTTGGTCTGAACCCTCATCCAAGTGGGACACACTTAATGGATGGGCTGGATTTGCAAACCACATCTCGGTGGGCCCAAAAAATGATTATGAATGTTTTAATGGTGCAAGGCCCCTATCCACTTCTGTATGTGGTGTGGCCCACATAAGTCAAGGATTGACTTGATTTTTGATTTCTAGGCCCACGATGGAATGGTGCGTCTGACTGATGGGGTAGATGTTCGAAAAGCATCATGGTGGGGCCCACACAGCTCGACCTCATGGAACGGACTCGTGAAGTCAAGCGCATAGTACCTTTTCCCACACACACACACACACACACACACACACACACACACACACATATATATATATATATATATATATATATATATATATATATATATATATATATATTGGCTACAAGTTCAAGACACCTTTGCGGTTGGTTCCACTGTTTTCTTCCTGCCTTATTTTCCCATGCTAAATCCCATTGTGACAACTGACTGCTTTTGCAAGATGATGGTTTTGTTTAATATTGTTGTTCCTCTAGGGTTTATGATTTGCACTTTTATTTAAGGTCTCTGTTTAATGCAGTATTGAAACGATTACTCTTGGGGATAAAAGGATAGGGATCAAGACTAGTGTCTTGGAGGAGAAAGCTACAGCTTGTAACATGCTATGTTGTTATGCTGATGAGCTAAAGGAAGGGTTCTATCCTTGGATTGATCAGGTTGGTTACTATCGTAATACATATGTTCCTTCCATGTTGGACTTAAAAGAAATGACATCAATCATGCATGATTCACAAACTGCACAGGTTGCCCCTACTTTAGTTCCGCTTCTCAAATTTTATTTCCATGAAGAAGTCAGGAAGGCTGCTGTTTCAGGTATTATTAGATTTCAATTTCAGGCATATTCTTTCATGGGTATATGGATTTGAGATTTACGTAGGTTCCTGACCTAATTCATCTTTTATTGCCCAGCCATGCCGGAACTATTACGTTCGGCTAAGTTAGCTGTAGAGAAGGGCCAAGCGCAAGGTCGTGATGAGTCCTATGTTAAACAGTTGTCTGACTACATAATTCCAGCTTTGGTTGAAGCATTACATAAGGTTATCTGAATATTTATTGCTAGTCGATGTTTTAAATTTCATTATTGTGTTATCTACCTGATAGCTGATAGTATCCAAGCTTCATTTTGGACTACTGATGTATATTCTTCGAAACTGTGACTGGTTTTGCAGGAGCCTGAGGTAGAAATCTGTGCGAGTATGTTGGACTCATTGAATGAATGCATACAGGTCAGTGAGAATCTCATATGAAGTTATGCTTTTTGACTGGAATATAAACTCCAAATCATATACACAATGTGTGTTAAATTGTTGCATGTTTGTTGAATAGTTCTTGCTACTAAGTTGGCGTTCATGTTCTACTACCTCGCGCTGGACTAAACTTGTGTTCTTTTGGCCAAGCTGCATTTGTTTTATGGCTTCCAATTCAACAATATTTTCTTTTAGTGTGTGTGTGTGTGTGTGTATATATATATATATATATATATATATTTTTTTTTTTTAAGTAACGGAAATATATTGAAAACAAGAAAAAAGATACAAGCAGGCTGCTGAGATAGCAGGAACCTGCGAAGAAGGAAACTAAAGGCCTAAAAAGTGAAAATCAAAACCAGCTGGCGAAGGCACAATCGAAGCCCATTCAATAAGAAGCTTTTTAGCATTCGAACCCACATATTGAGCAGAACTGTGAGAATTGTTAAAGCATCTATCATTTCTCTCCTTCCAGATAGCCCACCAGATGGCCACAATTGCCATTTTCCAAACCTTAGATTTCACCTTACCCAACTTGAAACCATGCTAATACGTGAGAAGAGAGGAAGCAGATGAGGGGGTACAACCAGCGACTCTGAAGCGAGAGAAGAAGTACTGGCGAATTAGGGAAACAAGAGGACAGTGAACGAGAAGATGATCCACAGTCTTGTCACTATTCATGCAACACAGATAGATGTTGGTGAGCTGCATCCCCCTCTTGATGAGGTTATCCACTGTGAGAATCCGATTTCTGGAGGCCAACCAGGCAAAAGAAATATATTTAGGAGGAATGGGGTATTTCTAGATGAAATGGGGGTTCGACGCGACAGGCTGGTGGGATTGGATGAGGTTGGAGTACAGGGATTTGACGGAGAAGGTGGACGATTTGTCTAAGGACCACAAAATCTTATCAGCTTCAGAGGTTGACGGATTCGCCCCGGACAGGCGGGAGAGGAGGTCTGCAAAAAGAATCACCTCCCAGTCGTGAAGATTTCTGCTGCAACGGATATCCCAAACAGTAGTGTTGTCTGATATAGAGAAGAAACAGTTGACATGTCTATTTTGATGAACAACCAAGCGGAAAATTGAACGGAAAGAGTCCTGCAAGCATCTGTCCCCGATCCAATGGTCCTCCCGGAAGCGAATCGAGGAGCCGTTCCCCAGCTGGAATGTAATATTATCAGTGACCGCCTTTTTGTAACGCATGATACCTCTCCATATGGAAGAGGCTCTGTAAGTTGTGGTATCCATTGTCCACCAGCCACCCGGACTTGAACCATATTTCCCCTTCGTAAATTTAATATCAAGATTTATAAGATCACTGGAGTAAACTATGCAAAGTATTCCATAACAGTAACAGGACCCATAATGACCACTGCCGTTACTGTTATGATACGGGCCATAGTGGATTTCAGCCATTACAGGGCCGTTTTGGGTAAAATTTTCCGTAACGGCTGCTCTGTAACCGTTTTGAAATGCCTTGAAAGTATGCTAGTCCCTAATAGGATAGACTGCCAAAGATTCTTGCTTGACATATATTGCCAGCTAATTTCCAGGTCTAAATCTAGTTCAATGTGAGCAGAGAACCACGTTATCAGAAAATTGAAGTGAAGAATGGAACTCAACAAACTATTTGCCTAGCATGGGAGAGATTTTCCAAAGAAAAGTGGAGATAATGAAGTGAGTCATCTTGAAACATATAGGCTGCCATGTAGGATTCATTTCGAGCTGTCCCTCGATGTTCAGGGATTCAACCCCAACCCAGTGGACATTGTATATGATATAGTTAATTGGATTTATCCTTTCTATATTGTGAAGACCTCAGCCTCAGTTAGGTTATTGTTAATTGTAAATTTGATTATGTTCATCATCATCATCTAAGCCTCATCCCAACTAATTGGGTTGTTACGATGATTATGTTGGTGCCAACAAATTTATCATTTCACAGGCCACTTTATGAATGTTGAACTTGATGTTTATATGTAAACACTTCTCGCATCAAGAGGATATTATTCTGTTCTATATTTTGTTAGTGCTTGAAGAAATCTATGACCACATCTTGGAAGCACTATCTGTCTTGTTTATTTTGTTTATTATTATTATTTTTTATTTATTTATTTTTTCAGATTTCTGGACCTCTATTGGCTGAAAGCCAGGTCAGATCTATTGTAGATGAGCTAAAGCAGGTCATCATTGCTAGTTCCACTAGAAAAAGAGAAAGAGCAGAGAGGTCCAAAGCAGAGGATTTTGATGCTGAGGAAGGGGAATTGCTTAAAGAAGAAAATGAGCAAGAAGAAGAAGTTTTTGATCAAGTGTGTAATAAAATCCTCAATGCTTCTCATTCATGGATGTTTTGTTAGTTACTGCAGTTCGTTTAGTTGCTTCATGGTTGTGGTTTATAGATTGTAACTCAAATACTTCCAAATGTTCTTCATCTGATGTTTCTTTTCTTCAAAGTGCAGGTTGGTGATTGCTTGGGCACTCTGATAAAAACATTCAAGGCTTCTTTCTTACCGTTCTTTGATGAGCTTTCTCTGTATCTTACTCCTATGTGGGTAAGTGGTCCGGTATATCATACACGCATGCACCACTTCTCACCTCTCTTCCATAACTTGCAAATTACTTCCTCTCTCTCTACGCGCATTGCCACACATGTGCATGCACACCCCACTTCTCCTCCCCGCACCCATGACTCGCAAACCACTTCTTGTTGGAAGGTGGTTTACTTCGTAACCTCTGGTGGATGTTATCATTAGGTAACTGGGAGACACACACACACACACTCACACACTCGCTCGCTTGCACGCACGCACGTTGGCTTCAAATAAATAGTGTATAGCTCTTTTCATCTATTGATACCATCTATTTGCTTAGCTAAAGGAAGGTGTGGAACACATGTTGGAACGTTGGCTTCAAATAAATATTGTATAGTTCTTTTCATCTATTGATACTTGAATAAACTAGAATGGAGACAATCACTCTATTGCAGGAGGAGGGATTTTTAAACCTCTATCAATGATTTTAATTTCTGATGTTATATATTTGTCCATTGTACCCCAACCAAATATTCTCATTTTTATCAGGAACAGATACTGGGTTTTGAAAATAAGGTGGCTTGGCTCTTTTCCCGTCATTTGGTTCTCTATGATGACAGGGAACTACGATTGGCACGAGATTTCCTGCTTCATGGTTCACATAAGAGAAACGACAATTTAATATTGGAACAGTTCAAGATTCCCCCTCCCCCCCCCCCCCTTTTTTTTTTTGCAGTCTGTGTTTAATGGATTTCTTTTAATCTGGTTGTTGCTTTCTCAAACTTGGATATTAGGACTTGTTTCTGCTTAATTTTGGCATAGTTTCTTCTGTTGGCAGCAGTTGGCATCTGTTGTGAATTTGGTTTTAACATAGGTGGCTCCTATTGTCAGGGTAAGGATAAAACTGCCGAAGAGAGGAGGATTGCCATTTGCATTTTCGACGATGTTGCAGAACAATGTCGAGAAGCAGCTCTTAAGTATGCCCCCTTGAAATGATTAAACTTAAATTAGGCGTTTCAGTTATCTTGCCTTCACTATATTTATTCTTGTTAATTGAACAGATACTATGACACCTACCTTCCATTTCTATTGGAAGCTTGCAATGATGAAAGCCCTGATGTCCGACAGGTTTTCCCTGGGACCACTGCTTCGTGGAGCTTTTTTTTTTCCTCCTAATATTTCATGGATCACATTCAAGTTTTTTTTTTTTATCAATAATTCAGGAGTTTTTTTTTTTTTTTTTCAGGCTGCTGTTTATGGAATTGGCGTTTGTGCAGAGTTTGGCGGATCTGCATTTAAACCTCTTGTAGGAGGTATCTTGCTTTTCCTCAGTGCATATGCCTTCAAGGAAATCCTCCCTTTAAATAAGTTTAAACATCATGTTTTTTTTTTTTTTACTGGCTTTTCACAGAGGCCCTTTCAAGGCTAAATTTTGTTATAAGGCAGCCCAGTGCACTACATTCAGATAATGTAATGGCATATGACAATGCTGTCTCAGCTCTGGGGAAAATATGCCATTTCCATCGGGACAGTATAGATGCTGCTCAGGTACATTCCTATTTGTGCTTTCAGCCTTCAGCCTTCAGCCTTCAGCGTTCTGTTTATATTGCATATTGTATATTGTATCCTGTGTTAACCTCCAAATAGAGTTTTCTTTTCGAAGAACTTCCATATCATCTGGTAATTTTCATTACTGAAGGATAATAGATGCTTCTGCACCTTTTTGGCATGGTAAATCTAATCAGTAAATCCTCATTATCAGACTCAGTGTGAATGTATTCCAGATATCGGTGGTTTTATTGATAATATCGCTGATATTATCAGTATCGCCAGCCGGGTGATACCGAAACTCCCGTAAAATGGATTATTTCCAGATATTGGCAATATTATCGTTGATATCGCCATTGTATCGAAGGACAAGCATTGGTGGGTTAGATCTTTGAAGGTCCTTTTCAAATAAAAAACCTTTCTTTAGATTTGAGCTTCAATTTCAATTCAAAACCATGTCCATGCATTATACTCATGTGTTGACATGAAAATCTCAAGCTTTGGGTCGAAATTGGTGAATCCTACTTCCATTTTCTCCCCTAAGATCACTAATTGTTGGCCTCAATCTTAGTATGTTGATGAGAGTTGGTCAATCTATTGATTCATGGAGAGTTTTTGATTTTTCAAAAAATAATTCTTTTTAATTATTTAATATTTTGAAAAATAATAAAAAATCTTTTTTATTTGGAAAAAAATAATTTCAACCTATTTTTCTTAGACATTTGTTCTCTTGTTTCTTTTTTACTTTTTCATTTATAGTTGTATGTTGATGATTAAGGTGTCAATTACTCGAGAAATATACTACATTTTAAAATATTTTAGAAATATGATATATATATATTTTTTGTTTATTATATATATATATATATATATATATATATATATATATATATATATTCATTGCAATAAGTATTTTCTCTACAGATGTATGGTTTCATCATACAATGGATGTATGTATGTGTGCATTTTTTGAGGGATGGATGCATGTATGTATGGGTGGATGGATACTTTCTATGTGTATCTATGTGTGGATGTATGCATGGATGGATGTATTGGTGTATATGCATGTATGCATGCAGGGATGTATTGAAGGATGGATAAACATCTATGGATGTATGGTTCTTTTTTGCATTTTTAAAATTCCCACTGATTTTTTACAACAATACATGCTTTAGGGCCCTATTAAATGGAAACTTATTATGCAATGATTTTTTCTTTTTTTTTTTAATAAATAAATTCGAGTGGGGGAATATCATCGATAACCCTTTTTTAGTATGAGAATATTTTCGAAAAATACACTTAACGGAGCGAGACAAGTGTTTATCCCAACTGCACCCCAAATATGCAAGCAAAGTACAACCGAACACTTGGTTGGTCAGGAAACAATATAGAGAATCGTGTTTTGACATCTAAAACTGATGAAGACATTCTTTTGATCAAATAACACGTAGTAAGAATTGCATCATCGTATTTAGCATCACCTGGAGTTTCATTGAAAGATTCCACCTTTTTCCCTCAGTGATGCATTTCCTGGTATCGGTGATGATATTGGCAGTATACATGTTTCTGTATCCCCAGTCAGCGGTACATGTAACGAAATTGATACTATGAACACCCAGTATGATTTTAGCTCCTTTTGCCATAGGTTGGAGTTTGAGTTGATAGGATAAACCCAAAATGACCATATCAGTTATCATTTTATTGTTTCTTATATTACCCGATTATCGAGTGACCTACATTTACCACGGTAATAAAATGCAATCGGTTTGATGTGAGGATTGCCATATTTTACTCGTTCAGTAAAAAAATGCAATCGGTTTGATGTGAG
The DNA here is from genome assembly GCA_037074715.1 of Magnolia kwangsiensis. Lineage (NCBI taxonomy): Eukaryota > Viridiplantae > Streptophyta > Magnoliopsida > Magnoliales > Magnoliaceae > Magnolia > Magnolia kwangsiensis. Next base: position 105,883,465 of record CM073581.1, read on the forward strand.
GATTGCCATATTTTACTCGTTCAGTAATAAAATGCAATTGGTTTGATGTGAGGATTGCCATATTTTACTTGTTCAGTAATAAAATGCAATCAGTTTGATGTGAGGATTGCCATATTTTACCTGTTCTGTCTAGCCAACAAAATTCTGAAATTTGGTGATCTCTTTTATTTCTCTCTCTCTCTCTCTCTCTCTCTCTCTCTCTCTCTCTCTCTCCTCTTCTCTTCTGCGTTAATCCATCCGCATGATTAAAGGCTCGGTTCAAACCCGCATGGATAAGGTTTTTTTTTTTTTCTTAAATTTTTTTGTTTATTAAATTTTTATGACATTCACCTCCATGAATTCTGTGGATGCTACTGTGTGAGGCTGGGCTCTTCTAACTTGAAGTCACATATACATCCTATGAATGCTTGTTGTATGCTATAAATCTTCGATGGGCCACAGAATGTGCCAGTTGCCACAACTGATTCATGAAAATTATCAGAAACTTGTATCCTTTGGTGTTAGAAGGAATTTATACGTCAAGTTTCTAAGAATTTAATGATAAAGGGCTTGTTACTTTTTTATGAGATGATGTAATGTTGAAGGGTATAAAGCACATTTCCTTCGAAATAAAGTAGCTGACCATAGGGTTTATTTCGGTGTGGAATCCCTGGAAATTGGGATTAAGCCTAATGCTCAAGTTGTCCGTAACGGCCACCGTTGTTACTGTTATGATATGGGCCATAATGGCATTATTATTATTATTATTGAAAAAACCCATTGCGGGACCATTACGGTCCGTTACAGACTGTTACAGGCAATTTTTCCTGTAACAGGTGTTATGGCCATTTCGACCCAGCAACGCGTAATGGTTATAGCTGTTACCGTTACGTAACAGCTGTTACATAACCGTTTTTGTATACCTTGATACTGATTTTGCAGGCCTCACCCCGTTCATGTCAGTTTCACATTGCTAAAGCGGTGATGTAGCGTCTTCTGCCTAATCACAAGTATTGACATTTTAGAGACAATTTATTAGTGCATACACGCTAAGGGTAGGATTAGAGTATAGAATCAAGAGACAATTCTGGGAGGACATGGATGGAATAATGCAAGAAATTCCAAAGAGAGGATATTTATAGGTGGAGACTTAAGTAGTTGTGTCGGAAAAGAAAATAGAGGATATGAGAGGGTATATGGAGGATATGGTTTTGGAAGAAGAAATGAGATGGAGGATGCATTTTTGACTTCGCTATGGCATACAATCTAGCTCTAGCAAACACTTACAAAAAAAAGAGATGAACATTTTCTAACTTTTACAAGTAGATCCTAACAAGGCAATTTTTTTTTTTTTTCCTTCTTCTTTTCTGTTCTATACTTAGGAAGACAACAATCAATATGTGAGGATTGCAAGGTTATACCGGGAGAGTTTGGCTGCACAACATAGGTTTACATTAATATATGGAAGAAAGGGAGTGAAATTAATTGGTGTCCAAAAACTAGATGGTGGAATTTAAAAGGGAAGGAAACAATGTTATTTAGAAATAAACTGATGGAAGAAGGAAAGTGGAATATCGAGGAAGAAGGGGAATGAGATGATGGTGCATTAGGAAACTGGGAAAAGGTGTTTTAGGGAGTATTTAGAGGTGAAAGACAATCATATAAGGAAACTTGGTGGTGAAATGATGATGTACAAAAGCTATTAACGAGCAAAAAGATTGCTAAGAAATTATGGAATTTTTGAATAATATAAAAAATACCAAAAAGATTGCTAAGAAAGTAGTGAGTGGGTCTAAACTTAAGGCTTTTGATAATCTTAGATTGAGGACCTTATATATATATATATATATATATATAAAATGAAAGATTAGATTGAGGACAGGTTAAGGTGATAAAGATGTTCAAACTTGCAAAATTGAGAGAGAGGAAGGGTAGGGACCTAAATCATGTTAGATACATTAAGAGCAATGACTAGAGTGTACTAGTCAAGGATAATGAGATCAATGATAGGTGGAGAAGCTATTTTCAGAACTTGTGAAATGACAATCACTCAGAGGGCATATGGATAGAAGGAACCATAAATGACATCGGAGACCATCCACACTTTCTTAGGATTGGGATATTTAAAGTGAAAGAAGTTGATAAAGAGGAAAACAAGATATAAAACCAGACATGCTTTATGGCACAGAATGTTGGACAGTTAAGGAACAACATGTTCATAGGATGAGTGTAGCTGAAATGAGGATGTTGAATTAGAAGTGGCAAGAAGAGGAAGGAAAGAATTAGAAAGGAATGCATTCGAGGGAACTTAGGAGTACCACCAATAGGTAATAAGGTGAGGGAAAGTATACCTAGATGGTTTGGTCATGTGCAATGGAGACCAAGAACTGTGCCGACTAGGAGTGAGTTGGTACAAGTTGAAGGCTCTAAGAGGGCATGGGGAAGGCCCAAAAGGACGAGGGTGGTGATGGTAAGAATACTTGATGACCTATGGTCTAACTGAAGTTATGGCCCTTGATAGAATGGAACGGTAGAATAGGATTCATGTAGCTGACCCCAATTAGTTGGTATAAGGCTTAGATGATGATGATTGAAGTTCATGGGAATTGTTACCAATTTTTTTTTTTTTTTTTAAATCAGTAATGGAAGGCTTTATTAAAAGAAAAATATGACCAATGGCCCCTGGGCTAGGACAAGGAAAGGCACCCAAAGCCTCCACCCACAAGCAAACAAGATTGACAATTATGCCTGAGATTGAAACACCAATACTATTGAAGGTGCAGTTGTTCCTTCTCTTTCCATGTGGCCCATAGGATAGCCACAAAACAGAGCTCCCTATGGATTTTGCGCACCTGCTAAGAGAATGCTGTCTCCAAGTGTCAACTAATTACTGGATAAAGCACGGCATCTTCCAAATCACCATAAATTGCTGCAAACACCACCCCAAATTACTCCAATATGAGACATGCCGAAGAAGAAAAGAAAACGGTGAACATGCTGAAAATTGTGATCAAGTGGAAGAAAGTGCCCCTTATCCGACATGGAGGGTAGCGAACAAACACTCTTTTGCTCAAATAGTGCATTGATGATAAAGGACGATTATTCTTCTGACGTTGACATGTTTGTTATTTTCTGTAACAAAGTGAAATTGATTGTTTTTGCATGTCAGTATTTTTTTGAACATTTCTCGCTCATCCTCATCAGTACAAAGATGGTTAACACTTTTTCTCTTGTTTGGCAGGTTGTTCCTGCTTGGTTAAGCTGTTTGCCAATTAAAGGTGATTTAATTGAGGCTAAAATTGTGCATGACCAACTTTGCTCAATGGTGGAAAGGTATGGACTTAGGAACTTTTAGTGTACTTCTGGCATTTATCATGAACCTTATTGACCAATACTTGTTCTGTTATCCATTTCTTTTCTTTTCTTTTAGTGGCATAATGTATTGAGTGATTCAAGTTCAATATGTATTGACCATTAAGTGGAGCTTTTGTTGTTAATATTTGCAGGTCAGACATGGAGCTTTTGGGCCCTAACAACCGATATCTGCCTAAAATTGTTGCCGTCTTTGCTGAGGTAAATCTTGTTTTTGGACTACCTATATTTGGTTCCCAAACCCTTCACAGTGGATATTATTTCTTTCTTACCTCTCGCTGAATGACAAGCAATAATGGCTGGCTGAGATATTTTTGGGAAATTAAGGGGGGATTGCATATTCTTCAGGACTTGAATTGTATCCAACTAATGTGGGGAATTTCTATGTATTCCACCATTCTCCACAATCATGATTCTTTTTCTGTCGTTGACGTAGAAAGGGCATTTTTACTGAGGAGCTTAGTGATTATCCCATAAGTCTCTTGGCCTTTATATTTTTCTTTTATATTTGTGGGGTAGGTAATTAATTGCACCATGCTGATCTGCGGTGGTTTTTGGAACTCCTGAATGGAAATCAAGTTGCCACTCTCTGTACAATTTGCTTTTTGTTGTTGTTGTTGTTGTTGTTGTTGGAGCTTCTGAATAGAAATGAAGTTGTCACACTCTATACCTCTTTATTAGTGAAAATCCATAGAGACAGCATGGGAGACATCAAAACCTTCTGTCCTACATCTTACATTCTTAAGAACTATTAAGACTCTTGCATACCTGTCACTGACAGGTGAAAACAGAATTAGCATTCTATGCTGTCTCAGACGGATTGACTGAGTTGTTAAAATCTAAGTATTGGTGTGGTGATATGGTGAATTCACTGAAGTCAATCAATGTTCTCGATGCAGGTTCTCTGTGCGGGAAAGGAACTGGCGACAGAGCAAACAGCGAGCCGGATGATTAATCTTCTGAGGCAGCTTCAGCAGACATTGTCGCCTGCTGACCTTGCCTCTACCTTGTCTTCCTTGCATCCCCAGCAGCAGCTCACTTTGCAATCTATCCTCTCCTAATGATCTCGTCATGGAGCGGTTGGTCCTCTGTCAATTTCTGTTCTGTTTGATTATCGATTCTTTATGCGTATCCATTCCTTGCTTGAATTTCCTGCAATTTGGTTGTCAAGAGTGGAAGCTTAGCGGGATTGAAGGTTTGGTTTCGGAGTAGAGTGTATATTACGAGTTTGAAGCATATTTATTATCCCCGCCACATTTGGGAGAGTACAGAAAAGAGTGGCAGGTTTTGGTGTTTGCTTTTTTCTAGGTTATTGGTGTTATTAGTGGGGCGGGAGAATGGCCAAGTGTGAGGCAATTCTTGTCACAGTTTTGGGGGTTGAATTTTTTGTATCTTGTTTTTCTTTTCTCCCTTTCTTTAATGGAAGGGAGAGAAGGACCTCGAGTTGTGAACTTGTATGCTTGCATAAAAAGGTCAAAAAAAGAGGTTTGGTTGAAGGGAAATGTCAATAGACTCTCTCTCTCTCTCTCTCTCTCTCTCTCTCTCTCTCTCTCTCTAGTAAAGCCATCTTTCCACAGGACGCAGGACGCCATCTGCATTAGGATTAACTCAAAGGCATTTTTACTGCAAAATTTCAATTTTACCAAATAATGCCTCCATGATCTGAATTTACAGGGTGGTGATTTGTGTTGAATGAAATTACTAAAATGTCCCCATAGATTTTATTTATTTATTTTAAAAGTGATAAAATTGAGAGTTGTGGGGTCCACATGGTATGCATATTACATCCAACCTGTCCAACATATGTACCCCATCATGATGATTATTCGGAATGAAAAATCTGGTCAATCAAATCATCAAATGGGGCTATCGTGTGAATTTGGATGTTTTTGGGCGGTGTATATTATATTCTATGGTTTGGTTCGTCCACCTTGTTGGATCTGCCAAAATGTTCATTTGTTTGATCTTCATGACAGGGTTCATCTGTTGGATGCAATAAATGCTTTTAAAAAAACTAATTAGGGCAATTTTGTAATTTCATCCCCCAATGGCACTCTACGAGGTATTATTTCACATGGTTTTTTTTTTTTATTTTTATAAATTTAATTTAAATTCTTGGAGGCATTATTTCATTAAAATTCACAGGTTTTATTTTTTAAAATGTAAATCACGGCCTGATGCGAATTTATGTGTGAACCCGATCAATCATCACCTGCCATATTTAAGGTTCTGTCGGCTCTACCATATCATTCTATGTAGCTGATAGGTTGGAAGCGTTGCCTGCTATTCTTTGATGGGAGATGATAAGGTGGGGCCGGAATAAAACAAAAATAGAAGATGTGTATCTTCATAGCATGGATTGTCATGTTCAGAAACCACTCCTATAAGACAATCCTATCCATTGTATCTGTGGAAAACAAAAGGAATAATGGATAAGTTCTCTTCTTAACTCTTCTTATTTTTTAAAATGACCAACTTGTTGCACGCCTGGTATTATATATGTCAATGTGCACCATTTGGGGTTTGGTGTAGCTGATGTAGCGTCAACAGATGGTACGCTGTACCATCCTACCTTTATAGTGGTACCGGCCAAATGTGGGGCCCATATGTTGTATTCACTCAATCCAACCCATCCAACGGATACATCACCTCAATAATCCCTAAACTGAAACGCGCCACAGCAAACAAAACAAGCTTGGAGGGAATGCCCACCCTTGAATTTCATAGAGGCACGCCTGGACTTTTTGCTAACCCTTCATCTGGGCTGGATGGTCTTAATGGACTGGATTCTATATGTATACACACACACACACACACACACACACACATATATGACGCGGTGGACCCTTCAATTTAATCAAAAGTGAGCGTTCCTTCTCAACACGTTCCGTGTGCTATGACCAACCTCCGTTTTGGATATTGCTGATTACTAGGGGCCGGAGAATTTTTGGTGTGATGTATCTGATGGATGGGATGAATTCTTTGAACGGAACATTGGGCCCACATCCGGCCCGTACCACCATAAAGTTACGGTGATGCTGGTACCAGGAGCGGATTAGGTGTTACATGGGTAACACGTTAGTGTGTGTTACCTTTTCTGTGGGGGCCCACCTTGATGATGTGTTATATATCCACGTCGTCCATCCGTTTCTCCAGCCCATTTTAGTATGCTCTTTCCAAAATTAAGCAGATCCAAATCACAGGTGATGCACACCATGGGAAACAGTGGTGATTGACTGCCTCACCGTTAAAAATTCCAAAGGGTCCATCGTGAGGTTTTTGTAATGTTTATTCGTCAGCCAACCTGTTGATAATTTCGAGAAGACCTGGATGAAGCGAAATGCAAAGATCAGTTTGATCCAAAACTTTGTTGGCCCACAAAGGGTGTTTAATTGTCATTCATCAATGTTTCTAGTGGTGTGGTCCACCTGAGAGTTAGATCTTCTTAAGGTTTTGGATAGAATCCTAAAATGAGATAGAAAAATAGATGGACGGCATGGATATCCAACAAATACAACAAGATGGGCACCACAAGGTTAGGGTAACACCCACTAAGGTGTTACCCGGTGCCGCTGGAGTGCGCTCGTTGTCAATATGACGGGAACCCGCGTCGGTTGCTCAAAGATACTGAAATGCTACAATAGGGATAATGCCATGGTCCATGATGGTTAAGACAGGTTACCTACCCAAAAAAAAAGGAAAAGAAATAAAGTAAATATAAATTAATAGAAGAAATAAAGGAGGTTCATGCATATGGGACATGCCTGGTTGATTGGTTTTTGCTACTTGTGGTGGTCCCTACAACATGATGCCATGCCTCTTTAGGGTTGTACGGCAATCGATGCATGTACCAATATTTTTACTACTGTTAAGGGATACAAAATCAATATTAAAGGAAATGATCATGTGTGCTGGTTGGTACATGTGAATAGAACGGGTGCCTGCATCAAGCTATCCTAACTGATTTAAATGGGCCCAGTCCAATTTTCGGACACCATTTAAGAAATCAGATCGGGTTCAGGTCCACCCAGTTGCACCTGGTTAAGAAAAAATGGGAATACAATTAATTTTAATACTAATGTTATATAATAAATACATATTAATAGAATTTGATAGGTGGAACATGTTGTAACAGAGTATGATAGGTGGAAAACCTGTAATACACCCCTCTAGAATTTAAATGAGATTTCGTAGGTCCAAGCCAGGGAGCGGATTAGGTGCGGCACTTGTTGTGGGGCCTAGCTTGATGTATGTATTCTACATCCATGCCGTCCATCCGTTTTGCCCTATCATTTTAGGGCATGAACCCAAAAATACAGTAGATCCAAATCTCAGGTAGACCATACCGTAAGAAATAGTGGTGACTGAACGTAATACCATTAAATACTTCCTAGGTGTTGTTATTCAATCCGGACACACCTATGGGTGTAGCAAATGACATAATTTCAATTAAACATGCGTGAATAGATTAAGATCCGCTGGATCAAATTGTAATGATTTTTGACTCTGGTAGTCGAATTAGCCAACTTAGGAATAAATCTTTGAAGATTGGATGGCCATTCTGCTACTTGCTATATATATATATATAAAAGGTTCGGTGATTTACGAAGGGGAGGATTAGTTCTTCTGATGGATTTTTTTTTTTTGGTCTTGAAAACAATGACTTTTCTTATAATGGTGACATATTTAGTTGTATTTTTCAATAAAATTAATAAAGATAAAAATGCTAGAAAAGTGGTTTGATTATGATTTATTAATCTAAATATAAATGCAGTACAATTAACGAAAAGGAACTAAAAAAAAAAAAAAAGAAAGAGAGAAAGAAAATTTCAAAGTAGAAGAGATTATCGACGGCGGTATGTGTTAACAGTACTCTAAACTTGGCTGGTCATGAGACACTAGTGAATGTTACTGCGGAATTATCAAGTAAGAACTCATTAATTTAATGGTCCAACGAAAAGTTGTGCATATTTATATTATCCTGCTAGTGTATTGTAGCGATGCGTTGAACAATATAGAGAAAACTAAGCTAAGAAGCTAAACAACTCAAAAATCTTTAGGTACATGTGGGCCCCAATATTTTGTCCATGCATGGGACCCATAAATTTGAGAGCACATTGCCAAGAAAAAAAAACTAAAAGTAACTATCCGTAGGTTTCGGACCCTCCAAATCTGACCATCCATCTTAGTGGGCTTGGTCACATGATCGAAACCATCCAAGCAGTGCTACATATTGGTTTGGCCCATCATTAAAAAAAGCATAATGTGTGCAACGTACTTCGCTATGAAGGTGGGGTAGCTTGACTCCCACTCCTTCCTCTTCGTTTTGACACCTGGGTGGGTTCTACACCCACCCCTCATCAAAACCTTCCCCCAATTTTTAACGACTATAAATTTTTTTAAAATTTTAAAATTTTATTTTTATTTTTGAATTAGTGAGAGAGAAGTGTTGATCCTCTTATCCCTCCCGTATCCCTTGCTTCTCTCTCTCTCTCTCTCTCTCTCTTCTAACGGACTCTCCTTAAGGAAGGAGACGTGGGAGGAAGTAAGAGTCCTATTGTAAATCAACTAAAATCCTATCTCTCGGAGAGAGAGAGAGGGTTAGCGTTATGTCATCTACCATCTTTCTTTTCTTGCAATTTAATTATGTTTATACAAACTTAAGCCATTGAAATTTTAGCTTAGCCATATGTCCATCGTGTGTACATACAAAAATTAAGTAGAAAGATGCAGCCTGTGCACAGAAGGTTGGCTCTTATCATAATGGACGACAATTGATTTGATCTATACGTTCCATGGGATTTTCGAGGCAGAGATATGCAGATATCTCAGGAATCGGACCAATTTGATCATCTGATGGACCGCATTGATCAATAGTGGTCTAAAAATCTTTCCTTTATTTTAATAATGTACGTAAATAGCTACCATATTGATACAATGAACGATTCAGAATAACCATCCATCCATTGTATTGAAGTAATTGGAATTTATATAAGAAATGTTCAACTCCCTGCATGAGTGTTCTTGTGGCTTGGTGTAGAGAATCAACTGGCCTATTCTAAGACGTGTGATTAGATTCATACCGTTAAATAAATTTCTAAGATATGAATATATTAGAAACTTAAATTTCAAATCGATTAGACCATTATATGGGACATGTCGCTTTATATAATCTTATACAATGAATTATGTAATGATCTATTATATTGGAACACTGGATGATTGATATCCAATCTAATGTAGACTGTTTATCAAATTTTGGGTATCAAACTACGTTGTTGTCCAGGGTTTGACGATCGATTTGACTGTCTGGTGGGCTGCACTGATCAATCATGTTGATTATTAGAATCATAATATTTTTAATAAAATGATTTATGGGTGGTTCATATCAGGTTGATTAACGATCATCCCTTCTAATTGAGCAAAGACGATTAATGATTGGTTTACATCCATTCATCAAGCTTACGTGAACCCTAAATCATTAGAATAGATGGATCTCCAATTATCCGATTAAATATGACACAAGCTGATCAAATTCGGAATCTTTTGATTCGATCTTCAATTAGAAGTCGATGGATCGAAAATATCGAAAACTATCCAGAGGTTAAAACCCTAATCTTCTGATATTATTGATTAGTGGTCGATTCGACCAATAGACCTTCGTTCAGGTTGAGTCCAAAGGAATTTAAGTTGACAGCAAGCAATCCTTCTTGTGGACCATACAGTGGGAGATTGGTCAATCAAAGGTGGCCCCCACCATGTTAATTAATATATTGAGTACTTGATTTTATTTACATAATTAACAAGGAGTTCTAATTTGATCAAATGCACACATTCTAAGAAATTATTTTCATCAAAATCAGGTGAGTGATCCCAACATGTTTCATTTCCATTAGAATTAAAGTAGTTTGCTTGATTAATATGTTTACCGTTATGTTCTCTTGCTTGATTTGATTGGATGTATGACGTGATTTTTATATTAATGTAGAAGTAATGATGATTACATTCATGGTTTGATTTAACGTGTTAATTATCTGATCTACTGTATTAATGCAACTCATAATCTGATTTGCTACATGTATGTAACTTATGAATTAATTATTGTAATGATGTTATTGGATAGTATGAAAATTGTGTTGATTCTAATTTAAGAATCAGAATGATATATAAAATTCTTGGTTTACAATTTGTTACTATAATTATACATCCATTTTTTGCATGTCCAATATATGCCTAAAGTTTTAGGGGACCTCCCTGGATAGTATACCTGATAGAATTGTTATTAGATGCCAACTATATTAGTGGAAGCCTGCTCAAGCAATAAATGCGAGTCTTACCAATGCTTACATAGTGGTAGAAGCATGCTAAGGGACATCTACGGGTTGTTAGGTTTCCAAATGAAGTAAGTGGATGATTTTTCATTTGATGCATTCACACATTTATGCATTTGCACAACATTCGTATTCTATATTTATATTGTTATATATTGTTTGTTGCTCTATTTTAATTTGATGTAATAAACCATGTCGAAAATTCTTACTAGAGAAGGACCATTAGCTCAAGAACATGAGGAAGTGGTTGAGTTAGGGAAGGACCAACAGGATATGTAGCCTTGTCTGTCTGATGAAGAACTAGGTACTTTAGATAGACCGTAATAATTTTTTTCACTTTTTCATTTAATATTTTTAGAAATTTATTGATCAATTAAAGTACGTTGGACATGATTTTATGAATTGATTACTTGTTATTTACTTAAATAAGATCCTAAATGGATAAATCCTTAGTTGAATTATTAAAAATCGACTGAAATGAATGTTAGATTGGAATGTGTTGGTGATAAGTATCTACGAATGTATTAAAAAAATTATGGACACTCGACGTACAAGTCACAACGTGAGTCTCGGGTCCGAAGTGTGCGTTTGGTACCCAAAATTCAGACTATGATACTATATATATATATATATATATATATATATATATATATATATATATATATATATATGGAAAAGGTACTATGCGCTCGACCTCACGATAAGCTCCTGTGAGGTCGAGCTGTGTGGGCCCCACTGTGATGCGTGTCGACCATTAACATCATGCATTTGATGGGTACCTTTTAAATTATGGGATATCCTAAAAATCAGCTGTATACGGAACTCAGGTGGGCCATACCATCTAAAATCATCTGAAGACACCGTTAAAACATATAAAAGCACTTGGTGGGCCCCACCTGAGTTTTGAATGCTACTGAATCTTGGTATGACCCCTCATACTAGTGGGACACACATAATGGATGGGTTGGATTTGCAAACCACATCTCGATGGGCCATTAAAATGATTATGAATGTTTTAATGGTGCACGACCCCTCTCCACTTTTGTAGGTCGTGTGGCCCACACAAGTCACGGATTGACTTGATTTTTGAGACCTAGGCCCACGATGGAATAGTACATCTGACTGATAGGGTAGATGTTCGAAATGCATCACGGCGGGGCCCACACAACTCTACTTCATGGGACGGACTCGTGAGGTCGAGCGCATAGTACCTTTTCCCATATATATATATATATAGAGTCATGCTCCCCTGCGCACCTACGCACGTGCGCACCTTTGCACACGTGCCATGGGTGTCTAATCTGAACGGTTCATGTGATGCGGAATCTTATGAAACCTTATATGACAAAATTTCACCCAAATCTAAAATTCTGGAGGGCAATTAGATCAACATCTGGCTTTCGAATGTACCTTGCTACTCCTGCGACCTATACTGGTTTATCCGTTGCTGGGCGTAGGCCTGTTATCTAGAATCACCCGAGGCCTGAGGCCACTCACGCACGCATGCATCACAGCTGTCAGCATTTGGGAAAAGGTCTCTTACCAATTCTGTATAAGTAAGTGTACGTTGTCATTAGTTCTTAGAAGCGATGTTCTGTCATTCCCAATTGATCGATATCTGCCATTGTTCGTTTGTGATGCCCCGTTGGATTTGTTCCAAGAAATGGAGTGAAGGCATTAGCTTACTCTAGGTAGTGTGGATAAGCAAATGTAGATTTTGTGTGCACAAGCGTCTGTCCCTTGTTCCAGTCTTCACTTGTGTTATTACTTATGTGTTCCGACATGTGAGTAGAAGCGCTGTGCATTTATAAATGCATAAATATGGATTATGTGAACTATAAATGAAGGAAATTTCATCTTTTGACTATTCAACTATACTAAAGACAACGAAAAACAGAGATAGAGGAAGTATACTACCATATGTGTCCCCCTTTAGAGTAAAACCGATGTCGTTCTCTAGTTAGTATGCTAGAGGGATACTAAGGTACATTTAGACTGGGGTAGGCACATTAGGAAATCTCAAAAAGGATAGAGACTGACCGTCAAAGGACAATGCTCTATTCAATGCCGTTTCTCCTGCTGTATGCATTCGGATTCGTGTTACCGAGAACCTCTCATTGCAGGTGTTATAGTCTAAATGTACCTTCTAAATGTACCTTAGTATCCCTCTAGCATACTAACTAGAGAACGACATCGGTTTTACTCTAAAGGGGGACACATATGGTAGTATACCCATAGCAAAGAGAAATGCAATCAAGGGAGAAAACTGTTTTCATTTTTCATGGCCATCATGTTTTAGATCAAAGTAAAACTTGGGTCTGGGGGGTTTCACGAGGTGCTGCTTCACATGAACGGTTCAGATTTTGGATCCACATCACGTATGATGGGTTCTAAAAAAAGTTCGTACGTAGTACGTATGAACTGGTTCGCAGGTGAGCGTTCCGCTATATATATATATATATATATATATATATATATATATATATATATATATATATATATATATATATATATATATATAACGATGTTGTGTGATGTTGTTGCATGTCGCTACGAGCTCGACGAGTTGAATCTTCTTCTTCCGCTTTGTTCTTCTCTTTATCCTTATAAAAAGGAGAAAAAAGATGAAGAAAGGATAGAGTAAGAGCATTAAAATCACGAGAGAGAGAGAGAGAGAGAGAGAGAGAGAGAGAGAGAGAGAGAGAGAGAGAGAGAGAGAGAGAGAGAGAGAGATGGGCAACGCGAGATAGTGTTCGAGTTGGGTCGCAATTGAGTTCGAATCAAATCTTCATAGCGATGTGGGTGATCTGTTTTTAAATATGAATTTTTAAATTATATATTATTTATGAATAGCTTAAATTCTGAGTATTCCTAAAATGGTAAAAAATGATTAAATTGAATTTGTTGAATTATATTAGTAATAAAATTTAGATTTTAGAATGTTTGATTTCTAAAATTTTAGAAACCAATTGAATTAAGATACGAATTACATAAATTATCTTGTTAGGTCTGTTTAAAATTTGATTTAAAACCCAAAATGTTGAAACTTAATATTTAAGATTAATCAAGGCAGATTTTAGATTATAGCTTTGATAATGAAAATTTTAGTTATCTAAATTAATTTGTTAAATAAATTTTTTTATTCAATTTAAAATTTAAAATTTTGGAATATATTAATTTAGATTAACTTGTTTAATTTAAAATTTAAAGCTAATTTAATTCTAAATGGATATATTATTTGATTTATAACAATTTGTTAAATTTGTAATAATTGGTGGAAATTAATTTATTGAGTATAAATGATAATTTAATTACTAAATATAATTTAATCCTAAATTGTTGAATTATTAGATTTATAATATTTTGCTATACTTAGATTTATTTATTTTTAAATGGATAAATTAAATCGTTGAATTTAGATGGTAATTTATTTATTAAAACTGATTTAATTTTAATTTCAATTATTTGTATTATATTTAATGATAGAAAGCTCAGAATTTTTAATGAAATTTAAGTCCAATAAAATTTTAAATTAATTTATAATAAATCCCTAAAAATATATCGGTTGCACTGGTTTGGAAATATCTCTAAAAGTATATTGAGTGCATTGCCTTGGGAATACCCCTGACAACATATTGGGTGTATTCTATTGGGAATGTCACTTAAAGTATATTAAGTGCACTGTCTCGAAAAAAATCAATAAAAATATTAACAAGGAAAGAAATCATAACCATTGGATGAATGACCCTAAAATCTATTGAATCCTTTGAAGTCTCCTTTGTGTACGTCATATGGGTATAAGTGTATACGCGGACATATATCAGAGGTACAACTAGAGTCGTAGTCTGACTAGCTAATGTTTTTTTATTTTTTCCCTAACACACACACATACCCCACACACTCACGCTGTAGTGAAATTTCACCACCTATGGTATTTGAACCCTTGACCAGGTGTTGAAACTCCTAAGAGTCTACCACTGGAGTAATAATAAGGACCCTCTGACCAGCTAATGTACGAATGAGTCCCTCACCATAGGCATTAATGCAATATGACCATCCATGTGGGTATGCTACTGTAAAGATGATGGATGTTTAATTTAATATTATGAGAATACGTGAAGATTACTGCATGCATGGCATGTTTACACTTTCAACACTTTAACTCATATTACATTTACTTCTGCATTTGAATGTGGAGATATCTCTTGTTTATAAAATCGTAATAATTTGAAAATTTTAAATTTGAGCAAAAGATGGTCACATTGAACCTATTATGTTCATCTTACTTTGAAAAATGTTATAGGTGTTACTATAATACTACGAACAAGCAAGCATTTAATATTAGATTTTTTTAAAAGGTTTATTAGGTTTAGTTTCAATTTTAAATTTCAATGTAATAGATTATCTTAAGAGTAGAGACTTAAATATTAAATAGCATGGCTTAATTCTTTATTTTATTGAGATTTAGTTCTGTGGTTCTTTTCCTTTAATTTGGGTTTGAATGTTTATTTGAATCTGAGTATGTGCATTGTACCGAAAAGTAAATAAGTAGGTTCATGTTATTGAGACATGACATAAACGTTCTAGACTTGCCACAACTTTGACGTTGGACAAAAGAAACTAGAATTAAAACTATTTTGAGTATATGTTCATGAGAATGAAAGAGAAATAACCAACATAAAGCTGAAAGTTTTGTATGTGATTGCATTGGCATGAGGCCTTGGCCTTTTTTTCATATGTTGTTTTTATAGGTTTTAAGAAGTGGTAGCCATGCGGAAGATTCCGTATCTTGCGTGAGAAGTAACAACCTTTCCAGTAGCATCTTCTATCTAGATATGGAGTCCTCCAGGCACTATGCTACCATGAGCGATGATCTTTCCAACTTCGGCAGCTTCCTATCATTTCCTTCGATTTTCCGTGGCTTCCATAAAGTTCTTGGTGTTCTCCAAAAGTATCTCTCTTTAAATTACAATCTTGGAATAGTCATGCCATGCGTAATTGCTTAAACGAGAGTCCACAATGGCATGTCTCTGTTAAATCTTTCTATATACACTAGAGGTCAAACTTACCTTGTTTTTACTGGTCATGTGTCATAAAATAGACGAATGCCTATTGGGTTCTAACCGTGCGTATGTCTGGAACTCGAAGCAAATGGTAAGATTAGATGGTATTAAGTAGGATTGAACTTTAAGTGGGATGGTATTAGATGGTATCAAGTGGGATGGGATTTTAAATCCCTTAGGGGGTGTTTGGTGCATGGTATTAGATGGGATTAGATGAGATGGAATTGCATTTGGTCCCGTGCCTATTCCACTCAATGTATGGGATGAATGGAAAAGCTTGGAACTAGATTAGACGGAATTGCATTGGGTCTCGTGCCAATTCCATTCAATGTTAGCAAGTTGTGTAGGTCCCACCATGATGTGTGGGTTATATCCACACCGTCCACCCATGTTTCAAGATCATTTTAGAGCATGGGTCAAAAAATCAGGTAGATATAAAGCTCAAGTGGACCCCACCATAGGAAATAGCAGGGGTTGAATAGCTACCGTTGAAAACTTCTTTGAGGCCACATAAGTTTTGGATCTGCCTCATTTTTAGGCCCATGCCATAAAATGAGGTTACAAAATAAATGAACAGTTTTGATATAACATGTGTTATTCTCAATAGTTTTACATGATGGTGGGTATATCCATTTAATGCACCACCGTATTACAAACATAACATGGAGTTAAGCTTATCCCATGATAACTGAGACAATCATTGCCATACGTAACAATTACATTTTTTTAATCTCATTCCACCTAATCCTCAAACACCTCCTAAGCATCTAACTTTCTTAGGAGAGACATGTCCCCATCAAATAGGTATCTATGATATGTTCCTGGTGCCAGTACCTTTATTTTTGCTTTTATGAGTGTGCCGGTATGTGACGGCTTCTCATTTGCTGATCTAAACTGTCTATGGATAGATGTAAACTCTAATACCAACAGTAAGATTTCCGTAATAAAACTTTTGTAATCCATTAAAGGACAATCACCACCTTTTCCATTGGTATGATCCACCTAAGAATTGGATCTACTTCATTTTTGGGCTCATGCTCCAAAATAATCAAAAGACTTAATACATACATCAATGTGGGCCCATGTGAGGGCCATACTGTCTTGGGTGAGGTCAGGGCTGCACCCAACTGCCTCCCTCCAAGCCAAGCCCTAAAGTCAATGGGTCTCACTTAATCCATCCTGCCCGCTCATTTCGTGGCATGAAGTCAAAAATTAATCAGATCCAAATCTCGGTGGACCATCCTATAGGAAACAATGGTGATTGAACAAACACCATTGAAAACTTTTTATGGCCCACTATAATGCCCAACGTAATGTTTATTGGCCATCCACCCTGTTGACAAGGTCATACCGACCCAGACGAAGGGAAGAAATAAAATCAACTTGATCCAAGACTTTCGTGGCCCACGATAAGTTTTTAATTGTCAATCACCTCCTCTTCCTGTTGTGTGGTCTACCTAAGATTTGGATTTGACCTTAAAAAAAGCTTTCAAAACGCATGAACAACATGGATATACATTAAATGTTGATGGGATCGTGGTTTATCTGCTTATCTACGCTGTCCATCCCTTTTCTTAGATCAATTTAAGGTATGAAATAAAAATGAGACAGATCTATCGTTCAAGTGGTAAATTCACAATACCACCAAATAGTAGGTTTAGGTTATATTAAATTCACCACCCCTGTTCGTGGCTAGAGACCGACCGGGTAAGACGCAATCCGCGTCCAGGCCGCAGCTAACCCGCTCCCGTGTAAAAGCAACAAAAAGTTAAAAGAGTAGTCGGGGATGATAAATTCTCGCTCTGAGGAATTGGCTTGCTTGAAATAGTCATAGATTCCCACAACGAAGTCTCCGTGAGAGAGATTTAAAAAGAAGGGACCAGATGTTTAGTGAGCGAGCGTGATGAGTAAACTCTGAGGGGCCCATTGGGATGTATGTGTTTTATCTAAGCCGTCCATCCGTTTCTCCAATTCATTTTAGTTTGCTGTCCCAAAATTCGAACATATATAAAGATCAAGTGGACCACACGAGATGAAACAGTGTGAATTCAATGCCTACCATTGAAAACTTAATGTGGGCCGCAGAAGCTTAGGATGAAGCTGATATTTCTATTTTACCTTCATTAATGTCTATTTGACCTTATAAACTGATTGGATGATAAATAAACATCACTGTAGTCTCTTGGAAGGTTTCAACTGTGGACGTCATTACCTCCACTGTTTTCTGTGGTGTGGTCCACTTGAGCTTTAAATATGTTTCAATTTTGGGCTCACCCTTAAAATGATTTATAAAACAGATGGACGGTGTGGGTAACATACATACATCACGGTGGGCCCCACAGAGAGCGTGGTGAGTTAATCACTACACAATCCGCGCCCTGAAAAAAAAGACCCAACGTGTGTTTTGATTCATGTGAAAGTCTCTATGCTTTCTAAAAAGAGGCATCTTACTAATCTATTCATGTGACATTTGGTGCCTTTTCATCGTTGTACCATGACCCAACGGTTAAGTAACCCATTTATTTTCATTTATAATAAAGAAGCACGATGTCTCACCCATCTTTCAATATACATACACCTTTTTTCTAGTTTTAGTAGTAAAATGGTACAGAGTTGTACCATTAAAATACAAGTAGTAGGGATAGAAATGGTGGTTGTAAGCATCGTTTGTATTATAATAATAATACAAGGGATAAAGAAAGAGTTTTGGTGATGTGAGGGGAGGTTGGCATCAACGTTCCAACAAACGCTCCGTGCACGTCATTCCTCTACCATCTCTTCCCTTGGCCTACTACTCTCTGATGCATCCACCTCGTCGGCTAGCGTCGATTCCTCACTTGCTGCCAAGTGGCAAGCCTGCATGCTTCGATGGTCGTCCCATCTTGCGTTGACCCACCTAGAAAAGGGACAAAGACTAAGGCAAAAGGATATTACTTAGAAAAATCTTCTGGTCGGGTTTTTACGTTCCCATAATAACCTTACTCTCCTTAGAATGGCATCCATGTCCTAGAAAAAGTTAAATAGTAAGGTCAAATGATAATTAAAAATTATTTTTTTAAAATTTAAATGCTAAAAACTTAAATTCTAAATCATAATTTTCAAAAAATTTTAGACCCTATTTAGATACCACCAAATAAGTTACTTTTTCTATTTACAACATTAGATAACTTATTTGAAATAAATAAGTTTAGTTTAAGATCAATTATAAATAAATTTTTTTTATTTTAAGTTACTTAATGACTTCAGCTTAATAAGTTGAAACCGAGATAAACTACTTAAACTGTAAGTAGTTTATCTTTATTAACTTACAATCCAAACTCCTTCTTAAGGATATTTTAGTTAAAATGAAAAGAAATTTTAATGCTATGCTACTTTCAACATTCAGCCTTCAATGTTAAGTGAAGGAGAGCCCAAAGAATACTATATTTTCAACGAAAATTAATTTAAGCATTTAATAAGTTAGATTTGTCAAAAGATACAAATCAACAAAAATCATTGAAAATATGAAATTTTAATGAGAATTACTAAAAATAAGTTTTATTAAATGGCGGGGGCAGATGGCAAATGGGTTAGGTCAACCATTTGCACCCTGAGTATGTGGGTTGGGACCAAAGCCCAAATGCCTAATCATCATTACATGGGTTGGGTCCACAGCCAATGCCGAGCCCGTGAATATATGGGTTTGGTTGAAGTCCAAATCCGCGGAGTGAATCTTGACCGAACTTATTAATCTATGAGTTGGGTTTGGGTCGGGTCTAAGTTGAGTTGGTCTAATTTCTAATTCCTCATTTCATATGGACTCCTATCAAGCACGTTATTACATTTTCTTTAATGTATGTTTTTAGTTATCAGTTAATGTTACTTACCTAGACTGTGTTTGGGCTGAATCTGGATGTACTTTTGGATTGTCCAAAGTAGACCCATATGAAAGTTTGTCTGGGCCAGTCGAGTGAGGGCAACTTTGAGACGTTTCTGTCCCAACCCATTTGATAATCAGGCCTTGGTTTGGCCCGAAAGCCGCCGACCAATGGATCCAATTTCAAATCCAAACCCTTTTTTCAGTTGCATGAGCCGTTGGGTGGACGTAATCCATTTTCACCCCTAGTTGTTTTCCAGGTTAAAAAATTAAAAGGAACTTCTTACAAAGAATGCAAAGATACAAGAGACATTTTATTGGAAGCTGAGAAGGGTGTGCTTGCCACTACCCTTGAAATGCCCATGCAATAAAATAAGAGAAACGAAACATACAAAAGAGGGAACATTTAGGAAAAAAAAAAAAAAAACATCCCTTGAAATGACTGGGTATGGTTTTATCAAAGGGTCTATGGGAAACTCAGTCATCCTTAAAAAGAAAAAAATTCCCATTAGCAATGAGACAAGAACATGAAGACAGCCCTCCCACTATCATCCCATCTATTCAATCTTCCCTCTATGTCTCTCCACTCTTTTAAATCAACCCCATCTCTCTCTCCTGTCCCCTAACAAATTCTCTCAATCCCAACTTCAATGGAACTCCAATTCCAACAGCGGCAACAACAGCAACAACAACAACAACCACCCCAACAAGAGATATTAGTTGGTAAAGGCAGCAAATTCAGGGGAAGAAGCAAAAGCCACAGCAGCAGCAGCAACAAGTTTGTTGGTGTGAGGCAGAGGCCATCTGGGAGATGGGTGGCTGAGATCAAGGACACAACACAAAAGATAAGGATGTGGCTTGGAACCTTTGAGACCGCTGAAGAAGCTGCGCGGGCTTACGACGAGGCCGCCTGCCTTCTCCGTGGGTCCAACACTCGCACCAACTTCATAACCCAAGTCTCATCCAATTCGCCGCTTGCTTCTCGCATTCGCAACCTCCTCAATCACAAAAAACACCAAAAACAAGAATCCCCCACTCCCACTACCACTTCTAGTACTAGTACTAATACTACTACTACCACTAGTCGCAGTGGTACAAGTTCTAGTATAAGCAGGAGTCTTTCTCATGACACGAATGAAATGACCCAATCCTCTGATAATGATTATAGACCGGATTTGAGTAATTGCAGTGAAGAATTTGATTTGGGTTCTTCACGGTCTGATCTATCGTGGGTCCTTGAACCCGGGCTTGATCGGTTTCCATTCGCCCCAGACGCTTTGGACTTGCCGAAGCAAACGTTCTTGCCGGAGAACGTGGATTCGGAGACGGCAGAATTCGAGCGTATGAAGGTGGAGAGACAGATATCGGCATCGCTGTATGCGATCCATGGTGTTCATGAGTACTTGGAGACTGTCCATGATCCTACAACAGAGGCGTTTTGGGACCTACCACCTCTGTGCCAGTTGTTCTGCCAAACCTGATGGTTTGATCATCATCTCTTCCTCTTTTTGTTTTTTTTTTTTTTTTTTTTTTTTTTTAAAGTCTCCTCTTCCTTTCTTTTCTCTGTTTGCATTGAGAAAGCTGAAGGAGAAGATGTTTTAATTCCAATAACTAGATTTAGAGGGATGGATTGGGTTATACTGTCAATTGAATCTATTAGCAATATCTTCTCAATTGCTTATTTGCAATTTTTATTTTTATTTTTCTTTTTAAAGGATGATCTGGTGCTCCTAGTTGCATCAGGCCACTGGACAGTACAGTAGATCGATCCGGAACGTACGTTATGTTCAGCATGCATTTTTCTACCAAACAAAAGATCACAGCGGTCGTCAAACGATTCTAACCATCCGATCAAAAGCCTGTAAAATGGACATTTATTATTATTTAAGTAAAAATAGGCATAATCCATCTATTTCTTGGGTGCAATCATCAATTAATTGTGGTTTTAAAAAACAACTTTTATCTGGCAATCCTAACCATCCCATCCATGGCCTGGAAAATGGATGGATAGAAAAAAGAAGATCGACTTACAGATGAATCAGATCATTGATCTCTTGTTTGCCTGGTGGACCAGTAAATGTGTGCTGGACCTAATGGATGGTCCAGATTGATCGATGACCGGATATAACTAGGAATCTATAACTCAGGTGGCTATAAGAAAGAATCATATGCTCTCTCTATTGTTATGTTAATTATGGAGGCATTCCCCAAAGTCGTACAAGTTGGGTAATCGTAACCAACGGCTGAGATCAAAAGGACCAGATACTTCCAATCGGTGGCAAGGATGGTGTGAATAGTTTGATATTTGCTTCATGCCGCAACAAAGATGGGTTATAAAAATGACCGGTATGGATCCATCATGCTTACGCCACTTGCATATTAGACCCGATCATTTGGATACTAGGTCACCGCCAAAACTTAATCATCGATTCCAATGTCAACGGCCCCTCATTCGGTTTATAATTATACATGCGGGTGTATCTATGAATGGGTAGACATGCATGCATGCATTTCAAAGTCTCCGCCCCTTCGTTGGGGCTTATGATTTGTACATGCGGGCCTCAACATAGATGGATGATAACGAAAGAAACAAAGAAAAGAAAAGAAAAAGGCTCATATTCCAACCCTTGGATTATTCAACTACTAAGGAGTCTGCAGGGAAAGGAGAGTCGAATGATGGGAGGTTTTAAAAAACGTTCCAGTTAAAGGAAAAAAATTTCGTGGCTTTTCCCGATCTAAGGCAAGGCCCATCCATATAAGCGGTCTGTATCATCTAAAGGAGTGCGGATCCTGTGTGTCCTGGGGGCAGGAACTTCCTCCCTCCAGCGTTTTCATTGGTCAACGTCACTGTAAGGGCTACTTCATTCATTTTTTAAAACATGTTTCAAAAACGTACGTTTAATAAGGACCAGGACGGTGACGTTAAACGGAAGCGGTTTGCGTGCCGTGTAACTCAGTATGGTGAGCCTAACGAGTAAAGACCGTGGAGCCCACCTTCATTATCATCCGTGCATTGTATCAACTTCACCATCTCTTTTATCATTTAATTTTAATGTTTTACAACAAAAATTAATCATATCCAAAGATCAAGTGTACCACACTACCTGAAAAAGTATGAATTGAATTCTACCATTGGAAGATTTTGACACACACGAAAGTTTTATATCAAGATAATATTTGTTTTTTCCATTCATCCATGTCTTTGTGGTCTTATAAATAGTTTGGACGAAAAATAAATACCATTGGGGGCTTAGAAACACTTCAATAGAGAAAATTAATACTTCTACTGTTTCCTTTGATATGGTCTACTTGAGTTTTTGATATACTTCAGTTTTAGACTCAACTCTTAAAATGATTTTAAATAGTGGGCCTAATAGAATTTACTCAGTACGATAAGACTTGGTATACAATCTAATTTCACGTGTTTAATGGGGGCGCGGATTTTCCGCCAATGCCTAATATTTTGGTATTTTCACTTCATCCTAGTAAAAATGATCTTATAAATAGTTTGGATAGCATATAAACATCAAGAGGCCCAGGAAGGTTTCAATAGTAGAAGATTTCAATAGTAGGAATTTCTTTCTCCACTGTTTCATCTTGTATGGCCCAGTTGAATTTTTGATCATCCTAATTTTTTGTTACATGTCTTAAAATGAGCTCTAAAAATGGATGAATAGATTGGAATTCTTATAAACATCGAGGTAGACCCCACCATATATCCCAGCGCTAGAACTTCATGCAAAAGGCATTTCCCAGTGAATTCGCATCCACAATTTCCATTGGAAACTAATTGGCTACTCCCCCGTCACTCTGTGCTATGTGGGCCCACCATGATGTATGTGTTTCATCCATGCTGTCCATCTATTTTTCTAGATCATTTTGTGGTCTGAGACAAAAAATGAGGTATAACCCAAACTCAAGTGGACCACATTACATGAAACAGTGTTGAATGAACGTTGACCATTAAAAACTTTTTGGTTGGATCAAGCTGATCTTTGTTTTTTCCCTTCACATAGGTCTTTATGACCAAACCAACAGATTGGATGTCAAATAAACAGTCCGGTGGGCATTAGGAGGACTTTAATGATGGATATCCAATTACCATTGTTTTCCTGTGATGTGGTCCATATGAGATTTATATCTCTCTCATTTTGGGGATCAACTCCTAAAATTATACGTAGAAATAGATTAACGGAATGGATGAAACACATACATCATGGTGGGGCTCACAGAGTACCGACCACCACACCACTAGGCTGGTGATAGGGGGAGTAACCAATCCGCTTTCATTTCCATTTAGGATTCGGCGCCACATTGAATAGTGAGACTCGCTATTGAAGTGATGTCACCCATTTATATGGGTCCCACTATGATGTATGTTTTGTATCCACACTATCCATCTATTTGGAGAGATCATTTTAGGGCATAAGCCAGAGAATGAATCAGATCCAAAACTCAAGTGGACCCCACCACAGAAAATAGTGGAGAGAGTCACGCCTTCCATTTATTACAACTGAATCCAATCCAAACCTCGTTACTTTGTCTACTGAACCTCGTCACTTTGTACTACAATTTCGTCACTTTATCTACAAAGTGTAACTTCGTCACTTTATCTAGTGAACTTCATCACTTTGTACTACAACTCCGTCACTTTGTCTACTGAACCCTGTCACTTTGTACTGCCACCCCGTCACTTTATCGATTGAAATCAATCACTTTGTTCTGCAACCTCGTCACTTTGTCTAATATACCTTGTTACTTTATACTATAATCTCGTCTCTTTGTCTACTGTACTTCATCACTTTGTGTTGCAATATCGTCACTTTGTCTAGTGAACCCCGTCACTTTGTACTGCAACATCGTCACTTTGTCTACTGAACCCCGTTACTTTGTACTATAACCTCGTCACTTTGTCTACTGTAACCGTGACTTTGTACTGCAACCCCGTCACTTTATACTTTAACCTCATTACTTTGTTTAGTGAACCCCGTCACTTTGTATTGCAACCCCACCACTTTGTCTAGTGAACCCCGTCACTTTGTACTACAATCCCTTCACTTTGTCTACTGAACTTCATCGTTTTATATTACAATATTGTTACTTTGTCTACTGTACCGAGTCACTTTGTACTGCAATATCGTCACTTTGTCTACTGTATCTCGTTACTCTGTGAAGTACCTCGTCACTTTGTGATGGGGTTTTACTAGATAAAGTGATGGGGTTAAGTAGGGTTACTGGACAAAGTGACGGGGTATAGTAGACAAAGTGACGAGGTTATAATACAAAGTGACTGGGTACAGTAGACAAAGTGACGATGTTGCAGTACAAAGTAATGGAGTTTAATAGATAAAGTAACGGGGTTGCAGTACAAAGTGACGGGGTTCACTAGACTGTGATGAGGTTGCAATACAAAGTAACAGGGTTCACTAGACAAAGTGACGAGGTTCAGTAGACAATGTGACGGGATTGTAATATAAAGTGACGGGGTACAGTAGACAAAGTGACGAGGTTGCAGTATAAAGTGACGGGGTTGCCTTTTGTATATGGATAGGATAGGCGCTTCGTAAGCTTTTCCTTTGCGGGGAGCCCGAAATTTTTGTAACTCTTATTGAACATCAATATACACACCTTCTTTTTTTCCAGGGTTGCATAGACAAAGTGACGGGGTTGTAGTACAAAGTGACGAGGTTTGGATTATATTTAGTCGTAATAAATGGTGGGCATGACTCTCTCCACTCTTTTCTGTGGTGGGGTCTACTCGAATATTGAATCTGATTCATTCTTTGGCTCATGCCCTAAAATGATCTTTCCAAATGGATGGACAGTGTGGATACAAAACATACATAATAGTTGGACCCATATAAATGGGTGATATCACTTCCCCACCATGATGTATGTGTTTCATCTTTTCCGTTAATCTATTTTTACATATAATTTTAGTGGTTGATTTCAAAAATGAGAGGGATATAAATCTCATATGGACCACACCACATGAAAACAATGGTAATTGAATATCCAACATTAAAGTCCTCCTAAGGCCCACCGTACTATTTATTTAACATCCAATATGTTGGCTTTATCATAAAGACCCAGGTGAAGGGAAAAAACAAAGATCAACTTGATCCAAAACTTTTATGGTCCTCAAAAAGTTTTTAATGGTCAACGTTCATTCAACACTGTTTCATGTAATGTGGTCCACTTGAGATTGGGTTATACCTCATTTTTGGTCTCAGATCATGAAATGATATAGAAAAATAGATGGACAACATGGATGAAACACATACATCATGGTGGGCCCACATAGCACTGAGTGGCAGGGGAGTAGCCAATACGTTTCCAATGGAAACCGTGGATGCGGATTCACTGGGGAAAGCCTTTTGCATGAAGTTCCAGCGCTGAGATGTATGGTGGGGTCCACCGAGATGTTTATAAGAATTTCAATCAATTCATCCATTTTTAGAGCTCATTTTAAGACATGTAACTAAAAACTAGGACGATAAAAAACTCAATTGAGCCATACAAGATGAAACAGTGGAGAAAGAAATTCTTACCGTTGAAACCTTCTTGGGCCTCTTGATGTTTATAGGCCATCCAAACTGTTTATAAGGTCATTTTTACTAGGATAAAGTGAAAACACCAAAATATTAGACCGATGCAAAACTTTTGTGGCCATATAAATATTTCAACGGTGGACACTAAATCCCCACTGTTTCCTCTCGTGTGGCCCACTTGAGCTTTGTATATACATTAGTTTTGGTATGATGTCCTAAAATGATATCTAAAAATGGATGAACGGGATGTATTTATCACAAACGTCACAGTGGGCCCATCCAGAATCCTTGCGTAGGATCTTACTGCAAAAGGTTTTGGCAAGAAATTCACGTCCCTGTTAGACATGTGAAATCAGATTGCATACCGAATCTTATTGTACTGAGTAAATTTTATTGGGCCCACTGTGAATTCATGTGGTTTATCCACGCCGTCCAGCTGTTTTTTCAGATCATTTTAAGGAGTTGAGCCCAAAATTGAAGTATATCAAAAGCTCAAGTAGACCATACCAACGGAAAGAGTGGAAGTATTGATTTTTACTATTGAAGTGTTTCTAAGCCCCCAATGATGTTTATTTGTCATCCAAACTGTTCATAAGATCACAAAGACATGGATGAATGGAAAAAACAAATATCAGTAGAATTCAATTTATACCGTTTCAGGTGGTGTGGTCCACTTGATCTTTGGATATGATTAATTTTTATTGTAAAATCCTAAGATTAGATTATAAAAAAGATGGATGAAGTTGATACAATGCACGAATGACAATGACAGTGGGCATCACAAACTTTACTCATTTGCTTACCCTATAGAGTTACTCAGCTCGCAAACCGAATCCATTTACCATATCTCTTTAAATATATTTAAAAAATTGATGATGTAGCCCTTACAATCACGTGACCAATGAAAACGCTGGAGGCAGGCAGTTCCTGCCTCCAGGACACAGAAGATCCGCACTCCATTTGAAGACGATCTATTGACTGAAGTCCCTGCCTATCCGGATCCTTGCTCTTGGTCGGGTGGTAGACTCTCGTGAGTTTCAACACCCGGTAAAGTGTACGGGAATCCATAGGTGGTCAAAACCCACTACGGCGTGAGCGTGTGGGAGTGTGTGCATGTGTGTAACACAAAAAGAAAAAAAAAACGTCCCTACCTATCCATACAATGGGAGCGGATTAGCTAAGGTGTTATCCTAACATTGTGGGGCTCAAATTGATGCATTTGCTGTATATCCAAACCGTCCATCCATTTTTCCATATCATTTTAGAACATGATCACAAAACTTAAGAAGACGAAAATTTCATTTGTACCATATCACTAGAAACAGTGATAAATGATCATCAAAATTTTTTTATAGGCTTCAAAAGTTTTTGGATCAATCTGATATTTGTGCTTTTCCTTCATCCAGGTCTTCTTGACATTATCAAAAGGTTGGATGGCAAATAAACATGAGAAAAACCTGACGATGGGCCCTTTGGAAATTTTAACTGTGAGGTACTCAATCAACACTATTTCATGTGGTGTGGTCCAACTGAGATTGGATCTGCTTAATTTTTGGGACCAGGTCCTGAAATGATCTGGAAAAAACGGATGGACGGACTGGATATACAACACATCATCAAGGTGGGCCCTACGATAAGGGTAACACCTAATCCGCTCCCCTTTGCAATACGCTGGGTTGTATTCTAGCGGGGCTGTATCCATGTGCAACGTTGGCAATGGGCTCGGCGCCTGGCCCTAGGCTGGGCCTCTAAATTTCTCCTGAGGCTTGGGCCAGGCCTGATGTAGGGCTGGGCTGGGCTAGAGCCAGTGATAGATGATCCACCCAGCTCGTTGGCCCAGTCCAAGGACCCATTATAATGGTTTAGAGACACAATGGTACTTGATTGACGTATATGTGTACTTTAAATATAATTATTTGGTTATAGGGTCATGTTTCAGTGATCCAAACTGCTATAAGGTAGGATTATTGGGATATTGCAATCGGGTAAATGATCCCAGCTACTTATTACAAGTGGGTAACTACTGAAGAAAGGCTCCGATCTCAAACACGTGTTCGGCTGATCGGAGG
The DNA here is from genome assembly GCA_037074715.1 of Magnolia kwangsiensis. Classification (NCBI taxonomy): domain Eukaryota; kingdom Viridiplantae; phylum Streptophyta; class Magnoliopsida; order Magnoliales; family Magnoliaceae; genus Magnolia; species Magnolia kwangsiensis. The sequence goes on from CM073581.1 coordinate 105,911,686, forward strand.
CATGTTCCTCTTCGATGTTGTAGAATAAGCTTGTGCTACAACAAATTGGGTGCAGAGGTCACCGTAGCATAAATCCCAAATCCAATCCGCCCACAAGGTAAGCTCATCCGTGTTCAACCCTTATGACAGAAATCAGCCTGATCAATAACCCAGGTTGGTCACACCAAAGGGAATAGTTGGGATGAGGACTTCCACCATTCAAACCTTGAAGATTGTTTGTGGTGCTAACTTTGTTTTGCATATTGCATCCAATCCATTCAAATGAAGTGCCCTGTCTAGATGAATGGTGCACTCCAAAGAAACTTGCTATTCCATAACTCATCCGGGCCCATCAGGTGATTTTATAAGTTTTGGGTGATTTTACATCGTGCGTACCGAAGGAGCTTTGAGTTAGTTTTATTTATGGGATCTAACGAGAACAGGAGGGAAGCAGATGATGGACGGATTTGATTTGTAACAGATTGAAGGTGGCCCCAAACGTTCTCCAGAGGAACCGACCCGACCTCTCATTGCCAATCCAGTACAAACCGTGGGAGCAGTCGTCTTAGGAGGCATACAGGCAGGTTTTACTGTAAGGCTGGAACCGGGAGCCAGAGGACTCCCCTGTAAGGCTAGCTCTGTGGGGCCTACCTTGATGTTTGTGTCACATCCAAATCCGTTCATCCATTTTTACCAACTCGTTTTACGAAACAGTGCGGATGGAAACGCCCGCCATTAAAATTTTCCTGAGGGCCACAGTGATGTTTATATGCCCTCCAACCCTTATGGTGATTCCCACTTGATGAAGGGAAAGCACAAATATCAGCATGATCCAGAACTTTGGTGGCCCCTAATAAGGTTTCAACAGTGGATGCTATTGAGAAAAGTCTTAAATCTGTTTTTTTCCTAGTGTTGCTCGATCGGTCGTGGGTTAGCCTAGACCGGTCGTGGGAGTCTATTCGACCAGTCGAGTAGTGCTCGACTCAAAGTCCAGCGAATATAAAGAGTTGTGGTTCGAGATGCTCGATCGGTCGTGGGCCGTGCTCGACCAGTCGTGCAGTCCACTTGACCAGTCAGAGGTTATGCAGATTCGTTCCGCAATTTTGTGTGGATTGCGGATTTTGCGTCCTTTCGCAACTGGGATGTGGAAGGAAGTTGCCTAAACTATAAACAGGTGTTTCTACGGCTTTTCTAGGTGAATGAGAAAGCTTTCTAAAGGGGTTCCAGGGAAATTAAAGGGTGTAGCAAGGGTGAGATTCGAGGTTGTTCGAATTGGGTAAGTCCTTTTTCTTTGTAATTTCTGTTTTCATAGTGGAGATCTGTCGCTTTGTGCCGTGATTTTTTTCCGAAAGAGTTTTCCACGTTAAATCTGGGTGTTCTCTGTGTTCTCTTGTGTGCTTGGTGCCATTGAATTGCTATCCTAGATCTAGATCTGTGTGATTCCGCAGGTTAAAATCCATAACAAGTGGTATCAGAGATATCGTTGGGGCACAGATCTGAATCTGAGGGATTAGTAATAATCGCGAGTGTCAGGTATGAGTTTGAGAAGTACTCAGGGAAAAATAATTTTGAGTTATGGAAGGTTAAGATGATTAGCATGTTAACCAAGTAAGGCGAAGATGGTGCTCTTGAGGAGCGGAAGTCTACTATGACTGATGTTAATTGGAATACTCTTGATAAAAAAACTTTATCATCGATCCGTTTATGTTTCACGGATGAGGTTCTCTACAACGTCATGAGGGAGAAAACTGTGGTTGGTTTGTGGGTGAAGTTAGAGGATGTCTATGCGAAGAAATCCTCAGAAAATCGCCTACACTTGAAGCGGCAGTGGTATAACTTCAAGATGACAGAGGATGAAGATCTGGAGGCTCACATCAGCAACTTTAATAAATTAGTTTACAAATTGTTGGATATGGAGGAAGTGATGAAAGATGAAGAACAAGCATGTATGTTGCTGAATTCTTTCCCGGCGTCCTATGAGGCATTCAAGGACACTATGTGTAGCTTGAATAAAACCCTGAGTGTCGATACAATTATCGCAGCCCTTCAAGGGAAGGCTATGAGACAATTGAACAACGACATGGGAACGTCTTCTGATGCACTGTTTACAGTAGGTAGGAATTCTGGACAATGTACAGGTTCTTCTGGTTCTAGATCCAAATCCAGGGGCAAGGGCAAAGAAAGTAAAGTGTTGGAATTGTGGGAAGGAAGGACATGTGAAGAGGGATTGTGAAAATCCTTAATTGAAGATGGAAGATTCTGAGGCTTCATGTAGGGAAGCCAATGTTGCCACGTCAGATGGATCGAGTGGATGTGATAGTCATGTTTTATCTGTGTTTTTGCTCAGACGGTCATACGATGATCGTAAGGACGAGTGAATGCTAGACACAGAGGCATCTTTTCACATGACTCCTCATCAGAGTTGGTTCACCAGCTACAGGGAGTGCGATGGTGGACAGGTATTTATGGGCAATGACATTGCCTGTAATGTTGTGGCTGTTGGTTCTGTGCGCATCAGGATGTTTGATGGGGTGGAGCGTACTTTGACAGATGTGAGGCACGTTTATGATTTGAAGCAGAATCTGATTTATCTTGGTGTGCTTGAGGCAAAAGGATACAAGTACACAGATATTGATGATGCTCTTAAAGTATCCAAGGGGGCACGGGTAATCATAAAAGCGCAACGATTCGGTAACTTGTACAAGTTGATTGGGAGCACTTCAAAAGGTGGAGCTACGGTGAATGTAGCGAATTCCACCTGTGCACGTGTGTGGCATGTTGGGCATGGCCACATGAGAAAACAAGGTAGGAAGGCTGAGACGTGAGGACAGGGATACAGAGCAGGTGGAGCAGCCACCTGTGAGAAGAAACACACGGCATGATGGCGGGATATCGGCGAGGTACATGGATGACTCTAATATCGAAGGGGTATTCATCTTTTATTCAGATGGCTCTAGATGTGCCTGGTGCTGAGAAGTAAAAGGTGACTATGGGCGATGTGATGGACTCGTTGTACCAGACCGACATATGGGAGCGAGTGGAGCTTCCAGTGGGTCGGAAAGCAGTTGGATGCTGGTGGATCTTCAGGAGGATACAATATAGATACAGAGTGAGGTTGGTGGCGATGGGTTATGCTCAGGGAGAAGGGATCGACTTCTCAGAGATATTCACGCCGACGGTATAACAGGTGTCTATTAGACCAGTGATTGACGCTGGTTGACCAATGTGATCTTGAGATAGAAGGAAAGATGTGGAGTTTGCACTTTTGCAAGGGAAAGTGAAGAGCAGATCTACATGAAGCAACCAGGGCGGTTCAAAGTGAAAGGGGCTGAGAAAAGACTTTGCAGGAGGTCGTTGTTCGGCCTGTCGCCTAGGCAGTGGTTTGATTCCTTTATGGTGGGTCAGGTATTGTATGTTGATGACGTGTGGATCGTCAATTATGACATGTCTGAAATCAATATATTGAAGACTCGGTCAATTAGAACATTGAGAATGAAGGATCGGTGGATTGCAAAGATGGTTCTCGGCGTTGAGACTGAAAGAGGAGTAGACTTTAGTAATCACAGGAGGAATACCTTATGTGTAGGTATTGATCCAGGATCTGATAGGCCAAGTAAAGCTGGAGAGTGTTCCCTACGTATCTTTCATCAAGTTTTCCTTAGGATTTATCCCAAAACAGATGAGGAAAAGCAGGATATCTCATGAGCCTTATTCGAATGCACTGGACAGTGTATGCCATGGTGTGGTTTAGACTGGTTATTTCACAAGCTATCAGTGTTGAGAAGACTACGTCTTTTCTTTCGAGAAGACGGGAGCAAAGGTGGTTGAGCATGTGGATTTTGATCCAGCAGATATGCTCACCTAGGTTGTTCCTGTAGAGAAGTTCAAATTCTATAAAACTTCTCTGAGCTTGGCGATAACATAAAAGGAAGACGGGGTGTGCATGAGAAGCTATGATGTGATACAGAAATAAGAGAAGAGGTTAAGGAGCTACACGGTTGAAGATTGAAGACTTGGTGGAGATTGTTGAGAAAAGTCTTAAATCTGTTTTTTTTTGTTATTGCTCGACCGGTCGTGGGTCAGCCTCGACCGGTCGTGGGAGTCTATTCGACCAGTCGAGCAGTGCTCGACTCAAAGTCTAGCGAGCATAAAGAGTTGTGGTTCGAGGTGCTCGACCGGTCGTGGGCCAAGCTCGATCGGTCATGGGTGACGCTCGACCGGTCGTGTAGTCCACTCGACTGGTCGTAGGTTACGCAGATTCGTTCCGCGATTTTGTGTAGATTGCGAATTTTGAGTCTTTTCGCAACTAGGATGCGGAAGGAAGTTCCCTAAACTATAAATAGGTGTTCCTAGGGCTTTTCTAGGTGAATGGGAAAGTTTTCTAAAGGGGTTCTAGAAAAATTAAAAGGTGTAGCAAGGATGAGATTCGAGGTTGTTCGAATTGAGTAAGTCCTTTCTCTTTGTAATTTCTGTTTTCATAGTAGAGATCTGTCGCTTTGTGCCGTGGTTTTTTTCCGAAAGAGTTTTCCACGTTAAATCTGGATGTTCTCTGTATTCTCTTGTGTGCTTAGTGCCATTAAATTGTTATCCTAGATCTAGATTTGTGTGATTCCGCAAGTTAAAATTCCCAACAGATGCTTCATGCTTTCCTGTGATGTGGCCTACTTAAATTTTGTATCTCCCAATATTGGCTCATGTCCTATAATGAGATTGCGAAATGTATGGCAGAGTGAATATAACGCAAACATCACGGTGGGACTCACAGGGTTATAGGGGATTTTAGTAACGCCACGTTACTGGCAAGTCGCAGGGATTTCCGTTCCTCTGCGCATGTGCCCAGCTAGGTGTTATCCCTCCTGTCCATCTAAGCCAAGTTGGATTCACCAAAAGATCACGCAGATCCCACCAACACTCGAATAGGAAGTGATTAGAGAGGTGGACGTGATTAGAGAGGCTACATGTATACAGCACACGTATCAGAAATCCTGGCCATTCATCAGGTAGGAAGCAGTTTGAACATGCCATATTTAAAATCAGGGTAGCACACTCATCAAGTGAGATAAACATGCATCTTGAATCTGGACCGTTTTACTTCTTTTTTCTATTTCTTTTTCTTTTTCTTTTTCTTTTTTTTGACAGAAATTTTCTTATACAATTTTGATTCGAAATATCAGTGGAACAGTATAATTCTTCGCCAATGGTACGTTCATCGTGTACCCCACCTGATAAATGTTTGACATGTGTTCTATCTCCACATCCAACCGGGGGTGCATGCTCCTATTTAAAAAGGTTTCCTCTCCAATTTGATCAGCCAAATGGCTTGAAACTGATATTTGATACTCTGGCAGCATAAACACCGAATGGTATTTGTGGCATGCATTTTTATTTTCCAAGTAAACCCAAGAATAAATTGGCTGATCAATATTAATCTCGGATACAGTATGTGTCCATAAGTAACAGTACAAAAAATAAATTGGTTAATCAATCCCAACGCCAGATTTATGGACACATTTTTTATTGAAATTGGACCCCTGATATTTTTCATTTAAAACTGTCCAACGAATGTCTACCAATCCAATAACTAAAAAATCAAGTAAACTTAATTTTTGGTGCATGGTGCATTTAAACTGGAACCCATAATGTAGACAGTTTAATTTGATTTAATTATATGCCACATATGTAATTTCAAAAGAATCTCTAAATGCCTGCGTATCCCCTGATCTTGACTCGGGATCAAGCGTGTAGATCCTACTAGGACCACCTTCTAGATGGTCCAACGATTACCAACCGTGTCATTTGACACACCGTCTTGGGGGATTGGCAAAAGTTGGACTCCCCAAAAATAAGGTCTATCCAACCATCTTATGAGCCAATACATGAAACTGAAGGTTTTTGGATGGATGTTCATCTTCCGTGGTGTGGCCTGCTTAACACTTGTATAAGCCTGTTTTTTAGAGCATCTCATCATTACGGCGGAGTACCCCACCGCATATGCCCAATGTAGTGGGCCCAACCCCTTGAACACGAGAACAACCATTCAAGAACTTTCAAATTCAGGTGGTGACTTTATGATGGTTAGCTTGGTCTTATTTATTATTATTATTATTTTTTTTTTCTCTTAGGAAATCAATTTTACACGAATAATTTTTAATAAACAATTTCATAAAAATAAAATTATTTATTGAAAATCAATTCTACACCTCTTAAAAAGCAATGCCACCTAGAAGTTGTGGTGCTAATAGTTGCATTACGATGGTCCAATCCATTGATCTAAAATATTTGAATATTCATTGCATGGACTACCGTCCTAATGTCACACCATTTTGACAAAATTAACCATTTGAACAATGGCCTTTAATTGGAAGTTCACACAAAATTAGGTCCAATGAACAAAATTTGATCCATCTATTTTGGCTCATCATGAATTGTTTCTAATACTACAGTATCACTTTTGTTAGGCAACCATGGCTTGGCAAAGGGATGGTTATGGAAAATAAGGTCAAATCAAGTACGGATTGAATGATGCAATCAATGTGATTGTTGCATTGTGTCCTATGAAATGTATTATGGACTTAACAGACAGTTCAGATTGATCAATTGCACCATCTGAGCGAACGATGCAACTAGGAGAACAATAAACTTAATCCAGACTACTTTTTCCATTTTCCCCACTACGGATGGACCATTCCCAAAGTACACTTAAGATTAGGATATCCCAAATCACTTAAATATGGATAGTTGATGTATTAATCTTCTCAATCATCGATTTGTTAGACACAAATCCAAAGTTAGGATGTCATATGGATGCTTTTTATTTTTATTTTTTATATTTTTGTGAAATAGACAATCCAGGGTTTCCACAGCTGCCATCCCAAACCACATTCGATTAATAACCGCATTTCAATTTGGAGTCTGATTTCACGGTTTTTTTTTTTTCTTTCAATAACAGTTAAAATAAATCAACCAACCTCACAGCTGGACAAGTTTGATTTTTGGGCTAGGACATGTTCACAGTGGACAACATATCATGAATGTACTACATTGCCAGGTGCAGCAAAGCCTTCTATCCATGTCGGGTGTGTCAGCAAAAACCCATAAAGGAATGAGAAGGGTGATGTGAAATCATTACTAGCACTAATAGAAGAAACTGAGATATATCATTGCCATGAGAAGGGTGATGTGAAATCATTACTAGCACTATTAAAAGAAACTGAGATATATCATTGCCAAGAGAAAAACCACGTAGAAACACATACACAAGAGTACGAGAAACAGACCCATTGAGCATGGGTAAATGATGACACACACAAGTTATGGAAGGGTGCGGTGAATTACCAGCACACTACAATATGTAACCGCAACTCAATAATCTTCACCCTCATCTATGTCATCATCAACACCTTCTGCTCCTACCTCCTCATAATCCTTCTCAAGAGCAGCCAAATCCTCGCGTGCCTCTGAGAACTCACCTTCTTCCATCCCTTCCCCAACATACCAGTGGACAAACGCGCGCTTGGCGTACATAAGGTCAAACTTGTGGTCGATGCGAGAAAACACTTCAGCCACCGCTGTGTTGTTGCTGATCATGCAGACGGCCCGCTGGACCTTGGCTAGGTCACCTCCTGGGACCACTGTTGGAGGCTGATAGTTGATTCCGCACTTGAAACCAGTTGGGCACCTGCGGTTCCACCATTCTCATCAATTGCTACACAAGAAGTGAAGAAAAAAAAAAGGGACACTAGATATCACTCGGATTGACACTTCGAGATCTGACAAACTGTAGACTAAATTATATCAGAGAAGACAGTGAAGAGTTGGTTCCAAGTACTAGGTAGATGTTTACAGCCGACTGCTATAAAACCTACAGATAGAAGCAGCAGCAGCAAAAAGACTCCAAGGAAGCAACAAGGTATTGGCAGTTGTCCAAATCTAACTATTTATTGGGGAATGCTACTATAGGGTTAGGCCTATGAGACCAGCTCCCACATCATCCTAGGTTGAAAATGTGATTGTTTTCTTCCACTGGGCCACATCATGGACACCTTCGGGACAATCATGACTGTCTGATCAGTGGATGGTTAGGATCATCCGACCAATTCATTTTTTGGCTATATGTAGCCCACTGGATGAAAGATCCAGATGATGCTGATCGAAGGAGCCACCAGTCCCCTTTTCCTTAAAGAACAAAAGAGATTCAATTTTAATAAGTTAAATTCAAGGTGTCCATGCAGCCATGATGACCAAATCATGTATGCAGGAACAGAGATGGGCCTGGATGTCAATACAACAAAATTTCTAAAACAAAACGAATGGGCAAATGGAGATGGTAACAGAAATCAGTGTATATAAGATTTGAGAAAAGAAGTATTTGGCCTTATCCCACAACAAACATTAGTAACCTATAGCACCTGCATTGATGCATTGGCACGAGATAGCTGCTATCCATACATCATAACCATAAATAAGCATCAGAATGTAGAGATATCTGCTGCTTATGGATCAAGACAAATCTACCAACTAATTCTTGTATAGTTATAGATTCTCACCAGTCAACAAACTGAACAGTTCGTTTGGTTTTAATAGTTGCAACGGCAGCATTCACGTCCTTGGGAACGACATCTCCACGGTACATTAAACAGCAGGCCATGTATTTCCCATGCCTCGGATCACATTTTGCCATCATACTTGAAGGCTCGAAAACTGCGTTTGTAATTTCAGGAACAGATAGCTGTTCATGGAATGCTTTCTCAGCAGAGATAACAGGAGCATATGAGGAAAGCATGAAATGGATTCGAGGGTATGGTACAAGATTGGTCTGAAACTCGGTAATATCAACATTGATTGCTCCATCAAATCTCAATGAAGTAGTCAAAGATGATATAATCTGAGATATCAACCGATTCAAATTAGTGTAAGTTGGTCTCTCAATGTCTAGGGATCTCCTGCAAATATCATAAATAGCCTCATTGTCCAAAAGAACTGAAACATCTGTGTGTTCAAGGAGGGAATGAGTGGAAAGCACACTGTTATAAGGCTCCACAACAGCTGTAGAAACCTGCAAAAGGATGACAGCACGAATGAGCTGAAATCCACACTACAATGAACAAACACAAAATTCTCAGCCCAGAAACTTTGAATCATGAACTTCTAGCAAACACCGTAAATAGAAACTGTATATCCAAGAAAGAAACAGAAATTTCACCATGGAATAAAATGGAAGAGAATCACAACTAAATAATTTCATATTGTTCTTGCTACAGAAAATAAGAAGAAAGCTTAAATGCATCATCTACACACAAAAGAAAAAGGCTAAATAATTCAGCATAAACCATTCATAGAAGAGCATCACTGATACATTATTACCTGTGGAGAAGGATAAATGGTGAACCCAAGCTTCGACTTTTTCCCGTAATCCACAGACAACCGTTCCAACAATAAGGAACCCAAACCTGATCCAGTGCCGCCACCAACAGCACTAAAAACCAAAAAGCCTTGCAAACCAGTGCAGTTGTCTGCTAATTTTCTCACCCGGTCGAGGCATAGATCTACAATTTCCTTCCCAACTGCAACTCATAACCAAAAAACAGTTAAAACCCAGAAGGGTAGAAGAAACATAGACCTCTAACAGACTCCAAAAGCTAAGCAGACGAAGGGAACTTGCTAGTATAATGTCCTCTGGCAAAATTGTTGGCAGCATCTTCCTTGCCCGAAATAAGTTGCTCCGGATGAAAGAGTTGCCTATACGTGCCAGTTCTAACTTCATCAATGACAGTGGGCTCCAGATCAACAAATATAGCTCTTGGAACATGCTTGCCAGAGCCAGTCTCGCTGAAGAAGGTATTAAAAGCATCATGTCCATAACCTACTGTAGTATCACTGTAGAGAAAAGAGATCTCATGAGATTTCCAACATCATTGAGTTTCAAAAGCCATCACACCAGCAATTTTTTGGATCCAAATAAAGACAAGCAAACCAGAGGATCACACCATGATCGTTAAAAAGAAAAGCTTAAGACAGTAGATCTGCTTATTTCAACTTAATGGAACGTCTGCAGCCAAGAGAATCCTTAGAAATAAATTCAAGTTACGTAACTTGAATCCTTCTAATGAATGCAAATTTGTCAAGATCAAGCTCAAGGGACAGGAACATTTTCAGCCATCCATCAAGAAAGGCTGTCACCAGGTACCATTTGTCAAGAACTTCAAACACAAACAATCAATTTATATCTACATAAATGATCATATATCTAGACAAATGATCATCATGAAAATGACAGAATCAGACAATAAAAGGAACCATTTTCAACTCTATCAATAACAAGCAAAACAAGCACAATTATAAAAACACTCCACCAACAAGATGTCCTACTATACAATCAAAGATTATTAAGTTATAGATATTAGAAATATGACAAAAGACAAGAATTCTTCAGGATTAGGACGCTTCCATCCTTTCCACAAAGAAATATACATGTGAACTGGAGAGCAACACCAGAAACATAACGTCCTCCCAAATTGGAGGAGATGAGTTAAAGTGTTCCTAAAAGTCGAACACGAAGAGAAAGAAACCTACTCCAGAAACACAACTTTTTCAAGACTGCAAATAAAACAAATTCGAAGTCAATGGTCAACACCTAAGACCATAACTACAACTTCATGTTTGCACAAATATCCATTCCCAGATGCATATTGGGAACATTTTGACAAAAAACTGAATGGTTCCATGCTTTGAAAATTAAACCAAAAAAGATTTTAAATACAAAATATGTTTTTATTGGGAGGGCTACAGAGGCACAGTTACTTCAAAATCATTGAAATGCATATATCAATGATGACTTCAGGGAATGCTATCAGGTGGGGCTTCCAAAGGAGGAGCCCCATGATACTGAACACTTTCCATCTCTGTGCTCTATAGGAAAGATCTCCTGTGTGCATGAGGAAACTCTAGTTTAGGGGGCAATATGGCATATTTGGGATTGTGATGCACCTTGCTGATAACCCAGAGAGCATTTCATCATCAACAAAATTTACTTTCACTCGTTCAAAAGAGAAGGAAAAATAAAACAATGAAAAGAATATTAGTTGACAAGGAGACAGAAAACCAAAAGTTTACCTTCAATCCAAGAAATACCTGATTCTGTACCAGAAAAATAGCTAAGAAATTTCATATGCATTACAGTAACAGAAACTATTAGTTCTGAAATGGATATACATCCCAAAAGACCAAACAGGCACACATATGCACACATGTACGAGCGGACACACCAGCAGAGAAGATCTCATTCAAAGAAGCAAATAGAGCAGCTTCTCAATTAATGGTTGTCCCAACTATGCTCCAACTAATGCATGCAAAAGCTCAATTCCATAATATATATATTTTTTAAAAAATTATTCCAAACAATAAGAGATTAAAAAAACCTCCAGACAATTGATTGTGCTCCTGAAAGTACATATAAATCAGAGCAACATCATAAATACTTTCAGACCATAACAAGTTGTACTTCTTCCACCTTAGCAGTAACCCAAAACCATCCAATTCGAAAGAACCTCTTTTTTATTTTTTCTTTTTTTTACACACTCACCCCTCCCACACACACTCACACCCCACACACTCTCGCGCACTCGCACCACAAGGGGTGCTCCAATCCGAGAGCCATGTTGGTGAAACTTCCCTAAGATCCACCCACCCATTAGGTAAGCTACCTCATGTTCACCATGTAATCCAACAATCAGGTGGGCCACACCATAGGAAACAGTTGGGATGGGACACCAGCATTAATTTTGTGTAAGGCCTACCGTGGTGTTTATATGACATCCAATCCATCCACCTAAAATGCCTCATTAGAATGAAAAAATACCCAAAAATCACAGAATTCCAAAACGCAAGTGGACTATACCAAGTGAATTTAGAGGCTTTAGGTATAAATTTCTGGGGTGGTCCGACTGAGTGTTGAATGAGCCTGATATTTGGAATCAAGGTGAAACAATGGGTGATGTGCCTGATGGATGGCGTGATTTCATGCATGTCAAGTCATTTCCCCCACATTAGAGAAATTAACCTAGTAGGTTAATTTCCCCCACATTAGAGAAATTAACCTAGTAGGTATCTAGGCGAGGTCTGCAAGCGTTTTTCATTTCCAAGAAGGGCAAAATATCAAGAGAACTAATAAATATCAGAAACCAACACATATCTTTTGTTCATTCTTAGGATTTAAGAAAATCACAATGAAAGCAGCAATCTCTCCCATTCAGAAAATTTTGAATAAATACAACTAAAACATATAGAATTATGAATTTTGATAGTAAAAAAGAACAAAAGATAATCATTCATATTCATTCTAAAAATCATAACGTCGTGTGGAAAGAACAAACAAATCCTTCAGAATCCGAACAAATCAAACAAAATGAAATCAGCAACTCCAAGATGCCTTCCAATTCATCCAAAAACATCCAATTCAGGAGTAGAAATAAAAGGAAGAAAAGCAAAACACAAGAAAATCAACAAAATATTTTCTAAATCACTCAATAAATATGAAAGTCACGCCAAAACAAAATTCTTTCAAAATCACTACAAAATCGAATTCTAGCCAGGGAACTACCAAAAATTCCGGATATTCCAAGAGGCCTTCTGGAGTCCGGATCAAAAAAAAAAAAAAGAAAGAAAGAAGAAAAACAGCACAATTTTTTGGAACCGAAAATCGGCATTCAACTAGACAAAAATAAAAATAAAAATCCCAACCTCAGATCCTTCATCCACAATTCAACACATTCCTCCAAGAAATTCATTTCAAGGCTCCGTAAATCAAGAAAAAAAAATACAACAAAAAACGCAAAAAATAAAATAATAAAAATAAAAATAAAAGAACGAAACGAAATTACCGATTTTCCACAGATCGAACAAATTGCCTTTCAATCCATCACAAATTCAGTTTAGACACCAAAAAAGGTACGAAAATCACAAGACTAGACAGGATTTACTACAAATCGAACAAAGTATCATCCAATTCTTCCAAGATATCCAAAGCAGCAATCGAAATTGGTGAAAACTTACAGAAAAGAAGAAAAGGGGGGCTAAAATTCCAATCCTTCCCCCCTCCCCCCCACAAAAAAAAAAAAAAAAGAAAAAAGAAAAAAAAGAAAAGAGAAATCTACGGACCTCGGCATCATTCCATCCGGTTGAATTCCATGCTCTAGGCAATAGAGCTCCCAGCACGAATTCCCGACCTGAATTCCAGCTTGCCCGATGTGGATGCTGATAATCTCTCTCATCTCCTGTCTCTCTCTCTCTCTGACAGAGAAAATATCAGATGGTGTTCTTCTCCGTTCGGATGCTTTGAACTGAAAGAGGATGGCGCTGGACGGATCTTATATCGGATATCATGCCACTTGGAGTCCGGGTGGGGACCACCATCAACATTTGGCCCAGTAGAAATGCTGAAGCGATTCGCGGGATTGAAGGACGGGATCGGCAGCACGCGTGCTAATCCTGCGAACGTGCGTGGGATTGAAGGCACTCAGATGACGTCATTGAGCCATACCCTGGGCCAACATTAAGAATCCAGGTGGGCCAAGATTGTAGCTGAGTTCTGGCCGTTGGTGGTCATTCTTTTTAACCGTCCATTTTTTTATCCCCTCTGTCCCACCTGTGATCCGACAATCTTGATTTTTGAGCACGGAGTTTGATCTCATGCGGCCATGTTCGTACCCTTTGTTGCAACTTTTATCGGGAATGGACCTAGCAGTTCTCTTCACGCTGAGAAATGGTAAGGAGAGATCGGTTACACACGTGGGCGAGATCGGAGCCATTAATTAGGCAGGTTCATCAAGTGGGTAACAATTATGAGAAATGATGGGCGGTTCATGTTGAAAGTATGCCAGTGGCCCACCGGATGAGTGGACAAGCCTGGCGTGGCGTGTGACCGCGGCCTTGTCCCGATATGCTCCACTCATGAATTGTAACGTGTCCTGCGAGTCTTCTCGCTAACCCGCCAGCCTTCGCACCGATCTCCTCTCACTAGCTGGCGCCACCTCCTTGTGTGGCCCACTTTTCGGACGGGCTGTCGCTTTCTTACAGAGACCTGGGGTCAATTGACGAGAATAACACAGGGCTTGACGGATGCGGCAAGCAGAGTTAAGGTTAGTATCGTCATTTAAAACGTACCCTCAACGGCCAGGAAACCGTCCGTTTCGCAACTGCAAGCTCCCGTGGGGGATATGATCCATTGCTGCAATTTCGAGTTGTTTTCCATTTTTTGGAAATGCCCGGATTTCTGGGACCGTATTAGGTGCGGCCCCGGCCTCACCCTACACGGTACGTCACTTACCTTGAGGTCCACTTTGATTATGTATTGCATATCCACGCTGTCCATCCATTTTTAAAGATCATTTTAGGAAATGGTAAAAAAATTGAAGCGGATCCAAGTCTCGGGATGACCACACCATAGGAAACAGCGTTGATTGAACACCCACCATTAAAAACTTCCTAGAGCCCATGTATTGTTTCTTTTCTATCCAACCTGTTGATAAGGTCACATAGACCTAGATGAAGGGAAAAAACAAATATCAGCTTGATGGAAAACTTTCGTGGCCCACGAGAAGTTTTTAATGGTCAATCACTACTGTTTCTGTGGTATGGTCCACCTCAGATTTTTATCTTCTTCAGTTTCTGTTCGTACCTAAAATGATATGTAGAAACGGATGGGCAGTGTGGATATACAATTTATGCATAAAGGCGACCCCAAGGTCAGGACCAACCGTGTTGGCTGACGCCGGGGCCGCACCTAATCCGTGTCGGATTTCCGACGAATTAACTATAAGTAATTAATATGGAAAGGCATCAAGTGCCCGCAAAGTCACCAAATTTCCGTGCCTCCTTTTCATCTATTAATTATCATGCATTTGTCATGTGTCTGATGATCCAAACCACGCATTACTCTGTCCCCGTGATTGAATCCGCATTTAAAAAAAAAAAAAAAAAAAAAAAAAAAAACATTTAGAAGACTATCACATCCAATAGATAAATTTATTTCCCTGAAACCGAGCCGTTGATTATTTTTGTCTCTAGCATCCATTTGTATCCCACCTCTTCAAGGGTGAGGATCATTCAGAAATTCTGATTTTTTTTTATCATAAAAGGGCCCAGCAGGCTATTTGTTTTGATAGCTGAGCAATGGGCCCCACTTATCCAAATCAGAGGGAGGGTACTATAATTCCTCAATTGATTTCTACACAGCCAGTCAGCCATCTTTTTTTATCTGCCTAAGCCCATTTGGGTGACATTCTCCTTTCGGTGGCTTACCAAATCGCTAGGCTGTCGATCCATGCTACCATATTACTACATATAAAAAACAAAATAATAATTGAAAGGATGGCCCACATTCCGAGCGAAAGATAAGCTGTACTTGCCAGAGCTGTAAGATCCGTGGCCCGCATCTTTCATCCGTATCCACCCATTTCAATTCTGACAAGTGGGGCTTGTTATTCATTAATCCAAATAGCTGATTTGAATCATACCTCGCGAATTTCCTGACAGGACAATCCTAACTTTTCCATTTGTGTCCTATAAATAGATGGTTATGAAGAGAAGTACAAGGACGGTCCATGTTCAATTGAAAAAGGTCCCAACACAGGTTGCTGGGATCATTCGATGCAGATGATTTTCAAGGTAGTACCATCGACAGTGGGAATTAATAGGTCAATGGTCTGGATCATAGAACCGTGGACCCACCTGTCCAAATTGAAAATCCACGTGTACCATGAAAAGATGCGAGTCACACCTAATGGGTGGGCTCAAAAGATAAAATAAACACAGATGATAAGCACGCCAACCACATGCAACTGTGCAAGTATCTTCCATGGACAGGTGGACCCCAAAAAGAGTAGCTGTGAACCTGCATCATTATATTTTGTTCCTTATATTAGAATCTTCGGTATGCTATTCATGTGCTGGTTTGTCCGAGAGTGGTTGCATGATTACTTTAGACTAGTCTAACGCAGTTTTGCAAATTAAGAAATGCCACGTAAGCTTGATAGCCGCCACTTGCATAACACTCCGCAGCGTGGTGCGCGTGTGAGAGATAGGAGCAGCTCATCAGACTATTCCGGTGTACAGGGGCAATGTCTCCAAAATCAGGCCGATCGACTTCAATCACTTGGTCATCAGGTGTTGGGTTGCAACTTGGATTCGGGTCAACCCAAATCCAATTGATCCAATCCAGGTTCGGGGCAGGCTAGTCTGGTTCTCAAGGTCCTTGGGTTGGGTTCGGGTTGGAAAAACGCCAACTCGAATTGAAATTGGGTTGGGCTCCGATTCAGCAAAATTCAGGCCGTTAGAAATCATCATACGTATGTGGGTCAGGTTGGGTTGAGTCTGAAAGGATTCGGTTTCGATATTTTGGGCTGCCATTTGGGTTGAGTCAGGTTGTGGGTTGGGTCCCGTTGAGTTGATGTTAACTCTCAACCCTTAATCAGGTGCATCACCTGTAACTGCACATGGCTACGTTTTTTTCTACATAAATTGGCAATGAATGAAAGATTGGTGACTGAGATGCACAGCACTATTCAATTCAGCCCCTATACGGCGGTGTTGGACGCTTTCATGACATCCACGAAGGCCATCTTTTGGTTGCCACCTAAAAATGATGCCATCTCATTTCAGTTGAGTGAGCGTTTGGTTGCACTAAATGTAAAAAAATTTCATAATATTTTGTCCACTACACAACTATTGTTGACTAAGACAAAACGAAATCATTTTGAAGTAGCAACTAAACATGGCATAAGAATTCAATTGTAACAAGCGTCACTCCCAACTAGCAACTACCATGGGATGTTCAAGAGAAAATGACCACTGTAGACAAAACCTTTTACCCAGCGGTTTTTATCGCGGAATACAAACTTAAGTTACCAACTTAGAGTCACACGTGCGGACAGCGACTTTGAGGACGAAACTACCCATCCTTTTCACTGCGAAGACGAGAGCTGACGCTCCTCCAACTGAGAGTTGTAAGAACGGCTTAGGAGAGATCAAAGTTACATGGCCCCACAGCTATGTATTTATCATATCCACAACGTTCAACCATATTTCAAAACCATTTCGGAGCATTATCCAAAAAAAATAAAATCATATCCATAAATCAATGGACCACACCACAAAGAGCAGCGGGAAAATTAATTTTCACCGTTAAAATTTTTTGTAAGGCCCATCATAACATTTATTTTCCATCCAATCTATTCATAAGGTCACAAAGGCCTGGATAAAGAGGAAAAACAAATTCCATGATGATCCAAAACTTCTGCAACCCCTAAAAGGGTTTCAATGGTAGATATTCAATTCCCCATTACCTTTTACTGTGTAGTCCACTTGATAGCTAGATCTGTCTTATTTTTTATCTCAATTAAGGATATGGCAAAAAGAATAATAGAAAAAGAGCTTTAGTATAAAGATCTATCATTTACGCAGTTTACTTTGAGCTCTATATCTAATTCATTCAAATTCATAAACTTCAAACAAAGCACTAAGGTTGCATTTGGAGATATGCAATGAGGTGAAATCACACCAAGATAACTGACTCGAAAATGTTTTAGACAGACATCTTTTCCTCAAGGTGACTAGAGTTGGACTATCATTATGACTTCCAAGTATGGAGTCAATTAGATACAATGAGCTTGTAGTAGCATGCATCTACATATTTTTCTTCTTTTTTTTTTTCTTGTTTTTTTTTTGAAATTTCTTATACACAAACTATATAGAATAACTGAATAAAAGAATACTTATTCCATACACAAACTTTGGAATTACTTCTATCCAAACAAGATTTTTCCTGTGCATTTCATCAAATATCTAACAAGCATCATCCAAACAATCAAACTTGACAAGCCCATTTCATCAAATATCTAACAAGCATCATGTAATCGTACATGCCTTTCTTAAAACAACTTAATCTAAATCCTTCATTCTTGGTGACACAAACCATACTACATAATGCCATAAACAAAAATTAATGCCTTCCCAAAAATCAAAGCCAATGAAAAAAAAACAACATTCGATGTAATAAACCTACACCTAACCCTCGTACCATCCTACCAATACCAGTCGGATCATCGTTTTGGTAGAGATAATGTTGATGAATGGAGAGGGTGGGATCCAGCTAGAGCGTGGTGCGATCCAAGCAACGGATGTAGCGGTGGAGTTTTCGTCCCTTTTTTGTTTTAAATGGAGCGAGACAAGGGAGGGAGAGGAAAAGCAACGGCAGTAAAAAGGAAGGGTAGTTCCGTCCTCACAGTCGCTGTCCGCACGTACTGGTCTAAGCTGGTAACTTGAGTTCGTATTCCTCGATAAAAACCGCTGGGTAAAAGGTTTTGTCTGGAGTGGTCATTTTCTCGATGTTCAATATCCAATTTACCCCTTACTATATATCAAGGTTTGAAAACCACGGCCAGACCCGAAAGTTGATTCTAGCGACCGATTTGGAACGGAACCAGTAGCCTTTTTATGCCAAGTTACTATAATGCCTTTTTTTGTTTTTTTTTTTTTCTTCTTTTTTAATATTACTCCAAGCACTTTTTATATTGTAAATAATTTCTATCTTCCCTTTGCCTAGCCATTTGAAAGAATTCCGCTGGTTCGTATAGTCAATGGTGTTTTAGCATGGGCCCTTCTACTTCCTGCTATGCGTTGTGTAGCAAATGAGGGCTTTGCATGCTTTTCGGTAAACGCATATGGAAAGAGGCTAACAAATTAGCATGAGAGGCTTCACCCAGGTGGCACATACACTATAAAATCCTTGATATTAGAGTGGCGTGGCTATAGATTTTTCAGTGGGGGTGAATGGGAACCATTATTGTGATTTCTTTTTCAGCATCTATTTGTTAAAGAGTAAGATCTTTTAATGTGATAAGTTCTCTTATTTCTTTTTCTTTCCTTTTTTTTTTTTGTATTTTTAAATAATTTTATAATCAAATCATGATGCACCACAGGTTGACGGTTACACTACTTCGCATTAGACAGCTCAGTCCAAATTTTAAAACATTGCCAAGAATGTAAACACAATATGTATAAAGCAAACCTCTGTATTGACTTTGCTTTCCCTGAATACCATTTGAGTCCTAACATGAAAAAACCGTGGGTGCAAATGTCAATCCTCACAAGGAAATTTCATTCCAAGATGGAAACGGGCATGGTTTACAGATCAGGACCCAGCCCTGTTAGAGCCATAATGGTTCGGTCCACATTCAACATATGGTTTTTCTCGTCTTTCCAAACTATGGTCTTTAAATAATATAATTTGCATTGGTTTTATGATCTTAATGGTTAAGAAGGGAAAATGGAAAGGAAACCAATGGCTTCAAAATTATGAAAAATCTTGGCCCTATCCACTATACTCACAATCATGCGAGGCTTTGCATTTGTTGAGCAAACATGGAGAGAGTTTTGAAGAGAAGGTAAACCAAAGGCAATCCACATCATTGGATGTGCGGGCTATCAATCAAGACCAATCATCCTTAACCACTATCGTGCATGTGGTTTAATTGCATAGCTCAAGGTTTTTGGGATTTGTGCTACGAAATCATACAAATCTTGATCTAGGATAACAATTTAATGGCATCAAACAATCACATGAAAATACAAAGATTTAACGTGAAAAATCTTTTCGGAAAAAAAACACGTCACAAAGTGACAGAATTCCACTATAAAAGCATAAATTATAAAGAGAGAGGATTTACCCGATTTGACACCCTTGCTACACCCTTTAGGAACCATTGAAACCCCTTTATAAAGCTTTAGCATGCCCTAGAATAGCCATAGGGACCTCTATTTATAGTTTAGGAAACTCCACTTACGCACCTCTTTGAAACCGCCTCAAGTTTACGCAGTCTGCGCAAAATCTGTGCACAATCTACGTAACCTTCGACTAGTTGAGCCAAGGCCTTGACTGGTCGAATGGGTAGAGCTTGACCCTCAACTGGTCAAGCGGCCTGGATCTCCAAAAAACAGCAGTCGCTGGACTTCGAGTTAAACAGGCCTCGACCAGTCAAGTGGACCCTTGACCAGTCGAGTCAATCCCTCGACCGGTCAAGCAACACGGTGATCAAAATATTTAAGACATCTGTTTTTGTCACGCCCCAAACTCGGAAACCGGGCTCACAAAATTTTTGGTCTCCGAATCCGGCGCCGACACCTCCGTAGAATCTCATTCTCAGCTTTCAGCTCCCATTCGCCAGGTTCCGATCCTGGAATGCTACGTGGAGGATTTTCAACGTCAGTTTAATTCGTAATAAGCATAACCAAAGGCATAACCCACAAACAATAACCAAGAACTCCATTATATTTCCACTATGATCAAAAACTTTACAAGTACAATGAGCATAAAGGAAAATATAATGATGAAGAATAAAAACTCCAAAATGATCTGCAAAGCGCTCCTGCCTCAGCGCTGCTGTACCCCAACGTCACCTGCACGCAACGGTCGTGCATAAGCTTATATAAAGCTTAGAGGGTGGTGAAAGTGTGTGCGCAAGGTAGTAATATGATCATGCAATATCAGAGTAATGCGGAATATGAAGATGGATCCATAAATATCATGAGCCGTACCAAGGCTATGCGATGCAAGATGCAAGTCAAGCATACAATCTTCATCTAAGTCCACATGTCAATACATCTCAACTCTGGGATATCACCGGGGTCTAGTACACTCTAAACCAGATCGCCGCCTCATCGCGCGCAATAATGTAAGTGGAAGAGACCTCACTATCTGTCTGCCAATATATGGCTCGACTCGTCAATAGCGGATTCATTCCTCGAGCTGGTCAAACTCAGCCTAGCATTGCCCCCTACTCTAGGGTGGGTAAGGCCGCACCCCCTTCCAATCGACCACAACACAGTGGAGAGCGCAATCGTTTGGTAATCGGCACTCAACGCTCATCTACCCACTCGGTCTAGACGTTGGAGCAACCTCTTGGTACCATAAGGGTTTAGGGACTTTCACCTAGGGATATCTATAGCACCCCATGTATAACGAGATTTTCGGTATCTAATCCTTCCAACCACGATATGTCTGTGGAGGCTACAACCCTGATGTCGTTAGGGCATACAGTAACCATATCACACAATGCGAAATGCATGAATCACACTATCCAATCATGCAGCCATTCCTTGCACGTATCGTCTGCTCATGCAGGGCAACACCACCTAATCGGGGTCCCATAAACAATCTGTCCGAAGGCACTTACTATGATCAGTCACCTCTCATATCAAGCATACATATGGTGCGTATGATTATTCATGGAACTAAACTAAACATGTTATAATGAAATGAACTATCCTTACAATGCAGATGGGCCTGGACTGCCTATACACAATAAGTACGGGCCTAATAATGGGCCCTAAGGAGAGTCGTAATGTGGACATCCAACCAGCATTACACTCGCAATGTGGACGTCAAACCAATATTGCTCTTAAGGCACGATCGTCGTAAACATCGTTACATAATCCGAGTTGGGTTTACACATTACAATGGACCTTAGGTCCATCCCATTGGGTTTTACATATATATCAGATGGGCCATATCATATGGGCCTTTTATTCATCATATGGGCCACATAAATGGGCCGCACCAATGGGCCTAAACCCCTAGGCCTTATACAAATCAAATGGGCCTAACCCATAGGCCTTATACAAATCAAATGGGCCTAACCCTTAGGCCTTATATATCAAGTGGGCCTAAATCCATAGGCCTTACATGCCAAATGGGCCACATCTAAACATAGGTGGCCCACTTGATAAATAGATCGGCATAAGTCTTCAACTCATGCTTTTAAAAAAATGATCTTTCCAAGTGGATGGACGATCTGGATGCATCACATGCATCATGGCGGGGTCCACTGAGGTTGGACGGTGCACATGCATCACCGTGGGCCCCAGCACCACCGTCTGCTGGACGGATAAAATACAAATATCATGGTGGGCTTCCACCGTCCGCCTGGACGGTGGATATAAAACACATACATCATTGTGGGTCCCATGTGGGGCCCACTGTAATGTTTAAATGCCATCCAAACCGTTCATAAGGTCACTCTGACCTGGATGAAGAGAAAACACAAATTTCATTTTGATCTGAAACTTCTGTGGACCCAATTTTGGGTTTCAAAGGCAGAGGTTCAGTCCCACTCTTTCGTGTGGTGTTGGCCACCTGAGTCTTGGATCAGATTGAAATTTGGAGGGGGCCTGCTGCTGGGGATGGCCCACCTCGTGGACAGGTTGGATGACAAATAAACATCACGGTGGGGCCCACATGCAGGGCGTGGGCACCTGACGTCCGCCTGCACAAACGCTGCACGCAGCAGCGTGCAGCTGTTGCCGCTTGTCAGAGAGGCAGAGGCGCTGCCTCTTGCCTATTTATTTTTTATTTTTTTATTTTCGCTTTCTTGAGGAAAATCACATGTGGGGCCCACTTCTCCAAGATCTGTACCGTCCAATGGATTTAGGGACCCAAAATACACTGAACAAGACTAATGCCCAGCATTTTTGATGTGTAAATAAAACAAAATGGGCCCTAAAAGCCTTTGAAGGGTAAGAAATATCATTTTCTATGGTATGGCCCGTCTGATCATCGGATTGACCTCATTCTTTGGCTCAACGCCTAAAATGATCCAAGGAATAGGATGGACGGCTTGGATTGTTCCCATTCATCAAGGTGGGGCCTATACAAGTGGCCCACCCCCATTACCTTAAAAGGCTAATATGTGTTTTCCTTTACACAGGGACGTCCAGTGTCCCAGACGCTGGACGGTTTGGTCGTTGCAGAGAGGTGCATGTGGGCCACCACATGGCAGATGATGTGGGTACAATGCATATAAGGTGGGCCCCACTTGGATAGAGTACATGCCTCATGGTGGGGTCCATTCAAGTGGGCCACACAACCATATCATGATAAAAAAAATATGAAAAATGAAGGAGAGAGAGATAGAGAGTGGGACACGCTTGTGATGGAAGGCTCCGCCACTATGAGCCCTCCCTTGTAAAATAAATCATACATCAAACGAATCCCTTAACACATGAGACCACCAAAATTGAAAATCAACGGTGGGAATCCTTTCCCACTAATATGGATGGTCTAGATGATCTTCATAATGCCATGAAATAAACATCATGATGGGGTCCACGGAGAATGGCCCCATCATGGAATGATCATGATGATCAAAGTAGGCCATCGGCCACACCTTAGGGTCCCAAGTGAGATCCAAACCATTGATCGGTTGGCCTCACTTGGCCCATCTTAAAAATATGAAAAATTAATATTATTAAGCACCCACCGTTCGATCTTCTTGCTCCTATGGGCTCCTTAGCACCTTAGCTTCAATCTTAATGGAGGAGATGAGAAATGGATGGCTAGGATGGGAGATCTTGGGATGGAGAGGTGGGCCACACTTGGAGTTGGAAGACTTGGAGAAATTCTTATACGTATGGGATTTTTCTTTGTTGCTTGGAAAGGGTTTGAAAATGAGAGAGAGTTGTAAAGAGAGAGAGAGTGATGGGTGATGGAGTGATGGATGTGGTGGTGATGGGTGTGTAAGACACTTTTTTGACTTTTGTGGCCCTTTTGTGTAAGAAAAGCATGGGCTTGTAAGAGATTCTTGACTTTTGTGGTTGCTTGGGTATGGGTGAAAGGTGATGTGTACTTGACATGTGATGTGATAAGATTTGATTGATTGATGGGATTGATGTGACATTTCGTAGAGATTCTCTTTGGTTTCGCAACGCACGGCGTTTTTCTCGCACCAAACGTTGGCCCACATCTCTTGACTAGGGTATCGCCTCGGCGAGAAAGTCACGGTATCGGAACCGCAGCGATGGCGCGGTCACTATGGTAATGGGCTTGGGTTGAGTCGATACAGGTTGACGGCATATGAATCAGGGTCGCGCGTGAATATCAATTAAGGCTCGAAGGTTGCTGGAATTCGACCGGTAAGACTGCGGAAGTCTACGGAACGGTACGGACTAAGATACGGGTCTTACAGCACTCTCCTCCTAATAAAAATTTCATCCTCAAAATTTATATAATCATCGCAACTAGGCATAACTCATGAGGAAGAAGAGACATAACATCATCATATATAATCAGAGACAACATACAAATTACAATACATGATCAACCATCAAAGAGATGAGGATAATGCTCTCGAATCTCGACCTCACGCTCCCAAGAAGCCTCCTCAACAGAATGGTGACCCCACTAAACCTTCACCAATGGAATGACCTTGATTCTGAGGACCTGATCATTCCGATCAAGGATACGGACTGGCTACTCGATTTAAGAAGCGTCCTCACGAACCTCCAACGGCTGTCAATCAATAACGGAAACTATGTCTGACCCACGCTTCCTCAACATGAAGACGTGAAAAACGTTGTGGACGCCAGACAACTGAGATGACAAGGCAAGCCGATAGGCCACGGCGCCAATGCTCCCAGTGATCTCAAAAGGTCTTATGAATCTCAGGGCAAGCCTGCCCTTCGCTCCAAATCAAACTACGCCCTTCATGGGTGAGACCTTGAGATACACATGGTCCCCTACATCAAACTCTAAGGGACAACGCCAACGATCAGCAAAACTCTTTTGTCGGATCTGAGCTGTGCGCATCCTTTGCCTGATGATATCAATAGCCTCTGACGTCTCCTGCACAAGCTCGGGACCTAGGAGACGACGCTCACCAACCTCGGTCCAGCAACTCGGTGATCTGCATGGTCTGCCATATAGTGCCTCAAAAGGAGCCATGCCGATGGTCGCCTGATAGCTGTTATTGTACGCGAACTCAGTCAATCGCAGATGCTCATCTCGTAGCCAATCGCAGATGCTCATCTCACAGATGCTCAGCTCGTAGATGCTCAATCCCAGATACTCAGCCAATGCCGTTGGTCACCTGATAGACCTAAGAGATTCTTGACTTTTGTGGTTGCTTAGGAATGGGTGAAAGGTAATGTGTACTTAACATGTGATGTGATAAGATTTGATTGATTGATGAGATTGATGTGACATCTCGTAGAGTTTCTCTTAGGTTTCGCAACGCGCGGCGTTTTCCTCGCACCAAACGTTGGCCCACATCTCTTGACCAGGGTATCACCTCGGCGCGTAAGTTGCGGCATCGAAACCGTAGCGATGGCTCGGTCGCTATTGTAATTGTCTTGGGTTGAGTCGATACAAGTTTACGGCATATGAATCAGGGTCGCGCGTGAATATCAGTTAAGTGTTGAAGGTTGCCGAAATTTGACCGGTAAGACCGCATAAGTCTACGAAACGGTACGGACTAAGATACGGGTCTTACAGTTTTACAACAATCTCCACCATGTCTTCAATATTCAACCGTGTAGATTTTTGACATCTTTTTTTTATCTCTGCATCACATCATAACTTCTCCTGCACACTCCGTCCTTCTTTTACGCCATCGCCAAGCCTAGAGAAGTTAAATAGAACTTAAACTTCTCTACAAGAATGACTTTGGTGATCATGTCTTCCAGTCTCCAGTATACGCCTCCTTACTTAAGCACCTGTCAGATAATATGGATATCCAACTAATTGCCTCACCTGCTAATACAAACGAGTAACCAGAAGTTGACTTCATAGAATCCACACTGTATGCGTAATCTGAATCTACATACCCTCCCAACTTTGTTCTTGTCTTCCCAAAAGTAAAGATGTAGTCTTTTTACCATCTCACGGCTACCCAATATTGCTTGCTGGGGTATTTTCTCACAATAATGATAGCCTGTGAAATAACCGGTCTAATCCAAACCATGACATGCACTGCCAACCGCATTCGAATAAGGCTCATGAGATATATCCTACTTTTCTCCATCTGTTTTGAAACATATCCTGAGGAAAACTTTGAGGAGAGACGCGTAGGGAATGCTCTCCAGCTTTGTCTGGTCCATCACATCTTTGATCAATACCTATCCAAGGTATTCTACCTGAGATAACTAAAGCATACTCCTCTTTTACTCTTAATGCTGAGAACCATCTTCGCAGCACCCAATCCTTTATCTTAAATGTCCCACTTAACTGAGTTTTTAGTACATTGATTTCAAATATGACATAATTGACAATGTACATGTCATCAACATACAATACCTGACTCATCATGAAGGAATCCAACCACTTGCCTAAGCGAAAGGTCATACCACGACCTCCTACTAAGTTTTTTTCTCAGCTCCTTTAATTTTGAACCGCTCTAGTTGCTTCATATAGATCTACTCTTCCAATTTCTTATCAGAAGTATAGACTCCACATCCATCTTTTCACCTCAAGATCACATTGGCCAACCAGCTCTAATCACAGATCTAATAGACACGTACTATACCGTCAGTGTGAATATCTCTGAGAAGTCGATTCATTCTCTCTGAGCATGACCCTTCACTACTAACCTCACTTTGTATCTATGTTGTATCCTCCTGAAGATGCAACTGCATCCAACTGCTTTCCGACCCACTAAAAACTCAACCTGTCAGGCCCGTATCCTAGAATGGAATGATCACTCCATCTCGCGGTTCTCCTTGTCGAATTTCGACGACTCGCGATGCATAGATAATATTTATGTACGCTCTTGAGTCACATCCTATAAACCCGAGCCGACTCAACCCGAGACCTGTGTCATTTCGACCTCGTCGTCACCGCGGTTCCGAAGCCACGTCTCGTGCGTCAATGCGACGTTCAGATTATGAGATCTAGCCCGTGCATCATTCCAGCCATTGATAGTGGGACCCACCTATCCCTGTTGTTGTATTTTCTTAAAAAATCATGATTACGATGATGTCACCCTAGGAGTGACATCACCCTACCCTACCCCTAGCCATAACTCCTTACAAGTAACCACTCTTTCCCTTTTTCCCATAAGTCAACTTTCCCATCACCTCACTATCTCTCTCTCATCACTTCTTTTACATCACTTCCTCTCTCATCTCTTTTTCTCCAAGCAATCCCTCCATGGAGCAACCCACGTCCATGGCTCCCATGAGAGAGCTAGTGTGGCCCACCTCCCTATCTCCCATCTCCACCATCCAATGATCATCTCCACTGTTGAAATTGTCGCTTTAGGACTTTATCACGTATTGGCGGAAGAAGGAAGAAGAGATCTTGAGGTGGGTGTTTCTCTCTCTCCCTTTTTGATATGTGGCCCACCATGATCTTATCCAAGCTGTCCCATTTGTGGGGCCCACCTCACTGACATCTAGCGGCACGCCACCTGTGAGTGCGCCAGGACAAACCTGGATAGAAGAGAAAATACAAATGTTAGCTTGATCCAAACGGTGGTGGGCCACCACATGGACCCACCCTACTGGATGTGATGACCTAGCGTCTAGGCTCTCTGGACGCTGGGAGATTTTACGCCATATGTTTATATTATAATATATTATATTATATATTTATATAATATAATATAATATATTAAAGTAACATTTTGGTGGACCACTCCGATGTGAGACCCACCATATCTATAGCAGCTGTATACAATAGCTATAATAAGTTGGCAAGCACTGATGTGAGGAGAAATCCTCACCGTCCAGAGATCTGGACTGTGGGAGCAAGAAGTGACGTCATCCATTTTGTGGGTCCCACTCATGATATATGTGTTTTACCCTACTGCTACAGCAGCCGTGGGACCCACATGTGTGAAGACTCCACGTGATGCATGCGTTGTATCAATGTGTCCATCTATTTTACTCCACGTCACCCACCTATTTTGCAATCCCCACCGTTCAGATGGCTGGACAATGGGCCAAACTGTGATGTATGTGCTAATCCTCACTGTCCAGCAAATCTGGACGGTGGGGCACACCCAAACGTATGTGTTACATCCCGTCCATCCACTTGATGGTGTACTAGTAGCTGCAGCTGCTGCTTTTACGCAGCAAGCACCGTGGGTCCCACCAGCAGTTGATGTCACCAAGTTCTATGGGGCCCACCTTGTATGATGTGTTGCATCCACCCCGTCCAGATCTGCTGGACGGTCGACGAAGACGTGTTGCATCCACCCACTGAAGGGTTGGCGTACCATGTAGCTACATAGTTGTTGTCCTGCACGTCAGTAAGTTACTGATGTCTGCAACTACGGTGGGTCCCATCGTGTGTTATATCCCAACCAACCATCTATCTGGCAGTTGTGTGGGGCCCACCCCACACGTACTGCACGTGTGGGATGGGACCCACCTTGCTGTACGCATTCTGTATCCACACCGCCTGTATGGGGCCTGCGTAATATGTGTTTTAAATCCACACTGTGTATCTATGTGGCCCACCTTGATGATAGCTGTTTAATCTACACTGTCCATCCGTATGGACTTCAGATAGTCTGTAGACATTAGATTTGTTATAATAATAATAATAATAATAATGATATTATATTATATACTGATGTAATATATCTGGTGGGCCCCACAGGGAACCCACCATCATGACGTGTTGTATATCCTGGCCGTCCCTCTGGACGGGCCTAGATGAGAAATCACAAATATCAGTTTGATCCTTGGGTGGGCCACACTGACGTGGACCCCACCATGACGTATTATATTTGCACCCTCCATCCATGTGCGACCCACATGATGCATGTGTTTTATACAAACCGTCCAGTAGTGGGACGGTGCTGGATGACTGGATGAATGTATTTCATCCATGGTCCATCTGTGTGGAAGCCCACCATGCTGTATGGGTTTTATCTTCACTGTCCATAAAGACATGGGGCCCACTTTGATTTCTTTAGGTTGTATCCGCACCGTCCAAATCCATGGACAGTGGGAGAGGATTGGGTGGTGTACCTGACATCAGCTATGCAGCTGCTGTAAGTACACCAGTAATGCTCTGTGGCTGGACATTTTCATATTATGTTATAGTATAATATTATATTATATTATAATATAGCATTGTATTATGGTGGGCCCCACATGGGACCCACCTGATGTGTCTATTGTCCATATGTGGACATCACGTGAGGTATATGCCTCACCCATGCCGTGCATCCGTGAGCCCATGACTATACGTGTTATATCCAAATCATGGGACGTGGGCCACTTTGAAGTGTGTGTTGTATCTACACCTTCCATCTGTGTGGCCCACCTGCTGGACGTGCAGGGGCCACTTGCTAGACGCGTAGGGCTTACCTATGATGTATGTGTTTTACCCCCTCGTTGTCCGGCAATGTGGGCGTGAGACCACTTAAAGAATTTGTTCTCCACACCGTCCATCTATTTTGGCAGTGTGTGGAGCCCACGTTGATGCATGTATTCTATATCCAGCCGTCTACCTGTTTTGCCAGGTGGGCCACACCGCGATGTATTTGCTCCATTCACATCGTCCAGATGTTTGGATGGTGCTGGACAATGTTTGGACCGTGCTGATTTGCATAGGTAATGTTTGGGTGGTGCTAATCATCATTAGAGCGCCATGTACCCCATAGAATGATAATGAATAATGATACACATGTTGCACCTGCAACTATTGAAATGATTTATGGTGTGGTCCAAGCCCACTTGAGGCCCATTGGTGCGGCCCATCCATGGGGCCAACCTGCCTTGTATTTCAGGCCCATATGATGGGGCCCACTTGCTTGAATCTGAGGCCCATGGGCAAGGTCCATTGTGATGCATCCACGGCCTATGCGCAAGACCCATTATGATATGTATTAGGCCCATGATGCGTGGCCCATTTAATATATTCGAGGCCTAGATACGTGGCTCATTTAATATATTCGAGGCCTAGATACGTGGCCCATTTGATGCATATGAGACCCATGTGTAGGGCCCACATATTATGTATTTGAGGCCCATGAGTAAGGCCCACCTATTGTATATATGAGGCCCATGGTGTGTCACATTGATGCCGCCCACTTGATGTATGAGGCCCATTGGTGCGGCCCGTGGATACGACCCACTTAATGTATATTTGAGCCCCATATATGAGGACCAATGTGATGTATTCATAACACATGTGTCGAGGCTCATTGCGACGTACTTGATGCCCATTGTGATGTATTTTCGGACCATTTGGTAAGGCCCAATGAGATGTGTTTTCCGGCCTATGTATTGCGGCCCAACTGGTATATATGGGGCCCATGTCCTGCGGCCCATTGTGATGTACATGAGGTCCATGAGCGAGGCCCAATGTGATACATAAGCGGCCCATGAGTGAGGCCCATAGTAATGTGTATTAGGCTCTTGCGTGAGGCTATGGGCCCACTATATGTTTGGCTCTATATAGGCCACTTTTTGGGAGCAATGTTGGTTGAATGTCCACATTGATGGGCAATGATGGTTGAATGTCCACATTGTGACCTTCCCTTAGGCCGATTGTCGATCCCGATTGTCGTAGACCGATTGCCGATTCCGATTGACGTAACCGATTTGTTGACTCTGATTATCGATCAATCCCGATTATCGTGACCGATTTGACGATTCTGATTACCAATCGATCCGATTGTCGTGACCGATTGTCGATTCTGATTATCAATCGAGGCCAATTACCAATTCTGATTTGTTGTGACCAATTGTTGATTGTCGATCGATGCCGATTACTGATTTTAATTTGTCGTGGCCGATTGTTGATTGTCGATCGAGGCCGATTACCGATTCTGATTTGTCATGGCCGATTACCGATTCTGATTGTCGGGGCCCAATGTGATGTATATGCGACCCACATTTGAGGCCCAACAAGATGTGTATTCAACCCGTGTTTAAGGCCTAGTGTGATGTATATTGATGTTTAGGTGATGAGGCCTATTGTGATGCATTTGAGGGCCAGGCGAAGGAGCTCATTGTGATGTATGTTAAGCCCATGTGAAAGACCCATCGTGGCCCATGGTTTTATATATTTGGCCCTTGTGTGAGATCATGGGTCCACTATATGTTAGACTCTATATGGGCCATTTCTTAGGGCAATATTGGTTAAATGTCCACATTGTCGAAGCCGATTATTGAGGCCGGTTATTGACACCGATTATGAATATGTGACAGCATAGCATCATGATACATGACCATACGCATCATCTGCATGTTTGTTATGAGATTTGGTTGACCATTGCATATAACATTGGGTAGGTTATGAGACTCCCTGATAGGCGGAAGTTATCTCACATGAGCGCACAGTATACGCATGATTGATGTCCAGATGATACACTGAAAATATTTGGTTCTAGTATACGGGCGTCATAGATGTCCTTGAGTAAAAATTTCTAAACCTTTGTGGCCAGGAGATGCCCCAACGTCGAGACTGAGTGGATATATATGAGCGCATGAGGGCCGTAAACCAGTAAGACGCGTCTCCCACTGTGTCATGATCGGTTGGAAATGGTGTGACCTTACTCGCCTGAGTGAGGGGGCAATATCTAGGTTGAGTTTAACCGGGTTGAGGAATGGGTCCGCTATCGATGAGTCGGGTCCGATATTGGAAGGTGGATAGTGAAGTCTCTCCCACTTACGCAGTTGTGCGCTTGGATAAGGGCGACAAGTTGGCGTAGAGTGTAACAGACCCCGATGTGATCCTAAAAGAGAAACTGTACTGATATGTGGACTTATTGAGCAGGAGTTGCGTACTCATTCATTCATTTATTATCCACTCGGGCTGGTGGTGCGCAACTATTTGTTACGTGTACCTTTGTAATGGCTAGGATTTTGGTTGGGGAGCGCGACTAACCTGAGATCAGGAGTTTACTACATCGAGTCTGACTATCCAAATTTAGGTATGTGACTGGTTTGGATAGAAGTCCCTTGTGATGGACCCCATAGCTTGCGATACTACGTACTATCATCCCGACTTCACACTCCAGCATAGTCATTCTATTTGCACCGCATATTGCATTACATTCGCGGTATATGACATTTTTAGTTACTTACTTCTGCATTTATATGATCTAGATATGGCTAATGCTATTCGTGAACTCATCAGGAATTGCATATTGTGTCGTATTCTCGGCATTTGATATTTGGTTCTTTACGACTCCTCATTTGTATAACTATTCTATATTGTGTATTTTGATATTGATTGACTCATGGACTTGTCCGTATTTATGTTTACTCTGATAATTCATGATCTTATCCATATTTTCTCTTATTCTGATAATTCATGATCTTGTCAGTATTTCTGCTTACTCTGATAATTCATGATCTTGTCCGTATTTCTGCTTACTCTGATAATTTATGATCTTGTCAGTATTTCTGTTTATTTTGATAATGTATGACTTATAGATTATCAGTATTTTCAGTATTGTATGATGATGGCATTGTATTGAATATTTGACACTTACCTTGTGCACACACTTACACCACCCTCTAAGCTTTTTATAAGCTTATGCACGATAAATGCGTGCAGGTGATGTTAGGTTGCAATAGTGTTGATCTTGGATCGTGCAGCAGTCTTCTAGAGCTTGATTTTCGATTTATGTATTTCTTTTCAGTATTGTACTCAATGATTATATTAGTGGATATGTGATGATGATGTTGTCTTTGTGAATTCGATAATCTTGTGGTTATGCTTATTACGAGTTAAATGTATATTAAAAAAATCCTCCTTATAGGATTCAAGGATCGAAATCTGGCGTATGGATACTAGGAGCCGAGAATGGAGTACTACGGAGGCTGTCAGCACCAGATTCGGTGATCCGGATTCTTGTGAATCCGATTTTTAGGTTTGGAACGTGACAGAAGTTGGTATCAGAGCATAACTTGGGAATACCTAAAGATAACATCACATGTCTAATAATAAGTATCATTCACTCTATGATTGTTGAGAACTTAGAATGACTAGATCCCTGAAT
This sequence comes from Magnolia kwangsiensis, assembly GCA_037074715.1. NCBI lineage: Eukaryota > Viridiplantae > Streptophyta > Magnoliopsida > Magnoliales > Magnoliaceae > Magnolia > Magnolia kwangsiensis. The sequence goes on from CM073581.1 coordinate 105,944,454, forward strand.
TCGAAGAACTTAGAGATTTTCTGATATAGCTCCTTACCGCTGAGATTATGAGGCTGCATGATATTCCTGTTTCGATCGTTTCTAATTCGGGGTCCGAGGATTAGTATGGTTCATCATTATGTTAAGGAGGCGTCTTGGGAGTGCAAGGTTGAGATTAGAGAACGTTATCTCCATTTGTTTATGGATTAATTATGCCTTGTTTATGTTTATGTCAATGCTTCCTCTTCCCTCGCTTTGTCCTACGTGATAATAAATTTTGATGATGAAATTTTTATTAGGAGGGGAGAGCTGTCAAGACCGTATCCTAGTGATCATTTCATTCCATAGGATCCCGCAGTTTTTCCTATCGAAATTCGACGACTCGTGACGCGTAAATAGCATTTGCGCATGCTCTTGAGTCACATCTTGTAAACCCGAGCCGACTCAACCCGAGACCTATATCATTTCGACCGCGTCGTCATCGCGATTCCGATGCCACGTCTCGTGCGTCAATGCGACGCTCAGATTATGAGATTCAACCCATGCATCATTCCAGCCACTGATTGCTTGATCGTGGGACCCCCTATCCTTGTTGTTATATTTTCTTAGAAAACCATAATTACAATGATGTCACCCTAGGGGTGACATCACCCTACCCTACCCCTAGCCATAATTCCGTAGAAGCAACCACTCCTTCCCTTTTCCCCATAAGTCAACTTTCCCATCACCTCTCCATCTCTCTCCCATCATTTCTTTTACATCACTTCCTCTCTCATCTCTTTTTCTCTAAACAATCCCTCCATGGAGCAATCCACGTCCATAGCTCCCATGAGAGAGCTAGTGTGGCCCACCTCCTTATCTCCCATATCCACCATCCAATGATCATATCCACCGTTGAAATTGTCTCTTTGAGAGTTTATCACGCATTGGCGGAAGAAGGAAGAAGAGATCTTGAGGTGGGTGTCTCTCTCTCTCTCTCTCTCTCTCTCTCTCTCTCTCTCTCTCTCCCTCCCTTTTTGATATGTGGCCCACCATGATCTTATCCAAGCTGTCCCATTTGTGGGGCCCACCTCACTGACATCCAGCAGCACGCCACCTGTGAGTGTGCCAGGACAAACCTGGATAGAAGAGAAAATACAAATGTTAGCTTGATTCAAACAGTGGTGGGCCACCACGTGGACCCACCCTACTGGATGCGATGACCCAACGTCCAGGCTCTCTGAACACTGGGAGCTTTTACACCATATGTTTATATTATAATATATTATATTATATATTTATATAATATAATATAATATAATATAATATAATATAATATATTAAAGTTACATTTTAGTGGGCCACTCTAACGTGGGACCCAGCGTATCTACAATAGCTATATACAATAGCTGCAATAAGTCAACAAGCACTAACGTGAGGAGAAATCCTCATCGTCCACAGATCTGGACGGTGGGAGTAAGAAGTGACGTCACCCGTTCTGTGGGTCTCACTCATGATATATGTGTTTTACCCTGCTGCTACAGCATCCGTGGGACCCACGTGTGCGTGGACTCCACGTGATGCATGCGTTGTATCAACATGTCCATCTATTTTACTCCACGCCACCCACCTGTTTTGCAATCCCCACCGTTCAGATGGCTGGACAGTGGGCCAAACTGTGATGTATGTGCTGATCCTCACCATCCAGTAAATCTGGACGGTGGGGCACACCCAAACGTATGTGTTACATCCCGTCCATCCACTTGGCGGTGTACCAGTAGCTGTAGCTGCTGCTTTAATGTAGCAAGCTCCATGCATCCCACCAGCAGTTGACATCACCATGTTCTGTGGGGCCCACCTTGTATGATGTGTTGCATCCACCCTGTCCAGATCTGTTGGACGGTGGATGAAGACTTGTTGCATCCACCCACTGAAGGGCTGGCATACCGTGCAGCTATATAGCTGTTGTATTGTACGTCAGTAAGTTCCTGACGTCAGCAACTACGGTGGGTCCCATCGTGTGTTATATCCCAACCAACCATCCATCTGGCAGTTGTGGGGCCCACCCCACACGTACTTCACGTGTGGGATGGGACCCACCTTGCTGTATGCATTCTGTATCCACACCACCTGTATGGGGCCTGTGTAATATGTGTTTTAAATCCACACCATGTATCTATGTGGCCCACCTTGATGATAGGTGTTTAATCTACACTGTCCATCCGTATGGACTTCAGATAGTCTGTGGACACTGGATTAGTTATAATAATAGTAATTATTATTATATTATATTATATACTGATGTAATATATCTGGTGGGCCCCACGGGGAACCCACCATCATGATGTGTTGTATATCCTGGCCGTCCCTCTGGACAGGCCTGGACGAGAAATCACAAATATCAGTTTGATCCTTGGGTGGGCCACACTGATGTGGACCCCACCATGATGTATTATATTTGCACCCTCCATCCATGTGCGACCCACATGATGCATGTGTTTTATACAGACTGTCCAGTAGTGGGACGGTGCTAGACGACTGGATGAATGCATTTCATCCACGGTCCATCTGTGTGGAAGCCCACCATGTTGTATGGGTTTTATCTTCACCGTCCACAAGGACGTGGGGCCACTTTGATTTATTTGGGTTGTATCCACATCGTCCAAATCCATGAACGGTGGGAGAGGATTGGGTGGTGTGCCTAACATCAGCTATGCAGCTGCTGTAAGTACGCCAGCAATGCTCTGTGGCTAGACATTTTCATATTATATTATATTAGAGTATAATATTATATTATATTATAATATAGCATTGTATTATGGTGGGCCCCACGTGGGACCCTGTGTCTACTATCCATATGTGGACATCACGTGAGGTATGTGCCTCATCCATGCCATGCATCCGTTAGCCCACCACTATATGTGTTATATCCAGATCGTGGGACGTGGGCCACTTTGACGTGTATGTTGTATCTACATCTTCCATCTATGTAGCCCGCCTGCTGGACGTGAAGGGGCCACTTGTTAGACGCGCAGGGCTTACCTATGATGTATGTGTTTTACCCCCTCGCCGTTCAACAACGTGGGTGTGGGACCACTTTAAATAATTTATTCTCCACACCGTTCATCTGTTTTAGCAGTGTGTGGAGCCCACGTTGATGCATGTATTCTATATCCAGCCGTCTACCTATTTTGCCAGGTGATCCACACCGCGATGTATTTGCTTCATCCACACCGTCCAGATGTTTGGACGGTGCCGGACAATGTTTGGACCGTGTTGATTTGCATAGGTAATGTTTGGGTGGTGCTAATCATCATTAGAGTGTCATGTACCCCATAGAATGATAATGAACAGTGATACACATGTTGCACCTGCAACTATTGAAATGATTTATGGTGTGGTCCAAGCCCACTTGAGGCCCATTGGTGCCGCCCATCTATGGGGCCCACCTGCCTTGTATTTCAGGCCCATATGATGGGGCCCACCTGCTTGAATCTGAGGCTCATGGGCAAGGCCCATTATGATATATCCACAGCCTATGGGCAAGGCCCATTGTAATATGTATTAGGCCCATGATGCGTGGCCCATTTAATATATTCGAGGCCTAGATACGTGGCCCATTTGATGCATATGAGACCCATGTGTAGGGCCCACGTATTATGTATTTGAGGCCCATGAGTAGGGCCCACCTATTGTATATATGAGGCCCATGGTGCGACACATTGACGCGGCCCACTTGATGTTTGAGGCCCATTGGTGCGGCCCGTGGATACAACCCACTTAATGTATATTTGAGGCCCATATATGAGGACCAATGTGATGTATTCATGACACATGTGTCGAGGCCCATTGCGACGTACTTGATGCCCATTATGATGTATTTCCAGACCATTTGGTAAGGCCCAATGAGATGTGTTTTTGGGCCCATGTATTGCGGCCCAACTAGCATATATGGGGCCCATGTCCTGCGGCCCATTGTGATGTACTTGGGGTCTATGAGCGAGGCCCAATGTGATGCATAAGCGGCCCATGAGTGACACCCATAGTAATGTGTATTAGGCCCTTGCGTGAGGCTATGGGCCCACTATATGTTTGGCTCTATATAGCCACTCCTTAGGAGCAGTATTAGTTGAATGTCCACATTGATGGGCAATGATGGTTAGATGTCCACGTTGTAACCTTCTCTTAGGTCGATTGTCGATCCCGATTGCCGTCGACCGATTGTCGATTTCGATTGATGTAACCGATTTACCGACTCTGACTATCGATCGATCCCTATTGTCGTGACCAATTTGACGATTCTGATTATCGATCGATCCGATTTTCGTAATCGATTGCAGATTTTGATTATTGATCGAGGCCGATTACTAATTCTGATTTGGCGTGGTCGATTGCTAATTGTCGATCGAGGTCGATTACCGATTCTGATTTGTCGTGGCCGATTACCGATTCTGATTGTCGGGGCCCAATGTGATGTATATGCAACCCACATTTGAGGCCCGACGAGATGTGTATTCAGCCTGTGTCTAAGGCCCAATGTCATGTATATTGAGGTCTAGGTGATGAGGCTCATCATGATGCATTTGAGGGCCAGGCGAAGAACCTCATTGTGATGTATGTTAGGCCCATGTGAAAGACCCATCATGGTGTGTATTGAGCTCTTGAGTGGGACCCATGGTGTTGTATATTTGGCCCTTGTGTGAGGCCATGGGTCCACTATATGTTAGGATCTATGTGGGTATTCCTTGGGGCAATGTTGGTTAAATGTCCACATTATCGAAGTCGATTGTTGAGGCCGGTTATTGACACCGATTATGAGTATGTAACAACATGTATCACCATGATACATGCCCATACGCATCATTTGCATGTTTGTTATGAGATGTGGTTGACCATTGTATATGACATTGGGTAGGTTATGAGACTCCCTGATAGGCGGAGGTTATCTCACACGAGCGCACGGTATGCGCATGATTAATGTATGATTAGATTGTATGACTCATGCATCTTGCATTGTGTGTTGTGATTACTGTACGCCCTAGCAACATTAGGGTCATAGCCTCCACAGGCATATCGTGGATGGCCAAATGAGACACCGAAAATGTTTGGTTCTTGCATATGGGCGCCATAGATGTCTTTGGGTGAAAATTTCTAAACTTCCGTGGCCAGTAGACGCCCCAACGTCGAGATCGAGTGGATATATATGAGCGCATGAGGGCCGTATACCAGTATGCCTCATCTCCTACTGTGTCGTGGTCAGTTGGGAAGGGGTGTGACCTTATCCGCCTGAGTGAGGGGGTAATATCTAGGTTGAGTTGGACCATCTTGATGAATGGGTCCGCTATCGACGAGTCGGACCCGATATTGACAGGTGGACAGTGAGGTCTCTTTCACTTATCCAGTTGTGCGCTTGGATAGGGGCGGCCCCGGTGATGATCCTAAAAGAGGAACTGTACTGATATATGAACTTATTGAGCAAGAGTTGTATACTCATTCATTCACTATCCATTCGGGCTGGTGGTGCGTAACTATTTGTTATGTGTACCTTCGCAATGGCCAGAATTTCGGTTGAGGTGCGCGACTAACCCGAGATCAGGAGTTTACTAAATCGATTCTTACTATCCAAATTTAGGTATGAGACTAGTTTGGATAGAAGTCCCTTGTGATGGACCCCATAGCCTGCGATACTACGTACTATCATCCCGACTTCACACTCCAACATGGTCATTCTATTCGCACCGCATATTGCATTACATTCATGACATATGGCATTTTGGGTTACTAGCTTCTGCATTTATATGGTCTAAATACGGCTAACGCTATTCGTGAACTCATCAGGAATTGCATATTGCGTCATATTCTCGGCATTTGATATTTGGCTCTCTATGACTCCTCATTTGTATAACTATTTTATATTGCATATTCTGATATTGATTGACTCATGGACTTGTCCGTATTTCTGCTTACTCTGATAATTCATGATCTTATCCATATTTTCGCTTACTCTGATAATTCATGATCTTATCAGTATTTCTGCTTACTCTGATAATTTATGATCTTGTCAGTATTTCTGTTTATTCTGATAATGTACGACTTATGGATTACCAGTATTTTCGGTATTGTATATGATGGCATTGTATTAAATACTTAGCACTTACCTTGTGTACACACTTACACCACCCTCTAAGCTTTCTATAAGCTTATGCACGATAGATGGGTGCATGTAATGTTAGAACAGTGTTGAGCTTGGAGCGTGCAACGGTTTTCTGGAGCTTGATTTTCGATTTATGTATTTCCCTTTCAGTATTGTACTCAATGATTATATTAGTGGATATGTGATGATAATGTTGCATTTGTGAATTGGGTAATCTTGTGGTTATGCTTATTATGAGTTAAATGTAAATTTTAAAAAAATCTTCCTTGTAGGATCCCAAGATCGGAATCTAGTGTATAGATGCTAGGAGCCGAGAATGAGGTACCACGGAGGCTGTCAACATCAGATTCGGCGATCGAAATTCTTGTGAATCCGATTTTCAGGTTTGGGACGTGACACCACCAGCTCTCATGTATCGATCTGGTACAACGAGTCTATCACGTCGCCCATAGTCACCTTCCACTTCTCAACACAAGGCTCACTTAGAACTATCTGAATAGAAGACGGATCCCCTGCGATATTGGAGTCATTCATGTACCTCACTGATATCTTATGATTATGTTGTGTGATTCTTCTCACAGGTGGCTGCTCACCTGCTCTGTATCCCTGTCTATGCGGCTCAGCTTTCATGCCCTGCCTGCTCATGTGGCCATGCTCAGCATGTCACACACGTGCAGAGGTGGAATCCACTATAGCCATTGCAACTTCACCTTTTGAAGTGCTCCTGATCAACCTGTGCATGTTTTTGAGTTGTTGCACTTTCATGATTACCCGTGCCCCCTTAGATACCTTAAGAGCACCATTAATACATGTGAACTTGCAGCCCATTGCTTTAAGTATACCAAGCAAAATCATATTCTTCTTCAAATCAGGAACGTGCCCGACATCAGTCAAGGTACGCTTCACCCCATTTACCATCTTGGTGCTCACCGAACCAACAGCCACAACATTACAGGTAATATCATTGCTCATAAATATCTATCCACCATCGTACTTCCCATAATTGATGAACCAATTCTAATGAGGAGTCATGTGAAAAGATGCCTGTGTCTAGCATCTACTCGTCCTTATGATCATCGTATGGCCGTCTGATCGTAAACACAAACAGAACATCACCATCACATCCACTCGATCTATCTGACATGGCAGCATTAGCCTCCATATACAAAGCCTTAGAATCTTCTCTCTCATATTTAGGATTTGTACAATCCTTCTTCACATGTTCTTTCATCCCACAATTCTCGCACTTTACCTTTCTTTTGTTGTTGCCCTTGAATTTGGACTTAGAACCTGAATAACCTATACCTTGTTCAGAATTCTTACCCCTTGTAAGCAACATAACAGAAGATATCATCATGTCGCCGTTAAACTTTCTCATACCCTTCCCTTAAAGGGCTGAGATAACGGTGTCAATACTCATGGTTTTATTCGTGGTGCACATTGTGTCCTTTAATGCCTTATAAGACGCTGAAAGAGAATTCAATAACATACATATTTGTTATTCATCTTTCATCACTTCCTTCATATCGAACAATTTGCAAACAAATTTATTAAAGTTGCTAATGTGAGCCTTCAGATCTCCATCCTTTGCCATCTTAAAGTTATACCACTGCCGCTTCAAGTGTAGGCGATTTTCAAAGAATTTTTTCGCATAGATTTCCTCTAACTTCGTCCATAACTTTGCCACAATTTTCTCCCTCATGACATTGTAGAGAACCTCATCCGTGAGACATAAATAGATCGATGATAAAGCCTTCTTATCAAGAGTATTCAATTTATCATCAGTCATAGTAGACTTTTATTCATCAAGAGCACCATCTTCGCCTTGCTTGATTAAGGAACTGATCATCTTAATCTTCCATAACTCAAAATTATTTTTTCCTGAGTACTTCTCAATCTCATACCTACTGCTGCCATTATTACTAATTCTTCAGATTCAGATCTATGCCCCAAAGATTGCTTTGATACCACTTGTTGAGGATTTGTGTTGTGGAATCACACAGATCTAGATCTAAGATAACAATCCAATGACACAAAGCAATTACAAGAGAACACAAAGATTCAATGTGAAAAACCCTTTTGGGAAAAAACCACAGTACAAAGTGACACAATTCCACTATGAAAGCGTAAATTACAAAGAGAGAACACTTACCCGATTCGAACGACCTTGAATCTCACCTTTGCTATACCCTTTAGAAACCTTAAAACCCTTTTAGGAACCATTGCAACTCCTTTAGAAAGCTTTAGCATGCCCTATAATAACCCTAGAGACCCTTATTTATTGTTTAGAAGACTCCACTTACGCACCTCTTTGAAACCGCCTCAAATTACTCAGTTCGCCCAAAATCTGCGCACAATCTGCGTAACCCTCGACTAGTCGAGCCAGGGCCTCGACTGGTCGAGTGGTCCGGATCTCCAAAAAACAAAGCTCGCTAAACTTCGAGTTAAGAGGGCCTTGACCGGTCGAGTGGACCCTCGACCAGCTGAGTCAGTCCCTCGACCGATCGCGCATCGTGGTGATCAGAATATTTAAGACATCTGTTTTACAACACAAGGTACTCACCAAATATATAATATTGTGGTTTCCATTTGATAAACTTGTTTGTGCACACATTCTGCGATCCAACCTAAATTGTTGATTGAGTTTCGATTATAGTTTATAGGCTCATCACTGTAGAGTTGACCTAAGGACTGTCAAGTCAACCCAAAATGAAGATTTTAATAAAAGAATTTATTATTCTTTAATAGTTTACATTGGAGACTCTAGTCTTAAAGACTTTTAGGTGTTCATGTTGAAATTTGTGGGTTAGGATCCTCCCGTCTATAAGATTTTTGGGCATACACCATCAACCGCTAGACCCATCGTGAATCCTCTATGGAACCACCCCATCACCACATTATTCTTCTTCAGTTTCTTATTCCTCAATTTTAGCCATCCATCACCTTCTCATTCTTCCATTTAGGGTGTCCATCATCGCCATTAACATTGCCACCAAAATCCTTGTCATCCTATTCTTCTTCTCCCCTAACATGGGATGTTTTGAACTTGATAAAACTAGTCCAAGTCAATCGATTCAAATGTCAAACCGGGAAACTCATGGATAAACCAGGGCTAACCTGGTTTCCATAACCTAGTGACCAGGTCCATGACCAAGCCAATTGCATACAGCAAGCCCCATTTGACCCTCTCTCTCTCTCTCTCTCTCTCTCTCTCTCTCTCTCTCTCTCTCTCTCTCTCTCTCTCTCTCTCTCTCTCTCTCTCTCTCTCTCTCTCTCTCTCTCTGCCAATTGCATAGAGCAAGCCCCATTTAACAACCCCCCCCCCCCCCCCCCCCTCTCTCTCTCAAATTTCAATCAGGAGATGCAGCATTTTTCGTAAAAGAAAGAGACGCTGTTAGAATGGCCAAAGGAACTACCTATCTTTCATGTAATGCACATTTTTGTGCAGTACACATGGCATATACATATATTCGGGTCAATTGATCTCATCCATACATTGTGTCGCATCATGGATTGGGTATGTATCAAAATCATAATTAATAATTCCTATAAGCCGTAGAAAATGAAAACATTTATAGTGAAATAGTTTGTGTAAATTGAAGTAAAAGAATGGATAGGATTGTCTGATAAGTTTGATATTTTAAACATGAGACGTCTTTATTCAGACCCAATAGATGGATGGTCCTATTATAAATTGATGACCACCTAATGAATGGGTTGGCTTGATTTTTAGGACAGCACAATTTAAGAGAGAGTTTCTCACTTTCACCCATGAATGATTCCAGATGTTAAGAGTGGATTTCATCTATGGATGGTCCAAGATCAAGTACCAAGCATCCTCTTCGTATGAGGCGCTGACAAGTGCCAGCATAGGATAATCCCATTTTTTTTGTTACAACACATATTGCTTTGTGGGGCAACTGCTGAACGACTTGAATCTCGCACAGACTTTCTACATTGACATGTGTGATTTATTGGTAACTCAACATCGAGTTGGCTGAGTCTGACTCAAGCTGAGTCCCTGAGTTTCAAAACCAGGTAAGAAGGACAGGATGGTCATTTGGGGTAGATTTTGCCTGATTTTAAGGTCCTGATGCTTCTGGATGTAGATGATACCCTCACATGCTTAGTCCGTATAAACAGGCCATGGTCCACTAATCCAGGGTCTATATCATCCTTTCTTTACCTCTGTTTTTCTATATTTTCTCTCATGGCAGCTATGGTAGCAAATGGGGTGAGATGGAATGGTCATTGCCCAACCCCTAGTCAAGCCAACTTTGGGATTTGTTTGGGTTGAGCCTCGAGGACAATGGGTTAGACCCAAAGATAGAGTTATAATCCCAGTAGTTAGGCTGGGTAGACTTATCTACATTTAAGGCCCAATGAGTTGAATATCAGCAGGCTTGCCCCAGCTAGAGCTTGATTCAATACGGGATTGGGCCTGGACAAAGGTCGCGTGGGTTGGATGGGGATATGTTTTAGCTCGGTCGATTTGCCACCCTAACAGTGACTGAGACGGATGATCCATTAGACTCGAAATGACAATGGGCTGGGATTGGCTAGCCCGGTCCTGTCAACCTAGCCCTAGCTAGGCCCTACCCTATTCAAGCTGAATCAGACCTTTTCCTATTGGGCCGGGTAGGGGTGTCAGCAGGCTAGGCTAGGGCCCAACCAAGCTCTGTCTAAGCCTGGACCGCAAATTGGTTGAGGTAGGCCCAAATATATATGGGCCTGTAACCGGCCAAACTAGTCCAGGCCGATTTGGCCTTTAACCTTTTTTTGTTGGGCCTGAGCCTTATCCCAAACCAGAGAGAGAGAGGACCCTGCGTGGGTTGGAGAGAGGGAAAAGGGGTCGCCAGCTCAGGTGGGTCCCACTCTGTGTTTATGTAAAATCCACCCGGACCACCAAGTACGTCACCCCATGTTAGACTCCAATCCTAAAAATCAGCTCCATCCGTGATTCAAGCGGACCACACAATGAGAATCAATATAAAGGACAATGCTCACCCTCCAAACTAGTTCCCTTGGTGTGGCCGAATGAATCATATATTGGCCTAATTTTTTGGGTATTTTCGGTATGCCATATAATAGTTGGGAGTGGTTTTCATATAATCATCATGGTGACCTATAAAAATCAAGGGTGGACATCTCCCTCCCAAATGCTTCCATTGTTGCGGCCCGCCTTAATCACATGAGAGCCTATTTTTTTAGGCCTGGGCCTAACTTACAATCACACATTGATTGGTTGGAGTGGATTTCACGTGAACATCACGGTGGAACTCTTAAAAATCTAGGGTGGGCTTTGCCATCAGCTCTTTCTATATTTAAAGAAAATGAATTTTATAGCACGCCGTTCACTGTGACATGAATGTGAGATCCACTCCAGCCATTAGACCTATAATCCCATTTTTAGGCTCCAAGTCCAAAAAATCAGACTTAACATGGTGCCACACCAATAAAAATAGTTGGAAGAGAGACTTTCACTTTTGATTTTATAGAGTCCACCATAATGATTATATGAAATCCTCTTTATCTATTAAATGTCACATTAAAAGTTAGGACTTGGATTCAAAAATCAAGTGCATGTGTGATTCAGGTGGGCCATATTAAAGGAAACCACTTGTAGGGTGAATGTTGCCCTATATTTTGTTTATAGTTATGTGGTCCACCTAAATTACATGCGTGGCTGATTTTTTAGTCCCGGCTAACATAGGGTGACACACCTAGTGGTTGAGGTGAATTTCATGTGAATAATACAATAGGACACACAACGTAAGGCCTTTTCCTTCTCCCTTGCATTTAGTATTTATTAACATTAATTACCATTATTTGATAGCCAATTACTAAGCTGGTCAGACATACTTGGGAGTTTATCTTTGTATGCCATAAAATTGCCCTTGCAAACAGGAATAGGCCCGGCGGGGAATATAGGCTGATGTATACAATCTAAGCCCAACCCAATTTAAAAACAGATTTGAACCAGGCCCAGCCCTAGGGCCTAATACCCCAGCCCATGGACTAGGCCTGAATGCCCGACAAGCAGCTTGACCCATTGACAGCCCTAGGGTCAGGGCTAGGGCAAGCCAAGTTAGAACCGGTCTGGATTTTTATTTTTTAAGAGAGAGAGAGAGAGAGAGAGAGAGAGAGAGAGAATAAAAAGGTAGGTCCCATTTAGGTAGTGTGGCCCTGTGGCCCTAACTCTACTCCCACCCTACTCATGGTGAGGTCCCGGGAGAGTCAGGTTGGGACCGGCCTATAAAAATAAAAAGTAGGTCCATATGGGTACACGATCTTAGAACCTTCCTTCTAAAACCATGCAATCACTAATTAAATAGGACGTGGTTTTGCAGATTAAGTGGACATTCAAGTAAAAATTGAACTCGTTTTTCTTGACTGTTCATTTGTTTCCAGCTCTTGGGGTCTACCTTTTGATTAGCATGTGACTTTTGGGTCAAGGCAACTACATGCCAGGAACCTCAAAATGAACACAATGGATCTCACCCTTGTGTGCGACATGGCCCCTTCTGCCGAAGACGAGGCCAAGATGGCTTGCTGTGTCGGCTGCAACTCGTTGGATGCCAGAGAAAGCTTTGCTACTCGGCAGTATATAAAGACCCATATACTCGCATTAACACGGATAACTAAGGGTCAGTTTGGGCGGTCAGGTTAGACGGGATTGGATGGGATAGGATTCAAAAAACATCACTGATACACATGGCAGGGATTGCCCCCTGTTGCCATGGGATTAAATTAATACCATGCTTTGTTGATGGTATGGTGGTATATTGAATGGATATACCCACCATCATTTGAAATTATTGAGAATAACACACATGTGTTATATCTAAACCGTTCATTTGTTTTATAACCTCATTTTATGGCATAGGCCTAAAAATGAGGTAGATCCAAAACTTATGTAGCCCCAAAGAAGTTTTCAACGGTAAGTATTCAATCCCTGTTACTTTATGCTAGAGTCCACTTGAGCTTTAGATTTACCTGATTTTTTGGTTCATGCTTTAAAATAATCTCAATAAATGTGTGGACGGTGTGGATAGAACTCACACATCATGTTGGGACCTATACAATTTTCCAAACATTGAGTGAAATTGGCACAAGAATCAATGCAATCCCATTTAATGTAATTCAAAGCTTTTCCATTCATACCAAACATGGAATGGAATTGGCACAGGATCATATGAATCCCATCCCACCTAATCCCCTCTAATCCCACTGCCCAAACTGACCCTAAAAATAAATAAAGACGATGTAAAACTGGACTTTGTTTTTCACATTGAAAATACTCCGTCCCTAGGTATTTGGTTTTTAAAGAAATATGTAATAATTATTTACCATAGTAATGTAATGTTGATGTTTTTGTTGGGTCCTTACTCATGCCTCCGTGGTATGACTCACTAGAGTTTCAAAATGAAGTCATGAGTTCAAGTAACGCTTGTGGTGAAATCTGGTAGTGGTGTGAGTGCATGAGCATGTGTGGGGTGTGAGTGTACAAAAAAAAAAAGATGTTAACATTTTTGCATTTTTGATTACTAAAATTGAGCAAATAAAACAGTGCGAATTGAACACCTATCATCCATCCAGATGAAGTTGGTATTTGTGTTTTTTCCTACTCCATAACCTCATGAATGATTTAGATGACAAATAAACAATAGCATGAAAAAGAAAAAACAACTATTAATGATCCGAGATTTACACAATTACAACTTAAGTAATTCGTTCTCACTGGGTAATAGATTGGGTCAAGCTCTCGTAAACAGACTGGATAATATCATGATTGCATTAATACAATACATTACTTCCAAAATCCACTCTAAGGGCCTGTTTGGTTTTCCAATTACCCCCTTGTAATAGCAATTCGTTCTTAGGTAATAGTCTTCATCCGCTGAACCCAAATAGGTTGGCCAAACATAAGTTGGCTTGCTTTGGAACAGGCGCAGCTCACACGCGGCTTTTAAAGCATGGATTGGCAAAAGCAATGAAAAAAATGCAATAGTGAAGAACTTGGGTTAACGGGGTTGAATAACTAAATAACCACACGCATGCCACAAGATCTCTCACCAAGTGGGCCAATCAAAGGTTTCTGGATCAAAATGGAAGATGAAATTTTGGGAGTGGAATAGGTACTACTGTTCCGAGCTCAGGACAGGCGGAAGCGCCATGGACCACCGAAGGGGCACCGTGATGTATGACTTCTATCCATACTGTTCATCCATTTTTTCATATCATTTTAACATATCATAACAAAAATCAGGAAGAACAAAGGCTCAAATAAACCACACCACAAGAAGAAGCAATGGTAAGGATGCCACCATTGAAACCTTTATAGAGTCCACCGTGTCATTTATTTTCCATCCAACCTGTTGATATGGTTATATACACCTGGATTAAGTGAAAAAATAAATATCATCCTTATCCATAACTTTTGTGGCCCTTGAGAATTTTTCAACGGCAGGAAATTAATACTCACTGTATGGTCCATTTAAGCATTTAATATACATTATTTTTGTTACTCTATTCTAAAATGATATGGAAGAATGGATGAACAGTGTAGATAGAAGTCATACATCACTGTCAGTTCACACTTTACTGTTAGCCACCCCCACAATACCAAGACTTCATTCCTCAAACGAGGGGGCAGTACCTAATCCGCGGGCTTTTTGGCCGGCCGGATTGGAAGGGATTGGATGGTATTCGAAGGAATTGAAAGTTAAATTCTGGGATTGGTGGGGGCCTACCAAATAGATTGGGTGATTCGATCCTAGGATATAGCAATCCCATGAATTTTAAGACAATCCATTGAGAGAACTATTATTATCTTTAAATCTCATCCAATCCACCCTAATTCATTCAAATTTGTTTCGAATATATTTGGCTCAAGGGATGAAAAGGTTTAATCCCGAGACTAGCTGGCATGCTAAATAGATTTGATAGAGCAATCCCATGGATCTTAAGACAATCCAATAACAACACTGTTACCTTGAAATTAATGTCATCCACCCTGATAACATTCAATCCCTTCCAATCCATCCAGCCAAACATGACCGTGGGTTGGCTACTCCCTCTGCCACCAGCCAATGGCTGGTGGTCAGTGCCCTGTGGTTCTAAACATGATTTACGTGTTTCATTTATGCCATCCATTTATTTTTCACATCATTTTATGGTATAAGATCAAATCTTAGGTATATACCAATCTCAATTGAACCATATTATAGGGAACTATGTTGAATGAGAGTCTACCATTAAAAACTTTTTGAAAAGTTCTGGATCAAGCTGATATTTGTTTTTTCCTTTCATTTGTGCCTGTATGACCTAATTAATAGAGTGGATGTCAGATAAAAAGTATAGTGAACCTTAGGGGGATTTTAATGATGGATATCCAATCACTATTGTTTTCATGTAGTGTGGTCCACTAAGATTTATATCCCTCTCAATTTTTGTATCAAGCCCTAAAATGATCTTTAAAAATTGATGAATGGAATGGATAAAACACATACATCATGGTGGGGTCCACGGAGCACGACCACTAGCCACGGGGCTGCTGGCAGGGGGAGTAGCCAATCCTTTACCAAATTTTAGTAGAAAGCAGCCCAAAAGATTTCTCGATCGCCAACCCCGGCTCAAAACTTTGTATCATTGCCTATTTTTTGGACGGTCTATTGGGATGGGATGGGATGGAATGGGCTGGGCTCACATTCCTTTCCAGGTGCGTCGTACCGTCCTGCACAATCGCACGGTTGTATCCAGCCTGTCCAAGTTAAGGCTTGCTCCAGTACTGCCTACGTATTGCAAGAAGATGCGTTGGACTCCAGCCGTTGGATTTGAGTTTTTTATGACCCAAACCATTTATTTGACGGGATTCGGTTTGGTCGGAGGATTCCCATCACAACTCTCTGATCGAATATTTTAAACTTTTGATTAATCAAAGATTATTTCTACTGTTCATGTACGAAGCAAAAGAGCCAAGTTACCAAAGGTTTGAAATAATCAATTAAAGTTTTTATCTGTACAATTTCCGCCATCCAGAGTGAGACTCGTCATATAAACGGTTTGGATCAATATAACATGATTCATATTCAAAGGATAAAGTACCGACGCATCATACTGTATTGCGAGGCGATGTATTCAACCACACCCGGTTTCCGTTATTGTTTGATTTGGACGCGGTTCGCGTACTACCCCCGCCCGTCCCTAGCTCGGAACGGGCAGTTCTTGGGCGGTCCCACCGTGATGTATCTGTACATCCAAACCGTCTATCCATTTTCTTAGGTTATTTTAAGCATTAAAAAAAAAAATGAGTCAGATCCAACAATCGAACGGACCACACCAAATAATAAGCTTGGTTGCATTAAAATGCACAAAATGTCAGTTGCATTAAATGCAAGAGTCATCATTTGTGTGGTCCATTTGATGGTTGGATCTACCTCATTTTTGTTTTGATGCCTTAAAATAATATGAGAAAAGTAATAGACAGTTTGGATTTACAGATACATCACGGTGGGCCCTTCCACAGAACTGCCCGTTCCGAGCTAGGGACGGGCGGGGGTAGTACGCAATCCGCGTCCGTTTGATTTTCTCTCTGGCACGTGGGTTTCACGTGCTGTAATTGTGGTCGCATGGGGCGTGTTAGTTAGCAGCTGAGGGTCACGTGAGATACGCATGAGGTATTCCCCCCAATCTTAAGAGGACAAATACCCCTGTTTCTACTCCAAATCACCATTTCTCTTCCTTTGTTTAAAATAAAGCGATACTCGGCGATTCGCGTAAGGCATCGAGAGGGCGATTCGCGGAATATCCACACACGTGGGAAGCTGATGAGTGATCGGGTCCATTAATCACGTGGAAAAATTAAAAATAAATCTTTTAGCAGTAGGAGGGTCCACTAATCAGGTGTGGAACAATTTTATGTTGGTAGAAAAATGATGAACAGTGTATGCTAAAAGAAAACATGTGGACGACCTGATGATATAACGTTCCTGATTTCTGGAGGAGGAAATTCTCACAGTCGGACCCACCTAATGAGTGACGCAGATCTTGCGTGAGTTTGATTTCTCAGCTAGAGTACCGTTTATGGCCTCTTAGTTCTCTCTCTCCTCCATTGATAGCCAGAACATTTCCTCCTGCAAAATATCAGGGATATTTGATATTTGCAGCCAGTAGGCGTTAAAATCATTATCCCGCCATCTGGCTAATGTGGATTAGTTTGGGACCACTTCCACTAGAGGATGTATGTCCCACCATGGATAAACACCCGGGCCCGTCTTTTAAGATGATCCTAACCATTATAACGGTTCCGATTGCATGGCTCAACCACCGGTTTAAGACTGGCCACGGATTTCATTCCTGTTCCCATCAAGGGCCTCGATGGAAATGACAAGACCGTGAACAACGTATATATGGCACAAGTGTTGCCAGATCAAAGATGTCCAAATTGTTGGAAAGCGACATAAAATTCCATTTATCCAACCAGCGTTTGGTTGCAAAAATTTCATGCAATATAATAAAATCTTCAATTCAGATATACGTGTACCAGCAACACATAATGGACGGTTTAGATTAAAATATTCGTACGCATGCAAATGCTGATCATCCTATATAAAACACGCATTAAGACCATGAATATACGAAGTAATATATATCCACTGACGCGTTGGCTTGTAAAGATGTTATAGAAGCCTCAAGATGTGATTTCTAAAATTTCTTACCATTTGGAGTGGAACTTGATTACAGTTTTTTTTTTTTTTTTCAGAATAATATTAACAGATAATTACAATCCATACAACTCATTTAAGACGACTTTGTACCTTTGTCACACCTTGGCATGATCAAATGTGGGTTAAAACAAATAATGGATACTGTGAAAATCAAATATCTACATCAATCATAGTCGGCCCATCCAAGAAAACTTTATTCCTCTTTTTTATTTTTAAATCATGAGCTAATGATGAATATTGTAGAAATTTATAAGCCTCCGTTGATGTTGTGTTTTATCTATGCCGTCCATTTATATATGACTTTTATGCCGGGCATTCAAGTTACATATGTTTACAAGTGATCAATATTAGTTGAGAAATGTTGTCCATTGATTATAATTCAATACCACCAAACACAAGCTTTGTATGATACAATTTTTTTTTCTTTTTTTTTTTAGGATAAGAATTTGATCCCAAATGTGGAATTAAACTGTGAAAATATCATCTAATGCATTTTCATAATATTTAATATTATTGACCAGATAGCGTTTAGTTTCTTACAAGAAGGTAAACATATGCTAGCATTGGCAATAACAATAAACCGGTGCCAAATAAATATTCATAAACGTAAGTTACCAACCATCAATCTACAGTTGGGCATTAAAACTAGGGTTGAAAGTCAGGTAGGTGTAACCTGGCCGGCTTGTGATCGACTCAACATTAGGTTGAGCTCAGGTAGGATGTATCGAGTTTGGTCTTGAATTTAGGCTATATAAACACCAACCTGATAGAACTTGGGTCAAGCTCGGGCTACCCAACCCACCTTGAACCTGATCAATATATAAGTTACTTATAAATTATAATTGAATGCATATTACTTGTGTTGAAGGCACATAAATTTACAATGTTGCTGGGTCTCATCAGTCCACGCCATTTCCAATGGATCAAGCTAACAAGATGTGTTGGATTTTTCTCTCCAAAATAAATTGGGTGCTACACAATACAACTTTTAAAAGAATAGTTGTCTTATGTTTTACTTTGTTTGTTTGAAAAAATTGAAATTTTTTATGATAAATAATTAATTAATTTTATATATATATATATATATATATATATATATATATATATATATATATATATATATATATATATAATGAAATCATATGTACAAAAAATAAGACCTATATTGAATTATCATAGACCAGTCTAATAACAAAAATATTAGCATGTATCCACCTAACTAACCCGATTGAGCCCCCTCGAGTTAAGAATTCCTCAAGTTTTTTTTTTTTTTTTTTTTACACACCCATCTGCTACACACTCAGTCGCACCATAGTAGGATTTTACCACCCATGGGTTTTGAACCCAAGACCTTGTGCGGAAACTCCTTAGAGTCTATCACGTGGGCAAGGATTCAAACCCAAGAATTTGAGGTTGAGTTGGGTTAGGGTTGAGGTATATGAACCTTGGGCTGGGCTGGGGTTGAGCACCAACCCAGCCCAACCTACCCGTCTTTCAGCCCTAATGAAAACTCATAAACATGAGCCACCAAACATCAATCAACAACTGGGCCTTGGTTCTAAATTGAGCCCACAATCATTTATCATCGTTTGATAGGTGTTGTTCGTGGACTATGCCCGATGCATAACTTATGCAAGACATTTATAGGTGATGAATAAGCCCAGATAAATCGACAGCACTAGGGCTCGTGGGTTTGTCCCAACAACAAAAGGCCTAGATGTGTTGAATAAAGGCGTATCGGTTGAGAGCCTCGTACGAGATATTCTTAAATCTGAATATTTCAATTTTTGACATAATCATCATCAAGATATCAAACAAATACTCCACTGCCAATCCAATGTGTAGCAAAAACGAGAGAATTTCAGTCGAAACAAACACCATCGTTAAATTTTGATCCTCCTATTCACTTCCCAAAGATTGCAGCGATGCCATATATATATATATATATATATATATATATATATATATATATATATATATATATATATATATATATATGCAAATGACATTATAGAACCTTGAAATTTAAATTAAAGGAAGAATAGAGGGTGAAAACCACAGCGGTGAAGCACAAATGGTGAAACCCGACCTTTCTCTTCCTCTCCCACAGCAATGGTATCTTACTGTTTGTTTTTTGCGAGAGAAGATGTGAAAAGGATTTTGTTCGGTTACTGAGTGCTACCCATCACAAACTTGCTCCCTCCAGACTTTATGAGAGAATTTTGTTTCAATGCTTCTTTGGAAGTACTCCAAAGCGTAGCCACATTGCTGTAGGTCCCACCTAAAGTCCATCTCTTGTGATCCATTCCGCCCAGTCTAGTGTCAAATCAGCCAATGTCATATGTGGCCCCACAATTATAACATAATAGAGGCCGCCAAACTGTCAGACTGGTCTATATAATGGGCCATGCCATCTACAAGATTGGGCTGGTCCATTTAGTGGCTCGGATATCAAGCCACTCCCGCATTCGTGGACCTCAAAAGTCACATGAAGCATGCCGGTCGGGATTGACTTGGCTATCAAGCCCTGCATGCGCCCTTCAACGAGCAACTCTAACGCGAGACACGTTCCCACCTGCGACTTGTGATGACATGACGTCGAAGCGATGAACCAGGTGGGGCCCAACGTTTAGATTATATGGACAATAAAATCCCATAGCGTCTCATTATCCAGTAGGACACACAGAAGAAAAACCTACCTTCCACTATTTTCGTTCTGGCGTGGCTGCTCTTTCAACGGTTTGATTTTTTGGCGATAGATCTACTATGTGGTTTCAACTGACACGTGACTTGGGATTTCACGTTCATGGGGCTAGCACGTGTATTGACGAGTGGATATGCGTGTGGAGGGGTGCCATACATCAGCACCGGACAAGCACGAGCCCTTTAAGCGCGCAATCCGCGTACTGAGTAAAATCTACGGGGCTCAACCTTTGCCTATGTGTCTCATCCCGGCCGTCCATTTATTTTTTTTTCCGGCTCATTTTAGTGCATATCCCAAACTTGAAGCATTTCCAAAGCTCAACACACGTTTTTTGAGGAAACAGATTAGCTGCCATACCATACACCAACGATCCCCTTTTGGGGGGGTGGGGAAGGGCAAGCGAGCAAGCAACGGCCCTGTTCACGTAAAGCGAACGCGAAAGCCGTTGCGCTTTATAGCACCCATTTTCTTGCTCCCTTTGTTGGTTCTTTCGAGCCAACGAAGGAGGGCTCTTTCTCTCTAGCCAGTGTATGTACGTGGTGCATGCAGAAGAGCCCATGGTCTTCTAACCTGTAATGGTAAGAACAATGGAAAATGAAGCAAGCTTGTGTGAGCCTCGTCATGATGTATTTATTATATCTACACTATCATATCCAAAGCTTAAGCAGACCACATCACAAAAAGTAGTGGGAACACTAATTCTCATCATTAAACATTTATAAAACCCACCGTAATGCCTTTTCTCCATCTAAACTTTTTATAAGGTTACACAAAAATGAATAAAGAGAAAAAACAAATATAAGATTAATTTAAAATTTATTTGACCCAAAAAAATTTTCAAATCTCCCACTGCTTGTTACAGTATTCTTTACTTGATTTTCCTATCTATTTTATTTTTATACTCAATATTTAGAGTGATATCGAAAAAATGGATGGATAATTTCGATACAATGCCCACCGGAACACAATTTGGTGACGTCAACGAATCAGTAAAGTCGGTTGTACGTGTTGCACCAGCCAATCCGCTTCCGCCGAATGTGGCCACTTTGAATGCATCCTAACCGTCCCATGCGTGGCCATTGGAAGCGGATTGGCAGGTCTACCGCACACCACCGACTACACTGCTGTTAGTACGTGGCGTGCAGATATGACCGCCTGAGATCCTCGAGCCCCTCAATGAAGGGGTGGAAAGGAGATCAATGTTACGTGGGCCTCACAATGGTGTATTTATTATATCCACACCGTCCATTCATATGGCGAGATCATTTTTAGAGCATGAGACCAAAAATTATTTATATCCAAATCTCAAGTCGACCACACTACAAATAGAACTGGGGAGATTAATTCTCACCGTTAAAGCAATCATAAGGCCCGTCATGATATTTATTTTCCATCTAATCTATTCGTAAGGTCATGAATGCATAAATGAGGGGAAAAACTAATATCGGAATGATCAAGTACTTCTATAATCTCAGTGAAGGTTTCAACGGTAGATATTCAATCTCCTACTGATTTATACAGTGTGGTCCACTTGACCTTTTGATCTGTCTTAATTTTATTTAAAGCCATACAATGATCTCGCCGAATGTACAGACGGTTTAGATATAACACATACCTCACATACCTCATGGTGGACCGCACAAAATTAGGTGACGTCAACACACTAGCGAAGTCGACGGTGTGTGGTACACCAGCCAATCCGCTTCTGCGGCCGTTAGGCATGCCACTTGATGAGCAGACCAGGACCAGCCTGATTCTCAAGAGAAGTAAAGTCCACCAAAACGGACCAAATCTCCCGTTCAGGTTTTGTGTTTGTACAAATGTGGCCCACTTTCACTGATCCAAATCGTTGACACAGTGTATATCACTTTGTAGATCTCATACACTAAAAGTCCTCTAAATTGGAAGATCACAGCCAGAGAACGTTTCATATTTTATCCGTTGAATATGAACCCTTTCCTCTTTTCCCTCTTAAAAAACTATGTTTTAGCACCTATCTAAGAAATCAAATGTAGGTTACTATCTTATGTCTGCGGGATCCATCATATTGACGGTTCGATCACCGAACCACGCATCCATTAGCATAAAAAACCAGAACGGTACCGTACAAAATAAATGCTCCAGCGTTGCACAATACTGCAAGAGGGGTGTTTGTTTCGTAATTTTTTGAAATGCCAGTGGCTCATAATCAACCAACCTAATACCCTACTTTCTCTCTTCCTTTTAGCTTGGGGAGGAGAACGAGCGCCTTCTCTTCATTTCTCCTTGTCTCTCTTACAGCAGAGTCTCTCTCTCGACGAAATGGGAGAGGAAAAGCCCAAACCAAGCGGAATCTGGCTTACCGTGAAGCCCTTCGTCAATGGTGGAGCTTCTGGAATGCTCGCCACCTGTGTCATCCAACCAATAGACATGATCAAGGTAAAATCATCCTCCCTCTCTCTCTCTCTCTTGCTTTTCTGTAATTTTAATGCCTTTTTCTTTGATGGGTCTTCACCAATTTGTTCTTCTTGGCTAAACGATCGACATTTCGGAGAATCCGGCGGGGTTTGATTAGATGGGTATTTTTTTTCCTCTGTGTGTGTGTTTTTTGTTTTGGTCAGATCTCTGTTTATGGGATTTCATGACCTTTCATTCATGGATTTCATCACATTCGGTCATATTTTTTGTAAAAATTATTGATTTTTTGGAGATCCTGATGTTTGATGATGGATTTTTATTATTTATTATTATTTTTAAATAATGAATGCCTTTTCTAACTTTGAAATTATTATTATTATTTTAGCTTGATGGGCTATCTGGATTATGGGTTTTGTTTTGGTAAGAAAAATGATTTTTTGGAGTATCCGTGATGTTTGTTCGTTTGGGTTTTAATTTTGGTTCGATGTGGGATAGATTTGATTCTGATGAGAGTGTTTTGGTGCTTTTTTCAGGTGAGGATCCAACTAGGTCAGGGATCAGCTGGGTATGTTGCCAAGACGATGCTCCGTGAAGAGGGTCTTGGCGCTTTTTACAAGGTTTGATCCTTAGTGAGATAATTAAATTTCTGTTTTCGTTCTTGTTTGATTTTGATTTAGGTTTTTACTTGTTTTCATGTATTTGTGTATGAAAATGGTGTTTATTTCCATGTCTAGATTGAATATGGGTTGGTAGTTGAACTTTGTACCTCATGTTATTCAGAAGCAAGTTCAAATTGAAAAATGTTGAGATCTGCTTTACATTTTTCAATATGGGCATTCTCACTTGGAATCAGTAGGAGTTTGTGATATATGGGCTATGGCTAGACAGACTTAATTCAGTACCAGATTTAAAACTGGAATGTAAGAATCTGTATGGAAGGTGAATTTTGTTGGTTGGTGCAATTCAGGATTGAAGGCGGAAGCAATCAGTGTGTTTCATTAGTAAATTCAAATGATTGTGGATTATGCTTTAGGGTGTGTTTGGTTGCACCAAATTACATGAAAATTTGCACCAAGTTAGACTGATTAATTATGAAATTTTGTGATATTTGCTGCAACCCAACACACCCTTGGTATTGTCATTCTTAGTCGAGTTCAATAGGTGTTATTGTGTATGGATTAAATGCAACTTCTCTACATGTCTTAAAAAAAAATATTACATGGATTAAAAACTGGATAGATGTGATTGTTTGATATGCAAATGTGGAAACTTTGAGATTCTTGTACCCCAATTTTCAATCTTTAAGATGTGTAAAGCATTTTTATTTTTTTTGGGGGAAGTACTCTTGTTTCTTTTTTATATGGAATTTAGGGATCTTGTTGGTTGTCTTTGGATTTGACTTTGCAATGTTCCATCTCTCCTTTGCCTCTTAGTTATGCTATTGTTCTCTTGTGTGTGAGGACGAGGGACACATCTATTCTTTTCTTTTTTATCTATACTTTTGGAAGATTTGCATGTTTATGAGAGTAGTGGATTAAAACCACTTCCAAAAAAAAAAAAAAAAAACCCAAACGTGTGTCAGGGGACTAGTGAGGATTGTATTTAGCATCATATTTGATTCGCTATGAAATGTTTTCATGGTCTTTGACAATTCAAAGAAGAATTTCAAAGGATTCTCTAGTCTTGTGCTTTATGCTTTTATTCATTTGGTTCCGTTGAACTTTTAGGAGGGAAATAATATGCAGATTCTGAGACTTGTTAACAGGAACTCCCTCTGATGATATTCTGATCTACTCTTCTTTTTTGCAGCTTCCTCCACTGTGCGTTCGCTTCCCTCAAAATCGTTTCTTTCCCAACAAATCAAAAGGAACATTTAGTAAAGGAATAGAAAAAACAAAAACAAAAATCTCTAAACAACAGCTTAAGAAGGGCAATAGAAAAAAAGGAGAGAAGACGGAGAATAGAAATTCAATAGTCTTACATTGCAAGGAGGAGAGCTCAAAGAATTTAAGGTCTTGGTCGTAGTTGCTTTTGTAAGCAGACCAGTGATGGTATTTAGTATTTACCTCTCAGTGATTGCTGATAACTTTGAGCTTTTAAGCCTTTCAATGCATGTAACAATTTTAAGGAGTCCTGATGTAATTTTGATCAGGGAAATCTATTCTTTCCTTTGACTATGATGTATCATTATTAGAACGAGCAGTCCACTTGGGAGAGTGGTTGCTCCAATCAATTGGAAGACCAAGGGAACTTCTCAGGGGATTCGAATGGGATGTTGAACACTGTTGGATTCTAGGTCACTTTTACTGGTCATATGGTAGAGGAAAAAAATGAAAAACCAAGGACTTCAATTACGAGGATGGGTAATGACTACCAGAAAATGCTGAGCTAGAGATGAACGTCCACCTCTTATATCAATTATTTATTCTACTTCCAATGATGGTGATAATGTGCTTTTGGAAATACTCCATTCTTCATATATATATATATATATATATATATATATATATATATTCCTCATTGAAGCATCTGATGCAATTTTTTCTTTTTTTTGGAGAAGATAACACTACTGTTTACTAGCTCATCTAATGAGCAGGAGACACATTTAATGTAGTTTCAAGTCCACGGATTAGTGAAACTTTGCAAGTGTTATAATAGGTGAACCTGACATAAAATGACCTTTTGATTTGCAATCTTGCTATCTAAACAGATCAAAGGAGTGACAATTTAACCTAAATGAATAAGCCTTAATGCAAGGAGTAAAAGCTTTCACAATCCGTCTGCAAGTTCATTGTTAGAGGCTTAGAGCTGCCCTTTTTGTGACTCGATATTGGTTTTTCTTTATGCAATTTATCATTTTTAACTATTTTTTGGTTTTATCAACCCGTTCAAGGTTTTAGATTATTATATCCAATTTTGTTTGAGGCCTTTTGTTTTAAGGTATCTAAGGTGTAGTGGTTTTCTTTTTAACAGGGGCTGTCGGCTGGATTGCTTAGGCAAGCTACATACACAACAGCACGACTTGGGTCATTTAGGTGAAGCTCTTGCACATGAAGTACAAATATGTTAGAGCGTGTATGATGTTTTTGAGATAAATATGTTTTCTGTACTTATTTATAGTTATGCTTCAAAAACTAGTGAAATAATTGATGGCGTGTTTCACTATAACCCAAGTTGCAAGTAAACAGATATTTTTGCAGAAGTGGAGAATTATCGGTCCCCTCTGCTCTTGGGGTAATGTGGTGAAAGAGAAATTCATTGCATGAGATAATATCATTTTTCCTTTCCAGACCAGGTCAAAATGTAGAATGTTTCACGTCCTACTTGAAACCTGAGATGGAAAAGCATTCTGCAGATACCTTCCTTCTAGGGATAGGCAAACATGTGCTATTATTGGTACAATTAAGATGCCTCCTTTCATCTTTTCTGGATGATTGCTTTGAAAGTGGTCAGATATAGACAGGATCAAACAGGAAACTTAACCTGATTTGAAAATGATCTCCCATGTTCCTCTCAAGCCCTTCTTTTGTTCTTTTTTTGTACGTCCATTTCTCTTTCTCTCATTTTTGCCATTTCTTCCTTGATTTTCCATCATGATACAATTACAATAGCAGGTTGAAGTTGAAAGGTGGTTGTTTTCTAGTAGGTTTAGGCTTTTAGTCTTACTCTTTTAGGGGCTGGTTCTATTTTTTCTTTCTTAGGGATCAGACTCCAATATCGTTTGTTTGAGATTTGTAAGCCCTTATTATTCCAATTTCATCTGATGTCCTCTGGAAGGATTGAATTTAAACTCTTCAGTTTTCAGAAAGGTTTACGTTATTCCTTACTAATATTCTTTTTAGTACAAAACAGATGGAAACTAGTTTTGACTGAAAGCAAACAATAACATAGAACCACTATTCCAGTTTCATCTGATGTCCTCTGGAAGGATTGAATCTAAACTCTTCAGTTTTCGGAAAGGTTTACATTATTCCTTACTAATATTTATTTTTAGTACAAAACAGATGGAAACCAGTTTCGACTGAAAGCAAACAACTCTAAATTAAGAAGTGTTCTAGTTACCTCTTTCTGTAAAAAACAGGTGGGTGGGTTCCCATCTGCAGTTGCATTAAAAACCATTGCAACACTGTGGGTTGCATTTCTTGATGGATGTTTAACATGATGTGCTGTAAAGGCTGTTACGTAAAGGTAATGGTGCCAACCGTTACATGTTACAGTGTCGTAATGGCTGTAACAGCCATTATGGAAAAAAAAACCTGTAACCGCCATTAACGGCCTGTTACATCCCCTATAAAGGCTATAACAGTCTCGTAATGGTCTATTATGGGGCAAATACATGTTTTTCAAATTATTATTATTTTTCAACGTTACGGGGTAGATCCAAGTTTATATATATATATATATATATATATATATATATATATATATATATATATATATATATATATATATATATATATATATATATATATATAAAAGAGACCATAACGGCCATTGTGGGGGCCGTAACAATCATTACGACCCATATTGTAAAGGTAACAGTGGTGGCTGTTACAACCACCATTATGGAATACCCTGATGTTTTCCCTCAATGGATGTGTATTGTTTGGTGTAGTGTTACCTAGACACATGGCACGGGTACCAAGTGCTAGTGTCCTAAAAGTGTCAGACACTGCAAACTAAAAAAAATCTATGAATGGGGACACTTCTGTATACTAATAAATAATAATTGAAGTGAATAAAATTAAATAAAACAATGAAAACATTAAAGACGATGGGAATTAGAAAGAATATCCACACATAGTTTCAAAAGAAACAAATTACTAGTAGTTAAAACTAACAAATAATTGATTAACAGAAAAAAAAAGAAAAAAGAACAAAGAAAAAAGAAAGAAAAAAAAGAAATCACAGGTAATCACCTAGGAAACCGTAGTTTTTATGAACCTCCCCTGTTTTGTTAAAATATTAGAGCTGAAACAAAAGATCAAAAAGAAAAACGAAGCCTTTTTTTTATTTTTATTTTCCTTATATTGGTCATGGTATCTATAATGTCAAATGGACTAGAATCTAGAGAGAGAGATAGAGAGAGAGAGAGAGTTCTTTATAGGTAAGTTGCAAGAATAGGAGAATGGAGGCAAGCTTAGGGCTAAGAGTGAGAGATCTTTGGCTTGACAGAAAAAAAAATAAATTCCATAAGAAAAAAAATAAAATCGAAAGTGAAACAAAATATTTATGTAGAAAAATGTTTGGACACCTCACTTGAAGTTTTTAACACGTGGCACTTTCCAATGACATCACTAGCACACTTTTGTCCATACAAATTTTGAAGTGTTGTGTTGTGTCCAGGAGTGTCCAAGTGTTCCCAAGTGTCAACATGGAAAAATTGTAGAAAGTAGAAAACCAAGTAATACTGGTTTGATGGTGATGAAGAACCAAATTAATGAAAGACTCAACTGAATGAGAAAAATCCAATTTTGCAATAGCATACTCAAGAAGGTAAAGTCAGGGAAGGGGTTTCTTTATCTCTAGTTTTAGCGAATGGTTCTCCCAAGGGGTTCTTCAAGTCGACTAGTGAGCTAAGGCAAGGGGATCTTCTATCTCTTTTCTTTTTGTAGTGGTGGCGAAAGTTTTGAGTCGTATATTGTCCAAAGGAGTATCTAAAGGTCTTTGTAGTGGATTTAAGGTGGATAGAGGGGAATTTCAAGTGTCTCATCTTCAGTTTGCAGGCGACACAATTTTATTTTGTGATGCAGATGCCAATCAAATAGACAATGTTCAAAAAGCCTCTTTTTTTTTTTTTTCTTTTTTTAATTTAATTTAATTTTTTTTTAAAGCAATGTCAAGCTGATATATAAAGATTTGGAATTTTGAAACGTTGGACATAGGGTTATCTAAGGAGGAAGCTTGTGATCTTGCTGGAGTGTTTGGGTGTAGGTAGGGATTGTTTCCTTCGACATATTTGGGTCTTCTTCCATGTATTAGAAAGGTTGCGAAACACTTATGGGACCCTGTGATGGAAAGATTTGAGAGGAAACTTTCAATGTGGAAGTGAAGGACTGTCTTTGGGGGGTATAATTACCTTGATTAAAGCAGCTCTTTTGAGCCTTCCGTTGTATTTCATGTTTATCTTTAGATGCCCGAAAGGGGTGCTAAGCAAGCTGGAAATGATTAGAAGGGACTTCCTTTGGCGAAATTCATCTTATGAAGTGGGACGATGTTTGCCGGCTGAAAGTGGAAGGTGGAATTGTGATTAGAATATTGGATTCTATGAATGCAGTGCTCTTGGGGAAATGGATTCGAAGATTTACTTTGGAGGAGGGTAGCTTATGGAAGAAGGTCGTAGTTAGGAAGTGTGGGGTTGAGCAGGAGGTGTGATGGCCTAATAGCTCCTCCTTGTATAAAGCATCGGAGGTGTGGAGGGAAATTATGAGTATGAAGGAAATCATCAAAGAGGGGGTGGGTTTTGGGGTGGAGGTTTGTTTGAGGGTTTGATTTTGGAAGGACGTATAGTTGGAAGATTGGAAGCTATAAGATTGATATCCCAATCCAGCCCAAGTAGCCACGGATCCGAACGAATAGTTGATCGATGCTTCTCGTTCCACGGGTCTAGTGGGGTTTGGCTTCCTTTGTGTTGTAGGAATCTTCAAAACCATGAATTTTAAGAATTGGTGGTTCTATTGAATCAATTATCAGGGGTAGCCCTATCGGAGGAGGCAGATTTGGTGAGTTGGAAAGAGGTCAAGTTGTGGAAGTTCTCGGTGAAATCCCTCTACCATGTATTTATCAGTGCTCTTGTTAGCATCGGCAAAGATCATTCTTTTTTTTTTTTGGTTCTATGGGCCCCCTCAAAGGTGGCAACTTTTACGTGGTTGGTTCGTTGGAGTATAGTGTTAACAATCGACAATCTAAGGAAGAGGGGTCTTTATATCAAAAACATGTGCCTCTTGTGTTGGCATGGTGAGGAGTTGGCCAATCATCGCTTCATGCATCACCCATTCTTAAGGGAGGTTGGGGAAAGCCCTTTTTGGGATTTTTGGAGTATCGTGGGTAATGCGTAGCGTTCGCATTTTCGACGAAATGTCGATAATATCGGTGTTGCTAGACTAGCGACATCGAAAACCCCATTTTTCGTTTCTCTCTAGATTATTGGCGAAATATCGGCAATATCATCGATAATTTTGGATTTTTTGCGACAAAATAGGTAAAAAGCGTTAAAAAAAACAAAAGAACAAAACCTTTGATTTCGGTAATACCTAGTTGATGGTTAATCGGAACTCGGAAGACAAGAATCTCGTGGGCAGCAATCGACAACTCTCGTCTTTGACAGAGGTAAAGAAATCTGAAATTTTCCCTTTTCTTTGTTCGATTGGAAGATTGATGTTACAAATACATGATTTTGGCGAAAAATCAGAGATTTTGAGAGATTGAGATAGGATTTTGAAACTCTCAGTCGAAAATCCCCCCTCTTTGCCGAAAACCCTTCTTCTTAGACGAAACACCCCCCCCCCCCCGCCCCTCCCTTTTTTTCCTTTTATGCTTCAGAACTATAGAAGCAGACCGGGCGCATGGTGCGCTTCAGTGTACTGAGTAAACTCTTTGGGCCCATCGTGAATGTATGTGATTTATCCACGCCGTCCATTCATTTTTCTAGTTCATTTTAGGGGTAATCCCAAAATTAAAGCATATCCTCAGCTCCAGTGGACCACACCACAAGAAACAATGAGAATAATGATTTTCACCGTTGAAACCTTCTTAGGCCCCACAATGATGTTTATTCGTCATCAAACCTTTTTGTAAATATAAAAAGGCATGGATGAAGGGTTAAAATAAATATCAACTTGATTCAAAATTTCTGTGGCCACCAAGAAGTTTTTAATGATATGCATTCAATTCACACAGTTTCCTGTGGTGTGGTCCATTGAAGATTTGAATTTGGTTCATTTTTCGGATCACGCACTAAAATAAGCCGTCATATATGATGGACGGTGCAGATGTATGGTACATACTTCATAATGGGTGGGTCCCACAGTTAGGGATCCACCGGAAGCGGATTGGCTGGTGTACCTCACACTAGCTATATAGCTGCTGTAGGTACGTGTTGTGCGAAGACGAGCACTGACGCTCCTCGAGCTCTGAGTTGTACGAACGGTTCAAAGGAGATCAAAGTTACGTTGGCCCCACAGTGATGTATTTATTATATCTACACCGATCATCTGTTTTTAGAGTTTATTTTAGAGCATTATCCAAAAAATGAATCATATCTAAAGATTATATGGACCACACCATAGATAGCAACGGAGATAATGATTTTCACCGTTTAACAATTTGTAAGGCCTACCATAACGTTTATTTTGCATCCAATTTGTTCAGAAAAACAAAAATATCTGAATCAAGAGGAAAAACAATTTTCCTATTGATCCAAAACTTCTGTGACCCTGAAAAGGGTTTAAGGGTTTCAATGGTAGACGTTCAATCCCCCACTGGTTTTTGTAGTGTGGTCCACTTGATAGTTATATTTGTCTTCTTTTTCGTCTAAAGCCTTTAGACGAGCTCTTCAAGTGGATGAATGGTTTGGATATAACACATACCTCATGATCAGACCCACAGAACTTGCTGACATGAATAGCTGGTGTGAGGTACACCAGCCAATCCGCTTCCCGATCCACCGACCTCGGTAAATTTTGGGATCTATACAAACTGCACCAGAACGGAAGTGGATTGCGTACTAAGTAAACTCTGTGGGCCCATCGTAATTTACGTATTTGATCCACTCTGTCCATCCATTTTATTAGATGATTTTAAGGCACAAGCCAAAAAATGAAGCATATCCAAAGCTTAGGTGGACCACACCACATGAAACTGTGTGAATTGAATGTTTACCATTGAAAAGTTCTTGGGGGCCACAAGTTTTGTATCAACCTGATATTTCTATTTTTTATTCATCCATGTCCCTGTAATCTTATGAACAGTTTGGATGACAAATAAACATCACTGGGCCCTATGAAGATTTCAATGGTGGAAATCATTATTCCCACTGTTTCATATGGTGTGGTCAACTTGAAACTTAGGTAAATTTATTTTGGTTATTATTAGAGTAATTTCTTATGAAAAGGTATGCTTCTTTGGGCCCCATTAAATGTAAACTTATTATTTAATGCTTTTTTTTTACAAAATTTTAATTTCTAAATATACAAATGTGTATTTAGGCATGTTCTGAAGTTTCATTAAAAAATTTCACCGTTATCTCTATGTTTTCGCATTTTTCTCTGCATTTTCGATTATCGGCGATAACGATATTATATCTTTATCTCTGGCCAATGAAACTTATAGCGATACCTACAACTCGACACTGGTAATGCCTAGGTCAATTGAGGGGCTCTTTAGGAATTGGCATGGAGGAGGGATTTGAGAATTTGGTAGAGTCGTGTGGAGGTTGTCCCTTCTTGCAAGTCTTTGGGCGTTATAGAGAGAGAGACAATAGATGCTTTAAGGACGTTTTTGGGAATCCTAGCAATCTCCAAGGCAATGAATTTGAAGAATTGGTGGTTCTATTGAATCAATTATCAGGGGTGGTCATATTAGAGGAGGCCGATTTGGTGAGTTGGAAAGAGGTCGAGTTGTGGAAGTTCTCGGTGAAATCCCTCTACCATGTGGTTATTGGTCTTGTCATCGGCGGCAAAAATGTGTGCCTCTTGTGTTGGCATAGTGAGGAGTTGGCCGATCATCTCTTCATGCATCGCCCATTCTTAAGGGAGGTTGGGGAAAGCTTTTTTGGGATTTTTGGAGTATGGTGGGTCCCAGGTCAATCGAGGGGTTCTTTAGGCAATGGCATCTTGCAAGTCTTTGGGCTTTATGGAGAGAGAGACAATAGATGCTTTAAGGATGTTTCTGGGCCTGGGGGAGTTTTCCCTAAGGCAAAATCTAATCTAATAGATTGGGCTTCTGTATCTGCTAAATTACATGCTTGTAACCTAGTAGGTCAGGCTTGGGGTGCTTTGTAATTTTTCTTTTTGCCTTTTGTATTCTTTTTGGCTTTGCCGTTTCATTAATAAATTTTCATTCTTAAAAATAAAAATAAAAATAAAAATAAAACTTAAGAAGGTAGAGGAAAAAATGAAAAGCAGACTGCTGGGCATGCTAATTCAAGTGTCTACACTTTTGAGTCTGTCCAGGCATTGTTTTGAAAATTGCAAATTCCTGAGGAATTTTGCAGTAAAAATCCCAAAAAAGAAATGCATTTAACTTCTTTTTGACTTGTTTAAAAGAAGTCGAATACATGAATCTTTTGAAAATAATGTTTCACTATTACTAATCAGGAGAATTTTGTCATTGGTTCTTAGATGCCTTTTCTTGTTTTTTTTTTTTTTTCTTTTTGTAGTGTCTTTATTTATTTATTTCCTTTTCTTTGTTCTGTTTCTTTTAACATTTGGGAAGATTGCAGCTTTCTTATTTTACTTCAGGTTTTTGTCCCTTGAGAATATGACATGGAACACCTATCCATGACCAATATGGGCATGGCCCACCTTGAGAAGTCCATATGTTTTGTGGATTTCCGTAACCTATTGGTCCCCGGCAGGGCTTTAAAATCTGCATGGCATGATTTAAGAAAACCCTTAAAAAAAAAAAAAAGAGATTCGTGGATGAAAGTTGTCTACCAATTATCCATAGAAAAGGGTGCACCTTTTTCTTTGGATTAAGACTTTTGGCTTTGTGCTATTTTGAGTCTGGATGAATTGTAGCGTCCCACGACCTGAGCGAATGTACACTTTGCTTATGCTCCCAATTCTGTATATGTGTTGTCATAGTCTGGTCCTGCAAATCCATGTATATGATGGATTCCCACCGTGGATGGCAGATACTCCAAGGATCTCCCAGATTGGAAGATCTAACCCAGGATTGGTGCCTTACAAATAGACAGTTAAGATAAGAACACAGAAACAGCTTATGTTCAGTGGAGAAAAGGCCAAAGATCTAAGGGCTAAGGGGTTTGAATCCGGGGGGGAGAATTTTTGGGCATCTCCTATCCATGTTAGGTTACATCAGGACAACAGCCTGGATTGCTGAACATGGGCCGACACCCCACAGTTATGTATTTGGAAGCATTAGCTAAGTGCACGCTTGATCTTGGGACCCTGTAATCCTTCTATGTTATTTATTAACTATGATTAAACATGAATGCTCACCAGGTGTTTCAGATGTCTTGGAATTGGGATTCATAAAGATGTAATTTCTTTCTCAAGTACTAACGTCTTGTGCATTGCCTAGGATTCTGACGAACAAAGCGATTGCTGCTAATGATGGGAAACCTCTACCTCTCTATCAGAAAGCTCTTTGCGGGCTGACAGCTGGAGCAATTGGAGCATCTGTTGGTAGTCCAGCAGATTTAGCGCTCATTCGTATGCAAGCTGACGCCACTTTACCTCTGGCACAACGCCGCAACTACACGAATGCATTCCATGCACTCTATCGTATTGTAGCTGATGAAGGGGTTCTGGCACTCTGGAAAGGCGCGGGTCCCACTGTAGTCAGAGCAATGGCATTGAATATGGGCATGCTCGCTTCTTATGATCAGAGCGTCGAATTTTTCAAGGATTCTCTAGGTTTTGGTGAAGCCAGTACAGTAGTGGGTAAGATACTAAACTGCTGCACTTAAGACTCAAAATCTTGTGTGCATGGAGAGCTTTGAAATCTTGGACTATGATTTCACTCGAACGTTTCGCCAGAATTAGATTTATAGTGTTTTCCGTTTCATACTTGCATGGTCGGGGTGGCAATTCAATCTTCCCATCACTGACTATGCGTAATCCGTATTTCCATCTATTGTAAGCTCAAGTTGCTATGGGTACATGAGTTCTTGGCTTCTTGCTTTGAACACAGAGTTGTCCCTAAAGAGCTGATGCCATCTCATGTATGCATGGTTTATGGGGAAGAATACTTGGATTTCATTCCAATTGCCATATGATGCGGACACAAGCGCATTCAAGGTGTACCAACGAAGAAAGCGCCAACCACAAGTGTCATCCTTGTGGATAAGCGACTATTGAGGAGCTGAAGACCTTTCACATGTGATTGGACATATAGAAGACCCCATTTAGGGAAGACACATATGAAGGAAGATTGGAAAAAGAAGACCGGGCGCTCGAACTTTTCCGCACTTATATTATTTGCGTGTTTTTGCTTAGTTTAGGGTATTTTAGTAATTCTTTATTTGCTTATTTTAGGGATATTTTAGTAATTTTATGTCTTTATTTACTTATTTAAGTGGGCTGAAGCCCTAAACACGAATTTTAACTATTGATTAATGAAAAACAAGTCCTTTGGTTGCCTCCTTCCTCTCTTCTCTCTAACGATGCTTCTTCTCTTCACTTGATCTTATTCTTCTAATTTCTTCTTATGCCCCTCCAACTTCTTTAAGGTAATTATTTTCTTCTTTCTATTTTGCAGTTTTGGCTAATCCTTTTTCGATCAAAATCTTGAGAACCGATCTAAACCCTATAGCCCCAAATTCTCAAATCCCTATTTCGAGAAACTTTTTGGTTCTTCGGACTAGTGATCTTCATTGATCGATTGGGTGTGACCATGCAAGATCGGGATGTCTCATCCCTCGCCGGATCCAACCTAAGTATTAATTGAATCTCATACTCCACGGTTGTGATGATGGCCTGCTCCATTGCATGTTTCCTTTATGATTTTCTCAGTTATGATGATTACTGCTAGAATTTTAGATCATTTATTCCTTTTATTTCCGCTGTTTAATTATGTTCATGAGCATGCATCATTAGGGCTGTCCTGCGTCAAATTTGGTATCAGAGACTAGGCTTGCATGGTTTTTGTCTAGATCGAGTTATCAAATTAGGGTTTTGATTTTTAGGTTTAATTTAGGAAAGTTCAAGATTTAGAAAGTTTTCAATTTTAAAAACTTAACAATTTTAGAAAGTTCCTAATCTGGAAAATTTTTAGATTTGAGTTGTTTCCTGTTTCAACTTAATTGTGACAATTCATAGTAGTTTTGCATTCATCGCATTTATCTTGAAAGTCATAACACCTAGTAGTCTAGTTGGGTAGAGTTTGGTTCAAGTCTTCATTGTATGCCCACGAGAAGTGGTAGAGGTTTCGGACTTCAACCTACCATGAATAACGAGCAATTATCTGAGCAACTTGCTCAATTGATACAAAAGATAACCGCCCTAGAAGCGGGTCAAAAGCTTGAATTTGCCCACCTTGAGAACTAAATTACCACTACCATGACTAAGGTCGAGCAACTAGAAGCATCCCAAAAAGAAACCCTCGCTGTAGGGGATGATGCGTACTCCCAAGTGGGAGGAATCATTGAAGAACGCGCTGCCACACGTGGTGGTCGTGAGAATAGAGATCGTGGTAACGGTCGTGGTGTGGTGCGAGAGGCACGAGCCACATGTGATCATCAAGACCGCTATGATCCAAATGAGCGTGCGATGAAGAGTGTGAGAGTTGAGGCCCCGAGTTTTGATGGGCGCTTGGATCCCAAAGCATTCCTTGACTGGGTTGCTGACATGGACCATTACTTTGAGTGGTATGGCATGTCGGAAAACCGTCAAATACGGTTTGCTAAGATGAAGCTTGTGGGTCAAGACAAGCTCTTCTGGACCAACACCGAGCGTAGGATAGAGAGAGTTGGTAGGGCCCCTATCATACATTGGTATGAGATGAAAGAGAAGTTGAAGGAGAAGTACCTTCCTCTCTTATACCGTCAGAAGCTCCTTGACCAATGGCAATCCTTACGCTAAGGGTCAATGTCTGTCACTGACTACATCGCTAAATTTGAAGAATATGTGATGCGATGTGATATTCAAGAAGACCCTCTAGTAACGCTCTCGCGTTTCAAGACGGGCCTTCGTGTGGATCTTCAACGCGAGCTTATGACTCGTCCCTTAACGGACTTAGATGAAGCATATCAAGTCGTGCAGAAGTTAGAGCAATATCTTAAGGCTCCTGTCGTTCTTCGTTTTGAGTCCCGAGAGTGGCGTTGCTCAACTACAGAGTGGCGTTGAAAACAAAGCAGCGGATGCGAGAGCGTTGCTAGAGGGTTGAAAACAAACCAGCGGATGCCCTTAGTAGGAGAGTGGCGTTGCTCAACTCCTTGAGTATAGAGGTATTCGGATTTGAGCAACTGAAAGATGAATACCCCATATGTCCTGATTTTGGGAGTACTTACGCGTCACTCTCTAGTGACCAGCATATTATGGGTGAATATGTTCTTAAAGACGGCTTCCTTTTCAAGGGAGACAGACTTTGTATTCCTAGTATGTCCCTTCGTGAATTTCTCATTTGGGAGCTTCATTCAGGAGGGATAGCTAGTCATTTTGGTCGTGATAAGACCATTGCCCTCGTGGAAGATCGTTTCTATTGGTCAAGTCTCAAGCGAGACGTAGCCAAAGTTTTAGGACAGTGTCGAACATGTCAGCTAGCAAAGTAAAGAAAGCAAAATACCGGACTATACACGCCATTACCAGTGCCACATGCTCTGTGGCAGGACGTTAGTATGGATTTCGTGCTTGGGCTTCCCAAGACTATAAAAAAGCACGATTCCATTTTGTCGTTGTGGACCGTTTTTCTAAAATGGCGCATTTTCTCTCATGTTCGAAGACGTCGGATGCGTCTCATGTTGCTCGTCTCTTTTTTGATGGTGTGGTGCGTCTCCATGGGTTACCTAAAACCATAGTGTCTGATCGTGATGCTCGATTTACTAGCTATTTTTGGAATACACTGTGACACATTATGGGAACTCGTTTGTAATTTTCTACTGCTTACCACCCACAAACAGATGGTCAAACTGAAGTAGTAAACCGTAGCCTTGGAAATCTTCTACGTTGTCTAGTGGGTGAATATGTTAAGACTTGGGACCTAATTTTACCAACTGCTGAACTTGCTTATAATGAGTCAGTTAATAGATCTACAAGGTTGAGTCCTTTTGAAATTGTAAGTGGTTATAAGCCTAGAATGCGCATAGATCTCTTACCTATGGCTGTTACCCAAAGGTCTTCTGAGTCAGCCGATGCATTTGCACGCCATATTCATGATTTGCATAAACATATTAGACAGCAGTTAAATAAGAGTAATGATGATTATAAAGTTTCAGCTGATTCTCATCGTAGAGTGCAAAAATTTAAAGAAGGAGACTGTAATGGTGCGAATAAGGCCAGAGCGATTCTCTCAAGGATCTGCTAAAAAATTACAAGCGTGTAGTGCTGGACCATTCAGGATATTACAAAAGGTTGGGTCCAACACGTATCGAATTGACCTTCCACTTGCAATGAGTATTAATCCAACTTTTAATGTGGAAGATCTAGTCTGTGCCCATACTCCCACTGTTGATACATCGTCCCTTTTATGGCCTTTTTTTGAGTTTGCTACCCAACTCCTTCCACCCCCTCCTCCACCCATTACCCATACAGAAGAAATTGAGAAAATCTTGGATGACGAGATAGTATCCACGAGAGATGGAAGTTTCCAAAGGTATCTTGTCAAGTGGAAGAACAAACCGTCGTCTGAATCTACGTGGCTGTCGAGCGACGCATTGCAGGGTATTGATCCAGATCTACTAGAGCGCTACAAAAGTTTCAACTTGTCGGAGTCGAGTTTTTCTCACCCGAGGGGAATTGATGCGGACACAAGCGCATTTAAGGTGTACCAACGAAGAAAGCGCCAACCACAAGTGTCACCCTTGTGGATAGGCGACTATTGAGGAGCTGAAGACCTTTCACATGTGATTAGACATGTAGAAGACCCCACTTAGGGAAGATACATATGAAGGAAGATTGGAGAAAGAAGATCGGGCGCTCGAACTTTCCTGTACTTATGTTATTTGCGTGTTTTTGCTTAGTTTAGGGTATTTTAGTAATTATATCTTTATTTGCTTATTTTAGGGGTATTTTAGTAATTTTATGTCTTTATTTGCTTATTTAAGTGGGCTGAAGCCCTAAACACGAATTTTAACTATTGATTAATGAAAAGCAAGCCCTTTGGTTGTCTCCTTCCTCTCTTCTCTCTAACGGTGCTTCTTCTCTTCCTTTGATCTTCTTCTTCTAATTTCTTCTAATGCCCCTCTAACTTCTTCAAGGTAATTATTTTCTTCTTTCTATTTTTCAGTTTTAGCTAATTTTTTTTCGATCAAAATCTTGAGAACCGATTTAAACCCTAAACCCCCAAATTCTCAAATCTCTAATCCGAGAAACTTCTTGGTTCTTCGGACTAGTGATCTCCATTGATCGATCGGGTGTGACCATGCAAGATCGGAAGGTCTCATCCCTCGCCGGATCCAACCTAAGTATTAATTGAATCTCATACTCTACGGTTGTGATGATGGCCCGCTCCATTGCATGTTTCCTTTATGATTTTCTCAGTTATGATGATTACTGCTAAAATTTTAGATCATTTATTCTTTTTATTTTCGCTGTTTAATTATGTTCATGAGCATGCATCATAATTAGGATTGTCTTGCGTCACCATACCATACAATGGGTTGGACAACTACGTTCCTTTTCCACCATTTTTTCAAACAGTGGCATTATATCCACCACCATGCACAAGATGCTTGTTTGCCAATCCATACTAACCATATGGCGGATTGGTGGGCGTTATTGTGGATGGAACACATACTGGAAAGCATACTGATTAGAGTCATTAGACATATGTGGGCCATAGAGTTTAACAACCAGCCATTTTCTTTTAACTGTCCATGCAATGCCACGGACTGAATGGTTAAGATCATCTGGTTATTGTGATTTTTGGAAAAAGCTCCATTCACAATGGGGCCCATGATCTGTGGTATGTGGTTATGGGTGTGTGCAGGCCCTCTGTTCAGTGGGCGAGTTACTATTTTTTAAGTGGTAAGAAATGCACATAGCAGTCTTATCCATATATATTGCAACTTTTACTGTCACCACATTAGCTTCACAGGTTCAAGAAAATAGGAGTTGGAATCCGCATTTACTGAATTAAGGAGTCAACATTTTTGTTTGCACTTGCAGGGGCGAGTGCTGTTTCAGGATTCTTTGCATCGGCTTGCAGTTTACCCTTCGACTACGTTAAAACCCAGATACAGAAAATGCAGCCTGATGCCACAGGGAAGTATCCATACACTGGTTCTTTGGATTGTGCGATGAAGACTCTCAAAGCGGGAGGACCATTCAAATTCTACACAGGATTTCCTGTCTACTGTGTTAGGATCGCACCCCATGTCATGGTAACCTGTCTCTATAATCCATATTGCTTTCTTTGTGGTCTTTGCTAATGTGCATCTTTCGAATTATTCTCTGTTCATTCTGGTTGATTTTGAACATGGATTGTTCTGCAGATGACGTGGATATTCTTGAACCAAATCCAGAAGCTGGAGAAAAACATTGGATTGTAGAATTCCCGCCAAGGAATTCTTCTTCAGTGGAGTTAGGCTTTAACCATTGTAGTAAGATTTCGGCTGTGTACTGTAGTTGAGGCTGGTTTTGGCACTTAACAGGTCTCGATCAACTCCTTAAGGAGATTTTATGCTGCAATTTGAATTGGGTATAATAAGAATTCATGGGCACTGTATCCGAAACCACACCGAGGTGATTTTTCTTTTGGGTTGACAGTAGTCTTGAATTTGCTATTTTGCAAGTACATGTTTTAAGGGATTTTAGAGAACTTTTAGCATCGAAAATTCCAGCTCGAAGCTCCATTGCTAGCTTTAAGCGTGTTTTGCATATCATTTGGTTTTGAATTGAGTTGCAGATTGCGGGATGCTTTTGGGTGGCCTGCACAACGTTGATTCTTGCTGCTTATTGATATAAAATTACGTATAAGGGTGAGTTTTTATAGCTGAATTGTGTTAAACGAGTACTTATTACCCATGGCTCCACGTTACATGGTGCCACCATTGTTCATTAGAACCCTTTGTTTAGTGGACCATTCCTTGCCTTTCAAGCAGATGGATAAAACGGACATGCTTTCTTAACCGTCCACAGTGGGGCCACCTGAAAGTTGTCTTCAGGGTGGCAGCAGGTTGGGTTGGCCTGTGGTTCAACTTTCCCATCTTGCTTTTGAGCGGGCCTGAGCAAAAAGCTAAATGGGTAGGAGGCCGGGCTCAGGTTGGAATATGTAGTCCGTTTAAGTCAATGTGTCGGGCTTAGGTTGAACCCCATAGGACTTGAACTGCACATACAGGTAATCAAGGGGCTGGGCCAGATGACCCAATCCAAAAGCCCAATGATGTAACCATGGTTTTAAGACTTGTCAACTTGTACTGACAGTACGGTTGGGTTGGGTTCTCAGCTGAGTCGCCATTCATCCAAGTTGGGGATGACACAATCAGGGGTGCACACGGAACTGGTAAACTGGACTGGAACTGACCAGACTACAGTTCGATCTGGTTCTGAGGTGTACCGGTTTCGGTTCCGGTTCTGAAAATTAAAGAACCGGTTAGTTTGGTTTGGTTTTCGGTTTGGGGTTCTGTTGTACAATCAAGTTTGGTTCTCGGTTTGGGATTTCTACGAACGGCTCCATTTCGAAAATCAGAGAACCTGTTTAGTTTGGTTTGGTTCTTGGTTTAGAGAACCTGTTTAGTTTGGTTTGGTTCTTGGTTTGGGATTCTGTAGAATCGAACTGGTTTAGTTCTTGGTTTGGGTTTTCGTAGAATCAAACCCTGGAACTGGACTCCTTGGTCAATAAATATTTAAATTTTATTACTTTTTTAACATAGAAAAATAGAACACTGTCAAATGGATCACAACAAAAATAAACATTGGCAGCAAAATCATTTTGGTAACATGAAAGGGTCATAAAAACAAACCATGGCAATATTACTCTGAAAATTTTCAGTAGAGGAGTTTGGACTAATAAAAAAGAAATCATGCAATTATGCTGGATTATAAAAACAAATCATGCAATTGTGCGGGATTATAAAGAGTCTAGAATCGTAGAACTGAATCCAAGCCAAACTGGTTTTTTACGGTCCGGTTCCGGTTCTAATTTTCCTGAACCGTTGGAAAGGTTCCATTCCGGGTTCACCCCAGAACCGGACTGAACCGTGTGCACCCCTAAACTTGGTCCCTATTTTCAATTTTGACTTGGTCTCAAAGTTCGAACTGACTGGGACAAATCTCACAGGACTCGGCCTAATCTTTTGTTGTACGTGTGTATGTGTATATATATTCACTAATTGGAGTGGGCTGGGCGTACCCTGCCCCGTATTCCATTTTAAACATGGGTCCTACTGGGAACGGTCAGGTAAGTCTGAGTCTCAACCTGGTTATATTTAAATGGATCAGGTCTTGCCATGCATGGAGGTACATGTGTCACTAGTTGGGTTCGGACCAGAAATCTTGGTCTGTTTAATACACGGGTTGGGCTGGAGCTGACCCTGACCTGATCCATTTCAACTCTTACCTTGGTTCTATGCAGGTTGCACAAATAATGGGGACCAATTCTCGGATGGGCCATAGCACCAAAAATCAGGATGCTGGGAATTTTATAACCGTAGACCTAACTAGCCACTCGGGAAAGATTTCCTATTCC
Organism: Magnolia kwangsiensis; assembly: GCA_037074715.1. Taxonomy (NCBI): domain Eukaryota; kingdom Viridiplantae; phylum Streptophyta; class Magnoliopsida; order Magnoliales; family Magnoliaceae; genus Magnolia; species Magnolia kwangsiensis. Next base: position 105,986,926 of record CM073581.1, read on the forward strand.
TATTGGTTAGGATGTGTACTCAATGATGATGGGGTCCACAATGAACATTTGTGGTGGGGTGGATGAAACTTGTAGCAAATGTATTCTGTTCACCCACGTGAATGCCGGTGCAATAGAAATCTGTGTGTGGTGCACCGTGATATGTGTTTGACACGCTGTCCTGGGCTATCAATGGTTGGGTCCTTACTCCTACCCGGGTGGTAGACTCCTTGGAGTTTCAACACCGGGTCAAGGGTTCAAGTACCCATGTTGGTGAAATTCCACGGTGTGCGTGTGGCGTGAGTGTGTGAGGGTGTGTGTGCGTGTGTAAAAAAAGTTTTTTTTTTAAAAAAAAAAAAAAAAGTCTATCAATGGTTCGGGCTGGCCCACGGGCTTTTGGGTGGGATCCACCTTGGGCTGGAGTTCAGGCCGAATGTCTGGGATAGGGCTTAAAAGTCAAGCCCATTTTTCAATCGGGCCAGCTTGGACCACGTACAACAGCCCATCAACCCGCCGGAATCTGGCCTGCCCGAAATTTTTTAAAAAATTATTTAATTAATACAAAATTTACATTCTAGTAGCTTTTTCTGAAAGCTTTTCAAAAAACGACCTAATTAATTGATGTACTTCTTGTTCTACTACCTCCCCTTGCATTTCGTTGATGGCCGGTCGCATTTCTTAATTCTTACCATCAGTAGAGATTATTTGCGCTAATCTTGATTTTGAAGGGCCCATTTTGAATCCTTGATGTTATGTAAGATCCACTTCACCCATTGGATATTTTACCTCCTGTTAGGTGTAGAGAATATAAGAAAAGAGAACTGTGATTTTGGTGGGCAACACAAAGGATATATCCGGAGGGAGTGATTTTTACATTGCCCACAATGATGGTTTTATGAAATCCACTCTAACCATTAGATTTCATACAAAAGTTTAGGCCTTTGTCCCAAAAGGAATATTCAACTGTGATTCATGAAAGCGACACTAACGAAAACGGTTCGGAGAACGAGCATTGCTATGTACACTGTTTCTAGTCATGTGGTCAACTTAAATCACAAATGAAACTAATTTTATGGATTTTTGTCTAACATGGAGCGATGCACCTGTTAGTTGGGATGGATTTCACATGAACATTACATTGGGCCCACCCAAGCTACCAACCCAAGGAAGGTTTCGGCTTTATTTACATCGCTCGGTAAGTAGCTTTTTGGAGAAGGCCCGGGTGTAATTTCCATATTAATTATACAGCTTTTTGTAATTCTCAAAATAAAACCCTGTTCGGAGCCCGGGACACGCCGACGCTCTGAGGGCAACTGAGGGTCCACCGTAATGTTTGAATTTTATCCACACCGTCCGTCCATTTTTCATGTCATTTTAAATTATTAAGAAAAAAATGAAGAATATCAAAGGCATCCTATGGACCACAAGGTGGGGATTAGATTCCTACCGTTGAAAAATTTTTGGGGACCACAGAAGTTTTAGGATCAAGTTAGATTTGTTTTATCAATTCACCCAGGTGTATATGACCGTATCAAAAGCTTCGATGGCAAATGAAAACCACGGTGGACCCTAAGAAGGTTTCCACGGTAGGTATCGTTATCACCGCTGTTTCCTGTGGTGTGGTCTAACTTGTGTACTCTAAAATGATATGGAAAAATGGATGAACGGTTTGGATAAAATTAAAACATCACGGTGGACCCTCAGTGGCCGTCGGAGCCTCTGCCTGTCTCGAACTCGGAACAGGCGGGGTAAGAACCTAATCCGCGCCCAGTCCTTCTTGCGCGACGTGTCCAAGCTATGTGGAGCACACTGTAATATATTTATTTTATCTACACCGTCCATCCAGTTTGCCAAGCCCACTGTAATGTATTTAGTTTATCTACACTGTGCCAAATCATTTTAAGACATAAGCTCAAAAACGATGCTGATCTAAAGCTCAAGTGGACCACACCACAGAAAATAGTGGGGATTGCTAACCGTTTAAAACTTTTAGGGTCCACCGTGATGTTTTATTAGCCATCCAACCTGTTATTCAAGTCAAACAAATCTGGATGATGAAGAGAAAACACGGATGTAAGGTTGATCCAGAGAAATTTTCAACGGTGGGCGTTCATTCCCACCGTTTTTTGTGTCGTGGTCCATTTGAGGTTTGGACCTGCGTCATTTTTGTTTTCGAGGACGCGGATTTCCTGCGGAAGCCTTTGGCAAGAAGTTCCTGTGCGCGAAACTTAGGTAGGGCCCACAGTGATGTTTTTCAAATAACCACTTTGTCCATCCGTTTTGTGTGCTCATTTTAGGTGATGAAAATAAAATTGCGAGGATACAACACTCAAGTGGGCCATAATGAAGGAAAAGGTGGTTAGGGGAATTTCTACTGTTGAAACCTCCATAGGTCCGACGGTAATGTTTATATGCCATCGATACCGTTAATAACATCATTTGTACTGGGATGAACTGAAAACATAAATAGTAACATGATTCAAATTTTTTTTGGCCTCACGAATATTTGAACAGTGGACGTTCAATTATTACGTTTTTGGCCCACTTGAGAGTTGGATACTGTTTATTTTTAGCCTCATATCTTAAAATGAACTCAAAAAACGGATGGACAGATACGACCTCTCAAAAATATGACAGTGAGCCCCACTTGGGTTCCCAGTGCAAGGGCTTACCGCAAAAGGCGTTCGCAGGAAACATGGATTCACGGCGTGGATAAAACAAATACATTACAGTAGGCCTAACATGGATTCGTGGCGTGGATAAAACAAATACATTACGGTAGGCCTAACGGATCTTGAGCCGCGTCGTGCAACAGGTATATCCATGTGTCATCACAATCTGCTACCTTTATCTCTCTCCACGGCAACTCTCTCACCCTGCACCAACCCAACCCTCCTCTCTTTCTGTCTCTCTTGTAACCCTCTTTTCTACCATGACCACGTTAGATAGCAGGAGCTCATCTCTCAAACCTCTGATCTTTCTAATCTTCCTTCTCTTCTTTCCACGGACTTCTCTTCTTATAGGCCATGGGGCTGTACACAAGCCAAGCTAGCTCGAAAAGGTTACTCAGCTTGGCTCGATTTAGCTCGACTTGACTCGAACGATGAATTAAGACGAGCTAAGCTTTATATGACCCAGCTCGTTTTGAAAACAAGCTAAGTTCAAACATAGTGGAGTTTGACTCGACTTGACTCTAACTCGGCTTGGCTCAACTCAAATATATTATTATTATATTAATGTATATTATATTATATTTAAAATTTTAAAAAATTAAAACATAAAAACTATCGTACCCGTCCATCTCTCTTATACCATTTCCTTTCCTTACCTAATCCGTCGTGCTTGATGTCTTCTCTTTTTCTCTCTCCACTCGGTCACTCACCTGAGCTTGACTCAATGTCTAACCAACTTGTCTCAACCGTACGACTTACACTCACTTGAGTTCTCCTCTCTCTCTCTCTATCAACAATAAAGTACCATCTATGGTTTTATCTAATATTATATATATATATATATATATATATATATATATATATATATATATATATATATATATATATATATATATATTTGTGTGTGTATTATTAATTAAATATTTAATTTGGGAGTTGGGTCGATAGGGTCGGGTTGTTGAGTTAAGTCAGGTGTGGGTTATAGGTTGGGTCAGGTTGGTAGCAACCTCGACTCGACTCAAAGTAAGCTTGCCTCAACTCAATTCATTAACTCGCCTCAAGCTCGACTCAAAAATTTTGATAAACAAGCCAAGCTTCAATAGTAAACTCGAGACCGAGCTCGAGTTCAAGAAGAGCACGGACAAGCCAAGCCAAGCTTGGCCCACCTCGACTTGACTCGGCTCAATGCACAACCCTAACAGGCTAGGAGACACGTTCCCCATGAGCAAGATGGCCCAATATCACTCCATAAAATCCTAATCTTCTCCCCCTTCTCTCTCTCATTCAGACTCGGGCCTAGCATAAACATGTCGGATTGAGCTTAAGCATGTATATGTTTGTCCTTCACGGGCCGGTCAGGCATAAACAAAATTCGGCCCGGCCCGTTGACACACCTAACTCCGTACATCATTTGTAACCACTCAACATACCATGTCGGGTAACAAGCCCAACGTACGGCGATGCAACGCGTAAATGGGCCACACCATAAGGAGCAGTGGGAATGTGACATCCACCATTGAAAAGTTTCTGGGCCCACCGCGTCGTTTATAAGTCATCCAACCTCTTCATAGGGTGAGTACCACCAAGATGAAGATGAAGGGATGGACGAATCTGATCTAAATTTTTTATGGGCGAATGGGACATCCACCATTGAAAACTTTTTGGGCCCATCGCGCTGTTTATAAGTCATCCAACCTCTTCATAGGGTGAGTACCACCAAGATGAAGATGAAGGGATGGACGAATCTGATCTAAATTTTTGATGGGAGCACCAGGGTTTTTCGGTAGTAATGATTCTCGCTGTTTCCTATGGTGTGGCTTACTGTAGTTTAGATAGGATTTCGCTTTTGTTTTTTTTGTTTTCTTATTTTTTCTGGCTGGCATGGAGCAAATGAAGGACGGATAGGATGGCGTAAATGCGTCGCAGTGGGCCCACAGAGGTTTTTGTTTCACGGGCTCTCTCCAACTTGCATAGGGAAAGGCTGCTAGCGAGTGGGTCCATAACACGTGCAAATGCTGCATACATGTGCGCGAAATCTGCCCCTTCGTCAAGTGGATCCTGGAAATTAGGTCGGACTAATGAGCAGGGCGCGGCTTCGTGGGTGGGATCCCTGACTTTGGGGCTCACAGTGATGTATTTGACTTAAATCCACACCGTCCAAACATTTTTACAGCTCATTTTAGGGATCCCAAAAATTGAAGCTGATCCAAATCTTAGGTGGACCACGCCATGGGAAACAGTCTTGATTGAATCCCCACTATTAAATTTTTCATGAATTCCACCGAAATGTACAGAGACCTACATGAAGAGAGCACACGAATATAATCTTGATCCAAAGCTTTTGTGGCGCACCGGAAAATTTTAATCGTCAATTACCACTGTTTCCCGTACTATTCCATCGGTAATTTGAATCTACACTAAAATGAGCTTTCAATACGGATGACGGCGTGGATGTAGTCAGATACATCACGGTGGACCCCACTGTCTGGGGTCCACCCACCGAAGCCGCGCCCCAATGAACGCCCACACGTACTGTGTGCCGGACCAATTGTCTAGTGGACCACATGTAGACGTCCTTTTGTCTTCCATCCCCCGTGGCCCACCTTGATGACCGTACCAGCCTGATGTAGGGGGGAACGGATTGGCTACTCCCCCTGACACCAGCCAATGGCTGATGTCGGTGCTCTGTGGGCCCCACCATGACGTATGTGTTTCATCTATGCCGTCCATATATTTTTACGGATCATTTTAAGGTATGAGACCAAAAATTAGGTATATCCCATTCTCAAATGCCCACATTACAGAAAACAGTTTTGAATCTGTAAAAATGGATGAACAGAGTGGATGAAACACATACATCATGGTGGGGCCCACAGAGCACCGACCACCAGCCACGGGGCCAATCCGTTTCCGCATATAGGGGACAGACAAGGTGGAGCCACCTGATGAACAGCCCGGTTAGCAGCCAGCTGGACGTGCCATGTAGCATTTCTCATCTCGAATTTATCTTTCAATGAAACGAGAAGAGGATATCTGAATGTCGATAGACACAAACCGTACTTTGTTTCAGGAAGAGGCGGCCAAACAGGCTTCAATGGCAGCTGCTGGAGCTCTCAAGGCCGTGGCTATCATCACCGGCGACAACAGAAGCATCAGAGGCTCTCTTCAGTTCGTCCAGGATATCAACGGTTACTCTCTCTCTCTCTCTCTCCCTTCAAAACCCATCTCTCCATTTCTTTGTTTGGATTTCCATACAACCGATTCTAGATAAATCTCTGTGGAATTACAGGAGCCACCCATGTCAATGGGAAGATCACAGGCCTCTCTCCGGGCCTCCATGCATTCCATATTCATGCGCTCGGTGACACCACCAACGGATGCAATTCCACTGGTTTGTTAAAACCCATTTCTCAATTTCTATCTTTTTCTATTCATCATGCTGAAATTTCGGTTTCCGCACCCTTTTTCCGCCAATTTTCTGGCTTCTGGTTTGATATTTTACATGGGCAATTTGATTATTTATTATTTATTATTTTTATTTTTTTATACCTTCTCGTTTAACATCTGCGCATGATTTTTGATGGGTTCCTTAAAAATCATTTTCCATTTCAAGCTGAAATTTCGATAATTTTGTATTTCACTCAATTTTCTCAGCTTTTGGTTTGATATCTGCTGCTGGGTGCCATTTCTTCATCTCTTTCTATTGATTCATCGAGTTGAAAATTTGATTTTTCGCCACTTTCTCCATGGTTTTGGCGTGTGGCTTGATTGATGAAATGGGGTTTAATGGCTTCCTGAAAACCATTTCTCCGTGTCTATTTATTAAGATGAAAATTTTATTTTTGCTTATTTTTTATGTTTTTAAATGTATTTTTGCTTCTGGTTCAAGCTTGTTTTTTATTTTTCTTGTCACAGGTCCTCACTTCAATCCATTGAAGAAGAATCATGGAGCTCCCACTGACCAAGAACGGCATGCGGGTGACCTGGGAAACATAGTTGCTGGACAAGATGGTGTTTTCCTTTTTTTTTTTTTTTAAATAATAAACTCTTTGTTTTATTTTTCTTTTTCTTTTTTTTTGAAATTCTCTAACTGTGGTTGAAAATGCTTGTTTTAGGAGTAGCTGAAGTTCGTCTGATGGATATGCAGGTGGGATAGTTCAGACCCAATGTGTTTGAAACTTTAAATTGGTTTTCTGAATCCTTTTTATGATGGGTAATAAAATTGTAGTTTTGATTGGTTTGCTCCTTTATTCCAATTTGTAGATTCCTCTAAGCGGGCCACATTCAATACTAGGAAGGGCTGTCGTTGTTCATGCTGATCCTGATGATCTTGGCAGAGGTACAGTTACTTGTAGACTGGTAGTATTTGCAACTCTGAGATGCGGGTGTTGGGAGTTACACAATTTTAGTATAGCATGTACCACCATCCATTCGGTTCCTTTCAATTCGATTTGAAATGATTGAAAAGCCTACAAAACAATGAGTATTTGAGTTTGGTGTTGAAATTCCAGGTATAATTTTTGTTGGAAACAGTGGATTCTAGCAAATCCAAAACTGTGTGTGCTAGCTGTGTTAAGATTGCAACAAATTTATTTCTTAGATTTTTTCTATGTTTAGCTACCTCTAGGAACCATCTAGAGAGGGGTATTTTCAGTCATTTCACATGAGGTGAAAGCCTATAAAAAGGCAGCCTTATAAACGTTTTCATCATTCCAAGTTCAGCAAAAACAAAAAACAGTTTTTCTCTATTTCATTTTTCATTTTCTGTTTCATGGTGGTTGCAGTCACACGTTAGAAGAGAGTTTTTTAAACCCAACTAACTAGTATCAGAGCTTGTTGATCTTTAGGCCTCATTAGCAAGAAGCGGGTCCCCTGCACCAACAATTTCTACTCCTTGTTTTGGGTCTGAAATACCCAACAAATAACAAAAATAAAAAAATTCAGCCGTGAGAAAGAGGCTAATTTTTATTTTTTTTCCCATCACTGTCAATGTCAGCACATTCCAACAGAAGCAGGTTGTTGATCAGCCTTGAGAATCCATTATCATCATCAAACTGTTCAAATTTTTAGATTTATAAAATCTCTAGTTTTTTCTTTTTTATCATATCAAGTGGTAGTTGGTCTTTGAACTCTTGTAAGTTCTAGTAGCATATATCATTTCAATATTTATATTGAAATATTTTAAAATGACAAGTACAATACAACCTCAAATACCCAAGTTGTCTAAGGACAACTTCGAAAACTGGTGTATACAAATGAAAGTCTTGTTCGGATCTCAAGATCTTTAGAAGATAATTACCGACGGGTACGAAGAACCCACAACAGAGCAAGAAGCCGCCTACACCGCCAAATACAAAATCAATCTCAAGGATCAAAGAAAGAAAGATAAGAAGACTCTTTTCCTCATCTATAAAGGGTTGGATGATTCCACCTTTGAACGGATTACCAAAGCGACATCATGCAAGCAAGCATGGGAGAACCTTAACAACATCTTTAAGGGTGTTGATCGTGTCAAGAGGGTTCGGCTTCAAACCCTTAAAGCTGAGTTTGAAGCGACTCACATGAAGGAAGGTGAGAATATTATTGATTATTTTTCACGATTGCTTGTAACTGTCAATAACTTAAAAAGAAATGATGAGAAGATTGAATATGTGGGTTATTGAAAAGATATTTCGATCCCTTATAAGGTATGTGGTTGTGACGATCGAAGAATCAAAAGATATTAAAAAACTCTCCATTGAGGAGCTGATGGGGTAGTTGCAAGTTCATGGGCAACGAATGCAAAAGAATGTCAGTTCTATAGTGATGGAATAAACTTTGGAGTCAAGATTGATTCTAAATTATCATAATGGCAGACGTGAAAGTTTACGACGTGGTGGACGTGTTGCTAGCAATCGCGCAAGATGCAGAGGGCGTGGATACCAACAAAGCCATGGCCAAAACCAACAGAAAAATATCAATTTCCGTGGATGAGGAAATGATAGAGGCAGATCGATGCATAAACGGGGAAGTACAAGGAACATCCAATGGTATAATTGCAACAAGCTTGGCCATTATGCATCTGATTGTTGGAGCAAGCCGGTGAATCAAGATGAGCGATCCAACTATGCCGAAGCATCAGGCCAGGAACAAGAAAGCTCTACACTCTCCTTGCACAAGAGAAAGGCAGTGATCAGCAGGATGTATGGTATGTTGACACGGGTGCAAGCAATCACATGTGCAGTGACAAAAAACTTTTTGTGGAACTCACGGAAGGAGTTCATGGTAATATAACGTTTAGAGACTCATCAAAAACTCCGGTGAGAGGTAAAGGTAAAATTAAAATTTATCAGAAAACTGGTGAACAACAATTCATCTCTAATATGTATTATGTACCCAACATGAAAAGCAACATACTTAGTCTCGGACAACTCCTTGAAAAAGGGTATATAGTACACATGGAGAACTCAGTTATGCCATTGAAAGATGCAAGCAGGAGACTTGTGGCGCAAGTCTAAATGACGAAGAACAAAATGGTCCCGCTCCATATTAACACAAGGCTCGAGAAATGTTTTTATGGAAGTACAAATAATGATTCATGGAAGTGGTATCTTCGGTTTGACCATCTAAATTTTAATGGCCTTAAACTCTTGTCATCATCAAGCATGGTGCATGATTTGCCTTTTATTGAAACTCCAAAACATGTGTGTGAGGCGTGCACACTTAGCAAGCAGCAAAGGAACTCTTTTCCAAGTGGAGTGTCCCAAAGAGCAAAGGAGCCACTATAACTAGTTCACATTGACATTTGTGGACCATTAGATCCACCCTCTCTTAGAGGTAATAAATCTTTTATTACCTTCATCAATGATTTCAGTAGAAAATTATGGGTGTACTGTATTAAAGAAAAGTCTGTCGCTTTCGCTGTCTTTAAAAGTTTCAAAGCCTGAGTTGAAAATGAAAGTAGTCATAAAATCAAGGTCTTTAGATCTGACAGAGGTCGGGAGTACACCTCAAATGCATTTCGAGATTATTGCAAGGAATAAGGAATCAAGCAGCAACGCACTGCAGCCTACACACCATAGCAGAATAGAATTGCGGAATGGAAAAACCACACCATCCTCAACGTGACGAAGACTATGTTGTTGGGTTTAAAAACTCACTCTCTTTTAAAGTATGGTTGCAGCCACCATGAAACAGAAAATGAAAAATGAAAGAGAGAAAAATTATTTTTTGTTTTTGCTGAACTTGGAATGATGAAAATGTTTACAAGGCTGTTTTTTTATAGGCTTTCACCTCATGTGAAATGACTGAAAATGCCCCTCTCTAGATGGTTCATAAGGGCAGCTAAACATAGAAAAAATCTAAGAAATAAATCTATTGCAACACTCCCTTTTAAAGGCAGCCTTGTGGAATCATCCAACCTTTGTTTAAGGGTGTTAATCGTGTCAAGAGCCTTGTGGAATCATGTAAGTAGGAGACTTGTGGCGCAAGTCCAAAGCCTGTTCCTTCGTTATAGAACTGGCATTATTTTACATTCGTTGCTCATAAACTTGCAACGACCCCATCAACTCTTCAATGGAGAGTTTTTCAATATCTTTTGATTCTTCGATCGCCACAACCACATGCTCAAACTTGGTTGTGAGGGATCGAAGTATCTTTTCAATAACCTGGATATGACATCTTCAATCTTTTCACCATTTTTTTTTAGGTTATTGACAGTTACAAGCAATTGCGAAAAATAATCAGCAATATTCTCACCTTCCTTCATGTGAGTCGCTTTGAACTCAGCTTTAAAGATCTGGAGCCGAACCCTCTTGATACAATAAACACCCTTAAAGATGGTGCTAAGGTTCTTTCATGCTTGCTTACATGATGTCGCTTCAGTGATCCGTTCAAATGTGGAATTATCCAACCCTTAATGAATGAGGAAAAGAGTCTTCTTATCTTTCTTTCTTTGATCCTTGAGATTGACTTTTTGTTCGGCGGTGTAGGTGGCTTCTTGCTCCATTATGGGCTCTTCGTACCCGTCGATGATGATCTCCCAAAGATCTTGAGATCCGAATAAGGCTTTCATTTGTATACACTAGTTTTTGTAGTTGTCCTTAGACAACTTAGGTATTTGAGGTTGTATTGTACTTGTCATTTTAAAATATTTCAATATAAATATTAAAACGATATATACTGCTAGAACTTGTAAGAGTTTAAAGACCGTCTATTACTTAAGATGATGAAAATTGAAAAAACTGACAGATTTTATAAAACAAAAAATCTAGACAATTTAATGATGGTGATGGATTCTCAAGGCTGATCAACAACTTGCTTCTATTAGAAGATGCTGCTTTTGTTGGAATAAGCTGAGATTGACAGTTATGGGAAAAATGATGAAGAAAAATTTAACCTCCTTCTCACAGCTGAAATTTATTTTTATTTTTTATTTGTTGGGTTTTTCAGACCCAAAACAAGGAGTAGAAATTAATAGTGCAGGAGACCCGCTTCTTGTTGATGAGGCCCAAAGATCAATAAGCTCTGATACCAGTTTGTTGGGTTTAAAAACCCACTCTCTTCTAATGTGTGGCTATAACCACCATGAAACAGAAAATGAAAAATGAAAGAGAGAAAATGAAAAATAAAGAGAGAGAGAGAGAGAGAGAGAGAGAGAGAGGCCCACCGAAGAGCTTCTGGGGAGAGGCAGTTGCATGTACTGCATATCTGCTCAATCGGTGTCTCACTAAAAGTGTCAGATTTACAACACCTGGAGGCATGGAGCAGCTACAAGCCGAGCGTGGCACACCTTAAAATCTTTGGGTGTGTTGCCTACGCTCAACTTCCAAAAGCAAGCAAGAAAAAGCTCAATGATCGTGGTGAGAAGTGTATCTTCATTGGCTACAGCGAGGAGTCAAAGGCATACAAGTTCTACAACCCACTAACCAATAAGCTGGTGGTGAGTAAAGATGTGGTGTTTTGTGAGAAAGAAGCGTGAAAATGGAACGAGGGAAATTTGGCCAAAAAAAAGTAGGTCGAGGTTGAAGAATACAAAGAAGAAAGACATGAGAATAAAAAACAGACACTAACAACACCTTCGACTGAGTCGTCTGCACACAAAAGTCCAAGAGTACGTTCCATCTTTCATAGAAGAACTCCATCAAATCAAAATTTAGTCAACACATCTTCATCTAGCTCTCCTTCAACTTTGGCTCCTATCAAAATGAAAAGCCTCAATAAAATCTACACCGAAACTGAGGAAGTAAATTTGCTCTACCTATATGCGGATCATGAGCCTCTTACGTTCGAGGAGGCCATGAATGAAGAATGTTGGAAAACAACTATGGAAGAGGAAATCCATGCCATTGAGAAGAATCACACATGGGAGCTGACGTTACTTCCTAAAGGCCAGAAGACCATTGGTCTCAAATGGGTGTATAAAATTAAGCAGAATGATGATGGTAAGATCGAATGGTATAAGGTAAGGCTCATAGCAAAAGGCTACAAACAGAAATACGGGGTAGACTATGAAGAAGTGTTCTCCCCCGTTGCTCGCTTTGACACTGTTAGGATGATCGTCTCCCTTGCAGCACATTACAGTTGGATGATCTACCAACTGGACGTAAAATCTACATTTTTAAATGGAGTACTTGAAGAAGAAGTCTATGTTGACCAACCTGAAGGTTTTGTTATGCGAGAGAAGGAACACAAGGTGTATCGGCTGAAGAAAGCTCTGTATAGGTTGAAGCAAGTCTCACAAACTTGGAATGCACGTATCGACAGTTATCTTCAAGAGAATGACTTTAACAAATGTCCGTATAAGCATGCGGTTTACATAAAAAATAATACTCATGGCGATATGCTCATAGCCTACTTTTACATTGATGAGTTGCTATTCACTGGAAACAGCCAGGTGATGTTTAAAGAATTCAAGCAGGTTATGTTCAAAGAGTTCGAGATGACTGATGGAGGCCTGATGTCATTCTTTTTAGGCATTGAAGTAACCATTCGGCGGCATTTACATATCCCAGAAGAAGTACACAAAGGAACTTCTTGAGAAGTTTTAGATGGCCGACTATAAAGCTGTAAATACACCTGTTACAACAAGCTTGAAGCTCACAAGAGATGGAGAAGAAAGAAACGTCGACTCGACCCTATTTAAGAGCCCAATCGGAAGCATAAGGTATCTCACAATCACTAGGCCAAATATAGTCGAAAGTGTTGGGCTTCTAAGCCGGTGTATGGAAGCCCCCAAAGAGTCACACTGGCTAGCTGCAAAACATGTATTGAGGTATATCAAAGGGACTGTTGAATTCGATCTCTTTTATCCGTACGAATGATGAGACGATGCTGTATGAATACTCTAATAGTGATTGGGGTGGTGACCAAGATGAAAGAAAAAGCACCACAGGCTATACTTTCTATCTTAGGTCGACAACATTCACATGGAATTCAAAGAAGCAGAGTGTGGTCACCCTGTCCACATGTGAAGCTTAGTACGTAGCAGCTTCATCCACTATATGTGAGGCGATATGGCTAAGGAATCTGCTAAATGAGCTGAAGCATCCACGGGAGGAATCCACTGTTATATACGTGGACAACAAGTCCGCAATCGAGCTTGCCAAACATCCAGTTCAGCATGGAAGGAGCAAGCACATCGACACAAGATATCACTTTCTTAGAGATCAAGTAAAGCGGAAATTGGTAAAGCTAGAATACTATCACACCACTGAACAAGTGGCAGACATCTTTATCAAAGCATTGCTGACTGACACATTCAGGAGACTTAGATCAATGCTTGGAATGAAGCCGGTTTTGGTTTGAAGTGGAGTGTTGGAAACGGTGGATTCTAGCAAATCTAAAACCGTGTGTGCTAACTGTGTTAAGATTGCAACAGATTTATATTTTTTCTATGTTTAGTTGCCCCTAGGAACAATCTATAGAGGGGTATTTTCAGTTATTTCACATGAGGTGAAAGCCTATAAAAAGGCAGCCTTGTAAACGTTTTCATCATTCCAAGTTCAGCAAAAACAAAACAGTTTCTCTCTCTTTCATTTTTCATTTTCTGTTTCATGGTGGCTGCAGCTACACGTTTGAAGAGAGTGGGTTTTTATACCCAACACTTTTGCTGTCGGTTTGGGAAATAAGTGTTCATAGAGTAAAATTTATTGGAAAAGTTTTAATAACCTCTTCAAGTAAAGTATCATATAAGAATTAGAAGAAAGCTATGCTGAGACAAGTGTTTCCTAGAAGTGTGTGAGACAACGGAAATATGACTACTAGCATTCATAACTTGTAAATTATATAGAGCATTACAGGATTTCCTTCTAGACAAAATTACTCCGCACATGATATGCACAATACTGACATTACAATGGCATACAAGAATAAATCAACAGTGAATCTCTTTGACACTCTCCCTTAGCCATATTTTCATTGAAAAACTTTAGCAAGAACTTTAAGCCATGTTTGGATACACGCGATTCCATGCCAAATAATGGAAAAGGGAAAAGGTTTTCCCTTGTGACAGTTTTTATTGTTTGAATAGCAAAGAAAAAGACAAATTCGAGTCATTGCATTTTTCCATAATTTGAATTATTGGCACAAGAAACTAGGTGATTTTTGTAAGAGGAATATGATAGTACTGCTTGATATCCAAACAAGAACTCTAAAATTGGAATCCATTGTTTCAATAGTGCTCAAGGAAATCATTATTAGATAAATAAATTTAAAAAAAATCCCTTTCTTCTCCTTGGATCTCTTGGGAAGGCAGTTTCGTCACCATATTTGTGTTAGTGTGAAATAAATTGATGGCAAACTGCATGGTTGTTGCTGGTGAACATTTAAAAAGGCTTAGGCCCTGTTTGGTAGACACCTAAAATTGAGTTCATCTCATTTTAGCTAACAGTAATTATTTATTAGACATCTTGATCTCTAATACATAATCACTCTCAAACACATGAAAGCATCGTGTATTAGAGATCAAGATCTCTAGTACATAATTACTGTTAACTAAAATGAGATCAACTCATTTGTTGGCTTCTACCAAATAGGGGCTTAGTTTTGTTAACAGATGGTTTGTTGCATCTACCAAATAAGAAAATGAGTGGATAACAAATGTGTGAAGCTTGTCTAAATGTCTTAGACACAGTGAGAATATGGTCCGATTTTGTTCTCTCTTGTATGGAAATTACTAACATTTGTTGGCTTCTACCAAATAGGGGCTTAGTTTTATTAACAGATGGTTTGATGCATCTACCAAATAAGAAAATGAGTTGATAACAAATGAGGGAAGCTCATCTATTTAAGATTAATGTCTTACACACAGTGAGAATACGGTCCAATTTTGTTCTCTCTTGTACGGAAATTACTAACATAATCCTGATATATGCTAATGGCGTTGATGACACAGGTGGGCATGAGCTAAGCAAGACAACAGGAAATGCGGGTGCCAGGATTGGATGTGGTAACATCACTTCCAAGTTCCACCCCATCTACAGAAGTATAATGATGCTTGACCAAACAAAAACGGTGATCTTATGTTTAGCCCAGACTTCCTTATGTGGATCCAAACCATTAATCTGGTGGGTCCCGTAATGTAGGCACACCCAAAAATACCTTCTAACAAACCAACTTACCTGCAAATGGATGGTTTGTGCAACAGTCTACATTCAGCAAGGAGAAAATCAAATTTGCATGGTAATGAATTCCAACGGGTGGGAAGTTTTTAGTGGGTGACCTGTTCATAATGGGATCCACCAACCAGACGAACAACCTTGATCATGGCACAGTGGTGGGTTGAACTTAGGGAACACTGTTTACCTCGATTGAGCATTGTATATTTCCTCTAATCTGTAATCTATTTGGGGGTCCTTTTTTGCATTGATAGAAACTGTAGTGAAATGTTAATGGTGTGTGGCAGGTATCATTGGGCTTCAATCAGCAGTTTAGCTAGTGGATGTTTGATATCAAGAAACATACAACTCTCTCTCTCTCTCTCTCTCTCTCTCTCTCTCTCTCTCTCTCTCTCTCTCTCTCTTCAAACAAAAAAAAAAGAAAAAAAAAAAAGAAAAAGAAAGAGAATAAAACTTTGGAGCACCTGAATGTTTGGTTTTCCTCGTGGGCTATGAGAGCTTACCTGTGGCAAGGCTTATCAATGGCATATCAGTCAGGCTGGTTCTTGTTATATGAAGGAGAATAAGAGGTGAGTTGAAGCTTCTTTTCATCATGAGATGTCGAAGTCTTGGCAAGCTACACCTTGTCCACTGTAGATGTTTGGAATGACAAATTGCCCTTGTTTTTGCTAACTCAAATTCATCCTGTTTTCTTTTCCATATTTGCTTATAGCCCAGTTGAAGCTGAACAACTATTTTGAAGGGGCCATTTTCACTGGACTTCGACTTGGTAAATCCGAATATTGCAGGTCTTTATGAAGGGAACTCATGAAGACCACTAACAACACATGAAAAGAAAAAAAAAACAGTAACTTAAAGCATTCGGGAACATCCAGTTGAGTCCACGGCAGTCTCACAGCATATCCCTTCAAATCATAGACTCAGTTTTCACAGTGATTTTTAACGTGCGTACTGATATCAATATGGACCATCCAAATCATGGATTGAGCAGAGGCCAAAATAGCACCAACTGGACAATCTTGACCGTCCAATTGGACCATGATGTGATAATCAAATGGATGCTTAAAAGAAAAATGGTTAGCTGTCCTACTTCAACTAAGAAAATGATTGTTAAGGTTGTATAAACAGTTGGAAATTTCAGGCTCTGCTCCATTTGCAATGGGCACATGATTTGGAGCGGCTGGGGCTGGCATGCATACGCATGGGGGTTGCAATTGTAAGGCCTAGAAAGCTCCCTGGTCTGATATTGAATTGTTTGGGCTGGGACTATACGAAAGTTTAGCATTTGCTCAGCCCAAACCTTGTTCGTTACCAGCCCTACATGCAATCCAGTCCCTTTTATCTTCTAGACAGAAGTATTTCTGTTTGTTTTTATGTATTTCTATGCAATGCTATGTGATGCGTACAATGCTGATGCTTTCAAATGATAAAAGTCTCTGGCGAGACAATCCTAACTGTTAGATTGTTAACCTTCAACTCGATAATAAAAGACGAGGTTAATTCGCTCTTACATCCCCTTAGTTGTATGACAATTATACATGCCCCCTATCTGTTTTGCATTACTACAGATTCCTCACCTCATTTTAAAGATTCCTTGCAGATTCCCCAATCTTGCACGTTTCTGGGGGAGGCTCCTACAAGGGCCGCAATTTGGGTTCGGGTCAACCTGAACTTGGTTGACCCCACCTGAGTTTAGATCGGGTTGTCAAGGTCATTGTGTTGGGTTGGGGTTGGAAAATGCCAACCCAATTTAAAATTGGGTTGGGTTTGGGTTGGGAATGATTATTTGTATTTGGGTCAAGTTGGGATTGATCGAATATAGAGGAATTTGGGTTGGGCACCTTAGGTTGGAATGCAGGTCGTGTTGGGTTGTGGGTTCGAGTGTTCCTGAAGTTGGGTTGATCCTCAACCCGACCCAGTTTACACCAGTTGTACCACTAGGTTCTATGTTGTGTCCCATCAAATGGTCTGGCTCAGTGATCGATTAGCATGATCGAACAAGCTGAAAAACTGAGGATACAAGTCTCTTCGCACCCTAACATGTGGATATCCAAGCTGCTCAATAGGTGGGCCCTTCAGTATCATGCCACCAATCTTGAAAAACAGGTTGGTTCCCTAATCAGGTGGTCCATGGTACACGAAACAAATGGATAGGTGGAAAACTTGGCCACGTTTTCTAATTGTGGCTCACTTGATGAGTGGAACAGCCTGACTTTTGGGGTTGGATATTTACATTGCAGGAGATGGATGGTGTGGATCTCCCACGTGCTACATTGAGATTTTTTGTAAAATTTTAAAATGGAAAAACAGGAATTTTTTTCTTGGAGCCAGAGTAGAAAACAGGATCAAGAACGTTATCTGACTGCTCAAGCAACCAATCAAAATGTCTCGATAAAACAAATGATCATCACCACTAGACACATCCATTTGTCAAGTTGGTCATCTGACTGATGAGAAATTGTTCATTTAGGACATTTTTGGATACATGGAACTCAAGGAAAAGAAAGAAAAAGTTAAAATAATCATTCCACTAGGTAAAAGAAAGAAAAGTTAACAATAATCTAATAATTATTTTAACGAGATGATTGAAAAATGAATTCTATTTTAAGGGTCTTGTTAAGATAACAAGTAAAAATCTTATATTTATCAGATAATATTAAAAAATCCCAACTAAAAAAAAATGTTAATGATTGTTTTATAGAATTGATGGTTCTTTGCCATCCAAACAACACAAAAGCTCACATCATGGCCAGCCACAGGTTGAGAACTCTGTTTTTGGTTGGCTCCCATGCAAGAAAAATGAAATCCTCCATATATGGGTGACACTTGAATGACTTGAGCAATATTAAACCCAACTTCAAAAATAAAGAAGAATGGAAAATGAAATCCACTCTTCTTCTTCATTCTGTCAAAGAGGAGACTCAATTTCATTAGATATTAGAAGTATCTCAATAGAACAAATGCAAGAACTTATCCTCATCCCAAAACTTAATCAATCTAGACCTTTCATTCCTACTTAATTCTAAGTCTCAACCATACCTGGCCCACCTCATCACTGTCTGTGGAAATTGGATTTCCCCCACCCAGTGATGTAACCTAGTTCATTGTCGGGTGGTGGAAATCCTTCTTTTGTGGTCAATCCCCAAAATGCGATAGTTTTCAACTATGCTGATTTGTCCAAATATGTGGCTTGTTAATGGTGATGCGGTCCACTCGCTTAGCATCTCTTCTCAGGATTTCCAGCTTTTTAGGTGCCCAAATGTCGGCCTGTGGGGCCAGGAACAATGTCTTTTTCTGTCCACCTACATCAAATACATCAATCCTTGTTTGAAGTCTCGGAAATCTTGTCAACTCTTGTTGAATATTGAATCTCCAATGGCACCTGGACTTAATTAGTTCCTCATCAATTGTTGGATTTCCAACAGTCTTAGTAATCAATAGGTTCCTCATTGAAACTTGAGATGCTTGTAAAAATCTAGTTGTGACATGCAATTAGACACCACTCTAGGATCAAAGAGATGTTCAAAAGCCTGTGGAATTTGGTGACATGACAATCAAGGGTTGAAGTCTTCCTTCGGTCATCTTAGTCGATTGACAGACCATGATGCTCTGGTTGTGGGTAGTGAATTCAAGATCAACACGATAGACTAAGTGGTGAGTCGCATATATTCTCGACTGTGATTGTGAGTAAAATGATTCACGTTCTCAAACTTGTGAACCAGCGACAATGCACGCATTGATTATGGTCTCAAACATGCGGAAGCAACTACCATGTATGCACTGATTTTGGGAAATTAGTGGGGTGGATTGATGTGATTTTGGGTAATGGATGGTTAATGTTGTGAAAGGGGTGCATGGGTTGGGTTCATGTGGCATGACAGATCATAGTGGAGGGATGAAATCCTCCTCTCTAAAATCGGTGATCCTTTGCAACTTGAGCGAAGATCAAACCCAACTTCAAGAACAAAGAATAAGAATAAAGGAATTCGCCTGCTTATTCTTCTCTCAAAGAGAAATCGATTTTGTTCCATGGCACAAGTCCGTAATACTATAAGAGCAAGTATTTGGACAAGTTTAAAATATAATCAATTTAGACCCTTCATTCTTTATCCTATTCTGATCTCATTTTATACATATATTGATCTCTATTAATCTCTGGTAAATTGACTTAACCATCCTAAAACTTGAAGGATATTGCAAGTCCCAGGAACAATTATATCCAATTGTAGGTCTTGGGAATGATTACAGTCCTAAGAACAATAATAGTGTGATTCCACATTCAATGTGCCATAGCCAATATGCAGTCGCATATGTGCCATGTTCGCACATGCCATTTGCATATGGATATGCACATATGCAATCACATATGCGCATATGCAATCATACATGACAACATTGATCTGGACCGAGTCTGACTTGGTCACAAGTACCAAGTCGAGTCGAGTCAGCTCTAAGTTGGATCGGGTGTAGTAGGTATCCACGAGCTAAAATCACAACTCAAAACCTAGGTGCACTTGCTAGAATTGTGACCTCTATCAACTACACCGCATCTCAAATCTAAAATGCCATATCTAAGGTTTTATATATACACGAGTCAAGTTTCAAATCGAGTCGAGCCAGTACTGAGTTGGATTTTGGGTCAATTTGTCACTGAATGACTTGAACTTGACTCAGTTTGATTTCGAAGTTTACTTGGTTCGGATTGAGTTTTGAACGTGTTTGCCGAGTCAAGTCCTCCCGTGCCAGCTCTAGATATTTGCTATCCTTAAACATGGCTGACCTCATCACTGACAGGTAGAATTGTATTTCCGCCTCCCAATGTTGGTACTGGGCTCATCTCTTACAGGTGTAAATCGCCTTTTCTGCTAGCCAGAGATCCTGACAAAAGAAGGCAAGTCTTCAATATGTTAATTGGTTTGGATATCTGGTCCATCGATGCTGAAGTGGACCACTTGGCATCTCTTCTAGGGAGATTTTTTTTTTGGGGGGTGTTTTAGAGGTCCTATGATGACCTATGGGCTCATAAATAGAGTTCCATGCTATCTATTCAGGGCGTGTTTGGATCGCCGGATCTTGATGTACTGTATTGTTTTATGAGTAATAAATACAATATACGTCGTTTGAATTGGATTTGAAATCCACGTATGTTGATGGCACTCGAATATAGTGCGGAACCAGAACAGTGTGGACACGCGGTTCAGATGTATATTACAGTGTCCTCGAGTCCATCTTCCTCAACATCCATTGCATACATCCACTGTATCCATTTGCATCCATTTCTTATCAATCCAAACATAACCATAGATGGCTCATTCACACCTTTCAAATCTTCTCCACCATCCAAAAATCTCAAATAAAAAAAGAAAAAGAAAAACTATTTTCCAGAATCTCTTCAATCATAGAAAGCATGAAAAGTTTTAGGAAATCATATTTAACGATACAAATTCCACCTTCTTTCAACAGCAGAGCACATGGATTTTGCAATCTTCAAAACCACCCAAAATGCTATTTCTCAAACCACTTATCTCCATTTCTCCCCAAAAAATTTCAAATCCATCAAGAAACAAAACATTCCCGCCGATGTTGTGAAGCTCTGCTCTGAGAATCGATTGAAAGAAGATGTGGGTAATCTCGATTGCATTCCCAAAGAAAGTTTATCTACTGAAAAGACCCAAATTTATAATTGTTTGTTGCGTTCACTTACATCTGAGTGAGACCTTATTCTTGCAAGAAAGGTCTGTGATCACATGGTAAAGAAAGGTTTATGATCACATGGTCGGTTTGAATTTGCATAAGAATGTGTATTTTGGGATGAGAATTGTCCACATGTTTGTTAAATACGAAAGCTTGGTCGATGCAATGGATGCTTTTGAGGGCGTCCATTTCAGATCGATCCTTCAACAAACGGTGAATTTGCATATATCCACTGATTACATGTCCAAAGTCAGTCCTTCCCAAATAATCTGTTCGTAAAGGAAAAGGGCACTCAATACAATGTACATCCACCGTTGTACATCTGTCCTATTGTATAACAATGCAATACAGTACTATACGCGAATCCAAACAGCCCCTTAGTTCAAATGCATCAATCCTCATCTAAAGGCTGATATACTTCCTACTTTAGGTGTATGGACGAGTGTTTGATCCTCTTTGATGGGTATTTCCTTCCTAGTGCACAAAATACTTAATGATTTATGTGAACCATTATCTACTTTATCACATAACAACTAATTATTAAAAAATAAATAAATTATATTCTAAGATTTCAAGTATCTCAAAGATATCAATAACTACAAACTATTACCAAATCAAATCTAATTTGTATACAACGGATCCCTGTCTATTTGGAAATTTAATTCATGTCTTTATTAATTTACTTTTTCATATCTTGCCATTCTACCCCCTTCGAAGGACCTTGTCCTCAAGGTCCACTTTCTCTTCAGTCCCCTTCTCTCTTCAATATCATTGTTTAGTATGAACAATTGTTGTAGCGTGTAGTGATCGTTTAGGACGAACTTTCCCTCATGATTGTGAAACAAGCTATTTTCCTAGTGTGCCTGCATATGAGAGTAGGGCCTACTTCCGTGTCGGTCGAATCCTAAATACAATGAAACTCTTAATTTTTTATTATTTTTTTCCCTGCACATGCGCCAATCTTATTATGGCCACCAAAGTAATAAGCTCGAACATTCAACCTCAACTCCAATGTTCTCCTTTTTCTAACTAATAGCAAGCCATTCGAAATTAACTTGGTAGTAGCGAACATTTACTGTTTGTTGTAATGTCAAAAGCATGGCATAAATAAATAATAATAATAATAAATAAATAAATAAATAAAACTTTGTATTCAATGAGTCTGAAATGGATGTGCACGACTTTTATGAAAAGGAGTTTTTACTTGAATAGGTCCTTGCTTTGTTGTAATGTCAAAAGCATGGCATAAATAAATAATAATAATAATAATAATAATAATAATAATAAATAAATAAAACTTCGTATTCAATGAGTTTGACATGGATGTGCACGACTTTTATGAAAATGAGTCTTTACTTGAATCGGTCCTTGCTCTTGCTCGGGTGGTAGACTCTCAAGAGTTTCAACTCCAGATCAAGGGTTGAGTATCCATAGGTGATGAAATTCCACCAGCGTGAGGTGTGCGTGCGTGTGTTAAAAAAAAGTAAAAAAATAAAAGAGTCTTTACTTGAATAGGACTTGATATTAATAATTAAATATAAATTGTTTGAAGGTTAATATTAAACTTAAATGGCTTGAAATCTCGTTGTGTTAACTCGGCTGAGTTTCGAGTCCAGCTACCGAGTGTTGGAACTATGGTATAATCATCAGGTGGGTCACATAGTGTTCAAACTGTTTGTTTCTTTTAACCGTTCATTTACTGTAAGGAGACATGACATATAACATAGGGAAGATAGCTTGAGGAGCGGTCTCCATCTCAAACACCTGTTACTCATTTCCACGTGTGAGTCAAGCTAAAACTTTGAAGTGCACTCCAGCTTTGATATGTGACGTTCACGGAGTGTGCACCAAAACATCTCGACGGTACACACGAGTGCACGTTGCACTTGTTCAAGGTGATCAGTACCATTGCTTTGGTGGGTCACCACCTGGATGGACACCTAGTTCCAGAAATCAAGGTGATTAGACTGGGTAACCGGTCCAAGTACTGACCTTAGACCTTAGCAGGTTCACCATCTACATTACACGGCGAGGTTGTCTGGACTATTAAATTTAAAACTGGAGTCGTGGGGGGGGGGGGGGGGGAGAATGAATTCGGTGGGATCGGGTGTAAGTATGCCCTGGGAGCACAGCGGTTGGATGTTCTTCGGATACGTTCCATAGTTTGTTGCTTATGGTGGAGCCTATGCTTCAGTGATCTAGACCGTTGATCCACTCGGCTTATCTAGGCCTGGTTATGTTGAACGGCTCCGATTGTGCACACTATTTCCACATTAGGATGTGTACAGCCGCCGTCGCTATTCCTTTACTTTACCCTCTCTGATGATCCTTCCTTACGGCAATAAGGCGTTACAGGGAATTACTGTAACCCAAAGTTATGTGGGGCTACCATTGAAATCCACTCTGTTCATCAGTTTTATCAGTTCATGTTAGGATGAAAGGCGAAAAAGGAGGCATATCCGAGAGTCAAGTGGGCCACACTACAGGAAGCGATGGGGATGGAAATACCTACCACTGAAACCTTTATGGTGTTCACCGTGATGTTTACATGCCATCCAGCTAGGGCTGTTCATGAGTCGAGCTATCTCGAAAAACTTGCTCGACTCGGCTCGAGTCAGCTCAGATTGACTCGGCTTGAATGGCCGGTTTGAGCCGAGCCAAGCTAATTATTTGAAGCTCGAGTTGAGTTCAAGCCGAGTTGAGTTCAAGCCAAGTTCGACTAGGAGCATTTCAACTCAGCTCGACTCGACTCGAAGCTCGAACTCGAGCTCGACCAGGCTTGATTAATAAATATATTATATATAATATATATTATATTAATATAAGTTTTAACTTTTAACTTAAAAAAATAATAATAATCCTGGAGTCTTTATCCGACCGCATACACTCCCTTTCCTTTTCTCTTTCTTCTCTTTCTCAACCCACTGTTAACCGCACGCTCGCCTGGATCACCACCACCAGTTTTCATTTTGGCTCCACAATAGTATGATTTCAATCTCTTGAGATCTACTTCTTGGGTGAGAAATTCAAAAAATCCGAGATGGGTTCTTCTCAGATTTGTTAGAGCTTCAAGGAAATCCAATGATCTGATTGGCTAGAGCTCTTTACTTGGATTTCTAATCTGTATTCTGCTCTATTTCTTTTCTAGTACTTGGATTTCTGCTGATGGAAGAAGATCAAGAACAGATCGGTTCTTATAGGTTTCCTCATCCGATTCAAAGCTTTGTTTGGTTTTTTTCATCAGGTTTTGCTTTGATTCTCTTAAGATTTTTGAATTTTTCATCAGTGGAGAAGGATCAATAACAAAATTCATTACTCTCTCACCCAACAAGCTCAAGCTCGACTCAAGGTAAACTCGACTCGACAGCATTGGTAATCAAGCCAAGCTTCAATGTTGACCTCAAGGCCAAGCTTGAGCTCGAGCTCGAACTTGAGTACATCATGGACAAGCCGAGCCGAGCTTGGCCCACCTCGACTTGACTCGGCTTGATGCCCACCTCTACATCCAGCTCGTTCATAAGGTGATTCAAGACTTGTGTGGGCCGCCAAGAGGATTTTAAAGCTGGGCCTAACTCTACTGTTTCTTGCGGTATGGCCCACTTGAGTTTCCCATCCTAACATGAGCTGATGAATCTGATGGACGCAGTGGATTTCACACAGACACTGCGGTTGGCCCCCACGCAGCTTTGTATTACAAGAAACTCACGTCCAATGTGCCCATACCAGCAAGGCCCATCATTCAGTCATCCAATCCATTGGTCTTATGGACCCCACTCTGATAGACAATGGCTGCAAGATCTCCCAGATCAAAATGGTATCCATATCTTGGCAAACCTGATTTTCTAAGTAGGAATTCGATATTCCTTTGAACAGCTGCATTGTGTGGTAATGCAGGACTCGTTAACATGAACATAATTAGCTATGGCTCTTCAAATGAATCCTTGGGCGGTTGGTTCAAATGAATAATACATATTGCATTTTAGTGACCGTTGAAGTGCACTCCAATGCGGCCGGTCACCAAGTTAGGAATCCATCAGTTTCCATTAACGATCATCACCATCAAAATGCAGCCAAAATAGGGCCAGCCAGATAACCCACTTCACTGAACAAAGCCACCTTTTGTTATCTTTTTATTTTTATATTTTCCCCTGTTGTAGTTGTGATGTCAAATTGTGGGGCATGTACACGCCCCATATTTGATAATTGAAAATTTCGAAATTTACGTGGCGGGAGCTGTACGACAACGCGCTTGATTGTGGTCAGTACTACTATGTGAAAGATCTGTAGCTGTGGGACCCACATTCATGAAATGGATGGCTTGAGATGAAACATGTTTTGTCTGTACTAACTGGAGCCTGGTGGTGGGGCCCGATCAACAAAAGCTTAGTATCCAATGGGTCTACATGGGCAGTCTCCTTTTAGCAATTTATAAAAATGCTAGGGGAGTTATATGGAACTAATCCACCCATCTAACGGTTTGGATGGCCCACCAGATACGATTGACAGTTATAATCGTATGATCAAAGCCAACGGACAAAGTGATTCATCCTTTATTTTCTTCTCTATTTTATCTCATTCCTCTTGAATCAAAGGGGTATAAGAGGAGATGTTTAGGATCTGACAGAGAAAAGATTACACACACATGGACTTAAACCAGGGGAATCCGTGTGGGTCCCACCCACTAGTGGGCCCCACAACCCCAGGTCCATCACTGACCTCCATCAATCAATTTCACCAAACTTTCTTATACAAACATTATAAAATTAAAAATCCACCCATTTTACTCTTTCTTGTACTCAAACAAAATCCTACTCTATTTTTTCCCATTCATTTCCAACTTACTTGCACTCATTAGCTTCTTACCAAACATCCTATAAAACCAACCTCACCCCATTTGGAAGATGAAGCCCAAAATCTCCTCCCACCATGAAACTCTCAACCCCAACAGTCCTAGCACCAACCATTTTGGTCCTACTGCTAATCCCAGCTACTGAGGCTGCAATCAAATGCAGTGATGTGGTTAAGGCCTTGACGCCATGCGTCAACTATCTTAAAAATGGCACTGGGACGCCGACAAGCGCTTGTTGCTCCGGTGCCAATTCGCTGAATTCACTCGCAACAACATCATCAGATAGGCAGACTGTGTGCAGTTGCTTAAAGACGGCAGCACAGAAAATAAATCCAAATGATGCAGCTGCTAAGGCTCTTCCAGGGAGCTGTGGCATCACCTTGCCTGCACCTGTATCCAAGAGCGTGGATTGTTCCACGTATGTATCCATCTCTCCTCTCCATGTGTTCGATATGATCAAATGGTATACTATAAGCGTAGTTCTCCAACTCAGTGACTGGAGTAGGAACTCGACGAGTCGACTCGACTTGTTGAGATTTCAAGCAGAGTCGCTATTAAATCTTGCTCATGAGAGTTGAAAGTGACTCAGTTCCCAAAGTTATGAGACTCGCCAGCTGAGCTGCTGACTCGGTTGACTCATAGTGACTCGAGCCAAGTCACTCACCTTATTAAAGGGTTGTATTTCTAACAAATGTAAAAAGGATCAAGTGGGTTATAAGCTCATGACCTTAAGTAAACACCTACAACCAGCACACCCAAGGGCCCGTTTGGACGCAACTTATGTAAAAAGCTTTTCCCGTCTCGTTGGATTTTTTAGGCTTATTCTATAAACTGATTTGAAAGCCAACAATTAGTCATTACAATCCAAACGGGCAGTAAAACCAGTGTTTCAGATTGAAATGAGATGATGAAGTACTTGGCTTAGTAGTGGACACAGTTTATTTCAACACTGAGGTCATGGGTTCGAGTATTCATATGGTAGTAACAAGTCGACTCGTTGATAGGCCAAGCCTGTTTGGGCACCGAGCTGGAGTCGAATCTTTCAACTTTATGAAGAGTCATTTAATCTAAAACACTCATGTTTTAGGAAAATAGATTAGACGGCCCGTCTTCTTTCCTTTTACAAATGCATTTGGATTACATGACCATTTAGCTTTTGCTCATGATCTTCGTATTGAAATGAATAAGCATAATTCGAGTATTTTCATCCTTATCTAACCCACTTTCCTTTTTTGTCGTTGTTGTTGCAGGATTAGTTGAAGCTGAAACAACTTCTAGTGTGTGAAGTGCTTCTTTTCTATTTGGAATTAAGCTAGCATCTGATATTAGTGTTTATCCATGATGTTATCAAATAATGCACTTTATGTGTTGTTCTTTATATTAAATACTTTATAATGAGTTGTTTCAGCATTAGTATTTTATAGCTTCTCATGTAGCGTGGATGTTGCAGTATACAGTTATGAAAAACGCTTGCATACCTTGCCAAGGTACCTACCGGGATAAATTCCTCTAACGTGGGGGAAACGAATTAACGTGCATAAAATCAAGTCCATCCATCAGGTGCATCACCCCATTTTTAGCCTTGATTGCAAAAATCATATTGATTCATCACTCATATGGGCCACCCATTATACCTAAAAAACTTTAAATTTGCATGATATGGCCCACCTGAGTTTTGGAGTACTGTGATTTTTGGGTATCTTCATCCTGATGAGGCATATCAGATGAATGTATTGGATGGCATATAAATACCATGGTGGGCCCTACTAATGGTGTGCATCCCATCCTAACTTTTCCTAAGGTGTGGCCTAGATGAGTTTTGAATGGTCATGATTTTTTCAAGTTCATGTTAACTAACATGAGGCAGCATAGCTGATGGATGGAGTGGATCTCACGGAAGTTCCACCGACGTGGTTATTGGTGCGCGTGATAGATAGTACCACCCCAGAGCATGGTTATGCCAGAGAAATGCCAACTGGCGAAGACACATGCAGACGCCTGAAGGATCACGTGAGATTGAACCTTTCATCAGGTTGGACCTGCTTGATTATGTCATTGTCAAAAATAGAGGCTGGTCTACTCAGCAGGTGGCTGCGCTTGCACTTCGAATGTCAAACCTTTGTCATTTTCTTTTTTTCCAACTGCTTATTTTTCTCATATACATGCGGCTCACAGATGAGTAGATCAGCCTGACTACTGGGCTAGTGCATCTAATGAATGGACTGGATCTGGGAACTTTTGTGCCATATGGAGACGTGCCCAAAAAGTAAACAAAGAAAAAAAAAAAAAAAACATTGATCATCTATCTACAAGTGAATCTCATTATCATTACATTTATTTTAATCATTAACCAACCATTATAACACTAAAACGGATTCAAAAAATGGACGGGTTTAATTTTATGGAAGTTGATTGGCTACAGGACCCGCCACCAGGGATATCCCTGGTGGTACCACATGGCCCAAGCTGTGGGGCCCACTGTGATGTATATGTTTTATTCACACCGTCCATCCATTCATCCAGCTCATTTTAGGGCATGAGCCCAAAAATGTAGCAGATCCAAAGCTCAAGTGGACCACACGACAAGAAACAGTGAGGATTGGACTAGTACAGTTGAAAACTTGTGGAGGGCACAAAAGTTTTGAATCAAGCTGATTGCTGCCCCTTCATACATGTCTACGTGACCATATCAACACGTAGGATGGCAAAATAAACATCACCAATCCGATCATAGCGTGCGTACCGTCCTCGAGGCATTACATCTATTCTGATCATTGGACAGATTGCTTGTTGTTAAGCCATTGGTATTAAAAATAATAATAATAATAATAATAATAATAAAAGCACCATCCACTGCTTAGGTGGGCCATATAATGAATGGTTGGATCTAACCATACAACACAGCAGACCCCAAAATTCCATCTGGATGTTTCCACGGGGGACATCACTCTTCAGTGGGGCCCACCTGTTGTATGAATTTTTACTAGTTTTTGGGATATAGGCCTAATCCCCACACAGCTAGCCCGTATCATAATCTGTCCCTTGAGTTGCTACTCCTGTGCATGTTAGAAGAGGGGGAGCTTACGGTGAAAAGTAAAGAATCCCCTTCAATGGAAGGTCTCCTATTCAACCCTTGCAGCCGCGGCTCTTTTTCCTTCACTCTTACACGTGTTGCCACACCCACATGCATGTATTCGATCCTTGCAAGGTGTGCCCCACAAAGTCGATAAATGGTGGGTCCCCGGACTTTCAGTTTGTGCTGGTGGGGCCGCCTCTTGGGTGATCAGATTGTTGATGGGATACCAAACTGCACTTGATGGATCTTAAACACACGGCCATCTGATCCTTTATCAGTGACCAATAGGCTACAACAGATGTCTGGATGGGTAAGATTTTACAATGGGATGATCTTTGGGGGAAGTTCTCACTCAGGTGCTTTTAATGACTAGAACCTGCGGATACTGCATGTTCTTGGGTCAATGATCACACGGTTTCCTCTCAACAGCTGCTAAATTGCTGTGATGGTTAGGATCATCCCATCTGGGGAATCATTAGCACGTGGACCATTCACAGTCGGACCCATCTAATCAACAATTTGGCTGACCGAACCATACGCCCATTTATATCAAGTGTACCCCATCAGCACTGCACAAACCGAAAACGAAGAGCCTGAGGATGAGTAGGGACCTGATTGTGGGCCACTTGCACATTCCAGTCTAACCAGTTGCTGATGAATGGATCTGATTTTTTTTTTTCCCAAACACCAATGTCTAGACAATATCTAAGAAAAATATAGATAAAATAGAAACTGTCATCCAAACAATTTTCTCAAAAAAATTAAATTTCTTAAGCTAGGTTTTCAGAATTCAAAATCTTTTTTTTTCAAAGGTATGCTTCACAATATCTTTTTTCAAGTGTCAACCAAACAGGCCGTAAACGGCTTCTCATGTAGCACAGATGTGGCCCCATTTAGTTTGGACATGACATGGCTTTGCAAGGTAGCCCAAGAGAGGGTCCTTCTCTTACTGGGGTGCTAGACTCCCAGGAGTTTCAACTCCCGGTCAAGGGGTCGAGTGCCCATAGGTGGTGAAATTCCACTAGCGTGAGTGTGTGAGGGTGTGTGTGCGTGTGTTTAAAAAAAAAAAACAAAAAAGGGTAGCCAAAGAGAAATACCAACAGACATAAGGATACCAGAAGGATTTCTCATTTCTTAACGGATTATGCACCATTGCAGCAAATGCGTGCACAAGTGGACCTTTCATCAGGTTGGAACTGCCTGAATATGCCATGGCCCAAAGAAAAGGCTGGTCCATTCATCAACTGACCCACATGCAAGCTCGAATGTGAAACCTGTGTCATTTTTTCTAACTGCATATTTTTTATACATAGCCCATAGATGAGTAGACCAGCCCAATTACTGGGCCAATGCATCTAACGAATGGACTAGATCTGGCACGTGTGCCACAAAAAAAAAAAAAAAAAAAACCTCTGATCATCTTCAAGTGGAATACCTTGTGATTACATGTATTTATAATCATCAACCAACCAACATCACACTAGAACAGGTCCAATGGCAGAATATGTACAAGCAAAAATAAAAAACAGAAAATCAAACCAACAACATTGCTGTCAACATCTCCGGTCCTGTTTGGTAGACGCCTAAAAATGAGTTGATCAAGATCTCTAATACTTGACGGTAATTATGTATTAGAGATCAAGATCTCTAATACATAATTACTGTGAGCTAAAATGAGATCTACTCATTTTTAGGTATCTACCAAACAAGGCCTTGGCCCATTCCCAGCAATTTGGGTTTGCTTTTAGAAGGTAGATTGGCAAAAGTTTTATGATTGGCCACCTAGAAAATACCATCAAGAGCTAGTAATTACTGTAAGAATATCACAGCGAATTTTATCAACAGCTGACACATTGTATGCTTAGTATACAGCAGCTCACCAAATCACATGATTGGATGTACCAAAACAGTGCTTATTAGTTACAACAGGAAGTTCGTAACTCATTGTCACCTTTAAAAACCCGTACACACTTTGAATCCTACCATACAAAAATGTTTCTTTCACTTATGGAATGTTTTACACTGAGCTCAATGGTAAAGGCAGAATTTTGTGCGTGCTGTAAAAATAATGAATCGATACAACAAACCTCTCGGAGTTTGAATTTGAAACAATGATATATGCCCATGAAGCTCTAGTATCAGGCCACCAAATCCATGGAACCCATCTGGGCATTCCTTTATTGGAAGCACGACAGATATGAGTTTGGATTCCTTGAATTTGCAGTGCAGCACCACACAAATACTACTCCTTAGCCCTAAACAGATGAAGGAGAAGAACCACAAGTCATGAAATTTAACAGAAGAGGTGAGAGGCGACTAGCAGGTTATCAAATATAATACCAGAGTTCCAAGTATATCAGGTGCCAGGTAAAAATGCATGGACTGTTTGCATCTTCTTTAAAAAAGAGAGAAGGATACTCTTGCACTGTCTAATGAGTGACAATCCATACAAATGCAGAGGCAGAGAGAAACAGGATCATAGCATCAGTTTCATAAGTGGCAATCCCACCAAGATTTCTTTGTTACTTGAGGGAAGAATTGGCAGATGTACCTCAAATTAAACCATCCCAACCTTTGGCCCGGCCTTAGACAGGAACATTGCCCTGAAATCAGATCAACTGAATGCTCCTACCCTTTGATTGGCGGACATTTGTTAGTTGAATTTCGGCTTACTTTTCATTTTAACCATCTGTGTCATGGCCACTAATCGGATGGTCACAACCATGCCTCTCAGCATAAATTTTGAATTGTCCCTCCATGATAGGCCTCATTTGAAAAGTTTGGATTCAGGAACATGTATGCCACATGCACAATGGATATTTGCATTTGCATGTACAGTTGTACTCTGCCAGCATATTAGACAACTCCTCTCTTTATAAAGATGATATGTATGCCAGTGATGCCTTCCACCCTCCAAATTCAAATAGTATACCATGTATTGATAACATTCTTGCAAGCTGATAAGTTATGAGAATTTGCTATAAAGAAATTATAGTTTGGATTCAGGGACACATGTATGTCACAGGCACAGTGGATATTTGCATTTGCATGGACAGTCATACTCTGCCAGCATATCAAACAATTCCTCTCTTTATAAAGATGATTTTCATGCTAGTGATGCTTTCCACCCTCCAAATTCAAATACTACATGTATTGATTGCATTCTTGCAAGCTGATGAGTTAACAGCAATTTGCTAACTATCATTTCTTTATGAAAAATGGGTATGAAGGGTGAAAAAGCATATCAACTCTGATAGATGGCAAGCTTCAGCAAATTTAAAAGGGCTGAGGACTTGAGGTATGCTACTAGATGAATACTAATCTTCACTAAAATGGAGAAGACTCGCCTTTCCATGCAATGCTCAAACTTGTATCATTGTCCATAAGCAAGTTGCTGGCAGAGTAGTATTAATGAGGAAAATGCAGAGTCGACACGGTGCAACATTAGAAATACTTAAATTATAAATTCAGAGATGCAATGGGAATTCACCTGGTGATATATGAATCATCAGTAGTATTGATGACTATCATATCGCCGGTTTTGATAAATGAAGGTGCCTGGCAATTTCACTGAATAAATAAGATAACTGAGGCAACATTTCTGTTGTAGATGAATGATCAAAGGATACTTCTAAGGAATAAGTATATGATATGGTACACAGTGAACTAATAATCTAAAGAATCGAGAAGCCATACCCTAGGGTGTAAAGAATTGGAATTGCTAACAGTAGAAATATGCATTTATAAACACGTCAAAATAAGCGTTTTAGAGAAATGAAATGATGGCGCGGGAAACAAAAAAATGAACCTATAAAAGATACCATATATGTTATCATTCAGGCCAGGATCAGAAAACAAATGTGTACATATTGAACTTCTAAATGCGATCCAATGACATATCAGTTTCAACCAAATGCAAATGCAAGCCTGAAAGGACAAAGTAAAAGATGGGAACAAATCTTCTGCTCTTGCAGAACAAAGTTTAATTACATTTTGTCAACCACATGCTTTCTCTTAGTGGCTGAAGAACACCGTCATCTATGGAAGAAATGGTTCATGAGATAATGGCATGCATATGGGGAAACCACTACTGAAGCATAGAAAGGGCCATGAGCAGGAAACAGCCAGTCCTTTCCAGTTGTACCAGTCAAGACCATTCACTGTGACATGGAAAATTTGAATGGTATCTTGCTTCATTCTCTATCCATCCATCCATCCATCCGATTATCAATATACAAAAAGGTACATGCATGCATCAGTGCCATTTCCCAAATACATGATTCTTCTGTTGCAAAAACATAGTAATAGGAGTTGAATTGATTTACAGGCAGCATAAGACCTGGTTTGCATGCAGGTTGTTAGAAATGCATTTTTGTAGCAGTTCATCCCATTTCTTCTGTCGATACCTCTAGCATCTTAATCTTCCATGTAGGGGAGGCCCATGACACAGATCTCATTATTCAACTTCATTACCAAGTGCCACTTTTGCACGTCTCATTGGAAAGGTTTTCATATCCCCCTTTTAAAAAAAAAAAAAAAATTATTCAGCCAACATGAAGCTTTGGTAGAAAATATGGTGGACTTGATCACTGTTGCAGCAGTTGGGATATCTGATCATCAATGCTACAACCAATGCATTGTAATAATAGCTAGGACAAAGACCATCACTTTACAATGCTTTTGTAAATAAGGAAAAAATACAATTACTTGTAGGATCAGGGGATTGTGCTTTAACTATAGGGCTGTAACTACGCAATCAACTGGACTCAAGGAATGGGAAAGAACACAGTTGCTTCAGGTGACTAGATCTCTCCTCCAACCAACACAAAAAAGATTTAAAAAAGGAAAGGGAAAACAAGCAAATATTTCACAGCAATGGAGGCACCCAAAATTCCACAGGCATGGAGTTGTTTTAATACATTGTGAAGATAGTATCTGGACGCGCTGAAAAGCAGTTGACAGAACATGAGTTCAAGTCAACAAGGTGCTGCCTTTGTGGCAGTATGGGAATAGAACCCGCATGAACTGGACTTCAATTTGCCACTTATTCAGCCCCAAATGACAAGTGACATGCACCAGAAGGTCCTGAACACGTCACTTGCACTTTGGTGTTAGTGACTCATGTTGACCTTGGGAAATGGGAACTCCAACCATACCCTAAATGGTTGCCTACTCTCATTCTCAAAAAGATAGTTCATTTAAATAGTAGGTAACCTCTGTATGCAGCAATGGAAATAATTCTACAATAATACAAACTTTAGTATCAATAAATCAGCAGAAGCATGCGAGTAGCTAAACTTCTGATGAGACTGCTGCAATTAGAATGCAATTAACTCATTTGATAGGTTATAGTTCGAACATACTAGCACAGTGAGCCCGTTGTCCAGTAACACTCTTTTATACCTGCATTTTACACAAGGAACATCAAAGAACTATGTTAAGTTACAATCACAATTGGAAGAGCAACTAATGGTCACACTCATCATCTAGATGTAAAATCAAAGTCTGAACATGACAAACTTTTTTTTTCTTCTTCTTCTTTTGATCGGTAATCAGTGATTTTATTAAAAAAGGGAAGAAAAAAGGATATTACAAGGCAAAAGGCCAAAAGTTTGAACCTAATAACACCTCCAAGTTTATGAAAAATAACCAAGTCCTAATAATACCATATTTAAACAATCACCATCACCATCATCTAAGCCTTTTCCTAAATAATTGGGTTCACCACATTTAAACAATAACATTAAAAGATGTTCCAAAGGTATCTTCTAACTTCAACAATTACACAGAATATCACAATTGTGCAATTCATCAGACCGAAAACACATACCATGTACAACAATTTGAGCTTCAGATATGAAATCAAATTAAACCCTATAATAAAGATAGGATACAATTAAAAGTCACTTTAAACAATTAAAAAGAGGCAAAACTACCCCAAACCAACAAACTGATATCTCAACATTATTTCCATCCCTCCCACCCCCCCACCCCCCCCCCCCCCCCCCCCCCCCCCCCCCCCCCCTAAATTGGTACCAACATACTTCATGGTGGGACCAACATCTCATCAAAAGGCCAATCGGATGATTGGCATACTTCACAGCAACGCCACCAGACATCACTACTTCGGGATACCATGAGTCAATCTTGTAATTATGTATTAGCCCCTTGATGATCACAAGAGGAAAACTAAAAATCAACATGCATTACAAACCAAGAAGACATGAACACAAGCAGATAGTGGAGACATCACAGGCATACAACTCCATTGTGAATTGGTGAAGCGTGCATACTTAGATCATAATAATGAAATCGGAAGAAGCCAAAGAAATGGGACATATCTGGATGATGTTTCCTGCATTCTTGTGGGCTGATGCTCAAATTGACACAAATTGAATAGATTGATTAACGATGTAATCTTATTCAGGTTCAAGTTCAAGAAATAAGTAAAAATAAAAGAATTGCACAAAAGATAACTCAAATTAGACATGATGATCTTTCGATAAGTATATCATTGACAAACAAAACCTAATGTCTGTGAATGAGGTGGCAGAAAAAAAAAATGATGAAACATACTGTGGAGTGGCAGTTAGACCCTTGGAAGTAGTCTGTGCTTCAGCAACAGTACATGTCACACGCTGTGGAACAGATGCTGACATTGGTTTTCCATCATAGGTTTGAAGGGTAACTTTCATGTTATCTGTTCACCATGAGATATCAGAATTTAATACTTCACAAAACACAGGCAAATGGTCGCAGGAAACGTGTGCATGAGTGCACATGTGCATCCTTTCACATTAGTTGAATTGCTATTCAGAATGACTTAATTTGCATTATGAGCAAACACAGGAGAGCTACAGCAGTAAATACAATTCACCAAATAAGATTTTCACGGACCATGAATGCTATATCAAGAAAGACAGGGAAGCTGCAAAACTTAGTAGTGGCTGTCACAAGGAAAACAGATTTAAGTGCTATCTCCATAAAAGTTGCGAGTTTGCCAATCACATAAATGTGGATAGTTTCAATGACAAAACCAGCATTGTGGGAGTAATAGTAAGATCGACAGCACTTCAAAGGCAATCCAGCATTGTGGGAGTAATAGTAAGATCGACAACACTTCAAAGGCAATCCTGAATGATGAAAATCACAAGCCCAAGATATGTAACCAGATTTAGTGATCACTAAGGATGCATTTGGATAAACTGTTAAATTCAATTGCAATTGTTAGTAAAAATAAATAAATTTGTTTCCTTCCTTAATATCCATATTGAGGTATGGGCTCCAATTTTCATGACCATGAATGCTATGCCAAGAAAGACAGGGAAGCTGCAAAACTTAGTAGTGGCTGTCACAAGGGAAACAGATTTAAGTGCTATCTCCATAAAAATTGTGAGTTTGCCAACCACATAGATGTGGATAGTTTCAGTGATAAAACCAGCATTATGGGAGGACTAGTAAGATCAGCAGCACAACATGGCAATCCTAAATGATGCAAATCACAAGCCCACGAGATGTAACCAGATTTAGTGATCACTAAGGGATGCATTCGGATAAACTGTTAAATTTGATTGCAATTGTTAGTCAATAAAAAATTTTTAGTCTCCTTCTTTAATATCCATATTGAGGTCTGGGCTCCAAATTGCAACTATATTGCTTTTAAGCTGTATTTGAAAGAAAAGTAAACATAATTGTGGGCTATTGCAAGTACAAGGAAACACCATAAACTTTTCTCGAAATTGAACTGAACTTTGCAACTCAATTCACTCACGCACCCAAGCTTAACCTAAATGAATTGCTATAAAGATGCAAGACATTGCAACACGGGGTGTTATTGCCAAGTGAAATCTTGAATTGCAAATGCATACTTGACCTATAGAGGAATCATACTACAATTGCAGTCCTGCCAAAGAGAACAATGATGCTAGCAAACTGCCTAATCTAGTATTAGATGTACCTTTCAGGTAGGCCACAGCCTTGCCAAATAAGTCTTTGCATACTTCCATTTGCTCAAACGTATCAGGCCTGGTTGCAAATTACAAAAAACAAGAAATTTTGGCATATTTGATCAGAACAAGCATTTTTTTGTAAAATGAGCACAGAATTCACAAAATAACAAGGAGCATAAAGCAATGCAGCCAATAGAACTCACTCCATTATCACTATAGAGTCACCTTCTGTATACAAATATGTGAAAGACTTGTCTTCAACAAAAACCCCTGCAAGACAAATAGCAAACAGCATCCGTCCTCAGGCGGAAGCAACTGAGAACCATGACCAGCATGTCCTTTCCTTTATCAGATAATCCAAATTTGCCAGAATAAAAGGATTTTTTAAAAAATAAATAATAAAATCTTTCTAATTAGATCTAAAACAACTACATAGATATTATTATTGGTATTCTAGAAAGCCAAATAAGGCACAGTAGAGAATGTCCTAGAATTATGCAACAACAGTAAATTACAATGTAATTGAGATTTTGAATCGATCTTAAATTAGAGAAACTCCTAGAACAAAAATAATGGGCATCCTATTCAATAGCTATTGTCGATTACTCAATTCAATCCCAGTGCTCAAGATGCATACTCTCAATAGCCTCATCAGTGCGAAATCTTTCAGCTATTTTGTTTCCGCTGTCAACATCCCGCAGCTCCACCTATTAAGTCAAAAAGGGTAACAAACTCAGCCAGCCAAAACTTAAATGGAACATATAAATTTCCGAAGCTAAGGTGAACAATGGAACCAGAGAATGACATACTGAACGAGGCTTTTTTTTTTTTTTTTTTTTTTTTAAAAAAAAAAAGCTTAAAAAATCAAGGTTAGCATGAGAATGTAAAGGTGTTTTTGGATGCAATATGGAATTGAATTGCTACATTAGTCTAACGATGGGGACATTACCAAATATTGGTTTTCCTCCTTAGCATTCATGTTGAGAGCATGGTCTACAAATTGCAGTTAAGTCACTTTCAAGTTAGACCTGAAAGAAACATAAGTGCAGTTTGAGGTATATGTCCTCATTGAATTCTAGGAAATGTCACTTTCTTTTTTGTCATTTCCTCTTGATGGAACAGAATATTTACAATCTCATTCAGTTCTACATCCAAACACAGCCTAGGTCAAGCACTCATGAGTTACACAACTGTTGTATCAGTTGATTCAAAATATAGCAATTAATGAATGTTGCCAGACGAGGAAGATGATTAACCTGAATTGTTGCACCACCTCTTCCATGTTGTGTGTGTTGTGCTTTTAGAACCTAAATGATGGATTTTGTATCCAAAAACAAAGTCAGGCACTATAATCCCATCTGTGAAAAAATATAAACGCAATCTGTCATTTCAATTATCACAAACAAATCATCATTACCTGATAAATACGGCCTGAAGAAGATGAAGTCCACCCAAATCATTGAGAAAGATAAATTTATTAGAAAATATATCAGATTACAGAGAATTTGAACTAAATTTGAGAGCTTGGATAGGAATGAAGACCTTTCCTCTGGATTACGTTCCCAAGTCTGACCTGCATCAAGCCAACTTGAAGCTATGAACTTACGTATCTTAGTCAAATGAAAAATATAATTAACAAAGTAGTGTATGATAGAATGCGAGCAATGGAAGGCCATACATTAAAATTTCAAAATAAATTAAAGAAACCCATGAATGAACTAATCGAGGAGAATGGTCGTCGCCAACAAGAGTGAGAAGCTGTAGCACTTGTAAACACTAATAAAGATGATAGTGTCAAGCAGTGTTGTATGCGATCACATAAGAACTTATTTGATCGCATATGTTGTATGCCCTATAAAGCTAATGAGTTAATATTAACCGTCAATGTGTTGGTCCTGACCATAGATCATGATGACCATAGCTCCCATGTGGACATGTCACCAACACCATAATCAGAATGTGTTATATCTTAAACCTTACATATATATGGGTTAAAGGAGATTCCTCTGGTTGTCCTTTAGAACTAGAGTTTGGACACAATGACCACTTGTCAAGGAAGACTTGAGCCCTTTGGATCTCAGAACCCTATTGTCCTATGACCATCTGGTAGGATGTATGCCAAACCCGTGGTTGCTGCCATTCTTATATGGTCATCTTGTGTGAGGGCCAATGATGAATCAGGATGGAAGGTCTCCACCATCAAGTTCAACACGAGCTAATGTGTTTGTCCCCTATCCTAAGTAAGAGTGTACGTGTGCTATGGGAATAACTCATGGTATAAGACATGTTGACACTTGCATTGGATAATCAATTCAAGTCTCTAGACCAAGAGACTCATTATGCATGGACTATGATCCGCTGGTGTATGTATTAGATTTAACAAATCCTTATATCTGAGGACATTATGGGCCAATGGCTCATATGCAGGCATTGTTAGGTTCATGCATTAAGATACAATTGAGGTCCACATGATCCAATAAGGTATCCATTGGTCTGCTAGGGACACACTTATAGCTAAGATCGAATAAATTGGACCACTCATCAAGTGATTTTTCACTGGTCAAGTACCCCAAAAGTTTCAATTGGTTTTACAAATGTTCTCAACCATTGATCTTTTGTTTTGACTGTCAAAATATTTTCCTTGCACTTGATGGTAATTCTAATAGTTGAGATCTTGAGGTTCATCACTTGATTTGCATTGGAATTGGATTGAAGATGGATGGCCATGTTCAGTGAAGAGATGGAGTCAACTTGAGATATATAGTTAGGTAAGATTCACAGACTTTAAATGTAACGGGGCATTACCAAAGTTTGTAAGGTGGTAAAGTAGCATATTGATATCAATCCCTAAAACCCTGACTCTTCATAAATAAGATCTTATCCCTATGAAAGAATTCACACAAGAGAGCCTTGGACGCCCAAGCACCCCCTAGGGCGTCACCACTTAAAGAGATAGAGAAAGGAAAGTGAGAAGGGAAAAAGAGAATCCTCTCTCATCCCTTCCTTGCACCCACACATCCACACGTGTACAACCCAATGTGCATGTCTCTCTGTGCAAGGCCCTAGCCCTGCTCTAGGGTTTTTGTGTGTAGGCTTTCCTCCTCTCCTCATCTGAGAGAGAACATTTTACTTTGAAAATATATCATTGACAATTAAACCATATTTGATAGTAGCAATCAAAAGGTGTGTTTAGGTCTAAAATCCCTTATTCGACTCAATACATAAACTTGATAATATCTAATCAGTGACCCATAAGGCTTAATCAATTAATCTGAACCTTTTAGAAAAAAATATATGTATATATTTTTTCCATTATGTTTCCAAAAATCTAACAATCATCATCATCATCATCTAAGTCTTATCCCAACTAATTAGGGTTAGCTACATGAATCTTTTTTCCTCCATTCCACTCTATCTAATTGCAATATTGTAGAGCCAAAAATATGCATAGTAAACTCAGGTTTTCAGTTACTATGAGAGGGACCCATGTCTTAGTGATTCAAACATTTATATGTTTGGATCCACCAATTTACGGTTGCTCTCAAGTTGAATGTGGACATTTGTTGTATTTCTGTTTTTAAGCAACAGTAGCATTACATATGCTCTGACTGGTTTCAAGAAAACAGGAATAATATGATATGTTGCTTGTGTCTTTGCACAGTATACGCACGCGAGTTCTAAATTATGACAGCTGGGGCCCATAGTTCATCAACCTAAACCACCGTCTGTTGCGCCCCAGTATGGATGGACGCTGCCCTGAATATCTCCTCAATGGGCCACAATAACCTTTAAATTCATGGCCCAAAAGTAAATGGTTTAGACAATGGTGCATGTGCAACTGAAAAAAAAAAAAAAAAAAAGGATTGATGGCTAGGATCTTCCAATTTGGTAGACAATACAACCATAGCTAGAAGCAACCAATCAATGTCTAACTATCCGAACCACGCCTGCCACTTCCCGTAATTGAAACCTACCTATACTGTGCAAAGATGCAATTGCACATATTGGATTGATAATAATAATTATTTCTATTATTTTTAGGGAGTT
This sequence comes from Magnolia kwangsiensis, assembly GCA_037074715.1. Lineage (NCBI taxonomy): Eukaryota > Viridiplantae > Streptophyta > Magnoliopsida > Magnoliales > Magnoliaceae > Magnolia > Magnolia kwangsiensis. The sequence continues at coordinate 106,027,788 of CM073581.1, forward strand.
ATATGATATTCCAGTAGACTGTGATTGTTGATAATTCAAGCACTCACAATTGTACATGTGGCATATATAACTCAAATTAAACCATTCAAAATGCAACTCTCTATAGATGGCTCGTCATCTGAAAGTAAGGCTGATTCAAGAATCCCAACCTCTAATTAATGGTCATTTTCTTATTGAATCACAACCATTGACTATTTTAAGCTTTGACTGTCCAGTAAATGTCCACCAATAGAGTTGTACACGAGTCGAACCAAGTCGAGCTTGGCACACCTCGGCTCGGCTCGGCCAGTGGCTAACTCCAGCTTGAACTCTGCTCGGCTCGGTCCTCGAGCCTGACTATCCAAGTCGTGATGTAGAGAGGGTCGCAGACACTTCAATGTCCAAGATGGATCAAAGAAGGCCCAATCGCAGAAGTCATCAAGACCGTTAGAACCTTAAATAGGCATATCTCGCAAACCGGAATGAGTTACTCGACGTACCATATATGATTTTGGGGTAGGACGAGCTACTTTAGCCAACCAACCCGGCATAGCCGGGTTGCCCACGCCGAATTTGCGAGATTCCATCAGGTCAACGGTCGAATTCCATGTTTATTTTTGTTTTACTATTTTTAATAAGTTTTGGTTTGATTGTAACTCATCATCCATTGGGCTTTAGGAGTTGTGTCCAACATGAAAAGTGTTTAGAAAATTTAGGAGAATAACATGATTAAGCCACATCGGACACTTGCTATAAATAGTAAATGTAATATTTATAGTAAGTTAGGAATGTTAGGGAGTTTTAGTTATAGTTTAATTCCTAAACTTCTTCCAAGTCTTGGTATCCCTATTTAAAGGGCTATAGATTCGTTTATCAATCATCAACAAATTTATTTCAAATATTTTAAAATTATTTTTATTTCTTTTCCTCGTGGATTCGAGAAGTCTCTGTGAGGAGTCCGAAGAAGCTCTGTAGATTCAGAGTAGTAATCCTTGAGGAAGACGGTGATCAACCTCATCACGTTCATCCATGTCAGGTCGGCTCGATTCGGTTAGCAGCTTAGGCCAATTCGAGCTAAGTTCGAGCATGTGCAACATTTTCTCAAACACATAGAATGCATCTTCAATTTCTCACAAAATGCAAAACAGTAACAACACTTTACAGGTATTTCATCAAACACTCAGCGAGCAACATCAAAATCAAGATATGAGGGCAATCTTATAATGTAATTTTTTTTGTTGCAGTGATTTTTTTTATATCCATTCCTTCCTCGCCACCAACCAATCCTATGGAAATGTATGCACCCAAAACAACACATCATTGAGTCATTTCATCAAACACTCGGTTAACAAAATCAATATCAAAATAACCGAGTTGAGGTTTGATCCGAGTCAAGACGAGCTCAGGCAAGCTTGAACTCAGCTCGAAATTTTTTCGAGCTCCAAAAACCAACTCGACTTGGTCCGAATCCAATTTTGAGCTGAGGCAAGTCAAGCTTTTCTAAGTCGAGTCAAGCGAACTGACTGAGCTAGCTCGACTCGTGTACAACTCTATCCACCAATCAGATGTTATGAAATCAAATTAGCATTCTTTTTGGTTTAAGATCCATCACCTACAATTTAGATGGTTTAGCTTAAATTATCTATATGACACAATTTACCACTTCTTCCAAGCAGAAGATAGCCCCAAGGGATTGTGAGTTTTTCCCACCAAGAGGACCCTCCCTTCTCCATCCCATGCAGATGTTCCTCAAGGTTCATATCTACTACTATTAACTAAAAGACACTTACCTGGCCAACACTTATATCCGGCTCTACCCAAACTCTTCTGGTTCACTCAACATCAACCACTTGGTCGAATACTACCAAGCAGTTTTTGGATATCAAACTAGCCTCCCCATATGGTAATCTTAATATGTATGATTTACCTGCTTTTGCAATCAATTTCACTTCAACACCTACTCCTCTAGCTACTTGTTCACCCTTTCCATATGTAATTTCTATGTTATGTATGGTTCGGCCTAAAGGCACATCGGTTGAAGTAGATTACCCCTTCCCAAATTGTACAAGCCCTTTTCCGAAAGTATACAACTTTCTGGATGTATATGATGATATCTAGACAAATGGACATTATATGAATTGTATTATGAAGTACTACATGAGTGGATGTATTGTTGTTTTTTTATAAGAAAAAAAAATTAATTAAATATTTATTTTTGGAAAGTAGATAAATATATTCTATATGGAAACAGTCTTAAAAATTTTCATTGGATTAGTGGTAAATTTTTCTCTTCATTAAACTTACTTTGCACTTCACATGAACGCATCATTGCAAAGAGCCTAAAGAGCTTTTTTTTTTACGCGTGTCTAAGGTTCTAGCTATAGTGTTGGTTGATTGTCCTTGACACATGGCTATACATGTGGTATCAGTGCCACATGTTGTAATGTGACGCAAGTTGAGCTGACTAGGACTGTGTGGTAGTTACATGTGTTGCCATGTAACAACAGTTGTTTGCAGTGAATGGGTGTATGTGTTTGTTCTAAAGAGGCACAAGAGTGTCTCTCCAAGAAGGAATCCATGTCCTTTCAAATTCTATATATCCTGGACATTATAGTCTAGAGAACACAAAAAATTTCCTAGATCAAGCAATCTAAAGCCTTGTGAACTTATCTCTACCTTCTTACAACTATCCTTTTGAGATCTTTTTGTAAAAGCATATTAGTGTCTACACTTAGAGATCTGTTAGCACTTAAGAGTTACAAATCTTCGTGTTGAATTTCGAATTTGTGAGTTTATTGTATCCTAAAGACAATTCGCCATCTCCCTTCTTTTGCACTTGCTGGAGTAACTTTTTAAAAAAAAAATAAAAAAAGGGAGCACCAAATCTATCTTGGGACTTTGACTATTCAAGTCAAGACTTGAATCCACAAATCTAATTTTCATTTTAAATTTCTTCATTTCTTCCATTATGTACTATATCCCAAGACCTGACGCAGGGATGAATGTGATGAGGTCGAGCACCGTCTTCCTCAAGGATAACTACTCCGAATCCACGGAGCTTCTCTGGACTCCTCACAGAGACTTCTCGAATCCACGAGGAAAGAAAGCAAGAGAATAAGAATAAACTCTAATAAAATTTGAAATTAATTACTGAATAATTGATAATTGTCTAATGTCTCCTTGGACCATTAATATAGAAAAAAAAAAAAAAAAAAAATTCGTAATTACCAAAAATAGCAAAATTCTAACTCTAATACAAATCCTAATTCTAATAAAACTCTTCTAAGGCTTAACTTCTAAAAATAAAAATTGCAAATAAACTTTCTCTAGAAGAGTCCTAGTATAACTAAAAGTTATTTCTAAAAAGAAAGAAAATCTGAAACTCTAAAAATATTAAAAAATCAAAATTACTAAAAATAGTAAATTTTTTCTAAAAAGTCATTTTTGAGCTGAAAGCGCACGTTTTCTGACGAAACGGACAGACGCTATACATGTAGTAGGTCGATTCACCTCGGATGGCCCGTTTCAGTAAAGATTGATAGGTTGTGCGCCCCGTAACAATACCCGGATCAAAAGTTACGGCCAATTTATGGCCCACCTTTTTTTGGCTCAACCATGCTGGGAACGTATCTATGACACGTTCTACATCAGACCCCTCCACTTGAAAAAAACTCATCCTCGAGTTATGAAAGAGACTTAGCATATGAGTCTTAGATAACTTCTGATGCCGATGTTCATTAGCCCCCTTTTTATACTTGACATTAAGCTCTTGAGCTGACACAATACATGTATTCATGTTGATCAGTTCTTTCACATCTGTCTTCACGATCTCATATTTTTTCTGATAATGTGGGCAATTAGGTAGACTTGCCCCTGAGACGGAATCAACGTGATTTTGTATATCTCGTATAGGAAGCAATTTATTGGGGGGTTCATCGAGCACAATCTCCTTAAACTCTTGCAAAATTGACTTCAAATCACAGGATCCATACATTCTTTCTTTTCAACTACTGGATATATATCTCTTGTTTCCTCAGATTGTTTAACAAAATCCTGTTCAGTTGTGAGAGACTGTTCCTCAACTTTAGAAGTCTTGAGTTGGTTCTCCCTTCCCATAGGGGCAAGGATAATCTTTTTACCATCTTTAATAAAAAAGATAAATAAGTTATCCCGATCCCTATGTGTAGCATTAATATTATTTTGTCAAGGTTGACCAAGTAACATGTGACAAGTTTCCATGTCGACCACGTCACACATTACTTCATCCTTATAATATTTACCAATGGAAAAAGATATACGACATCGTTCAGTTATCTCTGTTTTATTGATCTCCTTAATCCATCCAATCGTGTATGGAGATGGGTGTCTTTCTGTTTTCAATTGTAGCTTTTCCACCATTATTTTCGACACGAAATTCTTATCGCTCCTAACATCGATGATCACATTGTAGACTTTTTTGTATGCAGTACACCTTGTTCGAAAGATGTTGTCTCTCTGTAATTCTATTTCTACCTTTGGCATGTATAACGACTTCCTCATAATCGAAGTAGTGGCCTGTGATTTACCATCATCTGATGGTGCCTTGCAGAAATTGGGGTTGTGTCGTACAGCGGCCATGGGCGGTTGAACATCACTTTGAGCTCGGGGCGGAATTAGCGCATCCGCAATACGGTTGAGGGTTGTCTGCAGCCCTTGCATGGTCAACTGACTCTCCCGGTGGAAAGCTTTCATTCTTTCCAAAAGATAACGAATCTCTGGATCACCGTCCATAGGATTTTGATTCATACGTTCATTATTTGTCATCGGCCCGAAGGGAATCCTCGCTCTGATACCAAACTGACGCAGGGATGAACGTGATGAGGTCGATCACCGTCTTCCTCAAGGATAACTACTCCGAATCCACGAAGCTTCTCTGGACTCCTCACAGAGACTTCTCGAATCCACGAGGAAAGAAAGCAAGAGAATAGGAATAAACTCTAATAAAATTTGAAATTAATTGCTAAATAATTGATAATTGTCTAATGTCTCCTTGGACCATTAATATAGAAAAAAAAAAAAAAAAAAAAACTAAAATTCGTAATTACCAAAAATAGAAAAATTCTAACTCTAATACAAATCCTAATTCTAATAAAACTCTTCTAAGGCCTAACTTCTAAAAATAAAAATTGCAAATAAACTTTCTCTAGAAGAGTCCTAGTATAACTAAAAGTTATTTCTAAAAAGAAAGAAAATCTGAAACTCTAAAAATATTAAAAAATCGGAATTACTAAAAATAGTAAATTTTTTCTAAAAATTCATTTTTGAGCTGAAAGCCCACGTTTTCTGACGAAACAGACAGACGCGACACATGTATTAGGTCGATTCACCTCGGATGGCCAGTTTCATTAAAGATTGATAGGTTGTGCGCCCCGTAACAATACCCGGATCAAAAGTTACAGCCAATTTATGGCCCACCTTTTTTTGGCTCAACCATGCTGGGAACATATCTATGACACGTTCTACATCAAGACCCTACATGAATAGGAATCCATATCAGTTTGAACCACGCATGTTATGATCTTGTACATCCTAGGTTTCCCTGTTCTGCCATTTGGCTTATGTTCTTCATGTAGCATCTTATGTTCTTCATGTAGCATACAGACCGGATGACTGTATGAAATTACGTTGATACTTCTGCACTGGTAACATACGAGACAACTCTAATTTACTACTGCTTAGCTTTCAATTCGTATCCAACCATCGGATGAAATGTGAATAACTCATGCTCCTTGCTATTGCAATTTCTTAGTGTCTGACCATCAACCATCACGCTCTACCAGAGTATGAAAGTTTTTTTTTTCCTCTATTTTTACCAGTTCAACAAACTGTGCGATCGTGGAGCAAGAGCAAGATTCAGATAAAGAAAGGAATTGATAGATTAGCCCATTTTTTCTACTTTGTATAATTAAAATGGTACAGCTTTGTACTATATAGTGCATGGAATCAAGAATGAAGATGAGAATGGAGAATCGAGCTCAGAACGTACATCGGAACCCAGTACTTTGGCTCCTCGGTGCTGGACGGCCGACCAGAGGGCAGAGAGCGTGCCACGTGGCAGAGAGGTATCGGGCGATTCTGAAAACGGGCTTGCTGATTTGAGAGTGAGGAGTCTTGCAGACGAGGAAGCTGCTGAGAAGAGAGTGTGAGGCAGGCGTCTTCTTATAATAGCTTGCATCTCTCCTTCCCTCTCTCTCTCTCTCTCCCTCCCTCCCTCCTATTTTATGTTGGGAAATGCAGAGGCCGCTGTCGATTCGAAAGGAGGTCTCGAATGGAGTCTTTTTTAATACTCTGGCGGTGTCTAATTGACCATAAACATGCCCATAAGAATCTCAACTCTAGACCGTCCAAATCGTGGGCGCAACAGCAAGTAGGTCATAACCCCCAAAGCAAATCGGATTGAACGGTTTTAATCAACGACAACTAGATTTTTGCCCGACTATTTTTCATTTTAACCATTTATTCAATGTCTACCAATGTGCCATTTATGATACATTTGCAGCATTTCAAGAATGGCGGTAGCACTTGCCACACATTATCCTATATACCATCGTTTTGCATATGGCACAACTATTGAATAGTCTAAAAACGAATTTCAAGACAAGGATAGTCTAAGCACCAAGAAAACTCCTTTGTTTCGATCATGGGCTGAGGATTGGACGGTTAAAATTGTATAAACATGTATCTTGGCCAGTGGCCCCAATGAAAGGACCAACGTTCTCAAACACGGCTGGTGGAAATCGGATTGCCTACTGAGTTACTCAATATGCTCTCATCACGGTGAATAAACTCAATTGGGCCACTATGAATGTATGTGGTTTATACACACCGTTCATGCTTTTTCTTCGGCTCATTTAAAGGGTTAAGTTCAGAACTGAAGCATATCCAAAGCTGAAGTAGATCATACCACATGAAACCGCACGAATCATGATTTCCACCCTTGAAACCTTTCTGTGCCACACAGTGATGTATATTTGTTATCTGCTATGTTGATAAAATCGTACATACATGAATGAAAGGGAAATATAAACATAAGTTTGATCCAAAACTTCAGTAACCCCTCATATATTTTCAACTATAGAAGTTCAATTAATTTCATGTGGTAGGGTGCCCTGAGCTTTCCATATTCTTTAATATTTATCCTTTACCTTAAAATGACTCGGTAAAATGAACAGATGGAGTGGATAAAATACATGAGTTATGGTGAACCTTGTAAAGTTTACACACTACACTAAGGGCCTATTTGGCCAGACTGATCCCACGGTATTAAGAGGGATGACATCCCATATCTTGGGATATGCATGACGAGCCAAACAGACATGGGGACTTGTCCTGGTATATAAGCAATCACATGGATCTTAAAACAATCTATTAACATTATCATCATTATCTTAAAATTGATCTCATCCCTTGGTTGGATGGATTGGAAGGTAAAATCCTGGGTTATGTCGTGCATGCCAAACAAACCCAATGAACTTGTCTCGAGATATAAGTAATCCCATGGATCTTAAACCAATCCACTGACACCGCCATCTTTAACTTAAAATCCATCTCGTCCCTCGCCAAACATGCCTTACGTGTACTACTCAGTAATGTTATTGGGATTCGTTTATATAAAATTTAGCTTAGTTATTATAAAAACTTTATGATTCATCAATCTCGTCGATATGTCCGAGTGGTTAAGGAGACAGACTCGAAATCTGTTGGGCTTTGCCTGCGCAGGTTCGAATCCTGCTGTCGACGGTTTATCTTTTTTTTATTGTTTCACACGCGATCGAGATCAGGACCGTTCAACGGGGGATTCTTTCTTTTTCACCCACGTGATGCCACGTGCATGTCGAAGATAGACCGTCCATTGTCATTCCCTAAATTTTGATAAACGTATGAATACCTTGGTCACTGTTTTCTTTCTTGCCTGCTCATGCCCATTCTCAATCATCCGATGAGTCGACTCATATGGGACACCGAGAAAAAAATAAATAAAAATTCAAAATAATCAACTCATCCGATACGATACACGCTTACACGTGGATGTTGAACATGCCTGTTCGACATCTGGCGACACACATGTGGCTTAGCTGATAATTGGACGGCTTATTTTGGTCGATGGCATTACCACTAGATTTTTATTTATTTATTTATTTTTAATTTTTTGGTGCTTTTCTTTTCTCGAGATCTGCACCACTCATCCGGCGTGCCACTTTGAAAATGGCACCACAGAAGTCCACCTCATGAATTCATCGGGACGCGGATGGCGTCCTGCCCGTCCAGCCAAGGCTCTGTATTGCCCACCGTGATGTATGCGTTTTATCCATGCCGTCAATCCATTTTGACATATTATCTTAGGGCATTATCCCAGAAAGTCGAAGCAAATCCAAAGCTTAAGTGACCACAACACATAGAAAGCAGCGGTGATAATGATGCCTGCCGTTGAAACTTTCCTATGGCTCACCGTGAGGTTAATTTGGCATCTAACCTGTTTATATGGTCACATTTACTGGATTAATGGAAAAACAAACATCTGCTTGATGGGCGCCGATTAGGGGTATATCTCAGCCCGTGCAGAGCTTGGGATGGGGCATATGAGTCCGGATCCTCTATTATCAAGTCAACACAGAATTCCTGATACCTTAATTCTCATTGGTCCACGTTGCCACTCACTAGAAAACTAAAAAATATTAAAAACAACTTTGGACGGCAAACTATCAGGGGTCGCAGGAATTCTATATTGACCTCATAACAAAGGATCCCGACTCACCCGTTTACTGAGTAGAGAGCAATTGTGCCAGAAGACCGTACACTCTTCTTTTTCTAATTTTTTATCTTTTTTTGCCACACGAATTTCTCAGCAAAGCCTTTCGCCTGAGAACCCAGGTGGGACCCATTGTGATGTTTGTGAGAAATCCTTCTTGTCCATCAGTTTTATGATTTCGTTTTAAGGCATGATGTCAAAAATCAACCATATCCAATGCTCAAGTAGACTGAAAACATGATAATTGAACATACACAGTTGACATATTCATGGGATCACAAAAGTTTTGAATCCTGCTAATATTTTTGTTATCAATTCATCCAGTTGTAATTACACTGTTAATGGTATAGATGGCATATAAGCATCACCATTAAACCCAATGAGGTTTCAATGATATAAATTTCTCTATCTTTTCCTTTATTACAGCTTACTTGGGCATTGGATACGATTCATTTTTTACATCATGTCCTAAAATGAAATAAAAACGAATGGATGAGGATGATTTCTCAAAAACATCATGATAAGCCCCACCTAGGTTCCTATCACAGAAACTTCCTATGAAAGGCTTTCACTGGAAGGGTGCTGATTAAATACTTCCAGACTATCCAAGTTGTTGAGTTTAATGGTGTTAAACTTTTTCAATTGTTTAACCCACACCCATGTCAATACACACACTCCATGTTAGCCGCCCCCACTAAGGATCGATACCAAGACCTTAGGTGTTGAAACGAGGTATCTCCACAAAGTCTGCCAATTGAGCTATGGATCTGGGTGTGTTTAACCCCATTTAAATCTAGACCGTCTAAATTGTTGAGCTAACTTTTGATAGAGTATAATTTTTAAAAAAAAAGTACATTGAGATGATAATAATACCCATGTTATGTTTACCGTCCAATTTTTAACCACTTATTATTTTGCTTTTAACCATCTATTTTCTACCAACTAAATTGATGGCCAGAATTGGTTCATCATTATAAATCTAAAAATATGCCCCATCCATATTCTAACGCAACTTAAGCTGTCAAGTTATCACCTGTTTAGCATTGGTCCCACAACTTGAACATTTTTTATTTCTTTTTGAGAAATTGTAACCACTGTGCACAAATTTGTGAGTGAATCGTACCTATCCACTCACTTGTATTTGGATTTTGTGGAATGCACATTAACAATTTAGTGCACGGATTGGGTAGATGAAGTGACATAACCCAGTTCTATGGGCTCCACCATGATGTATGTTTTGTATCCACACTGTCCATTGATTTGGAAAGATCATATTAGGGCATGATCCAAACAACGAGTTAGATCCAAATCTCGAGTGGATGCCACCACAAAAAACAGTGGGGAGAGTGACGCCCACCATTAAAAAGTTCTAAGGGCAACAAAAGTTTTCCATCAAGCTGATATTTGTGTTTTCCCTTCTTTCATGTCTGAGTTAATGCATGAACCGGTTGGATCTCAAATAAATATCGTGGTGGACCTTCGAAAGGTTTCAACGGTGGGCGTCACTCTCCCCAGTGTTTTCTGTGGTGGGGTTCACTCCAGCTTTGGATCTGCCTTATTCTTTGGATCATGCCCTAAAATGATCCCTCCAAATGTATGGACGATGTGGATTCAACACATACATCATGGTGGGGCCTATAGAACTTGGCGACATCACTTCGATGTTGAGTCCCGCTGCTCAACTTGTCATTATCTAATCCACGTTCGGGAAAAAAGGATGCCAATTTTCTGCGAAAGCCTTTCACGGGAAGTTTCTACACTGGAAACGTAGGTGGGGCTCACTGTGATGTTTTTAAGAAATCATCCCCATCCATCCGTTTTTTATTTCATTTTAGGACATGATGTAAAAAATGAATCGTATCCAATGCTCAAGTGGGCTGTAATAAAGGAAAAGATGGTTAGGGAAATTCGCATCGTTGAAACCTCCCTGGGTTTGACTGTGACGTTTATATGCCATCCATACCATTAACAATGTAATTACAACTGGATGAACTAAAAATAAAAATATTAGCATGATTCAAAACTTCGGTGGCTCCGTGAATATTTCAACTATGTACGTGATTCAGTCCACTTAGGCATTGGATACGGTTCATTTTTGGCATCATGTCCTAAAATGAAATCACAAAACTGATTGATAGGAAGGTGTAAGACCCGTATCCTAATCCGTACTGTTCCGTCAACTCCCGCGATCCTTCCTGTCAAATTTCGGCAACCTGTGACCGATAATCGACGTTTGTGCACGACCATAAGTCGTATCTTATACATTTGAGTCGGCTTAATCCGAGACTTGTATCATTGCGACCGCACAGTCGCCGCGATTCCAACGCTGTGACTCATGTACCGATCCGATACCCTGACTAAGAGATGTGAGCCGGCGTTTATTTTGAGAAAACGCCCCGCGTTTGCAATCTCAAGAGAATCTCTACAACATGTCCCATCAATCCCATCAATCACCTCTCATGTCAAGTACAAAGCACTCATACTTTCTTTCTCCACAAGTCAAGAAAATTCAAAAGTCAACCAAGCTCTCACCTCATCCATCACTCACATCACACATCACTCACCTCACCCTTTCACCCATCATCCATCCCTCTTTCCTTACAAGTCTCTCTCTCTCTCTCTCTCTCTCTCTCTCTGTCTCTCTCTCTCTCTCTCTCTCTCTCTCTCTCTCTCTCTCTCACATTTCTCATCTCAAAATCTCAAGTAAGAGAGCATCACACGTCCAAGCTCCTCCAAGTGAGAAAATGTGATTTTTGGTAGCCCACTTTTCCATCCCAAAACCTCCATCCTAGGCATCCAAATCTCATCATCCACCATCAAAGTGAAACATAAGGAGAGTGGCATCCCAACGGACCAAGAAGATCAAGTGGTGGGTGCTTCTATAGGGTAGTTTACTTATTTTTATAATGGGTCAAGTGAGGCCCACCGATCAATGGTGTGGATCTCACTTTGGACCCATAGGCGTGACCGATGGCCCACCTTGATCTCACAATCACTCCATGATGGGGCCATTTTTTATGGACTCCATCATGATGTTTATCTTTCTTACACAAATAGGGTCATCTAGACCTTGCACTTCGGTGGAGAAAGGATCTCCACCGTTGATTTTGATTGGTGGGCCCACATGTAATGGGACCCACTTGATGTATGTTGTATATCATGAAAGGGAGGGACCATAGTGTCGAGGTCCCTTCATCACTCGGTTTCCCTTCCTCTCTCTCTCCCTCTCTCTTCATTTCTTTTTATTTGTGTGTGACGGTGTGGCCGTGTGGCCCACTTGGATGGACCCCGCTTGATGTATGTATTTCCCATGCCTCCAACCCCTTCCTTGGTGGCCCACATCCATAGGTGGGGCCCACCTCAGTGTATGCATTATGTCCAGACCGTCCAGCATCCAGGGACGCTGGACGTTTGAATGGAAAAAACAAAAATGAGCTTAGTTAATGCCTTTTGGGGTGGGCCACTTGTAATAGGCCTCACCTTGATGAATGTATTCAATCCACGCCGTCCATCCCTTTCCTCATGGTATTTTAGGCGTTGAGCCAAAATATGGGGCTGATCTAATCTTCTGGCGGGCCATACTTCAGGAAACAGTAAATTTCACCGTTGAAATCTTCCCTGATTTCTCTATGCACCAAAAGAATACCTAACATTGGACTCGTTGGATTTCTTACGAGTTGTGGAATCCAATGGCTGGATTGGATTGACTTGAAGTGGGCCCCACATAGGAAAATTCGCGGAAAAACCGCTTTTCAAAAAAAAAAAAAATTTTAATTACAAAGCAGCAGGGCTGCTGCTGCCAGAGGCGCAGGCAGCGCTTGCGCTGTGAGCGGGGGGGTGTACGGGCAGGGCCCCACGGCTCCAGCCGTGGGCCCTACCTTAATGTTTATTTGTCATCCAATCCACTCATATGGTGGGCCCTCAGCTCAATGGGCTACCCTCTAAAAATCAGGTCCAACCAGTGCCCAGGTAGCCCACGTGAGAGGAAACAGTGTGAATTGAGTGTCTACCATTGAAGCCCATTTTGGGTCCACAGAAGTTTTGGATCAAGCTGAAAGTTGTTTTTCCCTTTCACCCAGGTCCGTGTGACCTTACCAATTGGTTGGATGGAAAATAAATGTTATGGTGGGCCCCACGTGGGACCCACAAGGATGTATGTGTTTTGTTCCACCGTCCGCCTGGACGGTGAAACCCACCTTGATATATCTATTTACTCACACCGTCCAGTGGACGATGGAGCCCACTGTGATGCATGTGCTTCATTCACACTGTCCAATGACAGTGGGACCCACCCTGATGCGTGTGCTGCATCCAAACCTTCCATTCACTTGGAGAGCCCATTTTATGGCTTGAGCTAAAAGAGTGAGTCAGGTCCATAGTGCAGTGGACCTCACCTTTGAGGCATGTGATGCATCCAAGCAATCCAACCATTTGGCAAGCTTGTCTCAACAGGCTTGAAACTAAAATAAGTCAGATCTAAACTTCAAGTGGACCCCACCATTTAATGTAGTGGATAATGACGTCCACCGTTTAAAAATTTCTAAGGGGCATAATGGTTCCCTATAAGCTTATATTTGTTTCCATTTAATTCATCTCTATGTTACCTTATGAATAAATTGGATGGGAAACATATGTTACGATGGGCCTTAGGAATTTTAATGGTGAAAATCACCATCACCACTTATATTTGGGTGTAGCCCATTTGATGTGCATGGGGCCCAATTTGGTAGGCCCATTTGATATTCTAAGGCCCATGGGTCGAAGCCCATTGTGATGTATAAAGGCCCATGGGTTGAGGCCCATTATGATGTACTTAGAGCTCATTGGTAAAGGCCCATTGTGATGTATTCAAAGGCTCATTGATGTGGCCCACTTGATGAATATAAGGCCCATGTAACATGACCCATTTGATGTATTTAAGGCCCAATGAGATGTACCTAAGGTCCACTGCAATGTGTCATTCCTCCATGGTTTATGTAATGATATTTATGGCGGACCGAGCCTTTGGAGCAATGTTGGTTTGACGTCCACATGGTAAGCATAATGTTGGTTAAATGTCTGCATTACGACTCTCCTTAGGGCCCATTGATAGGCTCATACTTATTGATAGTTCATCACTTTATAACATGTTTAGTATAACTCCATGATTCATACCCATACGCATCATATGTATGCCTGATATGAGGATTGTGTTGATCATAGCATACGCCATTGGACAGACCATTTACGGGACTCGTTATGAGACTGAGTGCCCACATGATCGCGCAGTACGCGCTAGATTGCTGCATGATTTGACGGTGTGACTCATGCATCTCGCATTTGTGTATCATGATTACTGCACGTCCTAGCGACATCAAGACTATGACCTCCACAGCACATCGTGGATGGCTAGATGTGACACCAAAAATATTTGGTTCTAGCACTATGAGGCACTTAGGATGTCCTTGGGTGAAAATCCCAGAACCTCCGAGGCCAGGAGTAGCCCCAAAGTCTCGACCGAGTGGAACATGAGCGCTCGAGTGCCGAATACCAGTAGGCCGTGTCTCCCACTGTGTCGTGGTCGGTTGGGAGGGGGTGTGGCCTTATCCGTCCGAGTGAGGGAGCTATAAGCTAGGCTGAGTTTGACCAGCTCGCAAATGAGTCCACTATTGACAAGCCGAGTAGGTATTGGCAGACTACTGGTCAGGCGGATAGTGTGGTTTATTTCACTTACTTGGCTGTGCAGCTAGGGAGGAGGCAGTCAGAGTAACATGTATTAGACCCCAGTAATTTTCTGAGAGAGTAACCGTACTGATATGTGGATTTATTGAGCAGGAATTGCACATTTATTCATTCATTCATACACTATCCACTCGGGCTGGTGGTGCGTAACTGTTTCTTACGTGTACCTTCACATGGCCAGAATTTTGGTTGGGCGCGCGACTAACCTGAGATCAAGAGTTTACCACATTATGTCTGACTATCCAAATTTAGGTATGAGACTGGTTTGGATAGAGGTCCCTTGTGATGGACCCCGTAGCCTGTGATACTTCGTACTATCATCCCGACTTCACATTTCAGCATAGTCATTTCATTCGCACTTCATATTACATTGCATCTGTCGTACTTAGTATTTTGGGTTACGATGTTTTGTACTTATATGGCCTAGATGAGATTGATGGTATTTATGGCTTATCTGGATTTGTATATTGCATTGCATCCTCAGCATCTGTTATTGTCTTATTAAGTTTTGCATTGCATGACCTTGGTATGGCCAATAGCATTCATGCTTTACATCACATTGCTTTGGTACAGCTGATTGTATTCATAGACTTACCGCATATTTTCGCATCATGCTGATATCGTATGATTCATGATCTTGTCAGTATTGCTACTTATCCCGATGATGTATGATTTATGAGCTTTATTGTATACTTGGTACTTACCTTACACACACTTACACCACCCTCTAAGATTTTGTAAGCTTATGCACGATAAATGCGTGCAGGTGGTGTTAGGTTGCAGCAACGTTGAGCTTAGAGCGGGCAGCGGTTTTTAGGAGCTCTGATTTTGATATATGTATTTTTCTTTCAGTATTGTATTCAAGTGATTATATTAGTAGATATGTGATGATGATGTTGCCTTTATGATTTGGGTAAACTTGTGGTTATGCTTATTATAAGACAAAGGTACGTTCGGAAAATCCTCCTTATAGGATCCCAGGATTGGAATCTGGCGTATGTTGCGCTGGGAGCCGAGAATGGGGTATTACGGAGGCTGTCGACACCGGATTCGACGATCGGGATTCCTATGAATCCTAATTTTTGGGTTTGGGGCGTGATAGAAGGATTTCTCACAAACATCACGGTCGGTCCCACTTAGGTTCCCAGGCGAAAGGCTTTGGCAAGAAATCCGCATAGGAAAAAAAAGGGTAAAAAAATGGAAAAAGAGGAGACGTACGGGCTAACGCCTCTGTTTGCTTACGTGTCCTCCGCCTTCTAATCATAACCTCTCTCCATCAACTAATGGGATACATGTATAGCCCGTTATGAGCTCTGCACAGGTGAGGGAAGTACCTAATCCGCGCCCCTGCTTGATCGGACGCGGATTGCGCCCTACCCCAACTCGGACGGTAATCCGTCCGGCCAGGCTTTATGGGGCCCACCGTGATGTAATTGTTTTATCTACACTATTAAACACTTTTATCAGATAATTATAATATGTGAACTAAAAAACTAAGCACGTCTAAGGATTAAGTGGACCACAAAGTGGGGATTGAACATCCACCATTAAAAAATTCTCGGGAATTGGAGAAGCTTTAAATCAAGCTGATATTTGTGCTTTCACTTCATTCACGTCTACGTGACATTATTAATAGGTTGGATGGTAAAAAACCATCATGTTGGCCCTTATAAAGGATTCAATGGTGGGTGTCATTAACAACACAACTTTCTTTGGTGTGGTCCATTAGAACTATGTACATGCCTAATGTTTAATACTATCACTTAAAATGATATTTCAAAAGCCTTGAACAGAGTGGATAAAACATTTACATCATGGTGGGTCTCATAGAGCCCTGCCCGAACGGATTACCGTCCAGGCGAGGGTAGGATACAATCCGTGTCCTGCCTGATCAAACTTATGTGGCTCCAAAGAAGTTTTTAATGGTGACCACTCAATTCCAACTGTGTGGTCCACTTGAGCCTTGTATCTGTCTTATTTTTGGGTTCATAGTTTTAAATCATCTGGAATAATGGATGGACGGTGTTGATAAAAATGCATATGTGAAAACAGGCCCCACAGAACCCCTGCCTGGACCAAGTTCGTCTAGGCAGGTAGGGACAGGGAGAGGATGCAATCCACCTCCAATTCATCAAGGGGACGTACATGCTGTTAAATCAACCGCTCAATTTCTCGAAGTGGAGCCTGGGTCCACGAATAGCTAGATCTGCACGGATTAGGTGCCACCCCTTAGTAGGGGCGTACAAGAACCGAGCTAGCTTGGTTAGCTCGCTCGATTGGACTCAAAAAGTGCGATCTGAGTAGGTTCAAAGTTGAGTTCAAGCTGAGTCAAGCTGATTTTTTGAACTCGAAAATGAATTTAAGCCGAGTTCGAGCTAGTCCCTGATCGACTCAACTGGGATCGAACCCAACTCGAATCGAACTCGGATCAAACTAGTTCAGTGACTTGGTTATTTTGATATTGATGTTGCTCATAAAATGTTTGATGAAATGACTTAATATAGTATCGCTAATGGCAAAGAAGGTATGTATATAAAACAAATTCTTTTTGTTTCTTAATTTTTATATTGCTTAGAAAGTAGTCGATGAAATACATATACAACTATCACTATTGTTTTACATATAATGAGATTTTGAAGGTGTTATTTATGTGTTTGTGAAAATGTTACATAGATAAAATTAGCTTAAAGTGGCCTAAGCTACTGGCTAAATTGAGCTGAGCTGGCTAGTCAAACTTGAGGATTGAGCTCAGTCGAGTTTGAGTTAGGGTCAGCTAATGGCCGAGCCGTGTCGAGCTTAAGCCAACTCAACTCTGTTTGACTCGATGTAAGCTCCTACCCCTTGTTACCTAGCTAGAGACGGATGGTCCTATCATGAGGCTATGTGGGGCCACTGTGATATGCGTTTCCTTCAATCCTCCCATCTATCTTGAAATAACGTTTTATGGTATGAGCCCCAAAAGGAGGCAGATCGTAGCCTTAAGTGGACCACACCACAGGAAGCAGTGGTGACAATGACCTCCACCGTTGATGCCTTCCTAGAGGCTTGATCCAAAACTTTCGTGACCCCTAAGAAGTTTTCAGCCGAAGGCATTCAATCTCGTTGTTTCCTGTGATGTGATCCACCTGAGCGTTATACCTGACGGCGTGGATAAAATACATACATCACGCTCTAGCTGGGTACTGGTGGGGCTAGACCTCTTATACGTGTCAGGATGCACGTGTGTCTGAATCGCCTCTTGGAGCGCTTTCTCCAGTCTCCCTTTAGCCATTGCGAGGTGCAGCAGCACGACCCTTCCCCATTTCTTCCCTTACACAGGTGAATCTCTCTCTCTCTCTCTCTCTCTCTCTCTCTCTGCAAAATGATACTGAAAAGGACCCCAAACCACTTCAACCAGCTTCATCTCCCCTTCCAAGGCATCGCCCATCTTTGCTGCTCATCTTTTTCAGTTCTTCCTCCCTACAATTTCAATCCCCGCCGTCCAAAAACCGACCTCCAGACCCATCTCCAGTTCCTCCCTGAGAAACCCAATTGCCAGTTCGGCGAGGCGATCACCTTCTTTGAAGCTCAGGTGAAATCGGGCGACTACAATTTAGCCATTTTGGCATACAAAACCATGACCCATATCGGAATTTCGCCGAATTACCGCACTTTGAATGCATTACTCAACTGCTTCTTACATACCCAAAAGCCGGAATTCGCATTCGGAGTCTTAGGATTGGTTTTGAGGCAAGGTTACATTCCTAGCATGTATCTTTTCAACGTGATGCTGAAAGGATTGTGTAAAGGGGGTAAGGTTGAAAGAGCAGTAGAGCTCTTTCATGATATGAGGAGAAATGGGATTTCGCCAGATATTGTTAGTTATAATAGTCTTGTAAGTGGGCTTTGTAAAGCAAAGAGATTGGAAGATGCTTTGGGCTTGCGGGCTGAGATGGCAGAGGCGGATTGCCAACCCAATGTGGTTAGTTATAGCACGTTGATGGATGGCCTTTGTAAGGTTGGTAGAGTCGATGAAGCGATGGCTTTGTTGGATGAGATGCGTGGGAGAGGTCTAGATGCAGATGTCGTTGTGTACAGTGTTCTTATAAGCGGATTTTGTGGTAAAGGGAGTGTTGATAGGGGTATTGAAGTCTTCGATGATATGACCCAGAAGGGGATTTTACCGAATGTGGTCACTTACACTTGTTTGGTTCATGGGCTTTGCAAGATGGGTCGCTGGGAAGAAGCGATGGGGATGTTTAATGGTATGGCCGAACGTGGGCTTTCGCCTGATGTTGTTACGTATACTACTTTGATCGATGGCCTTTGTAAAGATGGAAGGGCTGATCAAGCTTTGAAGCTTTTAGGTTTGATGATTGAGAAGGGCCAAGAGCCGAGCACTGTAACATATAACGTTTTGATTAATGGGTTGTGTAAGGAAGGGTTGACAGATGATGCTTTTGTGTTTTTTGAGGAGATGATTGAGAGAGGAAAGATGCCTGATGTAGTGACATACAATACATTGATGGCGGGGCTTTGTAATAGTCAGAAGGTTGATGAGGCTATGGAGCTCCTTAACAAAATGCTTGATGGTGACTGCAATGTCAAACCAGATGCCATGAGTTTTAACATGCTGATTCATGGGCTTTGCAAGGAAGGCCACCTCATCGATGCTGTAGAGCTTTATCGGAAAATGGTTAAGAGAGGGAATGTTGGGAATTTGGTAACTTACAACATGCTGATCGATGGGGCTTTCAAGATTCGCAAGGTGGACATGGCTACACAGTTCCAACAAGAAATGATTGATATGGGGTTGAGGCCAAACACATTTACCTATAGTATCTTGATCGATGGACTTTGCAAAATGCGAATGATTGATGCTGCAGAAAAACTTCTCTATGAAATGAAAACTCGAGGTCTCAGTCCTTCTTTGGTTGATTATAACAGCTTGTTGTCATCTTTGTGCAAAGAACGCAATCTGGACCGTGCGATGACTTTATTTCAGGAAATGAAAGATGGTAAATGTGAACCTGATGTGATTTCTTTTAATACACTAATTGATGGAACGTGCAAAGCGGGGGATCTTCAAGCTGCAAAAGGATTGCTTAGTGACCTGCTTCAAAGGGGTTTGTCTCCTGATACCATGACATATTCTATATTAATAAATAGGTTTTCAAAACTTGGGCAGTTAGATGAAGCCAAAGGACTGCTTGAGAGAATGATTGCTAGTGGGTTTTCTCCGGACGCTGTCGTATATGATTCTCTACTTAATGGTTTCAGTGCGAAGGGTGAAACAGAAGAAGTCATTAACTTGCTTCATCAAATGGCAGCTAAGGATGTTGCCCTTGATGTGGGATTGATTTCTACCATCTTAAATTGTCTTTGCCTTGATACGAAATCTTCTGATTTTGCGGAATTTCTTCCTACCTTTTCAAATCAAGCTCCCAAACAGATGAGTATCTCATGTCATGAGTTGTTGGAGAAACTCCACGAGTCAAATAGTGGGCTTCAATTACAAGCTGCTTAATGCTTGTGACTTGTGGTTATAAGAATGTCAGTGGATCTGTTTTTTATAGGCTTCCAGTGATTTACTAGGTAAGTAACCAGCCATTCAATTTTGTGGATGTTGTATAAATAATATATTCTTTCTTACAGAATAAGCGAGTTTCTTTAATCGCATCATCTCACTTTGTTGCTACTCTCATCATTATCATCATCATCTTAGCTTTCCTCCCAAAAATTTTGGGGTTGGCTTTTAAATGTAGATTGGCAACAATTTACAATCAGCTGCTCACCAGACGTCAGCCTTCCTATTTCACCTGCACCCTTGGAATTGGCCATGGCCGAGTCTCACATTTACACCAATCACATGCCAACAGAGTCCCATTAAGTTTTGCCCCCAGCCAACTATTTCATTCACTCCCCAAAGTGCCAACAAGAAATATAGGGTCATAGAGTAGCTGTGAGGCAACTGCTAGGCATGAAATACTATTATTATTTTATTTTATTTCTGAACATTTAACATGAAGTACTAATGCACATCATGCTTGAGTACTTGGCTTCTGAAAATAGCAGGAAACATCTATACATCACTACCAACACGAACCAAGTGCCAACGCTGTTTGGCACCACAGTGCACCTCAGTGCAACTGTTACACACTACCCACAAATTAGGTTGGCATTGAGCTGCGTAAGCCACCAGACCCAATGAGCTTGACCTGGCTTTGGGCCGGGCTTGGACCTACTAGCTTAGCCCGTGGGCCAGGCTTGGGCGCTGCACGCATTGCCCGATCAATTTTTAGTCGGGCTTGGGCCCAAGACATTTGCCCTGACTCGGCCTGGCCCAACCAGTGTGACGCAACATTATATGTATGTGTTATGTCCTACATATATGCCATTCTAATCCTCTGTTAGGCAACCAATCTATCTTTTCATTCCTCTAAAAACGTCTATTTCTTTGTGCATGTGTGGCCCACTTGATCAATGGATATCATGAACATACAAGTGGGAAATACGGGTTTTATCAATTTTCAAGGAGTGCGGGGCCCAACCAAGTTTCTCAGACTTGGGCTTTGGCCTGCTGTGCTAGGCCCATGCGAGGCTTGAGCCTTAGTTCTAATGTCGGGCCAGGCGGCCCAAACTCAACCCATTGCCACCCCTACCGACAAAGGGGAATTTGCGAGCAGTTATGTCTATAGCACGCAGTGGATGGTGGTGTACTCATTTCAATTAACAGATGATGTTGTTGTTTAACTCATTGATTGTAATCAACCTAAATAAAAGACTATTAGATGGCGCTTAGTCTATTACATTGCACGTGTGGGCGTTCTGTGCTCTCATTGCTGGATAGAGGAGGGTTGCGTTGGCAGCTGGAATCAAACTTATGCCATAACTTCCAACATGAATCTGAACAATATGAGATGATGTTGTAATTTCTGCTTGCATAATGTTATTTGTACATTGCTATACTTTTATCTGTTTGGATCATCTGTGTTATAGGACGTACTGACAAAATTGACATCACAAACATGTATTTATATATGTGTGTAGTGTTGATAAAAGGATTGAGAGTTATTTACTTCTTTTTTCTGATAAATAAGAAGTTGTTTCATTCAAAAAGCATGAGGGGGATATCGAAATAAGGGAAAGCTATTAGAAAAACGGATGGCAAGGCTAGACATGAATATCTCTATGGATAACCTGGTTAAGGACAATCTATATTTTTCACTCTCGTGATAACTTGGTCGACATTGAAAGCTACGTTGCAATGTTTTATTATTCATTTTCTTCGACATCGAAGTGTAAAAGAGATTGAAAGAAGCCATAAAAGGCTCTTTTTGCTCCCTCCTATTCATATTCCCAAGCCTCCATCACCATTTCGATCAATTCCGGCATCACCGATCTACTCCAAATTGCTTAATACACCAAACGTAGACGCTGCCAAAAAGAGACAATGGATCAGAAGATGCTCCATTGTTTCTGCACTCAAAATAAAAAATAAAAATAAAAATGTAGCCATTCACAAGAATGTATTCCCTACTCCTCAGTGGCCAATTGTCAAAAAATTTTTCTGGGCTGCCCCCAAACTGAGAGCCACTGCCTTCAGAGGTGGTTAGACAACCAAATCCAAGAGAATTCCTTATTCACCTCCCTACCACCATTCATTTAGGTGTTGTAGGATGGAATAAAGTGACACTAGAAGGGCTCCATTTCCAAACCCTTTTATCCCTGCCCTCTCCTTGAAAGTCCGCATTTTTCATGATATCTGTAAGCACCACCAAGTCCTTAATTTCATTGCCCCTCATATTTCTTCCAAAAATTAGCAGCCTCAACTTGATGGGGTGATTTATCATTGTACCTTTTGACATATGAAGATTCAAACTCCAAACAAATCAACCTTTCAGCGCACCATTTATCCTTCAAAATCTAATTTGTGTCTGCCTTCAGTTTCAGACTTGATTTTTTAATGAGCTCCACTCCACATTGAAGTTTGCTTTCTACACCCTCGACCCTCAATATCTAGATAACGCACGAGTAACCACTAATGCAAGTAGGATCTTATGAAACTAGTTGCAGAAAAGTGAACAACACCCACCAGATTTAGATCCAAAAATCATCTATGAACATGCACTAAAGGTGGATAAATCCAACCCACCCATAAGGAGAATTCTTCTATCCAAAATTTCCATTCAAAATTGTGATAATAGCATAAAACCTTGCATATAGTCTGAGTAAAGGTGGATAAATCCAACCCACCCATAAGGAGAATTCTTCTATCCAAATTTTCTATTCAAAATTGTGATAATAACATAAAACCTAGCATATAGTCTGAGTCCATATTTATATTCTTATACAAGTTTCCTTTTGGAGCTCAATCTCAATTCTTTATTGCATATAAATTTGGACCTTCTAAATTGGAAAAATCAACTAATAAAAGACACCTAAGATCATAAAACTTCCAAAAATGAGTGAGGAAGCTGCTATTGAAGAGTCTCAACACTCCAATACTTTTAAAAGAAAGAAACCACTTGCTAAAAAGGCTCCTTGTTAATTTTATTTCTAAAAGGTACTGGGCTTACAATGTACAGGATCTGCACACATAGCTTGTACTTGTGCTAATTTTTAGTATGCAAATTGTTTTGGAGTAGATCGACCACATTTGTGATCATGTGGGGCCCACTTTGGGTCACCTCACATGTGTGGGATGAAATTTGACTGCATCAACCACGCTTGTCTGATGCTCCGTATTATACCTCCTTCCACAAAACCCTTCCTCATTCCCTGATTCCCACTGCCATTTTGCAAGAAAAGATGATGATGAAGTGACTTCATATGTTGCTCCCTTGATAGTTAGCTTGAATACTTCTTTCGATTCCATGAAATGGAGTTTTGGCTTCTCCTCCATTTCTCTCCTAAAAATTCTCTTTGCAGCCTCATTGTATATCACACTTTCCAGACAATGAAAAAGTAACATGAAATAAGCCCACATACTGGACTTCGCCGCCTTAATCAGTTTGATATGCCTCCAAGTGAAAGGTACTTGCTTTACCAAACCAATAGTCTCCTTTGGACCGTCTCCTTTGGATCCCCTTCTTTATTGGCAAATATGGTAATATGACCCTTTGTACTCTCTACTATCTTATCCAACAGAACCACATTATTTTTAAAATTATATATTCCTCCCTTAAAAAGAAGAAGAAGAAGAAGAAGAAGGTATTCGTTGAGTACGGACTAAGAGGATATGAACCTGACCCATTTATTGGGATCAGGTTTGAGGCAGGTTGTGCCTAGTCTCGAGTTCCCTATCTGATATAGACTTCCTACTGTATCATATTTTCTTTAGGTAGATTTTTAGGTTTTAGTTAATTTCCTTAATTAAAGGAAGCTACTTAAAACAAAATAGTCTCTGAATTTATGAGAGCACTAAGAAGTAACTAAAGATAATAAAAGTCGTAAATTTAAAAGTTGGGTTTTGTGGCGGTCGATAAGGTGGACTTCGAGAGGTCCCATACATGACCTATTTGGTAATAATGGTGGTCTTTTGGACATAGACCCATCAAAAAGAGCCAGAATTAGATCCCTACTCATTTATTAATGGGTGGGTCCAATGACGCATCAGGTGAACCATGCCCGTTTGCACCCCGCTTTGAAGCCCATGCCTTGATGATGAAGGTGATCAAGGGTGAGGGTATGTCAGGATATGATGTATCCCACCAGGCATTTCTAGACATCGTTAAAAGACATACTTTTGGTTTCTATTAAAATGTATGCTAGTTATTTGTTACAACTTTTTTGCGTAATCAGGTATGGATCTTATGGTAAAACCACAATATGTTTCCATGGCCAATTTCTAAGTACTTGGCTAAAAGAGGAAGGTTGATGTATGGCGGGTAGCCAATCATAGAACTTTTCCTAATCCAGCTTTTAAAAGCCGACCCAAATTGTTGGAGAAGGCTATGATGATGATGATGTTGATCATATTTTAATTGTTAATAGGAAAAAAAACTTTATAGTTTTCTTTTTAATTATTTGAACTTTGTAGAAAATACAAGGTCTTGCATTTGGCAATCTTCTTTTCTAATATACTGTCTCTAACAGAAGCCAACCAAGAGATATCACGGATGAGGATTTCTATAGATATGCTGTAGATGCAAATGGGGAGCAATCCGGATGGATTACATGAAGTTGCCGCCATGAGGGAACTTACACTGGTTCTGGTGGGTTTTCTGACAGACTATGCACATGACAAGCTAATGGGTCACTATTTGCACAAGAATCACTCCAGACAAGTTGTTTCTCAGTTGACTTAGAAGAGAATGGTACAGATCAAGTATGTGACTAGGCTGCTTCTATGTTCTTCTGGCAGCCCCATCCTTACATGTTCTTTAAAGCTAGGTAGAGGTCTTACATAACATTTCATGCACCACCTCACAGGAAATTCTGTTTCTTGAACAGGGATGGAAACATAACTAAGTGGGTCATGACAAAGCACTGGAAAAATGGGAAGAATGTGACTGCACTATCATGTCAAAGTGGAAAATAAATTATCTTGCAGCTTCTTCTTAGATAGTTCGACAGTTTTGTTTTTCAAGTGAACTCCACTGCTTTGTTCCCAAAGTTATTGGTTATTCAGTACTCTTTTGCCTTTTTCTCATTTATCATGTAGAGACAGCTTTTATGTAGAGTGTGGACATAGATGACTTGGGCTTGTCGGAGTGGTTGGTTCTACCTACTTAGAGACGATTTGTGGAGATTGAAGAAAAGGTGATTGCTGTATTTATAGTGCAGCTTTCAAGAATGAAGGACATGCAAGTAGTTGAAATTGTGGTTGTAGTCTTGACAACCATGGGAGCTTTCGTTAAGACAGATTTCACCAATTGAGTCCTTCATACTCACTTTTAGGAGCTTATGCTTCACATCCAATTTGGGACTAGACTTAATTTTCTGCTGCAAAGCTGTATGCCCATTGTTTCCATTTGCTAATTGCAGATCCTCTGTGTTTCATGTCTAGAGAAAAGCCAAGTACTAAAAGCATCTCTTCTTGTATCTCCCATATCTTCTTTCGATATTTAAATTTCTGTCAATGAGTATTTAGTTATTGAGGTTTGCTAATTCCACACCCATGTGGGAGTGATACATATCTACACACCAGCACGTCTTATAATGTGACACATGTCTGAGATAGAGTTTTCCATCAGGTGGGCCAGACTGTGTAGATTGTTTGGCATAAAATTCAGGCCATTTCACACCTGTGGTGCACCACAGCACTTCAAAACAAAATAATGGCTAGCAGAAGAATTGTAAATTTACTTTGTACATTGTGGTCCATCAGAGGAGTGAAATTGTTTGATTTTTCAGGTTAGAAGATCTAAGCATTATTCTAACCATGTGAAAAGCTTAGATCTCACAAACATGTTTCATATTTGCATGCATGCTGCCCGTGTATGTGTACAGCTTGGCTCTACATGCATGTCGAATTAAGAAACCTCTTCATTATAATCACGTGCTGCAGCCTCAATATGTATATGGATGTTGAAAATTATAAGCATGGCATCATCATCTCCTCTTCAGAGCCTTGTCCCAGATATAAAAATAGCATGGCTACCAAAATATATACATACATACTACCAAATTCAAACATATTACTATCTGGTCCAGTTGGGGAAATTGCAGTGAATGTACATTTTGCAGTAGCAATCATTTTGGTAGTGAGACTGAATCGACTCTCCTTTTCTTCTTTGCAAAGTATGACATACCAACTACTTCGTGGATGATTCTTTCTCAAGGTTAATTATTCCAAGCCTTGCAAATTAATCCTTGTCTTGATGAATTCATGATTTTTTTTTGCCTCCTAACAAATTAATATTATAGACCTTGATTAGTTAAACATTAATCTCGTATTGTTTCTCCAATGATTTCTCTGCTTATTTTCTCAAGGTTTGATAGCCTTGCCGGCACATCTTGCAGCTACACCTGATGTGTTATGTGTGACATGCCATTTGTCTATCATGTGGAAAGCATGGTATGGATCATCTGATCAAAACCATAGCCTGTAATTATTGGTTTGGGTACATATGAATGAAAACAATGGACAGTCTTGCATGTTTTTCGAGGCCATCCGTTATTCTTGTTTTGTGTGGCCCGCCTGAGTTGACCGGCTTGAGTTTTTGATCAGATGATCAACATGGTGTTTCACAGATTGCCGGATCAGACATCATATACAATCATAGATGTAGGGAATCTAGTTATCCTTGGTGAAAATCATGTTTTAAATTATTCTTATTATTCTTGAATAGCATGGCAGTAACTCCAGTTTATTGAGAGGCTACTGATGTTGATGGGGATTCCTTTAGCTGGTTAGGTAAGAAGGATGAGGTTGTGGTCCACGAAGGATGAGAATGAGCACAGAAGATGGAACATTCAGAGCTGAAGAAGAGGATAGATGTTGTCTAGATAAAAAGGAGGAAAAAGATAAAAGATTTTTAGGGCCCACTTGGGCATGCCCTCTAAAGGAATTTTTTAATGCCAAAATGCCATTTTGAGCCAAACCCTAGTTTGGCATTTGCATCTGGATGCACTTTCGTAAACCTTATTTGATTCCCTACTCTTTCAAGTAGGTAATAAAAAGCCCACTTGCTGAAAACCAATCAATAAAAAGCGCATGGGCTTCTTTTCTGATTGAGCCTGAGTTCAACCTATGACAGTTGAAACCTTTGCCTAGACCTAGCTTGTTTCATTTATTGGCCTTGAAACCCGGTTCTTACTTATCGTGTGCCAATGTAGGCCATGAAACCGCCTGGCGATGACTGCTATAAGTAATTTCTTTCTGCAGACTTAAGGGTCTATCCAGGTAGGCAATGGCACGTAATCAAGATTAAGTCTAATCCCAATTGTGGCCAGCCCCATCTACTCCACGTTGGATTCGCCTCACTAAAGCAATACTTTCCTCTCAGTCTTTTTTGTTCTTTTTAGAACTTCGGCGGAGGAAAGGCAGCAGAATTTCTTCTGTCACTTAAGTTAGTGGAGTTAGTAGAGAAATGAAAGAAAACTCTCCTAATACATACTGCCACAAATCATGCCGCAGCATCTGGCTTTGCTTTTTCTCATGATATGTTATTTTATTTTCATATTGTGTAAAATGGTGTCTTTTTTTTTCTTCATGTAGATTGGACTTTTATGAAAGAGAACATAAACCTTTTATGGTACATTGAGTCCTAATGAATCATGGTTGTTTTAGTCATTTATGGACTAAGTAATAGAATTATTATTATTTGATTGTGTAAAGGAAAAGTCACTGAAAGTAAGACTTTCCAATGAATCCATAAAGTCACCTTTCCAAGCAGAGGATATACTCTCGGGGAGTTATCTGATAGTCTGGAAAAGTGTGATGGTTGATACGCAGGCTTGAACGTGGCATACATTGCTTGAATTAAAGTTAAAACCATGCAATTCATAGCCTACTGTAGCCTGGTCATCCCACCCAAGTTGAATTGATTGAATGATCCTGGACTGTTCATTAAATATCCACCAATCAGCCAATTAAAAATCCAAGTGAGTGTAATCTTTGATTCGTTGGCTATTTAGATTCGGGCCCACGATTGGAACGGTTTGATTTGAGTTACATGTTTGTTACCTTTTCTATTTCTTAGTGCGTGCGTATCAACTGATCTTGATTGATTGTGACAGAGTAAGAAAATTCTCTTCTAGAAGCACTCGGCCTCCTCTCATGAAAAAGAATAAATGGCTCGAGCTGTGATT
This sequence comes from Magnolia kwangsiensis, assembly GCA_037074715.1. Lineage (NCBI taxonomy): Eukaryota > Viridiplantae > Streptophyta > Magnoliopsida > Magnoliales > Magnoliaceae > Magnolia > Magnolia kwangsiensis. Next base: position 106,056,013 of record CM073581.1, read on the forward strand.
CGTTCATTCAATAGGTTGACCTATAATCCGTACCATTCATCTGGTTGGGCCCTTTAAATGGACGTTTGGTTGTGGCATCCAGCAATAGAATCATATCCACATGTTAGGTTAATGAATTCAATATACCGACGTCTGACAAAGTGGGCGCATCCGCATTGAATTCAGGACCACATGTTTCTATTGAGAAGAAATGGAGGAGGATATGCACGATATACTCAACTTTTCATCTTGTGCAAGTGGGGCCTGCTTTTTAAGTGATCTGAATCGCTGATCTGTGGTCCCCACTGTGTGGGACCCTGAGAATTATCATACTAGAAGATCCTAGCCATCAATATTGGGCCAATTTGAATGTAAACTTATGCCCTAAAATGATCTCTTCAAATGTAGGGACGGTGTGGATACAATACATAAATCATAATAGGATCTACATAATTTGGTGACGTCACTTCAGTAGCACGTCTCACTACTCAACCTAACAGTATCTAATTCGCGTCCATTTGTATGCATTCTATGCTACCGTCCATTTTAACATCTCATCATAGGGCATGAGTTCAAAAATGAGTCAGATTGAAAGCCCAAGTGGACCAAAGCTCATTATAAGGCATGGTTCCTCTTCCATGCCAGATTAGTATCCTCACTCGCATGTTTGCTATTTTGTTATTTTCACTCACTCTCTATCAACATGTGATTATAACTTGTGTGATTCAACCACACATGTCATGCAGGTCATTCAGTGGGGGGCTACTTAAATTGTAGCTTGTTTGTCATGCACTTGGAATAGTGTGATGGAACTGTAGGAAGCTTAAGATAGTTAATGGCATTTATTATATTACGGTGCATGTATATATTTATTGATACATGTATTTCATTTTGAAAATTATGAAGATTAGTTGGGACACGTACAATACAAAAAGTGTTGAGACAGATGGTTGTATATGCGTATGGGATTTGACACATGTAATGTATGTACATATTGTAATTATATGTAAATAGGTTACGAATATTTACCCATGTAATTATGCATCAGTCCCAAGGTTGATGTTGACAATGAGCTTATTTGCTAAGCTTTTTATTCTTGAGCATGGAATTTGTATAATTTGTACATAAAAAAATTTTCGAGTCCACCATGATATTTTTATCTTATCCATATTGTACATTTGTTTTATCCACTCATTTTAGGGCATGAGCCAAAAAGTGAGGCAGTTTTGAAGCTCAGGTAGACCACACTACAGAAAATGGTGAGAATTAAACCCCTAGCATTGAAAACTCCCAGGGGGGCATAGAAGTTTTGGATCAAGTTGATATTTGTGTATGCCCTTTACATATGTAAGTGTGATCTTATAAACGAGTTGAATGATAGATACACATTTCTATAAAACTTACAAAGATTTCAATTTTAAATAGTCAACGTCATTAACCCCTTGTTTCCTACGGTGTGATTCACTTGAGCTTCCAATACGTCTCATTTTTGGGCTCACACCCTGCAATGAGATGTTAAAATCGATGGTAGCGTCGATCACATGCTTGCATTACCGTGGGAACGCATGAATTTGAAAGTCACGAGGCCATGTTCAATTTCACACTTCATAGCATTGTTTTCAAGAGTGTAATTACGGAGGTCTTTTTATCTTAAACAAACACCATTCAAAAATAATTAATAATTATTTATCTCTTTTACATATGTAATTGAAAAAACAAATACCTCCTTAACATGAATAAATTATTCTTGTTTAATAGTTATATTTTGAACAAATGGAATGCTCTTTTTTCTTGTTCAAGTGTAGAAAAGATCTTGGTATGCTATGCACAAACTATCCATATAGCGCAGCTTGTGAACCTACAAACAGCCTGAATGGTGTGATTATCCAACAGTGTGCAGGCTCTAATATACAAGTGATATGCAATTACTTCAATCCAAACCATCCAAATATGAGCCCATTGTGAAATGGATATAGTTGAAAAATGTCACAAATTATAGTAAATAGATGATCTTAACTGCTTAATTTGTGACCATCAAATGGACCCCCAAAATGAGAGTTTCCTGGTCAAATACAAGAAGCAAAAATACTTTTAAGAGGTTAGGATTATCCAAGTAATTCAATCCCCAAGTGGAACCCGCATTTGGACATTTTGGAGTGTGGTATGTACATTCCCCAACACACAGTCTTTGCATGTACGCATGTGAGCTATCAGCCTACCAGTCACTGCAAATGATATCGGATTGCTTACTGAGTTACTTAGTCCGCTCTTATCATACTGAGTAAACTCAGTTGGCCCCACCTTGAATGTATGTAGTCTATCCATGCCGTCCATCCATTAGTTGAGCCCAAAATTGAAGCATATCCAAAGATCTGATGGGATTTTTCTCCTCAGATCAAAGGAGAGATGGAGCAACGGGTGAAAAAATTGGAGTAATTCACCACGTTGCTCGACCGGTCGTAGGAGGTCTTCGACCGGTCGTGGGAGGCGCTCGACCAGTCGTAGGTTCGAGCCCTAGCATGACTCAAAGTCCAACGAGTTTGTGCTGTTTTTTCTCCGAAGTCTTCGACTGGTCGAAGGAGAGCTACGACTAGTTGAAGGTGGTCTAGGACCAGACGTAGGAGAGCTACGACTAGTCGAAGCTACGCAGATTTGTTTCGCGATTTTACGGACCCGAGTCCTTTCGCAACTGGGATGCGGAAAGGAGTTTCCTAAAACTATAAAAAAGGGTCTCTAGAGTTTTTTTTAGGGATGAAGAGTATGAGAAAAATACAAGAGGGTTATCAAGGGTGAGAGAGAAAGAGAAAGAGAGGGAGGAAGCTTATAAAAGGGAGGTTATAATCATGGAGGTGATCTACTGTGCAATCTACATCTTAGCGCTTCTACGTCCTCGTAATCGGTCAGATCTCTCTGTTTTCTTTTATTCTCTTATTATTTATCCACTCCTGCGTGAGTGAAGAAGGTTGTAACGTTCTACTTCATAGTGAATTATTGATCTGGACGAGGTCCCGTGGTTTTTACCTCTTTGAGAGTTTTCCATGTAAAAATCTCTTGTGTAGTGTGTGATTGTTGCTTTGATTTATTTCATTGCATTGTTATCCCATAATTCTGGTTTGTTCGGGAGGCTAGATCCTAAGGTTTTGTGCAAGGCCCCAAACAAAGTGGTATCAGAGCGCTAAGTTCATTGAACGGGTAGGATCGGTTTGGAATTATGAAACGTCGCTCATCAAGGATGATCAGCCTCAATAGTTCTAACTGGACCATATGGAAGGCTAAGATGGAGGACTTGCTTTATTGAAAGGATCTATATTCTCCAATTTTAGGCATATCAGTAAAATCGAAGGATATGACTGATGAAGATTGGAAGAAGTTGGACCAGAAGGCGGTGGGGTTTATTAGACAATGGCTGAATGATTCTGTATTCCACCATGTGTTTACAGAAACCTCAGCCGCTAGCCTATGACTGAAACTACAAGGGCTGTATGAGAGGAAGACAGCCGGTAATAAAAATTTTCTGATAAGGCGACTTGTGAATCTCAAGTTCAATGATGGTGGTTCTGTGGCCGAGCACATAAATGGGGTCAGCAATATAGTGAACCAACTCTTTTCTATGAAAATGGTCCTGGATGATGAATTGCAGGCTTTACTATTGCTTAGTTCGTTGCCTGACAATTGGGAGACATTGGTGGTGTCCCTAAGTAACTCCGCACCAGACGGAAAGATATCCATGGAATAGGTTACTAGCTGTCTCTTTAATTAAGAGACAAGGAGGAAGTCTCAGGGGTCTATTCAGCAAGAGGCACTTGTGACATAGGAACGGGGGAGAGAAAAGAACAGGAAGGGTGAGAAGGCCCGAGATAAATCAAGAGGCAAGTCGAGTAATAGAAAAGATGTTAAATGCTGTGGCAAGAAGAGCTACTATAAGCATGAATGTCGTAAGACTAAAAACGACAAGAAATGAAAAGGAAAGGAGAAAGAAGATGAATCTGATTCCACTGCGATCGCTTCAGATGGTGACATTGTTATTATCCTTTCAGCAGATCACGATGTATGTCTCATGGCTACGAGTCAGGACACCGACTGGATGATTGACTCAGGAGTTTCTTTTCATGCGACTCCATGTAGGGATTTCTTCACAAGCTTCAAGTCAGGTGACTATGGGATCGTGAAGATGAAAAATTCTGGCGTATCGAAGATCGTGAGAGTTGATGATATTTGTGTGAAGACTGATATGGGCTGCACATTAGTTCTCAGGGATGTGAGGCATATCTCAAACCTTCGCCTCAACTTGATGTCGATGAGAAGGTTGGATGATGGTGACTATGAAAGTCGATTTGCTGGTAGGCGCTGGAAGCTCGTCAAGGGTTCATTGATCGCAGCCAGAGGAAAGAAGTGTTGCACCCTGTACAAGGCAAGTGTCAGTGTATGTAAGGGTGGGTTAAACGCAACGAAAGATTCAGCTATTAACATGTGGCACAAGCGTCTAGGTCACATGAGTGAAAAAGGACTTCAGTTACTAACGATGAAGTGGCTCATTCCAGACGTGATAGGTATACCTCTCAAAACCTATCTTGATTGTTTATCAGGAAAACAACATAGAGTTTCATTTGTTAAATCAGTTTCTCATGTTAATAAAGAGCATGCATTAAATTTTATTTATTCTTATGTGTGTGGTCCTATGAGGACAAAAACCTTGGGTGAGGCATTGTATTTTGTTACTTTTATAGATAATGCACTAGGAGGGTTTGGGCTTATGCTTTGAAATCCAAGGACAAGGTCTTTGGTGTGTTTAAGTTGTTTCATGTTATGGTCGAGAGAGAGACAGGTAGATCATTGAAGTACATCTGCACTAACAATGATGGTGAATACATTGACGACTTTCATGGGTACTGCAAGTGCCTGGGTATACATCATGAATAGACGGTTCCCAAGACCTCCCATCATAATGGTGTAGCTGAGCGAATGAATCGCACCATTGTTGAGAGAATCAAATGCATGTTATCCCATGCAAAGTTTCCCAAGACAATCTGGGGAGAAGCAATGCACACAGCGGTATATCTGATAAACAAGTCTCCATAAGCCCCATTGAATGGAGAAGTACTTGAGAAGCTGTGGACTGGACAGGATCCATCGTACAGTCATCTTAGGGTGTTTGGATGCAGGGCATCCGTTCACGTACCAAGGGATGAGAGGTCCAAGCTCGACATAAAGATCAGACAGTGTGTGTTCATGGGGTACGATGATGAAAAGTTCGATTACAGATTGTAGGATTCGACTGAGAGGAAGCTCGTCAGGAGCAGAAATGTGATTTTCTTTGAAGATCAGTGTATTGAAGACATTGGTAAGTCAGAGAAGAATCAGCCTAGTTCAGGTGAGTTAGAGGATATGGATCCAGTTATTCCTCTCATGGTGCTGATGACGGGGGAGTACAGTAAGGTACAGAGGACAAGGGAGTTCCTTTAGATGATGGACCAGGGGAGCAGCTCCCACTTGATTCACCTGTTGAGCCACAAGTGAGGAGGTCATTTAGGAAAATACAGCCGTCCAAGAGGTACTCACCGAATGAGTACATTATGTTGACTGATGGGGGAGAACCAGAAGATTATTCTGAGGCCCTAGCCGACGAGCATAAGGAAGAGTGGTTGAAAGCAATGTAAGAGGAGATAGAATCCTTGCATAAGAACCATACCTATGACATGGTGAAACTGCCTAAGGGCAAGAAAGCTCTGAGCAACAAGTGAGTGTTCAGAAAGAAGGTTGAGCAAAAGAATTCATAGACGAGGTTCAAAGCCAGACTTGTGGTAAAAGGGTTCGGTCAGAGGAAAGGCATAGACTTCGATGAGATATTCTCACCAGTGGTGAAGATGACATTCATACGGGTGTTGCTTAGGTTGGCGGCTAGCATGGATCTGAAGATAAAGTAGTTGGACATTAAAACTGCCTTTCTCCATGGTGACTTGGAAGAAGAGATCTATATGCACCAACCAGAGGGATTCGAAGTCAAGGGCAAGGAGCATATAGTGTGTAGGCTGAGGAAGAGCTTGTATGAGCTGAAACAAGCTCCACGACAATGGTACAAGAAGTTTGATTTGTTTATGTTACAGGATGGGTATGACAGAACGGAGTCGGACCACTGTGTGTTTACGCGCAAGTTCTCAGATGGTGATTTTATAGTTTTGCTCTTATACGTTGATGACATGCTCATCATGGGAAAAGACATCAAGAAGATCGACAGGCTGAAATAGGAATTGGGTAAGTTGTTTACGATGAAAGACTCGGGCCTGGCTAAACAGATCCTAGGAATGGAGATAATCCGTGACAGAAGCAGCAGGAAGCTTTGGCTGTCACAAGAGCGGTATATTAAGAAAGTCCTAAAGCGGTTCAATATGAATGCAGCGAAGCCAGTCAGTACTCCACTGGATAGTCACTTCAGATTGAGCGACAGACAGTGTCCCAAGACGAAGACAGAGGTGAAATAGATGCAGAAGATACCCTATGCATCAGTTGTAGGAAGTTTGATGTATGTTATGGTGTGTACACGCCTAGATATAGCATATGCGGTTGGTGTTGTCAGCCAGTATCTTGCCAATCCTGATAAAAAACATTGGGCAGTGGTGAAGTGGATACTGCGGTATCTAAGAGGCTCATCCAGGTTGAGCCTATGCTACGGTAACGGTAAACCTGTGATAGAGGGCTGCATAGATGCAGATATGGCAAGCGACATAGACTCTAGGAAGTCTACATCGGAGTTCATGTTCACATTTGCAGGGGGAGCGGTCTCTTGGCAGAGCAAGCTACAGAAGGTTATAGCATTGTCGACAACAGAGGCCGAGTACATTGCAATCACAGAGGCATGTAAAGAGATGCTTTGGATGAAGAGGTTCCTACAGGAACTTAGCCTGAAGCAGGAACAACACATGGTCTATTGCGATAGTCAGAGTGCTATACACTTGAGCAAGAATCCAAGTCAGCATTCCAAGTCGAAGCACATAGAGATTCGATATCACTGGATCAGGGATACTTTGGAACAGAAGGTGTTACAGCTTGAGAAAGTCCACACGGATGATAATGGGTCAGACATGATGATCAAGGCTTTGTTTAAGGGTAAGTTTGAGGTTTGCAGAAACCAGGCTGGCTTGAAGAAAGTGAATTCCTCCTGAGTCGGAAAGGGAGAGATTTGATGAGATTTTTCTCCTCAGATCAGAGGAGAGATGGAGCAACAGGTGAAAAAATTGGAGTAATTCACCACGTTGCTCGACCGGTCGTGGGAGGCACTGACCGGTCGTAGGTTCGAGCCCTAGCACGACTCAAAGTCCAGCGAGTTTGTACTGTTTTTTCTGTTTGTGCTGTTTTTTCTCCGAGGTCTTCGATTGGTCGAAGGAGAGCTACGACTAGTCGAAGGTGGTCTAGGACCAGTCGTAGGAGAGTTACGACTAGTCGAAGCTACGCAGATTCGTTTCGCGATTTTGCGGACCCGAGTCCTTTCGCAACTAAGATGTGGAAATGAGTTTCCTAAAACTATAAAAAGGGGTCTCTAGAATTTTTCTAGGGATGAAGAGTATGAGAAAAATACAAGAGGGTTATCAAGGGTGAGAGAGAAAGAGAAAGAGAGGGAGAAAGCTTGTATAAGGGAGGTTTTGCTCGTAGAGGTGATCTACTGTGCAATTTACATCTTAGCGCTTCTACGTCCTCGTAATCGGTCAGATCTCTTTGTTTTCTTTTATTCTCTTATTGTTTATCCACTCCTAAGTGAGTGAAGAAGGTTGTAACGTTCTACTTCATAGTGAATTGTTGATCTGGACAAGGTCTCGTGGTTTTTACCTCTTTGAGGGTTTTCCACGTAAAAATTTCTTTTGTGGTGTGTGATTGTTGCTTTGATTTATTTCATTGCATTGTTATCTCATAATTTTTGTTTGTTCGGGAGGCTAGATCCTAAGGTTTTGTACAAGGCCCCAAACAAGATCAAGTGAATCATACCACAAGAAACAGTGGGGATAATGATTTCCACTGTTGAAACCTTTCTAGGCCCCACATTGATATTTATTTGTCATCCAACCTGTTCATAAGATCATAAAGACATGGATGAATGAAAAGAACAAATATAAGCTTGATCTAAAACTTCTATGCACCCAAGAAATTTTCAACGGTAGAAGTTCAAGTTAATTGTTTCCTATGGTGTTTTCCATTTGAAAATTTTATATCCGTATAAGTTCAAGTTAACTGTTTCCTATGGTGTTTTCCATTTGAAAATTTTATATCCTTCGTTTTTGGGCTAAAGTCTTAAAATTAGCTGGGCAAAGGGACGAAGGGAGTGGATAAAATACATAAATCATGATGCACCCCATAGAGTTTACTCAGTACGATAAGCGTAGTGAGTTGCTCACTACGCAATCCGCTTCTACTGAAAATGTCTCAATGTTTCGGCTGAGGATAGCCTTGGGACCCCATTGGGAAGTTCCAGCGGTCCAAAGATATGTGGGGGGCCACCCTGATGTTTGTGATAAATCCACCCTGTCCATCCAATTTGCCAGCACATATTGGAAATAAGCCCAAAAATAAAGTAGATCCAAAATTTAAGTGAGCCACGTGACAGAAAACTGTGGGAATTGAATGTTCACCGTTGAAACATTCATAGGCCACTGAAATTTTGGGTCAGGATAATATTTTTAAAATTTCAGTTATTGTCAATGTGAATGATCTTATGAATGGTTTGGATGTCATATAATCATCACAGAGGACCCAGGATGGTTTCAACTATTGCCATTTCCTTCTTAGCGAGGCCAAGAAGTTATGGTGGGGCAATGTGATGTTTGTGAGACATATACTCTTTCATCTATTTGCGAGTTCATCTTATGATTCAAGTGGGTATATCCATACCGTACATCTATTTTGAATCATTATTTTGTAACATGAACCCAAAAAATGAGCACACAGGTGAACCAAGCCATAAGAAAATAGTGGGGCCAGGATTGAACACCCACCATTAAAAACTTCCTAAGGTCCACTGTACTGCTTCTTTGCCATCTCACCTACTGATTAGGTCACATTGACTTAGAGGAAGGTAAAACACAAATATTAGCTTAATCCAAAACTTTCATGCCCCATGAAGTTTTGAATGGCATGTGTTCAATCTCCACTTATTCTTATCGCGCGCAGTCTATTTGAGATTTGGATCTACCTCATTTTTGGCTCATGGTTTAAAATGAATAATAAAAATGAATGACTTCACTGGATAAAATAGATACATCAGGTGGGCTTACAAAGTATCACTCTTGATAGTATCAATCCGCATGCAATCTTTTTCTTTTTCTTTTTCATTTTTTTTATTTTACACACGCACACGCACCCCCACACACACTCACTCCGTAATGGGCTTTTATCACGTATGGATACTCAACCCCTTACCCGGTGTTGAAACTCCCTGAAGTCTACCACCCGAGCAAGGGCAAGGATCCGATCCGCATGCAATCCACGTTCGAAAAGGTGCCGGAGGATTCCATCCAAACCATTCAGAAGGTAATTATCACGGTATGAATTGAAAACACAAAAATATTAGCCTGATCTAAAATGTAACTTTTGAAGCCATATAAATGTTTCAACAGTTGATGTGGCCCACTTAAGTTTAAGATCAATCTCATTTTTTTGGATCGTGTCCTACTATGAGCTGGCCAAACGGATTAACCGGTGGATTTTTCACAAACATTACCGCGGGGCCGACATAGCTTTAAACTCAAGAAACTTCATGCCGTTGGGAATCCAAGCAATCCACGTCCCATTGTTTCGGTTGCATGTCATCGAACGTACTTAATGTATCGCCGTGACACAGTCTCATGTCCCCAGCATCCTACGTGGCACATGTAAGAGCCAATGCTTTGCGCTTACACCGTACAAGCATCCTCATGATAGCACCACAGCCTACCGTTGTCTGTCACGAGCACATACCGTACAAAGCAGTCTCCATGATTGCACCCTAGCCAACCGACTTCTGTCACGAGCACATGGCAATCATCCCACATCATAATCCCATGACCAGCTTATGTTAAACTAATAAAATCAATATTTCTTTAGTGGTACCATCCACGCCTCTGTGATTACGCGAATCATATGGCAATTAATCCATGTTTAATGGTACCAAAGACATCATTAGGATTTAAACTATATATATATATATATATATATATATATATATATATATATATATATATATATATATATATATATATATATATTAAAGCAAGCAATTTTAATTTTCACGACGGGTCACAGCATTTTAATATTCAAGTTTTGTTCCAATAAACAAGAGGCTGAGTTTCACGGACTCTGCACATGTGGGGCCCGTGATTGGGTTATCCAAGACACTAATACGATGGACCCCACTATGGATAAACCATGCCCAAAAATCTCTTCATTTGGTCAACTCCATTTGCTGGCTTGTAGAAACATAGTTGAGAAGATATGCACGCATTCAATAGAGAAAAGGCAAAGGCTTCATGGTTTGGATCTCCCAATTTGGATTTTATTTTTTTATTTTTCTGGTTAAAGGTCTACCAATAATGGAGGCAATTATTTTAATGATTTTGATAAACCATTAATGGTACCATATGTACAAAGCGGGGGCACACCAGGGAAGTTTCCCATGTTAACACAGTGCCCACACCATATGGGCACTTGATCTCATGATCTCATTATTGAAATAGTACATGGGAATGTATTGGGTACAAGATGGACCATGGACCAAAGCCAACTCATGGATTTTTAGGGTTGCTTTTGTTCTGGGCATATTTACGAGGCAATTAATGATTTATGGTATGCTGCCGCAGGGTTAGCAGGTCATGGATATGCTGCTACTTACTAGTTTTGGATTTTATTTGTCTAATTCCTCATCATATGGGTATAGCAATGTGGCACATGTGGGGGAGCTTAGGCTTGATTGATGGCACATTGGCACATGTTATATTTTTTTAATACTTAAAGATTGATGGTGGTGAAAATACACATGCAGGATGTTTAAACCAAAACAGTTACACAGATGACAAATTATAACATTGTCATGCATGTACAAGAATAAAGATGATGGTTATATGCATCGAAACAATAATTCATGAAAATGTAGTTACACTTATCCATAGGAGACGCTCAATCCATGATTTAATGGTCATATGCATGGTTATTTGTCCAAAATTGCATTGATTACTATGCACAAGGTGGTTGACAAACCTTGGACAAGTTCGGTTGATGTGATCGGTAACGAAATTTGCCTAAATCCATACAAACCCTTATCTGTGCAAAGAATCACGCATGGAAGAATAGTTCATGATTATGTTTGTGCCCAGTGCTAAATCCAAACGCTTTTTGCCAACTTTGAACAAATTTTAGGTAGTTTGGTTGCAATAAAAATTCAATCATTGACTCGCTAGTTGGAATAAAACTCTTATTTGTAATTTTTGTACTACTTTATGCATAAAAATATTAGATGAGTTGTCTTCTTTTACTTTTCTTTTTTGAAATCATTGAAATATTTTTTTTGTCTTTTTTTTTTTTTTTTAAAGGTAACAAAAGCATATTGTAAACATGCGCTTAAAGGCAAATGACTACACAGAGAAAGCAAGAACCGCTCCAACTATTTACATAAAGAAGGAGTAATTAATTCTCTCTCCCTCCTCAAAATCTGAGGCCCATTTAATAACTAGGCTTTCGACTTTCAGCACAACAACCTCAATACTTTAAAACATCTCTTATTTCTTTCTTCACAAATTGCCCAAAGCTTCACCAACAAGCATAAACGTCCTGTGCGATTTGTAACTACTTTTTTAGATTCACCCCATGCTAAGATTAAAACTTAACCATAATTATCTCTATTCTGGAACATACCTAATTATTCTTTTGTGGTTCACATGTGCCATGTGCATTACATATATGAGACATGCCAATGTGCTTCAAGTGCCACAATATGTCGCAATAAATATGTGTGTGTGTATATATATATATATATATATATATATATATATATATATATATATGGGAAAAGGTGCTATGCGCTCGAGCTCACAATAAGCTTATTCTAAGGTCGAGTTGTGTGGGCCCCACTGTGATACGTGTCGACCATCAATACCGTACATTCGATGGTTCCCCTTTAAATAATGAGATATCCCAAAAATCAGCCGTATAAAGAACTCAAGTGGGCCATACCATCTAAAATCATGTGAAGACACCGTTAAAACATATAAAAGCACTTGGTGGGGCCCACCAGAGTTTTGAATGCTACTGAAACTTGGTCTGAACTCTCATACAAGTGGGAGGCACATAATGGATGGTCTGGATTTGCAAACCACATCTTTTGTGGGCCCCAAAAATGATTATGAATGTTTTAATGGTTGCACGGCCCCTCTCCACTTCTGTATGTGGTGTGGCCCACAAAAGTCAAGGATTGACTTGATTTTTGAGACCTAGGTCCATGGTGGAATGACGCATCTGACTAATGGGGTAGATGTTTGAAATGCATCACGGTGGGGCCTAAACAGCTCGACTGCATGGGACGGAGCTGTGAGCTCGAGTGCATAGTAACTTTTCCCAGTATATATATAAGTATATATATATATATATATATATATATATATATATATATATATATATATATATATATATATATATATAAGTTATACATGCAACACATGTAGCACTTGTGCCCCCATACATCAATAAACTATCTACTTGTACCACATGTGCCACGTTACATTCTCCAGTGTCTCACATATGCCACATACGCCCTTTACATATTCAAGTGCTACACATGCGTGGCATGTGACAGGTTTCTCGTATTCATGTTCTGCTTGCCAAATAATCATTCTTTATCCTAGATGCTTGAGAAATGTAGCAAGAATAATTAATCCAAGGCAACAGAACCGGGACAATTAAAATCAAAATAAGCTTGACCTAGACATGACGTCTAAGACTAAACTTTTGATACTATCAAATGGAGCTTGTTTTTACCTTTTAGTTTTTTGTTACAAATGGTTCTTTCATGTGATTTCCAACTAAGGTAATTTCATCTGTGTTAGAGCCACGCTGTGTGCATAAAGGGACAATACATTTGTAGTTTATCATTCTCTACTCATTTCCGTGACATGAGAAGCATATGTACAACCATCATACCATCCAAAATTTGGGAAACTTTGTGGTTGGAACTTAACCTAAAAATCATATTTATTAAATAATTCCACCAATTCAATTATTGGCTATCAAAAGAATGGTAAAAGGAAAATTTTAAGTGGTCCAAATTCATTTGGGCAAAATCAGATAGTTATTAGCATGCATGTGTAGTTACCTTGAAGGCAAGACTATATAATAGTTCACTGCCATATTAGAAATAGTGTGATTCATCCTCTCACAAGTGGCACTCTTGTGAGGATGTTCTTACCATCTAAAATATGGGGCAAGCAGCTTGTGGGGGAGTGTATATTAGCGCCAAGAGTCAAATTTGAATATTAAGTTAGCTCTGAATAAATCTTGTAATTAGATATAAGTTAGGCCTAGTTAAGATGCGATTAGGTTTTCATTATTTGAGTTAAAAAATCTAGATAGATTACTTAGTTTCTTAGTTGAATTAGGCATGACGGTAGAGTTTGCAACTACATTTATGAAATGGCATGCACAATTAGTGAGGTGAGATTAAATAAAGTTTATTATTTTTATCCCTTGCACATATGAAGGTTAATTCTTATGTAAATAACTATGTGGTTCGTAGTTTTGAGTTGCCTCAGTAAAAGCTTTATCATATCCTTATACGGTTTAAGTCGAAGAAAGTTCCACATGAAAAAGTGAGAAGGTGAAAAGAGGTGTTTTTGCAGTAATTGGACAAATGTCGAGATTTGTGTTTGTGTGTGTGTGTGTGTGTGTGTTAGATAAGAATGGATAGTAGTGATGTGAATGAAGAAAGGAGAAGTCTCTATCTCACATTCGCGTGCTCTCTTCTCTTAACATATTGTCGTCTAAGCTTTTTCTTTCTTTTTTTTGAACTTGTTCTTATTTATAATAGGATTAATAGTATATATATATAATGGATTGGTTAGGGTTCTACGGGTGTATTTCGCATGATGCACTACCACCTTACAAACTTCAGTATACTCTATTATCGAAGAAGTACATTAAACCACATTTATAATGCACATATATGTATATGATATAATCCCTTCATTATTAAGGCCATTTATGTACGTATGATCCATATTCCATGTTAATCATGAAGTGGGCCTTTAAATCTAGGTTATTAAATTATCATCAAGTGTGATCAAAATAATTTTAATGGGTGAAAAACTTTCATATGTTGATTAAAACCTTTTAAGCATTAAGTCTAACAAAAAAATGCTCAATAAGTTCCTAATTTATTTAGATCCCCTCCTAAATAAGTTTCGTAGTAAAATTAATGGATTCTTTATTAGCCCGTGCGAAAATCAATGAACACTGATGGATATATTGTAACACCCTGAAAAATCGAGGGTCGTGCATACGCTCGACTCCTGAGTTTTCGAGTGTCACTTATCATCAATTTTATGGTTTTATGATTAATCAAGTTTAAACGCACAGCCTGAAATTACTTGGAGGATGAAATGCAACCACAACGAGTCTACTGAAGTGAAAGAGATATATATATGTACAAGTCCAAAAGAATATAAAGGGGCGCCCAAGGCATGGCCCAAAAAAAAAAAAATAATCACAAGAGAATCATATGTCCAAAAGAATGGTGCGCTGAGCCACGACTCAACACCCTATAATCCAATCTTCTAAGCCGATGGAGAACCGCCCATCAACTGGAAGTAGGAGAACTCGTCCTTCTTGCTTAAGCTTGTGCCGCACAGCTCATCGAGCTCAGCACAACCTGCAACTACTGAAGAATTTGGGTGGTGTTTAAAACACCGTCCCAGAGTGGGAGTGAGTGATCAACTCAGTTGGTGCTATTAATCTTAAGTTACAACAGACATCAATTATAATATGAATTTAACGAAACGCAGTCAATCATCAACACCTAGCAACTCTTATTAAAATGCATGCATGCGGAATGATATGATGCATGCCCTCGCCACAACACTCCCTCGAGCGACTCCATCTAACGGTCGCATATGTCAGCACTCCCTCATTGCGACCTCGACTTCCGAGTCGCCACCCTAACTAATGCGATGCAATGTGATCGTGTTAGCCGAGTTATTAGTTAAGTCCATTCATCCAGCAAATTGGAAAATCTGATGCACCCTATGTATCAATGCCCTAAGCCAGTTGCGAGGCCAAGACCCCCCAATGCGTGAGGCCGAGACCTCGCGGTCCGTGATCCCGTTGGGTTCCTCATTCTCGACTTCAAGCATATGAGGAGTGCCAAGAAAAAGGGATCTCTCGCGGTCACTACGGGGAGGCGCGGCACCCCAACGTAGGCCGACAGCTAAAACACAGTGTCCCATTCCACCATGTCCGGCTCACAAGGCTGTGGACCAATTTCAAGTGAGTTATTAATGGACTACAACGGTTGCAGGGTGGTTGAGATTTCAAACATATGTGAGCAATCATGGTTAACAATCAAAGTTGGTCAGACTGTAGACTAAACTACAAGAGTCAGGCAAGCTTGAGACGAGCGACATCGGGCACAAGAGACTCATGCAGTCGAACTACATCTGCCCAAACACACCCGCCCAAATCCATAGGTTTAGTCTCAAGATGGTCCTACCGACGGGACCACCTTTGCTCTCCATAAGATTCTGGCCAACCCAAGGGCATAAATAGTGATCCATATCATACCGACTAACAATGTATCACTAGAACAACAAACACATGTTCTCATGCATATCAACATACAATTCATATTCTCCTATTAAGCTAAGCCATCCATATCAAGAAACAAGTGCATGTGTTTGTGTGTGTGTGCGTGCGTGTGTGTGTGTGTGGGTGAGAAAGTTAAGCACTCCCTTCATTTTGAGAAATCATATGTATAAGAGGAAGAAAATCATACATACTACGGAGCAACTATACATGAAAAAGAATTCAACAAGCCATGAGTATACACCATCCATACACAATATCATATGAGAAGCATGAACAACATCATGTGAATCAAACAATCATTCCACACCATTTCAATAAACATGCAATTCTTAGAGATTTTTTAGGTTCTCCAAAGATGTCACCTAAGCAATTAAAATCATTAAACTTATAATAGAATTGGTGTTAGGCCACCTAAGAGCAATAATCCGCACCTATGGATCGTTGAGATCTTGGAGAATGACCTAAAAGCTTCAAACTCGATATTGATCGGCCGGAATCCTAAGACAATGCACTTGCATGTTAGGATTTCATACAAATCCTAGCCCAACACAAAAAATTACAAAAAGATGGGTGCTTACCTCCCCAATCGGATGGAAATCGCTTGTATTGTGGATGTGGGGTTTCTTGAGGAAAAAGAAAGAAGGGTTTTTAGATCTCACCTCCCTTGGGCCCACCTTTCTCTCCCTTCTTCCTTCTCTCTTTCTCCTCTTTTCTCCTCTCTCTCTTTCTTTTCTCTAGGGCAAATTAGTATGGAAAGAGGGGTGCCCAAAAGAAGGCCTTTTTATAATTCCAGATTTAGTAGAAATGGCCCCAAGTGTTAGATTTTTACTATACTAGACTTATGGGAAGATCTTTCTAAGCTCTAGGGCCCACTGTGGTGTGTACATATTAATTTACATCGCAAGATAAGTGCTTCATGGCCCAATGAAGGGTCATGCAAAATTTAGGGATGATCGGATGTGGGGTTTGACCATATGGTCTCGATCCTTAAGTGGCCTTATGGGGTCTATTCCAGTGATTGGAGAGGTTTTGGTGGTCCCCTGGCCATGAAACTTATAGGATAGGTGGACCATGGTCAGATGAAAGGCCATGTAAATTTTGGGGACGATCGGATATTTAGTTTGATCGTACGGGTCTGATTTGTGATCAACGGTTACCATGCCATGATCGAGTTTCAGATTTTGTGGACGGGTGTAGGACACTACATTAGACCTTCATCGTAAATTTTGAAGAAATCCGACGGCTGGAAGGCCCGGTGTCTTAGTTTCAATATCTCATGCCAGATTTTGACTTTGGCCTTGGGTGGGTTACATGAGCTGTAGTGTAACGCCCGTGAAAAATCCGTACTTGGGTTCGAGTACCGATTTGACCCGAAATCGCGTAGAAATAATTTCCATGGAAATTAAGCGTAAGTTAGCTAGCGCAACGCTAGAGTAGCTGGGAAATAGTCCCTGATCACTTTAAATACGTTCTGCAAGACCCAAATCGAGTAGAACAAACGACTCTACAACACTCTATAACCTCGGATCAAACTTTAAGCGGGTTTGTCCTCTAGACCATATTGAAATCTTGTATTGGATTTAGACCGCGGGTCGAAGGTCCGATACCTCCTATCTTAGACCGTTAGAACCGCCCAGCTGGACTTGACAATCATCTTGAAAATCAAGTCAAACCGATAATCACAGACAATTTCGTTGAACCCGGACTGAAGCGACTGCGAATAGGGACGAATTTGGAATTTCAAATTCAAATCTGGCACACGACTTGACGCGTCAGTATTAAGCGTTCTGACCGTCAGAATTCATCCAGATTACACCCTCGGATCAGGAAAAATTTCTATTTATTATCATGAGACTTTCAGCCCTGATCTATGTGTGGTGACCGCTGAACTGAAACTGGTCCGCCACGTGCGATCTGCGAACCCTGCCAGACTGAAAACTTAATACGAGGTACATCTGGTACCCATGAGCTTAAGTCTGATCGCAATCGACCAGGGGACCACCAGAAAGCAGTTTTTGGACCGAAACAGCCCCGAAATGGATAGGCATCAAGTAAACTTCGTCCCGGAGCCTATTTTCGGCGATTTTAAGCTTATAAAAGGGGTTGAAACCCTCATTTCTCCTTCCCATCCGAAATTCACAAACCCTAGGAGGAAAAGAGAGAGAGTTGCAGAGAAAGAGAAGAAGGAATTTTTCCCGCTTCCGAGCCCCTGACAGTTGCTGCTTCAGCACTTCTTTCCAATCACCTGGCTGGTGATTTCTCAATTTTTCAGGTATAAAATAATCCCAAAAACTTGCTGATTTAGGGTTTACTTAGTTGCATAACATGTTAGCTAACGTATTCCATAAATCAGGCTCTCCTACTGCCGTAGACGAAGCATACACGCTCCGTTCGAAATCCTGCAACCGTAAGAGACTAGGTGAGGATTTTAGACGCTTTGATTGACGGTTTACAACGCTTTCAATGTCGTTTAATAGTAGATTATTGACGGCATCGCCATTTGACATGTACAACATGCTCTCCGTTTCCTGTTTCGTAAATTAACGAAGAATATGAGATTTAGGGCATTTTAGTCATTTGTAGGAAGTACGGTCTACATGCATATTTTGCTGACGTGATTGACATGGTTTGTCGCCGCATTAGAGAGTTAGGAATGCTTGCATAATCAGTTTGGCGAAGATATTCGCCAAGTTGCGCACTTTGGGTCGACATACTATATGTGGACTTAAGTGTGTAGTGTATGTGTTTGTATAAATGCTTGTATTAGTATGTATTGAATTGAATGATGTTATGTAGTAGTTTGAGATTGATTTCATGATTAAAATGCTGACCTAAATGATTTTCTACATGTTTACCTCATGCATGATTGCATTACATGCATAGAAAGTATGCCTTGAAGATTTGCTTAAGTTGAATGTTATAACATGTGTTAACATGCTCACATGATGTATTTCAATTCCAATACCTTTGCGTATCGTGTTAATATGATTCCATAGATGTGTGGGACTAGACTTAGTCCAGGCAGTCGGTAACCGAGCAAATTCGTGGCTGACTGGTCATAGCCACGAACGACGCGTCGATGAACGTGATTCGTGTTGAGAGTTGACGGCAGTGGTTAGGCCACGCGAAGTGTTTTACGCACTTCATGTCGTTCGACTTGAGATGCGATCGCGCTAGTCGAGCCCGTCAAGTAACCCGACTGGCCGATGTATGTTCACCTTGTATGTATCATAACTGCTTGAACCTAGGGTACTGAACTTACCATTGTAAACCCTGTTAACCGTGGTACCTTGATCCACGAATACTCATGAGCCGGGCATGGTGGTATGGGACACCGTGATCGAGCGTCGGCCTACGCTGGGGCCACAAACCTCCCCGTAGTGACCAGTGAGCACCTAAACTCGTGAGCAGATTATGGTGGTATGGGACACTATATTCTAGCTGTCGGCCTACACTGATCAGGCGACGAGCCCTTTGTAGTGACCGCGAGCGTATTCTGAGTCCACGGGAGGCGACGACTCTTCCGTTGCAGTAGAGTACGGTAGGCCTATATTGATAAGGTGATGGGGGAGCGGTGCAACGAGTGCGAGCAACAGCCCTGGCAGCCCTTGCAGTGACCTACGAAATACACATCGTATGAGATTACTAGGAGTGACGACCCTAGACAGGATCTGTGTTGGGATTGATACAAGGGAAGTACCTTAGTTTTCCAATCCTGCTGTTTGAATGGACTAATAACAACTTGGAATTCATATCACCATAGGATTGCATGTGCCTGGAAGATGTGGAGCACTCTAGGGAGTGTGGCATGCCGCGGTCGTAAGATGTTGCCGCATGAGGGTGATCGTCGGTGAGGGCATACATCACGTCATATCATCTTGCATTAACAACAGTATTAGGATTGTCTGATTTACTGCTTTACTATTATCGCGTGATTGAATTGTGAACATGCTAATCTTTGCTCTATGATTCCACTGAGTTGATCACTCATTCCCACGTTACGGGATGGTGTTTGCAACACCCACCAGACCCTGTTGTAGCTGCAGGTGAGGATGAGATCCAGGAGGTGGAGCCAGAGATCGACGAGGACCAGGATGAGTTCTCGTATATGCAGTATCATGACGGCTTCCCGTAGGCGACCTGGATCGAGGGGACATCAGTGGGACTTTCTTTTTGAACATTATTCTTTTGTTATGTATATGTACATGAGACTCAGAGATGTAGTCATACTTTGGAGACAGATGAGATTACTTTGTTTTTTCCATACAGTGATATATACATTGTTTAGTCTTCCGCTTGCTTTTATCACTGGATCTGAAGTATGAATTGCAGTTTTGGTATACTTTTACTCATGTGAATGCTTTAAATCAGACAACATTGAATCATAACCATTTTTGTTGCATAAGTGACGGTCTGGAACTCGGGAGTTGAGTTTATACACGACCCCCGATTTTCAGGGTGTTACAAGTTGGTATCAGAGTATGAATGAGAGTATACTGGGCCTGGGTTATGGTCTTGCGACGTACGTTGTCGCTTCCCTTAACTTAGGTGGGTGCGAGAAGGATCTAGAAACACTTCTAGGATCGCAGATTCGCCGATAGGCGAAGTCTATTAGGATCGATTGCAAGATCGAGTCTGTAACGCATCTCGGGTCACGTAAAGCAACCCGAATCACTTCTAAACTGTAGGGAGTCAGGTTGAGACGTCCTATGAGTGGTTTTAAACCGCAAAAGTGAATCCTTGGGCCGTGGGATGACCACGACCCCTGTAATCAATCGCTAGGGCTTAAAAACCCCGTTTCACCAAAAATTCTCAAAATTCCTCCTCTAAACACTCCGACCTTCAGTTCTTTCTTATCCATTTCATGTTAGGCATCAAACCTAATGTGAAAATAACACAAATTAGTACATTCACCAAATTTTACAGTGAATAGTAAAATTTCATGAAAAATGGCCATAAGGCCATTCTAACTTCACTTTCTTTAGCAACTAAGGATCTAGATAGGTGTACTGGATCCTTCTACCCCAAATTCATATGCTGCATCATATGGTTTGGTATTCGGGATTGCAATGTGGACCCGGAAAGCCCCGAACACATGTTTGGGCTCATACAGACCAAAATACTATGAACCAGGGGGTGAGACGTGACTTTTTGGGACCCTGGGACCATGGGGGACTAGACCCATGGGGTCCCACCGGCCAACGTGAGAGTTGGTCGGCGATGCCATCGCCGGCCGGCGGTGTCCATTTGGGTCGTCCTTCGGGCGCACGCCCCTAAATGGGGTCCACACCCTCCCTATATACCTCCCACCTCATAAAAACCCCCAAATCTTACCCTTCCTTCACAAACAGCCCCCTACATAGCCCTAGTTTCGATTTTCAGCAACCCCTTCTAAATTCCGGCGTCCCAAACCACTTCTAGGACCCTCCTTGGCCAAAACCGACCACCACCCATCACTTATTGGGTGTTGGCAGCCTCTTTCCTTGAAGATCTCACCATTTGGAGCTCCAAAATCCCTCAAATATAGCTGAAATCGTGAGGTGCTCCATCCCATCTTTTTGTTTGTATTTCTCTTTGAAACTACAGCCTTGGGAAGCTTGAAGCATCCCTCTACGACGCCTAGATTTCCTTTTCTCAGATTGGGCAGCCATTTCTCCGCATTTTTGGCATTTTTCATGGCTTTTGTGGAAGCCATTTTGGGCCTTCTGTCACTCTCATCCATCATATCTTTGATGGGTAAGAGGAAAACTGCGACAGACGAGGCTGGGCCGAGCCGCCCTGCTCGTTCGAGAAGACTGCGGGGTGGTGCCGCCAGTTCAAGCACCGCCGCAGGTCCAGCTGTAGTCCTGGAGTGCCGTACAAAGCGGGATTTGGATCCCCATGCACACCTTGGACGAACCATTTTATCAGAGATGCCTCATGGCGAATACACTGATCGCAAAGTGTTATTTGAGGCGGACGTAGATGGACGATTATTCGGCGAATATCTGTTGTTCGAACGCATTGAAGCTGCGCACTGGGGACCGATCTTTGAAGCTTACGCTCGTGCTAATGTGAGCACCGTTCGTGCCTTCTATGCTAGCATCCAGAACCCTACCTTGGAGCCTTTGCAGTTCAAAATCCCGTTTGGTAGAGATCGGATGGCTACGATCGACGTCCGGTTGATTGCGCGACTTCTCAACGTGCCTTTAGGTGATGTGCATCCTAGTGAGAAGAATTTGAGGACTAGACGTGAACGAGATCGCCGCACCAGGTTTCTGTGCGGTAAGTTGGTTCCATGGCAGCCTAATAATAGCCTCAAGGCGACGTATATGTCTGAGGATTTGCGCCTGCTGCACCATATCTGCACGTTCAATGTCTATCCCAGGTCGACGAACTGCATTGAATGTACACGTCTTATGGTCGATTTCTTATTTCTGGTGGCCCAGGGAGAGAACGTATGTATGGCCACTTTCATCTTACGGCAGATAGTTCTCATAGCCAGGTCGAGAAGAACATCCGAATCGCTTCCCTTTGGCCGACTTATTTGCAAGATTGCACTTGAGTTTGCCTATAGACTTGGGCCCGAATTGCCGGTATCGATTCACACCATCGATGAGTCGACAATGGTCAAGATGAAGATTGGGTCGCAATACCGTGAAAATCAACTTGAAAGGGATAGTGGGGATGACTTTGATGAAGAGGAAGATCAAAGCGAAGAAGAACCTAGAGCAGAGGTTCAGGAAGAGGTTCAGGAAGAAGCAGAAGAGGAGGCTCAGGATACTGATGAGAGCCCTCCTCTTCCTGCTCAGACTACTATCGACGATCGCATTTCTCGGATGGAGGAGAGCCAGACCGCTTTGCGTAGGGAAGTCCAAGAACTTCGAGCAGAAGTCGCTGATGTCAAGGCCGTTACAAAGAAGAAGTTTGGCAAGGTGACTCGTACCTTGAAGGCAATCCTGTATTGCTTACAGGATAAGGGTGCTCCTCCTCCGTCACCAGACTCCGACTAGCGATGCGATCTTTGATGTTATTATCAGTAGTTAGTCATTTTCTGTTTTATGTGTGTAAAGCCTATTAGGGCTAGTGCTTTGCTTATGTTGCTGTTGCTTAACTGTCTTAATTTTCATGTAATTCTAGTCATGATGCTTGTAAGGATATATCCCTTGTATTGTGACAATTTTGATTAATTGAAATGCATGGAATGCCTTTGACTCTTTAAGTGAATGATTGTGGTGTATTTGTGCAATTGAGACTGACAAGGTTGCACCCTATTTTGAATATAGGGAATGCCACCTAAGACTACGAGGAGCGCAGTTCGGCTTTCATTGTCAGAGCAGATGGATCAGACTCCCTCTCAGTCTGGTACTCGTCCGGACCCTGCTGTGGGCCCGATTCCTGAGACGGTTCGATCGTCTCAGCCTGCTGTTGGTCCTACAGATGGACCACCGCCATTTACACCATCTGTTAGAGAGCCACATCGCGCGTCTACTTCCACACCGCATCCGCCACAGCCTGCTCCACCCCCCGACAGATTCGAGCAGATGATGGCTATGATGTTACAGCAGCAGCAGCTTCTGACCACCATAGTGGGGACTTTAGCCCAAGGTGGGGGTGCGATTACATCTACTCCACCTGCACCACCTACGCATCCAGCTGAGGATGCCTATACTTATGCCCAAGATGAGGGTATGGCCCATCCTGCGCAGCCTGCTTTTCCTGCGGGGAATCTTGCCGACACACGGGGCCTTCTGGAGCGATTTCAGCGCTTGCGGCCTCCTACTTTCACGGGTTCTCATAGACCCGAGGAGGCTGAGTTCTGGCTTGACCGAGTGTCGAAGATTCTACGGATGTTGCACTGTACCGAGGCTGAGCAGGTAGAGCTGGCTACCTTCCTGTTTGAGAGAGAGGCCAGTATGTGGTGGGATAGCATATTGCGGACTGTTGACGCAGATTTCGTATGGACGTGGGCAACATTTGAGTTCCGCTTCCATGAGAAGTATTATCCCCAGACCTACAGGCACGAGAGGGAGAATGAGTTTCTTCGTCTCAGGCAGCCAGCGATGACAGTTACCGAGTATGAGCATCGGTTCACAGAGTTGGGCAGGTACGTCCCGACGACTCTAGCTGATGAGCAGATGCGCATACGGCACTTTTTGGAGGGCTTGCGACCGGATATTCGGTCGAAGATGTGCTGTGTCAGTTTTTCCTCCTATGCGGAGTTGGTTCACATGTCCATGCGAGCAGAGCAGGACGTGGATCGACTTGCTCGATTTCGAGGCCCGACTACTTGCCAGACAGGCCCTTCACGGGCAAGAGGCCTCGCTTTGATCCTCCTACCAGGACCACGGCGCCTGTACCACCGTTTCGGCGCCCTGATTTGTCATGCACATACTGTGGGAGGACGGGCCACTTAGCGCAGAGTTGCTTTTCGAGGATGCGGGACAGTGGGTTCTCGCCGCCGCAGAAGATTGATCGTGTACGTCCACAGGCGATATCAGCACCGCCTATACGGTCAGCTCCTGCGCATCCTTCTTTCAGACCTACAGTATCGCAGATTCGACAGCCTCCACGGCCCTTGACACAGCGGCCGAACCGGCCACAGCAGGCTCGAGTTCATGCATTGACTGCTGAGGCAGCTACGATGCCGACTTTCCAGCATTCAGCCTTCGAGGTCACAGCCCATATCGGAGGTACTCCCGTTCTTGTCATGGTGGACACTGGTTCCACGATTTCTTTGATATCGCGTGCCGTAGTCGGACGTCTTGGGTTACAGACTATCACTATGGATAGCGTGCGAGTCCTTGCAGCTCATGGAGATTATTCGGATGTCACCCAGATATGTGAGGGTTGTTTAGTTGATCTGGGAGGCAGGACGATGACTCTTGATCTGGTCGTCGATCCCTCGCTCGTTTATCTCGACGTCATTCTTGGCATGGACTGGTTGACTGCAGCGAGAGCCGAGATTGACTGCGAGGCTCGTGTGGTGACGGTGTACGAGCCTGAGGGCACACTTTTCACGTTTTCAGTGCGGGTAAATCTTCCTTTCCGCATACTTAGCTACGCCACTCTATTGCGCGACGCTGGTGCCCAGGTACTTGAGCAGACACCAGTTGTTTCTGAGTTTGGGGATCTGTTCAGGAAGATCCCTGGTTTGCCGCCCCGACGTGAGATCGATTTCACTATCGATCTGATTTCCGGTTCTACACCCGTCTCACTGCCGATGTATCGCATGGCACCATGTGAGATGGAGGAGTTGAGGACGCAGATTGATGGTCTGCTAGAGCTTGGATTTATACGGCCTAGTGTGTCTCCTTGGGGAGCACCGGTCTTGTTCGTGAAGAAGAAGGATGGTTCGCTGCGATTGTGTATTGATTATCGCAGGCTGAACCAGCTCACGGTGAAGAACAAGTACCCTTTGTCCAGGATCGATGACTTGTTTGATCAGTTGAGAGGAGCGCAGTACTTCTCGAAGATTGATCTTCAGTCAGGTTATCATCAGCTGCGCGTCAGGGATGAGGACGTGCAGAAGACAGCATTCAGGACCAGTTTTGGCCACTACGAGTTCCTCGTGATGTCGTTCGGTCTTACGAACGCGCCGGCCGTGTTCATGGATCTGATGAACCGGATATTTCGGCCTTTCCTTTATCGATTCGTCGTTGTCTTCATTGACGACATTTTGGTGTACTCTAGGAGTCGAGAGGAGCATGAGGAGCACTTGCGTTTGGTCCTTGATACGCTCAGACGGCATCAGTTGTTCGCACAGTACAAGAAGTGCGACTTCTGGAAGCAGGAGGTGAAGTTTCTGGGACACGTGGTGTCCAAGGATGGCATGGCAGTTGACCTGTCTAAGGTAGCTACGGTGCAGGACTGGGAGCGGCCTGGTTCTGTCACTGAGGTGAGGAGTTTCTTGGGTCTCGCTGGTTACTATCGGCGCTTCATTCAGGACTTCTCGAAGATCGCGAGACCCTTATCTCAGTTGACACGAAAGGACGTGAAGTTCGCCTGGAATGATAAGGCGGAGTCAGCTTTTCAGGAGCTGAAGGACAGACTTACGTCCGCCCCTGTGCTAGTATTGCCAGAGCAAGGGGTTAGATACACTATATATACTGACGCGT
This sequence comes from Magnolia kwangsiensis, assembly GCA_037074715.1. Classification (NCBI taxonomy): domain Eukaryota; kingdom Viridiplantae; phylum Streptophyta; class Magnoliopsida; order Magnoliales; family Magnoliaceae; genus Magnolia; species Magnolia kwangsiensis. The sequence continues at coordinate 106,081,896 of CM073581.1, forward strand.
CTAGCGTTGGTTTGGGTTGTGTTCTTATGCAGAGGGACAGGGTAATTTCGTATGCCTCGAGACAATTAAGGAAGCACGAGGAGAATTACCCTATACACGACCTAGAGTTGGCAGCCGTTATATTCACACTGAGACTCTGGAGACATTACCTCTACGGAGAGGAGTTCGAGCTCTTTTGCGACCACAAGAGCCTCAAGTACATATTCACGCAACGAGACTTGAATATGAGGCAGCGGCGATGGATGGAGACGCTGAAGGACTTCAAGTTTGAAGTCTCTTACCATCCTGGGAAAGCGAACCTTGTGGCTGATGCGTTGAGCCGCAAGAAGGCGATAGAGTTTGCGGCTCCGCTGATGGTTGCCGAGTGGGATATGGTGGAGTTTTTGCGAGACTTTGACCAGAAACTCACCGTAAAGGAGCCATTTGAGTTCATCGCACACGTACAGGTGCAATCCCAGATCGATGACTGAGTCATCGAGGCGCAGAGGGACGACGCGCATCTTACTGAGCTTCGAGAGCAGGCCAGTGATGATGCTGACGCCGACTGGCGAGTTGGTATGGATGGGGGCTTACGTTACCGTGGCCGCCTATGCGTCCCAGATGTCCCTGACTTGAGACGAGAGATTCTCGAGGCTACGCATTCTACTAGACTCGCGATGCATCCAGGCAGTACGAAGATGTATCGTGACGTGAAGAGGACGTATTGATGGGAAGGTATGAAGACCCACATAGCTGAGTTCGTGTCCCGTTGTCTCACTTGTCAGCAGGTGAAGGCAGAGTATCGCCGACCACCTGGACTTTTGCAGCCTATGCCGATTGCAGAGTGGAAGTGGGATTTCATTTCCATGGACTTCATTTCTGGGTTGCCGAAGACGAGGAAGGGGCATGATTTCATTTGGGTGATCGTCGACAGATTGACGAAGTCGGCGCACTTCCTACCGATCAGAGTTACGAACTCTGCAGACGAGCTGGCTAGATTATACATCCGAGAGATTATGCGTCTGCATGGAGTTCCGTTGGAGATCGTGTCGGACAGAGACACGCGGTTCACTTCTATTTTCTGAACTCGCATTCAGGAGGCTATGGGTGTGAAGTTGAAGTTCAGTACTGCCTTCCACCCACAGACGGACGGACAGACGGAGCGAGTGAACCAGATCCTGGAGGACATGTTGCGAGCTTGCGCATTGGACTTCAAGGACAGTTGGGATGACTGTCTTACATATGCGGAGTTTGCGTACAACAATAGCTTCCAGGCGAGTATCGGCATGACACCTTATGAGGCGCTGTATGGGAGACCTTGTCGCGCACCACATTGCTGGTTAGAGGTCGGTGAGCGTAGCTTGATCGGCCCAGAGTTAGTGCAGGCGACGTCAGAGAAGATCGATATTATTCGACGTCGGCTTCTTACAGCGCAGAGCAGACAGAAGAGCTACGCCGATACGAGACGACGGCCACTTGAGTTCACAGTCGGGGATCACGTGTATTTGCGAGTTTCCCGTATGAAGGGAGTCCTTCGGTTCGGGAAGAAGGGGAAGCTGGCACCGCGATTCATTGGTCCATTCCAGATCCTCGATCGTGTGGGAGCGGTGGCTTACCGATTGGCTTTACCCACGCCCCTCGCGAGCGTCCACAACGTATTTCATGTTTCTATGCTGAAGAAGTACGTTGCTGATCCTTCCCATATCATCAGATGGGAGCAGGTGCAGTTAGGAGAGGATGTTACTTATATCCTGCGACCGTCACGTATCTTAGACAGGAAGGAGCAGGTACTGCGTAGCAAGGTGATTCCCCTTGTGAAGGTACTATGGACGCATCACTCTGAGGAGGAGGCTACTTGGGAGACAGAAGCCGAGATAAGAAAGAACTACCCACAGCTTCTCGAGGAGTACGAAAAGGTACAAATTTCGAGGACGAAATTATTTGTTAAGGGGGGTAGATTGTAACGCCCGTGAAAAATCCGTACTTGGGTTCGAGTACCGATTTGACCCGAAATCGCGTAGAAATAATTTCCATGGAAATTAAGCGTAAGTTAGCTAGCGCAACGCTAGAATAGCTGGGAAATAGTCCCTGATCACTTTAAATACGTTCTGCAAGACCCAAATCGAGTAGAACAAACGACTCTACAACACTCTATAACCTCGGATCAAACTCTAAGCGGGTTTGTCCTCTGGACCATATTGAAATCTTGTATTGGATTTAGACCGCGCGTCGAAGGTCCGATACCTCCTATCTTAGACCGTTAGAACCGCCCAGCTGGACTTGACAATCATCTCGAAAATCAAGTCAAACCGATAATCACAGACAATTTCGTTGAACCCGGACTGAAGCGACCGCGAATAGGGACGAATTTGGAATTTCAAATTCAAATCTGGCACACGACTTGACGCGTCAGTATTAAGCGTTCTGACCGTCAGAATTCATCCAGATTACACCTTCGGATCAGGAAAAATTTCTATTTATTATCATGAGACTTTCAGCCCTGATTTATGTGCGGTGACCGCTGAACTGAAACTGGTCCGCCACGTGCGATCTGCGAACCCTGCCAGACTGAAAACTTAATACGAGGTACATCTGGTACCCATGAGCTTAAGTCTGATCGCAATCGACCAGGGGACCACCAGAAAGCAGTTTTTGGACCGAAACAGCCCCGAAATGGATAGGCATCAAGTAAACTTCATCCCGGAGCTTATTTTCGACGATTTTAAGCTTATAAAAGGGGTTGAAACCCTCATTTCTCCTTCCCATCCGAAATTCACAAACCCTAGGAGGAAAAGAGAGAGAGTTGGAGAGAAAGAGAAGAAGAGATTTTTCCCGCTTCCAAGCCCCTGACAGTTGCTGCTTCAGCACTTCTTTCCAATCACCTGGCTGGTGATTTCTCCATTTTTCAGGTATAAAATAACCCCAAAAACTTGCTGATTTAGGGTTTACTTAGTTGCATAACATGTTAGCTAACGTATTTCATAAATCAGGCTCTCCTACTGTCGTAGACGAAGCGTACACGCTCCGTTCGAAATCCTGCAACCGTAAGAGACTAGGTGAGGATTTTAGACGCTTTGATTGACGGTTTACAACGCTTTCAATGTCGTTTAATAGTAGATTATTGACGGCATCACCATTTGACATGTACAACATGCTCTCCGTTTCCTGTTTCGTAAATTAACGAAGAATATGAGATTTAGGGCATTTTAGTCATTTGTAGGAAGTACGGTCTACATGCATATTTTGCTGACGTGATTGACATGGTTTGTCGCCGCATTAGAGAGTTAGGAATGCTTGCATAATCAGTTTGGCGAAGAGATTCGCCAAGTTGCGCACTTTGGGTCAACATACTATATGTGGACTTAAGTGTGTAGTGTATGTGTTTGTATAAATGCTTGTATTAGTATGTATTGAATTGAATGATGTTATGTAGTAGTTTGAGATTGATTTCATGATTAAAATGCTGACCTAAATGATTTTCTACATGTTTACCTCATGCATGATTGCATTACATGCATAGAAAGTATGCCTTGAAGATTTGCTTAAGTTGAATGTTATAACATGTGTTAACATGCTCACATGATGTATTTCAATTCCAATACCTTTGCGTATCGTGTTAATATGATTCCATAGATGTGTGGGACTAGACTTAGTCCAGGCAGTTGGTAACCGAGCGAATTCGTGGCTGACTGGTCATAGCCACGAACGACACGTCGATGAACGTGATTCGTGTTGAGAGTTGGCGGCAGTGGTTAGGCCACGCGAAGTGTTTTACGCACTTCATGTCGTTCGACTTGAGATGCGATCGCGCTAGTTGAGCCCGTCAAGTAACCCGACTGGCCGATGTATGTTCACCTTGTATGTATCATAACTGCTTGAACCTAGGGTACTGAACTTACCATTGTAAACCCTGTTAACCGTGGTACCTTGATCCACGAAGACTCATGAGCCGGGCATGGTGGTATGGGACACCGTGGTCGAGCTGTCGGCCTACGCTGGGGCCACAAACCTCCCCGTAGTGACCAGTGAGCACCTAAACTCGTGAGCAGATTATGGTGGTATGGGACACTATATTCTAGCTGTCGACCTACACTGATCAGGCGACGAGCCCTTTGTAGTGACCGCGAGCGTATTCTGAGTCCACGGGAGGCGACGACCCTTCCGTTGCAGTAGAGTACGGTAGGCCTGTATTGATAAGGTGATGGGGGAGCGGTGCAACGAGTGCGAGCAACAGCCCTGACAGCCCTTGCAGTGACCTACGAAATACACATCGTATGAGATTACTAGGAGTGACGACCCTAGACAGGATCTGTGTTGGGATTGATACAAGGGAAGTACCTTAGTTTTCCAATCCTGCTGTTTGAATGGACTAATAACAACTTGGATTTCATATCACCATAGCATTGCATGTGCCTGGAAGATGTGGAGCACTCTAGGGAGTGTGGCATGCCGCGGTCGTAAGATGTTGCCGCATGAGGGTGATCGTCGGTGAGGGCATACATCACGTCATATCATCTTGCATTAACAACAGTATTAGGATTGTCTGATTTACTGCTTTACTATTATCGCGTGATTGAATTGTGAACATGCTAATCTTTGCTCTATGATTCCACTGAGTTGATCACTCATTCCCACGTTACGGGATGGTGTTTGCAACACCCACCAGACCCTGTTGTAGCTGCAGGTGAGGATGAGATCTAGGAGGTGGAGCCAGAGATCGACGAGGACCAGGATGAGTTCTCGTATATGCAGTATCATGACGGCTTCCCGTAGGCGACCTGGATCGAGGGGACATCAGTGGGACTTTCTTTTTGAACATTATTCTTTTGTTATGTATATGTACATGAGACTCAGAGATGTAGTCATACTTTGGAGACAGATGAGATTACTTTATTTTTTCCATACAGTGATATATACATTGTTTAGTCTTCCGCTTGCTTTTATCACTGGATCTGAAGTATGAATTGCAGTTTTGGTATACTTTTACTCATGTGAATGCTTTAAATCAGACAACATTGAATCATAACCATTTTTGTTGCATAAGTGACGGTCTGGAACTCGGGAGTTGAGTTTATACACGACCCCCGATTTTCAGGGTGTTACATGTAGCAACGGCTCGAATACTTAGATTTTAGGTGTCCAATGAGTCTACGGTTCGCGATGGACCACAAGCCCAGTGAGATATATGTTTCCTTAAATTTTCATAATTTTCTTACCTTTCTGCGCCGCGGTATAGCCCGTACGGGCTGATGCTAAATGTAAATGGTCATCTGACTTGGTGGCTCGCACTAAACCCTATCATGACCTGTCTGGTCTGCTCTAATGGGCTAATCTTAGGTCAATCAACTTGTGGTACCCCATCATGAGTGAATTAAACAAATGGTCCTGCGGCAAATCCTACGTAGACGCCCCAGGACACTGTGCTGGTTGGACGGGACGTTACAAAGGTTAATTTGGTTTATTAGTTAAGATCCGGGCCTCATCTGACTCGGCTTTGGTTAGATTTTTAATTTAGTTATACTTGTTAGGTCAATCAACTTGTGGTACCCCACCACGAGTGAATTAAACAAATGGTCCTCCGGCAAATCCTACGTGGACGCCTCAGGACACTGTGCTGGTTGGACGGGACGTTACAAAGGTTGATTTGGTTTATTAGTTAAGATCCGGGCTTCATCTGACTCGACTTTGGTTAGATTTTTAATTTAGTTATACTTGTTTTAATTAGTTAACGACGGGTCAGTTAGATTTGGGTCCTATACGAGTAAATTATGGGCCTACAAGCGATCAGGCGAATTTGTTGACTTCCTACGGTTGATTAATTGGACTTATGCGGTCCTTTACTGGTACCACTCCCTATATAAACTAATATTGAGTGCTAATGGTCATTAAGTGATGTTATAAGTTAATTAATAAAAAATAATTTAAGAATTTTTGGAAATCCAAAATAGTGAAAAATTTGGGATGTTACAATCTACCACCCTTAAAAACAATTTCATCCCCGAAATTGCCTAAGTGTATTAAGTAAAGGTATTATTATTATTTTTATCTAAGTTTTTATGGATTCCAAGTTTATATGCATGGTAGGGGGTATACTATCTATACTAGTTTGACTCATTTTAGTCTACCCCCCTTAAAACTCTTTCACTCTAATGACATACTACATTTATTTAATTATATATTTATTTATTTATTTTTAAAGGTTTGAATTTATGGTAACGATTTTTATTTTATTTTATTTTATTTTTATTTTTTTCTCTATCTAGAGTATATATATATATATTGTTAGACCAATACGGAGAGACGGTCGTAGTGGGCTTGAACCCGATACATCGATCATCTACCTGACCAGGGTAGAACGCTCATCATATTCTTTCTTCATCCTGGTAGATCCTGGTCTTCTGTTCGGTTAAAGCAGTGAGTCCATTGGTAGTCGTCTAGGATTGAGGATTAGGTTAGGCCGTAAATACTTCGCAAATATATGGTTCCGTAATTCTGTAGTCCGATCAACTTAAATATTTAGAGAATTTCTCTTATCTTTGAAATGTTAAAATCTCTTATTTTTAAGGTTGTCATTTGGGTCATTGTCAAGAGAGTTTCTTGTTTTAATTCATGCCCAAATTTGTGATTAATAATCTTTCACTATGCCTATGGTCAAACAATTATCTTAGAAAAGTTTTTAGGAACTTAAGGTTCCTCTCGACATTACCATTTTGATCCTATGGTTAGTGAGTTATGGGCAAATCACACTTTGGTTTCATAAATTCTAACAGGGAAGGAAGAATTGAAAGTTTTAAGGTATTTAAGTGGTTTAGAGTGCTAATAACGCTAATATAGATGCAGTAAGACAATTATTCATAAAAGCATTCACGAGACGACAAGAAAATTTCAAAACAATTGATACATTCATATTGAATCCAAAATGCCATTAGTATGGCCAGTTATATCCTACAGTATGAATTTACATGTAATACTAGATACTTTAATCATAAAGAAGAAAAAACAGACAAATCAAGCAGGAGTTTTAACTATCTTCAATATATGATAGTAGTCCTAACTAACTTAAAACAACTAATAATTTCTGTGAAGTTAAGCTATTATTCTTTTAGGTCGGACGGTGACGGGGGTGCCTCCTCCCCTTTCGATTTGGCCTTTTGCTTGCTTTGTCTCTCTCGGCTCGGCCCCGGCTCAGCGGTTGCCGGTCTTTTCTTCCCCATGAGAGAAAGAATCACCGAAATGGAAAAGAAAGAGGCAATGGTGATTAGGAAGGCCATTTTTCTTGGTTATGATGGGTTTAGGAAGGTATTTGAGAATGAGTATAGGGTTTTTGGAAATGAGTTTGAAAATGGGGTTTGAGATAGTGTTGAGGAAGAAGGGAGCGAAAGGAGTGGAGTTTTGGTGAATAAGTCTTGAAAGAAATATGGGTGATGAGGGAGGATGGAAAATGTGAGGGAGATGAAGGTGGGTTTTGAAGAAATGGCTTGAGAGTGATGGATGAGTGAGGTTTGCTAGAGTTAGAGTGAAGAAGAAGAAGATGGGGGTATGGATTTGGAGTTTTGGAGGAATGGGAAAGGAAAGTCTTTTTTTTTTTTTTCCTAGGAGCTTAGGAAGGTTAGTGTGGAGTGGGAATGGGGCTAATGGACCCTAAGTTTACTTAAATGGTAAGTGAGATGGGCCCCACATGTATTTGCAAAGAGAGGGGAGAGAAATCTCAATTTTTGAACACCGGCGTAGGCTATGCCGCTATCGGCGAGGGCACGCCAACTCTCTAGCCGACCGGCGTAGGCTACGCCGCCTCTCTGGATGACTGGCGTAGGCTACGCCGCCATCAGCGTAGGCACGCCGCCACACTGCCCCGACCTCCTTAATTTGTGATTTCCTGGGTGCCTGTAAGGTCCCCCGGAAAGTACCATATATGAATTTGGGGTAGGAGAAGCCGATCTACGCAATGGGCTTAGTGGTTTCATGATATTTTCCTTACTTAGCAGTAAAAATATAATTTTTCTACAGTCTCACTAATTTCAATGAATTTTCATTCACCTCTATGTCTTCATCCCCGAATAGGTTAGAGCTATCAAATTTGGTCCAGTATCAGGTCATTTGGACTAGGAAGATGGCTCCGTTCATCTAATCACTCAATTCTCGGTTCGCTTCTGTCAATGTCCTAAGAAAATTAATGGACAGAGTGAAGGTAGGTGAAGATTTGAAGGGGATAGGTCAGGGAGAGGAATTTGGACTTAGGCCAGTTTGGCCAGTGATATTAGGCTATACTAAATGGGGTTACAATGCCAATCCAAGCTCAAGATTGAAAATGGCATGTTTGGAACGAGTATGAGATGGGACTTAAATTTATTTCACCGGCTTTGCTAAATGAGTCTTGCGTTGGAAGGCGTAATGTGGAATTTTCAAATCTCGGGACGATGAATTTCTAAGTATAGTTGGGAAAGAAGACCTGGGATTTACCCTTAATGGAATATATTCCAACAGGGCATTATAGAACATGGGATGCACTCATCCCAGGGACAATACCTTACACCTGCATTTATCGTTACTCTAAAATTCATTTCACCCTAATCTTACCTATTTCAGTTGGTCCAATTGGCCCTAGGAATTTGGTAGACTAGACTACCTAAATTGCCTAGTTAGTCGGATCGGTCTTGCGCTATGTTCCAAAATTCTTGCCCAGGAATGGGCTGAAACGGGTCATAAGGCTCCCAGATCGAATTCTAATATAGTTAAGCTCTCTCTCCTCAGTCTAAGCCTTTCGTAAGACTCTCGGACCTATTTCCTAGGGTCACTACTTATTCTCGCTACCCAACCCTAACATCTGGAGGTCCATCCCTTCGTCTATGATTGTTGGTTCAGGGTCTAGGGAGGTTCCTAGCATTTCACATTTCTATTGCGTATTCTCTCAAGTCAGCGGACGCGTTAGTGAGTTCATGACTCATGGCCAAAGGGATTCCAAACTATTGCTCTGATACCAACTGTACTGCCCTGAAAAATCAGGGGTCATGCATACGCTCGACTCCTGAGTTTTCGAGTATCACTTATCATTAATTTTATGGTTTTATGATTAATCAAGTTTAAACGCGCAGCCTGAAATTATTTGGAGCATGAAATGCAACCACAACTAGTCTACTGAAGTGAAAGAGATATATATATGTACAAGTCCAAAAGAATATAAAGGGGCGCCCAAGGTGTGGCCCAACAAAAAAAAATAATCACAAGAGAATCATATGTCCAAAAGAATGGTGCGCTGAGCCCACGACTCAACACCCTATAATCCAGTCTTCTAAGCCGATGGAGAACCGCCCATCAACTGGAAGTAGGAGAACTCGTCCTTCTCACTTAAGCTTACCCCGCACGGCTCATCGAGCTCAGCACAACCTGTAACTACTGAAGAATCTGGGTGGTGTTTTAAAACACCGTCCCAAAGTAGGAGTGAGTGATCAACTCAGTGGGTGCTATTAATCTTAAGTTACAATAGGCATAAATTATAATATGAATTTAACGAAACGCGGCCAATCATCAACACATAGTAACTCTTATTAAAATGCATGCATGCAGAATGATATGATGCATGCCCTCGCCACAACGCTCCCTCGAGTGACTCCATCTAACAATCGCATATGTTAGTACTCCCTCATTGCGATCTCGACTTTCGAGTCGCCACCCTAACTAATGCGATGCAATACGATCGTATTAGCCGAGTTATTAGTTAAGTTCATTCATCCAGCAGATTGAGAAATCTGATGCACCCCATGTATTAATGCCCTAAGCCGGTTGAGAGGCCAAGACCCCCCAATGCATGAGGCCGAGACCTCGCTGTCCGTGATCTTGTCGGGTTCCTCATCCCCGACTTCAAGAACATGAGGAGTGCCAAGCGAAAGGGATCGCTCCCGGTCACTACGGTGAGGTGTGGCACCCCAGCGTAGGCCGACAGCTCAGACACAGTGTCTCATTCCACCATGTCCGGCTCACGAAGCTGTGGACCAATTTCAAGTAAGTTATTAATGGGTTACAACGGTTGTAGGGTGGTTCAGGTTCCAAACATATGTGAGCAATCAGGGTTAACAATCAAAGTTGGTCAGACTGTACACTAAACCGCAAGAGTCAGGCAAGCGTGAGACGAGCGACATCGGGCACAAGAGACTCATGCAGTCGAACTACAGTCGCCCGAACACACCCGCCCAAATTCATAGGTTTCGTCTCGAGATGGTCCTACCGACGGGACCACCTTTGCTCTCCTCAAGATTCTGGCCAACCTAAGGGCATAAATAGTGATCCATAGCATGCCGACTAACAATATATCACTAGAACAACAAACGCATGTTCTCATATATATAAACATACAATTCATATTCTCCTAGTAAGCTAGGCCATCCATATCAAGAAACAAGTGCATGTGAGTGTGTGTGGGTGAGAAAGTTAAGCACTCCCTCCATTTTGAGAAATCATATGTATAAGAGGAAGGAAATCATACATACTACGGAGCAACTATACATGAAAAAGAATTCAACAAGGCATGATCATACACCATCCATACACAACATCATATGAGAAGCATGAACAACATCATGTGAATCAAATAACTATTCCACACCATTTTAGCAAACATGCAATTCCTAGAGATTTTCTAGGTTCTCCAAAGATGTCACCCAAGCAATTAAAATCATTAAACTAATAATAGAATTAGTGCTAGGCCACCTAAGAGCAATAGTCCGTACCTATAGATCGTTGAGATCTTGGAGAACGATCTAGAAGCTTCAAACTCGATATTAATCGGCCGAAATCCTAAGACAATACACTTGCATGTTAGAATTTCATACAAATCCTAGCCCAATACAAAAAATTACAAAAAGATGAGTGCTTACCTCCCCAATTAGATGGAAATTGCTTGTATTGTGGATGTGAAATTTCTTAAGGAAAAGGAAAGAAGGGTTTCTATATCTCACCTCCCTTGGGCCCACCTTTCTCTCCCTTCTTCCTTCTCTCTTTCTCTCTTTCTCTTCTCTCTCTTTCTTTTCTCTAGGACAAATTCGTATGAGAAGAGGGGTGCCCAAAAGAAGGCCTTTTTATAATTTCAGATTTAGTGGAAATGGCCCCAAGTGTTGGGTTTTTACTATACTAGACTTATGGGAGGATCTTTCTAAGCTCTAAGGCCCACTGTGGGGTGTACATATTGATTTACATTGCAGGATAAGTGATCCATGGCCTAATGAAGGGCCATGCAAAATTTGGAGACGATCGGATATTTGGTTTGATCGTACGGGTCTAATTTGCGATCAACGGTTACCGTGTCATGATCGAGTTCCAGATTTTGTGGACGGGTGTAGGACACTACATTAGACCTTCACCGTAAATTTTGAAGAAATTCGACGGCTGGAAGGCCCGATGTCTTAGTTTTAATATCCCATGCTAGATTTTGACTTTGGCCTTGGGTGGGTTGACATGGGCTGTAGTAACGGCTCGAATACTTATATTTTATGTGTCCAATGAGTCTGCGGTCCGCGATAGACCACAAACCCAGTGAGATATATATTTTCTTAAATTTTTATAATTTTCTGACCTTTCTGCGCCGCGGTATAGCCCATATGGGCTGATGCTAAATGTAAACGGTTATCTGGCTTGGTGGCTCGCACTATGCCCTATCATGACCTGTCTGGTCTACTCTAATGGGCTAATCCTTGGTCAATTAACTTGTGGTACCCCACCATGAGTGAATTAAACAAATGGTCCTGCGGTAAATCCTACGTGGATGCTCCAGGACACTGTGCTGGTTGGACGGGACGTTACGAAGGTTGATTTGGTTTATTAGTTAAGATCCGGGCCTCATCTGACTCGGCTTTGGTTAGATCTTTAATTTAGTTATGCTTGTCTTGATTAGTTAACGACGGGTTGGTTAGATTTGGGTCCTATATGAGTAAATCATGGGGCTACACCTGATGTTCGAGCGATCAGGCGGATTCATTGACTTCCTACGGTTGATTAATTGGACTTATGCGGTCCTTTACTGGTACCACTCCCTGTACAAACTAATATTGAGTGCTAATGGTCATTAAGTGATGTTATAAGTTAATTAATAAAAAATAATTTAAAGATTTTTGAAAATTTAAAATAGTGAAAAATCCGGGATGTTACATATATCTAGCATCAATTACTTGTAGTGGTCTTTATATAGCCTTATAAAGTGAGCCAAAGCTGCCCAATCAATATCCAAGACCTCTCACATGCCCATATATCTAAATATTGATCAATTAATGTATGTAGTTAAGTTTATGATCACAGTTCATACTAACGGGCTGGACTATTGACTTGAACCTCAATCCACCAATATCATGAGTATCTAAGGGTTCATACCCGAATCCCATATTCATGGCACTCTCATACTCTTATGTAGGGTAAAGGTAAAATGGACAATAAATACTAAGTTGGTTTCCAATGGTAAAATGACCATATATCTCTAATATCGATATCTAAAAATGTATCTAAAGCAAATATGATGGCTATGACTCATTTGAGTACTAAGATCTATGGAAAATAACTTTTTTAGGTCAATGACCACTATATCCAATTTTAAGTTCCGCAGGACCAAATAATGTATTGTGTACTCACGCAATCCCATGAGTATAAGTTTAAATGCAGTACTAAATATGTCTAAGGCATATAACACATATTTAAGAAAGGACGCATGGTTATCAAAATCAATGGTTGAGATCGGCTTTTATTACATGCATATGACTAGCGAATTAGGGCGTACATTGGTTTTCCAAGTCATTAATTCTAACAATCTTCCACTTGCCATAAAACCAATAAGTGTTCAAATCCAACAAGACGAAGAGTATTAATTGTGAGTCTATTATAAAGAATTTTGTGGAAAAAAAAAATGAAAGAAAGAGAGAAGAGTGAGAAAAGAATTATTCTACGTAATTTTAAAAGATTTATGAATAAAGAGTGTTATGAATTGTTGTGTGCCTTGCATTGAGGAAACACTATTTCTTGAAATATCAAGATATGATGGAGTTATATAAATTCTAAATTAATTGAGTAAAATGTAAAAATAAAAAATAAATATAAGAAAGTTGATGAAACATGCAAAGTTCAAATTTTGGCAAAATGCGAAAGGGGCAAAAATGACTAGATCGCCAAATGTAATTTGCACATCAACCTTAATGGCAATGTGATTGTCAACTCAAATCATGAAGTTTATATTTGAAAAGTCATAAAATGAGAATGTGGTCAAACTTATAAGATCGCTAATAGTTAATGTCACGCCCCAAAATTCGGGTACAGAGTGTGCACCCTCAGACCCGAGTTTCAGTTCGTAACTCGTACACAAAGTGTACTGATTTAATCCTTAATCGGTTTAATAAGAGATGATAATTATATTCAGTCTAAGTTTCATCATAATTTTAATCACACATACGTAACACTTAGCATCAATCAACTAGGCATATATAAATCTTGACAACCCTTAAAATAAAAGAAACCTTAAAATTATTCATTTATTATACCATTATACGATAATGTTGTTTATTTCATGCTAATATTAATCTAAAGAAATGAAGCTAAATAATTTCTTAAAGTATCAAACTAAATACCAATATGCATTATACGTTAATCAAGCTATGTTAACAAAATAAAACATATAATTAAAAATTTTCTAATGCCGCCACTTCGTCTTTAGATAAGTATGGTCATGTTTCAGGTGGGTCGTGTTCAGGTACAGTAGATTCTTCTGGTTCTTGTGCCACATCATCTGCTAATGGCTCATCTGTACAGTTTTTTCATTAATAAAAATGTAAGCTAGCCAGGTTTAGGGAAATAACTCAGCATGGTTCATAATCATAGCAATTAAAATAACACAAAAATGTATGCACAATGATATGAATGCAAATGGTGTATGAATGCATCAGATGAGACGATCGTCCATCTGCTTGGGTTGGAGGTCGTTAACCCGCATCCACCCGTTAGGTAAGCTTCCGCCTTTCGGTAGGCTTGGGCATAGCCCGTATCTGGTAACGCTCTACCAAGATTGACATTTCTTCCAAGGAGGGCCCCTAGGATCGACCATGCATTATGTAAATGTAATGAATTATGAATGATATGTAAATGCATATTTTCATATTTGACATAGTTGTTTTGATCAGAATATTCACATATGAATTTAACATACAATTATCATAATAAAATAATCAAATCAGTATATCAATTAATCAAACAATCACAAATGATTTATTTTAATTTTAATGAATTATGAGACAAGTTAGTTTACTCACCTGAGTCTGGTATGTAGAATCCATAAGGTAAATGAGTTGGTTTGAATTCAGAGATTCTATCAGTTATATCAACAACATTATTATTCATGTAGTTATTTTACATGGTGGGGCCCACCTTTGATATACATTGTAGGTGGCTAAATCTTAAATAATCAAATAATTAAAATTATATGTTTATGTAAATTTAATTATCAAGATTTAGATTTTCTTTTTAAGATCCTGAAATTGAATGTAAAATAATTAATTGGGGTGACCCATCAGATGATTAGATCATCTAGATTCTTGAGGTATTATTATGTTTTGCCTCTATAAATTGAATGAATGGTGTGGATCTAACCACTCATACACCAATGGCTCCATCTCGCCCTTATATGCCAAGTGATATCAACACTTGCACAAAAATCTAAGATTCCTTATTAAACATTTATAGATTTGACTAGTGTGGCCCATCTGATGGTCAGATTGATTTGAAAATAATGACCCTTGTATATTTTGGCCTTAGAAATCATATGATCCGTACAGATCTATCTTAACACAATGAGATCTCATTCATTAAACATATTCGTAAAATATTATAACTAGATCTGAAATCATAAAAACATCACTTTCTTAAAATTGACTCTACACACCTATATCGCCATCCATTGTATATATCAAGAAAAAATTAACAACATAATAAAAAATTAAAAAGATCTAATGATTAGAACTTACCTTTTTAGAAATTTCTCTTCCTTTTACTTTAGGCTTCCTATTTTTTTTATTTTTTTTTGTTAAAATGAAAACCTTCTGTATCTCTTTTTAAAGAAAATTCTCATAAAATACGATGAACACATCCTCCCTTATCCTAAATTTAAAATTTTTAAAAAAGACATTTGATAAAAATATATTATTACTACTTCAAGAATTGATTCTTAAACCTCTCTCTCAACTAAGAACATTTCCACCAACTCCACTATTGACTTATTTTTATTTTTTATTTTAAAATAAAATTTTTAAATATTTATTTTAATTTTTTTTAATGCACGAAAGTTTAGAGTTGTTACAATTAAAGATCATATAACATCGAAATTTAAATATCGAGGTTGTGAAAGATAAAGAGATTGAGCTAGAGTGGGAGTAGATTAGGTGAGACACTAGCCTCACCGAAGATGGTGCAGCCCTTGCTGTGGGGCTCACCTGAATATATCTATTTTGTATCCACGTTGTCCATCATTTTTTATTTGATTATTTTAATGCATGATCTAAAAAAATTAGCATATCTCATTATCAATTTGACCATACCATAACAAAAAGTGGTGATTGGCCATTAATGGGTCACAAAAGTTTTGGATCGAGCCGATTTTCCACCCCTTTCACCTAGGCTTAATTTACCTTATTAATAGGGTGGATGACAAATAAACACTATGGAAACATTAAGGTGCGTCTTAAGAAGTTTTTAATGGTAGGGCATTCAATCACACACTATTTTCTAAAATATGGTCTACCTGAGATTTGGATCTTCTTCATTTTTGGGATCATGCCCCAAAATGATATAGAAAAATGGATGGATGGCATGGATACATAATAGATGCATCAAGGTGTGCCCCACGGTAAGGACTACACTGTCTTGGGTGAAGCCGGGTCTCACCTAATCCTCTCCCAGCTAGAGTATGTACAACTCAGGTCTCACCTAATCCCTTCCAAACTAGAGTATGTACGACTCACAATCATATAGTAAATATTTTTAGAAGACTTTGAAGACAGTAGATTTTCTAAAATGGAAGACCATAATGAGTAAGAAAAATTCAAGTACGAAGGTTATTATAATTAAACTTGAATATTAAGTTAGCTTTGGATGACAGATATAAGTTAGTCTTAGTTAAGGTGTGATTAGGTATGATTATTTGAGTTAGAAAAGTGTTGGGTAGATTACTTACTATCCCTGTTGACTTGGGAGTATGGTATGCACAGGTGGTGAGATGAAATCAAATAAATTAGTTGTATTATTATTAATTTTATCCCTTATAAAGACTAGCTCTGGTGCGAATAACTCCTAGTTTTGAGTTGCCCTACCCTTGAAAATCATGTTGATGAAGCAATCTTAACCATCCGATTTATAGCTATAATATCAATGGTTAAAAGAAAATAATGGTCCAAAATTCAAGGGCAAAAATCATATGGTTATTATATCTTCTTAGGTAATATTTCCTGTCATGCTCCATTAATAATTAGGTCAGCTCTTTGGATGGTCTGATCATTGGACAACTGTGCCATGTGCATAGTTAAAGAGCCACCAACATTTTTTAAAATGGAGGCAAAGTGTGAAAAATACTTTAGTACTTCACTTGGGAAACTACCATGGTTATTTTCTCTAGCGGAGGGAAAACAACCTAACATATATGAAATCCACACCGTCTGTAGGGTACACTACCCCTTGCTTGGTCTTGATCCAAAAAATCAGGCTGATTCAACAACCCAGATGGGCCAGACAAAAAATCGTCACTAAAACTTCTAAATTCACAAATTCATGTGTTATGCCGCACCTGTGATTCTCGGGTACTTCTTTCATCGTACTAAGGCATATCAGATGAATGGATTAGATGGCATATCAATGCCATAGTGGGCCTTACACAAAACTAATGGTGGGCGTTCCATCCCAACTGTTTCCGATGGCGTGGCCTACCTGAGTTATATTTTATCATAATTTTTGTGCCCCATGGTTAACATGAGGCTGCCTAACAGATGGACGGATGGCTCTCATGAAAGTTCCACCCACGTGGCTCTCGGTTCATGGAACTTACACGGTGCGTACTACCGCAATATATGCGCGGTTCCTATTGACGTTTCCAATCGGGTCAGCGATTTGTACGGTGGGATTTACGACACGACAACTAACATATTTACGGTGGACGAGTCGCCACCATTTTTAAAACGACGGGGAGCCATCATAGCAGACTTTTCTGTTCGGCATATGACCTGCGCTCCACCGTCGATGTGGAAAGAACCATGCGGTCGCGTAACTCGCGTTAGGATCCTACGGAGGTTACTTTCGCAGACCAAGAGCTATGTAGCTGAAAATTTCGTGAGATCTAATCTGTCCATCAGGTACAATGAGTCATGTTAGCCATTGAGCCCAAAAACCATGGGACCAGAAAAGTCTATGAGCAGCGTAAAAATGCCCAAGCTCTGTGGGGTCACTACTTTGAATATATAAAATCCACTCCGTTCATCAGGTAAGGACCACTATTTGGAAAAAAAACATATTGTAGATGATCCAAATTAAAAATTCCAATGGCTCCCTGCTAATTGAAACAATGTAAAACCTCTCCCATAACCGTTAAATTGACTTGGTGTATCTCACGTGAGTTTTATACAGAGTGGTTTTTTGTATTTTATCTTAATCTTGATAAGTTAGACCTGATTTATGGGTTTGATGAAAGATACCAACTAAGGTGGCCCAACAAAGGAACCTATGGTTGGCATCCCATCTCCATTGTTCTAAATGGTGTGGCCCACGTAAGTAGTGGATGTAGATGACTTTGGGCGGTATGACTTAACATCTGATAGTGGAATTTACGTAGGCCCCACGGACTTGGGTTTTTTACGCGTTAAGGATTCCAATACTTAATCACAGTAATTAAAAAACTGCGTAGCCCCATAATTCCAATAAGTAGGGATGGAGCAGAAGGCACAGAAGGGTCCTGTGGAGCCATCTTGATGTATGTATTAAGTATCTAAGTTGCCCTTTTCAAATCATTTTACCTCATTATCCTAAAAATGACACAAATTTAATTATGAGGTGGACCATATTATAAGAAAAGGTGTTGTTTGACCCTTGATGAACACAAAAGTTCAAATCAAGCTGGTATTTTTTTCCTTCACCGAGGCTTACGTGACCTTACTAATATATTGGATGGTAAATAAACACTATGAAACATTAAGGTGCGTAGAAGTTTTTAATGGTAGGACAATCAATCACCATAGTTTCTTATAATAATTGAATCTTCTTCTTTATAGGACGATGCTATAAAATAATTTGAAAAAATTGGTGGAACATGTGGATACATAATACATGTATCGAGGTGGGCTCCACAGTATCCCATGGTAAGGGGCACATCGTCTTGGATAAGGATGAGACACTAGCAACGAGGCCAGCCTTGATAAATGAATTTTATGTCTATGCTATTTATTTGTTTTTTTGATTTTGATTTTTAATTTTTTTTTCTTTTAAAGCTTATTTTAAGATAATCTCAAGAATAAAGTAGACACAAATTTTAGGTAGACCACACCATAGGAAACAGTGGTCATTGAAAGCCCACCATTAAGGACTCTCAAATGTTCATCCTGTTTGGACCTTTAAGTTGCTTAAGATAAGTTAGCTTATCCTAGTTTCTACTTATTAAGAAGATGAATATGTTTAGCAAGTAATAGTCTTAGCAACTTCACTTGTCTTTCTCCTAATGCGTATGCTCAATAACTTATGAAAAGTAAAAAAGTTAAAAAATTCATATGTAAATTTTAATAAAAAAGTTGCTTATAACTGATAATAAATCAAACTTATTTAAAATAAGTCACTAATCTACTATTGTAAGTGAAAAAATTAACTTATTTCGTGATACCCTTAGAGGCTTAAATTGACAATCTAACATGTTGCTAAAGTTACACATGCCTAAATGGAAGGAAAAACAAAACAAATATTATTTGGATACAAAACTTTTGTAGCTCACGTAAAGTTTTTAATGGTCCATCTCCACTGTTTCCTACAGTGTGATTTATTTGAAAATCTTTATTTGCTCCAATTTTAAGACTAACAGCCTCCGATAAGCTGAAAAAATAGATAAAGACGTGGATATACAATTTATACGTTGAGGTGGGCTCCTGTGGTTAGGGTCTCACTCGCATAGGGTAGCAGCCAAATCACGCTTCTTGGGATGGAAGGCCCATCATCAGTTTTGTGTAGGCCCACCGTGGTGCTTACAAGCCATCAATCCATTAGTCTGATTTGTCTCACCAAGTTGAAAGAATTACTCAAAATTCACAGTATTCAAAACTCAAGGATCATGCCACCCGAATTTAGAAGTTTTAGGTACAATTTTTTGAATTGGTCTACTTGAGTATTGAAATCAGCTATATATATATCAAGGCCAAACAGGGGTGGTTTATCTGATGAACGGCATGGATTAAAGTAAGACTGAAGGTTACCTAACGCGAGGTAAGCAAGCGTTTTCCATGTTGAAACTTGAAACGCAGGCCGTTTACCGCTGGCTACGGGCTCGACTCAGCTATTCCAGCTGTCTAGGCATCCTGGTCCTGTGTTTGTACTTTGTAGGATACGGAATACCTTTGGCTCTAGGTTTGTACAAGTGGGGCCCATGTCATTCAAACGGATGATCTATTCATCCAATGTAGGCGATAGAAAAATCCACACCCTACAAATGAATGGTCAATACTGCGTGATATGAGACGCATCAGCGGTGAAAGATACGATGCGCCAAAATGTTTTAAAAACCGTGGTTAACGAAAAAAACCTGCTAGAAATTTCTGACGAAGGGATTTCTAAGATATGCACGATCTAAGGTGAGGACCATCATATCAACGGTTTAGATCATTGGACTAAGTGCCCCACTAGTTCAAACCAAAAACTCAAACGGACTGTATGATTAGGAACTTCTACGGTTGGGAGCCATGGTTTAAAAGCTCCGTGGCCCACCGTGATCTGCGTGACATCCATCCGTCTATCATTTTCACTGATTATTTTAGCACGTGGTTCCAAAAATAAGGTTCATCCAAAACTTAAGTGAGCCATAACACATGGAATAGTGAGGATGGAGACTGCTACTGCTCGGCCGACCAAAGTTTTGGATAAAGTTAATGTTTTGCTATTATTTTTTGGATTGACCTTACGAACCGTCCTACCCATTAAATGCCATTTCACAGGTTAACAGGGAAATTGTCCAAAAACCTCATCCCCGGCTAGTCAAAAGTTTTTATGGTAGGTGTTTAGTATCTATTAATTATGTGTGGTCCACTTTAGCCTTAGAATTACCTCATTTTTGAAACTGTACCTTGCAATGATATAAGAAAAATGGATGGACGGTCCGGATAAAACACATACATCATGAGCCTATCAGGAAGCAGACTGCGTAGTGAGTAACTAACAGCAGCGCACTGACTAAACTCTGTGAGGTCCACTACGATTTCTGTATTTTACCCCTTTTGTCCATTCATTTCAGATGGACCACGTCACTGAAAACAGTTAAACTAAACATCCATGGATTCAAAATTCTCGGGGCCACATAAGTTTTGGATCATGTCTATATTTGTGTTTTACTTTTATCTATGTCCCTATGATCTAATGGACAAGTTGGATAACAAATAAACATTAATGTGGGCCAAGGAAGGTTCAACTGTAGAAATCATTATCCCCACTAGAAACAGTGGTATGATCCACTTGATCTTTGTATGTGTTTCAAATTTGGGTTCAACCCTTTACAATAGATTGAAAAACAGATGGATGGTGTGGATAGATTACATGCATTCAAGGTGTCCACGATTGAATTTACTCTAGGAGCGAGCTTAGTAACTCAGTAGCCAATCCGATTTCGTCCGTTCCTATCGGGTTGGGGGTATTTACCCAATCAACGTCCAGACATGTTCTATTTGGTCGTGTGACTAATTGAGAGGAATCATCCCATACTCTGCCAGACATTGTAATATCATAACCATACACCTACCGCTTCTCATTTAACAAGCTTGAACTTCATTCCAAGTCGTTAAAATCAGACGCGTCACTTTGAATGCTGTATAAATCCAAATGAAATTGGAAAAAGGATTCTAACCACTCATTTGATGTCCATTAGCCTGAAAAATCAATCAACGGACCAGCTGTTAGGAAGAAAAAATAATCGGAATTTGAAGATGGTTCAATCCAAATTTATTTTCCAGATCTACCCCATTCTCAGTGGGTCCCATCATTTGAACAATTTGGGTTGAGGTAGTATGTGGATGGGTATGATGTGCCATGCTCTCCCCATGTACGGTGAAGAATGCTAAGCCCAGACGCCCCCATCTTCAAACGCCAATCACAAACGTAACAGACGTGCCAAAAATGGCACATGTGTGGAATACTGTACACTCACAGGGTGTTTCTATAGTGAATATCTTTAATCCAAAATCCACCCGTAAATTTATCAAGTGGGCTAGAAACCAACGGTCAACATTTATCAAGCATGCGTTGACACAATGATGATGATAAGGATGGCCTAATTTGTAGACCAGGATATCTGCGCGTCTGATGAAACTATTGTGAAGGTATCAGATCACTTACACGCGTGACAAGCATGCATGTGTGACAAGTACGCACGCGGGATGCGTTTGTGTTTGGTGCTTGAAGATGAGACCTCTGGAGTCAGAATCTCTCTCGAATGCATATTCTGCAGGGAAAACTTTGTCAATCTGGCAGTAGTGATTTTTGATATGCAGACACTTAGAAATTGTATACGTGGCAT
Source organism: Magnolia kwangsiensis (assembly GCA_037074715.1). Lineage (NCBI taxonomy): Eukaryota > Viridiplantae > Streptophyta > Magnoliopsida > Magnoliales > Magnoliaceae > Magnolia > Magnolia kwangsiensis. The sequence goes on from CM073581.1 coordinate 106,103,638, forward strand.
ACCATCAAATTAAACGAAACCGTACAAATATTATTAGCAGCTTAGATTAATCAGGAATTAAAAACATTATGATTTTTGGTTAAATCTTATTGTCAGATTGCTCGGCATTTATTAGACGGTTGAACATAAGAAAATTTAATGGTGTGATTCCAACAAAAGAGTGTCCAAGGATCAAGGGTCAGGATTTAGAAAAGTCATTACTGGCAGTGGGTTCCGCATTTAGTCGGTTCATTTGAGTCAATATATGCCACGTGTACCATTTTTAAGCGCATGAGTATCAAGTATCATACGCAGCCAGAGTATCATATAACTCCGTATTCTTTGTGGTCTGATGTTTGTATGAGCTGCAAAGGCAGGTTTGGTGAGAGAGAGAGAGAAAGAGAGAGAGGAACGAAAAACAAAAAACCCCAAAAGAAAAAGGAGAAAGAAAAAGAGGTGGAAATTGGAATTTTCCCCCTTCTTCTCTTCGTTTTCCAATTTCAATGGCTTCCTTCAATCTCCTTCTCTGCATCTTCGCCATTTTCACGCTTGGATTCGCCTCATCATCATCATCATCATCATCCTCCCTCTGCCATCCTCAGCCTCTTATCTTCATCACTGCCCTCCAATCCCAATGCCCTCTTTCGATCCCCCCATCTCCGCCAACACAGGTACGATTTCTTGCCATCTTTTTTGGTTTTTCTTTCGATTTTATTGTTTTTGGTTTGATGTGTTTTCTGGAAATCGCTTTTATTTTATAACTCGCGATCCAAGTGCTGTTGGGTCGGTGTCGATTCCTTGGTCAATGGGCAGAAGTTGCGTTCTTTCCAAATGGGAATGAACGGATTATATTATTTTCTTGTTTCTATGGCTCTTTATTTTTATTTTTATTTTGTTGTTGTTGTAAGAAATGAATTGATTTGATGCTTTTGCTTCTGGGTCATTTAGGAATTGGTAGGAATTTTGGATTCCTGATTTGTGTTTTGAATTTCTCATGATGAAATTCCATTGGCTGCCTTTTTTTTGGAAAAAAAGGGTGATTTCTTCATGAATATAATTTAAAACTCGTGCACTTTGCGTGAATGGTGTTTCCAGCCGGATATTTTCGAAGTTGGAGGGTTTTTAATGAAGAGAGGAAAATGGATATTGGGTTGTTGATGAGCAATATTGACTTTTATTATTTTTTCTCTCTGTCAAATAAGCGTTTCCAAGGAAAAGTCAAAAGGTACTTGCATGATTCTCTTTCAATTTGCTTGCGCTAGAATATTTGAATTCAATTCTGTGGAGTTATATGACTTTCTCGTTGCTTTCGATTTTGGAAGTTTGGGTTTCTTGATCCTGCCTATTTTTCTTTGGTGGAACATTAAGGATGCTTTCTTGTTTATTATTATTATTTGTATTTCTTACGAGAGTAGTCATAAGACGTTATGCTATTTGAAAGAAATCCAGGCACATTAAGAAAATAGCACTATTGTTGTGATGCTGATGCTATGATGCATAGTTTTATGAAGATGGGGCTGTAGTTGGTCGGATTATTAAAGGGTCTGTTTACCCAATTAAGATGAAATTCAATAAGTTAAATTTAGTACACAAGGAAAGATGTTTGTGGGGTTAACCACACTCCCTTCAGAATGATGGAAGTTCAATCAATAATCCGCAAGCTTTGGGTATTGATGGAGTTCTGTTAGATGATAAGGGGGATATCAAGTTACACTTTTCTGGTCCCTTTTAGGGGAAGGTGATCTGATCTAGTGGAGACCTTGGCATCTTGGTCATTATGGCATGTTAAAATTTTTTCAAAGAATCCTTTTACCTGGCCTCTAATTGTGGAAGGTGACTCAAAAGTCCAAACTTTCAATCATAATAGCATCCTTGAAGGTTTTGGAACCTTGCGGATTTTGTTTCATTGTATTCGGAATTAGATGTTTTGTGTTGCTACTTGATGTATCTTTTAAGCATTTCCTGAGAGTTGTGAGATGGTTGGGGGATTCCCTTGCAAAAGAAGGTCCCTTGCCCAACCCTCTTGATCAATTCCTCTCATCCACTGCCTTGGTGGATATTGTAACATCTATTCTCCTTTCAATAGAAATGCATTGCTTATAGAAAAGTCCAACTTGAAACACATGAATTTGCCATTAATGTAGTCATAATTTTGAATTAAAATGGAACCACACCAACATTTTTCATTTCATCTTGATTGAGTTTATTTATTGCAATTCAATTGAATCAGAGGGTCCAAACAAAAACGTAGAGAGTCAGATTCAGCTTTTGTCCTCTGTCCTCACCAACTTACTTTTCTTTGGTTTCCTTCTTGCGGTTTTTTTCCTGTTTATGCTCATATGATGGGGGGAGGGATGATTCACTTGTCTTGGTCTTTTTTGGGAATTGGGACCCGCACCACACCCTCCAGTTCCGCTCCGTGCTCCCTGAAGCCCCCACCCCTTTGTTGATGTGGTGAAGGGTGGCAGTTCTTTAGACCCTCAGAGATTTCCTTTCCTCAAGGCTGTGTTACGGGTCTAGGTGTCAGATACATGTATGGCTCTAGGTTTCAGAGAGGCTAGGCCCCCAATATTTCAGGTTATTGGGATAGGGCTAATGTATCTTTAGCATTTTAGTGTGTGTGTGTGTGGCATCCCATCTTATGCGTTTAATCATTTCTCTTTTCAATAATTTTTTTGCTGTCATCTGCCAATTCTTGTTTAGCTCCATTTCCTCACTCTGCAATCTATGGGAGAAGCTTTCTGTGTGTGTGTGTGTGTGTGTGTGGCATCCCATCTTATGCGTTTAATCATTTCTCTTCTCAATAATTTTTTTTCTGTCATCTGCCAATTCTTGTTTAGCTCCATTTCCTCACTCTGCAATCTACGGGTGAAGCTTTGCTGCTTCCTTGACTAAGATCATATATACAAATAAATATTATTAGTTTTTCTATACTTTTTGTAACTTCACCTCGTTTTTACTCTTTTTTTTTCTGTAAAACATTAGGGCATGGCTGAACCATATCCAACATGGTTCATATCCAGAATACATGAACCTTCAGGTGTATGAAGGATATGATGTGAATCTCACCCTTGAAGTTCTTGAATCTTGAGGATGGAAATGAGATTCTTTGCATTCTGATTAAGAACTGTAAGCACAATGTTGAATGTTTTAGTTGCTGCATCACTAGGAAATGAGACAATTTGTTCCAAATAGGCTGCTTCCTGGTTTGGTTACTTTGTGTAGACACCCCACTTCATGTATGGCCTAGAGCAATAGCCTTAATTAGAATGTGGGTTTTGTTCCAATGTGTGGGTGCAGAAATTTTGCTAAGGTTCTAACCTAGTCTCTAATCCAAAACCTGCCCAAAGCCTACGTGAGTTCACCCTAAATTCACCCTCAACTCAATCCTAAATTCCAGCCTAAACCCACTTAAGCTGTCAAACCCCAACAAGGTTCATCATAAACATCACATCACAGTTGGATTGTAGTGGGAGGTGTGGGTCCCACCCATTTTGCATGGTTTTGATGGAGTTTTATGTTGGCGAGAATGTTCTGTAACCCACAACCATATTTTTTTCCACATGTTTTCGATGAATTTTTATGTTGGTGGGATTTTTCTCGCCGCACAGTTCTCTTGCCACAGATATCTTGTGAAGTATTCTACATGGTGGGAATACTTATCCCGCCAATGAGGTTGCAGCTATCACAAAATTCTATTTTCAAGTCGGCAAGATTAATTGTTGTGATCATTGGGCCCACCTTGAAGCCCATTTGTCAACCTTTCCAATTGGCCCTAGATTGTTCCAATTCGATGTTTCAGTGAGGCTTTGTGGCCCATGCAATTGGAGGGTTTGTGTGAATTACCTGCTGAATTTCAGAAGAAATTACCAGATTGCCCCTCAGACAATTCAAATCCCAAACCCAATTTCCATCCATTTATTGAATCAACTCTATCTAAATTACCTTAAGCCACTTCTAATTCCTCAATTTACCCCTCTAACTAACTATGGTTGTGATTTTCCTATCCTTCTCTCATCAATTGTCATCCCCTTCATTCAAATGTAAGATATTTCTAGAAACTCTACCCTTTATCAAACCCCAAAGGTTCCCTCCATTTACCTAATTGCCGCCCCAATCTTCTATAAATATTCCCCCCATCAGAAAACAGGTCTGGCATCTCTGGGATCTCAAAGCTCAAACGTACAAACCATCACAAAGAGCCTTCTTCTGCATTTAGCCAGAACTCTGCAGGCAAAGCTCCATCTAGTTGAAAATTCTCAAGTCAAGTGCAAGCACATCAGCACTGGATGGCAAGACCAGAGGATTGGATTGTACCTGAAATGCAGAGACCTTATATATCTCTAGCTTGGGTGTGGCTAATGAGCACATCTCAGCCATGTGGCTTTGAGAAATGGCTCTACTAACCTCCCTATAGCAGCAACACCTCTTAAGATCACTACATCAATTTCTTCTTTTGGTGCAAATGGTTCAAGTTAGGAGAAGATTGGAAGAAGACCTTCTGGTGCAAACCAAGGACAGTCAGGATTGGAGCTGAACTTACAATCACCACATCATCTTTCTTTTCTTTCTATAATTCTTTTATTGCCTCTCCTACTTAGTTTTTTGGTTCACGCCTCCATCACTTAGGTTTCTAGCTCCTCTTTGAAATTGAGCTAGTGACGACCCCAAAATTTCTCTTTCTTGGCTGTTTCGCTGAGTGATCTAAGTTCGTCAAAGGATACATTTACACTAAGATAAAACAACAATAACTATTTTTCGTATTTATTATATCTTCATATAGGATTTCAGACTCAATTGTGAAGAAAGTAGAGGAAGTTCAATGTGATCTCCAATTTGATGGTTTATCACAAGTAAAGTGTATCTAGTGTCATAGGGAGAACTCTGTAAACCATATGTGGTTTGGGACATTAGGGTTTAGGCCTAATGTATGAGAAAATGTAATTTTGCTATTTTAGCTGAATGGTGGTGGATGATTACCAACCACCTTGGATGTTTATTTTGTTTGAAAATTTGAAGCCAGTGTTTGAAGAAAGAAGGGGATGCTGTCTTCATCTTCTTGGTGGAAAGATTTTTACTTAGTTACGTGGAAAAGTTTCTTTTTTCTTTTTGAAAATTAACCACCGATCTATTAAAAGAGAAAAAGCTATACAAGGAGATAAAAGACTGATGACACCGGCAAGAGTGACCCTGTTGTTAATCCCTCAAAACATGATGCAAGCAATTGTGTCCACATCCTAAAAGATCAACAACTATAAGAATAGAAAACAATGAACAAGGCATAAAACTCATCCATAGAAAACAATGAACAAGGCATAAAACACATCCCAAGGGATAGCACTGGGATTCTACAAGTTGTTCACTATTTCGTCTTTCTTCAAAAAGTTCCGAATGCCGATAAGCTCCATTTTTCTAGACATCATGAAAATCAGTCTCATTATAGCACAATTCCCTGTTAATGAAGCAAGTATACTTCTAATATCGGCGCTACTTTGCTCTCGAAAAATCTTCCTTTACTTGCTTTCCACACTCCTACATTAGCATGAGGAAGCATCTTCCGCAAAATGTTCTCCTGGGGAGAAAAAGCCCCCCCAAGACCACGTCGAAGTTCTTGAAGTTCCCATGAAAAACCCAGGCCATGCCCAAAAACTTCAAGAAGTGGTATCCCTCACAAAAGGAGAGTGCAGGAAGAGGTGGTCTAAGGATCCCTCATCCCCCCAACCAAGGTTGTCTGAAACCAATGGGCATTGCTTGCATTTATTGGTTCTAGTGCCCAATGAAACAAGTCAGCCACACCAAGAAGCTCCTGATTCACCTGTTAGAAGCCCAGAGGGAGGCTTCTGTGGGTTTTTAGGAAGTGTCTATTAGCATTTTTTACTCCATTTTGTGGGTTTTTTAGGATCACTTTTTTACTGAAACTTGGACATATTGTCAGGTATGTATCAGGTATCGATCATGGATGATATGATGTCCAATGTGTCCATTTTAATCCTTGCTCCCAACACATGAAGCATATGGTTATGAGGACAAAATTCCTTTTCTTCCAAAAAAAAAAGTTGCTTGCTTGTTGCACTGTCCAAGCATAGGCTTTCCACTTGTGAGGGATTTGGTTGCCCGTGCTTTGGTGCAAGGGGGTTTTGAGATAATTCCATATCCCTAGTGCAACAGATTGGAAAAAAAGAGACTTCAATGAGAAGCAGCCCTTTGGATCCCTTCTCCACATCTTTTGATCCTAAGCATTTGCATTGACCTTGGACTTCCCAAAGAATCCCCATCGCCAAGGTATTCCATAATGGTAATGGTGGCCGTAACAGCCCCACCACTGTTGCTGTTCAATACAGGCTGTTGATGGCTGTTACAGCCTTTAAATAAAAATTGACCCTGTAATGCCTGCTATGGCGCATTTTTTCCATAGTGGCGATTACGGTTGTTACGGGCCTGTAATGTGTGCGTTGTCACTGTTACAGTTACATAATGGCCATTACCTAACTGTTTTGGAATACCTTGTCCATCACATCTTCGAAGTGACTAATCTCCTCAATTTTCAAATTCTGATGAAAAACGATGTTCCAAACAACCGCCCCTGCAATTGTCTCAAAGAAACTCCTGAATGAGGCCTTCTTTCAAGCAAGAAAGAGAGAATTTTGTCTAGGATGTTGTAGCTAGAGGATCATATGATTCGTCTCTGACCCAGGGGTCTACCCACTGTTACCAACACCAACCATGAAGCGAACACCATTGCACATCTTATGGCCAACCCTATCTCTGAAATCTCTGTTGTCCCCCATTTGGGCACATATGGACTTGCTAACATCTTCCCACATGACAAACCCTGCTCCCCTTGAAACCACCCTCAGGAACTGCCAACTATCTTAACTGCCATATTTACCTCTGATAGTCTGATCGCATTGGCCCACAGACTTATGTGAACTGGAAACCATTCTTGAGTATCTGTTATATTTTTATAAAGTTTACCCCTTTTCTTGCACTTCTTACTGGCTGAATACCAATCTGTTCACTTAAATGCTAATGTTTACCGGAGCGTGTCATAGTTTCCTGAAGGAATGATGCTAGAACTGTATGTACTTTTCAACCCAAGGATATATGGGGCAATGGGTATGAAAATTAATTTACTTGCATGAAGATGTCAAAGGTTTCAACTGATCTTGTCAAAAACATCATCCGTGTTTGAAATGTCTAATTGTCTGCGGTCTTTTTGTTTCAATTTATTCACTTCAGCATTTTGGTATGTTATTGCATGGCTGACTTCCATGTTGTAGAGTACTGGGTTGTTTATTTCACTTAAAGGTTCTCTGGGTAGATGTGCTCCCAGAATGGCATGCGTGCTGCATATAGAGGTGGCCTTCAAGTTATGAGTAAGTGGGTGGAATGTCTGTGCGGTGCTTAAGGAGGTGGCCCTCACTGTGAAGATGACCATATGAAAAATCAGGTTGGTCCTCTTATGAGGCTAGCCATGCATATATGTTGAGTGTGGACTGTTGGCAGTTTATTTAAATCATCCGTACCTTTTGTATAGGGGTGCCCTACTGGAAGACTGGACCAACCTGATTTTCCCCTGTTTATCTTCGTTGTGGGACCACCTTGTACAACACTAAATGTTCCACATGCTTTTCAGGTTGGTATTTCTGCTCTGCGTGGGGTTATCAACTCTCTCATAACTGACCCTTGATAACTTCTAGATTATATACCACATTTGGAATATGTTTGTTTACTGTCACTTTAATGCAATCTAATGGAGAGAATCCTCACTAGCTTGCTCAAATTATGTTAATGATCCCTAGAGCAGCCCAATACTCCACAACATACTACAATCTTCAACTAAATGCAGCAATTTATATGTAATTTTCAACTACTAATAATCACTGGTGCCATGTTCCTTGCCGATCACATGTGGAGAAGGTGAAGAATCAGCAATCTGCTCTGTTGGTCCAAAAAACAATATTCAGCTAATGATGGAGAAAGGTCCCAACCAGAAATGCTAGGACTTCATAATCCTTCAAAAGGGGCAACCAGCTCTCAAAAGGATGAGACAAAACAAAAACAGCAAACTACCAGTAGAGCCGCATAATGAGGTCTTATATGACCTAAACTCTAATTCTAGTCATCATCATCATCTTAGCATTTTTCCTAACATTTGGAGTTGGCTTTTAAATGATAAATCGGCAAAAATTCTACAATTGGCTGCCCACTAGACATCAACCGTCCTATTTATACCCAGGCTTTTGCAACCAGCCACAGTAGAGCATGGACAGGATGTAGAATTTGAACTAGAACTAAAATTTAATTCTAATAATAATTTTAAATTTATAAGTGAAACAAGGTGGTATTATTATTATTATTATTAGTATTATTATTTACGGTTATGTACGGCCGTTATGTGGCGGTAATGGTGGGAATCTTTATGCACTACAGGGCCGTAACGGCTGTTATCGTAAAAATGACCCATAATGGCCCCATAACAGGCCATTATGGAGCCGATACTGGTGAGTTTTCTTTTTCTTTTTAACCGGTATTGCAAGAGTAACGTTACCCTGGCTCAAAATGAGTAAACTGAACCCTAACCAATGGAACCCAAAAATATCCCACATTTTAAAGTTATTAGCAAAATTTGAAATAAACCCCAAAGGAACCTGCTTAAACGAGAAAACAGTAAAAAGGGGCCTGGCCTATGATGACATCATGCTGTCTTCAACATGCAGTATGTAAACTTTGTTGACCAGATCAATTCCATTCGCAGAATTTTGACCACAACTTCTTGGGAACAAAACTGGTTCGTCCAAATTTTGCTGGTTCCACAACTGTTTGGGATTCTGCATCTGTGCTGCAGACATCTGATGGGTAGTTTCTTACTGTCAGGATGGAGCTGAAACTGATTTTTGGCAATCCAGAAAATTGTCCAATTTACTCTGATTACTTAGTGTGAACTCTCAGACCCTGCTTGCAGCTCTGGAACCAGTACTTTCTTTATGTGGGTTACATGCTTGCATGTGTGTGTGCATATGTGGTTACTCTTGGCTACATTGTTCTCAATCAATAGGGAAGTTCTATTTTGATGGATTTAGCATGTATAACCTCCAGATGAGGTATTCAGTCTCTTATATTCATTGTCTTAGAAAGATGCAGATTAGCAATTGTGAGGATGGTTGCCTATCAACTTGTAGGAAAGAAAATGAAAAGAATCATTATTTACACTACTTGGCTCCTTCCTATGGTTTGTCCCTGTAATATTACAGAGACCTCTTTCATTTATTCTCTTGAAAATAGTGACTTTATTTTTGAACAAAGAGGCAACTGTGGAGAGCCTTTTTAATATGTAAAGCAGGTTTAGATGGTCCTTTAGCAATAGTTCTGGTTATCTTATTACCCTTGCATGTGGTTTGACTCAAGAATATCTCTAATGCCGATAGACATCAAAATTCCATTGGTGATACAGGTTAAGTTGCAAACTTTCATGGGCATGATTCTTCTTGAATTCCACAATATTACATTTGCGATATTGCATTTGACAAAGAGTTCAATCAACATTATGCTTTACACAATCTTTAATTCTTCCAAGGAGCACCCAAGTTGTATTTCATTTGAAATTTGAATTCTCAAGATTACCAAAAAGACTATTTTAGCTCTTAATCGCATCATCCTTCTAACTAGTGGTTCTCCCGGTTTTGCTTCCTAGCTGTTTATACTTGCTAATATTTGAAATGGACAGTACCCAGCTATCATATTTGAACCTGTTGCTGCAATTATAGTTTGACCAAACCTGTCTCACCATGTTTTTTATTGTCAGCGTAGTTAAGGGCAGCAGGCACACCTGCCCCCATAGCCCATGAAATGCCTATGCCTGCCTAGGCACATGCCTAGATTCCAAAGCGCAATCATTATTTTTTTTTTAATTTTATATAGACAGTTATTAATATCTAGTTATTTATAGATATAAGATGGGTTTATTTTTATTTTTTAAAATCATCAAAGTCAATAATACCATTCAGTTCCTCTTAGCCCAAAGCCCCATACCCCCAAATTTCCCCCCAAATTTCCAATTCTAAATCTTAATTTCTTAATGTCCCCAAATCCCGACCATAAATTTTCCCCAAATCCCTAAAATTTTCAAAACCCTGTAATCCAATTTTTCAATATTCCCAAATCCTCTAACCTAAATTTTCCAATTCCCCCAAAATCCCGAGTCACCTTAAATCTCTTGTATGGAACCAACAAAACGTAAAATTGCTTTCAAGAAAGAAATCAAGAAGGAAAAAAAAAAATCAGAAATGTTGTTGAAATTTGGGAAAGAATGCCTCAAGTTTTAATCTCCAAAAGAAATGAGAAAAGTTGTTGAAATTGGGTTTAAAATATCTTTCTTGTCTATTCGCACCCTTATCAGGTGGTAAGATACGCACACACACACAAAGAAAAATAAAAATAAAAAATCGCACGTATGAGGTACCACCCGTATGTAAAAAGCTGCAGGTGCTTTAGGCACCCCCTGCCACCCTCAAGTGCTAGGTGTTAGGTGCACGCCTGAGGTAAAGTCTCGCCCTGGGTCCAGGTAATGCACAACAGGGCCAAAACGCCTAGTCTTGCACCTGGAACACCTTTGACTACAGTGTTCATCATGAACTTATGTTTTAGATAGGTGACTGATTCTCTTTTCCATATTCCCGTTGGTAAGCCGATTATTAATGTTAGACAAGTCAGGATGAATCCCACTTTCAGCAGAATAATTTTTCTGAACTCTTTCGTTTAGAGGTGCATTCTTTCTCAATAAAGATAAATGCTTAAATATTTCATTTATATTAACAGCATGAGTTGTTAGTGTGCATGAAGAACATGAACCATACTGAAAATAGGTTGGCTACTGAGGTACTCCTTTACTTTATGGTCTTAGGACCTAACAGCATGTCCCAATATCATGTCTAAGAGGTGTCTTAGCTTGGTCTGCCTTAAGGCTGTGTTTGGATGGAGGCAAAGTAAAAAGTGCATATGGAAAAGTAACATGTACTGTGGAAATTGAAAGCTGTGGATTCTGAAATTAATACTGCTGTTTGTTGTTTTGGAGCATGGTTTTTCATGGAAAAAAAATTTGGAAACTTAAATGAGACTGTTGTTGGCTTGCTTCCTTGCATCGGAAATTGATTTAACGCGTTGTATGCCCTTTTTTTTCCCCTACAAATGGGGAAAAGGATTCCTAGGAAATGAAATTCCAAGGTATTTAATATTCCGAAACCCCACCAAACTGTACCTTGAGTATCCAAAAGATCAAAGGGTTGCTATGAGTTTGCATTTCCTTTGCTGGTTATGGAGTACAAAAGGAGATCTGATGTCATTGTTCTCTTCGAAGGTGGATGGAGAGTCCCTTGACAGAGCTTTGACCATCTCTGACCAGAGGAGTGCATATACCTCTGTCCTCTTCTATGCTTCCTGGTGTCCTTTCTCATGCAGTGCTCGATCTACCTTTGACGTGCTCAGTTCCATGTTTCCTCAAATCACACACTTGGTGGTTGAAGAATCTTCAGTCATGCCAGTGTGAGGATGCTTAAGCATACTCTTTACTCTTTTGTTTTTTGGTTATTGTGCAACCGTATTGTAAACCACTCACCCGTTTCCTGCCCCATATGCAGTGTATTTTCAAGATATGGAGTTCACAGTTTGCCTGCCATATTGATAGCGAATCGGACCTTGAGGATGCGCCATTATGGTTCAAAAGATCTCAGCTCCCTCATACTCTTCTATAAAAGGGTTACAGGTATGCTTTACCTAGACCAGGTTTTCTTGGCCCAATAATTTGGGCGGTCTTACAGATGGGGCCTGACTTTTGCTAACTCAAGCCATTCATCTGGTAGGCCCCATCATCGGATGGGCCTCCCCTTTTCAGATGATAGCAGCCAACTGATGAAATTGATCAGTGATAACTAATGGGCCACATTTAAATGGGCACAACTGCATAGTTATGATCGGTGCCAAGGAGATTTTTTGCAGCACCTGTCATCCACCATCGACTCCACCATATGAATGATTTGGAAAACCAAAAGATGGGCCACGTGTACAGTTTAATGTGCTGACCAGGGAGGGGTTTAGGCCGTGCTCATTAGTAAGTACACTGTTGATGGTTGCTGATCTGCAGGATTCCATACATGTAGGGTGATAGATCGGTGATCAAAACCTCTGATTTGACCCTCCCCTATGTGGATAGGGAGGATTCAAAAACTTTGTTTGTAGATTACAGCTCTTCAATCAATGGCCCATAATTTGATGGCTAATAAGAAAATTTTAGTAACCATTTAGATTCAATGAGAAAAGGCCTAACAGTCAGATTGCTTGGAACCTTTTGATCTTGGTGATTCAGGGAAGTTCTTATCCAAGGCAAGGCCCAATGGATCAATGACTTCGATCCCCAACTATGGTCCCACATCCAGAAAATCTTGTGTTAGCAAACTATGCACTTTCTGATGAGCAGGATCTACAAGCCAAGTGCTGGGTTGGATGTTGTCGCTTTCCTCATAATTCAAATAACACGGTGTCTTTGACTGTTTTTGATCTAGGTCTTGAACCGATGGAATATTTCAAGGACGATCAATCCGGCGGCTTGGGAAGTCAGAAATCCCTTCATCTATGGGATGGCTCTCCAAGGGAGATCTTGAGAAGGGAGCCCTACCTAGTATTTTCTCTACTGTTTGTCTGCTTAAAGGCACTCCTCTACTTCTTCCCAGGGATGTTATCACGTATTATAGCCTTTTGGGTTTCTTATGGTTGGCATCCAAACCTCGGCATCTTTGGAGAAACTAGTCAGCTGTTGGAGCGTGTTCTCCATGTCGTCAACATGAAGAGGGCATGGAGCAAGCTAAGGCTGTGCAAGACAGGAAACTTTCAGAATGGGGCCAAGAATGCTCGAGTCTGGGCATCGTCATTGGCTTCTGTGTCCTTGGGTGAGTCATCATCGACAAGAACTGCACCGTTGGACTCCTGATTTCTTAGAGCCCGTCACCTCAAAGAACTCCAGTACTGAAAGAACAGAGAGAGCTGCATGGGTAGATAGCGAGCTGTGATTTTCAAGTAGGTAGCTTTTTTTTTTTTGGGTTTTGTTTTGTTATATTTATCTTTTGGTGAACCGAAGCTGCTTTCTTTTGAGATTGGGCATATGGGGAGCATGTAAATTTCAGAACCTCTTCTGTAAATTAAATCAATGGGCTTTGGGAAGACTTTCTCTTTTGTACTCATGTGGTACTTCTTCATTTGGGAAGGGACACACACATGTTTGGATGGTTTTCTTATATGTTTTATTCATACAAGAAGGTTCTTACAAAGACATCTTCACATCTCATTTTATTTCATTCAAGGCATCAATCTTACGGATGAAGTGGCTCATTCTTGAATCGATGATCTGCCTTTTCGATCAATTTCAGATGATGATGTGATGGCATTAGAAAGACCCGTTGAAGTATAAGAGGTTAAAAAAGAAGGGTGAGGGATTATGGAGGGATAAAGCTGATGGCATTAGAAAGACCTAGAGGTGTACACGAGTCGAACCGAGTCGAGCTGTGCGGCCACTAGCTGATCCCAGCTCGAACACGGCTCGGTCCTCGAGCCTGACTGGCCAACTCGACTCGGTTTGGTTAGCAGCTTGGGCCAGTTTGAGCTAAGTTCGAGCCTGTGTGGCATTTTCTCAAACACATGGCGTGCACCTTCAATTTCTCACGGAATGTAAAACAACAACATTAGTTTACAAGTATTTCATCAAACACTCAGTAAGCAACATAAAAATCAAGATACAAGGGTATCCATACCTTTATCGCCACCAGCTCACACTTTGTTGAGTCATTTCATCAAACACTTGCTGAGCAACATCAATATCAAAATAACCGAGTTACCAAACTGGTTTGATTTGAGTTGGGGTTTGATCCGAGTTGAGTCGAGCTTGGGCAAGCTTGAACTCGGCTCGAAATTTTTTTGGGTTCAAAAAATCAGCTCGACTCGGCTCGAACTCAGTTTCGAACTGAGTTGAATCGAGCTTTTTCAAGTCGAGTCGAGCTAACCAAGCTAACTCGGTTCGTATACAGCTCTAGAAAGACCTGTTGAAACATAAGAGGTTAAAAAAGCAGTATGGGGGATTATGGAGGGATAAAGCTCTTGGGCCTAACGGTTTCCACTAATCTTCTTCCAATCGTTTTGGGAATTGTGGAAGGTAGATCATTTTTGTTTTATTGAAGAATTTTTTGAACATAAATGTCTGGCTAACAAAATGGGCAGCACCTTCCTAGCCCTAATCCCCAAACTGGGAGGAGCCTAGAACTCGAAAGATTTTTGACCTATTAGTTTTCTTGGTAATCCATATAAAATTCTGTCCAAAGTGTTGAGCCAAAGGCTTAGGACTTGTCTCAAAGGTTATTTCCCTATTCCAATTTGCCTTTGTGGAAGGAAGACATTCTTGATTGTGTATTGATAGCCAATGAATGTTTGTACTTTTGCTCTCGAGTGAGAAAATCGGAGATTCTATATAAAGTTGGGTCTTGGAAAGGCTTATGACCATGTTGACTGGTCTTTTCTTGATTATATGCTTGAGATGATGAGTTTTGGTTTTAAGTGAAAGACTTCGATAAGAATATGCATTTCTTCTCACAAATTTTCTGTTTTAACTAATGGATCTCTCTTTAGATATTTTTAGGCTTCTAAGGGCATCAGGCAAGGCGAGTCGTTGTCCCCTGACCTCTCTGTTCTAGTTATGGAAGCATTAAGTAGTATGCTATCTAGGGGATAGGAAGTGGGCCTATTTAGAGGTTTCTCTGTGGAAAATTTTGTTTTTCCTATAGGCCTTTTACAGTTGCTGATGGTACGCTTCTCTTTTGTGAAGCTGATGAAAATATAGTTACTTTTTTGAGTATGATAATCTGTTGGTTTAAGATAGTTTCAGGTTTGAAAGTTACGTCTCTCCAAAAGTGAGTTATTTGGGATTAATTTGGCCCCTGAGGTATCTTTTTCTCTTCTTGTTTCTTTTGGTTGTACGATGAGCTCTCTCCCCACTCTTTATCTAGGATTGCACTTGTGCAATGGTAAACCTCCTTTGTTTCATTGGGATAAGATTATCGAAAGAATGGAGCGGAAGCTCTCTAGCTGGAAACTCAACTTACTGTCTTTGGGTGGCAGATTGAATTTGATAAAGACTTCTCTCTCCAATTTGTTTATATACTTTTTTATTCTTTATTCTTTGTCTGAAGTCTGTCATCCTTAAGATTGACAAACTTTGAAGGCACTTTATATGGCAAGTTAGTTGTGCAGCTACGAAATTCTCATTCTGATTTGGAATGAGGTTTGCACTTCCTACAGTGAAGGGGGAGCGGATATTAGAAACCTTGAAGTTGTGAGCAAAGCCCTCCTTGATAAATGGATATCGAGATTTGGAAATTAAATTGACAGTTTGTGGCATCAGATCATAGTGGCAAAATATGGCATCTCTCTCCAAGGGTGGTGGATTAAAGACACTTCCCTCTATCCATCTTCCTCTATTTGGAAAGGCATAGCTAGGATGGCTCCGATTGTTTTTGATAGGGTCTCCCTCCCTTGCCAATGGCATGAGAATAAGATCTAGCTGAATCTTTTCCAACTCTTTTCGCCGTTAGTCTAAATCCAAATATTTTAGTGTGTGATTGTTTTGTGGAGGATGTAGGGGGAGGTGTTTGGCTTCCCCCTTTTCGTAGGAACCTGTTTGAATCAGAAATTTTGGGAATTTATTCTTCTGCTTGCTCGCCTGCAGGTTTTTGCCACCTCTTAACTTAGAAGACATCCTTCGCTGGTCAATTGCGGGTTCTGGCCTCTTCTCTGTTAGATTGCTCTATTGGTCCATTTTAGCTTTGGTGATCTCTTCAGCTACTTGCCACGTGGGCCCTCTGTGGTCTTACAGCGTGCCTCCGAAGGTTGCAGCGTTCAGCTGGCTGGTGGGCCAGAATAGAGTTCTGGCGATTGGCAACTTGAGAAAAAGAGGATTATCCATCACAAATGTGTCTTCTCTATCTAGGAACGGAGGAAACAGTGGATCATCTTTTTATTCACTGCTCTTCTTTGGACATTTGGTGGAATGTCCTTCGTTTGGTTGGAGTATCATGGGCAATGCCTGATTATGTGGATAAGCTATTCTATCATTGGCATGCGGAGCTAGGATGAATTCTAGGAAAAATAAAATGGAGAACCCTTCCCTTGGTTGTCTTGTGGGCTGCATGGGCTAAAAGAAACAATCGATGCTTTCAGAATCTTAGAATGTCATGGGTTGGGGTTTTCTCGAGGGTGTTAGTCCCTCTTTAGGGATTGGACCCTTCCCTTCGTCTTTTTCTGTTCTTTGTAGGTTCTTTTTTGTAATCTTTCTTGCGTCAAAAAAACTCTCATCTTTCAAAATAATAATAATAATAATAATAATAATTTCTTGTTTAATTATTTATTTTTTATGAAAGGCATCATTGATGTGGACAGGGATCCAGTACGGAACACCCTAGCAGAAGTTCACCATAGGTGAATCTTATCTCTGATCTCAGAAACAGGGACCTGCTTAATCCTACCACCTCTTAGAAAGTTCCCATCACCATCTGATCGTCGTGCATTTCACCAGGAATGAAATTCTGCTTTGGGTGTTTAACATGAGATCGTGTCCCTGCATATGTTCACTAACCATGGAATGGGTCTATACCAAATTCCTTGTAAGAGCACACCAGCCAATATCCAAGGTCAATTCAAGCAGATCCTGCAGTGCGCTTCTCCCCACAGCAACCTTTCCTACAACATGAACTCTCATTCTCCTCCCTTTCTCCACCCTCTTCTAATGATAGCAGAGGTTCAAGCAAGTCATCCTCCCTCTGCGATTTTGAACTCGAACCGCTGATTCTTACATTCTGCTGCTGCTCCATCTTCCTCTGTCGTAAGAGCAGCATGCTGTTGAAGATGACCAGCAGACACGTTCCCATGTCTGCAAACACAGCTGCCCACAATGAAGCAACTCCTGCAAATGCCAAGCCTAAGAACACTGCCTTCACTCCCAACGAGAAGCCCACATTCTGGTATACCTTCCTCATGCATTCCCTTGCTAGCTTCACTGCTTCCGGTATCTTCCGGAGATCGTTTGACATCAATGCTACATCGGCTGTTTCTATTGCCACTGCTGACCCTGCTACACCCATTGCTATCCCCAGGTCTGCAGCTGCAAGAGCTGGTGCGTCGTTGATTCCGTCACCCACCATAGCTGTTGGGCTGCCCTCTTTCTTGAGCTCGGCGACCCTTTGCACTTTCTCCGCTGGTGCCAGACCTGACTCAACCCTTACGTTTCCAATCTGAGAAAGAAAAGCAGAGGATGATTTTACATGGGAAATTATTTAATACGATTAGGTGCAAGATCTAATCCATCTGCTAGGTTGGTCAAATAAATCTGGTCCACTGAGCATGTGTAATTGAGCAACAACAAGAGTAAAAAGAGAAAATTGAGAGATTAATATTTGTCCATCTATCTTGTCCTCTGAACGATGTAAGCCATAGGTCATAATCCGAGGCCATCTATACTGTAGAATCAGAGTGGTGATTGGACCCATCTACTCTAGTAATGGTTAGGTGGATCACTAGCTTTGGACCTTCCATCCTCGACTTTGTGGAGGTCCCATATCGTGTAGACTGCCAGATCTTGATGGCCCACTCTTCCACACAGACTTTCATGGCCCACCATGGTGGTGCCCAACAGAACAATGGTCTGGATCACTGAGGGCCCCACTTGCAGTAACTGAAGACTTGAGTATATTATGCATATATCTTCTAATTCCCCTTTTATTAATAGGTGGTTTGACTATTGAATGTTGCCAAAATTCCGCTAGGTTCTTGTTTGAAGTGGGAAGGATCCAGGACATCTCATACGGGTGTCTGTTCCATCCCTATCATGCAGGTGGAACCCACCATATCCATCTGGACTATTTCCCTTGTGGGTCTCATTTTCAATGGCCTGATTGGACTGACTGTCCAATAAAGAAGAGCGTATAAATGGACAGTCAGGAAAGGCAAAGATCACTTTCAATGGCTAGGAATCCAGCTGATTGGATGGTTAAGATAATTTCTTCAGAATGAACTTTCGGTCATCAGCAATCTGAGGTAGGGAGGACTGATTATATAGTCTTGACTGATGATCGGATATTGCACAGGAAGATATGCTGTGCATTATTGATACCTTTAAGATTTCTTATTAGTTATTTATTTCCTAAAATGAGAATCTTAGAATCTACAATCTAATGTCCAATTCGATTTTCAGAGCATTTGAGTTTTCCGTATTCTCTATGCGTCTTTGGATGTGTGATGTATTATTGACAACTTTAAGATTTCTTCTTATCATTTATTTCCTAAAAATTAGTCTCTTACTATCTGCATCTGACACGGGATTAATTCTCTCTTTTCTGCTTGTAATCTAAGGATATAAATCGATTTTCAGGGCATTTGAGTTTGTCTATGCGTCTGATTTCTATGCTGAAGGCTAAGAGAAATCTCTGCTGCTTTTCAGCAGCGATCGGCCAATCCTAACTTACAATCAGAATACCTGCATTTGGATTCTCACCTGCTTTCCGATCAGTTCCGCTGTGGCATTAGAGTCTCCGGTTAGGATGATCACTTCGATCCCTAGTTTCTGAAACATATCAGATAAGTAGTTAAGAGTTCTGTCCAACCAGATAGGAAATTCCCAGATGGATATGGAAACTAGAGTTGAATTCATATCATCCTTCCCTCTCTTACCTGCAGTTCCTGGACTGCTGCTATTGCTTCGCTGCGTATTTGGTCTGCTAGGCAGAAGAACCCAACAAGGTGTCTGTCCACCCCCACATATCCAACCATGACTCCTGCTTCATTGATATGGCATTGACCTGTTAGTTACAGCAAGAAATAGAAATTTAGACTGAATACTAGGGCCAATCTTGGGATTCTTCATGATTTTGAAAATGGGTGTCGTGGTTACCCTCTTTCATCCACCCATTGCGTTGGGCTAGCCGTGCATTTCCAATCTGAATTATGTGATTATTTACAAGACCATATATCCCTTCTCCTGGAATGCTCTCGAAATTTTGTACCTCGATTGCCGGTTCAATGCCATGGAGCCTGGCGTATGTGACCAGGGATGTCGCCATGGGGTGGCTTGACTGATTCTCTAGACTTGAGATCCTGGAGAAACAAAATGGGTTCTGATTTTTAACAGAAAGCGTAAGTGCATGTGAAACCTTGACTGGCAAGACTGTTTGCATTCACCGTCATTTTTATATGCCATAGATGTAGTGTACATGTAAATCAATCTAGACTGTCCAAATCATAGGGCAGATAGCAAGTGGAGCACGCCCTGAAAAATATACTGTTCAAACAATAACACCATCTAATGGGGGACATCAATTTGATGGCTAAAAAAAATACGTTAGCAGTTGAAATTTGGAGGGCAAACTCAAATAGTGAAGTTCATCCCATTGAGTTTTCTGAGGTATGTTCAATCCACAATAGACCTCACTAAATGAATGGTCTGAATTACTGTACCTGTATGCCACGTGTTGTGGACGACCATGAAAAAGAGAACTGATCGCCTACAGGTAACTGTACCGCTACTAGTGGTATAGGGTTTTTTTAGCCACTGGATCGATTAATTTGGGAGGAAAAAAGCAATTATTTTAATGCATCCAATGGCTAGAAAACCTTGTACCACTATTAGTTGTGCAGGCATCTGTAGTTGATCAGTTCTCTATTTAGAAAGCAGACGGTCTTGCAACTGTCACAAGCTAAGCCAACAGCATTCTGTCTTACCAATATAGCATTTGGTTGGAATCGGTCTGTGATTCAATGCACTGCATATCTGTGACTGCGAATTTTCCTTGGGTTAATGTCCCGGTCTTGTCGAATGCTACTGTTTTTATTTTCGCTAACACCTCAAAGTAGTTTCCGCCCTTGATTAGGAGACCCATCTTGGCAGCAGCTGACAAACCACATGCTGTGGCAATTGGCGTGGAGATAACTAGTGCACATGGACATGCCACCACGAGGAGAACAAGTGCAATATAGATCCACTGTTGAAAATCAAGCACACCCAATGCCCATGGTATAACTGCGAGACCGGCAGCTATCAAGACAACACCTGATTGTAAAGTGAAGAAAGTTTTTTCAGTATGATGAATCTTTTCTAAAACACAACAATCCCAAATGCAGTAAACCACAATTCTACTCCAATGAATTAGTCTGCATTCTGGAGTGTGCTCTAAAATGTTTCTGTAGAGCGGCTGAAAATTGTTATTTTGTTTGTTCATGGAAGAACGAGCTGTGGATTAACAATGAAAACAACCCATTTGAAATAGATTGAAAATTTCAAAGTTGACGGTGTTACCAGGAAACCCAAATCAGAATCTATAAGAAAGGAGAAGCTGTCACACCTGGTGTATAATACTTGGCAAAGCGTTCTATGAACAGCTCCATGTGCGAGTGTTGATTCTGCGCATCTTCCACAAGCTTCACCATCCTAGCAACTGCCGAATCCTCTTCTAGCGCTTCCGTCCGCACGTTTATGAACCCTTTAAAATGCCAAGCATAGAGATCAAACGAAGATACCAATACCACAATAGGAAAAAGAAAAGAAACAGAACTCTCCATTCTCCACCTGTGAGGGCCATGGTTCCAGCCCATACTTTTGAACCAATCTCCTTATCGACAGGCATGAATTCTCCCGTCAAGCTACTTTCATCGACAGCAGCCTGCCCAGCCGCCACCACCCCATCAACGGCAATGCACTCTCCGGCCTTAACTGAAATCACTGTATGCAGCCTGATATCTTTCACAGGTATTCTCTCCCCCGTTTCTGCAATAACTGCAGTTCGAGGTGCCAACTCCATGAGTGACTCCAATGAAGCTCGGGCCTGAAAACATCACATGAAAATCACTCCATGTTGGGAATAACCAACATAGCTTTCAAGAACAGATTGAAGATACATTTGGATGTGCCTAGAAAGGCATGGTGTGAAATGCAGGAAAAAAAACTTTTTTAAGTCCTGTTGCTGTTGTTCTGTTTTCCTACACCCTCCAAAATGAGAAAATATTAGATTTTGCTAGTGATTTTGGCATACATCAGAACGCACACCCAATTCAAAATCAGCACAGCATACAAATGCATTTTTACCTTTTCTGTGGACTTGGTTTCGAGCCACCCGGCTAATGTGAAGAGGAAGACGACGGATGCTCCTTCAAGGTAATCTCCAAGAGCGACAGCTCCAGAAACTACAAAAATGTTGCATTTGATCTCAGTCATGCTTTTGAATCCTTTGATCTTGATGAAACCTTGTTCTAAATCTAACCTCATGAAACATGTAACATTTTTCCCAGTGAATTACATGCTCATTATCCTCATGTTTTCTGTCTATAGAATTGGGCCCATGATTCAGTGATCTGGATCATTAGTCTGACAGACCTGTGGATGACCCATACCCCAGAGATCTCCACATGACAATTCTAAGCTCCTAACCCTTTGACTGGAGTTTACTAATTGATGATTGAGAAAATAAATACAACAACAGTCCACATTCAAATGAAATAAGACCAAAGACTGGATACTAGGATGTTCCAATTTTGGATATTTTAGTTGCATTGTCCATCCATTTCGGGAACCATCAGGTCAATGGTCTAGAATTGCACAGAATCATATACTTCCTCTTTCTTCCCTGTGATGAGATTAAGCAGACTTCAATTTTACAATGAAATGATCACTGACCTGCGATCACCATGAGGACATTAATATCCAGCATGCAGCGCCGCAGAGCAGTTACTGATCGAAGCAACATGTTAGGAATTCCAACAGCAATTGCAGCCAGCGCAACCCATTTCAGTGGAGGATAGACGTAACCAAACAGGGCCACGACCATCAAAGCCCCGGAGCA
This sequence comes from Magnolia kwangsiensis, assembly GCA_037074715.1. NCBI lineage: Eukaryota > Viridiplantae > Streptophyta > Magnoliopsida > Magnoliales > Magnoliaceae > Magnolia > Magnolia kwangsiensis. The sequence continues at coordinate 106,125,537 of CM073581.1, forward strand.
TAGAGTGTTTGTGCTGGGCCACGACAGCTTTTTGGTCTTAAATTGTCCAAGCTCTCGAATTCCAGCATTCAATCTCGCATCGTTCAGAGAATTCACTGAATATTCCAATATGAACAGGAACAGTAGTCAGTTGAAGTATGTCAGCCTGCTCATATCCACCATACATGTGATAAACATCTACAATGATCAGAATCATTGACCTGGTGGTATACAAGATGGACTGGCTTAGCCCAAAATTCATGGTGATTTGTCAATCCTATTGATCGATGCAATTCTAGCTCATCGAATCCTAATATTGCTTGTTTTTTTGCTCAACCATTTCCTAACTGTCAATATACAAAACCACTAAATAGACAGTTAACATGGTTCCATCAGTGTGATTTTTAGCCTCCATCCTCATGATGGTCCACTAGATAAATGGTTCTGATTGCTCCAACAACAATAACGACTACTACTACTACTTAAAACTACAAATACTACAAATACTACTAATACTACCAATACAACCACAACAACAACAACATGAGATCAGTAGACCTATCTGAGAAGCTGGAATTAAGGTGGGATCATGGACAATAGTTGCTGTTTTAGCCGAAACATTGACAGAGACATTCTCAATTCCTGGCAGAGGATTCAATATCTTGTGTATGATCGCTGCCTCTGAACTGCAGCACAGGCCCAACACATGGAATGTGGTCTTCTGCAAGGCCGATGGTAGTTTGGCTTCGACAGTCACCGCCATTGATCTCTTTGGAGCTGCAACCAGGAGTTTGTCAACTGTAATACTAGAGGAATTGTTTGAGAAGCTGGCAGGGTACATCAATCCATATATGTTCACATAGCCAGCATACATGTGCCACAGATTTATTTTGATCAGAATACATCCCACCGTAAATGGTGCATATGACCGAAAGTTGGATTAGATGATCCTAACCTCTGATTAGTGGACATTTTTGTCAGTCTAAACAATTGGATGTCTTTCATTTTAACTGTTTTTCTGATGGACATAATTGGATGGTGAAGATCAAACTTTCAGTGTGATTTCTGGATTATAACGCATCGATGTTGTTTCTGACAGTTGAACGGTTCATGTAGTAGTGTATGCGCCATACGTAAAAGATTGATATGTGATTGAGTATGGATCATCGTCGTCCATCAGTGTATCAGTGCTACTATTCTCATTCTAAGTCAGATGTGTTATTTAATTCAGAAAAGAACATGCCTGGGGGAAGGTGTTGCTGGTGACGTCCCATTGTGAGAGAGAGAGTTATTTAATTCGGAAAAGAACATGCCTGGGGCAGGTGTTGCTGGTGACGTCCCATTGAGAGAGAGAGAGACCTTCAGTGCATTGAAACTTCAAAATGTTGTATCGTTGCGGGTAGGGGTGTACACGAACCGAGCCAGCTCGGTCAACTCGCTCGACTCGGCTCGAAAAAGCTTGACTCAGACTCGAAACTGAGTTCGATCCTAGCTGAGCCGTTTTTTCCGGCTCGCAAATGAGTTCGAGCTGACCCCAGCTCGACTCGACTCAGTATAGGGTGTGTGTGGGTGTATATATATATATATATATATATATATATATATATATATACACACACCCTAAAATGAAATCCTTTTCCCACTTTTCAAATTCCTGCTCCCTCTCTCCCTGGCCCCTGCTCGGCTCAGACTTACGCCCGAGCGAATCCGACTGGTAAATTCTTCCATCCTTCTACTGCCCGCAAGGTTACTGATTGGTGGGCAATGTCATTGGGTGCTTGCTTCTTTGAATTCGTGCATCTACTGTTACTTTGCACTTGAATTGCGTTGTGTTAGTTTCTATCTTGATAGATGTTAGTTCTGAGGTGCAGCCCATTAACGACCCTCCGGGACAACCTGATTGTTACGCTTTGCGACGCAGAGGGGAATGAGATATCTCGAACAGGTTTTATTCCTTGGATTTATTGTGGATTTTTTTTTTTTTTTTTGCCTGTCTTGAATTGCTTGCTGGATTGGTCCATTTGGGATTTCTTGATGGATGGAGGGGATAAATGTGGAGTGGCCTGCTTTGGCAGATGTTGCAACCATGTCGGTGGTTCAGAAGGGTTTGTGGTTTGATTTGTTTCCACTTGAAGGTGGTGGTCTAATGCACATGAAGCTGCAGTTCATACTTAGTGAAGAAGATCATAAGCGGATTCAGGACATGGTATGCTCACATTTTCAATATCGGATGGAAGCTCAAAAGCTCGAAACTGGCTCGAACTCGGCTCGAACTGGTCTGATTGCTGACCCAGCAGAGCCGAGTTCGAGCTAGGTGTGCCTGGTGATCGAGCAGGTCATTCGATCTCAACCAAATGTACACCCCTAGTTACGAGATGCAAGATTTACGAATTTTTATTATAACAGGCCAGTCGATCTCAACCGATGTACAACCCTAGTCACGGGATGCAAGATTTATAAATTTTTACTATAACAGGCCATTCGATCTCAACTAGGGCTCTACACGAACCGGGCTAGCCCGGTTAACTCGCTTGACTTGGCCTGACCCGGAACTAAGTTTGGTCCGGGACAGGCCATTTTCTTCAGCCCGAAACTGAGTTCGGGCCGAGTTCGAACACGTCCCAGTTCGTCCCAACTCGGCCGCTTATATATATATATATATAAATCCTTATCCTAATCATTTGAGACAGAGAAGTGAGAACGGCGCCTGTCCCTTTGTAGATGGAACAGGTCCGAAATTGGCCCAAACTCGCCTGATTGTTGACTAGGCCGAGTTCGGGCCGGACATGTTGGCCTGGTGACCGGGCTGGGCTGGGTTCAGGCTGGGTTTGACAGATGATCGTTCCGGGCCGAATTGAGCCCAGTTAGACTCAGTTCGGTCCGATGTACACCCCTAATCTCAACTGAGCCTCACGAGCAGGTCGCTTCAGTCCATTTTGCGAAAAAAAAATCTTTCTTACAAATCAAAATCACAAATTTAAGAAAAACTTCATATTTTTAATTTGGACGTATCTCATTTGTTTTAGAGTTTTAGCACATGCAGCCTTTTTAAGAATTGTTTCTGTTATGGGTAAAAAAGAGTTGGTTGAGGTCGGCTCAGACATCTGTGCGTGTCACATGGTCAGCTAGCGTCAATCATGACCAAGGAGCTCCTCAATGATGAGCTCGACGCCATGGTCCTCCATGGCCACATTTATGTACAAGCTAAAGTTTAGATTTCCTAAAGAAGCCTCTAAGACATGATCCCGTATAAGACTGAGCATGTCCTGCTCGAAAAACTCGTGAGAGTCCCTGCACCGTACGATAAGATGAAGAGGATGATCATCCCTGATTTCGTCTGTCTTACTAAGGATAAGAGCTCGATTTCAATGCCCAAATACGACGTTCAAGGGCAGATCAGTAGGTTAATAATCTACTCAACATTAAGGGCAAGCTCAACCACGACCCATAGAGGATCCAGGTCGGTAAACTACTCATCGGGATGACTATGTATAAGCCACCTCAAATGCTCGACCTTAGCCTCTTACTACACGTTTCTTCTAATCTCGACCACTCAGAGTTTATCAAAGAGATCTTTGTCGAAAATCTCGAAACATTACCGCGACGCGTTCGATAATAAGATTCCTCTACGATACGCACCTATCAAGTAGAGAGATTGTCATCTACGCCACTGCATCTATCAGCTATAAATAAAAGCCACCTCTCTAATGGAGAAAGGTAAATAAAAAAATCACATCTAAAATCCTACATTTTACTAGACTTAGCTTTCATGTTTGACTTTGGCATCGGAGGGTCCCCTGCTGCAGCCAAGGTCTCCATTTCTGTCTTCTCTTGTAGGTATCAAGTGGTCTAAGGAGGGCATCCAATTTTCTGCATCAACCGTTTCTGATCATACTAGAATCATCAGCATGAGTAAATTAGGACCTTCTATTTTTAGATTATTTTATTATTTTGGTTAAATTCTAGTTTAGTCGACTTAAGACTTCTAATTTGTGTTTTTGCTTTTCTTTATAAGTGTTTCCATCTTTTCTTTTTTATCTTGTGGATTCAAGAATATTCTTATGGATTCAAGGTTTTACATTTTAAGGTAGACATTGATCTTCCTCCTCACACCCTTCTATGCGTTACAATCAAAGGTGAATCTACATTGTTGACAAACCACATCAATGACTCCCACCTACTCTATTATAATCTACATGGATCTTATATATCCCTGGCTAATGATTGGATGGCTATCCGATCAGCCGAAGTGATTTTTTCAGGAGGGTTGGACAAGCAAAGGTGAGCCCACAAGATGGACGTCCATATCAATGACCGGGTCTTCTCTATTATAAATTAATTTGGACTATCCTATTCCTAGCCACTAATTAGATAGTTAGGATCACTAGATCGAAGTACCTCTGAGAGGAATGCACAATCGAAGTTGGGCACATGATCAACATGTCTTTGAGAGGGCTATACAAATCATTGTGCAAACATGATTACGAACCTTCCAATTTTTTAGCTACTTAGTGGTTAAGATCATCAAGTCTAGTTCCTTTTATGAGGATGGACAATCAAAGGCCCGTGATGAATGGTCCTGATCAGTTGCTAGACATCTAATTATTGTATAAATATACATGCATACATACACACACATCATCCAATTTCCTAGCCATGATCAGATGGTTAGGATCATCATATCAAAGTGTTTAAGATGGATCATCGAAGGTGGGACCCCATTATCAATGGTCTAAACCTTCGATCAAATCTTACTTATTTTAATCGATATCGGTTGCCCGTTTTCATGACCATTGAGAGATGGTTCAAATCCTCCTATGACAGTGATTTTAGGAGGAATAGAAAATCAAGATGGCCCTGGATGCTGGATAGGCCATGATCATTGATCTACCTTTTATCTTTATAACCAATAAAGATCATCCATTTCCCCAACATCGATTAAATGGTTGGGATAAAGAAATCAAAGTAAGTTCTCCAAGGGGTAGGCAATCAAATGTGGATCCTACTTTAGATAGATCATAAACTAACAAATAAAGTGAAATTGTATCCTAAATATCGCATGCATATAAATATTTGACAAATGAATGTTTTGAATTTTGATATTTAATTAATTTCATTTCTAGAATGGCATCATTTCTAGAATGGCACAGTGAAACAACGATCAACAGAAATTACAGACGGTTCTTTACCGTCGCATAGTCCGTCTTTTTGCTAGGCAAAGATCATTAGCGGTCAGAATCCGTCTTTAATAATCGACTGCCAGTCTGTCTTGTTCTTTTGTTAGACACGTCTTACCTATGTCTTGTACATTAGATAAACTAGGATGGACCTTTTCTTCTTTTAAAATTTTATGACTTGGTACTAGTTTATTCCTTGTTACCTGATGTTTTGAGTGTTTTTTGCTGTTTGGTATTATTTTTTTGGAAATTTCACCAAGTCCACGTGCTAGTGTGGCACACTTGTGCAAGATCGAACCCGTCCATTTGGTGCAGCACAATGTGCAAATGCGCTGGCCCAAGAATTTGGCCAGTCCATTTATTACTTGGGTGAAGGTGATGATGTAGATCGTCGATCATAGCTTCAGCATACATGTGTGTTCTACCTGTTCAGCAGAGAAGTATGATTCTTGGGTGAGATTACCTTTATGTCAATGTCCACCTAATGGGTGGCTTGGATTTGACACATTTTCCAAAATTCAGATAGTTAAATGTTCCATGTGCCAATTTCTATGAGCCGTCTTCATTTTTGTAATACCATTTCTTGGGAGGGTTTGGCTGGAGCCCTATTTCATGCATTTCTTTCATGTCATGTACTGGGCTTTGGCTTGGCCCAGACCCAAAAATTCAGGCCTAAAAGATAAACAGCATGGATTTGGCTTACTAGCCTAGACTCGAGTGAAGCCTAGACCATCAACAGCCCTATGGATAGAACCCAACCGAGAAATGCAACTGTAAAGCATCCTCAGTCATTTAATGAATATGCTGAGAAAGTGGGGAGTGAATGAATTACAACCATGGACAGTCAATGCAATGGTGCAGGTAATTGTGGGTTTGGATTGGGCCAAAGGGCGCATTTGGATGGGTACCAAATCACGAATTTGGAAATCTTTTAATTCCAATTTTAAAAATTAGGAGATTAATATATTTGAAACTTTGGTTAAATTTACTAATTGCCCAATTAAAAATGGGACATAAATCATATCAAAGTGTCCTTTGAATATTCAAAGTTTTCCACCTATGAAAATAATTGAAGGGGCAAAATGTCCAAAAGCTGCTTACCTTATATTAGTATATATTAATTGTAATATTTACGGTAAGTTAACTTATTGATGGTAATCAACTTGTTAATTGTAATTGTTCTTACCTATTCCAGCTGAGTCCTGTCTCAGCTAATAAGGGCAGAGTATGTGTAATCTATATGGATATGCATGGAGCGGCCAGATGATTTTTTGCGGATATGTGCGGTTATGTCATCGGGAAAAGCGGAGCTGTAATGTATCAATTATGGCCAAATACTAAAAAACGGTTGGGAGTATAAGTGGCTGAGCTTTGATAGTTAAATGATAGATGACAAGCAATCGAGTTCGTACGGTCACTCAACATGAGGCTAACGAGAAAGAAAAAGAAGTAGAACGTGAGAAGCATCCAGGAGGCAATTAGTGGGAAAGGATTACCATAACCGTCGGAACGTGAGAATAATCTAGAATGAAGGGATTATAGCTATAAATAGAAGAAGATCACAACAAAATAATTCGTCTCATATCAAACCAATCAAACCAAAATCTGTCTTTCAATTATCCTTGCAATTATCTCATCAATTTACATTCCTTGGTGTAATAATTTATCTTTCCTGTCGAGTCAATTATGTTCTTAGTATAATAATTTACTTTCTGAACTTGCCATTTACATTTCATAATGTAATTTTTATCATTAATTCAGTAGTTGGTAATCTTAGCTGTAATTAAAGTTCATACTTGCATGTTGGATTTCACCTGATCATCAGAGGAGTATCCTTTAGCAGCTAGCAGTGGTCGACTGTAAAGATTTCTTTCTCATTTCGTTTAATCTGTACTGAAAAGTCCTTCCATATGAAAGACAAATGAGTAACCCATCATCAGATGATGAACCCCACCCTTTAATTATCGTCTGATCCATTTACACATTGAGCGAGTGGCTAAATAGGTAACCGATTTTCTCAGATCTTAGTCATACTTTGTATAAGTCTACTTGGCACTCAAGGTCAGTATTGTTCGATTTGAATTGGAGCCATAATCCCAAATTTGGCATGCCCACACCCATTGTATGAGAAAAAAAAAAGAAGACAAATAGTAATCAATATAGATTATTATATAGTGGTTGACTCTAAACAACCCATACAATAATATATTAGATTGCGGATGTGAGAGTTTTACACTCTCATCACGGGTCCTTAGTGGGAAGGCAGCTAGCATCAAATGTTTGCCATGACTTTTAGCGTGAATCCAATAAATACAACATTATTTTATACCTCTTGATAGAGTTGATGGTGGAAAAGGTTTTGTGTAGCTGCCTTCAATTAGTTGGGATAACGCTTAAATGATGATGATAATTCCACCAGGCACATTTCAGTATATTCCAATGTGAGAAATATTTTGATACTCAAGCAACATGATGGTTGATTCAAGGCAATAAAAATAACCTTGGAAGACACGCAAGTAATTTATATTAAACTAACTTATGAAATCTTATCCACATGGATTCCCATGGATTCAAATTTTCCACGAGAGCCTTTTGCAAGAGCTCAATTTGTTAGAGGAAGTAAGTGAGGCCCACTATGATATATATTTATTGTTGTGCGGGCTGAGTTAAGTTTTAGATCTGCCTCATTTTTTGACAAATCTTAACATCATCTAAAAAAAATAGATGGACAACATGGATTTCATACAAACATCACCTTGGGCTCTAAAAATACTTGTAAAAGCCTTTTGTAGGCAATCCACATCCAATTCTACTAGACTGAGTGTGTTTCAATACTAAGGTCATGAGTTTGAGTGCCCGTGTTGTGTGTGTGTGAGAGACAATGTATAGAAGAAAGAAAGTTAAAAAAAATAAAAAATAAAAAAATAAATTTAAGCTTCTCAATTTCCTGACCATCATATTAGTGGACATATATTGGAAATTTAAAAATATAAAATATCCAACCATCTTATTTCACAAACAAGTGTCCATGAATTGTTCAACCAATCTGATTTCCAGACAGGCTTTTTTTTTTTTTTTTAATAAACACACACCCCCACACACTCACGCTAGTGGAATTTCAACACCAATGGATACTCAACCCTTGACCGGGTGTTGAAACTCCTAAGAGTCTCGCGACAGTTTGTTAACGACAGTATGTTCCACAATTTAGTCGGTTTTATTTAATTTAAATGCAGACCACATGTATAATTTCTGCTGTTTCGATATAAAATAAAACCCCTTCCTGAAAATAAAAACAAAAGGAGGCAACTTTCACTCTGTACAGTATTGACCGGATAACCAATTCATGCATGCACCAATGGTCTTTCGCTTTCGCCTTTTCTTCCACGCCCCTTACCTTATCACAGCCCTGCTGATTCCACGTTTCCATCGCTTGTTGTTTGCATGTGCCAACGTCATATACGTGCCTGGGATTCAAGCCGTTCATGATCGAAGCCCAACCGCGTATGTGCAGCGCAGAACAGGCATCCATGGAAACATCAAGTAGGCTAGATTTGTATGAAAGAAACAGACTGCTAAAAATGATTTACAAATGGTACACATCCCATGCATTCGTATAGCCCACAAGACTATCAGAATAGCCTGATTTTTCTTTCAGACATGTACTGAGATCCCACCTGATGAACAGATTGGATCTCTTAAAAATCAACAACATTAACATATGTGAGCCGCGAGTGTATGGAAATTGCAACTTGGTGGAGAGCACTTCGTATTTCTCTTCAACATTGTTCCAACGCAAGACCCGCAAGCAACTGCCCTCTTTTTTCTTTTCCTTTTTTTTTTTGTTTTTGTTTTGTTTTTCTAAGAGAGGGAATCTCTTTGGGAAAAACCTGTAGCTCTCATCCTTTCGGTTTCTCGAGGAATTAAATGATACTCTGGCAGAGTATAGCTGATCATACGCAGATGTCGACCTGGTACAAGTAGCATATATGGTCGGGCCAAAGCTGTTCGATCATGGGTTTTCTGTAGAGAGTACACGATCCATAAAAACAAAAGTACCAACAACCAGATCCTAAAAATCCAACCAACTGAGATTTGCTACATGAATTTTGGACCTTTGACTGATTTTATTTGGACTGTCCATTTGGTGGTCACCAATTAGACTGCTAGAATTATTGATGTGGTTTTTTGGCCTCTAAACAGTGGGCCAGTGATATTGATTGAAGTGTAATCATGCTTTCAGATGCATGCATGTACGATCTGTACAGCAGATGGTTGCATGCGCATGATCCACCATCCTTCACAAAACATGACATAATTTTCGGTTTTCTCTTATTTGAGGAGATTTTGCTACACTGTGCCCCACAATATTGTTATGATGGTTGATATCATGGTGGGTTATTTTTTCAGTGATCCAAACTATCAATTTGATGAAAAATACGAATGATGGTGGCCACTTTGAAAATATTTATCATAAAAAGATCCTAACCATGGCTCAAAAAAATAAAGTTCAAAGTGACACCTATATTCAAAGGAAGAAAGTTAAATATCAAATATCTGAAATATTCAAATATGATATTCGTCTCACATCACCTATCCATGGTGAGGTCCATCATACAGACGGTTTGGATCATTAATAAATGGTACCATATCCAAGGATATAGTCCCCACACATACCATAACAACACCAATACCAGCGTACCAGTAAATCTCATGTTCTAATCCTGGAACAAAGCAAAGAGAAATTTACGACTGTACGACCCATTTACGGCCTATTTACGAGACCAAGCTCACCTCATTTTACCTTTGCAAGAATAAGCCCCAGCGACTTGTCAAAAGTCGAAAATGCCACTGCTTTTTCCTTCAAGCGGATCGGCTGGTGCTCGAAGACGAGACGCTCACCGATCTCCGAGTTGTACGAACGGTTCAAAAGATATCAAAGTTACATGCCCCACACTTATGTATTTATTTTATCCACAACGTTCATCCATATTTCAAGATCATTTCGGATCATTGTCAAAACAAAAAAATCATATCCAAAGATCAACTGGACCACACCACAAAGAGCAATGGAAAATTGATTTTCACCGTTGAAACTTTTGTAGGGTCCACCATAACATTTATTTTCCATCCAATCCATTCATAAGGTCACAAAGACATGCATGAAGAGGAAAAATAAATTTCATAATGATCCAAAACTTTCGTGGCCCCTAAAAGGATTTCAACAGTAGACATTCAAAGGATAAGAGTAGGCTACGGTGAGACCTATGGCTACGAATTATAATCGTAGCTATAGATACCATAATCCGTAGCCCTAGAGGGCTTTCCGGGGTGGGCTCGCCAAACTAGCGGCCCCCGCGCAAGTTGCTGGCCTGTCCGGCAGGGTCACGCCCATCTTGCAGTCCCTATGGCTACTGATTATAACCGTAGCCATAGACAGACCACCATGACAATAGTCTTCACATTTTTTTAATTTTTATTTTATTTTTAATTTTAATTTTTTTACCTGAAAGACTTTATTCTACCTATAATTTTCTCTAACACATATTTATATATTTATATAAATATGTATATAAAAGCATATAAAACTTTTTTTTCTCTCTTTTTTTTCATTTCTTTCTTATTCATTTAACAAGAATATCTTCTAAACCAAAATTAATTACTTGATATACCCTATATGATTTTGGGGTAGGAGAAACTACTTTAGCCAATCAACCTGGGTATTTTCAAAGATTCCATCAGGTTGATGGTTGAAAATCCATTTCATTTACTTCGCGATCAATTTCAATCATTTCACGATCAATTTCAATCATTTCGCGGTTAATTTAATTCATTTCATTTACTTTGTGATCAATTTCAATCATTTCGCGGTCAATTTCAATCATTTTGCAGTTAATTTAATTCATTTCATTTACTTTGTGATCAATTTCATGCATTTCACGATCAATCTCGGCGATTCCCCTTCACTTCACGGTCAATTCCGTGCATTTTACGGTCAATATCCTTCATTTCCCTTCATTTATGAAAATGACCGTAAATCAACATGGAATCGCCAGGAATGACCGTGAAATGCATGAAAATGACCGTGAAATGTGTGGAAATGATCGTGAAGGGAATTGACCGTAAAATGCATGGAAATGACTGTGAATCAACACAAAATCGCCAGAAATAACTGTGAAATGTATAAAAATGACCATGAAGTGAAGCGAATTGACCGTGGAATGCAAGGAAATGACCATGAATTAACATGGAATCACCAGGAATGACCATGAAATGCATGGAAATGACCGTGAAGTGAAGCGAATTGACCATGATATGCGTGAAAATGACCGTGAAGTGAAGGGAATTGACCGTGAAATGTGTGGAAATGACCATGAATCAACACAAAATCACCGAGAATGACCGTGAAATGCGTGGAAATGACCGTGAAGTGAAGGGAATTGACCGGGAAATGCATGGAAATGCCCGTAAATCAACACGGAATCGCCAGGACTGACCGTGAAATGCATGAAAATGACCGTGAAGTGAAGCGAATTTACTGTAAATGCGTGGAAATGACCGTAAAGTGAAGGGAATTGACTGTGAAATGCATGGAAATGACCGTGAAGTGAAGCGAATTGACTGTGAAATGCATGGAAATGACTGTGAAGTGAAGGGAATTAATCGTGAAATGCATGAAAATGACGGTGAATCAACACAGAATCGCCGAGAATGATTGTGAAATGCATGGAAATGACCGTGAAGTGAAGCGAATTGACCGTGAAATGCGAGGAAATGACCGTAAAGTGAAGGGAATTGACGTGAAATGTATGGAAATGACCGTGAATCAACACGGAATCGTCGAGAATGACCGTGAAATGCATACAAATGACCGTGAAGTGAAGGGAATTGACCGTGAAATGCATGGAAATGACCATGAATCAACACGAAATCGCCGGGAATGACCATGAAATGCATGGAAATGACTGTGAAGTGAAGCGAATTGACCATGAAATGTGTGGAAATGACCGCGAATCAACACGAAATCGCCGAGAATACCGTGAAATGCATGGAAATGACTGCGAAGTGAAGTGAATTGACCGTGAAATGCATTGAAATGGCCATGAAGTGAAGGGAAATGACTGTGAAATGCATGAAAATGACCGTGAATCAATACAGAATCGCTGGGAATGACCGTGAAATGCATGGAAATGATCGTGAAGTGAAGCGAATTAATCGTGAAATGCGTGGAAATGACCGTGAAGTGAAGGGAATTGACCGTGAAATGCGTGGAAATGACTGTGAAGTGAAGGGAATTGACCGTGAAATGCGTGGAAATGACTGTGAATCAACACGGAATCGCCGAGAATGAGCGTGATATGCATGGAAATGACTGTGAAGGGAAATGACTGTGAAGTGTAGCGATTGGACCGTGAAATGGGCGAAAATGACCGGGAAGTGAAGGGGCATGACCATAAAATTTGTGGAAATGACAGTGAAGTGAAGGGGCATAATCATGAAATGTGCGAAAATAATCGTGAATCTTGGCGAATGGACCGTGAAATGTGCGGAAATGACCATGAAGTGAAGGGGCATGACTGTGAATCAACACGGTATGCATGGAAATGACCGTGAAGAGCAGCGATTGGACCGTGAAATGTGCGAAAATGACAGTGAAGTGAAGGGGTATGACCGTGAAATGCGTAGAAATGACCATGAATCAACACGGAATAGGCAGAAATGACCGTGGTATGCATGGAAATAGCCGTGAAGTGAGGCGATTGGACCTTGAAATGTGCGTAAATGACAGTGAAGTGAAGGGGCATGACCGTGAAATGCGCCAAAATGACTGTGAATCAACACGAAATTGTCGGGAATGAGCGTATATGCATGGAAATGACCGCGAAGTGAGGCGATTAGACCGTGAAATGGGTGGAAATGACCGTGAAGTGAAGGGACATGACCGTGAAATGCACCGAAATGACCGTGAATCAACACAGAATAGGCGGGAATGACCGTGATATGCATGGAAATGACCGTGGAGTGTAGCGATTGGACCGTGAAGTGCACGAAAATGACCATGAAATGCATCGAAATGACTGCGAATCAACACGGAATAGGCGGAAATGACCAGAGTATGCATGGAAATGACCGTGAAGTGAAGTGATTGAACTGCAAAATGCGTAAAAATGACCGTGAAGTGGCGGGCATGATCGTGAAATGCACCGAAATGGCTGTGAATCAACACAGAATAGGTGGGAATGACTGTGATATGCATTGAAATGATCGTGAATTGAGGTGATTGAACCGTGAAATGCGCGAAAATGATCATGAAGTGAAGGGTCATGACTGTGAAATGCGCTGAAATGACCATGAATCAGCACGGAATAGGTAGGAATGACTGATATGCATGGAAATGACCGTGAAGTGTAGTGATTGGACCGTGAAATGTGTAAAAATGTCCGTGAAGTGAAGGGGCATGACCATGAAATGTGTCGAAATGACCGTGAATCAACACGGAATAGGCGGGAATGACCATGGTTTGCATGGAAATGACCGTGAAGAGAAGTGATTGGACCATGAAATATGCGAAAATGATCGTGAAGTGAAGGGGCATGCCGTGAAATGGGCCGAAATGACCATGAATTAACACGGAAGAGGTGGGAATGACCGTGATGTGCATGGAAATGACCGTGAAGTGTAGTGATTGGACCGTGAAATGCACGAAAATGACTGTGAAGTGAAGGGGCATGACCGTGAAATGCGTCGAAATGATCGTGAAACAACACAGAATAGGCGGGAATGACTGTGGTATGCATGAAAATGACCGTGAAGTGAAGCGATTGGACCGTGAAATGCACAAAAATGACCATGAAGTAAAGGGGCATGACCATGAAATGTGCCAAAATGACCATGAATCAACATAGAATAGGCGGGAATGACCGTGATATGGATGGAAATGACCGTGAATTGAGGCGATTGGACCGTGAAATGCGAGAAAATGACCGTGAAGTGAAGGGGCATGACCATGAAATGTGTCGAAATGATCATGAATCAACACGTAATAGGCGAAAATGACCGTGATATGCATGGAAATGACCGTGAAGTGTAGATTCACAGTCATTTCGGTGCATTTCCATGCATGTCACAGTCATTTCCGCCTATTCTGTGTTGATTCACGGTCATTTCGGCGCATTTCACGGTCATGCCCCTTCACTTCACGGTCATTTTTGCCCATTTCACAGTCCAATCGCCTCACTTCATGGTCATTTTCATGCATATGACGCTCATTCCTGGCGATTTTGTGTTGATTCACGGTCATTTTGGCGCATTTCACGGTCATGCCCCTTCACTTCATGGTCATTTTCGTACATTTCGCGATCCATTCGCCTCACTTCACGGTCATTTCTATGCATATCACGGTCATTTCTGGCTATTCTGTGTTGAGTCACAGTCATTTCGGCACATTTCAAGGTCATGCCCCTTACTTCACGGTCATTTCTGCCCATTTCACGGTCTAATTGCCTCACTTCACGATCATTTTCATGCATATTATGCTCATTTTTGACGATTCTGTGTTGATTTACGGTCATTCCCTCCTATTCCGTATTGATTCACGGTCATTTCGGCGCATTTCACGGTCATGCCCCTTCACTTCACGGTCATTTCTGTGCATTTCGCGGTCCAATTGCTTCACTTCACAGTCGTTTCCATGCATTCCACGGTCATTCCTGCCTATTCTATGTTAATTCACGGTCATTTCGTCGTATTTCACAATCATGCCCCTTCACTTCACGGTCATTTCTGCGCATTTCAAGTCTAATCGCTACACTTCACAGTCATTTCCATGCATATCACGGTCATTCCCGCCTATTCCGTGTTGATTCACGGTCATTTTGGTGCATTTCACGGTCATGGCCCTTCACTTCACGGTCATTTCCGCGCATTTAACGGTCTAATCGCCTCAATTCATGGTTATTTTCATGCATATCACGGTTATTCCGGCCTATTCCGTGTTGATTCACAGTCATTTCGGCGCATTTCACGGTCATGCCTCTTCACTTCATGGTCATTTTCGTGCATTTCGTGGTCTAATCGCTTCACTTCATGGTCATTCTCATGCATACCACGATCATTCCTGCCTATTCTGTGTTGATTCATGGTCATTTTGACACTTTTCATGGTCATACCCCTTCACTTCACGGTCATTTTTGTGCATTTCACGGTTGTCACGCCCTAAACTCAGAAACCGGGCTCACAAAATTCTCGATCGCCAAATCCGGTGCTGACAGCCTCCGTAGTACCCCATTCTCCACTCCCAGCGTATATATGCCAGATTCCGATCATGGGATTCTATAAGGAGGATTTTTCAATGTACATTTATCTCGTAATAAGCATAACCACAAGATTACCCGTATCATAAAGGCAACATCATCAAATATACACTAATATAATCATTTGAGTACAATGCTGAAAGGAAAATACATAAATAAAAAATCAAGCTCTAGAAGACCGCTGTATACTCCAAGCTCAACACTGCTGCAACCTAACATCGCCTGCACACATCTATCGTGTATAAGCTTATAGAAAGCTTAGAGAGTGGTGTAAGTGTGTGCACAAGGTAAGTGCCAAGTATTCAATACAATGCCAGAAATACTGGTAATCTATAAATCGTACAATGTCGGAGTAAGCAGAAATACTGACAAGATCATGAATTATCAGAGTAAACAGAAGTACAGACAAAGTCAAAAATCACACAATAAGAGAGTAAGCAGAGATACTGACAAGTGCATAAGTTATACAATATTAGAATACATAATACAAATCAACTATACAAATGAGGAGTCATAGAGAGCCAAATATCAGATGTAGAGGACATAATGCAATATACAATCCTAATGAGTAGCACGAATAGCATCAGCCGTACCATATGCCGCGGATGTAATACAACATACAATGCGAATGGAATGACTATGCTGGAGTGTGAAGTCGGGATGATAGTACGTAGTATCGCAGGCTACAGGGTCCACCACAGAGACTTCTATCCAAACCAGTCCCATACCTAAATTTGGATAGTCAGTCTCAATGTGGTAAACTCTTAATCTCAGGTTAGTCGCGCGCCCCAACCGAAATCCTGACCACTGCGAAGGTACACGTAACAAATAGTTACGCACTACTAGCCCGAGTAGATAGTAAATGAATGAATGAATGAGTATACAACTCCTGCTCAATAAGTCCACATATCAGTACAGTTCATCTTTGGGATCATCACTAGGGTTTAGTACACTCCAAATGGCATTGTCTCTCTCCCAGCAGCACAGTCCAAGTGAGCGTAAGAAACCTCACTATCCGTCTCGCCAATAGTCTGCCAATACCATCCGGCACGTTGATAGCGGACTCATTCATGAGCTGGTCAAACTCAGCCTAGCTATGCCCCCTATGCTCGAGCGGGTAAGGCCACACCCCCTTCCAACCGACCATGACACAGTGAGAGACGCGACCTCCTGGTATTCAGCACTTGAGCGCTCATGTATCCATTCGGTCTCGACGTTGGGGCGTCTCCTGGCCCAGAGGTTTGGGGATTTTCATCCAGGGACATCTATGACGCCCGTATGCTAGAAGTAAACATTTTCGGTGTCTCATCTAGGCATCTATGATATGCCTGTAGAGGCTATGACCCTGATGTCGCTAGGGCGTACAGTAATCACAACTCATAATGTAAGATGCATGAGTCACACAATCCAATCATGCATCAATCTTGCGCATGTCGTGCGCTCATGTGAGATAACCTCCGCTTATCAGGGAGTCTCATATCATCCTACACAATGACATATGCAATGGCCAATCACATCTCATAACAAACATGCAGATGATGCGTATGGGCATGTATCATGATGCTATGCTATCACATACTCATAGTCCGTATCAACAATCGGCCTCGATAATGTGGACATTTAACCAACGTTGCCCTAAGGAATGACTCACATAGATCCAAACATATAATGGGCCCACGGCCTCACATAAGGACCTAGTATACAATACAATGAGCCTTACTCAAGGGTTACATGTACACAACAGGTGGGCCTTGCTCATTGGCCTAACATACATCACAATAGGCTCCTTCACCTGGCCCTCAAATGCATCACAATGAGCCTCATCACCTAAGCCTCAATATACATCACATTGGGCCTTAGACATGGGTTGAATACACATCATGTCGGGCCTCAAATATGAATCGCATGTACATCACATTGAGCCCCGACAATCGGAATCGGCAATCGGCCATGACAAATCAAAATTGATAATCGGCCTCGATCGATAATTGGCAATCGGCCACGATAAATGAAAATCGATAATCGGCCTTTATCGATAATCAAAAATCGACCACGACGAATCAGAATTGGTAATCGGCCTTGATCGATAATTGACAATCGGCCACGACGAATTAGAATCAGAATTGGCGTTGACGCAAGGCGGGATCCATGGGTGGACAGCTGATAATGGACCAAGCAATATTAATGGGGCCCAATTGTTTGGGGTAACCCACTTGAGAATGACGAGAATGAGCCTAACCAAGCCTAAGGGAAGGTCACAATGAGGACTTTCAACCATCGTTGCCCATTAATGTGGACATTTAACCATCATTGCTCCTAAGGAATGACCCACATATAGTCAAACGTATCGTAGGCCCATCGCCTCATATAAGGTCCTAATACACATCACTATGGGTCTCACTCATGGGCCAAATACTCATCACAGTGGGCCTTAGCACATGGGTCATGATTACATCACATTAGGCCTTGCCTTGGGCCTCGAATACATCATAATGGGCCACAACCCATGGGCTTCAAATACACAATAGGTGAGCCCTATACATGTGCCTTATACACAATAGGTGGGCTACACTAATGGGCCTCATACACATCAAGTGAACCATATCACATGGGCCACACCAGTGGGCCTCATATATAACAAGTGGACCGCATTCACGGGCCGAAAATATATCATAATGGGCCACGACATATGGGCCGAAAACACATCTCAATGGGCCTCACCACTGGGGCCTCAACTACCTCAAGTGGGCCTCATCACATCACATTGGCCTTGAAAAATGGGCCTTATACAATTCAGATTGGGCCGTTTGGATCACGTGGGTCCCACGTCCCATGTGGACGGATGGACGGAATGGATATAAAATAAATACATCATTGTGGGACACGTTGGATGGCGTAGATAAGACACAAAATCAAGGTGGGGTCTCATCAGCACCGTCCAGATATGGTCAGTGGCGATACAAAATACATACGGCAAGGTGGGACCCACCATAACGTTTATTTTCCATTCAATCTGTCTATACTTCCAAAGAGTTTCGATGGTGGATGATCAACCCCCATTGATTTCTGCAGTGTGGTCCACCTGATGGATGGCTGGATCTAACACACATTTCATGGTGGGTCCCATCCAGATGGATGGCTAGGATGAAGCAAACATCCCATGCGGGACCCACAGAACTGGCTGACGCAAGTACAACAGCTACTTGCTGCGGTTACAGCCCACCGTCCATCAGATGGACGGTCTGGATGGAGAACAGATGGAGGGTAGGAGGATAAAACATACTCTTCACAGCGTGGCCCGCGGTACTTGCGGTTGCACATATAGCAGCAGTTGCAGCAACTGCTGGCCCACCTCCATCAGACGGACGGTTTGGATTCAAATAGATGGACGGTGGGGATTTGACCCACTTGCTGACATAAACACCTCAGTTATATGCTGGTGTGGTGGTAGACCAGCCAATCCTCTCTCACGGTGGGTTGGTCCCACGTGCTGGGCTCAGCACGGTGCACGTCCACCAGAGATTTGCATCTGCCTCGCATGGGCCAGGGGATTGGATGGACAACGTTGATGAAGGATATACATCGGGGCCCCACGGTTCCGTCCAGATGGATGGACGACTTGGATATACCATCATGGAGGGGTCCACACGAGTGGTCAGTGTGGATGCAGCACTCGTGCATTGAATGGGGTCCACGGACGTGGCTACAAATGTATGCCCACACGTGTGGCCTACACCAATGTGATAAAACATCTGCAACACGATGCGTCCCTCACATATGGACGGCGTGGATTAAAACCATATATCATGGTGCACGCCAAACCAGCACCATCCATCAATATGCATCGAGGTGGGTCCCATCCCACAAGTGCAGTACGTGTGGGTGGGCCCCACATCCAAACATGAAGACGGTGTACTCCTCCTGGGATTTGAATCCGCCTCATTTGCAGGCCCTGGAATAATAAGGGAGGCTGGATGGACGGTATACATACACCATGGTACGTCCTCACCAGCGGATGAATGGCCTGCAAAAAATTAAGGTGGGCCCCATAGAACTTGGTGACGTCAACTGCTGGTGGGACCCACAGAGCTTGCTGCAGCTACACAGCTGGCACGAGATACACCAGCCAATCCGATTGATGGACAAACAGTGTGGATAAAATCCACACATCAGGTGGGTGTCACCGTCCAGATCTGCTGGATGGTGTGAAATTCTCACACACACCAAGGTGGGCTCCACGTGATGGATGGCATACACGCATCAGGTAGGCCGCACCTACCATCAATCACCACAAATAAATAAATAAATAAATAAAAGGGAGGAGAGGGAAAAGAAGAGAGAGATCGGTCGCGGGAGGGGCCCCGCCACTATGGGCCCCTCAATACTTATATCAAATGGGTCCCACCACATGTGGGCCCTCAAATCATCAAATCTAAACAAAAAAAATCACCCACAAATAATGAAGATTCACCCACCTTTCTTGCTTCTTCTTAGATCAATGGCAAGCTAAACTCCTCGGCTACCACTTTGATGGAGGATGATGGTAATTGGACGGTGGAGATTGAAGATAGGGAGGTGGGCCATACCAAGCTCTCCTCTCTTGGAGATAGCTTGGACGTGGGTTGCTCTCATGGAGCTTGGGAGAGAATGAGAGAGAGAGAGAGATGAGAGAGAGGTGATGTGAATGATGGAGTGATGGGGAGAGAGATGGGTGAGGTGATGGGAAGGTTGACTTTTGGGGATGGGTAGTTGTACTTGGGGATGGATGAGTGATGTGTACTTGATTGATGGGATTGATGGGATTGATTCTCTTGGGTTTTACAACGCGCAGCGTTTTCCTTAAATTGAACGCGGGCCCACATCTCCTGGCCTGGGTATCGCCTCGATGCATAATATGCAACGATGGAACTGCGGCGACGGTGCGGTCGCACTGGTACAAGTCTCGTGTCAAACTAACTTTGGGATATGGGATATGACTCATGGTTGCGCGCAATTGCCGATTACGGATCGCAGGTCACCGAAATTCGACCGGGATGACCGTAGAAGCATATGGAACAGTATGGGCTAGGATACGGGTCTTACAACGGTCCAATCGCTACACTTCACAGTCATTTTCATGCATATCACGGTCATTCTCTCCTATTCCGTGTTGATTTACGGTCATTTTAATACATTTCTTGGTCATTTTCGTGCATTTCACGGTCTAATCGCCTCAAATCACAGTCTTTTCCTTGCATATCACAGTTATTCCTGCCTATTCCGTGTTGATTCACGGTCATTTTGACATATTTCACGGTCATGCCCCTTCACTTCACGGTCATTTCCGTACATTTCGCGGTTTAATCGCTTCACTTCACGGTCATTTCCATGCATACCACGGTCATTCCTGCCTATTCCGTGTTGATTAAGTCATTTTGACGCATTTCACGGTTATGCCCCTTCACTTCACGGTCATTTCCGCGCATTTCACTATCCAATCACTGCACTTCACGGTCATTGCCAAGCATATCACGGTCATTCCCGCCTATTCTGTGTCGGTTAACGATCATTTCGGTGCATTTCATAGTCATGCCCCTTCACTTCAAGGTTATTTTCGCTCATTTCACGGTCCATTCGCTTCACTTCATGGTCATTCCCATGCATTCCACGATCATTCCTGCCTATTTCGTGTTGGTTCACGGTCATTTTGATACTTTTCATTGTCATGCCCCTTCACTTCATGATCATTTTCGTGCATTTCACGGTTCAATCGCTACACTTCACGGTCATTTTCATGCATATCACGATCATTTTCGTCTATTCCGTATTGATTTGCGGTCATTTCAGTGCATTTCATGGTCATTTCTGCGCATTTCACGGTCCAATCGCCTCAATTCACAATCTTTTTTATGCATATCATGGTCATTCCCGCCTATTCCATGTTGATTCACGATCATTTCGGCGCATTTCACGGTCATACTTCACGGTTATTTTTGCGCATTTCATGGTTCAGTTGCTTCACTTCACGGTCATTCCCGCCTATTCCCTGTTGTTTCGCGGTCATTTCAACGCATTTCACGGTCCAATAACTACACTTCACGATCATTTCTATGCATATCACAGTCATTCTTGCCTATTCCATGTTGATTCACGGTCATTTCAGCCCATTTCACGGTCATGCCCCTTCACTTCATGGTCATTTCTGGGCATTTCGCGGTTCAATCGCTTCACTTCACAGTCATTTTCATGCATAGTATGGTCATTCCCGCCTATTCCGTGTTGATTCACGGTCATTTCGACACATTTCACAATCATTTTCGCGCATTTCACGGTCCAATCGCTACACTTCACGGTCATTTCCATGCATATCACGGTCATTCTCGCCTATTCCGTGTTGATTCACGGTCATTTCGGCGCATTTCACGGTCGTGCCCCTTCACTTCACGGTCGTTTCCGCGCATTTCGCGGTTCAATCGCTTCACTTCACCTTCATTTACATGCATACCATGATCATTCCTGCCTATTCCGTATTGATTCACGGTCATTTCTACACATTTCGTGGTTCAATCGCTTCACTTCATCGTCATTTCCATGCATACCACGGTCATTCCAGCCTATTCCGTGTTGATTCACGGTCATTTTGATGCATTTCATGGTCATTTTTGAGCATTTCACGGTCCAATCGCTACACTTCATGGTCATTTCCATGCATATCACGGTCATTCCCGCATATTCCATGTTGATTCACGGTCATTTCGACGCATTTCACGGTCATGCCCCTTCACTTCACGGTCATTTCTGCCTATTTGACGGTCCAATTGCCTCACTTCACGGTCATTTCCATGCATATCGCGCTCATTCCCAGCGATTCCGTGTTGATTGACGGTCATTTTAGCGCATTTCACGGTCATGCCCCTTCCCTTCATGGTCATTTACGCGCATTTCAAGGTCCAATTGCCTCACTTCACGGTCATTTTCATTCATACCACGGTCATTCCCGCCTATTCTGTGTTAATTCACGGTCATTTCGATGCATTTCATGGTCATGCCCCTTCACTTCACGGTCATTTTTGCGCATTTTGTTGTCCAATCGCTGCACTTCACGGTCATTGCCATGCATATCATGGTCATTCCCACCTATTCCGTGTTGATTCATAGTCATTTCGACACATTTCATGGTTATGCCCCTTCACTTCACGGTCATTTCTGCGCATTTCACAATCCATTCGCCAAGATTTACGGTCATTTCCATGCATATCACAGTCATTCTTGACGATTCCGTGTTGATTCACGATCATTTCGGCGCATTTCACGGTCATGCCCCTTCACTTCACGCTAATTTCCACGCATTTCACGGTCCATTCGCCAAGATTCATGATAATTTTCATGCATATCACAGTCATTCTCGCCTATTCCGTGTTAATTCATGGTCATTTCGGTGCATTTCACGGCCATGCCCCTTCACTTCACGGTCATTTTTGCACATTTCGCGGTTCAATCGCTTCACTTCAGCATCATTTCCATGCATACCATGGTCATTCCGCCTATT
The DNA here is from genome assembly GCA_037074715.1 of Magnolia kwangsiensis. Lineage (NCBI taxonomy): Eukaryota > Viridiplantae > Streptophyta > Magnoliopsida > Magnoliales > Magnoliaceae > Magnolia > Magnolia kwangsiensis. The sequence goes on from CM073581.1 coordinate 106,148,534, forward strand.
CCGTGTTGGTTCACGGTCATTTCGATGCATTTCATGGTCATTTCTGTGCATTTCACGGTCCAATCGCCACACTTCATGTTTTTTTTTTTTTTAAATTATTTTACTCACGCACATGCACCCCCCACACACTCACGCCACACACTCCACACACGCACACCGTGGGATTTCACCACCATGGGTACTCGAACCCTTGACCCGGTGTTGAAACTCCAAGGAGTCTACCACCCGGGTAAGAGTAAGGACCCGGGTGGTAGACTTCTTCATGGTTATTTCCATGCATATCACGGTCATTCCCGCCTATTCCGTGTTGATTCACGGTCATTTCGACGAATTTCACGGTCATGCCCCTTTACTTCATGGTCATTTCTGCCCATTTGACGGTCCAATTGCCTCACTTCACGGTCATTTCCATGCATATCACACTCATTCCCGGCGATTCCGTGTTGATTCACGGTCATTTTAGCGCATTTCACAGTCATGCCCCTTCCCTTCATGATCATTTACGCACATTTCAAAGTCCAATCGCCTCACTTCATGGTCATTTCTATTCATACCATAGTCATTCCCACCTATTTTGTGTTAATTCACGGTCATTTCGACGCATTTCACGGCCATGCCCCTTCACTTCACGATCATTTCTGCGCATTTTATTGTCCAATCGCTGCACTTCACGGTCATTGCCATGCATATCACAGTCATTCCCGCCTATTCCATGTTGATTCACGGTCATTTCGGTATATTTCATGGTCATGCCCCTTCATTTTATGATCATTTTCGCGTATTTCATAGTCCATTCGCCAAGATTCACAGTCATTTCCATGCATATCACGGTCATTCCTAGCGATTCCGTGTCGATTCTCGGTCATTTCGGCCCATTTCACGGTCATGCCCCTTCACTTCCCGCTCATTTCCGCCCATTTCACGGTCCATTCGCCAAGATTCACGGTCATTTTCATGCATATCATGGTCATTCCCGCCTATTCTGTGTTGATTCACGATCATTTCGGCACATTTCAAAATGGCATGCGCGGATTGACCGTGAAATGCATGAAAATGACCGTGAATCAAAACGGAATCGCCGGGATTGATCGTGAAATGCATGGAAATAACCGTGAAGTGTAGGGAAATAACCGTGAAATACATGGAAATGACCATGAAGTGAAGGGAATTGACCGTGAAATGCATGAAAATGACTGTGAAATGAAAGGGAGTTCTCCTTCACAATCATTTTCGGCGATTCCGTTTAATTTCACGGTCATTTCCTGTGATTCCGTTTCACTTCATGGTCATTTCCATACACTTCACGGTCAATTCCCTTCATTTCACGGTCATTTTCATGCATTTCATGGTCAGATTACTTCACTTCACAGTCATTTTCATGCATTTCACGGTCATTTTTGGCGATTCCTTTTTATTTCACAGTCATTTCCATGTATTTCACGGTCAATTCCTTTCACGGTCATTTCCATGCACTTCACGATCATTTCCATGCATTTCACGGTCATTGACCTGATGAAATCTTGGAAAATAACCAGGTTGGTTGGCTAAAGTAGCTTCTCCTACCCTAAAATCATATAGGGATCATCGCATAACTAATTTTGGTTTAGAAGATATACTTTTTAAATGAATAAAGAAAGAAATGAAAAAAAGAAAGGAAAAAAATTTTATATGCTTATATATACATATTTATATAAATATGTGTTTGAGAAAATTGTAGGTAGAATAAAGTTTTCTATGTAAAAAATAAAATAAAATTTATTGACTGCTATGGCTAAAGTTATAATCCGTACCCATAGGGGTGATAGATGGGCATGCCCCTGCCGAATAAGTCAGCGAGTGGCGTGGGGCTGCCCCGGACAGTCCACAATGGCTACGGATTTTGAAAGAAATGCTACGGTTATAATCTGTAGCTAAATTTCCTTGTATAAAAAATAAAAAATCTGCTTTCCTTTTTTTTTAATTTAATTTTTTTAATTTTTATGTCGAATCTTTGTTGTTATTGTGGTCCCATCATAAGATCTACGTTGTATCCAAACCGCCCATATATTTGGTGAGCTCATGTTAAGGCTTGTGACAGAAAATAAGACAGATCTAACTATCAAGTAGACTACACTGTAAAAGGCAGTGGGGAAGGGTTCGAGTGCCCATGGTGGTGAAATCCCACGGTGTACGTGTGTTCATGTGGTGTGAGCGTGTGGGGTATGTGTGCGAGTGTAAAAAAAAAAAAAAAAGCAATAGGAAATTGAACGTCTACCATTGAAACCTTTTAGGGGTTACAGAAGTCTTGGATCATTATGAAATTTTGTTTTTTCTCTTTATCTAGGTTTTTGTGACTTTATGAATAGATTGGATGGGAAATAAATGTTATGGTGGGCCTACAAAATTTTTAACGGTGAAAATCAATTTTCCTGCTGTTCTTTATGGTGTGGTCCAGTTGATATTTGGATATGATTTTTTTTCCAGATAATGCTCCAAAATAATATCGAAATGTGAATGAACATTGTAGATATAATAAATACATAAGTGTGGAGCCATGTAACGTTGATCTTTTTTGAACCGTTCGTACAAGTCGGATTTTGAGGAGCGTCAGCGCTGTTTTCCCGCTTGAAGGAAAAAGCAGGGGGCATTTTCGGCCTTCGGGAAAGCGTCCGTACATCTGGGGCTTATTCTTGTAAGGTAAAATGAGATGGGCATCCTCTCGTAAATGGGCATAAATGGGTCGTACAGTCGTAAATTTCACCAAAGCAAGAGAGCTAAGAGAAGCAATCTCACCACATCCTGCCACTCAAGCAAATAATATTCAATGATAAGAAATTTGCTAATCACGGGCGCGCGTGCAATAAATTTTATATTCACGCCACACATATACCATCATGGAAATCAGTGCGAGATCCAATCCATCCATCAGATTGTTCATGTTTTCCCAAAGATAAATCTACTCTACTCAACATGTGAGGTCCAATATTTGAAACAGATGGGTGTACTAAAAAACTCCAGCCAAGTTTTTCATAGCCCAAAATTCGTTTCACAAAACCTAACCAGTGGTGCCTTTCATATGTTGGACATTGGAAAAAATGGTTTGCTAGCACGTGTGGCACGGACCTAAGCATTATTGCACACGCGTGTGAGTTTAGCGAAGCTCCAACGACAATAGAAAATAGAAAAGAAATACCAAGCAACCTTATCAAAAGGTCACACCCCATTGGTGGGGTCCGTGGGACCAGCTCCATTTGTCAGAAATTGGAATGATAAGCTTCCCATCTTCTTCTTTGTTTGGACAAACCTTCCACCCCAGAACAACAGGACACATCACAAGGCTGCTAATGTGGAAATACCGCCAAAGAATCCTATCTTGATCCAATAATTCAACTCAATCTTGGAATCAAAACACACCTATATTTGATTCACCAACTTTATGGCTCCCTCTATGAAGAAAGATTCAAGTGAGATGGATTTGGAAGAGTGGGAATTCCTCCCTGATTCTGGCTACCTTGATTTCCCACATAGAAATGGAAAGAAGGGTTTTGATCCAAAAGGTGCGGATGATTTGGATTACTTCATATGCCCTTCACTTCTTTCTCCTCGTGGGATAGAAAAATCCGAGAATTCGAGTCTTTTGGGGGATGGAAATCAGCCGGTTTCAATGGTGGAGAAGAACCCATATCCGGAATTGGTAAAAGATATCGGTGAAGTTCCGTTAGTCAAGATTGGTACTGTATCTTCACCGACAGTTTCTCCAAAATTAGCAGCAGATCAGGACATGATCTCGCAAGTCTTCTTCAAGAAAGCGAAGGAGAATGAATTCGTCGACATGAAAATGGACTCCCCTAGGTCCAGCAATAGGTCACTCAAGCCTCAAATTGAGGTGGGACCATTCCAATTTGAGGAGAAAGAAGAGGCCCATGAAGGCGATGGTGTTGAAGAGAACAAGCCTTCTAAGGAGGTAACAGAACAAGAGAATGGAAAGAATTACATGGGTTCAGAGATCAAAGAGAGAGGCTGTTGGGAAGGTTGTGGTTTGAACATTTGGAAATGGAGGGTCACTGGAATTGGAGCAATTTGCTCAATTGGAATGGCTGCTGCTACTATTTGTGTATTGATCTTGGGCAGCAACCAAAGGCATAAGCAACATGAAAACCAGAAGCTTCAGTTTCAGATCTACGCCGACAACAAGGTATGCAGATTCTTCACAGACCCATTACCCAAAATTCATCAAATTAGCATACCAAAATTAAAAATCTTCAAAATATTGCCTATCAAATTCAAAATTCTGCATCAAGGTCCTGAATATTAGTCGATCATCTTCAATTCAATCAATTTTAATCTCTTTATGTTGTATTCTTCAACTGTTTCGATTTGTGGTTTGTAGAGTATTAAACAAGTGGTCCACCATGCTACCAGATTGAACCAGGTGATTTCAGCTGCAAGTCTCCCTCTGACTAGAGCACATATAATATTCGGAGGTTCCTACGACGGTCGTTGAGCACCTAATGTTGAATCCCTTCATAAAGATCAGATATATTGGTATTGATCATGTTGTATTCTATCATTTACTCAAGTATTTGTACATAGAAAAGTAATATGATGGATATATTATGAGAAGGTTGTATAAAACTTCCATAGTTTATCATGAGCAGTTTAATTTATCTGGAAGAAAATCTGGCGTAAATGAGCTTTAATGTAAGAGTGTAATTCCAGATGATTACAGTTACACTCGATTAATAGAATTTGTTATGCTATTAACAATGATTTTTAGTGTAATGAACAGAAAGTGTGGAAATTTACTGCTTGCTAATCAAAACAGAACACAATGAAAGGGTGAGATTGATTCGATCAAATGACTTTCATGATAAGCAAGACCATTTAATTATGAATGGTAATTAAATGCCACTAGTAGTCATTAACTACAAAGTTTGAAATCATCCAATCAGTGTTTTGTTTTTCCAAGTAACCAAAAGAAGGCCCCCTCCATAGTATATTTCCAGAGCAGGATTGGCATATGGGCAATCAAACGACCTGATGGTCCAAAATCAACAGATACGTGCATTAATCTTATGGAGGAGATGGTTTTGAGAGAATGGGATTTCTTTCTCTTCCAATTCTGTCATTCCATCAACCAAGTCTGGGAATGAGCGGTTCTTGGGCAAGCAAAAGCAAAATTTTGAACAGGGCTGGCACAAAGGTCCTGGCCCATAAAATCTGAGCTGATCAACCATCGGGTGGGCTGCCTATCTGATAGTTGCTTGTTTAGAGAACTTAAAAAATAATAATAAATAAATAAATAAAAATAAAATTTTCCTATTATAAAATATCTGATAGATTGAGTTACATGGACTGATTAGTTTGAATTCTTTGAGTCTGCTCAGAGTCTTGATGTTTCACCATACTCCCCTTCACAAAGAACTATTTGACAGGCCTATATCTTAAACTACAATTCTCCAAGGCTCAGACTAAAATAAGAAATTGGACAATTCATCTAGCCTTGGAACTTTGTCACCTAAGAACTGTCCTATAAAAAGATGAGTCTAGGACAAGATGAATCTTTGAGATTGACCAGAGCCCGAGCCCTCTGTAAAGGAGATACCTGGGCTTGAGTTCAGCACTTCAAGCTGGCCCAAAAGCCTACCACAAAGACTGACCCAAAAGCCCAATATCAGCTCCAATCCGAGCTCTTTAAATTACCAAAATACTCATTTCAAGGAATGCTCCGTTTGCTTTTTAAATTACCAAAATACCTTGAATTGAAAAACCTTTCCACACCCTTTAACAAGATTGCTTAAGACACTTAAAAAAACTAACGGCTGTTGGTTCTTGGGAATTCTTTCCTTGATTTTCATGTTCCCTGGCGAATGTTAACCTTATTTTTACATTCCTAAATACGAGTTGATCTCATTTGAATTAATAAATCTCTAATACATTATTTATTATAATCAACTCATTATGTCTTAGATATTAAGATGTCTAATACATAATCTCTAGCTACAATACAACCCTAATAGTGGGGGCAACAATCAGTTTCCAACATTGGATAACTTTGCGTGGTCAAGGGACATGAAAAGATATTTTAAATAAAATTATGAGCATTCCGAGAATTTGAAAGCAACATAAAGTTAGGATTTCACATGCAAATGCACTCCATGGTTAAGATTCAGCCTGCTTTTTTCACTTCTTTTATTGAAGGTAGCTAATAGTGACTTCTCCTCTCCTCCTTACCTTTTTATTTATTTAGTTATTTATTTTTACACATGCACACACCCCAACACACTCAATGGGATTTCACCACCTATGGTACTCGAACCCTTGACGAGGTGTTGAAACTCCTTAGAGTCTACCACTGGAGCAAGAGTATGCACAAAGTGGTATATGTAAAATCCATTCTATCCATCTAGTGAGAAACATTATTTAATCTACATATAGAAAATATTAGCTCCCATAAAATACTCATATGGATCATTAATAATGGGAACAATGTAAAATTGCTCCCAAAACTGCAAAGTTCACTCAATGTGGTTCTCACTTGAGTTTTTTAAGAGGATAGTTTTCATATCTTCTCTTTATCCCAATGAGTTGGGCTTGATTAATGAATTTTATGAAAGATACATCACATAGTGGTCCACACATAAACTTCCAGTCAACCTCCCATTCTACTTGGAATGGCACATGGTTGCAGGTGTAGCAGATTTTACCTTAAGAGCTAACAGCGAAGATAGAACATAATGAGCAAAGTGGATTTTACACTTAAAGCACGGTGGGCTCCACGGAGTCGGGTGTTTTACACACCATAGAGTAGATTTTACACTTAAAGCATGATAGGTCCTACAGGCTTTGGTGTTTTACACAATATATAAAATGGGTGTTGTAGGGAATCCGAGAAAAGCTGAAAATTTGTGCTCGTAAACTGATAGCTTGAGTTTATCCATATAAAACACTGATAAAACACTAATTTTACCCACTTCTCCTCCACTGCTTTTTGTGTGTATGCTCCCACATCTAGCATCCTTCATTTTTTTTTTTTAATATCTACAACGAAAATCTCTCTCACTTTCTTTATATCCTCCATTTTTCTTTATATCCCCACAGAGTTGCACATGCCACTTCTTCTATCATTTTCTTTATTTGTTTTTTTAACACATATTCCCAAGGAATTGAAGATGAACAATGGCATATGAAGAATACTTTACGCATATGGGTGCAAGAAAACAGTCCCCGCACCCACTGATGGGCCAGGTCTATCGGGACTTCATAGTTCCACAATTTATATTAACCCACTAAAAACCAAGACATGTGCACATGTGCACCAGTAGAAGAAAATAGGCTTTGTTTTTCCTTGCTATCCATTTGTTTCTAAAATCATGAGCCACATAATAAGCAAACATGCCTGCTTTTTCAAATGGGCAACTTTCATGAAGATATGCTTTATGACATGTGTGGGCCATCCTCAATTGGTGCAATTCGCAGCATATTAATTTTCAAAATTGAGCTGCCTGTTTGTGCAATTTGCAATTTGTAATATGAATGTACAAAATTGAGCTCTGGGGCTTAATGCACATAACTGCATCTGCCGTCGAATGAGTGAATGCGTCCTGTAGACTTTAAATACACAAACCATCCTTTGGATGGAAGGTAGCCTACAATTCACACAACCAGTTTCTGGCGGAGATTTAGAACAAGGATGCCCACTTGATAGAGATGCACAGATTACTCATTTTGCAATCCTCATCACAAATGGTCCATGCTCTATTTGATGGACCATTTTTTCAACTAATTGTCCACATTTAGTCCTATCCTTTCATAGCCATCTACTTGAAAGTATTTACATCATTAGTTGGAAATATCTAATGGAGATGATTTTGTGTCATGACCCATCCACCATATCAACTATCTGGATCAATTCAACACAAGTGCCCTCAACTTCCTTGGTGGTAGAATCACAAGAGTCACGAGATAATGGGTTCCCGTACCGTTGTGGTGAAATTCCACCGTGGGGTAGTGTGACTGTGTTTGGGGCGTGAGCTCAGGTGTGATAATAATAATAAAAGTACCCTCAACTTTGGAAGAAGATTGGAGATTTCTACCTTCAAAGTGGTGATTGGGAAACCAAATAAAGTTTCCCAAGGGTGGGAAAACATTTTGGTGATTTTGCCAGAACTTTGATACGTTGGAAATGCAATTTCCCATTATTTCCTATCATTTCCATTGTCCAAACAGGCCTTTTAATATATATTGTCTCAATCCAAAACATTTCCTATCCTACAAATTCTCTCAATCTAAACAGCCTTCAAGCCAAGAGGCATATTCCGTAGAATAATGAGCCGGGTCAGGTTGAGGATTTTCAACATGAGCCACACCTTACCTCAATACAGCCAATCCGACCCGTACTAAAGTAGGGCCATCCGACCCAAGTTGCAACCACATCCCAGATCAAGGATCACGTGGACTAATTAGATGCCATTTCTGGAACGACTTAGGCATCCAAATTAAGTGGACAACCAAATGCTATTATACACCGAAACTCAGTGCAAAAAATAAAAATAAAAAATCAATGCACAAGCTATATTGCGAGGCAGATGAGTTTTGAATCCTTTCGGACCATTGAACATTTTTTTCGAGAACCGCCGAGATCGATGGTGAGTCACGCACCCTGACTCTGGTTCTTAACAGAGAATAGACATATCATTCACAGAGTTTCAGTGTATGAGTTAAAAGAGTATCCGAAGTTATCTAGGAAAGGAACTGTTAAAGGTGAGTCGTTCCTTCCCCTCAAACGATTCGGGTGGGGATGCGCAGGACACCCCCCCTCTTAATATGCGCCTCCGTCTGAGCCGAACGTAGACTCGTTTTCTATCGTCCGGTTATTCGAGAGGCAATCAACCTATACTAATCAAATATAGCAGAAATGAAAGAATCTTGAAATGAAATGTCTAAGGCTTCTTGGAGGACAATAGATTGGAATGTCTTTAAAGTCCAATCAAAAAGGCCAGAGAAGAGATTGAGAGGAAGAGAGGAATAATCTCAACCTCACATCTCTATCAATGTATGCCTCCTAACTAAGCCAGATGTAAGAGAAAAATGGAAGGCACTGTGCCCTCCTATAACACATGGCTACTCAAAGAGGCGGTTTACATACAAAGAAAGTGAAAGAAGAAGGGAAGGAGAAGGGAAAAGATGGCTGCTACAAACCCTATTTTCTCTCGGGGGATGGCTATGTAGGGTTAGGGTTTTATGGAAGAGGGATATTCTACAATTTATAGGAAAATGATATGATGGAAGCGGCTGTGTGGCTAAATGATATAGATCCTCTCCTTCATTCGTACATCTGGAAGTGTATATACATCGGATCGAGACCGTTCATATAGTTGGCCCTAACATGGATGAACTATGATTTTTTTTTTTTTTTTTAAAAAGGAAACCGTTCATATAGATGGCCTTAATATGGAAGGACTAAACAAAAAATGATACGAACTGGGTGCTTCTAAACATTTATATTGTGTCCATCAAATCAACGGTAAAAAATACGAAGTTGGTACCGAGACACTATAGCCGTAAATGGTGGTGAGTGTTTTGGATATAGGTGTAAAGGGGTGTCAACGGTCACACTAGGGCTAGGAGAAGCTTTGTTAAAGCCAGGCCCGCATTGTTGTACGTAAGCCCAAACACGGCCCAAGCACATGTCGGGCCAAAATAGTCTAGCTGAAGGTGGAGCCTGAATTGTTTTATGTTGGCCCGCCCGGAGTCCAACCTAAGCTGGAGGCTGAACCAGAGAGAGCATTGTCGTGGAGAGAGAGATGGAAGGAGTGGGTTTTATTTATTTATATTTTGTATATTTAAAATTGCCTCTGCAAATCCCCACTTGCTCAAGACATTCATACCATGCAAACAGTAAGCCCCATCAAGATCACCAGGCACAATTGTCAGGCCCATCAAATTATCAGGTGCCCCACCATTCAATTAATGGGCAATCGATGGTCCGACTCAACATGCAACTGTGGCCATATAATGAGTGGTTTGGACAGTTTAACTGATGTTCCCACCATCAATAGAGATTGCCCCAAAATTTCCCCAAATCAGTAAATCCTAGCCGTGGATCCAGTGTCTATTTTCATTAGAACATGAGGGCTTCAATTTATATTCTCTACCGTGTACTTGTAGGACATTAATGAACAAGTGTAAGATCTTTCAATCTGAGAAATTTTTGTAGGTGTTTCTAAGGGTCTCAATGGGCTAGGTATGGGCCAGGCAGGGTCAACCCATGCCTGGCAAGTTCAATAATCAGGACTAAATTCATAGGATTGGGCCTTCAATTTCAGATAAAAGTCCACCCTCTAACATCATAGACGGGCTTGCTGGCCCACCAAATTCTGGCCGACATGGTGATCTCTATTAAAGGCCCAAACCGGGGTCACATCAAGCTGGGATCCGAGACTCCATAGTTGAGCCCTACCACTTGCATAGACCGGCATATGTTCGGAGGGAGGAATCAGGAAGCCTAGCGTGTGGAGACATGAGGCAAGGGATTCACGTAAGACGAGCCAGTGGGTTCACATGTGATGTTCCGAACCGCTCATCTGGTGGGGACCACTCTAACAGTTACCTGCCCAACATATCAAGATGGTACATTCATAAGGTGAGCCGACATGACACCCTGATCCATATCTCAAGTGGTAGACTGAGAGAAGATTCCTCGTTTCAACACCTGAGGCCATGGTATCGATTCCTTAGTGGAGGTGGCTAACAGTGGAGTGTGTACTGGCGGTGTTGCTGGTACTAAACGACCCTCGTGATGTGTGGTCCACCTCTATTTTTAGTCAGGGCTTGTTGACGGTCTGCCACTCCATATGAATGGCCACTCTGTCAAGATCTCACACGATTTTGCCAAGCATGCTGCTGTTCTCCCCAGCACTTACTAGTTTGAAATTATAACATACGTGTATCATATATTAACCGAAATTAAACCTTCCAAATTGTCGGACCTACGGTAAACTCAAATCACATTGCTTATACAATCCTAGCCACTGATTAGTGGACACATGCTTACTGAACTAGGACCATTGGATCATCCATGAAATGTATGTTGGGGAAAATGCAGAAGCACACATAAAAGAATCAAGTAGAGAATGTTAATGGCACAATCAAGCACAACCACAAAAACTCCAAATTTAATGTGAAAAAATCCTTTTCGAATTTAAAAAAACTACGATACAAAGGGATAGGTAAGCAAAAAATATAATAGATCAAGAAAATACTTGATTTGAATAATCCTCTAATCTCTCCTTACCAGCATTTGAAAACCCTACAAATGAATTATAAAACTTTGAGATACCATTTGATCCCGATTACACCTTTCTACATGGTCTTTAGGAGAATCACAAACAATATTGAAAATAAATTCTGCATATACACAATTTTGCATAACTCTGTGTATATGTTCGATGACACTTTCAATGGGACTTTAATGACATCGATAGACTATCGATGACATCGAACTAATACCAAAACACTCCCACAATAAATTTTGAATTTCTCGAATATTTCTATTGGCATCGTGCATGCTTTCAATGTCATTGAAACTAACTTTGATGACATTGAACAACTTTCGATGACATCGAGCAGGATACCAAAGTGTCCAATAACTAACATGAGAAATTTCAAAATTTCTCAATGGCATTGATCAAGACTTTGATGACATTGAAAGTCTATTCGATGGCATCGAATTGTCATCGATAGGCATGCTGAATTACAAATTTAAGACATCCATTAACAATGCGCACCATTCTGATGGTATGGCAATCGAATCAGCAGAAACTTTGGTTTATTAATCATATAAGTCTCCTCTCACTATTTGGACGGTTTGATACGAATTACCACACTCCACGTGTACATTTTCTTAGTGCCTGTGTATCATCAATCAGATTCTGCCAGGGTTTTAAAATAAAAAATAAAAAAATCTCTTAATTTACATCACAAGTGGCTGCACTATTTTTCAGTTTGAAATTTGAGAGAGAAAGCACAAGTAACATGCTGGCACTAATTGCTGGGACCCACCACCCGCATCTTTTTCTTCGCGAGATATTAAAGCAGAGACACCTGAGGTTTTAAAAGCTATGCATGCGTGGGTTTGAGTTCTGACTATTGGGGACCATGGCTCGGTAATCTTAGACCACTGTTTTCGGGGGCCCACCATAGAATGACTTAGCTCCAAAAATCTTCTCCAAAGGACAGGTCTAACCTCGTCATTTGCAGCCTCTGTATGGACAGTTAAGTAGAGAAACACAGCAACAGTCCACATTACTTCAAATACCCCTAGATTGACCGCTGTAATCTTCGAATATGTGAGCAGATGAATAAGAATACATGGACAGCTAGCCAGAGGTTCCTTGTCAAATATACATTCCATGTGGAATTCCAGGGTCCTCTTCCACACATATACATTTTGCCCACTGGTTGGATGAAGTGCATGTGGGTCCCATGGTAGAGACGTTTGATATAGTGTTCCATGAGAGATGGTGTGCGCTTTGTTTTAGTTATTTAAATGCAAGCAAACAAACAAATCCTCTGCATACAGCTGTCAATCTGTCCTGGCCGCACGTTCTACAGGGAACAGTCCATGTTATGTCGTATACAATGGGCCCAACCCTATCTAGATAAATTCATTTTCATGTTCTGCTGGGCTGGGTGGTTCAAACTCGTGAAAATTAATTTTCACACGAGGCATATATAAATTCAAAATTACCGGTCCAAAAAGTGGGGCCTAGTTAAGATGGGCTGTCAACCTCGACTGAAATGATATGCCTGGCCACTTGATGGTAGTTGGAGGTCCAAATTCATCATAGTTCACTGTTTATCGCCATTTGATGGTTTTTTTTAAAAAAAATTGGTAGTGAACATATATACTCTGCAGTAAATAGTATAAACGGTCGACTGATGTACTGAACCTCACTCAATAATATACTCTTCAAAGGAAGATGACGCTGGATCTAGTGTCTTAAAAAACCATCTAGGATCTGATTGGACGGATCTCAATCGTTGATATGGTGATCATGGATTTTAGATTGTACATATGATATGCCTTATATTTTGAGGGGTGTTATAAAATAAAGTGATTTTATAAAATATATTTTAAATAAAAAACATATAAAAAGTTTTGTAAAAAAGCTTTCGTAAGGTTTTTTAGAATAGTCTCACATTGGAAATGGAAGAGAAAATTTTGTGATATAATGAAAATAGTGGAGTACTATAATATTTGCTTATGTAGTCCAAGGACAATGGACCTTGCGTGCACTGGAACATCTTCGCTCAGGCACGGGTTTGGGCTCGATCATGGTCATGGTGTGAAGGCGTGGGCATGTGAGGCAGTGTGGCTGTAAAGGCACCAGTGGTTCACTTTTTACGGTGTCGGTCACGGGTTCGGTGCAAGGGCGTGGGCATGTGAGGCAGTGTGGCTGTAGAAGCGCTAGTGGTGTACTTTGCACAGGCTCAGGCTCGGTGCGAGGGAGTGGGCATTTGAGACAGTGTGGCTGTAGAGGCGCTAGTGGCGCACTTTGCACTTCACACGTGCACATTGTGTCGCAGAAGGTCACTCCCTTCGTGAACTGGAGTAAGACAAGTGTAAGTCGTGGTGCGACTAACTGGCTAAGTAGGATGACTGGCTGAAGGGAAGACTAAAGGACTGAATGAGAGTTCTCCAATATATATATATATAAAGATTGAAAAGAGTTGTTGCAGTAGAAACTGTAACAGTTGTGCCATTAGTGCAGAGACCAGCTGTAACTGCTGCATAGCTAGCCTAACAGTTAGAAAACGGCTAGCTGCTATCTCACAATAATCATATGCAATAGTGATTATGACTCATGCACAACAATCAGAAAATGACCATAAAACGGTTAGTTTTCCAACAACTAGAAGTGGCTTAATGAGAATTATTTTCCTGGACCATAACCCCCCAACCACCACAACCTATTCCAAATCATCTCTCGACCCACTCCAGCAGACCCATATGAATTAAGATAACCACTCCTCTCCTATACTCCAGTGCATTCAGCAAGACAGTAAGGTTGAATCATTGCTTGAAAAACAGACCAATGGTGTGGTCTAGAACGGTTCAACTAAACCAATGGTTGAAGCACTGACCAGTGCAATGGTCTAAATAAAAAAAAAAAAATTCTCTTCTCTTCTCTTTTCTTTTTGGGATTTTTCTTTTATTGTAATTTTGCCAGACAGTGTGTAACAGAGCTCCATTAGTGGGCCTTCGTGTTTGCTGAATGTTAACCCGCATCAGGCTTGTCATATCCTACAAGTGGTTTGCCTGTAACCTATCAGCATGCTCAATCTTTTCGAATAGGGGTAAATAACGCTTTAAGGACATTGTCTCATACATGCTTCAGTCTGTCCTTAGTTTAGATCATCTTGATTTTCAGGGTCCATATTTTACAGAAACATTATTATTCTATATAATTTCCAACAGGGGATTGTTTTCATCTTAAGTTCATTGGTTTCTTTTAGTGATTCCTCTAGTCATTTTTGAAAATTTGAAATTGGATACGACAATTATTTACTTGTGAGATATGGTTCATGTAACTCAATATTTTGTTAGACCATAACCATCAAAAGTGTGTGGAGCTTACTCATGTGTACATTTCATAAGATGTACGGTCATCTTATGCGAAGGACTGACTTGGGTTAGTATACATAGTTTCTATCTTTGAGAGCCGGCTTGGTGTCAGTTTATGCTTTACCATTACTTTGCACAAGAGTATAAGTGTATCATGAATAAATGATGTAAATTTAGATCTTTAGTCATTCACATTGGTGGATTGAGATCAAGTGAATTGTCTGAAGGCTCATTAGCTTGGACTTTGATCGTTATATTAATACTTGATGAAGTATAAAAAATTATTTGTTTCTTAAATCTGAAAACATGTAAAGGTCATGATCTTTACTAATCGATTTGGCTCTTTCTACGAGGTCCATATATGGGCTAATAAAAAAATGGACGTAGTTAGAACTTCCATCATGAGTTATTGATTTTTGCACAGGCTAATAAAGGATCCACTAGTTTACCTAGGAACATATTTATGTCTTTGATGTAAATAAATCTAATACTCATCAAGTAGTTTTTCTATGTAGGTTTTTACTAGTTTTTTAAATGTTTTAAAGATCATATCCTTGACATGTGATATGATCGTTAGTGAATATACCATGATAGTGGATGGATTGAATCATGAGTATATACATGGATGAGGGGGATTGACAGACATCTTTTACAATAAATTACATCGAAGTCCATAAAGTGATAGAGTACCATACTAGGTGTACCCTTGAAATCCTAACCGCTCCTTATTTATATGATCATATTTCAGAGGAAAGGTAGAGCTAGTTATAGGCGTCTCACCTCATGAGATGTGTGAGACTAGGGAAAATGAGAGAAAGTCTAAGAGAGAGTAGAGATTCACGCCACAATTTTCTATTATTCTCACGTGTGGTTCATTTTTATGGATAATATATGTCTTCCTTAATACTTACTCGAAGATTAGATGTTGAGCTATCTTAAATTTCTAGTATTGAGATAGATTAGGGAGAGATTTATTAACTTAGGAGATAGGCTTTGCAGACATCTCATCCGTGCAGATCGCGTGTAAGTATGATCTCCACCGTTTATCTGTTTTTATATTATAGAAATTTGATACTATTATAATAAAAAAGTTCTTAAAATGGGTTGAATGATTAAATTATATTGTATTAAATTATGTTGTTACTGTATAATAGGGTGGTACCAAAGAGATAAGAGTAACCCAAAAACACTAGAGTTGATTCCCTACAACAAGGTCTCCCACTAAATTCCAGCTTCAAAGTTATGTGAGGCTTTATAATGTTTGTGAGAAATTCACCGTATCAATTTATTTTTAACTTCTCATTCTTAGGTCCAGGGATAAAAAATAAAGTGGATCCAACAGTCTTTAGATCCACGCCAGAGGAAAAAGTGGGGAAAGTGAGGCAAATCAAAACTCAAACGCCATAAAATGTGGGGAAGTAAATGCCTGCCCTCTGAGTCAAACCTTCGGGGAGTCCAACATTCCACGGTTCACAGTACACACGGCAAGGTGATGTGGAAATCGGATCTACCCATGGGCACAGAAGTGGATTGCATGGTGTGCCACTCCATTGACATCAGGGTGTGTTGACATCACCAAGTTCTATGGGCCCATCATGATGTATTTATTATACACACACGAGATCGTTTTAGGGTATGAACCTAAAAACGATCAATCCAAAGCTCAAAAAAAAAAAAAAAAAACCAGTGGGATAATTACTATGATTCTTGCCGTTGAAACATTCATAGGGCCTACTATGATATTTATTTGTCATCCAACCTATTTACAAAGTCACACATATTTAGATAAAGGCAAAAAAATAAAATAAATCAAATTAATATAAAATATTTGTTATGGGAAGATCCGAGCCCGTTATTCCGAGCCAACCCAGCGCCATTACGTCTGAGGCACGACCCATTTAATCTGATCTCAACGTCAACACAACGACACGAGTATTAGAGCAAGGTTTAGCTCGGAGGGGGGTCACATCCGATCGGATAACAGATTATTCGGCAATCACGATATACCCCTGGCCGACCACATAAGCTCGGACTTGATGGGTCGGGTCGGACGCCGAGACTATAGTCGGACAGGCTGAGCCGATTCGACGATCAGAGGCGCATACCCCGCTCGCTAAACATGGAAACTGTCATAACCAAACGTGGCCGGTAACTTCGCTCGCAGATGCGGACGATCCACCAGATACGCTGCGCAATCAGTAGATTGCGGGCAATATCTCCATGATCTTAGAATCCCTCTGATCGTGCCGAGATTATCAGACTCAGACCGCCTCACAGGCAAGTATAAATAGCACGCGGCGCCACATCTACAGGTACGCAAAATCGAGCTCTCCTCTACTCTCTACTTGACCTTGATTCCCTTGTCCTGACTTAGGCATCGGAGGGTCCCCCGGCTTAGCCAGGGTCACCTTTGCCCGTTTTCTTGGTGCAAGCTTCAGGGACGATTCGTAGAGGGCTTTGTGGAGAGGGGGCAGACCAGATTTTATCATCAACATTTTTTGGCGCCATTTGTGGGAACCTGAAACTAAAAGTCAGGTTCTCATTTTTCCAAGCAATGGTGAGGAAGAAGAAAGCTGCAGTAGTGCAGCCGCAACCTAATGAGCAGACTCGATCGTCGTCACCGCTTCACGCCGAGTCCGCACCAGGGCCTTCTCAGCGTTCGCACAACCGGTCGAGTAAGTACCGCGCCATGCAAAACGAGATCCAGGCCCTGCGCGACAAGATAAACCGAATGAAACAGCAGAGAGAGCCAGAGCTATGCCCGACTCAAGAACAACCCGTTCTCGAGCCGGTGGGGTTGTTCGTGGAGACTCACTCTTTACCGAGGAGTGCGAGACATGAAGCCCCTCAACACTCAGGGGTGCCACATTCAAGTCAAAATCATCCTGCGGTACGGGCCGAGGTATCCGCGCAGAATGCCACCATTCGAGCTCCAACAACCCTTCATTCAGCCACATCGGTCCTGCCGCCCACAGACTTCCGTCATCAGTTAGAACGGAGGAGAGAAAGGAGAACACCGGAGGTTGAACATACCCAAGAGGTCGTCGCGAAAAATAGGGACCCATGGGAAGCATGATTTGCGGAGTTGAAAGATAAGTTCCTGACATTGGAGAAAAAGCAAGAGCAATCGACGGTTTTAGCCACGATCCAGGCGATGATGGAAGATACCGAGCCTCTCTTCACCCCAGCTATCATGGCCGAAGTGATGCCACAGAGGTTTCGGATGCCTCCTGTCATCCAGTATTCAGGATCGGAGGACCCATCCGAACACTTGGAGTCCTACTGATTGTGGATGCAGATCCAAACTGCAACGGATGCAATGATGTGTAGGGGGTTCACTATCACCCTTACAAGATCCGCTCAGATTTGGTACCGCCAGCTCAAACCCAATTCCATAGGCTCTTTTACGAAACTGAGTCGACTATTTCTTACGCAGTTTATAAGCGGTAAGAGAAGTCGGAAACACAACACTCACCTGCTCACCATCAAGAAGGCCCCGAAAGAGTCATTGAAAGATTACATCGCTCGCTTTAACGAAGAAGCGTTACATGTCGAGGACTACAATGATAAGATGGCCCTCGCTGCCATTCTGAGCGGACTAAAAGAAGGAAAGTTCGCATTCTCCATTGAAAAGAGTCTACCAAAGACGCTAGCGGATTTCATGGCGAAAGTCCAGAAATATACTAATGCCGATGAGTTCACTAACGCTCAAAAAGGCACACAGGTGTCTGACTCGATGAATAAAGGGAAGAGACCTAGGAACGAAGACTCCCATCGTACTAGCAAAGGGGCGGATGACCGCGCTTCTAGCGATCGTCGACCGAGCCGCAGGCCGGAAGAGAAATTTTGTTCCTATACCCTACTTAATACATCCGCTGAGCAGATTCTGCTGGATATCCAAGGAGACAGATTACTTAATTGGCCGGTCTGCATGAGGGTTGAACCAGAGTAATGGGATAAGCGAAAATTCTGATGTTTCCATCGGGAGCATGGTCACAACACGGACGACTGTGTGGATCTGAAAGACGAGATTGAGTCTCTTATTCGCAAGGGACACCTACGTCGTTACACCAAAAAAGAGAAGTCCACTCGGAGAGAGGAACGACCGCGAGAACAGCCGAACAACCCCCTAGACGAACCCGTTGAAATTCGCACCATCTTCGAGGGATCAGCTGAGGGAGGGGATTCAAACAGGGCTCGAAAAGCCTATTCCCAGAGTTCAGAGCTGGTACACCACGTTCACTTGGCGGAACGTCACAGCAAGGAACTTCGAGTCGCTCCGTGCAGCCTGACTTTTACGGAAGATGATGCGTGCGGGATCCAGCATCCGCACGATGATGCGTTAGTGGTCACCATAACCATAGCCAATCATAAAGTATATCGCATCTTGATCGACACCGGGAGTTCGGATGATGTTATGTATTCCGAAGTGTTCGAAAAGATGGAAATTCCACGGTCTAGGCTCCGACCCGTGAAGACTCCTTTGCACGGCTTTGCCGGAGAGAAGGTCATCTCCGAAGGAGCCATCTCCCTCCCAGTAACAGTAGGAGAATGGCAACATCAAGTCACACTTCTGGTAGACTTTTTAGTTGTCAATGTTCCATCTGTCTACAACGTGATCTTGAGTCGACCCTCCCTCAACGCAATGAGAGCGGTCGTCTCAACTTACCATTTGATGATGAAGTTCCTAGCTGAAGGTGAGATTGGTTATCTCCGAGGCGATCAACACAAGGCCAAGAGATTTATGCGATAGGCGTAAGAAAAGGAGCTGCAAAACAAACGCTCATAATGAACGCCTTGGATCCTCGAGGACCGATGGAAAGCTCCTCAGTTGAAGATTTGGTAAGAGTACCACTCGATGAATCAGACCCGAGCAAAACTGTTCAGCTCGGATCATCACTGAATCCCGAGCGGAGAAATGAGTTACTGGCCTTCTTGAAGCAACACCGAGACATCTTCGCGTGGTCGCACGCAGATATGCCTGGGATCTCACTTGAAGTACTGGTCCATAGGCTAAACGTGGACCCAGATCACCGGCCAGTTAAGCAAAAAAGAAGATCGTTCGATGCTGAACGATATGAAGATATTGCCGAGGAGGTTTCAGTCTTGCTCGATGCGGGCTTCATAGAAGAAGTGTACTATCCTGATTGGATAGCAAATGTTGTGCTCGTCAGGAAGTCCAACGGGAAGTGGCGGGTCTGTGTAGAATATTCTGATCTGAATAAGGCGTGTTCCAAAGACAGTTTCTCGTTACCTCGGATCGACCAACTAGTAGACAGCACGGTCGGACATCAGTTACTCTCATTTCTGAACGCTTATTCTGGGTACAACCAGATTGCTATGCATCCCCCAGATAGGCAGAAGACTACCTTTGTCACGGACAGAGGGCTCTACTGTTACCGGGTCCTGCCATTTGGCCTGAAAAATGCTGGAGCAACATATCAAAGGCTGGTGAATCAGATGTTTGTCAGCCAAATTGGGCGCACCATGGATGTGTACGTGGATGACATGTTAGTGAAAAGTACCTAAGCCTCCAACCACCTTGCTGACCTTAGATAAACATTTAGCGTCCTCCGAGAGTACCAGATGAAATTGAATCCCACTAAGTGTGTATTCGGGGTTGAGTCGGGGAAGTTTATTGCTTTTCAAGTCAGCCAGTGAGGTATCGAGGCCAACCCGGATAAGATCAAGGCCCTCCTCGACATGAACTCACCTCGGACTCTTAAGGAGATACAGTGTCTCACGGAAAGAGTTGCCGCCCTCGGACGCTTCATATTTAGGGCTACAGATAAATGTCTTCCCTTCTTCCGACAGCTAAAGGGCCATAAGAAGGCAGAGTGGACGCCAGAGTATGAGTATGCCTTCTAGCAATTGAAACTATACTTGGGTTCACCGCCCCTATTGTCCAAGCCTGAAGAAGGGGAGCCTCTACTCCTCTACCTCGCTGTCTCGGCTTCAGCTGTCAGTTCGGCTCTGATCAGAGAAGTCGGAAGCAAGCAGTACCCCGTGTACTACGAAAGCAAGGTAATGGTACCAGCTGAAACAATGTACCAGTCCTTGGAAAAACTGGCGCTCAGCCTTGTCGTCTCGGCCAGAAGATTGCAACCATATTTCTAAGCCCACTCCATATTTGTGCTAACAGACACTCCTCTGAGGCAAGTCCTCCAGAGACCCGAAGTGTCGGGACGACACTCAAGGGTAAAGCTGTAGCCAGCTTTATCGTCGAGTTCACAACTCCGGATGAAGAGCAAGTCAGAAAGGAAGTCGAAATGACACCGCCTGTCCCGTTGAGCAATCAAGAGGCAGCATCAGATCCGGGATGGGTCATTTATGTTGATGGATCTTCCAATATTAAAGGAGTAGGAGCCGGAGTTGTCCTGGTTGCACCTGATTCAACGACAATCCAATACGCAATCAGGCTCGGGTTCAAAGCTTCAAACAACGAGGCCAAGTACGAAGCATTGTTAGCTGGGCTCAGGCTGGCAGCGAGCTTAGGCGTTCAGACTCTACAAGTCCACTGCGACTCGCAGATGGTAGTGAACCACATCTCCTCGGAGTACGAAATTAAGTAAGTCAGAATGATCGCCTACCTCGAGGAAGCAAGAAAATTGATCGAGAGATTTTGGAGTTGCACCATCCGGAAGATCCCTAGAGCCGAGAACTCATGGGTCAATGCGTTAGCAAAACTCGCCTCGGCCTCCGAGGGAAAGATCTGGCGTTTCGTCCCAGTCGAGTTCGTTGAACACCCAAGTATCAGCCAGTCGGAGAAAGTTAATCCCGTCCAGTCCATTCCGAGTTGGATGGACTCGATCTTCAATTATCTGTCATCCGGCTAAACTCCCTCGAACAAGCTTGAAGTGAGGTGACTTAGGGTCAGAGTGGCCCGGTATGCTATATTGAACGGAGTGCTGTACAAGAAGGGGCATTCTCAACCTTACCTTAGATGTCTCCGACCGGATGAGGCTGACTACGTGATTCGGAAGATTCACGAGGGAATCTGCGGAAACCATTCTGGCAGTCGCGCCTTGGCCATGAAGATACTTCGTCAGGAGTATTTCTGGCCGACTCTTAAGCAAGACTCCAAGGATTTTATTCGGAAGTGTGACAAGTGTCAGCGTTTTGCTGCCGTGCCGAGACAACCGACAGAAGAAATGACCCCTATGAGTGGGCCGTGGCCGTTCACTCAATGGAGGATCGACATCATCGGTCCCTTGCCCACTGAGAAGGGACAAGTCAAGTTCGCTATAGTCACCGTCGACTACTTCACTAAGTGGGCCGAGGCCGAGCCAGTTGCAAAGATTACTAAGCAAAAAGTGATCGACTTTGTGTGAAAAAATATCATCTGCCGGTTCGAAATCCCAAGAACCATTGTTTCTGATAACGGTCGCCAATTCGATAATGACAAGTTCCATAGCATGTGTCAGGGACTTGGCATTGTGAACGCTTACTCATCGTCTCGACATCCACAGTTGAACGGGCAGGTAGAGGCTGTTAACAAGATCATCAAGCACCATCTTAAGACAAAGCTGGAAAAAGTAAAGGAAAATTGGGCCGAGGAGCTCCCATTCGTCCTCTGGGCTTATAGGACCACAGCCCAGACTTCGATGGGTTAAATACCATTTTCGTTATCCTATGGATCGAAGGCAATGTTGCAAGTAGAAATTGGACTCCCTACGGCACGGGTTAGGAGCTTCGAAGAAAATCAGAACTCCGAGCAGATCACTGCTAATCTGTATTTGCTCGAAGAACTCAGAGAGGTTTCCAAGCTCCGAACGGCGGCTAGGCACCAACAGGTAGCGCGCTTCTACAATTCAAAGGTCAAAGTCAGCTGCTTCCGACCAGGGGATTAGTCCTTCGACGGGTCTTCCAGAACACAGCTAAGCCGGGGGCAGGAGCGATCGGACCCAATTGGGAAGGCACATATCGTGTGGTCAGATCTGCCAAACCAGGCTCGTATCACCTGAAAAACCTCGAAGGTCGTCATCTCCCTCACCCTTGGAACGTCGAGCACTTGAAGATCTACCACCCATGAGGAACTAGCCTTTAAGGTTCATAATAAAATGTACATCTCCGAGTGGCTAGCTTTTAAGGCTCTCAATAAAAGATCAATTCTACTTTGGATGCATGCCCGATTACCTTGTCAACACAAGCACGAATTGAATAGCCCGATCCTTTAAGGGATCGGAGCCTAATCTAACGAAAAATCGACAAGGCATCCCCTTGAGGAAAAAAGCTTAATAATAGCCTGACCCTTCATCGAATCGCTCGGCTCGACATACAAAGGAATGAAGGGTTCTCGCCAGACAGGCGACGAGCCGAGTATCCTAAGGGGTCGGACCCAACTAAGACTTGGGCCGAGGGAGCTCGGAGAACCAACCCTAAGAATCGACTAAACGATAATGAAGGGAACATAATATCAAAGTAACGTTTTTTATTAAATCCCCACGGAGGGGCAAAATATACATTGATAGAGGTACATTGACAGTTTCTAAAAAAAAATAAAAAAAATGATAGAATGTCTTCATGCTGGAGGAGCTTGGGCGTCGGGGGCTTGGCCCGAGCGGACGACTTCAGCCGGGGCATCCTCGGAGTCCTCGGGCAGAAGAGAGTCAAGATCGAGGTCTGGGTATAAACCTAGAACTACCTCGAGACAAGCATTGAAGCCGCGGTTGTAGAACGTCGTAGCTTCAGCGTCCCTCTCCTTGGAGGTTGTGAAACCTTCAACCGCGGTGGCAACCGCTGTGGCCAGAGAAGCCTCGTCCTTGGCATGCTGAGCCTCCACGGCTTGATTGACGGCTCGGATCCATTCTTCACCCACCTCGGCCTTGGCGTGTTTCAGGGCGTCTCCAAGCCAAGTGGTCTCCATGGCCAAAGAGTCCGCGTGAGCCCTGGCGCGGGTCAGTTCGGTGGTCGCTACATCGCCACTCGCCTTAAAATTATCTGTCTTGTCCTGCAGATGCAGCTCCCTGGCTTCCAAGTCGATGACGACTCCTTACAGTCGGCTTACCTTTGCCCTCTCGCCCGAAAGATGTTGGCGTAGTTTGGTCTGCTCAGACCTCAAGGCCACTGTTTCAGCATGGAGAGCCTCCAACTCTACCTCCCTCCTCCTATGCTCCCGCACTCTCTCCCGAATTGAAAGCAGCACCGGGACGACCTGAACAGGAAATAAAGGTCAGAATCTACAAAATATATACAACGATATGAAAGAAAGGGAGAATCCTTTCGAAAATATACCATGTAGCACACGGAGGCGAAGTCATTAAGAAAGCTACCCTCCGACCGCTAAAGGTTACGAGCGATATCCTCCTCCTTAGCGTGCCTGGCAGCCCACGGGGCCAAGCATGCCATATGATAGTCCGGCTCGAACCTCTCGCCGCTCGTGCCCACCTCGGCCCCTACCCTGCTGCCGGCATAGTTTTAACCCTCGATACGAACATCTCCCCCAACCTCGGGGGGGGGGGGGGGGGGGATAGCATATTGTGAGCTATTCTAATGGCCTCCTCCCACTCGGAGGAAGAGGGTATAGCAATGGGGGCCTCGGGGACCGCAACAGGTACCTTTGCGGTGGGGGTAATGACGACAGTGGGAGCGTGCAGCGCAACAGAGCTTGGAACGACTGGGGTATCAGCCATAGTCGTTCGGATAAGCCCCAAAGGAGGAGACACTGCCAAGCGCAAGACCGTCGAAGGAGCAGTGGTAGCATTGGGGCGTGCTGGGGTCGGCACCGCAGCGGAAGAGCTGACTGGTTTCGGTGCTAGGGTTGTTGGGGTCGGCGCGGCCGAAGATTCTCCCATGCGAGGGGGAGCCGGCTTCTTCCGAGTGATCTTCACTCGGGGGGCTTCCTTCAGAAACTCCGCCTCTGTCGGAGCTGCTTTCCTCTTCCGAGCTCCGGACGCCTCGACCATGCCTGTGAAAGAGAAGATTGTGTCAGCTACTAAATAACCGAAGGAAAGTCTATCGAAGAGATCAGAGAATCTTACTGAGGGATGTGAGTAAAGGATGAGATTTGTAGAGGCCGAATTAGTGGAGGTTGGCAGCGGTGATCAGATTCGCCCAAGAGCGAAGCGTCTCCGATCACGCTCTGGCCTTTGCAATGCGATTTTTCTAGTCTGAGTCGAGAGCGACAACCCCTTTTGGAAAGCTGCAAAAGAAAAAAGAAATTTTACTTCGACTAAAACAGGTAAAAACTAAAGAAGCAATCCGGATGAAAAATGAAGTCCGACCTGGTTTCATAAAATGGGTCGGAACCCGAGCCATTGAGGTCCTAAACTCAGCCGCTGGTGCCTCCCAATCACCTGCCGCCCAGAACCACCTGTTCTTATAGTCCTTGTTGGACGACGGCAGGTGCATCACCAATCCCGACCCCTTGCTCCCCCGAGTTGGAAAATAATATCATGGATCGTTGCTGTCATGTTTGACCAGGTATAGACTCAGTAGTTCCTCTGGGTCAACTCGGAGTTTTCAACTGTTTTCAGATGATGTAGGCAAAAATCATCACTCTCCAGGCATTCGGAGCAAACTGCCCGGGAGCCAGTCTAAGGTAGGCCGTAACCTTCCTGACGAAGGGGTGTAGTGGGAGCTGAATCCCGCACTGTAGCGCGCAAAGAAAGATGACTACTTCTCCCTTGGCAGGAGCGCCAGTAACGTCCAAAGGACCGGGAGCCCTTATCTGAACGGAGTCAGGGATTTGGAACTCCGAACGAATCCACTCCATCTGAGATTCTGACATGACAGAACCTCCTGTAACTACCTCTGCAGTGCGTAAGCTCGCGGGCATTTCAGTAGTGGTAGTGGTCTCGACTCGGCGGGCTCGGGTGGCTGTCTTCTTGCTGAGCTGCTTGGTCTTATAACCTAACATTTTTTACCTCCGAGGTGGGGGGTATGGGAGAGTGGTCTCGAAAGGGACTTCGGAAGACCCACTCCCACTTTCAGTACTCCCCGGCTCGAAGTGATCGACATATTCGAGGACTATCTCGAGGTCGGAAGACATGGCAGAAAGAAAGGTGAAGATCGACAGGACTCACCGGGTGATTGCCGGAAATCGCCTTCTACCAGGAACTTTGAATTCGGCTGGAATCGCCTCGTCGAAAATCGCCTTCTCTGGTGTGCTCTTCTAATTCAGAATATAAAGTGGCAAACGAGAATTCGGGGTGCCTTATATAGGTAGCGAAGAGACTCTGCATTAATGGCGAGCCTTAATGGCAGCAGCTGAATCAGCAGGAGCCAATCTCCGAGTATACATGACAACGTTGCATTGGAGGGATACCAAACTGATCGTACGGCTCTAACATCGAGCAATATACCTAGATATGCGAAGCGACGCCCAGGCACTCGGAGCCATCAGGTACACGCCTCCTTAAGCCTGAGTGGCAACCTCTCATAGGCTGGGAGGAGATTCGGGATCATAACCGTCGCTACGCGTTAGCCAAGGCGACTAGCGCGCTCGCAATTCGAGATCCGTCATCATTGCGATGAGGGCGGAAGATTTCCTACATAAGTACTCTCCGAGCCTGCAAGCAAACTCGAAGAGTAGGGGGCATCTGTTATGTGAAGATCCAAGCCCGTTATTTCGAGCCAACCCAGCGCCATTACGTCTAAGGCATGACCCATTTAATCTGATCTCAGCGTCAACACAACGACACGAGTGTTAGAGCAAGGTTCAGCTCGGAGGGGGGTCACATCCGATCGGATAACAGATTATTCACCAATCACGATATACCCCTGGCCGACCACATAAGCTCGGACTTGACGGGTCGGGTCGGACGCCGAGACTATAATCGAACAGGCTGAGCTGAGTCAACGATTAGAGGCGCATACCCGGCTCGTTAAACATGGAAACTACCATAACCAAACGTGGCCGGTAACTTCGTTCGCAGATGCACATGATTCACCAGATACGCTGCGCAATCAGTAGATTGCGGGCAATATCTCCATAATCCTACAATCCCTCTGATCGTGCCGAAATTATCAGACTTAGACCGTTCCATAGGCAAGTATAAATAGCACGCAACGCTACATCTAAAGGTATGTGAAATCGAGCTCTCCTCTGCTCTCTACTTGACCCTTATTCCCTTGTCTTGACTTAGGCATCGGAGGGTCCTCCGGCTTAACTAGGGTCACCTTTACCCGTTTTCTTGGTGCAGGCTTCAGGAACAATCCGCAGAGGGCTTTGTGGAGAGGGGGCCGGCCAGATTTTGTCATCAACAATATTTATAACTCTAAAAATGGCTCTTGGTAGACGTTCTATTCCCAGTAATTTCTACAGTGTCTACTTAAGCTTTGTATCCCTCGTTTTCAGCCCGTGCCTTAAAATGGTTTTGCCAAATGTACGGATGACATGAATATAACACATACATTATGGTGGGCCCACATAACTTGGTGACTTAAATACACCACTAAAGTCGGTGGTGTACGGCACACCACGCAGTCCGTTTCCCATGGGCAGGTATGGATGGTTTGCTTGTCAAAAATTACACCCGTCAGGCAATCATGACCATCTGACATAGAGCTGTTAGACCTGGAGCCGTTTAATATCCAGTGTAAAAGAGCAGCAGTTACCGGTCAAGCATGCATGCAGGGTGGTAAACCTGTACAAAAAGCACCGGATGAGATCCCCGGAGTAGAAATCTTTCAAAAAGGTAAGCTATCCATACAGGCGTCCTGAGGTGGTCAGAGGCAGCGACTCCATTCAAGCTCATATTTGTATTTTTCCTTCATCTAAGTCCATGTAACTATGTGAATAGGCTCGATGATGGTGTCATTATCACCACTGCTTCATATGTTGTGGTCCACTTGAGCCTTGAATCTACGTAAGTTATGCAGCTCTAAAATAATCCAATAAAAATGAATGTATAAGAGTTAATAAATCCCACACATTGTGGTGGGCTGACGGATCCCCTACCTGCCAGGACACAATCTGCTGCTGTGGAGGGATGGCTTTGCCATATTTTGGTTTGTCCAGCAAATGAAATAGTTGTCTGGCTGGTAGCGTGTGTGAGTTACAGCACATTGGTTCCAATGGTGACACCCCAACTGAATTTAAGTAGGCCAGCTCTCAAGTGGTACATGTTCAAACGGACCCGCACCTTCTAAGTCATGGGCCAGACTGTAGCTGAAAATTACATTGGCCGGGCAGTCCTAACCATCGATTTCTGATTTTTCCGGTTACAACTAACTCATGTCTGCATGGGTTCTGTACTAACCAACCACCTATACGGCTGTACAGTAGATTTGTTAGAGGGCAAAGGTGAAAGAAATGCTAATGTCCACAGTATTGCGGGTCCTTACTCTTGCCCGGGTGGTAGACTCTCGGGAGTTTCAACTCCCGGTCAAGGGTTCAAGTACCCATAGGTGGTGAAATTCCACCAGCGTGAGTGTGTGGGGTGTGTGAAAAATAAAAATAAAAAAATGTCCACAGTATTGGGATCATGTTCAACAAAGAGCTTTGTGGGGCAGCCATGATGGATACGTGGCGTCCACCCATCCATCCGTTGGACAAGCTTATGTTATGGCCAGTAAAAAAATATAAAAACACGCCGGTCCAAAACTCTACTGGAGCACAGCATAGCAGGGATGAAAGCAACCACCATTGAAACTTTCTAGCTCCGCACAGCATAGCCGCGATGAAAGCAACCACCGTTAAAACCTTCTAGCCCCACGGTGATGTTGATATATGCAATCCAACTCCTCACTGAGGTGAGCCAAAAGCCAAAAAAGTAAAACCAAATATAAGCCATAGTACCTCTAAGGAAGCTTTCAATGGCCCATATCCCCATACCCAGTTTTCCTTTTGTGTCCTATGGAAGTTTTTTATAAACCTGATTTGTTGGGCTTTAGGTCCTCGTATGGTTTGGCTCAACTGACTGATAGAGTGGATGTCACCCATATTTAGATGGGCCTCACAACTTTTGTTGCATGTGATCCTTGCAATAGGTGACTGAGAAATTCAAACTTCAGGTTATCCTAACGTTAGAGAATTTTCTTTAATGAAGTCCAATGATAATGTGTCATGTGTGGTTTTTAAATGTGAGCTTATTATTAAAAAAATAAAAATATTATTTCATTTAATATAATTTTTGAACTCAGGTGTAAACAGTGTTTGAATTATCTTCGATATTATCTTTATCTCTAGCTCATCCATACCGAGAACATTGTTAGCGATATCAATAACATTGGTAGTACCAGAAATTTTAGGTATTAACAATGTATCGTTAAGTATAACCAACGTATCAATATTGTTAATGTAATCGTCAATATTTTCAACTACATAAATTGTTGGTGTTGCTTGTGTTGGCAATACATTAATATCACTAATGTCTCGATTATGTAAATTCTCAGTCGTGCTTGTATCATAAGTATACTAATGATATTTAAATAATATCGTCAACGTATTGATATCATCAAATTTTTATTTATTAAGAAAAAAAAAAAATTTAAAATTTATGGGCACATAGTTATATGTAGTATTCAATTTGTCATTGATAATATTGACAATATCTCAATATTATCAATATTGTAACATGCGAGATATTAAGACTACAATCTTTCGTTTCTTTTTTAATTGTTGATGATTTCTTAATGAAATATCATGTGTTATTAATATTTTACAATATTAATGGATGTTTGGATGAAAGGTTGGATGGTTAAATATGTCGGAGGGGATGGTTGGACTAACTTCTTACAACAACACATGCTTTTAAGGCTCCATTGAATGAAAACTTGTCATGCATGCATTCTTTTTGCAAATTATTTATTTCTAAATATGCAAATATTTAGATTTTAACATCTCCTAATATTTTGCTGAAAATTTCACCATTTTTTTTTAATTTTTCCTCGCATTTTCAATTATTAGTGATATTATCGACAATATTAATATTGTTTCCGTATCTTTAGCCAGCAAAACTTATAATGACATTGATACTTCAAACATTGGTTGTAAGACTAGATTTAAATGACATACATGACGCTTAATAATTGGACGATGCTAGGCCTATAGGAAATTGGCTGCAAGCAATCTGCGTCTAGAAAAGCCAGCATCCCTAATCATGTGTATATGGACAATGGACAGCTCATCTGCCTAACCAATGCACTAGAGATCATCAGCATCCTACAGGCTATTTTATGCAAACACATAAACCACCCGATAGAGAAAAAATTATTGAGATGCAAACTCAGGTGGGTCACACAACATGCATAATGGCATGAGATGTCCACCAAAGAATTACGTGTAAAGCCATGATGATGTGTATATATTGCATAAAATCCATTTCCCATGTGTGACTTACAGAAATGAAGGGAGTAACAATCGTCAGAATCCAACACACAGACCATCACGCAGCAAAATCTTATAATTTTAGACTTAATTTTACATTTTTTAGAGTAAGGTGGTCCATCTTTCCCTCTATTTGGCTAATTTATTATATTTCTGGTTAGCGAAGGGTTCTCACCTTATGAAGAGTGGGGATGCCAAAAGTATGACATGATGGCCCCACAAAGGTTGGATGTCGTATGTGTCATGTAAAAACAGGTGTTGTAAGCAATGTTGCATATTGCAACGTTGCCACCTCAATGACCTGATGCTGCCAAAGATAGAGATTTTTGCAAATGACTATATTAAAATAATATGTTTGTAAATAACTACATTAATTTGTAATTACGACAGATACCCACTCTCCGTTAGATTTACTCGACTGACTGTTAGATTCTTTTGATCTGCATATTAAAAAGTTACAAGAGACTTTCAAGCAATGAATAACTAACAAGCATAGCCAGTCAATCTCATTCACCTGTCTTTGCTTTTGACGTGGTCCATCTTTCACTCTCAGATATAAAGTACGGTAAATAAATCCCGACCAGAAATGATGGGACGTCAAACCTACAGGTGAATGGAGGTGGTACACCAACCTCGGTAGCGTGTTGAAGTGACAAAGTTTAGTTGGCCTTGCGATGATGCATGTGTTATATCTACGACCTCCATCCATTCCACGAGATCATTTCAGTCCTGTTTGGCTTTAGTGTGAGAAGAGATGGAAATTAGCTCTAGTGGTTTTGGAAAATAAATCTTATTTGAAAAGTGTGAGGTGAGATTACAAAAAACATGAGTGATAAATTTTTTTTTTTATCCAAGTCCAAATCAAGTGTAATTTGAAAGTAACTCTCAAAATTTATTTTACAATGTATATATTTCAAATATGGTATTAAAAATCAAACATGAAATACACCTAATCCAAAAGATAATTCCTTACGCATGGATTTATTATAACTTTTATAATTTTAGCCCACATAATCCACCTATTGCAGTTGGCTAAACAAGCCCTTGGGTTTTGAGGTTTTTTTTTTTGTTTTTTGAAAAGGTCATATCCAAGTCTCAATTAGAACACATCGAAACAATTAGTTGTGATTAAACCCTTAACATTTGAAAACTGCTTTAGGCTAAAAAGAAGAAGAAGATGAAGTTCTGAATTAAGCTGATACTTCTCTTCACCCATTCGGTGGTGGGTGCCAACCCACGCAATCCGCGCCCCAGGTGCATCGGACGCGGTTTGGCTAGTGACGCTGCCACTAGCTATGTGGCTCGTGTCGGTGGGGCCACCGTGATGTATGTGTTTTATTTATACCGTTCATTCATCGTTAAAGACCATTTTAGGGCCTGGTACCAAAAACGAGACGGATGTAAATCTCAGGTGGACCACAGCATGGGAAAACCGGCCGCCCGTAGTGTTTATTTGACATCCAACCTGTTGAGGTCATACGGACCTGGATGAATGCAAAAACTAAATATCTAACTTAGATAAAATAAAATAAAAAATAAAAAATATATATAAATAAAAAACAAACTTTTGTGGCTTCCATGAAGTTTGGAACGGTGGGAGTTTAATCAATACTGTGCAGTCCACTTGAGATTTTGATTTACGTCGTTCTTGGACTCGTACCATAAAATGATCTCAAAAAATGGGTCGATGGCTTGGATGAAACACATACATCATGGTTGGTCCCACGGAACACCGACCACTAGCCAATCCGTTTCTAAGTGTATTTGGTCTTCCGGATTCCAAACGGAGCATCTTTAAAATCACACCATCAAGTAATCCTAGCCGTCCAATTCCTAACAATGAAAGGATGGTTAGAAGTAAAACACAAGCGGTAATTTTGGGTTACCATCTACCCGCAGTTGGGTCCGAACTTTGGATGGACAAGATAATCGTACCACGACCACCATTAAAAAAAAAAAACGGTAGTTAAGGGAAAGCACCCTTGCCCACCTTGCGCCACGTCTACCTGGGTTACCTTCTTGACACGGGAAAACGACTTAACGTACATGGAATCCACGCCTTCCACCCAGTACTACACTACCACTGTCCGGCCTTGATTTACAGTCAGGTGAGCCAACCCACGAAACATGAAAACGAATTAAATTTATGTGATATGGTCCATCTGAGTTTTGGAACTACGATTTTTTTAAGGTAATTTTATCATCCCGACGAGGAACGCTAGATGAATAGATTTCGAGGTACATAAACACCACGGCAGGCCTTATTGATCTTTCCATCCTAACTGTTCCCTATGCGTGGCCCACCTTAGTTTTGCATTGTCCTTATTCTTAGGTTCAACGGTGAACATGAGGCAGCATACCTCATGGACGGTGTGGATCTCATGAAAGTGTTACACGCACGTAGGTAGGTGCTCTTGGTTTGCCAAAGAAACCCGTTAAGGACCCACCACGGGTACGCAAGTGGGGTTTCTAACTAAAACTGCTACGCGAAGAGGAATTATCTTAATTTCGGCACGTTCGTGTAATGGTTGGGTGATGAGATGGGTCCCACACCACGATTGCGAGATGTCCCACAAAACAACCAAATCGATCCTAGCCATCCAACACAAACCTTTTTCCCGCAAAAAGCAGATAGTAAATACAAGGATTCCACATTGATCAATAGACAAAATCGTTTATTTGTCATTACACATGTAATGTAAGAAATACAAGCAGACGATGAGAGAGAAATAGATAGAATGCCAAAACTACCCCAACCTTTACCGTCTCTCTCTCTCCCTCCCTCTTTCCTTTATTTCCTAATCATCTAAAAAAATCCAACCACCATAAAAATACAACGCCATCAACCACCACAATAATCATCGAATCATACCCAATTCGAAAAAAGATATAAAGAAAGAATTAAAATCTTCTCAGCAGTAGAACAACCCAAAGATCAGAGCGGTGAGGGAGGCGAAGAGGGTTGGAGCGAAGAGGGAGGTGGCGTCGGATGTAGGACTGGGAGCCGGAGCGTCGGCGGCTGCGGTCCGTTCGATCATGGAAGTGGCCATGATCACGGCCATCAGGACAACAGCGAAGATTCTAACCTTCAAGGCTTCCATTGATTTGGGAAATTGGGGGGTTCGGAGCTTTTTCTACGATTCCTCTTTTGTAAGGGTAGAAGAGGAATTGTAGAGACGGAAGCAGGGATGAATCTTGGGAAGAGACGAAGAGGGGCGGGGCTTTTATACATGTGCGGTGGGGCTGCCCCTCTTGCCCGAGCTGCCCGGCCAACGATATCCAGTTTCGTGGTTGGTGCTGCCCGTTTTTGACAGGGTGTCCGCCGTTTGGTGCCATACAACTGGCAGAGGCTCCTGCGGTCCCCACACCTGGCTGTCCTTCTCAATCACCTCCCTTTCTTTTGTGTTTTACTAGTTTTTTAGATGATACGGTAGAGCGAGCCGGATGAACCGGAATATGGTAGAACATCTCTCTATATGAAACGTGGAAGGATTATTTCTAAAATTTTCGGCCTATCGGAAAGTCATGTTCTGCTGAATTTTTACTCCATTAAAGTGACGGTAGAATATTAAAACATTTAAAGATCAAATTAGTAGTGATAAAATATAGAGAAAAAGTGTGTTTGTTTCATGTGTTTTTATTGTTAAATGTAAGCCATCCATCGGTGCCAGTATATGGGCGGACCCGATTAATACATTACCATGCCACGTGTCTCATGAATCGATCCAACCCGACCCTGTTCGAGATTTACAGGGTCGGACTGAGTCGGATCGGATTCCATCCAACCCGACCCTGTTCGAGATTTACAGTGCTTGACTCGAACCTGATCTGATCCGGAGCCGAGTCCAGGTCACCTAACTCGAACAGATCCGAACTCATGTTGGCCTGAATCGATCGGAGTCCAACTCGGTTAAGAAAACCGAGTCGGATCGGATTGGCTAAGACTTAGTTAATTCGTTTCTTTAAATGATGCGATCTACTTGATTATTAAATATACTTAAAATTTAGTATCAACCGTTAAAATGATTTAAAAAAACTAATGGACGGTGTAGATAAACTAAAAAGTTCAAGATGAGCCCTACACAAATAAAAATGTACAGCCGTATAACTTACTGAAGAAGCATTACACCCGCTACGTAGCTTCTACAGGAAGCTTTATAAAGAAATTGAACTGCTTCAGTAGGCTCTTATCTCACTGAGTAAACTTTGTTGGTCTTACTGTGAATTCATTTGGTTTATCCACGCCGTCCATCCATTTTTTCTGATCATTTTAGGGGTTTACCTCAAAATCAAATCATATCCAAAGCTCAAATGGCCCATACCACAGGAAACAGTGGAAGTATTGATTTCCACCATTGAAACCTTTCCAAAGACTCTAGTGATGTTTATTTGTCATCCAACCTGTTAGTAAGATTAAAAAGACATGGATTAAGTGAAAAAAAAACATCGGCTTGATCTAAAACTTCTGTGGCCATCAAGAACTTTTCAAAGGTAGACGTTAAATTCACACCATTTCCAGTGGTGTGGTCCACTTGAGCTTTGAATATGCTTCGTTTATGGGCTAACCACTTAAAATTAAGTAATAAAATGGATGGACAGAGTGGATAAAATGCATAAATGACGGTGGGCCCCACAGAGTTTACTCGTGTACTGAGTTACTCAATACGCAATCCATCACCTTTATAATAAAGGTACAGCCTGGGTGTAGTTAGCCCGTAGCTAGCACAACTGTATGGACGCAGATTTCCTTGCAGGAAGATCCTGTGCAGGGATTCTGGGTGGGTCCCTCTGATATTGTGAGAAATCCACACCATCTGTCCATTTTTCGAGCTCATTTTAGGACGTATGTCCAAAAGTTAGGTGGATACAAAACTCAAATGGGACACGGGGGAGGAAATAGTGGAAATTCAGTGAGAACCGTTGAAGCATTCTTATGGCTATAAAAGTTTTATATCAGGCTATTGTTTTGGTATTTTCACTTCATCCCATTGGGAATAACCTTATAAACGGTTTAGATAGCATATAAACATCAAGGTGGAGCTCAGAAAGATTTCAACGGTGGGAATTTCTTTCCCCAATTTTTCCATTCGTGTGACCCACTTGAGTTTTGTATCCACCTCCAGTTTGGGTACACATCCTAAATAGATATCTCAAAACGGACGAACGGGGTGAATTTCTCACAAACATATCAGTGGGCCCCACCCAGCATCTGTGCGCAGGAACTTCCTGCGAAAGGCTTTTGCAAGAAATCCGCGTCCAGCTGTATTACAGCTGCTAAAGCACGTGTCGTGCAAAGACAGCACGGACACTCCTCGAGCTCCGAGTTGTGAGAACGGTTCAAAGGAGATCAAAGTTACATGGGCCCCACAGTGAAGCATTTATTATATCTACACTGTTAATCTATTTTTAGAGATCATTTTAGAGCATTATCCAAAAAAATAAATCATATCCAATGATCATCTGGACCACACCATAAATAGTGGCAGAGATAATGATTTTCACCGTTAAAAAATTTGTAGGGCCTGCCATAATGTTTATTTTACATCCAATCCGTTCATAAGGTCACACGTACTTGACTGAAGAGGAAAAAC
This sequence comes from Magnolia kwangsiensis, assembly GCA_037074715.1. NCBI lineage: Eukaryota > Viridiplantae > Streptophyta > Magnoliopsida > Magnoliales > Magnoliaceae > Magnolia > Magnolia kwangsiensis. The sequence continues at coordinate 106,184,004 of CM073581.1, forward strand.
AAATTTGATATTGATCCAAAACTTCGGTGACCCTAAAAAGGGTTTTAATGGTAGACGTTCAATCTCTTGCAATGTGGTCTAGTTGATGGTTAGATCTGTCTTGTTTTTGTTATAAGCGTTAAAATGAGCTCGCCAAATGGATGGACGGTTTGGATATAAAACATACCTCGTGATCAGACCCAAAAAAACTACTTTATACACCATTCTTGGATCGATAGTTGCAACTCTCTCCTTCCCTCTTTCTTTCTTCCCGTAGCTGTACAGATCATTTCTCAACATACTTATCTAGCAGAGGAATCCAAACTCGCCTTCTTCTTCTATAGAGATAAAGAGATAGAATCACATGTATAAAGATAGAGAAATAGAGTTGACGAGAAGGGGCGGAATTTTTTTGGCGCCGAAACTAAATCCTAAGCGGTAAAAGTAAAAGAATATATATATATACGGTCCGGATCGAGTCGGTCCGAATCGAATCTAATCGGATCGGATTTCGGATCGGGTCTGTTCGGAACAGGGCCTACCCGAATTCAACCCGAAAATAATTTGGATCTGGATTTTGCTATCCGATCCTGACCATCGGTTCTGTTCGAATCGGGTCGGATCGGGTCTAATCGGGCTGGATCCACCGGTTCTGGTATGAAATGCCCAGCTCTAGTCATGATTAGATGACTCTACCATGTTCTTCGTATCTCTCTACTGCGCTGTCTTCCGAGAAAATGACCACTGTAGACGCCACCTTTTACCCAGTGGTCTTTTATGGAGCATCTGAAACTTAATTTTCCAACTCGAACCCTGCATGTCCAGACATCAAAGTTGAGGATGAAAATACCCCTCCTCTTCTCTGCCATCTCTTCCTTTTCCTTTAACGGAAAACCCACACGCCCATTTGCAAATCATGTGCCCTTCACTCCATTGCAACGAAAAAAATCAACACAGGCACGGTTCTTTTTCTTTTCATTTTCCTTGCTAAAATCTTCCTTTATCATCTATATATTATCATTTTACATTTGCCACTTTTCATCTTACTTAGAGTTATGTGGAATCCTCCAAACTGGTTGCATCTACAATCTCTAAAAAGGTTAGAATTATTCCCTCACTCCAAAGCACCATTCTTCAACTTATATTTGAGCACTATGATTGCTAAAGGTGGAGATATTTTAAAAACACCCTAGTGTGGTTTATATATAGTTACTTCCCTTTGAAGTATGAATGACAAATCAATGACAATTCATTGACTACATGGGGAAATTCAGGTAGCAATTTACTGAGGGTGCTTGGTCAAACCCAGCCATTACATGCTTGAATTTGAAGAACTCATGAAAATTGAGACAAGCCTAAGTCGATAACAACTGATTGACTACTCGTTCAATTTCATGTGAAGTTCGGTCAATTTCATGTTAGGATCTTACAATTTCATTGTTAAGCTTAGTTAATTTTATACATTAATCGTTCAAATTTATATGAAACTTGCTCAATTCCATTTGAAGCCATTCAATTTCATGCTAAGCTCGCTCAATTTAATGTTTGCCTAGTGCAATTTCATGCTAGACTTGCTCAATTTCATATTTGCCTCGATAAATTTAACGTTAGGTTCACTCAAATATTTAATGTTTGCCTCGATAATTTTTATACTAGGCTCGCTTAATTTAATGTTTGTCTCGATAAATTTAATGCTAAACTCGCTCAATTTAATGTTTGCAGTCCATTTACCATTGTGGGACTTAAATTATGAATGGATTGGATCACTGGTACATGTAGGGTCCAAGTTGGAAAATTAAGTTTTGGATGTTTCATAAAAGACGCTGGGTAAAAGGTAGCGTCTACGGTGGTTATTTTCTCGTCTTCCTCGCTATGCCACGCACATGGCAGAAAGGAAGGTAGTCTTCGGACTACTGAAGCAACGTGTAGTCTGCCAGGTGGACCATTTAGATCACTGTAACTCTGTAAGATACAATGCATGGGATGGGATCCAAAAAGTATGGGCCGTCAAGTTCGTCCTTTTTCACTAAAGATGATTCTAAATTTTGAAAAAACAAAATTGAATGGAAAATGTTGACCTTTTGATAAATATCTTTACATAGATCGAGATAATCCTATTTTTAAATTAAAATGATGAGTCCGAGATGGTTAGGATCGTCAATATAATTGACAAATTAACTATAGTAATGCGCAGAGTATGGATTTATTTTCGCTACATGCGGAGTACATGACCGGGCCTTTTCTTAGGGAAAATGGGAGGCGAGGATTTGCTCTCTCCTGATTCATTTTTTAACCATCACAACTTCACAAGTCTCGTCTCATTTGTTTGTTTGTTAGTTTTTGTGTTTTGTTATATATATATTTTCACAATATAAAATTCTAATATGAACGGTTCATGTGATGCATGTGCGTACCTTTGCACATGTGCCATGGGTGTCTAATCTGAACGGTTCATGTGATGCGGAATCTTATGAAACCTTATTTGATAAATTTTCAACCCAATATAATATCATGGTAGGCCATATCAAAGAGAAATGCAAACCAAGGGAGGAAACTGTTTTTATTTTTCATAGCCATAAAAGTCTTAGATTATTTTCGTTACATGCGGAACGCTCACGTGCGAACCGGTACGTACCAACTTTTTTGAAAACCTATCATACGTGACGTGGATCTAAAATCTGAACCGTTCATGTGAAGCAGCACCTTGTGAAACCTCCTGGACCGAAGTTTTACTTTGATCTAAGACTTTATGGGCCATAAAAAATAAAAACAGTTTCCTCCCTTGATTTGCATTTCTCTTTGATATGGCCTACCAGAATTTTATATTGGGGTGAAAATTTGTCACGTAAGGTTTCATGGGATTCCGCATCACATGAACCGTTCAGATTAGACACCCATGGCACGTGTGCAAAGGTACGCACCTGCGTAGGTGCGCAGGGTAGCATGACTCTTATATATATATATATATATATATATATATATATATATATAGAGGGAAAAGGTACTATGCGCTCGAGCTTACTGGACGGTCCCATGAGGTTGAGCTGTGTGGGCCCCACCGTGATGCATTTCGAACATCTACCCCATCAGTCAGATGCACCATTCCATCATGGGCCTTGTCAAAAATCAAGTCATCCGTGACTTGTGTGGGCACACCACATACAGAAGTGGAGAGGGGCCGTGCACCATTAAAACATTTATAATCATTTTTTGGGCCCACCGAGATGTGGTTTGAAAATCCAGCCCATCCATTATTTGTTTCCAACTTGGATGAGGGTTCAGACAAAGTTTCAGACGCATAAAAATTTCATATGGGCCCCACCAAGTGCTTTTATATGTTTTAACGGTGTCTCCACATGATTTTAGATGGTATGGCCCACCTGAGTTTTGTATACGGCTGATTTTTGGGATATCCCATAATTTAAAGGGGATGCATATGACTGACGGTGTTGATGGTCAACACGCATCACGTTGGGGCCACACAGCTCCACCTCACGGGACGTAAAAATCAGCTCGAGCGCATTGTACCCTTTCGCTACGAGGAAATATATGATCGTCTAATCCTCAAGTCTTAATCACAGACAATCTCACAAACCCTCTACGGTGGAGATGAGTCTAGGTCCACACATTAATGGAGCACCTCTGATGAGCCATAACATAGGAACGCCCCTATGGGAGTTACTAACAATTCTAAACATCATTTATTAATGGACGGTTATAACAAATTTGGTGAACGGACGAGAAATTTGTTCATGCATGCGTTGGATGGTCAGGACCATTCCACAGGACGCACACTAGATCAGGCGTTGCGATTCTGAGTTTTGCTGGTTGAGTGTGGACCGTTTCTTTTGCTGGCCACTGATTGGATGGCTACTACGATTTCAGTCTTCTTGCTTTCGTATTATGGCCTATCCATGACGTCGCTTACCATTTGAACAGTTCATCTTAACACGTGTACTTGAAACCTGTAATGTGACTAGTGTGAGAGTCACATAGCTTTTGCAGCGCGAGTAACATTATATCATTTCTTAAAGTTCATTAATAGGCAATCCCAAGATTCCCCACTCCAAAAATCTTTGATAAATTCTCAAGTACTCTGATAGAGGGTAATGGATGATACGCAGCCAGTTAAAAATTACGCAGAGATTGGTTATGTGTCATACAAATAATTCAAATCAAACCATCTAAATTACGGACACTAGTAAAGATGTTTCATGAACAAAAGAAAACTTTTATTTCTTTATCAAAATAGTAGATTGTTCGACATTTATTGGACGGTTGAAATGAAAATATCAAATGGTCTTATCTACAAAAGCATCTTCCCACAAATCAGGGAAACAGATTGGATACTCCCCCTGCCATCAGCCCGGTGGCTGGTATTCGGTGCTGTGTGGGCCCACCATGATGTATGTGTTTCATCCATTCCGTTCATCCATTTTTACAGATCATTTTAGGGCCTAATCCCAAAAATGAGAAGATATAAATCTCAGGTGGACCACACCCAGGGAAACAATAGTGATTGGATATCCACCATTAAAATCCTCCTAAGGTCCACTGTACTGTTCATTTGACATCCAATCTGTAAAGCCCCAGATGAAAGGAAAAAACGAAGATCAGCTTGATCCAAAACTTTTACGGTGCTTTTATGGCCCCCAAAAGGTTTTTAAAGGTCGATGCTCATTCAACACTCTTTCCTGTAATGTGGTCCACTGCAGATTTGGATATAACTCATTTTTGTTCTCATACCATAAAATGATCTGTAAAATAATATGGACGGCATGGATGAAACAAATACATCATGGCGGGTCCCACAGACCACCAACCACCAGCCATTGGTTGATCCGTTTCAGCAAATGAGGGGCTGGAATTATTCAACCGACCTGATTTTTATACTGTAACTTAACGACAAGTGGCTCCACAATTTAGGTAGTTTAATTTGGTTAATATATGTTACTTGCACTATTTCTAAGTGCCCGCATATCAGGCTTCATAAGCAGCCGGCCGAGTATAAATAACTCCCCCAGATATTTTTGTCACTAGACAAGCATCTTTCACCGGATCTTGTTTGATAATATGAGGAATTTGAGATTGGCGTACACCAAATGTTAAATATAAGATGAGTTCAAAGGTTTTTTTTTATTATCAAGATCAATGGTGGTGATGATTATTTGGGTCCGCCACCAATCTAAGGTACAGATCTGATATGGTGACAACACACCTCAATGTAGTTGAGTTGGGGGCCCGATTCATCAGGTCAGATGATGATAAATACAGACCCAAGAAGAGAGGATTGTGATAGCCAGGATATTCTGATCCATATGGTTTTAAAACAATAGGCAATCGATTGCAGAGCTCACTAGGTGGACGTTCCCGAACTACAGTATCCCTCCACATTTTTCATGTGCCTGAGATCTATTCCCAGGTAGACGGTCCCGACCTACCACATCCCTGAAAGGCAGTAGAAAGTGAAGCGTGAAATATATGGATGCCCATTTCCTGCAAAAGGAAATTACTGTGCTGGGAAGTCAGGTGAGGCCAACGGTGAAGTTTGTGAACCACCCCGTTCATCCATTCTGCGAGCTCATCTGAAGACGTGCCAAAAAAAAAAAAAAAAAAAACAAAGGGAGATCCGACACTCACGGGGGCCATACGAGAGAAAACGGTGGGATCTTCCAAGTAAAAATGACCTCATAAAGGGTTTGAAAGGCATATAAACATCAAGGTGGGCTCTAAGAAAATTTCAAAGATAGGCATTTCTTTCCTCAATTTACCTTTAGAATGGCTTTCTAAAGTTTATGATCCATCTAATTTTTGGCCTCAAGCCCTAAAATGATATGGAAAAATAAATAGATGGAGTTGATTTCTCACAAACATTAGGGGCCCAACTGCCTTCACATCAAAGGCTTTCACAGGAAATCCACCCATAAAATATCATGATTTTTGGTGCATCCAAACGCACCTTATCCACTCTTGCTGGCGTTGGCATCGAAATCAGTGTTTTTGTACAGTCCCTCGTGTCATGATTAGCTCCCAGATGAATAGTCCGGATATGGGAGGATGAGCTGGCGACTCCAACACCACACAGCTACCTTGCGTCAAAGCTCGCCGCACCATGATTTTATCCAGCCGGTCCATTTTTAATTTGCTGCCTCATCTTAAGGTATGAGTCTAAAAATGAGTCAAATCAAAACCTCAGGTGAACCACACCACAAGGAGGGGAAAACTTCGTAGAGCTGCGTAAGTTTTGGATAAAGCCGATATTTGTGTTTCCTTAATCCAGGGTTATTAGACCTAATCAACTTAGTCGGATGGCAAATAGGCATTATAGTGGGCCATAGAAAGTTTTTATGTGTGATACGGTCCATCTAAGATTTAGATCTGTTTTAGTTTTAAGCTCATGTCTTAAAATGAGCTGGAAAATGGATGAATGGCTTGCATGATGCTCATACATCCCAGTGGGCCACAGGGCTTTAACAGAAGCTAGCTGGTTGGTGTTGCGTCACCAGGCAAACTGCGTCCCCATGAAAATTGAGTTAGCCTCACACGAGAATTGCTAGCGATGTGGCTATTGGATAGTGTTCCGTGAACTCCACCTGATGTATTTGTTTTATCTTCTCTCCCCATCCATTTTCCTAGATCATTTCAGAACATGGGTTTTAATTTGAGGTATATCCAAATCTCACATGGAGCACACTAAAAAAAAAGTTGTGATGATTGAATGTCCACAATTAAAAACTTTCTACACCCCACTGTAATGCTTTTTTTTTAAAAATCCAACTGGCTTATGTCACAAACTTGGATGAAAGAAAAATACAAATACCATAATCATATAAAAACTTTTGCTGTTCTCAAAAAGTTTTTAATGGTGAGCGGGCAATCACAACTGCTTCCTCTTGTGAAGTCTATATAAGACTATACCAGCATCATTTTTATGCTAGTTCCTTAAACTTATCTAGAAAAATGGATGGGCAGACAAGATAGAACATATACATTGTGGTAGGGCCCATAGATCACCGTCTAGTAGCTTGTGGCTACTGGATAGCGTCAGTAGGCAATTCCTGGCCGTTGGCCTCACTCAGTTACATGACAATTATACTTCTTTCTCCAATTTTGAATTACTGTAGATACCTACTCTCTTTTAAAGGCTTACAGAGAAATTTGTACAAAATGACAAACCTACCATAACTCGAGGAGCTGATTTTGCCTCCTTGTGGGTCCACTCTTATTTATAAATGCCATCTAAACCTAACGTGCTTGTTACAACATAGAAAACCGAAACCTTAAAAATCACGCTTATCCATATAATAATGAAAGATATTAGAGAAAATAATGGACAACCACTAGTAATTTCATGCGGTGGACAACTGATGATTGGATCATCCTATTTTTGGCTTTCCCTTTTACATAGGATATTTAACACATGAGCTGATTGGATTATACACGTCCATTATAGTGGCCCACATGTCTACACTATCCACGTACCAAAATAGGGTCAAATGCTCAAAGACAATGTACCGATGGATGGTGTTTATTTGGACGGGTAATAAGCAACGACTCATTGAAACATTAGATGGACTCGCATCGGTAGATCCACCGAAGTGGGTGGTATCCCTATTCATGGGCCCACCTTAATGTATGTTCCTTATATCCACACCGTCCATCCGTTTTGAAAACTCATTTAAGAGCCTGATCCCGAAAATGAAGCAGATCTATATTTTAGATGGACCGTACCATAATAAAGAGTCGTGATTGAATCCCCACCATTAAAAAATTCATGAGGGCCACTGGAACATTTATTTTCCATCCAACCTGTCGATAGGTCACAAAGACTCGGATGAAGAAACAATACAAATATCAACTAGATCCAAAACTTTTGTGACCCACAAGAAATTTTTAATGATCATTACCCCTGTTTCCTGTATTGTAGCACACCTTAGATTTGAATCTGCTTCATTTTTTGGGATCAGGAATAAGCTGTAAAAATGGATGGAATCTGTGGACGTAAGGCACATAAATCACAGTAGGCCCCACAGTTAGGGAACCACCGACCCTGGTGGATGTCGGTGGATCCGGGGATCCACCCAAACCTCGCCCACCAATCGGCAGTCACGGTCTCACACTGACTCAGGGCCCTTGGAGAGAAAAATAGGCTATTATTACAGTGGGAAGTGTGTGGAAGATAAGGTCCGTTCATCAAGTGGGATACCTCGTGACATGTCCAAAACCAAAATTTAAGCTGGCCCGCTCATCACGCTGATTTTTTTTTAATTTTTTTTAACTATCCGTTTCTCCAATAAAAGCAAGGTTTGATCGTGAACTTTCCAGGCCAGGGCATGTTCATGTTGGGTCCCACCTGATGAACGGTCCATGTCATACCACGTCCCACGTTGGCACTTATGCTCGCCAATCCCCTCTTAAATTTGTCTATGCGCGAGTCACCTTGAAACCTGGAAGAGGATTAAAAAGTGACAAAGCAGCGTAAATGACGGAGAGGATTTCGTCACATTTCTTTTTTGACTCGACCGTTGCTTGTTTCACGGTGAGTCTGTACCAATTCCAAAACCGCATGCCTTTGGAAAAGGAGAGCAATATGACAGTCATGCAGCGTGTGCACTCACAAGCTGTGGAACCCACTCTCTCCAAGTCACGGTACGAAGTTCAGATTGGTTGAACAATCCTAACCTCCGATTCATGGACATTTGTTGGTTGAAATTGGATCATTTGATTCTTTTTTTTCATTTTAACCGTTCAATAACAGTCTACCAACCGTATGATCAAATAATCAAATAATTGTGATTTTTGGTTGATTATACATCTAAACTGAGACCCATAACTTGGACAGTTAAATCAAAATTACCTGAATGCCACGTATGTAAATTCTAAGCGCATGCCTATCATCCATCACACTCTGCCAGCGTATCAAAGCTTTTCTCTCTGGAAAATCAGAAGCATCTAGAACCGTTGAGAGATGGGACGGTGAAAGCAACGCCACAAACGCAAAACATTTTTGAAAAGAAAGGGAGACATGGACAGAAGTCCGTAATTAACGTTGGGGAGCTCTTGGTGCCTTTTACTTTACAGCATGACTGAGAATTTTCTTAACCATGAAGGCTTTGGTACTTGGGCAGAGAAGGGAGCCAGCCTGGGTCTTTGCTTGCTCGGGTGGTAGACAGTTTCAACTCCTGGTCAAGGGTTCGAGTACACATAGGTGGTGAAATTCTACCAGCGTGATGCGTGTGCGTGTGTTTAAAAAAAAAAAAAAAAAAAACGAGAAAAGGGAGCCAGCCCAACATGCATCTTGCCGGAAGCGGTTTGGCTAGTGACCCCAGCACCATACAGCTAATTGGTGTTAAGGCTATGTGAGCCTTTTATCCACGATGTACAGCCATTTTTAAAGCTCAATTTAAGGCATGAGCCCTAAAGGGAGGAAGATGGAAATCTTAGGTGGATCACACCAAGGAAACGGTGGGGATTGATGGCTTACCATTGAATACTTTTTCGGGTCCATAGAAGTTTGGAATCAAATGGTTTGACCTTATCAACTGTTTGGGTGGCGAATAAACATTACAGTGGGCCCTAGGAAGTTTTTAATGGTGAACATTCAGTCAAAAATAACAACACTGTTTCTCCATGGTGTTGTCCACATGAGATTTGGATTTACCTTATTTTTTTAGTAGATTTCCTAAAATGAACAGGAAAATGGATGGACAGCGTGGATAAAACAGATACATCACGCTAGGGTCTATAAAGCTTCGAAACCAGCTAGCTGGCTGGTGTTGGGGTCACTAGCCAAGCCACGTCCCCTCTAGCCCACCCCATCTCCATGACTAGATCTAAGAATAGGGGCCGGTCATGGGCTAGGCAAAGTCAATATTTTTAGTAGGCCGGGGTTCACCAGTTCAAAATCCTGGTTGGAACAAATTCTAGGCCTGCTTGTTCTCTCTATTTTTGATACTGAGATGCCAAAAGATTGGCTAAAATATCTTCAGCTGCATTTGCTTCTCTGAACATGTGCCCACAAGTCAGACTCAGGAATGCTTTGGAGCGAAAATTTGCAATTCAACGACACAACGCAGTCATTGAATTTGGCTTAATTGAGAAGAGAATCACCCAATTACTGGTGCGGAAATGCTTTTTTACTTTGTTCATCGAACTTGAAATACCCAACAATGCATTAACTGTTTGTGATGATCTCTAATTAGATCAGCTCCACCACCACTCCCACCAATATACTATTCAAACGCTTGAGGAATCACCTACACCACTGTAGACTGTAGTGCATTTTACTATGTTCAGCGATGGCCAGGCAAATAGAGCTGAATGGAATGAATTTCCACCAATTGGGTCTATTTGAATTTCCATTCCCAACACTGCTAAATCTTTTTGTGTTTAATCAATTTAATTCCAATGCTAAATTACAGAGTGGGAAATAAGGGTCTACCACTTGGATATGTAAGAACTCTATTTAGTGGGTTTTACTGATCAATGGTCTGGATTGTCATTTAGTTGAACTGGATCATTAAGTAGACCAGTGGGCCTCACTTAAGGTGATGCGCTGTGCAGTTCATTTGTGTAGCTTTGCATACTAGGGCTGGAATGCTATAGCTGCAGACAACAATTTGAGTTGTACTAGGATGCTATAATGTGGACTGCAGGAGAGAGAGAGTTGTAATGGGTTTCAAACTCTCTCTCCACATATTCTATAAAAGAGAGCTGAGTCCCGATTCTACACCATGGCAGAATTCAAGTCCTATTTTTTGAATTACAGAAAAGGTGTGAAGGAGAGAAAGATCCTAAGCACTATAGGAATTCTGATATTCTTATTTGGCTTCCATGACATAACTATGTCACATGTATAGACAGATCCATGAGCCTATTCCGCATATAGATTAAGTCCCACAGGATATACTTATGGATCAGTCCCACAGGATATACTTATGGATCTGTCGTTGGTGAGGATTCTACCAGGAGACATATCCAAAGGAAGAATTTGATTATAGGGTTGCAAGGAATTTCCAGATAGTTGAAAGGAATTATAACAGCCGCAGATGAGAAAATGTTATGATGATTTAACTCAACTCACTAGATATTCAGCAGGGTTGGGTTGACTGAAAAACCCAACCTGACTCAACTCTATTTTTAATAATTTGAAAAATTGTGTATAGGAATAGATATTTAAAGTGGTTAAGATCCTTATAAGTAGTATAAAATACAAATGTTATTATCAAACTACTCAATGGTGCTCTGGTTAAGTCCATCTTTCTCTGCATCAGAGGTTGAGATGTCATGATGAGTTGTCAGACAATTTGACTCAGCTCGGAATTTGGCCGAGATAAGTTGAATCAGACGAGTTTCGAGTAGACTCAGCAAGTTATAAAACTATGATTGTCGGTGCTATCATATTTTTTAAGGCATTCCCATAGATTTATAGATTTATGAAACTTCCACCCTCTTTATTGAATAGACAAAGCTTGCCAGAAAAGTCGCTACATACCTTTCCAGGCCCAGTCAAGCTTTTTTGCCGAGAGTGTCACAATCAACAGTTCATGGAGTTGAAATGGTCATTAGGATGTTGCATCATGACGTGAATGGTAAATTGGTACACCTATTCCATACACGTGGGGCCCATGGATTGGTGATCCAGACTGTTTGTTTGATGAATACCAGGAACATCCTGACCCTTAAATCCGGAGCTACTAAAGTGGACAGTCAAGAAAAAAATCCAACAAAGGTCCAAAGAAATGGCTAAAGATTGGATGGCTAGGATCTTCCAATTGGGTAGACGTTTGGGGAATCAACCAATCAACTAGGGAGTCCACGATATTAACGGCATAGATCATAGAACCATGGCCGCTACTTGCACTAACAAATGAAAAATTGTTGGAAGTTTGGTAGGATATTTATTAGTGAGAGGATGCAGTGCTATCGATTTCAAGCAATCGAAATCCCATTAATGGTGTACTCCAAAAGTCACTTGGATGATCGTAGCCATTGATTGTTAACTTCTGAGATTATACTAGACAGCTTTGGAAAAGTCCAACCGACGGTAAAACGTTCAATGAAAAGAAAAATAAAAATAAAAAAATTCATCATTCAATCAATGGCTACACAGTTTGTTTTGCCTAACTTCTGGCGTACGGCCTATACATTATAAGACGCATGAGATGAACAGTCCACAAACACGGGCTGTAGCTGGTTAGTCTATTTGAAATGAGAAAGATACGTTAATCTCAGTGGTGATATTTTAATAGAGAAATACTTTGATACTCGGGCAGTGTGTGATGGATAATACACAGGTGGCTAGAAATAGAAATAGCATATGTGGCTTACAATTAATTCAAATCAATGGTCCAAATTACTGGCATGGTTTAGATGTATCACCAAAAAAATTTACTCTATTACCTAGTTGTCTAACTATTAGTTTACTGAATTTTTATCATCCAATGGCTAGATTTCAAACAATAAGTTGATCGATTTGAGTTTTAGGTTGTAACTTTGGTGGAGTTTGGATGATAAGTTACTCAGGCTAAGCTACTTATGCCTTGAGTAGCTTACCTTAGTTTCTACTTATTAAGCTAAAGTGATTAACCACTTTAATAAAAAAATTACTTCATCTTAAACCAAACTTACTTATCTCAAAAAAGTTACTTAACTACTGCATTAATTGAGTAGAAAAAATAACTTATTTGATGGTTTCCAAACGGGCCCTTAGTGTCATTGGGTTCCACATTTAGCTGATTTTATTTGAGTTAATATATGCCTAGCATTCCATTTTTATTTTTATTTTGTTCCCATGTATCAAGCATTATACTCACACAGAACCAGAGTATCAAATAACTGTGAATTTGTCAACCTGGACAACCTGGATGACTTGGTCCCAACATCGTTATCAATTAGACTTTTGCTGTTAGTCTTTTAAAATACAAATAATGTAAAATCAAATTAGAGATATGTTCACCTACAACTTTAATGTGATTTTTCACATACAATGCTTTTTTTTCCTGCCTATATGTCTCTTGTACGGAACAATCAAGCCATGAAAAACATCCACCTATCAAAAAAATCACCTAGGATGAAAATGGTACCCATGCATTACTCAAGTCTGGCCACACAGGGGCGTTTAGTAAGCTATCGACTGTTGCCATGTGGACAGTCCTGGTTTTTGCCTCAAGTGATCTTTATAGTGCGTTATGCCCTTTGTATGGTTCAAATGTTCTTGAAAGGTGGCATGTCATTGTATAAAAGTTCACATACAATGTTGTATTTGAACATTTCTCACGAATGTAAAATTAAAAAGATTGGATCAATTGCCTTTGGACCGTGACATTTTCGTCCCTCTAAGATTGAATACTACAAATATGACGCATGCCAAGAATTAGACAACGTCTCTCTTAAATGTATATTATAAACGTCATACATGCAAACAACCAAACATCCTTTCTGCTTAAAATATTCTATGAATAGACAAATAAACCCTACTGAATGAGAGCCTTGGAGTATTTTTATTTTTTTTTTGCCCTTAAATTTCAGTGCTCCAAGAGGCACGGGATGTGCTCTCAACATTAACACTCGGTCGATGATGCCCTTATACATGTGAAAGGCTGGTTATCTTAACCTTGGAGGATTGTGATCATTTAAAAGTGTGCTGGCCCACTTGATTGGTTCCACATAACGATACAGTTTCCTACATGGACCATGAGTGCTGAGGTATGTCGGGGTGATTGGCGAGGTTAGCCCAACAACCTCATGAGAAGGACGGATACATAGATGCGTACGTTTAGGCATCCAAATCGTGTATCAGGTGGGACCCACTGGGACTGTTTTAAGTATGAGGTAGGCCGCCCATATTCCAAAACAATGGACGGTCAAACAAAAACCTTGCATACTTTTTTTAAAGCTGCGAATTGTTTTCAGACACATGTCATGCGTGTCGTGCTTGATACTTCAACAACCTAACTTTCGGTCGGTGCGTTCCGCCTGATACAAAGATCGCATGTGTGAAACAGCTTCATGTATGGTTTGGACTAAAAAACATGGATTTAAAAAATGGCTATATGCATCTATATATTTGTATATAAATAAGATTAAAATCATAGTTCTAAAACTCACTCACAAGACTCGAAACTAGTCGAATCAACTCAACTATACCAGATTTGCAGCCAAGTCCCTAGGGTGTATAACAATTATCAGTATTGCCGTAGTTCAAAGGAAAGAAAAGCAATTTTACTAGCTAGATATGTTTGGATATGATTTCGTCAATATAAGTTAATATTTATTATGTTCATCCATTTTGCAAAATCATTTTAGGATGCGTCCTTAAGGGCGTGTTTGGACAAGCAGATTGGAAGGAGCAATCCTGGGATTGGCCGAGCGTGCCAAATAGACACGTTGAACTTCTGTTTAGATATAGCAATCCACTGGCATCACCATCATTACCTTGAAATCCACCCAATCCTTCCTAATCCTGTCTATTTTGCCCGAGACGTGTTTGGTTGAAAGGATTGGAAGGGATTGGCTGGGCGTAATCCTGAGATTGGCCAAGCATGCCAAACAGACTCGGTGGTAAAATCCCTGAATATAGCAATCCGCAGCAATTCATTGATGCAGCCATCATTACCGTGAAATGGCTGTCATCCACCCTAATACAATCGAATCCCATGGAATGGCCCGTCCAAACACGCCCTAAAATTGAGCTTGATCCAACACTTCTATGACCTTAAGAAGTTTTCAATGGCTGACATTTGATTCCCATGCTAATTATGGTGTGCTCCATGTCTTCTTTGAACTTGCCTTGCTTTCTGTCTCATTTAATTAAAAGATAATGCAAGAGGGATGGACATTGTGGATATAGCACATGCATTATTATGGGGCCCACAAAAGTACGTAATGTCAACACACTTATGTAAATGTGTATCATGGGGTTTTGTTTTTTTTTTTTTTTTTGGTTAGCTTGTTAGTACACACCCATGTCGTACACACACTCCAAGTTAGCCACCCCTACTAGGGATCGATACCAAGACCGCAAGTGTTGAAAGGAGGCATCTCCACTCAATCATGAGGTAATTTGAAAGAATTACTGTGATTTGAGGAAGGCAATATCCTATCAACGGTAAAGAGTAATAATATGAGTTTTACACTATATTATTCTAATAATTCATTTTCAGCCTTAAAAGAATCTACGTCTAAACTCGGAGAGACTCATTAACTAGTAAGACGGTGTTGGTGCTGGACACCCTAATCCACAGCTCAACTGGAAGAGTAAGTGGAGATACCTCATTTCAACATTTGAGGTCTTGGCTTCGATCCCTAGTGGGGGTGGCTAACTGTGCAGTATGTACTAACAGTGGGTGTGTACCAACATATTCATGCATTTTTATTTTTTTTTCAAAGATGAAGATTGTTCATTCTAACTCTAGTTTTTGTGCCATTCATTTGCAAACTGTTGATGCAACAACAACTACCATAGTTTGATGGCATGCAATTGGGATGGTAACACATTCAAATAGCAGTCCACCATATTCCCAGTCCTTAGGGTTGCAACATGGGCGAGTGAGGTTGATTTGATGGTTAACCCAACTGCAAAAGGAGTCAACCCAAGCTACCCAATCCGAGCCCAACCATGGGCATTGTTCAACCTTAACCTGAGCCCAACTCAACTTAGATCCATTACAATATTAGTCTTTCCTATGTATAATTATACATGCAACATATTTTAAACATATAGGGTACATTTTGGGTTTTGTTTGGGCTAATCGGGTTCTAGTTGAGCCCAAAATAATAAATTTCATCCCTTGTAGAATGCATGTCCCTAAAATGGTAAAAATGGACTTAATATAGATGATCGGTAGCCTGAAGCTTTGATCAATCAGATGATTTAAACATCAAATTAATGGATATTCGTTTAATGGTAGATATTCACGTTTTAAGCATTCACCTTATGTCAACCAACAATGAATTTAAGATCAGCCCATTTATCTGTAATTTTGGATCATGCCTCATCTACAACTACAGAGGAACTATATTTAAGAGCTGAGTGCATGTTTATGGATGGTCATCCTGCTCAATGCTTCTCCGTTGTATCCCATCTCAAAACATTATGCATTTGGTTCATGGTCATTCAGGAAGAATGATTTGAGATTATGGAATTTATATGCCTAGTAGAATATGCAGAGATTAAATAGTGTTTTGTGTTGTATTACAATGAAGACTGTTTACCGTATTCATATGGGCAGAAGATATCGAAAAGAGTGATAGGAATGAAAATGTTACTGCTGTTAGATCTCTGGTAGGAAGACTTGGGGTTGCCCCAATATATTTTACACCATTTGTTTGGATGGGATATATGTGTGTATGTTTAAACAAAAACAATTCTAATATTTTGACCATATGGGTTTTTGTTGGAAAACCATACACATTTTCTTTTTAAGTGCAAATCAATGGGATTAATAATATAGAAAGTTTAATGGATGTTAATCACTTTTAACATATGCAAGCAAATCATTAAACATATATGATACAAGAGACATCAAGATTTTTTATGTGAAAAATCCTCCGATACAAAGAAAAAGGTCACAAGACTTACCTACTTCAACACAAATCTTCTATGATAGAAATAATGAAAATATAATCATCAAGAAACTTCTCTTGGATATCCCAATTACATCATGCAAAGGTAGATTACAAACAATATGAAAGAAATGAATTTCTCACCAAGGCTTGTAAAAAATCCCAACACAATCCTTAAAGAAGCCAATAGAAAAAACCAACATTGTGAATGTGAAGATTTTAATAGCAAAATGCTCTTCTTCTTTCTCTTTTATGAAACTCATTTTCTCCTCCTTTCTCTTTTTTTTTTTTTTTTTAAAAAAAGAAATAAATAACCTCAACATTGCTCTAACGCAAAGAAAAAGGCCCATTTTCTCTTATTTTACTTTGCTTGGCCAAAATACCCCCCACACACATGTAATAATACAAGGTTACTTAAGCCTACACATGAGGATCCCACCTGCACATGAGGGACTACAACTGGCTTTTTTTTTTTCCCTATAAGCTAGACTAGAAACTTATACATGCAAATGCCCCTGAGGTATTATGAACCAATGCCTAATCTCAGATGCCTTTCAGTGGGAATGACTTCTAAAGCTGGAAGCTTTGAGGAATTTTGAAAACTCCAGGGAAGTCCCATCTCCTGTGTTCCACCAAACAAAGCTAGCTTTACCAATATCCTCTCTAGCCTTATGCTTCATAAAATTTTTATTGTTGATGAAGACCTGAGGTTCTAATTACGTACGTTTGAAGTCTTTATAGTATAACCGTTGCGCAGCACGCCAACAACGCAATGAGCCGATATCCAATCTCAGGCCTCACCCACAAACGATAAACGGATGAAAATATAAACTAGAAACAGATCGAAACAATCCAAACAAACCACAAGACAAGATATACATGAAAAAATTTCAAACTGGGGTAAAAAACCACAGATGCAAACTTTCACTATGAAGAAATAAAGATTACAAGGCAAAATACTAACCTCTCCCTTAGAAGCACATAGAAAACCCTTAGCCCGCACCTTTAGAATTATTTTTCAATATTCCTAATACCCTAGAAAAGCCCTAGGAACCCCTATTTATAGTTTAGGTAACTTCCCTTTTGCATCCTTTCGAAAGGCGACATCAAAATCTACAGTCCGCATCAGATTCAGAAATGAATCTGCGTAACCTTCAACTAGTCGAAGGAGAGCTATGACCAGTCGAAGGACCCCTTCGACCAGTCGTAAAATCCCTTCGACCAGTCCTAGAACCTGAACACCAAAAAAATAGCACACTGGACTTTGAGTCGAACCGGTCCACAACTGGTCGAACAGGCCCCTATGACCGGTCGAAGACGTCCTAAATGTGGCTCCACATTCTCAACAATCTCCCACTTGGAGACACATCGTCAAAACCTTCGTCTTCTTCATTTGGAGTGCACCACCTCCCCGTCTTCAAGCTTGAAGACCAATCAAATCTGAACAGAGCTTCAGCTTCTCCCTTGTGACCGTCTTGGTCAATATATCTGCAGGATTCTCACTTGTATGAATATTCTCCAGAACAATCGATCCATCTTCCAGTAACGAACGTATGAAATGATATCTAATGGCAATATGCTTGGTCTTTTAATGAAAGGCTGAATTCTTAGCCAAGTGTATTGCACTCTGACTGTCACTGTACAGTTTGCGATCTACTTGCTTCTTACCCAACTCTTCCATAAAACCTTGCATCCACGCCATCTCCTTGCATGCTTCTGTACCCGCAACATATTCTGCTTCTGTCGTACTGATAGATACTATCTTCTATAACTGAGAGACCCAACTGACTGCAGCACTGCCCAAATTAAAGACATAACCTGTAGTGCTTCTTCTGTTATCGATATCTCATATCAAATTTGAATCCACGTAGCCTTGTAGCTTGATTTTCGATCCACCATAACACAACCCTACATCCTTAGTACCCGCCAGGCATCTGAGGATCCACTTCACAGCTTCCCAATGTTTCTTCCCGGGGTTGTTCATGAACCTGCTAACAACTCTCACTGCTTGAGTAATGTCTGGCCTCGTGCTTACCATAGCATACATGAGACTCCCAATAACTGACGCGTATGGGACTTTGGCCATGTAGTCCCGTTCTTCCTGCGTCTTTTCCCCTTGCTCCTTAGATAGCTTGAAGTGATTGGCTAATAGAGTGTTAACCGGCTTAGCACATTTCATATTGAATCGATCAAGTACCTTGACTATGTACTCTGTCTGTGACAAAATCAGTTTTTTATTTTTCCTGTCACGCTTTATCCTCATGCCTAAGATTTGTTTTGCAGCTCTTAAATCCTTCATGGTAAATTTTCTAGACATTTGTCAATGCTTGAACTGACCACAAACATATTATCAACATACAGAAGAAGGATGATGTACGACGTATCAAACTTCTTCAAGTAACAACAGTTGTCTGCATGACATCTCCTAAAACCGTTTCCCGACATGAAACTATCGAACTTCTTGTACCACTGCCTCGGGGCCTGCTTCAGGCCATATAGACTCTTCTTCAATCTGCATACCTTGTTCTCATTACCTAGTGTCACGTATCCTGTTGGCTGATGCATATATATCTCTTCTTCAAGGTCCCCATAAAGAAAGGTTGTCTTAACATCTAGCTGCTCTAAATGTAAGTTCTCTGTAGCCACTATAGTCAAAACCATGCGAATCGTCGACATTTTCACTACCGGTGAAAATATTTCAGTGAAATCGATACCTGCCTTTTGTTGAAACCCTTTCACAACCAATCTAGCCTTGTACCGTTTCGAACCATCGTACTCCTCCTTCAGTATGTAAACTCACTTGTTATAAAGAGCTTTCTTATCCTTAGGTAAAGTGACTAGCTCCCATGTACGATTAGACTCAAGAGAGTCCATCTTCTCATCCATGGCCTGCTCCCACTTAACTCGTATATCTGACTGTAATGTCTCTTCAAAACACTCTAGCTCACCATTATTTGTCAGCAGTAAATAATGCAAGGAGGGTGAATATCGGACCGTGGGTTTCCTCTCCCGAGTAGACCTCCTCACAACCGATGTCTGTGGCTCTGCCTCATAATGCTCCTGTGCATGATCATCCTGTGGCACTGTAACACCCATGTCTGGTAACTCTTCCAACTCTACGAATTCTTTTTTCTCGGTCTTATTTTCCTTCACATTGTCCTTATGCATCACTTTTTCATTGAAGACTACGTCCTTACTTCTGATGATTTTCTTATTTTCTGCATCCCAAAACTTGTAACCAAAATCATTTTACCCGTAGCCTATAAACGTGCACCTCCTGCACTTCGCATCCAGTTTGTTTCTGTGCTCTGCATTAATATGAACATATGGAGTGCAACCGAACATTCTGAGATGTGTAAGGTTAACTTTTTTTTCAGTCCACGTTTCTTCTGGTAGCCCACCATCCAATGGTGCTGAGAGACTTCTATTGATAAGATATACGACAGTGTTCACAGCATCTGCCCAAAAGGTCTTGGACAGCCCTGCATGTAACCTCATGCTCCTGATGCGCTCAAGGATGGTCCTATTAATGCGCTCAGCCACACCATTCTGCTGCGGTGTCCTTGGAATCATTTTCTGATGTTTGATTCCACTTGCTGCACAATACTCCTCAAACCTCTTGTCACAATACTCTCCTCCATTATCAGATCTGAGACACTTTACTGTTTTACCTATCTCGTTTTCTGCTATAACTTTCTACTTCTTAAACGTATCAAATACTTCAGATTTATGCTTTAAGAAATAAACCTACAGTTTTCTACTAGCATCATTAATAAAGGAAACAAAATAACGTGAGCCACCAAAAAATGATATCTATGCCGGTCCCCACATGTCAGTGTGTACAAGCTCCAATAGATGTGTCTTTAGAGCGCGTCCTGTCTTCTTGAAGCTTACCCTCTTCTGCTTGCCATATACGCAGTCCTCGAGCTTTCCTTTTGACAACAGTACTTTCATCCCTTTCTCACTCATATGTCCCAACCTCTGATGCCATAACTACCCATTCACTCCAGTTGATGCGACTGTGAGTGAACTATACGATCCTGAAGTCACGTACAAAGTACCTTCCTTTTTATCTCGAGATATCACCAAGACACTTTTTGTGATCTTCCAGGAATCACTGGTGAATGTCGTCACATAACCGATGTCAGTTAACTGCCTCACTGAGATCAAACTCCTTCTCAAACTCAGTACATGTCTGACATCCTTCAATTTTAAAACCGTTTCGTCTTTCTGATTGACCTGAACATCTCCCTTTCCAACAATACTACACAGCTCATCATCACCCAAGTAGACTCTCCCAAAGTCACCGGATACATAATCACATATAACTTCCTTACATGAAGTGGCATAAAACTAAGCACCCAAGTCTATAACTCAAGACTCATTCCTCACATCAAGAAACAAGATCAACGCCTCTGTGTCGCTCTCTTCAGACAGATTCACTGAATACTTCCTGCCTTGAGAGCTTTTATCTTGTTTCTTGAGCGCCCTGTAATCACGTTTCATGTACCCCTTCTTGCCGTAATGCTAACACCCGTCTTTGTCTTTCGGTCCCTTGGACTTCTTCCTCGACTTAAAACGCCCGTATTTATTGTCTCATTTGTTCTGCGATCTTCATCTTCCTTCAACGTTTAGAGCATTCCCTGAATCCCCTAAAACTCTCGATGCCTTCCTTCTAGTTTCTTCGCTGAGAATTAGACTGGCCACATCATCAAATTTCAACTTTGTCGACCCTGAAGAATTGCTCACAGTAATCACCAAACCATCCCAACTGTCTGGCAGACTGGATAAGATCAATAGCACCCTGACCTTATCCTCAAAAATGACGCCAACGGATTCCAACTGGCTTATGACTGTATTGAACTCGTTTAGAAGTTCAGCCACGCTCCCACCATTTGACATCTTCATGTTGAATAGCTGTTTCATAAGATGAACCTTGTTGGATACTGAGGGTTTTTCATACATGGTGACTAGGGCTTCCATCAATTCTTTTATCGTTTTCACCTTTGATATGTTGAATGCGACGCTCTTAGACAAAGAGAGTCGGATTGTTCCTAAAGTCTTTCTATTCAGTAAAAACCATTAATCATCTGTCATCTTTTCTGATTTCTTCTTTTTTCCTTCTAGAGGAATGCAGAGTTCCTTTTGATACAGATAATCTTCCATCTGCATCTTCCAGAAGGCAAAGTTTGAACCATCAAACTTCTCAATTCTAGTTTTTCCATCTTCCGCCATCGCTCCAATAGAACTAAACCAATAGTTCTGATACCAGTTGTTGCACAGCATGCCAACAATGCAGTGATCCGAGATCCAATCTCAGGGCTCACCTACAAACGATAAACGGATGAAAATATAAACTAGAAACAGATCAAAACAATCCAAACAAACCACAAGACAAGATATACATGGAAAAATCTCAAACTGAGATAAAAAAACCATGGATGTAAACTTCCACTATGAAGAAACAAAGATTACAAGATAAAATACTAACCTCTCCCTTGAAAGCACATAGAAAACTCTTAGCCCAAACCTTTGGAACTATTTTCCAATATTCCTAATACTCTAGAAAAGCCCTAGGAACCCCTATTTATAGTTTAGGTAACTTCCCTTCTGCACCCTTGCGAAAGACGATACCAAAATTCACAGTCCGCATCAGATTAGGAAACGAATATGCGTAACCTTCAACTAGTCGAAGGAGAGCTACGACCAGTCGAAGGACTCCTTCGACTAATCGTAGAATCCCTTTGACCATTCCTAGAATCTGTACGCCAAAAAAACAGCACACTGGACTTTGAGTCGAACCGGTCCACGACTAGTCGAACAGGCCCCTACGACCGGTCGAAGGCGGCGTAGATGTGGCTCTACATTTTCAACAGTAACAACTGTTTTATTTTTATTTTTAATTATGACAACACTTTCTTATTCATAACAACACTTTACCAACACAAACACAAAGCTTCCAATGAGGAGATCATCCTGGTTTTCCCCTCAAGCGATCATCACAGTGCAGCCCACCTATTTAATGGCTAAAATGTTCATAAGAAACACAAGTGAGCACTATATGTGAGTTCACACTAGTAGAAGTTCAACATGAACTGTTCTTGATAGAAAATTCTAATAGGATTGGAAATTCCATAAATAATAGAAATTACCTCTTCCATGGGTGTGGAGGCACTACCTTTACGGGATTAGGTTCGAGCTCTTCTCTGATCACAAGAGCTTAAAGTACCTCTTCTCGCAGTCTGAGTTGAATATGAGACAGAGGCGCTGGATGGAGCTCCTGAAGGACTATGATTTCGACCTCCAGTACCACCCGGGTAAGGCGAACGTGGTGGCAGATGCCCTCAGCCGTCAGCCACGAGGCTTAGTGGCTCACATGATGATTCAGGAGTGGCGGATGCTTGAGGATATTGCTGCGTATGACTTTGAGTTCGGCCTGCAGTCTTCCATTGTACAGTTATCGAGCTTGTCGATTCAACCCTCTCTTGTCGCTAGGGTGATCGAGGCTCAGCAGGCTGATGAGTCGTTGCAGGGTTATATGGCTGAGGCGGCATCTGAGGGTCAGGTTGATTGGCAGATCGGTACAGACGGTGGACTTCGTTTCAGAGGCCGATTATGTGTCCCGGATATTCCAGAGTTACGCAGAGATCTTATGACCGAGGCACATTGATCGCGATTTTCTATCCACCCGGGCTCGACGAAGATGTACCGTGACATGAGGCGACAGTATTTTTGGGCAGGGATGAAGCGCCAGATCGCCAGTTTTGTGGCCGAGTGTGACACGTGCCAGCGTGTCAAGGCCGATCATCAGAGACCTCCTGGTCTATTGCAGCCGTTGAGCGTCCCGATGTGGAAGTGGGAGCACAGGTCGACCGATTTCATTATGGGTTTGCCGAGGACTCAGCGAGGTCATGACGCCATTTAGGTTGTTGTGGATCGTCTGACGAAGTCGGTACATTTTCTTGCGATGCGTGCAACTTGGTCTATGGACCGGCATTAATGGAGGAAATTGGTATGTATTTGGCTATTTGTACTGTTTTGTGACAATACTTTCAACATTGCATGTACCCAGCGTTTCATCCAAGAAGAAATTCAAATGAACAAATGGCATACCTTTAGGACGTAGAAATGTCTTGGGTACCGCATAAGAAATATTGTATGTATTGTGTAAATTTTTAGAAATATTGAGAAGCATCGAAAATGTATTCAAAATTTTTAATAAAATTTTGGAATTTTTTTTTTAAAAAATGCATCATTGCACACTTTCAAAAGACTGTTTAAAAAAAAACAAAAAAACAAAAAAAAAAAAAAACCAAGTATGCAGAATAAGTTTCTTTTACATTGGGTCTTAAGCTGTGGTGCTAGACAAAAGTGATGTAATTATATTAAAATTAATTAACATTCGTAATTATATATATATATATATATATATATATATATATATATATATATATATATATATAAAGACTAAATAACATCCACATAATTGATTTTAAAAATAGTATTTTTATTTTTTTAATTTTTAATTAAAACATAATTAAAAAGTTCTATCAATTTATAGATTGGCCTTTAATCACTCTAATATGGTTTTTCCACACTTTAATTACAAGATAGATGGATGAAATGGAAGAAATTATTATGAATTTTTTCAAATTTCTTCCATTATCTTTCTAAAATTGATAAATTTGAGATTGAGACACACAATTGAGCATGCAAAATATTCAAAATTATGTATTATTATCTCTTTTATTTAAAAAAAAAAAAAAAAAAAAAACTGATTCTAAGTGATTAAAAGCAAGAAAAACTGTTGAATTTGAAAAAACTCATTGATTTTGTTTTTGGCGACTGCCTCTCCGATGCTGATTTCTGCACTTAATTTTCACTCTCTCCAACCAATCCAAAATGAGTTGAAGAAATCAGCTAAAAAGACTAAAAATGACCAAAAAAAAAAACAGTTTCTTTTTAAAAAAATTGATGATTTTAAAAAATAGAAGGGAGCTGGCACTATATCCCTGCTCTAAATGGGCTGGGCCTGGGGCTTTTGGCCCAAAATTTGGACTTTCTGATTTTGACCCAGCTGATCTACAACCGTGATGGAGCTCAAAATCTGAACAGTCTACGTGATGCACCACCCCATGATTTGCAGCCCAAAAATGCAAGTGAGCAGACACTATATCCATGCAAAAGAAAATAGTTCTCTCTCTTGATTTGAATCTCTGATTGCTATGGCCCATCAGAGTTTCGGATCACGGTGAAATTTGGTACATTGGGGTTTCATGGGTGCCACATCACATGGACCGTTCAGATTTTAAACCCATCAACCCATCACAGGTGTGCAAAAGTGGGCAGGTGCGCAGGTGAGTATGCCATTTTCTTCGATGTTGGAGATTACGATATATAGGAAATACTGTCCGATGTTGGAGATTTTTGTAACTACACGTGTTTCATATGGCCCAAGTGCCTTATAAATATTCAAATCACTGCACATTGCCCATGCTGTCCGATCTGTGCTAGATTTCTCTCCTTCTGTGTCCACCAATTCAATGGCTAGGATATAGGATCATTCGACTGATGAAACTTTTGACATATACACAACCCTAAATAAGGTCCAAACAGATGAAAGGTTTGGATCCTCCACACGTGTGCCGAGTACATAGATGTCACATGCTTGACAACCAACTCGGTAGTGTGGCTACCAATCTCTCTCTGCTTGACAACCAACTTCGGTAGTGTGGCTACCAATCTCTCTCTCTCTCTCTCTCTCTCTCTCTCTCTCTCTCTCTCTCTCTCTCCAATTTCAAATCTTTCCCAAACAAAATTCAATGTCCATCACAATACCTCTGCCCATTCTTGCTCTCCCTAAAACACAGACCAAACAAACAAACAACACCCCATATATCCCTTCAAACAGCTCCAAGAAAACCACTCAAATTCCAATCCACCATCACCAAAGCTTCCAAGCCCAGAATCTCCATGCCCATCTCATCAAATCTGGCCTTGTCTCTAACCTCTACAAATCCAACACTCTCATTCATTGTTATTCTAAATCTGGAGATATTTTATATGCACACCAACTGTTCGATGAAATGTCTCAGAGAAACCTCGTGTCTTGGACCTCGCTAATTTCCGGTTACGCTCAACTAGGGTGGTCTAATGATGCCGTTGAAATCTTTATTCGGATGCTGAATTCGGGATTTTCTCCCAACGAGTTTGCATATGGTAGCGTCCTTCGGTCATGTGCAGAGTCTGGCTATGCGAGATTTGGGACGCAGCTGCATGGGTTGATCGTGAAGACGGGTTTCATCCAAAACGTGTTCGTGGATAGCAGTTTGATCACAATGTACGTGAAGAATGGGGATTTCGATATTGCGGTTGGTGTGTTGAGGAGAATGCAAGAGAGAGATGCATTTTCATGGACTTCCATGGTCGTTGGTTATTCCAATAGTGGTCGTGCTTTTGAAGCACTCGAACTCTTTGGTCAGATGCTGGAAGAGGATGTTAGGCCTAGCGAATACACTCTTACTAGTGTTCTAAAAGCATGTGCATATTTGGAGTCTCTGAAGGTGGGGCATCAAATTCATGGATACGCTGTAAAAAGGGGCTTCGAAGAGGATGTTTCAGTAAGAATTTCACTGGTTGGTTTATTTACCAAGCTTGGGGACCTATCTAGTGCCCTATCAATCTATGATCGATCTTCTCCTAAAGATGTGGTTCTGTGTACGGCAATGATTGGTGGGTATGCTCAAAATGGCAGGACCGATGGAGCCATTCAGATCTTCTCTCAAATGCGTGAAGAATTCGATCTTGTTCCCAATGAATTCACATTCGCTAATGTGATCTCCGCTTGCGCGGACAATGGCAATTGTGGTAGCGGAACTTGTTTTCATGCTCTTGCAGTCAAAACAGGTCATGCATCTGCTGTCCATGTTGAGGGTGCACTCATTGACATGTATGCTAAGACTGGGAAGATGGAAGATGCTTGCAAATTCTTCGAAAGCATGGAAGGGAAGGATGCAATATCATGCTCGTCAATACTCGCAGGCTTCTCTTATAATGGACATGATCAAGAGGCGCTTGAGTTCTACTCGACACTTCATAGATCGTCTGTGAAGCCCGATCCTTTTGCATTAGCTAGTGCGACTATTTCATGTGCCAAGCTGGCTGATCAGCTACGAGGAAGGCAAATCCATGCTCAAATCATCAAACATGGGCACGAATCTGATACATGTATAGCCAGTTCTCTGGTAGACATGTATGCGAAGAGTGGAAGCATTGAGGATGCCCAACAGGTGTTTGATAAGCTTTTCGATCGAGACAGGATAGCTTGGACTGCAATGATTGACGGGTATGCACAGCATGGGAAGGGAATTAAAGCCTTGGAATTGTTTGAGAGGATGAAAGAAGAGGATGTTCGTCCAAATGGTGTGACCTTTGTGAGCGTCCTCCATGCATGTAGTCATGCAGGTCTAGTTAAAGACGGCCTCCGCTATTTCAATTTCATGTCCTCTGAGTACAAGATCGAGCCAGTTATCCATCACTATGCTTGTATGGTTGATCTCTTGGGCCGTGCGGGCCGCTTAGAGGAGGCATTGGAGTTCATAACAAGAATGCCAATGCAACCTACTCCCTTGATATGGAGGGCATTGCTGGGTGCATGTAGAACCCATAAAAATCTTGGAATGGGTATCCATGCATCCAACCGCCTTCTTGAATTGGAACCAGAAGATGATGCGACTTACGTGCTCCTCGCCAACATGTACACGGAATTGGGTCGATGGGGTGAAGCATCGAGAGTGAGGAATTTGATGAAAGAGAGTGGAGTGCGAAAAGTCCCCGGCCTAAGCTGGATTGAAGTAGGGAAGAGTTTCCATGTTTTTGGTGCCAGAGATACAATCCATCCTCAGAAAGAGCTCATATACAAAGCTTTAGGTGATTTGAATGGTGAGATGAAGGAGGCTGGATATGTACCGGAGACTGGATTTTCATTAAAAGATGGGGATGAAGATGAGGAGAAGTCGATCTTTTACCATAGTGAGAAACTAGCTGTGTGTTTCGGCCTGATATCTACTCCACCTGCAACTCCTATTCGGATATTTAAGAACCTCAGAGTATGTGGTGATTGCCACAGTGCCATGAAAATCATTTCCCTGATCCGCAACAGGACAGTTACAGTGAGAGATGTTAGTAGATTCCATCATTTTAGTGGAGGGAGATGTTCTTGCGGAGATTATTGGTGATTGTGAAAGGAAAATTATTCCATTACCAATATAATTATATCGAATCCACCGACGACAGCTCATGATTAAAAACTTTAATAGTATCCACTCTCTTATGTCTGCTATACATGTACCACAAATAGCCATGGATAATTTTACCCATGCAATTAGTTACGGAGAGTTGCGAAATTTGAATTTTAAAAGGATATTGGAAGGAATTTTCGACATAGGGAAGCATGATTATATAATTTGGATGTCTTCTCGACTTTAGCTACCAATAGTTCAGATTGTGCTCTGCCCCGAAAGTGTTGCCATACCCAAAGTGGATCAGGCTACAAAGATGGTCTTGAAGATTAACAGATCATTGCGTTTAAGAGAATCATTTGGGATGTAGGTTATCACTCAAACATTTTGTGGGCATGAAATGTGCCACCATATGAATAGGATTATCGGCGGGTGATGAGTAGGCCCACCTAGATCATTGTATTGAAGAGAATGATTTGGAATGTAGATTATCACTCAAAACGTTTGGTGGGCATGAAAGCTGCCACCGTATGATTAGGATTATCGGTGGTTGATGAGTAGGCCCACACCGGATTAGAGCCATGACTGCAATAATGCAACCCTTGCCAACTTAGAGGAAAATGTGTAGTATACAGCCATCCCATGTAATTTCAAAAGAGTTGTAGTGGCAAGCTCTACATGCTTGCTACGTATTCATCTCTACAAAACACAATGGCACAGGTCATTGGAAATGTGGAAGCGGATCGACCTCTGCTTAAGCCTCTGACCAGCGCTCCTGTGGGGCCTGCCATGATGTATCTGTTTATCCACGCCGTCCATCCATTTTCTCAGATCATTTTAAGACGTGAGCCTAAAAATGAGGTAGATCCAACGCTCAAGTGAACCACACCAAATATGACTCTTGCATTTAATGTAATCCAAGCTCACTATTTGGTGTGGTCCACCGGAGCGTTGGATCTGCTCATTTTTGGGCTCATGTCTTAAACTGATATGATAAAATATATGGAAGGCGTGGATAAACAGATACATCACGGTGGGCCCCACAGGAGTACTGGTCGTACGGTTTATTGTCCCAGCGGAGGTGGGACGTAATCTGCTTCCTAGAAATGTTAATCTAGCAGGTGTCCATGGCCCAACAATCACAAACATCTCTCTATCTTAATTGTAATGTGAGTGGTTTACAAGAAAAATAAAGCCTTGATGTCAAGCGGTGAAAGTTTGCCACATGTGTGAAAGTGTGTGAAGTTTGCCGCATTGCAAAATATCAGAAATATGCAAATTGTGTCATGTGAAAATGTGGAAAATTTGCCCTATGTTCAAAAATGTGGGAATTTTTTTATGTGGGCGAAATATGTACGAAATTTGCCACGTGTGAAAGCAATAACACTTGACGTGTGTCAGGTACACGGTGGAGATGGCATCAAGAGATGGAACTTTGTTTAGTGTTTTTCGCGTTTTAAAAGCTTTGGATGCTTAAATTTTCAGTCCATTGGGTGCCACATTTTTCTTCAGCTTTTCTAAACTTTTTGAAAGAATGCTTAAAATCATCTGAAAAAATGCATTCTCCGGAGCTAAGCAAAAACGGATTTAAAGCTTGATTGACATTTCTACTCTAATTCAAGAGAGGCTTTTCAGTAAGAGCTATTCTAATAACCCTTTTTTTTTTTTAATCTAACTCTTATCTTAAATAGGCTTGTTGGGGGAGAAATGTGTCGGGCTCAGGTAAAGTCCCGAGATTCGTATAAGAGTAGGTCGGCTTCGCCGACACTGCCTGAAGAATCCGAGACAACACCGACAGGACAGAAGGTAGGCCGTTAGGCGTAAGCAAGGACGAGCAAAGTCGCTCTGTCAGAGTGATAACCTCGCCTGCATAACCCCACTGAAGGCCGGGCATGTGAAAGTCATTCAACCGATAGAGTAAAGATCCCCTCAGGGAGTTAATTCTGTCGGGCACGGCTGAGAACCCGTCCTCCTGCATCGGCCGAGACTCCCCCGGTGTCGGTCATGACCTGGCCGAGACTCCCCGGAGTCGGTCGAGATCCAACCGAGACAGGTAGTGGCGGAACGAGGACAGATGCTAATCTACGGAAATCCAGGGATACTGGTAGCGGATCCCGAGATTCTCGGGATCCTGAGCGATCCCAGGAGAAGAATCCTCTGAAGATAAGGATTGACAGACTGTATAAATCTCTAAGCTTGGAACAGTAAAAGGTACGCAAAAATTAACCGAGACAAACTCTTGGCTATTGACGAGATAACTGACTTAAGCATCGGAGGTTCCCCGGCTCTAGCCAGGGTTCCCTTGACATTGTTTCTGTGCAGGTGAAGGAGGGTCCGTCGCCAAGGGAAGCCGTCCCATAAAAACACTGCAACAGTTTGGCGCCATCAGTGGGAAACGGACAAAAAACCGCTTTCTCCAACCATTCCAATGGCAAGAACAAGAAGGACGGACCCAGATGAAGCAAGGGAGGTCGCCGCTAGCGTCGCTCAGGGAGCTCCCCCGGCAGCACCGCCTGCGACTACAAGCCAGCCCAACTAAGGGAACACATACCTGGATCGTGAGGTTCAGGAAATGCGTTCCGAGATGGCTGTCATGAAACATATGCTGGAACAACTGTGCAACCAGTAGATGCAGCGCTAAGAGTCGACGCCAGCTCATCCACCAGCGTCTGTAGCGCAATCACCCGCGCCACGGTCTCCTAGACGACCGAGTCAGCCCCGAGAACCAAGTCACCCGGCACCTGCTCGTTCGGCAACAGCCGTTCTGCCTCCCTCTGACCTGAGGCATAGAATAGATCAGAGGAGGCGCAGTCGGCTACCTGCAGACGCTGAAGAAACGGCAGAGAGCGCCGAACCCTGGAAGGCTGACATGCAAGACTTAAAAAACGAAGTCCGAGAGAAGATGGCAAAGAAAATGGCAGATATAAAGCACGGTCGGAACTCAGATCCGACCAAACACGAAGAAAAAGCTTCTCCGTTCGTGGACGAGGTAATGCGGGCCCGGTTGCCGGAAAGGTTCCGCTTACCCCAGATTACTCCATTTTCCGGGAAGACCGATCCGACAGAGCATCTTGAATGCTTCAAGACTTACATGGAATTGCACGACGCCTCGGATGCCGTTATGTGCCGAGCATTTTCTCTGACCTTGACGGACGTTGCTCGACTTTGGTTTAAGCAACTGAAACCCGGGTCGATAAAGTCGTTCGCCGAACTTAGCGACGCCTTCCTCAGCAATTTCATTGGCGTAAAGAAGAAACTGAAGCCTCCCACGCATCTGAACAACATAGTTCAGAGGGAAGGAAAGCTATTAAAAGACTACATTAAACGCTTCAATTTCGAATCCCTGTAAGTTCGAAAGCATTCTGAGGAGACAACTCTCAACGCTCTCATGCAGGGAGTCAGAGACAAGCCTTTTTTGGTGTCACTGGATAAAAACCCGCCCGATACTCTGGGCGAGTTTATGGTTCGGTCGGACAAGTACGCCGATGCGGAGGAGACGCGACTCCTAAGAGAGAAGATCCAGAATACGAAACCGTCGGTAAAAGAGTCGGCCAAAAAGGAAGCCGACTCGGCCGGAGGGAAAAAGCGAAAAGACGACCGGGGCCGAGACGACAGCAGGCCAGGGAAGCGACCCGACAGAAAATTCTCTGCATATACCCCCCTGAACAAATCTCCTGAACAAGTACTGATGGAGATCAAAACCGAGGGCTTCGTCAACTGGCCTCGGAAAATGCGAGGAAATCCTTCTCGTCGGAACAAGGATAAATATTGCCACTACCATCGCGATCACGGTCACAACACGAGTGACTGTTATCATTTGAAGGACGAGATTGAGCGGCTGATTAAGGAAGGCCGGCTAAGAGAACATACGGCTGGGACCGATGCCGTCGCGGGACCGAGTGGAGAGCGGCCCCAGGAAGAAATTTGAACGATCGTCGGGGGTCATCGAGGCGGCGGGGACTCGAATAACGCCCGAAGAAACCACGCCAGAAGCCTCGATCGCCCCGAGTCCGAAGTTCTCCTGCTATCCCGGCCTCCCAAAGAGAAAAAACGAGAGAAGTATTGCATCTCGTTCACTGAACAAGATGCTCGAGGCATTCATCATCCTCACGATGATGCGCTCGTAGTCACCCTCACCATCGCGAACAGAAAAGTGTTCCGGATACTGGTGGATACAGGGTCATCAGCGGACGTCCTATTCACTACAGCATTCGATAAAATGGACATAGGTCGGTCGGTACTACGGCCTGTCCGAACGCCGCTCATCGATTTCTCGGGCGGACAGGTACTCCCAGAAGGAATCGTCTCGCTGCCGCTCACCGCGTGAACCGCGCCCCATCAAAGGACCGGGATGGTCGACTTCTTGGTCGTGGACCAACCTTCAGTGTACAACGCCATCCTCGGCCGACCGTCTCTCAGCCTCCTTTAGGCCATAGTGTCTACCTACCACCTTTCCATGAAATTCCCGACCGAGTCGGGAGTAGGGGTAGTGAAAGGAGACCAGCAAGAGTCTAGGAAGTGCTACGCCACCGCAGTAAAAGTCCCGGCAGAAATTTCAATGATTAAATCACTGGACCCCCGTATCGGGTTGCACGAGCGGGGAGAACCAATGGAAGAACTCATCTCGGTGCCGTTAACCGAGACGGACGTTTCAAAAGTAGTCCGAATCGGCTCATCCTTGAGCCTGCCTCTTAGAGAACGAATAATCACCTTGCTTCGGCGGTATGCCGATGTCTTCGCCTGGAGTCACGAAGACATGCCTGGGATCGATTCCTCAGTCATGACGCACTGACTCAACATCGACCCAACCTACAGGCCTATCCGACAGAAACGTCGACCTCTCGGCCCGGAGAGGTACACTATCATAGGAGAGGAGGTCGGCAAACTTCTTAAAGCCAAGTTTATCGAAGAGGTATACTATCCGGAATGGGTAGCTAATGTCGTACTAGTGTAAAAAGCCAATGAGAAGTGGCGAGTCTGTATAGACTATACGGACCTAAACAAAGCCTGCCCTAAAGATAGCTTCCCTCTTCCTCGTATCGATCAGTTGGTTGATAGTACAGCGGGTCATGAACTGCTCAGCTTTATGGACGCCTATTCAGGCTATAATCAAATTGTAATGCATGAAAATGATAAATCAAAAACTGCCTTTGTCACCGACAAAGGCATTTATTTTTACCGAGTGATGCCGTTTGGGTTAAAGAATGCCGGAGCGACATATCAGCGGTTGGTGAACAAAATGTTCTCCCGGCAAATTGGCCGAACGATGGAAGTTTATATTGATGATATGCTCGTCAAAAGTAAACAGGCGTCCGATCATGAGAAGGACTTGGAAGAAATGTTTTTAATTCTGCGTAAGTATAAGATGAAGCTGAACCCCAGCAAGTGCGCGTTTGGCGTGAGCTCGGGAAAGTTCCTCGGTTTCCTCGTTAGTCAGCGAGGAATCGAAGCAAATCCCGAGAAGATCAAAGCCTTACTCCAAATGGAGTCTCCCAAAACGATCAAAGATGTTCAAAGGTTAACAGGAAGAGTGGCCGCGCTCAATCGCTTCCTTTCCCGAGCCACAGACAAGTGTCTCCCGTTCTTCAAGCAATTGAAGGGATGACAGACAATGATGTGGACGGAGGAATGTGAGAGAACGTTTCGAGAACTGAAGGTTTACCTCGGATCTCCACCGCTGTAATCTAAGCCCGAGCCTGGTGAAGTGTTATTGTTGTATTTGGCCGTGTCTGAAGCCGCGGTAAGCTCAGCGTTAATACGCGAGAGTCAAGGGAAGCAGCTGCCAGTCTACTACGTTAGCAAAGCCTTGCTGCCCGCCGAGACAAGGTATCCTCAGCTTGAGAAAGTAGCCTTCACTCTATTAGTTTCATCACGACGCTTTCGGCCATATTTTCAGGCCCATACCATCGCCGTTGTGACCGACTTACCACTCCGCCAGATTCTCCAAAAGCAGGAAGCCGCTGGCCGACTTACAAAATGGGCAGTCGAATTAAGTGAATTTGACATACATTACCGGCCCAGGGCTGCTTTAAAAGGACAGGCCGTTGCCGATTTCCTTGTCGAAGTGGTTCCTAATCCCGATAATCTGCCCGAACCAGAGGGAATTAATGTACCCGAGGGTTCCTCCTCTCTCGGGCCGACACCTTGGAAGCTATTTGTCGACGGATCATCTAACTCGAAGGCAAGCGGGCAGGGGTAGTATTAGAAACTCTCGACCAAACTTGTATGCAATATGCCCTGCGACTCGGCTTTCAAGCGTCCAACAATACAGCAGAATACGAAGCTTTATTACTAGGCCTCAGACTTGCCGCGAGTCTGGGCGTGACCTATTTGAACGTTTTCAGCGACTCACAATTGGTTGTTAACCAAGTTTTCGGCGTCTATCAGACTCGGAAAGAACAGTTAAAGGCGTACATGGAGAAGGCTAAAGAATTGATCAGCGGATTCCAGAAGTGTGAAATAATTCGAATACCCAGAACCGACAACGCCAAAGTTGACCTACTAGCAAAGCTTGCCTCAGCAGATGAGAAAGACATACCTCGGTCAGTTCCAATTGAACATGTCCCTAAACCAAGCGTAAACGAGCCGACGGTCTCGGTCCTGTTTCCAATCGATCCAGCGGCCGCTTGGTTCGACCCACTCGTCCGTTACCTTAACAATGGTGAACTGCCAGAAAATCGCGCCGAGGCACGGCGATTAAAAACTCGAGCCTCGCGCTACACTATCTTGAATGGGATTCTGTACAAAAAAGGCTTTCATACTCCTCTACTAAGGTGCGTCGACTCCCAAGAAGCCGATTATATCTTACGAGAGATACACGAAGGGATAGGTGGAAACCATTCGGGAGGACGCTCGCTCGCCAACAAAGTGTTGCGGCAGGGATATTACTGGCCCACCATACAGCATGACTCCAAACGATTCGTCCAAAGGTGCGACAAGTGTCAGCGGTTCGCAGTGATCCCGATACAACCCTCCGAGGAGCTGACTCCGATGTCGGGACCGTGGCCTTTTGCGCAGTGGGAAATAGACATAATCGGGCCCTTTCCATTGGGGAAAGGCCAGACTAAATTTCTCGTGGTAGCGGTGGACTACTTCACGAAGTGGGCCGAAACAGAATCGTTGGCGAAAATTATCGAGCAAAGGTTCACGAGTTTCGTGTGGAAGAATATCATATGTCGGTTCGGAATACCCCGGACGATAGTGACAGACAATGACAGGCAGTTCGATAACAAACAACTCTGGGAGATGTGCGGTAACCTCGGGATTCGTAATGTATACGCCACGCCTCATCACCCTCAGACGAACGGACAGGTCGAGGCGATCAACAAAATCATAAAGCAGCATCTCCGGACAAGACTTGACGAGGCAAAGGGAGCATGGGCCGAAGAACTTCCGAATATACTGTGGGCTTATCGGACCACGGCACGGACCGCGACGGGAGAAACCCCCTTCTCTCTATGTTATGGTGCGGAAGCAATCGCACCGGTCGAGATCGGTATTGGTTTAGCCCGAGTCAACCTGTATGATGAACGAGAGAACGGTGAACTCCTCTCATTCGCACTTGATTCATTAGAAGAAAGAAGAGAAAGTGCTCGACTGAAGGTGATGGCTTGACAAAGACAGGTGTCTCGGTTTTACAATCGTCGAGTCAAAGTACGACGATTCCGAACCGGGGACATGGTCCTCCGAAGGACCTTCCCAAATACTAAGGAAATTGGGTCGGGTACATTAGGGCCGAATTGGGAAGGCCCCTATGTCGTCTCAGGCACCATCCGACCTGGAACCTACCGGCTGGAAGACCTGAACGGGCAGTTGTTGCCTCATCCTTAGAACGCCGAGAATCTCAAAATTTATTACCCGTAAGATACAATCAAATACGTTGTACTTGAAGTCGACTCAATAAAAGTTCCATTTCATTTTAGCACCCAATGACGGGTCAGATACAAAATTTTACAAAAAAAAAGGAGGTACAATGTAAATGTGAATCCTAGGCAACGCCCGAGGGTCCAGCCTCGTCAGCAGCGGCATTTTCTTCAGCGGCTCCGCCCTCGGCAGCCTCGGCAGACGGACTGTCGACCTCGAAAGCGGAGAGATCGAGTTCAGGGAAGGCCGCCCTCATCTCCAAAATGCAGGCCTTGTAGCCACCTTGGTAAAGGTGGTCCCTCTCCTCCTCAAATTCGGTAGATTCGAGGAAGGCCTCTACCGCTTGGTCTCGCTCCTCCTTGGCTCGACGCGTCTCTTCTTGAGCTTCCTGAACAAGCTCGGCAGCCTCGGCCTTCGCGCGAGCAAGGGCGCCCTCGCACTCGCCGTGAACCTGGAGAAGCCGCCGCTCCCTCTCCCGGCCTCTTGAAGGAGCAAAGTAAGGTGAGCATTGTCGGCCTTCGTGCCTTCGAGAGCTGCACGGGCGTCAGCGGCCATCTTCCGGGCTATAAAAAGATCACCGGTCATGATGCCAATTCGGCCCTCGGCGATCTCCCTACGGCCCTCAGCCTCGACCGCGATCTTCTTCGCAGTCTCTGCCTCGGATGCGAGTTTCTGGGAGGCGACCAGCTCCGAGCTTGCCTTAACGAGGCAAGGAGCCAGCTGCAATACAGAGACGGTGAGTTGTGTTGGAAAACCTAGACAGAAAGCGACACAAGAATGAAGAAAATTCTACCTCAAAAAGCACCCTCGCTGCATGCCCGAGGGTCTAGGCCGTCGGAGCATTGTAGTAGTTGGCGAAGTCTCTCTCGCTCCCGTGGGCAAGCGTCCAAGGAACCATCCCCGCAATGATCTTCGAGAAGGGGGACTCCGCTTGAGTCATCTCCCTTCTCGGGGAATCTTCACGCAGGGCCTCCCTCGGCCCCGAGACCTCCACAGCGGCAGGCCCCGACTCAGGTGTCGCCTGAGTCATTGGATGGATTGGCCCCGCTTCCTCGGCCCTCTCATCAGGGTCGGAGAGGACGACCACCTGGGGAACGGCGGCCGCAGCAGCAGGTGGAGCGACCGTTTCCTTCCCCTTGCCCGCGATCTTCTGCTGCTTCGAAGGTCGGGACCCAGACAGCAGAGTCGATCTTGGGGGGGCCTTCACTTTGGAAACAGGCTTCAAGGCGGGTCGGGGCTCGGCCATGCTCTCTGGTGCGGGTCTCAAAATAGGACGAGCTTCGGGGAGGTCTGCAAGGACGAGTGATAAGGTTAAGAGAGCAAACCAAAAATCAAGGAGACAAATATAAGGAAGAGCGAAATACCCGAGACGAACGAGTCAAGGCCGGCGAGGTGAAGACGCTCAGGTTGCAGGAGCAACTTCCAAGATCGCTCTGCCGCGCTCAGCTTCCTCAACTCTCTTATCCGAGTCAAAGCCCCGGACTCGAGCTTCCCTCTACTCTTTGAGATGTCTGCGAGACATGGTAGAGTCAAGATCAGCGGAAGAGAATATATAAACGGAGAATAAGAAAAGGGAAGATCAGTGAGCCGAGGCGCCGTGTCACCTGCTCTACGGAATGTGCGGGATACTTGAGGCTCGTACGGCCACGAGTCAGCCGATTCCCACCGACCGCACGCCCAAAACCACCTCTCCTTCCAGAACTTGTTCGAAGTAGGTGGGTCGGTTATTAGAGATCCCCCCTTGCCTCTCCACGCGCTTAGAAAGTAGATGTCAGGGAAGTTGGGGTTTGGTCGGACTTGATACAGGTAGAGGAACTCGTCGACCGTAAGAGAAGGTTGCTCTAGCTCAGACCAAAGCACGGTACACCCGAACAAGTTCCTCCACGCGTTTGGGACGATTTGGCCGGGGGTTATTTTGACTCGAGAAAGGAAGTCACGGGCAATGGGCTGGAGTGGCAGGCGCAAGCCGCACTGCATCGAGACTTGGAAAATTGCTACCATCCCTGCGGGGGGATGGTCGGGCAAATCACCCGGACGAGGGAGATGAAGGATAACCGAATCAGGTACATGGTAACCAGCCCTGATTCGGTTTAAATCGGATTCGGTGAGAATAGAAGCTATGAGACCGCTGGGCTCATCTCCTTCCCCTTTCGACGACCCAGAAGCCTCCGCAGTTCGAGTCACAGGGTATGGAACGGCCATTCCTTCGCCCATGACTAAATCGTCCTCTCCCTCTCCCTCCTCGTCCTCCATCTGATCCGCCCATAGGTTAGGTATCCCTGGACGAGTCACCAGAGATGTCCCACCGCTGGATGGACCTGTCTGGGCGGGATGCTCAGCCGAAGGGCTGCCGGATTCTCTGACAAGCTGAAATGCGGCGTCAGCTCCGACGGCGAACTCCGTCAACAGGGATGGTGGGTCTGTAACGTCCCAGAGGTGTTGGGACACGCCCTCATCTACTGACATTTCCTCCCGAGGGCTTTGAGAGCCGTGTGCGGCCATTAAAGCTAATTAAAGGAGAAGGAAAAAACTCACCAAAGGAATTGACGGTGACTGCAAGGAAAGGTTGAAGGAGAAAGAGGCGACAGCGGAGGAGAGGGAGAAGAGAGCGAAAATGCGCTCGGAATCAGACACGGACGGGAGGAAGGAGGGCGAAAACAAAGTTCGAACCGTCCTCCTGCCCGGGCTTTTTATAGCCTTGCCACGTAGACGGGTCATTATGGCAGAAGCGAAGCGACGTTCGCCTCGGCTTCCCCATTCGACGCGTGGCGACTGTTGATTGACTGCGCCGAAATCGTGGCCACGCGTCCGCCACTTATACGCGGACGGAGCGAGTTGACGGCTGGCCGCACGTGCGACCTTGGGAGGCGCAACGACGCACGCTAAGAACGACTCAAAGAACATTTAATGCCTCATCATTGTCTCAGATGCTAATGCCAACCGACCGATAAAATCGTGCTCCTTGTTGCCATAGACGACACAAGGAGCAGGGGGGCTCACTGTTGGGGAGAAATGTGTCGGGCTCGGGTAAAGTCCCGAGATTCGTATAAGAGTAGGTCGGCTTCGCCGACACTGCCTGAAGAATCCGAGACAACACCGACAGGACAGAAGGTAGGCCGTTAGGCGTAAGCAAGGACGAGCAAAGTCGCTCTGTCAGAGTGATAACCTCGCCTGCATAACCCCACTGAAGGCCGGGCATGTGAAAGTCATTCAACCGATAGAGTAAAGATCCCCTCAGGGAGTTAATTCTGTCGGGCACGGCTGAGAACCCGTCCTCCTGCATCGGCCGAGACTCCCCCGGTGTCGGTCATGACCTGGCCGAGACTCCCCGGAGTCGGTCGAGATCCAACCGAGACAGGTAGTGGCGGAACGAGGACAGATGCTAATCTACGGAAATCCAGGGATACTGGTAGCGGATCCCGAGATTCTCGGGATCCTGAGCGATCCCAGGAGAAGAATCCTCTGAAGATAAGGATTGACAGACTGTATAAATCTCTAAGCTTGGAACAGTAAAAGGTACGCAAAAACTAACCGAGACAAACTCTTGGCTATTGACGAGATAACTGACTTAAGCATCGGAGGTTCCCCGGCTCTAGCCAGGGCTCCCTTGACATTGTTTCTGTGCAGGTGAAGGAGGGTTCGTCGCCAAGAGAAGCCGTCCCATAAAAACACTGCAACAAGGCTCATTTGGCAAAATGATTTTTTCTAAACAGAAAAAAATCTCACTTGAAATAAGCTTGTTTGATAAAATATTTAAATAAGAGTTTTTTTTTTTTTCTAAAAATAGTTGATGTCATTTTTTTTTCAATTACAACAGTTATATTATAAGAGCAATTCATACTATTGTTTTGATGAACCTCCCAATATATGAACTATGCCCTAAATGGTAAAAGAATGGATTGCTACTATTTTCATGTTTTTTATACGTTTAGAGTCATTCATTATGTCAAACATTGGATGTAAATCCGTCTATCCCATGCAGCCCACCTTTGATGTGGATCATTCATCTAGTGGGATAAACCTTCAAAGTAGGTCGTTTATCATGCGAGGCCCATCTTGGATGTGGACCATTTATCATTAGGGGTTGACCTTTGATGTGGATTGTCCACTATGTGGAGCCCACCTTGATATAAGACATTCATCATGTGGGGCCGCCATCAATGCTAATTGTCCTTTTAGTGTGGCCCTTTAATGTCCACTACCTATCACGCAGAGTCCACATATGATGTGTCCATCATGTGGGCCCCACCTTGGAAGGGTTGTTGTCATGTGGGGGCACCATCAATGCTAATTGTGCTTTTAGTGTGGCCTTTTAATGTCCACTACCTATCAAACATTCGATGTGTCCATCATGTCGGCCCCACCTTCGAAGTGGGTTGTTGTCATGTGGGGCCCACTTTTGATCACCATCCATCGTGGGGTTTTCAATTTGATGTGGGCCATCCATCATGTCTGGGCTACTCTATCGATTGTGTGGGCCAACCTTGATGTGGACCATTCATTATCTGCCCACCTTCAATGTGATTGTTTATCATGTGGGCCCACCTTCAATGTCCACCATCCATCATGTGGGTCCCACCTTTGATGGGATCCCCATTAGGTGGGGCCCACTTGTTGTGGATGGTCTATCATGTTGGGCCGCTCTTTGATTTGGGCCATCCATCATGTGAGGTCCACCTTTAATGCGAATCACGTATTATGTGGGCCCACCTTAATGTAGACCATTCATCTTGAAGGGCACCCACCTTCAATATAGGTGGTACATCATATGGGCCTAACTTAGAGAGACAATAAAGAGAGAGGAGAAGAGGGCAAGATGAGAATTACATTAAAAGCTCATGGACAAATTTGTGTCAAAAATCAGTAAAAAATGTATACCTACTTAAGTTAAATTATCTCTTTAAAAAATGACACATCTCTCACTTATTTTTAAAAAAACTTTTTTACTAGTTTCTAAAAAATTAAGTGGTAAAATTAGAACTTTAGCTGACACTCTATTTTTAAAATAGTTACTTACATTTTTAGAATAGGAAACTCTTGTTAATAGAGATGCCAAACATAGGGTTGTACATTGAGTTGAGTTGAGTCAAGGTGGGTCAAGCTTGGCTTGGCTCGTATGTGCTCTTGGTTTGTTTGTCAAACCTTTCGAGTCTAGCTCGAGGCAAGCTAGTGGATCGAGGTGAGTCAAGTCTGCTCTCAACCGAACCCAACCCGCACTTGACTCAACCCAACAACCCGACCTAGCAAATCAAATATTCAATTAATAATGTGTGTGTGTGTGCGTAATGTTAGATGGAACCATAGAGGGTACCTTGTTGTTGGTGCTAAGAGAGAGAGAGAGAGAGAGAGAGAGAGAGAGAGAGAGAGAGAGGAGCTCAAGAGCTCAAACGCAACAACTTTGGTAAGGAAGGAAGAAGGTAAGAAAGGTACAAACAGGTATGATATGGTTTAAGTTTTTTTAAAAAAAAAAATTTTAATTTAATAATATATAATATAATATATATTCGAGTCAAGCCGAGCTCGAGGGGATTCGAGTCGAGTCGAGTCGAGTCAAGCTCTACTATGCTCGAACTTGGCTTGTTTTCAAAACGAGCTGGCTCATATGAAGCTTGGCTCATCTCAAGTCATTGTTTGAGTTGAGTCAAGTCGAGCTACATCGAGCCAAGCCGAGCAAGCTTTTCGAGTTAGCTTGGATCGTGTACAGCCCTAGCCAAACATTCTTCTAAATGTTAGAATTTCTAACCTTAGTAAATTTTGAAAAATAAAAGGCATGATTGCCGTTTCCTTTTCTAATGCAACGCAAAGTACCCAACTCAACCACTTTTGAACATTCTCCTTGATGGCAAAACTTTCACACCACGAATAAAATGATAAAAATCAGATTTTTGCCATAAAACCTTGTTAAGACCCAAGAATTCTTGAAAAATCTTTTTTTTTCAAGAGAAGTGCAAGAGCCTAAGAAATTACCATTGGGAAGCACTAAAAAGAGGCAATTCACGGCACATATGGCCCGTCTTAAGATGGGATTACACTCAATATGCCATGGCCTGAAAATAAGTCTCGTCCACTTACGAATGAGAATGGGTTGGGGTCAACTTAAGCCCGGCTCATTTACCAAACAATCCGAGAATTTTAGACCAAACCCAACCCATAAACCATTACCTTCTGGCCCAATCCAACCCACTTAAAATTCATCAAGCCTGACCAGACCCGGGTATGGGTTAGGCTCGACTAATTTGACCCAACCCACCATCCATTAACTTAGGTTTATTAATAGAATGTGAGCTTATGCACAACCGATGAAGATTGGGTTCCACATTTCGTCAAAATAATCTTGAATACAACATCAAATCACAACCATTCATTTTGATCAAATCCAATGATAGGGTCTAAACACAAAGTCTACATAACCTAGCATATTCAATGTATACATTCAAAAAATCCTTATCTATACTTTTTCGTTTGTATTTTATTTGGGTTTTGGGTAGCGTATAACCCAAGCTGATCTATGCTCAACAAACCCTTCTACCTCAAAAGCAAGTAAGGCCAGTTAACCGACAGGTTGACTAATCCATTGTCACTCATGTGATCTAAAATGCAAAATATGAGATCGATATATGCATTGATTGTGGGAATCGAAATAATCAGATCCGAAGTTACATATCTATTTGAGAAGCCAAAGGATAAGTTGGACGAACTA
This sequence comes from Magnolia kwangsiensis, assembly GCA_037074715.1. NCBI lineage: Eukaryota > Viridiplantae > Streptophyta > Magnoliopsida > Magnoliales > Magnoliaceae > Magnolia > Magnolia kwangsiensis. The sequence goes on from CM073581.1 coordinate 106,226,352, forward strand.
GATCTTCCACACCTGACACCTTTAGAGGACACAAAGGGATGGGAAAGATTTGTATCTATGATCATATGTAGGTGTAGGGACCCGGTCACTATTTATAACAAATCGAGTATGGGAGCTTTATATATATATATATATATATATATATATATATATATATATATATATATATATATATATATATATATTTATTTATTTGTTAAAAAAAAAACCCATTGAAACTCCTTTGCATTCATGACTCCACACTTAATATCGCATGCCCATTAATATGGTGTAACGAAACATGTCATTCCTAAAACATATTCAATGTGACCACAACTTAAGTGGGGTCTACTGTTATGATCGATCAAATTATCCATCTTTAAGTATATCCAAACTATTGATCAAGTAGGTCCACCTTAAGAATTCTTACATTCTTCCACTTGAGCCACAATTATCAATGTCCAAGATTTATTTTGAAAATATTTTACAAAACATGTTTTATCATTTTAAAAGAAAACATCTAAATAGTCAACCAATGTATCTCTTGAATAATACGATTAATGTTTCTACGATCTCGCTCATCAAGACTAGTAGTATTGGATTGTAGTAGTCATCCCAACATTTAGTCTTTGTGAAATAAGATAAATCACGATCACAAATACTACCAGCCTTAACGACATAAATCAAAGACATGAAAGTATGATATAAAGATTGCACATGTAGTGTGATGAAATGTGTATATCTTCAAGAAGTCGAAGTTTTATGTGTCTCTAATGAGACAAGACTTAAATTCCACTTACTCAAATTAAAATTATGCATACTTTATGAGAAGTAAAAGTTGATTCAATAAATATAATTATCAAAGTTATATAAATGAGATTTTTATAAATGTTTGTGCTCAATGAATCAAACTAAACTCTCACTAACTGAATACTATGTGGGATCAATAACTCACATATAAGTTACATGCTCCTAAAATAGCGTAATAGGGAGATCTTTAGTGAATGGATCCACATTCATACTCTTAGTGCGGATGAGCTTCATAGACATTTGACGATTTTGAACTCTTTCCTTCACACCAAGATTCTTTGTTGTTGATGTGCTTTGACCTTAATGAATGCTTGTTGTTACTTGAGAAGTTTACCGCAACTGAATTGTCTTAAAATATTTTTCAATTGTTTCGGGATATTCTTTATCCTCCGCAAACGTCAGAAGAAGCTTTGTAGTCATATTGTCTGATTCGTAGCTTTATGACATGCAACATATATAACTTCCATGGCGGATGAGGCTGTTGTGACACAATCACACCAACTATCATAAAAATATAGCCACAGGTGATCTTCTTAGTATTGAGGCAGACAAAAAAATTTGCATTTGAGTATCCAACCAACTCTAAATGGTCAAACCTTTTATATGTGATTATAAAGTCTTTTATCTGTTTTAGGTAGCATAATACCTTCTTTACGGCTACAGATTTGTGCATCTATAATGTTCCCTACAACTGATGCATATGAAAAATCAACTTCAAGCTGAGTGATTTTTCTCATACCTCAATTACAGTAAGTCTTTATAATTCTTTCAACTGGAATTTTCATTCTTCTATTTGATTTTTCTTTTACAATTTATTACTCCAGATATCTAAAAGTACAGGTTTATGGATCCCAAATTCCAACACAAAAAATAGCAATGACGATGACACCCACCATTGAAACCTTCCTAAGGCTCACTGTGATAGTTAATTGTCATCTAACATGTTCATAAGGTCACATAGGCCTAGATGAAGGAAAAAATAAATATCCGCTTGATCCAAAACTTTGGTGGCTCTTAAAAAGTTTTCTGTGGCCCTCAAAAAGTTTTCAACATTAAATGTTTAATCCATAGTGTGGTACACTTGAGATTTATATCTTCCCCATTTTTTAGCTAGTACTCTAAAATAATATAGAAAAATGGATGGACGGTGTGAATAAAACCCATATATCATGGTGGCCCCTCATAGGCCTTGTTTGTCTGTTAGTAGCATGGGAATGGCAAGAGAAGGTATGGGTACAGGCTAGGGCTATGAGGAGCCACCTTAATGTATGGGTTTTATTCACACCATCCATCCATTTCCCCATAGAATATTAGTTTAAAAGCTCAAAAATGGTGCTGATAAAAAGCTGAAGTGGACCACATATTGGGGATTAAACAACTCATGTTGAGAACTTCCTGGGACACACAAAAGTTTTGAATCAAGCTGATATTTGTGTTTTCCCTTCATTCATGTCTATACGACCTTATGAACAGGTTTATGGCAAATTAACAATACATTGGGCTCTGAGAAGGTTTCAACAGTGTTATTAGCACCACTTCTTCCTTTGGTGTGGTCCACCTGAGCCTTGGACCTGGGCTCATAACCTAAAATGATATAGAAAAATGGAAGAATGATGCTAATAAAAGTCATACATCACAGTGAACGCTCAGAGCCCCAGCCTGTCCCGAGCTTGGAACAGGCAAGGTAGTACCAATCTGCATCTGGAATTTATCAAAAGCGAGTTGTCTGTAGCAGCCCTCACTAGGATATCCCTAATGGTAGGACAATGGGACCCACGGTGATGTTATGCTTTTTATCCCTACCACTCATCCCTTTTTCAGCTCATTTTAGGGCATAAGCCTAAGATCCAAAGCTTAAGTGGACCACACCATAGGAAAAAGTGGGGAAAAAGTGGGGATTTAATGTCCACCGTTGAAAATTTCTTGAGTCGGGCAACGGAAGTTTTTGATTAGGCTGATATTTATGTTTTCCCTTTATCGAGGTCCATGTGACCTTATGGACAAGTTGGATGTCAAATAAACATCACAGTGGGCTCTAAGAAAGTTTCGACAGTCAGCATCACTATCCCCACAATTTCTTGTGGTGTTTGGATCTACCACACTTTTAGGATCATGCCTAAAATGATCCAGGAAAACAGATGGATGGTGTGGATAAAAGACATAAATCACTGTGCGCCCTACAGATTAGTCACACCAGTGATATCCCTGCCAGCAAACTGCTTCCCAATGTGCCCCTTGGTAGCCCTAGGTTTAGCTAAGACATCATCAATGACTCGAGTTTTGGATCTGCCTTATTTTTAGGTTCATACTTTGAAATGACAAAGAAAAACACATAAACGGCATGGATAAAAGACAAAAATTATTGTGGCCCCACGGAGTCATGCCATCATGGATATCCTTGCCAAACTGCTTCCCAATTTACCATGGGTAGTCCATAAGTTTAGCTGAGACAACAGCAATGACTTGAACCAGCTCACCCATGTAAGCTATCTTTATTTCTTAGGAAAACAATGAGCTTATTCCGACCATCATTGTCTTTTAAATGGGGCTAAGGGGCCCGCTTAGCTAACAGTGTTTCCCTAAGCCCATACGCATGTACAAGTCCACTCAACTATCTAATGGGACGTAGCTAATAGATCCATCTCATCCGTCAGAGGGAAATCGTTATGACAGGTCCATCCACTAACTTGGTGGGTCAGAGTTTAAAAAACAAACATATGGCTCTAAAAATCTTGACCGAAGCTTTTTTTAAATAGAAAAAAGGTTCTCCTGTTTTGAATATCAGGACCAACCTATTTTTCACATCCTACAAAATGAGTTGGGTATAAAAACACTTTAACACCCCTCCCCCCCCCCCCCCCCCCCACCAAATATATAGGATTCAAACATTTACCTTTCTCTTTGATACCAAGTCAAATAATCACTTGCTAAAAAAGCTTGAGCTATTAAAGGATGGTGTATCAATGTATATCAAAAGATTTTAACATATATGAAGGACGTTAAGAATGTTTTTTTAAATGTAGCTTTTAAGAAAATGTTTATATGCATCATTCTCTTGGTTTCTACATAAACATCATTTAATATGTTGATTACAATGGGTTCTTTATGGCTTCAAAAAAGCACTAAATGCCTTGCTAGCATGACTCTGTTTTGTTCTATTCCTTAACATGCGGAAGGCTTCTTCCACTTATATATATTGGTGACATGATAATTATTGGTCATGACTATATTGGTATTGTATTTTGCATAAATGACTTAGTGAGTCGTTTGAAATAAAAGAATTATGTCATTTTTTGGAATTTTAGACAATTGAACTTACTTATTCTAATAAAGGTTATTTATTAACATAATCTCAATGCGTTGTATATGTCATTCGGCATTACTACACGTGTTGCATATGCTTATCTTAGGCTAAATGCTGAACTTTGCCTTGATGGTGCCCCCCTTCAGATCCAACTGTTCACACCCCAAGTATAGGGTTCTGATGTAGTAATAATCTCGGTAAGACCGAGGTTGAATCCACAGGGACTAAACCTTGTACGTAATCTGAAAGCAACCAGAACTAGAACTAAAAGAAAATGAAATCTAACTTAAGTGAATATGAGAAAATAATGGTGAAATAATAATCTAAAACTTGTAAATTCAAAGGTAGGAAACTAAGGATTCAGAGAATTCATTTATAGAGATCAGGGAAATATACGCTTGATTCATGAACTCAACTAGACTTCGAATCTCATCTTCATCTAGTTGGAAGATATATCACTAAAACTCAATTTGAACTTTCTTCGATCTGATTTTTAAAGAAATGAGAGGTCTAAGAATTAGAAATGATTCCATCACAAAACCATGCCCATGAGACAGAGTAAACAACAGAATTAAACCAATCCACAACCAATTAGACAGATGTATGAATATTAGGAAGGATTTCATCATCCCATCATATCCAAGGGGCAATGGTGAATAACAGGGCTTCCTATCTTCACAATCAAAATAATGGAAAGGAAATACTTAAAGCCATCGCAGATCTATTACAATTTTAGTCACAACAAACTATTAAAAACTGAAAGCATTTTAATTAATCAAAGTAGCTCATAACATGAATCAAGACCATAGAATCCTTCCCATCACACCACAAGCTTCACCTCTTAACCCTAACTAAGAGGTTTAACCTGACATGATTGGACTAAATCTCTCAGAAATTCAGAAAGCAGTAAAAAGCAAACTTCTAAACTCTCTCTCTCTCTCTCTCTCTCTCTCTCTCTCTCTCTCTCTTCCAAACGTCCCCAGATTTGAATGCCCTTCCTTCTCTTCTCCTCTCCTTTATATAGGTTAGGAGGTCGGTCGGCTGGGCTATGGCGATGGGAATCGGCGCAAGAAGCAGGCGGTGGAACAACTGTTTACGCACAACAGTTGATCTCGATTTTAAGTAGCGAAGTCGGTTGGAGTTTATGCACTCCTTTCATAGCTGGAAGACAGCACTGAAAATGTACATTTTCCTTGCTTTCTTTCCAAAGAGATAATGTCCCCTTGGACGTTTTTGGACGGCTGTAACACCCCGGGTTTTTAGGGGCCGTGTAGGAACTCGGCTCCCGAATTCTCAGGTGTCATGGGTACCCTAATGGGCTTCAGATTTTAATTACATTTGAATGATCTCATAAACAATGAAGAGTTTAGCAGAGCATGAAACATAAGTAAGTCATAAAGCAGTATCAAGTGCCACTAAATATAAAAATATCCAACCCACAAATCCAAAATCATCTAAATAGGGAACTAGTCTCACCCATACATGACTCAAAGTGACTAGAGCCCTGGCCTATAGCCCACGGTAGCTCGAACTCAGACTAGAAGGATCCGTTGAAATTCTGTAAGTAGGAAAGCTCCTCTTCCTCATCCATGCTCACCCCAATCAGCTCATCGAGTTCTACCTCACCTGTATCGAGTAAAGGGTCTGGTTGGTATTTTAAAATACCGTCCCAGAGTGGGAGTGAGTAGCTAACTCAGTGGGTGCTATTAGCCATAAGTTACATCAAATAACAATTCTATGATGAATTTAATGAAAAGCATAAATTCATAAATCACTAACTAATTTTTGTTAATGCGTATGTATGATACATGACCTCACCCACAACACTCCCTCAAGTGACTTCGTCTCACGATCGTGCATGACCAACACTCCCTCATTGCGAGCTTAACTGCTGAGTCGCCAAATACCAGTTAATGTGATGCATGAATAATGTTAATTGAGTATTTAGTTAATTCCGTTCATCCAGTAGGTTGAAGAAACTGGTACACCCGACGATATTAATGCCCTCATCCATTTACGAGGCCCGGACCCCTCTATGCGCGAGGCCAGGACCTCGCGATCCTTGAACCCATCGGGGTCCTCACTCCCAATTGCAAGCACGTGGGGAGTGCTGAAAATTGGGATCGTTTGCGGTCACTATGGGGAGGCTCGTCACCCTAGCGTACGCCGACAGCTCTGATACAGTATCCCATTTCACCATGCCCGGCTCACGAGACTGTGGATCAGTTTCCATCTGTTGTCAATGGGCGTCAGTAGGTGAGGGGTGTTTCAAGTTTCAAATAGGTGTGAGCAAACATAGTTAACAAGCATGGTTGGTCAATCGGTGGACTAAACTACTCAAGTTCAGGCGAGCACGTAACGCACGACATCGGGTGCAAGTAACTCATATAGTCTCACTATTGTCTCTCAATCGTGTCCGTCCAAATCAGTCAGTCTGATTATAGGGTGGTCCAACTAACGGGTCCACCCTTAATTCTCAGTTCCTGACCAACCTAGAAAATGGATTGTATTCAATATCACTTCAATAATTAAAATTTTATCTTTTAGCACAAGTGAAATCATGCACATAATATATCGAGTATGAAGTTTCAGGTTGTTAATATAAATGCAATTACTCTTAATAGCATGAGTTAGACGTGTGTGCGTGTGGTGCTGAATTACCGAAGAGACCAAGGACAACACACCACTTATAGTACAAGAATACAATAAGAAATAGTACAATCATATATGTTATAGGAAAAATCATGCAAGAATCAAATATGAGATGATCATGTAACACCAATTTCATACTCAAATGTGTTGAAAACTAAACAGATAGCAATTTATCATTGTATGGATGTTGATGGACCTAATATGTAAGTTTCTGGCTAGGTTTTTCCCAAATCACTCATGCACATCACTTTAATATCCATAATCATTAAATTTATCGTAAAATTGGTACTTGGCCACCCAGGGATAATGGTCTGCACCTTGTGACGAATCGCTCGATTTACGACGTGCGTAGGGTTAGGGTATTAGGAAATTATCATTGAAATGCCTAAATAAGCATACAAGCTTGTAAGAATTAGAATGAATTAAACACAAGACCTAAACCTACAAACATAACTCAATACTTATCTTCAATCGTTGCCGAATCGACATTAATGAAGGACAATGTTGCTATAGAGGAGATGAGAGGGTGAAGGTGCACAAACCCTCATGCTTCCAAGCTCTCCCTCTCTCTTTTTTCTCTTTTCTTCTCTTTCTCTTCTCCCTTTCTCCCTTTTTTTCTTGTTGAAATTCGTATGGGAGGCAAGGGTGCCCAAAAGAAGCCCTTATATAGTACCAGATTTGGTGTAAATGGCCCCAAGGGCTAGGTTTTTACTATACTAACCCTATGGGAGGGTCTTTCTAGCATCTAGGGCCCACTATGGGGTGTACATATTGATATACACTGTAAAATAGTTAGCCCTAATGATGATTTATGTAAGGACATGATCGACCCGCCATTTAGATGCGTCGATCGACCGCTATGTTTAGAAGTCTATTCAACGGTCACCGATGGTCAATCGGGGCTGTAGCTATACGGATATGAGTAGAAAAATATCCTTACTCTACGTGTGAAGTTTGGTCATAAACTGATGGTCTGAAATCTTCAACTTTGCATAAGAGTGGATGACCCAATTCACTTAAGTTTCAGCTTATTCCTTTAGAGTATTTGCACTTCTCATGCACTCATCCTTTGGCTCAAGTTGAGCGAATCTGGATAGTACCTAGGTCCAACTCCTGTGATGGACGTCGAGCCCAGTAAAATGGACATTATTTTATAGATTTAGAACTAGTGGCCCACCAATGAGCGGTCTAGAGCTTGTTCAGAAAATCGGGACATTTTTGGAATGAATTAGGTATTAAGATTTCTTGTGGACAATGATTAGGGTTTGGATTAACTATATTCATAGTGTGACCTATTTATAGGTAGAAAAAGTGGAGATTTGGTCATAATTACTCTAAATCATCAGTTTTAGGCTAAAAGAGTAACGGGGTTAATTTTGTCTATTAGTCAAGATCTAGACTTTATCCTACTCGGCTTCGGTTAGATATTTAATTTAGTTATGATTGTCTTGATTAGTTAGCGATGAGTCGATTAGATTTAAGTCCTATGTGAGTAAATCATAGGGCTAAACTTGATGTTCAAGTGATCGAGCGGATTCATTGGCTTCCTACGGTTGATTAATCGGACTTGTGTAAACTAACACTGAGTGCTAATGGTCAATAAGTGATAATATAAGTTAATTGCATAAAAAAATTCAAGGATTTTTTGAAATCCAAAACAGTGAAAATTCAGGAAGTTACAACGGCCTACACGATGAACGGTCTGGATCGTCAAATCGATTAGAGGCGGTGGACCAAAAAGTCTCAGATTTTTCATTTTTCACAGATGCAGTGGGGCCCACTTCAGTTGATGTTTGAGAAATCCACGCCCTCCACCGAATTCCTCTTAGAATTTCGGTTGGAAATGTGTATTTTTGGTCTTCCGTTAATGAGGCCCAAGGGATCTTTTGCTCTGTCGTTCATCTTAAAATTGAATGTAATCTGTCTGTGTGTGCATGCATAGGACCATGAAGAGACCTTAGTGAGGATTGTGGATACCTGCTGGACCGAATGGAAGGTCCTGATCATTGGTGTGATGGACTGTGTGGACCCTTAGAGATCACGCAGAGACCCCCTTTTCGTCCGTTCGCAGTAGCAAAGCACGACAATTGTCGTTTTTGAGAAGGATACGGGTCAAAGTCGGTTTGACCCGACTTGTGTTGCAATACACCTCCAGTGCACTTGTGTACAGTGCACACACCATGCAAGGTGGGGTCCGTTGTGATGTTTATGAGGAATCTAATCCATTCGTCCGTTCTTCCAGCTAATTTAAGGGGTCGATCCCAAGTTTGAAGAATATCCAGAGATCAAGTGGGCCCAAAATCGATGTTTATGAGATAATCTGACCGTTGGGCTACTTCGACAGGGATCCAAGGGCTGAAATTCGACGTATATGGTTAATTTATGGTCCTCAGGCCAGATATAAAGTTTCAAACCAAATGAATAGTGGGAACTTTGTGATCTTACGTTCTGGACGAATTTCAGAACTCTTTGGCATGAAATACTGGATTTTTCTCGAATCTCGGCCATGTAAATTCTTCGATCTCGGTCCTCTAGGGTCCATCCCATGCCTTGGTGATTTATTAGCATTAAATTCATACTTTTAGTACCCTTTTCCAGTCCAGGCCCCTAAAGTCATCTTGCATCACAAATATGATTAAAATAGGGCATTAAATGGTATCATGCTCGTAAAAGCAAGTAATAATTGGGGTCTAATATGCAATATTTGACCCTCAACACTAACTCTACCATTATATCATAGGCAATATTTTTGGTCTTATAGTTACTCAACTTGACATCACCTTTGTAGTTCATATGGTTAGTCAATTTGTGTTCAACGCCATGTTCCGTGTGTTAGGTTGCACTTCTTCATATCTTGCAATATTTTCATGGGATTTATTTTAGAACTTATTATTGTCATCATTTTCTTCTTTGCAACTTTTCCCTTGTTATGATGTTGATTGGGCTGATAAGTGGGAGTTTAATCATCTTTGGATGAGACCCAATGGTCTATACAAAATTGAATATGAGTTGAAAATTGAAATAATCATTATATATATATATATATATATATATATATATATATATATATATATATATATATATATATATATATATATATATATATATATATATATTACATTAGTTTCCTAAAGATAAATTTATCTTTCAAATATTTCTTAAATTCTTCTTAATTTGTTTAAGATAGCACGGGCAAACATATTCTAGGAGCCCATAGATTTAATCCTCGATAGAAGTAATATGTATTTGGAGAATTATTTGTGTGAGAACTCTCTTGTGACTCTTATGCTTGTTCATAGGTCCAATATATGTATTGATGTATCATTACAACTACTTTTGACTAGATAGTTAGTTTGAGTTAAAATTATTTAAATTTCAAAGTCTATTAAAAATTTATTGTAACTATCTCATTTTCATCTACCAGTATATGTTTACATACAACAATGAAACTCTTGAGTTTAGTGTGAATCATTTTATGTATTTTTCACTCTTGTATGTTTTTGTATTTTTTTTTTAAAAAAAAATTAATTATTATTATTATTATTTGTAACGCCCTGAAAATCGGGAGTCCAGCAGAAACTCAGCTTCCGAGTTCCAACGCATCACTTATGCAACATAGATAATGGTGATTGAATGTTATTCATATTAATGCATTAAACATGACCAAAACAGTAATATCATGCTCTAGAGATAGTTAAATTTCGCAAGCAAAAGACTGTGATAAATATATAAAATGTATAAATTGTTGTAAGTCTCCAGAGTGTGAACATGTTACTAAGTTAACTATATACATGTATACTCTAAAAAGAACAAAATGAATATATATGGGTGTGCCCAACAGTGCGAAATAAAAGTGTAATGGCGTCTAATCAACATCCATGTGACCCCGTCGATCAGAACATGGTCTACATAGACCCGCCTGATAGCTGCATATAGGAGAAACCCTCCTCATCATCATAAAAGTTCAGCTCCACTTTGCAAGCATCACCTTTGTCTGAAACTAAAATAGGGACTGGTTGGTGTTTCAAACATCATCCCGTAACGTGGGAGTGAGTGATCAACTCAGTAGAACTATACAACAAAGGTTAACATGTTATCAATTTAGTCAAGCAGTAATAATAAAACAGACATATCAGACATTCCTAGATACTCTTATTAATGTAAGGATGAATGTTTTCATGATGCATGCCCTCGCCTACACTCCCTCGTGTGGCACCATCTTACGGTCGTGGCATGCTTTCTTCCCTCTGTGCTCTTCAATCCGAGACACATGCAATGCGATGTTATGAGCGTGATTACCGAGTTACTATTAGCCCTTTTCATATAGCAGGATTGGGAAGCTAAGGTACCTCCCTTATATCAATACTCAAACAATGATCCATTCTAGGGTTGTCAGTCCTAGACAATCTCATACGATATTATGACTCTATATCGCTGTAAAGGGCTCGTCACCAATTAATACAGGTCTAGTTATATCCTATATACTACAATAACGCTCGGCGCCCCAATGCAGTTTCAGGATATATTCGAGGTCACTACAAAGGGCTCGTCACTAATTAGAGTAGGCCGACAGCTCGAATATAGTGTCTCATACAACCATAATCGGATCACGAGTGTATGTTGCTCACTAGTTAATACGGGGAGGTCGTCGCCCTAGCGTAGGCCGACATCTCGACCACAGTGTCCCATACCACCATGCCTGACTCATGAGTCTTAGCGGATCGAGATACCAATGTTAACGGGATTTCACTAGTAAGTTTGGTACGTCAGATTCAAACAGTAGAGTCCAAACATAGTGAACATACATCAGTTAATCGGGTTAATTGACGAGCTCAACTAGGACAAGCGCACATTAATTTGATCGACATGTAATGCATAAGCACTCCGTATGGCCTAACTACTGTCGAACATTCCAAGTACGACTCGGATTCGTCGAACACATCCTGCGTGACTTAAATAATTTCAACCGCCAGTTTAAGAACAGTTACCGATTACTTAGACTGTCATATAGTCTCAATCACGCGCAAGCTCAATAATAGACAATTGATTCAAATCCTATATTCATATGAACATTTTATGAAATATAACTTAAACATGACTACAGTACATGGAGGAAATCATACACATAGTTAAAAAGTTCATGGAGGAAATCATACACATAGTTAAACAGTTCATGGAGAAAATCATACACATAAGTAAGTTAATTGAGATTCATATCTCAACACCCTTATAAATCACACTTTATTAAATACTAACTCATTCAGACATTTATACAAACACTTAGACTACACTACTCAACATACATCACGTATGTCGACCATATTGCATATTAGGGCAAATCCTTTAGCCAAAGAGTTATCGCATACATAACAATCATGTAATAACGATAATTAATCATGACAAGCACAACATCAGATTTCATATGCATACAGACATTTTAACAAACACATGAAATACTCTATTTACAATATAGGTTATACATATACGTAAAAAAAAACAGATACCGTATTTGGCATGTGTTATAGCATCCACGTCAATAATAAATCATTATCTAACATTAAAAGTCTTAAAAAATATAACCTAAATGTATATAGTCCGCACCTTAAACCAGAAAACACGTAACGGATATGATTTAGACGATAAGTCTTTGTCAACGATGGATACACAACCCAAGGCATGAATTAGGTTAGCTACATCAACACTTAGGCTATTCTAAGCTCCAAAATAGGTTAGGGTTTGATTGACTTACCCAAGAATAGAATTAGAATTTGCCAGAATAACGATTCAGATAGATGGATTTGGTGCGTAGAGAAACTGAGAAGAATCCCAAGATGAAACACCGACTTCTTTCTCACTTTCTCTCTCTTTCTCTTCTCTTTCTTAGCTAGGGTTTGGAAATTCGTATGAGATATGTGAGAGAGGGTTTAAGGCCCTTATATAGGCTTAGAACTGACGAAAACAGTCTCAGGGCCAAGGTATACCTAGGTTATAACTAAATCGGGCTTATTTTGATCTAACGGAACCTTTCTAGAGGTCCTCTTACTGAATGCGGTCGGACTTAAGCTCACTAATATAGGATCTTGATCAAGTTAACTTTTTAATCCGATCGAATTTCCAGATCGATAGTGGCAGACCAGTTTTAGTTCAGCGGTCACCGAAACTCGATCAGGGCCACAAGTACTTTGACATGTGTGGGCCATATCCCCTGATCCGAGGGTAACTTTGGGTCAAAAACTAATGGTCAAAATGCTTATAATCGGTGCGCAAGCGACACGACTCAGATTACTTAAATTCATATTTAATTTTACAAAAATCTTCACTTTCTCACACTCTTCACTCCGGACTCAAGAAAATAGTCTCAGGATATCGTTTAGTCTTGATTTTCGAGGTGATTGTCAAGTCCAAATAGGCGGTCATAATTGTCTAAGTTAGTCGCTATCGGACATTCGATGTGCGGTTCAGGTCTGATACGAAGTTTCATGATGCTCACAAGAGCAACTGGGTTTAGAGATTGATCTTAGGTTTTTAGGTAACGTAGCATTAGCGGTCCTACTCATTTTGGGTCTTGTAGTTCATATTTAAAGTGGTTCAAGCTAATTCTTCTAAGTATTCAGTTTAGTGCTTAACCAAATTCTACCCTATTTATGGTAGAATACGGTCCTAGGACCATTCTATGCCCCATTTTTTACACTTTTAGTTATTATATTATTTTAATTTTTTTTAGTAATTCATCATCAAGTTTACCCCATCTTCACCAAATTTTATGAGATTTTGTATTGTAAAAAAATTCTAAAAATTCTATAAGCAGCAGCTGTCTAACAAATGATTTTCGGACAGTTGTCACAACGACCTACTTTAAACTATATTAAATATTTTATTATATTTTTTTTACATATTTTTATATAAAACAAGACTCATTTATCTTGAAATCTAATTTTTGAATCACCTAAATCGAAGTTATAACGAGTGAGATATGATTTTTCAAAGTTATACAAAATGTGTAGAAAAATACAGAAAACGGGCTGCCTAATTCACTGTACAAACGAGGCCTCGCCAAACCGGCAAGCCCCTCGCCAGTCACTGGATAGTTGGGTGAGGGCTCACCCCAGGGGCGATGTCCTCCCCCCTCGGGGATGCCGAAAATATGTGGGACCCACCCCGGGTCCCCCTGAATTGAGTCGTTTGGGCCCACGAGTCCGTCGAGGCATTATCGGGTCTCATTTGCAAACCGAAATGAGTTATGCGACATACAATATATGATTTGGGGTAGGAGAAGCTAATATATCTAAATAACCTATTTATATCATGATATTCCAATAAGTAAATAGTCAAAATCTTATTTTATTCATGTATGTACCATTTACACTAAGTTTTAGTTTAAGTATAGTTCTTTACCATTTAAACTGTAGGATTTATGTCTAATATGAAAGTACTTGGAGAAATTTGAAGAATGAGGTGGTGAAAGGTGAGATTTTGAAGGAAATGGTTGAAAATCGATTTCTTTAGCTTTGGTATTGAGTTATGAGAAGTTACCAAGGTGTTATGGTTGACCCATTACCTAAGGACGTCTAATTCAAAGTTGGTAAAAATTCGAGGTGTTACAATCTATCCCCTTAAAAATAATTTCATCCTTAAAATTAGCTAAGAGTAATGAGTAAAGATTCTATTATTTCTTTTTGCCTAAACTTTATTGATTCAAGTTTATATGTGTCACGCCCCAAACTCAAAAATCGGGCTCACAAAATTTTTGATCATCGAATCCGGAGCCGATAGCCTCCATAGTACCCCATTCTCGGCTCCCAGCACTCATATACCAGGTTCCGATCCTGGGATGATACAAGGAGGATTTCAAACATAATTTGATTCGTAATAAGCATAACCACAAGCATAACCCACGAACAATAACCACAAGAACACCATCGCAAAAGTTCACTATGATAAAAAACTTTGAGTACAAGGCGTATGAAAGGGGAAATACAATATACAAAAAATAACAAAAACTTTAGAAGCTCAGCTGCACGCTCCAACGAAGGCAAGACTAAGGCTGCGTCCTGGTGTCACCTGCACGCATCAATCGTGCATAAGTTTATACAAAGCTTATAGGGTGGTGTAAGTGTGTAAGTAATATAAGCGTGCTCAGAATGCAGGGTTAGAGTAATGCGGAATCATGTTGATAAATACATGAATGCAATCAGCCGTACCAAGGCTATACAGTTCAAGATATGAATGCGATCGGCCACATCCAGGCCATGCGATGCAAAATGTAAGTCAAGCATATCAATCCTCATCCACATATCGATGCAGCCCCTCAATAGAGCATCAAGTCAGTACGGTTCTCAGTCTAGATAATCACTGGAGTTTAGTACACTCTAAATGGCACTGCCGCTCTCCAAGTCGCACAGTCCAAGTGAGCGTAAAAAACCTCACTATTCGCCTGACCAATAGTCTACCAATGCCTATCTGGCATGTTGATAGCGGACCCATTCACGAGCTGGTCAAACTCAGCCTAGTATTGCCCCCTACCCTCGAGCGAGTAAGGCCACACCCCTTTCCAACCGACCACGACACAGTGGGAGACACGGCCTCCTGATATTCGGCCCTCGTATCATCGGGTTTAGAAAATTTCACCCAGGGACATCTACGGCGCCCAATGCTAGAACCAAATATTTTCGGTATCCAATCCATCCATCCACGATGTATCTGTGGAGACTATTGCCCTGATGTCACTAGGGCATACAGTATCTACAATCACACGATGCAAGTGTATAAGTCACTCTACCAGTCATGCAACAGTCCTGAGTGTACCATGCGCTCATGTTGAGCAACTCTGCCTATCAGGGAACCCATAAACAGCTTGCCCGAAGGCATATGCTATGATCAGTCACTTCTCATATCAGTCATACATATGATGCGTATGATAATGAATCATGAGGCGGTACTATCCTTATGATATGATAATGGTCTCTGGTCAAAATGAAGATGGGCCTAAACGGTCTGTAGACTATAAATACGGGCCTATCAATGGGCCTTAGGAAAAGTGATAATGCGGACATTTAACTGACATCATCCATACAATGTGGACGTCAAACCATCATTGCTCCCAAGGCTCGGCTCGCCTCAAATATGATTAAATAAATCATGGCAGAATCACACATTGCAATGTGCCTTAGGTACATCCCATTAGACCTCAAATACATTAAATGGGTCGTATCTCATGAGCCATACATTCATCAAGTGGGCCAGCTCAATGAGCCTTACCAATGGGCCTTAGGTACTTTGCAATGGGCCATCACCCATGGGCCTTAGAATGCATTAAAATGAGCCCAATCACATAAGCTTTTTGGGTATCAAATGGGCCTAATCACATAGGCCTTATATATATATCAAAGTGAACCTCAACAATGGGCCACAATTGCATCAATTGGGCCTCATAATGTGGGCCTAAAAATACATCAAGATGGGCCTAAATACATGGGCCCATACTTACCAAAATGAGCCTCATGTGAGGCCCGCCATAATGTTTATTTTCCTATCCAATCTGTTGAAAAGGTCAAATAAATAGGGGGCCCACTAAAATGTTTATTTTTCAGCCCACCTGTTGATATGGTCACATGGACCAAGGGGCTCATTGTAATGTTTATTTATCATCCAACCTGTTGAAAGGTCACAACGACCAGGGAGGGGGGCTGGTCCCCCTGTAATATTTATTTGTCATCCAAACCTGTTCATAGGGTCATATGGGCCTGGGCCCACCATAATGGACGGTGTGGATATACAAATCATACATCATGGTGGGGCCATGCATGCACATCACAGTGGGGCCGTGCACACGCATCACAGTGGGGCCGTAAGATGGGGCCCGCTGGAATGTTTATTTGCCCAACCAGTTTATAAGGTTACGTGGGCCAGGAGGGCCCACTATGATGTGGTTCACAAATCCAGTCCACCCATTATGTGTGTCCCATCTGGCTAAGGCTCCAGACTAAGTTTCAGCCACATTCAAAATTCAGGTAGGCCCCACCAAGTGTTTTTATATGTTTTAGGCATGTCTTCACATGATTTTAGACGATGTGGCCCACCTGGGTTCCGTATACGGCTGGTTTTTGGTTGATCCATAGTCAGGGGGGAGACCCACCCAATGCACGGTATTGATGTTCGAAATGCATCACGGTGGGGCGGCCCACGGCTGGGCCGTGAGGGCTAGCCCTGCCCGTTCGTCCGCCCACATAGTGCAGGCAGCACCTGCATCTTGTCAGTAGCAGCAGCAGTTGTTGCTACTTGTATTTTTTTTATTTAAAATCACAAATTTCGTGATTTTTCCCATATGGGGCCCACATATGAAAAATTCAACCCGTCCCTTGGATTCTACGGCTCCAGACAAGCCAAAAAAGACCAATAAGTGAGGTATTTCTGATGAATAGAAGAATCTAAATGGTTTTTAATGGTAATACCACTATTTCCTATGGTACGACCCACTTATTTATCAGATCAGCATCATCTTTTGGCTCAACGCCTAAAATAATTTGAGAAAAAGGATGGACGGCTTGGATCAAGCACATACATCAAGGTGGGGCTTACATGAGCAGCCCACCATTCTCTTTATTTGACTAGCTCGTTAGTACACTCCTATGTCAGTACACGCACACCCTGTTAGCCAACCCCCTCCCACGTCCAGCGTCCAGTAACGCTGTATGGCATGGATAAAATGGACATCATGGTGGGTCCCACATGCATGTGGCCCACCTATTTGAACCACCCGCTGTTTGTGTTTTCCTTCCATCCAGGCCCACTAATGGGCTGGATGGTGTAGATCCAACACATTTAGCTGATGGGTCCCACATGAAAATATGATTTATGGTGGGCCACACTCACTATATCATCATCAACATTCAAAGAGAGAGAGAGAGAGACGAGATGGTGATGGTGGGGCCCCGCCATATGGGCCCCACATGATACAACTCATACATAAAGAAAATGGGTCCCACCAACAAGTGGTCCAAAAAAAAAGATTTAACAGTGGATCACCCACCTCTTTCACTCCTCCTTGCTCCTTACGGCTTGTATACACCTATGCACAATGATCAACGGTGGCGATTGAGTTTTGATGGTGAGGATGAGAGATGAGAGGGTGGGCCACACTTGGGGTTTGGGAGAGGGAAAGCTTGGACGTGGGATGTTGCTTGGGAGAGATTTTTGAGAAATGAGGGAGAGAGAGAGAAAGGATAGAATATTATGAGATGGATGGAGTGGTGTGTGTAATTAATGGGGTATGGGTTGGTTTGAAAAATGGGTAAAAGAGGGATGGTTTAGTTTGAAATTTTGTAAAGAGGGATGTTGAGGTGGAAAGGGAGTTGACTTGAGGGAAAAAGGAGGGATGGAGCTTGTACTTGAGGTATGATTGTACTTGACATGAGTGATTGATTGATTGATGGGACATCTCATAGAAATTCTCTCGTAATTCGTAACGTGCGATGTTTTCTTCGATTCGAACGCGGGCCTACATCTTTTACCCTGGGTATTGGGTCGGTGAGCAAGTCACGGCGTTAGAACCGCGGCACGGCACGGTCGCTAAGGTATAGGTTTCGGGTCGAGTCGACTCTGATATACGGGACTCGGCTTAGGTTCGTGCGTAAAAGTCGAATATAGGTCGAGGATTGCCAAATTTCGACCGGAAGGACCGCAGAGGCCAACGGAACAGTACGGACTAGGACACGGGTCTTACATATGTGTGGTGGGGTATATACATCTATACTAGTCTGGTGCATTTTTATCTATCCTCCTTAAAAATTTACTCTTTATCTCTTGCTTATACCTTGATGGTTTGCTACAATTTAGTTCCTTATCTATTTAGAGTCTTGATGACGATTCCCATCTACTTAGAGTAAGATATATATTTTCAATGGTCAACCAATACGGAGAGACAATTGTAGTGGACTTGATTCCGATACTTTGATCACCTACCTGACCAGGGTAGAAGGCTCATCGTATCCCTTCATAGTCCTGGTAGATCCTGGTCTTCTGCTCGGTCAAAGCAGTGAGTCCATTAGTACTTGCCAAGATCGAGAATTGGGTCAAGCGGTGAATACTTCACAGTTGTATATTTCAGTAACTCCTTATAGTCCGATCACTCCAAAAGCTTAGGGAATGCCCATCACTGAAAGGTTCCAATTTCCTATTTGAGTCTTGGTCTAAAAGAGTTCTCGTCTTAATTTATGTTCATGGTGGGAGTTAATAAACATCTTACAGGTCATCCTAAAAAGGTTTCTAATTGTATAGAGTTGGTCAAGGCTTCTATTATGTTCGTAATTATTTTTCTTTAAAGACTTCATTATTTAATGACCTAACCTTACGTATAACCTGAATCAATTTCCTTCGATCCTAGGCTAGTGGGGAAGGGGCCAACCATGCTTCTGCCGGGCTACTTTGATCCAACGGTTGTATTAGCTGACCTAACTAGATTGGGCTTATAATGGTCTACCCCCCTTAAAAATTTATTTCTACTCTCAAGGCTCAAGAATCTGTCTTGATCCGTATGTCGGAACAAGGTATAATTTAGGACCTATCCATGACATGGAATGAGATACGATCTCCCAATACATTGGTCTTCCTTTCATTGATGATGCGTATTATTACATTGGTACCTATAATTATAAAAAGGAGCTAAAAAATGATGGGTGTTGTGGTTGATTCCAAGGACGGGTGTGAGTTGGTGGCAAGATGCCTAATTCTACCAAAGAAGGACTCTTACTACGGTCTTGACTTACCCTCTTTAAGCATGTCCAGTTTAATACTGTAATATAATCTATACATTATTAGTACATAAGGAAGTTGGACAAAACAAGTTAACGGGAAAACTATCTCTCTAAGTTCATATGCACAATATATATGCCGGAATAGTCTGTGATTCGGGACCTAATTCCTAACTGTCTATTGCCCATTTGAAACATTTCTTGGGCCTAAAATGAAAATTCTCTATTGGCTATAGGTTCTTAACACTTCTCAAAGACGAAGTAATAAACTTGTGGTTATAAGTGGATGGGCCAACACGGAAGGAAAATTGTATAGTGGGTTTGACCTGAATACATTGACCTTCTGCCTAACTAGGATAGAAAATTTGTCGTATCGGTTCTTAATCCCAGTTGATCTCGATCTTCTGCTTTTTCAAAGCATTGAGGTCATTAGTAACTACTAGGATTGAGAATGCGATTCAAATCGCGAATACATCGCTTATATATAGTTTCTTTATTCCGTGTTCCTGATTGTAACAAGTCCCTAAGAAGGTAAGTCCAAGGGGTTTGTTGATTTGACCTAACATTCAATCCGAGGGATATATAAGTTTCTCTATGCATGGATAGTTTATAAATCAAAACAGCTTCCCTAAGTATTAAAGGAATCTATCGAAAGAATGAGGCCCCACTCCAAGCTAATCGAGCCGACTAACAAAGTCTATCATTCAATTACCTTAGCATAATTAGTCTTTTAAATTTCTTAGTATAACTAGTAGCCTAGTCTTAACTTATGAGTGGTGGTAATCTACTAGTTGTATTTTAAAGTCTATGTTTATACGCTAGATGTTTTTTTAAGTTGCCCAGACTTAAATGTGATTGCGCTCGAGCACTACACATAGGACTATACCTACTAATTGTGTTATTAATCCCACCTCGGGATTTGGGAATGACATGTTTGGAAGGAGGGTGGGATGGAATTAAAATTTAATTTTATAGGCTTTGAAAAATGAGCCTTGTGTTGGAAAGTGTGAGATGGGATTTTCAAATCCCATGATGATGAAATTCCAAGTATAATTTGAAAGAAAATCTCGGGATTTACTGTTAATTGCATACATTTCAACCATAGCATTGGAAACCATGGGATACACCCAATCTAGGGATAATACCTTACACATGCATTTATTGTTACTTTTATAATTCCATCCGCCCTAATCTTACCTAATGCAGTTGGTCGAACGGGCCCTAAATGTCCCATTATTTGGAGGTTGTGCAGGTTATGGGACACAAAAATGTGTGTTTTGTGCCCAAATGAGGGGGGCATACAGAAGGTGAAGAGTTATAAAGAATAGTGGTGGATGAGTGTAAGCTGTAAAAGAAGATAGAAGCTTGAGTGAAAAGAAGTGGGGATATGAGATCATTTTACATGGTCTCGGTTACATATGGGCTATTCTACGGTAGTTAATTTCGTCGATCGACGACACTTGGGATTCTAATGTGGTTTCTATATTCCATCGCCCCCTTCATAAGTCAGAGTGTGTTAGTGTGTATCGTGTGACCATAACCCAGGTCCAGTTTAATCCAAATTATGCTCTGATACCATCTTGTAACGCCCTGAAAATCAGGGGTCGAGCTGAAGCTCAGCTCCTGAGTTCCAACGCATCACTTATGCAACATAGATAATGATGATTGAATGTTGTTCATATTAGTGCACTAAACATGAGTGAGATTATACCAAAACAGTAATATCATACTCCAGAGACAGTTAAATTTTGTAAGTGGAAGACTGTGATAAATATATAAAATGTATAAATTATTGTAAGTCTCTAGAGTGTGAACATGTTACTAGGTTAACTATACACATGTATACTATAAAAAGAACAAAATGAATATACATGGGTGTTCCCAACAGTACGAAATAAAAGTGTAATGACGTTTAATCAACATCCCTGTGACCCCGTCGATTAGAACATGGTCTACATAGACCCGCCTGATAGCTGCATATAGGAGAAACCCTTCTCATCATCATAAAAGTTCGGCTCTGCTTCGCAAGCATCACCTTCGTCTGAAACTAAAACTGGGACTGGTTGGTGTTTCAAATACCTTCCCGTAACGTGGGAGTGAGTGATCAACTCAATGGAACTATACAGCAAAGGTTAACATGTTATAAATTCAGTCAAGCAGTAATGATAAAGCAGACATATTAGACAATCCTAAATACTCTTATTGATGTAAGGATGAAATATTTTCATGATGCATGCCCTCGCCTACACTCCCTCATGTGACATCATCTTACGGTTGCGACATGCTTTCTTCCTTCTATACTCTTCAACCCGGGGCACATGTAATGTGATTTTATGAGCGTGATTATCGAGTTATTATTAGTCCTTTTCATATAGTAAGATTGGGAAGCTAAGGTACCTTCCTTATATCAATACCCAAACAATAATCCATTCTAAGGTCATTAGTCCTAGACAATCTCATATGATATTATGATTCTAGATCACTATAAAGGGCTCGTCACCAATCAATACAGGTCTAGTTATATCCTATATACTACAATAAGGCTCGTTGCCCCAATGCAGTTTTAAGATATACTTGAGGTCACTACAAAGGCTCGTCACCAATCAGAGTAGGCCGACAGCTCGAATATAATGTCTCATACCACCATAATCGGCTCACGAGTTTAGGTTGCTCACTGGTCATTACAGGGAGGCTCGTCGCCCCAGCGTAGGCAGGTAGCTCAACCACGGTGTCCCATACCACCATGCCCGACTCATGAGTCTTAGCGGATTGAGGTTAACGGGATTTCACTAGTGAGTTCGGTACCTTAGATTCAAATAGTAGTGTCCAAACATGGTGAACATACATTGGTCAATCGGGTTAATTGACGAGCTCAACTAGAATAAGCACACGTTGAGTTGATCGACATGGAATATATAAGCACTCCGTGTGGCCTAACCACTATCGAACATTACAAGTACGACTCGGATTCGTCGAACACATCCTGTGTGGTGTAAATAACTTCAACCACTAGTTTAAGAACAGTTACCGATTACCTGGACTGTCATATAGTCTCAATCACGCGCAAGCTCAATAATAGACAATTGATTCAAATCCTATATTCATATGAACATGTTATAAAATATAACTTAAACATGACCATAGTGCATGAAGAAAATCATACACATAGTTAAAAAGTTCATGGAGGAAATCATACACATAGTTAAACAATTCATGGAGGAAATCATACACATAAGTAAAGTAATTGAGATTCATATCTCAACACCCTTATAAATCACACTTTACTAAATACTAACTCATTCAGACATTTATACAAACACTACTAGACATACATCACGTATGTCGACCATATTGCATATTAGGGCAAATCCTTTAGCCAAGGAGTTGTCGCATACATAAAAATCATGTAATAACGATAATTAATCATGATAAGCACAACATCAGATTTTATATGCATACAGACATTTTAACAAACACATGAAATACTCTATTTACAACATAGGTTATACATATATGTAAAACAAAATAAATAACGCATTTGGCATGTGTAATAGCGTCCACGTCAATAATAAATCATTATCTAACATTGAATGTCTTGAAATCCATAACCTAAACGTATATAGTCCGCATCTTAAATCAGAAAATGCGTAACAGATATGATTTAGATGATAAGTCTTCGTTAACGGTGGATACGTAACCTAAGGCATGAATTAGGTTAGCTACATCAACACTTAGGCTATTCTAAGCTCCAAAATAGGTTAGGGTTTGATTGACTTACCCAAGAATGGAATTAGAATCGTCGGAATAACGATTCAGATAGATGGATTTGGTGCGTAGAGAAACTGGAAAGAATCCCAAGATGAAACACCAACTTCTCTCTCACTTTCTCTCTTTTTCTCTTGTCTTTCTTAGCTAGGGTTTGAAAATTCGTATGAGATATGTGAGAGAGGGTTTAAGGCTCTTATATAGGCTCAGAACTGACGAAAACAGTCCCAGGGCCAAGGTATACCTAGGTTATAACCAAATCGGGATTATTCTGATCTAACGGAACCTTTTTGGAGGTCCTCTTACTGAATGCGGTCGGACTTAAGCTCACTAATATAGGATCCTGATCAAGTCAACTTTTTAGTCCGATCGGATTTTCAGATTGACCGCGGCGGACCAGTTTCAGTTCAACAGTCATCGAAACTCGATCAGGGTCACAAGTACTTTAACATGTGTGGGCCATATCCCCTGATCCGAGGGTAACTTTGGGTCAAAAACTAATGGTCAAAATACTTATAATTGGTGCGTAAGCGACACGACTTAGATTACTTAAATTCATATTTAATTTTATAAAAATCTTCACTTTCTCACACTCTTCACTCTAGACTCAAGACATAGTTTAGTATTGATTTTCGATGTGATTGTCAAGTTCAACTAGGCGGTCATAATTGTATAAGTTCGTCGCTATCGGACATTCGATGTGTGGTCTAGGTCTGATACGAAGTTTCACGATGCTCCCAAGAGCAATTGGGTTTAAAGATTGATTCTAAGTTTCTAGGTAACATAGCATTAGAGGTCCTACTCATTTTAGGTCTTCTAGTTCATATTTAAAGTGGTTGAAGCTAATTCTACTGAGTATTCAGTTTAGTGCTTAACTAAATTCTACCCTATTTATGGTAGAATACGGTCCTAGGGCCATTCTATGCCCTGTTTTTGACACTTCTAGTTATTATATTATTTTAATTATTTTTTTAGTAGTTTATCATCAATTTTACTCATCTTCACCAAATTTCATGAGATTTTGTGTTGTAGAAAAATTCTAAAAATTCCAGAAGCTACAGCTGTCCAACAAGTGATTTTTGGACAGTTGTCACAATGACCTACTTTAAACTATATTAAATATATTATTATATTTTTTTTACATATTTTTATATAAAATTAGACTTATTTACCTTCAACCTAGTTTTTTAATCACCTAAATCGGAGTTATAACGAGGGAGATATGATTTTTCAAAGTTAGATAAAATGCATAAAAAAATGCAGAAAACGGGTTGCCTAATCCGCTGTACGGACGAGGCCTCACCGGTCACTGGACAGTTGAGCGAGGGCTCTCCCCAGGGGTGATGTCCTCCCCCCCCCCCCCCCCCCCTCCCGGGGATGCCGAAAACATGTGGGACCCACCCTGGGTCTCCCCGAATTGAGTCGTTTGGGCCCACGAGTCCGTCGAGGCATTATTGGGTCTCATTTATAAACTGGAATGAGTTACGCAATGTACAATATATGATTTTGGGGTAGGAGAAGCTAATATATCTAAATAACCTATCTACATCATGAGATTCTAACAATTCAATAGTTAAAATCCCATTTTATTCATATATGTACCATTTATACTAAGTTTTGATTTAAGTATAGTTCTTCACCATTTAAACTGTAGGATTTGTGTCTAATATGAAAGTAATTGGAGAAATTTGAAAAATGAGGTGGTGAAAGATGATATTTCGAAGGAAATGGGTTGAAAAGCGATTTCTTTAGCTTTGGCATTGAGTTATGAGAAGTACCAAGGTGTTCTGGTTTTCCCATTGCCTAAGGACGTATAATTCCAGGTTGGCAAAAATCTGAGGTGTTACATTATTATTATTGACTAATGGTCCACATGAAAATTGCACAAACAACCTTCCTAGTGTCAGATTGTTCAAATTTATTTGGTATAGAATATGAGTTATTTGATACCCTGGGTGTGTATGATGCTTAATAAGTAGTCAATTGAAAATGGTGCCTTTGCAATATATTAACTCAAGTCAAACCAAGAGTTAGGAGTGCATTTGGCCCGAGTGTCACCAAACTCAATAAGGTCCTAACAATGTGAGATTTTGATTAGGCAACATACCAATATTACAAGTTGTTTGCGCAATTCAATCAGATATAAGAGCACATGCGTGATCACACCCAGATCCATAGCTCAACTGGCAGACTGAGTGGAGATACCTCATTTCAACACTTGAGGTCTTGGTATCGATCCCTAGGGGGCGGCTAACATGGAGTGTGTGTACTGACATGAGTGTGTACTAACAAGCTAACTAAAAAAAAAGGGCATATGTGTAATTGAGGGCTTGCATTCGGTTTACATGTGTAATTACAAAGTGCGAGCATGTCAGAGTTGTACTTGACTCAATGTTTGATTAAATATTGGTGACCCAGCACTGAGACAACTAAATAAGACTAGATTTGGAAATTCCACTACTAGTTGTAATAATAATTGGGCGATATGTGAAAGGTTTGGAGTGAGTTATTCTTAATGGATTTTTTTTTTTTACCTTACGTTAAGAATTTTTCTTTCACTACTACTTGCAGCCAATGCATTTCTCAAAAGAACAAAGATGAATAGATAAACTAAAAAGACTAAAGAAATGTCAGTTTTTATTAATATACAAATGTGGCTCATTACAATTGACAGAGTAAAAAAAAAAAAAACAACTAAAGAAAACAAAAAAATAAATATCTATTTCATCTGTGCGTATAGATGATTTAGGTAGATGATTAATAAGATATGACTAGAATGGTTGATCGCCCAAGTAAAGACTCGGTTAATCGGGTCATAAATGTTTAATCTAATCATACGGTACTGTAGCAATGCTATTAAAAGTAGTGATGTATACTAAGACTAGGATATACTAAGGTAAACGTAAAGATAAATATAAAAAGTAGATACATTATGTTTAGCATAGGCCTCGAGCTCTTCATCGCATGCTCCTTTTATCAGTTATTGAGGCGGTAAAGCCCAAACTAAGTTTGCTTGATGATCCAGGATCCTTCGCATATATGACTTATAGTCTTCCTATAGAAAGATCTATTTAAATATGAAACTGTTAGTTTTCATATTTCACTTTTATGTACATGCTCTTTTATAAGATCTTTTGGTCTCTTCATTGTATGTTCCTTTTATAGATTATCAAGGTGGAAAAACCCTAACTGAGTTTCCGTGATGGTTTAAGATCCTTCGCATCTACGGCTTATAGTCTTCCCATAGGGAGATCTTTGTAAATATGAAACTGCTAGTTTTTGAATTCCACTTTTACGTACATGATCTTGTATAGGATCTTTTGAAAGATGGTGTATGTAAAAATAGCTCAGTAAGGAACGTCTCCACCGTTTGTCCCTTATGATTTACAGAACTATTGGGACCGGATCCACCAAATCTGGATGTCTCATTCTTTTTATTATGATCCGCTATAATATAAGTCTATTCCATTGATATCCATCCATTTAGATATTGGTCTGATCTTTCGATATTCGAATTTTTTGTGATCACTGCCAGAGTTCCAAACATTAATTATAAGAAGAATTCCCCATATTGGAAGGATTACTAAAGACGACCTTATTCAGTGTATCGTAATAGGATACTTGCTTCAGTAGGTCTTTTATATACTGTTGTACCCTATTTCTGACAATTATGGGAAAACCAATAGGAGACTGACATGTAGCATTGTATATGAATAAGAAGTCGATAAAAAGATCTTCAAAGATTTAGAGCACTTTTTGCGGACTTACAACCGGTGTAAGTTTAGTTCTACACGTCAGTGGATGATTGACAGAGTGTTATGGTCAATATACAAGAAGTGCGGTCGAGTTAATTAAGATATAAAAGAGTAACTTAAAACCTTAGCCGACAAAAGTGAAGGAAGTGACTGAGAAGCATTCATAAGTGAAACCTATTGGCGTGAGCTGTAAACAACAAATAGAGTTGTTGGCGTGAGCTAAACAACCAAGAGAGATTTTAGCATTGTAAACAACCAAGAGAGTTGTTGGCATGAGCTAAACAACCAAGAGAGATTTTAGGATTTGAAATTTGTAACATCCCGTAAATAAGGGAGGTTAGCATGAGTGTAGGAGACGAAATTGTATAGCAAAGAGATTATTTATTTATTTATTCTTTTTAAAATGTATATAACCTACGATTGAATGAAAAAGATATGTGATAGAATTTGTGACAAAACCATCGTAGAGAGTAACATACTAAAAGAAAGATATGGAAAAAAAAATAAAAAATCTAAAAAAGGCTTTTGGACTGTTGTAACCATTGTATTAATGGAAGAATGATCTAAAAAAATAAGCTATAACATGAATCTATAAATAAGTGAGGAATGTGATAGAGAATAACCCAATCTAATCATAACAATCTTAAAAATAAACAAACCTATCAATTTATTTTATCTCAACTTATCCTAAGAGTAGTAATAATCAAGTAACGGTAATTCTTAGCAATTATCTTTAGTTGTAATCCAAGTATATACTCATATGCTGGATTTATTTTTTTATCAAATATTAAACAGTTCATTTAAGAGACGGATTCTTGTGGTTGCTCTTAGTGACTGATTGTAAATTTTTCTTTTTGTTTAATTTGCATTGGTATCCTGAAAGTCTTTTTTGTTTTTTTTTTGGTGAAAGATATCAACTAACCCATCTTCGGAGAAAACCCCCCCTCCCCCCGATTATCGCTTAATTGTTATCAAATTCTACAAGTGGCTAAGTATCGCTTTTCTCAAAATCTAATCGTATATGTTCATACTGAACGTATCTGCTTATTTTGACACTTGGATCAAGCCGCTATATTGGTTTTGGTATGGCCACAAAATTGAAAACAAACCAAGCAACTATATATGTGTTGGGTACACTCTCATTTAAACCCCACACAAATCACAATCACATAATATTCAATGTTTTGATGCTTTAAAGTAATGCTTATAATATTGTGCGACCATATTAATAATAAATTGCAAGTATGATTATACAAACATCAAACCCCCGTGTAATTAACATGGATGACTTCTTATTTTGGTTGAACAATTTCAGCCTGCCTATCATTGTCACTTATAATAGTTTCTCTTACCACACGTATGGTAATGCGCGCGGACCAACAATATCAGTCTGATAAAAAGGGTAGCAAATTAGGTGAGACGCCAATGTGGGTTGGACAAAGATCATTTTAGGCCATGATCGCAAAAATAAAGCACATTCGAATGTTACGTGGACCATATCACATTAAACAGTAATGATTGAATCCTCACTGTTAAAAACTTAACGGGTCATAAAATATTTAATTGCCATCCAACCTTGATAACGTCACTGAGATATGGACGAATAGACCACACAAATATCAGTTTTACGAAGCACAACATTTTTTTATGGTCAATTACCACTTTTCTGTATTACGGTCCACTTCAGATTTGGATCTTCTTCAGTTCTTGGATCATGCTCTAGAAGGGGCTTTCAATAAGATGGACGGCGTGGATGTAGTCACATACATCATAGTGGCCGGGTGGATCCGGGGTCTCGCCTAACCCGCTCCCATGCAAAAGCGTCGAGTTGCCACGTGTCATGTAAAGGTTAAGGTGGGTCAGTCCAAAGTACGCTGTCCTCAGCATCACTACGCTGTCCTCAGCATCAGTACCTACTACCAGCGGACAAGGAGTGAAAACTGATGACTAATTCTGGTAATGTAGCCCACAGAGTTTCTACGATCTGATGAATAAAGTTTCTGGCCACTGAATGCGGAGGTAATGCGTTCTCGCGACATCCACTCGAACTCTCCTGAGCTAACGATTAAGATGGTTGGATTAAATCGATTTTCAGTCAGGTAAATCCAAGGAGCACATGCACTGTTCGGACGGTCTTGATCAACCAAAGATGGCCCCACTTGCAGAGTAAGAGGTTGTGCGGGCCATTTCCCGGTTCAAATACGCAAACACAATAAGAAGAGAGTCACCGTCGTTTGAAGACTATAAGGGTCCACCGTGATATGTATATTTTATCCACGCCGTCCATTCGTTTTACCAGATCATTTTAGGGAATTATCAAAATATCGAAGCATATCCGATTCTCAAGTGGACCACACCGGAAAACAGCGGGATAATGACATCTACAACCGTTGAAACCTTCCCACGGTGACGGTGATATTTATTTGTCACCTAACCAGTTGAAAAGGTAAAAAAGACATAGATGAAGGGCAAAACTAAATATCAGCTTCATCCTAAACTTCTTGGGGTTGGCTCCCAAGAAGTTTTCAACGGTAGGTATTCAATTTGCCCATTTTCCTTCGGTGTGTGGTATACTTAAGGTTTGGATAAATTTTAATTTTGTTCCCATACGAAAAATGACCTAGATAAACGGATGGACAGTGTGGATAAAACATATTCATCACGGTGGACCCTACAGTCTTCACCACCACAATAAAGGGTGGTGAGGGCCTCACTGCACAATCCGCGTCTGTCGGTAACGGAACATTTAGCTTTCATCATCGCTCGACGGCATGGAACCAGTTTACGAATTACGATATGAACGACAGTAATGCAGGCAGAAGATTACGAAACATACGGTAGCAAACAGCTTCTGTACCACGTATGTTCATACTCCTCATTTCAAACCATCTGAACCTCTGTCTACCCATGTGGATGTGTGGATCTATTATTAAAAATAAATTTCTCAGCACATTAACCATCAGATTGGTAGGTCTCAAAATGATGGCACAACTGAAAAAATTCAACGGTCCACAAAAAATCCAATAAATTAGTAAGTACCATTTCATTAATCTGACCTTTGGAAAATAATCAATATACATTGGGAACTACTTATTCAGTTTGAAGTGTAGTATGAATATCTCCTATGTACAAACCATCCATGCATGAGTACGGATCTCCATACTCTTCAACTTATCAAATCTGCACATAACGGCGTTGTTTTTCGCAGTTTAGAGGAGTTACTGATACCTTGGCGCTGGCAGAGTATTATGGTACATTCACATAGACACGAATCTGTATACGTGATATGTAAATAGATCGAATTGAACCGTCAAAATTTTGTTATATTATGTATATAATTCATAATATTTAAATAAAATTAGTTAGACTGTTTTACCATTTGATAAGTGGATAATTATATGTTTATTCTGGACCTTTAACTATTTCCATTTCAACCGTCAATTAGGTGTCAATCGAGAGTCGATTAATTTAATGATTTAAGTTTGGTCACTGGAAACGGATTGGCTACTCCACCTGCCACCAGCCTCGTGGCTGATGTTCGTTGCTCCGTTGGCCACACCATGGTGTATGTATTTCATCCATTTTCACTGATCATTTTAGAGCTTTATCCTGAAAATGAGAGGAATATAAACGTCAGGTCCACCACACCACAGGAAAACAATAGTCATGGGATATCCACCATTTAAATGCTCCTATGGCTCACTGTACTGCCTATCTGACATCCAATATATTGATTAGGCTATACAGGCCGATAAAGGGAAAAAATAAATATTAACTTGATCAAAAACTTTTATGATCCTAAAAAGTTTTTAATGGGCACGTTCATTCACTACTGTTTTCTATAATGTGGTACATTTGAGATTGGGATATACCTCATTTTTTATCTTGTACCGTAAAATGATCTAGAAAAATAGATGGACAGCATGGATGAAACACATACATCATGAAACGGGATTAGCCAATCCATTTCCTTAGTTACTTGCATAAAAGCCTTTTAAAGTGCGAAATACAATTTGGGCGGCTGTGATCGTTGCTAGGTGTACAGGGATTTATGATTTCTCAGTGCATGTGAGAGAACCATCACTCATGGCCAGATTATCGATTTTCCCCGTGATTTCCTACCGTTTGAGCGGGCACGAGAGCGCAGTCACGTGAGAATCATGTGACGTAAGGGGACGGCGGATTGGCTGGACCCCCGACAGCAGGCCGTTCCTGAGGTCGGAACTATATGGGGTCCACCGTGATGTCTGTGAGGAATCCATCCCGTCCACCTGTTTGGCTGGATCATGTCAGTACATGAGCCCAGAAATGATGTGGATCCAAAAATCAAGTGGCGAGGAAAATGCCGAAAACGGATCGACTACTCACCGTGCCACTAGCCAATGGCCAGTGGTCGGTGCTCTGTGGGCCTCAATTTGACGTGTGTTGATAATTTTATGGTATGAAACTAAAATTGAGGTAGATGAAAATCTCAAGTGGGGCCACACAGTGTTGATTGAACTCTCACCGTTTAAGACTTCTGGACTACAAAAGTTTTGAATCCTTGATTTTTGTTTTTCACCTTCATCTACGTCTGTATGACGTAGCCTACCGGAGTTTTTAATGATAGACATTCAATTACTACAGTTTTCCCGTGGTGTGGTTTACCTGAGATTTTTATGTGCCTAATTAATGGTCTAAGGTATTAAAATGATATTTAAAAATGGATGGACGGTGTAGATACAACACATGTAAATTAAAATGATATTTAAAAATGGATGGACGGTGTAGATACAACACATGTAAATTAAAATGATATTTAAAAATGGATGGACGGTGTAGATACAACACATGTATCTTAAAATGATATTTAAAAATGGATAGACGGTGTAGATACAACACATGTATCTTAAAATGATACTTAAAAATGGATGGACGGTGTAGATACAACACATGTATCAAGGTTTGGCCCACAGATCACCGACCATAGCCAACGGGCTAGTGGCAGCGTCACTAGCCAAACCGCGTCGGAAAATGCCTACCGTTTAAACATTTATGGGAAGGGATGCCTACAGTTGGCATTCAAGTGGGCACTGATGAAATATTAAACGGTAGGCATTTTCCTCACCACTTTTTCCTGCTGTGTGGCCCTCTTGAGTTTTGGACCCACTTTATTTCTTGGCCTTGTGTTAACATGATCTGGAAAAAGGGATGGACGGGATGGATTTCTCACAAAGATCACGGTGGACCCACCTAGCTTCTGCCCACATGAACTTCCCAAGGTGGGGATCGCAGGCTATCCGCGTCGTAACCTAAGCCTGAGGGAAAACTTGAGAAAATGACCACTGTAGACAAACCTTTTACCCAGCGGTTTTTATCGCGGAATACAAAGTTAAGTTACCAACTTAGACTAGCACGTGCGGACAGCGTCTTTGAGGACGAAACTACCTCTCTTTTTACTGCCGTTGCTTTTCCTCTCCGTCACTTCTCTCGCTCCATTTTTTTTTTTAAAAAGGACGAAAACTCCACCGCTACATCTGTTGCTTGGATCGCACCACGCTCTAGCTGGATCCCACCCTCTCTATTCATCAACATTAGGGGTGTACACGAACCGAGCTAGGTCGGTTAGCTCGCTCGACTCGAGTTGAAAAAGCTTGATTCAACTCGGTTCAAAGCTAAGTTTGAGCTGAGCTGATTTTTTGAGCTCGAAAATGAGTTCGAGCAAGCCTCAGCTCGACTCAAATTGGACAGAATCCAGCTCGAATCGGACCAGTTCAATGAATCGGTTACTCTGCCATTGATGTTGCTCACCAACTGTCTGATAAAATGACTCAACGAAATGTGGCCGGTGGCAAGAAAAGTATGTACATGAAACAAATACTTTTTTTCTCTTTGTTTTTCTTGATTTTTATGTTGCTTAGAAGGTATTTGATAAAATACCTATAAAACAATTGCATTTGTTTGTAAAATAGTGAGATTTTGAAGTTGCAACTCAGGTGTTTGTGAAAATGCCTCAATGGCGAACTCGACTCGAGCTGCTGACTAAACCAAGCTGAGATGGCCAGTCAGGCTCAAGGACCGAGCCTAGCCGAGTTCGAGCTGAGGTCAGCCAGTGGCCGAGCCAAGTCGACATGAGGCCAGCTTTACTCGGTTTGACTAAATGTACACCCCTAATCAACATTATCTCGTTTTTCCTAAAAATGTTCCCTCCACGGAAGACAGTACGCATGACAGATATGATATACATTTACCTAAACGGCATAAATTTTTTGTGGGCCATTGAAATGCCGAATGAAGCTCCCATCTTGGTTTTCGGTTCATCCATGCGAAAATCATCCTATTAACATGATGGATTACAAGTAAAACATCATTGTAGGGGCATAACAAGGTTTCCACGGTGGAAACACTGTTTCCTGTGATGTGATCCACTTGATATTTCAATATGCCACTATTTTGGGCTGAAACCCTTGCTTTAGATGGAAAAATGGATGAACGTCATGGATAGTCTACATACATTCAAGGTGGGCCCAACTCAATATTTTTAATTTTTTAATTTTTTAAATATTTTACTATTAATTTTTTTAAAAAAAAATTTTTAGGTTAGCTTGTTAGTACACACCCATGTCAATACACACACTCCATGTTAGCCACCCCCGCTAGGAATCGATACCAGGACCTCAAGTGTTGACATGAGGTATCTCTACTCAGTCTGCCAATTGAGCTATGGATCTGGGTGTGCCCAACTTAGTTAACTCAGCACTATAAGTGTGTACTGAAAATTTTATGAACCGCTCGGTCAATTTCATTAATTGCTCGATCAAATTCACTGAAGAGAATTTCATGTAAATCTCGGTCAATTTCATTAACTGATCGGTCAAATTCAACAAAGCAAATTGTTAGGTTAGGTCAATTATATTTAAAGTTCATTCCAATTCATGTTAGCCTCACCCAATTTCAAGCTTGCCTCGCTCAAATTAATGTTTCCCTTGCTCAATTTCTCGGTTGCTTCGTTAAATTTTTTTCGTTGCCTTGCTTAACTCGTAGGTTGCCTCGCTCAATTTCTAGGTTCCATTGCTCAATCCTCGCTCCAATTTCTACGTTGCCTCGCTCGCCTCGTTCAATTTCTAGCTTCCCTCGCTTAATTCCTAAGTTGCCTCGCTCCAATTTCGATGTTCCCTCGCTCAAATCCTAGGTTGTCTCGCTCAATTTCTAGCTTCTTCGTTCAATTCGTAGGTTGCCTCTCTCAATTTCTAGGTTCCCTCACACAATTTGTAGCTTCCCTCGCCTCGCTCAAATCCTAGGTTGCCTTTTACAGTGTGGTCCACTTGATAGTTAGATCTATCTTATTTTTCGTCCCAAGCCTTAATATGAGCTCGTAAAATATATGGACAGTTTGGATATAACACATACATCATGATGGGACCCACAAAAGTAGCATAGCAAAAAAAAAAAAATTCAGTTTGCCCCGTTCAATTTTTAGTTTGCCCCGCTCAATTTCCAGTTTACCCCGCTCAATTGAGCGTTTATCCCACTCAATTTTCAATTTACCCCGCTCAATTTCTAGTTTGCCCCGCTCAATTTCCAATTTACCCCGTTAAATTTTCAGTTTGCCCTGCTCAATTTCCAGTTTACCCTGCTGAATTTTCAGTTTGCCTAGCTCAATTTGCCCTGCTGAATTTCCAATTTGCCCCGCTCAATTTTCAGTTTGCCACGCTCAATTTTCAGTTTGCCCCGCTCAATTTCTAGTTTACCCCGCTCAGTTTGCCCCACTCAATTTCTAGTTTACCCCGCTCAGTTTGCCCCACTCAATTTTCAGTTTGCCCCGCTCAATTTCCAGTTTGCCCCGCTCAATTTTCGTTTACCCCGCTCAATTTCCAGTTTATCCCGCTCAATTTTCAGTTTACCCAGCTCAATTTTCAGTTTGCCCCGCTCAATTTTCAGTTTGCCCCGCTCAAACTGAATTTTTTTTTTCTTTTGTGCGTCCCATCATGATGTATGTGTTATATCCAAACCGTCCATATATGAGCGGGGCAAACTGAAAATTAAACGGGGCAAACTAGAAATTGAGCGGGACAAACTGAAAATTGAGCAGAGCAAATTGAAATTTTGGTTATATGTTTTGGTTTAGGTTTAAGTTAAGGTTTAGGTTTAGATTTAGGTTATAGGTTCTAGGTTATAGGTTAAAGCTTTAGGGAATTAAGAATAAGTTAAGGTTTAGGTTTAGGGAATTGGGTTCAGGTTTGAGATCGGGTTTAGTTTGAGTTTTCAAGTTTAGGTTTAGGTTAAGGAGTTGAGATTAGGATTAGGTGTAGGTTTAAGTTTAACGATTTGAGAATACATTTAGGTTTTAGGTTTAGGTTTAGGTTTTAGGTTTAGGTTAAGGTTAAGTTTAGGTGTAGGTTATAAGTAATAGCTTTAGGGAATTGAGAATAGGTTAAAGTTTAGGTTTAGGAAATCAGGTTCGGGTTCGGGATAATTCCTAAAAAATAAAAATAAAAAAAGAAAAAAGAAAAAAAGTGCATTACATTGACCCGGTCGACCCCAACTCGCTGGCTTCTTTTTCTTTTTTTTTTTTCCTTTTCGTTGTTGTAATCCCCGTTGGGATTTGAGTTTACGTTATAGGTTTAGGTTTAGGTTATAGGTTATAGGTTTAGGATAGGGTTTAGGTTTAGGTTTAGGTTATAGGTTTTGGGATTTGAGAATGGGTTCGGGTTAGGTTATAGGTTTTGGGATTTGATAATGGGTTCGGGTTTATGTTATAGGTTTGGTTTTGGTTTAGGTTATAGGTTTTGGGATTTGAGAATGGGTTCGGGTTTAGGTTATAGGTTTTGGTTTAGGTTATAGGTTCTGGGATTTGAGAATGGATTTGGGTTTAGGTTATAGGTTTTAGTTTTGGTTTTGGTTTAGGTTATAGGTTTAGGTTTAGGTTTGGGTTTGAGTTTTGAGATTTGAGAATGGGTTCGGGTTTAGGTTACAGGTTTTGAAATTTAAGAATGGGTTTGGGTTTAGGTTATAGGTTTTAGTTTTGGTTTAGGTTATAGGTTTTGAGATTTGAGAATGGGTTCGGGTTTATGTTATAGGTTTGGTTTTGGTTTAGGTTATAGGTTTTGGGATTTGAGAATGGGTTCGGGTTTAGGTTATAGGTTTTGGTTTAGGTTATAGGTTCTGGGATTTGAGAATGGATTTGGGTTTAGGTTATAGGTTTTGGTTTTGGTTTTGGTTTTGGTTTAGGTTACAGGTTTAGGTTTAGGTTTGGGTTTGAGTTTTGGGATTTGAGAATGGGTTCGGGTTTAAGTTGCAGGTTTTGGAATTTAAGAATGGGTTCGGGTTTAGGTTATAGGTTTTAGTTTTTGTTTAGGTCATAGGTTTTGGGATTTGAGAATGGGTTTGGGTTTATGTTATAGGTTTGGTTTTGGTTTAAGTTATAGGTTTTGGGATTTGAGAATGGGTTCGGGTTTATGTTATAGGTTTGGGGATTTGAGAATGGGCTTGGGTTTAGGTTATAGGTTTTGGTTTTGGTTTAGGTTATAGGTTTTGGTCTAGGTTATAGGTTATAGGTTTAGGATAAGGTTTAGGTTATAGGTTATAGGTTTAGGATAAGGTTTAGGTTTAGGTTATAGATTTTGGGATTTGAGAATGGGTTCGGATTAGGTTATAGGTTTTGGTTTTGGTTTAGGTTATTGGTTTTGGGATTTGAGAATGGGTTCTTGGGCTTCATGCACTCATTTATAGCCTGATTCATCAACTCATTTGTGTAACTGATTGACTTTTCCTTATTGCAACAGATCCTAGACTTTTGTAACTAATGCACATGCTTATGAAGTGATGCAGATCAATGGATGGTTGTGAAGTGATTCATTGACTTGTTCTGTGATTGCAGTGATGAATTGTAGGTTTTTATGAAGTGATGCACAATAATGGTTTTTTTTCCAAATCAATGGTTACTTTTCTTTCTTACACTCATTTGTAAACTGATTCATGCACTCATGTGAACTGGATTGTATCATGTGATTGTAGCAGATCCTAATCTAATTTGTCAACTGATTCATAGACTAAACTCCAGACAAATCTGTGAACTGAACTTGAACTGGAATGCGGACTGTAGCTTGAACTGAACATTTTGTTGAAGTCCATACCATTGGAATTTCAGGTGGATGTTGCATGCGGGAGGATTGGAGCTGCATATTTCAGATTCAAGCATCTGGTACGTCTCTTATCAAGAATGCACATGTGTAGTTATCATTGTGGTTATAGTTATTCATTATGTGACAGGTTTTCAGGTGAGATGAACGAGTTTCAAAAGAAAACAGTCTGCGGTTTTGAGAAGCGATTCCCAATGCCATTTTATGTTTAAATGTATATTTCAGATTTAAGCATCTGGTACGTCTCTTGACTCAAGAATGCACATGATTGGAGTGATCTAGCCATTTGGACAGACTGTGTTCATTGTTTGCTCGAAATTGATGGAGCAGACCCGGATGTGCGTCGGAGTTATCCGGAAGAGCGGGGGTCCCTGGAAGGTAGGAACCGCTGTTATGACCATGATGAAGCTGTCCATTTTCTATGGACAACATTGGAAGGGCCTGGCCATTTGGACAGGCCGTGTTTATGTATTTGCTCAAAATTAATGGAGCAAACCCGGATGTGAGTCGGAGCTATCCGGAAGAGCGGTGGTCCTTGGAAGGTGGAAACCGCTGTTATGACCATAATGAAGCTGTCCATTTCCTATGGACAGCATTGGAAGGGCCTGGCCATTTAGACAGGCCGTGTTTATTTATTTGCTCGAAATTAATGGAGTAGACTCGGATGTGCGTCGGAGCTATCTGGAAGAGCAAGGGTCCCTCGAAGGTGGGAACCGCTGTTATGACCATGATGAAGCTGTCCATTTACTATGGACGGCATTGGAAGGGCCTGGCCATTTGAACATGCCATGTTTATATTTGTATTTGCAGGTACCATACCCTTAACCTAAACCCGAACCGATTCTCAAACCCAAAAACCTATAACCAAAACTAAAACCTATAACCTAAACCCAAACCCATTCTCAAATCCCAAAACTTATAAACCTAAACCAAAACTAAAACCTATGACCTAAACCCGAATCCATTCTCAAATCCCAAAACCTATCACCTAAATTAAAACCATAACCAAAACCTATAACATAAACCCGAACCCATTCTCAAATCCTAAAACCTAAAACCTAAACCTAAATCTTATTCTAAACCTATAACCTATAACCTAAACCCGAACCCATTCTCAAATCCTAAAACCTATAACCTAAACCAAAACCATAACCTAAACCTATAACCTAAACGCGAACCCATTCTCAAATCCAAAAACCTATAACATAAATCTAAACCTTATCCTAAACATATAACCTATAACCAAAACCAAAACCAAAACCTAAGACCTAAACCCGACCCATTCTCCAATCCCAAAACCTATAACCTAAACTGAAACCAAAACCTATGACCTAAACCCGAACCCATTCTCAAATC
Organism: Magnolia kwangsiensis; assembly: GCA_037074715.1. Taxonomy (NCBI): domain Eukaryota; kingdom Viridiplantae; phylum Streptophyta; class Magnoliopsida; order Magnoliales; family Magnoliaceae; genus Magnolia; species Magnolia kwangsiensis. The sequence goes on from CM073581.1 coordinate 106,264,843, forward strand.
CCAAAACCTATGACCTAAACCCGAACCCATTCTCAAATCCCAAAACCTATAACCTAAACCAAAACCAAAACTTATGACCTAAACCCAAACCCATTCTCAAATCCCAAAACGTATAACCTAAACCTAAACCTAAACCTAAACGTATAACCTAAACCCGAACCCATTCTAAAATCCAAAACCTATAACCAAAACCAAAATCAAAACCAAAACCTATCACCTAAACTTGAACCGATTCTCAAATCCTGAAACCTATAACCTAAACCATAACCAAAACCTATAACCTAAACTCGAACCCATTCTCAAATCCAAAAACCTATAACCTAAACCTAAACCTTATCCTAAACCTATAACCTATAACCTAAACCAAAACCTATAACCTAAACCAAAACCAAAACCAAAACCAAAACCTAAGACCTAAACTTGAACCCATTCTCAAATCATAAAACCTATAACCTAAACGAAAACCATAAAACCATAACCAAAACCTATAACCTAAACCCGAACTCATTTTCAAATATTCTAAAAACCTATAACCTAAACCTAAAACCTTATCCTAAACCTCTAACCTATAACCTAAACCAAAACCTATAACCTAAACCAAAACCAAAACCAAAACCTAAGACCTAAACCCGAACCCATTCTCAAATCCTAAAACCTATAACCTAAACCAAAACCATAACCAAAACCTATAACCTAAACCCGAACCCATTATCAAATCCCAAAACCTATAACCTTATCCTAAACCTATACTTATAACCTAAAACTATTCTCAAATACCAAAACCTATAACCTTATCCTAAACCTATAACCTAAACCTAAACCTATAACCTATAACCTAAATCCAAACCAAAACTTATAACTAAAACCCGAAGTCATTCTCAAATCCCAAAACCTATAACCTAAACCAAAACCAAAACCTATAACCTAACCCGAACCCATTCTCAAATCCCAAAACCTATAACCTAAACCCGAACTCATTCTCAAATTCTAAAACCTGTAACCTAAACCCGAACTCATTCACAAATCCCAAAACCCAAACCCAAACCTAAACCTAAACCTATAACCTAAACTCAAATCCCTAAACCAAAACCTATAACCTAAACCCGAATCCATTCTCAAATCCCAGAACCTATAACCTAAACCCGAACCCATTCTCAAATCCCAAAACCTATAACCTAACCTAAACCTATACTAATAACCTAAAACTATTTCCAAATCCCAAAACCTATAACCTTATCCTAAACCTATAACTTATAATCTTAACCAAAACCTATTACCTAAACCAAAACCAAAACCTATAACCTAAATCCGAACCCATTCTCAAATCCCAAAACTTATTACCAAAACCATAACCAAAACCTATAACCTAAACCCGAACCCATTTTCAAATCCCAAAACCCAAACCCAAACCCAAACCTAAACCTAAACTTATAACCTAAACCAAAACTTATAACCTAAACCAAAACTAAAACCTATAACCTAAACCCGAACCCATTCTCAAATTCCAAAACCTATAATCTAAACCAAAACTAAAACCTATAACCTAAACCCGAACCCATTCTCAAATCCCAAAACTCAAAAATCAGTGGGGATTACAACAGGGAAAAGGAAAAAAAAATGAAAAAGAAGCCAGCAAGTTGGGGTCGACCGGGTCAGGCCAGTCAACCGGCCTATGGCTACGGATTATAACCGTAGCCATAGCTATAATGCTCTGTACTTATTTATTTTTTTTTTAATTTTTATTTTTTACATGGAGAACTTTATTGTACCTATATTTTTCTTTAATACATGTTTATATAAATATGTGTGTGTGTGTGTAAATATAAATTTTTCTCCTTTTTTTTTTCATTTATTTCTTTATTCATTTAACAAGAATATCTTCTAAACTAAAATTAGTTACTTGACGTACCACATATGATTTTGGGGTAGGAGAAGCTATTTTAGCCAACCAACCTAGTTATTTTCCAAGATTCCATCAGGTTGATGGTCGAAAATACATTTCATTCACTTCACGTTCAATTTCAAACACTTCATGGTCAAACTAGAAATTGAGCGAGGCAAATATGAAATTGAGTGAGTAAATTGAAAATTGAGTAGGACAAGGTATGAATTGAGTGAGGGAAGGTAGAAATTGAGCGAGGTTTAGGCTACGTTGAGCGAGGCAAACTGAAAATTGAGCGGGGCAAACTGAAAATTGAGCAGGGCAAACTGAAAATTTGGTGATATATTTTGGTTTAGGTTTAGGTTAAGGTTTAGGTTTAGGTTTACAATAAGGTTTAGGTTATAGGTTCTAGGTTATAGGTTAAAGCTTTAGAGAATTGAGAATAGGTTAAGTTTAGGTTTAGGGAATCGGTTTCAAGTTTGAGATCGGGTTTAGTTTGGGTTTTTAAGTTTACGTTTAGGTTAAGGATTTGAGATTAGGATTATGTGTATGTTTAGGTTTAAGGATTTGAGAATACATTTAGGTTTTAGGTTTAGGTTTAGGTTTTAGATTTAGGTTAAGGTTATAGGTTTAAGTTAGGTTTAGGTGTAGGTTATAGGTAATAGCTTTAGGTAATATCATAGATATTATCGACATAAGTTGTAGATATTATCTACAAATCATCGATATATCGATGTAAGTTGTAGATATTATCTACATATCATCGATATATCGACGTTAGTTATAGATAATAATTTTTGATACACTTTAGCTACGGATTATAACCGTAGCTATAATTGCGTCAATATAATTTTGGGATTTGAGAATGGGTAGGTTATAGGTTTTGATTTTGATTTTGATTTAGGTTATAGGTTATAGGTTTAGGTTAAGGTTATAGGTTTTTGGATTTGAGATTGGGTTCAGGTTTAGGTTATAGGTTTTTGAATTTGAGAATGGGTTCGAGTTTAGGTTATAGGTTTTGGGATTTAAGAATGGGTTCGAGTTTTGGTTATAGGTTTTGGTTTTGGTTTTGGTTTTGGTTATAGGTTTTTGGATTTGAGAATGGGTTATGGTTTAGGTTTAGGAAATCGGGTTCAGGTTCGGGATTGGGTTTAAGTTTGAGTTTTTAAGTTTAGGTTTACATTTATGTTAGGGAGTTGAGATTAGGATTAGGTGTAGGTTTCACTTTAGGAAATTGAGTTTAGGTTATAGGTTTAGGGAAAAGTTAGATTTAGGTTATAAGTTTTGGGATTTGGGAATAGTTTTAAGTTATAAGTATAGGTTTAGGTTAGGTTATAGGTTAAGGTTTAGGGATAGGTTATAGGTTTTAGTATTCGAGAATGGGTTCAAGTTTAGGTTATAGGTTTTGGTTTTGGTTTAGGTTATAGGTTATAGGTTTAGGATAAGATTTAGGTTTAGGTTTAGGTTATAGGTTTTAGGATTTGAGAATGGGTTCGGGTTTATGTCATAGGTTTTGGTTTTAGTTTAGGTTATAGGTTTAGGTCAATTTTCAGTTTACCCCGCTCAATTTCTAATTTGCCCCGCTCAATTTCTAGTTTGCCTCGCTCAATTTCGAGTTTGCCCCACTCAATTTTGAGTTTACCCCGCTCAATTTCGAGTTTGCCCCGCTCAATTTCTAGTTTGCCCCGCTCAATTTTCAGTTTACCCCACTCAATTTCTAGTTTGCCCCGCTCAATTTTCAGTTTGCCCCACTCAATTGAGCGGGGCAAACTGGAAATTGAGCGGGACAAACTAGAAATTGAGCGGGGCAAACTATCAATTGAGCGGGGCAAACTGGAAATTGAGAGGGTCAAGCTAGAAATTGAGCAGGGCAAACTGAAAATTGAGCGGGGCAAACTAGAAATTGAGCAGGATAAACTGAAAATTGAGCGGGGCAAACTAAAAATTGAGCGGAGTAAACGGGGCAAACTGAAAATTGAGCGGGGCAAACTGAAAATTAAGCGGGAAAAACTAAAAATTAAGCGGGGCAAACTGAAAATTGAGCGGGACAAACATGAAATTGACCTAAACCTATAACCTAAACTAAAACCAAAACCTATGACCTAAACCCGAACCAATTCTCAAATCTCAAAACCTATAACCTAAACCTAAACCTAAACCTTATCCTAAACCTATAACTTATAACCTAAACCAAAACCAGAACCTATAACCTAAACTCGAACCCATTATTAAATTCCAAAACCTATAACCTAAACCAAAACCAAAACCTATAACCTAAACCCGAACTCATTCTCAAATCTAAAAACCTATAACATAAACTTAAACCTTAACATAAACCTATAACCTATAACCAAAACCAAAACCTAAACCTATAACCTTAACATAAACCTTAACATAAACCTATAACCTATAACCAAAACCAAAACCTATAACCTAAACCAAAACCTATAACCTAAACCTAAATAAAAACCTATAACCTAAACTAAAACCAAAACCTATAACCTAAACCAGAACCCATTATGAAATCCCAAAACCTATAACCTAAACCAAAACCTATAACCTAAACCCGAACCCACTCTCAAATCCAAAAACCTATAACCTAAACCTAAACCTTAACATAAACCTATAACCTAAACCAAAACCTATAACCTAAACCTAAATCAAAACCTATAGCCTAAACAAAAACCAAAACCTATAACCTAAACTGGAACCTATTATCAAATCGCAAAACCTATAACTTAAACTGAAACCAAAACCTATAACCTAAACTCGAACCCATTCTCAAATCCCAAAACCTAAACCTGTAACCTAAACTCAAATCCCTAAACCTAATCCTATAACCTAAACTCAAATCCCTAAACCTTAACCTATAACCTAACCTAAACTTATACTTATAACCTAAAACTATTCACAAATCCCAAAACCTATAACCTAAACCTAAACCTAAACTTGAAAACCGAAACCTAAACCCGATCCCGAACCCGAACCTGATTTCCAATACCTAAACTTTAACCTATTCTCAATTCCCTAAAGTTATTACCTATAACCTACACCTAAACCTAACCTAAACCTATAACCTTAACCTAAACCTAAACCTAAACCTATAACCTTAAGCCGCAAACAGTGTTCCTCATAAACAATTATGATATGACTATTGCTGTGTTAAAGGTGAGAATCAGTTGTTTTGTGAGTGCTCATTGTTTTCTCTCATGAATTCATTTAAATTTTGGTCATGTATGTTGCTAGCATTTGTGCACTTCTATAATTGTTTTAGTGAAATTTTGTTTCCCAGGAAGTAGGTACAGAAGCTGGGAAGGCGCAGAAACAAAACCTTACAGCTAATGCACAAAGATGTCATTACTTCTTTCAGCAACTTCTTGTGCAGCATGGAGATTTTAAGAGCCGCACTTATGCAACTACTTCTTTATTACTTCCTGGTTGAAGAGAAATTTTGAAAAAAAATAATATTTTATTAATTTTTAATTAAAAATAATTTTTATTTTTTGAAAATTGACAAGGACTTGACAAATCAGTAGATCATCCCTCATGCATGCTTGATTTCATGTTCGGAGTGCAACAATGCAGGCAATTTGGGAGAATGGGGAAAATTTGAATTTTTTCCAAATTGGACTGCCTATACTCAAAATTTCAAATTAGAGAGTATGTGAGAATCATTTCCTCAGATACTCTAAATACTGCAGAATTAGTCTCAATTGGTAGCTAGCTGAAGGAAAATTTTGAAAAAAACATGAAGAACTTGAAGAACTAATGGATATCAAAATCAAAGCTCCAACTCCATGATTTTTCATGCAAAACATGAAAGAACCAATGGATTTAAAACCATTTGACATTGATTTAACATAATTTCAATGAAAAAAAAAAGAATTGAAAATTGAAAATGATCACCGGATCGAACATGTGGGATATATCGGCACTACTTATGCATTTCGTATCGCACATGTGGGTTACAACATATATCGTGGGATATATCGGTTGATATCGTCAATATTTAAAACATTGCCTGCAGAAGCTCTTAAGCTGTACTTTTGTAGGTGTTCTCTTGTAAAGGAGATCTTTTGTGGGTTGAGCTTAGTGGAGTGGCCTATTAGAGCTCTTATCCTGATGAGGTGAAATCAAAGGCCTTTCTGGAAACCGCAGGATCCTTAGATAATTGAAGTACTCTACAACTGATTCATTCAATGTTGAAGGTTACTAACTGCTATTTGGTGTGGACCTGTAACTGTGTGACTTCATTGACATTGATACATATTAAGGTTTTTTGCTCTTCGTGAGCCATTATACATTTCTGTCCATCATGTATGTTCTTCAAGAGGCTGTTGAGATTGCAGACTCGGCAAAAGAAGATGTGATGCAAGCTGCTTATAATGTGATCTTAGGATCTTTATCTTTTGCCTTTTTGTTTGTGTATGACTGTATTCTGACTAACTAGCTACTTCAGCTGGCATTAACACTATTCAGATGGAACCTTATTGTCTATTGTACTGTTTCAGTTACATTTAGGGCTGTTTGGATTTGTGGAATAATGTTTTCAACCATGGACAAGAAATCGATTTCCTCCAATATGATTTTTCTCTTGTTTCTTAAAACAGTGTGATTGTAGAAATCGATGTTCATTTCCATTGTTTTCCTTAAAAAGGGTGATTTTCATGTCCTCAAAATAATCTGTTACATGGCAATTTTCACTGTTATGAGAGGCGGCTTTTGCTTTTTGACCATGGACTTTTTAACATTTCCTTGGAAATCACGTGCTAGAAAAACAAGTTAACGTGGATTCTTTTCCACACATTTCCCTTTCCTCTTATGTGACGTTTGGTTTTCCATATCCACATTTTGGTTTCCACCAATCCAAACTGGCCCAATAGGTCCAGAACTTGCCCTTTTGAAGTAGAACACTACTTAGATTGTTATTTGTTTCATGATTTCAATTCATGTTGTGCACAGATTCAATTCCTTTGGAACCTGGAAATACCAATCCATGGATGTCACTTTCTCCCCATGTTTGTCATGTAAAAAAGTTTGTATCATCATAACACTTAATTGGAATGGAGTGTTACACTTCACCAAGTAATGGCAGTGCACTTTCTCCTATTTTTTTATTCTCTTTTTCTAGTTTTAGCATCGGCATTAAGATCTAATATCTGGTGTGCTCATCTGTATGCATTTTATGCCATTTTATTGATGCTTGTCAGAGATTCAATTATAGAACATGTTGCTCCCCAAAAAATTATCTATAGAATTTAATCATTCGTTTGCCTTGGACAGCCTCATACTTTTTGACAAATGCGAGCTGAGCTTGCATCCATGTGGAATGCTAGCAATAGGACAAGAAATCTTAAGAGAGTATCTGCAAAAGCATGCTTGCTTGTACCTTTGCATGAGAATAATTTTATTCCCAACCATGAAGATTCTTTAACAACTGATGACGATAAAACAACCATGAAGGTGAGGACTTCACCAAACTAATTCCTTTATGTCTGCTGGTGCTTCTTAAGTCTACCGAGAGTGAGTCCTCTTAATGATTAAAACATTTTGTATATTCTATACTTAGAAACTAAAACAAATAAATCATGCTCTTACAAAATGATATTAATGAAAGGCATTATCATTTATTTATACAACTCATTGCTTCTTTACTATTTGTTTTGGAACGTAAACATTTTTTAAACTTCTTAGTGAACATTGGTCTTTTACTATTTGTAGTTTTGTTCATTTTGGAATCTAGACATTTTTAAACTCTGCAACAAATGCAATACTTAATTAGTTATTTATTTAATGTTATTTAAATAGATACATTGTAGCTTTGGTTGTTTTAGAATCTACATAGTTTTGGAACTCCATAATAAACAGTCATTAAATAAGTTATTTTCAGCCACAGCAAATAAGATTCTGACTCTGAAAAATCTGCAGAAAAGTCAATTTTATTTTCCAAACATTTTGTACATGCATTGGGAGGATGAGGAGTCCATCAACCATTACATTGTCCTTTGACGAAGGTGTGGTACCATTTTTTATATGTTTGGGATTGAGAGGGTTTTTAGCAGATCATTAAATGACATTATTTGTGGATGGGCTTTCATGTGGTTTGTGTCGAAAGAAATGGGAGGATCATTAGAAGAAGGATTTTGACTGCAATTATGGATTGGGTGATGGTGAGAATGGAATTTTCTGGTGCTTCAAGAGAGGAGTTTCTGTGATTGGAGAAGAGCGAGCAATGAGGATATGAAAGCGGATAATCCTTTTGGGCTCTCTCTTGGGTGTTAACTTGTATTTGTGCTCAGCTTGTCTTTGTTTTGGGCTCTCAAGATATTGGTATGTTCTTTTTTATTTTTGTTACAGAATTGCTATTGAGGTATATTACTATGGAGTGATGAGAATACTACTCATTGTGCAGGCTCTTTGCCATTTTTGTCCCTTTGCTTAGTGTTTTTTTTAACTCTCTATTGTTCTTATCTTTTAATAAATTCATGGTTATCATTCAAAAAATAATGTTTGTGATATATATCTGCTAAGGAATCTACACATTTATATGTTGTTTTCTTAATATATATGCAAACTTCCTAAGCTATCCTGGTTTCTTTCTATTTTGGGAATGATCACTTCTTTGATCCTTTATTGATGCCTCCATTGTTCCCACTTCATGTGATTCTGATTCAATCAGTAATAAGTTATCCTCTGAATTTCAACTTGTACAAGTGGGCCCTTGTGATTCAATTGTATGCAATCCTTGATGTGATTAGGCCCTTGTGACTCAATTGTATGCAATCATTGATGTGATTGGGCCCTTCTGATTCCATTGTATTCCAAAGATATGGTTGTTAAATAAATAGATAGAGAAATGAATTAAAATATATCAAAATATTTTGGTTTACTTATATATAGATATTTACATAATTATGTATTATAGAAAAATGTAATTGGGAAAAATTTCTCCAAGAAAAAAATAAAAAATAACAAGAGAGAAAAGTTCATTCCATCACAGTTATGGCTACGGTTCTAATCCGTAGTGAATGAACTACTCAGACCCGGTCGACCGGCTCTCAACCCGGTCGACCCCAACTCGCTGTCCAAACTTTTTCTTTAGGATTGTGAATTTACTGTTTCTATAGCTACGGATAATAACTGTAGCCATAGGTACCACTAATCCGTAGCCATAGGTACCTTGGTCCGGCCATTTCTCTGTCATGCCTTAGCCACTCTTTGCAATTTTCTCACTTCTCTTCACCTTGCAACAGGTCCGAAGCCCGGTCGATACTCACATTAAATCACCCTAGACCCATTGCCTAAAACCCACTTCCTCTTCTTCCACATGCCTTCTCTCCAACAAAACACTTCCCCTTCTTCCACAATTCTAAACCCATCATCATTTTCACTCCATTCTCTACAAATCCAAAAACAAATCATCATTTTCATTTCATTCCACACTTGCTCTTCTTCCACAACCCACAAACCCATCATCTTTCCTTCTATTTTCTAAAATCTCTCTCTACAAACCCTCCGTAAGTCCAAAAATCGGCCGTGCGTCGATTTTCCGTTGCAATGGAACCTAGTTGAAAAAAAACGCATGTGTTTTTTGTTAGAGGGAGTCGAAAAGCAACGGCAGTAAAAAGTAAAAAAGGAGGGGTAGTTTCGTCCTCAAAGTCGCTGTCCGTACGTGCTGGTCTAAGTTGGTAACTTAAGTTTGTATTCCGCGATAAAAATCGCTGGGTAAAAGGTTTTGTCTACAGTGGTCATTTTCCCGGAAAACTTCGATCCCTCTTCAGATTCCAACGTTTCATAGGGAGGCAATCAGAAACATTACACTGCAATTGTAATTAAATAAAATGAACCGTCCAAATTATGGGCCCCACTTTTATATGGGCCATTAGAGAAAAAATAACATCGGGAGAATGTAATTAGTATCAGATTGTTGGACATCAACAGAATGATAAAAAACGAAAAGTAGTTGATGGTGATATTTCAGAAAATAAATGACTATTGATCGGATATTACAGTTATTTATTTTATCATATTTTTATTTTATAATATTTCAGCAATATTTCAAGCTGTTTGGACGGTCAGTCATGAATTGAGTGAGTGTTACATGTACAATTTGTATGGAGTGTTTATGAATACTCATAGTCCGCTAGAGTATCAAGTAAAATTTCCAGACTCTTAGCCTTTCCGCTGTTCACGTTGGAGGGAGGCGAATCTGACCGTCCGTAAGAAATCCAACGGTTGAGATCTTTCACCTTATTACAAAGTGATAAATGAGGAGAGAGTGGGTGCATGAAAAGGAGGAAGAAAACCAAACACAGGAAAAAGAAGAAACGACGAAGTTTGAAAGAAGAGAGAGAGAGAGAGAGAGAGAAAGAGAGAGAGAGAGAGAGAGAGAGAGATCGAAGGGTTTTTAATAAAAAGAGTAAGAAATCACGAAACTCGATTTGGGTTTTCTTTGTTTTTCGGAGATCTTCTCATTTTTCTGAGAAAGGTTGCATCTTTCGACGTTCCACTGCTCTTCAATGCAGTATTCCTTGTAAGTTTTCCTCTTCGATATTTCATTTCTTGCTTTCTTTATACTGATTCTTTGGTCTTTCTCTTCAGATTTTTTTTTTTCTTAAACCGTTCAGTTGTAGGGAAAATGATTTGGGTTGCTTTTATTTTTGGGATTTTTCTGTAAAACGCCTATATATTTTGGCGATTTCTTTTCGCAGATGGTTTGATTTTTATTTTATTTTTGAGGTTTTGTTGGGTCATTGGAGATGATGGGTGTTTGATCGTTCTTTCTTTTCGGCAGAGATGGAGAAGGAAGAAAAGAATCCAAGAGAGAGAACAGTTCCGGAAGCGGATTTTCTCTTGCAATGGGGGAATAGAAGGAGGCTACGATGCGTTAAGGTGAAGGATGACGTCATTTTAGAGAAATCCAATGGTTCGATTAGGAAGAAAACCACCTCCCGGGTCGATTTCCGCATCGTGAGATCTGAAAAAGCATCCCCTTCTCATTACCCCAATCGCTTCAACAGGTGAAAACATGGAAACCATGAAGGAATTTCAACAAGAAAAAGAACATTAGCCGAAAAAAAAATCAGATTTTTATTTCGGTTCTCAGTTTTGGGTTTTCTTCTATTTCTCTCAGGAACGCCGATTCCGCGACGATCCGATCGAGTGTGACTGAGAACAGGAAATCACAGTCATCTTCTCCCGAGAAAGAGGACCGGTACTACACGACGAGAGCGTCGGCATTCGACGATGGTGGGGGGAAGATTTCAACGGATGGATTTGATGAGAAGGGGTTTATTTGGCCCAAGTTCTTCGTTTCTCTGTCAAGCAAAGAGAAAGAGGAGGATTTCATGGCCATGAAAGGGTGTAAGCTGCCTCAGAGGCCTAAGAAGAGGGCTAAACTAATCCAAAGATACATACACGTAAGTCTGGTGTATATCCCAGAACACCCAAAAGAGAAGGGAAAAAGGCATTTTTTTTTCAGATTTTTTTTGGGGATTCTTATTTTTTCCTAGTTTATTGAAATGGGTTTCATTTATTTTATTATTTATTTTTTAATTTGGATGCAGTTGGTGAGTCCTGGTGCATGGTTATCTGATCTTTGTCAAGAGAGATATGAAGTTAGGGAAAAGAAAAGTTCTAAGAAGGTATTTGATTTATTTATTTTTGAATTTATTGAGAGTTTTTTTTTTTCTAGGGTTTTTACTGATTTTGTGGTTTTTTCTTCCTTTTTCTTTTATTTTTAAATATATTTGGATGCAGAGACCGAGAGGTTTGAAGGCAATGGGGAGTATGGAAAGCGATTCGGATTAGCGTAGAGAGAGAGAGAGAGAGAGAGAGAGAGAGAGAGAGAGAGAGAGGCCAAGGGGAGAGAGAGGCCAAGGGCTCTCTCATTCCATTCGGTTTTTGTAGACGGGATGGTGTTTGTTTCTCTCCTTCTCCCAAATATGCTTTCTTCCGTTTCTTGTCTCTTTTTATTCCTGGTTTAGGGAATCTATCCTCTAAAAAGAGTTTTAATGGTGTTCTGATGTACGCATCCAGTCAGTACAAGCAAGGCCCGTTGTTCGGTGATTCAGTCCCATTGATGGATCATGCCACACGACTTTCTTATCCTTTGTTTTCTACATATCAAAGGGTTTTGTCACTGGATGGTTAGGATATCTCTGCAGAGATATCATGGGCACATCTCCATTGCAGGGGACGCGGTTTTATTGGATCACCGGATTGTGGGCCCCACTAATCCCGACGTTATATCCGTCCGGCTGCTGCATCTGAAACTAATCACGATGAGATGGAAAACTATATGATATGCTGTGTGGTGAGGAGAAGCGGATTGCATTCTGCCACCGCCTGGACGAAATCGGTCCAGGCAGAGGCTCTGTAGGGCGCAACCTGATGTATGGTTTTATCCACGCTGTTTATCCATTTTTTGAGATCATTTCAGGATTTATATAAAAAAAATGAGGCAGATCCATGGCTCAAGTGGACCACACAGCCGGGATTGAATGCCTACTGTTAAAAACTTCCTGGGGCCCACCAGTTTTGGATCAAGCTGACATTTGTTTTCATTGCGTCCAGAATTTTGAATGGGCCCACCCGATGCCCCGAAGCAATTCAAAATCTGTGCCGAGACCAACCCAGGCCCGGCCCGTCGACACCCCCTTGATTTTTTGCGTCCTACCCCCGTGATGGAAGTTTTTATCCACTCATTCACCGCTTTCTCAATCATTCTAAGGTATGACGCTAAAAATGAGGTAGGTCCAGTGGACAACACCAAAGGAAGCTGCACTGATAATGACACCCACCGTTGAAACCTTTTTAAGGGCCAAAGTGATGTTTTTTTTCACCATCCAGCCTATTCATAAGGCCACGTAGAGTTGGATGAAGTGAAAACACAAATATCAGCTTGATTGAAACTTCTCCGGCTCCCAGGAAGTTTTTAATGGTGGACGTTCAATCCCCACTTTGTGGTACACTTAAGCCTTGTACGTACTTCATTTTTTGGTTCTTATTTTAAAATGACATGAGAAAATCTTTGAACGGCGTGGATAAAAACTTACATCATGGTGGGCTCCACAGAGCCCTGCCCGGACGGATTACCATCCAGGCGGGGTTAGACGCAATCCGCGTCCTTGATTAGATGGCAATTAAACATCACGGTCGTGGGACATAGGAAGGTTTCGACGGTATGTGCCGTTATCGAAGCTGCTTCCTGTGGTGTGGTCCTCTTGAGCCTTGGATCTACCTTATTTTTGGGCGCATTCCCTAAAATCATTTAGAAAAATAGATGAACGGCGTGGATAAAATCCTCACTTAAGGGTGGGCCCTACAGATCCCCTGGACCGAAATCGGTCCAGGCAGGAGCAGAACGCAATCCGCTTCCGTTGCGAGGTATGCTGATGCACTCGCACCACACGTGGAAAGGAGGCGCGATCCAGTGATTCCACCTTTGTAGATGCCTGTATACAAGGGCCAGTATGATCACACACACATAACACTCCTTTCCACGTGTAAGGTCAATCCACGTGAGAATCCGTACGCTCAGCGGTTTGACTACCTACTGTCCCAGAGCATCGGATCATTGACCAGTTGAGGCCGCAAGTGTTGGACCATGTCCCAGAAGTTTTCCATAATAGGGCACGATTTGGCGGTTTTGCCATTCAATCTGAAGGGTTAGGATTGTCCCATTGAAGAGACTTTTGGACCCTTGACATACTTGGTGGGATCTAATTAAGGGTCTGGACGACAGAACCAGTGACCTATTGTACGGGCGGATGGGGGCGGTGGGTCTATCGATGATTGCTCATCTCGTATCTTTGCCGTCCATTTCTCTCATATACGTACAGTACGATGGATGAGTCGACCGTCATGATTTTGGTCCAGGGAATGCATAGGCTGAGATTCAGCGAGTATTCTGCTCGGATGAGAAATAATGCAAGGTTTATTCCTGGAGGCGGATTTTCTGCGTTACCTGTTACAGCAAGCTCGGATTGCGTGTGCCCCCGGGCACAGGGATATACGTGTCCCCGTTGCTGCGTAGGGTCCACCAGATATGCCATCTGTTTTTAAAGACGGATAGGATAGGAATCTAAAAATCAGGCATATCCAAAACTCACGTGGGCCTTACCACATGAAACAGTGGGGTTTGATCGCCTGTGGGTGACAAGTTTTCTATCAAGATGATATTTGTCCCTACAGTTTATCTGAATGGTAATAACCAGCATATAAACATCAATGGCCAGCTCCTGGAAGGCTTCAACGATGGACGTATCCATTCCCACTTTTACGTTTATGGTGGCCTGAATATGCCTGATTTTTAGAATCTTATCGTACTGTGGTCTTTAAAAACAGATAGATGGAGTGGATTTGTCACGGATATCTCTGTGGCCTCACACCCCGGGCGGAGGGGACACATGCAATCTGCTCCCCTCCGTGGGTATACGTCATGCTTGCGATCCAATCTGTCCATCATCTTCGATGGCTCGCTGACGGGATTCACATTAGGTAGATCCAAAACTTGGGTCACCCTAGAAGAAACAACATGAAAGGGTTGCCCACCGCTGAAACTCTCCTGGCCCAGTGAAGTTTTGTATCAACGGATATTTGTGTTTGATGTACCTTATTTCTTACCGATGCTGAAAAAATTAAGAAAGGAGACGCGTCTTTAAACTAGAAGTATCATAGAAGCTATATAGGGCAGGTGTTGGGCAAATAGTTGGTTGGATAATAGCTGTCATTTGAAGAGGAAATGTAGCCTAGCAGTGAAAGAAAAACGTGGTTGAGTGAGCAATGATTACTAGGACATGTCAAATGACGGCAAGGTAGGAGATTAACTAAGCTAGTCCTTTGGTACCAATCCTATCAAACAAATCAAATCTATTATTAATCCTTTATGGTTTTTAGTATAATTTATTTTTTATACTGGATACTGTAATTAGTTGCTTAATCCAATGTTAAGAGCAGTAGTAATCTACTAGTGAAAATTTAAGTCCACGCTCGTATGCCGAACAATCTCTAACATAATACTAGTAGTCCTTTTAGAAATGTGACATGCAGTACTTGTGATTGACTATAAGTGTTTCTGTTTTTTTTTTTTCGTTTTTTATATGAAAGTCTTTCCATACGAAAGGTAGAAAGGTAAAGTGCAACCTATTTTCAGATGATGAACATTGTCTTTTAATAATTTTTTTGATTATCTTAAACAACATCTTACGAGTGGCCGAATAGGTGATTAGTCTTCTCATATCTCGATCATATATAATTTAGTCTAATGTATTTGCTTATCATAGCGCTTGGAATCAAAGTTGTTTGGATCTAAATCGAGTCACACAATCAGCTTTAGCACACCCACATATATCACACGTAACCAATGTTGAAACCTAGAGGTAACAAATTTTTGCACATCAGTGGGACTCTTGATTTGGTAAGCATACTGGTGTAACCTAATTAAATTGCAGAAATATGAGTAGAAGGGTTACCCAAAACTCTTCAAGGACTAATGAGCCTCCAACACCTTCTACAATACCTCATCCTGGGGAGATGCAGGTTTGCCAAAGCCTAAAGTCCTGGATTCATCATCATACCCACCGCTTGATCCTCCAAGTTAGGATATGGCATCCTCATCTCGGAGGGACTATCTTGAGACAATATTAGTTGGGTTACGCGATATGCAGATGGGAACCCAATATATTGCGAAGTAAGGGAGGGCTCGAGCAAGTGTAAGCTCAGGCTGTGCAATCTCAAATTCAGGCAAACAAAAACAAAAAACTTGAATCGAATGGTGGCTATCCTTTCCGAAAGGACGCCTCATGCACCTCAACAAAATGTTGAGGTCAGTTCTGTGGAAAACTTAGAGCTAGTACCACCAATACCTCCCCCATAACGAAATGCGCATCCTACTTCAACACAAGGTATGTGGAATGTGCCTCTGCCTGTTGAATTCAGAAAACCCGAGTAGGAAGCCAGAAACTTCATTCATGAAGTTAGAAATCAAGGAGTTCCTGGGGGGCACCATTTCCCTCAAATTTGCCTTACAACAATAGGGGACCATATCTGGTTAGTCCAGATCCGCCACTAATAACTGAACCTGAACATCTGGATTGTAATTAGGTTATGCAATTGGTCGAAGAAGTGTCAGGCCAAGTTTTTTGCCACACTACTACCTCTGTATATCACAAACCTTATCATGAATAGATCAATAGGTAATATCCATTGTTTGCCTACGAATTATCAACCAGACTTTTATTTCTTTGTTGGTGACATTGATCAATCGATCATAAATCACATGCGTTGGTTTACCATGTAATGTGGTGAATTGGCTAACAATAATTATCATAAGTTATAACTATTTAGTCATTCTTTAACCGTAATGGCCTTTACTTGGCATTTTAATTTGTTGTCAAACGCCATCCAAACCTAACAAGAGATGGGGATAAATTTCACACCAAGTTCTCCACAAAGACAATGAGATTTTTATGGCTATCTTACATGTTTCCAAAAATTACTTGGTGAATTGATCAAAAACTATATTTTTCAGTTCAAGTGAGCGAAAGGCCAATGCAAAGTAGTCACAACTAAGGTCAAGTTCATATAACTCATCCAAGATGGTTTGGAATACAAATCCGTAAAGGTTTATCAAAACGGAGTTTTTGGATTTATATGATTTGATAGGAAAAGTATCCCCATACGAAGCTCTTCTTCAAGAAAGTGCAATACATATAACTCATTAATTAGGAGCAAGCAGGCTCCTATCGGCAACAAAGAATGTACCAGCCTCATATTGACCAATCTCAGCCAGTGATGTAAAATGATTAGACCTTGCTCAACTCAAGACGAGGTCTGGAGGAGGGTTACACCAAATTTCTAGTTGTACTTGAAGGGTTGACTCACACTTAGAAGGATGAGTAGTTGGATGTGAATATGATCGATTTGGTTGTAAAACTTGTCTCAAATAATCTAGCTATGGAAAGCCAGCTGATTAACATAGAAGACATGAAGGATACTAAAAACTTCGAAGGTTTGACGAAGTATCTTATCGATGAATATTTTTCAGGCAACGACCTGTTGATTGAAGAGCTTCTTACTGCAACAAAATTGTTGGAAGAAGCCCCACCTAACCCTAAAGAGATAGGGGTGGCTCCAATGATGAATTGCCTAAGTATTGTACCCACTAACAAGAGTGTTGAAGAGCAACATAGTTTAGAAATGCTTGGTGGAGCAATGTCTAAATTCTGAAATAGTGTTTGGATTACTACCACCAATCGTGGACTGCAACATGGTGCTCACACTCCCATCGAGCTTTAAGGCCAAGTCAACTCGACCTAATGAGATGATAGGAGATGTGGAGGAACTTGGTCCATTAGTGATAATACAACATGGTTCCTTCTACGCAGAGAATGAGACGAAAAAAAAAATTGTATTGACTATCATCGTTGAGCTAGATACGTGCTCTGAGAAAATGGCCATAGAGAGGCCTGCCATTACCATGAACCAACACTTAAAGTCATTATATATATTTGACCATTTAAGGAGATGTCTGGTCATTATAGTCTTACTCAACAATGGGGCAACTGTAAACATCCTTCTTATCAGAATGATGGAAAATTTGGAAAAAATCGAGTGGACCTAATTTCAACCAAAGTCACAATTAACAATTTTGCTTAGGGAATAACAAAAATATATGGCATCCTGACTATTGAGTTGATGGTGGGAACCAAGAAAGTGTTGGGCGGTTTATTTGTTGTCGACACCTTATGCAATTATAATGACTTATTAGGGAGAGACTAGATACACTCTTTCCATGTATCCCATCGTCATTGCACCAATTCATAATTTTCTCGAACCAAGACAAAGTTAAATTGGTGCTAGCCGACAATAAGTCATTCTTAACCACATCTAATGTGGCCGAGGCCTGTTTCTATAGAGACGGCCGATACATTTCATTGGGAGAAATATACATGGGTGCCTAATTGAAATATCTACTGCAATTCATCTGGATAACATAGTGTAGGATATTGCTACCGTGATACGCCTAAATGACAAATTATCGAAGACTATAGTACCATGTCGGGCAATTCCTCACTGTCGTAGAAAAGATATCCCATGACAAGTGCATCATTAGTTGATGGGAGTAATGACGAGTTCATGGCTAGAACAAAGTTCAACGAGAGTTTGAGAGAATATTGTAGTGGCTGCTTTGTCAATCAGGTCGAAGCTACCATACCGGTCGATGAAGTGGCCAAAGACGATATAGATCTGAAAAAGGTTCTAAAAAAGCTAGATGATTCTTAGGTCCATGTCTAGGATCCCCTGGTCGAAGTAAATTTGGGGACAAGAAAATCTCAAGCTGACTTTCATTAATAGTTTGTTGGAACCACAAGTCTGCGTCAAACTCACTGATTTGCTCAAAGAGTTTGCTAACTGTTTCGTGTAGGATTACTACGAGATGACTAGTTTAGATCGAAACATGGTCGAGTATAGATTGTCGATAAAGGAAGGGTATTGACCACACAAACAACTACCCAGGCGGAAGACATCGAAGGACCTAGAAAATAAATGAAGAGATTGAATGACTATTGAAGGCATGATTCATCAAGCCCATTAAATATGTTGAATGAATTTTTAATGTGGTTCCAATCATCAAGAAAAACATTGAAATAAGGAAAAAAAAAATTCAGATGAGAAGCAGAACATCAGTTGGCTTTCGATAAAATTTAAAAATATTTGATGAAGCCACTGGTGTTGATGTCTTCAATCAAAAGTCGACCGCTAAAGTTGTATGTCAAGCTTCTGAATAATCAATTGGATCCCTACGAGCAGAGGACAATGATAATCGAAAAAAGTATGTTGTTTACTTAGTCGGATGCAACTAAATACTGAAAGACGATGTTATGCAATAAAAAATTTGTGCTTGTCATAGTATTTTGCAACTACTAAGTTAATACATTATTTACTTGACGAGTCGGTTAATGTGATTGCAGTTACTAATTTAGTGAAATATAAGTTAAATTGACTAGTTTTGAATGTGCAAATTAGCAAATGGATGCTAACTTTGTCTAAGATTGATGTCAAATATGTACCCCAAAGATCTGTAAAAGAATAGGCCATAGAAAATTTTTTTGTCAATCATCTATTCGACAAAGAAAGTCAACTTCTTTCATAAGTGTCAGACTTATATCAGGTATATTTGACGTCTTAGAAACTAATTTTTAACAGTTCGAGAATCGAAAAATCATCAGGAATGTGGTTATTTTAATCACCCTAAATGAGAAGATGTAGAAATTTACGTTCCAATTATAATTTGAGTGCACCAATAATCAAGCCAAATATGAAGTTTTGGTGATCAGCTTAGAAATATTTATGGAATTGGGAGTATAAAACATATTAGTTAATGTGATTATAGTCACTGATTTAGTAAAATATATGTTAAATCGACCAATTTTGAACGGCCGAATTTTTAAATGAATGTTTTCTTTGTTTGAGTTTGATTTCAAATATGTGCCCTAAAGAGTAGTAAAAGGACATGTCATAACAAATTTTTGATCGATCATCCGTCTAATATATAAAGTCAACTTCCTTCAAAGGTGTTTGACTTATATAAGGTATATTTTATGCCTCATAAACTGATTTTTAATGATTCGAAAATTGAAAAATTATCAGGAGCAGATATTAATTTAATCGCTCCGGATGGGAAGTGGTAAGAATTTGAGTTCCAATTACAATTTAAGTGTAATAATAATTAAGTCAAATATAAAGTTTTGATGATCGGCATAGAAATATTGATGGAATCAGTTGTACAAAATATATCAGTAACAAGCGATTCGCAATTAGTAATAAATCAAATCACAAATTTGTTTAAGTATACCAGTGCTGCACTATTTACATATTATGCCATAATGAGTCAATTGATAGTTAATTTTGATGACGCATGTAACTCGAGAACACAATGTTGATGCCAATGAGACAACACAATTAACAGTTATGATTTAAATTATCCAAGGATCTAACGAGAGAATTATTGTTGTGCAAAAGAGGGTCTTTGCCCTCAGTTTTTCAAAGAGAGTCGACCATGAAAATCTAACAGGCTGAGGTTGAGATAAACCAAAAGGATGGAGAGCTCTGATCATGGGCTATCTTCAATATTTCCGAGCCAAAACAAGTAGGGATATCAAAATAACAACGCATAATTACATCATGATTGACAATGAACCGTATAGAATGGGTGTAGATGGTGTGTTATTATGATGCTTAGACTGAAATGAGGCCATGTTGGCTATGGTCGAAGTACATGAGGGGTTGTGTGGAGCACACCAAGTTGGAAGAAAGATGAGATTCACACTTAGGTGTTATCAATATTTCTAGTTGAAAATGATGACTGACTGTATTTAATATAATAAGGAGTGTGAGGCGTGTCAGAAACATATGCCGATATAACAGGTGCATGTGGCCGAGTTGCATTTTATCATTAGGCCTTGGCCCTTTTGAGGGTAGGCCATTGATATAATAGGCCAGATCCATCCGCCTTCATCAAAATTAAATAGTTTTATCATAGTAGGAACTAATTATCTTATTAAGTGGGTCGAAGCAAAACCCATAAAGGGAGTCGACCACAAGAAAATTATTGAATTTATTGAGACCCGCATTATTCATAAATTTTAAATTTTCGAGTTTATTGTTGTAGACCGAAGTAGAACATTCTTGTCTAAAGAAGTCAAAGCGATGACCGAACAGTATATAAGATTAAAATACTACATTTGACGCCTTACTATACACAAGTTAACGGCCAAGCCGAGGCTAGCAATAAACTCGTAAAACTATCTTGAAAAAGATGAACGAGGATAATCCACATGAGTGGCATACTAAATTATCCAAAGCCCTATAAGATTACTGGAATTTGCCTTAGACTACTATAAGGGTAAGTTTTTTTGTACTCACTTATGAGCATGATGTAGTATTTCCTTTAGATGTTATAGTGTCATCGCTAAGGGTTGTGTATCAAGCCAGCTTAATTACGACTGAGTTTACGGAAGCCATGTTGGTTGATTTAGAGGAGTTATATGATACACGATTGAAGGCTTTGGATTCTATTGTAGTCAACAAGGTTAAGGTTGTTCAAGCCTTTAAAAAAAAATAAAAAACAAAAAACAGCAGTAAAGGAAAAGCGTTTAAAGTATAAGACATGATTTGGAAGGTAAGATAATGTTGTACCATATTTTTTATTGCTCCTAAAAGAACCAATTAGAAAAGGACATGTGTCATTGCATGAGAAGTATAGAGCATGCCTAAGATCTTAAAAAATATTTAGACTGTGTGTTATAGAAATAGTGGGTGGCACTGATTGGATAATACACGTCATCTGAAGGCGAAACATGGCCGAGCAGTGAAAGACAAAACATGATCGAATGAGAAATGGTTACCACGAGCATGGTTATTGTAACTGATTGAACGTGGAAAGAAGCAGACAATAATCTCGAATAGGTATATAAATAACAAAGGAGATTAACAAAGCAAGTTATATCATACCAACCCAATCAAATCTATCCATTATCATTTATATATATATATATATATATATATATATATATATATATATATAACACTCATGTCAGTACACACACTCTATGTTAGCCACCTGCTAAGGACCAATATCAAGACCTCAAGTGTTGAAACGAGGTATCTCCACTTGGTCTGCTGTTGAGCCATGGATCTAGGTGTGCTTTGTACTTCTTGCTATTGATAGTAAGTATTTTCTTCTTCTATTTTTGTGTTTTTTAAAATCTTAAAATCATTTGGCACCAAAAAGCAAAGTTTAATCCATTTTCAGATGAAGAACTCTACCCTTCAATAATTGTTTATCTTTAAAACATATCTTACATGAATAAGTGATTATTCTTCTTAGATTTTGATCATGTCACTTTTAAATTTGGCATATCTACCATTCTCAGCACATGGGGTCAAAGTTGTCGTTGGAATCGAGCCCAATAGATAGTTCCAGCATACGTCAGACATGACCGTGGTTGAAACCGAGTGGCAACGGTGTTCTCTCTCATCCCGTTGGATCCTGGATGTCCAATAAAGATTGCCGTGTCCCACGAAGTTTTCGACGATGGGCATCCTTTCCACAAGGTTTCCTGTAGTGTAGCGCACCTGAGTTTACAGTCACTTCATTGACAAACTGATGGACAGTGACGTGGATTGTCCACTGGTCACCAGAGATATCTCTGGTGAACCAACATGGTGGTGGAATTTGATTGCGCTGTACATTTCTATTAGAGATAGAGCAAACGACAACAGGGAATCTACTTCCGCCACTCAGAAACGGTACTATATCGCCCAAAGATTTTGTTGAAGGAAATTCCCGTGTTTAAAAGGATGTGATGTTGGCCAAAAGGATGGTACGGTACCACAAGTGGTAGTACCGTTGGGTAACCCATTAGATTGGTAGACGTTCCACCAATCTGTACCATTCGTTTGGTGGGCTACACTCCAGTGGGTACGATGGATGTGGGCAGCAGAGTTGTGCCTGACCTCTCCTGATCTAAATCATCGTTGGTCTGAAGGTACTACCAGCTATGTACCATGATCCACAAGTCTTCTATATTGGAAAATCCTAGCCATCTAAACTATGGTATTTTACCATTTAAGATGGGCAGCTTCTTCTCTTCTTTTTTTCTTGTTTGTTTTTCCCTTGACAATCCCCTGCGGCCCTTCAATGGTAGGAGGAATGCTTGCAGCGCATGGCTGGTGTATTTGTTAAAACCATGTCATACGTTAGTTTTGTCAGCTCTTTTTTGCACGTGAATGTAATAAATGAAGCTGATACAAAGCTAAAGTGGGCCATACCACAAAACTGAAATTTGTATCTTCTCTTCGTCTAGATTAATGGAGTGACCTTATGGCCCAGGATGGACCGACCTTATTAGCCGGTTGCATAGTAAATAAACATCATAGTGCACGCTGGAAAGATTTAAACGGTGGACATCATTAACCTTACTGCTTATGTGATGTGGTCCACCTTCATTTTTGGGTTCATGCCCTAAAATCAGAGGCCAAATGGATGGACAGCTTGGAAACAAGGCATACATCACGGTGGGCCCCACATGGCCTAGTGCTGCAGGAATCCTCTCCAGCCGGGTACTGCAGGCACCACGCGTCCCCAAATTTACGGCTAAGGTATTCCTCATTGGGAAGACGTGTGGACATGGTCCATCCACGGCGTGACCATGTTCCTGAACTCTATGGTCTGGTCGAGCAGGCTAAAGACCCGAGGATACTAAACTTATCCAAAGGTCTAGGATCATATGAATTCAATTTTCATACGTATACATGTGAATTGATCATCTGCAGCCTTGGCCCGCTTACGAAACAGGTGGTATGTTGGCGGGAAAGATGGAACGGTCCACAAGCTTTCATACAGTTGTCTGTAGGTGATCAGTTATCGGGATATATAGTTTCTGTACATAACATTGGTGGCTTGGATCATCAACCTAAGTGATTTTCAGGAATATACACAAAGCGCAACATGGAATGATGATAGTTCGTTAACCAATTGTAGATTTGTAGGGGGATGGTGATGACGTGGGAGATGGACGTATGTTCATTGCTCAATCAGAAACTGTGCCTCATAATAAGATGATCAATGGGGGCAGATCTTCGATAATCTAATTGTTTTCAGTTATAATTGGACTTTTTGGTAAGATGGACGGTTGTGATTCAACTATTTGCTAATCCGACCAATGACGTGATCCGTAATAACACTGGACTAGTCTCTATCCAAAGGCATGCTCACCTATGCATGTGCCTACCTTTGCACACGACGTGTCATGGGTGTCGAATCTAAACGATGCATAAGACTGTAAAATTTTAGGAGGTGAATTTTGAACCTTATCTAAGATTTTGGTGGGCCATAAAAAAAAGAAATTCAAATCAAAGGAAGAAACTATTTATATTTTTTATGGCCCATTGAAGTTTTGGATCAAAGTAAAAATTCGTACCGAGGGGTTTTATGAGGTTCTGCTTCATGTAGACCGTTCAGATTTTTGAGACTCATCAGATATGATGAGTTCTCAAAAATGTTCGTATGGATTATGTACAGAAGCATCTTCGCAGGTGAGCGTCTCCTCTCCGTGTGCAGGTGAGCGTTTCCTCTCCGTGTGTGTGTGTGTAAGCTCAAGAGGGACGTGTACTACCAACCTAACCCAAAAATAGGAAAAAAAAAAAGAAAAAAGAAAAAGAAAAAAAGGTAAGCTCGAGAGGGATGCAGCTTTGCCAATTTAGAATACCTGTTATAGGTTGTTTTGTATCTTTAAATATTTTTTCTAAATTCCTCATTTTTTTCTTCGTTCATAGAACTTGTGATATTTGCCTTTAACTCTCTTTGTTTTCTTTCTTCCTTCCTTTATGTAGCAGCTACCTAGGTGGATAGTAGAATCACATAGTATGTAATAGGAAAGACCTGCATTCTTTCATTCAAAACTGAATGAGCTTTCTTACAATCTAACAGATGTCATGGATAAGAAATGGAGAGATAAATTAAAGACTAAAAAATCAAGACCATGAAAAGCAATGTGGCTAAATTAAAATAAAATAAAATAGCATGGCCATGCATTCTTCCAGCAAGTATAAACTATGGAATACAGACACGTGTACAAGAAAGATTCTTACTTATCCGAATCATGCATTGATTGTGTTCTCGTATTAATCGACTCCGCATAGGAAAGTTTTTGAGGTGGTTACGTGATTTAACTTTGGTATTTTTATGGAGTTTGTTTTTGACCGAACTCTTAACATTTAGCATTTAATACTCTCTTAGGTGCATATCTCTAACACTTTTCTTTCCGTTCATTTACATCACATGTGACATAGCTGACCCATGATACCTTTTGGGTCAAGCTGAACCAGGTTTAGATAATATTCTTGATAGACGAGTAAAATTGTATCTATCATTTATCACATGGTGCTAACATGTGTCAGCATCTCATTTAATTAATGTAGAAGTACCAAAAATCAGGTGTAAACATGCGTTTCCAGGAAGATACTCTGCATTTACGGTGAGAACGAAGATGAGCACCACATTCACGGTTTGGATTGCTAATATAGATAACGGATGAGCCCTACACATTTAGATCGAATCGGATGTGACCAACCCACATTCCATGTGGCACTACTGCGTGGTTGCTGTTTCCACGCATCTATTAGAGATGCCGCATCTATTAGAGATGCACCACACGTGCCAGGATGAACATCCAATCAATCAATTAAATGGGCCCACCATGCGATGTTCCGGCCAAATATCAGGGCAGTTCGCCACTCAGTTGGCCACAGTGTACGGAACAAGTGAACAACTAGAAAACTCTGTATTAGCCTTTCATTTGTTGGATACAACCCGATGAGGGGAGAGACCCTGAAAACCCATGGGCTATCCCAGCTCGTCGAATGCCCTACACGTAGGTTTAGCCTTCCCTTACTCATGTATGGGCTTTTTCTGAGGCCCAATATAGGTTTTGTCTCAGGTGGGTCAAGATCTTGTACGGCCGAGGATTTGATCTGTCTAGATGCTTTTTCATTACCTTTTTTTATATGATTTAGGAATAAAATCTGGGCCTGGGCGCAATTTATCCGAAATTACCTAGTCTCACGTTTTAGATATCTCATGGGCTTGGACCAGGTCCATGGACTACAGCCGACCCTGACCTGGACCAGGTCCGCATGATTGTGCACATGCATCCATATGTGCCATGTGTACCATGGTCAATTTTCAAGCCTCTACACATGCCACGTGTAAATATGTGTAAATGTTACACGTGTTACATGTGCCACGATGTATATTGAAACTCCTCTGAACAAAATAGCTGATCCAAAATAACATAAGCCTACATGAATTTGTATGTAGGAGACATAGGTAACAGATAAAAGTAATGGCATGATAAGTGGTCCACATATCTACGTGGCATATGTGGATTTTCGGTTCTGCCAAGTGTGACAAATGGTTCCTTGGTCAAGATGGTTGGACAGTTGAGTACTGCTCTGGATGCAGAATTCCTCCAAAAATCTCCAACGCTGAAACATTCTAACAACCAATGGAGGACGTTCTTCAATTGAATGTGGATTCCAGCATCATTTAATCATATCTTTGATTGATCTGGACCGTCTAATAACTGATCCTTTTCTCAGTATATAGAATAAATTAAGGATCAGGATCACCAAATGTCGTGATTTTTGGAACATGGTCACTCACAAATAGAAATACCTAATGAACAGTTATCTTGTCCATGTAAACCCCCCGGTCTGCCAAATTGACATGGAGGCAAAGAATGCCGACGCGGCGCGGATTTTCTGCTAAAGCGTTCGGAGGAAGTTCCTGCGCTGCGATTCTTGGTGGGGCCATCATGATGTTTGTGAGAAATCCACCACGTCCATGCGATTTGAGAACTCATTTTAGTAACTCGTTTAAAACATCAGCCGGATCCAAGACCCAAGTGGGCCACACAAGAGGAAAAACTGCAGAAAGAAATGCCTACCGTTGAAACCTTCTTGGGCTCCACCTTGATGTTTATATGCCGTCCAAACCGTTTAAAATGTCATTCCCACTGGGATGAACTGAAAACACACAAAAATTGGCCTGATACAAAACTTTCGTCGCCATATGAATGTTTCAACGGTGGTCATTTAATCCCCACTGTTTCCTCTCATGGGACCCACTTAAGCCTTGGATCCGGTTCATTTTTAGTTGCACTCACTAAAATCATCTCACAAAGTGGATGGATGATGTGGATTTCTCACAAACTTCACGGCGGGCCCCACCTAACTTCCCACCGCAGGAACTTCCGGAGAAAGGTTTTGGCAGGAAATCCGCGTCCCAAAAATGCGGTCATCCTGAGGCCATAGATCCACTAGTTTCGTGATCTTAACAGTCACCTCTCCATAATTGGAACATATGATTGTCTACCCAGATTATTCAAAGGATCATTGATTGAATGGACCCAATCTAACCAATTCGTAGCATGGCCTATAAATTTTATCCCATTTCAAGCAGGGACGGTTGAGATCACACGGTTATAACCCTCGTAAAATAATACCGTAAAAAATGTGGGCCCTCCTGAAGATGGAGCCCACAATCGACTGATTACAACCGTTATTTAAAGCACATAACTTACCTCGTGGTCCAGGAACAGATTGTGATGGTTTGTTAGGTTTTTTTTGTAGCTTTTCTCCTGTCGCTCTCTCGCCGCCTTGATAGCACAACATATCAAAGCGCCTGTAGCTCAACTGCCGTGCACATGGCATGTCTTGGACATGGACGTGGACCTGCCATCCAATGCACCGCCATCAATGGCAGATGGCAGCACTCATCGTGGATTGAATACAAACCGAAAATAATACCGCCATCAATTGATCCTAACCATCCAATGCGTGGCTATCAAATGGACCATTGAATAAAAAACAATAATCTTGAATCAAATCACACAGTATTAAGACAAGGAACTCGGAAGTCTGAGGAAATTAGGTGAAGGGTTGGAGATTTGGAATACATGTGGCTAATGTCCAAACACCACGAGCGCATGACAGTAATAAACTAGTAGTACTAATAATAATTATTATATATGTGGTGCGCTCACATGGTATCAGTATCAATCCCCAGGGCCCATGTTACGTGTGCATCATATCCACCCATCTCCGTTAGCTTTGCCCTTTGCATCAGGCCGTGGAACTGAAAATTCAGCCCTAGACTCAGGTGAGCCACACCTCATGGAACAGTTAGGAGGGATGTTAACGCCCAACTAATAAAACCTTCCGGAATGTTCGTGGGGCCTATTTTTGTTCACATGCCATCCCATCTTCTCATTGGGAAAGGGCATAAAAAGCCAAGGCATTCCATAACTCAAGGTGGGTCTATCATGTGAATTTAGAGATAGTAGGTATGATTTGACTTTGATCCAATCTATACCATCCGTGTAATATATATTTGTAACTATGTAGTCTCATCACACGGCGCACACGGATGCAATATGAAAGTACATGAGATGGGTTTTTAAGCAACTGAAAGGGAATCGAAGGAATTTAAGGCGAAGATGTGTCAAGATCCTCTCTCCATTAAAAGAGACCTACTTTCCACGCCTACTTGAACGATGCATTAATAGAATCCAACACAACAGATTGTGCAAATTGTGGGCCATTCATGGCTCAAAATCACACTTAATATGTGCACATGAAATGGACCGTTAAAAAAATGACAGTGATCTCAATTGATTTTACATTGTGTATTTCATGAATCTCCATATAACAAGCAAGATTCACGGCTATGTTTTGCTTCTGCATCCAGCCCAATTGATGAGTGGACCGTTCCAATTTGTAGGCACAGGACACAGTTAGTTGGGCCCACTAATGGGATGATCAATGATGTGTACCCGAAGATGTAATCCATTCAACTCTTATCACTTCATCGCTCAGTGTTTGTATTTAACATTTTCGGCCCATGGAACGAGTCAAGGCCTATTTTTGGGAACAACAATAGAGAATGGGCCACCTTAAAAGATTAAGTTTTACTACTTTCTCTTTTCGAGTACTGTTTCAAGCCCTAATCTAGACCCATTTAGATCTGCGAGCTTTGTTCAAAATTTCAAGCCCCGCTGGTAAGATCATCCGCTACAAGTGATGAGCCAACTCAATTCAAGAAGATTTTCTATTCAAGTCATTAGAAAACTTGCTCATGAGTAGAACTCAGTCCATTGAGTTGGCTGTCCACCTCCATTAAGTGACGGTTGAGGGTGGAGATTGTGACGTTGTGCATGAGGTCTAAGCCGCCATGCATTTTTTTATTTTTATTTTTTGTACTCATTTCAATCAAAGTATTCTTATTCTAAATATCCATCATTCAAATTATTAAACATGTATGTGGAGTCAAGTAAAAACTCGTTTGAATATTTAAGTCAACCCAACCTGAGTAGATATCGGGTCAAAAAGTTGAGTTTTTTGTTTTTAACCATCTGCATAGCATCACGAGATCATCTATACTGCCTACAATGATGTATGGGTTTACTGATGTCATCCATCCAGTTTTCCATATCATTTTAGGGTATAAGCCCCACAACGAAGCTAATCTAAAGCTCAAGTGGACCACACTACAGGAAGCCGTGGTGATAATATCACATTATGTTGAAACCATCCTAAGTGCCAACGTGATGATTATTTGCTATCCAATCTGTTCACGAGGTCACGTAGTCCTAAGGTTAGGTTGTCCTGGATGAAGAAAACACAAATATTAATCTAAAGCTCTGCGACTTCCAAGAAGTTTCTATGGCTGGCATTCAATTCTCATTGGATGGTCCCCTTGGACGTAGGATCTGCCTCAATTTTAAATGCATACCCTAAAATGATATGACAAAATGAATGGACAACATGGATAAAACTCATACATCCCAGTTTTTAACTGCAACGTATGTATGCATAATCAAGCATTGGTTGAATTGTTTAAGTGGCAAATCCAAACTACATTGGCCAATTGCAGGTTAGGGTTGAAGTACATGTATGAAAGGCGTGCCATTACTGTGCATATCTGCATCAATACTACAACATAGCATTTAAGCAAGTGTACTCGTCCACACATGTACCTTAAATTTTCTGAAGATTCTGACCACGGCAGGGAATTTATGCAGAACTTTTGAGTTTATCTGCATTGAACTGCAGCTTAATTGGGTTTCTGTGTATAAAGTATGATGCACTTAGATGAACTCTTACAAGTTGTGGTCCACTTTCAAGGCAACGGGTTAGATCGGTTGACCAACATGACCCACTAATTTTGAGGCAGATAATGAACTAGATAGATGGGTAGGGGGTCAGGCTCAGGTTAGAAATGTAGCCCACCTCTGGTTGAACCCTAACCTACCTGACCTGCCAAAGTAAGCTATCAAAGGGTTGGGCCAGATAACTTGAGCCAACCCCATACAATCGAGGATTGGAAACAAAATAAGTATAAATGATTTATTTACGTATGCATGAATCTATTATTTGAGCTGGGCTGAGCATAGACTTACCCTTATACTCCATTTTTTTTAATTTGATTTGGGTCATTGCGGATTGGGTTAGTTGTGTTGGGATTTGGATTGATGGAGTCCGGTTGTGTCAGTTTTGGACCACAGGGAATGGGTTCGTGGCTCAGTTCAACCTACTGCACCATTTCACAGGGCCCAACATCCTTTATGATGCTTGTAGAAAAAGCTTATTACACAACTCTCAGCCATGGTTTGTGTATGGAATCCAGCACATCCAAAAGGGTCCCTTCAGAAATAAAGGTCAATCCAACCATATAATTGACCATTAATATGAATTTTTGGAAGTTTTTTAGTGGATGTCTATCGTTTTCTATGGTGTGGTCCACCTACATAACTATTGTATAGACCTGACTTTTGGGCATCTATTATCATGGTGTGATGCGTTGGATAACATAAACAACATGGTGGACCCCACACGGACAGCTGAATAACATTACACGTAGGTAAATTAATTTGCATGGCTGTTAATAGGCTTTAACAGGCACGTTAATAACCTTGCACGTGAATAAGAGTCCTAGAAAAAGCTTCATTTTCAAACGTTTTAGGGGGGGATCCGGACGCAAACGGCTAAGATAGAAAAACACATAACGACATTTGAGCGGCTGACACGAGCTCGTGAGTGTGAACCAAAAAGGTCTGAATGTCTGCAGGGGTGCCAAACGGCCCGTGCTGTACCTCATGGTCGCCAGTAGTCACAGCATCACGTACATGCAAGTTGTGCAGTACATATGCCACGTGCTCAACTCGATCCAAGCCGTCCAAATTATAAGCTAATAATGGATGGGTTCAAGCCCCACCCCCCCAAAAAAAAAAAAAATTGCAAAGAAAGGATGGTCATCTACTCTATTTGGTTAAAAAAAAAAAACAAAAAAAAAAATTGCAAAGAAAGGATGGTCATCTACTCTATTTGGTGACTATCAAATGGACGGTTGAAAAGAGTAGTCAATGGTTCAAATTCAGTGAGACGGTCCCCAGCATCTGATTTATATCAATTCATTAGATGGTCAAATGCTGTAGTCGATGATCAGTGGGGCCCAACAAATGAATGGTCTTGATCATTAAACTGTGGGGGCCATTTATCGGCCGGATGGAGAATATTTAACTTGGGTTGTTGAGAAGGGGAAAAAGAAAGCATCAATCTTCCGACAGTTCATATCATCGATAGTTCAATCCGTGCAACAGTCGAAATAGGTATTGAGTCCTGAGAAGCTATGAAATAATGAGATGATCTACCAAAGATCTGAAGCTATGCATGTGACCCACTAAACGCCCTAAAAAAGAAGGCAGGTGGAAATTTACTCCCAAGAGATGTAATACTCTGGCAGAGCGTGATAGATGATACTCAGGCATTTAGAAATTGCATAAAGTGGCATACAAATAATTCAAATTAGACTGTCTAAATTATGGCGCTGAGTTTAGATACACCATGAACCAAAAATCATGCTTATTTCCTTATCTGGTTATCATATATGTGGACATTTATTGGACAGTTGATGGTCTTATTTCAAACAAACAAGTGTCCACTAATCAGAGGTCCACTTGATTCAACAATTTTGGTTTT
This sequence comes from Magnolia kwangsiensis, assembly GCA_037074715.1. Classification (NCBI taxonomy): domain Eukaryota; kingdom Viridiplantae; phylum Streptophyta; class Magnoliopsida; order Magnoliales; family Magnoliaceae; genus Magnolia; species Magnolia kwangsiensis. The sequence goes on from CM073581.1 coordinate 106,296,332, forward strand.
GAGATTTTGACTCAGACAGTGGTTTCATAAATAGTCAGTTTAGCTTGAGTAAAATGTTCACCATGTGTGCGATATCTGAGACCCTGTATATCAAGCATCGAACCCAGCCGGAGTATCAAATAACTACCCAAATAAATAACTTAAAAAAAAAGAGTTGGCAGATTCAGAGTAATGCCATCCACTCTTGCAATCATCTTTTTCGTCTTTACTAGAGTGCCCACTTTGTGCTTATACAGTATGCTGTTTGGGTCTTCAATCCAATTGAATTGCAATTATTCAGGAAATTATTTGATGTTTGACTGCGTATAATGCTCCATACATTATGGGCACTCAGAGATAAGCAGACTAAATTGTGGAAATCACTGTTGCCAGTCAGTCCCAAATTCGGATTGGCGATTGGATATCTTTGAAACAGTAGCATTGGATATTTTCAATTTTTTTGGTTGATGATACAAGTAAACTTAGACCAATTATTTGGACAGTTTAGTTTAAATTATCATTACACCACTTATGCAATTTCAAAGTGACTTACAAGTGCCCATGTATCATCCATCAAATCCTGCCAGAGTATCAAAGTTTTTCTCATCATTCAAGGGTCCATTTGGATGGGGAATTCAGGCTCATCTCTGTATTTTTTTTATCCAAAAGAATCAGGTGTTTGGTCTATCAAAATGTCCTCCTTGAGAGCAAGAAAACATTGAAAAGGCACCCATTTCCAGTCTGCTGCCTTTCATCAAGGCTCAAAACAAAATATATGGCCTATCCTATCCATTGAGGCTCAAAACAAAATGAATGACCACCCAAGCAAACAGGTCCTAAATGAATTTGGGGCTATCCCAACTTCTCCTCACTTTGGAAGACTTACCTCCAAATAACAATCACTAAATGCGGTCAATTTCTGTACAAGAATCCTAATAAATTGATATGCAATTGAACTGAGCATCCAAACATGCAAAAACTTATATAGCCAGTAGCAAAATCCTAGCCTTATATTAGCCAATAACAAAATCCAAGCCCACATGCTCAAAACACCCAACACCAAAATTCCACCCATCCATTAATAACTGAACAAATCAACCCAAGAAGGGAGAAGACAAACAAATTACATATATAGAAGACAAGAGCCTGTTTCTCTTGGCTAGAGAAACTTGACTTCTCTCCAACCTCTTATGTAGAAAGTAAAATGAAAATGAAAAAGGAAAAAAAGAAAGAAAAATGAGTAGTCAAAACCTCTAAAAAGGAGAAAAGGAGTACATGCACATGTTACTACAGGGAGTGAAGAAAGGGGAGCAAAAATAACCCTTAGGATTACATGGAATGGTACAGAGAGAGTGAGAAAAGAGAGGAGAATTAGAATATTCCTAAGGGCATTTGGAATTTTTACCAGGCCCACCAAAATAAAAGAAGCTACCCCAATCACCATTATTACCATTTTGCACATCATAGCAGTTGGATTGCTCAGTGAAAGTGCCAATCCCTTTAGGGGCTCTTAGATTATTGGACCCATCAACTATCTGGATATTCCTGAAGTAGCTTGCCTTCCCAAACCCTTCCTCAGGGAAATGCCCACTCCCCATCTGAGTAGAGGTGTGCTCACCATCCGGTTCTGAGTTCACAACCTCTCCTCCCCACTCAATCATGCTAGCACTGTCTGCCAAGTAGGAGAAGAGGAAAGAAGGCCAATAACCCAACACATAGTCATTCCCAAACTGCATCCACCAGTGTCCTTCTTTTGGGTCCTGCCCCAAGGAAAAAAAAAAAAAAATCAATTTGGAAAAAAATGATAATGAGATTACATCAGGAGAAGCAAAATAATACAGAGATAGGAACAGGTGTCAGAGATTCTCTTCTCTCTCTTTCTTTTTTTTAAAAAAAATTATCTGGGTACTTTTGTTTTTACCTTCCAGACAAGTATACTGATATCATATTGGGAACCATGATAGCCTGAAACTGGGAAGATGCTGGCCCCCATTGCTATTTCACTGTTTACTTGAATGAAACCGGAGCACAGGAGGTTGTAGCAGCCTGTGGCTTGATAAGCATCACTCTGTCATTTTTCATTTAAAAAATAAATAAAAAAGAATACCAAAAAAAAAGAGAGAAACACCAAAAATCCATGTTACTTGAGACCCAACTTCTCATAGAAACTGATAAAATACAAATAAACCATGTCATTTGAGAGAGCTCATCACTTGTAAAGGAAACGAGAATCACAATAAATGGCAATTGAAAGATTATTTTTTAAAAAATGAAAGAAGCATAAACTTACAGTCCAATAAGTGAAGAGCCTTGTGTTGTTATCTCCATAGAGATCTGGGCTGACCTGTTTTCGCATTGTTAACACATTAGAAAATGGGGGAGGGGGGGGGGGGGGGGGGGGGGGGGGAAATCAAATACTATATCAAATGGTTTTTTTTTTTTTTTTCATAGTATTGGACCGACAATTATATAATTCAAAAATGATAATAAATGGGTTTCTTTTTTTTTTCTTTTTTCTTTTTTTTTCATAGTATTGGACCGACAATGATATAATTCAAAAAATATAATAAATGGGTTTCTTTTTCTTTTCTTTTTTTTTTTTTCTTGGTACTGCACTAACAAGGATACCTGCCAACCAGCTTCAATACTATTGAGATCTTCACCAAAAGAACCCCCCAAAATCCACAGCTGAGATAAGCTGAACTCATTGGGGTGCTGAATCCTTGGTTGCCAGACATTTATTGTAGCCTTTGCTCCATAGTATTTATCTCCTTCTACATATGCAATTGCATGCTACTCTCCCCAAAAAAGCAAATTTTAAAATAACAGAATAACAATTAGGCCAGCCAAAGTAAAGAAAAGGAAGGATATTTTAGTATTGATTTTGAATTTCGAAATTTTCTAATACCTGATGGCCACTCTCATTAATCAGGTCAGGGTCTGCAGACCTAGGTTGAGGGAAGCTTCTGTGCTTTTTCCTACCGTATCTTTTCACAGAGCTTGCTCTTAGAATATCATCTCTCTTTGTTCTTCTGATGGGAATGGTGCCTTCAGGACATCTTCCATTCAAATGCCACAGCTGTGTCATGGCTTTGGATTCCTTTGAAGATGCTATCTTGCTTTCATCAAACAGCCCTTCTGGATGGAAAGTAGGCCTCAGCTGTATTAAAAAAAAAAAAAAAAAAAAAAAACAAACCAACAACAACAACAAACATCAAAAACTATGAAAAAAAAAAAACCCCAGAAAGTCGAGAGATTGGGAACCAGACCTGAACTGTATGGTTTTTGAGGAATGGATGATCAAAGGCAGGTTGATGGGAAGCATGGACGCAGTCGATTATATCCCCATCAGGGCTCTGTTTTTTTTTTTTTTCCCAACCAGAAAGAGAAAAGTCAGAACCCATCTCATTGAGAAGAATAACCAAAAACAAAACAAAAAAAAACAACGACAACAACAACTAATAAAAACAGAAACCCAACAAAACTATCCAAGAAAAAGAGAAGAAAGTCTTTAAAAGCAATCAAGAGGGAAAAAAAAAAAACCATTTCATGAGAGAGATGACACAAAAAAAAAAAAAAGAAAAAAAGAAAAACATTCTTTTCAAAATAATAATAACAAAAACAAAGGAGAAGGAGAAATAAAACTCCACTGAAAAGCAGAGATGAGAGAGAGAGAGAGAGAGAGAGAGAGAGAGAGAAAACCCCCATCTTCTAGAAGAAGAAGAGAATCCCTGGAAATGGAGAAACACCCACATCTCCATACCATGGATCTTTGAAACAAAATTGAGAAGAACAAAACCCGCTTTTCTACATTACCAAAAAAAAAAAAAAAACAAAGAGAGAGAGAGAGAGAAATCTCTGAAAATGTCGACAAAAAATCGAACCTGAATGCCTTATGAAAGCCAAAAAAAAAAAACATTTTTTGTTAAAAATCAAACTCAAGAGAAAAAAAAAAAAAAACTCATTCACCCAAAAATCCAAACGCTCTTACAAAGCCGACAGGAAAAAAAAAAAAAAATAAACAGAGAAAAATAAACAAATAAAAGGAGCGACCTTTATGCTCTTCACAGCTGGTTTATTCAACCTCTTCAAGTGCTTCTGAACCTCCAGCCTCTGCCGCGACACAGGCATCCCCCCCGCGCACGTTAACAAGACCAAGACCAGAGCCACCATCACCGCCCTCCTGCTACCGCTATCGTGCGCGGCCATTCCGAACGATAAGAGAATCCAACCAGCAGCCAAACGACGCTTTGGAATTAAAAATCCAGGCAGAAGCTGCTCTGAGTGATGGAGGAGAGCGTTCTTAACAACGAGACGCTCTATGACACTGACGCTGCTATCTTACGCTAACCCCTTTCACTTCACCCCTCAATGATTTGAAAGGAAGAAGGTCGTAGCCAGTGGTGGTGGCAAAACTTGAAATTCCACAAAACTCCGCTCTAGCTGCCGTGCGTATTTGACGGGACTTTTCTCTCTCTCCTCTCTCCGACTCTTTTTTTTTTCCTGTTTTACCCTCGAAGGATGTAAAAAGGGTAACCGGATTGACTCCACCTCATACCAGGCCAGTGGCTGGTGGTCGGTGCTCTGTGGACCCCCATGATGTATATATTACATCCATTCCGTTCATCCATTTTTTACGAATCATTTTATGGTTTTATCCTAAAAATTAGAGGTATATAAATCTCAATTAGACCACACCACATGAAAATAATAGTGATTGGATATCCATCATTAAAATCCTCTCAAAGCCTCATCTACTGTTTATTTGACATCCAATATGTTGATTAGGTCATACAGGCCAGATGAAGGGAAAAAACTAAATCAGCTTGATCCAAAACTTTTATGGCTCCAAAATTCTTTTTAATGGTCGACGTTCATTCAACACTGTTTCCGTAATGTGGTCCACTTAAGATTGGGATATAGCTCGTTTTTTATCCATTCGGTAAAATGACCTATAAAAATAGATGGACGGTATGGATGAAACACATACATCGTAGTGGGGCCCATGGAGCACCGACCACCAGCCATTGGTGTCAGGGAGAGTACCCAATCCGTTTCCGTAAAAAGGGCGGAGGAAAAGAGCAGTGGGAAATGTGACGCCTGTCGGTCGACCTTTCGCCAGTTCCGCTTCCGTCGTTTGGGCTGATAGAGGGTGTGGTGTACGTACGTTAGCAGCGTCTTTTTCCACGAACCAAACCTTCTTTCTAGCTTTCTTATTCCCCGTAAAAATGAGGATTATTGCCTTTCTAAACACCCCCTCTGGTTTGGATTACGGGGTGTCTTCGAGTGGTATCGATACCACCGTAAGCTTTCCGCGAAAGCAGGCATATATGGGGCCTAAGTAATGTATGAATGCCATCTAACCGTCCATTATATGAATCACCTTATGTAACATCCATCTACCAAAAACAAGTTTGATCCAACATTTAAGTGAGCCACAACAAGGAAATATGTGAAAGGGTATGATCAACCTTCATGGCCCATATGAAATTTCAAACAGCATCATTTTCGTCCTAAACCTTTATCCAGACAAGATGAAGGGTCTGAATGGTATGGATTTTATATATACAACACGGTGGGCCATCAAAGTAAATCAAAAGTTGGCATTCCTTAACAAATTGCTGCATGTGATGTGGCTCACCTAATTCACGAAACAATCTGATTCCGTGAGCCAAAAAGTAACATGCACTGAAGCAGATAATGAATGGGTTGGATTTTAAGCATGCCATGCATTATGTAAGCCCCATATCTTCCCAGAACCACCCGACGTCACAACAATTGTATGTGGATTGCAGGGAGACCCTGCTGTCATGGATGTTCCGGGTCACCCGAGATGACAGGATTTAATTGGGCATGTGTTTACTTCAGTGTCGGGCCGACGTAAGGTTCAGTTGTAAATTATCAAGCAGGTGGGTGGGGCCCTGATCGTGGACTCACAGGTGATGTTTGTGCATTAAATACGCACCTTCCAGCAATTTTGAAAGCTCATTTTAGGATACTAGGATGCGATCAAAATTAAACGGATTCCACCCGGGTGGGTGGGACCCCTCACTACAGGTGGGTATCCACGAGTCAGACTAAATTAGGTCCAACCTGGCTCGATTTGATTTTGAAAAATGCTTGGCCCGAACTCGATCCGACTCGGTACCAATTCTAGCATGCCTGACTCGATCTGAGTTCGAGTATAGGCTAGTCGACTTGAACCGAGTTCAACCCGAGATCGAGTTGGCGCTGATTCGGATCGAGTTATGAAAGTGGATGGATGAAGGAGATAAAATACATAAATCATGGTGAACCTCGGAGAGTTTACTTAGTAAGTTAAGCGTACTAAGTTATTCAGTATGCAACCCGCTTCCTTCCATCTCCACCATTTTCTATGTGTGATCCATCCCCTTAACATAAAAATAAAAATAAAAAATGGGTTGGCTGCTGCCCGCTGGACGGGAGAGGGGAGAGAGAGAGACAGAGAGGAGGAGGAGGAGGAGGAGGAGGAGGGTTACTGTCGTTTGCTGGACGGGACAGGACGGCCGATGGGTGCTGGACGAGAAGGGGTTGGGTTTTTCATATCTGGGTGTGTGGCGAGTAGGGTAGAGAGGATTAAGAATTAGGTTTATACACACACACACCCACCCACCCACCATACTCAACAACTCAAGTCGAGTCGAGTTTCGGATTGAGTCGAGTTTAATGGATCGAGTCGGGTCGAGTTACTAGGTAACTTGAACTCGACTCAGTTTAAGTTCGGATTGGGCGAAGCCTACTCGATTCGAACTGACTCACTCATTCGGTTCAAGTCAAGTTAGGTGAGTCGAATCGGTTCGTGCCCGACTCTACCCCTGATTATAAGGGGCGTGAAATTCACTAATAATAATAAAAGTTTTTTTTAAAAATCTTATCTTTATTTTATATTTAATTTAAATCTATCTTATCTCCACATCTCTTAAGAATAAGAGAGTTCTAGTCAAATTTAAATATTCCTCTCCGCATCTCTTAAGAATAAAAGAGTTAAAGCCAAATTTAAATATTCATCTCCGCATCTTTCAAGAATAAAAGACTTCTAGTCAAATTTAAATATTAAAAAAATGACTACATGCGACAACAGAGAAAGGGAGAAAGAGAATTTTGGAGTGCTTAGATCAGGAATGTATATTATCCTCTTTTAAATATTTTTATATATTTAATATAATTTGATTCGGTGAATGCAATGAACGGTGTGGATTGGTCACACGTTCATTATATTGAATTATGGGTGGATGCCCTTTAAAGGTGAGACGAATCTAAAATTATGTAATTGTATTTGGTGTGCATTTGATCAAATTAGATTAGATCTGTACGGATCATATGATTCATGAGACCAAAATATACAAGGGCCCTAATATTCAATCAATCTAACCATCAGATGGGCCACATTAGTTAGATTTAGAAGTGTTTGATAAAGGAATCTTAGATATTTTGCGAAGTGTTGATATCACTTAGCGTAGAAGGTCGAGATGGGCCATTGGTGAATGTGTGGTTAGATCCACACCACTCCTCTAATGCATCGAGGTAAAACATCATAAGACCTCAAGAATTTGGATGATCTGACTATCCGATGGGCCACCTCGATCAAGTAATTTTCATTCAATTTTATAATCTTAAAAAGAAGAAAAAATAGAATAGAAAATTTAATTATTTGATTATTTTGGATCTGGCCACCTAGGATATTAATTAAAGGTGGGCCCCACCATATAATAAAAATAAATGGATAATAATATCATTGATAAAATTGATAGGACATCGGAATTCAAATCAACCTAATCACATTACAGAGTTAATACTACTAAACTTAGGTAAGTGACCCAACTTGTCTCATAATTCATTAAAATTAAAATAAATAAATGTGATTGTTTAATTGATTTACTAGTTTGAATATTTTGATATGATAGATGTACAAAAAAATTTATATGTGAATCTCTAGTGGAGACAACTATGCCTAATATGAAAAATATGCATTTAGATATCATTCATTACATTGCATAATGCACGGTCGATCCTAGGGGCCTTCTTACTAGTTTGAATATTTTGATATGATAGATGTACAAAAAAATTTATATGTGAATCTCTAGTGGAGACAACTATGCCTAATATGAAAAATATGTATTTAGATATCATTCATTACATTGCATAATGCACGGTCGATCCTAGGGGCCTTCCCTGGAAGAAATGTCAATCCTAGTAGAGCGTTACCAGATGCGGGCTATGCCCAAGCCTACCGAAAGGTGGAAGCCTACCCAACGGGTGGATGTGGATTGACGATCTCCAACCTAAGCAGATGGACGATTATCCCATCTGATGCATTCATACATCATTTTACATTCATATCATTGTACATATTTTCATGTATTATTTTAATTGTTGTGATTATGAACCATGCTGGATTAGATCACTAAGTCTGACCAACTTACATTTTTATTGATGAAAAAATAATACAGACGAACCATTAACAGATGACGTGGCGCAAGAACCGGAAGGATCTATCGTACCTGAACATGATTCACTTGAAACATGGTCATACTTATCTGAAGATGAAGTGACAGCATTAGAAAATTTTTAATTATATGTTTTATTTTGTTAGTATAGTTTGATTATCGTATAATGTACTGGTATTTATTTTGAGACTTTTAAAAATTATTTAGCTTTATTTTTTTGGAATAATGTTAGCATAGAATAAACACCATTATACTATAATGGCATAATAAATAAAAAATTTTAAGGTTTATTTTATTTTAAGAGTCGTCAAGATTTATATATGCTTAATTGATTGGTGTTAAGTATGATGCATGTGAGATTGAGATTATGATGGACTTTATATTGAACGTAAATATCACATGTGATCAAACCGATTAAAGAATTAAGTTAGTACACATTGTACTTGAGTTACGAACCAAAACTCGGGTCTGAGGGTGCACACTCTGTACCCGAATTTTGGAGTGTGACAGTTTAGTATCAAAGAAAAAGTTAAATTAATACTATAAGTGACCTGTAGAGTATGAACCGCATACATGCATAATGTGCAGGTCCTTGGTATTAGAAACTTATAACTTCCTATCATAATACTTTGATAAATATATATATATATAATTTATAATTCAGTTATTATTATTTGAAGTGAAAATTTAACTTATTTATATAATTATATTCATTAGAGACGTAAATCTAAACATTTGAACAAATTTTAACGTAATTTAAGTTGTGATGTACTTCCGGACAAGAATGGACAGCAGAAATCACCTGTCTTTAAAAATATTTAACTAAATAAATATAACTCCGATTCAGGTGATTTAAAAGCCTAATCATAGATATAGAAGTTTAAATTCAATAAAAATAATTAAATAATTTAAATATGACATATACTATACTGATTCTAAGAATTAGTGCAAACTGGTTAAAAATCGTTTAAATCTGAACAAGTCTAATTGCAATAAATTTTGAAAATTCTGTGGTTATTTGATTGAGTTAAAATTTTGTGAAAATATTTTATACTCATGTAAAAACTTTCAAAAAAAATTTGAGATATATTTAAAATTTTTAACCATGTAAACCAATGATTGAAATAGTAGTCACTAATAGTGAACTGGTTTGTTCATAATGTAGCACTACTAACTTGATGATTTGTTGAATTTTCTTTTGTTATTGATGCTAAGGTATTTCAATAATATTGAATATGAATTAGAGAATCTATAAAGTACACTAAATCATTAATAATTCATCATATAGGAATTATGACACCTATGAAGACGCGTAGTATTCGTGATTTAATACCATCCGCAAGCGCACCTCTCCCAAATACTCCTTTACCAAATCCTCTTATTCCCAAAGAATCTGGAACAGCTCCTGATGAGCAAGACGAAAACAAAATCAATGAAGCAAGGCAAGCTCCTCCACCGCCTCCTCCTTCAATTAACATGGAAAATGTTGGACTTAATACGCAGCTCCCATTATCCTCAACCACTATTCTAGCTAACCTCACAGGAATAAATGTTCAGTCGTGGGACGCTGCCTTTGGGTTGGTAGCACAAATGGCGGGAATGTTAAAACAACAACAGGAATAGTTCGCCGTTCAGTTGGACATATTAGTCACCTTAAATTAGACACCCCAATATCAACGGAACACATCTTCGCTAAGGTTTGATCAGCCTCGTGAGGTAGATTTGCTTGAAAGGTTTATAAAGTTACAACCACCAGTCTTCAAGGGTACATCTGACCCATCAATAGCAGAAGATTGGTTGAAGTAGATTGAGAAAGTACTAGAAGCCATGAACTACCCTGATGATCAGAAAGTTGGATTGACATCCTTTATTCTTCAGGGCGAAGTTGATGTATGGTGGAGAGCTACAAAGAGAATGGTTTCAGCTGGTCATGTGTGGACCTGGAATGAATTTCAAGAAAAGTTCCGTGAGAAATATTTTCCTAAAGCGTATCGCATCCAAAAAATGACAGAATTTTCAAAACTAGAACAAGGTTCCATGACGGTAGCCCAGTATGAAGTAAAATTTGCTGAATTAGTGAGTTATATGTCAAAGGTAATGGAAGATGAAGATTATAAGATTACAAAATTTGAAGAAGGGTTAAGACATAATATCAAAACGAAATTTTGTTGCGTGGATGTAAAGAAATATTCAGAAGTAGTCGATAAAGCTTTACGAGCAAAACAAGATACAGAGCGATGTCTTAAATCTCATGTGCAGATAAAAGAAACAGGACAAAGAAAAAGGCCGACACCTACCCAACACCAACCACTAGAAAAAAAATCCAGAATAAAAATTCAATCATCAACACCGAGAACCCAAGAACGTTATTTTCTAAAAAATTGTGCATACTGTGGTAAGTATGGACACATGGCTCAGGTGTGCAGAACTAAGATGAGAGATATAGGTATAATGCCTCTTCAACAGATACCACTGCGATTGTAACTTCAAACATCATCTCAACAAACAAGTCAGACATCGCAAGCATCACATACCCAACCGCCCCGACCACAGCAGAATCAGCAAAATTGACCATTTTCATTAGTTCCTCAAGGCTAAGGGAATCATCCTAACAGGCAACAGCCACCACGTGCACGGGTTTATTCCATTTCATCTAAGGAGAATCTAAAAGAAAATAATAACATCGTTGAAGGTATGATCAAAACACATGTTATTTTGATTTTTGTGTTATTTGATTCTGGGGCTACTTTATCTTTTATTTCATCATCATTAGTATCTCAGTTAAGATTGAAGTCAGAAATCCTCGACAAGCAAATTTTGGTAGAATTCCCTATCGGCAAGTTAGTTATTTTAGACAAAATATGTAAATCTATTCCCCTTATGATAGGTGATATTCCTATATTAGCTAATTTAATAGAAATGAGTATGGTGGTGTACGATATTATTCTCGGAATAGATTGTCTTACTCGAAATTATGCAACGTTGAATTGTTATGCGAAGACGGTTACCTTTGCAGTGCTAGGAAGAGAACCATTTATGATTCAAGGGAAGAAGGAGAATGAGAAGATCGAGCGTGTTATGATGTTGATTGGTAGTGAGAAACCAGAAACGACAATGGATTTGATTCCAGTTGTACAGGAATACCCTGAAATTTTTCAGGATATACTAGGACTACCACCTCAGCGAGAAGTGGATTTTGGTATCGATCTCTTACCAGGATCGGCACCAATATCTATGTCTCCATATCGAATAATGCTTATTGAACTGAAGGCACTGAAGGAGTAGATGGAAGAATTGAGGTCCAGAGCATTTATTCGACCGAGTACTTCTCCTTGGGGTGCGCCAATACTTTTTGTAAATAAGAAAGATAGCACTCGACATTTGTGTATTGATTATCGCCGCTTAAATCAGATGACAATTAAAATAATTACCCATTACCCCGCATAGATGATTTGTTTGATTAATTGAAAAAAGATCGATATTTTTCTAAGATCGATTTGAGATCAGGTTACCACCAACTACGTGTAGAAGATGATATCTATAAAACTGTTTTCAGAACGCGTTATGGTCATTATGAATTTTTGGTCATGTCATTCGGGTTAACCAATGCACCCACAATGTTTATGGATCTGATGAATAGGGTGTTCCAGCCTTATCTGAACAACTTTATCATCGTGTTCATTGATGATATTCTGATTTACTTGAAGACCAGTGAAGAGCATGAGCTACATCTAAGGACGGCGTTGCAGACTCTAAAAGATAATCAGTTATATGCTAAGTTTTCTAAATGTCAGTTCTGAAAGGAGAGTGTTAAATTTTTGGGGCATATTTTTTCAGAGAAAGGTATTACGGTTGACCCTATGAAGATCGAAGCAGTGGTGAAGTGGGAACAGCCCACAAGTGTGTCAGAAGTTAGAAGCTTTCTTGGGCTCGCTGGATATTATAGAAGGTTTATAAAGGATTTTTTGAAGATTGTCGGACCACTAACTAATTTAACTCTAAAAGGAGTGCCCTTCAAGTGGACTGAAAAGTACGAAGAAGCTTTTGTTGAATTAAAGCAACTCGTAATCTCAACTCCCGTTCTAACCCTCCCGAAGGATGGGTTGGTATTTAAAGTTTACATCGATGCATCGACTAAAGGTCTAGGTTATGTACTAATGCAAGAGGGCAAGGTGATTGCATATACATCGAGGCAGCTTAAACTCCATGAGCGTAATTATCCAACCCATGACCTAGAGTTGGGTGCGATTGTATTTGCGTTGAAGATTTGGTGACATTACTTATATGGTGAACAGCTCGAGCTTTATACATATCACAAGAGTTTAAGGTATCTATTCTCTCAGAAAGACTTGAACATGAGGCAGAGAAGTTGGATGAAATTTTTTAAGGATTATGATTTTTCGTTGTCTTATCATCTGGGTAAGGCTAATCTGGTTACTGATGCTTTGAGTAAAAAAGAATATAAACAAAAGAGTGTAGCCAGCTTAATGGTACACGAATGAAAAATGTTGAATTTCATTAAATAGTTTAATATTCGATTGAATTTTCAAGAAAAGAAGATTCGTATATGTAACATTATGGTAAAATAGACTCTTATGGAGTGAATAATTGAAGCTCAAACAAATAATAAATGGTTTTTAAAAATGATAGTCAAGTATCAAAATGATAAGACTTTAGATTGGAGTATAGAGGACGATAAAAGAATTCGGTATCGAGGTCGACTCTGTGTGCCTAATATTTCAGATCTAAAAGATGAGATTCTAAATGATGTGCACCAAACTAAGTTTACAAGTCACCCGGAAAGCACAAAGATGTATCATAGTGTGAAACGTTCATTTTGCTGGCCAAATATGAAGAGAAAAATTGTCAATTATGTGTCGAGATGTTTTGTATGTCAACAGGTAAAGGTGAATCATCGGAACCCATCAGGATTATTGCAGCATCTGAAAGTACCTGAGTAGAAGTGGGATTGTATTTGTATAGACTTTATAGTCGGTATTCCTAAGATGCAGAAGAAGCACGATTTGATTTGGGTAATTGTTGATCGACTGACCAAATCAGCGCACTTTATTCCTATCCGTATCAATTATTCAATGGAGGAACTCACTAAGCTATACATCAAGAAAATAGTGAGACTTCATGGTGTCCCTAGTTCTATTGTATCGGATCGAGATCCATGTTTTACTTTGCGATTCTGGACAAGTCTATAGGAAGCTATGGGTACGACTACGGATTTCAGCACAGCATATCATCCACAATCTAATGGGCAAACAAAACGTGTGAATCCAATATTAGAAGACCTATTACATGCATGCGCTCTGTATTTCAAGGAAAGCTGGGACGACAACATACATTATGTTGAATTCACCTACAACAATAGTTACCAAGCTAGCATTGGTATGGCTCCGTACGAAGTCTTGTATGGACGTCCTTACCGAGCACCTAATTGTTGGGCCGAGGTAGGTGAGAAATATTTAATTGGGCTAAATATTATTTAAGAAGCCGTTGAGAAAGTTGAAATTATTCGAAAGTGACTATAAGTTGCCTATAGTCGTCAAAAGAGCTACGCCGACAATTGAAGACGATATCTAGAGTTTGCAGTAGGAGACCACGTGTTTTTGAAGGTTTCTCCCACGAAGGGATTAATGCGATTTGGTACTAAGGAAAAACTCGCACCACGTTTTATCGGACCATTCAAAATATTAGAACGGATTGGAGCAGTGGCATATCGACTTGCATTACCTCTTCAATTGGCTAATGTCCATAATATTTTCCATGTATCGATACTACGAAAGTATAAGAGGGATGATTCTCATGTGATTAACTGGCAAGACCTCGATTTAAAGGAAGATACGTCTTACGTAGAGAAATCAGTTTGAATACTAGATCATAAGGAGCACATGTGGCGCACTAAGCCAGTGCATTTAGTCAAGGTTTTATGGAGTCATCATGAAGTAGACGAAGCATCTTGGGAATAGGAAAGAGAAATTCGCGAGAAATATCCTCATCTCTTTGAGCAGTAGTTTTAGGTAAATTTCGAGGACGAAAATTTTCTTTTTGGGGGGTAGAATGTAAGGGCCGTGAAATTCATTAATAATAATATAATTTTTTTTTTAATCTTATCTTTATTTAATATTTAATTTAAATATATCTTATCTCCGCATCTCTTAAGAATAAGAGAGTTCTAGTCAAATTTAAATATTCCTTTCCGTATCTCTTAAGAATAAAAGAGTTAAAGACAAATTTAAATATCCCTCTTCGCATCTCTCAAGAATAAAAGACTTCTAGTCAAATTTAAATATTAAAATAAAAAGGTTACATGCGACAACAGAGAAAGGGAGAAAGAGAATTTTGGAGTACTTAGATCGGGTATGTATATTGTCCTCCTTTTAATATTTTTATATATTTAATATAATTTGATTCGGTGAATGCAATAAACGGTGTGGATTGGTCATACATTCATTATATTGAATTATGGGTAGATGTCCTTTAAAGGTGAGGCGAATCTAAAATTATGTAATTGTAGTTGGTGTGCATCTAATCAAATTAGATTAGATCTGTATGGATCATATGATTCATGAGGCCAAAATATACAAGGGCCCTAATATTCAGATCAATCTAACCATCAGATGGGCCACATTAGTTAGATCTAGAAGTGTTTGATAAAGGAATCTTAGATATTTTAAGCAAGTGTTGGTATTACTTGGCGTAGAAGGTCGAGATGGGCCATTGGTGAATGTGTGGTTAGATCCACACCACTCCTCCAATGCATCGAGGTAAAATATAACAAGACCTTAAGAATCTGGATGATCTGACCATCTGATGAGCCACCCCGATCAAATAGTTTTCATTCAAATTTATAATCTTAAAAAGAAGAAAAAATAGAATATAAAATTTAATTATTTGATTATTTTGGATCTGGCCACCTAGGATGTTGATCAAAGGTGGGCCCCACCATATAATAAAAATAAATGAATAATAATATCGTTGATAAAATTGATAGGACCTCGGAATTCAAATAAACCTAATCACATTACAGAGTTAATACTATCAAACTTAGGTGAGTGACCCAACTTGTCTCATAATTCATTAAAATTAAAATAAATAAATGTGATTGTTTAATTGATTTACTAGTTTGAATATTTTGATATGATAGATGTACAAAAAAATTTATATGTGAATATCGAATGGAGACAACTGTGTCTAATATGAAAAATATGCATTTAGATATCATCCATCATTCATTACATTGCATAATACACGGTCAATCCTATGAGGCCCTCCTTGGAAGAAATGTCGATCCTGGTAGAGAGTTACCAGATGCGGGCTATGCCCAAGTCTACCGAAAAGTGAAAGCCTACCTAACGGATGGATGCGGTTGACGATCTCTAACCTAAGCAGATGGACGATTATCCCATCTGATGCATTCATACATCATTTTACATTCATATCATTGTACATATTTTTATGTATTAGTTTAATTGTTATGATTATGAACCATGCTGGGTTATATCACTAAGCCTGGCCAGCTTACATTTTTATTGATGAAAAAATCGTACAGAGGAGCCATTAACAGATGACGTGGTGTAAGAACCGGATGGATCTACTGCACCTGAACATGACCCACTTGAAACATGGCCATAATTATCTGAAGATGAAGTGACGACATTAGAAAATTTTTAATTATATGTTTTATTTTGTTAGTATAGTTTGATTATCGTATAATGCACTGGTATTTATTTTGAGACTTTAAGAAATTATTTAGCTTTATTTCTTTGGAACAATGTTAGCATGGAATAAACACCATTATAGTATAATGGCATAATAAATGAAAATTTTTAAAGTTTATTTTATTTTAAGGGTTGTCAAGATTTGTATATGCTTAGTTGATTGGTGTTAAGTATGATGCATGTGAGATTGAGATTATGGTGGACTTTATATTGAATGTAAATATCATATGCGATTAAACCAATTAAAGAATTAAGTTAGTACACCTTGTACTTGAGTTATGAACCGAAACTCGGGTCTGAGGGTGCATACTCTGTACCCGAATTTTGGGGCGTGACACTGACTGTGGGGCTCAAGGTGATTAGGTAAACTTTAAATCTATACCATCCAACCATTTTGAAAGCTCAATTTAAGGCATAATTCAAAATAAAGCTGATTTGAATTTTATATGCAGTAAACCACAGGATATTAAAATTTTTAAATTCCACCCAAATGTTTTTTTGTCATCTCTGTTTTATTTTTTTGGATCATGCTCTAAATGGAGCTTTTAACACGGATGGTGTGGATGTAGCCACTTACGTCACAGTGGGCCCCATAGTAAGGGGTCTCACCCACCCCAATGGCTCCGACGGTCTCACCTCATCCACTCCTCCCAGGAGGAAGGGGATTGGCTCGTGTACCACACACGCTACCAATCTAGCTGGTGTGAACACAAATCATGGAAGACGAATTGCAAGATCATTTTAGAACACGAACTAAAAAATGATTCATGTCTAAAGTTTAAATGGACGAAACCTTATATAGCACTAGGAACAATGATTCTCACAGTTAAAACATTCGTAGGCTTCAATGCAACTTTTATTTTCCTTCCAATCTGTTCATAAGGTCAAACATACATGATAAATTGAAAAAACAAATATCATATTAATTCATATTGCTCAATATGACATCTATTTTCCATCCAATCTGTTCATATAAGGTCACACATAATTGGATGAAGAAGAAAAACAAATATCATATTGATCCATAAGTTTTGTGACCCCAAAGGGTTTTAATGGTAGACATTCAATCCTCAACTGCTTTTTGTAGTGTGGTCCACTTAATCTTTGGATATGTCTTATTTTTTGGGTCAAGCCTTATGAAGAGCTCACCAAATGGAAGGATGGTTGAGATATAACACATACTTCATGATAGGACCCACAGAACATAGTGACATCAATCGGTGGTGTGTGATACACCAGCCAATCAGCTTCCTATGTTCGACGGCCATAAATGTCTGTGATGACTAGGTCACCGTCAATCCCCATTAGATGCATATGAAATATCCTCCAAATGATAAAAAGAGTCCTTTTTCCCACGTGGGACCGCTGATACACCTAAATGTAGAGCTGGGCATCAGATCGAGTCGGATCGGATTTGGTCCAACCTGATCAGGTTCGAAATTTGTAGGTCCTTATTTGAACCCGATCAGATTCGGGACCGAATCTGAGTCATTTAACTCGAACAGATCCTAACTCTTGCTGGCCTAAATCGATCCGAGTCCGACTCGGTCAAGAAAACCGAGTCGGATCGAATTGAGGAAGGTTCGGATAAAAAAATGGTGGACAGTGTGGATAAACTAAAAAAAGTCCACGATGGGCCCACATAATTTACTCAGTAGGAAAGAAACGGATGGTTAGCTTCTTGAAGAAGCTTTACATCACAGACATAGCTTCTTGGAGAAGCTTCGTAACTCCCAAGTGTTTGGTGGTCGATGTTCTGTGGGGCCCACCATGATGTATGTGTCATCCATGCCATCCATCTATTTTTATATATCATTTTATGATATGAGAAAAAAAATGAACTATATCTCAATCTTAAGTGGACCACATTACAGGAAACAGTGTTGAATGAATTTTGACCATTAAAAATGTTTTGGGGATAGTAAAAGTTTTGGATCAAGCTTATATTTATTGTTTCCCTTCATCTGGGTCTTTATGACCAAATCAACCGATTAGATTTCAAATAAATAGTATAGTGGGCCTTCGGAGGATTTTAATGGTGAATATCCATTCATTATTGTTTTGTTGTGGTGTGGCCCACGTAAGATTTATATCCCTATATATTTTTTTTATCAAGCCTTAAAATGATCTATAAAAATGGATGAACGGAATGGATTAAACACATACATCATGGTGGGGCCCATAGAGCATCGACCATCAGCCACAGGGCTGGTGTACTTGTACTTGCTCTATAGCTAGCACCAGCTATATAGCTGATCTAGCTATGTGTCGTGTGAAGACGAGCACTGAGGCTCCTCGAGCTCCGAGTTGTACGAACGGTTCAAAGGAGATCCACGTTAGATGGCCCCACAGTGACGTGTTTACTATATCTACACCGTTCATCTATTTTTAGAGATCATTTTAGAGCATTATCCGAAAAATGAATCATATCCAAAGATCATCTGGACCACACCATAAATAGCAGCGGAGATAATGATTTTCACCATTAAAAAAATTATAAGGCCCACCATAACGTTTATTTTACATCCAATCTATTCATAAGGTCGCAAGTACCTGAAAAAACATATTTCATAAGGTCAGAGTATATGATTGAAGAGCAAAAACAAATTTCATATTCCTATGACCCTAAAAAGGGTTTCAATGGTAGACATTTAATCTCCCTCTAGTTTTTGCAGTGTGGTCTAGTTAATGGTTAGATTTGCCTTATTATTTGTCTCAAGCATTAAAATGAGCTCGCCAACTAGATGGACGGTTTGGATATAACACATACCTCGTGATCAGACCTACAAAACTTACTAACATTACCTGCGTCCATCCGCTTATTACACCGATCAGGCTGCTGACTCCCTTTCTCTTTCCTTCTTTCTTATATCTCTCTCCAGCAGCTAAGTCCAAGCTTCAAAACCTCCTTCTCGCCTTCTTCTTCAACTGAAATAGAGAAGCAGATATGGAGAGAGAATCTATGATATAGAAATATGAAGAGAGATAGAGAGATAGAGAGATATGGATGGGCTCAAGTGTACATTGGCCATTGGGTAGGATTTTTTGGCGCCAAAATCCTAGGCGGTAAAAGTAAAAAGAAATATATATATATATATATATATATATATATATATATATATATATATATATATATATATATATATATATATGCGGTTCGGATCGGGTTGGTTCGGAATAAGGACTATCCGGATTCGATCCGAAAATAATTCGGATCTGGATTATGCTATCCGATCCTGACCGATCTTAACCATCGGTTTTGTTCGAATCGGGTTGGATCGGGTCTGATTGGGCCGGATCCACTTGTTCGGGTATGAAATGCCCAGCTCTTCCTAAATGGTATCCAACTCATGAACCCTTTGCCATTAGCAGGAAAATCAGCTTAATCTAATTGTCATGTGAGCCACATTCATCCAAAAACCTCCAAACTCTCAGAGTGGGCCATGTAATGGCTGGATCAACTTGATTTTTGGGCTTCCTATTTTCATGTTGGATTGAAAATTCTGAACGGTTACATGGCATTCATGCATTACTGTAAGGCAATGTCTTCAATCTTTTACAGATGTCAAACGGTCAATTCTTCTAACGTAACGACGCTAAAAAAGATTCCTTGGAAAAGTACTTGCATTTATCGAAGCGACCGGGGTGGTGCTTGCAATTATTAAAAATAAGAGTTGCTTACAAATGCAAGAAGCTGGAGAGTGGCGTGTGGGTGCATCTCTGGATGGCAAGCCCATCACATCTTGAGTAAGCTTTACAGGGCCCACTATGATCTGTGTCTTATCCAGACAGTTCATCCATTTTACCAACTCATTTAACGGTATGAGCCCAAAATTAAATTATATAAAAAGTTCAAGTATACCCCACTAAAACATTGGTATTAATTGAAATCCGACAGCTGAAAATTTTCTTGGGGGAACATAAGTTTTGTATCAAGATGATATTTGTGTTTTCATTTCAACGACAGACATCATTATCCCCACTGTTTGTTGAGGTGACGGTCCACTTCAATTTTGGGCTCATGTCCTAAAATGAACTGGAAAAACAAAAGGACCGCGTGGATAAGACATACACCTACAGTGGGCCCACAGAGTTTACTCGGTGAGCCATCGCTTTCATCCATATGCATCTTAAACAAAAAATTAATCTCTTCCGATCATCTCACAATCAGGTTGGTGGACATTTATGGGATGGTCAAGAATGAAAATATCCAAAGGTTATATTTCAACAAGGAATTATCAACCAATCAAAGGTTAGTATGGTTTAATCAATATCTGATTTTTAGACTTTCTCCGAAAAGACAGCATGTGCAATGGACAGAAAAAAATAAAGAGAGAGAATGAAAAGGTGTTAAAGATTTAAAAAGAAAAAAAGAAAGGATAAATAAAACAGAAAAGAAGGTGGAACGTCTTAAATTACATGAATGCCCTCTTTCTTTTTATCGGGCACTGTTTGGTCTTCCAACATCCTAAGCTTCCTCATTTATTATGGTTACACTCCTGTGATAGTTCAGTACCATTAAAAAATGGTGGTGCCAGCATACGTCACAGTTCCACGGAAGTTCTCCAAGTTCCTGACCCAACAACGGATGATGCATGATGGAAAGGGCTACTATAAGTTGACAGTATTAACATCTGAATTGAATTTTGATAATTTATAATATTATTTTTAACCATCCATTGGATTGCAGTTAAACGGTGAATATGTCTGGATAGCATTTCGTCACTGCAATCGTGTGAAGAGGATGAGTCACCAACATTTTGCAGGTGGTTCTAAACTAACATAGGACGTATGTCACGTATCCCCCTTTTTAACAAAAAAGCGTGTTACCCACAGGAAATAAAGCTAACCATATTTAAGCTCGAGATTGAACGTTGAAGAGGCCATAGGCAGAACACGTGTGCAGGACGATGGTCACTCATCATCAGACGTGGGCGCACGAATACCATGCCCCACACTAAAAAGTCGAGGAGGTGAACTCGTGAGATACCCTGGGAAAAGCAGATTGCGCCTTGCCCCTGCCTGGGTAAAGTAGATGACTGGGATGTGGCAGGGGCTCTGTGAGCCCCAACATAAACAATGGGTTTCATTCGCTCGGTCCATCCATCTGTACATATCCTTTTATGGTATGAACTAAAATAATTAGCAAAGCTCACCATGGAAAGCAAGGTGATAAACCTTTTTAGGGTCTATTGTGATGTTTACTTACTATATAACTTGTTTATAAGGTGACATGGACTTGGACAAAGAAAATACAGATATTAGCTAAATCTAAACTTCTTCAGCTTTTAATAAGTTTTTAAGGATATATGTTTTATCACCATTACGTGGCCATTTAAGCTTTGGATCTGCCTCATTTTTTGACTCATGTAATAAAATAATCTGTATAAATGAATGGGCAACACCGATGAAACTCATATTTTAAAGTAGGCCCATAAAGCCTGGCCGGGCCACGTCCAACCAGGCAAGGGAGGGACGCAATCCCCTTCCTAGCTCGGGTTATCATGTTTTGATCACCTTCTTAGGAAGCTCTTGCATGACTTGCGTGGGTACACAGGAGCATGCCTGCCAATCCTAAAAGGAG
The DNA here is from genome assembly GCA_037074715.1 of Magnolia kwangsiensis. Classification (NCBI taxonomy): domain Eukaryota; kingdom Viridiplantae; phylum Streptophyta; class Magnoliopsida; order Magnoliales; family Magnoliaceae; genus Magnolia; species Magnolia kwangsiensis. Next base: position 106,318,093 of record CM073581.1, read on the forward strand.
CATGCCTACCAATCCCAACAGAGGGAAGATTTTATAAGCATGAGATCCACGCCGTCCATGATTCTATATGCATGAGATCCACGCCGTCCATAGGTGCAGGACTCTTTGATTCACCTTGATCCCAATTCAACACTCCGGTGAGCCATCCTCATAAGAAAGTATACCTGAAACCTCTAAATTCATGTGCTATGTTCTAATTGAGTTGTGGAATTGCGTGATTTTAGAAAAACGCATTCATCTAACGAAGCAAGTTAGCTGCACAAGGAATGTGGGTGTTCCATCCCAGCCGTTGTGGCCTACCTAATTTTTGAATCATTATGACTTATGGGTTCCGGGTGGGGAGTGAATTAGGTGAGACCCGGATCCACCGAGGTGGGTGGGGCCCACTGTGATGTATGTGACTGTATCTGTATTGAAAGCTCAATTTTAGGGCATGATCCAAAAAATAAAGTAGTTCCATATGCCAGATGGGCTACGGTACAGGAAACAATGGTAATTGGCAATTGAAAACTTCTGGTAGGCCGTAAAAGTTCTCAAACAAGATGATATTTGTCTGGTCTCTTCGTTTAGCTGTTTGTGACCTTCTCAACACGTTGGATGGAAAATAAAAATTGAGGTTGAATCTTTGAAGTTTTTAATGGTGGTATGCAAACACGATTGTTTCCTGTGGTGTGGCCCACCTAAGATTTAAGTCAGCTTCATTTTTGAAATCATGCACTAAAATGAGCTTTCAAAATGTTTGGACGGTGTGGATTTAAGACACATACATCACTCTGAGCCCCACAATCAAGGGTCCCACCCACCTCGGTGGATCCATGGTCTCTCACCTAATCCGCTCCCTCCCGGGTGAAGGAGAGTCAGCTAATGAATGGCTTTGATTTCATGAAAGTTCCACCCACGTGGCAATCGGTATGCTCCGCATGTCCCGCCGACAGGTTCATCCATCCTAGGCATATAAAGTGTCCTGCTTTTTTATGATTTCTGACTGTTGCTGTGTTTTCCATATGAATCACAGTAAGATCCGTAATATCAACCGTCTGGATCCACTGCTGGGCCCTGCCCTCGTGCAAACTTCATACGAAAGAGAACGGTACAATCTCTCCTCCACACGAACATCGTACAGCAGTGCCTCACATGGAAAGGAGTTACGTCTGCCCGCACGATGTCCGTTGGCATCCAACCTAACCAGTCTTCAGGTGAGGAGAAGATCCTGTCCGTCCACGGCATATGGATGCTCTCGATATGTCATGGGCACACCTGACACATGGATAGTATAATCATCGATCTCGGCCGTCAATGTATTTTGCCACACTTATGATGGCCCACCACGTTGATATTATTGCCACTTGAGGATGCTAACCTCAACATTGTCATCCTTTCGGTAACCGTCAGTTTTCGTAGCTATTGTTCAAAACCGATCATTTTTCAGGCCACCGAAAAGTGAAGAAATATGATGAATTAAACCACTGATCAAAGATTCAGATGTGGCTTCAGACATTCAGCGACAAAAAATGAAGAGATGTGATGAATTGGATGGTCTAAAATGTGTGGTCCTTGAAACATAAGCCATCCATAATAGGGCCAAGTAGATGGACAGCCATTATCAGTAAATCAACCTGCTGCTTGTGTAACGGACGATTATTCCTGTTCGACTAGAAGTGGTGCTCAAACGGGGAACTGTCCATACTCCAGACCTTCATTTGGTAAGTCCCTTCATGGTATAATCTTAGCCGTACGATTGATGGGGTCCACGTTTTTTTGGCGACCAAACGGTCCTGTACACTTTTGGACCTATTCGATGGGCCAAAGTTCTTGAGCTAACACACATCTACTTTTGGACCTACCACCATATGAATAGATCACCAACACCTGGGCCACACACGTACAGTTAACCCTTCCTTACTCTTCTTCTTTTTCTTTTTTCTTTCTTTCTTTCTTTCTTTCCTTTTTTTTTTTTTTTTTTTGCTTCTTTTCTTTTTTTGTTAGCCTGTTAGCATACACCGATGTCAGTACACACCCTCCATGTAAGCCTACCAAAACTTAGGTGTTGAAACTAAGTATCTCCACTCAGTCTTGCCAATTGAGCTATGGATCTAGGTGTACCACTCATTACTCTTGCTCGGGTGGCAGACTCTCCGGAGTTTCAACACCCGGTCTAAGGGTTCGAGTAGGTGGTGAAATTCCACTAGCGTGAGTGTGTGGGAGTGTGTGTGCGTGTGTAAAAAAAAAAGAAAAAGAAATCGGCTGAACATACGGAAGCTGATTGCATCTAACCCTGGTCGGGTGGCTTGCTGACTAACCAGGGATCCTGTGGGCCCACTGTTACATATATGTTTATCTACACCGTCCATCCATTTTTTTCATATCATTTTAAAGTATAATTCCAAAAAACTCAGCATATCCAACGCTGAAGTGGACCATACTGCATCCACAATAAGCCATGCGACTAGAGCGTATTGTATCTATTTATCCACACCGTTCATCCATTTTTTCAATATTATTTTAATGTAATAACTCAAAAATAATGCAAATAAAACCTTCGAGTGGATCACACTAAATACTAAGCTTGGATTGCATTAAATGCAAGAGTCCTCTAAGTGTGTTCCACTTCAGCATTGGATCTACTTTATTTTTGGGCTCGGGAGATAGGTAGATAAATAGATACATCCGGGTGGGACCTATAGGATATCTGGTCAGATGGCTTATTGTCCAACCCGCGTTAGGATTCCAGCTCACTATTTGTTGTGGTCTACATGAGCGGTGAATTTGCTTATTTATATGGGCTCATACCTAAAAATGATGGGAGAAAATAGATGAATAAGATAGATAAACAGATACAAAACGGTGCACCCCACATTAGCTATGTACGAACGGGTTATTGAACTACCAGGGTTCGTACGCAATCTGCTTCCTGAATACACGGGGCCGATTTCGGTGCCATCATTCAGAAATCTAGAAGGCAATTACGTCATTTAATTTTATTATGGGCATATATTCCCTTCCGCTTCGGAGGCCGTTTTTTATCTGACTCATTAACACAGAGGCCGAGAATCCTAACGTGCGCCGTTGAGTAAACGTAACGCCGTAAAGATACCCAGGGAAAATGTGAGATAGCTACTCGCAGGAGTAGAGCCAACATGGTACCTTCGTGCCCTTAATAATCAGGCTTGGTGAGCCACAAGTAAGGTACATCTAGAAATTGTTCCCAGAAATGTTTATGTACACGGTTGAGTGGTAAGTTTTGATGGGGCTCACCATGATGTACGTATCTTATGCATGATGTTTGTCTATTTTTTTAGCTCATTTTAGTAATTTGAAAATTGAAGTGTTGGGGAAAAATATGGCAAGTCCGAAGACGTAACCTGAGGCTAACTCTTCTGACGTAATCCGAGGCAGCAAGAAAAGTCGAGTGAAGTAAAACCTTACGAAGAGACTTAACTCAGATTTGCAGGATATGAATCCTGACCGAAGCTAAAAGATTCAAGAGCCATAAAAGAAATATGTAAGACACGTGAAGTTGACTCGGTTAAAGAAACAATAATGTCTAAAGATCCCGATTAAAGGTCCTAGAGCTAAAAGCCACCTGACTGACTATAAAACAGATCCAGATGAGGTTGGTTGTAGTGTCAGCTATCGGATTAAAAAAGGGCATTGGTCTTAAATCGATCCTGTTTCACCTAACAGTAGGCAAACAGCCCCATCTTTGTAAGCCAGCCAAGACTGTATAGTCTATTGAGACTGAGTCAAGCAAAGGAGAGACAGTGTAATCTTAAACACCGATCCGAGAATCTTGTAAAAGGATATCCGACCCCAGAAATCTCGGGATCGAAAAGTATGTACAAATAAATAGCAACCAAATCAAATATCCCAAAAAATCAGAAGAGAATCCCCTTATGCCGGGAGCTCTTATTCCTATAAAAAGAGGGTTCTCCAGGAACAAGGTACGCAAGAAAAATCCTAAAAACTCCTCTTCCTGGATCTCTACTAACTTAAGCATCAGAGGTTCCCTAATTCTAACCAGGCTTCTCTTTCTCTCTCATTGTGGTGCAGGTGGAAGTGTGGGGAGAGGCTAATCCATTTTTTCGCATCAACAAATTAGCGCCGGTTGTGGGAAACGATACAAAAAGTCATTTTCTGCATTTTACACAAGGAGATGTAGATTCGTTTTAATGGCAAGAACTCGAAGAATGAGTCCAGAAGGACCGGATGCTGCTGTCGCTGGACAACCGGGCACAAGTGCAACCTGGGGGCTCAAAACTAACCCGATAACCGTCAAGGTTCTGTACCCTTTTCCGCCCCTTTTCTGGTAACTAACACCCAGTAGAACTGAAATAATGGACGGTTGGATAGGGAAGTTAAGGAGCTCAGAGCCGACGTAAATGTTATGCGACAAATGTTGGAGCAGATACACCAACAACAAATGCAGTAGTTTCAGCAGGGTCAAGCGACGAACGCTCCGCAACAAGTTGCCGACCCTCAGCCCACCGTTCTATGATCCCTTCCGTAGCCGAGTCAACCTCATTACCTGACCGAACCAGTGCCCGCTCATTCGACAACAACTGTGCTGCCTCCCATGGATCTCCGACATGAGATAGATTGGACAAAGCACAGCCGGCTTCCGGATGAGGGTATGATAAAAAGTGTCGAGCCCTGAAAAGCTGACCTCTAGAACTTTAAGAAAGAAGTGATGAAAGAGATGACAGATATGAAGCAGGGTCAAGATGCACGTCAAACCAGACTCAAGACTAAAGCATCCCCTTTTGTTGATGAAGTAATGCGAGATCGACTACGGAAAGGTTTCGTCTGCCACAAATTATACCTTTCACTGGAAAGATCGATCTAACTGAGCATCTTGAATGTTTTCGGACGTACATGAAATTGCACGATGCCTCGGATGCTATGATGTGTTGGGTTTTTCTCTTACGTTAGCCGACGTAGCTCGACTCTAGTTCAAGCAGTTGAAACCAAAGTCAATCAGTTCATTCGCGGAACTCAGCGATACTTTCCTCACCAAATTTATTGGCGGGAAGAAGAAATTAAAGCCCCCTATACATCTGAACAATATAGTTCAGAAGGAGGGAGAGCTACTGAAAGACTACATCAAGCGTTTCAAATTTGAGTTACTATAAGTTTGGAAACATTCAGAAGAGACAACGCTCAACTCCCTCATGCAAGGCGTTAGGGACAAACCGTTTCTTGCGTCGTTAGATAAGAATTCACCGATGACTCTGGCCGAGTTCATGACTTGATCGGACAAATACACAGATGCCGAAGAAACACGAATCCTGCTTGAAGCTGTCCAAAATGTGAAAGCCTCAGCTAAAGAGTCAGCCATAAAAGAAGTTGACTCAGCTGGAGGGAAGAAGCATAAGGACGACCGAACGTGTGACGAACGTAAATCGAGTAAACATCCCGACCGAAAGTTCTCCACGTATACTCCACTTAACAAACCGCAAGAGCATGTGCTGATGGAAATCAAGAGTGAAGGATTTGTCAATTGGCTGGATAGGCTTCGAAGTAATTCCAATCGGTGGAATAAAAATAAGTATTGTCACTATCATCGTTATCATGGGCATAATACGAGATACTGTATTCACCTGGAGGAAGAGATTGAAAGGCTCATTAGGGAAGGCCAACTCACAGAACATGTTGAAAGGACCGAGACAGTTGATGAATGCCCAGTTGACAACCGACACACGGAGAAAATTCAAACTATTGTCGGTGGTCCTAGAGGTGGAGGCGACTCTAACAATACTCAGAAAAATCATGCCAGAGCCTCAGCCGACCTGAGTCTGAACTGCTGGTTATAGCTCGGCCTTGGAAGGGAAAGAAAAGGAAGAAGTACTGTATCTCATTTACTGACGAAGATGCCCGAGGCATCTATCACCACCATGATGACACACTCGCAAATTGAAAGGTATTCCGTATATTGGTTGACACAGGATCGTTGACTGACGTGTTGTTCACTCAAGCATTTGACAAAATGGGAGTTGAACTATCAGCATTGTGACCGATTCATACCCCATTGATCAGATTCTCAGGAGGACAGACACTCTCAGAAGGAATCACCTCACTGCCACTCACGGCAGAGAATTCTCCACACCAGGCTACTATCATGGTCGACTTTCTGATAGTTGATCAGTCATCCGTCTACAACGCTATACTCGGCCGATCCTCTCTAAGTCTCCTCCAAGCAGTGATATCTACATACCACCTCTTCATGAAATTTTTGACTAAGTCGGGAGTGAGAGTTGTCAAAGGAGATCAGCAGGACGTAAGACGCTGCTACGCAAATACCGTCAAGATCCCCACCGAGAAAGCTCCAGTCGAGGTATTAATGATCGAGTCGCTAGGCCATCGGGCTGAGACTCATGAATGAGAACAACCAGTTGAAGACCCTATCTCGGTGCCTTTGATCAAGACAGATGGTTCTAAAATGGTACAAATTGGCTCGTCTCTGCGATCGCCCCTGAAAGACAATCTGATAGCCTTGCTCCAACGATATGCTTACGTATTTGCATGGAGCCATAAAGACATGCCAAGAATTGACTCGTCTATAATCACTCACCGACTCAACATTGATCCGACCTGCCGACCGATCCGACAGAAGCGACGAGCACTCGGCCCTGAAAGGTACGCTGTTATTGAAGAAGAGGTCAGCAAGCTCCTTAAGGTAAAATTCATAGAAGAGATATACTACCCGGAATGGATAGCTAATGTCATACTTATGAAAAAAGCTAATGAGAAGTAGCGAGTCTGTATTAATTATACTGACTTGAACAAAGCCTGCCTGAAGGACAGCTTTCCTCTTCCGAGGATAGATCAGATGGTAGATAGCACAGTGGGGCATGAACTTCTTAGTTTTAGGATACAATCAAATTGTAATGCATCAACCTGATAAATCTAAAACTATATTTGTCACTGACAAAGGTCTTTATTGTTACCGTATGATGCCTTTTGGTTTGAAAAATGTTAGAGCAACTAATCAAAGATTAGTAAATAAAATATTCGCTCGGCTGATCGGCCGAACCATGTAAGTGTATATTGACGACATGCTCGTCAAAAGTGTACATGGGGCTGACCAAATAGCCAACCTAGAAGAAATATTCCTGATCTTGCGTAATTATCAAATGAAGTTAAATCTGAACAAATGTGTCTTTGGCGTAAGCTCGAGAAAGTTCCTCGGATTTCTGGTAAGTCAACGAGGGATCGAGGCAAACCTGAAGAAAATAAAAGCGTTGCTTGACATAGAGTTTCTGAAAACATTCAAAGACATACAAAGATTGACTGGACGAGTAGCAACACTCAACCGTTTCCTCTCCCGAGCGACCGACAAATGTCTTCCATTTTTCAAGCAATTGAAGGGACGACAGGCAGTGGAGTGGACGGAAGAGTGCGAAGCTGCATTCTAACAATTAAAGTCTTATCTCGGATCTCCGTCTCTCTTATCGAAGCCCGAGTTTGGGGAAACTTTGTTACTGTATCTCGCGGTGTCCGAGGCAATGGTTAGCTTGACCTTAATACGAAAACACGAAGGAAAGAAAATGCTGGTTTATTATGTCAGTAAAGCACTCTTACCGACAGAGATGAGATATCTGCTCTTGGAAAAAGTGGCCTTAGTTTTAGTCGTCTCCTCGCATCGACTTCGGCTATATTTTCAGGCTCATACCATTATCGTCATGACCGACCTCCCGCTGCGCCAAATTATACAGAAACCGGAAGCGTCCGGTCGTCTTACTAAATGGACGATTGAACTCAGTGAATTCGATATTCAGTATAAGCTGAGAGTGGCAATTAAGGGACAAGCTGTGGCTGACTTCATTGCTAAAGTTACACCGTAAGCTGACATAAATGCTACTAAGCCAGTTGAAGAACCAACTACCGCTTCTCCTGAGTCATCTCCCAACCCAATCCCTTGGAAGCTGTATGTCGATGGCTCCTCCAACTTTAAGGCAACCAGGACAGGAGTAGTACTAGAAACTCCCGATCAAACCTATATGTAGTATGCCTTAAGACTTGGATTTCAAGCCTCGAACAATACAATAGAATATGAAGCATTGTTACTCGGTCTCCAACTTGCGGCCAGTTTAGGTGTTACGCATCTCAACGTTTTCAGCGATTCTCAGTTGGTCGCCAATCAGGTCACAAGTGTATACCAAACACGGAAAGAACAACTAAAAGTTTATATAGAAAAATCTAAAAAGCTAATCAGCGGCTTTCAGCGTTGTATCGTGACTCTGATCCCTCGAACGGAAAATGCAAAAGCCGACCTACTAGCGAAACTCACCTCTGCTGATGAAGACGACATACCCAGGTCTGTTCCAATCGAGTACATTGCTAAACCGAGTATTACTAAATCAGCTAGACAGACCGTACTTGCTATCGATTCAGGACCTACTTGGTGCGACCCGATCGATCGATATCTTGACAGTGGGGAACTGCCTAAAGATCGTGCCGAGCCTCGACGATTGAAAATCCAAGCCTCTCGCTACACAATACTCAATAAGACATTGTACAAGAAGGGTTATTACGCTCCGTTACTACGGTGCCTAAACTCTGATGAAGCCGACTATGTGTTGTGAAAAATCTACGAAGGGATCTATGGAAATCACTTAGGAGGACGGTCCCTCGCACATAAAGTCTTACGCCAAGGATACTACTGGTTGACCATCCAGTACGACGCTCGTAAGCTCGTCCAAAGATGTGATAAGTGTTAGCAATTCGTGGTCATCCCGAGACAACCTCCTAAAGAAATAACTCCTATAACCGGTCCTTGGCCCTTTACACAGTGGGGAATCGACATCATTGGACCTCTCCTCTTAAGGAAAGGACAAACCAATTTCGCAGTTGTGGTAGTGAATTACTTCACAAAGTGGGCCGAGGCAGAACATTGGAAAAGATAATCGAATAGAAAATCACAGACTTTGTATGGAAGAATATCGTCTGTTGGTTCGACATACATCGGACTATAATAACCGATAATGGGAAGCAGTTCGATAACAGAATCTCTCGCGAGATGTGCGATAATCTCGGAATCAGGAACGTATATTCATCGCCTCATCATTCTCAAACGAATGGACAAGTTGAAGCAGTCAACAAGATCATCAAACAACATCTTTGAACCAAGCTTGACCGAACCAAATGAGCATGGGCCGAGGAACTCTCGAAGATACTATGGGCTTACCGAACCACAGCCCGGACCGCTACAGGAGAGATCCCCTTCTCTCTTGCTTATGGCTCGAAAGCCGTTACTCTAGTTGAGATCGGTTTGCCTTCAGCCCAAGTCTGGTCATTTAATGAAGAAGAAAATGAAGAACTCCTAGCTCTCAGACTCGACCTTGTGGACGAGCAAAGGGAAAAAGCTCAGTTACGTATGATGGCTCGGCAGCAACAAGTAGCTCGGTTCTATAATGCCCGAGTGAAAGTAAGACGCTTTCGAGTCAGAGACATAGTCTTTCGAAAAATATTCCTCAATACTAAAGATGTTGGCGCAGGCACATTAGGACCCAATTGGGAAAGACCTTATGTCGTAGCAAGCACAATCCGACCGGGAACTTAATGACTGGAAGACCCGACCGGACGATTGTTGCCTCATCCATGAAATACCGAGCATCTAAAAACCTACTACCCCTAAAGTTGGCATAGCAAAGCAATGAAAAATGCTCAAAAATGATAAATATGTAAACTGAGAAAAAAATTAATAAAATAAAACTGAGTATATTCATTTATTAGTGTTTGTTGCATCGAGTTACGTCTTGATTCAGCATCGCATTGTCTGACTAAAAGGGTTAAAGGTAAATGAAAGATCGGTCAAAATGTATGAACTTTTCCCTCGACTAAAACCACCCATGGGCTTGCTCGGAGCTGATGATGGTACCAAAATGGAGTCGATGATGGTGTCAAAATGAAGTTGATGATGGTACCAAAATGTAGCTGATGATGGTACCAAAATGGAGCTGATGATGGTGCCCAAAATCGAGCTCCGAGACTGTTAAAGGTCACTCGGAGCGACCTATGGAGCCGGAGCTATTTCAGACTCGACTTCGGCGCCACCTGACTCGGCTACTTCAGCCACTGCATCCTCGGGAGGGCCTTCCTTAAATTTCGAGAGATCAAGGTCGGAAAAAAATTACTTCATACTTTGATGCAAGCTATGTACCCGCTCTCATATAAGCGATCCCTCTCATCTTCAAACTCCAGAGACTCAAGGAAGTCTTTTACAGCCTTCTCAAGGAAATCTTTTACAGTCTTCTCCCCAGCCTCTTTCTTGACCAACTCGAGTGCCGCTTTTGTATCGGCTTTCAGCAGAGCCAGATTCTCTTCAGAGGCGTCGCGAGCCAGGCAGAGTTGTAAACCCTCGTCATGGGCTTCCTTCAGCAGCTAAGCCGACTGAGCATATTCAACTCTAGTGTCTTCATTCGCCTTCCGAGCCAAGCTCAACTTGTCAGTTAGTCGGCCAACACGAGATGAGGTAACCTCGAGTTAAGCCTCTACCTCGGCTGCTTGCTTCTGAGCCGCTTCAGCGTCCGTCACATCTCTCCGGACCTTCTCAGCTTCGGACATATCTCCGCTGGCTCTCAGCAGGTAAGGAGCAAGCTGCATAAGAGAAGGACAAAGTCATATCGAAATCAAAAGAGACAACGAGCTAAGAGATAAGTTTCAATCCTACCTGAAGCAAGACCTTCGTAGCATGAGAGAGTATCCAACTCCCAGGGGCTTTAAAGAGGGAAGAAAATTCTTTCTCGCTCCCATAAGCGATAGCCCAAGGGACCATGTCTCCCATGGCCTGATGGAAGGACGACATCTCCTATTGAGCCATCTCCCCCTTGAGGTCTCCCCTCTCTGCTCCTCTCTTCGTCCTAAGACCTGCTCTGCAACAGGTCATGGCTCGGAAGTAGTCCGGGACTCGGTAAGAAGGGTGCCCAAATCCTCTGCCCTTTCCTCGGGGTCAGAGAGAATAATAACACTTGGAACGGCCGAAACAGGGGCGATTGGGGAATGTGGCTCCACGACCGAGGGAGCAGCCTTCGCCTTCTTTAGAGGTTGAGGCTCTAAAAGAAGCACTGACCTAGGAGGAGTTTTCAAATTGGACGACGACTTTAGAAGGGGTCGAGCTTCAGCCATCTCTGTGTCGGACAAAATACAAAGTCAAAAAAATTCTAGAAGGGTGTGCATGAATAACTTAAAGATACCTCTCACAGATGAATCCAAGCCCAAGAGAAGAAGATGCTCTAGTTGCAGAAGGGACTTCCAAGACCAATCTTCTGGTCTTATCATCTACAGATCTTTGATCCGATCTAAAGCGTTGACTTCTAGTTTTGGCTTCTTCTTGAAAATTTCTGCAAAGCACGTTCAATCAGACTCAGAAGGATCGTAATAAGAAAAAATGAAGAAAAGGGCATGCCAGGTCACCTACTTTAGAGAAGGCCCGAGGAACGCGAGGTTCGAACAGCCTAAACTCGACAGTCTCCCAGGGACCGCATGCCCAAACCACCTCTCTCTCCAGTGCTTGTTGGAGGTAGGAGGGTCGATTATCCAAAAGCCGCCTTTGTTCCGCCAAGCACTTAAGAAATACCAGTCAGGCTGCGAAGTGTTCGACCAAACTTGATATAGATAAAGGAACTTGTCCATGGACAGTGGGGGCTGTTCTGCCTCAGCCCACAACACTGCACATTCGAACAAGTTCCTTCATTCATTCGAAATTATTTATCAGGGAGCAATTCTAAGTCGAAAAATAAAATCCCAAGCAACGGGTTGTAAGGGCAAACGTAAGCCACATTGCATGGTAACTTAAAAAATTGCTACCATCCCAAGAGGAGGCTGGTCAAGCAACTCATTCGGGAGCGGAAGTCAAAGAATGATTGAGTCGGGAATATGATACTCGACTCTGATCCTATCTAAATCCGCCTCAGTTAAAATTGAGGGGACCGGCCCCTTTTGTTCATCTCCGACCTCCTCACTCTCGGCAGCATCTCCTTCTTCAGCTGCCGATTCAACAAACCGAGCTGACCTCCTTGGAAGAACCGACTCAGTGGTTCCCCCAAAATCAGTCCTCACCAGTTTCGTAGGAAGAGCTGGCTTAACAGTTTCTTCTTCCAATTCTTCCTCTACTTCCAAGTCGTCTTCAGGAAAATGAGGAGTAGGCCTACCGGAGGCATGTCTCAAGCCAGAGGGACCCGCTGAAGCAGAACATTCCGTTGAGGCCTCATTGGACAGCCTAACAGTAAGTTGGAAGGCTTCATTGGTACTCATCGTCATCTCCGCCAGTAAAGAGGGCGATTCCGAGATGTTCCAGACATGCCTCATTTCGCCCTCATCACTGAAAACTCCCTCCGGCAGACTTGAAGGATGCATTATCGTTAAGGGTCGAAAAGAAAAGGGAGGGAGAGAAAACTCACCGGAGAGGCGAGGAGCACACAGATTGAAGGGGAAAGAAAAATGGTGGATTGTAAGCAAAGTGAAGAAAGAAAAGAAGGAAAAAGAAAAATCGGAGAAAGGGAGATCGAGCGGGAGAGCAAAAGTGTAAAAATTATTCCCCCACCCCCTTTTATAGTCGAGACACGTGGCAGCAGTATTTAAAGAGGAGTTGAATCGATGCCTGCTTTGACTCCCCCACCCGACGCGTGGCGCACGCCGACTGACGCGGGTAACGTCCTCGCTACGTGTCCGATGCTCATAAGCAGACGAAATGACCTGACGGCTATCCGCTCATACAATCTCAAGTAACGAACTGTCATATGTTAAGGGCGATATAAGAAGCATTAAATGCTCCATCATAACTTCGATTCTCAATGCAAACCGACCTTGCAATTCATTACTCCTTTGTGTCGATATGGCTAATACAAGGAGTAGGAGGTTTCTGTTGGGAAAAAATATGATAAGTCCAGATACGTAACCCGAGGCCAACTATTCTGACGTAACCCGAGGCAACAGGAAAAGTCGAGTGAAGTAAAGCCTCACGGAGAGACTTAGCTCGAATCTGTAGGATATGAATCCCGACCAAAGCTAAAAGAGTCAAGAGCCACAAAAGAAATATGTAAGACACATGAAGTTGACTTGGTTAAAGAGACAACAATGTCTAAAGGAACTGATTAAAGGCCCTAGAGCTAAAAGCCACCTGACCCACTATAAAACCGACTCAGATGAGGTTGGTTGCAGTGTCGGCTATTGGATTAAGAAGGGACATCGATCTTAAATCGATCCTGTTTCGTCCGACAGTAGACAAACAGCCCCATCTTTGTAAGCAGCCGAGACTGTATAGTCTATTGAGGCTGAGCCAAGCAAATGAGAGATGGTGTAATCTTAAACACCGATCCGAGAATCTTGTAAAAGAATATCCGACCCCGGAAATATCGGGATCGGAAAGTATCTATAAACAAGTAGCAACCAAATCAAATCTCCCAAAATATCAGGAGAGAACCCTCTTACACCGGGACCTCTCATTCCTATAAAAAGAGGGCTCTCCAGGAACCAAGGTACGTAAGAAAAATTCTAAAAACTTTTCTTCCTGGATCTCTACTGACTTAAGCATCGGAGGTTCCCTGGCTCTAGCCAGGGTTCTCTCTCTCTCATTGTGGTGCAGGTGGAAGTGCGGGGAGAGGCTGATCCAGTTTTTCACATCAACATGAAATATTTACAAAACTCAGGTGGATCACACCGCTGGAAACAGTCGAAATTGGACATCAACGGTTTCATCTATGTCTTTATGACATTGTGACCAGGTTAGGTGCACTTGACTTTGGATATGCTTTTTTGGTCAATGTCCTAAAATGAGATGTTAAAATAGAAGGACAGTGTGGACAAAAGACATACAGGAAGGTGGGCCATGCCATGAAGTCAGATGGAGCAGATTGGGACAATCCACTCCTCATGTGGGACGAACACATGCATTGAGTCAAACCATCAGCGGATCATTTATTTCACTGGTTTAGACGAAATGTGAAAAGTGTGGGCCACAAGAGAAAAAGACTTGTTCTTTCACACAGGCACAAATTTGACACGCATGTGACGAGTCGGATTCTGATGGCTATGCTACTCTCGCGAGTATCTATACGCATCTCTTCCGACGAAAGGAGAAGGAAAGAAAAGGAGGCGAGGCAAAGAAAGTAATTAAATAATCATCACCGGTGGGCGGTGGTAGTTATATAGATCATATGCATGCAAAGGTACCACAACTTCTGGTACTGGACAATATTTCCCGCCAAGTTACCTCTCATATAGGAAATCAAAACCATGAAAATAGTATTCCTTGGCATGAAAATCATCTGGGAGAAAAATTAGACCTTTAAACTCATCATATGTTCCACATTATTGGAATCAATGTACAACCGTCAGAATGACTCAACGTACACTACTGGACTACCTAATTATCTGATTATTCTGATTTTTAAGAATAGTAATCTTCAAGTTGGAGCCTACCATTTTAATAGTACGGATGTTATCCAGTTGCAGCATGTTGGCAGCTAATATGGTATGGTACCATAACTTGTGGTAACGTTGCTGCATTTGATCCGCCCTCGTTCTGCAAACAAGGGGGTTGAAAATATACAGATTTTTCGCAGCTCTTTTCTCATTTCAAATGAGGTAAAAGAATCTTGGGACAGGTGCACGAGAGCTTGAAAGGGGCCCAAGCTACAATAAATTTATGTTCTTTGAATTCAATAACTGATTCTATTGTTATATTTTGAAATAATTAGAATGGTAGACGAGTCTATTTTCTCCATCTGTAAACTTATTTAGTGAAAAGTAACCTTTTAGGATTTGGACTCTTGTATTTTAATCAAAATATTCCTGTCTGCTAAGATAAATAACTGAAAAAAGTAAGGATATTTTAATCTTTTTAAACTCATCCGTACAACTTGAGGTTTAGTTTCATGATTAAGGTTTATTTTCTGCGAATGAAATTGATAGGTAATACATTGGGTTTGTATAACTCAAGATCCCTATATTTTTGGATAGTTATTCAATGTAATCCGGAGAGTGTGACTGTTGGTACGCATGCACTCAAAAAGTTATCAATGTGGCATAATTGTAACAGGATTATATTGTGGAAATCAGGGGACCTATCTATAGTTTATGGTCCGGAGTCCTCTACAACACAACACCTAATCTTTGTGGAGCCCGCCGTGTTGTAAATATAACTCAATTCCATCAATCAGGTTTCTTCATTGATTCCCTGCAATGGAGAAAAAAATAAGCCACATCTACAATTCAAGTGGGCCATACCACAAGTATCAATGAGATGGAATGTCACTTATAGGTTGTTACGTTGGGTTCCTTTCCATGGCTTATATCTTTTGTGGAACTTGTTAATTAGGTGTAACTCACTAGAATGATTTAAAGAAATAGAAGGCATTTTGATCCAAAACTCAGAAACCAATTTCATGTGAAATTAGAGGCTTTGGGAGCAATTATGCATTGTTACATTGATGTGGCCCATTAGAGTTTTCTATCTGATGATCTTTTATATTTACGAATAAAATAAGGGTTTCACCTTACAAAGTGGACTTACATACGTGACATGGTGGGCCACACAAAGCTGAGATATTTAATGCATGGCATAAAAAAATTGCTGTGGACCATTTGGGTCTATAATTCGTACCTTCAAAATGAGATGAACTCCAAAGATTCTGATGAGTGAGTCTCTATTTGAGCTCCTTGTTAATTGTGAATTGTTTTTCATTTTAATTATCCGTTAGATGCCCAGTAATTTTCAAATTAGGGTATCATTTCAGTGTAAATTTTCTTTTCTGGTCATCTAAATTATGGGGCCCCCAACCTGGGTGATTGAATTTATGTCACATGAATCTGACATACAAATTTTCCTAGTGCATGTGTACCTACTATCATATACTCTGCTGGACTGTCAGAGTTTTTCCCATTATTCAAAACTCCATCATGACATCCTATCATTTTGTTAGTTAATACATAGATATCATTTTCCAAATCAAAACAGGACATGGAAACCATATGTTTCTCCATAGCTTATGTTATGACACATGACAACACAGTCACACAGGCTACTTACATGTATATTTTTCTAATCCTTTCAAGTGGGCATGGAAAGTAGAAGGAAGTGCTTTCCTTTCAAAAAGAGCCACGCCTACTTTTTAATTCTCCTTTGGTGTCCTACTTTTTAAAGCTTCCTAACCCTCCTAAAACTTTATTGAAATGGGCCACTTCTAGTACTGTTCTACGCGTGACATGAGTCCACTACAACATCGTGGGGTCCTTCTACCACTTCAAATTTGTAGCTTGAACCACCGTCCCTTCGCTCGGGTTCCACCGGTTGCTTTTTTCTCTTCTTCCTTTGGTTTGTTTTTTTTTTAAAATCAGGCATTAAGTAGAAGTTGTTTGTTTTTTCTTTTGACCTTTTTAATTTTTCCTTTCTTCTTCGCTTTTGGTCGGACGCGGGTTTCCTGCAAGCCTTTTGCAATAACTTAATATGACAGGAAGCTAGGTGGGGCCATCATGATGTTTGTTAAAAATCTACCCCGTTCATTTATTTTTCTAAATCTTATTAATATATGACCTAAAAATGAGGCCATCCAAAACTCAAGTGAGCTGTATGCATGATAGAAAATAATGGGCAAGGAAATGCCTACCGTTTCAACCTCCCTAAGTCCACGGTGAACTGAAACACAAAACTTAGTCTAATCCAAAACTTGCGTCGCCCCACGAATATTTCAATGGTGGTTATTCAATCCTCATTGTCTTCTGTCGTGTAACCCACTTGAGTTTCAAATCTGTCCCATTTTTTATGCCATGTCCAAACACGATCTGAAAAAACATAAAGACACAATGAATTTCCAAAATAAAAAAATAAAATCAGTAGCCCACCTAGCTTCCCTTTATAGGAAATCAGTGTCCCTTCAATCTAGGTTAGATAATCAATCATAGGATGGCAACGGGCAATGGGATCGGTGCCGAAGGCTGACCCTTCTTCCCTACTTGAGCAGCTAAACATGGCCTAAGGGTCCAGGCCAACTGGCAAATGATGAATAGTCCAGCCTAATCTGTTGGCCTCGTCCAATCATCTAGTTAGCCACATTAACAAGGACAATTTAAAGAAACTTGTGAGTTCCATTCAACATATGTGCAGTTTAAGGGCCTATCTGGGAGCGTGGATTTGGAACCCCCTAGATTTGAAATCCCCTTATTATGTTTGCTACCCTAGATTTAGAATTAACTTTAATCCAAAATTAGCTATGCATAATATATTTACAGGGGTTTGAATTTAATTACTAAATCAACTTTAGTATATCTAATTAGTGAACATATGCAATGTTTGACACAATGGTAATAATAAACTCGCTGAAATATATACTTTGCCCAAAAATGATGAAATTCCAAGTCTCGGATGGGCCACAAGCACACGACCACATCTAATGATTAACCAATGATTTTTAACCATTAATTAAATGGACAATGTTTGGACAACACTGATCATCGTATTAAAGTAAGTATAGAGATGCAATTGATAATATAATTATTTTGGGATATCATTAGTGGGCCATGTGTCCAATAGATTAATAGTCCAGTGACACACATGTTACATATGCAACTCTTGGAAAGATTTTAGATGTAATCCAAGCTTTGACTATGAATTTCAAACCCCTATTTGAGGGGATTTAAAACCCCTTAGATTTGAAACCCCCAATTACTTTATGGTGCTGAACAACCATCCCCCAAATTCATGGTACCAAACGACCCCTAAAGGTATGTTTAATCCATTATTATGTTTCATTGATTAAAACCATAATATGATGGAACTAATCCTATATGGAGATGATACCCATACATAAATCTTAAATTGAACTATTTCAAACATTTGATCACCTCGATAGGGCCATGGCTTTTTAAACTGGATTGGGGCCAAGACTAGGCCAAGTCCATGGCTTTGAGGGCTAGGGCTTGGTCTGTTACCATTTCTAACCAATTTAGGCAAGACTGAGATAAAAACATTAGGGTTTAATGCTCATGTTTACCAATAATTCAATTAATTTTTCATTTTTACTTAACATTGAGAGTGCACATATTGTTAAATAAGATGTAGAGCGGGTCGTGGACAGTTTCATGGCCAAGATGGATCAAAAAAGGCCCTGTCGATGACAGAAGTGATTCGGACCGTTGGACCTTAGATCGGGCGTATCTCACAATCCGGAATGAGTTATTTAACGTAAAATATATGATTTGGGGGTAGAATGAGCTACTTTAGCCAATCAACCCCACTATGCTGGGTCGCGTAGCCCGGATTTGCCAGAAACTCCCTGATCGACGGTCGTTTATCCGTTTTATTTTTATTTTTACTATAAATAGTAAGTTTTAGTTAGACTATAGCTTTTCATCCATTGGGCTTTAGGAGTTGTATCCAACATGAAAAGTGCTTAGGATAATTAGGAGAACAGTTTGGTGAAGCCAGATACGACACTTACTATTTTACCCCGAAAACCTTGCGCACTAGTAGACGTCATGACCATATATAAATAGTAAGTTTACTATTTATAGTAAGTCGCAGATTCTAGGAGTTTTAGTTGTGGTTTGATTCTGATTTCTTTCATATTGCTTGGTTCCCTTATTTAAAAGGTTGTGAACTTATTTTTATTCATTCATTAATTAATTTCGAATTTTATTGGAATTTATTTCTATTCTCTTGCTTTCTTTCCTCGTGGATTCGAGAAGCCTCTGTGAGGAGTCCAGAGAAACTCTGTGGATTCGAAGTAGTTATCCTTGAGGAAGACGGTGATCGACCTCATCACGTCCATCCCTGCGTCAGGACACTTCCCTTTTGTTAGGGTTTTGATAAAAAACGGCACATGAGCTAGAGATCCAGGACATTCATCAAGGAAAATTATGAACATGCCATTTGCCAAATATTATGTTGTTATGATCATTAGGCATGTCAAACTTGTATTTGTGAAAATTTGATAGTAATAAAAAGAAGTCCGACAATCCAAATTAAACATACATGTGTGATTAATCCACAAGTATGCTACCCTGATCTTTGGTATGTGGCATGTTTAAAGTGCGCACTACCTAACAAATGGCCCAGATCTCTGAGATGTGTGCCATCCAAGGTGGAATCAGGCCATGCATGGGAGCTGTCGCGTGGGCTTACATTCTATTAAAACCCTTTTGGTAAGGGTACTCAAATTATTATTATTATTTATTTATTTATTGCTTGTTTGGCTAGATTTATACAATTAGCAAAGAATATTGGATCCATCAAATCTTATAAACTTCCACTCTTAGCTACAGTGAATAGCCTTCTTAAGCTTTCAGTTTCCTTTTTCATAATTTACAAATTGACTCACTGAGTGTAGGTTCCACTATTTTGGAGACAGCTGCAGCCCAACTGCAGAAGGAATCCTGAATTTTCAAACCTTCGATCCTGATATAGCTATTGCAGCGATTGTTGAGTGCTTGCCATGTGACTACAATACCACATGGTTTCATGGGTCTCTTTCTTGAGCTATGCTTAGATGTTGATGCACTGATAGCCACCTCTTTTAGGATATTAGTTTCAATCGCGTTTGGACAAAAATCCCAATACTGGTTGGATAGATATTGTTTTTGGGCTTGCACTAAGGGCCAAAAAAAGGTGGCCTAGAACCATGAGAATCGAAAAGTTAGGTAGGAACAAAGCCAACACAAAAGGTCATGTGAACATGGACTGTATGCAAAAAGTCCAAAAGGATCATAAAATAGAAGTAATGCTATTTCTTCTAACCCCCACATGAGTTTGAAATTTGTGACATTCACATGTGTCGTTACACTACAATGGATGACTTTCTCCCCTTCCATAGAGAAGTCAGAAAATACAGCACAAACTCACTCCACCAAACTTGAAGAGTAGGGAAGGAGGACAAGGCAAGAGTCATCTCTAATATCTAATCATAAGAAATAATAATAATAATAATAAAAGAAATAAAAAAAAAAAATAGTATTTTTATGCTTTTGGGGGGATATGGGATGCATTTCTTCCCTATACGAATGGATCCTTTTTCTCCTTTTAGTGCCCATGATTGTGCCATCCAATTCACGGCAATGTCCCCAGCATATATTTAAAAATTGCAAATCACATGCACTCAAAGATGTCGAAATCCCCAAAGAGCTCCATTGAGAACTAAAAAAAGCTCCACCACTTCCATTATACGCTCTTCATTAATATAATCGGGGAGATATGCAATCGACCACTGGGTCCCATATGCTAAAATAATAAGAGCAATCATTCATTTGTAAAACAACCATCTAAACAAGTTTTGTGTGACTTACGAGACATGTTAATTAAATCAACTAATGATATTTCTCGACTTTTGAGATGAAGGGATAGAGTTTGAAGCAATTTGTCTTCAAAAGCGCGAGATTATCAGAAGTCGATCGAAAATAAATATTGCATATGTTAGAAAATGAGAAAACTTGGGGCCATTTGGAAGCTATTAAATTTGTGTATTGCACAAGCTATTTAGGTTATACTGTCGTGAATAAGTTAATTGGTTGTTAAACACCTTGAATAGAGAGTAAAGAGAGAATTTGATACATTTAGGAAAGCTTAAAAGGATTACTGCCACTGTAGCATTTATGGTATGCGACATGGGTAAGCATTTGGAGATTCATGGTGGCACATGCAGTAATGTGGGACATTTTAGCATGGTTGATTACACGACTCATTACGCGTATTTGATTTATATCCATAAACCGTCGTGTTCTCACATGCACCGAGCTAGGATGGACTTTCATCACCTTTATTTCACCATTTTAATTAGTATAAACTATCTTTGTTGTCCTCATTTTCTTTAGACAAGTCTGACAAAACACACTGTCACCCAAACAGCACCTCAATAAAAATTTCAATGAGAAATCACAGAAGAATGACAAAGAATAAGAGAAAGATGACAAGTGATGGAAATTTTACTAGCTAACAAGTTCTTTGAACTACTGAGGAATGATGTGGTCAGACCCAATGGATTGATGCTGATTAGATGCCTTTTGGTTGATGCTGTAATGGGGGGCCCACCCACGTGCCAACAACCTACACCATTGAAATGGTGTCTATTTTTTCATCGTGGAGGACAGGCCCGACCATACCACTCTTCTAATAAAATAACAGAACACGACAACTTGCAGAGGAGATTTTTGTCTCATTCTTTTCCCTCTCTCTTCTTCTCATGTAATTTTCCTTCACTACACCTTTTTAATTCCTTCATGCCTGTTTCCACTGATGGACTGTTTTTTCTTTCTTCTTTCATAGTAATTTCATGACAAAGGGCCCACATCTTTCCACAGTACACAGTTTTTACTTTTTGATAAATAGGCCCACGGTTTGGTGATCCAAACCGCCAGTACGATGGGCTGGAGCGTGGAAGATGGATGGTCTGGAAGCCTTCCACATTTGGAGGTCCCAGCACTTCGGTTACTAAGACAGACAGATGTGGGAGAGAATGCAGCAACAATGGATAAGGGCCAAAAATCAAACAGTCAGATGTTAGAATTTGGGTGATTTTGCAGGGTCCATCAAATAGTTTAGAAACACAGAAGCTTGGCTCGAGTCAACTCAACTGGGTTCGGCCTCACCGTGGAAGATGGATGGCGGGCTCAATCCTTTGGTTTTTAATCAAGTATACTGATAGAGGAGGGAAATGTTGCTAGCAGTGGAAAACGGCCAAATATCAAACGACCAGGTCTTAGAATTAAGGAGATTTTTGGCGTCACGGGGGGGTCCATCAAATAGGTGGTACACTCTCAGGAGTTTTGACACCCGGTCAAGGGTTCAAGTATCCATAGGTGGTGAAAATATCCTCATTTCAACATTAAGGTCTTGGTATCGATTCCCTAGTGGGGGTGGCTAACAATGGAGTGTTTACTAACAGTGGGGTGTGCACTAACAAGTTAACCCCAAAAAAAAAATAAAAAATCAAATAGTTTAGAAGTACAGAAGCTCAGCTCAAGTTGACTCAACTCGGTTTGGGCCTCACTGTGGAAGATGGATGCTTTGGAAACCGTCTACAATTTATGGTCCCATTCTTTTGGTTTCTAAGATGTAGTCTGATGAGGGGGATCCTCATTGCAGCAACAGTGGAAAAGGCTCAAAAATCAAACAGTCAGATCTCAGAATTTGGGGGATTTTGAGTGGTCCCAGTCCACAACGGGTCCATTAAATAGTTTAAGAACATGAAAACTCGGCCTGAGTCGGCCTGACTGAGTTTGGGTTGACTGCGGAAGATGAATGCTCTAGAGACCTACTACACTTGATCGTCCCAACCCTTCCATTTATAAGGAGTAGACCGATGAGAGGGAAAAAAAATGCAGCAATAGTGGAAAAGGCCCAAAAATCAAATGGTCAGGTCTTAGAATTTGGATGATTTTGGGGGGTCCCCAGTCCACAGCAGGGTCCATCAAATAGTTCAGAAACATGGAAACTTGGCTCGACTCATCTCAACTCAAAACCCAGTCAAGTCGAGTTGGAAACTTTGGACTTGTTTTGATGCCATTTTTCAGTAATATTTTGATATTTAAAACATGAATAGTATAAATTATGTTGAACTGTGCCTAATCGAGTCTCAGTTTTGTCAAGTTTCATCAAGCTTTGTTAAGTTCTACCGAGTTTTTTAGTTTTCTCAAGTTTTGACCTTGTCATGGCCAAATTTATTTTTTTTCCAAGCCCTTGTTAAAATCTGGTTAAGTCGAGTCAGCCTAGTAAGTCTCTCCTAAATTTATCCTAATTGAAGAAGAAAAGCTTGATGAATCAATTATTTTTATAATAATTGATTGGAATAGTTTTGGTGGTTTGACCAAAATCATTCATGAAAAATACACACAGTAAAAAAAAAAAAATGAACTAGAAAAGGGATTATCTAGATTGATTATTAATGCCATCTTCCTTTATATCGACTATCCACTTTCCAAGCAATCAATTGGATGGTTAGGATAGTATGTTTAATGCAATTCTTGAGGATCATATGCAATCAAACTTGGGGCCCACATGATGGATTATCCTTATCAACGCTAAGACCCAATTTCCTAAATAAATATGGGCCATCTATTTGCCTAACAATTGATTGCATGGTGAGGATGATCTGATCAAAGTGATCCTTGCAAGGCACTTTTGATCAAGTGTCAGGCCCGTGTGATGATTGGTCTAGATTGATTATTAGAACCGTCCATTTTTCTGGCCTTTGCTTGGATGATTAGAATGATCCAGTCAAAGTGATTCTTTTTAGGTACATGCAACTGAAAGTGGGGCCACATGATAGATGGTCAAATCGATGATTATACCATTTTCCCACAATCCATATTTCTTGTTCATATTAAATGCAGTATAATGATTATAATCATATATTTGAACCATCTGTCGAGCGGACCCCACTTCTGATTAGCTCCCTCGAGAATTGCCTTGATTAGATCATTCTAACCAACTAATCAATTTCTTGGAAAATTAATGGTCCAAATTGATTGTAAGAAAATACATGTGGTTATCCATCTGGGCCATCCATCATGTGTGGCCGACTGCAGATTCAATATAACATCTCAAGAATCGCTCTGATTTGTTCATTCTAACCATTGGATCACATGCTAAGAAATCGACGTTCCATATTGATTATGTGAGAATAAGTGTAATCATCATTACGGATTGTCCATCATGTGGGCCCCACTATTGGGTGCATCATGTATTCCTCAATAATGGTTTTGATCCGACTATCCTAACCATCCAATCAATTGCAAGAAAAATGGAGGATTCATATCGTTTGTAGGAAAATAAGCCTAATTAGTCTGGACCATCCATCATGTGAGCCCCACATATGATTGTATACATTCCTCAAGAATCACTTGCATCGGATCATCCTAACCTTCCAATCAATTGTTGGGAACATGGACGATCTGCATCAATGGTAGGGAAATCGATCTAATCATCAATCCAAACCGTTAGAGGGGCCCACTTTGAAATTGCATGTTTCTTCAAGAATTGCTTGATCAAATCATCTCAACCACCTAATCAATTGCTAAAAAATAGGCAATCCATATGGATGCCAGGAAAATAGGTCTAATCACCTATATGGGTCGTCCATTTTGTAGTCCCAGTCCCACTATTGATTGGATGTATTCCTCAAGAAACCATCCTAACCACTCAATCAATTGGTATGAAATTGAAGAGTTGTATTGTTTGTAAGAGAATAGGCCAAGCCATTGATCTATAATAAATATACATGGATCCTACCCTAGCCATGTGCATGTAAATCCTTGTCATTCACTTTCATTAAAGAATACTAACAGCCAAGTCATCTATCACTTAAATGAATGGTTGGAATTGACTCCAACAAAGGGACTTTGCAAACGTCTTCTTAAACCATCTTCATCAAACAATCCAAACTTGGTAGAACTGTGCTAGTTTCTAAAGCCAAGAAAATAAATTGTATAATTAAAAAACTTTTTATATATAAATAAAATTTCACAAAATTATTTAACTAGATATTCAAATACAGTCTAAAATACTAGTCAAGCCCAAGATGTTGGGGATTTTGACCTGCGGAATCACACAGATCTAGATCTAGGATAGCAATTCAATGGCACCAAGCACATATAAGAGAACACATAAATTTAACGTGAAAAATCTTTGCGGGAAAAAATTATGGCATAAAGCGATAGATCTCCACTATGAAAATAGAAATTACAAAGAGAGAGGACTTACCCGATTCGAACAACCACAAATCTCACTCTTGTTACACCCTTTAATTTCCCTACAACCCCTTTAGAAAGCCTTAGAATTATTTTTCATACACTAGCAAAGCCCTAGGAACACTACTTATAGTTTAGGCAACTTGCTTTCCGCATCCTAGTTGCAAAAGGACTCAAAATCCGCAATCCGCACAAAATCACGGAACGAATCTGCGTAACTACGACCGGTCGAGCGGACTGCACAACCGGTCGAGCGCCACCCACGACCGGTCCAGCACCTCGGACCCTAAAATTTTATGCTCGCTGGACTTTGAGTCGAGCGGGCTACGACTAGTCGAACCACTCTCACGACCGGTCGAACTTGATCCACAACCGGTCGTGAACATTCAAATTTAAGACATCTATAACAATCTCCACCATGTCTTCAATCTTGAACTGTGTAGCTTCTTGACCTCTTCTCTTATTTCTATATCACATCATAACATCTTGTGCACATTCCGTCCTTCTTTTACGCCATCACCAAGCCCAGAGAAGTTACATAAAACTCGAACTTACCTATAGGAACGATCTAGGTGAGCATGTCTGCCGGATCAAAATCCACAAACTCAACCACCTTTTCTTTTGTCTTCTCAAAAGGAAAGACATGATCTTCTTACCATCTCACCATTATCCAATATTACTTGTCGGGGTACTTGCTCACAACACTGATAGCCTGTAAAATAACTGGTCTAATCTAGACTATGACATACACTGCCAACCGCATTCGAATAAGGCTCATAAGATATCCTATTTTTCCTCATCTGTTTTAGGACATGTCCTGAAGAAAATTTGAGGAGAGACGCGTAGGGAACGCTCTCTGGCTTTACCTGGTCCATCACATCCTTTATCAATACCTGCACACAAGGTATTCCTCCTGTGATTACCAAAGCCTGCTCCTCCTTCAGTCTCAATGCTGAGAACTATCTTTGCAGCCCCCCAATCTTTCATCCATGAAGGAATCAAACCACTGCCTAGGCGACAGGTCGAACCACGATTTCCTTCAAAGTCTTTTCTCAGCCCCTTTAACTTCGAACCGCTCTGGTTGCTTCATGTAGATCTGCCCTTCACTTTCCCTTACAGAAGTGCAAACTCCACATCCATCTTTCCAGTTCAAGATCACATTGGTCAACCAGTACCAATCACGAATCTAATAAACACCTGGTATACCGTCGAAGCGAATATCTCTAAGAAGTCAATCCATTCTCTCTGAGCATAACCATTCGCTACTAACCTCGCCTTGTATCTATGTTGTATCTTCCTGAAGATCCACCTACATCCAACCGCTTTTCAGCCCACTGGAAGCTCCACCCGCTCCCATATGTCGGTCCGGTACAATGAATCCATCATATCGCCTATAGTCACCTTTCACTTCTCAGCACCAGGCTTACCTAGAGCCATCTGAATAGAATATGAATCCCTTATGATATTGGAGTTGTCCATGTACCTAGCTGATATCCTGCGATCATGCCGTGTAAATTTTCTTACAGATGACTGCTCCACCTGCTTTGTATTCTTGTTCGCACGTCTCAGCCTTCCTACCTTGCTAGCTCATGTGGTCATGCCCAATATGCCACACACGTGCAGATGTGGAATCGACTACATCCACTGTAGCTCCACCTTTTGAAGTGCTCTCGATCAACCTATACAAGTTACCGAGTCTTTACGCTTTCATAATTACCCGTGCCCCCTTAGATACTTTAAGAGCACCATCAACACCCGTATACTTGCATTCTTTTGCCTCAAGCACACCAAGAGAAATTAGATTCTGCTTCAAATCAGAAACGTGCCTCAAATCTGTCAAGGTACACTCCACCCCATCAAACATCTTGATGCGCACCGAACCAATAGCTACAACATTATAGGCAATGTCATTGCCCATAAATACTTGTCCACCATCGTACTCCCTATAGCTGATGAACCAACTCCAATGAGGAGTCATATGAAAAGATGCCCCCTATGTCTAGCATCCACTCGTCCTTACAATCATCATATGGCCGTCTAAGCGAAGACACAGATAAAACATCACCATCACATCCATTTGATGTGACAGCGTTGGCCTGCCTGCATGAAGCCTCAGAATCTTTTCTCTTCAATTTAGGATTTTCACAATCCTTTTTCACATGTCCTTCCTTCTCACAGTTCCAGTACTTTACCTTTCCTTTGCTCTTACCCTTAGATTTGGATCTAGAACCTGAAAAACCTTTACTTTGTCCAAAATTCCTACCTACTGTAAATAATGCATCAGAAGATGTCCCCATGTCATTATTTAGCTGTCTCATAGCCTTCCCTTGAAGGGCTGAGATAATGGTGTCGACACTTAGGATTTTATTCATGTTGCACATAGTGTCCTTGAATGACTCATAAGACGCTGGAAGAGAATTCAGCAACATACATGCTTGTTCTTCATCTTTCATTACTCCTCCATATCCAGTAATTTGCAAATTAATTTATTAAAGTTGCTGATGTGAGCCTTCAGATCTTCACCCTCTGTCATCTTAAAGTTATACCACTGCCGCTTCAAGTACAGACGATTTTCAGAAGATTTTTTCGCATAGACATCCTCTAACTTTGTCCATAACTTAGCCGCAGTTTTTTTCCTCATGACATTGTAGAGAACCTCATCCGTGAGATATAAACGGATCGATGATAAAGCCTTCTTATCAAGAGCATTCCACTCGTCATCAGTCGTAGTAGATTTTCGCTCCTCAAGAACACCATCTTCGCCTTACTTGATTAAGGAACTCATCATCTTAATTTTCCATAACTCAAAATTATTTTTCTTTGAGTACTTCTCAATCTCATACCTGGTGCTCGCCATTATTATTAATTCCTTAGATTCAGATATGTGCCCTAATGATAGCTTTGATACCAGTTGTTGGGGATTTTGACCTGCGGAATCACATAGATCTAGATTTAGGATAGAAATTCAATGGCACCAAGCATATACAAGAGAACACAGATTTAACGTAGAAAACCCTTGCAGAAAAAAATCACGGCACAAAGCGTCAGATCTCCACTATGAAAATAAAAATTACAAAGAGAGGACTTACCCGATTCGAACAACCTCGAATCTCACCCTTGCTATATCCTTTAATTTTCCTAGAACCCCTTTAGAGAGCCTTATAATTATTTCTCATACACTAGAAAAGTTCTAGGAACACCTACTTATAGTTTAGGCAACTTCTCTTTCGCATCCCAGTTGTAAAAGGACTCAAAATTCACAATCCGCACAAAATCGCGGAATGAATCTGCGTAACCACGATTGGTCGAGCGGACTGCACGACCAGTCGAGCGCCACCCACGACCGGTCGAGCACGGCCCACGATCAGTCGAGCGCATCGGACCCCAAAATTTTATGCTCGCTGAACTTTGAGTCAAGCGGGCTATGACCAGTCGAGCCGCTCCCACGACCGGTCAAACCTAACCCACGACTGGTCGTGAACGTTCAAATTTAAGACATCTGTAACACAAGATACGGCTATTAGCTGGACTAAGTTGCACGAGGAATGAGGATTCAATACCTCCAGTTGGGCTTGGGTTGACGGTCGTCGGGCTGGGCTTTGGTTGACCCCAACTTGACTCAACCTGCCCCAGCTGTACCATTGCTACTGATGGTTCGTATTCAAGCTCATAGGGTCCTTACTCATGGCTTACTGGTAGGCTTAGAAAAGTATCAACACTAAGGTCATGGGTTCAAGTATTTGTTATGGTGTGTGTGGGTATAAGGGTGTGTGAGTAAAATAAATAAATATTCAGGCTTGTAAAATAGCTTTCCAACAAGATGGTGAGGATCAAAGGGTACCATGTCCCCTTCTACATATATATGATGGGCATTGCCAATGGAATAAGATAAACTTTTCACAATGTAGTCCCTAGCTTCACATAGTATCATAGACATCTTGATTGCTGATTCTAGCACTTTGGCCGTACCCATCTTGACTGCTGATTCTAGCACTTTGTTTCATGTTTGAAGAATGAAGAGACATGATTTTCTAATTAAGGTAGTGATGTAGCTAGTTCCCAGATAAAAGACGAGATCCTCATCTTCTTCTCAAGAATAAACCCTTGAATCCTCTAGGTGAGTGAAATCTCTAAGAAGAAGAAACAAAAAAGTGACGTTGTCGGTGTGTTTATAAAACCATCTCATATGCACTTATATAAGTCAATAAACTCTAAATACCTAATTTTTCAAAATAGTAAATTTTTTTAAATAGTAAATTTATTAAAAATAGTCAATAACTTCTAAACTATCTCAACCTCATTTCCATTATTTAAATAAGACTTCTAGCTATGTTAAGACTTCCAACCCCTAAAACACTCTAAAAATAATAAAATTTGTATCTTATTAAAAATAATAAATTTTAGCTAAAAACTCATAAGTACTCCTAAAATAATATATTTCTCAAAAACTATTTTCAGATAATCGCATTTGGCATTGGTGCAGAGCTTATTGATAGCTTTCCAACAATATATCATTCGTGCAAAACGAATAACTAATCTCATAGTTATGGTCATCAGGAGTTACAGTGCACACTAAGGCCGTTGGATCGAACTTTCAAACCCAATTTCTTTGAATCTTTCTCCTCCATAAAATTTTCCTTGACTTTTCATATATTAGACACTTCCACTAGAAAATTTAAACTTGTCCTAGAGTTTAGAATTCTAGTAGCACCTCATAACACTGCCTTTATACCATGTCTTCTTTGGTTGGTAGCAAGTGATGATGAATGCGAATGCATCAAATTATTATTTCATCCGTAGGATGGAACTTTATAAAACATCTTTCCTTTTGTTTCTTTGCAATCTTTAGTAGATACGAATTGATAACTTCTGCCTCCTTTATAATAATGTATTTGTGATTGGTCGCTCTCAATTAATGTCAACTGGCCCCACTACTCTAGTACTCTTGCCATCTATATTGGCCTCTGTTTATGCACTTGAGGCAATGTGGAGTAGGTGGAAGGGTGTTAATCTCCATTGTGATAACCATGAATATCGTGTTCGCCTCCCTTGCGAATAACCATAAAACCATCAATACATCCATTGTTTCTGTCAGACCATCTAGCAATTGTTGTTTTATGCAAATTGAATTTGTTATTCTAGATGAATTGTTAATCCATCTATGGATCCATTAAAGAATTGAATGGTGGATTCCTATTGGTATATCACGTTTAGATTAATTGATCCATTGGTGAATCCATAAAGTAATCCAGTAGTAGACTCGTTAAGAGTAACTCATTCGATTGCATAAGTCTTAACTCTTATTCTTCTTCTTCTTCTTCGGTGGATTCCTTACACAGGTCTACTAATCTTCTTCTTAGGTGGATTCCTCAAAAGACAATCCTTAATCTACACCAGTCCATTAATATTTTCATCTTTGTCTTCTTCAATATCTGATGAAAGAATAATTTCTTAAGTTGACCTCACCTTTATAAATGCAGCCTATGGTTTGGCATGGTTAGTTGAGCACAAATTGATTGACCAAAGCCCTTAGGACAGTCATAAGCCGTTGGTCTTCACTATTATACTAGCAATTCATGGCCTTTAGTCAACTGAACGAGTAGTCAAGCTTACCTAGGTTTTGGATCAGCCTAATATGTTTTGGGTTCTACGATGAATATGAGGCAGCAAACCGGATCAACCAGTGAATTTCATGCTTGTTCCCCACACGTAGCACTCAAAAGGACAGGATTGTCTAATCATTGGATTTCTGGGACACATTCCGGATTGCTTGCAGCCCTAATCTCTATGGGGCCCACCGTGATGTATGTGTTCACATGAGCCAAAGCTCGAGTGGACTAAAAATAGTGGAGATTTAACATCAAATGTAGAAAACCTGTTAGGAGCCACAGAAGTTTTGAATCGGACTGTAATGTGTGGTTCTTTTTCATTCAGGTCAGAGTCACTTAGATGACCGGTGCATTTTATTGCCAAGGCTGAGCCCCACATGCTAATTGGATGGTCCACGGAATATTATGAGAAGGTCTCTAGTCCAACCAGTTGGACCACAAGTTATGCTCCACCTAGCCGGTAACTTTCACCCTGTCATGTGCTTTCAACATCCAACTGAGTCGATAGAGGCTTGCCCCACCATGTAGATTACTTCATGAAAAAATCATCCACATCCATTCAATGCGTGGTCCCTACAAGTATTTTGCTATTTATCAATGACTAAAAATTATTTTCTACGGTGTGGTCATAGTGTCAGACCATCTGTGTACAATATTGATTTCAATGGTGTAGGCCACCTGATGAATGAACCATCCTGGTTGTCATGTGGGGAGTTTTGTATGTACACAAGTGACAAGTCGGTGGAAAAAAAAAAAAAAAAAAAACGTTGTATGTTAAAGTGCACATGCAAATCAAGTGCAATCTAGCAATTTTATTACAACCCCTTTACTCTCTCTAAAGTATTTTTCTTCCCTTTTGCGATTGAACAGCAAATCTTGTGTGATTTCTTTGAAATCGACTGAAGAAAATAAAAGAAATGAGAGCTTTATAGCGAGGGTTTTGTGAGACTCTGAAGGAGAGCTTGTGTTCTGTAGTTAAACCTGTCTCCTGCCTAGCCACCATTCATGCGCAGTCGGGACAAGATCTGGACCTTTCATCAGGTTATGAGACTAGTACCATGAAAGAACCATTGGCATTAAAGGAAAAAAAAAATTTATTAGTAAAAATAAAAAATAAAAAATAAAAAGTATATAAATTGGATGATGCTGGACAATTAACCACTTGCTCTAAAAGCTTAAACTACCCAGTGTGAAAATGTCCATGTATTAATTACCCCTCGTGAGGAGTATCGAACACAAGACCTCCCGCTCTAATACCAATTTGATACAGGACAATTAATCACTTGATATAAAAGCTCTAACTGTTAGAGTATGGTGAATTAATCTCTTTATCTCATAACTCAGGCTCTACATCTCATGGGTTAGGACTTTGGCCGAACCCCCTTCGTGGGCCCCAAATCACATGGACTGCCCATCCCAAGTGTGTCCCCACATCTGACAGGCTACCCTACTCGAGCCTAGTGTGAAATACGCATTAATCACTCCTAGTGAGGAGTCTCGAACTCGAGACCTCCCCCATAAGCTCCAAATCGCATGGATCACCCACCCCGAGTGTGCCCCTTCATCCCACAAGTGATCCCATTAGAGCCCATTGTGAAAATACCCTTGCATTATTGGACAATCAAACTATCTAATTGGTAGGCTAAAATGTACTAGTGTATGGTCCCTCTTCATTTATATATGAAATCGGAGTTGACAAGTTATATGGCCTCAGTCTAAGTTTGAAACTGTGGACAATACATGGTACTACAAATCTATTGAATTGTCCAAATCTCATGTATGTGTCCCATCACATGATTTTTATATCAAGGAGTCGAGACCCCATACCAAATGAGACTGATCAACCACAACCGATGGTCCATCTTACAAGCATCACCCTTGAAAATATTCAAGGTTAATGGGTCACAACCATTGCAACTCATTTCAATCAAATTAAGAGACATTTTGTTTGTTGGAAAGTCGAAATACAGTTTGACGTCTACATTTTCTAAGTATGGCTAAGGAGAACAGATTAATTCTTTTCCAGCATTACTAACATGTATCTTCCAATTCCATGGCCATTTCAAATGGTCAGGATCTTTATTGTTCTTTTTCAATCAAGATGTGTGGTGACACATAAACATATGCGATTAAGAAAAATGTCGGGCATGTCAGAGTCGTATTTAACTTAAATTAATTGAAGGCTTATTATCTGAGGTAGCAAACTAGCCAGATTAGAATCGGACTTATGGATGTTAACATGACTGATCAGCCAACAATTATAACACCAATCAAAAAAAATTAAGAGGAAAGAGTTAGTCCTATGAAATGGATTCTTTTTTCCTTTAGCTATGGACTTTTCTTCAACAATGACAGTATATTAGGTTTCTAGAAAATCAATAATGAATAGGTGAAATTAAAAATAAAGATACATCTATGATTTTATTAATTTGAAAATAAGAACAATACAATCAGTAATAAAAAATAAAAAATAAAAAACACTAAGTAGAGAAGAAAATAAATATCTACAACTACTTGTGCTAACAAAATAGCTATGGAAAATGCCAGACAATCATGAGACGGTCATGGTGTGAAGTCACTAGGATATGACTAGGGGTGCACATCGAACTGGTAGAACCGTGGAACCGGACCGGAACCAACCAAACGGTCTGGTTTGGTTCAGTTCTAGAGTGCACCGGTTCCAATTCGGGTTCCACAAATCAAATAATTGATTCCATCGGTTCGGTTATCAGTTTGGGGGTATGTAGAATCGAACCGAACCGTGAACCGATCCGTATAACCAAACCGTGGATCTGAACCTAAAACCGAACCAGGAACCCTTTGATTATTTCCATATTTGACTCATGATTTATGGTTTACAATGCACTATTTGATTATTTTCATAAATATATTTTTGCACACCTTATACAGTATCTAAACCATTCATCAAATAAATTAGAACACAAATGGACATGGGCTAGATTATAAAATAAAACATGCAATTGGGTTGGATTATAAAAAGCTCATAACCGTGAAACCAATCCGGAACCTAACCGGTTTTAATGGTCCGGTTCCAGTTCGGTTCTAGGGTGCTAATGGTCTGGTTTTGGTTCCAAATATCCTAAAACCGTTAGGAATGGTTCGGTTCTGGTTTCACCCAAGAACTAGATCGAACCAACCCGTATGCACCCCTAGATATGACTAGTGATTTGTCGAGGACTCAATAATTGGGAATCCAACGATGATGGTTATGGATATTTAATCTACTCCTATAAGTATACTACAGCAATAACGTTGAATAGTGTTAGATCTAAACTAAACTAAGGATTTTGAATTTACTACAACGTGATTGGATAAGTGAAATATCTAAGCTAAGAAGTTAAAAACTAAAGATAAGCAACACCTTAATATAGAGAGATTGATTGTTTGTGGCGTGGATCCAAAACTCTTCTTTGAGTGTTGCTTTTATATGTTCCTAAGAAGCGATCATTGTGCTGTAGTTTCCTTGTGAATTTTTTTTTATCATATATTGGCTATGTTTTAACAACATTTGGATACCTCATTATGTGTTGCCATTGTATATAATTTTCTTCATAATTGTGCATACAGCTCCAAGCAAGCTTGCTTTTAGAAGGTTATGAATCATTGATCACTAAGTGCTTATGGTTCTTCTCTGACATGAGTACAATTTCCTCTTGTTTTTCATATATGAGTATTGATATGTGATGATTTCTCACTAGGTAAGGTAGACTATGACAGCTCAGGTGTAAACATTTAAACTCAGGTATAAACATTTAAAATAAAGTAATTAGAGAGGGAGGGCCCTTAGTCATGCCTCAGTGGTAGACTCACAGGAGTTTCAACATGAGGTCATGGGTTTGAATACCCATTGTAGTGAAATTCCAATGTGGTGTGAGTGCATGGATTTTAATAAATTAATTAATTAATTTTAAAAAAAAAAAAGAAAAAAAAGAAGTAAATGTAGAGGAATGGGCCATAAAGGGCGGCCTCCACACAATGGACTCATATCAAGGATTGAACCTTTTCAACTACTGTCAATATAACTCTTCAAAAAAAGAAACACTATAATCAATATGAATTATCCATTTTTGTAGCCGTTGTCTGACCTTTTATGTGCATTTTCTAGATCCATGCAGTCATACTAATGCTACTTGATGTGTGCATGTTATGTGGCCTATTTACATGTGAGAGGATACTTACAGTAAAAACCACGTGTTCATAATGTGTATGCTAATTTGCTAGGTCAAATATTAAATTCAAATATATTTTTGCACTATTTATTGTTTCATAAACAAATGTGAGAAAATAAATTTAATAAGAAAATTAAATTTCAATTAGTTAAAGGGGAAAATTCTTCACGGTGCAAAGATGTGAAGACAAACTAGCCCCGGAGGGAGGAGATCCAGTAGCTCGCTAGGAGCGAAATTTTTCATGCATCCCATCAGCGTCATGAATGAAGCACATGTATGCGATTATCCGAACCACGTGTCTTGTAGGCTCCGCCATTGATCGGCCGCTGACTAGAAATTATTTGATTAGACCACCCCTACCATTTCATTAATGGTCTTGCCATTGGTTTTGAGATATTGCCGATCTTTTTACTTCCGATGCCCATTTTTAAAGACATAGTTGGTTTGCGAATTTTGGTCTTAGATGGCCCCAATGTAACATACTTGTGAAAGGAGTTTGTACAGACCAAGCCTAAAGATTTGTAACCCTTAATTTACTTTTTCATTTTTTAGACAACGAAAATGCCCATATGCCTTTTGTCGCATAAAGAGAAAAGTTATTTAAAAAAGGACATAGGTCCAAAATCAAAATTCAGCCTACCCTAGTTGATTTGATCCATTCATTTTAATCGGACAACCATAAATTCACAATAGAATTTTTTCCTATTTTCTGTTTAAAGTTTTCTGTGACATACAATTACGCTAATGTTGTGCGTAATTAACGGATTTCTCATGTGCGATTTATCTGTGATAAGTTTTGCCCTCAAACTTGGATTGATGACGTGAAGTTAATACTCCCTATATGTGGACGAGATATATTTGCTTGAAGACAATCTAGTGGGCCCACATAAGATGTCGATAGGTTCAAAACGTGGATTATTTTGCACAATTTTAATCGTTTCCTTCTTCCTTAAGATTTTTTATTTTTTTTTAATTCACGTGAGTTTTTTTTTCGACCTTCCTTAATTTTTTTTATAATTGTTTCTTAAGTTTTTATTATTTGGTATAAATAGTTAAAGTTTGTGAAAAGAAATAGCGTGTGGAAGAAACTTATAATTGATAATTTTTTATAATGGAATGATTTTGTAATAAAATAATATTGTAATACATTAATTTTATAATGCAAGAATGTTATAATGGATAAATGTGATGAATGTTGGAATGGATGAATTTTTATAATGAAAAAATGTTGAGATAAATGTATGTTTTAATGAATCTATGTTGTATGCTATATAATCGATATATACTATTGATCGCTCATATTCACTGTAGATCACTGATATTTTTATTGTGGATCATCGGTATTTAATGTAGTTTAATGTAGATTGTTGATATTTATTATGGACGGCTGGTATTAAGAGTTCTGGACCGTTAATATTGAGAGTGGACGGTTGATATTTTCACTGTCAATCAAAGATATTCATTACGGGCCTTCAATTTAATAAAAACAGCCATAACTTTCTCGTTACATGTTTAATTTAGATGATATTGTCCACTAAAAATAGAAAAAAAAAAATGAGAAAATGATTTCTATGCTATAAAACCTTAAGTCTTAACAAGAACTGCCATGACCACGACAATGTACAGGGCCTTTTGGACCAAAAACAAGCGTTTTTGCGTCAATGTCCACTTCAGCATTGAAGGCACTAAATGAACAGCTCTGATCTTGTCCATGTATACTATGCGGATGGCAGTGACCGCCGTGCATGGGAACCCACAGTTTCCCCAAAGAGCAATTTGTGTGATGTTTCCCCATCAGGTGGCCCAAACTTGGCAATCACAGCCATTCATCTGAAGGGTCCGCCGTAGATGGCCCACCATGTGAAGATCCCTATGATTTGAAGATGTGCCAGCCACCATGGTGGGCCGGCCAACCAACGAATAATTAAAAATGAAAAAGGTACCAATGGTTCCACATTCACCAAGCAGAAGTGCAATAGCTTGACCGCTTAGGATCGTCCAATATGTGTGATCTTTCGCTTATACACACACACACACACCGTTTGTAGAATAAGTGTATTCTACAAATTCTACATACGTCGTGTGTATATAAAATCCAATCCAACCATCATAAGGGTTATATGGGCCACATGTGAATTTGCAGGTTCTCTTCGTTCGTTTGTTGTTTTGTATGGTGTGGCCCACCTAATAATTGTATAGGCTTATTTTTTAGAAGTTCTATCATCACCCTGAGGCTCACCTAATGAACAGGTTGGATTGTACAAATAAAAATTAGCAAGCCACACCGTCCAAAATAATGGACCACCACTCGAAAATCTCCAATTCATGTAGTGGCTCCCATGAAGCTTGGAGCGCTCGGCGACCGTTCCATACGGCGCGTTAAACAATCACAGTGGCCCCACCCGCGAGGGTTGTAGTACAAGCTTATTCTACAAAGGTTGCAGAGGATCCGACCTGGTGGCCAGAGATAGACATGGTCCCAATTTTCTCAAGGAGATACTTATTTCATGGGCTTGGAAAAGGTGTTACCCGGTGTTACCCGGGTAACAACTCAGTGGGTGTTACCCTTACCGTGGGGCCCACCTTGATGACTTTTCGTATATCCATGCCGTCCATCAGTTTTTTCAGCCCATTTTAGGATGTAGTCCCAAAAAAAAACTAGATCTAAGTCTCAGGTGGACCACATCACAGGAAACAATGGTGATTAAATAGTCACCATTAAAAACTTCCTAGGGCTCACCGTAATGTTTATTTGCCATCAAAACTGGTTAATAAGGTCAAACAGAAATGGATGGAGGAAAAATACAAAGATGTGCTTCATCCAAAACTTTTGTAGCCCACGAGTTTTCTATGGTCACTCACCACTTTTTCTAGTGGTGTGATCCACCTAAGATTAGGATATGCTTAATTTTGGGTATTAAGTCATAAAATGATCTTTAAAACCGGATGGACGGCATGGATACCCAACATATTCATCAAAGTGGGGCCCACACGGTAAGGGTAACACCTACTCCGCTCCCTTATTTCGTGGCCTCAAAGCCACTCACTTCAAATTCCAAAAACCCCCCCTATTTTAAGGCCTTGATCTAACCACCCCACATGAAAAACGACCCCTCGTTTCCAAAATTAGTAGAGGGCTGCCTAATCTCCATAAATAGCCCCTCTCTTGCCTTGAGAGAGAGAGAGAGAGAGAGAGAGAGAGAGAGAGAGATGGCTCGAATAAAAGTAGGTGCAATGGTCCTCATGTGTATGTTACTGTTGTGCCAGAAAGTGGTGGTGTGCATGAAAGTGGTGGGGCCCTGTCACGAACAATGCATGCGTGCTTGCATGAGTTATGAGGTGGCCACACATGAGGGTTGCGATTCCCAGTGCACATTAGCGTGTGAGATGGCTGAAGACGGAGACTATGAAGATGTGATTGATGGACCTTCAGGCGCCCCGACGATGACATCCAGTGCAACAAGGCTTTCCCATAGATGGTGGTGAAATGGACCACTACCAAATGATCGGTTATTGACTTCCTGTGTTTTTCTTAAGATACCAAGATTTGTAGATTCTTAACCTAGGCATTATGACCATGAAAGCCTGTTAGCTGATGATTTTGTTAGAGATCAGCTGTTACAAATGATGTTATTAAAAGGCCTCTGATTGCATTTAAGGGAGAAAATTATATATCGGTTACAATTTTCTCTATACGTTGGGACCTTTTGAACCCTCGAAAACAATGTAACTACAAAACAGTTATGGAGATTTCACTTACACCACAAATTTATATATTTTTATATTTCCTGCTTATGGACACCATCAAACCACGCCAGAGTATCTAAGTTTTTCTCCTCCCACCCGGCCTCATCCAAGACGGTAAGCGGTCCTTACCACGGGGCCCACCCTGATGTATGTATTCTTTATTCATGCTGTCCAAGATGATGATCATACTTGGGAATGAGCCCAAAAATGAAGTAGATCTGACTCTCATGTAGAGCATACCATAGGAAACGGTGGGGATTGACCATTAATGAGCCACAATCACTAGGTCGTGGCACGTTGGCAAGAGACGCTACACATCTTGGCAAGCGGCCACAAGTGCAAAAGCGTGGCCAAGAGTAACACTACATATCCACCGTGAACCACACAAACAGATGATGCACAACGGTGATCTGTCCGACCAAGCTGTCACTTCATCCAGGTTGTCAGATCAAACCCCGGTTATGGTAGAGGATCAAATGGGCGGGCTCCTATCAGCGGAAAAGAACATATCAACTTCACATTGACCAGTCTTGGCTAGCTCCATCGCTGAAATGAAGAATGGTTAAACCTCTCCTTAATTTTGAAGAGGCCTGGAGGAAGGTAAGAGATCCCGAATTCCTAATTGTACTTGAATGGACGACTTGCACTCAGAAGTGGCATTGGCAAAGATGATAAGCTGCTAAGCAAAAGGAATTGGCCTGCATAAAGAGTAAGCCTCGGCCAATAGCCATGCGACCACATCAGACGTTGAGAATTCCCCAACCAAGAGAAGAGCATTTGGCTGTGAATGCAATCAATTTGGTAGTGAAAACTGTCCCGGATGATAATTATTTACGAGCCATTTGAATGAGTAAATGGAAGTAAATGGGTGGAGTTACAAGTAAATAGAGGTAAATCATATTTGGGGTGTCTTTGGATGAAAGTAAATGCATGTAAATGGGCATATAAATGAAATCATCTTTAAAGGGAGAATTTGGAAGTAAATTGGGTGAAATGCTTTTTTGAACTCCCTTAAATAGTCGCACATTTAAGTAAAGTTGTTATTATGCACATGTTCGTCATACACTTGTCACACTAATAATACCCTGAAACAATCTAAATATGGATATATAACTAAAATACCACCAAAAGAATAATTCAAACTGTCCAAATGATGATCATTTAAATATGCAATTAAAAAACATTGGCAAGTTGCTTGTTTGGGATCATTTTATCTGTGGTCCACCCAAGGCTTGAAATTACATCATTTATAGCTAAAATATATATTTCAATAAGCTTATTACAATCATTCTATTAAATATCACATATGTATACTAAGTTGTGATATTAAAGCTAATTTGAGATATCACATATATTCTTGTAAATATATTGAAATTTTCAAATGCATTCAAATTCCTCTCCTTTACTCCCCTCCAAATAGAATATTTTGATTTTAAATGCATTTCATTTACAACTATCCAAATACAGCCGTGCAATCCATTTACTCCCAATTCATTTACCTCCAAATCTATTTCCCATTTTCTTCCATTTACAAGCTCCTAATTGACCCCTTAAATTAATGGAGTAGTTTATTGAAAAAGTTTTGGAAAAATGTACCAAAATGTAAATTCTATATTAAGTAGGTAGTTTTTTTGTAAAATTTTCTAATTTACTTAATTATTAAATATCGAGTCAAGTCTTCGAGTTAACCGAACCCCACTCAAATTTTCAATTAAAACTTTCCTAATACAAGCATCATGCAATTGAGGAATTAAAGGATCCTCATCAGCAAAGTTCAATCAGACGTGAAATTCTGTACATGTGAGGCCCATTGCCTGGTGATCAAAAGGTTCACCTAATGGACCTCTGACCATGGATGATGGGCACTCCAGTAATCTCTCAGATTGGAAAGTTGGATGATCTCAACCCTTTGACTAGTTAAAAGAAATTTCTTTATTAAAAAAAAAAAAAAAAAGAGGAGGAGAAAAAGAAGAAGAAGAAGAAGAAGAAGAAGACAACAATCTACTTTAAATGAGGAAAAAAATAGAAAATTAAAGGGTTAGGATCTAACAAATTGAAAGATTTCAGACGCATTTACCATCCACAGTGGGTCCAACAGATGAACCTGTTGGATCAAAAACAAGTGGGTCCCATATGTACAGAATCATGAGCTAAGCACGTTGATCAACATGTATACCTTGCTTAGATTTTCAGTATGTACATCAACTAATAATACAAAAATGGTGGTGATCCGCACGGGGAAATATAACATTTCGATTGATGGTCAAGAAATAAGCGTTTAGGAACGTAAGTGGGGGTCCTAGTTCATGCATCATGGCCTTCCGCTACTCTATGAAAATCAATGGAGTGTCCTGGTAGATGATGGACTATCCTGCGTGTTATTTAAAA
This sequence comes from Magnolia kwangsiensis, assembly GCA_037074715.1. NCBI lineage: Eukaryota > Viridiplantae > Streptophyta > Magnoliopsida > Magnoliales > Magnoliaceae > Magnolia > Magnolia kwangsiensis. The sequence goes on from CM073581.1 coordinate 106,358,699, forward strand.
GGTTTTGGTATATTGATGCTCAGGTAGAGCATATGACTCTTGATACGTAAGTACTCAAAATTTGTGCCCGAGAAGTACATAAGTCAAACCATCTAAATTGTCTCATAGGGGCCAATTCACAGTCCCAAAATCATATTGTTTAAAAGCCCAAATCTCTAATTCATGGTCCATGGATACTTGATTGTTGAAGTAGGATTATTGGATTTTTATTTTTTATTTTCATTCTTAACTATCCAATAAATGTCCACCAATTTGATAGTCAGATAATCAAACGAGCAGTAATATTTTTCTCCCCATTTAACTAAATTCAGAATCATAATTTCAACCATGGTTTTAAGACTCAAAACGAGATTAATATGACTTGTCTGAGTTGACTTGGACTCAGTTGGACCTGATCTAGTTTCATATTCCAAGTCACCGTTGACTTGAGAAAGTTATGACTCGACTCTGGGCTAGGCAAGTCAAATCAAGTTACCAAGTCTTTTAGCCATGATTTTGAAAAGTTTATTTGACATATTTGTATGTCATGTATGCAATTTCTAAATAATTTTTCAGTGCTTGAGCATTATCTGTCATGATCATAGATCATGGCGGGTCCATTTATCCTTCCCAAATTACTATTCCATCATGATCAGTTGGTGATCCTCTAAGCAAAGGACATCATTCGGTCTAGTGTATACGCATTGCGCTGGATAGTTTCCTTTTCCATTACAATCAAACTAACAGCTTTTTGTTCTATTCAATTCAAAGTCTATCACCACAGCAAGTCTAGTAAGGGGCCAGAATTTTGAACTGGCCCCACAGGCCATCTCTATTCAAGAGTGTGATTTTGTTAGGCCCAAGCCCAGCCTTATTCCATGGTTTGTGGGCTCATAGAAAATTCTCCCACACAGGTCAAGCAAACCACAACTTGGGTCTTGTCATTTGTAACTACGAGAAAGTATCAAAACTAATGCAGCACATTTGGGTCGATGTGACAACATGAAGATGGCCACAAAAGATGGATTCACTCATGAAATTAACGCAGCAACAAACTCAGGTCGATGTGACAACATGTAAAGATGGCTGGAAAAGATGGATTCACCCATGAAATTAACGCAGCAACAAACAACAAACGGTCTTTGAATACCTTATGAGCAGCAACAAACTCGGGTCGATGTGACAACACGTAAAGATGGCTGGAAAAGATCGATTCACCCATGAAATTAACGCAGCAACAAACAACAAACGGTCTTTGAATACCTCATGAGCAGCTCAAGCAATGAGAAGCTGAAAAAGTAACAACCATGATGATCCGCCTGTGACTCAAATGGGCTCTAGGCGATCACCTCTAGCTCATGGGATGGAAAAACCAGAGAACCCTCTGTGGATTAAATAAAAATAATAATAATCAATTCATTAACTGTTGAAAAATACCCATGATTCATGGACCAAACTATTAGTTTATTGGGCCCCATACCTGCTTGACCATATCCTAGAAATCTCCACAGAAATGCAGCAACCATCGACATTCAACTAAGAAGGGGCCAGAGATTGGATATTCTAGGATCTACCAATCTAGGAGGTTTCTGTCCAATAGGCAGCCATAGTGATCCCACCAAATATATGGTCAGGATCACTGGATCCTTGGCCCCACTTGTACAAACTGAGAAGATCCACCGACTATAGAATTTTGTTGTTGTGGCAGTGAGCCTGCACTTATCCTCTACGTCTTAACTTGGATGTTGTTGTGGTGACCTATGGGTGGCCCCTTATGTGCCCAGGCCTAAAATGGGGTCTAGCAGCTAAAAAAGATGGGCCCAACGGCCCACAGGCAAAATTCACGTGTGGCCCTTGTAATAAGCAGACTGACCTGAAGATGTGCATCTTATAAGTTATCTAGCCTGAATGTGAAGAAATGGCCCGACACTAAACGAGGCTGCATGTCTTTCAGGAGGATTCTACACTTTTCAAATATGAGCTGATAGCAGCTATGAAGGTAGATGACCTCCTAGTATCTCAGTTCTTAACACCCAAAATCATTACAAATATTTTTTTTTAACCAAAAAAAAGCTTATTACAGAAGTATCAACCATAACGACAAACCATATAGCCCCCTAACACATTAGGCCCCTGGCTGTTGTAAGCTGTTTTGGTTATATAGTGTTAAAGTGATAAAGTCCCTTAATATACATTGATACACCACACTCTGATAGCTTAAGCTTTTGGAGTAAATGGTTGTTTGACATGGTATCAGAGAAGAAGGTCCTATGTTCAAATCTCGAGAACAGCAAAGGTCATATGTTCAAATCTCGAGAACAGCAAATATGCCTCGCTAATATTTTATTCTCCCACGTCAAGACCTGGAAATCAAGCCCGGCCTATTTATGGTGTGAGTGTCCCTCCACCCTTCTCAATATGTTTGTTTGACATACCGGACTTCAAACCATGCCAGCTAGGGTCACTAAAGATCATTTTTTCTCTTTCCTTTTCTTTGGCTCAGCAAAATCTTAAATATCTTTTATTTTGAATAGAAGAAATGCATTTTGGGTATATCCCCTCGAGATTTCAACTTCCTTTTGAGAAACCGTTACCAAAGAGATTTTCTCAAGGTTTTGGAAGTGTTTAGTTGCAACAAATATCATGAAATTTCAAATTATTTCATGATTAATCAGTCTAATTTGGTGCAAAATATCATGAAATTTCATTATATTTGATGATTAATCAGTCTAATTTGGTGCAAAATATTTGATACAACTAAACCCACCATAGATAAAATATAAATAAATAAATAAATAAGAAGAAGAAATGAATGCTAGAAGCAGTCAAGCCACGCAAATGGAGGCTTACTGGTCCACCTACACAAGGACATAGATCATTTTGGTCAATATAGAAAAATGTGCCCCTGCTCATGTAGACCGTAGGTTCGATTTGAATGAATTCATGAATATCAAGATCATATTGTCTTAACACAAAAGGCCAATCAAACCAATTCAACGGCAGTTGGGCATATTATTGAAATGGGGCAGAAAGTGATAACAAATCAGATCAACCAAAAAAATATCAAAACAGACAGACTAGGACTAGATGTCCATTGTCTGCCAGAGAAATTTAACAGAAAGGCTTGCCAAACCCTTATTCCTTGACAAACATCACAGATGAAGAAGCATGATGATACAATCAGGGAATGGTGCGCTGATAAAGAGGCAATGCTCCCAGTGCTTCACGTTCTGCCCTCTCCTTCTTTACCTGCAAGAACACCACAGAAAGGCACATACAGTATTTAAAGAAAAAATAAATAAATAAATAAGACCGTCTCTTTGCAGTTAAAAGCTTTTTGCTGTCAAGAAAATAAACTGAGAGAGACTTTGATGCAGGATGGAATGATCTAACTTAATATGATGCTATGAAATTAAAAGACGGATTAACTAAAGCAATGGGATGACAAAATAAAGCTAATTTACCATAAATTCAAAAAAAATAAAAAAAAAAAGACTCGTGACGTCCAAATTTAAGCCTACGACAGTCCCGCAATGCGAATCTCATAAATTACTAATTAGCCGGGACCTATGAAAGATAGAACCACCACCCTAGCATAGGGTTAAATCTGAATTCAATGGAAATCATGTATCTTGTAAGAGTTTTGACATGTTAGGGCTGTTTAAAGGATAGGGAATGTGGGAAATTGGCTTGAGGTATCTAGGCTTAGAGAATCAGTGTTTGGAACATTAGGGTTGAGGTTTTGGAAAGTTCCAAGTTAGGATTTCAGATTTTGGGTTTAATGGATTTAAGATTTATGGTTTCTAGAATTAGGAATATGGGTTTCAGGTAATGGGAATTAGAGATTTATGATTTGGACAAGGAATTTTCAGATTTTGGGGATTTGGGTTTGGAAAAATTGGGAATTTTGGAATTTGGAAATTTTAGGGTTAATATTTGGTGAAATTAATTTAGGGTTTTGAAGAGGGAATCAAAGGGAATGGAAGAGTATTCGTAACGAGACAAAGGGACCATTATATAAAGCTATCTATATGTACAGCCACATTGGTACAAGCAGCAAATGATGGCCTACTGTGGTCGGTTTAGGCTTGGGATGGGTTGATTTAGGTTTTGGATGGTAACAAAAGAAGAAGAACAAAAAAAGTTAAGGGATGAAGAAGGAAGAAAAAAAGAAGATGGGAGAATATGATAAACTCTTAAGAAGAGAGAAAAGTAGAAAGGATAAGTACGGAATCACTCCCCGTTGTTTCGCACCACCAATCTAATCATAGGATGCTTTTTTTTTTCTTTTTTCTTTTTTTTTGCTTAATCTCAAAGCAAAAGGAGAGAACTCTCTTTCATTCATAACATGCATCATGGCTAAAAGATGGGAACGTCCAACCCTTTATAGTTTCAAAAAAGACTTTTTACAAAAAGGCGCTCTTAGATAAAATTCTCAACATAAAGACTCTTAATGAATTAAAAGTCATTCCTAACTCCCTAATCTCAACACAAATATGAGCTATACCAAAACAAAAATAACGAAACGACTAAACTATTTCATGGCCCATGGGAGTCCACAATCAAGATGTCCAGTGATAATGATTCAACCGTTAGACTGGTCCACGGTTGAAATCCAATGGTCCAATCATCGTGTCCACTCAATCCAACGATCTGATGTGTCCATCAAGCTCCCATATACAGCCCACATGCATCTTCCCAATGTAGAGTCTACAAAGATGCACGACATGCACATAGGGTCTTCAACATGGCCAAGAATGTGAATTGGGCCAAGTGGGTCACATGTAATGGTCATCTAGCCATTAGGAGACTAGCTCAACCCTCCTCTGGTACGTTGCTCAGATGTCCTCATCAAACTTCGCCATCAGAATTTTGGAAACAAAAATTGTGTCTGTGTTTTGTATAAAAAATTTAAAAGAAGAAGAAGCATTACTCATATGGAGGGTTATGCTTTACGGCAGAAGTATGCATTTTCTATTCACTACAGTCGGGAGTAGACAACATTGTATATGAAAGTAATTTGCAACCAATAGAAACGCATAACATCAAAACCAATTAGAATCGAGCTCGAAAAAAAGAGGCATTAGTGGAGAGTGACAACCTCACCCAAAATGCATTATGGTATTCCTAGATGGATAGGTTGGTGTATCAATCTGGGTTTCTCTAAAAACATAAGTAAAATGCCCAATGGGCAAGGAATTTCCTCTCTTCTTAAAAACCCAAGAATCATTGCTACTATCAAATGTTGGGTTCAAGTTGAGGGCTCTAGAAGGGCAAAGCGGAAGACCCAAAAGGAGAGTGGAGGTAGTAAGAAAAAACATGATGACCTATGGTTTAACTGAAGAAATACTCTTCGATAGGGTGGAATGAGTGGAATGGGATTCATATAGCCAACCCCAATTAGTCAAGAAAAGGCTTAGAAGATGATGAGGAAATGTTGGGTACACATGGTTTTTTGTTAATTAAATGTAACCACAATATAGAGGATGGGGTGTCAGTATTGATAAGGTATCACTTTATAAGTTATCCTAATGTGTCAAAACTGTAGATATTCTACCATAGAAAAAGGGTCTCGCGGAGAGTAGGGATACAAAGTTTCTAAGCCCGTTGGGTTGTGATTTACATCAGTAATGCATTGTAAAGCACCATTAGTATGATTTTACCACCATAAACCAAATACATGAATCGGCAATCAAATGTTAGGAGACGGGTAAAGAAATTTGTAATCATTACAATTTGCATTGCATTGCAATGAAAATCTCACACATCGGTTTATGGATATGATGATTTGACATTAAAGTAATGGAAATATGCCATCGTTATGATTTTACCACGATAAACCAAACTTGGGAATTGTTAGTAAAAATGCAATATTTTCAGGAGATAGGTAAAAGAATTTGTAACCGTTGCACTTCTACGGTACATTACTGATGTAATTTGCAATCCGCGCTGGCCCCAAAAGAACTCCATGATAGCAAAGTAGATAACCCTGGCCCTTTAAGGCGAATAGATGAGTCCGGCCCATTACCTAGTAAGAGAACTCGTGAACAATCAAAAGATGTCGATGTATCGATTAGAACAACTCAAAAGACGCCTCAAATTGCTCCTTCATACCTAGATGATTTTTATGTCCACTTCATGAATATTCAATGGACTTCATTGATCAGGATATCTCCAATGACCTTAAAGATTTATATAGAAGCCATTAATTTAAAGACTACCACGAATGGCTAAAAAATATGAACAATGAAATTGATTTTTTAGAAAAATAAATAAGTTTGTTTGAAAACTTAGTGACCTATTTGATGATAGAAAAGCCATAGGTCATAAATGAGTGTTGAGAAAGAAACTTCAGTCAGATGGTTCTATAGATAAGTATAAAATTAAACTAGTAGTTAAGGGTTCTACGACTAAAGAGGGGATAAATTATGTAAATATGTATTCCTCAATAGCTAAGGTTATATAAATTAGAATTAATCTGGCAATAGTTGCCCACTTTGATTTGGAACTTTACTAAATGGTATGTGAAAACAGTGTTCCTAAATTGTAAACTAAAAGAAACCTAAGGTTTTACTGTTAAAGGGCAAGAAGATAAAGTATGTAAGTTGAAAAAATCCTTGTATGGACTGAAATAGTCATCATGTCAATGGTATTTGATGTTTCATGACGAAATCCTTAAACTGGGATATTCGATTAACAAGCTAGATCATTGTGTGTATACTTTAATAGTGAGATAAGCTTTGACTATTTTGTCTTTATATGTTGATGATATAGGTATAGCTGGAAACAATCTAAAATTGATTGAAAGGACTAAGTTGGGGAGTTCCTAAGCACTTTGGGACGCTCTAAGTAGGGAAATTCCAAAGCACTCAACTGTATTGTCACAAGTGGTACACATTTGCAAAAGCCAAAAAAACCTCAAGATGAGTAATATTTTCCCAATGGTAAAACTACAGATTAGTAGGAACAAACCTGATGACATCTTGGGGAAGTTGGCCCTATTGGCCAAGAGGGAGATGTTGGCATATATGGTAACACACGTGTAGAGTAACCTTTCACTGGACTTATTTTTATTCAATCAAATTTATCCCATTTTCTTCTTCATATTGAGCTTATACATCTCTAGTTCATTGAAACTGAAAGAATATTTCCAAGGAGCCTTCCACTGGACTTGTGACTTGGTAAAATTGGAAAGTTGCTGAAGGTTTCTATAAAAGAATACCATCTTAAAACAACAAGAAAATAACCAAGAACCTCCAAAATATTCATGCATGTCCAATCAGTCGGCAATCAACAAGATCATATGACATAACTCTTCAAATCATCGACTTATTATCACGGCGACTTATAGGCTTCATGTGTCTTGTTTCTCCAATCATTGAAACGGGAATTCTCATCATTATGTAATGCAGGGGCATTTTCACACCGGGCTCGAGTAGGATTGTCTGTGGGATGTAGGGGCACACTCGGGGTGGGCGGCCGGTGTGAGGTGGGCCCTACCCGTGTGATTCGGGTGACTCATGTGAGGCGGCACCCATGTGATTTGGGGCCCACGAGGGGGTTCGGTTGAGGTCCTAACCCATGAGATGTGAGGCTTGGGCTATGAGATAAAGGGATTAATTCGCCATACTCTATCAATTCGAGCTTTTAGAGCAAGCGGTTAATTGTCTTGCATCATTATGTTTGCATGCACATGATCGCGTGTGTTCTAGACGTGTAAGAAGCTATACATGCAAAGAAAACTCAACTTTTTGAACTAGGCTACCCAAATGTGAAAGATGGGATTGTACAATGGACAGATATCATTCTTAAAAGCAATGTACTGCATACCCCAAGTAAGCATGCTAGATTGTCTTTATTTAGCCTATGTACATGAAATAATTCTATAGGCCCTTCAAGAGCTGCCAATTGCCACTGGAGCTAGGAGCCACGTTCATTGCACTAATTCCAAAGAGGGAGGGGGCAAAGAGCCTGTAAGACGTTAGGCCCATTAGTTTGTTTGAAAGTCCTTATAAAATCCTTGCAAAAATACTAGCTACTAGATTTTGTTTGATTCTCGGTCATGTATCTCCAAGGTGCATTTATTGAAGGAAGACAAATTTTGAACGACGCATTGATTGCCCACAAGTACATTGATTCTCAGTGCAAGGCAAAATGGGGTGCCGTGTATAAGTTAGATATTGAAAAAGCATATGATCATGTTGACTGTGATATTTTGGACTATATGTTGGGCCAATTGGGTTGTGCAAATTGGGTTGTGAAGGGAGATGGAAAAGATGGATCCAGGTGTGAATCTGATCTGCCAAGGCCTCAATCCTTTTTAATGGGTCACCCAAAGGGTTCTTCAAATCCTCAAGAGGACTAAGACAAGAGAATCCATTATCAACACTGTTGTTAGTGACGGTTTCGAAGGAAGTAAGATGTTGGACAAAGGTGTATAAGCAGTCTCATTAGTGCGTTCAAGGTGGATAACGAGGAGTTTTGAATCTCTCATCTTAAGCTTGCATAGTATACGATTCTCCTTTGCGAAGCGGAGGTATCTAAGGAAATGTTGTTTCCTTTGCCATATTTGGGTCTTCCTTTGTGCATCAGCAAGCCTGTGAAGCATTTGTGGTATAGGGTGATTGAGAGGGTTGAAAGGAAGTTGTCTTCATGACAAATATTAGCATCTATCATTAGGAGGTAAACTGATGCTTATCAAAGCAGCATTATCAAATCTCCTGCTTTACTTCTTGTCCCTATTCAAGTGCACAAAGGACATATTGGATGGATTGGAGAGGGTTAGACAAGAAATCATATGGCAAGAGGCGAAGAATGAGCATAAGTTTCATTTGTTGAAATGAGAGGAGGTTTGTAAGCCATATAAGGAGGGCAGGTAAAAGGAAGTTAAATGTTATGAACAACACGCTTCTGGCCAAATGGCTTTGGAGGTTTGGTGTTGAAAAGGGTGGTCTATGAAATAAAGTAATCTCTAGGAAATATGGTGTCAAGGAGGGACGGTGTTGGACGAAAGACGTTTTTTTGCATAGGACCACGGCTTTGTGGAAAGCAATATCCAGATTGGGGTCCAAAGGGGATTGGGTTATCCTTGGGAGATGGGAAACGGATAAGACCCTGGATGACATATGGTTGGGCGAGAGAGCTCTTCCTGAAGACTATCCGCGGTTGGTAAGACAGTGTCCGAATGCGAACATCACCATACATTGTTGCTTCTCTATCTCGGGCAATGGGGTAGTTTAGACCACTCATTGCCATAGGAACCTCTTAAGGAGGAAGAGTTCTTGAGTTTGATGAAGCGTCTCCTCAACATCCGCCCTGTTGCAGAGGTTAGAAACATGATGGTGTGGATTAAAAATAAATCTGGGCGATTCTTGGTGTGATCCTTTTACAATTTAATAGTTGAGTCTTCGTCGAAAGAAAAAGTGCATAGTTCTTTCATTTGGATCTACAGAACCCCTCCCAAGGTTGTAGCGTTGGCATGGATGGTCAAAAGAAACAAGGTGCTCACGGTCACTGTTGCCAAAATTATTATCGTATCATCATCATTTCAAAAAAAAAATAAATAAAAATTATTACTGTTTCACGAATCGTAATAAGGGTTGAATTGCACTGAATCAAAAATTGTATCATAAATTGTGTGATTTTTATGATTTTTGTAAATTTTGGAAAAAAAAAATGAAAATAAAAAATAAATAAATAAAAATTAAAAAATCATCAATCATCCTTTTATCATCAATATGCACCAAGTAATACCATGTCACAATAGTGTTAAAGGATTTCTTATCTTTCCTTTATTTTTATTTTTATTTTTATTTTTATTTATTTATTTTGTCTTTAAAGAAATTTTCCTTAAAAAAAATTCAAGGATCCTTTAATAACTTATGTTCTTGTGACCTTTCTTGAATGTAGAATCATGATGAAAAAGCGACATTTGATTTCTAACCATTATTCCACAATACATATAAATCAACATGATCGTAATTATCCATACAAGCATTCTAGATGAGTCATACATCAATTGGGTGTTTTGACCAGTTAAGAAGTAAGAAATCATAAATAACTAAAAAGGTCCATGATTTAACATTGAAGAGAATATATATCATTTAATCTCTTATAAAGAAAATAAAAATAAAATAATTTTCTAAACGATTCTTAAATCCCCCACCAATTTAAAAACATAAAATGAAAACCAAGTGAAGCTTACAATAGAAGAGAAAAAGTATAATTTGAATCGTAAATCATAGGATTCAAATAATAAAATCATAGGATTCACGTAAAAAGGGATTCAAGGTGGGATTTAAATGGTTTTGCTTAAGATTTAACTCAAATTGTAAATCGCAAATTGTAAGATTTTGGCAACACTGCTTACGGCTGATAACCCTCGAGGAGAGGTAGATGATGAGCATAGATGTATGTTTGATGTGCTTGCGGAACGAGGAGATGGTCGACTACCTCTTCATCCGTTGTCCTTTCGCTAGAGGGTTGCAGGATAGGTTTTCGGGCATATCTGGTGTGTCTTTGGGTGATGTCATGCTCAATTGAGAGCCTCTTTCTCTCTTGGCACAAGGGTGGGGTAGGGAAGTATAGGAGGATAGTGTGGAGGTCATCTTTATTGGTGGGTTTTTGGGTATTATGGGGTGAGAGGAACAATTGTTGCTTTTGCAACACCAATGGGGTAGGTCCTAAGGCATTTAGAAGGGCATATATTTTAGTAATGAACTGGGCCTTGAACTTGTCTGTTCTCGGCGACAATCCCCTTTCTTGGGCTGCTTTGTAATATGATGATGATGATGATAATCCTATGGAGCAATAGATAAATATATAGAGAACTAGAGATTTGGCGCTTAAAGGATGAAACTTCGAAGGAGGCAAATAACAAAAATAATAGAGAGTTAGGGAAGAAACACTTACGAGAGCTAACATATCTTGAAGATAACCACGAAATGGGGTCTGCTTTGCCTGTAGAGAATAACAAAATGAGAAATGTAAGTTACGGTGATTAAGTAAGATAGCAATTTACCCAAATGGAAGCCGAGAAGAAATTTGCACATCCATTTTCTTTCTTTTTGTTCAAACTGGTAGCAATAGATGGAATAAATGCTCAAATCATTGAGGTAGATAATAAAATAAATCAAACTTACTGAAAATAATAATAATAATAATAATAATACTAATAATGAACAGGTTAATGCTGAGGTTGGGGCATATAGGCACATGCAACTACGAGCATCTTAATGATGCATGAACAAAAGGTGAATTATATATGATACACAACCCACATTTTTGCACAGTGTGCACAGGTTTACAATTCTGGCAAGTGGAGCCCATGGATCATAACCTAGATCATTAGTCCACTAGGTCTAAGCATGGATGGACCATTCTTTACGATAATACAATCTTAACGTTTTGATTTGTGGCCTATAAATTGATGGTTAAGGCAAGATACAACAGAGCTCTACGTTTAAATGAAAAACTCGCAAAAGATTGAAGTTCCAGATTGCCAAACCATGAGCCCCACTTGTAAAAATTGAGAACCCAAGTATATTGTGCACAGACGCAAGTTGGTATGATGCAAGACAATTAACCACTTGCTCTAAAAGCTCGAACTAATAGAGCATGGCGAATTAATCCCTTTATCTCATAGCCCAGGCCCCAAATCCATGGGTTAGGTCTTCGGTTCCACCCCTCGTGAACCCCAAATCCATGGGCTCCGCCTCACACGGGCTCCAAATCCATGGGTTATGCGGGCCACCCATCCCGAGTGTGCCCCTGCATCCCATAGGCTACCCCGCTCAAGCCCAGTGTGAAAATGGCCCCGCATTATGGTATCATATAATTTGTCTTGAAAATCGCTTTCTTTCCACAAAAGAAAGAAAGAAAGAAAAGTAAAACGTTGTGGTCAAGAAATAGCAGAGAGTGGGATCACATGACTGGAAACTAGGTTTAAAGCAAACCTGCTTAATGAGAAACACGATGAGAGAATAAAAGGTGAACAATCTTGAGGTGATTATCATAAAAAATGGTTTTATCATTCACGTGCATAGAATTTTATTTATTTATTTATTTTGACAACATGGGTTGTCCCCGCCCCCTTTTGAGGCGGGATTATCCCTGCGGATGCAGGCAATCACCAGCAACCATGTGCATCGGGTAGTGCCGAGGAGGGGGGTCGAACACACGCCTATAGGGAGCAAACCCACGGTGCTAGCCACTCGCCCAAATCCCGTTGGGTATGTGCATCAAATATGTTCAGTCCCATTTATAAAATCAGCCCCAGTCGCAAAGGGCCTGTTTGTATACCATCCACTAACTTTTTAATTTATGTAAGCCAATAAGTCACTTTTTTAACTTACATTAGTTTGGTAAGCACTACTGTAAAATTAACTTATGTGGCGAAAGTTACTTATCCCAATAAGGGTTTTTTTTTTTTTTACCTTTTACTTTTCTACTTCCTTCTCTCCCTCTCATATCTCTATGTGATGGATGGTCCATATCACAGGAGGCACCACATTGTAGACTGTCCACATCGAAGGTGGGGCCCACACGATTGATAGTCGACATCAAAGGTGGGCCCACATGATGGATGACCCATATTAACGTAGGCCCATATAATAGATGGTCCACAACAAAGGTTGGCTCGCATGATGGACAGTCCACATCAAAGGTGGGTTCCACATGATGAGTGGTGGATATTAAAAGTGGGCCCCACATAATGGATACTAACATTGATGGTGGGCCTCACATGATAGATGATCCATACCCTAATGAGGATACTTCACATCGAAGGTCAGCCCCTAATGATGAATGACCCACATCCAAGGTGGGCACCATGTAATGAATGGCCCACTTTGAAGTTGGGCCTCTCATGATGGACAGTCCACATTAAAGATGGCCCCTGCATGATGGACAACCCACATCCAAGGTGGACCTGCATGATGGCTAGCCCACATCGAAGGTGGGCCTCAAAAGGTGAATGGTCCACATTGAAGGTTGGCCCCACACAATGGCCGATTCACATTGATGACAAGGCCAAGTTAGACCTAACATAATGAACGGTCCACATCAAAGGTTGGCCCACATGATGGACGGTGGATATTAATGGTGGACTAAACAAAATTGGGATAAGTACTTATATGATATTGGAAATCAAATATGCTTTTCTAAATTTTGGTCGATAAGTACGTTGTCATTTACCAAACATACTAATCTGCTAAATAAGTAGAAACCAAGATTAGCCACTTGAGGTATAAGTAGCTCATGTAAAGTAACTTACAATCCAAACGTGCCCAAAAGAGTCGTGACAAAGCAGAGGTGAGTGGTTACAATGTCATAACAATCAGGAAACGATTATTGGCTCTAAATAAATAAAGTGGATATTTTCTTTTTCAATCTGCTACAAATAGACTATCGCACTCCAAAACAATTCTACAATTAAACACAGCCAATAGGAATGTGATGAATCTCTTTTCCTTCCCCAACCAAAATAACCTGTTATGAAATCCAAGTTCCCACAGAATAAGCATAATTCTCTAAATTGGATCCTAGAAACACGTATCAAGTTTCAGAAATCAAATAACGACTCGAATGAACTCTATTGAAGAAATCGGACCAGATGAAGAGAAAAAGAAGGATGGAGAGAGAGAGAGAGAGGACCTGGAGATCAAGAGGCAGGTATTCGTGCTTCATGGAGAGATCCATGGCGCGCTTGAGACGCTGGTTCCTCGCGAGGACGATCTCCCGAGGGAGGCGGGAGAGCGCTTCCTTGATGTCCAGATCTTCCTTAGGGTCAAAGAGATCGTCGTATCGGAGCCCTAGAAACAGAAATTCCGAGAGAGACGGAGAGAGATCAGCTACCCTAGGAGGGAGGGAGGGAGAGAGAGAGAGAGAGAGAGAGAGAGAGAGAGAGAGAGAGGTAAAAATACCGTATTTGCGGAGGCGATTGGAGATGGCTTTGCAGTGCAGACGAGCAAACCAATTGCGGGAAGGAGAGAGGAACGACTGCAATAGCGACGGCGCCATTTCCCTTCCTTTCTTTCTCTGCTAACTCTTTCTACTCTTTACCTCTTCTTCTGCAGTGCAGAGGAAGATAGACGGAAGTGACGGAGGCGAAATTCCCGCAGAAGTCGTTGAGGGAGGGCCGCCGGTTCGGTCAAGTCAGGTCGCGACCGTGGGGCCACCTCTATGGATGTGCTGTATATCCACGCCGTCCATCCGTTTTTTCAGCTCATTACAGCATATAAATACAAAAACGAATCAGATCTAAATCTCAGGTGGACCACACCATAGGAAACTGTGATGATTGAACGCCGACCATTAAAAACTTTCTAATATCCATCGTGACGTTTATTTGCCATCCAATTTGCTGATGAGGTCAAAATGGACGAAGGGAAAATACAAATATCAGCTTCATCCAAGACTTTTGCGGCCGAAGGTTTTAATGGTCAATAACCACTGTTTCCTGTGGCGTGGTCTACCTAATGATTGGATCTGTTTCGAATTTGGGCCCAAGTTCTAAAATGATATATAAAAACGTATGGACGGCGTGGATACAAAAAAAAAAAAAAAATCATTTTAGACCCACGTCCACGATCTAACCAAACGCGAACCGAAACCGCGCACTTTGAAGACGGAGGGAGAACCGGCAAAGATCGCGTCCAGACATTTTGAATTCTGTGAAGCCCTGACGTGGTGAGATTTGATTGCCCTCGTTCCCCTGTCGCCAGCTGTTAGAGATGGCCATGCTTAGCATATCCCCCGACTTTGGAGCCCATCGTGACGTATTATCTTATATCCATGCCGTCTATCGATTTCTCCGGCTCTTTTTTAGTGAATGAGCCCAAAATTGCATGAAATCCAAATGTCAAGTGTACAACACCACAAGAAACAATGGTAATTAAACATTACCATTGAAAACTTCTTAAGGGCAAAAGATGATATTCTTGTGATCTCTTTATCCATGTCTGCGTGACCGTATCAAGTGGTTGATGGTAAACAAATATTACCATGGCCATCAAATAGTTTGTATTGGTATGCATTCAATCACTCACTTTATGGCGTGGTCCACTTGAGATTTGGATCTGCTTTATTTTTAAAATCATGCCCTAAAATGTGCTACCAAAATGGTTTTAAAAAGGATGAATGGCGTGGATATAAGGCATATGTATCACAATAGCCCAACGGTCAAAGATCCATCCAAGCCGTGTCTCTTTGAAAGAAAGGGTGTCAATGGACCTGGCTCACCAAAATCAGAATTTTGAATAAGCCCGGCCTGAAATAGTTTAAAATATGAGCCAAAACCAACCTAGGCCCAGCCCATTGACAGCCCTACTTGAAAGTGGGGGTGTGTAGGCATGAGCAAGCGGGTTAAGGACGGGGGAAGCTTTGTTCGCATTGTTTCACTAAAGTCCGAACTTTCTGTAACTGGCCAAACACTCCCGCCCAAGCCTACCCAGATCATTTAGACCAGGCTTAGGTCAAGCCGAGCCAATGACTAAAGTTGAAAGAGAGGAAGATGTGAGGAAGACGATGAAGATTGGAACTACTCCCATCACAATTAGTCATTCAAATTGGAATTTTTACTCCAAGTTTACCTGTGATTAGTTTCATTGCTTGTCACGGTTATGTTATCAAATAAATATTTTGGTCAATATCTTTTTGAAGGTACAATTTTTTAAGTCAAAAAGAAAAAGAAGAAAAAAAAAAGAAAAAGGAAATAGAATAGAAAATCCAAACCTGACCGGCAAATGAAATCTGAAAGTGTTAAAATAGTGATACCAATATCATTATGGGTTCATTCCCTTTTCTTGAGCCCATATGACCCTAAATAATGCTCAATTGTTAGTAAACTTTTGAAGAGGTATTTTTAGTTTTTCACTTTTCAAATGATAGCTTTTAGGGTAAGCTATATAGGACTAAGGTGGAGTATCGAATTTTAGAGAGAATGAGTTTCTTCTTGCACAAGAAGGTTTCATGAAGGGAAGTTTTCTTCTTGAAGGCTAGATTTAAGACTCCATACTTTTAGTGTGGTGCTCCAAAAAAAAAATTCTTAAAGTATTTAATATAAGAAGATCTATTGCTAACATTACATTGATGGGAGGTTTTTCTTTTAAGCTTTCATTCAATAGAGTTTTGTTGCATTCTTAAATAAGGTACTCCATTTATTAATCTTTGTAATCTCTCCTTACTATAATGATATTTTTTTTTTCACTTGTGGATGTAGCCGAAGTGATAAACCACGCATATCTTGTATTCTTATGTGGTTGTATTTGTTCAGGTTTTCTTCATTATATTCTTTCTATTTATTTGCACATGATCCTTACATATTCTTTCTCATTAAAATCAAATAATATTTGATTTTGGTGGCGTGTTGCTTGGGCGATGATTCTAGTCGCATTAAGTGGTAGAAGGGGGTTATAATTATTTCAAGCGGTATCGAAGCTTTTGGGTTTGTATGGTAAATTGGAAGAGGTGGCTATTAGTAGATTTGAGGTAGAGTAATTTGATTGGGAAAAGAATTTTTAACTTTGAAAATTAAAAGTTTAATATTTGTTAGTTCAACAAGGGCAATACAAAGCATTGTCCAGTAAGGCAAAGAAATCGAAATCTATGACCGATGATGATTGGAATGAGATGAATCTCAAGGCATTGTCTACTATCCACTTGTATTTGGTGGATAGTATTTTATTCAACATAATAGGTGAGAAGACCACGGCGGATTTATGAGAGAAGCTAAAAAGCTTATATCAAACAAAGCCTCTCACACAATCAAATTTTCATAAAGATAAAATTGTATGCCCTAGGGATGAAGGATGGTACAAAATTTTTGGACCATCTAAATACATTCAACAATATTATTTGTCAACTTGAAAGCATAAGCTTGAGAATGGAAGAGGAAGACAAGGTGGTGGCATTATAATGTATGTTACCAGAGTTTTATGACAATTTGATTACATCATTAAGTTATACCAAGGAAGACTCACTCAATTGGGACATGGTTTTGTAGTGCATTGGTTGCCAATAAACTTCGAAAAAAAAGGCATCTTTAGGAAGTTCAAGTGGTTTCGGAAGTGGAAGCTCTTATGACAAGAGGAAGGTTGAATAACCGTGGTAGCAAACTGAATAATTTTTCAAGAAGCAAGTCTCGAGGCCGTTCAATATTAAGGAGTGGCGAAAGCTCTTGTTGGGTATGTGGCAAGATTGGCCACTTGAAGAAAGATTGGTAGAAAACGAAAACAAAAATCTGAAAGAATCTAATTTAAGCAATGACAAGCAACTTCTCGAATCTAAGAATGAAGCTAATTAAGTAGAGGTATCAACATCGACGTCGATTGAAGATGAGGTGTTAATGGCAAGTTCTAATCCGGTATTTTATCAAAATTATATACTCCATAGCAATGTCACTCATCATATGTGCCCTCATCATTTATGTTTTAACACGTATGAATCACATGAGAGTGGTATTGTATTGATGAGAAATGACTCAACTAACACAACAGTTGGGGTTGGTTCAGTTGTATTAAAGATGTTTGATGAAATAACTGTAAAACTTAAAAATGCGAGTCATGTGTCAGGATTGAAAATAATCTCAATCATCCTCTCAAAATTAGATTCGGATGGTTGTAAATTTACAAGGCAAGCAGGAGTACTCAAAGTCTCAAAAGGAGCATGTGTCATCGTGAAAAGGCATCCTGCTTGAAAAATTGTACAAGTTGCTAGGAAGTATAGTGATGAATGATATGGCAATGCAGTTATTCAGAATGGTGAACTTCCATTGTGGTTATGGCATAGGAGGTTGGGTCACATGAGTGAGAGAGGTGTGGAAGTGTTGTCGAAATAAATTTAATACCCATGATAAAGTTTGGTGAAAATGAATTTTGTGAACATTGTCTCTATGGGAAACAACATAGGTTGAAGTTCTCAAAAGGTAGTCACACAAGAAAATGTGTGCTTGATTACATGCATACATATGTGTGGGGGCTGTCATCGACTACTTTATTTGGTGGTGCTCCATATTTTGTCTAATTTACTAATGATTTTTTAAGAAAAGTATGGGTGATCCAATAGTGATGTGTTCATGGCTTTCAAGCATTTCAATGCCGAGGGGGAGAAGCAAATGGGGCTACATCAAAGCTCTGAGGACAGATAATGGAAGGAATTTACTTCAGATGAATTCCTCAAGTTTTGCAAAGATGAAAGAATCAAGCAACACTTCATGGTTGTCTACACTCCTCAACAAAATTGCGTGGCTAAAAGAATAGACCATACACTAATAAAGGTTGCTAGAAGCATGTTAGGTAATGTGAGGCTTGAACAAGAAATATGAGCAAAAGTTGTTTCAACGACTTGCTATCTTGTTAACCGATCACCATCTATGGCTCTAAATGAGAAAACACATCAAGAGGCATGGTCTGAGATTTCCTATGATTATTCTGAATTGAAGATATTTGGTTGTGGTGCTTTTACTTTAATTCATATTTTTTGAATAAATAAGTTGGAACCTAAATTCAATAAATGCATTTTTTTTGTTATGCAAATGAGCCAAAGGCTTATCATTTGTGGAATATGGTGGCTAAGAAAATTATCATTAGTTGGGATATTCATTTTGATGACTCTCATGTACTTATACGAGGTTCAAACTATTAAAATGAGGATAAAGAAGGTCATTTTAAAGATGTACTGGAATGTTCAATTCCAAACATTGTAAATCCCACGGATTAAGAGATGATCAAGTTGAAACTAAATGAATTGAAGAAAATGAAGAAGATGGTGAAGAAGAGGCACAACCTATGATGAACTGTCCACATAGTGGAATTTGTCAACCAACATATCTCTTATGTGGATCCTACGACATTGAAGGTTCTAGTCACCAAAGATTAAGAACTAAGCTCTTTTAAAGAAGCTATGTAAGATGAAGATTTGGAAAATTGCAAGAAGGCCATGCAAGAAGAAATGTTTGCACTTATAAAAAATCAAACATGAGCTTTGAGAGAATCCCCAAAGGGTCATAAAGAGGTTAGTTTCAAGTGAGTCTATAAAATCAAGGCGAGTGCAAGTGGTAAAATTGAAAGATACAAGACAACGATATTTTATGGAGATTTTTGCACCGGTGGTAAAACTTGTTTCGATTCGATTTGTTCCTATACTCGTAGCTTTGCTAGTGTAACGCCCTGGATTTCGAGGGTCGAGCAAAGCTCAACTCCCGAGATCCAATGCATCACTTATGCAACATGGATAATAATGTTTAAATGTTGTTCATATCAATGCATTAGACATTAATGAGATTATACTAAAACAGTATATCATACTCCAAATATAAATAAGATATATCAAGTTGAAGATTGAAACAAATATATATATAAGTATGTAAGGGTATCGCAACCTCTAGAGTATGAGTATGATACCGGCCTGAATATAAACATGTATTGTTTTAAGTTTTACAAAATATCAAAGTGTTCATGTCCAACTAATCCATGTATCCCTATAATCCCGTCGAAGCAATACAAGATCTACATACACTCGCCTGATAATTGAACATAGAAGAATTTCTCCTCTTCACCTATGAAGTCCAGATCAGCTGCATAAACTTCGGCATCGTCTGCATGTAAACCAAAGTCTGGTTTGTGTTTTAAAACACCGTCCTAGAGTGGGAGTGAGTGACCAACTTAGTAGTACTATAAGGCAAATGTTAATATGTTATTAATTCAATCAAGCAGTAATGATAAAGCAATACAATAATCACTTCCTAGCTACTCTTGTTAATACAGATATAGTGTACAGTAATGATACATGCCCTCGCACAAAGCTCCTTCAAAAGCGACTCCGTCAACCATTCGCGCATGACAAACTCTCTAAACATGTAACTTCCTCACTAAAGCACATGCAATGCGATGTATGGTCGTGTTAGCCAAGTAATTAATTAGACTTATTCATACAGCAGATTCGGGAGCTAAGGTACCTCCCTTTATATCATTAATTAACCCGAAAGATTCATCTAGGGTCGTCAATCCTAGTTAATCACATACGATAAGCAAGTTATAGGACATCACCCCTAACAAAAACCAGTGGATAGGCAAATTCAAGAGTTTATACTCGAGGTCACTACGGGAAGGCTCGTCACCTCATCGTAGGCTGACAACTCAAATACAGTGTCCCATACCGCAATATTCAACTTACGAGTTTGGGTTGCTCACTGGTCAATACGGGGAGGCTCATCGCCCCAGCATAGGCCAACAGCTCGACCATGATGTCTCATACCACCATGCCTGGCTCATAAGTCTTAGCAAATCGTGGTACCATGGCTGACATAGGCCTTTACATTGATAAGTGGCATCTTAGATTCAAGTAGTGATGTCCATACATGGTAAACACATAATAGGCCCATCGGTTTATTAGACAAGTTCGATTGGTACGGGCGCACACCGAATTAATCGACATGGATCGCTTAAGTACTCCCCGTGGCCTAACCACTGTCTACAATCATCGTACGACTCGGATTCACTGAATATATCAAATATGGTGAGACTAATTTGGCCACTCAACGAAAATCATTACTGATTGCTTGGACTACATTGCAGTCCTAATCTTACTCAGATGGAGCATATAAATGCATGTGAAAGTCATACCAGCATTTGACAAACAATTCAAATCAGTATCTAATTTGAGCATTTCATCAAACATATTGAACATGTTATCAACATTGCATTTCATCTATAAATTTGCATACTCAAAATTAAGATTACATGAAAAATTTGAGAATCTTATCTCAATATCCTTATAAAATACATTTCATCAACAATTTCTCATTCAGACATTTTATCAAATACTTAAACTATACATTACCAAATACATAGACTAGATTAGTTACGACATAAACTATAGCAATTCATTACACAAAGGATCGTGATACATATGACAAGCATGAATTTTAGATTTGTAGTCATGACAGGCACAAATCATAATTTCATATTCATTCAAACATATCAACAAACACATGGAATGTATCTCATATTCAACATAGTTCACACATGTATGATTTATCAAAAATGTCGTAACTAATATCATATGGTAGCAATCAAGTCAGATATAAATCATTGCTAATATTGAAAGCCTTAAAAACCATAGCCTAAATGTTTATAGTCCGCACCCTTCGTCGTAATACTCATTTTGAACTCGGTTCGAATTCTATGTTCATGAAAACAGAACAACAGACACCTAAGAAATGAAATAGGTTAGTTATTTCATTGATTACTCTATTTGGATTCCTAAATCAAGATTAGGATTATGATTTCTTACCCAAATCGTAATTGGAATGGATCGGTTAGCTATATGTAAAGGTGATACAGTGCGTGGACTAGCAGGAAAGAATCACTACAGCAAACTCCAAGAATTTTCCCTCACTTCCTACTCTTTTCTCTTCCTTTCTCTCTTCTCTCTCCTAGGGTTAGAAAAAATTCGTATGGGATAGGAATGGGGTGGTTTAAGGGCTTTATATAGGCCTAGAACTGGTGCAAATAGCCCCAGGGCCATTTGGTATACTTAATTTATAACCAATGCATGTCTGTTTTTGACAAACAGGGCACATAGGAAGGCCCATTATTCACTTATGTCGTAGGGGGAGTTCCCTGACAATAGATCTATACCAGGGTGTGTTTTCGATGTGTTTAGATATGCAGATCGACCGTGAATGACCTGTATCAGATCAACGACACTCGATTAGGGCCACAAGTATACCAATATGTGCAGAAAAATTTTCATGATCCGTGGGTGAGGTTCGGTCCGAAATCTTCAATTTTGCGCGTAAGCGAACGACCCAATTTACTTAAGTTTCATTACATTTTCTAAATATATTCGCGTTTCTCACACACTTCGCTTAGGGCTCAAGTTGCACGTTTTTGGACACTATTTGGGTTCGATTCCCACAATGGTTGTCAAGCCTAATAAGATGGTTATAACCTTATAGTTTCACGATCATCAGACTTTCGACATGTAGTCCAAGTCCGATACGGAGTTTTAATGTGCTCCCAAGAGTAACAGGCTTTTGGAATTTCTCCTAGGTTTTCAAGCAGTGTTGAGTTAGCGATTTTGATGATTTTGGGTCTTGTTATTTGTATAAATAGTGGTTCAAGCTAAATCCACTAATTAATCTAGTTCAATATTTAATTAATTTTCACTTAAATTTTTCAGGATACGATCTTAAGGGATTTCTGCCTGAAGTGATACTCGAGTCTTTATACGAATTTTTCCAAGACGTTATAGCTAGATTTAGATCTTAAGCAAATAGATGTAAAAATGACACTTTTACATGAGAATTTTGAATAAGAGATCTATATATATGAAACAACTAGATGGGTTTGTGGTAAAAGGCAATGAGAATCTTCTATGTGAGTTGAATAAATTATTATATGGCCTCAAGCAAGCATCAAAGCAATAGTATAAAAATTTCGACTCTTTTATGTCGAGTCTTAAATATAAAAGAAGTGATTATGACCATTGCTTGTATTTTAATTTTTTTAGTAATGAAAATTTTATTTATCTTAGTTTTGTATGTTGATAATATATTTTTTGTATCCAAAGATTAGGGAATAATTGATGAGTTGAAGAGTCAACAAGTGAAAACTTTGAGATGAACGATTTAGGAGCAGTACATCAAATCTCTAGAATGGATATAAAATAGATCGACAAAATGGAACTTTATCACTTTCTCAAAGGAGGTTCGTTAAAAAAGTACTTGATAAGTTTGGCATGAGCAAGGCAAAGCTGGTAAAGACTCCATTGGCCGTTCATTTCATGTTATCTTCTGAACAAAGTTCAAAATCATAGGAGGAAAATGATATATGGTTTGGGTTCCGTGTGCAAGGGTGGTTGAAAGTTTGATGTTTGCTATGGTATATACTAGGCCAGGCATAGCTTATGTTGTTGGAGTACTTAGTTATTTTATGACAAATTTGGAAAAAATACTTTGGGAGGCGCAAGTGGATACTTTGATACTTGATAGGTACAAGTAATCATGTGCTTACACATTGTAAATGGGTAAAGGCGATGCATGGTGTTGTCAACGTAAAATTTGTTGGTGATCTTGATAAGTGAAGATCAACCACAGGATACGTATTTCATTTTGCAAATGGTCCTATAAGCTCGATGTCAATGTTTCAAGGAACAGTAGCATTGTAAACTATGGATGCTAAGTTGATGGCAGCAATGGAAGCTTGTATGGCGGCGGTTTGGCTTCAAAGACTTATGAGGGAGATATGTTTTGTTTGTAAACCTATGGTTTTGTTTTGTGACAATATGAGTGTAATTTATTTGGTGAAGAATCCGTTAAACATTAGAGAAGCAAGTGTATTGCAATTCAGCACTATTTTATTTGTCAAGTTATTAAAGATAGCCAAATTCATTTTTTGAAGGTAGGAACAAAAAACAATGTGGCGCACATGCTTACAAAAATCATTCAGGTGGATAAGTTGGATTGAAGCTTGACTTCTTAGGGTTTCAAGGCAATGTAATGATGGTGGATTGACAAGACTAGCAAGTGATTTAGCTATTAAGGTGGAAATTGTTAAAATAGTGACACCAAGATCACCATGGGTTCATTCCTTTTTCTTGAGCCCATATGACCCATGTTTCATAAGAAAGCGATGCCCAATTAGTAGTGGACCCTTGGAGGAGTATTTTTTACATTTCACTTGTCAAAAAGGTGGTTGTTAGGGTAAGTTATTGGGGGCTAGGTGAAGTTACAAATTTTAGAGAGTTTCTTGTTGCACGAGAGGATTTCAAGAAAGGGGGTTTCTTCTTGAAGGCTAGATTCAAGACTTCATGCTTTTAATGCGGTGTTTGAAGGTTTTCTTCTCAAGGTATCCTATGTCAGAAGATCTATTGCTGGCATGGTTTTTCTTTTAACCTTAGATTTAAGAGAGTTTTGTTGTATTCTGGAAAAAGTTACTCAAATACTTGATTTTTGTAATCTCTCCTTGCTATAGTTGATTTTTTTTTGCCAGATCACCCATAGATGTAACCCGAGTAGGGAACCATGTACATCTTTTGTGGCTGTGTTTGTTGAGTTTTTCTCTATTATCTTTTTTTTTAAATTGCACATGCTCTTTGCATATTCTGCATGCCATTGGAATCAAATGATGTTTAATTTTAGTTGTGTTGCTTAAGAAATGGTTATAGTCGCATTAAGTGGCTGGCGGTGGTTTTAATCACTTTATAGACAAATCTACGAGAATATCTATTTCCAAGTCATACTGATTTTTCATTCATGTGAAAATGAACCATCAAGCGCCAACGGCTCACCAAGAACGTCATCTGGCACGTGCCCGACAACCATTGCGTAACAATGAATGTGGCCGGTAGGCATTTGCCAAGTTCAAGCATCTCTGTGTGTGTGCGCACATGTGCATGTGCGGGAAGAGTTGTTGTGGTTACCGATTGGGTTTGTTTGGTATGTAAAACATGATTTGGGGTGGATAGAGAAAGGTAGAAATAGAGAGAGAGATTAAAGTTTTAAGCCATTGATAAGGCAAAATGGTTGAGAAGGGAGGAAAGATTTTTGGAGAGGGAGATGGAGTTCTAAAATTTGAATCTTTACAAAATCGACAAGGCCGGGCCGGATTGACAGGCTTTTGGACAACAAAGACCAAGCCCGGCTCGATTGACACAGGGGCACAAATTTAAAGCCCGAACTTGGCCCTCGGGCCTGATTATCTAGCTCAAGCCCGGCTCAATGCGAGCTAGGCCCGGAAGCCCATTAGGCCAACGCAGCCCCGTGACAACCCTACAGACACGATGAGGCCAAGAGACATGAGTTCAGTGAGGATGTGAAGTTGGGGAGCGGATTACCCCAACCTCACCTAAGATGGTCCAACCATTACCGTAGGGCTCACCTTGATGCATGTATTTTATATCCATGTTGTCCATTTATTTTTATTTTTTCCATATCATTTAAGTGCATCGTCATGAAAATAAACCATATCCAAATCCCGGATGGACCATGCTATAGGAAATAGTGGTGATAAGGTTACATAACTTGGATGAAGGGGAAACAACATAAGATGGTTAATCGCCACTTTTTCCTACAGTATGGTCCATGTAAGATTTGGATTTGCTTCATTTTTAGGCTAATGCTCTAAAATGATCTAGAAAAATGGATGGAAAACATGTATATAGAATACATCAAGATGGGTGGCTGAGCAGCACCATCTTAGGTGAGGCCGGATGCACCTAATATGCTCTCATGACATTGAAAGTAAGAGATGAGCCACACAAAAGCTAGTTTGAAAGTGGTCTCAATGGACGTCACAAGGGGCTCAACTTATCAAATATTTCCTTGTCCAAGCCCCTTGCCTTACCAAATCTAGCTCTTTGAAAGTGGTGGAACGAATTTGGTGAGGCCAACGAACCAAATTCAATGAGATGAGAAACACCAAGTTCAGTGAGGCACTCACATGGCAAGATTGGATTGGGCCACATAAAGCATGTTTGAAAGTGGTCCACTCCACCGACGTTATATAAAATTGGACCAATCAAATCTCATTACATCAGGGCTTTACTTGATTAGCCCCAAAGAGCATCGCAAATAAGTTGCACGGAGAGGATACTTGGGATCACCTGTAGCCGACCAGTGGTCTGGATCGGATAAAAGCCACTCGCCGGATTTGATGTGGCAGCCATTGGATCCGTCGTGTGGATCCTCATGGCAGTTGAGATAATGAATTTCACCTTGAAAACATGAAAAAGTACCGGCGAGAATCCCGCCAATATGAAAAGCCCATTTATCAGCACAAGATGACTCTTATCATCCAAAGGACAAGAAAAAAAAAATGCAGTAACAATACCGCATCATCACCGATGGGGTCTTCCAAGGCCTCTCTCTCTCTCTCTCTCTCTCTCTCTCTCTCTCTCTCTCTCTCTTCCCCTGATTTTAAGAATTAACGCAGAGGAATATATTGATAAAAAGGAAATAAAAAATAAGAAAGTAAAACGGCGTAGCTCTCCTGAGATAGCAGAACTGCTACATTGTAAGAAAATCAAGATTACAATTTACAGCCTTAACCGAGCAAGTAGCCCATTTGACCAAGAATTGGATTGCCTTAGGGCCTGTTTGGGAGCGGGGATCTGGAACCCCCAAGATTGGAAACCCCCTGAATTGGCAATCCTTTGAGTGTGTTTGGCACCTTGAAGTGTGAATCAACTTTAATTCAAAAATACCTATACATGGCATATTTATGGGGGTTTGAATTTAATTACTAAATCAACTTTAATATCTCCAATCAGTGAGATATATAATTTTTGACACTATGGTTGTGATAAGCCTACTAAAATATATGCTTTGCCCAAAAATGATGAAATTCCAAGTCTCAAGTGGATCGCAAGCACAAGATTATGTCTGAGTGACTAACTAACGATTTTTAATCGTTGATTAATATGGACAATGTTTGGACGATGCTGGACAATATTTGGACGGTGCTGATCTACATGAACAATGTTTGGACGGTGCTGATCATCGTTAGTGGGCTATGTGCCCAGTAGAATGATAGCGTACAGTGACATACATTTATACATGCAAATATTGAAATGATTTTAGGTGTAATCCAAGCTCTCACCATGGATTACAAACCCCCTCAAAGAGGGGATTGGGAACCCCCTGGATTGGCAATCCCCCGTTGCTTTTTGCTGCCAAACAACCAAGGGGATTTGAAACCCCCTCTAATCCCCTCCAATCCCCTCCAATCCAAGGTGCCAAATGACCCCTTAGAACTGACGAACCCCGCCAAGTTGGCTTTATCGTTGAAGCATCATCCGTTCTTTTCGACCCAAATAGCCAACCATACAGCAAGAAGGGCCATTCGCCAAAGAGTATAGAGAAGTGAGTCTTCCCAGGCCTCTTGATACTTAAAGAGTGTGGAGAAGTGAGTTGGTGAGAGTCCTCTTTGGGTAAGGAGTGTGCTCGGAAAAAGTTTCTCAGGAGAGGTATCCTTTGTTGATTGATGTCTTAAGTATGTAAATTAACAGGTCCGTTGATGACATGTTCAATGCCATCAAGCATATTTCAATGATATCAAAGTCGGCTTGATGTCATCGGTAAAATTAGGAATTTATCAAGTTGCTTGCTAAACAATTTGGGTGTCCTATTCGATGTTATCAAAGGTTATTTGATGACATCGATGGCTTGCTCGATGCCATCAGTCAAATCAGAAAAATTCACTTTTAATCGCTGGAATGTTTTGGTTTTTAGTTCGATGCTATTAAATAGGTTCAATGTCATCGATGATCTGTCAATGCTATCGAAGTCCCATGAAACAATCATGAAGAAAATACGAAAAATTGTGTAAATGCGGGATTTGTTTTCTATTTCTATTGTGATTCACTTAGAGGCTATATATATGGGTGTAATCAAGATTAATGGTATCTAAGATCTTTCTAATTCATTCATAAGGTTTTCAAAAGCTTGTAAAGAGATATTCGAGACTTGTTTGAATCGAGTATTCTCTCTATCTTTTATAATTCCTACTTTTATCGTGCATTACTATTTCTTTGTGCCATGAATTTTGTTCGCAAAATGATTTTTCACATTAAAATCATGATCTTTGTAATTGGACTTAATTATGTGATTGAAATACTTTATTTGATTTATGATCCCCCACATCCTTCACATAAAAAAACATGTCAATCTCAAGAAACATTTATTGGTCAATGGAGTAGAGTTGGAATCAACATACCCAATTAATTCTTTTTATGCAAGAGTGTTTGGCTTCTCTCTTTTGAATATCCACAAGTTCTTAACAACATCCGACATATAACTTTCAAGCTCTTATTTCTTCCTATATTTTCTATTTTTACCCTGTTTTGCCCACTTGAACTCTAGATAATGGTTACTCACAGGACTTCTATTTCCGAAGATAAACATACAGATGAGATAGAGAACACATTCTGTGTTGGCAAGGAAACGTTCCCAACTCATTCCTTACTGCAGTACGGTTCACTTGAGATTCTAATATGCTTCAGTTTTGGCATGAGGCGGAGAAACGGATGGACGGCGAGGATAAGATGCATCATAGTGGGCTCACATAATTTACTCTCAGCACGCAATCCGCTCTCTTCCGCATGGAAACGGATTGGCTACTCCCCCTGCTACCAGTACCAGTGGCGGACTGATGGTCGGTACTCTGTAGGCTCCATTACTGCTACCAGTACCAGTAGCAGACTGATGGTCGGTACTCTGTATGTGTTTCATCCATGCCGTTCATCTATTTTCTAGATCATTTCATATTGTTAGACCAGAAATTAGGTATATCTTAGTCTCAAGTCATTACAAGAAACAATGTTTAATGAACGCCGACCATTAAAACCTTTTTGGGCCCATAAAAGTTTTGGATCAAGCTGATCGTTATTTTTTCCCTTCATCTAGGTCTGTATGACCTAATCAACCGATTGGATGTCAAATAAACAGTACATTGCGCCTTTGGAGGATTTTAATGGTGGATATTCAATTACTATTGTTTTCCTGTGGTGTGGTCCACTTAGATTTATATCTCTCTCATTTTTTAAAAGAAGCCCTAAACTGATCTCTAAAAATGGATCAAACACATACATCATGGTGGGGCCCACAGATCACCGACCATCAGCCACCCGGCTGGTGGCAGGGGGAGTAGCCAATCCGTTTCCCTTCCGCATTAGTCTACGTGGAAGCGCACGGACGGACAGGAAAAACGGGGTGCGCACTGCGCACCAGGTGCAACTTAGCTTCCCTTAGCAGAGGCGACCTATAGAGCTCAAGAGGTCGGAGGGTTGCGAAAGAAACGAAGAGACGGATGCCTGAAATGCAGGCATACCTAGTGGGCCCGGCCTCGATCGACGGTGTTGGGTTTTTCTTCCCCAGCAGGAACCCCAACAACATCTTGGCTGGCCTACTCAAATGGGCCCACACCAGCGGCCGGAATCGGAGGGCTCATCGCCCCGGCCCATTAGCTGCAATCAACGGCGGTCAAGACCACTATGCCGTCCTTGGCCTCTCTTCCCACGCTTCCTCGTCCGACATCAAAAGAGCTTATCGCCTTCTCGCTCGGAAGGTTCCCCTTCTTTGCCCTCCATTCAAGAATAGCTGTGTTTTTCAAATCGATTTTGCTGAATTCAAGGATTCCGATTGAAGAATTATATAATTCCAAAGGAATCTGATTCTAATGTAATCAATAACCAACTGTGTAACTGAAGCCAGAAAGGTAATTCCGTTAATTGACGTTCCGGTTTTCGCTTTGTTTGGATGCTATATTGAATTGAATTGTGATAAATAGTTTGATAAATCAGTGTTCATGTTGATGGGCATTTTGAGTTCATCTCTATTTTGAGTGCATTTCGGGGTCTTTATAATATTGAGCTTTTGTGGGGTTATTTTGGTTATTTGGTATCATTTTTCACTTAAGAGGTTATAAGGTCGTTAGAATTAGTTTTGATTTGTTGATGTTAGTTGTGATTAGCACACTAATAACCAAGATGATGAAATGATTGCAGTTTGGCCCTTTCCTCTCCATTGAACTAATTGTAAGAACTCTATAAAGTGGGCCTTATTGATCAACGGTCTGGATTGTCCTATAGTTTGGACTGTGTGATTGGGTAAACCAGTGGGTCCCACTTCAATGTGATCTGTGCAATATGTCTGCGCAGGTGTGCGTAAAAGGGTAAAAGGACTGGAATGCTATAGCTGTGTTACGTAGACAGCTTGATCCTACAGCATGGCAGAAATTCGAGTCCCATCTAACCTTTCGTAGAAAGGGTGTGAAGGAGAGGAAGATCCTGGTTTTCTTTTCTATGGTGTTCTGATTATTCATCTATGGCGTCTCGGTTAGGTAAGCTAATCACAACCCAATCCAAGTACTGCATCCAATCACAGCCTTGACAGAGAACAAGAAAAGCATGAAAGAAATAGAAGTTTGAAAAGCTTATGGTGTAACTAGTTAGCTGTACTTGCGATGAACATGGAGAACAAAGGAGTGCGAGGACCAAGGAGGTGATTATGCGACACTAGGGCATGCTACTATTTTCACGAGGCTGCCACCATATGCCCTTTCGGTGTCCATGTGTTATGACTTACAATGGTTTAGATGGCCTAGCTTGATGTGTTCTATCAGTCCCAGGGCTTTTGGGATATTGGTTAGGTTGTTAACAGTTGGTATTAGAGCTAACACCACATCCCATGTTCTAGTCATGGGGTGGGCAACTTGTGAAAAGGGCTACCTGGACAATCAGACTGCCGCTGCCATGCAGTCTCCAAGTGGAACTGACTACTTACAAGAAAGGCCAAAGTGAGTGCTGACACATAATAGGCTGTAGTGGACATCAGCTGCGGAGCATGGTGGTATTATGTTCCGGTTTAAAGGGCCTAGCTTGGTGTGTCCGATCAAATCTTAGGGCTCTTGGTGTATTAGTTAGGTTCTTAACATCATGTGAACTTCTCTATGAAAGGACCCTAGTGTTGCTGGGTCACTTCCCCTTGTATGAGCCAGTGTGCAGCCTAACCTACAAGTCAAACCCATACAAGCTCAAGAGTAAAAGGACCCATGACCTCAAATTGCACATGGACAAGGACAATTTGTAAAAATAAGCATTTGTGCTGATATGAGTAGGATCTGCATAGTTTCATGGGCTATTTTGACACTTTGAAGGAACTCCACGGGTAAGAATGCAAAATGGAATGTGATACTCAGGTGTTCGATGAATTGCTGGTGAAGAAGGGACCACTGTTAGGCTGTGGATGACCGGTCACAAAACATATTTTCAATGAACATGGCAAGCGGTGAGGTTATTCTTAGGTTTTTCAAAGTTTTCCATGCTTGCAATGGCTGTAATTTGTACCTATTGTACCCCTAGCTGTTTGGATTCTGCCATTTCACACTGGGACAAACTGCCCATATTAACCAACAAATTCATTTTGCATGTTCCTACCCGCAATGTTACCACAGATGCCATTTTTGAGGTGTTGAAATAAACTTGCAGAAACTGTATGAGGCCATATGGCCACATCCATGTGCTAATACACGTGTCAACAAGCGCATGTGCCAGCAAAGAGTGGGGTTCAATTAACACTTGCAACTCCCAACATGCTGATGCCAAGTGTCCACTCTTGAAAAACAAGATCAGTCATCATCTTGAGGGCTGAAATCAAGACTACTATCAAATTCATTATGCAACACTTTGTCCTTTCTTGTGGTGCAATCATGAGGATGTAGAGAGGCTCCTTTGGAAGTTTCTATGAAAAGGACCTAAAAAGAATAGGATGCTTCAACCTATCAATTTGAAATGCGACTTGCTACTAAAACAGATGGTTACCTGGTACAACCTGGTTATTAAGCCAATGAGATCTCGACACCTGAATCGTGAAGAAATGGACAAGCGTACAGTCCACAAGAATATTTGAGTAGAGGGGGAGAAATGACTTTAATGATATCAAACTTTTCTTAATACTTAAGAAAAACTTGCACTTAGAAATTTTGGAATGCTTACCTTCCATCCCCCCAAATGATGTTTAATGAGGATCCCCCAACTAAGAGATTGATTTCAAATCAATTATAGTTTATTTAATTAATTTTATTTTTTTTTTTGAAAAAAAAATCTACCTAAGATGGTAAGCCTAATAATGGCAAAAGCAAATCTAAGAAATAATCCTTAAAATCTTCAATCACATCTTTAAATCAGCCCCATATTATTCATCACATTTCCTTATATCTCCCACAAATACAAAATTGTGGTTCTTGATATTTAGCCCTCAAATCTATAAATAAGCAATAAAAAATCATCACATGTTGGGCCGTACGATGGATCATGGGCATGCATCATTCCTCCTGGGTTGGAAAGAACTTGAATCCGGAGAGTTGAATGCTTCATACAAGTGGTAGAGTTTCGGATCCAATTGTTTCAATGCATCGGCTGTGATCCATGTGTATTCAGAATATGGCTTGTTTTTCCATTTCACCAAGTATTGCTTGTATCGGCCTCATCAGGTGTTAGTGGTCCACATGCAACACTTGTTCAACTTATTCCTTCTTTTTCTTTGGGAGCTATTTATCGATATCAATATGTGATGCAGGACAATTAACTACTTGCTCTAAAAGCTCGAATTGTTAGAGCATGGTGAATCAATCCCTTTATCTCATAGCCTAGGCCCCACATCTCATGGGTTAGGAACTCAGCCGAACCCCACTCGCGGGCCCCAAATCACATGGGTACCGCCTCACACGAGCCACTCACCTCACACGAGCCGCCTACCTTGAGTGTGCCCCTGCATCCCACAGGCAATCCCACTCAAGCCCGGTGTGAAAATGCCCCTGCATTAATCACTCCCGGCGAGGAGTATCGAACATGAGACCCCTCGCTCTAAAACCAATTTGATGCAGGACAATTAAACACTTGCTCTAAAAGCTTGAATGGTTAGAGCATGGTGTATCAATCCCTTTATCTCATAGCTTAGGCCCCACATATCATGAGTTAGGAACTCGGCCGAACTCCCCTCGTGGGCCCCAAATCATATGGGTACCACCTCACATGAGCCACCCGTTTTACACAGGTGGGGGCACACCTCACACAAGCCACCCGCCTCACACGGCCCGGCCACCCTGAGTGTGCCCCTGCATCCCACAGGCAACCCACTTGAGCCCAGTGTGAAAATGCTTCTGCATTAATATGACTTCATCTATATGTTAGTAACCTCGCCACGTTACCCAAACAAATATGTCACGTTGAAAATCAGGTAGATGTCTAAGTCATCTGGCAACTCGATCTCATAAGCATATCATCACCCAACTTCCTCTAATCTTGTTAGATTTGAGCTTGTTGTAAGTTTCCCTTGAAGGCCTTTCTTTGCAGGGATAAAC
Source organism: Magnolia kwangsiensis (assembly GCA_037074715.1). Classification (NCBI taxonomy): domain Eukaryota; kingdom Viridiplantae; phylum Streptophyta; class Magnoliopsida; order Magnoliales; family Magnoliaceae; genus Magnolia; species Magnolia kwangsiensis. The sequence goes on from CM073581.1 coordinate 106,391,539, forward strand.
CATAACCAAGTCACATTCTTTATATATTTTCTCTTGTCGATGTTCATTTGTAGCTTCTCAATACCTAGTGTTGCTCTGTTCAATCTTCTTCCTTATTCGAGCTTGCAAATCTTGGATGTGCTTGGCGAAAGCATCAACGTGTTCGCTAACTTCTTCTTGTACTAATATTGGTATTAAGTTAGGTACATGATGTTGACATCTTCCATTTACAATCTCAAATAGGAATTTTTCAGTGGTGCGATTTACGGAGCTGTTGTAAGCAAACTCGGCTTGAGGTAGAGCCAAGTCTCATTGAGATATGTTGTTGCTTATGGTACTTCTCAAGAGGCTTTTGTTGACCACCTCGGTTTGGCCATCTGTTTAAAGATGATATGCATTGGAGAATTTAAGCTTAGTCTTCAACCACTTTTGTAAAGTGTGTCAGAAGTGTCTCACAAAATTTGAATCATGGTCCAAAGTTATTGTTTTGCTACCCCGTTAATGCAGGGGTGTTTTCGCACCAGGCTCGAGTGGAGTTGCCTGTGGGATGCAGGGACACACTCGGGGTGGGTGACCCATGTGATTTGGGGCCCACGGGGGAGGTCTCGTATTCGAGACTCCTCACCGGGAGTGATTAATGAGCATTTCACATCGGGCTCGAGTGGGGTAGCCTGTGAGATGCAGGGATACACTCTGGGTGGGCGGCCCGTGTGAAGCGGTACCCATGTGAATTGGGGCCCACGAGGGGGGTGCGGCTGAGATCCTAACTCATTAGATGTGGGGTTTGGGCTATGAGATAAATGGATTAATTTGCCATACTCTAACAGTTCGAACTTTTAGAGCAAGTGGTTAATTATCCTACATTACCCGTGAACTTACATAGTTTTTGTGAAGAATACATTGGCGATATGCACAACGCCTATCCTTCTTTTGCACGGAGTGAAGTGGGTCATCCTCGAAAAAACACACCACAACGAAAATCATATCTAATCCCCCTTTGAGCCTTAGGAAGACCCATAACGAAGTCTATTGAAATGTCCACTTATGGTGTAACTAGAATGGGAAGCATATAAAGGGCAATATTCTACACATGACCTTTGGAGTCTAGGCATTGACAATGTCGTGCTAGAAATCGTTCAATGTCACAGTGCATATGAGGCTATTTTTTCTCCACCATGGCAAATGTTTTATCTCTTCCAAGTGACTGGTTAGTCCTCCTCCGTGTAGCTTTGGTAGGAACATCTCTCGTAACAATCCTTCGAGAATGCGTAAGCAAAAACTCTTGAAAAAATATCCATCGTGTGAGATGAATTCACACTTTGGATCTTAGCCATCCACACATTTGTTGAGTACTTTGCCAAAAATGGGATCCTCCTTGTATGATTTTTTTAATGCCTCAAATCCCACAACCTTCAAGATGAGTGTTCTTATTAGAACCACCCTCCTTTTCAAAGCATTTGCCACTTTGCTATGACTTCTAGTTTTGTGACGCAAAGGGAAGGTATATTCTCATAAGAAAGCCATTCACTTTGCATGACGAGCACTCCACTTCTTTGGGAGTTGAGATATCTCAACAACTCATTTTTCAAATATAGAATGAATTCTTGATGAATTACGTAATGCCTTTGTTAAAAGTATTTTGTACATTATGATTCGTTAGACCGCAGTGAGTGCATATGTGGTCTCCTCTAGCACCATGGCCACTCCCAAATGCAACGAGAACCACTTTTTTCTTAAGTTCTTATTAACATACTAGGGTTTTGGGGACCTGCAAACCAGATCCAAATATTAGGGATTTAAAAAAGAGAGTTTCATGGCCCAAATTACTCCAATTTGTGTTCTGACACCATGTAAAATATGGAAATAAGGCTGGTTTTAATAGAAACTAGAGAAAAGAGAAGAGAAAGATGGAGAAAATAGAAGAAAAGATAAAGAAAAGAGGAGAGAAGAGGGGATGACTACTCAAACCTCCTCACGTCTCTCTTCTTTTTTCCCTCTTTTCTTCTATTTTCTCCATCTCTCTCCTCTTTTCCCTAGTTTTTGTTAAAACCATCCGTATTTCCCTATTTTACATGGTATCATAGCATGACTTGGACCGACCTCTCTTTCTCGAATCCCTAATGTTTGGATCTAGCTTGGAGGTCCCCAAAACCCTAGAGGGCTGATTTGAACTTAAGAAAAAGAGGTGATTCTCATTGCATTTAGGCAGAAAGCATGTTGTTTTCTTTGATTTCCGTCAAGTAAATGGAATTGCTCTCAAAAAAGGAGCATTGGAGCCTCAACTTGAAGATGAAGGCTTGCTGATTATTTTGTTAAGGTGTTTTTCCTCCAGTTACTCTCGTATTGGACACAGTTTTTTGATATCTTTCAAAAAAAAAAAAAACATATCCGTTGAGTTGTGTGGATGTTATTGATGTGTGTTCTAGTTGATGAGAGGCTGAATATTCTATGTGATATTGTTGCGAGGGATGGTTATGCTTAGACTTGTTTACAGATCAACACTTGTTGTTATAAATTGAAGTAAATCAGTCCCTAGCCTGTTATGAGTCGAAAGGTGCTGGTAGTGGTTCCTTATCACTAGGAGAGGTGCCTGGACCTTCGTTTAATGCGTCCATGACCTCCACGAAACTGAATAGGAAGAATTATCTTCACTGCGCTAAACCAGTTGAAGTTCTCCTCTTGGCCTGGAAAAAGGATCTATTCCTCACAGAATCTAAACCAAATAAATCTGATCCTAGATTCAGACAGTGGATGTGTGATGATGCCCAGATTAGGTTGTGGTTGTGGAATAGCACGGAACCCAAGGTGAGCTCTAATTTAGTGTTTTTGAACATTGCGAAAGATGTTTGGGATATTGTGAGAAAGATGTATTCCTCAAAGCAGAACATCTCGCTGGTCTATTTGTTGTATGGGGAGATTTTCTCGTTTCAAAAGGGAGACAATTCCTTTGGGGGGTATTTTGCTAAACTTACTTGCAAGTGGGAAGAGCTCTTGATATATCATCCTATTACTTTCGATGTTAGTATTATGAAGAAGCAATTGGAGGTTATGAAAGTAGTGAAGCTTCTATCTGGTTTGTCAAAAGAATATCAATCAACTAAAGATCAGATTCTAAGTGATATGTCAATTCCTTCAGCCACAGAGGTCTATGCTCGATTTCAGCAAGTTTTTCTTACAAATGACTTGGATAGCGCTTATGTTAATGCATCTGATAAAGTTGTGTTGGCCTCTTCATTTGGTTTCATTGGTGTGCATGGAGGCCGTGGAGGTTGGACAAGTTGTGGTATGTAGCGTTGCGGCAGAGGTGGTAGACTACCAGGCAGAGGTAGAGAAGATTGCATATGCACTCACTATGGTTTGAGTCTGACAAATCATACTATGGACCACAATACTTTTAACGGCCTCTAATGTTGTAGTGATTGAATTACTGCATAAAACTCAAGATCATAGGTAGAGTAGTTCTTCCGTGCATCATTAGGCTTCTCTCTAAAGAGGCAATCAACTTTCCTTCCCAACTTAATGCTGTGCTAATGCTGACATTTGAAGCGTTGCTTTCCACTTCGAAGACTTTATTAAAGTCCGAAATTGCTAGAACTGGAGCTCTATCATCTTTTTCTAGGGTGTACTAAAGCTTTAGTCCACCGCCGTAGCGAACTTGCCTCCATACATGCAATTGGTGAAAGGTGCAATAATTGTATTGAAATTTTGGATAAATCTTTGGTAACATGTCACCAAATCATGAAAAGAATGGGCCTCAGAAATGGTTTGTAGGGTGAGTCATTCCGCAATTACTTTGATTTTCTCTTAGTCAACCTTGATCCCCTACTATAGGTATGTTATACCTAAAAAACACAATACCATCAGCTAAAAACGGAGCACCTTTAAAAGTCAACAAATATGACTAATTCCATTGTATATCAAATATTTGTTGTAAATGATCAAGGTGAACAAATGAATCAAGACTAAAAACATTAATATCATTGACATAGATAACTAAGAACTTCCTCATTAAAGATACGAAATACCTCTATCATAAGCCTCATGAAAGTGCTCGACGCATTTGAAAGGCCATGACGAGCGCTTCGTGCAATCCGTCTCAAGTCTTAAATGCAGTCTTCCACTTGTCCCCAGGCTGGATACGTATATGATGATATCCGCTCCTCAGGTCGATCCTTGAAAAGACTTGTGCTTCATGCAACATGTCCAACATATTTTCTAGGTGAAGAATAAGAAACTGGTATGTGATAGTAATCTGATGGACCACATGACTGTTCATACACATCCTCCAAGATCCATCTTTCTTGAGGGTTAATAATGTAGGAACAATACATGGTGACGTGCTTTTTCGAATTAAACCCATCTATAACAACTCAGTAACCTGATAGTGGAGCTCGGCATGTCCGACCGGACACATTTAGTACTGTGCAAGATTCGGTAGACTGGATCCTAATACTAAATCAAAATGGTGTTGAATGTTCCTCACAGGAGGAAGTCTAATTGAGAGTTTTTTGGGCACCAAGTCTTCATACATATGAAGGAGCTCCTGTATAGGAGGCAGAACATCTGACTGTTTTGTGTGTTCTGTAACAACCAAGACATAAATGATGTTGGTCTCCTTGTCTTCCTCTTCAAACTTTTCTACACTAAGAGATTTCTGGCCCCAGTCTTTATCAAATTTGGGTATTGGAAGATGTTTCATCAGGTGCAATGTGATATTAACACTATCCTTGATGAAGAAATAGATATTAGCCTGAATCAAATGCACCATATCTTAATCCCACAACCATAATCTCCCCAACAAGGTGTGGCATGCATCCATGGGAACCATGACACACCACACCTCATCCTTGTAATTAGATCCAATAGAGAATGAACTAAGCACCTGTAGTTAGCAGAAACTCCCCCCCCCCCCCCCCCCCCCCCCCCCCCCTTTGAACTAATTAATCTAGCATGAGTATGCATGGGTGCTTATTTTCTTTGAGTTTTAATTTGTCAACAATTTCTTGTGAGACAATGTTCTCATTGCTCCCCACCATTTACCAAAAATGTGTATAGCTTCCCACCAAAAGTGTAAGTGGCGTGGAAGATATTGTGTCGTAACCATTGCTTCTCATCAATTCCCAAAGCTATTGTTATCATAGCCTGTTGAATGTCATATACATCTGCTACATCTTTGCCACCATACATCCCTTCCCCATATGTATGTTCTTCATATTCTATGTCATCTTTAGCTTTCATTTGCATGCAGTTGGGAGTGTCTTCAATATATTCTTTTTCCTCGGTTTAATTTACTTTAATTGTGGACTGATATTCATGATAGTGAAAAGAAGGATGTTTCGATTGTCCACACTTAAAGCATGTGAAAGGAGTGTTGTTATGCCCCTCCTTGGGCATACTAGCGCCTCTTCTATAACCACCTCCACCCAGATTTGGGTTTAACTTCATTCTTGGACGTTGGCCCATCGTCCCTCGACCATTGGGATGTCCCGTGGTCGCCTTATGCGGAAAGTTAGTATGCTGTCCGATTGTTGATAATGATCCTCGTGGGGCACCAAATCATTTCCTGAGTTTCCAATTGATTATCTCCTCAGATTTTAATACAAGTGTGTATGTATCAAACATCTTAAATACATCTTTAAAAGCCAATTCATTTTTTTAAATGTCCGGATTAAGACCATTAAGATATCTTGAGATCTTTTTGTCTTCATACTAATGATACCCTGCCTGTGATGTCGATCTTAAATACCAATTGGTGAAGCTGTGGTGATTCGTGGAGTAATCCAAACATACATAAACAAGTTATAACTTTCATGATCAGCCTTAGGGTCCATCAGTGGGCTGCATTTGGCATGCATGGGTAGCCATGTGGCACCAAAACTAACCATGCGTGCTCCGACAAGAAATAGCCGTGATGCAGGTCTGATCAGCTATCTTCTCACTGGTTAGAGTGATAGTTCTCTATCCCGCTTTCATTTGTCCTGTGTCGATCTAGCAACATCACTCTTTTGCATACATTAAATGCTGTGATAGTTCTTTTTTACCCTTTGTGTTTTTTGCTAGGCTAAACATTCATTTTAAGACTACTAACAATCTTATGCTGCCTTACTCATGTCAACTACAGTACCATCCTGATGTTAGTAAGGATTTACAAGCTGGCGAGATGTTCAAGAGCATCCATCTCGCATGTGAGGTAAGCCCCCCTGAACCTCAGCTCTTACAATGTGTACTCACCACCACCCCCCCCACAACCATTCCTCTCTCCCTCGCTGGAGTGTGGATAATTAGGCATTTGTGATATTTCAAATATTTAAGTAGCCGGATGTCCAACTAGTTCGTGAAAACTAGGGCCTAATTTGTTGCTGTCTATCCAACAGGTACTATCCAACAACGTAACAAGAGCTCAGTATGATAGCTCACTTCAGTTTCAGGAAGTTACAAGCAAGCCATGGAGAAGGAACTGGACCCAAGAATTCGACGAGGGATTAAGGATATACAGATGGGCTGAACTGAGGCAGCGGATGCGGCAAGAGAAGTACTATGATCCTGCCTACGAGAATGATTCTCACTCATACGGTGAAACTGATATGTATGAAGAAGCCTCCTCAACTGATGAGAGAGGGTCTTTCAGTGAAGTGCTGTGTTGCGCCTTCTTCACATTATTCTTTACACAGACGCTTGGGTCTCGGATATCTCTGACACTGTGTGGGCTGTCAGCTTTGCTTGACAAGCAGCTGGATGCAGGATATAAGTTGGGTTATTTAATTGCATGGATTTTGGGCGGCCGAGGAGGTATCTTGCTTACTTTATGCCTGTCGTTTGCGAGCTGGCTCTGTGGCAAAAGCAACAGTAGCCTCGTTGCTGTGGTGGTGGTGGCTATGTGGGTCGGTGCAAGCGTGGCAAGTTTCATTCCGCTTCCTCAAGGTGCGCTTCTTACTCTATTGTACATGTCCATCAAGCTTCAAGTTGATTTAAGCTAAGGCCATTGTCATGTTGCTCTCTAATTAGTATTAGTGCTTGCATGTTTAAAAACATTTCCAGGCTTTGCTAAGCCCACATGCGTATGCAATAAAGCTCATGTACACGCCACACATGTGTAAGCATGGCATGATGCGTCTGAGATCCAATCCATCCATCAGAACAGCACCACTATATTGATGCCCTAGCCGAAGAATCAGGCTAATCCACGAGTCAGGTGGGCCACAGTTTGCAAAACAAATGTACGAATATGAAAATTTTGGTTGAAGTTTTCCAACCCATCCACCTGTTTAAATATAAGGGACCACATGCTGATTGGACCAGATTTTATTTTTGGAAATATGCATGTAAAAGGTCAGACCAACCTAATAGGATGGATGAGATCTCGCACTTATGTGCCATGCTGGCACATGTGTGGCATGTACACATGCTTTATCACATAATTCTCAGCATGTGCTTAGCAAAGGTCTCTTACATTTCTTCACTGGTAAGGGGGTTTGTATATATTTTTTGTTCATGAAGCGTTACTCTACGCTTGCTAATGTCTGTATAGCTGTTCTGCTTTAATATGTTACAGTCCCTGGTTTTTATTTTTTCATGAAAGAAAATTTTTACTGGGAAGTGGGAGAAACTGGTTGAGCTGTATACAGTATGAAGTAACTCGTGCTACTTGTTTGGTGCCCCATGCTGGACAGTGGCCCGTCCAAAGTGGAGCCCATTAGATGGGCGGTACGTATTACCCAATGGTAGAGCCACAAGTGTGGTGATGATGGGTGGGTCACCGTCCCTCCCATCCCGTCATAATTATATGTAGGCCCAACCATTTCATGCTATCCAAAAATTTAGGCCCAGGTGAGCCCACCCCTTGTTTTTTTCAGGGCCCACCATGATGATTATATGAAATCCACTACAAAAATGTGGGCCCAGGTCCCAAAATCAGCCCTATCTGTGATTCAAGTGAACCACACGAAGGGAAATAGTTTGGAGGCTGGGTGGCAACCTTCCCACTGTTTTCACTTGTGTGGCCCACCTGAATGAACGATAGACCTGATTTTTGGGACTGAGGCCGAACGTGGACTGACATATCTGATGTATGGAATGAAGTTTACATGCACATCATGATGGGCCCTACCTGTGCCTGTCAATGCATGAGATGTAAATTGCTTAATTACAGTGGTGCGTGGGAGATTCGACCTAACACTAGGTGCGGCTTGGATGTACCCCAAATCACCATTTGGATCGGTGATCAGTGATAATTCGGATGGATATCCATATGGAAAGGCATTCGTAGTTAGGTGATTTCCTGAGAATTGCCAGGAAATTGCATCTAGGATAGGGTCTGAAAATGGGTTGGGCTCTGGCCCTGGCAAGAATCAGGCCGAAAATGCCTTCTCTGGCACTGGCCCTAAAGGGCTGGCCCCCGTGTGTAAATAGTGGATCGATCAATGGTTTAAAAGTCCAATGTAAGAATTTTTCCTGGGTATCTCCTCCATCCTTTGTGGGACACATAAATGGTTTTGACCATTGAAACATGACCCAAAATCCAAGAGTACCGTTAAACTACAAATGCACGTTGAATGGGAATGGATCACAAACATCTTTGAACTATATTGCCTGGTTAGAATTGGGCCTAGATTTCAAGCCCAGCCCTGCTGTTGGGCAAACTTATGGGGCCCAACCCTAGTCCTACAGGGCAGGACCACCTGGACTGGGCGGAGCCACCCAGCCCATTGCCGCCCCTAATTGCTACCCACAGCTAGTAGCTATCGTGGCCCAATTTTGACGTGAGCTTTGACCTGAACCTGCTCCATCAGTAATTAGGCTCTAACTTATGTTTCAGACCCACCAAGAGGTCAACGGGTTTATGCAAAATCCAGAAATAATACAAAAAGCTTTACAGGTTTTGCTTATAGTCAACCACCCCATTGTCAAAGTTGGGCCCTTTCATCTGCAATAGTGGGCTAAAGATCCATATAAGTCAAAAGGAGCATTGAGGAAGCTAGAGCAAACAAAAAGTCCAAAGATAGCAACTCCCAGTGTAGAGAATTTTAAATGGCTAGGATCATCTCGTCAGGGTGACGTCTCTTGTTTGTGGGCCGTTCATGGTTGGACTTTCTTATTATATGGTCAAATCCTTGAAGAGAAATGGCAGAGATCCCTAGATTAGCTCCCTTATAACCAAGGTTTGAAGTATGTATTACCTAATACAAACGAGTTTTCTCCATAAAAGATATAGCTGTATCAGCGCAAAACGAAATCGGATTAGGCAGTACGCTCTTATTACTGAGTAAACTCAGTTGGGCCCACCTTGAATGTATGTGGTCTATCCACGCTGTCCATCCGTTTTTCCATCTAATTTAAGCGGTCGATCTCAAAATTAAAGCATATCCAAAGATCAAGTGGATCATACCACAGGAAACAATGGGGATAATGATTTCCACTATTGAAACCTTACTAGGCCCCACAATGATGTTTATTTGTTATCCAACCTGTTCATAAGATCATACAGACATGGATGAAGGTAAAATACAAATATAAGATTGATCCAAAATTTCTGTGGCTCCCAAGAAATTTTCGACTGTAGACGTTCAATTGAACTGTTTCCTTTGGTGTAGCCCATTTGAACACTGTATATGCTACATTTTTTTTTATCAAGCCCTAAAATTATCTAATAAAATGGACGGACAGAGCGGATAAAATACATAAATTATGGTGGACCTCACCGAGTTTACTCAGTACGCCAAGCCTAGCGAGTTACCACGCAATCCGCATACGCCCGAAACAAGGGGTTTGCGTGGATACCGATACAGTACGTCGAAACCAAATAACCAATATGTAATTGACAGACAGGGTTTCTTCACTCTTTACTAGAGCCAAAAACAAGTTGTGCAACTTGTGAAAGTCGACTCGCTCATACCTGATCTTGTGTTTGCCAATGGCCTGGCGTAAATAAAACCTGAAATATTAACATTTCATTGACTTCCAGCCGTGAGAATGCGAATACTAGATTTGTTATAAATCAAGCACTTGATCTTGAATGCTGATACCGGGGTAGTCATCAAGCACTCATCTCGAATGCTGATACCGGGCTAGTTATCAAGCACTCAATCTCGAACATACATATGGGATCTGTAGTGTTTTTATATATTGTTCCCCATCATGGATAGGCCATAGGCTGAAAATGACATTGGACAAACCATCTTAGCTAATGGATTGGACGATTTTGGATGTGAATTGTCTGCAACCCTTGGTTGTAGGGCCCCTTCTAAACCCTTGGCGTAGCCTGGTGAAAAATACAAAATAAAAAAATCTGTCTACATGATATCAAGAGTAATGAGTTAAAGGCTAGTAGTGTCCAAAGAATTTTACCCCATTTAACATCCACCGTTGGTTGGGTTTCTCCAGCCACCGGTAACAGATTAGGCGGTGAGTAGCTCACCCCCACCTGTGGTGGTGAAATGATGCGGTGAGATTTGATTGGTGGGGCTGTGCCTGTGAGAGATGGAACGAGTAGCAGAAAAATCCTAAAATGGCCAGCGCCCATCTCTGATGGCATACTGCCTGCATTTCAGTACCGTAAGCTCCTCACCACCCAATCCATTCCCTGTAAGTAATACTAAAAATGAAAACACTAATCCGAATACGAAAAAGTTCAACTCAACTCAACCACGAGTAACCTAAAATATGGATAGGAAAACCCGCTTTGAAATGGAAAACTATGGATTCCATGTGATTCGATTTAGGCCTCGTTTAGATAGGCGAAATATAAGGGAAAAGAAAATTATTTTCCATTTAATATGATATTTTCTACCATTTGTATTGCATATAGAGGTCTCAAGTCCAATCGGTTGCACATAAGTTCTAACCTATCATTTGTATGACATCCAACCCCTCCAATACATTGTCCTCATCATGAAGACCACTTTGTTAAAAATCAAACACATCCACCCGCACTTGTATTCTGTTATCAATGTTTGGAGGATGGGATGTCACGCGCATATGATAATTTGGAAGTTATGGGCGTGGTGGACGGGTAAGTTTTTGAATTCTATGAAATTGTACCGGATTACCACCAATTTCTCGAGGGATCATAAAACATTTGAAAAAAAATCATAATTGTATTACAGTTTCTTTGAATACAATCACAAAGAAAAACTATTACAATCGAAAAAGAGAGAAAAGGCATCAGAGGAAGAAGAAGAAATTTCACGTTCTGATTTCAACATCCCTTCTCTTTCTGACCGTCCTTCATTCTCAAATTTCTCCACAAATATCTGCCGCTTGCCATATCCACAAAAGCCCAAAACCCACCTTCAATTACCTGAAAAACGAGAACACCAAGAATCCAAAAACCAATCAAATTCGAGAACAAGAACAAACGAAAACAAAATCCAAACCGCACCCAATGCCTGTTTTCAAAAACCCAACGAAACCCACCTTTCTGAAACCGAAATCTCCATCTCCACCATGCGCCGATGTCTTCTCCCCTGTCTTCGTATCTCCCGATAACTCTCCCTCTGCTTCGGAAGAGGATCGGAACGTCTTCCATGCGAAGTACCCGGCTAAGGTCGCAGAGAGGAACACCAAGATAAGCCGCAGCGGGCACATCTTCTGGAAGCTTCTAGGAGGTCTCTTCCGGCCCGGATTCTGACCCAGTATCGCCGGGGAAATAGATGAAGAGAGGTGGCGGATTCTTTTTGCCCTTTTTGGGACCGTTGAAATGGAGCGAGGAGGAGAATATCCCGGCGAATATTTCTGCCGGGAACGGAAATCTGAGCCTGAGCAAAAACCGAGTTTGCGCGTCCTCTCCTATTTCCAGAGTTCGATGCTATAAGCGCCGGATTTGAAACGCGGAACTAAATCGCATTGGATACGCGCTTTCGGGTGTGATGGGTTTTGCTTGTTTTATACTTTTATTTGGTTTACAAGGTCAAAGGAGTTGCCAACCACTACAGGGTCGGTGGGTCAGAGGCTGTGATGATGGGAGATAGTATGGTGAGGTGTTGATCCGAACCATCCATCTATGGGACCTATTATGGATGGATTATATCATTTAAATGTAAAAAATCGAATGCATTGGATTGGTGGCCCTCAAAGCGATTGTGAAAACAAACAGTTTACCTTTCTACGTTCCATATGCATTCACTCATAACTCGCATACGTGGAGTATGTTCACTCAAAATGGACCGTACAAATCCTTCGCCCCATTCTATGTGGGCCATAAAATAAGATTTACACTACATGAATGTTGAAACTATAGGACTGTTGGTGGGCATCTAATAAAAGGTTGGAATGGAAGATTTATAGCATTGGAAATTCAACAAAGGCATGCCGCTGATCAGAGGTTAGGATTGTCCAATCCATCTTGTTTTGGAATCATGGCCCGTCTGCCAGTGGACCCACCAGTCTGGATGATTTAATCTCAGCTAAGTATATTGCAGTTATACAATTACTGATTGCATGCTTAAGAACCATTCCACCGTGTCGTGGACAATGAGGGAGGCGGATTAGATACTGACAAGGTCAGTAGCCAAAACGGCTACTGAAGTGACGTCACCAAGCTCAGTGAACCCTACCATGATGCATGTCTTGTATCCATACCGTCCATACATTTGGAGAGATCCTTTACGAGAAAAAGAATGAGATGGATCTAAAGTTAAAGTGGACCACACCATAGAAAATAGTGGGAAGAGTGACATCCACCGTTCGAAACTTCTTATTGGCCACAGAAGTTTACGATCAAGATGATTTTTTTTTTCACTTCATATATTTCTATGTTAACTTATGAATGGGTTTGATTTCAAAAATACATCATGTGGGCCTTATAAATGTTTCAACGGTGAGTGTTACTGATCCCACGGTTTTCTGTGGTGGGTCCACTTGAACTTTAGATCTATCTCTATCTTTTTCTCATGCCATAATATGATTTCTAAAAGCGGTTAGACGGTATGGATACAACACACACGCGGTGGGGTTCGGCGACGTCACTTCCGTAGCGGTTTGGCTACTGACCTTGTCAGTATCTAATCCGCGTCCGGACAACGAGCTGCGCTCATGCGGGCCTGGAGATAAACTTTGCAACCGACCAGCTGCCCATGGGGGCCGACCACGTATTACCCATGTAACACGTTAGTGTGTGTTTCTCTGACCGTGGGGTCCACGTTGATGTATATGTATATCCATATCATTCATCAGTTTTTCCTGCTCATTTTAGGTCACGATTCCAAAAATAAAGAAAATCCAAATCTCAAGTGGAATACACGGTAGAGATTGAATTCACACCATTAAAACTCACTGGGGTTCATTGAATTTTTGGATCAAGCTGATATTTGTGTTTTCCCTACATCTTAGGTCAGTGTGACCTTATCAACAGGCTGGATGGCAAATAAATATTATGGTGGCCCTTAAAAGGTTTTTAAGGGTGGGCATTTGATGAACACTGTTTCTTATGGTGTGGTCCACTTGAGATTTTGATCTTTTTCATTTTTAGAATCATGTACTAAAGTGAGCTAAAAAACTGATGGACAGTGTAGATATACAACACATTCATCAAGGTGGCCCATATTAAGGAAACACCCAACTTGGACTGCATCCAAAATATAGGTGTTGAAAAAGCAGAAAACCATGTGAAATTATACCTAACTTATTAAAAAAATAACGACAGATGTCTCTACCACTCCATGGGCTTTGCATACAAAATTTAGGTGCTGAAAACATAGACAACCATGTAAAATCATGCCAAACTTATTAAAAAATCATGACAGATTTCTAACACCACTTGGGCTTTAGAACAGTCTCTTTTTGGGCATATCCGTATATGCTAATGGTGGTGGTTGGGTCTGATTAATGGATTAAATGGCATATAAAAAACACCTAGGAGAGGTTTTATTGATTGGGTGTCCCCTCCAAACTATTTCTTATGGTGTGGCCCACCTGAGTTTTCTCTTGGACTCATTTGGCCCCATGGCCTAGCTACCATCTGATGGAAAGAGGACTGATTCATGGTTGTTGTGGGCTCCACGGCAGCTCGGTACCATAACCAGACCAACCCGTCTAAAAAAAGAAACAGCATTTATGATTCAAAGGGGACCTTTTCATTTATTTATTTTTCTTCATAAGAACGGTAGATGGTCCAGTCGAGCCATCTCTCCATCGGAAACGTGGTGGCACGGTGATGTATAAAGCATATCCACTCATATAGTGGCTCAAAGATAAGAAGCTTACATTTTAAAAATTAAAAACGTATAAGACAATCCTATGCATTACTTTCTACGTAGTTTACCCCGGCTGCATGCTTCACCTTCAACTGTTTCAATATTCTGCAAGCCATGGATCAGATGTATGGGATTGTCTGAGAAGAGTCATCTATGGCGTTGGGGCATATGTCACGTGTTTTGTGGAGATATGGCCCTATGACATTGTGGTTCTTCTTGTAAGACTCCATTAGGTGGGCCACACATGATCATCGGTTTAGATCTGATTGTCGGATGGTTCAGATTAGGCGATTTAGTGGGCCTTACTTCAATCCTGATAATTGTAAATAGGTTTGGGACGGGACGCTTGAACCGCGGTCCCTATACACAGTTATTAAACTAGTTATAAAAACCTATGGTGTGAAGAATTATAAGGGAAATAGTGTGATGGATAAGCTTTTAGCCCTATTTTTTATAAATAGATATCTTGGTTGTAACAACTCGAGATTTTGGGTACATGTACACATATAGGTGAATATGTACACTTACATTAGCTTAGGCATATAGGAGAAATCCATCTCAAAACTCACCTTTTACATGTGTCCATAAAAAACTGACCATGCATCACCTTATATATAGATTAGGGTCCTCATAATTCAATTCACACTCATATTTGTCAAGCGACTCATCTAATTACCAAAATAAATTATTCAATTTAAAGCTCATAGTATATACTTCAAATTCACTAGTTTAGTTAATACATAGGACTTATACACTTCGTTAAAGACTATGATTAAGTGAGAGCCATTAAAATAAATCTTACCCACCATTGAAAATCATTGGTCAATATTGAGCTCTTAGATAGAGCATGTCAAATTGAAGTGGGACATCAAGTTTCACCCAAATCAAACAGTTCAAACTATGACCATCAACAATATAAAATTTAGAGTATATATGAGGCTTGCGGAACCCAAAGTCTCTAGACACTATTACTTTTCCAGTGAATTAGTGAATTACTTCCTATTTCATATATTAAAATAAAACTAATAAAATAATGATAAAAGAAATTTAAATTTAAATAAAACACAATCTCTATTTATATGCATTACCACAAATGTTTGTTTTAAAGTCTATACTATCTAAAACTCTTCCTTGTTTTCGAAGTGCCAGATTTTGTTGTGAATCTAAACTACTATGTTTTTATGGTGGATCTAAACTACACATTATCCAGGCCGTTCAATAGGTAAACCCATCGATATGCTACAAGCCAATTGCCTAACACTAGCCATCCCAGAGTCTCAGTCATACATCAAATTGTCAGCTAACCAAACTACACCATCCATCCACTGTTTTCAAATTTTAACCATCTAAACTTTGTCGACCATCAATACAAATTATTTATCAGTGAGGTCACCTGATTTACGAATCTGCCAATTGGGTCATCCAAATGTTTAAATGAACCAATATTCATCAGGGAAATTATAGGGTATACATCAAAACTATCGGTTAATTTTTACATAAAATGTCAATATACATTGTTTTGAGTTATAAATGAGTGTAAGCCATTGAATAGGTATCTTGGTCATTCTTGAGATATTAAGGCCCAAACTTAACCTGTTTATAGGGTACACAAAATAGCAGGCGCTAGTGAAATTCTGCCACAAATAGATGGTTCGAACATGAGTTATGAGCATTGGAAGATATTTGTTAAAAAAAAACAAAGAAAAATTGACATCTAGTCTCCATATGAGTTATATCATCCATAAAAAAAAAAAAAAAAAAAAAAAAAAAAAAAAACAGTGGGAGAACATTCCTGATAGGAAATGGCTTCATCATTTCACCTACATACATCACCTAATATTTTAAAGCTTCACACGTGTGCACACACATGTATGAAGTATAGTGGTAAATAAATAAATAAATAAAAATACGTAATTATAATAATAATGAGGATAGAGAAGTTTCAACCGTAGTTTTTCTTACTCACTATTTCTAATCAAGTGGGCAAGTTGAGTACTAGTTCTACTTCATTTTTGGACCCACGTACTAACATGATCAGGTAAAGTAAATGGACGGAGTGGATTTCTCATAACATGGTAGTGAATGCCACCAATTGAAAAGCACGTGTATGTATGAAAGAAGTGTTATGAAACAGTTACCTAAATAATAGCTTTATCCAACACAAAAATAAAGATTGAAATAGAAACTACCTATTTTCACTCCCTATTCAAGATCAAGCGTTCTTATCTTTAGGTGATGATCTTGATCTCTAATCTGAGTCATTCATGAGTTAATCATAACTATTTATTAGGCTAAACTCATCTATCTAATCCCAACTATTCATATGGGACATTCTCCATCATCTCTGGACCCTAATTAAATCAAAATACATCCTTAAGTAGTTTTTACGTATGTTTTTTAGTTGGTGGATTGTTTCAAGCGAGAACTTGCAATCGTACTTGGAAGAGTTGAATCCTAACTACTCGATATCATCAAATTCAAGCCATATCTTTGGTTGTTACTGAAACTTTCAGAATTGAATTTGAATCTTTTGAAGAAAAAAAACTTCCATTTTCAAAATGTTTCTTAACGGAAAGATAAGAGAAAAATGAAGAAACCTTAAATCGCTTTAAAACAGGTTAGTGATGAATATTTTAATTTTATTTTCTCATAATTTAGAATTATTTTTTAAGATTTATGCAATGAACGAGTTGGATTGACCACACGTTCATTGCATCGGCCTATTGATGCATATAATGAAAATAATAAATCTTATACGAAATCTCTTACTGCAGAGATTGGTATGAGATCGCTTAGTTTAATTAGATTAGATCCATGTAGACCATATGATTCCTACGGCTAAGATATATCAAGGCCTCAAAATTTGGAGTAATTTTACCGTTGAGTGGGTCACACCGATCAAATTAAATCACGATCATTATATTTGCTAATCAATAAATTTTTAGATTCATCAGATCTGATTTATACCATATAAATAGATTCCGGATTAAATCAGTTCATGATTTTGTTTACATTATTCATTAGGGATCTTAGATTTAGACATATACGATTTTCGATGGATTTATCTCTATCAAGTATAGGTGAGTAACCCAACTTGTTTTATGATTCGTTAAAATTAAAATAAATCGTTTGTGATTGATTGATATACTGATTTGAGTATTTTGTTATAATAATTATACACTAAATTTATATGTGAATATTCTTATCAAGACAACAATGCCAAATATGAAAAATATGCATTTACATATCATACATCATTTATTATATTTATATAATACATGGTCGATCTTATGGGCCCTCCTTAGAAGAAATGTCGATCTTGGTAGAGCGTTACCAGATGTGGGCTATGCATAAGTCTACCGAAAGGTGGAAGCCTACCCAACAGGTAGATGTGAGTTGACGACTTCCAACCCAAGTAGATGGACGATAATTTCATCTGATGCATTCATGCACCATTTACATCCATATCATTGTACATATATTTTGTATTATTTTAATTGCTATGATTATGAACTATGCTAGGCTATTTCACTAAGCTTCGCCACTTTATCCTTTTTATTGATGAAAAAATCATACAGAGGAGCCATTAGTAGGCGATGTGACGTAAGAATGAGAAGGATCCACCGTACCTGAACACGATATATGTGAACATGATAATGCTTATTTGAAGATGAAGTGGCAGCATTAGACTATTTCTGATTACGTAATTTATTTACTAGTATAGTTTGATTAACGTATAATGTATATCAGTATTGATTTTGAGATTTTAATAAATTATTTAGATTTATTTTATTAAAGCAATGTTAGTATGAAATAAATATAATTATAATATGATGATGTAATAAATGAATTGATATTTACGGTTTATGTCATTTTAAGGGTCGTCAAGATTTATATATGCCTAGTTAATTGGTGCTAAGTGTTATGCATGTGAAATTAAGATTATGGTAGAACTTATACTGAATGGAATTATAATATTTGATTAAATTGATTAAGGAATTTCGGGGTGTGACATTGGTCCCTTCACCAATACAAGCGAGAAAACTCTATTTCCATTGAGAGGTTCTTCTAAAGGATGTGAGGTACGGAAGATCAAGATTCCGTCGGTGACAAGGTATCAAAAATGTCTTATGAATCAAGTATGCTTTTAAACTATGATATTAAATCTCCATATTTGATGCATAGACAATCTGTTAGTTCTACAATACAGATCTAATACTTATTGCCTTGTCATCTCCCAATACGGTAGTATTTGGTAGCATGCATACATCAAATGAAAAAAAGAAAAATAAAATCATAATTACATGGAAACAAAGAATGTATGAAAAACCATTATTAATTTCGTTGCATTTACATTGATTATTTAATTAATTTTTTTAAGAGATTAAATATATTTGTGCTTAATGCTGACAATATCTGTTATCTCGATCACTTATAAAAATGTAAGTCAACTTTACATTTTGGGTGGGGACCTTTTCACAGATAAAAGTGACAATGGGCTTACATGAACTTTGTGTAGGTAAAAAGTATGATGATGTAAATAAGATCATCAACTTAAAAAAACAATAAAAAAAAAATCAATGATTATACACACTTTCACATGTAGCTGGCATTGAACTTTGGTATTTAGCTTCTGTAATAAATAATAGCAATATCACAAATACTTCTTGTAATTAATGACCTGGGTAGCCTAGAGTCCAAATCATGAACAGTTTAAATCATCATTTAAGATGCAATGCGGGAGTTGGAATTCTGTCATGTGAACCGTATCCTACAGAACCTTACAATAAGATAGCATTCAACTCGAGTGTCCGTAGGGTTCTAAACTCAGGCTACCGTGTAAAACATCATGGCAATCGGATCAGCCGACCCATACGATTGTAATCCGTCCTCTTTATGTAGCCATCCATTCTGGAAGACACGGATGAGAGAGAAGATTGCTAAAAGTGATTCTTTAGAACCATTGGTTATCCATGATAGGCGCAACGGATAAGTTGTACAGATTGTTGTTGGGATATATTTTCTGTAAGCAATCTTGACCGCCCATTTAGTAGGCCACTGTTCGAATGGGAGGAAGATCGGTGTAATTATCATGTCATATCTCATGAAATGAAAATCCTGACCGTCTATTTCACAGGCCACCGGTCCAATGGGAGGAATTGTCAGATCGGTGAGATTATAAGATCATAAGCCCTCAACCAAGGACGCGACTTGCCTGCGCCCCCAGGACACATGAAGTTACTGTTGTCAGAAGCTATTGGGGGGCTCACAGAGATTCCCACGACAAATCCACTCCGTCCATCAGTTTCACACGACCACAATAGCACATGAATTCAAAAATCAGGCAAACCAAAAACTCAGGTCAGCCACACCAGTGGGGATGTAATGCCTACCATTGGAAACTTTGCAGGGGCCATATAAGTTTTCTACGCGTTAGTAACCCTATGAACGGTTTGGATTGCAGATAAACGTCGTAGTAGGCTCCAAGAAGGTTGGTGGACGTGTCTGTTAGAACTGTTTCGTGTGGTGTGGCCAACCTGAGTTTTGTATCTGCCTGATGGACGGAGTGAATTTGTGAGTGGCATCTCTGTGGGCCCCACATAGCTTCCGATCACAGAAGGCACCGGATGTCGAGTCCCGAACCAACGGACAGCTCAGACCTCTCACCAATTAGACAGATGATTGGAAAGTAAGGGATCATTTCTCAAATATAAATTATTCAAATGTCTCCCTGGATAGCTACTAGATAGGCGTATGAAACATTTGACTTTGGATGCACGACTAAGTCGCAGCAGTGGGTACTAATCCGGGAAGCAAGCACGTGCCCGTGTGAAGCCACACGTGTGGTCTGAAATAAAGAGTGGACTGTCGTATTTTTTTGCCACGTCATGTTTACGGTGAGCCCCACATAGTGGCTTGCCTTGAGCTCCCACACATTTACCATGTTCTCACGTGTGCTGTAAATTGACTCTCAAAATCTCTCACCTTGTCATTTCTCCACGTACTGATAGGGTCGGGTCCTATGGTATCCGTACCCGCACTAACCGGGTTTGGGTCTTACCTAGTCCGCGCTCTTTCGAGTCCGAAGTCTAGTTCTCGATGACCTAGACCTGAATCCAAACGGGTTCTGGTATCCGTTGGGCCTTTGGTGCTAGGTTTTGAGTTTGGTTTAGAACGACTAAGATCATTCACATGGTCAGACCCATCCAATGGACTGATTAGATTGCACACACGTGTCACTTTAACAATTACACGTGTAAATGTTCTTACATTTTTATGGCTTTTTTTATTTATTTTTACACACGCACACACACCCTCACACACTCACACCACACGCGCACACACACGCCGTGGGATTTCACCATCATGGGTACTCGAACCCTTTGACCCGGTGTTAAACTCCAGGGAGTCTACCAACCGGGTAAGAGTACGGACCCACATTTTTATGGCTTGGGAGAGCTCGTTTCTTTAGTTATAATCAATATATATTAAAAATATATTTAAATCTAACTGGACCTAGCTAACCCAACCTATTTTGACTTTGACCTGGTCCATGTGTCCAAACCCGATTAGAGCTGGGTTTTTAACTGGGTCAGAAACGTGAGAACGGATCCCCGCCCGCTTTTTCCACGGTTCCAAAAAAAGGGTACCGAACCCATTAAAATCGTGTTCCTGCGCTGGGAAGGCAGGTGGGGCCCACCATAATATTTTTCAGGAATCCACTTCGTCCATCCATTTTGTGAGTTAATTTCAGGAGAATAGGCCAAAATCGAACAGTATCCAAGACTCAAGTGGGCTGTACTAAAGGAAAAGGTATTTAGGAAAATTCCTATCATTGAAACCTCCCCCCTAGGTTCGATAGTGATCTTTACATGCCTTCCATACCGTTAATAACATTATTCCTACTAGGATGAATTGAAAATACAAATATTAGCATGATTCAAAACTTCAGTAGCCCTATGAAAATTTCAACTGTGGACGTTTAATTATCACGTTTTCGGCGCAGTTGAGCATTGGATATGGTTCATCTTTGGTCTCATGTCCTAAAATGAACTCATAAAACAGATGGACGGTGAGGATTTCTTACAAACATCCCAGTGGTCCCCACCTGCGTTCCCAGTGCAGGAACTTCCTGCAAAAGGCTTTCATAGGAAATCCGCGTTTGGTCTATTGGGTAGTTGCTGTTCTGGGTATCCATTGACAGCGCCCTGTACTGATAATTTCATCTGAGTTTGAAGCAACTGAGTCAACACAGTTAACTCGGGTGAGTCATCCTTAGGGCAGTACATGAACTGGGCTAGCTCGGTTAACTCACTCAACTAGGCTTGAAAAGCTTAACTCAACTCAACTCGGAACTGACTTCGGGTTGAGATGAGCAATTTTCTTTAGTCCGAAACTGAATTCGGGCCGAGTTCGGATAGGTCCTAATTCGGCCTGAAACTCGACTCGACCTGGCTCGACTCAATTGAGTGGGGTGTGTGTGTGTGTGTATATATATTCAAAATCCTACTCGTCCCTTTCTCCTTTACCCTTATGGGATAGGTCAATGCCCATCTTTGAAGTGACAGTGGCTCATCCACTTGACAGACGTATAACTTGAATGGTTTAGATTCATTCAAATACAAAAATGAATTATAATGCGCTAACTAGTTAGATTTTTTTTGAAGTCTATAGTTTAATTATCTAAACCGTTAATCGATAGCCTTGTAATGGAACGTGGATTACTTGCCAAAGCCCTTCTCATGAATTTGTTATAAAGCCCGAAACTAGGTCGAACTCGGCCCGAACTTGCCCGATTACTGACTAGGTCGAGTTCGGGCTGGACATGTTGGCCCGGTGACCGAGCCGGGCCGGGTTTGGATAGTGACCGGGCCGGGCCAGGTTGAGCCCAGTTTGACTCGGATCGACTTGTGTATACCCCTAGTCATCCTTGACTCCACTCAGGATAAAATGAGTCGGTCTGGGTACGTGAGTCCTAAAACTATGCTAATATAAAGGCCAGCCATTCTGATACTCCATAGTTTTTATAAGCCCGAGCCCTGAGCATCCATAGGTTCGGGATCCATGTGGAATGCCTGCAAGATCTGAGCTTTCCATCATGGAAGCCACATTGTCTAGTCTTTTGGCAGTTACTCCGCCCTTTAATTGGGTCCCACTGTAAAAATTAAGTGGATGGATGAGACATTTTTTATAGTCGTCCATTTGTTTTGTATGGTCTCCCCACCTGAGGAGTTAGACTAGTGTGAATTGTTGGCAAAAAGATATAAACATTGTAGTTCCCCTAGTGAAAAGCTCAATCTTGCACCCGTGCCATCTTTACTAACACATGTGGTTGCACATGTGGCGTGGCCAATAAGCCAACAAGCGTCCTTTGATTAAGTCATTCATGTTCCAGTCTCACCTCTTTTTTCTGCTCATTCTGAAAGTTATCAGGGCCATTTCTCCTTGTGTTGTGGTAAATCGGAAGACGTTTAGAGCATCACCAAGGCTAAAAGAAATATAAAGATACACCATACCATCTTCTTAGTGTATAATCATAAAGAAGACTATCAACAACCTCACAGCAGACTCTCTACTTGTAAAGTGAGGTAATTTCACTGGTTGAATTTTATTAAAAGAGGAATTTTCCCCCTTATAAAAAACCAGTAACAAAAAATATATGGCATGCTCCTTAGCCATACATTTGTTAATTATAAATCCTAAAATTTAATTAAAATTAAATTATAGGTGTATACATATTTACAATCTAATGCTCTCCCTTAAGTTGGAGAGTGAGCATTGAGAATGCCAAACTTGGAGCTCAATTAATGAAATAAATTTTAATGGATTGGTAAATAAATCGGCGAGTTAAAGTCATGATGGAATATAAGAAGTTTGCAATACCCTTGATTGTATTTTTCCACCAATAAGGTGACAATCAAGCTCAATATATTTGGTGCATTCATGAAAGAAGGATTTGCGGTTTGCTCATAAGTAAACCTTGTCGTGGAGTACTTTCCAGCAAATGATTTGCGGTTTGTATTTTTCCACCAATAAGGTGACAACATCCTTTTAAAAGGAATGAGTTGGAGGAAAACATAAGTAAACCTTGTCCTGGAGTACTTTCCAGCAAATGAAGAACACGAAGTGCTGCATCCAAATGAGGACGTTGCGGTTTGCCCATGAACTGATAGAGATAGTGATAGTAAGATCTGGTGTCAATCAAGTGACCATACGGTGTGCCAAATCTATGAGTTAGTTCCCCTACTTCAGAAGTTTAGAGTTTTGATCTATAAGCAAGTTTGTATGACATGCATTAAGTAAACAAACAACAGATTTATACTTTTCAAAAGTGCCATTGGAGCAAAACTTTATATATCTATTTACAACTAATGAAGTTTTTTTTTTTCAAGAGTCAATGTAGCAAGTGTACATGTATTATTTTCTCAAATGCCTTAATTTGAGTAGCCATGACAACACCCCAATTAAAGTCCTTCACTGAATGAATTTTATTGAAAGAGGAATTTTCCTTCTTATATAAAAGTTACATAACATATATAGCAAGCTTCTAGCTACACATTTGCTAATTATAGATCCTAGAATCTAATTAAAATTAAATAACAAGTACACACATATTTACATTCTAATACAACTCATATAGTGCTGATCGGATAGCTTTGATCTTTTCATGTTGGCAAGTGTCTTTGTGCGCGATTGAACAAGGCTCAGAATGCATATGCAATTGATTTATTGGTAGCACATGCCGTGATATTTTTTCATTCATACGTAGGCCTACATAGATCAAAATGCAGCAAAACCTGTATCAAGCTGAATTTGATATCAGGATAAAGAGCCGATTAACAGCTGTGATAAAAATTCCATTACATGAGCTACCATGGAACTTCATCTAAGAAGTGGAGTCATTGGTTGTGTAAAAGCCTAATTAAAATCGATTCCTTGATTGCATATAAATAAATGGTCTCTATTCTCGCTAGGGGTGGCAATGAGCCAGGCCAGGTTAGACTCTGCCTAATCTGACACTTCAGACCCAAGGTCCAAGCCCAGCATCAGCCTAGCACAAGCTTAGTAAACATGGCCGAGATTGAATCACTATAGAAGAGCAAGGTCACTAGATACTGCTGGCAAGTGGCAACAGTGGCTGAATGCCTACTCAGTTCTCCAGCCATTGCATTGATAGATCCTGTGATTTAGGATTTCATATGCATGCAACTTAATATACTACAATCCATCAGCTGTAAGTTAGCTTAACCTACAGCCCATTTTCACAAGCCTTATGTCTTGAGAACGGATTTTAGTACAGCCTAAGAACTAATTTTAAAAGCATTTTCAATCCATGATGATGGGATTCCCCAAAGTCAGGTCTATAAAATCATTAGGTGGGCCACACTAGAAAACAAAAGACAACCACCCAAAAAAACTTATAATTCACATGGTGGTCTATGTAATGGTTGGATTGAGCTTATTTCTAAGGTGACTCATCTGGGCCCCACAAGAAGAATTAAGCTTTTCACTGCAACGTTGGGGCTGAAGAAAAATATGTTGCAGCGAACAACTAGTTGGAGCAGTTGTTTATAAGACCACTGTCCATGTAGTTTGTACATGAATAAGGTACCTGACTGTAGGTCAGGTGCTTCAGACCATTGTCATGTGGTCGAAAGGTAGGATGGGCCAGATTGTCCATTTGGATGGGGCCCACTTCAGATGGGTCGTGGTCCAGAAATCATATTGCGGAATTAGAACACCATCCAGTTGAAAGCCACTGACCAGATGATTAGGATCATGACTCCAGTGGACCCAACCATAGGGATGGTCTCAATGATCTGATCAACCGGCTACTTTATAAGAAAGAAAGGAGATCGAGAGCTTTGCCAAGCCCAAACGCGTGTGAAATACTGCTCATACGCAACATGTGCCGGGCATCACATGTAGATCCAAGATCCAATCCATCCATCAGGTTGGTCTGACCTTATAGATATTTTCACAAAAAAATAAATCTGATCCATTCATCTGGTGGGCCCCATTATTGGAAACAATTTGACCGATTAGAAAACTTCAGACAAGTTTTTCACAGCCGTAATTAGTTTGCAAACTATGGCCCACCTGATCAGTGAATCAACCTGATTCTCGGGCTAGGCCATCAATATAGTGGTGTCCTTCTGATGGATGGATTCGATCTGGAACCTATATGCCATGCTGGCACATGTGTGGGGGGTAAATGGGCTGTATTGCGAATAGGTGTGGGCTTAGCCAAGCTCAGCGGATTGACATAGGCTTAAACAAGGTCAGGCTCGCCTGGTTAGCCATGTTGGGTCAAGCCCACCAGACCAAACCAGTTTGGGCCGGGTTCGGTTTTTAATTAATATTCCAAGCTTCTAACAGAGAAGCCCAGAAGCCCACCTAACAGACCAGGGAGTCTTGACCAGAGGCCCACGTAACAAAGGGGCCTAGTGGCCCATCAGACGTGCATTGTACCAAACATAGGAGTCTAGGCCCATTTCAATTGTGGGCCAGACCAACGGGTCCCAGAGTTGCAGCACTTCAGGTTCTTTAACGTGCCACTGGCGTCCCAGTCACGTGCCCACGCCGACTCTCTTACCCAGTTCATATTCTGAATGGTTGTTTCCTACCCTCACACGCACTCCTCTCAACGTGCACCTTTTTTTCACAACGTACGTGCCAACTTAGAAAGTATTTGGCAAATCTGATCGGTTCATAAGGTAGTATACACTACAAATATCAAAATAGATAATCATTGGGCAGTTCCATTCATCAGGGTTCAACAAAATACGCAATGAATCTGGACCCTTGGAGACTTTTTCTAAACCGTCCACTCTTTTCATATAGAGCAGCCCATCTAATGAGTTCTTTGACCTTAATTGTGCGTAGGGCCATCTTAACGGTCTGGATCAACTTATCCATCAATCAAAAGACACATTTGCGAGGTTAGCACGTGCGCCTCGTGTGGAGAGGAGAGAGCACCGCGTGGGGCTAGATCACCACACTGGGAAAGAGAGGGAAATGGTCACAAACAGCAGCTGTATGTGAACTTTCACGTAAAGCCATTTCTTTCTGACAACTTGCCAAATTTCTGAAAAATCCAATCCGACCACAAGGTGGGTGACATAATGATAACTATCTGGTGAAAAAAACAGGCCCGTTCGCTACTGGATCAGAAAAACCATCAAAATCAATCGAAAGACGATGGTACGACACCAAGTACTGTCGTGGCCCACCTATTAAGTGAATCAGTCTGATTTCTATCCTAACTGATCATCATGACGTGGCCCACCTTTTCCACAGATCGGATATTCTACATACCTAAAACATTAGCGCAAGAAAATGTCTGTACGTTAAACTTCACATACAGCGGCTGTGATCGTTTCTCGGGTAGATACTGCCCTTCAGGATATGTGGTCCACATCACCCGCCAGATGCACGGTTGTCACTCGTCGAAACCGACCTTGCTGGCCCACCCCTGGATTCCCATCGACCAAAATATCCCTAATCCATTTCCCTACTGAAAAACCATCCAACAGGCCTTCCCAATAACAGAAAAAGAAAATAACTGAAAAAAAAAACAAATCGAGAGATTCCCAACAATCCATTGATGGCTGCAACTACTGCTTCACTACTCGAACCAATCCCTTCATTCTTCCCAGATTCAAAGCCTCTCTCTCTGAAATGGAATCCTCTCTTACAGAGTCTCCCAATACGGTCTTACCGTCAGACGCGTCTGACCTTAACCTCCTCCAAGCCTATCGTCAGATTCTCCAAACCCAACCCTCCTCCTATCAAATGCTCCATGTCCTCGAAGAAGATTGAATCCCCTTCAAGAGAGCAACGCAATCCCTTCCAAGCGATTCTCGATGCCGTTTTCAAGACCCTGAAATCGCTGCAGAAGCCGGCGATCGCAGCCGTCCTTTTGGGGGTCCTCCTGACCTACGACCCGCATTCAGCGCTCGCCGCTTCCGGCGGGAGGATGGGCGGGCGGGCATTCTCGTCGTCATCGTCGTCTTCGTCCTCGTCAAGGAGCTACTCGATCCCGCCCTCGAGCCGGCCTGGGTTCTCTTACTCGGTGCCGTACTACGCCCCGACGCCGTTCGGGGGTGGCGGGGGGTTTTACATGGGGCCCGCCGTCGGTGTTGGTGTGGGTGCCGGGTCGGGCTTCTTTGTGCTGATGATGGGTTTTGCTGCGGCCATTTTGGTGTCGGGGTTCCTTTCTGATCGGTCGGATGATGGAGGTGTTCTTACTGCGACACAGAAGACCAGTGTTCTCAAGCTTCAGGTATTGCTATGATTGTTGTCTTGCTTCCTGTTGTATTTGAATTTAGATTCTTGTTTTGTTTATACATGGTGCGGTTGATTGCTGAATGATAGGTCGGGTTATTGGGCATGGCCCGGTCATTCCAAAAAGATCTTGATCGGATTGCAGAGACGGCCGATACATCTACTTCGGAGGGGTTGAGTTATGTGTTAACAGGTAATTCTGTTAACATACGTGGTTCTTGAGTTCCCTTCTCTGTTTTTCTTATGAAATCGTAATTTCAGAAGTTTTGGTTGTGTTCTTTGAGTTCTGTTGCATTGCATGAATAAGCAGTTGCTTGCATTTTACTCCAAGGATTTCAGTAGAACAGTTATCTTATGGTTGTCTTTTTAGTGGTTTAGTATCGTATTTGTATTGAACCACAAAGCGATTCCGATGGAGGGTGAATAGCTCTTAAGGTTTTGTTTGGATGGACGAGGGAACTGAATCATAAACATATGGTTAATTAAGGGGAGATGACAAAGTTTAATGATGTTTCCTAATTTTATTAGTGATGACATATCCTTTGAATTGTTGGTACATTACTTTCGATCCCAACTTGAGAATAAACTAGTTGTAATTTGGAGCTCAGAACCTCGCTATGGATGCTAACAAAGGGAAACAATGTGGTCATTCCACTTTATCATTCTAATAATTGTAGTTCAACTTGCTAGTGCCACCAAACACATCCTAAAGTTGCATTCTAGCATGTCTCCTTCGGAGCATGTTACCTACTGATCAAAAGAAAGCTCGTTTTTGCTATCTTTGTTCTGTGTACTTTCAATATCGCTCAATATCTTGTTAATGGGTGCGTATATGATAGTCCTGGAATACAAAAATTATAATGCTTCGACAATGATATCGTTGATACATAATGAGATATCAGGATGCTGCATATATGAAGACACTGTCTGAAGATTGGATAATTTCTAAAAATTTAAACTAAAAAAAAAGAAAAAAATCTTTTTGGCAATTTTTTGGGAATATGTTCCTCAGTGTTCTTTAGCAACTCTACTTGCGTTGTTTTGCATCAAATAGTATGTTTCTTCTGTTTTCACCGTTTAAAATTGTAATTCAAGTGTGGAAAAATATATGTCGATGAATGACGAGCATAGGCCAATCATATATTGGCCACAATCTTTCATTTCTTTTGGACAAAAAGATTTATAATTATTAAAATACATTTAAAAAATATTTAATAGAGGTATACAATGGGTGACCCCTTGCATATTTCTATTAGAAAATTGAATAATAGTTTGAATGATATGACATTTTATATGAATGACTGAACGATATTTAGTGGGTGGCATTTGAATAATATGAACTCATTTTGGATGTAACATTGTTGAACCTGATTAGTTGAGAGAAGGCTTACATGACGATGATAATGATGATGATTTTGGATATAATTGCATCACTTGTGGTTAAATTTGCATGGTTTTGTCTCCTAAACAATGGAAAGCTATTATGCATGAATTTCTTTATGATGTTTTGAGTCCAAAGTGTGTAATCACATGCCTTTTTGCATTTCGTAAAGTTTCACTGAAAAATTCCACTATTTCCCTAAAGTTTTCCCAATGTTTTCCTAAAATTGCAATACATTGCGTGGTACATGCAATATTTCTTGACGTTTTCCACTATATTTTTGTATCCTAAGGGGGGAGATGATGGGTTTTAATTGGACATTGTGCAGCTGTTTCCCTAATGTTTTCCCAGTGTTTACCTAAAATTGAAATACATTGCGTGGTACATGCAATATTTTCTGATGTTTTCCATGTATCCCAAGGGGGTAGATGATGGGTTTTGATCGGACATTGTGCACTAAAACTTTTTCTCTAGTCTAAAAGAAAAAAATCATGTCCATCCAACACCTCTCAATGACGGTCATATCGGATTTCTAATTAAATCTAACTTATAGATGGTTTAGATCATACCTGTATCAAAGGTTGCAGTGCAAAGATTTTTGATTCTGTCGATCCTCTAACCTAGGAGGTCTCTCGCAAATCTATCCTAATGTGAAGAGTTGAGAAAGCCCCTGTCAATTTATCTAGTAGGTGCCAAGATCGACGCATGTTGTACAAAATGGTGGACCACATGCGATCACACGTGTGAGGATGAAGGAGAAGGGATGTAGATGAAATCTCCTTTTTTTCTTTTGACACTCTCGTTTCTCTTTGCACATGTCTCAAGGGGTGAGGATGTCTAGGGCCATCTCTGTGGTTCTCCTCTCTGGAATAGGATCATATATATGGAGGAGGATTTAAGGTTTAAAGGGTACATCCAATATTGTGCTTTTGCTACCTTATAAACTGCTTTGTAACCTACCATGAGGGAAGTCCCTCGATTTTCCCATCCATTCATGTACTCATGATCTAATCCTTCCACTGTCATGGCCATCTGCTAACATTTTATATCTCATGTCGATTAAACAATGGACCACAAGATCTGGGCTATTAGATCATCATCAAGTGCGATTAAAGCAATTTTAATGGTTAAAAACAAAACTTCAACAGTTGAAAACATTTGAAAGTTGATTAAAACATTTCAAGTACCAGGCCCAATGGAAAAATCAATTGATGAGTCTTTGATCTAATAGATCTAGCCAAGCATTAGTCCTTACCTAGTGGATTCCCATGTTGGCCCATGCAAGAATCAACAACTCCGGATGGAAGTACCCAGTCACGTTCACTTTAAATGGCCACAAGTTAGCCTAGTAGGAATGTCCTAGGTAAAACCCAATGGATCCCCATGTTGGCCTGTGCAATACTCAACGGTTCTTGATGGAAGTATCCAACCATGTTAACTTTTAAGTGGCCGCATGATAACCTTGTAGGGAGAGCCAAAGCCTACTAGTTAGGGCTATGACCCTTACATGTCTTTTTTTTTTTTTTTTCAAAAGTAACAAATTTATTAGAAAAAAGAGGGAAACAAAAAGGATCTGCTGAGGGAGCAGATTGAGAACTACACGCCTAAAAACAGTAAATTACAGCCCTTAAGGGAAGGGATGTTAGCGACCCATTCGATGAGGAGAGTTTTGGCCCTTACATGTCTTTAGGTCCAAGGGTTAATGAATTTCATGCAATATCAAGTGATGATCATCTAGTCCATGCTAATGGGCCTCTAGACTAGTGACCTGAGCTCCATTCAACTAATGTAATTGACCGAAGGTGATGCAGGACAATTAACCACTTGCTTTAAAAACTCGAACTGTTAGAGTACGACGAATTAATCCCTTTATCTCATAGCCCAGGCCCCACATCTCATGGGTTAGGACCTTGGCCGAACCCCCCTCGTGGGCCCCAAATCACATGGGCCGCCCACGCTAAGTGTGTCCTTGCATCCCACAAGCTACCCCACTCGAGCCCAGTGTGAAAATGCCCCTGCATTAATCACCCCCCGTGAGGAGTCTCGAACACGAGACCTCCCACTCTGATATCAATTTGATGCAGGACAATTAACCACTTGGTCTAAAAGCTCGAACTGTTAGAGTATGGTGAATTAATCCTTTTATCTTCTAGCCCAGGCCCCACATCTTATGGGTTAGGACCTCGGCCGAACCCCTGTCGTAGGCCCCAAATCATATGGGCTGCCCACCCCAAGTGTGTTTCCGCATCCCACGGGCTACACCACTCGAGCCCGGCATGAAATGCACATTAATCACCCCCGGTGAGGAGTCTCGAACATGAGACCTCCTCCATGGGCCCCAAATTACATGGGTCACCTACCCCGAGTGTGTCCCCACATCCCATTGGTTATCCCACTCGAGCCCGGTATGAAAATGCCCCTGCATTAGAAGGTGCTAGCCTAGATCCTATATCCATGGCACGCTTACATTCCTATATGGGTTAAGGGCGAATGCACACCAACACCAAGTTGGTTCCTTAATGGTGGGGACTGTCCAACCCGACCCAAGTCAGTCACCTCATATAGGATGACTGTATATCTCATAATAGAATGTTCACAAGTGTGTCCTACGTTCTTGTGATGATCATGGTCCAAACTCCAAATAGGGTACTGGGATTCATGGATCACAACCCTTCCCGGTCAATGACTGCGATATCTATTTTCAAGTTCCCAAGGACTTTTAGAGAACTCATTCCTCAAGTAACCCATATACATATAAGTTCAATGTGACACAAGCACTAATGTGTATTAGGATGTCCATGTGGGACCATGGTCATCTTGATCTATGACAGGATCAGCCCTATCCATCCACATGGCTAGTGGATTTAGGGCTTAATTTGGTTTTTCAGGGCATGTACTCCAACAGGAGATACATAATGTGATACCAATACTTGGAACTTCTGATTCATAATTTATTTGATACCAACATGCCCCTTAGGGTGCTTTTGACTTTGTTACCATGCGCATAATTCAACCTATATAATTGTTGCCTCAGCTATCATTGCCAAATCCTTTAGCATTGATACTACTATCATCACCATATGATCTTTCATCATTTCCTTCATTTCCACCCTCTGTGATATGAGTATGTAAATTTATTATTTTTGCTTTCTATGACCCCTTTCTTGCCTACACCTTTGTCCCCCAACCACAACTGCGCTTGTTTGAAGGGTTCTAGAGACATCTAATTTTATGGGCTTATCTAGGAGGGGACGTAAAACTGATATTGATCAAAGCCTCAAATAGTTGTGCTCATATTAGTTTTTGGTATGAATGCCTTGGAATGTATGGGATTGTGGTGACAACTGACAACCTTAGGTGTAGCAATGTCTGCTTAACAAAGAATTAAAAGTTGGTTTCAGAGTGTGACCCACCCAGGGACCAAAACGTTACTCCTCGCCAAAAAGTGTGTCAACTTTGTAAACCTTACCTGGAAAGTGTGCTCTGGTGCTTACTCATTTCACTCTCCAGTGAAACCAACTTGACTAGGTTTTGGTCTAATATCAATTCCTTGCTGCCCAAAGAGATAATAAGAATATGTTCTTTTGTTTACTAGCCTGAAATGGAAGGTGCTTCCGGAATATGTCATTCAAGGTTGAGGAGGTCGGGTCCAAAGCAAGGCTTTTAGTAGTGGAATGTGCCTCATTAAGATTGTAATTTTTCTTTTTTCCTTAGGTTACAATTACTTTGTGCCAGCTTGGCACTTTCTCAATAAATACTTCCATAAATCTTCCAAAAAAGAAAAAAAGAAAAGAAAAAAGAAAAGAAAAGGAGAGAAGGGTTCCTCAAACAAAAGTTTTCATTTATGAGATTTTTAGATGCTTTTATCCTCTTCTTTTATATTGCTCATGAGCATTTCTTTGTGTATTTGTTGCAGAGACGGCATTAGCTCTAC
Organism: Magnolia kwangsiensis; assembly: GCA_037074715.1. NCBI lineage: Eukaryota > Viridiplantae > Streptophyta > Magnoliopsida > Magnoliales > Magnoliaceae > Magnolia > Magnolia kwangsiensis. The sequence goes on from CM073581.1 coordinate 106,424,309, forward strand.
TTCGACATCCAGATTGTTGCATCTCTGGTTACTCATCTGTAAGCTAATCCTTCTCCTTCAACAATTTCCAAGAACATACTGTGCTTATGAAAATTATAACTGTTTTCATCTCCCAAGGTTAATAGCATTGCATATCAATCCTCTGTATTTAAATAAAATTGTGAAGACCTCATTAAAGATGTTATAAACATCACAAATTGAACTCGTTGGTTCTATATTTTCTCTGTTTCCTATGTTGGAATTTGGAAATTTAAACAGTTCCTTGTTGTGATACTCAGAGACTTATATGCTCAGCATATCGGTGTCGACATGATATGATTCTGATATTGGTACCGGATACTTTATATGACCCAGCCCAATTATATCCCGCTGCACTAGGTTAACAATTTTGCTACTCTTATCATGAAAAAAAATATAAAATGAATGCTGCGAATAATCTACTCAAAAGTTTCTGTAAATGTTAATATTTCCATGAGATGTAGCATGCTGTTAAGACTACAAAATAATACTTGGTTTGATAATACTACAATAATAGCATGGTGCAGAATCATTCTTAGGGAAGTCATAAAACTAAATATGCATGCTACTGCATAGGCATGTCATGGATAGGATATGTGTAACTGTATGTCCTGTATTATGGAGAATGAAGAGTCATATCCCTGCTCTCCATATCTGTGCTGGTCTGCGTCTGGTCATCAAAGACTGGAATTTTGAAAATGTAGCATGGTATCTCACCAGTAAAATCAACAGAGTTTTATCGTGTTATATGACTCAGTAATGGAATTGCCCACGCTGCTTACAATAATCTTAACGCTCTGTTTGGTAGGCCTAAAAATGAGCTGATCTCATTTTAGTTAACTCTCATAATGCATTAGAGATCCTGATCTCTAATACATAATAGCCTATTGTTAACAATAACTATATATTAGAGATCAGGATCTCTAATACATCATTACTGTTAACTATAATGAGATCAACTCATTTTTAGCCATCTACCAAACAGGCCCTTGGTCTTTAAAATGGACTTGAATTTTTGGTCTTTACAGTATCAATATGGCACGGATTGAAGTCCCCACATTTGGCCTTTGTTGATAGAATGCAGCAACTGAGTCAGAGATAGGTGTTGTCCATGCAATGACATAAGTAAACTGTGCCAAAGGCATTCCTTAGAGGGTTGTGAATAACTAAAGTGAGATCTTATCCCATTGTGGGAGGCCTGACTTTAGTATATTGCATATTCACAGGACTTTTGACAGCGAAAGGTTTATAAGACGTGATCCAATACAGCACTTCCATGTAGACTATTGAATTGAATTTCACTCTTCTTATTATTGTTAGTTGTTACTTTTTCTGGGACAATGTATAAATATGTGCAGCTCTAGTGTGAACCACTAATATAGATATGCACGAACATGCATTCCATACACTTCGTTTTAAATCAGTTAACTAAAACAGAGTATATGGAATGAAGTTTTAGTTAGAATAGAGTAGATGGCTGGAATGCAACTTTAGAAACACATGAACCATGGAGGGATGCTTTTTTTTCTTCAAAAGATAACTATGGAGGGATACTTTAAAAATAGTTGGACTAAAACAAAGTGTATGGAATGTAATTATAGTAACAGTAGGAGTGGAAGCAAGGAATTAGTTAAGATTGCTGACCAAGAGGTATCTCAAAATGACCATTTTCGATATCGACAATTCATGAGAGCAAAGAGATTAAAATATATGTTTCTCATAGAATCAGAGCTCGGTGGGTGAAGTGAAGTGTGCCTCTGGAGTTTCTGTGATTGCTGCATACCAATCAAACTAGAAGGGATATTTTATAGGATAGCTAAAAGACACAATGTTGGAAGTCAAGGAAAACATGTTCATAGATTGAGTGTGGCTGAAATGAAGATGTTGAGATGGACGAGTGACAAGATGAGGAAGAAAAGAATTGGAAATGAATGCATTCCAGGGGACGCAGAAATAGCACCAGTAGGTAACAAGGTAAGGGAAAGTAGATGGATGGTTTGACCATATGCAGCGAAGACCAATAACCTTAAAAACAGTTATGGCCATAATGGCTGTTACGTAATTGTAGTGGTGGTGCCCCTTATGAGATACGGGGCCATAACACTCGATTGTGGAAAAAAAAAATGGCCTGTGTAGTCGCTGTTACCATGATTGACTATCTTGCCAAGTGGAAGGCTCTTAAAGGGGAAGGGAAGGCCCAAAAAGATGTGGGTGAAGGTAGGAAGAACAGAAGAAAAGCTTTGATGACCTATGGTTTAACTGAGGATTTGGTCCTTGATAGAGTGGAATGGGGGAATGAGATTTCTGTAGCTGTACCCCCTCCTCCTCTATCTCTCTGATGATGGGATCACTAGTAAATTATTTGGATGATGTCTATATTTATACTTTCAGATGAATAGCTGATCTGTTTGGTACAGCGATCTTGGGCTGTGAGGTGTTCATTTGTGTTAAACTTTTGAATGAGCTTGCTGATGAGCAAACTTTTGTCAGACTCTCACTTAGGCATAGAATGGCATTCACGTAATTTTTAGATGAGATGTATAGTTTTGAGCATTATTGAGTGCTCTGACCATTCTCTCTTTTCAATGGTTTACTTCCATAAGAAAAGCTCTTAGTTTTTTTTTTTTTTTTGGCTACTGCTCTTGTACCATTCCTTTTCTATCAATAATGCCAATGTAAAATAACTTGTGTTTTTTTTTTTTGAAAGATTACTTCTGCGTTTATTTTAAACATGTATATAGAATGCTTGTAGTAGAAGGTCCATTCGAGCTCCCATTGCCAAATTCATTTACTAGGTGCTAAAGTTCCAAAACATGCATGTGAACTTCGATTCCTGCATTTGCAGGTGGATGTAAAACGCAGCATAGAGGATGGAGAGAAGCGCTTCAATCAACTTTCCATTGAAGAACGAGGGAAATTTGATGAAGAGACACTTGTCAATGTTAACAGCATTAAGAAGCAAAGCACGACCAGCCAGAGATCTAAAGGATTCAGCAATGAATACATTGTGGTACGTTTTTTTCTTTCTTTTTAATAATAGAAAAGATAAGCAACATTTTATCTTTTTTTTCCACAATTTAAAAGTATTTGAGTGCTTTTTTTTTTTTTTTGAAGACAACTGATTTTTTATATATATTAAAATACAACCTTGACAATAGCCAATTCCTAAAAAATATAGCCCTAATAATTACAATCCAAACAAAGACTTAACTTACAAACATCAACATCCTTCAAACCGGATGCTCACTCCACTACTCCCCTCTTCACCTTTGATGCTAGCTCCTCCAGTACTCTCTGCCTATTTAGGAAACAGTGGCTATTCTGCTCCCCCCATATGTTCCACATCATCGCAAACTGCTTTCCGTATTCCTACGCTGTGCCAAGCCCATAGAAGGTTAGCCCAGGTCAGGCCTGCGGCGGGACCCATGTGAAGTGGGGCCCACGAGGTCAGGCCTGCGGCCGGACCCCCTTGTGGGCCCCACTTCACATGGGTCCCGCCTCACACAAGCCACCCACCTTATACAGGCCGCCTACCCCGAGTGTGCCCCCTCTTCACACAGGCCACCCCACTCGAGCCCGGTGTGAAAATGCCCCTGCATTAGTGAAGCTATGTGGGGATGTGTCAAAAAGAGTGTTGGTTCTCGAGTTATGTAGCCCTATGCACATGGACCCCACCAAGTTTCCAATTTTCATGCCTTTGTTTTTGCTTTGCTGTTTTCAGGGTTTGCTTTTGATTGGTCAGTGAGCTTTAAGAATGAATTGGAATGGTTGTTTAGTGCAGGAGAAGGTTTTGATTGGTTGGATTCATGTGGAAGTTTTCTATTGGTTTGAGTGTTAATAAAAAAGGCCTCTTTGTGCAGAGAGGATTGTCTTTTGGTTTTTTGAAAATATTTACCTGAGAATCTATTCTCTTAGCTTGAGTTCATCGCAGCTATCATCCCGTATGTAGCTGATGGTGCATGATCATTCTTCCGCCGATTAGATTCATGGAATTTTTGCATTTCCATGGTTGACAATCCTACCCACTGACAGTTTTGGTGACCCTTTTGTTGGCGATCTCTTTACTGATTCACCATGGACATGGTCCTCAAGTTGAGGACCGAATATACTCATTTTCGCCATTCCCTATGCTGCAATCTGGGCGAGACGAGAAAAGTGGTCGTTGACCAGCGGCTGGTAGCTTTACTAAGTGAAGAACCGTTTGCTGCACTGACGAGCTTGCATAAAGGCGCCAAGTCAAGCTGCACTGCAGAACATTAATAAACTATATCAGTATCCGTCAAATCATGAGAGAAGCACTTGTTTTTTCTGTGTGACGTAGTTTTTTGTCTTCCATTATCATAGCCCTTGTTGCTGCAAAATTCCATTAACAAAATTTTGCAATGTTGATTACAACAACACTCGTGGCAGTTGCATAGGTCTTTTTACGGTTGGCAAGTGTTAACTAGGTCTGTGATATATTTTATTAAATGTATGACACTAATAGCTAGGATGAAGGCTATGGTGATGGGGATGCATGGTACTTTAAAAATAAAAATAAAATTATTTTCACATACAATCACACATAAAGGATCCATTGACTAGATAGTGTTTCATTTTTCAGCGATATTCCATTGAGAGAGTTTCTTTATTATTTTTACTACTGTGTTCCTTTTGGCCTGACATCTTCCCATTTCCAGATAACAATCCTGGTGGCTGCTGAGGGGGTGCATAAACTACCTGTCATCAATGGGAGTGCAGATCTGAAGGAGGCATTGCAAAAGCTGGGATCCATACCTTCCAGCAAAACTCTGGTAAAAAGAAGGAAGATTCTGGACATGGCAGCTTTTGTTTTTAATACCATGATTTATACTTACATTTGCAGAAATCCATGCAGGCGGTCGAGGTGCTCTGGACTCCTCAGAATGAAAATGACACACTGACGGAACGGGAACTACTGGAAGATTACCCGCTTCTGAGGCCCCTGTGAAGATGGATGATTCAACTTTTGTATTGGTTTACAACATACAAGAGGTATATATATAGCTGATTTAGGATCCCAGCAGTATTTGTAGGAAGAGTGAATGTCTATCTGATGGGCTCAGCTCGGAGAATTACAATACATCTGGATCATTTTGTACAGTATTTTTACACTTACAAGCAGGCTGCTTTTATCCTCTCAAGCAAGCCTTACCCCCCGCCCCGGAGCATCCTGCTCTACATCTTTTTGGCCTGGAAATTAGAGTTCATCCAAATCAGTCCTTACAGTTCACTGCTTTATTACATTTCTGGATCAACATTTTTATATTGAAATTTGCACAATTCGGTTCCAAGTGCCCGTAAGGATACTACTTTGACCAAAGGTTCATCTTATTGTCCAAAGTTCTGCTAATTGAACAAATATGCTCCCTTCTCATTCCTGTAAAATGTGGCAGGGTTGTGCCCTTATGAATTACACTGAATTGCCATTACTAAAAAAAAGGTGTCAAAATCATTATCACATCCCAAACTGTTACAGGGGTTGAATCGTATCAAATTGCAAATCATACTGTAAATTGTAAGATATTTTATGTTTATTATTATTATTATTATTATTTTTTTTAAATTGAAAAAAATCTGAAAATAATTAAATCAGAAAAAGAGAACTTAAAAACTCATCAATCGTCCTTTTGCCATCAATATGCATCAAGTAATATTGTGTTGTGATGGTGTTAAAGGATTCTAATGTTTCCTTCATTTTGTCTTTAAAGAAAATTTCTGTAAAAACATACAAGGATTTTTAAAATAATTTATCTTCTTTTTATCATTCCTGAATGTAGTACCCAGTTGAAAAAACTGCATTTGATTATGTGTAACTGACATTTTTTTATTTTTTATTTGGTTATTTCTAACCATCATTCCACAATACATATAGGTCAACATTATTATAACCATCCATAAAAACATTCCAGATAAGTTATACATCAATTTGGTGTTTTGACCCGTTAAGAAATTAGAAATCATAGAGAAAGCCCCATAATTTAACATTAACAAATATATATCGTTTAATCTCTCATAAAGAACAAAATGAAATTATTTATCTTGTTTAAACAATTCTAAAAGCCCCACCAATTTAAAAACATAAAATGAAAGCCAAGGAAAGTTTAAAATAGATGAGCAGGTGTAATTTGAATTGTAAATTGTAGGATTTTGACAATTATACTAAAAATGGGATATATATATATATATATATATATATATATATTATTTTATTTTATTTTTTTCTTTTTTCTTTTTGATTGCTAAGAGGTTTAAGCTTTGTATTAGGGATTTGTCATCTTAATTAGCTGGTTGTTGGTTTTAGTCTTGTGGTTTGGGCTTCTCCCTTGTAATTGGGGTTGGGTTTGTTCTCTTTTCTCATTCTCTCTCTTTTGTTGTTTTGTTTTTCTTTTTTTGGCCTTTTGGTCCCAGTGGATTCAATATCTTTATAAGAAAGGGAGTTTTTACTTGAAAATTCCTCCAAATGTGTGATATTCCAATAAAGTTCTTTGACGCTGTCAAATTACCAAAAGTTTCCTCTAATTGTACTGAAAGGATGTGAAAAGCTATGACAAAAACTGAAAACTATATGAGGCCCAACATGATGCTCTTGAGATATTTACTGTCCATCGGTTTTACAAGCTCATATTAGGGCACAGTTCCAAACGTCAGGTAGATCCAAAACCCTAGTAGAGTTTTGGCCACACGACAGGAAAAGTGAGAATGTAAATGCCCATCATAATGCTTATGTCATTCAAACTGCTCATAAGTTGGTGAAACTGATGAACGGAGTGGATTTCACAAGGACATGGTGAAACTATATGAGTTCCACATGTGAAATACTAACATGCAACGTTCTCCACCCAACCGGATGCCTGGTTGGGTTAAAAGATCATCTTTAGGCAAATTCTTACCCTAAAATATGGATGCGGATTGCAAGATAACCCAACACCATCTAGCACTGTATGGCCCACCATGATGTCTCTGTTTTATTCGTGCCGTTCATCCGTTTTGCAAGCTCTTTTCAGGGCATGAGCCCAAAAATAAAGCGGAACTATCACCATTGAAATTTGGGATTTTTACAAAATAGTACCTCATTAGTACGGTATTTACATCCTGAAACCTTTTTAAATAACATTTTCAATAAAACTGCCTCACTAATCAAGTTATCATCAAAAGGGTACCTTGGGTTAGTTTTCTGCAACTTCCGTAAAGTTGAAACAAAAATGCCTACAATTAATGAATTAATGAGGTTGCTTGAAAAAAATTAGAAAGGTAAATAGATGTAAACATCATCGATGATGTCTTATTATTATATATATAAAAAATTCCAATGTTTGTTTTTGAGAGCTCATTTTAAGACCTGCGACAAAAAATGAGGTGTATCGCACATTCAAATGGGCAAGACGAGATGAAACAGTGGGAATTCAGTGAACACTGTTGAAGCATTCTTATAGCCATAAAAGTTTTGTATCAGGCTGTACTTTTAGTGTTTTCACTTCATCCCACTGGGAATGACCATATAAACGGTTTGGATAGTATATAAACATCAAGGTGGAGCCCAAGAAGGTTTCAACAGTAGAAATTTCTTTTACCAACTTTCCCTGACCCACTTGCGTTTTTTATCCACCTCATATTTTGTCATACATCCTAAAGTGAGCTCGGAAAACTGAAGGACAGAACGGATTTCTCAGATACATTTCTGTGGGCCTCACCCAGCATCCTTGCGCAGGAATTTCCTGCAGAAGGCTTTCCCGGGAAATCCGCGTCCCTTGTTGGTGATCTATGGCCCCACATAATGTATCTGTTTTATCCACCACATCCATCCATTTTTTCATATGATTTTAGGCATGAGCCCAAACATGATGTAAATATAGATCTCAGATGGACCACACAATAGAAAATAGGGGTGATTGAACGCCTAATACTAAAAACTTCCTACGGCCACTTTAATGTTTATTTTCCGTCAACCTGTTGATTAGGTCACACGGACCTAGATGTTGGGAAAGCACAGATATCAGCTTCATCCAAAACTTTCATGGTTCCCCATTGAGTTTTTTAATGGTGAAGCGTTCAATCACCATTGTTTCTTATGTCGTGATCCATGTGAGATTTAGATCTGCCTCATTTTTGGGCTCATCCCATAAGATGATGTCACAAAATGGATGGACTGTGTAGATAAAACACATATATCATGGTGAGGCCCACAGAGCACCGTGTGCAGTCCCCGTCCATGTTAAAAGGCTCCACTGCAAAAGGCTCTTGGATTGGAAGTGGATTCTCCATAACTCAGTAGAAAAATCTATGGGGCCTACCGTAGATGTATGTGTCATATCCATGCCGTTCACCTGTTTTTCAGGATCATTTTCAGGTCTGAGCTCAAAATCGAAGCATATCCAAAGCTTAACTGGACCACACTACAGGAAGCAGGAAGCAGTACGAATAATGACGTCCACCACCATTGAAGCCTTCCTGAGGTCCACAGTGATGTTTATTTGTCACCCAAATTATTCATAAGGTCACACATACATAAATGATGAGAAAACTCAAATATCGGCTTCATTCAAAACTTACACAGCACCGAAGAAAATTTTCAATGTAAGCGTTCAATTTACATTGATTCCTACGGTGTGGCCCATTTGAGCTTTGGATATACTTCTATTTTGAAATCACTGCCTAAAGGGAGCTATAAAACGAATAGATGGTGTGGATAAGACACATACAATATTACAGTGTGCTCTGCAGAGTTTATTCAGCTTGCAATCAGTTTCCGATTAGGTGTAGCCGCGGTCTCACCCAGCATGGTGCGGCCTTACCATGGGCCCACCTTAATGTATGTATTGTATATCCACGCCGTTCATCCATTTTTTCGGTTCCTTTTAGGGCATGAATCCAAAAATTTAGCAGATCCAAATCTGCTATAAGCTTCATAGGGTCACGTAATGTTTATTTCCTATTTAACCTGTTGACATGGACACACACACTTGAATGAAAGGGAAAAAAACAAATATCTACTTGATTCAAAACTTTTGTAGTCCACAAGAGGTTTTTAACGGTGGACATTCAATTACCACTATTTTATGCGGTATGGTCCACTTAAGATTTGAATCTGCCTCATTTTTGGTCCACTTAAAAGCAATGTGGAAAAATGGATGGAACGGCCTGGATAAAACAGAGATACATCATGGTTGGGCTCACCGAAAACCGATCAGTAGGCACGTCTCATCGCAATCCGCGTGGGAGAAATCTCTTGGATTCTTTTTCTTTTAATAGTAACAGCTCATTAATGACTTTTAAAATATCTTTTTTAATGGAAGGTGACGCAGCCAGCAGCAAGGTGGCTACGGGTTGGTGCTCTGTGGGCCCACCATAAATTATCCACACCGTTCATACATTTGTTCATATCATTTTATGGTATGAGCCCAAGAATAAGCCAGGCTGAAATCTCAAGTAGACCACGCCATAGGTAAACAATGGTGATTGAACACTCACCATTAAAAACTTACTAGGCCCACTATAATGTTTATTTGCCATCCAACCTATTGATCTGGTCACGTAGAATTGAACAAAAGAAAAACATATATATTAGATTGATCCAAGACTTTTGTGGCCCTAAATAGTTTTTAATAATGGCCACTTAATTACCACTTTTTCCTGGGTCCTTGCTCTTTCCCGGATGGTAGACTCTCAGGAGTTTAAACTCCTAGCCAAGGGTTTGAGTACCCATAGGTGGTGAAAGTCCACCAGCGTGAGTGTTTGTGTAAAAAAAAAAAATAATAATAATAAAATACCACCTTTTCCTGTGGTGTGGTCCACCTGATATTTTTTATCCGAATCATTTTGGACAACGTTGATAAAAGCACAAAATTCACGATGAGCCCATAGAATCACCCTCAGTAGTAATCCGCGACCCTTTTTAATTTTCTTAAGCATCCTCATTAATTGGAGGGCATTTTTGTCATTTTAGGAAAAAAACGAAACACATCTAACCGGACGGAGGTTACGGAAAACTAAAAGAAGGTACAATAAATAAATTAATGAGGCAGCTTGTAATTTAAAAAGTTATTGGAAGTATTATTTTATAAAATTCCCTTGAAACTTAGTGTGACCCACAAAATTTTTATATCAAGATTTATTTATGTTTTATTTGAATGGAAAATAAACATTACGGCAGGCCTTAAAGGGTTTATGCCCACCACTATTTCCTGTTGCATGATTCATTTAAGCTTTAGATCTGTTTTATTTTTGTCTCTTGCCTTAAAATGAGTTGAAAAAATGGATGGACGGCGCGGATGTAAAACACATACAACATGGTGAGCCTCACAGCGCCTGACATCACGTAGCTAAGTGGTGTTGTGCCACGATACAATCTCCTTCTGATAAGTGTGCACCTTTTCAACTATACACGGATTAGCTGCAACCCGTGTCCAGAAAGGTGGGTGCGACCCTGACCATGGGCCCCCACCTCGTTGTATACATTATCTATCCACGCAGTCCCATCTGTTTTACCAGCTTAGGGCATGATGCAAAAGATGAAGCTGATAAAAATCTCAAGTGGACCACACTAAAAAAAATAGTGGTCATTTAACGGCAATCATTGAAGACTTCCTAGAGAACATGGTAATGTTTATTTGCCATATGCCCCGTTGATAAGGTCACACAGATATGGTTGAAAGGAAAACATAAGTTGCAACTTCATCCAAAGTTTTGTAGCCCTAAGAAGCAAATCCAAAACTCCCATGGCCACATGGTAGGAAAAAGTGAGAATACAAACGCCTACCATTAAACTTCTTTGGGGCCACATGAGTTCTGGATCAGGCTGATATTTATTTCTTCAGTTCAACCAAGTGTAAATAACTTTGTGATAGGTTTGCGTGACATATAGGCATTATGATTGGCTTCGGAAAGATTTCAATGGTGGACATATAAGCATTATGATGGGCTTTTGAGTTTTGGATTCACCTAATTTTTCAATTATGTCCTAATATGAGCTTGCAAAACCAATGGAGGGAGTGGATTTCTTAAGAACATTGCCTTGGGCCGTATATAGCTTTCAGTTTTTCTTGGTAGAGGGGCAATATATGGTCTCAATGAACTCCCACTTTAAAATAAATGTAAATAAAATAAAATAACAAAAGGAAAAATGAGACAAATAATCATGTGTTCTAAGAAGCATATCTATTATGATCCACACCCTGATCCATAGCTCAAGTGGTAGACAGGCTAAAAGATATCTCATTTCAACACCGAGGTCTTGGTTTCAATCCCTTGTGGGGGTTGCTAACAGTGAAGTGTGAACTGACAGTGGGGTGTACTAACAAGCTAACATTTTTTTTAAAAAAAACTATTATAATCCTAATGGTTTAAAGTGTCTAGATGCTTTCCATGGGTCCCAGTGCCTTTAATGTATTGGTTAGTTCTTAACAATTTGTATAAGAGACAACACCACATTCTATGTTTGAGCCACGGACAGAGAAATTTGTGAAAAGGACAGCTTGGACCACAGTAATAGTTACTATAGATTGTGAATGGCTACCTAAGCAATAAGAGTGCAGCCACCAAGTGAAAAAGGCTACTTGAATAACCAGAGTGCAATCACCATGCCTTGGAAAAGGCTACTTGAAATAGAGGCTAGAGTAACTGCCACCACAGAGTGGGCTGTTGTGGACGTCGGGTACAAAGCATGGTGGAATGTTATAATCCTAATGGTTTAAAGAACGTGGCTTGTTTACTGTTGATTTATTGGTTAGGTTTATAACAATATCATGGTTAAATCTCATGATTCTATGCAACTTCATACCAACTATAGTTTAGTAAAATCGACACTAGGAGGGATGGGCTTTTGTTCATGAAAGAACCATTGGCCCCAAAGGCGGAATGTTCATGAGCCCATTCAAATCCGTGGCAGCAACCCACATGAGAATTGATATCGCATGAACAGATAAGGGTCAGTTGAGAGCATTTGCTGTTTGGGAGCCCACCCGCTACTTTATTTACTGGTTCACAGAAAATTTACTCATCCACAAGAACATGTGCTGAATCTAGTACTTGGGAGTAGGCCATGTGCAAGTGTTTTCTAGGACCTCCTTCAAGGGAGATTTCTTGGGAAGTCTGGTTTTTTTGGTAGGGCAACCAAGCTTTTAGTCTGCAGTTTCTTTATTGCTTCCTTTCTTGTTTTTAAGGTTCAAACCAAAACAAAGAGGGGACCTACAGACCTTTTACCAAGTAGAAAGAATCTGTGTGCATGTGCTCCGTTTTCATTATCAAAACCCACCTTTTTCCTTTGAGGAGACAAACCTATCAGTGCTCCATTTCATCATTTAGAGAGAGAGAGAGAGAGAGAGAGAGAGAGAGAGAGAGAGAGCTCCAATCATTCAAAAGAGACATCCTTCCCATCATCATCCACTATTTCTTTCAAGGATCTAGATAAAACTAATCACTCAAAAAACGAAAAAGAAAAATAAAGAAAAAGGAGGTTTCAGTTCAGATTCACCCCTTTATATTCAAAGGTGAAGGTTCATGGGTCACATTCTCTCATTTTCACTCTTCGAAAAATGCATGGAATTATTTCAACCGACCCATTCAGTGCCACCCTGAAGTGCCATGATGTGGGTCCCATCTTGCAAGTAGAACATGGTTGATCCCCACTAGCAATGATGTGCATGTAGAGGTCGGTTGGGGTGTTGAAAATCCTCTTCCTAGCCAACCAGCAACTGACACGTCAACTAATAGTATTTATTACAAGCACATGTATCCTGAAATACCCTCAACTCTATATGTGGATGCCTCCACATGCATGAACACCAACACCCCAAAGGTACCTCCGCCTTGTACGAATATGGTTGTATCCACATAGCTGTATCGTACAGACTTTTATAGCTATTGAACATTATTCATGTAATGTCTGCATCATGTCCTTGCCGTAAGTAACAATCCTATCTGAAATGAGCAACAATTAAAAACTGTCGACACCTTGTTGAATTGAATTGTAACAAATGATATAGAAACGATTTAAGTTCAATTACTTGGATATATCTATGCTAGGGTGTTCTTTTCTCTTTCTTTTTTTTTTTCTCTTTTTTTAATCGAGAACGGCGGAGACCCTCACCCCAATACCAGTCCATAACAGCTATATATCATTTAAATAATTAAGCTGTTTAATTATTAAATAGTTGTTTTATTAAGTAACTGAAATATTATATTTTGATAGTATTATGTAATTTCTTACAAAATATCAATCCACAGCGCTGTGATATTGCCTGCAATCTCTATTAGTAGCACCCAAATTATATTAACAAAAGATATTTTTGCTGAGACATTGACCCGTGGGACGGTCTCCGATTTGGGCCCTTGCAATTCTTGGCTTTGGGATTTTCAAACCTTGATTGAAATTAAGAGGCCAGGCTCCAAATCACACATGCTATTTGAGGGTTAGACTTGAAAGGACTGAAACTGAAATGCGAGCGCTACTTGTTGTAAATGCTAAGGCAGTGGCTCCAAAAGTCAAGAAGAAATGAAAATAATGCATTTGGGTGCTTCCCTGGAGACTTCTCCATTAAGTCAGCCATTACAGATCAACGGTTTTTATCAAAATTGAATTGAATTAGCCATTGGATCTCAAGTGTACAAGCGTCGGTGAGTCTCACAGTCGTTGATCATGTAAACCCGATTAGGGTGGCGATATTATCCTTTTCTGTCATGTAGTCTAATAAGTGGTGTTCGTTGGAGAATGGAGACCTGAGAGAGAGTAGTGGTCATGGGTTAAAACTCTTCTCCCTCATCTTTAGATAGAAATCTTGGTCCAATACTCTTCTCACATTTCAACACTTTTCCTCGGCTTGAGATTGCCATAGAGTAGAGAAGGTGAGGAATATTTCCCCAGCTTGAGATTGCCATAGACGAGAGAAGGTGAGAAGAATAACACCTAAAGGCCTATCAAAGGCATGTAAATGGCAGCTACATGGTGAAATCCAAATTATGGAAATTTGCCTCTAAAATTCCATATTTCGATGCATAATGATTATGGGAAATCGAGAACTGTGATTTCAGTTTCCTCTCCTTGAGCTGTCTTAATTTCAATGGCATATCCACAGGTAGCTTAATGAAACTGTCTCACAAAAATGCTCTTAGGTTCTCAAGGGAGGTTCAAAGGCTGTGAATGGAGAGGGTATTTAACGTAAAATGACAATGTATGTGAGAATCAGCTCAAATAAATGCTGATTCTTAACATCCCACAAGTAGGAAAAAAATTACATCTGTTCATGACTTCCAAGACAAACCACCTTTGGATTCATTTCTATTCGCCTACAACCAATTGAGGATACGAACTAATCTAAAACCAATTGAGGACGAAGCAAAAATACATATCTGTAGTGTGATGGGAAAAAACTATATATATTCAAAGGCTCTTAAAGATCTAAACATCAACGGCATCGACTGGAAGGGATTTTGATCTGTGAAGAGGCTGTGGAAGCAGGGTTCCAGTGTAGAAATTCTTGGTCGTAAACACAGGGCGTGGACTGCACTGGTTGGACGCCTCGCAATGTTGAACCCTTTGGGTTTCCGAATTGGGGCGGCAGCTATTCATGGGAGCTAAGTTTCTTCTGTCATGAGGGACGAAATAGTAAGAAAATTGGTTACCTGAAGCAAAGGATTTCAAGAGATGTCTATCCTCTCCTTGTAATGGCACTGGAACTGAAGAACCCATAACTCCATCTTTGACTCTGTGTTCTGCTTTGCCAGAAGACAGAGATGGGTCCAACAAAACCTTCTCTGTTTCTCCAAACTGCTGACTACTGAAATCTCTTAGTTCCATCTGGTGCTTTGCTTTAAGCTGTCTTAATTCCTGCCTAATCTCATTTCCATAGTTGTTGGATGTGGCATAAGTTGATGAATGGATTGTGGGGGAAGATTGACATCCCAATTCGGCAATCCCCAAATGCTGATCACCTGTTGAACTACAACATGCTGGGTCCACAGATTTTCCTTCATCGGGTTCTTCGTGATTATTCATTTCTAAGAAGCTTTGATCTTTGGCGGATGCAGATTGATCCAGCTGTTCATTTTCTTCATCTGAATGGATCTGCACCGATCCTTCTGAGCTCAAATCAGGGCCTTCTTGTTGAGCCCAAATATCTGTGTACTGCAGGCCATTTGATTGGCTCGAAATGACAGGTGCACACTCTGTCACGCGATGCTCAGACCCATCGATTTGATATGTGATCTCCTCGAACCGGCCATGCATAGCAGCACATCCAAGGCGGGAACAGTGAACACTTCGTGGGTTCATGCCATCTGGATTGTTCGACGAGAGAAATTTGAGAAGGGACCCAGTTGATGAAACATTGGAGGCACAATGGTGGCAGACGTTCAGTGTTGATGGGCCAGGGGCTTCTTCAATGCCTGGGCCTGGCTTCCATTCAGGCACTAAGGAAGATATCTCACCATCAATCATTTCTGCTATCTTTGTCACGTCTTGATCAGTTATATCTAGCTCCGCGACCATTTCAGTCGCAACGCTCAAGGCGGTATCAGTTTCGATGTCGAAAGGGAAGTAGATGTTGCGAATGCGGCCTGCAGAATGAATTGTAGTAACGGGTCCAATATTGGATCAGGTAATTTGACATAGAAAAATGGAACGACCCAAAAAGATATTAGGCTCAAGGTATTACACTGCGTTCGGATGCTCAATCGGATTGAAAGGCAATAACTCAATTAAAAAAGATGGATATGATTAAAGAGGGCGTAGTCCCACACCATTCATTATGAGAGACTAAGACCCCATAAGCAATTCAAGCACAACTTGAGATTGAAACACATGGAATTGCTATTAGGGTTATTGCTATGAATTAAAATGACCCCACTTCCCATCTTGATCACTTCCTTTATATCTAATTTAATCAATGCAATTTGGTTCAATTGAGCATCCAAAGACACCCTAAAAGAAGAATTCAGATCACTGACCTTCTTTATCTGCAATCCTCAGCCTTAGAAAGATCCCATCATCATCTCTCCTCTTCCCCTTGATTGTGATGTCCACATTCGTCAAAGGTTCATCCTCTTGGCCAGCGAAGAAATCAATACCATGGTGCTCATCCTCTGTGACATCATATTCGTAATCCCAACCATTATCGGATTCATGAGAGAGATAACCAGAGTACCCATTGATCAAGGAGCTACTATCATGATAAGGTTCGAGAAGCGGTTGCCTCAAAAGAGGGTTGATTTCATTGATGTCTCTCTGACACCCAACCAGCCTTGAATCGGAATCGAAATCATCTAGTTGGAGAAATCGGTCCTTCAAAAGCTCCTTGGCGGGGAGCCTCCGAGACACTGTCACCAAGCATTTCTCTACGAATTGCCTAACTTCAGGATCCTTGACTTTATACAAGGCTTCAGGCTTTTTCCCCTGTAGGAGAATGGAACAGATAAAGCAAGGCCTAGTTTGAAATGAAAATCTATGAGAGAGATGGGCTGATGGGGATTCTTACAGAGACGACTTTCTTGTAGATCTGAGCTGGATGAGTGCATTCGCTGTATGGGTATTCGAAGGTAACCATTTCCAAAACACACATCCCAAAAGAGTAGATGTCGACCAATTCGTTATACTCCTCTTCATACACCTCAGGGGCCATGAATTCTGGTGTGCCTGCATAAAATCACATATTGCCCAAATCTCAACTAACCACAAACCATTTCATGATCGCCTGATCGATGCGTGCATCAACCATACATCTTAAGATGGGCAGGAAGGAACTGACCGACGCAATGAGCGGCATAAGATTTCCGGAGGATGGCAGCCAGGCCAAGATCCCCGATCTTGACCTCACCTTGATTACCATTGACAAAGATGTTGTCACACTTGAGATCTCTATGGATCACAGGTGGGTCATGGCTATGCAGATAGAGAAGCCCTTTCAAGATCTGCCTACACCAATGCTTCACTGCCCTTATGTTCACCCTCTTGTGCTTTTGCCTAAACCTACCACCACCCAAAACCAATCCAATCCAACCCAACCTCGAAATTAAAATTAAAATAAAAAAAAAAAATAATAATAATAAAATCAACAGCAGCAACAGCAGCAACAACAAGAAAACTTACTGTCTGAGGGTGCCTGAGGTGAACATCTCAGTGATAAAATTGATGTTTCTGTTAGCAGTATCAACCCAAGAGGTGTAGAACTTCATGATGTTCTTGTGTTTCAAGGTCTTGAGGAGATGGATTTCACAGTAAAGCCTCTCTAGATCTTCAGGGCTCTGTAAGAAGTCATACAGCTTCACCTGGTTCCATGCCACCTCAATTCCTTCATATTCATCAAAGGCTCTGTACCTGCATCAAAACCCACCAACATTAGAGAAAATCGAAAAGAACCCACATGAGAAAAACATAGAAAAATGAAAAAGGTAGGCTGGTGATCTGAGAATAAGAGCATACACTGTCTTGGAAGCTCCTTTTCCAAGGATTTCATTGTACTGTGGCAAGAAAGAAATTCAACCCAATATTCAAAACTCCACCCCAAAAATAAATAAATAAACAGAAAGAAAAAAAAAAAAAAAAAAAAAAACAACAACAACAACAACCACCACAACAAGAAGAGGGAATGAGAAGATCGTATACCCTTCCATATCTACCAGTGGGATCAACTTCAACAAAATCAGAATCAAGTTCAGGAGATTTTAGATCCATCATTCTAAAATCTCTTTGTCAGGAAACCATGAAAAGATGAAAGAGAAAATGCAGGTCTTCTTGTTTTAATTTCAGAGAGAAATAAAGACAGAGAGGCCTCGATGCGTTCATCGAAGGCCAAGCATTTCCAAGTCATATACAATAGAAGGTTTGGGGGGTGTACGGACCATCGATATCAAGACAAAAACAGGACAAATCCAATTAGAGACGACGCTCCTGTCCTTACAACCATTCTCTCTCTCTCTCTCTCTCTCTGTCTAAAGCAGCTGTAAAAATATAAATTAAAAACAAAACGCCAATCACCAGTCTCTCTACTGGCCGAGGATCATGGCCCCATCTTATCTGGAAATCCTGTATCTCTCTTTAATAAACTTTGCTAAGCCCACACGCGTGTACTCCACAAAACGTGCCATGGTATATACGTGCGAGATCCAATCCATCCATTAGAGGGTATACCACTGTTTACCTGATCTTGTACGGACAAAGCTTCGGTGGATCCCTGAGTGTGGGGCTCACCGTAATATATGTGCCTTACATCCAGGCCGTTCATCCATTTTGACAGTTTCTTTTAGGGCATAATTCAAAAAATGAACCAGATCTAAATATCAGTGGACCACACCACACGACACAATGGTGATTGAATATCCACCATTAAAAACTTCCCGGGGCCACCTGAATGTTTATTTGTCATCAAGCTATTGTTAATGTCTAGTAGACCTGGATGAAGGAATCGCAAAATATCAGCTTCATTCAAAACTTTCCTAGCTTAAAAAAGCTTTTAATGGTTAATCACCGCTGGTTCCTGCAGTATGGTCCACCTGAGATTGGGATCTGCTTTAAAAGGATTGCCTTAAAATGAGTTGTCAAAATAGATGAACGGAACGATTTCATGTACCTCAAAGTGGGCCCACAGTCGGTGGATCCAATCCCCGGATCCACTGAAGCCTACCGGCGACCGCATTTTCTCACCGGTCGAAGGGGTCACAATTTACGGGCGCGGCTTAGCGGGGATCCAACCTGCTTTGTGGGTGGTATGCTGACCGTGGGCCACCCTCGATGTATGCGTTGCATATCTACGCCGTCTATCCATTTTGAAAGCTCATTTTATGGTATTGTATGAGCCTAAAAATGAAGTTGATACAAATCTCAGGTGGACCATACCACAGAAAACAGGGTCATTGATTCACCACTGCTTCCTGGTTGTGGACAACCTGAGATTTATATCTGCTTCTTTTTTGACCTCGAGCCATAATATGAGTTGGCAAAACGGATGAACGGTGTAGATATAAAACCCATACATCGAGGTGGGCTCCACGGTCAGGGTACCACCCACATAGCTGGTTCCGGGACCTAGCCAGGCCGCGCCCACAATTCATGAAAGAAACGTACGGCTGAGAAAAACCTGACCCGAGTTTTATAATCCGTTCAACTGTTTGTAATATCCTGAGCGTTCTGATAAGTGGAATTTCACCACCTATGGGTACTCGAACCCTCAACCAGGTGTTGAAACTCCTGAGGGTACCACCGGAGTAAGAGTAAGGACCCGATAAGTGGGCAGCTTTATTGTTGGCGAAACCATCTATACATTCGGAGCCATCCGATGGACGGCTTGGATATTACACTTTTCTGCGATGCCGGCGGATCGCGTGTAGGTGGTATGTATGCCGTGTGCTTATGTACACGCGCGGGTGGGCTTACCAACCGTACACGTGCAATACTTGGAAATCTGGACCACTCCACTCCACTCTTGGGCTCATAGTTGAATTTAGCACAGCCCGTGAAGGACGCGGATTGCATACGGACCTGCCAGCACCGACATCGCTACTCGTCAGTGCTCTGTAGACCCCACTATGATGCATGTATTTTATCCACACCGTCCATTCATTTTCCCAGCTCATTTTTAGGTATGAGCCTAAAATTGAGGCAGATCCTGGACCACACCACAGGAAGCCAGTAGTGCTTGAACGGCTACCATTAAAAAACTTCCCAATGCCCTACAGTAACATTTATTTGCCATCTAACCTACTGATAAAGTCCCACACATACTTATTAATAGAAAAAACATAAATATTAGCTTCGTTCAAAATCCATGTTATTTATTTGTCATCCAGACGTAGACCAACAGAAAGCCAGCTCAATCTAAAACTTATGTGACCTCCACGAGTTTTTAATGGTAGGTTTTCAAACCGCTGGTGTTTTTTTTTCCTTTCACTTGTAGTGTGATTCACTTAAGATTTGGACGTGTGTTTTTGGGCATATCCCCTAAAATGATTTGCCAACATAGGTGAATGATGCGGATAAAACACGTATATCATGGTGATGCTCGTGGAGCACCGATGCATACTGAACCATTCCTCTCAAAAAATATTTAATTGGTTCGTTTAACAATAACTTGCCATCTAATCAAATCACACCATCTAATTAAATCCTACGATGTGAAGGAATGAGAGAGCTTGTCCACAAGAACGGTGCTCAATTTTAATTTTTCCAGTTCATCTCATTGGATTCTGGTTAGCTGCCTGTTTTACTTTTACCAGTCCATTCTACAGCTGCTGATTCAAGTCTTAGATCTTATCTGTTGATTTGATTTTTTGGACCAGTTCCACTATGGGCTCGGTGACTTGACGGCACAGGTTGAGTTCCATGCTTGCAATGTGTGTAGACTCATGAGAGTTTCACCAGAGTTCATGGGTTTAAATAACTATTGCAAGTATCCATTGCGGTGAAAATCTACCGTGGTGTAGTGCGTGTGTAAAAGAAAAAAAAAAAAAAAAAAGCGTGATGCAATTTCCTCATCAAAGATGGTGTACCAATCAAGATCATGGCATTTGGGCATGGACCTGTATGGACGGGTAAAAGTGATGCAGTGCAGTAAAAAATTGTCATATGTGCCATAGCATGTGTCATCGGGCCACTTTATTGTTACATAGGCCTGTTTAATACCTAGTTTTACACAATCCAAGTTCCTTACCTATCAATAAAGTGAGTTGCATTGTCCATCATATGGCATCATTGAAGGAAAAAGAAGGTAGACTTCCTTATAAGATAACAATGGTAAAAAGTAATTATTAATCTTATTCATGATTAAAAATAAAAATCAATTCTTAAGATGAATATTATTTAATGTGGTTGAAATCTTTTACTACTATCCAACCAAGATTTATAAACATAAATATCTTTTTAACTGTCTTCAAGAAAACAAGTATGAGTTAACCATCGTTCTATTTATGTCTATACTTAGATTTATTGCATCCAAACATATAAAATGTTAAAAGTTCAACTATCTAATGACAAAAAATGTTTATTATAACCTTACAGGCCCATACTTTAAAACCCCATTTGGCAGATGCCTAAAAACAAGACAGCTATGTAGATCCCATTGCATGTGATACTTGCCACGGGTGTACAATCTAAGCCATCCAAAAGGTGGGTCCCATGATTTAGATGTTCTTGCCTGAGGATGATGCCAATCCAACAATCAATTGGGCTCCATTTCACAAAACTAACGGATGTCTGGAAAAGAAACTTGGTCAAGTTTCCTAAGATGCTTATGTTCTAATATTTTGGCTCAGGTAACTTTTATTAAAAGCATCGACAAGGTAAATCTCACTAGGCCATCAAAACACATGCTTATCCAATCAGTGGTTAAGATGATTTAATTTTAGGATGGTACATGTATGACGGTGTGCCAAAGTGTATAGCTTGTTTAGTAGCTTGTGAAAATCAAATTATGAAAATTTAGTTTAAATTTTATTTGAAAAGGTTGTTTGTTGACTCAGTTTTTCATTTTCATTGTCATTGATCAAAATGCAAGGGTCAACCATTCAGAAGCTTTCTTTTTTCTTTTTCTTTTTCTTTTATTATTGTTAAAGGAAGGGGAATTTGAATCGTGGATTACTAGGTCATTAGTCACACCTATTATGGTTAATATGGACCATCCATTTTAAGTCATGATTGAATTCTTAAGATCATAAAGTGTTGTGGGAAATTCACGTCCATGAGAGTACTCATGAATCATATTAGCAAAAGAGTATAGCATCAATGGCTAATTTGGATTCAACAACATGAACCGCCCATAGCTTATGCCTCAAAAAGCATGATCTTGGTCATTAATATGTAAAGGTACCATCTGCTTTCTACGAGAATCTTGATGGGCATTGTACATACAAATGTGAATTAGGAATAACGGTTGAGATGTCGACACATACATATGCATGTATAATGAATATGTTTTTAATCACTGAAAGTTTAGTCGTGCAAGCACTTCATGGTTGGAATTGGCAAATGAACAGTCTGGATCATTTCTTGGTAGCGCAGAAGGTGAGCTTCACAGCAAACCTTCAAGAAGCATACAGGATAGGATTTTGGAACGTCGGCGATAATAAGCTAATTTTTAAGAACACGTAACCTGTGTAACTAAAAGTAAAATGTGGTCTATCATGATGTCTGCATGACATTCATTTCATCCACTAATTGTGCCCGCTCATGTTAGGATATGAATTCAAAACTCGAGTGAGGCACCACGGGAAACACTAGAAATTCTCTTACGGTGAAAGCAAAACAAAAATAACAGCTAGAGCCAAAATTTCAATGGCCCAAGGAAGGTTTGTTGGCCGCGTTTGATTACCACTATTCCTTATCATGTAGCCCAATGAAGTTTTAGATTTGCCTAATTTTTTAAAATTTTTTTATCTCACATCTCAATGCGAGCTGGAGAAATTGATGGATGAAATGGAATTGCAGTGAAAGCTAAAACAGTGATATACAGGCTCCAAACAACAGAGGTGCACGCTAGTAGGACGCTAGTAGGAAATAAGGCTAGAGGAAACAGGGTTTAAATGTGACAACTTTCTAGAGAAAAATACGGGTCTTTCCCTTTTATGATCGTAATGCCGTTTTTATGTATTTTAAAAAAA
Source organism: Magnolia kwangsiensis (assembly GCA_037074715.1). Classification (NCBI taxonomy): domain Eukaryota; kingdom Viridiplantae; phylum Streptophyta; class Magnoliopsida; order Magnoliales; family Magnoliaceae; genus Magnolia; species Magnolia kwangsiensis. The sequence continues at coordinate 106,446,926 of CM073581.1, forward strand.
ATGTCCTAAATATAGGAGGTGGCTATCAAATGTGATGCTTCTGCAAAATTATTTGGGAGGTTAGTGAAAATGGTGAGAGCGTTTTTTTTTTTCTACCAAACATGTATTTTTACCCCTATTTTTTTTTTTTCTTTTTATTTTGAATTGCATAATTACAATAAGAGTGGGAGAAGCGAGGACACAAAAATGACCCTTACTTACAGTGTTGAACTTGTGAAAATATCTTCTACTTCTAAGGTGTTTGTTCTTCAATTTCATACTGTGAATACAAGTAAATGGATAATAATTACTATTTATACATGTTTGGCCCAAATGAATATTAAAACCTTGAAATGACATTTGAAAACGATGGACTTAATTTCATGGGCCTTACTATAATGCCTATGATATATCCACACTATTCTTCCATTTTACATGTACATTTTAGGACATGAGCTAGAAAAAATAAGGTAGATTCAAAGATCAAGTGGCCCATACCATAGGAAATTATGGTTATAAGAGGTTTTTAATAGTAGGCGTTCAACCCACTTTTTCATGTGGTGTGGTCTACTTGAGCTTTGGAACTGGCTCAATTTTGAATTTGTGCCCTAAAATCAGCCAGCAAAAGGGATGAACAGTGTAGATAAGCCACATATATCACAGTGATCTCCACGTGAAATTCACACAATTCTCCTTTTTAGTTTGGAAAAGCAAGAGAATAAGTATTAGTGTGAACTAAGCTCCGACATTGTAAGATTTGATTGGACATAAAGCTCGTGTGTGCATAGAAAAATTAAATCCCACCACTCAGGGCAAAGGAAATTTGGTCCATGCACAATAATTAATTTACCTGCAGTGAAATCAAGGATTAATCATTGGAATATTTGTCTTTTCACTCGTTTTTTTTGAACATTCCAAACTAGAGGTGGGCATCAAGTTGAGTCGGACCAAGAGAGGTCTAACTCGACTCCCTCCAATATCCCGACTCAGGACTGAGTCCATCCGGCCTAAATCGATCCAAGATCTTGGCTGGGCTGATCCAAACCGAGTTTGACTAGGTTAGAGATACCGAGTCAGATAGAGTTGGCTACAGTTTAAATCGGGTCATCAGATGTTGACATAATGTACTGTCCCCACTGTTTTTTGTGGTGGGGGTCCGTTAGAGCTTTGGTTTTAATTCATTCTTTAGCTCATGCCTTAAAATGATCTCTCCAAATGGATGGACGGGCCACCAAGTTGAGTAAGGGGGGATGGTGTGGATACAACACATACATCATAGTGGGGCCTATTTTAATAGCTAATTTGCGTCCATCCAGTTTCAGGGCAGGCCACGACCGAGGTCCTGATCTTGGCCGGACCACTAACGGCTTGCACTCGAGGTCTTGATCTCAGTCGGACCACCAACGGCCTGCACTCGAGGTCCTGAGCTAGGTTAGACCACCAGCGACCTGCACCCGAGGTCTCGAGCCAGGGTGGGCCACCAATGGCCTACACTCGAGATCTCGAGCCCAAAAAAACACAGAAAAAAACTCAAAAAATTAACATAGCTAATAAATGGACGACGATGAACGGTAAAGATCGGGTGCTGGGCTGTTGGCTGGCCTGGATTCTGATCGGGTTCGGCACAGCGCCGACATATGTAGGGTTACGGTAGATGAAATGGTAAAGGTAAAAAAAAAAAGTTTAATATATATACTACCTGATTCCGATCCGAGTCAAGTTTCAGATCGAATTGGATTTCGGATTGGGTTACTACGTAACCCGAATTCGACTCGATCAGGATTCGGATCCAGTTGGGTCTACTAGATCTGAACCCAACCTGGCATTCAATTCGGGCCAAGTCGGATCTACCAAGTCGAGTCAGGTCCTGTCTACCTCTATTTCAAACCAGTCATTTATCATGGGTGGGAATTGGGCCTAGGCCAGGTACGAAACCCAATTCACTCCCTGTAAGATGAGGAATTATTCATTGGTATTTTGTCTGTTTCACTTACTTTTTTGAAACATTTCAAACATGTCATTCATCAAGACTCATCCAAGGCAAGCTTTAAGACTCCAATGTGTCATGCGTGACTCATCCTAGTGGACTTAGGGACTGTTTGGGAGCATGGATTTGAAACCCTTGGATTCAGAACCCCCTAGATATGAAATCCTCCTATTGTGTTTAGCACCCTGGATTGGGAATCAAATTTAATCCAAAAGTAGCTATGCATGGTATATTAACGGGGTTTGAATTTAATTACTAAATTAACTTTAATGGCTCTAATTAGTGACATGTGTAGTGTTTGACACAATGGTTATAATGAGTCTGCTAAATAAATGCTTTGCTTGAAAATGATGAAATTCCAAGTCTCAAATGGGCCACAAGCACAAGATTACGTCCTAAGTGATTAGCTAATGATTTTATCTGTTGATTTATATGAACAATGTTTGGACGGTGCTGATCATCATATTAAAGTAATTAATAGTGATGTAATTGGTAATCTAATTGTTTCTGGATATCGTTAGTCGGCCATGTGCCCAATAAAATAATAGTTCAATGACATAGATGTTACACATGCAACTATTAAAATAATTTTAGGTGCAATCCAAGCTCTCACAGTGGATTTCAAACCTTCTTTGGGGGGATTTGAAACCCCAGACAATCAGGGTTTTGAGATGCATATGCATGGTGCCAATAGACCCCTTAGACTCGGCTGGACCTGATCTTGTTCGACCACACTAGATTGAAATCTGAATTGAAAGTAAGGGTTGACTCGCTCCGAGTCGGCTGACTCACAACTTGAATCAGGACGGCATCAGATTGGCGGAGTCCCCGCTTCATAATACAATGATACTGGAACTCCATGTATCACTATCCCTACCATCAAATCACTCAGTGCGGGATGAAGTAGTTGGTGCAATCGACACGTTTACAGACTGATCTGATCCGTCTGCCACATTTGGATAATTAGAAAAGTCATGATGGATGGTGACGATCGGAATAAGGAACCTATGTTAATGCCATACGTCCTGGTCATTATGAAGCACTGAATCTTCCTATACATCCTATACATGGAATGCCAGTGTAGGATCAGAAGCGTTCAATTGTCGGGCCCTGCTAGATAGATCATGCCCAAAAATTGCAACTGTTAGATGATCTTATACCCGCAACTGGAGGATTTCTCTCTTTGAAGTGGACTGTAGGCATGTTTTATATAACCGTCCATTATAGCTCGTTCAACCAGACAAGGGGACCAGCTTGATTTTTGTGTATGGTCATCTCCCGTGGGGACGATTTTATGAACCACTCAGATGTCCACACATTTGCCAACTTGGCCGCTGCTTAGTGTAAAGGTTAAAGTGGGCCCACAAACCTCAGGCAGATAGCGATAGCACGGAATACTTTTCGTCTCAGCTCTGAGCCTCTGAAGGTTTGATCAGCCCACCCGCGTGTAGAGCTGTGCATACCTACACTCAAGCACACGTGCAATATGGGAAGCGTGTACAAAGTTCCAGCCTCTCATCACGTGGACTACAATCTTTCCCCTCAAAAATATCGGACTCTTTTACTCAGGTGGGCCACGATGTATAAAACAAATATTTTCTTAGATTCATTTGGGGCATGTTTGGATTCTCATATTAGAGTGTATTGTATTGTATCTGGGTGCTGTTCATGTACATGTTAGATGGTTTTCAAAATACATTCAAATCAACATGTCATTAATCAATGTTTAGATATGAGGTATTGTTCAAGTAAGTATATAATTTCTTATACAGATTAATGGTTGGATAAGAGTCATTGTTCTGACAAATATACAATTTCTTATACCGATCAATGTTTAGATATGACATATTAATCTTGCATATTGTACAATTGTACAATATACAATAGCATTTGTACGGATGAAAAATCTAATAGGAAAATCTGAACTGTCCATTGCATCCGGGAGGCAAATCCTACCAAACTAATGCCGTCCATAAGCATCCACGCACACATAAGTGGTCAAAGCACCGATGAAAAGCAACACTACGATTGATTTTGGTGTGGTCCACACAAGACGCAGATTCAATTTACATTTGGACTTATGATGTAACTCGACTTGCAAAACCAATAAATGACTCTGATCCATCGCAAGATGATCGTGAGTAGACCCCACCGACTACAATAGGGAGACTGAAACCATTTATTTCGGAAACAACGGAGAAACCGGAAGCAATCCAGTTCTAGAATGATCGGACCTTCGATCTTAAGGCCCAAAACACACCAACGAAGAAATCCCAACCATCCAATGAACTATCTTGAAAGATGAGTGACCATATCGGAACCTGCTATTGACGTGCACCACCTTCCTCGTCAGGAAAATGCCTATCCAAGAAGACCGTGTGGCTTCCATAGGCTAATCTTAGCCGTCCACTGATAGGCTTGTTCAAAACTGACCTTGACCATCAAAAAAGAAGGGAGAAGGGATGGTGGAATGTGTCCAAATGGCCTTCTGCACTCCTGCTAACACAACTGTGTCGCACAAGACGTGATCCGCGTGGAAAATACGCTAGAACAATCTGGAGGTTTTGGAACAATATAAAACCCCATGTCTGACCACTAGAAAATGTACACAAGGAAAGAAAAGAGAGACACGAGAGAGAGAGAGAGAGAGAGAGAGAGAGAGAGAGAGAGAGAGAGAGAGACTCTGCATTTCTCATTATCCTCTCACACGTGAATACAGTGCATTGAATAAAGAGTACTGGCAGCAACAGAGCCGCCTAACAATCTTCTATCATCGCTTCTAATTTTTGGATAGAGAATGTATTCATGTGCATGGTTTTCCACACATTTCAACTTCAAACCAAACACGGTAAATGTTAATTCAATCCCCTTAATACCATACAATGCCGTCTAATACACGAATTCAAACAGGCCCTTGATTGTACAAGATGTCCCACTTCAGCGTTAAAACGGCCTGATTTTTACGCCACGATATCCAAACAATGTGGCTGTCGTGGTGTACAGTTCAGATTGTACACATGGTTCTTATTGGCACGCGTGCTTCTGTCTAATTGGGTCTACCAAACCTCGCGAAATTGGCCGTTTCCCTATGAAAAAAATCAGTTTCTTTTTCTTTGCTAATACATCATCTGGGTGGAGCATCCCAGCGGCGATATTGATGGGCCACGTCATGAATATCTCCTGGAAGAAAAAACAGTAAATGTTCATTCAATACGCAGGCTGCACGGAAACGTTGAGTGTCCACTGATTTCGAAGGTGTGGCGCGCCTGATGAACGGATTATCCTGTATTTCACTTCGGCTGATCTTTATGTTCTATAGGACTGTTTGATAGGTTGGATTTTATAAACAAATGATGGGTTGAAAGAAGGCGGCGTTGTATACTAAGATTCCTATACGACTTTGCATGTCAGCTATTTTTATTTTTATTTTTGAACATTTTATACTCGAGATCAAGCAAGATGAGGAAGTACGGCCAGAAGAGAAAATTTTGATACTCTGGCAGTGTGTGATCGATGATACACAGGGAATTAAAAATTTCACACCTGGAATGCAAATAAGTCAAATCAAACTGTCCAAATTATGGTTCCCTGTTTAAGAATGTATCATCAACCACAAATTAAGATTATTCGGTTATTATCAGATCGGTAGGTAGTTAGTAGACGGTTACAATTTCAAAAATGAAGTGATTTTTTTCAACAAACAGGTCTCTACGAATCAGAGGTTAGGATCAACCAATTTAGTTTGGGGTGGGTTGTACAATTTGGTTAGTTTAATGGAAAGAAATGTTGCTATTTGTACAATTTCCGAGTGCCAGCGTATCAAGTGTTATATGCTGCCTAAGTATCATGTTACTCCCCGTCAAAAGAGAAATTTCCAACTGTTCGAACCATTTATGGCCCATTTCCGAGCTGAAGCCCACCTCATTTTACCTTCCAAGAATAATCCCTAGGCGTAATGACAACTAATCAAAGGTCGAAAATGCCCTTATTCTTTCACTTTGAAATCAACGGTTTTTGCCTCTATGGCTACGGATTATAACCGTAGCCATATCTACCAAAATCCGTAGCTAAAGTGGTCTATCCAGGCTGGGCACCCCGAACTACCAGCGACGGCGCCAATCGCTGGCATATTCGGCGGGGGCGAGCCAATCTAGCGGGGCCATGCCCACTTGGCGACTCCTATAGCTACGGATTATAACCGTAGCCATAACTGTAGTCAGTGCTAATCTATAAATTTTTATTATTTTTTATTATTTTTATTTTTTTGCATGGAGAACTTCATTCTACCAACAATTTTCTCTAATACATATTTTATATAAATATGTATATATAAGTATATAAAAAAAAATTTCTCTTTTTTTTTCCATTTCTTTCTTTTTTCATTTAACAAGAATGTCTTCTAAACCAAAATTAGTTACTTGACCTACCCTATATGATTTTGGGGTAGGAGAAGCTACTTTAGCCAACCAACCTAGTTATTTTTCAATATTCCATTAGGTCGATGGTTGAAAATTCATTTTATTCACTTCACAGTCAATTTCAATCAGTTCGCGGTCAATTTCGCTCATTTCATTTACTTCGCGATCAATTCCATGCATTTCACTGTCAATCTTGGTGATTCCGTTTTGATTCATGGTCATTCCATGCATTTCACGGTCAATTCCCTTCACTTCACGGTCATTTCCATGCATTTCACGGTCAATTCGCGTGGAAATGACCGTGAAGTGTGTCGAATTGACCGTGAATCAACACGGAATTGCCAAAAATGACCGTGAAATGCATGTAAATGGGCTTGAAGTGAAGTAAATTAACCGCGAAGTGCTTGGAAATGGCCGCGAAGTGAAGTGAATTGACCGTGAAGTACGTCGAATTGACCGTGAATCAACACAGAATCGCCGGGAATGACCGTGAAATGCATGAAAATGACCACGAAGTGCGTGGAAATGGCCGTGAAGTGAAGTGAATTGACTGTGAAGTGCGTCGAATTGACCGTGAATCAACATGAAATCGCCGAGAATGACCGTAAAATGTATGAAAATGACAGTAAAGTGAAGTGAATTGACCGCGAAGTGCGTGAAAATGACCATGAAGTGAAGTAAATTGACCGTGAAGTACGTCGAATTAACCGTGAATCAACACGGAATCGCCAGGAATGACCATGAAATGCATGGAAATGGGCATGAAGTGAAGTGAATTGACCGTGAAGTGCGTGGAAATAGTCGTGAAGTGAAGTGAATTGACCGTGAAGTGCGTCGAATTGACCGTGAATCAACATGAAATCACCGCGAATGACTGTGAAATGCATGGAAATGACAGTGAAGTGAAGTGAATTGATCGTGAAGTGAGTGGAAATGACCGTGAAGTGAAGTGAATTGACCGTGAAGTGCGTCGAATTGACCGTGAATCAACACGAAATCGCCACCGTGAATGCATGGAAATGGGCGTGAAGTGAAGTGAATTGACCGCGAAGTGCGTGGAAATGACCGTGAAGTGTGTCGAATTGACTGTGAATCAACACGGAATTGCCGGGAATGACCGTGAAATGCATGAAAATGGGGGTGAAGTGAAGTGAATTGACCGCGAAGTGCTTGGAAATGGCCGCGAAGTAAAGTGAATTGTCCCTGAAGTGCGTCGAATTGACCGTGAATCAACACGGAATCGCTGGGAATGACCGTGAAATGCATGGAAATGACGGTGAAGTTAATTGAAATAACCGCGAAGTGTGTGGAAATGATTGTGAAGTGAAGTGAAGTGAATTGATCGTGAATCAACACGGAATTGTCGGGAATGACTGTGAAATGCATGAAAATGGGCGTGAAGTGAAGTGAATTGACCGCGAAGTGCGTGGAAATGGCCGTGAGGTCAAGTGAATTAACCGAGAAGTTCGTCGAATTGATTGTGAATGAATACGGAATCGCCGAGAATGACCGTAAAATGCATGGAAATGACGGTGAAGTGAAGTGAAATGACCGCGAAGTGCGTGGAAATGGCCGTGAAGTGAAGTGAATTGCCCGTGAAGTGCGTTGAATTGACCATGAATCAACACGGAATTGGCCGTGAAGTGAAGTGAATCACGGTCATTCCAGGCGATTCCGTGTTGATTCACGGTCAATTCGACGCACTTCACGGTCAATTCGACGCACTTCACGGTCAATTAACTTCACTTCATGGCCATTTCCACACACTCCGCGGTCAATTCACTTCACTTCACACCCATTTCTATGCATTTCACGGTCATTCTCGGCGATTTCGTGTTCATTCACGGTCAATTCACCACACTTCACGGTCAATTCACTTCACTTCACGGTCATTTCCACGTACTTCGCGATCATTTCACTTCACTTCACTGTCATTTCCATGCATTTCACAGTCATTTATAGTGATTTCGTGTTCATTCACGGTCAATTCGATGCACTTCATGGTCAATTCACTTCACTTCACGGCTATTTCCACAACCTATAACCTAAACGAAAACCAAAACCTATAACCTAAACCTAAACCAAAACTTTAATCCAAACTTATAACCTATAACCTAAACCAAAATCAAAACCTATAACCTAAACCTGAACTCATTCTTAAATCCCAAAACCTATAACCTAAACCAAAACCAAAACCTATAGCCTAAACCCGAACCCATTCTCAAATCCAAAAACCTATAACCTAAACCTAAACCATTAACCTATAACCTAAATCAAAAAGTATAACCTAAACCAAAACCAAAACCTATAACCTAAACCCGAACCCATTATCAAATCTCAAAACCTATAACCTAAACCGAAACCAAAACCTATAACCTAAACCCGAACCCATTATCAAATCTCAAAACTTATAACCTAAACCAAAAGCAAAACCTATAACCTAAACCCGAACCCATTCTCAAATCCCAAAACCCAAACCCAAACCTAAACCTAAAACCTAAACCTAAGCCTATAACCTAAACTCAAATCCCTAAACCTAAACCAAAACCTAATCCTATAACCTAAACTCAAATCCCTAAACCTTAACATATAACCTAACCTAAACCTATACTTATAACCTAAAACTATTCTCAAATCTCAAAACCTATAACTTAAACCTAACCTTTCCCTAAACCTATAACCTAAACTCAATTCCCTAAACCTAAACCTTAGCCTAAACCTAAACTCAAATCCCTAAACCTTAACCTATAACCTAACCTAAACCTATACTTATAACTTAAAACTATTCCCAAATCCCAAAACCTATAACCTAAACCTAACCTTTCCCTAAACCTATAACCTAAACTCAATTTCCTAAAGCTAAACCTACATCTAATCCTAATCTCATCTCCCTAACCTAAACCTAAACCTAAACTTGAAAACCCAAACTTAAACCCAATCCCGAACCTGAACCCGATTTCCTAAACCTAAACCATAACCCATTCTTAAATTCAAAAACCTATAACTTAAACCTAAACCAAATCCAAAACCTATAACCTAAACCCGAACCCATTCTTAAATCCCAAAACCTATAACCTAAACCCGAACCCATTCTCATATCTCAAAACCTATAACCTAAACCTAAACCTTAACCAAAACCAAAACCTATAACCAAAACCTATAACCAAAACCAAAACCAAAACCTATAACCTAAACCCGAACCCATTCTCAAATATCAAAACCTATAACCTAAACCTAAACCAAAACCTTAACCTAAACCTATAACCTATTACTTAAACCAAAACTAAAACCTATAACCTAAACCTAAACCCATTCTCAAATCCCAAAATCTAAACCTAAACCTTAACATAAACCTATAACTTATAACCTAAACCAAAACCAAAACCTATAACCTAAACCCGAACCCATTCTCAAATCCCAAAAGCTATAACCTAAACCAAAACCTATAACCTAAACCAAAACCAAAACCAAAACCTATAGCCTAAACCTGAACCCATTCTCAAATCCAAAAACCTATAACCTAAACCGAAACCAAAACCTATAACCTAAACCCGAACTCATTCTCAAATCTCAAAACCTATAACCTAAACTAAAACTAAAACCTATAGCTTAAACCCGAACCCATTCTCAAATCTAAAAACCTATAACCTAAACCTAAACCTTAACCTAAACCGTTAACCTATAACCTAAACTGAAACTAAAACTTATAACCTAAACCCGAACCCATTCTCAAATCCCAAAACCTAAACCTAAACCTTAACCTAAACCTATAACCTATAACCTAAACCAAAACCTATAACCTTTGGAATTCGAGAATAGGTTTAGGTTATAGGTTATAGGTTAAGGTTAAGGTGTAGGTTAAGGTCATTTACTATAGGTTATAGGTTTACGTTAAGGTTTAGGTTTAGGTTTAAGTTATAGGTTTTGGGATTTGAGAATAGGTTTAGGTTAAAAGTATAGGTTTAGGTTAGGGTGTAGGTTAAGGTTTAGGGAAATGATCGTGAATCAACCTGAAATTTCCTGGAATGACCGTGAAATGCATGGAAATGACCGTGAAGTGAAATAATTGGACCGTGAAATGCACGAAAATTACCGTGAAGTGAAAGAGTTTGACTGTGAAATGCATCGAAATGACCGTGAAATGCATGGAAGTGATGAATTGAAGCAAAATGACCGTGAAAAGCATACAAATGACCGTGAAGTGAAGGAGTTTGACGGTGAAATGCCTCGAAATGACTGTGAATCAACACCGAATTATTTCGGACGACCGTGAAATGCATGGAAGTGATGATGAATTGAAGTGAAATGACCATGAAATGCATGCAAATAACCGTGAAGTGGAGTTTGACCGTGAAATGCCTCGAAATGACCATGAATCAACACAGAATTGTTTCGGACAACCATAAAATGCATAGAAGTGATGATGAATTGAAGCGAAATAACCATGAAATGTATGCAAATACCATGAACTGAAGGAGTTTGACCGTGAAATGCCTCGAAATGACCGTGAATCAACATGAAATTGTTTCGGATGACCGTGAAATGCATGGAAGTGATGATGAATTGAAGTGAAATGACCGTGACATGCATGCAAATGACCGTGAAGTGAAGGAGTTTGACCGTGAAATGCCTCGAAATGACCATGAATCAACACAGAATTGTTTCGGATGACCGTGAAATGCATGGAAGTGATAACGAATTGAAGTAAAATGATCGTGAAATGCATGCAAATGACCGTGAAGTGAAGGAGTTTGACCGTGAAATCCTCAAAATGACCATGAATCAACACGAAATTATTTCGGATGGCCGTAAAATGCATGGAAGTGATGATGAATTGAAGCGAAATGACCGTGAAATGCATGCAAATGACCGTGAAGTGAAGGAGTTTGACCGTGAAATGCCTCGAAATGACCACGAATCAACACGGAATTATTTCGGATGACCGTGAAATGCATGAAAGTGATGACAAATTGAAGCAAAATGACCGTGAAATGCATGCAAATGACCGTGAAGTGAAGGAGTTTGGCCATGAAATGCCTCGAAATGACCGTGAATCAACACGAAATTATTTCGAATGACCGTGAAATGCATGGAGTGATGATGAATTGAAGCGAAATGATCGTGAAATGCATGCAAATGACTGTAAAGTGAAGGAGTTTGATCGTGAAATGCCTCGAAATGACTGTGAATCAAAACGAAAACGTTTTGGATGACCGTGAAATATATGGAAGTGATCATGAATTGAATCGAAATGACCGTGAAATGCATACAAATGACCGTGAAGTGAAGGAGTTTGACCGTGAAATGCCTCGAAATGACCGTGAATTAACATGGAATTGTTTCGAATGACCGTGAAATGCATGGAAGTGATGATGAATTAACCGTGAAATGCATGGAAGTGATGATGAATTAACCGTGAAATGCATGGAAGTGATGATGAATTAACCGTGAAATGCATGCAAATGACCTTGAAGTGAAGGAGTTTGACTATGAAATGCCTCGAAATGACCGTGAATCAACATGGAATTGTTTCGGATGACCGTGAAATGCATGTAAGTGATGATGAATTGAAGCGAAATGACCGTAAAATGCATGCAAATGACCATGAAGTGAAGGAGTTTGACCGTGAAATGACTCGAAATGACCATGAATCAACACGAAAATGTTTCGGATGACCATAAAATGTATGAAAGTGATCATGAATTGAAGCGAAATGACCATGAAATGCATGCAAATGAAAGTGAAGTGAAGGAGTTTGACCGTGAAATGCCTTGAAATGACCGTAAATCAACACGAAAATGTTTCGGATGACCGTGAAATGCATGGAAGTGATCATGAATTGAAGCGAAATGACCGTAAAATGCATGCAAATGAAATGAACGAAATTGACCGCTAAGTGAATGAAATGAATTTTCGATCATCGAGCTGATGAAATCTTGGAAAATAACCAAGTTGGTTGGCTAAAGTAGCTTCTCCTACCCCAAAATCATATAGGGTACATCAAGTAACTAATTTTAGTTTAGAAAATATTCTTGTTACATGAATAAAGAAAGAAATGTAAAAAAAAGAGAAAAAAATTTTATATGCTTATATATACATATTTATATAAGTATGTGTTAGATAAAATTATAGGTAGAATAAATTTCTCCACGTACAAAAAAAAAAAAAAAAAAAAAAAACTACAAAAAAATACAAAAAAACAACCTATTGTTATGGATTTTAGCTACGGTTATTATTCGTAGCCATATGGACCACCCTATGGGCGTGTCCCCGCTAGATCGGCGTGGGTGCGCCGTACAGGCCAGTAAGTGGGGGGTGGGGGGGGGCGCGCTAGTTCGGCGTGCCCACCTGGATGGATCCTATTGTTACGGATTATCGTATCTATGACTACGGTTATAATCCGAAGCCATAGGTCTGATCGTAGCAAATGACTTTACCATTCTGCTTTGAACGTCTACCGTTGAAACCCTTTTAGGGGTCACGGAAGTTTTGGATCATTACGAATTTTGTTTTTTTCTATTCATCTATGTCTTTGTGGCCTCATGAATAGATTGGAAGGAAAATAAATGTTATGGTGGGCCCTACAAAAGTTTTAACTGTGAAAATCAATTTTTTGGTGCTCTTTGTGGTGTGGTCCAGTTAATCTTTAGACATGATTTTTGTTTTTTGGGATAATGCTCCGAAATGATCTCAAAATATGGGTGAACGTTGTGGATATAATAAATACATAACCGTGGGGCCCATGTAACGTTGATCTCTTTTGAACCGTTCGTATAAGTCGGAGTTCGAGGAGCGTCGGAGCGTCGGCGCTCGTCTTCGAGCAGCGGCCGATCCGCTTGAAGGAAAAAGTAGGGGCATTTTTGACCTTTGGGAAGGCGACCGTACACGTGCGGAGTATTCTTGGAAAGTAAAATGGGGTGGGCTTCGTCTCGGGAATGGCCCATATACTGGTCGTACAGTTGGAAATTTCTCCCGTCAAAAAGCATGGCATGCAAGTGAACTCGAGCGAGTATTGTTTGCGAAAACAGAACTCTAGCGACTATACTTCAGGCAGTCACTTCTTCTTACACATATCAATGTGTCAGACGTCTGACAGATCTATGCATCTCATCGGACCGTCCCCATTTTCTAGATATATTTCCTTAAAAAAATTCAGCGCGATCTTCCCATCAGGTAGGCCACAAGTGTCTAAATTACAAGGACGGATTATAGAAATCAACCAACGGTGTAAATTCAGTTTACCCACGTCACTCATTCAGTTATGAATTAGCAGTTTTTTGAAGAAAGTATGAACTTAGTAGATAGGATCCACCTGATAAGCAGCTTGGATATCCCACATATGCCCCACATACCACACGTGAGATGAGAGTCGACTTCCGCTGCCTGTACATAGTCGTTCCAATTTGCAAAACATTTTCGTCCAGACAAGTTGTTGAAGGGCGCAGGTTAGGTGAGACCCTGGACTCACCAATGACAGTGTGGCCCTTACTTTGGGGCCTACTTTGATGTATGTATTATGTATCTAAGCCGTCTATCTGTTTTTTACATATCATTCTAGGGTATTATCTCAAAAATGAAGTAGATCCAATTATCAGGTGGACCATACCGTAGGAAACAGTGGTGATTGAACACCTTACCTTTAAAAACTGCGTAGGGCGCACCTTAATTTTTCCTTGGTATTTATTTCCATCCAATCTGTTGATAAGGTCACATAAGCCTGAATTAAGGGAAAAAAATCAGCTTGATGCAAAAATTTTGTGGCCTAATCAATCACCATTGTTCCTATGGTATGGTCCTCCTGATAATTGAATCTGCTTGATTTTTGGTATAATACTGTTAAATAATCTGGAAAAACGGATGGACGGCGTGGATACAGAATACGTACATTAAGGTGCACCCAACGGTAAGGGCCGCACCGTCTTGTGTGAGTTTGGGGTCTCATGTAATCCGCTGCCGTTGTTAAAAGGTCGCCCAGCCAACGTGTGGCGGAGTCAAATGGATGGTTGCGGCGGTGGACTGGTGATGGTGATGGGCAGAGAAGCATGGTGCACGCAAGTGGGCGCACCGTAACATCTGTACTCCCTACTACGGATTAGGGATAGAGAGAGCCCACCAAATGGTCCTGATACAACAGGTCTTAGTTTGGAATCTGTCTTAGGTCTTGGTCATGTGCACCCTACCCTCCAAAAACTCTATGGTTCTCTGCCTTTCCTGAAAAGACCCTTTTAATTGAGGGAGGTGGTTGTGATTACCCTATATGGTCTCCCTGAGTGTGGATGTGGTCCACTACAAATTGTGGTGGTATCAGATCAGTTTGTAGCCCACGTGATGTGTGCAGCGGATCCAGTCTGTCCATCGTGTTAGGCACCTTATTTTCATCAGATAAATCAAAACTTAGGCGGATCCAAGACTTAAGTGGCCCACATCCTCTGGGAAAAATGTCAAATCATGACTAAAACCACTAAATTCATGTGGTATGGCATGCCTAAGCTTTGTAATATTTTGATTTTTGGTTTTTTACCTTTTTATTAGTAGGACGCTTCTATGAATGGATTGGATGGTATATACACAGCATAGTGGGCTCTGCAAACATCGTGGAAGATTTTACTGGTTGGGGTCGCCTCTCAACTGTTCCATGTGGTATGGTCCAATTTCATTTTCAGTAGGGCTGATTTTTAGCCCCATGTTGGATCTGATTCACACATCACGTGGGACCCCGTAATATCTCAGTACCACCGGTTGTGCACGGGTGCCATGTGAGCTCCTTCAATGGCATCAATGCACTTACTGTTTCTGAATCATTACTCCCACCATCGATCTGACTGCCCCCAAAACTTACCAGATTAGAAAGATCCCATCCCTTTAATCTTTGTAAGCCAGTGTTCAAATGGTTAGGATCTTCGAATCAGGAAGGTTTTCAACGCAATCCCGGTCGAAGGTGGGGCACATCAGATGAGCGGATTGGATGATGATGAACATGGCCCCCAGATGAACCAAAATCATGCTCTATACATGTGGCAAGCGTTTCCATCAAACCCGTGACGTCTGTCTCGCAGCCAAGCTGCGTCCAGCCGGGGGTTTGCTAAGGTACCCTGGAGAGCGGATTAGGTGAGACCCCGGCCTCACCCGGCCCATACCTTGGGGCCTGCCTTGATGATGTATTATGTATCCATGCGGTACATCCGTTTTTTCATATAATTTTTAGGGTATTATACAAAAAATTAAGTATATATAATTATTATGTGGATCACACCATAAAAAACAGTGGTGATTGGCCATTTATGGGCCGCAAAAGTTTTGGATCATGCTTATATTTGTCTTGTTTCTAAAAATTTCATCTAGGCTTATGTGACCTTATCAACAGATTGGATGGTAAATAAACACTACAGAAATATAGAGATAAATCCTAAGAAGTTTTTAATGGTAGGACGGTTAATCAACACTTTTTCTTATGGTATGGTCCACCTGATAATTAGATATGCTTCATTTTTAATATGATGCCATAAAATGATCTGTAAAACCGGATGGACGGCGTGGATACATAATACGTACATCAAGGTGAGCCCCACGGTATGGGTCCCACCTCTTGGGTGAGGCCGGGGTCTCACCTAATCCGCTCTCGGTACCGTGGCCCCATGCCACAGGATGGTACGGAGCCTGATTTCTACCCAAGATTCAATCTTTAGATTGATCTGAACCGTTCATGTTCTAAATGCCACCGTACAGAAGCTATATTCTTATAATTATATTTCAACGGTGATCCTGACCTTTGAATCTTGAATTTATCACAATCACCCGTTGAAAAAGAAACCCTTCTCCCCATGACCTGAATAGCATACAATCCAGAAAATGAATGGTTCAAATCATCTTTTAAAATATCATCCGAGGATGAAAACCACCCACCGTACCATACTGCGGTAAGGAGCCACCGTAACATGGCAAAACCTTCCGAATGGTATGGCGTGAGTATCATCTTCAATATTTTAGTCGTATTTGCATGACAGCATGAAATGGAGTGTCACGAGTACTTATCAACGTTGAAAATCAGGGTCCAAATCCGGGAACGGATTGGCTACTCCCCCTGACATCAGCCCCGTGGCTGATGGTTGGTGCTCGGTGGGGCTCATAATGATGTATGTGTTTCATCCATTCCCTTCATCGATTTTTACATATCATTTTATTACTTGATCCCAAAAATTAGACGTATATAAATCTCAGGTCGACCACATCATATGAAAACATTAGTGATTGGATATCCACCATCAAAATCCTCCTAAGGCCCACTGTACTATTTATTTGACATCTACTATGTTGATTAGGTCATACAGGCCCAGATGAAGGGGAAAAAAAAAAATCAGCTTAATCCAAAACTTTTATGGCCCCAAAATATTTTTTAATCGTCGACGCTCATTCAACACTGTTTCCTATCATGTGGTCCACATAGCACCGATGAAACACATACATAGATGGACGGCATGGATGAAACACATACATGGTGATACTCATTAAGACTGAATATATCTCGTTTTTGTTCTTATATTGTAAAATGATCTGTAAAAATAGATGGACGGCAGGAATGAAACACATACATCATGGTGGGGCCCACATAGCACCGATCACCAGCCATTGGCTGGTGTCAGGGGAGTAGCCAATCCGTTTTCCCAAATCTGAGAAATTATTAAATGCGATATGATTATAGGTAGACCATGTGTCCATGTCGCGTTTTAAATATTATATATTTGCTATGCAAGCGTGGCTTCAGCGACTCGAACCAACTCGTATAGGTGCCGAGTCACAACTCATCCGAGCGGGCTGGGTCGTCCCCTGTTTCCAATTCTAAAAATTCGGCTCATAATTCAGTAATCCAAACCATTGGTTTGTTGCTTCCCATCTCATCCTGATGGAGTTGTAAGAATTCTATATGGTGGGTTTTATTGATCAACAGCCTAGATTACCGTAAGGTTTGAATAGTGTGATCGGGAGTTCGGTGGACACAATATTTTAGTTGAATTGGTATTACTAAATTCGCATGGAGCCTTATACAGAGGAGTTTTGATGAATTCAAAACTCATCAACCCTCTGAACTATATAAAAAGAATTAGCTCCCAATCATACCTAACAATAGGTATAAGAGTGTAAGATGCAGAAGACTACACCATTACGTTTACAACAATGATGCAATGTACGGTGTTTAGTTTATTGATCTCCATATTTTAATTTATTTGATTTTTATATTCGGTGCATAGTCTTTTTAATAATTCCGTATAAAGTTTATGAGTGCGGATCCTTTGCCACCCGAGGCAGGAACTCCCTGCCTTCAGCGTTTTCATTGGTCAAGGTCAGTATAAGTGCCACGTCTTTAGATTATATATATATATATATATATATATATATATATATATATATATATATATATATATATATATATATATATATAAATTACATTTAAAAAGAAGTATAATGGAGACGTTAAACGGAAGCGGTTTGCGTGCTGAGTAAATCATTATCATAAGCGTACTGGTAAAGTCTGTGGAGCCCATCATTATTCGTGCATTGTATCAACTCCATCCATCTCTTTTATCATCTAATTTTAGAGTGTTACAACAAAAATTAATCATATCCAAAGATCAAGTGGACCACACCACCTGAAACAGTGTGAATTGAATTCTTCAATTGAAAAGTTGTTGGGAGCCCACAGAAGTTTTATATCAAGATGATATTTGTTTTTTCCATTCATCCATGTCTTTGTGATCTTATGAACAGTTTGGATGAAAAATAAACATCATTGGGAGCTTAGAAACATTTCAATGGTGAAAATCAATACTTCCATTATTTCCTTTGGTATGGTCTAATTGGGCTTTTGATATACATCAGTTTTGGGCTCAACCCCTAAAATGATCTGAAAAAACGGATGGACGGCATGGGTAAACCACATGAATTCACAGTGGGCCCAACCGAGTTTACTCAGTACGATAAGACTCAGTACAGAATATGATTTCACGTGTCTAACGGGGACGCGAATTTCCTGTCAAAGCCTTTTGAGTAAGATCCTATCTAAGGATTCTGAATAGGCCCACTTTGACGTTTGTGATAAATCCAACCCGTTCATCCATTTTTAGATATCATTTTAGGACATAATATCAAAACTAAGGTGTATACAAAACTCAAATGGGCTACAAGAGAGGAAACAGTGGAGATTTAGTGTCCACCGTTGAAATATTTATATGGCCATAAAAGTTTTGCATCGGTCTAATATTTTGGTGTTTTCACTTCATTCTAATAAAAAAGACCTTATAAATAGTTTGGATGGCATATAAACATCAAGACACCTAGAAAGGTTTCAATTGTAGGAATTTCTTTCTCCACTATTTCATCGTATATGGCCTAGTTGAGTTTTTGATCATCCTAATTTTTTATTACATTTCTTAAAATGAGCTCTAAAAATGGATGAATGGATTGAAATTCTTATAAACATTATGCTGGACCCCACCATACATCCCAACGCTAGAACTTCATGTAAAAGGCTTTCCCTGGTGAATCCATGCCTACGGTTTCCATTGGAAACGGACTGGCTACTCCCCTGCCACTCAGTGCTATGTGGGCCCACCATGATGTATGTGTTTCATCCATGCTGTCCTTTTATTTTTCTAGATCATTTTATGGTCTGAGACAAAAAATGAGGTATAAACCAATCTCAAGTGGACGACATTACATGAAACAGTGTTGAATGAATGTTGAACATTAAAAACTTTTTGGGGGCCATAAAAGTTTTGGATCAAGCTGAGCTTTGTTTTTTCCTTTCATCTGGATTTTTATGACCAAACCAACAGATTAGATGTCAAATAAACAGTACGGTGGGCCTTAGGAGGACTTTAATGATGAATATCCAATCACCATTGTTTTCCTGTGGTGTGGTCCATATGAGATTTATATCCCTCTCATTTTTGGGATCAACCCCTAAAATTATATGTAAAAATAGATTAATGGAATGGATGAAACACATACATCATGGTGGGGCCCATAGAGTACCGATCACCACCACCACTGGGCTGGTGGTGGGGAGAGTAGCGAATCTGATTTTTTTTTCATTTGGGATTTAGTGCCACATTGAGCAGTGTGACTCGTTACTGAAGTGATGTCACCTATTTATATGGGTCCCACTATGATGTATGTTTTGTATCCACACCGTCCATCCATTTGGAGAGATCATTTTAGGGCATGAGCCAAATAATGAATTAGATCCAAAACTCGAGTGGACCCTGCCACAGAAAATAGTGGAGAGAGTCACGCCCACCATTTATTACGATTGACTCCAATCCAAACCTTGTCACTTTGTCTACTGAACCCCGTCACTTTGTTTACTGAACCCCGTCACTTTGTACTACAACCTCGTCACTTTATCTACTGAACCCTGTCACTTTGTGTTGCAACCTCGTCACTTTATCTACTGAACCCTGTCACTTTGTGTTGCAACCTCGTCACTTTGTCTAGTGAACCTCGTCACTTTATACTGCAACCTCGTTACTTTGTCTATTGAACCCCATCACTTTGTATTGCAACCTCGTTACTTTATCTACTGAACTCAGTCACTTTGTACTGCAAAGCTGTCACTTTGTCTACTGTACCACGTCACTTTAGGTTACAACCTCGTCACTTTGTCTACTATACCTCGTCACTTTGTCTAGTGAACCTCGTCACTTTGTACTGCAACTCCTTCACTTTGTCTACTGAACCTTGTCATTTTGTACTGCAATCTCGTCACTTTGTCTACTGTACTCAGTCACTTTATACTGCAACCCTATCACTTTGTCTACTGAACCCCGTCACTTTGTACTGCAACCCCATCATTTTATCTACTGAACCCCATCACTTTGTACTGCAACATCATCACTTTGTCTACTAAAATTATATGTATAAATAGATTAACGAAATAGATGAAACTTATACATCATGGTGGGGCCCACAGAGTACCGACCACCACCACCATCGGGCCGATGGTAGGGGAGTAGCCAATCCGTTTTCATTTCCATTTGGGATTTAGTGCCACATTGATCAATGAGACTCACTACTGAAGTGATGTCACCTATTTGTATGGGTCCCACTATGATGTATGTTTTGTATCCACATCGTCTATCCATTTGGAGAGATCATTTTAAGGCATGAGCCAAAGACTGAATCAAATCTAAAACTCGAGTGGAGCCCACCACAGAAAATAGTGGAGAGAGCCATTCCTACCATTTATTTCGACTGAATCCAATCCAAACCTCGTCACTTTATCTACTGAACCCCGTCACTTTGTACTGCAACCTCGTCATTTTATCTACTAAACTCTATCACTTTGTACTGTAACCTCATCACTTTGATGAGGTTGCAGTACAAAGTGACAAGGTCGCAGTACAAAGTGATGGGGTTCAACAGATAAAGTGACAAGGTTGCAGTACGAAGTGACGGGGTACAGTAGACAAAGTGACGAGGTTGCAGCACAAAGTGAAGGAGTATAGTAGACAAAGTGATGGGGTTGCAGCACAAAGTGACGAGGTACAACAGATAAAGTGATGATGTTATAGTACAAAATGATAGGGTTCAGTAGGCAAAGCGACGGGGTTGCAGTACAAAGTGAAGTGGTTCAGTAAATAAAGTGACGGGGTTGCAACACAAAGTGACTGGGTTCACTAGACAAAGTGACAAGGTTGCAGTACAAAGTGACAGGGTTCAGTAGATAAAGCGACGAGGTTGTAGTACAAAGTGACGGGGTTCAGTAGACAAAGTGACGAGATTTGGATTGGATTTAGTAGTAATAAATGGTGGGTGTGACTCTATTCACTATTTTCTATGGTGAGTTCCACTTGAGTTTTGGATCTGATTCATTCTTTGGCTCATGCCCTAAAATGATCTCTCCAAATGGATGGACGGTGTGGATACAAAACATACATCATAGTAGGACCCATATAAATAGGTAACATTACTTCAGTAGCGAGTCTCACTGATCAATGTGGCACTGAATCACAAATAGAAATGAAAGCGGATTGGCTACTCCCCCTACCATTAGCCCGGTGGTGGTGGTGGTCGGTACTCTGTGCGCCCCACCATGATGTATATGTTTCAACCATTCCGTTAATCTATTTTTACATATAATTTTAGTAGACAAAGTGATGATGTTACAAAAACTTGATTGCTTGCCTCCAAGTACAGAGGTTCGTAAGTAGTATCCCACGAATACGGAGTCGATCCCACAGGGAGATGAATTGTGAGAAGAAAAAAAATCAAATGCAAAACAAACTAAGTAATAAAAACTAAACCAATGATTTGATTTTGAGATTTTTGAATGGATGTAATTCAATGAATTAAAATAACACCCAAGCTTCAAAGTTCCACACATAGGTTAATGTTCCAAAATCATGATGACTTGGATAACACAACTAGGATCTGAGCACTATGGTCAGCCTAGTCAGAAAATAAGACAGTTTAAATATTAAAAAGTGATATAAAATATTAAAAAATAATGGATCTACATCATTGACATATATTCTCAAGCGCCAGTGATTCTAAGTATTCAAGATCTATAAGATAATGAATATCAAAGAAATATAACAGGTTGAGAACCTCTTTTATCTATGAAATCTGATTGATCTAGGCTAAGCCTATCCATCAATGTGAATCTCATATGATGGAAACATATGGATCTCACAAGAGGATAAAAAAATAAAACCTAAATAATAGACAACATGCATACACCATTCTTCTCATCATTAAAACAATCAATCATCATAATCTTAAAGAACTATTAAACTTACGTGCTTCCTTTCTAACTTGGGTTAGAAGGAACTTAGAAAAGCATAATTAAATTGCAGAAATAAAAAGTAACAAGAAAAAAAATATATAAAATAAAAAAGATCTAAAATAAAAAGAACAACTTAAAAGCTTTAATAAAATTAAAAAAATTCTTTAAAAATCCTAAACTTTGCTTTGAGATGCCTTGAATGATTTTTTGGAATGCCCTAGGAGACCCTATTTATAAGTAGGGAACTTCAATTTTCGCACAAAGTTGAAAACCCTAAAAACTGCATCAAATATACGTATTTTCTCAAAATAGACTTCTCGCTGCTTAGTTCGTTTAAAACAGACTTCCTGCTGCACAGTTTTCCAAAATAAACTTCACAGCTTCAAAATATACTTTTTCAGGACGATTTCAGGATTCTTCACTTCAAATCGTCGATTCTCTCCATTCGTCACTTGATTTTCTTGGATATTTGACATGTGAATACTTCAATTTTGGTCTCTTAAAATCTATCCCTTTTCTTGGTAAATCTTGAGCATCAAATCCATGCTTTTTAGCACCCTTTCAATCCAAACACTTAAATTTACCTTACAACATATGCATGAGTAAAATAGAATATTAAGATAATTTATATTCATAAAATCAAGAGATAAATAGAAAAAAATATACAATATTTGAGTCTCAACACACCACCCAACCAGCATTTTACTAGTCCCGAACAAAATAAGCGAAGAAAAATAAAAATAAGAATAAAAATTAATTCTAGAAACAAAATTCTAACTACACCATTTTCGCAGGTAATTTCGATTGCATTTAGCACATGCAACAACCCTTTAAACTCCTAGGTTTTCCCTAGTGGATGAGTTATAGTCTTGTGAGGATTTTCAGAAATGTTACCCACAAACATTGGCAACATGAAAAATAGTTCAATACTCAAAAATTTATACAATTATGCCTCCATTCATCATATGAATTTCAAAACAAACCAATACTTACCCTAAGTTTTAAGTTAGTTAGAATCTTAATTTTCTAATCCATTACATCCTTGAGTTCAGAGACCTAATCAAAATTTAGAATAGTTATGATCCATTATCCTTAAGTGCTCCGTGACACTAATCTAACTTTGAGAAATATGCATATTCTCTATCCTAACTCCTTTCAATCATTCCAAGAATATGAAATCTCTAGTTATCTCATTTTTTTCATGTCATTTCTTCTTTTATCATCATATCCTCATTTATATAGAGCACCCTTAGATGAAGATTCTCATGGGTTTGCTTCATAATATAAGGTATTGTACTTGTAATGGAAACAGTAATGGATACTTAGGTATCCTTACTCCAGATTACTGACACGATTGTTATGGTCATTACATTCATGCTCTATAATAATAAAAAAAAATTTTACTATTTTTTTCCTTCAATATTCTTTCTTTTAAGCATACATCAATGATACTAGTTCATTCATGTAAGACCCGTGTTCTAGTCCGTACCGTTCCATGGGCCACCGCGGTCCTTCCGGTCGAAATCCAGTAATCCTCGACCCATTTTTGACGTTTACGCACGATCCTAAGCCGAGTCCTGCATACCAAAGCCGGCTCAACCAGAAATCTGTACCTTAGCGACCGCACCGTCACCGCGGTTCTAACGCCGCGACTCCCGCACCAACCCGATATCTAGGGTAGAAGATGTAGGGCCGCGTTCAATTCGAAGAAAACACCGTGCGTTGCTAATCACGAGAAAATCTCTACGAGATGTCCCATCAATCAATCAATCACTCATGTCAAGTACAAGTCAAGTCACTCCATACCCAAGTACAACTAACCCATGCCATGCCCATACCTTTCTCTTACACAAGCAACCCAAAGTCCACTCTCACATCACTTCATCCATCACCAAACCCATCATCCATCACATCTCACCCATCCTTTTTCACCCATCACCTCACTCTCTCTCTCATTTCTCAAACCTCCCAAGCAACAAAAATTTCACACATCCAAGCTTCTCCCTCCCAAATGGCAAGTGTGGCCCACCTTCCCTACTCTCTCATCTCCCATCTCAACCATTGATCCATCATCTACCACCGTTAAATCCGAAGGTAGGGAGCTAAGGAGGCTAAGGGAGCAAGAAGGAGGCCTAGAGGTGGGTGATTCATCGTTCATTTTTAATTTTAAGGGCCCACTTATTGTGGGACCCACTTGATGTATGTGTTGTATCAATGGAGGGCCCATAGTGGCGGGGTCCCTCCTCTTTACCACCGTCTCTCTCTCTTGCGCTCTCTCTCTCTCTCTCTCCTTATCCTTCCTCTAAAATGAAGTGGGCCCCACCAATTCATGATAAATCTACTCCATCCATCAAATGGTGTGGCCCACCACATTTTATTTAAAATGATATTTATTTTATATTAATATATATATATATGTATATATATATGTACATGCATGGTGGGCCACGATCATGTGGGACCCACCTTGGTGAACGTGGACCACGTGCATGTGGGACCCACCATGATGCAGTGTTTATCCAGGCCGTCCAACATGGAGTGCGTGTACTGACATGGAGGTGTACTAACGAGCCGACAAAAAAAAAAGAAAGAAAAGGGAAAGGAAATGGTGGGCCGCTCCAACATGGCCCCACCTTGATGTATATATTTAATCCAAGCCATCCATTTTATTCTCGGGATCATTTTAGGCGTTGAGCTGAAAAATGAGACCGATCCAATTATCTGGCGGGCCGTGGCATTAAGAATGCTAGTATTTTCCTTTAAAACTTGGAAAAATGATTGATGGGGTCCACCAGAAGCTTGGACCCACCTGAAACTTGTTTTGGACCCCTATTTTTATGGGACACATGCAATGGACGAGTAGATTTAGTTAACGTGGGTCCCACCTAAGAGAAAAAAAAACAAACAAAGAAGCAGTAATTGCTGCTGCTGCCAAGGACGCCACAGCGTCTAGCGCTGGCGGGCGGACGGTCTGGCTGGGGCTCACGGCCCCAGCTGTGGACCCCACATGATGCGTTTCAAACATCCATCCCGTTCATTAGGTGGCCCCATAAAGCAATGACCTCCTGCCAAAAATCAGCCGTACATGGAACTCAGGTGGGTCATACCATCTAAAATCATGTGAAGACATGCCTAAAATATATAAACATTTTGGTGGGGCCTACCTGAATTTTGGATGAGGTTGAAACTTGGTCTGAACCCCTAGCCAAGTGGGACACACATAATAAGTGGGCTGGATTGTGAACCACATTATGGTGGGCCCCCTGACCGTGTGACCCCATGAACGGGTGGGTGGCAAACAAACATCACCGTGGGCCCCTGGCCCCACGTGACCATATGAACAGGTTTGGATGACAAATAAATATTACAATGGGCCCAGCCCCTTCCGTGGTCGTTGTGACCTTTCAACAGGCTGGATGATAAATAAACATTTTGGTGGGCCCCTTGCCACATGGCCTTATCAACAGGTGGGATGTAAAATAAATATTTTGGTGGGCCCCTTGCCACATGGCCTTATCAATAGGTTGAATGTAAAATAAACATTATAGTGGAGCCCTTGTTCACGTGGTCTTACCAACAGGTTGGGTGGCAAATAAGCATTTCAGTGGGCCCAGGATTGGATGGAAAATAAATGTTATAGTGGGCCCACATGGGAGTTTACCATGATGCATGAGTTTCATCCAAACCGTCCAACCATTTTGAGATTATTTTAAGGCCATTGTTGAGGCCCATCTTAATGTAGTTGTGGCCCGCCCACTAAGGCCCACTTTGTTATTTATGGGCCCATGTGTGTAGGCCCATTTGATGTATTTGTGGCCCATTGTTGAGGCCCACTTGGGTATATATAAGGCCTATATGATTAGGCCCATTTGATGCACATAAAGCTCATGTGATTGGGCTCATTTTTAATGCATTCTAAGGCCCATGGGTTATGACCCATTGCAAAGTACCTAAGGCCCATTGGTGAGGCTCATTGAGGTGATCCGCTTGATGAATGTAAGGCCCATATGATACGGCCCAATTGATGTACTTAAGGCCCAATTGGGTGCAACTAGGTCCATGGCAATGCGTGATCTCTCCATGGCATATAATGATATTTATAGCAAGTAATGCCTTGAGAACAATGATGGTTAGATGCCCACATTGTAAGGATGACGTCGGTTAAATGTCCGCATTGTCACTCTCCCTAAGGCCCACTAGTAGGCCATACTTGTAGTAAGTAAGCCGTCTAGGCCCATCTCAGTTATACATAGAGCCCATCCCTATATACATGTTTAGTATCGATCCATGATTCATTATCATATGCATCATATGTATGACTGATATGAGAAGTGACAGATCATAGCATATGCCTTCGGGTGAACTGTTTATGGGCTCCCTGATAAGCGGAGTTACCCTACATGAGTGCATGCTACACGTAGGACTGTTGCATGACTGGTAGTGTGACTCATGCACTAGCATTTGTATGATTGTGATTATTTATGCCCTAGCGACATCAGGGCCATAGCCTCCACAGATGCATCATGGGTGGCTGGATTGGATACCGAAAATGTTTGGTTCTAGCATACGGGCGTCATAGATGTCCCTGAGTGAAAATTCCTAAACCTGATGGTATCAGAGGATGACCCCAACGTCGAGACCGAGTGGATACACGAACGCACGAGGGCCGTATACTAGCAGGCCGGGTCTCTCACTGTGTCATGGTCGGTTGGAAAGGGGTGTGACCTTACGCGCCTGAGTAAGGGGGCGACTTTTAGGTTGAGTTTGACTAGCTTGAGGAATCGGTCCGCTATCGATGAGTCGGGCCCGATATTGGCAGGCGGATAGTAAGGTCTCTTTCGCTCTTCTAGTTGTGCGTTCAGATAGGGACGACAAGCTAGTGTAGAGTGTACTAGACCCCGGTGATTATCCAGAATGAGAACCGTATTGATATATGATGAGGATTGGCAGGCTTGAGTTGCATCTCGCATCACATGGTCTGGATATGGCCGATAACATTCATATCTTGCACTGCAGAGCCTTGGTACGACTGATTGCATTCATATATTCATCAGCATGATTTCGTATTTTTTGACCTTGCATTCTAAGCACGCTCTTATTACGCACACACTTACACTACCCTCTAAGCTTATGCACGATTGATGCGTGCAGGTGACGCCAGGATGCAGCCATAGTATAGTAGTAGTTGGAGCGTGCAGTCAAGCTTCTGGAGTTTTTATTATTGTCACTATCTTGTATTTTCCTTTCCTACGCATTATACTTAAAGTTTTTTTTATCATAGTGGATTTTGTAGTGATGTTCTTGTGGTTATTGTTCGTGGGTTATGCTTATGTTATGCTCGTTACGAATTAAATGGATATTAGGAATCCTCCTTGTAGCATCCCAGGATCGGAACCTGGTATATAGGTGCCGAGAGCCGAGAATGGAGTACTATGGAGGCTGTCAGTGTCAGATTCAGCGATCGAGAATTTTGTGAGCCCGATTTTCGAGTTTGGGGTGTGACAATTCAACCTTGTATGAATCAAAAGTTGTTATTCTAATTCACATATCATATTCCTCACTTAGTTAACTAGGGTGTATTGTGAATTCAGTACATCAAATTACAACTTACTTTAAACTAGTGATTAGATAATTGAACTCAAGTCTATAATTTTTTTCGCTGTCAGATTTCTGATTACTATCAACCTAGAGTAAATATTAACTTTGCCTTTGGAATTCGCATAATATCATGTTTACATTTTTGTATATAAAAATATTATTTTGAAAATGTTGAAAAAAATTTCATAAACCTAAAGAAAATAAAAACTGAAACCTAAAAATAATAATAAAATAAATTGAAACTCAAAAAAAATAAAAAAAATCACATGGATGACTATCCACACCCCCTAACCTAAAATCAACATTGTCTCAATGTAATGATAATGTAATGCAGAGAATAATAAAAATAAAAGAAAAGGTAGATAGTATCTACCATGAAAAACTCACTTGCTATGTGACACTAAAAAGAATTGAACATGATACAGATCTACAATTGCTCCGTCAGACTAGTAGTATCATTCTAAATATTCTGGCTCATGAAGAGGGACAGACTCCTTTTCCAAATGAAAATTTTTCACATAAGGCTTCAATCTCTAACCATTAACCTTGTACACATTGCCATTACGTGAATTCTCAATTTCAACAGCCCCATGAGTATAAACATTCTTCACAATGAAGGGGCCTGTCCATCTTGATCTTAACTTTCTCGGAAAGAACTGGAGACGAGAATTATACAATAGGACCTTTTGTTGAGGTTCAAAATTTTTTCTCAGGATATTTTTGTCATGAAAAGCTTTAGTCCTCTCTTTGTAGATTTTATAATTTTCATAGGAGTCTCTCCTCAGCTCCTCTAATTCATTCAATTCTAATTTTCTTTGTCCACTTGCTTGGTCCATATCAAAATTTAATTTCTTTATTACCCAGTAGGCTATATGTTCCAATTCCACAGGTAAATGGCAAGCCTTCCCGTACACCAATCTGTATGGAGACATTCCAATCGGAGTTTTATAAGCAGTCCTATAAGCCCATAAAGCGTCGGATAGTCTGAGGGACCAATCCTTTAAATCTGGCCTTATAGTTTTCTCTAAAATGTGTTTGATTTTCTGATTAGAAATCTCAGCTTGTCCACTCGTTTGTGGGTGGTATGAGGTGCTCACTTTATGCTTGATGCCATATTTCTTCATCAAAGCCTCAAATGTCCTATTGCAAAAGTGAGACCCGCCATCACTAATGATGGCCTTTGGAGTTCCAAATCTAGAAAAAATATTTTCCTTTAAGAATCGTATGACCACTTTATTGTCATTGGTCCTACTTGGAACTACATCAATCCACTTTGAAACATAGTCCACACCAACCAATATATAAAGAAATCCAAAAGAAGATGGAAATGGGCCCATAAAATTAATACCCCAACAATAAAAAATCTCTAATGGTAAAATTAGGGATAAAGGCATCATGTTCTGCCAGGATACTCTTCCCAACCTTTGACATCTATCACAAGCAACACAAAAAGCATGGGTGTCTTTAAACATGGTGGGCCAGTAAAAACCACACTGTAGGATTTTTGTAGTGGTTTTCTTAGCAGAAAAATAGCCACCATATGCTTCCATGTGATAAAAGGAAATAACACTTTGAACTTCATCCTCTGGGACACAACGTCTAAAAATTTGATCAGTCCCATATTTATATAAATACGGGTCATCCCAGAAGAAGTTCCTAACCTCGGTTTCAAAACGCTTCCTATCTTGCGACTTCCAATGATATGACATTTTTTCCGTTGCAAGATAGTTCACCATATCCACATACCAAGGCAATTTGGAGATCGCAAATAATTGTTCATCAGGAAAAGTGTCCTGGATATGCATCTCCTCAGTGGAATCATCTAACACCAATCTGGAAAGGTGATCGGCCACTACGTTTTCTACTCTTTTCTTATCTTTTATCTATAAGTTAAATTCTTGGAGTAGGAGGATCTATCTCAAAAGTTTCGGCTTTGCATCCTTTTTAGATAACAAATATTTCAAAGCCGAGTGGTCCGTGAAAATGACCACTTTAGATCCCAGCAAGTAGGACCTAAACTTATCCAAAGCAAAAACTACTGCAAGTAACTCTTTTTCAGTTGTTGAGTAGTTCACTTGGGCCGAGTTTAGAGTTCTACTCGTAGAGTGAATAACGTAGGGCCGTTTATCTTTCCTTTGACCCAAAACAGCCCCTATGACATAATCACTTGCATCGCACAATAGTTCAAAAGGAAGTGTCCAATGTGGTGGATGCATGATAGGTGCAGTGGTAAGGGATGATTTAATTTTATTAAAAGCACTTACACACTCATCTATCCACTTAAATGGAACATTCTTTTGAAGAAGATTAATCAAGGGTCTAATAATGGCACTAAAGTCCTTGATGAATCTTCTATAAAATTCAGCATGCCCTATAAGTGATCTAATATCTCTAACAGTTTGGGGGATAGGTAGATTAGCTATAATGTCGAGTTTTGAGCGATCTACCTCGATTTTATTTTTGGAGATAACATGACCCAAAACAATTCCTTTTGAACCATGAAATGACATTTCTCCCAATTTAAGACAAGGTGTTTCTCTTCACACCTAGACAAGACAAGAGATAAATTGTTGAGGCATTCATCAAAACTACTCCCAAATACAGAGAAGTCGTCCATGAAAACCTCAAGAAACTTCCTAAGCATATTTGAAAAAATACTTAACATACACCATTAGAAAGTTGCTGGAGCGTTACACAATCCAAATGACATCCGTTTGAAAGCAAGCGTGCCAAATGGACAAGTGAACGTGGTTTTCTCTTGGTCTTCTAGGGCTATCTCTATTTGGTTATATCCGGAATATCCATCAAGAAAACTATAGAATGAGTGACCTGCTACCCTCTCTAAAACTTAATCAATAAATGGTAGAGGAAAATGATCCATCTTTGTGATCCGGTTTAATTTTTTATAATTAATGCGAACACGTCAACCTATGGTGACACGTGTTGGTATGAGTTCATTATTAGAATTCTGCACAATAGTTATTCTGAATTTCTTTGGGACTACTTAACTTAGACTTACCCAAACACTATCGGATATTGGATAGATGATTCCCACATCTAACAATTTGATCACCTCATTTTTTACAACTTCCATCATGTTTGGATTGAGACGCCTTAGAGGTTGTCTAATTGGTTTGGCGTCCTCATCGAGGTGGATCCGATGAGTGCATATGAAAGGGCTTATACCCTTGATGTCAGAAATGGTCCACCCCAAGGCTCCTTTGTGGTCTCTTAGAACTTTCAACAATTCAATCTCTTGATCATTGTCTAAAAATGAAGAGATCACCACAAGATAAGTTTTTTTTTCACCTAAGTATACATACTTAAGCTCATTTAGTAGTGGTTTTAAATCAAGCTTTGAAAAATTAATCGATGATGGTAAAGGTCCCGAGTCCTCAATAGATAGTTATTGAGGGCGTGGTCTCCATTGGTACATACCAATATCCTGGGTGGTAGTGCTCTCATTATCATCACAAATTTCAGCAAGCACTTTTTCTAACTCAAAATTTTTTAAGTCCCCAATGACTTGAATCAATTCTTCAGTCAGACTAGGTTCCAATTCCTCTTCTTCTATCAAACAGTCTATGAAATTCAGCTCATGGATTTCATTA
Source organism: Magnolia kwangsiensis (assembly GCA_037074715.1). Taxonomy (NCBI): domain Eukaryota; kingdom Viridiplantae; phylum Streptophyta; class Magnoliopsida; order Magnoliales; family Magnoliaceae; genus Magnolia; species Magnolia kwangsiensis. The sequence continues at coordinate 106,478,300 of CM073581.1, forward strand.
TTATCAATGGGCTGCTTACATAGATTGAAAATATTTAGCTCTAAAGTCATGTTACAAAAAAATAAGTTCATCATTACATTCCTACAATTTATGATTGCATTTGAAGTTTCTAGGAATGGGCGGCCTAAAATGATAGGAACTTGAGCGCTAGCATTTACGCATGGTTTAGTGTCTAGTACAATAAAATCCACGGGGAAGTAGAATTTCTCCACTTGGACTAGTACGTCCTCTAAAATTCTCCTTGGTACTTTAATGGAGCGGTCAGCGAGTTGGAGTGTAATCGTGGTTGGTTTAAGCTCGCCTAATCCCATTTGTTTGTAAATTGAATAAGGTACTAAGTTGACACTTGCACTCAAATCTAGTAAAGCATGCTTAATTTGAAAATTTCTAATAATATAAGGAATAGTGGGACTTCCCGAGTCTTTGTATTTGGGTACAACCCTTTGTTGAATGATAGCGCTTACTTTCTCGGTAAGGAAGGCCTTTTTGTGCACATTTAATTTTCTCTTTACAATACACAAGTCCTTGAGATATTTAGCATATGATGAAATTTGTCTAATGACATCAGTAGAGGAATATTGACAGTAACCTTTTGAAGCACATCCAACACCTCTTGATATTTCATAGGGACAGTCGGATTCTGAAGTCTAGATGGGAATGAAACTGGAGGCTCATATGACTTAGTCTCTTAATCCTTTTGCTGTTGTGGCTCTTGAACCATAGTCGGTTCATCATTTTCTTGAGACAGTGGCTCATCCTCCAGTATTTCTACCAGTTGCATTATCTTGTTATCAACCTTTTTTCCACTTCTCAAGGTAATGATGGCCTTAGCTTATTCATTTGGATTTGAGTCTCCAATGAAATATGTATTTCTAGGGTTTGGCACAGGTTGAGAAGGAAGGGTGCCTTTTTTCCTAGCATTTAGTTGAGTCTCAATCCTAGCCACAACTGTCTTTAATTCCTGATTTGATTGGATTAGAGACTGATTCATTTGAGTTTGAGAGTTTATGAATGCGGTCAATGCATCCTCTACAGATGATCGCTTTGGTGGGGGCACATATGGTGAATTGTTAGGTGCCCCAAAAAAGTTATTTTGTAAAGGCATTTGAGGTGCATTGGGGACATTAATTTGTGGTCCATTCCTCCAACTAAGATTAGGATGGTTATGCCAATTTAGATTATACGTGTTTTCCATTGGTTGCATAACTGACCTTTGGTAGTTATTTATAACATTTGCTTGATCATGCTCATGCGTGATATTTTGTACAACTGAGATTATTGATAATCCTTTGTGTCATGGTCTGTACCACGACAAATGGTATAAAAATTATTTAAGGAAGTATTTTCTTTAACCATATCAACCTTCCTAATTTTCAAGGTTTCGACCTTTCTAGCTAATGCAGCAAATTTTACATTAAGGTCGTTTTCCTCTCTTAGGACATACATCCCCGCTTTCTCTCTAGGACTGGGTCTAGTTTGGTTTGATTTAGCAGAGACATCTCATGTCTGCGTATTCTTTGCTAACATATTTAGAAAATTTCAAGCCTCATTATGATCTTTGTCAAGAAAGGTGTAAGATCCGTATCATAGTCTATACTATTCTGTAAATTTCCCGCGATCCTCTCTGTCGATTTTCGGTGACCCGCGACATATAATCGGCGTTTGCGCACAATCCTAAGTCGTGTCCGGTATATCAAAGTCAGCTCAACCCGAGATTTGTACCAGTACGACCGCGCCGTCGCCGCGGTTCCGACGCCGTGTCTCGCACGCCGAGGCGATACCTGAGCCAGGAGATGTGGGCCCGCGTTCAGTTCGAGAAAACGCCGCGCATTTGCAAACTCAAGATAATCTTTCAAATTAATCACATCACATTCCATCAATCAAGTACCACATCATATCTCATGTCAAGTAAACATTACCTTTCACCCATCTCCAAGTAACCTCAAAGTCAACACTCTCTTACAACCAAGTACACACCCATCACCCATCACCCATCTCTCACCCATCACTCTCCCATCTCTCTCTCTCATTCTCTCTCTCCCCATTCTCCCAAGCAACCCCTCCATGAGAGAGCCTACGTGCATGGCTTCCAATGAGAAAAAGAGAGTTATGGTGTGGCCCACTCTCCTACCCCAATCTCACATCTTAGCCGTCCAACCTTCATCATCATCCGTTAAAGTCGAAGCCGAGGAGCTAGGGGTTTCATCGGACCAAGTAGGAACGACAAAGGTGGGTGCTTCTCTCTCTCTCTCATTTTCAAGTTTTGTGGCCCCTATTGTAATGTATGGTTCATATATTTGATCTAGACCGTCCGTGAGCCGCCATGGTGCATGTGGTGCACATGTGAATCCATGCCATTTAGCACCTTGATGTGGGGCCACCTTGACGTGTATATATATATATATATATATATATATATATATATATATATATATATATATATATATATATATATATATATATATATATATATATATATATATCGTGGGCCACATGTATGTGGACCCCACCTTGATGGACGTCTAGCCATGGAGCGTCCAAAAGCTGAGGCTGCTGGACCACATGCAGAGCCCACCATCTGGCCGTCAGTTCAACCGTCCATCCATGTTTCATGTGGAGCCCACCGTTTTTTTATATATAATATAATATTTATATATGTATATATATAGACAATATGTATCTGTGGGCCCCATGTGGGACCCACCTTAGTTGCTGGCTAGCAGCCAGCGTACTTGCTGCAGCTATGTAGCAGCTGTATTTCTGCCAGCTACTACCCTTACCAGTAAGGTGAAATCCTCACCGTCCACAGCTGGACGGTGGGACCCACTGCTGATGGGTGCATCCCACCCTAACCGTCCATCTGTCTAACGTGCCAAGCATGGCCCCACCATGATGAATTTACTTTATCCACACTGTCCAGGCCATCTGGACGGTGTTGGATCAGTTTGGACGGTGCTAGGTCCACCTGTAGCATACAGGGCCACCTTGATGTGTTTATTTTATATCCTCTCCGTCCATCTACCCTGATTGGTGGGACCCATCAGATGTTTGATACACACCATCCTTTGTGTGGACCATCATGAAGTATGTGTGATATAACACCGTCCATCCACTGTCCAGTGGACTGGACGGTGGGACCTACTTAATGTATGTATTCTATTCACCGTCCATCCATTTCACTGGACACGTGGGACCCACCCTCACAGCTGCACGTGTGGGGTGGGACCCACCTTGATGTAAGGGTTTTACATCCACACCGTCCAGCCATTTTCAGATGGCAAGTGGCGTACCACCATGATGTATCTGTTCTATCTCTCACCGTCCAGCAGATCTGGACGGTGGGCCATACCTTGATGTTTGTGTTGCATATCCAACACCGTCCATCTGTTGTTGCCCCATAGCTGGAGCTGCTTGGACGTCAGCAAGTTCTGGTGGGCCACACCTTTATGTACCTATTTTATCTGTTGTGTAGCGCGTGGATCCGCATCGTCCATTGTTTGGACGGTGGGCCACCTCAATGCATATATTCTATCTAGCCGTCCATCTATATGGATGCTGGGCATTTTCAAAGCTAATTATAATAATATAATATTTTATTTATACGTAGATACATATATATTTGGTGGGCCCACGTGGGACCCACCTTTAATGCTTGTATTCTATATAATAATATAATGTTTTATATATATATAGAGAAAGATATGTGTATATCTGGTGGGCCCATATGGGACCCACCTTTAATGCTTGTATCCTATATCCTGCACGGGTGGGACCCACCTTGATGTATGCACTTTATCATCCTCACCGTCCAGATGTTTTTGGACTGTGGGGATTCACCAGATGCATGTGCTGGCAGCACGTGGCCCACCATAATGTAAGTGTTTTATCTACACAGCCCACCCGTGTGGCCTACCTTGTTGTATGCATTTTAAATCCACGTTGTTCATCTGTTCCATCCAGCCGTCCAACGGGACATTTTGCTGGGTGGGGCCCTCTTTGAGGTATGTGCTGTAAATCCAGCCATCCGTCCATCCTTTGGATGGTGAGGCCCGCCACACGATGTATGTGTTTTCAACTTCGCCATCCATCTGAATTCTGGGTAGGTAAAGGCCCACCTTAAGGTATGTGATATATTCACATCGTCCATCAGGCTATACGTGGACCTACCATATTGTACGTATTTTATCTAGGCCATCTATCCTGGACGTGGACCCCACCATGATGTATGTGTTATGTACGCACCATTCATCCACTTTCTGGATCATGGGCTGCCCTTAGGCCCATGTGATACGGCCCATTGATGTGGCCTACTTGATGTTTATGAGGGCCATTAGTGCGGCCCATCATAATGTATTTTTGGCCCATGTGAGGGGTCCACTTGCTTAAGTCCGAGGCCCATGGGCAAGGCCCATTGTGATGTATTCGGGGCCCATGGATTATGGCCCATTATGATGTATAATGAGGCTCATGGGTCATAGCCCATTGTGATGTATTCGAGGGCACTGGGTAGTGACCCATGGTGATGAATATTAGGCCCATATGTTAAGGCCCATATGATTATTAAGGTCCATTGGTGTGGCCCATTGATGCAGCCCGCTTGTTGCATATGAGGCCCATTGGTGCTGACCATTGATGCGACCCACTTGATGTATACGAGGCCCATTGTGATATATTTTTGGCCCACATGATGAGGCCCCTTTGAGATATAATTTCGGCCCATAGCGATGTGTATTGGGCCCTTGCGTGAGGCTATGGGCCCACTATATGTTTAGCTCTATATGGGCCACTGCTTAGGAACAATGTTGGTTAAATGACCACATTGATGGGCAATGATGGTTGAATGTTCACATTGTGACCTTCCCTTGGGCCTTGTTAGGCCCATTCTCAACGATGCCGATGATCGATTCTGATTGACGTGATCGATTTGCTAATTCTAATGGCCGATTATCGATTTTGATTTGTTGTGGCCGATTGCTGATTACCGATTCTGATTTGTCGTGGCCGATTGTCGATTATCGATCAAGGCAATTACCGATTTTGATGGCCGATTGCCGATTATCGATTGAGGCTGATTATCGATCAAAGCCGATTACTTATTTTGATTTATCGTGGCCGATTGTCGATTATCGATCGAGGCCGATTACCGATTCTGATTTGTCGAGGCCAATTGCCGATTATCGATCGAGGCTGATTATTGATCAAGGCCGATTACCTATTTTGATTTGTCGTGGCTGATTGTCAATTATCGATCGAGGCCGATTACCGATTCTAATTTATCAAGGCCGATTGTCGACTTTCGATCGAGGCTGATTATCGATCAAGGCCGATTACCTATTTTGATTTGTCGTGGCCGATTGCCGATTATCGATCGAGGACGATTATCGATTCTGATTTGTCGAGGCCGATTGCAGATTATCGATCGAGGCTGATTATCGATCAAGGCCGATTATCTATTTTGATTTGTCGTGGCCGATTACCGATTCTGATTTGTCGTGGCCGATTATCGATTATCGATCGAGGCTGATTATCGATCAAGGCCGGTTACTTATTTTGATTTGTCGTGGACGATTGCCGATTATTGATTGAGGCCGATTACCGATTTTGAATTGTCATGGTCGATTGCCGATTCTGATTGTCGAGGCCCAATGTGATGAACATGCGACCCGTATTTGAGGCCCGACGTGATGTGTATTCAGTCCGTGTCTAAGGCCCAATGTGATATATATTGAGGCCTAGGTGATGAGGCCTATTGTGATTCATTTGAGGGTGGGGCAAAGGAGCCCATTGTGATGTATATTAGGCCCTTGAGCAGGGCCCACCTGTTGTGTACATGTAACCCTTAAGTAAGGCCCATTGTGTTGTATATTAGGCCCTTGTGTGAGGCCGTGGGCCCATTATATGTTTGGATCTGTGAGGGTCACTCCTTGGGATAATGTTGGTTAGATGTCCACATTGTCGAGGCCGATTGTTGATGCTGGTTATTGATACAGATTATGAGTATGTTACTGCATAGCATCATGATCCATGTCCACATTGTCGAGATATGATTGACCATTGCATATGTTATAGTGCTAGTTGTTATGAGACTCTCTGATAGGCAGAGATTGTCTCACATGAGCGCACGGTTTGCGTAGGATTGATGCATGACTGGATTGTATGAATCATGCATCTTTCATTGTGTGCTGTGATTACTGTATGCCCTAGCGACATCAGGGTCGTAGCCTCCACAGGCATATCGTGGATGGCCAGATGGGACATCAAAAATCTGTTCTACATGGGGTGCTATAGATATCCCTGGGTGAAAGTTCCTTAACTTTCTTAGTTCCAGAGGTTGCTCCAATGTCTAGACCCAGTGGGTAGATGAGCATTGAGTACTGATTACTAGATAGTTAAGCTCTCCACTGTGTCGTGGTCGGTTGGAAGGGGGTGTGGCCTTACCCACCCGAGAGTAGGGGTGTCACGCCCCAAACTCAAAAACCGGGCTCACAAAATTCCCGATCGCCGAATCCGGCGCCGACAGCCTCCGTAGAACCTATTCTCGGCTCCTAGCTCCCATTCGCCAGGTTCCGATCCTGAGATGCTACGAGGAGGATTTTAAATGTCAGTTTGATTCGTAATAAGCATAACCAAAGGCATAACCCATAAACAACAACCAAGAACTCCATTACATTTCCACTATGATCAAAAACTTTACAAGTAGAATGAGCATAAAGAGAAATACAATGGTAAAGATAAAAAAAAACTCCAAAACGATCAGCAACGTGCTCCTGCCTCAGCGCTGCTGCGATCCAACGTCACCTGCACGCAACGGTCGTGCATAAGCTTACAGAAAGCTTAGAGGGTGGTGAAAGTGTGTGCACAAGGTAGTAATATAAACATGCAATGTCGGAGTAATGCGGAATATGCAGATGGAACCCTAACATCATGAGCTGTACCAAGGCTTATGCGATGCAAGACATGAATGGTATCGGCCACCCCAAGACCTATGCAATGTGCAATGCAACTCAAGCATATAAGTCCTCATCTATGTCCATATATCAATAAAACTCAACATATGAGATATCACCGGGGTCTAGTACACTCTAAATCAGATTGCCGCCACATCGTGCGCAATAAGGTAAGTGGAAAAGACCTCACTATCCGTCTGCCAATATCAGGCGCGACTCGTCGATAGCGGACCCATTCCTCAAGCTGGTCAAACTCAGCCTAGCATTGCCCCCTACTCTCGGGCGGGTAAGGCTGCACCCCCTTCCAACCGACCACGACACAGTGGAGAGTGTAACCGTCTGATAATCGGCATTCAACGCTCATCTACCCACTCGGTCTAGACGTTGGAGCAACCTCTTGGTACCATAAGGGTTTAGGGACTTTCACCCAGGGATATCTATAGTATCCCATGTAGAACAAGATTTTCGGTATCCAATCCTGCCAACCACGATCTGTCTGTGGAGGCTACGACCCCGATGTCGCTAGGGCGTACAATAACCATGTCACACAAATGCGGAATGCATGAATCACGCTATCCAGTCATGCAACCAATCCTGCGCATATCGTGCGCTCATGTAGGGCAACACCGCCTAATCGGGAGCCCATAAATAACCTGCCTGAAGACAAATGCTATGATCAGACAATTCTTACGTCAAGCATACATATGATGCGTATAATCATGAGTCATAAAACTGTACTAAACATGATATAATAAAATGAACTATCTTGCAATGCAAATGGACCTAGACGGTCTATATACAATAAGTACGGCCCAGAAATGGGCCTTAAGGAGAGTCATAATGTGGACATCCAACCAGCATCACATTCGCAATGTGGACGTCAAACCAATATTGCCTCCCAAGCACGATCTTCTTAAACATCGCTACATAATCGGTATTGGGATTACACATTGCAATGGACTTTAGGTTCACCCCATTGGACTTTTCATATATATATCAAATGGCCATATCCTATGGGCCTTTTATTCATCAGATGGGCCACATAAATGGGCCACACCAATGGGTCTTATGTGCATTGCAATGGGTCAAACCCGTGGGCCTAGGATTACATCAAATGAGCTTAGTCTCATGAGTCTAGTATGTGACCCATGGGTCACACCAATTGGGTCCCACATGTAGATCAAGTGGGCCTCAACCCATAGGCCTAACATGAGTCAAATGGGCCTAAACCCCTAGGCCTTAATCAAATAAAATGGGCCTAATTCATGGGTCTCAAATAAATCCAATGGGGCTAATCCCATTGACCCTTTTTATAATCAAATGGGTTTAGTCCCATGGGCCTTACAATATATCAAATGGCCTAGTCTCATGGCCTTAGAACATATCAATTGGGCTTACTTCTATGGGCTTTAAAATACCTTAAATGGGTCCAATACCATGGGCCTAACAAAATGTTCATTTTTCATCAAAACTAGGCCCAACATGAAGTTCATTTGCAATACAAACTGTTCATAGGACCCACAACAATATTTATTTGCAACCCAATCCTTTCATAAGGTCACGTGAACCACAGGCCCATTGCAATATCTATTTACAATCCAAACTGTTCATAGGGCCCACGGTCAGGGGTAAGTCCCACCGTTCCAAATGAACGGCGCGGATGTAACACATAAAACATGGTGGGGCCCATCGTCCCGGGATGGACGGCGCGAATAGAACACATACATCACAAAGGTCCCACCGTCCGCTGGACGGTGGAGACCACATAAACATAAGGTGGGTGCCACCGTCCGCTGGACGGTGGACTTAACACATGAATCATTGTGGGTCCCAAGTGGGGCCCACCCTGTAATATTTATTCGCCATCCAACTCGTTCATAAGGTCACTCAGACCTGGATGAAGGGACAACATGAATTTCAGCTTGATCCAACACTTCAGTGGGCCCCAAACAGATTTCAATGGTAGCCATTTAATTCCACTGTTTCAAGTGGTGTGGGCCACCTGAGTTTTGGATCTGGCCGAACTTTGGAGGGGGCCCACCTGAGGAGGGGACCCACCTCGTGAACCAGTTGGATGACGGACAAACATTACGGTGGGGCCCACGGCTGGAGCCGTGGGTCCCTGGCTTGGATGCCGCCCGCCCGCCTAAGCTGCTGCACGCAATAGTGTGCAGCGCTGCTCGCCTGACACCAAAACGCAGAGGCTCTGCCTTTTATCAATTTTTGGGAAAAAACCTGTTTTCTGGGGTTTTTCGCACGCGGGGCCCGCTAAAGTGAAATCTGTCCCAGCCATTGCGATCAGTGGCCTGAGGCCGTCCAAATGAATCCAGAGTTTGAATTTTTTTGATGCTTGGAAGTGAAATAAAATAAGAAAATAGAGTTTGAATGGTGAGGGCGCAATATTTGACGCTATGGCCCACCAGGTGATTGGATCAGCTCCAAACTTCTACCCAACGGCTAAAATACTATGGGTAAGAGGATGGACGGCTTGGATTGGACAAAAACATCAGGGTGGGGCCTATGCAAGGGGGCCACCAAAGCTTCTCTTTTACTTCTTCCTTTTTCTTCTTTCCTTTGAAAACGTCCAGCGTCTCAGACGCTGGACGGTTACATTACTATTTTTTGAATGGTGGGCCTGATGAAGTGGGCCACCACTGATGAGTAACATGGATTCAACGTCTAAGGTGGGCCCCACTTGAATAAAAATAATTGCATCAAGGTGGGATCCATTCAAGTGGGCCACAATCCTATAGCATAAAAATAAAATAAAATAAAATAAAATAAAAGTAATAAAAGAGAGAGAGACATGGAGAGTGGGACACGGCTTGTAATGGAGGGACCCCGTCATTATGGGCCCTCCCTTACATGAAATCATACATCAAGTGAGTCATTTTGCACATGTGACCATCAAAACTGAAGATCAACGGTGGGGATCCTTTCCCTATCACTATGGATGGTCTAAATGACCTTTCTAAAGAAAATAAACATCATGATGGGGTCCATGGAGAATGGCCCCCTCATGGAATGATCATGATGATCCAAGTGGTCCATCGGCCACATTTTAGGGTCCCAAGTGAGATCCACACCATTGATCGGTGAGCCTCACTTGACCCATCATAAAAATAAGAAAAATAAGTATGATCTAGCACCCACCGTCCGATCTTCTCGCTCTTAGGGGTTCATTGGCACCTTGGCTTCAACTTCAATGGTTAAGATGAAGAATGGAGGGTTAAGATGGGAGATGATGGGGTAGGAAGGTGGGCCACTTGGAGCTTAGGGAGCTTGGAGAAATCTCATACGTATGGAGTCTCCTAGAGCTCTTTTGTTGTTTGGAAATTTGAAATGAGAAAGAGAGAAGGAGAGAGAGTGATGTAAGGGAGAGAGAGAGAGTGATGGATGGATGTGGTGAGTGATGGTTGTGTAAGAAAAGCTTGACTTTTGAGGCTTTTGTGTAAGAGAGGTATGGGTGGTGAAGACTTTTGTGGCTTTTTGTGTAAGAGAGATATGGTTTTGGGAGACTTTTGTGGTTGCTTGGGAAAAGGGATGGAGGTGATGTGTACTTGACATGTGATGGCTTGATGGATTGATTGATTGATGGGATTGATGTGATTGATGTGACACATCGTAGAGATTTCCTTAATTTTTGTAACGTGCGACATTTTCTCGCACCGAACGTTGGCCCATATCTCTTGACCAGGGTATCGCCTCGGCGCGCGAGTCGCGGTATCGGAACCGCAACGATGGCGCGGTCGCTATGGTATTGGTCTCAGGTTGAGTCGACTCGGGTTGTCGGCATATGAATCAGGGTCGCGCGTCGATATCGTTTAAGGGTCGAAGGTTGCTGGAATTCGACCGGTAGGACCGCGGAAGTCTACGCAAAGGTACGGACTAAGATACGGGTCTCACAAGGGGGCAATGCTAGGCTGAGTCTGACCAGCTCGAGGAATGGATCCGCTATCGACGAGTCGAGCTCGATATTGGCAGACGGATAGTGAGGTCTCTTCCACTTACCTTATTGTACACGATGTGGCGGCGATCTGGTTTAGAGTGTACTAGACCCCGATGATTTTTCAGAGAGGAACCGTACTGATATGTGAACTTATTGAGTAGGAATTGCATGCTCGCTCATTCATTCATTCATTCATTCACTATCCACTCGGGCTGGTGGTGTACAACTAATTATTGTGTACCTTCGTTATGGCAAGAATTTTGATTGGGAGCGCGACTAACCTGAGATCAGGAGTCTACCATATTGAGTCTGACTATCCAAATTTATGTATGAGACTGGTTTGGATAGAAGTCTTTGTGGTGGACCCCGTAGCCTGCGATACTACGTACTATCATCCCGACTTCACACTCCAGCATGATCATTTCATTCGCATCGCATATTGCATTACATCCGCAGGCATATGGCATTTTGGGTTGCTATATTTATGCACTTATATGTCCTAGACAGACTTAGCAGGATTTGTATATTGCATTACATCCTCGACATCTGATATTTGACTCTTTATGACTCCTTAGTGCAAAACTGTTTTATATTACGTATTCTGATAATTGATTGACTTATGAACTTGTCCATACTTTCGCTTACTCTGTCATTGTATGATTTATGATCTTGTCAGTATTTCAGCGTATTCCGATAATGTACGATTTATGATTTACCAGTAATTTCGGTATTGTATGATGATGGTATTGTATTGAATACTTGACACTTACTTTGTGCACACACTTACACCACCCTCTAAGCTTTCTATAAGCTTATGCACGATAGATGCGTGCAGGTGATGTTAGGTTGCAGCCATGTTGAGATTAGAGCGTGCAGCGGTCTTCTGAAGATTGATTTTCAATTTATGTATTTTTCCTTCAGCATTGTACTCAAATGATTATATTAGTGGATATGTGATGATGACGTTGTTTTTGTGATTTGGGTAATCTTGTGGTTATGCTTATTACGATTTAAATGTACATATAAAAAAAGAAAATCCTCCTTGTAGGATCCCAGGATCGGAATCTGGCGTGTGAACGCTAGGAGCCGAGAATGGGGTACTATGGAGGCTTTCGGCACCGGATTCGGCAATCGGGATTCCTGTGAATCTGATTTCTGAGTTTGGGGCGTGACAAAAGGTTCTACCACACATCATTTCTATGAACTGACGGATATCCATGGTGAGCCCCTTTCGGAAAGCATCAATCACGCGCCATGGTTCATAACCATGATGTGGACAAGTAATTAAAAGGTCTTTGAAGTGCTCCTAATCTTGGAAAAATAATTCATTCCCCTTTTGGGAGAATGACATGATTTCTTGTTTTAATGCATTTATTTTGTGCTCGGGAAAGAACTTTTTCAAAAACTCTCCACTTAAGACTTGCCATGAAGTGATGGTATTAGGTCTTAAAGACTTAAGTCATGCTTTGGCTCGATCCTTTAGAGAAAACGACAATAACCTAAGCTTAAGTACATCCCTATTGCCATTATTTACTTGTAACGTTGCAATTACTTCCTCAATGTTCTTAAGGTGCAAGTAGGGGCTTTCAGAATTCAAGTCATGAAATTTTGAAATTAATTGAATCATACCTGGTTTAAAATCAATGTTTCCTATATAAGCAGAGAACACTATGCAAGATGGTAAAGTTGATCTCTCAGGGTGTAAATGTTCACGTAAAGTCCGTGGTTGGTTTAACACATTCCTATGAACCTCATTTTCATTCTCAAGAAGAGGATTAGATTGATTTATAATTGGATCTAGCAGATTTGGATTTGGATTATCAACTGGGTCTGCCATGAAATCCAAGTGATAATGAGTGCCTCTTCTAAGTAAATGATCAAGTCTTGAAACTAGTCTGCCTTCGGAGGAGAGTCAATTATTTTGATCTCTACTACAACGGGACATAAACCATCCACACCACACAATAAATACTACTAATTTAAATAGAAAGTATGTAACATACAATAAAAATAAAAACTTAATCAACAACCCAGGCGGCAGGGCCGACCATGAGGGTTCAGTCCACAAAAATAAAAAAATAAAAAAATAAATCAATTAAAGGAAAACTACTGTAGAAATTAAACTATGCTAATCTGGAAAATAGATTTAGCGGATGATCTGTGTGATCAAACAGCAACTGTAGGACAACTGTATCACTTGGGTGATGAAATCCCAAGCAGGGCAACCTTATGTCACAGTTAGTGCTTGAAAGACCCAACTGAATTTATTTTTAAAGAAAAAGAAAAAGAAAAAGAAAAAAAAATCTATAGAAAATTTGGAGGGTTTAGAAGAGAACTTACCTTAGGTATCTTATACAAATCTGATCTATCTCAGTCTCTCCCCGACAACGGCGCCAAAAACTTGATTTCTTGCCTCCAAGTATAGAGGTTCATAAGTAGTATCTCGTGAATACGGGGTCGATCCCACAGGGAGATGAATTGTGAGAAGAAAAAAATCAAATGCAAAACAAACTAAGTAATAAAAACTAAACCAATGATTTGATTTTGGAATTTTTGAATAGATGTAATTCAATGAATTAAAGTAACACCCAAGCTTCAAAGTTCCACACATAAGTTAATGTTTCAAAATCATGATGACTTGGATAACACAACTAGGATCTGAGCACTATGGTCAGTTTAGTCAGAAAATAAGATGGTTTAAATATTAAAAAGTGATATAAAATATTAGAAAATAATGGATCTGCATCATTGACATATATTCTCAAGCGCCAATGATTCTAAGTATTTAAGATCTATAGGATAATGAATATCAAAGAAATATAACAAGTTGAGAACCTCTCCTATGTAGAAAATCTGATTGATCTAGGCTAAGTCTATCCATCAATGTGAATCTCACATGATGGAAACATATGGATCTCACAAGAGGATAAAAAAAATAAAACCTAAATAATAGACAACATGCATACACCATTCTTCTCATCATTAAAACAATCAATCATCATAATCTTAAAGAACTATTAAACCCATGTGCTTCCCTTCTAGCTTGGGCTAGAAGGAACTTAGAAAAACATAATTAAATTGTAGAAATAAAAAGCAACAAGAAAAAAAAATAAAAAATAGAAAAGATCTAAAATAAAAAGAACAACTTAAATGCTTTAATAAAACTAAAAAAACTCTTTAAAAACCCTAAACTTTGCTTTGGGATGCCTTGAATGATTTTTTAGAATGCCCTACGAGACCCTATTTATAAGTAGGGAACTCCAATTTTTGCACAAAGTTGAAAACCCTAGAAACCGCATCAAATATACGTATTTTTTCAAAATAGACTTCTCGCTGCTTAGTTCGTTTAAAACAGACTTCCTGCTACACAGTTTTCCAAAATAAACTTCACAGCTTCAAAATACACTTTTTCAAGATGATTTCAGGATTCTTCACTTCAAATCGTCGATTCTCTCCATTTGTCACTTGATTTTCTTAGATATTTGACATGTGAATGCTTCAATCTTGGTCTCCTAAAATCCATCCCTTTCCTTGGTAAATCTAAAGCATCAAATCCATGCTTTTTAGCACCTTTTTAATCCAAACACTTAAATTTACCTTGCAACACATGCATGAGTGAAATAGAATATTAAGATGATTTATATTCATAAAATCAAGAGATAAATAAGAAAATTATACAATATTTGAGTCTCAACACAGTACAAAGTGACGGGGTTTAATAGACAAATTGACGAGGTTGCAGTACAAAGTGACGGGGTTTAGTTGACAAAGTAACAGGGTTGCAGTATAAAGTGACGGGGTTGTAGTACAAAGTGAGAAGATTCAGTAGATAAAGTGACGGGGTTCATTAGACAAAGTGACGAGGTTACAACACAGGGTGATGAGGTACAGTAGACAAAGTGACGAGGTTGTAGCACAAAGTGACAGGGTACTGTAGATAAAGTAATGGGGTTGCAGTATAAAGTGACGGGGTTCACTACACAAAGTGACGAGGTTGGAGCATAAAGTGACGGGGTACAGTAGACAAAGTGACGAGGTTGTAACATAAAGTGACGGGGTACAATAGACAAAGTGACGACGTTGCAGTACATAGTGACGGAGTTCTGTAGACAACATAATGGGGTTGCAGTACAAAGTGACAGGGCTGCAGTACAAAGTGACGAGGTTCACTAGACAAAGTGACGAGGTTGCAACACAAAGTGACAGGGTTTAGTAGATAAAGTGATGGGGTTGCAGTACAAAGTGACGTGGTTCAATAGACAAAGTGACGAGGTTGCAGTACAAAGTGACGGGGTTTAGTAGACAAAGTAACGGGGTCGTAGTACAAAGTGACAGGGTTTAGTAGTTAAAGTGATGGGGTTCACTAGACAAAGTGACGAGGTTGAAGCACAAAGTGATGAGGTACAGTAGACAAAGTGACAAGGTTGTAGCATAAAGTGACGGGATACAGTAGACAAAGTGATGGAGTTGCAGTATAAAGTGACGGGGTTGTTGAGGGTCAAATATTACATATTAGACCCCAGTTATTGCCTGAATTTACAGACTTTGTGCTGTCTAATGGCCTGTTTTTATCGTGATTATGTTGCAAGGCATTTTTAGGAGCATGGATTGAAAAGGGTGTTAAAAGCATGGATTTAACAATCCAAAGTCATCAAAGGAAGGGGCGGACTTCGAAGGACCAAGATTGACAAATTTACACGGTCAGAAATCTGAGAAAACTAAGAAATTGAAGCTCGAGTGGCCCAAAATTGATCCAGAATGCAAGATCACAAGGTTTCCACCATCCGCTCGGCTCGAAACTTCATACATAGCCTGAGGACCATAAATTAACCGTACACGTCGAATTCTAGCTGTTCAATCCCTGTGGAAGTGGTCCAAATGTCAAATCAGCCCATAAAATAGTGAATTGGGGCCTGCTGGATATCTGGATATGCTTCAATTTTGGTCCTAACTGTTAAAATAATCTGAGAGAAGAGATGAATGGAATGGATTTTCCATGAGCATTACAGAGGACCCCACATGTATACTGCATGTACATAGGGTACATGTTCACAAGAGATGCACCAGACGGAGAATCCGGTCAAATAGAGGGCTGACCGAGCATTCCTTTAAAAAATGGAAATTTCCGTTTTCGGCAGTTCGCAGGGAGGATTCCAGTGGGCCACTATCATCATCAATTTCGACGATCTGAACGGTCCAGTTGCTCGGTGGAGTGGCCAATACCGTCGTCAAGCTCGCCTTTCGGCTCCAAGCACGTGTACGCACATGGAATGTTGTAAAACACAGAATGGATGGCCGAATCTTTACCACAAGATAAATCAAATGGGCCACACCAAACCTAATCTAAAACCATACATATCTGAATGGTTTTTCATGCATCATCCAATGGACAGATTGGATTTCTCAGAAAATCCCGATCATGGGACCCGCGTTCGTCACAGTGTAACTGTACGCACCCCCTGTTCTACGTCCAGACGCTGCCCGTCTTTTGCGGCCCACTGCGTGATCTTAGCGGTGATCGGATGAACAATCTGGACCGTCCATGAGATTCAAGAGGCCAGTATCACTCTTGCCTAGGTGGAAAATTTTTAAAAGGTATTGAAGATCCGTTTTGATCGTCAAAAGCAAGACGGACGACGAAAGGCTCTTATACAATGGGCCACATTAAAGGACATTCAAAAATGGCCCTTCCCGACCGAAATTCCGAGACGAATTCAATGGACGGTTTGGATCTCGTTGATGACATCAATCATGGACCCCACCACGCATCAGCGCAGGCTCTGTTGCAAACGTCCGAGAAAACCGAACGCCGTCCGGCCTTCTTTGGCCATTTCGTGATCTCGGTCAGCATCGGATTTGAAAATCCAGACCGTTTATCTTGTAGAGAGGTCAAAACCGTCCGTAGGGACATTCTTCTTTGTGTTGTTTATGGAAACCACGAACGCCAGAAAAGGGCAAGAATTTCATGGTTTTCTCTTGCTACGCAAAGAAACTTCCAACTTCAATGCTGCGTAAAGAAAACTTTTGGCTGAAGTTTTACATGGATTCCCCAAACCAACCACTACACCGACTATGCATGTGACTACATCATCTATAAAAGAAAAAGAAGAATGAGAGAAAAAGGACTTTTGGGAAGGCTTCCAACATTTGGACGTGGATCAGGAGAGAGAGACAGGGAGAGTTTTATTTATTTTTAATTGTTATTTTCTGTTTCTTTTTATTTTATGAGATCTAGGCCCATCATGGTGGGCTAAACCTCTTAGCTAGGGCTAAGAGGGGAAGCTTGTAGTGTGATGGGAGAGAATTTTCCTGTTCCTTTTATTTAAGATTGAACTGATGATTGATTTTGATTTTATTAATGGAATATTTTTAGTCTTTAATGGTCTGTTGTGACTGAAATTACAATGGGTCTGCAATGGCTTTGAATATTTTCTTTCCTTTTGATGTTTATGACGTCAGGAAGCCCCGTTGTTCACCATCATCCCTGGGCATGGTCGGATGACAGTACCCTTCCTAACTTCATACATGTTGATTGGTTGGCAATTAGTTTAATTCTGTTGTTTATCATAGTCTCCTGGCTATGGTTTGGTGATGGAATCCATTTTAATTCATACACCTTTCATCTCTTTGAAAACTAGATCAACGACAGTTCAGTAATTTTCATGATTTCAGATGCAAGCATAAGTTCTCCCTGATCTCTAAATGAACTTAAGGCTGAAAATACGATTGGAAATAAGGGGAGCTTCCCAACTCAACCTCTTCCCAATCCTAAATCGCATTATGGAGTTAGTGATCCCAGCTCTTCAAATCAAATGGGGCACGCTAAATTTATCACCACTCTTAGGAGTGGGAAGGTTATTGATAAAACCCTTCCAGTTAGGCCTGAAAAGTCTCAAGAACCAGAAGAGGACAACAATGATGGATCTAGTGACGCCCCACAAAAATTTGAACCAGAACCTCTAGAGAAGCCAGTTGCTCCGTTTCCCCAACGGTTGGTTGAACCAAAACGTCTATCTAACTCTCAGGATATCCTAGAGGTGTTGAAACAAGTGAAAGTCAATATTCCTCTGCTTGATATTGTAAAACAGATACCTTTATATGCTAAATTTTTAAAAGACTTGTGCACGACCAAACGATGAAAAAGTGTTCAAAAGAAAATTTCCTTAACTGAGAAAGTAAGTGCCATCCTGAAACAAGACGTGCCGTAAAAATTCAAACATCCCGGTTGCCCAACCATATCATGTATAATCGGGAACTATCGAATTGATCACGCACTTCTTGACTTAGGAGTGAGCGTCAATCTAATTCCCTACTCGGTATACCAACAGTTAGGCTTGGGTGAATTAAAACGCACTTGAACCACACTACAACTTACTGATCGTTCTGTTCGTGTACTAAGAGGGATCATCGAGGATGTGTTGGTCTAGGTTGATAGATTCTACTACCCTGTTAATTTTATCATCTTGGACACAGAACCCATCAATGACACGAGCACTCAGATTCCCATCATCCTTGGTCGCCCATTCCTGTCCACTTCAAATGCAATTATCAATTGCAGGAATGGTGTTATGACTATGTCTTTTAGAAATTTGACATTGGAATCAAAATCTTTTTTAATAACGGCAGCAACTCAGAGGATGATGACGATTTCCACGATGTTAACATGATTGATTCTTTTGTCGAAGATAGAACACCTCTCACCTTATCCTCTGATCCTCTAGAGACGTGCCTGGCCCACTCCCATGATCTTGATGATGATATAATTTGGGAGACGTGTGCCATGCTTGATACTGCACCGGTACTTGAAGTTAACCGGTGGAGGCCACAAATTGAAGAGTTACCCCAAATTGATGTGGTACCTCTACCGTCTAACCTCAAGCCACCAAAGCTTGACCCAAAACCTTTGCCCTCTGATTTAAAATATGTCTATTTAGGTAAAGATGAGACATATTCGGTGGTAATCTCTGCCCATCTGGAGAAAGAACAGGAGAGTATGCTGATATCTACTCTCATTGAGCATAAGGGAGCTCTTGGATGGACGATAGCAGACCTCAAAGGAATTAACCCATCGATTTGTACTCACCGTATATATCTTGAGGACAATGCAAAGGCTGTTCGACAATTACAACGTAGACTGAATCCAAACATGAAGGAAGTGGTTAAGGCCGAGGTTCTCAAACTATTGGAAGTGAGGATCATATACCCCATATCCGATAGTCAATGGGTGAGTCCAACTCAGGTGGTTCCTAAGAAGTCCGGTATCACCATCGTAGCCAATGCCAATAATGAACTTGTGCCAACCAGAGTTACTACTAGTTGGAGAATGTGTATTGACTACAAAAAGCTGAATACCGTCACAAGGAAAGACCACTTTCCTTTGTCCTTCATTGATCAAATCCTGGAAAGGCTAGCTGGTCATTCCTATTACTGTTTCCTTGACGGGTATTCAGGTTATAATCAGATTGAAATCGCCCCTGAGGATCAGGAAAAGACCACATTTACATGTTCCTATGGCACCTTTGCTTACAGAAGGATACCATTCGGGTTATGTAATGCCTCTGCCACCTTTCAGCGATGCATGATGAGTATTTTTTCTGACATGGTGGGAAAATATCTAGAGGTCTTCTTGGACGATTTCTCTGTTTTTGGTTCATCTTTTAGCGAATGCTTAACAAGTCTTAAATGTGTGCTGAAAAGATGTGAAGAAAAAAATTTGGTACTTAACTTGGAGAAGTGTCATTTTATGGTTCAAAAGGAAATTGTCCTTAGGCATATCATCTTATCCAAAGGAATCGAGGTAGATAAGGTAAAAATTGATCTTATCTCTAACCTACCTCCACCCAAGAATATCAGAGACGTGCGATCCTTCTTAGGACATGCAGGCTTTTACAAACGATTCATAAAGGACTTTAGTCTCCTCTCTCGTCCTTTATGTAATCTTCTTCAAAAGGATACACCATACGAGTGGACTGAGCAGTGCCAAGAAGCTTTCACTAAGCTTAAGGGCATGTTAACCACTGCACCTATCATGCAGCCACCCAACTGGAGTCTTCCTTTTGAACTTATGTGTGACGCCTCTGATTATGCTCTTAGAGCGGTTCTAGGCTAGAGAAAAGATAAGCGGCCTTACGTTATTCACTATGCAAGTAGGACTCTAAATCCTATCCAAGTGAACTACTCGACTACGGAAAAGGAACTCTTAGCCATAGTGTTCGCTTTGGACAAATTTAGATCCTACCTGATCAGATCTAAGATCATCATCTACACAGATCACGCGGCACTTAAGTATCTTTTTTCTAAGAATGATTCTAAGCCCCGCCTGATACGATGGATCCTTTTACTCCAAGAATTCGATTTAAAAATTAAAGGCAAAAAGGGAGTAGAGAACGTAGTGGTCGATCACCTTTCTCGCCTTAATACCTCTGATTCCCTTGAGGCGACTCATATTAATGATATGTTTCCTGATGAACAACTGTTTAGAGTCTCTCATTCACCTTGATTCGCTGATATTGTCAATTATCTTGCTACAGGTGCCATACCGACACACTGGACGTCACAAGATAAGAAGAAATTCTTTACTAAGGTGCGTAACTTTTTCTGAGATGATCCATATTTGTTTAAATATTGTCCAGACCAAATCTTAAGGAGATGTGTGCCAGACGATGAGCATCAGAGTGTCATCTCATTCTGTCACTCACAGGCCTGTGGTGGTCACTTTTCTGCTAAAAAGACCACGGCCAAGATTCTACAGTGTGGCTTTTACTGGCCCACTATGTTCAGGGACACTCATGAGTTTTGTAAAGCTTGTGAGCGTTGTCAAAAATTGGGAGCATTGTCCCGTCGAAATATGATGCCTTTGAATCCCATCCTTATCATTGAAGCATTTGATTGCTGGGGCATTGATTTCATGGGACCATTCCCCCAATCATTTGGAAATCTGTATATTTTGCTCGCCGTAGACTATGTCACTAAATGGGTCGAAGCAATTCCGTGCCGCAAAAATGACCATCGCACGGTCATTAAATTTTTGAAGGAAAATATCCTGTCGCGGTTCAAACACCTCGAGCCATCATTAGTGACGGGGGCTCACACTTTTGTAATACACCATTTGAGAGTTTAATGAAGAAATATGGTATCTCTCATAAGGTGAGC
Organism: Magnolia kwangsiensis; assembly: GCA_037074715.1. Lineage (NCBI taxonomy): Eukaryota > Viridiplantae > Streptophyta > Magnoliopsida > Magnoliales > Magnoliaceae > Magnolia > Magnolia kwangsiensis. Next base: position 106,499,348 of record CM073581.1, read on the forward strand.
ACCCCATACCACCCACAGACAAGTGGACAAGCTGAGATTTCCAATATGGAGATCAAACATATCTTGGAGAAAATGGTTAACCCTAACCGTAAGGATTGGTCAATCCGATTGACCGATGCCTTATGGGCGTACCGTACTGCTTTCAAAACTCCTATTGGAACATTTCCCTTTAGACTTGTCTATGGGAAAGCTTGTCACTTGCCTGTGGAATTGGAACATAAAGCATATTGGACGATCAAAAATATAAATTTCAATCTGGACAACACTGGCTCGTTACGCAAACTTCAATTAAATGAACTTGAAGAAATCCAGAACGATGCATATGAGAACTCGAGAATTTACAAGGATAGGATGAAGGCGTTTCATGATCAACATATTGTACGAAAATCATTCACGCCAGGTCAGAAAGTCCTTTTGTACGATTCTCGACTACATCTCTTTCCAGATAAGCTTCGATCTCGTTGGACTGGCCCTTACATTGTTGTCACTGCTTATCCTCATGGGGCCGTCGAGATAAAAGATCCCGAAAATGGTAAGGAGTTTAAAGTCAATGGACATCGATTAAAACCATTTGTCGAGACATTTGATTCAGAGGATATGTCCATGCCTCTGATTGCGCCTGATTACCAGGATTGATCTCCTAGTCTGATAGAGGTATAGGTAGGTTTATCGCTTTCATAAGACTAGGGTAGTTTGCTTTATTTGTCTATCTAAAGACGGTAAATTTAGCGCTCCTGGGAGGCAACCCAGCTTTTTATTTCTTTTCATTCTTTAGTAGATGATTCAATGTTTGTGGGTAACATTACTGCAAACTCTCATGAGACTACAACTCATCCACTAGGGGTAACCTAGGAGTTTAAAGGCTTGTTGCATACGCTAAATGCAATCGAGAGCACCTGTGAAAGTGGTATAGGTAGGATTTTATTTTTGTTATTTTTATTTTTCTTTTTCTCTCGTGCTAACCGGCTTCCATACTGTGATCTCGTGAAAAATCTCTCTTGATTCATTATCCAGGTACTATCTTCCCATCACTTTACTTTCGTTGTTCCATGTGCATTGCATGCCCATATCTTTTACATTGAGGACAATGTAAATTTTAGGTTGGGGGTGGGAGATTAGGCTTCCTAATCAGTATTTTCTTGGTCTTGAGCAAAAATTGTGAAAATTTTTACAATTTTTTCAGAAAATTCTTGTGAATTCGAAGTGATTTTGACAGATATCCCTAATTTATATTTTTAAGATACGTGATGTTGGTAATTTCAGACTTTGGGATTCAGTATCTGTTAAATTTTGCAGTTAAGATCGAGTTATTAATCCATGATTAGAAGTTGTAAACATTGATTGAGTCATGATTTCACATGTCACGTCTCGCTTACACATTTAGATTTCAGTTCGATATCGAAGGATTAACTTGGTAATCACTGAGCATGAAAGGAACCAGCCTGAAATATCTTGCCATCATGGTATAAAAATTGAAAAGGTTAGATAATTAATCTTCACCATAGGTTTGCTCCCTATAGGTGTAGAGTTAATTCTCCATGAATGATATATGAAAAAGGTCTAGGAGTACGGTCTTCACCATAGGTTTGCTCCCTATTGGTAAGGATTTGATTCCTCTTTTTGGCATGACTATTAATGAAAAATTAAAAAGTTGAAAAGATCAAAAGATGGAATTTATGAGGCAAGTTTGGTTATCATGAATTCTCTTGCTAGTTACCAATGAGATCCTGAAATAACAAATTCAATCTTAATGTGATTAGCTGAGATTCCACTATACACTCATGGATCATAATGTTCAGAATTTGTCTGATTTATGGATTAATACTTTGAACTTCATTAGGAAGTTTACCGTGCGCTTGAGTCCAAGAGCAAGTAATGCCCAATATTCATGAATCGTAGAATTCTAATGCCTGGATTATTTCTCAAAAATCATTCGGCTTTACAGAAATTTTCATATAAGTCTTAACTTATTTTTCGCATATTTTGCTCGGGACTAGCAAAATGCTGGTTGGGGGTTGTGTTGAGGGTCAAATATTGCATATTAGACCCCAGTTATTGCCTGAATTTACGGACTTTGTGCTTTCTAATGGCCTGTTTTTATCGTGATTATGTTGCAAGGCATTTTTAGGAGCATGGATTGAAAAATGTGTTAAAAGCATGGATTTAACAATCCAAAGTCATCAAAGGAAGGGACGGAATTCGGAGGACCAAGATTGACGAATTTACACGGTCAGAAATTCGAGAAAACTAAGAAACTGAAGCTCAAGTGGCCCAAAATTGATCCAGAATGAAAGATCACAGGGTTTCCACCATCCGCTCGGCTCGAAACTTCATACATAGCCTGAGGACCATAAATTAACCGTGCACGTCGAATTTCAGCCGTTCAATCCCTGTGGAAGTGGTTCAAATGTCAAATTAGCCCATAAAATAGTGAATTGGGGCCTCTTGGATATCTGGATATGCTTCAATTTTGGTCCTAACTGTTAAAATAATCGGAGAAAAGCGATGAATGGAACGAATTTTCCATGAGCATTACAGAGGACCCCACATGTATACTGCATATACATAGGGTACATGTTCATAAGAGATGCACCGGACGGAGAATCCGGTCAAATAGAGGGCTGACCGAGCATTCCTTTAAAAAATGGAAATTTCTGTTTTCGGCAGTTCGCAGGGAGGATTCCAGTGGGCCACTATCATCATCAATTTCGACGATCTGAACGGTCCAGTTGCTTCGTGGAGTGGCTAATACCATCGTCAAGCTCGCCTTTCGGCTCCAAGCATGTGTACGCACATGGAATGTTGTAAAACACAATGGATGGCCGAATCTTTACCGCAAGATAAATCAAATGGGCCACACCAAACCCAATCTAAAACCATACATATCTGAATGGTTTTTCATGCATCATCCAATGGACAGATTGGATTTCTCAGAAAATCCCGATCATGGGACCCGCGTTCGTCACAGTGTAACTGTACGCACCCCCTGTTCTACGTCCAGACGCTGCCCGTCTTTTGCGGCCCACTGCGTGATCTTAGCGGTGATCGGATGAACAATCTGGACCGTCCATGAGATTCAAGAGGCTAGTATCACTCTTGCTTAGGTGGAAAATTTTCAAAAGGTATTAAAGATCCGTTTTGATCGTCAAAAGCAAGTCGGACGGTGAAAGGCTCTGGTACAATGGGCCACATTAAAGGACATCCAAAAATGGCCCTTCCAGACTGAAATTTCGAGACGAATTTAATGGACGGTTTGGATCTCGTTGATGACATCAATCATGGACCCCACCACGTATCAGCGCAGGCTCTGTTGCAAACGTCCGAGAAAATCGAACGCCGCCCGGCCTTCTTTGGCCATTTTGTGATCTTGGTCAGCATCGGATTCGAAAATCCAGACCGTCTATCTTGTAGAGAGGTCAAAACCGTCCGTAGGGACATTCTTCTTTGTGTTGTTTGTGGAAACCACGAACGCCAGCAAAGGGCAAGAATTCCGCGGTTTTCTCTTGCTGCGTAAAGAAACTTCTAACTTCAATGCTGCGTAAAGAAAACTTCTGGCTGAAGTTTTACATGGATTCCCCAAACCAACCACTGCACCGACTATGCATGTGACTACATCATCTATAAAAGAAAAAGAAGAATGAGAGAAAAAAGACTTTTGGGAAGGCTTCCAACGTTTGGACGTGGATCAAGAGAGAGAGACAGGGAGAGTTTTATTTATTTTTAATTGTTGTTTTCTGTTTCTTTTTATTTTATGAGATCTAGGCCCATCATGGTGGGCTAAACCTCTTAGCTAGGGCTAAGAGGGGAAGCTTGTAGTGTGATGGGAGAGAATTTGCCTGTTCCTTTTATTTAAGATTGAACTGATGATTGATTTTGGTTTTATTAATGAAATATTTTTAGTCTTTAATGGTTTGTTGTGACTGAAATTACAATGGGTCTGCAATGGCTTTGAATATTTTCTTCCCTTTTGATGTTTATGACGTCAGGAATCCCCGTTGTTCATCATCATCTCCTGGGCATGGTCGGATGACAGTACCCTTCCTAACTTCATACATGTTGATTGGTTGACAATTAGTTTAATTTTGTTGTTTATCATAGTCTCCTGGGCATGGTTTGGTGATGAAATCCATTCTAATTCATACACCTTTCATCTCTTTGAAAACTAGATCAACGACAATTCAGTAATTTCCATCATTTCAGATGCAAGCATAAGTTCTCCCTGATCTCTACAAGTGGATCCTCTGAATCCCTCTTAAGTTTTAGATAAGTAGTTCACAATTATTTCCTCAACTCCATTCAGTTTTAAATTCATCTTATTCTAGTTCTAGTTCTAGTTAATTTTAGATTACGTACAGGTTTCAGTCCTTTAGGATTCGACCTCGGTCTTACCGAGTTTATTACTACATCACAACCCTGCACTTGGGGAGTGAACAGGGGTTCACTAGACAAAGTGACAAGGTTGGAGCACAAAGTGGCAGGGTACAGTAGACAAAGTGAGAAGGTTATAGTACAAAGTGACGGGGTACAGTAGTCAAAGTGACGACGTTGCAGTACAAAGTGACGAAGTTCAGTAGACAAAGTAATGGGATTGTAGTACAAAGTGACGGGGTTCAGTAGACAAAGTGAAGGGGCTGTAGTACAAAGTGACGAGGTTTACTAGACAAAGTGACAAGGTTGCAACACAAAGTGACAGAGTTCAGTAGATAAAGTGACGGGGTTGTAGTACAAAGTGACGGGGTTCAGTAGACATAGTGACGAGGTTTGGATTGGATTCAGTCGTAATAAATGGTGGGTGTGACTCTCTCCACTATTTTCTGTGGTGGGGTCCACTCGAGTTTTGGATCTGATTCATTCTTTTGCTCATGCCCTAAAATGATCTCTCCAAATGGATGGACGGTGTGGATACAAAACATACATCATAGTGGGACTCATATAAAGAGGTGACATCACTTCAGTAGCAAGTCACACTGCTCATTTTGGCACTGAATCCCAAATGGAAATGAAAGCGGATTGGCTACTCCACCCACCACCAGCCCGGTGGTGGTGGTGTTCGGTACTCTTTGGGCCCCACCATGATGTATGTATTTCATCTATTTTGTTAATCTATTTTTACATATAATTTTAGGGGCTGATTCCAAAAATGAGAGTGATATAAATCTCATATGGACCACACCATAGGAAAACAATGGTGATTGGATATCCATCATTAAAGTCCTCTTAAGGCCCACCATACTATTTATTTGACATCTAATCTATTGGTTTGATCATAAAGACCTAGATGAAGGGAAAAAACAAAGATCAGCTTGATCCAAAACTTTTATGGCCCCCAAAATATTTTTAATGGTCAACGTTCATTCAACAATGTTTAATGTAATGTGGTCCACTTGAGATTAGGTTATACCTCATTTTTGGTCTCAGACTATAAAATGATTTAGAAAAATAAATGGATGGCATGGATGAAACACATACATCATGGTGAGCCCACATAGCACCGAGTGGTAGGGGAGTAGCCTTTTGTGTTTTCAATGGAAACCGTGGACGCGGATTCACCAGGGAAAGCCTTTTGCGTGAAGTTCCAACGTTAGGATGTATGGTGGTGTCTACCATGATGTTTATAAGAATTCCAATCCATTCATCCATTTTTAGAGCTCATTTTAAGAAATGTAACCAAAAATTAGGATGATCAAAAACTCAACTTGGTCATACAAGATGAAACAGTGGAGAAAGAAATTCCTACAGTTGAAACCTTTCTAGGCATCTTGATGTTTATATGCCATCCAAACTATTTATAAGGTCATTTTTACTAGGATGAAGTGAAAACACCAAAATATTAGACCGATGTAAAACTGTTGTGGCCATATAAATATTTCCACGATGGACACTAAATCCCCACTGTTTCCTCTCGTGTGGCCCATTTGAGTTTTGTATACACCTTAGTTTTGGTATTATGTCCTAAAATCTGTTTCCTCTCGTGTGGCCCATTTGAGTTTTGTATACACCTTAGTTTTGGTATTATGTCCTAAAATGATATCTAAAAATGGATGAACGGGTTGGATTTATCACAAACGTGGCAGTGGGCCCATCCAGAATCCTTACATAGGATCTTACTGCAAAAGACTTTGGCAGGAAATTCGCGTCCCCGTTAGACACGTGAAATTAGATTGCGTATCGAGTCTTATCGTACTAAGTAAACTTTGTTAGGCCCACTGTGAATTTATGTGGTTTATCCATGCTGTCCATCTAATTTTTTTATATCATTTTAGGGTTGAGCCAAAAACTAAAGTATATCAAAAGCTCAAGTAGACCATACTAAAGGAAACAGTGGAAGTATTGATTTTCACCATTGAAATGTTTCTAAGCCCCCAATGATGTTTATTTTTCATCCAAACTGTTCATAAGATCACAAAGACATGGCTGAATGGAAAAAAACAAATATCATCTTGATATAAAAATTTTGTGGGCCCCCAACAACTTTCCAACGGCAGAATTCAATTCACACTATTTCAGGTGGTGTGGTGTATTTAATCTTTGGATATCATTAATTTTTGTTGTAAAACCTTAGAATTAGATGATAAAAGAGATGGATGGAGTTGATACAATGCTAGAATGACGGTGAGCTCCACAGACTTTACTCAGTACGCTTACCGAACTGATTTACTCTGCACGCAAACTGCTTCCGTTTAACGTCTCCATTATACTTCTTATTAAATGTATTTTTTAATATATTTAAAAAATCTGATGATATGACACTTATAGTGACGTTTGAAATAGCGGTAAAGATCGCTTGAGTCGAAGTAGGAATATGCCAATATGTCCTAGAGGGGGGTGAATAAGACTTTTTAAGGTTTTTACAGTATATTTAAAAATCCTATTACACTAATCCTATGAATATGCAATCATTAGGATTACTCAAATGTAACTCTACTAGCTTCCAAGCTCGGTAGAGGATCCAATCACAAACTATTCATGAATAATCAAAATGTAACTTAGTTTATGGTGGATATGACTGTGTGTGTGTAAGATGTGATCTCAGATACACAGATATGAAAGTACTGAAGTAAATCACATGCATAGGAGAATAACAATCGTAAACACAATCATTTTTATAGTGGTTTGACTACTTGTCTACTCCACTCCCGGTAACCACACTTAACTCTTGAGTGTACCGGATTTCACTAAGGAGGTTTCACATGGTTCACCTTCAACCTTTACAACCTACACTGAGGCTAATCGTATATTCTCTCACGAGTAAGGGTCAACAAAACACACCTACATTTAGGCACACTAGCCAAGGATCTTCCCTAAGACCCTACGGAGGTTTTACGCGGTTCACCTCTAACCAAAGGTTTTACTGGTTCAACTTCAACCAGATGTTTATGCTCTTCACAGAGCAAGAGTCCACACAATGCACCCACCACATACACTCCCGTCAGAAGCCTCATTTGAGGACTTCAAAGGGTGAGAAATACCTTAGACCCAAATCTATAAAAAAAATGATCAAATGGTCCTCTAGACTCTAGATACTTATAGATAAGTTGACGAGTCCCATTCAGCACGGTGGCGAAGATCTCCTCCTTGTTGACGAAGAGTCTTCAACTCTCTTGATCCGCAACAAATGATGTACTAATATAAGGCAACGAGTTAGGTCAAGGTTATGATAGAATCCTACTCTCTAGATGTTTTCCTATCAGGAAGATAGAGCGATTCCAATCATCTAAGCATTCAAGGCATCCCAGCTTAATGATTTTCCATTAAGGTAGTAACTGGAGGATCCTTGAATGCGGAAGTTCATTCCTCAATCTACTTAATTCAATATTAATGATAAGGGTGGATTGGAGGATGAACTCCCTTGAGAGAAAGGGGTTTGGGTATATGATCTAAGGTTAAACACACAAAAGCACTCTCTTCTTTCTCTCACAGCAACAACAGACAAGTTATCTTTATATAGGCAAAAGGTTCCAACGGATATAAAATGGTCACATTTATGACACAGTTCGATATCATCGAGAGGTTTCGATATTATCGAGCGTATACTCTCGATTATATCGATGGTCCACTTGATTACACAAACTCAATGTCATACACTTTTCAAGACATTTTTTCAGCTGATTGAGGGAATCGAGACTCGTGTCGATGCCATTGAATTTTGAACTCTGATATTATCAATACAAGGATCGAGTCCTTGACATTTGAAAAATGAGAGAAACTTGCATGAAATTTTTCAGATCATTAGATATGATCGGGGGATACTCGATATCATCAGAATTTGAATGTTGATGATATCGGGAGTCGTGTCGATGCATCGATAAATTCAAAGATTTTATCAGTGAGCTTGCTGGACAGTTTTGTCCATTCTCGATGCAATCGATCCAGCTCCAATATTATCAATATTTAGAATATCGATTCTATCGTGTGACTTCCGATCAGAGATAAAAAAAATCACCTGAAAAATGTTGCTGGAGAATTTCGCGCCCATGCCCGATTTCATCGAAAGCCCACCGATATCATCGAGATTTGAACTTCGATGGTATCGATGAGAGGGCCGATATATCAAAGCATGTGTGATTTTCTTAAGTAAAAACAGGGGTGCCGGATCTACTTGTCGATATTATCGAGCCACCTTCGATGGGCTCGAGATTCAAATATCGATGATATCGATACGTGTGTTGATACATTGATAATTCTATCCAGATATGTATTTGGTTGCTGGACACATTAAGTTCTTATTCGATTTTATTGATTGGTCTTCCGAAGTCATCGACAGCGAAGGTCGATCATATCGAGATGTGTATCTATAAAATCGACAGAGCAAGAAAACTTAAAGATTTTTCTGATTGTTGAAAGAAGTTTTCTTACTAAAAAACCCTATGATGTCTATCTTGTTTTAAGGATTTTATTCACCTGGTGTTTTGGGACAAGGGATGTAAGGTTTAGATTTACCTATAGCGAGCTCCACACATTTGGTTGAGGCAGATGCTTGAATGGATCTTCTTGTGAGGCTCTGTAGTCCAACTGACTCAACACACATGCTAATCGATAAACCAGGGCACTAGCAAGGCCACTTTCAATCTCCCCCTTTGTTAATTACGTAACAAAATATCCAAAACACCCTTGAACAATATCTACATTGACACATCCTAAATTGTGTGTTGATGAAGGTCGAATATTGTATATCAAACTCTTACGTACACGATAATGCTTAATGGAATATTTTAATCGTGTTTTTGTTACAGAATATAATCAGGAGCGTGGATTGAAAAAGAGCATTACAAGCATGGATATGACGCTCCAAAGTCATCAGAGGATGGACTCCAGAGCACCAATATTGAAGAATTTACACGCTAAGGATCCGAGCAAATCAAGCCGTTCACGTTAAAGAGGCCCGAAACTGGTACAAAATACAAGATCACAGGGTTCTCGCCATCCGATTGGCCCGAAACTTCATACATGGCCTAAGGGCCATAAATTAATCGTACATATTAAATTTTAACCTTTAGATATCTCGAGAAGTGGCCCAACAGCCAGATCAGCCCCTTAATTCATTAAGTGGGGCCCACCTGATAACAGGATATACTTCAATTTTGGTCTTAACCCCTAAAATAGGGAGACAAAAGAAAAGAATGGATTAGATTTCGTATAAAAATATCACAGTGGACCCCACCCGAACAACATGTACACCATGTACACGTACATGCTGCGCACCAGACGGCTGAGGCGGTCAGCGCAAGTGCACGAAAATTTTCATTTTCGGCTCCTGCATAATGGACGGACGCTGTCCATTTTACGGAAGCTAGTGGGCCACCTACATCATCTTTACGGCCGATCCAAGCCGTCCATCTTGTAGAGGGGCTTGAAAACTTCAAAACCATGCTAATACTTTTCACCCATGTGTACACATGTGTGCGGTACAGAGGCCACAAGTGGACTGCCCTACGACATTCAAAATGATCTCAGCATGATTGCTTCTCTGGGCCACGTCAAAAGACATTCAAAACCTACTATTCTTAATCGGTTTTTCGAGAGGAATCCAATGGACGGGGTGGATTTTCCCGAAAACACTTCTATGGGGCCCACCGATTACGTCAGCGCAGTCACATGTGTAGGCTTACGCACGTCCGTGAAAAGTGAGTTTTTGGGCAGTTGTGGCCCACCATCTTTAATCAGATGGAAGATCTTATCCGTCTATCGTGTAGCTCAGTCAAAAATGTCCCATGAGACGTTGATTTTACAGATAAAGTGCGAAGAACAAGGGACTTATGAAGCCCCGAACTTTGCTATGAAAAGATGTTGTGCGAACTTTGCTGCGAAAAGGGTTTCGCACCGACCGACTCTAGCAGCTATAAAAGGACTTGAAGAGCTAAGGAGAAGGGGATCCAGATCTGGGAGTAGTTAGAGAGAGGTTGAGGAGAGAAAAGGAGAGTAGATCCAGAGTTGGGGAGAGAAGAAAGAGAAGAGAGAGAGAGAGAGAGAGAGAGAGAGAGAGAGAGAGGAAGGAAGAAGGGAGATGTTTTTATTTTTAAAATTTTATTTTTCCTTCTTTCTAGTTAAATTTATGGATTGCTAACTTCTTGGTTAGGGCTGAGATGAAGCCCTTAATTTGAATGACTCTTGTATGTGTTGATTTCATCTGATTTGATTGATTTGTTTCTTTCTCTAGTATGCTTAATTGAAATCTTTGTGCTTCTCCATTCTATGAGCTTAACCAAAGTCTAGATGTGGATGTTGTTTGGAATCTTATTTTAGGTGCTTGTGTCTAACTATGAACAGATTTCCTATAGAGAAAGAAATAAGAATCTACATCTCTCCATGCTTGACCATGGATGCGAAGATGTGATCCGTATGCTTTAAGGGATTATACATTCTTTATGCCCGACTAAGGATATAAAGTGTGATTTATTTATTAAATTTATATCAATCTGAATTAGGATGAATCAACAGGTAAAACAAGGGTCAGGATAATTAGAGGTAGATTTAAAAGTCTCAGTACTCTCCTTGATTGAATTTTTCTCATTATTCTCAGTTATTTTTCATAGATATTTATTATTTTACTTAATTGTTCATGAAATTATTTGTCAAATTAGTTAAGAAGAATTATAAATTGCGAATTGTGACAACCAGTCCTCATGGGAACGATCTCGTAATACGTACCATATTTATATTTGATTCGTATACTTGCAAGTTTAAAATCATTTAAATCAGATTGGTTTAAATAAAACATCAAGTTTTTGGCACCGTTGCCGGGAACTGTCTCAGTCCAAATTGGATTTAGTGTTCTTTCTTATCATAATTCATAGCTTTAGGAATTTTCTCACATTATTTTAGGAAACTTAATTTGTTTTTGTTTTTTTTTTTTTTTTTTACAGGAATTGAGGAAGGAAGCTGCAAAATAAAATTGTCTTCAAAAGGGGGAGCTCCCAAATCTTTGGTCATCGATCATCTCCTTTTCCTGGTTCTTTCTTCTAATTCTTGTTTACATAGTTTTATCTTGTTTTTAGGAATTCAGATTTTTTTAGTTTCAGTTTTATTTTTCTTAGGTTGCATCTTAGTTTAATTTTCTTTCTAACATTGCAATAACATAGTTTATGTTAGGGCGTAGATCTCTGAACATAGAACTAACACCTTTTAATCATAAAATAGAAAGAACCTTTCGTAGAAGATTTAAAAACATCCTATTTGAAATGGTGGACAAGAATGGAATTAAAGTGCTTAAAGATTATTTAGCTCCTGTCCAATTCAATGCACCTTCATGCATAGTGTTGTCAGACGGCAACACACTTTGAACTTAAACCTAGGGTAATACAATTGTTGCCCTTATTCTATGGTTTAGATAAGGAGGATCCATATCATCATGTGAAAGAATTTCTAGACATTTGCTCTACCTTTAAGTTTCAAAACTTCTCAGATGAATCGATCCGTTTGCGCCTTTTTCCTTTTTCTTTGAAGGATAAGGCGAAAGCATAGTTGAATTCTCTAGGAGTTGGCACTACTTAGGACCAACTGTCTAAGAAGTTCTTGAACAAGTTCTTCCCTGTTCACAAAACTAATGCTCTCAGTAGAGAAATTACCAATTTCACACAAAAAGAGGGCGAACACTTTCATGAATGTTGCAAAAGATGGAAGGACTTGCTTCTTAAATGTCCACACCATGGTTTTAAGAAGTGGCAATAGGTTCTATACTTCTATGATGGTTTGACACCCCAAAACCGTCGCATGGTTGATGCCACCAGTGGAGGGTCATTCATGACTGACGTCGAAACTTGAAATTTCTTTGAAACTTTATGTGAAAACTCCCAGCAAATGGACTATTCAAATAGAGGTGAAAGAAGTTTCTAACCATGAAAGAAAGGTGGTATATATGATATAGGAGTCACGCCAGATCTTTATGCCAAAATTGATAGCCTGACACAGAAAGTTGATGCTTTGATGTTAAATAATGGACCTCCATAAATAACTCAAATCGAGTTATGTGCCATATGTTCTAGTCCTGGCCATCCTACGCAGTCGTGTCCATCTGGTGCAGCATTCTCAGAATTTCTCTTTGAACAAGTACATGCTATAAACACTTTTTGTAGAACTGGGAATGATCCTTATGCAGACACCTATAACCTAGGGTGGGCTAGACATCCAAATTTTTCTTAAGCAAAAGGACGACAACAAGGAGGACCATCTGAAAATCCTCCTATGTAACCTTACCCCCAAGTTAGTAGTTAACAGCTTCAACAGTTTTTGCAATATCAACAAGTACCTCCACAATCTAAGAAACCATCTCTTGAGGATACACTCGACGTTTTTATGCAGAGTTCACTTCAATTTTAAAAAGATACCCAATAAACTTTACTAGCTAACCAGCAAAGCTTACATGCAAATGCGCAATCCATTACTAAGCTGGAAGTACAGCTGGTCAACTTGCTGTCACATTGAGTGAGAAAGAGAAGGGTAAGTTTCCTAGCCAACCTGTGGCAAATCCAAAAAGACAGTATAAGATTGGCTCTAACTCAAATCAAGAACAATATCATAAGCAAGCCAAATCTATCATTACCCTTTGGTTCAGTAAACAGATTGAGAACAAAGAAAAGATGCCTAGGGAAGAATCAAATTCCAAACCGGAGGACCAAAATGAAGCGGAAAGACATACTAGTGCATCCAAAGTCCAAAAGCACTTTGACTTTTTAGAAACCACTTATGTGTCACCCTACGTGCCTAAAGCACCTTTTCCTCAACGTTTGACACCAGTTAAGAAAAGAAACAACTCTAATGAAATATTGGACATGTTTAAGAAAGTGCAAATCAACATTCCGTTGCTTGATGCTATCAAGTAGGTTCCTACTTACGCTAAGTTTCTTAAAGAATTATACACTCAAAAGTGTAAGATGAATGTTCACAGGAAGGTCTTCCTAGAAGAGCAACTCAGCTCCATGATTCAACGCAACACGCCTCCTAAATTTAGGGATCCAGGAGCTCCTATCACTTCTTGTGTCATAGGAGAGCATAAGATTGAGAAGACATTGCTTGATTTAGGGGCGAGCGTTAAGTTGTTACCATATTCTGTATATGAGCAGCTAGGACTTGGTGAGCTGAAACCAACTAAAATAACACTACAACTAACTGATAGATCTATCAAGGTGCCTCGTGGTGTTATTGAGGATGTGTTAATTCAGGTTGATAATTTTCATTTTCCAGTAGATTTCATCGTTCTAGATACTCAGCCTGTCCAGAATCCTACTAGTCAAATTCTGATTATTCTGGGACGTCCATTCTTAGCCACATCCAATTCTATCATAAATTATAGGAATGGATTTATGAAGTTGTCTTTTGGTAACATGAAGATTAAGCTCAATGTTTTCAATGCTGGATAACGACTAACAGACTCGGATGATATATTTGAAGTGGACATGATTGAGAGTCTAGTGCATGAATCTTTCCTTCAATCTTTCAAAGACGCTCTTGAGACTTTTCTAGTACATTTTGGCACAGATTTTGACATTGAAAGTTCCATCTAAGAAGTCAATACATTGCTCGACTCTACTCCTATAATGGAGACTGCAAAATGGAAAGCGAAAGTGGAACCTCTTTCACCCTCTGAGTCTAAACCGGTCCCATCTATTAAGAAACCACTTGAACTTGGCCTTAAACAATTGTCTAAAAATCTCGAGTATGCATTTTTAGGTCCTTTTGAGACTCTGTCTGTCATCATAACTTCTAACCTTGAGAAGGAACAAGAGAGTAAGTTGCTTAAAGTACTTAAAGAATATAAGGTAGCTATTGGGTGGACAATAGAGGACATGAAAGGTGTGTATGCATCGTACTGATCATGAAAAAAAATACAGAAACATCGCGTGAAATGCAAAGGAGGCTTAACCCTAACATGGAAGAAGTTATTCGTGCAGAAGTGCTTAAATTATTAGACGATGGTTTCATTTATCCCATTTCAGATGGCACGGTCCAAGTTATTCTCACAAAGTCTGGGATTGGTTAATCAAGGTGTTGAGGAAATTTATTTGGAGGACCCAGGTTGTCAAGATTGATTAATTCATGGTCCATTCTTATCTGGCTGAAGACGTTAAACTTAGCGCTCCTAGGAGGCAACCCAGCCTTTCGTTTCTTTTTCCTAGTTAATTAGTTCAATGTTTGTGGGTAACATTGCTGCAAACCCTCATGAGACTATAACTCGTCCACTAGGGGCAACCTAGGGGTTTAAAGGCTTGTTGCATACGCTAAATGCAATCGAGAACACCTGCGAAAGTGGTATAAGTAGGATCTTCTTTTTGTGATTTTATTTTTATTATTTTTTTTTGTTGATTTCTCTCTTGTGCTGACTCACTTTTACGTTGATATTTTTGAAAAAGCCTCTTGATTCTCCGTCCAGGTACTATCTTTCCATTACTCCTCTTTTATTTTTGTTGTCCCATGTGAATTGCATACTTATTTATTTTACACTGAGGACAATGTAGATTTTAGGTTGGGGGTGGGAGATTAGGTAACCTAATCAGTATTTTCTTGGTCTTGAGCAAAAATTGTAAAAAAAATTAAAATTTTTCTAAAATTTCTTGTGAATTTGAAGTGATTTTGAAGGATAGTCGTGATTTTAAAATTATAAGATACAGAATGTTAGTACTTTATGACTCTAGGATTCAGTTGTCTATTAGATTTCATAGTTAAATTTGAATTGTTAACCCATGATTAGAAGTTTTAAACTTTGATTGAGTCATGATTTCGTATATCACATCTCGCTTACACATTAAGGTTCTGGTTCGATATTAAATGATTAACTTGGTAATCACTAAGCATGAAAGGAACCAGCTTGAAAAATAAATTTTTTAGCATCAGTTTATAAAGAAGAATTGAAAGGGTAAGTCACATAATCTTTACCATAAGTTTGCTCCTTATAGGTATAGATTCGATTCCCCATGGTTGACATTTAGAAAAAGTTAGGTGACAAGTTTTCATCATAGGTTTGCTCTTTATGGGTGAGGATTTGATTCCCCTCCTTAGCATTATTGTTCATAAAGAAAATCAAATTCTGGTAGAATGAAAAGTTAATCTGTAAGGCAAGTGTTGATTTCAGGTTCAGTTGTCATGAATTCTGTAGTTAATTACCAATGATATCATGAAATTGCCATTGGATCTCTTAATAGTGATAAGCCGAGATTACACTATACACTCATGGAACTCGATGTTTAGATTATTCTAATTAGTGGATTAATATTTTGAACTTGTTTATGAAGTTTGCCGTGAGCTTGATTCCACGAGAAAATTCAACTCACCATTCATGAATCTCAGAATTCTCGCATCTTGACTATTTGTTCACAAGTCGCTTAGGTTTACAGGAATTATTTTTATTTCTGAAATTATTTTTCGCATATTTTACTTGGGACTAACAAAATGCTGGTTAGGGGTTGTGATGAGGGTCGAATATTGCATATCAGACCTCGATTATTACCTGATTTTACGTACATGACAATGCTTATTGGAATATTTTAATCGTGTTTTTGTTGCATAATGTAATCAGGAGCGTGGATTGAAAAAGAGCATTACAAGCGTGGATTTGACACTCTGAAGTCATCAGAGCAAGGGACGGACTCCAGAGGACCAATATTGAAAAATTACATGCCAGGGATCCGAGGAAATCAAGCCGTTCATGTTAAAGAGGCCCGAAACTGGTGCAGAATGTAAGATCATAGGGTTCCTGCCATCCAATTAGCCTGAAACTTCATACATGGCCTAAGGGCCATAAATTAACCGTACATATTAAATTTCAGCCTTTGAATATCTCGGAAAGTGGCCCAATGGCCAGATCAGCCCCTTAATTCATTAAGTGGAGCCCACCTGATAACAGGATATGCTTAAATTTTGGTCTCAACCCCTGAAATAGGGAGACAAGAAAAGAATGGATTAGATTTCGTAAAAAAATATCGCAGTGGACCCCACCCGAACAGCGTGTACACCATGTACACGTACATGCCGCGCACTGGACGGCTGAGGCAGTCAGCGCAAGTGCTGACCCACAGTGTCTCCGTAAAAATGGAAATTTTTATTTTTGGCTCCTGTATAACAGACGGATGCTGTCCATTTTGCGGAAGCTAGTGGGCCACCTACATCATCTTTACGGCCGATCCAAGCCGTCCATCTTGTAGAGGGGCTTGAAAACTTCAAAACCATGCTGATAATTTTCACCCATGTGTACACACGTGTGCGGTACAGAGGCCACAAGTGGACTGCCCTGCGATGTTTAAAATGATCTCAACGTGATTGCTTCTCTGGGCCACGTCAAAAAACATTCAAAACCTACCATTCTTAATCGATTTTTCGAGAGGAATTCAATGGACGGGGTGGATTTTCTCGAAAACACTTTTGTGGGGCCCACCGATCACATCAGTGTAGTCACATGCGTAGGCTTACGCATGTCCGTGAAAAGTAAATTTTCGGGCTGTTGTGGCCCACCATCTTTAATCAGTTGGAAGATCTGATCCGTCCATCGTGTAGCTCAGTCAAAAACATCCCAGGAGACGTTGATTTTACGGATAAAGTGCGAAGAACAAGGGACTTATGAAGCCCTGAACTTTGCTGTAAAAAGATGTTACGTGAACTTTGCTGCGAAAAGGGTTTCGCACCGACTGACTTCAGCAGCTATAAAAGGACTTGGAGAGCTGAGGAGAAGGGGATCTAGATCTGGAAGCAGCTAGAGAGAGGTTGAGGAGAGAAAAGGAGAGCAGATCCAGAGCTGGGGAGAGAAGAAAGAGAAGAGAGAGAGAGAGAGAGAGAGAGAGAGAGAGAGGAAGAAGGGAGATGTTTTTATTTTTTAAATTTTATTTTTCCTTCATTCTAGTTAAATTTATGGATTGTTAACTTCTTGGCTAGGGCTGAGATGAAGCCCCTAATTTAAATGACTCTTGTATGTGTTGATTTCATCTAATTTGATTGATTTATTTCTTTCCCTAGTGTGCTTAATTGAAATCTTCGTGCTTTTTCATTCTATGAGCTTAACCAAAGTCTAGATGTAGATGTGGTTTGAAATCTTATTTTAGGTGCTTGTGTCTGACCATGAACAAATTTCCTATAGATAAAGAAATAGGAATCTACATCTCTCCATGCCTGACCATGGATGGAAAGATGTGATCCGTATGCTTTAAGGGATTATACATTCTGTGTGCCCGACCAAGGACATAGAGTGTGATTTATTTATTAAATTTATATCAATCTGAATTAGGAAGAATCAACAGGTAAAACAAGGGTCAGGATAATTAGAGGTGGATTCAAAAGTCCTAGTACTTTCCTTGATTGATTTTTTCTCATTGTTCTCAGTTATTTTTCATAGATATTTGTTATTTTACTTAATTGTTCGTGAAACTATTTGTCAGATTACTTAAAAAGAATCATAAATTGTGAATTGTGACAACTAGTCCTTGTGGGAATGATCTCGTAATACGTACCGTATCTACATCTGACTCGTAGACTTGCAAGTTTAAAATCATTTAAATCAGATTGGTTTAAATAAAACATCATGTGTACATGCATTTTACACAATTTTTCAAATTCTAATGAACCTATGTACACAACTAGTATTTGCTCCCCCTTACTGTAGAACTCCGCCGTGCTTGGTACAGCTGCTCCCCCTAACACCTGCAACACCATTCTAGCAGATATGCAATTTTTCACATGGGGTGTTTTGAACTGTTCTCCCCCCTTTTGTCAGTCATTGACAAAGATACAACAGTTGATATTGACTGAAGTTTAAAGACATGTGAGAGGATCATCAGATATAGATGTATATAAAGATTTAAACCAGAGTGAAGCACACATCAGTTCCAGAAAGTATAGATGCATATTGAATCAGATAAAGTAGATACACAAGCAGATACAAAAATCATTAAAACACATGCATACCATTTCAGAGAAGAGATAAAATAGGAGAGCACATATGATAGTATGACAAGAAAAGTGAGAATTATATTCAGCCATATGTATCAAAACCTCCAAACATTCATACTGCCCCAGGTTGGTAGATATCTGGCATTCATTCATCAAACACAAAAAACTGTTAAGCCCATACATGGGCAACCATAATCAAACATCAGTTTTTAACCCATCCATGGACAATCAGAAATATCTCGCAGCAGCAAACCCTTACGGGCTATATACACAAAAAAAAAAAAATGAGCTGTCAGAGGACTATCACATTCGCTCATGAGAGCGTAGAGCACCAAAAAGATACTTTTGCTCATACGCTGAAATAAATGCGGGCAAATGTGATAGTGTTTAGAAACCCGCATTACAGTGAAGGAGCAGGGGCTGATGGTGTCGTATCGTTGCAATGACTGGTGATTATCTCAACCAATTGTTGTACTGTCCGCTGTATTCCTTGGACCAGCCATTCTAGGACAGTAAGTCTTTCTCGTACGAAGTGGACGTCCCTCTGAATCGCACCGATCCTGTCTAGTTTAAATCGTTTTGCATACCCGAGCGATGGTGTTAACGGAGTTGGATCATGTCCAGAAGGTTCATCTCTGGCCATTGAAGTCCCTTCCATTGGAGCGCCACTTTCTCCTTCAACTTCTTTTGCTTGAGCATCTTCCTCTGGGTCGTGAAATTTTAAGTCCATTTTTTGAATATTGCTTTTGTTAAAAACTTGGAGAGGATATACCTGATCAGAGGTTGGTGGGAAGCCGATGGCATTGCAGATCATGCTTATGATCTGGGAATATGGCAGGTGAAGGTCCCTGGATGTATGTATGGCATTTACCAACTGATGGACAAGCACAGTAGGTAGACAGACCTTTATTCCTTTGGCAACTGAGTACGCAAGCATGGTCATAAAGCCGGTGAGATCGGACCTGTTGGTACTTCTGGAATATATATTGGTGACAAATATACAGTGCACAATCCGAAATCTAGGTTCCATGTACCTGGCTTTCAATGCATTCCCTTGATGCCAAGGGATGTCCCTATCGTGACAAAGATACTTGGTTACCATGGACCAAATTTATATATTGTCGAGGTCCATTTCAGGAATACCTTCGGGAGCCATGTTCAGACCGAGGATATTTGCCACTGTAGCAGGCGTGATTAGAAAATCCTCACCATCTAAGGAGACCATAAAGGAGAGAGGTTCAGATACAGGTGAGTGGCAGGTGGCAAGGAAGTTGCGTGTACGTTCAAGTTGGCACGGCCCACCAAAATATAGAACTGGCAGCCAGTCGATTGCAGCATACAAGGGTTCCAGATTGTATGGCCTCAGACATTCCCTGTCTTCTTTTCTCTCATGGATGAGCTTTCTACCCATGTATTTGGGAGAACGTGAAGTCACTTCAGTTGGAGGAGGTGTCGGTGGGGGCGCTTGTTCCTCGGATTGGGACCCACGCTGTCTTGTGTGTTACCTTGTGAGGGTCCCACGTTTCGGGGCCTGTGTGCTTCCTCTTGAAGCAACCACTTTCTGTCAGGTAGGTCTTGATGACTCTCCCAAACCCAACACTTTTTCTTGGTCTTTTCCCATGATGACAAAAGAGGTTTAAAAGTATTTGGGAAAGAGGATAAAACACAATAGATATGGAAATACCCAACAAAATTTTGGAATCTTGAAGATTAGAGGAGTATTACTGTATTTTGGAGCTTTTGGGATGGTCTGGCAAGGTTCCGGACCGACCGATTGAGAGGTGCGAGCAGGGAAGAGTGCCTAAAACCTTGGAGTAAAAATCCTCTTTTTCGCGTTTCATCGGTTTATATCGGGCGGCATTCATCGATATTATTGATCTGTATTTCGATTATATCGATGAACTCTGGATTGATTTCATCGATTCTCTTTTCGACATCATCCTCGATCATATGCCCTTTCACATTCTAAAGAGTTGTCGATTATATCGACCATTGTTCGATTAATCGAAAATGACACATTGATAGTCGTATCGGAGGTGAACGATTTTTCAGTTTCAACATCCAGACGATCCTTCAAGTATACTTTTAGTATTTCTATGAATCAATGATATACTTAGCAAAATTTATGTACAATCACTGTACACAGCAAAAGTATAAACATATGAGTGTTTATATATGGAGGATAGGAACCTCAGATATATCATTTGAAGCTCAGCAAAATTGCATCATTTCAGCAAATATCCAGATCTAGATGCATGACCTGGACTTGTTTCTTTTTCTGCTTGATATTTCAGGGTATATGAAAATTAATCATTAGATAATTCAGTTTTTCTTTTACTACCCATCTTGAGGCAGACTTCTTCATTCTGTATTTTTCTTTAGGTGGTGATGGATGAGTGTTTCTCCTAGGTGGACTTTTAACATTCTGTGATTCTCTAATTGAATTGAATTTACCAATGTGATTTTGATCAGAGTTATGTGAAATCCATCTAGGTGTCAAGCATTCAAATTTATAAGAATCCACATCACCACATAAATGACAAACTGGAGAGGTTCTCATATCGCTACTTGAAGCAGTAAGTTTTTCTGTTGTCGAAACTTTATATCCAGTTTTCTTTTTAACTTTCTCATACCCTAGAACACTTTTGTCTCTTCCTTGTCTTCCCATCCCTAACAATTTTTCTAGCTTCTCACCGCTCTGAGAAAATTTTTAGTTTATTTCAGCAAATCTCTTGGATTTCTCTAGGTCAATATGGAGTGAGTGATTATCATTTTTGAGTTGTGCATTGTCATCTTTTAATAATTCAATTTGTTTCATAAGTTTTGATGATTCCATCTTTAGGGATAGGTTTTCTCTTTCCAACTTATCATTGTCTGAATGATATTGCTATAAATCATTGATTAAATGAGTATTGATTTCTAAGGTTTTGTTTAAATCTTTCTACAGCAATTCTTTTTTATTTTCAGACATACTAAGTCTTTTAAGGACATGGATGTTATGAACATAGAGTTGATTATAAGCATCTTGCAATTTATCCTTTTCTATTTCTTCTTCTTCTTCTTCGGTCTCTTCATTATCAAATGAAAATCATTCAGTGGCTTACTATTCTTTCTCGTTCTCAGGTTCACCAGGAATGATTGGAATGGTGGAGACCATAAGAATTTTCAATGATTTCTGATCTCCATCACTCTCTGAGTCAATAGATTCTGAGTTTGACTCTTCTGTATCATCCCAAGTGGTGGCCATTACCTTGCTCTTAGTTTTTCTGTTTGGGCATTCAGTAGATAGGTGTCCATACTCATAACAGGCATAGCATTGTGGTTCTTTGGTCCTTTTACCAAATTTTTCTGTAAAGAGTTTGTTGTTCACTTTTCTTCTTCTGGAAGGACGGCTACGATTCTTCTAAAAGAATCTTTTGAATCTTTGTGCCAACAAAGTCACTTCCTCATCTTCATCTTCCTTTTCACTTTCATTGTCCTCATGTGTTGTTTTCTTTGAGGTTTTTATGACAGTGTTTTTGAATTTTTAGAATTGTTTGAAGTGTAGTTCAAAAGTTTGTAGGGAACCTACCAGTTCTTCTACTTTTATCTTATAAATATTCCTACACTCATCAATTGTTGGTACTTTGGGATTAAACGTTCCGGTAGGGATTTTAAGATTTTTCTACATATTTTTGGTACCGAAACTTTCTCTCCCAATCCACCCATGGAGTTGCAAATAATATTCAATTTGGTGAAAAACTCCATAAATGTCTCATGCTCTTCCATCCTGAGACTTTCGAACTGTGAAGTCAGAAGTTGTAGTTTAGACCCCTTCACAGTGCTTGTGCCTTCATGGGTTATTTCCAATAGATCTCATGCTTCCTTGGATGTCTCACACATGCTTATTTGATTGAAAATATCTTGAGACACGGCACAGTAGATTGCGTTCATAGCTTTAGCTTCAGCAGTTTATTTTTCTTTGTCGAACGTCGTCCACTTTTCTTTGGGTTTGGGTTTTGTGATGGTTGTGCCTCTTTCAAGTGCGATTTGTTCAGATGGTGGCACATATCCTCATTCAACTATATCCCAAACATTATGGTCCAAAGATCTTAGGGAGTAGTGCATCATAGCCTTCCAGTATGCATAATTTGAACCATCAATATTGGAGGCCTAGTGACTGATGAACCCTCTCCTTTGGCCATATTCCAAACTTCAGTCAAGATCACTCTCTAGGAGGTGAAGCCCTTAAAGAGAGACCCACTTTAATACCAATTGAAATAGCGGTGAAGACTGCTTGAGTTGAAGCAGGAATATGCCAATATGTCTTGGAGGGGGGTGAATAGGACTTTTTAAAGTTTTTACAGTGTATTTAAAAATCATATTACACTAATCCTATGAATATGCAATCATTAGGATTACTCAAATGTAACTTTACTGGTTTCTAAGCCCGGTAGAGGATCCAATCACAAACTATTCATGAATAATCAAAATGTAACTTAGTTTATGATGGATATGACTGTGTGTGTGTAAGATGTGATCTCAGATATACAGATATGAAAGTACTGAAGTAAATCACATGCACAGGAGAATAACAATCGTAAACACAGTCATTTTTATAGTGGTTCGACTACTTGTCTACGCCACTCCCGGTAACCACGCTTAACTCTCGAGTGTACCGGATTTCACTAAGGAGGTTTTACATGGTTCACCTCTAACTTAAGGTTTTAAATTAGATTCCCTTCAACCTTTACAACCTATACTGAGGCTGATTGTTTATGCTTTCACGAGCAAGGGTCAACACAATGCACCCACATTTAGGCACACTGGCCAAGGATCTTCCCTAAGACCCTATGGAGGTTTTACGCGGTTCACCTCTAACCCAAGGTTTTACTGGTTCAACTTCAACCAGATGTTTATGCTCTCCATAGAGCAAGGGTCCACACGACGCACCCACCACGTACACTCCTGTCGGAGGCCTCCTTTGAGGATTTCAAAGGGTGAGAAACACCTTAGACCCAAACCTACAAAGGAATGATCAAAGGGTCCTCTGGACTCTAGATACTTACACATAAGTTGATGAGTCTCATTCAGTACGGTGATGAAGATCTCCTCCTTATTGATGAAGAGTCTTCAGCTCTATTGATCTGCAACAAATGATGTACCAATATAAGGCAACGATTTGGGTCAAGGTTATGATGGAATCCTACTCTCTAGATGTTTTCCTATCAGGAAGATAAAGCGATTCCGATCATCTAAGCATTCAAGGCATCCCAGCTTAATGATTTGCCATTATGGTAGTAGCTGGAGGATCCTTGAATATGGAAGTTCATTCCCCAATCTACTCTATTGAATATTAATGATGGGGGTGGATTGGAGGAAGAACTCCCTTGAGAAAAAGGGCTTTGGGTATATGATCTAAGGTTAAACACATAAAAGCACTCTTTTCTTTCTCTCACAGTAACAACAGACAAGTTCTCTTTATATAGACAAAAGGCTCCAACGGATATAAAACGGTCATATTTATGACAGAGTTCAATATCATCGAGAGGTTTCGATATCATCGAGCGTATAATCTCGATTATATCGATGGTCCGCTCGATGACATAAACTCAATGTCATACGCTTTTGAAGACCTTTTGCCAGCTGATCGAGGGAATCGAGACTCGTGTCGATGCTATCGGATTTCGAACTCCGATATTATCAATACAAGGATCGAGTTCTCGACATTTGAAAAATGAGAGAAACTTGCATGAAAATTCTCAGGTCATTAGATATGATCGGGAGATACTCGATATCATCGAAATTTGAATGTCGATGATATCGAGAGTCGTGTCGATGCATCGATAAATTCAAAGATTTTATCAATGAGCTTGCTGGACAGTTTTGTCCATTCTCGACGCAATCGATCCGGCTCCGATATTATCGATATTTAGAATATCAATTCTATCGCGTGACCCCGGATCAGAGATAAAAAATCACCTGAAAAATGTTGCTGGAGAACTTCGCGCCCATGCCCGATATTATCGAAAGCCCACCGATATTATCGAGATTTGAACTTCGATGGTATCAATGAGAGCTCCGATATATCGAAGCATATGTGATTTTCTTAAGTAAAAACAGGGGCGCTGGATCTGCTGTTGATATTATCGAGCCACCTTCGATGGCTCGAGATTTAAGTATCGATGATATCGATACGTGTGTCGAAACATCGATAATTCTGTCCAGATATATATTTGGTTGCTGGACACATTAATTCCTCATTCGATTTTATCGATTGGTCTTCCAAAGACATCGACAGCGCAGGTCGATCATATCGAGATGTGTATAGATAAAATCGACAGAGCAAGAAAATTTAGAGATTTTTCTGATTGTTGAAAGAAGTTTTCTTAGTAAAAAATTATATGATGTCTATCTTGTTTTAAGGGTTTTATTCACCTAGTGGGACAAGGGATGTGAGGCTTAGATTTACCTATGGCGAGCTTCCACACATCCGGTTGAGGCAGACGCTTGAATGGATCTTCCTACGAGGCTCTGCAGTCCAACTGACTCAACACACACGCTAATTGACAAACCAAGGCACTAGCAAGGCCACTTTCAACGTTGACCAATGAAAACGCTGGAGGTAGGGAGTTCCTGCCTCCGGAAGGCAGAGGATCCGCACTCAAAGTTTTCATGAGAATGTCTCGTGGAACATGGCAAAGAGACACTATGAGTCAACATGACTCATTTGATCCTGAGTCGAGTTGTGACTCGTCCAAGTCAAGGCTAACTTATGGTATCAATCTGGGTCTGATCAAGTCCAAGTCAAGTAGAGTTGGACGAGTCACATGTGACTCATCTGAGTCTTAAAATCATGCCAAGAAGATTCTCATTCCATACCACTCCAACTTATGAAACTTTTAAGTTGAATGTTTAATTGTTATTATTTCTCTCTTCATAATGTCTATTTGTGGGCCACAAAATCAAAGGGCAAGCGTGTTTTATTGAGACATAGTCCATCCACTGAGGGACACACCACACCAGCGGCTCTGACTGAGTCCAAGTCAGAAGAGAGTTGGATGAGTCAGATCAACTCATTTCAGCCTTAAAATCATGCCAAGAATATTCTCATCTTATAACACTCCAGCAACTCATGAAATTTTTTATTTGAATGTAAACTGTCGTTATTTCTCTCTTAATGTCTATGTATGGGCCACAAGTTAAAAGGGCAAGTCGTGTCTTATTGAGGAGAGTGTTGAGCGTATCTACCATCTATATCGTCAAACCATTGTCCCCAATTGCTAAATTTTAAAACCTGAGTTTATTTTACAAATTCTCAGCTGGATGAATGGTTTGAGTTAACTCAGCCATATCGGCTGGGCCCCTAGTGACTCTGATTATTCAGGCTGAGTTGGCGCCATTTCCCTCTGGGTTGAATGATGATTTACTATTGGATTGAATCCGACTGAGCGTTTGAAAGATTATAAATGATGGTAAATGGGAAATGAAATTGGAGGTAAATGAATTAGGAGTTAATGGCTTGTATTTGGATGGGAGTAAATGAAATGTATTTGAATTCCAAATATTCTGTTTGGATGTGAGTAAATAGGAGGAATTGAAATTCATTGAAAATTTGTAATATGTTCACGAAAACATGTGATATCCGAAATAAACTTTAATATACAAAATTAGTGTAAATATGTGATATTTAATAGAATAATTATAATAAGCAACTGTGAAATATCTTTAGCCAAAAATGAAGAAATTTTAAACCTATGTGTGCTACAAATGTGAGGATTATAAACAAGCTACTTATTAACATTTTTTATAACCGTTCATTTAGATAGCTAACCTTTGGATGGTTTAGATCATTTTATTAGTATGATTTTAGTGACGTAACCAATAATTAAATTATTTTAAAGTATCAACAACATGCGTGCTAAACGTATGGTGAACATGTGTGTGACACTTTTGTTCACTTATGCGACTCTCAAAGGGAAAAGCCAACATAGGATACATGGCACTCAGACATGCATACGTGACACTGACAATAGCACGAGTGGTGGCAGCAACAACACGTAGTGGCGTAAAAAAAAAATGTCACTAAAAAAGTAGAATATGAAAAATATCGCACGCGTGATGCGCACCACACCACATCATGCCAAACCCAGCCCCACAAGCAAGTGGACTGTTCCAAAGACTCGGTTTTCATAAAGCACCTCCAAGCTAATGACTTGAAAATTTTCTCAAGTCTTCTCCCTATCCATATGGGACAAGCAGCACTCTTAATAAAGAGGTGAAACTACAAAAGTTTTTTGATATTTTAAATCAACTTACCAGATAAGTAATATCTTATAAGAATATTAATGGTAGTTGTAAAGAAATGGTGGGGCAATAGCATTGTTTCAATACAATATACAAACAACATTTGTTAATAGACTTAGTGACCTTATTATGAATAGCCTATGTTTCAGAAGTCATACTTATTAAGGGGGTGTTTGGATAGTAAGTGACTTTAAATAAGCTAGTTATGCCATAAATAGTTTATTTTAGCTTCTACTTAATCAACAGATAAATATATATTTGGTAAATAACATACTTATTATTCAAAAAGTAAAAAATATATATATTTAGTTTCCAACATCATAAATAATTATTCCACAAGTCTGTTTGATCCCCCTCACATTGACCATCCATCATGTGGGGCCAACCTTTGATGTGAGTCATCCATCATGTAGGCCTTACCTTGGTTATTGGTCATTCATCATTAGGAGCCGATCTTTAATGCCCACAGTTCATTAGGTAGGCCCCACCTTTGATGTTAGTCATCCATCATGTAGTGCCCACCATCAATGTTGTTACCCATCATGTGGGTCCCATCTTCAATATCCAATGCCCATCTTGCATAGCCCACCTTTGATGTGGACTGTTCATCATATGGACCCACCTCCGATGTGGGTCATCTATCATGCAAGACCCGCCTTGGATATGAGTTACTCATCATTAGGCCAACCTTTGATGTGGATGGTCCATCATGTGAGGCTCACCCTTATTAATTGCCCATCATGTGGAGCCCACCTTTGATGTGTATTGCCCATCATGTGGGCCCCACCTTTAATGTAGGTTGCTCATCATGTGGGCCTTACCTTGGATGTGGGTCATTCATCATTAGTGGCAGACATTTGACGTGGATCATCAATTATGTGGGGCTAACCCGATATATATATGCTATCATCATGTAGGGCCCATTAGATCATCTACTCATTCATTGGATGTTTTTTCCAATCTCACAAGCTTAAAGGGGCCACCTAGAATATATTCTCTTATCATGTATTATTGGTAAAAATGAAGGAAATAAATTACTTTTGAAAGTTGTACAAGTAAAAAATAACTTGTTTTATTCTTAAAAAAAAAACTACTTATTTAAGTTTAATAACCAAATTATTTTATTCAAGAAGAGTAACTTCTTAACTTACATAAATAAATAAAAAGTTACTTATTTGGTAATCCAAATAGCTCTAGATGATCATAATCTTTACTTTTCTTCATTTCCCCATATTTAATGTTGACCTTTAGCTTTGGCTAATTTTATTCACTACCGCAGCTTTAAAAGCCACTTCTTGATGATTAGGATTATGAACCATTTTACATCAATTGTAAGACCCACTATATAGAGTCTTGGTTGATTTTTATTGCAAAAACGTTTTTCTTTTTAAAAAATAAACAAAAGAGCTGCCACATGTACATTAGTGAGTTGACTCTAGACCGAGTTGCATGTGCCAAGCCAATAGGAAGTTTCGGTAGGCAGGATCTACATGGAGCCTACCAAGAAGTCTGTGAGATCCTCCACGCCAATAGGAAGTTTCGGTAGGCGGCAGGATCTACATGGAGCCTACCAAGTGGTCTGTGAGATCCCCCACCTCATGCAGTAGTTTTGCCAGCTTAATTATACAGGAAATTAACCGAAGGCTGAGGTAGATCTAAAACTCAAGTGCGCCACGCTATGCGAAACAGGATGAAAAGACCCAGTGGGAAACATTTCCCCCCCGCCCCCCCGTGATGTTTATATGCTCTCTAAATAATTCCCATCATATTCCAGTCCTTCCTACTCTAGTTTACAGTAGCAGTTTGGAATCCGTTCAATGGTTCTATGATCTGTATGTGCTGTGCCACTCACAAATTACACCTCCAATAAGAGTGCTAAGACAGCCACATTTAACAGCATATTATAAATTTTAAAACTTTATATTCATCTACTGATCACAATAGTGGATGCTCCTTTGGCTAAAGAACAGTTTAAAAACTTTTAAAAAAACTTAATATTCAGAAATCAATTTGATTCTATTTGTTCATTTCCATTTAAAAAAAAAGTTCTCAAAGAATCAATCTTCTTCTCTCTTTTTTTTTTTTTTTTAGTTGTTTAATCTCTAGTTGATGGATTAATGTATGATATTTCGAATTCCCATTACTAATGAAATCAAAAAATCAAAAGAATCTCTAAATTGCTCAAAAGATCTTTCAATATATTTGTTAGAATTTGATACTTAAACAAAAATAGGTCCCATGTGCATTCATATTGAATATTTAGGGCCCGTTTGGATACCACTAAATAAGTCACTTTTTCTACTTATAATAGTGGACAAGTGACTTATTTCAGATAAATAAGTTTGGCTTATGAATAATTACAAGTAACTTTTTTGCCTAAAGTTAATCACATTAATTTTATTCTATTTTTAACTTTTTAACTTTTCATAAGTTGTTGGAGAGAGGCATCAAGAGAGAGGGAGAGAATTTGATAAGTAGAAACTAAGGGCGTGTTTGTTAACGCTGAATTTTGTTGGGGGCCTTACACAAAACCTTAGGATCTAGCCTCTCGAAACAAATCAAAATTATGAAATAACAATGCAATGAACTAAATCAAAACATAAACCACACGACACTAGGGATTTTTATGTGAAAAATCCTCAAAGAGGTAAAAACCACAGGACCTCGTCCAGATCAACAATCCATTATAAAGCAAAACGTTACAATTGATCACAAGCACACATCGCTTGAATCAAACCTTCATCACTCACGTAGAAGCGGGTAAAAAGTAAGAGAAATAAAGAATACAGAGAGTTCTCACCGATTACGAGGACGTGAAAGCACTGAGATATGGTAAATCACCTCTACGAGCATAGCCTCTCTTTCACAGGCTTCCTCTCTCTCTTTCTCTCTCTCTCACACCTTTGATAACCCTAAACCCTTGCAAAGCTTTAGGAAATCCTAGAATACCCTGAAATCCACCCCAATCTCGGATACACCCCTTTATATAAGAATAGAAAGAGGTAGAATCAAAATAGGAAACAAAATCTGTAAAATCTGCATTTTCGCAATCGCATCTATGGAACTCTTCGATGATATCGAAGGTCTCTCGATAACAGCTTCGATATCATTAACGATCCTTCGATGATATCGAAATAGGACTAAAAATTATCCAACAACCAAGGGTGAAAATTTTAACAATTATCGATGTCATCGAGCCACTCTTAATGACAGCCTCGATATCATCTGAAGGTCTCTCGATGATATCGGAACAGGATAAAAACTGTCCAGTGACCAATCGCTGAAAAATTCTGCAATTATCGATGATATCGAAACTTGTTCGATTTCATCGAACCCAACAATGAGGAGACAATTTCCATCAAATCTCTCTCTTTTCGACTCAGGAAGAGTTCACCTTCTTCAAGCCAGCTTGATTTCTACAAACATCAAACTTATCTTTGAGCAAAGCCTTGGTCATCATGTCTGACCCATTATCGTCCGTGTGGACCTTCTCAAGCTGTAACACCTTTTGTTCCAAAATATCCCTTGATCCAGTGACACCGAATCTCTATGTGCTTCGACTTGGAGTGCTAACTTGGATTCTTGCTCAAGTGTATAGCACTTTGGCTATCGCAATAGACCACATGCAGCTCCTGTTCAGGTTAAGTTCTTGTAGGAACCTCTTCATCCAAAGCATCTTTTTACATGCCACTGTGACTGCAATATACTCGGCCTCTGTCATCGACAATGCTACGACCTTCTGTATCTTGCTCTGCTAAGAACCCGCTCCTCTTGCAAATATAAACATGAACCCCGATGTAGACTTCTTGGAGTCTATATCACCTACCATATCTAGATCTATGTAGCCTTTTGTCATAGGTTTTCTGTCACCATAACATAGGCTCAACCGGGATGAGCTTCTTAGATACCGTAATATCCATTTCACTGGTACCCAATGCTCTTTACCAGGATTGGCAAGATATTAGCTGGCAACACCAACCGCATATGTTATGTCTGGGCGTGTACATACTATAGCATACATCAAACTTCTTACTGCTGAAGCGTAGGGTATCTTCTTCATCTCTTCCACCACTGCCTTCGTCTTTGGGTAATTGCCTATCACTCAATCTGAAGTGACCATCCAGTGAAGTACTGACCGGATTCTCAATATACCGCTCTTGTAACAGCTAAAGCTTCTTTCTGCTTCTGTCACGATTTATCTCCATTCTTAGGATCTATTTAGCCGGGTCTAAGTCTTTCATCACAAATGACTTGCCCAACTCCTGTTTCAGCCTGTTGATCTTCTAGACGTCTTTTTCTATGATGAGCATGTCATCAATGTATAACAGCAGAACTAAGAAATCATCATTTGAGAACTTACGCGTGAACACACAGTGGTCCGACTCCATTCTATCATACTCATGCTGTAACATAAATGAATCGAACTTCTTGTACCATTGTCATGGAGTTTGTTTCAGCCTATACAAGCTCTTCCTCAGCCTACACACCCTATGCTCTTTGCCTTTGACTTCGAACCCCTCTGGTTGGTGCGTGTAGATCTTTTCTTCCAGATCACCATGGAGGAAAGTAGTTTTAACGTCCAACTGTTCTATCTCTAGATTTATGCTAGCCGCCAACCCAAGCAACACCCTTACGGATGTCATCTTCACCACTGGTGAGAATATCTCCTCGAAGTCTATGCCTTTCCTCTGACCAAACCCTTTTACCATAAGTCTGGCCTTGAATCTTGTCTGTGAATTCTTCTGCTCAACCTTCTTTTTGAACACATATTTGTTGCTCAAAGCTTTCTTACCCTTAGGCAATTTCACCATATCATAGGTGTGGTTCTTATGAAAGAATTTCATCTCCTCTTTCATAGCTTTCAACTACTCCTCCTTATTCTCGTCGGCTAAGGCTTCAGAATAATCTCTGGCTCTCCCTCATTAATCAGCATAATGTATTCATGTGGCAAGTACCTTTTGGACGACTGTCTGTCCCTATATGACCTCCTTACCTGTGGCTCAGCAGGTGGATCAAGTGGGGGCTTTTTCCCCGGTCCATCTTCTGTAGGAACTTTCTCATCCTCTACACCTTGTTGTACTCCCCCGTCATCAGGCACTACAGGAGAAATAATTGGATCATGTCCTCTAGCTCACCTGAATTAGGCTGCTTCTTCTCTGGCTTACCAATGTCTTATATACACTAATCTTTAAAGAAAATCACATCTCTGCTCCTGACGAGCTTCCTCTCGGTCAGATCCCACAATCTGTAATCAAATTTTTCATCACCATACCCCAAGAACACACACTGTATGATCTTCATATCGAGCTTGGACCTCTCGTCCTTTGGCACGTGAACGAATGCCCTGCATCCAAACACCCTTAAATGATTGTACGATGGATCTTGTCCAGTCCACACTTTCTTAGGTACTTCTTCATTCAATGGAGCTAATGGAGACCTGTTTATCAAATACACGGCCGTGTGCATTGATTCTCCCCAGAACGTCTTGAAAAATTTCGCATGGGATAACATACATCTGATTCTCTCAACAATAGTACGATTCATTCGCTCAGCTACACCATTATGTTGGGGGTCTTGGGAACCATCTGCTCATGCCATATACCCAGAGACTTACAGTACTCATGAAAGTCACCAATGTATTCACCACCATTGTCAGTGCGGATGCACTTCAATGATCTACCTGTCTCTCTCTCTCTCAACCATAGCATGAAATAATTTAAACACACCAAAGACCTCGTCCTTGGATTTCAAAGCATAAACTCAAATCCTCCTAGATGCATCATCTATAAAAGTAACAAAATACAATGTCCCACCCAAGGTTTTTGTCCTCATAGGACCACAAACATCAGAATAATTATTAATATGAGAAACATTTTTAACAAATGAAACTCTATGATGTTTCCCTGATAAACAATCAAGATAGGTTTTGAGAGGTATATCTGTCACGTTTGGAAGGAACCGCTTCCTCGCTAGTAGCTGAAGCCCTTTTTCACTCATATGGCCTAGACACCTGTGTCACATGTCAATAGTTGAATCTTTCCCTACGTTTAACCCACCCTTACACACACTGAAACTAGCCTTATAAAGTGTGCAACACTTCTTTCCTCTTATTGCGATCAACGAACCCTGATGAGCTTCCAGCGCCCACTAGCAAACTGACTTTCACAGCCATTATCATCCAACCTTCCCGTCGACATCAAGTTTAAGCGAAGGTCTGGGATATACCTCACATCCTTGAGAACCAATGTGCAGCCCACATCAGTTTTCACACAAATATCACCGACTCATACAATCTTCGATACGACAAAATTCTTCATCTTCACGGTCTCATAGTCACCTGACTTGTAGCTTATGAAGAAGTCCCTGCGTCGAGTTGCATGAAAAGAGGCTCTTGAGTCTATCACCCAGTCGGTGTCCTGACTCGTAGCCGTGAGACATACATCATGATTTGTAAAAGAATAACTATAACGTCGCCATTTGAAGTGACCGCAGTGGAATCTGATTCATTTTCCTTCTTCTTTACTTTTCCTTTCTTGTCGTGCTTATTCTTACGACATTCATGTTTATAGTGGCCCTTCTTACCACAATTTCAGCATTCAACATCTGGTACTTAACTTACTTCTTGATTTATCTCGATCTTTCTCACCATTCCTGCTCTTTCCTTTTCTCCGTTCCTGTGTCATAAGGGCCTCTTGCTGAGTAGACCCCTGAGACTTCCTCCTTGTTTCCTCATTGAAGATACAGCTAGTAACCTGTTCCATAGATTTCTTTTCAACTGGAACGGAGTTACTTAGAGACACTACCAATGTCTTCTAACAGTCAGACAATGAACTAAGTAACAGTAAAGCCTGCAATTCATCATCCAGGACCATCTTCATAGCAGAGAGCTGGTTTACAATCTTTTTGACCTCATTCATGTGCTCGGCTACAGAACCACCATCCTTGAACTTGAGATTCACAAGTCGCCTTATCGGAAATATTTTATTACCGGCTGTCTTCCTCTCATACAGCCCTTCCAATTTCAACCATAGGCTAGCCGCTGTGGTCTCCGTAGATACATGGTGGAATACAGAATCATCCAACCATTGTCTAATAAATCCCATCACCTTCGAGTCCAACTTCTTCCAATCATCATCAGATATATCCTTGAATTTTGCTGATATTAAAGAATATAGGTCATTACAATAAAGCAAGTCCTCCATCTTTGTAAGGCCCTGAAAATGAGAGGTCGAGGATAAACTCCACTCCCGAGTTCCAGAACATCACTTATGCAACATTTTCAATGATGGATGAATGTTGTTCATATTAGTGCAGAAAACATGAGTGGGATTAGACCAAAACAGCATATCATACTCCAGAGACAGTTAAATTTTGCAAGCGGAAGACTATGATAAATACATAAAATATATAATTAATTGTAAGTCTCCAAAGTGTGAACATGTTACCAAGTTAAACATATACATGTATACTCCAAGAAAGATCAAAAAGAATATACATGAGTGCGTAAATAAAAGGCAAAATACTAAGTGTATTGGCATCTAATTAGTAACCCGGTAACCCCGTCAATCAGAACCTGCATATAGGAGGGATCATCCTCATCATCATCAAGTCCGGCTCTGCTTCGCAAGCATCCCCATCATCTGAAACTAAAATAGGGACTGGTGGGTGTCCGGAACACCGTCCCGTAACGTGGGAGTGAGTAGCTAACTCAGTGAAATCATAGAGCAAAGGTTAACATGTTATCAAATCAATCAAATGATAATGGTAAAGCAAGCAATCAAACATTCTTAAACATTGTGATTAATGTAAGAATGAAATGACATGATGGATACCCTCACCGACATACTCCCTCATGCGACATCATCTTACGTCCGCGACATGCTTTCTTCCCTCAGTGCTTCACATCTTCCAGGCACATGCAGTGCGATATGAATATGATTACCGAGTTATTATTAGTCCTTTTCATACAGCAGGATTGGAAAACTAGGGTACTTCCCTTATATCATTCCCAACAAGGATCCTGTCTAGGGTCGTCACTCTAGTAGTCTCATACGATGATATATTTTTAGGTCGCTGTAAGGGCTGTCAGAGCTATTGCACGCACTCGTTACTCCGCTCTCCCATCACCTTATCAATACAGGCCTAGTTGTACTCTTGTTGCTACGGAAGGGTCGTCGCCTTATGTAGGCTCAGAGTACGCTCGAGGTCACTATAAAGGGCTATCAAGGTTGTTGCTCGCACTCGTTGCACTGCTCTCCCATCACCTTATCAGTGTAGGCCGACAGTAAGAATATAGTATCTCATACCACCATAATCTGCTCACGAGTCTGGGTTGCTCACTGGTCACTATGGGGAGGTTTGTGGCCCAAGCATAGGCCGACAGCTTGACCACGGTGTCCCATACCACCATGCCCGGCTCATGAGCCTTAATGGATCAAGGTACCACGGTTATCAGGGTTATCACTAGTAAGTTCAGTACCCTAGGTTCAAGCAGTTATGACAAATACAAGATGAACATACAACGGTCAATCGGGGATTCAACGTGCGCTCGCGCTAGTCGGACTCATCAAGTACGACTTGGGTTCATCATACACATCCTTCGTGGCGAATAGATGCCAATCACGAATTCTAAACTGTTACCGACCGCCTGGACTAGAGTATAGCCCCAAGCACATGTAATCTAAGTCAATAATCATATGAGAGAGACAGAATTGAAATACAATAAATTTCAGTATGTTATCAGCATGTTATAACATACATCATAAGCAATTAACCATACACGAGTATTTCACACATAAGGTAATCAATTCAATACAACAAGCATGGAGGAATTCATATACATCATCAAATTAGTTGAGAATCCAATCTCAACGCTAATTTACAACACCATTTATCAAATACTTACTAATACATGCATTTATACAAACACTTAGACTACTCAACTCCAACGTACTTGACGTATGTTGATTTCAACATATAATATGACAGATCCTTATATCAAGGAGATGTCTAATACACAACAATCATGTTCTTACATTCAAAACATATGGCAGGCATAATTCATATTGATTTAGGCATTTCAACAAACACTTAGTCTACACACATTAGTCTACATAGCATATGTCGGCCAATATGTGCATTAGGGCGAATCTCTTCGCCAAACAGATCATACACGTATAACTAGTATAGGTACATGGTAAATACTCATGCAATCATATCAGCAAAATACGTACGTATACAGTATTTCCTAGAAATACCTAAAATACCCTAAATCTCATATTCTTCGTACGTATCTGAAATGAAAAACAGACAGCATGTTCTACATGTGAAACAGCATTCTTGTCAACAATCTACCATTAAATGACATTAAAAGGCTTGAAAAAAGGTAATCTAAGCGTCTAAAATCCGCACCTTATGCCGTAGAAGCGTAATGAATTGAATAGGTACTCTACGCTTCCGTCAATGTCGATATGACGACCTATAATACAAGGTGAGTCAGCTACTTAGCTACTTGTACCCATAGGAACCTTAAAACAAGTTAGGGTTAGGGTTTTCTTACCTATAACAAAATCAGAATCGCCAGAATAACGATACAGAAGGGTGGATGAGGCACATAGAGAGACTGAGAAGAATCCCAGGAAGCAGCACCAACTTCTCCTTCACTTTCTCTCTGTTTTCTCTCTTCTCACTCTCTAGGGTTTGAGAAATTCATATGGGTTAGAAAATGAAGGGTTTAAGGCCCTTTTATAAGCTCAAACATAACGAAAACGGACTCCAAGTCAAGGTATACTTAGATTATAACCAAAGTGGGTCTGTTTCGATCCAACGGAGCATTTCTGGAGGTCCTGTTATCAAATGTGGTCGGACTTAAGCTCACTAATGTTGGATCTAGGTCCAGCTAAGTTTTCAGTCTGGTCGGGTTTCCAGATCGACCGTGGCAGACCAGTTTCAGTTCAGCGGTCACCGAAACTCGATCAGGGTCATAAGTGCTATGACTTGTAAGGGCCGACTTTCCTGATCCGAGGGTGAAATTTGGTCGAATTCTAACGGTTAGAACGCTTAAAAATTTTGCGCAAGCGACACGTGCCAGATTTATTAAAAATTGAATTAATTTTCTAAATATTTTTCTGTTCTCACTCTCTTCACTCCGGACTCAGTATAATGGTCTCAGGATATCGGTTGGGCTTAATTTTTGAAATGATTTTCAAGTCCAACTAGGCGGTCGTAATGGTCTAAGTTCATCGCTATCGGACTTTCGACGGGTGGTCCAGGTCCGATACGAAGTTTTTAAATGCTCCCAAGAGCAACTGGGTTTAGAGATTGATCCTAGGTTTCTAGGTAACATAGCGTTAGCGGTCCTACTAATTTTAGGTCTTATAGTTTATATTTAAAGTAATTCAAGTTAATTCTACTGAGTATTCAGTTTGGTACTTAACCAAATTCTACCCTAATAGGGCAGAATACGGTCCTAGGACCATTCTATGCCCCATTTTAGGTACTTTTAGTTATCGTATTATTTTTATTATTTTTTTAGTGGTTCATCATCAAGTTTATCCTGTCTCTAGCAAATTTCATAAGATTTTGAGTTATATAAAAATTCTAAAAATTCTCGAAGCAGCAGCTGTCCAACAAGTGATTTTTAGACAGTTTATCACAACGTCCTACTTTAAACTATATTAAATATTTTATTATATTTTTTACATATTTTTATATAAAACTATACTCATTTAGATTCAATCTGGTTTTTGAATCACCTTAATCGGAGTTATAACGAATGAGATATGATTTTTCAAAGTTTTATAAAACACGCAGAAAAAGTGCAGAAACCGAGCTGCCTGTCCGCTGTACGGACAAGGACTCGCCGGTCACTGACCTATTTGGATTGGGTTCTGTAAGACCCGTATCTTAGTCCGTGCCGTTCCGTAGACTTTCGCGGTCTTACCGGTCAAATTTCGGCAACCTTCGACCCTTAACCGATATTTACGTACGACTCTGATTCGAATGCCGTCAACCTGTATCGACTCAACCCAAGACCATTACCATAGCGACCGCGCCGTCGTTGCGGTTCCGATGCTGCGACTTGCGCACCGAGGCGATACCCTGGTCAAGAGATGTGGGCTAACGTTCAGTGCAAGAAAAATGTTGCGAGTTACGAAACCCAAGAGAATCTCTACGATGTGTCACATCAATCCCATCAATCAATCAATCTATCAATCCATCATATGTCGAGTACACATCACCTTTCACCCATTCCCAAGCAACCACAAAAGTCTTTCATGCCCATACCTCTCTTACACAAATGCCACAAAAGTCTTCCAATGCCATGCCTTTCTTACACAAAAGGCCACCAAAATCAAAAGGTGTCTTACACACCCATCACCACATCCATCCATCACTCTCTCTCTCTCCCTTTACAACTCCTCTCTTTCTCATTTTTAAAAAATCCAAGGAGAGAAACTCCATACGTATGGAATTCTCCAAGCATTCCTAAGCTCCAAATGTGGCCCACTTTCCTACCCCATCATCTCTCATCTTAGTCATCCATTCATCATCTCCTCCATTGAAATCCAAGCTAAGGTGTCAAGGAACCCCTAGGAGCAAGAAGATCAGACGGTGGGTGTTTAATCATACTAGTTTTTTCTATTTTTGAGATGGGCCAAGTGAGGCCAACCGATCAATGGTTTGGATCTCACTTGGGACCCTAAGATGTGGCCGATGGCTCACTAGGATCATCATGATCATTCCATGATGGGGCCATTCTCCATGGACCCCATCATGATGTTTATTTCTTAGAAAAGGTCATCTAGACCATCCATATTGATGGGGAAAGGATCCCCACCGTTGATTTTAAATTTTGGTGGTCCCATGTGTTAAAAGACCCCTCTGATTTTAAATTTTGGTGGTCCCATCACAAAGCATGTCCCACTCTCCATGTCTCTCTCTCTTTTTATGTCTTTTTATTTTATTTTATTTTATTTTATGTAATAGGTTTGTGTGGCCCACTTGGATGGACCCCACCGTGAGGTATTTTGTCCAAGTGTTCTTCAAGTGGGGCCGACCTTATATGTTGTACCCACGTCATCCATCAGTGGTGGCCCACTTCAACAGGGCCCACCATACTGTATTTGTTTTTTTAAAAATGAAACCGTCCAGCGTCAGACGCTGGATGTCCCTGTTAAAAAAAGAGAGAGAGAGACTTTTGGGGTGGTCCACTTGCTTAGGCCCCACCTTGATGTAAGTATGAAATGCACACTGTCCATCCCATTCTCCATCTAATTTTAGGCGTTGAGCCAAGAGTTGGGGTTGATTAGGAGATTTGGTGGGCCATAGCGTTATAGGTTGCATCCCTACATTTCAAAAGATTATTTTTCAATTTATTTTATTCTGTAAACATAGAAAATACTCTATATTAGACCCGTTGGAATGGTTGCGAGCTGAAGAACTCAATGACCGGGGTGGATTTTTGAAAAGCGGGCCCCACGTGCAAAAAACCCTGAAAAATGGGTTTTTTTCCCGATTTTGCAAGAGGCAGCGCCTCTGCCTCTGACCAAAGGACAGCAGCTGCATGCTGCTGCGTGCAGCCTTTGGGGCGGGCGGACGGACGCAGGGGCCCACGGCCCTGCGTGTGGGCCCCACCGTAATGTTTATTTGTTATCCAAGTTGTTCATGAGGTGGGCCGTCCCCTGTAGGTGGCCCCATCCAAAACTCTGGTGGCCCACACCACATGAAACAATGGGGTTAAACCCTTACCATTGAAATTCATTATTGGGCCACAGAAGTTTCAGATCAATCTGAAATTTGTGTTTTCCCTTCATCCAGGTCTGAGTGACCTTGTGAACGGCTTGGATGCCATTTAAAACATTTAGGTGGGCCCCACATGGGACCCACAATGATGTATGTGTTTTAAGTCCACCGTCCAGGCGGACGGTGGCACCCACCTTGTGTATGTGTTGCCTCCACCGTCCAGCGGACGGTGGCACCCACCTTGTGTATGTGTTGCCTCCACCGTCCAGCGGACGGTGGGGCCCTTTGTGATGTATGTGCTCTATCCGCACTATCCACTGGACAGTGGGACCCACCATGTTGGGTGTACAGCATCCCAACCGTCCACCCACTTGGGAGGATCATTTCAATGGCATGAGCTAAAGAATAAGGCAGATTTAAGATCAAGTGGACCGCCTATTTGTGTGTGACCCACTTGAATTATTTAAGGCCTAGGGGTTAGGCCCATTTGAATTATAAAAAGTTCATGAGTTAGCCCCCTTTGGATTTATAAAAAGGCTCATGGGATTGAGCCCATTTTGAAGCATTCTAAGGCCCATGAGATTAGGCCCATTTTAAAGTATTCCAAGGCCCTCGGGATTAGGCCCATTGGATTTAGTTAAGGCCTATGGGTTTAGGCCCACTTGATCTATATAAGGCCTATGATTTAGGCCCGATTGATGTAGTCTAAGGCCCATGAGTCGAGAGCCAATTGATGTAGTTTAAGGCCCACGGGTTATGACCCATTGCAATGCACATAAGGCCCATTGGTGTGGCCCATTTATGTGGCTCAATTGAAGAATAAAAGGCCCATATGACATGGCCCATTTAATGTATTTAAGGCCCAATGAGATGTACCTAAGGTCCATTGCAATGTGTGATCCTAACACAGAATATGAGCGATATTTATGACGATCGTGCCTTGGAAGCAATGTTGGTTTGACGTCCACATTTCGAGTGTAATGCTGGTTGGATGTCCACATTACGACTCTCCTTAGGGCCCATTATTAGGCCCGTACTTATTGTGTATAGGCAGCCCAGGCCCATCTGCCTCGTAAGGATAGTTCATCTCATTATAACATGTTTAGTATAGCTTCATGACTCATGATCATACGCATCATATGTATGCTTAATATGAGAGTGACTAATCATAACATATACCTTCGGACAGATTGTTTATGGGACCCCGATTAGGCGGTGTTGTCCTGCATGAGCGCACGCTACGTGCAAGGATTTGTTGCATGATTAGATAGTGTGATTCATGCATCTCGCATCATGTGATATGGTTACTGTACGCCCTAGCGACATCGGGGTCGTAGCCACCATAGACGTATTGTGGTTGGCAGGATTGGATACCGAAAATCTTGTTCTACATGGGGTGCTATAGATATCCCTGGGTGAAAGTCCCTAAACTTTATGGTACCAAGAGGTTGCTCCAACGTCTAAACCGAGTGGGTAGATGAGCGTTGGGTGCCGATTACCAGACGGTTGCGCTCTCCACTGTGTCGTGGTCGGTTGGAAGGGGGTGCAGCCTTACCCGCCCAAGAGTAAGGGGCAATGCTAGGCTGAGTTTGACCAGCTCGAGGAATGGGTCCGCTATCGACGAGTCACGCTCGATATTGGCAGACGGATAGTGAGGTCTTTTCCACTTACCTTATTGCACGCGATGTGGCGGCAATCTGGTTTAGAGTGTACTAGACCCCGGTGATATTCCAGATTTGAGCTGTATTGATGTGTGGATATAAATGAGGATCTGTATGCTTGAGTTGCATTTCACATCGTATGGCCTTGGGATGGCCGATATCATTCATATCTTGCATCGCATAGCCTTGGTACGGCTCATAATATTATGGATCCATCTGCATATTCCGTATTACTCTGATATTGCATGTTCATATTACTACCTTACGCACACACTTTCACCACCCTCTAAGCTTTTTATAAGCTTATGCACGACCGTTGCGTGCAAGTAACATTGGCTCGCTGCAGCGCTGAGGCAGGAGCACGTTGCAGATCGTTTTGGAGCTTTTGTTCTTTACCATTATATTTTCCTTTATCATCATTGTACTTGTAAAGTTTTTGATCATAGTGAAAATGTAATGGAGTTCTTGGTTGTTGTTTGTGGGTTATGCCTTTGGTTATGCTTATTACGAATCAAACTGACGTTGAAAATCCTCCTCGTAGCATCACAGGATCGGAACCTAGCGAATGAGCGCTAGGAGCCGAGAATGGGGTTCTACGAAAGCTGTCGGCGCCGGATTCGGCGATTAGAAATTTTGTGAGCTCGGTTTTCGAGTTTGAGGCCTGACAGGTTCACCCCAGGGGCGAGGTCCTCACCCCCCAAGGATGTCGAAAACATGTGGGGCCCACCTTGGATCCCTCTGAATTGAGTCGTTTGGGCCCACGAGTCCGTCGAGGCGTTTATCGAGTCTCATTTGCAAACCGGAATGAGTTACACAACGTACAATATATGTTTTTAGGGTAGAAGAAGCTAATCCATCTAAATAACCTATCTACATCATGAGATTCTAAGAATTCCATATTTAAAATCCTATTTTATGCATGTACATTCCATTTACGGTAAGTTTTAGTTTAAATATAGTTCTTCACCTTTTAAACTTTAGGATTGTGTCTAATATGAATGTACTTGGAAAAATTTAAAGAATGAGGTGGTGAAAGGTGAGATTTTGAAGGAAATAGGTTGAAAATTAATTTTTAGACCTTGGGATTGATCATTGAGAGTGATATGGTTGACCCATTGCCTAAGGACGTCTAACTCCAGGTTGACAAAAATCTGGGGTGTTACAATCTTAGCCTTCCATATGGTCCAGTTAGAACCATTGAGGCTGATCATCCTTGATGAGCCACCTTCCATAATTCCTAAACCGATCCTACTCATTCAATGAACTTAGCTCTGATACCACTTTGTTAGGGACCTTGCACAAAACCTTAGGATTTAGCCTCCCGAAACAAACCAGAATTATGGAATAATAATGCAATAAACTAAATCAAAACATAAACCACACGACACCAGGAATTTTTACATGGAAAATCCTCAAAGAGATAAAAACCACGAGACCTCGTCCAGATCAACGATCCACTATAAAGCAAAACGTTACAACCGATCACAAGCATACACCACTTAGATCAAACCTTCATCACTCACGCAGAAGCGGATAAACAGTAAAAGAAACAAAGAAGATGAAGAGATCTCACCGATTACGAGGACGTGAAAGCGCTGAGATATGGTATATCACTTTTACGAGCATAGCCTCCCTTCAACAAGCTTCCTCTCTCTCTCTCTCTCATACCTTTGATAACCCTAAGCCCTTTAACAAACCCTTGCAAAGCTTTAGAAAACTATAAAATACCCTGGAATCTACCCAAATCCTGGATACACCCCTTTATATAAGAATAGAAAGAGGTAGAAACAAAATAGAAAATAAAATCCGCAAAATCTGCGTTTCCGCAATCGCATCTGTAGAACTCTTCGATGATATCAAAGGTCTCTCGATAACAGCTTTGATATCATCGATTGTCCTTCGATGATATCGAAACAGGATCAAAAACTGTCCAGCAAATAGGGGTGAAAATTCCAACAATTATCGATGTCATCGAGCCACTCTCGTTGACAGCCTCGATATCATCTGAAGGTCTCTCGATGATATCAGAATAGGACAAAAACTGTCCAGCGACCAATCGCTAAAAAATCCTGCAATTATCGATGATATCAAAATTTGTTCGATTTCATCGAACCCAACAATGAGGAGAAAATCCCCATCAAATTTTTGCACTTAACGCAGAATTAGAAAAATGTTCCATGTTTAGTGGTGTTTATTAATGCATCGTTAACGCGGAAGGAAAGTGCTAAGTGGTTTTTCATCGAATTCTTTCCGTGATAGGAGTCTGGCTTAATGGTGAATGTAGAATGCACTCAATGAATTTTTCATTAAACAAAAATTTTTACTTCCAAAATTACCCCATCTTTAAATTATCTGTGCAAAACAAAATCAATTTTAACTGTGAATCTTCTTTATGCCCCACCATGATGTATGTGTTTCATCCATTTTCAAAGATCATTTTAGGGCTTGATACCAAAAATGAGAGGAATATAAATCTCAGGTGGGCCATACCACGGGAAAGCAATAGTGATTGCATATCCACCACTAAAATTCTCCTAAAGCCCAATGTACTGTTTATTTGACATTCAATCTGTTGATTAGGTCATATAGACCTAGATGAATGAAAAAAACTAAGATCAGCTTGATCCAAAACTTTTATGGCCCCCAAAAAGTTTTTAATGGTTGACGTTCATTCAACACCGTTTTCCTGTAATGTGGTCCACTTGAGATTGGGATTTACCTCATTTTTTGTCTCATATCATAAAATGATTTAGAAACATAGATGGACCGCATGGATGAAACACACAGATCATGGTGGGGCCCACATAGCACTGACAATCAGCCATTGGCTAGTGGCAGGAGAGTAGCTAATCTGTTTCCACGGATGCAGATTAGATACTGGCAGGTTGAGTAGCGAGACTCGCTTACTGAAGTT
Organism: Magnolia kwangsiensis; assembly: GCA_037074715.1. Classification (NCBI taxonomy): domain Eukaryota; kingdom Viridiplantae; phylum Streptophyta; class Magnoliopsida; order Magnoliales; family Magnoliaceae; genus Magnolia; species Magnolia kwangsiensis. The sequence continues at coordinate 106,543,322 of CM073581.1, forward strand.
ACGTCACCAAGTTATGTGGGCCCATCATGATGTATTTTTTATATCCACACCGTCCATCCATTTGGAAATATAATTTTAGGTAAAGAACTAAAGAATGAGTCAAATCCAAAGTTCTAGTTGACCTCACCACAGAAAACAGTGAGGAGAGTGACGCCACCATTAAAACCTTAAATAGGCCACAAAATTTTTTAATCAAGCTGATATTTGTTTTTTCCCTTCTTTCATGTCTCTGTTAACTTGTGAACAGGTTGGATTTCAAATAAAAATCACGATGAGCCTTAAGAAGGTTTCAATGGTAGGCATCAATCTCACCACTGTTTTTTGTGGTGGGGTCAACTACATATTTAGATCTGTCTTATTCTTTAACTCATGTTCTAAAATTAAATCTCCAAATAGATGAACAGTGTAGATAAAACACATACATCATAGTGGGCCCATGAAACTTGATGACATCACTTCGGTAGCCAATCTCGTTATTCAACCTGTTAATGGCTAATCCGCGTCAGTAGGATGCAGATTGGCTGGTGTACCTCACACCAGTTATATAGCTGTTATATTGACATCAGCAAGTTTTGTGGATCCCATCATGAGGTATGTGTTATATCCAAATCATCCATCCTTTTGGCGACCTACATATTAAAGTTTGAGACAAAAAATAAGCTGCAAAAAGCAGCGGGGGATTGAACGTTTACCATTGACACCCTTTTTGGGGTCACAGAAGTTTTGGATCAATATGATTTTTTTTCCCCTCTTCATACATGTATTTGTGACCTTATAAACATATTGGAGGGAAAATAAACTTAAATAAGCTATATAAGTTTTGGATCAATATGTTTTCACTTCATCCAATTGGGAATGGCCTTATAAATGGTTTGGATAGCATATAAATATAAGGTGGGCCTTATTTTAAGGTTTTGTTGCTACTGGTGTTCAATCCTATATAACACATAGTGAAAATCTTCTCGCTAAGAGGAAATGAGGGCCTTATGATAATATTTTAGATTTTTTATTAAGTATTTTAGTTTATTTGAATTATATATAATGGCTTTATTTTCATTTAATAAAAAAATAATTTCTTTATAATGTAAAACATTTCCAAACAAGAGATAGAGGCAAATGTGTCAAATTAACATATTTCAGATATTCAAGATGTTTGTTAACAAATAATTTGTTTGACATTCACTACTTAACTTTTAGACTTCAACCATAATTATTAAAAAAACTTTTTTAACTTCAGATTTCAGATTCAGGCTTTAGATTTCAAATTCAAGCTTCAAATTTCAAATTGGATTTTTAAACTTCAGATTTAACAAACGGGGCCTAAGATAACTACTTGGGCATAAGTAACTTGTCTAAAGCGACTTACTATCCAAACGCCCTCTTAGCTATACATTAATTTCATAACTACCTAAACACCAATCCTTGTTTACTAATTTAAACAAGTCGACTCAACTCGATTAGATTTCACCAGGTCTCTGAGAAAACATAGTCATAACTTGACTTGACTTGGCATAATTACATTAATTATATATTAGTGGTACTTTTTAAATAGTAAATAGTCAATATTATTTAAAACAAACAATTGAGGATGGTACATATCCAATATGCAAAAGTCCACGGATCAATCAATCAATGCACCATTAATGGCATGGTATGTGGAATGAATGTTCCAGATGCTGCACAAATCACATGTCTCACTTTTGACTCTAACCATAGTTTAAAACTACCAAAACTCTACTTGACTCAAGACCTAGTCGACTTGAGTTGACTCAGATCTCTTCTGAGTCTTGTTAGCAATATTTAATTAAATAGCATAACTAATACATAGATGATGTCGAGTTATTAGTAAAATGGGTTGAGTTTTAGAGAGTTTTGCTGATTTTTTTTCACAAGCCAAGTTATTTTCGAGTTTTGACTCACAAATGACTAGATTGAGTTGTTCTCCGAGTCTTTTGAAATGTAGTCGAGCCCACCAGAGTTTCTTTGAGTTTTCCAGCAATAATTACAAGTGTGACCCACACCGCACTGTAGCAGGGAAGCGGATTGCAACCTGCCCCCTCTTCAACCATAATCCGTCCAGGAAGGAACTCCGTGGGGTCCACCATGATGTATAAGTTTTATCCCCACCATCGGTCCATTTTTTCAAATTATTTTAGGAAATGAGACAGAAAACGAGGCAGATACAAAGCTCAAGTGGACCACACTATAGGAAACAGTGATGATAATTTATGACACCCGTAGTTGAAACCTTCCTGAGGGCCATAATGATGTTTATTTGCCATCCAACCTATTCACGAAGACGTATATACCTGGATGAAGGCAAAACACAAATATCAGCTTGACCCAAAGCTCCTACAGCTCCCAATAAGTTTTTAACGGTGTCTGTTAAATCCCTACTGTGCGATCCACTTAAGCCTTAAATCTGTTACGTTTTTTGGCTGATGTCCTAAAATGATAAGAAAAAAAACGAATGGAGAACATAGATAAAATCCATACATCACTGTGGACTCCACAGAGCTCTCCCTGAACGGATTATCGTCCAGACGGTGGCGGGAGGCAATCCACTTGCCTTGAGTAGATAAGATAGACGTAACGTACCCATCAAACGCATTATCCCCATAAATCATGCAAATGACTGAATGGATGGCTTGGATTAAAGGCGTGGTTTCAATAGACATAAAGTGATACATGGACCCTCCATCCAAAGGACCTTTTTAGGTGAAGTAAGAGCACTTCTCCTCGTTGATTTTTGACAGACATGCAAAATCCAATCATGTCGATATGAATCCTACCGGTGGACTGGGGCAACTAAAATAAAATATTGTACCAAAGGGGAAAAGTTTTGATACTCTGGAAGAGTGTGATGGTTGATGCACAGGCTGCAAGAAATTTTATACTTGTTGTAATTATTGCTCAAATTGAACCGCACAAATTCTGTGCCCAAATTTAGATGGATCATAAGCCAAAAAATATATTATTTCGGTTACCTATTTAGCTGATTGGTGGACATCTATTGGATGGGTGAGATGAAAAATCCTACGGCCCTCTTTCCACAAACAAGCATTCAATTCGAGTTCCTGGAATTTGGACGGTCTAATTTTAGTTAATGCATTACACGTTTGCAATTTTTGAATGCCTGCATATAAATCATCTCACTCTGCCAGAGTATTAACTAGCTGCCTTTTTTATTTCAACTTATAATATGCGTAGTCCTACACATTATTACTAAACAAACTTTCTTTAAAAGTGGAATGGTCCGATGTTAAACGTGGGCACTGAAATAAGGGTGGGACACGTTAATTTCATGTGTGGGGCCCACCAACGAATGACCATATCATGCGTGGGGACTCACCTCTTAGTAGGCGTGTGACCAAGATAGCAAGGTGAGCCGTGGAATGTTAGAAACGCGTCTGGGACGGTGATTCGGCCTGTGGACGTGTTTGGCACGGGATCATTTCTCTTCCCACATGCGCTACAATCGTAGTTGAAACGCCACCACATTGTAGAAAAAGTCTGTGTGGCCCACGAGTCGTTATCATGAAAGGAAATTAATTTGTCTCTTTTACTTATGCATGAATGATCATTGATCATGGACTGTTTCAAAGTAGAGGCTGTTTGTTTGAATTAAAGGATTAGATTTAACATTATCTTTAGATTGTAACAATAATGTAATTTTCGAATCACTAGCTCAAGTGATAAATGGTAATTCAAATTCTGAAATGAAAATGAGGAGCTTAGGTCTCATAAAAACTCAATTCGACTCTTCTGAGTCGACTCAACTTGATCTGATTTCACCAACTCAAGTAGACGGCACAATAAAAAATTATAAGGATCGAACGTCCACCTTTGCAACATTCGCGAGGCTGCAGAAGTTTTGGACTTAGCTAATATTCTTGTGTTTTCGGGTGATTACATTAAGAATGGCCTTATGAACGGTACCAATGGCTTATAAACATCATGTAGGCGTGAAAGAGGTTTTAATGGTAGGCATTTACTTACCCACATTTTCCTGTTGAGCAGTCCGCTTGAGTTTTGGGTCTGTTTCATTTTTTAGCCCATTTCTTAACATGATCCAACAGAACAGATGAACAGGATGGATTTTTCACAAACATCATAGTGTGCCCCACCTAGCGTTCCGGGAGGGCAGGAGTTCCTGTAAAAGGCTTCCGCAGGCCATCAGCGTCCAGCGCGTCTCCCTCACTCTGATTGGCCGAAGTGGTGGGACCCACCACGTGGAATAGTACAGTTGCCTCTGAAGAGAAATAGGAATTTCTGATCCTTTCCTTTCATTTCTATTTTTGTGGATTACATAAACAGTTCAGGTTGGACCACACGATTGATTTTTGGGTCTATTTGCAATGCTAAACCTGAACACGTGAATGCAATATTCTGTCTATTCTGGAAAGAGAACTGACCATCCAGCGCTCACGTCTACCGCTATTAATGGTACATGGTGTTTTCAGCCACAAAATATATATATATATATATATATATATATATATATATATATATATATATATATATATATATATGTGTGTGTGTGTGTGCGCGCGCGCGCGACACGATAAGGCATGCATGTGTGTGAGAAATAGTACTGTGAGGCTGACCTCATGGGAACTTTCCATGAGGTCTGAGCTGTGTGGGCTCCATTGTTATACATTTCGAACATTAATATTGTGCATTTGACGTTGCGATGGGGCCGATCAGCATCTTTCTCTTCTCAAGAATAACCTCTTTGAATTTACCAAGCTTCCCTGTACTCTTCGCAGACGTCATGAATGAATGATCTAGTTTACACTCCTTTAAATGAGGTCACTAAGCCATGGAAGAAGTTTCAAAATTATACTACAATTAAAACTCCTAGAAATCACAAACTATTTATAGACAATCGTGATTCCTACTAGTGTGCATGGTTTTCGGTCAAAAATAGTAAGGTCCTACTTGGCCGAACCATGATGCTCCCTAACTATTCTAAGCACTTTTTATGTTGGGCTCAACTCCTAAAGCCAATGGATGAAGAGTTACACTCAAACTACAACTTACTATAAATAGTAAAATTGAAATTAAAATAAGAATTCGACTGTTGATCTGATGGTATTTCGCAAATTCAGCGTGAACAACCTACCATAGCTGGGTTGGGTGGATAAAGTAGCTCGCCCTATACCAAAATCGTATATGGCACGTAAAATAATTCATTCCAGTTTGTGAGATACATCTGTTTTAAGGTCTGGACAGTCTGGATCACTTCCACTTCCGATCAGGACTTTTCTGATCCATCTTAGCATGAAACTGTCCACAACTCGCTCTACATCATATGGGTACCTTTTAGGTTATGGGATTTCTCAAAAATTAGCGGTATATAGAAATCAAGTGGGTCATACCATCTAAAACCATGTGAATGCATGACTAAAACATATAAAAGCACTTAGTGGAGCCCATCTAAGTTTTGGATGCGGCTAAAACTTGGTTTGACCCCTCATCCAAGTGGGACACATACAATGAATGGGCTGGATTTGTGAATGATATCTTGGTGGGCTCAATAAATGATTATAAATGTTTTGATGGGAAGGTAACCCCCCTCAACCGTTGTATGTGGTGTGGCCCACCCAAGTCATGGATTGACTTGACTTTTAAGCCTATGACCCACCATGGAATGGTGCATTTGACTGATGAGGTAGATGTTCGTCACGCATCACAGTGGGGCCCACATAGCTTGACCTTATGATAATTTTTCAAATTCATTAATAGTCAAGCTAATGTGAATCGTTTACATGCTATGTGGATTTCATTTTTGCAGGAATTTACGTTTGTGTTGAAACATAAGTTTCAGTAGCAAAATAAAGTGGTTGATGCACTGAGCTGCCGTGTAACTTTATTAGTCACGATGAGCGATGACGTTATCAGGTTTGAGTGCCTCATATATATATATATATATATATATATATATATATATATATATATATATATATATAGCGCGATGATTTTAAAGACGCATGGGTTAGATTTCAAGAAGGTCACCCCAATGACCTACACATGCAAGGCAGGTTCCTTTTCATGAAACTTATTTTGACCCCTCATCTAAATCAGATACACACAATGGATGAGCTGGATTTGTCAGCGACATCTCAGTGGGCCTGATAAATGATTATGAATGTTTTAATGGAAAGATAACCTCTCTCAACTGTTGTATGTGGTATGGCCCACCCAAGTCATGGATTGACTTGACTTTTAAGCCTGTGGCCCACCATAGAATGGTGCATTTGACCGATGGGTTAGATGTTCGATACGCATCATAGTATAGCCCACACAACTCAACCTCATGATAATTTCTCAAATTCATTAATAGTCAAGCTAACATGAATCGTGTACATGCTAGGTGGATTTCATTTTTGTTGGAATTCACGTTTATACTAAAACATAAGTCTGAGCAACAGAACAAAGTGACTGATACACTAAGCCGTTGTGCGACTTTATTAATTACTATGAGTAATGAGGTTGTTGGGTTTAAGTGCCTCAAGGATATATATGCTAGCGATGACAACTTCAAGGACGCATGAGTTAAATGCCGAGAAAGTCACCCCAGTGACCTACATATACAAGACATGCTCATTTTCATGAAACTTCGTCTAACCTCTCATCCAAGTGGGACGCACACAATGGATGGGCTGGATTTGTGAACGACATCTCGATGGGCCCAATAAATGATTATGAATATTTTAATGGGAAGATAACCCCTCTCAACTGTTGTATGTGGTGTGGCCCACCCAAGTCATCGATTGACTTGACTTTTAAGCCCATGGCCCTCCATGAGATGGTGCATTTGACTGATGGGGTAAATGTTCGACATGCATCATAGTGGGGCCCACACACCTTATATTGCAAATGACGAACATTGACCTATAGGTGATAATTTCTCAACCTAAAAATGCCTTTGGAGTCTCCCATGGCCACTCTCATATTTCGATTGCGTGTAACAAAACATGCGAGCACACATGATAAAAGAGTACATGATCCCTCTCAAGAGAGTAAGAAATTGGCTCCTCTCTTCTTCCTTCAAGTACTGGGACTTAATGGCCCCTCCTGTGGTGTGTTATTTATGTGAGGGAAAGCACATACAAAAAGATGGGTGATTTTCTTGGAGAGAGTTCTTTGTTTACATTAAGAGAGTGAAAGAGAGAAAAAGACTTGGGGGTCATTTGAACGCCTATAAATGGTTTAAGTGGTTATAGATTGTTTTGTTTCGTAGTAAGTCATCAATAATATACCGGTAAATGATTATTTGTGTTTGGATGGCCTATAAAATTTCTAGGTTCTATTAGTAGAGGGTGAATCTTTTCATTTATAGCTGTTAAGCGGTAAATGGAGAACTAAACAAAATCACAACTTTTTGCTTGCAAATTATATAGGGTTGAAAGCTATAAATGATTTACAACCTGTAATAATTTACAAGCATTTTTCAACAATCAAACATAAGCTATAAATCATTTACAATTAATCTTATTTACAGGTATCTAAATGACGTTATTGTTTTATTTCTCTTGTTTTAAGGAAGAAAACTCTATATTGATGCCTTGTAAGCGTAAGCAAAATGCCGAATCACCTAAAACCTTCATGCATTTCATCTCTAGTTATTCTTTTGTTCTTTTTCTTTTATACCTGGCTTTACTTGTCTTTTTTATATGCCACAGCTTTTGCGATCTTGTTGTAATTGTTTCATATGGCGACATAAGCTCTACCATGTTCAAAATGGAAGTTGGATGGATTCAACTCCTTGTTGTGTTCCCCTTCAAGAAGTGCATGTGTACACTCATGTGTAACCAAAGGGTGCATGTGATCCCTCTCAAGAGAGAAAATGCATAACATTATGACAGTATTGTGACATTAATTTTGAAGTAAAGCTAGGACCATATAGGAGTTGGATTGTCAATATTAGCATCTTGGCCTAATATGAGTCAGGCTTGGGCCTTTAATGGGAACCTGTTGGTTAGGCAAAGCCTGACCTGGCTTAGGCCACCCCCAATAAATGATAGCTTAGTAAAGAAGGCTCATTTGATGGTTATGTAAGAAATTTGAAAAATTAGGGCTTGACCCCTTAGTTTGATTGACATATCTAAAGTTAGTTCGATTGACATCTCCAAAGCCAAAAAATCTTGACAAAAGGTACATGACTGCCTGAGTTGACTAGACAAGGTTTCACTAAGATCGAGAAAAACTCAACTCATAAAAATTGGGAAGTTTTTTATGAACTCAACATTGCTTAACATTATTTATACATTGGTTTTACCTTTTAAGTATTATATATTTCTAAGGAAGAAAAAAAAAAAAAAAAAAAACAAAACAAATGAAATGTTTGAATCGACCAGACGCATCTGGCCTTGTGTCAAGTTTCTGTATTTTTAAGCTATGGTAGTGCATTGAGGTCCGGGTGGGAACACTTTTAGGGTGGATTAAACACTCGTAAAATCATAATAATGATATGTCCAAGAAAGTCTGAATATCACTTTAAAATTGAGCAAATGTAAAGCTCTATCAAGTAAAAACTTTGTGGGGCCCACCATGATCTAGGTTATCCATTCATTTTTTTTTTCTATAATTTTATTTCATGAGACAAAAAATGAAGCAAATAAAAATTTCAAATAAGCTTTACAACAAAAAGAAAATTGAGATGATTGAACGCCATTCGTTAAAAACTTACTCAAGGGCCACAAAAGTTATGAGTCAAGCTGATATTTGTGTTTCCTCTTCATGTGTGAGCGTATGACCTTCCAACAGCAAGTCAAATAAATACCACGGTGGGCATTAGGTATGTTTCAAGGGCGGGCGTTCCTCGTTCCCACTGCTTCATGGGGTGTGCATAAAATACATTAGTATACACTAAACACTATACAGACGTAATGCAACCGGCGTCTCTTTTCAAAACCATACCTATCAACTAAAATATCAATTAAGTAATCATTACTTATTTACCAACGGTCAGTATTTACTGCTACCCATTCAGACCAAAGAAACATGCATCATGCGAAGCTCCCATTCCACTTTCGTTTTCACAAAGCCCATGGTTCAGTGATCAAGACCGTTGATTAAAAAGGCCTCATGACCTTAGGCAATCTACGCTCAAATTTCCAAGTTTTGGGGACCCTAGATCTGGCCTTGAACGTTGCTATATCTTATATCCCAACCGTCTATTTGTTGGTCACTTATTGAACGGTTAATATTGCTCCAATTGAAAGGATTTTTGGTACATTGGCAATGCTCAATGGGCCCATGGTATCAACTGGTGAGACCAGTGAATCTTGGGCCCACTTGTACCCTTGGGCCCGAGCATTGTATCCTCGAAACGAAAGGACTGTTGAAGGAATTTTTAAGTAGGTAACCCTCATTTTAAGTTACTGCATTTATTTAAAGGTGAAGATGACAGAGTTGAAAGCTGAAGCACGTTAATCTCGTAGGATTTGACTATTTCGCACCGTCAATCTCGTGACAATGTAGTGTTTGGTATGATTGGGATATTGGGATGTAGAATCCAACCATGTCATATAGAAAGTTCCATGCATGACATGTGTATAGTGGATAAGCATAGTGAACATCACAGTAGTCCACTCCATTCCCTAAAAAAAATTATGTTAGACAACCTAACATTTGACTCAAGTATTAGAAAATTTTGTTCGAATACATCCCTATATATTATAATATGCTTGGAGACTTTAACCTTTGAATGTGGGTCATCTGCCTACCATCCAAGCCATTTATATGACAAGTCCCACTTTGAATTATGGAAAGACGTGACCGATAAAAACCTTTTAATTAATTATTTCAAACTTTTGATAATTTGATTTATTTATTTATTTATGTTTTTTTTGTTTTGTTTTGAACATGAACGGTCATAGTAACCTTTGTATAATAAATGGGTTAATTGATCAATTTTGGGTCCTTACTGGTGGTAGACTCACAAGAGTTTCAACACTAGGTAAGGATTTAAGTATTTACAAGCCATGAAATTATACTCCGGCATATGAGTGTGTGGGGTGTGTGTGTGTGTAAGAAAGATAGGGTTGAAATTTCAAATTGAGAAGTTCTTTGTTTTGCCATGAGTGGAACCGATCGATATGATGATTTTATAATTATGAGGCTGATACGAATCAAAATCCACTTCAACACATGATCCGGTTCAATAGCATGAGCTGCCCCTAAACACCACAACTTGACTGGAGAGAGAATGAGCCCATCTGGGTCCCGAGTATAAAATCCATGGCCCCACTATGCAGCTCCAATTAAAGAGCATTGGGTATTATTATTATTTTCCTTGGGTGAGATGGACTGAGATCATTCATCTTGTTCAAAAGTCCCAAAGGACGGGACAATGCATTTCGGGACAAAAATAATTTCCATTGAAAGCAGTTTTGATATGCATTCTTACAAGTTTCAACTTTGAACAGTTCATTGTTTCTACTTTGAAAATTTTAATGTTTGAAAATTTCAAACGTCCACCGTTGCAAGCTATTTTATTATAATTTTTGTGTAAAGTGCTCTAAGCCCTTCACGTTATAGTGCTCCAAGTTGCATTAAGACATTTTGGACTGTCCGATTCATCAATATGGACCATGCATTAGGTTCAATCGCCCTTTTGATGGGCTATCATGCAAAAATCATACCAATTGGACAATAACGACTTCCATTAGTAGCCCTATAAAATGGACGGCCAATATAGGCCCAACATAATTACTCTTGTGCGAGAATGGCACGTTATCTAGTAAGGCTCAACATGAACATGCCTTGGGCCAACGATTAAGCATGTTCACTGAGGTGGGCCACACATACAGGAGAAAAAAATTGATTAATAGTAAAAGAAAAATATTATCAATGGTCCATATGCAGTTGTAGACACCCCACTTAGGATAATATCTTGAGAAAGCTAGAACAATTCAGGAACCGTGATCCAAACCCCAACTAAACCTGAGTCACCACAAGCCATCGTTCAAGCCAAAGTATACCCAAACCTTTACCCACAATTAATCTATTTTTTGATCCATTTTAGGTCACAATCGAGTCAATTTTGAACCATTTTAAAGCCAAATATTCAAAACGGACTTTATTTCACTCTCAGGACTTAAAAAAGGACTCATCGACCAAATTTTAAGGAAAACTGTATCCGAACGGTAGTTTGACTACCACCGATGGTAGTCAAACTACTGCTTCCTCTCAAAAAAGGTGTGCAGAGCCAATCACACGAGTTTCGAACCAAACTCAGCCCGAATGGTAGTTGGACTACCACCGGCGGTACGCCAATTACCACTACTCGCGGGGCAGGTGTGTCCTCCGAGCAACAATTGTCCCTTAGCCCGAAAGTCAACTTTTCTTTGAATTTACCCCTCCAGCTTTCACTATTTACCATTTTACTAACCCCAAGAGCCAATAGAAATGCGCTACGTGGCGCTTTTCTCTCCTCCAACCACTCACAAGCTGTCATGCTATCTTTTTAACCCTTACCTACCTACCATTTACCAAAGGACCATTGGAGAAAGTTATAAATAGCTCTCTCTTCTTCTCATTCAAGACAACAACTTCTCATTTCCAAAGCTAAGTGAGAGAGGGATTGTAACATCCCGAAAATCGGGGATTGAGCATAAACTCCACTTCCGAGTTTCAAAACATCACTTATGCAACATAAATGCTTATGATTGAATGTTGTTTATGTTAGTGTATTAAACATGAGTAGGATAAAGCCAAAACAGCATATCATACTCCAGAGACAGTTAAATTTCTCAAGCGGAAGACCGTGATAAATATATAAAATGTATAATTAATTGTAAGTTTCCAGAGTGTTAACATATTACCAGGTTAAATATATACATGTATACTCCAAAAATGAAAAGAAAAGAATATACGTGAGTGTAAATAAAGGCAAAATACCAAGTGTATTGGCATCTAATCAATAACCCTATAACCCCGTCGATCAGAACCTGCATATAGAAGGAATCCTCCTCCTCATCATCAAGTACGGCTCTGCTTCGCAAGCATCGTCATCATCTGCAACTAAAGAAGGGACTGGTTGGTGTGTACAACATCGTCCCGTAACGTGAGAGTGAGTAGTTAACTCAGTGGAAACTATACAGCAAAGGTTAACATGTTATCAATTCAATCAAGCAATAATGATAATGCAGTACAATCAAACAGGTCCTAAATACTCTTGTTAATGCAAGGAAGGTATGAAGAATGATGCATGCCCTCACCACGATCCCCTCTGCGACATCATCTAACGATGCGGCATGACTCACTCCTCAGTGCTCTATCACCAATGCCGTTAGCACATGCAATGCGGTGTTATGAATATGCTTACCATGTTCTTATTAATCCCTTTCATACAACAGGATCGGGAAGCTAAGACACCTCCCTTGTATCATTTCCTAACGTTGATCCATTCTAGGGTCGACAGTCCTAGGAATCTCATACGATATTATGGTTCTAGGTCACTGCAAGGGCTGTCAGGGCTGTTGCGCGCAATCGTTACACCACTCCCCCATCACCTTATCGATACAGGCCTATTTATATTCTTAAGACTACAACAGGACTCGTCGCCCCTATGCAGTGTCAGGATAAACTCAAGGTCACTACAGAGGGCTGTCAGGACTGTTGCGCGCAATCGTTGCTCCACTCCCCCATCACCAACAATGTAGGTCGACAGCAAGAAGATAGTGTCTCATACCACTATAATCTGCTCAGAGTAGGGTGCTCACTAGTCACTACGAGGAGGTATGTGGCCCCAGCGTAGGCCGACAGCTCGGCTACGGTGTCCCATACCGCCATGCCCGGCTCATGAGTCTTAGGCGATCTTGGTACCATGGTTAACGGGAGTTTCATTGGTAAGTTCAGTGCCTTAGATTCAAACAGTGGCGACCAAACTGGTGAACAAACATCGATCAATCGGGTTAGTTGATAAGCTCAACTAGGCCAAGCGCACGTTGAGTTGAACGACATGGAATGCATAAGCACTCCGTGTGGCCTAACCACTGTTGAACGTCCCAAGCACGACTCAGATTCGCTAAACTCATCTTGTGTGGCGAAAATAACCTTAACCACTATTTACAGAACGGTTACCAATTGCCTAGACTGTAGTACAGCCCCATTCACATACAAAGTTAATAGCTAGCATATGATTCATATCCTGCATTCATTTGAACAATCATGAAGTATAACTTAAATGTAAACAGTACATATAGGAAATCATACACACATGTAACATGATTCAATTAAACACATAAGTCAGGGAGGAAATCATACACTTATTTAACATGGATAACCTAAGTTACATGATTCATGAAGGGAATCATACACATCATTGATGTAGTTGAGAATCATATCTCAACCCGCATATAGGTACATCTTACTAACTCCTAACTCATTCAGACACTTTTACATACACTTGGTCTACACATTACATCATACATATTATGTATCCATTAGCATACGAATTAGGGCAAATCCTTTCGTCAAAGGGTTATCACCTATACAACAATCATACATCCATGATAATTAGTCATGGCGAGCACGAAAGCGAATTCCATACTCATTCAGTCATTTTCACAAACACTTAGACTACATATACTAACTACATATCGTATGTTGATATATCATGTATTTGACCAAATCTTTTCACTAGGGAGTTCTCCCATATATCACTTGCATATACCCACGACGGATAATCATAGCATGCATGAATCCGGGTTCCGTATACATTTAAACATTTTCACAAACACGTGAGCTACACACTTTTACATATATGGCGTATATTGGTCGTGGCGTGATTTAGGGAAAGTCTTTTCGCTAAGGAGTTGTCACATATGTAACAAGCATATATTCACGGGAATTAATCATGTTAAGCACAAATCTGAATTTATACGTATACAGTATTTTCTAAAATTAGAGGAATATAGTATAATCAACATAGGTAACGTATAACTGAAAAACGAAACGGACAATACTTTATACATGTAAAATATCATTCTAAACAAGAATAAATCATTACTTAACATTGAAAGTCTTGAAAACCATAACCTAAACGTATATAATCCGCACCTTAAACCAGAAAATGCGTGTTCGATATGATTCAGACGATGTGTCTTCGTCAATGGCGGATAACCTACCTATGGCATGAAACAGGTTAGCTACAACTTCACTATAGCTAGTCTAAGCTTCAAAACAGGTTAGAGTTAAATTTCTTACCTAAGAACGAGATCAAAAACGCCGGAATAGCTATATGGATAGGTGGATTAGGCACGTAGCAAAGCTGGGAAGAATCCCAGGAAGAATCACCAACTTCTCTCTCACTTTCTCTCTCTTGGAAAGCTAGGGTTTGAAAATTCGTATGGGATAGAAGGCTAAGGGTTTAAGGCCTTTTTCTTAGCCCAAAAATGACAAAACTAGACTTAGAGCTTAGGTATACTTAGGTTATAACCAAATTGGGTCTGTTCTGATCCAACGGAGCATTTCTGCAGGTCCTGTTACTGAATGCGGTCGGACTTAAGCTCTCTAATACTGGATCTAGATCAAGTTAAGTTTTTAGTCCGGTCGGGTTTCCAGATTGACCGTGGCGGACCAGTTTCAGTTCAGCGGTTACCGAAACTCGATCAGGGTCACAAGTGTTATGACATGTAAGGGCCACCTATCCTGATCTGAGGGTGAATTTGGGTCAAATTCTAACGATCAAAACGCTTAAAAATAACGCGCAAGTGAACCGTTCCAGATTTCTTAAAATTATATTTAATTTCTTAAAAATCTTCATTTTCTCATACTCTTCACTCCGAACTCAAGAAAATTATCCTAAAGCATCGTTTGGACGTGATTTTCGCGGTGGTAGTCAAGTCCAAATAGGCGGTCATAATGGTATAAGCTCATCACTATCGGACTTTCGACGTGCGGTTTAGATCCAATACGGAGTTACAAAGCATTCCCGGGAGTAACTGGGTTTAGAGATTGATCTTACGTTTTAGGGTAATGTAGCGTCAATGATTCTATAGGTTTTGGGTCTTACAAATAGTATTTAAAGTGGTTGGTGCTAATTTGGTAAGAAATCTACTGTAACGCTAGTTAATACACGATAAATTTCTTAAGAATTTGGTTCTAAATGATTCCTTTAGCTTTGAAATTGGGTTCTGAGAGGTTACCAAGGTGTTATGGTTGACCCATTGCCTAAGGACGTCTAATTTCAGGTAGGCAAAAATTCAGGGTGTTACAAGGACAGAGAGAGAGAGAGAGAGAGAGAGAGAGAGAGAGAGAGAGAGAGAGAGAGAGAGAGAGAGTGTGTGTGTGTGTGAGGAGGAGCTCCCAAGCTTCTAAGCTCAGATTTTTCAACTATTCCCTTAGCATACTCTCTACCTTCCCAACCATCCCAATCTCCAAGTCTAGCTTGGATTGATCATGGCTCAGTCCATGTCTTAGCCTACTTAAGATCAAGTCAAAGATCCATTCATTTTACATACAAGTATTGATCATGATATTTATTCTCTTTTCAACTCTCTTACTTCTCTAGATCTCTAGTGAACGTATGCTCTATGACTTGTCGTACATCAAATTCTGTCACATCAGAAATTCATATCAATCTAGTCCATTTTTTCACCTTCTGGCATAAGCATCATTATATCCTCTTTCTAAACACATTCCTGAACGTTTTCTCTGTAACTTGCAGAAATTTTAGATCTTACTGCATCAAAAATCTATGTGTGCCTAGTCTTATCCCGACCATAGCATCCATCCCTTGAGATTCTCTTATCATACCAAGTAGAGACCGTACATTCGTACAGGTAGAGAGGGTGTCCAACACCTTCTCTCTTTATAATCGAGGCCCCTTACTCGAAATCCTGGATTGCAAACCATGAGTCAATCTAAGGTAGGAGAATTATTGGATTTTTTTAACCTTACATATTTCGCGAGTTCTAGCCAACTACGGGATTCTGAAATTAATTGGCTAGCGGCAACTCCAACATCTACAAATCAACCTAATCACCCTTACCACCAAAATATAACATACAAATCAGCGTAGGCGCCGATTTTCAGTGTCTACAGAAGTGTACCAGAAGTGTGGGCTAACTGACGACTAGAATGGCTACATTTTGGGCCAAGGGACGTTCATGGTAAGCCCCACTTGATGAATACCTCAACTCTTAACACATGTACCATGATTTGGCTCTTATCCTTCTCCTCGTCAAATCAAGAGAATTGATCATTTAGTTTACTCGTGAGGCTCATTAGGATAGTTAGAGGTAGGGGTGTACATAGAGTTGAACCGAGTCAAGCTGGCCTCAGCTTAACTCGACTTGGCCACTGGCTGACCTTAGCTCAAACTCAGCTCGGCTCGATTCGGTCAGCAACTCGGGCCAGCTCGGGCCAAGTTCAAGCCAAGCTTGTCATTGAGGCATTTCCACAAATAACTGGACTACACCTACAAAATTCCTCTGTATGTGAAACAGAAGCAATGATTTTACAGGTATTTTATCAAACACCTTCTAAGCAACATAAAAACCAAGAAAAACATAGAAAAAAAAAGTATTTGTTTCATGTACATACCTTCCTTACCACCTGCCACACTTCGTTGAGTCATTTTATCAAGCACTTGGTGAGCAACATCATTGGCAAAGTAACCGAGTCATCGAACTGATTTGATCCGAGTTCGATTCGAGTTAGATTCGATCCGAGTCGAGTTGAGCTGAGGCCTGCTCGAACTCATTTTTGAGCTCAAAAAACTAGCTTGACTCAGCTCGAA
This sequence comes from Magnolia kwangsiensis, assembly GCA_037074715.1. NCBI lineage: Eukaryota > Viridiplantae > Streptophyta > Magnoliopsida > Magnoliales > Magnoliaceae > Magnolia > Magnolia kwangsiensis. The sequence continues at coordinate 106,560,078 of CM073581.1, forward strand.
CTCAACTTCAAACCAAGTTGAATTGAGCTTTTTCGAGTTGAGTCGAGCGAGCTAACCGAGCTAGCTCAAGATCTATCACCATGTTAGACATAGGCCAGTGGCAGGGGTGCACACGGTTCGGTTTGGACCGGTTCTGGGGTGAAACCGGAACCGAACCGTTCCTAACGGTTATGAGAAATTTAGGACCGGAACCGAACCGTTAGCACCCTAGAACCGAACCGGAACCGAACCGTTAAAACCGGTTCGGTTCCGGATCGGTTCCACGGTTCTGGGCTTTTTATAATCCAGCCCAATTACATGTTTAATTTTATTATCTAGCCCATATTGATTCATGTTGTGGTCCATTTGATGAATGGTTTAGATATTGTATAAGGTGTGCAAAAATACATTTATAAAAATAATTAAATGGTGCATTATAAACTATAAATCATTAGTCAAATATGGAAACAATCAAAGGATTCTTGGTTCGGTTTTAAGTTCGGTTCCACGGTTTGGTTTTACGGATCGGATCCACAGTTTAGTTCTACGGATTGGTTCACAATTCGGTTCGGTTCTACATAGCCCCAAACCGAGAACCGAACCGATGTTAACGGTTCTTTGATTTTTGGAACTGGCACTGGAACCGGTACACTCTAGAACCGGACCAAATCGGACTGTTTGGTCAATTCTGTTCCGATTCTACGGTTCTACCGGTTAAATGTGCACCCCTAGCCAATGGGACTCGTTAATAGGCAATCACTAGTGGATAAGTCCCATGAGTTGTGGCATTTTTTTTATTAATTATTTTTCTTTCTTTTATTTATAGTTAAATTTCAAATTCATTTTTTAACAAGGATTTATACGAGGAGAGGGATGAGATTGAATAATTTCTGATCTCATCTAAAGTTTCAATTCTTTCCTCTAAAATGAATATTAACCAATAACTTGAGTAAAAAGAAAGAAAATGAGAGATTAATATTTATCTATTTAGCTTGTACTTGGGATTATCTGTGGCCATTGATAAATTAGATAAGTGGTTAGACCCATATGCTCGGACGGTAAATTTAGGCCGTTCATCTTTAACTTTGCGGAGGCCAGGCACCTTTTCTCATGCTCCTTTACTCAGGCTTTCACATCGTACATATGTCACATTGATCTCAGGGCCACCTGTAAAGGTAACATAAAAAACAAATCACAGCGAGCAGACAATTACTAGTCGCCACGTGTATTCATAGGCTTTTGAAAAAATGTTGCCCTAATCACGGTCGTACGATACAACACTTTATTTTAACAGGATTAAGATATTCTGAAGATTCGTGCCTCCTTTTTCCTAATTTGACTATCACTGAGGATGCCGTGGTAGGCCGTACACGATTCGACTAGAATAATCCAAAGTACTAAAAGCCATCGTGTGCGAAAACATGAGGCATACAGTACTACACGTGGCAACCAGCTCTTGTGATCGTAACTATTGTTCTGGTGGGCCACCACTTAGATAGTTCATGTCCCAAAAATAAAGGGATTTGGACTGTTGTAGCTATCGGATAAATGTCCTGTAAAAGGAATGGTTAGAACTGTGGTTTAATTTCAACCGGTAAAACACACAGCTGGATGGTTAGAGCTGTCCCTTGTTTGGCTTATGGACCATCCACGTCGTGCCCCACCGTATAGGCAGTTCTGATAATCAGATATGTTGGTCACTTTGTAATGTTTTGGGAGGAAATTCATAGAACTTTTATGCAGCTGACCTGCATGGTAGTGTTCCTGTAAGAAATATTTAATCTAATCACGTAGACTAAAGGTACATAATCAGATTAAGATGTACCATGGAGGTCCACCTTCATGGTCTTCGTATGATTATTATATGCTATCACATCGACATAATCGTGGAATTAAGACCTTAGAATCAAGCAATCAAGATCTGACGGTTGTGCATTGGCCGGCAATAAGCATCTTGGCCAGCATTGTCCCATCAACCTAGGACGGGGAAATTTTGTTCGTATGTGATTAAACAGCCTGGGAAAGTGTCACTGCCATTCTATACAAAAAAAAAGGTAGGCTTCTGGAAGTGAAAAGCTAGTTGGTGGGGAATACAGATAAAAATTAGGCGGGCCCACCACTACTCAGTTGGGGACCCACGTAATACACAGCCAGCCGACTCAGTCCCCTACAATTTTTCATGCGGTCCATCATTTCACCCACTTGGGGGGTGGCAATGGACCATATAGAACTAGTGTTTGGGCCCCTAAGCTTGGCCTGATGGCTCATCCCAGGCTTAAAATATAGGGTCAGATTCTGAGCCAGGCCCAGTCAAGGCCAATGATGAATGGGCAAGCTGGGTCGAACCATCGAGTGAACTGCTATTGTTTAAAGACACTTGTTCTCATTCAATGGACATATGTAATTTAAAGACAATGTTTCGGTACAGATCATGTGCCAAGTAATATAATCCATGTTGTTTATACAATGAGATTATTCTCAGATGGAAGACACACCATATGATTAATGTTGTTTATATGATGGGATGAACAGTGGACAAGACACGCCACACCGTAGACAAATCTTCAGTTGAACTATTTCCACCTGTGATCATATTAACTCTTTTCCTTAGAGGGATAGGTTCAAGGCCTTTTGAGCCCCACAAGGGCCAAGACACGGCTTAGGGGATTATGGTCAGGCGAGGGACAGCCCTACTGGTAACTATCTAACAAGTAAATAAAAACTGTGATAATTATTTCTCCTCAAAACAGTCCCAACCCCACTTTCCCCACTTCCTGTCGGAGGACCGCGTAAGAACACAATCGCACAGCCAAGTCTAATCACAAACACTCCAAATTTAACATTGGTAAGACCTGATTCTCCACTTTCATATTCTTCACAAATTTTTGGGATCAAAGCTCAACGGTAAAGACATGATTATCGACTATGATATTCTTAGTACTATAAGTAGATTACAATGGACTTCCTCCGGCCTCCCTCATGAGAATCACTTTTTTTGCCATGGACGAACAAGTCCCATTTGTACAGCCTAGTTCCCCAAAACCACCCAGTCCCTATTCAAGAAAGTTTGAAGCAAGATTTTCGTGCAGAAACCTCCAATGAGTTTTGTTAATATCCCATCTCTTTCCTTCAAGAAAAATGAATATGTCAATCCAACAAATGCTTCATACCAATGATCACCAAGCCCGATATGTCCTCATCGCTTTCTATATTGCACAGGACATGGTGACCATTGCAGACACTACTCTATTGTCGAAACTCAAGCAATAATCCAAGCATAGCAGCACTGCAATTTGGCATGAATTTATTTGAGATACCATGACCAGTGGTATTTTTTTTAAGACAAATGATAGAAATAAACCACTAAGAATGGTAGTCCATTCTTGATCAGGCTAGACTCATTCCTTTGTTACTCCAGAATCAGCACCATCAATCTGTCTTGCAGAAATTCTAAAAGGTTACTTTTAATAATATTGATCTCCAAGTTTTCCATAAGTTAGAATTGGCACACCCTTCAACTCAAACAGCGAGCCACTGAGCTCAAACTCAAATTGAGTTTAAAATTGGACTCAAATTAGAAAGGCATCCAAAAATAGTGAGTAGCTTTGCAATGGTATGTGGTTTTGCCCATATATAGTTTTGGCCCATAATCTTATTTTGAAATGGTGTGTGGTTTTGCAATTGTGTGTGATTTTACTTTTGGCCTATGGTTTTATAATACTATGTATAATAGTGTGCCTTCCTTGGCAATCAAGGAACACTCATCTCCTCTCTTTAAAGAAGATTTGGCTAGTTCTTTCCATTGGTGTTCTCTTCTATATTTTTTTCTTCAGCAAGATTGTTACGCAGACATTTACTATAAGTCTCATACTAGTGGTGGCACAAGTATGCCACAATATCCAACATTAGAATATATATATATATATATATATATATATATATTCTAATGCTAGTTGTGTCCCACTTGTATCTTCAATAGAAATCTTATGGCTTTCTCTTATGGGCAAGAGTGGATACAATGAAGCACTGACATGAAGAGATTTGATTGGGTTGCCGCCATTAGAGATGTGGCCATTGGATAGGTGGAGAAGTGGGTAGGTTGAGGGGATACTCATAACTAATCACACGAGGCTAGCCAAATCAAATCTCTTGAATCTCACCACATCCAGACCTCCCCTACTCTGGTCCCTTGTTTTGTTGAGGGCTGCACATGCCATATGGAGGCGTGTTTCGTCTTGTGTCAATTTTCTATTTAACTCTCTCCCTCCGTCTCTACAGGACAATGCGAGAAAGCAGAAGTGGAGAGAGCAGAGAAAAGATAAAAGGTCCACTTTCTGCTGATCTCCTAAATCTATAAAGGTGGATCTCCATCCAAAGGCTATCTATGCAGTATATTTAAAAGATTAATATAGTCTCTTTTCTTTTCAGGATAATTGGATTGTGAATCAATAAAACTGCTGTTTTTTCAATGTCTACATGCATGCGTATGAGATGCTTCCACGTCTTCTTGTGGACCCAACACCCAGCCTTCCAAACATAAGCCTTGGCCCATTGAATGTAAGCATTGATTTTTCTATTTGGTCTTTTAATAGACATTTGTAGCTAGTCAATGGATGAATGATCCAGGCATCTCCAGCCTGTGCATATGCTCATGGAATTCTAAGTCCAGAGCAGGTAATAACAACATGAAAATAGGTTAGCTAGAATTTGTCCAAGGTATTGGAATAAGATATGTTGGGATTTTTGCTTTTGAATCTGGGATCACTTTACAATATTGATCTGGACTGTTAACATCAATGATGGGTCTCATTTGAATGGCGTATAGAGGTCAAATAAATGATATTAGATTAAGTTAATTCAACCCATGATAATTTGGCTATTTTATCAATGTAGATGGTCATAATAACCTTTACATAATCAAAGGATTGAATTACTCGATCTAAGCATTTCTAATGGGTATCACCATCCAAGGTAAACACTGTTGAATAAGCTGTTTTGTTCATTTAAAACAATCCAAATCCAATAATAAATTCCCAACATATCATATTACAAAGCTTCGGCATGTTTCACTCCTAACGTGAAAATACAAAGTTCCAATTAATAACATGTGATGGGGGAACATTCACAACAAAAGTAGGCAAAAATGTAGGGAAATTAGTTTAAGGAGAGGGATGAGAGTTTCACGTAACACCTGATACCAGTGCTCCTTAAACCAAAGCTTAGTAGGGACCACCATAATGCCTCTTTTACACCCACTCCCGTCCATCGATGATCGGAATCATCAATGTTGTGGATTCCGTGGTATACAGTCTACTGTAAGAAACATAAGATGAACTGATGACTGATCACCCTTATGGGTCGATGATGAGTTTAGAATAGTGAAAAAGGAAATTTTCTATGGCTCGATTCCAGCTATAAAATTCAAAGGTTTAGATCATTACTGAAGCCTCATTGTGTGATTATAGCTTACCCATCACAGTAAAGAGAATATGGACGGTTCGGATCATTGGAAAATCTCAACATGGGCTCCGGTGCACAGCAACACATGCTGGATTTTTACTCTCGACGGAGGCAAAATGAACTCACGTTAAGCGTTTTAACGGCAGATATCATGTTTCCTGGAATCCTGGTTTCACGAACAGCGAGTTTGTAGTATGATAAACAAGGATTTAAATCCATACAGGTATTTAGTCATAAAAAACTATATATTGATCAGGACTGTTAATCAGGTGGGCCACCTCGTAGATGTGCTTAGGTCAAAAGTGATAGTGACGGGTAGGACTCTGAACATCGACTTGTTGTGAGTCTTGCTATTAGAGCTGTCAAGTGGACCGGGCTTGGACAGCATTTTAACTGTTTGGACCCGGCTTTTGGTACGAGCCTATTCAAATTTTAAACACTGACCGTTGTTTCTAACGTCCCTTTTTTGCAGGATATTTATCAGATGCCTACCACAGCTAGATCCTCTTTCTTGTGATGTAGGCCATCCACTTGGAAGCCCATTTGATCAACGGCCGTGATCACCACAAATGGAGGGAGCTGCATATTCAGGAGGATAGCTTGCGAGGTGGGCCTGACTACATAAGCTCCTTTCTATAAAGTAAATGGGCTCGGCTTGTTTTGGGTAATGGGGCCCATTTACTGGTCCCAGCTGAAGATTGTCAAAAACGGAGGCTGGCACGATGGCCATTTTCTACGACCAGTCCCATCAGTGCAATGGCAGACCTTGTAAGTTCTCTCCTTTGGGCCTATATATGCAAAATCAGGCCCAGAACATTTAATCTTGCCATGGAAGTCCATCCTAAAGCAGCCTTGATTGGCCACCAAGGCCCACTTCACATATGCTCGCCTCAACGGCATCCAACGGACCAGACCCGATTTAACAGGTCCTGGTCCAATTTCTCAAACCTGTGTAGCATTCAGGTGAGGCTTAGATCTGCCGATTTTGACTAAGTTAAAAACAGGACTATCTGGTTCTGGTCGGGCCCACCATCTTGGACCCGGTTAAAATTTGGGTCGGTCTAATCTAAGGTAATTTTAATAGCAATTATATATAGAGAGAGATGCTGAGCTATAAGTTATAGTGCTCCTAGCTGCATCCATTCACAGAGACAGTCCATTCGGTTCATCTGAGCTGTCCATTTAAGTCCAGAACGCTTTTTATAGGTGTCAAAAAAAAATCTTATTGATTAGATGATCCGATCTTTCTTTGATTTGACCTTACTTTCCACAGCCATCCATTTTCAAAGCCGTGGAGGTGATGGTTGCAATTGCCTAACAAAATTGATTTCCATGGATTAAATTGTTGATTGGACCTACTTTGGTGTGAAGTGTGAATTGTCTTGACCGTCCATATTAAAGACCATTGATCAAATGGTTATTATTTGTCAGAACGGTGCGATGCTTGCATGATGGCCCACCGAACCCAAATAACAGTCTTGGCTAGTTTTGGACTGTTTGAGTGTCCAAATGCGACCAGTGCTCTGAGACGAAACAGTGTCCAAATGCGACCAGTGCTCTAAGACCACTGGAGCATCTCATTAAATATAGTAGATATTTTGATTTTATATATATATATATATATATATATATATATATATATATATGAGTCATGCTCCCCTGCGCACCTATGCACGTGTGCACCTTTGCACACGTGCCATGGGTGTCTAATCTGAACGGTCCATGTGACGCGGAATCCTATGAAACTCAATGTGACAAATTTTCACCCCAATTTAAAATTCTGGTGGGCCATAGAAAAGAGAAATTCCAATCAAGGGAGGAAACTGTTTTCATTTTCCATGGCCCATCAAAGTTTTAGATCAAAGTAAAACTTGGGCCTGAAGGGTTTCAGGAGGTGCTGCTTCACATGAACGGTTTAGATTTTGGATCTACATCATGTATGATGGGTTCTCAAAAAAGTTGGTACGTAATACGTAAGAAATGGTTCGCAGGTGAGCGTTTCCATGTATATATATATATATATATATATATATATATATATATATATATATATATATATATATATATATATATAGAGAGAGAGAGAGAGAGAGAGAGAGAGAGAGAGAGAGAGAGAGAGAGAGAGAGTCATGCTCCCCTGCGCACTTATGCATATGTGCACCTTTTCACACGTGCCATGGGTGTCTAATCTGAACGGTTCATGTGATGCGGAATTCCATAAAACCTCATGTGATAAATTTTCACTACAATATAAAATTCTGATGGGCCATAGAAAAGAGAAATGCAAATCAACGGAGGAAACTGTTTTCATTTTTCATGGCCCATAAAGTTTTAGGTCAAAGTAAAACTTTGGTCTGGCGTGTTTCACGAGGTGCTGCTTCACATGAACGGTTCAGATTTTGGATCCACATCACGTATGAAGGGTTTTCAAAAAAGTTTCGTACGTAGTGCGTATGAACCGGTTCGCAGGTGGGCGTTCCGCTATATATATATATATAAAGTGCTTTATATGTAATGAAATGACCCAATCGTTTTATTTTATTTTATTTTATTTTATATTTTTTATACTAAAAGTCATCGGAATAGTGCATTGTAGGCCCATGTGGTTTGTGCATGCCATCTAACCCGTTCAGCAGTTATAATAAACTAAAAATCATGTGGATCAAACATCAGGTCAGCCACACGTGAATTGCTAGTTTTCTGGATGGTGTAATTTTTTTTATGATTGTGGCCCACCAATGATCACTTTGACTTTTTATTTATCCGATCATCATAATGGGATGTACCTGTTGGAAGGGTTGGATGTTATACAAATAACATGTGGACCCCAAAATCCGGAACTCCACCACCATTTAGAAGAAAAGATGGTTGATATTTCAGACCATCTGAGCTGTCCGCTAAGTCCAGAACACTTTTTATAGGTATCAAACAAAAATATTACTGATTGGAAAGGCCATTCTTTTTCAAAGCCGTGGATGGAATGGTTACAATTGTCTAACAAAAGTGATTTCCATGACCGACTCTAACAAACAGATGATTGAAATTGTTGATTGGGCCTACTTTATGTAAATTGTCTTGACCGTCCATATTAAAAACTATTGATCATCCCATTAATGTGATGATTGCATGATAGCCTACTGGTCCAAATAGGAGTCTTTATTGGCGTTGGCCGTTTAAGTGTCCAAATGCATGCGATTACTTATAATATAAAGGATATTGTGATTTTACCAAACCGTGCTTTATAGGAAAGGAAATGACCCAATGGCCCACGGTTTTTTTTCCTAAAATGTATTAAAATAGTATATTGTGGGTTTTCGTGGTTTGTGTAAGACATCCAACCCATTCAGCAGGTACACCTGATCATGATGATCAACATAAACTCAAAATCATGCAGATCAACATCAGGTTCGCCGCACATGAATTTTTAGTTTCTGATTTTTTTGGTTGTGGCCACCAATGATTTGATCACTTTGTTTTTGTTTTTTTTTAATTTATGTGATCATCATAACAAGATATACCTGTTGGAAGCGTTGGATGTTTTATAAACAACACGCAGACCCCACATTCCTGAATTCTAATGATCCTAAAATGATGGGCATTAGTAACGGTGCATAGCTGTTTAGAGTTGTATGGAACTGTGTGTGAACAATCACGAATTATGTTATTGAAATAAAATACAATCGTCTGTATGTGCGTATTCAGTCACTCATGCTTAGTCTTTCTAAAATCTTTGGAATCCATATCCTTTTCTCTACAATTTACTAATGTATTCAATGTGTGTGATTTAATCCATCCATTCAAATGGGCCTAACCATATAAATGCCCCTATTTGACTTGGACCCAACCAAGCCTGACTTAAAACTAAGGTACAGAGACCCGTCAAGAGGGTACCCGATCCTTATCGGATCTAGGTCCGGATCCTAAAACAATACCCAAACCGAAAATGGCCTAGACCGGAGGAGCCGCCCATGGGCAGCCCTACGGCTCAGATCATCCCAAAAGGGACTTCAACAAACAATCACCCACTCTAACAGCCTCAATCATCTTCTCTCTTTACAAGCATTCTCATCTCAGTTCAATCGTTTAAATCAGACAGGACATGGGCAATGGACTATGTCATCAGACGGCCCATGGTCTGTTCTATTCAATTCCCACTCGTTCAAGCTAACTTTTCTTTTATATATCTGTATTGGCTGGATATGTATAACTCTGACCTAGGTTTCTCATGTTCTTATCTCTACCAACACCCTTCCCACGCGGCCTTTTTCTTCACTCGCCAAACAAAACGAAAAATAACCGTTGGCCCACCTCCACGGACGCTTATAATATCCTTCTGGACTGGGGCCCACATCCTAACTTCTCTTTATTTAGAAAACCAATGCATGCAAAATAGGGGCTGCATTCGGTGGGCGTGCAGATGCACTGCACATGACGCTTTGCCAAAATCTGTCCGTGTCTCATATAGACTCTGACCACGTCATGTGGGACCACCCATGGCTAATATCGTGAATCCTACTCTCTACACACGTGCAGATCAGGCGTTTGCAGGTGAGATCTGAGCCGTTCATCAGGTGGACCCACACTGCTGCTAGAAAAGTAGGTTGGTCTGGCCATCAGGTTAGTTAGATCAGTTTTAACCGTCCATTCTCCTTATCCATGTGTGGCCCACGTGATGACCAGCGCTGTATATTTTTGGGCCACCAAACGGATGAACGAACTGGATGTCGCATGGGAAGAGTGTGATCAAAGGTGCTGCTTGCGAGTAGCCTTCACATATGGACTTCCAACTGGCACCTGTTGCAACTTGTAAAAGCCAGTCGTCTGGCCCACTGATTTCTTGAATTTTCTATGAAAGACGTGATCTCTGTTTGCATTCATAGCCTAGCCTTCAGACTTTCTGCTGTTTTGGCCCCATCAGGAATCAGCTACTTTCTGGACTTGTCTTCTCATTGAAAATATCACATGCCAAGTCATCGATACATCCACGACCAAGAGAATCCCGTCCGGTCATCTGATGGGCCATGCCATATCCAATCCCCTAAAAGATGGGGCTGACCACTCATCACGTAGACCGCATTCAACGGACTCATTTCGACCATACAGTGAGACCCGCTGCCTCTCTCTCTCTCTCTCTCTCTCTCTCTCTCTCTCTCTCTCTCTCTCTCTCTCTCTCTCTCTCTCTCTCTCTCTCAATTTTATTTTTAGTTTTTTTTGCATGGCCATGTCGGCGGTAGGGCCCACCTGATGAAAGGCCCTGTTGTGAATAATAATGGTTTTTACGTTGATGGTCTTTAGCATGTCTGGTGCAATGCATGGATTCAAACCACAAATGATGTGGCCTGTCTTCTCTCTGAGAGCATCTAACATTTCAAACACTTACTGACCACACGTCTATAAAGATAGGAGAATCTAATCTACCATTGGCCCACCTCAAATGGATGACCACAGGCATCTGTATGATAACATATACTTTTATTTTAAAAAAAAAAAAAAAATCTGTGTATACCAACCACATAGTTGTCATGCTTGTCTGTGTTTCAGCTGCTACACATTGCAAGTTGAATCGCTCTCCACGACACAACCGAACATGCACATGTAGTAGATGTAGCATATGCCAACACGAAACATCGAAAACCCGTTACATGTTTGTGGCATGCTTTAGGTCCATGTGCTTTAATTGCATTATTATATGAATAGAATGGTATCGGGCAAGTCGGCATAGTTGAATTTCAATGCAAGTGGGTGTAATCGCCATCTGATCTTTGCGTCGACGGTTGTTGGGTGTGGGGATCACTACTCAACGACCAATCGTGTGGGTTTGTCCCAGCAAGTGATGATTTGGACACCTAACAAGCCTCCAATGAAGATCAGCTGTTGTGATCCATGAGTACTAAGGAATCATTTCTCCCCCATTGTATTTAAGAGATATCAGTCTCTTAATAATCTTCCAATCTGGTATGCTAAAAGTAGGGGCCCTAATCGGCTGTTGTGGCCCATTAATTGGTTTTCTGGAAATAGATAGCCATGATAGAAAGATCGAGGTTGAGCCTCACCTATGGACTGGAGGATTGGATTTGATTCTTGGCATGATTAATACACTGACCAAGTTTTTTCAAACTTTTCTAGTTGAGGTCTGCATCTCAAGCTAAAAAGGACCTGGCCTTAGCCATGGCCCTGCAGACCGGCTTTGCAAGGAAAAAGATTTAGATAATCAATGTTTGAAATAGTCCAAGAAAAGTTTTTTTTTTTTTTTTTCTTTTTTGGGTGTTCTTTATTTACAAGAGTCCCATTATATAAACAGTCTGCATCATTGAAACATGAGATGAATAATATAGGTGTCTGTAAACTGTCCGTTCTTATTATATAATGGTGACCCGCTTGATAATTAGACTAGGCCAAAGGTCTAGTCAAGGCCATTCATCATTGGCCCTCGCCTGGATACTGAACCTAGATTTCAAGCCCTTGGCCCACGTTTACTAAGCTGGGCCACCTGGCCCATTTCTGCCCCTAATTAGTTATTCCTGTCATGGGCCAGGATCAAACCTCAACATGGCCAATTGTTAGGCTTGGGCAGGCCAAAAAATGGGCCCAAATCTAGACATCCCAATAGAGAGTGACCAATGACAGCCCAACTTTCTAGGCCCATGATCATTATATCTATGAATCTCTTTCACCTTTCACCTGGAATTAGTTTGATTGAGTTGATTCCTACAAGGGCAGGAGATGGGTTGGTTTAGCCCATGTGCCCTCACCCAATTTGCATCTTAGTCAGCTCCGATATATTCTGGGTTAAGTTAAAACCAGAAATTGGGGTCCATTAAGAAGAAGGATTGGGCTTGAGCTGACCCCCATCTGACCCGCTTTATCACAATTGCTTGACGAAAGTTTAATGATTGACTGCCAACCTAACATAAACCAACCTCCATTGCCCAGACCGGGCACCAGCTGATGCGTCAAACAAGGCAATTACCCAACCTGCGCATGGTAACTTGTATAATGGACCAGGCATGAGCTATTGCTCAGGCTTGGGTTTTCACTCTTAGCCCATTTAGTATGGGTGGGCTTTAGTTCGATAATTCTTAGCCTGTTTAGGAACGAAGTTAAGAAAATATGGTTAGAATCCAACCCATGCCCTTAAAAGACGGGAGTATGTCTTGATAAACCTAGACATGCTCATGCCTCAGTGGTAGACTCATGAGAGTTTTAACATGCGGTCATTGGTTCGAGTATCCGTTGTCGTGAGTGGAGTTGGGCATTGAGTCGAGTCGGACCGAGTTAGGGTTGACTCGACTCGATTCAGTTTTGAAATAGGCCTGACCTAAACTCGATCGACTTGATACCGAGTCCAGCATGCCTGACTCAATCTGAGTTCGGTCTGGCCTGGACTGATCCAAACCAAGTTCGATCCAATCAGAAGTACCAAGTCGGGTCAAGTTGGCACCGAGTCGGTTTGAGAGATGAGGGAGGGAAGGAGTGGAGAGGAGAGAGGAGGAGGAGGAGGAGGGTGATGGTGGTGGGTGGTTGTCGGGCTTGGAAGAGGAAGAGGAGGAGGAGGAGGGTGATGGTGGTGGGTGGTTGTCGGGCTTGGAAGAGGAAGAGGAAGAGGAGGCGGAGGAGGAGGGTGATGGTGGTAGGTGGTTGCCGGGCTTGGAAGAGGAGGAGGATGAGGGAAGGAGGGAGAGAGGTTGGGATCGGGTCAGGGTAAGTTTAGAGAGTCAGGTCGAGTCGGGTTTCGAATCAAGTCGAGTCTAATCAAATCGAGTTTCGATCAAGTTACTGGGTAACTTGAACTCGACTTGACTTGAGTTCAAATTGAACGAAACTTACTTGATTTGGACTGACTCACCTATTCGATTCGGGTCAAGTTAGACAAGTCAAGTTAGCTGGATTGGGTCATCTAGCGCCCACCTCTAACCATGAGATCTCACTATGGTGTGAGTGTGTGAAACTTGTTCAAAATATAAATAAATGAATAAGTCAAGCTTCTCAAACAGGTATCATTTGATCCAAAACTTTTATGACCCCAAAAGGGTTTCAATGGTAGATGTTCAATCCCCTATAACTTTTTCAGCCCAAATCTTATGATAAGCTCTTGCCAAATGAACAGAAGATTTAGATATAACACATATCTCATAATGGTACCATGGAACTTGGTGACATCAACACACCAGGTGAGTCGGTGGTGTGTGGTACTCCAGGTAATCCACTACCTTTCCTTTAAACCTTTTGAACTGAAATTAACATCACATCATTTCATCTCACCAACTGCATAAAGAAAAACACCTGCCTGGTACCTATCAAGATTACTTTCTCAATCTATCAAGAATACTTGGAAATTAAAATGACTTAATGTACATGAAATCCACCCTGTCCATCAGGTACACTACCCCTTGCATGGCTATGATCCTAAAATCAAGCTAATTCAAGATTCTTGTGGCAGCTTCATAAGATTATACCAATGACCCATAAACTCATGCGGTACGGTGAACCTAATTTGAATACTATAATTTTTGGGTAATTGTTTCATCTTAATGAGGTGGATTAGATGAATGGACTGGATGGCATTTATACATAATTTCTGTTGGTATATATGTATATGACATTTCTTTACAGCCCCACAATATCTTGAATTAGAGTTCCACACATGGAAGGTAAAATAGGCTTCAACACAAATATTGTTGTAAACGTTACGGAAGCAGAAGGGAAATGAAAACTAACCAATTTTAACCAAGGAATTCATCATCTTAGTTTTACCATAAACTAACTAAAAATAAAAATCTTTCTTCTTTTTTCTGAAAAAAAAAAATATAGATAATAATTATAAAACTAACTGAAACAATATTTTAAAAAAATAAATAATAATAAAATCCTCCTCTCTTGAAAATTACGGATCTGCCCCTAAAAACTCGCCCGAACCATTTTGACTCGTCCAAGTCATCTGAAACGCTGTTTGAATCGGGATTTACGGATCTGCCCCATCAGGTTTCGGGCCTTAAATGGGCCATTCTTACAGTCCTGAGTCCAGCCCATGTATTGAAACCCGGTGGGCCAGTCGAGCCAGCTTGTTGAAAGTGGGATTGAATTTTGGGCTGGTCTGAGCTGATACAAGTCCTTAGATCATGAGCTTGGCCCAGCCTATTTTGCCGCCATAATTACGAGGACCAGGTTGTTGGAGTACCAAAATAATCAGCCCACGGGTTCTATGGAAATGATATGGCCCACCTTTGATTTGTCCAGTGCCCACGTAATACATTAGCATGACACGAGATATGTCCGTTTCCATCCCTCGTCAGATCCCAAAATATTTTTAGGCCAGTTCCTCTACCCCAATTGTACGGCAAGCTTATTCAACAATGCCGTGTGGACCCCACGTGATGTTTGCATGACATCCACTCTCTATCCATCATGTGCACCGAGTGCAAAAAATAGGCCCATCTGAAACTAAGGTAGGCCCCACCATATAAAATCACACCTAAAACATCCAAACCACGTGGTGTGGCTCACCTGAGTTGGGTGTCCATTCATTCTGATAGGGTGCATCTTATGAATGGACTGGATACCAGAACGGTTGGCTCGACGCACGATCTGAAAGGTTTTAATGATCGGCATCACCACACTAACTGTAACCTGGGGTGAGACCCACCTGTGTTTTGGATTAACCTGACTTTTGGGATACGACATTTAAGTTGAAGGGGCGCACGGTGTGGAAGGAGTGGTCACGGCACGTACATCACGGTGGGCCCCACGGACAACCTTGCAGAGTAATTCGTACATGAACGGGTGTGTTTTTAATGGATAAGAAGGTTTTTCGTTAAGAGCAGGTGTTGACTTGCATTGCTTGTTCACGGATTCGAACTCACCAATTTCAATTCTCCTGTCTAAGGATTCAACACTTGCACAGCTGCCTATCTATCACTCTCTACTGTAGAGTTCACCACCATTTTGAAAACAGCTGGGGCCCAAAGATTCAATACTTGCGTGTGGCACACACGTACTACTATCCGGAACAAATTATGGGGCACAACGTGGATGGAGCATAGCTCGAAATCACGAGTAATCCAAACCATCCAAACCAAAGGTATCGAATGCTCTAATACATCCGGACATATTACATTACAAATCCATGAATTGGGACATTAGCCATTGAATTTAGATTCTTTTAATGGAACCGAACCATTTATATACAGGGCTTCCCTTGGATGGGGCATGCTCAGAAAATAATAATAATAATAATAATAATAATCTCCAAACAAATATTTTGATGCTTTGATCATACAAAGGTTAACGTAAAGAGCCAAATCATCGAAGGGCTGAAAATGCTCCAACTTCGGAGCTTTTATTCGTTGCGGGGCGCCAAACAAGGTGAGACCCATCAAATAAGCCGTTTTGTCCATTGGAAGATAAACCAAATTCAACCGTTAAAGTCCCATGTTGCCATACATCGGGATGTATTCGAACAAACCTCGTAATTTTAAAAAATAAAATAAAATCCACTCCATCCAAGACCAGCTCAGTGGTTTGGCTGGCCTGGATTTCTGTACAACCATGCGATGTGTATGGTGTGTATGGTGGATCCAAGAGATACCCACATTTTAAAGAAATGGTGAACTATCACAGAATGAATCTAGCCCATAAAAATGTCTCTTCTCAAGGCCCCATCTCCCTTGAATGCAGAAGGAAGAAAAAAAAAAAAAGAGGGAAGAAAAGTCCTACCACAAAAACTGGCAAGCAATAGAGTGGCCAAAAAAAGGAAGAGAGTGCAAACCAGCTCACATAATGTAGTAAAAGAAGAGCATTCCAGCCCCACATTTCTCCTGTCAATGGCGCAAATCAAGCCAACCAACCCACATGCACATGACCCCTTTTGATGACGATATCAATGATTCAGCCTTTCAGCATCCAAAGCACCCCAAGCCCAAAAGACCATCAAAACCCCACCTCTTCCCACCAAAACCACCCTTAAAAACCCCCCTCCAAACCAGAACCCCATAATCCAGATTCACCTTTCTTCTTCCCATTTCCCATCCCAAATGAGCTAAAACCCAATAATCAAAATCCTATAAAAATCCCACTTCTCAATTATCAAATCCCAAACAAGAAAAACCCAAAACCTCTGTTTCCCATTCCAACCCTAACAGCACCCAACAGGAGGAGAGAAGAAACAAAGACCATGCTGCTCCCCACTCTCCCATCCTGCTTCAACAACAACAACAACAACCACTCCAATAGCAATCTCACCAACACTCCCACCACCCAAACCAAAATGCCACAGAATCTAATCACCACCGTCTACCAAACACATATCTGTAACACTCCAGCTTTCCTAACACTAACATGGTCCAAGACCCAAACATCCCACTCTCTCACCATCAACATAGACTCTTCCTTCTCCCTCTCAATCTCCCTCTCCCCTTCCACCTCTTTCTCCTTCTTCCGAAACAAGCCCGGCTCGAAGCCAATCTCCCTCCCACACCACCAATGTCGCCACAAACCCAAGCTTTACTGGGACTTCACCCGTGCCCGATTCTCTCCGGCTTCCGCCGAACCCGTCTCCAACTTTTACTTAGCTATTTCGCACGCTGTAAGTATTGATTTCTTCATCGGCGATCTCCGGGAAGATGCATTGCGCCGCTCGGGTGCGATCCCTCCATTGCCCACAGAGCCTACTCTGCTTTCGCGCCGAGAGCACATGTTCGGGCAGCGGACTTACACCACCAAAGCCCGGTTCTTGGGATCGAACCATGAGATTGGGATCGAGTGCACAGGTGGGGCGCTGAGAGTGAGGGTGGATGGGGAGGTAGGCCTGGTAGTGAAGAGGCTAGCATGGAAGTTCAGAGGCAATGAGCGGATTTCAGTTGGTGGGTCCGACGTTGAATTCTACTGGGATGTTTTCAATTGGGTTTGTGGGCCTGGGAGTGGTGGTGGTGGAGCTCATGGGGTGTTTGTTTTTCAAGTGGGGGATGGTGGGGTGTGGCCAGAGCTAGTGGGGGCCGAGAAGCGGCTGATGAGGAAGAGCTTCTCCTCAGGTTCGGCAACGTCAGCATCATCGCCGGGGAGTTGGAGTGTATTGCAGTGGGCTGAAGAAAGGAGTGATGGAAGCAGGAGCTGTTCTTCTTCTTCTTCTTCATACTCTTCTTCTGCTTCTTCTTTCAAGAGTGGAGGGTTCTCTTTGCTATTGTACGCTTGGAGGACAGGTTGAATTTTGGCCTGTTTGGATTGGTTTTTCCCATTTGTAATTCCATTTCTTTATAATTACCTATCTCTTTGTATATTGTCGTTGTTGTTGTTTTTTTTTTTTTTTTTTTTTTTTTTCAATTTTATCTTGGGTTAGTATAGTTGAGAGGACCAACCAGGACCATCCATTGTGAATTGCAACTGCTGTACATGTGGTTCCCACCATGATTGATCTGGACCGATCGCTTATTGCTTTGATTGCATTATACTAACATCCGATGAAAATAGGCAAATTCACTGATGCCTAGGATAGTCCGATCAAAGCAAATTTTGAATGATAATCTAGGTGGGGCCCACCAGTATAGTAGGTTGCAGCGGCAAAGCAGGAGAAAAATAGATCGTGGTGTTATCTGATACTCTGGCAGAATAATACGTAGGCACTTGGCTCAAATTAAACCGACTAACAGTAGATAAGTAACGGTCTAAAAATTAGATTTGTTTTACAATTCTAGCCTCTGGTATCTGGATGTGTTCGTGGAAATAGGACAATTGGATAATCAAATAAGCTTAATCTTTTTTTTTTCATGATACATCCAAACTAGACGCTTTAATTTGAATTACTTGGATGTTGCGCATGCAGTCTTTAAGTAATTTCCCTTTAATTTGAATTACTTGTATGTCGCGCATGCAGTCTTAAGTAATATCTAAGTGCCTGCGCATCAACTCTCACGCTCTGCGAGTATCTAAGTTTTTCTCAAACAGAACTTATTTTTATGAAACGTAAAATCGACCGTTGGCAAGTTTTCTTTACTGCCGTTTCATTAGGGATCGGATTAGGTGTTACCCAGGTAATACCTTAGTGGGTGTTTATCTGATCGTGGGGCCCACCGTGTTGTATATCCACTCCGTCCATCAGTTTTTTGCAGATCCAAATCTCAATTGGACCATTCTTAGGGGCCACGGAAGTTTTGGATCAAGTGGATATTTGTGTTTTCCATTCATCCAGGTACGTGTGACCTTATTAAAAGGTTGGATGGAAAATACACATTACGATGGACCTTAGGAAGTTTTTAACGGTGGACATTCAATGACCACTTTTTCTTGTTCCGTGGTCCACTTGAGATTTGGATCAGCTTCATTTTTGGGTCCATGCCCGAAAATTATCTGTACAAACTGATAGACGGCGTGGATATAGAGCACATATATCAAGGTGGGCCCCACGGTCAGGGCAACACTCACTAACGTGTTCCTCGGATAACACCTGATCCGCTCCCGTTGCTTTGGTTGCCACCTTTCAAATGGCTGGGATCATTCGGTGTATGTCTGTCTAGAAGGGTCCACTAGATGGACAGCCCTGGTTGATACAGCAACCTGCCATGTGTAGCGTGGAGTAGATTGTTGGGGTTCTACCCGTCTCCACCGTGTCATCTCTCATGTTTTTCAAAATGCAAATTAGCGGGCATTTCATAGGTTTCAAAATGTTCAAAGCAAGCGTCCGTCTTTACTTCTTTTACCATAGGTCTACATTGGTTGCCATACACGTGGCATACATGGACGACAGATCCGGGCTGCTTGACTCTGGAGCTCCATCATTGACGGTATAATCCTAACCATCCAACCAATGGATTCTTTTTTTCGCATTGATAGTGGCCATTTGTACCCCTCTGAGTAAATAGCTAGGGTCGTCCCATTGGTGTGAAGAGCTCACCTGCGATCACGGCATAAACCTGACCTGCGACTCATTGTCTTGTGGCCCCACCAAACCCAATTAAAGTTCATCAAATCAAACCCAAGCCATGGTTTTAAGACTCCAACGAGTCAGATGTGACTCGTCCGAGTCAACTCGGACTAAGAAAGACAAGATCACGTTCAATACCATGAGTCACCCTCCAAGTCATCCTCGACTCGAACCGTCCATCAAGTGCGCCGCTACATTCTTGGAGAGCCCTGATTTTGGGGAATCCATTCATCCTGGTTTGGCACGTCAGATGATCTTCGGATGATTCATTCATCCGTGTAGCTCACTTGAGTGTTTGAATCAGCCTGATCTTGTCAGCTCTGGTTCAAACATAGGGTGGCTCACCTGATGGACGGATGGATCTCATCCCCACGAAGTCATTCCATCCACGTACCAGTGTATAAATGTGCCACAACTAATATTATATCAGTACATTTATGCACATCTTCCGTAGGGACGCGGTTTGGCTGACTGGTGACCCTAACATCAGCCAGCTAGCTGGGGTCAAATCTCCGTGGGGCCCACCATAATATATGTGTTTTATCCCTGCCATCCATCTACTTTTCCAGATCTACCCTAAAATGAGGCAGATTCAAACCTCGTACAAACCAGTAGGGATTGAATCATTATTGGATCAGGCTGATAATTGTGCTTTCCCTTCATCCAGATCTACGAGACATGGGTTGGATGATAAATAAATATTACATTGGGCTTAGAAGGTTTTAATGGTGGACGTTCATTCAACATTATTTTCCTGTGGAGTGGTTCACCTGAGATTTTGATATGCCTCATTCTATCGCTAGTGCCATAAAATTAGCTGAAAAAATGCATGGACGGTACGCATAAGACGTTGTGGGGCTCACGTAGCTTTCACAAAAGCTAGCAGCTGGCTAATGTTGGGGGTAACTGGCCAAACCGCGTCCCTTTTCAGGTGTGGGTCCAACCCATGGATAACCAATATGAGGTGGGGACAAGCTCAACCACTCCATTCAAATGAGCCACATTGTCTACTTGAGCATGACCGCATCCCATATATCTCGTCCTCGACTTTCTTTCGAAGTGGGTCAACCTAGTTGACCCACAGCGGATCCAACCATTGCTACCCATGGATGTGACCCATGCGCGGGGAGCAGATTAGGTGTAGCCCTCACCGTGCGTGGTGCCCACCTTGACCTATGTATTCTACATCCACGCCATCCATCCGTGTGCCCTTTACCGTGTGTCCCAAAAATGAAGCAGTCAAAAAATTTCTAGGGCCCACCTAGTGTTTAGTGGTGTTTATTTGTCATCCAACCTGTTGATAATGTCACACAAACTTGAATGAATGGTGCATACAAATATCCGCTTGATCCAAAACTTTTGTGGCCTATTAAAAGTTTTTAACGGTCATCAACACTGTTTCCTATGGTATACTACCCCTGATATTTGGATTGTTTAATTCTTATGCTTATCTCCTACAATGATCTAGCAAAATGAATGGAATACATACATTAAAATGGGCCCTACAGTAAGGGCCGCACCATCTTGAGTGAGGACGCGGATTAGCTAGCAAGACTGCTACTGAAGTTACGTCACCAAGTTCTGTGGCTCCCACCATGATATATGTTATATCCACACTGTCTATCCTTTCGAGAGATCATTTTAGAGCACGATTCAAAAGAATGTGTCAGATACAAAGCTTTAGTGGATCCTATTACAGAAAATAGTGGAGAGAGTGACATCCACTGTTGAAACCTTCTTAAGGTCCACCATAATGTTTCTTTGAGATTCAACCTATTCATTAGTTAAAAAAGACATTAAAAAACAGAGAAAACACAAATATCAACTTGTATGGTAGGCGTCACGCTCTGCACTATTTTATCCGGTGGTGTCCATCCGAGCTTTGAATCGGAGTCATTTGTCAGCTGATGCCCTAAAATATTTTCTCCAAATGGATAAAGAGTGTCGATACAAAACATACACCACGGTAGACTCAAAGAACTAAGTGACGTCACTTCAGTAGAGAGTCCGGCTACTAAACCTGTCAGTAGCCGATCCGCGTCACTTTGGCGAGGCCCGGGTGCACCTACCTGGAAATGGATTGGCTACTCCTCTGCCACCAGCCATGAGGCTGGTGGTCGGTGCTCTGTGGACCCCACCATGATGTATGTGTTTCATCCCTTATTTTAAGGTTTTATCCCAACAATTAGACGGATATAAATCTCAAGTGGACCACACCACAGGAAAACAATAGTGATTGAATATCCACCATTTAAATCCTCCTAAGGCCCACTGTACTGTTTATTTGACATCCAATTTATTGATTAGATCATACAGACACAGATGAAGGATCAAAACAAAGGTCATCCTGATCCAAAACTTTTATGGCCCCCGCAATGTTTTTAATGGTCAATGTTCATTCAACACTGTTTCTTGTAATGTGGTTCACTTGAGATTGAGATATTCCTCATTTTTTGTCTCGTATCATAAAATGATCTAGAAAAATAAATGAATGGAATGGATGAAACAAATATATCATGATATGACCCACAGATCACCCAACACCACCCATTGCTTGGTGGCAGGGGGAGTAGCCGATCCGTTTCCACCTACATAATCTGCTCCCCACGCACCGGAAGCGGAATGGCTGGTGTACCACCGAACTCAGTGGTCAGTTGACGTCACCAAGTTACGTAAATTCCACCTTGAGATATGTGTTACACCCGAACCGCTCGTCCATTTGGTGAGCTCCTTCTTATGCTTGAGTCCAGAAACAAGACGGATCAAAAGATCAAGTGGCCACGCTCTAGAAAACAGTGTAGAAAACAATGGGGGATTGAATGTCCACCGTTGAAAACTTGAATCTTATATTTGTTTTTCATCTTCATCCAAGTCTGTGTGACATTTTGAATAGATTGATGGAAAATAAACATTATAGTGGGCCCACGAACGCTTTAACGGTGAGAATCGTTCTCTCCACTCATATTTGTAGTGTGATACAGTTGACCTTTGTATATGGCCCATTTTTGGAATCATACTTTGAAACGATCTCGAAAAATGGATGAACGGTGTGGATATAATAAATACATCATTGTGAGGTCCACGTAACTTTGATCTCATTTAAGCCGTTCTTACAGCCCGGGGCTCGAGGAGCGTCAGTGCCCGCCTAGGCAAGCCACTTACACCACTGTGTATAACACGAAGGTTGGTGGTGTGTGGTACACCAGCTGATCCGCTTCCCATGCACGGGACCGGGAGGACGTTCGTCCAAATGCTGTGAAAAGATCTAGTCCTATGGTCCCAATACCTAGGCTAACCGAGATCAAGTGTCGCTGCATCCGGGTCTTTTCGGGATCAGATCTGATCAAGTTCTGGTACCCGTCTGGGTTCGGGGAAAAACTAAAAGCATTTAAATAGCCAGGCCCACTCAATGGATGGATTAGATTGCACATAAATGCAGTACTTTGATACATGCTTAGTGTGTAAAAGAGCCTTGATGCGTTCACGCGGCTTAAAATAACTTTTTTCATTGCGAGAATAATTAGCATTTAGCACAGAGACATGCTCAGTGCTGTTAGTTTTGGTCCACGTGAACAGCCTTAATTCAATGATCCATATTGCTCATTAGGTCTAACCCATATTTCATGGCCTACAATGAAATTGTTGCATCAATCTAACAAATATTAACCATTGATCAAAGCAGTTTAATATAGACGGTCAACATTGTTTACCCAAAATAGGTCCAATCAACAATCTGATCCATCTATTTGTTAGGGCTCATCACATCTTGCTTATCATTCCAAAGAATCATTGTATGGCTATAGAAAGTAGGGCTAAATCAACGGTTCATTAGTTAATTAGATCATCTTTTCTTTCTTTTTTCTTTCCGATTTTTTTTTGTTAGCTTGTTAGGACACCACATCACACTTCACTGTTAGCCACCTCTACTAGAGAATCTCAGTGTTGAAACGAGGTATCTTTCACTCAGTCTACCACTTGAGCTATGGATCTGGGTGCAGTTGCTCAGATCATTTGATTAATAAAATTTCTGCACGGTAGTCCATGATCACGTGTTCAAATGTCGGTTCAGATGGATCAAATCAAATTATCGTGCTCTGAGAGAGCATTTCTCATTCGTGTGTGTAATAATCCTAGTAAACTAACTTGACCTGGACCTAACCCGTTGAGTTTAACCGGGTCCAAGTTGATGGACCCGGAACGTGAGAACTGAACCTGAACGTGAACCTGATGTGATTTGTTACTCGGTCTAAAGGGGACGGGCATTGGGAACTATCCTACCTAGAAATGGACAGTCCTGTTAGGGGCTCTGTGTGGCCCACTATGATGTATATGTTTTATCCACGCCGTCCATTTATTTTGAAAAATAATTTTATATAAAGGGCCAAAAATAGATCTAGATTGAATGTTCAAGTAGACCACACACACAGGAAATAGTGAAGATTGAATGCCTACCGCTGAAAAACTCATCAGGACGACAGAAGTTTTGGATCAAGCTGATATTTATGTTTTCCCTTCATCCACGTTAATGTAACCTTATTAACAGGTTTGATGGAAAATAAATAACAAAGTGGGCTTCTAGGGTGGGGATATTCTCATCACTGCTTCCTGTGGTGTGGTCCACTAGGCCCTTCGATCTGCGACCTTCTTGAACTCACTACCTTAAATGGTTTTTAAAAATGGATGGACGGCTTAGATAAAAACACATATATTGCAGTGGATCTCACGTAGCCCCTGACAGGACCTAGGTAGGTCCCCGGTAGGGTTAGTACCAAAATCCAGTCGTTAAAATCAGGTCGGGTCAATCAGGTACCCCCGGTTCCAGATACCAATGACAGCACTAAATTCCAAAGGATAACCTTATCATGAAAAGCACACGTGTGTTACAACATGTGTGGGGGGCTTGTGGAAGGAGCGTGGCTCAGGATGAGATAGATCACGCGTTTTCATGATTGGCGTGGAACAGCATCATTGAAAGGGCCGAATATTTTTATCCCCCACCGAAAATGATGAGTTGTAAGAGTGTGACCTCATCATTGAACATGATACCATGTAACATATTCTCAACTTGGACCCTGGCCCACTTGATCTGTGGACAGGACTGGACCCTTCCAGGGACCAATGTCTACATAGAACCTACGGCAACATCTCTCACGCATGCAACACGTTGTCTTAGTATTCCACTCAATATTTTTCAGGCACTTATTTGAATGGCACTGATCAACTGATACTGGGTCCGTGGTGGACCATCCTATCCAATGGTCTTCCGTGGGCCGGGCCCCACATAAATTCTGCACCCTAGTAAGGTAGATGAAATAATACCAGTTTCTAACATAGTTTTGGATGGGCGACAGAAACATAAATAAGGATTGTTTAGTGACTCTAATCATGTGTTAGCAGTTTTAATATTCGCCAACAATCCAAAGCCATGGTCACTTCCATTCATGTAAGAAAAGATTAAAAATCTTTTTTAGTGACAAGGGCCTATGTGTACGCATTTACAAATTACTTAGAGATTGTATGCATGGCATGCAATTGGTGGCCGGATTGGTGGCCGTTTATTGGACGGCTATAATGGAAAGGTCGAGGATCCTTTTTAAAGAAACAAGAGTGCATGAAGAAGAGGTTAGGATGGCTCGACCAATCTGAATTTTGGGTCTGTGACTTAATGGCAGCGGTTGCACAGTTTAGTCCATCTAATTTGAATTAATGTAGGTCACATGTATGATTCATAAGGCATGCGTATCAAGTGTTGTACCTTACCAGAGTATCAAGCAGTGAATAATTTACTCCATGGAGGCCATGGTATTGTGTGAATAACCAGACGGCGGAGTGATTTTGAGTGATGTTTCTGTGGCATCCAAACCGTGCGTCAGGTGTAGTACTCTGTGAAGCTGGGACACACCAAAAATCAAATTAATTGAAAACTCATTTGAGCCACGCCATTAAATATATATGTGTGTGTGTGTGTGTGTAAAGACATGTCCTAACCTCCTAATTCAAGTGGTGTGGCCTACTTGTGTTTTGGATTGGCTTGATTTTTAGAGTATCCCTTCATATATCCAACACGGTGGGCCTGTTACACTGTTTTTCTGTAGTGGGCGTTCCTCCAAATTGTTCCCTGTTTTATGGCCCGTCGGATTGGCCTGATTTAAGATACACATAAAGGTAAGTAACACCACTAATATCATCTATCTACTCAATAGGTTGCACCAGGTGATGCCGGCCGAGCTCCCTCAATCATCCGCTGTTGTGTATAGGTGGAGTGTATGTATACCATGCACTGTGCACTCAGATTAGGTAGCGTGGCCCTCTCTACCCTTAGCAGTGGTGTGGTGACATGGCGGGATTTGTTTGGTGGGGCTGTACATTGTCAGAGATGGCTGAGAGTTATAAAAAAAAAAGAACACGCCTATCTCTGACAGGAGTATTACACGACCATTGCGGGCCTACCTCACTACCTAATCATTGTTCCTGCTTAAATGTCCCCTTCCAATTTCTTAATTGCCTTTCCAAATTGTTATTTGGTTCCAAAAAAATTCATCCTTTGGCCCCACTGCCACAACTAAGCACTCTGTCCGCATTACTGCTACTTAATCCTGGGGTTTGCTAAAGCCCACATCTTTACAAGGCAGCTCATGGATGCACTGCCATAATGTGCCAACATGGCACATGAATGGCAGATGAAAGCCGTTCGAAAGGTGGGCCCCACAGTAGATGCCCTCACCGAAAAGTCACACAGACTGACTCAACATGTGGGCCACAATGGTAGAAACAGCAGGACAGTTTGGAAAGACTTAGTGAATTCCTCTTAGCTATCCAATAGTCAAAAAGGTCTTTGACTATGAACTGACGAGATTGGGCGAGGTTGATTGGGCTCACGTCAACCGTGTTTTTGGCTACATGCAGTGTGAGGGTGCCTATCCTCCAATACTTGATCGCTTCAACTAATCTGATCGAAAAAAGGCAGGGAAGGACGGGATTTGAGATTTTTAGAGGAAAAATGGACAGATTGTTTGAGTTTGAGAGAGTGCAATAAGATAAAGAAGCTTGGATAAAAGATTAAAACTATAGGTGACTTGGTTGGTTAGTGTCTGTATAGAGATTGCACGACCAGAGTAGGGTTATTTGTTTTCAGGCATGCTTGCAAGGGTTAAAGATGGAAGGGAAGGGAATGAAAGAAGAAAAAAAAAAAAAAGAGGGAAGTAGATTCCATTTGGTACCAATTACAAAGCACCATGTGCATTTGTCAGATGCAAACCCTACTTCTAGTTCACACAGGGGGCATTATTGTCCCATCCTGTGGATGTGGTTGGGTTAATAAAAAGTAAAAATAAAAACTATTCATCTCTCTCTCTCTCTCTCTCTCTCTCTCTCTCTCTCTCTCATCTTTAATCTTTACAGACGGTAGCAGACAACAGTTTGGGTGGAAAGAATTAAGCAAATGTTCGAAATGGATTAAACCACTAATCATGGGTTTCCTAGGATTATACCACCATGATCGGCCGCTTGCCATTGGACACCATGGTCATTGTATTCAACAATCCCAATCTTTGACTCTTCGATTTTAATATGAGCCTTTAAAAAGATTACTTTCAATGTTCCATATTCATCTTCACACATAATCATTTGCTAAGCAAATGTTATTTAACGATAGCCTAACCTGTGTAGCATAGAATCCAGAAAATGAATGACTCAGATCATATAAGATGAAAACGATACTGCATCAGTGGGCACCATATCCTATCAAAAGTATTTTTTCAAATCATCTAACTTGAAAATCAGGTTGTCTCCCTCACTGTGGGCCCCAGTCAGCCCAGCCCACTTTCACCCCTCGGCCCATTCATTGTCGGCCACAGCGTAAAGATGAGAGAGAGAGAGAGAGAGAGAGAGAGAGAGAGAGAGAGAGAACTGCATCACCCCCATTAACTAGAAATGGGGTCCACGTCTGATACACGCCATGTGGTGCTCTGTGATTCTAGCTGGACGGAGAGCGTCCACTGGACGGCTGGACGCAATCACCCCCAGAAATGGCAGCCCCTCTCCAAAAATCACTTCCCCTTAAAGAGAATTTAAGATTTTTTTCATAAGCTGCACTCATCTTATCAATGGACCTGATTGATTTTTGGGCAAGGGTATCTATGTGGTGAGACCACCTGACCAACAGCTTCAATATCACACGCATATGCCATGCTGGCACATGCATAGAATGTAGATAGGCTCACCTAAGCACATATACGCCAATTGACTGATTACAGAAACAAAGGAAATTCTAGAAAGCCAGAGACGCCCAATAAGGATGCTTAAGTATTAACTATACCATGGTCATATACCTTCTACACTGAGTTGTCTGCACCAACATGTTCCAGAGTCCACATTCGCTTTGTCGTTGCAGATGTCTGCCCTTCTATCGGTTGCATGACAATCCGGCAAACACAAACAATCACATGAATAACTTGAACTGTTATGATCCTACATAAAAAACCATGCGTGTACAGCATACACCGAGAGCTTTTCCCACCAATCTCCCACCACGTGAGCAGGAATCCCAGCACCTGCCGAAAAGCGACTTAAAAAAAAATCCCATTTCGACACATGTTGGGTTCCTGCAGTACCCACCACCTTTGGATCATGGGAGATTGCTGCGCATAAATCAGATAGTTTACACCACATGGTGCGCTGAATCAAGCCTGAATTATTTTATAGGACATTACTTGGGCAGCTCAAATTAATGGACAGATCCACCCAGGAAACAGAAAAGAAAGAGAAGGACAAAGCATTGATTTACTTTACACAGAATTTGAGGAAGAACTCAGTATCATGATACAATGAGATAGATATTACCAGGGCAGTTCAGATCAATGGACAGATTTTAGAGTACATAGGCAATGTCATGAATGGTAATTGATGGTGCAGTTCTTGGGAAGGTGCCCACTTAATCTTTGGCAAGAGTCATCCAGGTACAATCATTTATGCCCTTGAGCTACTTCGCCCATCAGCCATCTTTTCTTAAACCAGGGGTGAATATTTGAATAATGGCTTCGAATGCAGAAACATTCCAACTCTCAACATGCCTAACAATCTGTTATAAAATGATATCAGCAACTGCTCTGAATGTATAAATCTTAAATTGAGCAACGTATCTAACTAGAAACATTTTTCGCAGATGAAACATTGGTTCTCACCTTGAACTCATCATCTAAATCATAAAGAGTTGTTCCTTCAATGGAAATGAGCGGTCTCCAAGGAAGTTTCAGGTAGGTCCTGCAAATTTGATCAGGAAAACCAAGAAGTGCAAAAGGCAGAAACAGTACTTGCATGAACGGATGTGGAATGAAACACGCAATAATCTACTTGTGACCAAATCAAATCTATCTTGCTATGATGATAGTGATACTGTTTTAAAGCTTGAAAAACCCATCTATCGTTGCCAATGGGTTGGGCCAGGCCACCCAGGCCAAGCGAAGTAAAATCAAAACTCTGAATAGGCAGGGCCCGACATACCCAGTCTGATCAGTTCAAATCCGGGTCCATCCCATTGACAGCTCCAAAACTGCCTTGATCCCAGTTACAAATTGGGGTGGCAAAGAGTCAGGTTCAGGGTCGGGTTGGAGTCAGCCCTAGCCTGACCCATTTGCTAAACAGGCCAAGATTAGTAGCCCAAACCTGTGGCCTGACCCAAACCACTAAAAATTCATAAAAGTCCAAGCCCAAACCGATCCAACCTAACCCATTCAGCTGTCACCAGGGGCTCGACTAACCATGATCCAACTCAGGTTTGAGAATGGAATATGGGGCTACGGGTATGCACAGCCAGGCCCAAACAGTTGATACATAAATAAATCATCTATGGGCCTGTTTGGTTTCTACAAATCCCCTGTAACTACTTATAAATGAGTAATAATTAAATGGGAAAGGTGACATGATGGATGGTCTAGATTGCGATAAACTTGAATATGTTTCTGTTTTTTTCTTCATTTTCCATTTTAGAGAATAAAAAAAGTAAAAATTTAATTTTCTAACTTAACAAGAATGAAAATGAGAATGGGGATCAACCACATGCCACCCCCACACTCCTCCCCCCCCCCCCCCCCCAAAGTTAAAGTCTCTTGAAGAGTTTTATTTGAAAGTTGAAAAAGTAATGAATGACTCAGTTTGAGTTTCAGTGGGTCACTCCCAAGTAGATTAAGTCAGCGAGCCAACTCAGTCTCATTGAGAATGAGGCCTGGGACCATATCACATACACATGTCATTGTTGTTAGCCCTTTACGCATGTCTACACCTTGAAGGTTTCCATCATCTGTATGCATGGCCCAACCAGTGGGCTACAATTCACTTTAGTAGACTGCAGACTAGAAGATCGGGCTATTCACTTTTGTGGGCCACCTCGAAAAAAATCATTCCAAGATCAGGACTAAATGCCTACTTACGCTCAGTTTCACGCACCATCAGGACACGTGCAAAATCCAGGCCATTCATATAAGGGAAGTGTATGGATACCATCTATTTCTGGTATTCATGTGACCCACGGCACACCTAGTGAACAGATTTGACAGAATTTCGACAAGCACATGGTGCTCACCTGATGAATAGCACTTGGCTCAATCAATCTTTCTTGGGCGAAACAGAGGATATCTCGATCAGGGGCAAGAACGGGGAAATCCTATATGACCCAATCAAGGTGATACGTATCCATTATGATACGCCCATAAAAGCTGATGCCTATAGGTAACGGCCATGACCGTTATGCGATACAGGGGTGACATAGGACAATTGGTTTTTTAAGACCGTATCAGCCGTTACGGTGGTCGTAAAGGCCGTTACAGGGCATAACGACCGTTACTTCCGTAAATGTCGAAAAACAACCACTTTTTCCTATTTAAATAAAAATTTCTCATTTTTTCACTTTTCTCATTTCAAAAACTCTCTTAGGTCATTTTACAACTGATTTCAACCACTCTCACTATAGTTTTTAATATTAAAACCATAGATTGAAGTGATTTGAGCAAATAGAACCTCCAAGGGCCATTTTTTAAATTGAAAAGGTAGTAATTATGCCTTTTTCTGATTTCTAATCCTGGTGCTTGATTGTGATGTGTAAACATTAGAGACTTATAATCATGTTCACAAATTCACTAGACAGCCCGATACAACACTCTCACTAATGAGTAGACCGTTACACTACCATAAACATGTTCAAAACAAAAAATGAATACATATTTGGAATATTTACATTAGTCGGAATTTTCTAGATATTTTTTCAAAAATTTTCAAACAAATCTAAATTTTAGACTGTTATGGGGTCGTAACGGCCGTTACGCCCCTATACCGGCCGTTACGGCTAATACTCATATCGGTAATGGTGGTGACCGTTACAGCCACCATTAACGATATGGAATACCTTGGACCCAATATGCCTTACAAGTTGCACTATTCATCAAACAAAACTGCATATTCTTCTCCGGGACTCAGAAAAGGTACTTTCGGAACACCCATCAGTGCATTCCACATGTTTCGATACTAATAAAAACTGTGGGGCGCCTCATGATGCATATGTCATATCCATGTTGTCCATCCGTTCTGCCAGCACATTTTAGGGCATGAACCCAAAAAATGAGGCAGATCCAAAGCTCAAGTGGACCACAACACACAAAACAGTGGTCCTAACAAACCTCAATCGTTGAAAGCTAAAACCTTCCTAGGGCCCACAGTGACATTTATTTGTCATCCAACCTATTCATAAGGTCATACGCACATCGATAAAGGTAAAACACAAATATTAGCTGGATCCAAAACTTCTGTGGCCCCCAAAAAGTTATTAATGGTAGACGTTCAATTCCCACTTTTTATTGTGCTGTGGTTCACTTGAACTTTGGATCTGCCTCATTTTTGGGCTCATGCCCTAAAATGAGCTAGCAGAATGGATGGACAGCATTGATATGACATATACATCACGGTGCACCCCACGGTGTTTGCACACTCCTCATTTTCCCGCCTCTGTTTTAGAGTCGAAAACTGCCCAAACACAGTAGCTGTCAACCTCAACCTTGGGGTTGCTGCCGTAACTACAGGTGTGAGTAATTATGACTTAATTACAATGCATTTACAGTGTAAATTAAAGACTAAAAAACAAAAACAAACAGGCCCTATACTTTTCTTCTTTATTTTGTTTCAGGTTTTGGACCCCGTAGAATCAGTCCATCTGGTGCAACCCATTACAGGTCGTGTTTGCTGGGGTTCAACCTAAGCCCAATCCATTTACTTAAATGGGTCATATTTCTAGCCCAAGATGGCCCCACTACCAATTTGGCTTGGCCCAAACCCACCTCAAAAGTGGGCCATGCCAGTTGACCTATGGGCTTACCTGACCCATTGCCACTCCTAGTTACAAGATGGGCATAGCTGACCATTCAGATAACAGATGAACAGAATGACAAAAACACATGCAGTAAGTAACCTTTTCAAGAGTATTTAGATGTAAGTGGAGAAAGAAGAAAAAAAGACTGGGTAAGTACCTTAATGCCCATGTTGCTACTACAAATTCCATATCATCATTGACACCCTACATAGAAGTGGGACAGATATTCTCCTTGAGAACTAGAATTCTCTGAAACCAACCCCCACAATACTATTTTACAGAATAAATACTTCAAAATTTCATAAAATAAGAAATTTAAAAATGATGCAAATGGTGGTGTAACTGATGATCCATGCATGCATGTTCAGTCGCAGATGATTGCACGTTCACATCACTTGCAAATTAAAGACTAGTTTTTTCCATGTTACAATAAACATACAATGCATACGAGTCCACCGAAAAGCAACATTTCACAAATCAACATCTTTTGGAGGCAAGCAAACAAATGATATTCCATTCAAACTTGAAGGAAATATATACACATTACAAACAAACAACCAAAAAGCATGTGTTTAGGAGCTAACACAAACCATGCAAAGACCAAAGTATATCCGATTATAAATTTTCTAACCAGAGCTCGATATCTGAACCTGATGCAGCATATGAGGTTGTGTTTGGATACACAATTGAATTGAACTGGACTAATTAATCTCATTGGTCTAATAAATGCGATGATGACGAAATCATGATACCTTTCTTTGCACTAACATTGAGGACCTGGGCTCCAACTCGCAATCACATTTCTTTCAAGTTGACTCAGAATGAGCGTTATTGCAACTCAATGGCTACTTTCCCATTGTGAAAGGTAGGAGAAAAAACATTATCATTGCAAACTGATCATTTCCCTTCATTGAACTGATTCTTCACAATTTCAATCCAGCTGTGAATCCAAGCACAACGTACATGTGGTGCAGGTAAAAAATGACAATAGTATATTACTGACTAGATTGACCACAGGAACTCTACCTTCCTTGATACTTACCTTTCATGAGGAGAAATTTTGCAACAGATTTCTACATTTTAACAGAGAGTGATTCATGCTTACTGAATAAAGTTAAAAGCATAGAAAACGAATACCTTCTCAATCTTTTGTAATACAAGGGATGGAGTGTCAAAGAAAGGTACGAGCAGCTCCAAGTTTCGTGAGTAGAGATCCTTACCTGGACAGCCCAAGAACAAAAATAAATCCATTGCTCCTTTGTTCTATTTGTACAAGGAGACCATATTCAGTAAAGAGTCCTCAAACATCATTAACTAGGGGAAATGTGGACTGCCAGAGGTAGATCTTTTTTTTCTTCTTCTTCTTTTTTCTTTTTTTGAAAGGTGCCAGAGGTAGATCGGTTAGAGCACTTTAAGACACAATATGTGATAGAACATTGTCCAAGGATGTTCATGGAGTCAATGAAAGAAATATTGTATGTTAAAAAATATCCTTATTTCTGATTGGAAGTGGACTCAATAATATGCAGTTATCTTCTTCTTTTTTCCTTCTTATTCTTTTCATCAAATTGACCATCTAATCAGCTTATTTTCAGGCCATGGCCCGGTGATGGTAGGACCTCCCACAAGAGTGGCCTGGATCAGGTAAACATTTGCTACGTCCCCTCAAAGTGTCTAACTTCTAATAACATGTGTGAAAGGCTGCCTAAATGTTGTTAGTATAAACAAGAATTCTAGTTAAGAGATACAAAAGATGAATCATTCAATTTCCTACTTTTTTTATGAGAAAATATATTGATCTCTAATAATTGCATATTTAGTTAGTTCTATTAAAGGGTAGGTGGATCAAGTGCTAGGTGCTTGGTGTTTGCTCCTGCAATAGAGACCTCAGACCAGGGGACAGCACTGAAAGCTTAATCAACAGTGACAAACATATTGTAGAAATGCAGGTTTGCATAATAACAATTGGTAAGACTATCATTTCTGCCATCCAAGCTAAACCTAGTCGGCCACAAGGAAGGCTCGCTAAGGTGGACTTAAACAAAAGAAAGAAAAGAATGGTTATTGGCAGTACACTGAATAAAAGAATGTTGGCTGATATGCTAGAGAAAGAATCCTGAGGAGAAGATGGGCGAAAAAAGACAAGTTGAAGGTGCTACACGCATGGCCTGTTGAATAATCCCCTCTCCTCTCTCAAAACCTAACTCTCAAAGTTCTCTTAGGGGGTTGCTCAGTAGAAAGAAAAGTTGGAGCCTGGACTGCCTTGTCCAAGCTCATGGCTGGCGGTTAGGGAAGACGTTGGGAGTTCTTTTTTTAATACACACACACCCACACCCCACACACTCACACACCCACCCACACCACATGGGCACTCGATCCCTGGTCTCGATGTTGAAACAAAGTCTGTATACCACTGAGCCATGGAGCCGGACCCAAGAAGTTGAGCATTTATTAAGAGATATCCTGACTAGGATCCTGAAAAGATCTTTGGCAGCTCGTATCTCTTTTTGGGAGTTGGATGGGTCATCTTAGCAAATCCAAACAGCATTGTCCTAGCCAAACAATATGGAAAAGACTTTAAAGATGGTGAGTGCATAAGTCTCAGACGATTTAGTGTGGAAATTGAAAACATGAATATAGAAGAGTTACAAAGTCCAAACCTCAGCAAATGTACAATTCCCTCAAGCTCCCAATTTTTCACACGTGGATCCCATGTTTTGGACATCAAGACCATTGATCTATTCTACATGCCCGCCCATCCCCCCAAGGAATCCAAATTTGGAAGATCCCAAACCATGGTATCCCTATACTTTCTTCCGTTGCATGTGGGTTGCTATTATCAGTAATTGATTGGAGGGTTAAGAACTCCAAATGTTGGAGACGCCAAAGCTGACAATGAAGGCCATTAAATCAACAGTCTGGATCATCAAACCATAGGGTACAGAATTGGAAGCATTAGTAAGCTGCCTACAATTTCTCCATGAATGTAATGGAGCATGAAACTATAGCAAGAGAAGATATTACAAGAAAATCATGTGCCTAGGCCATTGATTGACAACTCGTCCAAGTTGACTCAGGACTACGTCCAGTAGATCCAGTTCAGCACCACAAGTTGGCATTGAAAATATGGGAAACTCATCCATACTCAGCTGAGTGGCAAGTGGACCAAACATGTCGATCTAAGTCACCAAATCTTAAATCCTTGGTGCATGCACACACACAACATAACCAAACTAGTGCTGAATTATGAACAAATACCACGGAATTTGATCGTTGGATCTTCAAAGGAGCAGTCTTCAGCATAAATTGCCGAAGTGAAATTCCCTGTAGCCGTTGAGAACATATCAGTTTACCTAAGATCCATCCA
Source organism: Magnolia kwangsiensis (assembly GCA_037074715.1). NCBI lineage: Eukaryota > Viridiplantae > Streptophyta > Magnoliopsida > Magnoliales > Magnoliaceae > Magnolia > Magnolia kwangsiensis. Next base: position 106,595,151 of record CM073581.1, read on the forward strand.
TAATGATGCCGGCTAACAACATCAATTTCTCCACTTGAAGAAAGAAAAAGTAAATCTATTTAGGCTATGTTGGGATAGTCAAATGAGTTGAATTGCAAAATGCAGTTAAATCAAGGGACACAAGAAAGCATGCTTGTTAATATTTATAATGAGTGAGTACCATTCAAATTCTCGGTATGTTGCTCCCAATTCCAACTTGAAAGTATCATAACCGCAATTCAGAGTACAGACCATCAGCATGAATACCAAAAGGCCATTTGCACAAATCCTCAAAAGAAGGTTTTAAGTGTAAACGCCGTTTTGAGCCAACCCCTTTTCAAGATGTGCCTTTGGATGCACTATTGCAATCCCCCCTTTCATCCCCTGCTTGGCGTTATATGAACTGAAAATTGCACTCTCCGAAAACCAATCAGCGAGTCAACATTACAGGACCAAGGATACTCTCTTTTGCTGAAGTTATGTCCAAACATGCCCAAAGTACGTATCGACTCCATTGATTGGTTTTCAGCAAGTGGGCATTTTAGCGTCTAGTTCAATGGGTGGGGATGAAACTGGGTTTGCAAAACTGCATCCCAACGCACAACACGATGGTTTAGCTCAAAACAGCATTTAGGCGTCAAAAGCCCCCTTTCAAGTGTGCATCCAAACAGGCCTAGAGGAAATCACAATTTGGTTATTTCCACTTAATTAGATAACAAGAGTAATTAAGTAGCAGGTCCAAACACTCCTCAGTTGGAACGAATCACAGCAATTCCATCCAATAAAGCGAAAACAGAAAATGACCAAAGTGGCGTGGGCCCCACTCCATTCAGAACGAAGAATTCGCACCCAAATTGAAATTACGAGCATTTCAGGAGTCTGGCAGCCATTACGAACTAAAATGGGGCCACCCACAATTTGGTCATTCCTTCTGTACTTAATTGGGTTATTGCAATTTAGTTCAATTGAGCATCCAAACATGCCTCTCGCAAAAGAGTTCAAGCGTACCGGTGAGAAAATAGGCGCGCTCGTAGTCCGATTGAAGGATCGAAAGAACATCATCTATACGACGAACTGAAGGTTCGTCTCTGGCATTGTTTGTGTAATCCTCTCTCTTCGGTCTGCAAGACATGGAAATATGAAATGAGGAAAATATCGAATACTGAGTAAGGAAAATGAGAAAAAGGAAAGGCGGAGATACGTTTGGCTGCCCGAACGGAGAAGTCTGAGAAGCTCGGTAACGCCACTGAGTGCTATTTTCAACAGGCGGGGCGTATCTTCCTTATCCTGTCCTCCTGCGGAGGAGCACCGAAAGCGCCTCTGGCGGTTCTGGAAGAGTAGAAATACACGCGAGAGATAGAGAGAGGGACGGAGAGCTGTAAGCTTTACTCTGACATTGAGAATCGGAGGCCGAAAGATGCAGACTGCCACCATTTGTTCGGTTTTTTATTTTTCTTTTTTTCTTTTTTAATCAGATTCCTATTAACCAACCGTCTGGGGAAGGAAGCGGATTGAGTAGTAACTCAGTACGACCAAGTAAACTCTGTGGGACCCACCGTCAATGTATTTGTCTTATCCACGCCGTCCATCCGTTTTTACATATCATTTTATAATATGATCCTAAAATCGAAGTATATCCAAAGCTCAAGTGGACCACACAACAAGAAACAGTATGAATTGAACGGCTACTGATGAAAACATCAACGGGCCCATGGAAGTTTTGAATCAAGCTGATAGCTGTGCTTTCCCTCCATCCACGTCTGTTTGACCTTCAACAGGCTGGATGATAATTAAAAATCCATGTCTACATTATCCCCACTGTTTCCTGTGGTGTGGTCCACGTAAGCTCTGGATATGCTCAATTTTGGGCTTATGGCCTAAAATAATATGTAAAAACGGATGGACGGCGTGGATAAGTCATATATCCACGGTGGGTCCCAAAGAGTTTACTCGGTACGCTAGCATAGGGAGGCGTTATATGATCCTCCGCCTTGGATGTTAGTGGAATCCAAGGTACTTGGGTCAGGGTGAGACCGTCCCCATGATTGGAACATCTGATCCGCGAAAAAAAGTACCATATCATGAGGATCAAATGGAAAAAAGATTGGGATTACGTACTACCCCTACCAGGAGGGCGATTCTTCCGAGCCATATCAGATTCCAGATTACGAAGCCTATCCCACCATGGGAGCTCTCGACCACGTTCTTGATCTATATGAGAAAACGATGAAGAGCCTGCGCTCTAGCCTCTCTGGGCGTGTTTGGTTTCACGTTTTGGTAGTATTATATTATATTTAAGTATTGTTCTAGCATACATTGGGTGATATTCAGTATACATCTATCCAGCAGAAACATACCACTAACTAATGTTTGGATAGGACGTCTTATCGTTTATGTATATAATCTGTAGTATTGATTAATGGTTGAAACGATGTATATCCAGAGTGTGAAGATTCACGTGCATCAACTCAAATGATTGACATGTGAATTTCTTATAACTCAAAGTTAAATTGTCCAAATCATGGGGCCCACTTTAGATGAATCATAACCTAAAAGATGAATAGAGACGATCTTTCAACTGGTCTACTGTTGGATATTTAATGGACGGTTGTTGAGAATGAGTAAGCAGTGAGAATTCAACAGGCATATATCCATTGATCATCAGCTATGATTGATATAGTATCTATATTGTTTACAACGGTTTGGATAATTTAATTTGAGTGATGAACATGATGAGTGGATAATCGATGAGTGCATGTGTATGAATGTAATACTCTGTAAGTATATATTTAAAGCTACGGGGCGGACTGCAAGAGTTACACATACACTCAGTCATGGTACATGCGGCATAGGTAGGGGAAACACCGACTTCAACAAAGCCATGATGGTGGGCCCACCTTGATATATGTATTGTATATCCATTCCGTCCATCCGTTTTTTCAGCTAATAATAGGGCATGTGCCGTAAAATTAAATACATTAAAGTCTCAAGTGGACTACACCAGGGGAAACAGTGGTGATTGAACGCTCACCATTAAAACTTCCTATGGCCCACCATAATGTTTATTTTGCATCCAAGCTGTTGATGAAGTCAAAAATACCTGGATGAAGGGAAAAAAACAAATATCAGCTTTATCTAAAACTTGTGGCCCACAAGAATTTTTTTAATGGTAGGCATTTAATGACCACTGTTTCTTGTAATGTGGTCCACCTGATATGTATATCTACTTTATTTTTTGACTCATGCACTAAAATAATCTTAAAAAAATGATGGACGACATGGATATACAATATATAAACTAAGGAGGGCCCCACAATCATGACCTCACCAAATCCGCTCTATGTAACAAACTACAAAATTAGTAAGCCGAGTTTAGACGTGTTCAGTAGGTAATGTAAACTCAATTGCAAAAACTGGTTCCGCGCCATATCTGTACACGTGGAATGCGTCACCCAGGCGTTTCAAAACAAACACGAGACACCTCGCATCATGGTCCCTAATTCGATGTGGCACCGTCTCAAACGTGAATCCAAACATGCCCTAAGAGCTCACCGCAATTTATATGTTTTATGCACATCATTTATCCATTTTATAAGATTATTTCACGGCATGAACCCAAAAAGAGCTCGATTGATTGCTGGATACACTACATGAAGCAGTGAGATTGAAAGCTTACAGTTGAAAATTCATTAGGATCATCAGGATTTTAGATCAAGCTTATATTTATGTTTTTCCTTCTTACAAGTCTATATAACCTTATAAATTGAAATTAAACATAATGATAGCCCACAAAGTCCCTGACACGACTGTTATTCTCTTGCTGGTTCTGCAACCCCCGTAAACTTGAGTCATTGCATCCGGCTGTACATTTATTACACCCATTCCAACCTATCCTCATTCATTGGCAACCGGCTGGGGTATGGTCGACCCTTGCCCTGGCCCACCGGCCTAAATGAAAATGATAAAAGGTTTGTCATACTCCCATCCACATGAATTGATTATAATCATTGAAACGACGTTCAGATCCAGCAGCTCTGAACGTGTGCGTGTGTAAATAAAATAAAAATAAAAAAAAAAAGAAGATCCAGCAGCTCTGTTAGTGAATGGAAACTGGTCACGAGTATCCTTAAGTAGCTTGTTCTTCTGTAAAATTGTGCCCCGTTGATGATAATTGGATCAGGCAATTTATCAACGACCCTGGACCCGGCACGGCTTTTGATATTGGGCCTAAATTTCAAGCCCATCCCAACCCCAGGCGAAGTTTACGGGTCCACGCCCTTATCCTATTGGTGGGCCCAAAGAAGCTTCCATGGGTGGCGGTATCGTGCGACTTACTTGGGTTTTGAATCAGCCTCACGGAAATACAGCAAGTCAATGTTTTGGGCTCGCATCCTTAATTCAATTTACCCAGTAAATGTCACATCATGATGGCACCACATGTCTTTTTATTCGGCGGGTTTCTTGTGAAAGGTCGAATGTTGTTGGCCTAGCTGGAGCGCATTGGGCAACCAGTACTAGCAAGAGAACGACGGTCCTGAGCCATCGTGATGTATGTATTTTATCCTCTCTTCCACCCACTTAAAACAAATCATTTTAAGGCGTAATCCCATAAAGGAGATGGATTCCTTAAAAGCCTACGGTTGACGTTTTATGCATGTCTGTGTTACCTTATGAACAGGTTGGACGGCTAGTGTCTTCCAATACGGCTCGTGTACAGAGTACAAAGGTGTTGCAACATCATCGATGGTTTATGCCTTTGTTGATTCTTAGTGGCATCTATCCATCTATAATGATCTTGCTGACCACATCATCCCGTTCATCCATTTTGGAGCATTCATCTGTGGCTGAGGCATATAACTAGAAACGGGTGGACCACAACTGTGGAAAAAGTGGTGAATGAATGTTGGCCTTTAAGAACGTTCTTAGAGACCACTGTAATGTTTTCATGCCATACAACCAGTTGATTGAGTCACAAATTCTTAGAAGAAATGAATAAAGAAATATAAGAGCCGGTTTGATTTTCCATGATACATGATTTAATCATGGTAAATAAGTAATTATTCTTTTTTTCACCTTGTTTGGAAATATGAGAGTAATTCCACCTCAAAAATCGAAACAAAAGTATTGGCTTAAATATGTAGACCTCACCGTATTGTATATGACATATCCACACTTTTCATCTATTTTATTAGAATATTTTATAGTATGAACTAAAGAATAAGGCAGATCCAACACTCAAATAGCCTATACTAAAGGAAACGGTGGCTTTAATTCATCCACCATTGAATATTATTTTCTTCACTAGGCTCGGATTAAGGTTTTTTTATCATCTAACTCATTCATAGGATCACACAGACATAGATAAGGGGAAAACACAAATATCAACTTGATTCAAAACTTTTAAGGGCCTCAGAAAGTTTTTTAATAGTAAGTGTTCGATTTCCGTTGTTTCCTATGCTGTGGTCCACTTGAGCTTTGGATCTACCTCATTTTTTTGCTTATGCTATAAATTCGGTTGGCATAACAAATGAGTGGTGTAGATAAGTAACATACATAACAATGGGCCTTGCACTGATGTTGTAAAATTTTTAATTTAAGTGTTAAAAAAGTAAGTTGTGACCTCTACATTGGAAGATGTGATAATTACCTAAGTAAATAATTATTACCCATTTACACGGTAATTATACTTAAGCCAAAAAATCAAACAGGCCCTAAGGTTAATCCAGAGCTTTTTTGGCCATAATTTTATTTTAATGTTGATCGTTCAAACAACACTGTTTTCTGTGGTGTGGTCCACATGAGATTTTGATCTACCTCATTCTTGGGCCCTTGCCCAAGAATAATGTGGCAAAATGGATGTATGGAGTAGATAGCACGGCTAGCTCATAGTGGGGCCCATGAAATACCTTCCAGCAGGGCGTTGCTACAGGCAGTGTGAGAAGGGCCTGCGTCCATGTCATGGAATTGGACGGCGGAGCACCTGATAAACATCAATTTTGCATAACACGAGGACGTGTCACGTCAAAGAGATGTCGTGGAAAGATGCATATGGAGCCAATATGGTCAACATACTTACTGGTCATTGGTGAGACGCATTACTTCACCGTGACTTTCCAAGCAAACACGGCCCCAACCTATTTCACTCGTTTTCTGACGAGATTAACCTATTTCAAGACAAGTTTAACACTCAAAAACTCAATTTTATGCTTGTTGAGTGGACAGGCAACCCAGGTGTACTAAATTGTGAGTTATATATATATATATATATATATATACACACACACACATGCACACAGAACTCATCATATCTAATGAGTCTCGAAAATCTGAATGGTCCACATGAAGCAGAACCTTATGAAACCTCCTAGTACGAAATTTTACTTTGATCTAGAACTTCGGTGGGACATGAAAAATGCAAACAGTTTCTTTCCTTGATTTGAATTTCTCTTTGCTATGACTTACCAAAATCTTAGATCAGGGTGAAAATTCACCTCCTAAGATTTCATGGGATTCCGCATCTTATGAACCGTTTGGATTCAACACTTATGACACATGTGCAAAGGTACGCACGTGTGCAGGTGCATAAGTGAGCATGTCTATATATATATATATATATATATATATATATATATATATATATATATATATATATATATATATATATATATATATATATAAAATGCGAGTGCCAATATATTAGATTCACGAGAGTTTCAATTATGTTGGGACCTCTCTTACTCCATAACTCCTATCCACCAATCCTATACTATTACATCATCATTTATCCTCAATAATCCTTAGACTTACTAAAGAAACATCAAAGGGGGTTATAAATATCTCATCTATCTTTATTTTAAACTAACACTCATTGAGAAGATTGGGGGGGGGGGGGGAGGGGGGGGGGGAGAGAGAGAGAGAGAGAGAGAGAGAGAGAGCACAAGTGAGTGAGAGTGAAAAGAGGTGTTTGAGTTCTCAAGCTCCTATCTTTTTCAACCCCCTTAAGCCTCTTTCGGTCATCTGTTAGCCTCTTAGTCCCACTTAGGTCAATCATTCCAAACCAAGGTGCACCCAAACCTCCAAGCCATTTTGAGTGCAAGACAAAAATTGTGTCATCATCACTAGTATTCATAATTTAACAATCACATCATCATCTCCCTTCTCTACTCCCTGCTTCTCTATATTTCTATTGAATGCATGCTCTAAAACTTGTCAAAACTTCGGATCCTGTCGTATCAAAAATGCATAGTAGCCTAATCCTCTAATATCTTACTCTAACATCATCACATCTAATCCTACCTCACTTTTTTTTATAGACATTTTTTGAGCATATGCTTAATGGCTTGCCCAAATTTTAAACTTTACTACATCAAAAATTTGAGTATATCTAGTCTTGTTTTAACATTTTACATCTCATCATCATATTCCCTAAAATTAGCTTACCACGCGAAATAGAAACCATACATTTAGACGAGTAAAAAGGGTATTTAAAACCTTTCATCTCTATAACTGAAGTCTCTTACTCATAATCACAAGTCACAAATCAAGAGTTAACTTAAAGTGATAGAGTTTTCAAATTCTTTAGTTTTTATAGATTATGCAGGTTCTAATCAAGTGTGAAATTTTAGACTAATTGGCTAGTAGTAACTCAAAGTTTAATATATTATCAATTTAAATCAATCTGCACGCCTCACAAACAAAGATAAAAACACACGCAATGATTTCCAACATTCACAATATAATGGGTACTGACATAATAGCATGTTTGTTTACATGTGCGATTCTCCAAGGAAGCTTTTAAAAATATATCATCACATTTACTTTCAAATCTTCTATTATAGCGAGAGTTTCATTTACATGCACATTTTTTTCTAATTCATTTCATTTACATTCATTTGCTTCCATTCAAACAAACCTTAAATGTCATTTACCTTCTTTCACTCCCAATTCTACCCTCAGGATAATTCTTTTCCTCTTCCAAGTCAATTGCGTGCTACCCGGCTACCCTTTTTCTTTAGAGAAGTGAATCGTGTCCTAGCCCACCAAGATAATAATCCATCTAAGCAGAGCTTTGACGAGCATAAAGTAATGTATGGATTTCATCCATTTTTCCAATCATTTTAAGATATAAGCAAAACAATAAGGCAAATCTAAAGCTCAAATTGACCATACAATGAGGATTGAATGGCCACCATTAAAAACTTCTTAGGAGTTACAGAGGGTTTGAATTAAGTTCATAATTTTATTTTCCTTCCATCCAAGTTCATGTGACCTTATGAATATGTTACGTGATAAATAAGCATAGCAGTGGCCTCTAGAAAGATTTCAGCAGCGGATGTCATTATTATCATTGTTTCTGTGGTGTGTTCTACTTCCAAATATAAATTAGAGCGTCTGACATTAGGAGAGGGCATCAGCCTGCCATTTCTGACTTTGCCGTAATGGATTCATTGAATTCTGTTCTTTTGTATTTTTCTTGGAAGTCCCTCCACCCACGCAAACCAATCTATCCAGTCTTCATCAGATACGACCAGGATTCTAACCAATCCTCCCGAATCGGATCGGTGATTTTTTGAACAGTATTTTCAACGCAGTTGTTATTGCAAATTATTAGATTTTAAATATGTATTTTGAATTTCAGTATTTGTAATTAGCAAAGAATACGTACACCTAATTTTAAGCTAGAAATCTTCTAATTTTAGAGGAAAAAAAAATAATAATTTCGGTGAAAAAAAATGAGTAATTTTTTCCTTAACAAAAACAAGCAAGTGAAATGTATCTCTCCACTGAAATTGATGTGAGCTTTATCTTGACTCGTGTCTTCTCTGTCTCCAGACATGGAAAGACAGGAAGATGGACGGAGTACAGTCACTTGAGAAATGCTAAAGCCATTGGCGTTGGGTGAGATTCAATAGGTGAATGGCCGCACGGTTGCCATCGTGCCAAACGTGTGCGGGATCCTGACCACATATCTGCCAGATCTCAACTCCCACATGACCTATAAAATAGCAGAGAATGGCCCACTTCATATGCTTTAATATGCATAGCGGTTTCATTACAAGAGTTTCCACCAATATGTGCTTTTGAGTAGATTGTCCTGATTTATGGATCAGAGAATTTTCACCGTCTTCCTCACAAAATTAATGGCACAGATCTTACACGCGTGTTTTTGTTGGCACGTGTACCGCGATTTACCCTACAATATCTCGTCGCGCCAGTAGCACGGGAAGCGGCTTTCGCAGGAAGTTCCTGCGCAAGGATCTGGGTGGGGCCCACAGAGCTATTTTTAAGAAATCCGCTCCGTCCATCCGTTTTTCGAGATCATTTAAGGTTTTTACTAAAAAATTGGGTGATTCTAGAACTCAAGTGGGACACACTACAGTAAAAAGTGATCATTCAGTGAGCACCGTTGAAGCATTATTATGGCCATAAAAGTATTGTATCAGGCTATTTTTTGGTTTTTTCACTTCATCCCATTGAGAATTACCTTATAAACGGTTTGGATAACATATAAACATCAAAGTGGAGCCCAGTAAAGTTTCAACAGTCGAAATTTCTTTCCCCAATTTTCCCTCTCGTGTGACCCAGTTGAGTTTTTTATCCACCTAATTTTTGGTTGCACGTCTTAAAATGAGATCTTAAAACGGATGGACGGAATGGATTTATCACATACAATGTAGTGGGCCCCACCCAGATCCTTGCGCAGGAACCTCCTGCGAAAGGCTTTCGCAGGAAATCCGCGTCCAGTAGCAGGAGTGTTCGTCAGGGATCTTTCACGCGCTTTCCGTGCAAAGACTAGCTATCTTGAGTCCGCATTCGCGTCTGCATGACCCGCCAAACTTCATTTTAAAAAATAAACGTGAGTAGCATGATACTTGGGTAGCGTATGACCCTTGATATACAGGCACTTAAAAATTGTGGACGTGGCATATATTTAATCAAATCAAACCGACCAAACTTTGGAGCCTTCTATTTCCGGGTCAAGAAGATAAAATCAATTGATTGAACAATCGTAGCTTCTGATTTGTGGATACTTGTTTGTTGCAATATGACCATTGGATACTTTTTAATTTAGAATGTAGGCTAATCCGATAAGTCAGATAATCAAATAACTCAATTTTTATTTACTGAGGCATCTAAAGAGGGAACCGTAATTTCAACGGTTTATTTTACTTCCTTGTATGCCACATGCGCCATCTTGAGCAATTTCTTATTGTATATGTATCGTACATGTATCAAAGTCCATCTCTATCTCAAAGATAAAGTTCAGAAGAGAATTTTTTTTCCTTTTAGGTTTTTTACAGGAAAATTATGGGGTATTTGATTTTTCATGTTTTTGATAAATACTCGAAAATAGATGATCGTTCCTTCTTAGTTCTCACGTATGTTTTAAAGGGTGAGGGAGTTCTTAGTTCTTGAAAGTATGCAGGACTGACTTAAAATAGTAGTCTCACCCTGATGTACATGGCTTATCCATGCCTCTATTTTACCATAAAATTTTAGTGCTTGAGGCAAAACTTGAAGCAGATCCATTGCTCGAGTGGACCACACCAGTGTAAACATTGTCTGCGTAACTTTCGCCATTGAAAGATTTTTCATTCTTTCGACTCACGTTTATGTTTATTTGTCATCTAACCCATTCATAAGGTCACTTAGACATAGATAAAGGGAAAATATGAATGTCAGCTTGATCCAAAACTTTCATGGACCCATGAAGTTTTCAACGGTAGACATTCAATTCCCACAGTTTCCTATAGTATGATCCGCCTGAACTTTAATTTTTCCAACTAATGCCCTGAAATGAGATGGAGCAAGGAGTGAACGGTGTTGATAAGTCATTACATCTCCATGGGCCCACAATTCCTCTATATTTTAGAAATAACTCTTAGAAATTACATATATGAGCTTTTTTAAAGAGAAAATGACCACTGTAGACAAAACCTTTTACCCAGCGGTTTTTCTCGCGGAATACAAACTTAAGTTACCAATTTAGACTAGCACGTGCGGACAGCGACGTTGAGGACGAAACTACCCCTCCTCGTTTACTTTTTACTGCCGTTGCTTTTCGACTCCCTTTACAAAAAACACATGCGCTTTGAGGACGAAACTACCCCTCCTTTTTACTTTCAGTTGTTTCCTTTCGCTTTTCCTCTCCACTGTTACTTCCTGTCGTGGCTTCTGCCCCTTTTCTTCATCCGATTAGAAAGATAAAAATATTCTCTTTGTGGGCCCCTTATCAACGTCTGTCTTCTTCTGAAAATGGTCGGTCGGGCGAAGAAAGCACACAACAAAGGTATATTTTAAACTCATTTGGGCCTACATTGAATGTACGTGGCTGTTGGTCGATGCTCCGTGGGCCCCACTATGGTGGTCGGTGGTCGGTGCTCTGTGGGCCCCACCATGGTGGCCGGTGGTCGGTCCTTTGTGGGCCCCACCATGGTGGCCGGTGGTCGGTGCTCTGTGGGATCCATCATGGTGTATGTGTTTCATCCATTCCGTTCATCCATTTTTTTCGCTCAATTTCCACTAATTTAAGGGGTTGAACCCCAAATTAGATGGAAATTTGGCTGGTGGCCCGCTAGAAGAAAACAATGGTGATTGGATATCCATCATTTAAATCCTCCTGAGGCCCACTGTACTGTTTGTGTGAAATCCAATTTGTTTTTTAGGTGATAAAGACCCAGATGAAGGCTAAAAACAAAGATCATCTTGACCCAATACTTTTATGACCCCCCAAAAGTTTTTAATGGTCGATGTTTGTTAAACACTATTTTCTGTAATGTGGTCCAATTGAGATCAGGATATACCTCAATTTTTGTATAATATGATAAAATGATCCATAAAAATAGATGGACGACATGGATGAAACACATACATCATTATGGGGCCCACAGAGCACCGAACACCAGCCATTGGCTGGTGGCAGGGGGAGTAGCCAATCCGTTTCATATAGCATATCCATGCCGTCCGTCCATCCGTTTTTCCATTTAATTTAAGGGGTCGAGCCCCAAATTGAAGCATATCAAAATATCAAGTGAATCATACTACGGGAAACAGTGGGCACAATGATTTTCTAGTCTGCCTCGCTGATTTCATATTTCCCCCGCTCAATTTCATGTTTGCCTCGCCGATTTTCTAGTTTGTCCCGCTCAATTTCATATTTGCCCCGCTCAATTTCATGCTTACCCCGCTCAATTTCATGCTTGCCCTGCTTATTTTCATGCTTGCCCCGCTCAATTTCATGCTTGCCCCGCTGATTTCATGTTTCCCCCGCTCAATTTCATGTTTGCCCTACTGATCTTATAGTTTGCCCTGCTGATTTCATGTTTCTCACACTCAATTTCATGTTTGCCCGCTCAATTTCATGCTTGCCCCGCTAATTTCCGTGTTTGCCCTGCTCAATTTCATGCTTGCCCCGCTCAATTCCTAGTTTGTACCACTCAATTTCATGCTTGCCCCACTCAATTCCTAGTTTGTCCCACTCAATTTCATGTTTGCCCTGCTCAATTTCATGCCTACCCGGCTCATTTTCTAGTTTGCCCCGCTTAATTTTATGCTTACCACACTCAATTTCTAGTCCGCTCCACTCAATTTCATGTTTTTCCTGCTCAATTTCATGCCTACCCCGCTCATTTGCTAGTTTGTCCCGCTCAATTTCATACTTGCCACACTCAATTTCTAGTCCGCCCCACTCAATTTCATGTTTTCCTTACTCAATTTCATATTTGCCCCATTGATTTTCTAGCTTGCCTCCACTCAATTTCTAATCTCAACTCCGTAACCTAAACCTAAACTTGAAAACCCAAACCTAAACCCGATCCCGAACCCGATTTCCTAAGCCTAAAACTTAACCTATTCTCAGTTCCCTAAACCTTAACCTATAACCGACAGTTATAACTTAAACCTAAACCTACAACCTAAACCTAAAACGTAAATGAATTCTCAAATCCCTAAACCTAAACCTACACCTAATCCTAATCTCAACTCCTTAACCTAAACCTAAACATTAACCTATTCTCAGTTCCTTAAACCTTAACCTATAACCGACACTTATAACCCAAACCTATAACCTACACCTATAACCGACACTTATAACCCAAACCTATAACCTACACTTATAACCGACACTTATAACCTAAACCTATAACCTACACCTATAACCTACACCTATAACCTACACTTAGATGGGCCACATTGAATGTATGTAGTATATCCACACTGTCTATCTAATTTTAGCCCCAAATTGAAGCATATCAAAATATCAAGTGAATCATACCACGGGAAACAGTGGGCATAATGATTTTCTAGTGTGCCCTGCTGATTTCGTGTTTCCCCCGCTCAATTTCATGTTTGCCCTGCTGATTTTATAGTTTGCCCCGGTCTCTAACCCGATTTCCTAAACTTAAACCTTAACCTATTCTCAGTTCCATAAACCTATAACCGACACTTATATTCTAAACCTAAACTTATAGCCTAAACCTAAACCTAAACCTATAACCTAAACCTATAACCTAAATGTATTCTTAAATCCCTAAACCTAAACTTACACCTAATCCTAATCTCAACTCCTTGACCTAAACCTTAACTTTAAAACCCAACCCTAAACCCGGTCTCGAACCCGAATTCCTAAACCTAAACCTTAACCTATTCTCAGTTCTCTAAACCTTAACCTATAACCGACACTTATAATATAAACCTAGACCTGCAACCTAAACCTAAAACCTAAATGTATTCTCAAATCCCTAAACCTAAACCTACACCTAATCCTAATATCAACTCCTTAACCTAAACCCTAACTTGAAAACCCAAACCTAAGAATGTTCTCGAACTCGATTTCCTAAAACTAAACCTTAACCTATTCTCAGTTCCCTAAACCTTAATCCTAACCTAACTTAAACCAAAACCCATAACCGATACTTATAACCTCAACCTAAACCTATAACCTAAATGTATTCTCAAATCCCTAAGCCTAAACCTACACCTAATCCTAATCTCAACTCCTTAACCTAAACCCTAACTTGAAAACCCAAACTTAAACTCAGTCCCGAACCCGATTTCCTAAACCTAAACCTTAACCTATAACCTAACTTAAACCTAAACCTATAACCTACACTTAGATGGACCAACATTGAATGTATGTAGTATATCCACGCCGTCCATCTAATTCTAGCAGTCGAGCCCCAAATTGAAGCATATCATAATATCAAGTGAATCATACCACAAGAAACAGTGGGCATAATGATTTCCTAGCTTGCCCCACTAATTTCATGTTTTCCCTGCTCAATTTCATGTTTGTCCTGCTGATTTTATAGTTTGTCCTGCTGATTTCATGTTTCCCTCGCTCAATTACATGTTTGCCCCGCTGATTTTCTAGTTTGCCCCGCTCAATTTTATGTTTGCCCCGCTCAATTTCATGCTTGCCCAGCTAATTTTCGTATTTGCCCCGCTCAATTTCATGCTTGCCCCGCTAATTTCATGTTTCCCCCGCTCAATTTCATGTTTGCCTTGCTGATTTAATAGTTTGCCCGACTCATTTCATGTTTCCTCCGCTCAATTTCATGTTTGTCCCGCTGACTTTTCAGTTTGTCCCGCTCAATTTCATGCTTGCCCCACTCAATTCCTAGTTTTCCCCGCTCAATTTCATGTTTGCCCTGATCAATTTCATACCTGCCCCGCTCATTTCCTAGTTTGCCCCGCTCAATTTCACGTTTCCCCCGCTCAATTTCATTTTCAACCCGTTGATTTTCTAGTTTGCCCCCACTCAATTTCATGTTTGCCCCCGATCAAAACCTAAACCTAAACCTATAACTTAAATGTATTCTCAAATCCCTAAACCTAAACCTTAACTTATTCTCAATTCCCTAAACCTTCACCTATAACCTAACTTAAACCTAAACCTGTAATGGGCCCACATTGAATGTATGTAGTATATCCACGCCATCCATCTAATTTTAGCAGCTGAGCCCCAACATATCAAAATAAGATCGTAAATTATACCATGGGAAACAGTGGGCATAATGATTTGTTTTCATGTTTCCCCCGCTCAATTTCATGTTTGCAACAACAATCTCCAAAAACTTGTGCATAAAGCCTTCCTCCCTTGAGACTTTTCAATTCTTCTCTCATTAGCACTGACAAGTGAGCTTTCAAATATGGTTCATCAAGAGGAATTCCATAGAGAATCATTCTTAACGCAAGAAAATCATCCATGTCAAAGGTATTCAATGCTAATACAATTGTAAGGTTTAGAAATTAGTGAAATTTAACATAGAAGGTGTCAAAAATATTTATTAGTGAAATAATTGCCCAAAGAACAGTTTATTAGGTTATTCAGTTAGAATAAGTGGATGAACAAATGCATTTCATCCTGCTTCCAATGACACATCTAAGAAGTCTCAAGTAGAAAACATACTTCTCAATGCAATGTGCGTATTGAAAAAAACAGTTCGAACATCATTCAAAGCATTCCTTGGAAGATCCATAAAATATTCTTAAGAAGACAGCTCCATAGTTTAGTAGTGAAGTAAAAGTCTTATTTAGGCACGTTTTTCTTAGCTGGTTCCTAAAAAAGGAAGACAAGTAATTTGGATAAACTCTTCACATCACCTTCGCATAGATACCAAATAACTGTTATATACAAGCACTAAAAGTTTGCCTCAATCAAATTCATCGAGGCTTATTTAATGTTTGCCCAGCTTAATATCATAGTAGATAAGGTCAATTTCATATTTACCCCGCTCAAGACCGTGACAACCTAAGTCAACCTGACCTCATCTGAAGTTGGGCCAGTTGATCCAAACCCGTTCATATTTTTGGTATTTCTCGTTCCAGTTTTATTTCCAATTCATATGAAGCTTTGGGAAAATTAATGAAATGCTACTGCAGTTTTAACATACTCTGATTTTGCCCACAACGTTTATCTTCTGAATTTCATGTTTGATATGTTTTTCAATTCATCTTTGCAGGCGATGAATATTCTGCAAAGATCCCCAACCTAACAAGTAGGTGTACACTCACATGGTGGTTTGACAAGGTGAAGGGTGGAGTGGAGAAGCATGATAGTCGCCTAAATTTGTTTAGGCAATCTCCTTTCTCGTTTCTATTGCACGTTACATCCTTTAGATTTTTAGGAGCTCTATTTCACCTTCTTTTTGTAAAATACAAAGGTGATCTAGTATTTGAGATCAGCGGTAGGCGAGTGCACTTTACCGAGATGGACTTCGCCCTCATTACCGGACTTAAGTTTGGAGATCTAACTGTACCGAAGATATGTTGCACTGCGAGTACATTAAGAGACAAATACTTCAAAGAATATCCAGTATTAAAGAAGCAACTAATGGAGGTGTTTGAGAGATTAGTTGACACCGATAATCACGAGGACGTCGTGAAGGTTGCCCTACTTCTGGTTATGGAGCACTTTCTTAGGGGAACCGACCCGAAAACCATGTGCAATATGGATTATATTTACCTGGTGGAGTCGCTAGATGATTTCTATGGGTATCCCTGGGATAGTTTGGGATACTATACAATGTCACAAGGAATCGAATCTGCTGTTGCAGCATCAAGTTTCCCTCGGTACACAGTATGTGGTTGCGTCTTTCCTCTACAAGTAAGAACACCTTTTACTTTGTATATGTATTCTCTCTATAGTCAATTATGAATCTTTAACCTGGTGCAAATTCATTATGACAGGCTTGGGCAGTAGAGATATTACCGGCCCTACAAGACTGTGTTGTTTCGTATGTTCCGCATCAAATTCCACGCTTCATTCAATATCGAGGTTGGAAGGGTTGGAGGTATAACAACATACATGCTATTTTTGAGAATAAAGCTGTAAGTTTATATATATATATATATATATATATATATATATATATATATATATATATATATATATATATATATATATATATATATATATATATATATATATATCCCCATCATTTACTTTGCCTAACTTGACATATATGCTCAACTCCTTAACATTGCTCTTTGTTCTTTTGTAGACCCTAGTAGTAATGAAATTAGAACCAACGCTATGAGAATGGGAAACGGATGTCGTTCGTTCAGTGTAAGACAGTTTCCAGGTGAGATGTTACGGAAGATGAACTATAATTTCATGTCTACCATTGTAAAGTTATCCTTACTCTTACATATTCATCTATGTATTTTGTAGCTTACTGAGACCCAGGAAGATGATGAGGGTAATGAGATTGATCACGAGGAGGATGACGAGTCAGATGATAGTGATGAGAAGGGCCTGGAGGGATCGGGACTGAGGGAGGGTATACCGAATGTGGTTCTTATGGAGGAGTTTCGGAATGAGCGGGAAGAGTTGAAGAAGGAGAGAGAGGAATTGAAAAATGAGAGAGGCGAATTGAGGAAAGAGAGGGCAGAGATGAGAAGGAAAGAAACAAGGCTCGATGACAGGGAAACTTTACTGAAGAGGGAGAAGGAGTTGTTCTTTGTGGACAAGGAATGGTTCTTCAAGGACAAGGAAAGGTTAGCGAATGAGAGGGAGGAGTTTAATAAGGAGAAGGTCGCTAGTCGTATACAGAGAGGACATTTTGTGATGGAGGAGGAGGGTGAGGAGTCGAGGAAGGGAGTGGACGTAAATGATATTGGCGATAAAGAAATTGGACATGTGGATATGAATGTGCAATCATATAATAATGTCAAAGGTAACGTATCGAATGAATTCACTTCTCATGCCGTTTATGAAAGGAGATTCAAAAGGGTACTGAAGCCGTCCTATTACAAGATTTCCCCCTACTTGTCCTTGTCTGCATTTGATACAACACCTGGGGCGGACAAGGAATGGTTCTTTAAGGACAAGGGAAAGTTGACGAATGAGAAGAATGAGTTCAATACGGAGAAGGAAGGTAGTCCTAAACAGAGGGGACATTCTGTTATGGAGGTCGAAGATGAGAAGTTGAGGAATATAGTGGAGGCAAATGATATCGAAGATAAAGAACTTGGACATGCATCCATTTCTCATCCCGTTTCTGAAAGGAAAACCAAAATGGTACCGAAGCCGTCATTTTACAAAGTTTCTCCGTACTTGTCCCTATCTGTATTCGATATAACCCCTGGGACAGTTTCAAAACCCCAGCAAGTTACAACTTTTGCTACATCTCCGATACCATTTCCTCATCAGATGGATCCTTTCAGGATATTATCCGCACAGGAGGTGAAAGAAGCAGAGGACTGGTATGGAGCAAACAAGGACATGCCAGCGGGAAAATGGTTTATTACGATATGGATGAAGAATGCCTGGGTTAATAGCGAGGTAAGCATTACTAATTTATTCTCTATATGCATCGATTGTCAAGTCCTCATTTTGTTATATGAATTTATGACGAAATTCTACTATCCTATTGATTAGGCCATCGACACATACATTGAGTTCCTTGAGAAAAGGCATAACGCCTACTCAATAGCATATCCTCAGGATTGCAAGTTTTATCCTACGTATTTTACGGTAAATGTTTATTACGGCAATCCTTAATTACCCCTCAATCTTGTTTTATTACATGCATTCAACTTTAATCATGTTTGTAACAGCAAAGCCTTGAGGGGTGTTTGCCGGTTTTAATCCGATATCGGGCCTCCAATTCGGCTTCAGAACGGTCGTCGCTAATAGGCCTTCTAACTACGGCCTACGCAATTGCCAGGCAGCGAGATAAGTCATACCCCAGAGCGATTTGGTGTTATGAGCGGGTTATGCACTTGTCACACCACGCTTCATCTCTTATTGTTATGTGCTCATTCATGTTTTGACAAATATATTATTTTGTAAATCATGGACAGGTCTATGCGCCAATAAATCACGGTAATTCACATTAGTTTTTGCTTGTCATATATCCTAGAGAACAAGAAATTGTTGTTGTGGATAGCCTATACACATATCTAACGCCGAAGTTCAAGGAAAAGATGAAGAATATGATGGATGCACTCTCCGTTCTCTTCCATGCCACTGGAGACAGTACTGCGCTTGAAGGGAAGGAATGGACCATTAGATTCGATGAATCCGCACCGAAGCAAGACAATGGCTATGATTGCAGAATATTCGTTATGAAATTCATTGACATTTTGTGTAGTGGTCTCACCTTGGAAGGAATAGACATGCAAAAATTCACTGCCGAATGGAGGAGGACAATAGCATATGATTGCTTGACTGTAGTCAAGAGGTGATATTTGTGCAATGTGCATGGGAGAAAGATTTTGTAAGAATGAATTATTTTGAGGTTTACAGTAATCTTGGAGTGCTGAAAATTTCCAAGTATGTGCATTTCAGTCCGAGTTCCTTCTCTAATCACGATAGCCGTGGGAGGGTTGATCCGAATTCCAATCAAGTCTATCGTGATTAGAGAAAGAACTCGGACTAAAATGCATATACTTGGAAAATTTTCTGCTATGTATAGCATACTCTATAATTTTAGTCCTATTGAGTTCAATGCCTTGATATTACACATTATATGGATTCTATGCACAACGATGCAATACAATTTCTATTTTTCTTTCAACTTTCTCTGCTTAATAACCTAATATGGAATGCTTACGAACACCTCGATGTTTGGACACCCAGTACATTTCCCCCTCAAAATCACTGTTCGTCATCTCATCTGCCAATGATTGTTGCCCTTTAGTTGGAAAGAAATTAGCATTTTAGTAATTTCCAATGACATTCTCTAAATCCCCGATGTAAGTCGCAATGACAACATGGATATGAGGACGAACAAGTGTATTTCATTGAACTTTCAGGATGTTCACATCACAGTTGGTAGCTGATTGCACCGGTGGTATATAAATTTCACTTTTTAAAAACTTTCAGAAGAGTTAAATTACTCTGCTTGGTTCAAATGTATATTACATGAATCTATAATGCATCTATAATGCGAGTCTTTCATTCGTAAAACGATGACACAAAAAACTACCATTTGGAATCTTTCCACGCGAGAAGGATGCCACCCAAGGATCCGGAGGCATCAAGCGCAACGAAAATGGCGTCCTGTTCGTCCCATATCGAACTGAATAGACACTGTGAGAAAGACGAGACCTTCATGTCCTGGAGACAGATGACGTCCGGTTTCTTCCTGGATATATATGAGGAGGTTAACAATTTGAGTTTGAGCATTTTCTTGGCCTAATAAACTGTACATGTTTTTTCCACTTGTGTTTCATTCTTGTGGCTTTATTTTGTGTAAATTAAGATAAAAATTTGTTGTTCGAGTGGTCTATAAACAGGCACGCATGGATGCATGATCAGAACCATTTTGCGTGCCTCACCATTGTGACGGTGTGCATCTCTTCCTCACCATCCAAATGGTGGCGCTCAAATTGATGGTTGACAAACAAAATTCTCAAACACTCACATGCAACATAACAAAAAAAGAAAAAGAAAAAAAAATGCATTAATCAGGAAACTAAGATTGTACTGAGTGTCATTGTTTTCATATTAATTGGCTTGTTGTTCATCAGATAGTTTTTTGTGAGTGTAAGTGATTTTCAATTTCTGAAGATCCGCAATTCAGATTCTTGTCCATAACTTTTTGAGGCATTTTCCTTCCAGGAAGATTTGCTGCTGGAGCATTTCAATGATCTTATCAAATTTGTAAAGACCTGTGCCTGTTAGCATTGAAACAAAGCTTTCCTAGTTTAAATCCTGCACATTCAATTAAAATAGTTGAATAAATAAATAAATAAAAACCATAGAGAGAAGCTTATTTACATGATGTTTGTATCAGCCGAAGACCCAAGTTATAGCTTAGAGAAGCATATCACCGTCGTTGATGTTGAACCGCCGGTTAAAGATTCGCAAGCCAATGGAAAGCAGCGATAGAGCTAATGCACAAAGATGTCATTACTTCTTTCAGCAACTTCTTGTGCGGCATGAAGATTTTATGATCCGCACTGATGGAGCTGCTTCTTTATTACACCAGGCTGACGGATTGCATAGAGAGAATTGTACGCGGCAATGCGCTGAACAAGAATTGATGAGTCAGCCTCCTTCTGGCAACCCATGCTAAACAATATCAGTGCATTTCACTTGCAAGTATATCAATCTGCACATAGAAGTATCGTCTATTGGCCTATCCATCAGTGAGAAACTTGCAACACTCAGAATAAAATTCACAAAAAATTCCTCTATTAAAATATGCTAGTTCCATCCTGGAACTTCGGAGAAATCATCACTGTTATCGGTAAAATGGATCCCTAACAGATCAAGAATTTTAGTAAATCCAGTTCTCTCCTCACTTTTGAAAGGCCAATAGAGTTCAAACAACACAAGAGAAACAGTGCAACAAAGATGGAAATAATCAATCCATATGCACATCTTCAACATGAAAATAGTGTGTGTGCGTGTGTGTGTGTGTGTGTGTGTGTGTGTGTGTGGGGGGGGGGGGGGGGGGGGGGGGGGGGTTGGGACAAGAAATGCTAACTAAAACATTCATGGGGACATAAGCAACATCCCAAAGCTTTTGAGTGACACATAGGATGCCCAATCATCAATTGGGACGGTTCATTCAAAAGTACTATTGGGATCAAGCCATGGTGCAAGAATCATACCATTCAGATGATCCTAACACTTTGAATGGAGCCAACTTGTTACAACCATCCATTTTTTATGAGTCATAGATCACATCATTAGAATCATCAAGACTAAGTGGTACTTGGGAATTATAAGCACGCTTGAAGTGGGATCTATCAAATAGATGCATCAAGATGATGATTGGACCTATTTTGTTTCTCCCCTCAATCTTGACTGTCCATTTTTTCTATTGATTGGATGTTTAGGATTATCTAATTGGCATGATTTTTGCACCATGACTCGCCCCTAGTTGTATGAATGAATGGATCATTGATTTATACAGTTGGTAATTCCATGCATCATTTAAAAGATTCAGGGACGTTGGTAAACACTCCATGAAGGTGGTTGTGTGTGTGTGTGTGTGTGTTGTGTGTGTGTGTGTGTGTGTGTGTGAGAGAGAGAGAGAGACAGAGAGAGAGAGAGAGAGTCACAAACATTTTCTTTGATAGGAATTTCATCATAAACTGTTGTATTCCAAGCCGAAGGGGAATTATCAACAATAAAAAGAACATGGATATCATGATTAACTTTTCAATAAGAGCTAAAGAAGTATTTCTGCTTTGAAAATCTGCATACCAATTCTCTGGTGAACTCCTCAATTGAAATAGCATTTTTTATGAGCCATATATCACACCATTTACTCTTTATTCATTTACCTCCAAATTCATTTCCCATTTACTTCCATTTAGATGCTCTCAATTGAGCCCTTAAGGCATTAATGTTTTTGTTTCAAGCAGTTCCTTTTCAAAAGATTCTGGCTTTACCTGTCTAATGGCAGATTGGTAGGTTGGAGGGCTGCATATTTAATACTACTGTCGGAGGCGTTCAAGCTGGAGCATATGAAAGTTCTTTTTTTACAACCCTTAACATATGAAATCCCCAGAGCCTAAGATATTGCGCTTCCCTTAGTCTTTTGAAATATCACTTCATCTGGATTGGACTCACTATTAAAAGTCGTGTTGTTAAATTCCTTCCACAATGACCATAGCACTGCAAGAGTATTTATAGGTGTCTCCAGTTATGATGGGATGAGGCTCAAATGATGATGATGACTTGGCCAAATCAGAGTCAAAATTTAGCTATATATCAGCTCATGAAAACAGTTAAGGGATAGGAAAAAACTTGATCTTGCGATTTGCATCACATCTAAGGCCCACTGAATTGGCAAATTTCACCTCATATCAGATCTTAATATATATTTTTTTTATAAATGATGGTAATTGCAGGTTGTTATTGGCCCTACTACTGTCGGAGGCGTTCAAGCTGGAGCATTCAAAATTGGTGACACAGCAGGGACGATTGACAATATAATTCCATGCAAGCTCTACATGCCTGGATCTGTTGGACTTGTGTCCAAATCTGTACGTTCTTGCTCTAAGCCTTTACTTGATTATATCTGCATTCGTGTCAACGGACAATCTATGTTCAGTGTGAATCTACTGTTTTTATGGACAAAATTATTTTTAGATTAAACTGTGTTATGCCCATTCATGTTTGTTTGTTGTTCTCTTGTCCTAGAAATTGCATTTCTATGTTCCAAAGCAAACTGCACACACTAAAAACGTCACTGAAGCGGTAGATGCACGGCCAATCCTTCCATCTGGTATGGGACGTTGGTTTTTATTTTTTATTTTTTGTCAAAAGGCTCTACGTGAGTCCCATTTAAAGGGCTGACTCGTGGTAATAAGACATCGTGAGTTTGATACAAGTCATCCCATGCCTATGACTATTATGTATCTAGATCTTTTATTTGCTATAAACAGAAAATTTTCCGTCTTCTGCAGGGTAATTAATCCATGTTATCATTGACATTGTTACCACTACTGCATCAAATGCGCAATTTTCTGCTAGAGCTTTGGCATCAGGTTATAGTATAAAAATTCTGGGTGGGGCCTACTGTGATGTTCGTGAGAAATTCAACCTGTCCACCTATTTTTTTGAGCTCATCTTAGGGCATGCGACCAAAAATAAGATGAATCCAAAACTCAAATGAGCCACATGACACATGAGAGGAAACAGTGGGAATTTAGTGACCACTGTTGAAATATTTATAGGTCACAGAAGTTTTGTATTAATCTAAGTTAAAGTTGGACTTGAAAGGGATGTAATTGCAATTTGAGTGCTGCTTGCCTTTCCATAGCTCGAAAAAAGAGATAAAAGGATTGTTAATGGAGTATTTGGTTTGCTAATGAGGTTTATTATCGAGAAGAGAGAGAAGGTGATGAAAATGGGAGATGCCAATTGCAATGACTTATTGGGTTTGCTAATGGAGTCCAATTTCAAATACTCTCAAGAACAAGGGCATCTCAAGAGCACTGGGATAACGATTGAATATGTGATAGAAGAGTGCAAGCTATTCTACTTGGATGATGATGGCAGGAGACCACATCAGTTCTGCTGACGTGGACAATGGCGACACTGAGCATGCACCCAACATGGCAGGTTCATGCAAGGGAAGAGGTTTTACAAGTCTTTGGGAAAGATAAACCAAACTTTGATGGTTTAAGCCACCTAAAGATTGTGAGTATTTGGTTTCTATGGTCCTTTCATGCCTCTTGTGCACAAGTATCAGCATCTTTTTCTTACTAGTTGAAACATTCTTTTTCTTATTTCGGAAGTTGCATTACAAGCATCCATATTGCATTGCTGCATTGTTTGGATGCACTAATGATTCGTTTGGATGATTGATTTGACTGAACTGCACTGCACTGCACTGCACCGATTCAACTGAATGAAGCAGAAATGACCAAAATGGAGGTTGGACCATTTTCATTCTCTTCATTCAACTAGATTAAATGCACTTCCTCGCATTCAGCATTTCAATTTAAAGAGCTGAAATTGTTTCTGATATCACCAATTCAGTGTCGGCCGATGGTAGAAAAGAAGATGGTCCATCAGATGATAGATCCTCGATTAGATAGTGACTACATAGCCCAAGAAGTGGAATGTATGATGCATGCAGCTAGCTTATGTATCAAGCAAGACCCTGAAAGATGACCCCGAATGTCCAAGGTTGATACTATAATCTCAATTTCCCAGCTAGCTATTCAAATGCAACATTTCTGTTTTTTTTTTTTTTTTTTTGTATTTTTAATGTCAAAAAATGATGCGAGTGTAGGTGCTACGGATATTGGAAGGCGACATGCTTCATGACATTGTGCCTCATGCCCAGCTGCAACATGCACGTACATGGACATATACAGATCTTGCTCCATCCATTCCCCAGAGAAGCCCAATTTCAAATGATTCGATAAACAAAGCAACGACAGTTAGGCAAAGATCTACGGATATGTATGGCATGGAAAGACCAAGTAATGAATGCTGGATGTCAGGAGAAAATGACAACGTTTTAAGTGAAGAATTCCAAACATATTTACCAGGTTCATTTGCAGAGTTCATGCAAAATATGAAGTCAGATGAAAAGGCCATGGCTTTAATGCATGGAGATGGTTATCAAAAAAGCCACCCCATTTCCAAAACAAGCATCAAGAGCATGTGAAATTACGAATGAATTTTCTTTGTAATTTGTATTTTGTAGTGTTGTTTACAGTTAAATGAGGACTTTACAAAGGGTTGATTTTTCTTTTAAACTGTTTTCTGCAGATTTCAACTTAAGAGAAAGTGTCTTATGTGTGATCCTATTTTATAGGAGTTGCGGTTAGTGCTAGGTTGAAGCGTTCTGATGTAAAGCCTATTTATAGGCCCTTTTCTTTATTAATAAAATAGACAGAGCTTTACCATTCCAACACGCCTTTGCTTGGTTTTCTGTTTTGTATCAAGAATTAGGATGAAACATTGAACAAATTGATGGTTAGTCATGCCGAGAGCATGAATAGGATGATGGCCATCATTGTTGAAAGGATGCCCAGAATCCATCAGCAAATTTTACCTCAGCCTATTGTACCTCAAAAAATCGTGCCAAAACCTATTACAAATCAGTAAATTATGCCTTAGCCTATTGTGGGAGCAAGCTTTATCGAAAAATTAGCTCTAGTATAGCCAATACTAATAACACCTGCACTATGAGGGAAAATGCCTCCTAATCCAATACAAGAAGTTCGAACGGTTCCTCCTCCTGCTAAGGTCAGACAATTTGAGCAGGAGAAAAGGAATGTTATTTCAGAGACCACGAATCATTGATGTGATTGGACCCTTGTGATTCCATTGTATGCAATCATTGATGTGATTGGACCCTTGTGCTTTCATTGTATTCCGATATCTTACTTGTTAAATAAATAGATAGAGAAATGAATTAAAGATATCAAAATATTTTTATATACTTATATATACATATTTACATAATTATGTATTATAGAAAAAGGTAAGGGAGAAAATTTTCTCCAAGTATATAATAAAAAATAACAAGAGAACAAAAGTTCTTGCCTTTTTCCCCCTGACCCGGATCTAGCTGCCCAAACTTTTTACAGTTTGGTTCAGTAAGTTGGGGTCGACCGGGTCCACCCGGTCGACCCCAACTCTCTGTCCAAACTTTTTCCAGTTTAGGTCAGTAATTTGGGGTTGACCGAGTGGACCCGGTCGACCCCATTTGACTTTTTTAGTAATAACCCGGTCGACCGGGTATACCCGGTCGACCCCATCTCTCTGTCCATCCTTGGGTAGTTTTTGCAATTTTCTCACGCCCCTTCATCTTGCAACAGGCCCGAAGCTCGAGGCCCGAAGCCCGGTCGTTTTGACACCCTAAACCCATTGCCTAAAATCCACTCCCTCTTATTCCACACGCCGTCTCTCCAACAAAACCCTTCCCCTTCTTCCACAATCATAAACCCATCATCATTTTCACTCCATTCTCTACAAATCCAAAAATAAATCATCATTTTCAATTCATTCCACACATCCTCTCCTTCCACAATCCACAAACCCATCATCTTTCCTTCTATTTTCTAAAATCTCTCTCTACAAATCCTCCATAAATCCAAAAATCCTTCCCTATTTTCTTCCATTTTCTCAAAACCTTCTTTACTCTCATACAAATCCCAAAACCCACTTTCATTTCCTACCCTTATCCTCATTTTTCTATCTTATTCCAACGAAATCTACAAAATTCCAAACAAAACCCATTTGCCTTTCCAATGGGGGCTTTCCATGTTCTCGTTTCTTTATGACTATTGCTCCCATTAATGGTGAGCCTTACGGCTAAAAAGCGTGGTGTAGAGGAAGCGGTCGCAGCTACCCGGGAGAAGAGAGTGGTCTCAGGACCTCGAAAGGGTCCATCCACGTCTAGGGCGGGTCCGTCAATGACTCGCAGGCAGGGAGTCGAGGCGGCTCAAGCCGTGGATTTGGAAAGATTCGCCCTACGCAAGGTATGCTTTGAGCGGTACGTGGATCAGGACTTGTACGCCGATACCCAAGAGCGCAAGTTAATGGTATAAACTCGACAGGGTCTCGGTTGAATTGACTCTTCTTGTCATGATTTTCAAGTGCGTAATTGGGCCATTGATAGAAAAACTACTCAATTCATTTATAGGCCTAAAACTATGAAGTAGAAGGATGGCTAATTTTTTAATTTTTTACAAATCCTCCAATCCATCCATTTGTTTCGTCGACCAAGATCCACTGACAAGTGAATCGCCAAATATTTACTCCAGGGCATCTACAGGCATGTCCCACCGGCATGAATGAATGATCTTGCACATGTGCCATGTTGGCATGTGTGATGACCTTTAGATTGGCAGAGCGGTACACGTATGGGCTTAATGGACCTTTAATTCTCAATATTCAGGGCAGACTTTCTAGGCAGCTATTCCTAAACAAGATTATTTCTGCCCTTGCATGTATCAGACATCTGCAGTTTTATCTGGAGTTCACAGTCTTGTTGTCTGTTTCTTCCAGTGAAGGCAACATCTGATTTGCTTCTCGTTCAGGTTAATGCTTTTCTTGAAGTTGATCTTGGTTACTTGGATGGATCTTGAGCATTCCTAACACATTTTTTTTTTCTTTTTTTTTTTGTTTTGCAGTCGGATCTTTATACCTTGGCCGATGGCTTTGTAATCAGAAACAGTGCATGAACTAATCCAGCAGACCCTTCTATTGAGTTGGGACCTGAATTAAAAAAGGCGAAATGATCATATCATATATTTGGATTCTGTCAAATCCTTGGGGTTACAGCCCCCCATCTGATTTACAATTAAGTGATTTTATCCTCTTTTTTTTTTTTTTTTGTAGGTCAACAACTTTCGCAGTCACTTCGAGTCCATCCCTAGCATGCTTGAGCCACGCAACTAAGAAATTGAAAGGAAATTGAGTGGACTTGCACGCTTGTAATTGAATGAATGGATGATTGTAGTTGAATGAATGAATCCATTAATTGATTGTAATGGAATGAATGAATGGATGATTGTAATGGAATGAATGAATGAATGATTGTAATGGAATGAATGAATGATTTAATTGATTGTAATGGAATGAATGAATGGATGATTGTAATGGAAACCATGAATGATTTAAGAGCTTGTAATGGAATGAATGAATGGATGATTGCCTCAATGGAATGAATGAATGATTGTGCAGGTCGTTGAATGAACAAATGACTCATTTTTTTTAACGTACGTAATAGCTACGGACTAAAACCGTAGCTATAGGTCTATTGTTACAGCACCTACGACTACGGTAGTGCACGGACGTGCTACGGATTAAAACCGTAGCCATAGATCTATAGCTAGGAATTTTATCCGTAGCGTTTTCCCATTTTTCTGGTAGTGATAAGGCATTCCAGATGTCAGACCTCCATTTTATGGTTTTATGCATTCAATCTTGAGTCTTGAAGTTTTCCATTTGGTAATATGCAATCACAAATGAATTAGAAATGTGACCCCTGACAGGTATTGCATACAGCAGATTTCAGGAGCCACCATGGTTTGATGTATCGTTCAAAAACCCAAATTAAACCCGATATCAACTCCTCAATTTCTAGTTTGGCCAGCTCAATTTTCAGTTTGCCCAGCTCAAGTTCTAGTTTGCCCCGCCCAATTTCTAGTTTGCCCCGCTCAAACTGGAAATTGAGCAGGGCAAACTGGAAATTGAGCGGGGCAAACTAAAATTTATTTATTTTTTCTTTTGTGGGTTCCATCATGATGTATGTGTTATATCCAAACTGTCCATGTATGAGCGGGGTAAACTGGAAATTAAGCGGGGCAAACTCAAAATTGAGCGGGGCAAACTAGAAATTGAGTAGGGTAAATTGAAAATTGAGCGGGACAAACTAGCAATTGAGCGGGACAAACTAGAAATTGAGCGGGGCAAACTATAAATTGAGCAGGGCAAACTGAAATTTATTTATTTCTGCTTTTGTGGGTCCCATCACGATGTATGTGTTATATCCAAACTGTCCATATATGAGCGGGGCAAACTGAAAATTATTTATTTTTGCTTTTGTGGGTCCCATCATGATGTATGTGTTATATCCAAACTGTCCATATATGAGTGGGGCAAACTGAAAATTGAGCGGGGCAAACTGGAAATTGAACGGGACAAACGTGAAATTCAAGAGCACAATCTATCTTCGTCAAATTGGCATAGGATAAGAAACGGGCCAATCACAGCAGCATCAATAGATCTTGAGCAGGTTCCATTCTCTTTTGGGGAAAAGAATGATGATTTTAGGATTCTCTTGGTGCCTGATGATCCAAACCTTCATGAATGATTAGGAAGCTGAAACACTCGCTCGATTTGGAAGCAACTGAAGACAACGCTGCGTGTTTTCTCTCCAAGAAAACCACAAATCTCGGCACCGAGATCTGGAGAACCTGGAGAGAAAACTCATTTTCACTGCCAATGTAAGTCAAGAATAGACCATTTGAATGCATCAGCATGTCAGACCAAGTTGGGATGGAAATCATACCTGTAGATTGACGACCGGCGTCGCATTCATCACATGAGTAAAATTTTGAAGATGATAGCACAAGCATGTCGACTATCCCTGCAATAAGGAACAACCAAGTTGGAGTGGATCATGGTGGTCTATTGAACCAAGCAGTAATTTGAATCACATCAAATCCAAAATCTTCTCTTCAAGAAGAAAACTACCTTGTAGCGAGATCGGTGACATTGTAGCCTGTGAACATCTCGTCTACCGCATCCATCTCTTGCTATGGTAACTATCCTTACATCCAAGTCCTGAAAGAAAACAAGAACTTCATACTATTTCCAATTGTAGACTCTCTCCTATGAACCATCAGTGCATTTTTTCAACAGCCAGGACGGAGGTGAAATGACTTTCCACCATGCTCGATTCCCATCATTGCATCTTCATGCTGTAATCAACATTCATGCTGCTGTCAAAAATCACAACAATGAATTCACTCTACAGAGGTTTCGAAAGTAGCTCATGTTTTAAATGTCAATCATTTCTGTGAAAAATATCAAACTAATAGAATGTTACAGATATCCGCCCATCCTACAATCTTCAATGATAGAAGAGAAACATAGACATGAGTTTATTTTAATCTGGGAGAAGATCATTAAAATTCCATCCCCCTATCTTCGCATCACAAGGATCCAATCACAGACAACCTCCCGAAGCTCGAAGAGAAATAAACGTAATGCCAGGAAAACAACCCACGCGAGCAAAAGAACTGCAACCAGAGTAACATCACAAAGTTGGGACAGTTTGATTTCCATGCAACCCCTCTCTCTACTAATGGTATGAGAGTAGTCTCACGAACGTACTATTACGATGTTGAAATTGGAAAAAGAGGGTGTATGCATTGAGAAGAGTGTGTAAATATCAGTTCCCAAAGAAGAAAACCATTGAGGATTGCTTATATAATTCAAGGAATTGAAAGATAATTGAAGAATCAAAGTTCGAAGCTAGAATGAGGCACCCAAATGATCAAATCAATGGACAACAATTACTAGAGAATTACAATCAAAGCTTCCATGAATGTCATCATCAAAGAGTCCAATTGAAAGGAGAAGAATGAAAGATCAAAGAAAGAAATAGCCAGTGAGAAGCAAGGACAAGATGTTGCAGCTATAATTGGTTGCCATTTCATTGTTCCTTCGAATTATTTAGCTTTGATAAGAAATGGATATTAGTGGAAGTCCAACAAACACAATGATAAGAAATGGGTATTGGTCTAAGTCCAACAAACACAACACATACTGAATTTCTAGTGATTTTTATCTGAGATATGTACAGCGAATCGAACTATAAAAAAACAAACACATCATTCACGGTTCATTCAAAACAAAGACAAGCGCTCACAGCTACAAGAGGTTGCAATTTCGGTCTTCATTTACCTGTACTATCAATCCATATGAATTACCTATGCCGGTTTTCATTTTCTTATATAAGAAATTGATTGCTTCTTGTTCTTTGCCTCTCTAAGATTGTTATTTTACAGGAATGATTGTTCAATACGTGTTTAGATTCATAGGTGAATGATTTTGTAATGAAATTTTCCCCATTGTATTTAATGCCCAATTGCAAGACGAATGCATCATGATGCATGATTTTGAATGAAAAGATTCACAAATTCATTATGTTTTTATCTTGCATTAGAAAAATGCTATTCAAATCGCAACTGCCACTTTTCATATTGCCATAGAAAAATGCTACTGGAATGAACTGAATGGTTATAATGTGGGAATTCATGTTGTCGCAATCCAAACAAATAACATCAATCCAACTGACTGAAGTACATGTGATTGTACCAACCTCACTTAACCTATCGAGAATTCCTAATGTGTTGTGATTGTGGAAGTTGTAACTTACTCATTGTCAAATTGCCCTGGGTTTACTTCTAAATTCAAAGCAACCATTTGAAACTAGTGAGGTACTAACAGCAACTAGGTTACAGTGCTGAGTTGTAGTCGATGAGTAACAGCAGTGCAGTCATTGAGTACAATGCCAATATTATTGGATGCAGCTCTACATGCAATTGTTGAGGAGCATGTTGATCTGTTACCTCAATACCTTGAGTGAGGGAACCTACTAATTGAGCAAGTCAACCTAGAAATTCAGCGAGGGAACCTAAAAATTAAGCGAGGGAACCTCGAAAATGAGCAAGGGAACCTAGGAATTCAGCAAGGAAATGTAGTAATTGAGCGATGCAACCTAGAAAATGAGCGAGGAAACCAAGGAATTGAGGGAGGGAACCTAGAAAATGAGCGTTGAAACCTAAGAAATTTAACGAGGGAACCACTCAATTCAGTTAGGGAAACTGGGAATTAAGTGAGGGAACCGATGAATTGAGCGAGGCAACCTAGAAATTAGGCGAGTGAACCTAGAAATTCAGTGAGGGAACTTAGGAATCGAGCGAGGAAACCTAGAAATTATGCAAGGGAACCTAGTAATTGAGCGAGAGAACAGAAGAATTGAGCGAAGCAAAGTAGAAATTAAGTGCGGCAGCATAAGAAATTTAGTACAACAAACTGAAAATGAGTGAGGCAACTTAGAAATTGAGCGAGACAACCAAAAGATTATTGCATGAGAGAAAATATATTACAACATATATCATACAAAACACTAAATAAAATACAAAGTATGCTATACATTAGGCATAGGAAACTTGCACGTCCGGCGATTATGGCCGGCTTGTTTGCATCGACCACACTTTAATGTTTTCAATTCTTCTCCACGCGAGGAAATTCTTAACTTTTTTAGTCTTCCAGATGGCCTCTTCTATCCTGGGGGTTTAATTTTCACACAATACTCCTTGAAGCCATCTGTAATCTCTCATTCGCTCTTATCACGTGCTGGGTACACCGATTCGTTATATGTGCTCAAGTAATTTTGCACTGTATAGAATGGGGAGCAGTACGAGTAATGATGAAGATTGTAGTTTATACATGCTGACAGGACATGCATACAAGGGTACCCCTTCACGTCAAACTCACGACATGTACATGAAAGCGAGCTAAGCTTGACTGTATCATTATAATCTCCCACAACATAGTACTCATCTCGAGAAATTGGATGACAACGAACATCTCGCGCCTTCTGTATAAGGTCCTTTAACTGTTGCTCTGCCCATGGTGTCAACGGACCTACAAATGAGGCTGCAGATTCTCCTCTTGTAAAATAATTTTTGTATCTTACATCTTACTGCCTCTATCAATTTAGTAACGGGGTATTCCCGTGCTTCTTTGAAGAGGGCGTTAACACACTCAGATATGTTTGTGGTGACCAAGTTGAATCTTTTACCTGGAAAGTATGAAGATGCCCATCTTTCGTAGCCGATTTCTGTCAACCATGCATGTACTGGGGGGTTGGCCATTTCAATATCATGCATTAATTTTTCAAATTCAGCCCTCCTGCAAGTCTTCACTGCCCGCCAGTAGTATATCTCCAATGACTTGTCTTTAAAGGTGTCCACCAAGTTTCTATAAATATGGTACGCACAGTACCCATGAATTACATGTGGGAATACTTGGAAAACTTCTTTCATTAAACCTTTATGTCGATCGGAGATAATCATAAGACCCTCCAGATACCCTAACGCATCGTTAAGGTAGGTAAGGAACCAATTCCAACTCATGTTGTTCTCTGATTTCCCGATGCCAAACGTAATTGGAAATATATGATTGTCCCCATCTAAGGCCGTGGCGATGAATAGAACACCCTTGTATTTCTTTAAGTGTGTCCCGTCAATGGCCAATACCCTCCGCATAGAATTCTGAAAACTTCGAACGCATTGTCCAAGCGCTACAAAACACCTCTCAAACCTCAAAGTCTCTTGGTTAACAAGCACGACAGTCACCGTCCCCGGGTTGACCATCCTCAACTCATGCAAATACAAGGGGAGTTGATTGTAAGAGTCTTCATAAGACCCCATCACCTGATTAATTGCAAGCTCCTTAGCTTTTCATGCCTTCCTATAACTGATAAAAACATTATATTTCTCTTGCATAGCGAAGATAATATCACGTGGCCTCAAACTTAGCCGTTGCTCAATACGGCTAACAATCAGATCACACGCTAACTTACTGCTTGCTTGCTGGTGATCACTCTTCATCCACGACATGTCGCACGTGTGTTCTGAAGTATACTTTCGTATCTTAAATATCTCAGTATCATTCACCCGAGTCGCATGAACACTCCAGTCGTATTTATCTTCAAAGCACACCACGCTAAATCTACTAGAATTTGAGTACAGTACCCTATACTGAAATTTATTGCTAATTGCAAATTGGCTTAGAACATAATGGCATCGACTTTTATCCTTAAATGTTTGTTCAATAGCTATATCGATCGGTTCACCTAACGAATCTATATATTCTAGCAGTGCTGCACTGGTGAATGCAGCATCATCAAATGGCATGGGAACTTGACGAGTGATGAAGTTTCCGCTTTCAGCAAAGTCTGGAAGCGGAATGTCGCTTACACGTATAGCTCGGGTGTTGGATGATGATGGAAGATTTGTTGTTGTTGCTAAAGGCGGTGTCTTGTACTCATCAGTGAGGTTAAGGTCACGTGCCCAGTTGACTTGGCTACTCACAAAGTTTGATGTTTGAGGCGGCTTGGGCAGTTGATCGCTGCTCACTACCACTTGTAATGGAGATGCCCTGTATTGAAATTTCACGCCATGCTCCTCAGGAAAACTGTCTATGTGTGTTGGCCTATTAATGTGTTGCGTTGTCTCGATGACTAAGGGAATGAATTTATCCGAATGCTCCATCTGTGTTGCCAGGAACTCTCGCACGTCATCATCGTCTGCGATTACAGTTGGAGGGATTGATTCATTTATGCAAGAATACATTACTTTCATCCTAATATCACAATCTATTGGTTGACTCTTAATAATCTTGAAAATTCTAGATAGAAGCTCCTCATACGTAGTCTCGACACGTAGCGAAAAAGTTTTCGAATCCCCACCAATGTACGAGTATTGCTTGTTTTCATATTCAGTCTCCCCGCCATAATAGCAGATGATTCTCGTAGACATTATCTGAAAACCAATATAATGATATTATATTAGTGAATCATTAAGCAATGGAAGCTTGCCATAAGACAAAACTCGATTAAATAATAAAGGAGCGAGTACTCACATTCCATAATAGATAACGATGATACATAGCTTAAGGAAATAAAATGTAAGCAATGCGTTAATTTTTTTTTAAAAAAATAAAATAAAATAAGAAGAGCTTATATAGATTACAAATTCAGAGATAGGAATGATTTCATGTGGTGCTTGTTAAATTCAGCGACGCTATCTATAATGGAATATCCATATGGTCTTCTATTTTAACAAGGGACAATTCTATGACGGCCTAGTACACTTTCAAAAAATATATATACAAACCTAACATTTCTACATGTGGATTTGGGTTTAAAATATGTTAAACTTACATAGACTATCAAAGCTAAACTCAACAAGCAGAGTGTAGGGTTGAAATTTCACCTAAAATTTCATTATTAATTATTTCTAATTGTTGGAACATACGAGAGATGTTGTTTCTGATCAACGAGATGTATTTGGGGATTCGAAATACAAAATCCTAGTCTCAATATGCTCCATTTAGAGCTGAAAATTTTTTCTCAAACCTTTATACATTCACTTCTAGTTAGTGCTAATTGCTAAACATTATGAGAAATATCATTTTTAACTAATGAGATTTCTTAGTGAATTTCCATTTTTAACTCCTAGTGTGGGTTTTCAGTGTAGGGAGTGTTTAAATTTGATCTAATGTACAATGTAATGGGTAAGGAACTGCTTACAATGCCTAAACTCGTTTCAACTACTGTTTATTGAGTGTCTTTGCAATGTCATTACAACTAAGGAAAATTATGGTAAAATTCAAATCCTAAGTTGCTAGGAAGTTCATTGGAGGTCAAGTTCAAGGAACATTCTTGTTTAGTCTAATATACATCATAGCAGTTTGTTTGTTCTCCCATAATTCCTAAGTTTAGTTATAAGTCCAAACGATCATTCTAAAAGTTTTTAATGGGGACCTACATTAGGTTTCATGGTTATGCAGGCAAACTCCTAGAGAACTTAAAATATTGAGTCTCTATCTTCTCAAATGTCATAATTCCAATGTGATTCCAACCAAGTTTGAATGGCTATTCTAATGATTTCAAGGGAACGTAAGTTTCATTACTACGTTCAAACAACTAAATCTGAAATTTCCTAAAGGTGCTAAACTTCTAAGTCTCTAGGTTCACAATTTTCCTTCTACTAAGGGAATTCTGTATAGGTTCAAATAGTTATTCTAGTAACTGGTGCAGCATGTGGCTTACATTGAGCACCCGGTAAAGCTTGTATGCCATGAGTGGATGTTATGTATCATGGCATCATGATACCCATGTACATCCCTTAAATTTTGGCCAGATTGCTCTTTAAATTGTACATATAATCATATCATGATATTAAACATCAACACATGAATTTAACATGGATTCTTATAATTCCTCTAAGCTCAAATGACGGCCCACAAACATGTCATATCAATCTCAACTATGGTAAAGCAATTTGGAATATTTAAAAGTCCATTCAACATTCAGCAAGAATTCCACATTGTATGGTTTATAAGACAAAACAAAATGTAATTTGATGGTTCATGTCATATCTATTAGAAATATACTTATATGTAGGCAATCACAAATGTACCATAAGGGGATACAAGGCTAAATTCTCTGCACATAGTTAATTAGAATTAGAGTAATAGAAATTTAAGCATTACATCATATACGTTAATACTAAATATCAAGCACTTGATAAATTTGAGCGAGCTTTGGAAAAAATGAAATAAACTTCAACTAAAATTAAGCACGGCAAACATGGAAATGATTAAGGCAAACATGAAAATTTAGCGACGCAACCTATAAATTGAACGAGTCAAACTAGAAATTCAGTGATGCGACCTATAAATTGAATGGGGCAAACTAGATATTCAAAGAGGAAAAAGTGAAAGTTCAGCAGGACAGGCTAGAAATTGAGTTCGGCGAACATTGAATTGAGTGAGCCTAGCATGAAATTGAGCTGGGTAAACATTGAATTGAGTGAGCCTACCATGAATTTGAGATGGGCAAACAATGAATTGAGCAAACCTAGCATTAAATTGAGCTGGGCAAACAAGAAATTGAGTGATCCTAAAGTCAAATTGAGTGAGCCCTAAGATGAAATTGAGTGAGCTTCAAATGGAATTAAGCGAGTTTCACATGAATTTGAACAATCATACCATATAATTAACTAAGCCTAACAAATGAAATTGTAAGAGCCTGACATGAAATTCACTGAACTTCACATAAAATTTGACGAGTAGTTGATCAATTGTTGTTGAATTCCGCTCATCTCAATTTCAGCGAGTTCTTTCTTCAAATTAAAGTGTGCAATGGCTAAGTTTGACCAAGCACCTTTGCTGAATTCCACAGGTACTTAGTTAATCGTTGTTCAGTACTATAAAGGAAAGTATCTATAAACCACACTAGGGTTTTTTTTAAATATCTATACCTCCAGCGACCGTAGCCTCGCTCAATGCAAGTTGAGGACGGATGCTTTCAAGTGAGGGATTAATTTAAACCCTCTCGAAGATTGAAGATGCAACCACTTTGGAGGATTCCACGTAACCCTCACCAAGATTGAAAATGCTAAATGTAGAATAATAATATGGATATGATAAAGTTTGAATTTTAGTAAGAAAAATGGTAAGAAAAATGGCCGTGCGTCGGTTTTTTGTTGCAATGGAACTTAGTTGAAAAAAAGCGCATGTGTTTTTTGTAAAGGGAGTCGAAAAGCAACGACAATAAAAAGTAAAGAAGGAGGGGTAGTTTCATCCTCAACGTCGCTGTCCGCACGTGCTAGTCTAAATTGGTAACTTAAGTTTGTATTCCGCGATAAAAACCGCTGGGTAAAAGGTTTTGTCTACAGTGGTCATTTTCTCTTTTTCAAACCATGAAATTATAAAATTAGCCTTTAAAAAGAATAGTAGAAGTCGAGAGTTGTGGGGCCATGTGATGTTTGTTACTTTTTTTTTTTGCTCGTACACGGACCCCCACACAGTGGGGCCGTAGTGGAATTTCACCACTTATAGGTACCCTTGACCAGGTGTTGAAACTCCCACGAGTCTACCACTGGAGCAAGAGTAAGGACCCATCGAGCTATGTGGGGTATGTTACTTATATAGAGTTGAACACATGCCAAGCTCGCATCGAGCTACATTAACCTTGGCTAAGTTTGACTCCATCGTGACCCAAATTTGAAAGCAACTCAACTTGATTTTTGAGTTAACCCTCTAGCTTGCTTAGACTCGCTAGTTTGAGTTGAGTAGAGCTGGGATTGAGTCGGGTTGAGCGAATTGTTTGAGTTGAGTTGAGCCAAGTTATATGAATTTTTTAAAATACTGTTTTAAAAATCATAATTAAATAATTAAAATGATAAAATCAAAATTATTAAAACTGAAATAAGTGAAGTGGCAATGCATTATAAGTTAACAAGTAACAAATAAAAATGTTTATTGCTACAAAACCTTAAACCCACTTAACATTTATCAACAACTTGTTAACATGGTCCATATAAAGAGCGTCTTCCCCATTAGAAAATAAGAGAGTTATCACTTTCATTTTAACTGGATTAATCAACATCACTTTCATCGTCTTGATGCGTTTTTAGTTTCATCGCCGACAGGAAATGTGTTTGCATATTTAAACGTGCATGTTATCTTCTCCTAGATAATTGCTTACTTATTCTGAATCAAAATGTGGTTAAACTTTACTACCATGTTTCTATATAGACTTACTTAGTTTTTTCAAACCTTATTTATGAGTCGATATATAAGGAGTTCCCAACATCTTATAGAATGGAGAGAGCTTTAAGAAAAACTTTGATATTTTATGGCTCTTTTTACTTCTTATGTTTAGCCCCGCCTTGGCGTTATGCTGTCTTAGAGGATATCAATGTCTACATTCCCTTACCTCTTCCCTACATATATATCTTCAATTTAAGTTTCAATTATTCTTCTTTTAGAACTTTTAATCTGGTTTTCTCCTATTTTTTATCCTTACTAATTATTTGCTACACTTTCTTTATTTCTTAATCTTCATCTATTATAATAGACTTGTTATTATATCTTTGTAGCTAGTTGAATTTGGTACGAAAGGGATGAACTTTTTCTTGTTTGAGTTCAATAGAGTCTAGAATAAAATTCATGCTTCCTGCAAGTCATTGTTACATAGTTTTACGTGTCAAGTGTATTCTAAGTTGGTTTGTTTTGTTCATAAATTTATCTCCTTATGAACGACACTTAATCTTCATTTTTTCATGTGTTAG
This sequence comes from Magnolia kwangsiensis, assembly GCA_037074715.1. Classification (NCBI taxonomy): domain Eukaryota; kingdom Viridiplantae; phylum Streptophyta; class Magnoliopsida; order Magnoliales; family Magnoliaceae; genus Magnolia; species Magnolia kwangsiensis. The sequence continues at coordinate 106,633,947 of CM073581.1, forward strand.
GGAGTAGAATTTGTCTCCTTATGAAGGACACTTAATCTCAAATGTCGGCGTATGGGTTATCGTATGACATTTTCGCACATCGCTTTTTGTTAATAAATAATTACTTTTTTTAGGCAAAATAATGAAGCAAACATAATTTAGAAGAAATAAATTATAGTACCTTCAAAATTCAAATAGTAATGTTAAGTTCGACCTAACCCAATCCTGAACCATCTAATACAACCCAAGCAGTCCCCTGACCATCCTAACCCAACCTTAACTCAACTCGACACAACCTAACATAACATAACACAAGCAACCCCTAACCATCCCAGCCCAACCTGATCCAACCCAATCGACCAACTATGACCCAACCCAACAAGCCCCCTCACCATCCTAGCCTAACCCTAACACAATCTAACCCTACACAACCCAACCCTTACCCAACCCAACCAACTCCCTCGCCATCCTAGCCCAACCCTGACACAATCCAACCCTATGTAACCCTATGGATAAACATGTCAATAGATTCAAACATACTTCTTTAATTCTTTAAGAGAACGATGGTAGCATCCTAGATTTTTATTATTTTGAATTATTAAAATCCTTTTATATATATATATATATATAACTAACCCATGTCATCACTTACTGACCCTAGATACTCGAAGTGAGCCTATACGCGGCTAGTACCAATAAAGAACCATACAAATAAGATTGATCAACTGTAGAAAATCAATAAATCCGACCAATCACTTAAACATCAAGTTTAACCCTATGATTTGTTCACATATGGCCCAAATCTAGTCAACCTATCACTGACCAATCGAGATAACTATAACCAAATAAAGACATACCTAAAGCCGAGACAATTATGAGTCAGATCTTAATTAATAAACCAAATCAACTCGGTCACTCGTTTACCCTAAGAACCAACGATCTAGAGTGATCATGACCGAATCACCATTTTTCACTAATTTTGAATAGGTCACACTGTGAACTTAGTTAATTCAGACCCTAAGAACTATGCCCAAGAAATATCCCTACCCAATTCATTCAAAAAATGCCCTGATTACCCGAACGAGCTCTAGACTACTCATTAGTGGTCCACTAGTTTTGAAATTATAAAATAATATCCATCTCACTGGACTTGACGTCCATCGCTGGTGGCAAACCAAGAAAGTGCCCAAAACTACTCAACTAGGGTCAGAAGTCAAGTGCTTAAAACACGCGAATCTCCTAGGCTAAAATCTGAAAACTTAAGTGAAATAAACCTTCCACTCTTTGGTGAAGTTGTGACATTCTAACCGTTGAATTGTAATCAAACTTGGGCCATAAGTTAGGGATATTTCCCTGCTCATATCTGTATAAATGGGACCCCGATCGAACATTAGTGACCGTTGATCACAAATCGAGCCCCTGCGATCAATTGACTAATCCGTTTGCCACCAAACTTGGGACAACCTTTCATCTAACTATGGGACACCTATTCGATAGCGCAGATGGGCCAGGGGCTACTAGGATAGCCACACGGACCAGAAATCTACCCACTAGGGGTATATATGTTAAAACAAGAGTTCCTAGGGCCATTTAGACAAATTTTCAGACTATATAAGTCCAAAAATCACTCTCATTCACTCTCATACGAATTTTTCTACAAGAAGGAGAGAAAGAGAAAGAGAGAAGAGTAATGAGAAAGAGGGAGCTCAAATGAGATGAAATTTGGAGAATTTTCCTCTCCTACCACAATCCCGCGTCGGAGTTAACAACTTCGTCGTTATAGAAGCGGCCCATCGATGATAGAAAAGTAACCCTCCTACCCTCTCCAAATTTCAGCATCATAGAACCTTATGCATACGCCCTTACAAGCTAATTCCGTCGTCACAGGGCCTCGATACGCCAATCCGCGGGACCAGAACCGTATAAGCGGTATTGCAAACTGTCAAACCATTTTTAGGTGTGGACCATTATCTTTAGGTGGTCGTATATCAAACCTAGGTTAAATTTAGTGATTATGGTTACAGATTTTTTGTTTGCATGTCATTTACAAGGGATATAAAAGTAGATATGTAGTATTGTCTTGATAAATTCTAATTAGGGAAGGAATGTTTAACTCTAAATCACCTTAATGCTTGTGTTGTCTGATTTTCTGTCCACCATGAGAATTTAAGTACGACACATCCTTAATTTTAAAATAAATGGAGAAAATCCTGTTGCGTGTCCCCTATGCACATGAATTGAGAATGTTATTAGTTGAATTCATTTCATGCATGTTCAATATTTCTATAATTAAGAATTGTATACAAACTTTCCCATGATTTTAAGTGATTTAGGACTTTTTTACATGCTTATCTAAAATTTCCTTAAAATTAAAGATTTCATGATCTTCTATGATGACAAATAACTATATTCTATTGATATGTATGTCTAAATTTCTCATAACTACGAGTAGATAGTAATTTTTTTTTTATATGTTTCAAAAATATACTATCCCTTTTGCCGGGTTGGCTAGCAACTTCAGAACTCATATGGGCAGCCCCTTCGGTAGGGTTGTCCAAGGACCAACCTGACCCAATTAGTCCGAATACGTATAGCCGATAGTAGTTGGACTACGCGAGACATTTATTCTCAATGTCGTGCGTTCCGAAATTCGTCTAAAGGGGACAAATTGGCTCATTAGCTGGCCGACCATGTATGCACACGCTTATTTGAACATGGGTCACCCTATGTCCATATGCGCCCATTGATAACTAATATGATGCTATCCACAAGTCTCAAGAGCCGAGTATAGTAGAATGAGACATTATGCTCGAGTTGTCAGCCTTCACTGGGGTGACGAGCCTCCTCATAGTGACCTCGAGCAATCCAGAGCACAAACTCACCTCGTGAGCCGGGTATGGTGGAATGAGACACTATGTTAGAGCTGTTGGCCTACGCTGGGGTGACGTGCCTCCCTTTAGTGACCGCGAGTGATTTAATTTATAATTTACCTTCGTATGTGTTATCTGTAAGTGACGAATCCAAAAGGATTAAGAATTGCCTCCATTAAGGTGTCCTAATTTCTCCAAACTGTTGAATGAATGAACGTAACTAAATACTTGGCTAATATATTTATATCGTATCGCATTAGTTAAGTTAGCGACTCGGCAGTCGAGGTCGCATTGAGGGAGTGTTTGACATTACAAATGTTAGATGGTGTCGCTCGAGGGAGTATTGGATGTGAGGGCATGCATCATATCATGGAACCATGCATGTGCATTAATAAGAGTAATTAGGATCTTATGATTGGTTGCTTTTCACTAGAATTGATAATATGCATAACTTATTACTAATAGAACTCACTGAATTGATCACTCACTCTTACTCTGGGACGGTGTTTTAAAACATCAACTAGTCACTTTCATAAATGCAGGTACTAGGAATCCAATGTGTTGGAGGAGGCTCGCATAAATTTGGAGGAATCCTCTTACTTTCAGTTACTGAATAGGCCGATGTAGGACACTTTCAGAACGTCGATGAGATTTTAGAGTCGACACATTTGTATTCTTAAAACTGTAAACTTTCCTTAACTGTAGTCTTGTGCTCTGGATATACGTATTTTACTTGTTAACTAATTTACTTACATTAACATTTATATTTATTCCATGATAATTACATTCTATTTTAATTATATGAACTGCTTAAATGTCAGGTGAAACAAATTATAAAATCCCGTTTCCGCAAAGCATAAGTGATATTAAGGATGTCGGGAGTTGAGTGCTTACTCAGCCCTCGAAATCTAGAGCATTGCAACAACTTAAGGAGAGGAAAAAATTAGAGAAGGATAAAGAGAGAGAGAGGTGGAGTCGATGTCGCTCGCCAAGTGATGGGGTCATTATCGGCCTGCCGCTGGAGTAGGGTGAAAGTAAAAATAAGGGGGGTAGGGCAATTTTAGGTTTTAAATTTTACTTTTAAATATATAATATATAATTCAAGTAACTTAGGTTTGAACTTAGTTTCGACTCGATTTGAACTTTGACCCAACTTGAACTCGACTTGATTTTTTTCAAGCTATAAGTTTATGTGCTCGAATTGACCCGAACCAGTTCGTGAGTCGAGTCAAATTAAGCTTAATCGAGTCGGTTCGATCAAGTTTTCCGAGCTAACTTGACTCGTGTTCAGCTCTATGTATCTATAACATCCAACCCATCCTATACATGCACTTCACCATGGTAATAATACAAACAAAACATCATGTGATAATATCTTCCTATAGGCTACACTTGAATTAGGATATTTTGGATAGTGCACATAATTCTCTATGAATCAGCCTATTTTATTATTGGATCCATCATATTTTAGATTTGTTTAATAATAATGCTGGCGTGTATTTGTTGGATAGGATAGATGCGAGACAAGTGACAGGTGGGTGCCATAATTCTCAATTCTCCACCTAATTGTAACAAAAAACAAAAATAAAAAGGCACTATTGTAATTTTCTCCGTTAAAAAACAAGGGTGGCCGAGAATATCGGCTCATCTAGGCACTTTTTAACGGAAACGGATTGGCTACTTCCCCGCCACGGCCCACGGGCAACGCGGCTGATGTTCGGTTCTTGAGGGCCCCACCATGATGTATGTGTTTCATCCATTCCGTTCATCCATTTTTAAAGATCAAATTAGGGCTTTATGTAAAAAATTAGGGGAATATAAATCTCAGTGGACCACACCACAGGAAAGCAATAGTGATTGGATATCCACCATTAAAATCCTCCTAAGGCCAACTGTACTGTTTATTTGACATCCAATCCGTCGATTAGGTCATAAAGACCAGATGAAGGGAAAAAAACAAAGATCAGCTTAATCCAAAACTTTTATGGCCCGCAAAAAGTTTTTAATGGTTTACATTCATTCAACACTGTTTCCTGTAATGTGGTCCACTTGAGATTGGGATATATCTCATTTTTGGTGTCATAGATTAAAATGATGTAATGTGGCCCACTTGAGATTGGGATATATCTCATTTTTGGTAACATAGATTAAAATGATCTATACAAGTAGATAGACGTCATGTATGAAACACATACATTATGGTGGGGCCCACAGAGCACCGACCATCAGCCATTGGCTGGTGGCAGGGGGCGTAGCTAGCGAATCCGTTCCCCTTTTTAAACCCGTTCCCATCATACCATTATCAAGATGATATTATTTTCTATTAGCGTGTCGTTGAAACCGGAATAAAAAGTGACCGTTGGCATAAGCGTACAAGTTGATAACAAAACAAAGAATCCTAACCGTGGATTGATTGGTGTCATTTCAAATATTGTACATTTGGAATACAGAGAGCCTCGGATGCCCTGAGTCAGAAGACAGGAAAGGACCATGATGATACCGGTTAAATCTCTAACGTTGATTTATTCAGATGATAATCAATCTAGTCCATCGGCACCCACAACGATAAGCTGTAGTCCAAGGATCAGATCAGTGGAGAAAATCAGAACCTTCCAATTGGTGGACCGTAGTGGATTTTTTAAATTAAGATCAGGCAACGACCAACATTGAAAGGACAGAAGTCCATTGATCAAATGGTTGGGATCGTTTTCTCAGTGCAATGGGCCATCTGTGGCGGTGAGCCCAGATCTTAGACACCTCTGATCATTGCCACATACATGGTAGAAAGTTGCAGGGGCATATAAATGGACGGTCCTCCTGATTGCACCGGATATAAGACAGCCCCATGGGAAGCGGATTGGCTGGTGTACCTCACATCTGTATTAAGGTCAGTAAGTTCCGTGCGTCTTATCATAAGGTATGTGTTATATCCAAACCATCCATCAATTTTTCAAGCTCGTATCGAGGGTTGAGAAAGAAAAAAAGATAGATCTAACTATTAAGTGAACCACACTTCGAAAAAAGTAAGGGATTAAATGTCTACCATTGAAATCCTTTTTGGAGACAGAAGTTTTAGGTCAATATAAAATTTACTTTTTTCTTTTATGGCCTTATAAAAAGATTGGATGGTAAATGAACGTTATAGTGAAGCTTATAAATTTTTTAACAGTGAAAATCATTCTCTTCTACTATTTGTGGTATTATCGGGATGATCTTTCCGTATGAATCGTTTTCTAGATAATACTTTATTTCGAATAATACTTTAAAATGATTTTTAAAAATAGATAAACAGTATAGATATAATAAATAAATCACTGTAAGGCCCGTGTAACTTTAATCTACTTTGAACCGTTCGTGCAACTCGGAGCTCGAGGAGCGTCCGTGCTCGTCTTCGCACGACACGTACCTACAGGCTGCGGCAGCTAATATGGCTGGTGTACCACACACTAGCCAATCGGCTTCCACCTACATGCCCCCAACGTGTTCCGACATGGCCAATGGGTGCAAAATAAAAAGCCATATGCATCCGGTGGGCCCCACCTGTTAGATTCCTTAAGCTGAAAATTAGAATGGCATGTTCGTCATGTTGTTCACAATGGTAGAAACAAATGACTTGGATATCTTGCCAAGTTATTTCTGCTTCTGGCCATCCTTTCGTTTCACAAGATGTGGTCTACCTGATCAGAAGACCGGTGTGATTTTTAAGAAATTTAATCAAGGATGTGGGTCCCACTCGACGGATATCTTGGATCTCTTCCGCATTTGCCACGTTGGCAAATGTTGTGATTTGTACATGGGGTGTTTAATGCGCGCGCGTGGGTTCAGCGAATCTGTATCACTGTAAAATAAAAATATGTAATACTCGCACGAGCTACTGGTGTTCTTGTTAGCGTCAGCATTCTATAAACGTGGAGCCACCTCGCAGTGATCCAAACCATCATCTGGTGCGCTCCACCGTGGATGGGTGACAGTACTGAAAAATCCGTTTCTGATAATCCTAGCCATGTAAACTTTGGTTTTGGAATGGATGGTTAAAAATGAAGTATAGTCATTTGTCCATATGCCATGGGAAACGCCTAAAAGAGAGTGACTGGACTAAAAAAATGAGGTCCACCGCCCGCTCATGGTCGGACCAACGGATGAATGATCTGGATGGACCACTGAAAGGTTAACCAATCACTGTGTATGAGTACCGTGGGTTAACCAATCACTGTGTATGAGTTCTAGGAACCCGTGGGCACCTTTGGAAGTGGATGTCACGTCTGAGGCTTGCAAAGAGCGAGCCTCGGAGGGCACTCGTGGCCGTGGAGTGGCCACGTCTGTCCCTTGAATGTGGACCATCCTTTGAATGGTACACTTGCGGAATAACCAGCGATTTGATCGACATGATCACTATGCCACACCAGCTGGGAAGTGAGGCCCACCTGCTGAGCGGCTCGGATGTCCCAAATTAACATGTTTGGATGCATGAACAGTCCTAGTATTAGAACTTACGACTTACCCTGCGCTTTAACTAATGCCCTGATGCACGGTTGAATCCGATTTCTCCCACGATAAAAAATATTTTTCTCAAATTAAATAATTAACTTAAGAAAGTAATATTATACTTGAAATTGATGATATGAATTGATGTAATGTTTCCTATGGCCATCTAAACTAAAAGGTCTCTCCTCCCCGCTATTCTAATATTAGAGAGATGTAGACAATTTAATGAATATATTTTGATAAATATCACGAAATCTTACAGCCATTCACAATGATGTATCTCAAAGAGATGGAGAAAATGATGAAAATTTCATTTTCTCTCTATCTACATATTTTATCCCTTTTCTTTGATACATACCTGAGAGAAAAGGTATCTAGGGTTTCTCATATCTACTTCTCTATAATAGGATAAAAATAAATGAAGAGAAAGATATGATTTTATGAGAATACCAGTATAGTACTCTATTATCCTATGCATAACTTTGTAATCTATTACGAGGAAAGTGCATTGATTCACCTTCATTTATGTATATACTCATGATCTAACCACTCTACTATCATGATCATCTACTAATGATCATAACTCAGTCAATTAGAAGTAGACCATCAGATTTGGACAATTAAATTATTATTAAGTACGATTAAAGAAGTTTTAATGGTTAAAACAAATTTTCAATAGTTAAACCACCCTTTAACCCCTCCTAAAAAAAAAAAAAACAACAACAACCAGTGTGATGAGCCTAGTGGAAAAACCACTTAATGGGTCTTTGATATGTCCATATTAAATGCATAAACATGTTCATAAGCAAATTATTGAATTCTTTATTGGATTGTGCAAGAATCAACAGTTCTTAATGAAAATACCCAACTATATTCACTTTATTAGCTCCTGTATGGACCTTGTACGATGGGTCAAAGTTGACCAATTAAGATCGTGAACCCTATATTTTATTAGGTCTAAGGATTAATCATTATTTATGCATCATTAGGTCCTGATCTTATGATCACAATCCAAGTTAATGAGCTCCTAGACTGTTGACTCGATCTCAATCTATCACTATAAGTGACCAAAGGTCAAAACTTGGATATTTTATTCATGACACACTCACTCCTGTGTAAGGTAAAGGTAAGGCATAAATCGACACCAAGTCTGATCTTGATGGTGGAAATTGTCCATCCTGACTCAAGTCAGTCCCTCATATTAAATAACCGTACGTCTCATTAGCCGATGTCCACGGGTGTGTCCCATGTACCTATGATGATCGTGATCTAACAGGGTACTGAGATCCATGAACCATGACTCTCCTAGACTAATGATGGTCATGTCCAATCTTAAGTTCCTAGGGATGATAAGAGGAATCACTCCTCAGTAAACCCATAACAAAGATTTAATGTAACTTATACACTGAGAATTAATGAAATGTCTACCAATGACTCATGCTCATCATGATCTATGACTGATATTGCCTTAATCACATCTACATGGTTATCAGATTATAGCACCAGTTCCAATATATCTAAGTTAGTGACCTGGCTTTACCCATGTTAACTTGTAATTGGGCTTATGCTTGAGTGGTTGGTAATAAAAAATTTATGCATAGGAATACACTAATTGAAGTAGTTGGAAGAAAACCGATAGAACAAGGTCTTCTATAGGTTCTCAAGCTATACAAATCGGTTGGATTAACAAAGTTGCAGGTTGGATTGATTGAATATGGTTTCATTTGTAATTTGGGGTTTTACGCCACCCTAAGATTTTAGAGTCTGACCACTTAACTCTAGTGGTTGACTTGGGGCTTTAGTGCTAGGTTTAATGTGGTTTCAAACAATGTAGGGACTGAAGAGCTGATTGAAAGGATTGGGTGGGTTAATGTACAAATTGAATATTCGATTCGATGTGTTCTGTCACAGGTTTTGCCTAATCGGACATTTGAGGATTGATAGACAATGGATCTGATGATCCAAGTCCTGTAATCAGTTTGATGCGATGTGGTCTGCTTGGATGCAGAATTTATTAAGCTTCGAGTTTCTAGAGTTGGGGTTCACCAACAAGTTTATAAGTTATTCAGGTTCATTAACATACAAAGTCAAATCATGTTAAGAGTTTATATAATTAAGATTTTCACTCAAATTTTTAAAATTTTAAGTTGAAAACACGTGTGCGCACTTGTGTAATCATGTGATAAATCGAAACATTTTCTTAGTAACGCTTGAACACATCTAATACCCAAGAATTAGAGGGCTGGGCCATTATATTACATCCATTTTTATAAATCATTTTAGTGCATTATCTTAAAATTAAATCATTTTCATAACTTAAGTGGACCACACCAAAGGAAACAATGGAAATAATAATGTCCACTGTTGAAACCTTCCCAGGGCTCACAATGTCGTTAATTTAGTTGTCATCTTAACCTATCCATAAAATTACACAAACATAGATGAAGGGAAAACACAAATATAAGCTTGATCCAAAACTTCCGTGGCACCTGTCAAGTTTTCAATGGAAGGTGTTCAATTTACATGATTTCTTGTGTGGTCCATTGGAGCTTTGGATATACTTTAATTTTGGGCGCACACATTAAAATGATATGGTAAAACAAATGGACCACGGCGCATGATATTGTAAAAGCGTGGATAAAAGACAAATCACTATGGGCGCCCACAAAGTTTACTCAAGTATGCGGTAATATTGCTTCCTAAGCCTTAAACCCTAATCCACACATAAAAATAAGCCATTTGCTTCCTAAACCTTAAACCCCGGACCCTAAACCAAACAAAAAAAAAAAAAAACAGGCCTTGGCTGTTTTTGGCAACTTAAAATTGCTTATTACTTAAAGGCCTGTTTGGCAAGTATAATTTCAAATTTACATTTTTTGTATAATTGTGAAATGAGACCTTAAATAACAAAAAAATTGCCCCAGCATTTTTGGCCCTTCCGTTGCAATATGACTGATCAACAACAAGACCCTAAAGAAGATGGGCCGGTTGAATTCTAACCATCCGATTATCCATCCACGTGGGTCCCACGGGACGAACCCATTCACGTGCTTACATGAGCCTGACTCGCGAATCGCGACTCGGACAATTTCCCGATTCACATCGGGTTTCGCGTACGCAAAACGCCAACAGAAACGAACGCGATTAGAAGAAAATCCAAATCACGAAAGTTCCCTCGCTCACTCACCCTTTTATGCTCTCTTTCTCCTTATCTCTCCCGAAATCCTGTCTTCAAACCAAACTCTTCTCTCTCTCTCTCTCTCTCTCTCTCTCTCTCTCCGATTCGGCTGCTGAAATGGAAGCAGAAAAGAGCTCGAGTCCTCGACCCAAGATAATGGTGACGAACGACGACGGGATCGACGCACCAGGCCTACGCGCCATCGTCCAAGCCCTCATCTCCACCGATCTCTACGATGTCCTTGTCTGCGCTCCCCACACGTCCGTACGCCACTTCTCTAATCTGTAATCGACCCGAGGATGCCCTTACCATACTTGGCTTCTTTCAGTTTTTAATGCAGGTGGGGCCCCTGGTTCGTTCATCCAGACCATTTGCCTTTCAGTCCCCAATACAGATGGATAACACCCCACAGGTCTCCTCCATAGGCCTATCCCACCTCTTCAATTTCAAGCAAGTGAAGAAGGCCCAAAATGGGCGGCAATGATCATCCGATCTGGGAGAATTTTTTCAAGGGCAATAAATCTATGGAGGGTCACGTCGGACCAACGGTCCAGATTACCGAACCATGAGTCCTACTTGTGGAAACTGAGAGCCAGAGTATGCTGTCAGAATCCTCGGGCTGAGGACACTTCCTCTCCTGATACATCTACATCTTTTCAATTGAGTAGTCTGAACGATACAGCCATCGGAAATTCAGGCTGCAATTGGGCCCTGCTAAAGTACTGGGCTGGGCCCGTCTCTGAATAAAAACCAAACGAGGATCAGCGCCCTAATGAGGAGTGTAGTTCTCGGCTAGTGGGTCATGTATGATTGGGCCTGCTCTTATGTCGTGGGCCCGGCCTGGTCAAGCCTGGCCCAGTTTCAGACCTTTTTGTAACATACTATCATAAGCTGTCTCTACAGATTTTGGGTTAGTGAGAACAAAATTGGATTTTTACAGTGTCAGCGCTGGTAGTAGTATGGATTTGTAGTCTACGTTTGGATGCTCAATCTAAATGAATCGCAATAATTTATGGAGCTGCCCCATTCTAGTAAAAATTAAGAGCCAGGCAACCTAATAGAAATTCAGATAATCTCTAGCGGAGCTTGAAATATATTGAACTTGCAATCGGGATTGGCCATTGTTACCCACTAACATGGCCTGGCATCCAGGTTGGTTATTTCCCCTATGTTTTACTGAATCATTTCAATTCATTCCAGCTAAGCGTCCAAACACATCATTACTATCTGGTCTTTATCCATGAGTTGGATGACGTGCATGCTCATCACTAGTCTTACGGACTGAGTGGTTTGATTACAGCTGCCATGCATGCATAGATGGATACATATGTTGAACAGAGCACAAAAAATCAGCCTCAAATTGATTTGACTTTGATTCAATTTATGGGGGCCTATCATGAGTAAGAATTATTGAAAATGGAGATCAATACTATCGCGAGTAAGAATTATTAAATACGGAGATCAATAACTTCTTATTGAGCAGTCAGTTGTTCAATGCTGTGTAGGGGTCTGGACGATTTCGTTGCATGTAGTTAAAAACACCATAGAATTCATAACATTCACCATGGCAGTAATTGAAGTCCCAGGATCCACACACGTACCAGCGAAATCTGGGATAACCTGTTTTTAATTTTTAATTTTATTTATTTTTTATCATGGCAAGTTGGAATTATATGTAGAAATAGAAATCTAAAACATAGTTAGTGGAGGTAGGTGGTCATGGGAAGAGTTCAAATACGCATATGCTTCTACTTCATGCGAGTTTATTACATTGAGTTGTTTCCTTGTCACAATCTTTTGTGAAGTGCTTCACTAAAGCTGGCTGGTTAAATATGTCAGACTGCCACCATATATGAATAGAGAACCGGTCCCCTATGATGGGCTGTAACACAACCACCTGACTTTTTATGCTTTCAGAGTTTTTGTTTCCACTTTTTCCTTTGAAAATATCAGATATTTTCAAGGGAAAAATGATTGTAAAAAAGGTTGTAGGTTAAGTTAGTCTAGGACTGGTTTAAATAATGCCAATGGGTGTAGCAGTCGAGAGTATTGTATGGTATTCTTATTAGCCTTTATATTTGATGCACCTCTAGCTTGACACAAGAGGCAATGCCAAGAAATAAACTGCTTGAATTGTTATCGTGTTAGTCTTCCAGATATTCCATGTATCTTCTACCTATTTATTTGGGTCCTTTTGTTTGTTGGGCACTCTTTTGGTAGAGAGAGGTCGGCTTCTAGTCATGCCATCACATGGCGTCAAACCATTTTTGCCAACCGAGTTGAAATTCAGGGAGCAACAGCCTATGCAGTTTCAGGTTTGCTGTGTTTTTCAACAGATTATATTAATTTTCTTGTATTTGAACTTTGTTTATATTTGTATTGGATAAATTCTTTATACTATTCTCCATTATTTGAACTCATGCTCATTCTTTGGTTTAGCATGTGATAAGTATCACTCCCTCACTTACTGTAGACAAGCATGACGTATTCTCCTTTTGTGCTTTAATCAAATTTAGTCATTCTGTTGTGCATTATGCCCATGCTACCTTCCTTGTTACAGTGGAATCCAAGTTGAAATCAACCACTCAAGCCTATAATTTTTAATTCATGTTGATCAATATTGGTAGCATCAATATTGAAGTTCTGACTTTGCTTTTGAATATATGTTTTTTCTTATTTATTGTGATTGAAGGAACCCTTAAGACGGGTTTATGCAGCTTTATACTACAGTTTTATTGTTTTTTTTTTTCCCTGCATCAGAGGTGGCATGTTTTACAATGATATGATCTCTTCTGCGGTTATAACTTTAATTGGCTTTGATTGTCATGGGTTGCAACCATTTCAATCTGATATGGTTGTTTTTTTTTTTTTTTTTGGTCTTCCAAAAATAGGGTCATCTCCCCATAGCCACCATTGATCACCTACATAGTCGCTCAAATTTGCATGCTGATTTTGATGGATGGAACCTCTCTTGCAACCCTTCTTTCCACACAATATCTGCAATCCTCTTCAGATTCATTTAGCACAAGAACTGATTTGTATTGCTTGGTTTTGTCCACAGTTCTACCCCCAACCTTATTTCTTGTCAGACAAAGTTCATCAAAGACGATTAAATTTTTGTGTTTAACTGATTATTTGTAGCTCTGCCCCTGTCATTACTTTTGTTTGTGCATCGTCTATATCACTTTTTATAGTATGAAGGTGGCGCTATCAAATCCTAGGCTTTTAAATGGTGGTTCTGCAAACTGATCATCTTGAAACTGTTGTGTCCTTAAAGCCAGTTCCCGGACTTGCTGCTACTTTTGCATTTTCATTTGTCAAATCAGTCCACAGGTATCCTTCAATCGATAGGAACCCTCAAACATCAAATGGCTTCACACAGAAGTAAGTTGTTGGAGAGAAGTATGGGGTTTTTAGCAAATTGCGCTTCATTCATCTGGCAAGGTGCAGCTGAATTGGGTGGAAGTAGACTGGCTTTTCTTGACAGTATATGTTTTCTTTTGTTGGCGAAGTGCAGCTGTTTTCTTGACAGTAATATATCGACACAATATATGGGTTGTTGCTTGTTATGGATCTGATGTCATTCTTTATTTGCTTGGCAAACTCATAATATGGAAGTGATCTACTTTCAGTAAACCATTCATCTCCTTATTATTATAGGTTATGAGATGGTAACATGAAAATATACAGCACCAATATTCATGTTGCTATTATAAATGTTTCTAACCAGAACTGAATTCTATTGTTTTCAGGAACGCCGGCAGATTGTGCTTCCCTAGGAATCTCTAAAGCACTCTTTCCGGGCCAAATTCCTGATTTGGTAGCTCATAGAACTTTTATTTCAAAGAAAGTTCTCATGTTTGTAAAGAGTTTTCACTTAGGCAACATCTACATTTTCCATGGTCGTCTGTCGGGCCCACAGTTCAGTGAGTCCAGAAGGTTGGTCTGTTGGCCCCACCTTGGATGTATCTTGCCCGAAAGATCTCATTGATTGGTAACCTACAATTAGTTGGTTCATAACAGAAATGAAGCACTGGTCCACATTCAACTGTAGGGAAGGCAATGGGCTGGGCCTGGGCCAGGCTAAATCAACATTTTCAATAGGCCTGGCTCACCAGTTCAAAATCTAGGCCCAAGGCCCGCCCATTACCTGGTCTATTCAACTGAAAGAGGCCAAAGGTTGGATGTCTTGGATCTTCTAACTGGGAGATCTTTGGGGATGGTAGTGGGCCCCATCAGAATGGAAACTCGATGATGCATTACCTGTCTCGGGTTGATGATGATGTTATTCATACTTTATAGAAGTTAAGAGTGTGTTACAAGCTTCCTACTTTGCAAAACTTGCCACATGACCATGTTTTAATTCGTTACCTATTGCCATCTTTAATCTGATACATGATAACAGGTAGTCAGTGGTATCAACATGGGTAGCAATGCTGGATATCACATGTTAGTAACATGTCCTTAGCTCATCCTGTTTTTTTACTATTGTGCACCTTACTATTGCTTATTAGTAACAAATCCTTCTTTATCTATGATTCTTAAGAAGCATCATATGATTCGATTCATAGATGGTTTGATTGTCATTGTAGTCGCTAGTTTCGGGCCCATAGTTCAATGGTAGACAAGGCGTGTTTCAGCATTGAGGTCTCAGTTTTGACTTTCGAGCTCAGCTTACCTATAAAAATAAAATAAATTAAAAAAAAGGAAAAGAGAAATCGTTTCCTTGTTCCGGCTATTTTGGGCTGCCTTTCTCATCTCCACCATAGCCTTGTCCTACCTATTTTGCACCGGCTTTCTCATGATTGCTTGGCAATTTATGGACCAATCAGCGAACATATGTTTTCTTGCTACTTCATTATGATTATGCTGAGATGTAGTAATTTAGTTCTAAGGAGCAACCATGCACCATATTCTTGCCAATTGCTGATCTGTTATCTTCCTTCTTTGACACCTTTGTTCATATCATAATCATAGATTTGGCAAAAACAAATCCCTCATTTTCCTTTTCTAAATTATCAGCAAAAATATCTAAGATCTGACTGATGTGAGAAAGCCGTTTTCTACACTAACCATTCAAATTTTCTACTTTTGATTTTACCTTTGTTGAGATATAGTTTATAAGGGCTGCCTCTTTATAATAAAAGGAATGTGAGAAGCTTATTTGTAATTTTATAAGTCTTTAATAAAAGAAAGAGAATAGGGTAGCAGGCCCTAGCTTCTCCTTTTCTCTTTTCATTCATTCTTCATTCTTCTTTCTCTTCCTCTCTCGTATTCTTTTCCTCTTTCAATCTTCCAGTTGTAGCATCTACCCTCATTTTCTACTTGGTATCAAAGCAAGTTCGGGAGTTTTTGGGTCGGACTCACTGTTGACGTCATCATGCCATATGGGTGACATCAGCAGTGTACCTTCAGCTAGGTCCCTTGATGGAGAACATTATGGGATTTAGAAGAGGATGGTTTTAGAAGATTTTTGGTGATTTTTTCCACATTTATTGGTTTGTATTTAAAGGTGTAGGTGTAGGTGTGTGTGTGTGTGTGTGTATATTTCAAAATAGAGATTGCTCAAAACCGTGGGCCGTTTTATTTATTTATCTCTGGCTTGTGTGTTTTTTATTTATTTATTTATTTTTTTTGTTGGGGGGGGGGGGGGGGGGGGGGGGTATTTTTTCCACATGAGTTTGGTGGATCTGACTATTTGATTTCTTTAGAAACAAGAATCTTTTTTTTTTCCCCATTAAGATTTGAAAGAATTATGATAAAATTGATGAAGATAAGGTGTCATACAACCTTGTTCTTGGTTGGATCTTTTCATCTTCTGGTGAATATTTTTTGCTACTCATTGTGAATATATAAGGATTATTTTGTGGGAAGATGTTGACTTCCAATTTCGGGGCCGCAAGTTCATCTGTTTCCAGGGACTCAAGTTTCTTTCTTACAATAGGTTTCTATGGCGACCAACCTTAGTGGCCAATCACAATTGGGAAGTTGGATTGCATGAATTTCTTTAAATGGTCTCAATCCATCAAGATGTATATCGGCGGGCGAGGGAAACTAGAGTATGTGAATGGTCGGGTTAGAGAATCAGTTATGGTCGCTTCCTACTACTATAAGTGGGAATAAGAAAATTTGATGGTAATGTCTTGGCTTCTTAGTTCAAGCAACCTCATATTAGTAGAGGTGTTCTATTCCTGCGGACGACTAAAGAAATCTAGGATAAACTTTCCGGCACTTACTCCTAGCAACAGAATATTGCTTGTGTCTGTATGTTACCTCAGGACATTGCTACTATCCGTCAAGGGAAAAACTTTGGCTACATATTACTCCATTCTATAGGGCCTGTGGGAAGAGTTGGATCACTACCAATTATTACAATGAGATACTAATGCTGATAAGAAGAGAAATAAAAAACGGGTTTAACAAAATCAAATATTTGATTTTTTTGCTAGGTTGAATTTTGAATATGAATTGACCCATTTGTAGATTTTCGGGAGAAATGAACTTCCATCATTGGACCAAGTTTATTCTTTGGTGTAGATTGAGGAAAGCAGGAAGGTGTGAAACCAATTCCTTCTAGCAGAGACCACTCAACCCTTGTAATCTCTTTTGGTCACCCTAGGGGTGGAAAATGACCTAATCGGAAGAATAGAGCGCCTGATGAGAATCACAAGTTGAAATGTGATCATTATGGAAAAACCCCGCATACGTGGGAGACTTGTTGGGATCTCCATGGTCGACCAACAAAGTTCAACATCTCGGGACAGTTGTCTTCATCTAGTGTTCTTGTTACTGCCTTTGCTTCTCCTTCGTCGGGTATTCCTTAGTACTTTCTCTGCCATATTTGCTCCTCTCCCTGGACAATCTTCATCAACTGTGGACAGCTTATCTTCCGTGGACTTGGAACGCCTCCACAATCTTCTTTCCAACTGGAAGGTTGCTTCCACTTCATTTTCACAGTCAGGTATGCTTGCGTTGCGTCTACTAACCTTGTCAATCATCCTTCATCTAGTCCATCTTGGGTCATCGATTCAGGTGTGTCTGGTCATATGACAGGTTTGTCATCGATTTTTTTTTTTCCGTTATACAGTCTGTCATCTGAAAGGGATAAAGTGAGAGTTGTGGATGTATCCTATCTTACATTTTTGGAAAGGGTGATATCAATCTTAATGATCACTTATCTTTGTCTTTTGTGCTTCATGTTCTAAATTTATACACAAATTTTCTGTCTATTGTCTTATCAAAAATTTGAATTGCCGTGTAACTTCCTTTCCACTCATTGTGTTTTCCAAGACTTGGTGACAAGGAAAACGATTGGGAGTGGTCGTGAAGCAGATGGTCTCTACCTTTTGGATGTTTCTGGTTCTTATGCAACTTTTCACCTTAGTAGTCTTAGGGGCTGCTTGACATCTCTACTAATAAGAGTTTATTTGCTTATTCTAAAAAATTAAACATGAGAAGCAGCCGCCACACTCTTACGTTATCTATAGAGAGCTGAACACCATTCCAGGGCCACAAAAATTGCATAACTGATTGGGGTGCTGACCAGCTAATGTCGAATAGATTGAAAATATGACTCTAAAGCTGGCTAGCAAAAGGGCAATGGGGGAGAAGATGATCTACGGATTCCGCACTTCTCATACATAGAAGACATGTTCGGAAGAACTTTGAGAAAGCCAGATTATATTTTAGTAAGATCTTACCGAGAGGGAACCCGAGGTTGATGCTGACCATACCAAAGAATCATAAGAGCCTGGAGAGGGGCAAATGTGTTTGAGGTGCTGGAGAAGACTTGCAAAGTCATCGCATTCTGAATCTGATAGCCCTCTCTTACATGGAGGGCACCATGCTCCCCTACCTTTGGAAGCATAACACCAATCCACTGTGATATTTGAATGCGATGATAAAGCTGCTAGACTCAGGAAGTCTTCCTTAAGGGGCCTCGATCCACACCACAAATCCTCCTAGAACCTAATACAGTCTCCTATACCTAAAGAATAGGCTGATGAAGCAATAACTGAAGGGGAAACTGCTAGAATGCCTCTCCATATCGCTGAAGATCGGTATAACAAAGACTTCTTTATCTCCCATCCTCTATCTTCCAGCCTGTATCTGTGAGCTAAGAAATCTCTTCACACTCTTTCTTCTTCGACCCCAAATCTCCACTGTCACTTTCCAAGCAAAGCCGCCTTCATAGACTCGAGATCCCTGAGCCCTGCTCCACCTTCTGCTAGAGGCAAGCATACGTCACTCCATCTCAAAAGATGGAATTTATGTTGTTCCTCCACCCCTTGCCATAAAAAATCCCTCCTGAGTTTTCTCAAGTTTCTCTACAACTGATTTCGGGCATTTGAAAAGAGACGAAATAAGGAGGGATCTTTGAAAGAGCCGCCGTAATGAGAGTAATGCAACCAACGAATGATAACTGCCTCCCTTTCTATCTTGATAATTTCCATTCAAACTCTCAGCCACCTTGTTCCACAAATGTTTGGGAGGTTTCCCCACGCATAGGGGGAGACCCAAGTAGGAAGAAGGGAAGGATGCCGATCTACATCGAAAAATAGATGCAAAGGAAGATGTTTCTTCTAGGGATAGCCCTATCCCCAACATCTCACTTTTGAGCATATTGATCCTCAGCCTGGAAACCTCCTCAAAACAGCCCACTATTTTTCACAAGTTGTCTATCTTGATTGGATCTGCCTCGCACATTAAAAGTGTGTTGTTTGCAAATTGCAGATGAGATATGGTGGGTCCAAACATCGAACTATGGAATCCCAAAATCAGTTCTAGTTTCTGGCCTTTATATAACATTGTGCTGAGGGCTTGTGCTTCTACTATGAATATGAATGGAGATAATGGGTCACCCTACCTTATACCCCTCGATGATTTGAAGAACCCCTTGGGTGTTTCGTTGATCAAAAACCAAAAATAAGCTGAAGATGTGCATTCCCCCATCCAATTAATCCATTTTTCGCTACAACCAATCCTTCCAACATATAATTCATAAAGTCCCAATTGACATGGTCGTACGCCTTCTTGATGTCGAGTTTACACACTACTCCTTTTTTTCTTTGCCTCGAATCTTCCATCAATGCATTCATTGGCAAGAAGGGCACAGTCCAAGATTTGCTTGCCAGCAATAAAGGCCCCTTGGTTGTCCGAAATAACCTTAGGGAGGACCTTTCTAAATCTCGAAGCCAACACTTTTGTAGGGGCTCTCGATGAGGCTGATGGGCGTATAATCATGCAAGGAATCTGCCCTTTCCTTCTTTGGAACAAGAATTATGAAAGTTGCCCCCATACCTCTAGGAAGATTCCCTTTGGAGTCGAATTCTTGAATGAAGTCGGTCACATCTTTCATAACCACTTCCCAAAAAACTTGGTAGAAATGAATAGGAAAACCATCCGGGCCTAGAGCCTTATCGCTTCCCAACACATCAATTGCTTCCTTGATTTCCTACTCTTCTATATGTCTCTCTAGATACGTCTTATCGTGATCTGATATCTTGCGGAAATATAAATTGTCTAAGACATGGCGTTCTAATTCATAAACCATAGGCACACCATCAAACTCAAAGAAGCAAAATAATTGTAAGTAAAATTACTTGGTTGCTTTGTTGTTCTAGCTAATTTTGCCGTCTCTCTTCCAAATAAACCATAAGCCATAAACAATTTTAAACTTATTCATTTGCTCACCCATGATGACCCTTTGCCTTGAATCCGGGACTATTCTTTCAATACAATCATACAAGTTGGTGTTAATCTCTAAATCCAGATGAAAATTGTTGTCATATTGAAATTTAGGATTTAAGAAATAAGCAGCTGCATATAAGGGTCTATGCAACTAAAGACTCCCCTGTTGGTGTATGATTTTTCATATGGCCGAATATCGCTTCTTCGCCTCTCTTAAGTTCTTTGCTATAGCCTCTTTCGCCCAATCCATCGCTTCATAAATATATCTCATTGCAGCCTCTCATCTGAATCAACTAACTGTAGCACCTTGACCAATGGGAGAGTGGTCTTCAAGAAAAACTTGATAGATGATCAAAAATCTACATCGGCCAAAACTATGTCTTGAATATGCTTTCCCTTTACGTTCTTGGAGAAACTGTTGCCTTCTCGTTTTTTTGAGGTAAACACTCAAGCCAATTCTATTTTCATGGATGCTTTTCAAAGTCAAGTAACATGTAGCAAACCGTGTTACGGCCGGTCTTATCAACTCCTCCTTTGTGTGTTTCCTCATTAAATTCAAAATCCAATAGTGTTTGTAAATATAAACTGTTATAACCATTGTTTTTGCCACGATCCCTAAATGAACTTGCAACTTTGCAATGTCTGCAAGCATTAAGTCTATGCAATGGGCCGCACATGGAGACCAAAACGTCTCTATTTTCTATTAACATTTACCCACCTTCGTATAGGTGGATGTGCTATTTGTAACGGCCTGTATTACGTCTCTTGCCCCACTTCATCAATAACTGACTTGAGTAAGCCTGACAAATTGTCCACATTTTTTTAAAATGTTAGACGTATCAACAGATCTAAAAAATATAGTACTAGTTGGACTATTAACAAAAAAATTTGTAATAGACCGATTCACTCCATTGATCCACCCATCTGACATTATTGTGCATCCGGTGCTTGCCCATTCCTTCTTACAAATATCAATAGATTTCTCTATCGACTCAACTTCCATCTTAAAAAAATTATTCCTTCGTGATATGACAGAAGCTTCAATCCCGACCCAAATGTAGCAACCGCTTCTATCATAGGTGTGAAGAATGGGCTGTTTACAAGGTTAAAGGTAGAGCATTCACATGTAAGAAATGATAAATGGAAATGCACACACTGTCTCTATATCCCTTCTTCTAGATTTTATTTAGACTGGCTTGTTGTTTTTCTTTTGGTCCACTCTTTCTTCCCATAAAATCATCCACAGTTCTTTTTCTTTTTCGTCCACCCATTTCATCTGCATCATCAATAATAGGAACTCTTGCAACATCGTACGCCATTTCTTCTAGTTGTTTCTTCTCACTAACATTACAATCCAACAAATTCTTGAATTTTTCTGCTATATCATCACTGATTTGTGGATATGCCGCTACATTTTACTTCATTTGGGCTAGGTGATGTTTCATTTGAAATACACCTCCCCAATATGCTTTCTCACAAAAATTGCATCTTAGCTGGAGATTATTTTTCGCATCCATTTTTGAAGAATATTCCCATGTAAGATCATTGTCCTTGGTCTTTGATTTATTTCCCATCTCTAATGCTCAACAATAATCAACACATACGTGATAAGCCTACATATTAAGGGAAAGAACTATTTAGGCCAATACAAACATAAAAGATTATAAATGATTAAAAAATGAGAAAATTATTGAAATAAATGCGAAAAATCTTGAAAACAAAACTATTTAGGCCCACACAAATTTAAAATATCACATCTCTCTCAAAAGAAAGAAAAGAAGTGATATTATAATGTATGTGGGGCCCAAATAGCTTTTAAAAGCAAAAGTCTTAAAAAAATATCAAACACTGAAAAAACCGAAATATACTATTTTTTTCTTCTGAAAATGCATATTCTCACCTAAATATGAAAGAAATGAAATAGAAAAGATTAAATGATTATTTTATATGTATTCTTACCTATTTTAATGTAGAAATTGAATGCAACAAGCGGCGTTCAATTCTGTTGAGTGACGAAGAAAATATGTTGTTTTCTTTTTGTAGGTTTCCTATGACTCACAACCTCCAAAAGTCTCCAAAATCT
Organism: Magnolia kwangsiensis; assembly: GCA_037074715.1. Taxonomy (NCBI): domain Eukaryota; kingdom Viridiplantae; phylum Streptophyta; class Magnoliopsida; order Magnoliales; family Magnoliaceae; genus Magnolia; species Magnolia kwangsiensis. Next base: position 106,656,232 of record CM073581.1, read on the forward strand.
CTCAAAAGTAGCAAAAGAAGTGATATTCTAATCCATGTGGAGCCTAAATAGCTTTTAAAAACAAAAACCCTAAAAAAATTGCAAAAGGGAATTATTTTTTTTTAAAATTTCCATGGGAAAATGCCGGTTTTTTGACGCAAATATCAAATCATACGATTCCGACTCGAATCGTACGATAATAGCCCATTTGCGATTCAACAATATGATCTATATTGTACGATCGTATGACGATTCAAATCGTATGATTTGAATAATAAATCGTACGATATTTGACAACACCGTCTATACACAAGTTATCTCTCAATAACTTTGCTTACCTTTTGTAACGACTGAGAATCAGCTTGCTGACATTTTCACTAAGGGAGTTGTTAAGACAAAGTTAGAATCTATTCTTAACAAGCTTGGCATGATAAACATTTATGCCCAACTTAATGGGGAGGATAGAGATAGAGTTTATAAGGAGCGCTTTGTAATAAAAGGAATGTGAGAGGCTTATTTGTAATATTGTTATAAGCCATGCCAAAATGCAAGGCGAATTAAATATGAGCAGTGGCCCAGCAACAACTGCGTAGTCATCTGATCAGTGGCAAATGTGGTGATGGAAAATGCGGCAAATGTGCAAATGTGGTGATCGGGACTTTTGGTGGTTTGCAACCATGTTGATAGGCCATACCAAAATGCAAGGTGATTTAACTGAGTAGTCATCTGATCAATGGCCTGCAGAAGGAACAGTTGTACAAATGGTCCACATGCAACCAAAAAAACTCACAACAACTGGACAACCAGAGCTGTTCACCCACTGCAATTTCTATCCTGTAGCTCATCCAGTGGCCCAGCAGATACATCAGTCACGGTCACCACACATCTTTGACATGGGTGCAGTGGGGTTGGAGTTGCATAGAAACTTAATGATGCAAGCTGCATAATAGCATTTCTCATTTGATTTTAGTTCAGTTAAATAGTCATCATGCACATCCGTTTGTTATTTTGTACTTCGACTGAAATCAAGCATAATGGTGGATTCTTCAAGTTATTTTGGTTGCATTGTCTCTTTAAATATATTGTTATGAGCAGGATAACAGCACTCTTGAACTTTTTTATTTTATTTTCCTTTTGGATGTTAACTTGGTTAACCATTTCACCAATTACATGTGCGTGTTTTATAAACCGGTGGTTAGCCGTGACTTCTGCTTATTACCCAGATGGAATTTTCTTCCTTTTTCTACACTTGCAGTGTGTACTCTGGGACAGTAGCTGGTGCTCGAGAGGCGTTCTTATATGGGGTGCCTTCTATAGCTATATCATTAGACTGGTATGTACAACTGTACAAATACATCTGTCATCGTGTGACTGAAATCATGCTAATACCTTTTTTTCAAACTTGGAGCCCTTAGACAGGAAAATGAATGAATTAATAAGAGGAGATTGAAGTAGCTGTTGCCTACCGTATACATTTTTAGCATTTCATTTCATAGTTAATAGGTATGAAGCGGTTACACGTAAGTTTGTTGGCATTTTCTTCTCCAGTTGTGACCATTTGTTTGGAAAACCTCTAGGTTTTCTTTGTTAGAATTGTGGTTGCCTGACTTGGTGTTTAAGTTTTCATAAAACTATTTCCAAGGCCCCGTCTCCAATTGTTTCTTGTGCTTTTCTTTTTCTTTTTTTAATCAGCAGGTTGTTATCCTGCATGGACATGCTTAAATAGATGACTCGGCTGAGTTGATGGAAAGCAGTCCAAAACAAACATAAAGAATACTTAGAATAAAAGGAATGGGACGAATTAGTAGGACAATATTCCTATGGAGAATTAAGGCAGCCTTGGCTGGCCTCCTGTCATAGTTTAGGCAGTGGTGTGGGCCTGTTTTCTCTTGGGCTTTTGCTCCTTTTTTAATAAATTATTTGTTCTCTGTGCGTGTCTCTTCTCTCTCTTCTCTCTCTCTCTCTCTATATATATATATATATATGTGTGTGAGGCCGACCTCATGGGAACTTCCCATGAGGTCGAGCTGTGTGGGCCCCACCGTGATGTGTGTCGAACATCAACACCGTGAATTTGATGGGTCCCCTTTAGGGCCTGTTTGGATTCGTGTATAGTATTGTATTGTATTGTATTTGGGTACTGTTCACGTATGCATTGGACGGTTTTCAGAATACATCCAAATCAAGTAAATACTAATCAATGTTTGGATTGGAGGTATTGGTTGGTATGGTATACAATACCTTATACAGATCAATGTTTGGATAAGAGGTATTAAAACTCGGTACTATACAATCCTTCAAATTGCAACTCTACTAGTACGGACGGTCAACCCACGTTTGGGTAGCAACGGAAACGGATTGGCATCCCCTGACACCAGCCAATGGCTGGTGGTCGTTGCTCTGTGGGGCCCAAAACTTTGTATTGTTTTCATCCATTCCGTCCATCTGTTTTGGATCAAGCAGATTTTTGTTTTGTCCCTTCAGCTGGGCCTGTATGACCTAATCAACGGAGTGGATGTAAAATAAACAGCACAGTGGGCCTTAGGAGGATTTTAATGGTAGATAACTAATCACTATTTTTTCATGTGGTGTGGTCCACTTGAGATTTATATACCTCAGTATTTTTGGGATCAAGCCCTAAAATGAACTTAAAAAATGGATGAATCCAATGGATGAAACACATACATCATGGTGGGGCCCACAGAGCACCGACCACCAGCCCCATCTCAAAAGAAACACTCATCTCAAAAGAATGCTAAAAAAACCTCAATCTCCACATCGCCACTCCAACAAATCAAACAAAAATAGGAAAAAAAAAAATCCTTCAAATAGGAAAAAAAATTAATAAACCAACTCTAAAAATAAATAAATAAATAAATAAATCATCAAAATCAAATCCACCCAAAACAATAATAAAAAAGAAAAATAAAACTTTCCAGAAAAATAAAACTTACATGAATTCAATTCAAATCAGATGAAACCCACGACCGAAATCACGACAACTCTCAAAACAAGAGCTTATCAAATGGAAAAAGAAGAAGAAGAAGAAGAAGAAGAAGAAAAAGAAAGAAAGAGAAGATCTTCTGTACCTGGAATTGAAGTATTGAATCAATTAGTGTACGATTTCTGGTGAGAAAATCATGATATTAGATCATTTCATGGAGTTTAGACAAGACCCACATGAGGAGAATTAAGAGAAGTGTGGATTTTAACAGCTCTCAAGTTCAAATCTTCCTGGCTTTCATGCAATAAAAAAAAAAGAAAAAGCATCCCAACTGAAAAAGCAGAGAGGAGAGAGAGTGGGCCCATAGTCTCTTTTGTTTTTTTATTTTTTTGAATAAAAATAAATAGCCCCTGGAGTTTTGGAAAACTCATCCACTGCCTGCCGAATACAGTGCAATGAAGACTGCAGTATTGATAGACTGTTTACATCCTGACAATACTTTACCGCCTTTTGAAATTTTTGGCTCGCGGCTGAATTTGCGCGCATGGGATTCAATTCCTATTCACTCTAATCCAAACACAGTAAATGTCACATCATACCATTTAATACGATACAATACAACCGAAAATGCATATCCAAACAGGCCCTTAGGTTATGGGATATCCCAAAAATCAGCCGTATACGGAACTCAGGTGGGCCGTACCATCCAAAACCATGTGAAGACATGCCTAAAATATATAAAAGTACTTGTGGGGCCCACCTAAGTTTTGGATGTGGCTGAAACTTGGTTTGACCCCTCATCCAAGTGGGACACACAATATATGGTCTGGATTTATGAACCACATCTCGGTGGGCCCATTAAATGCTTATGAATGTTTTAATGGGAGGGTTACCTCTCTCAACTGTTGTATGTGGTGTGGCCCCCCTAAGTCATGGATTGACTTGATTTTTAAGCCCGTGGCCCACCATGGAATGGTGCATATGACTAATGGGATAGATGTTCAACACACATCACGGTGGGGCCCACACAGCTCAACCTCATGGGAACTTCCCATGAGGTCGACCTCATAGTACCATTTCCCATATATATATATATATATATATATATATATATATATATATATATATTTCTATGAAGAAGGAAGAACTTCCCCTATCTTTTAGTCTCTCTATATCTATCTATCTATCTATCCATCTGTCTACATAGATACATGGTTGCATGCATGCACACACACACACACACACACACACACACACATTAGATGGAAATGCTTTGACTTTTATCTGTCTACATATATACATGGTTGCATGCATGCATTCACACGCACATGTGCACACACAAACACGCATTGGATGGAAATGCTTTGACTTTTCATCGCTTACTAGGGAAATGAACTTTCAGGGTGGAAGGTAGGAGCAGCATTAGTGACTTCAAAATCGGAGCAGAGGCTTGTTTGCCCATCATAAATGCAATCATTGCTGAGATCAAGAACAGAACCTTTCCTCAAGGATCTTTTTTAAATATAGATTTGCCAACAGATGTTGTACATCATAAGGTAATTTTCGGGACTAGATTATATGTTATTTACACTTTCATCTGTTGATAACATTCTCCAAAGATAATCTCTTTATCTTCAGACTTCTATATGGAAGCTACAGGTAGTGGTCATATATCTTACCATCTGTTCGTCAGTCAAAAGACTCAAGCTCAAGTTATTTGTGCAGATCTCAATTCAACCAAAAAAAAAAAAAAACTCTAGAGTGGGGAAGAAAATTTAAAAAATAGATACCTCATTTCTGTGTTGGTATTGGTGCGCAGGAGATTGTGTACTAAGATCTCCTGCTGTCCAGAAGTGGTGTGGGAATACAATGCACATTCAGAATAGGATTTCTGTGAATTTATGAAGAAGTGGGTGAGAATCCCATTTCGATGTAATAGAGATTCCCACCACCATTGGTGGGTGGTGGTAGTTTTTTTTGATGCACAGTCCCTTGTGTACCAATTGGTGCAACCATTTCCCAAGAAATAGATATCAAATGTTATTTTTGGTTTCCTTCAAGTTTCTTGAACTTTAATGGATTTCATTGATCATTTTATTTGAATGGTGTCTTTCACTCCCAAGTTTCTCAAAGCTTCTTCTATGTGCCATGCTGGCACCCAATATGAAGTCCATTTTGCTGCCTATAAATAATGCTGGTTTATCATGAGAATGGAATCTTGTTTGATGAATCGAGTGAGTCAGTGGTATAGATTCCTAGCTTGAAAGTGGTCTCAGCGCACATGCAGAATTGAACTTTGTCAAGAACTTCATACAATCAGAGATTCAGCTACCGTATATTAGTGTGGAACTTCATAATCTTTTGACCCGAATGCAAGTAAACCCTGAGCTTATTAAAAGAACCAAGTAATCAGCTGTCAAACCATCTAGTTTGTCAATAATTTGACACTGACAGTTCCATTTGTGGCAATTTATTTGCATTTTGGTAGTGTATACCCAAAGATAATTATGACGCTGTCACGATTCTTTTATTTCTTGTGGTCTCCTATAGGGTTATAAGCTGACCGAACAAGGAAAGTATATGATCAGAGTTGGGTGGAAGCAAATCACCCCTAGCACTCAAGGCAGAAGGAGTACATTAACCATGGATATGGAGGCTGACTCAATAAAAGGGTCAGAAAAGAGCTCATCAACTCCATCACAAGAACACCTTGTGTTCAAGAGAGAGGTTCGATCCCTTTGTTGCAAAATCTTTATTTGCAAGAACTTGTTAGTTTACTCTTGAAGCTTATCGACTCATAACTTTAAGCTTCTCATTTGTAATTGCTGATTTTAGTCTCTTGAAGAAGCATATAATGCCTGATTGAGCAATTTGTTTGGCTCAATAAACCCTACATGCAGGGCCTGCCTTTTTGTGTCCAAAATGTTGATGTGGTGGGCATCATTTTGGGTAAAAAAATATCCCCCACTTCTGTAATTTCCATTTGCAACTCACAAATATGATGGCTTATGTTCATCGAACAAAAATAAAAGAAAAAAAAAACGAAAGAAAAAAAAGCCATTTGTTTCAATCGAGCATCGTAAAAATTTATAGTTTCCATCTTTTCATCTACATGACTTCCATGTTAGAATTCAAGTGATGCTTGTTATTCACTTTTCATGGCTATCATTTTTGTTTTTTCTGGAAGTTAAATTGATTGTGTTTCACTGAAGTAAGATATCTAATATTGTTGTTTTAAAACTTTTTCCATTAAGCTAATCTTCGCATAAGCAAGGATTGCCGGAAATATATATTGATATAGTGATTTGAGCTGGGATGTGCACCAGTAGGGGTTGATTAACCCCACAAGCCCAGCCAATCTACACTACAAGCAATGTGCGAGGATTGCCATGGTGGTGGACATCTGCTTTATAGCTCCCAATTTGTAGCTGGGCCCCCACTACATAGGTGCCCTGGTTGGAATATGAGGCCTGCCCATTCATCTAGTTGGCCACAGCAGTTGAAATGAAAAGATGGATAAAAAACATAGTTTTAACCCTCAACTTATTTTATTAACTATGGCCCACCTGGTGAATAGACAGCCCCGATTTTTTTGGATGAGGGCATCTGCAAAGTAGGATCGACCTGATGGTGATGGATGGTTCTAATCTCTCACACGTAAGCGAGCTTGGGACATGGGTTGCTGTGTAGATGGGCTGGGCTATACTTGGCAAAACTGCTATCCAGTACTGACCATAGTTTTTTTTTTTACTCGAATCTTTTGCATTCATGCGCATAAGATTAAAACATAGATTGATTGTAGATGGTGGCATGCAAGAAGTTTCTCTTTGGAAAACCTGGAATTAATGAAATTTGTCAACAATTGCTGTAACTTCCCTATACACGCACCATCAGATTTTACTCAATTTACTCAATTTCTATTGCATCCACACAACTACAGGTCACTTCTGTTACTGCCATGGACTATAATATTCCGCTGCAAAAATATAACTCCATGTTGTCATTTCCCCTTTTCCTGAAAATGGCATTAAAATAATGAGATGAGTGCCTCGAAATTGAAACTGTAACTTCCGCATACATGTGATGTCAGATTTTACTGAATTTATGAAATTTATATTGCATCCGCACTAGTGTTTAAATTTCGACAACATCGGCTGATATCTCCCACGATATATCTTGTATCCCACCAGTGCGATACGAAACACACAAGTAGTGCAATATATCCCACATGTTCGATCTAGTGAGTATTTTCAAATTTCGATCATTTTATTTTCTATAAATCATGTTAAATTATTGTCAAATTGTTACAAATTTATGTTTTTTCATGCAAAATGGATTGGGAGCTTCAATTTCAGGATTTGGAGGAGATGGGCCAAGTTATGGAAAATTGAAAAAAAAATAAATCAAAATTTCCCAATTTCTCGCAAATCGTTTACAGTTTTGTGTCCAAACATCAAATCAAACATGTATGTAGCCTAATTTAGTGATTCTTCTTTTGCTTTTGAATGTATTGCTTATGTTTCCGCACGTCTTCTTACATTTATAAAATATATGAATAGACAACACATAGATTATGACCCCATACAAAGAAAACCTATTATGTGTACTTGTTTTCTATAATGTTTTGATTTATTAGTGTGTATTAATGTCTTTTTTAACAACCACAGTTTCATCGAGAATTTCAAGCAATTTCCCAATGTTTCCCCATGTTTCCAACAACAACAATACATTGCACGATACAACCGATATATCCCATGTGATAACCGATACGTATCCGTATCCCAAGATCGTGATATGTAACGCGATACTGATATTTTGAATACTGATCCGCACAACTCCTGGGAACTTCTCTTACTGCCATGGACAATAATATTCCCCTGCAAAAATATAACTCCATGTTGTCATTTCCCCTTTTCCTGAAAATGGCATTAAAATAATGAAATGGGTGCCTTGAAATTGAAAATGAACCAACCTTACCATATGTTTGTTGAATTTCTGTGGGAAATTTGGACTACCGTGATTTGCATTTATGTTGTGTTAGAGCTTTAATGAGAAAGAATCGATGCATATGAGTTCATGTTGTTTTTAACTGATTCTATCTATTGTTGATCAAATTATTTTTCTCCCCATTTCATCAGATGTATGCATTTGTGTTAATTTATATGCTCTCCTCTGCAGGGGACCTCCAAAGAACTGTAGTGTTTTTTCTTTTTTGAATGAATACTAAAATATCTCTTTGACATTTCAACTAGGTAGTAGGGGAGGCAGAATGTGAAGAAGATACGGATCTGGACCATGCAGCCCATAAAGCAGGATATGTTAGTAACTTAAATTTTTCTCTACAAAATAAATTCCAATTGGGGAGGATGACTGTAATTGACATGGTATTATTGATTCGATTCCAGATTTCGGTCACTCCTCTCGGTGCTCTTTCAGCTGCGGAGAAAGGTGTTCAGGCCTACTTCAAAGATTGGATGGTATGTATGACCGAGCACCTGTCGGCGTCAGCCTTATAAAGAGGTGAGTTCCATCTTCAATTGGAAATATTATGTGCATTTCGGTTTTGGTGACGCCTTTTCAATACTTCATCCCTTTGTTAGATGATCTCTCCGAACATCTATTTGAGCTCATCATTTTCTTGTTATTAGATTATTTTTTTCTTTTTTCTTTTTGGATGGGGATGGGTTAAGTCGTAAATGCTTGATGGAAGTTTTATGTCTCATTTGGCTGTGTTTGGATACACAAGTTGAACTGTGGGCATTCAGTTCAATCAAGTGGAATGACAATGAAGTAATGAATGTTTCCTAGCATTCATAATTTGGAAGTAGCCTTACATTCCTTTCAGATCCAACTTGGAAAGTATGTAATCGTAAAGCTGAGGCCAATGCCCCGAGATGTTTGCTAAGCCGACACGTATGGACAAGGCGCTCAATCTACTCACCACTAACCATGCCAGCATAGGAGACTGATGCGATATCCAAACTGTCTATCAGGTGGGTCTGACCATCCAGAGTGTTCTTGACCAAAAATCAGGTTGTTCAACTCATTAGGTGGGCCACGATGTTAGAAAGGAGTTGGCAGCTTAGACAATGTTGACCAAGTTTTTATTCAGCCACGCGCTTGTTTTGTATGCTGCGGCCAACCTGTTTAGTGGACCAGCCAGCACATGAAAATAGTTGGACATCCATGATGGATGGTTTGGATCTTGTACCAATGTGCCATGCTGAGGCTATGAGTGGCATGCACGTGAGCTTCCTTTGCATTTCAGTTTGATAATGTACTTGATTTTGTTGGATAGGCGAAATTTGCTGGGGAATATGGACTGAAAATGTTTTCTTTGTGCAGGATATTCTAGCATGATAGCTGCTGATTGGGACCGACCACAGAGCGTATAAGATTGATAAAAATAGATTCAAGTACGTATTTCATCTTCTGTCTACACCATTGTTGGATCGCCTCCTGAGATTGCTAAAGCCAATGAAAGGTTGTGGCAATTTGGAATTGGTTATCCAAGTCACCATTGGCTGTTTGAACTATTTCCTATTGTATGCTACTCTTTTTTGTTTTTTAATGTGGGTGACATTATTTTGGATTAGGTTCTTGTGGATGCAGAACTGAACATTTGGTTCTTCCTCTATTGGGTTTGGGTAATAATAAAAGCATTTTTAGGAAGTTTTTGCTGTGCATGTAATTTGTGAGATGAATGCGATGGCGGCATTGATGGCTATAGCCGTATCGTATCAAGGTGTTTTAGAGCACCTTGATATTCGGAATGAGAAAAGCTAGAGAGGCTGTTGAGCTCTCCTTGGAGAGGGCGCACTTGTGTCTGACATCACTGTACAAGTGGGTCTATTGGAACTGTTAATCGATCAGACCATCTTGTGGACATTGATCAAAATCACTGATGATTCCCGCTGTCTGATTGGTGTAATTTCTGTACATTGAATTCCGAAATTTTCTATTCTTATCCTCAAATCTATTTTAACTGGCCATTTCCTAGATAGTGGCTGGTAGAGCAACTGCTCGATAGTCCCATCGTGCGTGCGTGTGTGCTCTAGAAGTGGGTCAGATGTTCTTGAGGTGCTGGTTGTTCAAGGCCCACTAGGAAATCATCTGTCAAGGCTATGACACGTCTGTAAGTTGGGACCTCTTTTGGGTGCCTTCTATGTTGTAAAAATATTGATTTTATAAAAAAATATTTTAAATAATATATATATATATATATATATATATATATATATATATATATATATATATATATATATAAAGTGTTTGGAAAACACCTTTTTGTGGGTTTTTAAGAATAGTCCCACATTGGAAAAAGAGAAGAAGAAAAAGTAGTTTAAATGATAATGGTGGAGTATTATAATATTTGCTTATCTAGTCCGTGGACTATGGGACTTGCGTGTTCCAGTGCGAATGCGCACGCGCTCGGGCTCGGTGCGAGGGCGTGCGCATGTGAGGCAGTGTGGCTGTAGAGGCGCTAGTGGCGCACTTTGCACTTCGCACGTGCGCATCGTGTCGCTCCCTTCGCGAACCGGCGGGTGACTGGTTGGCAGAGAGACTAGAGGACTAAGAGAGAGATCTCTCAGTATATATAGATGGACTGAATAGAGCTGTTGCAGCAGAAACTGTAACAGCTGAGCCATTAAGTGCAGGGTCCAGCTGTTACTGCTGCATGGCTAGCCCAACAGCTAGAAAATGGCTAGCTGCTGTCTCACAACAGTCAGCATGCATCAGATTAATGGCCCATGCACAACAGTCAAAAACAGCCATAAAACGGCTAGTTTTCCAATAGCCAGAAATGGCTTAATGGAAATTAAGTCTCTGGACCATAACCCCCTAGCCACCTTAGCCTATAAAAGGAGAGCCTGAATGAGTTTCCAAACCATCTCTCAACTCACTCCAGCAAAACATACGAATTAAGATAGCCAGTACCTCTCCATTCATATATTCTAGTATTTTCAGCAACATAGCAAGGCTTAAACCTTAGCTTGAAGAACAGACCAGCGGTGTGGTCTAGAACGGTTCAACTGAACCAGTGGCTGAAGATTTGAACTGACCAGTGCAGTGGTCGAAACCACTCTTTCTCTTTCTTTTCTTTCTTTTGGGATTTTTTTTCTTACATTGTAATACTGCCAGAAAAGTTTGTAATAGAGTTCCATTTGGTGGGCCTTCGTGTTTGCTGAACACAAACCCACACCAGGCTCGTCGTATCCTAGAAGCTGTTTGCCTGTAACCTATCAGCATACTCAATTTACTTGAGTAGGGGCAAATAATGCTTTAAGGACAGCGTTTTTCAGACGTGCTTCAGCCTGTCCTTAAGTTCTGATCATAGTGATTTTTGATTTCTACATTATACAGATATTATCTAAATCTATATAAATTTTTTCATAACAATCTTAAAGCGTTATTTCCTACGATGGAAGCCGACAGCGTTTCATCTATTAAGTTGATGAATCAGGACTTGATACGTCTTGATCAATTTAATGGAACTAATTTTACAAGATGACAAGACAAGCTGAAATTTCTCCTGACGGCCCTGAAGATCTACTACATACTAGATCTAAATCTGCAAGCGTTGCCTGAAGCAACTGACAACGACACACCTGAGCAGGTGGCTGCCCGTGCTAAAAGAGCCGAAGACAAACTCTTGTGTCGTGGACACATTTTGAACGCACTCTCCGACCGCCTGTACGATCTGTACCAACAGACATCATCAACAAAAGACATCTGGGCTGCATTGGAGTTCAAGTACAAGGCTGAAGAAGAAGGGACCAACAAATTTCTCATCGCCAGGTATTTTAACTTCAGTATAGTAGATAATAAACCGTTGCTGTCCCAAATCAAAGAACTGCAGCTAATAGTAAACAAAATCAAAGCGATCAAAATTGATCTTCCTGAATCATTCCAAGTCGGGGCTATAATCGTTAAATTGCCACCGATGTGGAAAGACTATAAAAAGAAGTTGCTGCATAAAATCGAGGACTAGACATTGGAACAAATCCAGAAATACCTAAGGATTGAGGAAGAATCCCGTAACCGTGACAAAAAAAATGATAACGGGAATGCCTCGTCCAAGGTACATGCAGTAGAAAACGCTAATAACAAGAATTTCGAGAAGGACGATTCCCTTAAACCTAATAAAGGAAAATTCAAGAAAACCGCCCAAAAGAAGAACGGAAAGTTCAAAGGCCCATGCCATGTCTGTGAAAAAATCGGGCACTATGCTCGAGTATGCCGATATCGTAAATCTAAAAAAGAGGCAAATGCAGTAGAAGAGGGCAATATCGTGGCTATGATCACTGAAGTGAATACCATCCAAGGCAAAGTTCCAGGCTGGTGGTATGATACTGCCGCTACAGTACATGTGTGCTATGATAAATTCGCCTTCAAAACCTATGAGGAATTGACCGATGGTCAAGAAGTCCAAATGGGTAATGAAGTCCGATCGAAGGTCGTCGGCAAAGGAACTGTCGAACTGATATTCACCTCTGAGAAGAAAGTGATTCTGACTAATGTACTGCACGTCCCAGACATGAGGAGAAACTTAGTTTCTGGGGATCTTCTGGGAAAACCAGGTATAAGGGTGGTGTACGAGTCAGGAAAACTGATTCTGTCCAAGAATGAGAATTTTATTGGAAAGGGATATGCTTGTAACGAGATGGTTAAGTTTTCTCTAAATGAAAGTAGCACTTCTGCGTATATGGTTGAATCTGCTGGACTGTGGCATGATAGACTAGCCCATATACGATATAGTACCTTGAAGTTCATGGCTAAGAATGGTTTAATCTCATACACAGATAATGAAACCGATAAATGTGAAGTGTGCATACGATCCAAAATGACGAAAAAACCTTTTCCTAGTATTGAAAGATCGTCTCAAATATTGAATCTTGTGTACAGTGATATCTGTGAGTTAAACAGCATTTTTACTCGTTGAGGTAAACGGTACTTCATAAACTTTATAGATGATTGCTCTAGATATGTGTATGTTTATCTATTAAAGAGCAAAGATGAAGCATTGAACATGTTTAAGATATATAAAGCATAAGTAGAGAATCAACTAAGTAAGAAGATAAAAATTCTTCGTAGTGATAGAGGAGGAGAATACTTCTCCAATGAATTCGATAACTTCTGTAAAGAACATGGACTGGTACATCAATGTACAACTCCATACACACCTCAATAAAATGGAATAGCTGAAAGAAAGAATAGAACTTTAGTAGAAATGATCAACTCAATGCTAATAAGAGCAAAGTTGCCACTAAGTCTATGGGGTGAGGCACTGCTTGCAGCATGCCATATAATAAACAGAATTCCGTCTAAAAAAATATAAAATATCTCCATATGAAACATGGAGAGGTAGAAAACCTAATCTAAGATATCTTAAAGTGTGGGGGTGTCTTGCATGCTGTAGAACCCCTGATCCAAAAAGAACTAAGTTAGGACCAAGAGCTATTAAGTGCGCCTTCGTGGGATATGCACAAAATAGTAAAGCTTATAGACTTCTAGACATGGAGGTTAATACAATTATAGAATCAAGAGACATTGAATTCTTTGAGAACTCACTATCCTTGGAGTCAAAGGATAATGAAATCCAAACTCCTAATAGAGAACCAGATAACACAGCTCCACATATAGTGGAAGCTCCTATTAAACGCCGTAGGAGTCAAAGAACAAGATTAGAGAAGAGTCTTGGAGATGACTACATAGACTCACAACACATCATTTTTCATCTGGTAGAAGTAGATAGAAAATGTTATAAGACAAATACCTATAGTAATGACTATAGAAGATGATCCTAAAACATATAAGGAAGCTGTATCCTCTAGAGACAACTTTTTGGAAAGAAGCTATAAATGATAAAATGGAATCCATACTATCAAATCAAACATGGGAACTAGTAAACTTACCTCCAAGTTCTAGACCCATAGGTTGTAAGTGGATATTTAGGAAGAAATATCACACTGATGGGACTATCCAAACCTTTAAAGCTCGACTAATAGCTAAGGATTTCAGACAAAAAGAAGGGATAGATTACTTTGACACATACTCACATGTAGCTAGAATAACATCCATTAGGATATTATTTGCGCTATCTTCCATACATCATCTTCACATCCACCAAATTGATGTAAAGACTGCTTTCCTGAATGGTGACCTCAATGAGGAGGTATACATAAAACAACCTGAAGGTTTCATTCTACCAGGAAATGAAAACAAAGTGTGTAGATTAGTTAAATCGTTGTATGGATTAAAACAAGCACCTAAACAGTGGTATGAGAAGTTTGATTCCAAAATACTATCTCATGATTTCATGCATAATGTAGCCGACAAATGCATATATTCTAAAGTAGATGGTAGTTATATTGTTATTATTTGTCTGTATGTTGATGACATGTTAATAATAAGTAATAAAATGGAAGGTGTGATTGAAACAAAGAGGTTTCTTTCTTCCGTATTTAAAATGAAGGATCTTGGACAAGTTGATACCATCCTAGGTATTAAAGTTAAAAAATATTATGGGGGTTATGCTTTGTGTCAATCTCATTATATTGAGAAGATACTAAATAAGTTTAACCATATAAATATAAAAGAAGCAAAAATCTCATTTAATCCAAGTATCAAACTAAAAGAAAATACTGGAAGAACTATTACACAATTAGAATATGCTAGTGCTATAGGAAGTCTTATGTATGCTATGCAATGCACTAGATCTGATATCGCATATGCTGTGAGTAAACTTAGTAGGTTTACTAGTAACCCCAGTATTGAACACTGGAATGCGATCAGTAGAGTCCTTGGTTACTTAAAAGCAACCAAAGACTTAGGACTATTTTATTTAGAGTTTCCTGCCGTATTGGAAGGATATACCGATGCGAGCTGGATATTAAGTGTAGGGGACAATAAGTCTACTACAGGGTGGGTATTCACCCTAGGAGGTGCAACTGTATCTTGGGGATCCAAGAAACAGACTTGCATAACGCACTCGACTATGGAGTTTGAATTCATAGCCCTGGCTGCAACAGGCAAAGAGGCTGAGTGGCTAAGGGATCTTCTATTAGAAATTTCTTTTTGTGTAAAGCCTATATCGGCTGTGTCACTACATTTTGATAGTGAAGCCATATTAGATAGAGCTTATAGCGGCACTTATAATGGTAAATCTAGACATATCAGTCTTCGACATAATTATGTCAGACAATTAATTCAAGATGGAATCATTGCTATTTTCTATGTGAAATCAAGCAATAACCTGACAGATCCTTTCACTAAACCTCTACCGAGAGAGGTAGTAAAGGCTACATCTAGATGGATAGGGTTGAAACTCTTCAACCAAAGTTCCACTAGTGATGGTAACACAATCTAAAGTCAGAAAATCTTTAATCTTGGGTTTAATGGGTAAGAACAAGTCACTGATAAGTGAAAAGTTTTCAGCACTAAATTATATAACCTCATCCATAATAGATAAGTGTTGAGCGTTACGAAAGAGGGTTGAGTCTTAAAACTCTTAATGAAATTCAGTCTTTAGGACAAGTGTCTTATAGTAACGGAGACACTGGAATAATTTCACCTATATGAACGTAGAGATGGTGCCGTCTCTCATGAGAGTTAGGAGTTTTTCTCTCGGAATCGTTCACGAATTAGGATAAGCACATGACCATTAATTGTGCTGAGCAAGATTGTGAGAACTCTAACAACACATAGCGAATATGTGTGTGGTTTCTCCGACTCTGTTATCTAGGAATAACTGGTTTAAAGCTGCTGCTACCAGTCATTTCGATAGAGTTTTGAGATACTTACACTAAGGGAAAATTAAAATCGAAAGATATATTTCTTTATGCATATAAGCTGATTATTCTGGCAGAAATGTTTAACCGAAAAAATATATTTTTATAAAAATCAAGTGGGGGATTGTTGTAAAAATATTGATTTTATAAAAAAATATTTTAAATAAAAAATATAATATATATATATATAAATAAAGTGTTTGGAAAACACCTTTTTGTGGGTTTTTAAGAATAGTCCCACATTGAAAAAAGAGAAGAATAAAAAGTGGTTTAAATGATAATGGTGGAGTACTATAATATTTGCTTACCTAGTCCGTGGACTATGGGACTTGCGTTTCGCACTGGAATACAGTGCACGCGCTCGCGCTTGGGCTCGGGCACGGGCTTGGTCTTGATATCGGTCTCGGTCTCGGTCTCGGTCACGGGCTCGGTGCGACGGCGTGGGCATGTGAGGCAGTGTGGCTGTAGAGGCGCTGGTGGTGCACTTTGCACTTCCCATGTGCGCATCATGTCGCAGAGGGTCGCTCCCTTCGTGAACCGGAGTGAGACGTATGCGAGTCGCGGTGCGACTAAGTGGCTATGGCAGGTGACTGGTTGGCAGAGAGACTAGAGGACTAAGAGAGAGATCTCTCAGTATATATAGATGAACTGAATAGAGCTGTTACAGCAGAAACTGTAACAGCTGAGCCATTAAGTGTAGGGTCCAGCTGTAACTACTGCATGGCTAGCCCAACAGCTAGAAAACGGCTAGCTGCTGTCTCACAACAGTCAGCATGCATCAGATTAATGGCTCATGCACAACAGTCAAAAACGGCTATAAAACGGCTAGTTTTCCAACAGCCAGAAATTGCTTAATGGAAATTAAGTCTTTGGACCATAACCCCCTAGCCACCTTAGCCTATAAAAGGAGAGCCTGGATGGGTTTCCAAACCATCTCTCAACTCACTCCAGCAAAACATACGAAAAAATATAGCAAGCACCTCTCCACTCATATATTCTAGTGTTTCCAGCAACATAGCAAGGCTTAAACCTTAGCTTGAAGAACAGACCAGCGGTGTGGTCTAGAACGGTTCAACTGAACCAGTGGCTGAAGATTTGAACTGACCAGTGCAGTGGTCGAAACCACTCTTTCTCTTTCTTTTCTTTCTTTTGAGATTTTTTTTTCTTACATTGTAATATTGCTAGAAAAGTATGTAATAGAGTTCCATTTGGTGGGCCTTCGTGTTTGCTGAATGCAGACTCACACTAGGCTCGTCGTATCCTAGAAGCCGTTTGCCTGTAACCTATCAGCATACTCAATTCACTTGAGTAGGGGCAAATAACGCTTTAAGGACAGCGTTTTTTAGACATGCTTCAGCCTTTCCTTAAGTTCTGATCATAGTGATTTTTAGTTTCCACATTATACAGATATTATCTAAATCTGTATAAATTTTTTCCTAACATTCTAGACACTAAACTATGTTGAACATGAAAACTATGAAAGCAAAGATAGGGACCTGGCCCATCTGTTTTTGGGTAGATTCAAGCTTAGGACTAACTAATCGTCTTGGGGTTGGGCCTCACTCTGAATTTTTGGGGCCGAATGCTATTCCAGCTGAGCTTGGCAGCTTGCAGTCTTGCAGTCTTGCATCTAGATCATTGGTTTCTCTATGGGCTAGGAGCATGACAAGGTTGTTTGGCTCCAACAATTTACTCTCCTATGGGTCTGTTTGGTAGTAATAAAAGTTTAGTTCAAGATAGCTTAAGTCAGGCTTATCTTAGTCTAATTTATCTTAGTTATTATCTTTCACTACTTATACTTGAAATAAGGATGGATTATTTAGCTTATGTGGTATAGGTGTACATTGAAAACATAAAACACGTGGCATATGTGTTGTGCTTGAAAATATATGATGACATATGGTGCATGGACGCGGATTGCGTCCTACCCCCGCCCGGACGGTAATCCGTCCGGGCAGGGATCTGTGGGGCCCACAGTGACATAAGTATTTTATCCACACCGTATATCCTTTTTCTCAAATCATTTTAATGCAAGCCAAAAATTGAGATAAGTCCAGGGCTTAAGTGGACTACAAAGTAGGGATTGAACTTACACCATTAAAAACTTCCTGGGAGCTGGAGAAGTTTCGGATCAAGTTGATATTTGTGTTTTCATTCATTTAATTCTGTGTGATCTTATTAATAGGTTGGGTCGTAAAAAAACAGCACCGTGGCCCTTAAAAAGGTTTCAATGGTGGGTGTCATTATCACTGCAGCTTCCTTTGATGTGGTCCAATGGAGCTTTGTATCTGCTTCTTTTTTTTGTCTAATATCTTAAAATGATCTAAGAAAAGCGATGAACGGCGTGAATAAAACACTTACATCATGGTAGGCTTCACAGAGCTTTGCCCGGACGGGGGTAGGACGCAATCCGCATCCTGTGGTGCATGCAGGTGTTTGAAGATGTACAAGTGCATATTTGGAACGCTTGATGAATATGGTGACACATGCATTACATGTATGACTTAACACATGCAGGAAATGCAGTAATTAAGAGCATATAAGGTCCAATGTGGCATATTTAATGTGGCTAAAGATGGATGGTAAGGCTTACTTAACATGCATATCACAAGAAGGGTGCTTGGGTGTGTGGTGGACTCACAAGAGTTTCAACACGTGGTCATGGGTTTCGACCATCCATTGTGGTGAAAAACCACTGGTGTGGTGTCAGTGCGTTTTTGTTTTTTTTTTTTTTTTTTAATACGTATCAACACTAAGTTGATCAAGGCATTTAGTAATACAAGAAAAACCATATGCCAGTGGAAAATTTAAACTTGTCTTGATTTTGATTTTTTGTTTATTATTATTATTATTATTTTTCATCCAATACAGACAACTATAGACAAACATTAGACAAGGGGCTTTTCAAAAGCTCTATTGCTGTGGAAGAGTGGGTTATTCTCCTGTAAAAAGGACAATGAAAGTGAGCTTTCACATGTCGCTGTTCCACTTATGTGGAACAGCTGAGCCATGCAAATGGTGGGCCGTACTGTAAGGAATCCCATGGGGCAAAAATTGGGATGGCCCACTCACGAAGTGGCTACACCGCCAATTGTGTAATTCAATGCACCGGTGTGGCCCACTAAAAGAGTGGATTAGTCTTATCTTCGGGCCCGGTGATACGTATGGCACCGTTGGAACGTTCTACACAAGCAACACCTTCTCACCCTGAATATACATGAAAATGATGTCTCTGTGTACTGAGAAGCTATGTCATCCACAATTCATAGCTTCTCCCCTCCCCACCTAAAGTCCTGTCAATTCAGTGGTCCCAAAATATAGTAATGAGTGAGGATGCAGTTTGCCGTATGTGGGGCCCACGGATACATGTGCCTGATGTAAGGTCGATAAGGTTACATCATTGATGTTTTCGTACTTTGGATAATGCCACACTCGTCCATTAGGCAGCCCATCTACAGCGTCCACGTGGCAAGTGCACGAGACACATTCAGGTTGTCCATCAGGTGGGGCAGAAGATTCGATGCTCTAACCATGAAAATCTTGTTGGTTCACTCGTCAGGTGGATGGGTAGCTTGGATTCCAAGTTAGTGCTATACATTTGTTTCAAAAACTGGGGCTCACCTCATCGGTAGATTGGCCTGGTTTTTGGGCAGGGGAAACTGAAATGTGGGACCCAATCGATGAATGGTCTGGATCTCGCACCCATGTGCCATCATGGCACATGTACCGGTGCATAGATGGGCTTCCATGTACACGCGCGTCGGATTAGGACTCCGCTCGTTTTCATTACCATGGGCATATAGGGCACGTGCAATGCAGGTGGGGGAGGAAGTGGTTTGCACGTGGGAAGCCATTAGAAACGGGCGTGGATTCAGTCAGGTCGGGACCTGACCGAGTTCCGTCAAGCTCGTGACCGTGACCCACAACGATATATGTGTTGTACATCCACGCCGTCCATCCGTTTTACCAGCTCATTTTGGTCATGTACCAAAAAATGAGCAGCTCCAAATCTCCCGTGTACCACACCATATGAAACAGTGGCGATTGAACGCCCACCATTAAAAACTCTCTACAGTCATACCAGCTTGATCCAAAACCTTTTTGGCCCATAAAAAGTTTTTAATGTTCAATCACCACTGTTTCCCGTAGCGTGGTCCACCTGAGATTCATATCTGCTTCATTTTTGGGCCCATGGCTAAAAGGAGCTGACAATCAGAAATATATTAAGTCCATCGACCAATCAACGGTCAAACATGCTCTATGCAGGCCTCAACAATGACCTTCTGTCAAATCAACTCCCACCACATGACACCTATACGGGCGTTGGTTGGTACAGAGGCAGTACAGGAAAGGGCAGTATCCGATCCGCACCTTTAAATTACCTCAGCGTCCTTTGCGTGTAGACCATTCATCACCTCACTCAATCGCTTTTTCTCGGTTGCGTGATTAATCCGACCCAAAATGGTGAGTGATACTTACACGTCCACCTTGGGTTACCCGTACATGTATCCATACCATTCAAATTGTGCTTGCTACATTGGCTGTGGCCGATGGAAAGATCACATTGATCCAATGATCCTAACCATCTGAATTTTTCATTGAAATTGGATCACCAACCATTTTAATTTTCGTCCATCTATTCCACGGTCACTCATTGGAGAGTTAGGATTATCCGTTGCATGTGTACGTAAGATTCAATATCCATCACATTCCTCCGAGAGCATGAGACAACCCAAAAACATATACCTTATGATGATCTAGTATTAAACTATTTTCTGATTATAAGATAAGTAAAAAAATCTTCTCGGCGGAGATTATGTTCATTTTAAAAGCTTGGGAAGATCTTCGTAATATATCCTTTTCTTTTAAAAAAAAATTTTAATTTTTAATTTTTTTATTAGCTTGTTAGTACACACCCACGCCAGGACACACACTCCATGTCAACCACCTCCGCTAGGGATCGATTCCAAGACCTCAAGTGTTAAAACGAGGTATCTCCACTCTGTCTGCAAGCTGAAAAAAATCATGCTTCTTCCATCCACACATGAAGCCCAATTTCTTGTGTGGAAGGTGGCCCACCTCACGTTTATAGCCACTTGCTGCTTAAGTGCAACATTGCAAAGAATGCATGAGCCATGGAGACGACTTTTGGCCGTGATGTTGCGTACACGTTTGTTTATCCTCTTCAATGATCAGAGCTATTTGAAAATGGTGCAACTGCTACATATGGAAATATACCGTACGCCATTGATATAAATAAGGTAAAATTATAAAGGAGAAGAGTCAAAAGTAAAATCCATAAGTAAAAAATAATAATAAGAGATAAGATGTATAGAGATTTATATGATTTTACAATTTACTTACATTGATGAGACACTAATTACATAAGTTTTTTATTTATTAACAAAAGAAATAAAGAATACAAGGTTTGTCTTTCTTTTTTTTTTTCTTTTTTTTTTCTCTGACTTCTATTGTACAAGGAAATTCTGATAAATTACCAGTAAGGTTACCCTTATATGTATATATATATATATATATATATATATATATATATATATATATATATATATATATATATATATATATATATCCTTTTATAGATAGTAGCTATAGAGAGCACTTGCTTGAGAATTAAGAAATTAGGCATTACATGTTCCTTGGAATGTAAAAAAGCAGAGAGATGTTCCATACATGGAAACCATTAGTGTTTTATAGAGAAACGGTACATTGCATTAACATTTTCTTATTTAAAGACTAAGTTATTTAATAATATAAAAAAGAAATCAATAACAACTGCCTAAAAGTTGACAATCATTAAATTGCGACAGCTTAAAAGAAACCTTACACCAAACACCATCAAGTGTTGATTTTGTGAGTCATCTTGTACATGCAAGAATACGGATTGGTGGTGCATATGGAAAAATAGACATGAAGTTATTTTAGAAAATAGAGACGGATTGTTGGGGAGTAATAATGTTAAAGTATTTATATATACATTGATATACCATCCTTTAAAGGCTCGAGCTATTAGAGCAAGCTGTGATTTAACATAGTATTAAAGTGCAAGGTCAAGTGTTCAAAATTAAGGGTAAGGGTGTACATTGAGTTGAGCTAACCTTAGCTCGAATCGGCTTAGCCACTAATTGACCTTAGCTTGAACTCGGTTCGGTCCTCAAGCTTGATTGGCCAGCTCGGCTTGGTTTGATTAACAACTCGAGCCGAGTTCAAGGCAAGATCAACCCGAGTTTGCCATTGAGGAATTTTCATAAATATCTAAACTATTATTTCAAAATCTCACTGTATGTAAAACAGAAGCAATGGTTTTACAAGTATTTTATCAAACACCTTCTAAACAACATAAAAATCAAGAAAAAAAGAATATTTGTTTCATGTACATACCTTCCTTGCCACTAGCCACACTTTGTTGAATCATTTTATCAAACACTTAGTGAGCAACATAAATAGCAAAGTAATCAAGTCATCGACTTGGTTTGATCCGAGTTCGATTCGAGTAGAGTCGAGCTAAGGCCAGCTCGAACTCGGCTCGAACTTATTTTCAAGCTCAAAAAATCAACTCGACTCGGCTCAAACTCAACTTCAAACCGAGTCGAATCGAGCTTTTTTGAGTTGAGTTGAGCAAGCTAACCGAGATCTTGTACACCCTTAATCAGGGGTAACAAATATGCCCCTATAATATAAGTCAAGCCTAACCTATTTATGGTGTAAGTGTATCTCCACCCTTTTCTAATGTATTCCTATCTTGGGGTGTATTAAAGTACCTCACCTATGGTGAAACTTTTTCTAGGAGCCATCTTGATGTTTATTTGCCATCCAACCTGTAAATATCATATTGATCCAAACTTTTGTGACTCCCAATAAGTTTTTAGTAAATATTATATTGGTCTAAACTTTTGTGATTCCTAATAAATTTTTAATAGTGAGCGAATCAATAAAACTCATACGTCATGGTGGGCCCTAAAGAGATTAACACACACCCACCCACACCCACGTGGGTACTTGAACCCATAACCTCTTTGTTGAAACCCACATTGCCTCCCACTGAGCAACGAGCAGAGACCCAAAAGATTTAAAACTGAGGTATTTACTATGATACAATGTTGGGGCTGGAAATCTGTGGGGCTCATCTTCAAAAAACATTGATATGGACCCACATTGGATACTTAACCCTTCTTAACCCTTCAATACCAACAAATAGATGGTTAAGCCAGAGAATACATCAACGGTTCACATTCAACTAAAAAGTCAAATATTCTTTTGCAAGAGTACCCTAGTCGGTGTGTTTTTTTTGTGTGTGTGTGTGTGTGCGCGCCCGCCGCGCGCTTGTGCATGGACCATCCATGGTGAGGCCTATCATATCAACCGTTTGGATCATCGAACCATTGGCCATGCTTGTACAAGCTGAAAACCGGAACATAGCATTGTGAGAATATGGTAGACGTGAGGATAGATAAGTCCAGAGACATTCTCCCAAACGTTGCATAAACAACAGTTCATGCGTAATGCATGGGTTTGGATTCTTGGAAGACAGAGAATCCCAGAGGGCCTGATCATCTATCACGTTCTTCACGCTTGCTCATTCCAGACGCATTACAGCTCAGCCTCCATACACGCCCCACGTGCTACAATATGGCACACACATGGAATATCCTACTCGTCCATCAGGCAAGCCCTATCTCATAGATTCCCTGGCAAAAAAAAATAAAAATAAAAAAAATAATAAAAAATCGGTCCTGTCAACTGATACAACGGAGGGTGGAGCGTTCTTACCCTTCCATTGGTTTTCATGCACCACGTGGAGCATGATGATCAATGAAGCATCTTGAATTTTGGGCCTATGGATTTATAATGTCGGGGCCACCTGATGGACGGCTTGGATGTTCCACTCGTACACCATGTAAGCAGATGTAACTTGGGCTCCCCACAAAAGTCGGGGTGGGGGATCCAAGCTGCGTCAAAAGATAGCTCCACCGTGAGGAGCACCTACTCCAACCATCAGTCTTATCTACTGATCAAGTTGTTATAACCTTAGTTCAAGTAGTTACTTGTATATACTTGTACATATTAACTTAATTTATGGGAAAATTACTGAATGTTTAGAAATATTATAAAATATATTATCCTTGTTTATATTTATGGTAAAAGTGTTGAATTTAAGCAATAAAATTCTCTTTAAGGAGGTAGATTATAACACCCTGGGGTCTTACCATGAAGATTGGGACTAGACTACATATACACATCATAATCTATACTTGAAATCTAAAAAATTTGCATATGAAAATTTGTTTCTAGGTATCCGATTATGATAAAACTTAATTTAGACGGAGTATCTAGGGATAAATTAAACAGTACACTATCCGTTTCAGGTCCTAATTTGTAAAATCCACCGTCCTTCAAGTCTATAATTTTCTGCATAGCTATCCACCACTTGATCGCACATTTTTGACCATCGGATTTCAAAATCAACAGTTAAAGTCCACTTAAACAGTATTTCTGATCCTTAGGATCGTTGGATTGTCGGAATGGACAATTAAATTCAGTTTCGTGTCGTGTGGCCCACTTAAATAATAAATGATCCTGATTTTTAAATTATGGCTAATTAGGGTCTAAATAAATAAATTGAATGGAAAGTGGACCATACTTGTATTTTGCCATTTATTAATGGCCATATACTGTTTCCAACAGTATGTCTCACTTGATGGATGGATAGGGCCGATTTTTGTATTAGGTGATTCTCATTGGGGGGGGGGGGGGGGGGGGTGGAGAGGGGGTGTGGGCAACCTACTGTAAACTGTGGTCCATCTATGAACAGGCTTAGAAGCCTGATCACAGCCCAATTAATGAACAGACTTAAATTTTAGGACTGGCCCCGGTATGGGCCAGTAATATTTTAGCCAAAGTCCATACAAGGCCAGCCCAGTCCATGGACAGCCCTGCATCAACCACCAAAGGAGCAGGACGTAATACTAAAATGAAACTCCAACTACCAACCCAACTGCCCAAAATTGACAATCCAACAATTCAAAAGAAAATAGAATAAAAGAAAAAGAAAAGTAAGATTTCATATCATTTTCTTTTTGTTTTTCTATACAAAAGGCTTACCCCATTTTCAAGCGTGTGAATACGTAGGGAATTTAAAGAGATCTTCTCTACACATCAATCTAGCATAGCTAGAAATAAAAGAAAAAAAGGCCTGTATATATATGTGTGTGTGGATGTGTATGATATTTATGTACAATAAAACCCTCAGTTTTTTTGGCTATGGGGCCCACAGGGACACTCATTGTGTGGATGGCAAGGGTGGTGCATGTGACTCCACTAGGATGGACCACAGCACGTGTACATCCTCACAAGGGCAGGACTTCACATCCTCGTAGAGAATATATATCCCTCTTCCTGAAAAAGATTAAAAAACAAGAAGCGCATGAGAAAATGCTGTACATGCAATGAAAAGAAAATGCTGTCTAGCCTTCATACCTGACACATGTAGGGCAATCTACATTGTTCAATTTGTAGGTCCCTCTTTGGATGGAACATATCCTAAATATTATAATGGTCAGACAATCAAAACCATCTGATTGAAGGAAACAAATGTGACGGTTAGAAAGGAGATAGATGATCAGATCATCATGAATTTAGGTCTGTGCTCCATCCAAAATGTGTCTGACATTTCGGATGGTCCAGATTGATGTACATTTATGCCAAGTGTAGGGTGTGTGAGTCACAACCACTTAAGAAATGTTGAAGAACTAACATCATGAATGAGAGAATGGTGGTATTTGGAGAAACGGGTTTCAACCAAAACCATGCAATACTAGCACTAGATGGAAGTGGTGCACACATGAGAAGATGGTAATGGTGCAATGAGGTTTAATGCAGAAGGGCATGAAAAATTAAGAGAAGCTCTAATACTACATATATGGACTGTAAAAAAGAAAATGGAGAGAAGATAGCAAGGGTAAAATGAGAAATACTCTTCTTGTGGACTGAATGCAGGCGAAGCCATATCTTCTTCAATGGGGAGAAGAGGGACTGCAACCACCCCATTTGGAGAAGTGGGTATGTGTATCATAATAAGTAGGAGAGGAAATAGAGAGAGAGAGAGGTTTGCTTAGACAAGGGTGAAGTCTACAACACTATTTCTATCATATTTGAATTCCCTTGCAGGCCAATCATGCATGCCACATCTCTTGGGGGTCGTCTATACGCCTGTTTCACGTAGTGCGTACAACACCCAAGCGATTTGTGTATATGAAATCCACTCTGTCCATCAGGTGGTAACACTTATTTTCACCAAACCCAAAAAATATCAATTGGATAGAATACTCAGATGGGCCACACCAATGGAACATGTCAAAATCACTATTAAAACCTCAAAGTTCACGCGTTGTGACCCGTGTGAGTTTGGATGAGGCTGATTTTTGTATTTTCCCTTCATCCTGGTGAGTCACATCTGATGAAGGGGTTTGATGAAATATACACTCCATTGTGGCCCCGGACATAAACCTGTGGTTTGCGTACCATCCCCATTGTTCCCTTTGGTGTGACCCACCTGAGAGCGGATCTGGATGATTTTTTTTCCCGAGGGACTAGCATAGAGGATCACTCCCGACAGACGGAGTGGATTTCACATATGAAACATGTTGGGCCACAAGGATCTTGGGTGTTTTACACGCCGGGTAAAACAGGTGTTAGAGGGTACACCAGTCCTTCTCTTGGTACCATGTCACTATCTACCACTGTACCCTTGTAGCAGAAGACGGCAATACCTCCCTTTCCATTTCTTACCCCATGATACCAATGTGTCACGTGTGGGGAGAGTGGGTGGGCCCCACTTGTAGCGTACCAGTGGGGCTACACATCGACAGTGTAACGCACATACTAATTAAAATCAGGCCGGCCGGAATAATTAGTTGGACAATTATTAGTAATGGATTAAAAAATAAGACGAGTCGGATCGGACTTGTCCGAGTCGACTCGATGAGCTGAATCGAACCAATTTTGATACCACAATTCACCCCGACTCAGGCGAGTTAGGCTGATTCAGCCATTGCTATTTGCCACTCCACTCGAGAATGGGCGAGTCAGTCCAAGTCGCCAAGTATTTTAGCAATGCTTATACACCCTATCCCAGCCCGCCCCCAGTTACTCAACACTACTGGAATGAGTACATTAGTAGCTCAAAGCCGGGCTTCACTCTGGCTGCGTATTGTGTCATTTTTCGACCATCATTTTTGGTAGATGGTGTGACCCAGCTGATCGAGCCACCAAAAATATGAGTGCTCACCTTATGAATAGCCCGGGTCATAATCAGACTCTCGCGTCCCTCTATGACATTCCTTGGATAACAAGTCAAAGACTTTATTTGTTTTTTTGTTTATTTTCTTTTTTCGGCAATTCTACCAAACATGATATTAGCCATGCTCCTTTTCTTAAGAAATCAAGCCAAAGATTCTCTCACAAGCAGCTTGATTTTATCCAGATAGCGGCATCTTGGTTTTGTAGACGAAGGGACGCGGATTGCGGTCCTACCCCCGCCCGGACGACAATCCGTTGGGCAGGGCTCTGTGGGGCCCACCGTGATGTAAGTGTTTTATCCACGCCGTTCATCGTTTTTCTCAAATCAATTTAAGGTACCTTATAAAAAAGTAGGCAGGAAAAGGGCTTACGTGGACCACAAATTTGGGATTGAACGTACACTATTAAAAACTTCTTGAGAGCTGGAGAAGTTTCGGATCAAGCTGATATTTGTTTTTTCGCTTCATCCACGTCCACATGACCTTATGAATAGGTTGGATGGTAAAACAAACATCACCGTGGCCCTTAAAAATTTTTCAACGGTGAATGTCATATCACTGCAGCTTCCTTTGGTGTGGTCCACTAAAGCTGTGAACCTACTTAATTTTTTATTGTATACCTTAAAATGATCTGAGAAAAAATGATTAACGGCGTGGATAAAAAACTTACATCACGATGGGGCCCCACAGAGCCCTGCCCGGACGGATTACCGTCCGGGCGGGGGTAGGACGCAATCCGCGTCCGGAGAGGGAGATCCCCAGTAGTTGTACTCGTACAATCAAATAGATCCACGTGTCAAGAGAGAAAACCATAAATGCACGAACGTGGCACATATGTGCATCATCAGGGACAACAGATGGGTCCCACCATGAGCATGCTCTGCCCAAAAATCAAGCTGGTTTACATGGGTATTTTGAGTATAGTCGTTTATTTTATAACCATCCATTTCTTTTTTCACCAGATGAGTGGTTGGTTCTAAATTTTGTGGCCAGGGCATGCTTTTGGTTGGACCCAATTGATGGGTGGGCCGGCACATGTGTACATGATCTGGCACTAATCATATGGGTCCCACCTCTGCCCAAAAAATCAAGCTGGTCCACAAGTGAATGTTGAATATAGTTGTTTCTTTTATAACCGTCCATTTTGGTTGGGCCTAATTTATGTGGCCAGGGCATGCCAATGGTGGGAGCCAATTGATGGTGGACGGTGCACATGTATGCCATGCAGGCACATGTGCTAAGAATCCCCCCTGCAACCAAATCATGCTTATTTGAATAAAATAGAAACGTTGTTTAGACATTACAATGGCATAAGTACAAATCTTTAGAGATTACATTGTCAGATTGGCATAAAATCTGCTTAGTCACAAATTTGAATGTTTTTAAGGGTGCGTTTGGTTCCACCAAATGCCAAATTTCATGATTAATAAAATCTAGTTTGGTGCAAAATATCATGAAATTTCTTGGTATTTTAGTGCCACTGAATGCACTTTAATAGAAATAAACAGTTGGAGACGTGTAAGCAGCACCCCTATTGGGCCCACCAAAATCATTATTAGGCTTAATCCTGATTTTCAAGAAGCCTATGCAGAGAGGTATCCACATCAGTCCATGAGCTAAATCTTGTGGGCCCAGACCTATAATGACCAACAACCTAAGGATCTGGGTCTAACCCGGGCCATCCATGGATTGCTGCTGGGCTGAGTCGACTCAGGACGAGTTGAGCCCGACCCAGTTTGGCACCACGAGTCTCAGCCCCGACAACCTTCCAGTTCGGTACCGCGAGCCCCACTCAGTGAGTCATCTGTGTCCTGATTCAACTTAGGACCCGGACGAGTCGGTCCAAGTGAGTCAGTAAACCATGGGGAGCGGATTGGGGGTTTAACCGGGTAACACTGTAGTGGGCGTTTCCCTGACTATGGGGCCTACCTTGATGAATCTATTATATATCCACGCCGTCCATCCGTTTTTCCATATAATTTCATTATACAATACCAAAAATGAAGTAGATCCAAAACTCAGATGGACCACACCATAGGAAATAGTGGCGAAATGGATGGAAAGCGTCCATATACAAAAAATACATCAAGGTGGGTCCCACGGTCAGGGAAACACCCACTATGGTGTTACCTGGGTAACACCTGATCCGCTCCCCAACCATGGTCACCCAGCCGGCCAGCCATGTTCAATGATTCGGGTTACCCGATCTTTGGGCCTTCAGGTGGACTCGGGTATAATAACGACTGATTAGTAACGAGCGGGATTAATCCGTGAGTCTCTAGACTCTGCTTTCAGCTGGGTTTATTTTCAGGCCTTATTGTATTAATCAAGTTTCTTCTAGTTCCACATTCTCGCATGTGATGAGTGGTCCGTTTTCTGATTGTTCCATGACTGGGCCCACGTGGCTGAACCCACTAACGATCTAGACTGTCCCTCAAAGGGACAATCGTACTTGTCTGATTCTGATGCCGACGGCTGACTATTTTTGTTCTAAGCCGTCCCTCGAAGATATTTGTGCAATTGACATCCACTGCTGAGCTTAGATATGGATGGTGGGGATCATTTGTTCATGTACATACATGGGCCTTACGTGTGGGCTTGTACACTGGCGCTGAAATTCTCGTTTTACATGCGGAGGAACAACTGGCAGTTAATGGGTTGAGCCGGTCTGTTACTTTTATGGGCTTGGACTGCTAAGATGGGTTTGTAGTTGAATTGGGTTTGATTTTAGGCCCATCGAAATGCATCGTCAGGCCTTATCTACATTCATCAGCCATGCACGTCTGCGATAGGCATTTAGATCATGGACAGCTGGTTGGCAGCTTACCTGTCATGGGTGGCCCAGGTAATGATAGGCCCATCGCTTGTGGGGCTTTGGGTTGCCAATGTTGTTAAACGTTTGTAAACAATGCCATGGGCCGATTAGAGCTGGCAGCGGGCTGGGCCCAGGTCAATAGGCCAGCAAGGCGCTCAGAGATTGAGCACAAATCAGACCAGGCCCCCCATCACAACCCTCCCAGATATGGACTGTGGGTCTGGCCGGATGGGGTTCATGTGGCTCCTAATCCAGACCACGAATCAGGCCGGTCCCTTAATGGACATTAGACTGTACAAAATTTGCTTGATGAGGTTAGAACCATTGTATTTTTCCCATTAAATGTGGGTAGAGGCCATCATTTCTTTATTTATGCTTGAAGCTTGTCAGTCAAGTGACAGGCACACCAAATGGACGGCCCAGATCATCCATTCTTGCAGCCAAGTGAGCCCATCCAGGCCCAATATGGATTACCAGATTAAGGACTCTCCAACTGGGTGGTAGGCCTGGTGACATTCAGCCCATAATAAGCTAAGGTTAAAAACATGTTGAACCATTTCCTGCCAACGTGTCAATCTGCGTGGCACATCTCATCCGTGCAAAAGGTGGGAATCATCACATGGTACCTGAAGCGAAAAATCAATCTGATTCACTCCTTAGGGCAACATCAATACATCAGGTCAGATCATTTCCGTCCATTGATTTTAACAGTGTGGCCCACTTCATTGGCGGATTTGCCTGATTTTTGTGCCATGTGATCTTCATCATGGGCCCCACCTTTATGCCGATTGGATCTCTTAGCCATGTCTCACGTTGGTGGTAAAAACCGTGCAACTTGGTAAGCTTAGCAGGATGTGGCTGTAGGAGTCTTCTATACGACTATACCCGTGCATTGCACAGAGAAGCAAAAAACAGAAGTTCTGTCACAACAACCCAGCGATCCAAACCATTAATGAGGTGGATTCCAAGTATTCCGTCCACTCTCTGGATACAATAAAAATAAAAAATTCGTGCAAATTGGATTCATATTACTAGCCTGATTGTTAGACATTTTCTTGTTAAATCCTTACCATTGCTAATATTATTTTTTAGAATCCATTTTAACAGTGATATGGTGACCCAGGGATGAACGTGTTGAGGTCGATCCATCTCACTCAAAGGAAGTTACTTCGAATCCATGAAGCTTCTCTAGACTCCTCACGTAGACTTCTCAAACCCACGAGGAAAGAAAGCCAATAATATGAGAAAGAAATAAAAAGTAAACTATAGCTAAAACTCTCTAAAATTTGTAACTTACAATAAACAGTAAATTTACTTTTTATAGTGTCATATGTATTCTCTTAATTATTCTAAGCACTTTCTATGTCGTACACGACTCCTAAAGCCCAATGGATGATCAAATTAAAACATATTATTTATAGTAAAAACATAACTAAACATGAAATTCAACCGTTAATATGATAGAATCTTGCAAATTTGGCGTGGGCAATCTAGCATAGCCGGATTGGTTGGCTAAAGTAGCTAGTCTTATCCCAAATTATATATGGTACGTCAAGTAACTCATTTCGACTTGCGAGATATACCTGTTTTAAGGTTCCGACGGTCTTGATGGCTTCTACCTTTTGATTGGTCCTTCTTTAGTCCATCTTAAACATGAAAGTATCCGCGACCTGCTCTACGTCATATGATCGTCGAAATCAGTGAATATTGCCTACCCTAGTCCATTTTTGGAGGGAGGCCATTAAGTGAATGATCTGAACCATACCGGAAAATAGAACAGAACCGTGTAAGGTAGTTGTATAACACTTGGCAAAGTGTAAGGGTTCATATGCATACACTTGGATATTATATTCGTGGCATACCTTAAAGCTCACATTCGACGTCCAAATCAAGGGGCCCACACTAGATGGGTCATATCCCAAAAATCGAATCTATTGAATGATTCCAACCTCTCATTTAGTGAGTTTTTTTTTTTTTTTTTTTGGTTGAACTTGAACCATTGGCCAGTCTTTGATTTTTGTTTTTTTGTTTTTTTAGTCTTTGCTTGAACCGTCCGTTGAATGCCCACAATCAACCAGTTTTTAAATGACTCAAGTGTAATTTTTGGAGTATAAATCATCCAATGAGGGGCCTATGATTTTGACCGTTAATTTGAGTAAGATGTTGCCACGTGTACAACTTCTGGGCCCATACGTATGAACATCACGGCCCTGGTATCAAAGTTTACAATGCTAAACATGAATACCTGCACTAGCATGGGCTATCATGTACGAATGGAGCCCAATGGTTTAATGATAGACAGTGGGCCCTATTAGGGCCTCGAAAATCGCCCGCGATTGCCTGCCAATAGTTACTGGCTACTGGACGGTGCTTTGTGGGCCGTATATTGACGTACGTCTTTTATCCATGCCATCTATTCATTTTGCCATCTCATTTTAAGGAATGAGCCCACAAATGAGGCAGATCAAAGTCTTAGGTGGACCACACCACAGGAAACAGTAGTAATTGAACGGCCACCATTAAAAACTTCTTGGGGCCCACAAAAGCTCATATTTATGTTTTCTCTTCATCCAGGTCTTTGTGACCTAATTAACGGGTTAAATGGTAAATAAACATTACAATGGGCTGTAGGAAGTTTTTAATGGTGGGTGTTCAATCTCCCTACTTTCCTGTGGCATGATCCACCCTAAAATAATCATAAAAAATGAATCAATGGTGTGGATAAAAGACATGCATCATTGTGGGGGCCATATCCAGTAGGAACCCTGGCCACTGGCAGCATCAGTAAGCTATCGGCCTACCTTGAAATGGACTGGGGCCAGGATTTTGAACTGCTCAGACCAGGAGGCAGGGCTATCCCTACTAAAAATTTCGATTTGCTGGGTCCAGGCTCACTCCATTCCCAGCCTTAAACACAAGTGTATGTGCGGCACATAAAAATATCTCTGATGAGGGGATTTTACGTATGAAACGCTGGCCATTAGGTGTGGTTGGCATGGAGGCGAAGCTACATTCAGCACAAGTTATTTAAGTCATGTTACCTGCAACAGCCAACAAGCATGACTAGGTCTTAGGTCTACTATCTTTAACTAGCTATTCTGTTCCTTGTTTAGTGAGAACATTAAAAATAAAGTAAAAGATGAAATGCCATGCCATAGTTTAAAAATTCAAGTGTAGGAACCTTTTTCGTTTGTTGCAAACTACTTTTACATTTGGGAGATTCTTGGTGCATGGCCATAGTACACGTCCTATCAATCCAATGGTTTTATACATTTCAAACTATTCAATTCATGTGCCTTTTTCATGCTTGATGAAGGGTGAGGATTTGTTAGTATCTTTCAAGTCAAAGAGGTCCCACGCGCATGTTGATCAGTGAGGACCAGTGGTCAATTGATGAACATGTGGCCCACTACTGGCCTTACTTCTGGGGCCAGGAAATGTTCAACGTACAGTAAGTCATCCACAGATTCGGCAGCTCTATATGGCCTAACCCACGTTGTGGTAGGTTTAGGCCATGATGACCTACAGGTGCTCGCGGTTGATCAGGTGGGCCCACTATATAGATGACCGAGGCTGGTGCACTCATTGGTCTACTTAACATGCATCTTCACAAAGACCTGCGGTCAACTCTTTAACCATTTATTTCTTTTGATAACAATGGGGCCCCACCAGATGAGTGGATTAACCTAGGCGTATTAAATACTGAATACGCCGTAACTCTGTGGGGCCACCATGATGTATGATTTATCCATGCCATCCAACCGTTTTACCAGCTCATTTGAGTGCATGACCCCAAAATTTAAGCATATCC
The DNA here is from genome assembly GCA_037074715.1 of Magnolia kwangsiensis. NCBI lineage: Eukaryota > Viridiplantae > Streptophyta > Magnoliopsida > Magnoliales > Magnoliaceae > Magnolia > Magnolia kwangsiensis. Next base: position 106,689,887 of record CM073581.1, read on the forward strand.
AAAGGTTGAGTGGGCTATACCACAAGAAACAGTGTCAATCCTATTATTGAAATCTTCTTAAGATAATACAAGTTTTAGAGCAAGCTGATGTTTGTGTTTTCCTTTCTTACATGTCTGACCTTATAAACAAGTCGGACGACAAACAAATATCGTTGTAGGCCCTAGAAAGATTTTAGCCGTATCCGTCACTATCTCTACTTTTCTCGTGGTGTGGCTCAATTTAGCTTAGCTAATGCCCTAAAACGAGGTGGTAAAGTGGATGAACCGAGTGGATAAGAAACACATATTACAGTAGGCCGACAGAGTTTACACAGAGTTACTCAGTATGCAATCGTATGTCACGTGGTCCACTTTGGAAGGCATCTACATGGTCCGCGTCCTTTCAGAGACACATACGCTCTTCTCCGACATCTACATGGTGAGACCCACCCGATGAGCCACTCGCGTCATGCACACGTATTTCACATGGTCCACTTTGCAAGGCTAAAGTTAAAACGGTACGTTGGTCCAATTTCAGATATTTTATTTAATTTTTAATTCTAGAAGTAAGAGTGAAAATTGAGAAGGCATGTCTTTGGGTTTTTTTTTTTCGGTAATTCCGTTTCTATTTTTGTCTATTATTATTAGTAACTGTTGAAAGTTAGAAAGTGAGTTTGTCTTGTAGCAGGATTCGGTAGTTAGGACTTGGTTTTCTTTCCTGAAAGCAAGGAGTGCAGCCAAATAACTAAGAGCCCTTCATTGGTGGGGTCCACTCACGTGGAAACAAAAGATCTGTTGCCATCCTGACGTGAACCGACCAAAGGGAGTATTTAACGCATTTCATGATTTTGGACGGACCGATATCTAATCCCATCCCGATCAATACAGATTTATTTATGACAAGTGGGCCACACTTATTTCGGTTTGAGGAGATGAAAAGATCAAGGGAGACCCACTTCCAGTCTCTATCTCACCGTGTATCATTTTTTATTGAGTTGTATGATACTCAGGCTGTGCATGATGCTTGATACGCAGGTATGTATTAACTCAAGTTAACCTGATTAAATTGTAGAACGTGTAGTCTCTATGTTACAATTACAAAATCAAATTGGTCCAACAATCATGACCTTTGATTCGCGGATGCTTCTTTATTTAAAATAGGACCATTCGATACTTTCATTTTTAGCTATTCAATAAATGTCCTCCAATCCTAATAAAGCCTATTATTATTGTATGTATAATGACTTATTATTTATATAAACTATGATTATGAATCTAATCTATTAAGAGGCTTCGCTCCTATTAATGCGCTTTGCTTCACACGCTTCAGTCAAAAAGTCACTCGTTCAAACCTGCCTTCCTATAATCAGTTAATCAAATAAATGTAATTTTCTGTTAATAGTACATCTGAACACTCCTTGCATGCCGCATATGCACTTTTGCGGATCATCCATCACCCTACCAGAGTATCAAAGTTTCCCTCTTTGTTGTCAGGGACTTATTTATTTATTTATTTATTGAAGTTTACTTGTTAGTATACACCCATATCAGTACACACACTCCATGTTAGCCACCCTCACCAGGGATCAAAACCGAGACCTCAGGTTTTGTAACGAGGCATCTCCGCTCAGTCCGCCAGTTGAACTATCTTAGGGAACTTATTTAATACTTTAGTAGAGTATGGATTTTGATATGCAGGCACTCAAAAACTATGCACGTGACATTGGAGTAAATGGTGGAAACATTCCACCACTCAGTCTATTGCTACGGTCCTAAAATCAGATTGTTTGAACCGTTCAACTACTGTTTTGTAGACACTCGCGTGTTAACGTAGGATGATTAGATATTTTTCCATTTTAACCGTCAATTAAATGTAGACCAATCTGATAGTCAGGTTAACTGAATAAGTGTGATTTTTGGTTCATGATACGTCCAAACTGGGCTCATGGTTTGGACGGTTCCTATTGAATTACTTGTATCCCCCAATACAAAATTTAAGCAATTTTTAAGTGTGTGACTCATCATTCAAGCCCAGTTTTCTCGTACAAATTTGAGCTCCCTAATTAATGGACGAATATTATTTTTAATCCCTCTCAAGATCATAGAATATTCTACCTGATCAATGGATTGGATCTTTGACACGTACTCTTCACGTGAGTGGCCCCTCACTGAACGGCGACACCTAGATGGCTTGAAATTGCTATCAGAGTTTCAGTCCTTGCCCGAGTGGTAGATTATGAGGAGTTTCAACACGAGGTCTTGGGTTCGAAACCCATACGTGGTGAAATCCCACTATCGGAGGTACGGTGTCTCTATGTAATTGATACCCACATTGGGTACATGGATAAGATCATAACCGTACATTATGTAAGTCTAATAGTAGATGGACCACGGACAAAAATTGACTCTGTTTGGACGATCCTAACCTTACACGTGTGGCATAAGCATGGGCACTGGTTAGCAATGGTTCAAGATATGTGGGAAAAAGATCCTGCGTAAGTTGGATAGGATAGCCTATCAAGGTTATCTATCTACTAATTTCTGATGTACCGTGCATGTGGAACGCGAGTTGTAATAATGCCTGCTTACACATGTACCATGCATATCGTATACCATATGGATTCACATGATCCACGGGTAAGGACACGATATTTTCCCAAAGATACTTGGTACCGCCACTGCCCATATTTTAAAACTCATACAGATTGAATTTGATCCCATCCGTTCGTAAGTCGGCCTTTTCCTTCTATCCTAGTTGTCAATTTCCAAAGCCGTGGATGGTTAGCTTAGGATTGTTTTCTAAAAGTGAAGCTTGACCACCATATGAATCTACTCTGGGCCCAACAAATTGATGGTCCAAAATTCTGATGTGATCTATTTTTCCAGTAAATGGTCTCCACCCTTCATTTATATATAGGCTGTTGATCGGATGGCTAGGATCTTCCATCGGTGTGACTTTTGAATTGGTAGCCCATCCTTGTTTTGGACTGTGTCGACAGTCTTTTCAATGGCCGTGGTTGTGTAAACATTTTGACCGACTTTAAGCAAGTGAAAATTGAAAAATCACCCAAACACGAAGATCTAACCATTTGATCAAAAGGAAGTTAAAAAATGGATGGTGAAGATTGAGAAGACATACATAAGTCTGATAATTAACGAGAAATATCCTTCTGACGTGCACCCCTTGTAAAATGGACGCTCACCGTCCGTACTCTAAAGAAATACTTCCGTCAGATGGCGTTCACCATCCAATCCATTGCTTGTAAAATGGACGGTTGTAAAAGGACCAACACCCAAATTGTTGCTATCATTCGTGTGGTGCCATTTTTGCACCGTAGCGTGCTCAGTTCCGTGAATAGTTTGTCCCGTACATGCAAAATGACTAGTAATACTACAAGCTTACGCTACTGATACAACCAGTTTCATGAGTTTATCAACACACGAGTGCTGGTACATACACACGTGCAAGAAGGGTGAAAGATAATAAGATGGCCGTTATGCAGGCCAGCTGGACAAGGAGAAATGGAAAGGTGGGACCCACAGCATGTGAAAGATCCTTACACCGTAGTCAACACATTCCTATTCCGGATTTATCATGATTGTAATGTCTTTCGTCTTTAGAAAAAAGATGGCATTGTGCACATGGCCCACTTCAATGTTATGATTGGACCCTTTGTTGGATGGTCACGGGAATTACAACAGACTCTTTTACAACGTTAACAGACACGTCAGCACCACTTCTTTTTGGGGAAATCTATGTGCACCACCTCATGTGAGATGGACGGCAGAGGGCCGCGTGGTCCATGTGCCACCATAGCACCGTTGTGCGAGAGATCCAGTACATTCATCAGCTGGGCTCACAGTGATCCATCCCTGGCCCAAAAATGAGAATGATCCACTCATCCGGCGGTCCCCACCTGTTTGATGAAAACGGACGGTTAGGAAAAAATTGACTGCAGGTCCATTTTCAACATACATGTGTGGTCTACCACGTATGCCCGAGGAGTCCAGATTTTGGTCTATGGCGTCCTGGTTGTGCTTCCTCCCAAATAAACGGCCTGGATCTCGAACATGTATCCCCGTTTCGCACGTGTGGTGAAGCCTATCCATCTTACACGACTTTCCTGTATCAGTAGTGTGACGGCATTGGTGGGAGTTTCGAAAAGAGCACATCAAACACCGTCATTTATTACCATGTAATAAATCCAGACAGTCCACGTCATGGTCCACTAATGGACAGAGCATGGTTGAGAATAGCTCTCCATTGAAGATCCTCGCCGTTCAATATTTAAATTGTAATTAGTACCGTTGACCCTTTTCTTGTCGACATCCAATTCAACTGCGATCTATTTGGATGGAGGGGATCCTCTCATCAACGTAAGTTTTAACCAAATGCCTCATCCAAAGTGGGGCCTACGAATTAGATTGTTTAAGTTGATATACACTTATGGCATATGTACGGTAGATGATGCATGTACGTACGATCTCCATACTCTTTAAGATAATGTCAGTGTTGCTCGGGAGACAACGCATCTTGGTGCCACCATATTGTATATCACACATATGGAACATGTGCAGACTGATCTGAACCAGGCATCGTCAGGCTACACCGCTGACTGGCCAATGATAAAAAATAAATAAATAATACTTCCTCGATTGGACCATCCTAACCATCAAATAAATGGACCTGAATATTAAACATTATGACTTGTGTCTTATAGTGACCAGTTGTATGCCACCGATTCAAGGGTTACAATTGTCCAAAGAGTGCGATTTTCGGATTGTGGCCCATCCACTATTTGACCCATCAGATGAACGGTCTTGATTGGGTCATGTATCCTACACTGGCGGCCGTGATATGGAGGCACTCAATCGGGTTCCATTATTCAAAATAAATATTTTAAAAATTCGAAGAGGGCGAGTCGACATGATCCTATATAAGTAGATTAAATAAAAAGAGATTAAGAAATGGTAACTTTTACCAAAGTTAATGATTTATTAATGCAAAAATCATTTTTAAAATAATAGTTTTTCATAGTGCAGTCGATTTCATCTTCTCTATATATTATAATTAGGTAAATGTAGAAAAATCTGTTTGGAGTTTGAAAATGTTTTGATAAAAAACTGTTTCTCCAATCGCGGGTGATTGTGTCTTCACTCCTTTCTTCACTTGTCAGTTGTAGCAACCTAGCAAATATGTGGACTATCTGAGCCATGAATAAGCTGGGCCCCACCTGTTGAGGGTCAAATATTACATGTTAGACCTCAGATATTATCTGGATTTCTGAATATAATGCTGTCTAATGGCTCGTTTTCTCATTCTTGTATGGCAAAGTGATTTTATGAGCATGGATGGAAAAAAGACGTTAAAAGTTGAGATTTAACGATCTGATGACGCCAAAGTCAAGGGACACACTCCAGGGGACCAAGATTGACAAATATACACGGTCAGAAATCCGAGGAAAGTTAGAAATTGAAGCTCAAGTGGCCTGAAGGACGTCCAGAATGTAAGATCACGAGGTTCTCACCATCCGTTCGGCTCGAAACTTCATACGTCGCCTGAGGACCATAAATTAACCGTACATATAAAATTTCAGCCATTGAAGATCTCGGAAAGTGCCCCAACTGACAGATCAGCCTATAAACCGTTGATTCTGGGCTCACCTGATATCTGGAACTGCTTCAAAATTATTATTGACGCCTTAAATAAGGAGTCAAAACAGATGGACGGTGCAGATTTCTCCAAAACAGTACAATGGACCCCATATGAGATGAGTGTGTACAGTGCACATGTGCACTCACCGTGCACCAAAATTTCCAAAAGTGACCGACGTTTCCGTCTACAAGTCAAAAAAAAAAAAAAAACGTGCAGCGGACGCACGGCTGCTGGCCGTTTTTGCAATCAGTTGTGGGCCCCACACGTGCTCCATAAGCTCGATCTGAACCGCACACGTGTGAGATACAGAAGCCACAAAAGGGCTGCTCGGTAGCGTTCAAAACTGATTCTTTTGTGATTTCTTCTCTGGGCCACGTCAATGGACGTTCAAAACTACCCATTCTTGACTGAAATTTCGTTCTGAATCCAATGGACGGGGTGGATTTTCCAGAAAATGCTTCTGTGGGGCCCACCGACCACAACAGCGAAATGGTGCGAAAGGTTTCGCACATCCGCGAAAACCGACTTTTTCGGACAGTTTTGGCCCACCATCTTTGATCATATGGCAGATCTGAACCGTCTATCATGTAGAGGACCCAATGAAATCTTAAGGGACGGTGTTTCTTTGGAATTTGAGTAAGGAAAGTGGCGTGTTTCGAGGCACCGAACTTGGCTGCGAAAAAGCTTTCAATGGGCATGTATAGCTTTCCAAATCCGATTCAAATCCGATTTTCACAACTCCAGCAGCTATATAAGGAGGTTTTGGACGTGGGGAGCATTCATTCAACGTCTTGGGAGGAAGAACAGAGGGCTCGAGCTTGGGTTTCAACGTGGGCAGAGGAGAGAGAGAGAGGAGCTTGGTTTTTTCTTTCCCTTTTCTTTTCCTTTTCTTTTTCTCTTTATTTATTTGGATTGAGTCCATCCATGGCAGGCTAAATCCTCCTAGCTAGGGCTAGGAGGTGAAGCTTGTAGTGAGATGAGAGATTATATGCTTTTAATTTAATTTTAATTTTTGAATTGAAGTTAGTTTTAGTTTGATTTTAATGGAAATATTTTTGGTCTTTAATGGTCTGTTGTGACTGAAATTACAATGGGTCTGCAATGCTTTGAATATTTTCTTATCCCTTTTATGTTTATGACGTTAGGACGTCCCGTTGTTCACCATAGTCTCCTGGGCATGGTTGGATGACGGTACCCTTCTTAACCTTCATACATATGATTGGTTGGTAATTAATTTAATTCTGTTGTTTGCCATAGTCTGTGGGCATGGTTTGGTGATGGAATCCATTCTAATTCATACACCTTTCATCTCTTTGAAAACTATATTAACGGCAGTTCAGTAATTTCTTTGATTTTTGATGCAAGCATAAATTCTCCCTGATCTCTACAAGTGGATCCTCTGAATCCCTAGTTCCTATCTCTGATTTTTTTTTCTAAGATTTAGATTAATTATTCTACAAGTATTCCACCATTGCTAATTGATTTAGAATTCATCTTAGCCTAGTTTTAGTTCTATTTAATTTTAGATAACGTAAAAGTTTCAGTCCCTTGGGATTCGACCTCGGTCTTACCGAGTTATTACTACATCACAACCCTGCACTTGGTGAGTGAACACCACCATGCAGATAAAAATCATGCTGGTCCAATATTCATCAGGCAAGTCACAAGGGAAGAAACAAAGGATGCTTTTACACCAGATCAGTTGCCTTCATACACGGCTTGGATGTTATGTGAGTGGTGCATTTGGATGAGGATGCTTGTGGGCCCAGTAAGTTATGGTGCAGCATGGGAATGACTACATTTGTGAACTTAAGTTGATTACCTCACGTTCGAGCTGTTTGTGGGTCCCACCACGACATGTGAATACCATCTAACCTGTCAATTAGATGGGCCCCATTATCCCAAAATCCAACGGGATCCATAACTCAGGTGGGCCATATTAAAGGGAACAACGGGGGGGCATTGGGAAAGGTGATGCCATCATAGAGACCTGGGTCCACGATGTTGTCTATATGCCATCTAACCCGGTCACATGGTGCATCCCACCAGGATGATGGGACACCCCAACAGTAAGGCCATTTCAAATCTCACGTGTGCCACACCAAGTGGGTATGTAGGTTTAAGCGTGACTGTACACCGCTTCATAGAATGTGGCCCACCTAAATTTTTAATCAGGATTATTCTTTGGATGTTCAGTGAAGATGAGAAGGCACACCAGATGAAGGATTTGGATTCCACACACACATCACATCATGTCTGTCCAACGAAAGCTCGAATGCACAGTAATTACCATAAGCTAGGAGATAGTGGTTCACTGAAAGTGACATTTTCACAACATCCCATCCAAAAAGTCGGTCAGTGACATAATTGCCAGCCGAGAAACTAGCTGATCAACCAAATTGTTTCCAACCGTTCAACCAACCCTATGCATAGATGGGCCCGATTTTTACGATGGGAGACTCTCAAGGTGGGACCCATGTGCTGGATGGGATAGATGTGATGCACAAACACACAGATCGTGTTGACTGATGATTATCACTAAGCAAATGAATGATTGGTGTTCATGTATTTTGAATTTGAAAGGAAATGATTCACCTAATGTAGTGGACTGTGGGGTATTCCATGTGTGGGTTTCAAATTTTGAAATCTAGGGTTTATGGTTAGGTGTAAGGTTGGGAGGGACTAAGAGTATTGTGGGCGGCTTGTGGGCCGAGCATATTCAAAGCAGGCAGCCTGACAGACGGAGGGAGAGAATCTCTACCCTTTTCACTTGCGACAACAGGAACAAATGTTCACTAAATACCACATTCTATTATTATTTTACAACCCAAGAAAAATAAATAATAATAATTAATAAAAAGGTCTATCTTTGCTTTGGGAATCCTTAATTTTCTACCCTTGAATTGGGCACCAGCCAATGTTCACATATACCCTTTTTTCGGTCAGGGACGAGTACCAGCTTTTTTCATTTTTATATATTTTCTTTTTAGAGAAGTGACCACAGACAGCTAATCCTCACCACAGCTTGTGGTGCCGTACTATATTTCCTGATAATGTGCCATTTGTGTGAGTCATCCGTGCTATGAAAGTGGTAGGACCCACCGTCATGATTGCCTAACACAAATATCAGCTAGATCTAAAACTTTTATGGCCCCGATAAGTTTTTAACGGTGGTCATCCAATCACCACTTTTTTGTGTAGTGTGGTCCACTTGAGCTTTTTTCTCACGTTCAATAGTTAGATGGTAAAATGGATGGACAGTGTGGATAAAACAAATACATCACAGTGGGCCCCACAGTTGCGGTCATCACCCAATCCGCTTCCATGTTACCCACGGACTCGACAATAAGCCCACGGGTGGAAGTCACCGCACAGTGAAATGGCTGAGAGGGGGTGCCCAAGCTTAAGTTGCGTGGGCGGCCCACCGTGTTGTTTATACTGAATCCAGGCCATCCAGATGCGCTTCATCTTCTCTGGATGAAGCGGTATGACAAAAATCAGTGCATTACGCAACTGATATAGACCCCAGAGTGAATCAAAGGTGAGGTTCCTATTCCACCTTGTTCTCTATTTTAGGGCTCACCGGAGCCTTGGATTAAGCTGATTTTGAGAATCGGAGTGCAACCTGAGGGTACGAATCCGATGGTCGGGTTGGATGTGATACACGCACTATGTAGATCCCACATCTTCCCTGTAGCACTGCAGTTTAGGGGGGTACCGGTACCACCAGAGCACACCTCATTTTAAGTAGGATTGCCAAAAAAGATAACTAGTTGCACGCCAAAGCTTCGGTCCAACTAGCTTGTTAGTAGCAGCGTGTCATGGAGGTATGACGTCAGATCAGTGGCTGTCCGTTATTTACTACAGTGTGGCCTACATGATGATAGGATCAATCTATTTTTTGAGAAAGTGACGTGTACTGTGGGACCCGGAATTTACGACGGTTGGATTTCGCATAAGCGTGAAACTTTGCATTGATGCAATGGTTGGACCACAAAGATGTGGTCCAGCCAGTTACATCTAAAGCACTATACAAAAATAAAATATATAGAAATCTAATATGTTGGACCACAAAGATGTGGTCCAGCCAGTTACATCTAAAGCACTATACAAAAATAAAATATATAGAAATCTAATATATTTTCCGAGTCATTGACTTTTCGCTTTATTTTTCGTCACCGACGGCTCTTATAGCTTCAAGACGAGAAGCTCTTTTTATGCGGATCAATTTTTAATATAGAAAAATCCAAACAGGTTGAGAATGTCATGGATTCGCACTGTTTGGGCTGAAACATTTTTCTAAGCCCATGGGCGTGTGGAGCCATTCCATCTTCGCACAACCGCATGTGACAACTAAGGACATGTGCATGAAATCCAAGCTTTCTGTAAGGTGGGCCGAGAGATGGATGGCTACAAGGAATTGATGTTGCCGTCTGTTAACTCTATTTGTTTTGTACTTTGTGGCCCAGTTGAGGGCTTGACTTGTTCTTGCACACGTTTTTCATAATGACACGTGCTTGTATGCAGATGTGGAGGGCTTGACTTGTTCTGGACGGACACATAAATATGTGTGCTTGGCTCCAGATAATCCATGTCCGTAAATTAGATCCGGACCATTCATCAGGTGGGACCTACTTTGGGGACCTGATGCGCAAAAAATCACTGTTACTGACTGGGGTTTTTGCCAGTTGAACGTGGTTTCCGTGTTCTTTGGCATGTGCCTGAAAAGAGATTGGTGGGAGGGGCAAAGTGGACTGAAAAGGATCTTTGTCACGTGCAAATGTTGTACGAGCGTTAGAGATTGGGACTCCTCGTCAGGGACTCGATTTCGGTAGTGACCACTCGAATACCGAGGTTGGTAGTGGTCTGTGCTGTGGCCCCACCATGATGTATGTATTTTATCCATGCCGTCCATCCATTCATCCATTTTAACAGCACATGAGTCCAAACATAATGCTCATCTAATTCTCAGGTGGACCACACCACGGCAAACTGGTGATTGAACGCCCAACATTAAAATTTTCACAGGGGACGAAAGTTTTGGATAAGCTGATATTTATATTTTTCCTTTCGTCCAGGTCTATATGACCTAATCAACAGGCTAGATGGCATATAAACATCAGAAGGTTGTGAACCTCAATGCGTTTTCACGGGTGGGCCTTCAATCACCATTGTTGATCTGCCTCATTTTTGAGTGAGTGGTTTAAAATGAGCTGTCAAAATAATGGACCAGATGTATAAAATACATGTAGCAAGGTGGGGCTCATGCCACGGTCTGACTACAAATTTCGAGAATAATTATATATTTTCAAACTATAGGTTTTAAGAATGATTGCGTTCTACCATGGGTCCAGTAAATAATTATGGTCCGACTACACATGTTAGGAATGATTATGATTCAACTGTGTCATTGGAATTATTTTGTCCTGACTATAAGCTCAAAGAATGATTATGATCCGACTATAGATTTCAAGAATTTTATAACCTGACCACGGTTACTAAGAGCAATTAGGGTCTAAATAGAGGTCTTAAGAATGGTTCTAGTCGGACTACGAGTTTTGGAAACGGTTGAGGGCCGATTAAATGTTCTGGAAATGATTACAGTTTGTTTACAATTCCATACAGAATTTCGGTCCCATCATAATAAGCATCTTCCATCTAACTTGTTGCTTACATCATACAGACTTAGATGAAGGAAAATTTAAGTATCAGCATTATCCAAAGCTTTTGTGGCCTTGAAGGCGCTTGTAATGGTGGGTGTTCAATCACCACTGTTTCTTATGGCTTTATCTACTTGAGATTTGAATTTGCCTCATTTATGTGCTGGTGGCCTAAAATGAGCTGTTAAAATAGACAGATGATACGAAGGAAACACATACATCGTGCTAGGGATCACAACACCCACTATGAACGAGATTTCGGATCTGGAGGGGTTAGTATGGAATTCGAATCCCCTCATCACCGAGCCGATTAAGGCTGGGGTAACAACAATTTCCGTGAGATCATGATTGTGATACCTACCTTGATGCATATGCCGTGTATCCATGCTGTCCATTTATTTTTTCTAGATCATTTGTGGGCATGTTCCAAAAATAAGGTAGATCTAAATTTCAGGTGAACCACAAGAGAAAATAGCGGTGAATTACTGTTAAAATATGCGTGTGGGCTACAAAAGTTTTACATGAAGCTTATGTTTGTGTTTTCCCTTCATTGTTGGTTTGACCTTACCAACATGTTGGATGTCAAAAAAATGTTACTGTAGACCCTAGGAAGATTTTAGCGGCGGGCATTCAATCACCACTGTTTCCTGTAATCCAGTCTACCTGAAATTTGTATCTACTTCATTTTTGGGCCCAAATGGTAAAATGAGCTGTTAAAACAGATGAATGGCATGGATATAAAACTATACATGAAGGTGGCCCTAAGGTCACGGCCTAACCAAACTCGTTGTTTCCCCGAGAATCCGCTCTCTGCAAGGATCATTTGGGCTACATATGTTCATTAACCGTTCGTATTCAGGCTTTTTTGTTGGCACGTGTGTTATTCACACGTGTACAGTGGTAAAACTGCCTCCTTCATGACAGTTAAATTCACTTGTGTTTTTCTCTTATGATTGGGCTTGGTTATGCAGTTATCTTGGGCCCGTTAGCAACTGCACGAAAAGCTCAACCGCCGTGCAATGAAAGCCGTTTTCACCACGTATGACCAAAAGAAAGATGAAACGTAAAAAACAAGGGCTACAAATACTCAAGCCGATCCAAGAAACAATGGCTTAACATGTACGAGCATTATTCATATAGGATGCGGTAGCATCGGCCCGTGTCGATCCAAACAGTCCCATACAGGGCGATAGAGGACAGTACGACCACACCATATAACTGTGGATCCAACCCTTGAATTGCTAGCATATGCAACTCTATGTTTATCGATGAAATATTACTGCAGTCTTGTTTGCCTTAGTAAGGAAATTACAGAGGAAAGAGTTTTTTCTTTCTTTCTTCTTTGTGTATTTTTTTTTTTTTTTTTTTTTTTTTTTTTTAACTTGAGCTGGGTAACTCTACAAAAGTTGTTGATGAAAATTCTCAAGAAGTAGTTGCGTGTATGGGCCCCCGTGATGTATACATGTCATCCAACCTGTTCAACAAGTATCCCTTAACAAAAAATGGGACATTCTAATAATCACATGGGATACACCATGCATAGAAAACAATGTGCAACTGTTAAAAAATGTCAACATTATGTCAACAATAACATTATTACCCGCCTGGCAATTTAATTGACTAAATACTATTAATTCCTACCTATGCGGAGTTGGTACAAGTAAGATGTGGTAAATTTGATTGGATGGAAAGCTGATGTCAAAGACAAAGCCCACTCAATAACATATTTGATCGAATATCTTTCGAACTAGTCCTAGTCACATTAGTCAGATTGCAATCATCAGATCACAAGACGTAGACGGACTAGATCATATTCTAGAAAATTATCCAAAAATGTTTCAATAAAAGGGGTCTCGATTGCAACTGTTAATTAATCGCAAGACGATAAAGCAGATCATATTCAGGAAAATCATCTAAAAATATTTCAATAAAAACCATTAGGACTGTAATCGTTGGATCATGAGACGGTGAACTAGGTCATATTCTAGAAACCATAATATATATTTCAATAAAAATTATGATTGTTGGATTGCACAGGGTAAACAAAGTATATCATATTCTAGAAAATCATCCAAAAATATTTTAATAAAACTGATTTGATTACAACCATTGGATTGCAAGATGCCTAACATGATCATATACTCAAAATCCAAAGATAGTGTCAATAAAACCAACTCTGATTGTAATCATTGAAAATATTTAGTGATGAAGGAAGGTGAGTCTGATCTATTAAAAAAATCTTTGCAATATTAAAAATCCCATAGAACATATTCTATAGGTGGAGTCTTAAAAAAATAAAAAAAATAAAAATCCAAAAAGGGGATTCCTTCAATAATCCAACTTTGATCATGCCTAGTGGAATCCTTAGTAGAGGTAAAGGCTAGATTTATCTAAAAATGAAAAAAATTGGCCCAAAAAAAATAAAAAAAATACCAACAATGCATTCTCGCAAAAATTAAACAGATCCTTTTAATGCCTAGAAAATCTTTAAAAACTGAAAACCTCCGTGATAGTGAAACAAGCATCAGGTGTCCTAGGCACTAGGAGGTATGGCTTAACTCTGTTCCTCAAAATTGCTAGGACTTAATGCTAAATAAGTACGACAAGCCTCAACTCTCAATGTGAGGATGGTTGTACAATTGTTAAAGGTAAAATAAATAAAACGACAAGAGAGTTCACCCGATTAAAGCAGTAAAATTCCACAAGTGGAAAGACCAGCAACATGCAAAGTGGCCCATGCTAGTTGGCATAGCTTGAGCTTTTTTAGGAGTTGGTGAGAGAGTTGAGGGAGAGTTCTTCCCTCAATGCAAGAGTTTAACATTTGATCACTCCAAAATGCCCCCGTCTTGATACGCACAAGAAGCTTGAGCTCTCAATGTTAGCAGGGTAGTCGTACAATTACCAAAGGTAAAGTAAATGAAACAACAAGCAAGTTCACCTAGTCAGCCCAATCATATTCCACCAATGCAAAGATCAGTGACATGCAGAGTGTCACCCGCCAGTTGGCACAATAGAGCTTTTGCAGGAAGAGTTTGTGAAAGAGTTGAGGGAGAATTTATTTTATTATTATTATTATTTTCTTTAGGTAGGAGAGTTTTTAACAAAATAAAATAAATTACTTCCTGCCTAAAGAAAATTCTCCCTCATTCACAAAGGTTAAAAATTAGGCACCCACCCCCAATTACTTCCCTCATTACCCAATGAGCCTACATGGGGATGCCATGTGGCACACTCTCTCATCCAATCACAAGCACTCACTTAGCATTTTTGTCCCTAATTTCAATCCCCACTCCCCATTTCAAGATATCTCTCTGCTCCTCATATGCTAAGACCTTTTCTCTCCTTTAGTTATTTGTCTAGCCTAAATCCCTTAAAAAGGCATTTGGATCATAAGTTATTATTATTATTTTTTACACACATGCACCTCCACACACTCACGCCGTAGTGGGATTTCACCACATATGGATACTCGAACCCTTGATGGGGTGTTGAAACTCCTCAAAGTCTACCACCCGAGCAAGAGTAAGAATCCTTTGGATTATAAGTTACTTAAGATAAGTTATTTATGCTTTAAGTAGCTTATCTTCATTTCTATTTTTAAGATGAAGTGATTAAGTATAAGTAAAAAAAAAAAGTCACTTGAGGGGATTTCAAATCTCTTAATATGTTTAGCACTATAAAGTTACTAGGGATTTCAAATACTTGCAATGAGGGAGTTTGAAATCCAAGATGAACACTTAGATTACAGCTAAAATCCTACTGAGAGTTTGCATGCCTAACATGTATGTCACTAGGCTATTAATCTATTAGCCACATCTTTCACTGCTGATATCTCAAAACAATCAAATTATCAATTGCATTACTATAATTACTTTTATACAATGATTTGTGTCGTCCAAACATTGTTCATGTAAATCAATAGTTAAAAGTCATTGGTTAGTACTTGGATGTGATCTTTTGCTTGTGGCCCATTCGAAACTTGGAATTTCATCATTTTTAAGCAAAGTATATATTTTGAATGAGCTTATTGCTACAATTATATCAAACGTCACGTACTTATATTAATTAAAGATATTAAATTTGATTTAATAATTAAATTTAAACCCTTTAAATATATTATGCATAGCTATTTTTGGATTACAATAAGAGGATTTCATCCAAAGGGTTTCAAATCCACGTTCACAAACAAATGATCTTAAATCAAACTTAAATAAATTATTTATCTACTATTGTAAGTAGAAACACTAGAATGGGCCTTAGGAGGATTTTAATGGTGGATATCCAATTACTATTGTTTTCCTATGGTGTGGTCCACTTGAGATTTATATCCCTATAATTTTTTGGATCAAGCCTTAAAATGATCTGTAAAAATGGATGAATTGCATACATCATAGTGCGGCCCAAAGAGCACCGACCACTAGCCACCAGGCTGGTAGCAGGGGAAGTAGCCAATCCGTTGCCTTTCTCACCACCTTGTCTCTCCAGCTGGTCAAGCATTCAAGCCTCCTAATCCTGTTCAATCCGGCCTGCCAAACAGGCTCTTAATCACTCTCCACCCTCAACCCTTCAGTTAGGGCAATGAGATTCTTCAGTTAGTGCAGTGAGATTAGAAGCGATTTGGTGGGATGGGATTCCACTCCATATTTGGTGTTTGGGAAGAATGGAAAATCTTGGAATTAGATTAGATGAATTGCAGTGGATCTTGTGCCAATTTCACTCAATGTTAGCAAGTTGTGTAGGTCCCACCATGATGTGTGTACTATATCCACATCGTTCACCCATTTTTCAAGATTATTAGAGCATGTGCCAAAAAATTAGGTAAATCTAAAGCTCGAGTGGACCCCTCCATAGAAAGCAATGGGGATTGAATACTTATCATTGAAAACTTTTTTGGATCCACTTAAGTTTTGGATCTACCTCATTTTTAAGGCTATGCCATAAAATGAGATTACAAAGCAAACACATGTATGTTATTCTAAGTAATTTCAAATGATGGTAAATGATGGTGGGTATATCTATTCAATGTACCCCCTGTTACTGACAAAGCATGACATTAATCTTGTCCCTTGGCAACGAGACCATCCCTGGTTTGAGTAATAATTATGTTTTTTAATCCAAGCCTAATCCCTTCTAATCCCATCGACCCAAACTAGCGCTTAAGACTTGTCTAAAACATGGTTGACTCAGTCCACTCGATTTGACACGCCAAGCCTGAGGAAACTCAAAAAATTATCTGATCCTCGGGGACCATTTTCTAAGTTACACGTGGCATACAAGAACGACAAGCAATACTGTAGAAATCACAGGGTTTTCTGTCCATATAATAGACCTCGAAAATCACATTGATTGGACAATTTAACCATTCTCTGGATGCTATAGATCGTACTCGACATGTGAAACAGTGGGAACTCGGGCTATGATGGGACCCAAAACTTTAACGGTTAAGATTAAAACGTACGCTATATGTAAGGTGGATGCCACTCCCGAAGCTTAAAGGTTCTGCACGGGCACTGTAACTTATCTCGAGATTTTCTGGGCGATTCTCGAAGATACTGCAAATCTGATCACGGGTTGGAGTCGATGAGGCCCATCATCACAAGAAATTGGGCCCCACAGCCACAAATCCCACGAATCTCCGTATAGAATATTGGATTTTAAAAAATCAAGGTTGCGAGACGTACCTTAATGTGAAATGACTTCGAATGCCCATACTGTTACGAAGATCAACAGAACTGCCACTGCATCTGGCGAAACAACCTTTGACTTTTTAACTTAGATATCGCCGAGATTTTAAAATTATCGCGATATTTCAATGGAAAATCCACGATAAGACAGCGATAATTTCCCGTCATTTCCAAAATGTCGTCGGTTTTATTGTGACATTATCGCGTATTTAAAACCAATGTTGAATTTCATTTTACAATTGTATGTTTAAATTTTAAAATTATTTATTAATTAAAATAGCAAACACGATTAATTAGGAAGCTGATTGCATCGGTGTGGGTCACACATTGATGTATCTGTTTATCTAATCCATCTATATTGGCCTAAAATTGAGAAAGGTTACCACAAATGACTCTTGTATTTAATTATTTATCTATTTAATGCAACCAAAGTTTAATACTATGTGCATTAAATTGCATGTTGCCTAGATGTAAAAATTATATATCGTGTGGTCTACTTTACATTGTTGGATTTGCTTGGCCTCGAGGCTCTTACCTCCGAATGATTTGAAAATTGAGATGGACGGAGTGAATAAACAGATATAGGATGGTGGGTTACACCGAAATGCTCGTTTGTGGAGACGGTCTCAGGTAATCAACTTTCTATCATTTGATGCTCTAACTGGTGTGAAACTCAATAAGCAGGCACTTAGAAATGGTATATGATAACTCAGATCAAACCGACTAAATTGTGGAACTATCTGTTTCCAAGTTACACTCCAAAATTCAGTCTGGTCAGACATTACTAACCACCGATTCATACACATTTCTTTCTTTGAAAAATGTCAATTGGATATTTTTCATTTTTAACCGTCCAATTGATGCCTAGCCATCTAATATTCACAAAACTAAATAAAAATATTTTTTAGTTGACGATACATCTAAAATGGTGCTTTTAATTTTGGACGGTTCAGTTTAATTTATTTGTATGCGACATATGCAGTTTTTAAGTAATTTCCGTCATGGACTGCCAGAGTATGAAAGTATTTCTTTTAATTACTAACTCTCTGAGCTCGATTAGCTCTACGATTTCCGTTACGAATCTCCATCTGCCGTCATAATGGCTTTGAGGGTCCTTTTAGCCGACTTGGACCGATCCGACGTGGTATTGTCTGCCACATAACGGCATCCGTCAGACGGCGTGCCGTCCGGCTATAAATACGGGCTCTTTTCCTCTCCCCACATCCGGCGAAGAGTTTCATCACTTTCACACCTTCCTTAAGCTATTGCAGCAGCACTCTCTCTCTCTCTCTCTGTCTGGGCGAAGTGAAGACAGGTAGGGTTTTCTGTCATCGTCTCTCTCATGGAGTGAGAAAAGCTAGGGTGTTCTGTCATTGTTTTCTTCGCTTCTTTCTAGCGGAATGGGGAAAAAAGAGCTTCTAGATAAGGAGAAGATAAATGCAGTACTTCAGATCTTGCGAAAACAAGCTCCTCTTACTGTAAAACAGGTGAGAAAGACATTTCTCTGTTTCTTGTTTCATCCAAAATTTTCGTGATTTGGAGTCATGAAGATGCATTTCTTATTCAAGTCGTCGATTTCTGATTCAAGATGTCTTTTTTATCATCTGAGATTTCAATCGCTTCCAATCTGACGAGAATTTGATGAAACGCATGCTATGATATGATTTTTATTGTTCCTCTTGCATTTTAGTGAGAAATATAGATCGATGTTGTTCGAATGCAGGAGAAGTTCTGCAACGACGCTTGCTTGGTACGGTTTCTGAAAGCAAAAGGCGATAGCGTAAAGAAGGCTGCAAAACATTTAAGAGCATGTCTTTCTTGGAGAGAGAGCATCGGCACTGGTAATGCTCGTTTTATTTCCTTCTCCTTGTTTCTGCTTTTTTCCTTCTATTCCTTTCTCTTTTCGTCGCGAATCTTGCCTTTTCCTCTCATATTTCCCGTAGAAGGAGCCGTTAAAGCAGAAAACAAAAACAGTGAAAGCAACCATACATCTGTCTTCTATGAAAAATTGAAAAGTACTGAATCGCTCTATCTTTTGGTTTTTCTCCCTTCTTTGAAAAAAAAAACAGAGCATTTGATAGCAGATGAGTTCTCCGCCGAGCTGGCAGATGGCATCGCATACGTCGCCGGCAACGACCAGGAAGCCAGGCCTGTTATGGTAATTCCTTCTTTCTTTTCGCTAATTTCCTTCAGGTGAAAGTAAAAAATATATATATAATAATAATTTAAAGATTTGATTTTTATTTTTCATATGCAGGTTTTTCGGGTAAAACAAGATTACCAGAAATTCCATTCGCAGAAACTGTGAGAAAATCCTTCTTAAAATTGAAAAGATAAACGCATTTTTTATTTCTTTTCCTTATATATTTTTTATTTAATTTTTTGCAGTTATATTCGTTTGCTGGTATTCACACTAGAAGTGGCAATTGCATCCATGTCGAGAAATGTGGAACAGTTCGTACTCCTATTCGATGCAAGTAAGCTTTTTATCTGTCCGAAATTTCTGTACTGTTTCCAAAATGAAAGAAAGAAGAAGAAGAAGAAAGAAGATGTTTTAGTACATTTTTTAAAATTACCATATTACTCCGCAAATGTGCTGGAGCTTTTGTGAAAATCTGGACGGTTCATCTGAGGATTACTGATCAGCGATTGGTACTTCAACGGTCTGGATCACCAGTAGTCTCTCATCTAAACCGTTCCAAAGTTTTTGTCGTCAAATAATAATAAATCGTTTCTTGTTTTTGCCACTCTGAAATTCTTAGCATGTTTCTCTAAAAAACAAAATGCATTAATCCCTTCCTTTAATTGTCAAAGCTGTTCCTCCTTCAATATGAGTCATGCATTGCCGTTTAAACCGGTATGACACCATGCTCCTCCAGAGCAGGCCATGCTGGCTATGGAACTGCTTCCTGTGGCGCATGTTAGCAGACAACCGTAATTAATAACACTGGCGAGCAGGGACGATGTCAGTCCGCTTTGGGGCTAAAGAGCCGAGATGGCGCGCTTTGAATTCTCAGTCTGTCCGTATTGCCCCCGAAAGTTATCAACGCGTAGGGACATTTATGGCATTTCTCATCTGAGAAATGGTCAAAGGTACCGAAGATTCTCCTTTGCAGACTGACGTTTCCTGAGACGAAAGGAAAAGGAAGGCAGTGTTGGAGATGAGGGGAGGGGCTTGTTTTATCCGTATTTTAGTCTTATTAGAGGGCAGGTAGTCGTCTGATTACTCAACTGAAATCACAGTCCGCCAGCTGGGTACCACGTTTGATAATTCATGGACAGTCCTGTTCTCCGTAAAGATGATCATAAACATACGAAAACAGAACTGGATTGATCTGCAGACGGTTCAGATGGAATCGTTTGTGGCAACTCATCTAGCGGGCTAGGGATTATTTCAGTAGTCCGCGGATTACAAGAACGGGCGTATGAACGGATTATAGTCCCGAAAAAGAAAAGGTTTCGTTCATGACATTGCAGAACTGAAGCTCTTCTCATTTTTAATGAAGAGATAGCGTGCAATTGCAGGCTTTTTCAGATCGGGATCGGCTTTCTTGAATTTACTGCTGGCAACACTGAAGATCGTATCGGAATACTATCCCGGAAGACTGCACAAGGCCTTCGTCATCGACCCTCCCTCTCTCTTCTCCTGCCTTTGGAAGGTAAAACTAAAGAAACTTTCACTGTTGGTGCTTTTTTGCTTCATGATCCTGTATCGTATGGAAGGGTTATTTTCGTAATTTTGGATATTCTGAGAGTAGGTATAGAAATTTTAAATCGAGTTGCATAGAAAGGGATTATAATTCAACCCGAAACACCTGTAGCCCAACTTCATTCTAGGAACCTTTGAAATTACGGTGATCGCCAGGTGTCCTCACCTGCCTTGACTTTTAAGTGCCCCATTCCCAATCTCCTCCACCCGTTTTCTGCCATATCAGAGAGGGAGTTAGTTGATGATTGTTACATTGACAGAGTATAATGGTTGATACACAGACACTTGCTGATTCTAAACATGGCCTACATTAACTCAAAATTCAACTGTCCAAAATGTGGGACCAAGTTTAGATGTTGAAATCATAGTCGTTTTCTGGGTAATGACATTTCGTTTTTACATTTCCAACTGTCCAATTAATGTCTATTAGTGGACCAATTAGATAATTAATTAATGTTTGTTTAGTTTATGATCCATACCTCACATGTGGACGGTTTTTATCGAGTTACTTGTATGCCAGGTTTACAAATTTTTGCCCCTGCTTTTTCACAATCACATAAGAGTATGGAAGAGGTTCTCTTGTCGGAAAGATGCGAAACCCTTTTGTTTTAATCTGTCGTCCAAATGCCGTAATTGCTTGCATGGCATGCCTGTATTACATCCATCCGAGCCGTTGAATAGGTTGGCCCCACCATGAAGATAACTTGCTGCGAAAATCAGATTCATACGTTGGTTGGGTGGCTCCTTCTTTTTCAGTGGGGTGGCTGTGGGTGGATTTGTCTGATTTTTGGATCAGGTGTTTTATGGTGGGGCAAACCTTTTGTGGACGGATTGGATGTTGTATACACTTCACCCGTTGACCCTTTTAAGCTAGTCAACAGTCAGTAGTAGTGTGTGAGACCTCTTAGCACGTGCATGCTTGTGCAACATCCTATCTGTTCATCAGGTGGGCCTTACTGTATTTCGACCTGGTCCACGAAATTCAAGCCAGATCAATCACCATATGGGACATACGTATGTCAGAACAACTGCATTCCTGCATACACTGTTGCCCACCTGATGATGGAAAGCCTGATTTCAGGACGACAGCACTAACAAGGTTGGGCCACTTGAGAACAGCATGCGAGTTGGTCCATCAAAGCAAAGAGCCCACAAACGGGTATTTGAGTAATATTCCATTGGTTGCGGTCACTAGTCCTTGATTCAAACGATTTCGATGCAGGGTGTCCGTCCTTTCGTGGAGCTTTCAACGGTGACGATGGTGGTATCGTCCTTGGACTTCGAAGAGTCCTTGGATGACACATTTTCTTCCTACCCTCGAACCACCTCCCTCCGTTTCGAACCCTCGTCCGTTCCCACCAAGATCGGCGGCTCCTCCTCCTCCCGCTTCTCCTTCACCGTCTCCCATTTCGACTCCCTCAAGCCCTGGTACCTTACGCGCACGGACACGTCAGCATCTTCGCAGGTGGGCCACTTCGCCAACGCCAGCCCCTCGCTCATGGGTCCCGCACTCGTCTCCCCGCTCAATGCCCGCTCCTTCTCCTTCGCCTCTCCTGCCACAAGGACACTACGTGGCGGTGGGCCCAAGACCTTCCCCTCTACGCCGCAGCCAACGAGATACCCCAGGACTCCAAGGCCGTCCTTCCTGCAGTCTCCTGCGGCATTTTTCAGGAAGGATTGCCAGATCAGCAACAGAACCGACCGGTGCCGGGAATCCTTTTTCCCTTACCTTAGGTACTATCGGAATCCGTACGACGAGATGATCTACCGTTCGAAGATGAGGCCTCCACTTGGCGGGCTCATCTCGATCGTCTCTCCTCAGCTCAAGCGTCGCCACGTCACCTCGCAAAGGTTCTAAAACCCAGAAGTGAGAGAGAAGAAGAGGAAGATTTTAAATTTAGAAAAAAAAAAATCCCTTTTGTTTTTTTTTTTGTCCCCAATATTTCAGTTCATACTTATATATAAATCCGATTTCATTATCACTAACAAAACTGAAAAATATCCTGCAATGCCGAGAACGCATAGTTCCTCACACGATTTCCAAGCACGTGGTGCGTGTTCTACGCACAGTGCGCAAGTCAGCGGAAGGGAGAAGACGTGCCTAGAGGGTTATGAGAGGGTGTGCGCATTGTCCGTTTTTGATGTTCGTGGCGATTCTCTTCTACTTTCCTCATTTTTCATTTCATTTCATTTTATTTTCTTGGGGCCGTTGAAAGGCCGACTATGGAAATCCGGTAGCGTGGTCGGGACGTCGTGGCATCGGAAATCATTTAAATGCCCAAACCTTGAAAAGGAAAAACAAGGAAACCATGAAAATCAATGTTACCCTCTTATCGTTCACATTGCTTGTATCGTGTACCGTGCTCGTTAGTATTTTAATGAATATACAAAATAATAAAAGATTTAAATTAGTAAAAATCTGAGATATGTTTTGGGGAAACAATGGGAATATGTGTCGTGTTTGTTTGTTTGCTTGAAAGTCAAAGGTTGAATGGACTGAACTGCGTTGGAAATTGGAACCACACAGACTTAAAAAAAATGCGCACACGGTCGGTCTCGGTGTGTCTTGTCTACTGCGAGCGTCCGTTAGCACTCGAGGTTATGCTCGAGGGCGTACGTCATACAACCTAGTTTTGCTGTCTCTTTCCTCTACAAGTCGTCTCCATTTTCTCGTCATCTTTGGATATAATTACAGTATCGTCATATGTTGTGAATTAATTTTTTTAAAATTTTTATTCCTGAAGAAATCTTCAAGCAATCTGCATGATGTTTTAATTGGAACTGTTGCAGTCTGTGGGTCCCAACAACGATCAGGTGTACAATACTATGTTTGTCAAGCACTTGCGACATTGGAGCAGTAGATCGCTTAAGATGGCAAAAAATCATAACGGCTTATGTTTATGCTGACTGACAAATGTGGAATAGGTAGGGCACATGGTGGCATGCTTAGGTTGTGGATGGTCACACGTGCAAAGCATTTAATGCATGTGGTGCACGTAAATATGGTGCATATGCATGTGCACAGAACATTATACTCACATGAGAACCCGTATAGTTTATCAGACCCTTTAAGCAAAGGTATATTATACCTTATAAACGGTTATCTTAGGCATTGCATGCACCCGAATAGCCCCATATTGGACCAATGATTCTGACCATCACTCTAGATGAAGTTAGAACAATGAAAATAAGAGTTTCAATTGCTGGCATTCAACTGTTAAGATCATCACCCTGAGTCCTAGTTATGGGATAATAGCTTATCTATGCTAGTAATGTGAATGTGAACGGTTCGGACCATCTCAGCATGGGTAGTCACACACGCTGCATTCTGCTTCGCCACAAAGGCAAAACGAAGTTGGTCGTCCAGCGGGTTCAGTTTCTGAATTGCGCACAATCCTACCAATATGGAAATGGACGTTCTGATCCACTACACTTGTGACATGGTAGAGTGATAGGTAGTATTTATGTAGAAAAGCGACAATGTATAAAGAATGGAGTATCGCAGATGTCTATACATCGTCCATGTGGACGGTGACTACGTTTCAGACCGTCCATCTAGTTGCCCCTACTGCAAAGGCAGATTGCAAGTTAAATAAGACCATATCTATTCGATGAGCTTGTTGATCATGTGATCAGCATCCGATACCTTAAAAGCAGCGCAGAATGGTAATAGCTTGGATTGTTCCATGGCTGTAGATTTTGAACCCGAGCCATACTTTTTATGGCCCACTAGATGAACGGCCAACATTTGTTAATCCTGTGCTAATACTCAATAGTATAATGGAGAGATAGCTCTATGGTATCACTTCCCATAATGAAGATCCTAGCCACCAATCTTGAGTCTTTTCTCGGTTGAATGTGGAGTTGGTTGCTATTATAACCTCTTCAGCCGTCTATTTCTAGGCTTACAAGTCAAAAACTATAAATGCTGTATAAAGGAGATATGAGGGATAGTCCACCCATGCTAAGTCCCAGTAAGACCAACGGTCTGGATCCCGAACGATGTACCCATTTACCAGAATCTCAAGATATTTAAGCCCACTCATCCAAGCTGTGTATCCGCAGGGACCCGCTGTGGAAATTAGCTGGCCAACTTATCAGGTGGGCGGAAGAATGAAAAGCTGATTGCTAAGGATCGAGCTTGGGTGGGCCAGGAAGGTCAACCGCACAATTACTAATTGACCAACATCAATCAAGCCTGACCAAACTAGGGGTGCACATTTAACCGGTAGAACCGTGGAACCGAACCAGAACCGTTGGATCGGTCCGGTTCCGGTTCCGAAAATCCCAGAACCGTTAGGAACGGTTCGGTTCCGGTTTAGGGGCATGTAGAACCGAACCGAACTGTGGACCCGAATCGTGGAACCGATCTGTTGAACCGTGGATCCGAACCTTGGATCCGAACCGTTGATCCAAAACCATTCCATTTTTTATTTTTTATACCTTACTTCCTCGGCCCATTTACAGCCCTACTAATCTCATCATTCATGTATGACTATCTCTGATGAGGCCCACCAGGCCAATAATATATGAGATTTTTAGTGTGGTGATTCAAGTGTGGGAAAAAGAGTCACTTGAACACATGGAGCCACTTCAGCATCTCCTTTTCCCCGTCATTCATGAGATACGTGTAAGCTCAAGGGTGTCAAGCTTAGGTTGGCCAGACTCAGGCCTTATCCATCTATAATCATCATAGGCTGGGCTAGGTCGGTGTCAAATGTAGATTTTATATTGCATTCTAGGCTCAGCCCATTGACAACCTTACTGTAAACCAAGTCATGCCTGGGTCCAGGATCTGTTATTGTCCAAGACAAGGCCATGGCCAAGCCCATATATCTATAGGACTTAAAGATTAGGCCTAAGCTCCACCATGTGGCAGGCCCACATGTGCTCGTTAAAAGCTGAGATGTGAAAGGAAGACATGGTATACCAAATATATGTACTCATCGTGGCCTCATGACATGGTGATTTTGTGGAGTCTACATACTACTCGTCGTGGCCCCATGACATGGTGATTTTTTTTTTTCCACATTTTTTTTTTCTTCTGTTGAATTTTCTAAAAATCCAGAACCATGGAACTGAACCGCAACCAAACCGGTTTTCACGGTCCGGTTCTGGTTCGGTTTTAGTATGCTAACGGTCCGGTTCTGGTTCCGAAAATTCCAGAACTGTTAAGAACGGTTCGGTTCCGGTTTTACCCCAGAACCAAACCGAACCGAACTGTGTGCACCCCTAGACCAGACGGTCCTACTTATCTAGATTTTAGTCATATGTAAGACCGGGTGCAGTCCAATTAATTGTTGGGGCTAAGTAAGCCCATTTCTAGCCCATGGACGTTGAGGATTCAACAATGCTAGGTTGGGCATGGTCATGGGCTAGACCCGAATGGCCCATTTTCTACTCTGCATGCTACCACCTCATATCTGGGACTTTCTAGTATGATATGCTAGAGCACTGCACATCCACCTAGAGAGCAACCACCTAGCACTGCACTCGTCCAAGTGGACTCAGACAAGATCGAGTCTGAACTGGTCCAGTACCATGAATTTGGATGAGTCAAACCCAAACTCGACTCTGGCATGGGACAAGTCGGTCGAGGTACCAAAGACAAAAACCATGTCCCCTACAGGCAAGGGACCACTTTGGGAGCCATACCATCTTTCTGCCTTGTGTAGGACATCAGTGCCATGAAGATCACCTTAAACTAAAATCAGGATGGTCCACTCATCACGTGGGCCACACTGTTGGAACCAATGGACAAGAGATTGTCTGAGTCAACATATAGGTGTAGTCACACACAGATCCATAGCTTAACTGAGCGGAGATACCTCGTTTCAACACTTGAGGTCTTGGTATTGATTCCCTAGTGGGGGTGGCTAACACTGGAGTGTGTACTGACAGTGGGTGTCTACTAATTAACAAGCTAACCCCAAAAAAAAATAAAAAATCATATAGGTGTGGTCCACCAAGTGAGTGTGATGTAGAGCGGGTCGCGGACAATTTCATGGCTAAGATGGATCAGAAAAGGCACGGTCGGCGACAGAAGTGATCCGGACCATCGGACCTTAGATCGGGCGTATCTCACAATCCGGAATGAGTTATCCGACGTAAAATATATGATTTTGGGGTAGAACGAGCTACTTTAGCCAACCAACCCCGCTACGCCGGGTTGCGCAGCCCGGATTTGCGAAAAACCCCCTGATCGACGGTCGTTTCCTCGTTTTAATTTTGTTTTTACTATAAATAGTAAGTTTTAGTTTGAGTATAACTTTTCATCCGTTGGGCTTTAGGAGTTGTGTCCAACATGAAAAGTGCTTAGGATAATTAGGAGAACGGTTTGTTGAAGCCAAATAGGACACTTACTATTTTTGGCCGAAAACCTTGCGCACTAGTAGACATCGTGACCGTCTATAAATAGTAAGTTTACTATTTATAGTAAGTTGCGAATTCTAGGAGTTTTAGTTGTAGTATGAGTCTGATTTCTTTCATGTTGCTTGGTTCCCTTATTTAAAGGGGTGTAAACTCGTTTTTAATAATTCATCAATCAATTTCGAATTTATTAGAATTATTTCTATTTTCCTGCTTTCTTTCCTCGTGGATTCGAGAAGTCTCTGTGAGGAGTCCAGAGAAGCTCCGTGGATTCAGAGTAGTTATCCTTGAGGAAGACGGTGATCGACCTCATCACGTTCATCCCTGCGTCAATTTGGTATCAGAGCGAGGTTTTCCCTCGGGCCGATGGCAAACAACGAAGGTATGAATCAAAATCCTATGGACGATGATCCAGGGATTCGTTATCTTTCGGAAAGAATGGAAGCTTTCCATCGGGAGAGTCAGTTGACCATGCAAGGGCTGCAGGCAACCCTCGACCGTCTTGCGGATGCGCTACTTCCGCCCCGAGCCCTAGGCGGTGCTCCACCACCTATGGTCGCGCCACCACCCGTGGTTGCTGTACGACGTGACCCTGATTATCGCAGAGCATCACCAGCGGTAAATCGTAGGGCTACACCAGATGATTCTAGTTCCAGCGACGAAGACATTAATGAGGGTTTTGATCGACGACTAGTCCATGGAGGCGATCGTCTAGATCGTGTTGAAAGAGACTATCGAGGTAAGGCTGAACTTCCTAGTTTTAACGGTTTATTACGTATCGAAGATTTTCTCGATTGGCTAGCCGAAGTAGAGAGATATTTCGATTATATGGATGTGCCAGACCATAAAAGGGTGAAGTTGGTAGCGTTTAAATTAAAATCTGGTGCTTCTGCATGGTGGGAACAATTGCAACTCTCACGAGCCCGCCAAAACAAGGTGCCCATCGCATCATGGCCTCGAATGAGACGTCTTCTTCGTTCACGATTTCTCCCTAGTGATTATGAGCAGATATTATTCCAGCAATACCAGAATTGCCGACAAGGAAATCGAACTGTTACAGATTACACTGAAGAATTCCAGCGGTTGGCTACACGAAACGATTTGTCAGAATCTGAGTCACAGAAAGTGGCACGATTTATAGGTGGGTTGCGACCGGTAATTCAGGATCGAGTTCAGATATACCCAGTCGGGACAGTAGATGAAGCAGTTCAATTGGCAGGAAGGGCAGAAACACAGCTTGCAAGAGCTCCTGCTCGTCCCTATCCTTCAAATCGACCCCCTATGACAGGTCCCACACAGGATCCAGTGCTGGCTCGAGGAAAAGATCCGGTAGGAGAACGTCCTCAACCTCCTCCACCCGCGAACCGTGATACGGGGAGCGGACCATCCAGACCTCAACGGGCAGCACCCACAACAGCGGGCCCGAGTGGGATTCCGAATCCTTATGCTCGGCCAAGGCCGAACAATTGTTACCGCTGTGGCCAACCAAGCCACTTATCAAACACTTGTCCTCAACGTCCGGCAGCGCACTTGACTATAAGCGAAGGGGGCACTGAAGATGAGGCCGTGGAAGAGGATCATGGCTTTGATGAATATGAACAAACCACTGAAGAAATAGCAGGTGGCGATGAAGTGACAGGCGAAGATCGTGGCGAATCTCTCGTTGTGAGGCGACTACTGTATACCCCACGAAAGGAATTACATCCACAGCGGCACAATATATTTCGTACTCGGTGCACTGTCAGCGGAAAGGTCTGTGATGTGATCATAGACAGTGGTAGCAGCGAGAACATCGTCTCAAGAGTAATGGTGGATAAGTTGCAGCTACCAACGACGAAACATCCTTCCCCGTACTCAATTGGCTGGATAAAAAAAGTGAACGAGACCAAGGTAACTGAACAATGCACTATCTCGTTTTCAATTGGTAAACATTATAAGGATCAGATACTTTGTGACGTGGTTGACATGGAAGCCTGCCATATGCTACTCGGTCGACCCTGGCAGTCGGACCGTGATGCGACCCATCGGGGGCGAGACAATGTCTATATATTCGTCAAGGATAGTCGAAAAATAATCCTTGCCCCTATGGCACCAGAGAACCACCCTGAAGCCTCTAAAGTGGAGGGGAGTTCTCTCTTGACCATTCGGGATTTCATAGAGGAGTCCAAGGAAACCGGCGAGGTATATGCCGTAGTGGTGAAGGGCGAGAAGGAGGAACCCTCAAACATCCCTCCAAGCTTAAGACTGTTACTAAACGAATTCAAAGAAGTCTGGCCTGAAGATTTACCTGATGGATTGCCCCCCATGAGAGACATCCAACATCACATAGACCTCGTTCCTGGGGCTAGTCTGCCCAATCGCCCTCATTATCGGATGAGTCCGAAGGAGTGTGAGATACTTCAGGGGCAAGTGGAGGAATTGATCCGTAAGGGTCTATTGAGAGAGAGCATGAGCCCATGTGCTGTACCAGCATTATTAACGCCAAAAAAAGATGGAAGCTGGCGCATGTGTGTCGACAGCCGAGCAATTAACAAAATTACTATTAAATATCGGTTTCCAATACCACGGTTGGACGACATGCTCGATATGTTAGAAGGGGCTAAAGTGTTCTCTAAACTCGATCTAAAGAGTGGGTACCATCAGATTCGTATTCGACCCGGCGATGAATGGAAAACGGCATTCAAGACAAAGGAAGGGTTATATGAGTGGCTAGTCATGCCTTTCGGCCTATCGAACGCACCAAGTACTTTTATGCGTTTGATGAATCAAGTTTTAAAACCGTTCACTGGCCGATTTGTGGTAGTATATTTTGATGACATATTGATATATAGCCAGGATGAGGCGGAGCATAAGAAACATCTCAGGCAGGTGCTGCAAGTCCTACAAGATAACAAGTTGTACCTCAACTTGAAAAAGTGTAGTTTTTTAACTAACAGCCTGTTGTTTTTAGGATTTGTTGTAACGTCCACAGGAATTCGGGTGGACGATGAAAAGGTGCGAGCTATTAAGGAATGGCCGATCCCGACAAACATTCATGAGGTGAGGAGTTTTCACGGACTGGCGACTTTCTATCGTCGATTTGTGCGAGATTTTAGCACCATAGTCGCGCCAATAACGGACTGCATGAAAAAAGGGCCGTTCCAGTGGACCGATAAAGCTGATAAGAGCTTTCATGAGATCAAGCATCGTTTGTCTACAACACCGATCTTGGTGCTTCCTAATTTTGATAAATTATTTGAGGTGGAGTGTGACGCTTCATATGTCGGAATAGGAGGAGTATTATCACAGGAAGGCAGGCCGGTAGCCTTCTATAGCGAGAAGCTCAGTGAAGCCCGAAAGAAGTGGTCGACTTACGAGCTTGAGTTATACGCAGTTGTTCAGGCGCTGCGACATTGGCGGCATTATCTGATTCAGAGGGAGTTTGTTCTGTACACCGACCATCAGGCATTAAAGTTTATTAATAGTCAGACTAACGTGAATCGTGTGCATGCTAGATGGGTTGCATTTTTACAGGAATTTACGTTTGTTCTGAAGCATAAGTCAGGTCAGCAGAATAAGGTGGCTGATGCACTTAGCCGTCGTGCGTCACTACTTGTTACGGTGAGCAATGAGGTGGTCGGCTTTGACTGTCTCAAGGAGCTATATGCCGAGGATGAAGACTTCAAAGATTCCTGGTTGAAGTGCCAAGAAGGTCACCCCAGTGACTTTCATATACAGGATGGTTTTCTCTTCAAAGGGAATCGATTGTGCATCCCCCAAAGTTCTCTAAGGGAGCAGATTATTCAGGAACTACATGGAGGTGGCCTCGGTGGACACCTTGGGCGAGACAAGACGCGAGCTCTTGTGGAAGAGCGGTATTACTGGCCGCAATTAGTACGTGATGTGGGAAGAGCCGTACAACGTTGTCATACTTGTCAGACCTCCAAGGGGCAATCTCAGAATACGGGCCTCTACACCCCGTTACCTGTGCCTGATGGTCCTTGGGAGGATTTATCAATGGACTTCGTACTTGGTCTTCCACGAACACAACGCGGCATGGATTCGGTGTTCGTAATGGTAGATCGTTTCTCCAAGATGGGGCACTTTATCCCATGCAAGAAGACCCTTGATGCAACACATGTGGCGAATTTATTCTTCAGGGAGGTCGTACGGCTACACGGGGTCCCTAAGACCATTACTTCTGATCGTGACACGAAGTTCATTAGCCACTTTTGGCGGACTTTGTGGACTCGATTCGATACACGACTTCAATTCAGCAGTGCTTATCACCCACAGACTGATGGGCAGACCGAAGTTGTGAATCGTACTTTGGGAAACCTCCTTCGATGTATTTCAGGAGAGAAACCGAAGCAGTGGGATTTGGCCTTGTCTCAAGCGGAGTTTGCATTTAACAACATGGTGAACCGCTCGACAGGGAAATCTCCGTTCCAGGTTATTTACGGACGAGTACCTCGCCACACACTAGACTTGGTCCCTCTGCCCAAGCTCCCAGGCATGAGTATTGCAGCAGAACATATGGCAGACAGGATCATGGGTATTCATGCGGAGGTGCAAACTAAGCTACATGCCTCGAACGAAAAGTATAAGGAACAAGCGGACAAGCATCGTCGACAAAAGGTGTTCGAGGTGGGCGACCAGGTAATGGTCCATTTGCGAAAAGAAAGATTTCCGACCGGGATGTACAACAAGCTGAAGAATAAGAAAATTGGACCGGTACCGATCATCCGAAAGATCAATGACAATGCTTATGTTGTTGATCTTCCAGATGACATGGCGATCTCACGGACTTTCAACGTTGCGGACCTGACCGAGTATTATGAACCAGCGCAGGAGGAGAACTTGAGGACGAGTTCTTTTCAAGTGGAGGGGACTGATGTAGAGCGGGTCGCGAACAATTTCATGGCTAAGATGGATCAGAAAAGGCACGGTCGGCGACAGAAGTGATCCGGACCATCGGACCTTAGATCGGGCGTATCTCACAATCCGGAATGAGTTATCCGACGTAAAATATATGATTTTGGGGTAGAACGAGCTACTTTAGCCAACCAACCCCGCTACGGCGGGTTGCGCAGCCCGGATTTGTGAAAAATCCCCTGATCGACGGTCGTTTCCTCGTTTTAATTTTGTTTTTACTATAAATAGTAAGTTTTAGTTTGAGTATAACTTTTCATCCGTTGGGCTTTAGGAGTTGTGTCCAACATGAAAAGTGCTTAGGATAATTAGGAGAACGGTTTGTTGAAGCCAAATAGGACACTTACTATTTTTGGCCGAAAACCTTGCGCACTAGTAGACATCGTGACCGTCTATAAATAGTAAGTTTACTATTTATAGTAAGTTGCGAATTCTAGGAGTTTTAGTTGTAGTATGAGTTTGATTTCTTTCATGTTGCTTGGTTCCCTTATTTAAAGGGGTGTAAACTCGTTTTTAATAATTCATCAATCAATTTCGAATTTATTAGAATTATTTCTATTTTCCTGCTTTCTTTCCTCGTGGATTCGAGAAGTCTCTGTGAGGAGTCCAGAGAAGCTTCGTGGATTCGGAGTAGTTATCCTTGAGGAAGACGGTGATCGACCTCATCACGTTCATCCCTGCGTCAGAGTGTATCAGCCTGATCTTCAAGAAGGAGGCCATTGCCTGTACGGTACCACAAGTTGTGGGGCCATTGCATGTAGTTGACTAGTTCTCCAAATGAAAGTTAGAATATTGGAGGACAGTACATTATACATGCCATGTTCGGTGTGCTCGGTGTTGTGTTGACATCGAGTTCTGTGGGCCTGGCCATGATACGTGTGTTATATATACACCTTTTATCCATTTGGCTACATCAGTTAATGGTTAATAGGTAAAAAAATGAGGAAAATCCAAAGCTCAAGTGGACCACAAAAACAGAAAGTAGTGGGGGCAATGATTTCAACCGTTGAAACCTTCTTATGGCCCACCATGATGTTTATTTGTCATCCAACGTGTTCATGAGGTCACACAGACCTGGATGAAGGGAGACAAACAAATATCAAATTGATAAAACATCTGTGCGCTAAAGAAGTTGTCAATGGTAGACTTTCAATCCCCCCGTTTTCTGTGGCGTTGTCCATTTGAACTTCGGATCTACGATAATTTTTTGGGTTCATGCCCTAAAAATATCTTGTAAAATGGATGGACGGTATAGATATACACGGTGGGTCCTACAGAACTTAGTGACGTCAACACACCAGACAGGTTGGTGGTGCGCGGCACACCAAGCAATATTCCCAAATCTGGCGGGCACTGGGTACCACTGCATAGGACATAGCTGAAGATGGACGGTCTTGTAAGGGGCTATGTAGGCTTACCGTGATATATATGTTTTATCAACACCATCCATCCATTGTTCTATACCATTCGGGACATAAGTTTAAGAGGCCTAAGGTGGGTGGATCCCTGTCTGTGGGGCCTACCTTGATGTATTTTCTTTACATCCATACCGTCCATTCATTTTGACAGCTCATTTTATGTCATGGTGCTAGAAATGAAGCAGATACAAATCTTAGGTGGACCACACAATAAGAATTA
This sequence comes from Magnolia kwangsiensis, assembly GCA_037074715.1. NCBI lineage: Eukaryota > Viridiplantae > Streptophyta > Magnoliopsida > Magnoliales > Magnoliaceae > Magnolia > Magnolia kwangsiensis. The sequence goes on from CM073581.1 coordinate 106,723,493, forward strand.
GCTGTGATTGAATACCAACATTAAAAACTTTTTGGGAACCAAGAAATGTTTATTTTCCATCCAACCTATTGATAAGTTCACAGAGACCTGGATGAAGGGACTAAACAAATATCATCTTAATACAAAACATTTTTTTGGCCCACATGAAGTTTCAATGGTCAATAACCAGTGTTTCAGGTAGTGTAGTCCACCTGAGATGCAGATCTGTTTCAATTTTGAGGCCATGACCTTAAATGCGTGGATGTAAGGAAAATACATCACGGTGCGCCCACGGTCAGGAATCCGCTCACCTTATTGGGTCCGGAAGCTGCGCCTGTTTTTCCGGCTCATTTCAGGACATCATCTAAAGCTCGGGTGGACCATACCACAGGAAAGTGGGAATGGAACACCTACCGTTGAGAACTTCTGTCGGTGGCCACATAATTTTTGCATCAAGAAGCATATTTGTGTTTTCCCTGCAATCATGTGTGTGTGACCTTACAAACTAGTTGGATGACAAATAAACAAATACTCTAGGCACCAGGAATATTTCAACGGAGGACATCATTATCCCCACGGTTTCCTTTGGTGTGGTCCACTTGAGCTTGGATATGCTTTAATTTTGGGGTTGTGCCTTAAAGTGAGCTGGCAAAACAGATGGACGGCGTGGATAAAATATATACATCACGGTGGGCCCTACAGAGTCTTGCCACCAAGCAATCACGGTGAGGCTCACCAAATGCACTGGTTGGATGGCACACACGATACATGGGACCTACACAGGTTAATAGAATATTACAGGCGTGTGAATAACCTCTAGAGTCCAGAATGAGCTTATTCTTTATGGACTTGCACATAAGACGTTGCTTCACTACGATACGTAGTCACTTAAAAAATTACTTACGAAAACTACGATAGGTAGTCACTTAAAAAATTACTTAAGAATTTTCTTACGTGGCATGCAAGTATTTCAAATTAAGCTGTCCAAATTGTGGGGTCCACCTCTGATATAGCATTATGCAAATGTTAAGCCTACGGATTGGTGGACATTGTCTGGACGATTTAAAATGAAAGTATTCAATGGTCATATTTAGATAAACAAGCGTCCACAAACCAAAGGTTAGAAATTCTCCACGAATGCGATCCCGAATTTAGTAGGTTAAATTTGTGCCGACGCACGCCACGTGGACAAGTTCTGCATGTCAGTGTATCACGCAAGCTAGACAGCCAGTGTATCCAATAAACACCCTTGGTATTTTGTAGTTCGTTTTGCCTATGTGGCGTTTGAGGTACCATTGGGTGTGGTGGCTCACTGGGGCCCATGTGTTGAGTGGTCCAACAATCTGAACTGTCAATGTTGTTTCTATAACAAAAGAAATCCACACTAATCGGATGATTTAGGCCATCAATATTAGTAGATGAGTTTTATGAAAATTGGGTCCCTTCCCATTGCTCCGGTGGTAAACGGATTACGTTTCAACAGTGCCCATGTGTATGGCTAGGATCATTTGATCTGTGTGATTCTCTTGATCGCCCATGAAATGAGGTTGGACCCAAATTTATGGTCCTGATCATCTAATATGATTGTTCATGAGTCCACAATGCAACCACTGCACACCATATCATCTCTTCTGAAATACCACATGTATAAATCATGAGTTAGCATGTGAACCCAAAACCATATAACCATATAAACCATCTAATTGCTAGGCCAGGCTGAAGGAACTCCCAATCCAGCCCATGAGCTGAGGATCTGAGTCTAGTCCCATCTGATCTCGGTACATATCAGGCTCTGGCTACACAAAAGGCTGAAATGCCCCTCATTATCCAACACAATTAACCACTTACTCTAAAAGCTTATACTAATAGAATGTTGAATTAATCCCTTTATCTCATAACCCAAGTCCCACGTTGGGTGGGTTAAGACCTCGATTGAACTCCCCTCGTGGGCCCCACTTCACACGAGTCACTCGCTTCATATGGAGGGCACTTGGAGCCCGCCTCACACAGGCCGCCCACCCCAAGTGTGCCCCTGCATGCCACGGACAACTCCACTCGAGCCCAGTATGAAAATGTCCCTGCACTATTAGAGCTGGAAATTCAAGATGGTGAAGTCTTCGAGTTAACAAGTTTCATAACAACATTCTGATATGAGTATGGACTATTGAGATAAGAGGTTGGTGATCTTGATGAATGGCTTGACATCCACCACAAGTCTGCGTTGGCCTATGAATGTCCTTAGCATTTGTAACCATATCTTGATTTTGAGATTATAGAAGAAGAATCCATCATCTGATTACCATCACTAACAATCCTCCATTCATCATGGGAAAAAGAATAGAATGCTGGGGGGGAATCCCAAACAGGTGTTCTTGAATTAGGCCAACGATTGAACGTGGAAAATCACATCTTCTTCCAAAGTTCAGTGTCAATGATTGAGCGTGGAAAATCAGTAGCCAAATGACGACCTGCTTAGAAGAAGAAATGGAGGCTTAGGTATTCAGATTCTTGTGTGTTTTCCTGTTGATTCAAGAAAAATAGCTGAGCGGGCTTGCTGCCAAGTAGCCTACACTTATGTTCTGTAGCTGGAGCATCGGCCTAATCGTCTCATCCGGTGGCAAACAGGCGTATGAAAAATAGAAAGAAGAGAAAGATGGTTAAAATAAATAAACCAATGTTCCATATTTGATGCACTCACATGGCATCTGATGGCTGGATTGGCCTGATTCACTAGTCATAGTACATATCAAGTGGGACCCACCAAACAGATAATAACCTGCATTTCTTCCAAGGTGCTGCATTGGTATCTTGTGTTTTACAGCGCCTCTTGGTTAGCAGCAGCAGCCCCACGCATCATCTTCCCCTGCATCCAGAGTGCATTTCATCTGTTATGCAATTAATAATAAGAAGCATAAATACACTATACTATTGCTACTGCTCCAAAATCCAGACTGCTAAGATGTCATGCATGATTCACTAAATGTAGCGGTAACTAGTGTTGATCCTTTCTCTTTCAGGGTTGAAGAGTAAGTGTTAATCATGTGTTATTTGGTTGTTAGACAGCCAAACCATCCCCAGAACCTCGATTGGGTTTATGGTAAGTGTATTTTCCTTCTTCATCAAACCCATCATTGCTTTTTGAGGTAGCCCTCAAAGTAAGTGTCCTCAGAATCGAGTGCAGGAGCAGGAAAGTGAAAGACGAGTGCAAGTTCAAAGCAGTAGCAGCACATAATTAGAAGCATAGTACAAAAACCTGAAAGTGAAAGACGAGTGCAAGTTCAAAGCAGTAGCAGCACATAATTAGAAGCATAGTACAAAAACCTGAAAACTCGACTGGATGTTCAGCAGGGTTGGGTTGACTTGAAGACTCCACACGACTTGATTGGCTATCTAACAGTTACATATTTAAAAAGTTTGGGATTGGTGTAGATTTTAACATTATTAAGATTAAATATATGATAAAATACAAACACGACCACCAAATGACTCAATGGTGTGCTGCTTTAACACACAGTGAGTCATGCCGAGTCAACTGACGGGTCAAGTCCACTCAAAAAGTCCCGAGTCTGAATCGAGTCAGACCCAGGACTGAGTTTCTCAGTGACTTAGCTCGAAATCTCACCGATTAGAGTTGATTTAGTTGAGTTTTGTGTCGACCCAGTGAGTTTTAGACCTTCAGTTAGAAGGTTGCCTGAGCGAGAGATTGGGACGACGAGGGGTCACATTGAGAAGGGAAAATGGTATAGGAGATCTCAATGAAAACACAACAAAATGGTGAGAGCTTTTCACTGTTTCTAGCTCAAAATAAATAAATAAATAAAGCAAAAAGAAGGGAAAGTTCTTTTGAAAAAAGGGAAGCTTAATTAGGTTAAAGGGCTCGGAAAAGGGATGAGAGAAGATCTCGATCAAGGATGGGCCTCAGATAGCATGATTGGCAACATAGCCTTTGTTAAGCCAATCCCAAATACCAATAGCTGGGAAAAGGCTATGGTGATGGATAACAGACGTTGTGGACATCTGCAACATATCTGATTAAAGACGACCAGCACCGGTATAGATGCCAATGTGGTACAAATCATATACATGGTAAATGTGGGGTGCTTCAGGAAATACAATATCTTGATAGCTGGTCAAAAGGTCATATCTTCAGATTATCACAGATGGCTGGATTCATGAAGGTTCCATGATGTTGCAGTGCTATACAAAGTAATGACCAAGGGTCCATGGTGTCGTTACTTTGTTCTTTTCGAAAATGATATTGACTGTCTTTGTTCTTCCAAGGCAAAATCTAAGGCCCTGTTTGGTAGATGCCTAAAAATGAGTTCATCTCATTGTAGTTAACAGTCATCACATATTAAAGATCTTGATCTCCAATACAAAACAAGTTCATGTTAAAAGTAATTATGTATTAGAGATCAAGATCCTGAATATGTAGTTACTGTTAAAATTTGATCAGCTCATTTTTAGGCACCTACCAAACAGGACCCAAATTTCTCTTCTTTAAATAAATTAAATTAAATTATTTTTTAAAAAAAAAACACATCTGGACTCAGTTCTTCCACGTGGAGCATAAACTTCCATTTGAAGTGTAGTAGCATTATCATCATCTTAGCATTCTCCCAACAATTTGGGGTTGGCTTTTAAATGGTAGATCTTATTATCTAATGGGGTAGGTCACCCCAATACGTGGTATGGGAATAGTTACACGGCATGCTACTTCCTCCAAATACTAGTGATAGGATCATGCCCGTCCCTCAAGTACATACAGTAAGTATATGGAATATAGTTTTATGCAAATTGATAATGTATTGTAGATCATTATGATACAATGGAAGTTATCTTATAGATCGCACATGCATGCTATTGCATCAATCAAAGTATAAATCCCTACATTCTAAATTCAACTTTACAATATAACTTAAAATACTTAATCGACAATAAGAGCATAGGACAAAAGATTCAGTTTGTAAATATAGTGATCCAGAACCACCCATAAATCGGATCACATGATTTGGAATGGAAAACGTAGGGGGTTGGTGATTTACATAACATTGGATAGCTACCCACCAGGCATCAACCTTGATATTTTACCTGCACTCTCAATCCGCCATTGCAAATTCTCACATATGTGCATGCTTGATAGTTGATGCATACAACACAGAACTCCTTATTTGAAAAAATGACGAACTGGGGCTTCTTAACAGTTCTATCCAAAAAGACATTAGAAACTACTGAAACTAACTACAGTTCATCAGCTTCCCCAACGGTCACTGATACATATGAACAGGAAAATACAACTAATTTTGAACCTACCACACATCTGTACAAATCTCACCTGTGTACTTCTCAGCATCCATTCACCATTCTAGACTTGTTAAACAACTAAAAACTTTGAAAGCGGGATATCTACAGTTCTCTATGATGGCCCAAAACACAAAAAGAGAACTGTAGATAATTAACGTCACCGACAGCCACCACAGTATGATGCAGAATATAGATAAAGAAAGCACAGTGATTCCATATCAGTCCCAACTGAACTCGTCTGAGAAGGTGAAACTGTCTGCATGAGATGGCAACAGCTAGCTACGAAAATCTACCAATTCCAAGAGTCCCAAGAGATCAAGCATGCGCATTGCAACTTCAGATGAAAATATACTGAACTTTAATTTCCAAAAAGGAGGGCCCACAATCACACTCCCCCATATATAAAGAGAAGACTCAAACAGCTAAATTGACAGTTCCAAAAAAAAAAAACTTCTCAACTAATTGCCAGTATATCCAGTTGGGAATCTAGAACATACGCTACTTTGCTTGAGATAAATCCATTAAATTATAGATCTGCTGAACATTCTGACAAACCATTCACTTATCTCCAAAATCCAGATAATCTTCACTCATGACTACTGTCAAAGCTCATTAGAGCATCCCACAGAGATCATTTTGGGCATTAAGGTCTTGGAAAGAAGATTAGTCCGATGCAGTGTTAGTTCTAAAGGAACTCCCCTTCAGGCTCACAACATCAAATCCATCCTAATGGTTCCTTCAGCACATCAAATTGAAAGCCTAAAAGTTAAAAATTTTAGCTTTATAATGCCATTGACCATATCTCTATACCATTGAGAACACAGTCCGAATTGTCCACACCAATGACTGCCAAACAAACTCATGGTCATCCATCAAAGAAGTTTTACAGTCACATGGTCTAAACCTTGTCCAGTACCTAGTTGACTCATCTAAGTTGAAACATTAGCAGAGAAAAACAAAACTAGTCACCAGGCCAAAATGTTCATTGACTCCAACCAACTTAGGGGGATTGTGCCAGTTTCAGTCAAACGGTGAGTCACACTTGTAATCCAGTATTTAAAACCATGTTAGGGTGAATGTGGGCTTCAAAAGGAGAATTCGTTAGCAACGGCCTTCTGTAAAAGCATCGTCATCTCAGGCCTGCGACATCATCAAATCCATCTTGATTTTTCCTTCAGGCTTCAGCAGGGAAAATTCAAAGACTAAAAACTGCTGAGTACAAAAGATATAAGCAAAAGAAACCAACAAAATAACAACAAAAGGAACCCACGATAATAGAGAAATTCGACAGCATTAGTGTGGGCAAGTGGCCCCTTCTCTGAAATTTCAAATGGGTGGCATAAGAAAAATCCTAAAAGCATGGCATGAAGTGGTGTGGGTATGCTTATTTGATCTCTTCCAATGCAACAGTGTGATGTTGATTGGAGAGTTTCTCTTAGCATGTCATGGATTTGCCAGAAAGAAAGGACCCTATGGAGGCTTTTGATCCTTGCTGGTTTATGGTTGATTTGGGCTGAGTGGAATTGTTTCCAAAATCAGCATGGGCTCCCGGATCAAGTGTTCAGGAGGGCAAGATTGGATGTCATAGCTTAGGCTTTGATTCTTAAGTCCTGTCTGTCATGTGCTGTAGCTTATTTTGATTCCTTTTGGCTTTGTTTGTTGTAACTTGCTGTGAGGATTTTTCACCCTCCTTTTCTTTTAATAAAGATCCACTGATCTTTCAAAAAAAAAAAAAAAAGCTTGTAAGCATGGAAAATAAGTGACATCAAAATGTAAAGTCATACAGATAATATAGCATCCACTCATCTAGACTGCATAAATAACTAAAGCAAGGAATATGTACTCAGGAGACTGGCAACAGGAATATAACCGTGCACTTCACTTCAGTCAAACCATAGTAATCCTGCTAATGTTTAGGTCCATATGTATTGTGGACCTTCAGCTTCTCCTGCAATGAAAAGGAAATGAAAAACCCAATCAAAGTTCATTTGGACACAACTGAAAGGCTAATATCAATGACACACGGCCAGTGCACAAATGCACACACGCATGTATGTGTGGACCTGTGGTTCAGTGAAGCAGAATCAGTAGCTAAATACATGGTCAAAAAAGATCTTACTGTGATGGTTGGGAAGAACACGGCTGGTTGGTACATTTGGATCCCCGAGTGAAGTAAGAGAAATCATTGGAGATAAACGCCACAATATCCCAAAGTGTTATCCACAACAGACTGCACTTTAGTGATAAAGTCATTTTCAATCAACAGAGCTCAGAGCGGATGAGTCAAAATTCCATCATCTGCCAACTCAAAATTTTATCTGATGCCTTGGAACTAAACGAACGTGCAATTTTCAAATTTTCAATACGGAATCAAGAATCACATTGAAGATGCTCCAAGACAAGTTACAAACAAAGAATACAAAACAACCATTAAAAGACAAGGAACTATTTCTAGTCTATTCGAAACATGGTCGACTTAGTCAAGTGGGGAAATAAAAACAAATGGGAGCCACTTACAAATCAAATGTAATTCACACGCATCATTAATGGAAATCACTCACTAAAAATATCTGTTAGCACTCAAAAGAGAAGAAGAGGTGATAAAATATCCTCCATTGTCGGCCTCTACTCATTCTTCCAAGCATACAAAATCAATGAAAAACCAAGACCTTGTAGTTGGGTTTCTCGGAATATTTGTGAGCAAGACCAAGGCAACACTGACAGGTCGGATGTATGGCTGGACCACAGCTTCTCTGCCGATAGGCTTGTCTGGAACATAAACACCGCATTCCCGACGGTCGCGCTGAAAAGCCAGTTATGGACATCCCAGAACACCTCGACGGGAAGCCCGTCAACCAAGATGGTCTGATTCCCCCTGAATTTCCATGCCAGGTGCTTCACTTGCATTACTGTCTTCTTATCGATACGGATTGAGAGGCAAGGGTCCTTGAGGCCAACGGTTTCACACTCGATCACAACATCATGAACATGCCCTTTGTCGCAGAACTGAGCCTTCGTGCAATACGCTCTCTTGCCGAAGATATGCTCCCTCTTGGATATAAACACTGCATTCGAAGGAGGGGGGCTAGCGTTTGTCTTCCTGTATGCTTCTTTGCTCAAGTCGCCGAGCAGGAGAACCATCTCATGATCGAAGACGATGGCCAAATAGAAGCACTCCAACGGCTCCGGTCCAGACCCAAATTTCGCAGCTGAGAGGTCCCAAACGATGTCGACTTTGCTACCGTCGACCTCTAGGCTCTTTGATCCTTTTCTCTTGGAGAACAACCATGGCTTTATATCGACTTTGCAGAGGCACTGGTTGGTAGAATCATCTATACCAACGTTAAGACCTTGGCCCATCAGATTCTTGCTCCATGTAACCGTGACGATGCAAGAGCGGCTGCATAAGTGACTCCGATAAACACATGTAACCAAATTCTGAGCAGTTCTGCTAGTCCCCGACGAAGAATCTGCAACTTGGACTCCATTTTCACCAAAACAGGAAGGGAAATCCCTCATCCTGATTATAAGAATCTAACCTCTCTCTGTCTACGGTGCTTGTTTTCTTGGTTTATCAGATAAAAATCCAATCTTTCTTTCAAAACAGCCCAAAAGAACCCAAATCAAATTGAAAGAAAGAAAGAAAAGATGAAGAGCTCAAGAACTTCTCTTCCAAAATGATGCGGAGAACCCCACCCTCAATAAACACCAAAACGAAAGAAACCCAAATGAAAAAAAAGAAATGATTAAAAGAAAACCTTCCTGACCTCATTCAATCACGAACTCAAGAACCCAAAACCCTTACAATGAAAATTAAAATAAAATCCCTAACTCTTCCAGTGCGCAAGTGAAGAACACCCTCTTCAAAATGCAGCAAAAACCCATCTTTCTCTCTCTCTCTCTCAATTAAAGAAAAATCTTTTCAAGACCTCTTTGGAACAAGAATACAAGAACCCATTTCAAAAATTGAAACAGAGAAGTGATGGTGAAAGAATTCAGAAGATTTGGGTGTTGGGTTAATAGATACTAAAGAGACCCTTCATCAAATGCTTTAGACAAAGGACAAGTCCTCTCAAATCTCAGACAAATATGGAGAATTTTGCAGTAAAAAAGTTCTGTGGAAGCAGACAAATTGGCTCTTGTTTTTTGACTATCAGTACATCTGCTGGAATCCACAGCCTAAAAGAAAAAAGAGATGAAAAGAAAATAAAAATAAAAATCAAATCCCAGACATAGAATGGTAGAGAAAGAGACACAAGGATTGGGAGAGAGACAGCTGGGGTCATCCAACGATGAAAATGAAAATGAAAATGAAAATGAAGGAAGATGGGTTTTCGTCAAAAGCCTGATTTTTATTTTATTTTTTATGTTATATATACAAAAGGCCTCTCTCTCTCTCTCTCTCTAAAGACGGATTTTTTATTTTTACCGCAGGGGGAGTTATTTGATACTCTGGCTGCCTCTGACGATTAATACTCAGGCACTTGGAAATGATATACGTGGCTTATACTTACTCAATCTAAACCGACTAAATATTTTAATTTACAGTATATAAGTTAATTCAAAAAAAATTATTGGTTGAAAAAACCTAACCTCTGATTTATACACACTTGTTTCTTGAAATAAGATCATTGGAAAAAATTTGTTTGTAACCGTCGAATAAGTGTCCGCTAATCTGATATTTGGATTTTAATATAAGCATATATTTTTATCCATAGTAAATCTAAACTTTTATACAAAATATGGACGGTCCAATTTGAATTACGATTTGGCAAATATGCAATCTTTAAGTAATTTATAAGCGCCTACATATTATTTAACATACTCTGTCGGAGTATCAAAGGCTTTCTCTCAATCGACGCTATAGACACCTCCACATGGATTAGGCCTTAAAAACCAAAGCAACAGTGCCTACTTTTAGCTGTAGACTCAAAACAGATTCTCTTTGGGAATGTTTGTGGTGAGCTGGGGACCACACATCTATGCTGCTGTAAAGGTTCATCCACCGTACAAGTTTCACGGTCCAAATAGTAGGACATACTGAAGGTTGTCAACACCCCAAAATCCAGACTGATTAGACGATCCTGGCCTCTGATTTTGATAATTTCTTCCTTGAACTTGCACCCTTTACTACGTTTCTTTATCACCATCCGTTGGATGCCCACCTTGGGCCAGTTGCGGTCATGCTTACGGTGTAGGCCATTTACAAGGTGTCCCTCTTTTTAAACGGATCGGATTTAAGGGAAACGGATTGGCTACTCCCCCTGACACCAGCCTGGTGGCTGGTGGTCGGTGCTCCGTGGGCCCCACCATGATGTATGTGTTTGATCCATTTTTAAATATCATTTTAGGCTTGAACCAAAAAATGAGATGTACATAAATCTCAGGTGAACCACACAACAGGAAAACAATAGCGATTGGATATCCACCGTTAAAATCTTCCTAAGGCCTACTGTACTGTTTATTTAATCCGTTGATAAGGTCATGCAACCCAGATGAGGTCGTTGCTCTTACCCAGGTAGTAGATTCCCTTGAGTTTCAAAACTGGGTCAAGGGGTCGAGTACTATGGTGGTGAAATCACACGGTGTGCGTGTGTTGGGTGTGTGTGCATGTGGCGTGAGTGCGTGGGGGTGTGTGCGTGCGTGTGTAAATTTTTTTTATTTTTTTTAAAAAAAGGTCATACAACCCAGATGGAGGGAAAAAACAAAAATCCATTTGACCCAGAACTTTTTTGTCCCACAAAAAGTTTTTAATGGTCTACGTTCATTCAATGCTGTTTCCTGTAATGTGGTCCACTTGAGATTGGGATATATCTTATTTTTAATCTCTTATTATAAAATGATCTCGAAAAATAAATGGACGGCATGAATGAAACACATACATCATGGTGGGCCAACAAAGCACCGACCATAAGCCATTGGCGGTGGCCAGGGTCGTAACCAATCCGTTTCCGGATTTAAGGTAGCAACACGTGTAGGGACCACAATCTGCACATCCTGTCAGTTATGGGTGCGGATTAGGTGTCCCGGGTACAAGGCTGGTGGATGATTCCCTGACCGTGGGGGTCCACCTTGATGTATGCCTTGTCTATCCACGCTGTCCATCCTTTTTTTTCCATCTCGTTCTAGAGCATGCTCCAAAACCGACGCAGATAAAAATCCCGGGTGGACCACGTCAAAGGAAGCAGTGTTCAATGAATGATAACGGTTAAAAACTTCCAAAGTCCACCGTAATATTTATATGTCATCCAACCGGTTGATAAGGTCATACGCACTTGGATGATGGGGAAAAAAAAAAAACTTTCAGCTTCATCCTAAACTTTTGTAATACTCAGTTTTCTTTTTAACAGTATGTTCCACCATTGCATATGATGTGGCCCACATGAGCTGTAGGGGCCTTCATTTTTGGGCACACACCTTAACTTTGATAGGCAAAACTGATGAACGGTGTGAATTTATCACATCATTCTTGTGGGGTCCACTCTCTATAAAAAAAATTCGAATAATAAAAAAACCAAAGCAAAATGAAGTGCGTTGCCCCTAAACATGAACGCCCTCTCTCTCTCCTTCCTTGTTCTCTACCATACAGATTATGCACATGAACCCATTTGACCATCCATACCGTTATCATGGTGGGACTCACTCTTTAATCCAAACCATCCAATGAACCTGGACCCTTAATTAACCTTAGCCCTTAAAATCTTTTTCCTAAAAACATTTTACGTTGCTTACCTTGAAACTTGATTTTAACTAAATCTTTTTAGCACTAGAATCTATGAAAGCTGATTAATGGCCTGATTTCTCTCAACCATTATGGTGGATCCTACATCACTACTCACTCATCATGGTTACAACAATTGAAAGCAGAAATCTACCTTGTATACGAAGACACTCACGATCTAACGTTCCTTTCTCTCTCCTTCATATTCAAATTTTCTCTCTTATGATCGTCAAGATTCTCTTACGTAGTTGTACCTTCCAATTTCAAAATCAATCAATAAAATCAATTTGCAGCTTCAATCTATGGAGCTTACAAGCTTTATATAGCCCGTAAAAACTATTCACAACTGTCAATGTTGCAAAATGCATCAATCCAGATTCTGACATAATCGTCTTCTTCATCTACACTACCATCATCTGATATATGTAAACCAGCATTACGATAAGTAAATCTTTCCATGAAGCTTATTAAAAATAGATCTGACCATTAATTAATATCCAAGACCTTAGTATGTATATTTACATCCTAGAATAGGTAAATTATTTCTCAGATAGTTAATTTTAAAACAACGTACGATTGCAATATAAGCTAACTCATTGAGTCAATTAGTTTGTAATTATTTATTTACTTTTAGAAGTTTTTGTACAGATAAAAATCCTAATTATGAAAATTATATTGAAACCATAAGTAAATCTTATCCGATCGGACTAATTCTAGCATATAAATTCAATTTTTTTATGATCGTTACATCGAATCAGATTTGTAGTAGACTTCGTTATATAGAGAATAATCTTACGAAAATTCATATTTATTTCAAAGTGTTTTATCATCACAACAGGTAGGTAATAATTTCTTATTGAAAATTTCATCAATAATTGCTTTATACGATTTAGACATTAAGATATTTTTTATTTGACTAAACCAATGCAAATATATATTTTTTTTCATTTAATATTATCTAGTGGTGATAATGAATATTAATTATGTGAATATGGACACTATATTTATCATATTTCCTTATAAGTCTGAATTAGATACATTTTATATGAACTAATTCAAGTTAATGTAAATGTTTAAGGATTCGTACGGGTGTTCTGTCCAGAGTTATTCCTAAAATAATTAGCACGATACGGGTGGTCTACCTAGGGTTGTTTCCAAAAGGATCGGCATGGGTAATCTGCCATAGGTGATTTCCTAAAAGGATTAGTACACACAGGTACACTGCACTGGGCTTTTGTCCCTAAAAGGTTATACCAGTGCTCTGCCGAGGGTTATACCTTGAAAGGAATAATACCGGTGCTTTGACGTAGGTCATCCCTTAAAAGGATCAGTACATATAAATGTTTTGTCCACTCCAAATCTTAGTATTTTTAGAAAAGCTATATTAAATAATTTTTTCATTTCATATTTATGAATGTTAAATTATTAATTATGATTTTAAATTTAATATTCACTTTATTTTGATTAATATGTCGAGATTAAATTTAATAATATTTATGAGGCTTTCAACTCAAGATTGATGTGATCCTATTGAGTTGTCAACTCATTATGTTTTAACTATTTCAGGTTATAAATATTATGAAAATGCAGGATACTACTATTACTAGTGGAGCATTAAATGTGGTTGGATGCACGTGACATGTCGTTATACATATGATCAATTTTATTTTATTTTAAAATTATGAATATAGTAAAATTTGATTTGATTTTCTTACTTTAAGTTAAATAATTATATATTAATGGAATAACAAATTATATAATTAATCATTTTAGCATGTATTTGGATTTTTAAGCTGTGGACTATAGTGGAAGAAAATGAAATGCATATTTAATTGTCATATTTTATTTTATTTTCATATGTCACAGGTTTGAAATTCATGTCCTAAACACCCTATTTAGGTATCCAAATTTTGGAGGGTGACAACTTTAGTGGCCCACAAGAAGATCTTAACGGTGAATGACCATTCTGCCTGTGGTGTGGTCCACCTGAGACTCGAATCTGCTACATTTTTAAACCATGCCCAGGCATGAACTGAAAAGATAAATAAACAGCGTGGATGTACAACACATACATCTATGTGGGGCCATGGTCAGGGACCCGTCAACTAAAGCTGTTGTCCCGGACTCACCTAATCCGCGCCCGTCATTTTTGGTTCGCAGGGCTCATTAACGTCATGACGGGCTGTTACAGGATACTTCAAATTCATTGGTTGTTGGATCTAGGATAATGTATCAATGATCCAAACCGTTTATCTGTTATATCTTATCATGGATGATGACTTCCCAAAAACGTTCTTCTACGTTTCAATCTTTTCTTGCTTGACTATTTTCCATTGAATGCCAACCGTGGAATGAACGGTTTTTTTGGGCCATTGATCAAAAGTATATGATCTTCCAATCTTGAAGGTTTTCAAAGCATATTACATCATCAGCTTTACATATTGTAGGGATGAATGGTTTTAATAACCGAAATTTCCCAAATCCAACGGGTATAGTCTCGACTGCATAGTATTATTATACATTGGATTGTACTGTAGCAAACGTAAGATTGTGAACGCCGGCGTCAGGGCGGACGCTTAGTTTGAACGAAAGACTGCAATTTTCAAATGAGAAAAAACTTTAATACTCTGGAAGAGTGCACTGATGAAACACAGGTACTTAGAAATTGCAGGCGTGGGATATATGTAATTAAAATTAAACCGTCCAAACTATGTATAAAGATGTAGATGCACCATGAACAAAAAACCTAAGTTTGTTTGATTATCTGACCTTCGTATTGGTGGACATTTATTGCACCGTTAAATATAAAATTATCCTAAGGTCCTATTTCAAAAAAAAAGTGGCCATGAGTCAGAAGTTTCAGATTTTTTTAACCAATCTAATTTTTGGCCTTAACTTAGAGACAGTGGGCTCCAGGCCGCAAGTACAATTTCTAAGTGCATGTATATCAAGAATCTAACTCTACCAGAGTATCAAACAACTCCCGTATTCAAATAAATGGGAGCGGGGTAAGGTGCGGTCCCAGCCTCACCCAAGGCGGTACCGCCTTTACGATGGCCCACCTTGATCTATTTATTTATATCCACTCCGTCCATCCGTTTTACCGTATCATTTTTGGAGAAATATCTAAAAAGTGAAGCAGATCCAATTCTCAGTTGGACCTTACCAAGGAAACAGTGGCGATTGACCATTAATGAGATACAGAAGTTTTGGATCAAACTGATTTTTATTTTTATTTTTCCTTCAACCACTTTTATGTGATCTTATCATAAAGGTTAGATGGCAAATAACATTACCTTGGGCCCTATAAAGTTTTCAACGGTGGTGCATTCAATCAACACTGTTTCCTATAGTATGGTCCACCTGAGGTTTGAATCTTCTTCAAATTTTTTATCTAATTTCCTAAATTGATCCGATAACACGGATGGACGGCGTGGACATTGAATACATGCATCAAGGTGGGCCACATGGTAAGCGCGGCGCGGTCTTCGGAGGCCGCGCCCTCGCCTAATCCGCTCCGTTTTCAAACTCCCAGGAGAAATTGACCACTGTAGACGCAACTTTTACCGATTATCTTTTTCTGGACCCCAAAACTTATTTTCCCAACTTAGACGCTGGGCATACGGACGAGTATTTGAGGACCAAAAGACAAGCAGATTGGCTGGTGTGGGCCCCACCATGATGTATATTTTGTACCCATACCTTTCATCCATTTAGAGATATCATTTTAGGACAATATTCAGAGAACGAGTTAAATCCAAATCTCCCATAGACCCAACACAAAAAATAGTGGGACAGTGATGCCAACCTTTAAACACTTCTAAAGGCCACAAAGTTTTAGATCAAGCTGATATTTATGTTTTCTCATATTTTATTTTTTTTTAATTTTTCAATAGGTTTGATTTCAAATAAACATTATGATAGGCCTTGGGATAGTTTCAACGGCAAGAATTACTCTCCCTACTATTTTCTTTAGTGGGGTCTACTACAGATTTTTATTTATCTCATTCTTTAGTTCATACCTTAAAATAATATCTAAAAATGGATAGATGATGTGGATATAACACATATATCATAGTCGGTCGATGCCACTTCAATAGCCGACTCCTTATTTAACTTGTCAGTATCTAATCCGCGTCCAAAAGTCGGTGTTGGATGCTGATTGTGTCCTACATCTATCTAGACACTAATTCATTTAGAAAGGGCTCTATTAGGCTCACTGTGATGTAAATGTTTTATCCACATTGTTGGTCGATTTTCTCATATCATTTTAAGGTACAATCCAAAAAATGAAGCATATCCACATCTGCAGTGGACCACACCAAAGGAAACTGCGACGATAACGATATTTACCGTTGAAACCTTTCTAAGGGCCGTCGTGATGTTTTTTTAGCATCCAACCTATTTATAAGGTCATGTAGACTTGGATGAAGTGGAAACTCAAATATCAGCTTGATTCGAAGCTTCTTAAGCTCCCGAGAAGTTTTTAATCGTAGATGTTTAATCCCCACTCTGTGGTCTCCTTAAGTCCTGAAGTTGTCTCATTTTTAAATCATACCTTAAAATGATATGAAAAAAATGATAAAGGCATGGATAAATCACTTACATCATGGTGGCTCTACAGAGCCCTGCCCAGACAGATTACCATCCCGCATGGTAGAACGGCGCTTTTGAAAAGAAGGTAAGGGTATTGTGGTCCTCAAATGCTTGTCATTATGTCCAACGTCTAAGTTGGGAAGGTAAGTTTTAGACTACTCATGAAAGAATCGGGGTAAAAAGTTACTCCTACATTGGTCAATTTCTCAATTCCCAATCTTGATTACCCGGAGCTGTCACACCTCTCAAAATACCAGGATTGGAAATACCCTTTCAAAGTATAAAATGAGGGGAAAAACTTTGATACTCTCGCAGACTACGATGCTCTATACTCAGGCACATGAAAGTTGTCTACATGGCTTACATCCATAATAAATCGAACTGCACAGGCTATGGGCCCTATATATGGGTCATAACCCAAAATTTAAATCATCATATTAACCAAACATCTTGATGGCTGTTAAATATGAAGATAGTAGATGGTCCAGATTGAATAAAATAAATACAAATTAATCTGAGGCTGAGGCTAGAATCCTCTAATCGATATCCTGTTGGGACTTAACCATCTACAGTGGACCCCACTTTTAAGAATTTGAACGAGAGGCAAATGTATGCTACATGTGCAATCTGCGCATGCGCGCGTATGGAGCATCAGACTCTACCAGTGTATCAAATAACTCCTCGGTAGATCATTCAACGATATAGTATTGCTAATGAATAAGGAAGACTTCTGCTTTTAATTATGGTAAATATTCCTCTCAGACGTCCAGGTGGTCCAACCCATTATCACCAACTCCCAACTAGCCAACTATAAGAGGGGTTTACATCTCAACCGTAGATTGGTCGTAGATCTAAAAATCTCATCCATCCAATCAAGGGTTGCACCTTTTTTTATTGGTACTTGCACCCACCCTTTTCCCTAATTTTGATACTAGAATAGGACCAACGGTTTTACCACTCTAATACCAAAAGTAGAAAAGAAAAAAGGGTAGATACTTACATCCAATCATGTGTGCTTAATTTATACATGGATGTGTTAGTTTTACCTATTTTTATGCTTCGCTTAGTTTCTGAATTTGCTTCTTGTTTTTGTTGTATATGTTTTGGGATCAAAACTGACGGTTAAGATAGTCCTATCAACATGTTTTTTGCTTTTCTGTAGATTCTCCTTATCAAGGCCAACCTAAAGAACGGTCTGCATGACTTTCCATACGTGTTACATGACGATTTGGACCAAGGGCATCAGATACCATAAGAGCCTTTTAGCCTTTTATTTTTTATTTTTTATTTTTTTGTTGGACACAAACAACAGTTAGGCCCATCTGCCCTCCATCACATCACTAAACCTAACCCTTGAAAATGGCCCACTAAAACAATAAAGGGCATGGTTTTTCTGACCTGACTACTTTAGATTGACCCACGTCCTGAGTCGAGTTGGGACTCAAGGTGAGTCGAGGGTTGACTTGTCCGAGTTGGAATCATGGGATTGATATATCTTAGATTTTCTTTGTTGATTTTTCAAATTCCGAAATTTTAGAAATTGTGTTTGAGAACCTGATTTTGGCTTTGAATTTCTCTAATTATGTTGTGGTGTATTTTGAGGATAATGAGTGTCATAAATTAAATATTCTGAAAAATATTTTATCATGATACATGCACACCGTAAGGCAATAATTGTACCAACCAAATCATAAAAAGTCCTAGAAAAAAAAATAATACAAATTCTAAGTTTTGGTAGTCTTTAAAAGTGAGACACTAATTTTTTAATTGAAATAAAATTTTATTTTTCGCTTAATTTTCTCAATCGCAAGTTTATACCTGGCCTATCATGATTAAACTAGACAGGGTAGAAAATACCACATCGCAGTAATGTGTACCATGAGGTGAAGATGAACATTCAGGCTTGTTTGCGTTGGAAAGTATTAAATGCTAAGACCGACAATGGTAACATTTTGTAAAATAAGAGTAGCAAAAATAACTTTTTAACAAGTATTAAATGTAAGAAGTCTAACAATTTTTTAGCTTAGCATTGCTTTTGTCACATTAATATTGTAGCAAATCAGCTTGGTTAGAGAAATATCTAAGACGTCGTTGTTAGATCCTTGATCTTATTTAGTCGGTCGCATCCTCTTGAGATAAATATATAAGACCTCGTCAAGTTTTTTTTTTATAAAAATTCTGAGCATTTTATTTAGTCATTTTTCAGTCACATCCTGTTAACCGAAAACTACAAGTCTCATAGCTACTTAGGTTCTTTTTCATGATCGTCCAGTCCACTTAAATCATTGTCAGTATCTTTTTTTGCTTTATTTACTTTTAAGCATTTTTCGTATTGAATTTTCATTCATATTAATAAAATCATATTTAAAGATCTTTCAATATTCATGTTTCACTTTCTTTTGTTATTTTTGTGAATAAACACCATCAAACTATTATTATTGTGATAAAAGTTTTTATTTTTTATAAAAAAAATTTGTCTAATGGAATAATTCTTATCTTCACGAATCATTTGAACATCTTGTGAATCAATGGTTCAGTAATTAGTCAAATCTTTATAAATCTTATCATCTACCCTTTCATCTCGAATAACTGATAAGATATGCTACAAATATCTTATTTCACCGTTCCACTCTACTAAGGATCATACTCTTACTTAAATAAAGTATTTTGTTATTAAATCAATCCATGTTTGTTTGGACCTTCACTTAATTCTTTTAAAGTTTTCAATTTAGATAAATTCACTCCCAAAGGATACTGTTCTCCCTCTAGCCATTAAAGATCAGTTTTTTCATCTTATCATCCATTGGTGGTATTCCCAAGTATAGGAAATCAATATAAAGAACATCTTTTTAATTATTTATTCTCTTGCATGCTCACACATGATATTGGGTGCTCCTGTTTGCATTCTAGAGTTCTCCAAGTTTGTAACTTTAATTCATGTGTGTGGACAAAAAAATGAACTGAAACGGGTCAATGGTTCTACGAGCATTGGCTGGTAAAAGCTAGCTAACCTATCCATTTGGAGTTTTTACGCAAATGAAAGGTAACCTATTGAGACGACGTGAATGATAACCTACAGTTCGAATATGATAATTAGATGATTACCATGCGTTCGAGTTTTGTGTGGGACCTGCATGATTTGAATATAGAATCCAAACCGTGTATCTGGTGCGCTTACTCATGTTAACCGTATGTCTCAAAATCACCCCGATCCAAAACCCAAGGGACACACTACTAGGACCGATGTACAATCACCCGTAAACCTATATTTTCACATAGTATCGCCATCTGAGTTTTGGAATGTCTTGATCTTGGTGTCCCTTCATTTGGGTGGTGGAGATGACATGAGCACAACACGATGGACCCGAATCTATCAGGAAGTTTCTATGGTGACGTCACTTTAGCCAATTCCTCCAATTGTTACCTTTGGTGTGGCCCACCTATTCATGGATCATGCTAGATTTCGGATCCAGGCGTAACATAGGCGGGCACATCTAATGAACAGGTTGGATGGCTGGCGCTCAAACATCAGGTGGGCTCCACACGGTTGGAAAGTATGGTAATTCAAAGGTTGTTTGGTTAGAAGCCTATATGGGTGGGCCATGTTAGAGCCTTTGAACGGTCGACCTTGCCGACTGAAGCTCGGTCTCTCCTAGTTGACTTAATAAGAACGTGATTGAAAGTGGCTTATCTGGCCACGAGCCACGACGTGGCGAATTGCCTCTGACGCGGAGTTACATCGCTCCCAAGCTCTGTGGGGCCAGCACATGTTTGTATTAATTATATCTGATTTGTTGATCAGTTTCGTGTGCTCATTTTAGCATATGAACCCAAACATAACATGAGGGAGAACTAAAACTCAAGTGTGTCATGTGAGTGATGATTGAACGCCTGCTGTTGAAAACTCAGTGGGGTCACGGAAGTTTTGGATCGTTCTTATATTTGTGATTTCCCTTCTTACATGTGGAAATCACCTTATGCACGGGTTGGATGTCATCTAAACATCACGGTGGGCCCCAGGAAGGTTCATATGGTGGGCAACTCCATTCTCACTGTTTCCTGTGACTCGTATCCTAAAATGATACGAAGAAACGGATGGACGGAGTAGATATTGGTTGTGGTAGGCCCCCACAGATATTTGGGTTACAGGGAAGCCGCGTCCTCAGCCACGACGGGTGCTATTAAAGATTCCTTCTCCGTGGACGGACCTGTTTAATCATCTCATGGATTGGAAGATTTTGACCATTCCCATCTTTGCCCTTTACCAGTTGCGCGTGGATTTCTTTACGGTATTACTTTTCTTGACTGTCCATGTACAGGTCATCAAAGGTACGGTTATGATTGTTGCAGTGAGGAGGATTTTTTTTACGATGGTCCATCAGATCTATGATTTGGATCACCAAACCATGGCTTCCGCTTGTACGAACAGCTCCAAGTGTGCCAACGCGGTACATGTGTACAAGATCTCGGCTGTACATTGGCAGTCATCATGGTTGTACAAGGACATGGACGGTTATTCAACGTTCGAGTATTGCGCCATCTGATGAGTGGACCGGCATGACTGGCGTGCATCAAGGGGGCGGGGTCTCTAAGGAGTATCTCAGATCCCACATGGGTGTGCCACGTCAACATGTGCGGGAGCTGGTGTTTGGAAATAAACTTCCTCGTTTGCCCAATTTTGGGGCCACATCTCTCTCTCCATCATCCGAAGTGGGTCACATCTATGAACGGTTTGGATCACAGTCATGGCTACACACGTACAACTGAAAACTCTAGCAACCGTGTAAATACCGGGAACGGAACAGATTGGCCACTCCCCCTGCCACTAGCCAATGGCTGATGGTCGGTGCGATGTGGGCCCCAACATGATGAATGTGTTTCATCCATGCCGTCCATATATTTTTATAGATCATTTTATGTTACGAGACGAAAAAATTAGGTATATACCACTCTCAAGTGGACCACATTACAGGAAACAGTGTTGAATGAACGTCAACCATTAAAAACTTTTTGGGAGCCATAATCTTTGTTTCTTCCCTTCATCTGGGTCTGTATGACCTAATCAACAGATTGGATGTCAAAAAAACAGTACAGTGGGCCTTAGGAGGATTTTCATGGTGGATATCCAATCACTATTGTTTTCCTGTGGTGTGGTCCACCTGAGATTTACGTCCTCCTCACTGGGATCAAACCATAAAATGATCCGTAAAAATGGATGAACGGCATGGATGAAACACATACATTATGGTGGGGGCCACGGAGCACCGACCATCAGCCACTGGGCTGGTGCAGGGAGAGTAGCCAAACTGTTTCCGAAATTACCAGAGTCGATAAATGATTGGAGCATATCTCTAAAATTCCACTGATCGAGTAATCCTACCCATCCACTTAATGGCTATCGAATGGATGGTTAAAAGTAAAATACTGAGTGGTCTAAGTTCAAAGGTAAAAAATAAAAATAAAATCAGGTGGTTAATGTTATTTTCTTCGCAATGCAACTTTTCCGTTTAATGATCCATCCACAGCTGGGTCAGCGATCTGAATGGTCTGGATCACCGTACGATTATGCCACGTGTACGGTTGAAGAGTCACCATCACTCTTTCTGACTGATACAAAACTAAGATAGGGGCCCACTTACGACATACCACCAGCATCGAAAAGTGCAAAGCTGTTACGCAATGAAGACAGCTACGTAACTTTACCAACCTTTCCCTTTATTTCCTTGTGGTACTATCATTCCTTTCTTCCCAGAGAAAGAACTTTGCTACTCTGGCAGAGCACATGGATGATACGCAGGTACTTTAAAATTACTTACACATTTCATATATCGCATACAAGTAATTCAAATTAAGCTATTTACACTATTAGTCCCAGTTTAGATATATCATGAAACAAAAATTGAGATTGTTTGAGTGATCCGACCACTGGATTATAGGACATTTATTTGACGGTCCAAGATGAAAAATATCCACCGTCCTATTTTAACAAACAAGTGTCCGTGAATCTAGAGGTCAGGATTGTACAACAACTCTGGGAATGCGACAAAGCAAGGGTTGCACAATTTAGTCTGTTAAATTTGTGTTAATATATGTCTGCAATTTCTGAGCGCCTGCTTATCAAGCATCATACACTTCCAGAGTATCAAATAACTCCTCTTGTTCCGATCTTGTGAGGGCTGTAATCATGCATATCAACACATGCATCCAATACTGATGCTTTTACTCAATCAAGTAAAAAAAGAAGGTAGGATGTAGGTTGAGTAAGATTTTCTTCAACCTTTTCCATTACAATATTATTCTCCAAGTCATGGTGCTACATTGGCCCCATGCTCAAGTGTCATGGCATGCCTTTAGATATTCATCTCTCTCTCTCTCATCAATGAGATCTTTTCATAATGGGAGACGAGCATGTGTAAAGGTTGATAGCAATGTTGGCATTTCAAGGTACAATTCTTGCTTGAGATTAAAAAAATGTTAAACATGAGATCATTGATCAACTACAGGCAACAACACCACAAGGCTAACATATCACTTGTGTGGGACACCCATCATGCCATAAAAACGGTGGCCCATACCATGAAGATCACCCTTCTCAGAACTTAGGCCGGTCTACCCATCAAATCAGTTGAGTCACAACTACAAGTTGAGTTAGACAGTCAATTGTTTGGCGATTCTAGAAGTTTGGCTTATTTGATGAGTAATGTTATGGGGAAAGTTCAACCAAAAGAAAAAAGTCAGGTCGGAACCTTACACATTCGACTGTGTAGGTAATAACAGAAACTTTAAACCTGACTCCCAATTCCAAAGCTAAAAAGGAGATGAGGTTGAGCTCGACGTCTCGCCAATAGGTCAGAAGGACTACAAACCTTAATGGAACCCAGCCACTCGACTAAGGAGATAGTTCGACATGTCCTGGGTTGGCATGTTCCAGGCTGAAATGCCATAGGGCCGGCATGACCCAGGTCAGCATGTCCTAGGATGGCACACTTCAAGTTAGCGCAGCCCGCCTCTTATCAAGGCCCGACCACATCGGCTAAGGATCCTAGTTGAAGATCCAAGAAGCCTATTGCGATACGAATTCGCCCGAGATCTCAACTAAGAATTTAGGACAATCACTACGATTCCCAATAAGATTCTAATCCTGCTGTAGAATATTTGGCTAAATGGAAAATCCCTCCTACACCGTCGCCTCTCATAATCTGTAAATAGAGATACCCCTAATGATGAAAGGTACACATAATTTCTAGCTTAAAACTTCTTACTCGAAACTTGACTTCAGTATCGAATGGTCCCCTGTACTAGCTAGGGTTCCTTTTGTCCATTCCTTGTGCGGGTTCGCGAAGGTCCAGAGAAGGCTAACTGAATTTCTGCATCAACAAGTAGACTTCCTAATTTTTTGTGCCCAATGATCATCATGGTGGGGCGTACCATTTTGATGGTATAGATCTTCTACTCAAGTGGCATGTTGGCCCATGCTGTTGACTGAAGATTAAATATACCTCTTTGCTTTTTGTTTTTTTTTTTTTTTTAAAAAAAAATTTTAAATAAAAATAAAAATCTGAATGGCTAACATGGTATACAGCTAATGTATATACTTTCCTCATACCCAACAGCTACCATCTAATAGTTAATACTCATTACAATGCTTTCCTCCTGGAAGCAAGCTCATGACAACAAATAAAAGCACACTCATGAGATCTCCCTATTGATTCTCCACCATAGGGAGTGGACCTTTTTGTTCACATTAGGTATAGGTACGTAATTATACAAAGCTTGCTTGATTATGAAGAGATGGTTTGAATTTTGTTAAAACCTGTGATCTGGTTGATCCCCTCAATAAAATGGCTTTGCAAGGAAAAAGAGAAAGAAGGCTGAGAGAAATGGAACTTGAGCCCATACATTAATATTTAATAACAGACAGTGACCAGAGATTCTAGAAAATTTAGTTTTGATAGGATCTCATATTAGAAATTTGTTGAGAGCATTAACTTAAAATAGAAGGATATTGATGCTTCTCCAAGATCCATTCTTTAGTTGTGTTAATGCAATTTATGTAACATGAGAAACACTGGGAAAGTTTTTTAATGAGATCTAACGCTGTATGTGTTTGGGTTTTTCAAAACAACAACAACAACAACAACAACAATAATAATAAAATAGTTCCATAACAAACTGGAAAAGAGTTGTGAAGAATTTACAAAGACTTCTTTTTAATATTTATATTTTTTAAAAGTGTTACATTATTGATGTAGAGCGGGTCGCGGATAATTTCATGGTCAGGATGGATCAGAAAAGGACGGTCGGCGACAGAAATGATCCGGACCATCAGACCTTAGATCGGGCGTATCTCGCAATCTGGAATGAGTTATCCGACGCAAAATGTATGATTTTGGGGTAGAACGAGCTACTTTAGCCAACCAACCCTGCTATGCCAGGTTGCGCAACCCGGATTTGCGAGAAACCCTCTGATCGACGGTCGTTTTCCCGTTTTAATTTCATTTTTACTATTTATAGTAAGTTTTAGTTTGCTTATATCTCTTCATCCGTTGGGCTTTAGGAGTTGTGTCCAACATGAAAAGTGCTTAGGATAATTAGGAAAACGGTTTGGTGAATCCAAATAGGACACTTACTATTTTTGGCCGAAAACCTTGCGCACTAGTAGACATCACGACCGTCTATAAATAGGAAGTTTACTATTTATAGTAAGTTGCGAATTCTAAGAGTTTTAGTTGTAGTTTGAGTCTGATTTCTTCATGTTCCTTAGTTCCCTTATTTAAAGGGGTGTAAACTCGTTTTTATTCATTCAACAATTAATTTCAAATTTTATTAGAGTTTATTTCTACTCTCTTGCTTTCTTTCCTCGTGGATTCAAGAAGTCTCTGTGAGGAGTCCAGAGAAGCTCTGTGGATTCGGAGTAGTTATCCTTGAGGAAGACGGTGATCGACCTCACACGTTCATTCCTGCGTCAATTTGATATCAGAGCGAGGTTTTCCCTCGGGCCGATGGTAAACAACGAAGGTATGAATTAAAATCCTGTGGACGGTGATACAGGGATTCGTTATCTTTCGGAAAGAATGGAAGCTTTCCATCGGGAGAGTCAGTTAACCATGCAAGGGCTGCAGGCAACCCTCGACCATCTTGTGGATGCGCTACTTCCGCCCCGAGCCCTAGGTGGTGCTCCACCACCTATGGTCGCTCCACCACCCGTGGTTGCTGTACGACGCGACTCCGATTTTCGCAGAGCACTACCAGTGGCAAATCGTAGGGTTACAGCAGATGATTCTAGTTCCAGTGACGAGGACATTAATGAAGGTTTTGACCGACGACCAATCCATGGAGGTGATCGTCTAGATCGTGCTGAAAGAGACTATCGAGGTAAGGCTGAACTTCCTAGTTTTAACGGTTTATTACGTATCGAAGATTTCATCGATTGGCTAACCGAAGTAGAGAGATATTTTGATTATATGGATGTGCCAGATCATAAAAGGATGAAATTGGTAGCGTTTAAATTAAAATCTGGTGCTTCTACATGGTGGGAACAATTACAACTCTCACGAGCCCACTAAAATAAGGCACCCATAGCATCATGGCCTCGAATGAGACGTCTTCTTCAATCACGATTTCTCCCCAGTGATTATGAGCAGATCTTATTTCAGCAATACCAGAATTGCCGACAAGGAAATCGAACTATTACAGATTATACTGAAGAATTTCAGCGGTTGGCTACACGAAACGATCTGTCAAAATCTGAGTCATAGAAGGTGGCACGATTTATAGGTGGATTGCGACCGGCAATTCAGGATCGAGTTCAGATGTACCCAGTCGGGACCATAGATGAAGCAGTTCAATTGGCAAGAAGGGCAGAAACACAACTTGTAAGAGCTCCTACTCGTCTCTATCCTTCAAATCGACCCCCTATAACGGGTCCCACACAGGATCCAGTGCTGGCTCGAGGAAAAGATTTGGTACGAGAACGTCCTCAACCTCCTCCATCCGCAAACCGTGTTACGGGGAGCGGACCATCCAGACCTCAACGGGCAGCACCCACAACAGTAGGCCCGAGTAGGATTTCGAATCCTTATGCTCGGCCAAGGCCGAACAATTGTTACCGCTGTGGCCAACCAGGTAACTTATCAAACACTTGTCCTCAACGTCCGGTAGCACACTTGACTATAAACGAAGGGGGCACTGAAGATGCGGTCGCAGAAGAAGATCATGGCTTTGATGAATATGAACAAACCACTGAAGAAATAGAAAGTGGCGGTGAAGTGATAGGCGAGGATCGTGGCGAATCTCTCATTGTGAGACGACTACTGTATATCCCGCGAAAGGAATTACATCCACAGCGGCACAATATATTTCGTACTCGGTGCACTGTCAGCGGAAAGGTCTGTGATGTGATCATAGACAGTAGTAGCAGCGAGAACATCATCTCAAGAGTGATGGTGGACAAGTTGCAGCTACCAACGACGAGACATCCTTTCTCGTACTCAATTGGCTAGATAAAAAAGGTGAACGAGACCAAGGTAACTGAACAATGCACTATCTCGTTTTCAATTGGTAA
The DNA here is from genome assembly GCA_037074715.1 of Magnolia kwangsiensis. NCBI lineage: Eukaryota > Viridiplantae > Streptophyta > Magnoliopsida > Magnoliales > Magnoliaceae > Magnolia > Magnolia kwangsiensis. The sequence continues at coordinate 106,750,657 of CM073581.1, forward strand.
ACATTATAAGGATCAGATATTTTGTAACGTGGTTGACATGGAAGCCTGCCATATGTTACTCGGTCGACCCTGACAGTCGGACCATGATGCGACCCATCGGGGACGAGACGATGTCTACATATTCGTCAAGGATAGTCGAAAAATAATCCTTGCCCCTATGGCACCAGAGAACTACCCTGAAGCCTCTAAAGTGGAGGGGAGTTCTCTCTTGACCATTTGGAATTTTATGGAAGAATCCAAGGAAACCGGTGACGTATACGCCGTAGTGGTGAAGGACGAGGAAGAGGAACCCTCAAACATCCATCCAAGCTTAAAACTGTTGCTAAACGAATTTAAAGACGTCTGGCCTGAAGATTTACCTGATGGATTGCCCCCCATGAGGGACATCCAACGTCACATAAACCTCGTCCCTGGGGCTAGCCTGCCCAATCGCCCTCATTATCGGATGAGTCCGAAGGAGTATGAGATACTTCAAGGGCAAGTAGAGGAATTGATCCGTAAGGGTCTATTGAGAGAGAGCATGAGCCCATGTGCTGTACCACCATTATTAACGCCAAAAAAAGATGGAAGCTGGCGCATGTGTGTCGACAGCCGAGCAATTAATAAAATTACCATCAAATATCGGTTCCCAATACCACGGTTGGACGACATGCTCGATATGCTAGGAGGGGCTAAGGTATTCTCTAAACTCGATCTAAAGAGCGGGTACCATCAGATTCGTATTCGACCTGGTGATGAATGGAAAACGGCATTCAAGACAAAGGAAGGATTATATGAGTGGCTGGTCATGCCATTTGGCCTATCAAACGCACTAAGTACTTTTATGCGTTTAATGAATAAAGTTCTAAAACCGTTCACTGGCCGATTTGTGGTAGTATATTTTGATGACATATTGATATATAGCCAGGATGAGGCAGAGCACAAGAAACATCTCAGGCAGGTGCTGCAGGTCCTACAAGATAACAAGTTGTACCTTAACTTGAAAAAGTATAGTTTTTTAACTGACAGCTTGTTGTTTATAGGATTTGTTGTAACGTCCACAGGCATTCGGGTGGACGATGAAAAAGTACAAGCTATTAGGGAATGGCCAATCCCGACAAACATTCATGAGGTGAGGAGTTTTCACTGGTTGACGACTTTCTATCATCGATTTATGCGAGATTTTAGCACCATAGTCGCGCCTATAACAGATTGCATGAAGAAGGGACCGTTCCAGTGGACCGATAAAGCTGACAAGGGCTTTCACGAGATCAAGCATCGTTTGTCTACAACACCAGTCCTAGTACTTCCTAATTTTGACAAATTATTTGAGGTTGAGTGTGACGCTTCATACGTCGGAATTGGGGGAGTATTATCACAGGAAGGCAAGCCGGTAGCCTTCTACAGCGAGAAGCTCAGCGAAGCCCGAAAGAAGTGGTCGACTTATGAGCTTGAGTTGTACTCAGTTGTTCAGGCATTGCGACATTAGCGGTATTATCTGATTCAAAGGGAGTTTGTTTTATACACTGACCATCAGGCATTAAAGTTTATTAATAGTCAGATTAACGTGAATCGTTTGCATGCTAGATGGGTTGCATTTTTACAGGAATTTACATTTATTTTGAAGCATAAGTCAGGTCAGCAGAACAAGGTGGCTGATGCACTTAGCCATCGTACGTCACTACTTGTTACATTCTCAAGGAGCTGTATGCCGAGAATGAAGATTTCAAAGATTCTTGGTTGAAGTGCCAAGAAGGTCACCCTAGTGACCTTCATATACAGGATGGTTTTCTCTTCAAAGGGAATCAATTGTGCATCCCCCAAAGTTCTCTAAGGGTGCAGATTATTCAGGAACTACATGGAGGTGGCCTCGGTGGACACTTTGGGCGAGACAAGACGCTAGCTCTTATGGAAGAGCGGTATTACTGGCCGCAGTTAGTACGTGATGTGGGAAGAGCCGTACAACGTTGTCATATTTTCCAGACCTCCAAGGGGCAATCTCAGAATATGGGCCTCTACACCCCGTTACCTGTGCCTGACGGTCCTTGGGAGGATTTATCAATGGACTTCGTGCTTGGTCTTCCACGAACACAGTGCGGCATGGATTCGGTGTTCGTAGTGGTCGATCGTTTCTCCAAGATGGCGCACTTTATCCCATGCAAGAAGACCCTTGATGCAACACATGTGGCGAATTTATTCTTCAGGGAGGTCGTACGGCTACACGGGGTCCCTAAGATCATTACTTCTGATCATGACACGAAGTTCATTAGTCACTTTTGGCGGACTTTGTGGACCGATTCGATACACGACTTCAATTCACCTGGTGCTTACCACCCACAGACTGATAGGCAGACCGAAGTTGTGAATCGCACATTGGGAAACCTCCTTCGCAGTATTGTAGGAGAAAATCCGAAGCAGTGGGACTTGACCTTGTCTCAAGCAGAGTTTGCGTTCAACAACATGGTGAACCGCTCGACAGGAAAATCGCCGTTCCAGATTATCTACGGACGAGTGCCTCGTCACACACTTGACTTGGTCCCTTTGCCCAAGTATCCAGGCACGAGCGTTGCAGCAGAATATATGGCAGATAAGATCATGGGCATCCATGCAGAAGTGCAGGCTAAGCTGCATGCTTCGAACGAGAAGTATAAGGAACAAGCGGACAAGCACCGGCGACAAAAAGTGTTCGAGGTGGGCGACCGCGTTATGGTCCATCTGCGTAAAGAGAGATTTCCGACCGGGACGTACAACAAATTGAAAAATAAGAAGATTGGACCCGTACCGATCATCCGAAAGATCAATGACAACGCTTATGTTGTTGATCTTCCAGATGAAATGACGATCTCACGGACTTTCAATGTCGCGGACCTGACCGAGTATCATGAACCAGTGCAAGAGGAGAACTCGAGGACGAGTTCTTTTCAAGTGGAGGGGACTGATGTAGAGCGGGTCGCGGATAATTTCATGGCCAGGATGGATCAGAAAAGGCACAGTCGGCGACAGAAGTGATCCGGACCATCAGACCTTAGATCGGGCGTATCTCGCAATCCAGAATGAGTTATCTGATGCAGAATATATGATTTTGGGGTAGAACGAGCTACTTTAGCCAACCAACCCTGCTATGCCGGGTTGCGCAGCCCGAATTTGTGAGAAACCCCCTGATCGACGGTCGTTTCCCTGTTTTAATTTCGTTTTTACTATTTATAGTAAGTTTTAGTTTGCTTATATCTCTTCATCCGTTGGGCTTTAGGAGTTGTGTCCAACATGAAAAGTGCTTAGGATAATTAGGAGAACGGTTTGGTGAAGCCAAATAGGACACTTACTATTTTTGGCCAAAAACCTTGCGCACTAGTAGACATCACGACCGTCTATAAATAGTAAGTTTACTATTTATAGTAAGTTGCGAATTCTAGGAGTTTTAGTTGTAGTTTGAGTCTGATTTCTTTCACGTTGCTTGGTTCCCTTATTTAAAGGGTTGTAAACTCATTTTTATTCATTCAACAATTAATTTCGAATTTTATGAGAGTTTATTTCTACTCTCTTGCTTTCTTTCCTCGTGGATTCGAGAAGTCTCTGTGAGGAGTCCAGAGAAGCTCCGTGGATTCGGAGTAGTTATCCTTGAGGAAGACGGTGATCGACCTCACACGTTCATCCCTGCGTCAATTATGCTCTAACTTATTTTTGCGTCTAAATTCAGCTTGAAAATCAATTAATTAGATATGTGCACATGAGATGAAAGGGGTTTGAGCCTCCGTAGGCTCGAGTGGGTTCTTTCTTCCATTTAATCAGTTCAATGTGGTTTACTTTCTCAAACATGTCTCCATATACATGAACCAATGCATATTATAGGTTTTTCTGTCTTTAAATAAGGGTTTGTATCTTGATCTCTAAATTTCAAAATATCAAAAAATTATCTCCTCATAATTATCTTCTCTCCTTTCAATCAGAAAACAGAAAAAGACAGCTCTTCATCTATGCTTAGTGCTTCCGCAATCGGCTGAACAGGTGTGCCATATATATTTTACTAATTATTATTTGAATATTTTTTATAGCATTGTTTTCATTGACATGGACGTTAAAGAGCATCTTTCGTTAAATTACTTCTAAGATTCAGAACTAAATCTCTTGATCACTCATGAAACATAATTCAAGCTTTAGAGATTAATGAGCCAAGTAATTTTACGGACACCATTGTATGAAAATATGTGTGAGATATTTATATTTTGTCTTATTATATTATAAAATTAGATTAATAATCTCATAAGTCCAAATATATTTATAGGATAAAATTTTAAGTTGAAAGATACATTTATCTCATCCTATTATTTCCTTGTTTGCTTGAACATACATATATTTTCATTTATTTAGAAATAGAAAGGAGATTGTCCTATATTTCCAAATAAAAGTGGTAACGTTAACCCGTGTGTTTGTGCACATGTGCTAGGTATCACATTTATCCAACAGGCTGCATGTGCACATGCACACACGTGGAAAAGAGCGCACACTTTTTCTCTGTAATTGTTTTCAGCAAAACCTTCTATAATTGTTTTGCTTTAAAAGCCTAATTTCTGTAACTAACAAGGGACATGCTCCACGGTACCGGTTTCATGCAGAAGTGGGTCCATGCGATGTATCCATGACATCTGGCCCATCCATTAGATGTGTCAGTACCTTAACGTTGCCCCCAGTTAGCCAAACAGAAACTCAAATCGGTCACAGAACAAGAGGCAAGTTGAGAAGGATTGCCCACCCTTGATTTGCATGGGCCCCTCTCATGTTCTACATACAAAATCCAAGCCATCAAGACCCTTGATGGAGGGTCAAGATGAAAATCAGGCTGTTTTCCCATGTGGGCCTGGTGAGAATCAAGGTTGGGCGTGCTGATTTTCAGGCACTTAGGTAAGTTGAGGGGACACGTCTATTGGACAGGTCAGTGCGACGTAGCTACGATACATTGAGCTTATTTTTGGAGACTTTAGCCATTAGATTTGAATCCCAACAGAAAGACCACTTTATATATTTTAACCTTGAACACTGTTCACTCCAACCATTTTATATATTTTCTTTAAGAAACAATCCTTTCAGTTAAAATGATAATGGTTGATATATTGTTTACAAGCCTAACATATTCATATAGGAAAACCAATATAAAGAATTTAAAAAATAAAAAACACATGATAATTAGATAGTTTTGCTATTGCTAGAAAAAAGGGATAAAAAGGTTAAAGGTGCGTTTGGTTCAATCCAATGCTGGGTAAAGCACATTTTCATTGATCATTTCTTACATTATATTTTTGGAAATTCAACCCTACCGAATTTCAAGAACTTGGCTTTGGTGAACCTCTAATGGGTAAGTCTATGTACTTGATTATCTCTTCCATTGTGATGACTTCCAATCCATGCTTTATTGACTTCTATGGCGTGTTTGGCTCCCTACCATTTACGACTTAAATTTTTATTTTCTAGAAAACAAAATTCCGAATAAACAAATTCTATTAATCATGTTTGGGTATTGGTAATGTATTTCCATGATATTCATAATCTGTGTTAGATAAAAATTAACAAGAATTCTATTTGGCAAAGACTTAGGGCCTGTTTGGGAGTATGGATTTGGAACCCCCTAGATTTGGAACCCCCAGAATTTGAAACTCCCTTGATTTGAAATCATTTTGTTGTGTTTGGCAGCCTAAATTCAAAATCCCATGTAACCCCACGATAGCTATGGATGGTATATTTACAAGGTTTTGAATTTAATTATTAAATCAATTTTAATATCTCTAATTAGTGTACCTATGTAATGTTTGACACAATGGTTATAATAAGCCCGTTGAAATATATACTTTATGAGAAAATCAAGAAATTCCAAGTCTCAAATAGGCCACAAGCACAAGATCACATCCAAGTGACTAACCAATGATTTTTAACCGTTGATTTACATGGACAATATTTAGATGGTGTAGATCATCGTATTAAACTAATTATAGTGTTGTAATTGATAATCTAAATATTTTGGAATATCATCAGTAAGATATATGCCCAATAAATTAATAGCCTAGTAACACATGTTATACATGCAACTCTTAGAAAAATTTTAAATGTAATCTAAACTTTCACTTTGGATTTCAAACTCCCTTTTATTTCAACTCACTTTTGTATTGAAACTAGTGCCAAATGGCCATTTAGTGTTTATATTAAACTAAAAAAATGGTGACTATAAAGAGTTATTACATTTCCTAAGAATTTGCAAGACTCTCAAGCTAGGAGGTTTTTTTTTTTTTTTTTTTTTTTTCCTCTTTTTTATTGTTTTTTTTTTTTCACACATGCACACAGACCCCCACACACTCACGCCGTAGTGGGATTTCACCACTTATAGATACCCAAACCCTTGACCGGGCATTGAAACTCCTAAGAGCCTACCACCGGAGCAGGAGTAAGGAACCATTAAAAATCATTTATGTCCAGGAATTCTTTTGCCTCTATCTTTGGATTGCAGTTTCCATCTTCTTCTTCGCTGGTTGGTCATGTGTTGAATTAGTGGACCCCGTCCCACCTATCTTCCCCGATTCATATGCTTCGCGGTTTATCTCCTTCTTTGATTCTCTGGGAGTTGTGGCTCGCTAGGAACCGAGCCAGGTTCGAGGACGTTAGGCCAGCAGCGGCTTCCGTGATTGCTAAAGTTAAGTGGTGGCTGTGGGTGCGGGTCTGCTCATCTGGTAGCCCTCCCCACCATCTCATTCATTGGATGTCTAGGCTTGGGTTGCAGGTGCCTGTTTTGTCGTCTTTCATGCCCCTTGTCGTCAAATGGGCTCGACCCCCGCGTGGGTTCTTTAAGCTTAACGTCGACGGCTCGTCCTTGGGAAACCCCGGGAGATCGGGCGGCGGTGGTATATGCGGGCAGGACGATGGTGGTTTCTGTTTTGCCTTCGCGGCAAGGTATGACATAGGGTCTAACTCTAAGGCGGAGCTTAGGGCGGTGTATAATTGTATTCTGCTTTGCCTTCAGTTCGGGTTCATTAAAATTCAGATCGAGTCTGACTCTCGCCTGGTGTTTGCGCTCCTCAATGGCTCCATGGAGTCCTCTTGGAGATGGAACCACTGGATCCGGAGGATCGATAGGCTGAGGGCTGGGGCTGGTGGTCCTTCTCCTGCAGCCACATTCTTAGAGAAGGCAATGGTCTAGCGGATGAGATGGCCATGATGGGGGCCTCTCTTCAGAAGTTTGTTGTGTCGACGCACGTGGCGGCTCTCCCTCCCAAGATCAGAGGTCTGATTTTCCTGGATAAGGTGGGCTTTGGGGCGCTCCGGGTCCCAAGGTCATTTAGGCCTCATCCTGGTTGATAGTAGTTCGGTTTTATGCTTTACAATAGGCTTTCGCCGGGGTATCTTTTTGTCTTCTTGGCTTGGGCCTGAATGAGTTGTAAATGTTCCCATTGGATATATGAATGAATCCTCTTCTTCTTCTTCTTCTTCTTCAAAAAAAAAAAAAAAAAAAAAAAAAAAAAAAAAAAAAAAAAAAAAGAGTAAGGAACCATTTGTTAGGAGATAGTTGTGAAGAATTTTCCTCATTCATGTATTCCAATATTTTAGATGGATGCTTTTCTGGGGTGCCTAACAACTCCTTTAATGTTTATAACAACCACAAATGAGGAGTTAGGCAAAAGACCAACCACCAGTCCTATTCCATTTGCAAAAATACCCTAATCAATGGCTATGATCATTTGATTAGCTGATGCTCGCAGGTATGGCCTATCCATGGTAGGGCAGATTAGATTAACGATCCAAATCTCATACACGTATGCCACGTGTACTGAAATTGAAGGAGTGACTTAGATGGTAGCAATCAGCACTGGATGCTTTCTCATCTCTCAACTGCCAACCAATTATGAATAGCATTCTTTTGAATAATTCAAAGGGAGTTGCATGTAACATCAATGACCATCCAAAGGAATGTGATTGATGGGTGAGGGATTGTGATGTCGATCCAAGAGGTGGCCCACAAGTAGAATTGATAAGACTCATCTGTGTGAATGCCTGCTTAGAAGTAATCCTTATTCTGGCAAATCTCATCTTTGCCCACCCCCCCCCCCCCCCCCCCCCCCCCCCAACATATTTGTCATGACTTCTTCAATCCAAACACTTCTAATTACTCAATTTTTCCATTGGATTTTGTGAGATCTTCCTAAATTGGCCTCCTAAATCTGGAAACATTGAGCTGTTCTTTCACGCCATTAGTTTTACTGGGCCCCACCTAAATCTGGAAACATTTGAGTATTTCTGCTTTTCTTCCCCTCCCAAAAGACAATTGATCACCCACAGCCACATGCAGCCCCATCTTTCTCAGTAATGTACCACTTGCATAGGACATCTATACTGTGGGACTGGTACAACCCTATCTGTGAGGAACACCAGGCACAAAAATCAGGCCAGGTCCGGTTATCAGAAGAGCCAGCTCATTGGAATCAATGGAAAACCGACAATCTGACTAGACACACAGGTGTGGCCCGCCTAATATGTTGATTGGTATGACTTTCCAGACACTTTGATTACGATGGAGCCTACTAATTGCATGGTGTGAATGTCCAGGACCAGTGGCACGTTATTAGGAAGAGAATCCGCATCCTACCTCTGCCGTCTCTAGCTACGAACGGTCAGTTCTATGGGCAGGCCCACCGTGATGTATATATTTATCCATGCCTTTAATCCCTTTCTCATATCATTTTAAGTTGCAAATCGAATGCTCAAGTGTACCCCACCATATATAAATCTTGCATTTAATGTTTTGCACATTTAATGCAAGTCAAGCTTATTATTTGGTGTGGTTTACCTGAGCATTAGATTTGCTTCATTTCTGTGCACATACCTTAAAATGATTTGAGAGAAGGGATGGACAGCGTGGATAAATGGATACATCACGGTGGGTCTGCCCACCTAACTGACCATTCGTGGCTAGAGATAGTGAACTCCTGTTTAACTACGTTGTGGTGGGTCACACATCTCTTACTGCACATGCTGTTTGTAATGATGTGGCTCAATTAAATTGCTATAAATAAGAGTTTTTTTTTGTCTATGGTAAGAAGAGAATCCGAACCGTACTAATGTGATGTAAAATAGGGATGCATGACATGCATCCCTTCCTACACTGCATGCAATTCTACCTCAATGTACTATATGTAACTCATCTGATTACCCACCGATGTTGAGCTGATCATAAATGTATGTAATTTACACATGCCATACATCCAGTTTTTCCAGATCATTTTATGAGTTGAACTCAAAATTAAAGTATGTCCGAAGCCCAAGTGGATTACAACACATGGAACAGTGGGAGTAATGATTTCGGTGGTTTAAAGCTTTCTAGGGTTTGCATTGATGTTTATTTGTCATCCAATAGGTTCATAAGATCATACGGACATGGATGATGGGAAAACACAAATATTAGTTTGAGCCAAAACTTCTATGGCTCTTAAGAGTTTTTCAACCGTAGACATCTAATTCACGTTGTTTCCTGTGGTGTGGTCTACTTAACCTTTGGATATGCTTCATTATTTGGCTCAAGCTATAAAATTATCTAGTAAAATGAATGAGTAGAGTGGATAAAATATATAAATCATGGTCGGTGCCACACTCTGCTTACCATGGCTTCGTCCATTGTCATGGATTCGGATTCGGTAGTGCCCCCTCTAGTACCGACCTCCATGGCCCATGACGTGTATATTTTATCCATGCTATCTAATTTATGTTGTGAGCTTATATCAGGGTATAAGCTCAAACATGGGGTAAATCCAAAGGTCAAGTGGACCACATCTTGTGAGGAAGCAAATAGGATAGTGATGCCCACAGTTGAAGCCTTTTTAGGGCCTACTAAGATGTTTATTTGTCATCTAACGTGTTCATAATGTCACATAAACCTACTTGAAGGCAAAGGATAAAGATTAAATTGGTCCAAAACTTTTCAATGGTAGGTATTAGATCTCACAAGTTCTTGTGGCGTGGTCCACTTGAGCTTTGGATCTCCCTAATTTTTGGAGTGATGCCCTAAAATCATTTAGCAAAATAGATGGATGGTGTGGATAAAATACATACATCTTGGGGGGCCACAAAGCTTTAACAAGTACTGACAGTAACAAGCTTGGTTTACCAATCGCGGAGTCCCATTGCCAAGCAGGTCAGCTGGTGTTGGGTTGTCCGCGGTGCACATCTTGTTACTTTGCGCCCATTTGGATAGATCAAATATGTAGCTTTTTCAGCTTAGTTAATAAATTACTTTTATTAAATAAGTTAGTTTGGTTATTAAATTTATATAAGTAATTTTTTCTAGTTTTATAATTATTTTTTATTGCTTTTCAATTTCCAAAAATAATTTATTTTTTTATTTTCTTCTAAGTTCACTAGATTGAAAATTTATCCAATTGAATGGATAGATGATCTAATAGGCCCCACATGATGATGATTAATATCAAGGCAACCCTACAAGATGGATAATCCACATAAAATGTTTGCTCCTAATGATAAATTAATGACCCACATCTAAGGCAAGCCCCACATGATGAACAACCCACACTGAAGGCGGGGTCCACATGATGAGCAACTCACATCAAAGTTGGGCTTTACATGATGGCCAATTAAAAATGGTGGGCTCCACATGATGGATGATCTACATCAAGGTGAGCGCCACATGATGGACAATCTACATCAAAGGTTGGCCTAATAATAAGTGGCCCATATTCAAGGCTGGTTTGCATGATGGACGGCTCATGTATGAATGGTCTACATCAAAGGTGGGTTCCACATGATGGGCAATAACATTGATGATAGACCCTGCATGGTGGATGACTAACATCAAAAGGTCGGCCTTACTTCTAATGATCTATTCACGTTAAGTATCGGCTCCTAATGATGAATGGCCGACAACCAAGGTAGGCCGTGCATGATGAATGTTTCACATTAAATGTAAGACGCACACAATGAACGATCTACATTAAAGGTTGGCCCCACATAATAAATGGTAGATGTGAGGGGGACTAAACATACTTATAATTATATATAATGTTGGAAACAAATACGTTTTTTTACTTTTTAAGTAAGTTGTTTACCAAATATATTCATCTTTTCATTAAGTAGAAACTAAAGTAAACTTATGATGTCAAGCAACTTATATAAAGTAACTCACGAACCCAACAGTCCCTTGGTGATCATGGATGGGATGGAGTTCACACTGCATGATCCATCCCATTTGGCCTGGTCATGTCATGTGGCAATGGGGCTGTTTGGATTCAAGTAGCGTTACAGTAGGCTATCCATGGCCATATATGTTGTGAGTGTTTTTCAAACCTGACACATGTGAAAACTTAATATAGATGGTGGCACATTGACATGTGTGCTATATTTGAGTGCTTGAAGATTGGTGGTGACAGATGGCCATATATAAGGTGCTTAAACTTGGATACTCATACATGCATCGCATTTAGAACATGTGAACCATGTGCAGATGATAATGTCTATCATTCGTATGGCACTGCAAGACAGCTTCGCATACATGGTTCCAAAAATGCTTTCTTATTTCTTGTCGAAACTAGACGAGAAAGACCAGCCCATCCTACATATGAGTGGACCTCATGACCATTGATTCCATGTGGTTAGATGGAGATTAGTTATCAGGGCGCCACATTCCATATCACTTCCTGGCCATGGATGGGATAGCATTTACATCTAATGAAATTTGTAACGCTGCTTGTGGCAGTGGTCTTTATATGTGGCAATATGTACAGGACCAAGTGCTAGAACCGGATAAGATAGATGGGACATTGTTGGCTATTTTCGAAAAAGAACCGTGTATAGTTAGAAATGAATTTGGGGGATTCATTCAAACTATGGTAGCCGTGTGGGGCCCACCGTGATGTGCGAGTTCTTTTCAACCCATCTAATAATGCATCTTCCTAAGTTAGGCCTATATCCCAAAACCTAGATTGATCCATAATTCAGTTGGGCCCCATCCAAAGGAAAAATTGTAGGCATTAGGGAGGGTGAAGCTCACCATAGAAACTTTCAAATGAACGTAGGGTCCGCCATCTCGTGTATATGCCATCCAGCATAGTCATTAAGAAAGCCCCACTAGGATGAAGGGACAAACCAAAACTAAGGCCATTACAAAACACATGTGGGCCAAACCACGTCAATATATAGGATTTAGGCATGCCTGCACATTTCTCCCGGTGTTGTGTCCCACCTAGGTTTCGGATCCGGATTATTCTTTGGACCTGCGGTGAACATGAAGTGTAGCAATTGATTCACGGTCTGGATTTCACTTTCGCATCATGGGTGCACCCCACAAAGCTCAAATCGGAGAGGCTCAGAGTCGTTGAATCGATCGGGGTTAGACCAGGTGTAAGAGTGCTGACAAAGATAGGTCCATCCGCCATCCGTGTTTTGGTACGAGTCAGTCAAAGATTAGCTGCTAGAAATCTAAATAGAAATGAAATCGTAGCAGTGATGGTTTGAGCCCACATGATCAATACCTGTCACTCTGAGAATAAAAATAGAAGATAAAGGTGATAAGGACACTGATATTCCAAAAGATAATACCAATCCCATTCGGAGAAAGCACCATACATGCTTTGAATGGTTCTTAGAAGTGGTGGAACCCACACATCAAAGTAGGTGCAGCTCCAGTCAAAACGCGTGCAAGCACCTCTTTCCTGCGCTATTTTACATTAACACCAGTCTCTGCGATCCAATTACACTTTAGTTTATTTAAAAGAAAATAACATTAATGAAGGTCGTGTTCTAACATTTGGAACGTGAGATTAGGCAGTATAGAATTGCATTTGATCCAATATAAATTTCATCATAAATTTGAAAATAATAGAAAGGACTAGGTTAATACAGATATCATATCATCTGGTCCCAACAGGAAATAAGGAGGGTTTTTTTTTTTTTTCTTCTTTCTTTCTTTCTTTCTTTTGTGCATTTCAAAATCCAGTACAACTATGGGCCTGATGTTGTTGCACATTTTTTATCCACGTAGTCAATCCATATGCACTCTTTTTACGTGACAATCTAGCTACACCTGCATATAGGTGATCAATATCGGTTATAAAATCTAGTATATTAATCACAATTCCATGGTCCACCAATTACATATTTCACTTAATGCAATGCTTTTCTCAAGTGAAGAATTTAATTCTAATCATGAGCTTAGACTGTTAAGAAACCATAATATTTCCGGACATGTAATTATTGTGTAATAATGATGTTAATTCCATCTAATGCAAGTCAATACTATTTAATCCCATATTCCAAACAACTCCTACCTTAGCCTTAGTCTGAAAAGATATGACCCGGTCCTAGCTCAGCTTTGCAAGGTAAAGGAGAAAAGTTAAATAATCAAAAGTTTAAAATAATTTAATCTAAGAATTTTCATTGGGTAACCTTTATACACAACGAGTCCTTTCTATTAACCAGCTTGGATCGTTGAAATGTGATCCTATCTCCCAAGGATGTCTTGAGAGTATACCTGCATGTTTGAATGGGAGTAGCTCACAAGTGTCTTTAAACCATCCATTCTTTTTATATAATAATGGCCCACTTGATGGTTGGACAGGAACACCAGCAGGCCAAGCCATGCAATCATCATTAGCGTGGGCCTCGCCTCAGGCCCTGGACCTACAGTGTTGTGCCATACAGTTCCTTCCATATGAGTAGTCCCGGCCGGACTACATCTAGGTTCAACCCATGGGATTGAGCATGAGTTGTAAGGAAGAAATGGGAGAGGTTCCGGAACCTGAGCAGGGGCTCCAAGAAGTGAGCTCCACACGCGTGTACATAGAGCACACGTGCATGCCACCATGTGCCAGAGCAACACAGATGCAAGATCCAAGCCATCCAACAGATTTAGACAGGTCCCACCGTACAGATGACTTCGAGCAAACATTCCGGCATGTCTTCTGGTCAGTTTTCCAAGTCATCCTTCTGTTTCTAACATCATGGCACGTCTGATAGGTGGATTGGCCTGATTCTTGGGCAGGAGAATCTATACAGTGGGACCCATCTAATGGATGGCTTGTATCTCGAACGCATTTCCATCAACCTGGAGGCGATAGGGGTTTCGTAAAAAATCCTCAAGAGAGAGGGAACCAATGCAACCAACCAACCAACCAACCAACCTTTCAGAACTGGTCAGCACCTTTGTTACAAGGGCTATCAGTATGCCGGGTTGGCCTGCTTGGGGCCGGGCTAGTACTGAAATACTGGACCGAGGGCTGGACATGGGCATAAAATTCAAGCGCATTTTATTAATTAGGCCGGCTTTAGCCGCATCTAAGAACCAGTCAACATGAGCTGAACTCGGCCTGCCCAGCCCCTTTAAGGTTTCAAGCGTAACTTTGTCAATGTCATACGTGATTGGGCATGCCAAACAAACAGCCTACATGTTACTCGAAAGGAGGTGGCTTGATTTAGGCCAAGGCCATACATAATCATCACAGGCTGGGCTTAAGCCTGTTTGTTTTGGGCCACCACAGGGCTGGACCAGACTCGGGCATGGGTTTCACTTTGTGGGCTGGGCTTGCACAGACCCCGGCCAGCCTAAACGTGCCCATTGACAGCCCTATATGTTAGGTTCCTTGCACACATGCACATGTAAGGCTACAACTTGGGTTCAGTGACCCAAACACGATTGACCCAACCTGAGTTGGGGTCAGGTTTGTCAAGTTCCTTAGGTTGGATTTGGTTTGGAAAATGTTACGCTGATTTAAACTTGGGTTGGGTTCATGTAGAGCAAATAGGTTGGTTGGGGTTGGGTTTGGCACATTTGGTTAGAATTTGGTGGTTTACGTTGTGGTTGGGTCATCTTGAGGTCGGGTTAAGCTCAAGTTAACCCTCAACTCAACCCAATCTGCTCGAGGCCTTGAACTACATTCCTACATAAACGTACATCCCTATGGGAAAATTATCAAGTGCAAACATTTTCGTCACAATTTTAATGCAAAAAATTGTTATGGGCCTTACCATGATGTGTTCGTAACATTTACTTGGACCGTCATGAACTCCCTCCAATGTTTAGCCGTGGATCCAAAAAACAGGCGACTCAAGTGGGCCACACAAACAGAACAATTGAAAGGTGAAGCCTACCCATGATTCTCATAGAGGGTCTACCGTGCTGTGGATATGATATCCAGTCCATTGATATGAAACACCTGCTCGTTTAAGAAACTGTGGGTAGGCTGTTGTATGTGTGACTGTCTTAATATGCTACTTTTTCCATTTGTGTTAAATGATCAGATTCTCTGAGGTTCCTGAAGGGACGTGGATTGTGTCCAGCAGATGCTGGATGCATCGGCCCATGTGCCTCATACGTGTAGGACCCACCAAAAACAAAAAGGTAAAGATTTTTGCATGAAATGACGATTTCTCCTTTTTAAGGTAAAACCTTCTCCCAGCATTTTATAATGAAATGACCATTATTCCCCATGTCAGTCACCTTAGATGTAAGATGACTCTCCCAATAACTCAAATACCGTATATAGTCTCTTGTGGGATTGCAGTGTTTTAAGTCATGGCCTCAACCCTAAAATGCAAAGTTGCCTATAGTATTTGTTTTCAATAGCTTTACATGCCTATGCATGTTGTGCAACCACATGGTTACAGTTATACCTGAAAAAATAATTGTACATGATGAATATAAGTAATGCCAAAACTAAAAAAAAAATGAAGAAGAATAAGAAGAGTCAAACAAAAGTTAAAAGCATTAAATCAAAATAAAAGACAGGAGTCATAAGAATTTATATAATTCGACAATATGCCTATTACACATGGCAATAATATAGAGCTTTCTTCACTAGCAAGAAAAGAAATAGAAATAAAAAGCTTGCATTTCTCTACTTCATGCAAAGAATATACCTTAGGAGATGAATACCATTGAATAACTCATTGTAAAAAAGCCCCCACTTAACATAGATTATACCATGTGAAAGAGCTTCTAGTAACCTATACAAATTAGGCTTCACGTGAAAGAGCTTCTAGTAACCTATACAAACAATGCGTTGACCGTATGTACAAACATACATACAAAGAGAGAGACATAAGGAAATAAGGGAGAGACATCTCCCATTGGGAGACAACTTTAAACACGGTGCATCTCCACCGCCATAAAATTCTCTCACTTGAATATTAGTTTCTGGAATAATGTTAAAAAAATAATAAAAAAGGACTCTTGATAACAATTGTCCAAATGTTACTAATTG
Organism: Magnolia kwangsiensis; assembly: GCA_037074715.1. NCBI lineage: Eukaryota > Viridiplantae > Streptophyta > Magnoliopsida > Magnoliales > Magnoliaceae > Magnolia > Magnolia kwangsiensis. The sequence goes on from CM073581.1 coordinate 106,766,877, forward strand.
TTAAGTAACAATAAGCCTAAAAGAAGTCTTGCACCAAGCAAATTTATTCATTGCAATAGGCTTCATCAGCATATCTGCTGCATTGCTGTTGGTGTGAATATTTCGCAATGAGATTTAACTATTTTCTATCATATCATGAACGAAGTGATATTGAACATCGGTATATTTGGTCCGAGTATGAAATATTGGTTTTTTAGCCAAGTGTAACGCGTTTTGACTGTCAAAATGAATCACCACACTTTATGCTTGAATTTCAATTCTTTTAACAATCTCTTCAACCAAATAACTTACTTATATGCTTGTGTAGTTAACATGTACTCAGCTTCTATAGTAAACAAAGTTACCACTGACTACACCACCCGGCCAAAGAGAAAATATAACATGTAGTACATCTTCTTTTATCACAACCTCCTACACGATCTGTATGTACAAACTCAACCAACTCTAAATTTTGGCCGCTATATAACAAATAGCTACTTCAGAAGTACACTTTAAGTAACGAAAAATCCACTTCATAGCAAATACGTCGGTTGGGCTGTTAGCCCATTAAAACGGTGCGTGAGCTGCGTTCAGAACATCATGAGATAATTTGGTCCAAATCTGGTGTAGGTGTTAGAGATTGAGAAGACCTTTCCCTAGTATGAGAGGATGGGGAAGGATGCACCTCTAGTGTACCAGTTATTGTGTCCCCTTTGGCTATTAAGATTTTTCAGTTTGTCAGGTTGTTTCTTGCCTGCCTATGAATTCAGCAGCAGTTCAAAAGGTTAACTCATTCGGGAATCTCCGGATCTAAGCATATTTTTAACTCCCCAAAGCATTCCGTCAAATACTATGTCCTTCCTCATCTCTAATCAGCGCCTAGGTATCCACCGTAAGCCTTTCCTTGTTTGAAGCCAATCCGATTCTATTTCTCAGATGAATGGAGATGCAGATTGCATGTGCCACAGGCATATAGTGCAGTAAATGGTCAGGTTTAACCAAAACTAGACCCTCCCATTTACTAAATGGGTCTAAGTCCAAATTTTTGGCCTAGACCCTTTTATTAAAAGGGTGGTTCTGGGTCTGGGTCGGATCTCAATCAACCCCATCAGACCCATTTATCTGGGTTTGGTAGAGAGAGATTCACCTAAACTCATTTATAAATGGATAGGGTCTAATGAGTTTGAACTTCTCATGTTACTTATCAAGGTATGTAAGCATTTTTACTGGATTTAAAGCCGAATATGGACGAGTCTGAGTTTGGATCGGTTCCTTGCAACATACAACAAACCTGCTCATTTACCAAATGGATTCAGGTTGGGCAGGTCAGGCTTGATATAAAGGAAACCAAATTTAGACCCGTTTGGCAATTAGGTCTGCTCTTGGACTCAGACCCATACCATTTAATAAATGAGTCGAGTCTAGGTATCCCATTGAGTCCGCTAACCCATTTACCACCCACAAGGGAAGTTCCTGTAGTTAGAAGCTGTATGGGCCCATAGAGATTCTCGTGACGAATCCACTTTGGCAATCAGTTTTGAATGCCCACAATAAGAGATTAGTCAAAGAAGTAGGCAAATATAAAGCTCATGTGGTCCATGCAATATGAAAAAAGTGAGGATTGAAAGACCACCATTTGAAAATTTGCATGGGCCTATGTATCAGGATAATATTTGTGCCTACACTTTATTTAAGTGGTAATAACTCTATGAATAGTTTGGATGACATATAAACATTTTGGTCAGTTGCATGAAGGTTTCAACCGTTTTTGTTCCCACTATTTCATTTGGTGTGGTGAACATGAGTTGTCAATTTGACTGATTCTTGTATGTTGTCCTATTGTAGTCTTACAAAATTGATAGAGAGTAAATTCACCACGGGCATCTCCTTGTGCCTTACACAACTTCCGACTCCAGGAACTTCTTGTGCCCCTACAAACCACGTCCGATGGATAAAGACTTTGGCTACGGTACATCCCGACACATTGCTTTTCATTTATATCTAAGCTTTAGCCATTAAATCCGAGGTGGTGTTTCAATTATATAAACCGTTTATATGATGGGAACCATTGTGTACGAGCGGTACAAAGCAATATTTTGCAATGAAATATTTCATCATTTCTTAATAGCCTGTTAAAATCATATGATGTGGGAGTTTTTTCCTTGTATCCATTATCCATTGCCAGATCCATCATATAACCGGTTGGAATCGCTGAAATACGACCTAGATATAACAGATATGATCTTGAAGTAATGCATCAGCTATCAATTGAAATGTATTGTAGTAAACCTAATGGGTAAATTGCTTTCGGTAGTGCCAAAATACTCTGGCATAATTTGCAAATGGTCATAATCTAATAGGATACTGGGGTCCATATATCATGAATCTTCTAAGTTAACGGCCATCATGTTCAATTTTCAATTTCTAAGGGCTTGTTTGGTGTATGATATAAACTTGTAACAGATGGAATCAATATCATTATTACACACTAATTACATGTATAAAAATATCATGGTATTTTGGACATCAAATTCCATATTTGATATATATATATATATATATATATATATATATATATATATATATATATATATATATATATATATAAAATATGGTGTATATAGATGGACAACGTGCGTAGAACACATGCATCAATACAGGCCCCACATGTATAGTAAGTTTTAAAAAACATGAAAAATTTCACATGGATCAAATGCAATTCCATCCCACTTAATTATGATCCTTTCCATCCTCCCCGAACACAAGACAAAGTTTGCACGACGTCAAATGCAATTCCATCTTACCCATTCCCACTGCCAAACAGACTCGGGACGTGATCAAATGCAATTGCATCTTGCCCAATGCCACTACCAAACAGACTTAGGACTACCAGAGAAATGATTACAAGACGAGAGCAAACTAAATCCTATGTCTTATATCCAACCTTGGAACCCATCGTTACCCCAATCAACGACTGACATCTGCCTACAACATACACGTGGCACGATGATATTTCAGGATGCTAACTCCAACGCTGACACGTGAGGCGGGCAGGATTGTAGTCCTCGGCACGAACACCCTGCAATGTTCGAAAGACAGGTGGGGCCATCTGACTAATCAACGGAGCGTGTAGCTCATGCTTCTGGCGACGTGTCAATCACTGAACACTATACCTGCGGACGCGGATTGCGTACTACCCCCGCCCGTCAAGCTCCGACCGGCCCACCGTGATGTATCTGTACATCCAAGCCATCGATCCCTTTTCTCATATTATTTTAATGCATGAGATCCAACCCTGAGGTGGACCACACTAAATAATAAGCTTGGTTGCATTAAAATGCACAAAACATTAAATGTCAGTTGCATTAAATGCAAGAGTGATCTATGGTGTGGTCCATTTGACTGTTGGGTCTGCTTCATTTTTGTTTTGGTGCATTAAAATAATCTGATAAAATGGATAGACGGCTTGGATGTACAGATAAATCACATTGGGCCCGCCTACAGAACTGCCCGTTCGGAGCTAGGGACGGGCGGGGTTAGTACGCAATCCGCGTCCTATCCCTGCAGACCCTTCTCGAAGTGACGCACCCGTTCTTTTGAAACGAATCATATGGTACACGACCTGAAGCTCGAACAATTTACACGTGCTTTCAGTTCCTGGCCCACTTTTCGATCATCCAGACCACTATCCATCCCATTTTCCTTGAATGGACAATTTGACCTTTCGATTTATCCTGATGATAGATGGTTAAGATGATAGCACTAACAGATAAACGGATGAAATTCAAATTATTAAAGTCCCGATATCAGTTTTCCTGATCGGAGTGGAATATTTTATGAAATGTCCATCTACTATAGAAGACAGCAGACCAACGGTCTGGATTACCGCATCATGGGCCAATTGTCTAGAGTTAAGAACCCGCGCACAACGTTGGAATGCACCGGTCGCGTATCGTATAGAATGCCTCGTTCTTCGAACAGGAGCAGATCCTCTCTGGGCGTCTCTAGAACTTCCCTCTCTATATATTTATAAAGTTTCAAGGCCGACCTTTTCATATGAAATAAGCTCTCTAGCTCTATAATCTTCAAGCAAAGCTACTCTGTAAGTCACCTTTTCTTTTTGAATTTCTCTTCTGCTTTCTATATTTTTTCTACTCTCTACATCAAGCTTGTTCCTTTCAGAATCCATGTTTTTTTTTTTCTTTTTCTTTTTGCTAACAGAAAAGAACGAAAAAAGAGGCAGAATCTCACGGTTTCGTCTTAATCTTGTAATTTTCCTTAATTTCAATTCATGCCCATGGATTTAATCAGCATTTTAGGAATTGGGTTGGTCTTGGTTTGCCTTAATTTCATTTCATGCCCATGAATTTAATCAGCATTTTAGGAACTAGTTGGTATTGGTCTGGATTGTCTCTGGATTCTAGCTATTCAGTTTGACAATCTTTCTTCAATGGGATGTACTCCTATGATAGTTCATGTGAGCATTCATGTACGGATATCTAGACCATCTAGATTGTCGGGGCGTTGTGGAGGTAGCATTGCCCAGAATCACACTGATTTAGCAGTTCTAACCGTTTGATCAATGGCTATTGAATGGATGGTTAAGAGTAAAATAGCGAGCGGTCCAAATTCCAAAGGCAAATTCAGATGATTACCACCCTCTTCTCAGTGCAACTATTGGGTTATGCTCATTCTCCAATTGGGTCCGTGATTTTGATGGTCTGGATTGCCGGACGCTTCAAATTAAACTATCGGAGTCTCTCTTCCTATTCATATGGCTTTAATGAATGCATGAGCCTTTGATGGACTGAGTTAGTAGCTGAAGAAGCTCTCTGATGCTTGGAATGTGGAATACGGCTGTGTTTGGATAAGGCTATAGCCGTGCAATAATTTTAGTGTACATCAAAGTGTAAGGAATTGCTACTGTTTTTTCTTTTGTTAAATTTCTGATATAAAAGTAGTAGAGCAAACCATTGATCTCCACGGTCCAGAAATCACACTTCACAGAAAATCTTGACTGTCAATATTTTCCATTCAATGTGGGTCGTCTTCAACCACCCATCAAATGTGACTAATTAAAGGTGAAGATCATCCTTTGCATGTGACTTTTGGAACGCAGGCCATTTGCTGGCTAGTAGATTGATGTTCCCATTCATCTATGTGGCCTGGACTATAGGCTGTGTTTGGATGCACTATTCATAAGATGGCATTTGTGAATTGGTTGGAACTATGGACATTGTGATTGATCTAACTGGAATGACCTTAGCCTTCATTCAGGAGGTCTATCTCAAACTGCAGTTTACATTCCTTTCAAGTCAGACTTGAAAGTGGCATATTTGTAATTTGGAACTTTGCCCCTTAATCAATGCCTAATGTTATTGCAATTTGGAACTGACCATTCACTTCAAGCGAAGTGAGATTGCTTCAATTTCGAATTTCACTTTATCACAGTGCTTAATCAGGGAAACCAAAATTAGTTGCCCGTGCAAGTAGATGCTAGAAATGTGCAAAATTTCAAATTCTTCCTTTGTTCTGATTCAAGAAAGCAATTCAGTAGATCAGGTGCTTTGAAAATTTCCTGTGTGAGAGCTGAGTCCTGCTTGAAAGAACTGGTCTTGTCATTGTCATTTGTGACTGTTTGAATTTTGATCACTGTTGTACATGCAGTTCTACTTGCAATATTGGTTACCTCCTAAGTACTAAGCACCTCCAACCAAGGTTTGAAATGGGTGTGTTATGTAACATACCATTATGTATTGCCCGTATTGGGATGGTTTGGGCCAATACAGGACCGACACCCAAAGCATTAATGTCTGATACTGGTATTGTATCGGGTGATATGTTTTTGTTTTGGATTATACTTTAAACCTTGCCCTAAAGAGTCAAGGGATTATATTCTTGTGTGATTTAGGGGACAATGTCTTAGTTTTCATGGAATTTCTTTCCATTGGATCTCTAAGATTTGGTGGGCACAAGGTCTTTTCATTAACAAAATATGGAAGGCCAGAGAGAAATACACGAAGTCCTTCAACAAAATATCCAAAGGAAAATGAGGCCTTAAGAGTCCACTCAGCATCTTCTGCTGTATGGAGCTTTGGTGAAAAATCAGTTGCAGTGGGAGCTTGTTGCACTGGGCCTGCTTCCCAAGTGTCAACCTGGAAAATGCCTTTTATATTGCCAAAGGCTTCTGGTGCATTTTCTTGTTGTACTCCCAGGTCTTGAAGCTGGCAGCAGCTCAAGGCATTCGAAGAGGTACAGACCTCTCAAATGAGCTGTTCAACCTGTTTCTTGATACTGCTAGCAATACATCAGATTCAAAGCAAGTGCTATATATTAGTTAGTATTTGCTTTATTCTCTTAGCTTTATTCTCTTAGTTTTGTGAGTGAGGTACCTGGACTGTAATTTTACAATTATAGATACGTTAAAAACCTATTCCGGAAGTCCTCCTTAAGGGAAGATCCTGCAATTAGAAAGCTGAAATTTGTCATGCCTGATAGCCAAAGAGCTTTGGCAGGATGGCGTTTGATTTGAAGGTCATGATGCAACAGTCATGGTCTTCATGTATACTTCATTTTCAGATGATCGTTCTTGATTTTCTCAACATTGCCAATATGGATTTTATCAATATCGATTAGAAGCTTCATGTACATGCGTTTTCTCAATATTGATCAAAATCCAGATGATCAATATTGATTTTCTCACTGGAAGAGACAGCGTTTGAAGTGTTGAATAAAGAAACTAGGGTGAAGGCTCCATCAATGATATGATTTCATAATGTGGTAACATTTTTTGTTTAACGGTTGAAACTGTCTTGCAACTAGGGCTGACAATGGATCAAATCTTGAACCAGATTGTTCAATATCCTAGTGGAATTGGATCCTACCTATTAAATCTGATTTGAATTATCAATGGGATCAATTGGATCAAATTCAGATATTGAAATCAGGATCCTTTTGTATTCAGATTGGATTCAGATATAGCATGATTCAACTCAATAAATATCTGATTTGGCACATAAAAGATCTGATCTGTTTTTAATGGTGATGCTTAAAATGTGTAATCAGGTTTTGATGAGAGGTTTATTGGTTTGGGGAAAAATATTATTCTCTAATGAATTACTGTATAAATAGGGAAATTTGAATCAACATTCTTAACTGGATCAAATATGAATTTTTGTATCTTTGACAAATTTGAATTTGAATAGCCTTTTTTTAAAGGATCCATTAGATATTGGATTGAATTCAGATATTGGTTATTTTTTAATCGGATCAGATTCGGCTATGCACAGTTCTGCTTTGAATTCAATCCATTTACAGTCCTACTTGCAACTGTTATATCTAGGCTTAGTTTCTCTTCCCTATATATATATATATATATATATATATATATAGGAGGTTCATTGTGTTTGTTTTTTTTTTTTTTTTTTTTTCCCTCTTTAAGTAGGAATTATAACCGCTTCATCTTATTATTAGCCAGAGCTCGGTGCGACGTGAAATTATAACTATGTCATCTTATGATTAGCCAAAGCTCAGTGCATATTAGTACACAAGCCTTTCTACCCAGGTGCTGCTCTTGCTTTTCAGTCATGCTTGAAACCGTGTTCCTGCTCCCTTCATAGCTATTTTATACTTGCTCGTATGTTGAAACTGATGGTTGCCTGTTCTTGTAGGGCATTTTTTTTTTTTTTTTGTGTCTAATAATGATATTTCATGATGTAGGAATGGCTGAACCAGCATACACTGTGGCATCCGACAGCGAAACAACTGGGGATGACAAACAAGCCCCTTTTCTTTCAGAGCCCGCAATTGGGATCGATATTGGGACCTCGCAATGCAGTGTTGCAATATGGAATGGATCGCGTGTGGAACTGCTTAAAAACACCAGGAACCAAAAGTTAATGCGCTCGTATGTCATCTTCAAAGATGAAGTCCCTTCAGGAGGAGTAAGCGAGGTACTGGGCCATGATGAGTACGAAATACTCTCAGGGAGTGCTGTCTTTAACATGAAACGCTTGGTGGGCAGATTGGATACAGACCCAGTCCTTCATGCAAGCAAAACCCTTCCTTTTCTGGTACAGACGTTGGGTATTGGGGTTCGACCCTTCATCGCAGCCTTGGTAAACAATGTCTGGAGATCCACTACGCCGGAGGAAGTGCTGGCAATATTTCTAGTGGAACTACGAGCCATGGCTGAGGTTCAGCTGAAACGATCTGTACGTGACGTTGTTCTGACTATCCCAGTTTCCTTCAGTCGCTTTCAGCTGACCCGAATCGAGCGGGCCTGCGCCATGGCTGGTTTGCAAGTCCTAAGGCTAATGCCGGAACCAACTGCTGTAGCACTTCTATACGCACAGCAGCAGCAGCAGATGGTCCATGACAATATGGGGAGCGGACTTGAGAAGGTTGCGCTTGTTTTCAATATGGGTGCAGGGTACTGTGACGTTGCTATAACAGCTACAGCGGGAGGGGTTTCCCAAATCAAGGCAATGTTAGGCAGTGCCGTGGGGGGTGAAGATATACTTCTAAATGTCATGCATCATCTCATGCCGGATTTGGATCATTCTTTTTCAAGCCACAGTGTAGGTGAAATCAAATCAATGGGTCTGCTGCGGGTTGCAACCCAGGATGCGATTCATAAACTCTCTTCCCAAACCAGCGTTCCCATAAACGTCGATCTTGGGAATGGGACTAAAATATCTATGGCATTGACCCGTGAGGAATTCGAAGAGGTTAACAGCCAAGTGTTTGAAAAATGTGGAAGTCTCATAATGCAGTGTGTGCATGATGCAAAAGTAGTCGTTGAAGACATAAGCGATGTCATACTTGTGGGTGGATGTTCGAACATTCCCAAGATCAGAAGCTTGGTTCTTGGGTTGTGTAAAAGGGAGGAGTACTACGACAGGATGAATGCGTTAGAAGCAGCTGTATGCGGCGCTGCGCTGGAAGGAGCGGTGGCTTCTGGGATTACTGATCCTTCTGGGAATTTGGACCTTTTAACTATTCAGGCTACGCCTATGAGCCTTGGGATTCAAGCTGATGGCGATAGGTTTGTGCCAATCATACATAGGAACACGACCATACCCGCAAGGAAAGACTTGTTATTCACGACCGCTCATGATAACCAGACTGAGGCTCTGATTGTTGTCTATGAAGGTGAAGGGAAGAAGGTGGGAGAGAACCATGTACTGGGTTACTTCAAGATTGTGGGGATTCCACCAGCGCTGAAAGGGACTCCAGAGATTAGTGTGTGCATGGACATTGATGCTGCAAATGTGTTGAGAGTATTGGCTGGTGTAATACCTGGTGCCCAAGGTCCTGCAGCACCTTTTGTTGAAGTGAGAATGCCAACTGTTGATGACGGTCATGGATGGTGCACAGAAGCTCTGTGTAAGATGTATGGGTCTTCGCTAGACTTATCCACCGTGCCAAAGAAGATACCCCAGTAGGGTAAACGGCCCGTAACCTCTCTCTCTCTCTCTCTCTCTCTCTCTCTCTCTCTTGTTCTTGTTTCCTTTACTTTCCGAATGGGTGGAGTGGTCGCACTGAGATGACTTGCTTAAAAACAATATATGATGGGTGTATACCATACCCTTGTAATGATCATGTTGTTTAAAATAATGTTTCCCTTGTTAGCTTCACTTTCGTAGTAGTAGTCAGTAGAACTCCATCAAGAATTACTCAAAAGCAGAAGCAAGTACAAAAGATATTGTTTCTGTTTTCTATCTTGGGAATTTGTAAAATAGGTCATATGCGTCTCTCTGAGTTAGTTGTGCTTGGTTTTTATTACATTCTAGATGAAATAGCTTCACTGACACAGTTAACCAAATTTCAAATTTTGGGTCCAAAAGCTAAGTTAATCCAACATAAAACCCTGTTACATTGGTTGGGTCGTCATTTTCTATTGGTCGGACTTGGAAGGCGCTCTGCTTTGCGGATGAGAGGCTGGGATCAATTCTGATTGATGGGAAGGCGGTCGTCATTTTCTATTGGTTGGACTTGGAAGGTGATCTGCTCTGCTGATGTTGTTGCAGACTGTGACAAGATGATGGAAGGCTGGGATCAATTCTTGTTGATGGGAAGGCAGCTGATGAACAGAGGATCAAGGGCTTTGATACGATGTTATGCATCAGAGACTGCATTGGAAACTGTATAGTGTATTTCATTCATGGAGATGAATGAGATGGTGATGGTCACAATCGTTGTTGGGTGATGTCTCTCACTGCAAAGTTTCTTACAGTAGCTCTTATAGCATAGAGTTCACTGCATTGACAGTTTAGATCATTGGAGCAGTCAGCATAAGGGTGGCAGTGGGCGGCAACACAAATCAGGATCCTGAGTTGTGACACAGGCAAAACGAACCCAGGAATTAATGGATGATGTTAAATGATTTGTATAACAAACTGTTGTCACTCTTTATGGAAGATAGGATCTTTGCTAGTGATATCCAAGCTGCTAGATGAATGCAATGAATGGTGATAATGAGGAAGAGAATAGCGAGTGATTGGGTTGTGGGTCTCCCACCTGATAGATTTCTATGGAGCCAGGCGTCACACGTGCAGAATCTAGACAATTAATATGGTGGGGCCCAAATGCTTAATCTGAAAATCATTGTGGTCCTCGGAGGTAATGAGGACAGTGGAGGGCAATTGAGAAACGAATCTAAAAGATTGTGGTGGTTGAGATTTCTCTGGAGAGTACTGTTTTGTGGTAGGGTTTATGCACACAATCAGATGAATGTGCTGGGTCTTTGATCCCATGTCTAACATCTCTATTATCTATAATGGGAATGAACATTTCCAACAGAAATACTCCAAATGAATTTTGGATTTTAAAAGGACATGGGAAGGGATTTTTACCTCATTTACTCGGGTCTGGTTGATTGGTAAAGTGTAGTTGAGTTTTACCTGCAAAAAAACTGGACCTCATAAATTTCACTTACCCAGTGGCAACCTTTCTCCCCCATGAACGTTTCAGTGGTGGGCATTCCCCGCCCCCAGTATTTCACGGTGGTGTGGCCTACTCTAGTTTTGAATTGGCCTGATTTTTGGCTCACGTCCTAACATTAGCGAGCATTAATTATTTATTGAGTTGATTTCAAGCATACCTCAAGGTGACCCCACAACTTTTTTTTTGCATGGACTTCCTATAACAAGTGTTTTTTGAAATTGGGTCCCGTTGGAGAGGAGATCTTTAAGTCCATTCATTGAGTGTGGGACACCATGATCGTTTCCTAAGTTGGGTTTGGCTTTGTTATGAGGTATGGGCACATTTTTACACGAACTGAAGTGGATAGTAAGGAAATGAATTCATGTGTAGTGAAAGAGCTTTATGTTTAATAGAAGCAAACTAAAATGAAATCTTCTTCTGGGCGTGGGTAATTTAATATAAATGTAAGATTGTACCTTGAAGATAATTGAAGGTGATGAGCTCGATGCGGCTTTATCTCCTCTATACGATCGTTACAATGGGCCGGTCTTTGAGTTTTTACTATGTCGAGGAAGTTTTTTGGTAGTGTGGAAATGTTTGGGACTTTAGCCATTGAGTGTGGGCCATCTTTAAATGATCCAAACCGTTTGTACGATGGGTCTCACTTTATATGGTGCATCAACATCATAGAGAAGATCATAAGTCCAATAGGTTGTTGGACCAAAGGGTACAGTCCAACCAGAAGATACCTTCCAACCTTTTTAGTGGAGGTGAAATCCAACCCTTCCAATAGGTTGGCTCTACTATGATGATCTCGTAATGCAAAAATCAGCCCTATATACTTATCAGGTGGACCACACAATAGAAAACAATCATTAGCCAATGATAAATAGAAAAATACAATTATGGTCTGCTCAATGAGTGGATAAGGCTGTTTTTTTTTTTTTTTTTCCCACAAGGTGATCCTCATGATGGGGTCAACTTGTTGGACGGATTGGACGGCTCAGATGAATTTACATGTACGATTGTGCCATGGATGGGTCCCTACCATTTTACAACGGTATGGACTCACTTTTTATTTTTCAATTAAAAGTTGAGTTGCACTGGTGCTCCTGAGATGAAGGGTGTACCGTACAAAAATAACGGTCAGATAACGGAAAAAGTGTACGGAGAGATCCTGGCTGAGAAGACCATAGCCATCTATCATGACCACTTCATCACCTGGACATCGACGGCCAGGAAAACTCGTTTGTAAAGGAAAAGATGTGAACGCAAAGAGTAACGGACGGGATCTCGCCCCCCTGGAGCTATTGGACGGTGGTTAGAGAAACAGCTAAAACTGAATTCGATGCCCGGATGAGGCTCGGCTTAGAGCCAGCTGATATACTTGTGGTGAAACCCAATAAGAAGACCAATGTGGGGAATGACGTGGGTTATCTCCTGATCACTGGCCCACCGGCAATTTCTCTTCTAGCGGACGATGATTGCCCGTAGATATGTGCGGCCTACACTAAGTACCAAGTGCATGTGACAGACTACAACAGGTCCGATAGATGGGCCGCAGGGCTCTATGTTGACTAGAGCCGAGCAGACGACGGCTTAGCCATTTGGAGCCGCAAGTAAAACAACCAACTCTGATTAGCTTTAGAGCATTTTTTTCTTAGAACTCGTCGACTCGGAATGACTAATTCAGTCCCGAGTTGAGTCTTGACTCTTCCGAGTCATCATCTTTTCTCAATACTGACTCGTGATCTAGAATCGGATTGGACTCAGAAAATGGGCTGCACCTGGTATGGCCAGAAAATGGGACCGACTGGTTACTTGTGGCCGTCTAACCAACCATCAGCAACATAGGAAAAGATGTTTACTAATCGGGTCATTAGGAACATCAAAGCAGTGCAATTTTAGGTGATGGCCCATCTAAGAGACTGTCAAGACAGAGGAGAGGCCATGACCATTCCATAGTATAAAATTCATAATTTCAAATTTCCACACTCGAGCACTGGGCCGTGATCAGCCCTGTATAACAGAGAAATGGAATATTTTCAACACCAGCTTCTTTTTAGTTACCCACCCAACCATCAACTCGGCTTGAAAACTCACCGAATTGAGTTGGCTCAGTCGAGCTTTGAGTCTAGTGGCTGGGTTTTGGAATGCGAGACTTAGGCTTCAAGGTGACATTAAGGTCAGTTACACGCCCAACTCGGTCACGTACAGGAATAGGGCCATTGAGAACACAGGCATCGTTGTATGGTTCACCGTCGGTTATCATATCACATACTGTACCAAGAAAATTTCATGTCATGCCAACATTGCATTGAAGCTTCGAGCTTCCGCTGTCCAGTTGCTTCAACAGCAATCCATTGCTCAGGGTCCTCACTCTTACCCAGGTGGTAGACTCCAAGGAGTTTCAGCACCGGGTCAAGGGTTCAAGTACTCATCAGTGGTGAAATCCCACGGCATGCGTGTGTGGGGTGTGTGTGCATGTGTAAGCGTGCGTGTGTACCATTGCTCAAAACAAAGCGGATCAAGCATGCCCATCAAATGAATAGCACCGCTCCTCCCCAACGAAAGATTGTAGAAACTCTCACAAGTCTGTAGAGCTGCCTTTGGATGCACTGTTGAATTGAAGTTCAATTATTAATGCATAAATGATCTGTCAATTCTCAGATGCTCTCGCAGCACCATAAGTTAATGTTTCTCCTAATTGCATCAGACACTTCAACTACCTTTTCCATTGATCCAACTGCTCATTATGTGATCCAATGCATGTTTCATGGGCTAACATGCAAAAATTCGACTAATTTATGAAATAGGAACCATTTAATCAATGGTCTTTAATATGTATTGTCAAAATCATTTACACAAAACATGTCTGATCAACAATTTGATCCATCTATTTGTTGGATTGATTATGATTATAAAGAATCACTTTTGTTAGAGAATTGTAACCATCCCACCCATGGCTTTGAAAATACATGGCTGTAGAAAATGAAGCCAGATCAAGGATGGATTAGATAATTTGATCATTGTGATTTTTAGATTGTGGTCTATGAAGTGTTTTCTGGACTCAATGAGCAATTAAGACCAATTAGACTATCCAAGTGAAACGATGCAACCAGGAGCACTATAATTTGCCAGATCCTCCTATCCCCCCTAGGTCACCGAATCCCTGTGCCTGCCTCAGGATCAGGATCAAGGCTATGGATGAGGCCACAACAGGTGGAGGGACCCTCTTGGATAGGTTGGATACCATTTAAACATAACAGTGGGCCCCACATACAAATAAAATGAATGAAGCTTGTCTGAGTTGGACACGTAGGAGAGTGAAAATGTGTATATCCCCTCACCTTTAAAACATGTATAGATCATCTTTTTTTGACATTTGGTATGGTAATGTCTTATTTTTGAGCGCAAGCCATAAAACGAGCTGAAAAGAATGAACAACATGGATAAAACATAGACACCAAGGTGGAGCATACGGAACACCGTTCAACAGTGACTCAAATGTCAATATGCTACCTAGCCCAAAGACAAGTTCTGTTCATGAATTTGTATTAGGAATGCATTATAATCCAAAGCATAATTATACTTGGAATTAAGATAATTTTAAATTCTCAGTTATATTCACAACTTGTAATTGGAATGGCTTTAGCTGGAAGCTTGTATTTGGAGTGCACTGGAACTATTTAGCATATTCATAAGAGAATTTGGTTAACCAAATGAGCGACACTAACATTTTTTAACCATCTATTTATATGGTCTACATTTGGATCATTTTATTAATTTGATTTTAGTGTTGTAGATGATAATTAAATTCTTTTTAGTATCATTAACAAGCCACATGTACAACTAATTACTAGCTCAGTAACACCTTGGTTACATGTACAATCTGCCTCATCTTTACCCTATGCGTAAAAAATGAGGCGGTAAAACGGATGAGCAGGGTGGATGTAACACATATCGTGTGGGGGGCCTACAGAGCTTGCTGTCGCAAGAATTCCCAAAGCAGCAGCGACAGGCAATCGACATCCAGGTCTGCATTCCGCAATGTGCCCTACCCAATCCCCACCGTACAAGGCGCTCATCAACTAAAACTGATTTCACGGTGGCCCACCATGACTAGACGGATATTAAACGTGGACAGTCGCTCTTTTTATTTCTCTCGTGTAGGCCATCGGATTGGCCCAATTTTAAGCTGAGCTTTGCCGTGGCCACTCACCCGAGTAACTAATCGGAAATCCGACTATCCACAAACGTGGCTTTATTTGTGCAAAATCCTGGCCATCCATCAGGTAGGCGTAAAATGAACAGTTCCTGACACGCGATTTGAGGCCCACTGGAACCACTGGCAAAGTGTGACAGATGATAAGCAGGCACTGGCACGTGGTATCCAGTTCAAATTGACTTCCCAAATTATGGGACCCAATTTGGATGTATCATAAACTAGATATTACACATTTGATTACATAAATATCAGATTGGTGGACATTTATTGGATGGCTGAAATTAAAAATATCCAAAATAAATATACACTACCTACTCAGAGGCGAACGCGGATTTCCTGCTAAAGCCTTTCGCAGGACTTCCCTGCACTGGAAACCTAGGTAGGGTACACCGTGATGTTTCTGAGAAATCCACTCGGTTCATCCGTTTTTTGAGATCATTTTAGAACATACGGGCAAAAACGAGCCGGATCCAATACTCAAGTGGGCCGAAAACGTGAGGATTTAACGTCCAAAGTTGAAAAATTCGTGGGGCCACAGAAGTTCTGAATCAGGATAATATTTGTATTTTCAGTTCATCTCAATAGAATGACGTTATGAACGGCATGGATGGCATTGAAACATCGCTGTCGACCCAGAGAGTTTTCAACAGTAGGAATTTCCATAACCACCTTTTCCTTTAGTGCGGCCCATTTGAATGTTGGATCTTAATCATTTTTGTTCTTAAGTCTTAAAATGAGCTCAAAATACGGATGGACGGGGTAGATTTCTCGTAAACATCACAGTGGTCCCCACCTGGGTTTCCGGCGGAGGAGCTTCATGCAAAAGGCTTTCGCATGAAATCCGCGTCCGAATTTTTCAACCAATCGTATTGTTCTAATATTGACTTATTGGGTTCCACAATTCAGACGGTTTAATACGAGTTGTACTTGCGAGGTGCAGAGTTTCCGAGTGTCCGAGTATCAATCATCATGAGGTGCCAGAGTATCAAATAACTCCTACTGTTTGGGGGTTTTGCTTCGGCGACCGATATTTCAGTTGGAAGAAGATTGAAAAAACAAAAACAAAAATGGAAGCACTCTCTCTCTTTCCTCTCTCAATTCCTTCCCTCCACATGCACTTTCAATCCCCATCAAAAACCCATCTTTCCAGTCCCATTTTCTCACCCAAACGCTCCCCAATCAGGATCTCTGCCACCCATTTCTCCCCTCAATCCGCCCTCCTTCGGAGCACCCCAAACGACTCCAACAACGAATCTATCTTCTTAGATGAAGATGGGATCGTTGATGACATGGACGGTTATCTCAACTACCTCTCTCTCGAGTACGATTCTGTTTGGGACACCAAACCCTCATGGTATAATCTCCTACTTGTACTACTACTCTCCACTTGCATTTAGGCTGCGTTTGGATGTACGATCCATTTCGATTAAGATAATTAAGTTGCGGCAGTGTGGAAGTTGCTGGAGTGTGTGTCTGGTTGCAGTATCTAGCTGAATTGCAATTACAAGAAAATAAATTGGACATCCTTCCTTAGCCATCCATCTTTCTTTTCTTTTTTTTGAAAAGTCCTTAGCCATCCATCTTGAAATGCTCCAAACTACGAATGTATTCTTTTGAAGTTGGAACTGAAAGGAATCACATAGTTGATTTTTTCGTGTGATTAAAACTGAATGTTCACGAAATAATTCCCTTGTGCATCCAAACGTGGACTTGAAGAAGTGAATAATCAGTGCTAAATTGTGTTACTTTCATTCTTTGTTGGATTTGGAATGAAAGCAATTGCAGTAATATCTAGAGAAGACTAATAGTTTTACATTGTTGGAAAGCACTGTGATAAGTCAATTCAACATTCTTGCATATTAGTAATTGCAAATCTAAATTTGTTGTGTATCCAAACACAATCTTAATTGTTATCGGAATCTTCCTTGCAGTATGCGGTCCTCCCCCCACCATTGTCACACACTTTGGTGATCTTCTCTGGGTTTGCTTTAAATTCTCTTCTATGAATATTTCTCAAGGATAGACCAATATTCAATAGATGCAGGTCTCACTGTGAACATTTCATTGTCTAAAAATTGGCCAGTCCAATCATTTGGTGGGCTACACATCTATGCTGAATATGGACAGGTGCTCATTGATTTTCCAACGATCCAGTTTATGCATACACCCATGGCCCACTGGATGAGCTAACCAACCTGATTTTTGGGCCAGGGCATGTTCACTTTGGGACACCTGATGAGTAGCTAGAATCTCACATTTTTTTTTAATTTTTTTTTTTTAAAAAAAATAAAATTTTAGAAGCAACGGAATTATATTAGAAAAGAAGGAGAGAACAAAAGGGGGACTGCTGAGGAAGCAGAACCAAAGTTACAAGCCTAAGAACAAAAAATTAAAATCCCTAAGACTAGGAGCATTAGCCGCCCATTTAATTAATAATTTTTTTGCCATTGAGGCCACAACTTGTGCCAAAGATTGAGAGTTGTTAAAGCATCTGTCATTTCTCTCCTTCCAAACCTCCCACCAGATAGTGAGGATTGTCATTCTCCACACCTGGGATCTGATTTTGCCTAGCCTAAAACCGTGCTAGTACACTCGCATAGAGGAGGCAGAGGCCCGAATGCACCCGCTGACATTAAATCTGTTAAAGAAATTCAGCTGAATCTGGGAGATGAAGGGGCAGTGGATGAGCAGGTGGTCAACTGATTCCTCATTGTCCATACAACATATACAGATGTTAGCTAACTGCATTCCTTTCTTCTTTAGATTGTCTATTGTTAGGATCCGATTCTTCGCTAGCCAGCCAAAACAAATATACTTTGGGGGGGGGGGGGGCAAGGACATCGTACAGGGACTTGACGGAGAAACGAGAAGATTTATCCCTCTTCCAGATGATTTTATCTGGCTCAGCCTGGAGCGGATTCACACTGAAAAGGAATTCAAGCAATTCAAAGTACTCACTAACCTCCCAATCGTGGAGATTTCTACAGCATGTAATGTCCCAGATAATGCCTGAATCGGTTTGAGAATAGAAGGTACCGACAGGACTATTTTTAGCAACGGCAAGACGGTAAATAATTGGGAATCTATCCTTCAATATCATCTCCCCCAGCCAGTGATCTTCCCAGAAACGAATCGCAAAACCGTTCCCTAGTTCAAAGCCTATGTTCTCAACTATTGCTTTTTTGGAGCAAAGGATTCCTCTCCAAATGTAAGAAGCAGTGTAAGCTGAAGAATCCTTGGTCCAGCAGCCTCTTGGGGAAGACCCGTATTTACCTTTGACTACAATTCTCCATAAGGCTTCTGGCTCCGATCCCAACCTCCAAGACCACTTGCCCAAGAGGGCCCGGTTCATCACCTTCAGATTTTTAATGCTCGCGCCACCTTCCTGGAAATGAATACAAACTTCTTGCCAGTCCAAGAGATGGAACTTCTTCTAATTTTCCTTGCCGCACCACAAAAGATCTCTTCTCAGCTTGTCGATCCGAAGCAGGATTGAAAGCGGGCATTTATAAAGGGACAAGAAGTAAATAGGGATGTTGGATAAGGCAGCTTTAATAAGAGTGAGCCTGCCCCCCATGGACAAGTACCTACATTTCCATCTGGCCAGCAGCTTTTGGAACTTCTCCAGTACCTTATCCCACATAGATATCGGAGGGGAGCCAATTGCGAGTGGAAGCCCAACAAACGATGTTGGGAACTAAGCAAACAAATAGCCCAAAGACTCAATGTATGCGGTTAGGTCCAGATCCAAGATATTGACCCCAAAGACCTTAGATTTGGCCATATTGATTCTCAGCCCTGATACTGCCTCAAAGCATCTAAGAGTCATGTGAAGATTGTTGATGGCATCAAGATTCGCTTCAGCCATGATAAGAGTGTCATCAGCAAATTGAATGTGGGAAATCGGCGTATGAACACCTGGCATTGAAATACCTCTAATGATCCTAGCGCTTTGACCCTTTAGCAGCATCTGAGAGAGGGCCTCATCAATCATAAGGAAGAGGAGGGGAGAGAGAGGATCACCCTGGTGTAAACCTCTCGAACTGGGGAAAAAACCTTTCGGAACACCATTAAGAAGAATCGAAAAATGAGCCGATTCAATGCAAGCCTTGATCCACTTCCTCCATTTTTCTCTAAAACCCATTCGGATAAGCATGTAGTGTAAGAACCCCCAGTCCACATGGTAATACGCCTTCTCGATATCAAGCCTACAGAATATGCTTTTCTTCCCCAACCTGTGACGTGTGAAGAACTTCATTGGCTATCAAAGCACTGTCAATAATCTGCCTGCCCCTTATAAATGCATTCTGATATTTCGAAATCAACTTCCCCATTACTGTCGATAATCTTGTAGACAAAATTTTGGCCAGGATTTTATAAGGATTGCCAATCGCACATGTGTGTGCCATGTTAGCACAAGACTGCCTCAATCTTTTCTTTGGAATTTCTGTATCACTCTTCATATTTATTGATGGGTCTTCTATATGTGAGCATTTAGATAGCATTAGACTTGTTGTTATTGGATTACGCATTCCGGCTAGAAACTATGGCTTTTGGGATGTTTAGCTGGGTGGTTTGTTTTGAAAAGAACAGTTTTTTTTTTTTTTTTTTTTTTTTTTTTTTTTTTTTTTTTTTTTTTTGTTGTTTGTTAAGATTTCCATATAAAATTTTCGGTCTCCATTTAAAACATAAGTTGCACAATCCTTCTAACTAGGGGTCGTTCCCATTCAAATCACATTTTGGACTCGTGCTCTTGCTCTTGCTCCCACTTCTTAGTTGTTTATCCTTGGTAACTTTTTGAGATAGGCACTTCTCAACTCCCGCATCTGGATCTGTTCTTGCTTCACTTCACACTCTATGCAACTATATGCAAAATGGTTGAAGAAGGAAATGATTGGGTCTTTACTCTGGCATAAATTTTGTAGGGCCTATTTTGACTCGTGGATTTTTTTTTATATTTTATATTTTATAAATTTTTCAAAAAAATTGTTTTCTAAGGAAAATGGGGATTTTCAGGAAATGACATTTCTAGAAAATAGTGAGAAATGAAAAGTTGTTTCTCTTGATTGCTTTTTAACAAGATTTTCTTGATTTTTTTTTCTTCATTTCCAAAATCTATTGTTTAGAAAAAGGAATTATTTCATTAATATTTTACTCAAAGGCAAAAGGTGACACATGTGCACTAAAGATGGATTGTGGCATGTGTCGCATTGTCAGACGCGACACATTGGCTTGTGTGGGATGCTTGAAAATGGATGGTGACACATGTTGCACATGTGTCATGTTGACATGTGTGGTGCATGTGGGGTGCTTAAAGATTGCTAGTGGTACATGTGGTGCATTTGCACATGGAGTGTTTGAAGCTAAGGGGGCACATGTTGCACATATGGCAACAATGGGGCGTGTGGCACATTGAAACACTTGAAGATGGGTGGCTGCACGTGTATAGTGCTGTGGCACATTGGCCGCACGTGTATAGTGCTGTGGCACATTGGCCGCACGTGTATAGTGCTGTGGCACATTGGTGCATGTGTATAGTGCCGTGGCACATTGGCCGCACGTGTATAGTGCTGTGGCACATTGGTGCATGTGGAGAACTTCAATGGACTTTTGCACATGTGGGTCACTTGAAGGTGTTCAATGGTACATGTTGCATATGTTGCACATAGGTACACATCTTGCATGTGAAGTGGCTTAAAGATGAATGATGACCATGTGTCACATGTGTTGCACACTAGATGTTTGAAGATGAGGGTGGCACATGATGCACATGACACATTGGGTGTGTGGTACATTGAAACCTGGGTCACTAAAAGATGGGCACTGGCATATGTTGTTGTAGACACCCCACTAGATAGTGAAGCGACTGATTTGACTAGATTACAAGGTGCTTCTCATAAAGAATCATCCAATCCGAACCATCCAAACCCTCCAGCCCAATCCCATAGACATTAGGACACCCAAACCACCCAAATTGTAGCCCCTACAAAAAAATTAGCAAGGTAGAGATTAGGCCAAAAATAGCAGGTTTCAAAAGTAGTACCTTTCTAAAACAATATGAGAGTAAATTAGATTTTCGCCACTACTAGGTGTCCACTTGCTCCCCGCAAGCGGAGGTTGATTTCTTGGGGCCCAGCAATGGGTCAAAGTCAAAAGAGAAAAATGGATTTCCACTCACAAAAATCAGATCTCTACTTTCAATATGACACCCTTATGACATTGTTTTTCAAATTTTCATTTTCTTCTATCATCAACCTACCTATCACACCTTTTCGTAGTCTCTCTCTTTTTTCTTTTTTTCTTTTTTTTCCCAAAATCCATTAAAAAAAAATTACACTTCCACCCTTAAACTTCACCTCAATTACCAAGCCAGCCACCCCAACTAACCAATGGTAGAGTGCCATAAGCCCAAGAGCACCCAATAGCAAACGAAAACATTCTATTTTGGCATTCACTTCAAAATTTCAAGAATGGCATTGCCTCTAACTATAAATAGCCATCTCCCTTCTCAACAAGCCAAGTCCCAACAACAAGCCTTACATTTAGCAAGAAAGCCTTGAGTGTATGAAGCCTCTCCCCTAGGTCCTTCCCGTAGTAGTCATCCCAAGTCTCTTGTGAAAAGGTCCTGAAGTAGGGTGAGGATCTAAGAGCTCCAATCATCTTCTCTCTCAAAGAGGAGATTCGAAGTTCTTCTTCACTCACATCTTTGATCAAGGCCCCCTGTCGTTGTTATTAGAGATTTTTATGTTGTAGGGTTGAAGATTTAAGAGCTCCGATCTTCCCTATCGAAGAGGAGTGTCAAAATTCTTTCCTCTCCACTCACATCTCTATCTTGTCGATTGATCCAATGGTTGGATTACTGCTTTACTTACTGCTTCATTTTTTTTATTATTATTTTTTGCTTTAGTTGTCTGTTTGTTTTAAGCAATAATATAGTGCTTTATTCATCTATTTATTTTAAACAATAATAGAGTTCTAAAATCCTTGTAGTCCCAAATCATGTAAAGTAAAGGCCATGCATCTGTATGGGCGAGGAAGGGTGCCTAACACCTTCCTTTCGTAACTGAGGCCCTTGGAATTTGCGGACATAGATCACATGGAGTTCATTCAATCCAAGCTGCTCATCTTCATCCTCGGGTCATCGTGGTTCTACAGCATTTAGCCTGTTGCAGATTCTGAGGTTTTTGGCTAATGATGACTTCCCAAACTTTTTCATCTTTTTGCCACATCCTGTCGACGGGTCTGCCAGTCTGTCCTGCAGTCGTACACGTGTCACAATGCACATGTGTGGCACTTTAAGATGGATAGTGGCATATGCTGAACATGTGGCACATTGGTACATGCGGGGTACTTGAAGATGGACGGTTGCATGGTTGGAGACTTAGAAGATAGGCAGTGGCACATGTGACTACCATATGGTGCACTTTATAAAAAGAAGGGTCATTTCCTTACATTTTTTTTTCTCCATTTCTTGGAAATGGCATTTCTTAAGTCTGGGCAAGGAAACAAAAAAGGGGAATTTTCTAGGAAATAAATGGAAATGGAAATGGTGTTTCCAGAAAATTTACAAAAACAAACAACGAAATGCTATTTTCATGGAAATGACATGTCCTCAATTTATATTTCAACCAATCCAAACAGGCCTGTCAAACATATTGTATCAAAATTCATTAGGGTGATGCGAATTCCACTGAGAAGTGCATCTGATTTTCTGTATTCCATGAATATCACTGTTTGAAAGCCGATTCCATGTTGATATTTAATTAGAACTTCGTTCATCTATCAAATTCAATTCTAGCTGGGAGAACCTGACTTCTGCCAGACTTGGAGAACATGTGGTCTTTGTTCTTATTTCCACCTGGTACTGATGCACCAGCCAGTCCTCAGCATGGATAAATGGGGATTGATGTCAGGTAGGCAGCCAGTGCGTGAACTTTTTGTGAAGAAATCATGAGAAAGCTGACCTCAAATAGCTGGGACAAGGCTTGATGATGATGACATCATTCTTGACTACCCTTTGATAGCCATGGAATAGCCTAAAGTGGAGCATTTCTCTACATAGAAGATTATCTGGGATAAAATTGAATACATAAAATAAGACAGACCAAACCCACAAAAAGCACCCACCCCAAGTGTGCATTACCCTTAAACAGTGTAAAGAAAGAAAGAAAAAAGGCATAAAAAGTTCAGGGGAGTCCAAAACAGCAATACATATTCTTTTGAGCAATTTGTATTCAGAAGGAAATATGTTTCATTCGCTTACTAGGTCCCATTAGCTATAAAACATAAATCTGGAATTGCACGATATAATATCAAATATCCACAGATATCAGGAATGCAAATGGTGCCGTGCAAATGCTTCATGGTGCACCTTTAGGAGTTACTGATTCCAATGAAGCTGGTATGTTCACTATTGGAAGGTCTCCGAACTTTTGGTGGTTCTTTTTCTGCCCCTTGCGCATGTGATTTGATCAATTTAATCCAATGGTTGAGGTGTATGGGGCTCTCCTAAGAAACTAACCAAAGCTGTTTACAAGATCATGATATCATCCATTCATTCGAGCTCTGTTTTACCATGTTAGGCAAATGATGTATTTGTGAGTCTCGAGGCCTTAAATGTAAGTTGGTTTGTTGCTTTATCTTTTTCTTCCTTTTAAGTAAAATGTATCTTGTTTGCGGATGACATAGTTTTCGATTGACAAGACGAGGGAGTGCATAAACACAAAGCTAGATTTATAGAGAGGTGCTTTAGAATCTAAAGGATATAAAATTAGTCGGACGAAACAGAGTATATGGAGTGGAATTTAAATAACAATAGGAGTGGGAACGACGAATTAGTTAAGATTGTTGACCAAGAAGTTTCCCAAAATGTCCACTTTTGATTCTTGGGTCGATAATTCATGAAAGTGGAGAGATGGATAAGGATGTTGTGGAATTCAAGTAGGGTGGAAGAAATGGAGATGTGCCTCTAGAGTTTTATGTGATCGTCATATGCCACTCAAACTGAAAGGTGAATTTTATAGGATAGCTATAAGACCAGCCATGTTTTATGGGACAGAATGTTGGGCAGCTAGGGAAAAATATGTTCATAGGATGAGAGTAGCTGAAACGAGCATGTTGAGATGGATGAGTGGCAAGACAAGGATATAAGCAGAAATGAATGCATTCGAGGGAACTTAGGCGTAGCACCAATACGTAATAATATGGGGGAAAGTAGACTTTGATGGTTTGGTCATTGCAATGGAGACCAAGAACTGCACTGGTTAGAAGCAAGTTGGTACAAGTTATAGATTCTAAAAGGGCAAGGAGAAGGCCCAAAAGGATGTGGGTGAAGGTAGTAAGAGGAGTTGATTGCATATGGTCTGAAGTTATGGCCTTGATAGGGTGGAATGGCGGAAAAGGATTCATTCAGTGACCCCAGTTAGATGGGATAAGGCTTAGATGATGATGATGATGATGATGATGATGTCGCAAGTAAAGTATTGCCACCGTTAAAAGAAGACTCTTCTCTTCTCAAGCTTCCTATTTACTTTACTTTTCTGGTTTTCCTTTTAATCAGCTACAACCCTTGCTTATGATTTTGACAGGCAATTGAGTTCACATGCCAATGTGTCACTTGTGTGGGACGTCCGAATTGCCCATGGATGACCTTGAAGATCCCCTGGTGCAAAAAAACGAAGGCTGGCTAACTCGTCAATCAGGCCACCATGTTTAAATCATACCTGCCTTGAGTCTGATTCCACATACACGTGTCTCACCTATAATTCGACCGACCTGTTTGTTGTGCCAGGTGATCTTCATTGTGGGACCCATCTTATGCAGAGCTTGGCACATGCAATGCATTGTGGTTGTAGGTTGGTTGCACGTTAGACCTACCTTCAATGGGTTGTAATTTACCAGTCCTAATACTGTGAGACTTTTGTATTGCAAGCTATTTTCATCTAACCTCCACAGTTCCATTTTCTCGCCAGGTGTCAGCCATGGACAATATCACTTACTGGAGTAATGGTGATTGCTTGTAGCTGGGCAATCTTGCACTCAGTCATAGTCACCACAGTTGTCCTCTCTCTGATTTGCACATGGTGGTATATTTTTTTGTATGCTTACCCCAAGGTTAGAAATTCTCACACGTGGATATTCTTCCATTTTCATATGTTCATATAGTTGGCAACCTTTCTATGCCTTTCTTGCTTCTCAAATCTCTCATCCATATGGCTTCCTGTGCTAACCTAGCACGTGTCTGGGACATATCCTAGAAGTGTATCAGGTGGGATCCACCGTTTAGATGAATTGGCCCAAAAAATCAACCTATTCAACTCATCAAGTGGCTACAAAAACATTGGAGAGTTTCAAGAAAATCAAATATTCAGTATCGGCATTCAGGGTAACTGTGGGTTGTTTGGGCCAGGTCATCTACATGATGCATGGCACTCATGACCCAAACACGTGTTTAGCAAAATTCCAGGAAACAGAACACCTGTTGCAGAATCGACTTAGCAATCTAGCCTTCAGCACTGGCCAAAACTCCATTGATGATCTCCATATTAGCAATTATTCAAATCAATGTTCTCAGTAACCTCATGGCATGCTGTGATGTATACTAGATGTTTTTTTTTTTTTTTTTTTTGAAAGATCGTGATGTACACTAGATGGCATTGGTCAAGGCAAAACTAGCTAAAAACAGAATGATTTGGGGTGACCATTGGTAGTATCTCCTCTTGATTCAATTAGAGCCAAATTAAAACCATAAGCATCACAATTTAAATACATACCTCCTATGATCGAATTCAAGTCTAGAATCAAAGTGTAGCTCTAGCTTCTATCAACTATAGCAACAATAAACATAAACTGCAATTAAGAAGATAGATATTCAGAATCACTCCTAAGGAGCTTTCTAGGGCATCAGTCTGCTAGAATAGAAACCCATCTCAGGAATACTTTAATAAGTCTTTTTATCCAAAATAATCATCAATCTATATTCTTTTGTTCATATGTATGGCCTTTTATATAGCTATGACTATGAGTACGTAATTGTTATTCAATACTCATAAAGCCAGGGGATGAATCCAATTAGTCACAGAGTAATGAGAAAAGTGATACTAAAACCATCTTGATCCAAAAAGAGACATTTCCTAAAGTCTCTAAAGAGATCATTGGCAAAAGAGTTTGAAACCAAACAAATAATGAAAATTCTGCAACTAAAAAGTTCGTATCATAGGAGAAACTAATAAAATAGAGTTCAAACTGAAACTAGGACCTCTGACTTAAAATTATGGTATACGAAAATGGTTACATAACGGCTGTTATGACCGTTACGCGTTATGGGGCTGTAATGGGTGTAACAGCTGCTGCAGAAAAAAAGTTGCCCATGTTATAACCGTCCGTAACAGCCTCAAAATAGATTTTTCAATTTTTATTTTTATTTTTTTTCAAGTCTGTAACAGCTGTAACAGCCCATACCGTAATGGTAACGGCAGTGGCTGTTACGGCCATCATTACCGTTATGGAGCACCTTGCTTAAAATACACCTCCATGTGCACCATGCACAGAATTGTATACACCTGTATGACCTTGGTATGCTGTATGGTAGGTGTATGTACAACAGTTCATCCTTGACTCTTGTCACACGTCTATATAGAAATAATATGATAGCTGTTTGGACTTTTGGACCCAAGGTTCATCCAGCTGACATGTAGGGCCAATATTTTCACTTATCTGACCAAGTGGGGCCCACTTTGGGACTCCTTTGGTTCACTCAAGTGATGTGGCCTGGATGCATTGCTGTTGATTCATCAGCTTTGGCTTTGATGAGGAGCCTGCTTATATTGGCTCTAATCACTTCAATTTGCCTATTGGCTGGGATTCAGCTCAACTAAATCATCAAAAGAACAATGGTAAGAGTATATACAAGATCCCATAATATGTGAAACTGCCCAAAATAATAAACTCCAAATGTAATAGGGTGCAGATATTCTGACTTTTACAATATATGACAAAGCACATCTAACACCTCTGCAACAACAACTCAGCTTCTTCAAGAGACATGTTATCGAAAAAAAAAGAAAGAAAGAAAGAAAAAGACACAAGCTGTGCTAAGTCCCAGTGGCCCCTTTACACATGGTCATGAGCGCCAAGGTAAAACATCTTTGGAACGTCTGAGGTCTGCATCAGCTGTTGCAAAAATCTGGCTGGAAAACCGATTGGGCCAGTCACACATGTATCTTCCTCCTTCCAGCAGATTAGTGTTTTCCTGCTTTTCCACCCCAAACAAGGTTCAGATAAGAGTGGGTGTCCTAATCCCGGTCTGAACCATGATTTGAGGGTGGTACATCACATGGACCTTGACAACTGCCATATCCAAAGCATACCCTTTGTATTTCGAATTTTCTTTTCATGGAGAGTACATACATTGGAATTACAAGGGACATGCAAAGTTTGTATTTATCAAATATGTTGTAAGGTCAGCATTTTCCATGTGTACAGGCATATTCAGATATGATTGCTGAGAGACGGAAGAAGGTGACCAGCGGCATGGAGGACACATTTGGTCTTACAAAGAGCCAAAACAGTTAAACAGTTTCTCCAAATGATACTAGTTTTTGAGTTTCCTCTCTGTAAGTTACAGCACGCGCAAGGATGTCCACAGGTGATGGTACATTCTGACTATTTGTTGGAAAACCACTCGGGTTGAGAATCAACTCCCACAAGTATTGAATTTATGGAGGTTTACTAGCTCCACAGACACCTTCGTGCCTGGAAGATGTGCCAACCTGGCAAGCATGTAGGAAACCTGACCACTCACTTTGTACAGGTGTGAAAATCAGTACAATCCACTCATCAGGCAATCCACATGTGCACGTTGAATTTGTGCCGTCTGATCGTCTCTTCGTGCCACTCAGATGTCTCAAGTGCTTGCCAGGTTGATACATGTGCTGCATGTAAAGGTCCGCCGCGGGGAGGTGAGAAATTTGCTAGCCCCACGTGCACCCCTCCAAACTCGCCTCTTCATAAGGACAGGTCCGAACCTGGCACATGTAGGACATACCAGCCCTTGCATGGCTACTGTCTCAGTACCCTATGGCTGACCAGCCTGATCATTTGGACAGATGATCTGCACTGTGGTGGATAAACGGGTAGTGTACTACCCACATGCCAGGCTGACATGACATGTTAGTTGGCTTGTAGTCGTAGAGGTGCGTTGGGCAATGTTTTTAAGAACGGACTGGATGTCAAGCCATTTTCATTGGCAGTTGCATCCAACCAGCGGTCATACCATGTTGAAGCATTCCAACCCCGGACATTGGCTAAGTAAGCTAAACAAAAGAAAATAAAATGAGCAAACGTACAATGGCCTCTGGCATTGTGAATGACACCATTGGTACACACCTCTTCAAGTGCACACGTAACACAAAAATCAAGCCTTAATCAAAATATTGTTGGGTCCCACATGTAACAATTGTGATGGGACGTCCACCATTAAAACCTTCCAGATTGTGAGTGGGAACCATTTGGATCAGCCACATTTTTGGGTTCCAATGAGAAAATTGAGGGGGGCGCACCTGTGCACGGCTTTGTAAAATAAGTTCAATCTACACATGTGGGAGAGGAACCGGCCTCTGGGTCCCTACTCATGGCTCAGTCGTAGACTGTGTGTGACTTTCAACATCGCAGTCATGGGTTAAGAGTGCCCATGTGGTGTGTGTGGGTGTGTAAAATAAAAAAGGAAAGGAACCGGCTCCGTTCGCCCAGCCAGATGATTCGGAGTTTCACTCATGTAAATGTCATTATGATGGGTCGTCATCTGAACCTTATCCCAATTAGTGGGGCCTGGCCACATGAATCCTGTTAGGCCATTCCACCCACCTCAATATCTGATATGCCTACATGGGTTGCTCATAATGACGGTCCAGATGTAGCGCCCCATCCTTGATGCGTCCAGATTAGATGCCAAGGTACACCTATCTACAGTTGTGCACTCACTCATCTAAAGTCCAGCACTTGTGGGCCGTCTGCATCGCTTAACCATAAACGGACATCCAGTACATGGATGATCCAGATCACATGATACTGTACAGACATCCATAGCTTGTGGACAGTCAGATTTTCCAATCCCTTTCAAGCGTCCATCATGTGGATGGTCTTGGTTGAGTAGTCGCACACAGGCAGCCAACGCATGGATGTTCAGCATACGGTCTTGATCTAACAACCATGCCCAAAGCCCTCTAGATCAAATGATCAAGCCCAGCCGTCCAGATATATCGACCATCCAAATTGCACAATTAATTGCAGATTTGCTACAAATACGGATCGTCTTGATTGCGCGATCATGCACCGTCATCCAACGCATGGTCAGTCCAGTTCACAGAATCAAGCGCATATAGACTGTCTTGATTGCATGCATGTAGATGTCCATGAGGGGAAAAGAAAAAAGGCTATGTATGAACGTATTCGGTCTTAAGACGTTTCTGGTGGATGCAAACTCATAAAGTCCGGAGAAAAATGGACGGTCTCTATTGGATGCCCACTTGCATACTTTCCAAAACGGACAGCCTAGATTGGATGATCTAATCAAATGTTCCCAAGCGTGCGGTCTACACGTGCGATTTTACAGAATCTGCTAGATCCGATCGGAAACACATGCAAATCGCCAAAATTAAATGGAGAGCATTCAAAACTGGATGAGATACATAGTTCCTCTCTCATAAGGTTGATAGTTGATCCATCGTATCTCCCTCACCTGCTTACACGAACTTGAAGATGTACGGCCATGATTGGCAGTCCACACGCCGAACGGTGTAGATCTCGCTTGACTTACCTTCTCATCTTTCGAATGTGTTGAGGATGGAAGCCGCGCACATGTGCGTACATGTGGGTCATCATCATGTGCACATCTCTAACAGATGAAGGATACACACCGCGATGGTCCCAGGCCCAGACCGATGGTGGATGTCCCATACCATTGTTCCCTGGTGTGGCCCATCCGAGTCCTCTTCTTTCTAACTGACTTTTGGCCCAGGGCCAGAATCAAGGAACGCACCTCATGGATAGAGTGGATCCACACAGACAACATGGTGGGCCTACCTTAATGTTTATTTGCCATCTAATATGTTGACAAGGTCACACAGTCCTGGATGGAGAGAAAACACAAATATCAACTTGATACAAAACTTGTGTGGCCCGCTTCTTTTGATATTCATCAGATTTGAGTAATATTGGGCTCGTTGTAAAAATAATTTAAGATACTTTGATGGGCATTCAAACACTAATATGTCGCGTCACCTTGAGAAGATTGAATAGCGAGTGTTTTTTTAGTGTAGCTTTGAGTTTGGGTCAAATGAGTAATTATAGTATTTTTCTAAGTATTTTAGGTTTAGTTTCGAGCTTGACTTTAAAGGGGTTGGATTTAAACTTGTTTTGAGGAAAAATTATAATTTATATACTGTCTAAATCCTAGTACAATTGGTAATCTCATAGAGGGTGATGTGTCTACACATACATCTTCCATCATGGCGCATCCAACTTTCATGATAGATTACATACAACTTAAAACAATGGGAAGAATGAGAAGGAAATTTTTGGAAGATTGCAAAAGTAATTTAGAGATGGTGCAAAAATATTAACTTTTCTCAATGAATCTATATATCTCTTCACATTTTTCAAATAACCCCTGATGGTCCCCCACTCCTGGAGGCTTTTAAAAAGTCGTGTCAGGGTCAAAACCCCCACCTTCCTTGGATGCAGCTTAAATATCTAATTTTCTCAATAAATCTATTTATTTCTCCACATTTTTTAAGCAACCCCGGATGGCCCTACTTTTCTAAGTCGTGTCAGAGTCGGAACCCAACTTCCTTGTAAGCCGCTTGGGCACCGGATCCAATGGTGGATTCATGACTATGGAGCCCTCTCTCATGTATGTTCCTAACATCCATGCTGTCCATCTGTTTTGACAGCTCATGTTAAGGGACGATTCCAAAAATATGAAGCAGGTCTAAATCTCAAGTGGACCACACCACAGGAAATAATGATGATTGAATACCCATCATTAAAAACATCCTGGGGGCCACTGGAATGTTTATTTGCCATCCAACCCGTTGATAAGCTCAGAAATAACTGGATGAAAGGGCCACACCAATATCAGCTTGATCCAAAACTTCGTTGGCCCATGAGAACTTTTTAATGGTTAATCACCACTTATCCCTGTGGTATGTAGTATGATCCACCTGAGATCTAAAAAAAAAAAAAAAAAAAGAAGAGGATTCATTCATATATTCAACGGGAACATATAAATCTCATTCGGGCCCAAGCCAGGAAGACAAAAAAATATCCTGGCGAAGGCCTATCGTAAAGCCAAAAAACAAAACTACTATCAACAAGTGCGAGACCTAAACGCCCTTGGGACCTGGAGCGCCCCAAGGCCCATCTTGTCTAGGAAGATTAGACCTCTGATCTTGGGGGGGAGAGCCGCCACTTGAGTTGACACAACGGACTGTTAAAGAGAGGCCCCCAACTGGGCCATTCCGTCCGTTGGACCATTGCCTTCTCTAAGAATGTGGCTACACGAGAAGGACCCACCAGCCCTCAGTCTATCGATCCTCCGGATCTAGTGGGCCCATCTCCAAGAGGTCTCCATGGAGTCGTTGAGGAGAGCCACCACTAGGCGAGAGTCTGACTCGATATGGACTTTAGTGAACCCGAATTGAAGGTAAAGCAAAATACTGTTATAGACCGCCCTAAGCTCAGCCTTAGAGTTAGACCCTATGCCATACCCTGCAGCGAAGGCAAAATAGAAACACCATCGTCCCGCCTGCGGTGGCCACCATTGCTTGATCTCCCCGGGTTACCCAAGGACGACCCGTCCACATTAAGCTTTACGTACCTGTGCGTAGGCCGAGCCCATTTGATGATAAGGGGCATGAAAGACGACAGAACGGGCGCCTGAAATCCGAGCCTAGGCATCTAAGGAAAGAGATGGTGGGGAGGGCCACCGGATGAGCAGACCTGTACCCACAGCCACCACTTAACTTTAGCAATCACGAAGGCCGCTACTGGCCTAACCTCCTCGAATCTGGCCCGGTTCCTTGCGAGCCACGACTCCCAGAGAATCAGAGAAGGGGATAAACTGCGAAGCAAATGAACTGGGGAAGAAGGGTGGGACGGGGTCCACTAATTCAGCACATGCCCAACTAGCGACGATGAAGATGGAAACTGCAACCCGAGTATAGAGGTAAAAGAATTCTACACCATGAACGCTAGCTCGTTGGAAAGAAAAACAGCGCATGGATTCATTTGTTGGATGATATACCTGAGATTTGGATATGGTTCATTTGTTGGATGATGCCCTGAAATGATCCGTCAAAATGGATGGACGGCATCAATGGAAGGCATATATATATCTTGGTAGGCTCCACAGTTAGAGACCTCGGTGGCTCCATACATCTACTAAGAATCAAAAGCCCCCTAATTTACTGGACTTTTCTAAGTCGTGTCGTAACCAGACTAATCTGGCGGCTCTCCATGGATGTGGATCGCATTCGGATTTTTCTAAGTCATGTCAAAGTCAGACTAAACGGCCGCCCCCTCAAGCTCTCCCCCCAGATGTCGATCGCATACTAACACTATCAGTGCGATTCTCTACTGGACGGTGCACTGTGGGCTTTACCATAGGGTACATATTTTATCCACACCGTCCATCTATTTTTCCACCTCAGTTTATGGAATGATCCCAGAGATGAGGTAGATCTAAATCTCAGGTGGACCACACCACAAAAAACAGTGTTGATTGAATCCCCACCGTTAAAAACTTCCTGTGGATACAAAAGTTTTGTGCTGATATTTCTGTTTTTCCTTCATCTAGGTGTATGTAACCTAATCAACAGGTTGGATGGAAAATAAACATTACAGTGGGTCCTAGTATGTTTTTGATGGTGGGCGTTCAATTACCACTGTTTTCCTATGATGTGGTCCACCTGAGATTTGGATTTACCTTATTATCGGGCTTAAACTTAAAATAATGATCCAAAATGAATAGACGGTGTGCATAAAACACATACATCCTGGTAGGCCTTACATCGTACTGTCCAGTAGGCAGTGTTAGGATGCAATCCGTATCCGCCCTACCTCCACTATCACTTGCCCAAGGACTTTTCTAAATCATGTCAGAATCAAGCTTAACTCTTTTGTCCCCACCCTCCCCAGGCCGCATCACTAAAGAGCGGCCACGGAGAAGTGAAGATTTTTAGGAGAATGTTTTAACTTCTAACTAAATCAGAGCTTTCTAGTCAACTAGGTAACCCATAAAAACATATGAGATCCAGGCTCACTAGGGATAAGCCATGTGTTGCGAGTGAACCCGCTCTATTTCACACCAAAGTGATATATACTCGAGCGAATAATAAATCCAAATCAATTCCTAAGTATTAGAAATTCTGATTTAACACTATCGATTCGTATGATGGGGATTTTCTCCTCAGGCTTGACCGGTCGAGTGCCTCGTTCGATCGGTGGAGGGTGGTGCTCAACTTAAAGTCCAGCGATCAATTGTGTTAATTCTTCCGCGCTGCTCAACCAGTCGAGGAGTCTACTCAACCGGTCGAGGGTCCGCTCAACCGGTCGATGACCCTGCTCGACCAGTCGAGGTTACACATATTCATGTCTGAATTTTATGCGGACTGCGTAAATTTGAGGCGGTTTTCACAGAGGTGCGGAAAGAAATTTTCTAAACTATAAATATGGGTCCCTAAGGCTGTTCTAGGGTATGTAAGAGAGTTTCCTAAAGCTTTGCAAGAGTTTGCTGAAGGGTTTAGGATTATCCAAGGTGGGTGTGTGTGTGTGTGTGTGTGTGTGAGAGAGAGAGAGAGAGAGAGAGAGAGAGAGAGAGAGGGAGAGAGCTTATGGCAGGGAGGGTTATGCTTGTAGAGGTGATCTACTGTGCAATCGACATCTCAGCGCTTCTACGTCCTCGTGATCGGTGAGATCTCTCCATTTTCTTTATTCTCTTATTGTTTATCCACTCCTGCGTGAATGAAGAAGATTTGATCCAAGCAGTGTGTGCTTGTGTAATGTCTCGAAAAATTCGTACAAAGACCTGAGTACCACCTCAGGCAGAAATCGCTAAGGACTAAATCCTTTAAAAATTAGATGAGAATTAACTAAGTGCTAAACTAGACTATCTGTGAAATTATCACTAATCACTTTAAATACGAACTGCAAGACCTAAAATCTGAAGGATCGATAATGCTACATTATCCAAAAACTTAGGATCCATCTCAAAACCCAGTTGCTCTCGGGAGCACCACGAAACTCCGTATCAGACCTGAACCACGTGTCGAAAGTCCGATTACCGTGAAACTATACGGTTATGACTGCCTTGTTGGACTCAACAACTATCTCAGAAATCAAGTCCTAAAGGTATCCAGAAACGCACAACTTGAGCCAGGAGCGAAGTGTGTAAGAAATACGAGTATCTTTAGGAAATGAACTGAAACTTAAGTGAATTGAGTCGTTCGCTTGCAGGCCAAATTTAAAGATTCAGACCGTCAGAATCTGACCCAATTACACCCTCGGATCAGGAAAAATTTTCAACACATGTCAATGCACTTGTGGCCCTGATCGAGTATCAGTGACCGTTGAACTGAAACTGGTCCCTCGCGGCCGATCCACTGATCTGATCGGTCTGAGATCTTAACTTGACCTAGATCCAATGTCAGGAAGCTTAAGTCTAACCACATGTAGAAAAGGGGTCTCCAGATCAGTTCCATTAGATCGAAACGGCCAGTCTTTAGTTATAACCTAAGTATACCATGGCCCTAGGGCCATTCCTATCAGTTCTGGGCCTATATAAGGGCCTTAAACCCTCTCTCTCCCTTCACATATGAATTTTGCGACCCTAGGAGAGAGAAGCGATCAAAGAGAGAGGAAAGAGAGAAAGTGAGAGAGAGAGTTGGAGTTTGTTCTTAGGATTCGATCTCATCACTCTACGTGCTAAATCATTACTTCCGTGTCGTTATACCAGCGATTCTGATTCCGTTCTTAGGTAAGAAATCTTAACTCTAATATGTTCTAGGAATTTAAATAGAGTAAATGCTAAAATAGCTAACCTATTTCATGCTATATGTTACAGTCGTGTTGCAGATGGAGACTTAGTGTTAAAACTGAGTTTGTTATGATTCTACCGGCGAAAGGTGCGAACTATAAATGTTTAGGTTATGGTTTTCAAGGCTTTCAATGTCAGTAATGATTTATGACTGACTTGATTGCTATCACATGTGCGTAGATACGGCGTTTTCCATATACTATATATATGTGTGTGTGTAGATTATGTTGATTTTAATACATTCCACATGTTTGTTGAAATGATTGAATGATTATGAGATTATGATTTATGCTTGCCATGTTCATTGACTGAGAATACATGATTTTTGTACGTATGGTGAACCCTTTGTAAAGGGGTTTACTATAATACCTGTTATAACTACTTTATTACATGTATATGATATGTGTAGTCTAAGTGTTTGATAAAATGCCTGAATGTGAAAATGCTTGTTTAAATGTATGTAATGAAGGTGTTGAGATAGGATTCTCAATTCCCTTAACTATGATTATAGTATCCTTTATATAACCTATATTATTATTATGTGGGTTAAGGATGAAATGCCTATGTACAGTAACATGTGTAGTGTATGTTTTGTCGAATTGCTCAAGTAAGATTTATATCTGATTTTAGTTGTCACATGTTGTCCTTGGCTCCTACATGCATATACAATTGCTTGGAGTGTGTTTGGGGCTACGACGTAGTCCAGGCGATCGGTAATGATCTCCGAGTTAGTGGCCGAGGTCGTTTCACCACACCAGATAAGTTTGAGGAATCCGAGTCGTACGCTACTAGTTGACAGTGGTTAGGCCATGCGGAGTGCTTACGCGCTCCATGTCGATCAACTCGATGTATGCTCGTACCAGTCGAGCTTGTCAAGCAACCCGATTGGCCTAATATATGTTCACCATGTATGGACGCTACTGTTTGAATCTAAGGTACCAACTTACCAGTGCAAAGCCGTTTAACCTTGGTACCTCGATCCGCTAAGACTCATCAGCCGGGCATGGTGGTATGGGACACCATGGTCGTACTGTCGGCCTACGCTGGGGCGACGAGCCTGCCCGTAGTGTCCAATGAGCAACCCAGACTCATGAGCCGAATACGGTAGTATGAGACACTGTATTCGAGCCATCGCCCTATGATCAGGTGATGAGCCCTTAGTGACCTCGAGTATACCCTAGGACTATGTTGAGGTGACAAGTCTTTCCGTAGTAACTAGAGTACAAACTCGGCCTGCGCTGAGGTTACGAGCCTCTCCGTAGTGACCTGAAAACTGTCTATCGTATGTGATTACTAGGATTGACGACTCTAAATGGATCAATGTTTGGGCAAATAATATAAAGAGAGGTGTCTTAGCTTCCTAATCCTACTATATGAATATGTCTAATTAAGAACT
Organism: Magnolia kwangsiensis; assembly: GCA_037074715.1. Classification (NCBI taxonomy): domain Eukaryota; kingdom Viridiplantae; phylum Streptophyta; class Magnoliopsida; order Magnoliales; family Magnoliaceae; genus Magnolia; species Magnolia kwangsiensis. The sequence goes on from CM073581.1 coordinate 106,803,498, forward strand.
TGGCTAATATGACTATGCATCACATTGCACGGTGCTTTAGTGAGGAAGTGAATAGAGGAAGGGGTGCATGCCGCGATCGTAAGATGATGTCGCAGAGGGAGTGTAGGCGAGGGCATGCATCATTATTATATACCATCCTTGCATTAATAAGAGTGCTTAGGACTTGATTATCGTATTGCTTTATCATTACTGCTTGACTGAATTGATAACATGTTAACCTTTGCTTCATAGTTCCACTGAGTTAATCACTCACTTTCATGTTCTAGGACGGTGTTTAAATAACAACCAGACTTTGTGTTAGATGCAGATACTGGCGCGATGTACGAGGCCGAGCCAGACTTCTACAATGATGAGGAGTTCTCATTCATGCAGTTATCAGGCAGGTTTATGTAAGTCGCTCTGATTGACGGGATTATAGGGATATATGATTAGTGGGATATTTACATTTTGTTATTTTGTATCTTTGGAACAAATATGTATTTATTCAGCTCAGTAATGTCATCATACTCTGGAGGTTGGGAAACACATCTATGTACCTTATATATCTATTACAGTCTTCTGCTTGCGTAAATTTAAATACGTCTGGAGTATGATATGTTGTTTGGTATAATCTCACTCATGTTTAAGGCACTAATACAGACAACATTTAATCATCATTAGCTATGTTGCATAAGTGATGTGTTGGAACTTGGGAGTTGGGCTCCTGCTCGACCCCCGATTTTCAAGGCGTTACAGCTTGTGATCAATTGTAACGTTCTACTTCATAGTGGATTGTTGCTCTAGACTAGGTTCTGTGGTATTTTACCTCTTTGAGGGTTTTTCTACGTAAAAATCTCTTGTGTCGTGTGATTTGTGCTTTGATTTATTTCATAGCTTTATTATCCCATAATTCTGGTGTATTTTGGAGGCTAGATCCTAAGGTTTTGTGCAATGGCCTCCAACAAAGTGGTATCAGAGAGTTTAGGTTGGTTGAACAGAGTGGGATCAGTTCTAAATTATGGAAGGTGGCTCATCAAGGATAATCAGTCTTAATGGTTATAACTGAACTATATATATTAAAGGCTAAGATGGAGAACTTGCTTTATTGCAAGGACTTGTATTCTCGAATTTAAGGCATAATGGATATATCAGATGATGATTGGAAGACGTTGAACTGGAAGGCAATGAGGTTTATTAGACAATGGCTAGACAATTCTGTATTCCACCATGTGTCTATGGAGACCTCAGCCACTAGCTTATGGTTGAAACTAAAAGGGCTGTATGAGAGGAAAACAACTGGCAATAAATTTTTTTTGATAAGCCGACTTGTGAATCTTAAGTTCAAAGATGGTGGTTCTATGGCTGAGCACATGAATAAAGTCAGCAATATATTGAACCAGCTCTCCACTATGAAGATGGTCCTAGACGATGAATTATAGGCTTTGTTATTACTTAGCTCATTGCCTAATAGTTGGGAGACATTGGTGGTGTCTCTGAGTAACTCCGTGCCAGACGAAAATGTATTCATGGAACAGGTAACTAGTTGTCTCTTCAATGATAAGATAAGGAGGAAGTCTCAAGGGTCTACTCGACAAGAGGCCCTTGTGATATAAGATCGAGGGAGAGGAAAGAACAGAAAGGGCGGGAAGGCCCGAGATAAATTAAGAGGCAAGTCGAATACCAGGAAAGATATTGAATGCTGGAATTTTGGTAAGAAGGGCCACTACAAGCATGAATGTCATAAGAAGAAGTATGACAAGAAAGGAAAAGGAAAGGAGAAGGAAGATGAATCAGATTCCATTGTAGTCGCTTCTGATGGCGATGTTGTAGTTATTCTTTCAGCAGATCATGATGTTTACCTCACGGCTACGAGTCAGGACACCAACTGGGTGATTGACTCAAGAGCCTCATTTCATGCGATTCCACGCAAGGATTTCTTCACAAGCTACAAGTCAAATGACTTTGGGACCGTGAAGATGGAAAATTCTGGCATATCGAAGATCGTAGGGGTCGGTGATATTTGTGTGAAGACCGACGTGGGTTGTACATTGGTTCTCAGGGATGTGAGGCACATTCCAGACCTTCGCCTCAACTTGATGTCAACGGGAAGGTTGGACGATGATGGTTATGAAAGTCGATTTGTTGGTGGGCGCTGGAAGCTCATCAAGGGTTCATTGATCACGGCCAAAGGAAAGAAGTGTTGCACGCTTTACAAGATAAGTGTCAGTGTGTACAAGAGTGGGCTAATCGCAGCGGTAGATTCAGCTATTAACATGTGGCACAGGCGTCTAGACCACATGAGTGAAAAACTTCAAGTACTAGAGAGGAAGAAGTTCCTTTCAGACGTGACATGTATACCTATCAAAACCTGTATTGATTGTTTATAAAAAAATAATGTAGAGTTTCATTTATTAAATCTGCTTCTCATGTTAATAAAGTGCATGCATTAGATTTAGTTTATTTCGATGTTTGTGGTCTAATGAAGACAAAAACCTTGGGTGGGGCATTGTATTTTGTCACTTTTATAGATAATGCATCTAGGAGGGTTTGAGTTTCTGTTTTGAAATCTAAAGATGAGGTCTTTGGTGTGTTTAAATTATTTCATGCTATGGTCAAGAGAGAGACAGGTAGATCATTGAAGTGCTTTTGCACTAACAATAGTGGTGAATACATCGGTGACTTTCATGAGTATTGCAAGTACTTAAGTATATGGCATAAATAGACAGTTCCCGAGACCTCCCGGCATAATGGTGTGGCTGAGCGAATAAATCACACAATTGTAGAGAGAATCAGATGCATGTTATCTCATGCGAAGTTGCCTAAGACGTTCTGCGGAAAAGCAATACACATGGAAGTGTATTTGATAAATAGGTCTCCATCAACCCAGTTAAATGGAGAAGTACTCGAGAATGTGTGGACTGGACAAGATCTATTGTATAGTCATCTTCTGGTGTTTGGATGCAAGGCATCCGTTCACATTCCAAAAGACGAGAGGTCAAGCTCGATATGAAGATCAGGCAATGTGTGTTCTTGGGATACGGTAATGAAAAGTTTGGCTACAGATTGTGAGATCCGACTGAGAAGACGCTCGTCAGGAGCAGAGATGTGGTTTTCTTTGAAGACCAATGTATTGAAAACATTTGTAAGCTAAAAAAGACGCAACCTAGTTTAAGAATGCTAGAGGATATGGATCTGGTTATTCCTCCCATTGTGCCTAATGACAGGGGAGTACAGTAAGGTGCAAAGGACGAGAGAGTTCCTACAGAAAATAGACTCGGGGAGCAACCCCCACCTGATTCACCTGTTAAGCCACAGGTGAGAAGGTCATCTAAGGACAGACAACCGTCCAAGAGGTATTCGCCTCATGAGTACATTATACTCATTGATAGAGGAGAGCCAGAAGATTATTCTGAGGCCCTAACCGACGAGCATAAGGGGGAGTGGTTGAAAGTTATGTAAGAGAAGATGAAATCCTTATATAAGAACCACACCTATGATATGGTGAAATGGATACTGCGGTATCTAAGAGGCTCATCCAGGTTAAGCCTATATTATGGTGATGGAAAATATATGTTAGAAGGCTAAATAGATGCAGATATAGTAGGTGACATAGACTCTAGGAAGTTTATATCGGGGTTTATATTCACGTTTGCAGGAGGGGTGGTCTCTTGGCAGAGCAAGCTACAAAAGATTGTAGCATTGTCGACAATAGAAGCGTAGTACATTGTGGTCACAGAGGCATATAAAGAGATACTTTTGATGAAAAGGTTCCTATAGGAACTTAGCCTAAAACAGGAGCAACAAGTGGTCTATTGCGATAGTCAAAGTGTTATACATTTGAGCAAGAATCCAAATCGAAGCACATAGAGATTCGGTATCACTAGATCAGGGATATTTTGGAATAGAAGGTGTTATAGCTTGAAAAGGTCTACATAGATGATAATGGGTTAGACATGATGACCAAAGCATTGCTCAAGGGCAAGTTTGAGGTTTGTAGAAATCTGGCTGGCTTGAAGATGACAAATTTCTCCTGAGTTGAAAAGGGAGAGATTTGATGGAAATTTTCTCCTTAGGCTTGACCGGTCGAGTGCGGTGCTCGACCAGTCGAAGAGTCTGCTCGACTGGTCAAGGGTCCGCTTGACTAGTTGAGGACCCTGCTCGACCAATAGAGGTATGTAAATTCATGTCCGAATTTTGTGCAGATTACATAAATTTGAGGCGATTTTTACAAAGGTACAGAAAGGAGTTTCCTAAAGTAGAAATATGGGTCCCTAGGGCTGTTTTAGGGTATGTAAGAGAGTTTTCTAAAGCTTTGCAAGGGTTTTCTGAAGAGTTTAGGGTTATCCAAGGTGAGAGAGAGAGAGGAAGCTTGTGGAAGAGAGGGTTATGCTCGTAGAAGTGATCTACTGTGCAATCGACGTCTCAGCACTTCTATGTCCTTGTGATCGGTGAGATCTCTCTGTTTTCTTTATTCTCTTATTGTTTATCAACTCCTGTGTAAGTGAAGAAGATTTGATCCAAGTAGTGTGTGCTTGTGATCGGTTGTAACATTCTACTTCATAGTGGATTGTTACTTTGGAGTAAGTCCCGTGGTATTTTACCTCTTTAAGGGTTTTTCCATGTAAAAATCTCTTGTGTTGTATGGTTTGTACTTCGATTTATTTCATAGCTTTATTATCCCATAATTCTAGTGTATTTGGGAGGCTAGATCCTAAGGTTTTGTGCAATGGCCCCCAACACCGTACACTTTGTGGAAGCACAATAAATGAAGATAAAATAATATAATAATACAAGATAATTAATTCAAAATCAAATAATTCACAAACACATGATATTTTATGTGGAAAACTCTTAGGGAAAAAACATGATACAAAGCAACAGAGATCTACTCTAATCAAAACTATAGAGTTGTTCAGACTTGCCTTCTTTGATTACAAATGTACATGATCTCTCCTTGATATGCACACCTCTAGAAAATTCTTAATTTTTTTAAAAGAAAACACTCATTTGGAATTAAAGCCTTAATAGAAAAAAAATAGATTTAAATGCCTTATTTCGCCTAAAATCGCGAAACCCAATGATCGCACCACGGTCGCTTGTGAACATCACAGTGAGTCACAATCAACAGTGAAATTCTACGGTCGGTCGTGAACATCACAATGAGTTACAGTCGACCGTGCCCTACAAAATGTAAGGCATCTACACAACAATCTCTACCTTTAACTTGTTCTTCGAGGGAAATAAGTCATACTCCTCGGTTCTTAGATCGCTGCATCGGCCCCGCGGGTGTAAGGTCAGCTCGAAGCTGGGAAGACGAGTCCCGATGGGTAATAGACTATTCTGACGGCGTGAGATCGGGAATAACGGTGGAGGGGGCTGTCTTCTTTTTCCCTTTCGCCATCATTTAACTTTGACGGATTATGAGAATCGGCTTTCGATTGTCGATTCCTACAGACGACACCAAATTGTTGATGTAAAAAATTGGTCCACCCTTTTTAGACCTTCGAGTACCTGCACAAGAAGAAGACAAAGGAAACCCTAGCTAGAGTAGGGGACCCTCCGATACCAAAGTCAGGCTAGAAATCTAGGTCTAATAGTATCGAGAGATTTTGGGTGAGAGATTCTACGTACCTTTCATCAGAGAAGACGGTCTTATTTATAGGTGTGGAGAGGCGGAGGCATTGAGGAGATCTCCCTATTTAGTAGGAACGTATTGTAAAGGAATTTGGATCCTAAACATATGGGAGAATCTCCCGACTTCCTTAGCAAAGATTTCAGGATCCCGAGCAAGTCATAGATATCCTTCGAGATCTGTAAGACCCGTATCTTAGTCTGTACCGTTCCGTAGACTTCCGCGGTCTTACCGGTCAAATTTTGGCAACCTTCGACCCTTAATCGATATTTGAGCACGACCCTGATTCGTACGTTGTCAACCCGAGTCGATTCAACCTAAGATCTTTACCATAGCGATCGCGCCGTCGCTGCGGTTCTAATGCCGCGACTCGCGCGCCGAGGCGATACCCTGGTCAAGAGATGTGGGCTAACGTTCGGTGTGAGAAAAACACCGCGCGTTATGAAATCCAAGAGAATCTCTACGATATGTCATATCAATCCATCAATCCATCAACATGTCAAGTACACATCACCTTTCACCCATTCCTAAGCAACCACAAAAGTCAAGAATCTCTTACAAAGCCCATACCTTTCTTATACCAAAAATTCTCAAAGTCAAAAAGTTCTTACACCACCCATGCTTTTCTTGCAAAATCTCTTACAAAGCCCATACCTTTCTTACACCAAAAATTCTCAAAGTCAAAAAGTTCTTACACCACCCATGCTTTTCTTGCACAAATGGCCATAAAAGTCATGATTTTCTTACACATCCATCACTCACCACATCCATCACCCATCTATCTCTCTCCCTTTTACAACTCTCTCCCTCATATTCAAACTCAAAATCCAAGCAAGAAAAATCCATACGTATGAGCTTCTCCCAAACCTCTCCAAGATAATTTGTATGTGGCCCATCTTTCCTACCCCATCATCTCCCATCTCAACCATCTATTCCTCATCTCCTCCATTGGAATCAAAGCTAAAGTCCTAAGGAACCCATAGGAGCAAGAAGATCGAACGGTGGGTGCTAGATAATAGTAGTTTTTCATATTTTTAAGATGGACCAAGTGAGGCCAACCGATCAATGGTTTGGATCTCACTTAGGACCCTAAGATATGGCCGATGGCCCACTTGATCATCATGATCATTCCATGATGGGGCCATTCTCCATGGACCCTATCATGATGTTTATTTCATTACATTAAAAGGTCATCTAGACCATCCATATTGGTGGGGAAAGGGTCTCCACCTTTGATTTCGATTTTGGTGGTCTCATGTGCTAGGGGATTCATTTGATATATGATTTATTTTACAAGGGAGGGCTCATAGTGGCGGAGCCCTCCATCACAAGCGTGTCCCACTCTTTATCTCTCACTCTCTCTCTCTCTCTCTCTCTCTCTCTCTCTCTCTCTCTCTCTTCTTTTCTTTTTCTTTCTTTTGTGATGATGTAGCCTAGTGGCCCACTTGGATGGACCCCACTTGATGTATGTATCTCCCCATGCCCTCCAACCTTTTCTTTTGGTGGCCCACATCTATAGGTGGGGCTCACCTCAACGTACGTATTATGTCCAGGGACGCTAGACGTTCCCTGGACGCTGGATGGAAATTTAAAAAAAAAAAAAAAAGGAAAGAAAAGAGAGCTTTTGGGGTGGGCCACTTGTATAGGCCCCACCTTGGTGTAAGCATTCAACCCAGGCCATCCATCCTCTTTCCCATATCATTTTAGGTGTTGAGCTAAGGAATGAAGCTAATCCGTTCATTGGGCGGGTCATACCTCTCAAAACAGTGACTCTCACTATTTAAATTAATTTTAATTTTTCTACAGGCCTAAATATGTTCAATAGTGGACTCATTGGGCTTGTCTTGAGCCAGAGAAGCTAGTGAACGGGGTGGATTTATGTGATGTGGGCCCCAGATGCAAAAAACCCCTAAAAATGGGTTTTCCTAGTTTTTTTGAAAAACATAGCACAGAGGCAGTGCCTCTGCCTCTTTGGCACTGCAGCAGTAGCGAGCTGCGTGCAGCGGGCGGGCGGACAGCGTCCCACGGCTGCTGCCGTGGGCCCCGCCATGATGTATATGTCTTATCCACACCGTTCATTTGGCGGGCCCCTCACTGAAGCGGCCCCCCTCCAAAAATGGGGCTGAGCTGACGCTCAAGTGGCCCACACTGCAGGAAACAGTGGGATCGAACCTCTGCCATTGAAATCCCTGTTATGGGCCACAAAAGTTTTGAATCAATCTGAAATTTGTGTTATTTCTTCATCCAGGTCTAAGTGACCTTATCAACAGTCTGCATGGCATTTAAACATGATGGTGGGCCCCACATGGGACCCACAGTGATGTATGTGTTTTACATCCACCGTCCAGGCGGACCTTCCGATACCAAAGTCAGGCTAGGAATCTAGGTCTATTAGTATCGAGTGGTTTTGGGTGAGAGATTCTACGTACCTTTCATCAGAGAAGACATTCCCATTTATAGGTGTGAAGAGGCGGTGGCGTAGAGGAGATATTCCTATTTAGTAGGGACGTATTGTATAGGAATTCGGATCCCGAATGTGTGAGGGAATCTCTCGAGATCCTTAACGAAGATCTCAGGATCCCGAGCAAGTCACGGATATGCTTCGAGATCTTTGGGGAAGATCTCGGGCGGATCTCTCTTAGATAAGATTTGATTATTTGGAATTAGCGGAGATGTACAGTAGGATGTCGAGGTGTGTTTAGCTGGTTTGACCTAGAGATAATAAGCCGACCTGAGGGTAATATGCCGACTTGGATTTTCCTGCGAGTGGTGGCCCTCCTCTCAATGGTGTGTAGGTTGCTAAGATGACTTGGAGGTACTAAGCTCGACCTCATTTCCTACTCGATCCAGGAGTTGGAGGTTGGTCCTACAGTCGTGTTCGATTCGGTGAAAGGGTGCAGGGTCTCGACTTGATTCGCTTCTATTAGTCGTACTATTTTCCCTACAACAAGTGATATTGGGCTCTTTGTAAAGATAATTCGATGTGCGTTGTAGTGAATTATAAATCACATTTGTCTGAGATTGTCTAATTTGTCGTGTCACCTTGAGAAGACCGAATAACAAGTAGAGCGATTTTTTAGTGTAGCTTTGAGTTTGGTTTAAACCAATTCTTATAGAATTTTACTAGGTATTTTAGAATATTTCTAGGTATTTTAGGTTTAGTTTTGAGCTTGGCTTTAAAGGGATTAGATTTAGGCTTGGTTTTGAGGAAAAATTATAATTTATACACAATCTAAATTTTAGTAAAATTGGACATCTCATATAGGGTGATGTATCTACACATACATCCTCCATGATGGGTGTTATGGGGAGATCCGAGCCAATGATAAAATGCCAGTTCGAGCTGACTCACTGCCATGACGTCTGAGGCACGATCGGTCTAACCTGATTCGAGCATCACATGACAATAGCGAGCAGGAGGCACGACCCGTCCGAATTAGCCAACTTGGCTGAGGTGCAGCTCGGAACGGTTCTAATACTCTGATCGGATGACCTATTATTCGCTAACCGTAGTATGCTCGACACGGCTAGCTTTGTCGACCACAATGGATCCGACCTAACGGGTCGGGTCGGATACTGCTCGACTTAGAGGCCGCATCCTTTACTCCATTGTCAGATGAGCCGAGCCGAGTAGACGTGTAATGGCACACGCCAAATGCGGAAGTTGCCATTATTGGTCGTTACCAATAACTTCACGCGCAGATACGCACTACTCGCCTGATACACTGCGTGATCAGTAGATTGCGGGCGGTATCTCCATGATCTGAGAATCCCCTCGATCGTGCCCAGATTATCGGATACAGACCATTCTACAGGCAAGTATAAATAGCACATGACACCATGTCTACAGGTACGTAATAGCAAGTGCTCCCTCCTATACTCTCTACTTAGACCCCGATTCCCTTGACCTGACTTAGGCATCGGAAGGTCCCCTGACTTAGCTAGGGTCACTTTTGCCTGTTCTCTTGGTGCAGGTTCCAGAGGTGGGACGCTGAAGTGAGGAAGACGTGGAGGAAGGGCCGACCAGATTTTGGCATCAATATTTTTTGGCACTGTTTGTGGGAAGCTGAGACTAAAAGTCAGGTTCTCATTTTCCTTCTTCAAGCAATGGTGAGGAAAAAGAAAGCTGCAGTTGTGGAACCGGAACCGAACGAATGAACTCGGTCATCATCACCGCTTCACGCTAAATCCGCACCAGGGCCTTCCCAGTGTTCTCACAATTGGTCGAGTAAATATCGAGCCATGCAGAATGAAATTCAGGCCCTGCGCGACGAGATAAACAGAATGAAACAACAGAGGGTGCCAGAGTCACGCCCGGTTCAGGAAAACTCTGTTATCCAGCCGATGGGTTTTTTCGTGTAGACTCGTTCTGTGCTGAGGAGTGTGAGACCTGAAGCTCTTCAGCATTTGGGGGCGCCGCTTTCAGGTCAAAATCCTCTTATGACACGTGCCGAAGGATCCACGTAGAATGCCACTACTCGAGCCCTTACTACCGTCCATTTGGCCACCTTCGCTCTGACACCCATGGACCTCCACCATCAATTAGAACGGAGGAGAGAAAGAAGAACTCCGGAGATTGAGGACACCCAGAGGTCATCACTGAAAATAAAGACCCTTGGGAGGCACGATTTGGGGAACTAAAGGACCAGTTCTTGACATTGGAGAAAAAGCAATAACAATCGACAGTCTCTGCTACGATCCAGGGGATGATGGAAGAGACTGAACCTTCCTTCACCCCGACCATCGTGGCTGAGATGATGCCGTAGAGGTTTCGGATGCCTCGTGTCATCCAGTATTCGGGATCTGGGGACCCATCTCAACATCTGGAAGCCTACCGGTCGTGGATGTAGATCCAGACCGCAACGGATATGATGATGTGTAGAGGGTTTTCCATTGCCCTTACGGGGTCCGCTCAGATTTGGTGTCGTTAGCTTAAACCAAACTCCGTGGGCTCTTTCACGGAATTAGGCCGACTATTCCTTACGCAGTTCATAAGCGGTAAGAGAAGTCGGAAACCCAATACTCCCCTGCTCACCATCAAGCAAGCTCCGAAAGAATCGTTGAAAGACTACATTGCCCGTTTCAATGAAGAAGCATTACAGGTCGAGGACTACGATGACAAGATAGCTCTTGCTGCCATTCTGAGCGGACTAAAGGAAGGAAAATTCAATTTCTCCATCGGAAAGAACCTGCCAAGAACGTTAGCAGACTTCATAGCGAAGGCTCAGAAGTATACCAACGCCAAGGAGTTCACTAATTCTCGTAAAGGTACGTAAGTAACTGACTCGATAAACAAAGGGAAGAGGCCTAGGAACGAAGACTCCCAACCGAACGGCAAAGGGGCGGACCACCGCCCTTCCCACGATCGTCGACCGAGCCGCAGGCCGGAAGGGAAATTTTGTTCTTATACTCCTCTTAATACATCTGCCAAGTAAATTCTGCTGGACATCCGAGGAGACAGGCTACTTAATTGGCCAGTTTGCATGAGGCCTGACCTAGAGCACCGGGATAAGCGAAAATTCTGCCGCTTCCACCGGGACCATGGTCACAACACGGATGATTGTATGGACCTGAAAGATGAAATCGAGTCCCTCATCCGCAAGGGACATCTACGTCGATACACTAAAAAATAAAAGTCCATTCGGAGAGAGGAACGACCGCGAGAGCAGCCGAACAACCCCCTAGAAGAATTCGTTAAAATTCGTACCATCTTTGGGGCTCAGCTGGAGGAGGGGATTCTAACAGGGCTCGGAAAGCCCATTCCTAGAAATTCAAGGCAGAACACCACGTTCACCTAGCAGAACGTCCCAACAAGGAACTCCGAGTCACTCCATGCAGCCTGACTTTCACAGAAGATGACGCACACGGGATCCAGCATCCGCACGATGACCATAGCAAATCATAAAGTATATCGCATTCTAGTCAACACCGGAAGTTCGACCGATGTAATGTACTTCGAAGCATTTGAAAAGATGAAAATTTCACAGTCACGGCTCCGACCTGTGAAGACTCCCCTACAAGGCTTCGCTGGAGGGAGAGTAATCTCCGAAGGAGCCATCTCCCTCCCAGTAACAGGGGAGAAGGGCAGCATCAAGTCACATTCTGGTGGACTTTTTGATTGTCAATGTTCCTTCTGTCCACAATGTGATCCTGGGTCGACCTCCCTCAACGCGATGAGGGCGGTCATCTCAACTTACCATTTGATGATGAAGCTTCCAGCTGAAGGTGAGATCGATTATCTCCGAGGCGACCAACGCGAGGCCCTAAGGTGTTATGCGATAACAGTTAGAAAAGGAGCCGCCAAATAGGAGCTCGTCGTGGATGCCTTGGACCCCCGAGGACCGATAGGAAGCTCATCAATCTAAGATCTGAAAAAAGTCCCCCTCGATGAATCAGACCCGAGCAAAACTGTTCAGCTCGGGTCATCGTTAAATTCTGAGCAGAGGAATGCGTTATTGGCCTTCTTGAAGCAGCACCGAGACGTCTTCGCATGGTCGCACGTAGATATGTCAGGGATCTCTCCTGACATGTTGGTTCATATATTGAATGTGGACCCAGATCATAAGTCAGTAAAGCAAAAAAGAAGGCCATTTGATGTCAAACGATATGAAGGCATTGCCGAGGAGGTCTCCGTCCTGATCGATGCGGGTTTCATAGAAGAAGTATATTACCCTAACTGGATTGCGAATGTCGTGCTCGTCAAAAAATCTAATGGAAAGTGGTGGGTCTGTGTAGACTACTCAGATCTGAATAAGGCATGCCCTAAAAACAGCTTCCCGTTACCTCAGATTGATCAACTGGTGGACAGTACGGTAGGACATGAGCTACTCTCATTTTTGGATGCCTACTCCGGGTACAACCAGATCGTTATGTATCCCCCAGATAGGAAGAAAACTACCTTTATCACGAACAGAGGACTCTACTGTTACCGGGTCATGCCATTCGGCCTGAAAAACACTGGGGCAACATATCAGAGGATGGTAAATCAGATGTTCGCCAGACAGATTGGGCGCACCATGGAAGTATACGTCGACGATATGCTAGTGAAGAGTACCAAAGCCTCCGACCACCTTGCCGACCTCGGAGAAACATTCAACGTCCTCCAAAAATACCAGATGAAGCTGAATCCTACTAAGTGTGCGTTTAAAGTGAAATCAGGGAAGTTTCTTGGCTTTTAAGTTAGTCAGCGAGGTATCGAGGCCAACCCGGATAAGATTAAGGCTTTCCTCGACATGAACTCACCTTGGACTATTAAAGAAATATAGTGTCTCACGGGAAGAGTTGCAGCACTCGGACGCTTCATATCCAGGGCTACAAATAAATGCTTTCCCTTCTTCCAGTAGATGAAGGGCCACAAGAGGGCGGAGTGAACAATGAAATGCGAGCAAGCCTTCCAGCAGTTGAAACAGTACTTGGGTTCATTGCCTCTCTTATCTAAGCCTGAAAAAGGGGAGCCCTTGTTCCTCTACCTCGTAGTTTCTGCTTCAGCCATTAGCTCGGCTCTGATCAGAGAAGTCGGAAGCAAGTAATACCCCATGTACTATGTGAGCAAAGCTATGGTATTAGCAGAAACAAGATACCAATCCTTGAAAAAACTGGCGCTTTGCCTCGTCGTCTCAGCTAGAAGATTGCGGCCGTACTTCCAAGCTCATTCCATAGTTGTGTTGACCGACTCTCCTCTGAGGCAGGTTCTCCAGAGACCCAAAATTTCGGATCGAATGACCAAATGGGCTGTTGAGCTCGGAGAGTTTGACATTCAATTTTGTCCCAGGACAGCAATTAAGGGTCAATCTGTAGCCGACTTCATCGCTGATTTCACAACTCTAAGTGAGGAACAAATCAGTAAGGAAGTCGAGATGACGCCGCCCATCCAGTTGAGCCACCAAGAGTCAGTGTTGAATCCGGGATGGGTTCTTTATGTTGATAGGTTGTCCAACATTAAAGGAGTAGGAGCCAGTGTCGTCCTGGTTGCACCCGATTCAACAACAATCCAATACACAATCAGGCTTAGGTTCAAAGCGTCTAACAACGAGGTTGAATATGAAGCATTGTTAGCCGGACTCAGGCTGGCGGCAAGCCTGGGAGTTCAGACCCTACAAGTCCGCTGCGATTCACAGCTGATAGTGAATCACATCTCTTCGAAGTATGAGGCCAAAGAAGTCAGAATGATCGCCTACCTCGGAGAAGCGAGAAAACTGATTGAGAAGTTCTGGAGTTGCACCATCTGGCAGATCCCTATGTGAGACCCGTATCTTAGTCCGTACCGACCCGTAGACTTCCGCGGTCTTACCGATCAAATTCTAGCAACCTTCGACCCTTAACTGATATTCACGCGCGACTCTGATTCATACACCGTCAACCCGAGTTGACTCTACCTAAGACCAATACCTTAGCGACCGCGCCGTCGCCGCGGTTCCAATGTCGCGACTCGCGCGCCGTGGCGATACCCTGGTCAAGAGTTGTAGGCCGACGTTCGGTGCGAGAAAAATACCGCGCGTTGCGAAACTCAAGAGAATCTCTACGATGTGTCACATCAATCACATCAATCCCATCAATCCATCAATCAATCAATCCATCATATGTCAAGTACATGTCAAGTACACATCACTTTTACCCCTTTTTCTAAGCAAGCCACAAAAGTCTTCTATGCCCATACCTCTCTTGCACAAGAGGCCTCAAAAGTCAAAAAGGTCTTACACACCCATCACCACCACATCTATCACTCCATCCATCCATCACTCTCTCTCTCTCTCTCTCTCTCCCTTTACAACTCTCTCTTTCTCTTTCTCATTTCAAACTCAAAAAAATCCCAAGCTCCATACGTATGAGAGTTCTCCAAGCACTCCCAAAATTCTAAGTGTGGCCCACCTTCCCTACCCCATGATCTCCCCATCCTAACCTTCCATTCCCCATCCCCTCCATTGAAATCCAAGCTAAGGAGCTAAGGAGCCCATAGGAGCAAGAAGATCGGACGGTGGGTGCTTAATCATAGTAGGTTTTCCTAGTTTTTGAGATGGGCCAAGTGAGGTCTACCGATCAATGGTTTGGATCTCACTTGGGACCCTAAGTTGTGGCCGATGGCCCACTAGGATCATCATGATCATTCCATGATGGGGCCATTCTCCATGGACCCCATCATGATGTTTATTTTCTTTTGAAAGGTCATCTAAACCATCCATATTGGTGGGGAAAGGATCCCCACCGTTGATTTTAAATTTTGGTGGTCCCATGTGTTAAAGGACCCCTCCGATTGTATAATTTCTTCAAGGGAGGGCTCATAGTGGCGGAGCCCTCCATCACAAAGCGTGTCCCACTCTCCATGTCTCTCTCCCTTTTTATTTCTTTTTATTTTATTTTATTTTATTTTATATAATAGGTTTGTGTGGTCCACTTGAATGGACCCCACCTTGAGGTATTTTGTCCAAGTATTCTTCAAGTGGGGCCCACCTCATATGTTGTACCACATCTTCCATCAGTGGTGGCCCACCTCATCAAGGCCCACTCAATGTACGTGACATGGTCCAAGGACGCTGGACGTTCCCTAGACACAGGAAGAAAACAAAAAAAAAACGAAGAAGAAAGAAAGAAAAGAGAATTTCATTTTGGGTGGACCGCATGTATAGGCCCCACCTTGATGTTTGTATCCGATCCATACCGTCCATCCTATTCCTTGGACCGTTTTAGGCGTTGAGCCAAGAGTTGGGGTTGATTGGAGGATCTGGTGAGCTATAGCGTTGGAGATTTCGTCACCACCATTCAAAAACCATTTTCCTATTTTATTTTAGTTTCTAAACAAAAAAAAATTTCTATATTAGACTCATTGGGACGGTCTTGAGCCGAGGAAGCCAATGAATGGGGTGGATTCTCAGGTAGCGGGCCCCACGTGCGAAAAACTACAGGAAAACGGGTTTTCTCTGATTTTTGAAAGAGGCAGAGCCTCTGCCTCTCTCTCTGTCAGCGGCAGCTGCTGCACGCAGCAGCGGGCAGCGTTCAGCGGGCGGGCGGTCCGCCACCCACGGCCCTGCATGTGGGCCCCACGGTGATGTTTATTTGTAATCCAATCTGTTCATGAGGTGGGCCCCCTCGAAGTTTCAGCCACACCCAAGCCTCATGTGGCCCACATCAGTGGAAACAATGTTGTGTGAACCTCTACCATTAAAAACTTTTTGGGGCCCACAGAAGTTTTGAATCAAGCTGAAATTTATAATTTTTCCTTCAACCAGGTCTGTTTGACCTTATCAACGGGTTGGATGCCAAATAAATATTATAGTGGGCCCCACGTGGGACCCACAATGATGTATGGGTTTTGTTCCCACCGTCAGCATGACGGTGGGGCCCTAACGACGTGGGGGCAGCATGTGTGTGTTGCATGTGTGTGCAGCGTGTGTACAGCGTGTGTGTGTGTAGCGTGTGTGTTCAGCATGTGTCTATATATATATATATATATATATATATATATATATTATATAATATATACTATACGCAATGGCGGGCCCTCATGTAGACCCCGCCATGATGCATGTGATGCATCCCGACCGTCCATCCACTTGAAAAGATCATTTTAAGGCTTATGGGTTAGGTCCATTTGAATTGTAAAAGGCCTATGGGTTAGGCCCATTTGCTTTATTTAAGGCCTATGGGTTAGGCCCATTTGGATTATAAAAGGCCTATGGGTTAGGCTCACTTGAAATACATAAAGCCCATAGGACTAGGTCCATTTAAGACACATAAGGCCCATGAGATTAGGCCCATTCGATGCAATCTAAGGCCCACGGGTTTTGAACCATTGTAATGCACATAAGGCTCATTGGTTCGGCCCATTGATGTGGCCTGCTTGATGAATGGAAGGCCTATCTGATATGGCCCATTTGATATATTTAAGGCCCAATGGGGTATACCTAAGGTCCATTGCAATGTGTGATCCCAACTTGGCTTATGTAATGATGTTTATTAAGGGTTATGGCTTGGGAGAAATGTTGGTTTGACGTCCACATTTCGAGTGTAATGCTGGTTGGATGTCCACATTATGACTCTCCTTAAGGCCCATTATTAGGCTCGTACTTATTGTGTATAGGCAGCCCAGGCCCATCTGCATTGTAAGGATAGTTCATCTCATTATAACATGTTTAATATAGCTTCATGACTCATGATCATACACATCATATGTATGCTTGACATGAGAATTGACTGATCATAGCATATGCCTTCGGGCAGGTTGTTTATGGGCTCCCGGTTAGGCGGTGTTGCCCTACATGAGCGCATGATATGCGCAGAATTTGTTGCATGACTGGATAGCGTGATTCATGCATTTTGCATTTGTGTGACATGGTTATTGTGCGCCCTAACGACATCAAGGTCGTAGCCTCCACAAACGCATCGTGGTTGGCAGGATTGGATACCGAAAATCTTGTTCTATATGGGGTGCTATAGATATCCCTGGGTGAAAGTCCCTAAACCCTTATGGTACTAAGAGGTTGCTCCAACGTCTAGATCGAGTGGGTAGATGAGCGTTGAGTGCCGATTACCAAACGGTTGCGCTCTCCACTATGTCGTAGTCGGTTGGAAAGGGGTGCGGCCTTATCCACCCGAGTGTAGGGGGCAATGCTAGGCTGAGTTTGACCAGCTCGAGGAATGGGTCCGCTATCGATGAGTCGCGCCCGATATTGGAAGACGGATAGTGAGGTCTCTTCCACTTACCTTGTTGCGCGCGATGTGGCGGCAATCTGGTTTAGAGTGTACTAGACCCCGGTGATATCCCATATTTGAGCTGTATTGATGTGTGGACATATATGAGGATCTGTATGCTTGAGTTGCATTGCACATCGCATGGCCTTGGGATGGCCGATACCATTCATGTCTTACATTGCATAGCCTTGGTACGGCTCATGATATTATGGATCCATCTGTATATTCCGCATTACTCTGACATTGCATGTTCATATTACTACCTTGCGCACACTTTCACCACCCTCTAAGCTTTCTATAAGATTATGCACGACTGTTGCGTGCAGGTGATGTTGGTTCGCAGCAGCACTGAGGCAGGAGCACGTTACAGATCGTTTTGGAGTTTTTGTTCTTTACCATTGTATTTCCCTTTATGCTCATTGTACTTATAAAGTTTTTGATCATAGTGGAAATGTAATGGAGTTCTTGGTTGTTGTTTGTGGGTTATGCCTTTGGTTATGCTCATTACGAAACAAGCTGACGTTGAAAATCCTCCTCGTAGCATCCCAGGATCGGAACCTGGCGAATGGGAGATAGGAGCTGAGAATGGGGTTCTACGGAGGCTGTTAGCGCCGGATTCAGCGATCGAGAATTTTGTGAGCCTGGTTTTCGAGTTTGGGGCGTGACACCCTAGAACTGAGAATTCATGGGCCGATACCCTAGCAAGACTCGCCTCAACCTCTGAAGGTAAGATCCCGCGTTTCGTCCCTGTCGAATTCATTGAGCATCCGAGCATTAACCAGTCGAAGAAGGTCAATCCTGTTCAGTCCATTCCAAGCTGGATAGACCCGATTTTTAACTATCTATCATCCGGCGAAATCTCCTCGGACAAGCTAGAGGCGAGGAGACTTAAGATTAGAGCGGCCCAGTACGTTATATTGGACGGAGTGTTGTATAAGAAGGGGCATTCCCAGCCTTACTTTAGATGCCTCCGACCGGATGAGGCCGACTACGTGATTGGGGAGATTCATGAGGGAATCTGTGGAAATCACTCTGGCACTCGAGCCCTAGCCATGAAGATACTTCGTCAAGGGTACTTCTGGCCAACTCTTAAAAAGTACTCGAAGGATTTTGTTCGAAAGTGCGACAAATGTCAACATTTTGCAGCCGTGCCGAGGCAACCAGCAGAAGAGATGACTCCCATGAGCGGACCGTAGCTGTTCGCCCAATGGGGGATCGGCATCATCGGTCATTTACCTACAGGGAAGGGACAAGTAAAGTTTGTCATAGTTGCAGTCGACTACTTCACTAAGTGGGTTGAGGCCAAGCCTATTGCGAAGATCACCAAGCAAAGAGTGATCGATTTTGTGTGAAAAAATATCATCTGCCGGTTCGGAATCTCACGAACCATCGTATCTGATAACGGCCGGCAATTCGATAATGACAAGTTCCGTTGTATGTGTCAGGGACTTGGCATCATGAATGCATATTTGTCGCCTCGGCACCCATAGTCAAATGGATAGGTGGAAGCGTTCAACAAGATCATCAAACACCATCTCAAAACAAAGCTGAAAAAAGTAATGGGTAACTGGGCCGAGGAGTTCCCCTTCGTCCTCTGAGCTTACAGGACCACAGCCCAGACCTCAACGGGTGAAACCCCATTTTCATTATCCTACGGCTCAGAGGCAATGATGCCCGTAGAAATCGGACTCCCTACGGAGCGAGTGAGGAACTTCGAAGAGAATCGTAATTCCAAGAAGATCGCCCCTAATCTGAATTTACTTGAGGAAGTCAGAGATATTTTCAAGCTCCGAGCAGCGGTTCGACATCAACAAGTCGCGAGTTTCTACAACTCGAAGGTCAAGATCAGGCGTTTTCGCCCTGGGGACTTGGTCCTCCGTCGGGTCTTCCAGAACACAGCTGAACCGAGAGCAGGAGCACTCAGACCTAACTGGGAAGGACCATATCGTGTGATCAGATCTGCCAAACCGGGCTCATATCACTTGGAAGACCTCGAAGGTCGTCAGCTCCCTCATCTTTGGAATGCCAAGCACCTGAAGATCTACTACCCATGATGAACTAGCCTTTAAGGCTCTTAATAAAGTATACGCCTCCGAGCAACTAGCCTTTAAGGCCTTTAATAAAAGTTCCAATTCTACTTCACGAATGTCTGCTCAATTGTCTTATCGATACGAGCACGAACCTAATGGTCCGATCCCTTTGAGAAGGGGTTGGAACCTAATTCTACAAAGGTTTAACGGGGCATTCCCTTGAAGAGAGAGAAAGCCTAATAATGACCCGACTCTCCAATGGAGAACTTGGCTCATTATACGATAGAATGAAAGGTCCTCGCAGGACAAGCGACGAGCCGAGCACGCTAAAAGATCGTACTCAACTAAGACTTGAGCCGAGGGGGCTGGAGAGCCAAATAAACGATAATGGAAGGGCCAAACCCGTAAAGAGGTCGGCTCGGTAACATCCCAGAACAAGTAAGACAATGACAAACCCTTGAATACCAAAGGAATGTTTCTCATTCAGTAAATTCCCCTCGAAGGGGCAAAAAATACATCAACAGTTTAAAGATTAAAAAAATTAAAGCATAAGGTCTTCACGCGAGAGGAGGCGCTTGGGCGTCGAGGACTTGATCCGAGCGGACAACTTCAGCAGGGGCTTTTTCAGGGTCCTCAGGCAGAAGAGGATCAAGATCGAGGTCTGTGTATAAACTCAGGATTGCCTCGATAAAAGCATCGAAACCGTGGTTGTAAAACGTTGCAGCTTCGGCATTCCTCTCCTTGGAAGTCTTGAAGTCTTCAATCGCAGCGACAACTGTTGTAGCTAGAGAAACCTCATCCTTGGCCCGCTGAGCCTCCACAGCCTAAGCGATGGCTCGGATCCGCTCTTCAGCCGCCTCAGCCTTGGTGCGTTCTAAAGCCTCACCCAGCTGAGTGGTCTCTACGACCAAGGAATAGGCGTGAGCTCTGGCGCGGGTCAGCTCGGCGGTCGCTGCATCGCTACTGGCTTTGAGGTTATTCGCCTTCTCTTGCAGCAGCAGCTCCCTAGCTTCTAGGTCGACCACAACCCTCTGTAGCCGACTCCCTCTGGCTCTCTCGTCTGAAAGCTACCGGTGCAGCTCACTCTGCTCGAACTTTGAGAGGGCAGATTCCTCCCATAAGGCCTCCATTTCAGTCTTGAGGGCCTCAAGCTCGATCTCCCTCCTCTAATGCTCCCGCGCTCTCTCCCAAACCGAGACTCAGTATCTAAGAAAATATATACACTAACAATATGAAAAAAAGAGAGGATCCTCTCGAAGACGTACCGTGTAATACACGGCAGCTAAGTCGTTCAGAAAGGAGCAGTCCAACCTGCCGAGGTTTCGAGCTATGTCCTCCTCGGGGGCATGCTTGGTGGCCCACGAAGCCAAGCAGGCCATATAGTAACCCGACTTGAATCTTCCACCGCTGGTCCCCACCTGGGGCGAGACCACTGCCTCCTCAGCCCTTACCCTACTACCGGCCGAGTTTTAACCCTCGGCGCGGACATCTCCCCCGATCTCAGGAGGGAAAGCATGTTGTCGGCCATTCTAATGGCCTCCTCCCGTTCGGAGGAAGAAGGGATAGCAATGGGGGGCTCGGGGGCTACGATAGGAGCCTCCACGGTGGAGGGAACGACGGTGGAAGGAGCAGAGCTCGGAACGGCTGGGGCGCGAAGAGGAACAGAGCTCGGAACGACTGGGGTGCCGACCACGGTCGTTCGGGCAGGCACCGGGGGAGGAGCTACCACCCGGCCCCTGGTCGGACTGGACAGCACCAGAAGTGGAGCTGCCGGAGGAGTCATGACCGCCCTAAGGAGCACCGAGGTCGGCGCTGCACTCGACATCTGTGGGTGAGCAAGCACCACTAAAGTCGAGCCAGCGAGCCTCGGAGCGGGGGCTGCAGAGATCGGCGAAGCAGTTGATTCCCCCTCACGGGGGGGGGGGGGGGCTGCTTCTTCCGGGTGATCTTCACCCGGGAGATTTCCTTCAACAACTCCGTCGCTGTCGGAGCTGCCTTCCTCTTCCAAGCGTCAGACGCCTCGGTCATGCCTGCGAGAGAAATGACAGTGCCAGCGACTAAGTAACCGAAACTGGGCTCGTCAGAAATATTGCGACAACTTACTGAAAGACGTGGGCAAGGGCTGTAACTTACAAAGCTTGGACTAATGAAGGTTGGCCACGATGATTAGATTAGTCTAGGAGCGAAGCGTCTCCGATCACGCCCTAGCTTTTGCGATACGGTTCTTCTAAGCCGAGTCGAGGAGAGGCAGCCCCTTTTGGAAAGCTGTAAAAGGAAACGAAAAAGCTCTACTTCAATTGAAACAAATGAAAACAAAGGCAGCGGCACAGATACTGGTTGAAGTCTGACCTGGTTTTGTGAAGTGGGTCAGAACCCGTATTGTTAAGGTTCTGAGCTCCGCTGCTGGCGCCTCCCATTCGCCTGCCGCCCAGAACCATTTATTTTTTTAGTCCTTATTAAAGGACGGCAGGTTCATCACCAGTCCCGACCCCTTGTTGCTTCGGGTCACGAAGTATTACCATGGGTCGTTGCTGTCATGCTTGACCAGGTACAGACTCATCAGCTCTTCCGAGGTTAGCTCAGGGTTCCCGACTTGTCACCAGATGATGAAGGCGGAGATCAGCACCCTCCTGGCGTTGGGAGTGAATTGCCTCGGAGCCAGCCCGAGGTAGGCCGCAACCTTCCGAACAAAGCAGTGAAATGGGAGCTGAAGCCCACATTGCAATACACAGAGGAAGATTACGACTTCCCCCTTGGCAGAAGCACCTGCTGTGTCCATAGGCCCAGGGGCCCTTATCTGAACGGAGTTTGGAATTCGAAATTCGAATTCCAAACGGATCCAGTCTATCTGAGATTCCGACAAAACGGAACCTCCGGGGACCACTTCCACGGTGCGTCCACTCGCGGGCATTTCAGTGGCCTCAACAGTGCTGACTTAGTGGGCTCGGGGGGTCTTCTTTTTGCTGAGCTGCTTGGTCTTAGCACCCGTCCCCTTTTATCTTCGAGGCGGGGGGTATAGGGGTACGGTTTCGAAAGGGCCTTCAGAAGCCCCACTTCCGTCTTTAGAACTCCCCGGCTCGAAGTCCTCAGCGTATTCGCGCACCATTTTGAGGTCGGAAGACATTATGAAAAAGAAGGATGTAGATCAACGGAAGAGACTCACCGAACGACTGTCGAAAATCGCCTTCTACCAGAAAAGGGTGATCAGTCAGAATCGCCCACCGAAAACTTCGAATTCGAACGAAATTGCCTCGTCGGAAATCGCCTCCTCCAGTACGCTCTTCTTATTCACAATGTAAAGTAACAGGGAGAAAGTCGAGAATCCCTTATATAAGCTACGAAGGGTCTCTGCATTAATGGCAAGTTATAATGGTCGTAGCCGAATCCGCACGAGCCGATCTTCAAGCACACGTGGCTACACCTCGTTGGGGGAATACTTAACCGATGGTACGGCTCTGGCATGGAGCAGCGTGCTTCGATATGCAAAGCAACGCCGGAGCAGTGGGAGCCGTTACGTACACATCTCCTAAGACCTGCGTGGCAACCTCTCATTGGCCGGAAGGAGATTCGGAATCGTAACCGTCACCATGCGTCGACCAAAGTAACTCGCATGTGCGTAATCTCGAGATGTGACGCTTCAAATTCGAAGTCCATCATCAATGCAGTATGGGCGGGAGATCTTTTGCATGAGTACTCTCCAAGTCCGCAAGCAAACTCGAAGAGTAGGGAGCTTCTATTATGGGGAGATCCGAGCCCATGATAAAACATCAGTCTGAACCGACTCACTGCCATGACGTCCGAGGCACGACCGATCCGACCTGGTTCGAGCATCACATGACAATAGCGAGCAGGAGGCATGACCCGTCCGAACCGACCAACTCAGCTGAGGTGAAGCTTGGAACGGTTCTGATACTCCGATCGGATGACCTATTATTCGCTAACCGTAGTATGCTCGACATGGCCAGCTTTGTCGATCACAATGGATCTGACCTAACAGGCCGGGTCGGATACCGCTCGACTTAGAAGCCGCATCCTTTACTCCATGGTCAGATGAGCCGAGCCGAGTAGACGTGTAATGGCATACGTCAAATGCAGAAGTTGTCATTACTGGTCGTGGCCGATAACTTCGCGCGCAGATATACACTACTCGCCCGATACGCTGCGTGATTAGCAGATTGCAGGCGGTATCTCCATGATCCGAGAATCCCCTCGATCGTGCCCAGATTATCAGATCCAGACAATTCTACAAGCAAGTATAAATATCACACGACACCATGTTTACAGGTACGCAATAACAAGTGCTCCCTCCTCTACTCTCTACTTAGAACCCGATTTCCTTGACCTGACTTAAGCATCGAAGGGTCTCCCGCTTAGCCAGGGTCACCTTTGCTTGTTCTCTTAGTGCAGGTTCCAGAGGTGGGACGCTGAAGTGAGAAAGACGTGGAGGAAGGGCCAATCAAATTTTGGCATCAACAATGGGCATCCAACTTTCTTGATAAATTACATACAAATTCAAACAATGAAAAGGGTGGGAAGCAAATTTTCCAAAGGTTGTAAAACTAATTTAAAGATGGTGCAAAAGTATTAACTTTTCCCAGTAAATTTATTTATTTCTCCACCTTTTTCAAACAACCCCTAATGGCCTCACTCCGAGCGTACTTTTCTAAGCCGTGTCGGAGTTAGAACCCCGCCTTTCTTTGGATGCGGCTTAAATATCTATCGCAGAGAGCCTATTTATTTCTCCACATTTTCCAAACAACCCCTAATGGCCCCCACTCCTTGGAGGGCTGTTCTAAGTCATGTCAGAGTCGCAGCCCACCTTCCTTGAAGCTGCTTGGGCACCGGATCCAATAGTGAATCCATGACTGTGGAGCCCGCTTCTACTGTAATACGTGTTCATGACATCCATGCTGTCCATCTGTTTTGACATCTCATCTTACGGCACGATCTCAAAAATGAAGCATGTCCAAATCTTAAGTAGACCACACCACAGGAAATAATGATGATTTAATACTCACCATCAAAAGCATCTTAGGGCCAGTGGAATTTTTATTTGCCATCCAACCTGTTGATAAGGTCACAGAGACCTGGATGAAAGGGCCACACCAATCTCAGCTTGATCCAAAACTTCCGTGGCCACAAGAAGTTTTTAATGGCTAATCACCACTTATTCCTGTTGTATGTTCCACTTGATATTCGCATCTGCTTTGTTTGTTGGATGATGCCTAAAACGATTCCTAAAAATGGATGGACGGCATGATGGAAGGCACGTAAATCTCGGCGGGCCCCACGGTCAGAGACCTCGGTAGATCATTGAGTTAGTTCAGACTTTTCTATGCTGTGTCATAGTCAGAATAACCCGGCGTGCAATCGATCGCACTTGGAATTTTCTAAGTCGTGTCATAGTCATAATAACCCGGCGTGCACTCCACGGACGTCGATCGCATTCGGAATTTTCTAAGTCGTGTCATAGTCGTGCACGGATTAGCTACTCCGAGGTTGAGTAGCGAGATTTGCCACTGAAGTGACGTGACCAAGTTACGTGGGCTCCACTATGATATATATGTTGCATTAACACCATTCATACATTTGGAGATATCCGTTTAGGGCATTAGCCAAAAATGAGCAGATCCAAAGCCATAGTGGATCTCACCGCATAAAACAGTGAGAATAGTAATGCCTGCCTTTGAAACTTTCCCAGGGCCCACCATGATTTTTTTTTGAAATCTAACCTGTTCACAGGTTAAAAAATACATTAAAGAAGGTAAAACACAAATATTAGCTTGATCAAAAACTTTTATGGCCTTAGTTTTTAATGGTGGGTGTCACTCTCCCCACTGTTTTCTGTGGTGGGGCCCACTGGAGCTATGGATTCATCTCTTTCTTTGCCTGTTGACCTAAAATGATATCTTCAAATGGATGGACGGCGTGGATAAAAAAAACATACCTCATCTTGGGGCCCATGGAACTTGGTGACATCACTTCAGTAGCGAGTCTTGTTAATCTGCGTCCGTCATAGCCAAACTAACCCAACGGCCCTCCCCTGAATGGGAAGGGGATTGGCTGGTGTACCATGCACCAGTTATTTAGCTAGTGTAAGTAGGGGTGTACATCCAGTCGAATCGAGTCGAGTTGGCCTCAGCTTGACTCGGCTCGAACAGTGGCTGACCTCAGCTTGAAACTTAGCTCGACTCGGTCCTTGAGCCTGACTGACCAGCTCGGTTCAGTTCGATCAGCAGCTCGAGCCGAGTTCGCCATTGAGGCATTTCCACAAACACCTAAATTGTAACTTCAAAATCACAGGGGCAATGGTTTTACAGGTATTTACTCAAACACCTTCTATGTAACTTTTTTTTTTTTTAAAGGTATTTCTTTCATGTACATACCTTCCTTGCCACCTTGCCACCAACGAAACCTTCCTTGCCACCAGCCACATTTTGTTGAGGCATTTTATCAAACAGTTGGTGAGCAACATCAATGGCAAAGTAACAGAGTCACCGAACTAGTTAGATTCCAGCTGAGTCGAGTTGAGCTGGGGCTTGCTCGGGCTTGCTCGAATCGGCTCGAATTCATTTTCAAGCTCAAAAAATCAGCTCAACTCGACTCGAACTCAACTTCGAATCGAGTCGAATTGAGCTTTTTCTAGTCGAGTCGTGCGAGCTAACCGAGCTAGTTCAGTTCGTGTACACCCCTAGGTGTAAGTACGTATCGTGTGAAGGGAAGCGGATTGGCTGGCGTACCACATGGAGGCTTCCAGGGCCACTAATGGGCCACCGTGATGTATGAATTTTATCTACACCATAAATCCATTTTTCCATATCAGTTTAGAGTACTGGACTTAAAATATGAAAGATCTAAGTCTCAAGTAGACCACAACACAGGAAGCGGATTGGTTAAGTAGTTGTACGATTTTTTTAGTGAATAAGAAGTTACGTCATATTTAATGTCAAGAAAGTGATGTGTACTGAACCTTTTTTTTAGCATGGGAAAGGCCCAACTTGTAGGGTCCATACTAACATATGGGTATAATCCATACCGTCCATCCTTCTTGCCGTGCCATTTTAAAGCTAGGGCTCAAAAATCAGCCTGATCTAGAGCTAATGTGAGCCACATAATAGAAAATAATGGTGATAGTGTCACCAACTATTGATACTTTCTAGGCTCACCGTGATGTTTGTTAGAAGTGGACACTGCACAAGACGGGACTTTTTGGGCCCACGACGAGCCGGATGACAAGGTGGATGGAACGGATCACCCCATTGTGGGTGTTAGGTTATTGTACTAATGGCAATCATTTCATTTGGTAGTAAAGGAAGTGAACATGTAACAACCACAACCCATATAACATGACAACTACAACCCATGACATGACAACTATAACCCATGACAACCACGACTCATATAACATGACAACTACGACCCATGACAACTACGGCCCATATAACATGACAACCCCTACCCTTGCCACATTACAACCACGACACATATAACATGATAACTACAATCCATGACAACAACGACCCATATAATATGACAACCACGACCCATGACAATTACGGCCCATGACAACCATGACCCATATAACAAGATAACCACGACCCTTGCCACATTACAACCACGACCCATATAACATGACAATCACCACCTCGACCCTTACTCCATTACAACTACGACCTTAATCTGTAGCCTTTGATCCATTTTTGGTAGTGTACGCAGTGTACAAGTAATAATCCATCCATTGGATTTAGAATTTAATTTAACTTCATGGGCCAAAAAAGAGTTATATCCAAAAAAAATTATGGCCCTTAAAAGGTTTTCAATTTATATAGGTCGAGGTTGTCGTGATTGTGATGTGTTAAGGGTCAGATTGTTACTTGTTCACTACCTCTACTACCAAAAATGAATCAAAGGCTACAGATTAATGTCATGGTTGTAATGGAGTAAGTTTCGAGGTTGTGGTTGTCATGTTATATGGATTATGATTATAATGTGGCAAGAGTTGAGGTTGTCAGGTTATCTAGGCTGTGGTTGTCATGGGTCATAGTTGTCATGTTATATGGGTCGTCGTTGTCATGTTATATGGGTCATGGTTGTCATGGGTCGTAGTTGTCATGGTTCGTAGTTATCATGTTATATGAATCGTGGTTTTCATATTATATGGATCGTGGTTGTCATGTTATATGGGTAGCGGTTGTTACATGTTCACTTCCTTTGCTACCAAATGAAAGGATAGCCATTGGTACCATAGCCTAAGGCCCATAATGGGGTGATCCGTTCCATCCACCTCCTCGACCAGCTCGTCGTGGGCCCAAAAATTCATGACTTAGGCAGTGTCCACTTCTAACAAACATCACAGTGAGCATGAAAAGTTTCAACAATGGGTGTCACTGTCCCCATTATTTTCTATAATGTGGCGCACACGAGCTCTGGATCAGGTTGATATTTAAGCTCTCGCCCTAAAATGAGATGGCCAAAAGGATGGGCAGCGTGGATTATACATATGCATCAATGTGGGCCCCACACGAGTAAGGCCCAACTCATGGGACCCACATTAATGTATGTGTATAATCCACGCCGCCCATTCTTTTTGTCATGTCATTTTAGGGTTAGGGCCCAAATATCAGCCTGATCAAGAGGTCGTGTGGGCCACATAATAGAAAATAATAGTGACGATGACACCCACTGTTAAAACTTTTCAAGCTCATTGTATGTTTGTTATAAGTGAACACTACCCAAGTTAGGACTTTTTGGGCCCGCGGTAAGGTGGCCGACAAGGTGGATGGAACGAATTACCCTATCGTGGGCCGTAGGTTATTGTACCAATGGATATCCTTTCATTTGGTAATAAAGGAAGTGAACATGTAACAACTATGACCCATATAACATGACAACCACAAACCATATAACATGACAACTACGACCCATGACAACCATGACCCATATAACATGACAACCAGAACTGATGACAATTACAACCCATGACAACCATGACCCATATAATATGACAACCACAAACCTTGACAACTACGACCCATGTCAACCACGACCCATATAACATGACAACCATGACCAATAATAATTACGACCCATGATAACCATGACCCATATAACATGACAACCACGACTGATAACAATTACGACCCATGACAACCATGACCCATATAATATGACAACCACGACCGATGACAATTATGACCCATGACAACCATGACCCATATAATATAACAACCACGAACCTGGTCACATTACAACCACAACCCATATAACATGACAACCACCACCTCGACCCATACTCCATTACAACCACGACCTTAATCTGTAGCCTTTGATCCATTTTTGGTAGTGTAGGCAATGAACAAGTAACAATTCGTCCATTGGATTTAGAATTTATTTAACTTCAAGGGCCAAAAAAGAGTTATATCCATAAAATTTATGGCCCCAAAAGGTTTTCAATGATAGGTTTTCAATTTATATGGGGTCGGGGTTGTTGCAGTTGTCATGTGTTAAGGGTAAGGGTTGTGATGTGTTAAGGGACAGATTGTTACTTGTTCAATGCCTACACTACCAAAAATGGATCAAAGGCTATAGATTAAGGCCGTAATTGTAATAGAGTAAGGGTCGAGGTCATAATTGTCATGTTATATGGATCGTGGTTGTAATGTGGCAAGGGCCGAGGTTGTCATGTTATATGGGTTGTGGTTGTAATGTGGCATGAGCCGTGGTTGTCATGTTATATGGGTCGTGGTTGCCATGTTTTATGGGTCGTGGTTGTTACATGTTCACTTCCTTTACTACCAAATGAAAGGATAGTCATTGGTATAATAACCTAAGGCCCACAATGGGGTGATCTGTTCTGTACACCTTGTCGGCCAGCTCGTCGTGTGCCCAAAAAGTCTCACCTTGCGCAGTGTCCACTTCTAACAAATATCACAGTGAGCCTAGAAGGTATCAAATAGTGGATGACACTATCAACATTGTTTTCTATTACGTGACCCACACTAACTCTGAATCAGGCAATATTTGGGCCCAAGTTCTAAAATGACATGGCAAGAAGGATGGGCGGCATGGATTATACACATACATCAGTGTAGGCTTCACAAGTTGGGCCTTGCCCACTCCCAAAAAAAGAGTTTCGTGCACATCACTTTCTCGACATTACATACGACATAACTGAAAAACTGTAAAAGTACTTAACCAAGGACAAGGGCATTTTGGTCCAAGTAATTTTCGGAAGCTTGTCAAAGGCCACCCTTGGAATATTTGAAAGGTTGAATCTCTTTAGGTAATTTGACCATACATGGAGGACAGTACGGCCAAATTCCCAGATAAATAGCAAGACGAGTGACACTTTCTTCCATTGAGCTTCTTTCTTACACTGCTGTGATCAATGACTATTATCATACTCCTTTTGCTTCCTACTCCAACTACTTTCTTCTTCTTTTAATTTTTTCGTTGCTCAAACTCAAGCTACAAACATAACCTTGGGCTCCATCCTCTCTGCTGGAAACACTTCCTCATGGCTCTCTCCTTCTGGTGACTTTGCATTTGGGTTTTATGTTGTCCTTGGAGGTCGCTTCCTCGTTGGGATTTGGTTTCACAAAATCCCAGAGAAAAACCTTGTTTGGTCTGCGAATCGGGACACTCCAATCAGAGAAGGATCCATCATTGAGCTAACCCACAGCAGTTGGCTTGTTATCAAAGATCCACAAAGCAATGGTGACTTCCATATCTACAACAAGACTAGTGCGAGTTCAACGTCCATGCAAAACAAGGGCAATTTTGTACTAAGGAACTCAGCTTATGAGGTTATATGGCAAAGCTTTGATTCCCCAACCGACATCGTATTGCCAGGTCAAGTTCTAAATATGAACCAAGAGCTTTTCTCCAATGACAATGGAACCTACAACTACTCAACAGGAAGATATATGTTGAAGATGTAAGAGGACGGGAATCTCGTTATGTCTGTCGCCAGATCCGCTGAGCCGGGTTACTGGTGGACAGCCGGAACCAATGAATTAGGATGAAACCGGAGTTGCATTTTTACTGAGAGTAGCGCACTCATGTACATCATTAATAAGACAGACATCACCCACAATGTAACATGTAATATACATCCACCCAAACCTATTGGAGATTACTACCATGGGGAGATGATCGATGACTAGGGTAATTTCAACCAATATGCTTACCAGAAAGTTAATGGGACATGGTTAGTGGTGTGGACTGCGGTTAGTAATCCTTACAATCCAAAAGCTCTTTGTGGCGAGTATGGCTACTGCGTTTTGGATGACAATGAACCGAGCTGTCGATGCATCGAAGGGTACACTCCATTAGATTTGAATCACCTGTGGAAAGGATGCTACCTGCAGCCTAGTTGCGAAGTTAAAATGTCAACGGTATATCAGATAAACGATGTTGATTTCTCTAAAAGTGGGGATGAAGATCTTGCCCAAATAACACCCTCAGACGAAGAGAGCGGTAAAAAGGCCATCATGGATGACTGTTTTTGCATTGCTGCAGTCCTGCAAAATGGGACATGTACGAAGAAGAGAGAACCTCTACAGAATGGTAAAGTGGGACATTCGTGTACCTTATATACCTTGTATAGTTCGTTTCTATAAGTAGAGGATTCTGATTTTATTATTTTTCTTATATAAATGATTGTAATCTCTATATATTCAACCCCTTTGGGTCGTCTTAAATACAGAAAATCTTTCAGCTCCTCTCTGTTTTCATGGTATCAGAGCATCACTGATTCAAAACCGGCACCACCTGTCAGATCCAACCATCCCTGCATCCGGTTACCAACCCTGCTGCGTCTGGCCACCATCCCTGTTCATCCGATTGCCCCTGTGTTGTCCGGCCACCCCTCTCGCTGCATCATCCGACCATCCTACAGTATCACCCCTGCTCGTCCACGTCGTCCGACCACCCTACAGCGTCACCCCTGCTTGTCCGACAACCCCTCTGCTTGTCCAGCACCCCTGCATCATCCATCCACCCCTATTGCTCGCCCCTCTACTCTCCGTTCTGTTCCAGATCTAGCAACCCCTATTGCTATTCCAGATCTAGCTTTTCTCGATCCAGCGTCCTTGTTGTTGTTGCTCCAGATATAGATTTTTCAGATCCAACGCCCTTGTTGTTGTTGCTCCAGATATAGATTCTTCAGATCCAACGCCCCTGTTGTTGTTGTTATTCCACCAGATCCAGAAACTGCAATCCCTTGGGTATCTCCTATTGTACGATACATCTAAAACCTTCTTCTGTTGCACCTTTTTACGTGCTTTATATTATTTAGATCAATGGACAAGGACTCATCACGTATAGAGGCCCCACGTTGTAGTTTTGATGGTACCAACTATTCTCTATGGGCCATCCATTTTCAGAACTTCCTCAAGGGTCGTGGTTTGTGGGGACTAATTGATGGATCTGTTACTATCCCCACTTCCACAAATGCCAACAAATTCATTAATTGGGAAATGAACAATGGATGGATTATAATCTGGATTCTCGATTTCAATCGGTCCATTATTGTTAGCCTCACACCTCATCGCCCTGTTAAGGCAATGTGGGATCATCTCCAAATAATTTATCAATAGAGTAATGTGGCCCAGTTATACCGCTTGGAACAAGATCTCGTTAACCTTACTCAGGGTGACGATAGTATTCAATCATTTTACTCTAAAATTGTCACAATTTAGACAGAGATGGTTACGTGGATCCAACATTTTCTCATGGCTTTAAGATATTCCAAACTATGCACGAGAGTGCGCAAATTTGACAATTTCTTATGAAGCTGCGACTAGAATTTGGGCATTGTCGGGCTGCTCTCTTGAACCGTAGCCCTACTCCTTCATTGAATTCGGTTATTAATGATTTATTAGCTGAGGAACAATGACTGAAAGTTCTCTCTCCTCCTTCCCTAACTCCAGGATCATCTAATATGGTACTTATTGTATCCACCACTACACCAACACGTGGTTCCACTCCTTTGACTTGTCGTGGCTGCAACAAGGTGAGTTATGTTGTCAGTCAATGTAAAGAATGGTGCACTTATTGTCAACGGACTGGTCATGGTATTCAGGACTGTTGTACATGTGCCTATGCATCTTCCTTCGGCCGTGGACGTGGTGGTCCTGGTCGTAACCGTGGTTGTGCTCTTTCTACTACTATTGCTACTATTTCTTTCGAGCCGTCTATTAGTGATTTTGCATCTACTATTTCTGCTAGAGGTCTTTCATTACCTTTGACTCCTGCGATACTCCAGCAAATCGTTCAAGTCCTTTCTGCGGCTGATATGTCAGGTATATCCCCATCTTCTACATGGTTCTTCGATTCGGGAGCTTCCAATCATATGACTGGTGCTGTATCCCATCTTCGTGACATTCGTCCTTACACTAGAAATCAAGCTATTTCTACTATGGATGGCACTAGACTACCTATTCAGTCCGTTGGATCATTGACTTTCTCTCTTTCTGCTCATTGCCAGTTCACCCTTCATGATGTGTTTCATGTCCCTAACCTCTCCTCCAATTTAATTTCAGTTGGTCGACTCACATCCAATAACTGCTTAGTCATATTTCTTCCCAACTATTGTTTTGTATAAAATCTGGCAACGGGGAAGGTACTTAAGATGGGTAGGCGGCATAGTCGTCTGTACGTGCTGGACTTTAATCCATCAGTCACTCCAGCTCGTTCTTTCTTTTCTCCATCTTCATCAAATATTTGTTCGGCAAATAAATTGTGGAAACTGTGACACTTTCGCCTGGGTCATCCACATTCCGATTGGTTAATTCAATTATTTTCTTCTGCCATGTTAGGGAACGTTTCTCTTAATAAAAAAGATTTGAATTATTCTTGTTCATCCTATTGTCTTTCAAAAAGTAAGTGTATTCTTTTTCCTCTAAGTACTACAAAATCTTCTATGTTTGAACTAGTGCATACAGATATATGGGGTCCTTCACCAATTATGTCTCTCTCTGGGTTACGATATTATGTTATATTCATTAATGATTTCACACGTTACACCTAGATTTACTTTCTGCACTCAAAGTCACAGGTTTTTGGAAAATTCAAAATATTTCACTCTATGGTGAAGACTCAATTTCGGGTTCCAGTTCAAACTCTCCACTCTGACTCAGGGAGAAATATCTCACAACATATTTTCATACATTTCTTTAGGGTTATGGGATTATTCATCAGACCACCTATTCTAATACTCTACAATAGAATCGGTTGGCTAAACGAAAAAATCATCATATTATTGAAACTACCAACACCCTAATGACAGATATGAGTATTTCTCGTTCTTTCTGGGCAAAAGCAATGTTACATTTAGTCTACTTGATTAACCGGATATCAACCAACGTTCTGAACAGTAAATCCCCATACTTTGTTCTCAACGGCTTACCTCCTGCATATTTCATGTTTTTGGTTGTCTGTTATGTTCACCTGGCTTCATGTGAGCGTAACAAACTATTTCCAAAAGTGATCAAATGTATGTAATTGGGATTTGGAGAAACTGAGAAGGATTTTCGATGTTATGATCCGGTTTCTCGTCGTGTTCGGGTTTCACGACATGTTTTTAGATAAACATATTGTCTTTCATTCATCTCTTCCTCCTTCGCACGCCTTAAAATCTCCTAGTCTAACCACCTTTCCTGATATTTCTTTTACCTCGAGTACTCCCCGTCGTCCGTTGCAAGTTTACTCGTGTCGACCACGTACAGGTCCACCACCTATTACTCAACTCGAACCTACTGTACTTGCTGCAGATCATGAACCTACCTCGATACGTTGTTCCGCTCGTGTACATCAAGCGCCTGATCACTTGATATACTCTCTGTCTGCCATGAATGCTACTCTGGATACTGTCTTTATTCTTACTTCATACTCTCAAGCAGCCACTTATGATTGTTGGAAGAAAGCTATGGCAGAAGAACTTGCGGCATTGGATGATAATCATATGTGGGATATTGTCACTCGACCCGCTGACCAACAGCTAATTGGTAGCAAATAGATTTATTCTGTCAAGCTCAAGTCTGATGGATCATTAGATCAATATGAGGCTCGACTTATCGCTCAGGGATACAAACAGGAATATGGAATTGATTATAATGAGACATTCGCTCCCATGGCCAAGATGAAAATTGTTCATACTCTTCTGGCTATATCTTCCGTTTGGTCTTGGCCACTTGCTCAGATGGATGTGAAAAATGCTTTTCTTTATGGAGACCTCCAAAAAACAGTATATTTAAAACTTCCTCTTGGATCTTTAATCCCTGACAATAAGTTATGTCGCCTAAAGAAAACCCTATATGGCCTCAAACAGACACCTTGGGCATGGTTCCAACAATTTCACGATATTGTTATAGGTGCTGGCTTTACTTAAAGTAGTCATGACCCATCTTTATTTTTGCGCACCACTACTCGCGGAATTGTCATTGTTCTCATTTATGTTAATGACCTACTTCTGACTAGTAGCGATACTACTGGCATCTCAGCTTTAAAGGAAGTTCTGCAATCATTCTTCAAGATGAAAGACCTCGGCCATCTAACATACTTTCTAGGGCTTGAAATTTCACGTTCTAAATATGGGATCCTGGTCAGCCAACGTAAATATACCAAGGATCTTTTTGCCTTGTCATCATTAACAGATCAGAAGACAGTTCAGACTCTCTTAGAACTTAACGTTCAATATGGCCATGACGATGGTGATCTACTTGCACAACCCGACTTGTACTGCCGTTTGGTTGGGAGTCTGGTTTACTTAACTATGACTCGCCCTAATATTGCCTACGCTGTCCAAGTAGTCAGTCAATTTGTTTCTGCTCCTCGGACTCTTCATATGACTGCGGTGTTGTGCATCCTACGATACCTACGTGGAACTCTACATCGATCATTGTTCTTCTCCTCTACGGTGACTCTGGACCTTCATGCTTATTTGGATGCTGATTGGGCTTGTTGCTCTCTCACACGAAAATCTACCACTGGCTACTATATTTTTCTCGCACTTCATCATCTCTTGAAAGTGTAAGAAGTAGGCCATTGTTTCCAAATCGAGCACAGAAGCTGAGTTTCAGGCGATGTCCGCTGCATGTAGTGAGCTTATCTAGTTACGTGAACTTCTTTCCGACTTGGGCATTCCTCTGCAGAATCTTACACCACTCCATGTCGATAATCTAAGTGTCATTTAGATTGCCTCTAACCCGGTTTTTCATGAACAGATGAAGTATATTGAAGTTGACTATCACTTTGTCCGCGAGAAATTTCAATCTGGGCTCATTTCTCTTCCGCATGTTGCATCCCATGATCAGATTGCCGACATTCTCACTAAGTCCTTCACTTCTGCACGTCACTCATTTCTAGTTGACAAACTATTACTTATCGATGACCAGCATTAGTTTGAGGAGGGATGTTAAACAAGCTCACATGTCTTGTATACCTTATATACCTTGTATAGTTCGTTTCCATATGTGGAGGATTCTGATTTTATTATTTTCCTTGTATAAATGACTGTAATTTCTATATATTCAACCCCTTGGAGTTGTCTCAAATACAGAAAATTTTTCAGCTCCTCTTTGTTTTCACTGATGCTAACAGACAAATCGCTTTCATAAAAGTCGGAATGGCTAATGTCACAGCTGTACCCAACGATAAAATAAGGAAGTTGAGGTTTCTTGTAGCTGGGCTTATACCGAGCAATATTCTGGCGGTATTGTTTACAGTGCTCGCCCTCTACTTGTATGTTTCTCGCAGTCCCAAGACAAGGGAACCCATTTCCAGTGAAACAAACCTGCGGGCATATACATACAAGGAGTTGAAAGAAGCGACAGACGGGTTCACAAGAAAGCTCGGCCGTGGAGCTTTTAGAACCGTTTACAGTGGTATCCTACAGTCAGAGGGCGAACAGATAGAGGTAGCCGTGAAGCAGCTAGAGAAGGTTATAGAAGAGGGCCAGAAAGAGTTCAAGACCGAGCTGAGAGTAATCTGTCGGACCCATCACAAGAATCTGGTTCGACTTCTGGGGTTCTGCGATGAGAATAGTCACAGACTTTTGGTTTATGAGTTGATGAAGGGTGGCTCTCTATCTGATTTCCTTTTCAAAAGGGACAATAAGCCCAGCTGGGGTGAAAGGGCCGAAATAGCTCTTGGGATCACTAGAGGCCTGTTATACTTGCACGAGGAGTGTGAAACCCAGATCATCCACTGCGATATAAAACCGCAGAACGTGCTGCTCGACACAAATTGCACCGCCAAGATCGCAGATTTCGGCTTGGCAAAACTTCTGATGAAAGATCAAACTCGGAGCAGTACCAATATCAGAGGGACAATGGGGTACATGGCACCTGAGTGGCTCAAGAATTCACCCGTAACAATGAAGGTAGATGTTTATAGCTTTGGTGTCATGTTGCTCGAGATCATTTGTTGCAGGAGGCACATCGATCTGGATAGGGTCGAAGAAGAGTCTGAGGATGCAGATTTATATATAACAGACTGGGTCATAAGCTGTATGAAGGCTGGAGAACTGCGGAGGTTGGTGGAGCAGGAGGAAGAGGTCTTGAGTGACTTGAAAAGGTTTGGAAGGATGGCCATGGTGGGATTGTTGTACGGTGTGGACCCTGACCCAGGTCTTAGACTATCCATGAAGAGGGTGAGACAAATGTTAGAAGGGACATTCGACGTAGGCGTCCCACCTCTGGTCACTGCATAAGCATTTTATGATATGATCTAATGTGTTTGTTACTCTCTCATGTGCACCTGCATCACATAGTTGCAGTTGCAATCTTGCCTGATTTCATGTTAGGCTAGTTTTCTATGTTATATATGTTTTAACCTGGCAGAAATGTAAGAACAAGTCAAATGCAAATGAATAAGGAATTGAGATCATATAGAAGTTGAGCTTAAATCAGGAGCTTATATTTAATGGAATTACAAATCCTAAGAAAAAAGGCTCAAATTTTACATGATTTCTGAGGAGCAAACATGAAATTTTTCATCAAAAAATTCCATACTTGCATTGTCATCGAAGCCAGCCAGGAGTAATTTTCGTCTTACTGGGTGGCAGAACATCGAATATCTCGTTAGTTAGAAACAATGAACCATCCAGTCTGATAATGACGTTCTGCAAAAGTAGATAGATGATATGCCCATACGCTCTGTCTACATGACAAATGAGAATTGATCAGTACTTCCAGAGTGAGAAAGTACTTTAGTTTCACAGCTTCTACAATGATGTAACATACAGCAAGAGTTGATATGGAGAAATTGAAAAATGAAAAGAATTAAGGAGAAATTTTACTATGGTGGGGGGTTGTTGTGTAGCTGATTCCTGCTCAGTGGACTATATTTTGCTGTCGTGGGGGTGCTGATGTGTGGTGGGTGCTGTCAGTTGTGCGGAGGTTTCTATGTTGCCTGCGGATTGGCCTTCTCCCTCCTTTGTTGAGGGGGAATGGGTGCTTCTTTTTTTTCTTTTTTTCTTTTTTTTTTTCTTTGGAGGAGGTACTTGGGTTGTTGTTTTTCTGTTGATTTCAGAGGCTGTGTGGATGGCTGATGCCTGCTGTGTGATTGTCTCATGACGCTGGATATGGCTGGTTGTTTGCGTCCTATTAAATGGTATCGAATTGCATTAGATGGGATTAACACCATTATTCCACAATAATTACATGTATGTAAATATCATGGTAGTTTGACCATCCAATTCCCATGTTTGGGATCATATTTTTCCTTAGGCAAAAACATCGGATTAAGAAAAACTCCCATTTAATGGACCATAGAATTTCCATCAATGGACCAAGTTTACAATTGATGTCAGTCACTTGTATACATAAAGAGCTCAAATGTCATGTGTAAAGGATGCATATGCATGGACCACAGGAATAAAACACATGCATAAATGTAGAATGGGCCGAGAGATGCAGTGGATTTCAAAATCCACCAGAAATCCCACATGTGACCAAATGCAATTCCATTCCACCTAATCTCCTTCCTTCCCATGGTCTCCAACCGATAGGATGGAATGGTCTGACCACTTATGAGGTCAACTTAGACTAATGAACACATGCTTCCTGGCCTGAGGTTGAAAGGTAGTGTTGATGCAAAAATACGGCTAACCCTCTCTAGACCCTCGAGTGCCTGCCCAAAGAACAAACAAGGAAGACCCTGGCTAGAGCAGGGGACTCTCCAATGCCAAAGTCAAGAACCTGGGTCTACTAGCATACTAGGGGTTTATGCCTAGAGATTGTGCATACCTCTCCCTGTAACATCCCGAACTTTTCAATATCGAGTATTGAAAGTCCTCGAGTGTTACCGTAAACTTAACCTATTATGTACATGTGTACAGTACCAATCTAGCTAACCTAACCTTACATCCATCCTCCAACGTGAATCTGACCGATTAAGGATGATTTTCATCCATAAATCAAGTCATCTGACCGCTGATCATGTGGTATGATAAACGTACCTTCCCTCGACTAAATCGCTGAATAACTCTTTATCCATAATGATTTGAATGTAAGTTCTTTTGTAAGGATTGTTTAGAAATGGACATAGAACCACGTAGAACCATTAGATTTCACAAAACTCCTAGATCGACAATAATTATGAAAATGCCATTAACCTAGACCCCTAAATTCTAGATCACATAGTTCCCATGATCCGTTTCATGTAAAATTTTATACCAAGCCTAATTGTCATAAATTAACCATACGCGTCAAATTTCAGCCCTTGGATCATAGTAAACTAGCTATTTGACCTCTACATCAGTTCGTACACTTATCGGATCAAGATTCTGATCCGTCCATCTTATTCATACTATATGAATATGCTTAACCCACCATTAGAATTAGAATCTAAGAAACTTTCACATGTAAGAAAGTCATTCGAATCTAACATTATATAAGCGCTACCACTAATCACTCTAGAAACCTATTTTATATCTATCCGTTTACAAAACTAACCGTACATCAACCCACATACATGGTGGAGTGTATTTTATCAAGACCTCATATTTTTAACAAGTCATCTGACTACCCATCCTGATTGGATCTGCCAAGTGGGCCATCCGAATATCAAGGTGAATCGGTCATTATGAAGACCTTCGGGTTTAAGTCCAAACTACCTGGTAACTTATCAATCAAAGGTGTACAAATGTTATTTCAAGTTACGGAGTGTGTAAGCCACTGAAAGAGCATCTTGGACATCCTAAGGAGATTGGGGCTCAAATTTTATCGATGGAAAGAGCATGAAAAATGGGGGATACCCGCCAAATTTCAGGACATTTGGACAGTACACTCTGATATAATAAAAATTGGAAGATGATTAGAAAATGAATGGCAAATTTGTAATTATAGGATGTAAAGTGACCACGTGAAGATGGTTTTAACGTGAATATCATTTAACGCATTAGTGCGGCCCACCTAAAGCTCGGATTTACTTCAAATTTGGGATCATGGGTTGGTACGGCGTGCCAAAGCCGGTGAATGGAATGGATCCTTGGAAGTCATCACAAGTGGACCCCACTTGATTTTTTTTTCAGCCGTGCATGCAAGTGAAGAATTTACGTGAAATCATGCACCTAGTTCAATGTGAATTCAGTCCATGTTGATTAAAATGTGGCCCACCTAGGATATGAATGTGTCCCATATTTTGGCCCCTGGCCTAACATCATCTTACAAAACTGATGGAAGGAATGGATTTTCTATAAACTATAATAGTGGACCCCACCTATTTTCAACAACAACATAAAGAAACCTTCGAAAACTGGAAGTGACTATGGTTTCTACCACCATGTCTCTACAACATGTGGACCCAATCATCTGGTAAATTCCAGGGACTATTTTACCCGTTGACATTCAATTTCAGAACAATCTGACCATTAGATCGATAAGAATCTACCGTTAGAGCTAGGAATTGACCCGCATAGCCCACCTAAACTTTAGATCTGCCTAAGGTTTTGCTAGAAGACCTTAGTAGAACTACCAAAATGGAATGAACGGAGTGGATTTTATGTAAGGATCATGATGGACCCCACCTCGAGTCACGAGTGCACAGGAGGAATGTGCACTCGCTGTGCACTGTACGGAGCTACTCGGTCAAACTCCTCTGACTCGCACCTTCCCAAAACAGAGAGTTTTCTCTCTCTCGCTGATTTCGTCGAACGACGGACAGCGTCTTTTGGGACGCACTACTGCCCACCGTCAATGATCAGACGAGTGATCTGATCCGTCCATCAGGTGCGGCCTTCAGTCCTGACCAAAACCTTGTGACTCCCACCTGCTGGAGCATCCACACAAGCACACGAATCTTGCTTCAAGCAGGCCCTATAAACACACCACTTCACAAAAATGGAAACTGCCACGCTGGTAATCCGCGTGCTCTACCTTCCCTATATCTCAGTCGTTCTTTTAAGACTACCCTAACCATCCATTTCAAAACCACCTTGAAGTTTTCTACCCACAGTAACAAAGAAAACCACAGGCGGTTTGGTTCCGCTAGCTGTATTTGGAAACCGCTGTCAGCCAACTCAATCCTGGCCGTTTATTTTTCATCTGACGGCTTGAACGGGTCAGGGAAAGGTGTAGAAGAGAGGGGATTTAGTTACAGCGTCCTCCCGTCTTGTTAGTGCAGCCGCCCGAGAGAGTTGGGCTGAGAGCTTCCAAGTTCGAACCCACTAGCCAAACCTCCCCCAAGCTTCAAAACCTTCGTTCCATAAGCTCCCTGGTAAGCGTACAGACCTTCCCTAGCTGATGGATTAGAGAAAGAGGCAATGCATGACGATCTGCCATTAATGGCAGCTCATCTTCCTCATTGGAACTGCGTCGAGTTGTCTCAACTCGGGGCGAAATCAGGTCGAGCCATGGGCTCTGTCAGGCCTCTAAAACAGTAGAAAAGAAATGAAAGAAAGAAAGAAGAAAGGGAAGAAAGAGAGAGAGCAGTGGTGTCGGGTAGCGGTGCAAAGGACTTGCTAACCGGTCGCGGCTGTGTTGACTCTGTGAGTTCCACCAAGTCTAGTCCGAGCCAAGGGCTCTACTGGTCCTCCAGAGAAGCAGGAACGATAGAGGAATAGGAGGAGAAGGAAAGAAATAGAAGAAGAAACAAAGAGAGAGGAAGGGAGGAAAGAAAAGAAATGGAGAGATGGGTCGCGGCCGAATCGAGACTCGCTGACGCAACTCGCCCCTGTTCAAGCCAGCATAATGGCTGGGTTTTCTCTTCTTTTAGGGAAATAGGGAAGGAAAAGAAAATAAAAAGAAAGAGTAGAGGAGAAGAAAGGGAAAAAGAAGAAGGAGAGGAACGTTGTCCTCTTCGTGGCACTCATTGGCGAGTCAACTGGGCTCGACTCGGCTGAGTCATAAGGCCTGGTCCAGTCCAGCTCCTTGCTGGTCATTCCCAAACGTGGGAGTTGAAAGAAAAAAAAATGGAGAAGAGTGGTTGTTGAGCCGAGTCAACTCAACTCGAACCTAGACAGCTAGGTGAGCCCACATTTGCTTCCTAAAATTAAATTATTTCAATTATTATTGTTACTGTTATTGCCAAATTATGGATTATTAGAGTTAGATATAATTAACCATTAGTAAATTTCATATATACTAAAATTAGTTATTACAGACAAAATCTCAATTATTAAATATAAGCGCTTTACTTCTCATATTATCACTAATTGTAGAGCACACTATTTAATTCTCATCAAATGATTATGAGTGTCACGTTAGCTAATATTAAGCATATGGTTAACATTAATAATTGTTTTGCAATTTCTAGTATTATTATTATTCGTAGTGGGTTGTTGTTAGGTAATTTAATATAATAGTAGCCATGGTTAATATTTCTAAATTAATAATCAATTTATTTGATTAACCTTAGCCACTTATTATTTCCTTGGATAATACCACTAATGG
This sequence comes from Magnolia kwangsiensis, assembly GCA_037074715.1. Taxonomy (NCBI): domain Eukaryota; kingdom Viridiplantae; phylum Streptophyta; class Magnoliopsida; order Magnoliales; family Magnoliaceae; genus Magnolia; species Magnolia kwangsiensis. The sequence continues at coordinate 106,845,719 of CM073581.1, forward strand.
CCACACAAAATAGAGTTATTCCATAATCTAAACCCAGAACTAAATTCTAAGACAAAGCCTTAATCGTATATTAAAACCCTAAAGGTAATCCAAACCTTAGGTTGTATGACTCTAGACCATAGATGGTCTTCTAGAATCCTGATTTAACCATGTAAATTCATAATATGTGGTAGGGTCCAGGTCTAAGGGCGTGCGCACTTCCTAATGACATTAGAAGGTGAGTCGACAAATAAGGTGATGATTCTTCCCCTTGAGCTTTCCATCTTCTCATTAGCTTAAGTTATAGTTTTTATTTAAATTCATATTTGATATCTCTCTTTATAATCATATGTGTTAGTTGGTAAAAATTGAGTTGTTGTATTACATGTTTTATGATTATCCTGTATAATTGTTCATGCTTTAGGAATTCTCATTGTGGATTGCTTATGAAACCTAAACTGGTACATTAGTGGAAAATTTTCACCTATAAATGTACACCTATACTTGGGATGTAACTTGATTGATGGTGATTACAATGGACCTTCGATCTAGTGGTTATTGAGTGGTGGCTTAAATGGAACATTGATGTGGGCCTACCATCCAGGGTTGTTGTGTCCAATGATTTTCAAGGATGATCTTTTATCGCATGGTTTTGATACTCTCTTTATGTGGCTTGTTTTGACAATTGCCTATGTGGCTTGTTTGATATCGCCCTATGTGGCTTGTCTGATATCGCCTTATGTGGCTTGTTTGATATCGCCCTATGTGGTTTTATTTTGATATTTTTTCTACATGGGTTCGATGTTTTATACTGTGCAACTAGGCGATGGTAAGCCCCATATGTTGTAATATGATTGGCCACTAGTCGATGAGTTTCCATTAAACATCCTAAGATGATAGTCTCATGGGCCGGGGATGGTGGTAATGGGATACTATGCCCAAGCCGTTGGCCTACACTAGGGACGAGCCCCCGTAGTGACCTTGAGCTTACCTAAATGTAACTGGACTAATAACGGTTTGACTAATCATACATCCATAGCATGTTGGCGATGACGGGTGGCTAATTCTGGATGCTGTAGCACATGCACTTAGGATTTTTGGAGTATCGTTTCGCTAGCTCCCAAACCACCGACTATCAACCCGTGTCCGACTGGATGATTTTCCTAGGTCGATGATTGCATGGGCGACGAACCCAAGTCTGGCTGGATGTGCATCCCCATGCATTTAAAAAGACTGCATCATGTATTATTTTGATTGCTTTATCATTTTATAACTATGCTTACCTAATGCGGCGGTGTGTAATCTTGAGGGGAATTCACACTGAGCTGGCCACTCATCCATCAAATATATAACCGTACAGGTAGAACAGGTGGCCCAGATGATGTATATTATCAGACATGACGAGGAGTTGTGCAGGTGCCACGGATGCACGACCATATTGCTAAGAGGAGCTGCGTGATCATGCGGCTTACATTTATATTCTTTCTGTTAATTCTTGTGTATGAAAATCTGGTAATCGTTCATGTTGGGACATTGGTTTGTATAAGTCATTATGGGCTACTTGTATATTTGAAAGGTAATGAAACTTCCTTTATGTTGATTTGTTCACTCTACACTCATCTGCCTACTCTGATAAAAGAATATATATATATATATATATATATATATATATATATATATATATATATATACACTCAAATTTGACCATACTTTAAGGTTAACACTCGGGTTCTTAGGAAATGAGTCATATACTCGGGTCCTGAAAACACGGATCATTACAGTTGGTATCAGAGCATAGTTTGGACAAACTTGGCCTTGGAAAGTGATCTTATACAAACCTTAAATGTCTCAAGCTAGGATGTTTTGAATTTAGAAATTGAACTTGGGTAAATCTCCCTTAAACTTAGAAGAATGATTGAGAACGTAGAAACCCAAACTTAGGTTCCCTTAGAAGTAACTTGGCAAGTAATATAAAATTCTATCTATGCATAGAATAATTTGAGAATGTAGAAATTCAAAACCTAGGTCCCCTTAGAAGTTATTAGAATAACCATTTGAACTCATTTGAATTTCTCCTGTAGTTATGAGAAATTGAGAATATAGAAATTTTAGATCTTAGGCCCCTAGCACATTGTTGGATAAACTTAGGACTTGGGAATGGAACTTAGATTCCCTTGGAAATCTCATGTTTGGTCAATTGAACTAGAAGTTAAACTTAGGTACTGTGGAAGAACAAATGCCCACCATGACGTATTTGAGATCCAATGAGAACATTCCTTGGACTTGACCCTTGGTGAACAAATTTTATAAATCTAGAAATTTGAACTTCTTTAAAGATTTTGTAGTTAGAAATGATGTTGTTGCCATCTCTAGGGAACGAAACAACCTTAGGCATTGTAAGAAAATCCCATTACTCACCACATCGTACATTAGGTCAGTCGTGGGTCAGTTGCGAATGTTCCCCAAACTTGAAGAATCATAGTAGGGGTTATAGTTTAAATTCCCTAATGCATCTCGTTAATTAGAGTCAAGAGTTTTCATGAATCTCAACACTTAAGATTAATTAGTGACGAAGTCGTAGAATTCTGAGTAAATTTTCAACCTGAGACTAAGCATATTAGAACTAGATTTGAGATCCTAGATAAATTGCCAAAATAAACTCAAGTTCCATATGGAAATCCTGGTCTTGAAACTTCTAAGTAGTGCATTAGGTGATCAGAGCGCGCAGTGGAAACGTAATGAGCCACATAGACTTGAGGATATAAGACTACATGATATTTTCTCAGGATCCAGAATAATTGGGATCACGGATTGATGGAACCATATTTAAATAAAGTTTACATGGTTTGACTCAAATTCTAAGTCCTAGCAAATCTCAATGACTCCAATACTCTGATCAAGTAAAGGATCGAGATTTAACAAGATTATGAATGGATACCAAAATCCTCTGTCTTGCGCAGACAGATGATTGATATATCGGGCTCAAACCTACTACGACCATCTATTCGTGTTTGCCTGAATATTGGAAATTTGAAATCTTTAAGGGGGGTAGGTTGCAATGACTCTTGTTCTAGTAGTGAGTTATGAGCACTTATATAAATAACCTTAATATAGAAAACAAGCAGATGCATATGGACACCATAAGATAGATTGTGTTGAATCTCGAGGATGAGATTCTCTTTAAGGGAGGTAGATTGTAACATCCCGAACTTTTCAATGCCGAGTATTGAAAGTCCTCGAGTGTTACCGTAAACTTAACCTATTATGTACATGTGTACAGTAACAATCTAGCTAACCTAACCCTACATCCATCCTCCAACATGAATCTGACCGATTAAGGATGATTTTCATCTATAAATCAAGTCATCTGACCGCTGATCATGTGGTCTGATAAACGTACCTTCCCTCGACTAAATCACTGAATAACTCTTTATTCATAATGATTTGAATATAAGTTCTTTTATAAGGATTGTTTAGAAATGGACATAGAACCACGTAGAACCATTAGATTTCACAAAACTCCTATATCGATAATAATTACGAAAATGCCATTAACCTAAACCCCTAAATTCTAGATCACATAGTTCCCATGATCCTTTTCATATAAAATTTTATACCAGGCCTAATTATCATAAATTAACCATACACGTCAAATTTCAGCCCTTGGATCATAGTAAACTAGCTACTTGACTTCTATATCGATTCGTACACTTATCGGATCAAAATTATGATCCGTCCATCTTATTCACACTATATGAATATGCTTAACCTACCATTAGAATTAGAATCTGAAAAACTTTAACATTTAAGAAAGTCATTCGAATCTAACATTATATAAGCCCTACCACTAATCACTCCAAAAACCTATTTTAAATCTATCTGTTTATAAAACTAACCGTACATCAACCCACATACATGGTGGAGTGCATTTCATCAAGACCTCATATTTTTAACAAGTCATCTGACTACCCATCCTGATTGGATCCACCACATGGGCCATCCGAATATTAGGGTGAATCGGTCATTATGAAGACCTTCAGGTTTAAGTCCAAACTACCTGATAACTTATCAATCAGAAGTGTACAAATGTTATTTTAAATTACGGAGTGTGTAAGCCACTGAAAGAGCATCTTGGACATCCTAAGGAGATTGGGGCTCAAATTTGACAGATGGAAAGAGCATGAAAAATGGGGGATACCCGCCAAATTTGACCTATCCACTGAGGTTAAGCTCGACTAAACGTTGGAGGCGAGTCCGGCCTGATGCTGAGGGATCGAGCTCCTCAGTTGGGCTTTGGTCCGTTGAGGTCGAGCTCAGCTTGAAGCCAAGAGATGAAGCTCTTCCTGGTCGGTTAGGGTTGGACCTGTTGCTTGTTAGGGTGCTTGACCTGGCCTGTTATCAATAGGTCAGTGTATTTTCCCATAATAGGTAGAATCAAGATCGATCATGATCAAGATTTGAAGAGCAACGAGCGCCGAACTCTTGAGCTGAGGCCATGACACCATATGTGTCCGAGCTCATACCGAGCATAACTGGTCCCCGAGGGATGCTCGGATTTGCACAATTTGCCCAGCTAATCGAGGGCTCGGCCTTGACAGACGGCATGAAGACCAACCAATTCAACGAGATCAAGGGAATGTTCATCCAAAATGACGATTCTCGTTGAGGAGATGAACCCGTCCTCCATTCCTAAGCACAAACAGGCCAAGGAATTGCTCAGTCGACTAACGCCAGTCAACTCGGAAGTCCACCTTGAGCCGACTGTTGATGCAAAAATCTGGTCGGCCCTCCCTCCTCGTCTTTTAGAACCTACACCAAGAGAACTGGCAAAGGTGACCCTGGCTAAGCCGGGGGACCCTCCGATGCCTAAGTCAGGACAAGGGAATCAAGGTCTAAGCCGATAGTAGAGGAGAGAGCACTTGATCTTCGCGTACCTGTAGATATGGCGTGATGTGCTATTTATACTTGCTTGTGGAATGTTCCGGATCCGATAATCTCGGCACGATCAGGGGGATTCCCAGATTGTGGAGATACCGTCCGCAATCTATTGATTGTGTAGCGTATCCGGCGAGTAGTGCGTATCTGCGAGTGAAGTTATCGGACACGTTCGGTCGTGACAGTTTCCATTTTTAGCGACCGGGGTATGCGCCTCTGAATATCGACTCGGCTCGGCTTAGCTCGTCCGTCTATAAAGTAAAGGCCAGCCTCTAAATCAAATGACATCCGACCCGACCCGTCTGATCGGAAAATCCGTTATCCGATCGGACTTACAGGACCCCTCCGAGCTGAACCTTGCTCTAAGGCACGTGTCGTTGTTGTGATGCTGAAATCAGATCAGATGGGTCATGCCTCGGACGTAATGGCGCTGAGTCGGCTCAGACTCACAGTCAGATTGATGGGCTCGGATCTCCCCATAACAGAAGCCCCCTACTCTTTAAGTTTGCTTGCAGGCTTGGAGAGTACTCTTGTAAGAGATTTCCCGCTCATACTGCGACCATGCTGTAATAATGACAGATTTCAAATAACGCGCGTACTAATCGCATCGGTTGACGCGTGGCGACGGTTACGATTTCGAATCTCTTTCCCGCCTATGAGAGGTTGCCACGCAGGCCGAGGAGGCATGCACGCGACGGTTCCGACCGTTCGGGCGTCGCTTCGCATACCAAGGTACGCTGCCCGGTGTCAGAGCCGTACCGACGGTTCAGTACTCCTCAATGAGATACGGCCATGTGTGCTCGAAGATCACCTCGTGCCGATTCGACTACGGCATTAAGGCTCGCCATCAATACAGAATTCCTTCGTTGCCTATATGAGGCACCCCGAATTTTCATCCATGACTTTACATTCTGAATTAGAAGAGCATACTGAAGGAAGCGATTTTCAACGAGGCGATTCCAGCCGAATTTGAAGTTTTCAGTAGAAGGCGATTTTCGGCAGTCATCCCCGGTGAGTCCAGTTGATCTCCATCCTTCGTTCTACCATGTCTTCCGACCTCGAGATGGTTCGTGAATATGCCGATGACTCCAAGCCGGGGAGTTCTGAAAGTGGGAGTGGGGCTTCCGAAGGCTCTTTCGAGACCACTCTCCCATACCCCCCGCCTCGAAGGCAAAAGACATTGGGCTCTAAAACCAAGCAACCTAGCAAGAAGAGGGCCACCCGAGCCCACCGAGTCGAGACCACTGCCACCACCGAAATGCCCGCGAGTTTGAGCGCCCGAAGGTAGTCCCAGGAGGTTCTGTTATATTGAAACTCAGATGGAGTGGATCCGTTTGGAGTTTCAAATCCCTAACTCCGTTCAGATAAGGACCCTTGGGCCTATGGACGCGACTGGTGCTCCTGTCGAAGGGGAAGTTGCTATCTTCCTTTGTGCGCTGCAGTGCGGGGTCCGGCTCTCACTCCACCCCTTTATCAGGAAAGTTGCGGCTTACCTTGGGCTGGCTCCTAGGCAATTTATCCCGAACGCCTGGAGGGTGATGATTTCCGCCTACATCATCTAGAGGTAAGTTGGGAACTCCGAGCTGACCCCAGAGAAACTTCTAAGTCTGTACCTGGTCAAGCATGATAACAACGATCCATGGTACTATTTTGCGACTCGAGGGAGCAAAGGGTCGGGACTGGTAATTAACCTGCCGTCCTCCAACAATGACTGGAAAAATAAGTGGTTCTGGGTGGCAGGCGAATGGGAGGCGCCAAGGGCCGAGCTAAGGACCTCAACGGCTTGTATTCCGACCCATTTTACCAAACCAGGTCGAACTTCATCTAATATCTCAATTACATTACTACCTTGGTTTTCGCCTATTTCAATTGAAGTATTTCCTTTTACAGCTTTTCCAAACGGGTTGCCGCTCCTCGACTCAGACCAGAAGAATCGCATTACGAAGGCCAGAGCGCGATCGGAGACGCTTCACTCATGGGCTGATCTGATTACCACGGCCAACCTTCACTGGTCTGGGCTTTGCAAGTCCCAGCCTTTGTCCACATCCCTCAGTAAGCTGTCCTAATCTCTCTGATGAACCTCGCTTCGGTTACTTAGTAGTTGATACTGTCTTTTTCTTTCGCAGGCATGGCCGAGGCGTCCGACGCTCGGAAGAGGAAAGTAGCTCCGTCTACGGCAGAGTTGTTGAAGGAGACCCCCCAAGTGAAGATCACTCGGAAGAAGCAGGTCCCTCCTCACGAGGGAGAAACTTCCGTCGCGCCGACCCCAGCAGCCCCAACCCCGAGACTGGCCGGCTCTGTTCCCGCGGTGCCGACCCCAGCCCGCCCTAGTACTGTCGTGGCTCCTCCGGCAGTTTTGCGCCCGATGGTACCTCCTCCTTTGGGGCTCGTCCAAGCGACCGTGGCGGCCACCCCAGTCGTCTCGAGCCCTGTTGTTCCTCACGCTCCTGCCAGCGTCGTTTCCCCCATCGCGAAGACTCCCGTCGCAGCCTCCGAGCCCCCCATTGCTGTCCCTTCTTCCTCCGAGCGGGAGGAGGCCATGAGAATAGCCGACAACATGATTTCCCCTCCCGAGGTCCGAGGAGATGTCCGCACCAAGGGTCAGAACTCGGCCGGTAGTAGGGTGGGAGCTCAGGAGGCTGTAGTCTCGCCCCAGGTGGGGATGAGCAGTGAGAGGCTCGAGCCAGGCTACCATATGGCCTGCTTGGCTCCGTGGGCCACCAAGCACGCCCCTGAGGAGGACATTGCTCGAAATCTAGGCAGGTCGGAGGGTGGCTTTCTGAACGACTTAGCGGCTGTGCTACACGGTACACCTCCGAGACGATTCTCTCGTATTGTTGTTGTATGTGTTTTCTTGGATGTTGATTCTTATTTCCTGTTCAGGTTGTCCCGGTATTGCTTTCGATTCGGGAGAGAGCACAGGAGCATCAGAGGAGGGAGGTGGAGTTCGAGACCCTCAAGGCCGAGACGACGGCCTTACGAGATGAATCTTCCCTTTTGAAGTCCAAGCAGAATGAGCTACGCCGGCAGCTTTCGGATGAGAAGACCAAAGTAAATCGACTGCACGGAGTCATCGTCGACCTGGACTATACGGAGCTGTAGCTGCAAGAGAGGGCAGATAATCTCAAGGCTAGTGGCGATGCAACGACCGCCGAGCTGACCCGTGCCAGGGCTCACACAGATTTCTTGGACATGGAGACTGCTCGGCTAGGTGAAGCCTTGAAACGCACCAAGGCCGAGGCGGCTGACGAGCGAACCCGAGCTATCGCCCAGGCTGTGGAGACTCAGCGGGTCAGAGATGAGACTTCTTTGGCTGCAGCAGTTGCCGCTACAGTTGAAGACTTCAAAACCTCTAAGGAGAGGGATGCCGAGGCAGCGACGTTTTACAACCGCGGCTTCGACGCTTGTATCGAGGTGGTCTTGGGTCTATACCCAGACCTCGACCTTGATCATCTTTTGCCCGAGGACCCTGAGGACATCCCCGCCGAAGCCCCCCAGTCGAATCAAGCCCCTAATGCCCAAGCACCTCCTCCAGCATGAAGGCTTTGTGTCTTTTCTCTCTCTTTTTTTTCCTTGGACTGTCGAAATATTTATTTATTTTTTGATGTACTTATCCCTCCGAGGGGATTTAATGAGAAACATTTCTCGGGTTGATTCGTTCTGAGATGTTGTCAAGCCGACTTCTTTACAGGTCTGGTCCCTTTCATTCTGTCGTATATCGAGCCGAGCACTCCAACGGAGAGTCGGGTCATTATTAGGCTTTTTCCCCCAAGGGGATGCCTCGTCGATCCTTCATGGGATTAGGTTCCAATCCTTTAAGGGATCGGACCATTAGATTCACATTCGTATTGATAAGATAATTGAGTAGACACCTGAAGTAGAATTGAACTTTTATTAAGAGCCTTAAAGGCTAGTCGCTCGAAGGCATACACTTTATTATGAGCCTTAAAGGATAGTTCCTCATGGGTAGTAAATCTTCAGGTGCTCATGAAAGGGCCTAGCTATATGCCCTAGAGGGAGGGTGAATAGGGCAATGCTAAATAAAACTAATAACAGCGGAATAATAAAAGATTTAAAGCACAATGCTGAAAATAAAATAATCACAATAGCCTAAAATAAAGAGATTGATACTTTATCAGTTCTAAGGACAACTTTACATCAAAAACCAGAGGTTTAAGGTAGGACAATCTTATTTCTAGAACGTCCTTAGTATCACAAACCAAAGAGGAATAATAAGTAATGAAATCAAAATAACTTGCGAAAAATAAATCCTAAGTTATTACAACATTCCCCACAAATGCTTGGAATAAAAAAAAATTACAATCATTCATTCACAAACACATTACACAAAACGGAAAGAATAAAAGAATGCACATCCACAATACAACGATATATAGTGGTTCGCCTATGTGTACACCGACTGTTATCCAACAGCCACATAGATTGCTACTCCACTCCTAATATCCTCACACAGGGAATATTAGCATGCACTATCAAAATAGGTTTCACAGGTTCACCTAAAATCTTCACAATTGTGTCTTTGATCTCGGGCTTACACAATCCAAAAATCCCACAATCTGAGTTTTCTGGCTCTCCTCAGATAACCACTACAATGAAATTTTTCTAACGAATCTTACAAAACATGTAAAAATACCTGTATCACCTTTTGAAGAAGCCCGATAGAACCAATCGGAGTAGAAGTTCGATTCGACGTTCAAAGTCCAATACTCACTTTAAGAATGGTTTTAAGTCTAATTGATTTTAGATCAAACGGGCTAGATCTATTTGATTTTGAATCCAAGAAGAAAGAATATCAGAAATTTCTCTTTTCTAATAAGATTGGAAAGTAGATCAAAATCAAATAAAAATAAGCTAGCAAAAGAAATATTAAATAAGCATAAAGTAGCTTAAAATAAACACAAACTTATCTCAGAGAATAGCCTAAAGAATGCTTGAATAGAATTGATTTGAAGTGCTAAAACTCTGAAGTTCGTGCTCTATTTATAGCCTGAAAAATCTCATCTACGACTACTCTTAGGATCCTAGGACTGGTCGTAGCATCAAAGATTTCGAAAGATTTCTGCGGGATAAGATTTTCAGTTCCACGACCGGTCCTGGGCCACCTACGACTGGTCGTGGGTCACCTACGACCGGTCGTAGGACCCCAAAAATGGTTGTTGGAGTTTGAGTCGTAGGGCTACGACCGGTCGAAGTATGAGTCGTAGAACTTTCAGGACTGGTCGTATGATGTCCAGGACTGGTCATAGGACAGCTAGAAAGATCCAAAAATCTTTAACTACCTAGGACTGGTCCTGAAAAACTTAAGACTGGTCGTAGCAAAGCTAGGACTGGTCTTGAAGTCCCTAGGACTGGTCTTAGAACACTCCAAACAAGCATATTAAAATATATGAGTTATGTATCTGGAATGACCTACGGTAAAGCCCATCCTAAGGTCAATCTAAGGTCAAACAAACCTTAATAGTGAGATGGACATTGAAAGTTTGTTCACTCAGATGACCCTAAAGAGAAGCTTGTGAATATATAAAACTTGTAGTAGGCTTTCATGAGCTTTATCTTGACTTGACAAAATCTTCTAGTAAACTTAAACTTGATCAAATCTTGAACATGCAACCTTGAAAATTTCTATTCATGATTTCTTCATCCAAGACTTGAAAACTTTCTTCATTTAAGATCTTGTCTTGAAATGCGATGTCTTGATATGTCTTGATTGCAATGACTAGTCTTCAAACATAAAACACATGATATACAAGACATAGATACAGGTTTTGGCACCACAAAATTTGACAACAAAAGGGATATGAAATCATAGCACTTACAATCTCCCCCTTTGTCAAATTTGTGACAAAACCCATATCATCAAAGATAATAAGGAATGATAAGCCATGAAATCACAAAATACTCTACTCCCCCTGAGTAATACGAGTATTGATCATATAATCAGTACACAACATGAAAACCTCAAGACTTCAATCCACATATCCATCAATCCACATATCCTTCTCAATCAATACAAACAAAGTTACTCCCCCTATCCGTATTACTCCCCTTTTAGCAATGCGTACTACTCCCCCTTTTTGTCACAAAATGACAAGGAAAAGGCATAATAGGAAGGAGAACATAGAAAATAAAAAAATGAGAAAGAGATACGAAAGGACATCATATAAATCTTAAGCATCAAGTCATAATCCATTATCCAAAAGACAATACCCAAAAGATAATGTTATCAAACCATAATACATATCCAAAATAAAAAGATAATGTGAAACTATCTAGAAGATAATTCACCTAATCTGATCCAGAGGAGGGAGCAGGGATAGTTGGATCAATCTGGTGTAAGCCCTTATTTATGCGACGAAGATATTTTTGCATGTACTTGAATCTCATATCATGGGCTATATTCATATTATCAACTTTTTCCTCCAATGAACAAAGGCGTGCATCAAAACCAGATGGATCATAATCTGGATCATTAGGTGAATCAGTTTCAATATCATCAAATATGTCATCCATATTAATATCTTGAGGAAGATCGCCATCTTCCCTTTCGTTTCCAGCATCACCACCATCACCACCAACACCACTAACACTAGCTTCATCAAATTGGCCAGGAAGCAGATCCAACTTCATCTTATTAATATTGGAATTGTTGAAAATAAGATGATGAATTGGTGCCTCATTAACAGGTTTATCGACAAGCAGGTGAATGGCTAGAACAGTCATAAGATAACCGAATGGAATATCACTATGACCCGGATGGAGACGAAACTAAATAATGAAATAACAGATTAAGGATGGAAGACAGACCTTCGTACCAGAAGCAATAGAATACAACACACGAACCATGAAAGAAGTCAACTCAGTTTTATTACCGGACCGAGGATATACATTGAAAATGAAGAAACGATGTAATATTCTGTATTTGGGTAACAGATACTTTGCAGGGAGCGCATTCCCTTTGTGAGTCCAATGCACATCAATTTTGCATAAATCTCTTGTTAACATGCATTTTTTCGATTCAGATGGTTTGTCGTATAAAGTGTGAATCGATATTCCTTCATCATTGACAGGTATATCCATAATACCTGATATCAAATGACGATCTACTTCAAAATTTTCTTCTCTAGTATCAATTAAAAATGTTAAATTATCAAGAGAAAATTCAGAGATGCATGCTACCATTGATTGGGCAATGGACTGGTATGCAGGTCCACCCCAAAGCAATATGTTAGTCCAACCTACAGATTCAAGAAGGGGGATGACACCATATGGAGCAATGTGATTTAGATCAGCGGTATGCTCAACAATAATGTTACAGACACGTAAATCTCTTACATCTTGAGAATCATCTTCAGGTGACCGAATGTGCCGTTTAGTTATCGGTGCAGATCTGGATGAAGATGGACCACGGGATGTTTTCTTTTTTTCTCTAGCATCCATATTCAAAAAAATATACAAAGAGCAAGCAAGATGCACAAATGAAAGATGGGTTTTCTCTAGATCAGCAAATAGAGAGGAAACCCTTGAAAAACTCAACAAGAGATGAAATCAAGCTATACTATAAACAAATCAAAGCATAGAGAGCAAGAAACTTTGAAAAAAAAATGATGAAGTAGGACTTACTTTGAAGAAAAACTATAAATCCTATGACTGGTCGAGCCACGACTCGTCGAAGGTCGGTGTGAAAATGAAGAAGAAGGGAATTTTTCCCAAATTATAAGATGTTCACGAGCACTACGACCGGTCGAGTGCTGTCCACGACCGGTCGTACCACGACTGGTCGTGTACATCCACGACCGGTCGTGTATCGACCAAAAAAATCATTTTTAATGAAAAAATTTAAAATTTAAACAATTATAATATGAAATATTCAATGTAAAATGTCAAATATTAATTTATTAAAATATTCACTATGATACATGCAAGCAAGAATATTCAATGTAAAATGCACATACCAAGATCAAATTTTAATTTATTAAACCTGCTTTTGTCGAGCGGTTTAGTAAATATATAAGCAAGTTGAGTTTCGGTTGATATATATTCCAAAGAAATAACTTTTTCTTCAACCAACTCACAAATGTAATGATACCTAATGTCAATATACTTAGTACGAGAATGCTAGATTGGATTTTTGGAAATGTTTATAGCACTGGAATTATCACAATGTAGGATCATTGAATCTTGATTATTTTCATAATCGCTAAGCATGCGTTTCATCCAAACTAGTTGAGTACATGCATATCTAGCTGCAATATACTCAGCCTCAGTAGTGGAGAGTGATATTGAGTTTTGCTTCTTACTGAACCAAGAAACTAAGCAATTTTCAATGTAAAAACAACCACCACTGGTTGATTTTCTTTCATCTATATTTCCGGTCCAATCAGCATCTGAGTACCCAGTTAACTGAACACTAGTATCAAAAGGATACCAAAGTCCCAAGTTTATAGAACTTTCGACATATCTAATAATCCGTTTAACAGCAATAAGATGTGATTCCATAGGATTAGACTAATATCTTGCACAAATTCCAACACTAAATGCGATATTAGGTCTACTAGTAGTTAGATACAATAAACTATCAATCATACTGCGATATAGTTTAGGATCTATATCTTTACCTGAAGAGTCTTTTGAGAGTTTTAACGTTGTACTCATAGGAGTATCAAAGTTCTTACCATTTTCAAATCCAAACCTTTTAACTAAGTTTGAAGCATATTTGGTCTGGAAAATAAAAATTCCATCAAGTTGTTGTTTTACTTGTAACCCAAGGAAATAGTTAAGTTCGCCAACCATGCTCATTTCAAACCTTGATTTCATTAATTCTGTAAACTCAGTAGACATGTTAGAATAAGTAGAACCATAAATAATATCATCAACATATATTTGAACCATCAAAATATCATTGTTATTCTTCTTAACAAAAAGCGTCTTATCGACACTACCTACTTGAAAGCTATGACTAAGTAAGAATTTAGTCAATTTTTCATACCATGCCTTGGGTGCTTGTTTTAGACCATAGAGAGCCTTTTTGAGACGAAATACATGGTCAGATAACTTAGGGTCTTCAAACCCTGAAGGTTGTTCAACATACACTTGTTCATATAAATCGCCATTCAAGAAAGCGCTCTTTACATCCATCTGACAGATTTTAAATTTTCTAAAATATGCGATGAAAATAAAAAGTCTGATTGATTCAAGGTGATCGATTGAAGCAAAAGTTTCATCGTAATCAATGCCTTCAATCTGAGTGTACCCTTGTACAACCAGTCTAGCCTTGTTTCGTATAATATTTTCAAGTTCATCAGACTTATTTTTAAATATCCACTTTGTTCCAATAATGTGTTTATCTTTAGGTCTAGGAACAAGATACCAGACATCATTACGAACAAATTGATTAAGTTCATCCTGCATAGCAACTATCCAATTTTCGTCAGAAAGTGCTTCTTTTACGTTGACCGGTTCTATTTGGGATGTAAAACAAACATAATTACATATGTTCTCAAGTTGTTTGCGAGTACGAACTCCATTGAGAGGATTTTCAAATATTTGATTGATTGGATGATCTTTAACAGTCCTTGGTTCAGATTCTTTTTAACTTGATGAGATATCTTGATTGTCAATAATAAGAGTTTCATCATCATCTAAATTTGAGGCTGGTGTATTCAAATGATCATCAATGACTACATTGATAGATTCTTGAATCACACTAGTTCTCTTATTTAGAACCCTATAAGTTCGACTGTTCAAAGAATAACCAAGAAAAATTCCTTCGTCACTCTTCGTATCAAACTTATCCAAATTTTCACAATCCTGTAAAATATAGCACTTGCTGCCAAAAACCCGAAAGTATTTGACAGTAGGTTTCTTTTCAAACCATAATTCATAAGTAGTCTTATTATCAGATTTACTGGTATAAACCCGATTAATAATATAACATGCGGTATTAACTGCTTCAGCCCAAAGATTTCTAGAGAGCTTCATGTTATTCAACATTACATTAGCCATATCCTGAAGCACTCTATTTTTCCTTTCAACTATACCATTTTGTTGCGGTGTTTTGGGCGCTGAGAATTCTTGTGATATTCCCTGATCGCTACAGAATTTCTCAAAACTACTGTTTTCGAATTCAGATCCATGATCACTACGGATCTTACTATCATGAGAACCTTTCTCATTTTGGATTCGTTTGATGACCTTTTTCACTTCATCTAGGGTTTCAGTTTTGTCTTTTAAGAACGATACCCAAGCGAATCTTGTATAGTCATCTACGATAACCAAGATGTATTTTTTATCTCCTCGACTCTCCGATCTGGTAGGTCCAATAAGATCCATGTGGAGAAGCTCGAGTGGTCTAGATGTAGTGTTAGAGTTCACTTTCTTGTGAGAACTCCTAATCTGTTTGCCCAACTAGCATTCACCACATATTTTGTCTATTTTTTATAATTTAGGTAGACCTCTAATTAGTTCTCTTTTGCTCAATCTAAATAAGTTCCGATAGTGTACATGTCCAAGGCGTTTATTTCATAATTCAGTTTCATCGGTATGGACCATGTAACATGATTGAGTAGATGAGCTTGCATTACTAACTATGTAGCAGTTTTCAGAAGTTCTGCGACCAGTTAATATAACAGAACCCTTTTTATTAACTATCTCACAACCTTGATTAGAAAACTTTACACTATGGTTGTTATCACATATCTGAGAAATGCTTAGCAGGTTGTGTTTTAAGCCCTCAACATATAAAACATTCTTAATTAAGGGGAGGTTATAGAGCTGAACCGTACCTTGGCCAATGATTTTATAAATGCTTCCATCACCAAAAGTAACTGATCCTTCAGTCATATCTTTAAGATCGGTGAATAAGGCTTTGTCACCTATCATATGCCTGGAGCAACCACTATTTAGGTACCATTTTGAATGGCTTATTGCTTTGAAAGCAGAGTGGGCAACCAAGCTGGCAACTTTAGGAACCCATTTCATAACTATTTTGGATTTAGGAGTATAGATGGTCTTTTTCTATTTATTGTTGTAGGAATGACCTATAGAGTTCGACTTTAATAGCTCCTTGAGAAGATCAATAATTTTTTCAACTAATTGATTTCGAATTTAAAAATTAAAGTTGACATGGCTACTTTTAGGTTTTTGAAAAGTCTTTGAATTTTTAGAAAAACTTTGAAAAGTATTCTTTTCTTTTGAGTTTGAAGACTCTCCTTTTACAAATTTAGGAGTGAAGTTCTTTTGTTTTGGAGATGTATCCTTATCATAGCCCAACCCGGATCGATCGCCACATTTTCTTGATCCGGACAATAATTTTTCTAATTTAGGATCACCATGGGCATATCTCCATGTGTCTGTCAAACTTTGAAGAGAAGCTACCTCATTTTTTAGTTTCTCATTTTCGGATCTCAAATCTTCAATTTTGGAGGTTTTGAAATCTAAATCATTTTTGATTTTTTCAAAAGAATAAAAAATATGAGACTTTTCTAAGACAAGAGACTCATAATCTTCCTTAAGCTTAGAAAAATTTTCTTTTTGTAATTTAAGCTTGACAGTAATTTTACAACTCTCTTTATAAAGGGCATTATAAGCATCCTGAAGATCATCTTCATTATCGCAATCACTGTTCAGATTTTCTTCACTAGATATATCATCATTATCTGAAAGAGTGATCTTGGCTAGAGTCATAAGGGCTTTAACATCTTCGCCTGACTCGGATTCAGAATCTTCTGATTTAGAAGAGGATTCAGAATCAGACGATTCATCCCAAGTAGCCATCATGCTTTTCTTTTTTGATTTGTCCTTTTTAGGAGATTTGTTAGCTAAGTGCCCATACTCTTGATAGTTGTAACATTGAATATTTTTTAAGGATTTATGAGTTCTAGGTTTAGAGCGTCTTTTATCATTTGATTTTTAAAAATCAACCTTTTTCTTGTTTTTGAAGATTTTGTAAAACTTTTTTGCTAAAAGTGTCATATCATCTTCGAAATTTTTAGTATCCGAAGTGCTCCCTTGTGAAACATTTTTAGACAATTTTAGAGCTATTGATTTTCTTTTAGGAGCCTTAAAGGATAACTCATAGGTTTGAAGTGAACCAACTAATTCCTCAACCCTCATGGTATCCGTATCACGAAGTTCCTGAATCGCGGTCACTTTAGAATTGAACCGTTCAGGAAGTGAACGTAGTATTTTTGCGCACACTTTACTTTCAAGGATTCTATTACCAAGACCCCATATAGAGTTCACAATATCATTCAATCTAGTGTAGAAGTCCATAAACATCTCATTCTCCTCCATATGAATTTCTTCAAATTTAGTTGTGAGGAGTTGGACTTTAGATTTCTTGACAATAGATGTACCCTCGTGTGTCATTTCTAATACATCCCATGCTTGTTTTGCATTTTCACAAGAGATGATTCTTTTGAATTCATCTGGTGATAATGCACAAGTAATTGCATTTAGTGCTTTAGCATTGGCACTACTTTCACTTTTCTGAAGTGTGGTCCAAAGAGAATAAGCCGTTACTTTTATAGTTTTTGAACCATCGTCATTAGCAACTTCAGTGATAGGGGGATTCCATTCATTCAATATGGCCATCCACAAACCTTCATCCAAGGATTTAAGGAAGATCCTCATCCCGGATTTCCAATAAGCATAGTTTGTGCCATTAAAAGGTGGTGGCCTAGTGACTGATAAGCTATCAAAATTTGACATCTTAATATAGCTTAGATCATTAGCTCAGGAAATAAATCCAATAAATAAACAATAAGCTCGAGCTATCAGGCTTTGATACCACTTGAAAGGGCCTAGCTATATGCCCTAGAGGGGAGGTGAATAGGGTAATGCCAAATACAACTAATAACAATGGAATAATAAAAGATTTAAAGCACAATGCTGAAAATAAAATAATCACAATAGCCTAAAATAAAGAGATTGATACTTTATCAGTTCTAAGGACAACCTTACACCAAAAATCAGAGGTTTAAGGTAGGACAACCTTATTTCTAGAACGTCCTTAGTATCACAAACCAAAGAGGAATAATAAGTAATGAAATCAAAATAACTTGCGAAAAATAAATCCTAAGTTATTACAACATTCCCCACAAATGCTTGGAATAAAAAAAAATTGCAATCATTCATTCACAAACACATTCCACAAAACGGAAAGAATAAAAGAATGCACATCCACAACACAACGATATATAGTGGTTCGCCTGTGTGTACACCGACTGTTATCCAACAGCCACATATATTGCTACTCCACTCCTAATATCATCACACAGGGGATATTAGCATGCACTATCAAAATAGGTTTCACAGGTTCACCTAAAACCTTCACAATTGTGTCTTTAATCTCGGGCTTACACAATCCAAAAACCCCACAATCTGAGTTTTCTGGCTCTCCTGAGATAAGCACTACAATGAGATTTTTCTGGCGAATCTCAAATAAAAATCAGAGAAAGTAAATTACAAAACATGTAAAATACCTGTATCACCTTTTGAAGAAGCCCGGTAGAACCAATCGGAGTAGAAGTTCGATTCGACGTTCAAAGTCCAATACTCACTTTAAGAATGGTTCTAAGTCTAATTGATTTTAGATCAAATGGGATAGATCTATTTGATTTTGAATTCAAGAAGAAGGAATATCAGAAATTCCTCTTTTCTAATAAGATTGGAATGTGGATCAAAATCAAATAAAAATAAGCTAGCAAAAGAAATATTAAATAAGCACAAAGTAGCTTAAAATAAACACAAACTTATCTCAGAGAATAGCTTAAAGAATGCTTGAATATAATTGATTTGAAGTGCTAAAACTCTTAAGTTCGTGCTCTATTTATAGCATGAAAAATCCCGTCTACGACTGGTCTTAGGATCCTAGGACTGGTCGTAGCATCAAAGATTTTCGAAAGATTTTCACGGGATAAGATTTTCAGTTCCACGACCGGTCCTGGGTGGTCTACGATCGGTCCTGGGTCACCTACCACTGGTCGTGGGTCACCTACGACCGGTCGTAGGACCCCAAAAACGGTTGCTGGAGTTTGAGTCGTAGGACTACGACCGGTCGAAGTATGAGTCGTTGAACTTCCAGGACTGGTCATAGGATGTCCAGGACTGGTCGTAGGACAGCTAGAAAGATTCGAAAATCTTTAACTACCTAGGACTGGTCCTGAAAAACTTAAGACTGGTCGTAGCAAAGCTAGGACTGGTCTTAAAGTCCCTAGGACTGGTCTTAAAACACTCCAAACAAGCATATTAAAATATATGAGTTATGTATCCGGAATGACCTACGGTAAAGCCCATCCTAAGGTCAATCTAAGGTCAAACAAACCTTAATAGTGAGATGGACATTAAAAGTCTGTTCACTCAGATGACCCTAAAGAGAAGCTTGTGAATATACAAAACTTGTAGTAGGCTTCCATGAGCTTGATCTTGACTTGACAAAATCTTCTAGTAAACTTGAACTTGATCAAATCTTGAACATGCAACCTTTAAAACTTCTATTATTGATTTCTTCATCCAAGACTTGAAAACTTTCTTCATTTAAGATCTTGTCTTGAAATGCGATGTCTTGATATGTCTTGATTGCAATGACTAGTCTTCAAACATAAAACACACGATATACAAGACATAAATATAGGTTTTGGCACCACAAAATTTGACAACAAAAGGGATATGAAATCATAGCACTTATAGCTCAGCGTTCCAAGGATGAGGGAGCTGATGGCTTTCGAGGTCTTACAAGTGATTTGAGCCCGGATTGGCAGATCTGACTACACGATATGGTCCTTCCTAGTTGGGTCCGAGCGTTCTAGCTCCCGGTTCGGCTGTGTTCTGGAAGACCTGGCAAAGGACCAAGTCCCCTAGGCGAAAATGCCTGGCCTTGACTTTTGAGTTGTAGAAACGCGCTACCTGCTGATGCCGAGCGGCCGTTCAAAGCTTAGAAACATCTCTGAGTTCTTCGAGCAAATCCAAATTAGCAGCGATCTGCTCGGAGTTCTGATTTTCTTCGAAGCTCCTTACCCGCACCGTTGGGAGTCCGATTTTCACTGGCACCATTACTTCCGAGCCGTAGGACAACGAGAACGGGGTTTCGCTCGTTGAAGTCTGGACCGTGGTCCTGTAAGCCCAGAGGACGAAGGAGAGTTCCTCAGCCCAGTTTCCCTTTATCTTTTCCAGCTTGATTTTGAGATGGTGCTTGATGATCTTGTTGATCGCTTCAACCTGCCCATTTGACTGTGGGTGCCGAGGCGATGAATAGGCATTCACAATGCCGAGTCCCCGGCACATACCACGGAACTTGTCATTATCGAATTGGCGGCCATTATTAGAGACAATGGTCCACGGGATTTCGAACCGACAGATGATATTTTTCCACACAAAGTCGATTACTTTTTGCTTGGTGATCTTCGCGGCCGACTCGGCCTCGGTCCACTTAGTGAAATAGTCGACCGCAACTATGGCAAACTTGACCTGTCCCTTCCCTGTCGGCAAAGGACCGATGATGTCAATCCTCCATTGGGCGAACGGCCACGGCCCACTTATGGGGGTCATTTCTTCTGCTGGTTGTCTCGGCACAGCTGCAAAACGCTGGCATTTGTCGCACTTCCGAACAAAGTCCTTCGAGTCCTGTTTAAGAGTTGGCCAAAAATACCCTTGACGAAGTATCTTCATGGCAAGGGCTCGGCTGCCAGAATAGTTCCCACAAATTTCCTTGTGAATCTCTCGAATCACGTAGTCAGCCTCGTCCTGTCGGAGGCATCTGAGGTAAGGCTGAGAATGCCCCTTCTTGTACAGCACTTCGTCCAATATGACGTACCGGGCTGCCCTGACTCTGAGTCGCCTTGCCTCTAACTTGTCTGATGGGATTTCACCGGATAAGAGGTAATTGAAGATTAGGTCCATCCAATTAGGAATAGACTGAATGGGGTTGACCTTCTCTATCTGACCGATACTCGGGTGCTCAACAAACTCAACGGGAATAAAAAGTGGGATCTTTCCCTCGGAGGCCGAGGCGAGTCTTGCTAAGGCATCGGCCCAGGAGTTCTCGACTCTGGAGATCTGCCGGATGGTGCAACTTCAAAACTTCTCAATTAATTTCCTCGCTTCTTCGAGGTAAACGATCATTCTGACCTCTTTAGCTTCGTACTCCGAGGAGATGTGGTTTACTACCAGCTGCGAGCCGCAACAGACTTGCAGGGTCTGAACACCTAAGCTCGCTGCCAATCTAAGCACAGTTAACAATGCTTCATACTCGGCCTCATTGTTTAAAGCTTTGAATCCGAGTCTGATTGCGTACTGGATTGTCGTTGAATCAGGTGCGACCACGACAATACCAGCTCCTGCCCCTTTAATGTTGGAAGACCCATCAACATAAAGGAACCATCCTGGATCCGACGCTACCTCTTGGTCGCTCAATTGGACAGGTGGTGTCATCTCGACTTCCTTACTAATTTGCTCCTCATTTGGGGTTGTAAACTCAGCGATAAAGTCAGCTACAGCTTGGCCCTTGACTGCCGCCCTGGGGCAGAATTGAATGTCAAACTCTCCGAGCTCTATCGTCCATTTGGTCATCCGACCCGAAACTTCGGGCCTCTGGAGGACCTGTCTCAGAGGAGAGTCGATCAGCACAACTATGGAGTGGGCCTGGAAGTACGGCAGTAGTCTTCTGACCGAGACGACGAGGCAGAGTGCCAACTTTTTCAAGGACTGGTATCTCGTCTCTGTCGGTACCATGACTTTACTTACATAGTACATGGGGTACTGCTTGCTTCTGACTTCTCTGATCAGAGCCGAGCTGACAACTGAAGTCGAAACCGTGAGGTAGAGGAACAAGGGCTCCCCTTCTTCAGGCTTGGACAAGAGAGGCGGTGATCCCAAGTACTGTTTCAACTGATGGAAGGCTTGCTCGCACTCTGGCGTCCACTCCGCCCTCTTATGGCCCTTCAACTGCTGAAAGAAGGGAAGGCATTTATCTGTAGCCCTAGATATGAAGCGTCCGAGGGCGGCAACTTTTCCCGTGAGACACTGTATCTCCTTTAAAGTCTGAGGCAAATTCATGTCGAGGAGAACCTTGATTTTATCCGAGTTAGCCTCAATCCCTCGCTG
This sequence comes from Magnolia kwangsiensis, assembly GCA_037074715.1. Taxonomy (NCBI): domain Eukaryota; kingdom Viridiplantae; phylum Streptophyta; class Magnoliopsida; order Magnoliales; family Magnoliaceae; genus Magnolia; species Magnolia kwangsiensis. Next base: position 106,867,754 of record CM073581.1, read on the forward strand.
GCTGACTTGGAAGCTAAGAAACTTCCCTGACTCAACTCTGAATGCACACTTGGCGAGGTTAAGCTTCATCTGATATTCTCGGAGGACGTTAAACGTTTCTTTAAGATCAGTAAGGTGGTCGGAGGCTTTGATACTTCTTACTAACATGTCGTCCACATACACCTTCATGGTGCACCCGATCTGTTTGGCGAACATCTGATTCACCAGCCTCTGGTATGTTGCCTCAGCGTTTTTCAGGCCGAATGGCATGACCCGGTAACAGTAAAGTCCTCTGTCCGTGACAAAAGTCATCTTCTGCCTGTCTGGGGGATATATAGCAATCTGGTTATACCCGGAATAAGCGTCTAGGAACGAGAGCAACTCATGTCCAGTTGTGCTGTCCACCAGTTAGTCGATCCGAGGCAATGGGAAGCTATCTTTAGGGCACGCTTTATTTAGATCAGAGTAGTCTACACAGACCCGCCACTTTCCATTGGATTTCCTGATGAGAACAATATTCGCTATCCAGTCAGGGTAATATACTTCTTCTATGAAACCCGCATCAAGCAGGACGGAGACCTCCTCGACAAACGCTTCATATCGTTCGGCATCAAACGGCCTTCTATTTTTCTTAACCGACTTATGTTCTGGGTCCACGTTCAACCTGTGAACCAAGACGTCGGGAGAAATCCCTGGCATGTCTGCGTGAGACCACGCGAAGACGTCCTGGTGCTGCCTCAAGAAGGCCAATAACTCGTTCTTCCGCTCGGGACTCGTAACACCCTAAAAATCGGGGGTCGTGTATAAACTCAACTCCCGAGTTTCAGACCGTCACTTATGCAACAAAAATGATTATGATTCAATGTTGTCTGATTTAAAGCATTCACATGAGTAAAAGTATACCAAAACCGCAATTCATACTTCAGATCCAGTGATAAAAGCAAGCGGAAGACTAAACAATATATATATATCACTGTATGGAAAAACAAAGTAAATCTCATCTGTCTCTAAAGTATGAATACATCTCTGAGTCTCATATACATATACATGAACAAAAGTAAATGTTCAAAATGGTCCCACTGAAGTCCCATCAATCCAGGTCGCCTACGCAAAGCCATCATGATACTGCATGTACGAGAACTCATCCTGGTCCTCGTCGAAGTCTGGCTCTGCCTCCTGGATCTCAGCCTCACCTGCATCTACAACAGGGTCTGGTGGGTGTTGCAAACACCATCCCGTAACGTGGGAATGAGTGATCAACTCAGTGGAATCATAGAGTAAAGATTAGCATGTTCACAATTCAATCATGCGATAATAGTAAAGCAGTAAATCAGACAATCCTAATACTGTTGTTAATGCAAGATGACATGACGTGATGTATGCCCTCACCGACGATCTCCCTCAAACGGCACCATCTTACGACCGCGGCATGCAATCGACCCTCAAGTGCCCCACATCTTCCAGGCACATGCAATGGCATGATGATATGATTTTCAAGTTGTTATTAGGCCATTCAAACAGCAGGATTGGGAAACTAAGGTACTTCCCTTGTATCAATCCCAACACAGATCCTGTCTAGGGTCGTCACTCCTAGTAATCTCATACGATGTATATTTCGTAGGTCGCTGCAAGGGCTGTCAGGGCTGTTGCTCGCACTCGTTGCACCGCTCCCCCATCACCTTATCAATACAAGCCTACCGTACTCTACTGCAACGGAAGGATCGTCGCCTCCCGTGGACTCAGAATACGCTCGCGGTCACTACAAAGGACTCGTCGCCTGATCAGTGTAGGCCGACAACTAGAATATAGTGTCCCATACCACCATAATCTGCTCACGAGTCTAGGTGCTCATGGTCACTACGGGGAGGTTTGTGGCCCCAGCGTAGGCCGACAGCTCGACCACGGTGTCCCATACCACTATGCCCGACTCATGAGTTTTCGTGGATCAAGGTACCATGGTTAACAGGGTTTACAATGGTAAGTTCAGTACCCTAGGTTCAAGCAGTTATGACTCATACAAGGTGAACATACATCGGCCAGTCGGGTTGCTTGACGGGCTCGACTAGCGCGATCGCATCTCAAGTCGAACGACATGAAATGCGTAAAACACTTCGCGTGGCCTAACCACTGCCGCCAACTTCAAACACGACTCGCGTTCATCGACGCGTCGTTCGTGGCCAAGACCAGCCAGCCACGAATTCGATCGGTTACCGACTGCCTGGACTAAGTATAGTCCTAAACAATTATGGAATCACATCAGCAATTTATATAGGAATATTGGAATTGAAATACAATCATGTGAGCATGTTAACACATGTTATAACATTCAACTTAAGTAAATCTTCAAACACATATATTTCATGCATGTAATGAAATCATGCATATAGTCAACATGTAGGAAATCATTTAGGTCAGCATATTAATTGAGAAATCCATCTCAAACTAATTCATAACATCATTTAATTCAATACATACTAATACAAGCATTTATACAAACACATACACTACACACTTAAGTCTACATATAGTATGTCGACCCGAAGTGCGCAATTAGGCGAATCTCTTCGCCAAACTAATTATGCACGTATTCCTAACTTCCTAATGCGACAACAAACCATGTCAATCATATCAGCAAAATATGAACGTAATCTGTAATTCTTACAAATGACTAAAATGCCCTAAATCTCATATTCTTCGTTAATTTACCAAACAGGAAACGGAGAGCATGTTGTACATGTCAAACGGCGATGCCGTCGATAATCTACTATTAAAAGACATTGAAAGCGTTGTAAACCGTCAATCAAAGCGTCTAAAATCCTCACCTTATGTCTTGTAAACTCGTGAATTGAAACGGAGCGTATACACTTCGTCTACGGCAGTAGGAGAACCTGCTTTACGAGTTACGTTAGCTAACACGCTATGAATCTAAGTAGACCTTAAATCAGTAACTTTTAGGGTCGTTTCATACCTGAAAAAGTGGAGAAATCACCGGCCAGGTGATTGGAAAGAGTTGCTGAAGCACGTGCAATCAGCGACACGAAGGCAGGAAAAATCCTTCTACTCTCTCTCTCAAACTCTCTCCTTTTCTCTCTCCCAAAGCTAGGGTTTTGCAATTTTCGGATGGGAGAGAGGAATGAGGGTTTCAACCCCTTTTATAAGCTTAAAAATACCGAAAACAGGCTCCGGAACGAAGTTTACTTAGTGCATATCCAATTCGGGGCTGTTTCGGTCCAAAAGATGCTTTCTGGTGGTCCCCTGGTCGAATGCGATCGGACTTAAGCTCATGCGTACCAGATATAGCACGTATTAAGTTTTCAGTCCAGCAGGGTTCGCAGATCGCACGTGGCGGACCAGTTTCAGTTCAGCGGTCACCGCACGTAGATCAGGGCTGAAAGTCTCATGATATAAAATAGAAATTTCTCCTGATCCGAGGGTGTAATCTGGATGAATTCTGACGGTCAGAACGCTTAATACTGACGCGTCAAGTCGTGTGCCAGATTTAAATTTGAAATTCCAATTCTGTCCCTATTCGCACTCTCTTCGGTCCGGGCTCAATGAAATAGCCTGTGATTATCGGTTTGAGTTGATTTCAAAATAAGTGTCAAGTCCAACTAGGCGATTCTAACGGTCTAAGATAGGAGGTATTGGACTTTCGACGTGCGGTCTAGATCCAATACAAAAATTCAAAGCGGTCCAGAGAACAAACCTGCTTAGAGTTTGATCCGAGGTTATAGAGTATTATAGAGTCGTTTGTTCTACTCGATTTGGGTCTTGTAGAACGTATTTAAAGTGATCAGGGACTATTTCCCAGCCACTCCAGCGTTGCGCTAGCTAACTTAGTCATATTTTCTAAAAGAATTAATTCTACGCAATTTCGGGTCGAGTTGGTACTCGGGCCCAAGTACGGATTTTTCACGGGCGTTATAGGACTCAACGATGATCCGAGCTGGGCAGTTTTACTCGGGTCTGATTCATCGAGGGAGACTTTTTCCAGACCTTCGACTGATGAGCTTTCTATCGGTCCTCGGGGGTCCAAGGTATCCACGACGAGGGCGTGTTTGGCGTCTCCTTTTCTTACTGCTATCGCATAACACCTCCGAGCCTCACGTGGGTCACCTCAGAGGTAACCAATCCCACCTTCAGCTGAAAACTTCATCATCAGATGGTAAGTTGAGACGACCGCTCTCATCGCGTTGAGGGAGGGTCGGCCCAGGATCACATTATGGACAAACAGAAATTAACAACCAAAAAGTCCACTAAAAGTGTGACTTGATGTTGCCCTTCTCCCGCTGTTACTGGGAGGGAGATGGCTCCATCGGAGATTACCCTTTCTCCGGCAAAGCCATGTAGGGGCGTCTTCACAGGTCGGAGGCGAGACCGTGGAATTTTCATCTTCTCGAACGCTTCGAAGTACATCACATCAGCTGAACTCCCGGTATCGACAAGGATGCGGTATACTTTGTGGTTTGCTATGGTCATGGCGACCACTAACAAGTCATCGTGCTGGTGCTGAATCCCGCACGCGTCATCTTCCGTGAAAGTCAGGCTGCACGGAGTGACTTGGAGTTTCTTACTGGGACGTTCTGCCAGGTGAACGTGGTGTTCTGGCTCGGATCTCTGGGAATGGGCTTTTCGGGTCCTGTTTGAATCTCTCCCTCCGGCCGAGCCCCAGAAGATGGTGCGAATTTCGACAAGTTCTTCTGGGGGGTTGTTCGATTGTTCTCGCTGTCGTTCTTCTCTCTGAGAGAACTTCTCTTTCTTAGTGTAACGACGTAGATGTCCTTTGCGGATGAGGGACTCGATCTCGTCTTTCAGGTCCACGCAGTCGTCTGTATTGTGGCCATGGTCCTGGTGAAAGCGGCAGAATTTCTGCTTATCCCGGTGTTCTAGGTCAGCCCTCATGCATACTGGCCAATTGAGTAGCCTGTCTCCTCGGATATTTAGCAGAATCTGCTTAGCGGATGTGTTAAGAGGAGTATAGGAACGGAATTTCCCTTCTGGCCTACGGCTCGGTCGACGATCGCGGGGAGTACGGTCGTCTGCCCCTTTACCACTCGACTAGGAGTCTTCGTTCCTAGGCCTCTTCCCTTTGTTTGTCGAGTCAGCGACTTGCATGCCTTTACGAGCATTAGTGAACTCCTTGGCGTTGGTATACTTCTGAGCCTTCGCTATGAAGTCCGCTAGTGTTTTCGAAAGATTTTTTCCAATGGAGAAGGCGAACTTTCCTTCCTTCAGTCCACTCAGGATGGTAGCAAGAGTCATCTTGTCATCATAGTCTTCAACATGCAACGCCTCTTCATTGAAGATGTAGTCTTTTAACGATTCCTTCGGATCCTACTTAATGGTAAGCAGGTGGGTGTTAGGTTTCCAACTTCTCTTACCACTTATGAACTGTGTAAGGAATAGTCAGCTTAGTTCTGTGAAGGAGCTCACAGAGTTTGGTTTGAGCTGGCGATACCAAATCCGAGCGGATCCTGTGAGGGTGATGGAAAACCACCTACACATCATTGTATCCGTTACAATCTGGATCTGCATCCATGATCGGTAGGACTTCAGGTGTTCTGATGGGTCCCCGGATCCTGAATACTGGATGACGGGAGGCATCCGAAACCTCTGCTGCATCACCTCAGCCATAATGGCAGGAGTGAAGGGAGGTTCGGTCTCTTTCATCATCGCTTGGATCGTGGCTGGAACCGTCGACTGTTGTTGCTTCTTTTCCAGCGTTAGAAATTGGTCCTTTAACTCCGCAAAGCGTGCTTCCTAGGGATCCTTATTTTCAGTGATGACCTCTAGGGCATCCTCAATCTCCAGCGTTCTCCTTTCTCTCCTCCGTTCTAACTGATGACGGAGGTCTGTGGGCGACAGGGCAGACGTGGCTGAATGGACAGTCATGGGAGCCCGGGTAGTGTCATTCCAAGCGGATCTTTCGACTTGCACCATAGGAAGATTTTGACCTGAACACGGCACCCCCGAGTGTTGGGGAGCTTCAGGTCTCACACTCCTCGGTGCAGAGCGAGTCTCCATGAACAATCTCACCAGCTCGAGAACGGGTTGCTCCTGGACCGAGCGTGACTCTGGCTCCATCTGCTGCTTCATTTTCTTTATTTTGTCACACAGGGCCTGGATCTCGTTCTGCATGGCGCGGTATTTACTCGACCGATTGCGCGAACGTTGAGAGGGTCCTGGTGCGGACTAGGCATGAAGTGTTGATGATGACCAAGCCTGCTCGTCTGGTACCAGTTCCACAACTACAGCGTTCTTCTTTCTCGCCATTGCTTGGAAGAAGATAACCTGACTTTTAGTCTCAGTTTCCCACAGACGACGCCAAAAAATGTTGATGCAAAAATCTGGTCGGCCCTCCCTCCTCATCTTTTAGAACCTGCACCAAGAGAACTGGTAAAGGTGACCCTGGCTAAGCCGGGAGACCCTCCGATGCCTAAGTCAGGACAAGGGAATTAGGGTCTAAGTTGAGAGTAGAGGAGAGAAAACTTGATCTTCGCGTACCTGTAGATATGGCGTGATGTGCTATTTATACTTGTCTGCAGAATGGTCCGGATCCGATAATCTCGGCACGATCAGGGGGATTCACGGATCGTGGAGATACCGTCCGCAATCTATTGATCGTGTAGCGTATCCGGCGAGTAGTGCGTATTTGCGAGCGAAGTTATCGGCCACGTTCAGTCGTGGCAGTTTTTATGTTTAGCGACCGGGGTATGCGCCTCTGAATATTGACTCGGCTCGGCTCAGCTTGTCCGTCTATAAAGTAAAGGCTAGCCTCTAAATCAAACGACATCCGACCCAACCCGTCCGATCGGATAATCCGTTGTTCGATCGGACTTACAGGACCCCTCCGAGCTGAACCTTGCTCTAAGGCACGTGTCGTTGTTGTGACGCTGAAATCAGATCAAATGGGTCGTGCCTCGAACGTAATGGCGCTGAGTCGGCTCGGACTCACAGTCGGATTGATGGGCTCAGATCTCCCCATAACACTGACCATGAAGGTCAGCTCAACTGGTCGAGGGCTTGGCTCAGCTCGGCCTCAACTATCCCTCACATGACTTTTGGGCCAACCACTTCGACACTTATCACCCCCAAAAGTTCCATGTAACGGTTGAGAAACATACGCAGGGATTGCGCCTGTGATCGAGAATCGTTTCTCATCCCAATAATGACCCCTCCACACTATAAATAGGGGACCCGTCAACACTAAGAGTAGAGGTAGGCAACTTAGGCCCGATCCGGTGGATCCGACCCAATCAGACCCGACTCGGTACCGTTCCGAACAGAACCGATGGTCTGATCGGACCTGATCGATTCTGATCGGCCAGATCCGATTTAATTTCAAGTTAGGTTCGGATAGCACTGTACCCGGACAGATCCGATCCGAATATCTGGACCGAATGAGTCCGAACTGACCCGAACAGACCCGATCCAGAGGGTTATACCAATAAATACTCTTTTTTTTCACCCAAAACTTAAAACTCTTTTTACCCAACCTGTTTTTTTTCCCCCAAAACTCTCCCATCCAAGAGAGAGAGAGAGAGAGAGAGAGAGAGAGAGAGAGAGAGATGTTTGAAGTAGGGAAACTGAGTATAAAGGTTGTGGAAGCTCCTGAAAGCTCATCACCTCCAAAGCCTCTATTAATCAGCACTCCAACAGAGGCAAGAGAATATTCAATGGTGGTTTTCTTCCATGGCTTTTGTCTCACCAACAGCTGCTATTCTACCATCCTTCAACACGTTGCTTCTCATGGATACATTGCAGTTACTCCTCAAGTTTATTTACATGCGTCGATCTGTTTTAGGTTCTTCTTCTTCCCTTTTCCCCCCTTTGCTACTTGATTATTTTTCCAAATCTTTACATCAATCTAGACCATTCAAATTGCTTGACCTTGTTGTGAATTGAGATTTGGTTATGCCACATTTTTTGGAGTCATGGTGTAAAATGATCTCTAAAAATAGATGGACGGCATGGATGAAACACATGTGATGGTGGGGCCCACTCTAGCCAATCCATTTCCCGCCACCATGATGGTTGTCTGACAACCCGGAGCTGGCATTGGTACGTGTCGTGCGAAGCCGAGCACTGACGCTCCTCGAGCTCCGAGTTGTATGAAGGGTTCAAAGGATATCAAAGTTACATGGGCCCCACTGTAATGTATATATTATATCTACACCGTTCATGTATTTTTAGAGGTCATTATCGCGCATTATCCAAAAAATAAATAATATCCAAAGATCATGTGGGCCACACTACAAATAACAGCAGAGAATGATTTTCACTATTAAATGATTCATGTGGTCCACATAATAGTTAGATCTGTCTTATTTTTCGTCTCAAGCCTTAAGACGAGGCCACCTAATTGATGGACGGTTTGGATATAACACATATCGCATGATGACATTCCTGCTAACGTCAAAACAAGAGTCCCACTGTGAAAACTGAAAAGACGGTACTGCACTTTCGTGCAGTGCACGTCAAGAGTATAACACCTCCTGTCTAATTGCATATATGTTCTTTCATATACATGTGGGGCTCAACTTTCAGTATTATTTGACATCCAATCCGTTGATTAGGTCATACAGTACCAGATGGAGAGAAAAAATAAAGATCACCTTGATCCAAAACTTTTACGGCCCTCAATGTATTTTTGATGGTCAGCTCTCATTCAATACTGTTTCCTGTAATGTGGTCCACTTAAGAATTGGATATACCTCATTTTTAAACTTATATTGTAAAATGATGTGTAAAAATATATGGACGGCATGGATGAAACGCATACATCATGGTGGGGTCCACCTAGCACCGACTTGCGTCAGGGAGAGTAGCCAGTCCGTTCCCTCTCCATACGTCTCCAGCTTTATATAGGCACGTGACGAGCACTAACGCTCCTCAAGCTCCGAGTTGTACGAACGGTTCAAAGGATATCAAAGTTGCATGGCCCATCGTGATATATTTATTATATTTGTACCGTTCATATATTTCTAGATAATATTATATAGCATTACCCAAAAAATAAATAATATCCAAAAATCATTTGGACCACACCACAAATAGCAACATAGAATGATTTTTACCATTAAATAATTCGTGTGGTCCCCACGATAGTTAGATCTGTCTTATTTTTTATCTCAAGCCTTAAGATTAAATCGCCAAATGGATGGACGGTTTGGATATAACACATATCACATTATGAGAAGGTGACGTGAAAAGTATGGTGCACTGCACGTAAACATGGTAATACACATGGGAAAGCACGGTACAATTCTTGTAGAGTTATGTGGGCCTCACCTCACTGTATATATTTTATCTAAGCCGTTCATCTATTTTGACTTATCATTTTAGCCGTTGAGTAAAAAAATGTAGTATATTAAAAGTTGAAGTGGGCCACACCACATAAAATAGTTAAATTAAATTTAAACTATCCGAATCGTATCAAATCCGATCTGACTTGGTTTGTCTAACCGAGTCGTAATCTGTTCGGGTCAGTCCAATAATGTATCTGACCTGTCCGAGTCAGGTGACTCAGACTCGGTCCCGATCCATCCGAGTTCGAATCCAGGCATAAAGATTACGGGTCTGATCGGGTTATACCCAATCCGATCCAATCCAGACCGATGCCCAACTCTAACTAAGAGGTACGCAAAATCTCACTCAAAAGCCTATATATGCTACTAGACCCAGATTCCTAGCCTGACTTTAGCATCGGAGGGTCCCCTGTTGTAACCAGAGTCTCTTTTTTCTTCTTTATGTGCAAGTGTCCGAAGGTCCAGCAGTTCGACAAAAAGGGTGAACCATCTTTCTGCATCAACACACCGCATTGTAAAATGGTGTGGCCCACCCAAGTTGTCTATGTAGCTCGCCCCACGGCCTAGCATCAAGGGGAAGTGGATTGCCTGGTGACCACCGGCCACATCCCCGGTGACAAAACTCCGTGGAGCCCACTATTATGTATGTGTTTCAGCCACGCTGTCCATCCATTTTTCCATCTCATTTTAGGGTATGATCCCAAAAATGAAACAAATTCAAAGATCAAGTGGACCACACCATAGGGAACAATGGGGATTAAACACCCACCACTAAGAATTCTTCCGGGCCACAAGTTTTGGATCAAGCTGATATTAATGTTTTCACTTCATCCATGTCTGTCAAACACGTTCCTTGGATGATAAATAAACATCATGGTGGAGCCTGGGAAGGTTTCAATAATAAGCATCACTATCCCCACGGTTTCCTGTGGTGTGGCCTACTCGCAATATTGCATCTACTTCATTTTTTAGATATTGACCTGAAATGAGCTGACCAAATGGATGAATGGTGTGGATGAAACACATACATCATCGTGGTTCCCACAGTTTAGTCACCATGGATATGGCTGCTGACGGGGCCACCGGCCAATCCGCTTCCGCACCTTTTGTACAAACTGGATGCACAGGGACAACATGGTGAGCCTACTTCTAATGTTTATTTGGTATCCAACCTATTGATAAGGTCACATAGACCTGGACAGAGGGAAAAACAAATACCAGCTTGATCTAAAACTTTTGTGGCTCTTGAGAAGTTTTTAATGGTGGGCGTTCGATCACCACTGTTATCTATGGGAACGGATTGGCTACTCCCCCTGACACCAGCCCCGGGGCTGGTGGTCGGTGCTCTGTGGGCCCCATCATGATGTATGTGTTTCATCCATTCCGTTCATCCATTTTCACAGAACATTTTAGGGCTTAATGCAAAAAAAGATAGGGATATAAATCTTAGGTGGGCCACACCACAATATAAAAAATAATGAATGGATATTCACAATTAAAATCCTCATAAGGCCCACTGTACTGTTTATTTGACATCCAATCTGTTGATTTGGTCATAAAGGCCCAGATGAAGGGAAAAAATAAATATCAGCATGATCCAAAACTTTTATGGCTCCCAAAACGTTTTTAGTGGTCAAAATTCATTCAACACTGTCTCCTATAATGTGGTCCACTTGAGATAGATATATACTTCATTTTTTGTATCATAACATAAAATGATATATAAAAACATATGGACGGCATGGATGACACACATACATCATGGTGGGCCCACAGAGCACCGACCACCAGCCGGGGCTGGGGAGTAGCCAATCCGTTCCCATTATCTATGGTGTGGTTCACCTGAGATTTGTATCCGCTTCATTTTGGGCTAATGCCATAAAATGATCTAGCAAAATGAATGGACAGCGATGGATATAAAACACATACATCATGGTTGGCCCCAGAGTCATGAATCCACTAAATCGGCATGGGACGACTCCAGTGCTTCATCTCTGGTCATGGAATGTGACACATAACGAGGGGTCCACCGGATTGAATGAATATTTTCTCTTCAGTCGCCTGGAAAATAAGTAAGGGAGGAAATGTCAAATCTCAAGAGCCGTGTTCGTGCAACTAAACAATGGGAAGAATCGTTCATGCCCCTTGAATAGGCCGATCAAAAGTTAGGATAGCCCTACCTCGTGTCCTTTGAAAGATAGACCGTCTAGATGAAAATGCATACCAGAGGAGGAATCTCAATCCTCTAAAGCTGAAAGCATGCTATCAGAAAGCACATGTATCACAACACATGCAATTGCAGCTGAAATGTTCAAATTGGGTTTGCGTGTAGCATCCAGTCCGTGCATTATGTGAGCCCCATCACAAAAGTAGGACAATCAAAAAATATGGCAAAAAAACAGGCCAAATCATCTTGTGGGCTGCCACGTGAATTTACAGTTTTTTTTTTTTTCTTTCGTATGGTTGTCCATTATTTTCTTGGTTGTTTTCCAAATCAAATAACCCCTGAATGGCCCTACTTATCCGAGGACTTTTATAAGACTTGTCCGCGTAAGAATAGTAACCCTCCCCCTTCCAAATTAAAATGCGTGTCCCAAATGGCCCTACTTATCCGACGACTTTTGCAAGTAATGTAATGTCTGAGTAAGACTAAGTCCACCTCCACACCAAAAAAAATATATATATATATCACTGAAAAGTAGCCAAGGAGAAATGAAGATTTTTACCCAAATGTTTTCACTTTTGAATTAACAAGAGCTTCCTGATCTTAGCTAGGGAACGCGCTGGCAAAAATGTGAGATTCAGGGCCACCTGGTAGCTGGACGAATGCAATGGATTCATATCTCTACTAACCTCACGCACTTCTCCTATTGAAAAGGGTGTCGGAAATGTCATTGTCCAAAAATCATAATATGAGAAATCCTAACCTTTGATTGGCAACGAAATTGGCCGTGCTCATTTGAATCATCCTAAGATGTCAACGAATCAGCTATTTGGACAATTAAATCAGTATAACGTTTTGGTTGACTGTCCATGGGTTCATCTCCACATTTCTTAATTAGTCCTATTTTAAAATAATCCTCCTCTCCTTAAATAATACGTTTTAGCAATCCATAAAACTAACCGTGTATTTTCTTTCTTTTTTCCTGTTTTTTGGTTCTGGTTCCATATTCTCTTCTTTATAAATAGCAAGACCAGTGACACTTCCCTTCCATTCCTTTTTTTTCTTCCATTGAACTTATTGCACTGCTGTGATCAATGGCTATTATTATACTCCTTTGCTTCCTACTCCAACTACTTTCTTCTTCTTTTCATTTCTCTGTTGCTCAAACTCGAGCTACAAACATAACCTTGGGCTCCGTCCTCTCTGCTGGAAACACTTCGGCCTCATGGCTCTCTCCTTCTGGTGACTTCGCATTTGGGTTCTATCCTGTCCTTGGAGACCGCTTCCTCGTTGGGATTTGGTTTCACAAAATCCCAGAGAAAACCCTTGTTTGGTCTGCCAATCGTGACACTCCGGTCAGAGAAGGATCCACCCTTGAGCTAACCCGCAGCGGTTGGCTTGTTATCAAAGATCCACAAGGCAATGGTGACTTCCATATCTACAACCAGACCAGTGCGAATTCAGCGTCCATGCAAAACAATGGCAATTTTGTACTAAGGAACTCAGGTTCTGTGGTCATATGGCGAAGCTTCGATTCCCCAACTGACACCCTACTACCAGGTCAAGTTCTAAACAAGAACCAGAAGCTTTTCTCTACCGCCCATGACTACTCGACGGGAAGATATATGTTGAAGATGCAAGATGACGGCAATCTCGTTATATCTGCACCCGGATTCACTGATGAAGGTTACTGGTGGACCACCGAAGGCGACAACTTAAAACGAAACCAGACTCTCATTTTTAATGAGAGCAGCGCACTCATGTACCTTGCCATCAATAACACAGACATCATCCAAAATGTAACAGGTGGTAAACATCCACTTGCACCCATTGGAGATTACTACCATAGGGCGATGATCGATGACATGGGCAATTTCAAGCAATATGCTTGTTCAAGAGTGAACGGGACATGGTCAGTGGTGTGGAGTGCGCTCGATAATCCTTGCCATCCAAATGCTCTTTGTGGGGCATATGGCTACTGCGTTTTGGATGGCAATGAACCGAGATGCCGATGCCTCCAAGGTTACTCTCCATTGGATTTGAACAATTTGTGGAAAGGATGCTACGCCGACATTCCGCTGCGGCAGAGTTGTGAAGCGGATACATCTGTGGTATATGAGATGGAAGATGCTGATTTCCCTAATCATGGGTATGCAGATCTTTCCCAAATAACAAACTCGGACAAAGAGAGCTGCAGAAAGGCTGTCATTGAGGACTGTTTTTGTATTGCTGCAGTCCTGGAAAATGGGCGATGTAGGAAGAAGAGAGCGCCTCTACTGAATGGTAGAGAGGGATCTAATGCTACCCGACAAATCGCTTTCATAAAGGTGGCAACCAGCAATAAAGGAACCAAGAAGAGCCGTTATTCTCAGGCACTTGTGGCTGGGCTTGTACCGAGCAGTATTCTGGCGGTATTGTTTGCAGTGCTCGCCCTCTACTTCTATGCTGCTCGCAGTCCCAAGACAAGGGAACCCACTTCCAGTGAAATAAACCTGCGGGCATATACATACAAGGAGTTGAAAGAAGCGACAAATGGGTTCACAAGAAAGCTCGGCCGTGGGGCTTTTGGAACCGTTTACAGTGGTATCCTACGATCAGAGGGCGAACAGATAGAGGTAGCCGTGAAGCAGCTAGAGAAGGTGATAGAAGAGGGTGAGAAAGAGTTCAAGACCGAGCTGAGGGTAATCGGTCGGACCCATCACAAGAATCTGGTCCGACTGCTGGGGTTCTGCGATGAGAATAGTCACAGACTTTTGGTTTATGAGTTGATGAAGGGTGGCTCTCTATCTGAATTCCTTTTCAGTAGGGATAATAAGCCCAGCTGGGGTGAAAGGGCCGAAATAGCTCTTGGGATCACTAGAGGCCTGTCATACTTGCACGAAGAGTGTGAGACCCAGATCATCCACTGCGATATAAAACCGCAGAACGTGCTGCTCGACACAAATTGCACAGCCAAGATTGCAGATTTCGGCTTGGCAAAACTTCTGATGAAAGATCAAACTCGGACCAGCACCAATGTCAGAGGGACAATGGGGTACATGGCACCTGAGTGGCTCAAGAATTCACCCGTAACAATGAAGGTAGATGTTTATAGCTTTGGTGTCATGTTGCTCGAGATCATTTGTTGCAGGAGGCACATCGATCTGGATAGGGTCGAAGACGAGTCTGAGGATGCAGATTTATATATAACAGACTGGGTCATAAGCTGTATGAAGGCTGGAGAACTGCGGAGGTTGGTGGAGCAGGAGGAAGAGGTCTTGGGTGACTTGAAAAGGTTTGAAAGGATGGCCATGGTGGGATTGTGGTGTGTGGACCCTGACCCAGGTCTTAGACCATCCATGAAGAGGGTGAGACAAATGTTAGAAGGGACATTCGCCGTAGGCGTCCCACCTCTGGTCACTGCATAAGCATTTTATGATATGATCTAATGTGTTTGTTACTTTCTCATGTACACCTGCGTCACATAGTTGCAGTTACAATCTTGCCTGATTTCATGCTAGGCTAGTTTTCTATGTTATATATGTTTTAAAGTAGAAGAAATGTAAGAACATGTCAAATGCAAATGAATAAGGAATTGAGATCATATAGAAGTTGAGCTTAAATCAGGAGCTTTTATTTAATGGAATTAATCCTAAGAAAAAAAGCTCAATTTTTACATGATTTCTGAGGAACAACATGAAATTTTTCATCAAAAAATTCCATACTTGTATTGTCATCCAAGCCAGCCAGAAGTAATTTTCATCTTACTGGGTGGCAGAACATCGAATATCTCGTTAGTTAGAAACAATGAACCATCCAGTCTGATGATGACGTTCTGCAAGAGTAGATAGATGATATGCCCATACGCTGTGTCTACATGACAAATGCCAATTGATCAGAACTTCTGGAGTGAGAAAGTACTTTTAGTTTCACAGCTTCTACAATGATGTAAATACATCAAGAGTTGATATGGAGAAATTGAAAAATGAAAAGAATTAAGGAGAAATTTTGCTATGGTGGAGGGTTGTTGTATGGCTAATTCCTGCTTAGTGTACTATATTTTGCTGTCGTAGGGCTGCTGATGTGTGGTGGGTGCTGTCAGTTGTGTGGAGGTTTCTATGTTGCCTGCAAATTGGCCTTGCCTCCTTTGTTGAGGGGTAACGCTTGCTGGGTGCTGTTTTTTTTTTTTTTTTTTGGGTGGAGGAGGTACTTAGGCTGTTGTTTTTCTGTTGATTTCAGAGGCTGTGGATGGCTGATGCCTGCTGTGTGATTGTCTCATGACTCTGGATATGGCTGGTTGTTTACGTCCTGTATAGTCTGTGGGATTAAATGGCATGGAATTGCATTAGATGGGATTAACACCATTATTCCACAATAATTGCATGTACGTAAATATCATGGTATTTTGACCATCCAATTCCCATGTTTGGCATCAAATTCTTCCTCAAGCAAAAACATCACGCGGATTAAGAAAAATTCTTATTTGATGGACCATAGAATTGCAATCAATGGACCAGATTTACAATTGATGTTGGTCACTTGCACACATATGTAGCTCAAATGTCATGTGTAAAGGATACATATAAATGGACCATAGGAATAAAACATATGCATCAATATTGTGGGCAGGCTCAGAGATGTAGAGGATTTCAAAATTCACCAAAAATCCCGCATGTGACCAAATGCAATTCCATTCCACCTAATCCCATTCCTGCCCATGGTCTCCAACCGATAGGATGGAATTTGCACAAAACTGAATGCAATTCCATCCCACTTAATTCCTCTTAAGCCCATGTACCAAACAGGAACAGGCCCTTAGTGGGTCTTATATCTCAGCTGAGGTATTTGGTGGTCCGGGCTTATGTGAGGTTGCTAGGTGGTGTGTTCACAATGCAAGCTGGCTGATGCTTCTTCGTGAATGCCTCTGTCAAGTCTTGTGCAGTTTTATATTTTTGTGAGCTGTTTTTTGGTTGGGCCGGCTCTCTTGCCTTCTTTATTGGTCTTAAGCTGGAGTATATGATAGATGTGGCCTGTCTTTTTTTGTGGCCTATGAATTATGATAGGCTTAGCTGGAACTGTGTATAGCATTTTTCTGATTAACAAAGTTTTAGGTGGTAAAGCCCGCACCTTTTTATTAAAAAGAAAGAGAGAAATTTTGCTATATTTTGCTATATTTTGTAAGCCTGTAGGCTCAGTAATACGGATCCAAAAGGACGGGACCTTATTCGTTTCTTTTGGTTGTTTCTTTTCTATTTTCGAGAGCTAATAGAAATTTATTATGAACAATCAAAACAGAAACACAACAAAAAATGTTGACCTGAGTAGCAAACAACGAGAAAGCATGATCAGCTCGTGCGGTAAAGGTACCTCTTCCAAACTGCCGTCAATGCAACCATAGACCCCGTTGCCTACAAACGCGCTTAAAGACCGACTCATTGCTATTAACGCATCTAATAGACTATAGATAGTTCTAGATTTTAATCACCTATGACTGATTGCTATTAACGTATCTAATAGACTGTAGATAGTTCTTGATTTTAATCACCTATGTAATAGTACATAGCGCCAATGGGAGTTTTGTTGTGTCAATGACAGTCCTAATACCATGTCAAGGTTTCAACGGTGGACTTCAGTATCACCACTAGTTCCCGTGGTGTGGTCCACTTGAGTTTGGATGTTGATGTAGAAATCTGGTTTACCCTTTTTGCCGAACTGCTGGACCTTCGCACACCTGCAGACAAAGAAGACAAAGGAAACCTTGGTTATAGAAGGGGACCTTCCAATGCCAAAGTCAGGCTACAAATCTGTCTAGTAGTTTGGATAGGCTTTTGTGTGATATTTTGCATACCTCTTAGTGTTGATGGGTCCCTTGTTTATAGTGTAGAGGGGTCATTATTGGGATTAGAAACGTTTCTCGATCACAAGCACAATCGCTGTGTATATTTCTCAATCATTACACGGAATTTGTGGGGGTGATAAGTGTCAAAGTGGTCCCCCCTAAAGTCATGTGAGGGATGGTCGAGGCCGAGCAGAGCTAAGCCCTCGACCAATCAGGCTGACCTCCATGGTCGGCTCAAGGTGGACTTTCTAGCTGACCGGCGTTAGTCAGTTGAACAATTCCTTGGCCTGTCCGTGCTTGGGTATGGGGAACGGGTTCATCTCCTCAGCAAGATTCGTCATTCCGGATGATGATTCCCTTGATCTTGTCGAATTGGTTGGTCTTCTTGCCGTCTGTTGAGGCTGAGCCCTTGATTAGCTGAGTAGATTGTACAAATCCGAGCATCCCTAGTGGACCGGACAGGGTCAGTACAAGCTTGGACACCTATGGTGTCGTGGCCTCAGCTCAGGATTTCAGCGCTCGTTGCTCTTCAAATTGATATAAGAAGAGATTGTTCAAAAGCACCTTAATCATGATCAGTCTTGATTTTGTTATAGGTGAAAATGGTATGACCACTTATGAGGTCAGCTCGAACTCATGAACACATGCTTCCTAGCCTAAGGTTGAAAGGTAAAATCAAGACTGATCATGATCAAGGAGCTTCCGAACAATCTCATCTTAGATCTATTTGAAGAGAAACAAGCGCCGAACTCCTGAGTTGAAGCCACGACACCATATGTGTTCAAGCTTGTACCGAGCATGTCTGGTCCCCGAGGGATGCTCGGATTTGTACAATCTGCCCAGCTAATCGAGGGCTCGGCCTCGACAGACAGCAAGAAAACCAACCAGTTCAACAAGATTAAGGGAATAGTCATCCAGAACGATGAATCTCGCTGAGGAGTTGAACTCGTCCCCCATCCCCAAGCACGGATAGACCAAGGAACTGCTCAACCGACTAACGCCGGTCACCTCGGAAGTCCACATTGAGCCAACCATGGAGGTCAGCCCCAATGGTCAAGGGCTCAGCTCAACTCGACCTCAACTGTCCTTCACATGACTTTAGGGCTGACCACTTCGACACTTATCACCCCCACAAATTCGGCGTAACGATTGAGAAACATATGCAGGAATCACGCTTGTGATCGAGAACATTTCTGACCCCAATAATGACTCATCTACACTATAAATAGGAGACCTATCAACACTAAGAGGTACATAAAATCTCACCCAAAAGCCTATCCACGCTACTAGACCTAGATTCCTAGCCTGACTTTAGCATTGGAGGGTCCCCTACTGTAACTAGGGTCTCCTTTGTTTTCTTTCTGTGCAGGTGTTCGAAGGTCCAACAATTCGACGAAAAGGGTGAACCAAATTTCTACATCAACACACCGCATTGTAAAATGGTGTCGCCCACCCAAGTTGTCTATGTAGCTGGCCCCAGGGCCTAGCATCAAGGGGAAGTGGATTGCCTGGTGACCTGATAACCAGCCACATCCCTGGTGACAAAACTCCGTGGAGCCCACTATTATGTATGTGTTTCATCCATGCTGGCCATCCATTTTTTTCATCTCACTTTAGGATATGAGCCCAAAAATGAAGCAAATTCAAAGATCAAGTGGACCACACCACAGGAAACAATGGGGATTAAACGCCCACCACTAAAAATTCATCCGGGCCACAGGTTTTGGATCAAGCTGATATTAGTATTTTCACTGCATCCATATCTGCCAGACCTGTTCATTGGATGATAAATAAACATCATGGCGGAGCCTGGGAAGGCTTCAACAGTAGGCATCACTTCCTGTGGTGTGGCCTACTCTAGGGTTGGATCTACTTCATTTTTTTAGATCTTGACCTGAAATGAGCTGGCCAAATGATGGAAGGCGTGGATGAAACACATTCATCATGGTGGTTCCCACAGTTTGGTCACCAGAGATATGGCAGGTGACCAGGTCACCGGCCAATCCGCTACGCATCAAGTAGCAGACCTCATGTACAGAGTGATACACATGGACAAACATGGTGGGCCTACCCTAATGTTTATTTGGCATCCAACCTATTGATAATGTCAGGTAGACCTGGACAGAGGGAAAAACAAATATCATCTTGATCCAAAACTTTTGTTGCCCTCGAGGAGAAGTTTTTAATGGTGGGCGTTCAATCACCACTGTTGTCTGTGGTGTGGTTCACCTGAGATTTGTATCTGCTTCATTTTGGGCTCATGCCATAAAATGATCTAGAAAAATGGATGGAGAGTGATGGATATAAAACACATACATCATGGTTGGCCCCACAGTCATGAATCCACTAAATCGACATGGGACGACTCCAGTGCTTCATCTCTGGCCATGGAATGTGACACAGAACGAGGGGTCCACCGGATTGAATGAATCCTTTCTCTTCGGTCATGGATTGAGAAATGTTTCGGTCATGGATTGAGAAATGTAGGGTCCACCATACTTTGTACCCTATGTCGTGGAAAATAATGGAGGAAATGTCTATTCTCCACTTTAAGACGAGCCGTGTTGGTGCAACTACACAATGAGAAGAATCGTTCATGCCCCTTGAATATGCCGATCAAAAGTAAGGATAGTCCTACCTTGTGTCCTTCGGAAAATAGACCGTCTAGATGAAAATGCATACCAGTGGAGGAATCTCAATCCTCTAGAGCTGAATGCATGCAATCAGAAGACACAAGCAACACATGCAATTGCAGCTGAAATGTTCAAATAGGGTATCCAGTCCGCGCATTATGTGAGCTCCACCATTAAAGTTGGACAATCAAAAATTTAGGCAAAAAATTTAAAGAGTTTTTTTTTTCCTTTTTTCTTCTTTTTTTTTTGTGTATGGTTGTCCATTGTTTTCTTGGTTGTTTTCCAAATCAAATAACCCCTAAATGGCCCTACTTATCCGAGGACTTTTATAAGTCTTGTCCGCATAAGAATAGTTACCCTCGCTCTTCCAAATTAAAATGCATGTCCCAAATGGCCCTACTTATCCGACGACTTTTATAAGTCTTGTCAGCATAAGATAGTAACCCTCCCTCTTCCAAATTAAAATGCGTGTACCAAACGGCCCTACTTATCCTACGACTTTTATAAGTCTTGTCAACGTAAGAATAGTAACCCTCCCTCTTCCAAATTAAAATGCGTGTCCCAAATGGCCCTACTTATCCGACGACTTTCATAAGTCTTGTCCGCGTAAGATAGTAACCCTCCCTCTTCCAAATTAAAATGCGTGTCCTAAATGGGCCTACTTATCATAGGACTTTTGTAAGTCTTGTCCGCTTAAGAATATTAACCCTCCCTCTTCCAAATTAAAATGCGTGTCCCAAATGGCCCTACTTATCCGACGACTTTTGCAAGTAATGTAATGTCTGAGAAGGACTAAGTCCACCTCCACACCCAAAAAAAAAAAAAACATATTCACTGAAAAGTAGCCATGGAGAAATGAAGATTTTTACCCAAATGTTTTCACTTTTAAATTGACAAGAGCTTCCTGGTCTCAGCTAGGGAACGCTGGCAAAAATGTGAGATTCAGGGCCACCTGGTAGCTGGACGAATGCAATGGATTCGTATCTCTACTAACCTGACGCATTTCTCCTATTGAAAAGGGTCCAAAACTCATACTATGAGAAATCCTAATCTTTGAGTGGCAACGGAATTGGCCGTGCTCATTTGAACCATCCTAAGATGTCCACCAATCGGCTATTTGGACAATTAAATCAGTATAACGTTTTGGTTTACTGTCCATGAGTTCACCTCCACATTTCTTAATTAGTCATAGTTTAAAATAATTCTCCTCTCCTTGAATAATACATTTTAGCAATCCATAAAACTAACCGTGTATTTTATTTTCTTTTCTGTTTTTTGGCTCTGATTCCATATTCTCTTCTTTATAAATAGCAAGACCAGTGACACTTCCCTTCCATTCCTTTTTTTCTTCCATTGAACTTCTTGCACTGCTGCTGAGATCAATGGCTATTATTATACTCCTTTGCTTCCTACTCCAACTACTTTCTTCTTCTTTTCATTTATCTGTTGCTCAAACTCAAACTACAAACATAACCTTGGGCTCCATCCTCTCTGCTGGAAACACTTCGGCCTCATGGCTCTCTCCTTCTGGTGACTTCGCATTTGGGTTCTATCCTGTACTTGGAGACCGCTTCCTTGTTGGGATTTGGTTTCAAAAAATCCCAGATAAAACCCTTGTTTGGTCTGTGAATCGGGACACTCCAGTCAGAGAAGGATCCACCCTTGAGCTAACCCGCAGCAGTTGGCTTGTTATCAAAGATCCACAAGGCAATGGTGACTTCCATATCTACAACAAGACCAGTGCAAATTCAGCGTCCATGCAAGACAACGGCAATTTTGTACTAAGGAACTGAGGTTCTGTGGTCATATGGCAAAGCTTCGATTCCCCAACCGACACCGTATTGCCAGGTCAAGTTCTAAACATGAACCAAGAGCTTTTCTCCAATGACAATGGAACCTACAACTACTCAACAGGAAGATATATGTTGAAGATGCAAGATGACGGCAATCTCGTTATGTCCGCAGCCCGATATGCTGAGACAGGTTACTGGTGGACAGCCGAAGCCTATGAATTAGGACCAGACCGGAGTTTCATTGTTAACGAGAGCAGCGCACTCATGTATATAATCATCAATAAGACAGACATCACCCACAATGTAACGGGTAATAGACATCCACCCGAACCTATTGGAGATTACTACCACAGGGCTATGATCGATGACAAGGGTAATTTCAAGCAATATGCTTACTGGAAAGTTAATGGGACATGGTCAGTGGTGTGGACTGTGGTTGGTGATCCTTGCAATCCAAAAGCTCTTTGTGGGGAGTATGGCTACTGCGTTTTGGATGACAAGCAGGAACCGAGCTGTCGATGCAAAGAAGCGTACATTCCATTAGATTTGAACCGCCCATGGAAAGGATGCTACGCAAAAACTCCGCTGCAGCAGAATTGCGAAGTGAATACGTCGACGGTATATCAGATGAACGACGCTGACTTCCCTACTAGTGGGTATGTAGATCTTGCCCGAATAACACCCTCAGACGAAGAGAGCTGCAAAAAGGCCGTCATTGAGGACTGTTTCTGCATTGCTGCAGTCCTGCTAAATGGGATATGTATGAAGAAGAGAGCCGCTGCTGAATGGTAAAGTGGGACCTAATGCCAACGGAGGAATCGCTTTCATAAAAGTCACGACCAGGAATGTCACAGCTTTACCCAACGATGAAAGAAGGAAGTTCAGGTACTCTCAGAGTCTTGTAACTGGGCTTGTACCAAGCAGTATTCTGGCGGTATTGTTTGCAGTGCTCGCCCTCTACTTTTATGTTGCTCGCAGTCCCAGGACAAGGGAACCCACTTCCAGTGAAGTAAAGCTGCGGGCATATACATACAAGGAGTTGAAAGAAGTGACAGATGGGTTCACAAGAAAGCTCAGCCGTGGGGCTTTTGGAACCGTTTACAGTGGTATCCTACGGTCAGACGGCGAACAGATAGAGGTAGCCGTGAAGCAGCTAGAGAAGGTGATAGAAGAGGGTGAGAAAGAATTCAAGACCGAGTTGAGGGTAATCGGTCGGTCCGACTGCTGGGGTTCTGCGATGAGAATAGTCACAGACTTTCGGTTTATGAGTTGATAAGGGTGGCTCTCTATCTGACTTCCTTTTCAGAAGGGAAGATAAGCCGAGCTGGGGTCAAAGGGCCGAAATAGCTCTTGGGATCACTAGAGGCCTGTCATACTTGCACGATGAGTGTGAGACCCAGATCATCCACTGCGATATAAAACCACAGAACGTGATGCTCGACACAAATTGCACGGCCAAGATTGCAGACTTCGGCTTGGCAAAACTTCTGATGAAAGATCAAACTCAGACCAGCACCAATGTCAGAGGGACAATGGGGTACATGGTACCTGAGTGGCTCAAGAATTCACCCGTAACAATGAAGGTGGATGTTTATAGCTTTGGTGTCATGTTGCTCGAGATCATTTGTTGCAGGAGGCACATCGATCTGGACAGGGTCGTCAAAGAGTCTGAGGATGCAGATTTATATATAACAGACTGGGTCCTAAGCTGTATGAAGGCTGGAGAATTGCGGAGGTTGGTGGAGAAGGAAGAGGTCTTGAGCGACTTCAAAAGGTTTGAAAGGATGGCCATGGTGGGATTGTGGTGTGTGGACCCAGACCTAGGTCTTAGACCATCCATGAAGAGGGTGAGACAAATGTTAGAAGGGACATTCGATGTAGGCATCCCACCTCTGGTCACTGCATAAGCATTTTATGATATGATCTAATGTGTTTGTTACTTTCTCATGTGCACCTGCATCACATAGTTGCAGTTACAATCTTGCCTGATTTCATGTCAGGCTAGTTTTCTATGTTATGTATGTTTTAAGCTAGCAGAAATGTAAGAACATGTCAAATGCAAATGAATAAGGAATTGAGATCATATAGAAGTTGAGCATAAATCAGGAGCGTATATATAATGGAATTGCAAATCCTAAGAGAAAAGGCTCAAATTTTACATGAATTCTGAGGAACAACATGAAATGTTTCATCAAAAAATTTCTAAGTTACATTGTCATCGAAGCCAGCCAGAAGCAATTTTCATCTTACTGGGTGGCAGAACATCGAATATCTTTAAGTAGACACAATTGACCCTCCTCCAGTATGATGATGATGTTCTGCAGAAGTAGATGATATGCCATACGCTCTGTCGACATGACCGATGCTAGTTGATAAGAACTTCCATAGTATTCTCAATTTCACTGCTTCTGCAATGATGTAAAATAGAGCAAGAATTGAGATGGAGAATTCAAAAAGTAAAAAAGAATTAAGGAGATATTTTGCTAGATCATACACCATACTCAGAGACTTCAAAAGCCACACTCACGGAAAAAAGAATATTCTTATAATATACCAAATGAGGATACGTGTATCAACAGATTCATGACAAGGACCATTTATCTTGCATAAGAACCCATCCATGTTGTTCATTAATCAAAACTGGAATGCCAATGTGAGGTAACAGCTGGGAAAGAACCATTGCAGCATTGAATTTGCAAATCACGGTGACTGCTCAAGTTGGAGAGCATTTTAAGGGATTCTCTTCTGAAGCTCAAGCCAGAAGAAAAGACAAAAGGAGAAGAAATGGAACCCCATTGACGTGAAGGCTAAAATTTCTTCAGGCCCAACTTCGCGCATCATATCATCATCATCATCAGTCTTCTCCCACCCATGTGCATCAAATCAAATTATTAAAAAAAAAAAAAGTGTAGCATCATAATTGACATAATATATCCGTTGAACTCAGTAACCATTTCTTAGTTCATAGAGCAAAAGGGTAGTGGGAGAAAGGAAGTAACAAAAAAAGGGAATTGTTTTGCCCACATACGTACAGGGCATCCCATAGTGGAGCACAACATTCAAGCCATCCATCATATGGGCCACAGTTGTTCTGATGCTCTAGCAAGAAAACCATGCTGATCAGGTGAACAGTTGGCCACAATTTATAGAGGAAATTGAAGGTTGAAAAAACTTTGGGCAACATTTTTTAAAACATCCTACTATTTCTAACATTGTGGAGAACCTGACAAGAGCCCCAGCCTGATTTCTGGACAGGAGATATTGATGGTGAAACCTATGTCATGGAAAGGCTGGATCTCATGCCCCTATGCTACTGGCACAGATGGTGGCGTGTACACGAAATATTTTGTATGCTTGTGGGCTTAGCATACCTCCTCAAAAGAACCCCACTTGCATGGCTCAACCAAGGCAAGGTGCCCATAGATTGTAAATATGGAGACACCTCTTTTGATTGATGATATGTATTTTATTAACAAAGGACTGCAACAATGACGTGGAGCCCCCAAAAAGAAGGAAAGGCATACTAAAACATTCCCAAGCTAAGGAATCTGATGGGGACATCTCGTGCACATGCATGCCCCCCTACGCACGTACGCAAGGAGGAGGAGGGCCCCACCATCGATTTGGATTGATGACAACGTCTAGGGAGGGCCTCCTAGTTAAAGGGCTGCGTTTTGATTCGTTGGAATGGACCTGATAGTCATGTAAATTCCACCATAGGTTCTCATGATTGTGGCCCACTATTCTAATTAATTTAATACTTTAGGTTTTGCTTATTATTGTTATTAGGAATATCATGGGTGATTCAGATTGTTTTGATTAGTTGTTATTTTTTATTACTTCGTCGCCAAGTAATAAGTTGCGCACATGGTGCGAGTTTTGGAGTATAGGGTTTTACTATAAATAGACACCCCTTATAGTCTTTTTAAATTCAACGAAGATTAATAAAATTGCTACGTTTTTCTGCTCTTCTAAATTTATGAGTTGTGGAGATTCAATTGGGTGTGAAACTCTCCCTTCCTCGAAGGGCTGACTACCGTGGTCCAAAGCCACACCTATTCTAATTCGTCCCCACCTTATTACATCCATATTTCTCTTCTCACAATCATCTACGCTTCAAATTCATCCTCTATTACAGCCATTTTTCTCTTTAAGGTAGATTTTCAGAATCTGACCCTGTAGGAGGACCGAAACTTCGGCGGAGCACCACGCACAAACCGTGCATCCAGTGTTGTCATGTGCGATCGCACATTCGCATATGCAATCGCATATGCACATAATGGTGGTGGGATCGTATATGCGGCAGTGGCATATGCGATCACTGCACGTATGCGATCGCATATGCCACATGTGCCAGCATATGCGATGTATGAGCTCGCATACAGCATATGCGATCGCATAGTGGCCAACGGTCATATTTCTGACCTTTTTTTATCCTTTTTTTTTATCTGAATTTTTTCTCTATAAAAATATATTTTAAGCACTCCTACATGCAAAAAAGCTCAAACTCTCTCTCTATTCTCTATTTTGCTCTCTTACATTCTCTCTTACATATTTCTAAGCACTTTACATCCACTCCTCTCCATCCATATTCCATATTTCTTTTCTTTCAACTTTCAAGAATCAAGAATCAAGATTAAGATTGAAGTTTCAATCAAGGAAGGGTACATATATCCACATTCAAGAATCGAGAAGATTCAAGAGTCAAGACTCTTCAAGAGACATTACTAATTTACTACATGATCTACATCTACAAGACTACCAACTACAAGTCTACAACCAAGCTCTCCAATCTCCATCCATTGAATTGATTGAACTCTCTTTCTACTTTCTAGTTCAATCAAGGGAACATACATCACTCTCTCTTTCTATCTCTCTTTCTATCTCATTTTCACTTAAAGTTTCATAATATCCAAGTTCTAAGGTTTCTAAGTGCTAACAACTTCTATCATTTATTTTTTTTAAATTCATTTGTTAATTGTTACTTTGTTACAACTAACAAGTTACAACTTTTACAACTTACAAGTTACAACTTACAACTTACAAGTTACAAGTACAACAAGAATTCAAGATCAATACTCAAGTCACAGGGCAAAGGTGAAGAGAAGACAACTTAGACAAGAATTTAGAAGTTGGAACCTCTTTTAGATTTGTAATTTTAATTTTGTTTGTGTGCAAATCTCTCTCTCTCTCCCTCTCTCTCTCTCTCCTCGGCTCATCTCTTTAGTCTCTTTAGTCTCACTCTCTTAGATCTTACTTCTTAGTCTCTTACTTTACTTTAGTTTACTTTCTAGTTTCTAGTTGGTAGTTACTTTTTAGTGTTAGGCTACTAGCAATCAATAATACACACACCACCATCATAATGTCTTCTTCCCAATCTTCCTCTTTGAAACTCAAGTCGAATGACTCGGGTTGGAAGTATGGGCACTATAGTAGTGCTACAGAAAAGACTCACATAGCATGTGAGTTATGTGGGTATGTGAGTTCCAGTGGAATTGCAAAGCACCAGCAACACCTTGCACATTTACCAGAGTCAAATATAAAAGCATGCAACAAAATTACTCCGGAAATCCGAAGGGAGATCGTGGAGTATATGGAAAAACAATCAAGAAAAAAATACGATAGTGCCCTACGCTAGGAGGAATATTTGGAACAAAATGCATATGAAAATATAAATGTAGTTAATGTAGATGGAGCTAGTCCCACTCCCCCTACTTTGTCAGGCCGGTCTAGACCACAAGTACAACCATCAAAAAGAGCCCGAGGGCATCAGCCAATGGATAGATGGTGCAAACCACACCCCGAGGATGTGATCGAAAAAAGGGGTAAAGGAAAATGGCCGGCTCAAACAACTTTAGAGAACCGGTATAAACAAAAAGATAGGAAAACCACAATTCAATATATTGCTAAGTGATTTTACCAAACCGACATTGCTTTCAACACCGTTAAATCGAGAAACTTCAAAGTACTGGTTGAGGTTATAGGTCAATTTGGACCTGGGCTTAAACCTCCTTCATATCATGAAATGAGAGAGATATGCTTAAAAATTGAAGTCGAATATACACAATCCTTCATAACTGAATATAAAGAATCATGAAAAATATATGGTTGTTCACTAATGGCTGTATTAACTTTTTGGTAAATTGTCCAGTTGGGACAATGTTCTTGAAGTCAGTGAATGCATCAGGTCATTCACACACAAAAGAATATTTGTTTAACTTACTAGATAATATAGTTGAAGAAATCAGTGAGGAATATGTTGTACAAGTAATTACAGATAACACAGCCTCGTATGTAATGGTCGGTCTTCTTATGGAGAAAAGGCAACGTTTATTTTAGATCCCCTGTGTGGCCCATTGTATTGATCTTATGTTAGAAGATATAGGTAGATTATTTATAAATGTGATTGCAGGGGCTAGAAGAATCACGGTCTTTATGTGCAAACATGCCCTTCTTCTCAGTCGAATGAGAAAACACATTGCTGGTAATTTGCTACGTCCAGCAATCACCCGTTTCGCTACAGCCTTTTTAACACTACAAAGGCTACATACAAAGAAATCAGAACTTAGAAGCTTTATAGTGTCAGCCGATTTTACAAGTGGGCCTTGGTCAAACAAGGCTGAAGGGAAACGGGTTCAACAAACAATTCTTTCTCAAAGTTTTTGGACTCAAGTAGTAAAGCTATTAAAATCATCCGAGCCCTTAGTCACTGTGTTGCGCTTGATGGACGGGGATGAGAAGCCTGCAATGGGCTACGTATATGATGCGATGGAGAGGGTAAAAAATAAGATCATGGACCATTTTAACTATAAACATCGTGATTACAAGCCAATTTTAGATATTATAATAGAAGATGGAGCAGCCAAATGCCATCCCTATTGTATTTGACTGCTTACATCCTTAACCTGGCCTATTTATTCGTTTCTGCTGATCCAGCAGAAGCACTAACTATGCATATGTTTAGATTTATTGATGTCTTGGAAAGAAGGATTCCAGATAGAGGAGAACGGTACAAGATCTCAACTTTGCTGGACTTCTATACAAAAAATGAAGGGATATTCTCAAGAGATATCGTAATAAGGCATCGGATAATGAAATTACTCAGTAAGTACTTCTATGAATGTTAGTGTATTGTGTATTCTTACAAATAGTTTTTCTACAAAGTGTTTCTAACCTACTTAAACTGTTTTTCTCAGCTGACTGGTGGGCTGCCTATGGAGTGGACCCGAACAGGAAAGATCCAGCTGTAAAGAACCTAGCTATGAAGATTCTTGGACTCACGTGTTCTGCCAGTGGTTACGAGCGCAATCGGAGCACGTTCGAGGCTGTAAGTTTAAACTGTTTAGTAATTATTTGTAAACTTTAATTTTTTAATGGCCTAAGCTAAATTAATTACCTAAATAGCTAATGTCAAATGCGCTTACTTTCTTACAGATTCATACCAAGAAAAGAAATCGCCTTGAGCCAAAAAAGCTCAACGACTTGGTTTTCGTTCAATACAATCAAAAATTGCGAGAATGATTCCAAACTAGGAAGGACCAGTCCGGTTTCTTTGACCCTATCTGCTTAGATGAGTTAGATGCAGATAACGAGTGGCTCGTAGAGACGAAAGACCCGGTATTTGCTGGAGAGGAGCTGACATGGGCACAAGTTGAAAATGTCGCATACAGATCGACACCTGGTGAAGGTAGTACCACTCGAAGGCGAAGGACGGGGGGGAGCGAGGGGACGAGTAATAGCCGTCAACCCGTTAATGAGATTGAGGAGATTGAAAAAGGAGATGGTGATAATGATGATCAAGCTGAAGATCCTCCACCATTAGATGTTGATGAAGTATTAGTACCTACAGATGATGAAGAAACGGAAAAATAAGAAGTGTATGTGAAAGAAAGAGATGACTTGAATGATGATGATGATGCTGTGGTTGGTGGTGGACCTAGTGGTGATATGCCACAATAGCTACTAGATCAATGTATATGATTATTGATTAGATAAATAATAAATAAATAACTTCTTAATTTTGTTTAATGTTTACTAAGTGTGTTGATGTTGATTGTTGATGTATATCATGTAGTGTTGAATGTTGAATATTGATATTTCATATTTGTTAAATATTAATTGTTAAGAAGTTAACTATATTGTAGAATGTACAAGAATTGTTGATGAATGATGATGACTTGACTTAATATTTAATTCATTATGTAAAATTGTAAATGTAAATGGTTTTATTTTACTTAAATTAAATGTATTTCAAGGGCCAATGACATATAATAATTTATTTTGATTTTTTCTGATTTTTCTGATTTTTTTTAATTTTTTGAAAAATGCAAAATATGTGTGTGTAACCGCATATGCGATTGTGCGATCGCATATGTTATTCGACAACATTGCATGCATCGGATCGAGTTGAGATTTGAAAATTTTGGAGTCCATCCCTGGTCGACCAGGGCCAAGGTGGCCTTTTTCTAAATAGTGGGCCCCACACATGCGCTGACGAAATCACATGCACGTGCGTCTAGGCCATTGATATTGTCCACATGTGCGGTACTTTTCTGGTTCGTCTCTCTCCTCTCTTTCACTCCTCTTTCACCCAAAAATCCTAAATTACTCAAATTTCCAATTTTATACCCTTTCTTCAACCTTAGGGTTCCCCAAATTGAAATTTCTAAATCCCTTGGATTGGGGGAATTATTTTTGTGCATGTGTGGATGAATTTACCCTCTAATTCTTGTTCAATCTATAATTTTAATTGATCTGGTCCTAGCATATTTAGGCCTAGACCCGCATAAGATTCCTCTTGATTAAGTGTTTGAACTTTTGTGCGGGATGTGGAATTTTGTGTAATTGTTTATAAACTAGTGTAATCTAAAGCCTGAAATCTTGCACATCATACTTGAATTTCATGTCATACACCAAATTTAGTATCAGAGCATAGGGTTCTTGTAGGGGAATACATTGCATGTTTAGGGTTTAATTTATTTGTGTTCATTATGCATTAAGTAACATCATATAGAGTTGTTTAGAGGTCCATAATTTCTTATATAGGCTGTTGAATTTTCTGCTATTAGAAAATCCACATCTCTTTACTGAATTTTCTATTGACAGAATTTTTCGACAGATAGGTTGCTGGAAATTGAGTAGTATTGTGTCGTTTTTTCCATATAGTCTTATAGGAGCATTTAGTCCTATCTAGGCGCATATAGTCGTAGTAGAAGGTCCTTCGATTAAATTAGTAGTTGTATGCCCACACGTACGGGTCGTGGTTTTGGGTTGCACCCTACACTAAACATGGATCAATTGCAAGAGTCAATGAACAAGCTAACTCAACAGTTTGAGTCTTTGCGCTTGGAACAACGTATGGACCAACGCTTTAAACAGATTGATGTGTGCATTACTCAACTAGAAACCTCTGTCAAGGCAAACTCATCATTGGAAAATATGCCAAAACTCAGGCAAGTGGTCAAAAGGATAGACAAAGGAATGGAGGTGGCCAAGGAATTGGTTATGGGCGTGCACCCATGCACCCACCCCGTGAGATACATCGATGCGCAACTTCTTAAAGGATTAGAGTAGATGGCCCTGCTTTTGATGGCCACTTGGACCCTAAAGTTTTTCATGATTGGTTAGCAGACATGGACCACCTTTTTGAGTGATACGACATGTACGGCCTTATGGCTAGAGAGAGTGCACCAGAGGCTAGTGTAGAGTTACCCACTGAAGTCATTCCGGCAGTGTATGAGTTTCGTGATATCTTTCCTGATGATCTACCGAATGAGTTTCTCCCTATGAAGAATATACAGTACACCAGGACGTGGGACACCGTACTACCTATATCTGAGTTTGCGTTTAATAGTTCTGTCAATAGGTCAACAGGTCTAAATCCTTTTGAAGTCATTACTAGTTATAAACCTGGGAAACCTATTGAACTTGTCCCTATGTCACTGTCCCATAAGCCATTAGAGTCTGCAGAGTCTTTTACGCATCACATTCATTCATGGCATCAAGAAATCAGGCTGAAGATCATGACTAGTAATGAATATTACACACTTTTTATAGACCAACATAAACATTTCAAGGAATTCAATGTAAGATACTGTGATGATCCGCATCAGGCCAGAGCGATACCCTTAGAGAGTCATTAGTAAATTATATGAGCGTAGTGCTGGACCATTCAAAATTATAAAACTAAACGGTCTCAATGCGTGTGTGGTAGATTTTCCACCTTCCATGGGAATTAGTTCCACATTCAATGTGAAAGATCTAGTTACATTTCAGGGGATTGCTGATACATTGTCCAGTCTGTCACCTAACCATCCTGATTCCTCAAACCTTACCCTTAATCCATGGCCTACTCCCAACCCATCTTCTCAGCCTCTACCTCTCATACCTACCCTTCTCACACCCAGAGAGGAGATAGAGGATATTCTGGACCATCAGATAATATCCACGTCAAACAGTGGGTTTCAAAAATTCTTAGTCAAGTGGAAGTCACGCCTAGCTTTAGACAATACGTGGCACGCTGAGGAGGAACTTCAGAGACTTGATTCTTACATCTCGGAGTGGTCCAGGAGTTTCGTTTTGCCAGTGGCAAAACCTTCGCAGCTGGGGAGAATTGATGGGGACATCTCGTTAGAGGGTTGTGTTTTGGTTCGTTGAAATGGACTCAATAGTCATGTGAATCCCACCATGGGTTCTCATGATCGTGGCCCACTATTCTAATTAATCTAGTACTTTGGGTTTTGCTTATTATTATTATTAAGAACATCATAGACGGTTTAGATTGCTTTAATTAGTTGTTATTTTTTATTACTTCGTCACCAAATAATAGGTTGCGCACATGGCGCAAGTTTTGGGGTATAGGGCTTTATTATAAATAGACACCCCTTGCAGTCTTTTTAAATTCAATGAAGATTAATAAAATTGCTACGTTTTTCTGCTCCTCTAAATTTCTGAGTTGTGAAGATTCAATTGGGTATGAAACCCTCCCTTCCTTGAAGGGCTGACTACCGTGGTGCGAAGCCACACCTATCCTAGTTCGCCCCCACCTTATTTCATCCATATTTTTCTTCTCTTACAATCATCTACGCTTCAAATTCATCCTCTATTGCAGCCATTTTTCTCTCTACAGCATATTTTCAGAATCTGGCACTGCAGGAGGGCTGAAACTTCGGCGAAGCACCACGCACAAACCGTGCATGGAATCGAGCTGAGATTTGGAGGTTTTGGAGCCCATCCCTGGCCAACCAGGGCCAAGGTGGCCTTTTTCTGAATAGTGGGCCCCACACATGTGCGGCCGGGATCACACGCACGTGCGTCTGGGCCATTGATGTTGTCCACACGTGCGGAACTTATTTAGTTCGTATCTCTCCTCTCTTTCACTCATCTTTCACCCAAAATCCCTAAATTACTCAAATCTCCAATTTTATATCCTTTCTTCAACCTTAGGATTCCCCGAATTGAAATTTCTAAATCCCTTGGATTGGGAAAATTATTTCTATGCATGTGTGAATGAATTTACCCTCCTTTAATTCTTGTTTGGTCTATAATTTTGATTGATCCGGCCCTAGCATGTGTAGGCCTGGACCCGCATAAGATTCCCCTTGATTGAGTGTTTGAACTTTTGTATGGGATGTGGAATTTTGTATAATTGTTATTGAACTAGTGTGATCTAAAGCCTAAAATCTTGCACATCATACTTGAATTTCATGTCCTGCATCAGAATCAGTTTGAAGTTCCCTCCCAAGAAGAGAAAAGGACGCAAAATATCTAGAGCAAACTAACCTTCTTTCCTCTATCCAATTTGCTGATCTCCCCAAGTATGTGGCTAACCGTCATAGAAATTGACCAATAAATAACATTACATTTATCCCCTTCTATCTCTACAGCCTGCTCATGGATTATTAGCATCTCTTTCAGCCCTGTCGATAGTGCTCCAACCTCAATTTCTGACGAGTCATGTGCGTGGTTTTAAATGCCTGTTTCGGAGTGTCTCTGGAGTGATGTTGATATTGATGTCGTGACAACTCATCCTGACACAGTCAGAATCATTCTGACTTGGTCTATTCAAAGCATGACTCACCACATGACTCATTTTGTTTCCCACTTAAATAGAATCTGATTGGCTGAGTCGTCTGGTTTCCAACTATATCGCCAGCCTTATCACCACTCCCACTGTCTCAACTATACACCCACTCCTGCTGAACCAGATTGCCCATCGAACAACCATCAAATTTGAGCCTTTTAGCACAACCCTTGGTGAAGCATACGACTTCCAAAACCTCCACACAGCCATGGATAAGGTTGCTTCTCCTCGTAGCTACAGATTCTTTGCATAACACAGCCCAAGAAGTGACTCTACCCCAAAGTCCGTAGGTAACCTGATCCATCGCTTCCCTTTTATCCTTTTTTTTTCCTTTCTTTTAACCTCCTTCACTTCCACTTTATTCCCAATAGTCCGATTGTTAAGTTCCTTCACTAACGCCACAAGGTCACCACAATATAGATCCAAAAAAACTTTTTTTTTTCTTTTCTTTGAGAGCTAATAGAAATTTATTATGAACAAACAGATGCAGAAACACAATAAAAGCATTGAGTGGCAAATAACAACAAAGAATCAGGCACCTCTTCCAAACTGCTGTCAATAACCCTAGAGACCTGTTGCCATCAAATGCGCTCAAAGACTTGTTGATTGTAATCATGACCATATATAGCACTCAACTGTAATCAAGTATGCAATAGTCAATTTCATGGCACATATGGGAGTATTGTGTTCTCATTGATGGTCCCAAGTGCAGATAAAGGAGGGTTGCGTCAGGTTGGCAGTGTCATACTTTTTTTCCCTTTTTGAGAGATGAAGAATTTATTAAAGGGAGCAAAGGCTCCAAAAAGAACAAAAACAAGCAGCAGAAGAAAACAAAGCTTTACAAAGCCCAATCCCTAAGAAAAGAAAATACGTTTCTGACTGTGGCACCCTGAGTATTACTAATGTACCTGAAACATCTACCATTCCATTCAGTCCAAAAACCCCAAAGCGCAGCGAGCAAGGTGAGACACCATCTCTTCTATTGTTACCGGCTGGCCGCCCAGTGTGCCAAGCAAAGGGCGGAAAAGAGGGGAGTCCCAAATTCCCAGCGCATATGGGCAGCTAAGAAACAGATGCACCACAGATTCCTCCTCTTTTTGCACATAAGACAGACATTAGGCAGCACGAACCCTCTCTTTCGGAGATTATCAGCAGTTAAGATCCTGTTTCTTCCCGCAACCAAGCAAAGGCTTGGTACCGCCAAATGTGCCTGTGATAAAACAACTGGAACCGGAACTCGACTCCTGAATGATGTTGAGAAAAGAGCACATCAAGAATCCACCCAATTTATCTCAAGGCCAGTATGGAGAGTCCAGAACTGACGGGTTGGGATGAAAGCCTTCAAGCAGAAAGCAACTTCGTCGTCTCCTTGGCCTCATCTTCGGATAGAAGATTACGGTAGGGAGGATGCCAAACCACCCCCATTGTCTTGAGGGAAGAGGCAATCAGCAATCGAAACAGATTGATTAGGGCACAATCTCGCAATCCAAGGAAATTGGGATCTAAGAGAAGAATCACTTACCCAAACGTCGTCCCAAAAACTCACCCCGACTACACTACCGACTGACATCCCAATCTCGGGAAGAACTTTACCCACCATACGAGCGACCTATCCCCAGCAGATGGAAGACCTATTGAGGGAGGAGTTCTTGATCCATCTGTCCGAATTAACCACACCATATTTTCCAGCAATGACCATGTGTCAGAGTTGATTTTCCTCCACCCGGAACCACCAAACCCACTTTCCCAACATGGCAGAATTGATTTCTTCCAAGTTGCTAATTCCTCGCCTTCTTTGAAGGGTTTGCACACCTTCCAATCAAGGAGATGAAACTTGCTCTGCTCACTTCTGCCTCGAAAAAGAAAGCGCCTTCTCAGCTTATCAATCCCCAAAAGCCATACTTTTCATCATCCATAGGATTCATGTAGCCAACCCCTATTAGTTGGTATAACACTTCAATGATATGATGAGGAGGATGAGTGATTAGAAGACTTTACCCAACTTACCACCTACTAGTTGCTTTCAAAAACACCTCAACCAGGAGTTTCAATTTATCACAACATGTTCAGCTATTGGTTGTACCAAATCACCATCATCCAACAAGCAGCGCAATCCTCCAGTAACCTTCCTTTTTGGCTCACTACAGCCCTCATGTCAAATCTGGGGGAAAAAAAGAAGAAGAAGAAGAAAAGAAAAGAAAAAGAAAAAAGTTACCAATCGATCTAGGCCTCACCCATCCAACCTTGAAGAGAGCAAAAAATCTCACCAAACAATATAAGTTGCAGTGGATGAACAGACAGTACACCAACTCCACATTCTCAGGCAAAAGATACAAACATCAGGGATAACCATTTGTCTATTCCTCAAATGGTCAATGTGAGCACCTTATCTGCCTGACAAGGCACCCAAATGCCAAAACCCTCGGCAGAGCTATATACTTCCAGATTAGAGCAGTCGGCCCCCAGTTCCCATACCAAAGATTTGATAGAGATAGATGAGTAGAACGACATCAACAAAAGTCGGACCAAGCTATCTGCCCTCAAAACCCTCTTGTCACTCACCTCAACCATCCAACTCGGGCTACACAGTCACTCCACTAGGCTAACCAACTCATCGAATTTGTCATCACCAGGGTCTCTACAAAAGTTGGAGTCTACACCTCCTGATCCCCTAGGTGGGAATAATACTGGGAAATCATCTCATCTCTCTCAGGAGTCCACATCCTTTAGAGGAGCAAACCCAATCCAACAATCAACCAACCATTCGATGCATGTTCCAAACAACCCAAAACAAACTAACAATCCTCAGCCACACAGAATGAACAGAACTGCAATTAATGAATGGATGGCCCAATGATTCAACATCCTTCAAGCACATGATACATACATTCGTGACTAAAATCAACCTCATCAGTATAACTATTACATATTGTAATTCATGCAAATGGCAATGTTAAAGCCCATGCGAATGACAATTAGTAGGGCTTCTTAGCCATCGCCAATAGTTTATTGTTTGGGTTTCATTTGTAAGCATGTAAGTGACATGTGCTGAGGTTCAAATGGTCTAGTCGCAAGAGCATACCTGTGGTGTAGCAAAGTAGCATGACCATGACAAGAACACGTTCCCTGGAAAATCTGACCATTCTTATTGGATAAGACATGAAACCATGCCAATAAGTGAAGAACTCCACTATCTAAAGTTGAGTGATCATTACAGATGGGGAATAACAAAAGCTCCCAAAAAGATACCCCGGAAGAATGGGACCTCTAGAAAATCATCCATATAACAATATTTCTGTGAATTAACATGAGCAAAAAAACAATTTAATCTCTCACAGACCATCTAACATCATGAAAAACTGAGTTCGATAGTCTCTATATATCTACCCAACACAGGAAACGGATTTCCTGGATAGACTGATATTAAATCTCTCATTTTAAGTCTAACCATCTATTTATGTAACCAAAAATAGAGTCTCCCAAGGATATCTCACTTGTGAAAGACCTCATTTCAACAGCAACTCCCTTCATGAAATCAATGTTGATGATGGGACAATTTCCCAATTATTGCACTGAAGCATCTTACCTAGGTGCGCACATGGATCTTTCACAATGATTCCCTTTTAATTTATAATTATATAGTATGAATTGGATATTTCCTGGATCACTACATTTATTTTGCCTCTCTTAGATCTTCTGCTTTTGTAATGCAGTCAATGCCCTTGATTTGATATCAATGCAAAAAGAACTAACGCAACATTTCAAGCCAACACAATCACAAGAAAATCTTGTCCAGAAAATAAATCACCAAAGAAAGAAAAATCAAAATGTGATTATTGAGTATAAACCAGGAAGCGATATCTACTTAATGGAATTAATTCCCATAAGAGGCTCAAAGTTTACAAAAAGTTCAGCAGACAGAACTAACCCATATAAATTATCTTATCAAAGTGCCTTTTTCATGGATCTTGAACCCAAATCCTCACTGTTGGATCCTTAGCTAGGCCTGCAGAAGCAATCTTGTTCTCAAAAGGGTGGCAGGAGACAGAGATAACAGTGTCAGTGTGGCCTTCCAATTTCTGAACCATATTTTTCCCTTGGAGATCCCATATGTAGACACAATGATCCTCTGACCCGCTTACGATGTACTTGCCGTTGGTCACCAAGAATGTGGATGTTATGCAGTATACTCTATTAACATGGCCAGTGTAAATTTTCATATACTTCCCCGTTGAGTAGTTCCAAAGCCTCTGCAACATGGTAAAGTAAAGACAGCATTGTAGATAAAGCACTCAAAATGAGAACTAAGAAGTTTGTTAGATTAAAAGTATGCATATGGGTTTGAGAATAGATAGATCAAAAGTCATTCGCTCGTTCCAAGATAACAATGCAGAGAAAATGAAATGTGAATAGCACAATCCAAAGCCAACAAGATCATTCCTTCCGAATTCCCCATGAAAGTAGGGAATGAAATCAGCTCCGTACAAGTTCATGTAACATGTTATATGATGATATAGAAATAGCAGTTTCTCTATTCGACTATGCAATGGTAGAGGTGAATCCCACCTTTCGGCAATTGAAGGTGTTGATCTAGAGGGCCTATCATGGGGTAGGCCCATGTCCTAACAACCCCCTTCATCGAACTATCCTAGCTATCTGATAAAATTGGATGATCAAAATCAATGCTCCACATCTAACAGGGCTCAAAATGGGCAGTCAGCCTCATCTGATTGGGGGGTACATTTCAGGTCTATCCAACCATATAAACAATCCGGATCACCAGAAATGGGCCCCACATGCAACAAAGCAACCTACTCCTACAAACCTAGTAGGCAATTAGATATGCATTTGTTCTTCTACATCCATAAATTCAGTAATTGAACAACTGAATCAAGGAATCAAGAGAGGCTAGAAAGCATACAAGGGTGTCGTCGAGGGTGGCGACGAGTATGAACTTCCCATTGGGCGAGAACTTGGCAAAGGACACTGCTGGGGTCTTGCTGTCGATGAGTGTCTTCAAGCACGTCCCCTTCTCAGCATCCCAGATCCTGCACGTCCCGTCATGGCTCCCCGACACGATGATGGACCCATCGCGGATGAAGTTGACAGACGTGACAGGGTCGGTGTGGCCCATCATGACGTGGATGCAGCGGCCGGTCTTGACGTCCCAGACGCGGAGAGTCTCGTCAAAGGAGCCAGAGACGATGAGGTTGGATTGATTGTTGAAGTTGACGCAGAAGACGAAGCCGGAGTGGCCGCGAAGGGTCTTGACGCATTCCCCGACACCGGCGTCCCAGATACGGAGGGTGCGATCGTCGGATGCGGAGCAGATGTAGTGAGAGTCAGAGGACCAGGCCAGGTCGGAGACGCCTTCGGAGTGGCCATGGAGGAGGGAAACTAGGGCCAGCGTCGGGGATGACCACACGATCATGGTCTTGTCGAGGGAGGCTGAGGCGAGGAGTTTCCCATCGTTGGAGTATTTGACGCATGAGATGGCTTGGGAGTGACCCGTTAGGGTGCGGGCCATGCGGTACGGACGGAATGGTGGTGAGGGTGGGGGCTGGTTCCCGCTCGACATTACACCGGAGTTTCGATGTATATGCGGGCGCCAGAGGTAATTGGGCTTTAATTGACTTCTCTTCTCTCTCTCTCTTTTCTTCTTCTATCTTCAGCTCAAGGAGAGCTGAGAGAGAGGAACAGAGCGAAGGAGAAGTGTCTATCCTCAATTGCCAGACATTTGAGGTGAGAAATCGGAGGAGCATGATAAACGGATACAGGGAGCCGTGCTCGCGTAACTCGAGCACCAAGAGCCATGTGAGTGGAATTTTCATGCGACCCACCCCATCCATCAGATAAGCTGCCTCATGATCCCCTTGGAAGCCAGAAATCAGAACCATCCAGAAATATGGTTAGGCCACCCCCTCTAGATAATTAAAAAAACAAAAATAGAAACTTTGGGTGAGACGGCCTCCGTTAGTTTTTAAGGCCTACAGCGCTGTTGAATGTTGATATGAAATGCAATCTATTATGGGAAATCTAAGCTCACGATACAACGCTGGTTCGATCGCCAGGCAGAGCCGAAGCGTGACTCTCCCGACCTGTTTTGAGACACAACCCGTCCGAGCAGCTGACACGGCTGAGGTGCAGCTCGGGACAGTCCTCATATTCCGACCGGGTGACCTGTCATACCGTAACCGCACTCCGCTCGACACGACCAGACAGGCCAACTACGATGGGACCGGCTTAACAGGACGGATCAAACAGTACTAGATGCTGGACTCTTCACTCCGTGGTCGGATGGGCCGAGCCGAATAGTCCTTTAAACCGTGGTCAGATGAGCCGAGCCGAGTCGGTATTCAGAGGCGCATACCTCGTTCGCTAAACATGGAAACTATCACAACCGAACGTGGCCGATAACTTCGCTCGCAAATACGCACTACTTGCCGGATACACTACACGATCAATAGATTGCGGACGGTTTCTCCACGATCCAGGAATCCCCCTGATTGTGCCGAGATTATCGAATCCGGACCATCTCACAGGCAAATATAAATAGCACATCACGCCATATCTACAAGTACGCAATATCGAGCTCTCCTCCTCTACTCTCGACCTAAACCCCGATTCCCTTGTCCTGACTTAGGCATCGGAGGGTCCCCCGGCTTAGCCAGGGTCACCTTTGCCCAGGTGCAGGTTTCAGGGACTACACGTAGAGGATGACGTGGAGAGAGGGCCGACCAGATTTTAACCTCAATATTTTCTAGTGCCGTTTGTGGGAACCTGAAACTAGAAGTCAAGTTCTCATTCACCTAAGCAATGGCGAGGAAGAAGAAAGCTGTAGTTGTGGAACCGATACCAAGCGAGTAGGCTCGGTCATCATCAACACTTCATGTCGAGTCCGCATCAGAACCTTCTCAACGTTCTCGTAACCGGTCAGGTAAATACCGCGCCATGTAAAACGAGATCCAGGCCCTGCGCGACAAGATCAATAGAATGAAGCAGCGGAGGGAACCAGAGTCACGTCCGGTTCAGGAACAGCCTGTTTTCGAACTGGTGGGACTGTTCGTGGAGACCCGCTCTACGCCAAGGAGTGTAAGACCTAAAGCCACCCAGCATTCATGAGTATCGCGTTCAGGACAAAACCCTCCTGCGGTGCACATCGAGGGATCCGCACGGAATGCAGCTACCCGGGTTCCCATAACCGTCCATTTTGCTACATCCGCTCTGCCGCCCACAGACCTCCGTCATTAGTTAGAATGGAGGAGAGAAGGGAGAACGCCGGAGGTCGAGGATACCCCAGAGGTCGTTGCGGAAAATAGGGACCCATGGGAGGCACGATTTGCGGAGTTGAAGGACAAGTTCCTGACATTGGAGAAGAAGCAGCAACAATCGACAGTTCCAGCCACGATCTAGGCGATGATGGAAGAGACCGAGCTTCCCTTCACCCCAGTCATCATGGCTGAAGTGATGCCGCAGAGGTTTCGGATGCCTCCCGTCATCCAGTATTCAAGATCTAGGGATCCATCCGAACACTGGAGTCCTACCGATCGTGGATGCAGATCCAAACTGTAACGGACGCAATGATGTGTAGAGGGTTTTTTATTACCCTCACTAGATCCGCTCGGATTTGGTATCGCCGGTTCAAACCCAACTCCGTGGATTCTTTCGCGGAACTAAGTCAACTATTCCTTACACAGTTTATAAGCGGTAAGAGAAGTCGGAAACCCAACACTCACCTGCTCACCATCAAGCAGGCCCAGAAAGAGCCGTTAAAGGATTACATCGCCCGCTTTAATGAAGAAGCATTGCATGTCAAGGACTACGATGACAAGATGGCCCTCGCTGCCATTCTGAGCAGATTGAAGGAAGAAAAATTCTCCTTCTCTATCGAAAAGAGTCCGTCAAATGCGCTGGCGGACTTCATGGCGAAAGCTCAGAAGTATACTAATGTCGAGGAGTTTACTAATGCTCGAAAAGGCACACAAGTATCCAACTCGACGAACAAAGGGAAGAGACCTCGGAACGAAGACTCCAAGCCGACTGGCAAAGGGGCGGATGATAGCGCTTCTTGCGATCGTCTGTCGAACTGTAGGCCGGAAGAAAAATTTCGTTCCTATACCCCACTTAATACATCCGCCGAGCAAATTCTACTAAACATCCGAGGACACGGGCTGCTCAGTTGGCCAGTCTGCATGAGGGTTGACCAAGAGCATCGAGACAAGTAAAAATTCTACCGCTTCCACCGGGACCATGGCCACAACACGGACGACTGCGTGGACCTGAAAGACGAGATCGAATCCCTCATCCACAAAGGACATCTACGTCGTTACACCAAAAGAGAAAGGTCCGCTCGGAGGGAGGAGAAGCCGTGAGAAAA
This sequence comes from Magnolia kwangsiensis, assembly GCA_037074715.1. Taxonomy (NCBI): domain Eukaryota; kingdom Viridiplantae; phylum Streptophyta; class Magnoliopsida; order Magnoliales; family Magnoliaceae; genus Magnolia; species Magnolia kwangsiensis. Next base: position 106,909,908 of record CM073581.1, read on the forward strand.
GTTAAACAACCCCCCAGAAGAACCAGCCGAAATTCGTACCATCTTCGGAGGTTCAGTTGGGGAAGGGGATTCTAACAAGGCTTGAAAAGTCCATTCCCGGAGATCCGAGCCGGAACATCACGTTCACCTGACGGAACGTCCCAGTAAGGAACTCCGAGTCGCTCCGTGCAGCCTGACCTTCACGGAAGATGATGCACGTGAGATCCAGCATTCACATGATGACGCGCTAGTGGTTACCATGAACATAGCGAATCATAAAGTGTACCGCATCCTAGTCGACACCGGGAGTTCGGCTGATGTTATGTATTCTGAGGCGTTTGAAAAGATGAAAATTCCACGGTCTCGGCTCCGACCCGTGAAGACTCCCTTGCACGGCTTTGCGAGAGAGAGAGTGATCTCTGAAGGAGCTATCTCCCTCCCAGTAACAGCAAGAGAAGGGCAACATCAAGTCACACTTCTGGTGGACTTTTTAGTTGTCAATGTTCCATCTGTCTACAATGTAATCTTGGGCTGACCCTCCCTCAATGTAATGAGAGCGGTCGTCTCAACTTACCATCTAATGATGAAGTTCACAGTTGAAAGAGGGATAGGTTATCTCCGAGGTGACCAACGCGAGGCCCAAAGATATTATGCTATAGCAGTTAGGAAAAGAGCCGCTAAATAGGCTCTCGTCGTGGACGCCTTCGACCCCCGAGGACCAGCAGAAAGTTCATCAGTCGAGGATCTGAAAAAAGTCCCCCTCGATGAATCAGACCCGGACAAGACTGTCCAGCTCGGGTCATCATTGAATTCCGAACAGAGGAACGAACTATTAGCCTTCTTGAAGCAGCATCGAGATATTTTGTAATGGTCACATGCGGATATGTCAGGGATCTCTCCTGACGTGTTGGTTCACAGGTTGAATGTGGACCCAGATCATAAGCCAGTTAAGCAAAAGAGTAGGTCGTTTGACGCCGAACGATATGAAGTCATTGCCGAGGAGGTCTCCGTCCTACTCGATGCGGGTTTCATAGAAGAAGTATATTACCCTGACTGGATAGCAAATGTTATTCTCATCAGGAAATCCAATGGGAAGTGGCGGGTCTGTATAGACTACTTCGATTTGAATAAGGCATGCCCTAAAGACAGCTTCTCATTACCTGGGATCGATCAACTGGTGGACATCACGGCCGGACATGAACTACTCTCGTTCTTGGACGCTTACTCCGGGTACAACCAGATCGCTATGTATCCCCCAGACAAGAAGAAGACGACCTTTGTCACGGACAGAGGACTCTACTATTACCAGGTCATGCCGTTCGGCCTAAAAAACGCTGAGGCAACATACGAGAGACTGGTGAATCAGATGTTTGCTAGTCAGATTGGGAGCACCATGGAGGTATATGTGGACGACATGTTAGTGAAAAGTACCCAAGCCTCCAACCACCTTGCCGACCTCGGGGAAACATTCAGCGTCCTTCGAGAATTTCAGATGAAATTGAATCCCGCTAAGTGTGATTCGGGGTTGAGTCAGGGAAGTTTCTTGGCTTTCAAGTCAGTCAGCGAGGTATCAAGGTCAATCCAGAAAAGATCAAGGCCCTCCTCGACATGAACTCACCTCGGACTCTTAAGGAGATACAGTGTCTCACGGGAAGAGTTGCCGCCCTCGAACGCTTCATATCCAGGGTTACAGATAAATGTCTTCCCTTTTTTCAGCAGCTGAAGGGCCATAAGAAGGCGGAGTGGACGCCAGAGTGTGAGTATGCCTTCCAGCAGTTAAAACAATACTTGGGTTCATCACCTCTATTGTTCAAGCCTGAAGAATGGGAGCCTCTGTTCCTCTACCTCGCTGTCTCGGCTTCAGCTGTCAGTTCGGATCTGATCAAAGAGGTCGAAAATAAGCAATACCCCATGTACTACGTAAGCAAAGTCATAGTGCCAGCGAAAACAAGGTACTAGTCCTTGGAAAAGCTGGCGCTCTGCCTCGTCATCTCGGCCAGAAGACTGCGGCCATACTTTCAGGCCCACTCCAAAGTTGTGCTAACGGACTCTCCTCTGAGGCAGGTCCTTCAGAGACTCGAAGTGTCAGGTCGGATGACCAAGTGGGCCATAGAGCTCAGAGAGTTTAACATTCAATTCCGCCACAGGACGACACTCAAAGGTCAAGCTGTAGCCGACTTTATCGCTGAGTTCACAACTCCAGATGAGGAGCAAGTCAGTAAGGAAATCGAGATGACACCACCCGTCCCGTTGGGCGACCAAGAGGCAGCGGCGGATCCGGGATGGGTCATTTATGTTGATGGGTCTTCCAACATAAAAGGGGTAGGAGCCGGTATTGTCTTGGTCGCACCTGATTCAACATCAATCCAATACGCAATCAGACTTGGATTCAAAGCTTCAAACAATGAGACCGAGTATGAAGCGCTGTTAGCTGGGCTCAGGCTGGCAGCGAGCCTAGGTGTTCAGACCCTGCAAGTTCATTAGGACTCGCAGCTGGTAGTAAATCACATCTCCTCGGAATACGAAGCTAAAGAGGTTAGAATGATCGCTTACCTCGAAGAAGCGAGGAAATTAATGGAGAAGTTTTTGAGTTGCACTATCCAACAGATCCCCAGAGCCGAGAACTCCTGGGCCGATGCCCTAGCAAGACTCGCCTCGGCCTTCGAAGGGAAGATCTCGCGTTTCGTTCCCGTCGAGTTTGTTGAGCACCCGAGTATCAGTCAGGCGGAGAAGGTCAACCCCATCCAGTCTATTCCTAGTTGGATGGACCCGATCTTCAATTACCTCTCATCCGATGAAATCCCATTGGACAAGTTAGAGGTAAGGCGACTCAGAGTCAGGGCAGCTCGGTACGTCATATTGGACGGAGTGCTGTACAAGAAGGGGCATTCTCAGTCTTACCTTAGATGCCTCCGACCAAATGAGGCCGACTACGTGATTCGAGAGATTCACGAGGAAATTTGCAGGAACCATTCTGGCAGTCGAGCCCTCGCCATAAAGATACTTCGTCAAGGGTATTTCTGGCCCACTCTTAAATAGGACTCGAAGAACTTTTCTCAGAAGTGAGACAAGTGCCAGCGTTTTGCAGCTGTGCCGAGGCAACCAGCAGAAGAAATGACCCCCATGAGTGGGCCGTGGCCGTTCGCCCAATGTGGGATCGACATCATCGGGCTTTTGCCAGTAGGGAAGGGACAGGTCAAGTTTGTCATAGTTGCGGTCGACTATTTCACCAAGTGGGCCGAGGCCGAGCCAGTCGCCAAGATCACCGACTAGAAAGTGATCGACTTTGTGTGGAAAAATATTATCTGCCGGTTCGGAATCCCACGAACCATCCTTTTTGATAACGGCCGCCAATTCGATAATGACAAGTTTCGTAGTATGTGTCGAGGGCTCGGCATTGTGATTGCTTACTCATCACCTCGGCACCCGCAGTCGAATGGACAGGTAGAGGCGGTCAACAAGGTCATCAAGCACCATCTCAAGATGAAGCTGGAAAAAGTAAAGAAAAATTGGGCCGAGGAGCTCCCCTTCGTCCTCTGGGCTTATAGGACCACAGCCCAAACTTCGACGGGAGAAACTCCATTTTCGTTGTCCTACGGCTCGGAGGCAATAGTGCCAGTAGAAATCGGACCCCCAACGGCGCGGGTAAGAAGCTTCGAAGAAAATCAAAACTCTGAGCAGATCGCTGCTAATCTGGATTTGCTTGAAGAACTTAGATAGGTTTCCAAACTCCGAACGGCGGCCCGACACCAGCAGGTAGTGCGTTTCTACAATTCAAAGGTCAAAGTCAGGCACTTCGGCCCAGGGGACTTAGTCTTCCAACGGGTCTTCCAGAACACAGTTGAGCCAGGGGCAAGAGCGCTCGGACCCAACTAGGAAGGACCATATCGTGTAGTCAGGTATGCCAAACCAGGCTCGTATCACCTAGAAGACCTCGAAAGCCGTCATCTCCCTCATCCTTGAAACACCGAGCACTTGAAGGTCTACTACCCATGAGGAATTAGCCTTTAAGGCTCATAATAAAATGTACGCCTCCGACCGGCTAGCCTTTAAGGCTCTGAATAAAAGTTCAATTCTACTTTGGATGCTTGTCCGATTGTCTTATCAACACAAGCATGAATTAAATGGTCCGATCCTTGAAGGGATCGGAGCCCAATCTAACAGAAAATTGACAAGGCATCCCCTCAAGGGAAAAAGCCTAATAATGATCCAACCCTTCATTGAAGTGCTCGACCCGACATACAATAGAATGAAGGGTTCTCACCAGACAGGCGACGAGCCAAGTATCCTAAGAGATCGGACCTAACTAAGACTTGGGCCGAGAGAGCTCGAAGAACCGTCTCTAATAATCGACTAAACGATAATAAAGGGACTAGGCCCATAAAGAGGTCCGCTCGACTACATCTCAAAGCAAGTTGACGCAATACCAAAAAAAGAAATGTTTTTCATTGAACTCCCTCGGATGGGCAAAAAATACATTGGTAGAGATACATTGATAGTTTTTTTTAAAAAAAATGTGATAGAATGTCTTCATGCTAGAGGAGCTTGGGCGTCAGGGGCTTGGTCCGAGCGGGCGACTTTCGCAGGGGCGTCCTCGGAGTCCTTAGGCAGTAGAGAGTCAAGATCGAGGTCTGTGTATACACCCAGAACTGCCTCGAGACAAGCATCGAAGCCGCAGTTGTAGAACGTCGTAGCTTCAGCGTCCCTCTCCTTGGAGGTCTTGAAACTTTCAACCGCGGCGGCAACCGCTACGGCCAGAGAGGCCTTGTCCTTGGCCCGTTGAGCTTCCACGGCCTGATTCACAGCTCGGGTCCGTTCTTCAGCCGCCTCGGCTTTGACGCATTTTAGGTCTTCGCCTAGTCGAGTAGTCTCCATGGCCAAAGAGTCGGCGTGAGCCCTAGCCCGAATCAGTTCGACGGTTGCTGCATCCCCACTCACCTTAAGATTGTCCGCCCTCTCCTGCAGGTGCAGTTCCCTGGCCTCCAGGTCCATGATGACTTCCTGTAGTTTGCTCACTCTGGCCCTCTCGTCCGAAAGCTGCTGGCGCAGCTCGATCTGCTCAGACTTCAAGGCCACCGTCTCAGCCTGGAGAGCCTCAAACTCTGCCTCCTTATTTCGATGCTCCCGCACTCTCTGCCGAATTGAGAGCAACACCGGGACGGCGTGAACAGGGAACAAAGATCAGAACCTAAAAAATATATATATAATGATATGAAAGAAAGGAAGAATCCTCTAGGAGATATACCATGTAGCACACGGAGGAGAAGTCGTTCAGAAAGCTACCCTCCGACCGGTCAAGGTTTCGAACAATATCCTCCTCCTTAGCATGCTTGGCAGCCCACGGAGCCAAGCAGGCCATATGATAGCCCGGCTCGAACCTCTTACCGCTCGTGCCCGCCTGGGCAGAGGCCGCAGCCCCCTCGGCCCATACCCTGCTGTCGGCCGAGTTTTGACCCTCGACGCAAACATCTCCTCTGACTTCGGGGGGGGGGGGGGGGGGGGGGGGGGAGGGGAGGGGAAAGCATATTGTCAGCCATTCTAATGGCCTCCTCCCGTTCGGAGGAGGAAAGGATAATGACGGGAGGCTCGGGGACTGCGGCAGGAAACTCCTCGGTGGGGGGGACGACGACGGCAGGAGCACGAGCAACAGGACTCGGAATGACCGGGGTGTCGGCCACGGTCGTTCAGACGAGCCCCGAAGGAGAGGATACCATCGGGCGCAAGATTACCGAAGGAGCCGCGGCAGTACTAGGGCGCGCCGGGGTCTGCACTGCGAAGGCAGAGCCGACTGGTCTCGGAGCTGGGGCTGTTGAGGTCGGCGCAGCGAAAGATTCCCCCACGTGAGAGAGAACTGGCTTCTTCCGAGTGATCTTCACTCGGGGGGCTTCCTTCAGCAACTCCGCCGCTGTCGGAGCTGCTTTCCTTTTTCGAGCTCCGGACGCCTCGGTCATGCCTGCGAAAGAAAAAATGATGTCAATTAGTGACCAAAAGAAAGCTCATCGAAGGGATCAGAGCAGCTTACTAAGAGATGTGGGCGAAGGCTGGGATTTGCAAAGCCCAGACCAGTGAAGGTTGGCCGCGGTGATCAGATCATCTCAAGAACGAAGCGTCTACGATCGCGCTCTGGCCTTCGCAATGCGATTTTTCTGGTCTGAGTCAAGGAGCGACAACCTCTTTGGAAAAGCTATAAAAGAAAGAAAAAAAATCTTACTTCAATTGAAACAGGTGAAAACTAAGGCAACAACCCGGATGTAAAATGAAATCCGACCTGGTTTCGTAAAATGGGTCGAAATACGAGCCGTTAAGGTCCTAAGCTTAGCCGCTGGTGCCTCCCATTCACCGGCCACCCAGAACCACTTATTTTTTCAGTCCTTATTGGACGACGGCAGGTGCATCACCAATCCTGACCCCTTGCTTCCTCGAGTCACAAAATAGTACCACGGATCGTTGCTGTCATGCTTGACCAGGTACAGGCTCAGCAGTTCCTCTAGGGTTAGCTTGGAGTTTCCAACTTGTCTCCAGATAATGAAGGCGAAAATCATTACCCTCCAAGCATTCGGAGTAAACTGCCCGGGAGCCAATCTGAGGTAAGTCATGACCTTCCTGATAAAGGGGTGTAGTGGGAGCCGGACCCCGCACTGCAGCGCGCAAAAGAAGATGGCTACCTCTCCCTTGGCAGGAGCGCCAGCTACGTTCAAAATTCCGGAGGCTCTTATCTGAACGGAGTCAGGGATTTGGAACTCCGTTCGGACCCACTCTATCTGAGATTCCGACATAATAGAACCTCTTAGGACTATCTCCACAGTGCGCAAATTCGCAGGCATTTTGGTGGTGGCAGTGGTCTTGACTCGACTAGCTCAGGTGATCGTCTTCTTGCTGAGCTGCTTGGTTTTAGAGCCCAACATCTTTTGCCTCCGAGGCGGGGGGTATGGGAGAGTGGTCTCGAAAGGGCCTTCGGAGGCCCCACTCCCACTTTTAGAACTCCCTGGCTCAGAGTCATTACCGTATTCAAGAACCATCTCGAGGTCGGAAGACATAATGCAAAGAAGGATGAAGAACAATGAAGGAGACTCACCGGGCAACTGCCGAAAATCGCCTTTTACCGAAAAAGAGAGATCGGTCGGAATCGCCCCCCAAAAACTTTGAATTCAGACGCGCACGCCTTGTCAGAAATCGCCTCCTCTGGTATGCTCTTTTGATTCGGAATGTAAAGTGACGAACGAAAGTTCGGGGTGCCTTATATACGCGACGAAGGAATTCTACATTGATGGCGAGCCTTAATAGCAGCAGCTGAATCGACACGAGCCGATCTCTGAGCACACATGGCCGCACCGCATTGGAGGAGTATTGAACCGTTAGTACAGCTCTGACATCGGCTAATGTGCCTTGATATGCGAAGCGACGTCCCAGCAGTCGAAGCCGTCACATACACGCCTCCTTAGGCCTACGTGGCAACCTCCCATAGGTTGAGAGGAGATTCGGGATCGTAACCATCACCACGCGTTAACCAAGGCGACCAGCACGCGCACAATTTGAAACTCGTCATCATTGCAATAAGGGCGGAAGATTTCCTACACAAGTACTCTCCGAGCCTGCAAGCAAACTCGAAGAGTAGGGGGCTTCTGTTATGGGAAATCCGAGCTCACGATACAACGCTGGTCCGATCGCTAGGCAGAGCCGAGGCGTGACTCTCCCGACCTGTTTCAAGACGCAACCCGTCTGAGCAGCCGACACGGCTAAGGTGCAGTTCGAGACAGTCCTCATATTCCAACCGTGTGACCTGTCATACCGTAACCGCACTCCGCTCGACACTACCAGCCAGGCCAAATACGATGAGACCGGCTTAACAGGACGGATCAGACAGTACTAGATGCTGGACTCTTCACTCCGTGGTCGGATGGGCCGAGCTGAATAGTCCTTTACACCGTGGTCGGATGATCCGAGCCGAGCCGGTATTCAGAGGCGCATACCTCGTTCGTCAAACATGGAAACTGTCACAATCGAACGTGGCCGATAACTTCGCTCACAGATACGTACTACTCGCCGGATACGCTACACGATCAATAGATTGCGGACGGTATCTCCACGATCCAGGAATCCCCCTGATTGTGCCGAGATTATCGGATCCGGACCATCTCACAGGCAAGTATAAATAGCACATCACGCTATATCTACAGGTACGCAATATCGAGCTCTCCTCCTCTACTCTCGACCTAGACCCCGATTCCCTTGTCCTGACTTAGGCATCGGAGGGTCCTCCGGCTTAGCCAGGGTCACCTTTGCCCGTTTTCTTGGTACAGATTTCAGGGACTACACGTAAAGGGTGGCGTAGAGAGAGGGCCGACCAGATTTTAACCTCAACACAATCCATTCATTTAATGTGCCTTTTATCAAATTACACAATTTTCAAGAAATAACAGTTCTAAAACTCAGGTCTGACCATACCACGTTAATTTAAGAGCTTTCAGGTGTAATTTTATAGGATAGCCTCCCTGAGTTGAGTCAGCCAGATTTTAGGATCAATGCTATAAAATAGGTTATGCACCTGATTTACAGGGTAGATTTCACTTGTGGTAAGTCATTTCCCCACACTAGAGAAAGTAACCCAGTAGGCTTCCACACCTATATGCAAAAGAGCTTTGAATTTTATTTTTTATTTTTTATTATTTTTTTTAATACACAAACACTCACTTACACCCACACACACACACACACACCACATCAATCACTCAACCCATGTTAAAACTCACATAATCAAGAATATATATATATATATATATATATATATATATATATATATATATATATATATATATATAAAGAGAGAGAGAGAGAGAGATGGTACTATGAGGTCGAGCTGTGTGGGCCCACCGTGATATGTGCTGAACATTTACCCCATCAATCAAATGCAACATTCATTGGGGCCACACAGCTCAACCTCATGGGAACTTCCTATGAGGTTGAGTTGTCTAGCCCCATGGTGATGTGTGTCAAACATCTACCCTATCACTCAGATGCACCATTCCTTGGTGGCCACAGGCTTAAAAATCAATTCAATCCATGACTTGGGTGGGCCACACCATATATAACAGTTGAGATGGATTACCCTCCCATTAAAACATTCATAATCATTTATTGAGCCCACCGAGATGTGGTTCACAAATCCAGCCCATTCATTAGGTGTGTCCCACTTAGAAGAGGGGTCAGACCAAGTTTCAGCCGCATCCAAAACTCAAGGGGACCTCGCCAAGTGCTTTTATATGTTTTAAGCATGTCTTCAAATAGTTCCAAATGGTATGGTCCACCTGGTATACTATTGATTTTTGAGGTAACCATAACCTAAAAGGGACCCATCAAATGCACAGTTTTGATGTCTGACACAAATCACGGTGGGGCCCACACAGTTCAACCTCATGGGAAGTTTCCCATAAGGTCGACCTCATGGTACTAGTCCTATTTCCCATATATATATATATATATATATATATATATATATATATATATATATATATATATAAAGAGAGAGAGAGAGGAACGCACACCTTACGTGAGCACCCATGCACACCTTTGCACACGTCTTAGGCACATAATCCGAGGGGTCCATATAATGCAGCATTCCTTGAAACCTCAAAAGCCCAACTTTCAGCCTGATGCAAAACTCTGGTTGGGTATGGTAAAAGGAAACAGTTTTCTCGCTTGATTTGTATTTCTCTCTGTTATGGCCCACTACAGTTTTGGATTAGGCCGAAAATTGGGCCATAGAATTTCAAAGGGTATATATCTATATACACACACTGGCATAACATGACATGTACACAGGCACTCAGAATTTACGTGGCATACTTAAATTAGATTGTGGGATTAGACTGCCACCAACTGACGCCAAGTCCCAGTGCCAAAATTAGATTGGGTGAATAATCGTAACCTCTGATTTGTGGACACTTTTTTGTTGAATTTGAGACCATGGATATACTAAATTTTTAACCTTCCAATAACAGTCCACCGATCTGATGATCAGATTATCAAAATAAGCAGTTTTGGGTTTACGATACTATAATTTGGACAGTTTGATTTGACTTACTTGTATGCAAGAGGGGAATAGTTGCTACACAGGTAATTTAAGATTGTGCAAGCAGCATACATTTAATCAAAGTAAACAGTCCAGGTTTGAGCTACTTTACATAGGTCATTGTCCAAAAATCAGATCTGATGAACAATCTCAAGCTTTGATTGGTTAAAGACCCTTGCCTGTTTACCAATCGACTAGGTAAATTGACCAACGTAGTGCAAATTATAGTTTCTCATCCATCTAAAGTGGGGATCGCCATTTGGACGGTTTGGACCATTTATTTGAGTTAATGCATGGCACGTTAACAGTGTCCTAGCACCTATGTATCAACCATCACACTCTTCAAGAGTACCATTGTTTTTATTTCTATGCACCTTACTTGTAAGGTGGAAAATGGTCGGGGCCAGAGTATGTTGGGGCGCAGTTCACGTGATATCAACACGGATCCAGCCAACCCAGCTCTTAAGATAAGGACTTGGGCGGGCCAGGAGGCTCTAGTCCATCGATGAACTACCCAGCAAAACTTGGCGCAATGAGTATGGTTGGGTTCAGGTCAGATCATGGTCAAGCCAAAAATTCTGATCCAAGCCCAACCCATGACCTAACCATCCAAGGATCCAAACCAACCCACTTGAAATTCATTGAACCCAAGCACAAACCAACCCATTTGCGTCAGGCACCACCCGACCCAAGCCAGAAATCCTAACGAGTAAATCCAGCAGGCAAATGCATAATATACTAACATTTTGTTTTGGATTCCAAGAATTAAAACTCTATACAAATATTTCCTTTTGGTTCCAGGTCGAATCAGGCTATCTCGCCAGCCCATTAATAATCTCTATAGGCAGGTCAAGTGAAACGGGGTTCAACCTGCCCCAAACCCATTTACTTAAACGGGCCTTATTTTCTTGCCCAAGCCCACCCTCTAGGTGGCCAGATGCAGCTCAAAAGCAGGTTAGACCAGACAAGCGAGTTAGGACGGGGTTGCAGGTTAAGTCTGCTCGTGGGGGAGCGTAGGCAGATGCATGGCCATGGTTCCTTAGTCCCAATGTCCTCTGATCACACGTCCCACTTGCAACAATTGCAAATCCATCCTGAGAAGAACCGGAATATTTTAGAGGTCTCTCTTCAGTACACAACATGCCAACGTATCAATCGAGGCAGTCCCATCTGCTAGAGAGTATCATGAACGGATTATGTTTCAAGAATCGTAGCCCTTGGACAATCCTTCCATCAATTTTTATCAGTTCGCCGAACTGGATTTCAAAAGACACTGACTCAACCCAACCTACGATCATACATTCTACTTGAATATCGGAGCACCTACAACCCTTCGCAGGGAAAATTCTGCAAATGATCAATCACCCAGCCATGTATACTGCGAAGAGATGGTCCCTAGAGTAGTTTCCAGTGAAAAGAGGCCTGTGATCAAAGAGAAATTATACTGAACCTCGAGCTTGAATTTGTACCAGTGATGATGATGGATTCATCATCCAGACTGTTGGTCTGATGGCCCCACGGCGGATGGATGACTCCCCCAAAGCCATTCTGGTTGAATGATGCTTCCATCACCAGCCAACAACAGTAATTGATGGAAAAATGATCCAATATAAGCTGGCTAGAAGCTCCCAATCTAGGGCCTTCGGGGGCCTTATCCATCCACACTGCAGGCCGCGAGATCAACAGTCCAGATCACCAATCTGTGGACCCCATTCTTCCACATCAGGCTCCAGGACAACATTCGTGTCCTCCCATCCAGGTTCTTGCACTTCCTCTGCAATCAAAGAACTTGAACCAATAGAACAACATCCCATATTCAACATATAATGAAATATTCCCAATATAAGATGAGTCGTAAATTTTACACCAAACTCCCAATGATGGTTAATCCAGAGCCTTCAATCAATGGACCGCATCTTGGTTGGCCAAATCCTGAGAAACACAAATCAAGTGACATCAACTTTCTAGTCAAAGAGCTTTTCCATGGAAACCATTGATAGTATGGTTACAAACATCCCACTGTGATCTTATGGCTACATATCAACCAAAGCGGTGGAACAAGCACTGAATGGCACAAGCAGCAGAAATGGGCTGGGCGATTTACAATCGGTCATTCAGATATCTTCTTTTACATATAAATTCTAAATAGCATGTAAGCAGGCCACGCCATTAATCTATCCACTGAGGTTTACTTGGAGAATAAAAGAAAATGTGGCCACTGCAAAGGGGATGCACAGTAACAGTATCTGCTTGCAAACCATCATTAATATTTGATGATGAACAACATATGTTAGCAGGGGCTCGTATATGGAAGAGAAAAGTCCTCACAAGGGCTTTCTTACTTTAATGCTTCACTGCTTTTTAGGGAGAGAATTTTTTTTAATAAAATAAGAGAAACTTGTTACCGTACCCTGTAAACCAAGCTGCAATTCTTCTGTAGATGCAAAATATATTTTTCTCATGACCAAAGATCTTGAGCCAAACATATACATCTGATGCCCTGAAAAAGAGTCCATGATCTAATAGGCAGACTTATTCATCAGCTCGCCTTACCATTTTGCCACAGACGACTGATGTATGCAGCCACCCCCACATCTTTCCTGTACACAGCTAACAATTAGATATGGATACCATGCCCGGTGCCAATATTTATATTATTTTAAAAAAAAAAATCAATGAATTTATAGCTTTAGCAAGGTGAGTTAACAATACAAGCAAAATGAGCTTTCCTTGCATCTAGGGTCTGCTGTCTAAACCCACATGCAGCCTCTCCATGCACACTTCCACATGCAGCACCAGTGCCAACCTGTAAAGTGAGTGGAACATCTGTTTGGTGTGGACTGCAAAGTGGCTCCCCCCATGAAGATGACCATATTCAGTGTAAATAATATCAATAAATGTCCATATTCAATATATGTACCCAGCCATCCTGATGAGTGGGCTAGCTTGAGTTTCGTATATGATCATATTTCACAACATGCAGCATTCTGATGTCCACCCACTTTCCAGGTTGGCACACATGCTGTGTCTGATGTATGGATTACTGATTAGCAAGCCCTATGTTCACAAACTGTATTGAGAGATGGAATCATAAAACAGAAGCACCAATCATAATGTGCTTTTCCATTGAGAGATGGAATCAATCACACATGGAGATTACTAATTCTCTATCCTGCGTCTTCTATGCCTAGCACTTGTCATTTCGCTTATCTATAATCAGTTCGGGTGGAAATCTTGAGGACTGTTCAAAGGATCTTTCAGGAGGGGGGTACGAGAACTAAGTCATTCCCAGTGGTTTTAGCCCATTCAGATGAAGCAGAGATGTCGAAGAAGCCTTCAGCCGATGATCAGAACTACTTTCAGAGGATCAACAATCCATACTGGAAGAAAAGGATGCCGAGGATATCCAACCAGGAGCCGAGAGTTTATCCTTCTTGCTTGGTGCTCAGATGACCACCATGAGGTCAGCAGAGATCTTGTGGAAGGAGAGGAACTTTTGAGTTACGCTTTAGTCTTCCAGAGGCCTGGCGGGCCAGGATGGAGGTGTTTCTGCGGAATCATCATCTCCTGCAGGGATCCGACGTTGGGGGTCGTGAACTTTCAGCTCGAGACAGCAAATGGACGAAAGATTCTTCAGGACGGGTGGGAGAATGGTGGGAGTCACATTTGGGGAATCACACGACGACATTAGAGCTGCAATGCAGTTTGTAGCGGCTAGGGGAGGCAACGCCTTCAGGTTCAGTCTTTTGATAAGACCCAGAAGATCTCCTAAGGCCGGCAGGAACTATGAAATCTAGAATCATCCATCAATTATGATTCCAACAGTAGACCATCTGTGTCAACTAGGGGCATTGGGGGGAAGAAGGTTGCTCAATGAAGTTTCTATCCTAAAACATTAGGGGGCTGGGTTGGCTGCCAATCCAGGAGGTATAGCGCAAGGCTTAGGTTCAGGTTGTTTCTTTTCAGGAAACAAAGTTAGAATCCTGCTATGGCTGGGTGCTTGATTCGCTGTGGGGGGCAAAGCAAAAAGACTGGATTGCTTTGGACACCATTGGCTCAGCAGGGGGCATCATTGTCACTTGGAGCAAGTTGAGATGGGTCAAGGTGGACTCTTGGGTGGAAACCTTCTCCATCTCTGTTCTTCTGAAAGATAGTGTGCTTCAGGGTTTCAGTGGATTTTTCCATCAGTTTATGGTCCATGTCGGGTCTCCAGTAGACCGCTGTTATGGGACAAGCTCGACTCAGTTCAGGCAAGGTGCTGCATCCCTGGTATGTTGGGGGGGGGGGGGGGGGGGGGGGGTGTGACTTCAATGTCACTCGGCTCTCCTTTGAAAGGCTGAAGAGTAGCAAGATCACTGCCAGCATGAGGGGCTTCTCCAGTTGGGTGCAGAGATGGTCAATTTACCATTGGAATGAGCTATGTATACCCAGCCAAATGGGCAAAAGATCCAGGCAATGTCTCACATTGACAGTTTCTGGTTTCAGTCGGATGGGTGGAAAAGTTTCCTATTTCTAAGCAGATTGGTCTTCCCAGATTGGTGTCTGAACACAAGCCCATCTTGCTGGATGCAGAGGAAGAAAACTGGGGCCCAAGACCATTTCGTTTCGAATTGTCTTGGCTAGAAGTGGAGGGATTCCATGAGCTAATCAGCAACCAGTGGACTTCCTTCGAAGTGGGAGGTTTTGCAGGGTTTGTCCTTGGCCTAAAAACTCAAATTGCTGAAATGGAGATTAAATGTTTGGAACAAGGAAGCCTTCGGCAGCAGGGAAGAGGATTACGGTATGATTCTATCGGAAATTCATAACCTGGATATGAAAGAAGAGGGAGGCTTTATGTCAGATCATGACAGGAAGAGAAGACCATATCTAGCTCTAGAATATGCGAAGAGGGTTGATGGAAGAGAGGGCGTCAAAGATCCCACACGACTTAGCTCTAAGAAGGGGACAAGAACACTAAGTTCTTTCCACAATGTGGCAAGTGCGAGACCAAGAAACAGCCGCATTGGAAGTCTTGTGGTTAATGGGAGACGTGGTTTACAAAGGTCATATTTACAGCCCAATTGTGCAATTTCATGAGCAGTTGCTGACTAAAGAAAATTGGGTAAGAGCGTTATTGGATGCTTTGGATTTTCCTAGGTTATCGGAAACCCGAGCCTTAGCTTTGGAAAGCCTGGTTTTGGAAGAGGAAGTGAAAATGGCTGTTTTTGCACTTGGTGGGGATAAGGCCCTGGGTCCCGACAGAGTTCCTATGGCCTTTTTCCAAATCTTTGGGAACAAGGTGAAGGTAGATGTGGTTGCTTTTGTGTCGGAATTTTTCGAAAGGGGAAGGTTAATCTAAGGAATTGGGAGCCTCCTTCATCGCACTTATCCCCAAGATTGAAGGAGCAGAAAATCTTAAAGACTTCAGGCCCAGTAGTCTTTTGAGGAGTGCATATAAAATACTCACTAAGATCCTCGCTACTAGATTCCAAGGAGTGCTTGCATCTATCATTTCAGAAAATCAAAGTGCTTTGGTGGTGAAGAGACCGATTTTAGACTATGCCTTGCTAGCCCAAGAATGTATTGATTCTAAGTTTAAAGAAGGCAAAGCCGGGGTGGTGTGCAAGCTTGATATTGAGAAGGCTTATGATCATGTCAACTAGGGTTTTCTCGATTACATGTTAGGTCGTTTCGGTTGTGGTTGGAAATGGAGACTTTGGATACGAGAATGTGCAGGTTCAACCTATTTCTCGATTTTTGTTTACGGCTCCCCTAAAGGTTTCTTCAAGGCTTACAGAGGTTTGCATCAAGGCGACCCCTTATCCCCTTTTTTGTTTGTGGTGGTTGCCAAGGCTTTGAGTAAAATGCTTTTGAGAGGGTAGGAAGCGGGTTTAATCGAAGGATACAAAGTAGCAGCACTGGATCCAGTGATCACTCACCTTCAATTTGTGGATGATATAATACTCTTTTGTGAGGCGAGGTAATGGTGGACGACTTGCAGAAAATCATCACTTGGCTTTGAGGCGCTTTCGAGTTTGAAGGTGAATTCTTCCAAGTGTGAGCTGCTAGGAGTTCATTTGTCTAAGGAGGAGGTGAGCTATTTCGTAGGGATCTTCGGTTACGAGGGTGGGATCTTTCCTGACCTATTATCTTGGCCTTCCTCTATACATAGGAAAATTGACTAGACACCTATGGGACCCAGTTGTTCAAAGAATTGAAAGAAAGTTATCCTCCTAGAGAAGTCGTCATCTTTCATCAGGTAACCGTTTAACATTAATAAAAAGCAGCCTTTTCCAATATGCCTTTATATTTCATGTCGCTTTTTAGGTGTCCCAAGTTTTTGATGGCTAAACTTGAGAAGCTTAGATGCGACTTCATATGAAGGGACAAGGAGGAGGGTAAAAAATTCCACCTCCTTAAGCAGGAGGAGGTATGCAAGCTTTTATTAGAAGGGGGGGTTGTGGGTACTGGATCACATGAATCAAGCTCTTTTGAGGAAGTGGTTGTGGAGGTTCCTTGCGGAAACTAATAGATTCTGGAGGGAAGTATCAGAGTCTAATTACAGTTTTGGGCCAAGAGGATGGTGGATCAAATAATCCTTGGGGTATAAAGCTTTGAGGGTGTAGAAAGCGATCCTTTTAACGACTCCTAAGTTCAAAGAAGGTGTCTCTTTCGCGGTGGGTGATGACACCCGAATTTGCTTTTGGGAGGATGAGTGGCTTGATGATTGCTTGCTCAAGGAAGCATTTCCAAGCCTAGTCCTGCTAGCCCCGAATAAAAATATCTCCGTTGCTAATTACTTATTTCGTTCAGGTGAAGGGTACATTTGGGCAGGCCCTTGCCAAAAGGATCTAACGGATGACGAAGTGGAGGCATTTATAAGCCTTCCAGAGAGGCTGCAAAATGTCTTTATTGACAAGTCATCTGAAGATTCCTTGGTTTGAAAAGGTCATAGCTTCGGAAGATATCTGGTTCAGTGACTTCAGTCTTTTCATGGACTCCTCGCCTTGTCCCCCTCCTCCCACAACTTTCGCTTTTGAAAGTATAGAGCCCCTCCCAAGGTGGCTGTTTTTCTGTGGTTAGTAGGTCGGAATAGAGTGTTAACGGTGGATAATCTCTGCAAGAAAGGCTTGGTGCACCCAATATTTGCTTGTTGTGTATGAGGGATGCCAAACCGGTGAACCATCTCTTCCTTCATTGCTTCTTCACAAGAAAGGTGTGGGATTTCTTCCTCAACAACTTCAACTTTTGCTGGGTTATGCCAGCTTCCATCTCTTCCTCCTTGGCTTCTTGGGATGAAGATGGTGTAGGGAAAGAAGCAAAAGTTATGCCGGCTTCCATCTCTTCCTTCTTGGCTTCTTGGGATGAAGACAGTCTAGGGAAAGAAGGGAAGTTGGAGTGGACATCATTAATGATGGCTATCCTTTGGGCCCTTTGAAGAGAAAGAAATAGGTGATGCTTTGAAAATAGAATGGAAAGAGAAGATCGGGTAATCCTAAGTAATCCTAAAGGTGGTTTCATGGGCTATCGAATGGGCTTCTGGGTTTAAGGATTTGGAAGCCTATGCCCTCATTGCCCTTTTAGGGTTGTAATTTTCTTCCATGTTCTTTTATTCTTTTTCTTAATAAATTTATCACCTTTCAAAAAAAAAAAAAAAAAATTGTCAGATTTTCTATATGGACCATCCTTAAAAATCGATCTTTGAAATGATCCCAATTGGGAAATGTTACCTCTAGTTCCATTTCATCTTCTTATAATCCATAAGCTAAATGTAACTTCAAACTATTCAACAATCATTTGGAATTATAAAACAGGAACATCAATCATAACTTGCGTTTTCTTTATCTAAAGAAAAATATTCTGTTAGATTTTCTACATGGACCATCCTGATCAATCTATCTTTCAAGTGACCCCAATTAGGAAATGTTATTGTTACCTGTAGTTCCATTTCATCTTCTTATGATCCATAAGATAAAAGCAGCCTCAAACTATTTAACAATCATTTCCCCCTGTAATTCAGATTGAAGTGAATTGCCAATTTTTCCATGATTTTTGTCAAATATTTCTCTCTCCACGATATTGGAAGAAAATATTGATCATATCCATCGTAAAATTCTGAGAAAATGCAGGTTTGCATTTCTTCCAAAAGAAATTATAGCGTCAAAACAAGACTACTAGAGCAGGTCATGATTCAACCCAGACTCTGCTTTCAAGCATTGATAAACAGTACTGAGAGGGAGTGGAATATCCTACCAAATTTGTATGGCTGAAAATGCCTGCTCTTACGACCATCCTAGATCTTTGGCTACGTGGCCAGAAACTCTATCTCATCAGAGCTCTCCTCATAGATTGCATAAGTGGCATTGTGACCATCTTCATTGCCACTACCCTGATCACTAGTATAGCTACTCTCAGATGAACTCATGAATGATGACCCATCAGATGTCTGACTACTTAGCTGCAACTGTAAGCTGGCATCACTGTTTACTTCGCTATCAATTATATGTTCGACCTCGACAAAGCTGCAATGTGTATCCAAACAAGCAGTTAGCAATACAACCCAAATAAAATTGCTATGCTTGTCCCTAGGAATCATAATGAATGGAAAAAATAATAGAATAGAACAACCTCCCCTCTTTAGGAAAATCAGCAAGCAAACAGATCTCAGGCCTTTCTTCCTGGACACGAGATAGAGGGATATTACTGCAAGATGGGCACAAAAGATTATTGGCCAGGAAGAAAAGTAGATGGATAAATTCAAGGAGATCAATTAGGAGCCCCTCCCTCCCTCTCTGAAAAATAGTTATATTCTCTAAATTACCTTGGTGTGTAACATCTGTCATACCAATCTTCGTCTGAAGCTAGACCTTCCCTGTTAGATATGTCCTATTTGAATGCCAGAATTGAAGGACAGAGTTCAAGATAATATTCATCTGACAGAATGACATGAGCATCTAAGTATTTTGCAACAAGATAATGACAGTTTCACTTATGCTTACAATATATCTAAGGAATTTGAAATCTCCTGCAAGAACTGATGATAAAAACCGTGCAACTTCCACCTGCATGACAAGGCACATGCTTCATAAATGCTCAGACAAAGTGAGTGTGTGCTTATAGATGGATAGATAGGTGTGCAGAGAGAGAGAGAGAGAGAGAGATACTACTGACTTCTTTGAGATGCATGCAGTCGCGTAAAATTAAAAACTCTAGAAATTGTCCATTTGTTCCACTGCCAAGGTTCCTAAGCAAACAAAACTGTGAAACAGTGCATGCCAGAAAGAACAATTTGGAAAAGTTGAGATGCATACAGAATCGCAAGAAATCCAAAAAGTCAAGAGTTCTATGAAGATATGCAAACCTTAGAAAGATGCCAGTAACTGAGTAAGATGTTGAAAAATCAACATATTTCAGCTTGCGAAATCCCTACAAAGAAAGACTTATTAAAAATTTAAATTTAAAAAAAAAAAAAAAGGGGGGGTCTCCAGGAAAGCCCCATTCAGACAACTCCTACGAGACGCTAAATTCCAACCTACATTGGGACAAGCAAATAAGACCAAGCCATACTGCCTAAGTATAATGAAACATGTAACAAGATGAAGAGAATTAACGGTGAAATAGCAAAATAAACAAGAGAATCAAACAAAAAATGTATACAGTAACTTTTGTATGCCAACTTTGCGGATCAGGATTTCTGTGTGCTATTTTCACAATATTTATGACAATATCTGGACTTGGCAGAGACAAAAACAAACGCAAAAGCAAGAAGCACCTGCTTGGCCAGAATTTGTTCCCCAAACAAGATTTTCCTGGTCAATTTAACTTGGAGCCTGAAAGCTTTCAACGCTAAGGTTTATAACTGTACCTTAACGAGCGTACGGACTTTATGATCCTGAAGCTTAAACCCTCTGAGGGCCAAGGAAGTTACATTGGGGCACCGATTTACCAGATCAGCACAAGTTAGGGACTTCAAACTATCATCTCTGCCTGATAATGAAAGGTTATATAATGAACAGAAAATTTACAGATTGTGACAGAAGGGGAAAAAAAAAAAAAAAAGCATACCTGTTTTGGAAGACTCAAAGAACAAACGCTCTATCAAGTGACAGTTTGTGCTCACAGACTCCAGTGTGTGCCTGAGTTCAACATGTCTGTTCACAGAACCTGAGTAAGGGTCTATCATCTGGCCCCATATGTTTCCCAGTGAGAAATGCAACAGGTATAATGAGTTCAACTGACAAACAAAAATACAGGTGTGTGTGTGTGTGTGCGCGCGTGTCGTACACATACAAGCTTGTGTGCATATGTGTGTGTGTGTGCATGACCGTATGCATACTCCTATGCATTAGGTTTTCTCAACCTCATTACAGACAGACATTTTAACCACAAATTAAGAATAATGCCCCTCACTATGAAAAGTCAAATGAGCAAGAATAGTTAAAGATTTTCCATGAAATTCAAGAGGTTCATGGTAAGAAACAGTAGAGGCCATTTCATCAAAATCTGATCAAGCGGGGGCTTTTTTAAAATCAAGATGATATCGTTTGTAATTAACCAACGATGAGATGCGTGAAAAGGATGCCTAACCAAATAGTCCCACTTTATCATTATTTATGGATATGTAAGTCAACATTTGAGGAAAGGCTTTACAATCAAGAGGTCTAAAAAATCGCAAAAGCAAGACATTATCTGGAATGCAACTTTTGTATTGATGTGAGCAAGGAATTGAAAAACAGATATGTATCAGCCGTATCAGCCAATATGTAAAGGAAACAGTCGTCCCTGATGCGCGATATGGGGGCAACTCGTTTCATTATGAAAAAGTGGGCCTTGTCGACACCATTACAAGGCCGATAAGCAGTTACACGCCAAAATGGTCATAAAAAGGTGCATTTAGAAGAAGGGGAGAAAAAAACAAAAAAAAAAAAAAAAAAAATCATTTCAATTTCTCTCTTTTTCCACGAAAGAAGCTTAGCAACTAGTTTTAAACTAGATATAGGCCCATTTTGAGGATCAAAGACAAAATTTGAGAAGGATTCAAAGAATCGAAGCTGCGCTGACCAATTTGGGAGGTATCAAAAGGGGTAAACCATCACTTTTTCATATATATTTTTTTCTTATTTTTGTTTCATTTAAATGTAACGTGCTTCAATCCACCAAATCATGCTTGAATTGTGTTTAATTAGGGTCTGTTTGGTCGACTTTCAGCAGCTTAGGCAGACACCAGCCAACAGACAACATTCTTACCAAAGAACGGTCTGTTACACCATCAAAGACGTGCGTGTGTGTGCAAACATATTTGGGGACCCTTTTTTTTCTTTTTTCTTTTTGAATTTTACCAGTAATTTTGAAATTCTTTCCCAAAAAAAGGCTGTACAAGGTCATATCGGATGATACAGCCAGTACCGTATCAGATGGCCAATACCTTACATAATACCCTGGATGTGAGGCTTTACTAAAAATGGATGGGCAGGAGATTCCTCATAGTGATTTATTTTGTTATCTTGGCACCATCATGCAAAACAATGGAGAGATCGAGGAGGATGTTTCCAATAGAATTAGAGCTAAATGAATGAAGTCGAGATGTCCTCTTAAACCCAAGGTGTTACAAGAGAACAACTTGAGTTTTAAAGGCAGTTACAAAATTATCTAGAAATTAAATAAACATCCACATCGACAAAGTCTGAGCAGCAATGGGAAGAATGAGTGGCAAGTAGGCAGGGTTGCAACATAAGCTGGCAGTTGCAACCACAGATGCAAATTCAAATGTTGATGATGGTAAACTTCAAGCAACAAATACCAGAGACGGAAGATGGATGCTAGTGACAAACACCTTCAGATCGATGATTAATGGCAACAGATTTCGGACATGAGAATAGGCAACCAAATCTTTCAGATCAGCAACATTGTACAGCAATGCAGCGGCAGAGACGGGCGATGGGTTCTGGCAGATGGGACCCCGTGCATGCTGAGATGGAGTTTGGTGATGCTATGGCAGGCTGCAGTAATAACGGATGGGTGCTAAAACTGCAGGTGGCGAAGAAGAGGAACAACAATGCTAATGGCGCTGAAAAGGGTGGTGTTCGAGGTCTTTGCATATGTAGTAAATAGAGATAGGTTCAAATTGGGCTCTAAATCGTAGATGGAGATGGTGCTTCCCAGAGCTAAATCCGATGGTGGTTCCCATATCTGAAACAACAATGATGGCTGCCGGATGTTTGGTGCTGAGTGGTTGCAGACAGCTGTTGATGGTGATGGGTGCTGAGTTGCAACAGTGACGTGCGGGCACTGAAGCAGATCTAGATCAGATGCAACGCTCCAACGGGGATCAAGTACATATTGGGTCATTTGCATGTGCAACATATGGATACAGATCGAATCAGGTACAGTGGAT
The DNA here is from genome assembly GCA_037074715.1 of Magnolia kwangsiensis. Classification (NCBI taxonomy): domain Eukaryota; kingdom Viridiplantae; phylum Streptophyta; class Magnoliopsida; order Magnoliales; family Magnoliaceae; genus Magnolia; species Magnolia kwangsiensis. Next base: position 106,932,329 of record CM073581.1, read on the forward strand.
CAAAAGCCATGATTCGTGACAGATGGTTGGATGGGAAAGATAAATCAAAGTGTAGGTCTGATACCATGTAAACTAAAAGGAGCTACATTGTGTCATGCCTGGATGACTATGTTATGAATAACTATAGTTGCACAATGCATCAAGTGAAGCAGCAACAGATTTGGGTGTGAGAGCAAGGAAGTATCTATTTCAAAATGTTAGCAAGTATAAATGGCTGGGGAGCGGAAGCGCGATTCAAGGCGGGAGCGGCATACAGTTAAAAGGATCATGCAACTAAGGGAATAACCTCACATATGTATAGAAGAATGTATCTATAAGATAAACATAAATCTATCTAATCTATTTATCTTCCTAGTTCCTAATTTAAATGCGTACAATGCAATTTATGTATAACTCTACAATATCTTGTAATATCTCATCCCCTAACACCAGGACAACCAACATCTGTGCAGAGTCTACAGATGTGAAGGCTTTTTCAATGACTGAAGATAAGGCCTAAGGATTTTTTGGCTAAAGAAAACTCATCAGATGCCAAATAGCCAAGAGAAGGCCATGATTATGACCATGATGACAATGACATTTTGTCAACATTTTTCAACCGTAATGTCCCATTGGGCCAAAAAGAGGATCCTATCGCATCGTGGGGCCTGCTATGACACGAGTGGCATCCAAACAGTAGAAAATCATGCCTAAAGCCTCTATCACATGGTGCAGTTGCCAAAATTTTGGAATAGCCTAATTTCTTGTCAGTCCCTTCATCCAGGTGGGAGTAGGATGCACATGATTAACGGGCTGGTGCCATGTCAACATCATGGTGGCCCCAAACACAAGTGTACATCACATACACCAAAAAGATGCAATATAGTACATATACGAATTCATAATGTAAAATATATGAAATAATAAGTGTTATTGTTATAGATCCCACATGCATAGTATTATATGTGCTGCAAGTGTGAAGAATCAGGAAGCCATCTCCTTCATTGCAGTTTTGCGCAAGAGGTCTGGGCCATTGTGCTTTCCAAGTTTAGCATAATGTGGCTGTTTCCTTATGCAGTTCAGGAAATCATTTAATGGTAGTCAAGTGCTTGCGCCCAAGTTGATAGGCTGATTTTGAAGATGGTGGATTACACAGGATGTGGTTTATTTGGCTGGAAAGGAACAACAGTCTATAATGGTAAAGCCCAGAATTTTCTCTACCTAGTTGAGCAGATTTTAAGTGTTCATCATCTCCAGGGCTAAGGCAGACAAATGACTTTTGGGGCTGTTTTCCTCAATGTTTCAAGCATGCTGGACCTGCTGGGATGATTTTCTCAACTCAAACTATCATCCTCCTAAGTGTGCGGAATGTGCGAAAAGTCCTCCAAGGTTTGTGAAGATCAATTTTGATGGCTGTTCATGGGGAAATCCCAGAGCCTCTGATTTTATTTTTTTTTAGTATGGGTTGCAAATCGCAGAGTTCTCCGCATCCATTGGAATCAGAGATTTGAAATTTGCTGAAGCTACAGCCCTCCTTCACACGCATAGAGTCGTTGTTAACCCAAACCTACACCTGGTTTTTCTCCTCAAGGGGACTCCTCTAATGCCGTCTTATGGCTAGAGGAAAATCGTATCATTAGAGGGTAGCTTATCTTGTTGAGGAAGAGTTGGCCTTTGTGTTGGGTGGATGTTCTCCTTTATCTCAAATTCCAAGAGACGCTAATTCCAACACTAATCATCTTGCAATAGGCAGGTTCATCCGGATATAATTTTCTATTCCAAGATAACAGACAAATTCAGTAGTTGGCATCAGTTTTTTGCAGCACCTTGCTACTCGTAATCTTTCATATTTTTTGCTCCTGTCTGGGTTCCATATTTAGTCCCATCTTGCTGTTTTCTTCTCTCATTCGCAGCTAGTTTGTTTAGAGAGAAAACCCTGGCCAGCTATGGAAAATAAAATGAATTCTTTTGATGAGATAGTTTCCACTAGTTTGAGAAACCAAAAAATAAGAGGATATCGATTTCTTTTTCAGAAGTATTCCTCAAAAGGTGAGTAAAACCATTTCTCCACAAAACCTGTTAAATCGAATTCCTCAGTTGATAAGAAAATGATATGGACCTCTAACGCGACATTTATAGTTGTCATTATTTTCCTTAGTTTAGATAGATTTATCCATTCAAAATGGCAAAACAAACAACAGGAACAGAAAAGGAAATACATTCCCATAGAAATTCATGTTGTTAAACAAACATTGGAAAAGGAAAAGAAATTCCTTCCTTTTCCCTTACATTTCCCTGTTTTGAGGATTCCATGGGGGTTTTCTATTTCCATGTTTTGGTTTCACCCCATCCAAACAGGCCCTAGTAAATTCTTTGGTTATCCATCAATATAACATGCATAATATTATATCATTTGCATGCTACGTTTCAGTTTCACCCTAACCAAACAGACCCTAGTAAAGTCTTTGGTTACCCATCAAAATAACATGCAGAATATTATGTTATATGCATGCTATTGCATAAATCAAAAAATAAATCTCTATAATCTAATTACTAAACATAAATTACATCATAATCAACAATAAGGGCATAGAACAAAAAAATCGGGTTGGTAAAAATAGCAATCAAAATTGCAGATGATCCATAAATCGGACCATGCGGTTTGGAAGGGAAAACATAGGGTGGGTGGCAATTTAGGTGCCATTGATACATATCAGAAAATGAAGAAAAACACTGATTTGCAGGTCAATATTTTTGTGGAAAGCATTTTATATAAGCATTCACAAATGCATTGTAATTGGTGACATCTGCCCAGAAACATGCGTTCATGGATGTACATATTTAGGCACGCATGTAGACTTTCCATGTGTTAATGATATGCAGATGCAAAAAGGCATGCACCTAATATGCTTCTTAACTCATAAGAATTAAAAGTTTGGTCATGTAAATAGGCCTCCAAAACTTGCAGAGAAGGCCTCATCCTGCCTGGGGAATATGATTGATACAGAATCAATGCTAGAGAGACTTACAGGCCAACAACTTCAAGATCGAGGAGAGATGGACAGGCAGATAATGCTGTGCAAAGTGCGGCATTGTCCATTCTATCAATATTGTAGAGGTGCAACTTCCTCAAAAGAGCCCTTCAAACATATGAAAAGGAAATATCAAGAACAGGACTTGTTTATCATTATAAGATATAATGTACTAGTTAATCGAACATACCCAGCAGCACCACCGTCTGTACTTAAAGACAGTAAACATGACCTTGTCAAAACACATGACTCCTTCCCTTGCCTAGTTCTCTTGTCATGCCATGAGAAAACTGGTGTATCTACAGGAATATTAATGGAGTAAGCTGGTCGAGAAGTTCCAGTTGATACCGTAGAACCAGGCAATATCCCAAGCTTGAGTGACCTGAGTGCAGAAATCAATTTAAGAGGTATGAATCATTTAAAAGACAAAGCAAAGGTCATTCATGCAGTAAAAGAAGATCTCTACAAAAAAATCCTTTGCAATACAGTTTGCAAGAAAAAACACACTACTGCCTCCTGGTGAATAAGATTGGACATCAAGATAGAGGATCAAGATTGATAGAAAATATATCAAGGACCAATCACAACAGAGAACTTTACTGTTTCAGTCTTTTCCATACTACCTAAGTCTACGATGGCATGGCTTGCAAGAACATAACTTGTGTAGCATAGTCTACAAACATAACCAAAACATGTTTGAGACATGCTTTTCTCCCTATGCAAAATGGTGAAGGAGAACAAGTTTCATCCGAGTACCCTAAAAACTTCAATAGCAACAAGATATACAGTGCCTTTCTTGTATAAGAGATGGAGAAGAAAGACATCTTTAATGTAGAAAGGAAAACCAAAAGCAAGAGTAATGAAAACAAAGTTGGAACAATGTAGCTACATGAGAAGAAAAAATCACTTCAATTCTTGAGTATCTGGAAAGTGTTCAAGCTATTTGTCAACCGTTGTAACGTAAAATCTCCTTAGTTATGCTTTTTAGTTGTGCAAAGGTCAATCATTAAGTAAAAACAATCGTTGAGTAAAAACATTCTCCAAGAAAAGATAAAAACATAGAGATCTCTTTAAGATCACACTTTTGATTGGACTTCTCCAGGGGCTCTTTTTGTTGTTCAGAATCATTGTTGGCATGGTTACTTCAATGCACTTCACCAGCCCATAGGAAATCTTCCAGTTTGCTTCATTCTATACAATCATACTGTTTTTCTTACATATCCTCATATTTGGGTATGTATTCATAGTCTGATGAGGTTGTGTGTAGCTTGCTTTAAGCTTCTCCCAGATTCTGTTCATATTGCATAATGGAATCAATTTGATGATTTGCAATCACCAAGGTGGTGCAGGAATACACCATTGGCTTAGGGCATTTCAATTATTTTCTACCAAACCCACTGAATTGTGAAAGATAACTTTATAGTTATTTGTAATTTACCAAAACCAGGGCCTGAAAAGAGTCAGCTCATCCAGTATTTTCTCAAAGACATACTTCCTACAAACAAATGTTTCCTCGAGTTGATGATTGCAGCAACTAAACTTCAAGAATCCAAGCACTCACTGTCCTAGAGAAGACTTGCAGCAGGAACCACCCATTTAGTTAACAATAGACAACCATGTTCTTGAAAGTGAGTGAGTGAGTGTGTGTGTGTGTGTGTGTGTGTGTGTGTGTGTGTGTGTGTGAGAGAGAGAGAGAGAGAGAGAGAGAGATGGGACATACTAAAAAATCATTCATTGAGAAAAATCAGTATTGTTACAAGTAGATTTCCTGAATCTTAAAAAGAGCAGTGAGGGCATGATAAGTTTATGATTTTAACACCCAGCTTAATATCTTATTTTATATGTTCTTATCTAAATTATCATATAGAATGTATTGATAGCAAATCAAGTACAAGAAAGCAACGAAGACATGATTACCAGTTTTTTTTTTAAAAAAAACCATGGTGAATATATTATTCATTGCAAGAGCCTCCATAAAGAAATATGCCCATCAAACTGGATACATGAAGGAACTTACTGTAGATTTTTCCCCGCTCGTTGGATCATCGTGCTCACGACTGTGTTATTAACCTTTGGAACTATAGATGTTAAGTCAATGTTGGCATAGCACAATGGATCCATCGCACACTTGTTGAACATAGAGCAAGTAGCAGCAGTGTGGCAAAGGCTTTGTGTATCAAGTGCAGAGAACACCTACAAATCACCAAAAGCCATTGTACAAGTTTAGCAAATATCCCAAGGGACCAACCGCAACAATCAAATGCAATGATGATGCATGATCCTAGGGAATACACACTCATTAACATTTTGATGTCTCATGCTGTTTGGAAAATTGGCACCAAATTGTCATTATGCTCATTCTTTCAGTGCAAGAAATGAGTTTAATATCCATTTGTGCCAGTGGCCAATATGCCCAATGGGAATTTCAGAATTCCCAAACCAGTGTTTTAAATAGTTACACTATGTAGCATGCAGTTTACGCTAAGTAGCTCATGAAAATAGCTTAAGTCACATGTAGTTTATGCTACATGCTAATTTACATATGCTACACACTACATAGCTTACAATACACTACTTTTCACTAAAACAAAACTCAATTCATGTTTTCAACAATTTGTTACATTCTCCTATTTTTCAATAAAAATTAATTTATCTTTTTAGCTATCTTAGAACAATTAATAAAAGTAACAGTATTAAACCAATTCTATTGCTTTTTCTTTATCATTATGGTTAATCTTTGCCCTATTTTTCTTATTATTTTATATAGTGTTTAGTTGCATCAGATATCATGAAATTTCATTGCTACTCAGTCTAATTTGGTGAAAAATATCATGAAATTTCATGATTTGTTGCAACCAGGTGCAATTTAATTTAAAATGCAGAATTGGCATGTAGCTTATGCTACACGCTATGTAGCTTATGCCACACGCTATGTAGCTTATGCCACACGCTTCAAAAGATTAAACGCTACACTACACGCTAGATGCTATTTAAAACATTGTCCCAAACAAACCCTAACTCGTAACATTGTTCAAGTGGACAATCAAGATTGCACGTGTTGGTTCTCTCCATAGTCCATACTTTCTTTCTTTTTTTAGGGGTAACCAAAAAGTTCATTAGAATAGGAAAAGGTGGATACAACAAGGCATCATCCCGAATAACACAAAGGTGAAGAGACCTCCAAAGATCCCAGAATTGATCAAAAGGCTTATCCTCAAACAGCTTGAGCAATCTAGCCCACTCAACGACAAGTTGTTAGCTTTTTAAAGACTACACATGGCAGTGATGACTTACTATGAAAATCCTGTGGTTACACTAAAGTCATATAGACAACAAAGATACAAGAAAATAAGCCTCTGCAGATAATGCCTCCTTTTGCATTTCTTCCCACATCCATGCCACGCCTGAAACAATTCCCAAATTGAGCACAGCATGACCCATTCCACTTCAAAAACTTGAACAAGTTCCACCAATCTCTAGCATGAAGGGACAAACATGAATAGATCCACTAATTCAGCATCCCTTAGGCATAAAATACACCCATTTGTGATAATAAAATTCCAACTCATCTTGTTCCTACCAACTAGCCAAGCAAAAGCTAGGACATAGGGTGGCCAACTGTAACTCCATATGTGATGGATAGGATTCAAATCCTTGAAGATGGGAGAAAAGAATTGGCTAAGTAGAAAGACTTAACCAAGAAGTGGCCTGAATTTTCAATATTCCCCATCTGTCCCAACCCCCCAAGGCGACACCACATCCGCGAAGCACTTCCATCAAGCCCACAAAATCACCAAGCTCCTCATCTGTCAGGTTTCTTGAAAAATGAAGCACCCAAACCACGTCATGACCCACCTTTTCTGCACATTGGCAAATATGAGCATCTAGCCGAGCAGCATTTCCGAAGAGTAGCACAAGTAGCACAAAGGAGCATATCCCTATTCCCTACACCCCCTGCAACGCCAGAACTGAATCCGAGAGTCTTCCCCATGCATGAAGGAAATCTCCCTACGAGTGAAGGTACCCACTTTAAGCACGGCTTTCCAGCAACATGAAGCTTGACACTGAGCAACCTCCCTCTCCATACGCTGCAATTGCTTTCATTTCAAATTCCAACTCAAGCGAAAGTAATCGCAAATTAAAGCTGGTAATTCACACTAAATAAAGTAGTAGAAACCCGAGCTTTCAACAATTCGCTCTGCTGCCACTCAGTTATTGCAATTTACGTCATTTGTACGCCGCAACACAGCCATAAATCTCAACAGTTTCTATGAATTTCAGTCATTATCCCATGCAAGAATCTCTCAATTCACCAAAACAAATAAATAAATAAAAAAAAACTGCAATGATTAGATCCTTTCTCTAACATTAACAACTTAGACTGCTCAAATTCCCTACTACTAATCACATTTCCAATCAAAATCCGGACCAAAACCATAAAATCAACAAATAGATCAGAAATAGAACTGAAAATTCAAACAGACAGCGAAATTTTCTGAAATCAAACTCACTTTGACGGTGATATCCGGCGGAAGCGGCCACGATATTGAATTGTGCAACGAAGCACGTCTCCTCCACGATTTCTTTGCCGATTCCTGAAGGACTGATCCCAGTCGGAGCGCGCTGTCGATGAGACTGTTCTTCTCCGAATCGCAAGCCCTAGATTCAAGAAGTCGCTCCAGGGAGAGGTCGAGAGAGGTGTCCGAAAAGCCTAGGAAGATTTCGAGGAGCCGGTCCATCTCGCCGGATCTTGAAACCCGACCTGGGGTATCGGGAGAAATATAGTTAACGGAGCAGGGGCGTTTTGGGAAGACGGTATCCATTATCTTGCGGTGGAAAGAAATGGCTGGGCGAGAGAAAAGGGAAAGGAAATTGCTCGAGGCAGGGTGGGGACATTTTGAGCGTGCGCACTGCTTTTTCGTGCGACACGTTTGTAGGAGAGGAGAAGACGCTCGCACGTGTGCAAGAGAGGAATACAAGTGGGAGATTCGTACCCGACCCGCCGACCCTTAGGCGGGGTGCGGCTTCGGTGGATCACTGACTGTGGAGGCCACCTTGATGTGTGAACCTTACATCCACTCTGTTCATGACTTTTGATAGCTCATTTCATGACATGCCTCAGAAAATGAAGTATATTCAAATCTTGAATGTACCACATCACAAGAAAAAGTGTTGATTGAATACTCATCGTTAAAAACTTCCTGAGGACCTGTCGTGGGAAAATCTGAGCCCAGATATATACTCACCGAAATGGGTGTACCCCGACCCCAGTTGAGGAGAATCCAACCTGGTCAGGTGAGTCAGCTTGCTATAGTAGGTCGGATAGCAGAATTATATGAGCTGAATCGTAGCTCAGTAGTGACTCACCCACGCTGACCTGATCATAACAATCAGAGTGTCTGGCTGCCAAGTTCTTTTGTAAAGCTTTCACGTTACTTGAAACCCCAAAAAAGCCATTATATACTTCACCCTCTGACCCTGACCAAATCCTCATTTGCGAGCAATCGGGCTTGGCCGACCCATGGACTCGAGTTGTCCTTAGTAAGGTTCGAGACATGGTGTCGGCTCGGATGGAATGACCTATAATCATGCTCAGGGATTATCTCCACTAATGCACACAAGGAATGACTTCCGACGCACGATCACAGGGTAACTACCAATATCAATGCATCACTGCTCATGCCCAATTGCAAAAGTCGTGCAAAGAATGGCGGACATGATCACCTTAATCAGAAGGTATAAACAGGAGACGAAGGAATAGGAAGGGGTATGCAAAATCTTTCATCCAAAACCTATCTACACTACTTAGACCCAGATTTCTAGCCTAACTTTGGCATCGGAGGGTCTCCTACTCTAGTCAGGGTCTCTTTTGCTTTCACGTTGTGCAAGTTCACAAAGCTCAGCATTGGTGCTCAGAGCTTGGCAAAGGGTGAATCAGATTTCTGCATCAACAGTGCCGTCTGTGAGATATCAAAACAAAAACTATTGTTACTTTACCAATGAGAAATGGCAAAAGGAAAAAAAGAAAATGCATACACCAGCTGTTGCGGTTAATCCCGAGCCACCTAGGGTTAGAATTTAACTTCTGAATTACATATAAAGTTTGCCCCTACGAAGCCTACTCAGCGGTCTAGAAATCGAGGCGGCAAATACCAAGCGCTGTAAAACCAAATGGCAATATTGGTCAATGAGGTCAATCAGATGAAGCAACGGATGAATAGGCAACATCTGCCTATTGATCAGGAGGTGAATACTCTGACAGTTGTAGAAGTACAACACTTCAACGTCCCGAGGCGCATCCGCTTGGATCCCGACGCGAGCATGGGAGTCATCGAACCGAGCCCCAACGCATGTCTCTGAGACCTTAGAACTGGCTCCGAACAATCTCCGCCATGAGCTGGAATGAAGGAGGCATGGGAGGACTCCTAAGCTTGATCATGCTCGGGAAGTAATGGCCGAGAACAGAGACTCATGGGAAACTCATCTCAAAGAACTGCGAGGTCAGATCAACACCATGCGTCGGGATTACCAGGCACAACCCCCCACTGCAGTCAAGGCAATGATGGAGGAAGTTGAGCTTCCGTTCGCCAACGACATCATGAGCGCGGTCATGCCCTCCAGGTTCCGGATGCCCCCCATCATCCAATATTTCAGGTCTGAAAATCTGACCGAGCACTTGGAATTTTATCGCTCTTGGATACAAATTTAATCCGCCTTGGACCCGATGATGTGCAGGGCCTTTTCCATAACTCTCATCGGGTCCTGCACATCATCGGGTGTTATAATGGAAGCCTAATCTAGTACAAACACCAATCAAGTTGTCTATCTTCGAGATAGATTATCAAATCATCAAAGAAACCTATTAGGATTTTAATAACCTTACTAGACAATTGAATTGCACATTATTTATCGCAGGCTTTAGACCACACGATCCAGTAATTGTTCAACTCATACCATGATCATTAATAATCCAACCATACAATTGTAAGATCAATCATAAGTTTAGATTATGCACTTGTTCAGCCGCAAGAATGACCATCCAATCATTCATTGTGGATCAAGGAACATCTTGATCAGCCCACTAGCACTAAAGTCCACTCAGATGGGTCTTTAGGGTTCGAATCATTGAGATCACCATTGATTTCCACATGAGCAGTCTCTAAGGTCACTATTGTATAAAGTAGACCTGATGTTATCATTTGTCTCAAATTTTGAAGCACTAGCCAGCCAACACACTGATTTATCATGTTCCAAACAACCTAATAATACATCAACTCCTGAACCATACTACAGAGCTAATCTACCGTTAATCGGTTGCTTAGAACAACCTAGGTGTTGTTAGGAACTTATAAATCTATAGATGACTGACTGTAGTGAAATCTGACAATTGGGAGTGATCTACAAACTCAATCATCCGTTCGTTGATTTCCAAAAAGGATTGTCAGTCATTAATATGAGACCCTGGATTGCAAGACCCAGCATTCATCGGGTCATAATCCTTATGGGATGAATTACCATCTAATTGAATGATCTAGCCATCAAATTATAACTATTAATGTCAAAGCTTTATTAAAAGAGTAATAAGGGTGTTAGGTGTGTCATGGATCAGAATTTGACAGGAATTTGACCATTGGATCGACGAAAGTCCATAATTAAGACTCAAGATTTAAATATGGCTCACTGGAGCTTTAGATCAGCCCCATTCTTGGGCTCATAGCCTTACATGGGTCAATGAATCGAATGGTCGATATGGATTTCATCAAAATAGTATGTGGACAGAGTAAGTGTGCACCCGTACTGCACTGGACAGGGCAGCTCGGTCAAACATGTTTGACATGATAAAAAGCCTCAAAATAAAGAGATTTCTCTCTCTTTTCCCGCTAATGGGATTTTAAACGGACCGAGTCCATTTTTGGTCATGAGATGGCCGACCACTGGCTATTGATCGGACAATCTGAACTATCCATCAAGTTGTGAAGGTGGGTTCAACCAAAACTCGATGGATGGAAAACGATATGACACCCGTGCGTACACACGACACCGATCGCAAGAAGGCTATCGTGCATAAGAATTGTGTTTCCAGCCACTTCTAAACCAAACCATTGTGATTTATATGGGCCACCTTGAGTTGATCCAAATCGTCCATCTGATTCAGGCAGTGGGCTTGGCCAAGACCCAACTGATCTCAGGGCTTTCCCCATACGTGTGGGCACACGATTCTCGGCCCAAACTAAAGTTGCGCATGGAAATTTCTGAAAGTGGAAGTCAGTTTCGTCCTGCTAAGCTGGCGATCCGTGTGAGAGTCCTCTACAAATCCCGACTGCTCATTGCATGTCATCCCAACCTTTCGACGAGCGCCAAAAGAGGAGAGACATGTTGTTGATAGAAGAAAGGTAGAGAGACGCTTACCTCTTAAGGAAACGAATGCTGGCGAGATCTGGGCCCTTGCTCAAGCTTGTCTGACCTATCTTAGCTACTCAAGGTAGGGCAACCTCACTTAGGATGACCAGCCTCTCGAAATCCACCATTCACGCGGTATATTGGCTACGGTCAAAATTTTCGTGAGATAATGAGAAGACCCCTATTGTAAACAAGATGAGTGGGCCCCACAATGATCTGAGGTCCCATCCGATCCATCCAAATGGTGCAGATCACCATGATAGGCCCGGGATAGAAATCCGCCATGAGAGATGTCGTCATCTTCTCCGTCCAGCTGTGAAACCCATCACGATGTTGTGTGCCTTATTTTCAGATAAAAAAATGCCCATTCGGTGGGCCATGGTGATGGGAATTCACCCCACATATCAGATTGACACCATGCAAAGGAAATTTGTGGTATATCCACCGTTTCTAGACCATTACGACATGAAATAACGACTTTAGATGCGGTCCGACTGCCCGCCCTATCTCTTTAAAAAGGGCACGCTATTCTCGGGATCCCCACCAAAAATTCAACAAAGGAAAGAGGGAAAATAGAAAGAGGGAGAGAGAGAGAGAGAGAGCCGAGCTCGAGCAAAAATTATCCATCGAGTTGGCCCGGCCTGCTCAAGTCGATCAGAGTCGAGTCCAGGGACTCTGTGAGAGAAAGAAGGAGAAAAAAAGGGAGAGGGAGAGAGTCGTGCGGGTTGTGGTGCCACACTACAATGAGTAATGGGTCACTGCACCTTCTTCTCAAACGATTTTTCTATCATACAATGTTGCTGCTGGTGCTGCTTGATTGAGTCCAGCCTCGCTCCATCCATCCAAGGAAGGAAGGTTGATGCAAGAGGAACAGATGAAACAAGAAATGAAAGAGAGAGAGAAGGAGAAAGGAGCGAGAAGGGTGAGTTGTTCGCTACCAGTCCAAGCTCGCTGACTCGGTAGTCTTCACCGAGTCGAGCTGGGTTGGGTAAGGTCAGGTTTCGTTTAGTCCAGCAACTTGCTGGTGTGGGGTTCTGAGTGAAAAGAGAGAGAGAGAGTTGGGGTGGTGTAGTTGCACCATGTTGTTGTTCAACCACTGAGTTGCTGACTCGATTCAAGATGGGGCGAGGCTGGTTCGGTCCAGTTCACCGCAGGGAAGAAAGAGAGAAAGAAAAGAAAAATCAAGAAGAAGAAGAAAGAGAGAGATGAAAGAAGAAGAAAGAAGAGAGGAAGAAGGAAGAAGAATAGGAGAGAGGGTGATGTCGAGTCAACTCGGCTGCCATTTCTACTGAGTTGACTCGATCGAGTTGCGTGGAGTTGTGTTAACTCAGTTGAGTCGAGTCAGGTTGAGTCGCGGAGTGGGTCATCAGTTCAAATTGAGGCCAAGTTGAACTACTAAATCGACTAAGGTGAGTCCACCTTCTCTTTCCTAATTGAAATTATTTCGATTACAATTATCAATGTTACCATTATTATCATTATTAGGATTATTAATATTAAACATGATTAACCATTAGTAAATTACCTATACTAATGTTAGTTATTACAGACAAATTACAGTTGTTAAATATAAGTATTTTATTCTTAATTCTTAAATATTATTATTAATAGTAGAGCATACTATTTATTTTCATCACAATGATTATTAATGTCACATCAACTAATATTAATTATATCCTTAATGTTAATGATCACCATGAAATTATTGATATTATTAGCGTTATGGTCAAATGTACATCGATTAGCACTTAAACCCTAAATTTAAACATAGAACTAAACCCTAGGATGAAGATCTAATTCTATATTAAAACACTAAAAATAAATAATTCAAACCCTAGGCTATGACCATAACCCTAGATATTGTGTGAAACTTGGATCTAATTATACAAGTTCATGATTTGTGGTAGGGTTTGACCCTAAGAGCGCACGCACCTCTTAGTAATAACGTAGGCGATTCAAAACATAAGGTGATAATTTTTTTTTCGTTAAACTTTCCATTTTCAAATTAGTTTAAGTAATAGTCTTTATTAAGAATCACAATTATTATCTCATAGTATGCGACCTCTTACACTAGTATGAATTCTTAAGACATGATTTATATTTAATTTATAGTTAGTAGTTGTGAACCATGATTACATGCGATAATTGTTTACATGATAACTCTCATTTTAATGGATAGTTCACATCATGACCTACTATGATTATTATGCTTAACATATGCCTGTCATGCTATAACTATATACTTTAACATGAATTGTTGTAAGTCACTTATGGATTTATATTTGCTACACTTACCAGTGGGTAATCCCTCTTGTGTATGTAAACTCATACTCAATATGTAATAAGATAGAGTGTGGTAAGAAATGGACCCTCGATTTGAAGGTTATATGGGACATGGAACATTAATGTGGAATTTATCATCCATAGGTTATACGGCTTGAGTGGCTTAGAAATGACCTATTTAATCGCTCTGATTTAACCTTGCCTGACCCATTTGTCGTCTCGATTTAATGTTCTGAGTACCCTTTTACCGTTGCGATTTAATATTTGTCTCATGTTTTAATGTCTGTCCTGCATGGCTTCAATGGCCTATACCCATGTGATGGAAGTCCTCACTTATTGAATTTAATCGGCCACTAGTCGACGGGCATCCATTAAACATCCTAAGATGGAAAAATCTTATGAGTTGGGAATGGTGGGAATGAGACAGTATACCCAAGCTGTCAACTTACGCTGGGTGACAAGCCCCCCATAATTACCATTGAGTTACTTAAATTGACTAGTTGTAATTAGAATAATAATGGTTTGGCTAATTATTGGTAATGACGGGTGGCTAATTTTGAATGTTGTAGCACGTGCCGTTAGGTTTAATGGGGTATCATTTCGCTAATTCTCAGACCATTGACTATCAACCTACACGCGTAATGTATGATGACTTGGTTATTATGCTATATGTGATGTATGCACGTGATGTGCTGCGTTGGTAACTAGTCATATGAATGGGTGACGAGCCCAAGTCCGACTAGATGAGTATACACAGGTCGATGTGCATTCACGCATCCATACATTTAAATAAGACTGCATGATATATTATTTTGAATGTCTTGTTATTTTTAACTATGCTTAGCTAAGGCGATAATGTATAATCTTAAGGAGAATTCACACTAAGTTGGTCAGTCATTCATTGAATATATAACTGTACAGGAAATGTAGGTAGCTTAAAAGATATTCATGTCCAGATTGATAAAGAGTAGGGTACAATTATCAGGGATGCATGACTGTATTTGCCAAGAGAAGCTGTGTAATCTTGCAGCTTAAGTTTATATGCATTTTATTAATCCTTATGTGTAAATTATGTAATTTTTGTATTTGCTATTATAAGAGACATTGGTTTGTATGAGTCATTATGGGCAGCCGCTCGTATATTTTAAATGTAAATGCAAATTTTTCTTTATATTTGATTTGTCCATCTTTCGTTAACTACTAACTCTGAAGGAAAAGAAAAAAATATCCTGAATTTGATTATACTTAAAGGTTAATACTCGGGTTTTTGGAGAATAAGTCATATACTTGGGTTCCGAAAACTCGGGACGTTACAGAAGTACTCAAACACCAAAGAGTTCTTCAGCTCACGAAAAAATACTCAAGGCTCGAAATATTTATATAAGGACAAGAAGTGAAAAGAAGAAGCCCCACAACAATCAAACAAGAGGAGGTCGGGCGAGGGTACCTCCCTCGATCAGAGACTGAGTAGAAGATCTGAGAGCAAGTTCATCACGTATACTCCCCTCAATACATCTCCGAAGGAGATTCTCTTAAAAATCCAAGACAAGAAGTTGTTGATGTGACCGAGCTATATGAAAATAGAAGCAAGTCAGCGAGACAAGCGCAAATATTGTCGCTTTCACTGTGACCATGGGTACAACACCAACGATTGTGTCGACCTGAAAGAAGAGATCGAAACTCTTATTCGTAAAGGGCATCTACGGTAGTACGTGAAGGAAGAGAAACAACCTCGGAAGAATGACCTGCCGAGTAGAGCCGCAGATGATACCGTTGAGATCCAGACAATATGTGGAGGACCGTCAGGAGGCAGGGATTCGAACCGAGCCCGAAAGGCTCATGCTCGGAGTACTAACCCTGAACATTACATTCACCTAGCTAACAGGCCGAGCAAAGTACCTCGAATGAGTCCGTGTAGCCTGACGTTTACAGAGGATGACGCACAAGGAATTTAACACCCCTACAATGATGCCCCAGTGGTTGCGATGAGCATAGCTAATTGAAAAGTGTATCGCATTCTGGTCGATACAAGGAGCTCGGCTGACATCCTGTATTTCGAGGTGTTTGACAAGATGGGAATCGATAAGTCGCACCTCTGACTTATCTGAACCCCACTACACGAATTCGCAGGTGATAAGGTAATCTCAAAAGGAGCAATCTTTCTTCCGGTCATAACAGAAGAAGGGCAAAACCAAGTCACCTTATTGGTTAATTTCTTGGTGGTAAACACATCGTCATCATACAACATCATCCTCGGATGACCGTCCCTCAACTCTGTGAGAGCAGTGGTGTACACATATCATTTAATGATGAAATTTTCTGCGGTGGGAGGAATCAGCTACCTTCGAGGAGATCAGCAGAAGACTCGACGTTGTTACTTTATATCGGTTAGGAAGGGCTCAGTGAAATAAGTTATAACGTCCCAAAAAAATTATACAAAGACCCAAATACAACCTCAAGCAGAACAACTCAAGGACCGCATCCTATCGTATAATTTGGACGGGATTTAGTTAAGTACTAAATAATCTATGGATTAAGCTTGGGCCGCCATTTTCACATTTAAGAAGGCCTAAAACCATGAGTACCACTCACTCAATGTCATCTTAAGACCTAAGAGAAATTCCAAGGGTCAATCGCTCTAGGGAGTACATTGAAACTCGGTAACGGACCTAGACCACACGTCGAGGGTCCGATGATCGCAAAATTATAGGACTATGTCTGTCTTGCTGGGCTTGATAACCATTGCGGGAATCAAGCCCAGATACTGTCCAGAAATGTCCAACTTGAGTCATGAGTGAAGTGCGTGAGAAATACGAATATCTTTAGAAAATGAACTGAAACTTAAGTGAATTAGGTCGTTCGGTCTCACGCAAAGTTGAAGAATTCAGACTGTTAGTTTGTGACCAAATTCTACCCATGGGGAAAGGAAATCTCCCGGTACATATCTGTATAACCGTGGCCCCGATTGAACACGTACGACCGTTGATCTGAGACAGGGTCTTCACGGTCGATCGACTTATCCGATCGCACCGAAATCATATCCTAGCATGGATCCATTGTCAGGGAGTGTACCCCATGACGTAAGATGAGTTGTGGGCCTCCCTATGTGTAACACCCTGGATTTTGGCCAATCTAGGATTTGACGTCCTTAAGCAGTGGGTCAATTAAAACACCTGGAAAATCGTTCAGAACCCAATTCCATAGCCAAAGAAACCACTTAGGATTAATTCATTTAGAAATTAAGCGTAAGTTAGCTAGCGCAACGTTAGAGTAGCTGGGAAACAGTCCCTGATCACTTTAAATACGTTCTATAAGACCCAAATCGAGTAGAACGTATGACTCTATAATACTCTATAACCTCGGATCAAACTCTAAGCAGGTTTGTTCTCTGGACCACTTTGAAATTTTGTATTGGATCTAGACTGCGCGTCGAAAGTCCGATACCTCCTATCTTAGACCGTTAGAACCGCCTAGCTGGACTTGACACTCATTTCGAAAATCAAGTCAAACCGATAATCACAGGCCATTTCATTGAGCCCGGACCGAAGAGATGCGAATAGGGACAGAATTGGAATTTCAAATTCAAATCTGGCACATGACTTGACGCATCAGTATTGAGCATTCTGGCCGTCAGAATTCAGCCAGATTACACCCTCGGATCAGAAAAAATTTCTATTTTATATCATGAGACTTTCAGCCCTGATATACGTACGGTGACCGCTGAACTGAAACTGGTCCGCCACGTGCGATCTGCGAACCCTGCCGGACTGAAAACTTAATACGTGCTAGATTTGGTACGCATGAGCTTAAGTCCGATCGCATTCGGCCAGGGGACCACCAGAAAGCATCTTTTGGACCGAAACAGTCTCGAATTGGATATGCACTAAGTAAACTTCATCCCGAGCCTATTTCGGGCGTTTTTAAGCTTATAAAAGGGGTTGAAACCCTCACTCCTCTCTCCCATCCGAAATTGCAAAAAGCCCTAGATTGGGAGAGAGAAAAGGTGAGAGTTTGTGAGAGAGAGTGGGAGTGATTTTCCTGCCACCTGCTGCTGCTGCTGCACGTGCTTAGGCGACGCACTCCGATCACTTTCCCGGCGATTTCAACGCACTTCTAGGTAAGGAAAATCCTAACCATTTACTGATTTGGGAATTTATTCGATTCAAATAGAATAGTAGCTGATGTACATGTGTATCAGGTTGTCTGATCGCCGTAGACGAAGCGTATACGCTCCATTCGAATCACTTCACCTGTAAGGGAAAAAGTGCGGATTTTAGACGCTTTGATTGACTGTTTCCAAAGCTTTCAATGACGTTTAATAGTAGATTATCGACGGCAACGCCGTTTGACATGTACAACATGCTGTCCGTTTCCTGTTTCGTAAACCGGCGAAGAATATGAGATTTAGGGCATTTTAGTCATTTGTAGGAAGTACTGATTTCATTCATATTTTGCGGATGCGATTGACATGATTTGTTGTCGTATTAGAATGTTAGGAATACGTGCATAATTAGTTTGGCGAAGAGATTCGCCTAAATGCGCACTTCGGGTCGACATACTATATGTAGACTTAAGTGTGTAGTGTAAGTGTTTGTATAAATGCTTGTATTAGTATGTATTGAATTAAATGGTGTTATGAATTAGTTTGAGATTAATTTCTTAATTAATATGTTGGTGTAAATGGTTTCCTACATGTTAGCCATATGCATGATTTCATAATATGAATGAAATGCATGTGCTTGACGATTCGCTTAAGCTGTATGTTATAACATGTGCTTGATGATTTCATTATGATTTAATTCGAGATTGAATTCTCAATTAATATGCTGATGGAAATGATTTCCTATATGTTGGCGATATGCATAATTTCATTATATGTATGAAAGGCATGTGTCAGATGATTTACTTAAGTTGTACGATATAACATGTGTTAACATGCTCACATGGTTGTGTTTCATTTCCAATACTCTCACATGATTGTTGATGTTGATTCATATGTGTTTGGGACTATACTTAGTCCAGGCAGTCAATAACCGAGCGAATTCGTGGTTGGCTTATCTTTGTCACGAACGACGCGTCGATGAACGCGAGTCGTGTTTTGGAGTTGGCGGCAGTGGTTAGGCCACATGAAGTATTTTACGCACTTCATGTCGTTCAACTTGAGATGCGATCGTGCTAGTCGAGCCCGTCAAGTAACCCGACTGGCCATTGTATGTTCACCCTGCATGAGTCATAACTGCTTGAACCTAGGGTACTGAACTTACCATTGTAAACTCTGTTAACCATGGTACCTTGATCCACGAAGACTCATGAGCCGGGAATGGTGGTATGGGACACCGTGGTCGAGCTGTCGGCCTACGCTGGGGCCACAAACCTCCCCGTAGTGACCAGTGAGCACCTATGACTCGTGAGCAGATTATGGTGGTATGAGACACTATATTCTTGCTGTCGGCCTACATTGATAAGGTGATGGGGGAGCGGTGCAACGAGTGCGAGCAATAGCCCTGACAGCCCTTTGTAGTGACCGCGAGGGTATTCTGAGTCTACGGGAGGCGACGACCCTTCCGTAGCAGTAGAGTACAGTAGGCCTGTATCGATAAGGTGATGGGAGAGCGGTGCAACGAGTGCGTGCAACAGCCCTGACAGCCCTTGCAGCGACCTACAAAATATACATCGTATGAGATTACTAGGAGTAACGACCCTAGACAGGATCTGTGTTGGGATTGATATAAGGGAAGTACCTTAGTTTTCCAATCCTTCTGTTTGAATGGACTAATAACAACTCGAAAATCATATCACCATACCATTGCATGTGCCTGGAAGATGTGGAGCACTTGAGGGTCGATTGCATGCCGCGGTCGTAAGATGGTGCCGTATGAGGGAGATCGTCGGTGAGGGCATACATCACGTCATGTCATATTGCATTAACAACAGTTCTAGGATTGTTTGATTTACTGTTTTACTATTATCGCATGATTGATTTGAGAACATGTTAATCCTTGCTCTATTATTCCACTGAGTTAGCTACTCACTCCCACGTTACGGGACGGTGTTCCTGGACACCCACCAGACCTTTTTGTGATTGCAGATGATGGCGCAGCCTGCGAGACGGGGCCGGACTTGATGATGATGATGATGAGGAGGATCTCTCCTTTATGAGTGTTCTGATTGACGGGATTACAGAGAGGTTGATTAGATACCTTGACACTTGTCATTTTATATTTTTAGAGCACTCATGTATATTCTTTTTGTTTACTTTTGGAGTATACATGTATGTATATAACCTGGTAACATATTCACACTCTGGAGACACACAACAGTTTATATATGTCATACATACTATCACAGTCTTTCGCTTGTTATTTTAACTGTCTCTGGAGTATGATATGCGGTTCTAGCTTAATCTCACTCATGTTTAATATGTTATCACAGACAACATTCAATCATACATATTTATGTTGCATAAATAACATTTTGGAACTCGAGAGTTGGGTTTTTGCTCGACCCCCCAATTTTCGGGTTGTTACACTATGAGCCTTATTCGTCAAAAACAGCCGCCCACGGGGTATAAACCATGTATAGAGTGGCCCTGGGGCCATTTGCATTACATCTGGGCCTATAACTAATCCTCATTTCAACCCTTCTCTCATATACGAATTTTGCAAACACTAGGGGAGAAAGAAGAGAAAAGAGAGAAAAGAGGAAAGAGAGAAGAGAGACATTGGGAGATTACCACAGAAACCTTCTTCCACTCACCCACACGCCAAATCACCGCCCCATTGCGCTATCAAACCTCTCTTGGCTACGATTTCAGATAAGAAATACTAACCCTAATATCGAGATAGAACTCCCGGATAGCTTTTATTAACCTAGCTAACCAGTTTCATCATTTAGGTGCCCGATATTCCATTTTTGGAAGCATAGAGTTTGGACCGAGTCCAAGTCGAGCATACTAACGAAATGTGCGGACTATAAACGCTTAGGTTGTGGTTTATCAATGCTTTTATAACAACTAATGATTTATATCTGTATTGATTGTTGTCGTATTGTCCTAAACACGTTGATTTCTGTATGAGATTTGCCTATGAATTGTGATAAG
Organism: Magnolia kwangsiensis; assembly: GCA_037074715.1. Classification (NCBI taxonomy): domain Eukaryota; kingdom Viridiplantae; phylum Streptophyta; class Magnoliopsida; order Magnoliales; family Magnoliaceae; genus Magnolia; species Magnolia kwangsiensis. The sequence goes on from CM073581.1 coordinate 106,953,122, forward strand.
TAATTGATGCAACCTATGTGTTTGTTGAAATGTCTAAATGAGAAATAGAGAATGAATAATGCTTATTATGATTCCAAATCTAAGATTCATCATCTATGCATATAGATTTCTCTGTATTAATATTTGATAAAACACATTGTAAATAATGTAGTCTGTGTTTGATAAATTGTTTGAATGAAAAATTGTTGATGATTTGTATTTACAATAAGTATTAAGATAGGATTCCCTGTTGTCTTATGCATACGTATGTTTTCCTCTATGAAATCAATTAATAAAGGCATGTTATATTAGCATGGTCTATGGGTTTGGTGAAATGCCCACATGAGAAATCCACATAGATTGTTTGTTGAATACTGGGATAATTATCACATGTTGTAAGGCTCATATCCTAGTCCGTACAATTCCGTTAGCTTCCGCGGTCCTTCCGGTCGAATTCTGGCAATCCTTGACTAGTATCCGACGTTTACAAGTGATCCTAAGTTGGATTTCGCATATTGAAGTCGGCTCGAACTGAAACCTGTACCATAGTGACGGCGCCGTCACCACGGTTCTAACGGCATGACTCCCGCACCGATCCGATACCCAGGGTAGAAGATGTCGGCCTGCGTTTATTTTAAAGAAACGCCGCGCGTTGCAAACTTTGAGAGAATTTCTACAACATGTCCCATCAATCAATCAATCAATCTCATCAATCAAGTACACATCACACATCAAGTCAAGTACAAGTAGCCCATACCCTACCCCTACTTCTCTCTTACACAAGAAACCTAAAGTCAACTCTCACATCACTTCATCCATCACCAAACCCATCGCCCATCACACCTCACCCATCACCTCACTCTCTCTCTCATTTTTCAAACCTCCCAAGCAACAAAAATCTCCACACATCCAAGCATTTCCAAGATTTTCCCAAAACACCAAGTGTGGCCCACCCTCTCATCTCTCATCTACACCATCAAAACCCCATCAACCTGCATCAAAAGTGAAGACAAAGAGCTAAGGAGGCTAAGGGATCAAGGAGGAGTGCAAGAGGTGGGTGATCCACCGTCAATTCTCTTTTTAAGGGACCCACTTATGATGGGACCCACTTGATGTATGTGTTGTATCAATGGAGGGCCCATAATGGTGGGGTCCCTCCTCTCCATCACCGTCTCTCTCTCTCTCTCTCTCTCTCTCTCTCTCTCTCTCTCTCTCTTTCTCTCTCTCTTTTCCTCTCCGTAGAATGAGGTAGGCCTCACCGAATCATGTTAAATACACTCCATCCATCAAACGGTGTGGCCCACCACATTTGAGGTGAAATCCACCTTCCATTGTGGGATGGTGGGAAGATCCACATGCTGGATTGAATATATATACAATATATATTATATTTATAATTTATTAATATAATAATATGAATATACATGCATGGTGGACCATATCCATGTGGGACCCACCATGATGCCTGTGTTATTCCACGTCGTCCAGCGTCTAGAGATGTTGGACGTTGCCCATCAGAGAAGTGTGTACTGACGTTGGGGGTGTACTGAGCTTGGGGTGGGCCGCTCATGTAAGCCCACCTTGATGCATCTATATAATCCACGCCATCCATTCCATTTCTCAACCAATTTTAGGCGTTGAGCCGAAAAATGAGGCCAATCTAATAATTAAATGGGTCATACCATAGGAAAGAGTGCTAGTACCATTAAAACTCACCTTGATTCTTCTATTCGCCCAAAATACGTCGCATATTGGTCTTATTTGATCGATCAGGGGTCGTAGAATCTAATGGACGGGTTGAATTTTTCAGATGCGGGCCCCACAGGGGAAAAACCACAGAATTTCTTATTTAAAAAAAAAAAACATTTGGCAGCAGCAAGCGCTGCTGCCACTAACACACTAGAGACACCACAGCGTCCTAGGGGCGGACGGGCAGGGACCACGGGTCCCAGCCGTGGGCCCCACCATGATGTGTGTCTGTCATTAGCACCGTGCATTTTGTCGGGTCGCCTCTGACAGTGGGCCACCCCAAAAATTAGCTGTACCTGGGACTTAGGTGGCCCACATGATAGGAAACGGTGGGTTAAACGTCTGCCATTGAAACTTTTTTTTTGGGGCCCGAAGTTTTGAATCATTATGAAATTTGTTTTTCCTCTCCACTCTAGGTCCACGTGACCTTATCAATGGGCTGGATGGAAAATAAACATTATGGTGGGCCCCACATGGGACCCACTGATGTATGTATCCTGTGTCATCCTAGGGTGGGACGGCTGGCTTATCTTACTCCAGTAGCCACTGGAGTGGCGTTACCAAGCTCTGTGGCCCCACCTGTGTCATCCACACCATTCATTTATGGACCCACCATGATGCATGCGTTGCATCCAAGCCCTCCAACCATTTTGGAAGCCCATTTTAAGGCTTGAAACAAAAAAAAAAAAGACAGATCCAATATCAGGTGGACCACACCATAGAAAACAGTAGTGATGAATGCCTACCATTAAAACCCCATTTTGGGTTACAAAAGTTTTAGACCAATATGATATTTGTATACTCTAAGGTCAGGCCTTTGTGACCTTATGAACAGACTGGATGGAAATTAAATATGGTGGGCCCACTGGAATTTGATAATGGAAAATGGTCCTTGTGACCTTATGAATAGTATGGATGGAAAATAAATTCTATGGTGGGCCCACTAGAAAATTTAACGGTGGAAATCATTGTCACCATTGTCATTCGCGGTATGGTCCAGATGATCTCTGGATATGATACTTTTTTATGATAATGCTCCAAAATAATCCCTAATAATGGTGGAAGTATGATGTTGGTACGGTCCATTGGTATGGTCCATTTATTAGGGGCCCACTCAATTAGGCCCGATATGATGTATTTGTGGCCTGTTGTGAAGGCCCACTCTGATATACATAAGGCCCATGTGATTAGGCCCATCTTGATATAATTGTGGCCCGTTGTTAAGGCTCACCTTGATATATATGAGACATATGTTATGAGGCCCATTTGATGTATTAGAGGCCCATGGGTCGAGGCCCATTAGGACGTACCTAAGGCCCATTGTAGTATGATTCCATATGGTATATGTGTTGACCTTTATAGCGGGCTATGCCTGGGAACAATGATGGTTTGATGTCCACATTGTAAAGATAATGTTGGTTAAATGTCCACATTGTCACTCTCCCTAAGGCCCATTGATAGGCCCATACTTGTAGTATGTAGGCCATTTAGGCCTATCTTCTTATGAACAGAGCCCATTACCATACAACATGTTTAGTATAGATCCATGATTCATGATCATATGCATCATATGTATGCCTGATATGAGAAGTGACTGATCATAGCATATGTCTTTGGGCGGATTGTTTATGGGCTCCCTGATAGACGGAGTTGCCCTACATGAGTGAGCGGTACGCGCAGGATTATTGCATGCCTGGTAGGGTGGTTCATGCACTTGCATTTGTGTGATTGTGATTATTGTATGCCCTAGCGACATCAGGGCCCTAGCCTCCATAGACACATCGTGGGTGGATGGATTGGATGTCAGAAATATTGTTACTAAGCATCAGGGCGCTATAGATGTCCCTTGGTGAAAATTCCTAAACTCGATGGTAGCAGAGGATGACTCTAACTTCGAGACCGAGTGAATATATGAGCGCACGAGGGTCGAATACCAGGAGGCCGCATCTCCTACTGTGTCGTGGCCGGTTGGAAAGGGGTGTGGCCTTACTCGCCCGAGGGTAGGGGGCAATACTAGGCTGAGTCTGACCAGCTCATGAATGGGTCCACTATCGACGTGCCGAATAGGTATTGACAGACTATTGGCTAGGCAGATAGTGAGGTTTCTTACGCTCACTTGGACTATACAGCTAAGAGAGCGACAGTGCCATTTGGAGTGTACTAAACCCTGGTGATTATCCAAAATGAGAACTGTACTGATATATGATGAGGATTGGTATGCTCGAGTTGCATCTCGCTTCACATGGCCATGTTATGGCAGATAGCATTCATATCTTACACCATATAGCATTGGTAGGGATGACTTCATTCATGTACTCACTAGCATGATTTTGCATTTCTCTGACCTTGCATTCTGAGCACACTCTTATTGCGTACACACTTACACCGCCCTCTAAGCTTTCTATAAGCTTATGCACGATTGATGCGTGCAGGTGACGCCAGGACGCAGCTGTAGTTGGAGCATACAGTCCGTAGTTTGAAGTTCACAGTCGAGCTTTTGGAGTTTCATGTCATTTTCATTATCATGTATTTCCCTTTCATGCGCATTGTACTCAAAAGTTTTTAATCATAGTGAATTGTGTGATGATGTTCTTGTGGTTATTATTCATGGGTTATGCTCGTGATTATGCTCATTATGAATCAAATTAATGATTAGAAATTCTCCTTATAGTATCCCAGGATCGGAACCTGATGTATGGGTACCGAGAGCCGAGAATGGGGTACTATGGAGGCTGTCGGTACCGAATTCAGCGATTAAAATTTTTGTGAGCCCGATTTCTGAGTTCGAGGTGTGACACATGTGGTTGTAAAAGCATTTTGAGTAAGATTGAGACTACAAACATAGCTCAAGCAATCGGTAAAATACCTCGTTTGGGTGGCCGAATTAATCTCACCACCTTGGGTAAACTCGATGAATCTGAGTCGCATGACGGTTGTCGACAGTGACTAGGCCACAAGGGGTGCTTACGCGCTCCATGTCGATTAAGTCAGCGTGCGCCCGTACCAATCGAGTTTACCTAATGAACCGATTGACCTATTATGTGTTCACCATATATGGACGCGACTGTTTGAATATAAGGTACCCCTCACCAATGTAAAGACCCACGTTAACCATGGTACCATAATCCGCTAAGACTCATGAGTTGGGCATGGTGGTATGGGACACCGTGTCCGAGCCGTCGGCCTATGCTGGGGTGACGAGCCTCTCCATAGTGACCAATGAGCAACTAAGACTCGTGAGTCAGGCATGGTGGTATGGGACACCATGTTCGTGTTGTCGGCCTATACTAGGATGACGAGCCTCCCCGTAATGACTGCGAGCATAACTTCTTGCATCTTACCTATCGTATGTGTTTGACTAGGAGTGATGAACCTACAACTTGCCTATTGTATGTGTTTAACTAGGAGTGATGAACCTAGATGGATCCAGAACATATGAGTAGGACCACTGCGGTTGTCCAATGTCGAATGTTCAATTTGAGTCAACGATATAAAGGGAGGCACCTTAGCTTCCCAAACTTATTGTATGAAGAGCATAATTAATTACTTGGCTAACACGACCATACATCACACTACATTAGTTAGAATGTGCCAAAAGGCGTTGGAGTTACACCGTTTTGAGGAAGTGTTGTCATTTGCGAAATAGGGTGACGAAATCGCGTGTGAGAGAGCATTGATGTGAGGGCATGCATCATTACTTGCACCCCATTCCTGTATAAAAAAGAGTAGTTAGGAAGTGATTGCTATGATTGCTTTATTATTATTGCTTTGATTGACTTGATAACACGTGTAACTTTTACCTTATAGAACCACTAAGTTGATCACTCACTCCCACTCTGGGAAGGTGTTTTAAAACACCAACCATACTCTAATGTAGATGCAGGTATTGATGACATCTATGCGATGGAGCAGGACTTCTTGGATGAGGAGGAAGAATTCTCCTACTTTCGGCTCTTGAGCGGGTTGATGTAGATCGCGTGCAGATATGCGGGGACCACTGGGGACATCAGGGCTTAGTTGGACACATTTATGCTACCACTTTTTGTACATTTTGAAACAATACATGTATATATTAAACCCGGTTACATACTCATACTCTAGAGGAAATTTGTGAAATACCTACATACTTAAATAGATATGTTTTAGACTTTCACTCTTGCTTAATTTAATTAAATCTGAAGTATGATGTGTTGTTTAGTATAATCCCACGCATGCTTAACTCATTAATATGGAAGAAATTTGAATATCATCATCCATAATGCATACGTGATGTTTTGAATCTTGGGAATAGAGCTTTGCTCGATCCTCAATATTCAGCATGTTACACAAGCTTACAGTTGACGTGCTTGACCCCAAAGAAGTTGTCTCCAAGGAGAGCTCCTTCATGGAGGACCACGTAACTATCCCACTTGACGATACCGATCTGACCAAAATAGTTCAAGTCGGATCATCGTTAATTGGTAATTAGCAAGCCCACTTACTGGAATTTCTACAACAACATAGAGACATATTCGCATAATCTCACCATGACATGCCAGCCGTCGCTCTAGAGGTAATGGTCCACAAGCTGAACGTCAACCCGGAGCCTAGGCCAGTCAAACAGAATAAAAGGTCCTTCGAGCCCAAGAGGTACGGTGCAGTCGCCGGGGAGGTGTCTAAGCTCCTCGACGCAGGGTTCATTGAGGAAGTCCATTACTTGGATTGGATTGTAAATGTTGTGCTTGTAAAGAAGGCCAACAAGAAGTGATGGGTCTGTGTGGACTACTCGAACCTAAATAAAGCCTGTCCCAAAGACAACTTTTCCCTCCCCAGGATTGACCAGCTGGTCGACGGTACAACCGGCACGAGCTCCTCACATTCATGGATATGTGCTTTAGTTATAACTAGATAGCGATACATTCTCCTAACAAGAAAAAGATAACATTCGTCACGGATAAGGGACTTTACAGTTACTGAGTTATGCCCTTCGTCCTAAAGAACGTTGGAGCTATGTATCAGGGGTAAATAAGATATTTGCTTGACAGATCTGCCAAACCATGGAGGTCTACGTTGATGACATGCTTGTGAAGAGTATCAAGGCAATTGACCACATATCAGACCTTGGAAAAACTTTTTCTTTCTTGCGGAAGTATCAGATGAGGTTAAACCTGACCAAATGTGTGTTTAGTGTGGGCTCCGGTAAATTCCTCGGCTTTCAGGTCAGCCAGAGAGGCAATGAGGTAAACCTAGACAAGATCAAGGCCCTCATTGACATGAGCTCACATCGGACGATGAAGGAGATCCAATGCTTCACTGGAAGAGTTACTGCACTCAGCCGGTTCATCTTTAGAGCCATAGACAAGTGCCTCCCCTTCTTTTAGCAGCCGAAGGATAATAAGAAGGCAGAGTGGACCTTAGATTGCAAGTATAATTTTTAGCAACTAAAGCAACATCTAAGGTTGCCCCCGTTACTATCCAAGTCAGAGAAAGGGGAGCCCCTGTTTCTCTACTTAGCGGTTTCAGCTTTAGCTGTCAGCTCGGCCCTCATTAGAGAGTCCAGAGGGAATAAGCACCCTGTTTACTATGCCAGTAAGACGCTGGTCCCGACAGATACAAGATATTTGAGCATGTACGTCCACATTTCCAGGCACACTCCATTGTTATAACTGATTCACCACTTCGGTAGGTGCTCCAGAAGCTTGAAGTATCTGGGCGCCTGAAAAGGTGGGCTATTGAGCTCAGCAAATTCGATATTGAATATCGGCCGAGGACTGCCATCAAGGGCCAAGTAGTAGACGACTTCATAACGGAGTTTACCGCTAGAAATGATGAACCCGGGGGGTCTGATCTAGATGCACTCGCATACTCAATGGTAAACCTTGTCATCCTTTAAGTTTCTCCACTTGCCGGAGATACTGAAGCAGAGATGAGAAAGGCAAACAAGTGGACCATATTCACAGATGGGTCGTTTAATTCAAAATGGGGAGGAGCAGGAATTGTTTTAGTCGTGCCTGATGTGATAACTATTCAGTACGCCGTAAGGCTCGGCTTCCAAGCCTCGAATAATGAAGCAAAGTATAAGGCCTTCCTAGCTGGGCTTAGGTTAATAGTCACCTTAGAGGTCCAATTCCTCGATGTTCATTGTGATTCTTGACTCGTCGTGAACCAAGTGTCAGTAGAATATGACGTAAAAGAAGCTAGAATGATAGCCTACTTGGGCGAGGCACAAAAGCTCATGGATAAATTCCAAGAGTGCAACATCAGTCATATACCAAGGGCCGAGAATTCTTGGACAGACGACCTCGCAAAGTTGGCCTCAGCAATTGAAGGGAGCATCCCGAGGATTGTCCTAGTGGAATTCCTTAACAGGCCGAGCATCGATTGGCTCAGCTAGGGAGTCGTCCACCCTATACAGGAAACTGTGAGTTAGATGGATCCCATAGTCAGGTATCTCATGGACGGTAGGGGGTCTTGAAGATAAATTGGAGACTCGACGCCTGAGGATCACGGCTGCGTGATACATGATCATAGGGGATACTGTACAAGAAAGGATTCTCTTAGCCGTATCTAAGTGTCAGCGATCCAAAGAGGCAAAATATGCGATTCAAAAAATACATGAAGGAATTTGTGAAAATCACTCTGGTAGCCGAGCCCTAGCACAGAAGATTGTCCGTTAATGGTACTTTTGGCCTACGATCTAAGAGGACTCCAAAGACTTTGTTCGAAAATGCGACAAGTGCTAGAGATTCGCTGCCATTCCAAGGTAGTCGGCAGAAGAGTTAACCCCTATGAGTGGGTCATGGCCATTTGCTCAGTGGGGGATCGACATCATTGGACCTCTGCCCCAAGGTAAGGGATAGACCAAATATGCAATCGTGGCAGTGAATTATTTCACCAAATGGGCTGAAGCCGAGCCCGTTGTGAGGATCGCTAAGCAAAAAGTAATGAAATTTGTCTGAAAGAATATTATTTGTCGGTTCGGCACCCCACACACCATTATGTCAGACAATAGGAAACAGTTTGACAACGATAAGTTCAAAGGTATGTGCCAAAGGATGGCATCATCAACGCCTACTCGTCACCTCAGCACCCTCAGTCCAATGGCCAGGTGGAGGCGGTGAACAAAATCATAAAAAATCACCTTAAGACCAAGTTGGAAAAAGCTAAGGGTACTTGGGCCAAGGAACTCCCGTTTGTATTGTGGGCGTACAGAACTACGGCTCGATCAACAATGGGAGAGATCTCATTCTCCCTTCCTTACGGCATGAAGGCTGTCGTCACCGTTGAGATAGGACTCCCCACTACTCGAGTGCGGACCTATCAAGATTAACGAAATGCCGAACAGATAGCAGCAAGCCTCGACTTACTTGAAGAGCTGAGGGACACTGCACAACTACGGATCGCAGCTCGGCATCAACAAGTCGCCCATTTCTACAATTTTATTGTCGAAACGAGATGGTTTTGACAGGGAGACCTCGTCCTTCGCCGTGTGTTCCAGAACACAATGGAACCTAGAGTAGGGTCTCTGGGTCCTAACTGGAAGGGGCACTATCAAGTAACTAGCTCGGCAAAACTTGGCTCTTACCGTCTTGAGGATTTGGAAGGATGATCACTGTTGTATCCCTTAACACCAAACATTTGAAGATCTATTATTCTTAAGGAGGTCAATGTAAGGGTCGAGACTGCTTGTCATAAATGTATTCTGAATAAAAGACATTTTTCTACATGAAATCAAGTTATTCTACACGGCCTACATGGGACTTCCTGTGCAAGGAGAAATATCCTGATAATGGGTCGACCACTTAAAAAAGTGATCGCCTCGTAAACCGAGCACGTTACGAAGGACCATTTCTCATGTGTAGTGATAGAACCTTTCGACGAGCTAACTCTTAAAGAAGTGGTCGGCTCATCACTCGACAATCCCTACAAACATAATCTACAATCTAAAAATCGAATCATAAATAAAAAAGTCTGCTAAGTATATTAATTAGGAGTTAAAGCGCCAATGATGTCTGATTACAAAAAAAAGGAGTAAAATTAGTCGACATGAGGAGGAGGGTCGACAGTAGGGTTAGGGGGCTGGTTGACAGGAGCATCTTCAGCTTCATCGGTAGCCAGGGCATCAAGGTCGAGGTTTGGGTAAAGTCCCCTAACGTCACTCAAGCAGGCGTTGTAGGCATAAGAATAGATCTTATCAATCTCGGGCAGACCTCTTTGCTGAAGACTTGAACTCCTCAACAACAGCAACAACTTTTGAAATAGTCAGGGCTTTGAGCTCGGCACGTTGCACAGCTAAAGCCTCAGCAGCGTCAAGCTTGGCTTGCCCTAAACCCTTTAGCTTCTACTTCTCCTCGACCGAGGCCTTCAAAAGCTTCTCCAGCTCAGCTTTCTCCCTTTCGATTTGGGTTATCGCTTGTAGCCTATCCCGAATTGAGATGAGCATTGACAACGCTTGAGAAAGAAAAAGTAAAAAACGATGCAAAGACAACGAACAGATCGAGTAAAATTAAGAGCCTACCGTGTAACAGACTAAGGTAAAGTCTGTAACGAATGACTCAGGGCGACGGGTTAAGGTGTTGGTGATTGACGTCTCAGGTGCATGTTTTGTCGTCCAGTTAACTAGAAGAGGCATGTGATAGTCAAGCGGATATACCCCCGATTCCACAGGGGGAACTAGTTCAGTTGCTCCCTCGACACCTCTAGCAGTCGAGGCCTGACGCTTAGCCTCGGGGCACGACATCACCCCTGGTCAGGGCATCAATCTTGCCGGCCAAAAAATCCATCTCAGCGAGGGTGAGCTCAATGCCCCCAGCATCCTCCATGATGTCCCTCTCGAACCTATTGTGAGAGGGACTTATGGCAGCGGTCTCTCCGACCACCTCCCCCTCCATCCCTAGTGGATGATGAGGAGTAGCCGGAGGAGCTTCGGGAGCAGGAGCAGGAGCTGCGGTAGGCTCGGTCGTGGCAGGGGTAGTTTTCTTCTTCCTCACCGTGATCTTCACGTGAGGCTCAGATTTCATCATCATACTAAGAGGGGGCGCGACGCCCTCTTCATCTTAGAGCCTGAAGTTTTAGCTATACATGAACAAAACGGCTCAGCTCAGAGGCGTATCTATAAGAAAAACTTAGATCATGTTTAAGATTGCATAGCTCACCTAGGGCAATAGGGAAGGGCTTGAATTTATAGAGTTCGAACTAAAGGAGGTTGTCTGGACTGATGATGTTATGCCAGACACGCTGCTCTTCCTTAAATACCCGGGCCCTGACGACTTGGGCTCAGAGGAAGGAAGAGAGCTCAAGAGGACTTTTCGGGTATCCTGCAAATGGAAGACAAATATCAGAACAAAAAGAGCAGATTAAAAGTCTATACGAGGCATACATCTTAAGAGATTCGACTTGGGTTGGAGAATTTGGTGGGCACTCTGACTCGTAGACTGGTGAGCTCAGACGCAGGTTCTTCCCATTCTCCCGAGGCCCAGAATCACTTGTTCTTTCAATCTTTATTGGAAGACGAGAGTTTAGCGACGAAGCTTGGGGCACATTGAGTCCTCACTGAGAAGTAATACCAGTATGGCTCAAATGAGTCACGCTTTGCTTGATACATGGACATGATTTCCTCTAGTGTTAGCTCTTGATATTTGAGTTGACGCCAAATGATGTAGGAATATATTAGGGTTTACCAGGCATTAGGGACAAGCTAACCTGGCGCCAACTTCAGGTGTGCGGTCATCGTGCGCACGAAGGAATGGATCAAGAACTGAAGCCCACATTGGAGGGCGCAAATGAAGATTGCAACATCCCGATCAGCCGGATCCATCGAGGCATCAAGAGGGGAAGAAGCTCTGATATGCACCGATTCGGGGATCTGATAATCTACCCGGATCTGAGCCATCTGAGACTCGATCAAGACCAAGCCCCCAGGGACGACCACTTCAGACTGGCCTCCCGAAGGCCCGGTCATGGCCCTTCTGACTGGGTCTTGAGGTATCCTCTTCATCCCTTTGGCACTAGCCTTTGCCTTTAGGGCTGTAGTTTTCTTGGCGGGAGGTCGGAGGGGTATTGCCTCGAATGGAACCTTCGATTCCCCACGTCCGGATCCAGTGCTCTCCGGCTCGGAGTCATTCCCAATTTCTTGAACTTCTCGAACCTCGTTCGATTCGTTCGACATAATAACTAAAGAAAATTGAAAGAAAATCTGGAAAGGAAAGAACTCACAGAGAATCGCTCTTCGGAAGGAGGTTGACAATGTAAACTCTCTCAGAAGTAGAATGTAGGAGTATCCAAATGAAAATGGAGAGAAACTTTTATAGCCTTAGTTGGTCATTTGTAATTATGACAGGCAGCTGTTTCCGAGGCTGAAACGACAGGCCGCTAAGCCCTACGGTATACATGGCGGAAGATCATTAGTCTGAGCTTACATCCTCTGAGTTGCGTGTTGTTAACACTGAATGGCATTTAAAGCATAGACGGTTCTCTACCTCTCGACGTACACGTGGCAACACTCCACTTGCCTAAGGGATTCGAATCCCTAATCGTCACCACATGTTTGCCAACCACCAGTTCACACCCGAAAAGCTATTGCCGTAATATGACACCTTGATAACAGGGCCATGATTACGACAATTCGTTTCAACCTTGCCGACTCATCATTATGAAGGGAACGGCAATTCATTTCCCTAGGCATTTACTCCCTAAGTCCAAGCTCGAACTTGGAGAGTAGGGGCTTTTGTTAATGGAAAAATCTGAGCTGATTCCGATAGAGGTATAATCGCCAAAATGGGTGTACCTCGACCCCGTAGCTTAGTAGTAACTCACCCATGCTGAATTGATCATAATTATTAGCATGTCCGGTTGCCAAGTTTTTTTTTTTTTTTTTTTTTAATAGAGCTTTCACATTGGCTTGGAACCCGGAAGAAGTCATTATATGCTCTAGCCTCTGACCCCGACCAAATCCTCATTTACGAGCGATCAGGCTCGGCCAACCCATGGATTCAAATCGTCCTTAGTAAGGTTCGGGACATGGGGTCGGTTCGGATGGAACGACCTACAATCACGCTCAGGGATTATGTCCATTACCACACGCGAGGAGTGACTTCTGGCGCACGATTACAGGGTAACCGCCAACATCAATGCATGCACCGTTCATGCCTAATGACAAAAGTTGTGCCAAGAATGACGGACATGATCACCTCAATTAGAAGGTATAAATAGGAGACACAGGAATAGGGAGGAATATGTAAAATCTCTCACCCGAAACCTATCTATACTACTTAGACCCAGATTCTTAGCTTGACTTTGGCATCAGAGGGTCTTTTGCTTTAGCCAGGGTCTCCTTTGCTTTCAGCTTGTGCAGGTTTCCGGAGCTGGGCATTGGTGCTCAGAGCTCGATGTTAGCGCTTAGAGCTTGGCGAAGGGTAAGCCAGATTTCTGCCTCAATAGGACCTATGAAATGTTTATTTGCCATCAAACTTGTTGATGAGGGCACAAAGACATGGATGAAGGGACCGGACAAGTTTCATCTTGATCCGAAACTTTAGTGGCTCATGGAAAGTTTTTAATGGTTAATCATCAATGTTTCCTATGGTGTGGTCCACCTAAGAATTTTATCTGCTTTGCTTTTTGTATCATGTCAAAAAAAGAGATTCCAAAACTTATGTACGACGTAGATGTAAGTCAAAGACATCAAGGTGGCCCCACAGTAAGGGATCCACCCACAGTAAGGGCACAAAGACCTGGATGAAGGGCCGGGATCCAATGAGGTGGGTGGATCCCGGCCGTGCCTCCCGTGGACAATCGGATTAGGTCCTGCTCTCGCCTGGACGATAATCTTTACATGCGAGGCTACGTGGGCCCACCACGATATGATGGGTTTATCCACGCTGTCTATTCATTTTGCGGATTATTTTAACGTATGAAACTAAAAATCAGTTAGAGCCGATGCTTAAGTGGACCATAAAGTGGGGATTGAACTCTCATCATTAAAAATTTCTTGAGTGCCGTGGATGTTTTGGATCAAGCTGATATTTGTGTCTTTCCTTACGTTCAGGTCCATATGTCCTTAAGAGTAGGTTAGATGTCAAATAAATATCATAATAGCCTTTAGTAAAGTTTCAACCGTGGGTGATATTCTCAGTGCTACTTCATGTGATGTGATTAGGGCCGTCAATTGGCAAGCTTGATTTTGAATTATTTCTAGCCGGGCCTGGATTATTGACAGCCCTAACTGTGGTGTAGTCAGCTAAGATTTAAAATACCTCATTTTTTGGCTCATGCCATTGACAAATGTATGGACGACGTGGACAAAACCCATACATTATGGTGGCCCCACAAAGCCACTGCCTAGGTGGATAAACAGCTGGGGTTTCTACTAACGTGCGCGCAGCGGGGTTTGATGGGGCGCGCTCGAGTGGTATGGGTACCACCGCAAGCTACGGTGGTACAAGAATAAGTAGAGGCTTCGTGATGTTTGAAAGAAATCCAAAACATCTATCCGATGAGTCACTATAAAACACCCACAGATTACGAAAATTATTCCGATCCAAAATTCAGGTGGGCCACAGGAAAGAGAAAAATCAAGTAAGGGATGCCTACCATTGATTTTATTGGGAGCCCACAGTATTGTGAATTTGAAATCCATGTAGTTCAGATTATTCATCTGGTATGGATTAAGATTAAAGCGGAATATGAGGTCGTTTTTGTACTTAAGTAGGCCCCAGAAAAAATAAAGTTTGAACGTCCCCCCTTACCTTGTTTCTGTATTACAGCCTACCTGAATCTTGAACCGAGCCAATTTTTAGGATTTAGAAGTTTATTGAGGATACACATCTGATGGACGGGATTGATTTGATTTACATTTCACATGGGCCCCACATTTTGCAGGTACCACCGTAGGGCACACCGCTTGTTTGATATTTGATAACCTGTGCTAATGGGCTGGGCCGATTGGAGTTTTACTGAGTTCTGAGCCGGCAAGCATGTAGAACTGTTCCCAGTCACACATAAGCAAACGCGCTATTGCACGCATGTGGAAGATCTGAGCTTTAAATCAAGTGGACCACGGTGTTTAGATCTTTTTTCTCAAAACCAGCCTGTTTCACTCATCGTGTGGACCACACGTGTAGGTAAGCAAGGCTCTATATGTATGTGGGCTTAGAAGAACTTTGGGTCCAGGCTCCAAATGGAGCGTAGCAGCAAGTATCTTTAGATTCCTCTGTCAGTCGGTCTCAGTGCATGTGACACACGTGTACGACATCCAGACCATTCATGTTCTGGACCCTGCCCAAGATCGGACCTCACCCCAAGGGTTAGGTAACAAAGTTGGCTAGTTAGGAAAAAAATCCTAGCAAAACGTCAAATTTAATAGGCAAAAATCCTCAACCGTCTGTTGAGATCAACTTAACGAGTGAATTGTGGATCATGGCCAATCCATCCATGGTAGGGCCTAACAGATGAACGGCCTGGATCTCATTGTTAAGATTGTGTTCTGATTCCGTGGGGGAGTATGATGATTGACGCGCAGGCGCTAAGAAATTGCACACGTGGCGTAGAGTGAAAAACATGACGACTTGGGGGACATTTAATGGACGGTTGAAATGAAACGAAGCGGATCGCGTCCTGCCCCCGGCTAGAGTGAATCGGTCCACGTAGGGACTGTGAGCCCACCGTCTGTGTGTGTGTGAATCGGTCCACGTAGGGACTGTGAGCCCACCGTGTGTCCGTGTGTGTGTATGTGGAAATGGTACTATAGGTCGACGTCATGGGAACTTTCCATGAGAGGTGGAGCTGTGTGGTTCCCACTGCCATGTGTGTCGAACATCAACGCCGTTCATTTGATGGGTACCCTTTAGGTTATGGGATATCCCAAAAATCAACCGTATAAGTAACTCAGGTGGACCATACCATCTAAAAGCATGTGAAAACATGCCTAAAATATATAAAAGTACTTGGTGGGGCCCACCTGAGTTTTGGATGCGCCTGAAGCTTTGTCTAACGCCTCATCCAAGCAGGATATACACAATGGATAGGCTGGATTTGTGAACCACACCTCAGTGGGCCCAATAAATGATTATGAAGGTTTTAATGCCACACACAGAGGGATAGATATCCAAGGGTCAAATGGACCACACAGTGGGAATCGAACGCAGGCCATTAAAAACTTCTCGTGAGCCAAAGAAGTTTTGATCAATCTGACATTTTTGTTTTCCCTTCCTTTTTAGCTCTGAGTGACCTTATCTGTTCATGATAAATAAACATCAAAGTGGCTCTTAGGAACGTTTTAATGGCGGGTGTCATTACCACTTTGGCTTCGGTCCACTTGAGCCCTGGATTTGCCTCATTTTTCTCCCTCGTACCTTAAAATCATCTTAAAAATAGATAAACGTTGTGGATAAAAACCCATACATCACAGTAGGCTTCATAGAGCCCATCCTGAAGCAATTTCCTTCCGAAACTGATGTACAGCGGGTTGCGGACAATTTCATGGCCAAGATGGATCAGAAAAGGCACGGTCGGCGACAGAAGTGATCCGGACCATCGGACCTTAGATCAGACGTATCTCACAATCCGGAATGAGTTATCCGATGTAAAATATATGAATTTGGGGTAGAACGAGCTACTTTAGCCAACCAACCCCGCTACGCTGGGTTGCGCAGCCCGGATTTGCGAGAAACCCCCTGATCGACGGTTGATTCCGCGTTTTAATTTTGTTTTTACTATAAATAGTAAGTTTTAGTTTGAGTATAACTTTTCATCCGTTGGGCTTTAGGAGTTGTGTCCAACATGAAAAGTGCTTAGGATAATTAGGAGAACGGTTTGGTGAAGCCAAATAGGACACTTACTATTTTTGGCCGAAAACCTTGCACACTAGTAGACATCATGACCGTCTATAAATAGTAAGTTTACTATTTATAGTAAGTTACGAATTCTAGGAGTTTTAGCTGCAGTTTGAGTCTGATTTCTTTCTTATTGCTTGGTTCCCTTATTTAAAGGGTTGTGAACTTGATTTTAAGGATTCATTAATCAATTTCAAATTTATTAAAAATTATTCATATTTTCTACTTTCTTTCCTCGTGGATTCGAGAAGTCTCTGTGAGGAGTCCAAAGAAGTTCCGTGGATTCGGAATATTTATCATCTTGAGGAAGATGGTGCTCGACCTCACGTCCTTCCCTGCGTCAGTTTGGTATTAGAGCGAGGTTTCTCCTCGGATCGATGGCTTCTAACGACGGGTCGGGCAACAATCCCATGGGCGGTGCCCCAGGGAATTTACCTTTAATGGCGGAAGTTTTCGAAGCAACCATGCAAGAGAATCGACAAGCCATGCAAGGGCTGCAGGCTTCTATGGACCGCATAGCGAATCTCTTGGTGGAAACCCTAGGGCAACTCCGTGTTCCTGGTGGTAATCTTCCACTGCCGATTGTTGAAACTCGCAATCGCCCTGATCATAGGATAGTACCAGCAATGCATCCACGGGTCATTCCTGAGGAAGGGGGATCCAGTGAGGAGGAAATCGATGATATAATCTTTCAACACCCCAGACAAGGCGGCGATCGAGTAGATCGGACAGATCGAGAATTTAAGATGCGGATTGATAATCCTAACTTCAATGACCAACTACACATTGAGGATTTCCTCGATTGATTTTTTGAAGTTGTGCGATTTTTCGACTATATGGATATCCCTGAAGCAAAGAAGGTCAAGCTTGTGGCCTACAAGTTGAAAAGAGGAGCTTCAGCTTGGTGGGAACAACTGCAACTCACACGAACTAGACAGATGAAAGCACCAATTCGCACATGGCAACGGATGAAGCAGCTATTACGTGCCCGATTCCTCCCTAGCGATTACGATAAGGTATTATTTCAACAATACCAAAATTATCGACAGGGTAGTCGGTCGGTGAGAGAATACGCAGAAGAATTTTACCGCCTGGCGGCGCGTAACGATTTAGTTGAGACTGAATCGCAGCAAGTTGCCCGATTCAACGGTGGACTGCGTATGACGATCCAGGATTGGGTCCAGATGCAGCCCGTCTGGACGATGAATGATGCAATCAAGTTGGCTACTCGGGCAGAAGCACAACTTGAACGTTCTACCACACGGCCCTATTCTACCACAAGGATCACTACGGCGGGTCCACCCTAGGGAGTTCCACAGTCTAAGGGGAAGGAACTCGTAGGAGCACACACTTAACCTCCTACGTCTGAGAGTCGAGATCAGAGAAGCGGACAAGCTAGACCCCAAAGGGGCATATCGACTGCTGCTAGTCCAAGTAGAATCCCGAACCCTTACGCTCAACCCCGGCTTGACAACTGCTATCGTTGTGGCCAACCGGGCCACCTATCAAATACTTGTCCCCAGCGAAAGGTGACGAACCTCACCCTCAATTATGGTAGTGCTGATAACGCCGATGAAGATCCAAATGATGAAGAGCAGGAGCATACCACCGAGGACGAGGTAGATGAATCAAATTGGGTTCAGCAAGATCGCGGCGAGTCACTCGTCGTGAGGCGGTTATTATATGCGCTAAGAAAAGAAGTGCATCCACAAAGGCATAACATCTTCCGCACTAGGTGTACGATGAATCGAAAGGTTTGTGACGTGATTATTGATAGTGGCAGCAGCGAAAATATCGTCTCTAAGGTCATGGTAGAGAAATTGTAACTGAAAACAGAGCGTCATCCCTCTCCATATACAATCGGTTGGATCAAAAAGGTCAGTTAAACAAAGGTAACTGAACGGTGCACCATATCCTTTTCAATTAGTAAACATTATAAGGATGAAGTAGTATGCGATGTGGTTGACATGGAAGCATGTCACATACTACTCGGTCGACCCTGACAATCTGACTGTGGTGCCACTCATAAAGGGCGAGATAACATATATATCTTCGTCAAGGATGGCCGGAAGACCATATTGGCCCCTATGGATCCAGAGGGACCACCTGAAACTTCTAAAGTGGAGGGTCGTTTTCTCTTAACCATACGACACTTCGTGGAAGAATCTAAAGAAATAGGACAGGCTTATGCATTAATTGTAAAAGGGGAAGAACTCGAGCTTACCATCATCCCTAAAAAACTAAAGCCCTTGTTACATGAATTCAAAGAAATCTGGTCCGATGACCTTCCCGATGGGTTGCCTCCCATGCGGGATATCGAACACTATATCGACTTTATCCCCGGGTCCAGTCTACTCAATCGGCCTCATTATCGAATGAGTCCGAATGAGTCCGAGATTCTTCAAGGGCAAGTGGAAGAGTTGATCCGTAAGGGTCTTATTCGAGAAAATATGAGTCCATGTGCTGTACCAGCTCTGTTAACTCTAAAGAAAGATGGAAGTTGGCACATGTGTGTCGATAGCCGAGCCATCAACAAAATCACCATAAAGTACAGGTTTCCTATACCCCGGTTGGACGATATGCTGGACATGTTAGAGGGTGCCAAAATATTTTCTAAATTGGATCTAAGGAGTGGCTATCATTAGATTCGAATACGACCGGGTGATGAGTGGAAAACGGCCTTTAAGACCAAGGAAGGATTGTATGAATGGATGGTCATGCCCTTCGGTCTTTCGAATGCGCCTAGCACGTTCATGAGATTGATGAACCAAGTTCTGAAACCTTTCATTGGACGATTCGTTGTGATTTATTTCGATGATATTTTGATATACAGTCAAGATGAAACTACCCATATAGAATACATCAAGAAGGTTCTTCAGGTGCTTATTGAAAATAAACTGTATCTCAATTTAAAGAAGTGCAACTTCATGACTAATAGCCTATTGTTTATGAGTTTTGTCGTAACGTACACGGGCATTCGAGTGGATGAGGAAAAGGTGAAGGCAATCAGAGAATGGCCAGTTCCCACAAATATTCACGAAGTGCGAAGTTTTCATGGACTGGGGACATTCTATCGTTGGTTCGTGAGAAATTTCAGTACTATTGTGTCACCAATCACAGATTGCATGAAGAAAGGGTAGTTTCAGTGGACTGACGAAGCCAACAAGAGCTTTGCCGAAATCAAGCGCAGATTATCTATGACCCCGGTTCTTGTACTTTTCAACTTCGACAAAATGTTTGAAGTTGAATGTGATGCCTCATATGTCGGAATTGGGGGAATTTTGTCTCAAGAAGGAAGGCCGGTAGCCTTCTACAGTGAGAAACTTAGCGATGCACGCAAGAAGTGGTCTACATACGAGATCGAGTTATACGCAGTGGTCCAGGCACTGCGACATTGGCGACATTATTTGATTCAAAGGGAATTCATATTTTACACGGACCATCAAGCTCTCAAATTTATTAATAGTCAAGCTAACATTAACCGTATGCATGCTAGATGGATCTCGTTTTTACAGGAATTCACGTTCGTGCTAAAACATAAGTCAGGACAACAGAATAAGGTATCCGATGCGTTGAGTCGCCGTGCAAATTTGTTAGTAACTATGAGCAACGAAGTCATCGGGTTCGAGTGCCTCAAAGACATATATGCCGATGACGACGACTTCAGGGACGCATGGGTTAGATGCCAAGAAGGTCACTCCGATGACTTACATATGTAAGACGGGTTCCTTTTCAAGAAAAATCGATTGTGCATCCCGAACAGTTCGCTAAGGGAGCAGATAATCCAAGAGCTACATGGAGGTGGCCTCAGTGAACATCTTGGGCGAGATAAGATGCGAGCTCTTGTGGAAGAACGGTATTACTAGCCGCAGTTAGTACGTGATGTGGGAAGGACAGCCCAATGTTGTTACATTTGTCAAATCTCCAAGGGGAATACGGGCCTTTATACCCCGTTGCCCGTGCCTGATGGCCCTTGGGAGGATTTATCTATAGACTTCGTGCTTGGTCTCCCACGAACACAACGTGGCATGGATTCGGTGTTCGTGATAGTAGATCGTTTCTCCAAGATGGCGCACTTTATTCCATGCAAGAAAACTCTCGATACAACACACGTGGCGAATCTATTCTTCAGAGAAATTGTGCGGCTACACGGGGTTTCCAAGACTATTACTTCTGACCGTGACACGAAGTTCATAAGCCACTTTTAGCGAACTTTGTGGACTCGATTCGATACACGACTTCAGTTCAGCAGCGCCTACCACCCACAAACTGACGGTCAAACTGAGGTTGTGAATCGCACTTTGGAAAACCTCCTTCGATGTATTTCAGGAGAGAAACCGAAGTAGTGGGATTTGGCCTTGTCTCAAGCAGAGTTTGCATTCAACAACATGGTGAACCGCTCGACAGGAAAATCCCCGTTCCAGGTTATTTACGGACAAGTACCTCGCCACACACTAGACTTGGTCCCTCTGCCCAAGCTCCCAGACATGAGTATTGCAGCAGAACATATGGCAGACAGGATCATGGGTATTCATGCGGAAGTGAAGACTAAGCTACATGCCTCGAATGAAAAGTACAAGGAACAAGCGGACAAGCATCGTCGACAAAAGGTGTTCGAGGTGGGCGACCAGGTAATGGTCCATTTGCGAAAAGAAAGATTTTCTACCGGTACGTACAACAAGCTGAAGAATAAGAAGATTGGACCGGTACCGATCATCCGAAAGATCAATGACAATGCTTATGTTGTTGATCTTCCAGATAACATGGCGATTGCACGGACTTTCAACGTTGCGGACCTGACCGAGTATCATGAACCAGCGCAGGAGGAGAACTCGAGGACGAGTTCTTTTCAAGTGGAGAGGACTGATGTAGAGCGGGTCACGGACAATTTCATGGCCAAGATGGATCAGAAAAGGCACGGTCGGCGACAGAAGTGATCCGGACTATCGGACCTTAGATCGGGCGTATCTCACAATCCGGAATGAGTTATCCGATGTAAAATATATGAATTTGGGGTAGAACGAGCTACTTTAGCCAACCAACCCCACTACGCCGGGTTGCGCAACCCGGATTTGTGAGAAACCCCTTGATCGACGGTCGTTTCCGCATTTTAATTTTGTTTTTACTATAAATAGTAAGTTTTAGTTTGAGTATAGCTTTTCATCCGTTGGGCTTTAGGAGTTGTGTCCAACATGAAAAGTTCTTAGGATAATTAGGAGAACGGTTTGGTGACGCCAAATAGGACACTTACTATTTTTGGCCGAAAACCTTGCGCACTAGTAGACATCATGACCGTCTATAAATAGTAAGTTTACTATTTATAGTAAGTTGCGAATTCTAGGAGTTTTAGTTGTAGTTTGAGTCTGATTTCTTTCTTATTGCTTGGTTCCCTTATTTAAAGGGTTGTGAACTTGATTTTAGGGATTCATTAATCAATTTCGAATTTATTAGAAATTATTCTTATTTTCTACTTTCTTTCCTCGTGGATTCGAGAAGTCTCTGTGAGGAGTCCAGAGAAGTTCCGTGGATTCGAAATATTTATCATCTTGAGGAAGACGGTGCTCGACCTCATGTCCTTCCCTGTGTCAGAAACTATCCACTTCTTAAAGGGAAAACGTGATGTCCCAACTAACAAATGTTTATTCATGATCATTCAATCACTCTGAATTTTGAGCCATAGCTTCCCTATAGTGGGCCCAACAATTTGGACAGTTTAGTTTAAGTTAGCATATGCCATGCTAATACTTTCTGTCCTTGGAGTATACTTTCCATCCTCGGAACATGAAGCACCAAAGTCAGCTTGAGGAATAATGATCTTTCCAAAATGAAATTTGCTAGAAACTACAACATTGTAAGAGTATTATTCTTCATAATCATGCAGTCATAAATTGTACTTAGTTAAATGAAATTCTCATTGGCCAAGCACAATTGACTTGCGCTAATTACTCTCTTTTCAAATTGATTACAATCTTTATTTATTTATACGTGACATTTAATTTTGTCAAGGAGTACTTGCTCTTCATTGGTGCGTGAACCAATTGTATATCACCACTTAAAAATATTGGAATAAGTAATATTGCAGCCCTTGTTAAATTATAAGAACTTTCATTTTCAATCTTCATAATTCAAAATTATTTTTACTCATGAATTCTTGTCTCAAACTACATATTTGATCCCCTTGATGCCATGTTTCGAATTCTATTTAAAAACCCAATGTACATTATAATACCACTTGTTGGGAACAGGATAAGCCCTAACGCGACTTGTTCAATGTAGAAGTAACCTCAGATATATTCACACAATGTAATAAAGAACGAAAAATTCAAACAATCATAGGTAATATACAAATTTTATGTAGAAAAATACTTGATGAAAAAATCCTGACACTAAATAACAAATAATCCACTATGAATAGAAAGTTACAAAAGATGAATCACCTTACAGATCAGAAACCTACGTTTCTACAAATAAACTCTCTTCAAAACCATCTCTATATGTCAAGCACTTGTGAGATTAACCATAATCCTGTATTACAATGGGAGCCATATATACAATTCCATACGAAATTATAGACAAAACTAGCACTTGGACATTCCACTTGGTCGTACTTTCAGCTGACTGAGACATTAACAGAGTTTCTCAGTCGACCGAAACAAATTTCAATCGACCGACAACATCATAACGTCTTTAATCAACCCAAGAATTCTACAATCAACCGAATAACACTGCACCAAATAAAGGCACTCTACCAACAATTTATAATATAAACATTAACTTTTTGGGAACAACACTGCGTGAAAACCATGACACAAAATCCATGACTAAATATTAACTTAACCATCGAATCAACTATTAAGATGAATTGGGGAAATGAAACAGGCTTGACGATCATTTTGAAGCAACTATTCAATGCTCCCTGCCATGGGTTGTTCGATTCCAGGCAACCACTTTGGCTTGTGATATACAAACCATGTGATTATTACCTTGTAAAAAATTATGTATATATGTAACATGGTGGCTCAAATTCAAAGTGTTAGGATCATTTATTCAGTAATATTTTGCACCATGCCTTGCCCCCGACTGGTACTTGACATGGATAGTTTGGATCGATGGTCAATGAAAAAGCTTGAGGATGTTGCCCCATTTTCCTGTAACAATGCATCAATGTCTATCTTTACATGAAGCTATAAGGTTATGGAAACGTATGAAACACCAATTCACGTCATTTAAGTCAATGCGTCCTCGTCAGAGTCGCATAACCATAGTTGCTTTTACCATCTTTCGTAAAGTTCACTTCAACTTGGAATTTCTGCTTTTCATTACTTCCAAGTTTACCATGTTCTAATCAAAGGAGAGTTACTTGATACTCTGGCAAGTGTGGTAGTTTATACTCATGGATTCAAAAATTGCATAACTAACAAACATAACTCAAACTAAATTATCCAAAACTGTGGGACCCCAGTTCGACCGGCCACCATCCTAACATCACATTGATCATATTGTTTTAGTAACATCTAATTCACATTCACTTGTTTGTTGAGTTTGAATTGTTGGCTATTTTTAATCTCAACCGTCCAACAATTGCCCACCAATCAACTAGTTTGTCAGTCAAATAGGTGTAACATTTGGTTTATGATTCATAAAAAGTGGGGCTCACGATTTTGATGATTTAAACAGGTTTCACCGTTTTGACAATCTAGCTTAAATTACCTTTTTATTTTTACACGCACTGATCTTAGTGTTTTATATGTCATTTGCATAGTTTCTAAGTGCATGCATATCCCAAGGGATTAAAAAAATCAAAGTTTTTCTCAGTGTTTAATACTTCTTTATTATCATCCTTTTTCAGAGATAGGGATGGAAATTGTCTGTAGCTGGTCATAGGAATCTCATGTAACTCTTGATGTGGACGGTTAAAAAAGCGACACATCTATGTGCCAAATACAAGGCTTGCAGCAAAAAATAGTAAGAAAATCTTATTTTCAAAACGGGCCCTACGTCTGACCAAGGCACATCTCACTTTTTCATTAAGCTATATATGCTGGGGTTACAGGGCCTGCAAGGCAATTCATGTCATAAGACCGGTTCTTTCAAGAGGCCAGCTCCTGATCAAGTACGTGTAGAATAAACTACAGGGTAATTCGCGTGGGTTGAGAAGGTCATTGACGAGCATGTAAATGTAATTCATATTCATTTGCTCATACACATATCGAGCATACCGCATGTACACTATCCACGTTCTAAATCTCACCCTGATGATGGGATGCCACAAAATCATGTTTATCCAAACATTAGGTGGGCTACTCTATATAAAACAATGGGCAACCACACAAGAACCCTCCACCAGTTGATGGCTGGATTAGGATATTTTTCGTCTAGCTTTTATGGTGAGATGTCATACACAATACCCATAGCACAGTAGCCCCCCACATCACCTGCTTAACAAGGTAAAATCACTAATTGAGGAACTGGCTTCTTCTTTCCTTCACTTTTTTTTGTTTTTTCCCCTAAAGGGAACATGCCACATTCATAGGAACTTGTGAAGGAATTTCAACCATTCAAATAATAGGCCACACCATGATTGCTAATTAGCATAAAAATCAGTTAGTTTGCTCATCAGGTGGCCATTCATAGGAACTTGTGAAGGAATTTCAACCATTCAAATAATAGGCCACACCATGATTGCCAATTGGCATAAAAATCAGTCGGTTTGCTCATCAAGTGGCCATACCAACTCCGACATTGTCTCTGATTCATGTGGTGCACTTTATGAGTGCACCTGCCTAATTTTTGTCGTGGTGAGGATTTTGGACAAGTGATATATTTATAGGCAGGAAAGATATAAAATATAGTTGCATGATAGCCGGCATACTATCGATCGTATGTGATCAATTCTCTTTTAAAACAATATCGTGGTAATCGTTGTACACAATGATTTCCAATAAACAATTTCAACAAAATGGTGCCTTGAGGTTTATGGTTCATCGGCCATGTATAAATTAAATGGAAGCCGATTCCCTGCTGGCAGGTGTTGTAGGGCCCACCATGATGCATGTGTTTTACATCTGTGCGGTCCGTGAGTTTTACCAGTTCATTTTAAGGCATGGGCCCAAAAATAAAGCAGATCCAAGCCAGGTCCATAAATTTTGCCAGCTCATTTTAGGGCATGAGCCAAAAATAAAACAGATCCAGGGTTCAAGTGGATCACAACATACGAAGCACTGGGAATAAAACACCAACAATTGAAATCTTCCTAAGGCCCACCTTGGTGTTTAATTGCCACTGAACTTATATAGATTGAATGAAGAGAAATAAATAAATAAATATCGACTTGAACCAAAACTTTTATTGTCATGTTAACTGTCATGTGGTCCACTTGAGCTTTGAATTGCTTTAGTTTTGCGTTGGCACTAAAAAATGAGCTAGCAAAATGGATTGATAGTGTAGATAAAATGCACACATCACTGGGCCACAATGCCTGCCATCTCCGCCAGGGTCAGGAGGCAATCCGCTTCCAAATGAAATGGGTAGATTGATAAATTGATGCAGATGGGGTACTACCTAGGGTCCTAAGTTGGGCATTAGGAAGGGCACTGAGGAGGCACCACCATGATGCATGAATTTTATCATGCAACATCTATACATTTTGCCATATCATTTTAGGATGCCCAGAAATGAGGCACATATTTAAGGGTCATGTGAACACACGGTAGAGATTAAATACTTACCCTATTAAGAACTTCTCAAGAGCTACAGAAGTGTTGGATCAGCTTATATTTGTGTTTTCCTATCATTCAGATATACATGACCGTATGAAAAAGTTGAATGGTAATTAACCATCGTAGTGGGCCCTAAGAAGGTTTCAATTGTGGGTAACATTAGCACGGTTGATTCCTATGGTGTGGCCCACTCGAGCCTTGTATCTGCCTTATTTTTGGGCTTACAACCTACAAAGATGTGGCAAAATGGAATGGCAGTGTACCCAATTCGCGTCCCATTGATCTGGACTCACTGATCAGTAAGATTTTTTATTTTTTATTTCTATCATCAACTAAAGATCACTGCTTGTACTTGGCTCTTCGTTTCAGTTGTCAATTTGTAGTTTAGCTAACGGTTGGCTAAGATCATTTGATCACTAAACCTTAGGTTGTGTGCCATGGGATTGGTGGCACACTGGATCCATCCATACCCCAAAGGTGTAAAATGGGTGTGGATCGGGTGCTACCCCCACCGGGACATAGCTAGTGAGGGACGGTCCTGTCAGTGGATTTGTTAGGCCCACCTTGATGCATATATATTTTATCCACGCCTTCGTCCATTTTGACAGACCATTTTAGTGCATAATCTCAAACATGAGGTAGATAGAAGGCTTAAGTGGACCACACCACAGGAAGAAGTGAGAATTGAATTTTTAATGTTAAATCTTCCCAGGCCTACCATGATGTTTATTTTCCATCAAACCTGTTCATAAGGTAATATAGAACTAAATGAAGGGAAAATAGAAATATCAGTTTGATACAAAACTTCCATGGCTTATAATAAGTTCTCAACTATAAGCTTTTAACCCCCATTGCTTCCTTTTGTGTGGTCCATTTGAGCCTTCGATCAGCCTCATTTTTCTGGATTATGTCAGAAAATGATCTTTCACAATGGATAGAATGAAGGGAAAATATAAATATCAATTTGATACAAAACTTCCTTGGCTTACAATAAATTTTCAACAATAAGCTTTCAATCCTCATTGCTTTCTTTTGTGTGGTCTATTTAAGCCTTCAATCTGCCTCATTTTTCTGGATCACGTAGTAAAATGATCTTTCACAATAGATGTACCGCCAGGATAAAAAATATACATAATGGTGGGACCCACAGAGCCCCTGACAGGGGCGTCCGTCTCTAGTTAGGTCCTGGTGGCGGTAGTACCCAATCCTCGCCCGTTTTTAATGTGGGTTGAATTTGAATCGGAGCTGGTGGGCCTGCAACTGTTGCAAGAATCCCCTTCTAATTGTCAGTTGTCAATTTACGAGCCACGGAACCAGTGGCTAAGGCCATCCAATTGTATGTTATTATGCTGGGTCCGAGTTGGCCATCCACAACGTGGCTCTGCAGATCAACGGTCTTGATTATCACGTTCGTGTGCCGCATCCGAGAAATGATCGAGCGCTTTCACAGTACTATAAGTTATCATGCTCCTAGTTGCATCAATGTACTTGGACAGTCCATTCAAACGATCCAGACTGTCCATTAGTTTTATCATACATTTGATGGGTCATTTCATGAAAATAACACTGATTAGATGATCCAATCAAATCCATTAATTAACCTCCTTTCTTATAGCCATCCGTTTTTCTGTAAGCAATCTGTGGATCAACAACGAGAAGAGAGAGATGGCTCAAATGGTTGGTTAGGCCTATTTTTTCCAAAAATGTTTTTGGACCGTCTAAGTTACGGGCCATTCACCGAATTGTTAGAATAAACCGATCGTAGTGTGTTTTTTTTTTTTTTTTTTTTTTTTTTGGGGGGGGGGGGGGGGAGGGGGATGGCTCAGATCAGTCAATCGATGCAGCGAGAAGAATTATAAACTATAGTGCCCAGAAAGCACTGAATCATTTCTCGCAACATTTAAGGCTCACACGTGTCAAGAGTGCTCAGTGTCTACTGCACGTGTATGCCTGGTATTCGTTCTCGTTATGAATCTACGATTTTCTGGCGGCCGCTAGCATGTATCATGTATAACCATCTTCCGAGAAGTTACTGAAATGGTATTTTGTGGACTCACAGCAAAGTCGTGAAGCACGTGCTTCAAATGTTTCGCTAGAAGTGGGATAGATATCCACGTTAGATTGCCGGGTTGTGGGCCCACTGCGGTCGGAGCATTCCGAAGGGACGCGGCTGAGGTCGGTGAATCCTCGGATCCACTGAGGTCGGTGAATCCTTCCCTGTCGGGTCCACCGTGATATATATGTCTTATATGCACACCGTCCATCCGTTTCGACAAATTATTTTAGGGTATGCATCGGAACATGCAGTATATTCTAATTTCAAGTGACCCCACCATACGAAACAGCCTCGGGAAGTTTTGAACGGTCAATCACCACCGTTTCCCATATTGTGGTCTACTTGAGATTTGGATCTGCTGTATGTGTCGATGAACACCCTAAAATGATTTGGCAAAACGGATAGACGGCATGGATATAAGACAAATACATCATGGTAGGCCCCACAGTTAGGGATCCACCGAAGCCGTGTCCATACCAGAGAATGAAATTCTTGGCCATCAAATGGACAGTTAAAATTCCACGTGGATGAGGTTTCGGGTCCCGGTTCGACTCGGGACTAGCTCGAGCCTGTGATGTATCGGTCATAGCCTATATTTGAAGTCTAAATAATGCACTGGTCAGGTCCAGACGCGAGCTCTTTCGGGCCTGTAACGGATCGGGTATAGCCTGAATTTAAAGCCCAAATAATAAACTGGTTGGGTGCGGAGTAGGTTTTAAAAATTTTCTACCAACCCCAACCAATAACGGCTCGTGTACTGATGTTGGTGCGATTCGTTGGATAATAAATAAACAGAACAAAATGGTCCGGGCCTATGCCTAATGTTACGGCCTGATTAATAATCGTGCAGGTGAGTCTGACTGTCTGACGACTTTCCTAATCATGCCGAACCCCTTCTTCGATGGTGGTGAATGAGTCGCTGTACGATCGCGCTCCACGCTGTCTTGATGGTGGGTCCCACGTGGACTGCATTACATGTCGATACAGCCTGCCCGTATGGTGGATGAGTCACCAACACTTAGAAAATGGCATCCGCAGCACCCTTCATCGAAAATTGCAAATGGGCTAAAAATAAAATCTCCAGTTGGTACGCACAACTCATTAGATTGTGACAGGTCATCTCCAATGTGCGTGTGGCACGCATGCATGCTAAATTGGACTGTTCAAGTTATGGGCAGATGCAGGTTCAGTGGATTTGGGGACCCATGACATGGCAGGATTTATTGTGCCACATGTGAGGCTGTCAACGGGCCGGAACTGGGGTAGGGTGTTGGCTTCGATTTTCGAACTGTTTTGGGCCGGGCTGTCGGGCTGGCCCTATTCAAAATTCTGAACTTTCATGCCCGATCTTAGCCATTGATGTCCCTGGTTAGAATTGGACACAAACCGCCCGCTTGAAAGCTGGACATGAATTGGTTTGACTATAAATTTAAACTAAACCAAGCTCCAGCGTCACGCAAGTTTCAACAAACAAACTACGCTCGAACTGGGACAGTACTGTCTCAGCTCAGCTTAATATAGCTTGATTTGATTCAGCTTGATTTAGCTCGTAGGTTATATGCACATTGTTTCCTATGGTGTGATCTATTTAAGCTTTGAATGTGATTCAATTTTGAAATTATATCCTAAAATGATATGTAAAAATGAATGGGTAACATGAATCATACATAATACATGTACATAAATGTATATTGTTTCTCGTGGTTTGATCTACTTGAGCCTTAGATATGATTCAATTTTAAATCATGTACTAAAATAATATATAAAAATAGATAGATGGCATGGGTAATACACATACATGATAGCGGGCTCACAAAGTTGACTCGTTATATTAAAGCAAGATTCGAATTAGCTAGTAACCTCAACACCTGCCATGTAGCTGGTGTCAAAACTCTGTAAGGACCACCATGGTATGTGTTTTATCTAGTTGTCCATCAAAAATTTTAACTCATTTTTTAGTATGAGAGCAAAAATAAAGAAAGTTCAAATCTCTAGCAGACCATAACATGGTATCCAAACTTGTTGGGCAGTGAAAGTTTCAAATCAATATTGTTTTCTTGTGATGGACCCCATCTCAATGTATGTGATGTATATCTAAGCCAGCCATCCGTTTTTCTAGCTCATTTCAATGTTACTACTTTTGTGTTGTGTCACGCCCCAAACTCGAAAACCGGGCTCACAGAATTTTTGATCGCCGAATCCGGCACCGACAGCCTCCGTAGAAACCCATGCTCGGCTCCTAGCTCCCATTCGTCAGGTTCCGATCCTGGGATGCTACGAGGAGGATTTTCAATGTCAGTCTGATTCGTAATAAGCATAACCAAAGGCATAACCCACAAATAACAACTAAGAACTCCATTACATTTTCACTATGATAAAAAACTTTACAAGTACAATGAGCATAAAGGGAAATACAATGGTAAAGAACCAAAAACTCCAAACGCTCTGCAACGTGCTCCTGCCTCAACGCTGCTGCGATCCAACGTCACCTGCACGCAACGGTCGTGCATAAGCTTACAGAAAGCTTAGAGGATGGTGAAAGTGTGTGCGCAAGGTAGTAATATGAACATGCAATGTTAGAGTAAAGCGGAATATGCAGATGGATCTATAATATCATGAACTGTAACAAGGCTATGCGATGCAAGACATGAATGGTATCGGCCATCCCAAGGCCATGCGATGTGCAATGCAACTCAAGCATACAGGTCCTCATTTATGTCCACACATCAATATGGCTCAATATATGGAATATCACCGGGGTCTAGTACACTCTAAACCAGATTGCCGCCACATCGCGCACAATAAGGTAAGTGGAAGAGACCACACTATCCGTCTGCCAATATCGGGCGCGACTCGTCGATAGCGGACCCATTCCTCGAGCTGGTCAAACTCAGCCTAGCATTGCCTCCTACACTCGGACGGGTAAGGCAGCACCCCCTTCCAACCGACCACGACACAGTGGAGAGCACAACCAACTGGTATTCGGCATCCAGTACTCATCTACCCACTCGGTCTAGACGTTGGAGCAACCTCTTGGTACCATAAGGGTTTAGAGACTTTCACCCAGGGATATCTATAGTACCCCATGTAGAACAAGATTTTCGGTATCCAATCCTGCCAACCACGATCTGTCTGTGGAGGCTACGGCCCCGATGTCACTAGGGCGTACAATAACCATGTCACACAAATGCGAAATGCATGATTCACGCTATCCAATCATGCAACAAATTCTGCGCATATCGTGCGCTCATGTAGGGCAACACCGCCTAACCGGGAGCCCATAAACAACCTGCCCGAAGGCAAATGCTATGATCAGACAATTCTCACGTCAAGCATACATATGATGCGTATGATCATGAGTCATGAACTGTACTAAACATGTTATAACAAAATGAACTATTTACAATGCAGATGGACCTGGACGGCCTAAATACGATAAGTACGGCCCAGCAATGGACCCTAAGGAGAGTCGTAATGTGGACATCCAACCAACATTACACTCGCAATGTGGACGTCAAACCAACATTGTTTCTCAGGTACGATCTTCTTAAAACACCGCTACACAATCGGTATTGGGTTTACACATTGCAATGGACCTTATGTTCCTCCCACTGGGCCTTACATATATATCAAATGGGCCATAGCTTATGGGCCTTTTATTCGTCAGATGGGCCACATAAATGAGCCACACCAATGGGTCTTATGTGCATTGCAATGGGTCAAAACCCGTGGGCCTTGGATTGCATCAATTGGACCTATTCATATGAGTCTAATATGTATCAAATGGGCCACACCAATTGGGCCCCCAAATGTATATCAAAAGTGCCTAATCCATGAGCTTGCATGCATATCAAAGTGGGCCAAACCCCATGACCCCTTTCTTAATCAAATGGGTGTAGTCCCATGGGTCTTACAATATAACAAATGGGTCCACTTCCATGAGCTTTAAGAATGCAACAAGTGGGTCCAATT
The DNA here is from genome assembly GCA_037074715.1 of Magnolia kwangsiensis. Taxonomy (NCBI): domain Eukaryota; kingdom Viridiplantae; phylum Streptophyta; class Magnoliopsida; order Magnoliales; family Magnoliaceae; genus Magnolia; species Magnolia kwangsiensis. Next base: position 106,985,407 of record CM073581.1, read on the forward strand.
TCAATGGCCTTGGAATACATCAACAGGGCCTAGTCCCATGGACTTAGAACATAACAAGTGGGCTTAAACCCATAGGCCTTTTACAAGCAGATGGGCCTAGCCCTTAGGCCTTTCATGAATCAAAGTGGGCCTAAACCCATAAGGCTTAGATATTAAGTGGGCCTAGTCCTATAGGCTTTACATATCAAGTGGGTCCAAGTCCACCGACCTTATATCCATCAATTGGGTCTAACCCATAGGCCTTTCATGAATCAAAGTGGGTCCCAACTCATGGGCCTTATAAAATACTTATTTCCATCCAAACTAGTCATAGAGACACATGGTGTAGGGCCCACTACAATATTTATATAAATATATATATATATATATATATATATATATATATATATATATATATATATATATATATATATATATATATATAAACTATATAACATACATGAATGTATATAATGGTGGGTCCCACAAAAATTACTATGGCAGCTGGCAGTGGGCCCCAGCATCAGAATCAGATGGACGGCGTGCGTAGATCACATGCAACAGGGCCCCACCGTCCGCTGGACGGTGGGTGGAGCAATAAGTCATGGTGAGTCTCACCGTCCATAGGCTGTGGACGGTGCGAATGAATTACATACATCACCGTGGGTCCCACAAATGTGGCCCACCTTAATGTTTATTTGAAATCCAACCCGTTCATAAGGTCACTCAGACCTGTATGAAGGGACAGTAAAAATTGCAGCTTGATCCAACCCTTCTGTGGGCCCAAAAAAAATAGTTCTCAAGGGTAGGGGTACAGTCCACTGTTTCATGTGGTGTGGGCCACTGGAGCTTTGGATCTGACTCATTTTTTGGAGGGGGGCCACTTTAGGGGGTGGCCCACCCGATGAACGGTTTGAATGTCATATAAACATCAAGGTGGGGCCCACGGCTGGAGCCGTGGGTCCCTGGCTTGGACGCCGCCCGCTCGCCCGCTGGACGGCTGCACGCGGCAGCGTGCAGCGCTGCCAGCCCACTGACAACCACCAGAGGCTCTGCCTCTTAAATTTTAAAATTTTAAAAAAACTGTCTTCTTGAAGTTTTTCACATGAAGGGCCCGCTAAAGTGAAATCCGTCCCGGCCATTGCGATCAGCGGCCCGAAACAGACGAAATGAGTCTAGAGTTTGAATTTTTTTGATGCTTGGAAGTGAAATAAAATAAAAAAATAGAGTTTGAATGGTGAAAGTGTGATCTTTGACGCTATGGCCCACCAGGTGCTCCGTTTAATCTCATTTTCTGGCTCAACGCCTAAAATGAGATGGTGAAAGGGATGAACAACTTGGATTGGACATAAACATTAGGGTGGAACCTATACAGGGGAAACACTCAATTCCCTTCTTTTCTTCCTTTTTCCTTTCTTTTTCTTCTTTTTCTCATTTCCTTAGAAACGTCCAGCGTCCCATACGCTGGACGGCTGGCTTTCTTTTAAAAAATTTTATGGTGGGCCCTGATGAAGTGGGCCACCACTGATGGGTGGCATGAGAGTAACGGCCAAGGTGGGCCCCACTTGAATAAAATAAAACATCAAGATGTGATCCATTCAAGTGGGCCACACCATCCTATTACAATAAAATAAAATAAAATAAAATAAAAGAGAGAGAGAGAGACATGGAGGGTGGGACACGGCTTGTGATGGAGGGACCCCATCATTATGGCCCTCCCTTGCAATGAAACATACAATAAATGGATCCCTTGCACATAGGACCATTAAAAATGTAAATCAACGGTGGAGATCCATTCTCCACCGATGTGGACGGTCTAGATGACCTTTCTAAATGAAAATAAACATCATGATGGGGTCCATGGAGAATGGCCCCATCATGGAACGATCATGATGATCCAAGTGGTCCATCGGCCACATATTAGGGTCCTAAGTGAGATCCACACCATTGATCGGTGGGCCTCACTTGGTCTACCATAAAAATAAGTAAATCTACCCTATAGAGTCACCCACCGTCCGATCTCCTCGCTCCTAGGGGTTCCTTGGCACCTTGTCTTCAACTTCAATGGTTAAGATGAAGAATGGAGGGTTGAGATGGGAGATTTTGGGGTAGGAAGGTGGGCCACTTAGAGCTTAGGAAGGTTGGAAAATTTTCATACGTATGGGGCTCTTGAATTTTTTTGTTGCTTGGAAATTTGAAATGAGAAAGAGAGAAGGAGAGAGAGTGATGTAAAGGGAGAGAGAGAGAGTGATGGATGGATGGGTGAGTGATGGTTGTGTAAGAAAGGCTTGACTTTTGAGGCTTTTGTGTAAGAAAGGTATGGGTTAGGAAGACTTTTGTGGCTTTTTGTTTAAGAGAGGTATGAGATGTGAAGACTTTTGTGGTTGCTTGGGAAAATGGGTGAGAGTGATGTGTACTTGACATGTGATGGGTTGATGGGTGATTGATTGATGGGATTGATGTGATTGATGTGACACATCGTAGAGATTCCCTTGGTTTTCGCAACGCGCGGCGTTTTCTCGCACCGAACGTTGGCCCATAACTCTTGATCAGGGTATCGCCTCGGCGCGCGAGTCGCGGTATCGGAACTACGGCGACAGTGCGGTCGCTATGGTATTGGTCTCGGGTTGAGTCGACTCGAGTTGTCGGCACATGAATCAGGGTCACGCGTCGATACTGGTTAAGGGTCGAAAGTTGCCGGAATTCGACCGGTAAGACCGCGGGAGTGTACGAAAAGGTACGGACCAAGGTACGGGTCTTACATGTTGGTATTTTTTAATATTATTTTGTAGTCTTTCATTATATATATATTATTTATTTAATAAAAACAAAAAAACAAAAAAGTAAAAAATCGAGCTGATCTTGGCTCAGGTCAGCTCAGCTCAACTCAACTTGGATATTTGGACCAAACTAAAACAAGCTCTAGCTCATATAATTAAGATGAAACCAAACTTAAACATTATAGGTATTCTTAAGCTTGGCTCAGTGTAACCCTTAAACAGTGGGTGTCAAATAAACAATCCAGACTAAACTCATGTTAAACTTGATTCAACTCGGCTCATGTACAATTTTACGTCTCTACCCCTAGCCACATGATCCTGTCATAGATGGGGACTCTGAAAATAGTAGCACATGCCCGATCAAGTCCCATGGAAATGGAGTAGAGCTCATATTAACACAGTCTAACTGGTGGGCCATCAAATTGACAAATCTATTCCAATTAAAGTTTACAAGGCCTTTTAACTCAACTTATGCGTGTAGTGAAATGCTCACATAATAAGTGATTCTTGTTATGGGGAGATCCGAGCCTACGATAAAACGCCAGTCCGAGCGCCAGTCTGAGTCGACTCACCGCCATAACGTTCGAGGCACGACACGTCTGACCTGATACGAGCATCCTGTGAAGATCCGAGCACATCTAAAGTCCGAGGCGACGAGAGCCTTGGAGAATAAAGCCTCCCGCTTCGGTTCGGACCAGCAAGATCGGATCGGATATGAAGGTCGCTCGGATCTGGGAATTGCCCTTGTTCAACCGCATAATCGCAAAGGCGGACGGTTGGACGAGTCGAGCCGAGCAGATACTCAGAGGCTTATATTCTATTTGACGAACATGGAAACTGCCATGACTGAACGTGGCCGATAACTTCGATCGCAGATATGCACTACATGCCCGATACGCCGCGTGATCAGTAAATTACGGGCAGTATCTTCATGATCCGAGAATCCCCTTAATGGTGCCGAGATTATCGGATCCAGATGATTCTACAGGCAAGTATAAATATCACACGACACCATGTCTACAGGTACACAATACTGAATGCTCTCTCCTCTACTCTCTACTTAGACCTCGATTCCCTTGCCCTGGCTTAGGCATCAGAGGGCCCCCCGGCTTATCCAAGGTCACATTTGTCTGTTCTCTTGGTGCATGTTCCAGAGGTGGTACGCTGAAGTGAGGGAGATGTGGAGGATGGCCAAACCAGATTTTGACATCAACATTTTTTGGCGCCGTCTATGGGAACCCGAGACTAAAAGTCAGGTTCTCGTTTCACATCTTCTAAGCAATGGCGAGGAAAAGGAAGGCTGTGGTCGTAGAACCGGAACCAAACAAACGAACTCGGTCATCATCACCACTTCACACCGAATCCGCGCCAGGGCCTTGCCAACGTTCTTGCAATCGGTCGAGTAAATATCACGCCATGCAGAATGAAATTCAGGCCCTGCACGACGAGATAAATAGAATGAAACAGCAGAGGGAGCCAGAGTCATGCCCGGTTCAGGAAAACTCCGTTTTAGAGCCGGTGGATTTGTTCGTGGAGACTCGCTCTGTGCCAAGGAGTGTGAGACCTGAAACTCCCCAGCATTCGGGGGTGCCGATTTCGGGTCAAAATCCTCCTGCGGTGCGTGCTGAAGGATCCGCGCGGAATGCCACTACTCGAGCCCCTACTACCATCCATTTAGTCACCTTCGCTCTAGCACCCACGAATCTCCGCCATCAATTAGAACGGAGGAGAGAAAGAAGAACTTCGGAGATCGAGGACGCCCCAGAGGTCATTGCAGAAAATAAAGATCCTTAGGAGGCACGATTTGGGAACTAGAGGACCAGTTCTTGACATTGGAGAAAAAGAAACAACAATAGACAGTTCTGGCTAAGATCCAGGTGATGATGAAAGAGACCGAGCCTCCTTTCACCCCTACCATCATGGCTGAAGTAATGCCGCAGAGGTTTAGGATACTTCCTGTCATCCAGTATTCGAGATCTGGGGACCCATCCGAACATGTGGAAGCTTACGGATCGTAGATGCAAATCCAGATCGCAATGAATGCGATGATGTGTAGAGGGTTTTTAACGCAGGGATGAACGTGATGAGGTCAATCACCGTCTTCCTCAAGGATAACTACTCCGAATCCACGGAGCTTCTCTGGACTCCTCACAGAGACTTCTCGAATCCACGAGGAAAGAAAGCAGGAAGATAGAAATAAATTATAATAAATTTAAAATTAATTGATGAATAATTGATAATTGTCTAATGTGTCTCCTTACACCATTAAATAAAGAAAAAAGATAAACTAAAATTCATAATTACCAAAAATAGCAAAATTTTAACTCTAAGTAGAATCCTAATTCTAGTAAAACTCTTCTAAGGTTTAATTTCTAAAAATAAAAATTACAAATAAACTTTCTCTAGAAGAGTCCTAGTATAACTACAAGTTTCTTTCTAGAAAGAAAGAAAATCTAAAACTCTAAAAATATTTAAAAATCGGAATTACTAAAAATAGTAAAATTTTTCTAAAAATTCATTTTTAAGCTGAAAGCGCGCGTTTTCTGATGAAACAGACAGATGCGACCCACCACGTGGGTTGGTTCACCTCAGATGGCCCGTTTCAGTAAAGATTGATAGGTTGTACGCCCCATAACGATACCCGGATCAAAAGTTATGGTCAATTCACGGTCCATCTCCTTATGGCTCAACCATGCTGAGAATATCTCTGTGACATGTTCTACATCAGTTTTCCATCACCCTTACGGGGTCCGCTCGGATTTGGTATTGTCAGCTTAAATCAAACTTCGTGGGCTCTTTCACAGAATTAAGCCGACTATTCCTTACGCAATTCATAAGCGGTAAGAGAAGTCGGAAACCCAACACTCACCTGCTCACCATCAAGCAAGCTTCGAAAGAAACGTTGAAAGACTACATCGCCCGATTCAATGAAGAAACATTGTAGGTCGAGGACTATGATGACAAGATGACGCTTGCCGCCATTCTAAGTGAACTAAAGGAAGGAAAGTTCACTTTCTCCATCGGAAAGAATCCGCCGAGAATGCTAGCAGACTTCATGGCGAAGGCTCAGAAGTATACCAATGCCGAGGAGTTCACTAATGCTCGTAAAGGTATGCAAGCAGCTGACCCGACGAACAAAGAGAAGAGGCATAGGGACGAAGAGTCTCAGCTGAATAGCAAAGGGACGGACGACCGCGCTTCTTACGATCGCCGGCTAAGCCGCAGGCCAGAAGAAAAATTCTGTTCTTATACTCCTCTTAATACGTCTGCCGAGCAAATCTTACTGGATATCCGAGGAGATAGGCTGCTTAACTGGCCAGTTTGCATGAGGGCTGACCCAGAGCATCAGGACAAGCGAAAATTCTGCTACTTTCATCGGGATCACGGCCACAACACGGACGATTGTGTGGACCTAAAAGATGATATTGAATCCCTCATCCGCAAGGGACACCTACGTCGATACACTAAAAAAGAGAAGTCCGTTTGGAAAGAGGAACGACCGCGAGAACAGCCGAACAATCCCCTAAAAGAACCCGATGAAATTCATACTATCTTTGGGGGCTCCACTGGGGGAGGGGATTCAAATAGGGCTCGAAAAGCCCATTCTTGAAAATCTGAGCAGGAACACCACGTTCACCTGACGGAACGTCCCAGCAAGGAACTCTGAGTCACTCTGTGCAGCTTAAATTTCACGAAAGATGACGCACGCGGGATCCATCATCCGCACGATGACGTACTAGTGGTCACGATGACCATAGCCAATCACAAGGTACATCGCATTCTGGTTGACACCGGAAGTTCGACGGATGTAATGTACTCTGAAGCGTTCGAAAAGATGGAAATTTCACGGTCACGACTCCAGCCCGTGAAGACTCCCCTACACGGCTTTGCTGGAGAGAGAGAGTAATATTCGAAGGAGCCATTTTCCTCCCAGTAACAACGGGAGAAGGGCAACATCAAGTCACACTTCTGGTGGAATTTTTGATTGTCAATGTTCTTTCTGTCCACAATGTGATCCTAGGCCGACCCTCCCTCAACACGATGAGGGCGGTCGTCTCAACTTACCATTTGATGATGAAGTTTCCAGCTGAAGGTGAAATCGGTTATCTCCGAGGCGACCAACACGAGGCCCGAAGGTGTTATGTGATAGCAGTTAGAAAAGGAGCTGTCAAACAGGCGCTCGTCGTGGACGCCTTAGACCCCAGAGGACCGATAGGAAGCTCATCAGTTGAAGATCTGAAAAAAGTCCCCCTCGATGAATTAGACCCGAGCAAAATTGTTCAGCTCGGGTCATCATTGAATTTCGAGCAAAGGAACGCGTTGTTGGCCTTCTTGAAGCAGCACCGAGATGTCTTCGCATGGTCACACGCAGATATGCCAGGGATCTATCTTAACGTGCTGGTTCATAGATTAAATGTGGACCCAGATCATAAGCCAGTGAATCAAAAAAGAAGGCCGTTCGATGCCGAACGATATGAAGTGATTGTAGAGGAGGTCTCCATCCTACTCGATGCGGGTTTCATAGAGAAGGTATATTACCCTGACTGGATCGCGAACGTTGTGCTTGTCAGGAAATCCAATGGGAAGTGACAAGTCTGCATAGATTATTCAGATCTGAATAAGGCATGCCCTAAGGACAGTTTCCCGTTGCCTCAGATCGATCAACTGGTGGACAGCACGAATGGACATGAGTTGCTCTCGTTTTTAGACGCCTATTCCGGGTATAACCAGATCGTTATGTATCCCCCAGACAGGCAGAAGACTACCTTTGTCACAGACAAATGACTCTATTATTACCGGGTCATGCCATTCGGCCTGAAGAACGCTGGGGCAACATATCAGAGGGTAGTGAATCAGATGTTCTCGAGACAGATTAGGCGCACAATGGAAGTGTACGTCGACGACATGCTAGTGAAAAGTACCAGAGCCTCCGATCACCTTGCCGACCTCGGAGAAATGTTCAACGTCCTCCAAGAATAGCAGATGAAGTTGAATCCCGCTAAGTGTGCATTTGGAGTTGAATCGAGAAAGTTTCTTGGTTTTCAAGTTAGTTAGCGAGGTATCGAGGTCAACCCGGATAAGATCAAGGCTCTCCTCGACATGAACTCACCTCGAACCATTAAAGAAATACAGTATCTCGCGGAAAGAGTTGCAGCGCTCGGACGCTTCATATCTAGGGTTACAGACAAATGCCTTCCCTTCTTCCAGTAGCTGAAGGGTCACAAGAGGGAGGAGTGAACACCGGAATGCAAACAAGCCTTCCAGCAGTTGAAACAGTATTTGGGTTCGCCTCCTCTCTTGTCTAAGCTTGAAGAAGGGGAGCCCTTATTCCTCTACCTCACGGTTTCGACTTCAGCTGTCAACTCGGCCCTGATCAGAGAAGTTGGAAGCAAGCAATACCCCGTATACTATGTGAGCAAAGCCATGGTACCAGCGGAGACAAGATACCAATCCTTGGAAAAGCTAGCGCTCTGCCTCGTTATCTCAGCCCGTACTTTCAGGCCCATTCCATAGTGGTGCTGACCGACTCTCCTCTGAGGCAAGTCCTCTAGAGACCCGAGGTCTAGGGTCAGATGACCAAATGAGCAATTGAGCTCGGAGAGTTCGATATTCAATTTCGCCCTAGGGCAGCAATCAAGAGTCAAGCTGTAGCCGACTTTATCGTCGAATTTATAACTCCGAGTGAAAAGCAAATCAATAAGGAAGTTGAGATGACACTGCCCGTCCCGTTGAGCAACCAAGAAGCAGTGTCGGATCCGGGATGGGTCCTCTATGTTGATGGGTCGTCCAGCGTCAAAGGGGCAGGGGCCGGTGTTGTCCTGGTTGTACCCGATTCAACAACAATCCAGTACGCAATCAGACTTTGATTCAAAGCTTCTAACAACGAGGCCGAATATGAAGCGTTGTTGGCTGGACTCAGGCTGGCGGCAAGCCTAGGTGTTCAGACTCTCCAAGTCCGTTGCGATTCGCAGCTGGTAGTAAATCACATCTTTTCGGAGTATGAAGCTAAAGAAGTCAGAATGATCGCCTACCTTGAAGAGGTGAGGAAACTGATTGAGAAATTCTGGAGTTGCACCATCCGGCAGATCCCTAGAACTGAGAACTCATGGGCCGATGCCTTATCAAGACTCGCCTCGGCCTTTGAAGGAAAGATCCCGTGTTTTGTTCCTGTCGAATTCATTAAGCATCCGAGCATTGGCCAGTCGGAGAAGGTCAATCCTGTTCAGTCCATTCCAAGTTGGATGGATCCGATTTTTAATTATCTATCGTCCGGTGAAATCCCCTCAAACAAGCTATAGGCGAGGCGACTTAGGGTTAGAGCGGCCCGGTATGTCATATTAGACGGAATGTTGTATAAGAAGGGGCATTCCCAGCCTTACCTTAGATGCCTCCGACCGGATGAGGCCGACTACGTGATTCGGGAGATTCATGAGGGAATCTGCGAAAACCACTCTGGTAGTCGAGCCCTAGCCATGAAGATACTTCGTCAAGGGTATTTTTGGCCAACTCTTAAATAGGACTCGAAGGATTTTGTTCGAAAGTGCCACAAATGTCAACGTTTTGCAGCCGTGCCTAGGCAACCGGCAGAAGAAATGACTCACATGAGCGGGCTGTCACGCCCCAAACTCGGAAACTGGGCTCACAAAATTCTCTATCTCCGAATCTGGCGTTGACAGCCTTCGTAGAACTCTGTTCTTGGCTCCTAGCTCCCATTTGCCAGGTTCCGATCCTGGGATGTTACGAGGAGGATTTTCAATGTCAGTTTGATTCGTAATAAGCATAACCAAAGACATAACCCACAAACAACAACTAAAAACTCCATTACATTTCCACTATGGTTAAAAACTTTACAAGTACAATGTGCATAAAGGGAAATACAATGATGATGAACAAAACTCCAAGATAATCTGCAAAGCACTCCTTCCTCAGCGCTGCTGAGCCCCAATGTCACCTACACACAACGGTCGTGCATAAGCTTATAGAAAGCTTAGAGGGTGGTGAGAGTGTGTGCGCAAGGTAGTAATATGATTATACAATGTCAGAGTAATGCAGAATGTGCAGATGGATCCATAAATATCATGAGCCGTACCAAGGCTATGCAATGCCAAACATGAATGATGTCGACCATAACAGGGCTATGCGATGTAAGATACAAGTCAAGCATACAATCCTCATCTAAGTCCACATATCAATACAGCTCAAATCTGGGATATCACCGGGGTCTAGTACACTCTAAACCAGATCGCAGCCTCATCGCACGTAATAAGGTAAGTGGAAGAGACCTCACTATCCGTCTGCCAATATCGGGCTCGACTCGTCGATAGTGGACCCATTCCTCGAGCTGGTCAGACTCAGCCTAGCTTTGCCCCTTACTCTCGGGTGGGTAAGGCCACACCCCCTTCCAACAGACCACGACACAGTGGAGAGCGCAACCATCTGGCAATCGGTACTCAATGCTCATCTACCCACTCGGTCTAGACGTTGGAGAAACCTCTTAGTACCATAAGGGTTTAGGGACTTTCACCCAGGGATATCTATAGTACCCCATGTAGAATAAGATTTTCGGCATCCAATCCTGCCAACCACGATACGCCTGTGGAGGCTACGGCCCTGATGTCGCTAGGGCGTACAATAACCATGTCACACAAATGCGAAATACATGAATCACGCTATCCAGTCATGCAACAAATCCTGCGCATATCGTGCGCTCATGTAGGACAACATCGCCTAACCGGGAGCCCATAAATAACCTGCCCGAAGGCATATGCTATGATTAGTCAATTCTTATATCAAGCATACATATGATGTGTATGATCATGAGTCATGAAACTATACTAAACATGTAAATAAATGATGAACCATTCTTATAACGCAGATGGGCCTAGACGGCTTATACACAACAAGTACTGCCTATCAAAGGGGCCCTAGGGAGACTCGTAATATGGACATCTAACCAACATTACACTTGCAATGTGGACGTCAAACCAACATTGCTCCCAAGGTACGATCGTCGCAAACATCGTTACATAATTCATGTTGGGCTCACACATTGCAATGGACCTTAGGTACATCCCATTGGGCCTTAAATACATCAAATGGGCCATATCATATGAGCCTTTTATTTATCAAATGGGCCACATCAATGGGCCGCACCAATGGGCCTTATATGCATTGCAATGGGTCATAACCCATGGGCCTTAGACTACATCAAATGGTTCTCGACCCATGGGCCTTATACATATCAAATGAGCCTACTCTCATGGGCTTTAAATTATATTAAATGGGCCTAATCCCATGGGCCTTGGAACACATCAAATGGGTCCACTCCCATGGGCCTTAAATTACATTAAATGGGTCTAATCCCATGGGCCTTGGGATACATCAAATGGGCCTAAATCCATAGTCCTTATATGTCAAATGGGTCACACCCAAACACAAATGGTCCACTTGATCATAAATCTGCCTCATTCTTAAACTCATGCCATGAAATGATCCTTCCAAGTGGGTGGATGGTTTGGCTGCACACGCATCATGGTGGGTCCCACTGTCGTTGGACAGTGTATATAAAACACATGCAGCACAGTGGGCTCCACCGTCCGCATAATGTATTTGTTAAATCCAATCCGTTCATGAGGTGGGCCCCCTTCAAGTTTCAACTGATTCCAAAACTCAAGTGGCCCACACCACACAAAACAGTGAGATTGAACCTCTATCATTAAAATCCTTTTATGGGCCACAGAAGTTTTGGAATCAGATGAAATTTGTTTTTTCCTTTCATACAGGGTTGTGTGACCTTATCATACCTTAGCAGCCGTGGGATGCTACCCGGCCGCCTACTGCACGCAGCAGCGTGCTGCTGCTGCAGCGCGTCAGAGGCAGAGGCTCTGCCTCTGTACTATTTTTTTTTTAAATTGGGAAAACCCATTTTTTGAAGTTTTTCGCATATGGGGCCCGCATCCAGTAGATCCACCCCGTCCATTGGCTTCTACAGGCTATGACAAGTCCATCAAGTCCAATGTTGAATATTTTTGGCTTGAAGAAAAATCTAAAATGATTTATAAACTGTGAAAACCACTGTTTTGAAAAGTATGGCCCGCCCAATGAGCGGATTAGCTTCATTTTTTGGCTCAACGCCTAAAATGATATGGGAAAGAGGATGGACGGCCTGGATTGACAATATACATTAAGGTGGGACCTACATGTACACCCCTTCCAAATTATTATTATTTTTTTCTAAACCTGCTGCGTCAATAAACCCATTGGCAGCGCACACTTCTCATGTTAGCAACGTCCACCGTCCCTAGACGCTGGACGGTTGTATATAGCACATATATTTGAGGTGGGCCCCACCCTCATACATGTTATCAAGGTGGGCCACTAAATGATTGGATGATGTACATGAGGCCCACATCAAGGTAAAGCCCCTTTGATGAACGGTTTATACATCTCACAACCTTTAAAGTGGACCACAAAATAGGGAAGGAGAGAAAGAGAGAGAAAGAAAGAGCGATCGAGTGATGGAGGGACCCCGCCACTATGGGCTCTCCTTAGCATGATTTGAAACATACATCAAGTGGGTCCCATTACACATGAGCCCATTAAATTAAAATCCAACGGTGGAGATCCCTTCTCCTCTAAAATAGATGGTCTAGATGACCCTAACCATACAAGAAAATAAACATCATGATGGGGTTCATGGAGAATGGCCCCATCATGGAATGATCATGATGATTAAAGTGGGCCATCGGCCACAACTTAGGGTCCCAAGTGAGATCCAAACCATTGATCGGTTGGTCTCACTTAGCCCAACTTGAAAATATGAAAAATTACTATCATCAAGCACCCACCGTTCGATCTTTTTGCTCCTAAGGGTTCCTTAGCTCCTTAGCTTTGATTCCAATGGAGGAGATGAGAAATGGATGGCTAGGATGGGAGATGATGGGGTAGGAAAGTGGGCCACACTTAGAGTTTGAGAATGCTTGGAGAGCTCTAATACATATGGAGTCTTGATTGGATTTTTTTTGAGTTTGAAAATGAGAGAGAGAGAGTTGTAAAAGGAGAGAGAGTGATGGGTGATGGAGTGATGGATGGGAGAGAGATGGGTGTGTAAGGCTTTGTTGACTTTTGTGGCCCTTTTGTGTAAGAAAAGCATGAGCTTCGTAAGAGATTCTTGACTTTTGTGGTTGATTGGGTATGAGTGAAAGGTGATGTGTACTTGACATGTACTTGACATGTGATGTGATGAGATTGATTGATTGATGAGATTGATGTGATACATCGTAGAGATTCTCATGGGTTTCATAACGCCCGGCATTTTTCTCGCACCGAACGTTAGCCCACATCTCCTGACCAGGGTATCGCCTGGGCGCGCAAGTCGCAGCATCGGAACCGCAACGACGGCGCAGTCGCTATGGTAAAGATTTTGGGTTGAATCGATACAGGTTAGCGACATATGAATAAGGTCGCGCGTAAATATCGGTTAAGGGTCGAAGGTTGCCGAAATTCGACCGGTAAGACCGAGGAAGTCTACGAAACAGTATGGTCTAAGATACGGGTCTTACACGGGCAGTGGCCATTCGCCCAATGGGAGATCGACATCATCGGTCCCTTACCTACACGGAAGGGACAAGTCAAGTTTGCCATAGTTACAGTCGACTACTTCACCAAGTGGGCCGAGGTCGAGCCTGTCGCGAAGATCATCGAGCAAAAAGTGATCGATTTTGTGTGAAAAAATATCATCTGCCGGTTCGGAATCCCACGAACCATTGTATCTGATAACGACCGATAATTCGATAATGACAAGTTCCGTGGTATGTGTCAGGGACTTGGCATCATGAATGCTTATTCATCGCCTCGGCACTCGCAGTCAATTGGATAGGTGGAAGCGATCAACAAGATCATCAAGCACCATCTCAAAACAAAGCTGGAAAAGGCAAAGGGTATCTGGGCCGAGGAGCTCCCCTTCGTCCTTTGGGCTTACAGGACCATAGCCTAGACCTCCAAGGGTGAAACCCCGTTTTCGTTATACTACGGCTCGAAAGCAATAATGCTAGTAGAAATCGGACTCACTACGACAAGGGTGAGGAACTTCGAAGAGAATCGAAATTTTGAGCAGATCGCCGCTAATCTGGATTTACTTAAGGAAGTTAGAGATATTTTCAAGCTTCAAGCAGTGGCCCGACATGAACAAGTCACGTGTTTCTATAACTCAAAGGTCAAGGTCAGGCATTTCCGCCCTGGGGACTTAATCCTCCGTCAGGTCTTCCAGAACACAGTCGAATCGGGAGCAGGAGCACTCGGACCTAATTGGGAAGGACCATATCACGTGGTCAGATCTGCCAAACCGGGCTCTTATTACTTGAAAAACCTCGAAGGCCATCAGCTTCCTCATCCTTGGAACGCTGAGCACCTGAAGATTTACTATCCATGATGAACTAGCCTTCAAGGCTCTTAATAAAGTGTACGCCTCCGAGCGATTAGCCTTTAAGGCTTTTAATAAAAGTTTCAATTCTACTTCACGAATGTCTACTCAATTGCCTTATCGATACGAGCACGAACTTAATGGTCTAATCCTTTTAAGTAGGAGTCGGAACCTAATCCTACAAAGGTTCAACAAGGCATTCCCTTGAGGGAGAAAGCTTAATAATGACCCGACTCTTCAATGGAGAACTCGGTTCATCATACGGCAGAATGGAAGGTCCTCACCGGACAAGCGACGAGCCGAGTACCCTAAAAGATCGGGCTCAACTAAGACTTGGGCCGAGGGGGCTCGGAGAACCAACTAAACGATAATGAAAGGGCCAAACATGTAAAGAGGTCATCTCGACAATATCTCAGAACAAGTCAACGCAATAACAAAACCCTTGATTATTAAAGAAATGTTTCTCATTTAGTACATCCCCCTCGGAGGAGAAAAAAATACATCAACAGCTTAAAAATAGAAAAAAAATAAAACATAAGGTCTTCACATGGGAGGAGGCTCTTGGGCGTCGGGGGCTTAATCCGAGCGGGCGACTTCGATAGGGGTGTCTTCAGGGTTTTCAGGAAGAAGAGGATCAAGATCGAGGTCTGGGTATAAATCCAGGACTGCTTCGATATAAGTATTGAAATCGCGGTTGTAAAATATCGCAGCTTCGGCGTCCCTCTCCTTAGAGGTCTTGAAGTCTTCAATCGCGGCGGCAACTGCCGCTGCCAGAGAGACCTCATCTTTAGCCCGCTGATCCTCCACAGCCTGAGCGATGGCTCGGGTCCGCTTTTCAGCCGCCTCAGCCTTAGTACGTTCCAAGGCCTCACCCAGTCGAGTGGTCTCCACAGTCAAGGAATCTGCGTGAGCTTTGGCGTGAGTCAGCTCGGCGGTCGCTGTAGGCTTTGAGGTTATTTGCTTTCTCCTGCAGGAGCAGCTCCCTAGCCTCTAAGTCGACCACAGCCCCCTGCGGTCGACTCCCTCTGGCCCTCTCGTCTGAAAGCTGCTGGCGCAGCTCACTCTGTTCAGACTTCAAGAGGGCGAATTCATCTCGTAAGGCCGCCATTTTAGCCTTGAGGGCCTCAAGCTGAATCTCCCTCCTCTGATGCTCCCGCACTCTCTCCCGAACTGAAAGTAACTTCGGGACAACCTGAATAGAAAACGAGACTCAGTATCTAAGAAAATATATATAATGACAATACGAAAGAAGAGAGGGTCCTCTCGAAGACGTACCGTGTAACACAGGGCAACTAAATCGTTCAAAAAGGAGCCGTTCGACCTATCGAGGTTTTGAGCTATATCCTCCTCGGGGGTATGCTTAGCTGCCCACGAAGCCAAGCAGGCCACATGGTATCCCAGCTCGAACCTCCCACCACTCGTCCCCACTTGGGGCGAGACCACAGCCTCCTCAGCCCCTACCCTACTACCAACCAAGTTTTGACCGTTGGCACGGACACCTCCCCCGACCTCGGGAGGGGGGGGGGGAGTATATTGTAGGCCATTCTAATGGCCTCCTCGGGCTCGGAGGAAGAGAGGATAGCAATGGGGGCTTGGGGGCTATGATAGGAGCCTCAGCGATGGGGGAAACAGCGGTGGAAGGAATAGAGCTCGGAACGGCTGGGGTGCCATAACGAATAGAGCTCGGAACGGCTGGGGTGCCGGCTATGGTCGTGTGAGCATGCACCAGGGGAGGAGCTACCACCGGGCCCCTGGTCGGACCGGAAAGCACTGGAAGCGGAGCCGCCGGAGGAGCCATGACGGCACTAGGGAGCACCGGGGTCGGCGCTGCACCCAACGTCTGTGGGTGAGCAAACACGCAAGAGTCGAGCCGGCAAGCCTTGGAGCGGGGGCTGTAGAGATCGGCGTGACAATAGATTCCCCCTCACGGGGGGAGGGGGGGGGGGAGAATCTGCTTCTTACAAGTGATCTTCACCCGGGGGCATCCCTCAACAACTCGGCCGCTGTCGGAGCTGCCTTCCTCTTCCAAGAGCCAGACGCGTCGGCCATGCCTGCGATAGAAATGACAGTGTCAGCGACTAAGTAGGTGAAATTAAGCTCATCAGAAATATTGAGACAACTTACTGAAAGACGTGGGCAAGGGTTGTGACTTGCAAAGTCCGGACAAATGAAGATTGACCGTGGTGATCAGGTCAGTCCAGGAGTGAAGCCCCTCCGATCGCGCCCTAGCCTTCGCGATGTAGTTCTTTTGAGCTGAGTCGAGGAGTGGCAGCCCTTTCTGAAAAGTCATAAAAGGAAACGGAGAGCTTTACTTCAATTGAAACAAATGAAAATAAAGGCAGCGGTACAGATACTGGTTAAAGTCTGACCTGATTTTGTGAAGTGGGTCGGAACCCGTGTTATTAAGGTTTCGAGCTCCGCTGTTGGCGCCTCCCATTCTCCTGTCGCCCAGAACCATTTATTTTTTCAGTCCTTATTGGAGGACGACAGGTTCATCACCAGTCCTGACCCCTTGCTGCCTTGGGTCGCGAAGTAGTACCATGAGTCGTTGCTGTCGTGCTTGAGCAGGTATAGACTCATCGGCTCTTTCAGAGTCAGCTCAGGGTTCCCTACTTGTCGCCAGATGATGAAGGCAGAAATCAGCACTCTCCAGGCGTTGGGAGTGAAATGCCCCGGAGCCAGCCCGAGGTAAGCCGCAACCTTCCGAACGAAGGGGTGAAGTAGGAGCCGAAGCCCACACTGCAATGCACAGAGAAAAATTGTGACTTCCCCCTTGGTAGGAGTACCAGCTGTGTCCATAGGCCCAGGGGCCCTTATCTGAACGGAGTTTGAAATTTGAAACTCCAAACGGATCCAATCTATCTGAGATTCTGACAAAACGGAACCTCCCGGGACTACTTCCGCGGTGCATCCACTCGCGGGCATTTCAGTGGCCTCAGCAGTGCTGACTTGGTGGGCTCGGGTGGTCTTCTTTTTGCTGGGTTACTTAGTCTTAGCTCCCGTCTCTTTTTGTCTAAGAGGCGGGGGGTATAGTGGTACGGTTTCGAAGGGGCCTTCGGAAGCCCTACTTTCGTCTTCAGAACTCCCCGGCTCGGAGTCCTCAGTGTACTCGGGCACCATTTCGAGGTTGAAAGACATTATGAAAGGAAGGATGAAGATCAACGGAAGGGACTCACCCGATGACTATCGAAAATCGCTTTCTACCGAAAAAGGGTGATCGATCAGAATCGCCCACCAAAAACGTCGGATTCGAACGGAATCGCCTCGTCGGAAATCACCTCATCCGGTATGCTCTTAAGATTCATAATGCAAAGTAACAGGAGAGAATTCGGGGATCCTTTATATAGGCTATGAAGGATCTCTGCATTAATGGCAAGCCATAATGGCCGCAGCCGAATCGGCACGAGTTTATCCTCAAGCACACTTGGCCACACCTCGTTGGGAGAGTACTCAACCGACACTACGACTCTGACATCTGGCAGCGTGCTTCGATATGCGAAGCGACGCCCGAGCACGGGAGCCGTCATGTATACGTCTCTTTAGACCTGCGTGGCAACCCCTCATAGGCTGGAAGGATATTCAGAATCGTAACTATCGTCACGCGTCCACCAAAGTAACCCTCACGTGCATGATCTCAAGATGGGATGCTTCGAATTCAAAAACCATCATTAACACAGTATAGGCGGAAGATCTCTTGCATGAGTACTCCCTGAATCTGCAAGCAGACTCAAAGAGTAGGAGGCTTCTGTTATGGGAAGATCCGAGCCCATGATAAAAAGCCAGTTCGAGCGCCAGTCTGAGCCGACTCACCGCCATGACGTCCGAGGCACGACACGTCCGACCTGATACGAGTATCCTGTGAAGATCCGAGCACATCTAAAGTCCGAGGCGACGAGAGCCTTGGAGAATAGAGCCTCCCGTTTCGGTTCGGACCAGCAAGATCGGCTCGGATATGAAGGTCGCTCGGATCTGGGAATAGCCCTTGTTCAACCGAATAATCGCAAAGGCGGACGGTTGGACGAGCCGAGCCGAGCAGATACTCAGAGGCTTATATTCTATTTGACGAACATGAAAACTGCCATAACTGAACGTGGCCGATAACTTCGCTCGCAGATATGCGCTACATGCCCGATACGCTGCGTGATCAGTAGATTGCGGGCAGCATCTCCATGATCCGAGAATTCCCTTGATCGTGTCAAGATTATCGGATCCAGACGATTCTACAAGCAAATATAAATAGCACACGACACCATGTCTACAGGTACGCAATAGCGAATGCTCTCTCCTCTACTCTTTACTTAGACCCTGATTCCCTTGCCCTGACTTAGGCATCGGAGGGCCTCCCGACTTAGCCAGGGTCACCTTTACCTGTTCTCTTAGTGTAAGTTCCAGGGATGGTATGCTGAAGTGAGGGAGACGTAGAGGAGGGCCCGGCTAGATTTTGACATCAACAATTCTCATCACAATTTATAAGTACTTTTTAACAAGTGATGTAAGCATGAAATCTAAAAGGTTCATTAGATGAATCACCTTATGAAACTCTTAGGTCTCAAAAGTTAGCCTGATGCAAAATTTTGATGGTCTATAGCAAAGTGAGAGTAAAGTTCCTCCTTTGATTGGCCTCTCACTTTCAGGTGGCCTACCATATTTTTGGATCATGTAATTTTTGAGCCCTTAGGCTTTCACGAGGTGATTCATTTAGTGGATTGTTCGGATTTAGTACCAATATTACATGGGATGAGTTCTTAAAAGTTCTAGCTGATCCTCCGGAAAACCGGTTTTCAGAAGGGCATTTCACTCCCTCTTTACGAGCATATTACATATTTTAGTCAATTAATGTAGAGACCCACGTATAGATTTAAAAGGATATTAGAAAGGATAGCGATGTACATGAGAGTGTTGTGCGGCAAGCCTGCTGGATGGATATACCATGTACACGATCCATGGCGGGCCCCTGCTGGATGGGTTGGATGCTGTACATGCGCCATCGTGGGTCAATAGTCAATTACTTGCAGAGGACGAAAACCTATGACTAGATGCGCGTGAGACCATCTCTGTTGTAATGGGAACATTTTGCGTCAGTTACGGACTGGGCGTGTGCTGGTCCATGCAACTTCACATCACGGAAACCTGGCAAGATCACCCATCGGGCCTAAACACTTAAGCCTCTCCTGAGCTGATGGTACCAAGTTCATCGCGTGGAGACCTACAGATAAGGTCATTTAATGAATGAGATATTACGGGGATGGATGATGACCGTACTATATTTTACCACCTCCTTATATGCACGCTACCTAAAATTTTTGGGAGTGAGTGAGGCCCCAAACCGGACCACTTTACTGTGTGTGTTGTATATCCACGCTGTGCATTGGTTTTTCCAACTCATTTTAAGGTACAGTTCCAAAATTGAAGTAGATCCAAATCTCAGGTGGAATACACCATAGGAAACCATGAGAATAATGAGATCGACCATTGAAACTTTTCTATGGCCCACCATGATGTTTACTGTCCATCTAACATGTTCATCAGGTCACGCCTACTTAGATGAAAGGAAATCACAAATAGCGGCTATCCAAAACTCATGTTATTTTTAATAAGTTTTCAACTGTAGATGCTCAATCCTACTATGTCCTGCATATCTCATTTTTGAAAAACGAATGGATATCGTGGATAAAACACCCACATCACACAGTTGGATCCACATGGTCGGGTCATGCGGCGATATGCTTCCATTTGAAGCTTGGAAGTCAATACATATATTTTTAAATCGTACGGCATCACAGCAAATCCGCGTAATAAAAACGCTATATTTCAAAACCCCTCCTTCGGACGCCCATAAAAGGGTCGGCGATGCAGGCAAGATTTCCTTCGCCACAGAGTTCCAAAAGCTCATTTCCAGAATCGTGAAACTTCATCCCTTTCCCATCGTTTCTCTATCCTTCTTTCATTCCACCTCTCTGCAATGGATATTCGCACGAAATCAACTCGAGCTTCCAACTCTCCTTTCGACTGCCTTCTCTTCGGTCTCTCTCTCTCTCTCTCTCTCTCTCTCTCTCACCAGTCTCTCTCTCTAATGAAATTTCATGACCATTGACAGATCTAGACGACACTCTTTACTCTTCCAAGGCCGGAATCGCCGAAGCCTGCAAGAAAAACATCGACGGTATAAGAAAGAAAAACCTGAAATTCATTCCGTCTCTTACGATACATGAATTCAACCGTTTAAGCTCCGATTTTCCTTTTCTCTTTTTTGCAGAATTTCTCGTGAAGAAATATGGATTTGCAGCAGAACAAGCATCGGATCTCAGAATCGAGCTTTTCAGGACTTACGGAAGCTCCCTTGCCGGTCTCAGGGTAATTAACAGAGCAAAAGAAAATTAAAGGATTGATTTCTTTGTTTATATATAATTTAAAAATAATATGTGCATTTTTTTTCAGGCTTTAGGCTACGATATCAACGCTGACAACTATCACAGGTAAGGGAGAAAAACTAAAAAAAATATAAATAAATAATTCCAGCAATTTTCTATAGAAATGTCGTTTTAATTTTCATTAATTTCCATTCGCTTGCAGTTTCGTGCACGGATCTCTGCCGTACGAAAGGCTCAAACCAGATCTACGGCTCCGAAGCGTCTTGCAGAGCATCACGCTAAGGAAAATCGTAAGATCAAATCTCATTTTTCTTATTGGAATTTGGAATTGAAATTCATTTCATTTCATCTGTGATGAAACGCGCTTTTTCCTTTTTGTAGATTTTTACAAATTCGGACAGGAATCACGCGAGGAAAGTTCTAGAAAGGCTCGGATTGGAAGACTGCTTCGACGAGATAATCTGCTTCGAGACTCTAAATCCGAACATCTCAAAATCGAAGAGCCCAGAAGAATTTCCGGTGTTGTTGAAGCCGTCGATTGAGGCCATGAAAATCGCCGTGGAAGTGGCGGCCGCAGATCCTCGCCGCACGGTTAGGGCTAATATGCTGAGAAAAAAAACCTATCTTTCTCCTTACGTTTGCGTGATTTTGGCCTGTAACTGACGGTCCTAGACGGATTTCTTCGTTTTGCAGCTGTTTTTCGATGACAACGACCGTAATATCATTGCCGGGAAAGCTTTGGGTCTTCGCACTGCACTGGTAACTTCTCGTCTTACACGCGCTTATCTCAGGATAACGACAATGCCCGTTTATTTTCTTTCTTTTTCAATTAACTGATTACCTGCCGGGAAGTACCACAACTTGTGGTACCGTACAATCTTTTTGGATAAAATTAGATTCCCACCACGGAGATTATCTGATACAAAAATCAGACACGTCGTGGTCCATACGTTTGGAATCAATGCAAAACCGACGGTCTGATATAACATACAACTATGGCCCACTTAGTGATTGGATCAGCCTAATTTTTGAGAAGAGTCGTGTCTTTTACACATTTTTCATGGTCCTAATTTAAAACAAAAGTAGTATGTTGGCGAGAATGAAGGCACGGTACCACAGATTGTGGTACCAGTGGCTGCAGGTGTTCGGCTTATTTTTTTTCTTGGGGCCGTCATCCAATGATCAGACCCGTTAAGACGGAGGGACTAACGGTCGATAGACGATGCACCAATTTACGATATTCCGCCTTTTTCTTCGTCCAATGGTAACCTGTGCCATATGTTCTATCTCAACCGTTTATTTGTTGACCACCCATCCAAGGGTCAACAATTATCAAAATATGGAGGATTTTACGTGCCTCGCCATCTACAACGGTTTGGATGACCGAATGGTTGGCCTAGCTTGTCCCCACTTGATGCAGATTGTCTATCGGGGATTTTATATCCCAACCGGCAACCACCACTGGGCACTAACGAGCCCCAACATGGTTTATTCGCGCGGGCTGGACTTCCCTGACTATTCCCCCACTCGTGCCTATGCACCGCTCGTGAAAACATCCAGGCCTTTCATGAGGGACCCAGCTTGTATTCTTTATACATGACGAGAGAATCTGGCCAGTCTGATGATTAGTTGCCCCATATGTGTCCACTGAATCTGGACCATTGATGTATTGTCTTAGCCATCCAGTATCCTCATACATCCGCAAGCTCTTATGTCTAACAGACCGGGCCTGGGCTGATCAGAGTACAGAAATTGAATATGCCTAGCTTGGAACAACTGGGGCGGGACGACCATTCACCCCCCGAATTTCAGTTATTTAAGCGGAGAAATTGTTAGGAAGTGCATCATACCCAATCACATAGTCCACCACCAGATAAGTTTATCATTTTTTGAAGATTTTTTTATAACAAGATCCCTTATATTTAAAAATTGCCTAGCTTGTCATCCGTGCGTCACATCACCAGTGAATAAAAGGCTTAAAATAAAATAAAATAATAATAATAAAATAAAATAAAAACGCATACACCCACACATGCCACATGAACACTCGAACCCATGCCCTTATGGTTGAAACGATACACTAGCAAAGAGCCATGAGTAGGGACCCACATTTCAAATAAAGTCCTTAAATGTAATCATTTCTCTATTTAATCATCATGTTTGGGTGTCTTTACAAGGCTGTTCGGCATAACTCAGTTTCTATGAATCAATCCATATGCGGACTCATAAATGTTTCCACCATAAACCTGGTTTTAGTCTATTTCTAAACGTATCTTAGACATTGGCAGTGCTATCCAAAAGCATGCTTTCATGGTCACTGTTGGGCCTAGCTTTCCGACCGTTGGCCAGGTCGGGCCTAAGATTCCGGACCCAATGCTTAGACATTGTCAGTCTTATCCAAAAGCATGCTTAGTTTATAGTTTCTTGCTTTACATGAAACGTATATTTAGCAGAGGTTTTTTATCTGAAGTCACGAATCTCTATCGTTTGACCTTTTAATAAAAACGTATTGCATGAAGGTTGGAAAACCAGTGAAAAGCAAGGAAGCGGACTATCTCGTGGAAAGCATTGGGAATCTAGAGAAAATAATTCCGGAAATATGGGCAAATGGGAAGGAGGGAAGCATTGAGCGTACGCGGAGCGACATGGAATCGATGCTTGAAGCCACTCCTGTCGGGGCTTAATGACAATAAACAATGCAATAAGTGATGGTGGCTGTGCTAAGTCCCCTCCTGCTTTTTTACTCAAGCGCGGGTCCACTCATGTACATGGCTTACTTCATTTTCACGTGTCATGCGTGATGTATGTATCGAATGTTAATATGATATTGTGGATGGTGTACATATGAATAAGCATGGTTTCGTGATGCTTTTAACACACCACGTGTCAACTGATGGTAGATACCTTTTCTCTTCTTGCCGTTTACTCGTTTTTATGCGGTGGCATTAGATACTCGGCTGCATATGTCACATCATACGCAAGCACTTGGAAATTCTGCACACGGTAAATATTAACTGACGCTAAACGTAGTGTTGGTCTAACAATCCTAACTAAACTATACGTGATGTAATTTCAAAATTTAAATAGTTTAAGTGAAGCAACATATCATGAAACCCGTTCAGCCCAATTTTTTCTTTAATTTAAAATCGGGTTGGGCCATGGAAAATGAAAACAATTTTCCCTCTTGATATGCATGCTTTTGCTATGGCCCACCATAATTTTAGCTTATAGGATTCCACATCACATGATCATTCGAATTAGTTGCCCATAACATGTGTACGAAGGTGCACACGATGCCTAGGTGCACAGCTGAGCATGACTCATATATATATATATATATATATATATATATATATATATATATATATATATATATATAAGAGTAAGTTTTCGTACATGATACGTTTAAACTGGGACTCATAATTTGTACGGTTCAGTTTTGGAATTTTTAGTAACTTTTAATTGCCAGAGTATCACCTTTTGCCAGAGTATCAAAGTATTTCTCGTGTTTTTTATACTCTGGTTGTTGCGATTGTCTAACTTTCCACGTGTTTGCATATTTCGAAAGAAGATGGAGATGGTTGGAAACTGGCCAATCACATGATGCTTTTATGTTTGGATATGATTATGCCTTGCATTTTTTACTAGTTAATTAGATAAGTGAGTAGCTGGCTCACATCCACCATCAAAGATGGTGCACACGTGTGTCAATCCAGACTGTACAGATGTTGGCACGCATGGCCATTGATTTTCATGGCTCTTGCTGCCACGGGGGCAAGTGACAAATCTCCACGGAGAAGTGAGCCTTGCAGGCAAAGGCAAACATGGGACACAGATTGGCTACTGCCCTGCCTCCGGCCAATGGCTGATGGTCGGTCCTCTGTGTGCCCCACCATGATGTATGTGTTTCATCCATGCCGTCCATCTATTTTTATAGATCATTTTATGAAACGAGACCAAAAACGAGGTACATCCAAATCTCAAGTGTATCACATTACAGAAACAGTATTGAATGAACTTTGACCATTAAAAACTTTCTGGGCCATAAAAGTTTTGGATTAATATGATATTTGTTTTTTCCCTTCATCTTGGTCTATATGACCTATTCAATAGATTGGATGTCAAATAAACAGTACAGTCAGCCTTGGGAGGATTTTAATGGTGGATATCCAATAACTATTGTTTTCCTATGGTGTGTCCCACCTTAGATTTATATCCCTCTCATTTTTGGAATCTAAAACTAAAATGATCTTTAAAAATGGACAAACGGAATGGATGAAGCAATTACATCATGGTGGGGCCCACAGAGCACCGACAATCAGCCACCGGGCAGGTGGCAGGGGAGTAGCCAATCCGTTTCCCAAAACATGAGTGCCGTACCATCTTCCAGCTAACATGAGAATATTGCATGACGTCCGTACCATGGAAGTGGTGGGCCCCTCTTTCGATATCTAAGGTCCAATAGCTGAAAATGAAAGAGAAGTAGGGAGATATTATTTGGTAAACACACATTATCATCAACATCATCATCATCAACATCATCCCAATTAATTGGGGTAAATTGTACGGGGAATGCTGAAGCCCAAATCAAAACCATCCAATTTGGTTGATGACATCTGGCCCATGAGAATGGCCCTATCTGATAGCCATAAGATGGGAGAGTGTCGTAGTGATCACGTCCGCATGGGATGGTCACAGGAGAATGGTAAAAGAGACGCCTGGGCAATTGTTGTCATGGCCTCTGTAACACTAGCGATCCCTGTATGTGGCATTATGCAAGGAAACGCCTCTTAAACGACGATTCCTATTTTCTAGACAGCAGTAACCGTACTATCATACTTTCCACCGGTGTAGGGCCCATCATGATGGGTGATTGCCACCCAAACCGTCCTTTAGATGCTCCATCCCACATTAGGCCAAATTCTAAAAATTCACCTAGAAGCTTCCATATGAAATGTGGACAAAGCTAAAGCCATTCCAAAAGCTCAAATGAGAGTCTCGTGTCAAATAAACAGTTTGACACAGGGATGGACATGATAAGGTTAATCACAATTATAGGTGAGCAAAATAGATCCGATCCGGTGGATCTGACCTGATCCGACCCGATCAGAACTGAACCGACGGTCTGAATCGGTGCAGATCGGGTAGTCCCATTCAAATCCGAAATTTATTCAGGTCAAGTTCGGATTAGCCCTGATCTGACAAGACCCAACCCGAAAACTGCTACGAATGGATCCAGACTGATCCGATCCTACCCGATCTGGTATGGTCCGCTTGAGCTTTGGATATACATCAAGGAATGATCATGGTCCCGAGAGGAGTGTATATAGATGGTGCCATTTGTGGTCTTCCATGGCTTGTAGGCTTTGCTTGGCCCATTGGTATGGGCCGATCGAGATGATCTGTGGCTCGTATGCATCAGGGTTGCCCTGGCGAATGCTTCTTAGGATGCAATAGATGGTACATGGATCAATCTGTGATGGACGACTCCCAATGCTTTGGGTCCTTTTGATGAAGGAGTTCACCCATGCATCATGATGGTGATCTTCTACTTCTTCTATTTGCTCCTTTCCTTTATCCATCTGATAGTGAAAAATTCTACACCTGAAAGAGTGTATGTAAGATGGCAAGAGAAAATGCAAGGACTTCGACGGTTTCGTGCAACTGGTCAGGGATTGCATGTACACCTTCCCTTCCATATGTTGGAAGAAAGGTTACATCAACCATCCATTGGGACCTTTACATGCTTCTTCACACTTGGTTATATGATTTTGGGTTCAACCATCATTTTGGGTTCAACCACTAAAACAATATGCAAAAACGAATGGACGGCATGAATAAATCACATGCATTCAACGTGAGCCCCAACAGAACTTAATGTGTACAATAGCAAAAGAATTTGCTAGTGTACCGCACATAGCTATGATGCAATAAGTGTAGCCGTGTAGGTACGTGTTGTGCCAAGACAATGCTCCTCGAGTTGTATGAACGGTTCAAAGGAGATCAAAGTTATATGGCTTTATAGTAATGTATTTATTATATTTGCACCGTTCATATATATTTACAATCATTTTAAAGCATTATCCAAAAAAAAATGGATCATATCTAAAGATCATTTGGACCACACTTAAATAGCAACTGAGAATGATATTTACCTTTAAACAATTTGTAGGGCTCACCATAACGTTTATTTTCCATCCAATCTGTTCACGAGGTCACAAAGACCTCAATTAATAGGAAAAAAAATTGAAATCATCCAAAACTTCCGTCTGTGACCCCAAAAGGATTTCAATGATAGATGTTCAATCTTCATTGCTTTTTTCAGTGTGGCCCACTTAATAGTTAGATCTATCTTATTTTTCGTCTTAAGCCTTAAAACATGCTCGCCAGATAGATGGACGGTTTTGATATAACACAAGCACCATGATCAGACTCTCCTAACTTGCTAACGTCAGTACATGTATACTACCAACGTTGACACTGACACCCGTTCACAACTGTGTTATTGCTGTAACTTTTCAAGCCTCTGTCTATCTCTGTATTGTACGAACGGCTCAAACAACTTCAACATGGCCCCACAATAATGTATTTACTATATCCATACCGTTTAATCATTTTTCATAATTATTTTAAAGCATTTGGTAAAAAAATGAACCATATCAAAAGCTCAAATGGACCACACTGAAAATAGTAATGAGGATAATGATTTTCACCGTTAAAAAATTCGGATCGTACCTAATCCGATCCAACTCGGTTTCCGTGACCAAGTCGGACTCGGATCGGGTCAGGTCAACCATACATCGGATCGATTCGACTCCGATGGCCTAGACTCGATGCCGGATTGGATTGGGTTCGGATCCGGCCACTTAGATTTCAGCCCAAATTGGGTTGGATCGAATCCGGTCCGACTCGGTCTGATGCCTAGCTCTAATCACAGTCTTCCGCAAGATAATGACTTTGAATCTATGAAGCTTCTCTTAATTCCTTATGGAGACTTTTTGAATCCACCGGAAAAAGTAAGAAAATAAAAATAATATTCATCGAAATATATAAATTGATTGATGTTGTTGATGCAAAAAACTGGTGAGCCTTCTCTCATTTTCCCACCTGCACAGAATGAAACAAAGGAGAACCTGGCTAGAGCCGGAGACCCTCCAATGCCAAAGTCAGTGATAAGAACTTATACGAGAGTTTTTGTGTCACGCCCCAAAATTCGGGTACCCGAATAGGATGTCCAGGACTCAAATTCCAGACCCGTGATCTGTATAAATAAAATAAAATAAAATGAAAAGATAAGTTATGACAATTTCATACACATTTCATTTTCTCCCATCATATCCCAAAACTTTAAAATTTAAACACATACTAAGATCACTAATTACATAATCCATTATTACATCAATGCATACTTATTTAACTTGAAGTAAGAAAATCAAGTTAAACATTACTACATTTAGAGTTCTAAAATAAAATAAACTTTATCCTATGTAGAATGACATGCCACGTGCATCTAACCACATTCCATGCTCCATTACTAATAGTAGTACCCTGCATTTTCAAAATATTCATAACTTGAAACGGTTAAAAATAATGAGTTGACAACTCAATAGGATCACATCAATCCCGAGTTGAAAATCTCACAAATATTACCAAATTTAATCTCGACTATTAATAAAAAATAAGACAAACATTGGATGAAAAATCATAGTAAATAATTTGACATTCATGAATATGAAATGAATAAATTATTAAACATAGCTTTTCTAAAAATACTAAGATTTTGGAGTGGACAAAACACTCATTTGTGCTGATCCTTTTAGGGGATGACCCACGGCAGAGCACCGGTGTTGATCCTTTCAGGGTATGACCCTCAGCAGAGCACCGGTATAACCTTTTAGGGACAAAAGCCCAGGGCAGTGCACCCGTGTATACTAATCCTTTTAGGGAATCACCCAGGGCAGAGCACCTGTAAAAATCATTGCATAAAAAAAATAAATCACATAAAATGCATCTAACTTATAAAGAAATATGACAGATATAATGTCAATGTTCACATAATGAATATTCATTATTACCATCAGAATATTAAATGGGAAATAAGTAATAATATCTGCATTGGTTCATTCAAATAAATAAAAATAAAAATCTCAATGTATAGATTATATAAGGCAGTTACTTATGAATTTTTCAATAGGGAATGATTACCTACCTGATATGAAAAAATAGTGTGATGGGAGGAAAAATAATCTGAAGCAATGCCGTATACTAACTTGGATTGATCAACTCCGAACTCGATGTTGAACCCTCACGGATACTCTCCCTTCCCTTGAGCTCTCTTTTTCTTCTCACAGATTTTCTCTCTGGTTTTCTCTCGATAGCATGAGAAATACGTAAAAAAATGAAGTCAGGTGAGTTGGCGGGTTTTGAGTTTAATAAATGGTTTAGATTGAGGAATGGGTCCCACCATGATGATGATAATCATGGTGGATGGGTTCCCATCCGCAACTATATTGCTGAGAAGTGGGAAAGAGAGAGAGAGAGTTGTGGAGGAGAGGGCTTGTTTGTGGGTGACGTGCATCAGCACGTCACTTGCTTTGCATTTTTTTTTTAAAGAATGGGCCCCACAAGAATCATGTGATAAATCCACACCGCTCATTCATTATGCTAATCAAAGTTAGGGCATGAGCCCAAAAATGAGGGCCTTCCACAGCTCAGGTGGGTCACACCAACGACAATAGTGGAACTCACCGTTAAAAAAAAGAAGGGAGTATTACATTTTGAGAAGAGTTTTCTGCGTACATCTGAGCTTGGAGATTCCTGTTTTTATAGGAATAAGAGAATCCCATCGTGTAGGGATTTTTCCCTTAATATCTTGCAGATTTGATTTCAATCCGTTTTTTTGTCTCTACCTGATCCCGAGATCTTCGGGGTTAGGGATCCTTTTAAGAGATTTTCGAAACAGCGTTTTCATTTACACTGTCTTTTCCTTGCTCGGCCTAATTCTGACCGACTTTAATAACGAGTTAGTCTAAGCCATCTTTATGGATCAAGTTGCTCGTCATTTGTCGGGCGAGATGGGGCCGATCCGTAGTCGACATCCTCTCTTACCCCGATAGCCGACCTTATAACCAACCTAATTTGGGTTGGTTTTGTAGTAGGTCGAGTGGCTTTAAGTGGCTTTTACGCCTTAGGCCTTTATCAGCTTCAGATGTTGCTTCCTCGTTTTCCGAGTCAACTTCATGCATCTTATATAATTTTCTTTTGGCTCGTGACTTTATTAGTCTCGGTCGAGGTTTATTCCCTGCGATCCGAGCTAAGTCATTCCTTTAGGCTTTTTATTTCTCTGCTTCGGTCTGGCTTATTTCCTCGGAATCCCAGGCCGTGTTAGTAGAGTTAGTCTATTCCATAACTGGGTCTCCGGACTTGTTATATTTTTTTCCAACAGATGTCTTGAAATAAATAAATCTACAACCATTTAAATAGGAATATCAAGCCTTAGAAGCGGTTTTAGAATTAAAGTATAACTAAAACTCCTTAAAACTCGTAACTTACTATAAATAATAAATTTACTATTTATAATAAGTATCCTATGTGGCTTAACTATAATATTCCGTTAATTTTTCTAAACACTTTTCATGTTAAACACAACTCCTGAATACTTATAATTAAACTAAAATTAATTATAACTAGTAAAAACGGAAATAAAATGAGTTTTTGACTATCAATCTAATGGAATCTCGCAAATTCGGTATGGGCAACCCAGTGTCACCGAGTTGTTTGGCTAAAGAAACTTCTCCTATCCTAGAATCATATATAGTGCGTTTAGTAACTCATTCTAATTTACGAGATATGCCTATTTTAAGGTCATGATGCTCTCGATGACTTCCGCTTCCTATTGGGCTTTCTCTGGTCCATCTTGGACATGAAAGTGTCCATGACCCGCTCTACATCATAGTTGATCCAAAAGCTTGATGACCAGTGGAAAAATATATTAAGGTGGATTTGAACATACAACCACCAGTGGCTCTAAAGCCCGGGGATTCTGACATAAGACTTTTCATTTTTAAACAATCATTTTTCCCTTAAAAAGAAGAAAGAGCCATTAGAAGATTGCATATCAATGTATATTAAGAGATTTTTAGTGCAGTGATAGTTTGATATGGTATTAAAGGAGAAGGTAAAGTTATTAACTCTTAATAACAACAAATATAACTCTATTAATATATTTTTTCAAAAGGGCAAGCCCGACCTATTTATGTGTAAGTGTCCTTTTACCTTTGATCCGTATATTCTCACGCAGAGTTCTACCCTGCATGTGTAAGGAGTCTCCTAAACTTTAGAGGGGATAGATTAGATACCGTACAAGGCCTTCACGGGCAGGGAGAATGACTGATGATTGGCATCAACTCGTGGATTATTTGTTAGGACTAAGGACCGTTTATTTGGTGCAGATGAATTGACACAAAAATTAAATTGAATTGAGGATTGTGATTCTTTAATTAGCTATGCAATCAAATAGACGACTGAAATGAACAATACCAGCTCAACCAATAAGTGTCCATTTATGGCTATTGTAATCCAATCAATCTGGTTTCTGGTCTACACCCTTCTACAATGCCTCATACAATCTGAATGGTCTTATATTGAAGTGAGTATATACCATGTGCACGATGACTGTGTCTGCGTGTATATAAGATGACTCCTCACATTGCTCACCATCAACGATCTGTCCAGGTGGTCCCATACAAGGGCCTCTGTATAAGCACGTGGAATTCAACAATATACATGGGCCAAGCAACATAAGGCCACAACGTTACAGCTTTACGATCCTGACCATTAAATCATGGCCATTGGGTTGAACCGCTTCAGGTTAGGTAAAGTCGGACTGATTCATCAGAACACGCCGGCCGTGAATAAGACATGTATCTCTCTATAGTCCATGTCAGCGCATATGATAATGTGCTGTTCGGCACCTTTCCTAACTCACAAGATTTTGTAAAAATGACACCTACCAAAAAGTTATTAATTCTAGTTGTGGGACATCTTTCCATACCAGAAATCCGGTAAAAAGTAACGTACGAGACAAGCCCAAGAAAATTATTAAAGGGCAACTGTTATTTAGCCAAGACCATGACTCAAAAAGTTAGGCAAGAATAAAGGCTATGTTTGGATGTATAAAATTATAAATTGAAACTACCAAAGGAAGTACACAATTCTATATTGAAACTTGTGCAGCATCATTCCAATCTGAGGCTATGTTGGTTACATAGAATCTAAGAAAAAACATGAAAAAAGTTATTATTATATCTGTTGGATTTGATTACTTTTGGTTTAATGGCGTATGGCCTTGATAAATTAGAATAATTGAACAGGATTTATGTAGCCAACTTAATTAGTTAAAATAAGGTTAAGATGAACACTATTGAAGAAATGATATCTATTTAGGAATTATGTTTCGATAGTAAGTGGAATTCTCGTATTCATTAAATAATCATCTCCTCATATAATGTACTAGATAATCTTAATTATTATAAAATTAATGATTACTATGTGAAATTCATAGCTTTTTAATTATTTATACAACACAAAATGTCAAATCAAAGTGCAAAGCTTTTCTCTCCTTCAATAAGATATCCATACTTTTTATACATTATGATAGGGTTGTCTCGTACCTGATACAAGGGATACAACCCAATTTCTTTGGTAACCGATATGATGAGCCGAATCTGATTTCAAGTACTTGGCTCTCAAGAATCTATTTGTTGACCACCTAGAATTGGTCCCAGACCCAAGTGCATGTCCATAACAGAAACATGCCCTTTGTATGGTTTTGAAATAAAATAGATACAATTAAACAAAGAATAGAAGTAATTTTTTTATTTTTTAAAAAATAAAAATCATACATTCCAGTACTGATTGGTATCCGAGTCAGGTATGAAACCCAATACGATTTCCAACAGGGATTTAAATCCGTAGATCTGAATCAATCCAAAAACTGATTAAATCAGGTCAGGCACTTTGGGTATGGTCAGATTCAGGTGTGCCCATCAAGAACCCTGCTAGGTAGCAGCCTGTTTATGACTTTGTTTATTGGGTTTGACCTTCATTCCCTAGTCTGGCGGCCATAAATGGTCTGGTGTCACATTTTAATATTTTGGCCATACGTGGTCCATTTATTTAGTGGGCAAGACTCATTTTATCTTGATAAAGGCCCACATCAAGAAATCCATGGACATTCAAGCTATCCAATTGTCATCTAACCTGCCCAGTGTCGTTATTCTATGGGACTAGTCCATAAGGGTCCGTTTGATCGCACCCTGCAAAGGGGAGTTTGGGGATGTAAACCCTCTTTTGAGGCAAACCGTTATATATATATATATATATATATATATATATATATATATATATATATATATATATATATATATATATATATATATATATATATATATATATAACTGCGTTTGGATTTACTCTGCAAAACCCCTATTTCATGATCTGCTTGACAAAACAGGTGTTAAAATGCTGAATCGACAAAAACCAACCTGATTGATTTTCGTCCAGTCAGACTGAAAAAATAAGCTTGAACTTACATAGAGATCCCCTCTTTGTGCAATTGTATGCAAACGAGCCCTACGTGGGGCAATGGTTCGGCTCAAGGCCGGGGAAAGGTCAGACCCTCCCCATTACTAATGGCACGAATTGATCAGTCTCAGGTGTGACCCATACAACAAACTGGCCTTTGTTGAGCCCAAGCCCACCCACGATATCATATGGACCTGCTATTGGGCTCGAGTCTGGCATTCATGGATATTTTTGCAAAATTACGCTCAGGTCCAGCCTATTTATTAATGGGTCTTCAATTCCTGGACCATCCCAAACCCAAGGGCGGCTATTGCGGGTCCAAACCGATCCATATACGGCCAGAACCAGAACCCAACAGCCAGCTTGCTTGTTGCTGCCCGTATGTGATGAAACGTGATGAAACGAGTAACCTATCAGTTTTATGCAGAAATCAATTTACCGAACCATATTTCAAAAACTCAAAAGACAGTTATCAATGTATGGACGTGTCAGGTCAATTTGACGACTCTATCGGGTCTTTAGACAACCTTGCATGTTTGATTCCCATTCTCCAAATGTTTACTTTTGATACAAAAACACGTTGACCCAACCTGTGACTCAATCAAGTCATGCCATGTGTATTGATTTTGCTGAGTTTTCAAGCTGACTCGACAGGCATTGTCAAGTCCCGACCGAATCACGTGAACTAGTGAGTTTCCATGAGTGACAGCTCAAAATCTCATCAATTCAAGTTGACTCGGCCTGATTTTTGAGTCAACCCACCGAGTTTTAGATATATGCACCAAACCATGATGCAACAGTTAAACTAGGCAAAGTGAAAGAATGGGTCAGTTAATCACACCTGCAGTTTCAGGACACTCAAAAGGAGCCCAAGCCCATTTCTCCCATTTAATTCAAGGTGAATTATTGAAAATGCCCAGAGATAGTGGACCACATAAACCACAAAATCAAAAAAAATTTACACAATCGAAATCAATGTCTTTTGTACCATAGGAAAATACACATACAATCCCAACCATAAAAACAGCTACATGCACAAAACCATCTCACCTTATAAATCATAAACCTGTTTCCCAGTGAACTTGACCTCGATTGGGCTAACATTCTTGCCGATGGACCGGAAGTTCAGGCCCACCCCTTGACGGCCTGGATTGACCTTCTCGGGGTAGACCCCATCCTTGGGGTGGAGGTACTGGACCTCTCCATTAGGGAAGACTCGATAGAACTGGTATTGGATCTTGTACTTAGATCTGAGCCTGGTTCCAAGTGCCAGGCATTGCTCCTTCCTAGCCAGTTTGAGCAAGTTGGGTCCTTGTCTCATGATGGCGGCCCCACCAGTGGGCATCTCAAAGATCTGTTCCTTTGGCGAGTCCCACGTGATAACATAGAACTCTTCGACTTGCGCCTTACGTAGCAATCCTCCAGTGCTACCACCAAAGATGGGTGATGGGGTGTTTGGGTCTAGTTCTGGTGGGGTGAAGCCCACTGGAGCCTCGACCTTCTCTTCAGTGGCAGCCACTTTCACGGTGCGGGCTGCGGAGAGGTTGGTGGTCCGAGGGCTGGCAAATGGAACAGTTAGAGATGGTTTAACTTGAATGGCACGGTGGGACGGCTTCGATGTGGAGATGGTGGTGGGGGTGAAGAGGGTGGATTGGGTTGCCATGGCCATGGATGGTTGGAGATGGTGAGGTGGGGTGTGCAAGGATAACATGGAGATGGTTTTGTGGGTGAATTTAGATGAGTGGTGTACATGGTATTGGATAAGGTGATATGTGTTGGACCAATGGGTGTGTGTGATTTTGATATGCATTCTTACCCACACCTAGTCCTCTTCCTTTTTTAGAATTGATTGTTTCTCTCTCTTTTTCTTGTATTTTTTATTTTTATTTAATGAAGGTCGGTATGGTAGTCTGTGGGAATACCCATAGATGAACACAATGGAATATTTTTTTAGACAAGTTTTATAAGAATAAATTTTAAGGGTTAGATCCACCCCCATATGCCTACTCATGTGATAGGTGGGACTTTTATCAAGTGGGCCACTCGTGCTGTGTCTTGTCTAAACTGTTAGATTATGTGTGGCTCATCAAATCATCATGGACACAAACAGATGATTGATTCTCGTGATTATGGGATGTATGTACGTTGTGCATGCAAAGATGCTGCTATACATTTTGTTTGGGTCCCAGTCGAGTCATGACTAGCTCGATTTGAGGGTGAATCGGCCAGACTTGCACGAGTCGGGGGAAATAGGGGGCGACCTGTGGTGTTGAACCGGATACCGACCGACCGACCCTAGAGCCATCAATCCATGGGTGAACCTAATGGGTGGTCCCATTGATGACTGAGACGCATTTAAACGCTAATGGATAATAAAAGCTTCAGTGTGCCCAAGGTCTACTGAAATCAAGCCCTCCTTAATCTATTAGTATGGTGCTGGCATAACTAGCATGTCTTGTTAACCGATTACAAAATGCCATAACTCAGTTGACTCACTGAGCCACAAGAAAATCAATGAATAAGAAGGTCGATTTAAATGTCATGAACCAATGGTTAGTTTCGTTTTGATCACCTGATTATTATTGTGTTGGTGGATTTCTAATTTTGAAAATGCAAACCCTATTTCAATAAACAATTGTCCACAAATCAAAGGTTAGGATTGCTTCCATTTTCAGACTATGACATAACAACAATGGGTTCCACAATTTAAATGTTGGACTAATTTAAGTTAATGTGTGTGCCGTGTGTTCTGAGAGCCTCCTACTATAATAGAGAGTATCAGGTAAATCCCCTTCTGCATAACTCTCACATATCTTGTTTACATGGTAACAAAATGCTATATGACTCAGTTGGATCCCTGAATCACAAGAAAACACTCAGATCAGTGTCAACTTGGATCTGACTGTTACAAATTGAACATAAGGATCAGCCAACAGATCCCAAGGAAACCGAGCTACAAGCTCCAAACCCAGGTCCCAGTCAGACTGGATCTGCCATACGATTGCGTCCAGCCGCCCTAATTGCAGCTTTAAATGTGAATCATCAACCTTCGTATCTCAACCATCCTTTGGCAGACTCTGACGGGACATCTTATTATTGGATAATCTGCAGCACGAAACTTTCTTAATGGAGGCCACGAATGGAATTCTACTAATTCCTTTTATTCAATTTCTTCCGAGGAATCCTAGTGGCTATGAGCTTCGTTTGAGGCCTGGAAATGATTTTGGGTTCTCTTCTACTACTATCTCTTTTTCTGGTTTTCTAGGGAGTAAAATATATCAGTTAATGGCAAACCAAACCTGTTACAACCAGAATGAAGGGGCCTTGTCACATTACACTCCAGCTCGGCCAGGCCACCCATCTGACCAATCACAGTACTGCTCATTTTTCAGGGGCCGTTTTGAGGGGAGTAAATGAAGGTAGATAGGGGAATTTGGGGGTTAAATGGAGGTAAATGGCATTTGATGTGTTTGGACGAGAGTAGATGCATGCAAATTAAATGAAACGGAAGTAAATGGGCCAGTAAATGAAATCCTCTTTTTGATAGAAGATTTAGAAGTAAATGGAGTAAAATGACTTTTTGAGATCCCTTTGGAGAGTCGGACGAGTAAACAAAGATGCTGCTACACATGTCCGCCATACTTGGAGCATGCTAATGATACTCCAAAATAATTCAACTATTGACTACATCACTAAAATCACATTAATAGAATGATCCAAATCGTCCAAAGGTTGGCCATCTAAATATTACATGTACACTAATTTGAGTATTAAAGCTAATTTGAGATATCACATATGTTTTTGTGAATATATTGAAAAATTCCAATGCATTCCGATTCCTCCAAACAAAATATTTTGATTTCAAATGCATTGCATTTACTCCCGTCCAAGCGCAATTAAGAAAGCCATTAATTCCCAATTCATTTACCTCTAATTCTGTTTCCTACTTACCTCCATTTACAAGCTCCCAATCGATCCCTAGAAGAATTAGTTCAAAATTTAATTAGAATTATGGGAAACAAAAAACAAAAGTAAATTGCATTGTTCAAAAAAAAATTCTATACATACACCGATATCACAGTCATTACTGACTGAATTTCAAGGTAAGCGAACACACAGATGCTGTGATACAAGGACTCTGAACACGGCCATCTTGATTAATAATAAAACAGAACTAACCTAGGAAGAAGCCATGTCTTTAACTTCTTTGGCTCCGGAGCTGTATGCACCCAATGATTAACTGATCATGAGCTACAATGTTTAGGATGATTGGTTCTCGTTTGGCATGGGCATTAACCGCAGTCTTTCCTCTGAGGCCTGATTCCCACCAACGCCTTTTTCTTCTGATAGAAGTGACTGTAAGTCGCTCCCATTCGCTAGGCTGTTGAATTCCACTGCCTTGGATGGCATGGCCGGATACCGCCGCTGACAGAGCGTCATCAGCCTCTTCACAGACTGCAAGTATTTGCGAGTTGTCTCATCGTTCATGATGTGGGCCACACTGTTAGTGTAGATCTTCTCACGTGCAGAACGCTCGTGGATGCCAACCATGGTCACACCAATGGGCCAGGGCGCGTTTCCAATGGCCATCTTGATGTACTGGTCCATCGCAGCCAAGTAATCTCGTTTCATGCAGCACTCAACAACCACCAGCAAAGCTTGACGGATATCATCCGGAAGAACCTGTGAGAGGATAAAAGCTCATATCAATAAAAAGGTTTCATCCTTCTATTCTGTTCTAACTTGGACACAAATCACAAATTCTTTATAGAAAGTGATTCTGAAGGTGTTGAGTTGAGGTTAGGGCTGCAAACCCCAGTTTGGGTCCGGTTGTCAAGGTCCTCAGGTTGGGCTCAGGTTGAAAAAAACCAACCCGATTTTAAATCAGGTTGGGTTCGGGTTGAGCAAATTCAGGTTGGGTTCGGAATAATCACATATATTTGGGTTGGGTTGGAATTCTGGTGGGGTCAGGTTGCGGGTTGGGCCCTCTTGAGGTCAGGTTGGACTCTGGTGATCCTCAACCCAACCTAAACACCCATGATTGATGTAGAGTTTCCATCCACCTAGAATGTTTTTTAATTTTTTATTCAGAGGTTGGTCCACCTAGAATGCTGGCCCAAAAAATCCAATTCAACCAATTCGATATC
This sequence comes from Magnolia kwangsiensis, assembly GCA_037074715.1. Taxonomy (NCBI): domain Eukaryota; kingdom Viridiplantae; phylum Streptophyta; class Magnoliopsida; order Magnoliales; family Magnoliaceae; genus Magnolia; species Magnolia kwangsiensis. The sequence goes on from CM073581.1 coordinate 107,023,691, forward strand.
TCGCTCAGAAGGCAGTATATGCTTGATCAAGAGACTGCTTCATCCTTTTGGACCCAGCAGGTGGCACTCACCTTTTCAACAACCTGATATGGTGACGGCACCTTGAAATGGGCGATTGCCAAATATCGTCCCTCAGATGTAGCCAACCAATGGAGACAGTCAACAGTGCACATTCAGCGTGGGCCAAATCAGATGGTTAGAATCATCTGACAATGGAGATTTGGGGGTATCTTTCATCCAGCATGGTCCCAAAAACATATGAACATTGATTTATTTATTTTTTGTGTGAATATTCATTATGTTTGAGAGTACTGGTCCAGATCTAGAGACCACCTCTTTCACCAGCCTATCCACAGGCTATTTGTCTCTCTTAACATTGTTAACAGTCACTAAACCGCTGGTGCAAATCTTAACCGCTTCGTCTGAGTATTCACAAACTCCAATGGATACTAACGCAAGGATAATCAGCCCAAGGGCATTTTCGAATCCCCAACTGGCTGGTCCCCATCCCACCCCTATTATCATCTTGCAAAGTTTGACATTTTTTTATATTGGCGTAATAGGGGCTGGGGGTTGGTCTGGTCTGGTCCTAACTGACAAAAAACTTGAAAACAAGTGTTCAGGAGCAAAATACTCCTGATCCTATCCAATCGGATGATCTCAGGGACATCTCGTGTCAAGTGGCTTGTCCAGTTGTCTACACTAATTGACGGCTAAGGGCCTGTTTGATTTTCCATGATACATGTAAATCTTGGTAAATAAGTAATTATTACCTTTTCACCTTGTTTGAAAATATGACAGTAATTCCACCTTGAAAATCGAAATAAAAGTGTTGACTTAAATATGTGGACCCCACCGTAATGTATATGATATATCCACACTGTCCATCTATTTTATTAGAACATTTTGGAGCATGAACCGAAAAATGAGGCAGATCCAACACTCAAATGGTCCACACGAAAGGAAACAGTGGCCTTAATTCGTCCTCCATTGAAAGTTATTTTCTTCACTAGGCCCACATTAAGGTTTCTTCATCATCTAACCCGTTCATAGGGTCACACAGATATAAATAAGGGGAAAACACAAATATCAGCTTGATCCAAAACTTTGAAGGGCCCCAAGAAGTTTTTAATGGTAGGTGTTCGATTCTCATTGTTTCCTATGGTGTGGTCCACTTGAGCTTTGGATCTGCCTCATTTTTTTTTTCATGCCATAAATTCGGTTGGCATAACAAATGAGGGGCGTGGATAAGTAACATACATCACGATGGGCCGCACATTGATGTTGTAAATTTATCGATTTAAGTGTTAAAAAAGTAAGTTGTCACATCCGTATTGGGAAAGATGTGGTAATTACCTAAGTAAATAATTATTACCCATTTACATGATAATTACACTTGAGCCGATAAATCAAACAGGCCCTAAAGGTAAAGAAGTGAGAGGTTCAAATTTGAAGGGAAACAATCGGACGGTTAATATACCTTCTCAGTTAATTTTTTTGGTCCATTCACAGTTGAATCAACAATTTCACATCAAATTTTCTTTTTCCCTCCAGCTGAATTCTAGATCTAGGAATATTATAACATTCTTTTTCCTTCTTTTTTTTAATCATACTTTCTTTAGGCATCAAGGAAAAGAAAAACTCCATTTTAGGATGAAGCATCATTCCTCATTGATTTCCACTCATCATCTCAAGCTTTAAGGAAGACTTTCTAAGCATGTGGTCAAACAAGGCAAGAAATATACTTATATGCATTTACCCAAAAATTTATAAATAATTTTATTTATTATTATTTTTTTTTTAGAAAGGAAAAGTTGGTAACTGTTACTCTCAATAAAACATGAAGATAGAAAATATGACAATCAATGGCCCAATTTAAATGGTTTCAAGAGGAAGTTTCTTGGCCATTAGACCAAGGATTTAAGAAATGGATGGTTGGAATGCATGGATGTATAAAGAATAAGTGTGAAGGATAAGTTGTCAATGTTTTTGAATGGAAAATGAGAAGTAAAGGTTTCCTCACTTTTCTTGGATGCAGATCATATTCAAAAAGCAAGTGAGCATCATGAGTGCCGCTTGTTCTTGCTCATATTGCAGTTTTGGTTGAAAGCAAGGAGAAACCCTGGGATGGTCCCATCCATTGATACAAGAACACTGCTTCTTCTTCTTTTTTTTTTGAACATTGACAAATTTATTGATAAAAGGCCAAAGCCTAAAGAATACAACCAACCAAAAGCAGAAAAGACAAAACACTATGATTACAAATCTATCCAGATATTGGAGAACTAATCAGCCACAATAATCCTAGGCTCCTAGCTTCGATCACCCATTCCATCACCAGCTCTTTAGCCATTTTGCAAACCTCCGAAGAAGAACACTACGATACAAAAACACTGCTGTTTTATGGTTTTTACCATGGCAACACTCGGAGACACTTGGACACTCCCCACAAGGCACAACCCCAAAATACATATGGAGCAAATTCCAGGTGACATCATAGAAATATGTGCCATGTGTCAGACACTTTACATGTGGTGCCCCAAAGTATATATGCTCAATAATTTTTTATGTGAAATGAGAAACTTATATCAATAAAAGAATACAACTACAAAACTATGATAAGAGTTCCCCATACAAATTGTGTCTTGGTGGACCCCTTTCATGAGGATGAAGGCATTCTACAAGTGAGCATTCTACAAGTGAGCTCTCAGGTCTATAGAAGGCAATGTTAAGCCTAGTCATGAAAGGCATCATTTCATCAAATACAGAATCCAGCCCCACAGCTCAAAGGATTTAGTAGAAGCCCCATTCTCAACCACATATAAACCTTGCAACAAACTGACAATTATTCAAAGCCCCTTCATGAAGATCCTTTGCTTTAGAATCCCAGATGTCACGAGCCCCAACCAGGTCAGAGAACACCCAAACATTTTGCCTTGTTAATCGCCGACAATTAGAGGTGTACACGAACCTAGCTAGCTCGGTTAGCTCGCTCGACTCAACTCGAAAAAGCTCGATTCAACTCGGTTCAAAGCTGAGTTCAAGCCGAGTCGAGCTGATTTTTTGAGCACGAAAATGAGTTCGAGTTGGCCCCAACTCAACTCGACTCGGATCGAACCTAGCTCGAATTGAACTTAGATCGAACCAGTTCGGTGAATCGGTTACTTTGATATTGATGTTGCTCACCAAGTGTTTGATGAAATGACTCAAAGAAGTGTGGCTGGTGGCAAAGAAGGTATGTATATGAAACCAACACCCTTTTTTTCTCGATTTTTATGTTGCTTAGAAGGTGTTTGATAAAATACCTGTAAAACCATTGCTGATGTCTCAAATACAGTGAGATTTTGAAGGTGCAGTCCAGGTGTTTGTGAAAATGCTGCAATGGCGAACTCAGCTCGAACTGGCCTGAGCTGCTGACCGAGCCAAGCCAAGCCAAGCTGGCTAGTCAGGCTCGAGGACCGAGCCAAGTTCGAGCTGAGGTCAGCAAGTGGTCGAGCCGAGGCCAGCTTGACTCGGTTCGACTCGATGTACACCCCTACCAACAATGCCCCCTATCCCAGCAAGACCTTCCATAGAGGACCAAATACTTTCCACAACCAACTTTAGACTCCAATCGACTAGCAAGGAATTGGAATCTCTCAATCAATTCGCTTATTTGGGATCCATGATCACATTAAGTTTGTCCGACTAGAATGAAAAATCTTCCCCAACACCATTAATCTCTATCTACACAAGAGCCTAACCTACCAAATAACTCTTAATTTTCGTGAAAATTGTTGCATTGACAACCTTCAAATTCGTCCATTTCGTTTTCAAGATGTCCCAAAGAATTTGCCACACCAAATTGTCACTTTCCCCAAATGGCTCCCCTTGCCATCCTTCAAGCACATCTATGATGCTCTTATGAAGAACCCAACATAAATCAAGGAGACTAAAAAAAGCCCCTGTATTTCGATAGCTATTGTGGCACTTCCAAAAAGAAAAGGGAAAGAAGATGATCAACCGATTCCTCCAACTCTTTGCACATGAAGCATAGGAGATGATGCTTCTGATGTTGATGATGATCCATGGTACGGAATTTGTTCGCCGCCTACCATCCAACAAAAATCAACTACCTCCAGAAGATAGGTTTTCCACAAACAAGACTGCACTGGGGATACATCTCTCTATCGAAAGAAGCAAGATTCTAAATATCCAATAAGATATGAGCCCTATTGGCTTGTATCCTATTAGTAATTTAGGTGGCCGATGCAAGGCCCAATATTGATATTTGAAAGAGTTTTTTTTTTTTTCATATAGTCCCCTACATTTTCTGACAACTACAGATGTCTCCCTTTCATTTCAGGATTTAAACAAATGCCACCTAACATTTCCTAACAATGCCAAATACCCATCCCTCCCTTGGTGACAGTCGTGTGACATCTGACATGGCTTTGTGCGTGTGTGCGTGTGTGCGTGTGTGTGTGTGTGTGAAATGACGATAATGCCCTAAGTGCAATGACCAAATATTTGATACAGCATGTAACCAATAAATCCATCCGAGAAGCTAATTTTCCGCCATTGCTAGCTATATTCTTCCATGGGCCCGATCAACATTTCTAATAAAACCCCACCTCCCCCTCTTATTCCTCCCACTAGTGTTTGAAATATCAGTATCGCATTACATATCGCATCCTTGGGATACAAATACATATCAGTTATCGTACGGGATATATCCTTTGTATCAGGTAATTTATCGCACTTTTTGCGAAACATGGGGAAACATTGGGGAAATTATAGAAATTTTCAATGAAACTTCCGAGATTGTTAAAAAAGACCTTAATACACACTTTTAAATCATAACATATTAAAAAAGAAGTGCATATAATAGGTTTCTTTTGTATATGGTCCTAAGTTATGCACTGTTTGACTGTACTAATGCAACTATATTCAAATTGAATGCATAACATTTAGAGTATATGTGATGATCTTTTTATTAAACACTCCTAAATACTTCAAAATTAGTCTCAATTGACAACTGATTGAAGGAAAATTTCGGAAAAAATTAATATTTTAATAATTTTTAATTAAAAAATAACTTTTATTTTTCAAAAATTGGCAAGGACTTAACAAATCCGTAGATGAACCCTTATACATGCTTGATTTCATGTTTGGAGTGCAACATTACAAGCGATTTGGGAGATTTGGGGAAATTTTTTATTTTTTTCCTAATTTTTCTCCGAATCGAACCACCTACACTCAAATTTTGAAATGAAAATGTATGTGAGGATCATTTCATCAAATACTCCTAAATACTTTGAAATTAGTTTCAATTGACAGCTGGGTGAAGGAAATTTTCACAAAAATAAAAAAATAAAATAAAAATGAAGACCATAAAGAACCAATGAATATTGAAATCAAAGCACCAACTCCATAATTTTTCATGCAAAACTTGAATAACCAATGGATTTTGACACTGATTTAACATAATTTCAACAAAAAAGGGATTGAAAACTGAAAATGCTCACCAGGTTGAACATGTAGGATATATCGGCACCACTTGTGCGTTTCGTATCGCACAAGTGAGATACAAGATATATCATGGGATATATCGGCCGATATTGTCGATATTTAAAACATTGCCTCCCACCACCTTCTCTCTCTTCTTTCCTTAGCTGTCTACAAGTCCCTTCTCTTACATGGCTACCGTGTGGTCCTTCTTCAACAACTTCCATTCCTCATTCTCCTTCCCTTTCATTCAGATTGTTTCTCTCCCCTTCCAAAACTTCCCAACAAAGAAAACAAAGCTCTCAAAGCCCTCCCTTTTCTCTTCCTCCTCAAGCGAAAACCCACGAAGCTCTTTCCCTACTGAAACCATGGCCATATCTAAAACTCAATTCTCCTTCAATAGCCCAAAAAAACCCAAAAAGGCTTGATGACCCACCTCCTCTCTCCGCCGTTTGATCTCTCCGACCCTCTAATCCCATATCCCATCACCGCCCTCTCAGCTCCCACCCACAAAAGGTCATCTAGGTCTTTCTCATAATCTGATTTCTCATCTAAAATGTAGCAAAAACCGTCCTCCACCTTCCAAAGCGACATCTTCCCATACTTATCCAAAGAAATCTTCCGAAGAATCCAAGACCTTGAACACCACCAATCCACCAAACACGGCTACAGAGCTCCTCGATGACGATATCGCGAAGAACATCATTTGGATCATTTTCCAAATAGGCCGGAATGTAGAAGGGAACCACCTACCGAACATACACCAGATCCTCAAAATATACAATAGTCCAAAGATCCTCCCCTGGTTCAAAGAATACCTAGAATCAATCAAGATCAAGTCATTGCAGAATGACAACAATGGAGGGGGGTGAAACAAGTGCCAAAGAGAATGAAATGCTCCGATTCTAGTGCTCGACTTTCCTCTGTTGGTTAGCAAAAGGAATTTTGCAATTTGTAGAGGAAAGCTCTACGATGTCTTTGGGATCATACGAAGTGGTTTCTCATTGAAGCTTGGTGGAATTTCGCCAATGGCAAGTAGTTACAGAGCCCACAGGCGATCCTTATAGGGATGAAGTTTGCTTTCATGAATGTGAAACATGTGATGCTAGTTTGTAGGGTGGTTGCAAGGAGGGTGGCGCGTGGGGTGTGGATGTTGTTGCTACGATGCGGGAAGGGTCGTTGGGATCATACGAAGTGGTTTCTCATTGAAGCTTGATGGAATTTCGCCGATGGCAAGCAATTACAAAGCCCACAGGCGATCCTTATGGGGATGAAGTTCGCTTTCATGAATGTGAAACATGTGATGCTAGTCTGTAGGGTGGTTGCAAGGAGGGTGGTGCGTGGGGTTTGGGTGGTGGATGTTGTTGCTACGATGCGGGCAGGGTGGAGAGACTTGAGAACTTGAGGGATTTTTGTCATTTCAATTAGATGAGGGCATTGTCATCATTTAACTTCAGCAAAAGGCGCCATCAATTGATAACGTCATAGATATCACGAGACCGTCATGGGCGGTATTTAGCATTAGTAAATGCTTGATAGGGTTTGTTTAAATCCTAAAACTAGAGGGGCATCTATAAATGTTAGAAAACATAGGGGCAGTATGAAAACAGAAAACAAACTCTAATTGAAACCTTCAAAAGAAGAGAGCATCACAAAGGACTTCACAAAGAGCTTCTCCTTGTAAGATCACTTCCAAATGCTTGTCCACCCTATTGCTTTTGATAATCACTTCTTGAAGCCTCACCTGAAGATTAACGAATTCCATGATCTCATACTCATTGAGATCCTAAGGAAAATAACACCCCAAACAGGCTTTCCCCTAACCATCTCATAGCATGCCTTTATTGACACTCCATTCCTACTTGCCACTCATTGGACTTGGGGAAAACAAGCACCAACCAGGAGACTGAGGAAAGGGAGTTTCCAGGGGATTGGATTCCGGTTTCCAAAAAGAAGGCTCCTATCTATCATTACCGTACCAGGGCCTGGCCATTGTCAAATCTGCCAACATCGTTTGTGGAACACTTCCCCTCTGGCTGGTCGGAAATCAACTTCCAAAGGGTATTCAGTCATATTGTGCTAGGCGTGAAGTGGTGCTACCGCGACCCGGGGGATCAACTCTTTGCCTTCGTTGGCTTTGAAAAGGAAGATAAAATCAAGCGGGCAGTGAATTAGCATGATGGTAGGTATTTCGAAGGCATCCCTCTGCTGGTGCGGCAGGCAAGATATGGGGCAGAGAGAGTTAATAGCAAAAACGGCTTCTCCAAAGAGGGGGGCGCTGGGGAGAAGGTCTATAAAGCAATGGTGGGAGACGAACTGCAGAACAGCGAGGGGCTCAGAGGAGGTCTAACATCAACGCTTCTGTTCCAGTTGAATGGGATTCTCTTTGAGCAAATTCTAGTATATGACTAGAGGAATGTTGAGCTTGCTCACAGTCATTGCATTCTTTTTCTCTTTTGTGATTCAAACGTCAATCCTTTTTTTAGAGAGATTCAAACTTTAATCTGGTACATTGAATCTTATTGCAATTAGTTTCTTCCTTGAACTAGTTGCATTAGTAAATCACCACTATTCTCAATCATTATTACTCACAGATAGAGGGAAAAACAAAAAAAAAGGGAAAAGGGTAAAGGATTTCACCATCAACTACACACATTATATCGCTACCCACTAATTCCGACCATCCATGAAACTCTGTAATTGCATCAAGAGAACCTCGTATGTCCTTACACATAGATTAAGCACGTGCTGCAAATCTAGAGATAGAAAAAAAGTGTAAAACATACCTTCTTCCTGCAGAACTTAAACAGAGGATTCAGATACCGGGCACACTGCTTGAACGTTGCCACCATTGACTTCCCCTTTGCAGTCCTCTTCTCCGCCTCTTGCATATCCTGAAGTTCCTGATTCCACTCATTTAAAAGCCTCTTGAAAAACACAAGAATCTTGTCCTCATCACACAACTCCTCGAAATTCGCCTTCATCTGCTTCAGATCCTTATCAGCGTCCACCCCCGATGACCCGCCATCCCCGCTCAGATCATCATCCCCCCCTCCCCCGCCGCCGCCATCCGCATCCTCCCCCGCATCCGCCGTCTCCTTCACCTTCCGCTTCCGGTCATGCAAGATCCCAGTCCTCTGCCGCTTCCGAAGCTCCGAGATGTCGCGGAGGAAGTCGTTCGTCTGCCCCTCAGTCATATCACTGTCAACGTCGAGGATCCCGGCCTTGAGGTGGAGCTTGAGACGGTCAAGGCGGGCGGCATCGTCCTCGCCGAAGAGCGTGATAGGCTGCTTGAGGACGCGGAGGCGGCGGATGACCTCGGCCCGGGGGAGATCGAGGGCATCGATCTTCAGCTCCTCGGGGGTGGATTCTATGATTTTGGAGGATGAAGAGGAGGGTTTGGAGGAGGCGAGGGAGGAGGTAGCGTTAGGGTTTTGAGAGGTGGAGATAGGGTTAGGGTTAGGGTTTTTTAGGGATTTGGATTGCAGCTCTTGGATTTCTTCCTGGCGAAGCTTCTGGATTTTCTTCTGTTCAAGTTCGGAGCGTTTGAAGAATTTCTTGCCAGAGAAGCCTTCTTCTTGGAGCGCCTGCCGCTTCTTCTGCAGCTCTCGTTTCAGGAGATCCATCTGGGGTCAGTTGGATTGGAAAGAGAGTGCGGGGAGGAGGTCCTCTAGGGAGAGACTTTGATAATCTGGCAGAGTGTGGTGGATGATACGCAGGCACTTTAAAATAAAAAAAAAAAAAAAAACCTTCTTTTATTGTTTTTTTTTTACACACGCACACACCCCACACACGCACGCTATAGTAGAATTTCCCCACCTATGAGTACTCAAACCCTGACCCAGTGTTGAAACTCCCGAAATTATTTACGTTTTGCACGTATGGAATACAAGTTGTCACATTAAGCCGTCCAAATCATGATACACATTAAGGGACGCGGATTTCCTGCTTTCGCAGGAAGTTCCTTCGCTGGGAACGCAAGTAGGGCCACTGGAATGTTTGTAATAAATCTTTATTGTTTATACGTTTTGTGAGTTCTTTTTAAGACATAAGGCTAAAAATGATCGTATACAATTCTCAGATGGGCTGAAAACGTGATAATTGAACATCTACGGTTAAAATATTCGTGAGCCTACAGAAGTTTTAAATCATGCTAATGTTTATTTTTTCAGTTCATCCCAATAAAAGTAACATTATCAACGGTATGGATGGCATGTAAACATTACTGTTGAACCTAGGAAAGTTTCAATGGTAGTAATTTTTCTAATTTTTCTAACTACCTTTTCTAACTACTTAAGTCTTGGATCCTGTTTGATTTTGGTTTAACCTCCAAATATTAGCTCACAAAAAAATTAGACGGAGTGAATTCCTGAAAAATATCACAGCGAGCGCCACCTTAGTTCACAGCGCCGGAACTTCCTACGAAAGGCAGGAGATCTGCGTCCCACATTAAGCCGTCCAAATCACGATACAAGTAATCACATTAAGTTGTTATCGGACTAGAATTTTCTGCTAAAGCCTTTCTAAGAAAGTTCCTGCACTGGAAAATTAGGTGAGGCCCACTGTAATGTCTGTGAGAAATCATCCTATCCATCCATTTTTGCGAGTTCATTTTAGGATGTATTATCAAAAATTTTTGCATTCAAAGGTCAGTGAGTCAAAATTCATGATAATTAAACGCCCACCATTGAAATATTTGATGGGTCACAGAGGTTTTGAATCATGCTAATATTTTTGTTTTCATGCTAATATTTTTGTTTTCAGTTCATCCGGTGGCATCTTAGTATAACTGCTCAACTGTAAGAATTTTCTTAACCACATTTTCTAAGTACGGCTCACTTGAGCTTTGGATGTCATTTATTTTTTAAGACATGTCCTAAAAATGAACTCACAAAATGTAGGGTCCGGGAGGTTTTATCACTAACATCACAGTAGGCCCTACCTAAGTTCCCAGCGTAGGACCTTTTGCAGGAAATCCGCGTCCGTTGTTTTCATCGTCCGTGGGCTTGGTGGATGTTAAGGAATCGGATTACGTATTGAGTAACTCAGGTGCGCTCTTATTGTACTCAGTATACTTTGTTGGGCCCACGGTGAATGTATCTAGTCTATTCATGTCATTCATCCATTTTTCTATCTTATTTTAGGGGTTAAAACTAAGGTCTTAGTGTACCCAAAGATTAAGTGGACCATACCATAGGGATCAGTTGGAATAATGATTTCCACCCTTGAAACCTTTATAGGACCCACAGTGATGTTTATTTCTCATCCATCTTATTCATAAGATCACAAAAACATGGATGAAGGGAAAAAACGAATACAAGCTTGATCTAAAACTTTTGTCTGCCCCAATAAATTTCAATGGTAGATGCTCAATTCACACTGTTTCCTTTAGTGTGGTCCACTTGAGGTTTGGATATACTTCGATTTTAAATTTAAGGCCTAAAATTATCTGGTAAAATTGATGGACGGAATGGATAAAATACATAAATCACAGTGGACCCCACATAGTTTACTCAGTACGCTTACTTGGTACGCAATCTGCTTCCGGATATTTATTGGACGGTTGAAAATGAAAACCATCCCATGGTCGTATGTCCGCGAACATAACATGTGTCCACGGATCAGAGGTTTGGAATGTCAGACCAATCGGATACTGATTGTGACTTAAGAGGCTGTTGGATGGACGCGTATTGCCTATTGATGCTTTCAATCGCCAATAGCTGGACGGTCCTCTGTGGGCCCACAATGATGTATGCATTTTATCACTGACGTCCATCCATTCTTCCAGGTCATTTTAGTGCACGAACCCAAAAATGAGGCGGATTCAAATCTCGTGCGGAACACACCACAGGAAACGGTGATGATTAAAAGATTCTTGGATCAGAAAATTGCTGGATGAGGCTGACATTTGAGTCCCCCCTTCCTCCATGTCGTGTGAACTAATCAATAGGTTGGATAGCAAATAAACATTATATTGGCCTAACGACGTCTCTAATGGTGGCATTCAATTACTATTATTTTATGGGATCTCTTGCTTTTTTTGCTCATGTCTTAGAATGAATTAAAAAAAAACAGGTCGGTGGGAAGGATAAAACACATATATGTGGAGGAGCACACGGAACACGGACTCATGTCCACCATGCTACTCATTGTTGAGAATTTATACAGATTAATATAATTTCTGTAAGATGTGGAAACCGAAAAAAAATAAAATTATTTGATCTAAAGCCAGGCTGAAGTACGTCTAAAACGCTATCCTTAAAGCGTTATTTGTCCCTACTCAAGTGAATTGAGTATGCTGATAGGTTATAAGCAAACCACTTCTAGGATACGACGAGCCTGATGTGGATCTGCGTTCAATAAACACGAAGGCTCACTATTGAAATTCTGTTACACAGTCTGGCAAAAATACATAAAAAATGAAAAATCTCGGAATAAAGAAAAGGAAGAAAAATTATTTTAGACCACTGCACTAGTCAAGTCTTCAGCCACTGGTTCAGTTTAACCGTTCTAAACCACACCGTTGGTCTGTTCTTCTTGCAATGGTTTAACCGTTGCTATCTTGCTGGAATTACTGGACTATAGATAGAGGATTAGTGGGTTGTCTCAGATTCGTATCGAAGTGCTGGATTGGGTTGTGAGATTGTTTGGAAATCTATCCAGGGCCTCCTTTTATAGGCTATGGTGGCTGGAGGTTATGGTCCAGGGAAATAAATCTCATGACTGTTTTCTGGCTGTTGGAGAAAACTAGCCGTTTTATGACCATTTTCTGACTGTTGTGCATGGGCCATTAAGCTGTTGCATGCTGACTGTTGTGAGACAGCAGCTAGCCGTTTTCTAGCTGTTGGGCTAGCCATGCAGCAGTTTCAGCTGGACCCTGCACTTATTTTACAGTTGTTACAGATTTTCTGCAACAACTCTTTTTTCAGCCCTCTATATATTCTGGAGGATTCTCATTCCGTCCTCTAGTCTCTCCATCACCTAGCCATTTACCTTAACCACTTAGTCGCACAGCGACTCGCACACGTCTCGCTCCGGTTCGCGAAGGGAGCGACACGATGCGCACGTGAAGTGCAAAGTACACCACTAGTGCCTCTACAGCCACACTGCCTCACATGCCCTCCCCTCTTTTCATTTAAACCACAAAACTTTCTTCTCCCTTTTCCATGTGGGACTATTCCCAAAAACCCCAAAAAGTAGTTTTTTTTTAAACACTTTTAATATTATATATTATTTTTTTTATAAAAATATATTTTAAAACAACATTTTTACAACAATCCCCCACTTGATTTTATAAAATATATTTTCTCGGTTAATCATTTCTGCTGGAATAATCAGCTTATATGCATAAAGAAAGATATCTTTCGATTTTAATCTTCCCTTAGTGTAAGTATCTCAAGACTCTAACGAAATGACTGGTAGCTGCAACTTTGAACCACTTATTCCTAGATAACAGAGTTGGAGAAACCACACAGATTTCGCTATGTATTGTTAGAGTTCCCACAATCTTGCTCAGCACAATTAATGGCCATGTGTTTATCCTAATTCGTGAACAATCCCTAGAGAAAACTCCTAACTCTCATGAGAGATGGCACCATCTTTACGTTCATATAGGTGAAATCCTTCTAGTGTCTCCATTACTATAAGACACTTGTCCTAAAGACTGAATTTCATTAAGAGTTTTAAGACTCAACACTCTTTCGTAATGCTCAGCACTTATCTATTATGGATGAGGTTATATAATTTAGTGCTGAAAACTTTCCACATATCATTGACTTGTTCTTACCCATTAAACCCAAGATTAGAAATTTTCTGACTTTAGGTTAGGTTACCATTACTGGTGGAACTTTGGTTGAAGGGTTTCAACCCCATCCCTCTAAATGTAGCCTTTACTACCTCTTTCGGTAGAGGTTTAGTAAAAGGATTTATTAGGTTATTGCTTGATTTCACATAAGAAATAGCAATGATTCCATCTCGAATCAACTGTCTGACATAATCATGTCGAAGACTGATATGTCTAGATTTACCATTATAAGTGCTGTTATAAGCTCTAGCTAATGTGGCTTCACTATCACAATATAGTGACAAAGCCGATATAGGTTTTACACAAAAAGAAATTTCTAATAAAAGATCCTTTAGCCACTCAGCCTTTTTGCCTATTGCAGCCAGGGCTATGAATTCAGACTCCATAGTCGAGTGCGTTATGTAAGTCTATTTCTTGGATCTCCAAGATACAGCTGCACCTCCTAAGGTGAATACCCACCCCGTAGTAGACTTGTTGTCCCCTGCACTTGATATCCAGCTCGCATCGGTATATCCTTCCAATACGGCAGGAAACTCAGAATAAAATAGTCCTAAGTCTTTGGTTGCTTTTAAGTAACTAAGGACTCTATTGATTGCATTTCAGTGTTCAGTACTGGGGTTACTAGTAAACCTACTAAGTTTACTCATAACATATGCGATATCAGGTCTAGTGTATCGCATAGCATACATAAGACTTCCTATAACACTTGTATATTCTAATTGTGCAACTGTTCTTCCAGTATTTTCTTTTAGCTTGATACTTGGATTAAATTGGATTTTTGCTTTCTTTATTTTTAGATGGTTAAACTTGTTTAGTATATTCTCAATATAATGAGATTGACACAAAGCATAATCCCCACAATATTTTTTAACTTTGATACATAAAATGGTATCAACTTGTCCAAGATCCTTCATTTTAAATACGGAAGAAAGAAATTTCTTTATTTCAGTCACACCTTCCATTTTATTATTTATTATTAACATGTCATCAATATACAGATAGATAATAACGATATAATTACCATCTACTTTAAAATATATGTATTTGTCAGCTACATTATGCATGAAACCATGAGATAGTATTTTGGAATCAAACTTCTCATGCCACTGTTTTGGTGCTTGTTTTAATCCATATAATGATTTGACTAATCTACATACTTTGTTTTCATTTCCTAGTAGAACGAAACCTTCAAGTTATTTTATGTATACCTCCTCATTGAGGTCACCATTTAGGAATGCAGTCTTTACATCCATTTGGTGGATGTGAAAATGATGTATGGAAGCTATCGCAAATAATATCCTAATGGATGTTATCCTAGCTACAGGTGAATATGTGTCAAAGTAATCTATCCTTTTTTTTTTGTCTAAAACTCTTAGCTACTAGTCGAGCTTTAAAGGTTTGGATAGTCCCATCAGTGTGATATTTCTTCCTAAATACCCACTTACAACGTATGGGTCTAGAACCTGGAGGTAAGTTTACTAATTCCCATGTTTGATTTGACATTATGAATTTCATTTCATCATTTATAGCTTCTTTCTAGAAAGCTGAGTCTTTAGATGATACAGTTTCTTTATATGTTTTGAGATCATTTTCTATAGTCATTACTATAGGTATTTGTCTCATAACATTTATTTTAATCTGCTTCTATCAGATGGAAAATGACGCGTTGTGAGTCTATGTAGTCATCTCCTAGACTCTTTTCTATTATTGTTCTTTGACTTCTACAGGGTTTAATAGGAGCTTTCACTATTTGTGGAGTTGTGCTATCTGGTTCTCTATTAGGAGTTTAGATTTCATTATCCTTTGACTCCAAGGATAGTGAGTTCTCAAAGAATTTAACGTCTCTTGATTTTATAATTGTAGTAGACTCCATGTCTAGAAGTCTATAAACTTTAATATTTTGTGCATACCTTATGAAGGCGCACTTAATAGCTCTTGGTCCTAATTTAGTTCTTTTTGGATCAGGGGTTCTACAGTATGCAAGACACCCCCACACTTTAAGATATCGTAGGTTAGGTTTTCTACCTCTCGATGTTTCATATGGAGATATTTTATATTTTTTAAACGAAATTCTGTTTATTATATGGCATGCTGCAAGCAGTACCTCACCCCATAGATTTAGTGGCAACTTTGCTCTTATCAGCATTGAATTGACCATCTATACTAATGTTCTATTCTTTCTTTCAGCTATTCCATTTTGTTGAGGTGTGTATGGAGTTGTACATTGATGTACCAGTCCATATTCTTCACAGAAGTTATCGAATTCATTCGAGAAGTATTCTCCTCTTTTATCGCTATAGAGAATTTTTATCTTCTTATTTAGTTGATTCTCTACTTCTGCTTTATATATTTTAAACATGTTCAATGCTTCATCTTTGCTCTTTAACAGATAAACATACACATATCTAAAGCAATCATCTATAAAGGTTATGAAGTACCGTTTACCTCCACGAGTAAGAATGCCGTTTAACTCATAGTTATCACTGTGCACAAGATCTAATATTTGAGACGATCTATCAACACTTGGAAAAGGTTTATTCGTCATTTTGGATTGTATGCACACTTCACATTTATCGATTTCATTATCTGTGTATGAGATTAAACCATTCTTAGCCATAAACTTCAAGGTACTATACCCTATATGGGCTAGTCTATCATGCTACAATCTAACGGATTCAACTATATACGCAGAAGTGCTACTTTCATTCAGAAAAAACTTAATCATCCCGTTACAAGCATATCCCTTTCCGACAAAATTCTCATTCTTAGACAGAATCAATTTTCTTGACTCGTACACCACCCTTATACCTGGTTTTCTCAGAAGATCCCTAGAAACTAAGTTTCGCCTCATGTCTGGGACATGCAGTACATTAGTTAGAATCACTTTCTTTCCAGAGGTGAATATCATTTCGACAGTTCCTTTGCTGATGACCTTCGATCGGACTTCTTTACCTATTTAGACTTCTTGACCATCGGTCAATTCCTCATACGTTTTGAAAGCGGATTTGTCGTAGCACACATGTACTGTAGCGACAGTATCATACCACCAGCCTGAAACTTTGCCTTGGATGGTATTCACCTTAGTGAACATAGCCACGATATCGTTTTGTTCTACTGCACTTGCCTCTTTTTTAGATTTGCGATATCGACATACTCAAGCATAGTGCCCAGTTTTTCTACAGACATGGCATGAGTCTTTAAACTTTCCGTTCTTCTTTTAGGCATTTTTCTTGAATTTTTCTTTATTGGGTTTTAGGAAATCGTCCTTCTCGGGATTCTTGTTATTGGTGTTCTCTACTGCATGTACCTTGGACGAGGCATTCCCGTTATCATTCTTTTTGTCACGGTTACGAGATTCTTCCTCAATCCTAAGGTGTTTCTAGATTTGTTCCAGTGTGTAGTCTTCGATTTTATGCAGTAACTTCTTTTTATAGTCTTTCCACATCGGTGGCAATTTAGTGATTATAGCTCCGACTTGGAATGATTCAGGAAGATTGATTTTTATCACTTTGATTTTGTTTACTATTAGCTGTAATTCTTGGATTTGAGGCAACATCGGTTTATTATCTACCATGCTGAAGTCAAAATACCTGGCGATGAGAAATTTGTTGGTTCCTTCTTCTTGAGCTTTGTACTTGAACTCCAGAGCGGCCCAGATCTCCTTTATTGATGATGTCTATTGGTAAAGATCATACAGACGGTCGAAGAGCGCGTTCAGAATGTGTCCTCGACACAAGAGTTCATCTTCAGCTCGTTTGGCGCATGCAGACACCTGTTCAGGTATGTCTTTGTCTGTTGCTTCAGGTAGCGCTTGTAAATTAGGATCTAGTATGTAGTAGATTTTTAGCGTCGTCAGGAGAAATTTCAGCTTGTCTTGTCATCTTGTAAAATTGGTTCCATCGAACCGATCAAGATATATTAAGTCCTGATTCATCAACTTGATGGACGAAACATCGTCGGCTTCCATCTCAAATAACGCCTTAAGATTGTTGAGAATTTATACAGATTAATATAATTTCTGTATAATGTGGAAACCAAAAAAATAAAAAAATTATCTAATCTAAGGATAGGCTGAAGCATGTCTGAAACACCGTCCTTAAAGCGTTAATTGAAGCAACTAGCCGTTTTCTAGCTATTGGGTTAGCCATGCAGCAGTTTCAGCTGGACCCTGCACTTATTAAACAGTTGTTACAGATTTTCTACAACAGCTCTTTTTTTAGTCCTCTATATACTCTGGAGGATTCTCATTCAGTCCTCTAGTTTCTCCATCACCTAGCCATTTTCCTTAGCGACTTAGTCGCACACGTCTCGCTCCGGTTTGCAAAGGGAACGACACGATGCGTACGTGTGAAGTGCAAAGTACGCCTCTACAGTCACATTGCCTCACATGCCCACGCCCTCGCACCGAGCCCGAGCCCGTGCGTAAGTCTCATGGTCCTTAGACTATGTGAGCAAATATTAAGGTACTCCCCTCTTTTCATTTAAACCACAAAACTTTCTTCTCCCTTTCCCATGTGCGACTATTCCCAAAAAATTCAAAAAGTAGTTTTTTTTAAAAAAACTTTTAATATTATATATTATTTTTATTATAAAAATATATTTTAAAACAATATTTTTGCAACACTCAGTCGACAATCTGCATCCCAGTTGGATACAGTCTAGTTGGTCCCACCATGATCCTTGTGCTATGTGGGGCCACCATGATGTATGTATTTTATCTATGTCATTCATCCATTTAAAATCATTTTTTAAGACATAAGCCCAAATATAAGGCAAATACATATAGAGAGTTATACATCAGAGCTAAGTCAAAGACAAGCTCTACCTTACTCAACTCGGCTCATTCCCATGAGTACTTCAGCTTGAGTTCGGCTTGACTTGTTCTTTGAGCGTACAATGTTAGCTTAGTTTGGTTTAACTATTCGAACGGAGTGAGCTAGGTCTGAGTCGAGCTGAGTGAGTTGTGTTGAGCTGAGGCGAGGCTAGACGAGCTTTGTCTCTCTCTCTCTTTTTTTTTTCTTTTTTTTTCTTTTTTTTTTCTTTTTTTTTGAAAAAAAAAAAGATAAATGTGTAGGGTTTGAGGTTTTCTTATTTGCAAATCAAAACCTTCCAAATTGCAAATTAAAATTCTAAATCTCAAAATTGAGATTTAAAAGTTTTCTATTTTAAAACAATTACATAAATCAAAAGGGGAAAAAAATAAATATTAAAGGTATATCATATCCTTGAGTTGAGGAAAAAAATACAGCGAACTTTGAATGCCTGAACGAGCGAGTTCCAAGTTAGGTTGGTCAAGCTAAGCAACCCTATTGAGTCAGGTTAGGAAATGGAGAATGAGAGAGAGAGAGAGAGAGAGAGAGAGAGAGAGAGAGAGCCGGGTAGACCCTCCACCCTCGGTAGAGCTGTACACAAACCGAGTTAACTTGGTTAGCTCAGCTCAAAATTGGGTTCAAACTGAGTTGAGCTAATTTTTTTAAGCTCGAAAAACATTTCGAGCCAAGTCCAAGCTAAACCAAGCTTGGCTTGAAACTTAACTCGGTTCTAATTGATTTGACTCAAACCAAGTTCACTTTATATATATATATATATAAATTATATATTATATTATAATATATATATTCGTTATGGGTAAAAATGACTTGACCACTCATGAGGTTAGCTTGGACTCACGAGCATGTGTTTCTGGGCTGAAGAGTTCTTAGACAATCATCGATAAATCTTTTTGATGAAGGGTAGACACTCCATACCCCTTAGCACGCCGCACACTTCCGGGTCTCCAACTAAGCTTATATGTTTGAGCTCCGACCAAGTTTATATATCCGAGTTTCGATCAAGCTTATATGCCAGATCTTTGACCAAGCTTATGTGTTCGAGCTCTAACCGAGCTTATATGTCCGAGCTTTGACCAAGCTTATTTGTTCAAGCTTCGATTAAGCTTATTTGCTCGATTAGTCAAGGGTTCAGCTCAGCTTTGCCTCATCCTGATCGATTGAAGGATCCAACCCAAGTTGGTATCAACCGTCCACTACGTAATTTTGGGGCCAAATGTGTCGACCCTTATCACTTGCATAAATCTCATGTGACAGTTGAAAAAATTATGCCAAAAATCATGCCTAAGATTAAGAACCAACTCTCGTTCGCCTACACTATAAATAGGAAATCCATATACATAAAAAGGTACACATAATTTCTCACCCAAAACCCCTTAACACTACTAGACTCAGTTTCCTAACTTGACTTTGGCATCGGAGGGTCCCTTGCTATAGCTAGAGTCTCATTTATTTTTTTCTTGTGCAGGTACTCAAAGGTCTAGAAAGAGTGGACTAGATTTTTACATCAACAATATATATATATATATATATATATATATATATATATATAATCCTAAAACATAAGCTCAAACTCAGCTTGTAGGCTCGAACTCAAACTCGACTTAAAAGATCGAGCTTAAGCTCAGCTTGAATTTAACTCGAGTTGGCCCGAGTTGTTGACTAAGCCAAGCCAAGTTTGACTTGGGGTAGCCTATTGGCCAAGCTGGGCCAAGCTCGACTCAATTTGGCTTGTGTACAGCTCTATCTCTCAGTTGTGTTAGACGGGTGCAACGGGATTGAGAGAGAGAGAGAGAGAGAGAGAGAGAGAGCTCAGACGGGCATACATGGGATGGGTAAGGAATTCAGATGAAATGGAAAGGAATGAGCGGGTTACTTAGTTTTTTTTTTTTTTTCACCCACATACACGCACATGCACACACGCACACATTCATATAAATCATACTCAAGTTGAGCGGAATTTGAACTTGAGCTTTGAACTAAGATGAGTTGAGCTCTATTTTGCTTGGCCTTCACTCGTTTTCAAATGAGTTGAGTCATGAAAAA
This sequence comes from Magnolia kwangsiensis, assembly GCA_037074715.1. NCBI lineage: Eukaryota > Viridiplantae > Streptophyta > Magnoliopsida > Magnoliales > Magnoliaceae > Magnolia > Magnolia kwangsiensis. Next base: position 107,043,857 of record CM073581.1, read on the forward strand.
TTGAGCCGCCTCGAGTCACTGTTCTAAGTCAGGTTAAATTGAATTAGAGAGAGCCCATGCTTGTTACAACACTAGATCCATGTCTTACGAGGACCATGCCAAAGGAAAACAATGGTGATGGAACACCCGATCCAACTTGTTGAATAGGTCACAGAGAACTGGATGAAAGGAAAACACAAATATGGGCTTGATCCAAAACATTTGTGGAACCTCATCCGTGTTTCCTATGTTGTGGTCCACTTGACATTTTGATTTGATTCAATTTTGAGCTTGTTCCTTTAGAATAAGCTGGAAAATGGATGGAGAGGCGTGGATAAAATACATATCATGGTGGAGCCCCGAAGCACCGTCGGTAGGGACTCCCCTGCCACCGTCCCCGGGGCTGGTGGTCGCTGATCTGTAGGTCCCACCATGATGTATGTGTTTCATCCATCCTGTTCATCCATTTTTATGGATCATTTCAGGCCTAATTTGAAAAATGAGAGGTATATAAATCTCAGATGGACCACACCACAGGAAAACAATAGTGATTGGATATCCACCACTAAAATCCTCCTAAGGCCCACTGTACTGTTTATTTGACATCCAATATATTGATTAGGTCATACAGGGGCCAAATGAAGGGAAAAAACAAAGATGAGCTTGATCCAAAACTTTTTCACATCCAAAACTTTTCCGGCCTTTAAAAAGTTTTTAGTGGTCAACTTGAGATTTTGATATAGATTATTTTTGTCTCGTACCATAAAATGATCTGAAAAAATAGATGAACAACATGGATGGAACACATACATCATGATATGACGTGATAGGGCCCATGGAGCACCGACCACCAGCCATTGGCTGGTGTAAGGGGGAGTAGCCAATCCGTTTCCCGAGACTTGCCACTGGTAGTGTCAGTATGGAAACCATGTCTCTTCAAATCACGGACCATCCCGGCATAAAAAAACGGATTGCCTGGTGTACCACACACCACCAATCTGGCCGGTGTGGGTACGCGTCTCTCTAAGACACGTGCTGCTGTTTCTAAGCTCTCAGATGCACGGACGGTTCAAACGAGATAAAAGCTACGTGACCCCAAAATGATGTCTTTATTATATCCACATTGTTCATTCATTTTGCAAGAATATCTTAAAACATGATTTAAAATATAAAAATATTTATAAGGCTCACATAATGTTTATATTCTATCAAACCTGTACCTAAGGTTACACATGAAGGGAAAAAACAAATATCATATTGGTCAAAAACTTCTCTTACCCATGAAGGTTTCAATGGTAGACGTTAAATCTCCTACTGTTTTTGGCAGTGTGGTCACTTATTCTTTTGACATGTCTTATTTTTTGGCTCGATCCTCGCCAAATGGAAGACAGTTGAGGTATAACACAACTCATAATGGGACCCATACTTCAACACACAGCAGCCACATCGGTGGTGTGTAGTACACCAGCCAATCTGCTTCCCTGTGCAGATTGGATCCGGGATTGCGGCAGGCAAAAAGAACTTGCTTTACCCTTTCAAAGACAACTGCGAGTGAAATGACCATGATCGAAGGTTTTGTTGCAACTATCTATTTTCACGTTGCCAGAGCTACTGGGAATCGAATTATGGGATACAGTACGCACCTTTACTTGGATTTATTTAATATCTTTCTGTATTTCTATTTCTGTTATTTCCCCCCCTTTTTGCTATAGCGGTTTATGTGAATTGGGTGTGTTAGGTATGTCATCTATATTGTGTTTTTAGAGATTGGTCAGTCTAAGGCAGGTTTTGAGATTGAATCATAGTCGCCTGTTTGTTTGTTTGGTATAAATGATGATTTTTTATTTATTTATTTTTGTTAAGTGGGTATGCTTGCGTTTTAATGGTCTATGCGTTGGATCATTGGCAGGTAGATCAGCAGCTTAATTTCGCTCGTTCTTAGCCATTTGTTAGTTCTATAGAAATGGTGATTGTTTTTGTGAGTTGGGGATGTTTGGATCTTAATGATTAATTTGTTGGAGTCATCCGTAGGTAGACCAGCAACTTAATTTCAGCTCGTACTTGCCCATTCATTAATTTGGTATAAATAGTAAGCTTTTTTGCTATTTGGGTCTGTTTGGATTCTAATAACCAATTTGTTTTAATCATGGGTAGCTTGACAGCAACTTTTTTTTTTTTTTTAAAATAAATTTCCTTTCTTAAATAGTAATTACCTGCTTTTAAATTGGTAACCATGTTTTATTATTGAATAAAAAAAAAAAACGAGGAAAAAAGCTTGGGCAGTGGAGAATGTGATATTTGCTTATTACTGTAAGTCTGTAAATTCAACCTGTTCTTCAGTTCCATCTGAACTCATATAGAGTCAATCAATATGAATAGCATTCGGGTAATCATTACCCCAGGTTCTTATTGGATAGTAAACCATTAGGGTGTCTTTGGATGCAAAGTTTATCTTTGCAATTGAATTAGATTATGCATACAAGCATACCCTTGGCGATTCATAACTTTGGGGATTTTAATGGTGCTCACAAGTGCTAGTCGATTGGTTTCATTCCCGGAGGTGAGGCACATGAATGCCCTTAAATTGCGCATTGGGTGGGATTGCCAAGGGTAGCTATAGTGATTTTTACGGGGTGTATGGGGCAAAACATTTATGAGTGCAAGGGGTCTGGTCTAAGTGGAAGTAATTGGAGCTGAAGTGAGAAATCCACCAAATTCAGTGAATGTTTCCATATAGTAAGCTTTATTTCCCATGGAGCTTACATTCATGGTGGGAAGCACATAATTCAGTGGAAAATCTCTTGTTGGAAATTATGCACAACCATAACCTTGTTCGTAGTTTCTGTTGAGGACAAAATCTGGACGACCCTTCCCTCAGTCTCCCAAACCTTAGATCACTTTAACATCTTGGTCCTGCATAATGAGAACGGGTGAAAGAAATCCTGGCTAAGCCAGGGGACCCTCCGATGCTTAAGTCAGGACAAGAGAATCTGGGTCTAAAGTTGAAGAGCGGAGGGAGAATACCAGTTATTGCATACTTGTAGCAATGGGGTCTTATGGTATTTATACCTGACTGTTTGACGGTCTGGGTCCGTTAATTTCGGCACGATTTACCTAATCAGCGGGATACCGAGATCGTGGAGATATTGTACGCAATCCAAGGATTATGTAGCGTATCAGGCGGATCATATGTATCTGTGAACGAAGTAATCGGTTACGTTTGTTTATGGTAGTTTCCGAATCTAGCAGATGGAGTGTCCATCTTAATGTATAGCCTTGGCTCAGTGTAGTTCGTTTGGTTGATAAGACGCTGACCAGCTTTTGCCATTAATTCGTTGAACAGGGATGGTACTCTTAGTCCGAGCCAAGCTCCGACCTGAGCGATCGGGCCTGGCCTCTCACTAAACATGCACTCCAGATGCCTTCTTTTTGAGGTCCGAGGCGGGGCGTTGGAACTATCCCATCGAGTCGGGTTTTCTGTCAGATGGTAGCTGGACAGCCTAACATATTCAATTGAAGTGTGACTCTTCTCTTGACCTCAAACTGTGTTAAGCCGCTCCGATTCGTAGCCTCAGAGTAGGTGCACCTCCGTAGTTCATCGATGAATTCTTTAGTGACGTGCACATCGCGTCGGATGCGTATTACTTTGGACATTCACATGCCCGATGGACTCATAAACTATTCTTGAAACTATTGGAGGCTCGGATCTTTCCATAACAGAAGCCCCCTACTCTTCGAGGTCGGCTACGGACTTGGAAAGTAACCATATAAAAGATCGATCGCCTCATTTGTTGAACATCCCCCACATGTCAATATCATTATGATTTTTGAATTCGAAGTGTCGTATCCTCAGGACTTTGTGCCTATGAGTTGTTCTTTAGTGGACGCATGGTGACGGTTACGATTCCAAATAATTGCTAAGTCTATGATAAGTCACCGCGTATGCCCGGGGAAGCATCCATGTGATGGCTCCACCTGCTTGGGTGTCGCTTCATAAATCAGAGCACACTATTCAATGTCATGACCGTACTATCTGGCAGGGGCTAATCCAATGGTAAACAACCACATGTGCTCGGGAATCGACTTGCGAAGATTCGATTGCGGTCATCACTCCCTGCCATTAATGCAGAGATTCTGTGTGGCTTATATAAACTCCTTTCGGATCCGCTCTCCTCACTTGGATTCAGAATTTGAATGTCTACCGGAGGAGGCAATTTTCGGTGAAGGCGATTCCGGTCAACTTGAAGTTTTCGGCAGGCAATTTCGACTGACCAAGCATTTCCGGCAAAGGCAATTTCCGGTGATCATTCGGTGAGTCTCTCTCGTCGTTCCTTTTACTTCTCTTCCTAATTTCGTCTGATCTTGAGACCGTTCGGGATTATGATGATGACTCCGAGTCGGGGAGCTCTGAAGGTGGAAGAGGGGCCTCTAAAGGCCCCTTTGAAGCTGTATCCTTATTCCCTTCGCCTCGAAGACAGAAAGAGGTAGGGGCTCGGACTCAATGGGCTGGCAAGAAGAAAGCTGCCCGAGCTCTCCAGACCACCACAACCGAGGCCGTTGAAATGCTCACGAGTGGGTGAGCCTCGGAGGTAGTCCCTATAGGCTCCGTGCTGTCGGAACCTCAAATGGAATGGATCCGTTCGGAGTTTCAGATCCCGGACTCAGTTGGGATAAGGGCCCCAGAGCCCCTCGACACAGTTGGTGCACCTGCTGAGGAAGAAGTTGCAATCTTTCTCTGTACACTACAATGTGGGCTCTGACTCCCTCTACATCCTTTCGTCCGAGCTATAACAGCTTATCTCGGATTTGCTTTGGGACAATTTACCCCAATGCATGGAGGGTGTTAATCTCTTTTTTCATCATCTGACACCAAGTCGAGAATTCGGAGCTGACATCAGAGGAGTTGATGAGCTTGTATCTGGTTAAGCACGACAGTCAAGAACCATAGTACTACTTTATGACCCGAGGCAGTAAAGGGTCAGGGTTGGTGATGAACCTTCCATCTTCCAACAAGGACTGGAAGAATAAGTGGTTTTGGGCTGCTAGTGAGTGAGAGGTGCCATCAGCGAAGCTTGGGACTCTAACGACTCGGGTCCTCGCCTGATTTTTAAAATAAAGTCGGACTCTTCTTTCTTTCGAGCAGCTCTCTCTTTTTTTTAAACATCCATCTTCTTCAGTTAGAATGGAGCTTTCTTTATCCTTGTAGATTTTTCAAGGGGTACGCCACTCCTCGACTCGGTCCAGATGAACCGCATCGCCAAGGCTAGAGCATGGTCGGGGGAGCTTTGCTCCTGGACAGTTCTGATCACCGCGGCCAACCTTCACTAGTCTGGGCTTTGCAAGTCCTAGCCTCTCCCCACATCCTTTAGTAACTTTTTCTCATACTACCTTTGGGGAAATCAACTCATTCGTTTGGTTGCTAATTTGGTATTTTCCGCGCAGGCATGGTTGAGGCGTCTGGTTCTCGGAGGAAGGAAAGCCGCTCCAATGGCAGAGGAGATGTTGAGGGCCAAGTCTCGGATAAAGACCACGGTTCAGAGAAGGCAGGCTGCCCCTCACGGGGAGGGCCCTTCTGGTCCAGTTCCGGTTGCTACGGCTCCAACCGTGATGCTTGCCGAGACTGGGTCCCTGCAATCATTATTCCGACTCTAGCAATCATGACTCCTTCCCTTCCACCTACCGCCGTTCCCCCACTGCGGAGGCTCCTCCTGCAGCGCCCGAGCCCTGTATTGTCATACCCTCTTTCTCCAAGCGGGAGGAGGCCATCAGAATGACTGATGATATGCTTTCTCCTCCTGACGCCGGGAATGATTTCGAGGCAGAAGCTCAAACCTCGGCAGGAAGCCAGACCAGGGATGGGGAAGCAGTGGGTTCGGCTGAGCTGGGGACGGGCGGCGGGAGGTTCGAGCCGGGCTACCACTTGTCTTGCCTGTCGCCTTGGGCCTCTAAACATGCCCCCGAGGAGGAGATAGCCAAACTTCTTACCAAGTTGGACAACTCCTTCTTGAACGACATGACTTTCATTTTTTATACGGTATTGTTTGTTACTTTTCTACTTCTTTCTACTTCTTTTTCATCAGCACGCTCATTTTTCTATTTTCGTTCAGACTATCCCGAAGTTCCTTTTGACTCAGGAGAGAATACGGGAGCTTGAGAGGAGAGATGACGAGGTGGAGGCACTCCAGAACGAGGTGGGAATCCATAGGGATGAGGCCGCTCTCCTGCAACTCTAGCAAGGTGAGCTGCGTAGGCAGCTTGAAGATAAGAAGGCTAGAGAGCTCCAGCTGCAGAAGGTCGCAAGTGACCTCGAGGCCCGATGCGGAGCAACGAAGGCTAAGCTGACATGGGCCCGGGCTCATGTGGATTCGTTAGCCAAAGAGATCGCTCGACTAAGCGAGGTCCTGAAGAGAACTAAAGCTGAGGCGGTAGAAGAGCAGAACTGAGTCATCTCACAACGGTGGAAGCTCAAAGGGCCGAAGATGAGGCCTCCAGGGCTGTGGTGGTGGTTGTAGCAGTGGAGGCCTTTAAGACTTTGAAGGAGAGGGAGGCTGAGGTCACCAAGTTTTACGACTGTGGCTTCGACGCATGTATTGAGGCAGTCCAGGATTTGTACCCGGACCTTAACCTTAAGCCCTTGTTGTCTGAGGATGCTGGAGAGAAGCCCGCTGAAGACATCTACCTGGACCAAGCCCCCGATTCCCAAGAACCTCCAACTACGTAGTTTTTTTTTAAATTTTGTTGTTGTGTTATTTTTTTTAGAATGGATAACTGGATAGTATCTTTTTGATCCTTTGAAGCGGGCATGTGGATGATGATTTTTGATCCTTTGAAAAGGACGGTTGGATGATAATTTTCCCTTCATATAAGCTTATTCGTAGTTAATTTTTAATTGTCAAACTGATTCGTTGACAGGTTGGCTTATTTTTGGGCATGCCCAAGCTGACCCCTTTAACGGTTTGGCCCCTTCCAATGCCATCTAGTAGACCTTTTTGAGCCTTTATGGCTTAATCATTGTTGAGTCCGAACCCCTGGGGGGTTGGCTCGTCCCACAATTGACGAGAAACCTCCATTTCATCCGTTAGTCCGGTGATGGGCCGATCCCTCTGTTAGGGAGTTGGGTCATATTTTGGCTTTTCCCCTGACTTAGAGGGAATTCCATGTCAAGTTTTAGTGGGATTACGCTCTGACCCCTTCTTTAAGGGATCAGCTCGTTAAGTTCGTCTCTGCATTTAAGAGGTAACTTTTTAGTAGATAACCCGTTTGTGTAGAAGATGAATAATGACTTTTATTGAAAGCCTTAAAGGCTGGTCGCTTGGATGCGTACACTTATTGGAGGCCTTATAGGTTAGTACATCAGGGATAGTAGATCTTCAGGTGCTTGGCGTTCCAGGGGTGAGGAAGCTGGCGGCCCTTGAGGTCTTCTAGGAGGTAAGAGGCCAGTTTAGCCGATCGAACCATGCGGTAAAGTCCCTCCCATTTAGATCCTAGCATCCCCGCCCTGGCTCGATGGTGTTCTGGAAGACCCGACGAAGGACCAAGTCCCCGGGGCGGAATCGTCTGGCCTTGACTTTGGAATTGTAGAATTATGCTACCTGTTGATGTCATGCAGCGACTCGAAGCCTTGAGACATCTCTGATTTCTTCGAGTAGATCCAGGTTAGCGGTAATCTGCTCAAAATTCTAATTTTCTTGGTAATTTTTCACCTGAGGAGTTGGGAGGCCAATCTTAACTGGCACCATTGCCTCCAAGCCGTAAGAAAGGGAGAATGGATTTTTTCCTGTTGAAGACTGAGCTGTGGTCCTATAGGCCCAAAGAATGAATGGGAGTTCCTCGGCCCAATTGCCTTTTGCTTTCTCTAACTTCGTTTTAAGGTGATGTTTGATAACCTTGTTATTGCCTCCACCTGTCTGTTGGACTGAGGGTGCCGAGGGGAGGAATATGCATTTATGATGCCGAGCCCTTGACACATACTTCAAAACTTATCATTGTCGAACTACCGGCCATTGTTCGACACGATGGTTCGTGAAATCCCAAACTGACAGATAATATTTTTTCGGACGAAATCGAACACCTTCTACTCTGTGATCTTCGCAACTGGCTCGGCCTTAGCCCATTTGGTTAAGTAATCAACCGCAATAATAGCGAATTTGACTTGCCCCTTTCCTATGAGCAGAGGGCTGATGATGTCGATTCCCCACTGAGCGAACAGCCACGAACCCTCATGGGGGTCATCTCTTCAGCGGGCTGTCTCGGTATGGTCGTGTGGCACTGGAATTTATCGCACTTTTGAACGTAGTTTTTGGAATCTTCCTTAATGGTTGGCAAAAAATATCCTTGCCGAAGTATCTTTAAGGTTAGGGCTTGACTGCCCGAGTGGTTTCCGCAGATTCCTTTGTGGATCTTCTGAATCACATAATCGGCTTCGTCGGGTCGGAGGCTCCTGAGGTAGGGTTGGGAATGCCATTTTTATATAGGATACCATCTAGGATGACATATCGAGCTGCTCTGACTCTCAATCGTCTAGCTTCCAATTTATCCGAGGAGATCTCCCTAGTCGCGAGGTAGTTAAAGATCGGGTCTATCCAGCTTGGAGTGACATGCACTGGATTGACTTCCTTTTTTCTTGCTTGGTCGATGCTCAGATGTTCTATGAACTTAACGGGGATGACTCGCGGGATCTTTCCTTTTGTGGGAAAGGCGAGCTTTGCTAGGTCGTCGACTCATGAGTTTTTCGCTCTTAGGATCTGATGGATTATGCAACTCTAAAATCTTTCGATCAATTTCCTCGCCTCGTCGAGATAAGTGATCATCCTTGTTTCCTTAGCTTCGTACTCGATGGAAATGTGATTTACCACCAATTGCAAGTCACATCGGACCTGGATAGACTGTACGCCCAGACTCGCCACTAATTTGAGTCCAGCTAGTAGAGCCTCATATTCCGCCTCATTGTTTGAGGCATTGAACCCAAGTCTAATCACATATTGGATGGATGTAGAATCAAGTGCGAGCAGGACGATTTCGGCTCCAGCCCCTTTAATATTAGATGACCCATCAACATAAAGAACCCATTCCAGGTCTGATACTGCCTTTTGGTCTCCCAGGGGGACAGGTGGAGTCATTTCGACTTCAGTGTTGATCTCTTCCGCATTCGGAGTGGTAAATTCGACGATGAAGTCGGCCACAGCTTGGCCCTTGATTACTGTCCTTAGATGAAATTGGATGTCGAACTCACCAAGTTCAATGACCCACTTAGTCATCCGACCTGAAACCTCGAGTCTTTGAAGAACTTGTCTCAGAGGAGAGTCGATCAATACAATGATAGGATGAGCTTGGAAGTATGGGCGTAACCTCCGGGCTAAAACCATGAGGCTGAGTGCTAGTTTTTATAGGGATGAATATCTCATTTCTGCAGGTATTATTACCTTGCTCACGTAATATACGGGGTATTACTTGCTCCCAACTTCTCTGATCAGGGCCGAGCTAACAGCTGAGGCCGAGATCGCTAGGTACAGGAACAGTGCCTCACCTTCTTTAGGCTTGGATAGGAGGGGGGGTGAGCTCAGATACTGCTTTAGCTGTTGGAAGGCTTACTCGTATTCTGACGTCCATTCTTTCTTCTTATGACCTTTTAATTGTTAGAAGAAGGGAAAACATTTATCTGTATCTCTGGAAATGAATTGTCCGAGCGCAGCGACTCTCCCCATGAGGCATTGTTTCTCCTTGACGGTCCAAGGTGAACTCATATCGAGGAGTGCCTTGATCTTGTTGAGATTTGCCTCAATGCCCCACTGACTGACCTGAAATCTGAGGAACTTCCTTGATTCTACCCCGAAAAAGTACTTTGCGGGATTCAACTTCATCTGGTATTCCCGGAGGACATTGTCTCCCTAAGATCTGTCAAGTGATCGGATGCTTTGATACTTTTCACTAGCATGTCGTCGACATATACTTCAAAAGTGCGTCCGATCTGTTTGGCAAACATCTGATTTACTAACCTCTGATATATTGGCCCAGTGTTTTTTAGGCTAAATAGCATGACCCGGTAACAGAAGAGTCCCTTGTCCATGACAAAGGTAGTCTTCTGCCTGTCTGAGGGATGCATCGCGATCTGGTTGTACCCGGAATAGACGTCCAGGAAGGAGAGTAACTCATGACCGGCTGTATTGTCCACCAGTTGATCTATCTGAGGTAATGTGAAGCTATCCTTGGAACATGCCTTATTCAGATATGAGTAGTCTACACAGACCCACACTTTTTGTTGAATTTTCTGACAAGCACCACATTTGCAATCCAGTCCGCGTAATACACTTCCTATATGAAACTAGTGTCGAGTAGGATAGAGACCTCGTCGGCAATGACCTCATAGCGCTCAACATCGAAGGGTCTTCTCTTTTATTTTACCGGTTTGTGATCTAGGTCTACGTTCAGCCTGTGGACTAACACATTAGGAGAAATCCCTAGCATGTCGGCATGCGACCATGCGAAGACGTCCTTGTGTCGCCGCAGGAAAGTTAACATTTCGGACCGTTGCTCGGAGCTTAATGATGTACCGAGCTGAATGGTTTTGCTCAGGTCTGCTTCATCAAGGGGCACTTTCTCTAAATCCTCTATAGATGAGTTCTCCGGGAGTCTTCAGGGATCCAATACGTTGACAGCAAGAGCTTGCTTCACAGATCCCTTTTTGACGGCTATTGCGTAACATCTCCGAGCTCTCGCTGATCACCTCAGAGGTAGCCTATTACTCCTTTGGCCGAAACTTCATCATTAGGTGATAGGTGGAGACGACTGTCCTCATCGCATTGAGGGAGGGTCTGCTCAGGATGACGTTGTGTATTGATGGTACATTGACAAAAAGAAATTCACTGTAAGGGTGACTTGATGTTGTCCTTCTCTTGCCATTACTGGAAGCGAAATGGCTCTCTCGGATGTCACTCTTTCTCCTGCAAAGCCATACAGGGGGTCTTCACGAGTCGTAGGCGCGACCATGGAATGTCCATTCTTTTAAAGGCTTCAGTATAGATCACATCGGCTGAGCTTCTAGTGTCAACTAGGATGCGATATACCTTGTGGTTTGCTATAGTCATTGTAACCACTAAGGCATCGTCATACAGATGCTGGATTCCTCGTGCGTCGTCTTTTATAAAGGTCAGACTACATGGGCTAATTCGGATTTCTTTGCTAGGCCGCTTGGTTAAATGAACATAATGTTCCAGATCAGGCTTTCGAGAATAGGCCTTTCGAGCTCTGTTTGAGTCTCCCCCGCAAAATGAGCTCTTGAAAATGATGCGAATCTTAGTTGGCCCTTCCTTTAGGTTATTTGGCCGTTCTTTCTCCCGCTCTTCCTTCCGAGCAACTTCTCTCTTTTGGTATATCGACGCAAATGCCCCTTGTGAATTAGGGACTCGATCTCATCCTTGAGATCCACATAATCGTCCGTATTATGGTCATGGTCCCCATGGAAGCGGCAGAACTTTTGTTTGTCTCGATGCTCTGGGTCGACCTTCATGCATACAGGCCAATTCATGCATACAGAATCTACTTAGTAAACGTATTGAGGGGGGGTGTAGGAACAAAATTTTTCTTCTGGTTTTCGACTCGGTCGACGATCGCGAGGGGCACGGTCATTTGACCCTTTGCTGGTCAGCTGAGATTCTTTGTTCCTAGACCTCTCTCCTTTGCCAGTTGAGTCGGTAACTTGCACACTTTTGTGAGCATTAGTAAACTCCTTGGCATTAGTGTATTTTTGAGCTCTTGCAACGAGGTCCACTAACATCTTCGGTGGGTTCTTTCCAATGGAGAAAGTGAACCTTCATTCTTTCAGGCCACTGAACACTGCAGCGAGCGTCATTTTGTCATCATAGTTTTCTACCTATAAAACTTTTTCGTTGAAACGAGCAATATAGTCCTTCAACGATTCTTTCAGCGCTTGCTTGATGGTGAGTAGGTGAGTATTGAATTTTTTTACTTCTCTTACCGCTTATGAATTGGGTAAAGAATAGTTGACTCAATTCTGCAAAGGAATCGATGAAATTGAGTTTGAGCTGACAGTACCAACTCCGAGCGGATCCTGTAAGGGTGATAGAGAATCCTCTACACATCATTACATCCGTTGCTGTCTGGATTTGCATCCACGAACGATAAGCTTCTACGTGCTCAGATGGGTCACTGGATCCAGAGTATTAGATGATGGGAGGTATTTGAAACTTCTGCGGCATTACCTCATTCATGATTGCAGAGGTGAAATGAGGTTTGGTCTCTTCCATCATTGCCTGAACCATGGCGGGAACTGTTGAAGACTGCTGCTTCTTTTTCAGGGTTAGGAACTTATCGTTGAGTTCCATGAACCGTACTTCCCAGGGATTTTTGTTTTCAGCGACTGTCTCTGAGACATTTTCTATTTCCAGAGTCCTTCTTTCCCTCCTTCGATCTAGCTAATGACGGAGGTCCGTAGGTGTCAGGGCAGAGGTGGCCGAGGCGTTGGTCGGTGCTCGAGTGGCGGTATTCTGTATCGAAACTCTAACTTGGACAAGAGAACGATTCTGACCCGAAATCGGCACCCGAGAATGCTGGGGTGCCTCGGGCCTCATACTCCTCAGCACAGAGTGAGTCTCCACGACTAGACTGATCATCTTGGGAACAGGATTCTCCTGGATCGGGTGTGGCTATGGCTCTTGTTCCTGCTTCATCTTGTTTACTTCATCGTGTAGGGCCTGTATCTCATTTTGCATGGCTCGATACTTACTTGCCCGATTGCGAGAACGCTGGGAAGGCCCTGGGGCTGATTTGGTATGAAGTAGTGATGAAGAGCGAGTTTACTCATTTGGTTCTGGTTCCATAGCTACCACTTTCCTCTTTTCCTCCTACCGTTGTATTTGAAAATAGGAACCTGACCTTTCGTGTTAACTTCCCATAGATGGCGCCAAAAAATGTCGAAGTCAAAATCTGGACGACCCTCCCCTCAGTCTCTCGAACCTTGGATCACTTTAAGATCTTAGTCTTGCATAATGAGAACGGGCAAAGAAAACCCTGGCTAAGCTGGGGGACCCTCCGATGCTTAAGTCAGAACAAGGGAATCTGGGTCTAAAGTTGAAGAGCAGAGGGAGAATACCAGTTATTGCGTACATGTAGCAATGGGGTCTTATGATATTTATACCTGACTGTTTGACGGTCTGGATTCGTTAATCTCAGCACGATTTACTTAATCAGCAGGATACCGAGATCATGGAGATATTGTACACAATCTAAGGATCATGTAGCGTATTAGGCGGATCATGCGTATCTGTCAACGAAGTAATCGGTCACGTTCGTTTATGGTAGTTTTTGAATCTAGCAGATGGAGCACCCGTCTTAATGTATAGCCTTGGCTCGGTGCAGTTCCTCCGGTTGATAAGAGCTGACCAGCTTTTGCCGTTAATTCGTTGAACAGGGACCGTACTCTTAGTCCAAGCCGAGCTCCAACCTAAGCGATCGGGCCTGGCCTCTCACTAAACACGCTCTCCAGATGTCTTCTTTTTGAGGTCCGAGGAGGGGCATCAGAACTATCCCATGGAGTCGGGTTTTCTGTCAGATGGTAGCTGAATAGCCTAACATATTCAATTGAAGTGTGACTCCTCTCTTGACCTCAAACTGTGTTAAGCCACTTCGATCCGTAGCCTCAGAGTAGATGCAACTCCATAGTTCATTGATGAATTCTTCAGTGACGTGCACATCGCGTCGGATGCGCATTACTTTGGACATTCACACGCCCATTGGACTCATAAACTATTCTCGGAACTATTGGAGGCTTGGATCTTCCCATAACAGTTTCGATGAAAATCTCTCATGACAACCATCATCGTTATTGTCATCATCATCATCATCATAACCTTGTCCCAATTATTTGGAATAAGACATACATGTCCAATTTTTCCAATCATTCATATTTAAGGGGCTATTCGGATGCTCACAAAGCTGTGTACTAGACATGTTGTTTTGAATAAAATATGCAAGTCTTGTAATGTTGGACTACTTATATGTTATCCTATTTATCAAGTGCTTAAAACATGGAGTGTTGGAACATGTGGGGAACTTAAGATGGTTGGTAACAAATGCAGCATTATAGTGTGTTTGCACATTAATTAACACATGTGCCATATGCGAGGTGCTTGAAGAATGCTGGTGGCACATGTTGCACATGTGGTTGATCAAACATAAATGATTGAACATGTAGAACATTTGACACATGTAATGCTTGTGCACGGAACATTATGTTCTTGCATGCACTGTACAAGGCTTTTATTATGTATAATCTATCTAACCCAGTTATCAAGGATAAACTACCCTTGCTTAGATGTCATATAATGAATACGTAATGTACTCATTTTTTTAATTTTTTGCACAAAAGGGAGCAAACCATGTTGATGTTGTCTTACTAGTACAATATGTGCTATACACGGCTTTAAGCATCCAAACAACCCCTAATGCCCTATCCTTGGTAAGTGTACAAGCTATCTTGTTCTTGCCACCTCAATCCAAAAAGTCTCCACCCCAAGGGAAGGTTTTTTATTTTTTATTTTTTATTTCTTATGGAAATCTTAAGAAAACAAGGAAGCCTACTAGGTTAAGGGTTGTAGCCTACAAGTCAATGCTTTTTGTGATGATGCGAGTTTGGCCTATAAGTAAGATCTTTACATTTTCTTACTTGTCTAAATTCCTTACTCTATTTGGTGCAAGAATGTTGGTCAAAAGATATTTGGAGGCCGTTTGAATGCTCACAAAGTTGTGCACCACGCATGTTGTACCGGCTAGACAACATGTACATGACATGTCAAACTCCCTTTTACACACAAAATGAGGGAAACAAGTACATCATCTACTCTAAAAATGACTGTGAAGCAAATTTGTCAATCCTTTTTAAAAGGGTAGAATTGACTGTACTTGTTTCAAGTCTTCAAAGGTACATGTAGAATTATAATGTTTCTTTTACATGCATCGCATGTGCCAAATGTTCTATTTGTGCAACCATTCATGTTTAAACAACTACACATGCTATAATCAATTCTTAAGTGGCTCACATTCGCTAAATGTGTCAATTAATGTGCACGTGCGCCATAATGATGCTTGTGTTACCAACCTTCCTAAGCTCCTCACATGTTCCACCACTCATATTTCATGGTGCTTGACAAACAAGGTACAATGTAGGTAGTCCAACATTGCATGACTAGCATAATTTATTCAAAATCGGATGTGAAGTACACAACTTTGTGAGTCCATCCAAGCCAAGATAACTAGTTTCATCAATACTTGCAGGTTGCTTTGTTTGGAATAATTTTAGCCATACATTTCCTTTTTAGTTACATCATGCATTTGATACTGTTTTCCTAGTCGATGTTGTATGTTGTATGATATATTCCGAGGTACTATTGTAAGTACACAAATGTGGGTATCTCAATATGCATATTCTCTTGTGGATGTATCTATGCAGATTGGTGTATATATTTTGGTAATGGTTGCCATATTTATTTATTGGGAAGATATTCCAATGCATGTAGAGGTATGTAGTTTTTGTGCCTCCATATCATATACTATACACGTGGCACATTTGTATGATATTCGAACCGTGTCGTAAATCTACCATTAATTGGCCACTAACTAAAAACCGCCTTGATTATCTTGACCAAGGTATCCCAAAATGGTCATGTAATGGCCGTAATGGTTGCTCAAGATGAGAGAGGGCTCGAGAGAGGATCTTATCATTATGAGAGAGAACAAAATAAAGACATGAAGGTTGGGAGTTGGTCAGGAATTGAGGAAATCGCTAGTGAGGGTGATCAAGAGGTCAGACAAGGAGTTTGGGTTTGAGGATGGAAATCGGGGGACCAAAGGTCTATCCAAAAGGTGGTGGAAGCTCGTCGGTAATGGCATCAACAATATTCTAAGGAGATGAGGGAGAGTACTTTGGGAGGGGGGATGCGTGACACAATCCCGTTCATCTCTTGGCTATGAGAGAGGCATCGATGACAACACATGGACACGTGGCAGATCTAGGCCTTCATCAAGGGCTAAGATGTGATATGCATGGTGGTTCTGGTCAGTATCTCGGGCAAGAGTTTCTACGGAAAGGAGGTTTGGAGAGCTGGGAGGTTTGGGAGCCTAGACCACTGCCTTGGGATCACGAACCATTGCGGGAGCCATCCGTTATCTCGGATAGTACAGTGGTAGGCTTGAGTGTCTCATCGTTTAAGTAAAAAATTGAAGTTGTTGAAGAGGAGAACTATAGAATGGAAAGGGTGATATTGGGTAGAAGATGGAGAAACGAAGGAAATCCTAAGTAAGATCCTTGAACTAGATATTAAAGATGAGAATGTGGTTTTACTTGATGAAGAGGGGAATGTATATGGGGGGAAGAGTGTGATAAGTGGAGGTCGGGAGAAATTGTAACACCCCGAAAATCGGGGGTCGGGTAGAAACCAAACACCCGAGTTCCAGAACGTCACTTATGCAACATACATAATGATAAATGCATGTTGTCTGTAGAATGACATTAAACAAGATTGAGACTAAGCCAAAACAACATATTATACTCCAGAGACAATTAAATTAGCAAGCGGAAGACTGTGATAAATACATAAAATATATAATTGATTGTAAGTCTCCAGAGTGTGAACATGTTACCAGGTTAATTAAATACATGTATACTCTAAAAATGGAAAGAAAAGAATATACATGAGTGCTCCAAAAATAAAATGACAAGTGTCAAGGCATCTAATCAACCTCCCTGTAATTCCGTCGATCAAAACACGGAGGAGAAGTTCTCCTCCTCATCATATAAGTCCGGCTCCACTTCACAAGCAGTGCCATCACCTGTAACTAAAATAGGGACTGGTGGGTGTTGCAAACACCATCCCATAACGTGGGAGTGAGTGATCAACTCAGTGGGATAATAGAGCAAAGATTAGCATGTTATCAAATCAATCACGCGATAATAGTAAAATAATAAATCAAACATTCCTAGATACTGTTATTAATATATGCATGACATGACATGATAGATGCCCTCATCGACATACCCTCTCATGCGGCACCATCTGCGTCTGCAGCATGCTTTCTTCCCACAGTGCTCCACATCTTCCAGACAAATGCAGTGCGATGTGGATATGATTACAAAGTTGTTATTAGTCCATTCATACAGCAGTATTGGGAAACTAAGTTACTTCCCTTATATCAATCCCAACACAGATCCTGTCTAGGGTCGTCACTACTAGAAATCTCATACGATATTATATTTGTAGGTCGCTGCAAGGGCTGTCAGGGCTGTTGCTCGCACTCGTTACACCGTTCCTCCATCACCTTATCAATACAGGCCTAACGTACTCTCATTACTACGGAAGGGTCGTCGCCTCCCGTAGACTCAGAATACGCTCGCGGTCACTACAAAGGGTTCGTCACCAATCAGTGTAGGCCGACAGCTCGAATGTAGTGTCCCATATCACCACAATCAGCTCACAAGTCATAGGTGCTCACTGGTCACTATGGGGAGGTTTGTGGCCCCAGCGTAGGCCGACAGCTCGACCACGGTGTCTCATACCACCATGCCCGGCTCATGAGTCTTTATGGATCAAGGTACCATGGTTAACAGAGTTTCCAATGGTAAGTTCAGTACCCTAAGTTCAAGCAGTTATGACTCATACCGGGTGAACATACAACGGCCAGTTGGGTTACTTGACGGGCTCGACTAGTACGAGCGCATCGCAAGTCGAACGACATGAAGTACGTAAAACACTTCGTGTGGCCTAACCACTGCCGTTAACTCAAAACACGACTTGCGTTCATCGACGCGTCCTTCGTGGCAAATAGAAGCCAACCACGAATTTGATCATTTACCGACTGCCTGGACTAGGTCATAGCCCCAAACATTTGTAAATCAGCATCAGTAATCATATGAGAGTAATAGAAATGCAATACAATAATACAAGCATGTTGTCACATGTTATAATATACAACTTAAGCAATTCATCCAACACATGCATTTCATACATATAGTGAAATCTATACATTTAGCCAACATGGTGAAAATCATATACATCAGCATATTACTTGAGAATTCAATCTCAAAACTCCTTCACAACTCCATTTACTCAATACATACTGGTACAAACATTTATACAAACACTTAGTCTACACACTTTAGTCTACATAGCGTATGTCGACCCAAAGTGCGCATTAGGGCGAATCTCTTCGCCAAACCGATCATGCACGCATTCTTAATATCCTAACACGATAAAAAGCCATGGCAAACATTTCAGCAAAATATGGATGTAAACAGTATTTCCTACAAATGACTAAAATGCCCTAAATCTCATATTTTCCATACGTTTGCAAAACGGAAAACGGACAGCATGTTGTACATGTCAAACGGCGTTGCCGTCAATAATATACTATTAAACGACATTGAAAGCTTTGAAATCAGCCAATCAAAGCGTCTAAAATCCGCACCTTTTGCCCTAGGCGTATATCGTTTTGATTAGAACGTATACGCTTCGCCAACAGCGTACAGGCGACCTAATACACAAGTTATAGAAGCTACATCACTAACGAATCGAAGGAAACCTGAAAATAGCAAGTAGTTAGGGTTTTCTTACCTAAGAGTGCGTTAGAAATCACCAGGAAAGTGATTTGAACGCGTCGCTTTAGCACATGCAAAAACTAGTGCAAGTGGCAAGAAGATTTCTCCCACACTCTCTCACAATCTCACACTTTTTCTCTCTCTCTAGCTAGGGTTTCTAGCAAATTCGGATGGGTGAGATATGTGAGGGTTTAAGGCCCTTATATAGGCTAAAACCTCACCCTTTTAGACTCAGGAACAAAGTATACTTGAGTTATAACCAAATCGAGGCTGTTTTAGTCCAAAAGAGTATTTCGGGAGGTCCCCCGATCGAACGCGATCGGAATTAAGCTCATGGTCACTGGATGTTACTCACACCCAGTTTTCAGTCCGGTAGAGTTCATAGATCGCACGTGGCGGTCCAGTTTCAGTTCAGCGGTCATCGTACCTAAATCAGGTCTACAAGTCTCATGATATGAAAGGAAAATTTTTCCTGATCCGAGGGTGAAATTTGGCTGAATTCTGACGGTCAGAACGCTTAATAATAACGCGCCAAGTCACGTGCCAAATTTGGATTTAAATTTCCAAATCCAACCCTTTTCTCACTCTCTTCACTCCAGACTCAATGAAATAGCCTCTGAACGTCGGTTGGGCTTGATTTTCGAAACGATTGTCAAGTTCAGCTAAGGGGTCGTAACGGTCTAAGATTGTGGATATCGGACTTTCGACGCGCGGTTTAAATCCAATACGGAGTTTCAAAGGGTTCCTGAGGGCAAACGGGTTTAGAGTTTGATCATAGGTTTCAGGGTATTATAGCGTCATTGATTGTATAAGTTTTGGGTCTTGCAGAATGTATTTAAAGTGTTCAGGGACAATTTCAAAGCTACTCTAGCGTAGCGCTAGCTAACTTACGCTTAATTTCTAAAGGAATTAATCCTAAGTGATTTCTTTGGCTTTGAAATTGGGTTCTGAGAGGTTACCAAGGTGTTATGGTTGACCCATCGCCTAAGGACGCCTAACCCCAGGTTGGAAAAAATCCAGGGTGTTACAGAAATGCTGAAAGGGGAGAGATTTGGTGATAGGGAGAGAGGATAAGGGTGGGGTAGTGAGGGCTGGGATTTCATTTAGGGATATAATAGTGATGAGAAATCTAGGAAAGGAAAGGGGGATGTATAGGGGGAGGGAGAAACAGAGTATTCAGATAGTTAATGGTTAGAGAAGAAAGGAGGAGGGGAGATGGCTCTGGAAGGAGGTGGACGTGAACCAGTGGTGAGAATTCACCCGACAGTCATTGAGAATGCAAGGAGGGGCTTTTAAGAGAAGACTGGTGTTGTAGTTGAGGTTAGGGCTTTGATGGTGGAGGCAAAAAAGTGGATGATTGAAAGTGGAGGAGTCGAAGAATTGTTGTTTGCTCTTAAGCTCCAATATGAGAGGGAGGTTTGGGTCTCTATGAGTTAGGAGCTGACGATAGATAGCATGTTGATGGCTATTGCCCTGTTTTGGGATGGGCTTGTGGTGAGCTTGTGTAGATGGATTGATAGTCATGTTTGCAAAAGTAATTGCATAATCGCATAATGCCATCCATATGGCATATGTGATGGTCCCATATGCCATATGGATGGTATGCGATCACATATCGCATAAAGTGATTGCATATGCCATTATGCGATCACATAATGACATGTGATCGCATACTTTCCATTTTATTTTATTTTATTTTTATTTTTATTTTTTTAAATTTTTCGCAATCGCATAAGCTATCACATAGGATCGCTTATGCGATTTTCACAACACTGGTTGATAGGTCAACTTTTGGTTGGGAGGATGTCTAATTTTAGCTTTGGAATTTGCTCATTAAATTGTGATTTGTGGAAGACTTCTTGATCATCGGCTCCTGCTAGGTCAAGTGTTGGCGGTGGACCCGGTGATGGAATCAGGGGAGATGCGATGGGTGAGATTTTGCGTGATGAATATAAGGTTAGTATTGGTGTTAGAAAGGATTGTAGTGGTGGTTAGGGTGGTGCTGTGATAAGAGTGTAACCAGCTTGGATGAGGGGTGGTGGAGGCTTGCTAGTAATGGCATCAACATTGTTGTAAGGGGATGAGGGAGCACAGTTCCAATGCTATGTCAGAGTACTTCTTTTTTTTTTTTTTTTGGGGGGGGGGGGGGGGTGGTGTTAATGGTGACACGTGAACAATGACATATATGGGCCTTGATTAAGGGCTGAGATGTCATATGAGTGGCAGTTCTGGTTAGTATCGGGAGCATGAATCACTGCCTTGGGAGCCATGTGCTAGCTTGGATAGTACAATGGCAAGCTCGAGAGTCTCATTATTGGGTTCAGTGATAGGGGGTATATGTTGGTATTTAAAGAATAAACAAGTTGTTGCTAAGTCACAATCCCAAAATCAAATTGTTTGATCGATTTTAACCATTAACTTGTTGATATTTATTTTTTGAAATAAGACCATTAGATATTTTCATTCTTAACTATCCGATCAAGGTCCACCAATCCATTGGTGGGATAAATGCCAATAAATTAGATGAATTTGAGGCCAATTTCGGGCATCGAGTAGTCTAACAAATTAGCCCTAAATTGACAGCGTTATACATTCCAATTTAATTTCACTTTTTTCTTAAGATTTATTGGGAGAAATGATATCAAATTGTTAGATAGAGAAATTACATAATAGGACACAAAAGTCTTTGGAGTCAATATGCTGAAATGAAATGTATATGAGTCACAACTCACAAGGTATGTAATATAAAACGTGCAAATCTGAGATGTTTTGGTATTACATTTATTCTAATAAATTTATCATTGATATTATATAATTAAAAAATTAAATATAAAATGTTCATCGTCAATCCTAGGTTGTCTAGTTTATAAATTCATTAGACAACCCGATACAATATTCTCAATAGAGAGTGGACCAACACACTACTATAAACATGTTCAAAACTAAAAATGAATGTATATTTGGAACATTTACATTATTATGGATCTTCTGCATGTTTTTCCAAAATTTGTTGAGCAATTTTTTTTTTTTTTTTTCAACCAATACGTAGGCATATTGCCCGTTACGCCCCCCATATCAGCTGTTATACTGATTCTCCGTATCGGTAATGGTGGTGACCATTTTGGCCATTGTTACCAATTCGAAAAGCCTTGCTCTCTAGGCCACTCATAATGTGGGACACATTGTGGATGGATCATGCATCTGACATCACACTGATAAACCAAATTTAACCATATGAGTCATAGCCATCAAACAGATGGCTGGGAATAAAATGGTGACTTGTTGAAATTACATGGGCAAAATCAGATGGTGTAATTTATATGGTACGGTCCATCCACAAGTGGATTATGGATTCTGTCGGTCTGGACTCCCATAAAACGTTGCCAAGTGTATATACTCATGAGTCATTACCTTTTTTAAAATAATAGGGCTCTAGCTTTCGAAATATAACCAGATACTATGGCGGAGCATGGTTGTTGATATGCAGGCACACATAAGTAACTCAAATTAAATTGTCCAAATTGCATGAACCAATGTAGATTGTGCATTATCTAAAATCCAGATTGATTGCATGATCATAACCTCTGATTAATCAGCAATTTTTTGTTGAGTTTGATCTCTGACTGTTTGTTATTTCCACCATCCATTGAATTTCCACCAATACAAAAATGTGTAATCAAATCAGTGTAGGTTTCCATATACGGTCCATCTAAGATGGGAGTGGGACCCATGATTTGGACGGGTAATTTAAGCTATAATGTATGCCATGTGATTTCCAAGTACCTACATATCCATTATCCCAGTTACAAAAGTATCAAAGTTTTCCTTCTTTCTTCTCTTCCACCTGTTTCTCTCCGTTGCAAAACCCTATACCCTCGTCACTGTCTCTGTCGCCGTTGTCTCTCTCGTCTCTCTCTCCTGATCTGCAGGAAGAAGAATCAGGTTTTTTTTTTCCCTTCCCATTTTGGGTCTTTTCCATCACATCTATGTCATCAATTCAGACCGTTGATTTTCATATTGGACCCTCCATAGTCCATGGTATGGCTGGCCCACTGCGGATCCATTGCAGTAGTCTAGATTGCTAAAATGGCCCCCATTAAATAGATAGAAATTAGGATTTCTTTTGTTTGAATGTGGACCATTGGTTTCCATCCCTTCATGATGTAGAGCCCCAGCTGATTTCTTTTGTTTTGGGTCACGCCTAATAAATGAATAGCTCACATCTTGAAACTTAGTTGGTGAACAGGCTGGGCTAGGCTATGCATAATCATCTTGGCAGTTGGCACCAACTCAGGAATGTCTGTTTTGGCCTGTCACTGACCCAGGCTGGGCTTGAGCCTACATTTTACTTTGCAGGCTGGCCTTGGATACACCTCAGCCCGGATTGGACCCAGCCCATTGACAACCTACTCCCCTTCCACTAGCAAACATGCAATGATCCCACAACCACAAAGATTCATTTCTGGTCTGATATGGCCTTGAAACCCTGCTTGAAATACACTGGGTACGGGACAGGAATGACATGAGCTGATGTTCTTGTTTCTCGTCCCCCTTCTAGTTTGCCAATCGAGAAATGATCTTGTAACTTGTTGCTGATGGTTTGGAAAACACCAGCAATCTACGTCATTGAATTCAATTCACGACCTGAACAGTTCTATTTCCCACTTACAATCATCTATGGAGAAGAACCTTTTGATCCACACCCATGGTCAACTCAGAAAAGTCTCCTCCAATAATTATCTCCAAACCTGAACAAGGCGAATCTCTTCCTGCTAGCAGGTTACTTCTGTAATTATATGCATCCAAAAGAGTAGATTTGCCACCTATTAACTCTTGTTTCTCTAGTGTCTTGAACCCCATGTGGCCTACTTTGTATTGATCCGTCCTATGTTTCTGTTTCTGTCTTGGCATATGCTATGATTCTGTCTAATAGTCAGAAGTCAGAAGTATATAGATCGATTATCTTCAATATCTATTTCCCTGTACTCTGCTATTGTTTCTTGTTATTTAACAAGTCTTGGTTCCAATGCATGTGAATAGATGATTCTTTAAGAGTGGTATAGTTCATTTTCTTAATGATCTCTCTTCTGAAGTTACTTTTTTCTCTTTTTCTCTTTTCCTCTTTTGATATTTTTTTTTTTTTTTGTAAACATTCCTACATTGAATTTTACATTTTACAGTCACCATTTGATCCTTACAAGTTGAAGGGCAAGGTGAATCATCTGTAACCATTGCTGCAGAGTGCAGGATGCAGAAATTAGCTAAAAACTACTGAACATGCTGGAACATGTCGGCAACAAGATGTTAGTCTAATCTAGAAAAACATTTAAACAAAATTCTGTGTGAAAATTTCATTTAGTTATTGTTCTTTGGGTTGAAGCTTTTTGTAACAAGGAAATATATGATTCTGGATCGAGCAAATTGCTTGGTCCAACAAACTGCACATCGGCCCAGCTTGTGGTGGTCCAAACTGTTAATATGCTAGCCCTGATCGTGGATGAGAGAGACCAATTTCCCCCCACCAGATGATGTAACAGTCCAATTGGACCTGCCATTAAATTGGACCACTGTCTGTAACTGTCCATTCACAAGCCACCATCTCAGACGTAGGTTGATGGGTGTGCACGAATATGAATGATGTAAATACCCTCTCTCTCTCTCTCTCTCTCTCTCTCTCTCTCTCTCTCTATATATATATATATATATATATATATATATAGTAGCTTTCTTGGACTTGAGGTCTGTAAATCTGACTGTGATAATGTCATAATGAGCTGATAATCTGAAAAATCTCACGATGAAAAGTTTGTTGACGCCCCATAAAAGCTAAATGCAAAATATTTTTAGTAAAATGATAACTCAGTTGCAGACCTGACTCTGTTCAGGCTTCTAATTTGGAGCAATCTGGTTGACTATGATCTTTCTTGATATATATTTTCTTCTTGATCTTTCTTAATATTTCACATGCGGGCATCATGCGCAAGTTTTTTTTTTTCAGGTCCTTGGCAACTCTAAATAATGATAGCACATCATGTTGTTCACCATATCGAGGGATGCATGGATCTTCGTCTCTTCCCTTTTCTCCATCTCACTTGGAACGTTTTCTGTATGCTGGGCCCACTTGGAAGGTTTCTAACTAGAATATTAATAATCCATGAAAACCTATAAGATATTGAATATTAACCATTTTAGGTCTCGTTCTTTGAAAAAACCCAAAAATCCCTAACACTGATACATGCTTTCTGTTGATGTTGGTTTTTTTTTTTTTAAAGAGGGATCGCTTTTCCCGCTCAGCCCGTCCTTTGCCTGCACAATGTCAAACATAAAGATGACCTTGGCTTAAACCGGGGAATGTTCGATGCTTAAGTCAGTCTTCTGATCAATGGTAAAGGATTTTTAGGGTTTTGTGTTGCGTACCTTCTTCTTTAAAGGACCTGGATATTTATAGATCTTAAGAACTCTCATCGTACGAGGATTCTTCTCCTGATTATTCGGAGATTTGATCCTTTCAACTGATTTCGCCCGATCCCGAGAATCTCGGGATCGGACACCTGTATTTTCAAATTTTCGGGGCGGCGTTTATATTCACACCGCTTTTCCCTGTCTCGGCCCGACAGTTATCGACTCTGAAAGAGTATCGGTCGGCTTAAGCGAATAAGTTTTATGCCTCCTCACGGATGGAATAGTCTCGGCGTTTACCCGTCATCCTTCCTTATTCCGTAGCCGACAGAACCAACTTACCATGTCGGTTTTACTATCTTGGTCGAACGGCTTTTAACTTACTCGGCCTTCTGTATGCTTACACAGATGCAGTTATCTCTCCGACCGAGTAACTTAAATTGTCTTATGCTTATGCCTCTTGGCCTTATCCATTACTCCCTCGGCTCCGACCATTGTCTCGGACTCTTCAGGCAGTGTCAACAGAGTTAACCGACTTAATATCCGAGTTTCCGGACTTAACATATTTTTTCTCAACAGTGAGCCCCCCTTACTCCTTGTGTTGTCCTCGACACTAAGGAGTAATGAGTTTTTAGGTCGGTTCGCATCAGAGTTCGAGGTCATGATGAGACATTTAATGCCCTTTGCGTTTTTCCTAACGTATGACGTTGTGTCTCCCGAGGTCGCGCGTGCTGCCAGCCGTCAGGTTATTTCATCCGCTTATAAGAGTCGGACGCATGGCAAAGGCGTTACTGCTGTCAGTCGACATGCGCCATGTGTCGAGCGGGAGAGTCGAAACGAGCGTCGTTTTCCTTTTTCATTAAATGCCTCTGCCACGTGACAATGTTATAAAATGACCGGGTGGAGGAACGTGTGAATTTTATTTTCGCCTCCCTCGCTCCCGCTCTTGTATCCTCTTCCGACTTTTCCTACTTCTTTTTCTTCCTTTCCTTCGTTGTCGATTCTCCCTCCATCAACTTCTTTTGCATCAGCCGCTGTCTTCTCTGGTGAGTCCTTTCCCTCCATTTCTATAGACGTTAATGGCTACGCGTGGCTCCCAGAGCCCCCAGGAGGAAACTTTCGGAGATGAGGGTGTGTCCCAACGTTTCTAGAATGTTGCGGAACCACCCTCCCTATTGACAGAAATCGTCGTTGATGCGAATGCTGCCTTCTGCCATGAAAGGGTGGCCGCTGAAATATCGGCTGAGCGTCCCGCTCCAGTAGGCCCTTCTCGCGATGGGTCTTCTTTAATAACCTGTCCGGGGAGATCAAATCCAGCGGTGGATTTACTGGAGGAAGAAGGGGAAGAGGTCGTGATCATTGCTGGGGAGACCATTGTCCCAGATTCTGTAAACCAGCCTGCAGAGGCTTCTGAATCCCCTTCCAGGGGAGAAGGAGGCGAGAAGGAGGCGAAGACGATTCGAGTGGTCTTGTTGCCTCGGTTTTGACTGATTCCAACCTAAACCGAATCCGAGCTGTGTTTTATGTCCCAGACTCAGTCGTACTTCATCTTCCTCGTCTAGTTTTCAAGTCGCGATGCAATGTGGCTTGCACTTACCACTCCAGCCCATTGCTCGAGATTTCTTATCCCGCGTTAAACTTACCCCTAGTTAGATTGTTCCAAATGAGTGGAGGAATTTATTTGGGTGCGCTGTGTTATGGGCCGAGCTAGAGCAGCCCCCACTAACGGTCGAGGAATTCCTCTACCTGTATCAAGTAAGACCAAACCCAAATTTTCCTGGCCTATACTTCCTGAGTGCATGGAGAGGCAGAGGTGGGTCCCTTATAACTGACACACTCACTTCTAACAAACACTGGAATGAGAGGTGGTTTTGGACGTGCGGACGAAGGGAGTCGGCCGATCCGTGGCCTTATGAATCTCGAGTCTCTCGCTCATGTCGAAAAGCAGGTGACTCGGCGTGACTCGGCTTGCTATCCTTTATTCCTCTTCATTGCCTTGTATTGATCTTGACCTCTTGATGCTTTGCAGATATCTTGAAGGAGAGGGGGGAACTCGGATCTGGCGCTCTAGCTCGGATTAAAGAGCTGAAGAAACTGAGTGCGAAAGACCGATCTTGGAAGTTTCTCTTGCAGCCCGAGCGTCTGCATCTTGCGGGCTTAGATTCATTTGTATCGGGTAATTCATCCCGCACTGTTTCATTCTTTCAGTTTTCTGTCTAACCCACCTTCATTCTTCTTTTCAGATCTTCCCGAGGCTTCGCCATATCTTAAGTCGGCTTCTGATAGCATGGCCGAATCTCGTCCGTCCCTAAAGCCAATCTCCAAGGTGAAAGCTCCTCCGAGGTCTGCTCTCTTGTCAGGGTCTCGGCCTTCCAAGCAAAAGAAGACCGCTACGACGACAAAGGAGCCGGCTGCCCCATCTGCTCCTGTCCTTGCCGCCCCACAGGTAGTTGTGCTTTCTGACCCCGATGAGAGGGCGGAAGAAGCGGAGGCGAGTCTTCCCATATCTCAGTCGGTTCCTGAGCCAGGACCTGTTGCTGAGGAGGTCTCGAGACAGAGAGAGGAATCAGGCGAAGAATCCTCGAGAGGGGAGATGACTCAACAGGAGTTGTCACCCTTCCACAAAGTCATCTCGGGGATGATCCCTTAGGCCATCGCTTACGGGAGCGAGAAAGATTTTGCCAGTTTCTACAATGCCCCGACTCTGCAGACTCTCGGGCATACGGCGAGGCTACTTTTTGAGGTAAAATCTTTTTTTTTTTTACTTCTCTGTTACTTCTGACTAAGTCCTTGGTTATAACTTACTATCTTCCGTTCACAGTTGGTCCCCTGCATTGTTAGGGCCTGCTTGGAGCTGTCCGCTGTTTAAAAACTCACGGTCGAGACAGAGACAGAGAAGAGAGTCGCGGCAGAGGCAGAGGGTCACCGAGAGATCGTCGAGGGTCGCATCGACATTATGACTGACGACTTGTCAATCGCCAGAAAAGCAGCCGAGGATGCAAGGATGGTTCTTGAAGGAGCCAAAACTGACAATGTCCATTTGACCTCGCTTCTAAAGGAGGCTGAGGAAAGGCATCAACATCTTCTTCAGGTTCACAGCGCTTGCGAGACCACTCTCGCGTGGGCTAGGGCCGACGCTACGACTCTCATTCAGGAAGTACAAGAGGAGGCCCGCCGAGCCAAGGAGGCACAAGCCGTAAATGTCTTGAGTCCTCGGAGTTTGAAGAAGAAAGGGACTGCCTTTATCAAGGTGGTTATAGGGCCTGCGTTTTGGAGATGAGGGCTGCCTTCCCGGACCTCAACCTCTCCGCTTTTGAAGCCGATAGTCCTGAGGCCGAGGCTACTGGTGTTGATGCCACCGACGGAGAAGCTCCTGCTGCGGACGCTGCTGCTGATGAGGCTGGTCCCTCTGGGACCGTTTAGGGAGTGGTCCCCGACCGAGAGAGATTATTCACTCTGTCGAAAGTAGTTTTGTACTTCACTACATAGCTTTAATTGTATCTGTTGTGATCTGATTCAAAGTACTTAGAAAAAGTTAGAACTCTTAGTTTTATTGAATCGACTTTGTTTACATTTCTTTCTCATTCTCATTTCACATCTTCAATTCTGCCTTAAGGGTAATAAATCTTGAGATGCTCGGCATTCC
Source organism: Magnolia kwangsiensis (assembly GCA_037074715.1). Taxonomy (NCBI): domain Eukaryota; kingdom Viridiplantae; phylum Streptophyta; class Magnoliopsida; order Magnoliales; family Magnoliaceae; genus Magnolia; species Magnolia kwangsiensis. The sequence goes on from CM073581.1 coordinate 107,072,485, forward strand.
AAGGGTGAGGCAACAGTTGCCCATTTAGGTCTTCCAGCCGATACGTTACAGGATGGATGGTGCTCGAGACGACATAGGGTCCTTCTCAATTGGGTCCCAATGTGCCTGCACCAACTTCCTTTGTGTTTGGGAACATTTTTCGGAGGACCATATCCCCGGCTCGGAATCGTTTGACTTTGACTCGGTTGTTATAAAACCGAGACACTTGCCTCTGCCGAGCCATTGTTCGTAGCCGAGCTTTTTCTCTTTTCTCTTCCACCAGATCGAGCCCGAGCGACAGGAGTTCGTCATTCTCCTATTCGCTGAATGTATTCACTTGGGCTGAACTTATACTGATCTCCACCGGGGCGACTGCTTCCGAGCTATAACAAAGGGAGAAGAGAGTTTCTCCCATGGCAGTTCGAGCTGTAGTTCGATAGGCCCATAATGTATTTGGAAGTTCCTCAGCCCACGCTCCTTTTGCTCCATTGAGCTTCGTTCGGAGGTGCTTCTTTATAATCTTGTTAACGGCCTCGACCTGTCTATTTGTCTGAGGATGATAGGGCGAAGCATATACATTTCGAATCCCGAGATTGCTGCACATCCCATGGAACTGTTTGTTATCGAACTGCCTTCCATTATTAGTGATTATAGTCCGAGGTATCCCGAACCGACAGGTGATATTTTTCCAAACAAAGGTTGTGATCTTCTGCTCGGTAATATTTGCTAATGGCTCGGCTTCAGCCCATTTTGTGAAATAATCTACTGTAACTATGGCAAACTTAGTCTGGCCCTTACCCAGAGGAAAGGGTCCGATGATATCGATCCCCCACTACACAAAGGGCTATGGTCCGGACATTGGGATCAACTCCTTGGGAAGCTACCTCGGGATAACAGTAAATCGCTGACACTTGTCGCACCTTTGGACGAACTTCTTAGCATCATGTTGTATGGTCGGCCAATAGTATCCCTGGCACAATACTTTGTTCGCGAGCGAACGCCCTCCTGAGTGGTTCGTACATATTCCTTCGTGTATCTCTCGCAAGACATAGTCAGCTTCATGAGAATCCATACATCTTAGTAAGGGAGTGTAGAATCCTTTCTTGTACAGTACCCCATTCAAGACGGTGTAATGCGACGCTCGAACCTTTAGCCGCCGAGCCTTGGTATGATCTTCCGGTAGTTTTTCATCTTTGAGATAATGGACGATAGGATCGAACCAAGTAGGTTTCGAGTCAATGGTATGTATAGCCGAGTCTGTCGGCTCATTTACACTCAGTTTAGCTGCGTATTCGATCGGGACCGATCGAGGTATATCGTCTTCGTCGGCGGAAGCGAGCTTTGCTAACAAATCAGCTTTGGCATTTTTAGCCCCGAGTATCCGAATCATCTCGCATTTCTGGAATCCGCTGATTAACTCTTTGGCCTTCTCCATGTATGCCTTCAGTTGTTCTTTCCATGTCTGATAAATGCCAGTAACCTAGTTGACAACCAGTTGTAGGTCATTGAAGACATTGAGATGAGTTACACCTAAACTTGCAGCGAGTCGAAGGCCGAGTAACAAGGCCTCGTATTCTGTTGTATTGTTCGATGCTTGGAATCCAAATGTAAGGCATATTGCATATAGATTTGATCGGGAGTTTCCAATACTACCCTGACCCCGCTTGCCTTAGGGTTGGATGATCCGTTGACGAATAATTGCCAGGTTGCCGAGTCGGGTAACAGTGTGTCAATAATCCCGTCAAAGTCCGAGGAAGTTACTTCGACAAGAAAGTCGGCTACGGCTTATCCCTTTATTGCTGTTCTCGGCCTGTACTGTATGTTGAACTCGCTCAACTCGATAGCCCACTTTGTAAGTCGGCCGGAAGCTTCTGGTTTCTGGAGGATTTGTCGCAAGGGTAAGTCGGTCATAACAATGATAGTGTGAGCTTGAAAGTATGGCCGGAGTCTTCGCGAGGATACTACCAGGATTAAGGCTACCTTCTTAAGCGGAGGATACCTCGTCTCTGCCGGTAGTAAGGCTTTGCTGACATAGTACACTGGTAATTGTCTCCCTTCACTATCTCGTATTAGGGCCGAGCTAACTACTGCATCAGATACAACCAGATATAGCAATAAAGCTTCTCCTGGTTCGAGTTTAGACAACAGTGGTGGAGATCCGAGATAGGACTTCAGTTCCTGAAACGCTTTTTAACACTCTTCCGTCCATTCCATTGATTGTCGCTCCTTCAATTGCTTGAAGAACGGGAGACATTTATCGGTGGCGAGGGACAGGAAGTGGTTGAGAGCAGCTACTCTTCCTGTTAGCCTTTGAATGTCTTTAATTGTTCTTGGAGACTCCATGTCGAGCAAAGCTTTGATTTTCTTGGGATTCGCTTCGATTCCTCGCTGACTAACGAGGAAACTGAAGAATTTTTTCGAGCTTACACCAAAAGCACACTTGCTAGGATTCAACTTCATTTTGTACTTGCGCAAGGTCAGGAACATTTCTTCTAGGTCTGCTACATGCTCGGCTGCGTGTACACTTTTGACGAGCATATCATCTATGTACACTTCTATAGTTCGGTCGATCTGCCAAGCGAACATTTTGTTCACTAACCTTTGATACGTTGCTCCGGCATTCTTTAAACCAAATGGCATCACTTGGTAACAATAAAGGCCTTTGTCGGTGACAAAGGTGGTTTTTGATTTATCAGTTTTATGCATTACAATTTGATTGTAGCCAGAATAGACATCCATAAAACTAAGCAATTCATGTCCTGCAGTACTATCCACCAACTGATCAATGCGGGGAAGAGGGAAGCTGTCCTTGGGGCAGGCTTTGTTTAAGTCTGTATAATCAATACAAAGACGCCACTTCCCATTGGCCTTTCTCACGAGCATGACATTAGCTATCCACTCTGGGTAGTATATCTCTTCAATAAATTTGGCCTTAAGGAGCTTTCCGATTTCCTCTTCTATAATAGCGTATCTTTCTAGGCCGAGAGGACGTCTCTTCTGTCGGATTGGCCTGTACGTCAGGTCGATATTGAGTCGGTGCGTTATGACCGAGGGATCGATCCGAGGCATATCTTCGTGGCTCCATGCGAACACATCAGCATATCGGCGAAGCAAAACGATCAAATTTTCCTTAAGAGGTGATGTCAAAGATGAGCCGATTTATACTACTTTCGCTTCGTCTGTCTCTCTTAAGGGTTCCGAGACAAGTTCTTCCATTAGTTGCCCCCGTTCGTGAGATCCGATTAGAGGGTCCAACGACTCGATCATCGAAATTTCCGTCGGCACTTTGATTGCTGTCTCATAGCATCGCTGAGCATCTTGCTGATCTTCTTTCACAATTCCTACTCCCGACTTGGTCGAAAATTTCATGGATAAGTGGTACGTAGATACAACAGCTTGAAGGAGGCTCAGGGATGGTCGGCGGAGTATAGTATTGTAAACCGAAGGTTGTTCGACGATCAGGAAGTCAACCATTATAGTTGTTTGGTGAGGTGGACTTCCGGCAGTAAGTGGTAATGAAACAATTTCCTCAGGAAGTACTTGTCCACCCGAGAATCCTATGAAGGGGGTTCGGACCGGACGTAAAGCTGACCGTCCAATTCCTATTTTGTCGAACGCTTGGGTGAACAACACGTCCGCTGACGACCCAATGTCCACCAGTATTCAGAATACTTTCCTGTTGGCAATGGTGAGAGCAACGACAAGTGCATCATCATGAGGATGATTGATGCCTCGAGCGTCATCCTCAGTGAATGAGATGCAATATTTCTCCCTTTTCTTTTCTTTGGAAGGCCGGGACAGTAGAAGAATCTCGGATTCTGGATGATTGATGCTTCTGGCGTGGTTTTTTCATGCATTATTGGAATCTCCGCCGCCCTGATGCCCTCCAATAATCGTCCGAATTTCTTCCGTGGGCCGATCTTCGCTCGGTCCTGATGCGGTGCCAGATCCTTCCATATGTTCTCTGATTCGACCCTTTTTAATGAATCGCTCGATTTCATCGTTCAAGTGATAACAATCACTTGTATTGTGACCGTGGTCACGATGATAGTGACAGTACTTGTTCTTGTTCCGTCGATTCGGGTTCCCTCGGAGTTTTCCGGGCCAGTTAACGAAGCCTTCATTCTTGATTTTCATTAACACCTGCTCCTGAGACTTATTCAAAGGAGTGTATGTAGAAAACCTTCTGTTGGGTCGTTTGCTCGACATACCATCGTCTCGCGCCCGATCCGCTTTTCGCTTCTTTCCTCCGGCCGAGTCGGCTTCTTTCTTGGCTGCCTCTTTAGCCAAGGGTTTTGCGTTCTGGACCTTCTAGCGCAGGAGTCGCGTTTCTTCAGCGTCGGCATATTTATCCGATCGAGCCATAAATTTGCCCAGAGTCTCGAGCGAATTTTTATCCAGGGATGCCAAAAAAAGGTTTATCTCTCACCCCTTACATAAGTGCGTTAAGTGTTGTCTCCTCTGAGTGTCTCTGAACCTGCAGAAATTCAAAGTTGAAACGCTTGATATAATCTTTCAAAAGTTCTCCTTCCTTCTGAACTATGTTGTTTAGGTGTGCGGGCGGCTTTAGCTTTTTCTTTCCACCGATGAAGTTGTTGAGGAAGGCATCACTGAGTTCAGCAAATGATTAGATTGACTTTGGTTTTAATTGTTTGAACTAAAGCCGGGATACGTCAGTTAGTGTGAGAGAGAAGGCTCGACACATAACAGCATTAGAGGCATCATGCAACTCCATATAGGTTATGAAGTATTCAATATGCTCTGTCGGATCAGTTTTTTCGGAAAAAGGGGTTATCTGAGGTAAACGAAATCTCTCCGATAACCGTGCCTACATCACTTCGTCCACAAATGGAGAAACTTTTGCCTCAGATTTGGTCGGGTATGAGTTCTGACCGTGCTTCATGTCTGCCATCTCTCTCGCCATCTCTTCCCGAACTTCATTTTTGAAGTCCTGGATATCGGTTTTCCATGGTTCCACACTCTCTGCTGTTTCTTATATAGAAAGCCAACTTCACCTCCTCTGATTTGTTTTATGCCGCAAATCAGAGAGGGGCAAAATGGCCGTTGCCGAACCTGCCGGTGCTGGTTGACTCGGACCCTGGTGCTGACTCGGCTCCCTTGATGACTGCGGAGCAGCAAGCTGTGCTACAGACCTTAGTGGGAGAACTTGCACCGGCTCTTGACGCTGCTGCATCTGCTGATTACACAACTACTCTAACATATGTTTCATGAAGGCCATCTCAGAACGCATCTCTTGAACTTCTCTATCCAATTGTGCATTCCCTAGGTTCTGTTGGCTCGTGGCTGCAGCAGATGCCGCGGGCGGTACTGCCGGTGGGATTGCTAGGGGTGCTCCTTGAGCTGTGCTGGTAGCCCCTTCCCCAGCTTCATCTTGATCCCCTCTTCTAGTTTTTACCATTTAAATAGAGTATAAGAAACGGCTTTTTGTCCAGTTCCCACAGACGGCGCCAAACTGTTGGTGTTGGATTTTATTTTTTTTGAAGAGGGGTCGCTTTTCCCGCTCAGCCCGTCCTTTGCCTGCACAATGTCAAACACAAAGATGACCCTGACTTAAGCCGGGGAATCTCCGATGCTTAAGTCAGTCTTCCGATCAATGATAAAGGATTTTTTGGATTTTGTATTGCGTATCTTCTTCTGTAAAGGACCTGGATATTTATAGATCTTAAGAACTCTCATCGTACGAGGATTCTTCTCCTGATTATTCGGAGATTTGATCATTTCAACTGATTTCGCCCTATCCCGAGAATCTCAGGATCGGACACCTGTATTTTCAGATTTTCGAGGCGGCGCTTATATTCACACCGCTTTTCCCTGTCTCGGCCCAACAGTTACCGACTCTGAAAGAGTATCGGTCGACTTAAGCGAATAAGTTTTATGCCTCCTCATGTATGGAATAGTCTCGGCGTTTACCCGTCATCCTTTCTTATTTCGTAGCCGACAAAACCAACTTACCATATCGGTTTTACTATCTCGGTCGAACGGCTTTTAACTTACTCGGCCTTCTGTAGGCTTACGCAGACGCAGTTATCTCTCCGGCCGAGTAACTTAAGTCGTCTTATGCTTATGCCTCTTGGCCTTATCCATTACTCTCTCGACTCTGACCATTGTCTCGGGCTCTTCGGGCAGTGTCGGTAGAGCCGACCGACTTAATATCCGAGTCTCCGGACTTAACATATTTTTCCCCAACACTTTCCAAAAATGTTGTCTTGCAGATTGTACATACTTGTTTGAGGGAAGGTAAGAGTAGGGTTCCAGCCCGTAGCTAAATCGCACCCATTCTTTGCTTCAACATTGAGATCTCGTCTTCCAACCCCAGCTCACGCACCAAAAGATGAGATGAACTTACAGGAGTCATGACACCTGCGTCATGGGAACAGAGCTCATCTGAATAGGCCTGTTTATGCTTAGATCCAAACAATAGTAAACTTATTATGATTCAGGAAGTCAGCCAACTAAATGATTGCATCAGCGACTTCTCTCTTTTATCTTTTCTTATTTTGTTTCGTTTCGTTTTCCTTTCTTTTTTGAGAAACTGCAGAGTCAATGACTTTGGATAATTTAGAGGATAACAGCACTCGCGCCGATACTTGAAGATGGCAGGGTTACTTTTTGAAAAACCTTCGGCTGATGGAAACCAGAAGTAGAACTTCCATATTTACAAGGGTTCACTTGATCTTTCCTTTGGCTGACTACTACATTTCATTGACTCCTTGACCCAATTGGAATCTCCTCTACAGACCCTTTTTTTTTTTTTGGTTTTTTTTTCTTTATTGGGTAGCCTTGCTTATAGGTCCCTAGATGCAGTCTCCTCGAAATTCTACAACCTTATCTCTTAGTATCATCACTTACTTTTCCTGATTTTGTTTTCTTTTTCCGATTTTTTTAACATTTCGGGATTCATGATAAAAGTTGTTGCGAAGTTTGCTACTGGCTGCCAATCTTACCCAACCCTCCTTTCTTATCCGGGCTTGGGACTATCCAATCCGGAGTACTTGGGATAGGTCTTAGATGATGATGTTTTTTTAGCATTCTCACCCGAGTAGACTCACCCCAAGGACAGGGTGAGTTCGGAGTTGGTTCCATTAATGTGTCTCAAGTGTAATCTTTCGCGTTTCAATTGATAAATGCTTAAAAGTATGTGTTTTCATCAGTAATGAACAAGGTAGCAGCTGGAACCATATCTAACATAAATGTGCTGCTTGAGTAGTAAAAAAGTAACCTAAACCTAGTGATAAGATCGAGGAACTTTGGGTCGCCATCAACTACATAATCGAGTCAGTTTCCACCAATGGCTGCACATGTGAAATTGCATGCCTAGGAAAGATAGTGTACATATTATACAAGCCCATGTGCATTGATTTTGTGAGAAATGTACCGCAAATACTATCATGCTGTCCAACTTGTATAATGTACTTCCGTATATTACACCATTGATTATCTCATTCTAGTACTCAATTCAAGCGCGCACACACACACACACCAACATGTCTGTTGATTGATTTTTCCTGCCTGGAATTTCCAACTGACAGTTGAATGTGGTGATCAAATGGCATGTGAGATTCACATGCTTGCACATACATACAATACCTGGCAACACTTCTATTTGCTTGCATTAGGTGTGTAGACACAGCCAGCAACATGCTATTTTGTTGTCAGAATAAGAAGCTTAGGCAAAGGAGGTGGGTGGATTTTTTTAGTTTATCAAGAGAACAAATTCAGACTACTCGATGTCTTCAACCATTGCCTTGTTGCTTTTGCAGGGTGACGGTGGCTTTTTATCATTTTATACTTTCTTGAAGTCATCTCAGTGATCTGTCATGGCCGTAAAAAAGTGATGTAACAATGATTTTGTTTCCCTTCCCTACCAGTGAAACTTCCATGCCCTGACCATCTGCTGTTATGATTTCAAGCCTCGAACCATGCAATGATATAATGCAGTCATGTTGGTCTCATTAGTTGTATTGGGCGTTGATGATACTGCCAGGACACACTGAGAAAAAGGTTCTTTGCAGGGATAAGGCTTACTTTGTGGAACTTTTTATGAGGAGCATCGAACATGCCGGCCATAAAGATGTATCAAAAGTTCTGATGATCATCTCCAACCTTTCATATCAACATACAACAGCTTTTCTCTGTACCATCACCTTCTTTTTTTTTTCCCTTATGAGGGCGTCAATTGACCTGCCACATGGCATCTACTATAGGCTTTATGTAGGTGCGCTTCACACACCCACAGATTTTAATGGACCATTACCAGAACCACCCGTTTTTTTGACAAATTGATTGAAATGCTGTATATCTTGAATTGACGAAATCACCCTGAAATCATCAAAACTTCCTCCACTTATTATTATTATTATCTTTCCTTTCTAGAAAGCTTGTTGTCTCTGACAAAGACATATAGGGGACTATGGTCCTTATATTCTACATGTCTGATGTCCATTGATTGGAAATGAGGTTGATTTCCATAATTTCTCATTTTGTAGGAGGAATGAGCGGATATTCTTGAAATACGCATCATTTTATCTCCATCCATTTAAAACCATCAGATCTCACATATTGGGACCATCTAAACCCGATCAAGAGCGGAGCCCACCACCCCACATGTGGCTTACTCCGGCGTAGTTATTCCGTTCTTGGAAGATCGGATTCCTCATGCAACAATTGTGAGAAAAGAAACAAAATCATTGGTTATTCGGTATCCTCCTTTTGTCTTGCTCAGTTAATGCTATTGGTGTGTGCTGTGTTATCTCAGGGAAGAAGATGGGCTTGTTAAGTGCGTCCATCTCATGAATTTCAGTACAACGTGCGGATCTGACATCAGTTGCAGCACATCTCATGTTCCCATGGATCTTATCTGCCATTTTCAGATATGATGAAGCATTGTCATGGTACATGGAAAAATCAATTCCATCATCTCTCCGAAAACCTGTTACTCGTGAACTGGAATGCGGCTGAGTGCCTTGTTAGCTACTTCCACTAAATGTGTGAAAATGCATTTTTATACGGACGCCGCAGTTATTATATTATTATTAAATTGATATAAACTCTAAAAGATGACATGAATGGAGATTATTTGTACATCAATGCTGCAACTGAAACTTAGCGGCATCAGATCAAGCTGCTCTGTCGAAGAGTACCTTCGAAATGTGAAAGTTGAAGGTGGACAGCGGACAGTGAGCAGCATAGTAGAAGCTCTTGGCAACGGTGAGGAACGTTTGCTTGATGTAGCTGTCGATGCCGTCGGAGCTCTGGAGCACGCATTGCATGAGCTCTTGCATTTCGGATTCTATGGGCTTGGTGTCGAGTCCACTGCTGGTGATTGCATCGTTGCCATTTGCTCTCTGTTCCTGGTCACATGCATTTAGAAAATGTTCGTTATCAATTAAAATTTGGTGTTTTAAATAGAATTTTTTGGGAAATGATTTAATGGACCAAACATCATATCCCCTCCACCAACATGGCCCATTCATAAAATGGGGTCCACGAGGAATGGTTCACAGCTCAATAATTTACAAGATCAAAGATTCCTATCATTTTAGTCTCAATGGTCCCAGGACCGTTGAATGAACCGTCTTGAGGGCCGTACATAGCAGTAGGCGGAGATGGGCTGCACATTGTTCCCCAGCATCACCCGTGTCAGCATGGCACATTTGCTTGAGATCCAAGCCGTCCATCTAGTTGGTCCCATCGTTCTAATGCTTCCTCACAAAAAATCAGGCCAGTATGCTCACCACGTGGGACACATTTTACAAGAGAAAAAAAGCAAAAGAAAAACAGGCAGATGGTAAAACTTTGTTCGGGTTCTTCTAAGCCGTCCGCTTATTTGTAACACTGGGTCCCACCTGAAAACCACACCCGCCTGATTTCCGAGATCCAAAGGACCTACATGGTGAGACCCACGTGATGGACAACTCGGATCTCAAGGCAATGTGCCCAAACGCACGTGTGATTGGGTGCACTTGAAAACCGCCTTATACACGCGTATTGCCTTTCGCCATACTCCAAATGATATCTTCACAACCTCCATCGACCGTCCACAGACCAGTGCGGTTCCCGAGCTATGTAGGGCCCATCCAAGAGTCCGGATTAGTTCATTACACTATTTCCCAACAAGCTCCAAGATGATTTAGCATACGTCACCCAAAGGACAGGGAAAGCACGTACACCGGAGTTACAGCATATATTCTCCCGGCGAGGAAATCCTTCCTCGTTCCCAATGTCGGGTTTTGTTCCTTCCAACAATACCATAAGAAGCCGACAAAAAGAGAAATCATATGCAAGCGTGCAGGTGGATAAAAAAAGATTCCAAACGCGAGAGTTATTACCTTGAGCTTCCGCACGCGACGAAGTCGGTCGCAGATCCCGTTGGTGCGCCAGGCGAGGCGCACGTACTGAGGGTGGGACAGGAGGTCTTCGGAGACCGAGCGGCCAGCGCATAGATTTATCGTGCGGACTAGGAGCTCCGCCTCCGCGCCGCGCCGCTGGTGGTGGCTGCTGTCTCCATCACCCTGCCACGTCAGCAGCCAGGTCTCCCACTGCATGTGGAAAACGACGTGGTGCGGATGAGTACACCTTGTTCGCAAAGGCAGTACGGAGTTTGGGTGGCGTGAAAGAAAGCTTACAGCGCTTAGTAAGTTGCAGTGGACGTCGCTACCGTGCACCACGAGGGCATCGAGGGAGAGATGGCGCAGGGTTTCAAGCAGGGACCCGACGAGTCCCTTTCTCGTTCTCTTCGAACCCGACCTACAATGAGCACTTTTAAAGGGTTATTACTGTTCTTGGTACCAAAAACAGCAAAACCGGGAATCAACTAACCCGTCAAAATCAAGTATTGTTACGGTCACGCACGGGGACTTGGTGGAAAAAGAAAGGCTTTGATACTTGGTAGAGTGTGATGGATGATAGGCAGACCAGAAATTCAATAAATTCTTATTTTGGTATTGAAACTTCGGTACATGGTTTCCTAATTTGGACGGTTTAATTTGTGTTATTATATTCCACGTGTAGTGTTTCTAAGTGCTTTATACGTAGCCCCGAAGAAAAATTAAAGATTACAAAGAGAAGATGATTCTGACTTATCTGGCTTCCTGGGAAATGGCCATCTACAGGCACTTGTACCACAACTTGTGGTAGAGTAACATCTTCCCCATCAGCACGGCACTTGTGTAGGACATCAATGCCATTAAAATAGTGGGCCCCACTAGAAAGATCTCCTGGGACAAAAATCAGGCCCGTCAACTCAGCTGGGCATATTGTCGGAAATGAAAGGTTTGATTCCACGTGTACCCTTGTCCCCCGTATCATTTCTATTGCACTGATGTCCCAAAAAGGTCGCATGTTAGCAGGAAAGATGTGGACGCGGATTTCCTGCGAAAGCCTTCCGCAGTAAGTTTCAGCGCAAGGTTGCTGGGTGGGGCTCATTACCATGTTTGTGGGAAATATATTCCGTTCATCCGTTCGGCTAGCTCATTTTAGGACAAGTGACCAAAAATGATGTGGATCCAAGACTCAAGTGGGCCACACGAGAAGAAACAGTAGGGATTCAGTGAGAACCGTTGAAACATTCTTATGACCATTAAAACTTTGTTTCAAGCCAAATTTTTTATATTTTCACTTCATTCCTATGATAACGATCTTATAAACGGTTTGGATGGCATATAAACATCAAAGTGGAGCCCAGAAGGCTTTCAACGGTAGGTATTTCTTTCCCTAATTTTTCCTCTGGTGTGGCCCACTTTAGTTTTAGATCCACCTCATTTTTAGTGGCTTGTCCTAACATGAGCTCGCCAAACGGATGAACAAAGTATATTTCCCACAAACATAATGGTGAGTCTCACCCAGCATCCTTGCGCAGAAACTGGATATCGACGTCCAAACGATGTCATTATTAGTTCTGCTCCTTTTCTCCTTTAGAATTTGGACCACTTATTATTTTACTTTTAATCATCCTTTTGATGTGCATCAGTCAGGTGGCTACGATTGCTCCGCCAGTTAGATTTTAGAGAGATGCTCTATCAATACAGATGATGTGAAAAGCCCAAGCAACGTCTTTATCGGGCAACAAGATAATCTTATTGTGACAGCCAAATAAAAACAGGAGAAAAGCCAAGCTATTTTAGACACAAATAAAACCAGAATATTCTACTTCATCGGTTGGCACAGGGCTCTATTTTATTTTATTTTTACGTTAGGTAAGTAACGTCCCCATCAAATGCAATGATGATTAAAAGTAAATGTTGTATTCCTGTGCATCTTTGGTCACTTAAAAAAGGGTTATGTAGTTATTTTGGATAAGGAACGGGTGTTTTGGTTAGGCGTAGATTGTGTGCTGACCTCTACGGTACGTTGACATGGCAAAGTTCTGCTGACCCATCATAATACATGTATTATATCCATACTGTCCATTTATTTTGTGAGATTATTTTAAAGCATGAACTCAAAATTAGTCAGATTCAAAGCATAGGGAGACCACGTGAAAGAAAGAAATAGGGACAATGATGCACAATTTAAATTTTCCTAGGGTCCATTATGTGTTTATCTTTCATACAATTTGTTAATAAAGTCACATAGACGTGAACCAAAAGAAAACATAAATATCATCTTGAATCAAAACTTCAATGGCTCAGGGAAGTTTTCAACAGTGGGTGTTTAGTCACCGTTGCTTCCTGTGCTGTAATCTACTTGTTTTGGTTAAAATGAAGAAGAGACCCGGTAGCGACAAGTTCTAACGTCCGCATGAAAATAGCATTAATACTCTGGAAGAGTATCGCATATCAAAGAGATTCAGTGCACGTGACAGGGGAAGTACCTCAATCCAAGCCCTCTGATTTATTGCGCGCGCCCTCCTCCCCCCCCCCCCCCCCCGTCTTCTTTTTTGAATTTTGTACCATTGCCAACTTTAATTCTAACCATCCCATTTGTGGTCACCAATTGAACAGCTACGATTACCCATATAGTTTGAATCTTGTTTCACCATTGCACTGGACCCACCTTATAGATTGTGCACGTGTTGCCACTAATTTACAAGAGGAAAGCTTTGATACTCAGGCAGCTTTTGATGAATGATCCGCACGAACTTAGTAATTGCATACTTGGCATAACGTGTGGTCCGGTGCCAACATGTACCTCAGATGCTCGTCCATGAACGAAAAGGCTGTAACGGTTTGATACAACCAGTTACAGGCGAGACAAGGCGATCTCACCCGAAGTAGACGATTTGGATATCATGATTTAATTGTCTGACTATTGGATAGGTGGACACTTATCCGACGGTTTTAAAGTAAATAAAAAATATCCAATGGTCCCACCTCTCCTAATCAGAAGTTACTATTATTCAACCAATCTGATTTTGGTGATGTGACTTAGCCACAGTGGGTTTCTCAATTTACACGGTCTAATTTGAGTTAACGTATGCCACGTGTATAATTCCTAAGTGCATGCGTATCAAGCCTCGTAGGATGCCAGGGAATGTCCAAATTTCACAAACCTTTGGTTATTGAAATCTTGGAGAAAGGCTCTCCTCTTCTCGGATGAACACGCCGAGGTGGCAAAATACGAGGAGACCGCGTCCATCAGCACTGCGGTTTGAGCCCAACCGAGCCGCTCCGTGGCCTTTTCGGGCTCGAATATACTCACGGCTGCCAGAAAGTAAGCTTGCAGCACTGTATTTATGCTCGGCCCCAGCTTCGTCAAATCGCTCTCAACGTACCACCTGCACAGGTGCACGAACAAAAGGAATTCCGTCATTCCATTGAATGCAGTGACATTCTGGTAATTCTCAGCGCTCGGGTACTGACTTTTCGATCTCGCGCCACTCGAGCTGGTGCAGTGCTTGGCACTGATTGAAATCCAGCTTCGCAAGCTCGAGATAGCCGTTGTTGTTCACGTAGGGCATCCTGCGAATAAGTTAGGCCCAAGTTAGCAATATACCAGTGGTTAGGGAGACCCGCTGGCACCTACATTCCATCCCATACACACGCGATAAATCACCGCCAATAAAGCAGCTGAACGCGAGATCCAAGCCATCTAGCTTATGGGCCAATACTATTATTATATGCTGACTGGTCTAAAACTCCGCCACATTCATTCATAAGGTGGATCACATATGAAATACTTATAGCCATGGAAGGCCCGCCACTCACCTCTCTAAACATTGAATTTGAGATCTTTTGAATGATCCAAACCTCTTATTTGATAAGATTCCCCTTGGATGGGGGATGTCCAAAAATATTTTAAAAACAAAAAAAAAAAAAAGATTAAAATTTTCAACCCTTGGGGCCTGTTTGGCCGCATGGATCCCATGAGATTAGGGGGAATAGGGTGGTAAAATCTTAGGATATGCCAAAGAAGCCAAACAGGCCGGGGAACTTGTCCCAGGATATACCAAACCCATAGATCTTAAACTAATCCACAGACACTGCTATCATTATCTTAAAATCTATCCCATCTCTCCTAATGCTATTCAACTATGTGCCGGGGGCTTGTTTGGACGGATGGATTGGAAGAAATTGGAAGATAAAATTCTACGATGTACCAAACGTACCAAACAGACTCGGTTAACTTGTCCCAAGATATAAGTAATCCGATGGATCTTAAACCAATCCACTGACACCACCATCATTGCCTTAAAATCCATCCCATCCATCCTAATCCCATGGGATCCGTCCGGCCAAACAGGGGATGTTGACCCGTCCTCTTCAAAGCAAAAAGGCTAGATTACGGACGAGTTGAAATTAGAAAATAGATTTTGTTTGCTGAATTTCCACCGTACACGACGCAACTTGTCACAAAAGCTAAAGTCGCAATGTACGGTATTAATATGTCCAGAAGTGTTCAATCCAACATTCTATTCGTAGATGATACGTAAAAAGAGGATTTAGAGGACGCGAGATGCTTTGCCACCACAGGCACGAAATTCCTGTGGTCTATGTTGGGCCCACAAATTTCCGTGAGAAATCCATTCCGTCCATCAATTTCTTAATATCAGAATAGGATAGAAGTCCAAGAACCAAACATTCTAAATTGGGATGAAAAGGTACACCGTTGAAACCTTCCCAGAGCCGACCAATATATCTATATGCAATCTTAATCATTCGTAATGTTATTACCACTGGAATAAACTGTAAGCTAGTATCATCATGGTCCACCCGAGTTTTGGATCTACCTTACTCTTGAACTCATATACTATTGTGAGCTTGAGAAACTGATGAATAAAGTAAATTTTTACGGGCATCTCTGAGCCCCACACAGCTCCTGTGTGCGGGGCGAAATCCTGGAAGCGCGTGCCGGCGTGGCGGGGGATAAAAGGCAGTTCTGAGAAAGTAAAAAAAAAACAAACAAACCTATAGAGGGTCTTGCCAATCCAAACGTCGTCTTCCCCGCCGTACTGCTCTAAGTAGAATCTCGTCTCTATACGAGGAAGGCTCGCATACCAGGGAAAGTCCAGTGCATACCTCACCTGTATACATATATTTTTTAATGATTTTTCCATATAATTACAGTAATAGCCGTTTCTTAGTATTTATTTTAAAATTTAATACTTACCTCCCCAGGCAGGTCCTTGGTTATAATCCATTTATCTAGAAGCTGCTTGGAGGCTTGCTTCTCTCTCAGGAACTTGTTTGAGAACGATTTTGCTTCTTCTAGAATCTTCTCTCCTGGAAACGAGATCTGACAGGCCCGGTTCAAGTTGAATATTCCGGTGACCGCCTGGTTCGATTGCCCGGAGAAGCAGAAGAACTCGCCTCCATTTTCGAAATGCCGAAACGCATCTGCAATGGAGCAGTTCGTATGTACATTCATAAGTAGGCTATAGTAATTGTAAATACAAGTATAGCAAGGAGTAGAATTTGGGTATTTATTTACCGGCAGAGACATCATAACCATGTAACCTTAGGATCCTGAACCCCATAGCTGTGTCATCCACATCCCGCACTCGTGAGTTTCTAGCCCAACAGATTCCGTCTTCGGCCCAGTATCTGAAATTTCATTGAATTATATTTCTAAGATGGTCTGCCAATCAGTAAAAAAGGAAAATAAGAGCTTTAGAGATTATTGGTAATACCTGTACACATAATCCAGGCAATCTTTGATTTCCGCCCCGAAGTATCTAGAGATCCCCAGCCGTTCCAAGCGATCGACAGCCCAGATATGTTCAAACAGATCCACCGGGTAGACGTTTGGTACTGAAGAACAGATGTAAAAAATCAGTGCTGCTATAACATATGATTGAAGTAAATATGCTGCTTTTTCTTGAAACTGCGGAGCATTTCACCTCCTCCATTGAATTTTTCAACTGCCTTTTGGAGATATTTCAGGCACTTCTCGTCTTTGGTCTGCTTGAGTGCGAAGGCTGTAGATGATGGCGAAAATAGGAATGATCCATCTGCGCTCTGTAGCTTGAGAAGCTTTTCCCAATCCAAATCATGCATTCCTTCCAGGCTATGAAGTAGTGTTGTAGGCACCTTGTGCATAATTTCCTTTGGTATCCTACTCACAGGCAAAAAAGGACATTTCCGTAATCAGGTGAATTCGGGCCATCCAAGGGATGGACCATCAAACGAATGGTCCTAATTGATGGACAAGCGCACCGATTGGACGCTTTAGATGTTTTACTAGTTCATAAAAAGAAGGATTAGATTTTCATAAGAAGATTCATATTTAAAGTAATTTTATACCTCTTGAGTTTGAAATTTCTCATAGCATAGATGTCCTGCAGGAGTGGAGAATCATAAGGAAATTCCAAGTCTAAGCTTCGAGCGATTTCTATCAGAGACGGGAAGGCGACTTCGAAGCCTATGGGCATGTGCTCGGCATTTTCATCTTGGAGCTTCTTCAGGTTCTCTCGAAGAAATGACAGTCCTATCAAACAGAAAATCGAACTTAGCTCGACAACTACATTCATTCAATTCATGAAAATGAAGCTCTACTACATATAGGATTTTTTAGTACCACTTATACATCTCTCGGGGTAAATATTCCACGACTTCAAGGCGATCACACAAGCCAATGTATTAAGTATCCGATCATGAGCAGAAAATATTCGCTCATCGCCCCACGATCCATCTGGCAGCTGATTTTCTACAATCCACTGGAGGCTGGTAGGGAACTGGGGCTCGCCGCTGCCATGTATGTCATCGACTATCGCGACCCACGCTGTATCATATGCCGACACGCTTATTTCTCCATCGTCCATCGACCGCAACATCTCTTTGATCGCATCGATTCTCTGAGTTATCTCATTCGATTCCGGTACCTTGAAACATACCATAACAAAATATCAATACCCCAATTTTCACATGATACTTAAAACCATTCAACTATAACGAAATCCAAGTATAGTTAACCTTTGTAAGAGCTTTGCCGTCATCAGTGTCTGGAAGCGTCTCCGGCCATTTGATCACCGATGTGTTATTCTGAAGTATATCTGTGGATAGCGCGAGAATCGTCGTTAGAAGCCATGTGTTTATATCAATGGAGGCGTGTACATATATGATTTTCTTGTTACCATGCATGACACGAGGTTTGGATACGGCGTTGCATCTCGAAGAAGGAAGGGCGACGTATGCTGGCTTCCATCCAACTCCGAAAGAACAGACTGCTGATCAAAAGAACAGGCTTTTTGGGAATAGTTAGAGGTAGTAAAGATGAAAAACAAAAGACCAAGATACTTTAGTTTACCACCACTTATAAAACACAGTGGCTTCTCCACCATACACGGGGCATAGTTACGCAATGACTACCAAGCTGAGAAATGAATCCTGGTCGATGAAAACCCAAAAATCACACCTTTCAGAGACTGCTTCACCGTCTTTACTTTAACCATACAGGTGTTAGGTACCAGTTGGATGGTAATGAATTTTCCATCGGTGTGATTTCAAAACATGGCCCATCTACAGTCTAATAAGCGATTCGGTAGGGCTGGATGGCTGTACATGTGCATCGCATGCACTAAAGCGGTGGCGAACTTCCACCAGAGTATTGTCCCGAAAATGCCTCCGCTCTGTGATTCTCGAAAAGGCAGAAATTTACGATCGTGCCATTACTCGATGTTACGATAGTATCATCTACCTTCTCGTGAAAACCCAAAGGACGCGAGGTTTCCACGGATAAAGACGAGATTTCTTGCTTTTTACTGAGGCCGTCCGATCATCTCGCCGGAAAACTGAAATCCGTCATAAAATTCAATTTTTCTGGCGGAGTGACCGGTTTTTTCCACCGGAGATCACTTCCGATACGATAAAACCCAAATCCTCACCGGAAAACGAGCATTATGCGAAAAAATACAATCCAAAACCTCGAAAAAACAGAATTCTTGTGGATAAATCACACACTTCAAGCAAGAAAAGATCCGCAGATTACTGAAAATCGAAAAAAAAAACCGTTTTCTCTCCACCTAAGAATCAAGCATTATCATCTGGAAGATTCCATCTTCTTCGTATTGGGTTTCCGAAAATAGCAGAAAACAGAGGCGAAGAACGTACCGGAGAAGGGTTCCGTCGGGTCAGCGAGGGTCGGAAAAGATAGTGATCCGTTACGGAAGGCGGGGATCGAAAGGGGGAAATGGAGGAGAGCTGTTGGCAAAGTCATTTTCAGTGGCCGGAGATACTGCGGTGACGACGAGAGGGTGAGGGAGCTTGGGATTTTAAAGTAGGAGGGAGAAGGGAAGCGACAGAAGCGGGTTCGTGAGAGATTCCCGCGAACAGATGCATGGGATCCTTTCTCATGCGTGATTTGCGATTAAATGCCATTTGTCTTCAATTTCTCGTTTTCCCGATAACTCCTTTCGTCTTTCAATTTCTCGGCCGGTTTATTTCCTTCCTGCCTGTGTATTTTGAAAGTTACGGTCAGAATGTCCAAACCTCGTGAATGAATTTCCGTTTTTTATTTCTTTCCAGGACAATCGCATACCTTCGAACGTATGTAATCACCGTACGTTCGAGCTTTTAGGCCCACCGTGATGTTTATGTGTAATACAACCCATCCATTATATTAAGCCCACCATGTTAGGTCTAGATCACAAAAATACAGCCTGATCCATGACAAGTGGGCCACGACAAAGGGAGCAACAATGGAGGAGATGCGACGGGGGCACGCCCGCCGTAGAAATGTCCAGCTGAATGTGAGGTCCACCGTGTTTTCCATATGCCATCCAACCCATTCATCACGGGATAGCCCACCAAATGAAGGGATACACCAAAAGTCAGATGCGACGGGCTACAGGACGCGGATTGCGTCCTACCCCCGCCAGTCTCTAGCTACGAACGGGCAGTTCTGTGGGCCGGCCTATTGTGATGTATCTATTTATCTACACCGTTGATTTATTTTTTCAGATCATTTCAAAATATATATACAAAAAATGAGGTAGATCCAATGCTCAAATGGACCACACTAAATATTACAACCAAGCTTATTATTTGGTGTGGTCCATTTAGTGTCGGATCTGCCTCATTTTTGTGCAAATGAATTAAAATTATGTGAGAAAAGGGATGGACGGTGTGGATATACGGAGACATCACGGTGGGCCCACCCACAGAGGTGGGGGTAGGACGCCCATCCAGGCTACCTGAAAATATGGGTTTTAGGCGTGACCGTGTCCGGACTCGGTTTGGGCGGTGACCCCAACACCACCCAGCTAGTTGTTGGAAGAGCTCTATAAGGCAACACCATGATGCATGCATTTTATCCCCCATGTTCATCTATTTTTTCAGCTTAATTTCAAGGAACGAGCCTAAAAAAGAGATACATTCAAAGTTCAAGTGGATAACAGCACAAGAAATAGTGGAAATTGAATGCCTACCATTGAAAATTTAATCGGAGGCGAGTAAGTTTTGGAGTAAGTTTATATTTGTGTCATCGTTTATGTTTACATTATTTTATGAACAGGATGGATGACAAATAAACATCGAATTAGGCTCCCAATTAATAGTTTTCAATAGTAAGGATTTAATCTCCATGGTTCATGTGGCATGGTTGACTCGAGCTTTAGATCTGTCTCATTTTTATTTTTTTTATTTTATCTTATGTTTCTTGTAAGTTGGCAAAATGAATGGATAGCACGGGTAAAACATAAACACCATAGTGGGCCCACATTGCTTTTCCACAACCTAGCCCAGTGGCGTGGGCTCATCACCCAAGCCACCCAAGCCACTTCTATGGTGCCCCACCTGAGTTGTGGAACAGAATGATTTCTTGTCACACAAGGAAGACCTTCCAACTCACGGTTTTGAGTCACAATGCTCATCAACCTAGCTGGAAAGTGTGGTAGTCACCCTGCATCCGAACGGATGTGATGATTCCCCTTTAGCGGCTGCTCCCTTTATAACAGAACACTCGATGGAGGGAACGTATAAGGTGCGGACCCGTCCTCACCCAACACAGTGCGGGACGATCTTGGGGTCCACCTTGATGTATTTATTCTATATCAACGTCCTCTATTTTGCTAGCTCAATTTTGGGATGACATGGAGCAGACTTAAAGCATACTCAAATCTTAGGTGAACCACACCAAACATTGGTGATTTACTGTTAAAAACTTCTCGTGGGTCCCCAAAGTTTTCGTTGTCACCGGATTTTGGCTGACAGATATACTTAATGTAGAAGTAGGCCCTCCAATGAACCTACAAAGATAAGGGAGACATACACAATGGGGGTGCCGTGGGTGACTATAAATCCTTCGATGCGTTAGCTAGACTAGTCGACTTTGATTAAAGGTAAATAATAGGATTTTTGGACTTACCTCTCTTCGTTGGGTTGGTGCTCAACCCTAGCCCAACCCAAGGTTCCTATACCTCAACCCTACCCCAACCCAAGTTTCCTATACCTTAACCCGGTTGGAAATTCTAAACCCAAGCCCAACTCAAGTGGGTTCGACAAGTTGGTCAAGTCAATACACGCTAATATTTTTATTATTACATTAGTCTATTATATTTCAATACACGTCTTATTTTTCATACCTATATATGATTTTATTAATAATACATTTAGTTATTTATAGTAAAGAACTTCATTTTTTCTTTAAAAAAAATGCTAAAATATGGGACAACTACTCCTTTAAAAGTGGCGTGGTGTAGCACACAATCTATTTGGGAGAGAAATCTAGCAGATGTTGTTAGTTTGAGTCATCGAAAATGATGTGGATCAATAAGACTTGATGACCCTGGAATTTTCTATGCCTTTAACACAAACGATCAATAACTTGTATATCGATTAAGTTTGAGTTGGGTTGGGCAACCCGAGCCCATCCCAAGTTTTAACGGGTTCTTTGTATAGCCCAAGTTTGAGACCGAACCCAATACATCTTGCCCGAACCCAACCCAATTTCAAGTCAGTCGATCAGGTTGAACCTGCACGACTTTCAACCCTAATTAATGGGATGCGTTGGAGAGTCTTTGTTCTGATGGGAAACTGCCTTTGAAGGTGTCGTTGAGCCTAACTCAGTTAGTGTAATCTTCAGCCAAAATCAGGTTAGGCCCTCTTCCTCTAGGTTTGGGGCATAACCCCCTCTGGGTTACTTGTACCGCACTAACGGTAGTTGGCTTGGTCAACTCAGAAGGCAGGAGAGCTCAGATCTCGAGTTCCTTCCCTTACATGTACCTTACATGCGTTGTAGATATTCCTGGTGAGATAAGTCCACTCTCATTGAGCTCTGTCCTTGAACAACTCAGATTGGGGGCTCACCTCTGTGTTAGGGGAATAACTTGTCCTATCTCCAAGCCCGTGCTTTGAAGCTCGGCTTGGTGACCCGTTGATGGCCCTTTCGTCCAGACCTCTCTCACCCTAGTTCGGGGTCTACCTCAACTCAGAGGCACATCACTTGTAATTAAACAGTCATTCTTTTCAGGTAAGGGAATAGTTTAGTTTTCTCCACAACAGTTGCCCCTCACTTTTGAACTCATATTGTACAAACTCGGAAATGAGATCTCAAATTGATCTAGAAGTGCAGGAATTCAAATTTCAAAATTTGAACAACTCAGTTCTATTTCAAATTTTAGACTTAGTCCGAATTTGTTGTTATTAAAGGCGGGAGCTAAAAGGTCGACAAAAGGCACAAAAGTCAAGGACTCATCATCATTAGTTGTAACAAAATGAAGAGGCATGCATTAATTGCATATTGTTCCTTTAATTCTAAGGGAATCAAAGGCTAATAATTGTCGGCGAGTAGTTGTGCTTTTGCTTAGGCGAACCCTGAGCTGCCATGTGGAGAGACGTGGACGGAAGTGCCATCGACGAGTTGTTGAACCGAGCTGTTAGAGCACAAGACTCATAGACTGAACAAATAGTTTGCCCGACGCAGAGATGAACCCCCTGAGTTGAGC
Organism: Magnolia kwangsiensis; assembly: GCA_037074715.1. NCBI lineage: Eukaryota > Viridiplantae > Streptophyta > Magnoliopsida > Magnoliales > Magnoliaceae > Magnolia > Magnolia kwangsiensis. The sequence continues at coordinate 107,094,803 of CM073581.1, forward strand.
TTTCCGTGGATAGAGCTCCTTGGGAGAGGACTTGTCTCATAGGGAATATCTACAATGCAAGTAAGGAACTTGTAAGGGAACGAGCTCGAGATTCGAGCTCCCCCACATTTTAAGTTGACCATCACTAAAGTGGTATGAGTAACTCGGAGAGGATTGTGTTCCTGATTCGGAGGAAGAGGGCCCAACTTGATCTCAGTTGAAGATTACGCCAACTGAGGCCAGCTCGACATCTTCAAAGGTATTTGCCTATCAGAACATGGACTCTCCAACATATCCTGTTATTACACGAGAGTTTCAGAACTACCTAAGAACCCTATATATAAGACTGCCCTAAATGAAGAGAGGTAACTCCAAAAATTCAAATTTCACCTTTGATCAAAATTGACTACTCTAACTTAGGTATCAGATGGTCCACAGCCGGCCACCGTCACCCCCATTGTCCATATTTCTCCTCCTTATAAGGTTGATTAGAGGGCATACTTTCACGTTAACTGTATCTGATTGGCCAAAATACATAAGATCAACCAAAGTACTACTGCCCTAAGAAAATCAAGTGGATGCCATGTCGAATTTTGCAGATTTTGAAGATCTTGATGAAGCCACCTAACCACACACCCACTTTTTAGTGACCATGTGGTGGCCTCATATGTAAAAAGTGAGCTAAACCAGTATCAATCAAAATATCTCCATCCGTATATCCTCAAGTCTAGGGATCTGACAGAGCTAGTGTAAGCGTACGCTTCTTCCAATTTGGCATGATGGGTTACCCAGACTAATTACTTAGAAGTGGTGCTGCCACTTAAAGTGATTGAAGGCCTCATTTAGGGAACCATTGGAAGACACACTCACACACACGTGGGGTAAGTGAAGGCACACCAACACTGAATCAGCCCGACGGTGGAAACTGTGCATCTTAACACCAAGCCAGTCACTTCATATAAGATTAATAATCTAAATAATAAGAGCATACCCAATAATCTACATGGTCATACCCCCAAATGAATTAAATTCATAAATCACAACTCCTCTAGCCATAACTAGATCATTATGTCCAATCTTTAAGGTACGTAAGGACAACCTATAAATCTTTATAAATAGACCTCTTTCACACATAATAACTAGATCAATGAATAAATGAATAATCTATACATAGAAGTCCAAAAATCCTGTAAGCAATCAAATATTAATTATCTAAGGCACAATACTAACCTGGAAAACCTGAGGTCACTGTTAATTTGCATCCAGCTAAAAAAAGTGAGAAAGTATGGACGCAATGTCTAATTATGTAAAATGAACTTAAAGTTGTATTCGGTTACGTAGGTATTAGATTGCTGGGTGTTTGTTAGATGGCAAAAACTGAAAAATATCTATACAACAGTCTTATTTTAAAGAAAATGTACCCACGAATAAAGGCTAAGATTAGTCAACCATTTGGAATTTGGGGTGTAAGTTACGAATGGGTGGTTCCACAATTTAATTGGTTTGAGAGTTAGTATATAACACATTTATGATTTTCAAGTGCCAGCTTGTCAAGCGTCATGCACAGCTAGAGTATGAAGTAAATGAAATTGGATTACTTACTGAGTTACTCTGGTTTACTCTATCGCAGTGGGTAAACTTTAATGGGCCCACCATGAATGTATGTTGTTTATCCATGCTGTCCATTCATTTTTCTAAGATCATTTTAGGGGTTGAGCCCAAAATTGAAGCATATCCAAAGCTCAAGTGCACCACACCATAGGAAACAGTGGAAAAATTTATTTCCACCATCGAAACCTTCCAATGGTCTACAATAATGTTTATCTGTCATCTAACATTTTTATACGATCACACCGACATAGATGAAGGGAAAACACAAATACTGCCTCAATGCAAAACATGTGGACTTGAGAATTTTTAAACGGGAGACGTCGAATTCACTCTGTTCAAGGTGGTGTGGTGATATGCTCAATTTTGGTCTCAGGTGATATGCTTCAATTTTGGTCTCAGGCCCCAAAATTTTTGGATAAAATGGACGGACAAATGGATAAAATATATAAATCATGGTGGCCCCACAAAGTTTACTCAATACCTTATTCACTTCCGAAGTAAATTCTCCGTTTACATTTTTGTCAACCGTGACCGGAAATTGGCTGTATGGATTTGGTAACGTTTATTTGTCCTGTGGTGGTGATTGAACATCTGGCTTATGGTAATGTTTATTTGCTCTCGAACATGTTGATAAGGATACATAAACCTGGATGAAGAGAAAAATAAATATCAGCTTGATTTAAAACTTTTGTAGCTCATTATACGTCATAAATGGCTAGTCACCACTGTTTCCTACAGTATAGTTGACCTATAATTCAAATCTACTATAATTTTGGACTCATGCATGCTATAAAATAATATAAAACAATGAATTTACCACGTGGATATAGAACACATGCATCAGGGTGCATACAAAGACCACGGTGCGACTTACACTATTCATCTGTTTTGTACAAGCAGGACCTACCGGACATTTACCTGCATGACTTTTTGCCAGGCCATCAACACGGTTTGTCCAACCCCAATACGCATCTCAGAGGAAACGGATTGGCTAGTACCCCTGGCTGATGGTCGGTGCTCTGTGGGCCCACCATGATGTATGTGTTTCATCCATTCCGTTTATCCATTTTTAAGGATAATTTTAGTGCTTTAACTGAGAAATGAGAGTGAAATAAATCTCAGGTGGACCAAACCACAGGAAAACAATAGTGATTGGATATCCACCATTAAAATCTTCCCAAGGCCCACTATACTGTTTATTTGACATCCAATCTGTTGATTAACTCATATAGTCATAGATGAATGGAAAAAATAAATATAAGCTTGATCTAAAATTTTTGTGGCCCCCAAAAAGTTTTTAATAGTCGACATTCATTCAACACTGTTTCCTGTAATGTGGTCCACTGGAGATTGGAACATAACTCATTTTTGGTCTACCATATAAAATGATCTATAAAAATAGATGGACGGCATGGATGAAACACATACATCATTGTGGGGCCCACGGAGCACTCACCACTAGCCATGGGCTGGTGGCAGGGGAGTAGCCAACCCGTTTCCCATCTCAGATGCCTACAAATATACCAGTTTGGCATTTGTATCGAGTTCACTGACAAGTCCTCTTACCTCTTTGTTGCCCGGAAGGTCACAAAGGGTCTCGAATTACGGGGAGCGGACTCGAACTGCGGGGTGCAGATGAGGTGTTGCTTACCCTTACCATGTGGGGCCCAACTTGTTGATATATATATATATATATATATATATATATATATATATATATATATATATATATATATATATATATATATATATTCACGTTGCCTATCTGTTGTCCCATGTCATTTTAAGCACCTGAACCTAAACATTAACCAGATTCCACCTGAAAAACAGAGGTTAATGACAGTTAAAAGCTTCTTGTGGGCCACAAAATTTTAGATTAAGATGATATTTATACTTTTCCCTTCATCTACATTTGGTTGACTTTGTCAATGGGTTGGATGGAAAGGTAATGCCCTTAGAAGTTTTTTAATAGTGAATGTTCAATCACCACTGTTTCCGGTGGTATGGTCCACCTGAGATCTGGATCCGATTAATTTTTTGGGTACACAGTTTAAAATAGGTTGGAGAAATGAATGAACTACATAGATATACAACACATCATTAAGGTGGGCCCCACATTACCCGAGTGTTACCTGGGTAACACCTAATCATGTCTAGCTGCAGACTTGGATAATGTATGGTCCTGGAAAAGCTTCGTGGTGACAATCTTGATGCATGTGTTTTATCATGTAGTTCATCTGCTTTACTTAGCATGCTATCCCAAGTCTCAAGTGGCCTATTGTGTTTTTTATTCTTATTTTGTGGTGATTAAATGTTCATTGTTAAAAACTTTTTAGGGCCAATTTGGAACATTGCATTAGAGTGGATCAAACGGGAAGGAATTAAATTTAAGATATTGAGAGGTTTGTGAGTAGTTGTCTAGAACCAGTAGCTGTCTAGGACTTTGGGTAGGGATTGGAAAAGCCTAGAGTGATTTGGGGTTTTTGTATGGATGGGTGATGGGATTCGGCCATCCTTTATCCGTAAGCTCATTGGAGTATTTGGAAATGCAAAAGTATATTGTAATACATAATGCTTATTTCAAATGTAGGTGTTCTTAGCATCACTGCTTCCTATGGTGTGATCTACCGCAGCCTTAGATTTACCTTTGTTTTGGCCTACTTCTCTATATAAAATAAACCTTACATACATACAGTGGGGATCGAAGTTATACATTTCATTCCGTATCCCATGCTTTATCAAGGGAGGGGTGAAAATCTGGAGGAGGGATTTCATAAATCCCTTAGGTGGCCGGTGCATACCGTTGGATGGAAATAGGGATCAAATCTTACTTAGGCCTAACAGGCCTTTAAAATCTATTGTAATGTTTTTCTACAATAAAACCTGTTGATTAAGTTGGACGGACATGTACAAAGGGAAAATACAAATGCCACCTTGAACCAAAACTTTTATACTGGCGGGCATTCAACATTCAATCACCACAGTCTCATATGGTATGGTCCACCTCCTACGATTTAGATTTGCTTCATTAGGCTCATGCCCTTGGCCCTAAAATGATTTGAGAAAATTAATGGATAATGTTGGATCGTGGGGCTGTGGAGTTTTTTCTGCATTACTAGGTGGGGCTCATCATGATATTTGCGAGAAATACCCTGTTCATACATTTTGAGAGCTCGTTTTAGATAATGAGACAAAAATGAGGCGGGTTCAAAACTTAAGTGAGCCATGTTAGGACATTGGGAAAAGAAATGGCTACGCCGTCCAAACAGTCTACAATGTGGTTGAATAAAGCGAAAACATAAAAAAGAAAGAAAGAAAATTAGCACGATAAAAATGGTTTCTGAAAATAAAATAAAATACGTGCACATGTCTGCACCATCTATGGACGGTGGGTAACGGTGCACACTGACGCGGGGAACAGCAAACAATCCCAACGTTTGTAGATCTATACGGTCCTCTTTCCGAGAATGTCAGAAGTATACAGAAGTATATTGTAGTTTTCGGGTTGTACAAGACTAGAGGAGAATCACAAATTTTATTTATTTATTTTTTTTGAGGTGAACCACATGCTTCATTGATCAGATGATTGTTCTGTTGGGTTCTACTGTAGGTGGACCCTGCTCCAAAATTCATAGAGATCGAACGATCTTGGCCGGCTATGTTGGGTCTATTTTCAGTTGAGTGTGGACGTGGATGCTTGTTCTCTTCTTGAATGTGTATTTTCAGGTCATATATGGTAGGATTGCCCTATTTAGGACAGTTCATGGTCCCTCCACAGTGGGTCCACCATATCTATGGTATGGATCACTGAACCATCGCTCCCTATTTGTACCAAAATTAAAAACAGAGTATATTTCGCATAGCCTCCCACGAAGCATCATACAAGTCCCTGAACTCGACGCCGATTGCATACAGGGAAGCGGATTGGCTGATCTACTACCGACGTCGTTGGTGTGTTGGCGTCACCAAGATCTGTGGGCCTACATGAGGTATGTGTTATATCGAAACTGTCCATCCATTTAGCGACCAGATCGCTTTAAGGCTTGTGTCCAAAAATAAGACATTTAAGGATGAGTTGGATCACATCGCAGCGGTAAGAGATTGAACGACCATCAGTGAAACTTTCTTAAGCGTTACATAAGTTTTGGATCAATCTGATATTTGTTTTTCCTTTTTATCATAGACGGTAATAATAAAGGTTATGTGGCCCTACGAATATTTTAATAAAATAGTGAGAATCATTATTCAAGGCTATTTGTAGTGTGTTCCACTTAAACTTTGGATATGATTCGTTTTTAAGAACATGTAATAAAATGATCTCTACAAATTGATGAACAGCATGGATATAATAAATACATTATTGTGGGGCCTACCTAACTTTAATCTCCTTCTAAACTTAGTACATTCAGGAGCTCTACTTTCGAGTGCTCCTCTTTTCCAGCGCCACGTACACACACCAGCTAATCTGCTTCCTTACGGACGCGGATTAGCTACTGAACCGGACTGAACGTCACCACCTTCCGTGAACCCACCGAGATGTATGTGTTATATCCACACCGTCCATTTATTTGGAGACATCATTTTAGGGCATGAGTGAAAGATTAAGGTTTGATCAAAATCTCAAATTGCCATAACAAAGAAAATAGCAGGGACAGTGACGCTCACCATTGAAACTTTATCAGGGACCTCCAAGATATTTATTTGGCATCCTACCTGTTTATAAGTTAACACAAGCACAAGGAATAAGAAAAAACACAAATATTAGCTTGATCAAAAACTTTGGCTTCAATAAGGTTTTCAAGTGTAGTTATTCAATCCTCATTATTTTCTGGGATAAGGTTTACTTAAGCTTTAGATTTACCTAATTCTTTATCTCGTGGTCTAAAATAATATTTTTAAATGGGCGGAACGCTCGCCGTTAAAAGCTTATCAAAGGTCACTAAAGTTTGTAACTCATTCACTTAAAATGATTTGTTAACATAGGCTCAAGATATGGATAAAAACACATGCATCATGATGGATCAGCCTTTATGCCAATTTTGCTCTATTTAAGGAATGATGATGGGTCACCCTCCTCAAATGTGGCCATCTAGACCATCCAAATTGCAGGTTACATCGTGGATAGAGCATATCTCTACGATCACACTGTTGAATCGAGCCCAATCGTCCAATGAATTGATATCAAATAGATAGTTAAAAATAAAATAACGTCCAATTTACCTAAAATGGGATAAATCAGACGGTTAATAATTATTGACGTACTATCATGCTGAAAGGTAGAAGAGTTGGGCTGTCAACAGGCTGGGCCCGGGTTGGTCTTGGCTTGGATTTTGAACTGTTTTGGGCCGGGCCGGGCCAATGAACCACTTTAAAATTCTGATTTTACAGGCCGGAGCCCGGCTCCTTGACGCCCCTAATCTCCATCGTTGGTGCTCTGGCATACAAGTTAACCCGATGGATACGGACGTTCGTTTTACTCAGGCAAAAACAACGAACGCGGATTGCGTCCAGCCCCTACTGTCTAGCAGATATGTGTTGGGGCCCGCAGCGTATATGTTTATCCATGCTCACTAATCTTTTTCTCAAATCATCTTAAGGGATGAGCCCAAGAATGAGTAGATCCAACGTTCAACTCGACCACACCAAATGGTAAGCGCGGATTGTATTAAATGCTGAAAGCATTAAATGCAAAAGTCAAAAGACACATGTGGTATTGTCACCTTGAGCGTTGGATCTGCCTCACCATGAGGTTCAAACCTTATAATAATCCAAAAATATGGATGGGCGGCTTGGATAGCCAGATGCATCAAGGTGGGGCCCTCCGCAGATCTGCTGGACGGAGGCAGGAAACAATCCGCGTTAAAAAAACAAATAAGGTACGATCGACGGTAGGACAAACATAAGAGGCTGTATACACCCAGATGCATAGCTCAACCGGCAGACAGTGGAGATAGCTCGTTTCAACACTTGAGGTCTTGGTATCGATCCCTAGCGGGATTGGCTAACATGGAGTGTATACTAACATTGTGTGTATTATCAAGCTAACCCCACCCACACCACCCCCCAAATTAAAAAAAACAAAAAAAAAAAAAAAACATAAGAGGCAATCGACGGCACAGGAGCACAGCTACCAACATATATGAAATCTGCCCATTTATCAGGTGGGTCCATGTGGCTTTTTGTCAATAGGCTCCACGTAATATATGCAGATTGATTGAATCCGGCGAAGCACAGGTGGATGACTAAGGGGCCCATTGTGATATATTTGTTTTACATCCGCACCTTTTTTATCCTTTTTATCGGATTATTCTAGAGCATGAATCCAAAATTGAAGCATATCCAAATCTCAAGTGAACCACACCATATGAAATAATGGTGATTGATTGCCCACCATTAAAAACTTTCCCACCGTAATGTTTATTCTCATCCAACGATTGTCAATTGCTTTCTATGGTGTGGTCACTTAAGCTTTGAATTTAGCTTGTTTTTTGGACTCCTGCACTAAAATATCTTGCAAAATGATTAATGGTCATGTGTGGATATGACACATACATCCACTAAAATATCCTGCAAAATGATTAATGGTCGTGTGTGGAAATAAATATAGGTTGTGATGGCCCACAAAACTTTATCATATCAAGTCGGTGCCCATGCATGCCACTCAATCCCCATCGGTTATGGGAGGATACTAACAAAAAAACCTGCATGAGCCCACCATGATGGCTGTATCACATCAGCTCCTTTGATCTTAACGTGAGTCCTAACCTAGGTGAGGGGAAAACGCAAATATCACCTCATCTGATATATTAATGCGGTCGAAAAAGGTTTCAATCCCGACATCCCATCTCTATATTTTTTAGTGGTGTGGCCAACTTCAGGATCACATTTTAACATGAGTTGAACCAACACATGATGTATATATAGATGAATGAAGTGGATTTGATTCAATATATAATTATGAAAATCCCCTTACCTCTGGAGGATTGTGCATACTGGATGTTTATGCAGGCATGGCACAAATATCGTGCATTTTTTCTTTTTCCGTGAGCATTTGATTTTTTAATAAATTAATATAGTGAAAGAGAATTACGTCGTTTATCCTACAAAAGATCTTCGCTAATTTCCCATCATGCGCGTATTTATTTTTATAATAAATTGAAAAAGGTCAAAGAAGATCATGTCATTTAGTGTAAAGAATTTTTTCGTTAATTTCTCGTGATGCATGTTATACTCGCGCACATGGGATGAATTGGGAGAGTCACCGAGCTTTGTGGATCGATGTTTGTAGGGCGTTTTTATTATTTTTTAAAAATTTATTTATTTACATACACACTCATCACAAAGGAGCCTCCCGTGATATATGTATTTTATATTTATGACAATCTTTTATTTTGCCAATTCATTTTAAGCCATTAGCTCAAAAATGAAATAATCAAAATTTCAAATATGTATGATTTAATGTCTACCATTAAAATCTTTATAGGGTTAATAAAAGTTTTAGATTAGGTTGATATTTGTGTTTTGCTGCATAGGGTCTATCATGTTGTTTATTTTCCATCCAATATGTTTGTAAGGCCACGTGGACTTGGATGAAGGAAAAACACAAATATCATCTTTATCCATCATTTGCGTGGCTCATGAGAAGTTTTCTTTTGAAGGTATCCAATCTTTACTTATTTTATGGAGCGTGGTCCTTTTCGACTCATGCTCTAAAATGATTTGACAAAATGACCGGACGGCAGGGATAAAATACAAAATGGATGGATGATATTTGTATAATGCATACAATATAGTAGGGCCCATCAATCTTCGCCATTTCAGTACACTGCCAACCCCCCGGTCTCCCATCTTTTTTTTTTAGATAATGATTATTTATATGCACTTCATGTGCAATCGGATGCGGATTGTGGCCCTGGCGGGCCCACCATCATGTATCTGTTTATCCATGCTCTCTATCCATGTTCTAAGATCATTTTAAAGTAAGATCACGAAAATTAGACAAATCCAACGCTCAAATGGACCACACTACATATGACTCTTGCATTTAATACATCTGACATTTAATGTTTTGTGTATTAAATGCAACCAAATTTATTATTTGGTATGGTCTACTTGAACATTGGATCTATCTCATTTTTGTGATCATGCCTTAAAATAATATGAGAAAAGGTATGGCCAGCTTGGATATACATATGCACACGGTGTGCCTGCCCATAGAACTGCCCGTTGGGGCCTAGAGCCGGGCGGGGGTAGGACGCGATCCGCATCCCATGTAATCTACATGTCTAATCCTTTTGCAAATACTCGTAAATAGTTATTAATTATATTTATAATTACAGAATCCTACGTTCACATACCGTGTTTGAACGCACACAGTCTCTAAACCGAGGCACAAAATCTATAAATTATAAGGCTTGCCCTGATGCATGTGACTTATCAAAGTTGTCCATACATTTAGCTAGCCAATTTTAGAGCATGAGCCGAATAATGAGACAAATTCAAAACTTGAGTAGACCACGCCATAAAAAATAGTAGGATTTGAATTACACTGGCCTTGTGTTTTCCCTTCATTGATGTTTCCATTGGCCTTACGAGTGAGTAACGTGAAAGATAAACATCAACGTAAGCCCGGAAACGGAAACAACTTCCCATGATAGATATCTTTATAGGTGAAAGATAAACATCGATGTAAGCCCTAAAACGGAAACAACTTTCCATGATAGATATCTTTATAACTAATGGTGGTTTTTATTTTTTTTTGGTGGTGTGGTCTATTTGAGCTTCCGATCTACTTCATTTTTTAGATCATGCCTTATTTTTTTTTGATAAAATGAATGGACAGTCAAGATGAGTTACGTACATCATGGAGGCCCCAAATTTAGGTCATCATTTTTTTGCACGGTATTTTAGGAGAGAATACTTGCTAATTTTTGTTAGTGTATTTTTATGGGATGGCTCCCCGGGTCGGATCGTCTCCCACCTACACAATCAGCAATACAAAGGGGACCTGGCTAAAGCTGGGGAACCTCTGATGCTTAAGTCAGTCTTCTGATCAATGGCAAAGGATTTTAGAGTTTTTGTGTTGCGTACCTGCTTCTGTAAAGAACCTGGATATTTATAGATCTTAAGAATTCTCATCGTACGAGGATTCATCTCCTGATTATCCGGAGATTTACTCCTTTCAACTGATTTCGCCCGATCCCAAGAATCTCGGGATCGGACACCTGTATTTCTAGATTTTCGGGGCGGCATTTATATTCACACCGCTTTTTCCTGTCTCGGCTCGACCGTTACCGACTCTAAAAGAGTATCGGTCGGCTTAAGCGAGTAAGTTTTCTGCCTCCTTACGGATGGAATAGTCTCGGTGTTTACTCGACACCCTTCCTTATTCCGTGACCGACGGAACCAACATACCATGTCGATTTTTCTCTCTCGGTTGGACGACTTTTAACTTACTCGGCCTTCTATAGGCTTACGCAGATGCAGTTATCTCTCCGACCGAGTAACTTTAGTCGTCATATGCTTATGCCTCTTGGCCTATCCATTATTCCCTCAGTTCCGACCGTTGTCTCGGACTCTTCAGGCAGTGCCAGCGGAGCCGACCTACTCGAAATCCGAGTCTACGGACTTAATATATTTTTCCCCAACAATGAGCCACCCCCTACTCCTTGTGTCGTTCACGACACAAAAGAGTAATGAGTTCTTAGGTCGGTTTGTATCAGAGTCTGAGGTCATGATAAGACATTTAATGCCCTTTGCGTCGTTCCTAACGTATAACGGTACATCTCCCGAGGTCGCACGTGAGGCCAGTCATCAGGTCATTTCATCCGCTTATGGGAGTTGGACGCATGGCGATGGCGTTACTGCTATCAGTAGGCGTGCACCACGTGTCGAGCGGAGGAGTCGAGACGAACGTCGTTTCGCTTTTTCATTAAATGCCTCTGCCACGTGGCCTGGATATAAAAAGGTCGGGCGGGAGGAACGTGTGAATTTTATTTTCGCCTCTCACCCTCCCGTTCGCTTATTCTCTCCCGATTTTTTTTTCTTCTTCTTTCCGCTATCGATTTCCTCTTCGTTGAATTGTTTCGTGCCCGTCGCTACATTCTCCGGTGAGTTCTTTCCCTCCCTTTTCTATTGACATTAATGGGCGCACATGGCTCTCACAGCCCCCGAGAGGGAACTTCTGGTGACGAAGGTGATTTGCAACATTTCTGGAATGTTGCGGAGCCACCCTTCTTACTGACGGAGTTCGTCATTGGTGCAGATGCCGCATTCTGTCTCGTAAGGAGGACCGGTGATTCATCAACTGAGCATCCCTCTCAAGCCGGTCCTTCTAGTGGCGGCGTGTCTCTGGTAACCCGTTCAGGGAGACCTAATCTCGGGATGGATCCGTTGGAGGAGGAAGAGGGAGAAGAAGAGATAATCATAGCCAAGGGAGTTATCTTAGATCCCGTGAACTAGCCTGTAGAGGCTTCTAAATCCTCTTCCAAGGTAGAAGGAGACGATCCGAGAGGTCTTGTTGCCTCGGTTTTAACTGAGTCCGACCTAAATCGAATCCGAGCTAGGTTCAATGTCCCAGACTCGGTCGTACTTCGTCTTCCTCGTTCAGATGATTTGCCCGACCATCTCCCTGCGGGGATGGTCGCGATTTTCTAGGTCGCGATGCAATGTGGCTTACGCTTGCCACTCCAGCTCATTGCTCGTGATTTCTTGTTCCGAGTCAAACTCGCTCCCGGTCAGATTGTTCTAAACGGGTGGAGGAATTTATTTGAGTGCGTTGTACTATGGGCCGAGTTAGAGCAGCCCCCACTAACAGTCGACGAGTTCCTCTACCTATATCATGTTAGACCAAACCTAAATTTTCCTGGCCTATACTTTCTGAGTGCATGGAGAGGCAAAGGCGGGTCTCTGATAACCTACCCACCTACTTCTAACAAATATTGGAAGGAGAGGTGGTTTTGGGCATGCGGACAGTGGGAGTCGGCCGATCCGTGACCCTATGAACCGCGAGTCTCTCACTCGAATTTATGACTCACTCGGACAAATATGCCGACGCTGAAGAGACCCGACTCCTGCACGAGAAGGTACAGAACGTAAAACCCTCGGCTAAAGAGTCGGCCAAGAAAGAAGCCGACTCAGACGGAGGGAAGAAGCGAAAAGATGATCGGGCACGAGACGATGGCAGGTCGGGCAAACAACCCGACAGAAGATTTTCTACATACACCCCTTTGAACAAGTCTTAGGAACAGGTGTTGATGGAAATCAAGAACGAGGGCTTCATCAACTAGACCGGAAAGCTCCGAGGGAACCCGAATCGACGGAATAATAACAAGTACTGTCACTATCATCGTGACCATGGTCACAACACGAGTGATTGTTATCACTTGAAAGATAAAACCGAGTGGCTAATTAAAGAAGGCCGACGCAGAGAACATGTGGAAGGATCTGGGGCTCCAGCAGGACCGAGCGAAGATCGGCCCACAGAAGAAATCCGGATGATTATCGGAGGGCATCAGGGCGGTGGAGATTCCAATAACGTTCGAAAAAATCACGCCAGAAGTATCAATCATTCGGAATCCGAGATTCTTCTGTTGTTCAGACCTTCCAAAGAAAAGAAGAGAGAAAAATATTACGTCTCGTTCACTGAGGATGACGCGCGAGGTATCCATCATCCTCATGATGATGCCTTGGTTGTTGTTCTCACCATCGCCAACAGGAAAGTGTTCTGAGTATTGGTAGACACCGGGTCATCTGCGGATGTGTTGTTCACCCAAGCGTTCGACAAAATGGGCATAGGACGATCAGCCTTACATCTGGTCCGAACCCCACTCATAGGATTCTCGGGTGGACAGGTACTTTTTGAGGGAATCGTTTCACTACCACTCAATGTCAAAACTGCACCTCACCAGACAACTATGATGGTCGACTTTCTGATCGTCGACCAACCATTGGTGTACAATGCTATACTCGGTCGACCATTCCTAAGCCTCCTTCAAGCTGTGGTATCTACGTACCACCTTTCCATGAAATTTTTGACTGAGTTGGGAGTAGGAATTGTGAAAAGAGATCAACAAGACGCCCGGCGATACTATGCGACTGCAGTTAAGGCGCCGACGAAAATATCGATGATCGAATCGCTGGACCCTCGAATCGGATCTCATGAACGGGGGCAACCGATGGAAGAACTTGTCTTGGAACCCTTAACCGAGACAGACGAGTCAAAAGTAGTGCAAATCGGCTCGTCTCTGATTTCATCGCTTAAAGAAAAACTGATCGCCTTACTTCAGCGGTATGCTGATGTATTCGCTTGGAGCCACGAAGATATGCCCGGAATCGATCCATCGGTCATAACGCACTGACTCAACATCGACCCGACTTACAAGCCAATCTGACAGAAGACACGTCCTCTCGGCACAGAAAGGTATGCTATCATTGAAGAGGAAGTCGGCAAGCTCCTTAAGGCCAAATTCGTTGAAGAGATATACTATCCAGAGTGGATATCTAATGTCGTGCTCATGAGAAAAGTCAATGGGAAGTGACGTCTCTGTATTGATTATAAAGATTTGAACAAAGCCTGCCCCAAGGATAGCTTCCCTCTTCTCTGCATTAATCAGTTGGTGAACAGTACTGCAGGACATGAATTGCTTAGTTTTATTGATGCCTATTCAGGCTACAATCAAATTGTAATGCATGAAACTGATAAATCAAAAACCACCTTTGTCATTGACAAAGGCCTTTACTGCTACCGAGTGATGCCATTTAGCTTGAAGAACGCCGGAGCGACATATCAAAGGTTAGTGAACAAAATGTTCGCTCGGCAGATCGGCCGAACTAGGGAAGTATATATAGATGATATGCTCGTCAAAAGTGTACACGCAGTCGACCATGTGGCGGACCTAGAAGAAATGTTCCTGACTTTACGTAAATACAAAATGAAGTTGAATCCTAGCAAATGTGCTTTTGGTGTAAGGTTGAAAAAATTTTCCGGTTTCCTCGTTAGTCAGCGAGGAATCGAAGCGAATTTTAAGAAAATCAAAGCTTTACTCGACACGGAGTCTCCGAAAATAATTAAAGACATTCAAAGGCTGACAGGGAGAGTAGCCGTGCTTAACCGCTTCGTGTCCCGAGCCACAGATAAATGTCTCCCGTTCTTCAAGCAATTGAAGGGAGAACTGACGATAGAATGGACGAAAGAGTGAAAAAGCATTTTAAGAATTGAAGTCTTATCTTGGTTCTCCACCGCTGTTGTCCAAACCCGAGTCAGGAGAAGCTTTATTGTTATATCTGGCTGTGTCCGAAGCAGCGATTAGCTCGGCCCTCATACGAGAGAACGAAGGAAGACAATTACTGGTGTATTACGTCAGTAAAGCTTTACTACCAGCAGAGACGATGTATCCTCCGCTTGAGAAGGTAGCCTTAATCCTGGTAGTATCCTCGCGATGACTCCGGACATACTTTCAAGCTCACACCATCATCGTTATGACCAACTTACCTTTGCGTCAGATCCTTCAAAAATTAGAAACTTCCGGCCGACTTACAAAGTGGGCTATCGAGTTGAGCGAGTTTGACATACAGTATAGGCCGAGAACAGTAATAAAGGAACAAGCCGTACCCGACTTTCTTGTCGAAGTAACTTTCCAAGATAACATAATGCATGACTCTGAAGGGATTAGCGACGCAACGGCCTCCTCTTCACTCGGCCCGTCATCCGACTCAGCACCATGTCATTTATTCATCGACGGCTCATTCAACTCTAAGGCAAGCGGGGCCGGGGTAGTATTCGAAACTTCTGATAAAACCTGTATGCAATATGTAAGACCCGTATTCCAATCCGTACTGTTCCGTCACTTCCCGCGATCCTTCTCGTCAAATTTTGGCAATCCGCGACCTGTAGTTGACGTTGCGCACGACCGTAAGTCGTATCCTATTCATTTAAGCTGGCTTAATCCGAGACTTGTATCATTGCGACCACACCGTCGTTGTGGTTCCAACGCCGCAACTCACGCACCGATCCGATACCCAGACGATGAGATGCGAACCCGCGTTCAATTCGAGGAAAAACACCGCGCGTTGCAAATTCCAAGAGAATCTCTACAAAGTGTCAAATCAATCCCATCAATCAATCACCCATCAATCACCTCTCATGTCAAGTACACACACCCATGCTTTCTTTCTCCATAAGTTAAGCAACCACCAAAGTCAACTAACACATCACCTCACCCATCACTCACATCCATCAACCATCACCCCATCTCTCATTACATCACACCTCTCCGTCTCTCATTTCTCAACACACCAACCCAAGCAAGGGAGAGCATCCAACGTCCAAGCCTTCCCATGGAGAGAAGTGCATATGTGAGGCCCACTTTCCACTCCCAAATCTCTCATCCTAGCCATCTATTTCCCATCTCCACCATCAAAGTGAAGCTCTAGGAGACCGGCTATCCAACGGACTAAGAAGATCAAGTGGTGGGTGTTTCCATAAGCTAGATTTTCATATTTCTATGATGGGCCAAGTGAGGCCCACCGATCAATGGTGTGGATCTCATTTGGGACCCTAAGATGTGGCCAATGGCCCATCTTGATCATCAAAACTATTCCATGATGGGGCCATTCTCCATGGACCCCATCATGATGTTTACTTTTCTTACATTAAGAGGTCATATAGACCGTTCATTTTGAGTGGAGAGGGATCTCCACCGTTGATCTTTCATTTGGAAGGCCCATACGCAATGGGACCCGTTGATGTATGATTGGATGGTTGAAACGGAGGGCCCATAGTGCCGGGGTTCCTCCATCACACGTGTCCTACTCTTTTACTCTCTCTCCCTCTCTATTTCATTTTTTTTATGTGATCATGACATGATTGTGTGGCCCACTTGGATGGACCCCACCATGAAATAAGTATTTTATCCAGGCTGTCTATGAATAGGGCCCACCTTATATATGTTTCACCACACCGTACATCATGTGGTGGCCCTCCTGAGCAGGCCCACCTACACATGGACAGAACGTCCAGCGTCCCTGGATGCTGGACGTGGGATGGGAAAAACAAATATTGGCTTGGTTTTCAAGCTTTTGGAGTGAGTCGCTCACGTAGGCCTCACTTTGATGTATGCTTTTAATCCAAACCGTCCATCCCTTTTCCTAGACTATTTTAGACGTTGAACTGAGAAATGAAGCTAATCTGCTCGTCGGGCGGGCCATACCTTTCAAAACAGCAATTCACACCGTTCAAATTCACCTTGATTTTTGCTACACGCTGAAATATACACAATACTGGACTCGTTTGGTCTGTCTCGAGGCATAGAATTCAATGGGTGGAGTGGATTTACCTGACACGGACCCCACCTAGGAAATTCCTTAGAAAAACCATCTTTTTCAAAAAAAAAAAAATGAGAAAGAGAGCAGTTGCTGCTGCTGACTCGTCAGAGGACGCCAGCAGCGTCCTTTGCACTGGGACGGTCCCTGGCCGACCGTGGGTCCTCAAACATTGGGCCCACCGTGATGTGAGTGGACATCTACACCGTCCATTTGCTTGCTCATTGAGGGCAGAGGGCCCCTTCCAAAAATCAGCCGTATACTCACCTCAGGTGGCCCACACGGTAGGGAGTAGTGGGATTGAACGTATGCCATTGCACCCCTTTTGGGTGTCCCAAAAGTTTTGGATCAGCATGAAATTTGGTTTCCCTCTCCATCTGGGTCTATGTGACCTATTCAACGGATTGGATGGTATATAAACGTTATGGTGGGCCCCACATGGGACCCACAATGATGTATCTGTTTCATTCACACCGTCCAGGCGGACGGTGGAACCCACCAGAAAGTATGTGTTTTATCTGTGCAAACCCACTGTGTGTGCTGCGTCCGTGTAGCGTGGGACCCACGCGATGTATTTGTTTATCTATACCGTCCACACCTGGACGGTGGGACCATGATTCATGTGCTGCACCATTTTGAAAGCACATTTTTTTTTTGGCATGAACTAAAGTATGAGTCAGATCCATATATTTGGTGGGATCCACTCCATGATGCATGTGTTGCATCCAAGCCGTCATACCGTTTGAAGTTCATTCATGGCATGATTTAAAGAATGAGGTAGATCTAGGATCAGGTGCACCACATAGCAAAAGTGGTGGGGATTGAGTGTCTGCCATTGAAACCTTTTGTTTCACAGAAGTCTTGGATCATTAGGAAATTTGTTTTCTCTTAATCTAGGTCTGTGTGACCTTATGGCCAAATTGGATAGAAAATAAATATGGGCCTTAGGAATTTTAATGGTGGAAATCATTATCACCACTCGTATTTCGTTGAGGGCCCATTTGATGTATACATGGGGCCCATTGGTTTGACCCATTTAAAGTATATGTAGGGCCCATTGGTGTGGCCCATTGATTTATATAAGGCCCATGTGATGGTGCCCATATGGATGTACTTGTGGCCATCTATGGAGGCTCACCTTGATGCATTTGTAGCCCATACTTATGGCCCATTGTTGTGGTCCATCTTGAGGCATATAAGGCCGTTGTTGAGGCTCACTTTTCTATAAATGTAGGGCCCATATTATGAGGCCCATTGTAATGTATTCAGGGCCGATGAGTTAAGGCCCATTGTAATGTAATTGTGATGTGTTTCTGGCTCATATGTTGTGATCCATGATATATTTAAAGCCCATGGGACTAAGCCCATTTGATACATATAAAGCTCATGGGATTAAGTCCATTTGATGTACATCGGGCGCAAATGGAGTGGCCCATTTAGTATGTTTAAAACTCATGTGTAGGCCCATCTGATATAGTTAAGGCCCAAGTTGTGAGGCCCACTTTGATGTGTTTCATGACCCATGGGTCATGGACCATTGCAATGTACATAAGGCTCATTGGTGAGGCCCTTTAATGCAGCCATTTGATGAATGTAAGGCTCATGTGATTCGGCTCATTTGATGTATCTATGGCCTATGGATCGAGGCCCAACGGAATGACCTTAGGGTCCATTACAATGTACGTTTCTCATGGTTCATGTGACGATATTTATGGCGGGTTGTGCCTAGGGAACAATGTTGGTTTGACGTCCACATTGTATGTACAATGTTGGTTAAATGTCCGCATTGTAACTCTCCTTAGGGCCCATTGATAGGTCCATATCCGTTGCTATTCATTGTCTTATAACATGCTTAGTATAATCTCATGACTCATGCCCATACGCATCATATGTATGCTTGATATGAGTAGTGACTGATCATAGCATATGCCATTGGACAGACCACTTATGGGACCCGTTATGAGACGGAGTGCCCACATGATCGCGCAGTACGCGCTGGATTTCTGCATGATTTGACGGCGTGATTCATGCATCCTGCATATGTGTGACTTGATCACTGCACGCCCTAGCGACATCAGGGTCGTGGCTCCACAGGTACATCGTGGATGGCCGTATGGGATACTGAAAATACTTGATTCTAGCACTGTGGGCACTTAGGATGTCCTCGGGTGAAAGTTTCAGAACCTTTTTGGTACCAGGAGATGCTCCAACGTCTAGACCGAGCGGATACATGAGCGCCCGAGTGCCGAATACCAGTAGGCCGCGTCTCCCACTGTGTCGTGGTCGGTTGTAAGGGGGTGTAGCCTTATTCGCCTGAGTGAGGGGGATATAAGCTAGGCTGAGTTTGACCAGCTCACAAATGAGTCCGCTATCGACGAGCGGGTAGGTATTGGCATACTACTGGTCAGGCGGATAGTGAGGTCTTATCCGCTTGCTTGACTGTGCAGCTAAGGAGGTGACAGTCTCTGCGAAGTGTATTAGACCCCGGGGATATCCAGAGAGGAACTGTACTGATATATGTACTTGATGAGTACCGACTTACTTGGATTGTATTTCACATATGACATTCGGCCATGTAGGCCTTGCATTGCATCGGTGTGGCCGATGACATTCATATTTCGCATCATGCCTTGCATTACCTAGCCTTGGTATATTCATGGACTTACCGCATACTTCCGCATTGTTCTGATACTGTACACTTGGCGTTTGCCTTACGCACACACTTACACCACCCTCTAAGCTTTTGTAAGCTTATGCACGACAGTTGCGTGCAGGTAGCGTTGGACAGCAGCATCGCTGAGGCAGGAGTGCATATCAGGACCCTTTGAAGCTTTTAATCACCTTGTATTTCCCTTTCCGCATTGTACTTGAAGTTTTTGATATACTGGATATGTGGTGATGTTGTTTTGTGACCTGGTTATGCTTGTGGCTATGCTCCATTACAAAAAAAAATTTCATTCTGAAAATCCTCCTTGTACGATCCCAGGATCGGAATCTGGCATTTGATTACCAGGAGCCGAGAATGGGGCACTACGGAGGCTGTCGGCACCGGATTCGACAATCGGGATTCATGTGAATCCGATTTTTGGATTTGGGGCGTGACACAATATGCCTTATGACTTGGATTCCAAGCATTGAACAATACAGCAGAATACGAGGCCTTGTTACTCGACCTTCGACTTGCCGCAAGTTTAAGCGCAATTCATCTCAATGTTTTCAGTGACTCGCAGCTGGTCGTTAACCAGGTTATTGGTCTCTACTAGACACGAAAAGAATAACTGAAAGCATACATGGAGAATATCAAAGAGTTAATCAGCGGATTCCAGAAATGCGAGGTGATTCGGATACCAAGGGCCGAGAATGCCAAAGCTGACTTGTTAGCAAAGCTTGCCTCGGCTGACAAAAACGACACACCTCGGTCGGTCCCAATTAAATTCGTAGCTAAGCCAAACATAAATGAACCAACAGACTCGGTGATACATACCATTGACTCAGAACCTACTTGGTTTGATCCTATCGTCCGTTATCTCAACGATGGAGAACTACCGGAAGATCATACCGAGGCTCGGTGCCTAAAGGTTCGAGCTTTGCGTTACACTATCTTGAATGGGGTGTTGTACAAGAAAGGGTTCTACGCTCCCTTACTGTCACGCCCCAAACCCAGAAATCAGATTCACAGGAATCTCGATTGCCGAATCCGGTGCCGACTGCTTCTTTAGTACCCCATTCTTGGCTCCTAGCGCAACATTCGCCAGATTTCGATCCTGAGATCCTACAAGGAGGATTTTTCAAATGTACATTTGTCTTATAATAAGCATAACCACAAGTTTACCGAAATTATAAAGGAAACATCATCATTACATATCCACTAATATAATCACTTGAATACAATACTGTAAGGAAAATACATATATCAAAATCAGAGCTCCTGAAAACCGCTGCACGCTCCAAGCTCAACGCTGCTGCAACCTAACGCCACCTGCACGCATCTATCGTACATAAGCTTACAAAATCTTAGAGGGTGGTGTAAGTGTGTGTAAGGTAAGTGTCAGGTATATAATAAAGCTCGTAATCATATATCATCGGGATAAGCAGAAATTCTGACAAGATCAAGAATCATACAGATCAGAGTGATGCGGAAATATGCAGTAAGTCCATGAATACAATCAGCTGTACCCAAGCTATGTGATGCAAGGCATGAATGTTATTGGCCATACCATGACCATGTAATGCAAAACTTAATAAGACAATAACAGATGCTGAGGATACAATGCAATATGCAAATCCAGACAAGTCATAAATACCATCAACCTCATCTAGGCTATACAAGTGCAAAACATCGTAACCCAAAATATCAAGTACGATGGATGCAATGTAATATGCGGTGTGAATGAAATGACAATGCTAGAATGTGAAGTCGGGATGACAGTACGAAGTATCACAGGCTATGGGGTCCATCACAAGGGACTTCTATCCAAACCAGTCCCATACCTAAATTTGGATAGTCAGACACAATGTGGTGAACTCCTGATCTCAGGTTAGTCGCGCGCCCCAACCGAAATTCTTGCCATAACAAAGGTACATAATAATTAGTTATGCACCACCAGCCCGAGTGAAGAGTGAATGAATGAATGAATGAGTATACAACTCCTACTCAATAAGTCCACATATCAGTACAGTTCATCTCTGGGATCATCACCGGGGTCTATTACACTTTACGCTAGCTTGCCGCCCCTATTCAAGCGCACAACTAGGTAAGTGGAAGAGACATCACTATCCGTTTGCCAATATCAGGCCCAGCTCGTCGATAGCGGACCCATTCCTCAAGATTGTCAAACTCAACCTTGACATTGCCCCCTCACTCAGTCGGGTAAGGTCACACCCCTTTCCAACCGACCACGATACAGTGAGAGACGCGGCCTCTTGGTATTCAGCCCTCGTGCGCTCATATATCCACTCGGTCTCGACGTTGGAGTCATCTCCTGGCCATGGAGGTTTAGGAATTTTCACCCAGGGACATCTATGGCGCTCGTATGCTAGAACCAAATATTTTCGGTGTCCCGTCTGGCCATGCATGATATCCCTATGGAGGCTACGACCCTGATGTCGCTAGGGCGTATAACACACAATGCAAGATGTATGAGTCATACAATCTAGTCATGCATCGATCATGCGCATGTCGTGCACTCATGTGAGATAACCTCCGCCTATCAGGGAGTCTCATATCATCTTAGCCAATGACATATGCAATGGTCAATCACATCTCATAACAAACATGCAGATGATGCGTATGGGCATGTATCATGATGTTATGTTGTCACATACTCATAGTCGGTATCAACAATCAGCCTCAACAATGTGGACATTTAACCAACATTGCCCCAAGGAATAGTCCACATAGATCTAAACATATAATGGGCCCACGACCTTACATAAAGGCCTAATATGTGACACATTGGGCATTACTCAAGGGTCATATATACACAATAGGTGGGCCCTGCTCATGGGCCTCAAATATATCAAATAGGCTATGTATCATGAGCCTAATATACATCATAATGGGCCTTGCCCACGGGCCACGAATAGATCACAATGGGCCTCGATCAAGGGCCTCATATACAATAAGTGGGCCGTATCTCATGAGCCTTATATTCATCAAGTGGGCCACCTCAATGAGCCTCACCAATGGACCTTAGGTACTTTGCAATGGGCCATCACCCATGAGCCTTAGAATGCATTAAAATGAGCCCAATCACATAAGCTTTATGTGCATCAAATGTGCCTAATCACATAGGCCTTATATACACCAAAGTGGGTCTCAACATTGGGCCACAAATATATCAAATGGGCCTACACACATGGTCCCATATATAACAAAGTGGGCCTTAGTGGGCGGGCCACAAATACATTAAGATGGGCCTCAACAATGTCCTTAAAATGATCTCAAAATGGTTAGACGGTTTGGATGAAACTCACGCATCATGGTAGACTCCCATGTGGGCCCACTATAACATTTATTTTCCATCCAATCCTGGGCCCACTGAAATGCTTATTTGCCACCCAACCTGTTGTTAAGGCCGTGTGGCAAGGGGCCCACCAAAATGTTTATTTTACACCCCACCTGTTGATAAGGCCATGTAGCAAGGGGCCCACCAAAATGTTTATTTTACATCCCACCTATTGATAAGGCCATGTAGCAAGGGGCCCACCAAAATGTTTATTTTCCATTCAAACCTGTTGATAAGGTGATATAGACTCAGGGTCCACCGTAATGTATATTTTCTACCCAACCTGGGTCCACTGTACTATTTATTTGCATCCAAACTGTTCATAGAATCACATGGCCTAGGGCCCACTGTAATGTTTATTGCCATTCAAACCTGTTCATAACGTCATGTGGCCAGGGGCCCACGTGATGGACGGCGTGGGCACAATACATACATCTGAGTGGGGGTCACCGTCCACTGCCGTGGACGGACGGCGTGAGTGAAACACTTGCATCATAGTGGGTGTCACCACCCACTGTTGTAGATGGTGTGGTAAGCCACACATACCACAGTGGGTCCCATGCAGGACCCACCAAAGTGTTTATTTGCAATCCAACCCGTCCATTACGTGTGTCCCATCTATTTGAGGGTTCACACCAAATTTCAGCCACATTCAAAATTCAAGTAGGCCCCACTAAATGTTTTTATATGCTTTAGGCATGTCTTCACATGATTTGGATGGTATGGCCCACCTGAGTTCAGTTTGTGGATAATTTTTGGAGTCAACGTACCATTCAAGGGGACCTATTAAATGAACGGTATAGATGTAAAACATACATCATGGTGGAGTCTACAAGTGGGCCAATGTGGCCACCCTTTTTAATGTGGATGTCTCTGGACGTCATGGCACAAAGTCATGCTAAAAAATTTTATTTTATTTTATTTTTCGTAGGTGGGACCCACATTAACCAGATCTACCCCATCCATTGCATGTGTCCCACAAAAATAGGGGTCCAAAACAAGTTTCAAGTAGGTCCAAGCTTCTGGTGGACCCCAGCAATCATTTTTCCAAGTTTTAAAGGAAAATACTAGTATTCTTAATGTCACGGCCCGCCAGATAATTGGATCGGTCTCATTTTTCGGCTCAATGTCTAAAATGATCCCGAAAATACAATGGATGGCTTGGATCAAGTAAATACCTCAAGGTGGGGCCTGCATCAGTGACCCACCGTAAAAGTATACTTTTCCCTTCTTTTTTTTTTTTTTGAAAAGTGCAGTGTGTTAACGCTGCCAGTCCAGCGTCTAGAGACGCTGGACGGCGTGCTTTAAACAGATACAACACGGTGGGTCTCACAGGGACATGGTCCACGTTCACCAAGGTGGGTCCCACACGATCGTGGCCCACCTTGCATGTATATATATATATATATATATATATATATATATATATATATATATATATATATATATCATTTATCTAAGATGTAGTGGGCCACACCATTTGATGGATGGAGTAAATTTATCATGAATCGGTGGGGCCCACTTCATTTTAGGAGAAGGATAAGGAGAGAGAAAGAGAGAGAGAGAGAGAGAAAGAGAGGACAAGAGATGGTGATGGTGGGGCCCCGCCACTATGGGCCCCACATAATACAAATCATACATAAAAAATGGGTTCCACCAACTAGTGGTCCCTAAAAAGAATTTAACGGTAGATCACCCACCTCTAAGCCTCCTCCTTGCTTCCCTAGCCTCCTTAGCTCCTTTGCTTGACTTTTAACTGTGGTAGATGATGGATCAACGGTTGAGATGAGAGATGAGAGAGTAGGGAAGGTGGGCCACACTTAGCATTTGGGAGAGGGAGAGAGAGCTTGGACGTGTGAAGCTCTTTTGCTTGAAATTTTTTTTGAGAATGAATGAGAGAGAGAGGGGAGTAATGGGTGAAAAAGGGTGATGGAGTGATGTGGTGTGATAGGTGATGGGTGGAGTGGTGTGTTGTAAGAAGGGATGGGTGGAGAGAGAGGTGAAGTGATGTGAGGGTTAACCTTGGGCTTACTTATGTAAAAGAAAGGTATGGGTTGTTGTACTTGGGTATGGAGTGGCTTGACTTGTACTTGACATGAGTGATTGATTGATTGATGGGACATCGCGTAGAGATTTTCTCGTAATTCGCAAAGCGCGGTGTTTCTTCGAATTGAACGCGAGCTTATATCTTCTACCCAGGGTATCGGGTCGGTGCACGAGTCGCGCCGTTAGAACCGTGGCGATGGCGCGGTCACTAAGGTATAAGTTTCGGGTCGAGTCGACTCTGATATGCGGGACTCGGCTTAGGTTCGAGCGTAAACGTTGAATACAGGTCGAAGATTTCTGGAATTCGACCGGAAGGATCGCGGAAGTCAACGGAACGGTACGGTTTAGGATACGGGTCTTACACTTACTAAGATATGTGGATTCCCATGAAGCCAACTATGTCTTACGTGAAGTACACGAAGGGATATGCGAGAATCACTCATGAGGACGTTCGCTTGCCAACAAAGTGAGACAGCAGGGATACTACTGGCAGACTATACAACATGATACTAAGAAGTTCGTCCAGAGGTGCGACAAGTGTTAGAAATTTACGGCTATCCCGAGGCAACCCTCCGAAGAATTGACTCGGATGTTTGGGCCATGGCCCTTTGCACAGTGGGGGATCGACATCATCGGACCCTTTTCTCTGAGGAAGGGTTAGACCAAAATTGCTGTGGTTGCAGTAGATTATTTCACAAAGTGGGCCGAAGCCGAACCATTAGCAAAAATTACCAAGCAGAAAATCACAGGCTTTGTTTGAAAAAATATCGTCTATCGGTTCAAGATACCTCGGACTATTATCACTGATAAAGAAAGGCAGTTCGATAACAAACAATTTCGCGAGATGTGCAGCAATCTCAGGATCCGAAATATGTACACCTCGCCTCATCATCCTCAGATGAATGGATAGGTCGAGGCCGTTAACAAAATTATAAAGCAGCATCTCCAAACGAAGCTCGATGGAGCAAAGGGAGTATGGGCCGAGGAACTACCAAATATACTGTGGGCTTATAGAACTACGGTGCGAACAGCCACGGGAGAGACTCCATTCTCCCTTTACTTTGGCTTGGAAGCAGTTGCCCCGGTTGAGATAGGTATAAGTTCAGCCCGAGTTAATACATTCAACGAGTAGAAAAATAACAAACTCCTATCGCTCGAGCTCGATTTGTTGGAAGAGAAAAGAGAAAAAGCTCGGTTACGAATGATGGCTCGATAGAGGCAAGTGTCTCAGTTTTACAACAACCGAGTCAAAGTCAGACGATTCAGAGCCAGGGATGTGGTCTTCCGAAAGACGTTCCCAAATACAAAAAAAGTTGGGGTAGGTACATTGGGACCCAATTGGGAAGGTCCCTATGTCGTCTCGAGCATCATCCGCCCTGAAACGCTTCGGTTGAAAGACCTAAATGGGCAATTGTTGCCTCACCCTTGGAATGCCATGCATCTCAAGATCTATTACCCGTAAGGCAGAATAGAAAGTGCTAAAGAATAATGGAAGAGAAATGTAATTGAAGTCAATTCAATAAAACTAAAAGTTTCTATTTTTTAGAAGTATTTAGCATTGGATTACATCAGCTTATGGTAAAACTACAAGAAAGAGGGACGACACAATTTTCGACAGAGAGAATGATCTCCCTCGGTCGAGGACCATTCTTCAAGCGGTCCCGGAAGGACCGGCCTCGTCAGCAGCAGCATTCGCAGCGGGGGCTTCTTC
Source organism: Magnolia kwangsiensis (assembly GCA_037074715.1). Classification (NCBI taxonomy): domain Eukaryota; kingdom Viridiplantae; phylum Streptophyta; class Magnoliopsida; order Magnoliales; family Magnoliaceae; genus Magnolia; species Magnolia kwangsiensis. Next base: position 107,121,479 of record CM073581.1, read on the forward strand.
ATCGGCGGCATCAGCACCAGTAGTCTCGGAACGCATCTCTTGGACTTCTCAATCCAACTGTGCGTTCTCTCGATTCGGCTAGCTGGTAGTCGTAGCAGATGCCGCAGGCAGTGCTACCGGAGGTACCGTTGGGGGAGCTCCCTGAGCTATGCTGGCAGCGGCTTCCCCTACTTCATCTTGATCCGCTCTCCTAGTTTTTACCATTCAACAGATCGTAAAAAATGGCTTTTTGCCCGTTTCCCACAGACGGCGCCAAACTGTTGGTGTATTTTTATGGGACGGATCCCCGGGTCGGATCGTCTCCCACCTGCACAATCAGCAATACAAAGGGGACCTGGCTAAAGTCGGGGAACCTCCGATGCTTAAGTCAGTCTTCTGATCAATGACAAAGGGTCTCGGTGTTTACTCGTCACCCTTCCTTATTCCGTGGCTGACGGAACCAACATACCATGCCGATTTTCTTCTCCTGGTCGGACGGCTTTTAACTTACTCGGCCTTCTGTAGGCTTACGCAGACACAATTATCTCTTCGACTGAGTAACTTTAGTCGTCTTATGTTTATGTCTCTTGGCCTATCCATTATTCCCTCGGATCTGACCGTTATCTCGGACTCTTCGGGCAGTGCCAGCAGAGCCGACCTACTCGAAATCCGAGTCTCCGAACTTAACATATTTTTCCCCAACAATTTTCATATTTATATGGGAGCGGATAAGGTGAGAAGTGAGAACTCAGCATCACCCCAGACGATGCGGCCCTTACAGTGGAACCCACTTTAATGCATATATTCTACGTCCATTCCGTTCATCCCTTTTCAAGATTATTTTAAGCCATTATTTAAAAAATGAAGCATATAAAATTATCAAGTGGACCATACTGTAGGAATTAGTGGTGATTGAATGGCCTACCATTAAAAACGAACTAATGTATATGTCCGCAGTCGGCCTTTAGGGCCTGTTTGGCCGGGCAAATCCCATGGGATTAGGAGGGATGGGATAGATTTTAAGGTAATGATAGTGGCATCAGTGGATTGATTTAAGATCCATAGGATTGCTATATCCCGGACAAGTTCACAGGGTCTGTTTGGCATTCTCGGCATATCCTAGGAGTTTACCTTCCAATCCATCCAACCAAGGGATGGGATCAATTTTAAGGCCTGTTTGGCCAAGCGAATCCTATGGGATTAGGAGGGATGGGATGGATTTTAAGGTAATAATGGTAGTGTCAGTGGATTGGTTAAAGATCCATGGAATTATTATATCCTGGTACAAGTTTATTGTGTCTGTTTGGCACGCTTGGCATATCCTGGGATTTCACCTTCCAATCCATTCAATCAATTTTAAGATAATGACGGTGATGTCAATTGATTGTCTTAAGATCCGTAAGATTGCTTGTATCTTAGGACAGGTTCACCGTGTCCGTTTTTAATACCACCGGATAGGTCCGGCCAAACAGGCCCTTAAAGTAAGGATAGTAATGTCAGTGGATTGTTTTAAGATTGATGATTGCTTATATCCTGGGACAAGTTCACCGGGTCTGTTTGGCTTGTCATGCATAGCCGGAGATATCGTGATCCCATCTCTCCTAATAGGCTAATACCATCGGATCGGTCCGGCCAAACAGGCCCTTAAAGTTTCACGGTCGACTCACTTTGGCTATATCCGTACCGGTTCATCGGAATGCGCTCGCCGACAGAGAGATTGACGCGGCCGATGCTTTTCGTTTTGTTAGTGCATGCTAAGCCGTACTCGCGCGTGTAAGATGCGATGGTTTGCTCATGGGACACAAGCCAACTTCGGATGTGTGTGAGAAATACCTCCACTGGCCCATATTCAATATAAAGATGGGGCCATCATGCTAATGGATGACACGCTGCAACAACCTAACGGAGACGGATTGGCTATGATAGGTGCTATGCGGGCCCCACCATGATGTATGTGTTTCATCCATGCCGTCTATCTATTCTTCTAGAATATTTTATGTTATGAGCCCAAAAATTAAGTATATCCCAATCTTGAGTGGACCACATTATAGGAAACAATGTTGATTGAATGTGGACCATTAAAAGCTTTTCGGGTCATAGAAGTCTAGGATCAATCTGATATATTTCCCCCTCATATAGGTATGTATGACCTAATCAACAGATTTGATGTCAAATAAACAGTACAGTGGGCCTTAGGAGGATTTTAACATGGGATATCTAATCACTGTTGTTTTCCTATTTTGTGGTCCACCTGAGATTTATATCCCTCTCAATTTGCGGATCAAGCACTAAAATGATCCGTAAAAATGGATGAACGGCATGGATAAAAGACATACTTCATCGCGGGCCCTGCATAGTACTGACCACTAGCAGTTGGCTAGTGGCAGGGAATCCCTGACCGTGAAGCCCACTTTGATGTATTTTCCTAATATCCATGCCGTCCATCTGTTTGGAAATAACATTTTGGAGGATAATTCTAAAAATTAGGCACAGCTAGGTCTCATGTGGACCACACCAATGGTGATTAATCATTAAAATCTTCTCGTGGGCCAAGCCCATATTTGTGAGGTCCTTTCATCCAGGTCTTTGAGTTAGATGGAAAATAAACTTTCCGGTGGCCCCTATAAATTTTTAATAATGTGTATTCAATCACCACTCTCTCTGTATTGTGGTCTAGCTAACTTTGGATCACCTTGATTTTTTTTATTTTTTTTTTAAATCATGTCTTACAATGAGCTGTAAAAATGTATGGACGACAAAGATGTAACGCACATATATCATAGTGGCCCCAACAGTCTGGAATCCACCCAAATCCAGATATCCACCGAAGCCGCGCGCCTCCATCTGAAGTGCGCGAGTCTGGTGGAATTGCTTTGTTACGTAAGGAAAGTCGTTGATACTATGGCGAGTCTGTGTGATAATCCATAACCATGCACGTGACAATGTACGCGCGGTACATCGCAACTAATTTAAACCGTTGAAATAATGGATCCAATATTAGATAGTTCGTCATTCCAACGTTATGCTGAAAAGATTTCCCTAATTATACAGTGGACAGTTAATGGACAACTGAAATTAAATTGGTCCATTATTGGAATTAAGAAAACAAATTTCCATTAATTAAGAACATATGAATGGGTCATGTAAAGTGGCCCTGGCTGTTTGAACGGTTTGGATTTTACGATAGCTGAGTGCATGAATATGGATTACTTAGGTGCATTGTGAATGTGCACCCGCGTCACACGTAGAAGTAGAGCTGGGCTTCAGACCGAGTTGGATGGGATTGGGTCTAATTTGACTTGGTTCAAAATTTGCTGGGCTTAACCTAAACCTGATTCGATTTGGGACCGAGTCCGGGTCATCTAACTCGAATTGATTCGAACTCCTGCTAGCCTGAATCGATCTGAGTCTGATTTGGTCAAGAAAACCGAGTCGCATCAGATTGGGTAAGCTTCGGTTCGTTCATTTCTTTCAATGGTGTGGAAATCATTATTCTCAATCTCCTATGGTGCGATCTACTTGATTATTAATATACTTAAAATTTAGTATCAACTCCTAAAATGATCTGAAAAAACTGATGGATGATGTGGATAAACTAAAAAGTTCAAGATGGGCCCCACATAGTTACTAAGAAAGATAAAAACGTATAGCCGTATAGCTTCTTGAAGAAACTTTACACCCGCTATATAGTTTCTCGAAGAAGCTTTATAAAAGTAGTGCCTGTCTGTAGCTAGCCTGTAGCTAGCACCAAAGATGTATTTATTATATCTATACCGTTCAAAGTAACATGGGCCCTATAGAGATGTATTGATTATATCTATATTGTTCATCTATTTTTAGAGTATTATCCAAAAAATGAATCATGCATATCTAAAGATCATCTGGACCACACCATAAATAATAACGGAGATAATGATTTTCATCGTTAAAAAATTTATAGGGCCCACCATAACATTTATTTTACATCCAATTTGTTCATAAGGTCACAAGTACCTGATTGAAACGGAAAAATAAATTTCATAATGTCACATGTACCTGAATGACGAGGAAAAACAAATTTGATATTGATCCAAAACTTCTGTGACCCTAAAAAGGGTTTCAATGGTAGACGTTCGATCTCCCACTAATTTTTACAGTGTGGTCCAGTTGATGGTTAGATCTGTCTTATTTTTTATCTCAAGCCTTAAAATGAGCTCACCAAATGGATGGACGGTTTGGATATAAAACATACCTCGTGATTAGACCCACAAAACTTACTAACGTTACATGAGCCGATCCGCTTCGTACGCCATTCTTCGATCAAGCTGTGACTCTCTCTCTTTTCCTCTTTCTCTCTTCCGTACACAACTATAAATCATTTTTCGATATATCTCTCTCCAGCAGAGAAATCCAAGCTCCAAAACCTTCTTCTTGCCTTCTTCTTTAACAAAAATAGAGAGATAAATATAAAGAGAATCACAGATATAGAGAGATAGAGAGATAGAGTTGACTGACTCAGGTGTACATTGGGCAGGGATTTTTGGTGCCGAACGTAAAGCCTAGGTGGTAAAAGTTATATATATATATATATATATATATATATATATATATATATATATATATATATATATATATATATATATATATATATATATAGTCTGGATCGGGTCGGTCCAAATCAGATCGGGTTCCGGATCGAGTCGGTTCAGAACAACGCCTATTCGGATTCGACTTGAAAATAATTCGGATCTGGATTATACTACTCGATCCTGACCATCGGTTATGTTCGAATCGGGTCAGATTGGGCCGGATCCACCAGTTCGGGTATGAAATACCCAACTCTACATATAAGTGAAGAACTGTGTGCAAGAGCTCAGCCATTCGTGGATGGTCCTAAGTGCTGGATACACTCGTAACGTTTCGTGTATATTCTAGCCTAGGACGAGTTTCTAAAGTTTCTAAGAAAACGTGGCATGCCTGCAATCCCATCCACACCGTCGGATCACAGGCCTCCTTGTGGATGAGCCTATCTCAAAATCAGATTTTCTTTTTAATCGTCCATTTGTTCACCAGAAATTGGATGGCGAGGATCGTTCAGTAGGTGTAATTTCGGGTTGCGCTTCATCCACAATATAATTAAATCTCTGGATAGACTCACGTATGTATCATGGCAGCACATTGGGTAGGCCACATCGCGTACATGCAGTGCCTTGTTTGGGTCATCAGGTGTGTGAAGAACGGGTCAGCCTTAGTTTTGGATCATCACACAAGTGGTGGGGCCCACATGGTGAATGAATCGGATATAGCTAAGTCGCATCAAAGGAGTTCTGTGTAGGTAATCCTCTTCATAAATGTGGTGGGAATCAATATTATTTATGTACCTGTTCAAATATTACTTTTAATGTAAAGAGCATTTGTTGCGCACTGAGATAGTATATTTAATCAAGGCTTCACGGAGTAGTTATGTAACTCGAGGAGGGAAAAACAAAAATATGGCCCAAGAAGTTTTAACTGTAGGTATTTAATTCCCTCAGTGTGATCCACTTGAGCATTACAACTGACTTATTTTTTGTTTTAAACCGTTGAGTAATATGGAAAAATGGATGGACCGTGTGGATAAAACCCATGCATCACAGTGAACCCTAATAGCCCATGCCGTGTCGAGGCCAGGTGAGGTGAGGTAGGGGCAGGACCCAAACCACGTTGGGTTTAAAAAGGTTTTAAGATGAAAGAGAAATTGACCACCGTAACGGCCGCCTTTTACCCAGCGTCTTTTCAAAACGCTCCGAAATTCTACTTTCCTCGGAAAAACCATTTTGTACGGACACATTATTCGGGACGCGGATTGGCTACTCTCCCTGACACCAGCCAATGGCTGGTGGTCGGTGCTCCGTGGGACCCACCATGATGTATGTGTTTCATCTATTCTGTCCATCTACTTTTACGGATCATTTTACAGTATGAAACCAAAAATGAGGTATATCCCAATCTTAAGTGAACCACATTACATGAAACAGTGTTGAATGAGCGTCGACCATTAAAAAACATTTTGTGGCCATAAAAGTTTCAGATCAAGATGATTTTTGTTTTTTCCCTTCATCTGGCCCTGTATGACCGAATCAACATATTAGATTTCAAATAAACGGTACATTGGGCCTTAGGAGGATTTTAAAGATAGATATCCAACCACTATTGTTTTCATGTGGTGTGGTCCACCTGAGATTTATATACCTCTCATTTTGGGGAACAAGCCATAAAATGATCTGTAAAAATGGATGAACGGAATGGATGAAACACATTCATCATGGTGGGGTCCACAGAGCACCGACCATCTGCCCCGGGGATGGTGTCAGGGGCAGTAGCTAATCCGTTTCCCATTATTTGAGGTGAAATGCCAGCATTCAAAGTTCTGGCTACCGATTATAACCGTAGCTGTAGGCTGCAAATAGTGTACTCCTACCCATTGGCTTACTTAGGAAAAGTAAAGTTTGGTAGCGTGTTAAAAAGACGCAGCGTATAAAGTGGCGTGCACGGTGGTCAATTTCTCAAAACGAAAAGTTGCACTTAAATGCCCGAGTGAGGGAAACGGTGGGCGTACCAAAATCTGGGTGCCCATTAAATTCATCTCGTAATTATAATCTATCGTTCGTGGTACATTGAATTTATCAATCATCAATTTATCACCAACATCTAAACTAGATCAAACCTGAGATTTCTTTGTATGTGAAATTTTACTCTGTCATATACAATAAGCATGGAAGATCTGAGCTTTACATCACGTGTGCTACACTGGTTAGATTTTCTGCTCTAAAAATCAGGCCATTCAAATTTGAGCTTTGAAAAATAATGGGTTTAACCCTTTGTTTGCTTTGGGACTCGGATTAAGTGTGTCCCAACACCACCCAGCTAGAAGGTGGAAAAATTTTGTGGGCTCCATCACGATATATATGTTTTATTATGCCTTCTTTCATTTTTCAACCATTTTTTGGCATGAGCCCAAAAAACAAAAAAGATCCAAAGCTCAAGTGAACTGCTACACAAGCAACAGTAAAATAATAAAGCCCACCCTTGAAGTATTCATAAGGACCATTGAAATATTCATTAAGCCAATTAATTATGATGTTTATTTACCATCTAAAATAAAGTTACAAAGGTAGGAATGAAGGGAAAAAACAAATAACAATTTAATCCAAAGCTTCCATTGACCCAAAATGTTTTCAGTGGTAGATTCTTGTTGTGTGGTCCACTTACGCTTGAGATCTGCCTTATTTTTTAGCTCAAACCCTGAAATGAGCTGAATAAATGCACAGGCGGCATGGATAGAAAGCATACATCAAGGCGGAACAAATACACAGGTGGCATGGATAGAATGCATACATCAAGGCTGCATGGATAGAATGCATACATCATGGTGGGGCATGTAACTTTTCACCAGATAGTTGGTAGTATGAATCCAGAGGAAGATGCTGTGCATCTCATCATATAGTAGGTTTGGAAATTCAATGCATTTCTAAATTTAAGAAGAAGAAATAAAATTTATAATCTTTCTTTAGAAAACTGATTTTATCTGTGATTGTGTTCATTGCACACGCTAAAATTAGTAGATTTGAATAAAGTCGACGGCCTAGATACATAGATAAACGATCACACATGCAAAACTTGGGACACGTCATGGAGTGAATTAGGACGGTCCACTCGTGGGTGGGCCATACCATTCTTAAGCAATGAACAGTCTTATGGCCAACCTATGACTCGATTGACGTGATTTTGACCGCTGGGAATCCTCCTAGCGTGGCCCATGTTTCTACGTTTCTTAGATGCCCGATACACGTCATATATGGGTGAGAAAGGGAAGCGGATTGATGTATTATATCCAAATAGCTGCTATATTGATGCTGTATATAGCTGCTATATACCTTACACCTGGTATATAATTGCTGTATTGATGTCAGTAAGTTCTAGGGGTCAAATAATGAGTTATGTGTTATATCCAAGCTGTTTATAGATTTGACGAGCTCACCGTAATGCTTGAGACAAAAAAAAGACAGATTTAACTATCAAGTGGACCACACTGAAAAAAGTAAAGGAAGATTAGACGTTTACCATTGAAATCCTTTTAAGGGTCATAGAAGTATTGGCTCAATATAATATTTTTTTTCTTGTTCATTTAGGTCATAGTGACCTTATGAGCAGATTGGATGGAAAATAAATAGGGTTCGCTTTTATTTTTTGGTGTGATCTAGATAATCTTTGGATATAATTCATTTTTTGAATAACATTATAAAATGATCTCTAAAAATAGGTGAATGGGTGTAGATATAATAAATGCATCACCATAGGGCCATGTAACTTTGATCTCCTTTACGCCATTGTACAACTTGAGCTTGAGGAGCATCAGTGCTCATTTCCAAGCGACACATACCTACAACAGCTATATAGCGCGTGTTGTACGCTAGCCAATCTGCTTTCCTTGCGGATTGGCTGGTGTACTACACACCACTCAGCTGGCTGGTGTGTTGATGTCCCCAAGGTACATAGATACTATCACGAGGTATGTGTTATATCCAAATTATTTATTCGTTTGGAGAGCTCTTTGTATGGCTTGATCAGGAAAATACGACAGACCTAGAGATCATGTGGACCACACTATAAAAAGCAGTGGGAAATTGAACATATGCTATTGAAACCATTTTGAAGGTCACATGACTTTTGGATTAATATGATATTTGTTTTTCACCTTCATACATGTCTATGTGACCTTATAAACCATATGAACAGATTGGATGAAAAATACACGTTATGGTGGGCCTTACAAATGTTTTCACAACAAGAATTATTATCCCAGCTGCTATTTGCGGTGTGGTTCGCTACAGCTTTGGATATGACTTAATTTTTGGTTTCATGCTCTAAAATGACCTCCAAAGTGGATATAATAAATACATTATCCCCGGTCATTTAACTTTGACATCTTTGAACCGTTCATACAGTCCAGATCTTGAGGAGCGTGTCTTTGCGCGACACGTACGTACACACACTAGCCAGGTCGGTGGTGTGTGGTATACACTAGCCAATCCACTTACGAGGTTTACCCGGGAGCATTCAAATACATCTTAGTATGAAATTTTGAGGGTATAATTTAAGACATCGAATCTGTTAGTGATAACTCACATGCATAGAAAAGCTGTGATATGATATTCTGACGCTAGTTTAATATATCATATGTTTTAGTCATAAATCACATGATATACACGTTGCGTTCCGATTGCTTGACACAACGCTTGGCTTGGGCTAATCAGACTTGGTAAGTTGCACTTAAATCGGATTTTGTAACAACCTACTTTTTAATTCAACGGTGGGAACTCTTTCCACTCTTTCACTTGGTGTGGCCCACTTTAGATCGGATCAGCCCCAGTTTTGCACCGTGTCCTAAAATATGGGTAAGCAATTATAGATGAACGGAATGGATTTGCTGCATCATTACCATGGGCCCATTGTGAGAAAAAAAAATTTGACAAGTGACGTGCTTCACCGTGAAACCAACCCTCCTTACTCTCTCCCATCTCCTCCTCCACGTAGACAGAAGGGTTTTTGGACCCATTTGTCCCGGAAACGGATTGGCTACTCCCCCTGACACCAACCCTGGAGCTGGTGGTCGGTACTCTGTGGGCCCCACCATGATGTTTGTGTTTCATCAATTCCCTTCGTCCATTTTTAAATATCATTTTATGATTTTATGCCAAAAATGAGAGGAATATAAATCTCATGTGGATCACACCACAGGAAAAAAATAGTGATTGGATATCCATCATTTAAATCCTCCTAAGGCCGTATGTACTGTTTATTTGACATCCAATCTGTTGATTAGGTCATAAAGACTCAGATGAAGAGATAAAACAAATATCAACTTGATCCAATACCTCTATGGCCCCCAAAAATTTTTTAACGGTCGAAGTTCATTCAACACTGTTTCCTGTAATGTGGTCCACTTTAGATTGGGATATAACTCATTTTTTTTGTATTATCATAAATTGATCTAGAAAAATAGATGGACGGAATGGATGAAACACATACATCATGGTGGGCCCACAAAGCACCGACCACCAGCTCCGGGGCTGGTGTCTGGGGGAGTAGCCAATCCGTTTCCATTTGTCCCCTCCAAACCACTGTAGGCCAACGACCTGATCCAAACCATTCTGTAGCTGAGTCCAGTCATTTTGACCCATCATACAAAAAACACACACGCACTCGATGTACAACATACATTACTGTAAAATCGATGGAACTGACTTCCTTTCCTAGTCTCCTTTTTCGTCGCTTTACAATATAACTGTTTCACCTGATATTATCCAAATAGTCTATCGGAAAATTTTCGTAAGAAAAAAAGAAAGAAAATAAAATAAAAAAACGACGTGCATTGTTAACGCAAGCCGCCATAAACTTCTGAACCCATTGGAAAATCTTCATTAAAGTTTTGTCTCTCATTATACCAAGTCCATTGGTATCGATCTTCATCATTTAGATTAGCCATAACCTTTGGAGACGCATCGATTTAGAAATCGCCTTTAAAAATTGTGTTTTCTTCGTCATTTAATTGGCATCCGTAATATTGTTTATCAGCTATGTTTTGATTCAAATTTTGTAACTGGTATTCCTCGATTGCGCATGAATCATGTATATATAAACCATGCATTCAGATTTATAACTTTGAGATTTCTCCATGCATAAATAATTTCCTATTTGAAATTGCCATGAATGTTTGATTTTTGATTCATAACGAGTTCTAATAGATCCTAGCATTATCTTGTCGTGTGTAGAATGGTCGTGAGCTTGGGCAAATCTTCTCCAAAGTTGTAACTAAACCGAAATATTTAGCTTTTCATTTTGACCGACTGTTTCAAACAAATTGCATTCCAGCTAGTTCAAGCCAACCCTCTTAGTCCAGTATTGCCTCTGATCTCTCACGCCTAAACTTAGTAGGCGATAATTTTCTATTGAAAGTTTTATAAATAATTACCTTATATGAGTTAGACATTAAGATTTTCTTGATTGGATTAAGTCAAAATGATTTATACAAATGTTGTTCTTCCATTTGATGTTATAAACTATCCAGTCTTTATATTATATTTTATTAGTATAAATATGGATAATATATTTGTCGTATCTTTGGTTATTGTATGTGGATACCAGTATTAAATACCATACGCGTTGTATTTTTGAAATTTTTTCAGGAAAGATCCCCACCTATAGAAAATCATTTCATGGGGTTTTTATTATAAAACATTTTTTGAAAGATATTTTTTAAGCCATTTATTTTGAAAAGATCCGCTTGATCTCGCAGGAAGGCATCGTTGAGTGGGTTTTATTTTAACACCCCGTTTTTTTGAGTAAGTCCGACTGATTATTTCCACTGGGTTTTTCAACAGTGAAGTCAGCTTTTATTTAAGCACATTCTCTGCTCGTTGTCCAACTTCAACTGTCCTTGTATTTAACATAACAACCTTACATCTAGGGAGATGTTATTGTTGAGGGAGCTTCGATTCTTATGAAGAAAGAAAGAGAGTATTAATATGATGATTGAAGAATTTGGTGCAAAAGGAGCGAGACTAACTTAAGTAGTAGACAAAAGTTGTGGTCAGGCCAAGTGAGAAGCACCCATGACTTGATGATGCAATTTGTATTCATTTTTTTATTTTTTTTGCTTATCTTCTTTTTAATTTTTAGTAACATGCATGTAAATAAAAAGTGTAATAAAAATGAAAACTTTTTTTCGGTGACTAGACTTGTCTTTTTAGTATGGTTTATGTTTTTGTGCTTTGGAAGGTACGGATCAGACACTTGACTTTTCCATTGTTCATCCCATACATGTTTTGAGTTGATTCCTGAAGATTCTTGAAAGTATTTTCAGGAGTATGTAGTGGGAAACCATGTCCCCTAGCTTGGGATGAATTTGATAGTTCTTGAAATATCATGGTTTTCATGTCTTTGACTTTGAATATGAATTTGCTGGCATGATTGAAGTGTCTCATTTTTTTTCTTTTCTTGTCGTTCTTACCTGTAACACTCTTGCGAGTTTTCGTTACGTTTGGCTTATCCTGTCATTTTTTTTCCTATGGTGCCTTTTCAGGTTTTTCACCATGTTATAGGTATTTATTCATGTCTGTCCCTTAGTAGCTACGCCTTTTTGCCTCTGGTACTGTCACATCCCAGATTTCGGGTACCTAACGTATACTTCGGACCCGAGATCCAAAAACTTCATATATCCAATAACTTTACTGTAGATCTACATTCCACTCATACAAGAAGCATTTCATAAATAAGAAATAACCATTTATTTCAAATAACCAATCATAAATATAGTTAAGGACCCTCCCATTCGGGGTCTTATGAAATGAAATAACATATCCAACAAATTAAAAAAATAATAATTAACCATCTAAGAAAAATAAATATAAAAAAAAAATAAATATCATGCTACTCTAAGGCAGTAATTTCTTCATTTGTCAAGTAAGGCCATATGTCCCTTAAATCCGCCTTCGGCTCGGCCACATATTCCTGTTCTTGAGCCACCGGCTCACCCTCATTCACATCTGTAGGTTTTTTTAATCAATAAAAAGGATAAGCTGGCTAGGCTTAGTGAGAATTCCCAACATGGCTCTTTGCATCAAATTATAATAGAATGCTCAATAAATATACACATAAAAATTTTTAAAGAAAAATGTAAATGCAATGCATCAAGTGGAAATCCGTCCACTTGCTTGAGTTGGAAAACCCGTCAACCCGCACCTTGCCCCTTGGCAGGCTTCTACCATTTGGTAGGCGTAGGCAAGGCCCGCATCTACTCCTTGAGTAGGCTTCCACTAGTATAGTGGGCTTTTGGTAACGATTCTACCAGGATATACCATCCAGGAAGGTCTCCCAGAAATCCAACACGTGTTGTGCATGTAATTGATAGATGCACTATAAAATCATGAATTATGTATTGCATAAGTTATTTCAATTATCACATTTGAATCAACATATTTTAACACCTTAATCAAATCATGTCATTATTAATACAGAAATCATAGTCATTTAATCAACTAATAAGAGTACATGACAATTAAATCAGGATAATAATATTATACATCTAACAATCCATCTATTTTAACTTGTTGGATGAGAAATACATCGGGATCACTCACCTTGATGTGGTGGAAATGATTCCGTAAACCAATAGTTTGAATTGAATTAGGACTTCCTAAAATCACATAAATAAAATTTTTTTAAAATCTTACGATTACATATAATGAATAAAATGTATGATTTATTATTTATTCAGAGCAATATTGCTCATCCAATGGTCTGATCTGTCTAGAATTTAATATTTTAATTTATTTTAATCTTAAGAAACTAATTAATGGTGATGATTTAATCACACATTTAAATTATGTCATATAATTCTCTGTGCCAAATTGTATCTTGCGCAGAGAATTATTTTAATTTTTTTTAAAAAAAATTTAAGTTAAGGAAGAAGATTGATAAATATATGACCAGTACGGTCCATTAAGGTGTTGAATCGATTTGATTAAAAAAAATAGTATATAATTAATTGTTATAACACCCATGAACAGTACGGATCATACTAGTTTATGTCCATCATAAAAAAAATATCACATTCTACATATTACTCTTAAAGCCCTGTGCATACCTTAAAATCTCACGTTCTATATTTTAGTAAGTCATGCGCATGCATTTTTTTTTTTACATGAATTAATTAAACTCACATAATGAATGTTTGATTGATCTAATCCATCCATTGTGTAAATCATGCCAATTTACATATTACATAAATAAAATAAATAAATAATAACATGAAATTACTCACATGAAAAAGTGAATTCTAAAGAAATTTCTCCTTTCTACTTTACCTTCCGTAATTTTTTCTACAAGTTATTCTTTCTTCTTTCAGTTTTAATAGAACTCTTCTCCCTCTTACGTTTTTTTTTTTTTAAAGAAGGAAGGTTGGTTAGGAAACTATGCGATACGAGGAACGAGATAAGATGAATGATGACGAGTGGATCTTTTTCTCACTTAAACTTTAAAACTTAAATTTAAAATTAAAATTTTATTTTTTAAAAAAATTACGGGTGTTACATTCTACCACCCTAAAAAAAAATTTCGGCCTCGAAATTTACCTGAGGTCATTCTTCAAAAAGATGAGGATACTTCTTGCGAATTTGTACTTCTGATTTCCAAGATGCTTCATTTACTCCATGATGTGACCACAAGATTTTGACTAACGGTATAGTTTTTGTATGTAAGACATGCTCCATACGGTCTAAAATTTGAACCGGTTTCTCTATATAAGAAGTGTCTTCTTGCAGCTCAAGATCTTGCCACTCAATATCGACTTGCTTTACCTCCTCAATTGGCAAGTGTCTTCTTACAAGTTTCCCTTTTGTACCAAACCACATAAGACCCTTCATCGGAAAGACCTTCAGAAATACATGATCTCCAATTACGAACTCCAGATCATGTCTTCTATTATCAGCATAACTTTTCTGACGGCTTTGCGCAGCTTGTAAACGCACGAATGATCTCAACCTTTTCAGTAGCTTCCTGAACAATATCTAGGCCGACCAAACTCTTCTTACCTACTTCGGTCCAACAATTAGGCGCACGACAAGGCCTCCCATATAAAACTTCATATGGGGCCATTCCTATGCTTGCCTGATAACTGTTGTTGTAGGCGAACTCAACGAAATGTAAATTGTCATCCCAACTTCCTTTAAAATCGAGGGCACATGCACGCAATAGATCTTCCAATATCTGGTTCACATGTTCGGTCTGGCCATTAGATTACGGATGATATGCTGTATTGTAGTCTGTAATGGTTCCCATAGCATCCTGTAGGCTGATCCAGAATCGTGACATAAAATGAGGATCAAGATCTGACACGATAGAACTAGGGATGCCGTGGAGTCTTACAACTTTCCTGATATACAATTTAGCGAGCTCCTCCATCGAATAGTTGATACGGATGGGAAGGAAATGTGCTGACTTTGTTAGTCGGTCAACAATCACCCATATCGCATCGTGCTTTTTCTGAGTCTTAGGGAGACCAACTATAAAATCCATAGAAATACTATCTCACTTTCACTCAAGTATTTTCAATGGCTGTAATAAACCTACTGGATTCTAATGGTTTGATTTCACCTGTTGGCAAATAAAACATCGAGAAATATAAATATAATCTGCGATCTCTTTCTTCATGTTCGGCCACCAAAACAATTTCTTCACATCCTGATACATCTTCGTGCTTCCAGGGTGAATAGTAAACTTGGTTCGATGTGCTTCTTTCAAAATCTCATCCTTCAACACTGGGACATTAGGTACACAAATACGTCCTTGGTATCGAATCCCTTTATCTGCCCTATTACTCCATTCTGACTCTTCATTATCCTGATATTTGGTTACCATTTTTAGCAAGCATTCATCATTAGCTTACGATTCGATAATCCGATCTCTAAGAGTCGGTTTTACCTTAATATTACATATCTTAACCTTCTACTCCTAAAAATTTAGTTTAATGTCGAATTCTCTTATAAAACTTAGCATTTCCCATTCATGGATCATCAAACTAGATATAGTCTTCTGCTTATACTCTTTTCTGCTTAGAGCTTCTATTACTAAATTTGCTTTACCCAGATGATAAAGTAACTCAAAATCGTAGTCCTTCAGGAATTCTGTCCATCTTCTTTGTCTCATATTCAGGTCCTTCTGTGAGAATAAGTACCGAAGACTCTTGTGATCTGTAAAAAGTTCGAACCGTTCACCATACAGATAATGTCGCCAAATTTTTAATGCGAACACAATGACAGCTAATTCCAGGTCATGAGTTGGGTTTCTATGTTTTACACGTCATGATGTTTAAAGATCAAAGCGTTGCATCTCTCGATGTGACTAAAGAAAATTTTCAAATTCGGATTTGATAGACACATCATCATTTCTAGAATTTTAACTTCTAAAATGGAAATCAGAATAATTTAAAATTTAGAACATATGTCACTGACTATCTTACGAATTTTTACAAAAATTTTCAAATCAAAATCATTATATCTACTTGGTTTTTCATCACTACTAAGGGAGAAAATTCATGCTGTCCAGCAGTTATTTTTGTCATTTATGGCCTACTATTTGAATTTTCATAATTTATTTATAGGTCAAATTGTTGTAAAATTTTATACAGATATTCAGAAGTATATACATGATTCAAAATTTTTTTTTTAATATTTTTAAGTAACACTTTTATTGTGTTTGATCAGGAACACTAAAATGGTCCAGATTTTCAATCAACAATGTAAACAAATTGTCAAAAATTAGAAATACCTTCCATGGACCTTGAAATTTGGAGAAAATATTCTTATGCACCTAAAAATAAGTCTTAATAAGTTTAAGATTAAAATTTTTCTTTTTTTCTAAAGAAGAAAAATTAAATAAAAATTTTAAAAATCGCTAAGTATGAGCTTATGATCATATAAGAAAGAATTTTAAATTTAGTAGAGATAATAATATTTATTTTATTTTATTTTAATATTAATATATATATATATTTTTTAAAAAATAAATTACTTCAAATAAAGATATTAATTTACCTAAAAATAATTATTAATATAAAAAAACTCCATTAGTTAAACCAATAGAAAACCAGTATGGGCAGATTGATTTCCGGTTTGATAATTGTTGTTTCTATTACGTTTTCTTGTATTTTAAAATTTCATATTAGATTCTTTTTTTTAAAAAAAATAAAATCTTATTATAAGTTTAATATGTCTCTGCGAAATCTTAGCAAAAATTTCAAACCACAAAATGTTTTAAAATTCCTGTAGTCAGACCTGTCCAGAATTTGATGAATTCTGACCAACTTGTACTGACTCACTGAATCAGTATATTGAATTTGAGATTTAATTTTTTTATTATTTCTATATTAACTTATACTCATTTATCTTCGATCAGGCTTTTGAATCACCTTAATCGGAGTAGTACTTTTATAGTTACGAATTTTACAAGTTAGGTAATTTCTGCAGCCTATTACTGTTAAACATTATTTTGTGGATTAAAAATCTTTTAAAAAAATTAATTTCGGTCCACGCTAACACATATTATTTTAAATTATATTCAAATAAGTGCTGAGAATCTAAAGTTTTTATTTCTACATTTAAAAATGAATATGAATTTAGTTTTAAATTTCTATGTACCTTATTCCATACATCAATAAAAAGGAAAATTATGATGAAATATTTCTAATTTTATGGATCTACAATTTATAATTTTTTTTTTTTTTTTTTTGTGGAATACATGACCCACAGGTCACTCTAGGTTTTGGAAAAACTATTCTCTGATACCATTCTTTCACGACCTAGATTTCGGGTGCCTAACGTATACTTCGGACCCGAGATCCATGTCATGACTTGTACACTAAGTGTACTTAAACTATTAAATTTATTACAAAACCTCATATATCCAATAACTTTACCATATATCTACATTTCACTCATACAAGAGGCATCTCATAAACAAGAAATAACAATTTATTTCAAGTAACCAATTATAAATATAGTTAAGGACCCTCCCATTTGGGGTCTTATGAAATGAAATAACATATCCAACAAATTTAAAAAAAATTAATTAACCATCTAAGAAAAATAAATAATAAATAAATAAATATCATGCTACTCTAAGGCAGTAATTTCTTCATCTGTCAAGTAAGACAACGTCCCTTAAATCCGCATCCGGCTCGACCACATATTCCTGTTCTTGAGCCACCGGCTCATCCTCATTCACATTTGTACAGTTTTTCCATCAATAAAAAGGATAAGTTGGCTAGGCCTAGTAAGAATTCCCAACATGATTTTTTACATCAAATTATAATAGAATGCTCAATAAATATACACAGAATTTTTTTTTTAAAAAAATGTAAATGCAATGCATTAAGTGGGAATCTGTCTACTTGCTTGAGTTGGAAAATCCGTCAATCCGCATCTGCCCCTTGGCAGGCTTCTACCATTTGGAGGCATAGGCAAGGCCCGCATCTACTCTTTGAGTACGCTTCCACTAGTATAGTGGGCTTCTGGTAACGATTCTACTAGGATATACCATCGAGGGAGGTCTCTCAGGAATCCAACACGTGTTGTGCATGCAATTGATAGATGCACCATGAAATCATGAATCATGTATTGCATAAGTTATTTCAATTAGCACATTTGAATCAACATATTTTAACACCTTAATTAAATCATGTCATTATTAATACAGAAATCATAGTCCTTTAATCAACTAATAAGAGTACATGACAATTAAATCATGTCAAAAAAATCAGGCAATTAAATCAGGATAATAATACTACACATCTAACAATCCATCTATTTTAACTTGATGGATGAGAAACATATCGGGATCACTCACCTTGATGTGGTGGAGATGATTCCGTAAAATAATAATTTGAATTGAATTAAGACTTCTTAAAATCACATAAATAAAAATTTCTTTAAATCTTATGATTACACATAATGAATAAAATGTATGATTTATTATTTATTCAGAGCAATATTGCCCATCCAATGGTCTGATCTGTCTAGAATTTAATATTTTAATTTATTTTAATCTTAAGGAATTAATTAATGGTGATGATTTAATCACACATTTAAATTATATCATATAATTCTCTGTGCCAAATTGTATCTTGCGCAGAGAATTATTTTTTTATTTTTTTTAAAAAAATTTAAGTTAAGGAAGAAGAATGATAAATATATGACCAGTACGGTCCATTAAGGTGTTGAATATATCTGATTCAAAAAAATATTATATAATTAAAGGTTATAACACCCATTGTAAGACCCGTGTCCTAGTCCGTACCGTTCCGTTGGCCTCTGCGGTCCTTCCGGTCAAAATTCGGCAATCCTCAACCCGTTTCTGATGTTTGTGAGTGATCCTAAGCTGAGACCTGTATGCCAAAGTTGGCTTAAACCGAAACCTATACCTTAGCGATCGCGCCATCGCCGTTGTTCTAACGCCGCAACTCATGCACCGAACCGGTACCCAGGCTAGAAGATGTAGGCCCGCGTTCATTCCGAAGAAAATGCCGCGCGTTGCAAACTTCGAGGGAATCTCTACAACATGTCCCATCAATCAATCAATCAATCAATGTCAAGTACAAGTTAAGTCACTCCATACCCAAGTACAACAACCTATAACTATCCTTACCCCTTTCTTATACAAACTAACCAAAGTCAATTCTTACATCCCTTCACCCATCGCTCTCTTACAAGCCATCACTCAACTCATCACTCCTTCACCTTTCACCCATCACTTTCCTCTCTCTCTCTCATTCACTCTCAAACACTCTCCCAAGCTCCATACATCCAAGCCTTCCCAAGCATTCCAAGAGCAATAAGAGTGGCCCACTTTCCCCACCCTCTCATCTCTCATCCACACCATCAAAATCTCATCAACCATCATCAAAAGTGAAGGCAAAGAGCATAGAAGGCTTAGGGAGCAAGGAGGAAGGCGTAGAGGTGGGTGATCCATTGTTCATTTTTAATTTTAAGGATCCACTTGTTGTGGCACCCACTTGATGTATGTGTTGTATCAATAGAGGGCCCATAGTGGCGGGGTCCCTCCTCTCCATCACCGTCTCTATCTTGTTCTCTCTCTCTCTCTTTCTCTCACTTTATCCTTCCCCTAAAATGAAGTGGGCCCCACCAATTCATGATAAATCTACTCCATCCATCAAATGGTGTGGCCCACCACATTTTAGGTGAAATGATATGTAATATATATTATATTATATTAACATTATATTATATATACACACATATATATACATATATATAAGTATATGGTGGGCCATGTACGTGTGGGACCCACCATGATATTGTGATTATCCATGCCATCCAGTGTCCAGGGACACTGGATGCATAATATGGAATGCGTGTACTAGCTTGGGCGTGCACTGGTGGATAACAAAATAAAATAAAATATTATTTAAATTAGTATTTGGGGTGGACCGCTCATGCAGGCCCCACCTTGATGAATGTATATAATCCACGTCGTCCATTTCACTTCTCAGCACATTTTAGGCGTTGAGCCAAAAGATGAGGCTGATCTGATAATCAAGCGGGCCATACCGTAGGAAATAGTAGTATTACCGTTAAAACCCACATTAATTCTTCCATTGGTTAAAAATATATCGCATATTGGTCTCATTGGGTTAATCAGGGGCCATAGAATCCAATGTTTGGACCAGATTTTTAAGATGCGGTCCCCACCTATCAAAAACCATGATATTAATGGGTTTTTTTTTTTTTAAAAAAAAAGAGGCAACAACGATTGCTGCTGCTGTGTCACAGCGCACGCAGGCAGCGGGCGGACGAGCGGCTAGGCCTCACGGCCCAGCTGTGGGCCCCCATCGTGATGCGTTTCGAACATCAACACCTTGCATTTGATGGGTCCCCTTTGTCTATGATGCGTCCCCAAAAATCAGCCATATACGAAACTCAGGTGGGCCATACCCATCTAAAATCATGTGAAGACATGCCTAAAACGTATAACATCACTTGGTGGGGCCTACTTGAAATTTGGATGTGGCTGATACTTGGTCAGAACCCTCAGCCAGGTGGGACTCACATAATGGGCGGTCTGGATTTGTGGACCACATCATTGTGGAACCCCTGACCGTGTGGCCTTACAAATAGGTTGGGTGGCAAACGAACATTACAGAGGGCCCCATGGCCCTATGACCCTATCAACAGGTTGTATGGAAAATAAGCAACACCATGGGCCCCTGGCCCACGTAACCTTATTAACAGATTGGATGAAAATAAACATTGTGGTGGGCCCCTGGTTCGCGTGCCTTCACCAACAGGTTGGTTGATAAATAAATATTACAGTGGGCCCTAAGCCCATGTGACCTTATGTACAGGTTGGAAAATAAACATTACAGTGGGCCCTAAGCCCATGTGACCTTATGTATAGGTTGGAAAATAAACATTACAGTGGGCCCCTTGGTCCATGTGACCATATCAATAGGTTAGCTGGAAAATAGACATTTTGGTGGGCCCCCTATTCATGTGACCTTATCAATAGATTGGATAGGAAAATAGACATTATGGCGGGCCTCACATGAGGCTCACTTTAGTGGATATGGGCCCATGTATTTAGGCCCATCTTGAGGTATTTTTAGGCCCATTATTGAGGCCCACTTGGATGCATATGGACCTATGTATTTAGGCCCATCTTAGCATATATATAGGCCCAATTTTGAGGCTACTTTATTATATATGGGCCCATGTGTGTAGGCCCATTTGATGTATTTGTAGCCCATTGTTAAGGTCCACTTTGGTATATATAAGGCCTATGTGATTAGGCTCATTTGTTGCACATAAAGCTCATGTGATTGAGATCATTTTTAATGCATTCTAAGGCCCATGGGTGATGGCCCATTGCAAAGTACCTAAGGCCCATTGGTGAGGCTCATTGAGGTGGCCCACTTGATGAATATAAGGCCCATAAGATACGGCCCATTTGATGTATTTGAGGCCCAATGGGATGTACCTAAGGCACATTGCAATGTGTGATTCCGCCATAATTTATTTAATGATATTTACGACGAGCCGAGCCTTGGGAGCAATGATGGTTAGATACCCACATTGTCAGGATGATGTCGGTTAAATATCCGCATTGTCACTCTCCCTGAGGCCCATTGGTAGGCCCATACTTATAGTGAGTAGGCCGTTTAGGCCTATCTTTGTTATACACAAAGCCCATCTTTATATACATATTTAGTGTAGATCCATGATTCATGATCATACGCATCATATGTATGACTGATATGTGGAGTGACCGATCATAGCATATGCCTTCGGCAGAATGTTTATGGGCTCCCTAATAAGCATATTTGCCCTACATGAGTGTATGGTACACGTAGGACTGTTGCATGACTGGTAGTGTGACTCATGCACTTACATTTGTATGATTATCATTATTGTATGCCCTAGCGACATCAGGGTCATAGCCTCCACAGACGCATCGTGGGTGGCTGGATTGGATACTGAAAATGTTTGGTTCTAGCATACGGGCATCATAGATGTCCTTCAGTGAAAATTTCTAAACCCGATGGTACCAGAGGATGACTCCAACGTCGAGACCGAGTGGATACACGAGCGCGCGAGGGCCGTATACCAGTAAGTCATGTCTCCCACTGTGTCGTGGTCAGTTGGAAAGGGGTGTGACTTTATCCGCCTGAGTAAGGGGGCAATTGTTAGGTTGAGTTTGACCAGCTTGAGGAATCGATCTGCTATCGACGAGCCGGGCCCGATATTGGCAGGCGGATAGTGAGGTCTCTTCCACCCTCCCAGTTGTGCGTCCGGATAGGGGCGACAAGCTGACGTAGAGTGTACTTGACCCTGGTGATTATCCAGACTGAGAACCGTACTGACTTGATGCTCTAGTGAGGAGCTGCATTGATATGTGGATGAGGATTGACATGCTTGACTTGCATTCTGCATCGCATGCCCTGGATGTGGCCGATCACATTCATATCTTGCACTGCATAGCCTTGGTACGACTGATTGCATTCATGTATTCATCAGCATGAATTTGCATTACTCTGACTTTGCATTCTGAGCACGCTTATATTGCGCACACACTTACACCACCCTCTAAGCTTCATATAAGCTTATGCATGATTGATGCGTGCAAGTGACGCTAGGATGCAGCCTTAGTCTCGCCACCGTTGGAGCGTGCAGCCAAGCTTCTAGAGTTTTTGTTATTGTCACTATCTTGTATTTTCCTTTTCTACGCATCATACCTAAAGTTTTTTATCATAGTGAATTTTATGATGGTGTTCTTGTGGTTATTGTTCATGGGTTATACTTATGTTATGCTCACTACGAATCAAATGGATATTAGAAATCCTCCTTATAGCATCCCAGGATCGGAACCTGGTATATAGGTGCGGAGAGCCGAGAATGGGGTACTACGGAGGCTGTCGGCGCTAGATTCAGCGATCGAAAATTTTCTGAACCCGGTTTTCGAGTTTGGGGTGTGGCACTCATGAACAGTACGGATCATACTAGTTTATGTCCATCATAAAAAAAATATCACATTCTATATATTACTCTTAAAGCCCTATACATACCTTAAAATCTCACGTTCTATATTTTAGTAAGTCATGCGCATATTTTTTTTTTTTTACATGAATTAATTAAACCCACACAATGAATGTTTGATTGATCCAATCCATCCATTGTGTAGATCATGCCAATTTACATATTACATAAATAAAATAAATAAATAAATAATAACATGAAATTACTCACCTGAAAAAGTGAATTCTAAAGAAATTCCTCTTTTCTACTTTTTCTTTCCTAATTTTTTCTACGAGTTATTCTTACTTCTTTCAGTTTTAATAAAACTCTTCTCCCTCTCACGTTTTTTTATTTTAAAGAAAGAAGGTTGGTTAGGAAACTACGCGATACAAGGAACGAGATAAGAGCAATGATGATGAGTGGATCTCTTTCTCATTTAAACTTTAAAACTTAAATTTAAAATTTAAAATTTATTTTTTAAAAAAATTACGGGTGTTACAGGTACCCTTTTAGGTTTTCACCAGGTCTGCTATGTATCTGCTGTTTTTACTTGAGGCACCTTATAGGTTTTTACCTCACCCATTTTGCTTAGATACACCATTTCTCTATTTTTTCTGTGTCCAAAAACTTTCTCACTATTGCCCGATAATGATTTCTAAGACAACGAGAAGCTTCAGAATACATTCTAATATTGGAATTTTTCTTAGAAATGGGATAAAACTGAAGGGAGTTTACCCTTGATGTTCTCTGTGGGTCTTCATTTTTCTCTCTTTTTTGTTTATTTTTATTTTTTTACCCTTATTTCTAGTTTTTCTTCTTTAAAAACATAAAATTTAGGCAATTTAAGTCGTCATATGTACATACATATTTTTTCTGTGCCATTTTTTAGGGCAAATGGATAGAGAATGGTAGGATTCGATTTTAGGAAACCTTCTTTAGCTTACTCGTTATCCGTAGTGCATTTTGACGTGATCGGCGTTAATAGGCTTAGGGAGATCCTCTCCCTCCATGTTGGGGAGGCGGAGTTTACATACAGAGAGCACATCTTACACCACGAACGGGCCTTTCCAGGTGAGTTTGAATTTCCCCCTAGGGCCAAGTAGATGAGGACGTAGAATCTTCTTTATTACTACGTCCCATATTCTGAATGTTCTTGTATGGATCCACTTATTGTAAGCTCGTGCAATCCTTCTTTGGTAAGCTTGAATGACTTAAAGCTCGTATGCGCTTTTCGTCTGGCAGATGCAATTCATCATAGCGAGCTTGTAGCCACTCTCCCTCTTCCACTTCACTTTCTAACATAACATGTAGCGAGTGAATTTGAACTTCAACTGCTAGAACAACCTTCATTCCATATGTGATTTCCTATGGAGTGGCGCTTGATGCAATGTACACAGATGTTCTATAGGCCCAAAGTGTGTATGGAAGCATTTCTAACTAGTCGTGATATGTTTTTACCATTTTTTGAAGATATGAACAAGCGTTTTGTTGGCCGCTTCCACCCCTCCATTTATTTGCAGGGAATATGGGTTAGATCAATGCATTTTGACTTTAAATTGGTCGAGGAAGTTGTCCCCCCTCCCCACCTTTAGGTTCACAAAGGGTGTCCTATTATCTGTGATGATGACGTGTGGGATTCCATATCGACTAATGATGTTGTTCTTTAGGAACTGCACCATATGAGAGGCTGTGATGGTGGTAAAAGATGCTGCTTTCACCAACTTGATGAAATAGTCGACTGTTACCAGAATATATCCGTGGCTGTTAGATGCCTTGGGACTGATTTTGCCAACGATGTCAATGACCCACATTAAAAAGGGCCAGGGTGTGGTCCGACTATATAACTCAGAAGCTGACACATGGATCTGATTCATGTGTTCTTCGCATTTAAAGAGCATCCTGATGTTTCGGCAACGATCACTTTCCATAGTTAGCTAGCAGCATCCTAGTCATAGGATTTTCTTGGCCATCATGTGTCGGATCATGTATGGGTCGCAGACTCCATTGTGGACCTCAGACATGAGTTTTGAGCTTCTGCCTTGTCCACACATCGCAACAAGACCTGGTTGAAGGACCATTTGTATAAGATGCCACCGTTAATAATAGACTGTGTGGCTAATCATTAGATCATACGATGGTCCATTGACATGTCACTTTTTGGGTATATGCAATCTTCCAGGTATTTCTTGATATTGGTATACCAAGGATTCTTGTCAGCTGATGTTTTAACTTCTTTGATCTGCAGGCAGAATGTCGGATCTTCTTGGAATTCGACTATGAGTTCCTGTTGTGCTACTCCCTTGGGAATGTCTAGTATAGATGCTAACGTGTCCAGGGCATTATCAAATTGGTTATTGGCATGTGGCATGTATATAAAAGTTAATTTGTGGAATTCCTCGATGAGATTTTTGAGATAAATGTAGTACAAAATCAGCTTCTTGTCCTTCATCCTCCAGTCACCATTCATTTGATTAATGATGAGCTGAGAGTCACTAAAGACCCTTACCTTTTTCACCCTGAAAATGATTACTTCTTTTAAGTCTGTTATACATGCCTCGTACTCACTTATGTTATCCGTACACCCGAAGGCTAGCCTTCTCGAAATAGGGATGAAGATATCATCTAGAGAGTAGAGGATTGCCCCTATTCCGCCTCCTATGGCGTTAGTTGCACCGCCGAAGTATAGAGGTGGGCAACTTAGGCCCGATCCGGTGGATCCGACCCGACCAGACCCGACTCGGTACTGTTCCGAACTGAACCGACTGTCCGATCGGGCCTGATCGATTCTGATGGTCCAAATCCAAAAGTATTTCGAATTAGGTTCGGGTAGCACTGTATCCGAATAGATCTGGTCCGAATACCCAGACCAAATGGGTCCGAACCGACCCGAACAAACCCGACCCGATTTTGACTTAGGGTATACAATAAATATCAGCTTTATAGCCTCTAAAACATTTTTAATGGTCAACATTAATTCAACACTGTTTCTTATAATGTAGTCCACTTGAGATTTCGATATACCTCATTTTTTTTTCTAATAACATAAAATAATCTATAAAAATAGATGAAGGGCATGGATGAAACACATACATCATGGTGGGGTCCACAGAGCAGGGACGACCGGTGGTAAGGGAGTAGCCCGTCCGTTTCTAGTACAGCGCTACAGTTGTACTAGCGCTGGCACTTCGAGCTCCGAGTTGTACGAACGGCTCAAAGGAGATCAAAGGTATATGGGCCCCACAGTGATATATTTATTATATCTACACCGTTCATATATTTTTATAAATTATTATAGAGCATTATTCAAAAAATGAATAATATCCAAAAATCATCTGGACCCACAAATAGCAGCAAAGAATGATTTTCACTGTTAAATCATTCGTGTGGTCCACTTGATAGTTAGATTTGTCTTATTTTTCGTCTCAAACTTTAAGACGAGCTTGCCAAATGAATGAACGGTTTGGATATAACACCTATCCCATGATCAGATCCACAGAAATCCAACGTGTATATATGATTTGAATTTACCCATGCTTACATGAAAAGTAAGTAAAAGGTTCTGTGAGGAGGAAGTAACTTTAAAATTTAAATGAAAACATATACACAGAAATTGAATGTTCTTTCAGAGCCATGTGGGGCCCACCTTGATGTGTATATTTCATCTAAGCTGTTTATACATTTTGAAATATTATTTTAGCCACTGAATACAAAAAGGAGATAGTAAAGGTTAACTTAGACCACACCATATGAAACAATTTGATTTAATTCATACCATTCGAAGCGTACCTAATCCGATCCGGCTCGGTTTTTCTAATCGAGGCGGACTCGGTTCGGGTAATGTCAACTTGGCATCGGGTCTGTCTGAATCAGATAACCCAGATCCGGTCTTAAATCGGATCGGATTCGGGTCTAATCATTGAAAAATCGGATAGGATCGAGTTATACTTAATCCGATCCGATCAGGACCGATGTCCAGCTCTACCGAAGTATAAGGCCCACTAATTTACCTCCGGTCCTTCTTCTCCCTTGAGGAATAGAATGTTATCTTCGGGGAAGAAGGTCTTTAATGGCTAGTAGTCGGGTAGGGAGTGTGCTGCGAGATGGTCAGCCAATGCTTGCCTCTTAATCACTTTTTGAGTAACATAGGTGATATCAAACTCGGTAAACAAGAATTATCATTTTATGGTTCTTCCAGTTAGAGTCGATTTCTTGAACAAGTATTTTAATGAATTCATTCGTGCGAGCATGATGACTGGATAAACAATCATGTATTGGCGTAGGCATTGGGTGGCTCATACAAGAGCCATGCATGTCTTTTCGATCAGCGAGTATCGAGACTCGTAATCGATGAATCGACGACTGATATAATAAATTGCTCGCTCCCTTTTTCCCGTGTCGTCATGTCGGCCAAGGACGCACCTGATGACGTCTGCCGCTACTGAGATATAGAGTAGCAAGGGCCATTTGGGCATTGGTGGAACTAGCACTAGTGAGTCTAGCAAATACTTCTTAATTATGTCAAAGGCTTTTAGATAATCTTTATTCAATTCCTTTGGTGTATTCTTGTGGAGCAGTCTGAATATGGGCTCGCATATGGCCGTAAGCTGGGTAATGTACCGACTGATATATTGGAGTCTGCCAAAAAAACCTCGATTTTTTTTTTCATTTTTTGGAAGTGGCATCTCAAGAATTGCTTTTATCCTTGATTCGTCGACTCGGATGTCGTGTTCACTGACGATAAAACCTAGCAACTCACCCTTGGATGTTTCGAAGACATATTTTTGCATATTGAAGCGGAGCTTGAACAATTCTATTCGGTTGAAGAGTTTTATGAGGTTTTCTTCAAGATTTGATCATCATTCCATTCACATAGACTTCCAGCTCTTTATTTATCATGTTGTAGAATAGTGTCATCATGGCTCTCTAATATATTGTTATGTTGTTTTTCAACGCGAATGACATGACTTAGTACCAAAAGTTCTCTATTGTAGAAAGAAAAAAAAAAAAAAAACCATTTATAAGAGAAAAGATTTTGTATCATGTCATGTTATTGACCAAAATGTCAACGTCGGACAGTGGGAAGTCGTCCTAAGCGGCTCGTGGATGGTCCTAACCACTACGTACACTCGTTACGTTTCGTGTATATCCGAGCCTAGTTTGAGTTTCCAAGGAAACGTGGCATGCCTGTAATCCCATCCACACAGTCGGATCACAGGCCTCCTTGTGGATGAGTCTATCTCATAATCGGATTTTCTTTTTAATCGTCCATTTGTTCAGCAGAAATTGGATGGCGAGGATCCGTTAATAGGTGTAATTTTGGGTTGCGCTTCGTCCACGACATAATTGAATCTATGGATCATAGACTCACATATGTATCATCGCAGCACATTGGGTGGGCCACATCGCTTACATGCAGTGGCTTAGTTTGGTTGGATCATCAGGTGGCATACGCGAAGAACGGGTCAGCCTTTTGGATCATCACACAAGTGGTGGGGCCCACATGGTGAATGAATCGGATGCAGCTTAGTCGCATTACAAGAGTTCTATGCAGCTCTATCCTCTTCATAAATGTGGTGGTGATCAATATTGTTTATCTGGTGGAATCGGATTGGGTGGATCGGTGACTGTGGGCCCCACCGTGATGTATATGTTTTATATCCATACATTCATCCGTTTTGCCAGCTCCTCATTGAAGCATATCCAAATCTCAGGTGGACCACACCACTGGAAACAATGGCGATTAACCACTGTTAAAAACTTTCCAGGGCCCACCGTAATATTTATTTGCCATACAACCTGTTGATGAGGTCACCGTACCTGGACGAAGGGAAAACACAAATATCAGCTTGATAAGGTCACAATCACCACTGTTTCCTGTGGGTCCATCTAAGATATGGATCTCATCACTTTTGGCTCCATTCCTTAAAATGATCTGGAAAAATGGATGGGCAGTGGCCATATAAAATACATATATATGGTGGGCGAACGTGGGGATTGGCTGTAGCGAAAAATGGACGGCGATCGACTATTAATCTTGAGTAATATTAGTTGGATCTTTTCCTCTTACCAGCCCTCTAATCCGATGGCTACCAGAGTTTGGTTCTTTTCGGGGATGCGACCGCCAGATGAACAGTCGTCATAACCACACGTATTTGCCTCGTCTGCAATTTGAAATGACCGTAAAAATAATGAACAATCATGACCGTCCGTTCCACTGGCGTGATTTTTTCAAGTTGGCCGAGAAAGAGTGGGCTGGCTCTAATGCAACCTTATACACCATGGAGCTGTGCCTTAGACAACTGCACATGTTTCATCGGGGCACCTTCCAAAATAAGGCACCCGATTTTGCAAGCAGAAAAGCACGGAGCGTGCGCATCTCTGGTAGGATCTGTGGTTTCAAAGGACGCGGATTGGGTATTACCCCTCCCATCCCGAGGTGGGCACGGGCAGGGCTCTGAGGGGGCCACTGTGATGTATGGGATTTATCCACACGGCTCATCTATTTCTCAATATTATTTTTGAAAATTTATTTAAAAAAAAGGTAAATAGAAGGCTCAAGTGAACCACACCACAGGAATCAGCATTAATAATCTACCCACCGCTGAAACCTTTCCAAGGCCCACCATGATTTTTAATTTCCATCCAACCTATTCATCATGTCACATATACCTGATGAATGAAAAACACAAATATCAGTTTGATCCAAAACTTCTGTAACCCATAAGAAGTTTTCAATGGTAGGTGTTTAATCCCCACTATATGATCCACTTGACCTTTAGAATTGACTCATTTTATTTTTACACCATAGAATGACATGGAAAACTTGATGGGCGGTGCGGATAAAACACATACGTTACGGTAGCCCCTCAAAAACCCTGCCGTGCTGAGCTCGAGCCGGGCGGGGGTAGTACCCAGCCAGCGTCGGGTTTCAAGATACATACTAAAAATGCAACGTTGCACTTTAAATGCCCAACAGAGGAAAACAGTGGGTGTACCAAAATCGCGAGCCATTAGGTTCATCCCGTACTTTTAACCTATTTTTCGTGATACATTGAATTTATCAATCATCAATTTATCACTAACACGCAGATTGGGACAGGCATAGTCTCCGAGGGCCACTGAGGGGCCACCGTGATGTATTAATTTTATCCACACCGTCCATTCATTTTTCCATATCATTTTAGAATAATTATCCAAAATGAAAGCAAATAAAAATCTTAAGTGTACCACACCATAGGAAGCAGCGGTGCTAAGGATGCCCATCATTGAGTACTTTTTAGAGTCTACCTTGTTGGTTATTTACCATCCAACCTGTTGATAAGGTCATATACACCTTTATGAAGTAAAAAAACAAATATCATCTTGATCCAAATCTTCTGTGGCTCTCAAGAATTTTTCAACGGTAAGAGTTTAATCCCCACTTTATGGTCCACTTGATTCCTGTATCTTTTCTATTTTTTATATCATAATCTAAAATGATATGTAAAAATTTATGGACAGTGTGGATAAAATTCATACATCACGTTGGCTCCCCGGTGGCGTCGAGCCTCCGCCTGTTCCAGCTCTGACCAGGCAGGGGTTGTACCTAATCCGCGACCGTAAATTTGAAACATGAGATTTCTTTGTATCTGTAATTCTACCCTGTAACAGGAGCCCATATATAATAAACTTGAAAGATCTGAGCTTTACATCAGGTGTGCTACATTGATTAGATCTTCTGGTCTAGAAATCAGGCCATTCAAAATTTCAGGTGGACCATAAAATACAAAACAAACGGACAGTTTGAAAAATAAGGCTTTAACCCCTTGTTTGCCTTGGGACTCGGATTGGTTGTGTACCCAACCTCTCCCAACTTGCAGGTGGAAATACCTGGATCCATAGCTCAACTGACAAACTGAGTAGCGATGCTTAGTTTCAATACTTGAGGTCTTGATACCGATCCCTAGTAGGGGTGGCTAACATGGAGTGTGTGTACACACATGGGTGTGTACTGGTAAGCTATTTCTTAAAAAATAATAATGATAAAATATCTTGCTGGTGGAAAAACTTTGTGGGCTTCATTCGTAACCACTTTATTTTAAAGCATAAGCCTAAAAATGAAGCAGACCCAAAGCTCAAGTATACCACTCCCCAAGAAACTCTAGGGTAATAATGCCACCCTTAAAGTAATCCTAAGGGCCATTGAAATATTTATCAGGCCAATCATAGTCTTTATTTGCCATCTATCATAAGGTTATACAGGTTGGCACGAAGAAAAAATACAAAAATCAATTAAACCAAAGCTTGTGGACCCAAAAAGTTATCAATGATAGATTTTCAACTTTACTATTTCTTGTGGTGTGGTCCACTTACACTCTAGATCTGCCTCATTTTCTGGCTAATACCCTAAGATGAGCTGGAAAAATGGACCGGGGATATGGATAGAACATGCGCATTCATCATGGTGGGGCCCACAGAGTTTTCCACCAGCTAGCTGGTAGTATGAATCCTGAACAAGATGCTATGCATCCAAGTATGGGTTTGGAAATACTATGCGTTTCTAAAATTAAGAAAATGAAATAAAATTTATAATTTTTCTTTAATAAACTGATTTTCTCTGTGACTGTGTTCATTCCATACTAAAATTAATAGATTTGAATAAAGTCAACAACTTAGATACATAGATAAACGATCCCACGTGCAAAACGTGGGACGTCCTATGGAGAATTAGGCCGGCCCTCTCATGGGTGGGCCACACCATTATTAATCAATGAACAGTCCTATGGCCTGACTTAAAAATATAAGTATGGACAACCTATGACCCCGATTGATCTGATTTTCACGGCTGGAAATCTTCGTAGCTTGGCCTATGTTTCTGCATTACTTAAATGCCAGACACACGTCATATATGAGTGAGAAAGATGTATGCCAGAGTTCACATAACAACAGCTGTAAGTGATATTTCTCAGCCAGCATTCAATGAACAACAACAGTATATATCTGATCGTTTCTCAGTGAGTGGTCCATGAAAGATGCACATCGAAAATGTGACAGGATGTAGTTTAATACTCTGGCTTAGTGTTAGGTACGATATGACAAGCGGTTGGAAATTACTGAGGAAGAGGTTTACGGAAGCGGATTGGCTGTTGTACTACGTACGGCTGGTGCGTTGACATCACCAAGTTACGTGGGTCCTTTAATAATGTATGTGTTATATCCCAACCGTCCATCCATTTGGGGAGCTCTTTGTACGGCTTGATGAGAAAAATAGGACATACCCAAAGATCAAGTGGATCACACTGCAGAAGGCAGTGGGAGATTAAACTTCTATCATTGAAACCATTTTGGGGTCACAGAAGTTTTGAATCAATATGATTTTTCCTCTTCATACAGGTCCATGTGACCTCATGAACAGATTGGATGGAAAGTATACCCTAAAAATGTTTTAACAGTAAAAATGATTTTCTCAGCTGCTATTTGTGATATGGTCTGTTAGGAACTTTATACAGATTGAATGTATTTCTGTATAATGTGGAAACCGAAAATTGCAAAATAATCTGAAATCTGTACAGGCTGAAGCACGTCTGAAAAATGCTGTCCTTAAAGCGTTATTTGCCCCTACTCAAGTAAATTGAGTATGCTGATAGGTTACAAGCAAATTGCTTCTAGGATACGACGAGCCTGGTGTGGGTCTGCGTTCAGCAAACACGAAGGCCCACCAAATGGAACTCAATTTTACTATTTCTGTCAATATTACAATATAAAGGAAAAATCCCAAAAGAAGAAAAGAAGAAAATAGAAAAGTGGTTTAGACTTCTACTTAATTAAGTTCTAATCTTCAGCCGCTGGTTCGGTTGAACCGTCCTACACCACACCGCTGGTCTGTTCTTAAAGCTAAGGTTGACCCCTTGCTATATTACTGGATAACACTAAAATATATGAGTGGAGAGAGGCTGTTTTTCTAGAATTCGTATGGAGTTGCTGTAGTGAGTTGAGATTGTTTGGAAACCCATCCTGGCTCTCCTTTTATAAGCTAAGGTGGCTAGGGGGTTATGGTCCAGAGACTTAATTTTCATAAAGTCATTTCTGGCTGTTGGAAAACTAGCCGTTTTATGGCCGTTTTTGACTGTTGTGCATGGGTCATTAATCCGCTGCATGCTGACTGTTGTGAGACAACAACTAGCCGTTTTCTAGCTGTTGGGCTAGCCATGCAGCAGTTACAACTGGACCCTGCACTAAATGGCTCAGCTGTTACTGTTTCTGTTGCAACAGCTCTATTCAGTCCGTCTATATATACTGAGAGATTTCTCTCTTAGTTCTCTAGTCTCTCTGCCAACCAGCCACCCGACATAGCCACCTAGTCGCACCGCGACTTGCACACGTCTCGCTTCGGTTCGCGAAGGGAGCGACCCTCTGCGACACGATGCGCACGTGCGAAGTGCAAAGTGCGCCACTAGCGCCTCTACAGCCACATTGCCTCACATGCCCACGCCCTCGCACCGAGTTCGAGTCCGAGACCGAGACTGAGCCCGTGCCCGTGCCCAAGCCCGAGCGCGTGCGCGTGCGCATACGCGGTGTTCCAGTGCTTCACACTGGAACACGCAAGTCCCATTCTCTTTTGGACTATGTGGGTAAGTATTATAATACTCCACCATATTCATTTAAACCACTTTTCTTTCTCTTCTCTTTCCCATGTGGGACTATTCCCAAAGCCTCAAAAAGTTTTTTTCAAAAAACAACTTTTCATATATATTATATATTATTTTATTATTAAAATATTTTTATTAAAATCAATATTTTACAACAATCCCCCACTTGATTTTTTATAAAAATATTTTCTTGGTTAAACATACTGCCAGAATAATTAACTTATATGCATAAAGAAAGATATTTTTTGATTTTAATCTTTCCTTAGTGTGAGTATCTCAAAACTCTATCGAAATGACTGGTAGCCGCAGCTTTGAACCAGTTATTCCTAGATAACAGAGTCGGAGAAACCACACACATATTCGCTATGTGTTGTTAGAGTTCCCACAATCTTGCTCAGCACAATTAATGGCCATGTGCTTATTCTAATTCGTGAACGATCTCGAGAGAAAACTCCTAACTCTCATGAGAGACGGCACCATCTCTACGTTCATATAGGTGAAATCCTTCCAGTGTCTCAGTTACTATAAGACACTTGTCCTAAAGACTGGAATTCATTAAGAGTTCTAAGACTCAACCCTCTTTCGTAACGCTCAGCACTTATCTATTATGGATGAAGTTATATAATTTAGTGCTGAAAACTTTCCACATATCAATGACTTGTTCTTACCCATTAAACTCAAGATTAGAGATTTTCTAACCTTAGGTTGGGTTACCATCACTGGTGGAACTTTGGTTGAAGAGTTTCAACCCCATCCCTCTAGATGTAGCTTTTACTACCTCTCTCGGTAGAGGTTTAGTAAAAGGATCTGCTAGGTTATTGCTTGATTTCACATATGAAATAACAATGATTCCATCTCGAATCAATTGTCTAACATAATCATGTCGAAGACTGATATGTTTAGATTTACCATTATAAGTGCCGCTATAGGCTCTAGCTAATGTGGCTTCACTATCACAATGTAGTGATAAAGTCGATATAGGCTTTATACAAAAATGAATTTCTAATAGAAGATCCCTTAGCTGCTCAGCCTCTTTGCCTGTTGTAGCAAGGGATATGAATTCAGACTCCATAGTCGAGTGCGTTATGCAAGTCTGTTTCTTGGATTCCCAAGATACAGTTGCACCTCGTAGGGTGAATACCCACCCTATAGTAGACTTGTTGTCCTCAGCACTCGATATCCAGCTCGCATCGGTATATCCTTCTAATACGGTAGGAAACTCTGAATAAAATAGCCTTAAGTCTTTGATTGCTTTTAAGTAACCAAGGACTCTACTAATTGCATTCCAGTGTTCATTACTGAGGTTACTAGTAAACCTACTAAGTTTACTCACAGTATATGCGATATCAGGTCTAGTGCATTGTATAGCATACATAAGACTTCCTATAGCACTCGCATATTCTAATTGTGCAACTGTTCTTCCAGTATTTTCTTTTAGTTTGATACTTGGATTAAATGGAGTTTTTGCTTCCTTTATATTTAGATGGTTAAACTTGTTTACTATCTTCTCAATATAATGAGATTGACACAAAGCATAACCCTTACAATATTTTTTAACTTTGATACATAAGATGGTATCAATTTGTCCAAGATCCTTCATTTTAAATATGGAAGAAAAAACTTCTTTGTTTCAGTCATACCTTCCATTTTATTACTTATTATTAACATGTCATCAACATACAGACCGATAATAACAATATAATTACCATCTACTTTAAAATATATGCATTTGTCGGCTACATTATGCATAAAACCATGAGATAGTATTTTGAAATCAAACTTCTCATGCCACTGTTTTGGTGCTTGTTTTAATCCATATAATGATTTGACTAATCTACATACTTTGTTTTCATTTCCTGGTAGAATGAAATCTTCAGGTTGTTCCATGTATACCTCCTCATCGAGGTCACCATTCAGGAATGCGGTCTTTACATCTATTTGGTGGATGTGAAGATGATGTTTGGAAGCTAGAGCAAATAATATCCTAATGGATGTTATCCTAGCTACAGGTGAGTATGTATCAAAGTAGTCTATTCCTTCTTTTTGTCTAAAATCCTTAGCTACTAGTCGAGCTTTAAAGGTTTGGATAGTCTCATTAGTTTGATATTTCTTTCTAAATACCCACTTACAACCTATGGGTTAAGAACCTGAAGGTAAGTTTACTAGTTCCCATGTTTGATTTGATAGTATAGATTTTATTTCATCATTTATAGCTTCTTTCCAAAAAGTTGAGTCTCTAGAGGATACAGCTTCCTTATATGTTTTAGGATCATCTTTTATAGTCATTACTATAAGTATTTGTCTTATAACATTTTCTCTATCTGCTTCTACCAGATAGAAAATGATGCGTTGTGAGTCTATGTAGTTATCTCTAAGACTCTTCTCTATTCTTGTTCTTTGACTCTTACGGAGTTCAATAGGAGCTTCCACTATATGTGGAGCTGTGCTATCTGGTTCTCTATTAGGAATTTGGATCTCATTATCCTTTGACTCCAAGGATAGTGAGTTTTCAAAGAATTCAACGTCTTTTGATTCTGTAATTATATTAGACTCCATGTCTAGAAGTCTACAAGCTTTACTATTTTATGCATACCCTATGAAGGCGCACTTAATAGCTTTTGGTCCTAACTTGGTTCTTTTTGGATCAGGGGTTCTGCAGTATGTAAGACACCCCCACACTTTAAGATATCCTATGTTAGATTTTCTACCTCTCCATGTTTTATATGGAGATACTTTATATTTTTTAGATGAAATTCTATTTATTATATGACATGCTGTAAGCAGTGCCTCACCCCACAGACTTAGTGGCAACTTTGCTCTTATTAGCTTTGAGTTGACCATTTCTACTAATGTTTTATTTTTCCTTTCAGCTATTCCGTTTTGTTGAGGTGTGTATGGAGCTATGCATTGATGTACCAGTCCATGTTCTTCACAGAAGTTATCGAATTCATTCGAGAAGTATTCTCCTCCTCTATCGCTACGGAGAATTTTTATCTTCTTACTTAGTTGATTCTCTACTTCTGCTTTATATATCTTAAACATGTTCAATGCTTTATCTTTGCTCTTTAATAGATAAACATACACATATCTAGAGCAATCATCTATAAAGGTTATAAAGTACCGTTTACCTCCACGAGTAAGAATGCCGTTTAACTCACAGATATCACTGTGCATAAGATCCAAAATTTGAGACGATCTTTCAACACTTGGAAAAGGTTTTTTCGTCATTTTGGATCGTATGCATACTTCATATTTATCAGTTTCATTATCTGTGTATGAGATTAAACCATTCTTAGTCATGAACTTTAAGATACTATACCCTATATGGGCTAGTCTATCATGTCATAGTCCAGCAGATTCAACCACATACGCAGAAGTGCTACTTTCATTCAAAGAAAACTTAACCATTCCGTTACAAGCATATCCCTTTCCAACAAAATTCTCATTCTTGGACAGAATCAGTTTTCTTGACTCGTACACCATCTTTATACCTGGTTTTCCCAGAAGGTCCCCAGAAACTAAGTTTCACCTCATGTCTGGGACGTGCAGTACATTAGTCAGAATCACTTTCTTTCCAGAAGTGAATATCAGTTCGATAGTTCCTTTGCCGACGACCTTCGATCGGACTTCATTACCCATTTGAACTTCTTGACCATCGGTCAATTCCTCATAGGTTTTGAAGGCGGATTTGTCGTAGTACACATGTACTGTAGCGGCAATATCATACCACCAGCTTAGAACTTTGCCTTAGATGGTATTCACCTCAGTGATCATAGCCACGATATCGCCCTCTTCTATTGTGTTTGTCTCTTTTTTAGATTTGCGATATCGACATACTCGAGTATAGTGCCCGATTTTTCTACAGACATGGCATGGGCCTTTGAACTTTTCGTTCTTCTTTTGGGCGATTTTATTGAATTTTCATTTATTGGGTTTAAGGGAATTGTCCTTCTCGGGATTCTTGTTATTGGCGTTTTCTACTGCATGTACCTTGGACGAGGAATTTTCGTTATCATTCTTTTTGTCATGGTTACGGGATTCTTTCTCAATCCTTAGGTGTTTCTGGATTTGTTCTAATGTGTAGTCCTCGATTTTATGCAGCAACTTCTTTCTATAGTCTTTCCACATCGATGACAATTTGACGATTATAGCCTCGACTTGGAATGATTCAGGAAGATCGATTTTGATTGATTTGATTTTGTTTACTATTAGCTGCAGTTCCTGGATTTGGGGCAGCAGCGGTTTATTATCTACCATGCTAAAGTCAAAATACCTGGCGATGAGAAATTTGTTGGTCCCTTCTTCTTCAGCCTTGTACTTGAACTCTAGTGCGACCCAAATCTCCTTTGCTGATGATGTCTGTTGGTAAGGATCGTACAGGCGGTCGGAGAGTGCGTTCAGAATGTGTCCATGACACAAGAGTTTATCTTCGGCTCTTTTAGCGCAGGCAGCCACCTGCTCACGTGTGTCGTTGTCTGTTGCTTCAGGCAGCGCTTGCAGATTTGGATTTACTATGTAGTAGATCTTCAGCGCTGTTAGGAGAAATTTCAGCTTGTCTTGCCATTTTGTAAAATTGGTTCCATCGAACCGATCAAGATGTATCAAGTTCTGATTCATCAACTTGATGGATGAAACACTGTCGGCTTCCATATTAGGAAATAACGCTTTAAGATTGTTAGGAACTTTATACAGATTGAATGTATTTCTGTATAATGTGGAAATCGAAAATTGTAAAATAATCTAAAATCTGGACAGGCTGAAGCACATCTGAAAAACACTGTCCTTAAAGCATTATTTGCCCCTACTCAAGTAAATTGAGTATGCTGATAGGTTACTGGAAAATTGGTTCTAGGATACGACGAGCCTAGTGTGGTTCTGCATTCAGCAAACACGAAGGCCCACCAAATGGAACTCAATTTCACTATTTCTAACAATATTACAATATAAAGGAAAAATTCCAAAAGAAGAAAAGAAGAAAAATAGAAAAGTGGTTTAGACTTCTGCTCAATTAAGTTCTAATCTTTAGCCGCTGGTTCGGTTGAACCGTCCTACATCACACCGCTGGTCTGTTCTTCAAGCTAAGGCTGACCCCTTGCTATGTTGCTGGATAACACTAGAATATATGAGTGGAGAGAGGCTGTTTTTCTAGAATTCGTATGGAGTTGCTGTAGTGAGTTGAGATTGTTTGGAAACCCATCCTGGCTCTCCTTTTTTAGGCTAAGGTGGCTAGGGGGTTATGGTCCAGAGACTTAATTTTCATAAAGCCATTTCTGGCTGTTAGAAAACTAGCCATTTTATGGCCATTTTTTACTGTTGTGCATGAGTCATTAATCCGCTGCATGCTGACTGTTGTGAGACAGCAGCTAGCCGTTTTCTAGCTGTTGGGCTAGTCATGCAGCAGTTACAGCTGGACCCTGTACTAAATGGCTCAGCTGTTACAGTTTCTTCTGCAACAGTTCTATTCAGTCCGTCTATATATACTGAGAGATTTCTCTCTTAGTTCTCTAGTCTCTCTGCCAACCAGCCACCTGGTGCGACTAGCACACGTCTCGCTCCGGTTCGCGAACCGGAGCGACCCTCTGCGACACGATACAAAGTGCAAAGTGCAAAGTGCAAAGCGCGCCACTAGCGCCTCACATGCCCACGCCCTTGCACCGAGTTCGAGGCCGAGACCGAGACCGTGCCCGAGCCCGTGCGCGTAAGTCTCATTCTCTTTTGGACTATGTGGGTAAGTATTATAATACTCCACCATATTCATTTAAACCACTTTTCTTTCTCTTCTCTTTCCCATGTGGGACTATTCCTAAAGCTCCAAAAAATTTTTTTCAAAAAACAACTTTTCATATATATTATATATTATTTTTATTAAAATCAATATTTTACAACTGGTCCGCTGCAGCTTCGGACATTAATGTTTTTGGTTTCATGCTCTAAAATGATCTCACAAGGTGGATGAAGAGTGTGGATATAATAAATACATTATCGCGTGGGCATTTAACTTTGATATCTGTGAACCGTTCATACAAACCAGAGCTCGAGGAGCGTCAGCGCTCATCTTCGTGCCACACGTGCACACACTAGATAGGTCGGTCGTATGTGGCACACCAGCTAATCCGCTTCCGAGGTTCTCGGGTGCATTCAGATACATTGTAACATGAAAATTTGAGATACTAATTTAATACATAGAATTTGTTAGTCATAACTCACATATATTGATAAGCTAATGATATGAGGGTCCTTGCTCTTATCCGGGTGGCAGACTCCTTTTGAGTTTGAACACCGGATCGAGGGTTCAAGTACCCATGGTGGTGAAATCCGACGGTGTGTGTGCGTGTGGCGTGAATGTGTGGGGGTGTAAGCTGTGATAAGATAGTTTGAGACTAATTTCATACATCATATTTTTTAGTCATAACACACATGATATATATACACGTACGTTGTGTTCAAGTTGAATCTGATTGCTTCACACCTCTGTCCTTTCAACCTAAAGTCCAAACCAGCTTCACCCTTGTATGACACAGCATTTGGGTTGGGTTAATCAAACTTAGTTGACCCAACCCAAGCTGCACTTAAATCGGATTTCGTAACAATTTGCTTTTCAATTCAATGGTGAGAATCCCTTTCCACTGTTTTACTTGGTGTGGCTCACTTTAGCATTGGGTTAGCCTCATTTCTTGACCTGTGTTCTAATATGGGGTAAGCAAAACAGATGAACAGAATGAATTTGCTGCAACACTACTTTGGAGCCCATTATGAAAAAAGAAGAAGTGATGAATGGCCTAGTGACACACGTCACTGTGAAACCAACCCTCCCCGCATTTACGTAAAGGTTATTGACCCATCTGTCCCCACCAAACCACTAGTAATGTGGGCCTACGACCTAATATAAACTGTTTAGCAGGTGGGTCTTACTATTTTGTCTCGTCATACAAAAACACACGCACACACTCAATGTGCAACACACATTACTACAAAATCGGCAGAACCGATTTCCTCTACTAACCTTTTT
Source organism: Magnolia kwangsiensis (assembly GCA_037074715.1). Taxonomy (NCBI): domain Eukaryota; kingdom Viridiplantae; phylum Streptophyta; class Magnoliopsida; order Magnoliales; family Magnoliaceae; genus Magnolia; species Magnolia kwangsiensis. Next base: position 107,162,200 of record CM073581.1, read on the forward strand.
CGTTGCTCTACAATGGAACTGCTTCACATTGATTTTATACAAATTGTCCATCCGGCAAATTTTGTAAGGAAAAAAGAAAAGAAAAGAAAAGAAAATAAATAACTTGTGTTGTTAACGCAAGCCACCACGAACAGCGGAACTCATTAAAAAATCTATATTAAAGCTTTGTATCTCATTACACAAAGCTCCTTAGTATCGATTTTCATCATTTAAATAAGTCAGAATATCTGGTGAGGCATCGATTTAGAAATCGCAATTAAAAGTGGTGTCGTTCTGTTAAGATAACTTCAGAATCCAGATCATCATAGGACTCTTCCAGATATTGTTTATCAGCTACGTTTTGATTCAAATTCCATAACAGGTATTCCTCTATCGCGCATGAATCATGTATATATAAATCAGGCATTCAGATATGTATATCTTTGAGATTTCTCCATGCATTAGTAATTTCTTACGTGAAATCACCGTGAATGTTTGATTCCTGATTCGTAACAGTTCCGGTAGATCCTAGCCTTATCTTGTCGTGTGTAGACTAGTCGTCACCCAACTGAGGTATTTAGCTTTTCATTTTGACCGACTGATTCAAGCAAATTGCATTCGTGCTAGTTCAAGCCAACCCGCTTAGTCTAATATTGCCTCTGATCTCTCATGCCTAAACTAAGTAGGTGATCATTCCCTATTGAAAATTTTATAAATAGTTACCTTATATGAGTTACAAATTGAGATGTTCTTCCATTTGATGTTATAAACTATCCAGTCTTAATAATAGATTTTATTAGTGTAAATATAGACAATATATCTATCATATCTTTGGTTATTGTATGTGGAAATGTAAGTATGAATTAGATGCATTGCTATCATAGTTTAAATTTGAATAAGTATAAACGTTATTACTTTTAGATATTAATGTATAATCTGAATTGAAATCATATTTCTATTTGATGTTGCTAATTTGATATGTTGTTATATGGTAGATAAGGCTGACTAAAAATCTTTAATTGTGAATCAATGTGTTAAGTTGTAAACTTATAAAATATGTCATATGTGAGCTATTTCAGTTTGATGAAAAGATTTAATGATTCTTACGGGTGCTCTACCCGGGGTTATTCCCAAAAGGATCAACACGATATGGGTGCTCTGCCCAGGGTCATTCCCGAAGGGATCGGCATGGTTGTTCTGCTCGGGTGATTCCCTAAAAGATATATACACATGCGTGCTCTGCCTTGAGCTTTTGTACCTAATAATTTGTATTGGTGCTTTGTCGAGGGTCATACCTTGAAATGATCAACATTGGTGATCTGCCGTGGTCATCCCCTAAAAGGATCAATACACATGGATTTTTGCTCACTCTTATTCTTAATATTTCAGAAAAAGCTATGTTAGAACAATTTATTCGTTTATATTCATGAATGATGAATGATTAATTGTAATTTCAAATCACACCCAGATCCATAGCTCAAGTGGTAGACTAAGTGAAAGATACCTTGTTTCAACACTAAGGTCTTGGTATCGATCCCCTAGTGGGGGTGGCTAACACTGAAGTGTGAACTGACAGTGGGTGTACTAACAAGCTAACAAAAATAAAAAATAAAAAAAAAATTTGTGATTTTAAATTCAATACTTGCCTTATTTTGATTGATGGGTTGGGTTTATATTTAGTAATATTTGTGAAGCTTTCAACTTGGGATTGATATAATCTTATTAAGTTGTCAACTCATTATATTTTAATAATTTCAAGATACAAATATTTCAAAATTGCAAAATGCTATTATTAGTATTTGGAGCATTGGATGTGATTGGATACACATGATATGTCATTCTACATATAATTAATTTAAATTTCATTTAAAGTTTTGAACGTAATAAAGCCTTAGACTTGATTAATAATTATCTTATTTTGAGTTAAGTTAAATAATTAGGGATTGATGTAGTGATAGACTGTAGAATTATTTATCTTAGTATATGGTTTGGATTTTAAATTTTGTGGAATATGGTAGGAGAAAATGAAATCACGAGTTTGGAATTTGGGTCTTGAATACCCTATACTGTTATCCGAATTTTGGGGCGTGATAGATTATATACTAAGTTACTTAGTATGCTTTTATCATACACTTTTGGGACCAACATGAATGTATATGGTTTATTCATGCCATCCCTTCGTTTTTTCAGCTCATTTTAGGGGTTGGGCTCAAAATTGAAGTATATTCAAAGCTCAAGTGAACCACACCATAGGAAATAGTGGGAATAATGATTTCCACTGTTGAAATCTTGCTGGGCCCCACAATAATGTGTATTTGTCATCCAACCTATTCATAAGATCACATGGATATGAATAAAGGAAAAATATCAGCTTGATCCAAAACTTCCATTGTCCCCAAGGAAATTTTCAACTGCATCCATTCAATTCACACTATTTCTTATGTTGTGGTTCACTTGGGTTTTTGATATCCTCCATTTTTAGGCTCAAGCTTGAAATCATCTGATAATATGATTAAATAGAGTGGATAAAAATATATAAATGATAGTGGATCCCAGAGTTTACTTAGTAGGCTTTAGGGTGTTTGGTTCATGGTATTTGATGGGACCAAGTGGGATGAAATTGCATTTGGTCCAGTGCAAGTTCCATCCAGCGTTTTGTGAGGATGAGATGGGTCATAATTAGGCAGGATGGAATTGCATTTGATCCCATGTGGGATTTCCATGGATTTCGATATCCACTATACATGTGGTCCCACATAGGGGTGTACATCGAGTCGAACCCAGTCAAGCTGAGCTCAACTTGGCTCGGCTCGGCTTGGTCACCAGGCACACCTAGCTTAGTGATCGAGTCATCATCTCCAACTTGACTCGACTCGGTCAGCAATCGGACCAGTTCAAGTCGAGTTCGAGCATGAGCTTTCGAATCGAGTTCAAGTTCGATTCAAGTATAAAAATGAGGTTCGATTAGAGTGCTTACCGGTGGGTAGGGCAGGTGGTGGACGAACTGTCGAGTGGTTGTTGTTGATCGAGCGGGCGGCGGCGGATGAGCAGAGAGAGGCGGAGGGCCTTTGTTGGTTGGGCGACGAAACGAGGCAGAGAGAGAGAGGCGCGGTTGGGTTGCTGGTCAGGCAGGACAAGCAAAGGGAGCTACTGCGGGGCAAGCTGGTCGGACGAGAGCAGAGAGAGAGAGGCAGGGAATTGAGTTGGTCGGTGGTCAGATGAGAGTCGAGAGAGAGAGGGTGGCAGGTAGGGAGTTGGTCGTTGGTCGGGCGAGAGTAGAGAGAGAGGGAGGCAAGGAGCTGGTCACTGGTCGGACGAGAGCAGAGTGAGAGGGAGGCAGGGAGCTAGTCGCGGTCAGGAAGATTCTAATTTTTAAACAAATTGGAGAAATAGAAAGGAGATAATAGCTAGCTTTTTTTTTTTTTAATACCTACCTAACCAAGTCGAGCCGGTTCAAGCTACATATCGACTTGAGTCGAGCTAGGTCCCTCTCAAACTCGGCTCGAACTCATTTTCAACTCTAAAAAATGGCTCGACTCAGATTGAACTTAGCTTCGAACCGAGCTGATTCGAGCTTTTTCAAGCCAAGTCAAGTTAGCTCAGTTTGTGTACACCCCTAGTCCCACATTGATGCATGTGTTTTATCTTCGCCGTTCATCCATATCACCCTTTATACGTGACATTCTAGTTATATACATGTATAAGTTACCAACATCCCTTGTGAATTTGGTTTGTTGATTACATTTCCATGGCCCATTAAATGGGTTTTTGCTTAATCTAGTATTTTTCCATGGCAAGAATTTTATCTCAAACATGAAATTAGATAGGCCAAATGCCATGGGATTTCCAGACATGCAACCATTGTGCAACAATAGTAGTAACCCCATCTAATGAAATTCCATGCCATTTACTCCCACCGACCAAACAAGCCCTAGCTTACCCAATCCGTTTCCAGTTGCACTCACGGTGCATGTGGGACGGCGTGAGTGGTCATGAACATCAAAGCCAGCAAGAAATGAAATTCTGAGCAATGTTCACATGCACCTCCGTTCATAGCAAGTTATTGTCCAGGGAGGAAGTTACAACGCAAGGTTGGGGCCTATTGAAATGTTTGTGAGAAATCCACCCGGTCCCTCCTTTTTTCAAGCTCATTTTAGGCCGTAGGATTAAAAATGAGGTGTATCTTAGACTTAAGTGGACCACATAAAGGAAACAGTGGAGATACAGTGAGCACCGTTAAAGCATTCTTATGGCCATGAAAGTTTTGTATCAGGCTATATTTTATGTGTTTTCACTTCATCCTTTGGAAATGACCTTATAAACGGTTTGGATAGCTTATAAGGTGGAGCCCAAGAAGGTTTCTAACTGTGGGAATTTTCTTTTCCCTATTCCTCTCGTGTGGCCCACTTGAGGTTTGGATGCTCCTTATTTTCCGTGTGTCTCACGTCCTAAAATGAGCTTGCAAAACGGATGTACAGAATAGATTTCTCACACACATTGCCGTGGCCCCACCAGGCATCCTTACGCCTGAACTTCCTGCGGAATTCTTTCGCTGAAATCCGCGTCCATCGTGGAAAGTCCTTCGGACGCGGATTGCATCCTGCCCGCACCCATTCCAGCCATGAACGGGCAGTTCTGTGGGTGGCCCCACCTTGATCTATCTATTTATTTACGCCATTCGTACCTTCTCTCGGATCATTTTAAGGTATATATGTACTAAAAAATGAGGCAGATCCAACGATCAAGTGGACCACTTGCATTTAATGCTGTGTGCATTTAATGCAACCCAAGCTTATTATTTAGTGTGGTCCACTTGATCGATGAATCTGCCTATCCTTTTGTTATATGCATTGAAATTATTAGAGAGAAGGGAATAAAAGATGGCTAGAAATTGGGGTGTTTGAGTCCTGTGAAAGGCCGCACGATACGGAATAAAAGATGGCTAAAACGTTTCTTAAATGTCCATTTGTTTTATACAATGTGACCCACCTAAGCAGTGAAGATTTGGAAGCGGATTGCTTGGTGGTGTGTTGATGTCACCTAGTTTTGTGGGCCGCATGATGATGTATGTGTTACATCCACTCCGTCAGTTCATTTTGAGAGATCATTTTAGGGCGTGCACCAAAAAACGAGCTAGATTGAGAACTCAAGCGTACCACATCACATAAAACACTGGAGATTGAACGCCTGCCCTTGACCATCCAACCTGTTCATAAGGTCACACAGACCTGGATGCAGGGAAAACTCAAAAATTAGTTTGATCCAAAACTTCTGTAGCCCCCAAGTGGTTTTCAAGGGTAGACATTCAATCTACACTACTTTGGATCTACCTCAATTTTGGACCCATGCCGTGTAATGATCTTGCAAAATAGATGGACGCTGTGGATATAACACATACATCATTGTGGGGCCCACAGAACTTAGTGACGTTAATGTTAAAAAGTGCAGTGTATGGATTACTCATTTTAAATTATAATTAACATGCGATTTTTTTATTTTTTATTTTAAAAAAATAGAAGAATAACAAGACGTCAAAAGATTCATTCTCTGAAACCAAATGTTTCAAAATATACCATGTTTGTTTGGAAGCTTTGAATATTCATTTATATTTTGATCACGCGACTAACTGTTTCAAAAACATAATAATAAATAAAAATTGTTTGCCAGCTGCAGAGGTTACAGCCAGAGAAGCTGTCCGTTGAGTTTCTTTCATGGCCTTTACGACTCAGGATCGACCCTAACTTCCCAGCCAGACCTGTACCAATTTTTCGGCCCATCAAGTGAATGGCCCTAGTTGGACAATCTTCTTCTTGATGAGATCAGTGATCCAAGCCTGAGCCTGAGTCTGACTCATATACGGCCTATGCAGGATGTTCTTGTGTATAATTTCAGGCCTGTGTCTAGGCTTGGGATGTTTCGAGGCCTAAGTAATGAACAGGATACATTAGGGCTGTCAATAGACTGGGTTAGGGCCAAGCCGAGCTCTGTCAAAGCCTGGCCTGCAATTATGAACTTAAGCCCTTATCTAGCCTGGACCGTGTCAGGCTGAAATAGTCTAGCCTGAGTCTGGCCGAGACATTTGCACAAAATCTGACCTGAGTCTGCCCTAGCCTGAGCCATGAATACTTATGTGGATAAATGATGTTTTGGTGTGCCTTGTGTGTAGAGGTGGGCATCAAGTTGAGTCGGACTGAGTTAGGTCTAAGTCAACTGGATTCGGTATTGTGAAACCCTTCTCGACACAGAGAGAAGAAAGAGACCTTTCATCTCTCTCTCATTCCTTCCATGAGTGAGTATGGGGTCCATCTTCTGGACATAAAGCATATCACCTTAGCCATATCTTAAGTTTTTTGTGTGAGCTCTCACTCTCCCTCCATTCGAGATAAATTGGGAAGAGAGCTCCTACATTGGAGGATCAATAAATCAAAAAATCTACATAATGTGTGTACTTAAATTTGGGCTGCCAAATGAGCTGTTGAGGGATCTAGCATGCTCATGGAAGGTACTGAACCCCCATATCATGTCTGTCCATTTGGCATTCATGGATTAATTTGAACCCATACATTCGGTATTTCAAATAATGAATGGCTCATGTGTAAGGCTTTTATAAGAGGGCGTTGTTGTTAGAACAGATGCCTTAATCTGTTTTTGGCAGGCTCGACCGGTCGAGGGCCTGGCTCGATCGGTTGAGTGGGCTGCTAGACTAGTCGAGGCATGCTCGACTCAAAATCCAGCGATCTTGTGTTTTTGGTGTCCGGGCCACTCGATCAATCAAGGGGATGGCTCGACCGGTCGAGGACTCGGTTCGACTAGTCGAAGTTACAGAAATTTGAGTTCGGATCTTGTGCGGACTGCGGAAATCTGAAACGGTTTTGCAAGGGTGCAAAAATGAAGTTTCCTAAACTATAAATAGGGGTCCCTATGGCTATTATAAGGTATTATAAGGCTTTCTAAAGAGGTTCCAAGGATTCTTAAAAGGATTTTAGGATTTCTAAAGGGTGAAACAAGGGTGAGACTCGAGATTGTTCGAATCAGGTAAGTCCTCTCTTTTTGTAATTGATGCTTTCATAGTGGAATTCTGTCGCTTTGTGCTGTAATTTTTTTCCGCAAGGATTTTTCACGTTAAATCTGTGTGTTCTCTTATATGTGTTTAGTGCCATTGAATTGTTATCCTAGATATAGAACCGTATGATTCCATAGGCCAAAATCCCAACAAGTGGTATCAGAGCAATCGTTGGGGCACAAATCTAAATATGAAGGATTAGTAATAATGGGAAGTACTATGTATGAGATTGAGAAGTACTCAGGAAAAAATAATTTTGAGTTATGAAAAATCAAGATAATGAGTTCCTTAATTAAGTAAGGCGAAAATGATGCTCTTGAGGAGAGAAAGTCTACTATGACTGATGATGATTGGAATATTCTTGATAAGAAGGCTTTATCATCGATCCGTTTATGTCTCACTGATGAGGTTCTCTACAACGTCAAGGGAGAAAACTTTGGATAAGTTATGGACGAAGTTAGAGGAAGTCTATGCAAAAAATTTCTTTGAAAATCGTCTACATTTGAAGATGCAGTGGTATAACTTAAAGATGACAGAGGGTGAAGATGTGGAGGCTCACATCACAACTTTAATAAATTAGTTTACAAATTGTTCGATATGGAGGAAGTGATGAAAGATGAAGAACAAGCATGTATGTTGCTGAATTCTCTTCCGGCATTGTATGAGTTATTCAAGGACACTATGTGCAGCACGAATAAAACCCTTAGTGTCTACACTGTTATATTAGCCCTTCAAATGAAGGTTATGAGAAAGATAAATGACGACATAGGGATATCTTCTGATGCACTATTTATATAGGGTATGAATTCTGAACAAGGTACGGGTTCTTCAGGTTCTAGATCCAAATACAAGGGCAATGGCAAAGGAAAGGTAAAGTGCTGAAACTGTGGGAAAGAAGGACATATGAAGAAGGATTGTGAAAATTCTAAATCGAAAAGAGAAGATTCTGAGGCTTCATATAAGGAGGCTAATGCTGCCACGTCTAATGGATCGAGTGAATGTGATAGTAATGTTTTGTCTGTGTCTACTATCATGCAGTCATACGATGATCATAAGGACGAATGGATGCTAAACACGGGCATCCTTTCACATGACTCTTCATCAGAGTTAGTTCACCAACTACAGGGAGTGCGATGGTGGACAGGTATTTACGGGCAATGATATTGTTTATAATGTTGTGATTGTTGGTTCGGTGCGCATCAGGATGTTTGATGGGGTGGAGTGTACTTTGACTGATGTCAGTCATGTTCCTGATTTGAAGCAGAATCTAATTTCTCTTGGTGTACTTGAGGTAAAAGGATGCAAGTACACATGTATTGATGATTCTTTTAAGGTATCTAAGGGGGCACGGGTAATCATGAAAGCGCAACGACTCGGTAACTTATATAGGTTGATCGGGATCACTTTAAAAGGTGGAGCTGTAATGGATGTAGCGGATTCCACCTTTGCATGTGTGTGGCATGTTGGGCATGACTACATGAGCAGGCAGGGTAGGAAGGCTGAAACATGTGGACAGGAATACAGAATAGGTGGAGCAGCCACCTGTGAGAAGAATCACACGGCGTAATCGCAGGATATTGGTGAGGTACATGGACAACTCCAGTATCGCAAGAGATTCGTCTTCTATTCAGATGGCTCTAGGTAAGCCTGCTGCTGAGAAGTGAACGGTGACTATGGGCGATGTGATGGATTTGTTGTACCAGACCGACATATGGGAGCGAGTGGAGTTTCTAGTGGGCCGGAGAGTGGTTGGATACAAGTAGATCTTCAGGAAGATACAACATAGATACAGGGCGAGGTTGGTCACGAAGGGTTATGTCAGAGAGAAGGGATTGACTTCTCAGAGATATTCGCGCCGACGGTATAACAGGTGTCTATTAGATTCGTGATTGGCGCTGATTGACCAATGTGATCTTGAGCTCGAAGGATGGATATGGAATCTACACTTCTGCCAGAAAAAGTAAAGAACAGATTTACATAAAGCAACCAGAGCGCTTTGAAGTTAAAAGGGCTGAGAAAAGACTTTGCAGGATGTCGTGGTTCAACCTGTCGCTTAGACAGTAGTTTTCTTCCTTCATGGTGAGTCAGGAATTGATGACATGTACATCGCCAATTATGACATGTCTGAAATCAATATACTAAAGACTCAGTTAAGTGGGACATTCAGGATGAAGGATCGAAGGGCTGCAAAAGATGCTTTCGGCATTGAGATTGAAGGAGGAGTTGGCTTTAATAATCACAGGAGGAATACCTTATGTGTATGTATTGATCAAGGATGTGATGGGCCAGGTAAAGTCGAAAAGCGTTCCCTACGCGTCTCTCTTTAAGTTTTTCTTAGGACATGTCCCAAAATAAATAAGGAAAAGCAGGATATCTCATGAGCCTTATTCGAATGTGGTTAGCAGTGTATGTCATGGTCTGGATTAGACCAGTTATTTCACAGGCTATCAGTGTTGTGAGCAAGTACCCTGGTAAGAAATATTGGGTAGCGGTGAGATGGTAAGAAGACTATGTCTTTACTTTTGAAGAAAACAGGACCAAAGTTAGTTGAGTATGCAGATTCAGATTCGGCAGACATACTCACAAAGATCATTCCTTAAGAAAAGTTCAAGTTCTGTGCAACTTCTTTGAGCTTGGCAATGGTGGAAAAAAGGGACGGAGTGTGCACGAGAAGCTATGATGTAATACGAAGATAAGAGAAGAGGTCAATAAACTACACAGTTGAAGATTGAAGGCGTGAAGGAGATTGTTGTCAGAACAGATGCCTTAAATCTGTTTTTGGCAGGCTCGATTGGTCGAGGACCTGGCTCGACCAGTCCAGTGGGCCGTTAGACTAGTCAAGGCATGCTCGACTCAAAGTCCAGCGAGCTTGTGCTTTTGGTGTCCGGGCCGCTCGACCAGTCGAGGTTATGCAAATTCGAGTCCGGATCTTGTGCGGACTGCGGAAATCTAAGGCAGTTTTGAAAGGGTGCGAAAGTGAAGTTTCTTAAACTATAAATAGAGGTCCATAGGATTATTCTAAGGTATTCTAAGGTTTATTAAAGGGGTTCCAAGAGTTCCTAAAATGATTTTAGAGTTTTTAAAGGGTGTAGCAAGGGTGAGATTCGAGGTTTTTCGAATCGGGTAAGTCCTCTCTTTTTGTAATTGATGCTTTTATATTGGAATTCTATCACTTTGTATCGTGATTTTTTTCCATTAGGGTTTTTCACGTTAAATCTGTGTGTTCTCTTGTATGTGCTTAGTGCTATTGAATTATTATTATAGATCTAGAACTATGTGATTCCACAGGCTAAAATCCCAACAAGCATATCTAATCATTGGTTTGGATATACTTAAAGGATGGATAGTCTGATTTGAGCAAACTGGTGAACCTCACTAAAGTTGTGATCGTAACAAAAAGTATGCTTGAAATGTGAGCATTCGGCTGGACTAAGAATTTTATATAGAAAGTGTCGGCTGACGATGTCAATGTATATCAATGGATTTAATACTCCAATACTTCCCCACATGTGAGGGAGGGATACATTCACGCCATAAATAGTCCGAGCTAATGATGAGTTTACCCTTTTCACTTTGGGCCCCTTGCGTACCTTCCACGTTCTCATTGGGCCACGTCAAGAGTTACTGAGAATCCGGGTTAAAGGCAATTTGTGTCTGTTGAATGCCCATACACTGAATCTTGGACGTAGGCATGAGATGTGGGCCCTGCTTGATTTGATAGTTTAAGATATAGTGTGGTCAGGTCCCTTGGCCCTCTTTTTACGAGTCTGATCAGTGTACGAGGTACACTGGGCTAGGCTGTTATGGCTTGAGTCCAGCCTGTTTTGGACCCAGTTCGTCTGAGGCTTGCCTACCTCCTGAATTGTGGAGCCATTACTAATTACTCTGGACATAAGCCCAGCTCGAGGGACAGGTAACATTGTTGGGCTAAGCATTTCCTCTGGTGGGCTCGGGCCGATTGGAGCTCAATTCCTTATAATAACGGGGCTGGAACTTGCCTGGACTCAGCCTATTTGCCACCCTACTTATAAAGTTGTCATTATAAGGTATGTTTGGATGCCACCCAATTTACAATTTTCACGGCTGGCAAGGGGTTGATTGACCGCTTCTGACCCACGTGCTTACAGATGTCATGTGTTTGAAAGTCCTGACTGTTCATCAAACTAGCCGTTACATGGAAAAAAATAAATAAAATTTCCCATTGAAATTTATTTGCCATCCAACCTGTTGATAAGGTTAAAGAGACCTGCAACAAGGGAAAACAATAATATCAGCTCGATTCAAAAGTTTAGTAGCCTCCAATAAGTTGGTCAATGCGTGCGTGTGCATTCAATCACCACTATTTCCTGTGGGTCCATCTAAGATATGGATCTGCAACATTTTTTCACCATTCCCTAAAATGATCTGCAAAAATGGAATGGGGAGGGGCCATATAAAACACATATATCATGGTGGGCGTTAAAGGCATATATATATATATATATACATTGACTTCCGAGGTTCCTCGATCCAGTCTCTGTGGGCCAACGTGTGGATGGACCGTATTGAAAATTGGCAGGCGATCGACCATTTATCTTGAATAATATTAGTTGGATCTTTTCCATTCACAGCCCACTAATCAGATGGCTACCACAGTTTGGTTCTTTTAGGGGGATGCGACTGCCAGATGAACAGTCATCATAACCACATGTATTTGCCTGGTCTGCATTTTGAAGTGACCGTAAAAATAATGAACAATCATGACCGTCCGTTTCATCGGCGTGATTTTTTCAATTTGGCCGAGAAAGAGTCGGCTGGCTTCAGATCGATGCCATTAACTCCCCTCAAGTCTAGAATGCAACCTTATATACCATGGAGCTGTGGCTTAGGCAACTGCACATGGTTCATCAGGGCACCGTCCAAAATAAGGCACCCGATTTTGCAAGCAAAAAGCAAGGAGCGTGCGTATCTCCGACCTTCCGATTATGGTTGGTAGGAACCGTGGTTTCAAAGGACGCGGATTGGGTATTACCCCCGCCCATTCGGAGATGGGGTCCCTGAGGTGCCACTGTGATGTTGGTGATTTATCCACACGGTCCATCCATTTTTCTATATTGTTTTAGAGATTGGATAAAAAAACGATGCGGTTACAAGGCTCAAGTAGGCCACACCACGGGAAGTAGCAGTGATAATGCATGCACCGTTGAAGCCTTCTCAGGGCCCACCGTGATGTTTAATTTCCACCATCCTATTCATCATGCCACATATACTTCGATGAAAGAAAAACAAAAATATCAATTTGATCCAAAACTTGTGGCCCTAAGAACTTTTCAACAGTAGGTGTTTAAATTCACTTGAGCCTTAGAATTGACTCATTTTTTGTTTGAAATACCGGGGCATGTTTGGCCAACTGCGTTAGATGGGATTAAGGTGAATGGAATGGTAAAAGTTATAATAAATGCATGTGTAATGTATTATTCTTGCATTGGGTTTATACCATGTTTTCTAACACTACATTTGGAATGTTTACACTAAAAAATAAATTTCAAAATTTACTTTTAAATTACGTTTGGATTGACCATGATTGAAGCAAAGATCCATCTTCCGTGGGATTAGTAATCCCTTCTCACACTTTCCAGCACAGGGTTCATTTTTCAAAGTCTACAAAATTAATTTTAAGCACATTTCATAATCTTTCCAAACATGCCAACTCAAATTTCAAAGTGATATGAGTAATGCAATCTTATTTAATACAACTTAATACCACTGTCTAAACAGTCCTTAAAGTGACCCCTCAAAGCCCATGCCATGCCGAGCTCGGGTGGAAGAGGGGTAATACCCAATCGGCATTGGGCTCAAAAGACGTTTTCAAAATAAAAAGCCGTGCTTTAAATGCCCAACGGACGGAAACAGTGGGTGTACTAAAATCTGGGTGCTGTTTAAGTTCATCTTGTAATTTTACTCTATTTTTCGTGATATATTGAATTTATCTATCAGCGGTTTATCACCAACGTTTAACTTAGAAACTTTTTTTTTGGGTTAAGAGTGTTAGTATACCCCACTGAAAGCTGTGTTAGCCACCCCCACAGGGGAGGATCGATACCAAGACCTCAATGTTATCTAAGCAAGAAACATTTCTTTGTATTTGTATTTCTACTTTGTCTTACATGCTCATATACAGTAAACTTGAAAGATCCGATCTTTACATCAGGTGTGCTACACTGGTTAGATCTTCTGCTCTAAAAATCACGCCATTCAAAATTTCAGATAGGTTATAAAATACAAAACAAATGGACGGCGCCTTGAAAAATAATGGCTTTAACCCTTTGTTTGCTTTGGGACTAGGATTGGGTGTCCCCGACGTATATATGTTTTATTTACGCTTTCTTCCATTTTTCGACCACTCCAAAAGCAATGGTAAGACGATACTTGAAGCAGATTGGCTGGTGTACCACACACTTGCTATATAGATGCTGTAGGTACGGGTCGTGCGAAGACAACAAGCACCGAAGCTCCTCGAGCTCGGAGTTGTACGAACAGTTCAAAGGAGATCAAAGTTACATGGCCCTACAGTGATGTATTTATTATATCTACAATGTTCACCGATTTTCAGAGATCATTTTAAAGAATTATCTAAAAAATCAATCATATCCAAAGATCATTCGGACCACACCACAAACAAAAGTGAAGATAATGATTTTCAAAGTTAAACAAATTGTAGGGCCCAACATAACATTCATTTTTCATTCAATATGTTCATGAGGTCACAAAGACCTGAATGAAGAGGAAAAACAAATTTTATATCGATCAAAAACTTCCATGGCCCTTAAAAAGGTTTCAATGGTAGACATTCAATCCCTACTACTTTTTACAATGTGGTCCACTTGATAATTAAATCTATCTTATTTTTCGTCTCAAGCTTAAGACAATCTCTCCAATTGAAGGGACAGTTTAGATATAACACATACCTCATGATCAAACTCACATAAGTTGCGGACATCTATACAGCAGTTATATAGCGAGTGTGAGGTACACCAGCTAATCTGCTTCCTATAATAATGCCCACCGTTGAAGTATCCATAATGATCATTGAAATATGGTGACACGGGTTAGATAAAGGGAAAATACAAATATAAGCTTAACAACGGTTAATGTTCAACCCCACTGTTTCTTATGGTGTGGTCCACTTATACTTAAGATCTGCCTCATTTTTTTTTTTAAAATCTCATACCTTAAAATGAGATGAAAAAAGTGGACGGATGGCATGTATAGAACACATACATACATCATGGTGGGGCCCACGGAGCTTTCCACCAGCTAGCTGGTAGTACGAATCCAGAGGATGATGCTATGCATCCGTTAGTAAATCCAATGCATTTCTAAATTTAAGAAAAAGAAATAAAATTTATAATCTTTCTTTAATAAACTGATTTCCTCTGTGATTCGGGTCATCGCACACACTAAATTAATAGGTTTAAATAAACTCGACAGCCTATATGCATAGATAAACAATCACACGTGCAAAACGTGGGACACGTCCTAGAGAGAATTAGGATGGTCCACTCATGGGTGGGCCATACCATTCTTAATCCACGAACAGTCCTATGGCCTCGAGTACGGATCCTCTGTTTGCATCAAGCAGCAGAATTGTGGTTGTTGTAATCTAATTGATCCGTGCGATCATGTAATGCATTAGAATTATGGTTGTTGTAATCTAATTGAACCGTGAGATCATGTAATGCATTGAATAACACATCGCTGACTGAGATGGACCAATAACTGTACGGCAAAAGAGGCAAAAAGCAGGAAATTCACCGTTTTGGCGAACAGAAGATCCGGACTCGACTTAAAAATAAAAGTATGGCCAACCTATGACTCGATTGGCCTGATTTTCACCGCTGGGAGTCTTCGTGGCTTGGCCCAGGTTTCTGCGTTACTTAGATGCCGGACACACATCATATATGGGTGAGAAAGTCGGGATGAGAGTTCACATACAATGGCTGTATGTGACATTTCTCAGCCAACATTCAATGAACAACAACTGTATACACCGGTTCATTTATGAGCGAGTAGTCCATGAAAAATGCACGTAGAAAATGTGACAGGATGAAGTTTAATACTCTGGCTTAGTGTGAGGGTTGATATGACAAGCAGGTCGAAATTATTTAGAAAAGGTTTTTGTTCTATATGTTGCAGGGTTCTTATGGGATGATTTCCTCAAGGCGGGACCTCCTTCACCTGCACGGACAATAATGTCAAGGGAACCCTGGCTAGAGCCGGGGAACCTCCGATGCTTAAGTCAGTTATCTGGTCAATAGCCAAGAGCTTGTCTCGGTTAGAATTGCGTACATTCTTCTGTCCCAAGCTTAGAGATTTATACAGTTTGCCAACCCTTATCCTCAGAGAATTCTTCTCCTGGGATTGCTTAGGATCCCGAGATTCTTGGGATCCGCTACCCGTATCCCTGAATTTTCGTAGAGCAGCATCTGTCCTCGTTCCGCCACTCTCTGTCTTGGCTGGATCTCGACCGACTCTGGGGGAGTCTCGGCCAGGTCGTGACCGACCCTGGGGGAGTCTCGGCAGACGCAGGAGGACGGGTTCCCGGCCTTTCCACGGGCGGAATAATCTCGGTTTGTACTGGTCATTCCTTGCTCCGTGACCAACAGAATCAACTCCTTGAGTGGGTCTTATTCTATCGGCTGAGTAGTTTTAACACGCTCGGCCTTTAGTGGGTTTATGCAGGCGAGGTCATCACTCTGACAGAGCGACTTTAATCGTCCTTGCTTACGCCTCCCGGCCTATCCTCTGTCCTGTCGGTGTTGTCTCGGATTCTTTAAGCAGTGTCAGCAAAACCGACCTACTCTTATCAACCGACCTATTCTTATCCGAGTCTCCGAGCTTGACCCAAGATTGACACATTTTTCTCCAACAGTGAGCCCCCCTTACTCCTTGTGTCGTCTATGGCATCAAGGAGTACGATTTTCTCGGTTCGTTCGTATTAGCATCTGGGACAATGATGAGGCATTTAATGCTCTTTGAATCGTCTCTAGCGCGCGACGTTGCGCCTCCCAAGGTCGCACGTGCGACCAGCCGTCAATTCGTTCCGTCCGCGTATAAAAAGCGGACGCGTGGCCACGATTTCACCGCAGTCAGTCAGCAGTCGCCACGCGTCAAATGGGGGAGCCGACGCAAACATCGATTCACTTTTACCATAATTGCCCTGCCACGTGGCGTGGCTATAAAAGGCCCGGGCGGGAGGACGGTGCGAACTTTGTTTTCGCCCTTCTTCCTCCCGCCTGTGTCTGATCCCGAGTGCGTTTTTACTTTTTCTTCTTCTCCTCGTCCGCTGTCGCCTCTTTCTCCGTCAATCTTTCCTTACAATCGTCGTCGATTTCTTTGGTGAATCCTTTCCTCCTTCTTTTATCAGCTTTAATGGCCGCAAACGGCTCTCAAAGCCCTCGGGAGGAAATGTCCGTAGATGAGGGTGTGTCCCAACACCTTTGGGACGTTACGGAACCACCTTCACTGTTGACGGAGTTTGCCGTCGGTGCTGACGCCGCATTCCGGCTTGTCAGAGAATCCGGCGACTCATCGGCTGGGCGTCCTGCCCAGACCGGTCCATCCAGCGGTGGGACGTCTCTGGTGACTCGTCCAGGGAGGCCTAACCCTTGGGTGGATCAGATGGAAGACGAGGATGGAGAGGATGACTTAATCACGGGCGAAGGAACGACCATTCCATACCCTGTGAATCGAACTGCGGAAGCTTCTGAGTCGTCTTCTAAAGGGGAAGAAGACGAGCCCAGCGGTCTCGTTGCCTCCATTCTAAATGAATCCGACTTAAACCGGATCAGGGCCGGATATCATGTCCCTGACTCGGTTGTCCTTCATCTCCCTCGTCCGGGTGATTTGCCCGACCATCCCCCTACAGGGATGGTTGCAATTTTTGAAGTCGCGATGCAGTGTGGCTTGCGTTTGCCACTCCAGCCCATTGCCCGTGACTTTCTCTCCCGAGTCAAAATAGCTCCCGGTCAAATTGTTCCGAATGCGTGGAGGAATTTATTCGGGTGTGCCGTGCTCTGGTCCGAGTTAGAGCAACCTTCCCTCACGGTCGACGAGTTCCTCTATCTGTACCAAGTCCGACCAAATCCTAACTTCCCTGGCCTCTACTTTCTGAGTGCGTGGAGAGGCAAAGGGGGGTCTCTAATAACCGACCCACCTACTTCGAACAAGTTCTGGAAGGAAAGATGGTTCTGAGCGTGCGGTCGGTGGGAGTCGGCCGACACATGGCCGTACGAGCCTCAAGTATCCCGCACGTTCCGTAGAGCAGGTGACTCGGCGCCTCGGCTCAATGGTCTTTCCTTTTCTTACTCTTCATTTTTATATCCTCTTCGGCTGATCCCGACTCCACAATGTTTTGCAGATATTTTGAAGAGGAGAGGGAAGCTCGAGTCCGGGGCTCTGACTCGGATAAGAGAGCTGAGGAAGCTAAGCGCGGTAGAACGATCTTGGAATTTGCTTCTGCAGCCTGATCGCCTCCACCTCGCAGGCTTAGACTCGTTCGTCTCAGGTAGTTCGTCCTCCTCATCTTTGTCCTTTTGGTTTCCTGTTTGCTCCCTCATTCTTTTTACTCGTCCTTGCAGGCCTCCCCGAAGCTCGCCCTATTCTAAGGCCCGTGCCTGAGAGCATGGTCGAGCCTCGCCCCGCCCTGAAACCACTTTCCAAAGTGAAGGCCCCCCCGAGATCGGCTCAGTTGTCCAGGTCTCGGCCCTCGAAGCAGCAGAAGACCACGGGCAAGGGGAAGGGAACGGTCGCTCCATCTGCTGTTGCACCTGCTGCTCCCCAAGTGGTCGTCCTTTCCGACCCTGATGAGAGGGCCGAGGAAGCGGAGCCAACTCCTCCAGTGGCTCAGGTGACACCCGAGTCGGGGCCTGTTGCTGAGGAGGTCTCAGGGCCCAGATAGGCTCCGCACGAAGAATCCCCGAGAAGGGAGATGACTCAACAGGAGTCTCCCTTTACGAAGATCATTGCGGGGATGATTCCTTGGGCGCTTGCCCACGGGAGCGAGAGAGACTTCGCCAGTTATTACAACGCTCCGACGACCCAGACCCTCGGGCATGCGGCGAAGTTGCTTTTTGAGGTAAACTTTTCTCCAATCTTGTGTCGCCCCTGGCTAAGTTTTACAGCACAGCTCACTGTCTCTTTATTGCAGCTGGCTCCTTGCCTCGTCAAAGCAAGCTCGGAGCTGACCGCCTCCCAGAAGCTCGCATCCGACGTGGAGACTGCGAGGAGGGTCGCGGCCGAGGCTGAGGGCCGTAGAGAGATCGCTGAGAGCCGGATTGGCATCATGACCGGCGATCTCTCTATCGCTCGGAAGCTGGCCGCGGACGCCCGTGCAGCGCTCGAAGGAGTCAAGGCCGACAATGCTCGTCTGACTTCGCTCCTTCAGGAGGCTGAGGAGAGGGAGAGGCGCCTTCTCCAAGTTCACGGCGAGTGCAAGGGTGCTCTTGCTCGCGCGAAGGCCGAGGCCGCCGGCCTCGTTCAGGAAGCTCAAGAAGAAACGCGTCGAGCCAAAGAGGAGCGAGATCGAGCCGTGGACGCCTTCCTCGAATCTACCGAGTTTGAAGAGGAGAGGGACCATCTTTATTAAGGTGGTTACAAGGCGTGCGTCTTGGAGATGAGGGTGGCCTTCCCTGACCTCGATCTCTCCTCCTTCGAAATCGACAGTCCGACCGCCGAGGCTGCTGAGGGTGAAACCACTGAAGGAGATGCCGCCGCTGACGAGACCGGTCCTTTGGGTGCCGCATAGGAGTTGAATCCTGACTGAACGGGACCGTCGGATAATATACTTTTCTTTTTATGATTTTTTTTTTGTTACTGACCCGACATTGGGTACTTGTATGAAATAGAACTTTTATTGAGTCGACTTCAATTACAGCTCTTTTTATTCTATCTTACGGATAATAAGTCTTGAGATGCTCGGCGTTCCAAGGATGAGGCAACAGCTGCCCCTCTAGGTCTTCCAGCCGGTAGGTTCCC
This sequence comes from Magnolia kwangsiensis, assembly GCA_037074715.1. Taxonomy (NCBI): domain Eukaryota; kingdom Viridiplantae; phylum Streptophyta; class Magnoliopsida; order Magnoliales; family Magnoliaceae; genus Magnolia; species Magnolia kwangsiensis. The sequence continues at coordinate 107,181,257 of CM073581.1, forward strand.
GGTCGAATGGTGCCTGAGATGACGTAGGGGCCTTCCCAATTTGGCCCTAGTGTACCCGACCCAATTTCCTTAGTATTTGGGAAGGTCTTTCGGAGGACCATATCCCCGGCTCAGAATCGTCGGACTTTTAACTCGGCGATTGTAAAACCGAGACACCTGTCTCTGTCGGGCCATCATCCTCAATCGAGCACTTTCTCTTCTTTCTTCCAACGAATCAAGTGTGAACGAGAGGAGTTCACCATTCTCTCGTCCACTATATAAGTTGACTCGGGCTGAACCAATACCGATCTCAACCGATGCGACTGCTTCCGCACCGTAACATAGAGAAAAGGGAGTTTCTCCCATGGCAGTCCATGCTGTGGTCTGATAGGCCCACAGTATATTCGGAAGTTCTTCGGCCCACGCTCCCTTTGCTTCGTCGAGTCTCGTCCGGAGATGCTGCTTTATGATTTTGTTGACCGCCTCGACCTGTCCGTTCGTCTGAGGGTGATGAGGCGAGGCGTATATGTTTCGGATCCCGAAGTTACTGCACATCTCCCGGAATTGTTTGTTGTCGAACTGCCTGCCATTGTCGGTAACTATTGTCCGAGGTATCCCGAACCGACATATGATATTCTTCCAAACAAAACTCGTGATCCTTTGCTCGGTAATTTTTGCCAATGGTTCTGCTTCAGCCCACTTCGTGAAGTAGTCCACCGCAACCACGGTAAATTTAGTCTGACCCTTCCCCAATGGAAAGGGCCCGATTATGTCGATCCCCCACTGCGCAAAGGGCCATGTTCCCGACATCGGAGTCAGCTCCTCGGGGGGTTGTCTCGGGATTACTGTGAACCGCTGACACTTGTCGCATCTCTGAACCAATCGTTTGGAGTCATGCTGTATGGTCGGACAGTAATATCCCTGCCGCAACACTTTGTTGGCGAGCGAGCGTCCTCCTGAATGGTTTCCACATATCCCTTCGTGTATCTCCCGTAAGATATAGTCGGCTTCTTGGGAGTCGACGCACCTTAATAGAGGAGCATGAAAGCCTTTTTTATACAGAATCCCATTCAACATGGTGTAGCGCGAGGCTCGAACTTTTAACCGCCGTGCCTCGGCGCGGTCTTCTGGCAGTTCACCATCGTTGAGGTTGCGGACGAGTGAGTTAAACCAAGCAGTCGCTGGATTGATGGGAAATAGGGCCGATACTGTCAGCTCATTTATGCTTGGTTTAGGGACATATTCAATCGGAACCGACCGAGGTATGTCTTTCTCATCCGCTGAGGCAAGCTTTGCTAACAGGTCGGCTTTGGCGTTGTCGGTTCTGGGTATTCGAATTACTTCACATTTCTGGAATCTGCCGATCAATTCTTTAGCCTTTTCCATGTACGCCTTTAGCTGCTCTTTCTGAATTTGATAAACACCGGAAACTTGGTTAATAACTAATTGTGAGTCGCTGAAAACGTTCAAATGGGTCACGCCTAGACTCACGGCGAGTCTAAGGCCTAACAGTAAGGCTTTGTATTCTGCTGTATTGTTGGACGCTTGAAAGCCGAGTCGTAAGGCATATTGCATACAAGTTTGGTCGGGAGTTTCTAACACTACCCCTGCCCCGCTTACCTTCGAGTTGGATGATCCGTCGACAAATAGCTTCCAGGGTGTCGGCCCGAGAGAGGAAGAAGCCTCAGGTACATTAATTTCCTCTGATTCAGGTATACTGTCGGGATTAGGAACCACTTCGATAAGGAAGTCGGCGACGGCCTGTCCTTTTAAGGCTGCCCTGGGCCTGTAATGTATGTCAAATTCGCTTAATTCGACTGCCCACTTTGTAAGTCGGACGGAAGCTTCTGGCTTTTGGAGAATCTGACGGAGTGGTAAGTCGGTCATAACGACAATGGTATGGGCCTGAAAGTATGGCCGAAAGCATCGTGATGAAATCACAAGAGTGAAGGCTACTTTTTCGAGCTGAGAATACCTCGTTTCTGCTGGTAGTAAGGCTTTGCTGACGTAGTAGACTGGCAGCTGCTTCCCTTGACTCTCTCGTATTAAAGCCGAGCTTACCGCGGCCTCAGACACGGCCAATATAACAACAACGCTTCACCAGTCTCGGGCTTAGATAGCAGCAGTGGGGATCCGAGGTAAACTTTCGGATCTTGAAATGCTTTCTCACATTCGTCCGTCCACTCCATCGTCTGTCGTCCCTTCAATTGCTTGAAGAACGGGAGACACTTGTCTGTGGCTCGGGAAAGGAAACGATTGAGCGCGGCCACTCTTCCTGTCAACGTTTGAACATCTTTAATTGTTTTAGGAGATTCCATTTCGAGTAAGGCTTTGATTTTCTCGGGATTCGCTTCGATTCCTCGCTGACTAACGAGGAAACCGAGAAATTTTTTCGAGCTCACGCCAAACGTGCACTTGCTAGGATTTAGCTTCATTTTATATTTACGCAGAGTCAAGAACATTTCTTCCAAGCCCTTCTCATGGTCGTTTGCCTGTTTACTTTTGACGAGCATATCGTCAATATAAACTTCCATCGTCCGACCTATTTGCCGAGGGAACATTTTGTTCACAAACCGCTGATACGTTGCTCCGATATTCTTTAATCCAAACGGCATCACTCGGTAACAGTAAAGGCCTTTGTCGGTGACAAAGGCGGTTTTTGATTTATCATTCTCGTGCATTACAATTTGATTATAGGCTGAATAGGCATCCATAAAACTTAACAGTTCATGACCCACGGTACTATCAACCAGCTGATCAATTCGAGGAAGAGGGAAGCTATCTTTGGGGCAGGCTTTGTTTAGATCCGTATAGTCTATACAAACTCGCCACTTCCCATTGGCTTTCTTTACGAGTACGACATTGGCTATCCATTCTGGATAGTATACCTCTTCGATGAATTTGGCTTTAAGAAGCTTGCCGACTTCCTCTCCAATGATAGCGTACCTTTTCGGGCCGAGAGGACGATGCTTCTGTCTGATGAGTCTGTAGGTTGGGTCGATGTTGAGTCGGTGTGTTATGACCGAGGAATCGATCCCAGGCATGTCTTCATGACTACAGGCGAAGATATCGGCATACCGTCGTAGCAAGGTGATCATCCGTTCTTTAAGAGGTGGGCTCAAAGATGAGCCGATTCGGACTACTCTTGAAACGTTCGTCTCGGTTAAAGGCACCGAGACGAGTTCTTCCATTGGTTCCTCCCGCTCGTGAGATCCGATACGGGGGTCCAACGATTCAATCGTCGAAACCTCAGTCGGGGCCTTTACTGCGGTGGCATAGCACTTTCGAGAATCTTGCTGATCTCCTTTCACTATCCCTACTCCCGACTCGGTCGGAAATTTTATCGAAAGGTGGTAGGTAGACACCACGGTTTGAAGGAGGCTTAGAGACGGTCGGCCGAGTATGGCGTTATACACCGACGGTTGGTCCACGACCAGGAAGTCGACCATCACGGTCCTTTAATGGGGCGCAGTTCCGGCGGTGAGCGGCAGCGAGACGATTCCCTCTGGAAGTACCTGTCCACCAGAGAATTCGATGAGCGGGGTTCGTACAGGCCGTAGTACCGACCGACCTATGCCCATTTTGTCGAATGCTTGGACGAACAGGACATCCGCTGATGACCCTGTATCCACTAGTATCTGGAATACTTTTCTATTCGCGATGGTGAGGGTGACTACGAGCGCATCATCGTGAGGATGATGAATGCCTCGAGCATCTTCTTCAGTGAACGAGATACAATATTTCTCTCGTTTCTTCTCCTTAGGAGGCCGAGATAGCAGGAGAACTTCGAACTCGGGGCGATCGAGGCTTCTAGCATGGTTTCTTCGGGCGTTATTTGAGTCCCCGCCGCCTTGATGACCCCCGACGATCGTTCGGATTTCTTCTTGGGGCCGCTCTTCACTCGTTCCTGCTGCGACGCCGGTCCCTACTGTATGTTCTCTTAACCGACCCTCTTTAATCAGCCGCTCAATCTCGTCCTTCAAGTGATAACAGTCACTCGTGTTGTGACCATGGTCCCGATGGTAGTGGCAATATTTGTTCTTATTCCGACGATACGGATTCCCTCGCATTTTCCGCGGCCAGTTGACGAAGCCCTCGGTCTTGATCTCCATTAGTACTTGTTCAGGAGATTTGTTTAGGAGGGTGTATGTAGAGAATCTTCTGTCTGGTCGCTTTCCTGGCCTGCTGTCGTCTCGCCCCCGATCGTCTTTTCACTTTTTCCCTCCGGCCGAGTCGGCTTCTTTTTTGGCCGACTCTTTCGCCGATGGTTTCGTGTTATGGATCTTCTCTCTTAGGAGTCGCGTCTCTTCCGCATCGGCATATTTGTCCGACCGAACCATAAACTCGCCCAGAGTATCGGGTGGATTTTTGTCCAGTGACGCCAAAAAAGGCTTATCCCTGACTCCCTGCATGAGAGCGTTGAGAGCTGTCTCCTCAGAATGCTTTCGAACTTGCAGGGACTCGAAATTGAAGCGTTTAATGTACTCCTTTAGTAGTTCTCTTTCCCTCTGAACTATGTTGTTCAGATGCGCGGGAGGCTTCAGTTTCTTTTTTCCGCCAATGAAATTGCTGAGGAAGGCGTCACTGAGTTCGGCGAACGACTTTATCGACCTGGGTTTCAATTGCTTAAACCAAAGTCAGGCTACGTCAATCAAGGTCAGAGAAAACGCTCGGCACATAACAACGTCCGAGGCGTCGTGCAATTCCATGTAAGTCCGGAAGCATTCAAGATGCTCTGTTGGATCAGTTTTTTCAGAAAAATGAGTTATTTGGGGTAAGCGGAACCTTTCCGGCAACCGAGCCCGCATTACCTCGTCCACAAACGGAGAAGCTTTTTCTTCGTGTTTGGTCGGATCTGAGTTCCGACCGTGCTTTATATCCGTCATCTCCTTTTCCATCTTCTCTCGGACCTCGTTCTTGAAGTCCTGTATATCAGCCTTCTAGGGTTCGGCGCTCTCTGTCGTTTCTTTAGCGTCCGCAGGTAGCCGACTTCGCCTCCTCTAATCTATTCTATGCCTTAGATCAGAGGGAGGCAAAATGGTTGTTGCTGAACGGGCAGGCGCTGGGTGACTTGGTTCTCGAGGTTGACTCGGTCGTCTGGGCGACTGTGGCGCGGCAGGCTGCGCTACAGACGCTGGCGGATGAACTTGTGCCGACTCCTAGCGCTGCATCTGCTGGTTGCACAGTTGTTCCAGCATGTGTTTCATGGCAGCCATCTCGGAACGCATTTCTTAAACCTCGCGATCCAGGTGTGCGTTCTCTTGATTAGGCTGGCTTGTAGTCACAGGCGGTGCTTCCGGGGGAGCTCCCTGAGCTATGCTAGCAGCGGCCTCCCCAGCTTCATCTGGGTCCGTCCTTCTTGTTCTTGCCATTCGAATAGTTGGAGAAAATAACTTTTTGTCCGATTCCCACAGACGGCGCCAAACTGTTGCAGTGTTCTTATGGGATGGTTTCCTCAAGGTGGGCCCTCCTTCACCTGCACGGACAACAATGTCAAGGGAACCCTGGCTAGAGCCGGGGAACCTCCGATGCTTAAGTCAGTTATCTGGTCAATAGCCAAGAGCTTGTCTCGGTTAGAATTGCATACCTTCTTCTGTCCCAAGCTTAGAGATTTATACAGTTTGCCAACCCTTATCCTCAGAGGATTCTTCTCATGGGATTGCTCAGGATCCCGAGAATCTCGGGATCCGCTATCCGTATCCCTGGATTTTCGTAGAGCAGCATTTGTCCTCGTTCCGCCACTCTCTGTCTTGGCTGGATCTCGACCGACTCTGGGGGAGTCTCGGTCAGGTCGTGACCGACCCTGGGGGAGTCTCGGCCGACGCAGGAGGAAGGGTTCCTGGCCTTTCCACGGGCGGAATAATTTCGGTTTCTACCGGTCATTCCTTACTCCGTGACCGACAGAATCAACTCCTTGAGTGGGTCTTATTCTATCGGCTGAGTGGCTTTAACACGCTCGGCCTTTAGTGGGTTTATGCAGGCGAGGTCATCACTCTGACAGAGCGACTTTAATCGTGCTTGCTTACGCCTCCTGACTTATCCTCTGTCCTGTCGGTATTGTCTCGGATTCTTCAGGCAGTGTCAGCAAAACCGACCTACTCTTATCAACCGACCTACTCTTATCCGAGTCTCCGAGCTTGACCCGAGATTGACACATTTTTCCCCAACACTATACACCACTGAGCTGGCTGGTGTGTTGATGTCACCAAGTTATGTCGGTCCTACCATGAGCTATGTGTTATATCCAAACCATATCCATCCATTTGGGAAGCTCTTTGTACGGCTTGATCAGAAAAATAGGATAGACCCATTTTGAAGTTTTGGACCAATATGGTTTTAACTCTTCATACATGTCCACGTGACCTTATGAACATATTAGATGAAAAATAAATGTTATGGTAAGCCTTGCAAATGTTTTAACAGTAAAAATGAATGTCCCTGTTGCTGTTTGTGGTATGGTCCACTGCAGCTTTGTACATTAGTATTTTTGGTTTCATGCTCAAAACTATCTCACCAGGTGGATGAACGATGTAGATATAATAAATACAACATCGTGTGGCCCATGTAACTTTGATCTCTTTGAACCGTTCATACAAACCTTGAGGAGTGTCAGCTCTCATCTTCGCGCGACACGTACACACACTAGTCAGTTCGGTCATGTGTGGTACACCAGCCAATCTGTGATTCCGAGGTTTATTCATCCATTGTAACGTAAAATTTCGAGATACTAATTTAATACATTGTATCTGTTAGTCATAACCCACGTGTATAGATAAGCTGTGATATGATAGTTTGAGACTACATCATATCTTTTAGTCATAACACGTGATATGCGTGTTGTGTTCAGGTTGGAGCTGATTGCTTCGCGCCTGTCCTTTCAACCTAAAGTCAACTTAAAGCCCAAACCAGCCTCAATATGACACAACATTTGGGTTGGGCTAATCAAACTTGGTTGACCCAACCTAAGTTGCACTTAATTCACATTTCGTAACAATCTGCTTTTCAATTCAATGGTGAGAATCCTTTCCACTGTTTCACTTGGTGTGGTCCATTTAGCATCGGATCAGCCTCATTTTTTGGGCAGTGTCCTAAAATGGGTAACGCATATCAACGGTATGAATTTGCTGCAACACTACTTCGGAGCTCATTATGAAAAAAAAAAAAGTGATGAGTGGCGTGGTGACACATGTCATTGTGAAGCCAACCCTCCCCGCGCTTACGTAAGGGTTCTTGAACCATCTGTCCCCTCCAAACCACTAGGAATGTGGGCCTACGACCTAATTCAAATCGTTCAGCAGGTGGGTGTTTTGCATTGATCTTATCCAAGCTATCCATCTGACAAGTTTTGTAAGAAAAAAGAAAAGAAAAGTAAATAAAATAAATAACTTGCGTTGTTAACACAAGCCGCTATGAACCCTTGAACCCGTTAGAAAATCTCCATTAAACATCCGTATCTCATTACACCAAACTCCTTGGTATCGATCTTCATCATTTGGATAAGCCAAAATATCTAGTAACACATCAGTTTAGAAATCACCATTAAAAGTGGTGTCCTTCCTCATTTAATCGGTATCGGTAATACTGTTTATCAGCTATATTTTGATTCAAATTTTATAACAGGCATTCCTCTGTCACACATGAATCATGCATATATAGACCGGGCATTCAGGTATAGTGTTTTGAGATTTCTCCATGCATAAATAATTTCTTACATGAAATCACCATGAATGTTTGATTCCTGATTCATAACAGGTTCCAGTGGATCCTAACCTTATCTTTTCGCGTGTAAATTGGTCGTGAGCTTAAATAGATCTTCTCCAAAGTAGTCACCCAACTAAGGTATTTATCTTTTCATTTTGATCGACTAATTCAAACAAATTGCATACATGCTAGTTCAAGCCAACCCTCTTAGTCCGGTCTTGCCTTTGATCTCTCCCTCCTAAGCCAAGTAAGTTATCATTCCCTATTATAAATTTTATAAATAATTACCTTATATGAGTTAGAAATTGAAATGTTCTTGACTGGATTGATTTAGTGATTTATACAAATGTTGTTCTTCCATTTGATATTATAAACTATCCAGTCTTAATAATATATTTTATTAATGTAAATATGGACAATATACATATCATAACTTTGGTTACAGTATGTGAAAATGTAAGTCTGAATTAGATACATTGCTATCATGGTTTAAATCTAAATGAGTATAGACATTATTACTTTTAGATATTGATGCATAATTTGAACTGAAATCGTATCTCTATTTAATGTTGCTAATTTGATATGTTGTTATATGGTAGATAAGGTTGACTAGAAATCTTTAATTGTGAATCGATTTGAAAGTTATAAACTCATAAAATGTGTCATATGTAAACTATTTCAGTTTAATGGAAAGATTTAATGATTCTTACGGGTGCCCGAGGTCATTCTCAAAAGGATCGACACGATATGGGTACTCTACTTAGGGTCATTCCCGAAAGGATCAACATGGGTGCTCTGCTTAGGGTGATTCTCTAAAAGATATATACACAGCGTGCTCTACCCTGAGCTTTTTTCTCTAAAAGTTTGTATCGATGCTCTGCTGAGGGTCATACCCTAAAAGGATTAAAATTAGTTATCTGTTGTAGATCATCCCTTAAAAAGATCAATACACATGGATGTTTCACCCACTCTTATTCTTAATATCTAAGAAAAAGTTGTGTTAGAACAATTTATTTCTTTATATTCATGAATGGCGAATGATTAATTGTGATTTTAAATCCAATACTTACCTTATTTTGATCGATGTGTTGGGCTTATATTTAGTAACATTTGTGAAGCTTTTAACTCGAGATTGATACAATCGTATTAAGTTGTCAACTCATTATATTTTAACCATTTCAAGATATGAATATTTCAAAACTGCAAGATGCTACTATTAGTATTTGGAGTATTGGATGTGATTGGATGCACATGATATGTCATTCTGCATAGAATTAATTTAAATTTCTTTTAAAGTTATGAATGTTATAAAGCCTTATACTTGATTAATAATTATCTTACTTTGAGTTAAGTTAAATAATCATGGATTGATGTAGTGATAGACTATAGAATTATTTATCTTAGTATATGGTTTAGATTTCAAATTTTGTGGAATATGTTAGGAAGAAATGAAATGAGTACTTTACCTTTTTCATAAATCACGAGTTTGGAACGTGGGTCTTAGATACCTTATTTGATATTCGAATTTTAGAGCATGACAGATTGTATACTAAGTTACTTAGAATGCTTTTATCATACTCTTTTGGGACCATCGTGAATGCATATGGTTTATTCATGTCATCCCTTCATTTTTTCAGCTCATTTTAGGAGTTGGCCCAAAATTGAAGTATATTTAAAGCTGAAGTGGACCACACTATAGGAAAGAGTGGGAATAATGATTTCAACCATTCAAATCTTGCTAGGGCATACAATAATGCTTATTTGTCATCTAATCTATTCATAAGATCACGTGAATATGAATGAAGGGAAAACACAAATGTCAACTTGATCCAAAACTTCTGTTGGTCCCCAGGAAATTTTCAACGGTAGACATTCAATTCACACTATTTGTTATAATGTGGTTCACTTGAGTTTTTGATATCCTCCATTTTCGGGCTCAAGCTTGAAATTAGCTAATAATATAATTGAATAGAGAGGATAAAATATACAAATCACAGTGGATCCCACAAAGTTTACTTAGTAGGTGGATGGTGTTTAGCGCATGGTATTTGATGGGACCAAGTGGGATGGAATTGCATTTGGTCCCATTCAAGTTCCATCCAGGTTTGGGGAGGATGAGATGGGTCGTAATTAGGTGGGATAGAATTGCATCTGATCCCATGTGGGATTTCCATGGATTCTGAAATCCACTATACATGTGGTCATACATTAATGCATGTGTTTTATCCATGCTGTTCACCGATATCGCCCTTTGCACATGACATTGTAGTTATATACAAGTAACTAACATCCCTTGTGAATTTGGTTTGTTGATTACAATTCATGGCCCACAAACAGGTTTTTATTTAATCTAGTGTTTTTTCCATAGCTAGAATTTTATTCCAAACATGGGATTGGATGGGCCAAATTCCATGAGATTTCCATATATGCAATCATTGTGCAATAATAGTATTAATCCAATCTAATACAATTCCATACCCTTTAATCCCACCAACCAAGCAAGCCCTCAGCATACCCGATCCGTTTCCAGTTGCACTCCCCGTGCATGTGGAAGGGCGTAAGTGGTCATGAACATCAAAGCCAGCAAGAAAGGTCATGAACATCAAAGCCAGCAAGAAATGAAATTCTGAGCGGATGTTCAGGTGCACCTCCGTTCTTAGCAAGATATTGTCCTGTACGCAGATTTCCTGTGAAAGCCTTTGAAAGGATGTTACGGGGCAGGGTTGGGGCCTACTTAAATGTTTGTGAGAAATCCACCCGGTCCCTCCTTTTTTCAAGCTCATTTTAGGACGTAGGATTAAAAGTGAGTAGTATCCAAGACGTAAGTGGACTACACCATAGGAAACAGTGGAAATACAGTAAGCAACGGTGAAGCATTTTTATGGTCACAAAAGCTTTATTTCAGGCTGTCTTTTCGGTGTTTTCACTTTACCCTTTTGAAAATGAATTTATAAATGGTTTAGATGGTAGATAAACATCAGGATGGAACTCGAGATGGTTTCAATGGTAGGAATTTTCTTTCCCAAATTTTCCTCTCGTGTGAACCGCTTGAACTCCGGATCCACATTATTTTCTTATTTTCTGTCGGCACGTCTTAAAATGAGCACAGATGGATAGAATGCTTCTCAGATACATACATTGCAGTGGCCCCACCCAGCATCCTTGCAAATCTTTCACAGGAAATCTGCGTGGAAAGTCCTTTTAAATGTAGGAAGCGGATTGCGTCCCCCCTCCCCACCGAACGGGCTGTGGGTGGGCCCACCGTGATCTATTCATTTATCCACACCGTTCATACCTTCTCTCGGATTATTTTAAGGTATGTGCTAAAAAATGAAGCACATCAAACAATCAAGTGCACCACACTACAGACAACTCTTGCATTTAATGATGTGTGCAGTTAATGCAACCCAAGCTTATTATTTGGTGTGGTCCACTTAATTCTTTGAATATGCCTCATTTTTTTTACATGCATTAAAATGATTCGAGAGAAGGGAATAAAAGATGGCTAGAAATTGGGGTGTTTCACTCTTGTGAAAGGCCGCACAATACGGAACAAAAGATGGCTAAAACGTTTCGTAGCTGTCCATTTGTTTTATACAGTGTGACCCACCTAAGCAGTGAAGATTCGGAAGTGAATTGCTTGGTGGTGTGTTGATGTAACTAAGTGAGCCGCATGATGATGTATGTGTTACATCCACTCTGTCAGTTCAATTTGAGAGATCGTTTTAGGGCATGGACCAAAAAACGAGCCAGATTCAGAGCTCAAGTGGACCACATTATATAAAAAAGTGGAGCCTACCCTTGAAAACCTGGCCAACCTGTTCATAAGGTCACACAGACCTGGATGCAGGGAAAACTCAAAAATCAGTTTGATCCAATACTTCAGTGGCCCCAAGCGGTTTTTCAAGGGTAGACATTCAATCTACACTGCTTTCTGTTGTGTGGTCCACTTGAGCGTTGGATCTACCTCAAGTTTGGGACACACCGTGTAATGATCTCCCATAATGGATTGATGCTGTGGTTATAACACATACATCATCGTGGGCCCACAGAACATGGTGACGTCAATGTTAAAAAGTGTGGTGTATGGATTACTCATTTTAAATTATAATCAGCATGCAATTTTATTTTAAAAAATAGAAGAATAACACGAAGTCAAAAGATTCATTTGCTGAAACCAAATGTTTCAAAATATACCATTTTTGTAACACGAAGTCAAAAGATTCATTTTCTGAAACCAAATGTTTCAAAATATACCATTTTTGTAACACAAAGTCAAAAGATTCATTTTCTGAAACCAAATGTTTCAAAATATGCCATTTTTGTTTGGAACCTTTGAATATTTATTTGTATTTTATCACGCGACTACCTGTTTCAAATAAAAAAATAAAATTTGTTTGCATGGTGCGGAGGTTACAACCAGTGGAGCCGTCTGTTGAATTTCTTTCGTGGCCACTACAACTCAGGGGCGACCCCAACTACCCAACCAGATATGTGGCCCATCAAATGAAAGGCCCTAGTTAGGCTTAGTCTCAACAATCTTCTTCTTGATGAGATCAGTGATCTAAGCCTGAGTCTGACTCATATACAGCTTATGCACTGTATAATTTCTGGCCTGTGGTTAGGCTTGGGATGTTTTGAGGCCTAGGTAATGATAAGGTTACATTAGGGCTGTCAATCTCTGTCCAAGCCCGGTTTGCATATCTGAACCTAAGCCCAAATCCAGCCCAGGCCATGTCAGGCTGAAATAGTCGAGCCTGAGTCTGGCCGGGACATTTACACGAAACTCAACTTGAGTCCTGAGCCTGAGCCGTGAATATCTCCGTGTATAAATGAGATTTTGGTGTGCCTTGTGTGTGAGAGAGAGGGAGAGAATGAAAGAAAATAGATAAAATTAGGTTTAGAAAAGACCTATCAGACCTGGCCAATTTTATGAGCTTTTTGGGATGCTAAGCCTGAGTCCAGCCCGAATTACAATCGGGCTCCTGATATAAGCCCAAGCTTGACCGTCGGGCTTAATACACAACCCAAACCCAGCCCATTACGGGCCAAACCCAAAGGCCTGTCGGGACTACCCGACCCATTGACAACCCTAGGTTACATTCATGAGAATTCCATGAATAAATATATACATGTGTTAATAATGGTCTAATAAGCCACATGAAGTTTAATACTCCAATTAGACAATGCAGATTGACAGTATTGTGGAGCTATACCTTGAAAAACTAATATGAGTCCAATCTACTGGCCATGCGGGTTTGATTAGGGCTGGAATTCAAGCGGGTTGGTGCTCAACCCTAGCCTAACCTAAGGTTCCTATACCTCGACCCTAACCCAATCCAACCCAACCTCGGGTTGAGAATTCTCAACCCAAGTGGACTCAATTAGGTTGGTCGGGTGAATATATGCAAATATTTTTGTTATTACATTACTCTATTACATTTTCAATACACATCTTCTTTTTTTCTACCTATGATTTTATTAATTATATATTTAGTTATTTATCGTAAAAAAAATTATTTTTTCTAAACAAATAAGCTAGAATATAAGACAACTACTCCTTTAAAAGTCATGTGGTGTAGCATGCAATCTATTTGGGAGAGGAAAATCTAATGTATCTCGTTAGCTTTGAGTCATCGAAATGATGTGGACCAATGAAACCTGATGGCATGGAAATTTATGTGCCTTCAACACAGACGATCCACACTCTATTATAATTTATAACTTATATATTAATCAAGTTCAGGTTGGATCGGGCAACCCGAGACCTCAACCCGAGCTCGACCCAAGTTTTATTGGGTTAGTGTTTATACAATCCAAGCCCGAGACCAAACCCGATACATCTTGCTTAAGCCCAACCCAATGTTGGGTTGATCATTGGTCGGTCGGGTTGAACTCGCCCAACTTTCAGCCCTAGGTGTGACAACAATGATCACTATCATAAATCATGATGACCAAGTGTCTTTGGCAAACAAAATATTGTATTTTAATTAGTATGTGATGCTACTTTAAATATATATAAATACAAGTTAAGTAGAGGAGTAATTCCTCTTATAATCCGTAGGAAGGCAAGATTGGATACAACCGTGATTGACTAAAGGATATGGTTGCGATCCACGAATCCCAATATCTTGTTGTGGCACGTTTTAGTATAGATATGTGATCATTATATGATTAAAGGAACGGTCATTATATTCGAGTGAACTAACTTGAGTCAAGAAGAAATCTCTTCATCATTTAAAAGCAATAATGGCCAATAAAAGCAAGTATGGCTTGGTCGTTTCACGAAGATCGGTTGATTCTTGTAAGTGCCAATAGTGGATTCATTGTTTTCCTAAGAATTGGTTTATAGTAAGATCTATCAGATTAAGAACTCATGAAGTGAATTTTTTTTAATAGGTTGAGCACTTAAAATGTTTTAATATGATTTACAAAAGTTTTCAACCGTTGAAACTATTTTGGCCACACTAGATGATGATTTGAGGACTTAGATCTAATAGTCCACTATCTGATCGGCATGGGATATAGGTCTTTAGTGGATGGATATCATCATCGAAAGAATGGATCATATGCACATGCATGAATAATGCAGTTACAAGTCTAATTATTGTGCAAGGTATGTAGGAATATGTAAGATGGTGGAGTATCATAACTTTTACACCCTAAATCGTAAATCTTTTCTTGTATACAGTAAATCCAGAGAGAAGAAAGAGGCTAGCGAATGAAGCCTTCCATCTCTCTCTCAAGCGAATGAAACCTTTCATATCTCTCTCTCTCTCATCCATGAGTGGGATGGGCAAGGCTCTGTGGGGCTCACCATGATTTAAGTATTTTATCCATACTGTTAATCATTTTTATATGATTATTTTAAGGTATGGAACAAAAATTGAGTTAGTTTCAGGGCTTAAGTGGATCAGAAAGTGGGGATTGAACGTCCACCATTAAAAACTTCTTGGGAACTGGAGAAGTATCAGATCAAGCTGAAATTTGTGTTTTCACTTCATCCAAGTCTTCATGACCTTATTAATAGGTTGGGTGGTTAAAAAACATCACGGTGGCCCTTAGAAAGGTTTCAATGGTGGGTGTCACTATCACTACAACTTCCTTTGATGTGGTCCATTGGAGCTGGTTATTAGCTTCATTTTTTGTATAATACTTTAAAATGATCTGATAAAAGCGATGAACAGTGTGGATAAAATATTTACATTACAGTAGACCCCACAAAGCCCTACATGGATGGTAGGATGCAATCTGCGTCCCCATGAGTGAGTGTGGGGTCCACCTTTTGGACACAAAGCATATCACCTTAGCCCTATCTTAAGTTTTTTTTTTTACTTTTTTTAACACCAAGGTCTTGGTATCAACTCCCTAGTGGGGGTGGCTAACAGTGATGTGTGAGCTGACAATGTGGTGTACTAACAAACTAAGAAAAAATAAAAAAAAAGGTTTTCCGTGTGAGCTCCCACTCTCCCTCCATTCGTGATAGATCGGGAAGAGAGCTCCTACATTGGATGGATAGATTGATTGAGCAAACTGGTAGACCACACTAAAGTTGTAATCATACCCAAAACATGTAAGGAGTGGCGTGCTTGGACTGTGAGTATTTGGTTGGACTTGGAATTATATATGGAAATCTCGAGTTGAGGATGGTATATTAATGCATATCAAGGTACATAACACGCCAGCACTCTCCCACGTGTGGAGGGATGGATACTCACACTCACACCATAAATAGTCAGGGCTAATAATGAGTTTATCCTTTTCACTTTGGCCCCAAACATACCTTGCGTTCTCATTGGGCTGTCAGGAGTTGCTGAGAATTCGGGTTAAAGGCAATTTGTTTGTTGAACACCCATACAGTGAATCTTGGACGTAGGCATACGATGTGGGCCCCGTTTGATTTGATGGTTTAGGATATAGTGTGGTCAGGTCTGGAGGCCCTCTTTTTACGAGTCTGATCAGTGTACAAGGTACACTTGGCTAGGCTGTCATGGCCTGAGTCCAGCCTGTTTTGGACCCAGTTTGTCTGAGGCTTGCCTACCTCCTGAATTGTGGAGCCATTACTAATTACTCTGGACATAAACCCAGCTCGAGGGACGTAAACATTGTTGGGCTGAGCATTTCCTCTGGTGGGCTCAGAGCGGGTAGAGCTAAATTCCTTATAATAACGGGCTGGGACTTGCCAGGACTCAGGTCCTTGGCGCATGGGTTCGGCCTGGCCTGGCCTATTTGCCACCCTACTTACAAAGTTGACATTGTATGGTATGTTTGGATGCCACCCAATTTACAATTTTCACGGCTGGCAAGGTGTTGATTGACCGCTTCTGACCCACATGCTTACAGATGTCATGTGTTTGGAAGTACTAACTGTTCATCAAACCAGCCGTTACAAGAAAAAAAATAAAAACTTTCCCATTGAAATTTCAGGCCAGTTGGAGACATGAGTGCGCCGTAACTTAGGTTCATCCCTGCCATTTGTATGCTTTCAAATTTCAAAAGGCATTTTTAGTGGTGCACCCAAACACGTCAGTTTGCAAAATGCATCCTAGAAATAGCTATTATTAATTGAACATGTTTCCGTCAACTGTCCTTCATCTCCAGTCATTTGGCCACGGGCCCCACATGACTGATTTAGACTATCCATTTAGTGGGGCCTACCATGGAAGTTCCATGGTTCAATAGTCGTACCTGTTGGGCAACTCCACATGTTTGAAATGTTGAAAAATCTTAAATTTAATGTTGCTCGACCAGTCGTGGGTCAACCACGACCGGTCATAGGAGCTGATCGACTGGTCGTGGCTTGCACGACTTGAAGTCCAGCGAGCTCAATTTTTTGGTTTCCGAGATTCACGACCAGTCGAAGGGCTGGCTCGACCAGTCGAAGGGGTCCCACGACCAGTCGTAGACTCGGCTCGACTAGGTGTAGTTACATATATTCGTTTCTGAATTTGACGCGGATTACGGATTTTTGAGTCCTTTTGCAACTGAAATGTGGAAGGGAAGTTGCCTAAACTATAAGTACGTATTCCTAGAGCTTTTCTAGGATATGAGAAATTATTCTAAGGCTTTCTAAAGGGGTTCTAAGGAAATTTAAGAGTGTAGTAAGGGTGATATTCGAAGTTGTTCGAATCGGGTAAGTCCTCTCTCTTTATAATTTCTATTTTCATAGTGGAGATCTGTCGCTTTGTGCTGTGGTTTTTTTCTCGTAAGGATTTTCCACATTAAATCTGTGTGTTCTCTTGTATGTGCTTGGTGCCATTGAATTATTATCCTAGATCTAGATCTGTGTGATTCCGCATGTCGAAAATCCCAACAAGTGGTATCAGAGCTATCGTTGGGGCATAGATCTGAATCTGAGAGATTAGTAATAATGGTGAGCACTAGGTATGAGATTGAGAAGTACTCGGGAAAAAATAATTTTGAGTTATGGAAAATCGAGATGATGAGTTCCTTAATCAAGCAAGACGAAAATGGTGCTCTTGAGCGGAAGTCTACTATGACTGATGCTGAGTGGAATACTCTTGATAAGAAAGCTTTATCATCGATCTGTTTATATCTCACGGATGAGGTTCTCTACAATGTCATGAGGGAGAAAACTGCGGCTAAGTTATGAGTGAAGTTAGAGGATATTTATACGAAAAAATCCTCTGAAAATCGCCTGCATTTGAAGCGACAGTGGTATAACTTCAAGATGGCAAAGGGTGGAGATCTGGAGGCTCACATTAGCAACTTTAATAAATTAGTTTGCAAATTGCTGGATATGGAGGAAGTAATGAAAGATGAATAACAAGCATGTATGTTGCTGAATTCTCTTCCGGTGTATTATGAGTCATTCAAGGACACTATGTGCAGCATGAATAAAACTCTAAGTGTCGACACGGTTATCTCAACCCTTCAAGGGAAGGCTATGAGACAGCTAAACAGCAACATGGAGACATCTTTTGATGCACTGTTTACAGTGGGTAGAAATTCTGGACAAGGTACAGGTTCTTCAGGTTCTAGATCCAAATCTAAGGGCAAGGACAAAGGAAAAGTAAAGTACTGAAACTGTGGGAAGGAAAGACATGTGAAGAAGGATTGTGAAAATCCTAAATCGAATAGGAAAGATTCTGAGGCTTCATGCAGGAGGCCAAGGCTGTCATGTCAGATGGACATGATGGTGATGTTTTATCTGTGTCTTCGCTCAGACGGTCATACGATAATCGTAAGGACGAGTGGATACTAGACACAGGGGCATCTTTTCACATGACTTCTCATCGAAGTTGGTTCACCAGCTATAGGGAGTGCGATGGTGGACAGGTATTTATGAACAATGGCATTGCCTGTAATATTGTAGTTATTGGCTCGGTGCGCATCAGGATGTTTGATGGCGTGAAGCGTACCTCGACAAATATGAGTCACGTTCCTAATTTGAAGCAGAATCTTATTTCTCTTAGTGTGCTTGAGGTAAAAGAATGCAAGTACACAGGTATTGATGGTGCTCTTAAAGTATCTAAGGGGGCACGAGTAATTATGAAAGCGCAACGACTCGATTAAATGTACAGGTTGATTGGGAGCACTTCGAAAGGTGGAACTGCAGTGGATGTAGTAGATTTCACCTCTGCACATGTGTGGCATGTTAGGCATGACTACATGAGCGGGCAGGGCAGGAAGGCTGAGGCGCGCGGACAGGGATACAGAATAAGTGGAGCAGCCACTTGTGAGAAGAATCATACGGCATGATTGTAGAATATCGACGAGGTACATGGATGACTCCAATATCGCATGGAGATTCATTTTTTATTCAGATGGCTCTAGGTAAGCCTGGTGCTGAGAAATGAAAGGTGACTATGAGCGATGTGATGGATTCGTTGTACCAGACCGACATATGGGAGCGGGTGGAGCTTCCAATGGATCGGAGAGTGGTTGGATACAGGTGGATCTTCAAGAGGATACAACATAAATACAGGGCGAGGTTGATAGCGAAGGGTTATGCTCAGAGAGAAGGGATCGACTTCTCAGAGATATTTGCGCCGATGGTATAGCAGATATCTATTAGATCCGTAATTAGCGCTGGTTGGCCAATGTGATCTTGAGCTGGAAAGATGGATGTGAAATTTGCACTTATGTAAGGGAAAGTGAAGAGCAGATCTACATGAAGCAACCAGAGCGGTTTAAAGTTAAAGGGACTGAGAAAAGACTTTGCGGGAGATCGTGGTTCAACCTGTCGCCTAGGCAGTGGTTTGATTCCTTCATGGATGAAGGATCGGGGGGCTACAAAGATGGTTCTTGGCATTGAGACTGAAGGAGGAGTAGGCTTTGGTAATCACAGGAGGAATACCTTTTGTGTAGGTATTGATCAAGGATGTGATGGGCCAGGTAAAGCCAAAGAGCATTCCCTATGCATCTCTTCTCAAGTTTTTCTTCATGACATGTCTCAAAACAGATGAGAAAAAGCAGGATATCACATAGGCCTTATTTGAATGCGGTTGACAGTGTGTGTCATGGTCTGGATTAGACTGATTATTTCACAGGCTATTAGTGTTGTGAGCAAGTACCCCAGTAAGCAATATTGGGTAGTGGTGAGATGGTAAGAAGACTACGTCTTTCCTTTTGAAAGGACAAGAGCAAAGGTGGTTGAGCACGTGGACTTTGATCTGGCAGTCATACTCACCTGATCGTTCCTACAGAGAAGTTCAAGTTCTATACAACTTCTCTGGACTTGGCGATGACGTTAAAGAATGATGAAGTGTGCACAAGAAGTTATGATGTGATGCAGAGATAAGAGAAGAGGTTAAGGAGCTACACAGTTGAAGATTGAAGATTTGGTGGAGATTGTTGAAAAATCTTAAATCTGATGTTGCTCGATCGGTCGTGGGTCAACCACGATCGGTCGTAGGAGCTGCTTGACTAGTCGTGGCTTGCACGACTCGAATCCAGCGAGCTCAGTTTTTTGGTGTCCGGGATTCATGACCGGTCGAAGGGGTCCCACGTTCAGTCGTAGACTCGGCTCAACTAGTCGTAGTTATGCAGATTTGTTTCCGGATTTAATACGGATTACGGATTGCGGATTTTTGAGTCCTTTCGCAACTGGGTTGCGGAAGGGAAGTTGCCTAAACTATAAGTAGCTATTCCTAGGGCTTTTCTAGGGTATGGGAAATTTTTCTAAGGTAAGGGTGAGATTCGAGGTTGTTCGAATTGGGTAAGTCCTCTCTCTTTGTAATTTCTATTTTCATAGTGAAGATCTATTACTTTGTGCCGTGATTTTTTTTCCGTAAGGGTTTTTCACGTTAAATCTGTGTGTTCTCTTGTATGTGCTTGGTGCCATTGAATTACTATCTTAGATCTACATCTGTGTGATTCCGTAGGTAAAATCCCCAACACGAAAATTACAATGCTCCTCAAACTCGCCATCACAAAAAAGACACTCCAATGAAATTAAGGCCGTTCGCATACTTGGGTAAGCCACAATCTTAGGTTCATCCTAGCCATTGGTATACTTTCAATAGTAGATGGAAAAATCCGTCGTTTTCCGATTTTTTATTGGCATCCAAACAAGCCTTAAGTTTGCAGAATGCGTCCAAATAATCCATATCGTCAAACACCGGCGGGTGGAACAAGCCCATGGGCCTCAAGGCCCAGATAAACTAAGGCCAGGAACTTGGGATCGTCCAATCAGAGAAATTTTTAGGCCCTTGTTTATAAGTGCTGGTTCCCACCTCTCACCTCTTCGATCACTTGCTTCGTGTATGGCATTGATTGAGGAGACCCACTGAATGGACGGTAGGGATCGTTCATTTTGCAATCTGCAGGCCCTACCGTTGATGGGCCTCCATGCAAAAGAATACAGAACGTGCAATCATAGCTGTTCGATTTCTTCCCTTGAAAAGGACAATGAAAATAAAAGTCCATTCTCCAGTCTGACATGCCACATTTTCTAAATGATGGTGACTCATCAACTGTAAACTTGGCACACGTGTATGGCAATCCAGACCGTCCAAATCACAGGCCCTGTTGTTGAGGGTGGAGCATAGTGCAAAAAACCACAGATTTTACAATCTCAGCCAGTGGATTTTGCCAGTTGAATTTGGACTACTGACGAATTTATTTCTGCCATTGATATGCTGGGCTCACCGGACATTGAGAATTTTCAGACGAGACGATTTGGATTGCTCATTGACGATACATATTCACCTGTAAACTTGACTAGGCCCACCATTTCAGTGCCATGAAAATCGTCCGATTAAAGGTGCCATTCAGTACACGCATCCAAGTCTGGTGTGTGGTGAACTCGAACAATAAAATGGACAGTCTGCAGTCAGAGGTTGAAAGCATGCTCATCGGATGGCTAGGCTTCTCTAATGGCTAAGATTTTTGTGTGGGCCTGTGGGCTTTTTAATGGACCCATGTAGGGCCAGGTTTCGGCACAACTTTACGGCGTTTAAGTTTAGAGGTCCAATGGCCCGTTATTAGTCTCCGCTATATAACAAAATCACATATGATATCTGTTGTTATAGTTAGACTTTGTGTGGTCCATTACATTGTATATATTTATTTATTCAATCGTATTGAGATTTTCTAATGTTTGACCGTATGGATTAATTGATTCATGATGATGTATGTAAATAGATATTTTGTTTGGCCATCTCATCATGATGTGGCCAATATTCATTAATTAAATGCTTGGCCTCCTTCTTGCATGGTGTAGACCATTATGCAAAGGTGCATGTACATGTGAGATGTATCTCTACCCTAATTTATAAGATCTTAAGATGAGATTTCACATAGATTGGTACGATTGGCTTTATGCCCGATCAAATTGTGTAAGACTATATATTGTAATAAGAAAATATTATTAGGCGATAGTTTGGATCCCGATAAATTGATTAGCTTTAAATGCCACATCAATTTTATTCCAATCATTGCACAGGCATGCTTGCCCATAAACGACTCTTGTGTTCTTATTACCCTGTGATATATGACAAGGTCACTTGAAGTAATGCTACTTTGGGGTGCATATGTAAAGTCATGTGCAGGAATTTGGCTAGGTTGTTGGGAAAGTTACCAAACCAATATCTGGCCACATAAATGGGTTAGGAGGAAAATCTTAGATGATTACTTGGCAGTAATGATACATAGTAGACTTATTTAAGGCACTGGATCAAATGAACAGTCAAATTTTATCACCAATTATTTTTCAAAAAAAAATATTTATATATTATTATATCAAAATCTTCAATCGATTCAAGGTTCAAATGTGCATAAATAAAATCTATTAAATATTAAAAGTAAATAAATGTTTGTCATGAATGGAGCATTAAAATTTGTACACATGCTAAATGAAAATAAAAGTGCTCCATATAAGGTAATCAAATCAATAATATAAGATGAGCAGTTCGGGATTGAGACAGATTATTTCTAGTTTAGTTATGGATTTGGTTCAATGTTATCCCCTAATAAGGAATGGTCGTCGTAGAGGTTTCACCTTGGATTTACTTTATTGGAAGGGGTAGATTTTTTATTTATTTTTTACAAAATTTAGGAGAGAGCTTGATAATTTGGTACACCTTATTACTAACATAGCATAGGAGATTGGGGTTAGTCTTTGCTTAGGATTTTTCTAGTATTGAAGTCCGTAAATGATAAATATAACATAGGATCTTAGTTTGAGATACTTTTCATTGTCATTTTAAATCCTAATCTTAGAAAGATCTATTTCCTCCCAAAAACCTTAGTCCATTAAATACAGAGATTTCATAGTATGTACAGTGTTCTCTACCTCACTGTGGTTGAGAATTAGCATCTTTAATAAGCTTTCTTTCATCTATGTGTATGTTTCAGTGCAGCGAAGATGACTACTGTGTGCTTTATGCTTCTTTCACTTAGGGTGAGATACATCGCATGCGTGTGTGAATAGATGAATGGATGTATTTATTAATTGGGTGGAGCTAGACATACATTTAGCCCAATATTTATTTTTTAAACCAAAGTTGAGTCATGCTAGGTTGGGTCAGCTCACCTAGAACCTTACTCAACCCAACCTACCTATATAAGTTGTGATCACTTGGGCCAAATAACAAACTTGGATAAAAAAGAAACCCAGAACAAAATAATGAAAGATAAAGACTAATACATATGTCATATGCTATGGATGCATGTTCATATATATGTATCCACTAATTGAAATATATGGGAAAGAGATAATTAGCAAAAACAAGAAAAAAGAAAGGAGTACAAACCAATGAAGTGACTCCATCTCCAGCTGTGAAGGATATAAATAATTGTAATATTCTAAACCATTTATGAACTTCACAGCAGATATGATTATGACATTTATTTTGTAAGGTATGGTTAAGACATTTATGATTCCTATGTAAACAAAGAGTTATGCAATGGCTACAAAATAAGAGTTAGATGGAATATGGAATAAGTTCATATCTCAATGAAAAGGCAAAGTAAATTGCATGGTTTAGTAATTCCACTGCTAGGTTGCGTAGAAATACTAAAAGAATATCATGTATTGGTAATGTAAAATAAGAGATAAATAAGTTGCAAATATAATATTAGGAATACCTCCAGCTCTATCTTTGACTCTTAAACCTAAGCTGAGTAGGATCGAGTTTGGGTAGGCTGATTGAGATAGACCAAGTACAATTAATTAGGGTTGTACATGAATTGAGTGAGCTCTTAACTAGCTAAAAGAGCTTGCTCGATTCAGCTAAGATTGACTCTGCTTGAAGGGCCTACTTGAAGCGAGTTAAGCTCACTTTTGAAAACTCGAGTTGAAATCGAGTTCGAGCATAGTGCAAGTTAACTCGACTGGACTTGGCTTGAGTATTATATATGTGTGTGTGTGTGTGTATTTATATGTATACACCCAATTCGTCTCAACCCACTTGGCAACTCAGGTGGGGATTTGGGTCGAGTTGGGCATTGGGTTGACATATGAACAAGCTCGACTCAAAAGCTTTGACAAACAAGCTAAGCTTCAATGTTGAGCTCATGGGTGAGCTCGAGCTCGAACTCAAGTATAGCACAGACGGGTCCAGCTGAGCTTAGCCCAGCTCGACTCGACTCGGCTTGGTGTGCAGCCCCAAAATTAATCAAGTCTGGTTGGGTTGGGCCGAGCTTGGGTTAATCAGCTTTAAATGGGTCCGATTGGGTCAACTAAATATTTGATCTGTTGGAATTGGGTCACTAGATATTTGGTCATGGGTCAGGTTGGGACCAAAATTCTTGGCTTGGGTAGAGCTGATCTTGATCTGACCTGAACCTGAGTCCGGGCTTGGGCTGCTATCAAATGAAGTGGGCTGAGCAGGGGTTGGAGCCTACATCAGGGGCATAGATACCTACGCCCGGCCCTTAATGGGCCCGGCCAATTGACTATCGGCTTTAAATCCAGTCACCAGTGTTGCATCTGAATTCCTAGAAAACGTCTCTTTGCAGTCTGAAATGGTTTCTCTGCAATTTCCTTTCTTGTTTTCTCAGCCCCCTTCAAACAATCCTTCCAAATCCGATTCCCCTCAATTTGCAGCAATGGCTACTGCTGTTGCGGCTAGTGCTGCTGCTGCTGCTGTGGGTTTTGGTGTGGGCTTTGCAGTCTCCCACAAAATCAGAACCCAGGCAGCAGACCCTCTTCTCCAAAACCCATGGCATTTCTTCTTACCATACACCCAATATCCATCTTCTCCCATCTGGGGTTCTCTCTCTCTGGCCGGCAATCCCGGCGAATCCGCGGTCGAGCCTAAGACCGGCGTTTCCTTCCCTGCGATCTTGAATGACACCCAACGCCTGCTCGGAATTGGGCTGCGGAAGAAAAGCGTCTTGGGGTTGAAGAACATTGATGTCTACGCATTCGGTGAGAGTGTTTTTTTTTTTTTTTATTCTTCCCCTTATTTCTTGTTCGATTTGTTGAATTGAAGCTTTGGAAAAGATGATTTTGTGGATTTTGTTTTTCTCAAGTTCTGAGCTGTGTTTGGATGCACAAGTGAATTGAAGAGCGAGGCCGTAGTTTTGATTGTGAGGAAAATGACAAGAATTAGTGGTATTTCGTAGTATTCTTCATGTTGAAGAAGTAGCCATTAAATTGCAGTTGCATTTCTTTCAAGTCCAACTTGAAACTATGTAATTAGATTTAGTCTGGTGGGTCCACCATATCAATGCTAGGGAAATTACATTGTGGTTATTTTTGCTTTATTAGAATGACAATTGCAACACAATTCATTTGCTCGTCCATGCTCACCCTCAATGATTTGCTATGGGCGTGGATTCGTTTGAAATGTCGATCCAGAAAAACCCAATTCGGATTCTTTACCTCCTAAGGGTGCTTTTGGATGCAGAAGTGAATTGAATTATGGACATTAAATTCAATCAGGAGGAAATAACTGAAATTGAAACGTTATTTACTAGTAAGCATAACAAGTAACATTCAAATGACAGATAGGTTCTTTCAAATTCCAATTGAAAGTAATGCAATTGCAATTTGGAGCATTCTCCCTCCACATGAACAGTAAGGAAGTAATTAGGATTTGGTTTTCAAGTTTATTGCACTTGTTTATTACAACACAAAGAGTCTCAAGAATTCAAAATCACTAATCTCTTTATAATCGATGTCATGGCAGTATTTATTTAATATTGGCAATCCTCAAAGGAGAAGCGATTTTCTACAATTAATTAACCAGTTTGAGTTTTTTATATTTCTGTCATGGGGTAAATGTTCTCAACGATTCCATTAGCTGATTAAAATGTCTTTAATCAGCTGTCCTTGTAATTCATTTGGCAGTCTAGTACCATAGTCTCTAATTTGCTATTGTGTACGCACTTGTTTGTTATGGTGCTTGTGTGGAAATGTGTATGCATGAATATGTTCATACATGTGGAATTTTCCTGCCATCTTGTGTATGTGCTTAGGGCTGTCAATTGGTCTGGTCCTATAGTACCCGTAACCTGGTTTACAGGGTTTGGGTCTTATTGGGTCTAGGTTCTTTCGTGTTCATGTCTAGATCTCAACGATGCAGATCCATATCCAGTTGGGTTAGGATACCTATCGGGTACCTATAGGGTATTTGGATCTAGGTTTCGAGTTGGGTTCGGGACAATTAAGAGCATACATGGTTGGCATACCCAATGGATGGATTAGATTGTGCACACATGTGCCATTTTGACATGTGCATGTTGTCTAAGTAGGCTCTTTTACATGTGTATGGCTTAGTAAACCTCATTTCTTTTTGTTAGAATAATCAATACATTTTAAATATATAATATTACTTGTTAATGAATGTGATATGGGCTTACATAGGCCTATTTAGATGGGTTATTTTAGCCTAGGACATAAAGGGGATTTTTGCTTTTATTATTAATGGCATTTCTGTAATGGCATGTTCTAATCATCTCATCTCTAAATATATTTCCTTTCATTACTTATCTCCAAATTTTCGCAGCTTTACCCTATCCTTATCTTCTCAAATTTTCCCTAGTCATATGAGGAAGCTCTATTATACAAGGGGTGGAAGCTAGCTATAGAGGAAGAGATGGATGCACTTCATCGGAATGACATTTGGGAACTTATCACTCTTCCGACAAGTAAATGTGCTGTGGGTTACGAATGGGTCTACACAATCAAATTTTATCTTCATGGTACGGTTGAATGGTTGAAGCATCGCCTAGCTGTTAAGGAGCATACTAAAACATTTGGTGTTGATTACAGTGAAACCTTATCTCTTGTGGCCAAGTTAAATTTCACTCGGGTTATATTGTTTGTAGCTCTTAATCATGGTTGACCACTTTTCCAACTTGAGGTAAAAAAATGCCTTCCTTCATGGTGATCTTACGGAAAAAGTTTATATGCATCAACCTTCTACATTTGTTGCTCAAGGAGAGTCTAACAAAGTGTGTAAGTTGTGAAAGACAATTTATGAGTTAAAACAGTTTCTACAAGCATGGCTTGACAAGTTTAGCAAGGTTCTATTAAATGATGGTTTTGTTTGAAGTCATGCCGATCATTTCATTTTTGTATGGAAAGGTATCTCATGTCTCATTGTGCTTGTAGTATATGTGGATGATATTGATGTAATTGGAAGCGACAACAAGTGGATTGAACAACTAAAGAAGTATCTTCAACAACATTTTTTTCACAAAAGATTTCTGTAATCTTCGATACTTGGTATAAAAGTAGCTAGATTCAAATGAGTTAATCTATCTTAATGAAAATATATTCTGGATTTACTTATAGAGACGGGTCTTCTTGGGACCAAGCCAGTTGATATTCTAATATATCCGTTGATATTCTAATATATCCTAATCAAAAGCTAGTAAGTGATCAAGGAGATGCAATGAAGAAACATAAGATTGGTTGAAAAACTTATTTACTTAGCAATACTCAACTAGATGTATCCTATGCAATGGGTGCAATAAGCCAATTGATGAGTTCTCCAAGAGTACGTCACATGGAAGCAATTATTTGAATTTTGTGTTACCTCAACGGAACACCTGCTTAAGTGATTTTGTATAAATGCAATGGTTATCTTCAGGTTCAACCCTTCCTCCTCTCTCTGCATTCTCTTCTCTTCTCTCTCTTTCTTCTTCTATATTCCATCTTGCTTTCCACTAATTTACGTAATTATTAAAACTAGGGAATTTTTCTAGGATTTACATTCTAGTACCTTTTTCAAAAAGGTTTTCAAAAACTACCTTGTTAATCATAATAATCATCATTCCACTACCTTTGGTAACGGTGACCGTGAGAGTAAATGGGTGGGTGGTTTAGGTTGGCTCCACCATGATGTGCATGTGAGATCCCCCGACCACCGGGTTTGTCACCCCATGTTAGGCCAATAACCCAAAAATCAGCTCCATTTGTGATTCAAGTTGATTGCATTTTTTGGAAACAGTGTACAACACAACCCTCACCCACCAAACTATTTCCATTAGTGTATCCTCTGTGAATCACAGATGGGTATGATTTATTATTATTATTATTTTTTGTTTTTGGATATAGGCCTAAATGTTTGTTTGTAATCTAATGATCAGAATAGATTTCACATAATTATCACGGTGGCCCCTATCAAAATCAAGGGTGGCCATCCATCACCCAACGGTTTTCTTTGGTGTGGCCCACAAGAATCCTGGATCAACCTGATATTTTGTCTCTGGGTCTCATATGATACTAAATATCTAATGCTTAAAGTGGATCTTACATAAATATTATGGTTGGCCCTGTCAAAATCAAGAGCGGAGTCCCATGCAAGTATTTTTTTTCTTAATACTCTTTGTACAGTTAGGAGGGATGCATCACGCATAGGACTTTGATTTTTGGTGGGGCCCACCATGATATTTATGTAACATCTACTCTGACCATTAGATGCCTAATTCTAGTTTAGGCCCGGATCCAAAAAATCTAGAGAACTTGTGATTCAGATGGGCTACACTAAAGAAAACAGTTGGGAGGGAGATTTCCGCTTTTGATTCTTATAGGGCCCACCGTGATGATTATATGAAATCTGCTCTAACCATTAGATGCCACATAAATATTTAGGTTTGAGGCATAAAAGTCAGGCCCATCCGTGATTCAAGAACATGAGGCAATGCACCTAGTAATCAGAATGTGTGTCCCCACCAGTGTTTTAAATAGCGGTAGCATGATGCGTAGCGCTCAGCCCTCTATAGCGTGTAGTGTAAATATGAATCATTAAGCGTAAGCTACATGATACTTCTATTTTTTAATTTAAAAATAGGACAAATATAATAATAGTGGAAAAAAAAAAGGAAAAAAATATGAAAATGCCTAAAGGATGATTCATTTTATAAATTATAAGCATGTTCAAAAAAGTTATTAGTTATCATTTATCAAAAGCCAATCCACATATATAAGCTAAATTAAATAATTATCACATCAACAACTTTCTAAGCAAATCACTTTAATTAATAATGTCTAATTGAAACCACAAGTCACAATTATGAAAAGAAATAAAAATCCTATAGGTTAAAAGTATCAAGTACAATACAAGTGTTACAGTCCTCAACATTAGAAACAAAGAAAACGTGAAAAAAAGAATAAAAAAATAAAACAGTAAAAAAATATATTGTAGCTTACGCTATGGACGCTACGCGTTACATAGCTGTAGCGTATGCTACAACCCCCGTAGCGTACGCTATAGGGGATTTACGCTATTTGGGACGCTACGTAGCGCTACGGCCACGCTACGCTGTGGACGCTATTTGAAACATCGTCCCCACATCCCACAGGCTACCCCACTCAAGCCCGGTGTGAAAATGCCCCTGCAATCACCCCCGGTGAGGAGTCTCGAACACGAGACCTTCCGCTCTGATACCTATTTGATGCAGGACAAGCTCTAAAAGCTCGAACTGTTAGAGCATGACAAATTAATCCTTTTATCTTATAGCCTAGGCCTCACATCTCATGGGTTAGGACCTTGGCCGAACCCCCGTCGTGGGCCCCAAATCACATGGGTCCCACCTCACACGAGCCACCCACCTCACACGGGCTGCCCACCCCGAGTGTGTTCCCACATCCCGCAGGTGACCCCACTCGAGCCCGGTGTGATATGTGCATTAATCACCCCTGGTGAGGAGTCTCGAACACGAGATCTCCCCCGTGGGCCCCAAATAACATGGATCACCCACCCCGAGTGTGTCCCAGTATTCTACGAGCTACCCCACTCAAGCCCAGTGTGAAAACGCCCCTGCATTACAGAAGGTAGTGAGATGCTAATAATATGATTAGTGAGGTAGCTGTTTGAAAACTTTTTAGAAAAAGGTAATAGAATGTAAATTCCATATTAATTAGGTAGTTCTTTGTAAAATTCCCTTAAAACTAGCAAGACCGGACCTAAACCAACTAGATCTGACCTGATTTTAGCTGGGTTAATCACATGGACCCCACCCACTAGACCCAATTTTCAACCGAGTCCAAAAGGCGTGCCCCAAACCTGATCCAATTTCATAGCGGGTCCAGTAAATGGGATTTGGACCCAATAAAATTCGGTCGGGTCCGTTATGTACCTGGAGGTCTAGGTACCCATTGACAAACCTATATGTTCATGTGCTTATATGCTTGTATGTGTCTGTTTGTATGAATCTAAGTTTGTGCATGCATGTGGAGTGCACACCTATAAATCTTTTTTCTTTTTCTTTTTTTTCTTTTTTTTTAAATAACTTTTATTTCCCATTATACTGAAAAAAAATCATATCTACAGGTGTTTATGCTAATGACAGTGACGTGAAAAGCTTGTTGGGTGAGAAGTATGGAGCACTTTCAGTTTCCGAACTGAAAGAAAAGAAGGATTTCTATGAAGATGTCTTGGATCAGGATGTATGCATGACTGTTAGACTTCAAATAGTATATGGCAGATTAAGCATCCGGTCAGTTCGTAGCGCGTTTGAAGAGTCAGTAGGAAGCAGACTCCAAAAGTTTGGCGGATCAGATAATAAAGAATTACTTCAAAGGTAATTTACATTTTCCACCTTTCCCCATCTTATACTCGAGGAGTATTCCGTGATCCATTTGTACAATTTGGGCTCATTGATATGATGGGTCCCACCTTGCAGGGTCCATGCCCCAAAAATTTCCCAGACCAGAACATCATAGCCATACAAATCTTTAGCCTTTTTTGTTTTCAGTTCAATGTGGACTGTTGCTGTATTTCTATTCTTAACTATCCATTTGCAGGCCACCAACCTAAGGTTAGGACTGCCCCATCAAAGTGATCTTCAAGGGAGGGTCCATCCTTGGTGGCTCCACCAGGTCAATTGTCTGGATTGCTGGACCAAGAGCCCCACTTGTACAAACTGAAAATGCGAGGGTACCATTCATATCCTCATGATTCCTCCTATATTTGGTTGCCTAATCTGAATGGTGTGGTGGCTTGCTTCACCTTGTCTTGTAACTCTGCTTACTGATGACGTTCATTCAATAATGATGTATGTGTTAGTGCTTCATCCGGCAATGTTTTATTTTTATTTTGTTCTTTTTAAGCCCTAATAGTCCTTTTAATGGCAGGTTTACATCCCAATTTAAAGATGAATATAGGATACCACGTGGATCTATTATTGATCTTTCAAAGGAGCAGGGCCATATCCTTCGCACGACAAGTAGGCCACCTTCACTCAGTTTATGATCTAAAGTTTTGGAAATGATCTCACATCGACATAAATAAATATTTCCTTTTGTTCTCCTATTTGGAAATTTCATAGAGACAATGTTCTTTTTGTTCTTGAATGTGCTTTTTCTACTTGCCCGTTTGCTAATCTTTGGATCCTTTTTACTGAATTCAGTTCTTAATAAATTCAGTTGTTGTCTTTCATCAGCGATTATTTTAGGAAAACAGAAATGAAGATGCAAAAGGCCACGATACATGGTTCACATACTCTATATCAAATGATGGAACTGCAATGAGTCCCTTGCATATAAATCCTTTTTCTGCTCCTAAATTCGCCTACTTTTAGGGGCCGTTTGGTGAGAATTTCAAGTCAAATTATTCTAGATAGCATGACTTTGTCACTATCATCTTTTGAAAGTGAATGACCTGGAAAGAATAGAGTTTGGATGTAAATGCTCAGGAAGAATTATTCTAGGCTTGGCATGCTTCTAAATTTATCATGATAAAAGGTGCAATTATCAATCTGGGTCATGTTTCATGAATCACTACATTGGTTGTTCATGACCTCTTACATTTATTTTGATCAAATGATCTTAAACATTGATTTATAAACAAAATAAATGGTCGAATTCCTTGACAAAAAGGTCCAATCATGAATCTAGACCTTTGATCATGTGGGTCCCACCTCTGCTTCCTCCAGCCTCTCAATAATTGCGTTGATTCGATGATCATATCTATTTCATCAATCTGAATTCGCCTCCTTTACGTCTGGGAAACCTTAAACAAGTTATAGTGTTTGAGCATTTTTCTAGGGTGTATAAGATGTATATATGTCAATATTTTATGCTATGGACATTTCTAATTGTCTATTTATATTTGGGTGGTCTTTATATTCAAGCAATTCAGTTATTCTATAGTTTTTATTGTTTGGCAACTGTGCATATCAAAGAGAAGCCCTAACACCTATTTTATGCAACCATAATGTCAACATTTTATTCCCAAGTTAACAGAAGATCTGCATGGAGAAACAGCAAGCGCTGTTATTATTCCCATTAATTTTGTTGACTGGGATAGGGCGGCAATTGTTGAGCCTGGGAAGGTCTCGGCCCATTAGGCCTGGCCCAGTAGTCCCAATTTTGAGCAAAAATATATCTGTGTGGACCAATGGTCCAAAAGAGATCAATGGTCAGCATCACTAAACCATGAGCCGCGCTGCCTGTACAAACTGAAGACCCGAGCACATTGCATCTTCACGTCCAATTAGCACATTTCTGTAATGATCCTAGTAGTTTTTTGGGTGCTAATAGTTGTGTAGTGCATGATGAAGGAAAAGATGGGAAATTTCAGTTCTTTTATTTTCCATGCTGTGTGTGTAATGTCCTTCTAAATGAGCAGGCTTTTTATATCTAGTTATTGCTAAAAATCTTTAGTTATTATTTTATCAAATTCATATATTGATTTTTCTTGTTTTGCTGCCTTGATATAGTTGATGGAAAGGAGGTGGGAAGCATCCAGAGTAAGCTTTTGTGTCGGTCTGTCTTAGACCTTTATGTTGGTGAAGATCCATTTGATAGACATGCCAAAGAGGATATTGAGCTTGGTTTGGCATCACTTCTTCAAAAGTAGATATGTAATGGTTGAAATAAATGGTGGAGGATGTTTGGAATATTCTGCCTTGAAAGTGTGTTTTCTTGTGTTTAGATTTCTTTTATCCATCTTGCCCACAGATGTATCGGAGTTTAGAGATCGTACTCTAGTTTAGAAGCATCTTCTTCTAAAATAATAATAATGATACAACATGCTAAATTTCAATCGCACATCCTCTCTCTCTCTCTCTCTCTCTCTCTCTCTCTCTCTGGCTTAGATCATTTTTGAGCTGGAAAATTCGGAGGGTTACTGGAAGAGGTATTATACCTTGCAGGTTTTCAGATCGTTCATCTGGAGTCCATGGTTCAATGCTTGGAACCATTGATATGAAGGGCTCATTGTGATGGCCCGCGCTCCAAAAATGCCCAAGGTGGAAATTCCCAACTGTTGGTGGCCAAAAAATAGATATGTGATGCAGGACATGAAAATTAAATATGATATGCGAGATTTCAGGCTTAAGATCATGTTAGTTCAAAACAATTACACAAATTCTATATCCCACATGAAAGTCCAAACATTCAATTGAGAGGAATCTATGCGGGTCTAGGCCTACACATGATAGGGCTGGATCAATAAAAATTATGAACCAAACAATACTTCAAAGATAAGAAATAATCATCCACACATGCATAGTAATCAGTCTCTAATCCAAGGGATTCAGAAGTTTCAATTCGGGAAAACCTAGGGTAAGAAAAGGGGCATAAAATTGGAGATTTGAGTAATTTAGAGTTAGGTTTAGGGATTTTGGATGAAAGCGGAGTGAAAGAGAGGAGAGAGACGAACCAGAGAAGTACTGCACGTGCGGATAACAACAATGGCCCAAACGCACGTGCGTGTGATCCCGGCCACACGTGTGTGGGGCCCACTATTCAGAAAAAGGCCACGTTGGCCCTGATCGGCCAGGGATGGGCTCCAAAACTCCCAAATCTTAACTCGATCTAATGTACGGTTTGTACGTGGTGCTTCGCCGAAGTTTCAGCCCTCCTGTAGGGCCAGATTCTGAAATTCTGATGTGGGGAAGAGAAGTGCTACAATAGATGATTGATTCGAAGTGTAGATGATGGGGTGAGATAAGAAGAATGGATGATAGAAGATGGGTAGTAGAGATGACGATGGATGGAGGCAAATCGGGATAGATGTGGCTTCGCACCACGATAGTTAACCCTTCGATGAAGGAAAGGCTTCGCACCCAATTAGGTTTCACAACTCAGAAAGCAGGAAAACGGAGAATTTTTATTAATCTTCAATGAATAAAAAAAACTACAAAGGGTGCCTATTTATAAGAAAATCTATACTCCTAAACTCGCGTCATGTGCGCAACCTATTACTTAGCGATGAAGTAAACTAAAATAAAAATCAAATGAAGAAATCTAAAGCGTTCATAATGTTCTAAATAATAACAATAAGTAAAACATAAAATATGAAATCAATCCGACTATTGGGCCACGATCATGAGATCCCATGATAGATTTTTCTTGACTATCGGCACACTCTTTTGAACCAAACTTCGTCTTCCGGCTTGGAAACCCTCCCTTGACGTCGTCATCGAGCCAGATCGAAGATGGGGCCCTCCTACTCTGTGCGTATGTGCGTAGGTGGGGCGGCGTGCATGCGCATGTGCATGTGGTTATGAAAGAAAATGTATCAACAGTCTATATTCTACCAAGAGGCAGAAAAATCCAGTGGATGGAATTTTCCAATCTAGGCATCCATGATGGGTCCCATTATATCAATGGTTTGGATCATTGAACAAAGGGTCCCTAATGCAGGGGCATTTTCACACCGGGTTCAAGTGGGGTGGCTTGTGGGATGCAGGGGCACACTCGGAGTGGGCGGCTTGTGTGAGGTAGGCCCCACCCATGTAAAGCAGGTGACTCGTGTGAAGTGGAACCCATATGAAGTGGGGCCCACAAGGGGGGTTCGGCCGAGGTTCTAACCCATGGGATGTGGGGCCTGGGCTTATGAGATAAATGGATTGATTCGCCATGCTCTATCAGTTCGAGCTTTTAAAGCAAGTAGTTAATTGTCTTCCATCAATCCTACTTCTGCAAACAAAAAATTAGAACGCACAGCACATATTCTCAGCTGAGAATTATGTAGTACCTCGACTTAAAAATCATCTAAAAAAACATGGACGTTGAAGTCCCAGTGAATTGCAATTGATAAAAATTGAAGTTTTAAGAGGGAGCATGGTTAGGATGGAGGATGGTCTTTTATATGTTGCTTTTCAATGAAGATGGAAGATGGACGTGTATAGGGTCTGTATCCTTCATGATCATATCTGTTGCTCACCACATATTTTCAGTGAGTTTGCATAATTTTAAGGGTTGGAAGGGTGAGAAAATCCACTGAAAACCCTTATATCAATGTTTCTGATTACTGAACCAGGGGCCACACTTATACAAACTGAAAACCCGAACGCTGTAAGAGTTTTTAGCATTGGCTGTAGGTTGTCGTGGAAATCAAAGGAAGAACCCAACTGTACAGTACTCAGAATAGTAGAGTTTTATGTCCTTAGTATCATTGCTGACAATTTCACTTCTCTAAACTGCAACAACCACAAGATCACCAGAAAAAAGGAAGCATTAGATGGAGACGCTATTTGGAATTCCCCTGCCAGTTAGCCCACCGACGCCCCTGAAATCGGAGGTGTTTGGATAGAGCAAAGTGTATGGCACCTTGACGGGTCCCACCCGGTTCTTCCATCGTTCATCATTGTTCATCTCTATAATTCTATTTTCAATTGCCACCAGTTTTCTCCCAAACTGCTCGAATGCTTCCAGCGCAGCTGCATCTGTTGTCCACTCTGGTGTGGCCCGCTGCCCAAGATAGACCTCATCAGAAGAATGCCGTGACAGAATCTCTATGAGGGACACACCAAGGAGTGTCTGCAGCTGAGCCGTGATTGTGCTCAGGAAGACGGTGTCGGGGTTCGACTCAAGCTCAGCATACTCAGGTGACCCAGGTTCAGGCATGAAGCGGCGGCTTATTGTCGGACGGTTTGGAAGGTAGCCTGCATAAGGGTACTGTCCAAAATTAACAGCGGCATGGAGGGCAGAGGCCACCCATATGATGGTGGTGCATGTTTGGGTCAGCTCAGCAACAGTCTGCATCTTGGGCCACCATGGCTCATCCTTCTTGTCGCCATGGCCCAACTCACGGATCTCGGTCCACCAGGACTGGAGCTCGGGATCAGCTTGCACAGAGGCATCAGAGGGGTAGTAAATGGAACAGTAGTCACTGACCCACGTTTCAATTGCTGACCAGATCTCTAGCCCGTCGACAGCATACGGGTAGTCCTCAACTAGCAGGTGGAGGTTGTGGGGGTGGTTAGAATCAGGGACTGCCATTCCTCTGAAAGCATGAAAGGTATCTTAGTCACTAAAAATCGAAACATATTTTATTTTATTTTTTGTTTTCAAGGGTGCTTTTGGATGCACTATTGAACGGAATTGCAATTCCTAGTCTAATAAAATGGAAATAGCCAAATATAATTCTTTCCATTGTTTTCCTATTGTAGGTTTGGACTTCTAAATTGCAATTTGGTTAATTTCAGGTTGGACATGAAAGGAACTTAACTGCAAGTTGATGGCTACTTTCCTCATGATTAAACTGAATGATCGCAATCAAATTCACTTATGCATCCAAACATGGTCCAAATCTTGATATCAGCTCAATATACCTTTTGATGAGATCTGCAGGAAGTCCTTGCTCTGTAAAAACCCAGTCCTTATAAACCACAGAAGACAATTCCATGGCGAATTTCCCTGGGAAAACTGTGTTTTCGAGCACACCACCTGCGTTGATGAGGATCTGCCGAGCCAAGGCATTTATATTCATGGTATCCCGATAATGAGGATTCAATAACTTGTGGATTGGGTGAAGCACGCTCAACTGTCGATTCGTCGCGATCACAAATGGCTCGATTACAGCATGTGTGTTCAACCTACAGTTACATTAGGACCAATCAAAGATCTTTTGAACTACCAGGATGCAATTTGCGCGATGCTAAATTTACTTTTTTCATATCTTACCAATGGCTGATTAGCTGATGATAGCCGGAGTCGTTTACTGCTGCATATGCTTTCGCCAATTGCCATATCGAACCCTCGACCCCGTGGTTGGCTGGGGTGAAGACTTTGCTGACTGCACCATGTTGCTCACCGTCTGGATGAGGCAAGCTCAGCTCGATTGCTACTGGCATCAAAGTCCCATCGTCTTTCAGGAAGAGGACTGTTCTTGAGGCATAGGTCTTCGTGGAGGTCGTGTTTATCCGGTTAAGGTATGGCATCAATGCGTCGTGATGGTCTAAGATGAAGAGTTTCTTTCTTTCAAGCGCCTACCCCAAAGTTGAGGTACGATCATTGTAATGACCACCAAGCATAGTTACAATGTGGCTAGTGAGATCTGGCCAAATGAGTCCAATACAAACTCGGGGTGTGTTTGGATGCTCAATCAAATTGAATTGAATCCATTCAATTCATTGTGGTATGACACCATTTCAATAGACAATGCTGTGTTTCAAACTCGGAATTGAAACGATAGTAATCACAATTTGGGGCTAGTCCCTCATCATTATGGAAAGAGAGAAACTATCTGAATTGTCACAATTCAATCCGATTGAACATCCAAACACAGCCTTTACACACACACTAAAGAAGAAGAAGAAGCATCGGTAGCACGGTAATAATACCTCTTTGACAGTTAGTCCATGTAGGTTCCCTACTATCTGTTCTTCTGTTATCGAACTGTTCTGATTGCCATATGCTTCAGGATTGAGCTTGCTGGTTGGCGGGAACTCCTGTCGGTTAAAGATTGTTGATTTGAGATTATCTGAAACCATTGGCATATAATCTGTAGAATCTTTTTTTTTTTTTTAACACGCACCCACACTACATAGGCACTCGATCCCATGATCTCAGCGTTGAAACAGAGTCTGTCTACCATTGAGCCATGGAGCCGGACCCATAATATGTAGAATCTGTAGAACTGTTTCTAAGCAATAATGAATTTACTTTGACGTGGCTGATGATGACGGGATTCACTCCGGCCAGCATTTCTCGTCCGAATTCTTCATCCGTTCTCCAAGCGAATTTATCAGCTACGTCATTAAACCAAAAAACCACCATGAAAGAGATTAGATGTTCAGTCATGTGCCTAACTGCCCTTAAACGCAATTTCCTGAGTTTTGGGTATCAGACATTAGGCTGCATTTGGATGCTCATTTGAACTGAATAGCAAACATACCAATTCAATATAATCTAAATGACCTATGTTGACTCGAATTGAAACTACAATAATTTGCAGTTACAACTTCAAACCCATTGCATTGCAAATCGGGTTTTGGTTGGTGCCGCCTTCACTCTGGTCATTTCCTGTAAAATGAATTATAGCATTGCAATTTTGTTCAATTGAGGATCTAAACACATCTATAATCCGGAATTGAATATGACTCATCTCAGTAAATTCAATCATGGAATTCTCTATGCTTCTGCTTTATCTGCAACTCACCAAATTCAATCGATTTGAAACATGCCTTTCAACAGTTCAAAAAATGCTGCATTTTCTATTTTCTGACCACATCACATTTATGCGTATATGCATGGGCAGGGATGCGTGGATGACAATGACACATAGAATGTCATACGTACCTTGAATCACCTGAGGCATTGGGAATTTGAGCAGCCGCTCACCATCAGATCGGACCAGCTCCTTGATCATCTCCAAGGGGATCATCTCCTTGATCTTATTGACCGCAGTAACGTTGGGTAGCTGGATCCCTCCCTCGTACAAGTTCAGCACATCTTGGAAGGTATCGAACTCATTTGGCGTTTTATCGAACAAAGCTGTCAGCTCTGGGACCAAGAACTGCACAAGCGACTTCAGAGCATACGCCAGGAAATCCGACATCTTCAGGTGACCAAACCGCTCATCCCGCGGAACATAAATGTCCAGGCTCAGGAGTGGCAATCTACTCTCCGTGTTTGGATCTGTTAAGATTATTAGGAGAGTTCAGATTAGCACCTTAGCAGTACCGTCCAAGAAAAAAAATCAGGTGGTCCAGCCGGAACGTGCCCCGCACCAGAAATCAGGACAGTTCACTCATCAAGTGGGCCAGACTGCAAGAGAGAGATTGAGTGGTTTCAAATAGGATAATTAACATTTTATCCTCAATGGAAATGCGTGGCCAACGTGATGAATTGAACTTATTTATATTCATGGTGGCTCCCACCTGATGAATGGCATGGGTCCACCACACACATGCCATGTTGGCACGTGCTATGAACTACATTGGCATTTCTCTTAAAATCAGAGAAATGATCTTAGTGATGATGGGTCTTCACAGCATGTTAACCATATTTAAATCTCACCTGTCTTTGTGGGCTGGCGGCCCGTTCTACCTCTGCGGGGGTAAGGATAGTCTTTTGACCCTCCGAGGACAGGCCGTGCATAATCTGGGCCCTTGTCTGGAGAACCCAAATCGTTGTAGAACGCATAGTCGTAGACGCGGTCCCATTCTTTCAGCTCTCCGGTGCTGTCTCCTCGGAGATTCACCAGCTCTTCTTCCCGATATCTGCGTAGAGGCTCAGGTGTGTTGCTGGGAAGGTAGGTCTGAAAATTTTTTAAAAAATGTTAGCCCAATTTCTATCCATGTAAGATACTGATATGCGATGTATCTGGGCCATCTATTGTTGCTTCACTAGAATGCGATGATGACAATGTTGACTTCATGGGTCCCACCCCAATTTTCTGCTATCAATGAACTATCGAATAAGAAGAGTTCTTAACTTGCGGTGGGAATTTCTGTGGGGCCCACGATCATCGATGGATCATTTAATAGGAGGGATGCACTGAGAATTGCTTATGGCTCTGAAATAAAGTGTATCGGGTGATCACGAGCATTTGGCGAAGGGCCTGCAAAATGGACGGAAAGCATACTGCCCATTTCGAAGGACCTTAATTAGATGGCTGTGATCATCCAATCAGTTTTAGATAAAGCTGATATTTATGTTTTCCGTTCATCCACGTGACCTTATGAACAGGTTGGATGACAAAATAAACATCTATGTGGACCTTAAGAAGGTTTCAAACATGCTTAAAGTGGGTCCCATTTCTAATAGCAGTTTGTCTCCCAATTAAATCCAACCACATCAGTAACAGATGAAGCTCTATCCACAAGAGCAGTACTCAAGTTATATATGTTGTCTTTTTGTAATAAAAATAAATTTCAAAAATAAAAGTTATTTTTAGAAAGTTAATTAATATATTAATTATATAAACTTTTCATAAATAGTGTGTATAGTCAGTCGGTAAGAGAAGGGGTTTTTGCTTCTGCAATCAGGGTTTGCATCCTTATAAGGAGCAAAAAGAGCCTTAGTCTTTTTGGCACACCATTCAAATTTTTTGGGCTATAGTGCAACTAGAATTGAACTAAGGTCTACCTTTAAGTTTTATTACCTTTGTGTTGATTGAGAGTAACTGTGACATGATTGTACATGTGGCACCAATACTACGTGTCGTTCATGTGGAAACAGTATTATACTGTTGGATGACTTTTTCTGTTTAGAAAGAACAAAAATAACTTCCATAGGACATAGGGTCATATCCTTTCATGGAAGAATGTTGTTTGCTGTGAATGGGTGTGAATGTATTGAAGAAATACATTGGTATCTTTTCATGAAGAATTTCATGACTATTCAATTGTTATAAATCCTGGATATAATAATTTAGAAATATTATTACATTTACTCCATTTTCAGATATATTATCCATTGTGAAGTTTTCTCGAATCTGATCTTTTGTTGTGTTTATTCAGAACCTTTTTAAGGTATATTAGTGTCAAAACTAGAGATTTGTTCAATACTT
The DNA here is from genome assembly GCA_037074715.1 of Magnolia kwangsiensis. Lineage (NCBI taxonomy): Eukaryota > Viridiplantae > Streptophyta > Magnoliopsida > Magnoliales > Magnoliaceae > Magnolia > Magnolia kwangsiensis. The sequence continues at coordinate 107,221,546 of CM073581.1, forward strand.
AAGTGTTTAAATTTTCGTGTTGAAATTCGAATTGAGAGTTCATTGTATTCTAAAGACAATATGTAGATTTCCTTCATTTGCACTTGCTGAAACTACCAAGAAAAGGGCAACAAATCTGTCTTAATAAATTGACTATTCAAGTCGAGCCTTGAACCCGATAGATTTGATTGTCTCATTATTTTTTTCTTCTATCCTCTGTGTTTTAGATTGTTACTTTTCCAACAATCTATATCTACTATCAAACATAGATCCAATCGGGTATTTACTTCACCCAGCAACTTTCAAATATACTTTGCAGGTCCATGTAAGATAAGAGTATACTAGGTGTATATTGAGGCTTGTTTGGAACGTGGGATTAAGAGATGGAATTGTAATTGGTCTGGATCCTTACTCTTGTTCCGGTGGTAAAATCTCACGAGTTTCAACACTCGATGAAGGGTTTCAGTATCCATAGGTAGGGATGTACACGAGCTAAGTTAGCTTGAAAAGCTCGCTCGGCTCGACTTGATTTAGCTCAACTTGACTCAACTTGAATTACGACTCGAGGTGAGTCAAGCTTCATATGACCCAACTCGTTTTGAAAACAAGCCAAGTTCGAACATAGTAGAGCTTAACTCGACTCGACTTGAACCTAGCTCGGCTCAACTCGAATATATATTATATTATATATATTATTATAATAATAATATATATAAAAAAAAAAAAAAAAACTTAAACCATACCTTACTTGTCCATCCCATTCTTACCATTTTCCTTCCTTACCTAAATCGCCGCACTCGAGTTCCTCTCTCTCTCTCTCTCTCTTAGCACTAACAACAAGGTACTCTATATATATATATATATATATATATATATATATATATATATATATATATATATATTGAATATTTGATTTAGGGGTTGGGTTGCTAGGTCGAGTCAAGTGCGGGTTAGGTACTGGGTTTGGGAGCAGGCTCGACTCGACTCGAGGTAAGCTCTCCTCAAGATCGACTCGAAAGGTTTGACAAACAAGTCAAGCTCCAAAGGTAAGCTCGAGCTCGAATTCAAGGAGAGCACGGACAAGCCAAGTCAAGCTCCAATGATAAGCTCGAGCACGGATAAGTCAAGCCAAGCTTTACCCACCTCGACTTGACTAAGCTCGATGTACAACCCTATCCATAGGTGGTGAGATCCCACTACGGCATGAGTGTGTGCGGGTGTGTAAAAAAAAATGTCAAAAAAATAAAATAAAATTTGCATTTGGTCCCTCTCTATTTGATGAGCTTTGCTAATTCCTCCCTAGATCTCACATGTGTCTTTCGAATCCTACATTTTCCCGCTTGTAGATGCATACAGCTCCACACGCGTGTGGAATTAGCAAACCACCACTTGATTCTCTCGAGAGAAATTCGCGAATCAAATAAAGCGACAAAGGAAAGAACAAAACAGTTATTCGTCCTGTCCAAAGCGCCAAACGCTCCCCTCCGTTCGTTTCTATGCGGTGCAAAGCTGTGGATTTTTATTGAGCGGGCCCAAAAGGACACAAGGGCGAAAGAAAGTGAAATGGGCCGTTCATATATCTGCCCCACTAAGAGCAAGAAATAATACGGGTGTCATGATTACACTAGACCATACTCTACCTTACATGTGGCACACATGATACATGCCCATGGAGGTCTCCTTGTGGGGAGCGGACTAGTGGGTGTTATCCGTACCGTGGGTCACCTTTATGATGTCTTATATACTCATGTCGTCCATCCGTTTTTCCAGACCAGTTTAGTAAGCGATCCCAAGACTTAAGCAGATCCAAATCTCAGGTGGACCATACCACATGGAAAAAGTTGTGAGTGAAGTCTACCATTAAAAACTTCCCAGGGCTATCACTGTAAGCAGATCTGTAATGTTTATTTGACATCCAACCCGCTGGTAAGGTCAAACATGCCTCGATGAAAGGAAAATACAAAGATAAGCTTGATCCAAAACTTTTATTGCCTGGAAAATGTTTTTAATAGTCATTAACCTCCTTTCCAGTGGTGTGTTTCACCTGAGATTTGGATCTACTTAGGTTTTGGGATAACTTCCTAAAATAAGCAGAAAAACGGATGGGCGGCATGGATATATAAAAGATTCATCAAGGTGGGCCCCACAGGTAATGGTAACACCAACAAAGGTGTTACCCGAGTAACACCTAATCCGCTCCCCTCATTTGGACTGTCAACGTGTCTAAAAGCATGACTTCAGTGCATTCCCTTGACACTAAAAAAAAATAAAGTCCATGATTGTTTGCGGTACTATTGGAATAAGGTGCCTTTAATTTATGCTAGGAATTTTCACAGGAATTTTTGATAGGATTGAGACTTTGGTCGATTCGATCCAAAAATTATGAATTTTTCCCAATTATTTGCTGGACAGTACAATTTATTTAGTCTACCTTAAATGCGGAGCAGCCAAACCTCTGAATCTAGGGCTTTATTTATTTATTTATTCGGTTAGCTTGTTAGTACACATCTCTGAATCTAGGGCATGATTACGATGTGCTCTACCCGATGGATGGCCTGGATCTCGCACAAACAGACTACAATTTAGCAATTTTAACGCACAATCCTGTTCCTATTCAATTTATTTATGGTCTACCACAAACAATGGTCCATATTTAATTAGCTAAAATGAGATGATATCATTTTTAAGTGGTGACCAAACAGAGTCTAAAATCCACTTTCATCTTAGTGTTCCACTCCACAAGATAAGTGGACCACCTGACTTTTGGCCGAGGGAATGTCACAAACATGATGAGCGGATTGAATGTCACAAACATGTACCAAAATGGCACATGCAAGCCACATTCTCTCGTAAATACATTACATCTCACCGTCTGTTTTATGGTGATTGTAATTGGAATCATAGGCCTAAAAAAAAGAGGGCCTCACATTAAAAATGTATTTATTTTAATTTATACCTGATTGGCAAAGAAGACCCGATCATATTTGTAAGAGCTAGTTGGGTAGATCCAAGAATTGCAGATGAAGTGAATGCGACCCACCCCAGGGACATCTTCCAGCGTCAAGGTCTTGAGGAAGAACTGGCTGTGGTGGAAGTTCTTGACGATGAAAGCGCCTGGAATGCCCATGCTGTCATCCCAGTCAAACGTGACCTTGAACATGGACTCACCGGCTTGTATTGGGGTTAGTGTCGTGATCCACTCCTCCAGGTAGGCAGCCGCCCCAACCTTACCTCGGTTCTCTTTCTCTGTAGAATGGATCAATCAGGTAAAACTGAATTACCGAATGCGCTTTGATCTATCAAGTGAAATAAAACATGTTTACACAGCTTTACATTTTTAGAAAGAGCGTTCAGATTCATGATGAAAATTATTTCATGAGTGATAAGTTTGATGCTGTCTGCCAACCTGAGATAACCCTTCTTTATTTAGGCTTGGGACGGACAATAGAAGCACAAAATTCCCACGAGCACAATGTAGTAGACTATTATAATCAGATATAATCAACGGTGATTGCCAATAAAACGTAATTGCATCATTTTCCAACGGTGCACTGGAGACACCTGTAGCATATACATGGTTGATTGTTATGAACTTTTTGTTGCCGGTGTTTCCTGTCCGTGTCTCATTCTGTAAATGAATGGATCAGATTTTACTGAGAAGGAACCGTTTAGGGGATGATCATACGCCAGTATTTAATGTATGGGCTACTAGGATTGCTAATTGCAGCTGGTTGAGTGCACTTTGTATTGAATGGATGTCTTCAATCCATTCAGAATCAAGGAACATTGATCGATCGACAACCTTTCTTGCTTGATTGAACCTCCACAGAATTAGATAAATTGCTCATTGGATATTTTTGGACCATGGTCGATTGGCAATATATTTTTTTATTAAAAAAAAAGAATCCTTATTTACTTTCTAGATAGTTTTGGACTATATCGATTGATCGAGATTTTGTTTCCTCGATCAATTGAAGGGTGCTTGATTAGTGTTGATCGATAGAGCTTTTGTTTACTCGATCAATTGAAGGGTGCTCGATCAGTGTTGATTGATCAAGCTTTTGTTTACTCGATTAATCAAAGAGTACTTGATTAGTGTTGATCAATCGATACTTAGATTAAAGGTGTGCTTGGTTCTACGTAAGTAAACGATTTATTTTCTATTCCGATTGTGATAATATATATATATATATATATATATATATATATATATATATATATATATATATATATATATATCGGGTGTAATCCGAATTATGGCATGTTAGGGGTTTTCTAAGATGTTCTTAAGGGTTTTAGAGAAAAAAAGCTAGGGTTTTAGATTATTCGAATGAAGTTCTTATTATTGTAAGTGCATTATCTCTTATAATATTATTTCATAATAGATTGCTTATTGCATGACTTTTGCGTGTTTGGTTTATATTTGCTTTCATCGTGTTTAATTAAATTCAAATTTTCTTCCATACGATTTCTAATACTTTGAAAATTGAACCTTACAAGTGGAAATGAGGCACATGTGTAAGAGATTAGGCGCCGCCCATCATGCAATCCAAACAATGTTGAAGCCATATCTAAAATGAGAGAATTGATTAATTGGGTTGTAGTTTAAGTTTGTTTGTAACCGGTTGCACGTGATTACTCTTCAAATCTGAAAGGCAAAATGTGAGTATAAATTGGTGATATGTCTAGTCAGGCTACAAGCGAGGCTATTAGTTTTATGTCCGAAAGCAAGCCATTATGATTATCAGACTAGCCGCACATCATGTGCATGCACTAAAGTGGACCTGTTTGTTTCACCAATTAACTCGATAATGTAAGGAAATGTATCATCAATTATGATTTTAAATAAATATATTATCATCATAATTTTACTATAGTCAAACCAAACATGAGACTCATTAATCAAATGTAGTACTATAAAAATAAAGTTATATTATTTGTAAAGTAATATGTAATCATTATTTATTTATTTGACTCTAATAATAGACCATAGAAACAAGTACTAAAATAATTTGTAATCATTGTACTTTTTATGTCAATATTATGAAAATCTCGAATTCAATAATGACATCAGTGTATTTAAGTGATGATATGATATTATTGTAATGTAAAAATGCTATCATCATGATTTTACCATCAATAAACCTCAAATGCAAATGTTGTAGAGACGGTTAAAGTAATTTGTAATTATTGTATATTTACTTTACACTACTATGGTAATTGATGAAACAAATAGGCTATTTATAAGAAATGTGGAATTAATTCTCAATAAACAACTCCCTTGAATAATTTGTTTAAAATTATTTATGCAAAATTGATTCCTAATTAATATATTTGGTAAACACATGAAAATAAAAATTAAAAGAAAACCACCACATGACCAAAATGTTAATCTAGAGGTTTTTGGACCATTGTTCATTGTTTTCTTGGTTACACTAATTAATCATGTTGGGTGTGTGTAATTTAAGGTGCATATATGTACCACCCGACAAGTAACTCTTTTAACTTACTGAACTTAAAAAAGTTAACCTTAAAAATAATAATTTAAAAAAAAAAAAAAAAAAAAAAAACTAAGTTTGATAAGCACCATTGTAATAGTAATTATGTGACCAAAGTTACTTATTCCTAAGTTTTTATCTTTTGCTTTTTAACTTTCAACTTCCCTTCCCCTACTTCTGTCCCTCTCTCGATCTGATGGATGGTCCATATCAGAGGAGACACCCTATGATGGATGGGTAGTTCACATCATAGGTGGGGCCATACAAAGGACAGTCCACATCAAAGGTGGGCCGGACATTATGGTTGACCACATCAAGGTGAGCCACACAATGGATATTGCTTACATCAAAGGCGGCCCGGCCCCTACTAATAATGGCCAACATCCAAAGAGGCCCTGTATGATGGAGGACCCATATTGAAGGTGGGGCTCACATAATGGACAGTCGATATTAAAGGTGGGGCTCACCAAAGCTTTTATAAGCCAACGGGATAAGCCGACCAGTAAACTAACATTCACATCGTTAGTCTGAGAGAAAACCCATAATCACAAGTCCTAGTCTTCAGCATCAACGGTATGCCTGGTACACTTCCAGGGAATCCTGAAACGTTGATCTGGTGGGACATCACATGGGGGACCATGGCACAGAATCTCCAACCATCAGATTATCATGGAAATGAATTAGCAGCCCGAAATGAGCTATTGCCGATTTAATGGTCAGGATTCCCAGACTGCAGTGGACGTGTGTGTACGGTGGAGATGCGAGACAGCGAGAGTAGAAGGAGCACTCTCTTTAATTTCCTTCTTTTTCGTTTTTTGTTTTCCCAGAATATCCCTGAAAAACAGTAGGGAAAGAAGACTAACCTGGGTCGCCATGAACTGCACTGATAAGATGAAAAGAGACTCCTTTTCCTAAGAGCTCGTGGATTCTATCAAGGAGAGATGCATGGAAGTCGCTGAAATCCAAGACGTTCTTCTTCATCAGCACAACCGACCCTTTGATCTTCACACCCGTCTCCTTGTGGCCCTTACCTGTTATTGCATCCATGATGTTGTGCAGCATCTTCTCTCAATCAACGAGAGAGAGAGAGAGAGAGAGAGAGAGAGAGAGAGAGAGAGAGAGAGAGAGAGGTGGTTTTTGGGTGTAAGGACAGATGGGATTATTTTGTAGAAGGGAATTTCTCAACTCTTTCTGTCGAGGAGGCTTCTCATTTACAAACGAGGTTTTGACGGCTGCGATGAAGCATCCAACGTCTCATTTTTCTGCAGTCTTTATCGTGGTGGGCCATGCACCTCCCTTTTCTTTGCACTGGAATCCTATACTACACTCTCTTTTTTTAGTGCCTAAAATACCCCGTCTGTAGGACCGTCATGTTGTATATGTAGAGTCTACTCCGTTTATCAGTTTCTATCCTTGAATTTACATTCTAAATCTAGATTTCAGCTACATCCACAACTCAGATGGGCCACACCAGAAGGAACTATTTTAATGGGATGTCAACTCATATGAGTTTTTGATAGGCTTATCTTTTGTACGGACGGTCCTAATAATTGTTGTGACATGTTAAACGGAGTAGATTTTACGTATATAACATGGTGGACCCCACAAAACTTGGGTGGTTTACACGCATGGGTAAAACAGGTGGTGTTGTAGACGATTCCGGTCTCTTTTCTCTGGTACAAAGACTTCCTTTGGTTAAGTCGTTTACGCACTGCCTTTTTTATTCTACATGTATCAGAATGACGGACCTGAATAGTCCAAGAACGCCTTCTTTACGCGGTTCGTTGAGTACCCAACACGGCCACCGCCGTGGGCTATTTCCTACGCGAGCGGGCTCCTATACATGCCTTGCAGAGCAAGTTATTCACCAGCATATGGTGTGTGTGGGTGTGAGGGTCGTCCTCATGGTCATGGGTCAGTGTAGACCTCATGGGTTTCAACAGGTGTTCGAGTACTCATGTGGTGGGTGTGAATGTGTGAAATTTTTATTTATTCACCTACATAGTCTAGTATTGAATCCCCACTATTATGGATCCAACCAGTTGATAAGGCCATAAAGACCCAGATGAAGAGACCACACAAATAAAATCTTGATCCAAAGTTTTTTTGGCCCATAAGAAGTTTTTAATGGTCAATTACCACTGTTTTTGTACTATATATGGTCCATCTGAGATTTGGATCTGCTTCATTTCTCGGTTCACGCCTGAAAATGATGTTTTAGTGTAGATGGACAGCATGGATATAATCACATATACCACAATGGGCCCCACAGTTAGGGGTTCCACCCATGTCGGTGAATCTCGGGATCCACTAAAGCCACGCCGCGGATTGCGTACTGAGTTACTATTGATGTATATGTGCTATCCATGCTTTCTGTTTTTCTGGTTAATTTTAGGGCATGAGTCCAAAATTGCAGCATATCCCAAACTCAAGTGAACCACATTATAAGAAACAGTGGGAATAATGGCGTCTGCAGTTGAAATCTTAATTGGGCCGACAGTGATGTTTATTATCATCCAACCAGTTAATTTGTAAAGTCACACGTACATGGATAAAGGGAAAACACAAATATCAACTTGATCCATAACTTCCGAGGCACCCGCGGAGTTTTCATGTGGTGATGTCCCTTGAGCTTTAGATATACTTCAATTTTGAGCTCATAAATTAGAAAAATGGAATGAAAGCATAGATAAGATACATACATCACGGTGGGCCCGACACTTCACTTAGTGAACACTCCGAATCCTTATTTGCCTGCCTATTTATCACCATATTCACCTTCTGAGACTCTGTTACCCTTGCTAGGATAGGCAAATTATCGTGTATTCCTTCAAACTTGTATAAGTGAAACCTACTATAATGACGGTGAGATTCTCCAAAAAGCAGGCTCATCCAAACATTATATTACAAGTGCCAGACTGTAGAAAATTGAAGTTGACAACCACTCAAAACCTTTTAAAATCACTATTGTTTGGAACATTGGATCCAATAATATTGAATTGCATCAGGTGAAACTACAAATAACTCATGCACGTCACTTGTATGTGTGCAACTCGAATGTCACGTGTAAAAGGCTCATTGGACAATTAGGCGGGGCACATCATGATAAACAATTAACAATGATACATAAACTTCTAAATTCACGTGTTAGCCCACGTGATGGCTGGATTCAACTGATTTTTTCCGACCGGTTAGATGCCATCCACATGCCACAACGAGCCAAAGTGCAGGGAGTGGATTAGGTGATACCCCGGAGGCACTGCAGCCCTTACATGTGGCCCACCTTGATGTATGTATTCTGTATCCACGCCATCCATCCATTTTTTTCGGATCATTTTAAGGCATCATGCCAATAATGAAGCAGATCCAATTATCGGGTCGACCACACATTAGGAAACAATGGTAATTGACAATTGATTGGCCAAAAAAGTTTTGGATCAAGCTAATTTTTATTTTATTTTTCTTTTCCCTTCACCCATGCTTATGTGACCTTATCAACAGATTGGATAACAAATAAACACTATGGAGACATTAAGGTGCACCCTAAGGAGTTTTTAATGGTACAACTTTCAATCACCACCGTTTCCTATGTTATAAATTGGATCTGATTTATTTTTGGGATAATGCCCTAAAATTATCCAGAAAAACATATGGACGGTGTGAATAAGAGAATACATATATCAAAATGGCCCCACGGTAAGGGCCACACCGTCTTGGGTGAGTCTGGGTCTCACCTAATCCGCTCCCCAAGGTAAAAGCCCTGGAGAATAAATCATTCTATAATATAATATAAAATAAAATAAAATAAAATAAAATAACTTTTACGAGTTGTACGATCAACTAGCCTCCAAGTTGGCAACTACAGGTGGGCTGTACTGTAGAATATAGCTGGCAACTATCCAAATATCTCCAAATTCACAAGGTAGCCCACGTAATGGTTACAGCAGCCTGAATTTTGAGACATCCAAATCTAACGGCGAGGTGACACTTTTGGACCGGTTGGATGCTTAGAAGCATATATGGCCTCACAATGCAACCCTTGTGGAATAAGCTTATATACAACGACTCGGAGAGGAACGGTTGTACAGTCAACTCATCAGGACAAACCTCTATCAAGGATTGCATTGATTCCTCCTCTCGTTTTTCCTCTAATCATCCTTGTATTGATGTCATTAGTAACTCTTAACAGGAATACAATCTACTCCATCCATGTTTTGGATGGACACGCAATTCAGGAGCTGGGATGTCTTCTGTGATTAGAACTGGTCAATTGCTGGTCCCAGCCGTGGATGGGCCCCAGAATGTTTATAACATCATTTTGATTATCATAGCCATTCCTTTGCTTGACATTTTCTCCTTGAGTCTGAACCCTTGATCCTCTTTTGTCAACTGCTCATGTGATGATTGGTTAAGATAGTCTGGACAAGGCGTTTTAGGTCCATAGCTTACCTATGAATATGATGGGGCTACCTCTTGAGCCATCCTTATCACGGCACAGGCTCCCAGGGATTCTGAGAAGCACTATTTCACAGTGCGACTGAAGTGTATGCTATCTATTATCTTTTAAATACTTGCTTTTTTATATATTATGCCATGAATTTAGAAAGATAAAAATATCTATTTCTTCCAACTGCTTTACCTTAACAGGTCAAGATATTTTTGTCAAAACACCTGCCTCCATATACTAAAATATCTCCTTTCTTGAGATAGATTTTGGAGAGGGAAAAAAAAAAAACAGACATAGTACGGCTTCGGTGTTAATTTTTTCTTTAAACATCTAAATAAGGGGGAGCGGATTAGGTGGGTGTTACACAAGAAAGGTCTTAGTGGGTGTTACCCTTACCGTGTAGGTCCCACCTTGAGGGTCTTTAATCTTACTCGGGTGGTACTCCTTGGAGTTTCAACACCAGGTCAGTGTAGGTCCCACCTTGAGGGTCTTTACTCTTACTCGGGTGGTACTCCTTGGAGTTTCAACACCAGGTCAAGGGTTCGAGTACCTATGGTGGTGAAATCCCACGGTGTGCATGTGTGGGGTGTGTGTGCGTGTGGTGTGAGTGTATGGGGGTGCATGTGCGTGAGTTAAAAAAAATTAAAAAATTAAAAAATTAAAAAACAAAGGTTCCTCCTTGATGACTTTATTACATATCCATGCAGGTTTTCAGAGCATTTTAGTGGTTATTCCAGAATTTAAACAGATTTAAATCTACAGTGGACCACACCACTAGAAAAAATGGGGAATAACCATTAAAAACTTTTTGTAGGTCACAAAAGTTTTGAATCAAGCTGTTCTCTGTATTTTTCTCTTCATCTGGGTCGGTTTGACCTTATCAACCGGTTAGGTGGAAAATAAACATTACAGATCTGCTAGCAGTGGGCCCTGGTAAGATTTTAAGTGTTCAATCACCACTGTTTCCTGAGGTGTGGTCCACCTGAGGAAACAGTGGGTCTCATAGTAAGGTGGATGTTGCCCGGGTAACACCTAAACCGCTCCCTAAATATGGAACTTCTCTCCTAGTCACTCTATCACGTGACCAAAGGTCTCATTCGTGGCCAATGGAAATAAACAAAGGCTTCTCTTTGATTTGAGTGCACCTAACGCATTCCGATATATTCATATGCATATCGCACGTACGTGGAGGGAGGGAGGGAGAGAGAGAGAGAGAGGCATTAGAAGTGAGACCGGGAGAGAGGAAAAGAAGCTACTACAAAAGGAAAGTTATACTCCTGCAAAGCACACTGGTTAATACTCAGGGCCTCAAAATTGTACACATGGCATTCATTAAGTCAATCAAACCGTCTGAAATTATAATGAGCTCAGATCTTTGGTGTGGTCCACTCAAAAACTCCCTCTTTTTTGTCTTATATTTTAAAATAAGCTTGTAAAAAAAAGCAATAACGTAGATAAAATAAATACATCATAATAAGCCCATAGAGCTTTCCTAATACAACGTAGGGGTCACTGCCGCATCCCAGTCCGACAATGAGAAGGGTAAAGTTCGATTTTTCGTACTGAAAAATCTCCAAAAGTGATTTGCAGGCCCTAATCTGGTGGAAGTGGATTGGCTGGTGTACCTCACACCAGCTGTAGATGCCAAAATCTGGTCGGCCCTCCCTCCACGTCACCCACCACATACTATCCCTATAACCTGTAACAGAAAAGCAGACAAAGGTGACCCTGGCTAAGCCGGGGGACCCTCCGATACCTAAGTCAAGACAAGAGAATCAGGGTCTGGGTAGAGAGTAGAGGAGAGCTCGATTTCATGTACTTGTAGATGTGGCGATACGTGCTATTTATACTTGCTCGTGGGGCGGTCTGAGTCCGATAATCTCGGCACGATCAGAGGGATTCTAGGATCATTGAGATATTGCCCGCAATCTACTGATTTCGCAGCGTATCTGGTGGATCGTGCTCATCTGCGAGCGAAGTTATCGGCCTCGCTAGGTTAGGACAGTTTTCATGTTTAGCGAGTGGGGTATGCGCTTTTGATCATCGCCTCGGCTCGGCCAGCCCGACCATAGTCCCGGCATCCGACCCTCCCGCAAGTCCGAGTTCATGTGGTCGGTTGAGGGTCTATTATGGTCCGATCGGATGTGACAATCCTCCGAGCTGAACTTTACTCTCAGACTCGCGTGATGCTGATGCTGAGTCAAGCTCCAATGGGTCGTGCCTCAGTCGTAGCGGCGCTGAGTCGGCTCAGAATAGTGAGCTCGGATCTTCCCATAACAGAAGCCCCCTACTCTTCGAGCTTTCCTGTGGGCTCGGAGAGTACTTATATAGAAAATCTCCCGCCCTTATCGCAATGATGACGGATTTCGAATCCACGTGTTGGCCGCTTAGGTTAACACGTGGCGACGGTTACGATCCCGTATCTTCTCCCAGCCTATGAGAAGTCGCCACGCAGGCTTGAGGTAGCATATTTATGACGGCTCCGACTACTGGGGCGTCGCTTCGCATGTCGAGGCACACTGCCCGATGTCAGAGTCTACCGACGGTTCGGTGCTCGTCCAATGCGGTGCTGCCAGGTGTGCTCGGAGATCGGCTCGTACCGATTAGGCTGCTGCCATTTAAGCTCGCCATTAATGCGAAAATCCTTTGCTGCCTATATAAGGCACCCCGGACGTTCGTTAGTCATTTTACATTCTGATTCATAAGAGCACACCGGAGAGGTGATTTTCGACGAGAGGTGATTCCGGCCGACTTCGAAGTTTCAGGCCGTAGACGATTTCCGGCAATCACCCGGTGAGTCTTGTAGTCCTACGCCCTTCTTTCTGTTATGTCTTCCAATTTGGAGATGGTTCGCGATTACAACAATAACTCCGAGGCGGGGAGTACCGGGAGCGGAAGCGGGTCTTTCGAAGGCCCTTTCGAAGCCACTCTCCCATACCCCCGCCTCGGAAGTAAAAAATATTGAGTTCTAAGTCCAAGCAACCCAGCAAGAAGACAGCCTCCCGAGCCCGCCGAGTCGAGACCACTTCCACCACCAAGATGCCTGCGAGTCTACGTACTGCAGAGGTAGTCCCCGGGGGTTCTGTTATGTTAGAATCCTAAATGGAGTGGATTCGCTCGGAATTTCAAATCCCAGACTCCGTTCAGATAAGGGCTCCCGGTCCCTTGGACGTTGCTGGCGCTCCAGCTAAGGGAGAGGTGGGCATCTTCCTCTGCGCGCTGCAATGCGGGGTCCGACTCCCACTACATCCCTTTATCCAGAAGGTAGCGACCTACCTCGGATTGGCCCCTTTACAGTTCGCTCCGAATGCATGAAGGGTGATGATCTCAGCCTACATAATTTGAAAGCAAGTTGAGAACCCCGAGCTGACCCTAAAGGAGCTGCTGAATCTGCACCCGGTCAAGCATGACAGCAATGACCCATGGTACTATTTTGAGACTCGGGGGAGCAAAGGGTCGGTGTTGGTGATGCACTTTCCGTCTTCCAACAAAGACTGAAAGAATAAGTGGTTCTAGGCGGCGGGTGATTAGGAGGCACCGGCGGCTGAGCTTAGGACCCCCACGGCTCTGGTTCCGACCCAATTTACCAAACCAGGTCGGACTTAATTTTACATCTGAGCTGTTGCTTTGATTTTCATCTGTTCCAGTCGAACTTACATTTCTTTTTCTTTTTGCAGCTTTCCAAAATGGGCTACCGCTCCTCGACTCGGACCAGAAAAATCAAATAGCAAAGGCCAAAGCGAGGTCGGAGACGCTTCGTTCCTGGGCGGATCTGATCACTGCGGCCAACCTTCACTGGTCCGGGCTCTGCAAATCCCAACTTCTGCTCTCATCCCTCAGTGAGTTGCCCCGACCTCTTCAATGAACTTTCCTTTGCTTATTTAGTAGTTGACATGGTCTTCTTTTTCGCAGGCATGGCCGAAGCGTCCGAAGCTAGGAAGAGGAAAGTGGCTCTGACGGCGGCGGAGTTGCTCAAAGAAGCCCCCCGAGTGAAAATCACTCGGAAGAAGCCGGCTCCCCCTCGCGTGGGGGAATCTTTCGCCGCACCATCTCCAGCAGCCCCAGCACCGAGCCCCATCGGCACTTCCTCCACACAGCCGACCCCGAGGCGCCCTAGCACCACAATTGTTCCCTCAGTAGTCCTGCGTCAGGTGGTACGTCTTCCGCCCGGGCTCGTCTAGACGACTGTGGTTGGCACCCCTGTCGTGCCGAGCAGCGTTGCTCCTCGATCCCCCGCCGCCGCCGTTCCCCCCACAGTGGAGGTGCCTGCCGCGATCCCTGAGGCCCCCATCGTTGTGCCCTCCTCCTCCAAACTGGAGGAGGCCAATAAAATAGCTGACAATGCGCTTCCCTCCTCCCCCCGAGGTCGAGGGAGAGGTCCGCGCTGAGGGTCAAAACTCGGCTGGTAGTAGGGTAGGAGCCGAGGCTTCGGCCTAGGCAGGCACAAGCGGCGGGAGGTTTGAGCCCGGTTATCACATGGCGTGCTTAGCTCCGTGGGCTGCCAAGCATGCTAAGGAGGAGGATATCGTCCAGAATCTTGAGCGGTCGGAGGGAGGCTTCTTGAACGACTTCGCCTCCGTATGCTACATGGTATGTCTCCGAGAAGACTTTCTTTTCTTTCATGTCGTTATACATATACTATAGATTCTGATCTTTGCTTTCTTTTCATACCGTCCCGGTGCTGCTCTCTATTCGGCAGAGAGTGCGGGAGCACAAGGAGAAGGAGGCCGAGTTGGAGGCCCTACAGGCCGAGGCAGCGGCCATGAAGGCTGAGCAGACCAGCATGAGCCAACAGTTCACGGGCGAGAGGGCCAGGGTTAGGCGACTGCAAGGAGTCGTCATTGGCTTGGAGGCCAGGGAGCTGCATTTGTAGGATAAGGCAAATAATTTTAAGAAGAGTGTCGATACAGCGACCGCCGAACTGACCCGTGCCAGGGCACACGCGGACTCTTTGGCCATGGAGACCGCTCGGCTCGGAGAAGCTCTGAACCGTGCCAAGGCCGAGGCGACTGAAGAACGGACACAAGCCGTGAATCAGGCCGTGGAAGCCCAGCGAGCGAAGGATGAGGCTTCTTTGGCCGCAGCGATTGCTGCTGCAGTCGAAAGCTTCAAAACTTCCAAGGAAAGGGACGCTGAAGCTGCAACGTTCTACAATCGCGACTTCGACGCTTGCCTCGAGGCAGTCCTGGGTTTATACCCAGACCTCGACCTTGATTCCCTTCTGCTCGACGACTCCGAAGATGTCGCGGTCGAAGTCGTCCGCTCGGATCCAGCTCCTGACGCGCAAGCTCTTGATGCCCAAGCTCCTCCTCCGGCCTGAAGACACTATCATTTTATTTTTTTTTTAAACTATCAATGTACTTTCAACCATGTACTTTTGCCCCTCCGAGGGAATTCAATGAAAAATATTCTTTTTACATTGTCAATTTGTTTGTGAGATGTTGAGCTAATTTTATTATATTATTTTTTTTCACGAGCCTGGTCCCTTCATTGCCATTTAGCTGGTTCTTTAAGATCGGTTCTCCGAGCTTTCTCGGCCCAAGCCTTCATTGGGTCCGATCCCTTAGGATACTCGGCTCGTCGCCTTTGTTTTGTTGTATGCCGAGCTGAACACTTAACCAGAGGGTTGGGTCATTATTAGGCTTTTTCCCATGGAAGGGATGCCTTATCGATCTTTCATAAGGTAGGGTTCCGATCCCTTAAAGGATCGGGCCATTCAATTCGTTCTTGTGCGGATAAGACAATCAGACAAGCATTCAAAGGTAGAATTGATCTTTTATTAAGAGCCTTAAAGGCTAGTCGCTCGGAGGCGTACATTTTATTATGAGCCTTAAAGGCTAGTTCCTCACGGGTAGTAGATCTTCAAGTGCTCGGCGTTCCAAGGATGAAGGAGATGACAGCCTTCGATGTCTTCCAGGTAGTACGAGCCCGGTTTGACAGATCTGACCACACGATATGGACCTTCTCAATTGGGTCCGAGCGCTCCTGCCCATGGCTCGGCCGTGTTCTGAAAAACCCGTCGGAGGACTAAGTCCCCTGGTCGGAAGCGCCTGACTTTGACTTTGGAATTGTAGAAGCGCGCTACCTACTGGTGCCGAGCCGCTATTCGGAGCTTGAAAACTTTTCTGAGTTCTTCGAGTAAATTCAGATTAGCCGCTATCTGTTTGGAGTTCTGACTTTCTTCGAAGCCCCTAACCCGCGCCGTAGGGAGTCCGATTTCTACTGGCACCATTGCCTCCGAGCCATAGGATAACGAAAATGGGGTTTCGCCCATCGAAGTCTGGGCTGTGGTCCTGTAAGCCCAGAGGACGAAGGGGAGCTCTTCGGCCAAATTTCCTTTTACTTTTTCCAGCTTCGTCTTGAGATGATGTTTGATGATTTTGTTGACCGCCTCTACCTGTCCGTTCGACTGTGGGTGCCGAGGCGATGAGTAAGCGTTCACTATGCCAAGCCCTTGACATATACTGCGAAACTTGTCATTGTCGAATTAGCGGCCGTTATCAGAAATGATGGTTCTTGGAATCTCGAACCGGTAGATGATATTTTTCCACACAAAATCAATTACTTTCTGCTCAGTGATCTTTGCAACTGACTCGGCCTCGGCCCACTTGGTGAAGTAGTCGACCGAGACTATAGCGAACCTGACATGTCCCTTCCCAGTGGGCAAGGGACCGATGATGTCGATCCCCCATTGAGCGAATGGCCATGGCCCACTCATGGGGGTCATTTTTTCCGTTGGTTACCTCGGCACGGCAGCAAAATACTGACACTTGTCACACTTCTGAACAAAGTCCTTGGAGTCCTGCTTGAGAGTTGGCCAGAAATACCCTTGACGGAGTATCTTCATAGTCAAGGCGCGACTGCTAGAATGGTTCCCACAGATTCCTTCGTGAATCTCCCGAATCACGTAGTCGGCCTCGTCCGGTCGGAGACATTTAAGATAAGGCTGAGAATGCCCCTTCTTGTATAGTACTCGGCCCAATATAGCGTATCTGGCCGTTCTGACCCTAAGTCGCCTCGCCTCTAGTTTGTCCGAGAGGGTTTCACCGGATGACAGATAATTGAAGATCGGGTCCATCCAACTAGGAACGAACTGGACGAGATTGACCTTCTCCGACTGGCCGATACTCAGGTGTTCAATGAACTCGACCGGGACGAAACGCGGTATCTTTCCCTCGGAGGACGAGGCGAGTTTTGCTAACGCATTGGCCCCAGAGTTCTCGGCTCTGGGGATCTGTCGGATAGTACAACTCCAAAACTTCTCGATTAATTTTCTCTCCTCCTCAAGGTAAGCGATCATTCTGACTTCCTTGCTTCGTACTCCGAGGAGATGTGGTTCACCACCAGCTGTGAGTCACAACAGACCTGCAGGGTCTGAACGTCCAGGCTCGCTGCTAGCTTGAGCCCAGCTAATAATGCATCGTACTCGGCCTCGTTATTTGAAGCTTTGAATCCGAGACTGATTGCATATTGGATTGTCGCTGAATCGGGTGCAACCAGGACAACGTCGGCTCCTACTCCCTTAGTATTGGAAGACCCATCAACATAAAGGACCCACCCCGGATCTGATGCGGGCTCTTGATTGCTCAATGGGACGGGCGGTGTCATTTCAATATCCTTTCTGACTTGCTCCTCATCCGGAGTTGTGAACTCGGCGATGAAATCGGCCATAGCTTGGCCCTTGAGTGCCGTCCTGGGTCGGAACTGAATATCAAACTCTTCGAGCTCCACAGCCCACACCTCGGGCCTCTGGAGGATCTGTCTCAGAGGAGAGTCTATTAGCACAACTATGGAGTGGGCTTGAAAATATGGCCGCAGTCTTCTAGCCGAGATGACGGGGCAGAGCGCCAGCTTTTCCAAGGACTGGTACCTTGTTTCAGCTGGTACCATGACTTTGCTTACATAGTACATGGGGTACTGCTTGCCTCTGACTTCTCTGATCAGAGCCGAACTGACAGCTGAAGCCGAGACTGCGAGGTAGAGGAACAGAGGCTCCCCTTCTTCGGACTTGGACAATAATGGTGGAGAACCCAAGTAGTGTTTCAATTGCTGGAAAGCATGCTCACACTCGGGTGTCCATTCCGCCTTCTTGTAGCCCTTCAGTTGCTAGAAGAAAGGAAGGCATTTATCCGTAGCCCTAGATATGAAGCGTCCGAGGCCGGCAACCCTTCCCGTGAGACACTGTATCTCCTTAAGAGTCCGAGGCGAGTTCATGTCGAAGAGGGCCTTGATCTTGTCTGGATTGGCCTCGATACCCCTCTGACTGACTTGAAAGCCGAGAAACTTTCATGACTCAACTCCGAACGTACACTTGGCGGGATTCAATTTCATCTGATATTCTCGGAGGACACTGAATGTTTCTCCGAGGTCGGCAAGGTGGTTAGAGGCTTGGGTACTCTTCACTAACATATCATCCACATACACCTCCATGGTGCGCCCAATCTGCCTGGCAAACATCTGATTCACCAGTCTCTGATACGTCGCCCCAGCATTTTTCAGGCCAAATGGCATGACCTGGCAACAGTAGAGCCCCCTGTCAGTGACAAAGGTAGTCTTCTGCCTATCTGGAGGATGCATAGCGATCTGGTTGTACCCGGAGTAGGCATGCAGAAATGAGAGTAACTCATGTCTAGCCGTGCTGTCCACGAGTTGATCGATCCGAGGTAACGGGAAGCTGTCTTTGGGACACGCCTTATTCAGATCGGAATAGTCTACGCAGACCCACCACTTCCCGTTAGACTTCCTGATGAGCACAACATTTGTTATTCAATCAGGGTAGTACACTTCTTCTATGAAGTCAGCATCGAGCAGGACTGAGACCTCCTCGGCAATAGCTTCATATCGTTCGGTATCGAACGGTCTTCTTTTTTTCTTAACCGGCTGGTGGTTTGGGTCCACGTTCAGCCTGTGGACCAACACATCGGGTAAAATTCCCGGCATATCCGCGTGTGACCATGCGAAGACGTCTCGGTGTTGCTTCAGGAAGACCAGTAACTCGTTCCTCCGCTCGGGATTCAGTAATGATTCGAGCTGAACAGTTTTGTTCAGGTCTGATTCATCGAGCGACAATCTTATCAGCTCTTCGACTGAGGAGCTTTCTTCCGTCGATCCCCAAGGGTCCAAGGCGTCCACGACGAGCGTCTGTTTGGCAGCTCATTTTCTTACGGCTATCGCATAACACCTCCAGGCCTCGCGTTGATCGCCTCGGAGATAACTGATTCCACCTTCAGCTGGGAACTTCATCATCAGATGGTAAGTTGAGACGACCGCTCTCATTACGTTGAGAGACGGTCAGCCCAGGATCACGTTGTAGACCGATGGAACATTGACAACTAAGAAGTCCACCAAAAGTGTGACTTGATGTTGCCCTTCTCCTGCTGTTACTGGGAGGGAGATGGCTCCTTCGGAGATGACTCTCTCCAGCAAAGCCGTGCAAGGGAGTCTTCACGGGCCAGAGCTTGAATCGTGGAATTCTCATCTTTTCAAATGCTTCGGAGTACATAACATCAGCTGAACTCCCGGTGTCGACCAAGATGCGGTACACTTTGTGATTGGCTATGGTCATGGTAACCACTAGCGCGTCATCGTGCGGGTGCTGGATCCCGCATGCATCATCTTCCGTGAAGGTCATGCTGCACGGAGTGATCCGGAGTTCTTTGCTTGGACGTTTGATGAGGATCAAATATTGCATATCAGACACTGATTATTGCTGAATTTTACTTACAAGATAATGTTTAATGCCATATTTTAATTATATTTTGATTGTAGGAGGAAATCAAGAGCGTGGATTTGACGTTACAAAGTCACCAGAGCAAGGGACGCATTCCATAGGACCAAGATCAACGGATTTACATGTCATGGATCCAAGAAAATAAAGCCGTTCACCGTTAAAAAGGCCCAAAACTGATCTAAAATGCAAGATCACAGGGTTCCCACCATCCGATTGACCTGAAAATTCATACATAGGATAAGGGCCATAAATTAACCGTACACATAAAATTTCATCCATTGGATCACAATGGAAGTGCCTCAACTGACAGATCAGCCCATAAACCATTGATTCTGGGCCCACCTGATATCTGGAACTGCCTCAAAATTATTATTGACGGTTTAAATGAGATGAGAAATAATATGGACGGTAAAGATTTCTGAAAATCATCACAGTGGACCCCATATGAATAGAGTGTGCATAGTGCACAAGTGCACTACACGTGCATGGCAAATGGCAGAGACGGTTGACCGTCTCTGACCGAAAAAGAAAAAGAAAAGGGAAGCTTCCGTTTTCGGCTGCGTAACGCACAGCCACTGGCCATTTTACAGTCGACTGTGGGCCCCACACATGCCCCGTACAGCCAATCCATACCGTCCATCTTGTAGAGGGCTGCGAATACTTTAAAATCATGTTGTCACTTTTCACCCATACGTGCACACGTGTGAGATATAGGGGCCACAAAAAGGTTGCACAGCAACGTTCAAAACTGATCCTTTTGTGATTTCTTCTTTGGGCCACATCAATCGACGTTCAAAACCACCCATTCTTTACTAAAATTTCGTTCTGAATGCAATGGATGGGGTGAATTTTTTAGAAAATGCTTCTGTGGGGCCCACCGATCACAACAGTGAAATGGTGTGAAAGGTTTCGCACATCCGCGAAAACTGACTTTTTCAGGCGATTTTGGCCCACCATCTTTGATCATATGGCAGATCTGAACCGTCTATCATATAGAGGACCCAAGAAAGTCCTAAGGGATGATGTTTCTTTGGAATTTGAGAGAGAAAAGTGGCATGTTTCTAGGCACTGAACTTGGCTGCGAAAAAGCTTTAGTTGAGCATGCATAGCTTTCCAAATCCAATTCAAATCCGATTTTCACCACTCCAGCAGCTATATAAGGAGGTTTTGGACGTGGGAAGCATTCATCCAGACCCTGGGGAAGATCCAGAAAGGGAAGAAAGAGAAGAGAGAGAGAGAAGAAGGAAGAAGAGAGATAAGAGAGATGTTTTTAATGTTTTTATTTTATATTCCTTTTTTTTTAATTAATTTTATGGATTGCTAAACTTCTTAGCTAGGGCTGAGATGAAGCCTCTAATTTGAATAACTCTTGTTTATTGTTGAATTTATTTTAATTTGATTGATTTGTTTCTTTTTCTAGTGTGCTTTTCTGAGATTTCTGTACTTCTCCATTCTATGAGCTCGACCAAAGTCTAGATATGGATGTTGTTTGGAATATTACTCTAGGTACTTGTGTCTGACCATGAACAGGTTTCCTATAGAGGAAGAAACAAGATTTACATCTCTCCATGCCTGACCATGGATGGAAAGATGTGATCCATATGCTTTAAAAGATTATCCATTCTGTGTGTCCGACCAAGGACATAGAGTGTACTTTGTTTATTTTGATATCAATCTGAATTAGGGTGAATCAACAGGTAAAATAAGGGTTAGGATAATTAGGGGTGGATTCGAAAGTCCTAGTCTCCTCCTTGATTGAATTTTTCTCATTGCTCTCAGTTATTTTTCATAGATTTATGCTAGTTTACTTATTAGTTTGTTAAAATATTCGTTGGATTAGTTAAGAAGAGTTGTAACATTCAAATTGTGACAACCAGTCCTCGTGAAAATGATCTCGTAATACGTACCATATTTACATCTGATTCGTATACTTACGAGTTAAAATCATTTAAATCAGATTGGTTTAAATTAAAACATCAACGTTCCGTCAGGTGAACATGGTGTTCCGACTTGGACCTTCGGGAATGGGCTTTTCGAGCCCTGTTTGAATCTCCTCCTCCAGTTAATCCTCCGAAGATGGTATGAATTTCGGCGGGTTCCTCTGGGGGTTGTTCGGCTGCTCTCGCGGCCGTTCCTCCCTCCGGGTGAATTTTTCCCTTTTGGTGTAGCGACGTAGATGTCCCTTGCTGATGAGGGACTCGATCTCATCTTTCAGATCCATGCAATCGTCTGTGTTGTGACCGTGGTCCCGATGGAAGCGGTAGAATTTTCGCTTGTCCCGGTGCTCTGGGTCAGCCCTCATACAGACCGGCCAATTGAGTAGTTTGTCTCCTCGGATGTCTAGCAGGATCTGCTCGACGGACATATTGAGTGGTGTATAGGAATGAAATTTTCCTTCCGGTCTGCGGCTCGATCGACGATCGCGAGAAGCGCGGTCATCCGTCCCCTTGACGGTCGGCTGGGAGTCTTCGTTCTGAGGTCTCTTCCATTTGTTCGTCGAGTCGGACACCTGTGTGCCCTTTCGAGCGTTAGTGAACTCCTCGGCATTAGTATACTTTTGAGTTTTCACCATGAAGTCCGATAGCGTCTTTGGCGGATTTTTTTCGATGGAGAAGGCGAACTTTCCTTCTTTCAGTCCGCTCAGAATGGCCGCGAGGGTCATCTTGTCATCGTAGTCCTCGACATGCAACGCCTCTTCGTTAAAGCGTGCAATGCAATGCTTCAGAAATTCTTTCGGTGCCTGCTTGATGGTAAGCAGGTGGGTATTGGGCTTCCGACTTCTCTTAACGCTTATAAACTGCGTAAGGAATAGTCGACTCAGCTCCGCGAAAGAGCCTACGAAGTTGGATTTGAGCTGGGGATACCAAATCTGAGCGGATCCTGTGAGGGTGATAGAAAATTCTCTATACATCATTGCGTCCGTTGCAGTTTGTATCTGCATCCACGATCGGTAGGACTCCAAGTGTTCAGATGGGTCCCTAGACCCTGAATACTGGATGACATGAGGCATCCGAAACTTCTGCGGCATCACTTCAGCCATAATGATCGGGGTGAAGGGAGGCTCAATCTCTTCCATCATTGCTTGGATCGTGGCTGGAACCGTTGATTGCTGTTGTTTTTTCTCCAACGTCAAGAACTAATCGTTCAACTCCGTAAATCGTTCTTCCCATGGGTCCTTATTTTCTGCGACGACCTCTGGGGTATGCTCAACCTCCGGTGTTCTCCTTTCTCTCCTCCGCTCTAATTGATATCGGAGGTCTGTGGGCGGCAGGGCGGATGTCGCTGAATGAACGGTTGTCGAAGCCCGAGTAGGGGCGTTCTGCGCGGATACCTCGGCCCGTACCGCAGGAGGATTTTAACTTGAATGTGGCACCCCCGAGTGTTGGGGGGTTTCATGTCTCGCACTCCTCGGTATAGAGTAAGATTCCACAAACAACCCAACTAGCTCAAGAACAGGTTCTTAAGCCGGGCGTAGCTCTGGCTCTTTCTGTTGTTTCATTCGGTTTATCTCGTCGTGCAGGGCCTGAATCTCGTTCTACATGGCACGGTACTTGCTCGACCGATTGCGCGATCGCTGGGAAGGCCCTGGTGCAGACTCGGCATGAAGTGGTGACGACGATCGAGTCTGCTCATCAGGTTGTGGCTGTGCCACTGTAGCTTTCTTCTTCCTCACCATTGCTTGAAAAAATGAGAACCTGACTTCTAGTTTCAGGTTCCCACAGACGGCGCTAAAAATGTTGATGCCAAAATCTGGTCGGCCCTCCCTCCATGTCACCCACCACGTACTATCCCTGTAACCTGTAATAGAAAAGCAGACAAAGGTGACCCTGGCTAAGCCGGGGGACCCTCCGATGCCTAAGTCAGGATAAAGGAATCAGGGTCTGGGTAGAGAGTAGAGGAGAGCTCGATTTTGCGTACTTGTAGATGTGGCGATGCGTGTTATTTATACTTGCTCGTGGGGCGATCTGAGTCCGATAATCTCGGCACGATCAGAAGGATTCTAGGATCATGAAGATATTGCCCGCAATCTACTGATTTCACAGCGTATCTGGTGGATCGTGCACATCTGCAAACGAAGTTATCGGCCACGCTAGGTTATGGCAGTTTTCATGTTTAGCGAGTGGGGTATGCACTTCTGATCATCGACTCGGCTCGACCAGCCCGACCATAGTCCCGGCATCCGACCCTCCTGCAAGTCTGAGTTCATGTGGTCGGTTGAGGGTCTATTATGGTCCGATCGGATGTGACAATCCTCCGAGCTGAACTTTGCTCTCAGACTCGCGTGATGCTGATGCTGAGTCAAGCTCCAATGGGTCATGTCTCAGTTGTAGTGGCGCTGAGTCGGCTCAGAATAGTGGGCTCGAATCTTCCCATAACACCAGCTATATAGCTGCTGTAGGTACGGTGTCGTACAAAGACGAGCACTACGCTCCACGAGCTCCGAGTTGTATGAACGGTTCAAAGGAGATCAAAGTTACATGGGGCCCACAGTGATGTATTTATTATATCTACACCGTTCATCTATTTTTAGAGACCATTTTAGAGGATTATCCAAATAATGAATCATGGATTTCACTGGTATACGTTCAATCTCCCACTGGTTTGTGATCCACTTGATAGTTATATTTTTATTATTTTTCATCCCAAGCCTTAAGACATGCTTGCCAAATGGATGGACGGTTTAGATATAACGCATACCTCATCATCAGACCCATAGAACTTGTTGACATTAATACAACAACTATATACCTGGTGTGAGCTAGGTACACTAGTCATTCCGCTTCCCAATCTGATGTGCATCACTGTAGATCTGAGCATAAATTGACCTTATTCAAATTGAACCGAAGGCCTGGATCGGTGCGGTTCAAGTTGGATCAGTCAGATCCGACCATTCATCGGATTGAGTTCAAATCGTGGTCAATCCAGACCAATCCAAACCAAATGGATCTGATCTGATCCGGAGTGATTCTTATGAATATTTATCACATATATTTATCTTATGAACATGTTGGATAACAAATAAACATTATTAAGGCCTTATAAATTTTTCAATGGTGAAAATCAATACTTCTACTTTTTCCTGTGGTAAGGTCCACTTGAACTTTGGATATGCACCAATTTTGGGTTCATCCACTAAAATAATCTGGAAAAATGAATAGACGGTGAGGATAAACCACATGCATTGACGGTGGGCCCCAACAAAGTTTACTCAGTACGATAAGAGCCCACTGACGCAAGAAGCGGATTGCGTACTGAGTAAACTCTGTGGGGCCCACCTTCATTCATGCATTTTATCGAACCCATTCATCCAATTTACCAGATAATTTTAGGGATTTAGCCCAAAAATGAATCCTATAAAAAGCTCAAGTGAGCCACACCAATGTAAACCATGTGAATTGAACTTCTACCGTTGAACAGTTCTTAGAGGCCACAGAAGTTTTAGATCAAGCTAATATTTTTGTTTTCCCTTCATCCATGTCTTTTTGATCTTATAAACAGGTTGGATGATAAATAAACATCACTTTGGGCCTCATAAAGGTTTCAACGTTGGAAATCAATACTTCCGCTATTTCCAATGGTATGGTCCAGTTGAGGTGTGGATATACTTCAATTTTGGTTTCAATGCCTAAAATGATCTTTAAAAACGGATGGACATCATGGATAAACCACATGCACTCACTGTGGGCCCAATACAGTTTACTTAGTATGATAAGAGCCTACTGAGTAACTCAGTATGCAATCCGATTTCATTGACGCAATGCAATTTCGTGCACAACACGTCAACACATTTCATGCACAGCACGTCAACATAGCTAGTGTTGATACGTGTTGTGTAAGGACAAGCAAAGACGCACCTCAAGCTCCGAGTTGTATAAACGGCTCAAATGAGATCAAAATTACATGGGCCCCATAATGATGTATTTATTATATCCATATCGTTTATCCATTTTTCGTGATCATTTTAAAGCATTTGAAAAAAAAAAACGAATCATATCCAAAGTTCAAATGGACCACAATAAAAATAGCAACGATAATGATTTTCACTGTTAAAAAATTCGTAGGGCCCACCATAACGTTTATTTTCCATCTAATCTGTTAATAAGGTTAAAAATTGTAACATCCTAAAAATCGGGGGTCGAGTAGAAACCCAACTATCGAGTTCCAAAACATTACTTATGCAATAGAGATAATGATGAATGAATGTTGTCTGTAGAAAGGCATTAAACATGATTGGGATTATACCGAAAATAACATATCATACTCCAAAGGCGTTTAAATTATGCAAGCAGAAGACTGTGATAAGTATATAAACTGGATAAGAGTGATAGTAAGCCCTCAGAGTATGAATGTCACTAGGTTAACACTTACAAGTTTGATTACAAAATGCACAAAATGAGAAAAAATGTAATGTCTTCTATCCCAAATACTGAAGCCCCGTCGGTGCAACTTCAGGTCAAATAGACCCGTCAAAGAGTTACATGTAGGAGAACTCATCATCAAAAGCGAAGTCCGGCTCTGCTTCACCAGCATCGCCCTCACTTGAAACTAAGACAGGGTCTGGTTGGTGTGTACAACACCGTCCCGTAACGTGGGAATGAGTAGCTAACTCAGTGGAACAATAGAATAAAGATTAACATGTTATCAAATCATTCAAGCAGTAATGATAAAGCAGTACAACAAACATTTCTAGCTGCTCTTGTTAATGCAAGGATGAGATGCAATAATGATGCATGCCCTTGCCTACATACTCCCTCCTGAGACACCATCTCATGTTCGCGGCATGCTTTCATCCCTCAGTGCTCCACATCTTCCAAGAACATGTAGTGCACTATGAACATGATTACCGAGTTGTTATTAATCATTTTCATACAGCAGGATTGAGAAGCTAAAGTACCCCCCTTGTATCATTTCTTAACAATGATCCAGTCTAGGGCCATCAGTCCTAGCATATCTCATATGAAGTGGGGTTCTATGTCACTGCAAGGGCTGTCAGGGCTGTTACACGTAATCGTTACATCACTCCCTCATCACCTTATCAATACAGGCCTAGTTTGTACTCTTGTTGCTACGGAAGGGTCGTCGCCTCCACGTAGACTCAGATTACGCTCGAGGTCACTACAAAGGGCTGTCAGGGCTGTTACACGCAATCGTTACACCACTCCCCCATCACCTTATCAGTGTAGGTCGACAGCTCGAATACAGTGTCCCATACCACCATATTCGGCTCACGAGTCTGGGTTGCTCACTGGTCACTACGAGGAGGCTCGTGGCCCCAGCGTAGGCTGACAACTCGACCACGGTGTCCCATACCACCATGCCCGGCTCATGAGTCTTAGCGGATCGAGGTACCTTAGTTAACGGGATTTCCACTGGTAAGTTTGGTACTTTAAATTCAAGTAATAGCGTCCATACATGCTTAACACACATCGGGCTAATTGGGTTACTTGACGAGTTCGACTAGTACGAGCGCCCGTTGAGTTGATCGACATGAAGTGCATAAGCACCTCATGTGGCCTAACCACTATCGACAAGCAACGCACGGCTCGGGTTCGTCAAACACGTCCTCCGTGGCGAATACAACTCAGCCACGAACTCAAGGCGTATTACCGATTGCCTGGACTAGTCAATAGCCCCAAACACATTCAACTACAATATAATGTCCTATGAGATAGTCAAAGCAGTAATGGATCAAGATTACAAATCATTCAATCATATGAACATGTTCTGCAGTGCATTGTAAACATGAATTCACACACATTTAATTCATAATCAAGTAGACATCAAAATAAGTCATACATGGAGAAAATCATACACATCATTGATGTGGTTGAGAATCATATCTCAACCCGCATACAGGTACATCTTGCTAACTACTAACTCATTCAGACACTTTTACAAACACTTAGCCTACACATTACATTATACATATTATGTGTTAATTTGCATACCTATTAGGAAAAATCCTTTCGTCAAAGGGTTGTCGCCCATACAACAATCATATATCCACATGGTGAGCATGAATACAAAGTCTATACTCATTCAGTCATTTTCACAAACACTTAGGCTACACATACTAAATACATATCATATGTTGGTATATCATGTATTTGGGCTAAACCTTTAGCCCAGGAGTTGTTACACATACATCTAACATACATAGACGGCAGTTAATCATGACAAACATACTTTCATATTTTGTACATATACGGTATTTTCTACGAATACAGAGAATACACAAAATTCCATATTCTTCGTATTTAACCGAAATAGAAAATAGATAACATGTTGTACATGTGAAATAGCGTCCACGTCAGGAATTTATCATTATCCGACATTGAAAGCTTTGAAAAATGACAACCTAAACGTCTAAAGTCCGCACCTTATGTCGTAGAAGCGTAAAGAAGTCGATGGAATCTCTAAGTCTTTATCAACGTTGATATGACGACCTATAACACGAGATAAGTCAACTATTTCGCTACTTGCAACTATCGAAATCCTAAAACAGATTAGGGTTAGGTTTCCTTACTTAGAAACGAAGTCAGAATCGTGGAATAGCGATTAGATCGTGATGGTTAAGCACGTGCAGCAGTAGGATAGAGTATCAGGGAGATCTTCTTACTTCTCCCACACTTTCTCTCTCTTTACTCTCTCCTCTCTCCTAGGGTTTTCTCAAATTCGTATGGGAGGAATGAAAGAGGGTTTAAGGTCCTTATATAGGCCCAGAACTCACGAAAATAGACCCCAGGCCATGGTATACTTAGGTTATGTTCAAAGGGAGATTGTTCCGATCCAACGAAGCACTTCTGGAGCTCTCTTTGCTGAATGTGGTTGGACTTAAACTCACAAATATTGGATCTTGATCAAGTTAAGTTTTCAGTCTGATCGGATTTCCAGATCGACCATGACGGACCAGTTTCAATTCAACGGTCATCGAAACTCGATCAGGGCTACAAGTGTACTGCCATGTATTGGCAACCTACCCTGATCCGAGGGTGTATTTGGGTCGGATTTCGATGGTCTGATTGCTTATACTTGGCCCGCAAGCGACACATCTCAGATTACTTAAATTGTATTTAATTTATAAAGAAATCCACGTTTTCTCACACACTTCGCTCCAGGCTCAAGCGAATAGCCATGACACATTATCTGGACTTGATTTCCGAGATGGTTGTCAAGTCCAGTAAGGCAGTCTTAATTATATAACTTCGTAGTAATCGGACTTTCGACGTGCGGTCTAGGTCCGATATGGAGTTTCAAAGTGCTTCCAAGAGCAAACGGGAATAGAGATTGTCCCTAAGTTTTAGGGTAACCTAGCGTCAATGTTTCTATAAGTTTTGGGTCTTGCAAATCATATTTAAAGCGATTAGTACGAATTTCACAAGTAAACTAGTTTAGCACTAGCTAATACTCGCCTAATTTCTAAAGGATTTGATCCTAAGAGATTTCTGTTCGAGGTGGTACTCGGGTCTTTGTAGTTTGTATAGATAGTGATTCAGGCTATTTATTTCTTAACTAAATTATGCCCTAATTATGACCAAATATGACAGAATAAGGTGCTATGGCAGTTTTATGTCTAAGGTCGTCCATTGCCAAGTTGAAAAAAATTCGGGATGTTACAAAAATATATGGATAAAGAGGAAAACCAAATTTCATATTAATAAAAAACTTTCGTGATCTCCAAAATAATTTCAATGGTAAACGTTCAATCCCCCACTGTTTTTTGCAGTGTGGTCCAACTAATCTTTAGATCTATTTTATTTTTCAACTCAAGCCTTAAGACGAACTCTACAAATGGATGGACAGTTTGGATATAACACATACATCGTAGTTTGACTCACGACCCAACCCGATCCGAACCATACCCAACCCGATCCGACTCGGTTTCCTTGACTAAGTCGAGCTCGGTTTGGGTCAGGCTAACCATGTATCGAATCGGTTTGAGTCAGATGTCCTGGATCGAATCGAGTTCAAGTCAGCCTATGTAGATTTCAGATTGAATCGAATTGGACCCAATCCGATCTGACTCGGTCCAATGCCCAGCTCTACGCACCAGACACCCATGCAGGGAAACGGATTGGCTACTCCCCTTCCACCTGCGAATGGCTAGTGGTCGGTGCTCTGTGGGACCCACCATGATGTATGTGTGTTATCCATGCCGTCCATCTATTTTTCTAGATCATTTTATTGCATGAGAGAAAAAATGAGGTATATCCCAATCTCAAGTGGATCACATTACAGGAAACAGTGTTAAATGAATTTCGACCATTAAAAACTTTTTGGAGGGCATAAAAGTTTTGGATCAAGCTAATCTTTTTTTTCCCCTCATCAGGGGTATGTATGACTTAATCAACATATTGAATGTCAAACAAAAAGTACAGTGGGCCTTAGGAGGATTTTAACGGTGGTTATCCAATCACTATTGTTTTCATATGGTGTGGTCCACCTAAGATTTATATTCTTATCATTCTTTGTATCGCCCTAAAATGATCTGTAAAAATGAATGTACAGAATGGATGAAGCACATACCATGATGGGCCCACGGAGCACCGACCACCAGCCACGGGGCTGGTGGCATAGGGAGTAGCCAATCCGTTTCCCCCCATGCAGAGGAGCTCACCACCCACCTGAGTGGTGACACTACATGACAAGATTTTAAGTACTCAGGCCCATGCTGTCAGAGAATGGCCTTTAAGCTTTTCAGCGGAGTGCCTCTTTGGCCATCACCGATAGCATACAGCCCAATAAATCAAATCTTGCCCCATCATCTCACCAATGAAGTGGGTAGAAAGAGTTGGACGATTGGCTTCCCAATAAGAAACACTCAACAAGTTAGTTTTTTCTTCACAATTAGAAGATAGATATCCTTTTTACCATCTGGGAGGTTTTTATTTTTTAATGAATTATCCATCCAAACAAGGGTCACAATATCAATCATTTGGATTACAAAACAATAGTATATAAATTTGGGTACAGTGCTGGCATCTAAAATTCATACGTGGCCTATCACATGTGGAATAATAATGAAGAAGGTGACGCATGGAAGAACGTCTGGAGGTTGAGCACAGTTAGGGGATAACTATTCCAAATTCCTGAAACTTCTTTGGACTCCTCATGAAGATGCCTTGGATCCACGGGAGATAGAAAATAGAAAATAATTTTAATAAAATTAGTAATAATTTGATTGATGATGAAAAAAAGAGCTTGCAACCTCTTAAATAGTAACATAAATCATAGAAAGAAGTTTCGTAATTAAACTATAACTAAAACTCCTATAAATCTTATGACTTACTATAAATAGTAAACTTATTGTTTATAGACTGACATGATTCCTACTAGTGCACATGGTTTTCGGTCAAAAGTAGTGTCCTATATACTCAACCATTTGATTTTCCTAATTATTCTAAGCACTTTTTATGTAGGGCGCAAATCTTAAAGACTAATGGATGAAGAGTTATACTCAAACTAGAACTTACTATAAATAGTAAAAATGAAATTAAAACATGAATTTGACGGTCAATTTGATGGTATTACAAAAATTCGGCATGCACAACCCTGTGTAGTGGGGTTAGGTCAGGTGGCTAAAGTATCTCGACCTAACCCAAAATCATATATGACACGACGGATTATTGATTCTCGTCATCCATTTCAGGTTCTGACGGTCCGGATCGCCTCCGCCTCTAATCAGGCCTTTTCTAGCCATCTTGGTCATGAAATTATCTGTGACCCACTCTACATCAGAAAGTCTAGGTCCCATCTGTGAGATCACATCCACCCTGCGACAAACTTCCAAACCTTTTATGTGTGTGACATCAAACCTGTCACACCCGTCCAATAAGTTGGCCCCATCAAGAGAACACCTTGTGAAAAAATCAGCCACATCTCGTTGGGTGTGGCATACCAGATATTTTATTATTTATCAATAACTAGACATTGTTTTCTCTTGTGTGGCCCACTTGATGAGTTGATTTTCATACACGGATGAGTTCAAGGTGGGGCTAACCTGTTGAAGGGTTGGATGTGGTATGCAAATGATAGGTGTGGGAAGTTATTTGCTGGGTTAGACCATAAATGATGATCCATGGTTTTAAGACTCAATCCGAGTTGACCCGGACTCAGTTGCCCACCATCTGGTTCGATGAGTCACCTTCAGACACCTGCGACTCAGGCGAGTAAGAACGATTCAGCCCCGACTCAAGACTGACTTTTAACCAACGCTACTGAATCCCTGGGGAGGATAAACAGACTCTTTTCAAATTTCTTTCAAAACTCAAACACCAGTAAGAGATTTTGGCATTGTCTGTAGACTGCCATGGAAATCAAAGGAAGAATCCAACTGTACAAACACCCAGATTAGTAGCATTTCATGTCCTAACTATCACTGCTGACAATTTCACTTCTCTAAACTGCAATAACCACAAGATCACCAGAAAGAAGGAAGCATTAGATGGAGACACTATTCGGAATTCCTCTGCCAGTTAGCCCACCTATGCCTGTAAAATCAGATGTGTTTGGATAGAGCAATGTGTATGGCACCTTAACAGGTCCCACCCGGTTCTTCCATCGCTCGTCGATGTTCATCTCTATAATTCTATTTTCAATTGCCACCAGTTTCTTCCCGAACTGCTCAAATGCTTTCAGCGCAGCTGCATCTGTCGTCCACTCTGGCGTAGCCCGCTGCCCGAGATAGACCTCATCGGAAGAATGCCGTGACAGAATCTCAATGAGAGAGACACCAAGGAGTGTTTGCAGCTGGGCTGTGATTGTCCTTAGGAAGACAGTGTCGGGGTTCGACTCGAGCTCAGCGTACTCAGGTGACCCAGGTTCAGGCATGAAGCGCCGGCTTATGGTTGGACGGTTTGGAAGGTAGCCTGCGTAGGGGTACTGTCCGAAATTAACAGCAGCATGGAGGGCAGAGGCCACCCATATGATGATGGTGCATGTTTGGGTCAGCTCAGCAACAGATTGCATCTTGGGCCACCATGGCTCGTCCTTCTTGTCGCCATGGCCCACCTCAAGGATCTCAGTCCACCAGGACTTGAGCTCAGGGTCAGCTTGCACAGAGGCGTCGGAGGGGTAGTAGATGGAACAGTAGTCACTGACCCATGTTTCAATTGCCGACCAGATCTCCAGCCCATCGACCGCATACGGGTAGTCCTCAATCAGTAGGCGGAGGTTATGGGGGTGGTTTGAATCAGGAACTGCCATTCCTCTGAAAGGCAAGAAATGTATTCTAGTCACTAAAAATTCTGAACATATTTTAATTTTTGGTTTCAAGGGTGTGTTTGGATGCACTATAGAACTGAATTGCAATTCCTAGTCTAATAAAATGGAAATAGACAAATATAAATTCTTTCCATAGCTCAGTATAGTTACCTTTTGATGAGATCTGCAGGAAGTCCTTGCTCTGTAAAAACCCAGTTCTTGTAAACCACAGAAGACAATTCCATTGAGAATTTCCCTGGGAAAACCGTGTGTTCAAGCACGCCGCCGGCATTGATGAGGATCTGCCTAGCTAAGGCATTTATATTCATGGTATCCCGATAATGAGGACGCAATAACTTGTGGATTGGGTGAAGCACACTCAACTGGCGATTCGTCGCGATTACAAATGGCTCGATTGCGGCATGTGTGTTCAACCTACATTACATCGGGACCAATCAAAAGTCTTTTGAACTAGCAGGGCGCAATTTGGACTGGGTTGGATTTTTTATTTTATTTTTTTCCCCATATCTTACCAATGGCTGATTAGCTGATGATAGCCGGAGTCGTTTACAGTAGCATATGCTTTCGCCAATTGCCATATTGAACCCTCCACCCCATGGTGTGCAGGCGTGAAGACTTTGCTGACTGCACCATGTTGCTCGCCATCGGGATGAGGTAAGCTCAGCTCGATTGCTACTGGCATCAAAGTCCCATCGTCTTTCAGGAAGAGGAGTGTCCTCGAAGCATAGGTCTTCGTTGAGGTTGTGTTTATCCAGTTAAGGTATGGCATCAATGCATCGTGATGGTCTAAGATGAAGAGTTTGTTTTTTTGAAGTGCCTACTCCCAAGTTGAGTTATAATCGTTGTAATGACCATCAAGAATTGTTACAATGTGGTTAGCAAGATTCGGCGAAATGGGTCCCAAACAAACTCCGGTTGCAATGCAATGCCCAATCGAATCAATTCAATTCATTGTGGTATGGCAGCATTTCAATATACAATGCTGTGTGTTTCAAAGTTGGAATTGAAACAATAGAAATCACAATTTGGGGGCTGGTCGTCCCTCATGTCATGGAAAGAGAGACTCAATTTGAATTATCACAATTCGATTTGATTGAACATCCAAACACAGCCTTTCACACAAAAAACAGAAGAAGAAAGAAACCAATGTTAAATGCATCGGTAGCACGGTTATAATACCTCTTCCACTGTTAGTCCATGTAGGTTCTCCACTATTTGTTCTGCTGTTATCGAACTGTTCTGATTGCTGTATGCTTCAGGATCGAGCTTGCTGGTTGGTGGGAACTCCTGTCAGTTAAAGATTGTTGATTTGAGATTATTGGAAACCCGTGGAAGATTATCTCTAGAATCTATAGAACTGTTTCTAAACTATAATGAATTTACTTTGAGATGGCTGATTATGACTGGATTCACTCCAGCCAGCATTTCTCGTCCGAATTCTTCATCAGTTCTCCAAGCGAATTGATCAGCTACATCATTAAATAATAATAAATAAATAAATAACCACCATAAAAGAGAGTAGATGTTCAGTCATATGCCCAAGTACTCTCAAATGCAATTTCCTGAATTTTTGCGTTTCAGATATTAGGCTGTGTTTGGATGCTCAATTGAACTGAGTAGCAAGCATACAAATTCAATATAATCTAAATGACCAACATTGGCTCAAATTGAAATTACAATAATTTGCAGTTACAACTTCAAAGACACCTTCACTCTGGTCATTTCTTGTAAAATGAATTATAATATTGCAATTTTGTTCAATTTAGTATCCCAACACATGTTCAATTGAGGATCCAAACACATCTGTAATCCGCAATTGAATCTGACCCACCTCACTAAATTCAATCATGGAATTCTATATGCTTCTGCTTTATCTGCAACTCACTAAATTCAATCAATTTGAAACATGTCTTCCAACAATTCAAAAAATGGGCAGGGAATGCATGGATGACAATGACACATACAATGCCGTAAGTACCTTGAATCACCTGAGGCATTGGGAATTTGAGCAGCGGCTCACCGTCCGTTCGGACCAGCTCCTTGATCATCTCGAAGGGGATCCTGTTCTTGATCCTGTTGCATGCAGCAATGTTGGGTAGCTGGATCCCTTCCTCATACAAGTTCAGCACATCTTGGAAGGTATCGAACTCATTCGGTGTTTTATCAAACAAAGCTTTCAGCTCTGGGACCAAGACCTGCACGATCGACTTAAGAGCATACGCTAGAAAATCCGACATCTTCAGGTGACCAAACCGCTCGTCCCGCGGCACATAAATGTCTAGGCTCAGGAGGGGCAATCTGCTCTCCGTGTTCGGATCTGTTAAGATGATTAGGAGAGTTCAGATTAGCACCATCATAGTATCATCTGATGTAGAGCGGGTCACAGACACATTAGGCAGAAGTGATTAGGACTGTTAGAATACTCAAACAGTCATGTCTCGCAAACCAGAATGAGTTATTTGATGTACCATATATGATTTGGGTAGGAGAAACAACTTTAGCCACCTAACCTCGCTACGCACAGTTGCCCATGTGGAATTTGCAAGATTCCATTAGATCAACGGTTGAAAATCCATTTTATTTTCGTTTTTACTATTTATAGTAAGTTTTAGTTTTAACAAGTGTCCAACATGAAATGAAAAAAGGCTTAAAAAATTTAGGAGAACAAGGTGGCTAGATCAAATAGGACACTTAATATTTTTTTGCCAAAAACCTAGTAGAAATCAAGATTGTCTATATATAATAAATTTACTATTTATAGTAAGTCATGAATTTTAAGGAGTTTAAGCTGGAGTTTGATTCGTAAACTTATTCTAGGTTTGGTATCACTATTTAAAGGATAGTTTGTAAGTCCGTTTTTATCATCAATCAATTTATTTCCAATTTTATTATAATTCATTTTTATTTTCTATCTCTCTTTGTGGATTTGAAGAATCTTTAGGAGTTCAGTTCAAAGAAGTAGGACGGTCCACTCATCAGATGGATCAGACCTCAAGAGAGATTGAGTGGTTTGAAATAAGGTTATTAACATTTTATCCTCAATGCAAATACTTGGCCAACGTGATGAATTGAAATTCTTGATTTTCATGGTGGCTCCCAGCTGATTGGCATACAAGCCATGTTGGCATTGCACTTAACATCAGAGAAGTGATCTGATGTTCATCATGTGCAAATCTCACCTTTCTTTGTGGGCTTGCGGCCCGTTCTGCCCCTGCGGGGGTAAGGATACTCTTTTGACCCTCCAAGGACGGGCCGTGCGTAACCTGGGCCCTTGTCTGGAGTACCCAAATCGTTGTAGAACGCATAGTCGTAGACTCGGTCCCATTCCTTCAGCTCTCCGGTGCCGTCTCCTCGGAGATTCACCAGCTCTTCTTCCCTGTATTTGCGTAGAGGATCAGGTGTGTCGCTGGGAAGGTAGCTCTGAAAATTTTTAAAACGAATGTTAGCCCAATTTCTATCCGTGTAATTAGATACTGACACGTGATGCATCTGGACCATCTATTGGTTCGATCACAAGAAGCCTTGAGTTCATGGTTCCCACCCCAATTTTCGAACTATGATGATCCATTTAATAGGAGGGATGCACTGAGAATTGCTTATGGCTCCGAATTAAACTGTATCAGATGATCACGATCGAGCATTTGGCTAAGGGCCTGCAAAATAGACGGAAAGCATACTGTCCATTTTGAAGGACCTTAATTAGATGGCTGTGATTATCCAATCGGGGTGACTTTGGTGAAATGTCTCGTTGTTGATCATAGGTGGACCACCTGGGTCCCACAGACAAATCTGCTCCATGATAAGAGTAAGAAAGAATTCTCGTTGGATGAAAGCTTACAGGAGGACAAGCTAAGTACAAAGTAAAATGACCGATTATCGCTTTTTCTAGCCATCCATTGTTTTGATATTTTGTGGCCCAGCTTAGGTGTGAAATGACCTGATGGAAAGCTCAGATCTCACACACATGTCATATTGTAACAAATGGGCTGCGTGTGGATGTTTATGCATCCGACGCGTGTGGAACCTCGAATACATCTCGATCTATTACAATTCAGGCACCCTGTTACTTATATCAGTTGGGTTGATGAAACTTAGGTGGTTTTCCTCAATAGTCTTCATACATGGC
The DNA here is from genome assembly GCA_037074715.1 of Magnolia kwangsiensis. Taxonomy (NCBI): domain Eukaryota; kingdom Viridiplantae; phylum Streptophyta; class Magnoliopsida; order Magnoliales; family Magnoliaceae; genus Magnolia; species Magnolia kwangsiensis. Next base: position 107,258,550 of record CM073581.1, read on the forward strand.
TCATAAAAATGTCTCCAAAGCCAACTAGAATCCGGCTCATATAGTCCCGATGTATCACGTATCCAATTCATATATCCATGCCGTCCATCGGTTTTTCCAGCTCATTTTAGGACATGGTTTCAAAAATGAAGCAGATTCAAATCTCAACTAGACCACACCACAGGAAATAGTGTCGTTGAGAACACACCATTAAAAGATTCCTCTGAATCCTGGTAATGTTTATTTGCCAGCCAACATGTTGATAAGGTTACAGAAATGCCCCCCAAGTGGTGGGCATTCAATCCCTAATATATAGTCTATTTGAGATTTGAATTTGCTTCGTTTTCTTACACCATTCCCTAAAATGACCTGAGAAAACTGATGAACAGCGTGTATATACAAGACACATCAAGGTGGCCCCCACGGTCAGGGTCTCACTCACTAACCTGTTAACTGGGCCTCACCTAATTCGCTCCCATCCTATTGTATTGGATTGGGGGGATGGAGAAAATTGCGACTGTAAATACTACTTTTTATCCGGTGTCTTTTGTGAGGAGTACAAAACTTACCTTCTCAACTTAGACATTGTACATGCGGATAGAGCATTTTCGTCCTGAAATGTTCTCTGTACGTACAGTCTAAGTTGGGAAAGTAAGTTTTGCACTGTTCATAAAAGCTGATAGATAAAACGTGACATGTACAGTGATAATTTTCTCGGGATATATTCGAGCAACCCTCACCTCTACTTTACGAGCTTTGCATGATTCCACATGCGTGTAGAAGCCCCTACACATCCACACGTGAGCATACATATATCATGACGTGAGAAATGTGGGAGACCAAGCTTCTATAAGCCGAGAAACTCTGTTCATAGCTGGCATAAAATTGAGGTAATTTCAAGCCTAAGGGGGCCACGGCATATCAAAATAAATGAACGGATGGAAAAAGATTTCAAACTGTGGCCCACTTGAGGAGTTAAATCCCCTGAGTTTTTAAGCAGAAGATGAATACTATTTCTAAAGTTACGGAAATATCAGATCTCACACATTTGTTCGTATTCTCACGTGTGCCAGCATGTGGATGTGTACATCTCCATGCATGCGGAATTAGCAAATCACTACTTTATTCTCGCGAGATTTCGACAAGAGAAATTCGCGAATCAAAGAAAGCGACGAAAGAAATAACGATAGAGCACTTTGTCATATCCAAAGTACCAAACACTCCACTCCATCGTGTCCATGCCGTGCCGTGTAAAGCTGTGTATTTATTGGGCGGCAAAAAAAGGATACTTGCAAGGGCGAAAGAAAGTGACATGGGCCGTTCAAATTTTAATCTAGATATCTGCCCCACCAACAACAAGGTGGCCCACCGAAAAATAAATAAATAACACGGGTGTCATGATTACACTAGACAATACTCTACCTTACATGTGGACCTCCTTGTGAGTGGGCAGTGGCGGTCAATCCCAACCGTCTAATCGGTTTCGTTAAAAAGAAGATGGTGGGTCCAAATTCATTTGTCTGAAGTTCGTTGATCCTCAGGACTAGAGTTGCTTGTGGTTAGCTATGGACCCTAAACATGCCACCATACGTGCGAACCTGATATGCAGGTTCAATCCAAGCCGCCCATTAGGTGGGCCATGTCATTTACATTCGCTGATCTAAAAATTAAGCCTCTCCACGGATCATCAGGAACGCTGCTCATGAAACAAATGAGTAGCAGCTATAAAGAATCTGGCCCACTTGTTTATAAGCCGTCATTAGTTTCTCTGTGGCCCACTGATGAGTGGACCCACCTGACTTTGTGCCAGACCATCTACACAGTTGGAACACCTAGTGGACGGCTTGAATCCCGCACCCTTGTGCCAAGTTGGCACATGTGGTAACGTGTAGATGGGCAGCCGTATACACGCGTATGGGATGAGGAAACAGATGCAGGGACAGTAACAATACCAGACCCGACAAAAGCCAGGCAGCTATAGAAGTGGCCCACTACAGAATCGTCACAGATCTTCAAGCTGACGCTTCAAAAGTGGGGCAAACCTAATGGTAGTCTAGATTAATCGCTGTCCACGTGTCTAAAAGCGCTATGCATGCTAACAAAGTCAGTGGGCCCAAGGTAGCCTTCGGATTCTTTTTTTTCTTTTTTTTTCTTTCTTTTCTAAAGAAAGGGGCCCGATTCAGGCCCGGTCCATTAACGGCCCTAAATTGATTGTTGAATAAATAAATAATCCGCACGGTCCCAAGGCTCTGTACGCCCAGATTTCAATTCTGACAAGTGGAACCCACTATTAAGTAATCTAGACCATTGATTTGTTTCATTCGTCCATGGATGGTCTGTGCCCCAAAACAATCCTCGATTGTCGACTTATGGATCACAAATAAACGGTCAAGAATAGAAACACAGCAATGGTCCACATTCAACACGAACAGTGCAAATTTTGGTAGCTAGGACTTCCTCTGTAGGATAGTTTTATGAGAATGGTCCATTCACGGTGGAGCATGACATAATAACGGTCTGATTACTGAACCATGGGCCCCACTGGAAAGAACTGAAAGCGCATGTGTACAGTGCACGGTCTATAGTAACGTATCATTTAAATTCTCCAAGACTATTTTAGCTGAAATATGCGGGCTAAAACACGGAACTGGACACTCCTAGTATAAGTGCATGTTAAGTTAAAGTGCTTTCACTTTGAAAATGCTCTGCCTCACACGTGGAAGTGATTTACACTTGTAAAAATCAAATCCACTCATAAGGTGATCCCCATCACTTTAGTTCCATGGCTCAAAAATAAGGTTGGACAAATCATTAGGCAGGCAACAAAATACATACTAGCATTTAGACCGTTGGTTAATTCTTCTCTAGCTTTCACTGATCTTCTAAGTGGTCCACCTGATGACAACACGTGGCATCTATGAATTCTATCTAGTCTGATCGCCTGATGATGAGCGGCTGCAACCTTCCACACATTTTCGTCACTTCCACTTAATTGGGAGGTGACTCACATGTACTAATAAGGCAAAGGTATTAGAGATCCAAGCCAGTCATCAGGCAGGCCTCAACCGTGAAGATGGACTGGCCAAAATCAGGTGGATCTGATCATCTTCGGGTGGGCCATTACATACAACGTAAATGGATGCTCTAAAGAAACCACCTGTTTGGTAGCCACATAAAAATTAACTCATCTCATTTTAGTTAACAGTAACTAACTATGTTTTAGAGAATGGCTAAAATAAGATAATATCATTTTTAAGTGGCAACCAGACAAGGCCTAAAGATCCACTTTCATCTTAGTGTATCACTCCCACAAGATGAGTGGACCACTTGATTTTTGGTCCAGGGAATCCATGCCCTGTGGCTTTAAACTGGATTGTAGTCACAAACATGGACCAAATTGGCACGTGCAAGCCACATTTCTAGGCAAATACATTACATCTAGCCATCCGTTTTATGGCGATTGTAATTGGAATCATAGACGTGAAACAAGTGGGCCACATTTAAAAAACCTATTTATTTTAATTTATACCTGATTGGTAAAGAAGACCCGATCATACTTGTAACGTCTAGATGGATAGATCCATGAATTGCAGATGAAGTGAACGCGACCCGCCCCAGGGACATCTTCTAGTGTCAAAGTCTTAAGGAAGAACTGGCTGTAGTGGAAGTTCCTGATGATGACAGCACCAGGAATGCCCATGCTTTCTTCCCAGTTGAAGCTGACCTCGAACGCGGACTCACTGGCTTGGATTGGAGTCAATGTCGGGATCCACCCCTTCAGATAGACAGCCGCTCCGAGCTTCCCTCGGTTCTCTCTCTCTATGGAATGCATCAATAAGGTAAACATGATTTATGACATGCGCTTTGATCTATCAAGTGAAAGAAAACATGTTTAAATTGGTTTACATTTTTATTACATAGGTTGATTACAATCAAGCGTTATCTAATGTGATGATAATTTTTTAAAATATTAAAACCCAATTGCATAATTTTCAGAGGTTAAATAATAAGCAGATCAGATTTCACGTGGAAGGAACCGTTATAAGGGGATAATCATACATCAAGATTTCAGGTATGGGCGACTTAAGAATTGCTAATTGCAGCTGGTTGAATGCACTTTGAAAGTAAGACTGACCTTGGATGAAGATATGAGGCACACATGTAATAGATTAGAACCGCTCATCATGCAATCCAAACAATGTTGATAACATTATCTAAAAAGAAAGTATTGATCAAATGGGTACTCGCAGGGTTGTACACGAACCGAGCTACTTGGGTTAGCTCACTCAACTCGGCTCAAAAAAGCCCGAATCCGCTCGATTCAAAGCTGAGTTCGATCCAATTTGAGCCGTTTTTTAGAACTCGAAAATGAGTTCGAGCCAAGTTTTAGCTGGCCCCACCTTGACTCGACTTGAACCGATATATAGCTCAAACCGGCTCAACTCAGTTAGGTAAGTGTAAAAACTTTTAAAAACCCTAGTCATTCCTCTCTTTCTATTTCCCCAATTTGTTTAAAAATTAAAATTCGTCCGACCACAACCAACTCCCTGCCTCCCTCTCTCTGCTGTCGTCCAACCAGAAACCAGCTCGTCCCGCAGCAACTCCCTCTACTCTTCCCACTCGACCAACAACCCAACTGCACCTCTCTCTTTCTGCCTCGTCTCACCGCCTGACCAACAGAGGCCCTCCGCCTCTCTCTGCTCATTCGCCACCACCGTCGCCCGATCAACAACAACTCGCCCAATCAACAGCAACCACTCGACAATTTGCCCACCACTTGCCTTGCTTGTCAGTAAGCACTTGAATCGAATCCTATTTTTATACTCGAATCAAACATGAACTCGGCTCGAAAGCTCAAGCTCGAACTGGTCCGATTGATGACTGAGCCAAGTCGAGTGGGAGATGCTGGCTCGGTCACCGAGCCGAGCCAAGTTCAAGCTGGGTGTGCCTGGTGACCAAGCGCAAGCTGAGGCTAGCTCGACTCGGTTCAAGTCAATTACTTGTAAGTTAAGTTACTCCACAACCTGTTGCATGTGATCACTCTTCAAATATTCAAATGCAAAATGCTAATATAAAATTATAAATTGGTGATGGATCAAGTCAAGCTGGACCACCTAATTATTGTCTGTGCTTTATTCCAAATGCATGGAATCTCTACTATGACATTTCCATTCCCACTGTTTCATTTTCTGTGCCCATACAAGTTTTGGATGTATCTGACTTTTAGATTTCTATCCCCCATTGTGCTCTTTCAAAATAGATGGATAGAGTGAATTTGTCACGGACATCTCTTTGGGCCTCGCAGCCAGGCACAGATATATATCTGCGCCTGTGTAACAGTCAATCCGCTTCCGAGGTACTTAGTAATGCACCTGTTTGTTTTTTCAAAGAAATGGTAAATACATGGTAAACGGTAATTCTCCCCGTTTCACGTGTTTGAAAATTCGTAGGAATTCGTGTTTTTAAAATTGGTTCAAAAGAGATAATTTTAATTTTTAAACTGCATGATAATGTGACGCAGGGATGAACGTGATGAGGTCGAACACCGTCTTCCTCAAGGATAACTACTCCAAATCCACGGAGCTTCTCTGGACTCCTCACAGAGACTTCTCGAATCCACGAGGAAAGAAAGTAAGAAAATAGAAATAAATTCTAATAAATTCGAAATTAATTGCTGAATGAATAAAAACGAGTTTACACCCATTTAAATAAGGGAACCAAGCAACAGGAAAGAAATCAGACTCAAACTACAACTAAAACTCCTAGAATCCGCGAGTTACTATAAATAGTAAACTTACTATTTATAGACGGTCGTGATGTCTACTAGTGCGCAAGGTTTTCGGCCAAAAATAGTAAGTGTCCTATTTGGCTTCACCAAACCATTCTCCTAATTATCCTAAGCACTTTTCATGTTGGACACAACTCCTAAAGCCCAACGGATGAAGAGCTATAAGCAAACTAAAACTTACTATTTATATTAAAAACGAAATTAAAATGGGGAAATGATCATCGATCAGGGGTTTTCTCGCAAATCCGGGCTACGCAACCTGGCATAGTAGGGTTGGTTGGCTAAAGTAGCTCGTTCTACCCCAAATTCATATTTTTTACATCAGATAACTCATTCCGGATTGTAAGATACGCCCGATCTAAGGTCCAACGGTCCAGATCACTTATGTTGTTGACCGTGCCTTTTCTGATCCATCTTGGCCATGAAATTGTCCGCGACCCGCTTTACATCAGTCCCCTCTAGTTGAAAAGAACTCGTCCTCGAGTTCTCCTCCTACGCTGGTTCATGATACTCGGTCAGGTCCGCGACGTTGAAAGTCTGTGAGATCGCCAGGTCATCTGGAAGATCAACAATATAAGCGTTGTCATTGATCTTTCGGATGATCGGTACCGGTCCAATCTTCTTATTTTTTAACTTGTTGTATGTCCCGGTCAAAAATATCTCTTTACGCAGATGGACCATAACGTGGTCACCCACCTCAAACACTTTTTGTCGCCGGTGCTTGTCCGCTTGTTCCTTATACTTCTCGTTCGAGGCATGTAGCTTGACCTGCACTTCTGCATGGACTCCGATGATCTTATCTTCCATATGTTCTGCTGCAACGCTTGTGCCTGGGTGCTTGGGCAAAGGGATCAAGTCAAGTGCGTGGCTAGACACTCGTCCGTAAATAATCTGGAACAGCGATTTCCCTGTCAAGCGGTTCACCATGTTGTTGAACGCAAGCTCTGCTTGAGACAAGGCCAAGTCCCACTGCTTCGGCTTTTCTCCTGCAATACTACGAAGGAGGTTTCCTAATGTGCGATTCACAACTTCGGTCTACCTATCAGCCTGTGGGTGGTAAGCACTGCTGAATTGCAGTCGTGTATCGAATCGAGTCCACAAAGTCCACTAAAAGTGACTAATGAACTTCGTGTCACAATCAGAAGTAATGGTCTTAGGGACCCCGTGTAGTCGTACGACCTCCCTAAAGAAGAGATTCGTCACGTGTGTTGCGTCGAGGGTCTTCTTGCATGGGATAAAGTGCGCCATCTTGGAGAAACGATCGACCGCCACGAACACCGAATCCATGCCGCGTTGTGTTCGTGGAAGACCAAGCACGAAATCCATTAATAAATCCTCCCAGGGACCATCAGGCACAGGTAACGGGGTATAGAGTCTCGTATTCTGAGATTGCCACTTGAAAGTTTGACAAATATGACAACGTTGTACGGTTCTTCCCATATCACGTATTAATTGCGGCCAGTAATACCGTTCTTCCACAAGAGCTCGAGTCTTGTCTCACCCAAGGTGTCTACCGAGGCCACTTCCATGTAGCTCCTGAATAATCTGCTCCCTTAGAGAACTTTGGGGGATGCACAATTGATTCCCTTTGAAGAGAAAACCGTCCTGTATATGAAGGTCACTGGGGTGACCTTCTTATCACTTTATTCAAGAATCCTTGAAATCCTCATCCTCGGCATACAGCTCCTTGAGACAGTCGAAGCCGACCACCTCATTGATCATCGTAACAAGTAGTGATGCACGACGGCTAAGTGCATCAGCCACCTTGTTCTGCTGTCCTGACTTGTGCTTCAGAAAGAACGTAAATTCCTGTAAAAACGTAACCCATCTAGCATGCACACGATTCACGTTAGTCTGACTATTAATAAACTTTAATGCTTGATGGTTAGTGTACAGAACAAACTCTCTTTGAATCAGATAATGCCACCAATGTCGTAGCGTCTGAACAACTGCATACAACTCAAACTCATAAGTCGACCACTTCTTTCGTGCTTCGCTGAGCTTCTCGTTGTAGAAGGCTACCGGCCTGCCTTCCTATGATAATACTCCCCCGATTCTTACGTATGAAGTGTTACACTCAACCTCAAATAATTTATTGAAATTAAGAAGCACCAAGACCGATGTTGTAGACAAACGATGCTTGATCTCGTTAAAGCTCTTGTTAGCTTTATCGGTCCACTGGAACAGTCCCTTTTTCATGTAATCTATTATAGGCGTGATTATGGTGCTAAAATCTCACACAAATCGACGATAGAAAGTCGTCAAACCATGAGAACTTCTTACCTCATGGATGTTTGTCGGGATCGGCCATTCCTTAATAACTCGCACCTTTTCATCATCCACTCGAATGCATGTGGACGTTACAAAAAATCCTATAAACAACAGGTTGTCAGTTAAAAAGCTACACTTTTTCAAATTGATGTACAACTTGTTATCTTGTAGGACCTACAACACCTGCCTGAGATGTTTTTTGTGCTCCGCCTCATCCTGGCTATATATTAATATGTCATCAAAATATACTACCACAAATCGGTCAGTGAATGGTTTTAGAACTTGATTCATCAAACGCATAAAAGTACTTGGTGCATTCGATAGGCCGAAGGGCATGACCAGTCACTCATACAATCCTTCCTTTGTCTTGAATGTCGTTTTCCACTCATCACCGGGTCGAATACGAATCTAATGGTACCCGCTATTTAGATCTAGTTTAGAGAACACCTTGGCCCCTCCCAGCATATCGAGCATGTCGTCCAACCGTGGTATTGAAAACTGATATTTGATGGTAATTTTGTTGATTGCTCGGCTGTCGACACACATGCGCCAGCTTCCATCTTTTTTAACGTTAATAATGCTGGTACAGCACATGGGCTCATGCTCTCCCTTAATAAACCCTTACGGATCAATTCCTCCACTTGCCCCTGAAGTATCTCACACTTCTTCGGACTCATCCGATAATGAGGGCGATTGGGCAGGCTAGCCCCAAGGACGAGGTCTATGTGATGTTGGATGTCCCTCATGAGGGGCAATCCATCAGGTAAATCTTCAGGCCAGACTTCCTTAAACTCGTTTAGCAACAGTCTTAAGCTTGGAGGGATGTTTGAGGGTTCCTCTTCCTCGCCCTTCACTACTACGGCATATACCTCGCCGGTTTCCTTGGATTCCATCATAAAATCTCTAATGGTCAAGAGAGAACTCTCCTCCACTTTAGAGGCTTTAGGGTGGTTCTCTGGTGCCATATGGGCAATGATTATTTTTCGACTATCCTTAGCGAATATGTAGACATTGTCTCGTCCCCGATGGGTCGCATCACGATCTGACTTCCAGGGTCAACCGAGTAGCATATGGCAGGCTTCCATATCAATCACATCACAAAGTATCTGATCCTTATAATATTTACCAATTGAAAATGAGATAGTGCATTGTTCAATTACCTTAGTCTCATTCACCTTTTTTATCCAACCAATTGAGTACGGGGAAGGATGTCTCGTCGTTGGTAGCTGCAACTTGTCCATCATCACTCTTGAGACGATGTTCTCACTGCTACCACTGTTTATGATCACATCACAGACCTTTCCGCTGACAGTGCATCGAGTACAAAATATATTGTGCCATTGTGGATATAATTCCTTTCACGGGGTATACAGTAGTCGCCTCACAACGAGAGATTCGCCACGATCCTCGCCTGTCACTTCACCGCCACCTGCTATTTCTTCAGTGGTTTATTCATATTCATCAAAGTCATGATCTTCTTCTGCGGCCTCATCTTCAGGGCTCCCTTCGTTTATAGTCAAGTGTGTTTCCGGACGTTGAGGACAAGTGTTTGATAAGTGACCTGGTTGGCCACAGCGGTAACAATTGTTCGGCCAGGATTCGGAATCCTACTCGGCCCCGCTATTGTGGGTGCTGCCCATTGAGGTCTGGATGGTTCGCTCCCCGTATCACAGTTCACAGGTGGAGGAGGTTGAGGACGTTCTCCTATCGGATCTTTTTCTCGAGCCAGCACTAGATCCTGTGTGGGACCCGTTATAGGGGGTCGATTTGAAGGATAGGGACAAGAAGGAACTCTTGCAAGTTGTGTTTTTGCTCTTCCTGCCAATTGAACTTCTTCATCTACGGTCCTGACAGGGTACATTTGAACTCGGTCCTGAATTGTAGGTCACAACCTACCTATAAATTGTGCCACCTTCTGTGACTCAGATTCTAACAGAACGTTTCGTGAAGCCAACCGCTGGAATTCTTCAGTGTAATCTGTAACAGTTCGATTTCCTTGCCGACAGTTCTGGTATTGCTGGAATAATACTGCTCATAATCACTGGGGAGAAAACGTGATCGAAAAAGACGTCTCATCCGAGGCCATGATGCGATGGGCGCCTTGTTCTAGCGGGTTCGTGAGAGTTGTAATTGTTCCCACCATGCAGAAGCGTCAGATTTTAATTTAAACGCTAACAATTTTACCTTTTTATGATCTGGCACATCCATATAATCGAAATATCTCTCTACTTCGGCTAGCCAATCGAGAAAATCTTCTATACGTAATAAACCGTTAAAATTAGGAAGTTCAGCCTTACCTCGATAGTCTCGTTCAGCACGATCTAAATGATCACCTCCATGGATTGGTCGTCGGTCAAAACCCTCATTAATGTCCTCGTCGCTGGAACTAGAATCATCTGGTGTAGCCCTACGGTTTGCCACCGGTAGTGCTTTGCGATAATCGGGGTCACGTCGTATAGTGACCATGGGTGGTGGAGCGACCATAGGTGGTGGAGTACTGCCTAGGGCTCGGGGCGGAAGTAGCGCATCCGCCAGAGAGTCGAAGGTTGCCTGTAGCCCTTGCATGGTCAACTGACTCTCCCGATGGAAAAGTTTCATTCTTTCCGAAAGATAACGAATCCCTGGATCACCGTCCACAGGATTTTGATTCATACTTTCGTTGTTTGTCATCGGCCCGAGGAAAAACCTCGCTCTAATACCAAATTGACACAGAGATGAACGTGATGAGGTCGATCACCGTCTTCCTCAAGGATAACTACTCCGAATCCACGAAGCTTCTCTGGACTCCTCACAGAGACTTCTCGAATCCACGAGGAAAGAAAGTAAGAAAATAGAAATAAATTCTAATAAATTCGAAATTAATTGCTGAATGAATAAAAACGAGTTTACACCCATTTAAATAAGGGAACCAAGCAATAGGAAAGAAATCAAACTCAAACTACAACTAAAACTCCTAGAATCCGCGACTTACTATAAATAGTAAACTTACTATTTATAGACGGTCGTGATGTCCACTAATACTCAAGGTTTTTGGCCAAAAATAGTAAGTGTCCTATTTGGCTTCGCCAAACCATTCTCTTAATTATCTTAAGCACTTTTCATGTTGGACACAACTCCTAAAGCCTAACGGATGAAGAGCTATAAGCAAACTAAAACTTAGTATTTATAGTAAAAATGAAATTAAAACGGGAAAACGATCATCGATCAGGGGATTTCTCACAAATCCGGGCTACGCAACCTGGCGTAGCAGGGTTGGTTGGCTAAAGTAGCTCGTTCTACCCCAAATTCATATATTTTACATCAGATAACTCATTCCGGATTGTAAGATACGCCCGATCTAAGGTCCAACGGTCCGGATCACTTATGTTGTCGACCGTGCCTTTTCTGATCCATCTTGGCCATGAAATTGTCCGCGACCCGCTCTACATCATAATGCATAGATATATCCATTCCGTCCATCTATTTTACTACAATATTTTGAAGCATGAGATAAAAAATAAAATAGATCCAATACTTAAGTGGCCCATGCCAAAAAAAACACGGCCCACAAAGTTTAGTATTCAATTTCCTTTTTCGTATGACATGGTCCATTTAAGTTTTGGATATGCCTCATTTTTTTACTCATGCTATAAATTCAACTGAAATAATGGATAAATGATATAGATAAGCAAAATGCAACACAATGGGACACACGAATATTTTCAAGTATTCTTGATTTTTGTGTCAAAAAGTTAGCAGTCATATTAGGCATGATATAAATGCACGGGAAAAATAATCATTATTTTTTTACACAGTATTTACCATTTCACCCACAATCAAACCCTTTATAAAATTGTCACTTAAAAAAGAGAAAATTACATACGCTGCTACCTTTTATCCGGCGTCTTTTATGTAGAGTTAAAAACTAACCTTTTCAATTTACACCATGCATAACATGTACGGACAAAGCAGGATGAAAATACTTTTATTTTTCACATGATCTTGTACGCAAGGACAATGGTGTTTTTGGTCCTCAAATAGTCTGTACGTACGTTCAAAGTCTAAGTTTGAAAAGATAAGTTTTACACGGTTCATAAAAGACGCTGGATGAAAGGTTGCATCTACAGTGATAATTTTCTCCACTTAAAAACGGTGTCACGGACATCTTTTTTATGTTCAGGTGATCATGACTCTTGATACGCTGGCACTTACAAATGGTACGCGTGGCCTGTATAAACTCAAGCTAAACTGAATATATTATGGAACCCACAGCCGAAATCCAGACTGGTTGAGCAATTTTTAACCTCTTGATTCGTGGACATTTGTTTAGGCCATTGGATTTTTAATTTTTCACTGTTCAATAAAATCCCCAGATATGATAGTCAGATAATAAAATAAATGCAATGTTCGGTTCGTTATAGATCTAAATTATCACCCCTTAATTTGAATTACTTTACGTCACTACAGCAATTTCTAAGTTCGTAGGTATCATCCATCACACTCCACAATATCACAAAAGCTTTTATCTTTATTGCCTGTTGATTTTCGAATTCCTTGTAAAATACCTCGTAAATCGGGTATTTGCTACATCCTCACCTGTGCTTGATTTGACCGCTACTATTAACGCAAAAATCGAGAACATTATAAAGTATTTGTGAGCCCACCGTGATGCGTGTCGCTCATCCACACCATTCATCCGTTATGAAAGATGAATTTATGGCGTAGCAAAAAAAAAGGTAAATCCAAATCTCAAGTGGGCCACACCATGAGAAAAAGAAAATCGAACACTTACCGTTTAAAACTTCTTGGGGCCACTCTTTATTTTGGTGTGGGCCATTAGAGCGTTGGATCTATCTCATTTTTCTAGTAATACTTCAAAATATTGTGGTAAAACTGGTGGACGGAACCGATATATCATATACATCACTGTGGGACCCAAAAATTTAAACCAGCTCTTTTGAATCCGTTTGCAAAGCGGAAAGTCCGATGGATTCTCAAAGGGGACGAAAGGGTAATAAATACCCATTTACTGGCTATTTACACCCCCTTTGAAAAGTCAAACAGGCCCTTAGCGAAGGGGATCAGCCGACTGCTGGTTCTAGTCTTCGGCACCGACGGTCTGTCTGGTACACATTCAGGGAATCCGAACCGTTGATCTGGTGGGACATCACGTGTGGGACCATAGTCCAATCTTCAGCCATCAGATTATCATGGCAGTGAGTTAGCAGCCTGAATGAGCCTTTTAAGAGATCCAAATGATGGGTGAAGATTTTGCTGATTGGATGGCCAGGATTCCTAGATTGCGGACATGTGTATTTTTTACGGTGAAGATGCGAGAGTAGAAGGAACTCTCTTTTCTTTTTCTTTTTTGCAGAATACCCGTGAAAAACAGGAGGGAAAGAAAACTAACCTGGATCGCCATGATCTGCACTGATAAGCTGAAAGGAGACTCCTTTTCCACAGAGCTCGTAGATTCTATCAAGGAGAGATGCATGGAGGTCGTTGAAATCTAAGACGTTCTTCTTCATCAGCACAACTGACCCTTTGATCTTCACACCGGTCTCCTCGCGGCTGTTCCCCATTATTGCATCCTTGATGCCCTTGATGCAGTGCAGCATCTTCTCTCAATCAACGCAGGGGAGAGAGATAAGACCCAAGAAAGCGGTGTTTTTTTTTCTTCTTTGGGTGGAAGGACAGGTGGGATATTTGTAGAACGGAATTTCTTTACTTTTTCTCTCGAGGAAGCTCGTCAGTTAAATACGAGATTTGCATCCAAGATCTCGTTCTTATGCTGTCTTTGTCGTAGTGGGTCATGCATCTCCTTTTTCTTTGTGCCGGAATATTCTACAATACCCCTGTTTTTTAAGTTATTAAAAACACTCTGTAGGATCCTCCATGTTGTATATGTAAAATCCACAATGTTTATCAAGTTCTATTTTTTATTTTAAGCCCTAAGGCGAAGATTCAACTACATCCACGGCCAATATGGCCCACACCAGATGAAATGATGAGGATGGGATGCAAAACTAAAATGGGCCCACCATCATGTGTATTCTTCATCAAACCCGTTCATCAGGTGTAATTACCCAGGATGAAGATAAAATACAAAAATCAGCCTAATAATATACTTATAAGGACCACTCTAAGTAAATTTAGAGGCTTTAGGCGCAACTTTACAGTGTTTCCCATCGATGTAGCCACGTGAGTTTTGAATAGGTTCATCTTTCCTTGATACAGTCAAAATAATTGTTGTCACCTGATGAATGGAGTGGATTTTACATCTACAACATGATGGGCTCGACGAAGCTTGTGTGGTTTACGCGACCGCAGTAAAGCAGGTGTTGTGGACGATTCCGACCCTTTTCTTGGGTAGCGGATTTCCTTCCAAAGCCTTTCCAAGATGTTAGGTGAGGCTAACGGAATGTTGGTAGAAACCAACCATCATTTTCCGATCATTTTATTACATGAGACCAACCAAAAATAAGTTGTAATTAAAACCCAAGGCAGCCATGCAAGAGGAAAATTGGGAGAGAAATTTACTACCGTTGAAGGCTTACTGAATCTACCTAATGTTTATTTGCCGTCCAAACCTTTTATAAGGTCAATCCCACTAGGATAAGGTGAAAACGCTGAAAACTCAACCTGATATAAAACTATATGGCCACATAAATGTTTCAAACGGTGGTCACTAGTTCCCTCTGTTTCCTCTAGTGTGGTTCATTTGAGTATTGGATCAACTTAATTTTTAGTTGGATGCTATAAAATGAGCTCTCAAAATGGACGGACAGTCTCTCAGTGAGGCCTACTATAATGTTTATCAAAAATCCATTCCATTCATCTATTTTGAGACCTCGTACAAGTGCAACTAAAAATTAGGTCGATCCAAAACTCAAGTGGGTTGCATGAGAGAAAACAGTGGGTATTTAATGACCACCTTTTGAAACATTTGTATGATCACAAGGTTTTATATTAAGCTTTCTATGTTTTCACTTCATCGTAATGGGAATGGCCTCATAAAAGATTTGGATAGCATATAACATCAAGGTAGATCTTAGGAATGCTTCAACAGTAGGGCTGAAGGTCGGGCGGGTTGGGTTGGGTTGGGTCGGGTTGGTGCTCAACCCTAACCCAACCCAAGGTTCCTATACCTCAACCCTAACCCAACCCAACCCAACCCAACCCAATCTCGGGTTGGAAATTCTCAACCCAAGCCCAACCCAAGCGGGCTCGGTCGAGTTGATCGGGTTGGTCGGGTATATACATGCTAATATTTTCGTTATTATATTAGTTTATTATATTTTAATATAAGACTTATTTTTTGTATCTATAATTTTATTAATTATTTATTATAAAGAACTTCATTTTTTCTTTAAAAAACAAGCTAAAATATAAGACAACTACTCCTTTAAAAGTCATGTAACATAGTATGAAATCTATTTGGAAGATAGAAATCTGGCATATCTTGTTAGCTTGAGTCCTTGAAAATGACATGGACAAATGAGACTCGACATCACTAGTGTACCTTCAACACAAATGATCCACACTCAATTATAATTTATAAGTAACTTATATATTGATCGGGTTCGAGTTGGGTCGGGCAACCCGAGACCTCAACCCGAGCCCAATTTAAGTTTTATCGGGTTGGTGTTTGTATGGCCCAAGCTTAAGATCGGACCCGAAATATCCTGCCCGATCCCAACCCAATGTCGAGTCGGTCATGGGTCGGTCGGGTTGAACCCGCCCAACTTTCAGCCCTATTCAACGGTAGCAAACTTTGCACTGGTTTTCCTTCTATATGGCCACCTTGGGTTTTGAATCCACCTGACTTTTGCTCTCTTCCTATAGTGATCTGGAAAAATGGATGAACAATGTAAATTTCTCTCAAACATCAAAGTGGCCCCACAACATCACTGTGCAGGAACTTCGTAAGGCCAAGCAGGGAATCCGTGTCTTAGAAACTTCGGGGATTAGCTGTTACCACCTTAGTTTACCCAGATCGTGTGGGGCCCATATTTTTTTGGATGTCCAAGCTGTACATCTGTTTCTCCATCTCATTTTAGAATGAGATCCCAAACCTTAAGAATATCCACATCTAAGGTAGACTATACCACTAGAAACAGTGAGAAAATGACCATTAAAAATATTTTGTAAGCCACAAAAGTTTTGGATCAAGTTGATCTTTGTATTTCCCATTCATCCTAAGTCTTCCTGACATTATCAACGGGTTGGATGGAAAATAAACATTACCAAAACCTTACGATAGGCCCTTTGAAAATTTTAATGGTGAAACACTCAAACACCATTGTTTCCTGGGGTGTGGTCCACCTGAGATTTATATCTGCTTAAATTTTAGGATGCATCCTAAAATAGGCTGGAGAAATAGATGGATCGCATGGATATAAGACAAATAATCAAGTTGGGCCCCCTACAGTAACACCTAATCCGCTCCCCAGCAACTTGGACCTGAATGGTGCAAAACACCTGTTTTAGACAGAGCCAACTTGGACCTGAATAGTGCAAAACACCTGTTTTAGACAGAGCCAACTTGGACCTGAATAGTGCAAAACACCTGTTTTAGACAGCCAGGCTCTGTATAGGTAAATTCCCTGTCCCCTGATGCTATTTCCGATGCCAGCCAGCTCCTAGACAAGTCTTGGAGAGAAGTTATTCACCTTCTCCTATGCTTATTAGCCTTGGTGTTCATGTGAATTTCCACTTGCTAAATCTATGTTGGCTCTGCAGGGCGAACCCTACTGTGTGTGCGCCATCCAACTTGTGTATCAAGGATATGTTTGGATAAGATGTATTACACCCGAATGAATTATAAAACAATAATGATGACAGAGTATAATATATGTCTCGTATTAAAAGAATTTTCATGTTTAATCAGTTATGATAAAAATATAATGATGATATTTTTATAATAGTGAGATGTCAAATAAATAAATAAAATACATTAATTATTATGTTTGGAATTGAAATTTTTATAATTATATATTATAAATTTATAATAACGACAAACTCATTTAAGTCTCATCACATTTACATTTAACCCTTGAATTATTTTTTAAAATAAATATTTTGAAATCATAATAATGATGCTTTTATATATGTTACAATACTATTAAATCTCACTATCCAAATAGGCCTTAAGTGAAATTCACTGTAACCATGGTGAGATTTTCTAAAAAGGTAGACTGATCTAAATATCATATACAATATCATTAAAAATAAAATTAAAAAATTAACAATCATTTAATTTTTTTGAAATTTATATGATAGTCCACATAATGGTTGGATTGACTGACCTTTGAGGGATCCAACTTTCATGGTGGGATGATCCGTCCCTGACAGATTAATGCCATGCAAACCAAAGTAGGTCTTGGTTGCGACAGGGCTTGTAGGCTTGTAAAGGAAGCCACTTTGGGTTCTTTGAGCAACTCACAACCCCTGTCATATCTGTAAAGAAAATCATTATCCAACCTCTTGTAAATAGTGAAGAATCTCTTCTTGGCCTAAAAATTTATAGGGAGATTTTTGCATTTTGAAATTTATCTAAGACATTACAAGGAAAATCTAGCCAAAAACCATAATATTTATTATAAAAAATATATATTTATATAATTAATTAAATTCCACAATTTATGTATTTTTTATATATTTATATAACTAACTTCCACATGCAATTTATTTTTGCTATTTTTTTAAGTTCATATTGCACTAAAACTATGATATTTTGAAAATCTCATGATAAAATAGTATATTCTCACTATATTATTGGACGATTTTCTAAATCTAAGGTTATATTAGTCTCACCTTTGTTATACAAATAACCATTGTGATGGAACCGTAAGTACGTGCATGAGTTCATTTTGCCTCCCATTCAGGATCAGATCATGTGCCGCTATACGGGTTTCACATGCTTAGATGATAAGATGATCAAGACAATTTATTTATGAGTCCCCATAAGAAACTTGAGTGGATAGACTATTCAAGCAAAATTACGCGTGGATGAATATATGACATTGGATGACAAAAAATTTGTGGCTTGCATTCAAATCTAAAATTAAAAAGTCAAGTTGGCAGTTGAAGTGTGGTTATGATATCCTATTTATGATGATGTGGATAAATTCTGCAGGCCCACCTTGATATATGTGTTACGTCGGTACCATTCGTCCATTTGGAGAGATCATTTTAAGGCATGACCAAAGAATGAGATTCAAAGCTCAAGTGAACCCTCCACACGGAAAACAGTGGCGATTGAACATGATTTGCTACCGAAAGGAGGGGTACCCTATCCATGTCTTATTCATGGTAGTTTCAACAAGATATGTGTGGTCCAATTAAATGGACATGAGATGTGGTCCCTAATGGGGTGACACATGCTCCAACTTTCCACATTTGCCGTTATAACTAGGCCATTTTGCCATGGCACCATTTTCTAACAAATTTCTTTTAAAGTTTAACTAACAAGTACCCGTAGATCTGGACATTGAGCTGAGTAAGACCGAGTTAGGGCTGACCCAACTCATTTGATTTTGAAATAGACTTGGCCCGACTCGGTACTGATTCGAGCATACGTAACCCAGTTCAAATCCAAGTCTGGGTCTGACCTGTACTAATTCAAACAGAATCCAATCCGGTCCAGTATTGAGTCAAGTTGGATGCAACGAGTATCCACAACTCAAAATCTAGGTGCACCTGTCAAAATTGTAGCCTCTCCATCACTTATAGTTATAAGTCATCTTTTATATATATATATATATATAGATAGAGAGAGAGAGAGAGAGAGAGAGAGAGAGAGATTGGGTTTTGAATGGAGTCAAGTCAGAGTCGAGTCAATTCTAAGTTAGATTTTGGATTGAGCCAAGTTACTAGGTGACCTGTACTCGGCTCGGTGAGTTCAAATTGTATGAAGTTTCCACGGTTCAGACTAATTTACCCACTCGGTTTGGGTCTGAACGAGCATGCCGGGTCGAGTTGTCCCGTGTCCAGCTCCAAGTACCAGGGACGGAAGTCAATGGTTAGATTGAATAAACAGATGTCCAACCATCAATTAGAATCTTTGAGCTGATTTCAAGACCACGACTTATCTACGGTGGCCTCTCGACATGGGCAGTTTCATTGAAGTGCGCGAGTGTCGTGGCCTCTCGACATGGGCAGTTTCAGTGAAGTGCATGAGTATAGCATTCGGAGTATAAAAAGTTTTTGTGGAAGATGTCTAAAGAGTTATAAGTGCTTCGCATGAAAGCGGATTGCCTACTGGGTTACTCAATACAAGAACTTATTTGGCCCTACTGTGAATGTATGTCTTTTATCCATGTCGTCCATCCACTTTTTCATATCATTTTAGGAGTTGAGCAAACTTTAAGCATATTTAAATCTCAAGTAGACCACACCACAGGAAACATTGGGAATAATGATTTCTACCGTTGAAACCTTTTTAAGGCACACAGTGACTTTTATTTGTCATCCAACCGGTTCATAAGATCACAGAGACATGGATAAAGGGAAAAAACAAATATCAGCTTGAGCCAAAACTTTTGTGGCCCTCAAGAATTTTCAACCGTAGACGTTCAATTCATGCTGTTTGTTGTGGGGGCGTTTCACTTGAGCTTTGGATATACTTAATTTTTAGGTTCAAGCCTTAAAATTAACTGTTAAAGTGAATGGATGCAGTGGATAAGATACATAAATCACTGTGGGCCCCACAGATTGTACTCAGTAAGCTAAATCTGCTTCCGCTTAGCATGCTGTCCGTCGTGATGTTCGTATGGTGTCCAACCTGTCCAGCTCATCGTGAAAGTTAGACTTGGAACAGGTGTACTCCCTCAACTACCTATCCTTTTATTATTTTACTTCCTCGGAATATATGGTTAGAACAAAGCAAAGTATCATTTGTTTCTTTGTAGAAGATACTGGTCATGGAAGATGCCTGTTGAGGCCGGTTCTCTATTAGTATTAGTAAACTAATCTTATTCTACAAGAGTTGTGCCACAAAGCCCAGCATAATGACCATAACATCCAACCTGTCTACTACTGTTGCCCCCACCATGAAAGACAATCCCATCTAACCATCATCCCATGAATTGGAAGGTTTTTGGATGGTTGTCCATGTTGTATTTGTTTTAAAATAATATTAAAAATTTGAATTTTTAAATTTCGGTGTTTTCCCCCCACATTTAAATTTTGATGTTTTTGAGGTGTTGGTTTTGTCCCACATCGGATTTGACAAGAGAAATTCTCTTGTTTATATGATAGACTTTTTGCCTAGGGCTTGAGCCCCTTTCAGGGGGCATGTGAATTTGGTCCTGTGGAGGGGCTATGCCAATAGCTCTAATCTATGCCATTAACCACACACGCGCGCGCGCGCCGAGCCGAGCCGAGCCGAGTCCGTGTCCGCATCCGCGTGCGGGACGGGTTGGGCTGGGCTGGGTGCGGGTGCGGGTGCGGTGTAAGTGTACTCGCAGGACTATATGTGCGAGAGTGTACTCGCTCTTGCGCCTTTTCGTTTTTAAACCAGAGAGATGCTTCCCTTCCGGTTGGTCGCCCCTGTTAGGTTTAAACCCAACGGACCTAACCTTTTGTAAAGGGTGCTTATGCACCATTTCGGAGTCTATATAAAGACTTTCGATTCCAGTTTCAACATACGAAAATTCTCTGCCTTATAAAACTCTCTCTGATACGGTTTTACCATTGTTACTGAGTTCATTGTTGAGTCAACTCAGCACTTTCGGATTAAATTGCAAGTGGTTCGAGCCCGTGTACAGTGAGTGCACCGCTGGGACCGGGTCATAATCGTTGTATCCTGGAGGTCGATTGCTCTGGAAACCTGTTGCACTTGGAACGCTGTCCAAGGGGAGCAAATTCGATTTCAAGCCGAGTGACTCAGTCACGCCTCGACTCAATTCAATAAGTTTTTCTTTCTCTAAATTTATTTTCCTTTTTGGTTCTCGATTTTATAGTCTATTTAATTCAACATTTTATCCAACAATCTTGAAATCGAATTTTGTATTGAATTACATAAACTATGGCTACAGTAACAGTAAATGCTTCTACTGAGTTAGCCAAAATCGAACCGTTCACTGGACAATCCTTTAAAAGGTGGAAACAGAAATTGATGTTCGCTCTTACCACGCTGAAAGTTTCATACATTTTATCTGAATCATTTACTATAGATCCAGCAAATCAAAATGAAGTAACAGATGAAAATAATTGCAAAAATTATATTCTAAACTCTTTATCCAACGAATTATATGATGTGTATGCTTCTTACGCCTCTGCTAAGGATATATGGATTGCTTTAGAAAAGAAATACATATTAGAAGATGCAGGCGCTAAGAAATATGCAATTGCTAATTTCCTTCACTATGAAATGACAGACGATAAATCTGTCACAAATCAGATTCACGACTTTCAAAGTCTAATTCACGAACTATCGACAGAAGGAATTAAATTGGATGAGGTGTTTCTGTCAGGAGCGTTAATAGAAAAGTTACCGCCCTCCTGGAAAGAATATAAAAATAGAATGAAACATAAGAAGAACGGTGTTTCTTTGAAAACCACTATCGTACACATACGAATAGAGGAGGCCAATAGAATCAGGGACCAAAAAGGATATAAAAATGAGATAGATTCAAAAGCGAATCTTGTGGAATCAAGTCGGACAAATAATAAGAAAAAGGGCAACTGTCATAACTGTGGCAAACCTGGACATTATGCAAATGAATGCAGGCTCAAAAAGAAGAATGCAAACAATCAATTCAAGAAAAAGGGAAACTGCTACAACTGTGGAAAGCCTGGGCATCATGTTAAAACCTGCAGGCTTAAGAAAAATAAAGATAAGCCGTAAGCTAATCTTACAGAAACAGGCAATGAGTCTGACATAGTAGTGGCTGTGGTGTCAGAAGTCTTCCTTGTAAACAACTTGGAGTGGGTGCTAGATACTGGTGCAACTAGACACGTGTGCAAGGATCGTAGCATGTTTACCTCCTACCAAGTATCAGGAGATGATGAACAGGTGTTCATGGGAAATGCTAGAACGTCTCCAGTTGTAGGGAAAGGGAAAGTACTTCTGAAACTCACTTCTGGAAAGACTCTAATGTTAAATGATGTCCTACATGTGCATGACATTAGAAGAAACTTGGTCTCTGGTTCGCTCCTCAATAAGGCTGGTGTCAAATTAGTATTTGATTCAGATAAGCTTGTAATGACTAAAAATGGAACCTTTGTTGGTAAGGGATACTGTAGCGATGGTTTATTCATTGTAAATGTATCCAATGATAATAAGAAAACATCTAGTTTTGTTTATATCGTTAAACCTTTTTATCTATGGCATAATAGATTAAGTCATGTGAATGTGGCATCTTTAAAGAAAATGAAAAGATTAGGTTTATTACCTAATATATCTAATGAAGAGTTTAAAAAATGTGAAACATGTGTAGAATCAAAATTTATTAGAAAACCCTTTAAATAAATAGAAAGATCATCTGTTCTATTAGAGTTGATACATAGTGATTTAGGTGATTTTAGAAATCACATGTCTAGAGGAGGAAAAAGATATTATATAACTTTTGTAGATGACTACTCTAGGTTCACTAGAGTATATCTATTAAGGAACAAAGATGAAGCTTTAAATGCTTTTTTTAAATACAAAATTGAAGTTGAAAATCAATTAAATATAAAAATTAAAAGACTTAGAACAGATAGAGGAGGTGAATATGAATCTTCTCAATTTAGAGAATTATGTGAAAAGAATGGAATAATTCACGAAACTACAGCTCCTTATACACCAGAACAAAATGGAATAGCAGAACGTAAGAACAGAACTCTAAAAGAAATAATGAATGCCATGTTAAATAGTTCAGGCTTACCCTCAAATATGTGGGGAGAAGCAATTCTGTCTGCTTGTTATATCCTAAACAGGATTCCATCTAAATCTTCTGAACAAACACCATATAAACTTTGGAAGAATCATATTCCTAGTTATAAATATATTAAAGTGTGGGGGTGTCTTACTAAAGTAGGATTGCCTGAAACTAAGAAAAGAAAATTAGGTCCTAAAACGACCGATTGTGTATTTATAGGGTATGCACAAAACAGTGCGGCCTATAGGTTTTTAGTTTTAAAAACTAAGGATAATATTCTATATCCTAATATAATTATAGAAGCTAGGGATGCAGAGTTCTTTGAGAACGTATTCCCTATGAAATCTAAATCTATAGGAATAGAAAAAGTTAATGAATCAGATATTGCGTCTACTAGTAAAAATGCTTACGAGAAAGTAGTAGAAGAGATACAACCAAGAAAAAGTATTAGAGTTAGAAAAGAAACTAACCTAGGAGATGGTTTTTTCACATTCTTAGTAGAAGATGATCCTACAACTTATATAGAAGCTATTAACTCTCCAGATGCAACCTTTTGGAAGGAAGCAATAAATGATGAGTTAGAATCTATTATATCTAATAATACTTGAGAACTTGTAGACCTACCACCTGGTAACAAACCAATAGGCTGCAAATGGGTGTTTAGAAAGAAACTAAAACCAGATGGAACTATCGATAAGTTTAAGGCTAGGTTGGTAGCGAAAGGCTTTAAACAAAAGGAAGGAATAGATTATTTTGATACATATTCTCCTGTAACTAGGATTACAACTATTAGAGTCTTAATAGCGATAGCCTCCATATATAAACTAGTGGTACACCAGATGGATGTTAAGACTGCTTTCCTAAATGGAGACTTAGAAGAAGAAATATATATGGAGCAACCTGAGGGTTATAAGATATTAGGTAAAGAAAATAAAGTATGTAGATTAATTAAATCACTATATGGTTTAAAACAGGCTCCTAAACAATGGCATGAAAAATTTGATGGTGTTTTAAAATCAAATGGTTATCATATAAATGATGTAGATAGATGTGTATATAGTAAAATTTCTGAAAATGATTATGTTATCATATGTCTTTATGTTGATGACATGCTTAGTTTTGGAACTAATATTAAATTAGTTAATGCAACTAAGAAATTCTTGTCATCTAAGTTTGACATGAAAGACTTAGGAGAGGCAAGTATAATATTAGGTATTGAAGTAACCAGGAAAAATGGTGTTATTATATTATCATAATCTCATTACATTGAGAAGATATTGAGAAAGTTTAACCATTTTGACTGTTTACCTGTCAGTACTCCTTATGATTATAGTGTGACTCTTATGAAGAATACAGAAAATAGTGTGTCTCAATTGGAATATTTCAGAATAATTGGTAGCCTCATGTATCTAACAAACTGCACTAGACCTGACATAGCTTTTGCAGTAGGAAGGCTAAGTAGATATACACATAACCCTGGAAAAGAACATTGGAATGCATTGTCCAGAATTTTGCGATACCTAAAAGGTAATATGACATATGGTTTACATTATAATGGTTATCCTACTGTATTAGAAGGATATAGTGATGCTAACTGGATCAGTGATTCAGATGAGACAAAATTCACTAGTGGATATGTCTTCACTTTGGGTGGAGGAGCAGTCTCTTGGAAGTCCACCAAGCAGACATGTATTGCTCGGTCGACTATGGATTCCGAGTTTATTGCCTTAGAAAAGGCTGGATCAGAAGCTGAATGGCTTAGAAATCTCTTAGCTGATATACCATTGTGGCCAAAGCCTGTATCGGTCGTGTCTATTCATTGTGACTGTCAAGCAGCTATAGCGAAAGCAAAAAGTAAAATATATAATGGAAAAAGCAGGCATATTAGACTCAGACATAACATAGTGAAACATAGGTTGCATGATGGAGTCATATCTATTGACTTTGTGAGGTCAGAAAAGAATCTAGCAGATCCTCTGACTAAAGGACTATCCAAAAAGTTAGTCAATGATACATCGAAGGGAATGGGGCTGAGCCTAATATATGAGCTGCTAGTGTCGGTAACCCAACCTATACAAGTGGAGATCCCATGAGATAGGTTCAATGGGTAAACAACAAGACACGAGGTAGACGATTGCACTGAGTTATATGAGCCCCTTTTATGGTGTACAGTGCGAGCAGCAATGCAGAAGGATGAGTTTTTAGAACTCTTAATGGATCCATAGCCATATATTTGGTGGTGTATACAGTTGCTGCATACACTTGATGGAATTCACCTATATGGGTGTGGAGGTGGAGGCCGCTTCCTATGAGAATCTAGGCGAATTCTCTAGAGCACTCATGAAATCCAGGTAATGGTGTATGGCCGAAACGCACCGAACCACAGAATCACTTGCAGAGGAAGAGTTGTGTGAGTGGCATGTACTTGCGATCTACATTAAAAGGATTCAGGTTCAAGACTATGGTGTCACCTGCTTCCTGTAGACCTGTCTTGCTTACTCTAATGTCGGTTCAAGTCTATGGTGACACCGGCACCATTGCACAACTATTTCGCTTTAATCCAAAAGCATTTTATTTTAAAACATGTGGGGGATTGTTGTATTTGTTTTAAAATAATATTAAAAATTTGAATTTTCAAATTTCGGTGTTTTTCCCCCACATTTAAATTTTGGTATTTTTGAGGTGTTGGTTTTGTCCCACATCGGATTTGACAAGAGAAATTCTCTTGTTTATATGATAGACTTTTTGCCTAGGGCTTGAGCCCCTTTCAGGGGGCATGTGAATTTGATCCTGTGGGGGGCTATGCCAATAGCTCTAATCTATGCCATTAACCACACACGCGCGCGCGGCGAGCCGAGCCGTGCCGTGCCGTGCCGAGCCGAGCCGAGCCGAGTCCGAGTCCGTGTCCGCGTCCGCGTCCGCGTGTGCGACGCGACTGGAAGGGACGGGCTGGGCTGGGCGCGGGTACGGGTGCGGGTGCGGTGTAAGTGTACTCGCGTGGGTGTGTGTGTATGGGTACTCGCAGGACTGTATGTGCGAGAGTGTACTGGCACTTGCGCCTTTTCGTTTTTAAACCAGAGAGATGCTTCCCTTCCGGTTGGTCGCCCCTGTTGGGTTTAAACCCAACGGACCTAACCTTTTGTAAAGGGTGCTTATGCACCATTTCGGAGTCTATATAAAGACTTCCGATTCCAGTTTCAACATACGAAAATTCCCTGCCTTATAAAACTCTCTCTGATACGGTTTTACCATTGTTACTAAGTTCATTGCTGAGTCAACTCAGCACTTTCGGATTAAACTGCAAGTGGTTCGAGCCCGTGTACAGTGAGTGCACCGCTGGGACCGGGTCATAGTCGTTGTATCCTGGAGGTCGATTGCTCTGGAAACCTGTTGCACTTGGAACGCTGTCCAAGGGGAGCAAATTCGATTTCAAGCCGAGTGACTCAGTCACGCCTCGACTCAATTCAATAAGTTTTTCTTTCTCTAAATTTATTTTCCTTTTTGGTTCTCGATTTTATAGTCTATTTAATTCAACATTTTATCCAACAGTCCATTGTTCATGAAACCTAAATCTTAGCTGTTTTCGATTTTTCTCGACCACCTAAGGTTTTTCATGGTGCCCATAGGTTTCAATTCTGATGAGTAGGGCTTAGATTTTGGTAATGGACCATTGATCTATTGACTCCCCCAGTAACAATTTTTTTTTATTTATTTTTCATTTACACAAGCACCCTGCACACCCACGCAGGCTGTAGTGGAATTTCACCACCTATGGATAAGACCTCGTGTTGAAACTCCTGTGAGTCCACCGCTGAGGTAACATATGCAGAATTTCTTCCACAATTGAAGGTTTTTAAGATGAATATTAGGACTTTTTTAATCTTCCATATATATTAGGCTCTCCCAAAGCTAATGATCTACAATAGTGAGTAGCATTTGGAGGTGCGAACATGTGCTTTGCTTGTATCAGATGTTGTAAAAAATATTAATTTTATAAAAAATATTTTAAATAAAAAATATATAATATATATATATATATATATATAAAGTGTTTGGAAAACACCTTTTGTGGGTTTTTGGGAATAGTCCCACATTTAAAAAAGAGAAGAAGAAAAAGTGGTTTAAATGATAATGGTGGAGTACTATAATATTCGTTTACTTAGTCCGTGGACCATGGGTTCGCACTGGAACACCGCGCACGCGCTTGGGCTCGGGCTTGGTGCGAGGGCGTGGGCATGTGATGCAGTGTGGCTATAGAGGCGCACTTTGCACTTCGCACTTCGTAAGGACTGAATGAGAGTCCCTCAGAATATATAGAGGGCTGAAAAAGAGCTGTTGTAAAAAATCTGTAACAGCTGTGCAATAAGTGCAGGGTCCAGTTAAACTACTGCATGGCTAGCCCCAACAGCTATAAAATGGCTAGCTGCTGTCTTACAACAGTCAGCATGCAACAGCTTAATGGCCCATGCATAACAATCAAAAAAAGGCCATAAAACGGCTAGTTTTCTCAACAGCCAGAAAACAGTCATGGGATTTATTTCCCTGTACCATAACCCCCAGCCACCATAGCCTATAAAAAGAGAGCCTGGATGGGTTTCCAAACAATCTCAACTCACTCCAGTAAATCCATATGAATTAAGATAGCCAGCCCCTCTCCGCTCATATATTCTAGTGTTTTCAGCAACATAGCAAGGCTTGAACCTTAGCTAGAAGAACAGATCAGCGGTGTGGTTTAGAACGGTTCAACTGAACCAGTGGCTGAAGATTTGAACTGACCAGTGCAGTGGTCGAAACCACTTTTTCTCTTTCTTTTCTTTCTTTTGAGATTTTTCTCTTACATTGTAATACTGCCAAAAAAAAAGTGTGTAATAGAGTTCCATTTGGTGGGCCTTCGTGTTTGCTGAATGCAGACGCACACCAGGCTCGTCGTATCCTGGAAGTTGTTTGCCTGTAACCTATCAGCATACTCAATTCACTTGAGTAGGGGCAAATAACGCTTTAAGGACAGCGTTTTCAGACGTGCTTCATCCTGTCCTTATTTCTAATTATTTTCGATTTCCATATTATACAGAAATTACATTAATCTGTATAATTTTTCAACAATCTTAAAGCGTTATTTCCTAAGATGGAAGCCGACAGCGTTTCATCTATTAAGTTGATGAATCAAGACTTGATACGTCTTGATTGGTTCGATGGAACCAATTTTACAAGATGGCAAGACAAGCTGAAATTTCTCCTGACGGCGCTAAAGATCTACTACATACTAGATCCAAATCTTCAAGCGCTGCCTGAAGCAACCGACAACGACACACCTGAACAGGTGGCTGCCCGCGCTAAAAGAGCTGAAGACGAACTCTTGTGTCGTAGACACATTCTGAACGCACTCTCCGACCACCTGTACGATCTGTACCAACGGACATCATCAGCAAAGGAGATCTGGGCCGCACTGGAGTTCAAGTACAAGGCTGAAGAAGAAGGGACCAATAAATTTCTCATCACCAGGTATTTTGACTTCAGCATGGTAGATAATAAACTGCTGCTGCCCCAAATTCAAGAACTGCAACTAATAGTAAACAAAATTAAAGCGATCAAAATCGATCTTCCTAAATCATTCCAAGTCGGGGCTATAATCGCTAAATTGCCACCGATCTGGAAAGACTATAGAAAGAAGTTGCTGCATAAAATCGAGGACTACACATTGGAACAAATCCATAAACACCTAAAGATTGAGGAAGAATCTCGTAACCGTGACAAAAAGAATGATAACGGGAATGCCTCGTTCAAGGTACATGCAGTAGAAAACGCCAATAACAAGAATCCCGAGAAGGATGATTCCCTTAAACCCAATAAAGGAAAATTCAAAAAAACCGCCCAAAAGAAGAATGGAAAGTTCAAAGGCCTATGCCATGTCTGTGGAAAACCCGGACACTATGCTCGAGTGTGCCGATATCGCAAATCTAAAAAAGAGGCAAGTGCAGTAGAAGAAGGCGATATCGTGGCTATGATCACTGAGGTGAATACCATCCATGGCAAAGTTCCAGGCTGGTGGTATGATACTGCCGCTACAGTACATGTGTGCTACGACAAATCAGCCTTCAAAACCTATAAGGAATTGACCGATGGTCAAGAAGTCCAAATGGGTAATGAAGTCCGATCGAAGGTCGTTGGAAAAGGAACTGTTGAACTGATATTCACTTCTAGGAAGAAAGTGATTCTGACTAATGTACTACACGTCCCAGACATGAGGCGAAACTTAGTTTCTGGGGACCTTCTAGGAAAACCAGGTATAAGGGTGGTGAACGAGTCAGGAAAACTGATTCTATCCAAGAATGTAAATTTTGTTAGAAAGTGATATGCTTGTAACAGGATGGTTAAGTTTTTTCTAAATGAAAGTAACACTTTTGCGTATATGGTTGAATCTGCTAGACTGTGGCATGATAGACTAGCCCATATAGGGTATAGTATCTTGAAGTTCATGCATAAGAATGGTTTAATCTCATACACAGATAATGAAACCGATAAATGTGAAGTGTGCATACGATCTAAAATGAAGAAAAAACCTTTTCCAAGTGTCGAAAGATCGTCACAAATTTTGGATCTTGTGCATAGTGATATCTGTGAGTTAAACGGCATTCTTACTCGTGGAGGTAAACGGTACTTCATAACCTTTATAAATGATTGCTCTAGATATGTGTATTTTATCTATTAAAGAGCAAAGATGAAGCATTGAACATGTTTAAGATATATAAAGCAGAAGTAGAGAATCAACTAAGTAAGAAGATAAAAATTCTCCGTATCGATAGAGGAGGAGAATACTTCTCGAATGAATTCGATAACTTCTATGAAGAACATGGACTAGTACATCAATGTACAGCTCTATACACACCTCAACAAAACGGAATAGCTGAAAGGAAGAATAGAACATTAGTAGAAATGGTCAACTCAATGCTAATAGAGCAAAGTTGCCACTAAGTCTGTGGGGTGAGGCATGCCATATAATAAACAGAATTTCGTCTAAAAAATATAAAATATCTCCATATGAACAATGGAGAGGTAGACAACCTAACCTATGATATCTTAAAGTGTGGGGGTGTCTTGCATACTGCAGAACCCCTGATCCAAAAAGAAATAAGTTAGGACCAAGAGCTATTAAGTGCGCCTTCATAGGGTATGCACAAAATAGTAAAGCTTATAAACTTTTAGACATGTAGTATAATACAATTATAGAATCAAGAGATGTTGAATTCTTTGAGAACTCACTATCCTTGGAGTCAAAGGATAATGAAATCAAAACTCCTAATAGAGAACCAGATAACACAGCTCCACATATAGTGGAAGCTCCTATTGAACCCTTTAAGAGTCAAAGAACAAGAATAGAGAAGAGTCTTGAAGATGACTACATAAACTCACAACGCATCATTTTCCATCTAGTAGAAGCAGATAGAGAAAATGTTATAAGACAAATACCTATAGTAATGACTATAGAAGATGATCCTAAAACATATAAGGAAGCTGTATCATCTAGAAACTCAGCTTTTTGGAAAGAAGCTATAAATGATGAAATGGAATCCATGCTATCAAATCAAACATGGGAACTAGTAAACTTACCTCCAGGTTCTAGACCCATAGGTTGTAAGTGGGTATTTAGGAAGAAATATCACACTGATGGAACTATTCAAACCTTTAAAGCTTGACTAGTAGCTAAGGTTTTTAGACAAAAAGAAGGGATAGACTACTTTGACACATACTCATCTGTAGCTAAGATAACATCCATTAGGATATTATTTGCGCTAGCTTCCATACATCATCTTTACATCCACCAAATGGATATAAAGACTACTTTCCTAAATGGTGACCTCAATGAAGAGGTATACATGGAACAATCTGAAGATTTCGTTCTACCAGAAAATAAAAAAAAAGTATGTACATTAGTCAAATTGTTGTATGGATTAAAACAAGCACCTAAACAGTGACATGAAGAGTTCGATTTCAAAATACTATCTCATGGTTTCATGTATAATGTAGCTGACAAATGCATATATTCTAAAGTAGATGGTAATTATATCGTTATTATCTGTCTGTATGTTGATGGCATGTTAATAATAAGTAATAAAATGGAAGGTGTGACTGAAACAAAGAAGTTTTTTTCTTCAGTATTTAAAATGAAGGATCTTGGACAAGTTGATACCATCTTAGGTATCAAAGTTAAAAAATATTATGCGGGTTATACTTTGTGTCAATCTCATTATATTGAGAAGATACTAAATAAGTTTAACCATCTAAATATAAAAGAAACAAAAATCTCATTTGATCCAAGTATCAAACTAAAAGAAAATACTGGAAGAACAGTTGCACAATTAGAATATGCGAGTGCTATAGGAAGTCTTATGTATGCTATGCAATGCACTAGACCTGATATCGCATATGCTGTGAGTAAACTTAGTAGGTTTACTAGTAACCCCAGTAATGAACACTGATTACAATCAGCAGAGTCCTTAGTTACTTAAAAGCAACCAAAGACTTAGGACTATTTTATTCAGAGTTTCCTGTCGTATTGGAAGGATATACCGATGCGAGATGGATATCGAGTGCTGGGGATAAAAAATTCACTACGGGGTGGGTATTCACCCTAGGAGGTGCTGCTGTATTTTGGGAATCCAAGAAACAGACTTACATAACGCACTCGACTATGGAGTCTGAATTTATAGCCCTACCTGCAACAGGCAAAGAGGCTGAGTGGCTAAGGGATCTTCTATTAGAAATTTCTTTTTGTGTAAAGCCTATATCGGCTATATCACTACATTGTAATAGTGAAGCCACATTAGCTAGAGCCTATAGCGGCACTTATAATGGTAAGTTTAAACATATTAGTCTTCGACATGATTATGTCAGACAATTGATTTAAGATGGAATCATTGCTATTTCCTATATAAAATCAATCAATAACCTGGCAGATCCTTTCACTAAACCTCTACCGAGAGAGGTAGTAAAGGCTACATCTAGAGAGATAGGGTTGAAACTCTTCAACCAAAGTTCCACTGGTGATGGTAACCCAACCTAAAGTCAGAAAATCTCTAATCTTTGATTTAATGGGTAAGAACAAGTCATTGATATGTGAAAAGTTTTCAGCACTAAATTATATAACCTCATCCATAATAAATAAGTGCTGAGCGTTACGAAAGAGGGTTGAGTCTTATAACTCTTAATGAAATCCAGTCTTTAGGACAAGTGTCTTATAGTAACGGAGACACTGGAAGGATTTCACCTATATGAACGTAGAGATGGTGCCGTCTCTCATGAGAGTTAAGAGTTTTCTCTCGGGATCATTCACGAATTAAGATAAGCACATGACCATTAATTGTGCTGAGCAAGATTGTGGGAACTCTAACAATACATAGCGAATATGTGTGTGGTTTCTCCAACTCTATTATCTAAGAAAAACTAGTTCAAAGCTGCGGCTACCAGTCATTTCAATAGAGTTTTGAGATACTTACACTAAGGAAAGATTAAAATCGAAAGATATCTTTCTTTA
Organism: Magnolia kwangsiensis; assembly: GCA_037074715.1. Lineage (NCBI taxonomy): Eukaryota > Viridiplantae > Streptophyta > Magnoliopsida > Magnoliales > Magnoliaceae > Magnolia > Magnolia kwangsiensis. The sequence goes on from CM073581.1 coordinate 107,290,966, forward strand.
TGCATATAAGCTGATTATTCTGGCAGAAATGTTTAACCGAGAAAAAATATATTTTTATAAAAAATCAAGTGGGTGATTGTTGTAAAAAATATTGATTTTATAAAAAATATTTTAAATAAAAAATATAATATATATATATAAAGTGTTTGGAAAACACCTTTTTTAGGTTTTTGGGAATAGTCCCACATTGAAAAAAGAGAAGAAGAAAAAGTGGTTTAAATGATAATGGTGGAGTACTATAATATTTGCTTACCTAGTCCGTAGACCATGGGACTTGCGTGTGCCAGTGCGAAGTACTGGAACACCGCTTACGCGCACGCACACGCGCTCACACTCGCACTCGGGCTTGGGCTCCGGCTCGATCTCGGTGTCGGTCACAGTCACGGGCTCGGTGCGAGGGCATGGGCTTGTGAGGCAGTGTGGCTGTAAAGGCGCTAGTGGCGCACTTTGCACTTCACACGTGCGCATCGTGTCGCAGAGGGTCACTCCCTTTGCGAACCAGAGCGAGTCGCGGTGCGACTAATGGCTAAGGCAGATGGTTGGCTGGACGAAAATCTAAAGGACTGAATGAGAGTCCCTCAGAATATATATAAGGCTAGAAAAAAGCTGTTGCAGAAAATCTGTAACAGTTGTGCAATAAGTGCAGGGTCCAGCTGAAACTGCTGCATGGTTAGCCCCAACAGCTATAAAACGGCTAGCTGCTGTCTCACAACAGTCGGCATGCAGCAGCTTAATGGCTCATAGACAGCAGTTAGAAAACGGCCATAAAACGGCTAGTTTTCTCAACAGCCAGAAAACGGTCATGGAATTTATTTCCCTGGACCATAACCCCCAGCCACTATAGCCTATAAAAGGAGGGCCTGGATGGGTTTCTAAACAATCTCAACTCACTCCAGCAAATCCATACGAATTAAGATAGCCAGCCCCTCTCCACTCATATATTCTAGTGTTTTCAGCAACATAGCAAGGCTTGAACCTTAGCTAGAAGAACAGACCAACGGTGTGGTCTAGAACGGTTCAACTGAACCAGTGGATGAATATTTGAACTGACCAGTGCAGTGGTCGAAACTACTTTTTCTCTTTCTTTTCTTTCTTTTGGGATTTTTCTCTTACATTGTAATACTGCCAGAAAAAAAGTTTGTAATAGAGTTCCATTTAGTGGGCCTTCGTGTTTGCTGAACGCAGACCCACACCAGGCTCGTCGTATCCTACAAGCTGTTTGCCTGTAACCTATCAGCATACTCAATTCACTTGAGTAGGGGCAAATAACGCTTTAAGGATAGCGTTTTCAGACGTGCTTCAGCCTGTCCTTATTTCTAATTATTTTCGATTTCTATATTATACAGAAATTACATTAATCTGTATAATTTTTCAACATCAGACAGCACATGTACATGCTAAAAGTGTTATATCATAACAAGCGTATATGAGATCCAATCCATCCATCTGTAAAAAGGGTAGTACTATGTTGTTGGCATAATGCCCCAGTCCAAGAATTAGGTCGGTCCAATATTATGATTTATGAACGGCCTGTATGGCGTGGCCAACCAAATCGACAACTTGGATCCCGCACATGTGGTGGCATGTATCACCGCTAGGCTATATAGTCGCGGAATTAGCAGCTATCGTTTGATATATCAGATACCACTATCTCAGGACCAGCCGTTCCGCCAGGGTCGTTGTCGGAAAAGCTCATCCTTCACGTGATTTACGCGTGTGAAAAGTTATACCTGTGTGGGATCCACATTTCCTGTGTATTCCTTCGAATGGGGACATTAAGTGCACCCCACGATACCCAAGCTACCTGCCTAGTTCGCATGTTAGCCCACGTAATGGTTGGACCTGCCTGATTTTGAGGGGTCAGATTTAGGGAGCAGATTAGGTGCAGCCAGGCCTCACCCAAGACTGTGCCACCCTTACCATGGGGCCCACCTTGATGTATGTATTCTGCATCCATGCCGTTGATTCATACTGATAGATCATTTTAATGGATGAGTCCAAAAATAAAATGGATCCAAATATCAGGTGGACCATATCATAACAAACAGCGGTGATTGACCTGTAAATTTTCTTGTGGGCCACAAAAGTCTTAAATCAGGCTGATATTTGGTTTTTTCCCTTCATTTGGATTTGTGTGACCTTATATGTCCCACCCCAAATCCATTGGGTCAAGTTTGAGGTGCAACATTATTGACGGATTAGAGGTCAAATAAATAAAAGGTGGGCCCGAGGAAGTTTTTAATGGTGGTTGTTTAATCACCATTGTTTCCTAGAATATTTGGATCTAACTTCATTTTTGACCTAATGCCTTAAAATGATAAAGTAAAAGGATGGACAGTGTGGATGTAGACCACATACATCAAGATGGGCCTCACCATCTTGGGTGAGGCCGAGGCGCACCTAATTTAATCTCCCAAATTTAGCCGTTGGGTGACCCTTCCAACAGTGTGGATGTCATACACATGCCATATATAGCGGACCCAAGTACAAGACTTGGAGAATAAGCTATTCTAAGGACTAGTAGGAACTGGCCTCTTTCTGAGTTGTACAATCAACTAGCCCCGAAGATCCGGCCTAATCTATCATTAGGTGGGCTGTACCATTGAAAATAATTGATAACTATCTAAATAACTCTAAATTCACTTGATGGTCCACACATAGTTACATAGGTTTGAATTTTGGAACATCCAAATTTAATGTTGATGTGATGCTTTTGGACGGTCGGTTGGATGCGTGAAACACGCAATGGACCCACAACACAACCCTTTCGAATAAGCTTAATCTACAATGACTTGGAGAGGAATCGTTGTACAATCAACTCGTTAGTCGTTACGACAGATCTCTATCAATAATTGGATGGATTTTTCCTCTCGTTTTCCATCTTTAAATCCTATCATCCTTGTGTTGATGGGACTAGTACTAACAGGAACAAAATCCCTTCCATTCATGTTTTGGAATGACAGGTGCTGTGCTCGCAACCGGTCAATTAGTGGTCCTGGATGTGGATGGACGGCAGAGTATTTATAGCATCATCCAGATTATCATAGACATTCCTTTGCTTGACATTTTCTCCTTGAATCTGAACCCTTGGCCCTCTTTTTTCAAGTACTGCTCATGTGATGATTGGTTAAGATAATCTAGATATAACGTTTCTGGTCCACAGCCTAACTGTGGTGGGGCTACCTCTTGGGCCATCTAGATTACCACACATGCTTTCTGAGTCTATGCTGCATGTAGTCTATTAAATATTTAAATATGGATCTGACTCTGTTGTTAGACACGAGCCCATGGGATTAATTGTGGGTAAACATTGGATACGCTTGCCCGGGCAGATGGGATGGTATTAGAGTGGATTGCACGGATTTTAATATAATGATAGCTGCATCTATGGATTGGTGCAAGATCTATAGGATTATCCTGAAATTGCTATATCTAGCCTCTTTGGCACGCGCATTCAATCCTGAGATTAAACCTTCCAATCCCTTTCAATCCTTCAAACCAAATGAGTCCGGGCTAGTTTGGAATGGATTAGGGTGGATTGGATGAGATTTAAAAGTAATAATGGTGATGTCAGTTGATTGTCTTAAGATCCATGGGATTGCGATCCCGTGTCTGTTTGGCATGCTTGGCCAATCCTGGGATCTATCTTCCAATCCCTTCCAATGTCATCTAATTTGCCCGGCCAAATAAGCTCTTAGTGGGTGGGTCCCACATATTTTTTTACCCGGTGCTTGTTTTAGACTTTATTTTATATTTTCAAATTCAAAATAAATTTGAAATCTGATTTTGTACCAAGGATAAATACAAAAAAGGTTGGACAAGATAAAGATAACCGACTTATCAGTAGACCTTTTTACTCCCAAAGTTGTTAGGCAAACCATCGGACGTGCATCATATATCTTTAGCTTTTGCAAAGGTCTTGAAATCATATAAAGTCTAGAATCTTATGGGCAGTTCTTTCAAGCCAATTTCCATTTCCTTATCAGATGTCTATCACATGACAAGAGGTTCTTATCACAGTGTAACGGAAACAAACAAAGGCTTCCCTTTGATTTGAGTCACCCAATATATTCGGATAAATTCATACATATTGCATGTTCAATCGACTGGCAGAGAGAAGTGGACCGGTACAAGTGGCAGAAAGAGGAAGAGAAGCAGCTAAAAAAGGGAAGTTATGCTCTGGCAAAGCACAATAGTCAATACTTAGGCACTTAAAATTGTACACATGATATTCATTAAGTCAATCGGGCCCTATTAATTACTAGGCCAACAATAGATAGATCATCATTCAAAGTTCGTATTCATTTACTGATCCTCACCTCTAATTAATTAGAATTTCCTTTTTTTTACTTTGGATGATTGACTGTTTTATTTTGATCGTACACCAATCACCCAACTGGAAAAATAAATCAATGTAACTTTGGGTTTAAAAACCATTTAAATTAAGGGGATGATTTGGACAGTTTAAGGTTTTAATTTTTCCATGGTAAACCATAGGTCTTTATTTTCAAGATCCTCTGATCTGATGCCATCACCTCATAAATTGCCTATTTTTTTCAAGGTAAAAGGTAGGTGGTCTCTTTTTTCAAGATCTTTTGACAAGATGGATTCCCCTGGTAGATGACCTAAATGTCCTCTATCTTGATTTAAATCTCTCTTCACCTCGTTTGGCACCATGGATTTGGAGTATCTACATTGAAAATTTCCTGAAATTATAATACCCTGGATTTAGAATTCATGGATTGTGTTTGATTTCCTGAATTTAGAATCCCTGTGATTCAAAAATAGCCATCCTTAAATTATGTAGTATATTTATAGGAGTTTAAATTTAATTACTAAATCATTTTTAATATTCATAATTAGTGTACATATTTAATATTTGACACAATAATTATAATAATCTCATTGAAATATATACTTTGGAAGAAAAAAATGAAAGAAAGAAAAGAAATTCCAAGCATCTAATGAGCCACAAGTGTAGGATCACATCTGAGTAACAGTATTTGTGGCTGTACCATGGTTTTAAGACTCATGAGAGTTAACTCGAACTTGGCGACACACCATGTAGTTCAACACATCACCCTCGCTCACAACTTGTAAGTTGAGACGATTCAGCCCTGACTTGACTCAAGATTGACTTTTAACCATCCCATTGAATTTAGGGGAGGAAAAATGGACTCTTTTTAAAATTCTTTTAAAACTCAAACAACTAATTTAGTATAGCAATCGTCTGTAAATGAAACAAGGATAGCATCTGTTGATGATTTGTGCTACGGAATCACACAAATCTAAACTTAAGATAGCAATTCAATGGCACCAAGCAAACATAAGAGAATACAAAGATTTAATGTGAAAAACCATTGCGGGAAAAGATTACGGCACAAAACGATCAAATTCCACTATAAAAATAGAAATTATAAAGAGAAAAGACTTATTCAATTCGAACAACCTCAAATCTCACCTTTACTACACCCTTTAGAAATTCTAAAACCCCAAAACCCCTTTTGAAACTCTTGAAATCTCTTTAAAAAGCCTTCGCAGACTGTAAAATAGCTATAGGGACCACTATTTTTAGTTTAGAAAACTCTCTTACCATACCTCTAAGAAACCATTTTAAATTTACGCAGTCCGCGTACTATCCGCGTAACCCTCGACTAATCGAGCTAGATCTTTAATTGGTCGAAGGGCACTCTCGACCAGTCAAGCTTAACCCTCGACTAGTCAAGTAGTACAAAAATTACATATTTATGACATCCAATTACAACAACATCTTTAAATAGTAAACAAACTAAAGACTGAGAGATATTTGATTAGGGAGTTAAATGATGCTCAGCCAAAAGCTTAATATGCAGGTATTTTGAAGTTGTATGCCTCACATGCATCATCTCAAATTAAACTAATTAAATCATGAAACCCACTGCTGCTAAATCAATGTACAAAAATCAATTAATTGTTTGAAAGATTCTAACTCCTGATCTGATTCATGGATACATGTTTGTTGCAATAGGACCATTGAATAGTTTTTTACTTTTAGCTGTACAATAAATGTTCACTAATATGATAGTCTCTAGTAAGCAAATAAGTGTACTTTTTGTGCACGATGCATCTAAACAGGGAACCATAAGTTGGACTGTCTAGTTTTATTTGTTTGCGTACGCAACCTCTAAGTACCTGCGTATCATCCATCACACTCCGGAGTATCAAAGTTTTTCTCTTTTTAGTTTTGCTACACAATGCTTTGACATTTTAAAGTGGTTTTTAGGGTGAAATGACCAGAAATGCCCACATCTATTTTATTTTCCATGAAGTGATGGAGTTGAGGATTACGAGGCCACGTGCAATGTCTATCATACAAACCTTCCTACACGTGGATGTGGCTCCAGTGGTTGGGGGGCTGTATGGGAACCATCCATTTTGCTAGATCATGAGTTCAAAAACGAAGCAAATTCAAATCTTAGGTGGAGCCCACCTCAAGAAACAGTTGTGATTAAATGCACAGCATTAAAAACTTCCAGCTGATAAGGTCACGTAGACATGAATAAAAGAAAAGGACAGATATCAGCTTGATCCAAACTTTTATAGGCCCTGATAAGCTTTTAATGATAAGCTTTAATCATTAATGCTTTTTATGATACGACCTACTTAAGATATCGATTTTTTTTATATTCTTGGGGTCATATTCTAAAATGAACCGGCACTATAGGTGGACAGGGTACGTGCATATAAAACACATACATCACAGTGGCCCCATTGCCAAGGAACCACCGCCACCACCAAGCTGGATGTTTCCACCAAAAGGTACATTTCACTGCAATGATCCAATGAACAAAAGCCACACCAATCCAATCACCAGGTGGAATACAACGTGAAAACAATGAACACCACCCAAAGGCCTCCATGCAGGAGTGGCCCGCTGATGATTGGAGACTTTTCATTCGTCTGCTCATCAAGATCTCTTGTTTGACTGGTTGGATTTCACACGCACACCACGTGTGCCCCAACACCCAAATGATTTTTATTTTTTCTTTCTTTTTTCTTGACGTTTTTGTAAAATAGGCTTTTGGACTTTTCTTAATGGACGCCCTATCAGAACAACTCACTGAAGTGACCCCTTTCTTTCTTGATGAAGGCTCCAAACTACCGTGTTAATCTTTAAATTTTGTGGGCCCACCTATGTCAGATCTAAACATTTTGTCAAGTGCGCCCCGCCCTGAAGCCCACCTGTTTCATACTCGCCCACCTGTTTCGTATTCAAGCATCTTACCTGGTGGGTCCCACCATATGGAGATGCCCTTCCTAGAAAGTTTCTTTGATTTGGTCCTCGAGTGGGACGTGCAGAAAAGAAATGGATAATAATAATGCGTAAAGAGTGCGAAACAATGAAAAATTAGTAAACTACTCGAGAAATAAAGAAAATTTGAGTATATCATTAAAAAATGTGCGCATGATTTCTTAATTACACCATCAATAAGAAAAAAAAAATAAAAAAATCTAAGCCCTATTTTGAAATTATCCAAAATAGTAAAAATCTCTTTCTTGTGCTAAATTTGACAAAAATGGAAATGTTCAAATAAACCTTACTAGAGCGTTTCCAACATTATTACTAATTATTTAAAAAAAAAGTTGAAAAAGCATAAAACTACAAAAATGCAAAGATATGACAAAAATGAAAGTAATTAAAAGAAGTAAAATTTTCTTAAAATCAAAGCGTTGAATTGAAGGGGTGCAAATTATAACAAAATGGATGAATTCAATTGGCTTGAAGGGGTGGAATTTATAACGAAATGGATGAATTCAACTGGCGTGGTGGGCTAGTTGACCTTAGAAGCATCATTACAAAAAGATAATGCATTTCATGATAATGCATGGATCAAAAGTTATGGCTAATTTATGGTTCACGCTTCAAATGTCAATTTTTCTTTATCCGAAATGAATTTCTTTGAACCAGATATGCCTAGGCTCAGTTATGTCATGTCCTACATAGGACTAAGCCTGATTTTAATATACTTCACTTCTATTTGAACTTTTTTTATTTTAGTTGTGCTAAGAATGTATCTATAGCACGCTTTACATCTTATAAGGAAAAAAAAATGATCAATAGTCCACATTCAGTATATTCATATGACCTGTGATCACTATTTTAATCTTATTTTAGAATGAGGAATGAATAACATGACCCACATGATGCCCTAATGTGTTAGAATTCCATACTCCCAATAAATGAAAATTTGAAGGATCTTCAGCATGCAACAACATTTGGGACACTTCAATGTTTTTTAATTTTTAAACATTGGACATGCATGGAAGTAGCAACTTTGAATTTCCTTTTCTTTCTTTTTTTTTGGTGGAAATGGTTTTATCTCACCAAGTGAATGTAAAGCCCTTACAAAACAATGCATATACACACAACATAAAAGGAAAAGAAACTTTTCAAGGCCGAGAGAGAAACTAGCCTCTTTATTAAAAGAAATTTCTCTCATAAAATAGATTTTCTACGCTGAGCAAAGTTCTTTTAATATGGGAAGAGTTCCAACCCACTTTTTTGTTCCTATCCAATGTCATGTGATGTAGAATGTGTCACAGATACGTTCCTAGTATGACTAGGCCAAAAGAAGATGGACAGTAAATTGACCATAACTTTTGATCCAGATATCGTTACGGGGCGCACAACCTATCAATCTTTACTAAAATGGGCCATCCGAGGTGAACCGACTCACAAAGTGCGTCGCACCTGTCCGTTTCGTCAGAAAATGCGCGCTTTCAGCTCAAAAACGAATTTTTATGAAAATTTTACTATTTTTAGTAATTTTAATTTTTTAATATATTTTTTTTCTAGTTTAGAGTTTTAGATTTTCTTCCCTTTTAAAAATAACTTTTAGTTATACTAGGACCCTTCTAGAAAAAGTTTTATTTTTAGAAATTAGGCATTAGAAGAGTTTTATTAGAGTTAAAATTTTATAATTTTTGGTAATTACGAATTTTAGTTTATTTTTTTATTTATTAATGGTGTAAGGAGATGCATTAGACAATTATCAATAATTCATTAATCAATTTCAAATTTATTAGAATTTATTTATATTTTTTGCTTTCTTTCCTTGTGGATTTGAGAAGTCTCTGTGAGAAGTCCAAAGAAGCTCCGTGGATTTGGAATAGTTATCCTCTTGAGGAAGACGGTGCTCGACCTCCCATCTTTTCCTGCATCAATTTGGTATTAAAGCGAGGTTTTCCTTGGATTAATGGCTTCTAACGACAGGTCGAACAACAATTCTATGGGCGGTGCTCTAGGAAATTTACTTTAACGGCGACAGCTTTCGAAGCAGCGCAACAAGAGAATTGGCAAGTCATGTAAGGGCTGCAGGCTTCCATCAACCGCATGACAGATCGCATAGTAGAAGCCTTAGGACAACTCTGTGTTCCTTATCGTGATCCGCCACCAACAATTATTAGCACTCGTAATCACTCTGATCACAAGGTAGTACGAACAGTGAACCACAGGATCACTCCTGAGAAGGTGGAATCCAATAACATGATTCCACAATATCTTAGACGAGGCAGTGATCGGATGGATCGAGAATTAAAGATGAGAGTCGATTTTTCTAACTTCAATTACCAACTTCACATTAAGGATTTTCTTAATTGACTTTCTGAAGTTGAGCGATTCTTTGAATATATGAAAATTCCTAAAGCAAAGAAGGTTAAGCTTGTGGCCTACAAACTGAAGGACGGAGCTTCAACTTGGTGGGAACAACTTTAACTTGAGCGTACGAGACAAATGAAAACGTCAATTCGCACGTGGTCATGGATAAAACAGTTATTGTGCATGCGTTTTTTCTCCCGAAATTACGATCAGGTATTATTCGAACAAAACCAAAATTATTATCAGGATAGTCAATCAGTAAAAGGTTATGCAGAAAAATTCTATTATTGGTCTGCGAGAAAAGACTTCATCGAAATGGAATCACGATAGGCCACAAGATTCATCAGTGATAAACATGTGGCCTCTATCTATAACTGAACAGGCCTTTATTAAACAAACTAAGGAAACGGAAAATATATATCCATTAGTTGAAAAGAAAAAATATGTGGAACCTGTAAATATCCTAGAGGATTTGGAACCAGTATCACAGGAGTTCAACGAAGTTGTGCTTGATGAACTCCCTAATAAATTACCTCTTATACGAGATATACAAAATCACGTCGATCCTGTATCAAGGGCAAGTCCGCCTAATTGCTGACATTATCAGAAAGAATATGAGATCTTGAAGGCATATATGAAGGAACTGATCGATATTAGTCAAGTCAAGGAAAGCATGAGTACATGTATTATGCTAGCTCAAGAGCTTAATGCCAAGTACAAAAAAAAGGGCTAATGAACATCGGCGTCAAAAGTTATCTCAGACTTATGTGCCAAGTCTCTTGAGTAACTCGAGGATGAGTTTTTTTCAAGTGGAGGGATCTGATGTAGAACGTGTCACAGATACATTCCTAGCATGGTTGAGCCAAAAGAAGATGGATTCGTAAATTGACTGTAACTTTTGATCCAGGTATCGTTACAGGGCGCACAACCTATCAATCTTTACTAAAATGGGCCATCCGAGGTGAATCGACTCACAAAGTGCGTCGCATCTATCCGTTTTGTCAGAAAATGCGCGCTTTCAGCTCAAAAATGAATTTTAAAATTTTTTTTACTATTTTTAGTAATTTCAAATTTTTAATATATTTTTTTCTATTTTTAGAGTTTTAGATTTTCTTCCCTTTTAGAAATAATTTTTAGTTATACTAGGATTCTTCTAGAGAAAGTTTATTTGAAATTTTTATTTTTAGAAATTAGACATTAGAAGAGTTTTATTAGAATTAGGATTTTTATTAGAGTTAGAATTTTGCTATTTTTGGTAATTACGAATTTTATTTTATTTTTTCTTTATTAATGGTGTAAGGAGACGCATTAGACGATTATCAATAATTCATTAATCAATTTTGAATTTATTAGAATTTATTTCTATTTTCTACTTTCATTCTTGTGGATTCGAGAAGTCTCTGTGAGAAGTCCAGAAAAGATTCGGAATAGTTATCCTCTTAAGGAAGACGGTGCTCAACCTCACGTCCTTCCTTGTGTCATCATGTTAAAAACAAAATGAAATGAAACTATAACTTAATGACTAAGCAAAGTACCAAAAGTGAGATCCTTAAGAAAGATGTCTAGATTGGTTGGCTGACTCGATCCAACAATGTACATGATCTTGAGACCTTTATAAAAACCCAAAATGGATGGTGCACGTCCAATGATTCACCTAACTGCTACGTGAGTAGAGAGGTCTCATCACCCCCTTTGATTCTACAATTAAGATGGTCTTGGATTATGATTAATAGCTTAGATCGTTAATGAGGTAGACCAGATGGATATAATATCTCTTTGATAAGTCACAACTTTAATATAGGATTATGGAGAGATTTCCTTTCCTTTTATAAGGAATGCTAGGGAAGTTTATGAGGCCCTATTTCAATTTTTCAATTTTAAAACTAAATTTTATTATTAAATGTTTCAAATTCAACTTCAAACTTTTGAGAGAAATCATAAATATTAAATAAGAAGGAAAAAAAGTACATATCCCACTCAGCAATGGTTGCCCACAAGCGAGCCCCATGAACCCATAACTAGCACCTCAAAGATTAATAAATAAAGTTCAACACTTCCCTTCTCAATCCTTTTTTTGTCTAGGTCATGCTTAATGGGAGCCTTAGATCTTATACACATGATATGTTGTCACTAGTGTCATAATTAACATAATAATTTTTCCTCCCATAATACAAATTGTTTTAGATAGGGTTACATAAACTTGTGATCTAAACATGTACTCATCTTTGGTGTGTTATCCAAACTAACCACTAAAAATGATAAATAAAATCTCTATACGGATCGCCTTTCAGCCTTTTAAGGAAAAACTTTCTTTTCATGCTTAGGATTCTAAGCATCTGGACAAGTTAATTAGTTGACAATAGTTAACTTTCCTTATCACATTGAGTTGCAATCATGTCATAATAAGTAATTTTTTAATCAATCAAAACTTTAATCTATAGGATGCCCTATTGGAACCACTAAAGTAGGTCTTGTTGGAATCTGACCTCAGGATAGGCCATACATGGCACCCATGTTTAGATGAAGGGCATGAACAATTTGAATCATCATGATGAGTTTCTAAGTGGGTCCTACACTGATGTGGTCATATGAAACCATCTTAAGGGGTTAAATTGTAATACTTAATGCGGAATAATTAATCGTCTATACATCAATTATAAAGATAATAAAATTGAAAAATTGAATTAAAAATACAAACCCAAAAGACGTCAAATTGTTCAGATATAAATCGATGAACTTAGCCCCTTATATTTGCCCTTTTACATATCAGATCCTTTCAGAAAACTTTTTCAATGAGAATTAAGTTTTCACTCGTATGGTTTTGGAGAGCAAGACATATGTTTATAAAAGATGGTACTAGAATAGCTCAACCCATCATAACTACTACCTCGGGAGTCTCTACACTAGATAGAGTTTACATCTAACTATACTACCATTGATGCATAACACAGTCTAAGCACACCACCCTATCATGTATCTAAATCAATCACAAATATAGTGGGGTCCACTAGTATGCTTAATTTAAACATCCTAATGTCAGATTATCCAAACCATTGATCATGTGGGGTTCACTTAATAGAAGTCTTACATAGATTACCATACCATCTGTTGTTAAAATGATGTAGAAAAGAGCATGAAAAAGTGAAGAAGAAAATTATTATCTTCCTCAAATAGTCAAAACTTTAAATTTACAAGGTAGAAAAATAGATAAAACTCTGATATTTTTATTAATTAATGTTTAATGTATATTAATTTTCCATTACATCATTAATAAATAAAAAATAAAACCTTAATTCAAAATTACTTAAAATCGTAAAATTCTAACACTAATTGAAAATTATTCCAAATAGTAAAACTCATTTAAATTTTAATTTGCCAAAATAGAAAGTCCATATAAACCTTACTAAAGGAGTCCTAATATAATTACAAGTAATTTTTTAAAAAGATGAAAATCTACAACTCTAAAAGTAAAAAAAAAAAATATATGAGAAAAATTAGAATGACTAAAAATAGTAAAAATTTCCCTAAAGTCATATATTTGAACTGAAAGTGTACATTTTCTTGTGAAATGGATAGACACGACCCACCATGTGGGTTTATTGGCCTCGGATGGCCCGTTATGATAAAGATTGATAGGTCATGCATCCCGTTATGATACCCGAATCAAAAGTTACGACGGGTTTACGGTTCACATTTTAAACGGTAAATTCTCCCTGTTTAAATTCTTAGAACCGGATGCGCCTAGGGCTCAATTACATATGTAGACTAAGCCCGGATCTATGAACTACTTCCGCTTCCATTTGGCCTTATTTTAATCCAGTCATGCTAAGAAATGTCTGGGACATGTCCAACATCATAAAATAAGGGTAATTGGGTATAACTCATCTCTTTAGAGGAAAGAGATGTGATAACAAATGACAAGAAATCTAGCGATCAGCTTTATAAAAGAGGAGTCTTAGTCCTCTTTCAACTCACAACCTCCAGCTTTAAAAAGCCCCATCGTTGGACTTTGAGAAGAAGTAGAAGAACCAATGGTCATTCATCTTCTCCAACGAGCTCCATTACTAATGGCAGAAACGTGTATACTTTCAGGATACAAAACCTTATTTCAAATACGTGTGATCCTAGTATTTAAGGTGTTATTTGCCCAGCAGTTCTTTGTTTTTAGGTGAAAGTTCCAACTATCATGTTGATTTTGAAATTTTATGTGACCCACCTATGCCTGGAGCTGGGCAACGAGTCGAGTTGGATCGAGTTAGGGCTGACCTGACTTGATCTGATTTTGAAATAGACCCAACTTAAACTCGATACCGAATCTAGCGTGCTTGACCTGATCTGAGTTCGGGTCTATCCTAGACTAACCCGAACTGAGTCTAACCTAGTCACAAGTACCAAGTCGGGTCAAGTTAGCACCGAGTCAAGTTAGGTGCGACGGGTATCCATGGGCTGAAATCACAACTTATAACCTAGATGCACATGTCGAAATTGCAGCCTCTTCATTAGTTACATGACATTTTAGATTTGAACGTCAAATCTGGGTGTATGTCTTACTGCAACCTACTACCTCAACATTAACATTTGGAGGACTCGTCTCCCATTTAGATTTATAATAATCAACTTCATCTGTGTTTTGCGAAAGAAAAATCCATTTTGATCACAGCACAATCATCTTCTATGGGCCCGACTATTCTACAACCATCAACCTCATCTTCTCTAGGCCTAGTTGTAAAACCCGTTTACCACCATTCCTCTCGCATTTGCATCTTCCCACCTATCCATCGCTACATCTGTCATATCCACTTCTAGAATCCATATCCAACAACTGCTTCCACGAACTCTACATTACCCCAACCATTAGATATAGTTTTTTTTTAAAAAATGTATGAGTTGGGTTCCGAATCGAGTCGAGCCAGTACCGAGTCATATTTCAGGTCGAGTCAAGTTACTGGGTGACCCAAACTCAACTTGGTTTGAGTTGAGATTGGACGAAGTCTACTCAATTCGGATCAACTCACCCACTCAGTTCAAGTTAAGTCGGGTTTGAATGAGTTGGACGATTTGAGTCTGCCAAGTCGACTCGTCCCATGCCAAGCTCTACCTATACCAAATATAAGCCACATAAAGTTCTTGCATGTGGCCCATTTAGCCATGCCAAATTCAAGTCTCTTATCATGTGGGTCCCATCGTAAAAATACTTTATATATAAAAAAAAAAAAACTTTTTTGGTTCATGTATATGGAGCTAGGTATTGCAACTTGGTGAATCTGTCTCGGGTATCATAATAGCGTATTCCATTGCGTATTATTCTTGCAAGTAGTCATTACTCAGTACTTAGGGCTAAGTAAGATGCTTCTAATAATAGCTGCATAAACACATATTACATTGTCCTAAGAATAATATAAGTGGTTATTGTTGTTTCATGGTATGTCGACCCAATAATTTAATTATCATGACGACATCTTTGGATCAACAAATCAACAGTAATAAGCCTCATTTGAAGAAGCTTATAAATGAAATATTTAGAAATAATGTGTTATGATCCCAATGGTTTAATAGCCTAACTTAAACCATTCCACCAATCCCGAGTCTTTTAATGTATTAGTTAGATTCTTAACAATTAGTATTAGGGCAGAGCATGGTGGCATGTTACAATTCCAATGATTTAATAGCCAAACTTGACATATTCCATTAATCCAGGCTTTTGGTGTATTGGTTAGGTTTTTAACATTGTTAATGCCTGAAAAGAAGACCTAATTAACCAAGATTCAATAGGATACAATTATCAGTAATAGAAAATTGACCGATGGTCCACATTAACTATATACATATGGCTCACAAGGGAATTTGATAACCTTATTTTTAATACATGAAATCTACACAGCAGGATGCACGTGATGCCCTTAGCTGGAATTTTGAATTGCTAAAAGTATCAGTCCAAGCTCAAAAATTGATGCAGGGAAGGACGTGAGGTCGAGCACCGTCTTCCTCAAGATGATAAATATTCCGAATCCACGGAACTTCTCTGGACTCCTCACAGAGACTTCTCGAATCCACGAGGAAAGAAAGTAGAAAATAAGAATAATTTCTAATAAACTCGAAAATGATTAATGAAATTCCAAAATTGAGTTCACAACCCTTTAAATAAGGGAACCAAGCAATAAGAAAGAAATCAGACTCAAACTACAACTAAAACTCCTAGAATTCGCAACTTACTATAAATAGTAAACTTACTATTTATAGACGGTCATGATGTCTACTAGTGCGCAAGGTTTTCGGCCAAAAATAGTAAGTGTCCTATTTGGCTTCACCAAACCGTTCTCCTAATTATCCTAAGCACTTTTTATGTTGGACACAACTCCTAAAGCCCAACGGATGAAAAGTTATACTCCAACTAAAACTTACTATTTATAGTAAAAACAAAATTAAAACGAGGAAACGACCGTCAATCAGGGGGTTTCTTGCAAATTCGGGCTGCAGTTAGCTAAAGTAGCTCGTTCTACCCCAAAATCATATATTTTACGTCGGATAACTCATTCCGGATTGTGAGATACGCCCGATCTAAGGTCTGATGGTCCGGATCACTTCTGTCGCCGACCGTGCCTTTTCTGATCCATCTTGGCCATGAAATTGTCCGTGACCCGCTCTACATCAGTCCCCTCCACTTGAAAAGAACTCGTCCTCGAGTTCTCCTCCTGCGCTGGTTCATGATACTCGGTCAGGTCCACAACGTTGAAAGTCCGTGAGATCGCCATGTCATCTGGAAGATCAACAACATAAGCATTGTCATTGATCTTTCGGATGATCGGTACCGGTCCAATCTTCTTATTCTTCAGCTTGTTGTACGTCCCAGTCGAAAATCTTTCTTTTTGTAAATGGACCATTACCTGATCGCCCACCTCGAACACATTTTGTCGACGATGCTTATCCGCTTATTCCTTATACTTTTCGTTCGAGGCATATAGCTTAGTCTGCACCTCTGCATGAATACCCATGATCCTGTCTGCCATATGTTCTGCTGCAATACTCATGCCTGGGAGCTTGGGCAAAGGAACCAAGTCTAGTGTGTGGCGAGGTACTCGTCCGTAAATAACATGGAACGGGGATTTCCCTGTCGAGCGGTTCACCATATTGTTGAATACAAACTCCGCTTGAGACAAGGCCAAATCCCACTGTTTCGGTTTCTCTCCTGAAATACATCGAAGGATGTTTCCCAAAGTGCGATTCACAACTTCGGTCTGCCCATTAGTCTGTGGGTGGTAAGCACTGCTAAATTGAAGTCGTGTATCGAATCGAGTCCACAAAGTCCGCCAAAAGTGGCTAATGAACTTCGTGTCACGATCAGAAGTAATGGTCTTAGGGACCCGTGTAGCCGTACGATCTCCCTGAAGAATAAATTCGCCACTTGTGTTGCATCAAGGGTCTTCTTGCATGGGATAAAGTGCGTCATCTTGGAGAAACGATCGACCACTACGAACACCGAATCCATGTCGCGTTGTGTTCGTGGAAGACCAAGCACGAAGTCCATTGATAAATCCTCCCAAGGACTGTCAGGCACAGGTAACGGGGTGTAGAGGCCGGTATTCTGAAATTATCCCTTGGAGGTCTGACAAATATGACAACGTTGTACGGCTCTTCCCACATCACGTACTAATTGCGGCCAGTAATACCGCTCTTTTACAAGAGCTCGCGTCTTGTCTCACCTAAGGTGTCCACCAAGGCCACCTCCATGTAGTTCCTGAATAATCTGCTCCCTTAGAGAACTTTGGGGGATGCACAATCGATTCTCTTTGAAGAGAAAACCATCCTGTATATGAAAGTCACTGGGGTGACCTTCTTGGCACTTCAACCAAGAATCTTTGAAGTCTTCATCCTCGGCATATAGCTCCTTGAGACAGTCAAAGCCGACCACCTCATTGCTCACCGTAACAAGTAGTGACGTACGACGGCTAAGTGCATCAGTCACCTTATTCTGCTGACCTGACTTATGTTTCAGAACAAACGTAAATTTCTGTAAAAACGTAACCCATCTAGCATGCAAACGATTCACGTTAGTCTGACTATTAATAAACTTTAATGCCTGATGGTCGGTGTACAGAACAAACTCCCTTTGAATCAGATAATACCGCCAATGTCGCAGCGCCTGAACAACTGCGTACAACTCAAGCTCGTAAGTCGACCACTTCTTTCGGGCTTCACTGAGCTTCTCGCTATAGAAGGCTACCGGCCTGCCTTCCTGTGATAATACTCCTCCTATTCCGATATATGAAGCATCACACTCCACCTCAAACAATTTATCGAAATTAGGAAGCACCAAGACCGGTGTTGTAGACAAACGATGTTTGATCTCATGAAAGCTCTTGTCAGCTTTATCGGTCCACTGGAACGGCTCTTTTTTCATGCAGTCTGTTATTGGCGCGACTATGGTACTAAAATCTCGCACAAATCGATGATAGAAAGTCGTCAATCCTTGAAAACTCCTCACCTCATGAATGTTTGTCGGGATCGGTCATTCCTTAATAGCTAGCACCTTTTCATCGTCCACCCGAATGCCTGTGGACGTTACAACAAATCGTAAAAATAACAGGTTGTCAGTTAAAAAGCTACACTTTTTTAAGTTGAGGTACAACTTGTTATCTTGTATGACCTGCAGCACCTACTTGAGATGTTTCTTGTGCTCCGCCTCATCCTGGCTATATATCAATATGTCATCAAAATATACTGCCACAAATCGGCCAGTGAACGGTTTTAGAACTTGATTCATCAAACGCATAAAAGTACTTGGTGCGTTCGATAAACCGAAAGGCATGACCAGCCACTCATACAACCCTTCCTTTGTCTTGAATGTCGTTTTCCATTCATCACCGGGTCGAATACGAATCTGATGGTACCCGCTCTTTAGATCAAGTTTAGAGAACACTTTAGCCCCTCCTAACATATCGAGCATGTCATCCAACCGTGGTATTGGAAACCGATATTTAATAGTAATTTTGTTAATTGCTCAGCTGTCGACACACATGCGCCAGCTTCCGTCTTTTTTTGGCGTTAATAATGCTGGTACAGCACATGGGCTCATGCTCTCTCTCAATAGACCCTTACGGATCAATTCCTCCACTTGCTCCTGAAGTATCTCATACTCCTTCGGACTCATCCGTCAATGAGGGCGATTGGGCAGGCTAGCCCCAGGGACGAGGTCTATGTGATGTTAGATGTCTCTCATGGGGGACAATCCATCAGGTAAATCTTCAGGCCAGACTTCTTTGAATTCGTTTATTAACTGTCTTAAGCTTGGAGGGATGTTTGAAGGTTCCTCTTTCTCGCCCTTCACCACTACGGCATATACCTCGCCGGTTTCCTTGGACTCCTCCATGAAATCCCGAATGGTCAAGAGAGAACTCCCCTCCACATTAGAGGCTTCAGGGTGGTTCTCTGGTGCCATAGGGGCAAGGATTATTTTTCGACTATCCTTGACAATATGTAGACATTGTCTCGCCCTCGATGGGTCGCATCACGGTCCGACTGCCAGGGTCGACCGAGTAGCATATGGCAGGCTTATATGTCAACCACGTCACAAAGTATCTGATCCTTATAATGTTTACCAATTGAAAACGAGATAGTGCATTGTTCAGTTACCTTGGTCTCGTTCACTTTTTTTATCCAGCCAATTGAGTACGGGAAAGCATGTTTCGTCGTTGGTAGCTGCAACTTATCCACCATCACTCTTGAGACGATGTTCTCGCTGCTACCACTGTCTATGATCACATCACAGACCTTTCCGTTGACAGTGCACCGAGTACGAAATATATTGTGCCGCTGTGGATGTAATTCCTTTCGTGGGGTATACAGTAATCACCTCACAACGAGAGATTCGCTACGATCCTCGCCTGTCACTTCATCGTCACCTGTTATTTCTTCAGTGGTTTGTTCATATTCATCAAAGCCATGATCTTCTTCTGCGGCCTCATCTTCAGTGCCCCCTTCGTTTATAGTCAAGTGTGCTGCCAGACGTTGAGGACAAGTGTTTGATAAGTGGCCTGGTTGGCCACAGCGGTAACACTTGTTCGGCCTTAGCCGAGCATAAGGATTCGAAATCCTACTCGGCCCCGCTGTTGTGGGTGCTGCCCGTTGAGGTCTGGATGGTCCGCTCCCCATATCACGGTTCGCGGATGGAGGAGGTTGAGGACGTTCTCTTACCGGATCTTTTCTTTGAGCCAGCACTGGATCCTGTGTGGGACCTGTCATAGGGGGTCGATTTGAAGGATAGGGACGAGCAGGAGCTCTTACAAGCTGTGTTTCTGCCCTTCCTGCTAATTGAACTGCTTCATCTACGGTCCCGACTGGGTACATCTGAATTCGATCCTGAATTACCGGTCGCAACCCACCTATAAATCGTGCTACTTTCTGTGACTCAGATTCTGACAAATCGTTTCGTGTAGCCAACCGCTGAAATTCTTCAGTGTAATCTGTAACAGTTTAATTTTCTTGTCAGCAATTCTGGTATTGCTGGAATAATATCTGCTCATAATCACTGGGGAGAAATCGTGAACGAAGAAGACGTCTCATCCGAGGCCATGATGCGATGGGCGCCTTGTTCTGGCGGGCTCGTGAGAGTTGCAATTGTTCCCACCATACAGAAGCACCAGATTTTAATTTAAACGCTACCAATTTCACCCTTTTATGATTTGACACATCCATATAATCGAAATATCTCTCTACTTCGGCTAGCCAATCGAGAAAATCTTCGATACGTAATAAACCGTTAAAACTAGGAAGTTCAACCTTACCTCGATAGTCTCTTTCAGCACGATCTAGACGATCGCCTCCATGGATTGGTCGTCGGTCAAAACTCCCATTAATGTCCTCATCGCTGGAACTAGAGTCATATGGTGTAACCCTACGGTTTGTCGCTGGTAGTACTCTGCGATAATTAGGGTCACGTCGTACAGCAACCACGAGTGGTGGAGCGACCATAGGTGGTGGAGCACCGCCTAAGGCTCGGAGCGGAAATAGCGCATCCGCAAGACGGTCGAGGGTTGCCTGCAGCCCTTGCATGGTCAACTGAATCTCTCGATGGAAAGCTTCCATTCTTTCCGAAAGATAACGAATCCATGAATCACCGTCCACAGGATTTTGATTCATACCTTCGTTGTTTGCCATCGGCCCGAGGGAAAACCTCGCTCTGATACCAAACTGACGCAGAGAAGGACGTGAGGTCGAGCACCGTCCTTCTCAAGATGATAAATATTCCGAATCCACGGAACTTCTCTGGACTCCTCACAGAGACTTCTCGAATCCACGAGGAAAGAAAGTAGAAAATAAGAATAATTTCTAATAAACTCGAAAATAATTAATGAAATTCCAAAATCGAGTTCACAACCCTTTAAATAAGGAAACCAAGCAATAAGAAAGAAATCAGACTCAAACTACAACTAAAACTCCTAGAATTCGCAACTTACTATAAATAGTAAACTTACTATTTATAGACGGTCATGATGTCTACTAGTGCGCAAGGTTTTCGGCCAAAAATAGTAAGTGTCCTATTTGGCTTCACCAAACCGTTCTCCTAATTATCCTAAGCACTTTTCATGTTGGACACAACTCCTAAAGCCCAACGGATGAGAAGTTATACTCCAACTAAAACTTACTATTTATAGTAAAAACAAAATTAAAATGAGGAAACGACCGTCGATCAGGGGGTTTCTCGCAAATCCGGGCTGCAGTTGGCTAAAGTAGCTCGTTCTACCCCAAAATCATATATTTTACGTCGGATAACTCATTCTGGATTGTGAGATACGCCCGATCTAAGGTCCGATGGTGCGGATCACTTCTGTCGCCGACCGTGCCTTTTCTGATCCATCTTGGCCATGAAATTGTCCGCGACCCGCTCTACATAAAAAATGCAAGAGGATTTGGAGACTTCCACACCTAATATTTTCTTATTTCTTGAATGTTAGTTGAACTTCCAAATCTTTGTTAGGTTTCATTTGGTTAGATGACCATGAAATGAAGATTGACTTATTATAAAAGACACATGCCCAACTTTAGCCATTGGATTGGGATCCTTTTCAATGACATAAACCATACCATTTATAAATGATGGTCCTCAAGATTCTGAGTCCCGAATAATTTTTTTTTTTTGTTTTTTAAACTTGGATTGAGCCATCTCCAAAAAAGCAAGTGATATGATATTTTCAGGTTAAGACGCCAACGGGCCAGGTTTGGCCCGGTCACTGTCAGATCGAGCCCAACCTGATTATTATTAGGGCCTAAGAGCCAAACCCAGGTGCAGTTTGTTTAGTAACAGGGCGCTTTTGATTCAGGCCCGCATGAATATTTCAAACGGGCCCCTTTCTGGGCTCTTCGGGCCTCACTTGTAATTTTGAAAAACTAGGCCTGGGCTTTAAGTCATTTGTTTAAAAGGATCCAAAATCAGGCCCATACATTCAACCTATGGCATCCATCACAGGCCCACTAAGGACCCATCTTACGCCAGGCCCTCCGTGCCCGTTTTCATCTCTTTCCTATCTAAGATACTCCTACCAAAGAAGCCCTAACTTCTATCATGTTATAAAGATTTAGTTTCTAGAAGCAATGGAACTCTGATATTTACAACGTGTGGATGAAATCTATCTACACCGTCCATCTCTTTTTTATATGCCACATTTGCGGTGATCTTGACCTTCCACACAGGCGGCCCACCAGGAATATTCACATACAACGTCTTCTTTCTGGCATTTCTGTAGAAAATCCAAACTATTCGATAAGTGATCTGCATAAACATCTCAGGGGTTAAAATTGGGCCAATCTACATATTAGGTGGGCCACAACCATCCATTGAGATCGTTGGCTGTAAAATGATTTTGAGCCCAAACACCTTAGCATGAATGTTAAGACGTTACAAGTTGCAATTCGATTTCGTTTATATAGACGGAATGTTGCAATTTGATTCTGTAACGCAACCAAAGGCGCCCTTTGAAATCTGGAAAAGGAGCCCAAAGCTAGACAGCGAACGCTTGGGCCCTTAAACTAGACCTGAAGGGCAGGACTGGGTCCTTGATAGGCGGGCACGACCCAATTACAAATGACCCGGTCCAATCATCAAGTGGGCCACCATCATACAAAAAGAGCAAATGGTTTAAAAACAATCATTAGCAGCTCGCAATTCACCATACATCATTGAATCCGGTTATATTTCAACCATCCCAACCGCTTCTATGATTGGACTCGTTGTAAATGGACTATTACTAACCCTTTATCATTTGAATCTTTTCCTTCAACAGATCAGTAATGGCCCACCCCAGCCCTACAGGCTCTGACCTTTTCAGCCCATTAGGGCTAGGGCTTAGGGACTAGGGCCAGGCTAGGGATAACGTTAGTTTTGGTCACCTAGACAGTTGATATGATGGTACCCACTGTAGTGAATGGGCCATGGCCCACATCTACACCTTAATGGACGGCAAGGGAAAGGTTTCATCATCTGTCACCACCATTTTGAAAATGAGGCACGGTCACTAGTCTTGCCATTTAAAAATATATGAACTTTAATTTTCCTACTACGGTGGACCGTCCATTGTAAGGTCCAGTAAATTGATGTGATTTTTGGGCCACTGGCACATCCATGGTGAGTGGCCCCCGGATAACCACTTCAATGTACTAAAACGCATGCATACACCTGCAGAATATGGTGGAGATTTGGCTCCCCGACTCCATTCAACCTAAGGTCGTGATTCAATGAGGGTCCTATATGTGAAGTGGTAGAATGCATGTTTAGAGGTCAGGGCAGACAGCACACACGTTAGAAATCTGAGCCATTCAATAGGTATTTCTCACCATGAGCATGCAAAGAATCGGTGTAGTACTCTCGTCAAAGAGCACATATATGTTGAATTTGGACTGTTGTAGATTTTTTTATAAACGCCCGTTTTTCTCATATAAGTTTTACATGCTTGAATAGCATAAAAATATTATTTCTGATACATGGCATGTTCGCATGGTGCCCTACCTCATGAATGACTCGGATCTCTAACATGTGAGATGCGGGACACTCATCGGGTAGTGTAGGCCATGAACGTGCCCTCCAACAATGGACGCGGATTTCCTGCGAAAGCCTTTCGCAGTTCCTGCACAAGGATTCTGGGTGGGGCCCTTCGCAATGTTTGTAGGAAATCTACCCCGTTCATCCGTTTGGCGAGATCATTTTATGACATATGAAATAAAATGAGGTGCATCCAAAACCCAAGTGGACCACACAAGAGGAATCCGTGGATATTCAGTTAGAACAGTTGAAACATTCTCGTGGCCATAAAGCTTTTCTTGGGGCTAAATTTTTAGTATTTTCACTTCATCCCAGTGGTAAAGACCTTATAAACGGTTTGGATGGCATATAAACATCAAGGTGGATCCCAGGAAGGTTTCAATGGTAGGCATTTCTTTTCCCAAATTTCCCTCTCGTGTGGTCCACTTGAGTTTTGTATACACCTAAAATTCTACTACTTGTCTTAAAATGAGCTCGCCAAACGAATGAACGGGGTAGATGTCCCACAAACATTGCGATGGGCCCCACCCAGCACCCTTGCGCCGGAACTTCCTGCGAAAGGCTTTCGCAGGAAATCCGCGTCCTCCGACCTGCCTTTCGCAGGAAATCCGCGTCCTCCGACCTACTCATCAGGTAGGCTGACGTTTGACATTAAATATAAACTGCTAGTAGTTGTAGCCCACATGAATCACTAACGGCCTTGAGTTTTGGGCCTCAGGCCTAAATTATAGCATCTCATCTAATGGTTGGAGTGGATTTATATAATCTTCAGGTAGCTCTAAGAATCAAATATCTATGTGTCTCCTCAAGAATCAAATATGTATGTCTTTCTTCCAACGGTTTCTTTTCGTGTGATCCACTTGAGTCCGTGTTATCTTGTTTTTCACCTTGTGTCTACCGATGACTACACATAAACACTCTTTCCAGTTATGTGGTCATGAATCACAGTATTCAACCACCACAGTATTCAATCATTTTTTCTATAAAAACAGACATATCGTATGGATTGGCTCGGTCATGGACCCACTGTAGCTACAGTCATGGATGCACTGTAGACACACCTAGAGGTGTACATAAGTTGAACCGACTAAACTCGCCCCGGCAACTAGTTGACCCCAGCTTGAACTCAAATTGGCTCGGTTCGGTCAGCAATTCAGGCATTCAAGTCGAAATCAACTCTATGTAGCATTTTCACAAACATATGGAGTGCATTTTCAATTTCTTACTGTACAACAGCTGTTTACAATTATTTCATCAAATACCTTATAGGCAACATTAAAATCTAAAAACAAATGATATTTATTTCACATACATACCTTCTTTACCACGAGTCAATACTTTATTAAGTCATTTCACCATACACTTGATGAGCAACATCAATATCAAAGTAACCAAGTCACCTATCCAAGTACGATTTGAGCTGGAGTTTGATCCAAGTCAAGCCAAACCGATCTAGGCAACCTTAAATTCGTTCAAAATTTTTTCGAGCTAAAAAAACAGTTCCACTCAACTCCAACGCAGTTTCAAATCGAGTCGAATTAATCATTTTCGAATCAAGTCAAGCGAGCTAACCGAGTTAACTCGGTTCTGTACAGCCTTAGCCACCCCTCTAAAATAGCCCACAGGCCATCAAGTGGGCCGTATGTGTACACTGGAAAGGACGGCGGGAAATGAATGAACCATCAATCAATATTCCACTGACAATAACGGCCCATAGTCTAACTTTCAGGCCCACTTCCATGGAACGTGGAGCTCAATCGTTGAAGGGTCTGGATCTTTCATAGAAGCGCATTCCAGCTAAGGAAATCAGTACTCCTTATCCCTATTTTCGCAAATTACTAAAACGGCGGCCCGAAAATCTTGTTCTTGAGAATAAGTACCGATGTATTGAAACAGGATAATATGAACTTCAGCCAATGGATTCGGATCTATTTCTGTCACTCGAACCGTTTATATAAGAGGCCTCACCGTAGACAAGAGATAACATATTTAACTATTTCAACCATCTAATTATTCAAGAAGTTAAAAGAAGACCGTTCATTTGCAAATGAAAGGAAAAGAGACTAATATTCTGGAATTTATTTTTTTTATTTGATTATTGTTTATTCCCCATTTAAGGTTCGGCCCAGTTTTAGTCCTCTAAATATGACCGTAGATTCAAAGACTCAAGTCTAACAATATATCGGCACGTCGTGCAACTAACGTACTGAATTTGAAATCACAAGCCATTTTAGGGACGCCAATTACCAGCAGGGCAGCATAATATTTTTGCCGGCCTATGGCCATGTCAATTTGACATCTACTCGGATTGAGGAGGAAGAGGATTGCCCACATTTAAGTCCTTGCTAACATCTATAGGGCTCATTATAATGTATGTGTCGCATCCGGCTTTGTCCGAACTTGTCCAACCATTTTGTGAGATCATTTTAGTGCATAAGTCTAAAAAATGAAATAGATTCAAAGCTTAAAGAGACTACACCGTAGAAAGTAGTGGGGACAATGATTTTTCACTCTTTAAACCTTCCTAGAGTCCACGGTCATTATTATTTGACATTCAATCTATTCATACAACTACATATATTTTGATAAAGAAAAATAAATAAATATTAAATTGGCCCAAAACTTTAATAATCCCCAAAAGGTCTTTGACAGTAGACATTCAATCCTCTACCATTATGTAGTGTGGTCACATAAGGGCCTGTTTGGCCAGGCAAATCCCACAGTATTAGGAGGAATGGGATCGACAATATCCTAGGATAGGCATGATTAGCCAAACAGATCTGATGAACTTGTCCCGGGATACAAGCAATCCCATGGATCTTAAGACAATCCATTGACATCACCATCATTACCTTAAACTTGATCCTATCCCTTGGTTGGATGGATTGGAAGGTAAAATCCCGTGATATGCGGGGCGTGCCAAACACGCCCAGTGAACTTATCCTGGGATATAAGCAATTCCATGGATCTTAAGACAATCTACTGACACCACTATTATTACCTTAAAATTGATCCCATCCCTCCTCATACCATGGGATCTGCCGGCCAAATAGGCCCTAAGCTTAAAACCTATCCTATATTTTAACTTATCCTCTAAAATAATTTTGTGAAATGGTGGGCCATATAAATATTTGGTAACATCGATGGTGCAATCCACCTCAGTTTGCATAGGATTGAACATGATAATGACATCTACTTGGCAAAACTTTGTGTAGGCTAGGTACTTAATTCAAAGAAGTGAGGCAGATCCAAAACTCAGGTGGGCCACATTACAAAAAACAATAGGCAACGAGTCTTAAGAGCGGTCAATTGATACTTAATCATTTCGGTGGGCCTATTAATTTTTCTATAGTGCCAACTTGAGCGTTGGATCTGGCTCTTTTTCAAGATATCACTCGAACATGAGCTTAAAAAGGCGATAGACGGAGTGGATGTCATACCTACATAATTGTACAGGCCCAACAGAATTTATGGGGCTCCGTGCAGCCGGAAGCTGAACGCGATTCGTGTCCGTTTTTTAGCGTGTTCTGTGCCATCTTACTAGACCTGAGAGAGAGTTGATTTATTGCGGATGAGATGATTTATTACGGATGTGAGAATGGCGTGTCATACACGTGAACGAAGCCACACGTTCACTCAGTGTAAGCGCTCAGTCTAAACAGTCCAAATTATGGGTCTTACCTGGGATGTATTAGATCCTAAGAGTTGCATAAAAAGTACGGTTTTAAATCCTAACCGCTCCTTCAGTGTCCCATCCAATGGACAGTTAGAATGATTCGAGTTTCTGACAAGATCCCAAATCCAGCTGGCACTTGCCCTTGGATTGGGCGTTCAGAATCGCTATAATAGAGATGTTCTTGTCCTATTTTCCATCCAAGTGGCGTCCACAGTTTCAACGGTCTGGATTTTGTATTTGTCTGCCACATCTACATGTGGATCTGTGCATGTGGATGATCTGTCATATCTGCCGGTACCATAGAATTGCTCCCGAACTAAAGTTATTTAAGCGATTCGCGCGGGGATGGATCGAAGAGAAGAACCGCGACTCACATGCCAACGTGGCAAACGTGTAAAAGATCTCGTTCATGCAAAGAAATACGAAGTAGCTTTAGATGAAAGTTCCCTGTCCCAACATCATGGGCCACAAGCCCCGCGTGTAATTCTCTCCCAACCTTCCATTTTCCTCACACGACCGAAACACAAATGGTGATTGGGTTGGGCTGATCTTTTGCAAAACGCTTACATTCAAGATCTTACGACATAGATAAATGACCCGGATCTCCTACACGTGTCCCATCTTCGCGTATCTTTGGGGTTCACCAGTTCAATATCTCTTCGCGCGAATCTCCATAATTTTTCTGAAACGAAAAATACTTCTCGTTTGTTAGGTGGGCGTCTCCCTCTCACCACCGCGTTTCATCAGGACATAATTGCTGCAGTAAAATCTATAAATTTCACGCGACTGGAGCTCTTCATCGTCCCCTACGTTTGTCTGATTTGGTTCGATCCTCGATCTTCTCAAAAAACCCTTTAAAAAAAATCGCATCCTTCCCAATCCTAGCTATCAAATCTCGATTGCCGGCTTCTGGATTGGAGCATGTAGAGATGGAGTCTGGAAAATCGGCGGCATCTCCGTCGCTGATGTCTGTGGCTGAGTCTGAAGATACCGTCGGCGATGTGTTGATTTCAAGTGAGCTTTTCGTTTCTTCGACCTGCTGAGTCTCAGTGTTTTTCGTTCTTTTTCTAGGGTTTTGATTTTCTCTTTTTTGGACTTAAAGGTGATAGCTTCGATTAAACACTTTTTTTAATTTTAATTTTAATTTTTTTGGTGTTGGAAAATGCTGCAGAACAAAATACATGTTGGTAGTAGGGCGGAATTTTTGAATGTTGATGAGAAGTGAGGAACTGTATCATCCCTTGCCTTATATGTACTGTCTCCTGGGGTCTTGAGTTCAGAGCTGTGGGACATGGCGTTTCGGTGATTTTAAAACATTGGTTTTATTGCACTGACCATGGTGGAAAGTTCCTTGAAAATTTTCCCAGAGTGGAAGATCCTAGCTTCCAATCTTTCAAGTATGACTGTTTTCCATGCTAATTTCTTGACTGTCCATTTAGTGGCCCCATCAGTGGTCGACAGTGTGTATAACTGAGCCATGGGTCTCACTTGTATGGACTCAAGGCCTGATACCACCAACTATCCTTGTGCTGGTATTATTGGTGATGAGACATTGGTGACTTTTGATTGCCTGAGCGGTCCATTACAGAACCTGCATCGATCTCTCGATGTACATTAGAGATATTTGGTATTAGCTCTAACCATTGAAGAATCTTTTGTGTGTGCGCGCGCGCGAATATAAGGGTAGTAGTGTGAAGGTTTTATGGCTACACAACTTCAAATCATCATCATCTAAGCCTTATCCCATTTAATTGGGATCGGCTACATGAATCCTTTTTGGATACACAACTTCAAATGCTGATAGTTTTATGATATCCAAAATGCCAAACTGAGCTCCACTGTGTAGCATTGCACACATTGAAATCTTGCAGGAAGAGTACATTCCCCGTCCCCTCCTTGGAAGTCTGAGCTTGCCTCTAATGTTCTAATAGAAAATCAATTGAATTAGAGTTAGCATAGCAAGTTGGCTTGTCTTCTTTTCAAACATTTTAAATTGCATGATTGGCATTACTTGGTTGGCAAATCACAAACTAGATTTACATACTGAGAAATCCGATAAATGCATATACTGTAATTGGGACTCAGCTTTGACCCATAAGAGGATGCAGATGCATAAGATTTTTCTGAAATCACTGTATGGTACCTTCGTAGATCATATCTTGGTTGAGCCTTTTGAGTCATTATTTTGGATTCCAAATGGTCATTTTCTTTAAAAAAATGTTGTTCTAAGTAGTATTTTGAATAAAATGTTGTAAGAATTTGATGGAGCTGTGGAGGCACTTAGTAGTTGCAAAGCATAAATGCTTCTCTGAATAATGTTTCTTCACGTTTTGTTTTTTGAAGTTCTGTGACTCTATTTCTAAACTTCTTGCAACATTTCCTTCTAATCTTCATTTGAAGACCTCTTAGAATATCTTTCATATTGGCAAGTTTATGATGTGACTATTTGTCCCTTGCATTTCTATCAAGTCTAACTATAAATTTCACTCATGCCCAAAACCCGATCTGATGGTAGCATTAGAAAGTTAAAGTAATCGAAGGCAATGTATTGACTGGATATTGCGATGTCTGTAATGGTGTGATTTGTCTTTTGAATATCAGAGAAAATGACTTATGATCATAAGTTACAAAGAAGTGGGCGAAAATTCTCTATATTTCCTTAGCTGATTCCTTATTTTTATTATTTGTTTGCAGAGTTACGTGAGAGGCATCAATTGGATCTAGAAAATTTGACATTAACAACGCAACCCTTCAAGACATTAAAGCTTTTCACTTTGGCCATAGTTCAATATCTGAAACAGTCAATTTTGTATGTTCTTACAAGAGGTGGTTGGCTTATGCTATTTTGTACTGTAGCTGTGGCATCTGGACTTCTGCTCATAGCTGTCGATGGGCCTCATGAGAAGGTATCCAGTATTCCATCAGTTGATGCAAATTATTTCATACCTCTGTTTTTGGTAGTATCTTATTGGTTTTCGATGCCAACCAACATAAATGTTTGGAGACTTCATTTATTGTCTTTATTGATGGCATTAGCAATTCATCATCTCTTAGTTGTGACCTTCACTCTTCCCATGGTTGGTCATATGGTTTAGCAGATCAAAGCAGTGGCTGTATGGGTAGTTTGACAAACTACTTGAAGCTTGAAGTTACTTTGATATTTTGTGAAGTATATTGTTATAAATCATCAAGGACGATGAATTCATGCTCTAAAACACCAGGGATTCTAAAGATTTTCCAAGTTCTCTACTTTATCTGAACAATTTCTGTAATCAATGTCCTAATGTTTCTTGGGTTCATTGTGGTTGTGCATTGTCATTTATTTGCAGCATGTTCAAGAGTTCATTCGCTATTTCAGATTCATACTGTGGTGGGTGGCACTAGGCGTGGCATCATCAATTGGGCTTGGTAGGTGGAATCAGTATTTGGGATTACTGTATCTACTTTTAAGCATTTTCTGTGATCTAAATGTTTGGATCTTTGTGGAGATTCTTCCATCAAAATTAATTAGACATATAAAATCGTGTTACTAACCCATACTACTATACAAAAGTCAATCGAGCTTTGTTTTTTCAGAGCTTCTGCATGACAAAATACCCTTGCTATATACCTGACCAAAATATCCTTGCTATTTTCCTGACCAAAATATCTTTGGTTGATTCATATTCCTATTAAATAGGAATCTTCTTGTAAATATTCCTCAAATGCCCATATTGGTTGATATGATGCATCTTTAACTTGGATCCATTGGATCTAGGGTCAAGTTTTCATATTGTACAAGTTGGGCCATGTATCAGCGAACTGAACCGTTGGAATACTTCCAGCACTAACAGCCATTTTTCTCACCATTCTTTCCTAAAAGACTTCTGTGAACTCTTTGTTTGGCATTTTACCATCCAATTTGACAACCACTAATCTCAATTGTTTAGGAACAATCGTTTGGATGAAGTTTTAACAGTGGACGGTCCATGATAAGGTCCACTAACATTATGGTCCGAATCCTCAGTTTAACTTGCCACTTGGGCAACAAAAGAGTAGCTCTATCATGTGGTGACAGAGATTGCGGTGATAGAGAATATAGTGTCTTATCAGTTCAGTTTTGAAAAATAATGTCTCTCCATGCTTAACAGTCAAGTTAGAGGAATTATATCATATGTGGCCCAAATCTTTGCACATATGTACCTGTTTCCATTTCTAACAAGTGGGGTCCACTGTTCAATAATCTATACCATTGGTTTGTTGCACCCCTCCATGGATGGAACGTGCCTGAGAACTTCCTAGATCTGAAAATCCTATCTAAACCGTCGTTCTAGTACTCTTCTTAACTGCCTATTTGTAGGCCACATCAAAATGCTAAGACGATCCATTTGAGGAAACTTTTCAGAGAACTGGTCTATCGGTGCAGGGGGTTCTTCTGATCAGTTGTCTAAATCACAATACATGGGTCCTCACTGAAAAGCAACGTATTCGTTTTGCTTTCAAGAATATTTGATGATACATGCCCCACATCTTTGCATGGAATGTGGGTTTTTAATTCCGCCAAGTGTGGCCATGGTTCAATCCAGACCATCAGTCTCATGTCGCCCAATGTTAATTGACTCCAAAAGTCCAATTGCTAGGACACTCTAAACAACAGTCCACATCATGGTGTGCCGTAAAGGTAACAGTGGCAACCGTTACATGTTACGGCGTCGTAACAGCCGTTATGGAAAAAAAAAAAAAAGGCTTGTAATTGATGTTAATGGCACGTTACATCCCCTATAAAGGCCATAGTAGCCCTGTAATGATCTATTACGGGACATATATGGGTTTTTCATACTTTTTAATCAACATTACGGGGCAGATACAGGTTTTTCGGGAGTTTTTTCAATAAATAAAAATATAAAAAGAGAGAGACCGTAACGGCCGTAACAGCCATTATGTCCCGTATCGTAAAGGTAACGGTGGTGGCCGTTACGGCCACCGTTACCGTTACAGAACACCTTGGTCCACATTCAACCAAAAAGGATCCCAATAAGGGACCATTGATCTCCTGTCATTTTAGCCATCCACTTTATGGCCACTGATCAAGCAGGGCGAGCACCATATATTCAGTGAGGCTTGTCCACTTTTGAATTGAGATGCATATATGCAACATGTTCAAATGATATGTGTCTGTGTGTCGGTTATCATAATCTGCCAGAGGATCAAATAACTCCTGTTTGCCTGCTACTTAGCCATCCATTTTATGGTCACTGCGACCCACTATTTGCTAGTGATACATATATGTCACATGTACATTTTATGTGTCCATGCATATGTTTCATCATACTTTGCCACATGTTCAGTTGAAGCGTGCTGCCTTGGCCTGTGTCCCTTGCGTTTGTCCTATATTGGCACATGTACTTGGCATATATGGACTATTCTCGCGAGGTCAATCCTTGACAGTTCTAAATTCTTGCAGCAGCTGCTCAAGAGGTTGCCACATTTGCCAATTTAGTGCATGGAATGAGAGATCTGAGCCTTCCTTCAGGCGGATCCCTTTGTCCCCACACCATTTTTAAACAATCAGGCTGGTCTATTGATCAGGTGAGACAATTTATTTTTTGATAGCTAAGCTGGGCACAAACCTGAGACCCCAATGTTGAAATGCTCCTTGTGTTCCACTGAGCTAAGGGCTTGGACCCTGGTTGGACAGTTTCTTAAACAGGTGGATGCTTAAAAATGTCGCCACATTTTTGGAAGGTGTCTTTTGGTCCATGTCTTAAAAACAGCATCCGTGGAACGGTTCCACGCTCATCTTGCACATGCTTTTTATTAGTAAGATATAATGGACACATGTTACTAGTGGCCGGTCAATATTGAGATTTTGAAGGGGTCTAAGTAGGCAAGTAGGCTTGATAGTTTTTTGTGGGGTTTAAGTGGGAGTATTTGACCAGAAATTTCAGAATATACCAAGATGTTCACAGCTACTCAAAGTAACCTATTTGTACATTTGTGGCAGCAACGATAATAACTGTAACTTTCATTTTCAGGGGTTGGAGCCCTCCCAATACAATTCAGTTGTTCAAAAAAAAAAAAAAAAGATAGAAAGAAAGAATAAAAAAGGAAAGAAAAGAAATAAAAGAAAAAGAAAACAAACTGTTAACTCCATTATTTCCGGAGTTTGAGAAACTTCATCTTTCTCCCTGTAGCCAGCTGAAAGTAATCAAATGAACTCAAAAATTTTCTGGGCTTGATAATATTTTGCTTTGTGAAATTAGGAATATTACTTGATTTTCATGAGCCAACTGGTGAATGCGCATTAAAATCCTTTAACTAGAGAAGTTTATCAAACACAAGTGATTATTGGTTTATTTTTTCTCCAACAAAGGAATGTATGTAAACCATGCTTGTCACAAAGCGTGCATCTTTATGAAATGATGCTATAGTTATCTTGTTTAATATGCTATGCCAGAAATCTAGTAAATGTTTCAGTTGTTGAAGTGCTGACATAGTCACATGCTTGTTTGCAGGATCTGGTTTGCATACATTTGTGCTATATCTTGGTCCCCATATTGCGCTGTTTACAATAAAAGCCATGCAGTGTGGCCGAGTCGATTTGAAAACCACCCCATATGATACCATACAATTGAAAAAAGGCCCTTCATGGCTTGAAAAGGATTGCTCTGAGTATGGCCCCCCATTGTTTCCGTCATTGCCTGATTCGCTGGTTAGGGTTCCACTTAGCAGCATTTTGCCACAGGTTCAGTTAGAAGCTATTCTGTGGGGTTTTGGAACTGCTCTTGGGGAGCTTCCACCATATTTCATCTCAAGAGCAGGTATGTTTTAATTATAAGAGTGTGCGTACCTCATTTTGAATATATGATGTAGAATTTCTTGATGGTGAAGAATCATTACTGTACTGGGAAAGTAAACTGATCTATTCATTAATAGGAAAGTGGTGATAAGTTGCATGCTTTGTCAATAGGAGAAGATTGGTCATAAGAGTAGTTGGACCAATCATCATGAACTCTTTATCTTTGGTATGAGTATTATAAAATAAGAATGTAAGCAACCATTGTTGCATAGCTTGATGGTTGAATGCTCCTGCATCCTAAAAGAGATTACGGGTTTAAATCTTGCTTAGGGTCTCTTTACTCTTAATTAAAAAGATGTTTGACAACGCAAGTGACTCAAATGCAAGTTCGATTCTCCTCCCTAGGATTACCTGATGCATGTTGTTTGCGGGTGATTGCGTTCATCCACAGGGACACTCTGTCGTCATTAAAAAAAAAAAAAAAAAAGACAACGCAACTGTCTCAGCCCAAGTTAGAGCAAGTTGTGTTGAGTAGACTGAGTGAGTCCATTTGACTAGTCTTGCTGTGATTCAGTCGCGTCACTCTCAGATTTGAGTTCCCTAGTGACTTGGCTCAAATCTCGTCGAGCTGAGCCAAGTTTCAAGTCGAGTCAGCAATTTTTAGAACCATGGTGCAGACAAGATGTAACCTGAAGTTAACATATACTCTTCACAATAGCTTCAGTAATATGTGTCATAAAGCAGACCAATTTCCCTTCACATGACTAGGTGACCAGATTTGCCACCACAAAATTGGAGAAAATAAGACTTTGGATATTGATCTTGTTGGTGAATTCTCCTACCTAATCAAGCATGTCTGTACCTCCATATGCTAGGTTTATATTTTCAATTGTATTTTTCATTGTAATGAGATACTTTTATTGTTGTGTGTGTGTGTGTTTTTTTTTTTTTCAAATGTCAATTAACTTTGTGCTAGTCGGGATTTATTTGTTATAGCAAGATTTAATGTCATGGTTTAATCAATCTGTCCACTTCTGGTGTAGGCGGTTCATGAATGATCTAATTTTATTAACTCAATGAGCTCTATTACAGCATATATGTCAGGTAGCAAATTGGACACCATGGAGGAATTGGACGCTTCCTCAAAAGAAGATGGAGTAATAATAGGTCGCCTAAAACAAATCAAACGCTGGCTGTTTGATCACTCGAAGCATAACTCGCAGCATCTGAATTTCTTTACAATTTTAATACTTGCTTCGGTTAGTTTGTGTTCTTCCCTGTCTTTTCGAGCATCCAAGTCTTCCAATGGTATATATAGATTTCAGCCTTGTGTGATTATTCAATGTCAAAAGTCTATTACCCTTTGGACAAAGCAACAATATGTGTAGAGTTGTCCAGATTTACTTATTTTTGTTGTTGCCTGAATCCATCCGGTGGAAGAGAAATAACTTGTAGCAAGCTTGCATATCACTATATACATGATTATTTAAGTTATGTCTAACAATATGATACCGGATTTTTCAATTTGATTTGATGCTTGGTTGCATTTTCTCAAAGCTTGATTAAGGATTGCTTGTCCTACCTCTTAAAAGAAAAAAAGGATTGCTTGTCCATTCTGAAATCAGGCCAAAATGTTGGTTGGTATTGCTGCCGACTCTTTCTCAACTTTCATCTCGCAGTTTGATAATGGTGAGATTTTAGTCAACATGCATACTCACTGACTCCCATATTCAAGTTTTTAGTGTGCATGCATTAGCCATTGTGCTCTCTTGATCATTGCTGGAGAGTTACTTCAAAGGCCCAACACATGTATTGGAGATGAATTGGCAAGCAAAAGCTGCAAAACAGAGACTGCCAGAATGCTAGGCTGGTAATGTGAAGTTCTCCTTGGAGCAGCAAGTGGAAATTGTGCATATTTGAGTAGTTTGAATGGAGAAAACAAAGGCCCCTTTGTGTAGGTCATATTCTAGATTAAAATTTGACGTGCAGGCCACATGTAACTAAATAGGACATGCCCCCCCCCCCCCGCCCCCCCCCTCTCCTCTCTCTCTCTCTCTCTCTCTCTCTCTCTCTCTCTCTATCTATCTATATATATATATCTATCTCTATTTATGTATCTATCTTCCAGTGCCTTCATTCCCGTATATCTTTTGCGATGCCTTTCAGTACTTATCTTCTACGCAAAATTTGCTCTTCTTATCATGTTCCTGCATCCAACCTATCTTCTTTGTAAACTTTGCTCTTCTTAGCATGTTCCTACATGCCTTCAGGATAAGAAGTTCATCTTTTTTGCTTGTAGTATTCATCTTCATGCCCACTCTACTATATGTTCATTTGCAACTCATAATACAATTGCAAAACATGTCTTCAATGGGTGGCGTGGACTCTCTGCTTGTGGCAGCAAACCTGTATTTTGTACATGCATCCTTTATTTGTATGTTAGCATTTTAATGGCTGATATGCCCTAGTTGCAATGTATTGCATTTCAGGTACCAAACCCACTATTTGATCTTGCTGGCATCATGTGTGGGCAATTTGGAATCCCATTTTGGGAGTTCTTTCTTGCAACACTGATTGGAAAGGCAATTATCAAGACTCATATACAGGTAGTTCTTCTGTTCCACTTGATTAAGTGTCTTAGAAAGATTAGATCAAAGATCTGACCTCAATTCTTTTCCACCCTATGGTTGGCTGTGGCTTTTACCAGCTAGTGGTAATCATTGGGGAAGATTTTCTCCACCTCGACATTTTGATGCTTCGCCGCTCATAACTATAATGCTATGTGTTATCCATCAACAGCAATGGAAGCCCTTTTTTTCAAATTAGCAAAAAGGGAAAAACTTTATTGCCATAAAAAACAAAAAGAAGACCTTGTTGCAATGGTCCGACCAATGAGTTGCCTTTGTTATGCATCCTCATTTTGAGTTGCCTTTAGCTGTGCATGTGCTTTGTTTTGACCATGGCCAATTTGTATTGTTCTAATAAAAGATCAGATACACTAACTTTTTTATTGACATGCTCATTACCAAGGTGGCTGCAAGCAACAAGTAACATTAAGGTTCTTGTGCAAGTGCATGTTGGATGGTCTATCAATAGAGATTCTGACCTTTTTAAGGATGATGGAACTCAGTTGGTGTGGTCTCTTTGAAAAAGAAAAAGAAAAAGATGCGTTCTCATCATCAAATATGTTGCAAATGATTCATAACTGAACCAGCAATGTGCACTCTGCTTTTCTAAGCTCTTGTTTCTGTGGTTTGCAACTAATTATTTTGGTTTATGTTGCAGACAGTTTTTATAATCTCAGTTTGCAATAATCAACTACTAGAGTGGATAGAGAATGAGCTGATTTGGGTGCTTGGTCTTATCCCTGGACTGCCT
Source organism: Magnolia kwangsiensis (assembly GCA_037074715.1). Classification (NCBI taxonomy): domain Eukaryota; kingdom Viridiplantae; phylum Streptophyta; class Magnoliopsida; order Magnoliales; family Magnoliaceae; genus Magnolia; species Magnolia kwangsiensis. The sequence continues at coordinate 107,328,467 of CM073581.1, forward strand.
TCTGTCCTTCCCAACCTCATCGCAAAGCTGATTAAGATGAAGGAGAAGTACTTAACAGCTCCAGTTCCATCCCCTTCAAATGTAAAGGTATTGACAGTTATTCTTCCAAGCAAGGATTAGTTATGTACTAAACATGCTAATAAAAAATGGTTACATAACGATCATTGTGTAACAGTAACAGTGGGACCCCTTGAGACAGGGCTGTAAGTACCATTCTGATAATGGGCCGATAAGGGGCATTAATGGGCTGATATGTGGCCGACACGTTTTCTTTAGGGAAAAAAAAGGGCTGTTACAGGGCCGTAACGGCCATTACAGCTCATATCATAATTGCCACAAGGCTGGCTGTTACAGCAACCATTACTATTCTTGGTACTAATGGCCAAAAGGAAAGCTAGGTTATGGCATAACTATTGAATAAATTTGTATATGGGTCAGCACATCCCTGGACTCCTGAGCCCAACACCTGGTTCAAAAGTTGAGGCCTGAGGACCAGGTTCATGTCAAGGTCATTTGTCCATCTGGTCAGCCTAGGACAGGTCCTGGCTATGAGTATGACAATAATAATACATTTTTTGTGCGCACTACACATCAATAACATATTGAAATTTCAGTGTATGGCTTGGGCCTAGTAGATTTTTAATCACGCCGGGTTCAGGTGCCCATGTCGAGCTTGGGCCTGGGCCTCGTCGTCGTCGTTGTTGTTTTTTGAAAGGTGAGTCATGCTCAGGTTGAACTTGACCTGGCCAGTTGATATCCCTCCATTCACTTCTCTCATTTAAGCAAAGAAAATAATAAAGGAATAAGATACTAGGGTGACTAGTTCTACCTGTTACTAGTAATTCCTGTCATGAATGGAAGTCCTGTAGCTATGGCACTTCCCACCATCGGGCTGATGACCTAATGTTCAAAATCAATTTAAAGGCTTAGATAAAAGCAGATATCTGCTGTGAGGGTTCCATATCTCTTTCAGCGGGATATTTTTCTCTGTGTGTTACTTGAAAATTCATTTCAAGTCTGCTTTTGCTGGTTTTTATTTTTTGTTTATGAACTTATGGTTGCCTCACCCCAAACTTGCTGTGTCTCTTGGAATTCAATATACCTCTTTTCTTCTTTTAATAAATGAATTACAGGCTACAACTTGCTATATGTAATGATGAATTTCATGGTATTGATGCATCACAATGTGAAGTGTACCAGTGCATCCATTTCTTATACGTGGGTCCCATGGTTTGGTCATCCAGACTGTTGAGCTTGAGGCCGCACCATGTATGCCCAAAATTTTACCCAGATTGAACAATTCTCAGCATCCTTCTGACATCCTTTGTTTGGGACCTTGACTGTGTGGGTCCTCTGTTTCGATGTCCTTTGTTTTCTTGTTAGAATCTTTCTAATCTGGAATAACTTTTAGGCACAATCATCTATCTGTCCTTTGTTTTCTTGTTAGAGTCTTTCTAATCTGGAATAACTTTTAGGCACAAGTCATCGAACTGTGTAGGATACTATCCATGTTCCAGTGTATGACAACCATAGAATTTGTATTATCAGATATGCATCCTATTCCGCTGGTCTTTTCAGGTTATGCTTGTTGTGCATGCTTGACTGTGTTTTATGATGTGAGGTTTGCTAGAATACATCCCAATGCATGTGAATAATATATGTCCATAGTCTAGCTGCAGGATACAGGATAATTTTTTAAATGACCCAACATAATTATGCGATAGTGCTCCTCTTGAATTGGAATGTCCAAAAAAAACTCTCAACCCTTCAATTATGCAGAGGATGGTGACTGTCCATATTCAAAGCGAAGGAGCCAAATTATTGAAGGGTTGAACTAACCCAACAGAACTTTTAATTGTTGTCTGTCCACCATACAAAGTGAGAAACATCATATAAACAGTTTGGATCATTGGAAGATGACCCAAACATCCCAAAAAATGTCAATAAGATACTTCAGAAATTATTCTAGCAAACCTCTCATATTGTATTTTGATAATTGAATAAGTGTATGTTGTGTCCAGGCAAAGGCATGGGACGGCCTGTCGCTGAATTCGGTCTGGAATAGTGTGGTGTGGCTCATGCTCCTGAACTTCTTTGTTAAGATAGTGACCTCAACTGCACAGAGGCACCTCAGGAAACAACTGGAAGCAGAGCTGGCGGCCTTTACTCAACAGCCAGCAGAGACCAGACACTCCAAGGGTGGGCGTTGATTCAGTATCTGATCGAGCACCGACTCCAGCACCCCTTTTATTCTGGTAGACACCCCCACGATATGTTTGCCATCCCACTACAATCCCTACACTGTTTTGTGGAACACAACAGGAAATGAAAGAAAAAAAAAGAACATACATATTCGAGGGAAGATGCAGATTCTATTTATTCTTCTGCTACAAGGGAGGGCATTTGGTGCCTGAGATTGGCTGTACCTTTTCATTGTAGGAATTAAACCTTCGAATGCTATTCTTCGGGCATATGCAACACAAGTTATTTCCAAGACATTTCTCCAATGGGATATCAAAGATGTTATTAAGAAAGCCTGATTTCCCCCATTTCCCCACATGCTAACATTGCATATACGAGAGCGATCCAATGTAGATGATATGTTGGAAAGTGTGATATGGTAAAGGCATCCCTCCACAGGATGGGACACACGGCAATGTGATATACCAATCAAGTCCACCCATATGCTGGCACCAGGATGGATGGGCCACATTTTAAAACTAAAAGCCCATGAGACAAATCATATACGTTGCTTTTTCTACCATTCATCCCCACTGTACACGGAATGAAGTGACAGGATTTTTCACTGCCGTAAAATTCATCCTGCTCTATGCTTCGGGAGGGCCATATCCATATGGTGGTAGATCACTGCTGCTTGGGTTTCAGGCAGAAATCCGTTGGGTGTCATGGTAGTTTGCTGACGCATGGGGCTGAAGGACTGAGCGCAACTTATCAAGTCAGGCCCTCAAATGTTTGAATGGACCCAGCTCACTACCACATCTTACTCAACTCGTCCAAACGTTTAGAGCTGGACTGAGCTGTGTCAACTTGTTAGGCCTTTAGGCAGCAAGCAGATCAACTTACGATCAGATACAACCAAATGTCAGTCAAAAGGATCTGATGTTGAAAAGCCATTCGGCACCGCACTGTAGAAACCCAAACAAAGAGGTCATGAGGGAAGCCCGGTCCCTATAAGCGCTTTTGAAACTCTATAATGCCAAGGTACCAAAGATAAGTGTACACAGATGAGATTGTCCAAGAGGCAAACTCGATAACCCCAATCTTCAGTTTCTAACTAGTCTTCATCCCCAATCTGAATGGGAACTCTTTATGTTGTAAACTGGGGATTAGAATCCAACAAGGCCAACAAACTCGATAATCCCAATCTTCAGTTTCTAACTAGTCTTCATCCCCAATCTGAAGGGGAACTCTTTATGTTGTAAACTGGGGATTAGAATCCAACAAGGCCAAGCATATCGCTTGTTCCTGTGCAAGTTGCAATCTTACCTATTCAATTCTATCATCCGCATCTAAGCCTTATACCAATTTAGTTGGTGTGCACTAAAACCTATTCAATTTCTGATATATTGTTCTCCCACACAAGTTCACTTCTTACAAGGTAATGATATTTGGACCTTTGAAACTTTGCCTTCAGCCTACACTATTTCACTTCAAAGATTGGCATGGTCTGCATTTTTGAGGTTATAACTACATCTGGTTGCAGCTTATGCGCCAAAAAGTAGTGTATGTGGGCCAACACTACCAATGGCTACGATCAGTCTAAAATTTTCACATAAATGGAGTGATAAGCCAAAGAACTAAAATACTGGAACTCAAATCTCATCATGATCCATTCATGGAGGAAACAACCAATATGATTACAAGAGATGGAGAGGAGCTTGATTCTTTGACTCCTAGATAATTGGATTTTACAAGAACAGACAATCACTTAAGGAATTGTATGTATGTACATGATCCTCGTCATAAAACAACATCCCAATTACATGACAGGAATGAAACCATTCTTATCTTACCTTGTCTCTGCATTCGTGGCTTCTTCTTCCCTTTTAAACTAGGGTGCTCGTGCCTGCTGCTCCCACCTAAGATCCTCTGAGAACTCTGAAAATGCAGCCCTTGGGTCGCCGTTTGAGATGGATAGGTAGTATTCAGCAGTCCCGTCATCCACCCGCATGCTCCTTCTCATGGAGTCAAGAATTCTCCTCTTGCCTCTCCCAGTCATCCTGTTTGCCAAATAGTTGACTTTGCCATCAGGGGCGCCTTCCAGATACAGTACAGCCACTTCCCTCTTTGCATAGGCATCCAACTCTATGTAGCAGGTGCCATCAAGAAGAATGTCTGGTTTGCTTATGGGAATCAGAAGCCTTTCCCTCGAGTGTATGCCATGGTCGCTCATCATGTTATTCAAACGTTTTATGTCCATGACCTGCAGATTTGAGTACATTAATTTTTCAAATTCATGACAAAGGAATGCAATGACAATTGTTATAATATCCCTAGCAAGCTACGCCAGCTACAAGTTGAAAACACCCTGGCAAATGCAATCTGATGTTAGAGGAATATAAATCATTTACATGGCAAGTCAATGATAAGAGAACCTTAATCAAAATCATATTCAATGACTCATCCTCGACACTAATAAGGCTTCTACAACTGGGAGATCAGTGGTGTTTATTTTGTGATGAGATAAATAACTAACAGACAAGACAAACCAAAAAAAGAAAAAAAAGTTTCATTTTAAGATAAAGAGATATGCTCCAGTGCCCTTACAGCACTATAAGTTATAATGCTCCTAGTTGCGCTGGGACACTTGGATAAATCAATGCATTGATCTAGAATGTTCATTAGATACATACAACCTACATTTCATGGGATACCATGTAAACATCGCACTGATTTCACAATCTTAACCATCTGAGCAATTGCCTTTAATATGGGTTGGACAGGATCATTTACACAAAAATCGGATAATGTTCATTAGATACATACAACCTACATTTCATTGGATACCATGTAAACATCACACTGATTTCACAATCTTAACCATCTGAGCAATTGCCCTTAATATGGGTTGGACAGGATCATTTACACAAAAATTGGATGTCATTGATTGCCTCTATGATTCTAAAGAATTACTTTTTGTCGGGCAATCCGAATCAGCCCATCCACGGTTTGGAAAAAGGTTGATTGCCTCTATGATTCTAAAGAATTACTTTTTGTCGGGCAGGATCATTTACACAAAAATCGGATGTCATTGATTGCCTCTATAAATAGGGGAAAATCATGGATTGGATGAAACCAATCAAAGTGATTTCTTCATGGTAGCCGATGCAATTGTCTTTTACTTGATGGATAGTTCAGATATACCGACTGGCCCATCAAGTAACCCGATGCAACTAGGAGCACTATAACTTATAGTTCCCTCATAGAAGTGGAGCATTTCTCATAATAGATAAATGATGATGTTTTTTCACAGACGATTAAAGAAGAGATAAAATCTACACAACCTAAAGATGTTCCACATATTTCTCCTTTCGCTATATGTTAGGTGCCCCATCAGCCCCATGTAATAAATATTTGAAGAAAACAATTACAGAATTTAAGAGTCACACATCTTGTCAATGTACCCCATGATACGGCACTCACCCACTCTGTTAAGACCACTAGACCCTAACAGAGGGCTTACCACTGCATTTGAACCATTGATACATATAGGACAGCCAGAGAATGCAATGCTATTTTCCCCTCCATTATCACTAAAATTCCCTAATAGTATAGACCAATCCCACTTTCCCATTAAACTATCATCAAACCTAAGTTTATGTAGCTTACCAATGGTTCTTTCAATTCACTACTATTTGTAATTAATTGATTAAAACAATACGCATAAACTATAACTTATAGATCATCAAAAAAAATAAAATATTTTGTATTAAACTATTAAACTGTAAAAAAATGACCTCTAGCTAATTAATTGAAGCGACTCTACAAGATTTATGACTACGTTACTTACCCAACACGAACATGTTTTACTTTTCCAGCTTTTATGTAAAAACTTTCATCATAGCCTTCTTCTTCTTAACAATCATGTACTGATTTTATTATTTTTTTTCCCCTATGGGTAACAAGTTCTATCGATTCAACAAGAAATAGCTAAATAAAGGAGACAAGTTAGCAATACACAGTCTCTTGCTCCTCTTTCACAAGAACAGCAGCCATCGAATTTGCATCCCCAGTTACAGAGGAAAATGGAATGTCTCCCCTTGACAGGAAATCTCTAATTGCATCGAGGATGAAGCCAGTCTCCAGGTTTCAGCTTGGCTTTGAATAAGCCAAAAGTCCTAACATTTGTGGTGTTACCTTCCGCCACCAGCATACCGGAGTAAGAGGCTACATATATTCAGAGGGACCTCAGAAGCACTTTAGACTCCATGTCAATCAAATCCCGTCCGTCCCTCCCTCCCTCATATATGCTGGAGCAGGAAGCTATGTACATTCAGAAGCCCTTTAGACTCTCACTTCAGTCAAATCTCCTTTCCTCCCTCTCCAACATGGTTTTAAAATTCCCCAATATTGGCAGAGATATCAGCCAATGTGGCATGTTTCCCTCAATGGGTAAATGAAACCTGACTATATTACAAATTTTACAAGGTTTCGACAGAAAAAAAGGATCATAGATATTCCCAGATACATCAAACCTGAAACTATTGCGATATATCGGCATGCATTTAGTTAAAAAATGGATCATTTCAATCTAAAATTGCAAAAATTAGAAACTTATGTAAATATTTTTTTAGAGATAACAGCAATTTTATTAAGAAACCCAGAAAAAGCGAGAAAAGAAAACAACCAAACACAAAAATAAAAAAGAGACAAAAAGATTTGCAGCCCTAGCTGCATTTACATAAATGGCCTAACCCAAAACAATAAGAAGAAGAAGAAAATGTTTTTGGTCAATTTTTTGTGCAAACACTTTGTAATTGTGTTTTAATAAATGTAACTGAGTTGTTTTGCATCAAACCATGGATTTGGTGGAGAAATACTGATCAAAGAGGGATTTTGGGCCAAAACCCCAAATGTAAGAAAAATCTAATTTTTCTTTAAATTCCTCTTATTTAATAGATTAGAAATGAAATAAGTTGAAATCCATGTCCAAAGATGGTTGTGGTCATGAATTTGCCTATGGATATGGGCAGATGCATCCAGGGTAGGGCATTGAGGTGTCTAGCCACAGCCAGTGCCATTGGAAGTGACTGTGACAATTACGATGACTGTTCAGTATCTATTGATTAGTATACTAATGCACATTGTTGAGGAAGAGTATCATTACTATGTTTGAGAGTAAATGGCTGTGTCATTAGTTGGAATAGTACTGCAGTTATGTGGAACAACAGTATTATAGCCGCCCAAGGGACAGCGACTTTGAGCTGTCTTGTAACTCCATGGAGAAAAATGAGACAAAAATACATTTTTGTTTTTTTTAGTTGTATTTTTTGTGTTTTGTTGCTTGTATTATATGACATTTGTAATTGCATAATTTATGCCCAACAATGCATTTTATCCACCAAACAATAGAAAACTATTATGCATAGTATGGAGCGCCTCCAAAAGTTGCTTCTTCCATCTGGTTGGCTGGAAGGAATCCTCTGTGTCTGAGTGCCGAGGAGTCAGTGGACCACCTCTTTATCCATTTTTCCTTCTCCTGCATTGTCTGGTCTGGTATTTTCAGATTGGCCAACCTATGTTGGGTGTTTCCTGGTTCTGTGGTGAGCTTGCTTTCGGCGTGGCATGGTGAGGAGGGCAGCTCATTTGGTAGGAAGAAGTGAAGGCTTGCATTGTTAACTTTCTTTTGGACTATTTAGTTGGAAAGAAACAATAGATGCTTTTGTAAGATTAAGAACTCTTCTGCTTGGGATTCTTGTCAAGTTGCCTTGTTCATTAGGGAGTGGGCTCCCTAAGGGTGTCTTTTAGGTTTGCTTCTTTTCTCCTTTTCTTTGTTGTTTCCGTTCCTGTTTTTTAATAGTATCCTCTCTCTCTCTCTCTCTCTCTCTCTCTCTCTCTCTCTATATATATATATATATATATATATATATATATAGAGAGAGAGAGAGAGAGAGAGAGAGTTACAAGTGTGTAATCATGCGTCTTTTAACATCTCTTGAGTAATACTCAAAAATTCATAATTTTTTACAAAGTCACCCTAAAAGTTCTCCTCAGAAGTTTCCCTAAAGTTTGCCTCAGACTGCAAAACTTTGACGCATAGAGAAACATTTCCTGAGGGCCTGTTTGATTTTCCATTATACATGTAAATCACGGTAAACAAGTAATTATTACTTATTCACCTTGTTTGAAAATATGAGAGTAATTCCACCTCGAAAATCGAAACAAAAGTGTTGACTGAAATATGTGGACCCCACCGTAATGTAGATGATAAATCCACACTGTCCATCTATTTTATTACAATATTTTGGAGCATGAACCAAAAAATGAGGCAGATCCAACACTCAAATGGCCCACACGAAAGGAAACAGTGGCCTTAATTCGTCCACCATTGAAAGTTATTTTCTTCACTGGGCCCACATTCAGGTTTTTTCATCATCTAACCCGTTCATAGGGTCACACAAGCGTGGATAAGGGGAAAACACAAATATCAGCTTGATCCAAAACTTTTAAGGGCCCCAAGAAGTTTTTAATGGTAGGCGTTTGATTCCCGTTGTTTCTTATGGTGTGGTCCACTTGACCTTTGGATCTGCGTCATTTTTTTGCTCATGCCATACATTCGGCTGGCATAACAAATGAGCGGTGTGGATAAGTAACATACATCATGATGGGCCCCACATTGATGTTGTAAATTTCTCCATTTAAGTATTGAAAAAGTAGGTTGTCACATCTGCATTGAGAAAGATGTGGTAATTACCTAGGTAAATAATTATTACCCATTTACATGGTAATTACACTTGAGCCAGACAATTTCCCATTCTTGAAGGTGAGAAACTTTGTCAGAAACCGACATTTAAAACCATGCTACCCAGAAAGGAGATTTATCCAAGAGCAGATTCACTAGTCTTTGTATCACCATTTACAAAGGCTCTTCTTCCTTATCTCCAGCTTAAAAATGCAGGAAAAAAAATTCCATGCTGGGTTTCACAGAGAATCTCCCTAATTAATTATTTATTCAATAACTTTTAAAAAAAAAAGATCAAGTTGCATAATTCATAAAACAAATAATTGATGAAAAAAACTGCCCCTAAAACATTTATACGACCATGTAAACTAACCCTAGAAAAATAGGAAAAAGATTTAATGTACCGTTCAGGCCTTAGAAAGAATAGGACTATGTTCGGCCTAGTTAAATTGAATTGAATTGAATTGCAATCACTTAAAAAATTTGAAATGACCAATGTAGGGCATACCTCACTCCATGCACAACCAGTGACTATCCTTTGGATTGTTTCAGGTCCAACAGGAAATGCAATGAATCGAAACTGACAGTTTTGACAAATTTAATACTTCATCTCTTCTAGACTGAATTAGATTTTTTAAAAAAAAAAAATTTGAATTCATTTCTTTATTTTATTCTTTTTTTGAATTTCTACTTGGAACTGGATTATTGCCATTCAGTTCATTTGAGCATCCAAGAACACCCTACAATCAAGAAAGCAAGGCTGAAAGCGTGAAACTATTGAATTGGAACATTAGCTTGGCATGAAATTCTAACCATCTGATGAGTGAAAATTTTGCAATTGAGATCCTCTGCAGTAGGCCTTATGGATGAGCGGTCTGGATCATCATGCAGTGGGATGAATGCCACTACACAAAATTTACCTAAATTAACCATAAAACTAGAAAAAAAATAAATCCACCACACCTAACAGTCTCCGGGTGATGAATCCTAACCATCCAATCATGTCTGCATCCGAACTCCGTTGTATATCAAACTCTTAACCCTAAACGGGAAATTTTCCCGAAATTACGGACGGTACCTGCACAGAATACCTCACAGCGAGGCCAGCAACGGTGTCTCCGCGGGCGAGGCGGTGCGAGATGGCGAACCGACCCAGACCATTGTCGCGCCAGAAGCTCCCGGACGACGGGTTCCCGACCACATCCTTGAGCTTCCACGGCAACTTGAAGGCCCTGGCTTGCATCTCTCGGTCGGACGCGATGGAATTCCACAGGCGGCAGACACAGGCAGCCCGCGCCAGATCCGGCAGCGGCAGCCGTTCGAAGATGGAGCGGAGGATGTCTCGGGAGATCAGGGCCGAGAAATTGGAATTCAAGGGGGAGATGACGATGAAGGCGTCGGAGAAGATGCCGCCAGTGCCGGAATCTTCTGGACCTCCAGCGGTGTTACGGCGGGTTTTTAGGGTTCCAGCGACATGATCTTCTTCGTCTGGGATAAGATGATTGAGGATCTCATCATCTTCGTCGCCGCAGCATCCCATTTGGAAGAGGAAAGAAATGGAGAGGGTGAGATGCGCAGCTATTGGCGTAGTTTTATTTTGCGAGGCTGCTGGGTTGGTATGATCTTAGAATGCGCAGGGGTGCGCATTGCGCTTTGTGAGTGAATAAGAAGGGCAGGGATCGAACTCTGATAATGCACACACGCTGCACTGTCTCAGTCGGCTCAAGTCAACTAACGAGCCGGGACCATGTGATGTGCTTCCGTGCTTGGGTTCTTTCGTCCAGGAAGTTTCTTCCCTCATTTCTCTTTCAGGAGTTGGATGATACTCTGTCAGACTATGACGATTGATACGCAGGCGCTCAGGAATTATATACATTGAAACATTAACTCAGGTAAAACCGACTTGATCGTGGAAATGAGTTCCAAAAACAGATCGGTGGATCAATCCTAACCTCTGATTCATAGGCACTTATTCCTTGAAGTATGAGCGTTGTATATTTTGTGTCATGCCTCGAAATTTAGGTATCCGAATAAAGTATTCGGGACCCGAATCTCAGGGTGTAAGTTATAATATGCTCTCATTTATTACAGACCAGATGATTCAATCAAGCTCAATAATAATCAACGTCATCTAAAAGAAATACAACTGATATTTATTAAATTCAACTCTTTGATAGTTTTTCCTTCATACATGGAAATATGAACATAAACTATACCTAAATAAAAAAAAAAAAATTAAAAAATTAAAATAAAAATATAACATAAAATAAATCTGAATTGAATTAAAACTAAACCAAATTTTCTTACAAATAATACTAATAGTAGAGGCCCGCCTACTCATAGTATTCCAGCTCTGCACCTGTGCATTTGTTTAGTAGGATGAGCATAACAGCCCAGTAGGGTCATCTCTTATCCAAAATTTAACATGTTCAGATAATATCAATTTTATAACAATGAAAGAAAATAAAATAAAGATAATGAAATTTAACAATAGAATTATGAAAATGTGATGCACGTAATATTTCTATAAATTCTCATAATAAATATATCATTTCTTACATCACCGTACCCAAGTGGATGGTCACGTTGCATTAACGCCCACACACTGGTACCTCATGGTGATGGACCCATTTATACATTAGCTGGTCAGACTACTGCTCCAGTTGTACATCATCCAAAATTTTAAGGCAAACACTACAGCTGCAAGCTCTAAGTCGTGAGTGGGATAATTCTGCTCATGAGGTTTCAACTGCCTTGATGTAAATGCTATTGCTTTACCACTTTACATCAGCACGCATCCCAACCCTTGATAAGATGCATCAGTATATACCACAAATCTTTCCCCTTCTGCTGATAAAGAAAGTACTGGGGCTTCCGTTAATCGCTTCTTTAATTCAGAGAAAGCCAGCTCACAATTTTCATTCCATTTAAAAGAAGTGTCTTTCTTAGTCAAGTTAGTCAATGGCCTTACTAACTTAGAAAATCTCTCAATGAACCTTCTATAATAACCAGCTAATCCGAGAAAACTGCACACTTCTGTCACATTGATGGGCTGCTCCCAATTTAACACCGCTTTGACTTTCGATGGATCTACAGACACTCCTTTTTTCGATACCACGTCCCCCAAAAACTTTACTTCAATCTTCCAAAAGTCACATTTTGAAGCTTTGATATACAGTTGATTATTTTTTAGAGTTTGAAGAGCTATTCGTAAGTGTTCAGCATGATCCTCTTGCGTCTTGGAGTAAATTAGAATATCATCTATGAACACTATCACGAATCGGTCCAAACACAGTTTGAAGACCCTGTTCATGAGGTCCATAAATACTGCTGGAGCGTTCGTTTGTCCGAAGGGCATCGCTAGAAATTCATAATGGCCGTACCGAGTCCTAAAGGCAGTCTTGGGTACATCTTCATCTCTAATCCTCAACTGATGATATCCAGACCATAGGTCTATCTTTGAAAAATATTTAGCTCCCTTCAACTGATCGAATAAATCATTTATCATCGGAAGTGGGTACTTGTTCTTGATAGTCGCCTTATTAAGTTGACGGTAATCGATGCATAGCCTCAAAGACTCATCCTTCTTTCTTACAAATAACACTGGTGCACCCCACGGCGACGTACTAGCCCTAATGAAGCCTTGATCTTGGAGCTGCTGAAGTTGCTCCCTTAATTCTCTCAATTCAACAGGAGTCATACGATATGGTGCTCTGGAGATTGGTGTAGTCCCAGGTACCAGATCGATTGTGAAATCAACATCTCTTTTTGGCGGTAATCCAGGAATATCTTGAAATACTTCTGGAAATTCATTAACAATCAAAATTTGTTCTACTCCTTTAGGTTCAACTTCCGAGATGACTGACAAACTAACCGGTGCTCCATTCCTTCGCATCCCATGGAATTGTAACAGTGCTCGCCCATCGATATTTAATATGACTATCTTCCTAAAACAATTGATTTTTGCCCGATATAAAGATAACCAATCCATCCCCAATATAATATCGTATTCTCGCATCGGCATAACTATAAGATTAGCTGGTAAATTTACATTCTCGATCATGATCGGACAAGATTTACAAATTTGACTTAGGTCCACTGAATTACCAAGGGGGTTTGCTACCGTTAACTTCTTATCTAAGGGAGTAGGAGATAACTCAAGCGAGCATAGAAGGCAGAAGAAATAAACGAATGCGATGCTCCAGAGTCAAATAACACTCTAGCTAAGGATGAATAAATGACGATGGTACCTTCGACTACATCATTGTTAGCCTCAATGTCAGATTGAATAATGTCATCTGTTGGCAGTGCTTAATCCTCATATAAGGGTGCGACATCATCATAAGTCTGGGTCGCTCCATCCCCAAATTGTACTGGAACATCATAACTTTGAATTGAGCTATCGTATTGTTACGCCAAGTTCTCGTATGGCTGCACTGTGTCGTCTCCTGACTGTACTAGTGCGTAGACTCGGCCTTGAGCTTGTGGTCATGATGCCTGAACTCCCTGCCTCGACCGCTGGTACTGCTGAGGTCTAACCTGTGACGGCGGCTGCTGAGGTGGTCTCGGGGATGGCTGTGAGGCGGAAGGATGTAGTGGAGGTCGTTGTGACATAGACGGTGGCGCATGTTGCTGGGGAGGCCTGAAAGACTGATGTGAAGGTCCCGACCTTTGTGGATATTGATTGCGCTGAGGTCTGGAACAAAAACGAGAAGTGTGGCCCTCGAGTCCACAATTATATCAAAATCCTGAAAATTGTGGTGTAGGATGTGCTGTCGTCGGTCTGGCCATCGATGTCGATGTTGTTCTCTGTCTCTTAGCTGCATCTTGCTGAGCTGGAGATATATGTGTGGCAGTTCTAGCACCACTTTTTATGTCCTTCCTCTGAACACGATTCTTCCAATATTCGTTGATTCTTTCTCCACAGCTAAGGCACGCTCCAACACTTCAGCATAGGTCTTCTGTACAAAATGGGCTAATCGGCTACGAATAGAGGCTCTCAGACCTTCCTCAAATTTTTGTGCCTTATGGGTTTCATCGGACACCAGAAAAGTTACAAATCGTGATAGCTCGGTGAACTTAGCATCATACTGGCGCACTGTCATATCACCCTACTCCAATTTCATGAATTCTCCTGCCTTTTGATTTTTCACATACAAAGGGAAATATTTATCATCAAACTTCTCACAAAAGTGGGCCCAGGTCCAGGCTTCAACTCTCGGGTTCATCCTAATGACTGAGTCCCACCAATGATCCGCCTCCCCTTCTAGCATGTAAATGGCCAATTCTGCTTTCTAGTATTCATTACACTTCATAACCGTGAATATCTTGTCAATCTGTTTCTTCCACACCTCGGCCTCAGATAGGTTAGGCCCACCCTTATATACAGGCGGCCTCTGTCTTTTGAACCTTTCCAATAAAGTTTCTATCATATCGTTAGCTACATGAACAGTTTGGGTTTGACCTTGCGCTTGAGTTAGTCTTATCTGATAGCCTACAAGAGCCGTAAGATCACCTATGGCCCTAAGAATTCCACCCATAAGTGACCCGTTTTCATTGGTATCAGGACCAGCAGCTTCTGATGTGGCTCCGACATCAATGTTTTGATTCGCCATAATCTACGATTAATTAAACATGTAATCTTAGTGTGTGATAACTAAGGTTGGTTGTAATAACTAAATTGAATTCTAAATATCATTAATGGACTACATACTATTTAAGATTTATAGGAGCATGAAAAATTTATTGGATTGAAAGAAAGATTTGATGATTTTAAAAAATAAAATTAATATTAAAAAAATTAACACATGAAGATTAAGAGAATTCAATCAGTGACATGTATCAAAGTTGTAGTGCAGAAAATTCAGATTCTTAGGATAATATTCCCGCTAATGTTTTTGATACTTATAGGTGTTAGATTGTTCTAAAATTTTTTATAAGGATACACGTATGAGTCTACTATAATTCTGTAAAATTTCAGCCTAATAAAAAGTCTACATAAAATTCTAAACTTCGGATAATTAGGTCTGTCCATAAACAAATAATTTCTAACTAGTATACACATAACTTAGTTTTAGTAAACGATAAACCTAGTTTTACATTTTTCAATTAATTTTTACTTAAGCTATACTTGTTAATCAACGACTGAGATTTTGAATCAACTAAAAAAGAGTTTTAATTAATTAGTTATGACTTTTATAAGTTAAGTATTTTCTGCTTACTATTGCTGTCAAATTTAATGTAGTATGCTAAAATTCTTAAAAATTCCTTAGGGTTCAGATTTGGGTTGTTTGATCAATGTCAAGCCTGAATAAGATCATATCTGATGTCAATATAATGCAATGATCCCTAATTTTATATTTTTATTTTATTTCTGTCATAAAAGTAAAAGGATTTATATTTGGGTCACTAATTTTAAAGACAACCCTAGGTCCACTGTTTTTAATCTAAACCTGACTCTGATACCAAACTGTCACGCCTCGAAATTTAGGTACCCGAATCCTAGAGTGTGAGTTATAATATGCTCTCATTTATTACAGACCAGATGATTCAATCAAGCTCAATAATAATCAACGTCATCTAAAAGAAATACAACTGATATTTATTAAATTCAACTCTTTGATAGTTTTCCCTTCCTACGCGGAAATATGAACATAAAATATACCTAAATAAAAAAAATAAAATAAAAATATAACATAAAATAAATCTGAATTGAATTAAAACTAAATCAAATTTTTCTACAAATAACACTAATAGTAGAGGCCCGCCTGCTCATAGTATTTCAGCTCTGTACCTGTGCATTTGTTTAGTAGGATGAGCATAACAGCCCAGTAGGGTCATCTCTTACTCAAAATTTAACATATTCAGATAATATCAATTTTATAACAATGAAAGAAAATAAAATACAGATAATGAAATTTAACAACAGAATTATGAAAATACGATGCACGTAATATTTCTATAAATTCTCATAATAAATATATCATTTCTTATATCACCGTACCCAAGTGGATAGTCACGTTGCATTAATACCCACGCACTGGTACCTCATGGTGATGAACCCATTTATACGTTAGCTGGTCAGACTACTGCTCCAGTTGTACATCTGACGTATGTCCGCGCACACAATTGTACTCATACGCCGTACACAAAGGAGACTCCAAAGGATCATGTGGGTTCTAGGGTCTTTCACCTAAGGGACACAATTGCCCTACTTGCTGGCTTTAGGGTCTCTCACCCAAGGGATATAATTGCCCTACTTGCTGATACCATTATCATTCATTTATTTTCTTTCATTTTTCCATAATTTCATAATCAGAATAGATGAATGCATGTTATGAGTTATTCTGAAATCAATTGCAAACGATTTATTGTTCAAATTTTCATACAAAACATGTAGCAACTCGATGTCATTAAAATTAAATTCTTGAAATTTACTGAAACATCAAGTTGCTTCCTGTAACAATGTTGTAAATTTTTACTTATCTATTTATTTTTGTAGATATCGTTGAAATACCATGTATATCCTAAAATCATAATTCATTTATTTATCTAATTATATACGGATATAACCTAATTATTTTATTCTAAATTCTAATTTTCATAATTTACAAAAATAATTATATGGACCTTATATTCAGATTTTTTTTTTTTATCAGAGTTTAAATTAGTATGAATTGAAGGTTTAATTTAACATTAGGTTAAAATTTGATTTAAATAATTTAAATAATTTAAATAATCATCCAAATTAGATCATATTAATTTTTAAATGCTTAAATTAGACTTATAATGATTTAATTTGATCTTGACAAGAGGGATTTTAAAACTTTTAAAATTAGAATATAAACTCAGTAAAATTATTTATTATTATTATTAATTTATCTGGATATGTTGAAAGTGTGGATTGTATGGTAGATTCCCAGACTTACACACGTGTGTTATATTCCACATGTGGAGACGAGTAAGATTATAGTCATACTCGCATTTCTCACACTAGCAGAATCCAAAAAAAAAAAGTGTCCAGTTCAACTAGTTGGAAACATTACGGTCCACCAAGTAAATAACTTCTAATCTTTAATATAAGTGTAAAAATCTAACCCATTCAATAGGTCTATTATAATATTAGGATCATTTATAAGAAACACTTAAAATCACTAATTAAATGGATAATATTATTTATCAACAGTTATAAGTTATTTTTATATTTTTGTGGATATCCTGACTAGTATATAGGAATGATTTTTCATTAAAGTGATCTTCATGTGGTTATAAACATATTAGAAGGGTGGAATTTTGTATGAACTTATTAGGTCATAAATCTATTGCTAGGTGGACCTTAACTTGTGGTCCAGCTTGATGGACTTGAAACCTTCTTCATTATAGTAATTCCTTACGGTGCATCTTCTGGCTTCTCATGATGAGTTATTTAATACTCTGCCAGAGTATGATGATAGGCACTCTGAAATTTGCAAATGTGGCATATGATAACACAAATGTTTTTATATCTAGAGTTTATAAATTAAAATATAAACCCAAATAAATTGTTTATTTTATTTTATAAATTTATTTTATTTTATTTATATATATATGTATGTAAATTATTTTAACATTAAATATTAAAATATATATATATATATATATATATATATATATATATATATATATATAATTATTTCAACATAAATATCATAAATATATAAAAATAAAAATTGATAAATAAATAATCAATTGACAATTAGCATAATAATTAACTGAAAATGCTAAATCTCAAGATAAGATCACCTACCTTAAAATTCCGATGATCTGGCCTCGTTCTAATCTTTCTCTCTTGATCTACAGAGCTTTCTCTCTCCCTCTCTCAAATTTGAATTTGATTGATCCTCCGTTTCTTTTTCCCTTTTTTTTTTTTTGATACGATGAAAACTTTGTTCATACCTTTCCTTTCTTTTTAATGGATGTGGAAAACGAGGCGGAAGAGTGGGGGACGTAGGAAGTTTTGTTTCGTGGGAGGTTTCGGCGGCCATTACCGTATAAAAAGAAAGGAAAGTGGAGAAGTGGTTTAGTCGTGCGGAAGATTAGTTTTTATTTTTTTTTACTTTATTATTATTTTTTTTTTTTTAAAGATGCGGTGGGTCCCATATAAATCTACTCCGTCCATCATCTTGGCCAGGTCAAGAGAAGATATAATGCAAAAAATGAGGCCGATCTAAAACTTAGGTGGGCCACACGGAAGCGGACGGTGGAACTATTTCCCACAAAAAGTGGGTTGTTACATTTTGCATTTTTAACCGTCCAATGAGCGTCTGATGTAGAGCGGGTCGCGGACAATTTCATGGCCAAGATGGATCAGAAAAGGCACGGTCGGCGACAGAAGTGATCCGGACCATCGGACCTTAGATCGGGCGTATCTCACAATCCGGAATGAGTTATCCGACGTAAAATATATGATTTTGGGGTAGAACGAGCTACTTTAGCCAACCAACTCCGCTACGTCGGGTTGTGCAGCCCGAATTTGCGAGAAACCCCCTGATTGACGGTCGTTTCCTCGTTTTAATTTTGTTTTTACTATAAATAGTAAGTTTTAGTTTGAGTATAACTTTTCATCCGTTGGGCTTTAGGAGTTGTGTCCAACACGAAAAGTGCTTAGGATAATTAGGAGAACGGTTTGGTGAAGCCAAATAGGACACTTACTATTTTTGGCCAAAAACCTTGCGCACTAGTAGACATCACCACCATCTATAAATAGTAAGTTTACTATTTATAGTAAGTTGCGAATTCTAGGAGTTTTAGTTGTAGTTTGAGTCTTATTTCTTTCTTATTGCTTGGTTCCCTTATTAAAGAGTTGTGAACTCGATTTTAGGATTTCATTAATCAATTTCGAATTTATTAGAAATTATTCTTATTTTCTACTTCCTTTCCTCGTGGATTCGAGAAGTCTCTGTGAGGAGTCCAGAGAAGTTCCGTGGATTTGGAATATTTATCATCTTGAGGAAGACGGTGCTCGACCTCACGTCCTTCCCTGCGTCAGCGTCTCACGGTATTTGTGAAGTGGGACCCGTAATCTGAACATTCTTAAGGGACTCGGATTCGGTGGTGACCCTCTAGTACCGAGGTCGGTGCTGGAAAAGCTATGGGAGCCCACCATGATATACGTGTTTTATCTAGGCTGTCCATCCATTTTACCCTCTCATGTTATGGCATGAGCCAAAGATCGAGCCAGATCCAAATCTCAAGTACACCACACCATAAGAAACAATGGTGATTGAACACCAACCATTAATAACTTTTTGGGGCCAGATCAACAATTTGGATGCAAATAAACATTACAGTGGGCGCTAATAAGTTTTCAATGGCTGGCTCTTTGCATTGGGTCCATCATATTATGTTTATGACATTCAACATAAATATCAAGTGAGTCCAACCATGAGGCCCCAAAAATCAGATACATACAACCATTAGGTGGTTGACTCGGTAGAAAATAAACCCAAAAACTTTCAAATTTATGTGGTGGGCCATTTGATGGTTACATCTGTCTTGTTTATGGGACATCCCACTTTCTTTGAGTATGGGACACCCATACCACGAAAAATGTGAGCCCCACCATGCTGGTTACTAGGCATGGAAGTACGCACCATAAGCAACTAATGGGCCTCCTTTTTTTTTAGCCCACGGCTCAAGATTCGATGACTGAACGATCCTGATGACCTTATCAACAGACTTTTTGGCCATCAGCTGGGACTGTTTCTTATATAATTTTTAAGCAGCCCCATGCGGATTCTTGTTTGAACTACTAGGATCGCCTTATCAACCAACTCTTGAAGTTTAAATCAATGATCAAGATGATCAGACGGTCCCTGTGGCACCACCATGATATGACGCAACGACCACTACATTGTACATTATATACCCGAAAGCCCATTAGACTAACATAATTCTTCCATCTATATTTTTATTACTGTTGCCAACCAAACTTCACTAATGTATTTCTATCATTTCACAAAACCCAAAAGTTGAGGTGTTTTGATGCCGCCACCCATTTTACGTTTTCCATTAACTCTCCAACGGACGTGCATTTGTTCACAAACCTTAACAAATGCTGCTAGCTAGCATGGCATTGATAGACTGCCTCTGTTGCGTATAATCACACACGAATCATGCCACATGTTTGAAAAACCATGCCAAAGCCGTACCACATGTTCTAAAACACAAACCAAACTCTCCATCACAAAAACAAACCTCAATGAAATTTCAATCTCGTTGGATCCCAAGAAATGTTCAAACTACCAAGTAACATCAAAAGACCCCCTTGAAAGGAAAGGCTGTAAACAAATTTGAAGTTTGCTGAATCCACAGGCACCCCTAGACAGGTTACACTCACCAACACTGCACATGAATGGCACGTCTGATCAGTATATCAGGTGGGCACCACAGAGTAGACGGCCTGGATGTAAAATCAGGTTTGTCAACTCATCTGGTGGGTCACACACAACAGAAACAATGGGCAGCCTAAAAAAGATTGCTGGCTGCCCTGATTGGAAATGCAGATCTGCCTGATGAGAAGACAGCCAAAACATTTTCATGTTGGGGTAGACCTGATACACAGCTAGAGAGTCCCAGGCACATGTGGTTGCATGCAGAAGTAGACGGACCCACAGAACATATCTAATGTAGCGAGTCTTTTGGAATGGAGGCATGTGCCAAAATAAAACATAAATTAGAACAATCAAGCCTGAAAGATGGCTCTAATACGGAATTAGTCAGAAGCAGTTAAAGCGATTCTCTTAATACAAGCTGCTAACAGAGATTGTTGTACAAGGATAGACAGAAGCCTCACCAAGCAATTTTTTTACACCAAATGGCATATGATCGTGGAGTCGGATCCGTGGCTCACTCGCAAAAGAGGCTGCAATGAATGGTAAAAGGAAGCAATAAGCTTAAGTGAGTATATTTAGTTATTTACCACCAAAAATTAAAATAAAAAATGATTGATCTGATGGGGGCCAACATGGATGGTCCAGTTTGTACAAGCTGGTCCCACGGTCAGGTGATCCAGACCATTGATCTGATGGGGGCCAACATGGATGGTCCATGTCCCAAAAGAGGAGCTATAGGATCCTTCACCCACAGTATATCAACTTTTCAATTCTGCTGAGTAGCAGCCCTGGCTCCGCAATCCAAATAGTTTGTCCGATGATATGACAGGGGATGGGCCATGCCAAAAAAATCTCCTCGACGGGACAATATCAACCCTTGAATGTGGAATAGAAATAATGGTCAAGAAGAGAAATATAACAGCAGTACACATTCAAGAAAGAAAAGTCCCAAGATTGGTGGCTACGATCATCCAAATGTTGGGAGCTTTTGGAAGTCCATGCATAGTGGCACACAACAGGCCAATGGTCTGGATTACTTAACAGCATAGCTCACTTGTCAGAACTGAAAATTTGAGTATGTTGTGTGAAGTCTGCCTAGCACCCTGTATTCCTCACCTCCAAAGTGCTCCAGCTTGGACGATCAAAGCCATTCAATCTTTGTCACCGTGCCTATATATCTCAACTGTCAATTTGACAGGCCAGCAAACAGAGTTAGGATTTACCCTATCAAGGAGAATTTTGGGGCATGCACAAACTGACCTGATGGCACAATCACATCCTCTGTTTGAGGATAGTACAAATCCTCTTACCCAATGTTGTCAAAATTGTTATCGTATCGCAAATCATAGTAGGGGTTGAATCATATTGAATAGTAAATCATAACATTTTTTTATGATTTTCTTAAAAATATGAAAAATATAAATAAATCAGGAAAAAAAAATTAAAAACTTAATACCGAGTAATACCATGTCATGATAATGTTAAAGGATTCTTTTCTTTCCTTCTTTTTTTGACATCAATATGCACCGAGTAATACCATGTCATGATAATGTTAAAGGATTCTTTTCTTTCCTTCTTTTTTTGACATCAATATGCACCGAGTAATACCATGTCATGATAATGTTAAAGGATTCTTTTCTTTCCTTCTTTTTTTTTTTCGTATTTCAAGAAATTTT
This sequence comes from Magnolia kwangsiensis, assembly GCA_037074715.1. Taxonomy (NCBI): domain Eukaryota; kingdom Viridiplantae; phylum Streptophyta; class Magnoliopsida; order Magnoliales; family Magnoliaceae; genus Magnolia; species Magnolia kwangsiensis. The sequence continues at coordinate 107,350,438 of CM073581.1, forward strand.
CCTTTTGAAAACAAATGAAAAGATCCTTTAATAATTTATGTTCTTGTTACCTTTCTTGATTGTAAGTGGCATTGGAAAAACAGCATTTGATTTTGTAGACCGACAAAAAAAGATAATTTGATTTCTAACCTTCATTCCACAATACATATAGGTCAATATGATCATAACCATCCATAAAAACATTTCAGATAAGTCTTACATTAATTTGGTGCTTCGACTAGTTAAGAAGTAAGAAATCATTATAAAAAAAAAAAAGCATTATGATTTAACATTGAAGAGAAGATATATCATTTAATCTCTTATAAAGAATAAAATAAAATAATTTACCTTTTCCGAATGATTCTTTTTTTCTTCTCATTTAAAGGTTTTTCCTAATCGCCTCCACCAATTCAAAAACATAAAATGAAGCCAAGTGAAGCTTAAAATAGAAGAAAACAAATACAATTTAAATTGTAAATCATAGGATTCATATAAAAAGGGATTCAAATCCTTTTGCTTCAGATTCGACTCAAATCGTAAATCGTAAATCATAAAGCATAGGATTTTGACAACATTGCTCTTACCATAATGACACATGAAAAATGAAATCCTGTTACAACATACCCTCACTTGTAAAGGAAGCAACCGAGTCACATAGAAATGAAATCAAGTCCCCCAGCCATGACCAAGGCCATATGCATCCATGTAGCCAGCTGCGTGAACATGTTCATGACCGCCATGGGGGTCATGGCCCCCATGACCATGATGATGATGATGATGATGTCCGGCATTTGCTTCATCGAACATTTTCTGAATATGCTCCGGCACAGGCTCTTCCTCAATTTGTCTAACAGATTTTGGCAATGACGATACAAACTGTGCAATCTTCTCAGCTACTTCATCTGCTGCATCTTCCTGATACCATCAGCCAAAATGGAATTGCCGAATCGTGAGCATTGATATAAAAACCTTGTTGTATGTAATATTATAAAGACTAAAAAGTCAACAGCGTGTTTTCTCGAAGAGACTTTTGTTTTGTTTTGTTTTTTACTGAACATTATTACCAGACGAGTTTCCACAGGTTTAATTATGATAAAATATAGTTTCAGCCTCAAAAGTTATATCCTTAAAATTGCCACACAACTAGATGCATGTGAGAATTTTAATATTATCACATGCATCTAGTTGTGTTGGCAATTTTAAGGATATATCATTGAAGGCGATCTGAATGCATGAAACTAGGGTTGAAAAGCTGGCCTGGCACAAGCAGACCGAGTACAGCCCACATTGGGCCAGGTTAGAGCTGAGCTCCAAGACCTGTGGGTCAAACCCAGGAGTGACTTTTAGACACGATAACAAATTGGCTGGACCTGAGCTAGCATCTGAGACCCGAGTCACTTGACACATAAGACTCACCCTGCTGGTCACTTGCATTGGTAGCCAGAGTATCTGGCTGTTGGGCTCATCCCAGTCAGCTTGATTCGTTAGCTCACAGGCTGGGATGGGCTTGGACTCGGGCCCTTCACTCATTGGCTGAACCTGGGCATGCTTTCATCAAACCGGTAGAACCGTGGAACCGGACCGGAACCGTCCAAACGGTCTGGTTCTAGAGTGCATCGGTTCCGGTTCCGGTTTCAAAAATTAAAGAACCGTTTAGTTCGGTTCGGTTCCAGTTTGGGTGTATGTAGAACCGAACCAAACCGTTGATCCGAACCGTGAATCCGAACCGTGGAACCAACCTAGAACCGTGAGTTTACAATATATTTTAGTTGTATATTTGACTCATGATTCATGGTTTACAATGCACCCTTTGCTTGCTTTCATAAATGTATTTTTTCACACCATATACAATATCTAAACCATTCATCAAGTGGATCACAACCCAAATGGACATGGGCTAAATTATAAAATAGAACATGCAATTGGGCAAGATTATAAAAAGCCCAGAACCATGGAACCGAACCGGTTTTCACGGTCCGGTTCCGGTTTGGTTCTAGGGTGCTAACGGGCTGGTTCCGGTTCCGAAAATCCTGGAACCGTAAGGAACGGTTCGGTTCCGGTTTCACCCCAGAACCGGACCAAACCGAACCATGTGCACCCTTGCTTTGGCCCAGTGGAACCCAGTTGCAACCCCACAAGAAACAGTTATTTCAACGTGACTTGCTGCAATAATGGAAATGACAAATTTGCCCATGATTGGAACTGACCGTAGATCCCTGATTTTCAAAAACTAATTGAGATTTCCCAGAATTCCAATCAAAATCCAATGTGAACCATCTATACACTTCTTTGTCAGAAAGCAACAGTTAAACATAAATAGCCAAAACCTTCTACACATCCTAATCAAGGACTTGATCCATCATCATCATATGACTATGATGGTACTGCCAGTTAAGAACCAACCAACAAACTATTTCATGTTGTGTGTTTGTAAGAAAAATAAATTTCAAAAATAAAATATTTATTTTTAGAAAGTAAACAATATATATATTATATATAGAAACTTTCTTATTGATTGGATTAGTGACAAGAGGAGGGGTACTTGCCACAGGAACCTGGATCCGAATCTCCACAAAGATGGTGCATGCGCGTGGCATGGGCTGTACGGCTGCTTGGGAACTTTTTGGCATTTTATTAGGTGCACTTTGCAAGTTCGCATTGCCACAAGAATCTAAAGAGCCTAATCTTTTTGGCACGTGGTTTGGACCCAATCTGAGCCATGGTGCACTTAGGGAGTGAACCAAAGTCTAGCCAGTGATTTAATCCATGGGTGTCTAAGGTTCTAGCAATGGTGTTAGTCAAGTGTGCTTGAAACATGGCTATACCATACATGTGGTGGCAGTTAGGCTGATTAGGATTGGGGGGGCAGTTACATCTGTTGCCATGTAGCAATAAATTTTTATTTTTTTGTTGTTTAACTATCTGTCCAAAAGAGACAAATAACTGCCACAAACAAAAGTCAAGTCCATTCATGGAACAATGACTGTTTGCAATAAATGGGTGTGTGCTTATTCTAAAGAGGCACAAGAGTGTCTCTTGAAGAAGGACACCATGTCCCTTTAAGTCCTATATATCCTAGACATCATAGTTCAGATATTCCCAAATCAAGCCATCCATAGCCCTATGCATTCATCTTTGCCTTCTCTCAAATGTTTCAAATAACTATGCTATGTAGTGTGTAGCTTACGCTACGTAGCATAGCTTAACCTTAACACTATATAGCTCATGAAAATACCTTAAGTCGCATATAGCCTACAATACATGATAAATTTGCATACGCTACACGCTACATGGACTACGCTACGCACTATAGCTCACATTACTTGTTACTTTTCACTACAACATTAAAATCAACTAATGTTTTCAATGATTTGTTATATTTTTCTATTTTCAAATAAAATTAGATGATCTTTTCAATGCTTTTAGTAAAATAAAGTAACAGTCTTATATCAATTTTGTTGCTCTTTGTTTACCTTTAAGCTTAATCATTGCACTTTCCCATTAATTTAGGTTGCTCAAATTTTTGTTAAATTTCATTGTTAATCAGTTTAGTTTGGTGTAGATATCATGAAATTGGTGCAACCAAGCGCAGCCTTGATTAAAAAAAAAAAAAAAAAGAGGGTTTTTTTTTTTTAAAAAAAAAAACTATATACACCCAAGGTTTCGTGGGAGCACCGAAATAGCACCACCTTTCAAAACATTATTTTTCTACACATCCTTGCATTGTTGCCATTTTTCTTGGATGAAAATGCCCTAAACACTTATTTCAATTTTTCATGCATTTGTACCTTCTCTTATCATTACTCTATGACAATTGACAAACTCTTTTACGTATGCACAATTTTCAAATTTCTATTCGTTTTTTTTCAATTTCTCGTGCATGTCAGAAAATCAATTCTTCTTTCCTCAAAAAATTCTGCTTAGATGGGACTTTTACCAAGAAAGAAATAGATAAAAGGAAAGAAAAGAAAGACATAGCAAAAAATAAAAATAAAAAATCAACTTAAAATGGGTTCTTTCTGCAAAGATTATGCTAAAATGAATCTACTTGGGAATAAATTAATATAACGAGAGGAGAAATATCAAAAACTTCACTTTTAAAAGATGGGTTCTTCTTCTTTCTCCAAAAGATTAGACTTAGATTCATTGAAAAGATAAATCGATGAACTTTCAAATAATTTTGGAATCATCCCATGTGGACACCATTGGACCGTCCAAAAGTTAGACCAAAGTCCATAAAGTGTGATGTCGTGTTCGATATCGTTTTCAGTATCACACGATCACACAAAAAGGGTCACAACTCCCTCAATATGGGTCCGATCAAGGTGATCTTGTGCTCGTTGGAGAGTTAATTTGATGAATTTTTCATGTGGCTTTAGAATCGTTCCATTTGAACACCATTTGACCATATAAAAGTGGGCCCAAATTCCATAGTGTGTGAGATCTCATTCACTCTCGTTAGCTCTAGTTTTCAACTACATGCGATTACATGAAAACGGCCACAACTCCCGTTACAAGATGTGATCGGGGTGATCTTGTACTCGTTGGAAAGATAATTCGTTGAACTTTCAAATGGATTTAGAATAATCTCATATGGACACCATTTAACTATTCAAAAGTGGGCCCATCAAGGTGTTTGGTCGTGTTCGATCTCGTTTTCAACTGCATGTGATCTTATAAAAATAGTCATAACTTCCTCATTACAGGTTTGATCGGGGTGATCTTGTGCCTGTTGAAAAGATAATTCGATAAACTTTCAAGTAGCTTTGAAAACATCTCATTTAAACCCCATTCAACTGTTTAAAAGTGGGCCTAAAGTCCTTGATGTGTGAGGTCGCATTCGCACTCATTTCCAGCATCACGCAATCCCACTAAAACACTAATAGGTCTCTCGTTACAAGGCTGATAAGGATGATCTTGTGCTAGTTTGAAAAATAATTCGATGAACTTTCAAATGGCTTTTGAATTATCTCATTTGGACATCATTTGACTATTCAAAAGTAGGTCCAAAATCATTGATGTGTTAGGTTACGTTCGGTCTTGTTTCCTGCATCGCTTAATCCCACTAAAATAATTATAACCCCCTCATTAGAAGTCGGATTGGGGCGATCATGTGCTCATTGGAAAGATAATTCGACAAACTTTCAAATGGCTTTGAAATCATCTCAATTGGATGTCATTTGACCTTTCAAAAGTGTGTCAAAATCCAGCTCTTGGCAAAAGATCAATCTAAGCCTTATCCTTTAAAGAAAGAAGAAAAACTCATCTTCTAAAAGTGGAGTTTTTGATATCTCTCATTTCCTTATGTTAGTTTATTCCCAAGGAAATCCATCTACGCATAATCTTTGTGGAAAGAAGAAGAACCCATTTTCTAAAAGTTGAGTTTTCGCTATCACTTTTCTTTCTTTTTATTTGTTTCTTGGCAAAAAACCCATTTAAACATTTTTTTTTTTGAAAATAGAAGAAAAATATCCAATTTTCTAATATGTATAAGAATTGAAAAAAGTGAATACGAATTTGAAAAATATGCATGGATAGAAAAGTTTTCTAAAGAGTAATGACAAGAGAAGGTACGAGTGCATAGAAAATTAAAAAATGTAGCATTTTTGTCTAGGAAAAATGGCGTCAGTGCACGAACGTCTAGAAGTAGCATGTAGATTATGCTGCACATTTCAAAGGGGTGAATGTTACATGCCATTCACTATTTAAAACGCAGCTAATTGCAATTGTCTTTTTGAGACCTTTTTGAAAAAAAAAAAAAAAAAAAAGCATATCGGTGTCTACACTTGGCGATCTGTGTGGGTTCAGTCCTAAAGACAATTTGCCATCTCCCTTCTTTTGCACTTGCTAGAATATCAAAAAAATGGCAGCAAATCTATCTTGAGACATTGACCATTCAAGTCAAGACTTGAATTCGCAATATCTGATATTTTCGTCTTCAATTTCGCCTTTCCTCCATTGTGTACTATAATTTATATCCATTAGTCAAGACATTTTTTTTATTCAGTCACAATGGAGGCAATACTTACCTAGGTGATGAACCAATACCCTGTACGATTGTATCGTTTTGACAGTCAATTCTTCTCAAGATGGCAATGGAAGATGTTGCTCCTTCCTACAAAAGTTGTCCTACATCCTAGATGATGATTTATCTTTCTATGCATGAGCTAAAAAACGATGATTCTAAAGAAGTTAAGGCTAAGCGGAAGAAAAGAAATGAGGAAAATTTCCTATGCAAAGGTCATATCCTTAACGCCCACTCTAATTTAATCTATAATGCATATCATAAACTATCCTCTACCAAAGAATTGTGGAGAAAGTTAGATAATAAAAAAATATATAAAATCAAGGAGGCCAGTATTGAGAAATTTTTTATTGAAAACTCTGTCCACTTCAAGTTAAAAAAATGATCAACCAAATCTCCCCAAGTAAGTGAACTATAAAATTTGGTGGACGAATTAAAGATTGGTGGTATATATCTTCTTAAAAGATTCATAGTCAATTCAGTAATTGCAAAACTACCCTCATCATGGTTTGATTATAAAAAAAATTGAAACAGAATGAAAATACATACACTCTTGAAGGGCTTCAATGACATCTTCATATAAAAGAAGAGTCTAGGAATTGAGACAATAGAGAAGATGCGTTAGAAAACCATTCCAAAGCAAACGTTGTGGAAGAAGACAAGCCAACTCCCAAAACTCCAAATCCATTCCTCCAAAGAAAGATGCAGAGTTCAACAAAAATGGCGAAAAAAGAAGAAGGAAAGTGTCACTTTTGTAATGAATCAAGACACTACATAAAGGAATACCGACACAAAAAGAAGTAAATGAAAGTTCAAATGAACATGACAGAAGACCAACTTGTAACAATGGTTACTGAAGCCAACACAGAAAAATTTGATGGTGGATGGACACTTGTGCAACCATTCACATATCGAAGGATCAAAACATCTTCAAAACCTATGAAAGCATTGTTGTAGTTAAGAGTGAAGATGGGTAACAACATTCAAGTGAAGGTTGTTTGAAAAAGATATGAATTTTCAGTTTACATCAAGCAAAATATTGATACTAACAAACGTATTTTAGGTACCTAACATTTCAAAAAATCTAATTTCGAGTGATCTTCTCAGTAAAAGAGGATTCATAATAGTGTGTTTGATAAGTTAGTTATCACCAAAAATGGTCTCTTTGCAAGCTAAAAACATTCTTGTAACAACATTATTAAACTAAATATCCATAATAATAGTGATGTTTTCATCTACATTGTGGATTCAGTATCTTTAGCGCAAAGAATGATGAACTTAGGACTTATACCTAAGCATGAAATTGAACTAGAAGGAAAATGTTGTCTGTGTGCCCATTCTAAAATAACTAGAAAACCTTTTGCAAATGGCATTAAAAAATCACAACCCTCAAAAAGTTAATCAATTACGATATTTGTTATTTGAATGATATCTTAACTCCTAGTGAAAAATAAAATAAAATGTATTTGATCACATTTATTGATGATTTCACTAGATTTTCCTATATGTACTTGATTAAATCTAAAAGTAAAGCTTTTGAAATGTTTAAGCTTTATAAGACTGAAGTAAGAAATCAGCTGAATCTAAGGATTAAAGCCTTTAAAAGTGATAGAAAAGGTAAATAGTCCTCTAATAAATTCATTGACTTCCACGAATTGAATGGTATAATCCATGAATTTATGGCCTTTATACACCTCAAGAAAATGGCTTAGTGAAGTGCAAAAATAAAACTTAATTAAGATGATTAACTGTAAAATATTAAATTCTGAATTACCACTAAATTCGTGGGGGGAAGTACTATCAACGGCAAATCGTATTCCAAATGCCATCTCATATGGGGGAAAAAAAAATCAAATGTCTCCAAACATGGAAATAATAATAAAAAATAAAAATAAAAATAAAAATAAAAAAATAAACTCAATCTTCATTACTTCGAAGTATGAGAAAATATAGCAGAAGTTAGGATAGTTGATTCTAAGAGACTGTTAGGTCCTGGAGGAATCAAGTGTGCCTTTATGGTTATGGGTTCATAGCTCCGTATATAGACTTTTGATTCTAGAACAATCCACCTCTACTTACAAAAACATGATAATAGAATCTAAATATGCTATATTTTTCGAAAATATAGTATACAAAAAGTATATGAATGATCATACAAAAGGTCAGATTGATGGAAGTGAAGTGGAACCAATGAATGAAAATCTAGGTATCGTTCTTGATGAATCCAAAATTCATGTAAAAGGAAATGAACTAAGAAGGACGAAAAGGGCAAAAAAGAAGCATATTTTGGCCCCAGATTTCATTTTATTTCTCATAGAAGGGGATATAAATGAAATTTTTTAAAAAATGGGATCTCTCTACCACTAAATATTGAAGGTGATCCTTTAACACTTAGTGAAACTCTCTCATCTCATCTCCTGATGCACGGTTTTGGAGGGAAGCCATTGACGATAAAATGGATTCCATTGTCTCCAATAACACTTGGTGTCTAGTTGATCTTCCATAGGGTTCAAAAATTATAGGATATAAGTGGATTTTCAAAAGGAAACTCAATCCTGATGGAATCATAAATAAGTTTAAAGCTTAGCTAGTGGTCGAAGGCTTTAGAGAAAAGGCATGTATTGATATATTTTTTTTTAATATATGTGCTCCTATTGCTCATATGTCTACCATTAGGACACTTGTTGCTCTTGCTACAATTCATTGTCTAGTAATCCATCAAATAGATGTCAAAACAATGATCTAGACGAAGAAGTCTATATGGAGCAACCTAATGGGTTTGTTCAATCTGGGCAAAAGAAAAAGTGTGTAAACTGGTCAAATCTCTTTATGAACTCAAGCAAGCTCCCAAGTAATAGCATGAGAAGTTTGAATAAGTAATGCAATCTAATGATTTGAGAATATACCAAGGAGATGAGTCAATATATACCAAAGGTCAAATCATCATTTGTTTGTATGTAGACGATATGCTAATATTTGGACCAAATGTGGAGTGTGAAATAAACTAAAATGTTTCCAAGTACCCACTTTGATATCAAGAATATGAGTAAAGCCAATGTAATATTATGAATTAAGATTCATAATCATAATGATGGAATAGCTTTGAACAATCTCATTGTCTAAAGAAAGTGTTAAAGAAGTTTGATTACTATTAAGAGATCAAATAAGGATAACCACTAAAGGAATGTGATTAAGATCCATAAAGACATGACTTTTACTCTCATGGTAACCCTACCTAAGTTTTGAAATATAAGCTAAGTTCAAAAGGACAAACAAGTCGAGTAAGTAAATGAAGCGTACACTAGAAAAATTATCTCATTCTTAAAAGTCTAGCGTTTGCTTTCTACATTCTATAGAAGGTTGGGTACTAACTCTTAATACGTCTATAGGCAGCATGTGTTGGGATGAAGCAAAATCATAATTGATAAATCTACCTATATGAGTAGATTGAGGCCACTTATGAAGAGATTGGAATTGTCTCTAAAATACTCATGAAATCAGGATATACACAAGGCCATAAATGTGCGAACTTTTCGATCTCCATGTTATATATAATTTAAATGTATGTTATGTGTCCAGTTAGTCATATAAGGTATTTATTTCAAGACTAATGGGTCACTAAGTATCTAACAAGACTTTGATAAATATGCACTAAAATAAATGTTTAAATCCATAAGATACCTTTAGTTATGAATCTATTTATAGAGATATGTCATACGTTCTTACCATTGGTTTTATTTTTGAAATTATGGACTCTGACCATCATTTGTGTCCTCCATCATTAAGCCCAAAAATTAGGCTAACCCACTACACCAAAGGAATAGGTTTGGAGAGGGACATCCACCCTTTTTTTAGAGGGCCCACCATGGTGATATGTGAAACCCGCTCCAACCATTATTTGCCTTGCAAATCTATATGCCTAAGGCCCAAAAATTAGGCCCATCTGTGATTTATATCCCTGTATCGTGTAATATGTCCCACCATTACCGATATGTATTAAATGCTAGGTAACTGATCCTGTTTCGAGTGTTCAGCTAAACAAGATTCATAAAGCTGACCTTGAATAACTGTGACAAGGTTCTAATGATATGATGACGATGATGGTGATGATTTCTCCCAACAGTTACGTTACTACTATTAAGTCATATATCATATATCAATAACTGAGGAAAACAAGCTAAAAAGGAAATGCTAAGATTCTGTTTGGAAGATGCCTAAATGAGTTCATCTCATTTTGGTAAACAATATTTATGTATTTAAGTTATCGTTTAAAAAAACATATATTTATGTATTTAAGTTCATCTCATTTTAGTTAACAGTAATTATTATTATATATATTTTTTTTGAAGGATGTAATTATGTATTTGAGTTCATCCCATTTTAGTTAACAGTAATTATGTATTTAATAGGCATTATCAACTAAAATGAGAAGAAACCATTTTTAGGCATCTGCTAAACAGGGCCTGAAGCAACTAGCACAAGTGTTTGAAGAGATAAATCACACCAAATGTGCCCACAGGGCACATGCGTGTCCCAGCCATTTACCAGGTGGAGCTCAAACTAAACTGCCTTGACCAGAAACGCAGGCCAGTCCACTCATAATATGGGACAATATGTGTATGTACCATATAGGTCATTGGCCTTTTTTTCTTTCTAACCATCCATTTTCCTCATATCAGTGTGACACACATGATGCGTGTATTGGCCTGGATCTCCAACATGCATGCCAGGTTGCCCATGATTCACCTCTTCTATCTCTCCTCCTGTGAATTCTTGGAACATTTATCAAAGAATAATAATATATAGAGCAAGTAAAAGCAATGCAGCATTGTGAGAACTCTCACACTGTTGGAGTGGATTGATCATCATATAGAATTTTACTTTTGGTAGTAACATAAGTACTATGTTTCAGATCTCCAGTTGGGAATTGGCTTACAAAATCATGATTGTCAACAAAAGAAATTCGAAAGCTGTAGCTTTCAACTCCTCAGATTATTCAAACATATCAAACACAACATTTTCAATCCTTACATTGTAGAAAATAGAAGATAACCAAATTGTTCGAATTGAATATAAATCAAACCAAAATTTCATATTTCGAGTAGATTCAATTCTCACCTGAGGCCACCTCCCACCAGAATGGGTGACGAACTTCGCCCCAGGGACCATGCCAGCAACTCTGCGCCCCTCTTCAATCCACCCTTCAGACCAGCTGTCAGACCAAAGCACTTGCACCGGCACATCCCTCATTGTCTCCATTCCAGCCCATTCTCCCAAATCAAAGCTATGATTCAAACCCTTCCCAAACCCAACAACCGCCTTCCTCCCGTCCTTCCCCTTCAAAAGAATCCGATGAGCCTCCGCAGCTGACCTCTCCAATGATCTCGAGCAGCACCATCTAAGCAACGCGGTGTACGCTAGCGGGAATCCCAGAACAATCTCTCTAACGACTGGCATTTCTAAAACCCACACCGGCAAGGCCAGGGACCCCACAGCCGAATCGACAACCATCACGCTACTGACTGCACCCGGATTCTCCGATGCCCAGATTGCGCCTGCTCCCAACGCCGAATCGTGCAGCACCAGATGAACCGGCGCAAGGCCCATCGAGCCGATCACCTGCCCAATAACTCGCCCCACTTCATCGGACCGCAGTCCCAACGGCTTAAAACTCTTCCTCGTTGAAACCCGAACCTTCTTCTCCTCGTACGGGATCCGCCCGGTCTCAATCAACTGATCAAAACCCCAAAACAGTCCCTTCTCTGTGATATCGTTATAGATATCCAAAACCCTATCTAAAATCCCACCTTCTCTCTCCTCCTCTTCCAAGACCGCCTTATCAGAGAATCCTGATCCGGGGAGATCGATCGCGACGGCACGGAAGCCAGCGGACCCCAGAGACCGTACGACGTGGCGGAATGAGTAGGAATTGGATCCGAACCCATGGACGATGAGCACAGCTTCGGCACGCCGGGGCCCGTATTCGACGGCGAAGATCTGGAATGGGAGGGTGTTAGGGTTTAGCTGGACTTTGATGGTTTTGCCCTTGGAGTAATGAAGGCGGAGGTCGTCGGGCAGGGACAAGAACCAGGATTTCTCGTTTTGGGGGGAAAGCGAGGAGAGAGAGGAGAAGAGTAAGGTGAGGAGAGAGACGGAGAAGGTGAAGTAGGCCCAGAAGGAAAATGCGATTTGAGAGGATTTGGTTTTTTCCTGTTTGGGGTTTGGATTTTCCGATTTGTTTTGATTTTGTTCTTCTTTCTCTTCTTCTTCTGTTATGGTGGCCATTTTACCGAGGTTTTGGAGAGGTTTTTTCGGAGGAGAAGTTCGTCGCTTGGTTTCGATTCTGAAGCTCGACTTCGTTTTGCCTATCGCGATGTATATCTCAGCGTTCGTCGTCTCCAACTGGGGCCTACGTGCTAAGTAATCCGTTGATCGGAACCATCAACATTGTGGAAATTATCTACAAACAACTAGAAAAATTACTTTGAACGAATAATTATGGAAATTCATTTGAATTTCTGATTTTCAATGGGTCAAATTCAACTCTAAAAATCAGAGTTTAGAATCATCCAAGAAGAATGATTAAAATTTAATATATTATCTATGGTAGTAGAGACAATATGGACGGTTCAAATTATTTTACTGTCTCAGCATGTGGGCCCCACTTGGTGGAGACACATGATGATTCTGAATCGCGACACAGGAAAAACGAGCCCGTAAAGCACCGAGGAATGATGGCTGAGGAGAATTGGGTTAGAAAGCGATTCGCGGGACGAAATTCCGAAAAGGAGACTCGCGGTACATGTACTGACGTGGCGCACGGATGAGGGGTCTATTGCATTTATCAGGTGAGCAAAGGCCGTGAATATATTCTGGAGCTAAAATCTCGACTGTTTATTGGTCAGGTGGGCCATATAGGGAAGAGAAAAGGACGGTTAGATAAATGTTAATACGACTGCTATATCTGATGTAGAAGTGTGGAGCAACTGATTAGTAGAGTGGACCATCTTGATTTTAGACCAGGGTATTTTCACTGTCCCCAATACGGGGGTGTGATCGCACATTCCTGTCTTTTTGTGGGAATCGCTTTTGCATTGCTCTGGCTGTAATAATACTGTGACGACGAAACCAGATTTTTTTTTTTTTATCAACCAGGGCATGTACGAAGTGGGCCTCACCTGATAAATGGTCCCGATTGCCAACATGTGTTTCAGGATAGAACTTGGACCGCCAATCCAATCTTCAATCTTCCCTAGCGCAAATCGCCCTAGTACTTCAATTTGGAATGGGCGTTATGTTACTTCTTTTCGGTGTGGCCCCTTTTAGGGAGCAACAAGCGTGGCCTTACTGCATAAAAGCTAGGGAGTGCTGCTTTTCTTTAATAGTGCCCACTCACGCGTGAAATCGAAGATCTGAGCTAGATGCTGTGAGTCAAAAGGTAGACGTCACCTCATCTAGTGGACCACACATGTACACTAAATATGGAAGGTCAGTAGATTTCTCGTAATCATCCAAATGGCCCACCAGATAATCAGATGGACCTGATTTCTTAGGCAAAGGTATCTACCGTGTGTGCAGGCAGCGGCTTTGATCTTGCACAGGCGCGCCATACCTAGGTACGCGGATTGTCCGGGACATACGAGGGGCTACTTGGTGTTTGTAAGAAATCTACCCTGTCCATCCGTTTATCCAGTTGGTATTAGGTCATGCGCCAAAAAATACGCAGATCCAAAACTCAGGTGAGCCATACGATAGGAGAAAGTGGGGAGGGAAATGTTTACCGTTGAAACTTTTCAGAGGTTCACCTTGATGATTACGTGCCATCCAAACCGTTAAATAGGTCATTTCCACTGGGATGAAATATTAGCCTGATTTAAAAATTCCATGGCTCTGCAAACATTTCAACGGTAGGCATTTAATCCCCATTGTATCATGTCGTGTAGCCTGCTTTAGTTTTGGATCTACCTAACATAACCTAGCAAAACGGATGGACAGGATGCATTCCTCATAAACATCGTGGAGGACCCCACCTAGCTTACACAAGTACTGGCGGTAGGCAATCCGCGCTCGGTGGGCTGTAAATGGGATTGGGTCGGGTCAAGCAAAATTAAAATTTGAATAAGCCTATCCATCGGGCCCGGCCCAAACAGTTTAAAATCGGGGCCCGCGGTGTTTTTTTTTTTGGTTAGCTTGTTAGCCCACCAACTGTTAGATCACACTTCACTGTTAGCCACCCCCACCAGGAGTCGATGCCAAGACCTCGGTAGAAACGAGGTGTCTTTCAGGCTATTAGGCTGTCACTTGAGCTATGCATCTAGGTGTCTCCGTTGACAGTAAGCGGTTTGCGGCCCCTGTGTCATTCATGCATTATATTCATTCCGTTCATCTCTTTTAAAACATAATTATAGGACTTAATACCAAAAATGGACTATATACAAACTTCAAATGGACCACACCATCATAAACTGTGTGAATTAAAAATCTAATGTTAAAAAATTTCTGGTGACAACAGAGGTTTTAGATCAAGCTGATATTTGTATTTTCCCTTCATCCATGTCCTTATGATGTTATAAACAGGTTGGATGACAAATAAACATCACTGAGGCCCTTAGAAAATTGTCAATGGTTGAAATCAATAGTTCTACTTTTTCCCATAGTATGGCCCACTTGAGATTTGTATATGCATCAATTTTGGTTGAACCAATAAAATGATCTGAAAAAATGAATGGACGGCGTGGATAAACCACATGCGTTCGTGGTGTTCGCAACTGAGTTTACTCAGGACCGTAAGAGCGTACTGAGTAACTCCGTACACAATCCGATTTCCCTTTACAGCTTTATATGCGAGTGCGAGTGTCTCGCTAAACGCGGTAAGGCTCTGAAATAGGAACGTTTGATTGGGCCACCTGCCACCGTTGTTAGAAATGAGCCACGTGCGACATCACACGGCCCAAATCAAATGGGACAACATCAGGTCTTACCGTGTTGTGTGGGGCCATCCAACCTGTGCTGGTTTGCTGGTGCCCATAAAAAGTAAAATTGCCCTTAACCCAATACATTACACGCTACCAAACGACCCATAAGAATCTTATGGCCACTATATGGACATTTATCCGTTGAACTTTCAGAGTTTAGGCACTCTCTTTTATGAGCGTCCATTTTACAGCCATTGATTGAAGGCTAGGAGTGTCCAAATGGTGCCAGCTTTGGAATCCATCCCATTCACAATAAGGCCCTACAATGTAGATGGTCCAGATTGTAAACTTCTTCCTCATATGTGTAGATTTATGGATGCGTGCAATCCACACTAGCCAGGGTTGTACGGAGCCAGGCTCAAAGCCAGACTGTCAGAACCGTGAATCTGGCGGAAACGCTTTGGCTTCTACTTGGCTGGTGGCAGGGGGAGTAGGCCATCAGCCAATTGCTGATGGTCGGATCTCTGTGGGCCCAACATGATATACACGTTTCATCCGTGCCGTCCACCTATTTTTCTAGATCATTTTCTTGTACTTCACATGAGATCCAAATAAACAGTAAAGTAGGCCTTAGAAGAATTTTAACGGTGGATATCCAATCACTATTGTTTTCGTGTGGTGTACTTCACATGAGATTTATATCCTTCGCATTTTTGGTACGAAGTTTTAAAATGATACGTAAAAAGGTACGAACTGTGTGAATGAAACACATACATCGTGATGGGCTCACAGAGACCGACCCAGCTACCGGGCTAGTGGCAGGGGGTGTAGCTGATCCGTTTCGGTGGTCGGTGCTTTGTGGTATGTGTTTCATCCATTCTATTCATCTTTTTTTTTTTTTAAGATCATTTCATTGTATGAGCCCAAAAATGAAGTAAATCCCATCCACAAGTGGACCATATTACAGGAAATAATATTGAATGAACATAAATTCCATTAAAAACTTTTAGGGGCCATAAAAGTTTTGGATCAAGCTGATCTTTGTTTTTCCCCTTCATTTGGGTCTGCCTGACCTAATCAACAGATTGGATGTCAAATAAAAAGTGTATTGGGCCTTACGATGATTTTAATGGTGGATATCCAATCACCATTGTTTTCCTGTGGTGTGGTTCACCTGAGATTTATATCCCTTAAAATGATATGTAAAAATGAATGAACGTCATAGATGAAACACATACATCATGATGGGGCCCACAAAGCACCGACCACCAGCTACCGGGCTAGTGGTAGGGGAGTGGCCAATCCGTTCCCTAATCTGGTAGGCCCTCGTTATGATAGCCTAATCTGTCCCTGATTGAGCTGGGGAAGCGGATTGGCTGGTGTACCACACGCCACGGACCTCAGTGGTGTACTGACGTCACCAAGTTCTGTGGGCCCACCATGAGTCATGGGTTATATTTAAACCGTTCGTCCGTTTGGGGAGGTCGTTTGCATCTGGAGCTGTGCGATGAGGGGTCTATGCATATATGCATATATGGTACGGGGGTTGTTGTTGGATCAGGCTCTGGATGGGTTGCGGAAGTCTGTGTGGGCCTGTTTGGTCATGCTGCTAGTCGTGTCGAGTGCTGATTCGAGCGTTTTTTGAGCTGAGCGTTGTATCTTGATACTTTCTTGAGCTACTGCTTTGAGTGTGTCCTAATCATTCATATGACTTTCAATATTCGCCCAATCAGATCGTTTGGTCTTCAATCTTCCGTCCATTCTCTGCTGTTGATCCATTTGTCCCACTTCGACCATAGTGGTACAATGTGAAGGCCGGAGGTGTTTGAGCTTAATAGGAGTTAAGTCTTCTGGTCGTAGTTTTGCTTTTTCTTTGCAACTGTTGCAGCTTCTACTGGGTTTTGGTTAGGGATGGAAATGTGGCAGCCTTGTGGTTCCAGCTTTGGTAATAGGCCTTGATTTCAAGTTCACATCCAAGGCATGTATATCTCCCTAATTTATCATTTAATTTAAACTTGAGATTTTTCTTTTCTTACATTAAGGATACATTATTAGATTTTAGTTTTTTATTAATATGAGACATGTAGAGAGAGAGAAAGAGAGTGCTTTGAGAGAGAGAGGAGATCTGCTATCTCCTTTACCTTCCATTCGACTATCTCCACATGTGGTCTACTCTGTGGACAGTTAACACATACCTTGGCAGCTATTAGAAGATTTAACATAGGATGACCTTAACTCTTCAGGACAAATTAGGGAGAAACCTCTTAGGGTGGAGAATCTACATCAACTTCAGAGGATTCTACACCATTGGATCTTATTCACAATATGATATAAACCATTAATGAAATCTAATATATATGACCATCAACTAAAGATCATGAATAAAGAGTTTTATTGATCAAATGTGAAAAAAAATGTTTTATTCCACTGTAATCTCTGGTATAGGAAAAATGGACCAACCATCTATGGACAGGTCAACACTTCAAATGGGAGTAGGCGTGACCCGATGAGTCAACCCTCATCCCATCAGCACAAGGACGGGATATTTGGTAACTGATCACAATCTGAAAGAAGCAAGCTACTCACCTCAAGATAGCAAGACCTGTCATCTAAATGATGTGACCCGAACTGAGTTACGTGGACCTAGGGTCGGAACACCTTAGGTCAACTAAACCCACCTTCCATGGAATCCAACCTTACCTCTATCTAATCTGCTTATAGTCTCAGCCAAAAATGCAGGAAACTAACTCCAATACAACTCTACCCGAGATTCTAGTTAGAAATCCAGAAAGATCCTCCTGTCAAGTAAGGAGTTTAATCCTATTATAATCAATTCTTGCCAAAACAGGGAGAGGCCCTCTACGCCACCACTAGGAGTGTACATGGGGCTGAACCTAGTCGAATTAGGCTCAACCTGGCTTGGCCCGGTCACCAGCCCGACCCGATCACCGGGCCAACTTGTCCAGCTCAAACCTGACCCAGTTAGCAATCAGGTAAGTTCGGGCCAGTTTTGGACCCATGATTTGAACTGCATTGATTTTTTTACTCTGTTTCATCTACTCCATGGGAAGGGCTTTAACAGGTAACTTGAACGGTCTTGATTTTTGGGAAGGGCTTTTGTTATAGATTTTTGGGACTCTGCTCCATCTGCAAAGGGAACATGATTTAAACGGTCTGGATTGCTATAAATGGTTAGGGTAACTAGTAAGAATTTAGGATATATATATGCTGAGTTGGGTTTTGGGCCGAATTGGAACCTATTCGAACCCGACCCAAACTCAGTTTCGGGCCGAAGAAAATGGCATTTCCCGACCCGAACTCAGTTCCGAGTCAAGGCGAGTCGAGCTTTTTCGGGCTGAGTCGAGCGAGTTAATCGGGCTAGCCCAGTTCGTGTATAGCCCTACCCACCGCTCTCTCCATCTATAAATAAGAAATCCCCCAATGGTGAAAGTTATGCACAATCTTTAGCTCTAAACCTTCAATACTCAACTAAACCCTCTTTCATACCTAACTTAGGTATAGAGTCTCCTGAGACAATGTCTTCCTTGCCTGTTCTTTGTGCAGGTCCACCGGTCTAGAGAGGGCTAACCGGATTTCTACATCAACAATCTACATGAAAACCATAATCATTGGGTGGACTCCACAAGTATGGACGTCTAGATGGAAGAGAATGAGCATGAGAATCCTTCATTCTTTGCTTCTTTTTTTTGTCTCTCTCTCTCTAAAGTGTAACACCTGATGAATAACGTCATATGAGGCTCTCTCTCCTTCTTTAGGATATGATCAATTTATAATGAGTTAGGATTTTAGATAGAGAAACCAATATATATATATATATATATATATATATATATATATATATATATATATATATATATATATATATATATATATATATATATAGTTCTCCACTAACCTACATACTTTAGTATGCCTACATCTAGACACCTACACAACTCTTATACTGTCTTTATCTATAAAGTCTTTATAACTAAACAAATGAACAAGCATCCCAACAATTCCTACACAATGGCCCTGCGGGTACAAAATAAAAGCCATTTAATGACCTCAAGTAGACATTATAAATTACTATGCTTGTAAGCGATGTATCCAACTTGGCTATTAATAAAAGTAGTGACAATGACTAGCCTTTTAAAAATGGATGCTTGCAATTCACTCTCAAGACCTTCCCTTGCCTATATGGATTTAAAAACTCCACATGGATATAGTAAAGTATCTACTTTTTTTCTTCTTTCTTGGCTCCTACGATGACATAGAATCTTACATCAAATCTTATAAGTCAAGTGGGAGATGTTGGACAAATTATTCAAAACAGATGCATGAATATTGACGCAGAGGCACACCTAACGCATATTGACTTATCTTGGAGTTTTCCGTTACTTTATTTCTCAATTGACGTCCGTTTGTATAAGCTTCTATATTTTAACTAGTCTAAGCCTGATTGCGATATGCCCATTAGGGGTGGGCCCCAACGATGGCCCCTTTTTATTTATGAACTTGATGTATGT
This sequence comes from Magnolia kwangsiensis, assembly GCA_037074715.1. Lineage (NCBI taxonomy): Eukaryota > Viridiplantae > Streptophyta > Magnoliopsida > Magnoliales > Magnoliaceae > Magnolia > Magnolia kwangsiensis. Next base: position 107,369,886 of record CM073581.1, read on the forward strand.
TTTGTCAAGGGAGGTTTGGTTGAAGGGTAAGATAATTGAAGAAAGCTTTTAAGCTAATTTAAGAAGTTAATGATAGTGGCGTGACATAGATGAATGTATAGAAAGCAACAGTCTCTAGAAGTGATACTGATGTGTTGGCCCCAGGCGCCTCTCTAGACAGCCACATCGGATATCTGATATGTTTTATCGGGTAGGCCAAATGAGTAGAAGATGATCATCATCTAAGTTCTATCTCAGCTAATTTGAGACAGCTACAGGAGCCTTATTCCATCATTACACTCTATCATAAGACCATATACTCATATAACCAGCTATAATTCCTCATTTTGGAATACTATCAGATAAACCGGATGTGTACTAGAACAGCAGCAGCAGCAACAACAACAATAATAATAATAATGGTAAAATGTTTTATAGGCTGTCCATTTTCATGAAAGGCTGGCTTGCCCAACTGTACTTCAGTCCCTTTTTTGGTCAGATCATCTATCTGGCAGGACCACCTGAAATATGGCTCATTTGTTAGGGAAACGATGAGTCAGGTTTGGCTTGCACCAGGTTCAAATCAAGCCCAACCCATTTACTACATGACCCAAAAGTGACCCGTGACAGATTATGCTATGGCACAACCCAAACCACCTAAATTTCTTTGGGACCCAAGCCCAATATATATATATATATATATATATATATATATATATATATATATATATATATATATATATATATATATATATATATATATATTGTTTCAGGTTATGGGTTCCATTGGATCAGGTCACGTAGCCCAGCCCCTCAGCAGTCTGTATGGACGGATTGGCTCGGGGAGACCCAGCCCTAACCCATTTACTTATGGGCCCATTTGGACGTAATGTTGCTTGACGATTGTGGGATGGAACCTACTTTCATTGAGCGAATGGAATACGAAGCCCAACCCAATTAGTGGAAACATGTATCATGTATATGTCACTACTCATCGTCCATTATTTTATTTCGGTTTTGGGTTCGGTCAGATCGCGTCACCTAGCCCAGCCCATTGGCAGTCTGTAGGTATAGATCGGGTAGGTTAGACCCAGCCCTGACCCATTTACTTATGGGCCTGTTTGGACGTAATGTCGACTGTGGGAGGGCATCAACAGTCATCATTTCGCCAAAAACCATTGGCAAAACAAAGATTTATTGCTTATATTGTCGGCAGCAGTCCTGCAGTTCGAAAGGAGGGTTTCATCTCCGAACCTTGGTTTTGTCAGCAAGTCCAAGTGGGCCCTATTTGGGTTACATTTCTAGGCTCGACCACCATTTAGCTAGCCCGATGGCTCCAAATAGCGGGCTAACCCCACCCATGGGCTAACCCGACCCCTTGCCATCATGCTAACCTTTATTTTAATAGTGCCACACCTATATACTTATTATGTTTGCTTTTCTCACGTTGCAAATGAAGCTTACAAGTCATTTTCCCTAGTTTGATTTTCTTTAAAGTGAGGCCCACCTCGTTTGGTATTCAAACATTTGTGGACCTTCAAATTTTTATTTTTATTTTCTTGAAGTGGTCAAGATGATCGGACCTCACCCTGACAGATGATAACATGGTTTTATACTAATTTGAAATCCGGCCAGGCCAGACATGCTGCAGGTTGCCGGCCAGATTTAAATGGTCAGTTAAATGGGGCCCACATTTACCAGGCATTAAACACCCACAATCCATGAATGGCCGAGTCTGGCCCATGGGTCCTAAAGTAATATAATTTAAAAGATAGAATATAGTTTTATTAGCATGCCTCCATTTCAAGTCAATGACATTGCAATCTAGACTAGCTACGGGCCATTTTGCATCTATCCTGGTGCCTATTAAATCAACGGTCAGGATACCATGGACAAAAACGTAGGTCCTACTTGCTTGGACTCAAGCTCTGAAGTAATAATATTACACGAGGTTCAGCTTTCTGAGGTTAGGCCTGGGGACGCTAGCGAGACTCACTACTGAAGTGACGTCACAAAGTTGTGTCAGACCCACCATGATGATTGTATCCGCACCATCCAGCCATTTGAAGAGATCATTTTAGGGCATGAGACAAAGAATGAGTCAGATCTGGACCCCACCATATAAAACAGTGGGAAGAGTGACGCCAACCGTTGAAACCTTCCTAAGGTCCACTATGATGTTTATCTGAGATCCAACGTGCTTATAAATTAAGACAGACATGAAAGAAAGAAAACCACAAATTTCAGCTTGATCGAAAACTTTTGTTGCCGTTAAAAATTTTTAATGGTGGGTGTCACTGACAGAATCATGCCGTTAATTGATATCTCCAAATCGATTGAGGGTGTCAATACAACACATACATCATGATGGATCCCATGGAACTTGGTGACATCACTTCACTTGGCAGTAACTAATCTGCGTTCGGCCTTTTGTGCCTGATAGCGTCAGGCTCAAGGGGCCAAACAAGACTTGACCGGGTTATTTAAGGTCCCTGTCTACCATAAATTCAAATTATTTAAGGTCCCGTTTGGTATCTAGGATTTTAAAAAAATTCAATTTCCAAAGGTAGTTCATAAAAAGAGGTGTTTGGCAGCTCAAGTTATTGATTCTATCATTCTCAAAAAGTGTTATTTCAAGTTTCCCTTGAAAAGATAGTATTTCAAGTTACTATTTAGAATACAGGATTAAATGGTATTGAAATTGCATTAGGTAGAATTAATACTATTATATGTTTGAAATAACATTGTATTTTGACTCTCCAATCACACATTTGAGATGATCAAATAATTTTATTAAGAAAAACATTGTATTAATTAGAACTTATGTTTAGTGGACCATGGATAATCAACGAATCAGATTTCACAACTAATGTAGGTTACTTGTATGCATATGCAACTTGATTGTCATGTGTGAAGGCTGCTTATGGATGGACAGTGTGGATAAAACACATGCATGGCCCACAGATATAATGGACTTTGAAATTTACGAGAAATCCCATTGTATTTCTTGTTGCAATTGGATGATATATTACATGGGTTAATTTAATCCTTTTATACTTTTTCAAATGTCAAATAAAATTTATATTGAACCAAATGCAATTCCATACTACCTAATTCATGTTCCAAACAGGCAGCTACTCTTTCCTCTAATAAGCTTATATGGACAACATCCATATAACCGGTTTGGTAGGCCCAATTATCAAGGGTTAATGGCTAAGAATTACAAAGATCATAAGATCCTAATTGTTTGGACCAAGCTGGGATTCACATGACAAGTGATTTGAATCAATGATAGGATAGTTTCCAATTGAATTAACAAACATCATTCATTTCTATAGTAATTGATTGAACGGTTAGGATCACCAACCAAAGTGATTCTTTAAGAGGGGGTGGCAATCAAAAGGTATAAACTACATGTGAATGTTCTAAATCAATGATAAGACTATTTCTAGTATAATCAAGATGGATTTTCCATTTTCCTAATCAATGAATGGAAGGAAAGTTCTTTTTCTCTTTCTTTTTTTATTTTTGGAGAGTGTTGAGCAAGCTAAAGTGGGACCCACAATCATTGCATTGTTTCAACTCTAATCAATACGAATCATCCAATGGTTCATACGACCAAAGTGATATGGTTGACAGAGATGAGCAATCATGGTTTACTTGAGAGGGATGGGCAATCAAAGGAGGGACCCAAGCAATGGATGATGTAGATCAATTATTAAACCTTGTTTAGTATAATTAACATCAATTCTACATTTTTCCTCTAATGAATGGATGGTAAGATCCATGTCCAAGTGATTTTTCACAAGGGATAGGCAATAAAAAGTGAGAGGCTGAGAGCCATGTGATGAATGACCTGGAACACTATTTAGACCATTTCCACTACAAGCACTGTATCATCCATTTCTAGAGCCATCAATTGGATGGTTAGGATCCAACCAAAGTGGTTTTTTTTTTTTTTTTTTTGTTAAGGGATTTGTAATAAAGGTGGGAGCCACAAAATGGACTTTTTCTAATATAATCAATATGAACCATACGTTTTCCTAAAAAATGCATGGATGATCTGGTCATCCAATCAAAAGTGGTTCTTTTAGAGGATGGGCTATTAGAGGCAGGCATACATGATGGACAGTTTAGATAAATGATAAAAGATCTCCTTGTATCACCACTGCCTTATTTTTTATGGACCCATAAAAAAATAAAATTAAAAAAATAAAATTAAAAAATCACACATTTCTATGTACGGATATTGGTGAATGGTAGGCTGGGTTTATTTTATTAAGCATATGTCTAAATAAACATGCAATGTATACAAAAAGAGATGTGAAGTGTAAAAGGAAATTACATTGCACGCCTTTAAGATTTGTCTATTCTATTTCGTATTTTCTTTTCTTTTTTCGTGATGTCGCCATCATCGCCAAGGTGGGTTGCACTAGTTTTGTAGAGAATCCCAAGGATGCCATTGATCGCTTGGAAAAAGAGATGGCTATAAAATGAAAGGGCTAACTTATGATGAGTAGGATCATCCAATCTTCATGATTCTTAACATTATTGTACAAGGAATGTTTGCTAAGCACAATAAACGGTCCAAATTGATTGAGTGGAGTGTCCAAGTGGCCCAAGATAACTAGGAACGGCATTCGGACTGTTTCTTTTTAGATTATCAGATTTTAAGATCGAAATCTTAACCTATATTCAACACATTTGGGACCCTCGAATCATTATGCTTTTTGGGTTGTGTCTTGTGCACGAGGTGACCATTCTAATGGATGGTCTGGATAGTCACTGGGTTGCTAAGAGAGGAATTTAACCAACACATTAAGAGATTGTTTTTTTTTTTTTAAAAATAAAAAAATAAACCCATAAAGCCACATAGAATTATTATAAAAAACTATTAATTAATTTGTACATATTGAGATGAGTCAAGTAAAGACTCATCTAAGTCTTGAATTAATCCACCCTTTTCTTCTTTGTTCTCTGCATGTGTTTTTATTTTTTTTTAAAAAGCACAACCCTCACATGAGGATTCGAACCTATGATCTCAGCATTAGAAAGCATTCTATCTGCCACTGAGCCATGGGTTGGAACCCTAACTACCTTGGTTGAACATTCCCCAAATTTTGAATTTTTTATTATAGCGAGGCCAACTTGTATAAGTGTATGAAATTGTTTTCTCACGCTAGCAATGTCCCCCGGAGTCAAGAAAATTAAGGATGACCAGTGAACATTTTGGGCATCCATTCATTTGTATAAGGCAAGCCAAGGTGCAAAAATCATGCCAATGGAATGATCTCAACCGTATGATCAATACCATAAGAAATGGGCAATCAAGATTGAATGAAAAAAATGAAATAGGTCCAATCAATATCCGGAAACATCTAATCAATAGGCCACACCAAGGTTTGCTTATGAGTTCCAAACTGCGGTCTAGTTTGATTGTGCAAATCATCCTATCCATGGCTTATGGTAGTTACTAGAGTTGTACACGAGTTGAACCAAATCGATCATGGTATAGCTTCGCCAGTAGCTAATCCTAGCTCGAACTCAGCTTGGTTCGGTCTTCAAGCTTGTTTGGCTACCTCGATTCAATCAGCAGCTCGGGCCAGTTCGAGTCGAGTTTTAGCTTGTACAATATTTTCTCAAATATATAAAATGCATCTTCGATTTCTCACAAAATACAAAATATTAATAAATTTTTATATATTTTATCAAACACTTGGTGATCAAAATCAAAATCAAGATACGAGGACAATTTTATAATGTAAATCTTTTTTTTGTTTTTTTAAATTTTTTTTTGTAGCGATTTGTTTTGTATCCTCTCCTTTTTCCCAACCAACTAATCCCACAGATAATGTATGCACCCTGTCATTTCATCAAACACATGGTGAGTAATACCAATATCAAAATAATCAAGTCACCAAGCTGATTCGATCCAAGTCGGTTTGAATTGAGGTTCTATCTGAGTCGTGTCAACCTTAGCTCAAAAAATTTTCGAGCTCCAAAAACCTGCTCTACTTGGTCAAAATTCAATTTCAAACCAAGGCAAGTCATGCTTTTCAAGTCAATTTGAATGAACTAACTGGCCTAACTCAACGCATGTACAGCTCTAGTTGTTAGAAAATGGTCCACTTTTGAAGGATTAAAGTCATCCAATGGGTGCCATTTTTTACACATGAACCAGGACAAATGAATGGACAGTCAAAGTTGATGATTGCTTGGATTTAAAAGCTTTGGGTAGGTTTCAACTACCACATGAAGGCGGGCCGCTAGCATTTTTTAAATCAAATATATAAAAGAAAAAGAAAAACCTGGTCCCATAATATAATCATTAGAATCAATAAAGTACGTAAATTCCAAGTAATCTTTCCCTAAAATAATAGTTTTGTTAATACAAGAGCTTTTCTCAGTCCGCGGGCATGTAGAAATGAGCCCAGCTAGATGCCACTCATATGCCAAAGTGGTACACATGCCAAGATTCAAGTTGTCCATTAGATATATGAAAAAAAAAAAACCCCACGATATCACACATAAATCATGTTGGCCCCACAAAGTTTAGTGCTGCAAGAATCAGTTGGGTGCTTATGACTCGGATTAGGTAGTGACCTTTCAACATCAGGGTACTTATTGAAGTTTTGTGGGCCTCACCATGATGTATGATGTATGTATTTTATCCATTTCACCCCTCATTTTAGGGCATGATCCCGAAAGGGCTACTCAAAGCTCAAGTGAACCATGGCATAGGAAACAGTTGGGATTGAATTCATGCTCTTGAAAAAGATTTGTGGGCTACAAACTTTTTGGATTAAGCTGATTTTTATATTTTCCATTCATATAAGTTTATATGACTTTATGGACAGATCGGATGGCAAATAAACGTTGCGATGGGTTTTAAGAAAGTTTCAATGGTGTGTGTCATGATTTCATATCTTCTTATAGTGTTATTTACTATTTATGTCTTAATTTTTTTTAATCATGCCTTAAAAATAAATCATAAAATGAATGGACAATGAGGATAAAATACATACATCGTGGTGGGCCTACAACTTTTTTTTACCCGTACCGGAGGGGTCACTACCGAATCGGAGTCCGGGCCCTACAGGCAATCCACATCCATGATAGATGGCTTGGATCTCAAACGCATTTTGCCACGTAGGCACATGGGTTGGTATATAAATAAGCTCGCTTGTCTATTTTTGTGGGGCTTCCATAGTATAAACTATTCAAATTTCCTCGTGTATAACCTGTGCACAAACATCCAAAATTTTGAATCTTCATTACTTTTTTATATGATTAAACTAATACATTATTAAAAGAAACGAGAGTGCCTTTAAAGAAGAATAAAGGAAATTTAAGTTGAAAGGTGAAGCCGTGTGCTAACATCCCTTTAAAGCCGTATGCTAGACTCCTACCATAACTCATCTCTCCAGCAGCACATGGGACTCATGTTCACGCCATACACACCACCCGAACTGCAGGCCCATTATGAATAGATCATATCCCTAGAATCACGGGAACTAAGAAAATCTTACCATCTCTCATTAATAATTATTAAATGGAAATTATAAGTAAAATAATAATCGGTCCAAATTCCAAGAGTAAAATAATTATGATGGTAGAGGTCTTGTAAAGAGTGCACTTTTTTTTACAGGAAGCAGATTAGGTTTGGCCTTTACTGTAGGGCCCACCTTGATGTATATATTTATATCCACACCGGTCATCTGTTTTGCCCTACCATTTTATGGCATGAGACTAAAAATGAAACATATTTAAATCTTAGGTGGACCATACCATAAAAAACAATGATGATTGAATGCCCCACCATTAAAAACTCTCTAAGGCCCACTATAATCTTTCCATAATCAAATCACTCATAAGGTCATTCATATTAAGATGAACTAAAAACAATAAACATATTAGCTTGGTCCAGAACATATGTCGCCTAAATGAATGTCTCATCACCGTACATTCAATCCTCGTAGTTTCTTGTTGCACCTGCCACATATCGCCCACTTGGGTTCTGAATCTGCCTCATTTTTTTAAAACCTGTCCTAACATTTGGGAAAATGGACGGACGAGATGAATTTCTCAAAAGCATCACAGTGGGCCCAACCTAGCTTCTGACAGCAAGAATTCCAATCCGCATCCCGAGTGTTTTTCATCTTTAACCATTCAATGCTTGTCCGCTGGTCCAATAATCAGATAACAAAATAAGCGTGATTTGTGCGTTCATGATACATGGAAACCACGCATGTAATTTTAAATGCCTGTCTATCATTCATCACACCTCGACAGAGTATATATATATTTTTGTCATAGGAAATAATATATTACGTGCACGGATCTATGATAGTATATGAGATAGGACTTACTAGTTCTCATAAGTGGGCCCATGGTTTGATAATCCAGATCATTCATTTGTTGTGTTCAACCATGGATGGATTTGGTCTCAATCATATCCTTGATTATACAAATTTCAACCTTTTGGTTTGGGCCTATAAATAGACGGTTGAGAAGAGTAATACTACACGGTCCACATTCAATTGAAAAGGGTTCCGAAATTGATTAGTGAGATCTTCCATTCGAAGACATCTTTGGATATTTTACATCCATGGTGGAAGTGGATGGACCAATGGCCTGGATTACCCATCCGTGGCCCGTTGTCATAATTAAGAACCAGTTGGTATGATCCTATTCATCACTCGAGTTTTCTGTGTGTTTGTGTTCGATGTGTACTCGTTGTTATACTTTCTTCTGAACCATTCATTTGCAAGGAGGGGTTGGACAGTTAGGATCTTCCAATCTTGGAGACTTTTGTGGCATCCAGGACCCATGGTGAAATGTCCTAGCCCGAGTGGTAGACTCTAATGAGTTTCAACACCAGGTCTTGGGTTCCAAACCCATAGGTGCTGAAGCGTGGGTGTGTGGTGGGTGCGTGTTTTTTTTTTAAATAAAAAAAGCCCACCATACAAAGGGCCTACATGTTTCAAATCTCACACCATATCAAACGATGGATTTGTTCACTTCGGCTCTAAACATGCAAGATGGGTCCGCCTACTTGCATGGGCCGAAATGTCCTTTGGCTCTTTTATGCCACTCGTGTGTTGTACCTTGTTTATGTCACTTCCTACGAGCCAATTAAAAATAGATGCTTAGTTTTATAAGAGTTGAACAGTGTATTTAAAATTCGTGGAGATATCCAAAGAGGATTTTATAGGTATACCGCCGGTGTATATCGAGCAAGGCCACGTTATGTAGAAAGTAATAGTAGCTGATAAAAATCTAGTTGAGTTGACAAGGAAACTTGGAGTGGTTATGTGTAGGGGTGTACATCGAGTTGAACCGAGTCGAGCTGGCCTCAGCTTGACTCGGATAGAACATTGGCTGACCTTAGCTCGAACTCGGCTCGGCTCAGTCCTTTAGCCTAACTGGCCAGCTCGGCTCAGTTCGATCAGCAGCTCGGGCTGAGTTTGAGCCAAGATCGAGCCGAGTTCATCTTTGAGGCATTTCCACAAACACTTGAACTGCAACTTTAAAATCCTACTATTTTACAAACAGAGGGAATGATTTTACAGGTATTTTATCAAACACTTCTAAGTAACATAAAAACTCCTTAAAAAAAGAAAGAAAAAAGGTATTTGTTGCATGTACAAACCTTACTTACCACCAGCCAAACCTTCCTTGCCACCAGCCACATTTCATTGAGTCATTTTATCAAATAGTTGGTGAGCAACATCAATGGCAAAGTAACCAAGTCATCGAATTGGTTCGATCCAAGTTCGAATCATCTCATTACCTAATCAACCAAACACATGTTCCCAATATCTCTGTATATATATAAATACACCACACAAGCTTTCACTATTGAAAACGAGAGATGGGTGCTTCTCTATTGACACCATCAGTTCCATTGGGAGCTCTGCTACTTGCACTGTCCATTAAGCTTGTGGCCTGAGCTTGCACATGGCGAGTACACAAGCATCGAACTGGATTCGATCCGAGTCGAGTTGAGCTGGGGCCTGCTTGAACTCGGCTCAAACTCATTTTCAAGCTCAAAAAATCAGCTCGACTCGGCTCAAACTCAGCTTCGAACCGAATCGAATCGAGCTTTTTCGAGTCGAGTCGAGCGAGCTAACCGAGCTAGCTCGGTTCGTGTACACCTCTAGTTATGTGTACAGATAACAACCTAAGGAAAGGCTCCAGGAGATCAGTAATGCTAAAATGATTATAACAACATTAGAACATGGGAAGTATCCCTATAAATAGTAGAGGAATGAGTCTCACACCAACGTAACTAGACTAAATCTATCTTTCAATTATTTGTTATTTACATTCCTTAGTGTAATATTTAGTTTTATCTGTCACTTATATTCATTAGAAATTGTAGCAGTAATTATGTAGTTCTTAACTTTACCTGTAATTCGAATATATGCTCATACGCTGAATTCAGTTCAAATAGCAACCAAAGTTTCCCATCCAAAAAGGCGTTCCGCAGTTGTTCTCCATGGTCGACTGTAAGATTTTTCTTTTTTGTTTTATTTGTACTGAAGAGAAAAAGTCATTTCGTATGGAAGACAAAGATGCGACCCATTTTTAGAGGATGAACCCTAATTTCTGATAATCTCCTGATCATCTTAAGCAACGTTGTGCAAGTGGCTGAATAGATGACCAATCTTACTCAATCTCAGTCATATATGATCAATTTCCAACGTATCAACCTATATTAGTGCTTTGGGTCATAATTTTTTAGTTTGAATTGAGTTGCACGTTCAATTCTGGCACGCTCGCACTAATCACGTGATCGAGATTTTATTTTTTTTTATTTTTACACACACACCCGACACACACATCCATGCATGCTGTAGTGGGATTTCACCAATTATGGGTTTCGAACCCAAGACCACGTGATCGAGATTAAAATAACAACAACAATGTGTACAATTGAATGACTTGTACCTGACAAATTTCCAAATGAATCATTATCAAAGGAAATTTGACCAAAATGGCCTCGTGTTATCACCAAAGGCACCAAAAAACAACATTTTCAAATATATTCTTTCTATGGTCTTGAGTGCCTTTTTAAATTAATAAAAGAAAGAAACTGCCCTATGCATGGAGCGTCATGCCATTGAAGCAGGAGAGAAGCAAATTGCCCATACCATGTAAACTCTATGAGGCCCACTATGGTGTTTGTGAGAAATCCACACCATCCACATGTTTTACCAAATTATTTAATGCAATGAGCCCTAAATTGAGGCAAATCCAAAGCTCAAGTAGGACACACAATAGAAAACGGTTGATATTGTACTCCCATGGTTGAAACATTTGTGGAGCTGTAGAAGCTTTAGTTGAGGCTAATATCTTTGTTCTTTCAGTTTATCCCAGTGGAAATGACCTCATGAATATTGGAGTCACTTTATGAATAGTTTGGATTGCATATAAATATCACGGTGGAGCTTAGAAAGGTTTGAACGATAGTCAATCTGTTTTCACTATTTCCTGTCATATCGCCCAATTGACTTTTTCGGATCTACCAAATTTTTTTGTCCCATGTCTTAACATGATCTAACAAAACAAAATGGATGGGCAAAGTGGATTTCTCACAAACATCATGGTGGGCTTAACATAGCTTTTGATGGCAGGTAGGGTTGTACACGAACCGGACTAGCCCGGTTAACTCACTTGACTCGGCCCGACCCGAAACTGAGTTCAGTCCGAGACGGGCCATTTTCTTCAGCTTGAAACTGAGTTTGGGCCGAGTTCGAACGGTCCCAGTTCGGCCCGACTCGTTCCAAAACCTGACTCGACCTGGCCTAACTCGGCCGTATATATATTCTAAATCCTTACCCTAACCATTTGACACAGAGAAGTGAGAACGCCGCCTGACCCTAAATCCTAAAACTCTCTCTCTCTCTCTCTCTCTCTCTCTCTCTCTCTCTCTCTCTCTCTCTCTCTCTCTCTCTCTCTCTCTCTCTCTCTCTCGACTTCTAGGATAGTTCTTCGCTCATCTTTGAAGTGACAGTGACTCATCCTCCTCACAGATGTCATAGATTTACAACAATCCAGGCCGTCCAAATCGTGGGTCCCTTTGTAGATGGAGCAGGACCAAAACTGGCCCAAACTTGCCCGATTACTGACCGGGTCGAGTTCGGGCTAGACATGTTGTCCCTGTGACCGGGCTGAGTCGGGTTCAGGCTGGGTTTGACTGGTGACTGGGCTGGGCCGGGTTGAGCCCAGTTCGACTTGGTTCGGCCCAATGTACACCCCTAATGGCAAGAACTTCCTGCGAAAGGCATTTATTGGAAATTTATGTCCATGCGGATTGTGTACCACCTCAACAAGACTTGTCAGGTACTCTGTGGGGCCACTATGATATATATTTTATCCACATCATCCATCCATTTTGAAAGATCATTTTAGGCCATGATCCCAAAAATAAGGCATATCAAATGATTTAGTGGGTCACACCATAGAAAGTAGTGAGATTAAAAATCCATCATTGATAACTTTGTAGGGGCCACAATTTTTTGATCAAGTTGATACTTATGTTTTTCCTTCATATATGCCTATAAGGGCTAGTTTGGGTAACCGCAGTAGGGCGTATTACGATGGATGGGATCCGCTAATCCCTGATGTGATGGACGGACTCGTGTTTGGATGGCGTCCGTCTCTCCACGATTTAAGAAGCTCTGATAGGTGCAATGGAGTCGGTGGGATTTTGAAATCCCACCGAGATACGCCTCTCGATCTTTCGTATTAGGAAGCGTCGTAATGATTAACTCAGTACGCTAAACTCTTCGGGGCCCACCGTCATACATATATTTTATCCACTCCGTCCATCCTTTTTACCAGATAATTTTAGGGATTTATCCAAAAAATGAAGCATATCCAAAGCGTAAGTAGAATACACCACCAGAAACAATTTGAATTGAAATTCTACCATTGAAAAGTTCTTAGGCGCCACAAAAGTTTTAGATCAAGCTGATATTTGTGATTTCCCTTCATCCATGTCTGTGTGATCTTATGAATATCTTGGCTAACAAATAAACATCACTGGGGTCCTTAGAAGGGTATCAACAGAGGAAATCAATACTTCCACTCTTTCCTGTGGTATTGTCCACTTGAGATTTGGATATGCTTCAATTTTAGGATCAACGACTAAAATGATCTGTAAAAACGTATGAACGGTGTGGATAAATATCATGCACTCAAGGTGGGCCCAACAGAGTTTACTTAGTACGATAAGGGCAAACTGAGTAACTCAATACACAATCTGATTTCTTTGTATCCCTTGAGACGCACCCCTTTCCTTCCCAAGCATGGAAAGATCTAGATACGATGTGGGTAGTTGGAGTTGAGGAAGTGACTTTTTTTTTGGGGAAAGATCCATCAATGATGGGCCATCAAATCAATGGCTTAAATCAACTAGCCATGGGACCCATGTGTAGAAAAATGTTGCACAAACAAGAAACTCTGACTCCTGTATTAAAAAAATCCTCATGTGTATGGGATTCTGTGTGCCTGAGTGCATATATTCTGTGATGTGTATGTAAAATCCAAACCGTGCATCAGGCCAGCCTTCACATGAGAACAGTAAATCCCGAGAATCATCTCTATAAAAACCTCAGGTGGGACACACAGAGAAAGCCTAAAACTTATATATTCAGGTACTGTGGCACACCTAAATTTTGAAAGTGTTGAGGGTCGAATATTTCATATTAGACCCCATTTATTATATGATTTTATTAACATGATACTGTTTAATGCCTGATTTTAATCGTGTTTATGATGCAAGGTGAATCTAGGAGCATGAACTGGAAAGGAGGTTAAAAGCGTAGATTTAACGCTCTGGCATCACCAAGGCATTAGAGGGGACTACATGGGATCAAGATGGAGGATTCACACGCCGGATATAAAAGAAATTTCAGCCGTTCACCTTTAAATGGCCTGAAATTGGTGTAGAATGCAAGATCACAAGGTTGCCGCCATCAGATTGACATGAAACTTCATACATGTCTTGGGGACCATAAATGAACCGTACATGTTGAATTGTAGCCCCTGGAGCCTTGTGAAAGTGGCTCAATTTACAGATCATCCCATAAAATCATGATTTGGGGCCCACCTGAGATCTGCATATGCTTCAATTTTGGTCACAACCGTTAAAATGATATAAGAAAACAGATGATCGGATCAGATTTCTCGGAATCATCACCGTGGACCCCACCTGTGTTGAGTGTACATAGTGCACTCTTGCACTAGCTGTGCACCGGTCCTAAACTTATGGTCCAAGTCAGGTTTGACCGACTCAATTCAAAAACGGCAACAGCCGTTTCCAGAGAGAAAACGCACCGATCGTCGGTTGCTGTTGTGGGCCCTACCCATTGTCCATATGAACAATCCAAACTTTTCATCAGATTCCTAAATGCTCAGTCACCTTCGCCTAGGTGGAAAAATTGCGAAAGGCAGTGAGGATCAGATCTTAACCGTTCAAACACCAGACGAACAGTTGGGTGAGATCTCTGGTGGACCACACTTGAATCAACCAAATCTTGGCATGCCCGAACGGTTTTTCGGCCTGATGCCAATGGACGGTGTGGATTTCCCAACCGAAGTTAATCATGGGCCTCGCTAGAAGCACAGCGGAAGAAATCCGCTTTTCTCTATTTACGCAAGCAACGGACGCTGATTCGCGTAGAGGGCCTACACCGTCCATCACATGGACGATCAGGACCGTCTATTTGATCCAGAGGTCGGGCTTAAACCTCGCCTAGGTGTCCTTTTGACACCATGAAAGCAATTGTAAAATCTTTGCTGTTAAACGCAAGATTGACAACGGAATGAAAGATTAAGTGGGCCGCGTCAAAAGACGTCCAAAACTATCCATATCCGGCCAAAATTTCTAGCTGCACAAGATGAACGGAGTGGATTTTGCAAAATGGTAGTGAACAGGGACCCACCATCAGCCAGCGCAAAGGTGCACCGGCTCTATTACGCAGTCCCGGGAAATCTGAATTTTTCAGACGGTTGTGCATCCACGGTTTAGGTTTTTGCCTTGATCTGAACCGTCTAAATGATAGAGAGGAGAGATATATCCACATCCACGCTGGCAAATTTGATCAGAAGATGAACCTCAGGCCCCATGAAGTCTCTGATCACCGGCTACATAAGCTGCAACGCTTATTCTGCCGGTTCCTGATTGTAAATGGAAATCAGTTCTCAGGCTGCGTAAGGCTTTACGCACAGGCTCTCCACGACCGCCTCGGTTGCTTATAAAGAGAAGGACGGCTAGAACGTGAAAGGGGAAGAGAAGAGAAGGAGACAAGGACAGAGAGAAGAGTTTGGATTTATTATTATTTTTTTCTATTTTCTTTCTATGACTTACATGGAGATCAATCCATCCATGTCAGGCTAAACCTCTTAGCTAGGGCTAAGAGGTGAAGCTTGTAGTGAGATGGGAGAATTTATGCTTGTGACTTTTGTGTAAACTGAATGGATTTTGATTTAATTTCATTATAGAAATATTTTTAGTTTTTAATGGCCTGTTGTGACTGAAATTACAATGGATCTGCGATGGCTTTGAGTATTTCTATTTTCTTTCCATGTTTATGATGTCAGGAGGCACTTTGTTCACCATAGTCTCCTGGGCATGGTCGGATGTCAGTACCCTTCCTAACCTTCATACATGTGATTGGTTGGTAATTAGTTTAATTCTGTTGTTTGCTATAGTCATTTGGGCATGTTTGGTGATGGAATCCATTCTAATTCATATATCTTTCATCTCTTGAAAACTAGATCAATGACAGTTCAGTTAATTTACATGATTCATGAAACAGGCATAAGATCTCCCTGATTTCTACAAGTGGATCCTCTGAATCCCTAGTTTCCTTTCCTCTGAAGTTCTTATGTTTTAGATTCAGTATTCCACAATTATTCCTTAAATGACATTTAATTTAGATTCCATCTTATTCTAGTTCTAGTTCTAGTTAATTTTAGATTACGTTCAGGTTTTAGTCCCTTGGGATTCGACCTCGGTCTTACCGAGTTTATTACTACATCACAACCCTGCACTTGGGGAGTGAACAAGTTTTTGGCGCCGTTGCCGGGGACTGGCGGCTATGTTTATCTGAAATTAATTAGTTTTAGGATTAGTTTAAAATTAGATTTTCTTTTTAAAATTTTCTAATTCTAGGGTTAGAAGCTTAGTTATTTTCCTTTTTAGAAACTTTTCCTAACTTTAGAAATTTCCTATTTTAGTATTGAATTCTTCATTCTATCTGATTCTTAGAACTAACCCAATTTTTCTGTTTTGTAGGCCTCTGAGATAGTTTTTAAATTGGTAAATTCTTCCTTTCTATTCTAGATTTAGATTAAGATTTATTTCTTCTTTTTAGTGAGTTTCTAATTCTAATTCTTTTAAGAATCCTAACCTTATTTCTTGCTTTAGAGTTTTTCTATAAGTTTTTTTTTGTTTAGGAACTAACTTATTTGTTTTGTAGGAAACTTCTAATTTAGTAAACTCTTTCTAATTTCTACTTTCTTTGGAATTTTTTTTTCTTTTCTTTAGAAATTAGTTTACTTTTAATTAGGAATTCTATAATTTTAGACTTTCTATTCTTAGAAACTAACTTGTTTTGTCTATTCTGTAGGTTCTTAACCTAGGACTTCAATTTTGGTAACTTCTTTCCATCTCTCCCTTTTATCTTCTAGATTTCTACTTCTTCTTTTCTCTTAGGTCTAGGTTAGAATTTAAATCGAGGGATAAGTGTGTTTTATGCCCAAGTGGGCACGCGACAACACTCGACGTCTCGTGACTGAAAGAGGATTAGTTGAGGGGTTGACTGTCCATCGTAGGACTAGACACCACTTGAATTTCCCCGAGTTAGTTGAAGTTATGGCTGAAAATTAACCTCAAGCACTAACCCAACCTAGGGTAGAGGAAGTATAAGCTGAGAATGAGGTGCATCAGGCACCCTCGCCTCGTACTTTACGAGATTATTTACAACCGGCAGGGTGAGTACGCCCTCATGCATGATTTTTTCTGAGAATACAGGACATATGGACATCAAGCCAGGGGTTATCCAACTCCTTCTAAAGTACCATGGCCTTGAGTCTGAAGAACCGTATCTACATCTGAAAGAGTTCGAAGAAATTATATGCACCTTATACTTTCCTAATGTATCTGAGGATACAATTAGGTTAAAAGTCTTTCCATTTTCCTTGAAAGAAAAAGCCAAGACATGGTTACATTAACTGCGTCATAAATCCATTGGCACATGGAATGATATGCAGAGGGAATTTATAAAGAAAATTTTCCCACACCATAAAATGATTACCCTCAAAAGAGCAATCATGAATTTCGCCCAAAAGGAAGATGAAACATTCTTCCAATGTTGGGAAAGGTTCAGGGATCTGGTCAATTCATGCCCACAACACGGCTTTGAAACATGGCGCATTACGAATTTCTTCTATGATGGGCTAACATCTTCCATGCGCTAAATGGTCGAGACAATGTGTAACGGAGAATTCATTAATAAAAATATCGACGAGGTATGGGATTACCTCGATGTCTCGCTGAAAAAACAACAATCATGGGACTATTATCCAAAGACGAACACTACATCTAGGCTGACTCATTCAAAGGAAAAGGACGGAGTATATCTCCTGAAAGAGGATGATGATCTTAACGCTAAGGTGGCTAATCTTATCAGAAAATTCGAGGCCATAGAATTGAAGAAGGATAAGGTTAATGAAATTGTTTGCAGCATTTGTGATTGCAACATTCACACAACTGAAAATTGTCCTCCAATACCTACCTTTCGAGAAATGTTGAATGAACAATCTAATGCCGTAAATAACTATCAAAGACCTTTCAATGGACCTACCTCCAACACGTATAATCCTGGTTGAAAAAATCATCCAAATTTCAGTTCGAGGAATGGACCAACGGCTACACCTCAAGGTTTCCTAAACCAAAATCCAACTCAGGAGAAACCTCAAGAGGATTTGGTTCTAAAGCACTTTCAAAAGCAAGAGCTTTTCAATCAAGGTATGATACAAGCCTTTCAAGACCTTACAAAAGTAATACATGAACTTAATGCCGAAAATACGATTGGAAACAAGGGGAGCTTCCCAGCTCAATCTCTTCCCAATCCTAAACCGCAATATGAAGTTAGTGACCCAAGTTCTTCAAATCAAATGGGGCACGCTAAATCCATCACCACTCTTAGGAGTGGGAAGGTTATTGATAAAACCCTTCCGATTAGGCCCGAAAAGCCTCAAGAACCAGAAGAGGACAACAACGATGGATCTAGTGATGCCCCACAAAAATTTGAATCGGAACCTCTAGAGAAGCCAGTTGATCCGTTCCCCCCACGGTTGGTTGCACCAAAACGTCTCTCTCACTCTCAGGATATCCTAGAGGTGTTGAAACAAGTGAAAGTCAACATTCCTCTACTTGATGTCGTAAAACAGATACCTTTATATGCCAAATTCCTAAAGGACTTATGCATGACCAAACGACGGCAAGGTGTTCAAAAGAAGATTTCCTTAACTGAGAAAGTGAGTGCCGTCCTAAAACAAGATGTGCCACAAAAATTCAAAGATCCAGGTTACCCAACCATATCATGTATAATCGAAAACTATCGAATTGATCACGCACTTCTTGACTTAGGAGCTAGCGTCAATCTAATTCTCTACTCGGTATATCAACAGTTAGGTTTGGGTGAATTAAAATCCACCCGGACCATTCTACAACTTGCTGACCGCTCTGTTCGTGTACCAAGAGGGATAATCGAGGATGTGTTGGTCCAGGTTGATAGATTTTACTACCCTTTAGATTTTATCATCTTGGACACCGAACCCATCAATGACACGAGCACTCATATTCCCGTCATTCTTGGTCGCCCATTCCTGTCCACTTCAAATGTAATTATCAATTGCAGGAATGGTGTCGTGACTATGTCTTTTGAAAATTTGACATTGGAATCGAATATCTTTTTCAATAACGGCAACAACTCAGAGGATGATGATGATTTTCACGATATTAACATGATTGATTATTTTGTGGAAGATAGAATACCTCTCACCTTATCCTCTGATCCTCTAGAGACGTGCCTGGTCCACTCCCATGGTCTTGATGATGATATAATTAGGAAGACGTGTGCCATGCTTGATACTACACCGGTACTTGAAGTTAACCGGTGGAGACCACAAATTGAAGAGTTGTCCCAAACTGATGTAGTGCCTCTACCATCTAACCTCAAGCCACCGAAGCTTGACCTAAAATCTTTGCCTTCTGATTTAAAATATGTGTATATAGGTCAAGATGAGACATACCCAGTGGTGATCTCTGCCCACCTGGAGAAAGAACATGAGAGTATGCTCATATCTACTCTCATTGAGCATAAGGGAGCTCTTGGATGGATGATAGCAGACCTCAAAGGAATTAACTCATCGATTTGTACTCACCGCATATATCTTGAGGATAATGCAAAGGCTGTTCGGCAATCACAACATACACTAAATCCAAACATGAAGGAAGTGGTTAAGGCCGAGGTTCTTAAACTATTGGATGTGGGTATCATATACCCTATATCCGATAGTCAATGGGTGAGTCCAACTCAGGTGGTTCCTAAAAAGTCTAGGATCACCATCGTAGCCAATGCCAATAATGAACTCGTGCCGACCAGAATTACTACTGGTTGGAGAATGTGCATTGACTACAGAAAACTGAATACCGTCACAAGGAAAGACCACTTTTCTTTGCCTTTCATTGATCAAATCTTGAAAAGGCTAGCTGGACATTCCTATTATTGTTTCCTTGATGGGTATTCAGAGTATAATCAAATTGAAATCACCCCTAAAGACCAGGAAAAGACCACATTTACATGTCCCTATGGCACCTTTGCTTATAGAAGGATGTCATTCGGGCTATGTAATGCCCATGCCACCTTTCAGTGATGCATGATGAGTATCTTTTCTGACATGGTGGAAAAATATTTAGAGGTCTTCATGGATGATTTCTCTGTTTTCGGTTCATCTTTCAGCGAGTGCTTAACGAGTCTTAAATGTGTGCTGAAAAGATGTGAAAAAAAAATTAGTACTTAATTAGGAGAAGTGTCAATTCATGGTTCAAAAGGGAATTGTCCTTGGGCATATCATCTCGTCCAAGGGAATTGAGGTAGATAAGGCAAAGATCGACCTTATCTCTAACCTACCTCCACCTAAGAAATCAGAGACGTGCGATGCTTCTTAGGACACGCAGGATTTTACAGACGATTCATAAAGGACTTTAGTCTCCTCTCTCATTCTTTATGTAATCTTCTTCAAAAGGATACACCATACGAGTGGACTGAGAAATGCCAAGAAGCTTTCACTAAGCTTAAGGGCATGTTAACCATTGCACCTATCATGGAGCCACCCGACTGGAGTCTTCCTTTTGAACTTACGTGCGACGCCTTTGATTATACTCTTGGAGCGGTTCTAGGCCAGAGAAAAGATAAGCGGCCTTACGTCATTCATTGCGCTAGTAGGATTCTAAATTCTGCCCAAGTGACCTATTCAACTACGGAAAAGGAACTCTTAGCCGTAGTATTCGCTTTGGACAAATTTAGGTCCCACCTGATCGGATCCACGATCATTATCTACACAGATTACGTGGCACTTAAGTATCTTCTTTCTAAGAATGATTCTAAGCCCCGCCTGATATGATAGATCCTTCTACTCCAAGAATTCGATTTAAAAATTAAAGATAAAGAGGGAGTAGAGAACATAGTGACCGATCATCTCTCTCGCCTTAATACCTCTGATTCCCTTGAGACTACCCATATTAATAATATGTTCCCTGATAAACAATTATTCAGAGTCTCCCATTCACCTTGGATCGCTGATATTGTTAATTATCTTGCTACAGGTTCCATACCGACACACTGGACGTCACAAGATAAGAAGAAATTCTTTACCAAGGTAAGTAACTTTTTCTGGGACGATCCATATTTGTTTAAATATTGCCCAGACCAAATCTTAAGGAGATGTGTGCCAGACGATGAGCATCAAAGTGTCATCTCCTTCTGTCACTCACAGGCCTGTGGTGGTTACTTTTCTGCTAAAAAGACCACGGTCAAGATTCTACAGTGTGGCTTTTACTGGCCCACTATGTTCAGGGACACTCATGAGTTTTATAAGGCCTGTGAGCACTGTCAGAAATTGGGAGCAATGTCCCGTCGAAATATGATGCCCTTGAATCCCATCCTTATCATAGAAGCATTTGATTGTTGGGGCATTGATTTCATAGGACCTTTCCCCCAATCATTTGGAAATTTATATATTTTGCTCGCCGTAGTTATGTCACTAAATGGGTCGAAGCAATTCCGTGCCACAACAATGGCCATCGCACGGTCATTAACTTCTTAAAAGAAAACATCCTGTCGTGGTTCGGAACGCCTCAAGCCATTATTAATGATGGGGGCTTACACTTTTGCAATAGACCATTCGAGAGCTTAATGAAGAAATACGGTATCTCTCATAAGGTGAGCACCCCATACCATACACAGACAAGTGGACAAGCCGAGATTTCTAATAGAGAGATCAAACATATTCTATAGAAAATGATTAATCCTGATCGTAAGGATTGGTCAATCCGATTGATCGATGCCTTATGGGCATACCGTACTTCTTTTAAAACCCCTATTGGAACATCTCCCTTTAGACTTATCTATGGGAAGGCTTGTCACTTGCCTGTGGAGTTGGAACATAAAGCATACTGGGTGATCAAAAATCTAAATTTCAATCTGGACAACACTGGCTCGCTACGCAAACTTCAATTAAATGAACTTGAAGAAATCCGGAATGATGCATATGAGAACTCGAGAATTTACAAGGACAGGATGAAGGCGTTTCATGACCAACATGTTCTACGGAAATCATTCATGCCTGGTCAGAAAGTTCTTTTTTATGACTCTCGATTACATCTCTTTCCGGATAAGCTTCGATCTCGTTGGACCGACCCTTACATTGTGGTCACTGCCTATTCTCATGGGGCTGTTGAGATAAGAGATCCCGATAATGGTAGGGAGTTTAAAGTAAATGGACATCAATTAAAATCATTTGTCGAGACATTTGATTCAGAGGACATGTCCATGCCTCTGACTGCTCCTGTTTATCAGGATTGATCTCCTAGTTTGATGGAGGTATAGGTAGGTTTATCGCTTTCATAGGACTAGGGTAGTTTGTTTTATTTGTCTGGCTGAAGACGGTAAATTTAACGCTCCTGGGAGGCAACCCAGCTTTTCATTTCATTTTCCTAGTTAGATGATCGATTCAATGTTTGTGGGTAACATTACTGCAAACCCTCACGAGACTACAACTCGTCCACTAGGGGTAACTTAGGGGTTTAAAGGCTTGTTGCATACGTTAAATGCAATCGAGAGCACCTGCGAAAGTGGTATAGGTAGGAGCATATTTTTATTATTTTTGTTTTACTTTCTGTCTCGTACTGACTTGCTCTCTCCTAGCGATCTCTTGAAAAATCTCTCTCGATTCGTTATCCAGGTACTATCTTCCCATCACTTCTCATTTACCTTCGTTGTCTCATGTGCATTACATGCTCATATCTTTTACATTGAGGACAATATAGATTTTAGGTTGGGGGTGGGAGATTAGGTAACCCAATCAGTATTTTCTTGATCTTGAGCAAAAATTGTGAAAATTTTTAAATTTTTCTGAGAATTTTTATGAATTCAAAGTCATTTTGATAGATATCCTGGATTTATAAGTTCAAGATAAGTGATGTTGATAATTTCAGACTCTGGGATTTAGTATTTGTTAAATTTCGTAGTTAAGATCGAGTTATTAATCCATGATTAGAAGTTGTAAATATTGATTGAGTCATGATTTCACATGCTATATCTCGCTTTCACATTAAGGTTTCAGTCTGATATTGAAGGGTTAACTTGGTAATCACTAAGCATGTAAGGAAACCGCTTGAAATTTTCCCGTCATGATCCATTAAAGGAAAAAAAGAGAAAAAATAGATACCTTAGGAAGGGTTGGGAGAATAATCTTCACCATTAGTTTGCTCCCTATAGGTGAGGAATTGATTTTTCGTGAATAATATGAGTTGGGTGTACAATCTTTGCTGTAGGTTTGCTCCCTATTGGTGAGGATTTAATTCTCAGTCTTGGCATTTCATTTAATAGAAAAATCAAAAGATGATCTTTGAAGCAAGTTCTAGTTTTTACAAATTCCCTTGTTGATTGCCAATAATAACCTGCAATAGAGAAGTTAATTTTAATGATGGTAAGCCGGGTTTACTCTATGCACTCATGGAACTCAATGTTTAGAAGATTCTCTAATTGATGGATTAATACTTCAACTTAATTATGTGGTTTACTGTGTGATTGAGTCTATGAGAGAATAATGTCCAACACTCATGAATCTTAGATTTCTCGTATCTGAATTGTCTTTCATAAATCACTCGAGTTCA
Source organism: Magnolia kwangsiensis (assembly GCA_037074715.1). Lineage (NCBI taxonomy): Eukaryota > Viridiplantae > Streptophyta > Magnoliopsida > Magnoliales > Magnoliaceae > Magnolia > Magnolia kwangsiensis. Next base: position 107,393,344 of record CM073581.1, read on the forward strand.
TAGAAATCGTCCTATAATTTTCAACTTACTTTTTGCATACCTTGCTCGGGACTAGCAAGATGCTGTTTGGGGGTTGTGTTGAGGGTCGAATATTTCATATTAGACCCCATTTATTACATGATTTTATTAACATGATACTGTTTAACGCCTGATTTTAATCGTGTTTATGATGCAAGGTGAATCTAGGAGCATGAACTGGAAAGGAGGTTAAAAGCGTAGATTTAACACTCTGGCATCACTAAGGCATTAGAGGGGACTACATGGGACCAAGATCGAGGATTCACACACTGGAGATCAAAGAAATTCCAGCCGTTCACCTTTAAATGGCCCGAAATTGGTATAGAATGCAAGATCACAAGGTTGCCGCCATCAGATTGACATGAAACTTCATACATGTCTTGGGGACCATAAATGAACCGTACATGTTGAATTGTAGCCCCTGGAGCCTTGTGAAAGTGGCCCAATTTACAGATTAGCACATAAAATCATGATTTAGGGCCCACCTGAGATCTGCATATGCTTCAATTTTTGTCCCAAACGTTAAAAGGATATAAGAAAACAGATGGTCGGATCAAATTTCTCGGAATCATCACCGTGGACCCCACCTGTGTTGAGTGTACATAGTGCACTCTTGCACTAGCTGTTCACCGGTCCTAAACTTGTGGTCCAAGTCAGGTTTGACCGACTCAATTCAAAAACGGCAACAGCCGTTTCCAGCGAGAAAACGCACCGATCGTCGGTTGCTATTGTGGGCCCTACCCATTATCCATATGAACAATCCAAACTATTCATCAGATTCCTAAATGCTCAGTCACCTTCGCCTAGGTGAAAAAATTACGAAAGGCAGTGAGGATCAGATCTTAACCGTTCAAACACCAGACGAACGGTTGGGTGAGATCTCTGGTGGACTACACTTGAATCAACCAAATCTTGGCATGCCCGAACGGTTTTTTGGCCTGATGCCAATGGACGGTGTGGATTTCCCAACCGAAGTTAATCATGGGCCTCGCCAGAAGCACAGCGGAAGAAATCCGCTTTTCTCTGTTTACGCAAGCAACGGACGCTGATTCGCGTAGAGGGCCTACACCATCCATCACATGGAAGATCAGGACCGTCTATTTGATCCAGAGGTCGGGCTTACACCTCGCCTAGGTGTCCTTTTGACACCATGAAAGCAATTGCAAAATCTTTGTCGTTAAATGCAGGATTGACGACGGAATGAAAGATTAAGTGGGCCGCGTCAAAAGATGTCGAAAACTATCCATATCCGACCAAAATTTCGAGCTGCACAAGATGAACGGAGTGGATTTTGCAAAATGGTAGTGAACAGGGACCCACCATCAGCCAGCGCAAAGGTGCGCCGGCTCTGTTACGCAGTCCCGGGAAATTCAGATTTTTCAGACGGTTGTGCATCCACGGTTTAGGTTTTAGCCTTGATCTGAACCATCTAAATGATAGAGAGGAGAGATTTATCCACATCCACGCTGGCAGATTTGATCAGAAGATGAACATCAGGCCCCATGAAGTCTCTAATCACCGGCTACATAAGCTGCAACGCTTATTCTGCCGGTTCCTGATTGTAAATGGAAATCAGTTCTCAGGCTGCGTAAGGCTTTACGCACATGCTCTCCACGACCGCCTCGACTGCTTATAAAGAGAAGGACGGCTAGAACGTGAAAGGGGAAGAGAAGAAAAGGAGACAAGGACAAAGAGAAGAGTTTGGATTTATTATTTATTTTTTCTATTTTCTTTCTATGACTTACATGGAGATCAATCCATCCATGTTGGGCTAAACCTCTTAGCTAGGGCTAAGAGGTGAAGCTTGTAGTGAGATGGGAGAATTTATGTTTGTGTCTTTTGTGTAAACTGAATGGATTTTGATTTAACTTCATTATAGGAATATTTTTAGTTTTTAATGGCCTGTTGTGACTGAAATTACAATGGATCTGCGATGGCTTTGAGTATTTCTATTTTCTTTCCATGTTTATGACGTCAGGAAGCACTGTTGTTCACCATAGTCTCCTGGGCATGGTCGGATGTCAGTACCCTTCCTAACCTTCATATATGTGATTGGTTGGTAATTAGTTTAATTCTGTTGTTTGCCATAGTCTCTTGGGCATGTTTGGTGATGAAATCCATTCTAATTCATATACCTTTCATCTCTTGAAAACTAGATCAATGACAGTTCAGTTAATTTACATGATTCATGAAACAGGCATAAGATCTCCCTGATCTCTACAAGTGGATCCTCTGAATCTCTAGTTTCCTTTCCTCTGAAGTTCTTATGTTTTAGATTCAGTATTCCACAATTATTCCTCAAATTATATTTAATTTAGATTCCATCTTATTCTAGTTCTAGTTCTAGTTAATTTTAGATTACGTACAGGTTTTAGTCCCTTGGGATTCGACCTCGGTCTTACCGAGTTTATTACTACATCACAACCCTGCACTTGAGGAGTGAACAAGTTTTTGGCGCCGTTGCCGGGGACTGGCGGCTATGTTTATCTGAAATTAATTAGTTTTAGGATTAGTTTAAGATTAGATTTTCTTTTTAAAATTTTCTAATTCTAGGGTTAGAAGCTTAGTTATTTTCCTTTTTAACTTTAGAAATTTCCTATTTTAGTGTTGGATTCTTCATTCTATCTGATTCTTAGAACTAACCCAATTTTTCTGTTTTGTAGGCCTCTGAGATAGTTTTTAAATTGGTAAATTCTTCCTTTCTATTCTAGATTTAGATTAAGATTTATTTCTTCTTTTTAGTGAGTTTCTAATTCTAATTCTTTTAAGAATCCTAACCTTATTTCTTGCTTTAGAGTTTTTCTATAAGTTTTTTTTTGTTTAGGAACTAACTTATTTATTTTGTAGGAAACTTCTAATTTCTACTTTCTTTGGAATTTTTTTTTCTTTTCTTTAGAAATTAGTTTACTTTTAATTAGGAATTCTATAATTTTAGACTTTCTATTCTTAGAAACTAACTTGTTTTGTTTGTTCTGTAGGTTCTTAACATAGGACTTCAATTTTGGTATTTTCTTTCCATCTCTTCCTTTTATTTTCTAGATTTCTACTTCTTCTTTTCTCTTAGGCATAGGTTAGAATTTAAATCGAGGGATGAGTGTGTTTTATGCCCAAGTGGGCACGCGACAACACTCGACGTCTCGTGACTGAAGGAGGATTAGTTGAGGGGTTGACTGTCTATCGTAGGACTAGACACCACTTGAATTCCCCCGAGTTAGTTGAAGTTATGGCTGAAAATCAACCTCAAGCACTACCCCAACCTATGGTCGAGGAAGTATAAGCTGAGAATGAGGTGCATCAGGCACCCTCGCCTCGTACTTTACGAGATTATTTACAACCGGCAGGGGTGAGTACGCCCTCATGCATGATTTTTTCTGAGAATACAGGACATATGAACATCAAGCCAGGGGTTATCCAACTCCTTCTAAAGTACCGTGGCCTTGAGTCTGAAGAACCGTATCTACATCTGAAAGAGTTCGACGAGATTATATGCACCTTATACTTTCCTAATGTATCTGAGGATACAATTAGGTTAAAACTCTTTCCATTTTCCTTAAAAGAAAAAGCCAAGACGTGGTTACATTAACTGCGTCCTAAATCCATTGGCACATGGAATGATATGCAGAGGAAATTTGTAAAGAAAATTTTCCCACGCCATAAAATGATTACCCTCAAAAGAGCAATCATGAATTTCGCCCAAAAGGAAGATGAAACATTCTTCCAATGTTGGGAAAGGTTCAGGGATTTGGTCAATTCATGCCCACAACACGGCTTTGAAACATGGCGCATTACGAATTTCTTCTATGATGGGCTAACATCTTCCATGCGCTAAATGGTCGAGACAATGTGTAACGGAGAATTCATTAATAGAAATGTCGACGAGGTATGGGATTACCTCGATGCCTCGCTGAAAAAACAACAATCATGGGATTATTACCCAAAGACGAACACTACGTCTAGGCTGACTCATTCAAAGGAAAAGGGCGGAGTATATCTCCTGAAAGAGGATGATGATCTTAACGCTAAGGTGACTAATCTTACCAGAAAAGTCGAGGCCATAGAATTGAAGAAGGATAAGGTTAATGAAGTTGTTTGCGGCATTTGTGATTGCAACATTCACACAACTGAAAATTGTCCTACAATACCTGCCTTTCGAGAAGTATTGAATGAACAATCTAATGTCGTAAATAACTATCAAAGACCTTTCAATGGACCTACCTCCAACACGTATAATCCTGGTTGAATAAATCATCCAAATTTCAGTTCAAGGAATGGACCAGCGGCTACACCTCAAGGTTTCCTAAACCAAAATCCAACTCGGGAGAAACCTCAAGAGGATTTGGTTCTAAAACACTTTCAAAAGCAAGAGCTTTTCAATCAGGGTATGATGCAAGCCTTTTAAGACCTTACAAAAGTAATACATGAACTTAAGGTTGAAAATACGATTGGAAACAAGAGGAGCTTCCCAGCTCAACCTCTTCCCAATCCTAAACCGCAATATGAAGTTAGTGACCCAAGCTCTTCAAATCAAATGGGGCACGCTAAATCCATCACCACTCTTAGGAGTGGGAAGGTTATTAATAAAACCCTTCCGATTAGGCCCGAAAAGCCTCAAGAACCAGAAGAGGACAACAATGATGGTTCTAGTGATGCCCCATAAAAATTTGAATCAGAACCTCTAGAGAAGCCAGTTGCTCCGTTCCCCCAACGGTTGGTTGCACCAAAACATTTCTCTCACTCTCAGGATATCCTAGAGGTATTGAAACAAGTGAAAGTCAACATTCCTCTACTTGATGTCGTAAAACAGAGACCTTTATATGCCAAATTCCTAAAGGACTTATGCACGACCAAACGACGGCAAGGTGTTCAAAAGAAGATTTCCTTAACTGAGAAACTGAGTGGCGTCCTAAAACAAGATATGCCACAAAAATTCAAAGATCCCGGTTACCCAACCATATCATGTGTAATCGAAAACTATCGAATTGATCACACACTTCTTGACTTAGGAGCGAGCGTCAATCTAATTCCCTACTCGGTATATCAACAGTTAGGTTTAGGTGAATTAAAACCCACCCGGACCATTCTACAACTTGCTGACCGCTCTGTTCGTGTTCCAAGAGGGATAATCGAGGATGTGTTGGTCCAGGTTGATAGATTTTACTACCCTATAGATTTTATCATCTTGGACACCGAACCCATCAATGACACGAGCACTCATATTCCCATCATTCTTGGTCGCCCATTCCTGTCGACTTCAAATGTAATTATCAATTGCAGGAATGGTGTCATGACTATGTCTTTTGAAAATTTGACATTGGAATCGAATATCTTTTTCAATAACGGCAACAACTCAGAGGATGATGATGATTTTCACGATATTAACATGATTGATTCTTTTGTGGAAGATAGAACACCTCTCACCTTATCCTCTGATCCTCTAGAGACGTGCCTAGTCCACTCCCATGGTCTTGATGATGATATAATTAGGGAGACGTGTGCCATGCTTGATACTGCACCGGTACTTGAAGTTAACCGGTGGAGACTACAAATTGAAGAGTTGCCCCAAACTGATGTAGTGCCTCTACCGTCTAACCTCAAGCCACCGAAGCTTGACCTAAAATCTTTGCCTTCTGATTTAAAATATGCGTATATAGGTCAAGATGAGATATACCCGGGTGATCTCTGCCCACCTGGAGAAAGAACATGAGAGTATGCTCATATCTACTCTCATTGAGCATAAGGGAGCTCTTGGATGGACGATAGCAGACCTCAAAGGAATTAACCCATCGATTTGTACTCACCGCATATATCTTGAGGATAATGCAAAGGCTATTCGGCAATCACAACATAGACTAAATCCAAACATGAAGGAAGTGGTTAAGGCCGAGGTTCTTAAATTATTAGATGTGGGTATCATATATCCTATATCCGATAGTCAATGGGTGAGTCCAACTCAGGTGGTTCCTAAGAAGTCCAGGATCACCATCGTAGCCAATGCCAATAATGAACTCGTGTCGACCAGAATTACTACTGGTTGGAGAATGTGCATTGACTACAGAAAACTGAATACCGTCACAAGGAAAGACCACTTTTCTTTGCCCTTCATTAATCAAATCTTGGAAAGGCTAGCTGGACATTCCTATTATTATTTGCTTGATGGGTATTCGGAGTATAATCAAATTGAAATCGCCCCTGAGGACCAGAAAAAGACCACATTTACATGTCCCTATGGCACCTTTGCTTACAGAAGGATGTCATTCAGGCTATGTAATGCTCATGCCACCTTTCAGCGATGCATGATGAGTATCTTTTCTGACATGGTGGAAAAATGTTTAGAGGTCTTCATGGACGATTTCTCTGTTTTCGGTTCATCTTTCAGCGAGTGCTTAGCGAGTCTTAAATGTGTGCTGAAAAGATATGAAAAAAAAAATTGGTACTTAATTGGGAGAAGTGTCATTTCATGGTTCAAAAGGAAATTGTCCTTGGGCATATCATCTCGTCCAATGGAATTGAGGTAGATAAGGCAAAGATCGACCTTATCTCTAACCTACCTCCACCTAAGAACATCAGAGACGTGCGATGCTTCTTAGGACACAGGATTTTACGGACGATTCATAAAGGACTTTAGTCTCCTTTCTCGTTCTTTATGTAATCTTCTTCAAAAGGATACACCATACGAGTGGACTGAGCAATGCCAAGAAGCTTTCACTAAGCTTAAGGGCATGTTAACCATTACACCTATCATGCAGCCACCCGACTGGAGTCTTCCTTTTGAACTTATGTGCGACGCCTCTGATTATGCTCTTGGAGCGGTTCTAGGCCAGAGAAAAGATAAGAGGCCTTACGTCATTCATTGCGCTAGTAGGATTCTAAATTCTGCCCAAGTGAACTACTCGACTACGGAAAAGGAACTCTTAGCCGTAGTGTTCACTTTGGACAAATTTAGGTTCCACCTGATCGGATCCAAGATCATCATCTACACAGATCACGCGGCACTTAAGTATCTTCTTTCTAAGAATGATTCTAAGCCCCGCCTGATATAATGGATCCATCTACTCCAAGAATTCGATTTGAAAATTAAAGATAAAAAGGGAGTAGAGAATGTATTGACCGATCATCTCTCTCGCCTTAATACCTCTGATTTCCTTGACGATCGATTTGCCATAGTCTCTTGGGCATGGTTTGGTGATGGAATCCATTCTAATTCATTGTAACACCCCGGATTTTTATCAACCTGGAATTAGACGTCCTTAGGTAATGGGTCAAACATATCACTCTTGGAGATCAATCGTAAAGTCTAAAAATCGCTTTTCAACCCATTTCCTTCAAAATCTCACATTTCACCACCCCATTCTTCAAATTTCTCCAAGTGCTTTCATATTAGACACAAATCTAAAGTTTAAAAGGTGATGAACTATACTTAAACTAAAACTTACTATAAATGGTAAATACATGCGTAAAATAAGATTTTTACTATGGAATTCTTAGAATCTCATGATGTAGATAGGTTATTTAGATGGATTAGCTTCTTTTACCCCAAAAATATATATTGTACGTCTTGTAACTCATTCCGGTTTGCAAATGAGACTCAATAAACGCTTCGATGGACTAGTGGGCCCAAACGACTCAATTCGGGGGGATCCAAGGTGGCCCCACATGTTTTCGGCATCCCTGGGGGGTGAGGACCTCACCCCTGGGGTGAACCCAAGCCAAATAGGTTAGTGACCGGCGAGGCCTCGTCCCTACAGCGGACAGGCAACCCGGTTTCTGCACTTTTTCTGCACATTTTTTCAAACTTTGAAAAATCATATCTCCTTCGTTATAACTCTCATTTAGGTGATTCAAAAATCATATTAAAGATAAATGAATCTAGTTTTATATAAAAATATGTAAAAAAATATAATAAAATATTTAATATAGTTTAAAGTAGGTCATTGTGGGTAACTATCCGATAATCACATGTTGGACAGCTGCTGCTTCTGGAATTTTTAGAATTTTTCTACAACTCAAAATCTTATGAAATTTGGAGGAGTCAGGGTAAAATTGATGATGAACCACTAAAAAAATAATTAAAATAATATGATACCTAAAAGTTTTCAAAATGGGGCATAGAATGGCCCTAGGATCGTATTCTGCCTTAATTATGGTAGAATTTGGTTAAGTACCAAACTGAATACTCAGTAGAATTGACTTGAACCACTTTAAATACGACCTGTAAGACCCAAAACCTCTATAATTGTTACCGCTACGTTATCCTAAAATCTAAGATCCAACTCTAAGCCCAGTTACTCTTGGGAGTACTTTGAAACTTCGTATCGGATCTAGACCGCACGTCGAAGGTCCGATAGCGATGAACTTAGACAATTACGACCACCTAGTTGGACTTGACAATTATTTTAAAAATTAAGCCCAACCGAAATCATGAGACCATTTTCTTGAGTCCAGAGTGAAGAGTGTGAGAAATGTTAGAAATTAAATAAGATTTATGAAATCTATCACGTGTCACTTGCGTGACATTTTTAAGCATTCTGGCCATTGGAATTCGACCAAATTTCACCCTCGGATCAGGATAGGTGGCCCTTACATGTCATAACACTTGTGGCTCTGATCGAGTCCCCGTGACCGCTGAACTGAAACCGGTCCGCCACGTGCGATCTGAAAATCCGATCGAACTGAAAACTTAACTTGATCAGGATCCAACATCCATGAGCTTAAGTCTGACCGCATTTAGTAACAGGACCTCCAAAAGTGCTCCGTTGAGACGGAACAGTCCGTATTTGGTTATAACTTCAGTATACCTTGACTTCGTGTCTGTTTTGGTTATGTTTGGGCTTATAAAAGGGCCTTAAACCCTTAGCTTTCTAACCCATACGAATTTGGAGAAAACCCTAGGAGAGAGAGGAGAGAAAAGAGAGAGAAAGTGAGAGAGAGTTGGAGCTTTCTCCTGGGATTCTTCCCTGCTGCTCCATGTGCCAAGCTGTCTATCTGTGTTGCTGTTTCAGCCCTTCCAACGTCATTTTTAGGTAAGAAATCCTACCCCTAACCTATTTAGGTAATCCATGTAGCTGTAGTGTTAATATAACTAACCTATTTCATAGAATAGATTGCCGTTGAGCCGTTGACGAAGACTTACCATCTGAATTAACTCCGTTTCATAATTTCTGGTTTAAGGTGTGGATTTTACACGCTTAGTTTACCATTTTTCAAAGCTTTTAATACCGTTTAATGATAGATTATTGACAAGAATATTGTTTGACATGTAGAACATGCTGTCTGTTTTTCATTTCGAATATGTACGAAGAATATGAGATTTAGAGTATTTTGGGTATTTGTAGGAAATACTGTATACGTACGTATTTTGCCGATATGATTGCCATGGATGTTTGCCGTGTATTTATACTAGTTATGCGTGTATGATCTGTTTGGCGAAGAGATTCGCCCTAATGCACATATTGGCCGACATATGCTATGTAGACTAATGTATGTAGACTAAGTGTTTTTTGAAATGCCTAAATCAATATGATTTATGCCTGCCATATGTATTGAATGTAAGAACATGATTTTTGTGTATTAGACATCTCCTTGATATAAGGATTTGTCATATTATATGTCGAAATCAACATATGTCAAGTACGTTGGAGTTGTGTAGTCTAAGTGTTTGTATAAATGTTTGTATTAGTAAGTATTGAGTAAATGGTGTTGTAGATTAGCGTTGAGATTGGATTCTCAACAAATTTGATGATGTACATGAATTCATCCATACTTGTTGTATTGAATTGATTACCTTATGTGTGAAATATGCGTGTATGGTTAACTGCTTATGATGTATGTTATAACATGCTGATAACATGCTGGAATTACTTGTATTTCAATTCTGTCTCTCTCATATGATTATTGATTTAGATTACATGTGCTTGAGGCTATATCCTAGTCTAGACAGTCGGTAACAGATTAGAATTCGTGGTTGGATTCTATTCGCCACAAAGGATGTGTATGACGAACCTGAGTTGTACTAGAGTTGTCGGCAGTGGTTAGGCCACACGAAGTGCTTGTGCAGTTCATGTCGGTCGATTCAACGTGCGCTCGTGCTAGTCAAACTCATCAAGTAACCCGACTGACCATTGTATGTTCACCTTATATTGGTCATAACTGCTTGAACCTAGGGTACTGAACTTACCAGTGATAACCCTGATAACCGTGGTACCTTGATCCACTAAGACTCATGAGCCGGGCATGGTGGTATGGGACACCGTGGTCGAGCTGTCGGCCTACGTTGAGGCCACAAACCTCCCCACAGTGACCAGTGATCAACCCAGACTCATGAGCAGATTATGGTGGTATGGGACACTATATTCTTGCTGTCGGCTTACACTGATAAGGTGATGGGGGAGCGGTGCAACGAGTGCGAGCAACAGCCCTAACAGCCCTTTGTAGTGACCTCGAGCGTACTCTAAGTCTACGTGAGGTGATGACCCTTCTGTAATAACAAGAGTACAACTAGGCCTGTATTGATAAGGTGATGGGGGAGCGGAGCAATGAGTGCATGCAACAGCCCTGACAGCCCTTGCAGCGACCTAGAAATATACCATCGTATGAAACTGCTAGGAGTGACGACCCTAGACAGGATCTTTGTTGGGAATGATATAAGGGAAGTACCCTAGTTTTCCAATCCTGCTATATGAAAAGGACTAATAATAACTCGGTAATCATATTCATATCGCACTGCATGTGCCTGGAAGATGTGGAGCACTGAGGGAAGAAATCATGACGCGGACGTAAGATGGTGTCGCATGAGGGAGTATGTCGGCGAGGGCATCCATCATGTCATTTCATTCTTGCATTAATCATAGTATTTAGGAATGGTTGATATGCTTGCTTTATCATTATCGTTTGATTGATTTGATAACATGTTTATCTTTGCTCTATGATTCTACTGAGTTAGCTACTCACTCCCACGTTACGGGACAGTGTTGCGCACACCAACCAGTCCTTATTTTAGTTGCAGATGATGGCGCTGCTTGTGAAGTGGAGCCGGACTTGTATGATGATGAGAAAGATTTCTCCTATATACGTGTTCTAATCGACGAGACTACAGGGAGGTTGATTAAACGCCATGACACTTGTCTTTTTTTGTACTTTTGGAGCACTCATGTAAATTCTTTTTATTCATTTTTAGAGTATACATGTATATATTTAACTTGATAACACGTTCACACTCTGGAGACTTATAACAGTTCATATATTTTATATATCTATCACATTCTTCCGCTTGCTAATTTAACTGTCTCTAGAGTATGATATGCTGTTTTGGCTTAGTCTCAATCTTGTTTAATGTCATTATATAGACAACATGCATTCATCATTATCTATGTTGCATAAGTGACGTTTTGGAACTTAGGAGTTAGGTTTCTACCTGACTCCCGATTTTCAGGGCGTTACATTCATATACCTTTCATCTCTTGAAAACTAGATCAATGACAGTTCAGTTAATTTCCATGATTCATGAAATGGGCATAAGATCTCCCTAATCTCTACAAGTGGATCCTCTGAATCCCTAGTTTCCTTTCCTCTAAAGTTCTTAAGTTTTAGATTCAGTATTCCACAATTATTCCTCAAATTACATTTGATTTAGATTTCATCTTATTCTAGTTCTAGTTCTAGTTAATTTTAGATTACGTACAGGTTTCAGTCCCTTGGGATTCAACCTTGGTCTTACCGAGTTTATTACTACATCACAACCCTACACTTGGGGAGTGAACAGAAAGCTAGCCCCACATTCTATTTGGAAGTTTGCACGATTGATGTACCCACAATTTTCACTTTGTTGAGGCCCACCTTGGTTATGGATCATGGATTTTTGAGATCTTTGCCTAATCCGTAAGCGTATGTAATGGATGATTGGATTGCACTCACATGTAATAGAAAGGCAGCTTAAACCAATCACATGCTGATTTGGTGGGCTATTATATAGATCTATACCACATCCAAAAGAAAGTAGATTAGGCTGATTAGTTCTCCGTCCAGCAGTTGGTATATGAAACAGTTAGCTGATCAGAGTAAACACATGGTCCACATTCAACTACAAAAAATCACAACAAATGAACGGTGGGAGTTCCCAATTGGTTGGATTATTATATACATCGAAATTACGCATGGCCCACCTGATCAACGATCTAGATTAACATATCTATTTGTCTAATGTAGAGGGAGGTGCATGGACTTTCTTACCGTGGGTCCCACATACCAGTTGTATGGTGTGTACAGTGGCCGAGGCCAGGGGTAGCGTCCGTTTCCGAAATGCAGTTGAATTCCACGGGTATCCAAACATCCTGTGAAAGGTAACTTGTAGGATGGTTGCAATCCCACGGAACCCAAACAGGCCCCGGCTAGGAATGGGATAAAGTAGTACACCTTGAGTACCCGACAACTCACTGCGCGTCATAAATGCATCCCTCACCCAGAATTCCATCCCATGTAATCCACCTTATTTAAGGCGTCCAAACAGGCCTTAAGGACTTGAGAACAGGTTACATGGAAAATAGACATCATAGAGGGCCCTAAGAAGTTTTCAACGGTACAAGTTCAATCCCCATTGTTTCCTGTGGTGTGGTTCATTTGAGCTTTCGATTTGCCTCCTTTTGAGACTCATGCTCTAAATTATTTTGTCTAGATAGATATACATCATAGATAAATTATATACATCACAATGGTCCACAACAACCAATAACAATGGTTGTTTACTCCTAATATTTCATTATAGTAAGTTCCACCTTATCTGTGGATGTAACTCATTCTTTAGCCCATGGCGTTAAATTAAATTATAAATTCAATGAACAGAGTGGATTCAACACATATCCCATGATGGGCCCACAACTCTTATTATATGACAACCATGACACTTAACACATGATAACTTCGATTCTTCACATATGACAACTATGACTCAAACCCTTAACAGATTATAACCTAGACCCTTAACACATGAAAACCTCGACCCAACAGGGTATGGGGTCAAGGTTTTCATGTGTTAAGGGTTTAAGTTATCATGTGTTAAAGGTATGAGTTATTACGTGCTAAGGGTCATGCTTGTCATGTGTTAAGGGTTCGGATTGTAGTTGTCATGTGTTAAGGGTCGAGGTTGTCGTGTGTCAACCATGACCCTTAATACATGACAACCACGATCTAGGCCCTTAACACATAACAACCCAGACTCTAAACACATGACAACCAGCTAGACCCGAACCCTTTACACATAACAATCCATACCCTAAACACATGACAACTAGCTAAACTTAAACCCTTGACACATGGCAGCCTAGACCCTTAACACATGACAACCTAGGCCTAAATCCTTAACGCATGATAACTTAGACCCTTAACATATGACAAACCTAGACCCCTAACACATGACAACCATGATCCAAACCCTTAACACATGACAACCTAGACCCCTTAACAATGACAACCTAGACTTAAAACCCTTGACACATGATAACCCAAACCCTTAACATATGAAAACCTATACCCAAACCCTTAACATATGATAACTTAGACGTACACAGGACAACTCAGACCTTTAACACATGACAATTATGACCCAAACCCTTAAAACATGATAACCTAGACCATTAACATATGACAACCTAAACTTTGGTTGGCATGTTTTAAGGGTTAAGGTTGACATAAGTGTTCGACCAAGTCAATATATTATTAAATCCATATTTTATCTCCTTCATTGTCTTTCACATCACAACCATAGTCATTCATCTTAACCTCAAATCTCTTCCCACAATTACTTCTCTCCACAACCAACAAATACCACCATCTCTTTTTATCCACAATCAAAAGTGACTTCCATCTCTAAAAATTATTATTTAGAAATAAATAAAATAAAAAGTTCATTCAAAATTCCTTCCACATATTAGTAGCTTCCATATCTTAAAAATATAGTCGTCGAATTAAAAAAAACGCTCATTTTTAGGGTTGTAAAAGTTGTTGGTGATGCCCATTCACCGGAGAAGTTAATGACGGTCAACATATGCTGAAAAATGTAGCCAAAGGGGGTGGTGGGGGGTCCCCGGAAGACACGCTCGAAAATGAATAAGAAAAGTAAAAAAAAAACAATGGATCATCAAATGGCCTCTAACCCTACCTAAAAGGTCTTTGGACCACGCTTTTGGGGCCCACCTTAGGGTACATATTAAATCCATTCCATCCATGGAAGTCAGAATTTGATGAAAGGCCATATTTTGAATAATGACCCATATTCGTCAATCATTTGGACCATACCATATGGAAATAGTTAGAAATAAATGGCCATTGTTATCATCTGTCAAGTCTTATGGGCCACAAACTGCTCATATCAACATAAGGTTACCATCTTCTCAAAGAAATGGTGGGCCATAAAGAGGATGAACGGATTGGATCTACGTTCAAATGGACCTAATGACAAGTCTCATCTACGTCACTACTTCGCGGTGAATGCCACATAACTTCAAGCAGGGGCATTTTCGTCTCATTATTTTATGACTTCCATATGAAAGGATCATGGAAAGATTAACTTTGAAAGGAATGCTTTTTAATGCATTTGGCAATAGGACAAGGCTAGATAAGGCTATTTTAGTGAAAATCCCTCATCAAGACATAATGCCAACTTAGGGACGGGGAGCCTCATGAGGAGACTCCCACGGGAGACATGACACGTGCAAGAACTGCAAGTGCACTTGCATACGTGGTTACGTATACTCCAGCAAAATCACTTTTTTAAGTCTCCTATCACACGTGCCAATGCGGCAGATGTTAGCAACCTGGGCCCCACCGTATACATGGTTGGACGACAGTTCTGTCTGGTTGGTTGGTTAGGTGGGCCGCATGTTAAGAAAAGGAATGCATAGAGGCGATAAACTGGGAAATGGTCTACGTAGAACGTACACATGTAGCTTGATTTTTTACCTGCAAACTCATATGATGGTTTGCCACCATTTTAGGAATTGTGGTGGCCCATCAAGCTTACTAATGCGATGGTGTCGAGGCAGTTCGGACAGTGTATAAAATCAATGACCCAATTATGGAAAAGGCACGGTCCAAAGATTACGCTGAGAATGCCATATCAACCGTCCGATTTTTCCCTTAGAATTTGAACTGTTCATAAGTATACTTTTAACCATTCTTTTGATTTCGTCAATGGGTGGTCAGGATTGCAGGAGCGGCGTGTGTAACATGCTCCAACCTTCCACTGTGTCATTCATAATTTGGGTGGTCCGGATAGTATGCACAAGTTCCGCGTGTTATTCATAATAGGTTGTGCGTGCAGCAATCGACAATGAAATGAAACTCTTGTACGAACTCGTTCAACGCAGTCTAGGAAGCATATTCTGTTTTTTAGTCCTAACTTGATGGGAAAGAGCAGGGAAGGTTTTGCCGAGTTTATAAACTCATTGAGTTAAGGTTTTACCGTTTCATGCACAATGGCATTTCTGTAACAGTAATCCAAAAAAATAAAAAAATCAGGTCATGTTCGACTGTCCCTTTTTACCATTTGTCATACGATGTGCATGTGCGAAATATGATGCGCAGATGCGAAATGCAAAATACGTCAACTAACGCCATTACCATCGCACGGCTTACACAAACGCGTGTATTTCATATTGGAGCGCTTAAGCCTCCATGCTCCCCTAAGTTTACCCCTTTAGTAAGGTACGCCACTCCCAACTTGTATCCTTCTCTACCCTTCCCAAACATAACCGGGCCAAAAAATAATTTCAAACAGAGATTTTTAGAAGCCTTTATTTTAAAAAAATATATATTTTTTAATTTTACTTTATTAAAACCAAATACAACAAAAACAATAAATAATTCACCTTTTTCTTTCAAAGTAAATGTATGGACGACATGATGACATGTGTCGCTTAGACGATCGTCACGGTGGGCCAGCTATTAGACCAGGTGAGAGTTTTACGCACACTACACGTAGGCAGTCACGCAAAAGGCAGCTGGATGATGACACAAGCATCCAACCAATTGTGGAAGAGGCCTCATTTATTTTATAATAATATCTTATAAAAAAATAATAAAATAATTATAAATTCTTTATCTACCAATGTGGACCACTGACTCTGTCGCGTGTATATTGTTCAAAAGATTGTGGGCCACTAATCACAAAGTTCCATACTTTTGAGGACCACTCATGTTCCCTATCATTGTATGAAGTGGGGTTAGCTTTTCAAAGGGACCACTCAGCCAAATCTCTAAATGAACTCGGGGAAATCAAGACACGTGTCATGTCAATGGGACACCTGCTTACATTGTCCACGTGGAAGATAATGGCTATAAATATTAAGGAAAACTGGTTTTTCTGACTTGCCCATCCTCATATCATGCAGCGTCTTTTGATACTCTGGCGGAACAGTACTCTTGATATGCCTGCATACAAAAGTTGCACACCTGTTCTCCTAATTTGTGTACACACGTCTGTCAAAATAGGGTTAGTAGATATTTTTCATTTTTTTACTGTCCAATAAATGTGCATAATCTAATAGTCAAAATAAAAACGATGTGTCACATATTTTAGATATAGTTTAACTTGAATTAATGGTACAAATGTAAACATATGGCCTCTTTGTGTTGAAAGGGGAAGATTAGAAAATTTTCTCCCACCTCTCATTTATTAATTAAAGTATAAAAAATAAAATAATAATAATGGTAGTCTATGGTCTATCATACGTACGATAGTATATTATATTTGGACGAGCATAAATTATTATTATTTTTTTCATTTTCAAACTTTTTATAAACAAAGAAGTGAGAAAATTTAATTTCAACACGAACATGGTATTAAAATTAGGGTTTTTCAAATCCTAACCCTAGCTTTAGCCCCCCTTTCCGCCACCAAATACAGAATCCGAAAACCATTGCCTCGACACCATCAATTCTAACATTACTTATCACATTCTTTCAGAGTATCAAAGTTTGAATTCAGTTGTATGATACTCAGGCTGCCAACTATGCAAGGGCTCATATATTGTATGCATGTTATTATATTAGCTGATTAGATTATGGCGTCCTGTATCTCCAAGTCTCGCTCAAACGTTTTAGATTTGCCAAACAATAGCAACAACTTAATTGTGGACACTTGTTTGTGGAAATGGGATAATTTGATGAATTTTCACTTTTAATTATCTATAAATGTTTATCAATTTGAAAATCATTTTGAATAAAATTAAAATTTTGATGAATTTTTATTTTTAATTATCCAATAAATGCATACCAACTTGATATTCAATTCAAATAAGATTAAATTTTGGTTCTAATACATTTACAATTAAAGCCTGTTTGAATAGTAAACATGACTATAAAGAATTGTAAAAGTACAATAATTATAAATTATAATATATGCCCCTTGATTGATGGATAATTTGATACTAAAAGAGCATTATTAAAGATATCAAATTAATTTATGCTTGGATGGGAGATTTTTATTGTAATTTATTGTAAATTTACCACGGTTACAAACTTTCTTACCCATGTCTTATTTTATTTGCAGTTGACCATTAAAATGTGTTTAAATTAATAATAAAAAATCATAATAATGATACCTTTATTTGCTACCTAAAAAGGCCCCAAGTGTCATAGTTTGGACACTTTAATTTTATTATTTGTATGCTAGGTTTGAGATTCTTTAATACTTTCTAAGTATATGCACATTAACCATTACACCTGTATCAATGATTTTATTTGTATCCACATCCTCCCTTAGATGTGATCTCTCATGATGCCGGGAAGGATGTCACTCAAGCACCGTCATCCTTAAGAATGATAACTATTCTGAATCTATAGAACTACTTTGGAATTCTCATAAAGACGTTTTCAATTCACGAGAAAAGAAAGCATGAAAATAGAAATAAATTCAAAATTGAATAATGATTTAAGGAGAAAAAAAAAAAAAGAGTTTACAAACCTTTAAATAAGAATACCAACCAATGAGAAAGAAATCAGAATCAAACTGTGACTAAAACTCTCAGAATTCTTGACTTATTATAAATAGTATAGACAATCATGCTGTCTACTAGTGTGCGAGATAAGGCTTTCGGCCAAAAATAGTATCTATTCTATTTGGCATCACCAGGCTATTTTTCTAATATTTCTAAGCTCTTTTCACATTGGATGCAACTCTTAAAGCCCAATGAATGAAGATTTATAATCAAATTAAATATGAATTGTATAACCCGAAGTAGTAGGGTTGGTTGGCTAAAGTAGCTCGTTCTACATTAAAATTATATATTTTACATCTAATAAATCATTCTGAATCGCAAGATACACCTGATTTAAAGTCTGATGGTATGACTCACTTCTGTCATCAACCGGGCCTTTTCTAATCCATCTTGGCCATCTAACTTTATGCGACCCTCTCTACATAATGTCACCCCTCCAAACCACCACCGGCATCATCCTCATGTTCCTGATAATTCAATTTGAACCGTTCCATTACACATCAAAATGATGTGGTGGACCAACTTGATTAAACATGGATACACGTGTAAGATATGGGCCGCTCGTCAGGCATCTACATTGGTAGATGCCAAGTCAGGCTGATATGATCATCATGGTGCCATCTTGTTTTTATATAGATTGTACAATCACTCCTCTCGAACATTCATTTGTCTTATACAAGTGGACCACCCGATGATCCTATTGGCCTTTATTTCACTTGAGGAGCAGTTGATATCTCTCACACGTGCACCCATGTGACATGTGCAGAGTAAATAAACTGAGTACTAGACCATGCACCGGAAATGACGGGCAGCGAATCCTAATACAAAAGAGAAAAAGTTGAACCTCGGGCAGGTGGGGAGGATGATATGCAGGTACTGAGATACTTTACCTATCCCATTTGTCGAAATAAAATTGAACCGTTCAAAATGATGGCTTGATTTATAAATCATCAATGTGAAAAATAATCAATGGCTCCAACTCAGCAAATAGATTATCATACAATCAGAGATCACAGGGAGCGAATGGATATTATTTTTAGTTTTATAACATATCTTACAGCCGATTCGTACGTTCCATGATTTAAGCGGTTTCATTATATATATATATATATATATATATATATATATATATATATATATATATATATATGTGCCACGTGTACAAATGCACGTTTCCGCGAATCATCCGTCAAACTCTGCCCGAGTATCAAATCGCTCCTTCACAAAATGACATTGAACATGGATGACCGGCGACATCTCAGTATGAAACTCAAAAAGAGAGAAGGAAGAGAATATTATTAAAATACAAATAAAACAAAATAAAAACACAGGCCAAGGGACCAAAATCAACACAGAGAAGACGTATGCCCAGTAATCAGAGGTCGGGATCTTCTGATCCATCTGGGCATCTCCACCATAATGCGGGTCCCACTCTATGGACCGTTTAATTTGAAGGTACAGGTATCTTCTGTGTACAATGGAGATGTACATGGATGCATGCCCATGGAGCATCAAACAACAATATAAAAAGATGGGCCCACATAAACAACTAAAAACAATCTAATTTCAATTGACATTATTTCATCAAAAATAAAATTAAGATAAACATGCGAGTAAGTATAGGCTTCAGATAAAAAAATAAATAAAGAAATGTTTATTTGAGTTTTCTGTTTCTTTTTTCTTCGTCATCAGACATATACAATCATATCCGTTTGTCAAGCTCCTTTTTTTTTTTTTTTTTGGACAAAACGGGCCCTTTCTAATCGATGGCAGATCCCACTTCCACCGTCTCCTTTTCCATCGTGGCCCACCACCATCTACGATCTTTCAAACCTTCGTTTTCCTTCCTATCAGACACCAAAACCAATGTGCACATCCTCCCCCTTCCCTCCATGACCGTCCAAAGCCCATCCCAAAACGGAAGCAACGTAGGAAAGAGGCCTCCGCCCGCCCTTTGCCCAATCCGCGGCCGCTGCTGCAAAAGCATCTCCACGTGGCTTCGATTGCCTCCTGCCAGCTGGCGGATTCCTGTTGGCACAGGCTTCAAAGATACTCCTCCGCGTCATCTTTTCTCAGGCTGCCAGCAGGCATTCAAATTGTTATTTCTCGGGAAAGAAGCCGATCTGATCGATGAAAACGAATTGAGATTTGTTTTTCACATCATTGCTGCTCGAATACCTATAGGTGGGGCCCACGGTCCCACCATCTAGAGCATTCATTCGATGGGCCCCACAAACAGACGGATCATGCCCCAAAAATCACCCCAACAGGGTGATCCCGACATCTTTTTGTTAACCAGCAAACAGACCGCCATTGGGAAAACACACCAATTGTCGTCTACACTCAAAGTGGAATCTAGGAGAATTTTGAGGCATGGTCCATTGGGCAACGGTGCAGATTACCAATCCATGGGCCCCACACGTAATAGGGGCCCATGGCCCATGAGCAATCTCCATATTCTAAGAAATTACCGGCAGCAGGATTCTGTTCCGTGGGTTTCACAGACACGGCGGGCATGGCATGGATATAGGGGAAGGCTGCCGACATGGGCGGATGCAGATGATTGGGCAGCTCGCAAAAAGTTCTTTGGCGGTAGCATTTTCAGGTCATTCGCGGCCACAGCAACTGCCTTTGCTGTTTCTGAAGTGGCAGCGGCGCCTAGCATTGTTAGGGCCGGAGAACCTACATACATCGTTCCAGCAGAAGACAGTGCTGGTGAATTCTGCAGCTGCTGCAGTTGATCAGTCTGCCATCTTTGACAGTATCCAGCAGCCAGATTAGCAGTAGAATGGGGGGACTACGCTTGCACGTAGGCATTAGAGAAGAGAAGTTGCGACTGCTGGAATGGCGGCTTATTCTGTAGCTGTTGCTGCTGTTGTTGCGGTTTCACGCTTGAGCTTTGAGTGGAAGTGACTTGTGAATTGCTGAGGATCGATGGCACATTTTGGCCACCTATGGGCGATGACTTCCTGCTGGAACTCGACTGTGGGTTCTTGGCAGGTTGTGATGGCAATGTAGCAGCAGTACTTGGAATCGCCTTGCTGCCTGTGGAAGTCCTTGGGCTGCCTCCTGCACTCTTTGAGATCGAAGTGGATGGAGATCCAACAACAATGCCAGCTGATGGCGGAGAGGGGTTGGTGACGGGAAGTTGTTGTGCGGAGGGAACCACTTTCGGATTCACCCCAAAGGATATAGGTGTATGGTTGGTAGCCTGAAGGCCTCGGACCTGGACCCGGCCCTGCTGAGGAAGACTCTTGACTGACTGCACTTGAGTGGTAGAAGGAGATTGAATGGGCGCTGTTCCCGATCTTGTAGAGTTCTTCCATTGAGGAGACTGGTTGTGGCTGCTGCTGCCTTGGATCAGAGCTTGTGGGAAAACTGAAACATTATTTTGGGACATGGCCATTACGGAAGATGGCAGACAATCCGAGTAGAGATTGGCATTGTTGGTCGCAAATGGTTTTGCATGAGCTGCAAGTTGCAGTTGCTGCTGCTGCTGCTTCTTCTGAAGCTGAATCAGCTGTTGCTGTTGCTGGTGTGTAGGATTGGGAGCATAGGCA
The DNA here is from genome assembly GCA_037074715.1 of Magnolia kwangsiensis. NCBI lineage: Eukaryota > Viridiplantae > Streptophyta > Magnoliopsida > Magnoliales > Magnoliaceae > Magnolia > Magnolia kwangsiensis. The sequence goes on from CM073581.1 coordinate 107,414,909, forward strand.
ACAGTTGTAACAGTGGCTGTAGGAGTGGTTATTGAGGAGAGGCGAGAAGAAGTACGGTTGCCATTCGCATGGGCTGTGATGATGTTTAGCGTCCCAGCAGAGCTGTTGACAGCCCCATTGCCTAGAACGGTGGAAATTGGCAGGTCGCTTTCAGGTCTGGAGAAGGCTAGGGAGTGTGAAATCATTGCTGCCGACGCCTTTCCTGCCACTGCCTTCTTGTCCTCTTCGCCGGAAGCATTTGGGTGAGTCGAGTCATTGGCAGCCCTCCCATCTTCAATGTTCTGGTTGTTCTTCTGTTGAGCTTGAGCAGCCGCTGCAGCTGCTGCAGCTGCAGCCATCTGATATCCATGCCTGGCTGCTTCTGGTAGGCTTTGGAAGACTGGATAGCTCTGCGCTATGGATGAGAAATCCACACTTGGGGCCGCAGCAGTGCCATTGAAGGAGGCAAAGGACATTGCAAATGCTTGAGATGGAGTGAGCTCCATTCCTCTTATGTTCTGATGCTGTTGCTGTTGCTGCTGCTGCTTCTCTCCACCCTGATTTACAACTCCCAATCCCACAGGTGACATCAGGGAGAAATTTTGAGGATGCATCGACAGCATTGCAAAATTATGGTTAGAGGCATTCTTCGAGGCATGCGGGACTCTGCTATCAGAAGTTGATGTGCTGTCTTTGCCGGACACCTCGCTGTCAAGTGGCTGAGCTTGATGGGGTGGCGCGTGCTGGTTCCGCAGCTGCGAGTGCCTCTGTTTCAAGGTGGGGAAGCTATGTGAGCTTCCACCCCAGCCGTTGCTGCTGCATCCTTGTATCTGTTGTTGTTGCTTATGCTTCTGTGAGGAAGACGAACTGCTCAACGTTTTCGTGTTCTGGTGCCCCTGTTGGGTTGGAGGCTGAGCCTGTGGATGTTGCTGCTGTTGCAGCTGTGAAGGATGCAGCATTTGAGAAGAATAGAAAGACCCATTGAAGAAAGGCACTGCTTGGGCATGGCTTCCATTGTAAGGCAGTGGTGCTCCGACAGGAGCAGGAATTGGGAATGGGTAGCCATTGTTCTGTAATATAGCCAAGTACTGAGCATCATTCGGAGGCAGGCTTGCATAGTTGAAGCTCATGGTCGTTGGGGCAGCAGATCCAGAGCCACCCACAAGTCCGGCAAACGAATTAGTAGAGCCCGACGAAGGGCTTGCATAACTGATGGTGGCAGCAGATTTCACTATCCCAGATTGAGTTGCTGCTGCATCAGCCGCCTGCTGCTGGCTCATAGGAAAAATGAAAGCAGGGGCTTGCTGGAATTAAAATAATAATAATAATAAATACAAAAAATAAGAAGGAATAAAGAAGAAAATACTCAAAACCATCCTGCCAAGAATGATTATTTGCTGAAGTGGGATGCGGCAAGATAGATAAGGGCAGAGAGAAGTGCCAGCAAGAAAGAAAAACCATACCAGTAAGTTATTTGCTGAAGTGGGCTGCGGCAACTGCTGTAGCATGAGCTGCTTCCTCTGAGCAGAGTCCATGATTGTTGCTGTCGAGCTTTTCTCCTTCAAAGCTTGAGCAGCAAGAGCAGTAGATGGGCCCTTGTCTTGCAATGGGCTCAAATTCCTCGCCACAAAGCTTCCCTGTAATGGGTTGAGTAGCAATGCTGATTCTGTAGGTGGCACGGTGTTGATATTGTACGGCTTGGCTCCATACAGGGCTGCATTACCAGCTGCTGAAGGCCAGAACGGGTTCATCGGAGCGAACTGCTGGTGATAGTTGATTTTTTTGGCAATGTAAAAATGCGTGGCACACCTCTTTGGCCGTGGCTGCAGCGGTGCAAACTGGGGCTGCAGCAAGATTCAAAACCCAAATGTCAAATACCATCAGAGGTTCAAATAGGTATTCAGGACAAGCAATACACGATGAGAAGAAATAAGAAAAATTACTTGAATTGTTGTTGAAGATCCAGTGCCCCTATCCATGGATACAAGTGCTTGAATGGATGGAACTTGCCCCATATACCTGTGAATGAATATGAACTCTCTCAGGGAGATGATCTACTACCACTGTACAGAACAATGAAAGAAATGTTATGGGATTTTCCACACACCCGAGAGGAAGGCTGCCCGGCCAGCCAGGGACTGTCATTGGCAATTGCAAAGAAGCAGCTTGTGCTGAGAAAGAACAAAACAATAGAAACACCATCAGCTCTCTGATCGAATTGATCAAAGATGACATACATTTCACATTACATTATCAATATGGCATACATTTTCCACAAGTTGAATTACCAGCTCTCGCTGCCTTTGGTTCAATTCTCGTGGCTTTGGATTGATGTTGCTTCAGAATTTGCTGTTTGCTGCTGCTGCTGATGCAATCTTTGTCCTGCATCTCCGCATCAGGTTGCAGGCCAAGGATCCTCTCTTTAGGCATCTGCTTTTGTAATTCGACTACCTCTACCATTGCCTCGGCCTTCTTCTCTTCAGAATCACCCTCCCCTCCTCCCTGTTTCACAATTCCGTCCCCCGTTTCTTCTTCTATTTTTATGATCCCCATCTTTGGTGCCTGAATACATCATTGACATGAGTTCTAGATACTGTTGTCCCCGACAAAGGTATGATTGATTCTCTGAGTACAGTTACTCACCATATCAACCTCTGGGGCCGAAGGCTTCTGATGTATTGTGAAACCGGGTGCACCATCCCTTTCTGGAGAGGACTTTGCTGAAGGAGGAACCTACGGAAGAACGCACCTTGCCTGAGAATGCAATACAAACAATTTCTATATGCAAATTGTAAGAAGAATCCTCACCATCAGGTCGAACTTGAACTTCTCCTCGCATAGGCTTTCAACTGCACAAGCTGTTGAATCCCTGTGAATTCCAACCAAAAAGGAAGGGGAAATCAGGGCCCCAAACTCAATCAAACAGAATAAACAAGAATAGTGAATCTCAATGCTCACGCTTTTACTGCTCTCGCATCGTCGAGATTGGCATCAAGTTTCGTACAAGGAGTTTCCTTAACAGGTGAGGAGATTTCCTCCTTGGTTTCAATCCCTTCCAGACCATCTGATTCCGCCACCGAGGGCTTCGAATCTGGAACGGGATCCCTCTCCGGCTTAACTGAGTCCTGCTGCAAATGGACCTGAGAGCTTCCCAAATTGGAAGATTCCCCACCATTTTCAATGGTAGATGCTATGTTCCTCTCCGCCTCCAACGAATTTTCTACCTCTTCCAGCCGTTCAATCTCAACCCTAGCCGCAGAAGATATAGAAGCACATGGATCGACAGATACCGTGGGACTCTCCTCTTCAAATTTAACCGGCTGCAGCCTCTTCCTCTTTGCTGCAGAAAATATCCAAAAACAAAAAAACAAAGAAAGAAAAAGAAAGAAACTTTCAATCAACGCCAAGCAGAAGATGGGAGAATTCACATTCCACTACCATCTCATAAAACTCACCCACATCAGAGGAGGGAACGGTTGTTGAGCTTGAATTCTGAAGTAATACATATGGATGAGGTGCCTCCGGAGGTGAGGCTGAGACTGGAGACGAACCCCTTGACTTGGCATCATTGCTTGATCCATTCACATCCTTCGAATCAAGTTTGTGCGACGGGCTCGTGATGGTTTCTTGCTTTGAAGGACACTGGAATTGCCTCGTCAATCCATACAAGACCTCAGCGACCTCAATCTCGATCTCCTGAATTGATGATGAAGATGTGGTCTTTGAGATCTTTGGTGGCTTGTGCTTGGCTCCAACCGGTTTCTGCAGGAAAAAAAAAAAAAAAAAGCTTCAGAACTCTGAAAAAAAAAAAAAAAAAAATTGCAAAAAACAGAACAGAAAAAGAGTAGTAGAACCGACCATCTTCTTTTGACCGGAGGCGTTAGAAGAAGACGGCGAGATTGGAGCCGCTGGGACCACAGGAGTAGTGCTTGGCCTGGCTGGTGACATCGAAGCTTGCTGGAGAACCCGCTCTCCGCTGCCTCCACCGCCGCTGCCGCTGCCACCTGAAATCCAACATTCATGTGACCTTTTCGCAGAAGCTGCAAACAAAGTTCAAAAAATCCAATCAAATCCTCCCTAAAGTCGATTAGAAACCAGTTTCTCTTCCAAATCTCAAATTCTTCCTTTCTTCTCTCTACCTGACCGAGCTTTCCTCGGCACTGAGACACCAATCATCTCATCAGCGGCTTTCCACGGCGGGCCCACTGCCCTCACGACCTTCGGCGGGAAGCTCTTCCACTGCTGGTGGTGGTGACTTGGCATCGATGACACCGGCGTCAGCGCCACCGGATTCATCGGCAGCGGCCGAACCGCAGATGCTGCCGACACGACGGCATCCTCGTCCTCCTCATCCTCCTCGTCATCGAGGCTCTCTTCAGAGCTCTCTTCGCTTCCATCCTCTCGATTGCTCCCGTGCAGCAATCTCTCTCCCCTCCGCCGCTTGCTTCGACTCGATCGATTTTGATTTTTCTTGCTCGCTCGATCTCGAAGCTTCACCATTTCCTGCAACTCCAACACTCCTCCGTCTTTCTCTGCACAAGTTAAAAAATAAAAATAAATCAAAAACTAGAAAAAAGAAAAAATTCTTCCATTCGAACGATCTTCAGATCGAAGAAGATAAATACATAGAGAGAGATAGAGATCTGAGAGACGAACCAGGAGAATCTCTCAAACTACTGTTTCTCTGCCTCCGTCTCGACAAACCGTTCGCAGTCGCCGGAATCGTTCCTCTTCTCGCTTCGCGGCTTCTTTCCATCTCTTCTGACTCCCTCTCATGAAACCAGATCTACTTCTCTGATCAATCTCAACCGTTCATTTCCTCCGGCCGCGAACAAATCATCCAACCGGATTCACGACGTAATTAGGCTTTTTAAAAAAACCGCTGGAAAATCCTAGATTCGGACCCCCTGTTCTTCAAATAAGAGCAAAAAATCGGAGCTTTTGCCTCTCTTCCTTCTCCTTCGCCTTCTCTCTCTCTCTCTCTCTCTCTCTCTCTGCTTGGGGTGTCTTTTTCTTTCTCTGCGTTCATCCCATCTCACCTGCTTTTTGTATTTTCACTCCCACTTTTAAGCTTTAATTAATGGTTAGATATCATCTACCTAAGCGCTTTTTAATCTGGTCCGTCTGATTAAAAAAGATACGGCTGCAGTGGGGTCGGTGCCAACGTGGCAGAAAAAGTCGACGTCGGATAGACTGAACTGTACATATCCTCCAACCCAAGGCTCCCTGATTTTATTTTATTTTTTCTTTGGTTGAAAACATAAACGCGTGGCTGAGGACCGCGAGCTAACATCCGCACCGTAGAGTACATGGGTACTGAGATGAGAAAAAACTTTGTACTCTGGGATAGTGTAATGGATGATACTCCGGCCCTCAAAAGTTTTACTCGTGCTATACGTGCAATTCAAACTCAACCGTTCAGATAGTAAGTTACACTTCAGATATATACCGAACAACAATTATACTGAAATGATGCATTAAGTGTTGATTAGTTGAAATATTAAGGATGGTCCACACAAAAAATTAATAATCAACGGCTTGAATTCAACATACAGATTCATAGATAAGAGACTGCAATCTAATATTGTATGAGAATATCTAAGTTCAACCGGTTCGACCAACTGTTACAATCCACAAAAAAACATCAACGTGTGTTATGTAATGGAGACTAGCCCTTCCAATAGTTTGGATGCGTTTGAGTACCACTTGTGCAAAAGTCAGCTCCAACCGCTCATTAGGTGGGCCACAACATATAAATAATAATAATGTCTCTTTATTGATCAATATCAAAATAATGGCGTAGTCCACTTGAGGAGTAAATGCGGCTGGTGCGTCCCTTACTTTGGGGACCACCTTGATGTACGTATTCTGCATCCAGGTTTCATGTCATTTCATGGAATGAGCCAGCATATCTAAATCTAAGGCAAACCATAGTGTAGGACTGTAGGAAAAAATGATGATTGTAATCCCCACTGTCAAAATTTTCCCAAGGCCTATTAATATTTTTCATTCAAGCTGTTGATAAGGTAATATAAACATGTATGAAAGGAAAAAATAAATATCAGACTTTTGTGATTCATAAAAAGTTTATTTTATTTTATTATTTTTATGATCAATCACCACCATCTCCGGTGGTATGTCCACTTGAGATTTACATCTATTTCATTTTTTAGTTCATGCTTTATAATAATCTAGCAAAATGGATAGACGGTGTGAATATGGGATACATATGTTGATGCTAAAATCTGATTCACCCATTGCTAAGCTCTGAGCACTCAAACCGATCCCCATATCATGCACATGAGAAAGATAAATGAGACTCTGGCTAGAGCAAGGGACCCTCTGATGCCAAAGTCAGGCTAAGAATCTGAGTTTAAGTTATATAGAGTAGACTTAGGGTATTAGATCTTGCGTACTTGTTATTGTAGATATGTTTCTTATTTATACCTTTTGATTGGAGTGAACGTGTCCGTCAATCTCAACATGATCTCTTCCATTAGGCGAGAGCTATGCATACATTGATGTCGGCAGTTACCTGGAGAACGTACGCGGAATGTTGCTTCAGACATGCATTATTGGAGTTAATTTCTTAGCGCAATCATCGGTCATGTTCTCATCCAAGCCGACCTTGAAATCTAAGCCTCACTCATGACCGTCCAAGCTCATGGGCGAGTTGATCCTAGTCGGAGCCAACAGATGAGATGTGTAATGGCTTCTTCCGAGTTTCAGGTCGGTGTCAAAGCTTTACAAAAGAACTTGGAAGCTTAACCTAGATTGTTATAACTAGGTTAGTGCAGATGAACTACTATCAGTCCAAGGCTCTACTCGTCGACTTCTCCAAGTCGACCTCTGTCGAGTTCGGCTCAGATTTTCTCATAACAACATATATTAAGGTGGGCCCCACGGTGAGGGCTTCACTATCTTGGGTGATGTCAGGGCACCACCTAACTTAGTTACTACTACATTAAAATAAAATGTGTAAAATAAAAAACAACTGAGCCGGTTCAACTAGTTGGACTCGAGACTTTTCTCATGTTGTACTAGATCTATGGAGGTAACTCCGCTGCAAACTTTAGCGAAATAAGATTATGCTACTTTGAGCCTAGGTGAAGTAGGTCCAAGGTGATGTAGGTCCAAATGCTCTTTTTATCAAATAAGCCCCTTCGGATTCACACCCTTATCTGAAAAAATAAATAAATTCCACACGTTTGATCATGCCATGGGGATACCTGACACTAAAACCTCTAAGATTGTTTGTGGGTCCCGTGTATTTTATATTTGCTGGAAAAATCAAGCCAATTCCAAAACTCTAGTGAGCTGTACAACGTGAATTTAAATGTTTTAGGTAGTATGCCAAGGTTTTAAATAGCTTAATGAACAGAGTGGATGTAACAGACATACCATGATGACCCACTGCACAAAATTGTACAGAAAGCTTATTCTGCAACTAAACTGTTAATAAATTTTTTTTGTGACATAAACAATTTAACTTGAATTGCACAATGTCATGTTTATGGGTGCAACCGGTTGTCACTTCATAGTTTAGGTGGTTGTTTGAAGAGCTAATATTAGCAGAAAAGAGTAATTAATAATTATAATTTAGGCATGTTTGGATAGTAAGTTATTTAAGTAGCTTATTTTGATTTTGTTGCGCATAAAAGCAATCTTATATCAAATCAAACAAGTAACGGAGAACACAAATTATAAGCAAACATAAAGAATATAATAATTTTTATGTGAAAAATCCTTGCGAGAAAGAAAGAAAAGAAAAGAAAAAAAAAAAAAAAACTACCACACAAAGCAATGATCAATCCACTGTAATAAAAAAAAGGTTACAAGAGATAGAAGAACTTACAGTAGAAACCCTAACTTTTGCTTAAAAACCCTTTGACTCTCATGCTATCTACATTCTACTTAAACTATAATTGCAATTAACAAGAGTATTTATAAACTCTCATACAAGATTAAGAAACGAAATCCACACTTACACATTCTGTTGATCGAACCAATGGAACCTTCGGTCGAATCGAACCAAACCAACTCACATCCATTTAGTCGAATCGAAAACATGCGTAAGTGCATAATGTGAAACCAAATAATCCATCTCTAATTTGGTCAAACCAAAAGGGACATCAATCGAACCAAAACATGGTTTCTTTGCACTAGATTAAAGGCACTTAATCAACAATCTCCACCGTGGCTTTAATCATCCAACTCCACTACTACCATCTCTAATCATCTTCAAAGTAATGACGTTATCGTTTCATTCACACTCCATCTTAATTTCTTCTTTACTGAGTTTAGAGAAGTCGAGTAAAACTTGAACTTCTCTGCAAGAATAACCTTCGTAAGCATGTCCGTCGGATTCTTGCTGGTGTGAATCGTTTCAAGAATGACATCTCATTTCTCTATCATCTTTCGGATAAAATGATGACAAACGTCAATATGTTTAATCCAAGAGTATTACACCGAGTTCTTCACCAAATTGATTGTGCTCTCACTATCATAATGCACAAGCAAGCCCCAATATATTTATTATCACTTTCAACAAACAACTTCCTTGATTGCTTTCGACACTGCCATGTATTCAGCTTCTATTGTGAAAAGTGCAACCACAAATTGAAGCTTTAACATTAAACTAATAACTCCACCAACTAACACAAACAAGTAACCAGAAGTCACCATTTCATTATCCACATTCCCTACATAATCTGCATTTACATTGCCTACAAGTTTATCTTCAAAATTTTTAAAAGTCGAGATAGTCCATTGTACTTTGTATGTATCAAAGTAACCATTTCACTGCTTCCTGAAGTTACTTATCCGGGTTTAACATATATCTGCTCATAACATCAATCGCATGTAAAATATTCGGTCTTGTACAAATCATGACATACATAAGACTGTCAACTGCGTTCGAGTAGGGTACACGAGACATATACCACTTTTCTTCATCTAACGTAAGACATAACTCCGAATAGAGTCAAAAGTGTGCCACGTGGAGAGTGTTAACCATTTTTTCCTTTTATAGTCCAAACTTTACTAAAACATTTATAATATATTCCTCCCGAGATAACTATAGTCTGCTCCTTTCTATGTCTTTGTGTATATTGAAGCTAAGAATCTTCTATGCGGCCCCTAAAAATTTCATCTCAAATGTCCTAAATAACAGAGCCTTTAATATGTTGATTTTAGATATGATATGGCTGATGATAATCATATCATCAACATATAATACCAGAACAATAAATTCCATGTCACATAATGCTTTAAAATAGACACATCGATCGAATTAACTTTTAATAAACTACCGATTCAACGTGAAAAATAAATAAATTTCTTCTACTAAAGCATAGGTGATTGTTTAAGGACGTATAACAACATCTTTAACATACAAACCAAATTCTCATTTATCTACACCTCGAACCCTTGAGATTGTTTCATGTAATTCTATTCTTCTAATTTTCCATGAGGAGATGTAATCTTTATATCCAACTGTTTCAATTTTATATTGTATCGGACACATAAAGGTAATACAAATCCGATAGATACTTGTTTTACCATTGGTGCAAATATCTCAATGAAGTTGTAACGTTCTGAAAAACTTCGTATGAAAACCCGAGTACCACCTCAGGCAGAAATCACTAAGGATCAAATCCTTTAGAAATTAGTCGTGAATTAACTAAGTGTTAAATTATATTACCTATGAAATTAGCACTAATAATTTTAAATACGATCTATAAGACCTAAACCGGGTAGAACCATTAATGCTACATTACCTCAAAACTTAAGATCTATCTCAAAGCCCAGTTTCTCTCGGGAGCATCACGAAACTCTGTATTGGACCTGAACGGCACGTCAAAAATCTGATTACCTCGAAACTATACGATTATGACTACCTTGCTAGACTTGACAACCACCTTGGAATTCAAGTCTTAAAGGTATCTAGAAGCGCACAACTTGAGCCTAAAGCGAAGTGTATGAGAAACGCGAATATCTTTAAGAAATGAACTGAAATTTAAGTGAATTGAATCGTTCGCTAACAGGCTAAATTTAAGGATTTCGACCGTCAGAATTTGACCCAATTACACCCTCGGATCAAGAAAATTTTTTCACACATGTCAGTGCACTTGTGGCCCTGATCGAGTGCCAGGGACCGTTGAAACTGAAACCGGTCCCCCGCGGTCGATCCCCAAACTCGATCGGACCGAAAACTTAGCCTGACCTAAATCTGATGTCAGGGAGCTTAAGTACTACTGCATGTAGAAAAGGGCCTCCAGAACAGCTTTGTTGGACCGAAACAACCAACCTTTGGCTATAACCTAAGTATACCATGGCCCCGAGGCTATTCCTGTAAGACTCGTATCCTACTCCGTACTGTTTCGTCGACTGCCGCGATTCTTCCCGTCAAAGTCTGGCAACCTGCGACGTATAATCGATGTTTACATGCGACCGTAAGTCATATCCTAAAGATTTGAGTCGGCTTAATCTGAGACTTGTACCATTGCGACCGCACCGTCGCTGCGGTTTTAACCCCGCGACTCTCATACCATCCGATACCCATTCGAAGAGATGTGGGCCCACGTTCAGTTCGAGAAAAAACATCGCGCATTGCAAATTCTAAGGGAATCTCTACAACATGTCTCATCCATACCATCAATCAATCACCTCTCATGTCAAGTACAAAGCACCCATGCTTCCTTTCTCCACAAGTTAAGCAAACCCAAAAGTCAACCAATCCATCACGTCACCCATCACTCACATCCATCACCCATCTCCCATCACTTCTCCTTACAACCACCTCCCTCTCTCTCTTTCTCTTTACATTTCCCAAGCATTTCCCAAGCAAGCAAGAGCCCACACGTCCAAGCTCCTCCATGAGAGAAAAGTGAGCTGTGTGTCCCACCTTCCATCCCCAAAACTTTCATCCTAGCCATCAATTTCCCAACTCCACCATCAAAGTGAAGCTCTAGGAGACCGACGTTCTAACGGACCGAGAAGATCGAACGGTGGGTGCTTCTATAGGATAGTTTTCCTAATTTTATGATGGGCCAAGTGAGGCCTACCGATCAATGGTATGGATCTCACTTTCGACCCTAGGTGTGGCCGATGGCCCACCTTAATGCTCATGATCATTCCATGATGGGGCCATTCTCCATGGACCCCATCATGATGTTTATTTTCCTTGCATACGTAGGGTCATCTAGACCGTCTATTTTAGTGGAGAATGGATCTCCACCGTTGGATTTCAATTTAATGAGCCCACATGTATTGGGACCCACTAGTTGTATGATTGAATGCATGGAATGGAGGGCCCATAGTGGCGGGGTCCCTCCATCACACGTGTGTCCCACTCTCCATCTCTTTTAATTTTATTTTTCCTTTTCTTTCATATGATAAGACCATGTGGCCCACCCAGATGGACCTCACCATGAGGCATGTATTTTATCTAAACCATCTACAAGTGGGGCCCACCTTATATGTATTGTACCCACACCACTTATCATGTGGTGGCCAACCTAAGCAGGCCCACCTTAATATTTTTTTTAAAGCCCAAAAGAGTCCAGCGTCTGGACGTCACTAGAAAAAAAAACACAAATATGAGCTTGTTTCAAGTTCTTGGGAAGGACCACTTGTATAGGCCCCACCTTGATGTATGTTTTTAATCCAAGCCGTCCATTCCATTCCTTAGATCATTTTAGGTGATGAGCCGAAAAATGAAGCTGATTCGAATTTTTGATGGGCCATAGCATAGTAAACAGTGCTTTATACCGTTGAAATTCACCCTGATATTTTTATACGCTGAAAACACATCGAATATTGGACTTGTTTGGATGGTCTTAAGTCATAGAGTGCAATGGACGGGCTGGATTCAGCTGATGCAGGCCCCACGTATAGAAAACCCCAGGATTTCAGTTTTTTTTTTAAAAAAAAAAAAAAGACATGCAACAGTAGCATTGTTGTTACTGCTGGCAGAGAACGTGCAGGGCGTCCTACACTGTGAGCCGACAAGCCAGGGACCACGGTCCCAGCCGTGGGCCCCACCCTGATGTGTGTTCATATCCACACCGTCCATTTTGTGGGCCCCCCTCAGGGCAATGGGCCACCCCAAAAACCATCTGTATAGGAGATTCAGGTGGCCCACGTCACAGGAGATAGTGTTGATTGAACGGCCACCATTGAAACCCTTCTGGGTATCACAGAAGTTTTGGATTAATATGAAATTTGTTTTCCCTTTTTCATCTAGGTCCGTGTGACCTTATCAACGGTTGGATGACATATAAACATTATGTTGGGCCCCACTTGGAACCCACCTCTATGGAAGCAGGTTGGCTTGTGTACAACAACCATATAGCTGCTGTATTGACGTAAGCAAGCCTACGGGGCTGCCACATGCATGATGGTCCACACCGACCAGTCCACTGGACGTGGGCCCACCATATGTATGTGCTGTATATGCAGGTCGTCCATCCATTGGGCCGTGAGACCCATCAGACGTGTCTAGTCCAGACCGTCCAAATTATGTGGGGGCCGTCATGGTATATGTGTTGTTACTACACTGTCCTGCCACGTGGATATAGGGCCCACATAATGTAAGTGTTTTATCACCACGATCCAGATAGGCTGGACAGTGGGACCCATATGATGTGTACATGAAATCTATATTGTCCATCCCTTTTTCTAGCCCATTGTGGCTATATGTAAGGCCCACCATATGCATGTATTTTATTCAGGCTATCCAGTTGTTGGACGCCTAGCCTTGGCTAGCAGCAGGTGGGCAGACCGTCCAGCAATAGGTGTTATATATTCATGTTGTCTATCTACTGTGGGGCCCATTGATGATGTGTGGGGTTCCCACACCCTCCCTCAAATCCTAAGCAGGCCCACACTAGGATGAGGGCCCAGTTTTCCCTTGGAATGGACCCGAATTTCACATGGACACCCCCAACAACAGTTGGGTTGGGGCATCCCACCATGGGGCTGCATTATTAGGTTCACCATGCTATATGTGTTAGGTACAAGCTATCCATTTTTTTTGGGAGTGTGCGAGCTATCACATGAGGCCCACCTGGATGTATTTGTGGCCCGTTCGTTGAGGGCCACCTTGATGTATAAGGGCCAGTGGGTTGAGGCCCATCGTGCTGTATTTAGAGCCCATGGGTTGAGGCCCATTATGATGTATAAGGGCCCATGGGTTGAGGCCCATTGTGACAAGGCCCATTATTGAGGCCCGCCGTGATGTGTATAAGGCCCATTGTTGAGGCCCACCTTGACATATATGAGGACCATATGATGAGGCCCATTTGATGTATCTAAGGCCTATGGGTCGAGGCCTAAAAGGATGTCCTTAGGGTCCATTGCAATGTGTGATGCCTCCTTGAGTGGTGTAATGATGTTTTATGGCGGATCATGCCTTGGGAGCAATGTTGGTTTGATGTCCACATTGTGAGGTAATGTTAGTTAAACGTCCGCATTACGACTCTCCATAGGGCCCATTGTAAGTCCATACTAGTTGTGTATAGGCTGTCTAGGCTCATCTGTATCGTAAGAATAATTCATTATATTATAACATGCCTAGTATAACTTCATGAGTCATGACCATACGCATTATATATATGCTTGATATGAGTGGTGACTGATCATAGCATATGTCATTGGGCAAACCATTTACGGAACTCCTTATGAGACGGAGTGCCCCATAGTATCATGCTGTACGCGCAGGATTGCTGCATGACTGTACGGTGTGACTCATGCATCTCGCATATGTGTGACTTGATCACTGCATGCCCTAGCGACATTAGGGCTGTGGCTCCACAGGTACATCGTGGATGGCCGTATCGAATTTTGAAAATACTTATTTCTAACACTGTGGGCACTTAGTATGTCCTTAGGTGAAAGTCCCAGAACCTTTTTAGTACCAGGAGTTGCTCTAACGTCTAGACCGAGTGGATACATCAGTGCTCGAGTGCCGAATACCAGTAGGCCACGTCTTCCACTGTATTGTGGTCGGTTGGAAGGGGGTGTGACCTTATCCACCTGAGTGAGGGGGCTATAAGCTAGGCTGAGTTTGACCAGCTCGCAAATGAGTCCGCTATCGACCAGCTGGGTAGGTATTGACAGACTACTAGTCAGGCAGATAGTGAGGTCTATTTCGCTTGCTTGACTGTGCAGCTAGGGAGGAGGCAGTCAGTGCGAAGTATATTAGACTCCGGTGATATCCATAGAGGAAGTGTACTGATATGTGTACTTAATGAGTACCAACTTACTTGGATTGTATTTCGCATATGACATTCGGCTATGTAAGCCTCGCATTTACATCGGTGTGGCTGATAGCATTCATGTCTCGCATCACATGGCCTTGGTATGGCTGATAGTATTCATGCCTTGCATCACAAAGCATTGGTATGGTTGGTTTTATTCATGGACTTAACGCATACTTCCGCATTACTCTGATATTGTACACTTGGCGTTTGCCTTGCGCACACATTTACACCACCCTCTAAGCTTTTGTAAGCTTATGCACGGTCGTTGCGTGCAGGTAGAGTTGGATAGCAGCAACGCTGAGGCAAGAGTGCGCATCTGCTATTTTGAAGTTTTTGATTACCTTGTATTTCCCTTTCCTATTGTACTTAAAGTTTTTGATATAGTAGATATGTGGTGTTGTTATTTTGTGACTTGGTTATGCTTGTGGTTATGCTCCATTACAAAAAAAAAAAATCATTCTGAAAATTCTCCTTTTAGGATCCCAGGATCGGAATCTGACATATGATTGTCAAGAGCCGAGAATGGGACACTATGAAGGCTGTCGGTACCGGATTCGGCGATTGGGATTCATGTGAATCCAATTTACGGGTTTGGGGTGTGACAATTTTCATCAGTTCAGGGCCTATATAAGGGTCTAAACTCTCTGTCTCCCTTCACATACGAATTTCTAAACCCTAGAGAGAGAAGAGAGAAGGAAAGAGAGAGAAAGTGAGTGAGAGAGTTGGAGTTTATTCCTGGATTTCAATCCCATCACTCCACGTGCTTAACCACTGCTTTTATATCGTTATTCCGGTGATTCCAACTCCGTATTTGGATAAGAAATCATAACTCTAATCTGGTTTAGATATTCAAATAGAGGAAATAGTGAAATAGTTAACCTATTTCATGCTATAGGTTGTCGTCATGCTGTAGACAAAGACTTAGGGTTTAAATTGAGTTCGTTAAGAGTCTATCAGCAAAAGGTGCAGATTATAAATATTTAGGTTATGGTTTTCAAGGCTTTCAATGTCAGTAATGATTTATGACTGACTTGATTGCTGTCATATGTGCGTAGATACGACGTTTTTCATATATTATATATGTATGTAGGGTATGTTAATTTTAATGCATTCAACGTGTTTGTTGAAATGTTTGAATGACTATAGAGTTATGATTTATGCTTGTCATGTTTATTGACTAGTAATACATGATTGTTGTACGTATGGTGAACCCCTTGTAAAGGGATTTACTATAATACCTGTTATAAGTACTTAATTATATGTATATGAGATGTGTAGCCTAAGTGTTTGATAAAATGTCTGAATGTAAACATGCTTGTTTAAATGCATGTAATGAGGGTATTGAGATGAGATTATCAATTCCTCTATCTATGGTTATAGTATCCTTGATATAACCTATCTCACTACTATACAAGTTAAGAATGAAATGTTTATGTATGGTACATGTGTAGTATGTGTTTTGTCGAATTGCTTAAAGTAAGATTTATATTTGATTTTAGTTCTCACATGCTGTTTTGGGCTACTACATGCGTATACTGTTATTTGGAGTGTATTTGGGACTACGATGTAGTCCAGGCAATCGGTAATGATTTCTAAGTTAGTGGTTGAGGTCATTTCGCCACACTAGATATCAGAGCCAAGGACAGCTCTGCCCTCGGTGAGGGATAATTTGCAGCTGTAACAGTCCAGCCCACACTGTATGATATTGTCCGCTCTGGGCACAGCCCGCACGGTTTTATTCTCGGGGTTGCCCCCAAAAGGCCTCATACAGTATTGGGTGACACTCCACATATAACCACCATTACTTCAGACAACTCTTTCGATGTGGAACTCTTTTGATGTGGGACAAGTTACGCTACAGTCAACTGCAACAGTAGCTCGCCCAGCACAGTAGCCTGTCAGCCACACAGTAACTTGCCAGCCAGCTTTGGGGCCCGCCCACATGTGCGCCCGCCCACATGTGCCCGCCCACATGAAGCAGTGACCGGGGCGTCACAACACGCTGCATGTAAACAAAAAATTCTTTTACATGGGGCTACCCATGTAGGCCCCACCTTGATGCTTGGACTCAATCCAGGCCGTCCATCCTCTTTCCCATATCATTTTAGGCGTTGAGCCAAAGAATGAGGTCAATCCGATGATCATGCGGGCCATACCATAGAAAATAGTATTTCTTACCCTTCAAAGGCTATTAGGGCCCATCTATTGTTTCTACACGCCAAATAAATGCAAACATTGACTTTTTACGGCATGTATGGGCCCTATAATCTAATGGGCAGAGTGGATTTCCTAGGAGTGGGCCCCACATGGGATTTTTTTTAAAAAAAAAAAAAAGACGCTGCGGTAATCAGCGCTGCCAGCGCCAAGCGGACGGTCTAGCAGGGGGACCCACGGCTCTAGCCATGGGCCCCACCATGATGTAAATTTTGTATCCACACCGTTCACAGGGTGGGCCACCCTCAGTAATGGGCCCCCTCCAGATTTCAGCCCCATCCATGGCTTGGGTGGCCCACACTATAGAAAACAGTGGGATTGAACCTCTACAATTGAACCATTTTTTTTGGGCCATAGGATTTTTGGATCAAACTGAAACTTGTATTTCCCCTTCATCCAGGTCTGCACGACCTTACCAACGGTTTGGATGGAAAATATATGTAATGGTGGGCCCCACATGGGACCCACAATGATGCAAGTGTCTTATTCACACCGTCCACATCCGTGGATGGTGGACGGTGGGCTGTGCACAATGGAGCCCACCCTGATTGCGTTT
Source organism: Magnolia kwangsiensis (assembly GCA_037074715.1). NCBI lineage: Eukaryota > Viridiplantae > Streptophyta > Magnoliopsida > Magnoliales > Magnoliaceae > Magnolia > Magnolia kwangsiensis. The sequence continues at coordinate 107,431,922 of CM073581.1, forward strand.
TATCCGCACCGTCCACCCCTGGACGGTGGGACCCACCATGAGTATGTGTTATATCTGCACCGTCCACCTATGGACGGTGGGACCAACCCCACCCCAGGTCTGTGTGACCTATCTGGATTGAAAAATAAATATTGTGGTGGGCTCCCTATCCGGGTGGCCCCTTCAAAAGGTTGGCTGGAAAATAATCATTTCAGTGGGTCCCAGCCCCACCCCAGGTCCACGTGACCTCATGAACAATTGGGTGGAAAATAAACATTACAGTGGGCTCCCTGGCCCACACGTTGGATGGCAAATAAATATTATAGTGGGCCCCTGTCCCACACGCTGGATGACAAATAAACAATGCAGTGGGCCCCTTGCCATCTTGGATGGAAAATAAACATTTCAATGGGCCTCTAGGCCCATTGGACGTATCTTAAGGCCCATGGGATTGGACCCACTTTGATGTATTCCAAGGCCTATGGGGTTAGGCCCATTTGATGTATTATAAAGCCCATGGGTTAAGGCCCATTAAGATGTACTAGGGTTTATGGGTTGAGGCCCATTTAATGTGCATATGGGGCCCAATTGGTGTGACCCATTTGTTACACATAAGACCCATGAGATTAGGCCCATTTAATGTAATCTAAGGCCCACGGGGTATGACCCATTGCAATGTACATAAGGTCCATTAGTGCGGCCCATTTATGTGGCCCAGGCCCATTTAATGAATAAAAGGCCCATATGATATATATGTAAAGCCCAATGGGACAAACCTAAGGTCCATTGCAATGTGTAAATCCAACTCGGATTAGGTAACGATGTTTACGACGATCGTGCCTTGGGAGCAATGTTGGTTTGATGTCCACATTGCGAGTGTAATGCTGGTTGGATGTCCATATTACGACTCTCCTTAAGACCCATTATTAGGCCCGTACTTATTGTGTATAGGCAGTCCGGGCCCATCTGCATTGTAAGGATAGATCATTTCATCATAACATGTTTAGTATAGTTTTATGACTCATGATCATACGCATCATATGTATGCTTGATATGAGAGGTGACTGATCATAACATATGCCTTTGGGCAGGTTGTTTAGGGCTCCCGATTAATCGGTGTTGCCCTACACGAGCGCACGTTACGTGCAAGGATTTGTTGCATGATTGGATAGTGTGATTCATGCATCTCGCACTGTGTGATATGGTTACTGTACGCCCTAGCGATATCGGGATCGTAGCCTCCACATACGCATCGTGGTTAGTAGGATTAGATACCAGAAATCTTGTTCTACATGGGGTGCTATAGATATCCCTGGGTGAAAGTCCCTAAACCCTTATGGTACCAAGAGGTCTCTCCAACGTCTAGACCGAGTGGGTAGATGAGCGTTGAGTATCGATTACTAGATGGCTGCGCTCTCCACTGTTTCGTGGTCGTTTGGAAGGGGGTGCGGCCTTACCCGCCCGAGTGTAGGGGGCAATACTAGGCTGAGTTTGACCAGCTCGAGGAATGGGTCCGCTATCAACGAGTCGAGCCCGATATTGGCAGACGGATAGTGAGGTCTCTTCCACTTACCTTATTGGGCGCGATGTGGCGGTGATCTGGTTTAGATTGTACTAGACCCCGGTGATATCCCAGATTTGAGCTGTATTGACATGTGGACTTAAGTGAGGATTGTATGCTTGACTTGCATCTTGCATCGCATAGCCTTGGTACGGCTCATGATATTTATGGTTCCATCTGCATATTCCGCATTACTCTGATATTGCATGATCATATTACTACCTTGCGCACACACTTTCACCACCATTTAAGCTTTCTATAAGCTTATGCATGACCGTTACGTGTAGGTGACGTTGGGACGCAGCAGCGCTGAGGCTGGAGCACTTGCAGATAATCTTTAGAATTTTTGTTCTTTACCATTGTATTTCTCTTTATGCTCATTGTACTTGTAAAGTTTTTTATTATAGTGGAAATGTAATGGAGTTCTTGGTTATTGTTTGTGGGTTATGCCTTTGGTTATGCTTCTTACGAATCAAATTGACGTTGAAAATCCTTCTCGTAGCATCCCAGGATCGAAAACCTGGCGAATGGGAGCTGGAAGCCGAGAATGGGGTTCTACGGAAGTTGTCGGCGCAGGATTCGGCGACCAAAAAATTTGTGAGCACGGTTTCTGAGTTTGGGGCGTGACACCAGATAAGTTCGAGGAATCCGAGTCATATGCTACTAGTCGATAATGGTTAGGCCACGCAAAGTGTTATGCGCTCCATGTCGATCAACTCGACATATGCTCGTACCAGTCGAGCTTGTCAAATAACTCGATTGGCCTAATGTATGTTCACCATGTATGAACGCTACTGCTTGAATCTAAGGTACCAAACTCACCAGTGAAAACCTGTTTAACCTTGGTACCTCGATCCGCTAAGACTCATGAGCCAGGCATGGTGGTATGGGACACTGTGGTCATGCTGTCGGCCTACGCTAGGGTGACGAGCCTCCCTGTAGTGTCTAGTGAGCAACTCAAACTCGTGAGCCGAATACAGTAGTATGAGATAGTATTCGAGCTGTCGACCTATGAACAGGTGACGAGCCCGTAGTGACCTCGAGTATTCACTAGAAACTACATTGAGGTGAGGTGCCTTTCCGTAGTAAACTAGAGTATTAAACCAGGCCTGCTCCGATGTGACGAGCCTCTCTGTCGCGACCTGAAAACTGCCTATCGTATGTGACACCTAGGATTGACGACCCTAGATGGATCAATGTTTTGGGTATGTGATATAAAGGGAGGTGCCTTAGCTTCTCAATCCTATTGTTTGAAAAAGGCCTAAATAAGAACTTAGTAATCACGCTCATACACCGCATTACATGTGTCTTTGGTGTTGGAGTTGAGCAAAGAGGAAGGGGTGCATGTCGCGATCATGAGATGAAGTTCGCAGAGGGAGTGTAGGCGAGGACATGCATCATTAATACATATCATCCTCACATTCACAAGAGTACTTAGGAATGCTTGTCGAATTGCTTTATTATTACTGCTTGACTGAATTGATAACATGTTAACTTTTACTTCATAGTTCCATTGAGTTGATCACTCACTCCCACTTTCTGGGACGGTGCTATAAACACTAACCAGACCATGTTGTAGATATAGATGATGACGATGCTTTTGAGGCAGAGCTAGACTTTTACGATGACGAGGAGTCTCCTACATACAGCTATCAGGCGGGTTTATGTAGACCGTGATCTAATCGACGGGGTTACAGGGATGCTGATTAGACTCCATTTCGCTGTTGTTTTCTTGCACTTTTGGAACACCCATGTATATTCAGTTTGAACATTTTTAGAGTATACATGTATATACTTAACCTGATAACATGTTCACACTCTAGAGAACTACATCAGTTATATATTTTATATATCTATCACAGTCTTCTACTTGCGAAATTAAACTGTCTCTGGAGTATGATATGTTATTTTGGTATAATCTCACTCATGTTTAAGGTACTGATACAAACAACATTTAATCATCATTATCTATGTTGCATAAATGATGTGTTAAAACTCAGGAGTTGGGTTCTCGCTCGACCTCCGATTTTCAGGGCGTTACAGAAGTCGACATTCTTTTTTTGCATAACCCTTCCCTACCAAACTGGCCTCGTACCTATCAAATTTCTTCCGATAAATCCACTCGCAATTAATCATTTTTCACCTAATAGGCAGCTCCATTAACTCCCACATTTTATTTTTTACAAAATGTCTATATCATCATACATCGTTGTCATCTACTTCTATAAATCTCTATTTTATAGTGCTTCTTAAAAAGTAGACGGATCCCCCTCATCTGTATTGAGATTAAATGTAATGTTTGAGTCATCCTTATATTTCAACGGTATCATGTGATCCACTAGTAGATTTCTCTTGACATGTGACTACTCCACATCTTCTTTTACTTCTACCTATGACTCGGGTTTTTTAAGTGTTTTACCATTGTATATTTCAACATCAATAACTGATTTTTTTCATTTTCTTTTGCTCATCCTTCCGAAACAATGAACATTTATCAAACTCGATGTCTCGGCTAAATCTGATTTTCCATGAAACTCGATCATATAATCTGTAATCTTTCATCCCATCACCACAACTAACAAAAGTAAACTTCTTAGCCATTTGATTTATTCTATCCCTCAACTGACAGTACATGAGAACAAGCATCACGATCAACTATGTATAGCCCTGATTAATCAACTACCTTACCACTCCATACATCTTTTAAAAATTTGAATCAATAATTATAGAGGAAGATATATTTACTAAATAGCAAGTCGTATAAATAGCTTCAACCCATAGCTCATTGGCCATCCTAGAATTACTTAACATACTTTAAGCCATTTTTAAAAGAGTGTGATTCATACATTCAGACATATTAATCTGCTCTGGTTATGCCTCACTGTATTGTGCTTCATTATCTCTTCATTTTTACAGTATTGGTTAAATTCTTTTAAAATAAATTTTCGTCGTTATTTGTCGTCTGAATTTTCATTTTCTGCACTATCATATCTTCAACCATTAAGAAAACTTTTGATTTATACTCAAATAATAAACATAACCTTCTTCAATGAATATAACAAAGAATGACAAGCCTCTCTTTGAAACAATAAGTGATGGCCCCACATATCCAAATGCGTATAGTTCAACCGACTCTTACTAGCATGCTTCTCAAATTTTAAGCTTAACCTTTATTATTTTTCATATATGCAATGCTAACATATATTTAAATTAAAAAATGGAATAACTGTAAAAGTCAGAGATTTACCAATTATACAATATATACGGATAGGAGTTTATGTAATAACCTTAAATTTTGGTGCATTAAAAAAATTAAAATAAATATTTAAAGATTTTATTTCTAAATAAAAAATAAAAACAAGTCAATAGTTGAGCTAATGGAGATGTTCTTAGTTAAGATTATGAATCAATTCTTAAAATAGTAATAATAATTTTTTATCAAATATTTTTTAAAAAAATTAAATTTAGTATAAGGGAAGATGTGCTTATTCTATCTTATGGGAATTTTCTTTAAAAATGGATACCGAAGGTTTTTGCATTAAAAAAAAAGGAGATATGAAGTCCTAAAGTAAAAAGAAGAGGAAATTCTAAAAAGGCTCGATCAGGTAAATTCTAATCGTTAGATCTTTTTAATTTTTTATTATATTGTTAACTTCTTCTTGATCTATATAATGGATGATGTGAATGATTTACATCATCATCATATAGGTGTGTACAGTCAATTTTAATAAAGTGATATTTTTATGATTTCAGATCTAGTTAGTAATATTTTAAGAATATATTGAATGGATGAAATCTGATTGTGTTAAGATAGATCTGTACGGATCATACGATCCCTGTAGTCAAAATATATAAGAGCTCTAATTTTCAGATCAATCTGACCATCAAATGGGCCACATCAGTCAAATCTAGAAGTGTTTAATAAAAGAATCTTATATTTTTCTGCAAGTGTTGGTATCGCTTGGTGTAGAAGGTCGAGATGGGTCATTGGTGTATATGTGGTTAGATTCATACCATTCATCAAGTGTGTAAATACAAAATATGTCAAGACCTCAAGAATCTATTTGATCAAATCATTCGGTGGGCCACCCCGATTAATTATTTGACATTCAATTTTAGGATCCTAAAAAGAAAATCTAAATTTTGATAATTAAATTTAATAAACATATAATTTTAATTATTTGATTATTTCAGATTTGGCCACCTACGATATATATTAAAGGTGGGCCTTATCATATAAAATAACTAGATGAATGATAATGTTGTTGATATAACTGATAGGATCTTTTAATTCAAACCAACCCATTTACTTGTGGATTCTATACTATCAGACTCAGGTGAGTAACCCAACTTCTCTCATAATTCATTAAAATTAAAATAAATCATTTGTAATTGTTTGATTAATTGATATACTGATTTGAAAATTTTGCTATAATAATTGTATACTAAATTCATATGTGAATATTCTGATCAAAACAACTCTGCCAAATATGAAAAAATATATATTTATATATCATCCAACATTCATTACATTGTATAATACATGGTCAATCCTAGGGGCCCTCCTTGGAAGAAATATCGATCCTGGTAGAGCGTTACTAGATGTGGAATATGCCCAAGCCTACCGAAAGGTGGAATCCTACCCAACGGGTGGATGCGGGTTGGCGACCTTCAACCCAAGCAGTGGACGATCACCTCATCTGATGCATTTATACACTAATTGCATCCATATCATTGTGCATACATTTTATGTTATTTTAATTGATACGATTATGAACCATACTGGGTTATTTCACTAAGTTTGGCCAACTTACTTTTTTATTGGTGAAAAAACTGTACAAATGAGTCATTAGCAGATGATGTGGCGCAAGAAACAGAAGGATGCACCGTACCTGAACACAATCCATGTGAAACATGATCATACTTATCTGAAGATAAAGTGGCTGCATTAGACTATTTTTGATTACTTGCTAGCATAGTTTAATTAACATAAAATGCATATCGGTATCGATTTTAAGATTTTAAGAAATTATTTAGCTTTATTTCATTTAAATAATGTTAGTATGGAATAAACATAATTGTAATACGATGATATAATAAATGAATAATTTTTAAATGTTTATTTTATTTTAAGGGTTGTCAAGATTTATATATGCTTGTTTAATTGGTGCTGAGTATTATGTATGTGTGATTGAGATTATGGTGGAACTTAGATTAAATATAATTATCATCTTTGATTAAAGTGATTAAGGAATTAAATTAGTACACTTTGTGTACGAGTTACGAACTGAAACTCGGGTCTGAGGGTGCACACTTTGTACCCAAATTTTAGGATGTAACAGAATGGTATCAGAGAGAGGTCTTTTCTAAAACTTAGAGTGACCTGTAGGTTATCTACCCAATTAAATTTCATAAATTGTAAATCTTTAAAATTAGAAACATTTCATTAGAATATTCCTCTTGATTGATGTATAGATTGATGAACTTAGATACCCAAAACTAAGTTCGTATTAATTTTTGTTGAACGTAAAAATAAGTATTTAGATTCCCCATATGCTTATTTGAATATAATTTAGATTAAGAGAGATTAATATAACGAAAATGAATTTTAAAGATATTTAATCCAAAAAATTCTACTGGACAGAAATGAGAAACAAGAATTACCCAACTTGTAAAATTCATAAGTATAAAAGTACTACTCCGATTAAGGTAATTCGAAAGTTTAATTGAAGATAGACAAATTTAAATTAAGATAAAAATAAAAAAAAAATTTAAATCTCATAGTCACTATACTAATCCAGTGAGTTAGTACAGGCTGGTCATAAATCATCAAATTCTACACAGGTTTGACTGTAGGAATTTTAAAAATTTTCTCAGTTGAAATTTTTAGTTAAGATTTTACAGAGACGTAGTAAACTTATAATAAAATATTTTAAAAAAATTTGAACATAATCTGAAATTTTAAAGTATAATAAAATATGATAGAAACAACAATCATCAAACTGAAAATCAATCTGCCCATACTGGCTTTATATAAATTTAATTAACAGAATTTTTCAATTTGATAATTATCTTTGGTTAAATAAATATTTTTATTTGAAGTATTTTATTTAAAGAAAAAAATATATTAAGTATAAAATTAAAAAAAATCATAATCTCTACTAAATTTTAAAAATTCCTTCTTATATGATCATAAGTCCATATTTGGTGAAAAAAATTATTTAAAAAAATTAAAAACTAAACTCACTAGAACCTTTTTCAGATATAGGACAACATCTTCTCCAAATTTTAAGGTATGAGAAAATTATTTCTAATTTTCAAATAAATTTCAACATTATAGAGTGAAAATCTGAACTATTTTAATATCCATGATAAAACTATATAAAATTATTGCTCAAAATAATTCTCGAATATTTATTTTTTTTGAGTCATGTACATACTCCTAGACAACTCCATAAAATTTTATGATGATTCGAATTGTAAAAAAATTATAAACATTTAAGCACTAGGCTGTAAATAATAGAAACGACTGTTGGACAACAGGATTCTTCATCCTTAGCAACGATAAAAACCCTAGTAAAAGTAATAATTTTAATCTGAATTTTTTTTTTAATCATATAGTTAATAACATATTTCACAAATTTTAAGTCATTCTGACTTTTAATTCGAATGTTAAAATTTTATAAATAATATTATGCCTATGAGTCCAAATTTAAAATATTTTGTTGGTTATTTTGAGAGATACAATACATAAAATTATTGATTGTTATGATATCTGAAACTTATGATATCTAAAACTTAGAAACCCCATAATATTAAAATAATAATAATAATAATAAATTGTCCCTCATATTTTGTTAAATAATGGAAATCACCTGATTTGATAAATTCATTAAGTACGAATCCAATTAAGGTGATTCAAAGGCCACATCGTAGATTGATAAATCGAGTTCAAAAGAAAATAATTAAGAAACTATAAATTTTAAAAATTTTCAATTAAATTTAGTTTTATTTTTAACTTTAAAAAAAAGCGTTTATTTGTAGACAACCATCGTTGTCTAAATTTTTGCATTTTCTATAAACTTTATTTTTTGACAAAATTTTACATACTTATAAATTCACTACTAGAAAAAAAAAACTAAGAGACCAATCCAGTTTCTAAAACCATTCATAACATAAGTGTGACTAATGCTATTAAAATAAGAAAATTTTGAGATATTAGTTTCTAAATCTCGAAGGATTTTATTTTAAGGGGGGTAGAATGTAACAACTCTAAATTTTGGTGCATTAAAAAAATAAAAATAAATATTTAAAGATTTTATTTTTAAATAAAAAATAAAAATAAGTCAGTAGTTAAGTTGGTGGAGATGTTCGTAGTTGTGAGAGAGATTTAAGGATCAATTTTTGAAGTAGTAATAATAATTTTTTATCAAATGTCTTAAAAAAAATAAGGATAAAGGAGGATGTGTTCATCCTATCTTATGAGAATTTTCTTTAAAAAGGGATACAAAAGGTTTTTGTATTAAAAAAAAAGAGATACGAAACCCTTAAGTAAAAGGAAGAGGAAATTCTAAAAAGACATGATCAGATAAGTTCTAATTGTTAGATATTTTTAATTTTTTATGTTATTAACTTCTGCTTGATCTATACAATGATGTAGAGTCAATTTTAAGAAAGTATTATTTTAGGAATATATTGAATGGATGAAATCTGATTATATTAAGAAAAATCTGTACGGATCATATGATCCATAAAGTCAAAATATATAAGGGCTCTAATTTTCAGATCAATTTGACCATCGAATGGGCTACATCAGTCAGATCTAGAAATGTTTAATAAAGGAATTATAGATTTTTGCGCAAGTGTTGGTATCACTTGGCGTAGAAGGTCGAGATGGGCCATTGGTGTATATTTAGTTAAATCCATACCATTCATTTTGTGTGTAGAGGTAAAATATGTTAAGACCTTAAGAATCTGAATGATCCAATTATCCAGTGGGCCACCCCGATTAATTATTGAACATTCAATTTTAGGATCTTCAAAAAAAAATCTAAATTTTGATAATTAAATTTAATAAACATATAATTTTAATTATTTGATTATTTAAGATTTGACCACCTACGATATATATTAAAGGTGAGCCCCACCATATGATGAATGATAATGTTGTTGATATAGCTGATAAGATCTTTGAATTCAAACCAATCCATTTACCTTGTAGATTATACACTATCAAACTCAGGTGACTAACCTAACTTGTCTCATAATTTATTAAAATTAAAATAAATTATTTATGATTGATTGATTGATTGATATACCGATTAAAAAAAATTGTTATGATAATTGTATGCTAAATTCATATGTGAATATTCTAATAAAAACAACTTTGCTAAATATAAAAAAATATGCATTTACACATCATCCATCATTCATTACATTGTATAATGCATGGTCGATCTTAGGGGCACTCTCTGTAAGAAATGTCGATCCTAGTAGAACGTTACTAGATGCGGGCTATGCCCAAGTCTATCAAAAGGTGGAAGCTTACCTAACAGGTGGATGCGGGTTGACGACCTCCAACTCAAGCAGATAGACGATCACCCCATTCAATACATTCATACACCAATTGCATCCATATCATTATGCATACATTTTTATGTTATTTTAATTGCTATGATTATGAACTATATTGGGTTATTTTACTAAGTCTGGCTAGCTTACTTTTTTATTGATGAAAAAACTGTACAAAGGAGCCATTAGTAGATGATGTGGCGCAAGAACTAGAAGGATGCACTGTACCTAAACACGATACATGTAAAACATGGCCATACTTATCTGAAGATGAAGTGGCTGCATTAGACTATTTCTGATTACTTGCTAGCATAATGTGATTAATGTAAAATGCATATCGGTATCGATTTTAAAATTTTAAGAAATTATTTAGATTTATTTCATTTAAACAATGTTAGTATAAAATAAACATAATTGTAATACAATGACATAATAAATGAATGATTTTTAAATGTTTATTTTATTTTAAGGGGTGTCAAAATTTATATATGTCTGGTTGATTGGTGCTAAATGTTATGTATGTGTGATTGAGATTATGGTAGAACTTATACTGAATATAATTATCATCTCTGATTAAACTGATTAAGAAATTAAATTAGTACACTTTGTGTACGAGTTACGAATTGAAACTCGAGTCTGAGGGTGCACACTCTGTACCTGAATTTCGAGGCGTGACAGTTTAAAAGATGAATATAATTATTAAAACATGGAGCCGAATAATTATGGTCATTCAATGGATATATCAATTAAAATAAGAATGACTAATGATAATATAAGTTAAAATATGTAATATTAAAATTTAGTAAATTTAAAGCTTAAACTATCAATACAAATGATACTATAATTTTTAATTTACCAATTAAGCACAAGATAAGGTTAGAATCCTCAGATTTTCCTATATGCCTAACAAAATGCTGAAATTCTCAAATTTTCAATTAGGTTCAAAATTGAGGCTGAAATCCTCATGTTTATCAATTGAGCTTAAAGACAAGGCTTGATCATCTAATTTAATAATTTAACACAATCACACATTTCAAGATCACATATTTCTCTTCACAACCCACTTAGATGTGAATTTTCTAGAATTTGAAGTATGTTCGAGAGGGAGAATGATTGTCCTAGATTTTTTTCCTTAGTTGATTTCCTAGTTGGAGATCTATATTCGGTAAGTAATTTATTTATATTAGTCCTACCCTGATTATCATTGTCATTGTTTATCATTGATTTGGCATTTTCATTAAGCTGAGCAATTAGAGTTAGCAACACATTTATCTGATCGAGTCTTTTTTGGAATGGTTAAAAACTCTCTCTCTTTTTTTGACGATCCTTTAGGGATCTTATCCATTGGTGTGCGATTTTCTCATTCACAAAGAATTCTCCAATTTGGTTTAAGACTGAGGTGAATTGAGCCATTTTAAAGCTTGCACTTTTACATTTAAAGTGCCCAATATCTTTACAAGTATGACAAACAAGAGAGGCTCTCGAGCTACTTTTTAAAGTGGATGAGTCTATTTGAATTACTAGAGGGGTAGAGGCAAAGATATAACTATTAAGTTCAACTCTATTATCCCTAAAAGACTTACCGATAGTAAATTTACAAATATGTTCATGTTCTTAGATAGTCTTAGCTTTTTCCTTATTGGAAGACATCATTCCAACGCTCATTTCGATCTCACTCCGGGTAATTAATCCTTTTAGGAGGAACCTGCTCTGATTCCAATTAAAATTGCACGTGGTAGGCCCATGGGCAGTGTGCGGAAGCTTAACAAATTCAATGAATGATGACTATATCCTACAGGAGGTGAGTAGGATTAAATAAAATTTATATATTTTAGATATATAATTACTTGCTAAAATTAATATATAATTAAAATAATTAAGGCAATATAACACTAAGACTTCCAACCGAATAATGTAAAGCGACCTCAACGGCATGAAAACATTTATATCAGCCTGATATACATCTTACATGGCCTTGTGGCGCCAGAAAGTTTAGAACGGTAACCGCGGTGTAGCTGTTGGCCACTTGAGATTCGATCTTTCTTAAATATGAGCACATGCGTTATAATGAGCAGTAAAGATGATGGTACGGCATGGATATAATACGTACATCACCGTGGGAAACGAGATCACAAAACAACAGCGACGTCAGTGATGACACTGTCAGCAAGCAATCCGCGTCCAGACCAAGCATATTTGGCTGCCTACTCTCATACAATTCCAAGAACGAGTATCGTAGCACTGGGTAACCGGTTGTTACCGGTTCCACCTACTGGAGGGCAGGCTCATGCTGCGGGTCCAAGGTGACGGCCGCCCACCTGGAATACCGACTTGCACCGGTCAAAATGTATTTCCTCATCCCGATGCTTTTTCGTAATTTTTATTCCATCATCTCCTATATATTGATTGATGGGTCCACCTCGAAAGCAATGTCCAGATGAAGTGACGGCAAAGATTTCGCGCTAGGTCGGCGAAGTTCACTGGGCCGTTGGATCTTAGATCTGACGTGGCGATAAGATAATCTGAAAACTGTAGAGCCCAACGCCCGGAGCAAACTATCTGCTTCGTTCGTGTCAAGCAAAGCGTGCGTAATCTGCCGTATATCTCTCCCAAAGTCCCAATCAGAGGGTCCAGATTCCGGATAACAACGGAACACCCAAGTCGCGGCGCGGAACTCCCTAGAAATGTGGCCCCCACCCATGTTGCCTATCTAGTAATTATTTCCTCGCGCGGCCATTTGTCTTGGTCTCCCACGTGGCAGTTAGATATGACGTCACTGTGCCCGTCCAGAAACTACCCCGTGTTCAGTATCACCGCACCGTGAACTAAAAGTCAAGTGGCTCGCCCCATGAGGCTCGTCCCTTTCGGGCCCACCATATGATGATCCACACCGTCCGTTTGGAATCTCTCATTTTAAAAATCTTTACTGATTCGAATATCATCCTCCATGCAAAAGGTGAGTTAGAAAGTCCAGAATAGCATACTCGCTTCTACGAAAGAAATAATGTCTCAACAGTGACAGTATAGCCAAATGACTCCTACACGCTGTGACCTTTCAGATCAACGGTTTGGATCGTCGACGGGTGGGGGTAACGGGGCGAGCAGCGTTGATGCCTGAACGAGCCTTTCGGGAGAGTCTTCTTTTCCCACGGGATCTTGTAAAACACCTTTACTTTCCTCCTGCTTTTCTCCACTCGCGCTGTTTCTAACCGCAAATCCAGATGGTCCATGTCTGGTTCCTTGGGACGTGTTCAAATAATATACTTTTGCCACGTGGCACCGAGTTCGACTCTCATTGGGCATCTTGGATCTAGTTATAGCCGCCCAGCTTCACTCTCCCATGCTTTCCTGCCATAAAAAAATCTTACTGCCCCATGCGATCTATTTCCGAGAGGAGCCGCTCACACGAGGTGCGGGACAAATGTCAGATTTAAATCGAAGGCACACGTGTAAGAGATCCGGAGCGTTATAAGGTACACTACATCGTAAATTTGCGATGGGCCGAAAACAATGCCGATTCTCAATATTGTATGAGAAAGACGGACGATCAGTTACAAAACTCCAACGGTCCAAATTCAACATACATGTGTGGCTCACGTCAGCGCCGAATTCCCCGAGTTTGGGCATATAACACGTTCATAGTGACTACTATCTGATGAATGGGCCAGATCTCTAACACGTGCACCGTGGGCCTGGATCTTTGGCACGTATCCGGGCCTAATGTGTGCCGCACCTCAGTGAATCGCGACTAATCTAACGTTAAATAATAACCAAAGATGGAAATGCTGCCCACGTCAGATGTGGCCCCCACCGTCCTTCCCAACTCTAGCGGGACCCACTTACGTGAATCCCTTTCTTCTCTTGTCGTCTGCGGGCTTTCATTCCCCCGCTTGCAGATATTATCATGGGTCCACATCACTTGCCATGTGTACCACCAATCCACGTCAACAAGGCCACGTGGCCGCTCAATCAACCGTGCATGAAGACGGATGCGTCAACGGTACCCATAACACACTACCGAGAAAAAAAGAAAAAAAAAAAATATTATTTTAGGATGAGTTCCCAAGTCCAATGGGTTGGATGGAAAGTAATGATCATTCGGTAGATAAATTTCAATAATCTTTCATGTCCGTGCGAAATCCAACCCTTTGAAAAAAATTTATCCACAACGATCCTATTAGTCGCATCAACTCATCAAGTACGGCACATCACAGAAAAATCCATGGCCATTGATAAATGACAAAAAATAACTGTGGCCCACTCAATGTATAGATGTGAATGTTTCTACACTGGGCAATCCCGTCTTAGGGAATACCTATTCAACGTCTTGGATGTCTCAATCACATAAAATGTTAGAAGTTACCTGCCGGATGGACCGTAGCTTGTGGTCCAACAGGTTTAACCAGGGACCTTCTCTTATTTTAATATTATATCGTATAAAAATAAAAGAATATAAGCGCTTCTCATCCTTCGCGAGGAATATTTTTTATTTAGTGATTTCTACGTATTTTAATAAGAAGTTAATGCAGGTATTGTTATTTTATTATGACACGTGTAACGCACGTGAAGAGAGAGAAAGGAGGGCGCTAGTTCTGGAAAGACAAAGTTGACAGTTGTGGTAAAATATGAACCGTTCATTGTCTTTCACATGTGAAATGAAGTCTAAGCTACCGTACGGATACATTTTCAATTTACTAACATACCCTTTTGATATAATGTTTTGCCACGCCCTGAAGATGTTCAAGGTTACCCTAGGTGCCAATGTTCCGGTTAGCCCGACTCAGCTTTGGGTCCGGCTTAGATGCATCAGCTAGGCCTATGGTCTGGGCTTGGAACTACATGAATGACCCAAAGTCATTTTAGCCGGACTAAAAAGTCAATTTTATCAATTTTCAAGCTAAGTTGGGTCGAGCCCAAACCAACCAAAATTTTCCTCTAGGTCAGGCTGGGGCTTGCTATGCTAGGCCAATGTCAGTCTTGGACCAGTCTCCAGCCTTAGGTCTAAAGGGTTAAGTTGGCCTGGGCGTAGGTTGACCCGGGCCATTGCCATCCCTAAGTAAAGCTAATTTCGTAGGCAACATTTCCACGACCTACTCTTATATATAGTTGAAGTTATTATTATTTTATAATTTTTATTCGACGTAAGGCAACCAGACACGTATTTTGGATCACATTCGTTTATCTCCGCCTTCGTACATTCGTCCACATGTGCTGGTCCAGAGATATGTATTTAAAAATCAAACCAGCCCATCCATGTGGACCCTCCGTGGTACTCTGGTTCTAATGTGTCAGATTGGGCCTGCTTTCGAAACAATTACGCAGGTAGAGAAACTGGTTGGGTCATCCATTTGTTTGGTACTGGGGCCCACCAGAGTGCACCAGCACAATAAGACAGTTTTATGTATTCAACACGTGCGAGTAGGCGTGCAGGAGGCCTGGATTTGGGCGCACGTGGGATTACCCAGCCTAATTTTTAGTTGGATTTGTTCGAAGCGCGGATTGCGTCCTACCCCCGCCCGTCTCCAGCTGGGAACGGGCAGGAGCTTTGAGTGGCCACCGTGATTTACGGGTATTATCCACACCGTCCATCCATTTCTTCGTATCATTTTAGGATACGTTTTAATAAATGAGGTAGGTCAGGCTCAAGCGGATCACACGCCAGGAAGCAGAGGTGATAATGATTCTCACCATTGAAACTTCTGTAGGGCTCACTGTGTTATTTATTTTCCATCCAATATATTAATAAAGTTACATAGACCTTAATGAAGAAAAAAAAACAAATGTAAGGTCCATCCAAAACTTCTGTGGTCCCAATAAGTTTTCAACGGTAAGAGTTTAATCCCCGTTGTGTAGTCGACTTGAGCCTTAGATATACCTCATTTTTGAGCTTATAACCTAAAATTATAGGAAAAAATAAATGGACGGTGTAGATAAGACCCATATATCAAGGTAGCCACTCAAAGGTCTTGCCCGTTCCCAGCTGGAGACGGGCGGTGGTAGGACGCAATCCTTGTCCGCTGTCCGCTCCCTTCATATCTGCCTTGGCCCAGAACGTTGACGTGGCAAGCACTCACCTTACCACGTGGAAAGGTTACCAGTGGCGTGGTTTGGATGAATCTCTAACTGCGGGGCCTATGTAATATATGTGCCTCAAATCCACACCGTCCATCCATTTTTACAGCTCATTTCATGGCATGATCCAAAAAACGAACGGATCCAAATCTTCGGTGGACCAAAGCCATAGGAAACAGTCTTGATTTAATCCCCACCATTAAAAACTTAATGGGACCACCGAAATGCTTATTCACCAACCAACCTGTTTATACGGTCACAAAGACCTGGATCTAAATCTTACGTGGACCATACGAGAGGAAACGGTCTTGATTGAATCCCCACCATTACAAACTTAATGGAACCGCCGAAATGTTTATTTACCAACCCACCTGTTTATACGGTCACATAGACATGGATGAAGACGTCACACAAATATTAGCTTGATCCAAAACTCGTGACCCACGATAAGTTTTTAATGGCCGATTACAACTGTTTCTTGAATTATGGTCCACCTGAGATTTGGATCTACTTTATATTTTAGATCATGTCTTAAAATGTGTTTCAAAACGGATAGACGACGTAGATACATCCATCACGCTGAGCTCCACGTAGGGATCCCGTCCACCTCGGTGGATGAAGCTGCGCCCACGCAGCATAGCTGGTTTTGAGACACTGCGACCCGGTGGTTTCATCTATCAAAATAAAATCCAAGAAAAAACATTAGTACTGTAGATGAGGCGGTATTATGTTTGTTTTTTGTTTTTGGCTGTAAGATAACTTATTTTACTAAAGTAAATTTGCAGAGTTCTTCTTGTTAAGATAAAGCAGCAGTAAAAAATTAGGTATCTTTCTAAATTTGCCCATACAAATAAGGGCCTAACTCAGTGATTTAAGTTTTTTTTGAGTTAAAATAAAAAACAGATGGGTGGTACGTCTAGTCGATACTAAAACTTACCAATCTCCGGTTCACCCAGAGCACTGCAAGTTATAGTGTTCCTAGTTGCATTGGTCTACTTGGAAAATCCAATCACTCAATCTGAACGGTCTATTAGATCCAAAATATATTTCATTGACTACAATCGTACTGATTGGAGTCTAATCCATCCTTTATTTTGGGTATATTTTCTTTAACCATCCTTTTTCCAAGCTATGGATGGGATGTTGTCGAACAAAAGTGATTCTTTAGAATCATAAGCAATCCATGATGGACACTAAAAAGCATTTGGATCAAATTGTTGGTGAGACCTATTTTGTATAAACAATCTTGACCGTCCATATTAAAAGCCATTGATCAGTACATAATATCCATTTGTTTCTTTTGAAATATGGATGGTAATCCATCAAATTTGTGTTGGATGGATCAATGAATTCGAATGTCTAAATGTCCCAATGCAGCTAAGAGCACTACAACTTATAAGTACTCTTGAGTGCAATGTAGAATTTCTGAAAATTATCTGTAATAAAAATAAAACATATAAAAGATATATGGTTAAGCAAGGAAGAAAGATTCTGTATCAAAGTATGTGCTGGAGCATGGAGTTTATGCCATCTCAACCGTTCAATCAGCCGCAGGTGCCCTTTGATTCGTTCTGTACAATTGATTTGCCACCTTTTGGAGGGGCCATACCCTCACATGCTTAAACACCTTAACTTCTGACGCAGGGAAGGACGTGAGGTCGAGCACCGTCTTCCCCAAGATGATAAATATTTCGAATCCATGGAACTTCTCTGGACTCCTCACAGAGACTTCTCGAATCCACGAGGAAAGAAAGTAGAAAATAAGAATAATTTTTAATAAATTCGAAATTGATTAATGAATTTCCAAAATCGAGTTCACAACCCTTTAAATAAGGAAACCAAGCAATAAGAAAAAAATCAGACTCAAATTACAACTAAAACTTCTAGAATTCGCAACTTATTATAAATAGTAAACTTGCTATTTATAAACGGTCATGATGTCTACTAGTGCGTAAGGTTTTCGGTCAAAAATAATAAGTGTCCTATTTGGCTTCACCAAACCGTTCTCCTAATTATCCTAAGCACTTTTCATGTTGGAGACAACTCTTAAAGGCCAACGGATGAAAAGTTATACTCAAACTAAAACTTACTATTTATAATAAAAACAAAATTAAAATGAGGAAATGACCGTCGATCAGGGGGTTTCTCACAAATCCGGGCTGCGCAACCCGGCGTAGCAGGGTTGGTTGGCTAAAGTAGCTCGTTCTACCCTAAAATCATATATTTTACGTCGGATAATTCATTCCGGATTGTGAGATACGCCCGATCTAAGGTCCGATGGTTCGGATCACTTCTATCGCCGACCGTGCCTTTTCTGATCCATCTTGGCCATGAAATTGCCCACGACCCGCTCTACATCAACTTCATACCTGCTTTTCGACAGTCTTTAGAATATAAGAGGTCATAGGCCAGCAAAAAGGCCGCCTATCGTTTGGACGGTTTGAGTAGCTGGAATTGTGCTAATTGGACGGTAGAGATGGTTTCTCTAGTGTAATCCATGAACAACAGAATTTGCAATGCCCAGGTGAAATAGACGGTGTTTTAGTAAACCCAGATGACATATGGTTGGGCCCACCTTTCTGTGTCCCAGACGGTCTTCTCTCCATCGAAAGAGACTTGATTTTACAGCACCGAATCTCTACGCGTGCGATTTATCTAGCGTAAAGCGGAAATGTTCGCATACGTCTGTATGGATATTTTTACACATAACCCCATCTTTCCTGCCCATATATCACTGATTTATAGAATCTGAGCCGTTGAAACGGTAGGACGCATCAGAACTGTCCATTTATTAGGCTAGCTTCACCGTGGAAAACCAACTGACAGCTGATAGTCCGATTCTGTTTACGTGTGTTTACATCTAACCTTTGGAACCAATTTTTTTTTTTTAGGTCCAGGCGATCTTCATGACATGGCCCATTATTTTCACCGGTCGGATGCACCACATAAATGATACATTACCATAAAATAAAAAACGTTGTAATTTATAATATCCATGCAACGTTACATGCCTACTTTTCTCAGTATATATATTGGACGTCCTGTGCACCACGAGAGAAAATCTGGACGGGATCTGAACCATTCATCAGGAAGGGATGTCTTGAGTGGGCCATACCTTAAAATATACAATGATCTCACAGTCACAACCACTCCATTGAAAGAAACAGATGGTGTCAATGTCAATTTTTTGATACGTCCCATTTCCAAGGTATGGACCACCTGATGATAAATTCAGACCTCGCAATCGTTTGCCACGTGTATAAAAAGTGAGCAATTGATAAGTGAAGCATAAGAAAGCGACAAATAGTAAAGTTCCTCTCATTATTTTAATGCTTATGCCTTAAAAATTGAAAGAATCATACACCTCTCATGATTCCTCGTGCATAAGAACGTGAGAAGTGTCCACATGCACTAGATAGGAGTGATGGCTCGCTGATCCAGATCGTTGATCTGATGGGCCACTTATTTAAATAGATAAATCTCCAAATTCAGAGATTCCTGACCCGTTAATGGGAGGCCTAAATGTAGATGATTAAGTGGAAATTACAGCAGTGGTGTGGAAGAATTTGGAAGATGACGTGGCCAGGATTCTCTATTTTAATAGAACTTTTTTCCCATCCCTCGTTTAGATTGCCTGCAGAAATCAACGACCTAGATCAATGAAGAGCTGTCTCCAATTGCACAAAGTGGGTGCATCAGAGCACAAAAATAATGTTTCTGATGCAACGGTCTGTATGATTAGTGATTTACAACTAATGAGTAGTGGAGGCGGCTTTAGAGCTTCATCAAAGATACGCTGATATAGGATAGAATCCACCCACCCAATAGCACGGTCAGAGACTTTTTTTTTTTTTTTTTGCTTAAATACGGCACTAAAAATCAGTTCATTTAAATAATCCACGTCGGCTTCCATCTATGCGGAGCCCACTACTCGTAGAGAAGTTATGATAGTCTTTTTTAAAGAGTAGGTGTCCAATTACTAGTTTTTTGAATTCTTAGTGAAAGAGAGTAAAGATAGAACGTGTTAAATGCAGAACGTTAGGCTTAGTAGATTTGAATCTCTGGATTTGGGTTAACGTGGATGTGCTTGTCACCTTATATTCATAATCTCTGTAATCCAAGAGTAGCTATGCATGGTGTATATATATAAGGATTTGAATTTACTTACTAAATAAGCTTTAATATCTTTAACTCTTCTACATTGGTAATGTGTGACATAATGATTATAATATGCTCGTTGAAATATATACTTTGACTGAAAATAATGAAGTTGCAAGTCTCTTATAAGTCATAAGGATAAAATTACATTCGAGTGACTAACCAATGGTTTTTAATGTTTAATTCACATGAACAATGTTTGAATTGTGTAGATCATCCTACTAAAGTAATTTAATGATGCAATTGATAATTTGATTGCTATGGGATATCATCAGTGAGCCACATGCCCAATAAATTAATAGCGTCTTGATCTATAGCTTAAGTGATAGATTGGATCTATAGCTCAAGTAATAAATTGAGTGAAAGATACCTCGTTTCAATACTGAAGTCTTGGTATCGAACCCTAGTGGGGGTGGTTAATAGTAAAGTTTGAACTGAAAGTGGGTGTACCAACAAGCTAACAAATAAAAAATTAAAAATAAAAAATGCCAATAGATTAGTAATACGGTAGCATGTAACATGCAACTCAGGAGAAGATTTTAGATACAATCTTATCTTACACCATGGATTTCAAAACCTCTCCTTGAGAGAATTAAAAATCCTGCCAATTGGATGAGGGGTGTGAAGTCATCTCAAATCCCACATCTACAGTGCCAAACAACCCTAACATTAATGATGGCACATGCAAAACTTATCTATTATTCTTATTCGCACATGACACCTAGAGGGCTCCTGGAGATTGCCTGTGACACCATTTGTAACTAAAGCTGATCACTTCGGGCATGGCCAAACGCATCCTTCCAGTTTAAGAAAGTTAATAGCGCTGGGCTACTTTTTGAGGAATCTTGTCAAAATTGGGAAAATTCTTCACAGATGCAAGTTATTTTGATCTATCTTTTTAATTCTGACCCATGGGGTCCAAGATTCAGTGATCCAAGGCAGTAGTCTGTTGTCTACCTACGTGGATGGTCCATTTTTCCCATACCCTCTAAATTTTGTGTTTTGTGCTCTTTTCAATGGAGGTAAGTTCTTTTTTGCATTTCTCTTTTTTAACCATCCTCTTTTAGGCCCTTAAAAAAAAAGCCGTGATTTTCCTTTTCTAGGAGATTCTTGAAGTATGGTACATCCACGTTGGGATGCAGTAGACGAGCCGTCTGGATTACTTCGGCTATGTCTTCGGTAGATCTTTGACTATGGGGCACACCGTGATATATATGCCTTACATCCATGATGTCTATCTGTCTGGACATCTCATTTTTAAATGATCCGAAAAATGAGTAGATCCAAATCTCAGGTGGGCTACACCGCGGGAAACTGTAATGATGGACCATTAAAATCTTCTGGTGGGCCACGAAAGTTTTGGATTAAGCTGGTATTTTTGTGGTCTCTTCATCGAGGTCTTTGTGACCTTAACAACGGGTTGTATGGAAAATAAACATCTCGTTGACCTATAGAAATTTTTTAATGGTGGGTATTCAATCACCACCGGTTTTTTTGGTGTGGTACCGTAAGATTCAGATTTGCTTTAGTTTTTGGGTAATTCCCTGAAATGAGCTGTCAAAACGGATGGACGGCATGGATTTAAAGCACATACATCATGGTGGGCCCCGGTCACGTATCCACCGAAGCCCATTACATAGAGCTACCGCTCATCAGAATAAAAAAAAAAATCCGATGAAAAAGCCAAGGGTCGTATACACACGGTCCAGAATCCTCTATAACACTTGTGGGTCCCACCATTTTCTAAGTCTAAGATTTACTTCTTCCGTCAGTTGAGTCTTCTCAATTTTACCGTGCCTTCCAAAAATCATCTTGATACTAAGATGGGCCACGAAATGCGGTAAAATCAGACGTGAAACCTATAATCTCCTGCAGTGTGGCCTGCCAGAATTTTCAATAAGGATAATTTTTTGAGTACATATTCATCTGAGTGAGACTAACCTCGTGAACGGATTTGATGAATCATGCACATGATTGTGTGCCCCACACACAACTGTGGTTGGCGTCCCTCTCCATTGATCTCTGTGGCGTGGCCCACCTAGGTTCTGGATCTGGATGAATTTTAGCCACATGGCCTAAAAACTAGTGACACACGTGACTTACGGAGTGGATGTCTCACATTAGACGTGGTAGGCCTGCATGCGTACAACAGATGCTCGAGAGGATTCCCATCCATTATCTTACCCAATGATTCCTGATCAGAGCATGAAGAAATTTCTCTGCATGCATCATATCGAGTGGTGGAAACTTTCCTTACAGCCCATGCTTTGTGGACCCCACCACCTCCTGTCTCCATGTTGTCACGTGAAGGCTCAGCACTTTCACCACGATATGTACATTGTGCTACTGTGCATTTCTGAACTCCCTAACAAAACTTTTGTCCCTCTCTCCCACTAGTTTGAATGCTACATCCAAATGCTGAAAAACTCCCTTGGACATGAACACACGTGTCACGACACGCATTCATAAAACTCCTAAATTCATGAACATGTTTGATTTTTAATCTTCCCTAGTGCTATTTGGATGCAGCTTGCAAGAGCAAAATTAGTGTTTTCATTTAGTAGGTGAAAACCAATCTGATTATTTTCAGATGGGTGGCATTTTAATTCCTATTTTGCCGGTTGATCTTGAAAACAATGTTTTCAAGTGGGTTTTCAAATGACTACCAATTAACTCTTGTTTCCCCATCAAAATGAGGTTTTCTTCTCCAAAAACGGTTTTGATAGTGCACAAAAGGAGCCTTAGAGTCTATTTGGACCCGAGGAATATCATAATAATGCAATCAATTTTTTTATAATATATATATATATATATATATATATATATCATCCATCTTCTGAAAACATTCGCATTTGGGTTAACATTGTTGTGTTTTTATAGGTGTTAAAATTGTAACGATGGCACTTAAAAAAAATAATAATAGTAGTTAATATCAAATTAACGAATACATACACTGATGTATTTGTTTAGGTTTGAGATTTCCACCATAATCAATTGAAAAATGCAATAATTATTAATTTCTTTATACATTAACCAGCAATTGCTGTGCTTGATTTTCAATCATTAAATTACTTTGGTCATTTTCATCTTTATCAATCTAAACAGGCCCTAAGTTAGGGGCATCCATTAGACCAGGTTGACTTAGAAACTGAAAATTACAACGTCTGAGTAGGCTGGAATGCGGCTGTTTGTATAGAAGGCAACTACAGATGTGCATTCTACTCCACATGCATATTACAACTAAACCTTGTATGATGTGACCCGATAATGCATGGCCCAAATGAGAGCATGTTTGTATTTTAACACCCAATTACTGTAGGGTTGAATCTCATGCACGTATGTAATGTTGGTACATCTGACAGCTGAGCCCTTGAATATGTGCTCTTGCGGTCGACTCTTTAAGAAAATAACATCCAGCAAGTGTCATCGAAATTCAAAATTCCGACATCCACTGAATCTCTATTCACCCATCCAAACATAACACTTGAGTGAGCTTTCCATATATACACCCAAACAAGCCTTGTATGAGAATTAATCAGGCGAGATTGGTACCTATCGCTGGGTGATATGTCAATCACGTCTGTTCATCTACTGGGTTTTACAATGGATGGTGGATATTACAAAAATCACATCTATTAAACAATCAAAAGTCATCAATTTTAATAACCTACCAATGATGGAAGTCGACTGTTAACCACTTTGCTTCCTACCGTTTATTTGAATCCATTGACCAGATGGATAAGATCATTTGATCTTTGGGTAGCTTCAAGGGGCAAATGGATGGACATATCTAAATAACAAGTCATCATGGGATCGTACCATGGAGGAAATTATGTCTAGTGGTGGTTAATAAATGGGCCATAGCCCAAAACACATATTCTAAATGATCTTAACCCTTCATTCAAATGGCCATTAATGCAAGGTTGGTACTGTACTTCTATATAAATAATCTCAGATTATCAGCTTCTACATCATTTGTCAAATGTAAAAATATAATAAAATAAAATAAAGATGATGTGTTTTCAAGATTAGATGCTGTTAAGGATATATATATAAATTTATTAAAAAACTGAGACATGTGAATAAAGCTTACCCCACCTTAGTGCATATGAGAACACAATATTTTATAGGTGTAGATGTGCAACATATTCAATTGTCTATATTCAAACGCTTCATGTACTGTACATGTGCCATCGTTAATCTTTAAGTGCCTTATATATGCCACATGTGTCAATTAGGTACATTAAAAGTTCACGTGTATAAGGAAAAAAAAAAACATTTGGACGGTTAGGATAGACCAATCAACCAACTTTTAGGTATTGTCCTTGAATAGTCCATGAGGAAGCATGATGCATGGAGTGATGCATCATGGTTACTAATATTTTGGTATCATATTGAAATCTTTATTTTATTATATATCATTATATATAACGTCAAGTACAATATAAGATCGATTTAGATTGATAAGGACATCTTATTTATCGGCTATACTTTTCTGTTAGTCTTGCACAATTTTAAAAATGGTGGAAACTCTTCAATTGCACACATGCCATATTGCAAGGCAGTCCAGACTGCCAGAATGGCTTACACAACTGTAGATGGAGCACAACCAAAAAAATGAACCCGGAAAATAACACTAACCATTTGATTATTTACTTATTTTTCCTTTGAATTTGGACCACCAACTATTTTAGTTTTAACTATGTATTTAATAGCCGCCAATTGAATGGTTAGAAAGCACTCACTTTAGATATATAATCCATCTACAACGGAACCAAAATTTGAATGGACTGGATGGGATAGTTGTACATCAGTGGGCCATCTGAGGACCATCATTTTAAATCGTGCAGAACTAACATATTATTTATTTACAATATAGTATGCACATTCATATTTTATTAGAGGGATGGTATAGGTGGCAGTGGCACTCATGTTATATATATATATATATATATATATATATATATAGTGTAGGAGGAATTGAATGATGCGTGGTGGCCCACATCCCTCTGCAAATGTCCAAGGGTTTTGGATTTTGAAAGCAGGGCCCATGTTTCTGTGACTTCAGACCATTGGTCTGTTGGGTCCTACGGATGGTGGAGAGTGCCCCCAAAAGTTTCCCTACGTGAAAAAGTATTAGAGACGTGAGCCACTTCTTTCAGTTGAATGTGCACCATTTTTGTATTTTTCTTCTCAACCGTCTGCATTACGGAACCGTGGGAAGCATGTGCGCATCGTGCAAATATGCGGGCCTTAACCTATCATCTCTAGTGCATATAATATAAGTAGCAATCTGACATTTTAGCTGATGTAGCTTTGGGATGATAGTAGGTTTTAGATTTAATAAAACATTGAAAGGGATTTCTAAGATAGCTCAGGAATAATCACAGAATTTTCGAAGTGCGCTGGTTGGATACACACACACGGAAACGCTCACCTGCGAATTAGTTTGTACGTAATACATACGAAATTTTTGAAGAACTCATCATATTAGATGAGTCTCGAAAATCTGAACGATCCATATGAAGCAAAACCTTATGAAACCCCTTGGTATGAATTTTTTACCTTGATCCAAAACTTCGGTGGGCCATGAAAAATGTAAACAGTTTCTTCCCTTGATTTGAATTTCTCTTTGCTATGGTCTACTGGGTGAAAATTCACACCCGAAGATTTCATGGGATTCTGCATCTTATGGACCGTTTGGATTCAACACCCATGACACGTGTGTAAAAGTGCGCATGTATGTAGGTGAGTAGGTGAGCATGCCTATATATATATATATATATATATATATATATATATATATATATATATATATATATATATATATATATATATATATATGCGGTCGACCTCATGGGAGCTTCCCATGGGGTCGAGCTATCTAGTCCCACCGTGATGCGTGTGGAACATTTAGCCCATCACAGATGCACCATTTCATGGTGGGCCTCAGGCTTAAAAATTAAGTTAATCCATGACTTGTGTGGGCCACATCACATATAAAAGTTGAGAGGAGTGATCCTCCCATTAAAACATTCATAATCATTTGTTGGGCCCATTGAGATGTGGTTCACAAATTCAGCCCATCCATTACACGTGTCCCACATGGATGAGGCGTCAAATTAGATTTTAGACGCATCTAAATTTTATGTGGGCTCCACAAAATGCTTTTATATGTTTTAGGTATGTATTCACGTGATTTTAAATGGTATAGATACATATGATTTTTGGGATATCCCATATTTTAAAGGGGACCATCAAATGCATGGAGTTGATGTTCGGTATGCATCAATGGGGGGTCCACACAGCTCGTCCTCATGAAAAGTCCCCATGAGATCGACCACATAAAACCATTTCCTATATAAATATATATAATACTTGTTTATTTTTCTTTTTCTTACGTTGTGTAGCATGCATCATTTCTTGCCAAAAGTTTACTAAAATGCATATTGACATGTTGCAATAAAATAGATGGGAAATTTGGATTTAGAATTTGGCTCATCTTCCGGTGTTTCAAAACGTCGGCCCTCTCTACGGCCGCTAAAAGCACACTGATTAGGTTATTTCAACTCTTTGGTAATTTGACTCTTGCTTTAAATATAGACAGTGACCGTAGCATTTGTGAAATCAAAGGGTTGAGATATTCTATTTAAGACTTTTGTCAGGCGTACCCAATTCAAAGGTGGCTCTATCGATTGGATAATCCAATGGGTAAGTCCTCACATAATTTATTTATTTTTCTTACACATAGCTACACCACACACCTCAAACGTATACTTACACCTACATCAGATGGGCACTTGATCCCATGTTCTTATTGTCAAAAGAGACAAAACCATTTAGCTTATTGTAATACATCTAAATGTATTTTAGCAAACCTGTTTAGCTTGATCTTCTCTCTGTATGAACTTACACAGATGGTTCAAAATGCCAAAAACATTTAGAAGACCCAGTCAATTCAATATTTAATTATTGCAAATAAAAAAATTATGAAGATTAATAAAAATTAAATATTTTAAATAGTTAATTGTATAACTAATACATGACATAAATAAACAAATACATAGATATCTAATTTTAAATCTTTGCCTTGGGGTGAGTGACTCAGTAGGAGTCACGAGGTCAAGGTGAATTGACAGAGTTCTGAGTCGAGCCAGGGCTTTTTGGGACTACACTGACTCCCATTCCTTCGTCTGTATGGAGCTCTCTCTCCACGTGTGCTGCGCGTTTCATGAGGCTAGTAATTGTTGCTCGTATAAATAAGTGTAAGATAGGTGAGAAAGATGCTTATATTATTGTTCATCTCATGGTCACTATTCTCTACAGAACCAATCAAAGTTACATGTGATTTGTATGAATTCGCATAATATTTTTGAAGATTCGTAAAGATGTATGGATGTATGGAAAGGATTTCTTGTTAACATAGTTGGAGTGCATCGAGCAATACAGTATCATCATTTTAATGGTCGATGGAAGAATGATCATAAAGAAACAGTTATAGGACAGATGACAGAAGGACAAATAAAGAAAAGCAAGAAATGCTGAAGCGATTAAGACAACTACCAGAATATAGGAAGAATTAATATGACCATGGTAAAGTTATAAATAGAAGAAAAATGCAAGATGAATGTTTTATGTCATACCCACCCAATCAAAACTAAATATTATATTTCAATTATACTTTCAATTACCAGTTAATTACATTTCTTACTATAATCACTTTCTACTTTTCTACCAAGAAAATTATATTTCTTAGTGTAATAGTTTACTTTCAGCTTATTGTTTACATTCCGTAGTGTAATGCGTAGTGTTAATCAAATAGCTAATAATCTTAGTTATAATTTAAGTGTACATGTAAGACCCGTATCCTAATCTGTACTGTTCCGTTACTTCCTGCGATCCTTCTCGTCAAATTTCGGCAACCCGCGACCTATAGTCGACGTTGCGCACGACTGTGAGACGTATCCTATACATTTGAGTCGTCTTAATCCGAGATTTATACCACTGCGACCGCACCGTCGCCGCGGTTCCAACGCCGCAACTTACGCACCGATCTGATACCCAGACGATGAGATGCAGACCCGCGTTCAGTTCGAGAAAAAACACCGCGCGTTGCAAATTCCAAGAGAATCTCTACAAAGTGTCAAATCAATCCCATCAATCAATCACCCTTCAATCACTTTATGTCAAGTACAAGCACCCATGCTTCCTTTCTCCACAAGTCAAGCAACCACCAAAGTCAACTAATACATCACCTCACCCATCACTCACATCCATCAACCATCACCCCATCACTCACCTCACATCTCCCTACATCTCATCTCTCTCTCTCTCTCTCTTTTTCACACCAAACCCAAGCAACCAAGAGAGCATCACGTCCAAGCTCTCTTCCATGAGAGAGAAGTGATTTTGGTAGCCCACTTTCTATCCCAAAAACTCTAATCCTAGCCATCCATCTCCCATCTCCACCATCAAAGTGAAGCTCTAGAAGATAAGCGTTCCAACGGACCGAGTAGATCAAGTGGTGGGTGTTTTCATAAGCTAGATTTTCATATTTCTATGATGGGCCAAGTGAGGCCCACCGATCAATGGTGTGGATCTCATTTGGGACCCTAAGATGTGGCCGATGGCCCATCTTGATCATCAAATCATTTCATGATGGGGCCATTCTCCATATACCCCATCATGATGTTTACTTTCCTTGTATTAAAGAGATCATCTAGACCGTCCACTTTTAGTGGAGTGGGATCTCCACCGTTGATCTTTTGTTTGGATGGCTCATATGCAATGGGACCCATTGATGTATGATTGGATGGTTGAAACGGAAGGCCCATAGTATCAGGGTCCCTCCATCACACGTGTGTCCCACTTTACTCTCTCTCTCTCCCCCTCTCATTTTTATTTATTTTCTTGAATGTTGATGAGGCCATGTGGTCCACTTGAATGAACCCCACATGAAATATGTATTTTTTTTCAAGTCATCCATGAGTGGGCCCACCTTATATGCATTGTACCCACACCACCTATTATGTGGTGGCCCACCTAGGCAAGGCCCACCTAAAATATTTTTTTTGCCCAAAAGAGTCCAGTGACGTCCAGACGTCACTGGAATGAAAACAAAAGAAAAAGACTTGTTTCAAGCAATTGGGGTGGGCCATTTGTACAGGACCCACCTTGATACATGCGTCCAATCTAAGCCATCCATCCTCTTCCCCAACTCATTTTAGGCGTTGAGCCGAAAAATGAGGATTTTTCGAGTATCTGGTGGGCCATAGTTTTAAAAATAGTATCATTACCATTGAAATTCACCCAGATCTTCCCTGCACACTTAAAGAGGGCCAATATTGGTCTTGATTGAATGGTCATGGGCAGGGGAATCTAATGGCTGGAATGGATCTACCTGATGCGGGCCCCACATGAAAAAAAATTCTAGAAAATCAAATTTTTCAAAAAAAAAAAAAAAAAAAAAAGGCAGTAGCTGCTGCTGCTGCGTCTGCGTCAGAGACGTGGCACGGCCAGCGGGCGGACTCCAGCCAGCCCACGGCCCGTATATGGGCCCCACTGTGATGTTTGTTTGCTGATCCAACCCATCCATATGGTGGGTCCCTATCTTAAGTAGGCCCCACCCAAAAATGGGCTTAATCCAGATTCCACACCATAAGAAATAGTGTGAAGTGAATTCTACCATTGAAATTTTTTTTGGGGCCCACAGAAGTTCTGGATCAAGCTGAAATTTGTTTTCACCCTTCATTCAGGTCTCTGTGACCTTTTCGACAGGTTGAATGGCATGTAAACCTTATGGTGGGCCCCACATGGGACCCACAGTGATGTATGTATTTGATTCGTACCGTCCATGGACGGTGGCAGTCACCATGGTGTATATGTTTTATTAAGGCCGTCCAGTCGCTGGACGGCCAGTAGGGCCCCACCCTTGATGTCAGATGGTGGGCCATCATGTGGACCCCACCACAATACATGTGTTGCATCCAACCTGTCCAGCCACCTTGAAAGTTAATTTTTTTGGCTTGAGCTAAAAATGAGTTAGATTTATGGTTCAAGTGGGCCCACCTTGGTATGTGTATAGGACCCATATTGATTCAAATGTGGCCATCCATTGAGGCCCACCTTGGTATGTGCATAGGGCCCATATTGATTCAATTGTGGCCATCCATTGAGGCCCACCTTGGTATATATTTAGAACCCATGGGACTAAGCCCATTTAATACATATAAAGCCCATGGGACTAAGCCCATTTGATACATATAAAGCCCATGGGATTAAGCCCATTTGATGTACACGGGGCGCAAATGGAGTGACCCATTCAGTATGTTTAAAACTCATGAGTGTAGGCCCATCTGATATAGTTAAGGCCCAAGTTGTGAGGTCCACTTTGATGTGTTTCATGTCCCATGGGTCATGGACCATTGCAATGTACATAAGGCTCATTGGTGAGGCCCATTAATGCAGCCATTTAATGAATGTAAGGCTCATGTGATTCGGCCCATTTGATGTATCTATGGCCTATGGATCGAGGCCCAACGGAATGACCTTATGGTCCATTGTAATGTGTGATTTCTCATGGTTCATGTAATAACATTTATGGCGGGTCGTGCCTAAGGAACAATGTTGGTTTGACATCCACATTGTATATACAGTGATTGTCCGCATTGTAACTCTCCTTAGGGTCCATTGATAGGCCCACACTCGTTACTATTTGTCGCTTTATAACATGCTTAGTATAATCTCATGACTCATACCCATACGCATCATATGTATGCTTGATTTGAGTAGTGACTGATCATAACATATGCCATGGGGCAGACCACTTATGGGACCCGTTATGAGACGGAGTGCCCCACAGGATCGCGCAGTATGCGGTGGATTTCTGCATAATTTGACGGCGTGATTCATGCATCTCACATACGTATGACTTGATCACTGCACGCCCTAGCGACATCAGGGCCGTGGCTCCATAGGTATATCGTGGATGGCCGTATTGGATACCGAAAATACTTATTGTAGCATTGTGGGTACTTAGGATGTCCTTGGGTGAAAGTCCCAGAACCTTTTTGGTACCAGGAGATACTCCAACGTCTAGACCGAGTGGATACACGAGCGCCCGTGTCACGCCCCAAATCCGAAAAAAATCGGATTCACATGAATTCCGATTGCCGAATCCGGTGCCGACAGCCTCCGTAGTTTCCCATTCTCGACTCCTGATAATCAAACGCCAGATTCCGATCCTGGGATCCTGCAAGGAGGATTTTCAGAATGAATTTTTTTTTTTGTAATGGAGCATAACCACAAGCATAACCAAGTCACAAAACGACATCACCACATATGCACTATAACAAAATTTTAAGTACAATGCAGAAAGGGAAATACAAAGTGATCAAAAAGCTCCAAAAGGTCCTGATGTGTATTCCTGTCTCAGCGCTGCTGTCGTCCAACGCTACCTGCACGCAACTATCGTGCATAAGCTTACAAAAGCTTAGAGGGTGGTGTAAGTGTGTGCGTAAGGCAAACGCCAAGTGTACAGTATCAGGACAATGCGGAAGTATGTGGTAAGTCCATAGAATCAACCATGCCAAAGCTATGCGATGAGATATCAATGTCATCGGCCACACCGATACAATGCAAGGCCTATATAGCCGAATGTCATATGCGAAATGCAATCCAAGCAAGTCGGTACTCCTCAAGTACGTATATCAGTACAGTTCCTCTCTGGATATCACCGGGGTCCAATACACATGCAGAGACTGCCACCTCCCTAGCTGCATAGTCAAGCAAGCGGATAAGACCTCACTATCCGCCTGACCAGTAGTATGCCAATACCTACCCGGCTCGTCGATAGCGGACTCATTTGCGAGCTAGTCAAACTCAGCCTAGCTTATAGCCCCCTCGCTCAGGCGGATAAGGCCACACCCCCTTCCAACCGACCACGACACAGTGGGAGACGCGGCCTACTGGTATTCGGCACTCGGGCGCTCATGTATCCACTCGGTCTAGACGCTGGAGCACCTCCTGGTACCAAAAAGGTTATGGGACTTTCATCCAAGGACATCCTAAGTGCCCACAGTGCTAGAATATGCATTTTCGGTATCTAATACGGCCATCCACGATGTACATGTGGAGCCACGGCCCTGATGTCGCTAGGGCGTGCAGTGATCAAGTCACACGTATGCGAGATGCATGAATCACACGTCAAATCAAATCATGCAGAAGTCCAGCGCGTACTGCGCGATCATGTAGGGCACTTAGTCACATAACGAGTCCCGTAAATGGTCTGTCCAATGGCGTATGTTATGATCAGTCATTACTCATATCAAGCATACATATGATGCGTATGGGCATGAGTCATGAGATTATACTAAGCATGTTATAAGGCAATGAATAGCAATAGGTATGGACCTATCAATGGGCCCTAAAGAGAGCTACAATGCGGACATTTAACCAACATTGTACATACAATGTGGACGTCAAACCAACATTGTTTTCTAGGCACGGCTTACCATAAATATCATTTCACGAACCATGATAGACGTACATTACAATGGACCCTAAGGACATCCATTGGGCCTCGATCCCTGGGCCTTGGATATATCAAATGAGCCGAATTGCGTGGGCCTTATATTCTTCAAATGACTACATTAATGGGCCTCGCCAAGGAGCCTTATGTACATTGCAATGGTCCATGACTCATGGGCCATGAAATACATCAAAGTGGGACTACACACATGAGTTTTAAATATGTCCAATGGGTCATTCCATTTGCGCCCCATGCACATCAAATGGGCTTGATCCCATGGGCTTTATATTTACCAAATGGGCTTAGTTCCATGGGCTTTATATGTGCACCAAGGTGGGCCTAAATGAATGACCACCATTGGATCGACATGGGCCCTATATACATATCAAAGCGGGCCCATTTGAACCATAGATCTGGCTCATTTTCTTTTAGGCTCATGTCATGAAATGAGCTCTCAAATTAGGAGGACAGTTTGGATGCTGCTCATCCATCATAGTGGAGGCCCACATGAAGGCCCACCAATGCACATATATACATATATATATATAACATTATATATAATATAATATATATACACATCCACACACAAGTGGACAGAGTGGATAGAACATATAAATCATAGCGGGTCCCACTGTCCAAACAGTGGACAGTGTGGATAGTCACATACATCACAGTGAAGTCCACCGTCCATACGGACGGTGGCAATATAATACATATATCACTGTGGGCTTCACGTGGGACCCACCATAACCTATATTTTCCATCCAATCTATTGCTAAGATCACAAAGACTTGGATGGACGGGAGACACAAATTTCAGATTGATCCCGAACTGCAGTGGGCCCAAAAAGGGTTTCAATGGTAAGGTTCAATCACCACTGTTTCTTGTGGTGTGGGCCGCCTGAGCGTTGGATGTGCCCCGTTTTTGGAGAGGGCCCACCTCAGAAGGTGGACCACCTGCTGAACGGCATGGATACAAAATATACATCATGTGGGGCCCACGGCAGGAGCCGTGGGCTGCTGGCGATCGCCCGCTGCAAGGCCGCAGGCAGCGCCTGCGGCTCTAACGGCAGCAGCAAAGCTGCTGCTGCTTCTTTATTTATTATTTTTTTTTTGAAAAACTTAATTTTTTTTGCAGTTTTTCATGTATGGGGCCCGCGTGTGATGGATCCGTTCCAGCCATTAGATTGCATGGCTCAATACAATCCAAACGAGTCTAATATACGGTGTTTTTTTTTACTCAAGGTGGGCCCTAGCCAATTTTTAACGATAGAGACGATGTTTGCTAAGCTATGGCCCGCCTGAATATCAGATTGACACCATTTTTTGGCTCAACGCCTAAAATGTGTCGGGAAAGAGATTGAACGACATGGATTAGAAACATACATCAAGGTGGGGCCTATACCAGTGGCCCCTCCCAAAGGCTTTAAACAAGCCAATATTTGTGTTTTCATTCCAGTGACGTCCAGACGTCACTGGACTCTTTTGGGGCTAAAATAAATTTTAAGTGGGCCTTGCCTAGGTGGGCCACCACATCGTAGGTGGTGTGGGTACGATGCATATAAGGTGGGCCCACTCTTGGATGACTTGGATAAAATACTTACATCAAGGTGGGGTCCATCCAAGTGGGCCATACGGCCATTTCATCACATACAAGGAAGTAAATGGAAAGAGAGGGGGGAAAAATAGAGTGAGACACGCGTGATGGAGGGACCCCGGCACTATGGGCCCTCCGTTTCAATCATCCAATCATACATCAAAGGTCCCCTTGCATATGGACCATCAACAAAAGATCAACGGTGGAGATCCCACTCCACTAGAAATGGACGGTCTAGATGACCTCCTCAATACAAGAAAAGTAAACATCATGATGGGGTACATGGAGAATGGCCCCATCATGGAATGATCTTGATGATCAAGATGAGCCATTGGCCACATCTTAGGGTCCCAAGTGAGATCCAAACCATTGATCGGTTGGCCTCACTTGGCCCACCTAAAAAAAATATGAAAACTACTCCATCAAAGCACCCACCTCTTGATCTTCTTGGTCCGTTGGATAGCCGGTCTCCTAGAGCTTCACTTTGATGGTGGAGATGGGAAATGGATGGCTAGGATGATGGGATTTGGAGATGGGAAGTGGACCACCAAAATGCACATTCTCATGAGAAGAGCTTGGACGTGAGAGGGCTCCCTTGCTTGGGTTTGGAGTGTTGAGAAATGAGAGAGAGAGAGAGGTGTGATTAATGAGAGATGGAGTGATGTGAAGGGATGATGGTTGATGGATGTGAGTAATGGGTGAGGTGATGTGTTAGTTGAGTTGGGTGGTTGTTTGACTTGTGGAGAAAGGAAGCATGGGTGCTTGTACTTGACATGAGAGGTGATTGATGGGATTGATTGATGTGATTGATGGGACACTTTGTAGAGATTCCTTGGGATTTGCAACGCGCGGTGTTTTTGCTTGAACTGAACGTGGGTCCGTATCTCATCGTCTGAGTATCGGATCGGTGCGTGAGTTGCGGCGTTGGAACCGCGGCGACGGTGCGGTCGCAATGATACAAGTCTAGGATTAAGCCGGCTCAAATGAATAGGATACGACTTACGGTCGTGCGCAACGTCAACCATAAGTCGCGGATTGCCGAAATTTGACGAGAAGGGTCGCGGGAATCAACAGAACAGTGCGAATTAGGATACGAGTCTTACAGCCCGAGTGCCGAATACCAGTAGGCCTCGTCTCCCACTGTGTCGTGGTCGGTTAGAAGGGGGTGTGGCCTTATCCGCCTGAGTGAGGGGGCTATAAGCTAGGCTGAGTTTGATTAGCTCGCAAATGAGTCCGCTATCGACGAGCCAGGTAGGTATTGACATACTACTGGTCAGGCAGATAACGAGGTCTTTTTCGCTTTGTTGACTGTGCAGCTAGGGAGGTGGTAGTCACTGCAAAGTGTATTACACCCCGGTGATATCCAGAGAGAAACTGTACTGATATGTGTACCTGATGAGTACCGACTTGCTTAGATTGCATTTCGCATATGACATTCGGCTATGTAGGCCTTGCATTACATCGGTGTGGCCGATGGCATTCATATCTCGCATCATGCCTTGCATTACATAGCCTTGGTATATTCATGGACTTATCGCATACTTCCGCATTACCTGATCTTGTACACTCGGCGTTTGCCCTCCGCACACACTTACACCACCCTCTAAGCTTTTGTAAGCTTATGCACGACAGTTACGTGCAGGTAGCGTTGGATAGCAGCAGCGCTGAGGCAGGAGTGCATATCAGGACCTTTTGGAGCTTTTTGATCACCTTGTATTTCCCTTTCCCCATTGTACTTAAAGATTTTGATATAGTGGATATGTGGTGATGTTGTTTTGTGACTTGGTTATGCTTGTGGTTATGCTCTATTACAAAAAAAAATTTCATTTTGAAAATTCTCCTTGTAGGATCCCAGGATCGAAATCTGGCAATTGATTGTCAGGAGCCGAGAATGAGGTACTACGGAGGCTGTCGGCATCAGATCCGGCAATCGGGATTCATGTGAATCCGATTTTCGAGTTTGGGGCGTGACAGTACACTCATATGCTGGATTCAATTCTGCATTAAAAAATATGTCTTATGGTTGTCCTTCACAACCGATAGTAAGAATCCCTTTCTCATTTTACTTTATCTGTAACGAAACATCCTTTCGTATGGAATGCAAGGTGTAACCCATCATTAGAAGACAAACCCTACCCTTTGAATATCTCTGATACTGTTTACACATTGGGCGAGTGATTGAATAGTCGGCTGATCTCATCAGATCTTAGTCATATGTCATGTGTTTTTCTATGTATTACTTCGGTTCCCGGAACCTGAGTACACTACTAGTTTTTTCAAAAAACTCGAGCGTTAACCTTTAGAGACAGTCCAAATTTTAAGTACATTTTTTTTCTTTATCAAAGTTAGTAAACTAGCGGAATAAAAACAAACTAAGTATAAGAGAGAATTCAAATATACATAACCAAATATTCTTGTAGTTGCCCGAAAACTTATACAAACCAATGTCTCATAACTAAAGATTTAACAAGCAAATAATAAAAATAGATTAGAAATTAGAACTGCATAGCCATCAATCTCTCCATGCGACACACCAGAGTCAACCCAAACATCATCAACATACGTATCCCGCACACTGAATACGATTTGATAGCGTCAATAGCTATCCCGGTGAGGTATAACCCCCAAGATTTATCGTACCATGAAGATAGTTAAGCATTGTTGTCAAGAATAGTGTATAACAAATATTTTACAATGATTATCATAGTAATTAGATCAGGTTCGTCAGATACGCATTCATTAAATAAATTCCACAAAGATAATCTTGTTTAAATGCATGGATGTATGAACATGCTCATAGACCTAGGGATGCACATCCAGCTGGTAAAAGGTCGTTCAATGAAAACTAGCCACCCAGAAAAGTATTTAGAGGTACGCGCTAATAAGGACAAGCCACGCAGAAAAGACCATGTAACGAGGATATGCAAGGTGGACTAGTCTCCCTGAAAAGTACTCAAAGGTAAGCCCTATGGAGGACTAGGCACCCGGAAAAGTCCATGCAATAAGGAAAACCTATAACGGTTTGAATGTATGCAATAATAACTTTGGATCACCCGGTAAAATATTCTATGGTACAGCCCATAGTGACTAAAGAAATCCCGTGTCTCACATCAACCACCTGGTAAGGTCTGCATGTCATGAAATATATAATTAGCCCAACTTTTATTATTCTAATTTTTAACAACCATTTTAAGAAAGTTTAAAGGTCACTATTGGAGGCTCGTTACCCAGCATAGGCCGATAGCTTAAGCATAGTATCTCATACCACCATCTCCAACTCATGAGAATCTAACAAATAAGATATTTGAAGGTAACCTCATTAACTATTGGTCAATCCCAGTTCGACGAGTGAAAATTACCATCAAAGGGTTATTTAATAATAATTTATCAAAGTCACAAAGGACAAATAGCCAACCAAAGCCGCAAAGGCACAAATGATCTACAAGATGGTAAGTCCATAACAAAGAAATTTCATTTAATCTATTAGATACAATGACCATTAGTTTAAGGACTTTCACGCATTCCATCAAGTAATCATGAATGATTGATTAAATCACGTCCAATATCGATAGCACATGCATATTTAAAATGATTATTTTAAATTAAAATAGATGTATTTAAATTTGATCACATGTTCAAATAATTGAATTTAAATCTAATTCATCAATAATTTATAAGGAATCAAAATCAATAAGAGGAAGAAACCACATTAATCAATTAATAAGATAAATAATCGAATATGAATAAACAAGGTTAAATATAAAGATGTAGAAAAGCTTGAAGGATAATCCTCACTTTAGAGTTGGATTTACTTGCTTACGTTGTATCCTAAGTGTTGTAAACTGAGAAAAATATCTTCCCTACATATAAGTTCAAAAGTTAGACATTAATCAAGCTTAATTAAGTTCTAATTAAATCTTACTTGATCTTTTAATGTATGATTTTACAGTAACACACCTCATTTGATTTGACTCACCTTGCAAGCTAGGTATGCACTCGACTCGGTTCCGATCGACTCATCTTGGCCTAATCCGAACCTTATCAACCCAAACCTAAAGAGATTAGGATCAAAGAGTTACTTATCGAGCCGATGAACCAAAACAACTACAATTAGCTACCTAATTAAGGTTAGTTTCAATTAGAAATCACTTAGTTAACTAAAGGACTTACCAAAATAACCCAAGAAGGTATGTAATGCCCTGAAAATCAGGGGTCGAAAAAAGCTCAACTTCCGAGTTCCAACGTATCACTTATGCAACATAGATAATGATGATTAAATGTTGTCCATATTAATGCATTAAACATGAGTAGGATTACATCAAATTAGCATATCATACTCTAGAGTTAATGTAATTAGGCAAGCGGAAGACTGAGGTAAATATATAGAGTATATACGTGTTTCATAACCTCTAGAGTATGAACGT
The DNA here is from genome assembly GCA_037074715.1 of Magnolia kwangsiensis. NCBI lineage: Eukaryota > Viridiplantae > Streptophyta > Magnoliopsida > Magnoliales > Magnoliaceae > Magnolia > Magnolia kwangsiensis. The sequence continues at coordinate 107,470,812 of CM073581.1, forward strand.
GATACCAGGCTGAATATATACATAATTTGTTTCAAATTATACAAAATATCAAAATGTAAAAGTTCAACTAATTCAATGTCCCTGTAATCCCTGGTGACACAGCTCTAGGTTTATACAAACCCGCCTGAGAGGTGTACGTAGGAGAACTCCTCCTCCTCATCTATGAAATCTGGGTCCGTCGCGTAAGCCTCGACAGAACCTGCATATAAATCAGAGTCTGGTTGGTATTTTAAAATACTATCCCAAGTGAGAATGAATAGCTAATTTAGTGGAACTATAAAACAAATGTTAACATTTTATTAATTTAGTCAAGCAGTAATGATAAATCAATATATCAAACAATCCTAGCTACTCTTATTAATGCAAGGATGATATGCGAAAATGATGCATGCCCTCTCATGCACTCCCTCAGCGACACTATCTCTCGGTCGCGCATGACAACTCTCATTGTGCACTCCCTCGCCAAAGCACATGAAGTGCGGTGCATGATAGTGTTATCCAATTTGTTAGTTAGGCTAATTCATACAACAGATTTGAAAAGCTAAGGTACCTCCCTTTATATCATTAACCCAACGGGAATCCATTTAAGGTCGTCAATCCTAGTTAATCACAAATGATAGGCAAGTTGTAGAGCATCACCCCTAATAAAAGCAGTGGATAGGCAAGCGCAATTTATTATACTCGAGGTCACTCCACTAACGCCCTACCAACTGGAGGGCTATTTTCGAAGGGAGATCGGATCAGATAGTACACCCCAACTCACGCTGAGACTGCAGCCAGGCTATGCCGATATAGGCCAACAGCTCGAATACAGTATCTCATACCACTGTATTCGTATCACGAGTTTGGATTACTCACTGGTCATTACGGGGAAGCTCGTCACCCCAACGTAGGTCGATAACTCGACCATGATGTCTTATACCACCATGCCCAGCTCATGAGTCTTAACGAATTATGGTACCTTAGCTTCTCAAATCTACAAATGAATGGTGCTTTAGTAATCTACAACTCTATTTGATACTTAACGTTCACTTTTAAAATAACGTTATTGTCCGTCTCAATAATTAATAGTTGGAATTAGCAAATTTTGAAATATCAATTTGCTAGTGAATATCGTTGGTTGAGTGCGTACGTTCACACAAGTTTACTATCTTGAATTATATTGATAACACCTAAGTACTAAAAAATTCAAGGTGTTATAGTCTACCTCCGCACTTGGGGTCAGAATTGTTCGGATTGAATTGAGTTACAAATTCAATTATGTCATTCCTACATTTTAGTTGTCGAAAACCAAATATTAACAAGTTTTTGACATGTTTGGTGGTACAACAAATTAATTGGTTAGCATAAATATATATTATGCACCGGTTGCAACAAGTATCAACAAGTTTAGGCATTCCTAGTGAAACCTTAAAGAAAAAAGAAAACCTTTGGTTTCAGAAATTATATACACTGTGCATTGGCTACCCAGCGTCAATGAGTTTTGGCACGCCTGATGAGATAACAAACTACTTGGTACAGAAAATACGGCTACCCAGCACCAATCAGTTTTGACGCGCCTCAGGAGATAACAAACTACTTGGGTACAGAAAATATTTATTGTGCATTACACGTACGAAGCACCAAAAATTATTGGATTCCCTACATGTAATAACAAATTATATTATATATTGTGACCAGATAAAGATGAGCTCTGGAGAGCCGAAGATCTATTGAGGCTAACAACTGTACCAAGGGCATCGTACTCAATCTCTATTCTCTATCGAAATGTTGGCACGTGTGGCTATGTGGTCGAATGGTGACGCGCACATTGTACCCGCATGCGATGCATGAAAAATGACACGTGCCATATGGCAGGAGACAAGATGCCTGGAATGTGACACATGGGCATGGGCATTGCAAATGATCTACAGTGCATGACGTGGTTCGCACAAAGTACAAACGCACGCCTCTTTATGTACAATCAATGTAGTGAAGTCAAAAATCAGAGGGCAAGACTGTTATAAATTTGGAGATTTTGGTGGGACCGTCCATCTATATTAGGGGACATTAAATCAATGGCTTGAATAACAAAACCAAGGACATCAAGCTCAAAACTCGTTCAATAGGTGGGACCCACCACGAAGATCTCCTTGTGCAAAGATCAGACACATCCACTAATCAGGTGGTGGTGCCCACTTATCCTTTGGACTCCATAAGAGGTTCTTTTTAAAAAATAAAATAAAAAGTAATAAATAAATAAATTATTCTATGGTGTAGCTCACGCGATAGTAGAATGGATTGATTTCTGCATCAATTGCTCCTCACTCTGGGGCCAACCTCTATGGACGGCTTGGATGGTTCCACCGCTGCAGAAGTTAGCAAATATTATACAGAGAGAAATCCTCCAGTGCTCTTAGAGCACTACGTTAGTTATATTGTTCCTAGTTGCATTGGGACACTTAGACAATCCATTCATCTTGAATGTTCATCAGGTCCAACGCATATATCATAAGCTACCATGAAAACATCACACTATCTGACAGATATTAACCATTTGATCAATGGCCTTAAACATGGACGGCCAAGATCATTTCCAATCAACAGTTTGATCAATCTATTTGGTAGGGACCGTCTTGGATTGATTATCATTCTGGAGAGTCACTTTTGTTAGGCAATTGTAACCATCCCATCCACGGCTTGGAAAAAGGATGGCTACATAAAATAAGGTCAAATTAAGGATGGATTAGATCATCCGATGAGAGTCATTTTTTACATTCAGCCCATTTTATATGTATCTAAACTTGATGGACAGTTCAGATCAATCGATTGGACTATCCAAGTGAACCTATGCTATCAGGAGCACTCTAACTTATAAGAACTCAGGGAGCACCGGAGCATTTCTTTTATATTGGTACGTATATATTAATACATTAGATGCTGAATAGGGACACAATACCAGAGATTTAGCAGATCTCACATGCTTAGATTTGGAGTAATCCAGTTACACGTGTTATACCACTATCTATTGTATACTTAGTCTTTAATATATATATAAGTTTAGGGGATGTGATGCGTTTATAACCGTTAGTTTTGATGGGCCCTAGGCCATTGTTTGACTCATTTCTTGCCTCCGCGGATGCTGATGTGGCCATTCCAACCAGTTATTAAAGGCGAGTGAGGTTTACTTTATATTGTTTAATCTTCCTTCAGTCACTAGTTCGGTGGCACGTGCAATACGTGTAGAATTTCACAATCAGGTGAGTCACAATGTACTAAACAAATGGATGGCTAGGAAATAAAATAAAATATTTTAGCCATTCAATCTATATTGTATCTGATTTTTGAGCCCCACATATCTGATTAATTTGGCCACCTAAGTTAAAGCCCCAGATCTCCCGTACCATCAAGTTGGCCACAATGTACTAAACAAATGGATAGCTAGGAAAATATTATATATATATATATATATATATATATATATATATATATATATATATATATATATATATTAGCCGTTCAATCTGTTTTTTATCTGATTTTGGAGCCCCACATAACTGATTAATTTGGCACACCCAATTTAAAGCCCCAGATCTCCCGTACACTTGCCAGGTTGTCGTTTGTGCTTGCTTGTGGATGGGAAAGGTTGTACGGGACAGGATTTTATTTATTTAACCTAAAAATACACGAATAGGATGATCCTAGCCTTTCATGTGTGACTTTGCCTGTCGTTTCTCAGCCTCTCTAACCCTACATTTGTAGTCCTCAAAATCCATTTGATCAGAAAGGTAGGATAATCTGATCGTTTTGAAATTTGAGCAGTGGCCCATCTGCAGTTGTGCCAACCAGATGAACTGTCCAGATCTGAAGATTGTCACGTGATCCTTTCTCTTTTGACTACATGATGACTATGAAAACCATCCAACCGATTCTTGCCGGTACGGAATGTTCAGATTCGGTAGTGACCTCTTCAGTACCCACCCATGTCGGTGGTGTACGTTACATCAGCCAATCCGCTTCCACATTTGGAAGTGTGGTGTTTGGTGTGAAAAGTCGTCCAGATCTTTTTCAGGCAGCGTTAGATCAACGGGCAGAAATAGTAGAAACTGATAGGGTCGTCCAGACCAATGAATTACAAAAGTTAGGTAAAGTTAGTTGGGAGAAATAACACCTTCTTTTTCCTTTTTTCCTTTTTTAATAACGTGCAAGAGATTAGGTAGATTACATCAGTATGCGTTGCAGTTATATACGTCTTGGATTTACTCATTTTATTTGGATTTTTTTCAATGATCAGAACGGTCCATGTGGTAGGACACAACTTGGATGTGGATTCCCATAAATAAATATCAGATTCAGCTTTTCAACACCTTGATTCTATAAATAAAGCTTATATTAACCGTCCACATTAACAGCGAAAGATCCAAAATATCAAGGGCTGAAATAATCCAATTTAATAACTTGCGTTGACCTCTATGTAGCATACGAATAGGGGACCATCATGTGAACCCAGGTTCAAAGGCTAAAGTCGCAATGCACCGTGACTATACTTACTGATATGTTCTAACAAACCTCAGGATACAAGTGGATGCATGATGTAAATAGAATAATAGATGATGGTAAATCCCCACAAAAATTGCTAATACGTGTGAGCAATTGTGATGGGCATAGCTGGAAAACGACACCAGTCGAATGATCATAACCGTCCAATCATTGCCCATCGAACGGACAGCTAAAATGAAAATATTTGGTGGTTCAAATTCCGTGAGCGAAATCGTATGGTTAAGATTATCCAACTGGGTATGATTTTTGTGCTGTGTTCCATCCACAGTAAGATTCGAGCGTGGGCTGACTTGTGGCATTGAAATAGATCAGATGAGCAGTATCGGACTCGTCCGAGTCTTGCCACCAAACGCCTAGTGGGCCCTGCAGTGGATGGACCATTACCTAAATATTTCATCCATACGGCAATTCTTACCCGTTCATTGGTGCCTTATAAATAGACAAACGAAATATAAAATTCATTGCATATTCAACTGAAAGGATCAGATGGCTGGGATCTTCCAATATAAGAGGGTTTAAAGCTATGGTCCATCAATGATGGCCCATCAAACCAATTGTCCGGACCACTAGACCATATCCCATCGAACCAACTGAAAATCATGGACCCTGAATACTTCAGGTTTCAATTGGGCAATCCATATCATTATTTTGTCGGTGGCCACTATAGGGGACGTCACCCCAAAATCTCCTAAACGGGCAAATCTTAGCCTTCCATTTGCTGCCTTCAAGAAGACAGCCAACAGCAGGGGAACAAAAGTTCCCATACAACTGTAAAATGGGACCGGATTTTAAAGGTCCCCACGGGAGAACTTACTACGGAGGTGATACATGTCAAACAACCGTTTGCTATAAAAGGTTGAGCTGTTAGAGGAAAGAGGATAGCGCAATACTGTGTATCAACGGACTGTTTATAAGGCAACAGAGACTCAGAAGAGGGGAAAGCCAAAAATATCAGCTTGATGAGCAGTTTAAATTTGAGACATAAGAGTTAAATGATGGGCATTTAATTCCTATTCGATGTACTTCATTTTTTAACTCATGGCTTTTATATATATATATATATAGAGAGAGAGAGAGAGAGAGTCATGCTCCCCTGCACACCTACGCATGTGCGCACCTTTACACACGTGTCATGGGTGTCTAATCTGAACGGTCCATGTGATGTGGAATCCCATGAAATCCCATGCGGCAAATTTTCACCCCAATTTAAAATTCTGGTGGGCCATAGCAAAGAGAAATGCAAATCAAGGGAAGAAACTGTTTTCAATTTTCATGGCCCATCAAAGTTTTAGATCAAAGTAAAACTTGGGCTTGGGGGGTTTCACGAGGTGCTGCTTCACATGAACGGTTCAGATTTTGGATCCACATCACGTATGATGGATTCTCAAAAAAGTTCGTACCTAGTACGTACGAACTGGCTCGCAGGTGAGCGTTTTCCTATATATATATATATATATATATATATATATATATATATAAGTTAAAACCCTAAATCTCATTCGCCTTTTTAAAACAAAGCCGCCTAACCCCAGCGTCCTCTCACTCCTCCCTCTCTCCTTGCCCGGGCCTTACTCATCCGACGCCCCTCACCTCTCTCTCTCTCTCTCTCTCTCTCTCTCTCATAACTGTTTGTGCAAAAATTCATTCAATAGCTCCACTGGCCAAATCATCCATCCATTCACATTTCCTCACTCATAATTCTAAGAAAAAGACTTTTTTCATTTGATGATTCTACCCATTGGGTTGGGAGTTGGAGGCATCCCATTCCGGTGGAATATGTGTCATTCTTGATAAGAGACCAATGGCCAAGATCATCACCAAATCAGGTGGGCCATTTAATTCTCCTCTTTCTTTGTTAACCATCGTTCCATTATAGTTACTATTGCTGCATCTTTTCTTTCCTCAGCCCAATCCTCAGAAGAGCCACATGAGTTTCTCTTCACATCTTTTTTTTTTTTACACACGAACATACACCCCATGCACTCGCGCTAGTGGAATTTCACCACCTATGGGTAGTTGAACCCTTGACCGGCTGTAGAAACTCTTAAGAGTCTAGCACCCGAGCAAGAGTAAGGACTCTCTCTCTCTCTCTCTCTCTCTCTCTCTCTCTCTCATGCTTGAACTTGGCTCGAAAGCTCCAAGCTCAAAATTGACTCGAACTTAGCTCGAACTAGTCTTGCTGACCGAGCCGAGCTCAAGCTGGAGATTTTGGCTCGGTCACCAAGCTGAGCCGAGTTCGAGCTGAGTGTGCCTAATGATCGAGCTGAGCTGAACTGAGGCTAGCTCGAGTCGATTCGGCTAAATGTACACCCCTACATGGACTCATCTCTCACAATGGCCTTATCTCCAATCAAATTGGATACTGATTAGGTACCACCCTTGTTTATCCTTGCTCGGCACAAACAAAAGCTATGAGGGGCCTCCATAATGTGTGGGTTTTATCTTCACTGCTCATTTATTTTTTCATACCATTTTAGATTATAAAATTGAGGCAAATTCGTGGACAAAGTGGACCACATAGTGAGGATTAAACACCTCCCTTTGAATACTTCTCGGTGGAGGCAGAGTTTTGGATCAAGCTTATATTTGTCCTTTCCCTTCATCCAGGTGTACGTGGCCTTATGAACAAGTTGGATAGAAGCCCTAGAAAGGTATCAATGGTCGGTATCATTATCACCTTTGCTTCCTACGGTGCGGCTCACTTGAGTCTCAGATCTTCCTCATTTTTTAACTTATATCCAAAAATATTATGGAAAAATAAATAAACAGTATAGATAAAATGCATACATCGTGGTGGAACCCAGGGCCCTTGCTTGTTTTGAACTAGGATAGGCCGGCATTGTTTCCAACGTGCATCCAATCAAATCCTGCCACCTGCTTTACGTAGTGTACTGGGTTCTCCGGTGGCCACATGGGTTACCAACTTTCATGGCCGATTAAATTGTTAGGATGTGGATTGTACGGTGATCCTGCCACCACTGATCTCTTCTCGTCCCATCTCTCGTAATGGCATATGACCCAATCAAATCCAACCATATTTAGATCAGACAGATATCAGTATTGGCAGAGTCACTGTGCAATCCAACAGAGATCGGTTGGGGCCACACTACTCTCCAAAGATGTCAGATTAACCGTTAAGAAATAAATGAGGCCTTAATAAACCAGAATCCTCTACCGCACCTCAGGTTTGTAGGGCCTACTGTGCCTTGTTTATGACATCAACCCCGTCCATCAGGTGCATCTCCTTGTGCTCACCACAGATTTAAAAAATTAGCCAGACATAAAGGCAAGGTGGGACACACGACGGGAAGCAAGATAAACACACCAAAACCTCTTAGTTCATGCAGTGTGGTCCACCTAAAATTTGGGTAGACTGGTTTCTAGGTTTTCCCCTCGTCCTGGTACGGTGAACCTGATGAGGAGTTTATCTATAGACGCTTGTTTTTATATTTTATTTTTTTATTTTAACACACGACCCATGACCTCAGTATAAAAATGTTATATCCACCACTGAGCCATAAGTAGGGACCCCATAGGCCATACTGTTTTCTGGCCGTTCAGGTCACCTGACAGGCCCCACTAATGGACTAGATTTCACTTGCAAAACATGGTGGGCCCCACTGATTAGAGAGCTTCTATAAGTCTTGTTTGGTAGCTTGTACTCGGCATGAATTAGAATCTAAAATCACAAATACCATATAATGAATTGGGATTTTGAGTTGTACTTGGCTACTTGTAATTAAAATTTATTAAAATTCAAAAGTTGTATTTGGCAGCTATAATTTAAATGCATTAGAAATCTTGGATTCAAAGTTTGATTTAGTAATTCTGCTTTGATATCTTGAATCAGTATAGCATGTATGGCATTTGACAAAATAATTATAAGAAGTCCATTGAAATATATACTTTAGCAAAAATTAGAGAAATCTCAAACCTTTTGTGTACCATGAGCGTGAGAATCTTAAACAAGATGACTCTTTTTAGCTGTCTATTAAATAGCCAACATTTAGCCAATGAGTTCAGATTCTCTGTTATCCGGTCAACAGAGATTTCTTGATACCCTAATTTTCATTGGTTGAAGTCACCACTCACTAAAAAATTTAAAAAAATTTAAAAAAAAAAAAGCTTTGGACACCAAACCATTAGGGTAACAGGAAATCCTTATTGACTAGATAACAGAGGATCCCAACTCTTAGCCAATTTGGATAAATGTATTAGTAAGTTTTTAATGATATTATGATAATTAGATTGTTTTGGACAATCGTCAACATGCCATGTGTATGACAGTTTAACAAACCTGCCACAACTTTGTTACTTGTGCCGTTTTCTTGTTTTAAAAAGAAAGATAACAAATACAATGAATCAAATGGATTTATGACAAGATCGAGAGATTTTCAAGCACACTAAAAAGCAACTTTTCATTTACCATCAGTTATTTAGCATTTATTACCTTGGTACCAAACGCATCAAAAAGTTACAATTATAAATACAACCAAGTACACCTTGCCAAATTCAAAAACAGAAACAAAAACAAAAACAAAAACAAAAAAAAAGGAACACACCTTGCCAAATGACAAATCATGCTTTATCATTTTCCCTTTGTATATTATGATTATTTTGACATTCTAACAAGGTTATTTGAACAAAAACTAAAAAAGGGAGTACACCTTGCCAAATGCCAAATCATGCTTTATCATTTTCCCTATGTATTATGATTATTTTGACATTCTAACAAGGTTATTTGTGTCCAAATGATTTTGTGAAGGTCTCTTAGGTAATTAGAGTTGGGTAGGATTTGATTCGACCCGAACTAAAAACCAGGATCAAGTTGAATCGAGTAGACCCAATTAGATCCGACCACGCATCGAGTCGAGTTCGGGTCAGTAGCCAATTCGATCTGATCCGGTCAGGTAGTATAGATAATTTTTTTAAAAAAAAAAAACATTTACTTTTACCCATCTTTTACATGAACGGCGAACCCTAATCCATCCCTACCTGAGTGGCGCTGCACGAGGTTGAGACCTCGCTGGCTCGGTTGCAGCGTCCCACCCTAGTTCTTCTCCTCTCTCTCTCTCTCTCTCTCTCTCTCTCTCTCTCTCTCTCTCTCTCAATTTCCTTCCTATTTCCTTCTTAGCACGAGACTACGAGAGTCTTCGGCTTGGCTTGACTTAGTCCAGTCCGAATCGACTGAACAGACTCAACTCAATTCGACTCGGTTTCCCTAACCGAGTCATATTCGATTCGGGTCAGGCCAGAAAAGATTTAGATCGGATCGAGTTCAGGTCAGGTTCTTAAAAAAATCAGATCGAGTCAAGTTGAACCTAATCCAGTTCAACTCAACTCCATGCCCACCTCTATAGGTAATACAGGGTCAAATTCTCAAAGAACTATATATTTTTGACCTATAAGGTCTAGGCCATGCCTTAGGGATTGGTAGTGTTGAAATCCAACTCTTATCAGGCAATGGTTGAATATGTGTTTGGACTGGTAAAAAGGTGAGAGATGAATTCAATTCCTAAAATTTGCAAACATCTTTTTTTTTTTTAATGATTTTCATCTTTAAGATAGGTTATCAAAATTTTAAAACATGAATTTCCATTCATCAATCATGTTCTGTTTTGAAAGGAAGAAAAAAGGTCTCTCCTTTCTAACAATTCTCACCTAATTGCCTCTTAGAAAAACTGAAATCTTTAGAATGTCTATCATGATAGACAAACGTCATTGAGAAAATCTCTTTTATTGGGAATTTGCTTTCATAAAAGAGATTTACAACCTCTAAGATCTTGGAGAGCCCAGCAAAACATCCCTTAGAATGTATTTTTATCAATTCTGAGTGAAAAGTTTTTAAATGACAAATCCAACCATCTAGGAAGAGCAAGGCTACATTAAATCTGAAGTATGGTGCATAAGGATGGATGATTAATTGAAGTAGATATCTTTCGGTGTTATCTGTCGATTAACCATTAACTAAAATTTTCTTTGATTATACTATCTCAACCATTTAACAAATGGACCCTTTCCTCGCCAAATAAGAGTCATTGGCAGTTCTTGTATTTTAGGGCCTATTTGGTACAACGAATTCTGCATTATTGAATTGCATTAGTGGGTTATAAATTTCATATGGATGGAAAGGGTTTAATTAATTCTCGTATCATATCTAGTCCAAGGAATACATATTGCAGAATTTTTATCAAATTTAAAAATTCATTACAACTGTAGAGTCCATTTGAATGCAAGCATTTTATCTACATCATTCATCCATATGCATCCTTTACACGTGACAATTGAATGACATGCATACAGGTGATGTGTATGAGTTTAAATTTTGATTCATTAATTACAATTTCATAGTCCACTAAACGCATGTTTCACTAATATGATGTTTTTCCTATAGGAAAATTTGATCCAAAATGTCAGTCAAATACCATGGTATTTTGAAACCTATCATCATTGTGTAGCAACAGTATTAATTCTGCTTAGAGAGTGTTTGGATAAAAAATTACTTTAGATAAGCTCCGCCATAAATAACTTGTCTCATTTTCTACTTATTGAACTCATGAGTATGCGTGGCAGCTACCCGGGTGGTAGACTCCCTGGCGTTTCAACACCAGGTCAAGGGTTCGAGTACCCATGGTAATGAAATCCCACGGTGTGTGTGCGTGTGGTGTGAGTGTGTAGGGGTGTGTGCGTGTGTAAAAAAAAATAAAAAATAAATAAAATGCATGGCAGCTACCATACTTATCCACCAAAAAGTAAAAAAAATATGTTTGGATTCCAATATCTCAAGTAATTATACTTCAAGTTTCTTTAGTCCCCATCGCATCCAACATCCATCATGTGGAGCCAACTTTTGATTTGGGCTATTCATTTGTATGGGCCCTACCTTTTATGTGGGTCGTTGATCATACGGGGCCCATCTTTGATGTGAGTCATTCATCATTATGATTGAACCTTTAATTGCACAATTCATTATGTAGGGCCCACCTTTGATGTTGGTCATCCTTCAAATGGGACCTACCATCAATGTTATTGTCTATCATGTGGGGGCCCACCTTCAATATCCACCACGCATCTTGTGGAGTCCACCTTTGATGTGGATCGTCCATCATGTGGGCCCCACCTCTGATGTGGGCAGTCCATCATGCAAGGCCCACCTTAGATATAGGCCACTCATCATTAGGGTTGGCCTTTGATGTAGACCGCCCATCATGTACGACCTACCTTGATGTGGATTGTCTATCATGTGGGGCCCATCTTGATGTGGATCATTCATCATGTGTGACCCACCATTTTAATTGCCCATTATGCGGAGCCCACTTTTGATGTGGATTGTCCATCAGGTGGGCCCCTCCTTTAATGTGGGTTGCCTATAATGCAGGGTTTACCTTGGATGTGGGTCATTCATCATCAAGGCCTAACCTCTAATCTGGATCGTCTATCATGTGGGACCACTTCAATATGCATTATCCATTATGTGGGGCATAGCTTCAATGTTTGTTACCCATCACGTGGAGCTCACATTTGATGTGGACGGTCCAATCACGTAGGCCCTACCTTTGAAGTGGGTCATCTATGGTACCAGCCTGCTGTAAATGTGGGCTTTTTGTTAAAAAAAAATATATATTAACAGCCAATATTTGATTTGGACCATCCATATATGGGCCCACATTAATAGTGGTTCATCCGTAGAATAAATCCCTCCTTTTACATGGACAGTGTACTATGTGTGCTCCACCTTTAACGTGGACAATCTACACGTGAGACCTCCCTGGATACCAACTGAGAGAGCATCATTTGACATGAACCATATGAGAAAGAGGTAGAAAAGTCACCCATTAAGAAGCTAAAATTAATTACTTCTTACCATAAAAGTAGATTTTGGCCCATAAGTTACTTTTACAACTTAATTACTTAAGTTAAAAATAATTTATTTGGTGGACCATCGCCCAAAAACAGTAGAACCAGAAATGGATGGCTTCAATCCGATCCAAGTCGTGTCACATATTAACAAGGTCATAGGGACAACTAAAATGCCGTGCCTGAGGAGGCATTCAATCTGCTATCTTTCAAAATGTCATAAAATAAAAGTAGGCCCCGCTCAACAGGTAAGACATTGCCACGTGTCGCGATAAGGTGTATGTAGTATTTATGACGAGGGCATCAAAATTCAATTATCCGTGAGAGAAGGACCATTCAATGAACGCAGGATCCGCGTGCTACACAAATGGTGGGCCCCACTTGCCGCTCATATGAGTACCATCCACTGTAGATCGTACCGTGCTTCGCGACTGATACAATTATGGTCAGGGAGCATTTGGATAAATACGGTCCCAGTCCATTGCTTGGAGCGTAAGGGAACGCCTCGGATAGGATGACGGAAGGTGGTCCCTACCTTTCACCTTTAACTAGAAAAATCAAGGACATGAGTCACGGGACACCGGCACCTTGTTAAGTTGTGGTGTCTCGTCCAACCGTACACGTGACATGTAACTTTTCAATCCAGACAGTTCAAACCGTAGGGCCCACTATAGATGGAGAACAGCCAGAAAATCAAACCTGCCAAACAATCCTAACCACCCATTTGGTGGCAGTCGAGCGGGCGGTTTATTCGCAGTCCTAATGCACTGAGCCAAATCAAATGCTCAATATTGTTTGATCAGTTTGAACTTCGGCCGTGGTCTATACAGCGTGCAGCCCACCATTTGGACAGTCAAAATCCTCAAAAGTGAGAGCTCCTACGGACGGTGGATGATGCTCTATATAAATGGTGGTGAACTATCACTATAGTCTAGCCCAGGGATCAAAGCAGGTCAAAAGGTGGGCCCCACATCCGATCTCTGGAAATCAGGTGGTCACGAGTCACCTCTTTTATATTACTTCCAAACAACCCACTTTGAAAATGATTTTGACATTTTTAAAGAGAGGCGTTTGAAAAATGGATGAAAAGAAACGTATCCGATCAACTAAGGTGGGCCCCACAACGACAATCAGATGAAGGGAAACAACCCAAGAAGAAACATGAGTGTAATAAATAAAGAAAGCAAGTGATGATTACCGTAATAAAAAGAAATATTATATGGTGGTGAACTTATTGTAGTCAAATACAACCATATCTTAATTATTGGGTGCCATTGTCGATACTCTGGCAGACTGATGCTTGATACGCATGCACTAAAAAAAATTAACATGTGTCAAATTTAACTGTCCATATTGTTAATTTTCAATTCATATAGCATTTAACTAAGAATTACACTATTGTGATTTTACAAATAGTTGATTATTGGACATTTTACTCAGCCAGAGTAACAAATGATTCTCGTTTTTACACGTTCCATTTCCACCGCCATCTTACTTTTCCAGAGTAATGCGGGGGCAAATTCGCTGGAGGATAGAATGAAGAGGCTACTCGCGGGCACATGTCTCAACATGTTACACATGTGTATGATCCGGTCCATTCATCATCTGGGACCCATCATGGCCATGCCCTGGCCAGAATTTCAGATAAGTACGCTTATTATATAGGCCAGACGAGGATCCGGTAAATCGCCACTGGGAAAACTGATCAATGGTCAGTAATCATGTTGACCCCCGCCTGATGAGAAGCTCATATCTGGCACATGAGTTCAGTTTCCTTGTGTGGCTCGGATTGCCTCTGACAGTGGAATGTTTGATGCGTGTACGTTGTACACGTGGCATACGAGTTAATTAAATTGTCCAAAATGGTGGGCCCCTGTTAAAAAAGGTCAAACCAAGACCTAACTGATCTAACTTTTAAATGGACAATCTGCCGACACTTAATGGACGGTTGAAATGAAAACTGGTCAACGGTTTTAAATTAAAGAATGTCCATTGATTATAGGTGAAGGATTAATTAATCTGAATTTGAAATGATGGCCTGCCAACAGTGGTCCCACATTTTGCAAGGTTCGATTTGATTAAGCATACAGTCCAACGTCGTCGAGTTTAATTCCACATGTACAATTTCTATGTGACTGCGTATTAACCATCACACTGGCCAGAGTAGCAAATAACTTATTGGACCATGGGTATAAAATGTTGACGGTTATTCTCAATTGACTGATTCACTTAAACAATAGAAATGGTTAGTACGGTATATACATCTCATTGCTTTTGTTTCATCTGGATGTTTGAGATTTAAATGCTTGGAAAGTTCACAGGACATTGCTTCCAAAGAAAGAGAAAATTAAGTTTTTAACTTTTGAGTTCTTGGTATTACGTAGAGGATTTGTTATAACAGAAAACGTGATTTAGAGGAAGATTCGAAAATTTAAAATCAAGATTTTTATTTAGATTTTTTTAAAAAAAATCTTTTATCTTATTTAGTTTTATTTTCTTGCTACACCGGGTCTAATGTTACTTTCTTTGCTTTTCTTTTAAGTATTTTTATTAATAGGTTCGACCCAGACATTGCGTAAAAGTATATTTTATAGGTGTCTCTCCTAAGGATTTTCTGCATCGGAAACGTGATTTGACTTAAAGGGTAACCGAAATATCAGTATACTTTCTTTCAACACTTCTAGTAAAAGAAGAATTTTTATTTTATTTCTTGTCTGTATTAATTATTTAAGATTGGTAGGCATATTTAGATTTATATATGTAATCCTTAGTATTTTATAAAAAGTTTCTTAAATTTTATTTTGAAAGTGTACAACTTAACAAAGTAGAGATAATGTTTTACATATACAAAAAATGGTGCCTAACCTCTTTATTTTTCATATTTAGGGCCATTACCCAAAATTTGTAGCACATATCAAACTAGGAGTCACCTGAGCCAGGAAGGCTATGGCTTTCCCGATCTCTAAGGATTTTAACCAATCGTGGAGTCCGAATCCTATTTTTACCAGTGGCGACTCCTTAAAATTCTCAGACGAGCTATTCTGTCGACATCTGCAAAATGTATTACACAACCAAGGAAGCTAAACAGAACCAATCAAACCAATTACCATTTGCCGGGGCTCAGTGTCCAAGGATATGAGTAAGCCACATGAGGTATTAGGGGGGCATTCATTCATCATTATTTCTCTCTTAACCTCTCTCACAAAGCTTTTCATAGAGGCTCGAGCTTTGAAACTTGTCCAAATTCTGGATCTTGTTTTAATCAAAAGGCCCATGGTAGCTAAGCACCTATGCATGTGCATGCTAGGGTTACAAAGGACATATTTTCTGTGACTTATCAGGACTCTGGATCCTATCACATCAGAAATCCGAGTAATTCTAGTCCTATATCTATTACTCTACCATACATACTCATTGTTCGAGTCAATGCAACCATTTGATGGTTCAAAAATAATTGGATGCCTCATGAGCGTCTCGAAGGGGGAGAAATCGTCATTAAGTTTTCACATATTCGTGCTTGGAGAATTGAGAGAGAAGAAGGTCGTCTTGCACTAGAACACACGCGTAAGCATGGGCTGTGAGGCAATGTGGCTATAAAGGTACAATTCACAAGTGTGCATCGTGTCGTGAGTGACACTCCCACACAACCTACCGCATACTGGCGTGATCCGGTGAGACAAGACTATGCAATTGCAAAGTTGGGTCATGGAAAGTATGTCCATCACAAGATGAACCATCTAAATAAGGATCCTTACTCTTGTTTCGGTGGCAGACTCTTAGGAGTTTCAACACCCGGTCAAGGGTTCGAGTATCCATAGGTGGTGAAATCCCACTACGGCGTGAGTGTGTGTAAAAAAAAAATAAATCATCTAAATGATCGACCGACTTGAGAATAATCGTCGGTCGTAAGAGAGCAACTGTTTTACCTATCACCCAGTAGATAAAGTTATTTTGTCAATCAGTCAGCAAATATCGAGTGTTATGTCAAAATAATTGATAGATGACAACCGTTGCACTAAACGGCCATTGGATTCTAACCTTCGAATTAATCACCTGACTTTTAATGACCTGCTAGAAACAACCGCGCTGTAAATCAGCCAATGGATATCGACTGTTACTATATTTCAATCAGCCGGATTTTTCTATTGTGTCGAACAATCGGTAAAATTCAACCATTATAAGAAATAGGAACTTCTGTATTTTTAAGTTAAGTTGTGTCTCTTCTTAAAAGGCTTGATCTTCGAATGCATATTTTTGAAATGTCTCTTTGTGAAAACGTTTGCCTTTTCATTCTCTATAAGGGCCCGTTTGGCCAGTCGAATTGGAAGGGATTGGATGGTAGTGGAAGGGATTGGAAGTTAAATCCCGGGAATGGCCGGGCCTGCCAAACAGAGTCGGTGATCTGATCGATCTTCAGACAATCCACTGACAACGCCATTATTACCTTTAAATCTCATCCAATCCACCCTAATCCGTTCAAATTTGCCTGAGACGTGTTTGGTTGGTGGGATTGGAAGGGATGAAAAGGTTTAATCCCCGGATTGGCCGGGCATGCCAAACGGACTGGATATAGCAATCCCATGGATCTCAAGACAATCCGCTGACAACACCACCATTACCTAGAAATCCACGCCATCCACCCTAATACCATTCAATCCCTTCCAATCCACCCGGCCAAACGGGCCCTAAAACCCTTTGTATATTGAGGATTAACACAACCATGTTCTTTTCTCTCTCAACAAGCAACCGAAGTAGGTTCTTTGTTTTTTAGTTCGCTAGTTACCCAGCAACGATCTCATACTTACAAGAGGGGAAGAATAACTTTTAAGAAAAATATATTTAATACATGCTTTAAAGTTTGGTTCTATCTAATTTTTTGTCTTGTCTCGTCTTCGATTCCTATCTATTTTCCTAACAATCTTAAAGCATTATTAGATGAATATCAAAATAAGTATTGTATCCATCAAGTTGATGAACCAGGATTTGATTAAATTTGATCGATTCGATAGCATGAACTTCACCCGTTAGCAAGACAAACTTAAGTTATTGCTGACGATGATGAAACTCTTCTATGTGTTAGATCTAAATATGCATACGATTCATCCACCATCTGATCAAGATACTTAAGAGAGGATTGTTGAAAGACAAAAAAGAGAAGAAGATGAATTGGTCTGCAGAGGACACATCCTTAACGCCCTCTTGAATCGTCTGTATTATCTATATATAGACACAACTTTAGCCAAAGAAATTTAAAATGTTATCAAGTTCTAATACAATGCTGAAAAAGAAGGAACAAAGAAATTCATCATCGCCAGGTATTTCGATTTTCTTATGGAAGATAATAAACCAATCTTATCTCAAGTGCATGAACCACAAGTGATTGTAAATAAGATTAAATCTTTAAAGATTAATATCCCTGAACCTTTTCAAGTTGGGGTCATAATCACCGAACTGCCTCCATCATGAAAAGAATATGAGAGAAAGATTCTTCTTAAGTCCGAAGACTTTACCTTGAAACAAATTCGGAAACATCTTTGAATTGAAGAAGAATTTTGTTTAAGAAATCAAAGCGATGACAATCGCGTCAATGATGCATCTAAGGTTAATACAGTTGATAGGTCATCTTATAATAAGAATAACACAAAGTCTAACAACTCTTTGAAAGCTAATAAGGATGAAGAGAATTTTTTATTTTTTATTTTTTAAAAAAAAAACAAGGAAAGCGCGAAAGCCTGTTCTACGTTTGTTGTAAGAACATTGAAGTCAACACAGTTCAAGGTAAGATACTTAAATGGTGGTATGATATTGGAGCTATAGTCCTTGTCTGCTACAATAAATCAACCTTGAAAATGTATGAAAAAATCACCAATGAATAGGATATTCAAATGGGTAATGATTATTGATCTAAAGTTGTTGGCAAATGAACCATAGAAATCTTTTGTAGCTTTGGAAAGAAGATTGCCTTGACCAATGTATTGCATGGGTTGATGATGAATCTAAACTCTCTAATGGTGTGACCCGCCTAAAACCATGGATTGGACTACATTTTGGAGTCTATGCCTAAAAGGGAGTAACACAACTACTGGATGAGGTGTATGTCCCACACACAAAATACTGGACCCCACAAAACTCAATCCTTTCATAATATATTTCCATCATCCCTTGATTATGGTTGTTGCTCTGTGAAAGATGATGATGAGGCAGAAGCACCTGGTAATGATTTCTCTCCACTTTCTTTTGATTTCTCTCCTTCCATTTTTTCCATCTCTCTCTCTCTCTCTCTCTCTCTCTCTCTCTCTCTCTCTCTCTCTCTCTTGCAGAATAATCCATGGACCCCACAATTGACAAATCCAAACCCTCCCTTGGCCCTTGATGGAAAGCCTCATCTCTCCTCCTCCCTCCCTCCCTCCCTTTTCATGTGTTGCAAAGGCCATATCCCTTGCTAAGCATATACATAGAATGAACAAATGTTGATTTCAATCAAAACTCAGCCATGTAGTGATCTCATGCAATGATTTGGTGTGACCATACGTGTGTGGGATTCCAAGTTTGGAGATTATTTCACAAAATAATATTGAAAACTGAAAGGCAAAAAATAAAATTTACACCAGACCGAATCACCTATGTAATACGTTGTCCTTAAAGCTTAATAAGTCCCCTTCTCCTGTTAAATTAAGATCGTTGTTAGGTTATAGGCAAATTACTTCTTGGATAAGACAAGTCTTTAGTAAGGTTCTATGTGTAAAAATCGTGAAGGGATCTACACAGGGACTCAGTTAATATAATTCGCTTCTCTCGTAAATTGTTGAGTGCTCAAACTTAGTGACTCAAACAAGGTTCGAGTCACTCAACTAGTTCTTGAGTTATCTTAAAAGGGAATAATATTAGATTCTGATTGAATTGGATGGAGTTGGATGATTCTAGACCTGGAGGGTTCATTTTATATAGCACTTGGGGTGTGAACCATTACTAGGCGATCATCAAACAATTGTGAAACATTTCTTACCATTGGTACTAAATTCTGTATGTTTCATATGTTTAGATTAATAACTTGACCATTAGATCACCAAGGGTCATCGGTTTTCAGACCATTTTCGCTTTAACGCTATTAGACATTCTTAAAAACGGTCAACGGTTTTGGATCCATTCATCTAATCGCTCTCAGTAACATATAAAATCAAGTCATCACTCACCCATTGTGTGCTACTACAACTACACTACCACCTTACCCTTGCCCCCCCCTCCTTCGTGCCTAAGCTCGAGTTAGAGTGTGTTCTAGCCCATGATTGGGCATCTTTCTCTCCTTTTGGAAAAGTAAGAATATTCAACACTTAATGGCTTATAAACTATAAATATTTCTCCCAGTCTATCCAATGGGGGGCTAAAGGAACCGTCTGTTTTTTTCTTTGGTTTTTCAAAATCATTTTGGGAGAAAAAGAATTTTTTAAACTTCTATTTATATTTTTTAAATCAAAAACCCAGTACCGGTCCCTCCATTGCCACGTGTGAGTGTAACTGCTAAAGAAAAGACGTTGTATTGCACTTCCCATTCTCCAAAATCATGGATGCATTGATGGCCTGTGAGGACCAATCCATCGGATGCTAATTCGGTACATCCAGAACCACCGCCACGTGGATCCGCGACTATTGGCCCATCCTGATATTGTTTATATCCGCATCTTCCATCCTTTTTACCGGCTAAAAAATGAAGAGGCTCCAAAGCTACCACTACATAAGAAACAATAGGGATGATGGCATCCCCCATTGAAACTTAGGGGTTGTTTGGCACCTTGGATTGGAGGGGATTAGAGGGGGTTTCAAATTCCTTTGGTTGTTTGGCAGCAAAAAGCAATTGGGGATTGCCAATCCAGGGGGTTCCCAATCCCCTCTTTGAGGGGGTTTGTAATCCACGGTAAGAGCTTGGATTACACTTAAAATCGTTTCAATATTTGCAGGTATAAATGTATGTCACTGTACACTATCATTCTACTGGGCACATGGCCCACTAACGATGATCAGCACCGTCCAAACATTGTTCATGTAGATCAGCACCGTCCAAACATTGTCCATATTATTCAATGATTAAAAATCGTTAGTTAGTCACTCAAACATGATCTTGTGCTTGCGGTCCATCTGAGACTTGAAATTTCATCATTTTTTGGCCAAATATATATTTTAGCGGGCTTATTACAACCATAGTGTCAAAAATTATGTATCTCACTGATTGGAGATATTAAAGTTGATTTAGTAATTAAATTCAAACCCCCATAAATATACCATTTATAGGTATTTTTGAATTAAAGTTGATTCACACTCCAGGGTGCCAAACACACCCAGAGGATTGCCAATCCAAGGGGTTTCCAATCTTGGGGGTTGCGAATCCAGGGGATTTCAAATCCACGCTCCCAAACAGGCCCTTAAGGTTTCCCATAAATTTTATCTATTATACAACTTGTTCATGAGGTCACACCACAATGATTGAAGAGAAAATACATATCAGTTTGATCTAAACCTTTGTGGCTGTTAAGAAAATTTTAATGGGGGCATCTAATCACCATTATTTCCTATGGCGTGGTCCTATGATTTGGATCCTCTTCAGTTTTAGGCCAACGTTCTAAAATGAGCCAATAAAACGAATGGCAGTAGTATAAATGTTAAACACACAAACAGTGGTCTCCGAAGTCACATATCCAATGTCCCCAGTGCTCTCGCATGATAACTTTCAAACATATCTTGCATTGGGCTATCCCGTGTAAAACGCGTAAATGACTTCCGTCTCTAAAGTCACATGTCCGATGTCCAAAGTGCTCACATAAATACAGATAAACAGAGTGGAAGTAAAACACATTCACAACTGTGGCTTCGAAGGTTAGGTAACAATATTCTTAGCTCTCACATAACAACTTTTAAACATACTTTACATTGCCGACAAAGGCACAATCAAATCCTCATTAACACTGAAGAGATCCATAAGTAGCCCTGGTATTAATTATGGCCCCACACTTTGGCATGTCAATTTTCAAACAAGGTCCATATCTAAAAGCGGCATGTGGTGCAATCACATCCAACCACACGCTGATCAAATCTCTTTCATGAATCCTTTGCAACACTTGCTTTAGTCAATGTCAAGGTATATTGGCTTTATCATGTTGTATGTGTAAAATCTAATATATTTATCAAGTGCTATCTTATATCATAAAAAATTGGGATAAATATCAGTAAGCTCTACAACTCAGGTGGGCCACACTAAGTAATTTGTGTGTGGAGTCACCAAGATGTGTATCTTTTATCAAATGGTAAAATTACAAAAACCAGCTTGACCTAATTACAGGGTGGAAGGGTGTGTTTGTTCTACTAATTACATCACATCAGTAGAAAAAAATGAAATGGGCAATAACTGCATTTTATTTTCCTTGTTTGCTAATATATTTACATTTTATCGTAATAATAACGTGCTTTCATTTTTTTTAACATCGTAAACTGTACAATTTGAAAATTTACCAGAAATGGTTATAAATGAGTATACGTCTCTTCAATTATATGCATTTAACCCTTCATATGAAGCAATTTTACATTATTGCCATTCGTGGGGCTGATAAGAGATCTAATCCGGCTGGGCTGATCTTTTGAATGTACGGTCCAAACAATTGTTTTACTAAGTGTATTTATATTTAATGTAGGGTGGTCCCCACATAGCTTTGTCGTTTTCTGCAGCCGCTTTGAACATGTGTTGTAGAAGATCCTGTCCGGCTGTAGGGTAAGTAGGCCTGCCACGTAGGACAACTTTTGATCTTCCTATGGATACGACAAAAACCATTTTGGTACTCCAGCGGTCTGCCCCACCGATAGGTAGGGTAGCCCGCGGTGTCATTTTCTAAAATGTACTGCTCAACCGGATAACTCAATCAATCCCACCTTGAATCATGAGAGGATACGGGATACGTGTAATAGATTCGAACCATTCATATGGTATTGGCCACTTGGAAGATGCAATATAACAAAAACTAGAGTAGTATATCATCGATTAAGAAAAACGGTGTATTTAATATATGCCGTTGGGCTTTTCTTTTCCAACCGTTCATTTTTCACGTATAAGTTTAACCTGTTTGATCACCTGACCAATTTCATTTCCCGTACATGAAATATCTGCAGTTATCATACCTGATAAACGGCATGGATATTGGACACATTTTCCGTCTTCACAGATGCCTGACACGTGTTCTACCCATCAACTAAGAGTAGCGAACCACGACCCAATAAAAGAAAAACGATCATCCGCGTCGAGTGTCGCTGTCCTACCTCCTTATTCCTGTTGAGGAATTATACGGTACGTGGATTGTTTATTTTCGCATGAATGCATGTGTTTTAAATTCTAAGAAGTGGGGACCACTTTTCATTAATCCAGACCGTTGGTTTGGTGTGTCTAACACTACAACTGGCAGGACCAGTCACGAGGTGGGGAAATCACAGCTATAAACATCATAACGTTTGCAACAATTCAAATACAATATGATTATTCCATTGAGTAGCATTGAAAATCATCGGTGGGTCACAACGGACGATTTGGTAGCTAACCCTCCAGGGCCCACCATGATGTAAGTGTTTTATCTCGCTGTCCATCCATTTTTCTAGGTAATTTTAAGTCATGAGTCAAATAAATGAGGCAGATCTAAATCTAAGGTGGAATAAACGGTGGTAAAGAGTGGTGATTGAGCACCTACCGTTCAAAACTTCCTGGAGCCACGGAAGTTTTGAATGAAGTTGCCATTTGTGTTGTCCTTTCATCCATGTCTTTGTGGCCTAACCATCATGTTTGATGGCAAGTAAACATTAAAGTAGGCTTTAGGAATCATTTAACGGTCGTCTGCTCAGTCACCACTGTTTAATGTACTGTGGTCCGCTTGAGATATGGATGTTCTTCGTTTTACTGCTCATCTGTAAAAACCTGTGAACGGCGTGGATATAGAATAATAATTCAATGTGGGCCCCAACGGTAAGGGACGCACGGTCTTGGGTAAGGCCTGCAGCTAGTAGGAAGAATCTACATTATTACCAAAAAGGAAAGAATTTCTCACCTGCAAGAGCTGTAAATTAACTCGCCTCTGGTATTCATCATTGCATAAAGATAACTGATCTCGTGCACAGCCAAAGGTAACATAACTTGTGGTACTGGATCACCTTTCCCACCAACATGTCACACGTGTAGTGAATCAACACCGTTTTAATTATTGAACCCAATATAAAAATTACCATCACTAAAATCAGGCTAATTAGATAACGATGCGGGCTACACGTGAATGCTAAGTCAGACCATCGGTTTTCAATTAATTCCATTGGATTAACCCATTGGAGTAGTGAACGGCTATTTTTTGTGCCAACTAAGCTTCATTTCGTGGCCTACCGTTTTAATGGAACCGATCTCCAAAAAACTTTAAGCTTGTTGGCAGGAAATAGGGTATAGTACCAGAAGGTGCGGTACCCTTACTGTAGGTGATCATTTCCCAGATATAAAGTTGGTTTAGCTTTTTGGAGGGACCCAATAATGAAATCTCCCGACGAACTAGGGAACAAAGACACGTGTTATGTCAGTGGGATCTACTGACGCTGAATGGCCAACAAGCCCTTGCTTGAGTCTCGTGGAAGAGGGAGCGGATTAGGTGCGGGCCGGACGCGGATTCACTGCGAATGCCTTTATTAAGTTCCTGCGCTGGGAGCTAGATGAGGCTTACCTTCATGTTTTTTAGAAATTCACTCCGTCTATCCGTTTTACGAAATTATTTTAGAACCTATAGTTAAAAATGAGCCGGATCCAAAACCCAGGTAGGCTAAAAACGTGAGGATTAAAATTCGATGGTTAAAATATGCGTGGGATTACAGAAGTTTTGAATCTCACCTAAGTTTCCAGCGGGCTTCACCGGACACGGATTGCATCCTGCCCCCGCCCGTCTCTAACCCCGAACAGCAGCTCTGTGGGCGGGTCCACCCTGATGTATATGTACATCTAAGTGGTCCATTCCTTTTCTAAGATTATTTGAATGTATGAGCACAAAATTGAATCAGATCTAACGTTTAAATGAACCATACCATATATTACTATTGTATTTAATGCTTTGTGTATTTAATACAACAAAGCTTATTATTTGGTGTGGTTCACTTGAGCATTGGATCTACCTCATTTTTATGTTTATATTTTAAAATAATCTTAAAAAAGTAACGGTCAACTTAGATGTACAGATACATCACGATGGGCCCTCCCACGGGATTGCCCGTTCGGGCTAGAGACGGGCGGGGTTTGGACGCAAACCGCGTCCGCTTCCCCCGAGGCCATGCAGAAACGGATTGCTACTCCCCCTGTCACCTGCAAATGGCCGGTGTTCGGTGTCTTGTAGGCCTTACCATGACTTATGTGTTTCATCCCTGTTATCCATCTAAATTTTCAGTTCATTTTATGCTATGAGATCAAAAATGAGATATATCCCAATCTCAAATGGATTACATTATAAGAAACAATGTTTAATAAATGTTGAACATAAAAACATCTTGGGGCTTATAAAAGTTTTGGATCACGCCGATATTTGCGTTTTACCTATATCCGGGTCTGTATGGCCTAATCAACGTATTGGATTTTAAATAAACAGTATAGTGAACCTTAGGAGGATTTTAATGGTGGATATTCAATCCTTATTATTTTCTTGTTGTGTGGTCCACCTGAGATTTATATCCGCTCATTTTTGGTATCAAGCCCTAAGATGATCAGTAAAAATGGATGGAACACATACATGGTTGCACCGACCACAAGCCACCGGGCCTGTAGCAGGAGAGTAGCCAATCCGTTTCGGACCATGCGGCCTTTACCGTACGGCTCACCTGGATGCATGTATCATCCACGCTGTCCATCCATTTTTTAGATCACTTAATAAATGATCTTTAAAAATGAAGCAGATTAAAATCCCAAGTAAACCACCCTACTCTAGCCCAAAAATAAATGCCCCACCGTTAAAAGCTTCCAAGGGCCCACCTTATTGTGTCCATCATTATTATTTGACATCCAATCAATTATTAAGGTCACGCAAAACTGGATAAAGGGAAATAATTAAATTCCATATTGATTAAAAAATTGTGGCTCACACAAAATATTTAACGGTCAATCACCACATTTTCCATGGTATCGTCCACCGGAGATTTAGATCTACTTTATTTTTTGACCCGCCAACTCAAAGCACGACACAGCATGGCATAGTAAAATTGGCCTGCTGTATGGTCCTACATAGTTCGGTAAAATAGTAAGTTATATTGGACTACAATATCCTACCCCATGGCACGTCACTAAGCACGGTACGGCATGACCTGTTAGGCCTGATTAATGGTAGGCTTGACTATTTTTATGAAATTGGTCATAATGTCCTCCCCAAACAACCATAAAACAGTTATTTATGGCCGAAAATGACCATTTGATATTATTTATAAATTTTTTTAAAAAAATTCATCCTCTTCTTCAAATCAAGCTATCAAACTCTTTCTCTCTTAAATTTTTTAAGTTCTCTAAATGCTCAAGCTCTTAAACTCTCTAAGTGATTAAGTTAATGGGTCCCAATTTCATGAAAGTCTCAAGCTTCCTAGATCAAAAGAACGACAAATCTCAAGTTTTCATATTGCTCTCAAGATCTCAATTTCTCTAATAGCTTAAGTTATCAAAGTTTGGTAACTTTCTTATTTAATTTTATTTCTTTTATCTTTTAATTATAATATTATATAATTAATTCTCATTCTCTATCATTCTTTTTACTATAATTAAGATAACTTTTGTATATATTTTATTTAATATATATTAGATATGGATTATAAATCCTTTAATATTGTAAAAAAAAAGAATAAAGCAACCAAACAATCCTTAATTATGAAACCATGGTTCCCCACACCTTCCCAATCCCAATTTAAATCAATAAGTTGGAAAGAAAGAAGAACATGTAAAATCATTAACTAGTTTGAAAATGACCCGTACTTTAAAATTTTAGAAATATATAAAAGTAACTAATTTTAAAATTAATGAGGGTCAAATAATGTTTAAGGTTGTTTGTGTTTTATGTAAAATTTAGTATATTTGTAATTCCACTAGTAGTACTGGTCATCTAAAATGTCATCTGGATAAATGTTTGCCAAAACATGGAAAAAAAATATCATAAATAAATCCAAATTAGTCAAGCCTCCAAATGAAGTAGCTTGCTTACTTTAATTTTAGCCAAGTCAATACTTGGCTAGAACTCGTCAAATTTATAATTAAAATTGAACAACCATTTACTTTTATAAAAAATAAAAATTTCAAACAAATAGTTCAAAATTCATTTACAACATAGTTTTCAAAATTTTTCAGAAATTATGCTTTAAAACTGTCTAGAAAAGATACTGAAGTTTTATTTAAAGCTTTTATAAATATTCTTGAAAAATAAGTCTAACTTTATATTTATGTACTTTCAATCAAAATTTGGGTTATATATGCATACTCGCTTATTGGATAGATTCGAACCAAAGATTACGGAAAAGAATAATTATATTTTCTTTAATTGAATTACCTCACTCAGGACTTAAAATGGGTTTGAATATACTCAATAGTCTTAAAGAATATTAATTCAAAATATAAAAAAATTTCTATAAGTTTGACTAATGTTTCATTTAACATTTTAGCAATTTGATTTATAAAAAATCATATTTCCCTTAATATTAGTGGAAAAAAGTTTCATGTACAATGCGCTTATTACATCATAAATTTAGTTGTAGAAGATGATTTAACATTTATTAAACTTTACATAAGGCATATTAGGCAATCAATAAGTTTTATTTTTTTACTTCTCCTGCTGGATACGAAGACTTTAAAGTCATGTACATAACATCATATAAAAATGGTAGAAAATATTCATTCGATATTAAACACTTGTAGAATTTTACTCTTTTTATGTTAGAGGCTTCGTACGAATTTAAAGATAAGATAAGAGTTTTGCTTAAGCAGAGATTTTGAGTATTTGACAACTAAAATATGTTGGTAAAATAATGATTCTACAATGCGGAATTATTTACTTAATTAGAATCAAAATTGAAAAACTGAAATGCACAGGAAAAATATCTCCAGCCATTGATGCTTATTCAGTGCTTCTTCAGTGCTTCTCTCTCTCGGGTTGACACTTCCAAACTCTACTCACTCTATTTGATGGTGTAAAACTGAAGGGAATTAAGTTAGTGAGTTTGGGGACCAAACAGTGTGTATTTATAGCCAAAGCTTCCATCAAGCTTTGATGGCTACATGTCCCACAACTTTAGATATCATGGGTAGTTGCTTATATGTCCCATAACTGCAGATATCATGAGGTAGTTACAACTTAAGATATCATGAGTAGTTACAACTTCAGATATCATGGGTAGTTACAACTTTCTACAAACATGATCAAAATTAAGAGTGGACCACTTTATGAGCTCCTAAAATAGGGGAGCTGGAGACTTGTTTCTACAGACGGTATCCGTGAGAAACGGTCAACATTTTCCCACTTGGTCCACACTTTTAATCTTATGTCTCATTTTAAACCCATTGATAATCTGTATTAAGTAATAAGTACATGAATCATGGCGATAAGTCCTCTAATGACGAGTATTTTCTTTCATGTATTACTATGTATTTATTTTTTAAATTTTATAATTTATGTGGCAACAATTTCTTAATAAATAAACCCTATGTTTATTCTTGGTCCAACACAGATGAATTTTCTTAAAATTAAATTAAGGTGCACATCAATATGAGAAAAATATCAGAATAATTAAGAATTTCAATAAAATAACATTGTCAATACAATGAAAAATTATATAATGGAATCAAGTCCCATATTTGCTACATGATCCTTAAATTTCAACTGTGGCATGCCCTTAGTCAAAGGATCAGCGATCATTAGCTCAGTGCTGACGTGCTCAATGACCACTTTCTTTTCTTTAACATGTTCTCTTATGGCTAAATAGTTAATATCGATGTGTTTACTTCGACTCTCACTTTTGTTATTCTTACCCATAAAAACAGCAGCTGAATTATCGCAATACATTCTCAATGGCATAGAAATAGAATCCATAATTCTAAGCCCAGAAATGAAACTCTTAAGCCATACACCATGTGAAGTAGCCTCAAAACAAGAGACGAACTCGGCTTCCATAGTGGAAGTAGTAGTCAAAGTCTGCTTGGCACTCCTCCATGATATAGCTCCACCGGCCATCAAAAAAATGTATCCTGATGTTGATTTATGTAAATCAATACAACCAGCAAAGTCAGAATCTTAGTAGTCAATTACTTCCAAATTATCTGTCCGTCTATACATAAGCATGTAGTCTTTAATTCCTTGTAGGTACCTCATTACTTTCTTTACAGCTCTCCAGTGGTCTAAACCTTGATTACTCTAATATCGTCCTAACATTCCTACAACAAATGCAATGTCAGGTGTAACGCCCCAAAAATCGGGGGTCGGGTAGAAACTCAACTCTCGAGTTCCAGAACATCACTTATGCAACATTTTCAATGATGGATGAATGTCGGCGGTAATAGTACATAAAACATGAGGTGGATTAAGCCAAAACAACATATCATACTCCAAAGACAGTTAAATTAGAAAGCGGAAGAATGTGATAGATATATAAATATATAAATGATTGTAAGTCTCCATAATGTGAACATGTTACCAGGTTAACTAAATACATGTATACTCCAAAATAGAAAGAAAAGAATATACATGAGTGCTCCAAAAATATAAAATGACAAGTGTTATGGCATCTAATCAACCTCCCTGTAATCCCGTCGATCAGAACCTGCATATAGGAGGGATCCTCCTTATCATCATCAAGTCCGGCTCTGCTTCGCAAGCATCGCCACCATCTGAAACTAAAATAGGGACTGGTTGATGTGCGCAACACCGTCCCATAACGTGGGAGTGAGTAGCTAACTCAGTGGAATCATACAGCAAAGATTAGCATGTTATCAAATTAATCACGCGATAATGGTAAAACAATCAATCAAATATTTCTATATACTCTGATTAATGCAAGTATGAAATGACATGATGGATGCCCTCACCGACATACTCCCTCATGCGATACCATCTTACGTCCGCGGCATGATTTCTTCCCTTAGTTCTCCACATCTTCCAGGCACATGCAATGTGATATGAATATGATTACCGAGTTGTTATTAGTCCTTTTCATACAGCAGGATTGAAAAACTAGGGTACTTCCCTTATATCATTCCCAATAAGGATCCCGTCTAGGGTCGTTACTCCTAGTAGTCTCATACGATGATATATTTTTAGGTCGCTGCAAGTGCTGCCAGGACTGTTACACGCACTCGTTGCTCCGCTCCCCCATCACCTTATCAATACAAGTCTAGTTGTACTCTTGTTGCTACGGAAGGGTCGTCGCCTTACTTAGACTCAGAGTACGCTCGAGGTCACTACAAAGGGCTGTCAGGGCTGTTGCACGCACTCGTTCCTCCGCTCCCCTATCACCTTATCAGTGTAGGCCGACAGCAAGAATATAGTATCCCATACCACCATAATCTACTCACGAGTCTGGGTTGCTCACTGGTCACTACGGGGAGGTTTGTGGCCCCAGCGTAGGCCGACAGCTCGACCACGGTGTCCCATACCACCATGTCCGGCTCATGAGTCTTAGTGGATCAAGGTACCACGGTTATCAGGGTTATCACTGGTAAGTTCAGTATCCTATGTTCAAGCAGTTATGACGAATACAAGGTGAACATACAATGGTCAGTCGGGTTACTTGATGAGTCCGACTGGCGCGAGCGCACGTTGAATCGACCGATATGAAATGCACAAGCACTTCGTGTGGCCTAACCACTGTCGATGACTCTAGTACGACTCGGGTTCGTCGTACACATCCTTCGTGGCAAATAGAATCCAACCACGAATCCTAAACTGTTACCGACTGCCTGGACTAGAGTATAGCCCCAAGCACATGTAATCTAAATCAACAATCATATGAAAGAGACATAATTGAAATACAAGAAATTCCAACATGTTATCAGCATATTATAACATACATCATAAGCAGTTAACCATACACGAGTACTTCAAACATAAGGTAATCAATTCAAATACAACAAGCATGGAGGTAATCATATACATCATCAAATTAGTTGAGAATCCAGTCTCAACGCTAATCTACAATACCATTTACTCAATACTTACTAATACATACATTTATACAAACACTTGGACTACTCAATTCCAACGTACTTGACGTATGTTGATTTCAACATATAATATGACAGATCCTTATATCAAGGAGTTGTCTAATACACAACAATCATGTTCTTACATTCAAAATATATGGCACGCATAAATCATATTGATTTAGGCATTTCAACAAACACTTAGTCTACACACATTAGTCTACATAGCATATGTCGGCCAATATGTGCATTAGGGAGAATCTCTTCGCCGAACAGATCATACACGCATAACTAGCATAGGTACACGACAAATACACATGGCAATCATATTAGCAAAATACGTACGTATACGGTATTTTCTATAAATACCTAAAATACACTAAATCTCATATTCTTCGTACGTATTCGAAATGAAAAATGGACAGCATGTTCTACATGTCAAACAGCATCCTCATCAGCAATCTACCATTAAACGGCATTGAAAGCTTTGAAAACAGGTAATCTAAGCATCTAAAATTCGCACCTTATGCCGTAGAAGCGTATCGAATCGAATAGAAACTCTACGCTTCGTCAACGTCGATATGACGACCTAATTCATAAGTCAGCTACTTCGCTACTTGTATCGATGAATCCCTAAAACAGGTTAGGGTTAGGGTTTTCTTATCTAGAACGAAACCAGAATCGCCGGAATAACGATGCACGTGGATGACTTTAGCATGTGGAGCAGCAGGGAAGAATCCCTGGAAGAAACTCCAACTCTTTCTCACTTTCTCTCTCTTTTCTCTCCTCTCTCTCCTAGGGTTTTTCCCAAATTCGTATGGGTTAGAAAGCTAAGGGTTTAAGGCCCTTTTATAAGCCCAAACATAACCAAATCAGACTTGAAGTCAAGGTATGCTTAAGTTATAACCAAATCAGACTTGAAGTCAAGGTATGCTTAAGTTATAACCAAATCAGGTCTGTTCCGATCCAACGGAGCGCTTCTGGAGGTCCTGTTACTAAATGCGGTCGGACTTAAGCTCTCTAATATTGGTTCTAGGTCAAGCTACGTTTTCAGTCCGGTCGAGTTTCCAGATCGACCGTGGTGAACCAGTTTCAGTTCAGCGGCTACGGGAATTCGATCAGAGCCACAAATGCTATGACATGTAAGGGCCACTTATCCTGATCCGAGAGTAAAATTTGGTCGAATTCCAACGGCCAGAACGCTTAAAAATGTCGCGCAAGCGACACGTGACAGATTTATTAAAAATTGAATTAATTTTTTAGATATTTTTCTTTTCTCACTCTCTTCACTCCGGACTCAGTAAAATGGTCTTAGGATATCGATTGGGCTTAATTTTCGAAATGATTGTCAAGTCCAACTAAGCGGTCATAATGGTGTAAGATTATAGATATCGGACTTTTGACGTGCAGTGTAGATCCAGTACAAAATTTTCAAATGGTCCCGAGGTCAACTGGGCTTAGAGATTGATCATAGATTTCTAGGTAACATAGCGTTAGCAGTCCTACTCATTTTGGGTTTTG
Organism: Magnolia kwangsiensis; assembly: GCA_037074715.1. NCBI lineage: Eukaryota > Viridiplantae > Streptophyta > Magnoliopsida > Magnoliales > Magnoliaceae > Magnolia > Magnolia kwangsiensis. The sequence continues at coordinate 107,502,940 of CM073581.1, forward strand.
TAGTTCATATTTAAAGTGGTTCAAGTCAATTCTACTGAGTATTCAGTTTGCTAGTTAACCAAATTCTACCCTAATTATGGCAGAATACGGTCCTAGAGCCATTCTATGCCCCATTTTGGAAACTTTCAGGTATCATATTATTTTAATTATTTTTCTAGTGGTTCATTATCAAGTTTACCCTGACTCCACTAAATTTTATATGATTTTTAATTGTAGAAAAATTTCAAAAATTCTAGAAGCAGCAGCTGTCAAACAAGTGATTATCGAATAGTTGCTCACAATGACCTACTTTAATCTATATTATATATTTTATTATATTTTTTAAATATTTTTGTATAAAACTAGACTCATTTATCTTCAATTTTATTTTTGAATCACCTAAATCGGAGTTATAACGAAGGAGATATGAATTTTCAAAATTTGAAAAAATGTGCAGAAAAAGTACAAAAATCGGGCTGCCTGTCCACTGTATGGACGAGGCCTCGCCAAGTCCTCGCCTGTCACTGACCTATTTGGCTTGGGTTCACCCCATGGGCGAAGTCCTCACCCCCCATGGATGTCGAAAACATATGGGGCCCACCTTGGATCCCCCCGAATTGAGTCGTTTGGGCCCACGAGTCCGTCGAGGCGTTTATCGAGTCTCATTTACAAACCGGAATGAGTTACACGACTTACAATATATGTTTTTGGGGTAAAAGAAGCTAATTCATCCAAATAACTTATCTACATCATGAGATTCTAAGAATTTCATAGTCAAAATCCTATTTTATACATGTACGTACTATTTACTGTAAGTTTTAGTTTAAGTATAGTTCTTCACCTTTTAAACTTTAGGATTGTGTCTAATATGAAGGTACTTGGAGAAATTTGAAGAATGGGGTGGTGAAAGGTAAGATTTTGAAGGAAATGGGTTGAAAAATGATTTCTAGACTTTAGGATTGATCTTTGAGAGTGATATAGTTGACCCATTGCCTTAGGACGTCTAACTCCAGGTTGGCAAAAATTTGGGGTGTTACATCAGGTCTTGTGCAAACCTGAGCATATATTAGACTTCCGACAACAGAAGCATATGGAATGTTTTTCATTTATTCTCTTTCAAGGTCGTTCTTCGGGCATTGGTTCAAATTGAATCTATCACCCTTCACAATGAGACTTGGTGAGCAATCTTTCATACGAAATCTCTCTAAAACTTTATTAATATAGGTTTCCTGAGACAGACCCAAGATACCTCGAAACTTGTCTCTATGTATCTTAATGCCAATGACATAAGATGCCTCACCCATATCCTTCATATCAAAATTTTTAGAGAGAAATTGTTTCACCTCATGCAACAAACTCTTATCATTAGTTGCTAGCAAAATGTCATCCACATATAAAACAAGAAAATAAATTTTACTCTCACTGAGCTTCTGGTATATACATTGATTCATAATGTTTTCTACAAAACCGAATGAAGAAATTATATTATGAAATTTTAAATACCATTGGCGGGATGCTTGTTTTAAACCGTATATGGATTTCTTGAGCTTGCAAACTAATTGCTCACCATCACTAGAGGAGAATCCTTCAGGTTGTTTCATGTAAACCTTCTCATCTAGATTTCTATTGAGAAATGTCGTCTTCGCATCCATTTGTTACAATTCCAAGTCAAAATGGGCTACTAATGCCAGAATAACTCATAAAGAGTCTTTATTAGATACAGGAGAAAAAGTCTCCGTGTAATCGATTCCTTCTTTTTGAGTGAATCCCTTAGCAACAAGTCGTGCCTTGTATCTCTCAATATTGCCCAATGAGTCTTTCTTTATTTTAAAGACCCATTTACATCCAATGGTTTTTACACCATTAGGCAACTCAATAAGATCGCAGACTTCGTTGCTCTTCATAGAATTCATCTCTTCCTTCATGACATTGTACCATAATTCTGATTCTTTGTAACTCATGGCTTGTGAAAAGGACTCGGGATCATTTTCGGCTCCAATGTTGTAGTCAGATTTTTGTAGATACATAACATAATCATCAGGAATTGCTGATCTCTTTGATCTAGTAGATCTTCTTAATGTTGTGCCAACATCTTCCAGAAAAGTATGCGGTTCAACTCGTTGTTCAAAAGTTCTTGGTAACTCTTGAACTATCTGATCTACTGGAATGTTATTAGCAGCTTGTGGAACTTCAACGATTAGTTGTTCAACACTAGTTTGAACTTGATGGGTGATATAAACAATAACCAATCTATACTTGAAGTGGAAGGTTGAAATTCTGAATGATCTTTCTCAAAAACTATGTTCCTAGAGTGATCGCTCCTACTAATCAAGTCATTTTCAAGAAATTTTGCATTTCTTGATTCCACAATCCTAGTGCTGTGAGATGGACAGTAAAATTTATAACCTTTAAACCTTTCAGCATATCCAATGAAATACCCACTAATGGTCCTTGGGTCCAACTTTTTCTCTTGTGGATTATAAATTCTCACTTCAGATGGGCATCCCCAAACGCGCATATGTCACAAACTCGATTTTCAACCTTTCCATAATTCAAATGGTGTTTTAGGAACAGCCTTGGTTGGAACTCGGTTTAATATATACACTGTTGTCTTAAGTGCTTCAGCCCATAAGGATTTTGGAAGATTGGATCTACTAAGCATACTCCGCACCATGTCCAATAATGTTCGGTTTTTTCTTTGTGCTACACTATTCTGGTCCGGTGAACCAGGCATAGTGTATTGGGCAACAATCCCATGTTCTTGAAGACACTTTACAAATGGCCCAGGTGCTTGTCCATCTTCTGTGTATCTACCATAATATTCTCCACCTCTATCTGATCTCATGATCTTAATTTGTTTACCGCATTGTTTCTCTACTTCAGCCTTAAAGATTTTATAGGCATCTAATGCTTCGTTCTTGTTATAAAGCATGTAGAGATACATATATCGTGAGTAATCATCTATAAAAGAAATGAAGTATTTTTGACCATGTGAGTTCATGTCTAGAGTACATATATCAGTATGTATGATCTCTAATATGTCGCAACTCCTTGTGGCACCTTTCTTTGACTTGTTGGTCTGCTTTCCCTTTATGCAGTCCACACAAGTCTCAAAATCAGTAAAATCTAGAGTATTTAGTACCTCTTCATTTACTAATCTTTTAATTTTTTCTATGGAGATATAACCTAATCTTCGGTGCCATAATTTTGAGGAATCCTCATTAATAACACATCTCTTAGTTCCAGTGTGAACATGCATTGAATTATAGGTGACATTATTTTATAAATTAATGCCATCAGATAAAATACCATTCCCAACATAATCAGATTTATAAAATAAACTGAATGATGAATCTGAAAAATGAAAGGAATATCCAAAAGGTACAAGCTTTGAAACTGAAATCAAGTTTCTAGAAAAACTTGGAATATAAAAGGTCTTTTCTAACTTTAAAATAAAACCACTACTTAAAATTAAATTGTAAGTTCTTATAGCTTCCACTAGCGAGGCCATTTTGTTTCCTGATAAGATGCTTTGCTCAATTTCCACTGGCTTCCTTAGGTTTTACAAACCTTACAAGGAATTCGAAATGTGGATTATTGATCCAGAATCAATCCACCATGTGTTAATATTGACTTTAACTATATTAGATTCATAACATACAAATGAGGTTGGATTACCTTTGTCCACAAGCCATTTCTAAAATTTGGCACATTCCTTCTTCATGTGTCCCTTCTTTTTACAGAAGAAACACTTGTAATCTTTCTTGATACCAGCTTGGGGAGGTATTTTACCTTTCCCTTTCTTATTGGCTTGAGATTTGTCCTTTCCATGCATTACCAGCATTGCACTTTCTCCTTGTTTCATCATTAGTCTCCCTTCCTTTTGAACACACATGGTCATAAGTTCATTAATTGACCATTTATCCTTATGTGTGTTGTATGAGATTTTGAAGGGTCCATATTAGTGTGGAAGAGTGTTCAGAATGTAGTGCACCAGGAAAGACTCCGACATTTTAACCTCGAGTTTCTTCAATTGAGCCACATTGTCCCTCATTTGCATGATGTGCTCATGCAAGCGCACACCTCTCACACTAGTGAGCCTTAGAGATGAGAACTTCATGATTAAGGTGCTTGCTAGTGCCTTGTCTGAAGTGACAAATTGTTCATCAATGGCTTTCAACAAGTTTCGAACATTTTCATGCTGATCGACAGAACCACGAATACCAACAGAAATTTCAGTCTTAATGAACATCATGCTGAGGCGATTAGATCGCTCTCATCGCTCATAAAGCGTGATGTCCGCTGCAGTGCTAGTATTAGTGAGTGTTGGTGGTTCATATTTCCTAATAGCATAGTCTATGTCCATCCACCCTAAATGAAGAAGAACTCTCTCCTTCCAGACATTATAGTTATCTCCCTTAAGTTCAGGGATATCATAATGAACATCAGAGAATTTTACAAGTTGTACAACTGCAAAAGAAAAAATTATATATTGCATACTTGTGTTAAAACTGAGGACTAAAAACTTGAATCTAATGATATAAATCATATTTTACCAATATAAATCATGCTTAAAGATTGAATCTAATGACATAAAAAATTGCCTGTGAGCTAAATTTTTTAATCTAAGTAGATTCAAGTATTCTTTATAATAAAATTTATCAAATTATTTACTTAATACATAATTCTAAAAGGTAAATTATGATTATAATTTAATATATATTTTATCTTAGGTTAAACCTTATGATAAAATTATCAAATTATTTAATTAATTCATAATTCTTGTGGGTAAGTTATGAATAATTTGAGATTTTATCCTAATGAATCATATAAATATAATAAAAATTTCTGTGGGATAAAATTTATCATATTAAGTATGATTAATTACAATTAATGTCTAAATATTATTTATGTGATCCGAATTAACCATAATACATGAATTTTATTTAATTAAAGATGTTGTGGATATTCTCTAATTAACAAAAATCATATGGATCACTAGACATTATACTAGTTCGAAAGGGTGTGGGTCCAAATCCTATACTGTAGACCACCACGCCATGTAGAAATGATTTAAAAGTTTTCAGCCAAAATAGAGACAAGCAGAGCATCTCAATAAATATGAAGGCAAAGATAAAACGGGGCTCTGATACCAAATGTTGATAAAATAATGATTCTATAATGCGAAATTATTCACTTAATTAGAATCAAAATTGAAAAACTGAAATGCATAGGAAAAATACCTCAAGCCATTGATGCTTATTCAGTGCTTCTTCACTGCTTCTCTCTCTCGGTTTGACACTTTCAAACTCTACTCACTCTATTTGATGTTGTAAAACTGAAAGGGATTAAGTTAGTGAGTTTGGGGACCAAACGGTGTGTATTTATAGCCAAAGCTTCCATCAAGCTTTGATGGCTACATGTCCCACAACTTTAGATATCATGGGTAGTTGCTTATGTGTCCCATAACTGCAGATATCATGGGGTAGTTATAACTTTAGATATCATGAGATAGTTATAACTTCAGATATCATGAGTAGTTACAACTTTCTACAAACATGATCAAGATTCAGAGTGGACCACTTTATGAGCTCCTAAAATTAAGGGGAGCTGGAGACTTGTTTCTACAAACGGTCTCCATGAGAAACGGTCAACAATATAAACTAGGACATTATAAAAAAATTAATAATAATAACAGAATTTTTATAAGCTTTTCATAATGTACCCACGACTTTGTCTGATATTTACTATTCAATGTCTAATCAAATTATATATCATGAATTATGCTTAGTGTGCTCACAGGCTGTGCGTGTGGAAGCTTGGTAGAGGTAAGGAATGATGGTTATGTCCTAGATGGGGGTTGATTAGGTCCAATTAAAATTTTTACCAGTTTAAAATACAATTGACTGCTTAAACTAATATGTACTTTAAACTAAGCAAGTCAATTTACTTTAAGGCTTCCAAGCTAATAGACAGCCTAATCATATAGACTATAAATGATATGTCATTCAAGCAACTAGTCTATAAACATAATAGTGTACATATGTGTGGGATGCGCTACCTATCAACTCATAACATTCATTTAATCTTGCATATATATAATTGAACATTCATCACATAAGTATAATTAAAAAAATGGTCAAAGACAATCAAACACAAGCATGTATAATGGTTTGGTTTTCCTACTCCACTCCTATGGACGTACTCAATCCATGAGTGTACCAGATTTCACTATGGGAGGTTTTAAATTAATGAATGAATGTATACAGACTTATACGAATGAATAAATGTATACAGACTTATACGAATGATAACTTACATGTCAGATTGAGCTCCTTTTATAGCGCTTTTTTGGGTTGCTTAATTGATACTCTTATGTGCTTCAATTAGCTCCCATTTTCTGTCTTAATTATGATATTGATGCTTTGCTAATACTTCAACTCAAAGGTCAATAACTTTGCATGTGATGATCATTTGAAGTGATTAAGGCGATTAGTGGTAGGGTAGAATCTCCTACAACTAATGGAAAACTATAATGCCTATAAGATTCACCTAGATGGGTCTTATAAAAAATCTAAACAAAGATTTCTATATAAATTCATGTTTAATATCTAGAAAATGGTAAAGTTCAAACTCATCTTAAAGGTGGAGGTTGGAATCTCCATTAGAGTGTTAATCTCAAGAAAGATATCTTATAACTCATTAGTTTAGATGCTTGGAATAAAAGATATGATCATGTAATCACTTAAACTTCTATTGTACTAAAAATCCATTTAAATGCTCAAGAATCAAATGCCTTTTATAAGGAGTTTGAGTTCCAATACTTTAAAAAAAAAAGTGCAGATAACGACTCTATCAATGGTATCGAGCATGTCTTCGATGGCTAGAGAAAATAAGATTTTCAACTGAATTGTTGTTGAAGAGGTTTCATACAATTATATGATGTCATTAATGATATTCGATATGATCGAGAGGACCCTTCGATGACATTGAAGGTTACTCGATTTCATCGAGAAACTCAGATAAAAATATTAAAACTTATTGAACATATCTGACTTACTTCATTCCATCGAGCGGTCTTTGATGCCATTGAAGATCCTTCAAAGTTTTCTCGATGAGATCAAACACTATTTAAAAGTCTATTATTTTGGACATGATTTTACAGCAAGTTCGCACGTCTTATATCTATACTTATCATATTTCAATTAGGTTTCTAAGGTTAAACGATGATCAACGAAATTTACCTATAATGCTAATAATAATTTACAAATTTAAGGAGTTGTTTTGGGCAATTGTTAAGGTCGCCAAGGACTCCATTTACGTGTTTTTTGCTCATTTATGCTAATGTCCTATTGTGCCTTCAATCTTCAGCTTTTAAGGGTTCAACCAACTACTTAACACATGAACTCACATAATTGACAAAAAAAAATAAAAAAAATGCACAAATTAGTGCGAAAACAAACTATTTATATAATATAAGTTTATTTTTTTCAAATTATCAAAATATAGTTAATTTTCAATAAATTTATGTAGTAATGGAAGAAATTTTTTTAAAATATTAAAGAGATATTCCTATACTTTTTTATTTAACTTCTATTATGAACCATAAAATAAAATTTAAAAGCTTTTTTTAAGCAATGTATCAAAAATTTAAATACTGATAATTTAATACATACGTCCATTTAAACATTAAACAAACTTTTTGAAGAATATCAGAACTAGTTAGGTGCCAGGGTAAAAATTAGTTATACCCCTATCTCACCATTAACTGGATATAAATGTATCTTGATTTATTCTTAATAAAAGAATTGACAGGTAATCACATGCTAGACGACTACCGGAGTAAATTATTGACAAAAACGGTGCAGCGTTATATATGCTTGAGGGATTAGTTTAAAATAGAAAGCATAAAACAAAGCATAATTCATAAAAATGCTCTTAGAAAAGAAATCAATAAAGTAGAAAATTAACAGTTCATTTAATATATTATTTTTTTTACACACGCACACACACCCACACACACTCACGCCACACGCATACACACCGTGGGATTTCACCACCATGGGTACTCGAACCCTTGACCCGGTGTTAAAACTCCAAGGAGTCTACCACCCGGGTAAGAGCAGTTCATTTAATTTAGCATTATATATAATATTTTCTTCTTATTTATAATTTTTTTAAATTTTTTATAGAAATAATAATAATTAAAAAATATATATTATTATCAAGTAATCTTTCTTTTCTTCTTCTCAATATCATAAGTGAGTGGGTGCCAACCTAGTTAGGATGTATTCAATTCTTGATGAATTTTGTCTCATTCGTTTCAACATTTGATCCACATATTAAATAAAACATATTTTTTTAGTACATCAGTGTGTTTGCCTTCATTTTAAATGGTCGGATAGGCAGGGCCCGTTAAGTATGATCTGGCCTAAATCACAGTATGCACGTTAGTGCGTTAGGTATGAAGTTAATGTTAGACCTCACTCTCCAAACAAATAGCACAACACAATATATCATTCGGCATGACACAGCACAACACAAGGTATGATTGAGCCCGACACAGCACAGCATGGTTCGTTTACGCCCCTAGGTGCGGCCCGACTTCACCCAAAATGATGCGGCCTTAATCGTAGGGCCCACCTTGATGTACGTGTTATATATCCATTTTTTAGATTATTTAAGACATGAGCGGGCCCCACCTTAATGTGTACATAATGTTTATTTGTCATCCAACTTGTTGATAAGGCTACACAAAACTAGAAGGGAAAAAATAAATATCAACTCAATAAAAAAAATTTATGGCTCGCAAGTAGTGTTTTCAATGGTCAATCACGACTGTTACGCATGGTATGGTCCACATGAGATTTGGATTTACTTTATTTTTATCCCATGTCTATACATAATCTAGAAAAATAGACAGACAGCATGAATAAAGAACTTTGAAATAATAATAATGACTTATTTACCCTACATTACACATAGAATTGGAAAACCAAATACACCCAGAGTTATCATCTAATTAGAGTATATTTCACATTTACTGCATAATGCCTCCAAAGAACCTGGTTGTTTCACCCGTTGTGTAGATCAGGAACTGTGGATCACTCCCCTACATAATTACTTTATACTGTAGCATATAAACGTAATATGGTAGAGCCATCTCTATAGGGTGATGTTTGAATAAGTCCACCCATTTGAATGTCACTTTGCAAGGGCAGTTTATATCTCAAAAATCATTCTTACAACACAGTCTTATCCATTTGATCTAAGTCCATTAAAATGATGATGGAAAGCAAAAATAATTAATAGTTCAAATATACAGTAGGGTAAACTTTATAAAAGATGGATCGTATCATAACTTTAATTTTTAAGATGTAGACCATCCGTCCTTGTTTTGATCACACCGTTGAAACCGGTCATTGTCCCGTGGGGAGGGAGCTCTAATCTATTAAAGGTCACTCCAACTCTACCTTGTCATCTCCTGCATAATACATCCCCTACCTACCGACTTACACATTTCATTACACTATGACTCTTTTACCTGTACACGTGGTATACATGAACTTCGATCCCACTAGATATAAGGCCTTTATGGACCACATTACTTGAATTGGGTATGAGGCATTTATGGACCACATTATTTGAATTGGGTATTTGCCTGACTTATTCTAGTTCTTTTCTAACATGTTGGTGTAGGATTTAATTAGATGACAAGTTGCTGCCAATAAAGCTATATAAAAGCATGTTTGAAACTTATTTTATCAAAGTATTAGACCAGCACCGGTAGTAACCGCCTTCCCATCAAATCTTACCAGGTCGGGTGAGAGGATAGTAAATGCCAGTGAAGTAGGTTGGTTTATGTGGAGTAGATGTGGTAGGATTTGCTTGAATGGCAGGTACGGTCAGAAACAGGCCCCTGCAAAGCATGTTTTGAAGTTGTTCAATCAAACCTCCTTTTTCGCAAATGCAGATTGTGCCTTGCCCCTACCACGAAGGACTAAATCCAGTTAGGGGTGTGGTGTCTGCTGTGATGTATGTGACTTATCAACACCGTTCATCCATTTGGACAGATCATTTTAAGATGAGAGACCCAAAAGGAGCTAAATCCAAGGTTCAAGTGCACCATACCATATGTAGCAGTGGGAAGATGAGGGCCATTATCAAAACCTTCCTCGAGCCCATCATAATGTTTATTTGCCAATTTGTTCATTAAAGTCACGTAGGCCTGGATGATGGAAAACCACAAATATCAACTTGATCAAAACTTCTACAACTCTTAAAAAGAATTTAATAGTGAGTGTTCAATCCCCACTATGTGGTCTACTTTAGAAAAGATTTGTCACTTTTTTTAGCTCATGTCCTAAAATAATCAATCAAAATGAATGGACGGCCTGAATAAAACACATATATCACCGTGGCCCACAGAGCCCCTGGGGAGTGGATTAGTTATTACCCGGGTAACAGCTTAGTTGTGTTATTCTTACCATGTGGGCCCGCCTTGATGTACTTTTTGTATGTCCACGCCCTCCATCTGTTTTTCCATCTCATTTTAACATGGGACACCAAATCATATGAAGATCCAAATCTCAGGTGGATCATAACAATAGAAACATTGATGAATATATAACCATTAAAAACATTTTGTGGGCCAGAAAAGTTTTGGATCAATCTGATCTTTTTATTTTCCATTCATTCAGATCTTCTTGAAATTATCAACAGGTTGGATTTCAAATAAACATTACCAAAACCTTACTATGAGCCCTTTGGAATTTTTAATGATGAGGCACTCAAACACCATTGTTTCCTGTGGTGTGGTCCACCTGAGATTTGGAGAGCCGCATTATGTTTGGTACCCCGTTTTAAAATGGGCTGTAGAAATGGATGGGCTGTGTAGATATATAACACATCGTAGGTGGATCCTAGCACTTGCTCGGCTCAGGAGTTTCAACATCCGATTAAGGGTTCGAGTATCCATGGGGGGTGAAAGCCCACTATGGCTTGAGTGTGTTGGGGTGTGTGTGCGTGTGTTAAAATTAAAAAAATAAAAAAAAAACACGTCATCAAAGTACGCCCTACGGTAGCGGTAACACCTAATTCACTCCCCTGCCTGTCCAGGGAGCGCGACTCGTTGCGACTCGAAAACCCGCTATGTGGGTGGGAACTCGAGTGTAGGGCCCGCCTGGATATATGCATTGTATATCGACTTCGTCCATTTGTTTTTACAGATTATTTTAGAGCATGGTCCAAAAAATGGAGGAGATACAAATTTCAGGTGGACCACACCACAGAAACAGTGGTTATTGACCATTACAAACCTTGGTCACAAAAGTTTACGATCAGGCTGATATTCGTTTTTTTTTTCTTTCATTCAGGTCTGTGTGACGTTATCAAAAGTTTGGATGGTGAACAAACGTTACGGTGGACTCTGGGAAGTTTTAATGGTGGGCATTCAACAACCACCACTCTTTCCTGTGGTGTGGTCCACCTGAATTTTGTATCACCTTCTTTTTTCCGATCTTGTCATAAAATAAGGTCGAAAACCAGATGTGGATACAGCCATGTCGCCCTCCAATGCGAGCATGGGCAAGATGGAATTCGCAACCCTGCATTGCGAGGGAACTCAGTCGACCAGGGCAGGGCCCACCATTAAAAACTTACTAGGGCCCACCGTAATGTTTTCGACCTTATTTTATGACATGATCGGAAAAGAGAAATAAGCCCCACGAATCAAATGATCCCTCGGAATAGGTGTGTGGGTCCGGTTGGGAGCGGATTAGGTGTTACCCTTACCATGGTGCCCACCTTGATGATTTGTCGTATATCCAGGCGGTCCATCCATTTGCAGCCCATTTTAAGACATGGTCCCAAAAATTAAACAGATCCAAATCTCAGATGGACTACACCACGGGAAACGGTAGTGATTGATCACCCACCATTAAAAACTTCCTAGGGCCCACCGTAATGTTTATTTGCCATCCAACCTGTTGATAAGGTCAAGCAGACCTGGATGGAGGGAAAATTTAAAAGATCGGCTTGATCACCCATGAAAAGTTTTTAATATTCATTCACCACTTTTCTGTGGTGTGGTCCACCTGAGACTTCGATCTTCTTATGTTTTGAGGTAACTTTTTAAAATCAGCTCGAAAAACATATGAACGGCGTGGATATACAACAAATTCATGATGGTAGGCCGTACACGGTAAAGGTAACATTGGTTGGGAATGCCCTGCAACACCTGCTGTCGGAAGAGTTCAAATCAGGCGTGCATGTCCGCTGCTCGTGTAACCGAAAGCTCAGTCATGTACGCATGACATCCACTTCGTTTATTAAATTCTTCATATTGTATATCAGGTGATTTAAATTTTTTTTTAAAAAAGGAAATCCAAATTCATGTGAGACCCACCATGATCTGTATATGCCATCCTACCCATTTATAAGGTGATTCCCACCAAGATGTAGGTAAAACACAAACATGTGATCCCAAACATCTATAGACTCCAATAAAATTGTAATGGCAGGTGTTTAATCCTCCCTATTTTTGTGATGCAATCCCATTGGGTTTGGACTGCCTCTTGAAAGCGAGCTTGATATATAGAATGAATGTCACACAAAACATTATAAGTACCCTCAGTCACAGAGCTTTGAGTCACTTAGGCCACATTGTGTGCAGTTTGGTTAGTCACCCCAACACCAGGCTATGCCCCCGCCATGGTATCCAAACTATATGCCCCAACTACGATGTACGTCTCATACATCGTTGAAATCTTTCTAGAGCCCACATTAAGTTTATTTGCTATCGATCTACTCGAAATCTTTCTAGAGCCCACACTAAGTTTATTTGCCTGTGGGCCCCACCGTGATGTCATACGGTCACACAGACTTTTGATGAAGAGAGAACACAGATATCAGCTTGATCCAAAGCTCTGTGGGCCCCACCGTGATGTCATACGGTCACACAGACTTTGGATCAAGAGAGAACACAGACATCAGCTTGATCCAAAACTCATGTAAAACCCGGTAGAGCTCTCAATGGTAAGTATTCAATCCACTTTCCAGTAGTGTGGTCCACTTGAGCATTGGATCTACTTCATTTTTTTGCTCATGCCCAAATAACGAGCTGACAAAATGACATCACGGTGGGGCCCACAGAGCTGCGTTGGGGTCAGCGAGATATAGGTGCCCATCATCAACTTCGTTACACACCGTGTAGATGCCAAGTCAGAATGACATGATCGTCAGTGATTATTTTGCTTACAGTGCATCTACACACTATTGGACACCTGATGAGCGGCACCAATCTCGCATTGTTCAGTTCCACATACAAGTACAATTGCTACAGCATAAACCGCGCGAATCATGGGCCGCGAATCCAAACCAACCAACTACACCGTACAAACGATCTGACCGGATGACCGGCAAGACATGCAATGGTTTGTTAAAAGGAAAAATAGTAATAAAAAAATGACCCAAAATTCAACAGAATAAAACAAGATCTCTATTAATCAAAGGCCAGGATTTTATACTGCTTTGGGGCCCCACCGTTTGGGCTTTTTGGATTTGAGATACATGTGCACGGAGGAGCATCACTGGTCCGCCAGAGTACTAAATAACTCTCACCAGCTTCCCAAAAACGTTTAGAAATGGGGCAAAAAATCAAAAGAAAATGGGACCCACTGAAATAAATAGAAAACCAATACTTCAACAGATATTCTCTTTCCGGGGGAAAAAAAAAGAAAATAAAATAAAAATAAAAGCAATGGTTAGTAAGCGTATGCTGACAAACTCATGACTGATGACCGACTCCCATCATGCCTTCATCCTTCTCGCATCTCTGTCCGACCCTTTCCTTCGGTCGTGACCGCGCATACACCCAAAGAGGGAGGGAAAAAAAAAAGGAATTTTTTTAAAAAAAAAAAGGGAAAAGAAAAGGCCATTTTGAGTTTTCTCATATACAATCGTTTTCTTTCTGTCAAGCTCTCTTTCTACATCTTGGTGGCAATCACCCCACTTGCCCACCGATGGTGGGTCCCCACTCCCGACTATTCTATCTTTTCATCGTGGCCGACCGCCCCATCTGGGATCTTTTTCTAACCCTCGCCTTTCCTACCTAGCATACACCAAAACCAATGTATATATCCTCCCCCCTTCCGCACGACTGTCTTCTTGTCTGTATACGGGCCATCATCCCAAAACGGGAAGGGAGGTTGGAAAGAGTCCTCTCCCTCCGCACCTTTCCTCAGCGTCATCTTTTCTCAGACTGCCAGCAGGCATTCAAATTGTCATTTCCTGGGAAAGAAACCGATCTCATAAAAATGAGAACGAATTCAAAAGAGATCTTTTTCACACCCATTACTATAGTGAAAACGCAAACAATCCTCTGCCCCGCCTTGGAGTCCTACAGGTGCGGGCCATGGTTCGGTTATCTCAAGCATTGATCGGCTGGGCCTGGGCATTTGAATGGGGATCATGCCCCAAAAATCTCCCCGGAGACTGATCCTGACCTTTTTGTTAGACCTCCAAACGGAGCGCAATATTTTATATGGCCAGAGGATCTTCCAATTGAGAGATTATTGGGTCATGCTCCATCAGGCAACGGTGCAGATCTGCACACCATGGGTGATATATCTCCATAAAAGCGGTAGTAATAATAGAGAGCACAAAGACATTGGTAAGAGGAGGAATTACCGGCAGCAGGTTTCTGTTCCGCAGGTTTCACAGGCACAGCTGGCATGGCATGGATGTAAGGGTAGGCTGCGGACATGAGCGGATGTGGATGTGGGTTGCCGGCGGGTTGCACTGTTGTGAATTGCGCTTGCAAAAGATTCTGTGGTGGCAGTGTTTTCAAGTTATTCGCCGCCACAGCAACCGCCTTTGCTGGGTCTGAAGTGGCGGTGGTGCTGGGTGTTGTCAGGGACGTGGAACCCACTGACATCATTCCGGTGGAAGCGACTGCTGAATTCTGTTGCTGCTGCTGTTCCGATTGCCGTCTTTGATAATATCCAGCAGCAGCATTTGCATTAGAATGGGGAGACTGTGCTTGCATGTAGGGGTTGGAGAAGAAGAGCTGTGCCTGCTGAAATGGCTTCTGTAGCTGTGGCTGCGGGTGCTGATTTTGTTGCTGCTGTTGCTGCGGTTTCCCACTGGAGCTCTGAGCAGGATTGACGTGCGAATTGCTGTGGATAGATGGTACATTTCGGCCACCCACAGGCGATGACTTCCTGCTGGAACTCGGCTGTGAGTTCTTGGCAGGTTGTGACGGCATTGAAGCAGCAGGAGAGCTTACCTTGTTGGCTGCAGAAGTCATTGGGCCGCCACCCACCCCTTTCGACATGGAAGTGGATGGAGATCCCACCACAATCCCAGCAGATGGCTGAGATGGGTTGGTGGTTGGAAGCTGTTGCCCCGATGGGGCTGCTTTTGGATTCACCCCGAAGGATATCTGTGTATGGTTGGTGGAGGGAAGGCCTTGGACCTGGACCCTGCCTTGCTGCTGAGGGAGGCTCTTGACAGATTGCATTGAAGCTGTAGAAGGAGATTGAACCGGCGTTGTACCCGTCCTTGTGGAGTTCTTCCATTGAGGAGACTGGTTGGGGCTGCTGCCTTGGATAAGAGCCTGCGGGAAAACAGAGACGGCACTTGGGAACTTGCCCGCGGTGGAATGCGGCATCCGATCCGAGTAGACAGCAGCATTGTTGACCGCAGCTGGTTTTGTTCGAGCTGCAGCTTGCTGATGCTGATGCTGCTGCTGCTTCTGCAGCTGAATGAGTTGTTGGTGCTGCTGGTTTGTAAGGTTAGAAGCACTAGCAGTCGTAGCAGTGGGCATAGAAGCAGTTACTGATGCAGGGCGAGAAGAAGCACGGTTGCCATTCATAGGGGCCGAGATGAGGTTTAGCGTCCGGCCGGATGTGTCAATTACACTGTTACCTAGAATGGTGGACGTTGAGGGGTCACCCTCGGGTCTAGAGAAGACGAGGGAGTGTGGCATCATTGATGCTGAGGCCTTCCCTGCCATTGTCTTCTTGTCCTCTTCACCAGAGGCATTTGAGTTGATTGAATCATTAACAGTCCTCCCGTCTTCAACATTCTGGTGGTTCTTCTTCTGTGCATTTTGAGGTGCTGATGTCGCTGCAGCCATCTGGAATCCATGCCTGGCTGCTTCCGGGAGGCTTTGGAAGACTGGATGGCTGTGCGCCGTAGATGAGAAATCCAAGCCTGAACCAGCAGCAGTGCCACTGAAGGAGGCAAAGGACATGGCAAATGCTTGAGATGGGGTGAGTTCCATTCCTCCTTTTACAGTCTGATGCTGCTGCTGCTGCTGCTGCTGCTGCTTGTCCCCGCTGTGATTTCCACCACCCAATGCTGCAGGTGACATCAATGTAAAATTCTGAGGATGCATTGGTATTGCAAAATTATGGTTGTAGGCATTTTTGTGAGCATGCGATGCTCTGCTATCGGAAGTCGATGGGCTGTCTTCACCACCCACCTCACTCTCAAGCTGCCGAGCTTGATGGGGCGGCAGGTGTTGGTTCTGTGACTGCTGCTGTCGTTGTTTCAGGGCAGGGAAGCTTTGCGAGCTTCCACCCCTACCGTTGCTGCTGCATCCTTGTAGCAGCTGCTGTTGTTGCTGATGCTTCTGTGACGAAGACGAGCTGCTTGACGTGCTGGTATTCTGATGTCCCTGCTGGATTGGAGGCTGAGACGGGGGATGTTGCTGCTGTTGAAGTTGTGAAGGATGCAGCATTTGAGACGTATAGAAAGACCCATTGAAGAAAGGCACTGCTTGGGCATGGTTCCCTCTGTAAGGAGGCGGTGCTCCAACAGGGGCAGGAATTGGAAACGGGTAGCCATTGTTTTGCAGTATGGCCAAGTACTGAGAATCATTGGCAGGCATGTTTGCATAGTTGAAGCTCACAGTTGTCGGTGCCAAAGATCCAGAGCTAGCCACAGGTGCCACGACTGAATTAGCAGCACCAGATGAAGGGTTTGCATTACTGATGGTGGCGGAAGATTTCCCCATCCCAGATCGAGTTGCTGCTGCAGCTGCAGCTGCCTGCTGCTGGTTCATAGGAAAAATGAAAGCAGGGGCTTGCTGAAAAAAAAAAAAGAAAGAAGGGAGAAAGGAAGTATTCAAAACCTTTGGTCCGAAAATTATTTAGGAAAATAAAAGGGGGAAAAACAGCTGGGACAAAAAAGCCATCAAGATGGAAAACAGTACCAGTATGTTATTCGTTGATGTGGACTGTGGCACCTGCTGCAGCATGAGCTGCTTCCTCTGAGCAGCATCCATGAATGTTGCTGGCATGC
This sequence comes from Magnolia kwangsiensis, assembly GCA_037074715.1. Taxonomy (NCBI): domain Eukaryota; kingdom Viridiplantae; phylum Streptophyta; class Magnoliopsida; order Magnoliales; family Magnoliaceae; genus Magnolia; species Magnolia kwangsiensis. The sequence goes on from CM073581.1 coordinate 107,520,226, forward strand.
TTTTCTCCTTTGAGGCCTGACCGGCAAGAGCAGCAGCCTGGCACTTTTCTTGCAATGAGCCCGAGTTCCTCCCTGGGAAGCTTCCCTGCAATGGGCTGAGAAGCATAGCTGATTCGGTGGGTGGCACAGCATTGAGATTATACTGCTTGGAGCCGTATATTGCTGCAGAACCAGGCCCTGTAGGCCAGTACGGGGTCATCCGAGCAAATTGCTGGTGACAGTAGATGTTCTTGGCAATGTGGAAATGGGTCGCACACCGCTTCGGCCGGGCCTTTGGGGGAGCAAAATGCGGCAGCTGCAAGATTCAAAACCCAAAATGCAAAATATTATCAGAGCCTCAAAATATTTGCATGACTGAGTACCAGATCGATCCTCTGCAATGAAAGGGGGGGGGAGAAGAATTGGAGAAATACCTGCATCGTTGTTGAAGATCCAGTGGTCCTATCCATTGATACAACTGCCTGAACAGATGGAACCTGGCCCATATACCTGCTGACGAAGATGGACTTTATTTCTCGACAAGAAGATCTACTACCATGGACACTACTAATAACAGAACAGCGAAATAAATGAAATGGGATTTTTCACACACCCGAGAGGAAGGCTGCCCGGCCAGCCAGGGACTGGCATTGGTACCGGCAAAGAGGCAGATAGCGCTGAAAAACAAGAAGAGAGAGAGAGAGAGAGAGAGAGAGAGTAGAAACGCCATCAGCACTCCAATCAATTCGGGATAAAAATGGTATACATTTCACATTATCAGAAGTGCGTTGACTTGAATTACCAGCTTTCTCCGCCTTCGGTTCAATCCTTGTGGCTTTCGATTGCTCCTGCTTCAGAACTTGTGGTTTACTGCTGCTGCTGACATTGTCTTTCTCCTGCATCTCCGCTTCGAGTTGCAGGTCAAGGATCCTCTCCTTAGGCATCTGCTTTTGCGTTTCGGTAACCTCTGCCACTTCCTCCGCCTTTTTCTCTTCAAAACCAACCTCCCCTGTCTCCTGCTTCACAGATCCCTCCGCCTTTGCTTCTTCTGTTTTGACAATCTCCATCTTCGGCGCCTGAACAAATCAACATGAGTTCTAGTGACCATCATCTCCATCAAAGGAAAGATTGAATATGGGACAGCAACTCACCACATCAACCTCTGGGGTGGAAGGCTTCAAATCTGTTACAAAGCCCGGCGCACCGCCATCTCTTTCAGGAGAGGACTTCGCCGACGGAGGATCCTACAAAAAAAAAAAAAAAAAAAACTCTGCCTGAGAATGAAATACAAAAGATTTATATATGCAAAATTGCAGGAAAAATCCTCACCATCAGGTCAAACTTGAATTTCTCCTCGCGAATGCAATCAACTGCACAAGCTGTTGAATCCCTGCAAATTCCAACCAGGAATGGTTTTAAAAGGGGAAAGAAAGATCGCATGAAATCAGTTTCAAACCCAATCAAAGAGAATGGACAAAAGCAGCGATTCTTGACGCTCACTCTATCGTTACTGTTGGATTATCGAGGTTGACATCGACTTTGGCACAAGGAGATTCCTTGACCGGGGAGGAGATTTCATCCTTGGTTTCAATCCCTTCCCCGCCATCCGATTCTGCTACCAACGGCTTTGAATCTGGAACAGAATCGCTCTCCTGTTTTACCGGATCCTGCTGCAAATTGACCTGAGAGCTTCCCAAATTGGAAGATTCCCCTCCATTTTCAACGATAGACACTGCGTTCTTCTCAGACTTAGGCGGCGATGAATTTTGTACCCTTTCCGGCTGTTCCTCCTCAATCTTGGCTGCGGATGAAGTGGAAGCATTCGGATCTGCAAAAGTCGCAGGACTCTCCTCCTCAAATTTGACCGGCCGGGGCCTTTTCCTCTTCGGAGCTGAAAATTCCCCAAAAAGAAAATGAAAGTAACTTTCAATCAACCCCAAGAAAAAAATAGAAACAAGAAAAACAGAGAGAAATTCAACACTTCAGCATCTTGCAAAACTCACCAACAGCAGACGATGGAACTGCCGATGTCGAGGTTGAATTCTGCGTCAATAGATATGGATGCGGCCCCGCCGGAGGGGAGGCTGAGACTGGAGAAGAAACTCTTGACTTGGCATCATTGCTCGATCCGCCTGCATCCTTTGAATCGGGCTTGTGTGATGCGCTAGCGACCTGTTCTTGCTTCGAAGGACACTGGAACTGCCTCGTCATTCCATACAAGACCTCCGCAACCTCAATCTCGATCTCCTGAATTGATGAAGAAGATGTCGCCTTTGAGATCTTGGGCGGCTTGTGCTTGGCTCCCATCGGTTTCTGCATAATAAAAGCAGAGCTGAAAACTATGTACAGAAAATCTTCGATAGAAGGATGGAAAGAAAAAGGGAAGGAGTATAATCAGACCAGTTTCTTCCGTACGGAAGCGTTCGAAGAAGATGGTGAGATCGGAGCCGCTGGAGCTGCGGTAGCTGTGGTTGGCCTCGCCGGCGACGTCGAAGCTTGCCGGAGAATCTGCTCTCCGCTGCCGCCTCCACCCGAAATCCAGCATTCATGTGACCTCTTTGCAGAACCTGCAAAGAAAGTTCAAGAAAACTGAATCAAATCCAACACTAAAATCAATCAGAGACCAGTTTCTCATCCAAATCTCAAAGCCCTCTTTTTTCTTCTCTCTACCTGACCGAGCTTTCCTTGGCACCGAGACACCAATCATCTCATCAGCCACCTTCCATGGCGGGCCCGCTGCCCTCACAACCTTCGGCGGGTAGCTCTTCCGCTGGTGATGGTGGTGGTGATTCGGCATCAACGACACCATGGTTGGCGCCATTGGATTCATCGACGGCAGCCGAACCGCTGAAGCCGCCGACGCGACGGTGTCTTCATCCTCCTCTTCCTCGTCGTCGTCGAGGCTCTCTTCTGTGCTCTCCTCACCTCCGTCCTCTCGATTGCTCCCGTGCAGCAACCTATCCCCCCTCCGCCGCTTGCTTCGATTTGACCGGTCCCGATCCCGATCCCGATCCTTCTTACTCGCTCGATCTCGAAGCCTCGCTATTTCCTGCAACTCCAGCGCTCCTCCGTCTTCCTCTGCCAAAAAAAGAAAAAAAAGAGGGGAATTTCTTCAATTCAAACAAGCTTCAGTTAGGAGAGAAAAGAGAGAGAGAGAGAGAGAGAGAGAGAGAGAGAGAGAGAGAGAGAGAGAGAGAGAGAAGGGAGGGGGATCTGAGGGTCGAACCAGGAGAATCTCTCAAACTGCTGTTTCTCTGCCTCCGTCTCGACAATCCGTTCGCAGTCGCCGGAATCGCTCCCCTTCTCGCTTCGCGGTTTCTCTCCATCCCTCCGACTCCCTCTCATAAAACCGGATCCGTTTCGCCGGTCAATCTCATCCGTCCGTTTCCTACCGCCGTGAACAGATCATACGACCAGATCTCCGGCGTGATTAGGCCTTTTTACTCCAGGAAATCGCAGATTCCAGGCTCTTTTTTCTCAAATCAAAGAGAAATCAGAGATACAGCCGATCTTCTTCACCCCCTTCGCCTCCTCTCTCTCTCCCCCTCTCTCCTGGTTTTCTTTTTTCTCCCTGCTCTCATCCCATCCCAGCCCATCTCATCGGCTTTTTGTTTTTTCCACTCCCACTCCCAAGCCTCAATTGACGGCTAGATTTTCTGCCTTGTCGCGCGTGTTTTAGTTTCGTCCGTCCGATCAAAACAAGATCTACGGATGCGGTTGGGACGGTGCCAACATGGCAGAAAGGTCGACGTCTGATGGACTGGACTCTAGAGAGTCTAGCCCCTCAGAGTGCGACCGCCACGTGTCGACATCTGTTTCGCTTTTTCTACCCAAGTTTGGGCGACTGCTCACTGCCTTTCACCCTACCTGGTATGAGACTCGCGATGGCTGCTCGTTAATAGTAGCGCCTGGAATCCTACTCGATGCACGTGCCAAGTGATACGTGTGGATGTGCGAGTACTTCATCTGGTGGGTCCAGCTAGACGCGACGTAGATGGAGATGGCACTATCCAGCGGACGAATGGACGGGTCTGGATTGCTGAACCCGAGCACGACAGTGTCGCCAACCTGATGATCGGCGCGGATCATGCACGTGCAGTATTTGCGGGGATACGTGCCAGCCATCCGGCTCACCTCATATACCCTCCAGCGAAACCGACACTGCCGATGGCTATAAAAGTTCCAATCGCCGTATAATGAAGAAACCGACTATTGCCGGTGATAGGCCACGGAGGACGGAGTGACCGGTCGCCCGCCGTGAAATCTGCTAGGCTCAAATCAATTGTTAATTTCTTCGTATTTTTCGCAATTTTTTATTTTTCATCGCTACTTGACTGCTGGGCCCACCTGAAAGCGACGCGGGAGACCCGACGGCACGGATCTCACGTCTCGGTCTGAGGAGCCTGCTGCACCGTCCGATCCTGGAACCAATGGTCTTTAACTCCCAAGACAAAATGGCGGGACCCATCGCTCAACGAACGTGAGTCCTAGCTGGCAGCAAACCACCCGCTCGGTGCGTCGCGCAAAGCGTGCTCCCTCCGCCATCGATCTCCTAATATCCAACGGCCAATAATACCGAGAACAAGCAGGAAAACCCTAGCCCCGTCCACGTAATTTCCGAGAAGATAGGGCCCACGTAAGCTGCCGATCTAGCTTTATCTCCTCGCGGAGCCTGGTGTCACGGTCGCCACGTGGCTCTTGCGCTGACGTCACTAGGCCCACCACAAAACTATCCCCCGTTTCGGTCAAACTTCACCGCACCGTGAAAATACTGACTCGAACCGCTTTACTCTTCGTCTTTTCCACAATCCTTTTCTCCACGCGCTCTCCCGAGCAGGTACCCGAGCCGTAAATCCAGGTGCGCCACGTGTTATCAGCGCACACGTGTCAAACGTCAGTTGCTAGACACGTGGCACCAGTAAGTTCCGATTGGTCGCCTCGGATCTTGTTATTGGCCACCAGCTCCACTTTCCCATGCTCCCTTGAGAGCCAAATATCTTACAGCTCTGCACTACCGTTTTAGTATCGAGAGAAATGATATGGTAGAAGCCAGACGATCATAAAACCATCAGCTCGCGTTTCAATTGGAAAGGTATTGTATCAATCTGGTCCGTCTATCTAAGTAAATCCTACATCAAAAAGCCTTTCTTGTAGAAATCACGCCTAGTAGTCTGCATCGACCATAGGGTTTCATATTTTCAGGAATAAATGCCATACATTAATCACAAGTGATCAGATGGATAGGATCATTCCATCCAGTTTTCTCTGAACTATTTATCAGCCAAAACGCAACTAGATGAACAGTTCCGATTGTTAATTCCTCTTACCATGTGTACTGTACAGAGACGGCTGCACGATCTGTCCATTACACCTGCAATACCCTTCATACACCAACTATAAAAGAGAATATAAAATAAAAATAAAAAACGGAAGAAAATATAGGTACGTCATTTGCGGGCCCAAAGCTGTGGGACCCTCATGTCGTCTGCTGCTCTGCTTGCTTTCATTCCCCTCGCTTTCGCCCTTTCGGATAGCATCTGGCAGCCCCAAACAACTGCCACGTGTACATCAAAATCCACGTTATCAAATCGACGTGGCCGCCTCGATACCGTATATAAATTCCAGAGGCCTCCCCGCCAACCGCATCCATCGCCCAGGAGAAATCCGGAGAGTGAACTGGCCGGAGCACGCTTTGTTCGGTGTACTTGCCTCCTACGAGGCAAAACAGCACACGCTACAAAGATCGAAGCCGCTCATCAGCCGACCTTGACTATGCAAATACCACTCTCCATGATCAAATTGACATGATCACCAGGTCAGGTATGTATGAAAAACAAATGAACGGCTCAGAAAATTGATCAACAATCCAAATCCTAGGTACATGTAATGGTTAGATCAGCCTAGATATTTCAAAACGTAACAATTCAACAGCCAGGTTCGCCTGATAAGCAGCCGGATCGTCAGCACGCGTGCACTTACCAAATGCTAGGCATTATGGGACGCGGATTGCGTACTACCCCTGCCCGTCCCCAGCTCCGAACAGTTAGGTCCACCGTGATGTATCTGTACATCTAAGCTGTCAATCCCTTTTCACAGATTATTTTAAGGCATCAAAATAAAAATAACATAGATCCAACGATCAATTGGACCACACCAAATAATAAGCTTGGTTGTATTAATATGCATGAAGCATTAAATGCAAGAGTCGTTAGTGGTGTGGTCCATTTGATCGTTGGATGTGCCTTATTTTTGTTCTAGAATTTAAAATAATTTGAAAAATTGGATAGATTGCTTGGATGTATAGATACATCACGGTGGGCCCGCCCATACACCTGCCCGTTCGGAGCTAGGGACGGGCGGGGTTAGTACGCAATCCGCGTCATTCACATCATCCAAAACGTCCATATAATGGGTCCCGTTATTGAGTACAAAAAAAAAAAAAAAAAAAAAAAAAGGTCCATCTTGGATGCTCCTGACTTTTTCATTGGCGATGGTCAAATATCAATCAATCAGACTTTAATGTATCAGATTTTGAGGCCCACGATCTGGACGGTTTTAGTTTTCACCACGTGCATGTGTGCATGTGTGGGGATCATCATACCCCGCCAGCATGTTGATGTTTCTCTCTTACCAAAAACCAGCAAAAATAGAAAGATATATTTTAATATTAATGTGGAAAGGAATAAAAAAAAGTTTCTTATCTTTCATCATGTGGAATATATAAATCATTTAATTAATAGAATATACTTTTTATTTTTCTATTATTATCATGCAAATGTTAATATAATATAAACTATATATAAAGTTATTGCTGGTGCTACTGATGTTTTATTATTATACACAAAGTAACAAGCATGTATTATTTTTTACTGCCTCCGCACTTTATTTATTAATTTTTTTTATTAAAAGCATGCTTCTTAGGCTTTCCAACCTTTGTATTTGATTTTAATCCAGATGGTTCACAAGATACCTGAGCCTGCATCTTTTCATAATATAAGCAGGTTTTCAATTCTAACTAGTGGGACCATGGTTCAATAATCCAGACCATTGGTCTCTTGAGCCCCACTGGGATTGACGTAGAATACCATTAAAAATCCCAGAATGAATTATTGCATCTGGCGGGATTAGAACTTTTTGTGGTGGAATGTCGACAACCTAAAGGAATTTTAGTCCATTCACAGTGGGATATAACAGATCAGTGGTCTGGATTGCTGAAAAATAGACCCCACTTATAAAAAATCAAAATAATGGCCGAGATGGAGCCACGTACTATATTATTCATCTACCATGAATTGTCGGGCCGGTAGCCCAAAAAAAGGAATCCCATTGCTTGCATTTTTCCCAATACAAGAAACAAATATTATTAAAAAATAGTCCGACTTTTATATTATATATACATGTATATGCTGTTTGCATATATAGTATATTATTTTGACCTAAGCATAGAGTAATCTCTATTAGCTTTCATTAGCTTAGTTTAATCAAGTTTAAGCAGTACTCGACCGAGGAGGAGAATATGTACATTTGCACTTTTAAAAATGAGAAAATTGCAGAAGTGGGGCCCAGTGTTCAGTGATCCATTCCTTCGACACAGGTGGAACTATGGGTCCCACGGCTCCACTCAACCACTCGCACGACCTTTCAATGATGGTAAGTGGGGTTCACTGTATAGTCAGGTTTTTAATTCTGACAGGTGGGCCATGATTTGGTAATCCACACAAAAGTTCTATTGCTTCCCGCCATGGAAAGACCATGTGCCCAAAAACTAGCTCAGGACACATTCCCAATTATTTGATTTTGCGGTGTAGAAATGGAACCACCGACAATCATCCTCATTCAATTCACAAATGACCCAAAATTGGTGGCTGTGGATTACCAAACCATGGACCCAAACTAAGTAGATGTCCATTTTAAAATTTGGGTTGTGTCTATTGTATTTACACCACGAAAATCAATTTATATTTATTTGGATGGTGTTGAGACTCGACCGATTGAAGTGCAACCCAGACAAGCTATGGGACCCATTACGGTTTGACACCACCAAGTCAAGCTAGTTGGGCCAATTCGGTCAAGACTAGGAAAAGCAATGGACCCCAATATAGCTGTCCAATTTAAAATTAAGTTCCGCATGTTGTATTATTCACCACCAAAACTAATTTATAATTATAATAATGGTGTTGAGACTCATTTGAGTGAAGGGACCAGATTCAATTTGACAAAATGGATCACCTGACTCAATCTAGCTGGGCCAATTTACTCCGGACTTTGAAAAGTCCCGACCCGGCTTTGGCCTGGACCAAACAACCTGGCTATAATAATCTTTTTTTTTTTTCTTATTCTTTTGTCATTGAAAGGTGAGAACACATCAGCTGTAACATTATTTTAACAACAGTACATATTGCTCACCATTACAAGAGACTGTGGATTGCTAAGTCATGGACCCCAATTTGGATGTCCAATTTAAAAATTGGGTTTCGTGGATTGTATCAGTCATCACAAAAGGCTACTTTATATTTATACCGACGGTGTTATGACTGGTTTGAATGAAGCACAACTCAGACAAATTATCTACTCTATGAGACCTGATTTGGTTTGACACCACAAATCACCCTAACTTAAGTTACTTGGGCCAATGCAGTCGACTTGAAAAGGTTGTGACCTGAGCCAGATAATGTGATTTGCCGACCTCTATTTGCTTTTTTGATAAAATGTGAGAGCACACCAGCTGTTATATTATTTTATCCATAGAACATATCGCTCCCCATTCCCTATGTGGGCTGTTTTGATTAAGGTTTGTGAGAACGGATTACATGTGCCTGAAATTGCAAAGAGTCCACAAAGATATTATTGAGAAATCTACTTTATTCATATTTTTTAAAATATTATAATAGAACATGATTCTAAAAACTAGGCAAATTTAAAATTTAATTGAGTCATGCCAACCACCTCTGAGACCTTTTGGAAATTGACCATGATGCTCATATGCACTCCAAACCATTCATATAATTATTTCCTCTCGAATAAACCATAGGAATAAATATCATTATCATATTCACCCCACCTTTTCATGTGGCATAGCTGACATAAGTTTTGAGTATACCTGATTTTTAGAATTTTCTCCTCTTGTAGTTTTTCCAAACAGATGTATATTTGATTTTCAAAATTTGTCTTACTATAAATTTTCAATACAGATGAACAAAGTGTATTTATCATGGACATTTTTATCAGCTCCCACACAGCCCCGAGCAGAGACATCACGTTCAATCTATATAAAACTGCATTGTATGTGGTGATATTGCTATATACCGGATACTGCCTGCTGGCTTTAGATAAACCTCGAGCCACTGTTTTCGAATGGGAAGGAAAGATAAAACCGGTTCGTATCTGACAATACTTATTAGGTCCGCCCTTGATACCCATGCATCTAGCCATTGAATATCTGGCCCTTATGTGATTGAATGGACTATTATTTTATTTCCTCCCTAACTCAATAAAATTTTCATCTCAGAGTTCTTTTCCTTAGGTTCGTCTATGGTGGGGCTCATTCAAACGACGACTAAATATTAACCCCACGTGCAAAACTCAAGTAAAATTGTACATATTCTCAGGCAAAGAGCATCGTATAGTAGATCTTAATTCAAATAAAAGGTAGTAGTGGCCCACCAGAGGTTCATTCCCTCACCCTACACCTATTAAAAAAATCTGTTATAGTGTGTTATTCAAATCACTAGATCCAAGCTTTGGCATTAGACAAAAGTCAGGATCATGTATCTGCCTTTCTCCCTGGAAATGTTGAGGTGGGGCGCACTTCCGCTGCCACGTGGACCGAACATGCGTAGGGCGTTTCGGGAAGGCGCGAACTCGTGTTGTCCTCATCCGCGGCCATGTTCGGCCCGAGCAATTTTCAAAACATAAAAAAAATGAGTTGTTAAAGAGGAAAGGCTGACGAAGATTGGTAATTAAACAATCAAGATATTGTTAGGTAATGAGGAATTGCTTTGTGGGTATAAACTATACTTGCTCGAATCTCAGGTATCCATCATCTATTATATTCAACGGGACCCACTTGCCGATTGCTTGGGACCGTCCAATTGATGGCTATCTGTCGAAGGAGATGAAACATCTGGGAATTATCACACGCTTTCCAATTTGTTGTAATTAGAGTGCCTCCGAGACGTTTGGGCCCTGCCCACCCGCGATGTGCATGTGGAATCCAAACCATGTAGCTGATGGGACTAAAATCCTATATTTGATCTTTGTGGCCCAACCAACTTTTGGAATGGGTTGAGTTCTGGCGTGCTGCTTCATCCTTGCAGGGCACAACTAATGAACGCGTTGGATGATACAATAAAGAATATTGTATACCTATGTTCCATCTTAAGTTTGTATTTAGTCCCTTGTTTTACATACTCTCACGGACTAACAAGAAGCCGTCGTGTACAAACACTTCAAGTTTAATAATGATGAAATCCGGCCAATGATATCGTTTGCCCTTTTTTCTTTGGCAATATATCTTTAAGCTGAAAACCTCACACATGCTTTTAGAGTAAATGAAGCGATGAATACCATGTAGGACTAATTTGTGGGGTGCATGACTATGGAAACTTATCCAACATGTCTATATAAAAATTAATAATAATAATAAATAAATAAACCCACAAAGATCCTATCATAGATCCAAATATACTCCATAATACCGACTCTCATGATTCTTCTAAAATAGGAGATTTTTACATAGACGTTCGAAGCTCTCGTGGCGATTATAAAAATTCTAAATATCCAAAGATCAAACCAATATTTAAGTGGATGGGAACCAATGGATTCGGACCAAATCATGATATAATAAGACTAGTTCCATCAATTATACAAATATTCAAGGTCATGGTAGGAAATCTCTAAAGATGGATCTTATCGAGCCAAGATCCAATGAGATAGAGCCCTAAAAATAGTTTTTGATATACAAAAATTGTTGCAACCATGCTGGCGAAAGATTTGAAAACATTTTCATGTTTACAGATATCTCTCATATAGGAAGATCACGCATAAGTCATTTCTGTTAGGGGAAAAAATATAACAAGTTTTTGAGTTGACTTGAAGGTTAGAACAGTCAGTGAAGCAATGACTCGGACTCATTGGACGCCGAGTCCAGATAAAGCCCAACGTCCATAAAATGTTGGATGGAGAGACGTAGGTCGGATCGTAAGGCGCCTAGCCCGACCATAGCCTGAACATCTTGAGCCATGAAACGAAGCCTCTAAGGGAGGAAGTGCATCTTAAGGCTCAATCAAAAGCCTCACAGAGGAAAGCGTAAGCCGACCTAAGATCAGTTGACCCTAGAGCCGCCTGAGCTTTAGTCTGATTCAAAGATTGAGTCGGCCAAAAGAGTGTGCGGAGATTAGCTGTAAAACTTGTCTCGACATGACCATGTTAAGAGTCAGCCGAGCTATATCGTTCCATATCTGGAAGTTACCTAGTAAAACTCTGGATCTCTATTCAAGACGTTCGGGAGATAAGGCTAAGATCTTCGAAAATCAAAGAATATTAGTGATTACAGATCCCAAGAGATTGAAGTTTACTCTAATCACGGGGACCTGACGGAGTACGACACCATTATAAATATAAAGACCTTCATGGTAAAAGGTATATAAAAACTCTCGCCCTAAAACCTTTATTTAAAGGCCCAGGTTCTGACTTAAGTGTCAAAGGGTCCCTTGGCAGAGTCAGGTCACCCTTTTCCACCTACTTGTGCAGGTTCAAGGGCTACAAAGGGGGCGATCCGAAAATAACATCAACATTTCAGCGCCTTTTGTGGAAAACGTTATGAAAAGTTATTTTCTCTAAGTACTGAGTAATCTCCAATGGCGAGAACTAGGAGAACCATCCAGAACAAACATAGTGAGGTCCTTGTCACCGGACCACCGGCGATAGAGGGCCCACCTGAGATGAATGGAGCCCGAGGGGCCCAGAACCAACCGATAATCGACAAGGTTATGCAGCCAGTCAGGCAACCTCCGTTTCGACCAGGCACACTCAACAGAATCGAAAGAATGGACGATTGAATAAGGAGGTCCAGGAACTTAAGACCGACATGAACTATATGAAGCAGATGCTGGAACAAATTCATTGTCAGTAGTTCCGGCTGCCTCATCAGGATGACAGTTAGGAAAATGCCCCACCACAATTCGTCGATCCTCAACCCGTCGCTCCGCGAACTGTTCCTCAGCAAAGCCAACACCAGGGTCCAACTAATCTTGCACTCTCCCATATCTCTGTGACCGCCCCGCTGCCTGCCACCGATCTACGACAAGAATTAAATCAAAGAAGACGCAGCAGGCACCCGGTTGAGGGTACGAATGATAACAACAAACCTTGAAAGGCTGAGCTATAGGACCTACGGAAGAAAAGGTGGGAGAAGATCGCAGATATGAAGCAAAACCGTCATGTCAGTCAGGTAGGACCCGAGGCAAAGGCATCCCCATTCACAGACAAGATCATGCAATCTCGCCTATCGAAACAATTTTGCCTTCCTTAGATCACACCATTCGCCGGTAAAACCGATCCAACCGATCATATTGAGTCCTTTTGGACTTATTTGGAATTGCATGATGCCTCGGATGTCGTGATGTGATGCGTCTTCTCTCTTACTTTGGCTGATGTAGCTCAACTTTGATTCAAATAATTGAAACCAAAGTCCATTAGCTCGTTTATCGAGCTCAGCGACGCTTTCCTCCCCAATTTCATTGGAGGGAAGAAAAAGTTGAAGTCATCAGCGCACCTGAACAACATAATTCAAAAGGAGGGAGAGATACTTAAGGATTACATCAGACGCTTTAATTTCGAATCGCTCTAAGTCCGGAAGCATTCGGATGAGACAACTCTCAATTTTATTATGCAAGGAGTCAGAGGCAAGCTGTTTCTTGCATCCCTGGACAAAAACCCACCCACTACGCTGACTGAATTCATGGACCGGTCGAAGAAATATGCAGATGCCAAAGAAACCCGAATCTTGCGCGAGGCTGCTCAAATGCAAAAACCCCGACCAAAGAGCCAACCAAAAATGAAGTTGACTTAGCCGGTAGTAAGAAGCAGAAAGATGACTGGTCCCGCGACGAACATAGGTTAGGTAAGAAGCCTGACCATAAGTTTTCAACGTACACTCCACTTAATAAGCTGCAAGAGCAGGTACTAATAGAAATCAAGGGTGAAGGATTCGTCAACTGGCCAGACAAGCACCGGAGTAATCTGCACCGACGAAGTAAGAATAAATACTTTCATTTCCATCGCGATCATGGACACAACACAAGTGACTGCTATAATCTAAAGCAGGAGATTGAGAGGCTCATCCAAGAGGGCCACCTTGGCGAACACATCGACCTAGGAGCTAGAACCACAGAAGCACGCCCGAATAATAACTGACATACTGAGGATATCCAAACTATTATTAGTGGCCATCTAGGTGGAGGCGACTCAAATAATGCTTGAAAAAATCATACGAGTGTTGGTCGACTTGAGTCCGAAATTATAGTTCTATCTCGGCCCCCAAATGAGAGAAAGCTCGAGAAATATAATGTGGCATTCACCGAGGCAGACGTAAAGGGCATTCATCACCGCACGACAATGCTCTGGTCATCACTCTCACTATCACCATCCGTCGAGTCTTCAAGGTCCTCGTCGACACAAGCTCATCTGTGGACGTGCTGTTTACGCAGGCATTCGACAAGATGGGTGTCGAATGATTGGCTCTAAGGCCCGTAAGGACTCTGTTGATCAGATTCTCGGGCAAACAGATTCTTCCCGAATGAGCAATTCAGCTCCCACTCACTATCGAGGATGCATCAAATCAAGCTACTGTTATGGTTTATTTTCTAATAGTTGATCAATCTTCAGTCTATAATGCGTTCCTTTGTCGACCTTCCATCTATCTCCTCCGAGCCATCATCTCAGCTTATCACCTGTCTATGAAGTTTCTGACTGAGAGTGGTGTTGGGGTCGTAAAAGGAGACCAGCACAACGCTCATCGATGCTACGTTACTACTATACAAGCACCCGCAGAAGTTACGACGATTAAGACCCTGGATCTGCGCGACGAATCTCTCGGATGTGGCCAGCTTGTGGAGGACCTCGTCCAGGTGTCATTGAATGAATCAGACGTCTCAAAGGCCATCCGGATTGCTTCGTCCCTAATAACTCCATTAAAGGAGAGGCTGATAGCCTTGCTTCGTCGATACGCCAACGTCTTTGCATGGACTCATGAAGACATGCCAGGCATTGACCCTTTCGTCATGACTTACCGCCTTAATATTGGCCTAACTTACAAGTTGATTCATCAGAAACGACGTGCACTTGGCCCTGAGAGGTACAACGTAATCGAAGAAGAGGTTAGAAAACTCCTCAAAGATAATTTCATTGAAGAAATATACTACCCCGAGTGGGTGACCAACATGGTGTTGGTTAAAAAGGCTAATGAAAAGTGGCGAATCTATATAGATTATATCGACTTAAACAAAGCCTACCCTAAAGATAGTTTTTTCCTTCATCGGATCGATCAACTAGTTGATAGCATCGCGAGGTATGAATTACTTAGCTTTATAGATGCTTACTCTGATTATAGTCAAATTGTAATGCATTAGTCTGATAAATCAAAAAATACTTTTATCACCGACAAAGGTCTTTATTATTACCGAATGATGCCGTTCGGATTGACAAACGTTGGAGCAACCTATTAAATGTTGGTCAACAAAATGTTCACCCGAATGATAGGACGGACGATGGAGGTCCATATTGACGACATGCTCATCAAAAGTGTTAAAGCGACCGACCATATAATTGACTTAGAGAAAACGTTCCTCATTCTACGAAAATATAAGATGAAGCTCGACCCGAGCTAATGCACGTTTGGCGTAGGCTCGGACAAATTCCTTGGGTTCTTAGTCAGCCAACGGGAAATTAAAGCTTATTCGAAGAAAATCAAAGCTTTGCTCGACATGGATTCTCTGAAGATGATCAAAGATATTCAACGGTTGACTAGAAGAATAGCGGCCCTAAATCACTTCGTGTCCCGAGCTACCGACAGATATCTCCCTTTCTTCGAATAGTTGAAGGGCCGGTAAATTGTCGATTAGACTGAGGAATGCAAGATCGCCCTCTAGCAACTCAAGGAGTATTTAGGATCGTCACCACTGCTTTCTAAGCTCGGACCAGGTGAGCCTCTGTTGATTTACCTGGCAGTATCCGACGCAGCTGTAAGCTCAACCCTGATCCACGAGCATGAAGGCAAACAATTCTCCGTTTACTATATTAGTAAGGCCCTCGTCCCGACAAAGATGAGGTATCTAACCCTAGAAAAAGTGGCATTGACATTAGCCATATCATCCCAAAGCCTACGGCTATACTTCAAGCTCACTCAATCATTGTCATGATCGACCAACCTCTTCATCAAGTACTACGAAAACCGGAGGCTTCAAGACGACTCATAAAATAGGAGATCAAATTTAGTGAATTTGACATCCACTACAGCCTAGGATAGCAATTAAGGGACAAGCCGTGACAGACTTCATTGTCAAAGTCACAGTGTAAACAGAAATCTCTTCTAGTGAACCAGGGAAATCGTTCGATCAATCCCCTCTCACCCATCCCTTTTGGTCTCTCTACGTCGATGACTCATCCAACTCCAAGGCAAGCGGGGTAGAGGTAGTTCTGGAGACTCTTGATCATACGGTTAGTTAATATACCTTGAGACTTGGACTTCAAGCCTCCAATAATACAACAGAATACGAAGCTTTGCTCAAAGGACTTCGGCTAGCAGCCAGCTTAGGAGTCACTCATTTGAACATGTAGAGCGACTCCCAACTAGTCGTCAACCAGATAGCCGATATATATCAGGTTAGGAAGGAGAGGTTAAAAGCCTATCTTATGAGAGCAAAAGAGATGATCACCGGATTCTACCAATTTCTGTTACCCGAATACCAAGGGTCGAGAACGCCAAAGCCGACCTCCTAGCGAAGCTCGCTTCAAAGGACGAAGACGACATCCCCATATCCATTCCTATTAAATTCGTGGTTCAGCCAAGCATCGGGGGAACTGATCCCTCAGCCCTACTCCCCATCAATTCTGAGCCATCTTGGGTCAATCCAATCGTCAGATATCTTGAGACTGGTGTACTCCTCGAAGATTGTGCCGAGTCTCAATGACCGAAGAACCGCGCAGCCCACTACACCATGCTCAACAGAGTGCTATACAAGAAAGGATACTACACACCCCTCCTACGATGCCTGAGGCCGAGTGAAGCCGACTATGCCCTACATGAGATCCATGAAGGCATTTGCGGTAATCACTCGGGTGGCTAATCCCTAGCTTACAAGGTTAATCGACAAGGTTATTATTGGCCGACCATTCAATAAAATGCTCGAAAGTTCGTTCAGAGCTGTGATAAGTGCCAGAGGTTTGTCACCATCCCCCGACAACCCCCTGAAGAACTGACGTCGATGGCCGACCCTTGGTATTTTGCCCAATGGGGAATCGACATCATCGAACTGTTCCCTTTAGGGAAGGGTTAGACTAAGTTCATTGTCGTCGCTGTAGATTATTTCACCAAATGGGCCGAAGATGAGTCCCTGACTAAGATAGCCGAGCGGAAGATCATAGACTTCGTTTAGAAAAACTAAAATTGTGGTGAAGACCGCTTTAGTTGAAGTAGGAATAGGTCAGTATATCCTAGAGGGGGGTGAATAGGACTTTTTGAAATTTTTATAAATTATTAAAGATCCTTATCACACTAATCCTATCACAGAGTATTGATTAGGATTACTCAACCTTAACTCTACTGGCTTCCAAGCCTGATAGAGGATCCAATCATAAACTATTTAAGAGACAAACAATGTATAGATGAGATTGTGATGGATATGACTGTGTGTGCATAGGATGTGATCATATATAAAGACATGCAATGCAATCACATAAATGAAAGATAATATCAAACTCAAACATAGTCATTTTATAGTGGTTCGACGACTTGTCTACTCCACTCCCGGCTTCCACACTCAACCCTTGAGTGACCGGATTTCACTAAGGAGATTTTTCATGGTTCACCTTAAACCTAAGGTTTTAAATCAGGTTCACCTTCAACCTTTACAGAGGTTTCTACTTGTTTCACCTCAAACCCTAGAGTTTTACTGGCGTACTCCTAACCAGATGTTTATGCCCACATAGGACAAGGGTCCACACAATGCACCCTGAGATTTCTACTCGGTTCACCTCTAACCCTGAAGTTTTACTGGCGTACTCCTAACCAGATGTTTATGCTCTCTACAGAGCAAGGATCCACACAACGCACCCCAAACGTACACTCCCGTCGGAGGCCTCCTTCGAGGACTTCAAATGGTGAGCAACATTTAAAACCCAATCCTAAAAAGAAATAATCACAAGTGTCCTCTGGACTCTTAGTACTTATAGATAAGTTGATGAGTCCCTTTCAGCACAATGATGAAGACCTTCTCCTTGTTGATGAAGAGTCTTCAGCTCCCTAGATCCGCAACATAAAAATGTATATATGCTAAGCTTAGGTTGGGTCAAGGTTATGATGGACTACCACTCTCTAAAGGTTTTCCTATAAGAAAGATAGAGAGGTTCCCATCATCTATGCATTCAAGGCATCCCAGCTTAATGATATGTCATTAAGATAGTAGCTGAAAGATCCTTGAATGTGGAAGTTTATTTCCCAATCCACTCTATAAGATATCAATGATGAGGGTGGATTGGAGGATGAACCTCCCGAGAGAAAGGGCTTAGGTAAATGATAGGAAGGTTGAAACACTCTAAGACACTCTCTTCTTTTTCTCTCTCTCAGCAATGAAGACAACTCTCTCTATTTATAGGCAAAAGGTTCCAACGGATATAAACGGTCATATTTATGATAGAATTCGATATCATCGATCAGTCGTCGATATGATCGAGCGTATACTCTCGATTGTATCGGCCGACCTCTCGATGATAAGAACTCAATTGTCATTTCACTTTTGGAAACCTTCTGCCAACTGGTCGATGGGATCGAGACACACATCGATGATATCGGATTTCAAACTCCGATTCCATCGAGTGATAGTTCGATTCTATCGATAGTTGAAAAATAAGAGAGAAGTCTTGAAGAATTTCAGGATCACAGATATGATCGGGGAACCAGTCGATGTCATCAAAATTTGTACATTGATCATATCGGCGACCATTCGATAGGATCAAAAATCGTATAGATTTTACATATAAGCTTGCTGGATGAATTATGTCCTGACTCGATCCAATCGACATGGTCTCGATATGATCGATATATGAATATCGATTTATCGACAGGCACCCCGATCAACATTAAAAGCAATCTGAAATTCATGCTGGAGAGAACATGCGCCCCATAGTCGATATGATCGACTGACTCCCGATATGATCGATATTTGAGTTCAGATTGAATCGATCAGTCATCGATATATCAAAGCAGTTGATAGTTTTCTTTATAAAAACAGGGGCGCCGAAAAGCAGTCTGTCTATACGATCGATCCACTTCAGATATGATCGATTTTCGAATATCGATGATATCGACTCGAAGGTCGATATATCGATAAATCGTCCAAAAGATTGTTTGATTGCTGGACGCTTTTTGTCCTCACTTGATTGTATCGATTGATATGTCGACGACATCGACAGAGCTGGTTGATCATATCGAAAGGGGAATAGATATAATCGACAGTATAAGAAAAACTTAGAAAATCTTCTTTTGGATAAAAAGTTTTCTTACACATAAACCCTAAAATGTTCTAGTTCTTTTTAAGGGTTTAATCACCTGGTGTTTTGGAACATGGGATGTGAGGCTATGATTTACATTTTGGTGAGCTTCCACACATCCAGATGAGGCAGACGCTTGACATGATCTTCTTGATAGGTGTTGTCGTCCGACTGACTTAACATACAACGTAATTGACAAACCAGGGCACGTAATAGGTGCACTTTCAAAAACATCATTTATCGGTTTGGGATACCTCAGACTATTATTTCTGATAACGGGAGACAGTTCAACAATAAGCAGTATAGGAAAATGTGTCAGAACCTCATAATCGGGAACGTTTACTCATCCCTGCGTAATCCATAGGCGAACAGGCAGGTTAAAGCTGTTAACAAGGTTATAAAACAGCACCTTCGGACTAAGATAGACCGAGTCAAAGAGGCATGGGCTGAAGAGCTTCCTAAAGTTCTTTGGGCGTACCGAACTATGGCTCAAACTGCAATGGGGGAGACTCCATTCTCACTATCGTATGGCTCGAAAGCAATTATTCCTGTGAAAATTGGCCTACCTACTGTCCGAGTAAGTTCGTTCAAGGAGCAAGACAATGAGGAGTTGTTGACCCTTAACCTCGACCTCTTGGACAAAATTAGAGAGTTAGCTCAACTTCGGACAGCCGCCTATCAATGATTGGTGTCCCGATCCTACAACACCTGAGTCAAAGTTAGGCAATTCTGAGCAAGGGACTTAATAATCCGAAAAACTTTCCAAAATACCAAGAAAAGTGGTGCAGGAACGCTAGGGCCCAATTGGGAGGGCCCCTATGTAATCATAAATGTTGTCCCCTATGTAATCATAAATGTTGTCCGATCAGATACTTACAGACTAGAAGATCTGAAAGGGCAGCTCCTACCTCATCCTTGGAATGCCGAGCATCTCAAGATATACTATCCTTAGCTCAGTCAAAAAACAATCTACAGTTAACTCGATTTCTTTTAACAGTGAGAAGAATCATGAAAAGAATGTACAATGCATAAGTATAAAAAAATATATATTCATTGATTTATAAAGTGTTACATTGTCGGTTCATTATTTACAATTGTATCGTATTGACAAAACAATAAATGCTCATACTCGGATATCAGTAAAGTATGACGCTCAACATTGTTGACTTGCTTGGCCCCGAAGTATGGTGTGCTTGAAGTGGCTGAAGCAGATGTGGGGAGTAAAAAAGAATTTTACTCCACCTCACTAACTTCATGGCTCGGCCTCGCTCGCTCTACCGAGAGTTAACCCAGAGGATGCTGATGGAGCTACATCAGGAGCAGTAGTAGAGGCGTCATAATTGTATGCCTCGGGGTCCACCGTCTCCTCGCCGCCAGACCTGGACTCGCCCTCATCGAAGTTAGACAGATCTATATGGGGGAAAGATTTATTCATCACCTTGATGCACTCTGCGTAGCCCTCTCGATAGACAAGAGTTCGTTCCTCCTCATAGGTTGAAGATGAAAAATATTGTTCCATCGCTTCAAGCTTCGTAGCCGTGAGAGCGGCCTTGGTCCTCGTCGTGAGCTCTTGAAGCTTTTTGAAAGCCGAGGCACATTCTATGGTGGCCTGCTCGAAGGACAACCTGACCTCTTCCAATCGTGAGGCCACGTGGTCCCTTTCCGTCATGACCGACTGAAGAGCAGTCTTTGCCTTCTCGAGCTGGCCCTCCACAAAGACAGCCCGAGACTCAGTGAATGATTGCTGAGCCTCTGCTTCCGACTGCTGAGCCTCAGCATCTGACAGCCTAGCTTCTACATCCCCAGCTCGCCTAGCTAAGGCATATACCTCGGCATGGGCCTTCGGCTTGCAAGAGGCAAACTGCACAAGGAAAGTCTTTCTTCAGAAGAGAAAAAAAAAGGAAAGTCTAAAGCGAAAATAACTAAGGAAAGTGACGATATTACCTCGAGCAACAGCGTCCCGATCCTACCAAGCGTGTTGTTCATGGAAGACAATTCCAAAAGGCTAAAGAATTCTCCTGCGAACATCTGCTGACTCGCCCACAGAAGGATCTCTTCACCCTTCTGGCGGAAGGCTGTCCTCTCTTCCCTAGTTGCTCCTCCCCTGCGCGGTACCCTCTCCTCTGTCCCTAGAACAGCAGGTGCCTTGGCCGGCTCTGGCTCGGGAGCCTCCTGAGGCTGCTCAGAGGTCGTCACTACCGCCTCCGCCACCTTCGTACCTTTCTCGACCTTGATAATAGCTGGGGGTGCAGGAAGGGTAATCTTTGTCAGGCCTTTCTAGACCGTCTTATGCCTTTTTGAGGCCCGGGAGCCCGAGCGGGGTGGGGGTCGAACCTGAGACGAGGGACGAAAAGTTGGCCGAGCCTCAGACATATCTGCGTTCGGAAGATAAGCGGCAGTACAAAAAAAACTAAGACTCACCGATCACAGCGGAGTCGAAGCCCCACTTGAAAAGAAGCTCCGACTAGAGAAGTCTCTTACAAGATCTCCTTTCTGAGCTCAAAGCTCGAAAATTCTGAATTCGAGTCAAAGATCCTGAGTCAATTTTCAGAGGATGCTTGGGTATGATTGAAAGAAAAAGAGAAGCTGCATTAATGATCCAACAAAAATTCGGCCAAGTAAAAATAATAAATCACATCAACTCTACCTTCCGCGCAAAAAGCTTGAGGGACAAAAGGGCAGATAAGCCCTGTCTCAGTCGACTCCCATCTACCGAGGGCCCAAAACCACCTATCCCTTGAGTGCTTGTTCAATGGAGGGTTGGTTATTAAAGGCTCATTAGTATTTCACTAAGAGCAGAAAAAAAACAGCCAGTGTAAGACCCGTATCTTGGTCCGTACCTTTCCGTACACTTCCGCGGTCTTACCGGTCGAATTCCGGCAACTTTCAATCCTTAACCAGTATCGACGCGCGATCCTGAATCTTATGCCGACAACCCGAGTCGACTCAACCCGAGACCAATACCATAGAGACCGCGCCGTCGTTGCGGTTCCGATACCGCGACTCGCGCGCCGAGGCGATACCCTGGTCAAGAGTTATGGGCCAACGTTCGGTGCGAGAAAACGCCGCGCGTTGCGGAAACCAAGAGAATCTCTACGATGTGTCACATCAATCACATCAATCCCATCAATCAATCACCCATCAACCCATCACATGTCAAGTACACATCACTCTCACCCATTTTTCCAAGCAACCACAAAAGTCTTCATATCCCATACCTCTCTTACACAAAAAGCCACAAAAGTCTTCACATCTCATACCTCTCTTACACAAAAGCCTCAAAAGTCAAGATTTTCTTACACAACCATCACTCACCCATCCATCCATTACACTCTCTCTCTCCCTTTACATCACTCTCTCTCTTTCTCTCTTTCTCATTTCAAAATTTCAAGCAACAAAAATTCCAAGAGCCCCATACGTATGGAAATTTCCCAACCTTCCTAAGCTCTAAGTGGCTCACCTTCCTACCCCAAAATCCCCCATCTCAACCCTCCATTCTTCATCTTAGCCATTGAAGTTGAAGCAAGGTGCCAAGGAACCCCTAGGAGCGAGAAGATCGGACGGTGGGTGCCTCTATAGGGTAGTTTTCCTTATTTTTATGGGGGACCAAGTGAGGCCCACCGATCAATGGTGTGGATCTCACTTGGAACCCTAAAAGGTGGCCGATGGACCACATGGATCATCATGATCATTCCATGATGGGGCCATTCTCCATGGACCCCATCATGATGTTTATTTTCTCTTCAAAGGTCATCTAGACCGTCCATGTTGGTGGGGAAAGGATCCCCACCGTTGATTTTAAATTTCGGTGGTCCCACATGTTTTAAGGCCCACTTGTTGTATGATTTGTTGCTAGGGAGGGCCCATAATGACGGGGTCCCTCCATCACAAGCCGTGTCCCACTCTCCATGTCTCCTCTCTTCTATTGCTTTTATTTTATTTTATTTTATTTTATTTTATTTTTTTGCTAAAGGATTGTGGCCCACTTGAATGGATCCCACCTTGATGCAACTTTTATTATTCAAGTGGGGCCCACCTTATATGTGTACCCATGACAAATATCCATGGTGGCCCACTTCATCAGGGCCCACCTTTAAGACAAATTAAAAAAAAAAAAAAAAAAAAAAAAAAGGGAAAATCGTCCAGCGTCTGGGACGCTGGACGTTTCAAAGGCAAAAAAAAAAAAAAAAGAAGAAGAAAAGAAAAAGAAGTAAAGAAGGGACTTGGGTGGTTCCCTTGCATAGGCCCCACCCTAATGTTTATGTCCAATCCAAGCCGTCCATCCTCTTACCCACGGCATTTTAGCCGTTGGGTAGAAGTTTGGAGCTGATCCAATCACCTGGTGGGCCATAACACCAAAAAAATTGCATCTTCACCATTCAAATCTATTTCTTGTGTTATTTCACTTTCCAAGTGTCAAAAAAATTCAAACTCTGGACTTATTTGGACGGCCTCGGGCCACTGATCGCAATGGATGGGGCAGATTTCACTTTAGAGGGCCCCGCGTACGAAAAACTCCGAAAACAAGTTTTTCCCCAAAAATTGAAAGAGGCAGAGCCTCTGCGTTGGGGTGTCAGGCATGCAGCGCTGCACGCTGTTGCGTGCAGCAGCTTAGGCGGGCGGGCGGTGTCCAAGCCAGGGACCCATGGCCCCAGCCTGGGCCCCTCCTTAATGTTTATTTGACATTCAGACCGTTCTTCGGGTGGGACACCCCCTAAAATGACCCCCCTCCAAAGTTCGGCCAGATCCAAAACTCAGGTGGCCCACACCACTTGAAACAGTGGAATTAAACGGCTACCATTGAAATCTGTTTGGGGCCCACTGAAGTGTTGGATCGAGCTGAAATTCGTGTTGTCCCTTCATCCAGGTCCGAGTGACCATATGAACGAGTTGGATGGCGAATAAATATTACTGGGTGGGCCCCACTTGGGACCCACAATGATCCATGTGTTAAGCCCACCGTCCAGGCGGACGGTGGCACCCACCTGACGCACGGGCTGCCTCCACCGTCCACGGACGGTGGGGCCCTGTGTGAGGTATGTGTTATATCCTCACTGTCCACTGGACAGTGGGACCCACCATGATGCCTGTGATGCATCCGGACCGTCTATTCACTTTAACACATAAGGCCTACGGGTTAAGCCCTTTGGACTGTAAAAAAAAGGGCTATGATTTAGGTCCATTTGATTTATAAAATGCTTATGGGCTGGGCCCATTTGATTCAATTAAGACCTAAGAATTTGGGCCCACTTGAAATGTAAAGCCTATGGGCTTAGGCTCACTTGATATTTAAGGCTTATGGGCTAGGCACATTTGAATTTCGAAAGGGCATGGGCTAGGCCCATTGGATTTATAAAATGCCTATGGGCTAGGCCCATTTGATTCATATAAGGCCTATGGACTCAGGCCCATTTGATGTGTTGCAAGTCCATGAGATTAGGCCCACTTTGATATACATGCAAGCTCATGGATTAGGCCCATTAGAATTGTTTAAGGCCTAAGGATTTAGGCCCATTCGACTCATATAAGGCCTCTTGGTTGAGGCCCATTTGATATACATTTGGGGGCCTAATTGGTGTGGCCCATTTGATACATATTAGACTCATATGACTAGGTCCAATTGATGCAATCCAAGGCCCACGGGTTTGACCCATTGCAATGCACATAAGACCCATTGGTGGCCCATTTATGTAGCCCATCTGATGAATAAAAGCCCATAGGATATGGCCCACTTGATATATATATGTAAGGTCCAATGGGGACAACCTACGGTCCATTGCAATGAGTGAATCCATTACAGGCTAAGTACGATGTGTACAACGATCGTGCCTTGGGAGCAATGTTGGTTTGACGTCCACATTGCGAGCGTAATGCTGGTTGGATGTCCACATTACGACTCTCCTTAGGGCCCATCACCAGGCTGTACTTGCTGTGTATAGACCGTCCAGGCCCATCTGCATTGTAAGACAATTCATTTTATTATAACATATTTAGTATAGTTTCATGACCCATGATCATACGCATCATATGTATGCTTGATATGAGGATTGACTGGTCATAGCATTTGCCTTTGGACAGGTTGTTTATGGGCTCCCGGTTAGGCAGTGTTGTCCTACATGAGCGCACGGTATTCGTTGGATTGGTTGCATGACTGGATAGCGTGATACATGCATTCCGCATTTGTGTGTCATGGTTATTGTACGCCTTAGCGACATCAGGGCCGTAGCCTCCACAGACACATCGTGGTTGGTAGGATTGGATACTGAAAATCTTGTTCTACATGGGGTACTATAGATATCCCTAGGTGAAAGTCCCTAAACCCTTATGGTACCAAGAGATTGCTCCAACGTCTAGACCAAGTGGGTAGATGAGCGTTGAGTGTCGATTACCAGACGGTTACGCTCTCCACTGTGTCGTGGTCGGTTGGAAGGGGGTGCGGCCTTACCCGTCCGAGTGTAGGGGGCAATGCTAGGCTGAGTTTGACCAGCTCGAGGAATGGGTCCGCTATCGACGAGTCACGCCCGATATTGGCAGACGGATAGTAAGGTCTCTTCCACTTACCTTATTGCGCGCGATGTGGTGGCAATCTGGTTAGAGTGTACTAGATCCTGGTGATATCCCATATTGAGCTGTATTGATGTGTGGACATAGATGAGGACCTGTATGCTTGAGTTGCATTGCATATAGCATGACCTTTGGTGGCCGATACCATTCATGTCTTGCATTGTATAGCCTTGGTACGGCTCATGATGTTATGGTTCATCTGTATATTCCGCATCACTCTGTCATTTGCAGGTTCATATTACTACCTTGCGCACACACTTTCACCACCCTCTAAGCTTTCTGTAAGCTTATGCACGACCGTTGCGTGCAGGTGACGTTGGATCACAGCAGCGTTGAGGCAGGAGCACGTTACTGAGCATTTTGGAGTTTTTGTACTTTACCACTGTATTTTCCTTTATGCTCATTGTACTTGTAAAGTTTTTGATCATAGTGGAATTGTAATGGATTTCTTGGTTGTTGTTTATGGGTTATGCCTTTGGTTATGCTTATTACGAATCAAACTGACATTGAAAATTCTCCTCGTAGCATCTCAAGATCGGAACCTGGCGAATGGGGGCTAGGAGCCGAGAATGGGGTTCTACGGAGGCTGTCGGCGCTGGATTCGGCGATCGAGAATTCTGTGAGCCCGGTTTCTGAGTTTGGGGCGTGACAGCCAGGATGCTGAGTGTGCCCTCGCACTTGGTACAAGTGGAGAAACTCATTCACACTTAGCTCGGGTTGCTGCATCTCGGCCCAGAGCACCGCACAACCGAAAAAGTCTCTCCACTTGTTCGGCAAACCTATCCCGGAGGTATACCAAGACTGCCTAGCAAGTCCTGAGCAATCTTCTGAAGTGGTAACCAGAGGCCGCATTGCAGTGCAAACATGGAAAATTATAACTGCCCTGGGGGGAGGTTGGTCGAGTAGCTGTCCTGGCTGAGGGAGAGTTAATATGACTGAGTCTGGGATGTGAAATTCGGACCGGATTTTAGACAGCTCCTCTGTTGTATCACCAAAGACACAGGCCTTTTAACCCGTCATTTGGTCTCAACTTCCTCTTTACTGCCCTCCTCATGATTGGAACGACCAGAGGAGCCTTCGACGGCCACACGCTCGAGAGGTGAATCCAACACCTCTGTTGACGCTATCGGCCTCTTTGTCGGAGGGTCCATTACCCTTTGTGAATGGTGAAATAGGATGTCTACCTCTCTAGTAACCTCCGCCAACAGTGAGGGTGATTTCGAAGCCGCCCAAAAGCCGCTCGCTTCACCGTCACCACTGTATTTTCCCTCCTTAGGGCTTGTGGGGCTTAACATTGTTAAAAGAAAAAGAAATGGAGGAAGAAGGAGCTCACCGGGAGAAATTTAAGTGCGCCAAAAATGGACAGCAAAGCTAATGATTACTGTGCAGGAGTTCGTAAGAGGAAGCGAGAAGATAAGTGGAGAAAATCGAAAGATGGCGCGAAAATGGTGAAAGCCTGTTTAGGGCACCCCCTTTATATAGAGCTGTCACGTGTCTCAAATATTAAATGAGGAGCCAAAACGGCGTTCCCTCGAGATCCCCAGTTTTACACGTGGCGGTACCCCATGTGTTCCCATCAAGTACTCTGCCACGTGTCTGATCTTCATACACCTTAATGTTGAAACAACGGCCGCTCTGCTCGTGCGGTCTCAATAAATGAATCGACATGTGGTCAAGCAAGGCGATGAGTCTCGGAAGCCGCGCGAACCGCCCTACAATTAATAAATGCTTCATCATAAACTCGGCTCAAATATAACCTGACTCAATTCTAACACACTCCCCAGCCGCTTTAAGGCGATGCACCGAGTAGGGGGGCTCACTGTTTGGGGGAAAAAATGTAACAAGTCTTTGAGTTGACTTGAGGGTCAGAAGAGTTAGTGAAGCAATGGCTCAAACTCGTTGGCCTCTAAGGGAGGAAATGCACCTCAAGGCTCAATCAAAAGCCTTACAGAGGAAAGCCCAAGCCGACCTAAGATCATTTGGCCCTAGAGCCACCCGAGCTTTAGTCCGATTCAAAGATTGAGTCGGCCAATAGAGTGGGCAGAGATTAGCTGTAAAACTTGTTTGGTCATGATCGTTTTAAGAGTCGGTAGAGCTATACGGTTCCGTATCTGGAAGTTACCTAGTAAAACTTTGGATCTCTATTCGAGATTTTCGGGAGATAAGGCTAAGATCTTCGAAAATTCAGGAATCTCAGTGATTACGGATCCCAAGAATTGAGGTCTACTCTAATCATAGAAGCCCTACGGAGTACGACACTATTATAAATACAAAGACCTTCATGGTAAAAGGAATGCAAAAAATCTTGCCCTTAACCTTTATTCAAATACCCAAGTTCTGACTTAAGCATTGGAGGGTCCCCTGATAAAGCCAGGATCACATTTTTCCACCTACTTGTGCTGGTTCAAGGGCCACAAAGGGGGCGAGCTGAAAACAACATCAATAATTGTTGTAAAGGATTCTGAACCAAGAAGGAAACCCAACGAGAATTTGATGCCTCCAAAAGTCATAGAAGGAGAACACGACGAAGAACTTCAGGTCCACGCTAAACACAATTTACTTTTACTTTTACATTTATCTTTTATCTTAGCATAGTCTTGCATAGTCTTATCCTAAATCACTACTGTCCAATGGTAACATTACAATACCTTAGGAGTAAGATTGATATTCACAAACTTTAACTGAGTTCTTGCATGGGAGATCAAACTTTCTGGTCATGTTCATGTTGACCATTCACGTAGATTATTTGTTCATATGGACAGTTTAGGTATTTATCTCTTTTTATTTATTCTTTAGTTTATTTTCTATTTTGTTAATTGTAATAAGCATTATTCATAAATTAATTTAAAAAAATCAACATTATTTTTAGCATTCTCTTTTTGAATGATGAACCCTTATATATATATATATATATATATATATATATATATATATATATATATATATATATATATATATATATATATATATATATATATATATATATATATATATATATATATCCACAAATCGTTTTATCCTTGTTACAATCGGTAGCTGATAAGGCGGATGAGTCCTAGAACTTGGTTTTAATCGGTCCATCTCATTGTAAGAGTCACCAACATTCAATCAAATATTTAGTGATTTTGGTACACTCACACTTTTCTAATTGCATACATTAACTAAATATAAGCCCTCATTAACACGCGTAGCCCCGGGTTTGATTGAAATGCACAAATAGCTTGGAGGTAAATTAGGTGTTAATCCTTACCACATTTACATAGCACATGTGAATCGTGTGATTGGGATTTTGGAATCTAGGCCTAACATTTGGAGGCTTATCTAGTGGATAGATTAGATAGCACTCATACATCAGGGTGGACCCCCAAATGTCTCGAACGTATGGTAACCTGGTAATTGGAACACATATGGCCAATTCCCTAAAATATCATCATTGATTAAATATCCTTCACCGTCCAATCAAGAGACATACATTTGTGTTGGATGCTCGGCTTATTTTTTAATTATGTGGCTTGATCCAAATCGATTAACTTTGACCCTAATAGCCAAAATAAGTAAATACATCCAATATGAATGTATATGACCAAATTTTGAGAAGATCGATCACTTACTCAGCCACTTGCAGAATTTTATAACAATAAGGCGATAATCGGATGGTGAGAGTCTTCCTCCAAAGATGAGTTACTCTGTGCTTTTCACAAGAAATGACTTTTAAAATGCCAGTGCAAATCAAACAAAAAAAAACTCACAATCGATCACTAGGAGCGACCGCAAGGATGCATCTCTTGAAAGAATTGTTTAATATAGGATAAAGAACAAATCCAACGTATAAGTGTAAACTTGGATTACAAATAAAGATCATAGCTAAAAATTATCGCTGCTCTTAGGATAAGTTAAGATAAACAAAATTGATAAATAAGTTTGATTGTTGGTTTATTAGTTTTAAGACATGATTGAGATTTTTTTCTTTGTTGATTTCCTCTGTTATTTATAGAGTTTTGTTGTAGCTTGTTCTTCCATATCACTCCCCCATTACTGCAATAGTTACAATATTTGAAATGTATCTTTATAGATCCTTCTCTTGTTACGCAACCTTTCCTCTTTCAAACCATTCTTGTTGACCAAAGTTTTGTTTCAATTGTCCTCAATCCTCATTTTATATCTTAAATAGCTCCGTCGTACTTCTTGTATATCAACTACAACACTCTGTTGACCATTAACTGACGTCTAGAACTAAACTAACGCCACCTATAAGCTAATAAAAAGTATTCCGAATATCTTTGAAGATTTTTAGCATACTATGTCTTTTCCTTGTTATAACACATGTCCTTTTCAATTGAGTTTCCCAAGAACGGTCAGAAATATGGTACAACATTGCCTCCCATTACTTCGCCTTTGTTAAAAGGTGAATGTGTCACGCCCCAAACCGGGAAATCGAATTCATAGGAATCCCGATCACCGAATCCGGTGCCGACAGCCTCTGTAGTACCCCATTCTCGGCTCCCAGCATTCATATGCTAGATTTCGATCCTGGGATCCTACAAGGAGAATTTTTTTTTTTTTTTTTTGTACATTTAACTAGTAATAAGCATAACCACAAGATTACCCAATTCACAAAGGTAACATCATCATCACATATCCACTAATATAATCATTTGAGTACAACACTGAAAGGGAAATACATAAATAGAAAATCAAGCTCCAGAAGACCACTGCACGCTCCAAGCTCAACACTGCTACAACCTAACATCACCTGCACGCATCTATCGTACATAAGCTTATAGAAAGCTTAAAGGGTGGTGCAAGTGTGTGCACAAGGTAAGTGTCAAGTATTCAATACAGTGTCATAATCATATAATACCAGAAAGCTTGTAATCCATAAACCATACAATGTCTGAATAAGAAAAATAAACACTAATAAGATCATGAATTATCAAAGTAAGCAGAAGTATAGACAAATCCATACATCCATCAATATCAAAATACACAATATAATAAGGAGTCATAAGGAACCAAATATCAAATGCCAAAGATGCAATGCAATATGCAAATCCCGCTAAGTCTGTCTAGGCCATATAAGTGCGGAAATATAGTAACTCAAAATGTCATATGCTTGCGGATGTAACGCAATATGCGATGCGAATGAAATGACCATGCTTGGAGTGTGAAGTCGGGATGATAGTACGTAGTATCGCAGGCTACGGGGTCCTCCACAGTGGACTTCTATCCAAACTAGTCCCATACCTAAATTTGGATAGTCAGACTCAACGTGGTAAACTCCTGATCTCAGGTTGGTCGCGCGCCCAACCGAAATCCTTGCTATAACAAAGGTACACAATAATTAGTTGCGCACCACCAGCCCGAGTGGATAGTGAATGAATGAACGAATGAGCATGCAACTCCTACTCGATAAGTCCACATACCAGTACGGTTCCTCTTTGAAAAATCACCGGGGTCTATTACACTCCAAACTAGATTGCCGCCACATCGCTCGCAATAAGGTAAGTGGAAGAGACCTCACTATCCGTCTGCCAATATCGGGCTCGACTCGTCGATAGCGGACCCATTCCTCGAGCTGGTCAGACTCAGCCTAGCATTGCCCCCTACTCTCGGGCGGATAAGGCCGCATCCCCTTCCAACCGACCACGACATAGTGGAGAGCGTAACCATCTGGTAATTGGCACTCAATGCTCATCTACCCACTTGGTCTAGACGTTGGAGCAACCTCTGAAACCAAGAGGGTTTAGAGACTTTCACCTAGGGATATCTATAGCACCCCATGTAGAACAGATTTTCGATGTCCCATCTGGCCATCCACGATATGCCTGTGGAGGCTACGACCCTGATGTTGCTAGGGCATACAGTAATCACAACACACAATACAAGATGCATGAGTCATACAATCCATTCCTGCATCAATCCTACGCAAACCGTGCGCTCATGTGAGACAATCTCCACCTATTAGGGAGTCTCATAACAACCAGCACTATGACATATGCAATGGTCAATCATATCTCATAACAGACATGCAGATGATGCTTATGGGCATGGATCATGATGCTATGCAGTCACATACTCATAATCAGTATCAATAACCGGTATCAACAATCGGCCTCGACAATTTGGACATCTAACCAACATTACCCCAAGGAGTGACCCTCACAGATCCAAACATATAATGAGCCCACGGCCTCACACAAGGGCCTAATATACAACACAATGGGCCTTACTTAAGGGTTACATGTACACAACAGGTGGGCCCTGCTCATGGGCCTAATATACATCACAATGAGCTCCTCTGCCTGACCCTCAAATGCATCACAGTGGGCCTCATCACCTACGCCTCGATATATATCACATTAGGCCTTAGGCACGGGCTGAATACACATCACGTCGGGCCTCAAATACGGGTTGCATGTTCATCACATTGAATCTCGACAATCAGAATCGGCAATCGGCCATGACAATTCAAAATCGGTAATCGGCCTTGATCGATAATCAGCCTTGATTGATAATCGGCAATCGACCTCGTCAATAATCAGCCTCGACCGATAATCGGCAATCGGCCATCAGAATTGGTAATCAGCCGTGATCGATAATTGGCAATCGGCCATGACAAATCAGAATTGGTAATCAGGGTCGATAATCCGCGTCGGTCTGAATTATCGACACCGATAATCAGTAGATCAACAAAGCGGGGTCCATGAATGATCAACCGATCAACTATAATATAATGATCGGTCCTCGGCCGTAGTTACATCAAATCCGATAGCACGATGCTATCCATCTATGGTGAATGGGGCCCACTTATTTGGGTTAACCCACGAAGAGGATGGGCCTAATAAGGCCTAAGGAAAGGTCACAATGAGGACATCTAACTGTCATTGCCCATCAATGTGGACATTCAACCAACATTGCTCCCAAGCAGTGGCCCATATAACGTCAAACATAAGGTGAGCCCATAGCCTCACGTAAAGGCCTAATGTACATCGCATTGGGCCTCATACAAAGGATATATATGCAACAAGTGGGCCTTGCACATCGGCCTCAGATTCATCGCATGACCACAACCCATGGGCCCAACGCACATCATAATGGGCCTCATTAAATGGGTTGCAAAGTGTCACAATAGCCATGCCATATGGGCTAGAAATACATAACAGGTGGGCCTCCAATATTCAACAAGACGGCCTTGAATATTCATCAGAGGTGGGCCTTGTACCGATAGAAAGTGGTTTACACATCATAACTGGGCTTACCAAAGGCTCAGCCAAAGAACGGCTTGGATAACACACACATCACGATGGGTTGCATCATTAGGCCGCACCAATGGGCCTCATATACAACAAGTGGGCCACATTAATGGGTCACATGTATGTCAAAGTGGGTCTGACGGATGGGCCACAAACACATCGAAGGTGGGCCTCATGGATAGGCCATAAACACATCAAAGGTGGGCCTAATAACATGGGCCTCATATATACATCGAATGAGTCACCCAATTGGGCCTTACATACATTGCGATGGACCATAACCCATGAGCCTTGCATAGATCACAATAGGCCGTATCACATGGGCCTTATATTCATCAATGGGTCGTATTATTGGGCCTCATGAATAGGCCTTATATACCTTTCAATGGGCCATAACCCATGAGCCTTAGAATACATCAAAATGGGCCCAATAACATAGGTCTTACGTTCATATCAAGGTGGGCCTCAACAACGGCCTTATACACACTAAGGTGGGCCTCAATAATGGGCCATAAATATGACAAGATGGGCCTCATACATATACCAAGGTGGGCCTCAATGGATGACCACAAATAAATAAAAAAAACGTATATATAATATACACAAATGAATCATATCAAAAGATCAACTAGACCGCACCCAAATAACGGTGGCAAGAATGGTTCCCACCATTAAATTCTCAAAGCCCACCATAGCGTTTATTTCCCGTCCAATCTATACATAAGGTCACAAAGACCTGGATTAAAGGAAGGTAATATCATACTAGTCCAACCTTGTGATCCAAGGATTTTGATGGTGGACAGTCAATCCAACACTGTTTCTATAGTGTGGTCCACATGACTCTAGATCTGCCTTATTTTTTTGTCACAAGCCTTAAAATCTTATTTCAAAATGGTTGGGACTGTTTGGATGAAACACACGTATTATGGTGGATTGCATCACATACATCAGTGGGTCGCACTTGGGGCCCACCATAATGTTTACTTTCCATCCAAACCTATTGATAAGGTCACATGTCCAGGGGGGGCCACTGTAATGTTTATATGACATCTGAACTGTTCATAAGGTCATTCAGACCTAGGGCCCACTGCACTGTTTGTACGACATCCTAACTGTTCATAAGGCCACTAGGGCCCACTGTACTGTTCATTTGCATCCAATCTATTCATAAGATTACGTGGACCAAGGGTCTACCATAACGTTTAATTGCATCCAATCTGTTCATAAGGTCCCGTGGACCAAGGGCCCACTAAAATGTTCATTTGCATCCAATCTATTGATGGGGGTCTCGTGGGACCTGGGGTCCACCACCCAAACCGTTGATAGGGTCAGGTGGGCTTGGTTGAAGTGGAGAAACAAATATCATCTGATCCAAGACTTCTGACCCAAAGAAACAGGCTTCAATGATACACATTCAATCCCACTGTTTCCTCTGTTGTGGGCCACCTGAGTCTTGGATGGGCCTGAATTTTCGGTGAGGCCTGCTTCAGTAAGGGGTCCACCATATGGACGGTTTAGATGGGAAATAAACA
The DNA here is from genome assembly GCA_037074715.1 of Magnolia kwangsiensis. Lineage (NCBI taxonomy): Eukaryota > Viridiplantae > Streptophyta > Magnoliopsida > Magnoliales > Magnoliaceae > Magnolia > Magnolia kwangsiensis. The sequence goes on from CM073581.1 coordinate 107,554,322, forward strand.
TCAGGGTGGGGCCCACAGTTGGAGCCGTGGGTCTGCCTCTGACAGCCCGCCAGCCGCTGGATGACAGGTTAAAACACATACATTATGATGGGTTCCCACCGTCCGCCTGGACGGTGGGATGAAACACATACATCTCTGTGGGCTCCACGTGAGGGCCCACCGTAATGTTTGTATGCCATCCAAACTATTCATAGGGTCACACGGACCCTGATAAATAGGAAAAACAAATTTCACTTTGATCCAAAACTTCTGTGGCCCAAAAAAAAAGTATCAATGGAAGGTGTTTATCATCACTGTTTTCATTGATGTGGGCCACTTGAACATTAGATCGTCCTGATCTTTAGAGGGGGGCCAGTTCATGGGGTGACCCATCCGATGAACGGTGTGGATACCGAATATACATCATGGTGGGGCCCACAGCAGGGGGCCGTGGGTCCCTGCCTTCGTCCGCTCGTCAACACAGCAGGACGCTGCACGGCATCCTCTGGACGCTGCAGCAGCAGCGCCTGCTGCAAGGTGATTTTTTTTTTTTTTAAATTATATTTTTTTGTGGTTTTTCATACAAGGGGCCCACATCGGAAGAATCTAATCCAGCCACTGGATTCTAGGCCTCAAGATGGACCAAATGAGACCAATATGTAATGAGTTTTGGGCGAATAGAAGAAACAATGTGAGTTTTAATGCTAATTTCACTATCTCCTATGGTATGGCCAGCCTGAAAATCGGATTGGTCTCAAAATTTATCTCAACGTCTAACATGATCTGGGAAATAGAATGGACGGTGTGGATTAAACCCACACATCAAGGTAGGGCCTGCATACGTAGCCCACTCCAAAGCTTGTTAAACCAAGCTATATATATATTTTTATTTGCAGTTCACGTCCAGCGTCCCTGGACGCTGGACGGCTTGAACACATGTAAATAAGGTAGGCCCCACCTCTTAGACGCTAGATGAGCCACCAAAAGGTTGGTTGGTGTGGATAATATACACATCAAGGTGGGGTCCATCCGAGTAGGTCATACAATCATTTCATCACACAAAATATATGAAAAGGAGAGGGAGAGAGAGAGGCACCCACCTCAGGATCTCATCTTCTTCTTCCGCCTATAGCCCCTAGAGCTCCAAGGGAACAAGATTCAATGGTTGGGATTGATTTTGGAGGGTTGAATTAGGGGGTGGAGAACTTGTAAATGGTTGGAAATGGAGAGCTCTCATGGACGTGGAGCTCTCTCTCTCTTGCTAGAAAATAAGAAAGAAAGAGGGAGGGAAAGAGAGAGGTGGTAGTTCCTAGGCAATTAATAAGTTTGACTAATGGGGAAAAAAGGAATGGGTGGTTTCTTGAAAGGAGTTATGGCTAGGATAGGGTAAGGTAGGGTAGGGTGATGTCACCCCTAGGATGACATCATAGCAATTATGGCTTTCTAGGGAAATACATCAACAGGTATAGGTGGGTCCCGCGATCAAGCGATCGATGGTCGGGATAATGCACGAGCCGGATCTCATAATCTAAGTGTCGCATTGACGCATGAGACGTGGCGTCGGATTCGCGACGACAACGCGGTCGAAATGACATAGGCCTCAAGTTGAGTCGGCTCGAGTTTACAGGTGTGATTCAACAACACGTGCAAATGCTATTTACACGTCGTGGGTCGCCAGAATTCGACTGGAAGGACCGTGGGATCTTATGGAACAGTACCTGCTAGGATATGGGTTTTACAGAATGTGACATTGATTCGTTATTTGGAGCAATAAATGTGACTACTCGGCTATGTAAAAATATTAATTTTGTCAATCTTGGTCGAACTCAACCTCTTAATTGGGAAATATTAAAGTTGATCAACTTGTCCAAACTCAGCCATCTTGGTTGAAAAACAGCAAATTTGACCATCTTGGTTGAAAAATAATAAATTAAGCTGTCTTTGTCAAAAAATGGTAAATTCAGCTATTTTGGTCAAATTAGTGTGACTTGGTCAAACTCGGCTGTCTTGGTTGAAAAATATCAAATTCGTCAGTCTTAGTTAAAGTCGATCATCTTAATTGAAAAATGACAAATTCGGTCGCATTGGTCAAACTCAATCATCCTAATCGAGAGATAGTAAATTCGGTCGTCTTAGTCAGATGGTGTGGTTTAATCACCGATGGTAATTTAGGGCCTACATGGTTTTATCTTCCATGATATGGTAGATTTCCAAGGAAGGGTTGTCCCCTAAGTATACCCCAATTTTCTTATTCAGGAACATCATTTGAGAGCTCCCATTCCAGTTACTTAAACTCAGTAAGTAGTGGAAGATTACCCACTTGATGTACTGGAAGAGGCATATTCTATTGCGGAAGAGGTGCTCGTAATGTTGGTTATGGTGTGGGCACCATGGGTGTTCCTCCGACAAAGATAGCCATCATCCGATTCATGTTTTTTGCATTATTGGTCATCTATTGTTGAGGGTCAACTATTGCATATTAGACCCTAGTTATTGCTTGATTTTACGTACATGATAATACTTAACGTTCTATTTTGATCGTGTTTGTGTTGTAAGGTGAATTTAAGAGCTTGGATTAAAAAAGGGTGCTAAAGGCATGGATTTGACGCTTAGAAATTACCAAGAGAAGGGACGGATCTTAGGGGACCGAGATTGAAGAATTTACACGCCAAAGATTCGAAAAAAATCAAGTGATCAATGATAGAGAGGCCTAAAAGTCATCATGAATGCAAGATCACAGGATTCCCACCATCCGTTTGGCTCGAAACTTTATATTTGGCCTGGGGTTCCTAAATTAACCGTACATGTTAAATTTCAGCCATTGAATCCTTGTCAAAGTGGCCCAATGGTCAGATAAGATCATAAAACACTGATATGAGGCCCACCTGATATCTGGGTATGCTTCAATTTTTGTCTCAACCCCTTAAATGAGGTGAAAAAATAGATGGACATAGCAAATTTCACATAAACATCACAGTGGGCCCCACCTGGGGACGTGCATGTGCATAGTCCGCGTCCACACGCGCCGCATCGGATCCGAAAATCCGGTCAAAGGTCGCTGACCCGACCTTAGATGATTGGTGGGCCATTAAGACGAGCTCAATTGAATGACCTGGGCCGTTTATTCAAACCAGGAGGAGATTTCGACCGTACCCATGTTGTTCTCTTGGTCCCATGCACATGTACACACACAGATTGCCGTCAAACGCACGATGAACGACGAGGTGATTTGATACAGTGGGCCGCACCAAAACTCGACCAAAACTATTCCTTTTCGACCAAAATTTTGCGAGGAATCTAATGAATGAGGTGGATTTCTCAAAAACATCACTGAGGGGCCCATCGAACATCTCATGCAGGATTTTTCACACCTTACGCACGTCCAATTTTTCCAGATGTTGCGGGGCATTGTACGACCCAAATGATGGTAAGATCTTGGATATGAACTGTCCAACAGCTCGAGAAGGGGGTCTTTACTCCAACCAAGGAGCTAAAATCAATTCTTGAAACATCTTTCGACCAAAAAATCTATCCAAACGCAAGTTGAGTTACGTTTTCCCAACTACGCATGCAAGGTGCTGCGTAAAGAGTTCTCTACCACCCTTCATGCCTATAAATGGAGAGGAAAACGTGGAGAGGGGCATTCATAATCATCTTTGGGACGTGGGAGCAAAGGAGAGAGAGAAAGTGTGGAGGGCAGCCGTTTCCAAAATAGTTCTTCCTTCCCTATTTTTGTTTCTTATTTATTTATATTTTTCTAAGAGATTTTAGGCTAATCATGTCTGTGATAGGCTAAACCTCTTAGCTAAGGCTAAGAGGTGAATCTTGTAGCGTGATGGGGTATTTTCTATGACTTTGATTCATGTTTTATGAACTCTCTTTGATTATAGTTTGATTATATGGAATATTCATAGTTTTTAATGGTTTGTTATGACTTAAATTACAATGGATCTGCGATAGCTTTGAGTATTTTCTATGCATGTATAGAGTTTGTGAGCGTACGACCTCTGTTGTCCACCATCATTTCATGGACATGGTTGGATGATGGAATCCTCCTCTACGTTCATAACTCTCTTAGATTGGATATGGATTGATTAAATTCTATTGTTTACTTTGTCTCATGGGCATGATTTTGTGATGGAATCAAGTCTAATTCTCATACCTCTCATCTCTTGAAAACTAGATCAAAAGAAGTTCATATTTGATATTTAATACTATATCTCCAACTGAATGAAGATGGGACTCTAAATCTAGTTGTGTTTGTGAATCAAGCATAGATCTTCTTAGTATCTACAAGTGGATCTTTGGCACCCTAGTTTCTCACCTTTAAATTTTACAAATTTTAGTTTAAGATTTCACCATTATTCCCTTAAAATTTCTTGATTTAGATTATATATTATTCTAGTTCTAATTACTTTCAGATTACGTACAAGGTTCAGTCCCTGTGGATTCGACCCCGGTCTTACCGAGATTATTACTACATCGCAACCTTATACTTGAGGTGTGAACAAGTTTTTGGCACTGTTGTCGGGGATTAACGGTTGCATTTTTTTGAGATTAACTAGTTTTAGAATTAAGTTAAAATTATGGTTTTTCTATTTTCAATTTTTAGGGTTTATTTTCTATTTTTAGAAATTTCTAATTATAGATTTTCTTTTATTTTTATAAACTAATTTATTTTCTATTTTTAGGGTTAGAATTTTTCTAATTTTTTTTTAGAAACCTTCCATTTTCAATTTTTAGAAAATTTTCTTTTTTAAAAACTAGTTTACTTTCTATTCTTAGAAATTGATTTGTTTTGTTTTGTTTTGCATGATCTTGATTAGAAACTTTCAAATTGGTAACTTCTTTCCAGCTTTTCTCTTTCTTTCTAGATTTATATTCTTTTCTTCCTTTTTAGGTTTAGGTTAGAATCTGAGGTTGAACGCTGCGAGTGTTTCATGCCCGAGTGGGTCCGTGACAACACTTGACGTCTCTTGACTGAAAGCGGATTGGTTGAGGGGTGCTTGATGCACCTCATTTTCATCCTGGATGTCCTCCACCCTAGGTTGGGGTAGAAGAGGTTGGTTTGCAGCCATCACTTCAATTACCTCTAAATATCTTGAGCGGTGTCTAATCCTATGATAGATAGTTAACCCCTCATTCGGTTTTAGTCAACAGTCAAATATAAGAGCCTGTTGGAGAGCATGGATTTGGAACCCCCTAGATTTGAAATTCCCCCTGGATTTGGAATCCTCTCATTGTGTTTGACACTCGGAATTTAGAATCCCCTCTAATCCAAAATAAGTTATGCGTAGTATATTTACAAAGGTTTGAATTTAATTACCAAATCAACTTTAATATCTCTAATTAGTTTATATATTTAATCTTTGACACAATGGTTGTAATAAGCCCGTTGAAAGATATACTTTCTCTAAAAATGATGAAATTAGAAGTCTTAGATGGGCCATAAGCACAAGTTCACATCCGAGTGATAAATGGATAATGTTTGGATGACATAAATTATCGTATTACTAATTATAGTGATGCAATTGATAATCTAATTATTTTGGGATATCATTAGTGGGCCATGTGCCCAATAGATTAATAGTCTAGTGACACACATGTTATACATGCAACTCTTGGAAGGATTTTTGATGTAATCCAAGCTTTCACTGTGGATTTCAAACCTCGATTACTTTATGGTACCGAATATGTCAGGGGATTTGAAATCCCCTTAAACTTATGGTGTCTAACAACCCCTAATGGCAATGACATGGTTCCATCATGTTTTGATAATCGATGTTAACCATGTGATGGTTTTTGACTAAAAATGTAAATTGGAAAAGATTATTTGAGAATAATGTAGAAGGAATATTGTTTTTTGTCATTGGAATATGTCTTAAAAGTGCTTGATACTAATAATAATATTAATTAATTAGAGAAATGCTCCAATGTTCTTTGAGTGCTATCACTCCTAGTTGCATTTAGTCATATTGGTATGCTCAGATTATTCAATCCATTAATCTAGATTGTTCACGTTCATGGGCAAGCATGTAAGTATCACAATAATCAAACAAATACTAATAATTTGATCAATGAGCTTTGATATAGATGGTCAAGATCATTAATACAAAAATAAGTCTATCTTATAATTTGGTCCATTTATTTATCAGAAGCTAGCCATCATGAATCACTTGTGATTGTAGAGAATCACTTTTGTAGGAAACCATAGCCATTCCATCCATATCTAGAAAAAAGGATATGGATTGGATCATCCGTTTTAGGCTTCAATTTGAACATGTGGGCATACGGGCAATAAATGACCTAATTTTAATTAGTGTGTGTAAATATCTCTATGCCAGGAGTGCTCAAGTCGTATTCAATTTGAATTAAACTGAACGCCTTGTAACCCTAGGCGTCGAAATAGTTGGATTAGGATTAGATTTATGAAAATTGGCCTAAATACCCAACCATCAATTAACAAGGAGTCGATCAATTTGTGAAGGGGATAGTCCTATGGATGAACTCGTTTGTCTTTGAAACAATTTTTATCATAATGGTTATAGCTTCATCGCGTTCATCAATAAAATAAATATTTAAAAAATAAAAAATAAAGTGCCACTTTTATTAAACTAAATGTAGAGGCAATATAATAGGTAGAAAAAAAAAGCAAATAAAATTATCAACGATAGTTTTAGGAAAAAAGTTTGTGAATAGCTGACAGTTTTCTAATCTTAGACGGTCATAAGATGATCATTTGAACCTATAGAGTCGCAAGACAATCGTGGTTTTGGCCAACTATGGCTGAGAGAATCATTAAGTGAAGTCTTAATGATTTGGGTTACAATGACGAAGTCGTAAATGAAACTAAGGGCGTGTTTGGATTCCTGTATAGTATTGTATAGGGAAGTAAAACTATCCCATCAACGTATTAGTGGTGTTGCGGTGGTAATGTGTTTGCAAATTGCAAATCACTCACAATGTTTGGATAAGAGTGCACTTGTATTGCACTCTTCCCATGGTTTTCGAAATCAGTGTTTGGAAATGGAGTGGTCATCGGCCGCACTGCTTCCCATGCATGACATGGGTAGTGAATTAGTGTGGGCCGTGAGAGGAAAATAGTATACAGACATCCAACCCTCACATGATGTATTTCCAGTCCAAAGTCAATGTGGGCCCCACCACGATGACGTAAGTAAAACCCCAACAGTCCACCTGATTTATATATCCTACATATATTCAGTATAATTAGTTAGATCGGTATCAATCCAGATAAGATGGTCCAGATTTCAACGGACTAGATGCATGTCCATCGAATAAGCGTGAATCCCCACCATGGTCGTTACTCAACCCACACATGCATATCTAAGAGGTATGTACATTTGGGCGTTTGAGGAGTAAACAGAGAGATGAAGTATTAAGCATAATAACATCGTACTAATCAAACCAGAAATCTCTCCCAGAGAATCGAGTCATTAGGTTGTTTATTACCCGTAATTGCGAAATCACCCACCTGTAATGTCTGCAGGGAAGAAGGCGAGAGAAACGACGACAGTAAGGATGTTCCTCGAATCCTATTCAATCGGCTCCAGTTGGAGGCGGTGGTGGAGGTATTTGGAGAGATGCATGATAAGAAGAGTGAGGGGAGGAGGTTGGGATTCGCTTGAGACAACCAAAGAGATGAGAAGAGAGAGTATATGGTAAATGATGATCTGCGGAATTGCTTGGAAATCTTGGAAATTTTTTCCCCCTTTCGTCTGCTATGGCGGTGCAGTGATATCATTGCACTGGACAGATGCCTGCGTTATAGTAATGTTTTACAAGACGTGTCATCTTGAGAAACTGGGCTAGCTACGTACTCGGGTAGCCAGCGTACCACGTGGCACTGTTTGGATCGGATCGACTTCGGTGTTGTATTTTATTAATATATACGATACATTACCATATGGGCCTGACATCCAAACACGCTCTAAACTGCATTTGACTTGTTATATCGATGTGCTAGACATAAGTCGAAATACTAAACTAAAACGACACTAGTCAAAATACTAAACTAAAACGACACTAATCATTTCAGACTTGTTGTATCATAGTATTGGATAAAAGTTGAGTACTTCGTGTGGAGTGGTTCACTTAAGCTTTAGATATACCTTGTTTTAGGCTGATGCCCTAAATTGATCTGGTAAAATAAATGGACGGTGTCAATAAAACACATGCATTATGGTGGGACCCATAAAGTTTTGCCACACATGGTTGCTATGTTCTCCACTATGCAATCCCGGTGCCATCTAAACAATTTATACTTCTTGCACTAGGTGGGCACTCCCTCCTTGTATCCTTGCATGGCACGTGAGGATTTTAATACTCTTGCTAAACAATGTCTAAAGATAAATGATGAGGTATAAAATCTGGAGCCATAAGCTTAACTCACTGCATAATACTTTTCCTCTAGTCTCTTTCATGTAGACCTCTTACGGGCAATAAAATATATATGTTTCTTTCATCATTTGTATCACCTGTAATTAAAATCAAACCTAGCCAAGCAGCAGGTGGGCCACCATTAAAATGAAAGAATAATTTAAGATTTGAACTAATATATCACTAGCCTTCATCATAATTAGTACAACCTAGTTTTCACTTTAGGTGTTGTTAATGATGCGACCAACCTTTTTCATATATTGGATTTCATAAGCAACGCATTGGTGGGAAAACATGTGCCATGTAGTATGCTTATAGTGACCCCTCCAATGCCGGGTCAGTACTCGTCGCTCTTGGAAAAGCTCTATAGGCCTACTGTGATGTATGTGTTTTCTCAATGCAAGCTACTCAACTTTCAGCTCAATTTGAAGCATGAGCTAAAAAATGAGGCAACCCAAATCTCAAGTGGACCACCCGATTGGAAATAGTAGTTATTAAAGGCCTACAATTAAAAACTTTTTGAGGGCCACAAACCACAAAAGTTCTTAATCATGCTGCTATTTATGTTTCCCTCTGTACCCATTTGTGTGACCTTAGGGCCCGTATGGCCGGTCAGATTGGAAGGATTTGGATGGTACTGGAAGTTAAATCCCGGGATTGGTCGACTATGCCAAACAGAGTAGGTGATCTGATCCCAATCCCATGGGTCTTAAGAAAATCCACTGACAGCACCATTATTACCTTTAAATCTCATCTATTCTACCTTAATCCATTTAAATTTGCTTAGGACATGTTTAGTTCGAGGGATGAGAATGTTTAATCCTGGGATTGACAGACTCGATATAGCAATCTAGGAATATAACAATTCCATGTATCTCAAGACAATCCACTGACAACACTATCATTACCTAGAAATCCATGCCATCCATCCTAATATTATTCAATCCCTATCAATCCACCCGACCAAACAGGCCCTTAACTTTTTAAGGGTGGGTGTTCAAGTATATTGTTTCATGTGTAGCCTACTTCAAATTTTGATCCACCTAATTTTGAGATCATGCCCCCAAAATGAGCTCAAAAAAGTAAATAAACCCATGGATAAAATACGTACATCATGGTGGGTCCATGGAACATCTTCCAACATTACCTCAATACCGGAGGGTCATTACTGCATCCAAGTCCCGTCTAATGCAGGTAGTTGGGGTCGAAGTTTTACAGGCGCTGCTATGATGTATGCGTTTTCCATGCTATGCATGCATCCATTTTTCCATAGTGCCATAACACATGAAGCACGAGAATTTGAATGCTGACCGTCGAAGACTAGTTATGAATTAAATTGATTTTTTGGTTTTCCTTTCATCTAAGTATGTATGACCTTACCAACAGGTTGGATAACAAATAAACTTTGGTGAACTTAGGAAGTTTTTAATAACGGACGTTTAACTAATATTATTTTTTATGTTGTGGTCCAAATTAAATTTTGACCCATGTCTTAAAATGAATCGGCAAAATTGATGGAACAACGCAGATAAAACACATAAAATCATGGTGGGCCCTACAGTGCTTTGACGCCAAATCACGTCCTATCCAAAAGGTCCTTTCCTGAAATTTCATTACACAGTTATTTATTTATTTATTTTAATAACAAAGTACACCTAGGGAGCTCCTGCTAAATGTAGTCCGCACCAAGTGCATCTCAAATCGGAATATAGGATGAATATGACCATTTAACTTCGGCCCGAATGTGAACGTTTGGCCTTTGTTTTTATCTGCCCATTCTTTGAATGGCTGGAATTGTCCTAGTGAGGTGAGTTTTGGCACATTGCTCATCCATGGTGAACCTCTCTTGACATGTCTCAGTCACCGTAGGATGCTCCAAGTTCCTGACTAGTACAATTTCAGATGCTCCCGATGTGCATACTAAGATCTTAGTAAGGTTAATCAACGTAAAAATAGCTTTGAGGTGAGGAATAAAAGACGGAAAACAAAATGCCGTTCCCACCGTTCATGTATCTTTTTCAGCTTATGTGATACTCTGTCAGGATATGACAGTTAATACACGGTCACTAAGAAATTGTACACGTGTCCTGTGGTAACTCCAATTAAACGGCTTAAGTCTCAAAATTGGAAGCAGATTGCTTTCCCAGTAATTCAGTAAGCTTTGTGTGAGGCCCACCATGATGTATGTGTCTTATCTATCCTGTCCATTCATTTTACACCATGATGTGTCTTATCTACACTGTCCATTCATTTTACAGCTTATTTTAGGCATGGGACTAAGATTGGAGCGCATCCAATGATCAAGTAGACCACACCACCAGAAAGTGTGAATTGAATGACTCCAATGAAAACTCGAGGCCACTGAAGTGTTGTATCAAGCTAATATTTGTATTTTTCCTTTATTTATATACGTGGGAACTTATGAAATGAAGGTTTTAACGGTGATATCATTATTCGTATTATTTCCTTTGATGTGGACCACTTGGGCTTTGTATGTGCTTCAATTTTGAATATGCCTAGTAACAAAATGAATGAATAGCCGTATTCAGTACACTATAGCTTATTGAGTTATTCAGTATACAGTATGCTTGCCTGTAATTGAATAATCCTGATTTAGATGGTCAAGTAATCAAATAAACTCAATTTTATGTCTACCATAATTTGGACAGTCCAATTTAAATTAGTAGTTGGACAGTTGAATTTGATTCAGCACATGCCACGTATGAAAGCTTTCAAGTTTGTAATTTTCAATTGATGCCTATCAGGGTGGTTTGGCTATTGACCATAATGCTGCCCCTGATGTCAAATCTCCGTAGCCCTATCATAATGTATGTGTTTTAACCATGCCATAAAAGAAGACAAATCTAAATAGCAGGTGGACCATATTATAGAAAAAAAAATTGATTAAATGTCTACTGTTGATGAGAATTTCTGGTGAACCCTTCACTTTTCTCGTCCCTCACCTGCACAATGTCAGATACAAAGGGGACCTTGGCTAGAGCCGAGGAACCTTCGATGCCTAAGTCAGTTATCAGGGATGATAGCGAAAGCTTTTTTGGGTACGATTTTTTGTACCTTTCACCGTGGTGGAGATGATTATTTATAGGCATGGGAAAGCCTTATCGTGTGTGGATTCTCTTCCCATCTTTTCGGAGATTTGATATTCTTGGCGGATTTCATTCCATCCCAAGATCCTCAAGATCGAACGTCTAGATTTTCGGAACGATATTATACACCGCCTTTCTTTCACTCAAGTCGGCCGATTCCGACTCATGTGATGGATGAGTCTCGGCTGGCTTGCGAGGTAAGCTTTACGCCTTCCATCGGATAGGAATAATCTCTGCTCTCTTCTGTCATCCTTGCATATCCCATAGCCGACATTACCAACTTGTAGAGTCGGTTCATTTAGTCGGTCAAGTGGCTTATAGCTTACTGGCCTTTTGTCGGCTTATGTACACGCTGCTAACTCGTCGACCAAGTTAACTTAAGTCGTTTCATACTTCTACCTCTTGGCCATGTGTGCTGATTCTCTTGGCCCTGATTATTGTCTCGGACAACTCGGGTAGTATCAGTAGGGTGGACAGCTCGGCCTCAATAGGTCACCTCTACCTCAACAGGATCAGATCAGTCTCAACAGGTCTGCTCGGCCTCAACAGGTCCGCTCTACCTCAACAGGTCAGCTCAGCCTCGGCTGTCCAGCTCGGCCTCAACAGACTCAGTTCGGCCTCAATAGGTCACCTCGGCCTTAACAGGATTAGCTCAGTCTCAACAGGTTAGCTTAGCCTCAACAGGTCCGCTCTACCTCAACAGTTCAGCTCAGCCTCAGCAGCCCAGCTCGGCCTCAATAGCTTAGCTCGGCCTCAATAGCTCAGTTCGGCCTTAAAAGCTTAGTTCGGTCTCGGCAGCCCAATTCGGCTTCAACAGCTTAGTCCGGCCTCAACAGGTCACCTCGGCCTTAATAGCTCAGCTCGGCCTTAACAGCTTAACTCGGCCTCGGCAACCCAACTCAGCCTCAACAACTTAGCTCGGCCTCAACAGGTCACCTCGGCCTTAATAGTTCAGCTCGGCCTTAACAACTTAGCTCGACCTTAACAGCTCAGCTTAGCCTCGGCAGCCCAGCTTGGCCTCAACAGTTCTACTCTGCCTCGATAGCTAAGCTTGACCTTAGCAAGTAGCTCGGCCTAAGCAGCTCAGATCATCCCGTCTTCCACAGGTCAGCTCGGTGTTCGATCTCGCACTTGGAGCTGTGCTATTCGAAAAGGAAACAACTCGATTGACAATATGAAGCCAAGGGAAGAAGAGGAGAATTCTTCTGTTAGCGACCAGAGGATTCCCATGGATCCATCTATGTTAGAGCTCAACCCAGGGGATTTTCAGGGATCCATCCAAGCCGACCCGACATAAGCCAACCGAGCATAAGCCGACTAGGCATAAGCCAAGTATGCATAATCCGACCAACTTATTTCTCGAACCTCCACATGTCAGCCCGAGAAGTAAGGGGGGCTTACTGTTGGGATAAAAAATGGACAAGTAGATAAGTCAGCTTATGGCATGTACCGACTCTATTGAACCAGTGCGGGCCCAATGAAACCCAAGCTTGATAAGTCTTCTACGTCCAAAAGCATGCTAATCTTCAAGAAGGGTAATGCAAATGGAAGGACACTCAAAGAATGAGGCTATGAGCCAGAGGTCGGCCATAGATCGGCTAGAGGTCGACCATGGGTCGACTAGAGGTCGGCCATAGATCAACCAGAGGTCGGCCATGGGTCGGCCATAGATCGGCCATGGGTCGGCCATAGATCAGCCAGAAGTCGGCCATGGATCGGCCATAAGTCGGCCATATATCAACCTGACCCATCGGTCGGTCAGAGGTAGACTCGACGTAGAACCGAGTTACGGATCCGAAAGATGTTCCTAAAAATCAGAGATCTTACTCAAGATCTTCGGAAGATAACGTTAGATCTCGACAATCACGGGATCCTATAATCTCAGGAATATCAAGAATTGTAACAAATCTCTAAAATATCGGGAAAGAATCCCCGTACAGCGAGATCCTCCATCTCCTATTGTTGAGGGTCAAATATTGTATATCAGATCCCATTTATTTTTTAGATTTACAAGCATGATACTGTTTAATGGCCCGTTTTATCCGTGTTTGTGATGCAGGGTGTTTTTATGAGATTGAACTGAAAATGGGTATTAAAAACATGGTTTTAGCACTCAAGATGTACTAAGGAAAATTACGGGACCCCAGGAGACCAAGATCGACGGAATTACATGGTAGAAATCTGTAAAAATCGAGAAACTGAAGCTCAAGTAGCCTGAAAGTCAGCTAGAATGTAAGATCACAGGGTTTTCACCATCCGTTCAGCTCGAAACTCCATACATGTCCTGAGGACCATAAATTAACCGTACATATTAAATTTCAACCATTGAAGATCTCGGGAAGTGCCTCAACGGACAGATCAGCCTATAAACCGTCGATTTCAGGCCCGCCGGATATCTGGAACTGCCTCAATTTCGGTCTCAACCGTTAAAATGATATGAAAAAATGGATGAATGGAGAAGATTTCAAATTTACATCATGATGGATCCCACAAGTTCAGTGCGTGTACACTAAGTACACGGCACTGGCCGTGCACCGAGCAACGTAAGTCGGTCAGCGATTGTGCTGACCGACGGAAATTGGCTTTTAAAGAAAAAAAAAAGAGACAGCGTTAATGCTGTCTAAGATTGGGTGCAGTTGTGGGCCCCACCCATTATCCAAATAGTTAATCTAGATCGTCCATTCATTCCCTGAGGAGGCCACAATCCATGCCTAGGTGGTAGTTTTCCAAGAAGCAGCGAAGATCGGGTTTCAGCCATTCAAACAAAAGATGGACGGTCGAAGCAAAAGTTCCGTGGGCCACGTCGTATTCGAGCCAAAACACGTCATTCCCGACTGTTTTTTCGAGGAGAGTTCAGTAAACGGTGTGGATTTCTCGTTAGATGCTTATCATGGCTCCCGCCAGCAGCACAGCGGAAGAAAACCCGTTTTCTTTTGTTTACGCAAACAGGGAGTGCAATTGGGGTGCAGTGGGCCACCATCTTAATTCGACAGTCCAATCTGAACCGTCCATTGGAATCCCTTAGGCCCTCTTACTAAGGCCTAGGTGACCAAATTCTAAGAAACAGTGATGATAAGTTTCCAAACGTTCGAACGCAAAATAAATGGCAGCAAGAAAGACTTTATGGGCCACATCAAAATCGATTCAAAACAGGCACTTTTCGATTGAAATTTCATCCCGCATCCAGTGGTCGGCGTGGATTTTTCGACCGTGTTGCCAGCATAGCTCCACTAGCATCACAGCGAGAAGACCTTACGCATGCCCTGTTTCCGCATCCGCCGCTGACCGGTTTTGGGGCTGCTGTACGATCAGCATGATGATTGGACGACCGATCTGGACCGTCCATCGTGTAGGCCTATCCAAAACGCCCCAAGGGACGTTATTCTTTTAGATATAATCATAGGAAGAAGGGAGTTGGGAAGTTCCATTTTTTGTTGCGTAAGAAGAGCTGCGTAAAGCTCCCGACCAGACTCAACTTCGCATGTGATTTTTATCCACCGCTCTTGTGGTGCGAAAATCCACACCGATTGACTCTAGCAGCTATAAGAAGAGAGAGTGAGAGAGAAGGGGGGATTGACGGTTTGGACAACAAGTGGGGACGTTGGAAGCAGCTGTGGAGATCTTGGGGAAAGAAGGCTTGAGCCGAGAGTGAATCCAGATCTGTGGAGAAGCACAACAGGGAGAGATTATTTAACTGTTGTTTTTATTTATTTTGAGATGTTTAACCCGTTCATGATGGGCTAAACCTCTTAACTAGGGCTAAGAGGTGAAGCTTGTAGCGTGATGGGAGACGTTTGATTATGTCTTTTTATTTAATATTGAATTGATTTTGATTTAATTGACTTTAAGAATATTTTTAGTGTTTAATGGTTTGTTGTGACTGAAATTACAGTGGGTCTGCGATGCTTTGAATATTTCCTTTTTCCTTTATGCTTATGACGTCAGGAAGCACTGTTGTTCACCATAGTCTCGTGGGCATGGTCGGATGTCAGTATCCTTCCTAACCTTCATACATGTGATTGGTTGGTAATTAGTTTAATTCTGTTGTTTGCCATAGTCTCCTGGGCATGGTTTGGTGATGGAATCCATTTTAATTCATATACCTTTCATCTCTTTAAAACTAGATCAATGACAGTTTAGTAAATTCCATGATTTATGAAACAGGCATAAGATCTCCCTGATCTCTACAAGTGGATCATCTGAATCCCTAGTTTCCTTTCCTCTAATTTTCTTAAGTTTTACATAATAGTTTCACAATTATTCCTTAATTTCTAGTTGATTTAAATTTCATCTCATTCTAGTTGCAGTTCTAGTTAGTTTCAGAATACGTACAAGTTTTAGTCCCTTGGGATTCGACCTCGGTCTTACCGAGTTATTACTACATCACAGTCCTACACTTGGGGAGTGAACACCTATAAATAGAAAAGACTCTAAGGGTGAAAGGTACTCAAAAACTCTCTCCCAAAATCCTTCAATACTATAAGACCCAGATTCCTAGCCTGAATTTGGCATTGGAGGGTCCCCTACTCTAGCTAGGGTCTCCTTTGTCTTTTTCCTATGCTGGTACTTGAAAGACTAAAGAGGGTGGATTAGATTTTTGTATCAACATCTACCATTAAAAACTTTACAAGTTTGATTGTAATGTTCACAAAGCTGTATAAAAAAGAAAATACACGTATCAGTTTTATCCAAAACTTGTGTCTCGTAAAAAGTTTTCAACTATAAGTATTCAATTTTTATTACTTTTTGTTGGGGAAAAATGTGTCAAGCTCGGGTCAAGTTCTGAGACTCGGATGAGAGTAGGTCGGCTTCGCTGACACTGCCTGAAGAATCCGAGACAACACCGACAGAACAGAGGATAGGCTGGGAGGCGTAAGCAAGGACGAGTAAAGTCGCTCTGTCAGAGTGATAACCTCGCCTGCATAAGCCCACTAAAGGCCGAGCGTGTTAAAGCCATTCAACCGACAGAATAAGGTCCACTCGAGGAGTTGATTCTGTCGGTCACGGACCAAGGAATGACCGATAGAAACCGAGATTATTCCGTCCGTGGAAGGGCCAGGAACCCGTCCTCCTGTGTCGGCCGAGACTCCCCCAGGGTCGGTCACGACCTGGCCGAGATTTCCCAGAGTCGGTCGAGATCTAGCCGAGACGGAGAGTGGCGGAATGAGGACAGATGCTGATTTACGAAAATTCAGGGATATGGGTAGCGGATCCCGAGATTCTCGGGATCCTGAGCAATCCCAGGAGAAGAATCTTCTGAGAATTAGGATTGGCAAACTGTATAAATCTCGAAGTTTGGAACAGAAGAAGGTACGCAATACTAACCGAGACAAGCTCTTGGCTATTGACCCGATAACTGACTCAAGCATCGGAGGTTCCTCGGCTCTAGACAGGGTTCCCTTGACATTGTTTTTTGTGCAGGTGAAGGGGGATCCGTCTCAAAGAAACCGTCCCATAAAAACACTGCAACACTTTCTTTTATGTAAATCACCTGAGATTTAGATTTGGCTCATTTTTAATTTAATAACTTAAAATGAGCCGGAAAAAATGGATGAATTGTTTGGATAAAATATATACGTTAGGGCCACAGGGCTTAGCTGGCTGATGTTGGGGTCACTAGCCAAACCGCGTCCGCGGGTATCGTCCTTCACTCCGACAAAGAATCAAAGGTTTTTCTCCTTCTAACCTCTTCCCCACGTGGCACAACCTACCTGCCCTCTACTCGATGATTAGGACAGATCATAACCGTTCATTCTGAAGTGAACCAAAGAGATGTTCTACTTAACTCGTGTTTCCACGTCACTTAACATGGATAACTACATCTCCAGATCAGCCAGAATTTCCTCAAACAAACTATTTTTGGATTCTTCAAAATGAACGGTTCAGATCATCCCATGCCATCTTAAAATGGGCGAGCAGTTAATCCCTTCTCTAAAACACATACTGGCAGTTTGGCGGGCGTCCCCGTCAGTGGGACCCACCTGAGAGGATCTCGAATAGATTTTTTAGGAGGATCCTATGGCTACGGACGGCGACACTTTGATACGCGGGCACACGGAAATTGTACACGTGACTACATTAACTCAAGTAAAACCCACGAGATTTTTTAGTTCATTATGCATCTACAGTAGCTACCATAATTTGGATGGTTTGATTTATCTACTTATATGGCACGTTTGCAATTTCTTCTGAGTGCCTGCGCATCATCCATCACAGTCCACCAGAGTATCTAATATTCTATCTTTTTTACACACGTGTGAGGGGATAGAGGTTCACTGGCAATGAAGAAGGTTCCAGGTAGATGCATCACATCAAAGACCCATTGATAAGGACATTTTCGCCAAACCCATGTGACATTAAAAACCCTTGGGTATGATTATAATTACATTTCTACCTAATTTCACTTGGCTTGCATAGCAAGGCATCGACTCTTTCTGTATTTTTTCCTCTCTCTTTCCTTTTGTCTCAAACGCTAGAAATGCAATGCTTGATTTGATTTGTTTTGGCCGTTTGATCTTCTTAATGCCTGGTAATGAAAGTCATCCAAACAGATGCGTTCAGGTTTGGTAGACCGCGGACCACCTAATTAGCTGGTCCGGTTGTTTTGGCATGTGAAAAATGGACGGTCCAAGTGTAGCATTGGGATGTCTGGTCAACCCCGCCGCCTGATTTATTTGATAATGGGCTGAAATTTTCGGTCTGAATTCAACCACGTGGCCCATTACCCAAAGGCCCATCTCAACCGTAGGACAATGGGTCAGGGCTTAGGACCTGATGGTCAGGCCCAGGCCAATGATAATGGCCCAGCCTGGCATGCTGGCCTGATCCAAGTGTCGGGTAGACCACCGTTACTCTGCGCACACGCAAGAAGAAAAGAAAAGAAAGGAAAGATGACACCCTTACTTAAAATGAACTTAGTTTGACCCAAACCAACCTGACTCATTAGTGGGGCTAGTATCAAGCCTGGCTATACCTGGACCTGATTTTGACTGGGCTTAACGATTTTAGCTTAGCCCATGGGCTGGCTTGGGCTGGGCACTTATGGCTGGATTTTTTGGGCTGGGTCTAATCTCTGGGAATTTAGCCCAACTTGAGCCCGACTTAAATTGTACGTGTTTTATCTACGAATGCCTATTTCAATCACCGGTTAGGCAGCACATGCATCCTGTGATATAGATTGTTGGCTTTTATTTTTATAAATGCATTTGCAACCCACCTGATCAACGGATGGATGAGGCACATTCATGTTCAGGAATATGAATTTGATCAATTTTCAATTTCTAGGAATATAAGTTGATTTCTAGCTTAATAAAATCATGTCCCATGTTCTAATTCAGAGTTAGAATTCTGTGGAAACATTCATGGAATCAGCTTATCCTAAGAACGATTAGGGTTGGCCCACCTTGATGCATATGTATGTTGAATCTTTTCAGGAGAATCACATGAAAGGTTGGAAATACCAACATCATGGTGGGGTTTATTTTATGAAAGGTTGGCTTTAATCAAAATCAAGGTGGACTACCTATAAAACACTGGACGACCACAAAAAAGATCCAATTGCTTGCATGATGGATGGGTTGGCCTGATTTTTAAGACCTAGTGCCATTGTGGGGGTGAAACTTCTCAACGGGTTGGATGCAATAAAAATTTCAGTAGGCCCCATCCACAAGAGCTGTGGAATAAACTTGTTCTAATAACATTAGAGAGGATCCAGCCTCCCTAATAAACAATCATCTATCCGGCAATTCATGACATCCAATTCTCCTGATAGGTTGACACTATTGGGGGAGGATCATCTAGTGCCACAATGGGTTCTATCCAATCATCAAGTGAGCCATGCTAGCATTGATAAATGGTAAAATTAAAATGTGGTCCACTTGTTTAATGAAGGGGTGAGCTATTAAACAGGTTGGATTTCCCATTTACTTAGCAAGTTAGAGGTTATCTGTTAGCAGGCCACATCCCATGGTCCAATTGGTTAGACCCAAGACCTTATATATGCGTACCCCAGCCCAATACGTTGCCCGTCCCTCCACCCATATAACATATGCTCTGCCCCGGTATGAAGTGAGTAGGGCAAGTTGACCTGTGGTAGATACAACTAACTGCCAGTGAACGATACGTCCATGTTCGTCCCGAGCCCATCTGAAATGAGATATCTTTTACCTGAGGATATTTAATGCTTAAGAAGGGTGACCTTTATAATCCAAAGTGTTGTGAGTAAAACTGAATTAACCCATTATATGGGAAGAATGACCAACCACAAGAGAAGTGCCTTGAAGCAGAGGCAACCAAAGAATCAGGATTGAGAGCGGTTAGAGAACATAGCTTGAAAATAGAACATGCAACTATCCCAATAGAGAGATTGTCTGAAGATGCATCTCTGAGCTGATTAAGTTGACTATTACTAGATGTAAAATGAGAAACCCGGAAGAAGTCTCACCCGAGACACAAAGAGGAAGAATTTATAATGATAATGACCAAAAATCACATCGACTGAGGCAAACTTGATAATATTTTTGAAATTAAATTCTCATCTGAATAGGGATTTTTCAGCATATCTAATGTAAGATGTGAAGATACACTATTGTCTTGGAAGCACCCACGGACCTTATAAATATAGCCACCTTGAAAGAAAAGACGATAAGTACAAAAACTCAAACTCAAATCTTTGATTTAAAGCTACCAGTCTAACTTAAAATATTAAAGCGTCAACGACCGTCATCAACACTCCCTATTGCTCACATCTTTCTATTTCTTCACATGTCTAATCAAATCTATTTGCTAGATTTCGACGACAACACAAAGGTTTGAAATTAAGGGCACCAGAACCACCACTTGGAATGATCCGGGATGGACCATGATGATGGGCGGCGTGTGGGAGGTATTGAAGAGTCCCGTGGATGAATAATGTTATGGGGAGATCCGAGCCCAATGAGGTTCAACGACAAGACGCCAGCCTAAGCCAACCCACTGCTATGACATCCGAGGAGAGACTTGTCCGACTTGATACGAGCATTACATGAAGATAACGAGCAGCTGTTTTCGGCCGAGGTGCAGGTTGGAACGGTTCTGACACTCCGACTGGATGACCTATCATTCGCTAACCACAACTAGTCTTGCTGACCACAGTGGATCCGACCTAACGGGTCGGGTCGGATACCGCTCGGACTTAAAGACTGCATTCTTTATTCTATGGTCGGATGAGCCAAGCCGAGCGGATGCGTAATGACGTACGCCAAATGCAGAAGTTGGCATAACTAGTCGTGACTTATAACTTCGTCTACAGATACGCATTACACGATACACAATCATTAGATTATGGGCAATATCTCCATGATCCGGGAATTCCCATGATCGTGCCTAGATTGTCTGACCAGGACCATCCCACTATCATGTATAAATAGAACATGACATCACATCTACAAGTACGCGATAACAAACACTCTCTCTTCTACTCTGTACTTAGACTCCGATTCCTTTGGCTTGACTTAGGCATCGGAGGGTCCACTAGCTTACCCAGAGTTACCTTTGCCAGTTCCCTTAGTGCAGGTTCAAGAGGTGATACGTTGAGGTGAAGAAGACACGGAGGGAACGCCGATCAGATTTAGACATCAACAAATAAAATTATCGAAAATGTATGATATGGTAGAGTCAGAGGGGCCGAACATGACGAGGCTATTTCTCCACGGTACACATAGCAGGTCAATGTATCAACAATGACCTTCCACCTAATGGACCCCACTATGGATTGAAAGTAAATATGCATGTATTCTATCAATCTCATCAGGTGACATGGCCTTTGAAACAACGACAAGAAATAAAATGGTTAACTGTCAATATGAAAATCTAAATAGACAGCCAGATTGACACATACCCCTGCCACGTGTACTCAACACGTGGAGAAATGGGCCTCGAGGGGATAGGGGATGACATACCAAATCCCCAAATTGGACAAATACCAACCCTAGATATTCAAGAGTTTCTTTCTTTTTAATTTTTATTTTTATTTATTTATTTTTTTGGTTGTTGTCGTGAAATTCGTTGTAACCATATATTTCTTGGCCACTAATACAAAGGGTTTCTATCATCCAATCAAGGGATCGCTAAGGGATTCTTTTTCTGCAATGAGACAAATCAGATCAGCAGTTTGGATCATTGAATCATGAATCCCACATGCAGGAACTTATTCCGAATCACCAACGTGGATGTGTGCTGATCAGAGAGACTCTTAATTCCTCAGGGGTATGATCACGTACGTTTCACCGATCTGTGTGGGACCCACTGTTGATACAAATGCTGTATCCAAACCGTGCATCTAGTCCACCTCCTCATGGTAGCCGTTAATACCAATAATAATTCCAATAAAAAACTCAGACGGGACACGCCACAGGGAGGAATTCATACTCATTCGTATAGCTTATATATTCACTTCTTGTGGCCCACCTAAAATTTTAAGGACTTGATGAGTGATGATCTAACTGAAGTTATGGCCCTTTGTAGAGTGGAATGGTGGAACACGGTTCATGTAGTCGGCCCCAATTACTTGTGATGAGGATGGTGCTAGTGAAGCTGATGCATGGGTTGGATTACATATATAAAATACGGCGGCGGTGGTCTGGAACTTTCAATGGTGAGTGTCCCCTTCCTAATTCCCCCATTTTCTCATTTGATGTGGTGGGGGTGCATCCAACGGATAGGATGGATGAAATGGTACTCACATATCACGGTGGGTCCTACAGAGCTCCAGGGCATGTTAATTGCCAATTTACCATGCGTTTGAACGCATGTGATCGTTGACAGAAAAGAAAATACCGAAGAATGGTAAAGAGAAAAAGAGGAGTTACGGAGTCCTATCAATTTTGGGGCCATGGCTCAGTAATCCAAACCGTTGATGCAATGGGCCCCACCATGGATAGAGGATGCTCCAAAAATCAGACTGCACACTCGTGATCTTTTGGAAAGGTTGGAAAGCTTCAACTAAAACATTTCTTAAAGACAGGCATTCATTGAAAGGTCTGTCCAATTTTTTTTTTTGAATATTGTGGTGCCAGGAGGAGACATGTTAAATACTAAGGCTTTCTCAGAAGATACACGGACTCCCGACTAGAACTATACTCGGGCGGTATGCAAGCCAGACATTCGTTGGCTGTATTGTTTATTCTCTCTCTCTCTCTCTCTCTCTCTCTCTCAGACACGCCCACACCATACGTGCTCATACACACACCACTGGCACTCGATCTGATGATCTGAGCGTTAAAACAAAGTCTGCCTACCATGGAGGTAGATCCTGCTCATGTTCTCATTGCTACGATATAGAAGCTATTGTATTATAATCATGTTTCATTGATGGTCCCTACTTTTAAATCCTTAGATTTGAATAAGCCTTTCAAATATTCTTCTTCCTACACAGTAATTCGTTTATTGCCCAGGTAGCATAGGATCCAGACCATGAACGGTTCAGATCATCTTAATCTTCACACATGCAAACGCCATCTATTCCACGACATGTATTAATAAATATGAGAGTCTGCCATTGAAACTCAGACCTGGAGATATAGGCTGCAAATATCCCCCAGGTTCGGTGTAGATTCGGCAAGACTAATTCGTTCACGAGGAAAACAATGGAAATGATAATTGCTTGGGTCGCATGTGGACGCATGGCATATGTACATGATGTAGAGCAAGTTAAGGTGAATTTCACGGCTACAGTGGACCACACAAGGTCCGATTGAAGACAGAAGTAACCCAGACCCTCAGGCATATATGGCAGAATAGGATAAGTTAGTCCACGTGACATACATGGCTTTAGGTAGGAAAAGCTACTATAGTCGATCAACCCGAGTTGCCATGTCCAATTTGTGAGATTCCATTACATTACATTGAAGGTTGAAAATTCATTTTATTTTCAGTTTTATTATTTATATTAAAATTTTGTTCAATCATAACTTTTGATTTATTGGGTTTTAGAACGTGTTTGGGCGGTTGGATTAAAAGGGATTTGGTGGGATGGGATTCAAAAAAATATAATTATTACCCATGACAGAGATTGTCCTCTGTTGGCATGGGATAAGATTAATGCTATTCTTTGTTGATAATATGGCTGTACATTGAATGGATATACCAATATCATTTCAAATTATTAAGAATAACATGCATGTGTTATATTTAAGCCGTTCATTTGTTTTGTAACCTCATGTTATGGCGTGGGCCTAAAAATAAGATAGATCTAAAACTTATGTGGCCCCAAAGAAATTCTCAACTGTAAGTATTCAATCCCCATTGTTTTCTATGGTAGGGTACACTTGAGCTTTAGATTTATTTACTTTTTTGCCCATACTCTAAAATAATCTCAAAAAATAGATAGACAATGTGGATATAGCCCACACACATCATAGTGGGACCTACACAACTTGCTAACATTGAGTGAAATTGACACAAACCGATGCAATTCCATATAATCGAATTTCACGCTTTTCCATTCTTTCCAAACATGAAGTGGAATTGGCACGGAACTCCCACCTAATCCCTTCTCCGCCCAAACACGCCCTTAGGAGTTGTGCCCGACGTGAAAATGGCTTAGAAAAATTAGGCAGGGATGCGGAATCAAAGGTAACGGTTTTTATTTATTATTTTTTTATTTTTTTTACACACACGAAAGAATAGTCTATACCAATGATTGGAGCTTTTTTAGTATGTTAGATATGGACCGCCAATTTCCTTAATTGGACGGTTAGGATCACCGAATCAAAAGTGTGACCAACCTGATGGATGTTCTAGATCAATGATCCTGTTGTCTATAGTATGATCAATATGAATATGAACTATCAATTTCCTTTATAAATTGATCTGATGGTTAGGATAATCCAGCCAAAGTGATCCTTAAGAGAGATGGACAATCAAAGATGTGACCCGCGTGATGGAAGGCCAAGATCCATGATTAATGGAATATTTTTCGTATAATAAATATGGACCACCATTAACCTTGCAAATGATTGGACGGTTAGGATCAAGCAACCAAACTGATTTTTAAGAGGGATGGCAATCAAAGGTGGGACCTACACAATGGATGGTCTAATTAGTGATTGGATTTTGGCATGTGGCCCATCCACATGGTGGCCCACCACCATTCAACGTTTGCACATCCAATTGAGAATCACCATCACTTGAGAAGTTGTCCACACAATGTTGTTAATTTCCCACAATCTAAGTCATTTGTTAGTGTAATTTTAATATCATGCCCCATCCATGAGGGGGTCCACCGTTTGAACGGTTTGAATTGAGGCGAAGTAAAAGCGTGTGTGCGCACGTGTATGGATATCCATGCTCCACTAGCGCATTAAATAATTCCTCAAATAAAAAAAAAATAAAAAATGAAAGAAATGTAGGTGGTCCAGGGGAGTAATAATTCACGTACTTTCACTGGGGGAAAGCATGGTGGGCCCCATCGTTTGCTCGTTTTTCAACGGCTAATATGGACCAGTCTCCGTGAACTACCAAACACTGCCTCCAATCAATAAAGATTGTGGTATTCGCTCTTTCCGTACCTCTCCACAAAAGAGATTCCCCACCTAAACAATCACCGGCCTATTTCAATGATGGAAAGGGGCGGTACGTGCACCGAACACGTGGCCCACTTGTGCTGCTTGGGACTATAGACCGAGTGGCCCCACCACGGATAGGCCACCATGCGAAAATTGGTATGTCATCTGCAACAGACGGTCAAAAATTAAAACACTAATGGGGCCCACTTTGGACGGGCCTCACTATGAGGATCACACTGTTCAAATCTGCCCCATCCATTCATCAGGTGTGTCAACACAATACAAGGTAAGTGATGTGTCGACGTGCTCAGTCTAGGCAGGGGCTGTGTGGGGCCACCATGATGTATTGCTGGGGATAAAAAATGTCCTTTTTTTTTTTCCATGTCATTTCTTGTATTAGCTAAAAAATGAAACAGACCCAAAACTTAAGTGGACCCCACAATGGGGATTAAATGCTTACCATTAAAAGCTTCTCGGGAGTTTCAGAACTTTAGGTCAAGCTTATGTTTGTCCTGTTCTTGTTCCTTCTTCCCGTCTGAATTAGCTCTGGACCTTATGAACAAACTGGATGATAAATAAGCATTTTAATGAGCCTTAGAAAGGTGTGGCCGGGCTCACTTCATTGTGAAATCTACCTCATCTTTACTTCATATTTTCAGAAAATCTAGAAAAAATGGTGTGACAGCCTGAATAAAATCCATACATTGGGTCCTTAACTTATGCCTTAGTGGTAGACACAAGAATTTCAATACAAGGCTGTAAGTTCGAGTACCCATTGTCGTGAAAAACCACTTTGGTGTAAGTGAGTGGGTGTGTGGAGTGTGAGTGGTTGTTGAAGGGAAAAAAAAAAAAAACAAAAATCCTTAGTCAGAACTAGGTTCGCTCCAATGACCCAAACCATTAATACGATGGGCCTCACTTTGAATGGGTAATGAATGGGCAAAACCAAAATGAGACGGTCCACATTAGGAAAGAAGAGTTAAATAATCAAGGGTTGAAATATTCCAATGTATCTATTTATCTTTGTCAGCTCTCCTCCATTAAAGCAAACTTCTATTTCAAATATCAATTCGTTGTTGGCTATGAAGGAATTAAAAAAAAAACAAAAAGAAAAACAAAAGCTGAAAAGAGAGTGATTGCGCGCTTTAAAAAATGACTTCATACAACAGTCATGGATTTCCTTTTTAGGCACGTGGACATGCATAGTTGCATCTGCACTCATGTATCAAGTGGGCCTCGTGGTAATCATAATCCCCAAAAGATTCAATGAGCATTTTGTGAACCACTCGATTAGTGGATTTGATAGATCTTGGAATAATGAATGATGATGAATAATTTCTTAATCCCTTGGCAAGGTGAAAAGTTCTAGTTGAATTTTTGGTGGAGAATCCATGTTCTATGTTATAAGGTCATCCTATAAATTTTTGTTGAGAATGATTCTCCATGAAAATGACTTTGGAACGTTGAGAAGTAAAATTTTAATGGCTTATATTGAAAACCAAGAGTCAAAGGTTAGATCATCAATGAGGCATTTCAAGCCTAGATTTGAACCACTGGGTCGAGTTTACTGGCCAAGCAAGTCAGGCCTATACAAAATATTGATTTTGCTTAGCCTAGTGCTAACACATAAACCAACACTAATGGTTAGAAGAACATAGCTTCTGAAAGGTGTTAATGAGGAACGAATTATTCATATCATCATTAGAGGTGTACATGAGTTGAACTGAGTTGAGATTTAGCTTGACTCGGCTCGGTCACTTGCTGACCTCAGCTCGAACTCAGCTTGGCTCGGTCCTTGAGCTTGACTAGCTAGCTCGGCTCGATTCGGTTAGCAGCTCGGCTTGGTTTAAGCCGTAAGCAACA
Organism: Magnolia kwangsiensis; assembly: GCA_037074715.1. Lineage (NCBI taxonomy): Eukaryota > Viridiplantae > Streptophyta > Magnoliopsida > Magnoliales > Magnoliaceae > Magnolia > Magnolia kwangsiensis. Next base: position 107,581,215 of record CM073581.1, read on the forward strand.
TAAAAATCAAGAAAAAAAAAGATATTTATTTCATATATATACCTTCCTTACCACCGGCCACACTTCATTGAGTCATTTCATCAAACACTTGGTGAGCAACAACAATATCAAAGTAACCGAGTCACTGAACTGGGTTCGATCCAAGTTCAATTCGAGTTGGGTTCGATCTGAGTTGAGTCGAGCTCGGGCAAGCTCGAACTCGGTACGAAATTTTTTTGAGCTAAAAAAATTAGCTCCGCTCGGCTCAAACTAAGTTTCGAACCAAGTCGAATTGAGCTTTTTCAAGTCCAGTCGAGCGAGTTAACCAAGCTAACTCTGCTCGTGTACAACACTAATCATCATCTAAGATGCAATGTGGGATGAAAACCTATTGTGTATGGTACTATGGTGCAAACAATGTATCTTATCCAAGGATTAAAAACCCCTTTATAACTCCTAATGTAGAGTGGGCCACATACATTTTCTTAGCATAGCTGGACTTAAAGAAGACGGAACGAAAGCGGATGTGATTTGTCAGTTTCGGGCCTAGGCCTAGGCCTATATAAGTAGAGCTGGGCAGAATCTGACTTGATACAACGGATCCAACCTGATCCAATCCAAACTGAAGGCCAGGATTGGGTCGGATCGAGTAGGCCCACTTAGATCCGATCGTACATCGGATCAAGTTCGGATCAGTGGTCGATTCTGACCGATCTGATCCGGAATCTGATTTGATTGGATCCGATCCGATCTGGTCAGGTCGTATGAAGTTAAAATAAAGTCGTTAGATGCTTGCATCTTTAACCGTTGAAAAATAAAGGGCTGAGATTAAACCATTTTCCAAAAGAGATGACGTGAGGGTAGTGGCGAGTGGGTGGTGCATTGATGAGGCCTACGTTGGGTAGGTTTACTAGACCTTGAACCTGGTTCGGAAGCGGATTGCGTACTAAGTTTATTGAGTAAACTCTGTGGGCCTAATTGTCATTCATGCAATTTATCCACTCCGTCCATATCTTTTAACAGATAATTTTAGGGCTTTATCCCAAAAATAGAGTGTATCCAATCCTCAAGTGGAGCACACCACCAGAAATAGTGTGAATTGAACATCTACCGTTGAGAAATTATTGGAGGTCAAAGAAGTTTTAGATCAATCTGATATTTGTTTTTTCCTTTCATTCATGTCTTTATAATCTTATGAATAGGTTGGATGACAAATAAACATCACTGGGGCCTTATAATGTTTTCAAGGATGGAAATCAATACTTTTTACTTTTTTCAGTAGTATGGTCCACTTGAGATTTGGATATGCATCAATTTTGGATTCAACCCCTAAAATGATCTGAAAAAATGAATGGACGGCGTGGATAAACCACATGCATTCATAGTGGGCCCAATAGAGTTTACTCAGTACGATAAACTACATGCATTCATGGTGGGCCCAACAAAGTTTACTCAGTACGATAAACTACATGCATTAACGGTGGGCCCAACAGAGTTTACTTAGTATGATAAACCGCATGCATTCACGGGTTCACTACAATTTGATTTCATGTGCCACACACTAGCTATACAACTAATGTAGATACGTGTCGTGTGAAGACAAGTGTCGACGCGCCTCGAGCTCTAAGTTGTACAAACGGCTCAAATGAGATCAAAGTTACATGGCCCCACCATAACGTTTATTTTCCATCTAATATGTTAATAAGGTTAAAAATACATGGATGAAGAGGAAAAACAAATTTCATATTGATTCGAAATTTCTTTGATCCCAAAAGGGTTTCAATGATAAACGTTCAATCCCCCACTATTTTTTGTAGTGTGGTCCAACTGATCTTTATATGTCTTATTTTTCTGCTCAAGCCTTAAGACGAGCTCTCCAAATGGATGGACGGTTTGGATATAACACATACATCATGGTTCGACTCACAAAACTTGCTGATGTCAATACACCACCAGCCAATTTGCTTCTGGTTCCATGACTTGTATTCCACGTCTCCACCCACTTCTCTTTGAAAACGGATTGGCTACTCCCCCTGCCACCAGCCCCATAGCAGGTGGTCAGTGCTCTGTGAGACCCACCATGATGTATTTGTTTCATCCATTCTGTTCACCCACTTTTAAATATCTTTTTATGGCATTATCCTAAAACTGAGATGGATATAAATCTCAGGTACAACACACCATAGGATAACAATAGTGATTGGATATCCACTATTAAAATCCTCCTAAAGCCCACTGTATTGTTTTTTTGACATCCAATTTGTTGATTAGGTCATAAAGGACCAGATGAAGGGAAAAAACAAAGATCATTTTGATCCAAAACTTTTATGGCCCCAAAAAGGTTATTAATAGTCGACATTCATTCAACACTGTTTCCTGTAATGTAGTCCACTTGAGATTGGGATATATCTAATTTTTGGTCTCATACTATAAGATGATATGTAAAAACAGATGAACCACATCGATGAAACACATATATCATGGTGGGGCCCACTGTGACACCCTGAATTTCGAGGGTCGAGCAAGGCTCTACTCCTGAGAATCAAAACATCACTTATGCAGTATGGATGATGATATTTAGATTCCATCCATATTAATGAGTTAAGCATGAGTGAGATTATACTAAAACAATATATCATATTCCGGATATAATTAAACTAAGCAAGCGGAAGTCTGAAGTATATGTATTTAAGTATATAAGTGTTTCACAACCTCTAGAGTATGAGTATGTATTCGAGTTGAACATATACATGTATTGTTTTAAAATGTATAAAACGTGAAAATGCAAGATGTCCATTTAAGCCAAAAGTCCCAGTGTTTCCTGCGTATTAGCACGAAGTCTACATGACCCGCCCGAGAGCTGAAAGTAGGAGAACTCCTCCTCTTCATCCGTAAAGTCCTGCTCCGATGCATAGACTTTATCAACACCTGCATGTAAACCAGAGTCTGGTTAGTGTTTTAAAACACCGTCCTAGGGTGAGAGTGAGTGATCAACTCAGTGGTACTATAAGACAAAGGTTAACATGTTATCAAGTCAATCAAGCAGTAACGATAAAAAAAATATAACAATCACTTCTTAACTACTCTTGTTAATGCAGGAATGGAGTGCAAGTAATGATGTATGCCCTCGAATCGAAGCTCCCTCATAAGCAACTCCGTCGCGCATGACATCACTGCCTCCCGCGTAAACTTCATCGCCTTTAAAGCACATCTTAACTAATGTAATGCGATGCATGGTCGTGTTAGCCGAGTATCTAATTAGACTTATTCATACAACAGATTTGAAAAACTAGGGTACTTTCTTTTATGTCAATGACCCGAACCGAAGGATCTATCTAGGTTCGTCACTCCTAGTTAAGCATATACGATAGCCAAGTTGTAGGGCATCACTCTTAATGCAAAGTAATCGATAAGCAGATTCAAGAGTTTATACTCGCGGTCACAACGGGAGGCTCGTTATCTCAGCGTAGGCCGACAGTTCGAACACAGTGTCTCATGCCACCATGCCCGACTTACGAGTCTTGGTTACCCACTGGTCACTACGGGGAGGTTTGTCACCCCAGCGTAGGCCGACAGCTCGAACACGGTATCTCATTCCACCATGCCTGGCTCATGAGTCTTAGTGGATCGTGGTACCATGGTTAAAGTGGGTCTTTACATTGGTGAGGGGTACCTTAGATTCAAGTAGTAGTGTCCATACATGCTAAACACACAATAGGTCAATCAATTTATTAGACAAGTTCGATTGGTATAAGCATACTCTAACTTAATTGACAAGGACCGCATAAGCGCCCCCTGTGGCCTAACCACTGTCGACATTCATCGTGCGACCCAGATTCATCGAATATATCTAATGTGGCGAGACTAATATGGCCACTTGAACGAGGACTGTTACCGATTGCCTGGAATACGATGTAGCCCCAATCTTACTCAGATGCAGCAAGTAAACACATGTGATAATCGTTTCAGCATTTGACAAACAATCCAAGTAAGTTCTTCATTTGAGCATTTCATCCGACACATTGTTCATGTCCCAAACACTTTCATTTTATCAATAATTTGCGTAGAGACAAGCATGATTACATGAAAGAAACTATACATATGACTAAGGTGATTAAGAATCCTATCTTAATACTCTTAACAAATACAAATCATCAACATTTTCTTATTCAGACAATTTATCAAACAATTAGACTACACTTCACCAAATACATATACTAGGTTAGTTACAACATATATTTTAGCAATTTCTTACATAGGGAAGTCAGCATACATATGACAATGATGAATCCTAAATCAGTAGTCATGCAAGTACAAAACATGTTTACATGTTCATTCAAACATTTCAACAAACACATGGGATGCACCTTTTGTTTAACATATTTCATAATGTATAATATATCGAAATCGGCTTATCTACGTCAATATGATAACAATCAAGTTAGATATAAATCATTAGCTAATATTGAAAGCATTGAAAACCATAACCTAAGCGTTTATAGTCCGCACCTTTCATCGGAATACTCGATTTGAATTGTACGTTCCTGAAAATGTGACGTCAGACACCTAAATAACGAAATAGGTTAGCTAGTTTGCTGATTAATCAATCTGGATCTCTACAACGATATTAGGGTTAGGTTTTCTTACCCAAAATCCTAGCAAAAATAGATTGTGTAGCCAAATGGGGAGGTGATTCGGTGCATGGAGTTATGGGAGAAGATTACTGCGATAATGTCCCAAAAGTCTTCTTCTCTCTTTCCTCTTTTCTCTTCTTTTCTTTCTCTCTCTTCCTAAGGGTTTTGGAGAAATTCGTATATGAAAGAGGTAGGGTGATACAAGGGGCTATTTGTAATCCCAGAAGTGATGTAAATGGCCCCTGGGCTACTATATACATAGTTTATATCCTTTGGGCAGTTGTTTTTGACAAACAGGGCTCATAGGGAGGCCCACTACTCACCTATGTCATAGGGTAAGTTCTCTGACAATAGATCTATGCCAGGATGTGATTTTGGTGCGATCGGATAAGCCGATCGATCGTAGAGGACCCGTGTCAGATCAACAGTCATACTTAATCAAGTCTACAAATATACGGATATGTGTAAGAAAATTTTTCTTTTTCATGGATGAAGTTTGGTCAGAAACTGACAGTCCAAAATCCTCAATTTTGCGTGTGAGCGAATAACTCAATTCATTTAAGTTTCATTTCATTTTCTAAAGATATTCGCATTTCTCACACACTTCACTCAGGGTTCAAGTTGTACATTTCTAGACACCATCTGGGCTTGATTCCTAAGATATTTGTCAAGCCTAGTAAGACGGACATAATCCTATAGTTTCGTAGTCATCGGACTCTCGAAGTGCGGTCTAGGTCCGATACAGGGTTTCAATGTACTCCCAAGAGCGACTGGCTCTTGGGATTTCTTCTAAGTCTTTAAGTGACATTGAATCAGTGGTATTAATGGTTTTAAGCCTTCTTACTTGTGAAAATGGTGGCCCGAGCTAAATTCACTGATTATTTAGTTTAGTACTTAATTAATTTCTGTCTAAGTTACGATAGGACACAGTTCTTAAGTAGTTCTGCCTAATGTGGAACTGGGGCCCTTGTACGAATTTTTTCAAGACGTTACACCCACAGAGCACCGACCACCAGCCATTGGCTGGTGGCAGGGGGAGTAGTCAATCCATTTCCCTTCTTGCTCCTCTGCCATAATCCCTTCCCTCCTTACCAAGTAGGTTCATATTCAAACCGTACTCAACCTGATTCGACTCAGTTTCCCTGACCGAGTCGGACTCGATTCGGATAAAGCCAACAGTGCATTGGATCAGATTGAGTCAGCTGACCCGAACTCGACCCCGGATCGAAGTGAGTTCTGGTCAGTTACTTGAAAAATTCGAATCGAGTTGAGTTGAACCCAATCTGGTCTGACTCGACTCGATGCCCACCTCTATATATAAATCATGACTTAATTTGGCTCTGGGCATGTCTAGATTGAAGAATTTTAATTCAGGTATTGTTATAGGACACATAACCTATGATGTAACGAGTCTTGTTGGTTTTTTTAATGAGAAAATGCTTCATTCCGATTTAAATTACAGTTTTACGAAAAACATACTATTTTTAGTAAATTTTAATTTTGACATATCTTTTACTTTTTAGAGTTTTAGTATTTGCAATCTTTTTAAGAATTACTTCTAATTATGTTAGGAATCATCTAAAATAATAAAATTAAGATTATTTTTTTTAATTTTCAATAAAATTTATCATTTTGAGTAAATTCTAATTTAATCAAATTATAACTTTTAATTATGATTTTTTTTTTCTTTTTCTTCATAAGCCATATAAGTGAGAAGTCCAAGTATTATTGAATAATAAAATTTAAAATTTTTCTATTTTGTGTTTTTAAGAATAATCTTATGGATTCGAAGTTTTGCATATTTGAGACATTGATCTTCCTCATGCCTTTCCTTGCATCATTCCCTCGCTCTTTTCTTGTCTCCTCTTATATCAATCACCTTACTATCTCCATTCAGATCATAAGTTATTTAAGATATATTACTTATGGCACAAGTAACTTATCTTAGTTCCTATTTATTAAGAAGATGAGTATGTTTGGTAGACAGCCTACTTATCAACTTCTCATCTCTTTGATCTCCTCTTCAACTACTTGTGAAAGTAGAATAGTAAAATAATAATAATTAAAATGATTAAGTATTTTTAAGTAAAAAAGTTCCTGATGACTAATCATAAACCAAACTTGCTGCTGCAAGTAGAAAAGTAACCAAATCACTGTATCCAAATGGGCCTGCAGTGTTTTTCTTTGAGTCCGAGCTGTCCTCGATCTCCGGACCTTATTTCTCCTGGCCCATACGCAGAGTCTATCATTGCACCCCTAAAGTCAAAACCAAACAATTGGACTTATTTGTATACAGTGAGGTGTGATGATTTATACACATGCACTTAGAAATAGCACACTTGTGGCATTCCTCAAATCAAACCGCCCAAATCATTGGGCTAATCATTACCCTAAAACCAGGTTAACCTAACCACCCCAACCTCACTGTCAGGCATTATTTTGTTGGACCGTTGATTCACCGTCCATCAGATGTCCATGTATAGACACGTTAGGATATCGGTTTAGTGCAATTTTTTTTTATATATATAATTATTTATGGTCCATATAACTTGAGGGCCATGATTTGAACGTTTTAAATTGAAGGGAGAGTACACCATGAGGATAATTTCTAAATTCCTGCGTACGGATCATGTCTCTGCCAGATGATCACTCTAAATAGTTTCCCTTTGCATTAAAGAGAAGAGAGGTGAGATGTGGAAATATCGTTGAAAGATATCGAGAAAAAACTTATATACCATGGCAGAGTGGGTTGGATGATACACAGGCACTTAGAATTTATATAAGATCTACACGTGACATATGAATAATTCGAATTCAACCATTAATGTTCACTAGTTTAGATGCATCCCCAGTCAAATGTTACACTTGATTATCTGAGTATTAAGTTGTTAGGCGTTTGTTGGCCGGTCAGAAATGAAAAAAATTATATTTTTCACCAAACAGGCGTCCACAAAATAGAGCTTAGGGCTATTCAACTGTTTTTAATTTGTTTCTACTCAACGAAAAATTCCAATATCATCCAATGAATAAATGTCTATTTCATGTTTGATTTTCCAAACATTTGATAAATATACTGCAAGTGATTAATACTTATTTCACTAAGTAATTACAACGTTGTTATCGGTGTTTGATTTGGCACTTGCTTTTGTGAGCTATAAACCCAAGGAGATGGTGAAATATATGTGGGGGCTAACCATGATGTTGGTCTTATCCACACCATTCATATGTTATGCCAAGTGAATTTAAGGCTTAACTAAAAAATGAGGCTGATACAAATCTTAAGTGAGTCACACCACAAGATTTAGGAAATCGAATATCTACCATTAAAAACATATCGGTGCCACTGTTTCCTTTAGTGTGGGCCACTTGAGTATTGAATCAAGCTCAATTTTTGACTCATGCCTTAAAATGTTACACTAAAACTGGTGGAAGACTCAGATATGTAATATATATATCATGGTGGGGCTCAGAAATTTAAACCAGCCTTTTTGACTCTTTTCAAGACAAAAATGAAAGCGCATTTTCAAACTCGTGGAGTAATAATAATTACCGTTTCCCATTGCATTTACACGCGAACAGGCCTTAAAAGTTACACAAAAAAAGGTCATTCAAAAGATTTTCTTTACTTTAGGTCCTTTTAGCCCCACCTACTCTCAGGAACATGTGCCGATTGGCATGTGCCTACTACATTTAAGCTTTGTGAAAGTGCCATCATTTAAATCATTTGACCATCGTAACTGTTTAATTATGAATTGCAGCTGATACAATGTAAAGAAAACTAATTTAAAACATTTCAAGAACAAAATTACATTAAATGCATGATCACAATTGTGTTGCACATGAAAATGATGGAGAGCTCACGTAACTATTTTGGTAGACCATGACGGTAAAAGAACCCTATATACACTGAGATTTCTAAGTTTTGGAATAGAGTATTACAGATTGGAGACATCTGTTCTGACAACAGCCACCAAAACGATTATTGTACCATTCTTCATCCCATCTTTCTGCATAAATTAAATTAATGTGAATACCGAATATATGTCTCACATCTTTGAGAACCAACATGCAACCAATATTAGTCTTAACATGTACATCACTCATCCCCACAATTTTCAAAAGCCATTGATACCCATCCTTGCAACACTAAAGTCTCCCAACTTATATGTAAAGAAGTCTTTGTGAGGGGTAGCATGATATGAAGCATCGATGTCAACAACCCAATATGTATCTTGACGAGCGAGATTGAGACATACAAGTTCACAAGCTGAGAGTATAATAATTGTGACTACAACATTCAGGCCTTCATCTTTCGTTGTCGTTGGACCCAAAGAATTGCTTCATGGTAGATGATTTCTAATAATAATATTACCATCTAATACAACTGTAGTTGTGCCATTCACTTCTTATTTTTCCTTCCCCTTTTCTTTCTTCTTTTCTTTTTTAAACTTTTGGCACTTATTTTTTGTGGTGGCCTAATTATTTGTCACAATGATAACAATTAACATCCTTTCTTTGTCACACTAGTTAAGTTTTTTACTTCTACTTCTCCCACAATTTTCTATGACAAGTGTTTTTAATTGAGTGGAACCTAACGATTTCAGTCTTATTTCTTTATTCAACAAACTACATGTTACTTAACTCATTGTAACAACTCAATCTCGAGCAGAGTTACTTAAAGATACCACTAAGGTCTCCTAACTATTGATTAAAGAACTGAACATTATCAAGGCTTGTAACGCATCATCTACCATCATCTTCATAAAAGAGAGTTGATTCATAATACTTTAAAATTTTATTCAAATGTTTTACAATTAAGCTTCATTCTTTATACTTCAAATTTACAAGCTTTTTAATCATAAAAGCCTTATTGTTCACAGTCTTCCTTTCATACAAGCCTTCCATTTTCTTCTTTAATAAGTGTGCCGAAGTTTTTATAGACATGATGATGAAAGATGCTATCATCTAACCTTACTGAATAAACCCAATGGTTTTCATGTCCAGTTTCTTCAACTCATCATCGGTCATATCTTTTGGTTTTGTCCCAACATCTTTAATAGATGTGTACAAGTTCTTGCAATACAATAAATCTTCCATTCTAACTTTCTAAATCATTCAATTATTTCCATTCAAACTAACCATTCGACTTGTGTTAGGTTGTATAATTCACACGTGAAATAATTAAAAACAAATGTATAACTATGATATCACTTGTTGAGAAACCACACACATTTTCTTTTTATATGCAAATTAATGAATTAATAATATAAAAGATTTTGCATGGTTTCCACCTAGAACACACATGTGAGAAAAGAAATTTTAAGTTTGCCACCATTGTTCTGTTTTAATGGTGGTCATGCAACCACCTAAATCGTAGGGCCCACTGTAGATGGAGCATTGCTTGAAAGATGACACTTACCAAAGATTGCTAACCATATAATTCTCAGCCACCAGATGGAGGGCTGAAAGAAAATGTCCATCCGTGGTTATCCACTAAAAAAATACGGTTAAGATAATCTAATCAGTTTGATTTTTAGAACACTCAGATCCATAACTCAACTGGCAGACTGAGTGGAGATACCTCGTTTCAACACTTGGGGCATGTTTGGACAGGGAGATTAGAAGGGATTAGGTGAGATGGGTTTTTAAAAAGGTAATAATGGTTGTTGTCAAAGAATTGTCTTAATACCATGGGTTTTCTAATTCCATCAGCTCCTGTGCCATGGTGTTTGGATGGCATGGGAATGAAAGGTTTTTACAACTCCTATTCTGCATGATGTTTGGATGGGAGGTTTAGATGGCTTCGTTTTAACTCTCATCCCATAGGATGTTTGGATGAGAGGTTTCTACAACTCCCATACCGTATGTAGAATATAAATTTAAAACGAAAGTGGTGTGTATATACTTATATGTAGATATAATTGCTGGGGCTGTGTGGGGCCCACAGAGATGGGCATGACAAAGACACTCTGTTCATCTTTTTTCAAATCTGACAATCGGTCAGGACTTTAAAACTTAGGTGGGCCACATAAAATGAAATACTAGGAATAGAAACATCCACCGTTGAAAGCTTCTTGAAGCTGACAATGATGTTTATAGGAAATCCGAACCGTTCATAGGGTTATTCCAGTTAAATAAACAGTAGGCCTAAATATCAGTCTTTCAAAACGAATGAACGGAGTGGATTTGTCATGCCCATCTCTAAGGGCCTCACGCTGGCCCGTGCATAGGAATATCTCTTACATGGGGTCACAGTCGATCCACTTCTTGGACGAGCCGGAATATGGTAAATCCACTTTATGAATATTTGACCATTAACAAATTTCATCTTAACCGGTGGATTTGCATCTATAGATGGAGATGGAATTCTCCACGAGCTGATTGGATCTTACACACGTGCTCAACATCTCTGTTCCTGTAGTGTGTGCACTTTTGATTAGTATCCCACGTGCCAAGCATGTGTGGTATATCACTTTTTGAGACAATGAGTTTGGTGAAGCCTATTAAAAGGAATTCAACCAATGCACTATTAATAAACTTGCTTTATACATTACCATTTTTCAACTTTTAAAAGATGACTATATCTCTATGCAGATGTAATTACTAGTTATGAAAAAGTCCATAAGTAATTATGTTACAATCCATAGCATATTCAGCGCAATGACATGAGCTGAATAAAGAGAACTAAAATAAAAATTTCGAATATGAACTTTACAATGATCGCCGCATCATCGTTTTCATTTTCTTCATCACAATCTCTGTGTGTGTTAATGACACCTGTGGTTGGTGAACTACAGGTCGGTCTTGAGGACCGACGTAGTTGATGACTGGCTCGATTCTCATTGCAATGCTCACTACCTTTCAACACTGGACTCTCCCGGCCGTCTGGAATTTCATCTCCTTGTACGTTTGGGGAGTCACTTCTCCGACAGAAATCTGACCAATCTATAGATGCTTTCGCAACGCAACTGTAATCGCAAAAATGTGCCCTGGAATAGCCATCCACCTGTGCACAACACTCTTCCTAATTATAATATATTTTGGGTCTGCGACAAATGAATACGACATATACCTTCTTAGCCATCTGTACATTAACAGCACGAGGAGAGCAAATATCAGGATAATTATAACAACTTGAATATGATTGTGCATATTTGTGTGTGTATATATATATATATATATATATATATATATATATATATATATATATATATATATATATATATATATATATATATATATATATATATACTGATCGGAATAAATCATACGGCTGGCTATATTACATTCATTAGAGCACCTGACTCTTCTTTGGGATTTTAAGAACATACCTTTCCTTGGTGATAATTGGAACACCTGCAAAAGATATAATGCGTACATGTTGCATTAAAAACAATGGCATGTGTGTGAACAAATAATATACATCGCTTTATGCATCTTTAAAATGAAATTTCAGATTGAGCTAAATGTCAAACATCCATACACACCATTAAGCCAAACCATAAATAGTTCAAGGATTATAGTTATTACATATCTCCAAAATTCAAACCAAATATAAAAGTCAATAGTTTAAATGTTTTATCTTCCAAGCTGTCTCCACAGAAGGTACCTATCAAGAGCATAAGACACTAGCACAAGTGTCTACCTTGCATGCAGCATATATAAAACATCTAAAGTCATGGATCTGCACCACCAACGTTTTTCTGAGAATTATGGAGAATTTGTTTTAACCACTTCATGCAGCGTTCCACTCAGAGACTAATAAAGAAGGAAGCGAGTTATTTGTCTCTTGGGTGAATCTGCCCAACTTTGATAAACTCGACGTTGGTCAACCCCTCTACCTCTTTAAGGATGTCCAGTACTTTAGTGGTACGGTTCACTTCTTCTCCAAAACTAAAATTGTTCATGGCCTCGGCAACATGATTTAGAGACATCTCAAGTACGTCACAAGGATGAGTAAGACGCAGCCGCTTCGAAGTAATACTACCGCCATTTTTACTCGCATAATCGGGTGTACGTTTGGGTGTACTTCGACCAGACTGATTTTCCTGGGACTGACTATCAAAAAATCGGGAATTCATCCCTGAGTCTCCTGAATTATCCGCGAATAGATCCACGCTATCTTCCAGATCCTCATCCCCATCTGACCATATTTGATTTAAATATCGTTGGACACGTGACGAGGATGCATCCAAATTCCTACTGCCTTGTGTGTATCTACCAGTCACCTAATCATCACCGATGATGACAGCTAAATCGTCCATCCTTTCGATCTGCTTTCCTCGGAGTCTTTCAATTTATGGATGAGACTACAAAAAGATTATGGGTAGATGAGTAACTACCATTCTCATTTTAATACGGATAATACAAGTATTGATGACATTTTAATAAGGATATATCAAACAATCCAAAGTTATGTCTTACCCTGAGATAGGCTTCCCATACTTCGTCTGGTGCGGTTACAACCTTTTGTTTGTTATCCCAATTGAAGCAGCTAGCAGAGAGCATATCTTTCACATCATTATAGCATTTCTTGTGATATTTCATACGATTCACGACGTTCGACCAATTCACGCACACATGAGTTTCTTTAGAAACTTGCTCAGCCACAGCTTGGTATGCTTCCCTTTTAAACCCATTGTCTGCTTTGCGTCCAAGGGTAATCTGTTCTAGTAACGTGTTCAACAAAACTTGATCAATCGCATTAGTCTACTTTATTTTCTGAGCTCGGTAAAATGGCTCAACAAGTGATTGAGTGAGTGTTGCATGAGGCGAACATCGCGTTGGAGGAGTTGGAGTTTTAATGGGTGATTGTGTAGGAGTCACAGCGGGACTAGACCACATATCCGACATCTGACCTATGAGTAATATACTAAAAATATGAGAACATGTGACATACGACTCACTTGAATACTTTAAAATGTGAAATTTAATCATTTCGTTCATAGTCCTAAAACAGATTTCACATTCCAACATTAAAGATTTTATATTCAATAGAGCACGATTGAAAGACTTCTACTACATTGCTTTTACATATAAGATAAAAGAAAAATATCAGTTTCTACTATTGCTGAGGGAGTCTGCCCACATTCGTTAGGCGATTGAATCGCGTGGTGTAAACCACGCATCTTTTTCCTGCTGAGTAACCTATACCACCCGGTGCCTCTCGTCATTTGCTGAAACGTCATATGGCGATGGATTACTTTCCACATTTTTCATATGTATACCAACACCACTTACATCTTGGAATGAATCACGTTCACCCAATATGAAGTTATGGAGCACCGCACATGCAACTATAATTTTCACTTGCGTTTCCATAAAATATTTTACCGCCGTTTTTAAGATTGAAAAACGACGTTTTAATACTCCAAATGTATACTCAATCACATTTCAAAGTTGTGCATGTTTATAGTTGAATAACTTTTTATAATTTGTGAGTGATCTCCCAGTATGATATTCTTTGAGGTGGTATCTGACACCACGGTATGGAGCCATAAAGCCCAAAGAATGCGCGTATCCCGCATCAACGACATAGTATTTTTCTATAAATAATTATTGTAGTATATGAAAATAATTATCATAAAAAAATATACAAAAGAGCTTAGTCGTAAGTGTAAGGGCTACCATTTGAGACATTTAAGGGATCATCGGATCATGTTAGAGCGTTATGTAACACTCGTGTGTGTAAAACAGAACCCTCCCAATCGGTTAAAATGTATATAAATTTCATATTAAATCTACATGCACCAAGCATGTTTTGGCATAAGAAACCTTTTCTATTATGGAAATTAGCTTGGTGGGTCATTTGTACGTGGACAGGAATGTGGGTACCATCTATTGCACCGATGCAATCCTAGAATTACATAGTCCAAATTGATTTTATTAGTTAATGTTACATAAGTAAATGACCATTATTCAATTTTCAAAGATACATAGTCTAAACTTTTACCTGAAAGTATGTTGACTGAAATGGATTTGATTGAATTTCAACAGGGATTTCAATAGTTGCCTGTTGAACTACAAAGGACCCGATTATGCACGTTATGTCCTACTGTGTGTAGGAATATCACCAATTGTTCTTTCAGGCTAACGTGTCATGTATCACGTAAAAAATTCTTCTCATGTAAATCATAACATAACCAAAAAAAATTTGTTCGCGTCATCCGCAGCTAAGTAATACAATCCCTATCAGAGGTACGAATAATAGAATTGATGAACCTCGCCCGATCTTCGTCTCCTATACGAGCTGGTCAATTAAACAAATACGTTCGACAATATTCCCCAATAGTAGTGACGCAAGTAACCGTGACAAGAATCACGATATAACAGCCCAGTTCATTCGCGTTCAGGTTTTTCATTTCCTAATAATTCACACTAAACATGAAATCAATCTTCCTCATATTATTCGTTTCATAAATTCATGTGATGTAATCATAGTTAATGTTGTTACGAAGTTGGATAAGAGTATGGAGCGAGCTTAACTTTCACTAGTAATAACAACCATGGAATACCAGTGGTTTCGCATTTAAGATTGGGATTTTAAGAAAATTACGCTATTTTGGTGATAACCACCGTACTCAGTATTGAAGATTAGATTTTCATCTAATACGTTAGCTAATCATAAATTGGGTCATGTTAGTTTTGGAAACTCCTAATTTCTTTTGTATGTATGAAATGTTATGAGACTTCTACATGACAGGAGATAGTGAGGATTGAACATGCTATTGAAAGATTTCTGGGGCTAAAAAATTTCTTTTCTATAAATGAAATGGAGCATTTATTTTTCTGGATCATGTTAGGACAAGGGTTAAAAAATGAAGGAGATCCAAAACTCAAGTGAGCTGCATGACAAGAGATAGTGATGATTGAACGTCCTATTGAAAGATTTCTGGGGCCATAAAAGATTTGGGTTAAGCTAATATTTTTTTCCAGTTCAACCTAGAAGGAATGAACTTATGAATAGTGTGGATGACATATAAACATTAGAAATGTACTTATGAATGGTGTGGAACGGGCCCACAAAAGTGGACCTACTAATTCAAATACTGTTTTATGAGGAGAAAATATGGAATATTAAGAGTTAACTATAAATTACCATTAAATTAATAACCATAAACAGTTTCAAAAATAATTCTTCAGTAATCAACACACAAAACAACTTTAAAAATTCACAATTTCATTTTTTTTTTTTAATAATGGAATGTTCTTTATCAGCCTTGTATATTTAAGCTTTGGCTGAATATTGAGAAACTTGATGGTCTTATTTGATACTCTAGCTGGATGCAAGTACATATAAACTCAAACAAAACAACCTACATTGTGGAACTCACAGCCATTGAGTCACAAAGTTAGAATGGTTGAACAATCCTAACCTCTGATTCTTACGTTTTCATTTTTAACCATCGAGTAAATATGTTGTGCATCTTTCATCAGACCCATTCATTAGGTGTGACTCCCCAGAAAAGTAGCTTAAAATTTGGGGGTAAACATTTCCTAACCGTTTCTTCCGGTGTGCCGCTCACCTGAGTTTTGGAAATATTTGTGCCATGTCCTTACATGATCTAGCATAACTGTGAAATGAGTAGATTTGTCACAAACATCCAATGAGCCCCACTTAAGTTCCCATGATAGGAAGTTCCTTCGGAAAAGCCTTTCTTTGGCAAACCAGCATACATGGAAAAAGGGGCAGCTGATTTTCTACCATACAAAAAGCTCTTAAAGGCTCAAAAATTAGCATAGGATCCCATATTTATCAGAAATATTGATGGGTTCTCTTCATATAAATCATTCCAAAGAACCAACGTAACATATTACTGAGATTTCAAAATTCTCGAGATATGGTTAAAAATCTCAGTTTTTTAAAATTTTCACAAAATTATTATGATTTTAACATTAAAATATTTAGAGGCTGACATAATTCAGTTTATAGTTTTAGATCCATTTTTAAAACTATTTAATAATCTATATATTAAAAATAGATGTTTTAGAATTTTATTTTTGCTAAGATTTTCTCAAGATAGTATCATGAGAAAGACATCAAATTTGAAAATCTCCCAATAAATTCTTAGGCTAAGAAATTGACTAAAATGGGGTTCGTCACTATGCAAACAAATTCAGCTGAAAATTCTAGATTAGTCAATGATATTCTGTGTGATTTCTTCATATATAACCACATCACAGAAAGAGAATGTCATATAAGAAGCTGATTCTTAATCAAACATAGCTAAGTTTAAAATCCTAAATTCATCAATGACATTAATGGATTTTTTTCTTCATCTAACTATGCCACATAAGAAGATATAGAGAGTTTACAAGAAGTAGGTACATTTTTTCAGTGGATTTGTTTGATGATTCATGAGATCTTTTTTGACTTTTCCCATTTCAAGTCTTGAATGTATCTCCTTTGTTAACCGAGCTTCAAATTCTGAAATAGGTTTGATGTAGTTACGAGTAGGGGTGCACATGGTTCAGTTCAGTCCAGTTTTAGGGTGAAATCGGAACCAAACCGTTCCCTACGGTTCTAGGATTTTTGGAACTGGAGCCGGACCGTTAGTTCCCTAGAACCAAACTAGAATCGGACCATGAAAACCGGTTCGGTTCCAGATTGGTACTAGGCTTTTTAAGTAGGTCAGAAAAGAAACACAACTGCTGTCTATATATAAAGGATAAAGGCCAAAGATTTGATGGCTGGGGTCGAACGATCTTGGATGTTTTGGAATATGGTCCATAAACGGTGGTCCCATTCATATCAACTGTTTAGATCATTAAACCATCAGTCCCACATGCCCAAACAAAAAAGTCCAAATATATTGGGCAAAACCTTTGCCTCAAGGGTCATGTTATGTCGTTCCAGATTCCATATTTCTAATGAAAAGCTGAGATCAAGTTCAACACCTCTGAGTGATATGGTAGAGCTGGAGAAGTGGAATGCAGTAGATCCATCTCTTTGTAGTTCACATAATAGGATGTTATGTTGATAGGGACTGTTCATCTAGTGGGTCTCATTATGGATGGCCAATGTTATGAAAATAACTATAACAGACGATCATAGTTGTCAAATTTCTTCACTTTCAAGCACTTTAATGTTGACCATTAATCACTTCTCCTCTCTGTCATTGCTTTGAAGGTCACTTTTTAGATGCCACTTTGTGTATTCTTGAATCATTTACCATCCTTAACAGGGTCCACTAAAGCTCGAATCCACAGTTCATGTCACGGTTCGGATCTATGGTTTAGATCAACAGTTCGAATTAATGGTTCGGTTCGGTTATACAGGACCCTAAACTAGAACCAATCCGTAATCTACGGTCCTAGGAATTTTGGAACCGGAACCAGACTGTTAGCACCCTAGAACCGAACCAAACCGGACCGATCTAACGGTTCTGGTCCGGTTACACAGTTCCAACAGTTCGATGTGCACCCCTAGTTACAAGGGGAAATAATCCAATAGGAAAGCGGACAATTGCTGGGAGGGTTGTGAAAGAAAGCTATGGTGCAGCCAAGCAGCAACACACTTTGACTATAAGACTGATTGCATTGAGCTAAAGATATTGTCTTAAACCCATATTCATTTGGTTATCATTGTTTTTGTGATTGAGAAGGTAGAAATACTATGGAGCAAAGGAGTCAAGACATTGCCACCATTATTTTCTTTGCTCGTGTAGGGTCGTAACCTCTACAGATTAAAGACTTTTCGATAGGTAAGAATTGGTCATTTTCAGATGAGCCAGTAGTTTTGGCCTAGGCCTTATTATATGTCCTTATGCTCTAATCTTTTGACATGTCAGCGTTGGAATGATGAAGCAGAAATATTAAAAGTTTTGGCTGAGAAGCACAAAAGAGGAGCAACAATAAGGCAAATCAGAGCAATCAAGAAAGCAAGATCTGCAAATGGAGGTTTGTTAACTTGCTCCCATAGTATGACCATTTTGTTTTATGTTTTATTGAATTCAATCATTGAATAAATGATAGAGTTTCAGCATTCATTCATGGATTAACATGCTTGTCGAGGCATCTTCCCATGTGATGTGCACACGCAGTAAATGAATGGTGGAAATGTCAGTCAATGGCAATTTCATTTAGACATGCCTGTGCATGAGAAATCTACACGGATCACATCAGATGGAGAATGCATGCATTTAATCGTGATAACTGCATGAAGCGATGCACTGACAACTTTAATGAGCAAGCCATCTTCAGTTTACAACACTGAAGCTCTACCACTAAGTTATAGGAGGATTAGAGCACATTGTTTCAACTTTGATTAACCTACATCTGCATGAGTTTGATTATGAAGATATATGCATGCCCAGATACGCACTGTGGTTTGGAAACTTAAAAAACTCAACCCAACTCAACTCGCCAGAAAGTCGATCAGATTTCATCATTAGTTTAAAAAAAAAAAAAACTATTTGATCATGACTCAGCAAAGGCTTGTTCCAATGTCAGTTGACTTGGTCAACTTGACACTACACAAATGGACAAAACTCAGGAAACCTTGATAAATCTCAATAAAAGTTGCCAATAAAACCTTGATAATATTTTTAAATTCAAAATATGAGTCCATGTGTTCAAAAAAAACTCAACCAAGCTACTTGATTTGAAAAACTTTTGAGTTAAAGAGTTGAGTTTTCAATTTTGAAAGTATTGATACCCCCTCATATTATTTGAAGCACTTCACAAGAGAAAAATGTGGAGTCCTAAATTGATACACCCTCATGTATGTCATGCCCATTCATGGTTCCATTAAGGATACTTGCCATAGACAAAAGAACACCTGATCCATGAAACAAGAAATTTGAATATCAGGGGATCACTTTCAAAACTTCTGCATAGCTCTGTTTAAAATTTCTGTGAAATAACTGGGTAATGTTGGAGTATTAAGAAATTTCAGGAATAATGTATCCTCAAATTTTTTGAACAAGGGATAAAGCTGGAAAATGTTTGTCATTCTTTGGAATTTCTCCTGTGGTTAGGAAAGGGCTTTCATGGATCCTAAATGTCTATCAGTCTATTCATCAGGTCGGACAACTTCTATGAAATAATACTACATGGTTGAATAAAAAAGGCCAATTGTTTGATCAGACATACTTGTGTATCTCATCTGGCGAGTGGACTGACTTGTTTTTTAGACCATTTGATCATCATGGTTGGGCCCATCTTTTGCATACCTATAGTGTCTTGCACGTATAACAAGTTCGCAAGTTCGACACTGCTTGTATGTTAACCTAGCCTAAAGTCACTCTAAAGCCAATCATGATTTACCCAAAGCTAAGCTGATCGATTTAGGCCACAAAATGAACATATCCCTTTGCGACCATGAGAGAACCGTATTTTCAATTCAAGTTCTTGTTAAGTTTCAGCAAAAAAAAAAAAAGAAAAAAGAAGAAGCTCAGTATTTGGGTTGTATGGATGTGAGAATCACTTAATCAAATCTGCTCTTATGTATATCTATAGAAAAGAAGAAATAATATAGCAAAAAGAAAATACACACAGATTTACATGCTTCGGCCACTAGTGTAGCGATCCTACGTGCACGGGAGAAGAGGATGAGAGATATTCTTATTCATGGTGACAATGGAGATTACAGCCATAATTTATAATGACAATGGAGCAACCTATTTTAGCAAAAAAATAACTGCAGAGAATCAAATCAACTATAAATAGAAAAAAATCCACCCAAAAATCTCTCTTCTCCACCAACACTCCCCCTCAAGTTGGTGCGAAAATATCGATAGAGCCCAACTTGGACAATATCTCTTAAAACTTAGCAGCAGGTAGTCCCTTAGTGAAAATATTCGCTAACTGTTGGTCGCCACGAACAAAAAGAGGGAAAATAATATTGGCTTGTACATTTTCTCGAACGAAATAACAATCCACCTCAATATGTTTAGTCCGCTTGTGATAAACTAGATTTGAAGCAATGTGCATTGTAGCCTGATTATCACAGAACATTTTTGTTGGTTGGGATGAACCAAAACCCAAATCCTACAATAAGGCCCGGAGCCAAATAACTTTCCTAGTGGTTGAAGTCATTGCTCGATATTATGCTTCTGCACTTGATCGGGCAACAACATTCTGTTTTTTACTCTTCCATGTTACCAAGTTACCTCCAACAAATGTACAATACTCTATTGTAGATCTTCGATCAACTGGACACCCAACCCAATCAACATCAGTATAAGCAGTTATGGAACTGTGTCCATTTTTATGCATCCATATACCTCTTCCTGGAGAACCCTACAAATACTGTAAAATTCTGTTAACAACGTTCATGTGATTAACTCTTGGTGCTTGCATAAATCTGCTAACCAAACTAACTGCATATAAGATATTTGGCCGAGTAATAGTTAAATAAATTAGTCTATCAACTAATCTTTGAAATTGACCAATATTAAAAAATAATTCACCATCATCACCAAGCTTACTGCCACTGTCAGTAGGAGTGTCTGAAGGTCTTACTCCCAATTTTTCAGTTTCTTGTAACAGGTCCAACATATATTTTCGTTGATTAAGAAATATGTCCTTTTTTGAGTAGGCAATTTCTAATTCAAGAAAATACTTTAAAACTCTCAAGTCTTTGATAGCAAATTACTTGTGTAAAAGAGTCTTGAGCTTTGATATTTCATCTTGATTATCGCCTGTAATCACTATATCATCAACATACACCAGAACAATAATGGTACCTGAAATACCCTTTTTAACAAATAGAGAATGATCTGCAGCACTCCTTTGTAGGCCATTAATCATGAGGACAGAACTGAGCTTAGCATACCAAGCTCGTGGTGACTGTTTAAGCCCATATATAGCTTTTTTTAGTTTGCACACTAAACCAAGTTTAGATTCTTGTGGATGACCAGGTGGTACACTCATATAAATTTTTTCTTCTATATCACCATGCAGGAATGCATTTTTTACATCCATTTGAAATAATTTTCAATCTTGATTAACTGCCAGGGATATAAGAACTCGAAATGTGTTCATCTTCACAACGGGTGCAAATGTCTCTTTATAATCTTCTCCATAAGTTTGAGTAAATCTTTTAGCAACCAGTCTCGCCTTATGTCGTTCCACCGTTCCATCGCTTTTATATTTTATTTTATATATCCAACGACACCAAACTGTTTTCTTTCCTGGAGGTAATTTAACAATGTCCAATGTTTTATTCTCATCAAGAGTATGCAATTCTTCTTTCATAGCATTTTTCCAAACTAGATTGGAATTAGCTTCTCGAAAAGTCTTTGGTTCTTGATCACTAGATACTGCACTCAAGAAAGTAGAATAAGACTGAGTAATATTATCATATGTCAAATAAGCGTGCATAGGTTAAGAGATAGCATGATAAGTAAAAAAAATCTTTTATTCTTTCTGGAGGATGAGTCTTTCTAGTTGATCTCCGTTGAGTTGGAGGTGCTGCTATTTGAGGTACTATTGTTTCAATGGTAGGAGTTGCTTCATTTTCTGGACATATAGCATGGGCAATGACATTATCAGTTACTGTTGGAAGCGGTACCAAATCATACAAGTACTCCCCTTGGGACCGATTCCTGTAATCACTTTGTGCTTGGAAATAAGATTCAGATTCAACAAAGCGTACATCATGAGAAATAAAAATATTTGTAGATGTCAAGTCGTAACATATGTACCATTTCTTTGTGGAAGAATACTAAAAAAATACACACCGATTTGATCGAGCATCCAACTTATCACGATGGATAGTTTGTTGGTGCACATAACAGACACAACCAAATACCCACAAATGAGATATATCAGGCTTCCGATTCTTCAAGACTTCCAATGGTGACTGAAAATTGATTACTCGACTACGAAGTCAATTAATCAAATATGTTGCAATCAAAACTCCATGGGATCAATATTTTTTTAGAACATTCATTTGAAACATGAGAGCTCTTGTGGTTTCTAAAATGTGCCGGTTTTTTCTCTCTGCCACCCCATTTTGTTGTGGTGTTCCCACACAACTAGTTTGGTGAATAATACCTTGGCTGCGAATATATTTAGAGAAAGGTCCTTTGGTATATTCTGTACCACTGTCAGACTTAAAAACCTTAACTTTGGCATTGAACTGAGTAATCACCATATTATGAAAATCTTTGAAAACAGATAATACCTTAGTTTTTTATTTTAGCAAGTATAACCATATAGCACGAGATCGATCATCAATAAATAACGCAAAATATTTACATCCATCATATGAATCAATTGGAGCAGGATCCCATAAATCAGAATGAATCAGTTCAAAAGACTCAACAGACATAGACAGAAAACTAACAAATGGTAAACGAGTTTATTTAGAAAATTAACAGACATCACACACACTAGATTCAATCGACATAGAAGGGAAAAGTTTCGCCAGGACATGATTGAAAGGATGTCCAAGTCATTTATGTAAGACGTGACTTTTCACCAGGCCATTGGTATAACATGCCTTATCAGCGAGATTTAGCAAGTACAATCCATGGGAATAAGTTCATTCACCAATCGTCTTCTTCGACACTCGATCCTAAAAGATGACAGAAGTAGGAAAGAAAATAGCATCACAGTTCAAAGAATTAGTAATTTTCCCAACAAAAAGGAGCTGGATTGGAAAAGACGGAACAACAAGGGCATCAGAAGTGGGACTGTTTGAAAAGAAGTCAATTTTTTCATTCCCTAATACAGGAACTGTAATCCCATTAGCAACGGAAACATCATTCTTATCAGACTTAGGAATAAAATTATGCACAGATGAAGGACTATTGGCCATATGATTAGTGGCTCCAGAATCAATAATCCAAGAATTAAATTTGGAAGATGAAGTGAGGTAAGCTTGCAAATTATCTGAAGCATGAGTAGAGGCAGAATGACCTTGTTCAGAAGACATGGACTTACTGATTTGTTGAAGAAGATGACTTAACTGATTCATTGAGATCAATGTATCGGCTTTTGCAACATGATCCTTTTTATTTTTGCCAAGGTTCAATTTGAGGTGAGGATATAATTCCCAACATCAATCCTTGATGTGCCTATTTTTACCACAATGATCACAATGGTAAGGCTCTTTTCTGCCCTTATTTCGATAAGTATTTTTTCTTTTTTCACTACCAAAAGGTTTTCTTCTATCTTCTTTCTCAGCTACAAGAACATTCGATTCAACTTTCTCAGATGGAGATTTTTGCTCAGAATTCATAGCCTTCTTCCAAGTTTCTTCACACTGAATAATAGCACAAACATTGAAAAAAAAAAGAAGCGTAACATCTATAAGAATATTACTCCTGATATTTTCATATTCAGGCTTCCTGCTACTGAGTAATGGGAAAATTTTATCTTATTCATCTCTTTTCAGAAGATTTTTCACATTAGTAGTATGTGGGTGATACATGTTAAATTCGTCCCACATCCTTTTCAGATTTTCAAGATGTTCGCTGAATATTTTTTCGCCTTGTTGTGCTGCAGCAATCTCACGTTTAAGTTAAAAAATACGAGCAGCATTATTTTGACTGCTATATAAATCTGCTATTGAATCCCACAACTCTTTTGCAGATTCAGAGAAGGTAAAAATTTCAGCAATATAGGGTTCCATCGAATTAAGAATCCAAGATCTGACAAGTTGATCAGTGGAGATCCAATCTTCATATCCTGTATCAGTAGATGCAGGACAAACTTTTGTTCTATTGATGAAACCCGACTTTTTCTTTCCACCAAGAGATAAGGTGACAGCCCTTGACCAAGGTACATAGTTAATACCATTCAAGAGGACTGATGAAAGCTTCCAACCTGGATTTGCATCCGATTCACCCATTGATAAAGGAGAAATGATATGAACAAAAAATAGATAGATAAAGTATGCAAAAAAAATTCTGCAAAAAATGAAAAAAGGAGGCAGCACGTTTCCTTCTTTCTTAATGATGAATTAAATCACAACTGCACAAGATCTTCCGCTCTGATACCATATAGAAAAGAAGAAATAATATAGCAAGAAGAAAATACACACAGATTTACGTGCTTCGGCCACCAGTGTAGCGATCCTACGTGTACGAGAGAAGAGGATGGGAGATATTCTTATTCATGATGACAATGGAGATTACAGCCACAATTTATAATGACAATAGAGCAACCTATTTTAGCAAAAAAATAACTGTAGAGAATCAAATCAACCATAAATAGAAAATAATCCACCCAAAAATCTCTCTTCTCCACCAACAATATCCTAAACAGAAATATAAAAATTCTAATCAATTCAGCATTTACCCCAAATATAGCCATTTTTAGAATGAAAAATTCCATTCAAATTAGCATATCCCCCACTCTTTCACAGCCATTTTTAGAATGCAAAATCATCTACATACAACATATCGAGAATTGCAAATTCCCTTGATTGAGTTTGGGTAGCTGGCCACACCACCTACCGATCGTCCACTTCCCACCTGTTAGTAGAAAGGGTTTGCAGAAGAGGGACAATAGACAGAAAGGGGTGAAAAGGGATACCTGACAGAAAAGATGATATGGTCCGAAAGTTTCTCTTCCCCACCTCCATTTTTATAGTTGTTACCCCCTACCAGCGTCACCAGGGAAGAATAACGTCGGCCATCGGCCCAAGATGGAGATGGCAGGTTCGGCGCAAGATTTCCGAGGCAGGATTGGGTGGGATTTGCTTCCATCCCTCCAATCCTTTGCAATCACATGCATCTGAAGTCGATCCTCTTCAATGCCATCGAGATATCCAAGAAATCACATGAATTTCACCTTGATCCCGTCGCCAAATAGTCGGCGCCTAGAAGAGTGGGATTTCGAAACCCACTCCGACTTAGGCCCACCTAATCCCACCGCCCAAACACGCCCTTAATTATTGGCTTATAATTCATCTAAATGGAGCTCACGAGATTAGATGGTTTGAGTTTAGCTAACATAGTAAGACATACATGGTGCAGTTCTCTCCTCATGTGACTCACGCCATTCGAGGTGGCCCAGCCTAGCATTCATTTGCAAATCCCATAGTGGAATTGAGATTGCTCCACCACCTAAGCTAACTGATACAGATTGCTTGTGCCACTGATAGGTAGAAGCTAGGTGGGGCCTGCTGTGATTTTTATGAGAAATCCAACCGTATCTATTATAAAATAAAAAATGAGGCAGATCCAAAACTCAAGTAGACCACGTGACAAGAAATAGCGGGGAGGAGATGCCAACCATTGAAACATTCATGGGCCACGCAAGCTTTGGATCAGGCTAATATTTTTGTTTTTTTTTGTTTTTTCAATTCATCTAAGTGGAATGAACTTTAGGAAGGGTTTGGGTAGCTTATAAACATCCCGGGGACTCCACAAGGTTTCAATGGTAGGCATTCCCTCCCCTGCTTTTCAGTCTTATGGCCTACTCAAGTTTTGATTTGCCACAATTTTATTGTGCTCATGTGGTAGATTTCTTACAAACATCACGGTGGAACCCACCTCGCTTCCTAATGCAGGAAGTTTGATCCGGTCCCAGTCAATCCAAATCCCATTAACTTGACTTAGTGTGGCTAAGTCACGAGCCCAAAATCTAATTGTTGTGCAATCCAAACCTTTGATTCATTCATGGACATTTGTTTAGTAAAATAGGACCTTTGGATCTTTAGCTTTTAACCATCCAATAAATGTCCACCAATAAGATATTCGGCTAATCAAGTATGCGTAATTTCTTTTTTGTTCATGATATATCTAAAACTGGGACCAACAAATTAGCCAGTTTAGTCGAATATATTGCAATTTATAACTAATATTACAAGTGGTTGCGTATCATCCATCGCATCCTGCCAGAGCATCAAAGCTTTCCTCTTTACAGGGACGCGGATTTCCTGCGAAAGCCTTTGGCAGGAAGTTCCTGCGCAAGGATTCTGGGTGGGGCCCGCTGTGATGTTTGCGAGAAATCCAACCCGTCCATCCGTTTTTTGATTTGATTTTAGGACATGCGAACAAAAATGAGGAGGATTAGAAACTTAAGTGGGGCATAAGAGAAGAAACAGTGGGGAAAGGAATGCCTACCATTGAAATGTTCCTATGCTCCACCTTGATGTTTATATTCCATCCAAACCGTTTATAAAGTCATTTTCACTGAAATGAAATGCAAACATTAGGAACTTAAATCGATACAAAATTTTTGTGGCCATGTAAATGTTACAGCAGTGGTCACTAAATCTCTCCTGTTTCTTTTTGTGTGGCCCATTTAAGTTTTAGATACAGCTTATTTTTTATGGCATGTATTAAAATGAGCTCAAAAAACGGATGGACAGGGTGGATTTCTCACAAACATCGTAGCCGGCCCCACCTAGAATCCTTGCGCAGGATCATCCTGCGAAAGGCTTTCGCAGGATATCCGCGTCATCTTTACAGAGGCAGCCCAACTGACGAGTGGACCAACTCACTTTTCGTATGGTATCGTAAATACACGCGCACGTAGGTGACATAGGATCCAAACCATAAATGACGGGGCCCTACTTCCGCTGTGGGTGGGTCCGTACTAGGATCGGACCCAAGGAAACGAAGTCACTGTGGAAGGAAATTTCATATCACTGTGATATTGTGGGACCCATATCCTCTGTATTAGAATTCGATGGTACATGATGCCATAAAACGGATAGTGGTAAAGGATTGTTTCGAGGGCGTTCTGACGTAAAAAGGTGATGTGATTCATGTCGCTTCCTCCGGAGACAAAAGTGGTCTACTTTCTTACCACGAACTGCCACGTGTCATGCCATCATTCGTCCACATCTGCTCTCTGGCCTGCCTAGCAAATGGACAGTGCTGGTCACGTGAGAGGGAGAATCACATGGTCCTTAACCTAGGGCCATAGATGATAGCCTCGGGTCTCCTTTCCACGTGAGAAAGGACCGGAAGCGGATTGGCTGGTGAACCGCACACCACCGAGCTGGTTGATGTGGGTACGTGTCGAGCGCTGACGATCCTCCAGGTCCGAGTTATACAAACTGTTCAAAGGATATTAAAGTTACATGGGCCCAAACAATGATGTATTTATTATATCCATACCGTTCATCCATCTGGAGAGAGCATTTTAGAGTATGAGCCCAAAAATAAGTCATGTCCAAAGGTCAATTGAACCACACCACAAATATCAGTGGGTTCAGTGATTTTATTGGTAAGGCCCATCATAGCTTTTATTTTCCACCCAATCTGTCCATGAGGTCATACGGTCCTGGATGGATGAAGAGGAAAAAAAAAATATATCACGTTGATCCAAAACTTATAACCCCGAAAGGGTTTCAATGGTTGACGTTTAATACCCAACAGCTTTTTGCAGTGTGGTCCACTTGATCTTTGGCTCAAGCCCTACGACAAGCTTGCCAAATGGGCGGACGGTTTGGATATAACACATACCTCGTGATGGACCCACAGAACTTGGTAACGTCAACACACCAGCCATGTCAGTGGTGTGCGGTACACCAGCCAATCCGCTTCCGAAAGGACCACGGTTTCACGAACAAACTTTTATATACTGGACCCCACCATTGAAGGACCATCTATGAAATCAAAAGCTGCCAACCGTACAATATTTGGAACGAAGCATATTCTATACCACCAATCGAAGTTGAGAGGCATGATCCATCAATTAATGGTGGGCCGATCAGATCCATTGAGATGACCTGGAGATCTCCCCAAATGAAGATCCCAATCCTTCAATATTATGGCCTACAAATACAGCAATGGTCCACAATCAACGGTGGGAATAATTCGGTCTTAGAGATTTCCGGTGCATTCCATCCATGGCGATGCCCATGATTTCAACGGTTCGGATTATAGAATTTTACACCCAAAATCCAAATCATCAGCAAGCAATCCATTTGTCAATTAGGTGGCTCGCATATGTTTCAGTTTGGGGGCCACATCGACGCCATAGCCGTGGGGACGTGGCTTCGTTATCCCAAATTATTAATCACGTGACCACAACATAGATAGGGATGTCCAGGAAAGCTCACAAACTGGACAATCGGGCAACAACTGCCCATATTCAATGGAAAAAATGCCACGCATCAAACGGTTGGGATTTGCCCATTCTACAAGATGTACCGGGAACCTTTTATCCAGGGTGAGGTCATTAGCTCAAAGGTCTGGAATCTGGATCACTGAAGCAAGGAATCCCCATGCAGGTAAATATGAGAATAAAAACAAACTGTATATATGTAGAGGAAGTACATGTACCAGTGCCGTAGGCAAGTACCAGTGCCTGACCACTCATCATATGGGGCCCACCGCAGTCATGCATTATCAAAAAAGCTAGTGGGTCATAGGCCCAGATTCTAGGTATTGTTGTATAAGTGATGACTCCTATATTTTAGCTATTGTCGCCAAAAATCATCCAGATACACAGCTCAGGTGGGTCACACCAAAGCAAATAATGGGGATGCTGCGCCAACTATAGATTTGTGTGGGGCCACCAAGGTCTGTTCCCTTCATCAAATCCATTCATCCGGTGGTACTCACTAGGATAAAGGGAACATACAAAAATCAGACTGTTCCTAAACTCAGGAGGGCCACAATGCATGAACTTCAGATGTTTTTAATGCACAATTGTAGATTGTTCCCATTGGTGTGGCCCATCCAAGATTTCTATTGGGCTGATCTTCTGAATGCATGGTCTAACATAAGGGTTATCACCTGATGGACGGAGTGGATTTCATATGTACGACGTGGTATGCCCAAAGTACCTGGGTGTTTTATGTAGGACGTGTGTTTGTAGAAGTCCCCACCTCCATCCCACCCTATGCAAGTTGAATCGATACAGCACTTAACGAAGGATTAAATCACAGTTTGTAACAAACGAAGCAATTAAATTCCAAGGAAGAACAAGTATCATGGAAAAACAGGAAATGCTAACACAATCTTTTCAAAAGTCCCTCCAATGTGTAAAGATAGCCTGAAGCAAATGTAGCTAAACATCATAGCTATACTAACAAAAGAGAGGGAGACATTAAAGAAATACAAGACTATCCTAAGATATTTATATGCAAAGTTGGAAATTGATGCGCAACATAACAAACAAAATGCTGGCATGATCATAAGAACCATGACATGGTCATTAACGATGCACGGCCATGATTTTTTTTTTTTTAAATGAACGTCCATGATACCTGCAAGAAATCATACATCCCTTGAAAGGATCATGAAAAGACTTACCCATTCATGCACATCCACTTCTTTTGAAGAGTCAGACTTTCAGCAACTCCTGAAAATCAAACACAATGCAAGTTTTACGAATTAGTCACATATAAGCTAATGTCCACAGAATTGCTAATTCCATGCAAGTGCCGGTGCCCATTGCCCAGCCATCCAAACAGGCACAGGCACATCCATATATGGAACATGTGCCATATCCAAGCCTTCCATCAGATGGGATAAACTGCTGAGATCTTCTAAGCTAAAAATCAGGCCATTCAATGCCGCAGTGGGCTACACAATCCAAAACAAATGGATGGCTTTGTACATTGTGGCCACCCAATGAATGGAACTCCCTAATTTCTTACATGAGATTTAAGCATTATTTCCGACTAGATGGAAAGCTCAGATCTAACATAAGTGATCCATATTGGCATGTGCCCTGCATATGGATGGCTGGGACTCCACACACATGGAATTTGCAAATCTCTTACGATCCTGATTACGTTTATGACAACTTCCACTCCTAATGTTGGGCCTGCAGTAGACTACTGTAATTATCAATTAATAAACTATGGAAGTTAATAGCTTAGGGCCAGACCCAAGTATAAATTAAGATGTCCTACCATATACAATATGATATGGTGTGTGCGGAAGGTATGGTTTCAACCATATTCTGGATAAAGAGATCCAACGCTACTAACTTGGTCTCGCCGTTTTTCCTTTTGCAGGGGTCTAAATTTCATTGGGGTGCACTCCAGTGGTACCGGTACCATGGTGAGCTACAGTGTTACTAGGCAGCAGTAGGGCTCACATGATGCATTCACGATATCTGACCTGTCTATCCGATGTGTCAGCTCATGTTACCCCCAGAGCCAAAATCTGACCAAAAATAAACTCATTGGAGCCATGCACAGGGCAAGTTGAGAGGGAATGCCCACCCTTGATTTTCATGTGTTTGTGGGACATGTTGTTTATATGGACTCCAGACTGTCCACACCCTTCATATGCACTGAATGAAGTGTCAGGAAAAAAAAAAATCGTGCTGTTCTACAACTCAGGTGGGCCCCAGTGAGAATCAATGGTGGGCATCCCCTCCCACCTTGTTCCCTGTTCTGTGGCCCACCAGAGTTTTGGATCCAGTTGATTTTCAGGCCCCTGTGAGTAACCTGGGAGGATGCATCAGGTGGACAGGTTGGCCATGTGGCCCCCATATCAGCCAAGTACCACTGTACACTTAGGGTGGTACCGGTACCACTGGAGTGCATCTCAATTTCATTTGCATGCATGCTTGTAATAAGATATCCTCGAATACAATATCTGGCAACATGAAATCTTTTGACGGTTCTCTTTGGCGAACATATAGCACTATCATGAGAAGTCATGGTGTACATTGTTTGTACATGAAATGTAAATTTTTTAGGGCACCAACTGAAGTTCCTTTGAAACATGATGGGGTGATGTACCTTCTCTTTTTGTTTCTGGATGGTATCAATCTTCTTGATATACTCATCAATCACTTTCTGCATAAAGACAGCGATATGTCAGCAATAGAATATTGGCATTGCTCAGCATAGATGACAAAGATACAATTTTAGCATTGTCCATTTAGGACCCGTTTCGGCAGTTCTTCTTTTAAGAGAAAATGGGATGCGTTCCACCCAGTACACCATCCAGATAACTTCAGGCCCGAGTTGAAGTTGTCTGGATGGCAATTTGAGCCAGATATGTGTCCTTCCAGCTGCAGATTTGGTATAAAGAGGATGGATGCTAAACCGCTTCCCCATGGATATCCAATCCAGTGTTGATTCGGAGTCCAAACGAGTCCTTAATCAACAGAAAACGAAGGGCTGAGGATAAAGGCCATAGCAGAACTCAAAAATAAATGAATAAAAGGCAACTCTCTAACAGCTACAACATCAATTTGCATGATAATAGCTTCTTCTTCTTCTTTTTACCTGCAAATCGCTTGACAAATCCTTCACATTGTCTTCAGAGAGCTTTTTCTCCTGCAGAGAAGTAAAAGAAAGACCACCACAGAGAATCTGAGATGAAAAATAGTTCTTATTCACAATTTTTAAAGGTAATTTAGAATGCAAACCTTCTGAAGTTTCTCATAAGCTTTTAATGCATCTCTCCTTATATTTCGTAGGGCGACCTGTAAATAGCAGATCAGTAGCATAACAAGAAAGCTTTAATAGAGAACGGGTCAGAAAGGAACTGTAGTAATTCAGAATCACGAATTTATTGCATCCAGATAAACACCAACATGTAAAGCATCTCAGGTATGCAAGGCAAGATGTTGCATCCAAGCCCTTCAGTTGTGAGCTCAAGGGCAGCTCTAAAACTACACTGATCAGATAGCCATAGCCATTTGATTGGCAGGGCAACAAAGGACAGTTTATACAGGAACGATCGCTTGTCCACATTGAACAGGAAAAGTTGACCAAACTGATGGCTGAACTTTCTGACCCATGCAATTTTTGGATCATGGCCCATCCATAGTAGGGGACACCAGATGAAGGTCTGGAAGACTAAATGGTATTCCGTGTCTGCTTTCTTGCATTGCAAACTGTAAAATAGGCATTTCCAGCACAATTGTTAGGCTTCCCCTACTTTAACAAAGGTTTGACACAATGGAGAGCGAGTTGACTAAAATTTAAATGAATCCAACAATTTGTGCAAAAATCGTGGTAAGATGCATTGACAGAGAGGGAGGCCCTGAAGTTCAACAAATATTCAGATCTCATTTTGAACACCTTGTGGGTCTTGAAGTTTCCGTTTCATAATTAAGGAAGCCTGGATAAAGGAGAGTTGCGCCAGGTTGGCAGTAGGCATCCAAATTTCTGGCCACAACTTTTAATCATGAATCCTGTCAATATGGCATTCAAAGCTCATGCTAGGCATTTCCTTGATAGAGGGGAATGGCGGAACAGGAGTAGCAAGCCTTAATTGGGATATGGACTTAGATGATGATGAATTAAGATAGGTTTTGATGGGCATGCCATGTCTTAATGTGATTTAGCAACCTCAAGTGCAAGTATTCCATTCAAGATCATAACCTAAATCACAACAAATGGACCCTTAAGCTTCTTCTTTTTTTTAAAAAAAAATTACCGTGACTTGAATATTTGTCTCTAAATCTCAACCAGTTTTCTGAGTTCACCTTATAATTTTTTATATTCAGGAAGGGGCTCTTTAATTTCAAATAATATGTATACCATGATATGGCACATTTTCTTCACAGTGCACTTGTTGCAGGAAAAGTGCAAACCCAAGAGATAATCATCAATGTTCACCCAAAAAAAAAAATTGAAAGAAACTTAACTCTTGGGGGGGGGGGGGGGGGGGGGGGGGTGGTGTTGCATCCCTCACCTTACAATATTTATTGGGTTATATGCAATCACTTACTTTATTCTCCTTAGGTAGGTTATATTGTTCTTAGTGGGAAAACAAGAATTTTAAGGACACAAACCAACATAGCATGAAACAACAGGAGCATGAAATATATTTTGAAAGCAAAATTCTGGAGGATATCCAAATAGCAAATATAAAAGATATAATAGACAAGGTTTAAAGTATCACCCGAAACCAGTCCATATCGTTTGAGTACCAGTATTGCCCATGAACAACATGGCCGTATCAGCCTGCATTGGCCTGAAGCAGCCCATTACAAGAGCAATAAGGGGCTACATAGGGCTGTATTGGTGGTAAACGATACAATCCCAGAGACACTGATTTAAAACACTCATCATAGAGGATGGTACTTGAAGAAGCCTCAGAAGCATGAGCATACCTTCCCTTCCTCAGCCTGTTTAGACACAACTTTTGATAACTCCTGCATTCACAAGAAAAAGTAAAGAAGAAGAAAGTAAGACAATAGATTGATTCCTTGGACAATATCTGTAGTATAAGTGGTTAGCTGTAACTTGTAACTATGACTTTTTACAGGTATATTTTATTCACTAGGATAGATACAACAAAATGTGATTCATAAAATACCCCTTTTCCATAAGAAAATAGGATGTGAAAAGACACATACCTTCCTTCTTTCAGTTGTCAACTGTGGGATAATTAATCGGATCACTTCGCCATCGTTGTTTGGAGTTAAATCAAGATCAGAACTAACTATGGCCTTCTCGATAACTTTTAAACTGGATGCATTCAAAAGCATCAAAGATTTTTGAAAGCTTTGACAAACCCAAAAATTAAATCAATGCAAAAGTCCTACCTAGATTTGTCATATGGCTGGACAAGGAGAGAGCTTCCATCTGGGGCACTAATTTGCGCAATGCTCTTCAAGCTCACCGGACTTCCATAATACTCAACCTGGAATGTTAATGTCTTATTAGTTTCGAGCAAGCATCCTATATAACATGATTAACATCTCAAACAACAGTGAGCAGGGCAAGCATGGTATAATACCTCATTAATCACCATAAGCATTTGTATAAAAAATTATAATTTTTTTTTTTTTTAAAGAAAAAAAAAACATATACCAGAAGCGAAGTCACCATTAACTTTTCATCTTAAATGCATGCATTTGCATAATTTCATGAATGCTGAAATATGAACTAATAACTAATATAAAAGAACCACAGGCATGCTGATCCCCTTGTTAGAAAGTGAAAAATGTAAACTAGGATTTAATCAATCCACGTAAAATGTGCCAAGTCGGATTGTTTGCAAGAACCAATTTAGGTCGTTTAAGCTTCAATTTTTTTCCTAGGACCTTCTAATGGTCTAGCATCTCCTTCAATCCTATCAAATCCATAAGGCTTTGAAATGTAAAAAAAGTTTCGCAAAACACCCTTTTGTTTGCTTGTACGCGTTCTCATGTATACGTGAGTAGCTATCTCCAGATAGTACATTTAATGAAAGTAATTGATCTAAATGAAAGCAATATTCAGACAGATTGATTATTCATTATTTCAATACAGATACATTCACTGATGTTATGAAAGCAATGAAATAAATTTCTGCATACCTCAACCCGGTCAAGCATGGTAGGATTTGCTCTTCCTGTTCTTACTGCATTGAAATTTGTGCGAATTGTTTCAATGGTCTTTTCCATTCTCTCTTTCTGGAAGACAACCAAAGTCATGAAAGGCACCATCAAGCAAAATGCTTTGAAAAACCAAAGTGAAAACTCGTTGTTAACAAAATAATTGAATAATCAATGCAACTAGAAGCATTTCAGGATGGGAACTGTAGGGAACTGCTCCAGCTGACCATACTTAAGTTGAACAGTTGTTATAACAAGACACAGAGGCACTTACTACATCTTTCTCAATCAACGATTTTTCAGCTTCTATTTCTTCCATGGTCGCACACCTCCATACACCTGTTCTGAAGAAGAAGTAGCAAAACGAACAACTTACAGGGTGAGGGCATGCAACTGCATCAACAAAATCTCATTTCTAAAAAAATGAATGAATTTAACCAGGTAAGCGATATTCATGCCAACCCTTTTTAACACATGCACCCACCTTTTTTCTACAGTTGGTAATACAATTGTAGGTATCAAAAGGGGAGGGTGTAAAATGTGGGCCCCCTATACGTGTTGTAAATTAGAAATAATTGCGCACAAATAAAACAAAATCAAGAAAAACAGGATAGGCTTCCTGAGTAAAGAATAACAAAGGTTGCTAGCTCTTGCCTCTTTTTTACCAAGTGTTTTGTAGCAATGGACTTGCTGAAAATTTTACTGGTGGCATCCTGAAGTCTTACATAATTTGCGCTGGAGCTCCACGAATACATGTTTGTGCAGGTGGAAAGACACTTAGCATAATTGTTTCCTCCACAGTAAGGACCTGAAATTTCTCTGTTGTGATGTTGGGTGCATCTGAATAATGTAGAAGAGATTTGGAAAAGGAAAAAAAGACCAACCATATAATACTCCACCAAAAGTATGTAGAATACAATCTGGGTTTCAGCTTGTACAAGTGGGGCCCATGGCACAGTGATCCAATCATCGATATTATGGGCCACAATGTGGATGGCCCATGTATAAAAAAAATCCAGCAGATTGGAGGAATCTGAGCCCTTCAATAGGAGGAGAACAAATAGATGGTTAAGCAAAATGGTTCACATTCAACCCAAAAAAAGCCAAATATTCTATAGATAGTTCTTCCAATCTGGGGGATCTTCCGTGCTTGGCCTACCAATGATGAGGCCCACCATTTCAAAGGTTCCATTTGGATCACTAAACCATCTCCCCTATTTACAAACTAAAACCTGAACAATATTGCACAAACCTTCGAGCAAGCATCCTATATAACATCTCAAACAACAGCGAGTAGGGCAAGCATGGTATAATACCTCATAGTCACCATAAGCATTTTGTAAATAAATAAATAAAACATATACCAGAAGAGAAGTCACCACTAACTTACAACTCCGTGTCAAAGTGCCAAAAATTACGGCAAGTTGGATGCTCCCAATTCTGAAGACAAATATGATGCACTAGTACTACATCCAAATCATCCGTGGGATAAAAATGGGACCTCTCACTGATGATTTGGAGGAGAAAGAAACAGGCTTACAGGAACCTGCATAATGCAGGCTTGTGTTTCCACTCGGCATCAAGAAACAAGCATATTGTGTATGCCATGGAGGCCCCGTCAGCCACCGTTTGGAGTAACACTGAAATGCACCATGTCACCATTATTAAGGTATCTTAAATCAAATCATTCTAACCTTATAGAACAAATACAAAAGGATTGAACTAAGAAATAGAAGTTTATACTGAGCCTAGCATTGAGAGAGAGCCAAATCGCTAGAGCCTGATTCTACCATTCCACTCTTTCAATGACCACATCCTCAGCTAAACAATAGGCAAATCTTTTCTTTCTATTTCCACCCACATCCTTTTGGGCCTTCCCCTTCCCATTTAGAGCCTTCAACATGAACCAACTCACTCCTAAATGGAGCTGTTTTTTGTCTCTGTTGCACATGGCCAAACCATTTAAGTCTATTTTCCTTAATCTTTGGGGTCATTTGGATGCCTGTAAATGGGGCAAGTTGTAAATGATTTACAGGGAAATCATTTACCCTCTGCGTTTGGATGACATTTTTTGCCTATAAATGATTTACAACATTTACCTCCATTTCATTTATAGGCAAAAAGGTGAGATTTCATTTACAGGCTCCCCATTTACAGCCTAACAGCTATAAATGGAAAGATTGGGTCTCCATTTACAGGACTTAAAACAATTTACAGGCTATCCAAACACAAACAATCATTTACCTGCAAATCATTTATAGTTTAAAGCCAAATAGGACAAGTTGTAAATGATTTATACCTGCAAATCATTTGCCACTTAAACCATTTGCAGGCATCCGAGCAACCCCTTATTACCTCTTGGTGCTACTCCTAAGTTTCCTCAAACACATTCATTTCTAATTATGTCCTTCCTCATCTTGCTAGTCATACATCCCAACATCCTCATTTCAGCTATGCTCATCTGACAAACATGTTGTTACTTCACTGCCCAACATTCAGATCCATACCACATGACCAGTCTTATTGCTATCCTATAAAATCTCCCCTTCAATTAGATTCGTATGCAGAAATTACACAGAAATCCAGAGGCGTATCGCCAACTAAACCCCAGCTCTAATTCTATGAGCCACATCCTTCTCAATCTCTCCGCTCTCCAAAATTATCGACCCAAGATATCAAAAATGGATTTTGGGTACTTGGGTCAGAAATCTCAACTAATTCCCCATTCATTCCTAGTGTTACTAAAATTGCATTACATACACTTTGTTTTAGTCCAACTGATTCAAAACCTTTCGGCTCTTAAGCACCCCTCCACTTAATTATCGCAATCTAAAATCAATTAAACATTCAAACATGGCATAGATTAAGTAAATAAAAATTACTTCAATGCATGGTACAATGTCATCCTAACAGCATCAATTAGATGATTTTGATCCACATGGTTGGCACCAGAGCATCACTTAATTAGTGAGAATACTTTCATTGGTAAGAACTAATCAGTCCCTGCCCCATAACCAGATTGCAAAAACCCGTCGCTTGTTGACTATAAGATCATCAGTCCGAAGCAGCACATCAGTCACTAGCTTATGTAATATATTGCCATTTTGTACATGCAATGGCACTTTCGTCAATACTCTCCGTATGTAAATTACTTCATCACATAAACCTTAATTACATAAAAACGGCATACTCAAATAAACCCTAGTATAAGCGAAAATTACAGCCGAGACACTACAATCTGAACAATTGCAAGCAAGGTAAAAAGGAATAAGAGATTGGGTAAGAGTGAAAGGATTGAAAGCTTCGTAAAAGAGAAATTCAGAAGAAAAGGGAAAAGAAGGATTGCAGCAGATGAGATGAAGCTGACCTGTTCTGGATAACATGGCTTTAGGAGCATTTAGTTTCGTAGTTAGAGATGTAGCAGCTGATGAAAGTTGCGTCGTCATTTGGGTTGGGTTTCTCAGAATTTCGGGGTTCGAATGTCAAGAGGCGGAAATTCAATAACGAGGGGTTGGAAGTTGGAAATGCCAAGGAACAGAGAGGACATGTCGTGAGGATAAGGAGGGAAATAAAATGATCCTCGGCTCGTGGATGCGTGTACTATCCTCGAGCCCTCAGTCACTGCAAGTAGGGCCAAGGTTCGGGTGATCTAAGCCGTTCACACAATGGACCCCTCTCGGAGATACTTTTCATCATGTATTGTTTTTTTGACCTTCTGGTAACGGATTTAAAGGTTAAGACTATCTTCTCTGGGATGTTTTTAGACTATGACCCACCCACAGTGTGGACAACAAGATGAACGGTCTGGATCACCGAACTGTTGCCCTACTATCATGAGCTCGGGTACTGTTGATATGGTAAAGAGAATTTTAGATGCTCTGGGGGAGTGGGATGTTGATACGTGGGCACAAAGAAACTGTGCACTTGGCGGGGAGGTTGTTCAAATTAAACCGTCCAAGTGGTAAGCTCCACTTTACGTGGGTCAGAAAACAAAACTGACAGTGATTTTGATAACACAGATAGTCGACTGTGAGACATGTATTTGATGGTTGAGATTTACCGTAGCTGACAGTGGAAACAAGTGTCCGAGAATCAGAGATCTTGGATGATTGTCTATGTACGGTGGATCTATAAACAGTTTCATTTGCATTAATAGACACCATGCGTACAACTTCCAAGTGCCTGAGTATCAGCCATTACACGTTGCCAGTGTAACAAATAACTCCGTCGTGTGGAGGATCCACGTCTCCAGTGGATGAGAGGCGAAATGGAAGAGGAAGCACATTTATCCATTCTAAATAGGGCTGTCTACGGGCTAAGCTGGCCGGCAGGCTTTTGGGCCTAGCTCTGTCTTGGGCTGAATTTGGAGTAGCATCAAGCCCGAGGGATGGGCTTAAAATTCAAAACCCGTTTTTCAATCGGGCCAGGCTTAAACTATATACAGCAGCCTGTCAATGTAGCCCGAACTGGCCTAGCCTGGCCCATTAAGGTTTGGAAGGTTTTATAATCTAAAAAAATTATTAAAAAAAAAAAAAACCTCCCAATTTTCCTTTCACCCCGGACAACGTCTCTCTCTCTCTCTCTCTACTCTAATCAACCGATGCCTCTCTCTTCCTTATTTGGGTTCAGGATCGGGCCTAGCAAAATATATTCGGCTGAACTATTTTAGCCCATTATGAGCCTCGGGTAGACTTGGGTCTAACTTCAACAACGTGGGTTAGGCTTGGACAGAGATCAGCTATTTCAGCCCATTGTGAGCCTGGGGTAGACTTGGGTCTAACTTCCACGATGCGGGTTAGGCTTGGACAGAGATCAGTTAAGCCCCAACTTAGCCCATTGATACTTTAATTGCAAAAGAGTTATATAATATATTCATGGAGCCAATGAATGAATTGGGGGCCTGGGCCCGCAGCCGACCGCATGGAGATTTAATTTGTCTGGTCTTTTCCATTTCATATTCGAAGGCGCAGGAGTCAGGTTCAATTTCAAAAAGCTTATCAAGTAAAACGTGCATTGGTCCTTAACGCTTTTCAGCTATGTCAATGTATTAGGCTTGATACACATGCATTTCGAAATTGTACATACGTCAACTAAATTAAACGATATAAATTTCCTTAACACTAACTATACCACCCATGTGATATTTGTATGACATCTAATCCTTCTATCCGTTCTTCCAACACATCTTAAAGTACAAGTTCAAGCATAAAGTATATCTAAAAACTCAAGTGAGTCACACCGGTTCCTTACTCTTGCTTGGGTGGTAGACTCTCAGGAGCTCCCGGTCAAGGGATCGAGTACCCATAAGTGGTGAAATTCCACTAAAGTGAGTGTGTCGGGGGAGTGTTTGTGTTTTAAAAAAATAAAAAAAAATGGTGAGTCACACCATTAGAATAGTAGAAATAGAAACGCATACCAGTTAAAATTTTCTCTCTCTCCATGATAATTACGTTCCATCCAACTCATTCTTAAGTTAATTAATTACCTACAAAATGAGTAAAAAACACAAATAACGGCTTTGGTATACCAATGGATGTATCATATATAACAAAGATATCAAGGTGGCCCCACAGAGCATCAGACTCGATGACTCGTTCAACCCAACCCAAGTCAGGGCTGAAGCGAGATGACTCACTTGAGCGTTGGGTGGCTAGGGGCGTCTCATGGCATGAAATCGGATTCGGTATCTGTCTAATCAAACATCACTTGAATAAGCCATCAAACCCATTAGAATCTTAGAATCATGGTTACTCAGTCAGAGCAAAATCAAATTGGCTGAACAATCATATTCATGATCCAACCAATAATTCATGTTTTTTATTTTTCTTCCAAACGGGGTTGTTGGATATTTTTTATTTTTAGCCATCCAATAAATATATACCATACCGACATTAGGAAAGTTTAATTTTTAACCGTCCAATAAATATATACCATACTGGCATTAGGAAAGTTTAATTAGACTTGTGTTCTAAACCCCTGCTTATCATCCAGCACATCCTGCCAGAGCATCAAGGTTCCCCCTCTATATTGTATTCTCGTGGTACGCTGAGTTACAAGCAGAACCCATTTTTCACTGATCCGAACTGTTGATTTGATACTTCCACCATGTATAAGTCATGCCCCAACAAGCTGACCTTTTCTATCGAAGGGCTATGATTTCCTTGTTCAGTATCCACAGTCGGGTCACTGGCCCATCAAACCAGTGGAATAGATCACCGGCCATTTTGTGCATGGGCTTTCCTTGGATTGCGATGGGGAGGTGTTTATCTGGGGGTGCAACTTAGGCAGGTCGGGTCAGGTTGAGGATCAACCCGGCCTTAAGATGACTCAACTCGAGGTGCCAATACGAAGTACAGCAGTACACCAGCCAAACTGAGTCGAGCTTGGCCCAGCTCAGCTCGGCTCAGCCAGCAGGCTACCTAGCTCAAACACGATCTTGGTAGATCTTTAAGCCTGACTCGCCAACTCAACTTGGTTTAGTCAGCAGCTAAAGCTACCTTGAGCCGAGTTTGAGTTCCAACCTATGAGCTATGTTCGAATTTAAGTTCTAGGATACATATAGACACACACACACTAAGTGAAATGGATCTAAGAGTCGAATCAATTCGAACCAAGTTAAGTTCCGAGCTGAGTGGAGTCGAGCTTGGTCTAGGTTGGACTCGGCTCAAAAAAATTTTGAATTCAAAAAATCAGCTTAACATGGCTTGAACTCAATTTTGACCCAAATTAAGTCGAGTTTTTCCAAGTTGAGTTGAGCAAGTTAACCAAGCTAACTCATTCATGCCTTTAATCCGAAGTAATCTTTACAACCTAACCCAATTACAAGTGATTATTCTTGATTTGAACAATTCAACCCAACCATAGTGAACTGGGTTAGGTAAGTAGGGTTCAATGTTGATCCAATCCCAAGTTGCAGCCCTATTATGAAATCATGGTGGGGTTGAACAGGATCTTAACATCAATGGACGAATAGCTTGTAGATATAACACTACAAGGAGTCCATGCATGACGGCAAACCACTATTACGTGTTGTATTTATTTTAAAATAATATTAAAAATTTGAATTTTTAAATTTCGGTGTTTTCCCTCCACATTTAAATTTTGGTGTTTTTGAAGTGTTGGTTTTGTCCCACATCAAATTTGACAAAAGAAATTCTCTTGTTTATATGATAGGCTTTTTGCCTAAGGCTTAAGCCCCTTTCAGGAGACATGTGAATTTGGTCCTGTGGGGGGGCTATGCCAATAGCTCTAATCTATACCATTGACCACACGCGCGCGCGCGCCGAGCCGAGCCGAACCGAGTCCGTGTCCGCGTCCGCGTGCGTGATGCGACGGGATGGGCTGGGCTGGGCTGGGCGCTGGTGCGGGTGCGGTGTAAGTGTACTCGTTTGGGTGTGTGTGTATGGGTACTCGCAGGACTGTATGTGCGATAGTGTACGCTTCCCTTCCGGTTGGTCGCCCCTGTTGGGTTTAAACCCAACGGACCTAACCTTTTGTAAAGGGTGCTTATGCACTATTTCGGAGTCTATATAAAGACTTCCAATTCCAGTTTCAATATACAAAAATACTGTCTTATAAAACTCTCTCTGATATGGTTTTACCATTGTTACTGAGTTCATTGCTGAGTCAACTCAGCACTTTTGGATTAAACTGCAAGTGGTTTGAGCCCGTGTACAGTGAGTGCACCGTTGGGACCGGGTTATAGTCGTTGTATCCTGGAGGTCGATTGCTCTGAAAACCT
Organism: Magnolia kwangsiensis; assembly: GCA_037074715.1. NCBI lineage: Eukaryota > Viridiplantae > Streptophyta > Magnoliopsida > Magnoliales > Magnoliaceae > Magnolia > Magnolia kwangsiensis. Next base: position 107,623,722 of record CM073581.1, read on the forward strand.
GTTGCACTTGGGATGCTGTCCAAGGGGAGAAAATTCGATTTCAAGCCGAGTGACTCAGTCACGCCTCGACTCACTTCAATAATTTTTTCTTTCTCTAAATTTATTTTCCTTTTTTTATTCTCGAATTTTATAGTCTATTTAATTCAACATATTATCCAACAATCTTGAAATCGAATTGTTGAATTACATAGACTATGGCTAAAGTAACAGTAAATGCTTCTTCTGAGTTAGCCAAAATCGAACCGTTTGCTGGACAGTCCTTTAAACGGTGGAAACAGAAATTGATGTTCGCTCTTACCACCCTGAAAGTTTCATACATTTTATTTGAATCATTTACTATAGATCCAGCAAATCAAAATGAAGTAACAGATGAAAATAATTGCAAAAATTATATTCTAAACTCTTTATCTAACGAACTATATGATGTGTATGCTTCTTACGTCTCTGCTAAGGACATATGGATTGCTTTAGAAAAGAAATACATATTAGAAGATGCAGGCGCTAAGAAACATACAATTGCTAATTTCCTTCACTGTGAAATGACAGATGATAAATCTGTCACAAATCAGATTCACGACTTTCAAGGTCTAATTCACGAACTATCGATAGAAGAAATTAAGTTGGATGAAGTGTTTCTGTGAGGAGCGTTAATAGAAAAGTTACCGCCCTCCTGGAAAAAATATAAAAATAGAATGAAACATAAGAAGAACGGTGTTTCTTTGGAAACCACTATCGTACACATACGAATAGAGGAGACTAATAGAATTAGGGACCAAAAAGAAAATAAAAATGAGATAGATTCAAAGGCGAATCTTGTAGAGTCAAGTCAGATAAATAATAAGAAAAAGGGAAACTGTCATAACTGTGGCAAACCTGAACATTATGCAAATGAATGTAGGCTCAAAAAGAACAATGCAAATAATCAATTCAAGAAAAAAGGAAACTGCTACAACTGTGAAAAGCATGGGCATCATGTTAAAACATGCAGGCTTAAGAAAAACAAAGATAAGCCGCAGGCTAATCTTACAGAAACAGACAATGAGTCTGACATGGTTGTAGCTGTGGTATCAGAGGTCTTCCTTATAAACAACTTGGAGTGGGTGCTAGACACTGGTGCAACTAGGCACGTGTGCAAAGATCGTAGCATGTTTACCTCCTACCAAGTATCAGGAGATGATGAACAGGTGTTCATGAAAAATGCTAGAACGTCTCCAGTTGTAAGGAAAGGGAAAGTACTTTTGAAACTCACTTCTGGAAAGACTCTAATGTTTAATGATGTCCTACATGTGCCTGACATTAGAAGAAACTTGGTCTCTGATTCGCTCCTCAATAAGGCTGGTGTCAAGTTAGTGTTTGATTCAGATAAGCTTGTAATGACTAAAAATGGAACCTTTGTTGGTAATGGGTACTGTAGCAATGGTTTATTCATTGTAAATATATCCAATGATAATAAGAAAACATCTAGTTCTGTTTATATCGTTGAACCTTTTTATCTATGGCATAATAGATTAGGTCATGTGAATGTGGCATCTTTAAAGAAAATGAAAAGATTAGGTTTATTACCTAATATATCTAATGAAGAGTTTGAAAAATGTGAAACATGTGTAGAATCAAAATTCATTAGAAAACCCTTTAAACAAATAGAAAGATCATCTGTTCTATTAGAGTTGATATACAATGACTTAAGTGATTTTAGAAATCACATGTTTAGAGGTGGAAAAAGATATTATATAACTTTTGTAGATGACTACTCTAGGTTCACTAGAGTATATCTATTAAGGAACAAAGATGAAGCTTTAGATGCTTTTTCTAAATACAAAATTGAAGTTGAAAATCAATTAAATATAAAAATTAAAAGACTTAGAACAGATATAGGATGTGAATATGAATCTTCTCAATTTAGAGAATTATGTGAAAAGAATGGAATAATTCATGAAACTACAGCTCCTTATACACCAGAACAGAATGTAATAGCAGAACGTAAGAACAGAACTCTAAAAGAAATGATGAATGTCATGTTAAATATTTCAGGCTTACCCTCAAATATGTGGGGAGAAGCAATTCTATCTGCTTGTTATATCCTAAACAGGATTTCATCTAAATCTTCTGAACAAACACCATATGAACTTTGGAAGAATCATATTCCTAGTTATAAATATATTAAAGTGTGGGGGTGTCTTGCTAAAGTAGAATTACCTGAAACTAAGAAAAGAAAGTTGGGTCCTAAAACGATCGACTGTGTATTTATAGGGTATGCACAAAACTGTGCGGCCTATAGGTTTCTAGTTTTAAAAAACTAAGGATAATATTTTAGATCCTAATACAATTATAAAAGCTAGGGATGTAGAGTTCTTTGAGAATGTATTCCATATGAAATCTAGATCTATAGGAATATAAGAAGTTAATGAATCAGATATTGCGTCTACTAGTAAAAATGCCTACGAGAAAGTAGTAGAAGAGATACAACCAAGAAAAAGTGTTAGGATTAGAAGAGAAATTAACCTACGAGATGGTTTTTTTACATTCTTAGTAGAAGATGATCTTACAACTTATTTAGAAGCTATTAACTCTCCAGATGCAACCTTTTGGAAGGAAGCAATAAATGATGAGTTAGAATCTATTATATCTAATAATACTTGGGAACTTATACACCTACCACCTGGTAACAAACCAATAGGCTGTAAATGGGTGTTTAGAAAGAAACTAAAATCAGATGGGACTATTGATAAGTTTAAGGCTAGGTTAGTAGCGAAAGGTTTTAAACAAAAGGAAGGAATAGATTACTTTGATACATATTTTCCTGTAACTAGGATTACAACTATTAGAGTCTTAATAGCGATAGCCTCCATATATAAACTAGTGGTACACCAGATGGATGTTAAGACGGCTTTCCTAAATGGAGACTTAGAAGAAGAAATATATATGGAGCAACCTGAGGGTTATAAGATATTAGGTAAAGAAAATAAAGTATGCAGACTAATTAAATCACTATATGATTTAAAACAGGCTCCTAAACAATGACATGAAAAATTTGATGGTGTTTTAAAATCAAATGGTTATCATATAAATGATGTAGATAGATGTGTATATAGTAAAATTTTTTAAAATGATTATGTTATTATATGCCTTTATGTTGATGACATGCTTATTTTTGGAACTAATATTAAATTAGTTAATGCGACTAAGAAATTCTTGTCATCTAAGTTTGACATGAAAGACTTAAGAGAGGCAAGTATAATCTTGGGTATTGAAGTAACTAAAAAAAATGGTGTTATTATATTATCACAATCTCATTACATTGAGAAAATATTGAGAAAGTTTAACCATTTTGACTGTTTACCTGTCAGTATTCCTTATGATTATAGTGTGACTCTCATGGAGAATACAGAAAATAGTTTGTCTTAATTGGAATATTCCAGAATAATTGGTAGTCTCATGTATCTAACAAACTACACTAGACCTGACATAGCTTTTGCAGTAGGAAGGCTAAGTATACATACACATAACCCTGAAAAAGAGCATTGGAATGCATTGTCCAGAATTTTACGATATCTAAAAGGCAGTATAGCCTATAGTTTACATTATAATGGTTATCCTACTATATTAGAAGGATATAGTGATGCTAACTGGATCAGTGATTCAGATGAGACAAAATCCACTAGTGAATATGTCTTCACTTTGGGTGGAGGAGCAGTCTCTTGGAAGTCCACCAAGCAGACATGTATTACTTGGTCGACTATGTAATCCGAGTTTATTGCCTTAGAAAAAAGTGGCTTAGAAATCTCTTAGCTGATATACTATTGTGGCCAAACCCTGTATCGGCCGTGTCTATTCATTGTGACTGTCAAGCAGCTATAGCGAAAGCAAAAAGTAAAATATATAATGGAAAAAGCAGGTATAATAGACTCAGACACAACATAGTGAAACATATGTTGCGTGATGGAGTCATGTCTATTACTTTATGAGGTCAGAAAAGAATCTAGCAGATCCTCTGACCAAAGGACTATCTAAAAAGTTAGTCAATGATACATTGAAGGGAATGGGGCTGAGCCTAATATATGAGCTGCCAGTGTCGATAACCCAACCTATACAAGTGGAGATCTCATGAGATAGGTTCAATGGGTAAACAACAAGACACGAGGTAGACGATTGCATTGAGTTGTTTGAGCCCATTCTATGGTGTACAGTGCGAGCAGCAATGCAGAAGGATGAGTTTTTAGAACTCTTAATGGATCCATAGTCATATATTTGGTGGTGTATACAGTTGTTGCATACGCTTGATGGAATTCACGTATATGGCTGTGGAGGTGGAGGCCGCTTCTTATGAAAATCTAGGCGAATTCTCTAGAGCACTCATGAAATTCAGGTAATGGTGTATGACCGAAACGCACCGAACCACAAAATCACTTGCAGAGAAAGAGTTGTGTGAGTGGCATGTACTTACGATCTACATTAAAAGGATTCAGTTTTAAGACTATGGTGTCACCTGATTCCTGTAGACCTGTTTTACTTACTCTAATGTCGGTTCAAGTCTATGGTGACACCGACACCATTGTACAACTATTTCGCTTTAATCCGAAAGTATTTTATTTTAAAACATGTGGGGGATTGTTGTATTTGTTTTAAAATAATATTAAAATTTTAAATTTTTAAATTTCGGTATTTTCTCTCTACATTTAAATTTTGGTATTTTTGAAGTGTTGGTTTTGTCCCACATCGAATTTGACAAAAGAAATTCTCTTGTTTATATGATAGGCTTTTTGCCTAGGGCTTAAGCCCCTTTTAAGGGGCATGTGAATTTGGTCCTGTGGGGGGACTATGCCAATAGCTCTAATCTATATCATTGACCACACACACGCGCTCGTGCGCCGAGCCGTGCTGTGCCATGCCGAGCTGAGCCGAGTCCGTGTCCGCGTGCGCGACGCGACGGGACGGGCTGGGCTGGGCGAGGGTGCGGGTGCGGTGTAAGTGTACTCGCGTGAGTGTGTGTGTATGGGTACTCACAGGACTGTATGTGCGAGAGTGTACTCGCACTTGCACCTTTTCGTTTTAAACCAGAGAGATGCTTCCCTTCCGGTTGGTCGCCCCTGTTGGGTTTAAACCCAACGGACCTAACCTTTTATAAAGGGTGCTTATGCACTATTTCGGAGTTTATATAAAGACTTCCGATTTCAGTTTCAATATATGAAAATACTGTCTTATAAAACTCTCTCTGATACGGTTTTACCATTGTTATTGAGTTCATTACTGAGTCAACTCAGCACTTTCGGATTAAATTGCAAGTGGTTCGAGCTCGTGTACAGTGAGTGCACCGCTGGGACCGGGTCATAGTCATTGTATCCTGGAGGTCGATTGCTCTGGAAACCTGTTGCACTTGGGACGCTGTCCAAGGGGAGCAAATTCGATTTCAAGCTGAGTGACTCAGTCACGCCTCGACTCAATTCAATAAGTTTTTCTTTCTCTAAATTTATTTTTATTTTTTGGTTCTCGATATTTATAGTCTATTTAATTCAACATATTATCCAACATTATGGACCCTCTACTTCTTGGACCTTCCATTATTGTAACTCTATGTTTCAATTTGAAGGAAGATGTTTTGTTTTCAATGATGTAAGTTATTAACTTTGTTAAGCTCACACACGTGTGTAATAAAGTTCATGTACATGCCAGCATGGTAAGATATCTACCAGATCCAATGAATCCATCAGAAATGAACCATTATATTGAAGAAGGTTGTCCACTGATCAGGTGGGCCATAGTTTGCAAAACAAATGTATGCCCTAAAAATCTTGTCTGAAGTTTCTAACCCATCCACTTTGTTTTTGATATTGGGTCCCACATGCTGAATGGACGAGAATATTTATTTTTGGGAAAGATATAGAATGCCAGACCAACCTAGTGGATGGATTAGATCTTGCACTTATGTAACATAGAGGCACGTGTGGCATGTACACGAGCTTTATTTACACTTAGGTGGGCGCTTAGCAAAGCTTAAAAGTTATAAATAATAGAAAAAAAAAAAAAACACTTTCGCCCTCATGCATGGATTATAAAAAAAATAAAAAGCATAAAAAAGACATCCATTAAATAAAGATTATTTTTATTTTTTCAAGGGTTTGCTTTTTTAGGTGGGCACACGTGTTCATTGTGTAAGCATTAAAACACACTCCACCAGATATATCACTTGCATCTAATGAAAAGGATTTCCGTCATTTAATGCACACATGTTTAAACCATGAAAGAACATTGAATCTTATGAAGAAGATAAACTTAGTTCTCCTCTCTCTCTCTCTCTCTCTCTTACTACCTTATCCATTCTCTAATAAGAATAGGTTTGTACGGCTACCGTTACGTGTATTGAGTCAAGGACAAGGACTTGTAGACTCGTAGGTAATAGTATACAATTCATCTACGGATATGTATGGAGCCAAAGACAGAGACTTATGTGTGATACTCTTCTCACGATAGAAAAAAGGTATGGTACCTTTAAGCCCTACACAATTGTGTGTGCAAGCACACCTAGTAGTCCTACATGAGTGCTTTAATGGATAATCCAAACTGTTTAAATTCTTGCCTGACACGGAAGCCATGTGTGGCCCACTTTGAAGCAATGTTGATATATTTTAGACTTTGGTCATTTTAGCACCTTGATATATGCAAATTACATATAAACAGCTTGTGCTTATGGGCTTAAATCTTTACTAGATATTTATAGCAAATTATGAGTAGTGCTCTCAATAATTTTGTCTACTGAAAGTATTGATACAAGATCATTGCAATCATCACTACATTTATCGAAGGAAAATTAGGCATGTTTAAAGATACAAGTGGTCCTAGTAATATAAAATTTTCACGTGAATACATGATATGAAAATTAGGGATTTTGCGTCGTATAGACCCAATGTATTACGTACATTTTTTTTCATTGGAAGTGAACAAAAACTTAATTATCAAAGTAGACTATAATCGTACGGACAAACCCAGAAATATGAAAATATCCTTATTTTTTTCAACTGCTTTAATCTAATAGATAGGGGTATTTTTATCAAAAAACCAACATCCATATCTTAACAGTCGCCTTTGGTCAGATAAGTTTCTGGGCAGCGATCAAAATAAGGACATTATACAGACTTGTATACAATGCTAATTTTTTCATGAAAATTATATGCCAATTGTAGTCACTCATGGCAAGCTCTAAACAATCTTGCCACCTCTGTTAAGAAATGACTACTACTTTATTCATTTATTTTATGTGCATATATTGATGAAAATAATGAATAAAAAATATAATATCATAAAATTAAAATCATTAACCAAATTTAAATAAATTGAAATGTCTAGATAATTGTAGTGTCTATCTATAGAGATTTATAAACAACTAATAATTTTGAATCCTCTCTTTAAGAAACTATAAATAAATATTCTTTAACTTAGATAAATCTTTATTGTTATTTGAAAAGAACATTGTATTGTATTGTATACATATGCATTGTTCTTTTATAATAGATAAAATTGTAATTAAGCATATGTATTATTCTTTCACACAACAGCTTAGATGATCAATATGAAATCAAAACCCAATGTGAACTTTGTGTTGATAAGGCATTCAGCATAGTTTGAATGTGTATATTTGATCAAGTTCAACTAATCAACCTATCTGTAAGTGAGCATAAGCTCCTTAGTTCTTTATAAGTATCATATTATATTCTTTGTAACTTTTTGTACATCTATATTTCGATTCACTATATATCTCCTAAACATTAATTCCTTCAGTATGAGCCACATAAAGTCAAGTTCAAACTTAAAATATTACTTATATATAATATGAGAAAATTTAGTCTTACTAATTTCTGTACACTAACAAGTAGCATTTTCCTTAAAACTAAGGGTATGTTTATTTTTTCGATTTCTATGATAATATAATGTAAATAAGCCATCATTGTTGTTTCACAGTGTTTATTTAAACAAATATATAATGACATGTAATTCGATGATCAAATGTAATAAGAGACATGTAAAGAAATTTATGATCATTACAACTTTACGATGTAAAATTATTATCTTTATATATAATTCTATTTGAATAAAACATAAGATTCTCATATTCTTTGGTCTCTATATATTTTGTAAGATCTAACCGACTATAGATATATAAGTTATTGGCTAGTGACTCGAGGTCAAATATTTCATATCCAAATTTAAACCATTGAGCATACAAGTAAAAGGCTTGAAAAAGGCTCTCGTGAGTGCAATCCCAGCATTCAGCATTCACAATTCACAAAATGATGACTCCACTGGGGATGTGCTAGCTTCACCAACCATGTCCTAACTCGAGACGTGGCAGCCATTACCCCGATGAGGAAGAAATCCTCACCCTCCCGACGCTTGAGCTATCTGAGCCTTTATTAACAAACCTGGCTGAACGTGTACCCATCCTATCTATGCAAGAATTAGTACAAAGCATGAAGGTGATGAAATAAATGATGCATCATCGCTTGCAAGACAAGGTCGTATAAAGCACACATATTTTAACTTCTCAAAAAGATTTGCTACAATATGCCTACGTATCATACAGGATCCATAGGGACCATAGCCAACAGATCTATAGATGTTTTATCTTTAAAGGTCATGTTTTGTCTCTTAATTATACAATTTTACTTGTACTACATATGATATATTGAGTAACAATGTTATACTATTCCATGAGTGTAAAAGTGACGTTCTACTTTTAGTCCTCATGGATTAAGTATGGGTATGATAATGAGAATAGTCATTTATAAAAAATAAAAATAAAAAAGTGATGTTATGCTTTTGTTAAGATTATAGATACCTCCAAGAAACTAAAATAAGTGGTAACTCCTAATATTTTTTAATCTTATTTTCTCCCTTTATATCATTATTTGTATTCTTATTCACATGCATAAAATTTTTATACCGAGATTTATCTAATATGGGTTTCAGTGAGTCAATAACTACAACATTGGAACTATAAAATAACATTGACCTTTTAAAAAAATGCATAATTATCATCATAATAAAATCATATTGTCTTAATAAACACAAAATTGTTAATAAGTTTTAAATATAAAATTGACTGTAATCGTATCCTATAAAACTTTCCAGCATCAACCTTCACCTTAGCGTCATTCCCTGTAAAGATGTAGTGATCGGTATCATTGGACTTTTTACTCCTTAGAAACATAAGCACGAAAAATATGAGTAACGGCCGTTGTATTGACCCACCATGAATACTCAAGTGCATGCATGAAAAATATGATCCCTTGAATCGACCCACAATGAATACTTAAGTGCATTAACTTTAATTTTAAATAAATAAGAACTTTACCTTTGTTTTTTTACTTTGTTAATCAAGCCTTATCTTATAAAGCTTTACCTTTATTTTTCTTGGAGTTACCCTTCCTGTTATAGAAATAGCATAGTTCATTATTCTTGCTTTTATCCTTGACTTGCCAATCATCATCTACTAATATTTTTTTTCTTTTTTTTTTCGCCTTTGACCTAAGAATTTTTCTTTATTTTCTTAGAGTTATATCCATGAGAAGAAGAGGAAATGGTGTGAGCACTATCTGGTCAATATCACTTAGGTCTTTCATCTTTCTACATAGTGTGCGATTAACTTAGTTAATGTCGACTTTTTTCTTGTGTGTTATAATTGAGCTTAAATGTATTGAATCGAGATAGAAGGATAACTAATATGAGATAATCAACCATGTATTCTAAGATGTCCAACTTGAGCAACCTTAATTGAGATGCGACATCAGACATCTCTATGATGTACTCTCTTAAGTTCCCATCGTCATTGTACTTCAATGAGATAAGATCAATAAAATGTGTTATTGTCTCGATCTTATTCGATTTGATAAATCTTGTTCCGATTTCCATGCAAAACTCTATTGCATTCTCTTTTCAGGGTATACCTCCACTAACTGGTTTGGATAAGATATGCCTTATGATCATTAAACTCAACTTGTTTGATCATTCAAACTATTCATACTTGACCACCGCATTTAATTCAATGAGATCAGGATGTTGATCTACTCAAGCTAAGTTTAGGGTCTCCTTCTACCCTTGAAAATTAGAGCTAGTAAAAGAAGGAATGTTGTTGATATGTGAGTTAATTAAAGTAACATTTACAATTATTATACAAAAGTGTAAATGCTTATATTAAAAATGAATCACATTAACTTAAGCATGAGTGAAGACTCAATCATGCTAATCCTAAATTTAACTAAGGAAGTGATCAACTAAATTATCTAGAATAGTGGACCTAAACATCAAACCTAATGTGAGACTTAGTGCATAGTCTCAATCCTTTCCTTTGGGTCAAAATCATAACAAAGGGGATTTCATAACTGATGTAGAGCAGGTCACGGACAGTTTCATGGCCAAGATGGATCAGAAAAGGCCTGGTTGACGACAGAAGTGATCTGGACCGTTGGACCTTAGATCGGGCGTATCTCACAATCCGGAATGAGTTATCTGACATAAAATATATGATTTTGAAGTAGAACAAGCTACTTTAGCCAACCAACCCAGCTACGCAGGGTTGCGCAGCCCGAATTTGGGAGAAAACCCCTGATTGATGGTCGTTTTCCCGTTTTATTTTCATTTTTATTATAAATAGTAAGTTTTAGATTATAGCTTTTCATCCGTTGGGCCTTGGGAGTTGTGTCCAACATGAAAAGTGCTTAGGATAATTAGGAGAACGGTTTGGTGAAGCCAAATAGGACACTTACTATTTTTGGCCGAAAACCTTGCGCACTAGTAGACATCACGACCGTCTATAAATAGTAAGTTTACTATTTATAGTAAGTCGCAAATTCTATGAGTTTTAGTTGTAATTTGAGTATGATTTCTTTCCTATTGCTTGATTCCCTTATTTAAAGGAATGTGAACTCATTTTTATTCATTCATCAATTAATTTTGAATTTTATTAGAATTTATTTCTATTTTTCTGCTTTTTTTCCTCGTGGATTCGAGAAGTCTTTGTGAGAAGTCCAGAGAAGCTCCGTGGATTCAGAGTAGTTATCCTTGAGGAAGATGGTGATCGACCTCATCACGTTCATCCCTGCATCAATAACATGATGCTAGTTGAATTACAATAAAATGAGCCATACAAACCCAACATGTTTAATATGTTAAGATGGACCAATCTTATGTCATTAATATCATCCACCCTATCCAATTTAGCTCCCGCAACGGAATGAACTCCTTTGAATCGAACATTATTCGTTTTGTAACAAACTATACTTTATTAATCCTTAATGCACAATGACAACACAAGAGGCCATACTCTTTGAATCTAATGATAGACAGTGTACCTCAACCATCGCCTACTTTAGCAGAACCCATAATCGATTCGATCCCCTAATCCCTAAAAATAGAATCCTACCCAATCCATGTCGGCTAATTGATATTCTCAATGTTCTTGAATAAAGAGATAAGTTATACCAGGCCAACTAGGTCACTACATTATAATTTGTTTAGCCACTTTGTCAGGCCTGGGCATGACACACGAATATATAACCTTAAGTGATCATTCACCATTGATTAATACAAACTTTATAAAATTTATTAGCATAAAAACTTGGGGATGCGGATTGCATCCTACCCCTGCCCGTCTCTAGCCACATATTGGTAGTTCTGTGGGAGGGCCCACTGATGTATCTGTTTATCCACGCCGTCTATTCCTTCTCTCATCTCATTTTCACGTATGTGCATAAAAATGGGGCGGCAGATCCAATGCTCAAGTGGACCACACCAAATAATAAGCTTGGGTTGCCCTAAATGCCCAAAACATTTATGCAAGTTGCATTAAATGCAAGAATCATCTATGGTGTGGTCCACTTGAGCGTTGGATCTGCCGGCAAGTTCAACCAACCGTCCAAAAGACTGTAGAACAAAACGACGCAGCGAAATGTCCGAATTAGGCCAAAAGGAGGGGTACACAATATACAACAATGAAATTTCTAGCTTCACTAAGTGCACGTGAGCGTGCAATAAAATTCGTGTACAAGCTACACATGTGGTACCATCGCACATAGGTGGAATATCCTATCCGCCCATCAGATTAGTACAATCTTGTACATGATTTCTAAAAATATATTTGGTCCCTTCAACATAGGGGCACCAACATTTGAAACATTACATGTTTTCCCAAAAATATATCTGATCCATTCAGCATATGGGCACAAATATTTAAAACAGGTAGATGGGTTAAAAAACTTGCGGCAAGTTTTTCATAGCTGTACATTTGTTTTTGCTCTGTGGCCTACCTGGCTAGTGGATCAATGCAATTCCTGATCTAGAGCGTTGATATAGAGCTGCCATTCTGATGGGTGTAATAGATAAGAACCCATTGTGTACATGAGTTTTATTGCACACGTGTATGGGCCTAGCAAAGCTCAAAATTCTCGATGGATTAAAATTTTATTGCACATGCGTGTGTGCCTAACAAAGCCACATTTGCAGTAGCTGGTGAATAGATATGGTTATCACATGCGATTTGGGACGCGGTTTGGCCCGAGACCCCACTCCCACCGGCTAGCTGGTGTCAAAGCTCCGTGGGTCTCGTCATGATTTGTGTTTCATCCATGCTGTCCATTCATTTTTTCATCTCATGATTTATGGGTACGAGCTCATAATTAAAGTATATCAAAAGCTTGAAGTGGACCACACCACAAAAAAACAATAACGACAATGACATCTGATGTTGAAATCTTATTATTGCAAAATATTGATTTTATAAAATATATGTTAAAAATAAAATATAATAGAATATATTAAAAGTTTTATAAAAAGTTTTTTGAGAGTTTTTAAGAATAGTCCCACATGAAAAATGTAAACAAATTTGAAATATGGACAAACTGAAATACGTCTGAAAACACTGTCCTTAAAGCGTTATTTGCTCTTACTCAAGCGAGTTAAATATTCTGATAAGTTACAGGCAAACCACTTCTAAGATACGATAAGCCTGGTGTGGGCCTACGTTCAGCAAACACGAAGGCCCACCAAATGGAACTCCATTACACAACAATACTATCTAGCAGAATTATAATAACGAAAAAATCCTAAAAGAGAAGAAAAAAATTGTGATTTATACCTTTATACTAGTCAAGTCTTCAACCATACCGTTCTAAACCACATTGTTGGTTTGTTCTTCAAGTCCAACCCTTACTGCCTTGCTGAAGTATAGGAGAGGAGTGGAGGACTGTCTCAGTTCGTATTTCTCGAGGCCCTAATGATGTTTATTTGTCATCCAACATATTTATAAAGTCATACGGATATGAATTAAGGTAAAACATAAATATCTACTTGATTAAAATGGTAGAATGGCAGGGATAAAACACGTAAATAATGGTGAGGAGCAAAGAGCTTTGACGTCAACCAGCCGGCTATTGCTGCTGTCACCAAACAAACCGTGTCCCGAGGTCTGGTAGCTCTCACTGTCGAGAATACCACACCAAAAAAAATACGCTGATCTAGTCATTAGGTGGGCCTCTCCTGTACGCAAGAATGCACGGCTTAGATAAACTCACGACTCATTCAAGTCGATGTACACCTGTGTCCCACCAATCAGTAGATGTCTAAATTCAGTGTATGGTCATTTTGGATGCAGATTAGACTACCTATGTCTGTACAAGCACGTGGCAGATTTCATCCACATAAAGTATATTTGAAAGTTGGTCTAGAGTATTGACTGGCCCATCTCTTTCAACGACCTGGATCCATCCAAATCCTATAGGGCATGATCACGTGTGTTTGTACTTTCCTCCTAAATCCACCACCCGATCTTAGCCATTTGGCCGTGCCTCTTTCATTATTTTGGAAAAAACAACTGCCTGATCACCGGGTGGGCCATACACGTGTCTGCTATTGGAGCCATCAATCAGGTAATCCTCACTGTCTGGGTAAACGAGGCGAGTAGGATTACGGGGTGACACAGATTTGTAAAAAGGAAATGAACAGTTAAGGGAAATTGGATAAAATTCCTAATTCATTGTTCCGGTGTGGGTGACCGGATGATACACGATGTAAAATCTCACCCAAACACTTGTCAGGGTGCTAATGTGGATATTCGAATGATATTTGAATATATAATTTTCTGCTCTAATATCATGTCAAACAACCATTTATTGTAAAAGCTTAAGCTTTCATATTATAGTGTATCAATATAAATCAAAGGACTTTATCATTTCAATAAAGTGTCACTCTACCATTGTCCATAGGTTTTCCTGCGGAGTTCCAACCTCACATGTGGTGGAGTGATATAGTCCCTTGACATACATTCATACATCACATTCTAAAAGCTTAAGCTTTTAAAGTAAATGGTTGTTTGATAAGTATGGTGGGCCTTGGGAAGTTTTCAAAGTAGAGCAATCAATCATGGTTGTTTCCTACAGCATATTCTCCTTGAGATGTTCTTAAATTTTGGGCTAATGCAATGAAAGGATTTGAAAAAATGGATATGAATATAGAGTAAATACATCAAAGTGGGCCCCACGGTTAGGGCTGCACCTAATCTGCTCCCGTGGCTGGCGGAGTGAATATATTTGCAGATATTATAGTGGGCCCCCACAAGGCATACAGCCAAAAGGTATTGCTGTAAATCTGTGTTACAGAAATGCTCGTTCAAGGTGAAATATCTTGCGAACGTCAGGCTTAATGACTTCGGGGTTTGATTGACTAATCCAAACGACTCATTTCGATTTTAGGTGACATATCTTGCGAACGTAAGCCTTAAAGACTTCGGGGTTTGATTGACTAATCCAAACGAATCTTTGCCTCTTTCATTTCTCTAATCAGAGACGTGTCGTCGTTCCAATGAACTCGCTCTTCGTCACTTCCTTGAACGCTGAACTTTGAAATCACTTTCGGCGCTTCCCTTCACACATGATGCATGTGACAGGAAGCTTTGAGAGCTACTTTGAGAAACTTCTCACCGTCTGATAAAAGCAAGTGGGCCCAACTGACCATGAAGTGATAGTGATGAGATTGGCCACGCAAAGGAATCTTGCTGTGGGCCAACAACTCTCGAGTCATGTGGTACTCTGCCAGAGCATCATGCTTGACACGCAAGCGTACGTGTGTATCATCCATCGTACTCTCCCAAACGATCGAATTTTTCTTGTCCTTGACCAGTCATACCATATCCATTGGTCACTTGGCACGTGTACGGCCAGTAGAAACCGTTATCCTAGCAGCTATCAATGGAGATAAACGAAAGTCCAACTAAACAAGATCAACGGTTGACACTCAACGAGCAAAAATCACAATGTTAGGATGAGGGTTTGATGATCCTCAACCAAAGGATATGCACAATTTCGTTTTGTAGAAGCAGGGTTCATGGTTATGTGGTCCACAATTCCACTTGATTGGACAATTTCCTGAAAACTCCAAGATAGGAAGATCCTGGCCATCAATCAGTTATCTATGTTGTATTCCTGTTTTTATCCGTCTAGGTTTAGGCAACAATTTCAAAAGTTAAGATTTTTCCCGTCAATGTGAGTTTTGAATCTGGGTCCATCCATGGAGGGGCCCAACATTTCAATGGTTTGGATCAGTAAACCATGGGCACACCTCGTACAAACAGAAGACATGAGTGTACGGTGTATACTCTCTCGTGGAGGATCTTATAATTCTTCTCTCCGTATGTAGCCCATCCAGATCGGGACCACCAAATAAGTAGTCGGGAGCATCACCGTACACAACAACATCAGGGGCGGCGGGTCAAAATCTTCCACGACTGGAGGTAGCGAGTTTAGTATTTTCGTTCACACGTGGCGATGGTAACATAATTTCCACGAACGGCACCTTCGCACCAAAAGGTTGACATGTGAATGAGTTGAAACGCCCACAATATTTCTTGCAATAGTCGGGTCAAAACTAGGTGACCCAGCAACGAACGGCCATAAGGTGAGCCCATAGGTAACTTTTGTCCTGCCGCAACATAATTAAAGACGATACAACCATATATTTAGAGTATCCAATCATAGCAAAAGGTGGGAGCAGATTATCACCTGATGTGAAAATCAGGCCAATTCAGTATGTGGGTGGGCCACACCAATACAATCTGAGCCTTACCATTTTCTGTCCATTGATTTGAAGTTGTGTCCCATTGACGAGTGGATGAGCCTGATTTTCATATTATTTGATAATCATGGTTCGGCAGGCAAATCCCATCTGTTCGAGTTGGATACTCCACACGTAACGTTGATGGAAAAAAGTGAGTGTACCATTGCACATGATACATCCGTTGTATCGGATCATTTTCTCTGTAACAAATTATAAGAGGTGTACATCGAGTCAAGCTCGAGCATTGGCTGACCTCAGCTTGAACTTTACGCGGCTTGATCCTTGATCCTGAGTGGCCAGCTCTGTTCAGTTTGGTAAGTAGATCGGGCCAAGTTCGAGCTGAGTTCACAATTGAGGCATTTTTACAAATACCTTAACTACCTTAACTGTAATTTTAAAATCTCACTGCTTTACAAATAGAGACAATAGTTTTCAAGTGTTTTATTAAATATCTTTTAAACAATATAAAAATTAAGAAAAACAAAAAGAAGAAAGAGAAAAAAGAAATTCATTTAATGTACAAACCTTTCTTACCACCAGCCAAACCTTCCTTGCCACATCAACATTTCATTGAGTCATTTTATCAAACAGTTAGTGAGTAACATCTTGGATTATTTAAGCTTTTGTTGCAGAGTTTTTTGAGACGGTTTCCCTTCGCGACGGACCCTCCTTCACCTGCACAAAAACAATGTCAAGGGAACCCTGGCTAGGGCCGGGGAACCTCCGATGCTTAAGTCAGTAATCTCGTCTCTGGCTCAGAGCTTTTCTCAGTTAGTATATGCATACCTTTTACTGTTTCAAGCTTAGAGATTTATACAAGCCGTCAATCCTTATCTTTGGAGGATTCTTCTCCTGGGATCGCTCAGGATCCCGAGAATCTCGGTATTCGCAATCAACATCCCTGGATTTCCGTAGATCTGCATCTGTCCTTGCTCCACCATTCCCTGTCTCGGTTGGATATCGACCGACACCGGGAGAGTCTCGGCCAAGGCATGACCGACACCGGAGGAGTCTCGGTCGATGCAGGAGGTCGGGTCCTGAACCGTGCCCGACAGAATTAGCTCCCTGAAGGGATCTTTACTCTATCGGTTAAATGGCTTTCACACGCCCGACCTTCAATGGGGTGAGGCAGGCGAAGTTATCATATTGACAGAGTGACTTTACTCGTCTTTGCTTACACCTGACGGCCCGCCATCTGCACCGTCAGCGTTGTCTCGGTTTCTTCACGCAGTGTCGGCAAAGTCGACTCGGGACTTTACCCGAGGCCGACACATTTTTCCCCAACAGTGAGCCCCCCTGCTTCTGGTGCCGTCTATGGCAGCAAGGAGCACGATTTTATCGGTCGGTTGGCGTTAGCATCCGAGACAATCATGAGGCATTTAATGTTCTTTGAGTCGTTCTTAGCGTGCGTCGTTGCGCCTTCCAAGGTCACACGTGCGGCCAGCCGTCAACTCGCTCCGTCCGCGTATAAGAAGCAGACGCGTGGCCACGATTTCAGCGCAATCAATCAACAGTCGTCACGCGTCGGAAGGGGGAGCCGAGGCGAACGTCGCTTCGCCTCCGCCATAATGACCCGCCTAGGTGGCACGGCTATAAATAGCCCGGGCGGGAGGACGGTTCGAACTTTGTTTTCGTCCTCCTTCCTCCCGTCCGTATCTGAATTTTCGCTCTCTTCTTCCTCTTCTCCGCTGTCGCGTTTTTCCTCGTCAGCCCTTCCTTGTAATCACCGTCAATCCCTTTGGTGAGTCTTTAGTCTTTCCCTTCTCCTTTAATTAGCTTTAATGGCCGCACAAGGCTCTCAAAGCCCTCGGGAGGAAATGTCAGTGGACGAGGGCGTGTCCCAACACCTCTGGGATATTACGGACCCACCATCTCTGTTGACGGAGTTCGCTGCCGGAGCTGACGCCGCATTTCGGCTTGTCAGAGAAACCGGCAGCCCTTCGGCTGAGCATCCCGCCCAGACAGGTCCATCAAGTGGCGGGACATCTCTGGTGACTCGTCCAGGGAGACCTAACCCGTGGGCGGACCAGATGGAGGACGAGGAGGGAGAGGGAGAAGAAGATTTGGTCACAGGTGAGGGAATGGTCGTCCCATACCCTGTGACGCGAACTGCGGAGGCTTCTGGATCGTCTTCGAAAGGAGAAGGAGACGAGCCCAGCGGTCTCGTAGCTTCTACCCTCACCGAGTCCGATTTAAACCGAATCAGGGCTGGTTACCATGTGCCTGATTCGGTCATCCTTCATCTGCCTCGTCCGGGTGACCTTCCCGACCATCCCCCCGCAGGGATGGTCGCAATTTTCCAAGTATCGATGCAGTGCGGCCTGCGCCTGCCACTCCAGCCCATTGCCCGTGACTTCCTCTCTCGAGTCAAAATAGCCCCCGGCCAAATCGTCCCAAACGCGTGGAGGAACTTGTTCGGGTGTGCCGTGCTTTGGTCCGAGCTAGAACAACCTTCTCTCACGGTAGACGAGTTCCTCTACTTGTATCAAGTCCGACCAAACCCCAACTTCCCTAGCCTATACTTCCTAAGTGCGTGGAGAGGCAAGGGGGGATCTCTAATAACCGACCCACCTACCTCGAACAAGTTCTGGAAGGAGAGGTGGTTTTGGGCGTGCGGTCGGTGGGAGTCGGCCGACTCGTGGCCGTACGAGCCTAAAGTACCCCGCACGTTCCGTAGAGCAGGTGACTCGGCGCCTCGGCTCGCCCTTTTTCTTATCCTCCTTTTATATATTATCTTCCTCTGATCTGGACTATTCCGTGTCTTGCAGATATCTTAAAGAGTAGGGGGAAGCTCGAGTCCGGGGCTTTGACTCGGATAAGAGAGTTGAAGAAGCTGAGCGCGGCGGAGCGATCGTGGAAGTTGCTCCTGCAACCCGAGCGTCTCCACCTTGCCGGTCTTGACTCGTTCGTTTCAGGTAATTCACTTTTCCTTACGCTTGTCTCCTTGGTTTTTGGTTCGCTTGCTTAACCTTTACATTCGTCGTTGCAGATCTCCCCGAAGCTCGCCCAATTTTAAGACCTACCCCAGAGGGCATGGCCGAGCCCCGACCCTCTCTGAAGCCTGTTTCCAAGGTGAAGGCTCCCTCACGATCGACTCTGCTGTCTGGGTCTCGACCCTCAAAGCAGCAGAAGGTCGCGGGGAAGGGGAAGGACACGGTCGCTCCACCTACTGCCGTGCCCGCCGTTCCCCAGGTGGTCGTCCTCTCTGACCCTGATGAGAGGGCCGAGGAGACGGGGCCTATCCACCCAGTCACCCAGGCGGCACCTGAGTCGGGGCCCGCCGCAGGGGAGGTCTCAGGGCCGAGGGAGGCCCTTCGCGAAGAGTCCCCGAGAAGGGAGATGACTCAGGCGGAGTCCCCCTTCTCGAAGATTATTGCGGGGATGGTGCCTTGGGCGCTTGCCCACGGGAGTGAGAGAGAGTTTGCCAACTACTACAGCGCTCCGACGGCCCAGACCCTCGGGCATGCGGCAAGGCTGCTTTTTGAGGTAAAATCTTCTTTCTTCTCGTGTTGCTTTCTGTCTGGGTTTTCTGAGGCGACTAACCATCTCTGTATTGCAGCTGGCGCCTTGCCTCGTTAAGGCAAGCTCGGAGCTGGTCGCCTCCCAGAAACTTGCGTCCGAGGCAGAGTCTGCGAAGAGGGTCGCGGCCGAGGCTGAGGGCCGCAGGGAGATCGCCGAGGGCCGAATCGGCATCATGACAGGCGATCTTTCTATCGCCCGGAAGATGGCCGCTGACGCCCGCGCGGCTCTCGAAGGCGTGAAGGCCGACAATGCTCGCCTTACTCTGCTCCTTCAGGAGGCCGAGGAGAGGGAGCGGCTTCTTCACCAGGTTCATGGCGAGTGCGACGGCGCCCTCGCTCGCGCGAAGGCCGAGGCCGGCGAGCTTGTTCGGGAGGCCCAGGGGGAGACGCGTCGAGCCCAGGAGGAGCGAGACCGAGCTGTAGAGGCCTTCCTCGAGTCTACCGAATTTGAGGAAGAAAGGGACCACCTTTACCAAGGCGGCTACAAGGCCTGCGTTCTCGAAATGAGGGCGGCCTTCCCTGAGCTCGATCTCTCTGCTTTCGAGGTTGACAGTCCTCCCGCCGAGGCTGCCGAGGGTGACGCCGCTGAAGGAGACGCTGCCGACGAAGTCGGTCCCTCGGGCGCCTCTTAAGATTGTACCTTTTTTTTTGTGTTTATTTTTTTTTGTAATCGATACTTTTGTAACTCACTTTCTGTAACTGGCCCGACATTGGGTACTTGAATGAAATAGAGCTTTTATTCAGTCATCTTCTATTGCAGTAAGAGTGATTGTATCTTACGGATAATAAACTTTAAGATTCTCGGCGTTCCAAGGATGAGGCAACGGCTGCCCGTTCAGGTCTTTCAGTTGGTAGGTTCCAGGTCGGATGATGCCTGAAACGACATAGGGGCCTTCCCAGTTTGGGCCTAACGTACCCGACCCAATTTCCTTAGTGTTTGGGAAGGTCCTTCGGAGGACCATGTCCCCGGTTCGGAATCGTCGAACTTTTACTCGGCGATTGTAAAACCGAGACACCTGTCTCTGTCGAGCCATCACTTTCAGTCGCGCATTTTCTCTTCTTTCTTCTAGGGAATCTAGTGCGAAAGAGAGGAGTTCACCGTTCTCTCGTTCATCATATAAGTTGACTCGGGCTGAACCGATACCGATCTCGACCGGCGCGACCGCTTCCGCGCCATAACATAGAGAGAAGGGGGTTTCTCCCGTCGCGGTTCGTGCCGTGGTTCGATAAGCCCACAGTATATTCGGAAGTTCTTCGGCCCATGCTCCCTTTGCCTCGTCGAGTCTGGTCCGGAGATGCTGCTTTATGATTTTGTTGACCGCCTCGACTTGTCCATTCGTCTGAGGGTGATGAGGTGAGGCGTATACATTACGAATGCCGAGGTTGCCGCACATCTCCCGGAATTGTCTGTTATCAAACTGCCTGCCATTGTCTGTTACTATCGTCCGGGGTATTCCGAACCGACATATGATATTTTTCCATAGGAAACTCGTGACCTTTTGCTCGGTAATTTTCGCCAACGGTTCTGCTTCGGCCCACTTTGTGAAGTAGTCCACCGCCACCACGGCAAACTTAGTTTGGCCCTTCCCCAATGGAAAGGGCCCGATTATGTCTATTCCCCACTGCGCGAAAGGCCAGGGTCCCGACATTGGAGTCAGCTCCTCGGGGGGTTGTCTCGGGATCGCTGCGAACCGCTGACACTTGTCACACCTTTGTACGAATCGTTTGGAGTCATGTTGTATGGTCGACCAATAATATCCCTGCCGCAACACTTTGTTGGCGAGCGAGCGTCCTCCCGAATGGTTTCCGCATATTCCGTCGTGTATCTCCCGTAAGACATAGTCGGCTTCTTGGGAGTCGACGCACCTTAGTAGAGGAGTATGAAAGCCTTTTTTATACAGAATCCCATTGAGAACAGTGTAGCGCGAGGCTCGGGTTTTTAACCGCCGTGCCTCGGCGCGATCTTCTGGCAGTTCACCATTGTTAAGGTACCGGACGAGCGGGTCGGACCAAGCGGCCGCCGGATCGATTGGAAACAGGACCGAGACTGTCGGCTCGTTCACACTGGGTTCAGGGACATGTTCAATTGGAACTGACCGAGGTATGTCTTTCTCGTCTGCTGAGGCCAGCCTTGCTAATAGGTCGGCTTTGGCGTTGTCGGTTCTGGGTATTCGAACTATTTCACACTTCTAGAATCCGCTGATCAATTCTTTAGCCTTCTCCATGTACGCCTTTAACTGTTCTTTCCGAGTCTGGTAGACGCCGGAAATTTGGTTAACAACCAATTGTGAGTCGCTGAAAACGCTCAAATGGGTCGCGCCCAGGCTCGCGGCTAGTCTGAGGCCTAGTAATAAAGCTTCATATTCTGCTGTGTTGTTGGACGCTTGAAAGTCGAGTCGCAAGGCATACTGCATACAAGTTTGATCAGGAGTTTCTAATACTACCCCTGCCCCGCTTGCCTTCGAGTTGGACGAGCCGTCGACAAATAGCTTCCAAGGTGTAGGCCTGAGAGAAGAGGGACCCTCGGGTACATTAACTCCCTCTGGTTCGGGCGGATTATTGGGATTAGGAACCACTTCGACAAGGAAATCGGCGACGGCTTGTCCTTTTAAAGCAGCCCTGGGCCGGTATTGTATGTCAAACTCGCTTAGTTCGACTGCCCACTTTGTAAGTCGACCAGAGGCTTCCGGCTTTTGGAGAACCTGGCGGAGTGGTAGGTCGGTCACAACGGCGATGGTGTGGGCCTGAAAATATGGCCGAAGGCGTCGTGATGAAACCACTAGGGTGAAGGCTACTTTCTCAAGCTGAGGATACCTTGTCTTGGCGGGCAACAAGGCTTTGCTAACGTAGTAGACTGGCAGCTGCTTCCCTTGACTCTCGCGTATTAACGCTGAGCTTACCGCAGCTTCAGACACGGCCAAGTATAACAATAACACTTCACCAGGTTCGGGCTTAGATAATAGCGGTGGAGATCCGAGGTAAACCTTCAATTCTCGAAACGCTCTCTCACATTCCTCCGTCCACATCATAGTCTGTCGTCCCTTCAATTGCTTGAAGAACGGGAGACACTTGTCTGTGGCTCGGGAAAGGAAGCGATTGAGCGCGGCCACTCTTCCAGTTAACCGTTGAATGTCTTTGATAGTTCTGGGAGACTCCATTTCGAGTAAGGCTTTGATCTTCTCTGGGTTTGCTTCGATTCCCCGCTGACTAACGAGGAAACCGAGGAACTTTCCCGAGCTCACACCGAACGCACACTTGCTAGGGTTTAGCTTCATTTTATACTTACGCAGAATTGAAAACATTTCTTCCAAATCTTTCTCATGGTCGGATGCCTGTTTACTCTTGACGAGCATATCATCAATATAAACTTCCATCGTTCGGCCAATTTGTTTGGAGAACATTTTTTTCACCAACCGCTGATAAGTTGCGCCGGCATTCTTTAATCCAAATGGCATCACTCGGTAACAATAAAGGCCTTTGTCGGTGACAAAGGCAGTTTTTGATTTGTCATTTTCATGCATTACAATTTGATTATAGCCTGAATAGGCGTCCATAAAACTGAGCAATTCATGATCCGCCGTACTATCAACCAACTGGTCGATACGAGGAAGAGGGAAGCTATCCTTGGGGCAGGCTTTGTTTAGGTCCGTATAGTCTATACAGACTCGCCACTTCCCACTAGCTTTCTTCACTAGCACGACATTAGCTACCCATTCCGGATAGTACACCTCTTCGATAAACTTAGCTTTAAAAAGCTTGCCGACCTCCTCTCCTATGATAGTGTATCTCTCCGGGCCGAGAGGTCGACGCTTCTGCCGGATGGGCCTGTAGGTCGGGTCGATGTTGAGCCGGTGCGTCATGACTGAGGAATCAATCCCAGGCATGTCTTCGTGACTCCAAGCGAAGACATCGGCATACCTCCGAAGCAAAGTAATTATTTGTTCTCTAAGAGGCAGGCTCAAGGATGAGCCGATTCGGACTACTTTTGAAACGTCCGTCTCGGTTAACGGCACCGAGATGAGCTCTTCCAGCGGTTCTCCCCGCTCCTGCAATCCGATACGCGGGTCCAGTGATTCGATCATCGAAATTTCTACCGGGGCTTTTACTGCGGTGGCGTAGCACTTCCTAGACTCTTGCTGGTCTCCTTTCACCACCCCTACTCCCGACTCAGTCGGGAATTTCATGGAGAGGTGGTAGGTAGACACTATGGCCTGAAGGAGGCTGAGAGACGGTCGGCCGAGGATGGCGTTGTACACTGAAGGTTGGTCCACGACCAGGAAGTCGACCATCCCGGTCCTCTGGTGAGGCGCAGTTCCCGCTGTGAGCGGCAACGAGACGATTCCTTCCGGGAGTACCTGCCCGCCCGAGAAACCGATGAGCGGCGTCCGGACAGGCCGTAGTACCGACCGACCTATGTCCATTTTGTCGAACGCTGTAGTAAATAGGACGTCCGCTGATGACCCTGTATCCACCAGTATCCGGAACACCTTTCTGTTTGCGATGGTGAGGGTGACCACTAGCGTATCATCGTGGGGATGATGGATGCCTCGAGCATCTTCTTCGGTAAACGAGATGCAATACTTCTCTCATTTTTTCTCTTTGGGAAGCCGAGATAGCAGGAGAATCTCGGACTCGGGGCGGTCGAGGCTTCTGGCGTGATTTTTTCGGGCATTATGCGAATCCCCGCCTCCTCGATGACCCCCGACAATCGTTCGAATTTCTTCCTGGGGCCGGTCTACACTCGGTCCCGCGACGGCGTCGGTCCCAGCCGTGTGTTCTCTTAGCCGGCCTTCTTTAATCAGCCGCTCGATCTCGTCCTTCAGATGATAGCAGTCACTCGTGTTGTGACCGTGATCGCGATGGTAGTGGCAATACTTGTCCTTGTTCCGACGACCAGGATTCCCTCGTATTTTTCGAGGCCAGTTGACGAAGCCCTCGGTTTTGATCTCCATCAGCACTTGTTCAGGAGATTTGTTCAGCGGGGTATATGCAGAGAATTTCCTGTCGGGTCTCTTCCCTGACCTGCTGTCGTCTCGGTCCCGGTCGTCTTTTCGCTTCTTCCCTCCGGCCGAGTCGGCTCCCTTTTTGGCCGACTCTTTTGCCGAAGGCTTCGTGGTCTGGTTTTTCTCTCTTAGGAGTCGCGTTTCCTCCGCGTCGGCGTACTTGTCCGACCGAACCATAAACTCGCCCAAGGTATCAGGCGGGTTTTTATCCAGCGATGCCAGAAAAGGCTTGTCTCTGACTCCCTGCATGAGAGCGTTGAGCGCCGTTTCCTCAGAATGTTTTCGAACCTGGAGAGACTCGAAATTGAAGCGTTTAATGTAGTCCTTGAGTAATTCTCCTTCCCTCTGAACTATGTTGTTCAGATGCGCGGGAGGTTTCAGTTTCTTCTTTCCGCCAATGAAATTGCTGAGGAAGGCGTCGCTGAGTTCGGCGAACGACTTTATTGACCCGGGTTTCAGTTGCTTAAACCAAAGTCGGGCGACGTCCGTCAAGGTCAGAGAAAACGCTCGGCACATAACAACATCCGAAGCGTCGTGCAATTCCATGTAAGTCCTGAAGCATTCAAGATGCTCTGTAGGATCGGTCTTCCCAGAAAATGGGGTAATCTGGGGTAAGCGGAACCTTTTCGGCAAGCGGGCCCGCATTACCTTGTCCACGAACGGAGAGGCTTTTTCTTCGTGTTTGGTCGGATCTGAGTTCCGACCATGTTTTATATCTGCCATTTCCTTTGCCATCTTCTCTCGGACTTCGTTTTTGAAGTCCTGCATGTCGGCCTTTCAGGGTTCGGCGCTCTCTGCCGTTTCTTCAGCGTCCGCCGGTAGCCGACTACGCCTCCTCTGATCTATTCTATGCCTCAGGTCAGAGGGAGGCAGAACTGCTGTTGCCGAACGAGCAGGTGCCGGGTGACTTGGTTCTCGTGGCTGACTCGGTCGTCTAGGAGACGGTGGCGCGGGCGGCTGCGCTATGGATGCGGGTGGATGAGCTGGTGTCGACTCTTGTCGCTGCATCTGCTGGTTGCACAGTTGTTCCAGCATGTGTTTCATGGTGGCCATCTCGGAACGCATTTCCTGAACCTCACGATCCAGGTATGCGTTCCCGTGGTTGGGCTGGCTTGCAGTCGCAGGCGGCGCTGCCGGGGGAGCTCCCTGAGCGACGCTGGCGGCGGCCTCCCTCACTTCATCTGGGTCCGTCCTTCTTGTTCTTGCCATTTGAATGGTTGGAGAAAGCGGCTTTTTGTCCGTATCCCACAGACGGTGCCAAACTGTTGCAGAGTTTTTTGGGACGGTTTCCCTTCGCGACGGACCCTCCTTCACCTGCACAAAAACAATGTCAAGGGAACCCTGGCTAGGGCCGGGGAACCTCCGATGCTTAAGTCAGTAATCTCGTCTCTGGCTCAGAGCTTTTCTCAGTTAGTATATGCGTACCTTTTACTGTTTCAAGCTTAGAGATTTATACAAGCCGTCAATCCTTATCTTTGGAGGATTCTTCTCCTGGGATCGCTCAGGATCCCGAGAATCTCGGGATTCGCAATCAACATCCCTGGATTTCCGTAGATCTGCATCTGTCCTTGCTCCACCATTCCCTATCTCGGTTGGATATCGACCGACACCGGGAGAGTCTCGGCCAAGGCATGACCGACACCGGGGGAGTCTCGGTCGATGCAGGAGGTCGGGTCCTGAGCCGTGCCCGACAGAATTAGCTCCCTGAAGGGATCTTTACTCTATCGGTTAAATGGCTTTCACACGCCCGACCTTCAATGGGGTGAGGCAGGCGAAGTTATCATACTGACAGAGCGACTTTACTCGTCTTTGCTTACACCTGACGGCCCGCCATCTGCACCGTCAGCGTTGTCTCGGTTTCTTCACGCAGTGTCGGCAAAGTCGACTCGGGACTTTACCCGAGGCCGACACATTTTTCCCCAACAGCTTTTAATGTGGATTATTGATGAGGTAAAATGATCAATGGCTGGATCATTTTATCAAACAGTTGGTTAGCAACATCAAAATAATCCACCGGCCAAACCGAGTCACTAACATGGTTCGATCTGAGTCGAGCCGAGCTGGGCCCGCTCGAACCCATTTTCGAGCTTAAGAAATCAGCTCAACTCGGTCCAAACTCAGCTTCGAACCGAGTCGAGCGAGCTAACCGAGTTCATGTACACCCCTAATTATAATTAACACCCAGTTAGCCACGTATCGGATTTTGAAGGGATAAGGTGACATCCCGCCGAGACGTAGACTCTGTAATAAAATATAGAAGTTTAATTGAATCAAACCATCTGCCGTTTGTCCCCTCACGTTGCCTCCGACATCAATACCATACAGTGTCCAATTCCGTCCAGATTGCCTCCTTGGATTGATCTGAACAGTCATATTCTCATTGATACCATATAGAAGCTATGAAGTTATAATCATGCTTCATTAATGATCGTAACCTTTGATTCTTATATTTGAATACGAGCCATTAAATTTTCATCTTCACACACAATCATTCGTTCAATAAATTTTTCGTACGATAGCCTTAAGTCTCATAGAATCCAGAACATCAACGGTTCAAATCATCGTTTCAGAAGAACCCTGTGGGTAGAAACAGGCCCATATCGTACTACTGTGGCAGAAACTTGGATTTTGATTTCGGGGTTTGGTAAGAAGGGAAGTGGATTGGCTGGTGTACCACACACTTGATTTCGCCTTCTATGGGTTTCATCATGAGGTATGCGTTATATCCAAATGGTCCGTCCACTTGGCGAGCTCGTCGTGAGGGCTAGAGCCTAAAAATAAGATAGATCCAAAAATCAAATGAATCATACTTTAAAAAGCAATGGCGATTGAACGCATGCCATTGAAACCCTTATGGGGTCACATAAATTTTGGATTTATACAATGTTAGTTTTTTATCTTCATCCAAGCACTACAAGAAATCTGGTTTTTACTTTCGTAGGTAAAGATGACTTTTGCCAATGAAAATTATATATTGGTAAGTAAAAGAAAACTTTTACCAACGAAATATAATTTCATAGGTAAAACCCATATACACCTACGAAAATTTTCGTAGGTAAAGGATCTTTTGCCTTTTTTTAAAAATTACGGAATTTAATTTCGTAGGTAAAACCCACCTTTACCAACGAAAATATTCATAGCCAAAGGTTGTTTTGAATTTTTTACCTGCAAACTGCAATTTTGTAGGTAAAAATCAATCTTTAGCTACGAAATTATTCCTAGCTAATGGGTAATCAAAAAATCCCATATTTACTTACGAAAATATTCGTAGCTAAATGATGTTTTGAATTCTAAAAAATTAAAAACTTTACTTTTAAACCCATCTTTACCTACGAAATTGTTCGTAGCCGAAGGGTGTTTTTAATTTTCTTACCCATCTTTACCTACGAAATTGTTCATAGCCAAAGGGTGTTTTTAATTTTCTAACCCATCTTTACCAACAAAACTGTTCGTAGCCAAAGGGTGTTTTGAATTTTCTAACCCATGTTTACCTACGAAACAGTTAGTAGTCAAAGGGTGTTTTGAATTAGATTCAAAAAATCCATTCTTTGGCTACGAAAATATTCATAGTTAGATAATGTTTTGAATTCGAAAAAAATCGAAAACGTTACTTTTACCTACGCAATTATTTCGTAGGTAAAACCCATATTTACCTACGAAAATATTCGTAGCTGAAGGATCTTTTGAATTTTCAAAAAATTGAAACCTTACTTTTACCTACGAATTCTAATTTTGTAGGTAAAACCTATGAAACGTTCGTAGCTAAATATTCTTTTGAATATTTAAAAAAACCAAAAATTCAAAACCTTACTTTTACCTATGAAATGGAGTTTCGTAGGTAAAAACCCATCTTTACGTACGAAAATATTCATAGCTAAAGCATACTGAAACCTTACTTTGACCTACGAAAATATTCGTAGCTGAAGGGTCTTTTGAATTTTTAAAAAATAAGAATACCAAAATCGTATCGTAGGTAAAACCAATATTTGCCTACGAAAATATTTGTAGCTAGAAAACCTTACTTTTACCTACGAAAATATTTGTAGCTAGAAAACCTTACTTTTACCTACAAAAATATTCGTAGCTGAAGGGTCTTTTGAATTTTTAAAACAACCAATAAATCAAAATTGTTACTTTTACCTTCGAAATGTAATTTTGTAGGTGAAACCCATCTTTACCTACGATAATATTCGTAGCTGAAGGGTCTTTTGAATTTTCAAAACAACCAATAAATCAAAAATGTTACTTTTACCTACGAAATGTAATTTTGTAGGTAAAACCCATCTTTGCCAACGAAAATATTCGTAGCTGAAGGGTCTTTTGAATTTTCAAAACAACCAATAAATCAAAAATGCTACTTTTACCTACAAAATGTAATTTTGTAGGTAAAACCTATCTTTACCTACGAAAATATTTGTAGCTGAAGGGTCTTTTGAATTTGTAAAACAACCAATAAATCAAAAATGTTACTTTTACCTACGAAATGTAATTTTGTAGGTAAAACCCATCTTTACCTACTAAAAAATTCGTAGCTAAAGGGTGTTTTCAATTTTTATAAAAAACCAAAAATCGAAAACTTTATGTTTACCAACGAAATTTAATTGCGTAGGTAAAACCCTTCTTTACCTACGAAATTATTCGTAGCTAAAGGGTCTTTTGCACACTTCAAAACAACCAAAAAGGTGAAAACGTTACTTTTACCTACGAACTATAATTTCGTAGGTAAAACTCATCTTTACCAATGAAACTATTCGTAGCTAAAGGTTCATGAGAATATTCATACCTGAAGGGTCTTTTGAATTTTCATACTGTTACCTACGAATTATAATTTCGTAGGTAAAACCCATCTTTACCTACGAAAGTATTCGTAGCCAAAGGATCTTTTGAATTTTTCGAAAAACAAATTTTCGCGGGGTGATGGAAATGGCGGCGGTAAGACTTTTACCGACGAAAACGTTCGTCGGTAAACGTTATTTCCTAATTTTTTTCCCGACGGCTAAAAACCGTCGATAATAATGTAAAAAAGTTTTAATTTTAAAATTTGTTTGCCTATAACCTAAATGTGTGTGTGTGTGTGTGTGTGTGTGTGTGTGTGTGTGTGTGTGTGTGTGTGTGTGTGTGTGTGTATATAAAAGGTAATATTTAAATAATTTGTAATATCACATGAAAAAAAATATTGAAAAGTTTAGTAATTTTAAATATGTTTAAGAAAAATTTTGAGAACGAAATAATGCTTTTGAAGAGAAAAATTGGCATTTTGAAATTTTTGAGAAAAAATTAAAATATGAGAAAAATTTTGAGATTTTGCAAATAAAAATTTAAAATTTGTATTTTAAATATTTTTGAAATATTTTATAATAAAAATGATATTTATTTAAAAGAGAAAAAAATATACCTTTTGAAAAAAAAATGTTAAATTTATTTGTGAAAAATAAATTTACTAAATTATTAGGCACATCCACTAATTAAACCTTTAATCGTTTTTGGACAATCTAATCAGTTTAATTAAAAAGTAAATAACTTCAGATGTTTAAATCAAATTTCACTGAAATTGTTGATCAATCTTGTATGCCCAATATCTTTCTCATATGTAGCCTAATTAAGGCGAGTAACTAGTCAAATTGAGAGTATTGATCAATAAAATAGAGTGAATGCACCAGACATGTAAAATGGTCTAAATATTCTGGTTAAAATTGTGACCCAACTTACTGACCTCGTGAGAACCTAAGAATTGATGTTAGTAAGTTTTGTGGGCCCCATCATGATGTCTGTCGAACATCAACATCGTGGATTTGATGTCTCTCCTTTAGGTTATGAGATATCTCAAAAATCATTGGTAAACAAAACTCAAGTGGGCCATACCATTTAAAATATGTGAAGACATCCTAAAAAATATAAAAGCACTTGGTGGGGCCCACATAAGTTTTTGGATGCGGTTGAAACTTGGTCTGACCCCTCATCCAAGTGCGACACACATAATGAGTGTGATGGATATGTGAATCACATTTAGGCAGGCCCAATATATGATTACAAATGTTGTAAGGAAACCTTTCTCTACTACATTTGAGTTACTCGTTACCTTTATCAGAGTAAACTCTGTGGAGTCCACCATTATTTATTTATTTTCTCCACTCCATTCAGCCATGTTAACAGATAATTTGAGGTCTAAAGAACAAAAAGGAAGCATATCCAAAGCTCAAGTGGACCACACCACAGGAAATAGTGTGATTGAACCTATATCATTTAAAATTTCTTGGAGGCCATAGAAGTTTTGGATCAAGCTGATGTTTGTGCTTTCTATTCATTCATATATTTTTGATATTATGAACAACCTTTATCCATTTTTGGACAATCTGATCAGTCAAGATTGAAGAGTAAATAACTTCAGATGTTTAAATCAAAATTCACTCAAATTGTTGATCAATCTTGTTTGCCCAATATCTTACTCATTTGCAGTATGATTGAGGCGAGTAACTGATCAAATTGAGGGTAATGATGAGTAGAATAGAGTGAATGGACCAGACATGTAAAATGGGCCCATCATGATGTGTGTCGAACATCAACACCGTGCATTTGATGTCTCCCCTTTAGCTTATGAGATATCTAAAAAATCATTCGTTACGAAACTCAGGTGGGCCATACCATCTAAAACTATGTGAAGATATATTTTTTAGATGTCTTCACATAGTTTTAGATGGTATGGCCCACCTGAGTTTCGTAACGGATGATCGTCAATACCATTATTTAGATCATCGATATTATATGATCCAGATCAACTAAACCACCACGGATCTTATGATCTAGACCATTCCGACCATCAATACAATTATCCATACCATCTAAATTGTTGATGCTATGACCAAGATCATCTTGACCATGAATACTATGATCCAGAGCACAACTAATATTATGATTCAGGCCATTGAAACCGTAGGTATTATGATCCAAACCATCTTGACCATCAATAATGTGATCCAAACCATCTAGACCATTGATTGTATGATCCGGACCATTCAAACCATCAGTATTCTGGTCTAGACCATTCAAAAAATTAATATTATGATCAAGACAATCCAAACCATCGATTTTATGATCTAAACTATAATCTGTGGATATTATGATCAAGACCATCCAAACTATTGATATTATGATACAGTCCCTCCAAAACATTTATATTATGGCCTGTACCATTCATACAGTCTATTTTATAATCCAGGTCATTCAGACTGTCAATATTATGCCCTGTACCATCCAAAACATCTATATTATGGCTTGTACCATTCATCCAAGCTGATTTTTGTTTTTTCCCTTCATCTGGCCCTGTATGACCTAATCAACATATTGGATGTCAAATAAACAATACAGTAAGCCTTAGGAGGATTTTAATGATGGATATCCAATTACTATTGATTTCATGTGGTGTGGTGCACCTGAGATTTCTATGGTGGGGTCCACTACAGATTTTTATCTACCTCATTCTTTGGCTCATGATGTAAAATGATATCTCAAAATGGATGGACGATGTGGATATAACAAATACATCATAGTGGGGCCCACAAAACTTGGTAGATGTTGGTCGGTGCTCTATGGGTCCCACCATGATGTATGTGTTTCATCCATGTCGTCCATCCATTTTTACAAATCATATTAGGGCTTGACGCCAAAAATGAGAGGGATATAAATCTTAGGTGGACCACACCACATGAAAACCATAGTGATTGGATATCCACCATTAAAACCCTCTCAAGGCCCACAATACTTTCTATTTGACATCCAATCTGTTGATTAGGTCATACAGGCCCAGATGAAGGGAAAAAAAAATATCGGATTGATCCAAAACTTTATATGGCCCCCAAAAGGTTTTTAATGGTCGACGCTCATTCAACACTGTTTCCTATAATGTGGTCCAATTGAGATTGAGATATACCTCGTTTTTTGTCTCATACCATAAAATGAAATGGAAAAATAGATGGACGGCAGGAATGAAACACATACATCATGGTGGGGCACACGGAGCACCGACCATGTGACCCCACTCGTGAGAGAGACTTAAAGTCTCTCTCGCTCTATCGCCTCTCACTCTCACTCTCGCGCCCTCTCTCTCTCTCTCTCTCTCTCTCTCTCTCTCCACCGCGCCCTCTCTCCATCGCCCTCTCTAAAGCTCGGTTGACAGGTATCTCTCTCACTCTCTCAATCTCAATACCGATTGAAACGATTTAGGGATTTGGGGATTTGGGGATTTAGGGATTTGGGAATTTTTGCCCATGAATCAGGTGGATCCATCACTCAGGTGGGCCACGCGAGAAGAAACAGTTGGGAGGGGGACGCCCACTATTGATTTGCGTTCGGCCCCACCCAAGTTTCAGAAATATAGGGTCATTGATTTTTTGATGTAAAGCTATGATTTTCATTGAATTTCGATAGTCTGTGGGAAGTATTCGGGGTTTTTGATTAGTTAGTTTGATTTCAATTGTGCTTTTTTTGAATGATGATATTTTTCCTTTATTATTATTATTTTGTTTGAATTTCTATATATTCTGTAGATTTTTTTTTTCCTAATGTAGAGAAGAATCTTGATAGTTTAATGAAATACAGTACACGTTGTTGAGTAGTTCAAGAAATACAGGCCCTTTAAATCAGTCTTGCACCTTGAACCCATTTTCTCTGTCAACTTGCCTTCCATGGAAAGTGGTGTTATATGCTACTAAGTATTTGTTTATATAAAAAAGTGTTCTCATACACCATTGCATGTGAACTTTCATGTACAACAATTTATTTTATGCACAAATTGTCTATTTAGAAAGTTCTACAGTTAAAAGCTATGTTAGCTTACCATACGGTTTGTGAGAAATTCATTTCATTCATTCATTTTGTCAGTTTATATTAGATATATCTTAAAATGAAGCAAATCCAAAACAGAAATGAGTTACATGATATGAAACTGTAGAATTGAATGCATGTAATTGAAACAAATGTTGTGCCACAAAGTTTTCAGTTCATCCCAATGGAAATAACCTTATAAGTTATTTAGATAGTATCTAATCATTAAAGGTACCTAGATCCATACTCCTGCTCCAATGGTAGACTCTTAAGAGTTTCAACACTTGGTCAAGGGTTAGAGTATCCATAGGTGGTGAAATCCCACTAAGGCATTAGTGTGTGGGGGTGTGTGTGCTTGTGTTTAAAATAAAATAAAAATAAAAATAAAAATAAAAAATAATCAGCCATCTTAAATTCTGAGTTTCTTTATTGCTATGCTATTTTATTTTATTTTCCAGTTTGTACAAGTTGGGCCTCTTTTTCAGATTTTTGGTGTGTGGACCATAATATCAGCATTTTAGGTCCTGAACAATGGCAGCACTTCTAAAAGCTGAAAACCCCAATGTGTAACACCTCCTGATGTCATGCATGTTAATTGTTGGATGAAATGGCTGAACAAGGAATGTTTTGGGTGGATGGTATTCGAGTCCGCTTTTCCTTCTCTATTGATGAGTTAGCCCACATAGCAGTATGGTTGGATGACCTACATTGAAAATTGATGCTGCAGGACATGCCTCAACAATTGAAGGTGAGGCTTCATGTAGCGGTATGGTTGCGGTTGGATTTGAGTAATGTTTTAAATTTTCACTGCATATGAATGATTTACTTCTGCTGTATTGTAGGTTTAGCTCCAATATCTGGTTGCAGGAATGTCTGCTTGGGCTTCCTTTTGGGTTATTTATTTATTTATTTATGAGAATTCTAATGATTTGGGGAATTTTGTGAATTGGGTTTTTTATTTTTTAGGTGGTTGTGGTTGATTTTTATTTTTTTTGTTGGGTTGTGTTAGACTTTTTGGGGATTGGTTTCTTTATTTTGTTTGCAAGAAGATATGGATCTTGGTTTTGAATGTGGGGGCTTGCATGGGCTTCTTTTTTGATATGGTTTTGTTGTAATTTGTGTGATTTGGGGAGGGGGTTTGTCTTGGATCTATGTGGTTGTGGCTGTTGCTATTTATCTGGTAATCATGCATGCTCATGACAAGTACTATGCGAAGGAGCACATTTATTACCAGGCAGTTAAATTGTTCGTCATATGCCTCACGACACTGGTGGTCATCATATGCTGAGATTCACCAAGTGATGATGTGGTTATTTCAAACACACGGCTTTATGACAGTTTTTTCAAGCAGAGATGCTCCTTGGTGTTGCTGGCCAAATGGGTACTCAAAACTTCAATGTGGCTGATTTTCATTCTCTGGATTGCTTTGATTTTTCTCTATCCTAGGACCCATTTTTTTTTTCTTTTTTCCTTTTATTTTTCTTTTTTAAGAAAGGAGAACTATCCTAGTTCACTATAGGAATCCTATTTATGTTGTCCTAATTTTGCATGTAACTGTAATAAAATACGATGTTTCTATTGTTGATGGAAAATACTCCACTAATCATAAACTGAACATTCTTTTTGTGGCCTTGTCTCCACTGAAAATGTAGGCTGTTGGAACTTGGCACTTTTCTCCAACAGTCACTTACAAAACAACCAATTCACTGGATCAGTTATCTTCCTAGCTAATCTCCCACTGTCTGAATTGTATGTCTCAAACTCAAGTGTGTTCCTAGCAAGTCTTTAAACATGTTTTATTTTTGTGCTGCACACTGAAGCATTTGTTAATCATTGATTTGCACTGTGTAGCAGGCCTATTTGTGTAATGTCAGCTGTTTCATTTACTTTGGGTTGGCATCTGTAGAGTCTATATAGGGATTTGGGCTGCACAATGAAGCACGGGCCAATAATCAATCAAGTACAGCGGGCATATCTGTAATGTCATCTATTGTGGTTGCTTTGAGTGGGCTCCAAGGTGCAATCCAATTAGCATATGCTACATTTTAGCATCTCTTTATATTGGTTCTCTAATTCAGCTATCTTTTCTATTGATATCTTGAAGGAAAAATTTTCCACTAAAAACATCTCACTATTGTATTTTGGGGTTATTTTTTCACTGTATCCATATTCTCCTGGCATTCTTCACTATTGTATTTAGAAAAGATAAATTTCTTATATGCTTCTAACTCTAACATGAATTTTCCCGTACCGAACATTCTTAGTACTGTTTCACGTCTCTGCAGACATTTTCTCATTGGCACATGTATAACCAATATTATGTTATCAATTGTCACATTGGATGTAGTATCCGAGGAATATATAAACCATTGCAGGACTGGAGGGATTTTTGGAGGCCTGAGCTTGCTAGGAGGATCTCGATGGTTGATGCTCCTAGGGAAGTTGTTGGTGCGGTTTTGAAGTATATGGGGGCCTCATACAACACAAAGGACATTGAGTCACAAGTTGGTGGTGGAAGGAATGCTACCATGCAGAACTTGGCAATGCTTCAAAGACAGGTACTGAGATGAAAATGTTTTTCAGCTTGTTGCTTGTCATGCTCGCCTGACTGACTCTTTGATCTCTTATAAAGTTTTCGTTTTTACTAAAAATTCATCTTGCATGCTGTTACTAAGATTGAGTTTGGTTTGAGAGTTGTACATGCACTCCCCTATTCATAATTCTTGTTGATTCTGATTCCTTAGTATGGGGTACATGGGGATCAGAAATTGTATTGTACAATATGTTCCATAGAACAAAGAAAAATGCACAGTTGAAGATATTTGACTCCAGTGCTTCATTGTAACAAATCTTTTGACAGTAATGAGGTATTCATGTTCCTCTGGTTTTTATAGGTTCGACTATTTGACAGTGTGCACTACCTAAAGGCATTTGGAGTAGGAGATGTGTGGTTGTTGTTGGATGGAGCAGTGATGTTCTGCTGGCTGCCAAGCACATGTCAAACGTCGCAGTAATTGTTCCGAAGTCTGGAACCAGTTTGTGGGAAAATCTATGGGTATGATGGAACTCCGTTTTATTATGTCATAAGAAAGTTTCCCCATCGAGTTCTGCATGCTTCTTTTATGCTCATGATTGGGGGTGTCAATGGATACCAGGATCTCTGTATACCTGAAATATTGAACCTGATTTTTTTATGAATATATCTGATCTGATCTAATTGGATCTGTGTCACGCCCCAAACTCGGAAACCGGGCTCACAAAATTCCCGATCGCCGAATCCGGCGCCGACAGCCTCCGTAGAACCCCATTCTCGGCTCCTAGCTCCCATTCGCCAGGTTCCGATCCTGGGATGCTACGAGGAGGATTTTTAACATCAGTCTGATACGTAATAAGCATAACCAAAGGCATAACCCACAAACAACAACCAAGCACTCCATTACATTTCCACTATGATCAAAAATTTTACAAGTACAATGAGCATAAAGGGAAATACAATGGTAAATAACAGAAAACTCCAAAATGATCAGCAACGCGCTCCTGCCTCAACGCTGCTGCAGTCCAACGTCACCTGCACGCAACGGTCGTGCATAAGCTTACAGAAAGCTTAGAGGGTGGTGAAAGTGTGTGCACAAGGTAGTAATATGAATGCAATGTCAGAGTAATGCGGAATATGCAGATGGAACCAAAACGTCATGAGCCATACCAAGGCTATGCAATGCAAGACATGAATGGTATCGGCCATCCCAAGGCCATGCAATGTACAATGCAACTCAAGCATACAGATACTCATCAATGTCCACATATCAGTACAGCTCAGAGTATGGAATATCACCGGGGTCTAGTACACTCTAAACCAGATTGCCGCCACATCGCGCGCAATAAGGTAAGTGGAAGAGACCTCACTATCCGTCTGCCAATATCGGGCGCGACTCGTCGATAGCGGACCCATTCCTCGAGCTGGTCAGACTCAGCCTAGCATTGCCCCCTACACTCGGGCGGGTAAGGCCGTACCCCCTTCCAACCGACCACGACACAGTGGAGAGCACAACCGACTGGTATTCGGCACTCAGTACTCATCTACCCACTCGGTCTAGACGTTGGAGCAACCTCTTGGTACCATAAGGGTTTAGGGACTTTCACCCAGGGATATCTATAGTACCCCATGTAGAACAAGATTTCCGGTATCCAATCCTGCCAACCACGATCTGTCTGTGGAGGCTACGGCCCTGATGTCGCTAGGGCGTACAGTAACCATGTCACACAAATGCGGAATGCATGAATCACACTATCCAGTCATGCAACCAATCCTGCGCATAACGTGCGCTCATGTAGGGCAACACCGCCTAACCGGGAGCCCATAAACAACCTGCCCGAAGGCAAATGCTATGATCAGACAACTCTCACGTCAAGCATACATATGATGCGTATGATCATGAGTCATGGAACTGTACTAACATGTTATAATCAAGATGGACTTTGCGTATAACTGAGATGGGCCGAGATAGCCTACTTACTACAAGTATAGGTCTATTAGTGGGCCTTAGGGAGAGTGACAATGCGGACATTTAACCGACGTCATCCTTACAATGTGGGCATCTAACCATCATTGTTCCTAAGGCATTACTTACTATAAATATCGTTATATGCCATAAAGGGATCACGCATTGCAATGGACCTAGTTGAACTCAATTGGGTCTTAAGTACATCAATTAGGCCGTATCATATGGGCCTTACATTCATCAAGCGAATCACCTCAATGAGCCTCACCAATGGGCCTGAGGTCCTTTGCAATGGGTCATAACCCATGGGCCTTAGAATTCATAAAAAAAAATGAGCCCAATCACATGAGCTTTATGGGCCTAATCACATAGGCCTTATACCAAAGTGGGCCTCAACAATGGGGCACAAATACATCAATTGGGCCTACACACATGGGCCCATAAATAACAAAGTGGGCCTTAGTGGGCGGGCCACAAATACATTAAGATGGGCCTCAACAATGGCCTTAAAATGATCTCAAAATGGTTGGACGGTTTGGATGAAACTCATGCATCATGGTAGACTCCCATGTGGGCCCACTATAACATTTATTTTCCAGCCAATCCTGGGCCCACTGAAATGCTTATTTGCCGCCCAACCTGTTGTTAAGGCCGTGTGGCAAGGAGCCCACCAAAATGTTTATTTTACATCCCACCTGTTGATAAGGCCATGTAGCAAGGGGCCCACCAAAATGTTTATTTGTAATCTAACCCTTCCATTACGTGTGTCCCACCTGTTTGAGGGTTCACACCAAGTTTCAGCTACATTCAAAATTCAGGTAGGCCCCACCAAGTGTTTTTATATGATTTAGGCATGTCTTCACATGATTTGGATGGCATGGCCCACCTGAGTTCAGTTTGTGGATGATTTTTGGAGTTAACGCACCATTCAAGGGGACCTATTAAATGAACGGTATAGATGTAAAATATACACCATGGTGGAGTCTACAAGAGGGCCAATGCGGCCACCCTTTTTAACGTACGTCTCTGGACTCATGGCACAAATTCATGCCAAAAAAGAAAATTATTTTTTTATCATAGGTGCGACCCACATTAACCAAATCTACCCCATCCATTGCATGTGTTCCACAAAATTAGGCGTCCAAACCAAGTTTCAGCCACGTCCAAATTTCAGATAGGCCCCACCAAATGCTTTTGTATGTTTCAGGCATGTCGTCATATGATTTTAGATGGTATGGCCCACTTGAGTTCCGGATTGGTCCCAAATTTTGGCTCAACGCCTAAATTAATCTGAGGAAGATGGTGGAAGGCTTGGATTAAATACATGCATTAAGTTGGAGCTTGCAAGAGTGGCCCACCATTTTCCTTCTTTTCCTTTCTTTCTCTGGACGTAAAGTAGGCAAAAGCATGCATGAAATTTTTTTATTTTTGTTTTCCTAGGTGGGACCCACATTAAATAAATCTATCCCGTCCATTGCATGTTTCTCACAAAAATAGGGGTACAAAACAAGTTTCAGGTAGGTCCAAGCTTCTGGTGGACCCCATAAATCATTTTTTTCAAGTTTTAAAGGAAGATACTAGTATTCTTAATGTCACGGCCCGCCAGATAATTGGATCGATCTCATTTTTCGGCTCAACGCCTAAAACGATCCCGAGAATAAAATGAATGGCTTAGATTAAAAATATACATCAAGGTGGGGCCATGTTGGAGCAGCCCATCATTTCCCTTTTCTTTTTCTTTCTTCCTTCATTCTCTTTCTGTTGAAACGTCCAGCGTCCCAGACGCTGGACGGTCTTTTGTTAATTAAATTTTTTTTTTTTTTTGGAGTGTGGGCCCTGATGGAGTGGGCCACCACTGATGGGTGCCATGGGCTCAATGTCCAAGGTGGGCCCCACTTGAATAAAAATTACATCAAGGTGGGATCCATTCAAGTGGGCCACACCCTCCTATTGCAATAAAATAAAATAAAATAAAATAAAATAAAATAAAATAAAATAAAATAAAAGAGAGAGAGAGAGAGAGAGAGAGAGAGAGACATGGAGAGTGGGACACGGCTTGTGATGGAGGGACCCCGTCATTATGGGTCTCCCTAGCAACAAATCATGTAACAAGTGGGCCTTAAAACATGTGGGACCACCGAAATTTAAAATCAACGGTGGGGATCCTTTCCCCACCGACATGGACGGTCTAGATGACCTTTGAAGAGAAAATAAACATCATGATGGGGTCCATGGAGAATGGCCCCATCATGGAATGATCATGATGATCCATGTGGTCCATCGGCCACAAATAAGGGTCTCAAGTGAGATCCACACCATGGATCGGTGGGCCTCACTTGGTCCACCATAAAAACAATAAAAACTACCCTATAGAGGCACCCACCGTCCGATCTTCTCGCTCCTAGGGGTTCCTTGGCACCTTGTCTTCAACTTCAATGGCTAAGATAAAGAATGGAGGGTTGAGATGGGGGATTTTGGGGTAGGAAGGTGGGCCACTTAGAGCTTAGGGATTTTTGCAAAATTCCATACGTGGGATGTTTGCTTGGAGCTTTTTCTTTGAAATGAGAAAGAGAGAAAGAGAGAGAGTGATGTAAAGGGAGAGAGAGAGAGTGATGGATGGATGGGTGAGTGATGGTTGTGTAAGAAAGGTATGGGTTAGGAAGACTTTTGTGGCTTTTTGTGTAAGAAAGGTATGGGTTGAGAAGACTTTGGTGGTTGCTTGGGAAAAGGGATGGAAGTGATGTGTACTTGACATGTGATGGCTTGATGGGTGATTGATTGATGGGATTGATGTGATTGATGTGACACATCGTTGAGATTCCCTTGGTTTTCGCAACGCGCGGCGTTTTCTCGCACCGAACGTTGGCCCATATCTCTTGATCAGGGTATCGCCTCGGCGCGTGAGTCGCGGTATCGGAACCGCGGCGACGGTGCGGTCGCTAAGGTATTGGTCTCGGGTTGAGTCGACTCGGGTTGTCGGCACATGAATCCAGGTCGCGCGTCGATATCGGTTAAGGGTCGAAAGTTGCCGGAATTCGACCGGTACGACCGCGGAAGTGTACGGAAAGGTACGGACCAGGATACGGGTCTTACAATCTAGACCTAGATTTTTTTTATGATACTGTTGCTCAAAGAGCTATCGACTTCATGTTGGGATGATGAGTCATGGAAACCCTCACATTTATGATTAGTGTCAAATAACAACATGAGCATCTGCATCATTGTATGTGAGAAGACCTGCCCAAAGAGAGCATTGGCACAACATTGGTTTCTTTCATCATTTTACGTATAATTCAAAGAGCCTTTAGACAATGTACAATGGTATAGGAAAATTTTGGTTTTGTTTAGTGATCTTTTGCTGCTGCTGCCATCTGACTGTATGTTTTTCAATGTAGATTTTACCAGATGCAATGGGGCTTGGAAAGACTGTAATGATTATTGCATTAATACTTGGAAAACCAGTTAGGGAGAGTCCAGATGACCAACAAGTTGAAGAACGAAATCAGGATTTTGACAACAAGAAAATAAAGAATGGTCAGAAAGATCGTCAAACCAAAAGCCTGCCCACAGTTAAAGGAGGAACTCTTGTTGTCTGTCCAATGGCATTGTTAGGCAAGTGGAAGGTAAGATTTCGTTTCATTCCATAAAATGTTTACTACTAATCCTGTAGTTAAAGTTGGCATTCTTTTAATGACGTAATTGAATGAAAAATTAAAATAGCACATTGTTGTCTGTCCAATGGCCTTAATAGCACATTGTTGTCTGTCCAATGGCATTGTTAGGCCAGTGGAAGGTAAGCTTTCATTTTTTCCAATTGTTGAACACACTTCAGTCAATAGCGCATCCAAACACAGCCTTGTTGCTTGATTTTTTATCATTTTAGCTGGTGGGTCTTAAATAAATTACAATAGCCATTAAAATGCCTATTTTGCAATGGTTACAGAATAATCTGGAAGACCTCTACAGTCTTTTGTGCTTCTTACACGTCGAGCCATGGTGCAACTGGGCCTGGTGTGTGCATGAAAAAACACTACCAACTTAAAAGTATGTTTGAACTTCTCACAAACTAAAATAACATAAATGTAAAAGAAGAAGAAAAAAGATAAACAAATACAAAAAAAAAAATAAAAATTGGCCATGTCTCTTTAATTGACATAGCAAGTGGTTTTAATGTGACACGTTCCGTTTGTTTGGCAGGCATTGGATAAGATCAGATTTCTTTCACTTATGGATAAGGAAATTTTGGGTGAAGGCGATACTGTAAAGCTTGAGATCCTGGTTAGTGATAGCTCATTTTTTAGTATACTAATTATTTTGGGTGAAGGTGATATTGGAAATGACAAAGAACAATGATGTTTCCTAATATTTATAATGAGGAAGTAGAGCTGTGTTTTTCAATTCCAACTTGAAAGTGATTTATAGGCCCTCAATATAAGTAAGCTGTGGAGAAGGATTTCACAATTTAGTTGTTTCCACTTTATTAGACCAATACGTGCATCCAA
This sequence comes from Magnolia kwangsiensis, assembly GCA_037074715.1. Classification (NCBI taxonomy): domain Eukaryota; kingdom Viridiplantae; phylum Streptophyta; class Magnoliopsida; order Magnoliales; family Magnoliaceae; genus Magnolia; species Magnolia kwangsiensis. Next base: position 107,666,162 of record CM073581.1, read on the forward strand.
GGCTCATGAGGTTCCTTGGAGATCTTTCTCAATTGTCTCTAGCATCCCTGGATTAAGTTGAGAAAATGACCTTTGTATGCAAGGTTGGTCATCTTGTGCACAATGTATGAGGACGGAGATGACATTTGTATACAAGGTTGGTCATCTTGTGCACAATGTGTATCAATCTTCCACAAAAATTGGACACATGCCATGATGGTTTGTGATCTGAATTTTTGGTGAGGAAACTTGTTTGATAGTCATGTTGAAGGTGATACTTTTGTCCTTCTATATCATATGTATGCAACTGATGCTTGATGTGGAAATCTGGCCATTTTGAACCTTCCCTAATTGCATAAGTGGCTGAACCAGCTCTGTATGTTACTCATAATTTGTCATCCACTAGTTTCTGTAAATGAAGATAAGAGGATTGATCTTAACAGTATGGTCGTCATGCACATAGACAGAAAATGCTTGCAATGAATTTTTATGAGTACTTGGTAATTTTGGAGTCCTTGGTTAGGGTTTAGGCTGAAAGTACGAGTGCTTGAGCCGACGCTTCTGGAGTCCGAACTCGTTCTTTTGAAAAATAGAAAAATGGAAATATTAGTAAATATGAATTTTCTTGTTAAGAAGAAAATGGAAGGTAAAGAAGAGACATAACTGAAACTTTGCACTGTGAAAAGTAATATTAACCATCTTACTTTTTCCGTTGAATTTGACGTCCAGGAAATGGACCTTTTCCAGAAAACTATGGATTTAAAACCATTAAATCCTTCTTAGAAATCTGAGTTTATTGAACTGAATTGAATTATTACAATTCAATTTTGTTGAATATCCAAACGCAAGGTTTCCATGAATTAGGCAAATGAATTTATTCTAACCCATTTTGTTGAATATCCAAACGCAAGGATTTTTTATTATTTATTTATTAATTATTATTATTATTATTATTATTATTTATGATATGCAATAGCTTTTCAGAATTCATATGTACGTGCATACTTGTGCTCATTCACATGGACTTTGACTATCTTTCTCAAATTTATTTAGTTTTTCTAATTTTTGTATCTAATTTTGAATTTCTAGGCCCTAAAACAAGATTGGAGGTGCCGTCAACAATGCTAACAGAATCCTCCAGGTCAGATTATTGATTGGACCTGATTTTATTTAAATGATCTTGATAATCCATTTTATTTAAATGAGCAGACCCGGATGTGCGTCGGAGCTATCCGGATGTTGAGTGAGGGTCCCTGGAAGGTGAGAACCGCTGTTTTGACCATGATGAAGCTGTCCATTTTCTATGGACAACATTAGAGGGGCCTGGCCATTTAGACAGACCGTGTTTATGTATTTGCTCGAAATTAATAGAGCAGACCCAGATGTGCATCGGAGCTATCCGGATGTTGAGCGGGGGTCCCTGGAAGGTGGGAACCGCTGTTATGACCATGATGAAGCTGTTAATTTCCTATGGACAGCATTGGAAGGGCCTGACCATGTTGACAGGCCATGTTTATATCTGTATTTGCAGGGACCTCACCCTTAACCTAAACCACACCCTAAACCTATAACCTGAACCTATAGCCTAAACTTATAACCCAAACCTAAAATCTAAACCTACACCTAATCCTAATCTCAACTCCCTAACCTAAACCTAAACTTAAACTTGAAAACCCAAAGCAAAACCCGATCCCGAACCCGAACCTAATTCTCTAAACCTAAACCTTAACCTATTCTCAATTCCCTACAACTATAACCTATAACTAACCTATAACCTTAACATAAAACCTAAACCTAAAACCTAAATGTATTCTCTAATCCCTAAACCTAAACCTACACCTAATCCTAAGCTTAACTCCCTAACTTAAACCTAAACCTAAACTTGAAAACCCAAAGCAAAACCCGATCCCGAACCCGAACCCAATTTTCTAAACTTAAACCTTAACCTATTCTCAATTTCCTACAGCTATAACATATAACCTACCTATAACCTTAACCTAAAACCTAAACCTATGACCTAAATGTGTTCTCAAATCCCTAAACCTAAACCTACACCTAATGTTAATCTCAACTCACTTACCTAAACCTAAACCTAAGCTTAAAAACCCAAACCTAAACCTAAAACCTAAATGTGTTCTCAAATCTCTAAACCTAAAACCTAAATGTGTTCTCAAATCCCTAAACCTAAACCTACACCTAATCCTAATCCCAACTTCCTAACCTAAACCTAAACCTAAACTTGAAAACCCAAACCAAAACCTAATCCCAAACCCAAACCCGATTTCCTAAACCTAAACCTTAACCTATTCTTAATTCCCTACAGCTATAACCTATAACCTACCTATAACCTTAACCTAAAACCTAAATGTGTTCTCAAATCCCTAAACCTAAACCTACACCTAATCCTAATCTCAACTCCCTAACCTAAACCTAAACCTAAACTTGAAAACCCAAACCAAAACCCAATCCTAAACCCGAACCCGATTTCCTAAACCTAAACCTAAACCTAGTCTCAATTCCCTACAGCTATAACCTATAACCTTAACCTAAAACCTAAACCTAAAACCTAAATGTGTTCTCAAATCCCTAAACCTAAACCCACACCTAATCCTATTCTCAACTCCCTAACCTAAACCTAAACCTAAACTTGAAAACTTAAAGCAAAACCCAATCCCGAACCCGAACCCGATTTCCTAAACCTAAACCTTAACCTATTCTCAATTCCCTACAGCTATAACCTATAACCTACCTATAACCTTAACCTAAAACCTAAACCTAGAACCTAAATGTGTTCTCAAATCCCTAAACCTAAACCTACACCTAATGTTAATGTCAACTCACTTACCTAAACCTAAACCTAAGCTTGAAAATCCAAACCAAAACTCGATCCCGAACCCGAATCCGATTTCCTAAACCTAAACCATAACCGATTCTCAATTCCCTATAGCTATAACCTATTACCTACCTATAACCTAAACCTAAAACCTAAACCTAAACCTAAACCTAGAACCTAAATGTGTTCTCAAATCCCTAAACCTAAACCTACACCTAATGCTAATCTCAACTCACTTACCTAAACCTAAACCTAAGCTTGAAAACCCAAAGAAAAACCCGATCCCGAACCCGAATCCGATTTCCAAAACCTAAACCATAACCGATTCTCAATTCCCTATAGCTATAACCTATTACCTACCTAAAACCTAAACCTAAAACCTAAACCTAAACGTAAACGTAAAACCTAAATGTGTTCTCCAATCCCTAAACCTGAACCTACACCTAATCCTAATCTCAACTCCCTAACCTAAATTAAACCTAAACTTGAAAACCCAAAGCAAAACCCGATCCCGAACCCAAACCCGATTTTCTAAACCTAAACCTTAACCTATTCTCAATTCCCTACAGCTATAACCTATAACCTATAACCTTAACCTAAAATCTAAACCTAGAACCTAAATGTGTTCTCAAATCCCTAAACCTAAACCTACACCTAATGCTAATCTCAACTCACTTACCTGAACCTAAACCTAAGCTTGAAAACCCAAACCTAAACCTAAAACCTAAATGTGTTCTCAAATTTCTAAAACTAAAACCTAAATATGTTCTCAAATCTTTAAACCTAAACCTACACCTAATCTTAATCTCAACTCCCTAACCTAAACCTAAACCTAAACTTGAAAACCCAAAGCAAAACCCGATCCTGAACCCGAACCCGATTTCTTAAACCTAAACCTTAACCTATTCTCAATTCCCTATAGCTATAACCTATAACCTACCTATAACCTTAACCTAAAACCTAAACCTAAAACCTAAATATGTTCTCAAATTCCTAAACCTAAACCTACACCTAATCCTAATCTCAACTCCCTAACCTAAACCTAAACCTAAACTTAAAAACCCAAACCAAAACCCAATCCCGAACCCGAACCCAATTTCCTAAACCTAAACCTAAACCTATTCTCAATTCCCTACAGCTATAACCTATAACCTACCTATAACCTTAACCTAAAACCTAAATGTGTTCTTAAATCCAAACCTAAACCTACACCTAATCCTATTCTCAACTCCCTATCCTAAACTTGAAAACACAAACCTAAACCCGATCTCGAATTCGAACCCGATTTCCTAAACCTAAACCTTAACCTATCCTCAATTCCTTACAGCTATAACCTATAACCTACCTACAACCTTAACCTAAAACCTAAATGTGTTCTCAAATCCCTAAACCTAAACCTACACCTAATCTTAATCTCAACTCCCTAACCTAAACCTAAACCTAAACTTGAAAACCCAAACCAAAACTCGATCCTGAATCCGAACCCGATTTCTTAAACCTAAACCTAAACCTATTCTCAATTTCGTACAGCTATAACCTATAACCTACCTATAACCTTAACCTAAAACCTAAATGTGTTCTCAAATTTCTAAACCTAAACCTACACATAATCCTATTCTCAACTCCCTAACGTAAACCTAAACCTAAACTTGAAAACCCAAACCTAAACCTGATCCTGAATCCGAACCCGATTTCGATCCCGAATCCGAACCCGATTTCCTAAACCTAAACCTTAACCTATCCTCAATTCCCTATAGCTATAACCTATAACCTAAAACCTAAATGTAAACGTAAAACCTAAATGTGTTCTCCAATCCCTAAACCTACACCTAATCCTAATCTCAACTCCCTAACCTAAATTAAACCTAAACTTGAAAACCCAAAGCAAAACTCAATCCCGAACCCGAACCCGATTTCCTAAACCTAAACCTTAACCTATTCTCAATTCCCTACGGCTATAACCTATAACCTACCTATAACCTTAACCTAAAACCTAAACCTACCTAAATGTGTTCTCAAATCCCTAAACCTAAACCTACACCTAATGCTAATCTCAACTCACTTACCTAAACCTAAACCTAAGCTTGAATACCCAAATCTAAACCTAAAACCTAAATGTGTTCTCAAATCCCTAAACCTAAAACCTAAATGTGTTCTCAAATCCCTAAACCTAAAACCTAAATGTGTTCTCAAATCCCTAAACTTAAACCTACACCTAATCCTAATCTCAACTCCCTAACCTAAACCTAAACCTAAACTTGAAAACCCAAAGCAAAACCCGATCCCGAACCCGAACCCGATTTCCTAAACCTAAACCTTAACCTATTCTCAATTCCCTACAGCTATAACTTATAACCTACTTATAACCTTAACCTAAAACCTAAATCTAAAACGTAAATGTGTTCTCAAATCTCTAAACCTAAACCTACACCTAATCCTAATCTCAACTCCCTAACCTAAACCTAAACCTAAACTTGAAAATTCAAAGCAAAACCCGATCCCGAACCCGAACCCAATTTCCTAAACCTAAACCTTAACCTATTCTCAATTCCCTACAGCTATAACCTATAACCTACCTATAACCTTAACCTAAAACCTAAATGTGTTCTCAAATCCCTAAACTTAAACCTACACCTAATCCTAATCTCAACTCCCTAACCATCAGGGTTAGGGAGAAAAACAACTTCAACTTCTATCAACTTCTAGACAATGACTTCTCTTATGAGCTTTCATTTTTCTTAATTCAATTCCCTTTCTTTTTTCTGCTATTTCATTTTCTCAGCCATCCCCACCATCTCTTTCCTACATTTCCACCCCTTTAGGCCACAACCCACATCCCAAAATCCACTCAAGAAAAGAAAAGAGTAAAAAAGAACTCTGAATTTTTCTGACAATTCCACCTGGAGTTTGAGCAGGTACCCGCCGCTTTCAGGAAAAAAGGATTCTCCGGGTGGGTTTCGCTCCAAATGGGGAGGCATTCTCGTTGTTACAAGCAGAAGCTGAGGAAAGGCCTGTGGTCTCCAGAGGAGGATGAGAAGCTCCTTAGGCATATTACTAAATATGGTCATGGGTGTTGGAGCTCTGTGCCTAAGCAAGCAGGTGGCTTGTTTGGCATTGCAATTGAATATAATTTGATGTAGAGCGGGTCGCGGACAATTTCATGGCCAAGATGGATCAGAAAAGGCACGGTCGGCGACAGAAGTGATCCGGACCATCTGACCTTAGATCGGGCGTATCTCACAATCCGGAATGAGTTATCCGACATAAAATATATGATTTTTGGGGTAGAACGAGCTACTTTTGCCAACCAACCCCGCTATGCCGGGTTGCGCAGCCCGGATTTACGAGAAACCCCCTGATTGACGGTCGTTTCCTCGTTTTAATTTTGTTTTTACTATAAATAGTAAGTTTTAGTTTGAGTATAACTTTTCATCCGTTGGGCTTTAGGAGTTGTGTCCAACATGAAAAGTCCTTAGGATAATTAGGAGAACGGTTTGGTGAAGCCAAATAGGACACTTACTATTTTTTAGCCGAAAACCTTGCGCACTAATAGACATCATGACCGTCTATAAATAGTAAGTTTACTATTTATAGTAAGTTGCGAATTCTAGGAGTTTTAGTTGTAGTTTGAGTCTGATTTCTTTCTTATTGCTTGGTTCCCTTATTTAAAGAGTTGTGAACTCGATTTTGGGAATTCATCAATTAATTTCGAATTTATTAGAATTTATTTCTATCTTCCTGCTTTCTTTCCTCGTGGATTCGAGAAGTCTCTGTGAGGAGTCCAGAGAAGCTCCGTGGATTCGGAGTAGTTATCCTTGAGGAAGACGGTGATCGACCTCATCACGTTCATCCCTGCGTCAATTTGATATCAGAGCGAGGTTTTCCCTCGGGCCGATGGCAAACAACGAAGGTATGAATCAAAATCCTGTGGACGGTGATCCAGGGATTCGTTATCTTTCGAAAAGAATGGAAGCTTTCCATCGGGAGAGTCAGTTGACCATGCAAGGGCTTCAGGCAACCCTAGACCGTCTTGCGGATGCTCTACTTTCGCCCCGAGCCCTAGGCGGTGCTCCACCACCTATGGTCGCCCCACCACCCGTGGTTGCTGTACGACGTGACCCTGATTATCGCAGAGCACTACTAGCGGTAAATCGTAGGGCTACACCAGATGATTCTAGTTCCAGGGACGAGGACATTAATGAGGGTTTTGATCGACGACCAATCCATGGAGGCGATCGTCTAGATCATGCTGAAAGAGACTATCGAGGTAAGGCTGAACTTCCTAGTTTTAACGGTTTATTACGTATCGAAGATTTTCTCGATTGGCTAGCCGAAGTAGGGAGATATTTCGATTATATGGATGTGCCAGATCATAAAATGTAACACCCTGAAAATCGGGGGTCGTGTATAAACTCAACTCCCGAGTTCCAGACCGTCACTTATGCAACAAAAATGATTATGATTCAATGTTGTCTGATTTAAAGCATTCACATGAGTAAAAGTATACCAAAACTGTAATTCATACCTCAGATCCAGTGATAAAAGTAAGCGGAAGACTGAACAATATATATATCACTGTATGGAAAACAAAGTAAATCTCATCTGTCTCTAAGTATGAATACATCACTGAGTCTCATATACATATACATGAACAAAATTAAATGTCCAAAACAGTCCCACTGAAGTCCCATCGATCCAGGTCACCTACGCGAAGCCATCGTGATACTGCATGTACGAGAACTCGTCCTGGTCCTCGTCAAAGTCTGGCTCCACCTCCTGGATCTCAGCCTCACCTGCATCTATAACAGGGTCTGGTGGGTGTTGCAAACACCATCCCGTAACGTGGGAGTGAGTGATCAACTCAGTGGAATCATAGAGCAAAGATTAGCATGTTCACAATTCAATCATGCGATAATAGTAAAGCAGTAAATCAGACAATCCTAATACTGTTGTTAATGCAAGATGACATGACGTGATGTATGCCCTCACCGACGATCTCCCTCATACGGCAACATCTTACGACCGCGGCATGCCACACTCCCTAGAGTGCTCCACATCTTCCAGGCACATGCAATGTTATGGTGATATGATTTTCAAGTTGTTATTAGTCCATTCAAACAGCAGGATTGGGAAACTAAGGTACTTCCCTTGTATCAATCCCAACACAGATCCTGTCTAGGGTCGTCACTCCTAGTAATCTCATACGATGTATATTTCGTAGGTCACTGCAAGGGCTGCCAGGGCTGTTGCTCACACTCGTTGCACCGCTCCCCCATCACCTTATCAATACAGGCCTACCGTACTCTACTGCAACGGAAGGGTCGTCGCCTCCCGTGGACTCAGAATACGCTCGCGGTCACTACAAAGGACTCGTCGCCTGATCAGTGTAGGCCGACAGCTAGAATATAGTGTCCCATACCACCATAATTTACTCACGAGTATAGGTGCTCACTGGTCACTACGGGGAAGTTTGTAGCCCCAGCGTAGGCCGACAGCTCGACCACGGTGTCCCATACCACCATGCCCGGCTCATGAGTCTTCGTGGATCAAGGTACGATGGTTAATAGGGTTTACAATGGTAAGTTCAGTACCCTAGGTTCAAGCAGTTATGACTCATACAAGGTGAACATACATCGGCCAGTCGGGTTACTTGACGAGCTCGACTAGCGCGATCGCATCTCAAGTCGAACGACATGAAGTACGTAAAACACTTCGCGTGGCCTAACCACTGCCGCCAACTTCAAACACGACTCGCGTTCATCGACGCGTCGCTCGTGGCTAAGACCAGTCAGCCACGAATTCGCTCGGTTACCGACTGTCTGGACTAAGTCTAGTCCCAAACACTTATGGAATCACATCAACAAATTATGTAAGAGTATTGGAATTGAAATACAATCATGTGAGCATGTTAACACATGTTATAACATTCAACTTAAGTAAATCTTCAAACCCATATATTTCATGCATGTAATGAAATCATGCATAAAGTCAACATGTAGGAAATCATTTAGGTCAGCATATTAATTGAGAAGACCATCTCAAACTAATTCATAACATCATTTAATTCAATACATACTAATAAAAATATTCATACAAACACATACACTACACACTTGAGTCTACATATAGTATGTCGACCCGAAGTGCGCAATTAGGCGAATCTCTTTGCCAAAATAATTATGCACGTATTCCTAACTTCCTATTGCGACAATAAACCATGTCAATCACATCAGCAAAATATGAATGTAAACAGTACTTCCTACAAATAACTAAAATGCCCTAAATCTCATATTCTTCGTTAATTTATGAAACAGGAAACGGAGAGCATATTGTACATGTCAAACGGCGTTGCCGTCAATAATCTACTATTAAACGATATTGAAAGCGTTGGGAACCGTCAATCAAAGCGTCTAAAATTCTCACCTTATGTCTTGTAAACTCGTGAATTGAAACGGAGCGTATACGCTTCGTCTACGGCGAATAGGGAACCTAATACACGAGATCTATAAGCTACATCGCTATGGAAATAAAGGAAACTCAAATCAGCAACTATTTAAGGTATTTTCTTACCTAGAATCGTGGTGTAATCACCAGGAAAGCGGTAGAGGTGTGTTGCTTAAGCACGTGCAACACGTAGCACAAGTGGCAGGAAGAACTCTCCCACTCTCTCTCACAATCTCTCACCTTTTTCTCTCTCTCAAGTTAGGATTTCTCTCAAATTTGGATGGAAGAGAGGAGTGAGGGTATCAACCCCTTTTATAGCCTAAAACATGCCCAAAATAGGCTTGAGAATAATGTTTACTTGGTGCCTAACCAAATCGGGGCCGTTTCGGTCCAAATGAGCATTTCTGAAGGTCCCCTGGCCAAATACGGTCGGACTTAAGCTCATGCATACCGGATCTAGCACACATCCAGTTTTCAGACCGGTAGGGTTCCCAGATCGCACGTGGCGGTCCAGTTTCAGTTCAACGGTCACCGCACCAAGATCAGGCCTATAAGTCTCGTGATATGTAATAGAAATTTTTCCTGATCCAAGGGTGTAATTTGGCTGAATTCTGATGGTCAGAACGCTTAATACTGATGCGTCCAAATTGTGTGCCAGATTTGAATTTCAAATTCCAATTCTAACCCTATTCTCACTCTCTTCACTCCAGGCTCAATGAAATAGCCTCTGAATGTCAGTTGGACTTGATTTTCGAAACGATTGCCAAGCCCAGCTAAATGGTCATAACGGTCTAAGATGGTAGGTATCGGACTTTCGACGCGCGGTCTAGATCCAATACAAAGTTTCAAGGAGGTCCCGAGAACAAACCGGCTTAGAGTTTGATCCGAGGCTTTAGAACATTATAGCACCATTGGTTCCACACGTTTTGAGCCTTGTAGAACGTATTTAAAGTGATCAGGGACCATTTTCCAGCTATTCTAACGTTGCACTAGCTAACTTAGTCATATTTTTTAAAGGAATAAATTCTACACAATTTCGGGTCGAGTTGGTACTCGAGCCCAAGTACGGATTTTTCACGGGCGTTACATAAAAGGGTGAAGTTGGTAGCGTTTAAATTAAAATTCGGTGCTTTTGCATGGTGGGAACAATTGCAACTCTCACGAGCCCGCCAAAACAAGGCGCCCATCGCATCATAGCCTCGGATGAGACGTCTTCTTCGTTCACGATTTCTCCCCAGTGATTATGAGCAGATATTATTCCAGCAATACCAGAATTAACGACAAGAAAATCGAACTGTTACAGATTACACTGAAGAATTTCAGCGGTTGGCGACACGAAACGATTTGTCAGAATCTGAGTCACAGAAAGTGGCACGATTTATAGGTGGGTTGCGACCAGTAATTTAGGATCGAGTTCAGATGTACCCAGTTGGGACCGTAGATGAAGCAGTTCAATTGGCAAGAAGGGAAGAAACACAGCTTGCAAGAGCTCCTGCTTGTCCCTATCCTTCAAATTGACCCCCTATGACAGGTCCCACACAGGATCCAGTGCTGGCTCGAGGAAAAGATCCGGTAGGAGAACGTCCTCAACCTCCTCCACCCCCGAACCATGATACGGAGAGCGGACCATCCAGACTTCCACGGGCAGCACCCACAACAGCAGGCCCGAGTAGGATTCTGAATCCTTATGCTCGGCCAAGGCCGAACAGTTGTTACCGCTATGGCCAACCAGGCCACTTATTAAACACTTGTCCTCAACGTCCGGCAACACACTTGACTATAAACGAAGGGGGCACTGAAGATGAGGCCGCAGAAGAAGATCATGACTTTGATGAATATAAATAAACCACTGAAAAAATAGCAGGTGGCGATGAAGTGACAGGCGAGGATCGTGGCGAATCTCTCGTTGTGAGGTGACTACTATATACCCCACGAAAGGAATTACATCCACAGTGGCACAATATATTTCGTACTCGGTGCACTGTCAACGGAAAGGTCTGTGATGTGATCATAGACAGTGGTAGCAGCGAGAACATCATCTCAAGAGTGATTGTGGATAAGTTGCAGCTACCAACGACGAAACATCCTTCCCCGTACGCAATTGGCTTGATAAAAAAAGTGAACGAGACCAAGGTAACTGAACAATGCACTATCTCGTTTTCAATTGGTAAACATTATAAGGATCAGATACTCTGTGACGTGGTTGACATGGAAGCCTGCCGTATGCTACTCGGTCGACCCTGGCAGTCGGACCGTGATGTGACCCATCGGGGGCGAGTAAATGTTTACATATTCGTCAAGGATAGTCAAAAAATAATTCTTGTCCCTATGGCACTAGAGAACCACCCTGAAGCCTCTAAAGTGGAGGGAAGTTCTCTCTTGACCATTCAGGATTTTATGGAGGAATCTAAGAAAACCGACAAGGTATACGCCGTAGTGGTGAAAGGCGAGGAAGAGGAACCTTCAAACATCCCTCCAAGCCTATAACTGTTGCTAAACGAATTCAAGGAGGTCTGGCCTGAAGATTTACCTGATGGATTACCCCCCATGAGGGACATCCAACATCACATAGACCTCGTCCCTGGGGCTAGCCTGCCCAATCACCCTCATTATCGGATGAGTCCGAAAGAGTGTGAGATACTTCAGGGGCAAGTGAAGGAATTGATCCGTAAGAGTCTATTGAGAGAGAGCATGAGCCCATGTGTTGTACCAACATTATTAACGTCAAAAAAAGATGGAAGCTGACGCATGTGTGTCGACAGCCGAGCAATTAACAAAATTACTATTAAATATCGGTTTCCAATACCACGGTTGGACGACATGCTCGATATGTTAGGAGGGGCTAAAGTGTTTTCTAAACTCGATCTAAAGAGCGAGTACCATCAGATTCGTATTCGACCCGGTGATGAATGAAAAATGGCATTCAAGACAAAGGAAGGGTTGTATAAGTGGCTGGTCATGCCTTTCGGCCTATCGAACGCACCAAGTACTTTTATGCGTTTGATGAATCAAGTTCTAAAACCGTTCACTGGCCGATATGTGGTAGTATATTTTGATGACATATTGATATATAGCCAGGATGAGGCGGAGCACAAGAAACATCTCAGGCAGGTGCTGTAGGTCCTACAAGATAACAAGTTGTACCTCAACTTGAAAAAGTGTAGCTTTTTAACTGATAGCCTGTTATTTTTATGATTTGTTGTAACGTCCACAGGCATTCGGGTGGACGATGAAAAGGTGCGAGCTATTAGGGAATGGCCGATCCCGACAAACATTCATGAGGTGAGGAGTTTTCACGGATTGACAACTTTTTAGTGTCGATTTGTGTGAGATTTTATCACCATAGTCGCGCCAATAACAGACTGCATGAAAAAAGGGCCGTTCCAGTGGACCGATAAAGCTGACAAGAGCTTTCATGAGATCAAGCATCGTTTGTCTACAACACCGGTCTTGGTGCTTCCTAATTTTGATAAATTGTTTGAGGTGGAGTGTGACGCTTCATATGTCGGAATAGGAGGAGTATTATCACATAAAGGCAGACCGGTAGCCTTCTATAGCGAGAAGCTCAGTGAAGCCCGAAAGAAGTGGTCGACTTACGAGCTTGAGTTGTACGCAGTTGTTCAAGCGCTGCGACATTGGCGGCATTATCTGATTCATAGGGAGTTTGTTCTGTACACCGACCATCAGGCATTAAAGTTTATTAATAGTCAAACTAACGTGAATCGTGTGCATGCTAGATGGGTTACGTTTTTACAAGAATTTACGTTTGTTCTGAAGTATAAGTCAGGTCAGCAGAATAAGGTGGCTGATGCACTTAGCCGTCATGCGTCACTACTTGTTACGGTGAGCAATGAGGTGGTCGGCTTTGACTGTCTCAAGGAGCTATATGCCGAGGATGAAGACTTCAAAGATTCTTGGTTGAAGTGCCAAGAAGGTCACCCCAGTGACTTTCATATACAGGATGGTTTTCTCTTCAAAGGGAATCGATTGTGCATCCCCCAAAGTTCTCTAAGGGAGCAGATTATTCAGGAAATACATGGAGGTGGCCTCAGTGGACACCTTGGGCAAGACAAGACGCGAGCTCTTATGGAAGAACAGTATTACTGGCCGCAATTATTACGAGATGTGGGAAGAGCCGTACAACGTTGTCATATTTGTCAGATCTCCAAGGGACAATCTCAGAATACGGGCCTCTACACCCCATTACCTGTGTCTGACGGTCCTTGGGATGATTTATCAATGAACTTCGTACTTGGTCTTTCACGAACACAACGCGGCATGGATTCGGTGTTCGTAATGGTCGATCGTTTCTCCAAGATGGCGCACTTTATCCCATGCAAGAAGACCCTTGATGCAACACATGTGGCGAATTTATTCTTCAGGGAGGTCGTACGGCTATACGGGGTCCCTAAGACCATTACTTCTGATCATGGCACGAAGTTCATTAGCCACTTTTGACGGACTTTGTGGATTCGATTCAATACACGACTTCAATTCAGCAGTGCTTACCACCCACAGACTGATGGGCAGACCGAAGTTGTGAATCGCACTTTGGGAAACCTCCTTCGATGTATTTCAGGAGAGAAACTGAAGCAGTGAGATTTGACCTTGTCTCAAGCGGAGATTGCATTCAACAACATGGTGAACCGCTCGACAGGGAAATTCTCGTTCCAGGTTATTTACGGACGAGTGCCTCGCCACACACTAGACTTGGTCCCTCTGCCCAAGCTCCCAGGCATGAGTATTGCAGCAGAACATATGGTAGACAGGATCATGGGTATTCATGCAGAGATGTAGACTAAGCTACATGCCTCGAACGAAAAGTACAAGGAACAAGCGGACAAGCATCGTCGACAAAAGGTGTTCAAGGTGGGCGACCAGGTAATGGTCCATTTACGAAAAGAAAGATTTTCGACCGGGACGTACAACAAGCTGAAGAATAAGAAGATTGGACCGGTACCGATCATCCGAAAGATCAATGACAATGCTTATGTTGTTGATCTTCCAGATGACATGGCGATCTCACGGACTTTCAACGTTGCGGACCTGACCGAGTATCATGAACCAGCGCAGGAGGAGAACTCGAGGACGAGTTCTTTTCAAGTGGAGGGGACTAATGTAGAGCGGGTCGCGAACAATTTCATGGCCAAGATGGATCAGAAAAGGCACGGTCGGCGACAGAAGTGATCCGGACCTTCTGACCTTAGATCGGGCGTATCTCACAATCCGGAATGAGTTATCCGACGTAAAATATATAATTTTGGGGTAGAACGAGCTACTTTAGCCAACCAACCCTACTACGTCGGGTTGTGCAGCCCGAATTTGCGAGAAACCCCCTGATCGACGGTTGTTTCCTCGTTTTAATTTTGTTTTTACTATAAATAGTAAGTTTTAGTTTGAGTATAACTTTTCATCCGTTGGGCTTTAGGAGTTGTGTCCAACATGAAAAGTGCTTAGGATAATTAGGAGAACGGTTTGGTGAAGCCAAATAGGACACTTACTATTTTTGGCCGAAAACCTTGCACACTAGTAGACATCATGACCGTCTATAAATAGTAAGTTTACTATTTATAGTAAGTTGCGAATTCTAAGAGTTTTAGTTGTAGTTTGAGTCTGATTTCCTTCTTATTGCTTGGTTCCCTTATTTAAAGGGTTGTGAACTCGATTTTGGGAATTCATCAATTAATTTTGAATTTATTAGAATTTATTTCTATCTTCCTGCTTTCTTTTCTCGTGGATTCGAGAAGTCTCTGTGAGGAGTCCAAAGAAGCTCCGTGGATTCGGAGTAGTTATCCTTGAGGAAGACGGTGATCGACCTCATCACGTTCATCCCTGCGTCATAATTGAATTTGGATTTGAATTTTTCTTGATTTATTTTCTAGTTGGGTTTTGTTGAGTTACAGTTATCTATGGGAAAATTGCAGGCCTGCAAAGGTGTTGAAAGAGCTGCAGATTGAGGTGGATAAATTACCTGAGGCCTGATCTTAAGAGAGGCACATTCTCGCAGCAAGAAGAGAACCTGATAATTGAACTTCATGCGGTTCTAGGAAATAGGTAATCTTTGTTTTTATCATTTCAAGATCAGCTATGCTTTTGCTCTTTCAGGTACCTGAAATTCTGCAAAATGCTAAGGTGTTTTCATGAAATTTCATCAGGTGTTCGCAGATTGCAGCACAGCTGCCTGGAAGAACCGACAATGAAATCAAAAACTTGTGGAATTCATGCATCAAGAAGAAGCTGAGGCAGAGAGGCATTGATCCAAACACCCACAAACCATTATCTGAGGTTGAGAATGGAGAAGATAAGGCAGCTGCATCTGCAGGCAGTGAGAAAGCATCAGGATCAAACGAACTGAAACTCCTATCGGTGGGGTCTGTCACAGAGAATCTCGAACCAGTGGCACTGGATGCAAAACCACAGTCAATCACAGCGGACCACAGGTACACACTGGAAGGTTTGAGCTCGAAGAGCAACACTAACATCAAGAACAATTCGATGGCAACCACCAAGGAATTCTTCTTAGAGAGGTCATGATGAGCCATGAGAGTTCCACCAACTGTAGGCCTTCGGACTCGATGATGGGTTATTTCCCTCTCCAGCAATTGAATTATGGGTCCACCTGTGGTAATCAGACAGCCAGCGTAGGCCTGTCAATGAACCCAAATCCAGTCCTCTGGCTTAACTAGAACTCTAGGCCTTTCCAGATGAATTCTGAGTTTAATTCCAATACGGTTTCGACTGTTGTACCATCCTTGACGAGCTCGATCCTTCCAACCCTAATGGGCTTCAAGCCTACCATTGCCCTCCCGCCTGATAATTCATCGGTGAGCTGTATAAATGCCAATGGGGTTCACCACTGGGAAGCTGGAAGCTCTAGTAACAGCAGCAGCAGTAGTGCAAGTAGCAGTAGCATTGAGCTGCAAAGAAACAGCTCTTTCTTTGAGAACAGCATCTTCTCATGGGGATTGTCTGATTGCCGAGTAGAATTGCCAGACATAACCTCAGAAAAAGAAACTCAAATCCATCTCAAGACAGAGCCCAGAGACATCAAATGGTCTGAATTTCTCCACCATCCATTCCCAATGACAGCAACCACCATTCAAAATCAAACACAGCCTCTATACAGTGAGATCAAATCAGAAAGCTAGTTGGGAATCAATATTAGTCTAAGTAATTGGCACCAGCCTCATCAGCAACCATTGCAACTGCAATTGTCCGATATCTACGGTAAGGATTTCCAGAGAATCACAGCTGCATTTGAACAAATGTAGCTCTTAAAATTCCTCCCAAAAAAAAACCCCAACTTACAGAATTTTCAATTCTAAAGGTTTGAATAAAAAGCTACTTCTAATTACAGGTGTGTGCCATAGATTTTCTTTCTTCTTTTTTTTTTTGGTTCTTCTTCATTGTAAATAGGTCCGATACAAAAGTCCCAGCTTTGATCTTTTTGAAAAATCCTGTGCACAAGCAAGCTGGACCACATCTTGTTAATGGGTGGGATTTGAATTTGCAAAATAATGCTTGTTTCAGTGTATTTTCTCTCTCTTGTTTCATGGCCTTATGGCATTCAAAGAGTGTTAATTCTATCTTGTTAATCAAATTGTATTCCCTACTTTGATTTTTTGTGGGTTTTCTTCCTTTCAATTCCTTTTAGTATTGTTGTTATTAAAATGAATAATTTTCATTGGGTTGTAGAGTTCCTTGTCCGATGAGAAATAAAGAAACCAGATTTTCAGATGCATGATATGTAGTTTATATTTGGATAGATTTATTTATGTACTTTAGAGTTAAATGGCTGTGAATGTGAATATGATGAAATATATTACATAACAGGTGTATATCGGGTGTATATTAAGAATTTTGTACTGGAAAAAAAAAAAAAAAACTTTTACCTACGAAAATTTTCGTAGGTAAAAGTCTACTCCAAGTTTTTACCTATGAAAATTTTCATAGTTAAAAGTCTCACCTATGTTTTTACCTACGAAAATATTCGTAGCTAAACGTTTTGTAAGTATTTTTACCTACGATATCATTCGTAGTTAAAAGTTTTTGTAAATATTTTAGCTACAAACTTATTTGTAGGAAAATGTTTGTAAATATTTTTACCTACGAAAATATGCGTAGGTAAAAGAATTTTTAGCTACCAATTTCGTGGTAGGGAAAAGTTTTCAAAGTATTTTGACCTATGAATATTTTTGTGGGCAAAAATCCTGTACCTTTTAGCTACAAAATTATTGGTAGGTAAAAAGTCTTGTAAATATTTTTAGCTACGAAATTATTGGTAGCTAAAAAGTGTTTAATATTTCTGGCTACGAAATTGTTGGTAGGTCAAAAGTCTTGTAAATATTTTTAACTACGAAATTGTTGGTAGGTAAAAAGTGTTTTAAATATTTTTGGCTACGAAAGTATTCGTAGGTAAAAAGTCTTGTAAATATTTTTAGCTAAGAAATTATTGGTAGGTAAAGTGTTTTAAATATTTTTAGCTACGAAATTATTGGTAGGTAAAAAGTGTATTAATATTGTTAGCTACAAAAATATTCGTAGTTAAAAAGTTTTTAAATATTTTTAGCTAGGAAATTGTTGGTAGCTAAAAAGTCTTGTAAATATTTTTACCTGCAAAAGTATTCGTAGGTAAAAAGTTTTGTCAATATTTTTACCAATGAAAACTAGCGTTGGTAAAATTGTTTGCCTACGAAAATTTTCGTCGGCAAAGGTCTTAACTTTGCCAACGAAAGTTTGTTTTCGTGGGTAAAAGGTGTTCCCCTTGGACTTTTAGCGAGGAATTTGCCAACGAAAATTTTCGCTGGTAAAACGTTTTGCCTACGAAAATAAGACTTTTGCCTATGAAAATTTTCGTTGGTAAAAGTGGCATTTCTTGTAGTGAGGTCTGTGTGACCTTATGAATAGCTTGGATGGAAAGTAAACGTTACTGTGGGCCCTATAAATTTTTTAATGATGAGAATTACTGACCCACTGCTATTTGTGGTGTGATCCACCTGAGCCTTGGAAATTGCTTGTTATTGGGATCAGAAATAGAATGATCTCTCAAAATAGATGTACAGTGCAGATATGATAAATACCTCATTGTTGGTCCCATGTAACTTCAATCTCCTTTGAACCATTCGTAAACTCAGAGCTCGATGAGTGTCAAAGATCATCTTTGCAGGACACTACCGACCCCAGCTAGATTGGTAGAGGTGGGCATCGACTTGGGCATGGACTTGAGTTGGATCGGATTAGGTCAAACTCGGCTCGATTTGGTTTTTGCAAGTACTTATAACCCAAACTCGATTCAATTCGGATCGAGTCTAGCACGGATAACTCAATCTGAACCAATTCTTTGCTAGTCTGACTTGAACCAAGTTCGACTCGGTTAGGTAAATTGAGTTGGATCGAGTTGAGCTGGGATAAGTCAAGCCGAGCTGGAAACTTTGGTGTTAAGAAGGAAACATGAAGGAAATCGAGAGAGAAAGGATGAGAGAAATAAGGGAAGGAAAGGAAGTTGGCTCTGGCTGTGGTGCTGCACTACGCCAAGCCATCCACCGAACTCGAGTCAGCAACCCAAACTGTCTTCCCACACTAGGTATGTAACATCCTGGATTTTCACTATTTGGATTTCCAAAAATCCTTAAAAAAAATTTTAATTAACTCATATTATCACTTACTGACCATTAGCACTCGATGTTAGCTTATACACGGGTGAACCAGTCTGGTCATGATCAGACCGTGTGCAGGCCATCAAGTCAGATGATCAGTTTGTACTCGGCGACAGCTTGTGCAGGCCGTACAGCGATCGAGGAAGGTCAGAAAAATCTAAAATTTTAGGAAACCGTAGACCCCACTGACCTTGTAGTCCATCGCGGACCATGGGCTCATTGAACACCCAAAAGCTAATTATTTAAGTTGTTCCAAAAGCACTTGTCAACCCACCCAAGGCCAGAGTTAAAATCTGGTACTGGTAAATGAAACTGAGACTCTGGGCTTTTCAGCCGTTAGATTTCTTCTAAATTTATGATGAAGGCCTAATGTAGTGTCCTACGCCCGTCCATAAAATCTGAGACCCGATCGTGGCATGATAACTGTCGATCACAAATCGGATCCGTGCGACCAAACCCCATATCCAATCATTCTCAAATTTTACAAGGCCCTTCATCGGGCCATAGACCACCTACCCTATGTTTCATAGCTAGGGGGCCACCAGAACTGTCCCAACAACCGGAATGGTCTCTGCAGGGCCATTTAAAGATCGGAACCGTATGATCAAACCCCACCTTCGTTGATCCATTTGTCCCCAAACTTTGCATGACCCCTCATTGGGCCATAAGACACCTACACATTAAATTTGGTGGCCTGGGGGGTGTTGGGTCCACCTCAAAGCCCATAGGGAATCCTAGAGGGCCATTGTGGAAATTCATTGAAACTTAAGGCTACTTGGCCCAACTCTAGGAAATAAAACTCTCATAACTCTCTCCACAACCACCATTACCAAGGGAGTAGAGAGAGAAAGCAAGGGAGTAAAGAGAAGAGAAAAAGAGGGTGAAGGAGAGCTAAGGTGGACCCTAGATCGAGGTGGGGCCCAAGAAAGTCAAATCTCGTCTCTCCCTAACTCTACTCCAAGAAGAAACTCTCCACCATGACTACAACAATCATCCATTGATCGTCTAGGTTACATCCTTCATCCATTCTCTTAAAACCCTTGTATTGAGAAAGGAATGGTATGGAGTTCTCACATGCAAGAGCTTATTTTAGGGATTTCGGCCGGTCAACCCCAAAATCCTCATTTCTAGGTCGTCTTCCAAGCCTCCAACGATCCAAAGGTACGGACTGTTATCCTTAGGTGGCTTAGCACCAATTATACCATGAGTCTAATGATTTTGTTTGTTTGGGATGTTATATTGGAGAATCTAGAGAGAACCTATGAATTGTATGTTTGTTGGAATTGCAAGGATTTGCATGTTTAGTTCTCATTTGATGTTAATCATGCCTCTCACATGATTTAGTATATGGATGATGGCATGCTCATGTTTGTTTGATTCTTTTTCCTCATATGTATTATTTTATAGTATGTATGATTTATTACTCTTGTACATTTGATTCTTTGAGATGTAGGAAGTGTATAACTTCCTCACAAACCCACACAATTCACATACAACTTATTCATGATAATGTAGCTTGCTTGTAGGAGTGTTTGGATCGTATGTTGAGGTATATGCAAACATGATAATATTATGTTAATTGATAATCTTGATGGTTGGCATGCTATAAATCATCATCAAACCCTTGGGTTGGTCGGGAACATGAGGATAGACAGTAGTCCCATTGGTAGGGCTACCCTGAGGCTAAACCCGTGGGTCTAGTCGGGTGTGTATAGGCGGCAGTAGTTCGACTACATGGGTCTCTTGCACCCGATGTTGTTCGTCACGTGCACGCCTAACTCGTGCAGTCTAATCTATTTACTGAACAATCTTGATTGTTAACCCTAGTTGCCCACATATATATGGAACTTGGAACACCCTATAACCATTGTAGCCTATCGATAACTACTTGAAGTCGATCCACTACCTCGTGAGCCGGGCATGGTGGAATGGGACACTGTGTCCGAGCTATCGACCTACACTGGGGTGACGAACCTCCACGTAGTGACCGCGAGTGATCCGAGTTCTCAGCACTCCCCATGTGCTTAAAGTCGAGGATGAGAAACTCGACGGGATCACATATCGCGGTGCCCTGGCCTTGCGCATTGAGGGGCCTTGGTACCGCAACCAGTTGAAGGCATTGATATATAGGGTGTATCAATTGATATATAGGGTGTATCAAATTCCCCAACCAACTGGATGAATGGACTTAACTAAGAACTTGGTTAACATTATCATTACATTGCACTAGCTAGGTTGGTGACTCGGCAGTCGAGGTCACTCTAAAGGAGTGTTGACATACGCGATCGTTAAACGGAGTCGCTCGAGGGACCGTTGTGGCGAGGGCATACATCATATCATCCATCATGCGTGTGCATTAATAAGATTAGTTAGGTGTTTGTGAATGATTATTTTTCATTAAATTCATAATATAACTGATGCTTGTTATAACTTAAGGCCAATAGTACCCACTGAGTTGATCACTCACTCTCACTCTGGGATGGTGTTTTAAAACACCAACCAGACCTTTTACTAGATGCAAGTGAGGCAAAGCTCGACGAACCAAGCGAGGTGAGCAAGGATAGGGAAGAGGAGCTTCCCTGCTTCCAGATTTTCGGAGGATCCTTTTAGTTGAGTTCGGGCTTCCGCGGGATATGGACCAGGGCCCTAGTCGCTTTGGGTCATGTATGGGTGGGTCTAGTTCCCTATTTAGATGAGTTTGAAATCGTGGTTTGGATATTTTTATTTAATAGCAATTGATACTGCTTTATGATGTACTTATGCTTCATGTCTTGCTAAATCTTTCATTATTTATAAGATCATCCAAATGTAATTAAAATATGAAGCCCATTAGGGCATCCATGACACCTGGGAATTTGAGAGCTGAGTTCTTATATGGCCCCTGAAAACCCGAGGTGTTACAAGGTAGGACCTCAAATCCAGGTCAAGCCATGTTCGCTGGTTGTGCTTCAACCAGCAGGATATTAATGCTAGCATGATCGCAGCTATTACACGCCACAAAAAGGTTCATCTGGTGACGTGGGCTTAGGTAGGGTTAGGGTTCAGGTAGAAGAAGAGCAAAGGTAATTTTTTTAAAATACAAATATATATATATATATATATTACCCAATTCCGGTCCGAATCAAATCGAGTTGCTACATGACCCAAACTGGACTCGGTTTGGCATCGGATCCAAGTGAGTCTACTTGATCCAACCCCACCCTGGCTTTCTGTTCGGGTCGGTCGGATCCGACTGGTTTAAACGAGTTAGATCTAATGAGTTGGGTCAGATACTGCCGACCTCTATAGATTGGTGGTGTGCGGTGCACTAGCCAATCCGCTCCGATGAAAAGAGTGGAGGCAAAGCGGAGGAATTTTTATGAGTTACACTCCTGTGATAGTTCACCATCACTTCTTAAAAGGTGGTGACTAATCCCACCATGTACACATCAAAGTTGTACATAAATCTAATTCATCCAAGTTGCTTTGAATGGCATGTATAGTTCATAACCCAACAATCAAAGTGAGTAGATCATTATTGGTTACTCTATAATAAGAATTTAGCAAGCAAATCAGATGGTTAAAATCAGCTGATATGTCATCTTGAGGGACATCTTCCATCGTTTGGCGCATGGGTTTAAAGGGGATTAGGTGGGAATGGGTTTTAAGATCCCATGGATCATTGCGAGGTCCTATTCGGGACTCACATCAGGCATGGGTTGTGAAGCCCCTTCTTGGAACCTGTGCCCGAGCAAGGGATTTTTACAATATTCCAACTTTGGATTTTGTGTGCCTAGTGGTCGATGCTATGTGGGGTCCACCATGATGTGTGTGTTTTATCCATGTCATCCATCCATTTTGAAATATAATTTTAGAAATTGATTATAAGAAGTAGATATAAAACTCAGGTGGACCACACCATGGGAAAACAATAGTGACTGAATTACACCATTAAAAATCTACTAAGGCCAACTGTAATGGTTATTTGACATCTACCGTGTTGATTAAGTCATGAACACTTGAACGAAAGGAAAAAATAGTTATCAGCCTTATTCAAAACTTTTGTAGCTCTTAAAAAGTTTTTGATAGTGGGCGTTCAATCAACACTACATTCCACTTGAGATTTGGATAAAATTTATTTTTGAGCTCATACCATAAAATGATCTCGAAGAATGGGCAGACAGCATGGATGAAACGCATACATCATGGTGGGGCCCATTGAGCACTAATTGGTAGTGGCAAGGTAAGTAGGCAATCCATTCTCTTCCAAGCACGAATTGGGATAGCCTCCAAGCCATGGATTACATGACGATCCCTGACATGATATAACGTAATTATTATATTTTCCTAATCTCATCCAAATTAAACCCATCTAATCCCGTGCTCCAAACACTCCCCTCATGCGGGCTGCG
Organism: Magnolia kwangsiensis; assembly: GCA_037074715.1. Classification (NCBI taxonomy): domain Eukaryota; kingdom Viridiplantae; phylum Streptophyta; class Magnoliopsida; order Magnoliales; family Magnoliaceae; genus Magnolia; species Magnolia kwangsiensis. The sequence continues at coordinate 107,689,465 of CM073581.1, forward strand.
TGTGCGGTGGATGATTCTCCACAATTTTGGAAATGTTAGTTAACTATCATTGTAGAATAGCTCCTTCTTTATCGCATGTTCCCCACTACGGACGAGAGTAGCGTAATCCTGTTTCATTGCGTGTTTGGAGAGAGGGAAAATTATACGGTGGAGCTCGGAGAACTCCAGTATGGTATCGTAGAGGCATCTCTGCTCATTACTGTAAGAATGATGTATCAATCTGGACCGCCCATCTAGTAGGAACCATTATAGATGCCATATATTTTTAAAATACATTGATTAGATAATAAAACCCTGTATTCTTTACTTCCCCTCACGTACTTTTGATTACTAAAACTTTTCTTCGCTACCGTCGCTTTGATCAGCTGATTTGCATGCATCTTTTTGAATCATTTGCCAGACTCGGATTCCTTGGTGGCCGGTGATATCCATCATGCATCTATTTGGTGCGATTTGATTGGACCAAGAACTGACGTAAGAGATAAGCCGACTGAGTACCTACACAATCTAACAACTATATATCATCATTTGCCACCCGCAGTAGGCCTGCCTAGGCGTTCTGTCTCGATTAAAACATTATCCTTGCGCGTACTGTGGCACAGGATCTCTGCATCCGCTGGGATGCCGTCCCCCGTCCGGCCTAGGGGGAGGGAGTGACGGGAGTAGTGACGGGGGTATATATTGGTCTTATACACACCGTACATTCATTTTTTTTCGTATCATTTTAGGAATAAGTTAAAAAATGAGGCAGATCCAATGATCAAGTGGGCCACATCATAGAAAGCAGCAGTAATAATGATTCTCACCATTGAAACGTTTCTAGAGCCTAATGCTTATTTGTCATTCAATATATTTATTAACGTTAAATGGACCTGATCCCCGGATGAAGAGAAAACACAAGTATCAGCTCCATCTAGAACTTGTGTGGCCTGGTAAAAGCTTAATCCGCGTCGTGTGTTTCACTTGAGCACTGGATCTACCTTATTTTTAGGCTTATATCCAGAAATGGTAGGTAAAAAAAAGAAAGGATTGACCGTGAATAAAAGCCCTTTGGGCCACGGTGATGTATGTGTTTCAAAATGTGGTAGATCCAAATCTTACATGGACCAGACCACGTGAAAAAAGTTTTGGTAAAATGTACACTATGAAAACTTTCAAATGCAGTGTAATATTTATTCCAAATATAGGCTTAGTCCAGAACTTTTGTATATCTGAAGAAGCTTTCAACGGTGAACATTTAATCCCCATTGTTTCTCAAGTAAGGTCCACTTAAAGTTTGGATCCACCTCATTTTTTAGATTATGCCTTGAGATAAACTAAAAAAATAAATAAACGTTATAGATAAAACACATACATCATGATAGAGCCCAGGGAGCTTTGACACCGGTTGGCTTGGATGGTATTGGGATTACCTGCAAAACCTCGCGTGTGCCTCGCCACGCAATCTGCGTCCGCTAGTAAACGCAGTCTCCATTGGTCGGTGTTATAGGAACCACATGATGTTTGGGGTTTTATCCACTGTTCATATATTTTTTTCAGCTCATTCATGGATATGAACTTTAAAATGAGGTAGATCCAAACCTTAGATAAACCCTACTACGGAAAACAGTGGAATTGAATGCCTGCAGTTGAAAACTTCGAGGGGGTATAGAAGTTTTGAATTAAGCTTATATTTTTTGTCATTGGTAAAAATAGACGAGCAGAAGAGAAAAGGTCAATTCAGACATCTCAATGCGACATGAGGTTGGCCGGTGCGAGTCTTGTCCAATGAGCTCCTTAATGGATGCGGATTTCGTGCAAAAGACTTTTGTAAGAAGTTCCTGCGTTGGAAACTCAAGTGGGGCATATTGTGATGTTTGTGAAAAATCTTCCCTGTCCATCCATTTTATAATTTCATTTTAAGACATGTTGCCAAAAATGAATCATATCCAAAGCTCAAGTGAGCTGAAAACGTAATAATTAAATATACACAGTTGAAATATTCGTTGGGTCATAAAAGTTTTGATTCATGCTAATATTCTTGTTTTCAGTTCATCCCAATAGGAATGACGTTATTAACGGTATGAATGGCATCTAAATATCATTGTTGAACCTAGGAAGGTTTCAACGGTAGGAATTTCCCTAACCACATTTTCCTCTATTACGGCTCACTTGACCTTTGGATATGGTTCATTTTTAGCAACATGTCCTAAAATGAAATCACAAAACGGATGGACGGGGAGGATTTCTCACAAACATCACAGTGGACCCCACCTAAGTTCTCAGTGCAAGAGCTTCCTGCGAAAGGCTTTCGCAAGAAATCTGCGTCCCTCCTCAATATCAATGAAAAGATATCGGTCAAAGCCACCTCGGCCTCGGCAGAGCATCTTGGCCTCAAGAAGTCAGTTCAACCTTGGCAGGTTAGTTCATCCTCAACAGGTCAGCTCAGCCTCAACAGCTCAGATTGACCTCAACAGATCTTCTCGGCCTCGGCAGTTTAACTCGACCTCGGCAGTTCGGCTCAACCTCGGTAGGTTAGCTCGGCCGTAGCAGGTCAAAGCTCAAACCAATTTAGTCATGTTTCCATCAATTCGAGTCGTACATGACTGAGTAATAGAGTTCGATTATCATGAGTACAGTCTGAATAATCCTCGGTTGTTTGCCAGAGCTCGGTTAAGATGAGCTTGACTGAGATAAGCTTTCTCGACCATGAAGGCTCAACCAAATCAGTTAAGTATGAGATTTTCTCCCAACAACACATAACAGGAATAACCGTCAATGATGTGATTCCTGCATAACTGTCGGTGTAAGACCCGTATCTTGGTCCGTACCGTTCCTTAGACTTTCACGGTCTTACCGGTCGAATTCCGGTAACCTTCGACCCTTAACCGATATCGACGCGCGACCCTAATTCATATGTCATCAACCTATATCGACTCAACCCAAGACCAATACCCTAGCGACCGCGCCGTCGCTGCGGTTCCGATACCGTGACTTGCGTGCCGAGGCGATACCCTGGTCAAGAGATGTGGGCCAACGTTAGGTGCGAAGAAAACGCCGCGCGTTGCGAAATCCAAGAGAATCTCTACGATGTGTCACATCAATCTCATCAATCAATCCATCACATGTCAAGTACATGTCAAGTATACATCACTTTCACCCTCCCCCAAGCAAGCCATAAAAGTCTTCCATGCCCATACCTTTCTTACACAAATGCCTCAAAAATCTTCCAATGCCATACCTCTCTTACACAAAAGGCTACAAAAGTCAAGCTTTTCTTACACAACCATCATTCACCACATCCATCCATCACCCATCTCTCTCTACAACACTCTCTCTCTTTCTCATTTCTCATCTCATTCTCCCAAGCAAAGCTCCATACGTATGAGAGCTCTCCAAGCACTCCTAAAATTCTAAGTGTGGCCCACCTTTCCTACCCCATGATCTCCCCATCCCAACCTTCCATTCCCCATCTCCTCCATTGAAATCCAAGCTAAGGTGTCAAGGAACCCCTAGGAGCAAGAAGATCGGACGGTGGGTGTTTAATCATACTAGTTTTTCCTGTTTTTGAGATGGGCCAAGTGAGGCCAACCGATTAATGGTTTAGATCTCACTTGGGACCCTAAAATGAGGCCGATGGCCCATCATGATCATTCCATGATGGGGCCATTCTCCATGGACCCCATCATGATGTTTATTTTCTTATATTAGAAGGTCATCTAGACCATCCACACCGGTGGGGAACGGATCTCCACCGTTGATTTACGATCTCGGTGATCCCATGTGTAGAGGGATCCACTTGATGTATGATTCATTGTAAGGGAGGGCCTATAATGTCGGGGTCCCTCCATCAAGCATGTCCCACCCTCTATCTCTCTCTCTCTCTCCCTCTCATCTTTTATTTATTTTCTTGTGTGATTGATGAGGCCATGTGACCCACTTGAATGAGCCCCACCATGAAATATGTATTCTATCTAAGCCCTCTATGAGTGGGGCCCACCTTAAATATATCATTCATCTTATGGTGGCCCACCTAAATACAAAAAAAAAAAAGAGAAAAGAAAAGAAAAGAAACGTCCAGACACTGGACGTCCCTGTTCAAAAAAAAAAGGAAAATGGAGCTTTTGGGGGTGGGCCCTTATGTAGGCCCCACCTTCATGTAAGTATGAAATCCACGCCGTCCATCCCATTCTCCACCTAATTTTAGGCGTTGAGCCAAGAGTTGGGGTTGAGTGGAAGATCTGGTGGGCCATAGCATCGAAGAATGTATCATTACCATTCAAGGATCCTTTTCTTATTTTATTTCGTTTTCTAATCATCAAAAAAATTCAAACTTTAGACTCATTTGGTCGGCCTTGAGCCACTGAACGCATTGGGCAGGGTAGATTTTTGTAAAGCGGGCTCCACGTGCGAAAAATCCCGGGAAAACGGGTTTTTCCTGATTTTTGAAAGAGGCAGAGCTTCTGCCTCTCTCTTTGTCAACGTGTAGCTGCACGCTGCTGCGTGCAGCGGTTGGGGCGGGCGGGCGGTCAGCCAGCCACCCACGACTGCTGCCGTGGGCCCCACCATGATGTAGATGTTTGATCCACGCCGTTCATGAGGTGGGTCCCCTCCTCAGGTGGGCCCCCTCCAAAGATCAACCTGATCCAACGCTCTGGTGGCCCACATCATAGGAAACAGTGTGAATGAACATCTACCCTTGAAACTCATTCTGGGGTCCACAGAAGTTTTGGATCAAGATGAAATTTATGTTTTCCCTTCATCCAGGTCTGAGTGACTTTATGAACGGCTTGGATGGCCAATAAACATTTTGGTGGGCCCCACATGGGACCCACAGTGATGCACATGTTTTCATCCACCGTCCAGGCGGACGGTGGTACTCCCCATGATATATTTGTTTCATCCACCGTCCAGCGGACGATGGGGCCCTATGTGCTGCATGTGTTCATGAGTATGTGTTATATCTGTACCGTCCACCCTGGACGGTGGGACCAGCCTCACCCCTCTTGGCCCACGTAACTTTATCAATAGGTTGAATGGTAAATAAACATTGCGGTGGGTCTCCCCCTGGTTGGGTGGCCAACAAATATTATGATGGGCCTCCCTTAGCCTACATGCTGGATGACAAAATAAACATTGTAGTGGGCCCTATGAACAGTTTGGATTGCAAATAAACACTAGGATTGGGCCTCAGTTTAGATAGAAAATAAACATTTTATTAGGCCCAATTTAATGTAATTTAAGGCCCATGGAAGTGGACCCATTTGATGTGTTCCAAGGTCCATAGGATTAGACCCATTTGATGCATTTTAAAGCCCATGGAAGTAGGCCCATTTGATTTGTATAAGACCTATGGGTTAGGCCCATTTGATATATATAAGGCCTAGGGGTTTAGGCCCACTTTGATATACATGTAAGGCCTATGGGTTAAGGCCCATTTGACGTACATATGGGGTCCAATTGGTGTGGCCATTTGTTGCATATAAGACCCATGAGATTAGGCCCATTGAATGCAATATAAGGCCCACGGGTTATGACCCATTGCAATGTACATGAGGCCCATTAAAGTGGTCCATTTATGTGGCTCATTTGATGAGTAAAAAGGCCCATATGATATGGCCCATTTGATGTATTTAAGGCCCAATAGAATGTACCTAAGGTCCATTGCAATGTGTGAGCCCAACACGGATTATGTAACGATGTTTGCAACGATCATTCCTTAGGTGCAATGTTAGTTTGACGTCCACATTGCGAGTGTAATGCTGGTTGGATGTCCACATTACGACTCTCCCTAGGGCCCATTAACAGGCCTGTACTTGTTGTGTATAGGCCGTCTAGGCCCATCTGCCTTGAAAGGATAGTGCATTATTTTATAACATGTTTACTATAGCTCTAGAACTCATGATCATACGCATCATATGTATGCTTGACATGAGAATTGACTGATCATAGCATATGCCTTCGGGCAGGTTGTTTATGGGTTCCTGGTTAGGCAGTGTTGCCCTACATGAGCGCACGATATGTGCAGGATTTGTTGCATGACTGGATAGCATGATTCATGCATTTCGCATTTGTGTGACATGGTTATTGTATGCCCTAGTGACATCGGGGCCGTAGCCTCCACAGGCGTATCGTGGTTGGCAGGATTGGATATCAAAAATCTTATTCTAGATGGGGTGCTATAGATATCCCTAGGTGAAAGTCCCTAAACCCTTATGGTACCAAGAGGTTGCTCCAACGTCTAGACCGAGTGGGTAAATGAGCGTTGAGTGCCGATTACCAGACGGTTGCGCTCTCTACTGTGTCGTGGTCGGTTGGAAGGGGGTGCGGCCTTACCCGCCTGAGTGTAGGGGCCAATGCTAGGCTGAGTTTGACCAGCTCGAGGAATGGGTCCGCTATCGACGAGTCGCGCCCGATATTGGCAGACGGATAGTGAGGTCTCTTCCACTTACCTTATTGCGCGCGATGTGGCGATAATCTGGTTTAGAGTATACTAGACCCCGGTAATATCTCATATTTGAGCTGTATTGATGTGTGGACATAGATGAGGATCTGTATGCTTGAATTGCATTGCACATCGCATGGCCTTGGGATGGCCGAGACCATTCATGTCTTGCATCGCGTAGCCTTGGTACGGCTCATGATATTATGGATCCATCTGCATATTCCGCATTACTCTGACATTGCATGTTCATATTACTACATTGTGCACACACTTTCACCACCCTCTAAGCTTTCTATAAGCTTATGCACGACCGTTGCGTGCAGGTGACGTTGGCTTGCAGCAGCGCTGAGGCAGGAGCAGGTTGCAGATCGTTTTGGAGTTTTTATTCTTTACCATTGTATTTCTTATGCTCATTGTACTTGTAAATTTTTTTATCATAGTGGAAATGTAATGGAGTTATTAGTTGTTGTCTGTGGGTTATGCCTTTGGTTATGCTTATTACGAATCAAACTGACGTTGAAAATCCTCCCCATAGCATTCCAGGATCGGAACCTGGCGAATGGGCGTTAGGAGCCGAAGATGGGGTTCTACGGAGGCTGTCGGTGCCGGATTAGGCGATCGAAAATTTGGTGAGCTCGGTTTCCGAGTTTGGGGCGTGACAGCCGGCATTCATCATTCCCTAACATCTTATATAATGGTTAAAATTATGCTTGAAATTATGGATCACACTGTACTATCTTCATGATAAATAAGAGTCTCATTTACATTCAAAGGTACATAAAATCCCTCACCCTAAGCCCACCAACTTTACTTAGACCCACATTCTCAGCATTCCTCTGGCATTACATAGGAGGGTTCCCTTCTTTACTCAGGTTCTCTGTTTATCTTCCGCCCATGATAGCATACAGGACCCGGCGCGAGTGCACGGGTTCATAGTGGGTCGCATCCACATTTATAATTTCCCTTCATCAAGTTCCGTGTGACCATGTCTACATGTCAACAGGCTTAATGGTAAATAAAAATTACAGTGAGCCGTAAAAAGTTTTTAATGGTGGATGTTAGGGGGAAAAATGACAAGTCCGGGAACTCGGTTATAGAGCGGACCGAGTTTGTTCTCGTTGTCCGAGTCAACAGGAAAAATCGAGCCAAGCAAAGGAAAGACGGTGTAATCTTAAACACCATTCCGAAAATCTTATAGAAGGATTTTCAAATCCGAAAATCTCGGGATTAGAAAATATCTATAAACAAGTGGTAACTCAATCAAATCTCCCGAAAGATCAGGAGAGAATCCCCTTACGCCGGGACTTCTTATGCCTATAAAAAGAGAGCTCTCTAGGGAACAAAAGTACGCAAAAACTCTCTCCTAGAACTCCTCAATACTATAAGACTCAGATTCCTAACCTGACTTTGGCATTGAAGGGTCCCCTGCTCTAGCCAGGGTCTCCTTTGTCTTCTTCCTGTGCAGGTACTCAAAGGTCTAAAGAGGGTGGACCAGATTTTTGCATCAACAGTTTGGCACCGTCTGTGGGGAACGACATCTTAAGTCGTTCTTGTTCTACCATAAATACTCCAAACAATCTACTATAGCGAAATGAAAGAAGAAAGATCTTCATGAATCATTGTTGCAGCCAAGTCGAAGCTCTTCCTGAATAACCCTGAGCCCGCTGGGCGGAATACCTGCCAAAATAACCTCGGCCTTAACAAACTCAACTCGGCCTCAACAGCTTAGCTCAGCCTCGACAACTTAGCTCAGCCTCGACAACTTAGTTCGGCCTCGACAGCTTAGCTCGGCCTCAACAGGTTAGCTCGGCCTCAACAGGTCACACGGCCTCAATAGGCCAGATCGGCCTCAACAGGCTCATCTCAGCCTCAATAACTTAGCTCGGCCTCGACAGTTTAGCTCAGCTTCGACAGCTTAACTCGGCCTCAACAACTTAGCTCGGCCTCGACAACTTAGCTCAACCTTAATAGGTTAGCTCGGCCTCAACAGGTCACTCGACCTCAATAGGCCAGATCGGCCTCAACAGGCTCAGCTCGGCCTCAACAGCTCAGCTCGGCCTCAACAAGCTTAGCTCGGCCTTGACGGCTTACCTCAGCCTCGACAGCTTAGCTCGACCTCAACAGCTTAGGTCGGCCTCGACAGCTTAGGTCGGCCTCAACAGGTCACTGGCCTCAATAGGCCAGATCGGCCTCAACAGGCTCAGCTCGGCCTCAACAGGTTAGGCCTCAGCAGGTCACTAGGCCTCAATAGGCCAGATCAGCCTCAATAGGCTCAGCTCGGCCTCAATAGGTCACCTCGGCCTTAATAGCTCAGCTCGACTTTAAACAGCTCAGCTCAGCCTCGGAAGCCCAGCTCGGCCTTGGTAGGTTAAGTCAGCCTTAATAACTTAACTCGGCCTCAACAGGTTAAGTTCGGCCTCAACAGGCTCAACTCGGCCTCAACAACTTAGCTTGGCCTCGACAGCTTAGCTCGGCCTCGACAGCTTAACTCGGCCTCAATAGCTTAACTCGGTCTCGACAGCTTAGCTCGACCTCAATAGGTCACATCGGCCTTAATAGCTCAGCTCGACCTTAAACGGCTCAGCTTAGCCTCGGAAGCCCAGCTCGGCCTTGGTAGGTTAGGTCGGCCTCAATAGCTTAACTCAGCCTCAACAGGCTAAGTTCGGCCTTAACAAGCTCAACTCAGCCTCAACAGCTTAGCTCGGCCTCAACAGCTTAACTCGACCTCAACAACTTAGTTCGGCCTCAACAGGTTAGTTCGACCTCAACACGTCAATCGACCTCAATAGGCTCAGCTCGGCCTCGACAGCTTAACTCAGCCTCAACAGCTTAGCTCGGCCTTAACAAGTTCAACTCGGCCTCAACAGCTTAACTCGCCCTCGACAGCTTAGCTCGGCCTCAACAGGTCACTCGGCCTCAATAGGCCAGATTGGCCTCGACAGCTCGGCTCGGCCTCAATAGGCCAGATCGGCCTCAACAGGCTCAGCTCGACTTCAACAGCTCAACTCAGCCTCAACAGGCTCAGCTCGGCCTCAACAGCTTAGCTCAGCCTGGACAGCTTAGTTCGGCCTAAACAGCTTAGCTCGACCTCAACAACTTAGCTCAGCCTCAATAGGCCAGATCGGCCTCAACAAGCTCAGCTCGGCATCAACAGCTTAGCTCGGCCTCAACAGCTTAGCTCGACCTTGACAGCTTAGCTCGGCCTCAACAGGTCAATCGGCCTCAATAGGTTCAGCTCGGCCTCAATAGCTTAACTTGGCCTCGACCTCAACAGCTTAACTCGGCCTCAATAGCTTAGCTCGGCTTCAACAAGCTCAACTCGGCCTCAACAACTTAGATCGGCCTCAACAACTTAACTCAGCCTTAACAGCTTAGTTCAGCCTTAACAAGCTCAACTCGGCCTCAACAGCTTAGCTCGGCCTTAACAAGCTCAACTCGGCCTCAATAGGTCAGATCGGCCTTAACAGCTCAGCTCGGCCTCGGCAGCCTAGCTTAGCCTCAACAGTTCTACTCTGCCTCGACAGCTAAGCTCGGCCTTAGCAGGTTAGCTCGGCTTAAGCAGCTCAAGTCAGCCTCGAAAGGTCAGCCCGACCTCGACAAGTTAGCTCGATGCTCGATCTCGCATCTAGAATTGTATTATTCGAAAAGGAAACAACTCGGTTGAGGATATAGAGAAAAGGAAAGAATGAGAGAATTCTTTCGTTAGCGACCAGAGGATTTTCAGGGATCCATCCGTGCCGACCCATTTTATGAGTCAGCCATTATTCAGGCATAAGCTGACCAGGCATAAGCCAACTGAGCGTAAGCCGAACAGGCATAAGCCGACTAGGCGTAAGCCGACTAAGCATAAGCTGACTAGGCATAAGTCCACTGAGCGTAAGCCGACCAAGCATAAGCCAACTGAGCGTAAGCCGACTAGACATAAGCCAACCATGCATAATCTGACCAACTTACTTCTCGAACCTCCATAGGTCAGCTCGAGAAGTAGGGGGGGCTTACTGTTGGAGAAGAAAATGACAAGTCCGGGAACTCGGTTATAGAGCGGACCGAGTTTGTTCTCGCTGTCCGAGTCAACAGGCAAAATCGAGCCAAGCAAAGGAAAGACGGTGTAATCTTAAACATCATTCTGAAAATCTTGTAGAAGGATTTCCGAACCTGAAAATTTCGGAATCAGGAAATATCCATAAATAAGTGATAACTCAATCAAATCCTCCGAAAGATCAGGAGAGAATCCCCTTACGTCGAGACTTCTCATGCCTATAAAAAGAGGGCTCTCTAGGAAACAAAGGTACATAAAAACTCTCTCCTAAAACTCCTCAATACTATAAGACCTAAATTCTTAGCCTAACTTTGGCATCGGAGGGTATCCTACTCTAACCAGGGTCTCTTTTCTTCTTCCTATACAGGTACTCAAAGATCTAAAGAGGGTAGACAAGATTTTTGCATCAGAAGTGGACATTCGTTCAACACGGTTTACGTGTATTGTGATTCTGATCTGCGTCATTTTTTCGATCATGACCTGAAATGAGTTGAAAAATGGATGGGCGGCGTGGATTGAATACAAGCATCAGATCACCGACCAGTAGTGACGCCAGTGCCGGGGTATCAGTATGCAATCCGCGTGCCGACGCGGTAGAACTCATGATCAAATAAAACAACGTGTCAACGTGTTTCTCTCCTCTTGCACGTGTTGTTAAGTCTAAAACAACCACGAACCCATTGACGAAAGTAACCTCGTCTCATCCAACAATTTCATCACAGCGAGCGCTTTTACGTAATTTCGTTTCTTCCCTACTCTCATGCACCAACTTTCAGACGCGTGACCCGCACGAGAGTCGAGAATCGAGAGCCGTTCGTAGACTTGCCAGCCGCCTCCACGTCACAATATCCATACTTCAAGTGGCCCCACTGTAATGGAAGCGGATTGGGTGGTGACCTCAATGTTGGATGCTGTGGGGCCCACCATGATGTATGTGTTTTATCCATGCCGTCCATCCCATTTTCCAACTCAATTTAGAGGGTAAGACAAAAAATGAAGCTGATCAAAAGCTCAAGTGGACCACACCATATACACGCCCTCCTTCCGTAACGTAACATTCTCGTAACCGGATTTTCGACTGCACCTATTTGTACGATTCTAATAGCGTAGGATGCCTACAGTAGCCGGTTTCCACCCTGGATGGCTTCCTTGGATAGATCTAAACCGTTCACGCAATGACCCGTTCAGCAAATGTTTCGGACGATGGACCACTCAAATAGAATTTGGAAGTGAACGGTTCAGATCATTATTTAAAATGCAATGCGTAAACGAAACCGGCCACGCTAAATTACTGCTCTTTTTTCTATTCGTTTCTCACGCGTCCATAACGTTACGCGTGAGAAAGGTCCGATCCGTTCATATGGTGGGCCTCATTGCGTTGATTCCTTTGGAATAAATTATATCACTTCTCATTCGTGAGCCACATGTACTGGAAAAATACGGACGATCGGATAATTTTTATATTTTCGTAGTCTATCATACGAGTTTAATGGATCCGATCTTCTGCACGTGTTTCTTGTCCTCACGTGTTACGCGAATCCCTGGATCCCATCTCACGCGTGCGAGTGTACTAGCATTACTCTTGTCTCCAAGTCTATAAATAATCCCACTCAGTGGAAGTCATTGCTCTCAGACGTCGTTCTTCTTTCTTCCTTTTCCTGATTCTGGGTCACGAATCGCCGATATCCGATACGTTCTTCCAGTCATGCCTGTGGGAGGATTCTCGGGGCCGTCGGGTCCCGTTGTGGAATTCGAAGCCAAGATCACGCCGATCGTGATCATTTCTTGCATCATGGCGGCGACGGGTGGCCTGATGTTCGGATACGATGTCGGAGTATCAGGTGAGGTTTTACAGATCTGGCATTCTAGGTTTTTTCCTGGTTTACTTCGGTTACTGTCATGAATTTTAGTGATTTCGATGTTCTTGAATTAGCTCTAGTTTGGCGACTTTCGATTTTGGCCATTCTTTTATTATTTTGATTTTTGTTTAACTGGCTGTCCCTTGTTGGATTTTGCTTGTTTTGATTTTTCATGATTTTTTGCTAATTTCTCTGTTTGAAATGAAGAGGTTCTACTAGAAGCAGTAGAGAAAAAGAATGCTAAAATAGAGCGGAATTTTTATTTTATTTTTTCTGGTTCTAGATCGGAAAGCAGTTTTTGAGGGAAATGAGCTATGGTTGGAAGAATTCCGGTTTGGAGTTTGGAAAACTGGGAAAATCGCTGGATGAAATGGGGATTTCATGAATTAGCTGTCACTTTTCTGTGGTCTGATGCACTTCGGTTGTCTTGAATTAGCTGGAATTTGATGAATCTCGTCTATTATGACTTTCGCGAATTAGCTGAAATTTTCTGTTCAAAATGAAGTGATTATGATATAAAAGGACTGAGAAAACGAAACAGATTTTTTTAATTTTTCCTTTTCTGGTTTTAGATCGGACAAGTTTTTTTAATTTTTTATTTTATTTTTTGTGGAAATGGATTTTAATCGGGAGAAATCCAGCTTACCTGTTTGGAAATCCGGGAAAAACAACTGAGGAGATCAGCTTACTTGAAGTAGCTGTAACCTTTCTGAAATTTGACCGTTTCGATTTTTATGATTTTGATTTCTTTAGCTTTAGTTTGATGGATTTTGATTTTTTATTATATTTTTTTTAAAGCTGTATTTTGATGGAATTCTTCCGGTAAAAATGAAGAAATTCCAATTACATGGTTGGAAAAGGGGTGAGGAAACGTAGCGGTTTTAGATCGGAAAGAAGTTTTCTTGAGCTTTTTCTTAGAAGAAGTCCAGTTTATGTTTTTTGAAAACCAGGAATTGAAAAAAAAATTTCTGAACATAAGGGGGGGGAGAGAGAGAGAGAGAGGCTGTAGGAAATTGTGTTTTCCCGCCCAGCTCAACGGGAGTACTTAGTGTTTTGGAAAAATTACTATAATACCCTAGTTGGAGTCCTTACGCTTATGGTTCCAGCGAGGGTATTTTGGGATCCATGAATAACTGCTATTACGCGTAGGGTACTTCTGTCGTATTTTGCCTTGTTTTTGGTGGTCGGTCTTTTCCCGTCAATGAGAATCATGTACGGTTTATGGTTTCTCTGTTAAAAGTAAGGAATACTATTTTCACGCCTACGGCCCGACTGAGCAACCAGTTTTCAGTGTGCAAAAATAGCAGACCCTTTTACTATCTGGGTCCCAATCCTCGGCTTAAAATGGCATATTTACCCGAGAATATCCCAATAGAGGGGTAAAATGGTCATTTTATACTCCTCCGATTCTTCTGGGGGGTTTCCATACTCCGGTAGAGCGTGATTGTCCATACTCATGCACACAGAAATTGCATGTGTAGCCTATTAAATCGTTGAAATCAGTACCCCTTTTCGAAATGCGTGGACCCATAGCTACACCCAACTGATGTCTTAACTGGCTGGTTAATGGATGTATAAATGGACGGTTGGTGTGAGGAATAGCAAGTGGTGTGTTTTTTTTTTAGTTTGTGATGTATGTACACGTGTCCGCGTACAAGGGAGATACAAAGATGGTACGGAGGAACTGGAAAAACCGTATAGTGACAGGTCATCTCTCTACAGTACACGTGGCAAGTGATGTGAGATCCCGTCCGTGGGTTCCGGTATGGCTGTTTATGTCTCACATGTAATGGTACGGCCAAAACAGCGTGCACCAAAAAGCTCTTTGACGCATACCGTGATGTGCGTGTGAAATCCACACCGTGCATCATTCTCTCCATCACTTGTTATAACATAAGTTCAAACATAAATTTGATACGAAGCTTAAGTGGGCCCTACCATAGGGAAGAGTTGGAATAGGGACGCCCACCGTTAAAAACTTTCTTAGGTCCACCCAAGTTTATCTGACAGCCAAATCCTTCATGAGGTGAGTACAACTGTACAAGCATGATGAACGGAAGAACGATCAACCAGATCCTGCGCTTCGATGGGCCCTAGAAAGTTTCAACGGAATGCGTCACATCCCCTGTGTGCCAGTTTTAGTTAGGGCTCACGTTCGGCCGCTGCAAATGATGGACGGATTGGATGTCATACACATCACGGTGGACACAAGAAATTTTTTATTTCACGAAGTATATCAGTGGACCGGATCGATAGATCCCCTGCCACGTGTCCTGTTCCGCTAGACTGTATCATTTGTACGTCGGACTTTAGTTGATAGCGTGTTTCTCGTGCATCCGCTTTTCCACGCTCGAGTGCATTTTAAAAGTGCATCACGTCGGAAAGGAGTCAACCATACACGCGTGTAAGATTCGTTTACGTCGTCGGGTCACCTCACAGCGTAGATTAAATGCATGTAAGATCAAATACCATCATCGTGGGGCACACAAGTACACAGAATATGGACCATTGGCCAAGTTCTCCTGACCGTTCTTTTTTTTTTTGTCTGTATTTCACCAACCAGATGATCGTATCGGCCTGGTTTTATATACATGGAATTGACGTTATTGCACGTCTGCCTTTAGTGGTTGTGCTTCCTCTGTCATGTAGCTATGCAACTATGTTCCGTGAGTCCGGATACTTTTTCTGCAACTCTTATTCACCTGCGTGTAAGTGTTGGCATACGATTGAAATTATTCACCATAAATGTAATTCAACTGGCCGTGTGGGGACCATCGAGTTGTATGCATGTCATCTAAAGTGCTCATTAAATGAGTCCATTTGGGGGTCCTTAACCTTACTCTGGTGGTAGACTCCGAGGAGTTTCAACACTGGCGAAGGGTTCGAACACCCATGGGTGGTGAAATTCCACTACCGTGTGTGTGCGTGCTTTAAATTATTATTTATAAAAAAAAAAAAAAAAAAGTGAGTCCCATTTGACTATGGATGCCCCCAAAAAACAGGTCCATCCAATGATTACGTGGGCTTCACCGTAGAAAATAATGACATCCACCTAAAAGCTGCCAAATTCATGTTGTGGCCCAGTCGGCATTATTATTTTTCAGGCGTCTGGCTTTCTTGGTGGGCCACTGTTGTGGACAGGCTGGATTCAATACACGAACCAGAGTGGTCCCACAAGCAAAGTTGTGCAGAGGATCCAACCTCATCCTTGAGAATATTGAGAATTTGTTGTGTGCTAGTGACCTTCAGCAAATGTCTCTTTCTTATTTTTATTTTTATCAATGAGATTAATCGCCCTCAATCCTTTTTTTATTTTTAATTAAAAACATGTTCTGTTTGAAACTCTTTATTTAAAAAAATGCTTAGTCCTGTTACCAAACACCTATATAAGAATTAATCTCACTCTAGATAACAGTGATTATATATTAGAGATTTTGATCCCCCAATGCATAAAATCAATCGTTACTTTGAACAATTAGATCAACTCACTTTTTTGGGTGACCGCCAAACAAGGCCTGGAGTATAAAATAAACATGCAGGTCTATTTGTTAAGAATCACTCCTCTGACATGGCGGTGTTTTGGTTGCTCTGTTGCAGGTGGAGTAACATCGATGGATGCCTTCTTGAAAAAGTTCTTCCCAGTCGTCTATCGAAAGACCAAAGATCCTGATTTGGACAGCAATTACTGCAAATACGACAACCATGGCCTTCAGCTATTCACATCATCGTTGTATCTGGCCGGCTTGACTTCGACCTTCTTTGCATCCTACACCACAAGAAACCTCGGTCGGAGGCTGACCATGCTCATTGCAGGGATTTTATTCATCATTGGCGTGGTGCTAAATGCAGCTGCCCAGGACCTTGCCATGCTCATTCTAGGAAGGATCTTCCTGGGGTGTGGAGTCGGCTTCGCTAATCAGGTCTTTTTCTAGTTCCACTTCTGATTTATTCTTTATTTTATTTTAATTCAGTTCTGTTTAATCAACGAGTCTGGCCCGCCACCAATTCTCCACATCAAATTGCGGGTGGTGGTGCGGACCGGAACTCACAATCCATCTTATCAAAATTGGTTCGTAGTGAATTTATGCGACTCGCTCACCGCCACCTAATCCTGAATGGAAATTTTAAAAATGCAGGCAGTGCCGCTGTTTCTATCAGAGATAGCCCCAACAAGAATCCGTGGAGGACTGAACATACTATTCCAACTCAACGTAACTCTCGGCATTCTCTTTGCAAACCTCGTCAATTACGGCACCGCAAAGTAAGCTGTTTCCTCTTCTTCGCAGCCATTGCTGCTTTTCCAACCTCTTGATCCTTCGGCACTTTGAACCGAGAAATTATCAGATAGAGAGAGTAGCTGTATCATAAGCAATCGTATGTATAGCCATTTTTTTCCCCACCAACTGTCACATAAAATATTCTGGATGTACAAAATGTGGGCCAAAGTCACCTGATATGAAAAACAGGTCGGTGCATGCATACAGTGGGACCCAACACTAATATCAACGGATGGCCACTGGTGTGGCCCACCCAATAAGTGGGTCTGCCTGAATTTCGTATCAAGTTATCAGCACTACGAATAGGATATTTCTTATATGTGACAAGCTGGCAGGAAAACAAAAATAAAAATAAAAATAAATATGGCAGTATCTGATCATGTCACCTTTGAATATTCTAAAATTTGGATCGCATGGAAGATGTAGTGGCCATCTAGTTGGAAGTTATCTAGTGCTACTGCTTATGTCTTGGTTAATCGTCGAGCAGTCATCTTGATGGGCCCTACCCCAAAAATGACATCAATTAGATGATCCTAGCAGCCAATGGAGGAGCTTTTTATTGGTCAAATACAGATGGCTAGGGGAGCGCCTAACCAATGTTGACAATGTACTCGAATTGGTGATTAGAATAATCTAACAGTATGGTTTTGGGGGTTATGGCCAGTCCATGGTGGGGCCCACACAATAGATGAACCATCAGGATCACATACTTGAGTGTTATATGTTCTGAGATTTGAGTGCATGATCAGTAGTATAGGTATAAGTTTGTTGTTGCTACTGCTGCTTTTGGTGTTTCGTTTGGCAATGAAATTGATTATTAGCAATACTATTGTGCTACAGAATCAAGGGCGGATGGGGTTGGAGGCTCTCGCTTGGGCTAGCTGGGATCCCAGCCCTCCTCCTGACGGTCGGCTCCATTCTAGTTGTCGACACTCCTAACAGCCTCATAGAGCGTGGTCACCTCGAGAAAGGGAAGGCAGTGCTCAAGAAGATCCGTGGAACCGACAATGTTGAGCCCGAGTACCTGGAGCTTGTGGAGGCAAGCCGTGTGGCTAAGGAAGTCAAGCACCCATTCAGGAACCTCCTCAAGCGACGCAACCGCCCACAGCTGATTATTGCTGTGGCCATGCAGGTCAGCCTCCCTAGCTTCATAAGTATAAAACACCCACAACAAATCACAAAACGGGTCATTTTCATAGCTAGACCTGATCAGTCTGATTTAGTTATCTTCAATTTCAGTGATCCATTGCAGTACTAAACACCCACAATGAATAACGATGCAGGTCATCTTCATTGCTAATGATAGTGCCTAGTTTCTAGACCTGATCAGATTACTCTGAGAATGTACCACAAGCGCACTCCATTGTGGGCATTTCGTATGCGAACCTCTTTTTATTGTTGGTATATCTTTGTAAATTGTACAAATTTTTTAAAATTCCTGGTGCAGATCTTCCAACAATTCACGGGCATTAATGCCATAATGTTCTATGCACCGGTCCTGTTCAACACTCTGGGGTTCAAGAACGATGCTTCGCTCTACTCAGCCGTCATCACAGGAGCTGTCAATGTTGTCTCCACCACAGTCTCGATCTATGCTGTCGACAAGGTGGGCCGCAGGCTGCTCTTGCTGGAAGCAGGGGTTCAGATGTTTTTCTCTCAGGTAACCATACTTGAGATCATTGTCCGTTGTTCTTAAAAACCTCACCCGCACTGACTAGTGCCAGTGCGCACACAGCTCCCTCATTTTAAGAAGAAACTGCTGCCCCAGTCAGCCAGGCAATTTGAGGTCCACCACTTTTGTATATCCATCGGTGGGCCCACATCGTAGGGTCCACCCCCACTACCACAGGAAACATTCTCTTTGTTAGAAATTGCAATCTTTGAAAAATCAAGAATTACCACAAAGTCCATGATCGGGCCCACCAAAAGTTTGATGGTGCTTGCATGTGGAGTCCAAAGTGCACCAGCAGCTAAGCAAGCAGGGCCACTTGCATTGCTGGACAGCACATCCGATCATGAATTGAAAGTGGAATTCTGCAAAACCATTTGAAATCCCATAATAAAAAATTCGAGTGATTATCCTCTGCAGGTTGTGATCGCCATCCTCCTGGGCATAAAGGTGAAAGACCACTCCGAGGACCTGGAGCGTGGGTACGCCATCCTAGTGGTGGTGATGGTTTGCACGTTCGTCTCCGCGTTCGCATGGTCGTGGGGTCCGCTGGGGTGGCTCATTCCAAGTGAGACGTTCCCTCTAGAGACCAGGTCTGCAGGACAGAGCATAACGGTGTGCGTCAACCTCCTCTTCACCTTTGCCATCGCACAGGCATTCCTGTCCATGCTCTGCCACTTCAAGTTTGGTATCTTCATCTTCTTCTCCGGATGGGTCTTCATCATGTCCTTCTTTGTGCTCTTCTTACTCCCGGAGACCAAGGGTGTGCCCATCGAGGAGATGACCGAGAAGGTCTGGAAGCGGCATTGGCTTTGGAAGAGATTCATGGATGACTATCATGAGGATGAAGATGGCCCCCAGAAAAATGGAAAGATCAACGGCTTTGATAATTCTCAGTTATAGATTTCTGATTGTTTTTAGAAACTACGGTATACATATGATCACCCTGATCCATTCATTTTGTCTTAGACGCTCGATGGAGGAGGAGGAGGAGGAGGAAAAAGGAGAAAGAGAGATCCAGTGATCAAAAGCTGTAATGATTCTCTCATATGTAAATTTGAAATTACTTTGTGCTCATTTACTAAGAAATAGATGATATATCGGCTTCCAATCCATGAGTCGCTGTGTGTGTGTGTGTGGGCGTGTGTAAGCTTATTACATGTAAAGAGAAGTTGCCTAGTGAACTACGCGTAGGGCAACCTTTCCATGCACCGACTTGCATCTGGAATCCACTGGTCTTCATGGGCTGCTTGAAAAACTCCAAGAGTGATCGACCATCCAAAACCGCAATGGATGGACAAGATCATTCGTAGATGATTGGTCCAGTTCCGGCTGTTAGGAAACATCAGTTAATACCATAATTTTTTGCAGAGGAACAAACGATTGGATTGAACAGGTGGACGTCCAAATGCAACTAAGAGCGTGGAAAGGTTTGGTACAAGAAGCAAGTAAAGCCACCAAGATCATTTATAATCATTAAATATGAAACGAAAGCAATCTCCCTTTTGTCGTCTCATGAAATCAACCCACCTTTAGCTAAAAGCTACATTCATGTTCTGCCCGATTATATGAAGTTCAGATGCGTGGTACAGCACTATTTCAACACTTAACATATTTTATTCACGAAAACCCAAAAAAATAAATAATAATAATAATAATAATAAAAGGCATCGCTGGGTTCAGCGTGGGTCCGACTGTGTAGATGTTCTCGCTACAAAATAAAGCTGGTAAAGTCGTCAGGGCGCCACGCCCACGATGTTAGAAACAGGTCTGTGGATTAGATAACTCAGGCCAAAATTTCAGCCGTACATTTGTTTCATAACATCAGTCCCACCTGTCTCGTGGACCAACATGATTCTTGGTCCAGGGCGCATTGCAGGACCACTCTGATGAATGGATTAGATCTGGTATACACATCCAACGCTAGCGGCATGTCAGATGATCCGAGCAGCTGACTAGAGAAACTTCGCCCATTGAAATTCCTCCAACTGTTGATAGTTTTCTAATCAGGCCGACTATGATCACTATATCAGTGTGATTTTCAGGGCACACCTGTTGTGCGCAGCGGTCTGTGGGGCGTATCACATCCGCTCCATCCATCAGGTGCAGCCCTTGATGTTGGCCCGGTGCCAAAAAATCAGCCCAATCCACAACTCGGTTGGGCCACACCATAGAGCAATGGGGAATGGACGTGAACCCAACCATAAGTTTGTGCCGGGCCCATGCACCTGGCATGCACCTGACGGAGATGAATAGATACTCCAAAAATCAGCCTGATCCAAGCATGTAGCACCGATGAGATGCTAAATATGTAGCCCAAAAATCATGCTGCTTGGGCTGATCCTGTCTGATCGTTTAGAGATTTGCCTGTCGAATAGACATCATTTTTGGGTGTGTTTTTTCCCCACTCCGACGCAAACTCCATGGTTTCATACAATTGTTCGGAAAAAGGAGCAAGAACAACATGCATGTTGGGGAGAAATAAAAAAGATGCATGTCGTGGCATCTCCACCTTGCAGAAGCTCATCTAAAAAAAGGAAAATCATATCAAATACCACATTGGCCAATCAAATGAACCTCAATTACTCAAACTTTACATGAAAAATGAATCAATAACTCTCCCACAGATCACATCGAGCCATAGGAATTGTAAATTTTCTCACATGAAGCCAAAGGAAATGTAAATTCTCTCCTTTTTGATTCGGTAATTGGAAAACCTTATTTGTACACTGGTTTCCCTTCCTGTATAATGGTTTTTTCGCATTGGGGCTACTCTTACCCGTTTACTGTTTTTTCTAGGTTACATGAATAAATGGATATATCAAATTCTTGAATGTAAAAGGAGCAATTAATCATGTGCATACATGTATTTCTAACCTAAGTCAATAGCAAAGCTGAGGGGGAGAGGAAAGAAACACCATCTTGTTCTCTCATCTTTGTACCAGAAGACTATCAAGAAGCGGGTGCTGCTCTGAATCTACTTGCCTTCCGCCACGACTGTGAGCTCTGTCAGACAGGAAAAAAGATGGTACAACTTTTAGCACAATCTTCTAAAAAATTACAAAATGGGATTTGTGGGGGTGGGGGGGTTGGTCAACTCCTCTAGTTCAGGCATTAAAACTTGTAATGACAGGAAATAACATTCATGTGCCAAGTCAAACATCACACTGCAATTTGGGACCCTCTCCAGCAATCGTGTTTAACATCTCAAAAAATAGGCTCCAGTAACTGGGCCAAGATTTTACGCATATACCAGAACCCAGTAATATTTAATATTTGATATTATAGATGCTGTAGATCCTGTTGAGTAGCAAGTCAAGTTTAGGTGATTTTTCTTTCCTTGTTTTTTTTTTTCGAGTTTTGACAAGATTTTCCAAGTTTGGTCGGGTCAAGTCAATTGAGGCACGTCTTGATGAAATCTGAATGAGTTGATTCAACAGGTTTGTGTGAAATCTAATCAAGGCTGTTGAGTTTTCTCAAGTTTTCAAACAGGGACAACCGAGAATAATAGGTTGCAAGCTCATGATGGAAGCTACCAAGGTGAATGCTTTGATCCACCAAAAAAGGATTCTACCATGAGAAACCATTCTAATAGAACCTATGCTCTATAACAAAACATACATAGCTCAGGGTGGATAAATCAGATTTCCAGATTTCTCACTTGCAGTATGCTGATGACACATTGCTATTCTATGAGGCAGATTCTCTATATGTTGAAAATCTCCGCTAGATTGTTATTTGTATTGAGGTGGTTTTGGGGCTAAAAGTTAATATAAAAAGAGTGAGATCCTGGGGGCAGGCATCTCGAAGGAGTTGAAGCTTTTGACGAGTGTGTTTGGATGCATAGAGGGTTCCTTTCTTGGTACATATCTTGGTCTTCCGTTATGCATTGGAAGACCAACGGAACATCTTTGGATAGAGTGCTTGAAAGGTTTGAGATGAAGCTATCTCAATGGAGGTCTCAACAGTTATCGCTGGGTGGGAGAATTACCTTGATTAAGACGGTGATGTCTAACCTTCAAGTTTATTATCTCTCTCTTTTTAAATATCCAAAGTCGGTTATGGAAAAATTGGATAAACTTAGGTGGGAATTTTTGTGGAAATAAGCGGATGGCAATCATAAATTCCACCTTACGAAGTGGGAAGAGGTATGCAAGCCTTGACACTAGGGTGGGAGCGGGGTTTCGGAAATTGGAGGGTATGAATCTAGCTTTGTTAGGAAAATGGGCGTGGAGATTTGGGGTAGAGGTGGGTTCTCAGTGGAGAGAAGTGATAATTAGGAAATATGGGGTTGAAGAAATGGGGTGGTGGACTAGGTCATCGTCACTATTATACAGGCCTTCACATTTATGGAAATCTGTGGCATCAGTAAAACATAAGAGTATGGAAAGGGGTTGGCTTTTTGTTGGGGGATGGGAAGAATATTAGATTTTGGGAAAATAGATATGGGGGATCAAAAGGTGAGAGATCTTTTTCCACGTTTGGAAGGGATCTCAGCTGAGGCAGGGTTGAGGGTAGCTGTTGTTTTTCCTTAGTAGGAAAGGAGGTAGTGTGGGCCCCACTGTCTAGGCAGAACTAGGAGGATGAAGAGATTGCAGAATTTATCAGCTTGATTGAGTTGTTGTCAAAGATGACTCGGTAATCTCATAACAGGATTCTATGAAATGGCTAAAAGACAAGTCCAACAAATTTTTGGTGAAATCCTTCTGCGTGCTCGTAATTAGAGACACATCTAGTCGCAGGGTTTGTTCCACAACTTTCATTTGGCGCTATGGTGCTCCTCCAAAGGTGGTGGCGCTTTCATGGCTAGTGGGGAGGAAGAAGGTGCTTACAATAGATAATCTTCGCAGAAGAAGCTTTATTCTTCCGAATGTTTGTCTGATGTGCCTGCAAGATGAGGAAATGGTGGATCACCTCTTCCTTCACTGCATGTTGCAAAAGGGTTGTGGGATAATTTTTTCTCTGTTCGGTGTTTAATGGGTCTTGCCAAAGTCGGTTGATAGTTTCTTTTTTATGTGGCATGGCGTGGTATAGGGAAAACTTGGAGAAAAGTCTGGCGATTATGTTTGCTAGCGGGCATGGCTAGAAAGGAACCACCAATGTGTTTCAAAAATCGCAAGGGGCAGGCTTTCAAGGTGTTTAAAAGGGCAAAATCTCTTGTAATAGAATGGGCATCATCTTCAATGCTTTTTACGATTGTTGGGAATTGTAAATTTTTCTGGTTAGTATATTTGTAAAATTTGAGCCTCGGCTTTTTTAGAAATAATATTTTCAATCTTCAAAAAACCAAAACATATGAAGCAGTCCATACAACTGCCTTTGGTATAGTTGCACGAAACATGAAAGCTGCAAGAAATTCGGATGCAGGAGGGGTAAGTGTCTATTCAAAAATGTTCGCAGGTATAAACAGCTAGGAAGCAGGAGCAGGAATCCAAAGCACAACTTGAAGCAGAAGAAACACCTGGCTAGGATGCTCGTTCAACTAAACAAAAGGCCATGAATCGTGGGAACCATTTTGTGGCACTGCACATGCATGTTTTCCACCCCAAATTGATCCTCAGGAAGTTATTCATACTGTTTATGCACTAAGCCTGATAAAAGAATTCCTTCCTGAATAGAAAGCCCAAGTTGCATGCACATAGTCAATTGAGGTTCCTTCTGGAGTCCAGGCAGAACTGACGGTTGAAAAACTGCTAGTTTGTAAAAACGGCATGTCTATCATTTCAAATGGGGTTGCACCATGATAGGACACTTTAGAACAAGTACTAATGTAATATAACCAGTTCAAAACATGTAAGATGTTAATTTGGAATCAATCAACTGCAAAATATCTTCTTATGTTATGGTACCAAGAAATTCTAACCAAGCGATGTGAAACGGGTCTAGCTGCATCAAGACCTTACACTAGTCGATTGGAGCTCCAATGTTGTTGAATCCTCATTTTCCTGCAATTCCAGCCAGTAACCTTCAGTGGTAAGAAATTTCACCAGAGCAGAACAGAAAGAGAGCTGATGCAGCTAAATACCTCAATCAACAGATCCTTCCTGGTGATCAAACCAATAGCACGAGAAGGACGAGGGACAACAAAAATATGTCTCAACCCTAGTTGACGGAAAAGATTGTAAACCTGTGTCACACATGATATGCAAACCATTATAATATAAACTGCACGCATGGCACTCATTATAAATTGCCAAAGATAAAAAATTAAATCACTTTTGGAAAAAAAAAAGAAATTAAAATACTCACCTTTGCCAAAGACATATCTTCTGGGACAATGTACGGGGATGGGTTTAGAAAAGGAGCAAGATCTATGTACATTTCCAAGTCATCTTGACCTAGATGGATGTCTTCTATGGACATTCCTTTACTTGATACAGGTTTCACAAAATCACTGAAGTTGTGCCTGTGTTTGAGACGTCAACCGCTTCATTAACTCTTCATATATGAGTAAAAAGGGGGAAAAGAATAATACCAAGCTTCCACTAACCTGATTGGGATGGATCCTCCACTTGGATCACAAGGCAAAGGGCTATGCTGGAAGTCTGTCTTAGACTGAAGAAGTACCAACAAGTGACTGCACAAAAAAGAAATTACTCGACTCAAAGAGTTTCCTCTTCTAGAATCAATGACTGGTAACTGAACAAGCCCAAGCATATTTCAAATACGTTTGCATGGCAACCACCTAGAATAGGTGTTACATGGTCCCTAGTCCCCACCAATGTATTGTTTCAGCAAGATGGAGGCCGTTCATCAGGTGAACCCTGCCGTGCACTTGCCACTACCCGAAAACCAGGCCGGTCCAGTCATGGGATGGGCCACACATGAATGATGAATGTGGACTGCTTTTCTAACAGTTCTTTTAATTCATACATCCGACCCTCCCAATGACTGGACAGGTTCTATTTTTGGGCCACTGCAGGGCCCGCCTAGTGATTGTCCCGGATCTTGCACAAATGCCACACCTACAAGTGAGGGTAGATTAAGACCAAGGGTAAACTGTCATCCGAAACAGGTACGGATCACCCAAAAGGTACAGGTATCGTCCATTAAAGATATAGTTGTATAAGCCCATATCAGCCTGATACAAGGTGATGCAGGTTATACGGGGCCGTACCACACAAATTTCAAAACTTTGAGTAGGACTCCAAATTGTACTCGTGACGCAGGACAATTAACCACTTGCTCTAAAAGCTCGAACTGTTAGAGTACAACGAATTAATCCCTTTATCTCATAGCCCAGGCCCCACATTGCATGGGTTAGGACCTCGGCCGAATCCCCCATCGTGGGCCCCACATCACATGAGTCACCCACCCCGAGTGCGTCCCCACATCCCACAGGCTACCCCACTCGAAACCGGTGTAAAATGCACATTTAATCACCTCCCGTGAGGAGACTCGAACACGAGACCTCCCCCGTGAGCCTTGCCCAACCCGAGTGTGCCCCTGCATCCCACAGGCGACCCCACTCAAGCCCGGTGTGAAAATGCCCCTGCATTAATCACCCCCGGTGAGGAGTTTCCGGTGAGGAGTTTCAAAAATGAGACCTCCTGCTCTAATACAAACTTGACGCAGGACAATTAACCACTTGCTCTAAAAGCTCGAACTGTTAGAGTACAGCGAATTAATCCTTTTATCTTATAGCTCAGGCCCCACATCGCATGGGTTAGGACCTTGGCCGAACCCCCCTCGTAGGCCCCAAATCACATGGGTCACCCACCACAAGTGTCCCCGCATCCCACAGGCTACCCCACTCGAGCCCGGTGTGAAGTGCGCATTAATCACCCCCGGTGAGGAGTTTCGAACACGAGACCTCCCTCTCACCCACCCCAAGTGTGCCCCTGCATCCCACAGGCGACCCCACTCGAGCCCGGTGTGAAAATGGCCCTGCATTAACTTGTTCAAGCAACTATCAAAATTTCTTTTGTTTCTACTTTCTACCAAAACCAGCCATACATCTACAAAAGGTAAACAAATAGTTTTAAAAGTTTTTACCTGCGAAGTATGAGTCCAATGACTAGTGGCTCACCATTCTGTGCACGATCAACAACCTGATCCCAAACAAATATGAAACATAATTTAGAAATTCTTGAAAGGTTTGAACCACTAAAATCTGAAAAGGAATATCATGGCAACTCACAGGGAAGCCATTGTGCTTGTTGCTTCGCAAAATAGAAAGTACATCTGCAACTTTAACAACACGGGAGAAGTAGACAACCTTTCAAGCATCAAAAGGCAAGCAAGTGTAAGTGAAAAATTGCATGATAGTAAAACAGTAGACCTCAACAGTCTGATCTGAAAAGCCTTCCAATAATATCAACCTTTTGACTCCTGCAGACCTCTTTTGCTGTCATATTACGCATATACTGTTTTGGCCTGGACTCAAGTAATGGAATGTTCCTCAGACGAGCTTGCTCCTCATACAAACCTTCATTGAAAATATCACCAACAGCCTGTAGCAGCAAAAAGAAAGTCAGTTGTGTTCTTCAGTTTGTGTCTATCGTCGTCGTCGTCGTTGTCGTCGTCGTCGTCGTCTAAGCCTCATCCCAACTAACTGAGTTTGGGATAAATGAATCATTTTTCAGCCATTCCACTATATCATGGGCCATAACCATGCGCCAGCGTGAGTTTCAAATGTCATATTGTTTAGATTCATGTTGGAAGTTATGACATAACTTTGACGCCGGCTGCCAACCTGACACAGCCATTCTTTATCCTGGCAGGCAGCTGGCTCTCATAAAACTCCCACATACGCAATGTAATAGAATATTTACATAGGTTGATTACAATCAAGCTTTATCTAATAGTATATTTCATAGGTTGATCAAAAGTCTAAGCTTTATCTAATAGCCTATCATATAGGTTAATTACAGTTGATGAGTTAGTTTGTGTCTATGGGTAACACATACATTTGTCATATTGAAGGACACACCTTTGATATAAGAAGAACAAGCATGATAAGAGGTAGTAGTTTCAAATTATTTGTGATCTCAACCATAATGACACAAAGGGATACTGTCATCCGCATAGAACCTCCAAGAAAAGAAGCAGCACCAAGTAGAGCATACCTGATAATTCATCCCAAGTTATTAGGAGAGACTCATTCAAGGCAGCATCATCAGCATGTTTGGACACAAGGAAGTGCCAAGTAATGAACCAAAACAGGAAATAACAGATTAAAGTATTAAACACATGACTAAAAAAGAGCCTGATAGCAACGACTTGAAAACCTTGTGACTGCTTGCTTATTGTAAATTGGAGCAATGGTTTGAGAGAACATCCTCAAAAAGATACAAGGAGAAAAGCAAAGAAACATGAAAGCTCTTACACTACCTCAGTATACACAAAGTTTCATCTTTTATGCAAAACCCTAATCAAATGACCTTTATGATTGATCACAAGATTTTTTACTGATATCATAAATTGCAACCATAGGCCCTAACTAAATGAATTTGAGCATATCTACAAGTGAGAAACGTGGCATCCTAGAGAAGTCCTTAAATGATATTGAATGCAAGAAACATGACCAGAGTGTGAGTGGCTCAAGTGATGTACGATTGCACCCTAACCACTCCAGAAGCAGGGATAAAAAACCTCCATGCATATGCTGTTCAAAATCAGACAGCATACCTACAGGCTACACCAGTTACAGAGTTCAGATAACATGCAAAGGCAACAAGTCAATCATGTCAATAAGTAAATTATATAATATAATTAATGATATTATAATCTCAGTCAGTGGAAAGTGAATCTACAATTTTCCTTATTGTGATAGGGTCCTTCCTACCTACCAAGTCCAGACTTAAAAACTAGGAAAACTTTACACATTCATAACCTGTTTCTAAAGATCTTCACAATCTTCAGAACCTGTTTCTACAATTTTCCTTATTATGATAGGGTCCTTCCGACCTACCAAGTCCAGACTTAAAAACTAGGAAAACTTTACACATTCATAACCTGTTTCTAAAGATCTTCACGATCTTCAGAACCAACAAGTAACAGAGAAAAAAGGCTTTTTGAAAGGTGTCAACTTTATTAGATGCCGGGGGGGGGGGGGGAGGGAAGGGAATCAGGAGCTCCTATAAAAACTCAATTGCCGGGAGACCTAACAAAATAACAGTTACAAAATTCCCCAATCTCTTGAGAGATCTTCCATGGAAAGCCCTCTAAATTCCTAACAAATTAAAGCCCATCTGATGATCTTGAAGAAGATTATTATCTTGATTGAGGCTACCGACAACGGCTTATCCTAAAAACTTATACTTTTCCTTTTTTCTTCCATAGGACTTCCTAATGGCCTATGAAAGGTCCGCTATGCCACTCCATCGAAGAAAAAATATGGCTATTGAAAGTCACCAAGAAAAAATCATTCAGAACAGGATAATCTGTCAATTATATAAAAATAAATAAATAAATCCCATGGGAGTTTTAAATAATGATAAATAGTAAAAGAAAAGGTACAAAACAGCTAGCATAATCAGAATCATAATCAATCAGTAGAATATAAACAAATGAGAAACTCACGTTCCCTCCTCAACATTGAGTTTCTTATAAAAGTTAACCACAAACATTCCAACAAGTCGTCCATACGTCGATCCTATCATTATCCC
This sequence comes from Magnolia kwangsiensis, assembly GCA_037074715.1. Classification (NCBI taxonomy): domain Eukaryota; kingdom Viridiplantae; phylum Streptophyta; class Magnoliopsida; order Magnoliales; family Magnoliaceae; genus Magnolia; species Magnolia kwangsiensis. The sequence continues at coordinate 107,718,343 of CM073581.1, forward strand.
AGGAACAAACTGACCAGCTGGTACAGCAGTCCCAAATGTCACAACTGCTAGGGAATAAAACATGACCTGAAAATAAACAATTAAAAGTAGTGAAACAGTTGGATCTAGAAGAAAGTAAACACACTATCTATCAAATCAATTCACTAGATTAGCATGTGAAAGTTAAAGAAATACATTGGAGAGTATTCAAATCAATTCCACAAATTGAAAGAGGACTTTGACTATGGTCACTTTTGACCAATCTCTTCTCATTTATTCTGTAATTTGAGAGCACACTTCCTCTGCCATTACATTGTTTAAAACTGGTGCTTTCAGTTGAATTTAGAATGTCTACATATGTTTAAAACCTGTATCTACCTCGTATTGTTGATTAAAAAGTATAAAAAACCTATATGCCCCGTAACAAATCATTATGGGGCTATTATGGCCTTTATAAGGGATGTAATGTGTTGTTAATAGCAACTACGGGTCCTTTTTTTCCATAACGGCTGTTACGGCAATTACGACCCCGTAACGTGTAACGGTTGCCACCATTACCTTTACATAACGGCCTTTACGGCACACCATGATTAGGGCCACATAAATTTTGAATCAAGCTAATATTTGTGTTTTCCCTTCATCCATGCCTTTGTGACCAAACAAAAAGGTTGGATGACAAATAAAAATCATTGTGGGCCCTAGGGAGGTTTCAATGGTAGACATCACTATTACCACTATTTTCCAGTGGTGTGGTCTACTTGAGCTTTGGACATGCTTCAATTTTGGGTTCATGCCCTAAATTGATATGAAAAAATAGATGGACAGAGTGGATAAGATACATCCAAGGTGGGCCCCACAGAATTTATTAAGAATGCTAAGGTGTGCTGAGTAACACGATACGTAATCTGCTTCCTTAAATAAGGCCTAAAACAGTAAAACACAAAACCCAACCCCTTTTCCTTCGTAAGAGCCTCTTTTCCGAAAATATCCTCCCTCAAACCCTAACTTCCGATTTTTCCTCCATAAGCGAATGAAAATCCTGATTTTTCGTAACCCTAACATCACATTAAAAGCTGGCAATGCCGATCTTTCCATAAAATAGCCATCAGAGTATTTTTTACAAAAAATCCAAAGTACTTGGGGTTTTTTTCATACCTATCTGAAGTCCGGCTATCGATCCGCAATCCAACCACCAACAATCTTTCGAAACTCCTCAGAGGCGCTGAAGTTTATTTTCTCAAACAGATCGAAGAGGGAAAAAAAAAGGTATTTCCTTTTTTTTTTCTATATTTGTGCTTGATTTGGGATTCAATTTCATCTCTAATATTCATTGCCAGTGTCACCCTTTTATCCCAAAAAAAGAGGGTTGTTGGCTACAATTATGACCTCGTGGTAGGTGGGAACAATAAGATATCAGCAATTTTTGAATTATCGAAAAAAAACAATCGTCAAGATTTTACCGATATCCAAAAGAGAAATGAAATAATGCGCTATAGCCTTAAAGGTTTAGAAAGGCTAGCGATACCGAAATTATCGAGGATAATTAGATAATATCGCAGATAATTTAAACATTGGTTCCAACTTTCTCAAATAGTATCTTTGCCAAGGTATTCAATAACGGTAATGGTGGCCATTACGGACACTGTAACAGCCTTTGCGGCAAATTTCTTTTTAAGGGAAGAAAATGCATTGGCCCTATAGCGGCCATTACGGCCATTTTTCTTCTGAACGGGTGTTAAAACCCCATATTGTGTGACAACTCCCACCATGACCATTACATAACAGTCATTACGTAGGCATTTTTTAAGAAAAAGATCTTTGTGCAACAGAGACCAAGAACTAAGCCGGTCAAGAGTGAGTTAGTACAAGATGAAGGTTCTAAACTCAAGATGAAGGTTCTAAAAGGGCAGGCAGAAGGCCCAAGTGGAGTGGGTGGAGTTAGTAAGAAAAGACTCCAATTAGTTGGGATGAGGTCTAGATGATGATAATCATTAATCATCATCAGAATCTCCTGGTATTCTATCAAAGTGAAGTTTGCCAAAACTTTGGCTTTTGTAACCATAGTATGGAAACTTATGGTGTCAACTCAAAAGTCAACCAAGTCAAGTCAACTCGGTTAGATTTCAAGATGACTTGATGAGAAACTTGTTACTATTATGTTTTTCTTTCTAAAATTTTTGCAATGGTGTATTTGGACAAGGAAAGAAGGTAAGGAAATCACAATTCATGGAAACCACATTTCCAGGAAATGCATGGAAATGAAAACTCATTTTTGCTGCTTAGTTCCAAAGATAAATTTCCACAGAAAAATTTTCCCCCATTTCATTAATATGATATGGCTTGGAGTGAAATTAAATTCGGTGATAGAGAAATAGTTGAGAAAGGATGCCTTCTCTTGGAAGGCTAGGATCTTTAGAAGTAAAAATTAAAGTACAAACATCAATGACCTTTAAACAAGAGGCCCACTCCAGAACATCTCGCACACAATGAGATTTCCCTACCATTTTTTAAATTGAGGTGCCTCATTACCATAATGCAGAAAACATGAACACGGACCTATACAGCCCAAAACATGGCCACTCTTATCTGGATCATAGCCAGAAAATCATATTAACCAAACAATCCAAACCATTCAATTGTTGGGTACCAAATGACAATTGTAAGAATAATGGTTTCAGCCGAAATTCAACAAGTTAGGATGATTACAATCACTTGCGCAGTGAGATTTAAGGGGTATGCTCTATCAAAACTAGGCCCTATGATTTGGATGGTTCAGATCAATGCACTTCAATGCTACGAGCTTGGTGAAACATGAGAACCACAACTTAATAATGGTAGAAAACTGACACCAAGTCTAGGCCCTCTAACAAAACAAGTCCTTCCTCAAAGGAATTATAGAGCTACTTGCAAGAATAGCAATCCTAATCCTGATGCTGGGATGCATGAAAATATGACGTGAGTGCAGGACGATGGCCATTCAACAGGTGAGTCCAACCATGTATGTTCTGTGGCCCAAAACAGGACTGAGCATCACGTTGGCTACACTTGTAGTTAAATGTGAACCACTGGTCATTTTTATAACTGTCCACTTTCTTAATGCACATGTGACCTACCAGATGACTATACCGGCTTCTTCTTTTTTCACCACAACATACGATGGGTCACATCAGATGACAATCAGATCTCTCACAAACATCCATGTTGGCACCTTTGGAATAGAATTTGGATGCCTACTCTCACAGCCATTTCATTTCACTGAGAAATGTTCACAGCACCTACCCCAGGGCACTTTGAAACTATATGCGCCTCAGACATGGAAACAAGTGATACACGTGTAAGATCCAATCAGCTTCTTAGACAATCATCACCGTGTAGACTCCATGCATCTAAGACCAGGCAAATATGATCATCAGATGAGGAGAGAAGGTTGCTCTCAAATATTTTACCCAAATTCCCTCTTGTATGGAGGTGAACATAGAGAATTGCAGCAGACCTTTCCCTTTTTAAAACAAATAAATAATTGAGAGTAAATATATGCTGATCAGAGAAAAATGAAGGGTGAATATGGAAATAAATATTTAATGTAAAGGCAAAGCATGCCTTCTGCGGTCTGATAAATCTTCATATAAACTCAACACGATGGAAGTTCAAATCAAGATGAATTTCAGGTCCCACTAAGATAATAAAAGGCATCTTTATTCTAGAGTTAGACAACTAAAAGACATCAAACTGACAAGGATAACAAGGCAAAGAATAATCTTTTTTTAAAAGAAAATTACATCTACAATACCAAAAGAGTACAATGCTGAATTTTCCCCAAGCACTTTTAAATTATATCAGAGAAAACAAATAATTGACTCGTCTACAAGAAAAATAAATGAATACAGAAATGGCATACCAGAAAGGTGAGAAGGCTTTGAGCACTATACTCATGAAATGTTTTTGCACTAAATAAATTGCGAATAGCATCATCCTGCAATCAAGAACATAGAACATTTAAAAGAAAATCACAAAATAAATATAAATCATTTAATAAAAAAGAGTGAAAGACTGGGTTGTGACAAGATTCATGAAAACCTGAGTATTGAAAAAAATAGTTGCCAAATCATTGTATTCATCCTTATCTTTGGCACAATAAAACTGCACGAAGCATAAAGTTGGGTGAGATATAAAATACAAAACTAATAAAATATGCCAACAGCACAACTGATAATCATTACTATGAGTCTATGACAACCTAAAGAATAGAAAGCATTCCTAGATAGGTTATCCTACAAATGCCCCTTTAACAGGAGGTGAGCTGTACTCACGCAAGCATGCATGCACAGATGTACTAAGGCCATTATGTTGTTGATCACCATGAAGGTATTTGTATCCAAAACTTCTAGAATGTTGTTGGCAACCATGAGGGTCCATTCATGCACCATTTAATTTTCTATATAATATGCAAACTATTCAAAACTGCTGCAACATAATGGTATACAAATGAATGATCAAACTTCCACATATACTTGCAATTAAGCACCTAGAGGGAAAGAACAATGACAAAACTAAAACCCAAAAAATTATCCAGGAGATAATCATAGACATAAAAAGCGATGTCATGATTGAAGCTCACATTTACATAATTTCCATATGTTCCTGGTGGCCGAGGGCATTCAACCTCTGAAGCTGGGCATGGACTGCATTTTCTTAGAAGTGGTAATCCAAAGGAAATGACTGAGGTTATCAAAGATATAAGGCACACTTCAATAATCTGCAACAATGAAAAATAACAATAACAATCAAATTTGAAGTAGATAACATAGAAGAAGAAAATTCTGAGTCCAGGGAAACATGTTCTGTTCATAGGCAATCCCATGATCATATATCCGTAACTTACCTTGATCCTATTCCCCTTCTTATGTAAAAAGTTACGACGCCAGTAGGTAATGTAACGAGTAAGCTGATTAAACAAGGCTCCTGAGAAAGAACCAACAAGGAACTACTTATGAAAAGCAAGAGATGCAAATACATGTAGAAAATCATGAGGGCATTCCTGCAAGCTGTACAAAAAGAAGCATAGCATGTGAAGAACCTACCGAGAAGACCTCCAATAACCCCAATAACGGCCATGGGCAATAATTCCTGGAACGAGTAATCTTCTTGACCACTAGGAAAAATAAATAGCAGTCACTACAATAGACAAAACACCAGCAGAGAATTGACTCAAAACTTATATGCAGATAAATACAATAGAGAGAGAAAGAGATACAAACCCCGAAATATCCCAGATTATGAAGCCACCTGAGCCAAAATGTCCACAATTTCCACTCTTGCACCACCCCATTGCAGAACGTACCACAACAGCCACAATAGCAGATGTGAAGAAGACACGCCACATCAGATGACTTCTCCACCTTTTGAGAACACATAAAAATGACAAAATTCTGTTTAATTTACTGGCATATGCACACAACCAAGTGAAGAAGTTACGGCTGTTAGAAAACCAATCTAATGACCAGAATAGCTCCATACACCTCAAGATCAAGGTTCCGGTGTACCAGACCATTCTTTGTTGAGAATGTTGTCTGGCGGCCTGAGCTGCTGAAAACTGAGTATTATTAGTCTTTTGACCTCTAAAATTGGTGTTGAAAGCATTTGGAAGTAGAAAACGTTAATTTTTAGTGATTCTTATAAATTGATATGATGTTGTGTTTTGGTCGTCAATGCATCTTGCCCCTGCTTTGATTTGTCAAATAATGGAAATTTCTTGTGTTTTGATATCCAAAATAGGCTTAATATAGTTTGAAATTATTTTCTAGCCTATCTCTATGCTTTGAATGAAGAGAGAGAGAGAGAGAGAGAGAGAGAGAGAGGGGGGGGGGGGGGAAGAGAGAAGAGAAAATAAGAAGATCGCAAAAAGGGTTTTTTTAAGATTGAAAAAAATGGAAAAAAGGTTTTCTATACCCATATTGGCATGTGCAGGCCTGCATCTGCACCAACATGACCTGTTTCATCCAATATTGGTCGATACCAGCCACTAAGGGTCCTGATTTCAGGTCATCCATTATACCCCCACATCACAAGTTCAACCAATATGGTTACAGCTGTATCAGCCGATATAATGCCAATTGTAGGATCCATGCTCGGATATTTTGGCATGCACATGTTCTGACAATTTTATATTTGATACTCAAGTAGCATTTCTTAAAAGACTTGGTCGGGAATGAGAAATAAAATAACAATGAAATGAGATGGGAGTGATATCAAACTTGGGTAAACTATCAATCCTTTACTTCGAATTTCTTGTTCAGGTAGTGAATAAGTTTCAAACTGAGATAAGCTTTTCCTAGAATACCTCCTGTTTTTCTTGAATAATGATTTTATTTAGAAAAAGGAAAGATTGCAAAAGGGACCAACCCAATTAGTTGGGATAAGCCTTAGATGATGACGATGAAAAATTGCAAAGTGGGAATGAATCCCCGATTCAAATTAACGATTCCCTTCTTTAGCTTATAACAGCCATTATAAAAATAAATAAATAAACAAAAGCATCACATTCCTTTTCACATATATCAAGGAAAGCAAGATGTTAAACATCAACACTCAGTCTCTAATTTCTACAAAAATAAAAGCCAATGCCCGAAGTACCAAAGCTCCTTGGCTGCCAAAGAAACTACAGCACTAGGAGTGCACTGCACCAAAATATTCTCGCCTTGAAAATTAGCTAGAAAATGAAGCCTCTCCTAAACTGTATTCGACCAAAAGCTCATTTGCTGCCCAAGAAACCACGCTACTGGAAGTGCATTCCACCAAAATGTTTTCACCTTGAAAATTAGATGGGAAGCAAAGCCTCCCCTCAACTGCATCCCACCAAAACTCATTGGCTACTCAAGAAACCACATTGCTGGATGTGCATTCCTGGTGCAACCTGATTATTCAGTCAATGAAATCTCAACACCCAAATCACAATGAAATGGACAAGAGTATGCCCACAACAATATTTGAGCAGAGAGGAAGAAATAACTTTATTAATATCCAAGTTTTTCTCTTACAATACTTAAGAAAACTCACACTCGGAAAATTTGGAATTCCTACCTCCTACACCTCCCCCTTTTATAAAATCCTAAAGACAATCCCTATGAATCGTTAATGAAAATCTCCAACTATTAGATTGATTTTAGATCAATCTTAGTTGATTTCAAATCAATCTAATTGACCTACGATGGCAACGAACTTAACAATATTAAAAGCAAATCTAGGAAATAATCCTCAAAATTTTCCATCACATCTTTAAATCAACCCCTATATCTTCCATAAATAGTAAATTACAGTTCCTAATATTTAGGCACTAAATTAATCAACAGCCACTCCAAAATCAGCACATGTTGGGCCCTACGGTGGGCCACGGGCCTACGTTGTCAACCCATGGCCTAGATCTAGACTGTTTTTGTGAGTTTGCCATGAATAAAGAAATTTAAAAAAAAAAAAATTAAGTATGTTGATGCTCTTAACCACCCCAAAAAGCTTTACAAGAAGTCTGTTGATGTTCTTAACCATTACAAAATAGCTTTACAAGTGGTGATAAAATAAAATTTAAAAATAATAATAATAAAAAGTCTAGGCATTGATTGGAACAAGTCAACATGACCATCCCAGATAAATGATCATCAAAGTTAAACTAGACGGGATGAATTATCTAGAGATGTTTAATGCTAATCAAAGGAAACTTGGTTTTATAATCGGAAATACAAAGGAACCTCTGACAGATGATCATCCCACGATGATTGGACAAGTGATAATCTAATGGCTATGTCATGGTTCCGCCATTCCATGCAACCAAACACCAGTTGTGGACTGTTATTTTTAAAGACTGCAAACGAGATTTGAGAATTATGGCCAAAACATATTCCCAGGAGTGGATATGGCCTGTACATATCAGTTGTATCATGAAATAACAAATATACAACAAGGAGAGATGTCAGTTGATGATTACTTTGCAACAATAGGACAAAAGTGGGAATCCCTCAAAAAAAAAAAAGGGCCAAAAGTGGAACTAGACCACCATCAGCCTGCTGAGTACCGCATAGGAGAATAAAAAGTGAATGGAATGACAAGTAATTTTTGAACTCTTGGCTGGGTTACATGCTGTTTTGAATTACAGAAATTGTGGGCCCTTGGAAGAGACTCTCTACCTTCTTCAGCATATGTCTACAACAGTGGGGACAAGCTAGTGGACAAGCTAGCACAGGCGGACATAGCCCCAATCTTCCTGAGCACGCATGGACACATGTATGCACACATTCTCTGCAATCTTAAGATAAGATTCTTGCTTCTGGTACGGTTAACGTAGAAGGGTTTACAATGTCTACATTCTTGCCAGATTCCCAGCTCCTGTTTTTCTTTACAGTAGCACAACAGATTCTTGCATATGGTATGATTCAGGTAACAGGCTATATAGAGGTGGTACATTTTGTGCAAATTTTCTCCTTAGATTATACCATGAAAAAGACTTCTCATTGATGAAAGAATTCAATTTTTAAAATCCATACATGTTGCCAATAATTGTGTCACTATTTGTGGTTAGTTTCAGGAGTCCAGCAAGAATTGGGAGAGAACTCGAAAGATAATAGTAGTGTTTGACTTTGTCCCTAACTGATTCTAAACAAACTTGTGTTCCACTTACAGAAGCCACTTTATAAATCAGTAAAGAGAAAATATATAGATCTAAATGCCTACCTAATTTCCATGAATGACATCTACTGAGGCTGAATTTATAAATAAGGACTTTGCAGAACATGAAGAAATCAAAAAGTTTTCAAATGTGATGCTCAAACATGCAACAAAGACAGCTATGTTGGTAATGTTGGCAATGTAACAGTTTTTTTCTCTTTTTTTTTTAAGACCAAAATATTAATTATTTATCGAAGTTGATGAGCAAAAACACATTCTTACCAAGATGTAACCTCTTCCAGTGCAAATAATACACCCCCAACTGGAGCTCTAAAAGCAGCAGCAACACCAGCTGCACATCCACAAGTTACCTTCCAAAAAGTAAAACACCAGCCAATATAAGAAGAAGAAAAAAAAAAAGATTAAAAAATGAAAGCAAGTCAACTTGCAGAAATTTGGAATGCATGGTTTTAGAAAAAAGGGAAAGAAATAAGATAAATATGGCGAAATAGAAGAACTTGCTCAAACATAGCTGTTAAGTGCTATTTCGGAATTTTATACACATGTAGGTGACCATGCTGCTGGTAAAAAAAGCAAAGGGACTTCACATTTTTCTTATACACAGAATCCAAGTGTGGACCAAAGTCGGTTCCTTCTCACACATGATACATCTCCTACTTCCAAGAATCCGTCTAACAGGTTTGACCACAGATTGAAACTCAACAACGCACAACTCAACTCAAACGAGTCGAATTGATCGGAGATTCAAGAAAAACTCTATTTAGTCAAGTTTCTTATGACTCAGGCCTCAATTTGACCAATGTCAAACAAAAACAAAAACAAAAAAAACAAGAAAAAAAAAAGAAGCCAATACTTGACTAGACTCACCAAATCTCAACAACATTATTATTTTGAATATTAAAGATTTACCAAGCCTTTACATACAATACTTGAACCGAGACTTCGACTCAACTAATTTCAGAGTCAGGTTCTAGAATTCTAAACATTGGTTTGAATATCCTTAACACTAGTGAGAATAGAACAGGAAAACTTGAAAGCAGTGTTTTGAATAGTGCCCGTAGCATAGCCATAGCATCCATAGCTACAACACTATGTGGAGTTAGTAAATAGTGCAAATCCCTTGTAGCTTACGCTATAGGGGTCATAGCATATGCGTAGCGTACACGTAGCATATGTAGCAAACGCTATGTTTTAAAAAATAAAAGATAATTGTATTTTGTATTTTTTACCAAATACTCTCAACCTTTGGGATTTTAATTTATTTTCATTCTTGTGACTTGTGGTTTCAATTAAACATTATTAATTAAAGTGGTTTTCTTAGAAAGTTGTTGATGCGATAATGATTTGATTTGGTTTATATAGGTGGATTGGCTTTTGATAAATGATAATTAATAACTTGTTTGAACATGCGTATACTTCAAAAAATGAATCAACTTTTAGGCATTTTTTTTTTTATTTTTTTTATTTTTTCTTACTATTTATTATATTTTTTTATTTTTTAATTAAAAAATAGAAGTATCGTGTAGCTTATGTTACTTATGCAGCACGCTACGGAGGGTTGAACGCTACACAACACGCTACTGCTATTTAAAACATTGCTTGAAAGTAAGAATTTAACAAAAATTACAAAATGCATGCTAACCATGAACAACACATTAAAGGCACATGCCATGCAAACCAAGTCAATTACTCCATCATGTTGCTTTTGTTATTAGCATTAATCCATGGTGTTGTTGGCTCTTGGTGTACAATGCACTTCATTACCAATTATAAATATAGTGGACCTCACAAATCATGCACACTCCCAATTTTATAATAAATGCTTAGGATGAAAATTCAGATAACTTCAATGTTATATATCCTTTGCACATAGCTTCTATTTTGTTTATTTTCCAAGCCTAATATTGATTGAAAACCTTGTTGTCCCATCTAAGTCCTACTTTCAATCTTCACAACATTATTTGTTTTGCATGGGAGGATTTTCACCTAGTTAAGAGGCATTTCAATCATTAAGGATCCCCAAAGTTTCAATTTGGCCAGTGCACCTTCAGATTCTGCACAATAAATTAAGGATTGAGGACCTATTTTTAATTAAGGATATAGTCCATGATAGAGTGGAATCGCAAACAGGATTCATGTGGCTGACCCCAATTGCTTGGGAATTAGAATAACACTTAGATGATGATGATGACGACGACAACGATGATGACGACACTAATATCCACAATTTAACAGCCAAGATCTTTTCTTTTTCTGTGGAAAAAAAAAAAGAAAAGAAAAAGAAAAAAATAAAAAGGAATGAAGCTGAGGACACATGGTAACACTACCACTATCGTAAATGAAAACCAAAGTCGCCACCATCTCTATTTTATACATGGATGATATTATTTCTAAGGAAGCAACAATGCGAGATTGAAATCTTAAAATCTAGTGTATTTGACATCAAGGATTTGGGACCTTTGAAATGCTTTCTGGGGATTGAAGTTGCTCCTCTAAACATGTTATTTTCATTTCCCAACAAAATTATGTCTGATATCTTCTTATTTTGCCATATAATATGCCTATTGAAGTTAATCATCTCCATGCTAAGCAATTTAAGGCCCTTGGTGATTCACCATTTGGTTGGTAAACATATTAATTTGAAAACAACTCGTCAAAATATTTTGTACACTATCAGTATGATGGATCAGAGATCCAAGACAAGGTCCATCCTTGAGTATTAACTAGGCCAACTATTCTGAAATCTGGATATTAGGTGGGGTGTCTACAGCAAGAAAGCCAATTGGGAGGGCTAACGAACAATTTTAATTTTGAGACAAATTTTGAAGTGATTTGAGAGATGAGCCATTTTTTCCATCATAAGTTGCCTACATGCACCTTTCAGTAACTTCGTCATCTTGGAAATGACCTGTGCTAGCACCCTTTTGAATCTTGTAGCCAATACCATAGCAAGGATTTTGTAGATTCTCTTAATTAAACTGATGAGCCAATAGTTTTTCAAGTTTTCTGCTCCCGACACCTTTGGAATTAATGCAATGAAGAAGCCCCCTAATTTCGCCGATAGTCTCCCTTGATTACAAAACTCCCTCATAAAATCCATAATATCTTCCTTAACGCCCTCCTAAAAAATCTGAAAGAACGCTTATGGAAAACCATCTGGCCCCGATGCTTTATCCCTATCCAGGCTATCCATAGCTTTCTTGACCTGTTTGACAGGGAATGACTTCTCCAACGATTCCACTTCTTCCCTTGACAAAGAATTAAAATGCAAACTATCCAAAGTGGGCCTCTACCATCCTTCATCAGATAACAATTTATAGAATCAAACTATCGCATCGCACACCTTATGTTTTTCATCAAATTCTATCACCCTCCACAACAATGCTATTTATCTTATTACATTTAACCCTCGCACCAATATTGTGGAAAAATTTTGTGTTCCTATCTCCCTCTTTTAACCACATAGCCGGCAACCTTTGCCTCCATTTGATCTCTTCTTCCTTTTAACTGATTCGCATAGACTCGCCCAAGTTTCCCCCGTAGACATTTCTCATCCTCTGAAAGATCTGATTGCTTCGCCTTTAGATTGATCTCATGAATGTAATTTAACATTTCCTCTGTTTTAGTGTACCTTCTGCCTAAAACGTCCTTTTTTCCAATCGAGGATTTTTGTTTTCAACAATTTCAGCTTTTGGCTTATTTTAAACCCAACAATTCCATCCACCTTGAAAGAACCCCACCACTCCTTAACAAAACTCAAGAAACCCTCCACCTCAAGCCATGACAATTCGAACCTAAAAGGTTTTGTACTCAATTCTTCTCCTCGAACTCCAGTAAAATTGGGTAGTGATCTGACACCGGTCTAGGTAACCTGCGTCGCAACATCAACGGAAGTTTTTCTATCCAGCTGAGCAAGACCAAAAACCTATTAATAAAAAATGATGAGAGAAAATGCTTCAATAAAAAACAGTTCCACCGGCAGATTCGATACTTTGAACCAATCTTCTTCCCACCCAAAGGCCGACCTGTCGACCCATCCATTTAGCTCGATCACCGACCCTTCTCGAAACAGGACTATTGACAATAGAAACCCAACCCCCCCCCCCCCCCCCCCCCCCCCCCAGTCGACCAATCAACGCTTCACCTCCCCAATGGTAGACCCTCTCTTCAAAATCATAATAAGGCTCCATTGAAGTGTCCCTAGGCGGATCCAATGATGATCGAGTGGAACCTAACCACCAGCTCCCCACCTCCCTCCTTCTAGAGCCATCTCACCACCCCCTCCCCTCTCTCACCCTCCCCCTAGCCTATTTCCCCTAAGCCTTTCTCCACTCCTCTCCCTTCTTTACTACTTCACAGTCCACCCCTGTTGTTTCATCCCCTTCATGATTCCTCAACACAGCATCCTAGAATGAAACCCCGCCCTAGCTACCCCTCCCTCAACACCCCAAACCCGGTATTGACAAGCTTGGCCCTCTTCCTCTCCCCCAACCCCACCTTCCCACCCTTTTTCTGCACCTTACAATCTATTGATTCAGGAATCAGGTACATACCTTGCTCTCTGGACCAAAAGCTTCAAGCCCTCAAACCTTCTCCCATTCAGAGTTTTCACCACATCGTCCACCTTCCCCGCATTCTCCAGTCAAACAAACATGAAACCCCTCATCTCACCGGACTCTTTCCTCTTCAGAATGACTATATCCAATACCAAGGCAAATCGCCCAAAAACATGATGGAAGTTGATGTCCGTGACTCCGTCCACCCTACCAGAAAGTTCTCAAGGAATAGGGCGGGAAGTACAGGTATGGGGCCTGACTGTGCCACCCCTATCTTCCCGGTCACCTAACCCTTCTTTGACCTACTTCCATCCCTCTCCTATCATCTCACCTCCCGAACCTTCACCAGCACAAGCCTCATCCCCTGGTAAGGATCCCCCCTCAATCTCAACCAATGCTTTCCTTTTTGCTACTTCCCCTTTCAACTAATCATCCCTTACCCAAATTGCCTCTAACTACATCGTTCCCCTGTGCTCTGTGATATCCAGGAGTTCTACCTCGTCGGTACCTTCAACGCCTCCCTCCTGGGTGATTTACCTCTGCTGACATCAACCCCCTGAATGTAAACCTTCTCTCTCACTTCCCATCTTTGCAACCTGCTCCTCCCCAGGCCCCGCGAACCAATATTGAATCTCACTTCCTGATCTGCTGATTGTCTTGCTTGTCACTGTCGATCAGGAATCTAGTCTCTCATAATTTAATATCGCTCTCACAGACTCATTCTTCAGAATCAGTCATCTTATCTAGAGAGATTCCTTCAATGCTTGGGAGAGGTTTCTAGGGTTTGTATGTGTACTTGGCTATCACTTGCAAACCAGACAAAAGCATTGTCAATGGATCCCATATGTGTCTAAGGAACGCGGAAAGTATTGACCACCCATTCCTTCATTGTCCATTTGCTGCTACTAAGTGAATGCGGTGTCATAGACTCATAGCCGACTTGGTTTAGACTTTAGCAAGGTCAATGTCAGCCTCAGTGACCACGCTTTTGAAGGCAGGGATGGCAGGCCATTGGAGTAAAGGAGAGAGTTGTGGAACCTTCACTCCTAGTAGTTCTATGGTCAATGTGGAAGGAAAGAAACATCAGGATCTTAACTAATAAATCTAAGTCAGCTGCCGTGGTATTCGATAAAGTTAGGAATCATGTCTCTTTCTAGAGTTTGCAAGGTGCACTAATGAAGATACTAGGAAGGAATGCCACAGGGTAATCTTGTACAGTAGGTGTAAGAGCCTCTTCTTTGTGGGGTGTATTCTTTGCCCATTCAGGTGCTTCCTTTGTAATAAATCTGCTTCACCACACACACACACACACACACACAGATCACCACAACTTCAGAACAAATGAAAAGTTAGTGAAGCAGGTTGAAGAATCAGCAAAAATAAAACCTGAAAATCCATTCCAAGCAACAGTATATTCCTGATTTCTTACATTATATGGAAGCATTTACATGTAACATTTTTACACAGTATAAAAGTTACTCACAAGATCACGGCGATCTCGATCACTTTTAAATACTTGTAGCCATCTTGAGCTTAAATGATATTTCGTGGATCCACCCTGAGTGCATTTAAAACATGAAAAATGATAAGTTTTAAGGACAAAATACTAGTTATTGCAACAACCAAGAAAGAATAACAGAGCGATATGATTTTTGACAGCAATTCAATCAATGTTAAAACAAAGACTGACCATCTACATGATTAAATACAATAAAATAACCATGGAATATATATATATATATATATATATATATATATATATATATATATATATATCACACTTCTCAGAAATATAAAATATAAAGGTGCTTGCTAATTAGCAAGAAATATGTAACTTCAAAACAAAGCAAAACAAAATGAATAGATGCATTGAGATGAATCATGGGAAGCATTGCATGAGAAGGACAGCACAGAACATCTAATATTTCTACAAACTACGGCTCCTGACGCTCGACGGGATTTGACAGGGACTAATAACAACACTCCAATTTAAAAAACGAGGAAAATGCTTGACCTATCAGTCTAGAAGGCATAACTATCCAATCCCATAACCCTAGAATCTAGGCTAAACTAGTCAAATAAGAAATTTACAAAATTACCAAACCGTGGCATGCATAAAATTCAGTCTTTACAGGAATCAAGTGCTTACTTGTCCAAGTAAAGAAGCAATACAAGCACCAGTGTGAACAAGAGGGCCTTCCTTACCCAGAGCAAGCCCGCCTCCCACTGAACCAATGCTTCCAAATATCTACAAACCCAAAAGATAAAAATGCGCATGCAAACACATTAGAATAAGGTCATAATCTAAGATCTCAGCAAAAGCAAAAAGGTAACACAACTAGACCTTTCCAATCAAAGTTCTAAAAAGGAGGATTCCAGGTGTATCAATGCCTGCATATTCATTTACATTAAAGTCAATCACAATTCACCCAAAATAACACTGAAAACAAAAACAAAAACAGCAATTAACGAGTAATGTACTCACCGTTCAAGTACCCCTTAATTTCAGGAATGCCAGATCCTGCCGCTGCGGGTGCAAATTGTGTGACAATAAACACAGAAGATAAAACCAAAGCCAGGTTGATCAATATGTACACAATGAAACCCGCAATGTAGGAGCTCTGTATTATTTTGAAGGTTGCAGCAAATTTCCAGCCAGCGAAGTTCTCAACAGCTAGATTGATAAAAACGGCAGCTAATCCAGTACCTAAAGAGCAATAAAAAATCAAATGATATCAAGAGAAATAAAATTTCCACAATTAAACTAACTGATAATTGAGAATAAGAAACTATTCAAGCTCACATAAACCTAACAACCTCAGCTCTTGCTTACAGAGAAGAAAACTCCATTCTTACCAATGCCAGTGAGCAATGAAAAGAACCATTTCACCATCACATAATATCCGGTGTACAGCTTTCCTCTCTGTGCCTATCATCGGATCTCAAAATAAAACGGAGAAATCAGGTAAAAATTGCAAAATTCTATCTAGTTCTCCTCCGAAACCGGATTAAAACCCTGATACTCGACCTGATCTTCCCTGTAGGCGTAATTCTCAATGATCTCGTAGTCTAGGCTCTCAACACCACCTCCACCATTGATCCTCGCCGTGACCTCTGCATCATCCTGTTCGCCGTCCTCTGAGCTCGGCAGCCGAGACCAGGCGAGCTTCGCTGTCTCGATCCCATTCTGGATCTGGTTCGAGATCATGATTTACAGAAGAAGAGAAGAACAATAAGACGCAGAACGGGATAGAGACTGGTTGAGATCAGATCCAAAGCCCTAGAAATACAGGAATTCGTTGTCTTTGAAGTCCCTTCGTGGAGAAAAAAAGCAATTCTCGAATCTGGAGAGACATTTCTAGGGTTTCTACCCTACATGTGGAGGACGGATGGAGAAGAGATGGGATTTGGAATGAATGAGAAGTGATTGAATAGATTTATAGGAGGGTTTTCAGGAGTGTTGTGGAAGCTGACGAGAGATAGAGAGTTGATGACTGTTTTGTGGAAATCGTTGCGACTCTAAAACAGTTCTCTTTTCTTTCTTCTTCTTGCTCTGTTATTCGTCTACGTTTCTCGTTTCGCTTTGCAGCCAAGATTCCATACATACACCTGCTCCTCTTCAGCGGGTATGCGATCCGCGGGAACGAGGATTGCTTGCAGCACGAGCGTTTGTGCTTTCAACCAGCTCTTGCGCTTCACACGTACCGCGGTCTGGCATGTACCATTGATTATCACCGATCATCATGTGTTGTTTTCCGTACAGATGCCTTAGTCAGAATCCCGACCGATTGATCGTTGAGTTGAATTCAGGGGTCGTTTGGCACCATGGATTAGGGGGTTTGAGGGGAATTTGATCCCCTAGTATGTAATTTGGGCTTCAATTAGATTATTAATTGCATCACTATAATTACTTTAATATGATTATATGCTTTATTCAAACATTGTCCATGTAAATCAATGGTTAAAAACTGTTGGTTAGTCACCCAAATATAATCTTATGCTCGTGGCCCATCATAGATTCGGAATTGTCAACATAGATTCATACATTAATAAAATATATTAAAGTTAATTTAGTATTTAAATTCAAACATCAATGAACATCTACTTTTGGATTACAAAGAGTTGTGTGCATATCTACTTTTGGATTACAAAGAGTTTCTAGTTATATGATACTCAGGCCACCTATCATGATTGATATGCAGGCCATTGGGAATCTTACACGTAGAATATACCCACTCAAGGTGACTAAATTGTGGACTCTGAGCAATAATTTCAAAATTAGATTGATTGAGACTTGTATGCATAAATAGGACCATTGGATATTTGTAGTTTTTAACCGCCCAATAAATGTCTGCCAATCCCATACAATTTGGAAGTCGGTTTAATTTTAGCTTAATTTTAGGGCACTTTTATTCAATTTTATTCGATTCCTAAGTATCTGTGTATCATCCATCGGGCTCTGCCAGAGTATGTATCAGAAGGTTTTTTTTTTTTTTTTTTTGGCACGTTTTTAAAATGGCATCCCACGTCTCAACCACGCATGCAGTACCCAAGCTGCTTATCAGGGGGACTAATCATGTACCTTCAAACAGTAAATATTCAGGTTGATTATATTGTATATTGGGCCTCCTGGCATATTGAACATGGTGGATGGTTGGTATGATTGGCTATCCAATTTGTTGTAGGTCATGTGTAATGTGCATGGGCATATCTGTATCAATAAAACGGCTTGAGTCAAATTAATTGGCTTCAACCCGAAGTTTTGAAATTAGTAGATATGCTTGATATAAACATATATGAGTAAATTATAAGAAGATCGCTTAATTACTCCACTGCTTATAATTTTTTTTTAATAATCACATGATATTTAAAAGGTCTGGGTTCTTCATTTAAAAATGGATTACTTTGTGCTTAAAAAAAAAAAAAAATACTAGTACAATAAAATAAAATGAAAAAATTATGATCAATCACTATAAGCTACCAAAAGATTAAAGAATTACGTGATATTGAATAGAGAACATATTCAATATATGAGTGTATATTAGAATTGGAAATAACGATGATAGTTAATAATTACCACAATTCTTATGATAAGTTAAGATAAAGTAAATTGATAAATTTGTTTGATTTGATTAATGTGAGACTTGAATGTTCACTATATTAATTTAGCTTATTCTTCCATTATTTCAATAATTATAGTAGTTTAATAGCTTTTATTTAAATATTTGTTTTCTTACGTTTTTTTTAATACTCTTTCCATTATTTAAGCAGTTACAATAGTCGAAAAGTCTTTATGTAAGTATTTCTTTTATAATATTTTTCCTTTTGGTAACTATTTATCTTCTGTCAGTCAAACTATTTCAATTGTGTTTCTTTGTTCCTTAGTTAAACTCTTCCAATAACTCGTATTACATCATTCGGTTAACCATCCATTCACACATAATAAAAGGATTTACAATTGATTCCACAAAAACACTCGGATCTCTCGAAGATATTTTCATCCACCCCCTTCTCTTGCCAACCCTGCACTAACTCTCCTTATAACAGCATAAATAGGGTACTACCCACCACTTTTGCAATCGGACTACTAATGAGTGGCTTTGATTTTGCACAAGTGTCCCAAGTCACCGCGTTAGAGGCCCGTGCCAAAAAAAAGTGCAACTTCAACCAGCGCACTAGCATTCCTCTTCCGAGAAACGTGGGGCTCGTGCCAAAAAGTGCATTTCAACCATCTACAAGCTCTTTTCAGAAATGGCGCTACTCCGTGCTATTGGTGGCCGCATGCAAGTGTTATGGCCCAAAGTCGGTCAGTCCAATCAGATGTTGAAAAAAGAAAATGGATGGTTAAAAGTTAAATACTCAACTTGTATGGCGTGTCCCACCCAGTCAACTACTTTTAAATGCCCACTTGCTTTGTAAATTATGCAACGGGAAATCTTCATAACAAGTTTAGCTTATGTAAGTGTTATGGCCCAAAGTCAGTCAGTCCAATCAGATGATGAAAAAAAAAAAACGGATGGTTAAAAGTTAAATACTCAACTTGTATGGCGTGTCCCACCCAGTCAACTACTTTTAAATGCCCACTTGCTTTGTAAATTATGAAACGGGACATCTACATAACAACCTTAGCTGATGCACGGCTCAGATCTTGCACACATGTGCCAAGTTGACGCATGTCGCATAGAAGAAATGATACAATTGGTTTTTCTCGTTTTTTTAGCTTGATAGTACACCCACTGTCAATTCACACTTCACTGTTAGCCAACCCTGCTAGGGATCTATACCAAGACTCCAGTGTTGAAACGAGGTATCTCTCACTCAGTTTACCACTTGAGCTATGGATAGAGGTGTATTGAGAGTGGAGCCATATCTGGGACCGTCTTCGACCAGTTGTGGGCTATGCTTAATCGGTCGTAGGGGCCCACTCGACCGGTCATGGATCGATTCGACTCAAAGTCCAGTGAGCGTCATTTTTTGTTCCGAGGTGCTCGACCGGTCGAGGACCATACTCGACCGGTCATGGGGTCCTCTCGACTGGTCGTGCAGTCTGCTCGACCAGTCACAGTTATGCAGATTCGTTTCTGAATCTGATGTGGACTGCAGATTTTGGTGTCACCTTTCGCAAGGGTGCGGAAGGGAAGTTGTTTAAACTATATATAGGTGTACTTAGGGTTTTTCTTGTGTAATTGAAAAGCAATAGAGAATATTTCTAAGGTGTAGGCTAAGGGTTTTCTATATTCTTCAAAGGGAGAGGTTAGTATTTTGCCTTGTAATATTCGTTCCTCTTCATAATGGAAGTTTGCATCCGTGATTTTTTACCTTAGTTTGGAATTTTTTCACGTATATCTTGTCTTGTGGTTTATTTTGATTGCTTTAATCTATTTCTAGTTTATATCTCTTCCTGTTTATCGTTTGTGGGTGAGGCCTGAGATTGGATCTGGCTCATTGCGTTATTGGCGTTCTGCGCAACAACTGGTATCAGAGCTATTGGTTTAGTTCTATTGGGAGCGATGGCGGAAGAAGGGAAAATTAGAATAGAAGTTTGATGGTTCAAACTTTACCTTTTGGAAGATGCAGATGGAAGATTATCTATATCAGAAGGACCTCTATATTCTTCTAGGAGGAAATGAGAAGAAACCATAAAAGATGACAGATGATGAATGGTTTTTACTAGATAGGAAGGCTTTAGGACCGAATCGATTTTCTTTATCTAAGAGCGTCGCCTTCAATATATCCAAGATGAAAACGACAAAAGAATTAATGGAAGCCCTAGCCACCATGTATGAAAAACCTTTAGCGCCCAACAAGGTTTATCTTATGAAATATCTATTCAACATGAAAATGTTAGATGGTGTAAGCGTGGCTGAACATCTAAACGAGCTTAATACAGTCACGAGTCAGTTGGAATCCGTTGGCATAGTTTTTTAGGATGAGGTCAGGGCACTATTGATCTTATCCAGTCTGTCAGATAGTTGGGATGGTTTGGTGATCGCTATGAGCAATTCTTCACGGTCGACAAAGCTGAAATTTGATGATGTGGCCGATCTAATTCTCAGCAAAGAATTTAGAAGGAAGGCATCACGAGTTTCAATGGATTCAAAGAATGCTCTAAACGTTGAAGGAAGAGGAAGATCGCTGAATAAAAGAGGCAATAAACACGGGCGTTCTAAGTCGAAGAAGAAGTCCAAGGGACCGAAAGACAAAAACGGGTGTTCGCATTGCAGCAAGAAGGAGCACATGAAACATGATTATAGGACGCTCAAGAAACAAGATGGAAGCTCTCAAGGCGTGAAGGATTCAGTGAATTTGTCTGAGGAGAGTGACACAGAGGTGTTGATCTTGTCTCTTGATGTGAGAAATGAGTCTTGGGTTACAGACTCGGGTGCTTCATTTCATGTCACTTCATGTAAGGAAGTTCTACGTGATTATGTGTCAGGTGACTTCGGAAAAGTCTACCTAGGCGATGATGAGTCGTACAGTATCATTGAAAAGGGAGACGTTCAGGTCAATCAAAAGACGGAACGGTTTTGAAATTGAAGAATGTCAGACATGTACCGAATTTGAGAAAGAATCTGATCTCAGTGGGGCAGTTGGCCGATACCGGTTATATGATGACATTCACCAGTGATTTCTGGAAGATCACAAAAGGTGTCTTGGTAATATCTCGAGGCAAAAAGGAAGGTACTTTGTACGTGACTTTAGGATTGTATAGTTCACTCGCAGTCGCATCAACTAGAGTGAATGGATAGTTATGGCATCAGAGGTTGGGACATATGAGTGAGAAGAGGATGAAAGTATTATTGTCAAAAGGGAAGCTACTAGTGTTGAAGTCTATTAACTTAGAATTCTGCGAGGACTGCGTGTATGGCAAGTAGAAGAAAGTAAGCGTCAAGAAGATAGGACGTGCTCCAAAGGCGCATCTGTTGGAGCTTGTACACATTAATGTATGGGGACCGGCACAGGTATAATCTTTTGGTGGCTCACGTTATTTTGTTTCTTTTATTGATGATGCTAGTAAAAAACTATGGATTTATTTCTTAAAGCATAAATCTGATGTATTTGATGCATTTAAGAAGTGAAAAGTTATGGTAAAAAACGAGACAGGTAAAACAGTAAAGTGTCTTAGATCTGATAATGGGGGAGAGTATTGTGATAAAAGGTTTGAAGAGTATTGTGCAGCAAGTAAAATCAAACATCAGAAAATAATTTCAGGGACACCGCAGCAGAATGATGTGGCTGAGCGCATTAATAGGATCATTCTTGAGCGCGCTAGGAGCATGAGGTTACATGCAGGGTTGTCCAAGACCTTTTGGGCAGATGCTGTGAATACTGTCGTATATCTTATCAATAAAAGTCCCTCAGCACCATTGGATGGTGGGCTATCAGAAGAAACGTGGACTAGGAAAGAAGTAAACCTTACACATCTTAGAGTGTTCGGTTGCACTTCATATGTTCACATTGATGCAGAGCAAAGAAACAAGTTGGATGCGAAGTCCAGGAGGTGCACGTTTATAAGCTACGGGCAGGATAATTTTGACTATAGGTTTTGGGATGCAGAAAACAGAAAAATAATCAAAAGTAATGACGTAGTCTTCAATGAAAAAGTGATGCATAAGGACAATGTACAAGAAAATAAGGCCGAGGAAAAGGAATTCGTAGAGTTGGAAGAGTTACCGGATATAGGTGTTACAGCGCCACAGGATGGTCATGCACAGAAGCATTATGAGGTAGAGCCATATACATCGGTTATGAGGAGGTCTACTCGGGAGAGGAGACCAACGGTTCGATACTCACCCTCCTTACATTATCTACTGCTGACAGATAATGGTGAGCCAAAGTGTTTTAAAGAGGCGTTCAGTCAGATACACGGGTTAAGTGGAAGCAGGCTATGGAAAATGGATGGACTCTCTTGAGTCTAATCGTACATGAGAGCTAGTCACTCTACCTAAGGGTAAGAAAGCTCTTCATAACAAGTGAGTTTACAAACTGAAGGAGGACCATGATGGTTCGAAACGGTACAAGGCGAGACTGGTTGTAAAAGGGTTTCAACAGAAGGCGGGTATCGATTTCACCAAAATATTTTCACATGTGGTGAAAATGTCTACGATTCGTATGGTCTTCAGTATAGTGGCTACAAAGGACTCACATATTAAAGCAGTTAGATGTTAAGACAGCCTTTCTTCATGGGGACGTTGAAGAAGAGATATATATATATATATATATATGCATCAGCCGACAGGATACGTGACACCAGAAAAGGAGAACAAAGTGTGCATATTGAAGAAGAGTCTATATAGCCTAAAGCAGGCCCTGAGTATAGTATAAGAAGTTCGATAGTTTCATGTCGGGAAACGGTTTTAGGAGATGTCATGCAGACCATTGCTGTTACTTGAAAAAATTTGATACGTCGTACATCATCCTTATTCTGTACGTTGATGATATGCTTGTGGCTGGTTTAAGCATGAAGGACATCTCAGATCTCAAAAGACAATTGTCTAGAGAATTTGCCATGAAGGATTTAGAAGTTGCAAAACAAATCCTAGGCATGAGGATAAAGCGTGACAGAAAAAATAAGAAATTGGTTTTGTCACAGGCAGAGTACATAGCCAAGGTACTTGATCGATTCAATACGGGAGGTGCTAAACCAGTTAGCACTCCATTAGCCAACCACTTCAAGCTATCTAAGGAGCAAGGGGCAAAGGCACAGGAGGAACGAGACTACATGGCTAAAGTCTCATATGCATCAGCCATTGGGAGTCTCATGTATGCTATGGTGAGCATGAGGTCAGACATTGCTCAAGCAGTGGGAGTTGTTAGCAGGTTCATGAACAACCCAAGGAAGGAATATTGGGAAGCTGTGAAGTAGATCCTTGAATACTTGGTAGGTACTAAGGATGTAGGGCTATGTTATGGTGGATCAGAAATCAAGCTACAAGGCTATGTGGATTTAGATTTGGTAGGAGATATCGACATCAGAAGAAACACTACTGGTTATGTCTTTACTCTAGGTAGTGTTGCAGTCAATTGGGTCTCTCAGTTACAGAAAATAATATCTATCAGTACGACAAAAGCAGAATATGTTGCGGCTACAGAAGCATGCAAAGAGATGGTATGGATGCAAAGTTTTATAGAAGAGTTGGGTAAGAAGCAAGTAGATTGCAAGCTATACAGTGACAGTCATAGTGCAATACACTTGGCTAAGAATTCGGCCTTCCATTCAAGGACCAAGCATATTGCCATCAGATATCACTTCATACGTTCGTTACTGGAAGATAGATCGATTGCTTTGGAGAAGATTCATACAAGTGAGAATCCTACGAATATGCTGACTAAGGCAGTCACACGGGAGAAGCTAAAGCTCTGTTTAGCTTTGATTGGTCTTCAGGCTTGAAGACGGGAAAATGGTGCACTCCGAATGAGGAAGACAGAGATTTATGGCGATGTGTCTTCAACTGGGAGATTATTGAGATGTGGAGCCACATCTGGGGCCATCTTCGACCGGTCGTGGGTTATGCTTGGCCGGTCGTAGGGGCCCGCTCGACCGATCGTAGATTGGTTCGACTCAAAGTCCAGCGAGCATCGTTTTTGGTTCCGAGGTGCTCAACCGGTCGTGGGGTCCTCTCGACCGATCGTGCAGTCTGCTCGACCAGTCGTAGTTACACAGATTCGTTTCCGAATCCAATGCGGACTGCAGATTTTGGTGTCGCCCTTCGCAAGGATGTGGAAGAGAAGTTACCTAAATTATATATAGGTGTCCGTAGGGTTTTTCTTGTGTAATTGAAAAGCAATAGGGAATATTTCTAAGGTGTGGGCTAAGGATTTTCTATATTCTTCTAAGGGAGAGGTTAATATTTTGTCTTGTAATCTTCGTTCTTCTTCATAATGAAAGTTTGCATTCATGATTTTTTACCCTAGTTTGAAGTTTTTCCACGTATATCTTGTCTTGTGGTTTGTTTTAATTGTTTTGATCTGTTTCTAGTTTATATCTCTTCCTGTTTATCATTTGTAGGTGAGGCTTGAGATTGGATCTAGGCTCACTACGTTGTTGGCGTGCTACGCAAGAGCATGTCCTATAAGTCATGAGTCATGACGTATGGTTTGGACATTCAATTAGAGCGGTAGAAGTGTGTTTACAAAAGCTTTGAACTGCTTTCTTGATTATTTTTTATTTTATTTATTAGAAGTATCGCGCTGGACACGAGCTTGGAACTTAGGGCCTGTTTGGCCGGGCAGATCCCATGTTATTACGAGGGATGGGACCAAATTTAAGGTTATGATTGTCGTGTCAGTGGACTGTCAGGAATCCCTTGGGATGGCCCAATCCCACGACGGAAATGGTGGGTCTGTTTGAGTCGTCCATGGGATGCGGGCCATATCCCATGGAATGAACATATGGCCTGTTTGGTTAGCCATGGGATTGCAGCAATCCCATGACAATTTTACACGAGATCTGTTTGGGTTGGTAGATCTCATCCCAGGATTTCCTAGGATTTCATTGACGTCCGTTGACGTCCGTTGCAATGGGTAATGGATAAAACTATTCCCATCCTGACACCATCCCTGTGTCAGGTGGTCAGTGCTCTGTGGGTCCCACCATGATGTACGTGTTTTATCCCATCCGTTCAACCATGGGATATTCACAATTCCAATCCTCCTTAAGGCCCACTGTACTGTTTACTTGACATTCAATCTCTTTCGTATGGTCAACGAGACCAGAAGAAGGGTAAAAATAAATATCCCGTGATCCAAAACTTTTATGGCCCCCCAAACTTTTTTAATGGTCAAAATTCAACCAACACTGTTTCATGTAATGTGGTCTACCTGAGATTAAGATGTGCTTCATTTTTTTTTAATCATATCATAAAATTATTTGAAAAAATATATGGACATCATGGATGACAAACACATACTTCGTGGTGGGCCCCACGGAGCACCAACCACTATCCAATGGCTGGTGTCAAGGGGCGTAGTCAATCCGTTACCGCTGCAATGGTCTGATGTGGGCCCCACCCTGCTGTCATAAGGGTTACTCTCTCAAAAAAATAAATATTACAATCTGCATGTATAAGAAACCATACAATCTAAGTAGATCTGCAATGATAGAAAGGAAAAAAAAAACCATACAATCTGAGATAAAGCTAACGGAAGCTAGGGAAACATACAATCAAACTCCCAAAAAAAAAATCCAAGATCCAAAAAATAATATGATATTATGTTATAGAACCTCTACAACTAGAATTTAATAATGATAAGCAAGGCGAAGAAAATAACGAGAATGCCAGTCAAAAGTCCACAGAAACTCTCTCCACAGTATGAGGCAATATCATCAATCATCGTGTACCTGGAGACCCTGCCATGGGTCGACTAATGGATAGAAAACGTCGACGAACGATGGTTGTCAACCTCGTTTAACTGTGCGGCGACATAAACTGCATGAGTTTCGATGGCAGGCCGCAATTGTGCACCAGTCCCACCAAAGTAACTCTCCCAGTAGGAAACCGCTTCCCTCCAATTCTTGAATGCCCGATGTCTCCCTCCGCTGAATCCTTCAACCTCCAGCCTAGCTTCGTCCCATGTGTGATAAATGCCTGGTCGACGGCCTACGAGAACAACATAGTATTTCTCTTTTGTCATCTGCATTAACATGTGTATTATTACCATTTTCCAAGCATGGGCTCGTCTGAACGTGCATATACTAAATACATAAAATTGACCCATGACGAATAAATCAACAATACAATCATAGGATTTGAATTTCAAATAACTGAAAATACGTACCATTCGTCCATACGATGTGTGTGGCTCTGTCTGTCTTAATGTGCTGAGCAACAAGCATGTAACGAAACTTATATAAAATATATGAAACCAAAAATTCAGTACGCTTACCACACCAATCATAGTAGTAGACACGATATAGCAAATGTATCATCCAAACATTCAAAAAAAACAGCTAAAAAACACTCAAAAACCAGCGTATAATAAGTTATTACAGTCCCATAAAACAACAGATAAACACAACGAAATTTAAGAGCTTGTCAGATCGACCCAACTCCTGCATTGAGATCATTCTCGCGGAGTGTTCTCTTCAGCTACTCAATGCGCCTCTCGGGTCGAAGACCGACAAAAAACGATGTCAGCTTCTCGTCCCTACTCAACAGTTGACCAACTTCAATAAATTCTGAGTTGGTCAACCCTTGCACCTCTTCAAGAACATCAAGTACCTTAGTAGTACGATTTACCTCCTTGTCAAGGCCAAAATCGCGCATAGCCTCTGCAACGGTGTTAAGGGAGATGCCGAGTACATCGCATGGGCGAGGAGGCCGCATACGTTTCTTTGATGCGGCTCCATCTTGGTTACAGTCAGATTCTGGAGTCCGACTAGGAGTGCCACGTCTTCCAATCGATTGAGTATCTGAAGACAAATTTCCGCATGACGAGTCCGCTACGTGGTCTTGAGAGAGGTCAATGGTATCCTCCAGATCATCTTCATCGTCTCTCCAGGACTCACTGAGATTTCACTGAATCCGAGAGGAAGACGTGAACATTGTCGTACTTCCACGCACATATCGTCCAGTTGCCTGATCGGATCCTTTTCGATTGCGGAAGCTCGCATGATTTACAGACTGGACCAGAGCCGGTATATGTGTCCCGTCAATTGCACCAACACAGTCTTATATGTATTATGTCAAATTTCTTTTAGGGTCGGATTTGTTATTCGGGGTATGAGTATAGCAATGTACATATACATTGATAGTCAAAGAAATTGATACCTGAAAGTATGGAGCCCAACTGATATTCATCTGAATCTCGGGTGGTGTTTCTGAACTTGCCTGTTTAACAAACTCCGGGTATAATGTTACAATAGCATCCAAAACACGCTTAAAGTAACGGCTAACGGTTTCCCCAGATCGAATAAATCTATACCCTATGACCCTATTGCGAACATTATGGCCAACTGTATAAAGAAACATAACCACTTGTTCTTCAAGACTGACATGACGAGTGTCACGCAAATGTGTCTTCTCGCGAAGAGTAGTACACAACTCAAAGAAAGCATCTCGACTCATCCTGAGTTGAGCTATACAATCCACGTCTGTTGCCCAAATGATAGAGTTGATAAACCTCGCCCGCTGATCGTCTCCGTATCGCGTCGGCTGTCTGAACATGTATATGCGACAGTATTCCCCTACTGCTGCTACACAAGATGTCATCGCTTGCATGATAATAGCCCTTTCCCTTTCTTCTTCCTCAGCACTATCCATTCCAGATCCAAATGTGCACCTAGCCTGATGGATTTTATAAGTTTTAAAAAACTTACATCACGACGGGCCCACACAGTGCTGCCTCGACGGATTTCTATGTCAACAAAATGACACCACAATCGGATGAATCACACAGGACATCCATATTAGGTTATAAATCATGCAACGTCTATGGATCATGGAATACGTTTGAGTAGCCTACTTGGTGGGCCGCACACATGGCTAAGGTACATTCATATCAGCTGTCATGTTCTGAAATGGGTTTTTAAGCAACCAAAAAGGTATACAAGTAATTTAGGATGAAGCTATTTCTTTTTTTCACCAAAAGAAACTTACTTTTTACACCAGCTCTGCTAGTAGAGAGAGAGAGAGAGAGAGAGAGAGAGAGAGAGAACCAAACTCAATATGCACTATCAATTTATATCTAGGGCAGACATGCTTTGTATGAAGAGTTTATGAATTTTGAGAATCATTCTAATTCCACCAACATTGGCATTGCCTTAGAAAGAGGGCCTTCAGAATTTCTATACATGGAAAAGGCTATCAACATCACACTGGTTGCCTTACATGGATAAACAACTAACTCATGCACATGCCATGCCAACACGCAAGTACAAGCTCCAACCTATCCATCTGATGGTACAATTATATAGATTACCCAACCCAATAATCTGACCAGTCCACTAGTTTGGTGGGCTGTGGATTATGAAACAAATGCACTAATTTTTATTTTTATTTTAATAAAGGGAAAATACAATGGCCTAACATGCCTACAGTTTCTAACATCGTGGTCCAACTATGTCGACCATCTTTATTGCTGGGTCAAAATGTCTACACGTCCAGACCCCCACGTAATGGATGGCCTGGATATTGCACCTGTTTATCACGCCAGTGTGTGAGCATAGCAACCATTATGTATTATCAAAGATTTATTGTGTGATTGGGGTCCTCTCCTTGTCAGTGTTGTTCAAAGAGCCTAACAGAATCTCTGGTCGAAAATGGATTCCATTAGAAGATGGACCAGTTAGGCGTCCATCTGAGAAAATGGGAGGTGAGAATATTAACAGCAGCATGCACAGCTTCACCAACCAGTCACAACTAAAGATGTTAAAACAAAAGCTAAAAGCAGTGGAGCAAGGAGCACTTCCAAAAGGTGAAGTAAAAGATCTCGTGTTAAGATTCAAGATTCAAGATTCCAAAAGGTGAAGTAAAAGACTCGCATGGTGGGCTCAAGATTCATGCCATGCCTAACACTTGTTACGTCTGATATCGAAAAGAATACGATGGCTTAAAGTTCTGATGCGGTATATACCTGGATTTCAACTGAAAATAGGCCGTGTGCATTGAATTTCATATTCCAATCGAAGAAGTAGATCCCGTAACCTGAACTTACAGAAATATAACAGAAAATTAGGAAAGAATACATAAATTAAAGTTATCCTCCATTGAAAATTAAGGTGTGTGCTACACCATAGGAAACAATGTGACTGGGTTGCCAACCATTGGCTTGTGTGTGGAACACCACGTTGGTGTATCTTCCATCAAACCCATTAATCAAGACTAACTCACCAGGATGAAGAGAAGACAACAAAATCAGCCTGATAAAAAAAAACTCAGGTGGGCTATACCACGTAAACTCAGTGTTTAAGCTCATCATCTTAATTGTTGTTGTAGATCTCGGTTTTCCTCACATTTTAAAGTTGGCCAAACAAAAGCAATGACTGTGGTTTACATGACCTGTGTTGGAAAAAATTTTAAAAAGACAAAAGAAGAAATAATAGGTCTTTTTATGCATATTGTTTTTCTACAATGCAACAAGTTTAAATGGTGAAACAATAGTTAGAGAATGTTTGAACTTTGAACCAACAAATCAATGGGATTTGCAACAGACAGCCCCATGTGCGAGAGATGTGAGGGTGGTGTGACATGTGAGATAAAGATATCTGTCTGTCAACACACGATTTTTATCCCATCTCCTCTGTTTGGGTGGTCTGAAAAGTGGGTGACTGAATGGGGTATTGTCCTCTGTCTGGAAAGACGTGTGGACATTGTGGGGTGTTGGATGCCTCTCTTTGACTTCCGCACACTAATATCTACCTCAATCCCTTCTTTTGGACTTCCCTTTGCATGTTAACCTCTCTCAACTACAACAGAACCATAACTGCAACATGCCTTCATTAGTAACTGCAACAGAAATTCACAGATGTAGAAATATTACAAGTCTATATTACAATTACATCTTATCCCTTCATTAGTAAGTCCCTTGACATGATGGACTAGGATTGATACAACCCCCATGTAAGACACAAATGTGGTAGTGACCCCCTAACACTAATTGAGAGAGATCAATTAGTGTGAATTTCAGATTGTGTTGATTTGTTCTCCAATGCAGTTTGTTTATCTGCAGATGAAAAGAAAGAAAGAAAGATGTTTCTAATAGGTTTGTAGGTAACAGATGGGAGGGGGCATATGCAACTTATTGTCGACTTCATTTGAAAATCTGATGTGGGCCCCACCATGGTCTAATAGAAGGGAAGAGAAAATACTAGGATACTCTGGCAGAGTCTAATGATTGATACGCAGGCAATGACAAGTTATACACTTGAAATACAAATAACTCAAAATTAGACTGTCCAGAATGTGCACCCCTATGTAGATGGATATAAAGCTAATGATCATGCTACTTCTGAAACAAAAACTATCCAATGGCCCGAATTCAGTAGTCCTTCGTAGTCCTAAAGCCAGCAATTTCCACATGAAATTTCATTCATAAAACCACCATAAGCACAAAAGTACAAGCCCAGATGAGAAACAACTGCAACATGCATATATAAGAAAATCGCCCAACTGCAATTCTTGCCCCTGAACCACCATATTTCCATGACAACTAAAGCAAAACAGATCAACTTTTTAGCTTCTTCATTCAAAACTCAATGAAAAAATCACTTCGCAAAAATTAAGCTGCCCCAAAAAGAAATTAAGAATAAAATAAAATCTTCTTAAAAACCACCACAGTTAGACCACCTTCTCAAAAATTGAAATTCCCCACATTTTCCCCACTCAAAATTTTCAAGAATAAAATCCAGATGCAGAAATATGAAATCAGTATCTAAGAGATAACAAAAATCCACCTCTATCAGTCTAGCACCTTCTAAAATATCCTGAAAATAAAACCGAATATGCCAAATTCAATCCTTTTAAGCAAACAAAACTCCAAATACCCACTTATTTACCTCCATGTAATCTACAACTTGAGAAATCATTTCCTTAATAATACAATCAGCATAAAAAAATCAAGTTGCTTTTGGACAGATTGAGAGCAGAGGTTACTCCACGGTACAGACATTAGTGGACCCCAACATGATTATGTGTTATATCCACAACTATCATCTATTTTGTCAGCTCATTCTAGAGTACTAAAGAATGAGGTAGATACAATTCTCGAGTGAGCCACACTTCTCTATTTTATTGATGTAGGCTTCAAATCGAAAAAGTGTGGCTTGACAGATATTTAGATCTAACTCAATGTTATGATGGATAGCATGAATAAAACACATACTTCGTGGTGGGTAGAGAGCTTTTCCAAGCATTCAAACTTCAACTTTTTTTTAAGGAAATATATATTGCATTCATAAGAACAGATGGCACGAAACATTTGGGAGGGCCTACCAAGAAAAGGGATGCGGTGTCACGCCCCAGACTCGAAAACCGGTCTCACAAAATTTCCGATCGCCGAATCCGGCGCTGACAGCCTCTGTAGAACCTCATTTTCGGCTCCTAGCGCCCATTCGCCAGGTTCCGATCCTGGGATGCTACAAGGAGGATTTTCAACATCAGTTTGATTCGTAATAAGCATAACCAAAGGCATAACCCACAAACAAACCAAAAATTCCATTACATTTCCACTATGATCAAAAAATTTACAAGTACAATGAGCATAAAGGGAAATACAATGATGATAGACCAAAAGCTCAAGAGTAATCTGCCACGTGCTCAAGCCTCAGCGCTGCTGCGATCCAATGTCACCTGCACGCAACGGTCGCGCATAAGCTTATAGAAAGCTTAGAGGGTGGTGAGAGTGTGTGCGCAAGGTAGTAATATGAACATGCAATGTCAGAGTAATGCAGAATATGCAGATGGATTCGTAATATCATGAGCCGTACCAAGGCTATGCGATGCAAGATGCAAGTCAAGCATACAATCCTCATCTAAGTCCACATGTCAATACAGTTCAACTCTGGGATATCACCGAGATCTAGTACACTCTAAACCAGATCGCCGCCACATCGCGCACAATAAGGTAAGTAGAAGAGACCTCACTATCCGTCTGCTAATATCGGGCACGACTCGTCGATAGCGGACCCATTCCTCGAGCTGGTCAGACTCAGCCTAACATTGCCTCCTACTCTCGAGCGGGTAAGGCCGCATCCCCTTTCAACCGACCACGACACAGTGGAGAGCGCAACCGTCTGGTAATCGACACTCAACGCTTATCTACCCACTCGGTCTAGACGTTGGAGCAACCTCTTGGTACCATAAGGGTTTAGGGACTTTCACCCAGGGATATCTATAGCACCCCATGTAGAATAATATTTTCGGTATCCAATCCCACCAACCACGATGCATCTATGGAGGCTATGGCCCCGATGTCGCCAGGGCGTACAACAATCATGTCACACAATGCGAAATGCATGAATCACACTATCCAATCATGCGGCAAATCCTGCGCGTATCGTGTGCTCATGTAGGGTAACACCGCCTAATCGGGTCCCATAAACAAACTGCCCGAAGGCATATGCTATGATCAGTCACTTCTCATATCAAGCATACATATGATGCGTATGATCATGAGTCATGGAACATGTTATAATGAAATGAACTATTCTTACAATGCAGATGGACCTGGAAGGCCTATACACAATAAGTATGGGACTAATAATGCGCCCTAAGGAGAGTCGTAATGTGGACATCTAACCAGCATTACACTCGCAATGTGGACGTCAAACCAACATTGCTCCCAAGGCACGATCGTCGTAAACATTGTTTCATAATCGGTGTTGGGGTCACACATTGCAATGGACCTTAAGTACTTCCCATTGGGCCTTAAATACATCAAGTGGGCCATGTCATATAGGCCTTTTATTCATCAAATGAGACACATAAATGGACCGCACCAATGGGCCTTATGTGCACTGCAATGGGTCAAAACCCGTCGGCCTTAGATTGCATCAAATGGGCCTAATCTCATGAGCCTTATACATATCAAATGGGCCTAATACTGTAGGCCTTATATAAGTCAAATGGGCCTAACCCCTAGGCCTTATATAAATCAAATGGGCCTAGTCCCAAGGGCCTTGGGATATATCAAATGGTCCGATCCCATGGGCCTTACATCCACATCAAAGTGGGCCCCAATCGACTGTCACCAATATATTAAGATGGACCTCAAATCATGCCAAGATGGGGTCCACTTGGACTGTGGATCTGGCTCATTCATTGACTCATTTCATAAAATGATCTTTAAAGTGGACGAGCAGATTAGATGCAGCACCTGCATCAAAGGTGGGGGCCCATATGAAGGCCCACCATCATGTATGTAACATGAAATCTACAAATTTTATATATATAATATATATAATATTATATATAATATAATATAATATTATACATAATATAATATAACATTATAAATAGTAATATATATATATATATATATATACACACACACACACGTACACACGCTGCAAGCACTCAATCTGCACGCGCACACGCATGCACACACTCATGTTGCACGCACGCACGCCCAGAGGGCTCCACCGTCCGCTGGACGGTGGAGATAAAACGCATACATCACTGTGGGCTCCACGTGGGGCCCACCTAAATGTTTATTTGAAATCCAACCAGTTCACAAGGTCACTCAGACCTGGATGAAGGGAATACACAAATTTCATCTTGATCCAAAACTTCTGTGAGCTCCAAAAAGATTTCAATGGTAGAATTCAATTCACACTGTTTCGTGTGGTGTGGGCCACCTGAGATCTGGATCGGACCCCTTTTTGGAGTGGGTCTACATCAGAGGGTGACCCACCATATGAACGGTTTAGGTGGCACATAAACATCAAGGTGGGGCCCACGGCAGCAGCCGTGGGTTGCTGCACGGCCGCCCGCTGCACGGCCGCTGCTGCTGCTGCTGCAGCACGGTCATCAGAGGCAGAGGCACTGCCTCTCATGTGATTTTAAAAAAATCTGAAAAACTTATTTTTCAGAGGTTTTTCAGATCTAGGGCCTGCAACAAGTAGATTCACTCCGTCCATTGGCTTCAGTGGTGCAAGACCGTCCCAATGAGTCCGCTATTGAACTCATTTAGGCCTGTAGAAAAAATTAAAATTGATTTAAATGGTGAGAGCTACTGCTTTGAGAGGTATGACCCACCTAATGAACGGATGGACCTCATTCCTTAGCTCAACGCCTAAAATCATCCAAGGAATAGGATGGATGGCTTAGATTATACCAATACATTAAGGTGGAGCCTACACAAATGGTTCACCCCCAATGCCAAAGCTAACATTTGTATTTTCCATACAATGTCCAGGGAACGTCCAACGTCCCTGGACGTCATACATAGGTTGAGGTGGACCTTGCTGTGGTGGGCCACCACTGGTGGATGATATGGTATAACATATAAGGTGGGCCCCACTTGAAGAGAGGGGGGTCAAAATAAATACTTCAAGGTGGGGTCCATTCAAGTGGGCCACACAACACAGTATGATGAAAAAATATATATATATAAATAAAGTAGAGAGAGAGAGATAGAGGGTTGGACACGCTTGATGGAGGGTCCCCGGCACTATGGGCCCTCCCTTTCATGATCTACAACATACATCATAGCATATGGGCCCTCCTAATCAAGGATCGATGGTGGAGATCCATTCTCTACGAAAATAAACGGTCTAGATGACCTCTTTCTTTTGCAATGAAGTAAACATCATGATGGGGTCCATGGAGAATGGCCCCATCATGGAATGATCATGATGATCCTAGTGGGCCATCGGCCACATCTTACGGTCCCAAGTGAGATTTAAACCATTGATCGGTTGGCCTCACTTGGCCCATCTCAAAAACATAAAAAAACTAGCATAATCTAGCACCCACCGTCCGATCTTCTTGCTCCTAGGGGTTCCTTAGCACCTTAGCTTCAACTTCAATGGATGAGATGAGGAATGGAGAGTTGAGATGGGAGATGATGGGGTAGGAAAGTGGGCCACCTTGGAGTTTTTGGAAGAGAGGGAGAGACTTAGAGAATGCTCATACGTATGGAGGTGTTGCTTGGATTTTTTTACAAATGAGAAAGAGAGAGAGTGTTGTAGAGAGAGATGGAATGATGGGTGATGGAGTGATGGATGTGGTGGTGATGGGTGTAAGAACTTTTGTTGACTTTGGTGGCCTTTTGTGTAAGAAAGGTATGGGCATGGAAGACTTTTGTGGCTTGCTTGGAAAAAGGGGTGAAAGTGATGTGTACTTGACATGTACTTGACATGTGATGGATTGATGGATGATTGATTGATGGGATTGATGTGATTGATGTGACACATCGTAGAGATTCCCTTGGGTTTCACAACGCGCGGCGTTTCCTCGCACCGAACGTCGGTCTACAACTCTTGACCAGGGTATCGCCTCGGCGCGTAAGTCGCGGCATCGGAACCGCAGCGACGGCGCGATCGCTATGGTACAGAACTCGGGTCGAGTCGAAACAGGTCCACGTCATATGAATCAGGGTCGCGCGTTAATATCGATTAAGGGTCGAGGGTTGCCGAAATTCGACCGGTAAGACCGCAGAAGTTTATGGAATGGTACGGACTAAGATACGGGTCTTACATGCAGGCCCTCATATCGTGAAGAAGACGAGGCTGAAAAAAGATAAAATCAGGACCATGGATCACTTAGCAAATGGAACATTCAATTTCTGTAAAACAGACCTTTGTCTGAATTGGTGTTTCCACACAACCTGACAGTCCCCTTACAAAAATATGACAGAAAATTAGAAAAAATTTAACAACCTGCAAAATCTCATCTGAGTCCAACGTACATGCAGGGATCTTTCACATGAAACATAATAAAACACGCTCCAATTTCTTTTTCTTTTTGCTACCTTCTTAGTACACCCACTGTGAGATCCCATCATAGAGCTGTTATTCGAGACTCACATGAGAATTTACTATATTGGAAACAAGATAACAAA
This sequence comes from Magnolia kwangsiensis, assembly GCA_037074715.1. Lineage (NCBI taxonomy): Eukaryota > Viridiplantae > Streptophyta > Magnoliopsida > Magnoliales > Magnoliaceae > Magnolia > Magnolia kwangsiensis. Next base: position 107,754,555 of record CM073581.1, read on the forward strand.
TGTATATATACAAACTTCAAAATAAACATATTTCAAGAAACAAAGTAAGCTAGGCCATGATTCAAGTTGGCAAGTACATTTGGACCAAATATACAATAAGAACTAAAATACCCAGTTATATATGTTTTGATATCGAATAGCTGATATAATGTAGTTGTGTAGACATGCTAGTGACCGTGACAGTGAATTTGTATGTAAACATCTCAAGCAATGAATGTTGAGGACCATAGCTACCCATGACATTTTAACAGTAACTATAATAAAACTAATCAAGAAAAAAAAAAAAAAAAATCCAAACAAGAAAAAGGATAAAACATGGATCATACCTGTGTGGCACAGAAAATCTGGACGATCAATTCATCAGGTATCTATATATTTGGTACAACAATACACGGCTTCAAAATATAGGTCGTTGATTTGTAATAGAAGATAAGAATGGCCAAACAGTTCATTTACTTTGAGGTTCATAGAGAAATACAGATCAAAGATATACATAGAGCACCACATCTATATTCAAATGGATAGATCATAGCAACCAGTACTATTCCTCCCTAATCGAACAGCATGCCTCCAACAATAGCTGTCGCAGCACATGTACGTGGACATTATAAAATAGAGAGGGAGAGATTAATTGAAGGAAAAAAAATAAAAGAATACTGAATCAGTATGGATGGTTTTATTCTTTGGGAAAAACAGATTACATAATCATGTTGGGATCCACTGATGGAAATAAAAATAAATGATATCTATCTCTAATTGTGCTCCCCAGCAGGTTCATCCAAAAGTTCTGTTTGTGAAATATAAAGTAATTAAGAAAGACTCATCCTACAAAAAAATATGCACAAGCAACTGCCTACCAAAGCAACCACAACATTGCAAAGCTTTCATCTAATCATTACTCGATGAATAGAAACATAACCATCAACCTCACTCCTGCAACTACTATTAGTTTACACATCTACGGAACTTAACAACGAGGAGTCAACCCCTCAAGAAATCTTTTTTTTTTTTTTTTTTTTTTTTCAATAAATCAGTGAAAGGTGCTATTTTAGAGAAAGGCCCAAAGGAAAAACAACTAAAGCATCACAAGAAAACTCCTTCAATTCCCCTCAAAGTCAGTGAAAGCGGTGCTTTCACTATCTTCTGACCTGTAGATTGTATTTGTCTTTGGAGCTATGAATCTGTAGTCGGACGGCCAAAATACCTTGACGAAAACAGTCCAGGAGAGACTACTTTGAATGGAAATGGATAATGACAACATCCAGATCGCAAAACCCCCAAATTATAGCTCCTGAAATCCTTCTTGTAATGAGCTTGCAGGGATGAAAATTCCGTAGAGGAAGACTTAGAGATTTTGAATTCAACCAAATAAAACTTGCAGATGACAAAACCCCTAAGTGGGAAGTATAAAACCATAAATGGAATGAACATGCAAGGAGCAAAACAGCTAGATTCATGCATCAACACTGAAATCCGGCAGCAGAACATGCAAGTAGCAAAACCCCTAAATGGGAAGCTACAATCCATATATAAATGCAGACATGCAGGGACCAGAACCCCTAAAGGAAGGCAAGTACAGTGAAATCCGCCAACATCATCATCCAGAAGACATTACTTTCCGAAACCGGCGATGACAACATGCACGAGGTAGATGCCCCAATTTCCAGCAGAAATCGATGGCCAGACCATACATGCAGGAAGAAATCCCCAATCAGGAAAGCATGAATATAGAGTTAACACATGAATATCAAATGCGAAACTGGAAGGAGTGTAGATAGAGGCTTCACTTCAGAAGGAGAAGAATGCGTACCTTCCACAAGCACTTCCCTCCCAAAACTTACAGGGACGAAGACACGAGATGAAAGGGTTGGTATTTGTAACCTTACCGGATTCGCGCCATAAAGATCTGAAGACGGCCATCTCCACCGACTTCCTGACGGCTGCCATCGCTCGATCCCGTCGGTCCGTACGCGGGATGGGGGTGGTTTCCATGGGATGGGCTCGAGGTCGCGGCGCGGGATGGCATCCCATCCCGTGAGCGAGGTGGGCGATCCCTCTTCAGTCCATCGAAATGAGGGTACGCCGCGGGATATACGCCAACCCAAACAGATGCGTGAGATCAACGGTGGGATTGCAGCGATCCCATCCCTCGTAATACCATGGGATCTGCCCGGCCAAACAGGCCCTTAGTTGAAATCGTGATAGCAATCACGATTTGTACTCTGTTACGGTAGGTCCATCTTGCTATTCAATGTGTACTCTGTTACAGTAGGTCATGATCTGCTGCTTTGATTTGTGACTTTAGTTGAATGTTTGATAGCAATCACGATTTGGAAAGTTCTCGTACCCCGTGCTAGGTACCTACCAGGGTTACTCCCACTAACTTGGCAGAAATGACTTGATGCACATGAAATCCACACCGTCCTTTACGTGGGCATTGATCCCAATAATTATGATGATTCATGACTCGGGTGGGCCACACTAAGAAATTGAACCGAATACCTATATATTACACTGCATATCCCACGTAAGTTTTAGAATATTGTAATTTTCGGGTAACGCTTCTGTCCTGATGAAGCAAGTCAGATGAATGGATTGGATGGCTTATAAACACACAAAACTAATGGGAGCGTTCCATCCCAACTGTTTCTTGTGACCTGCTTTTGTTCTAGATGACCATGATTTTTGGGTTCAATTGAAAAAATGAGACAATGTACCTGATTGACCAGGTGGATCTCATGAAAGCTCCAGCCAGGTGGCTCTCATAACAAAAATAATCCCTGTGATACCTAGACTGACCGGCTTATCCCAGAGCAGCTCACTTGCAAAAGCCTTATGAGTTATGCAATATCTTGAAACTGAAAATAAGCATCCCACCAATCCTACTTCTCCAACATTTGTGAAAAATAAAAAAATAAAAATGAATATCATTGTCTTAAAAAGGATTGACATGTTTGTGTACCAAGAAATCATGAAAATTTAAGAAAATGGAGAAGGTTTTCCATTAGTGTGTTTTGAATAGCAGAGACACTAGTATATTCCATCGAGTAATTATTAACTTCTTTCATGGTCTGATTTTTCAAGCACATAATATAAAGTGATTATTGGTAGGAAAATATGATATTTTCAATTACTATCCAAACAAAACCCTGAAAACAGAATCCATATATGCATATTGCTAAGAAAAATGTTCATCACATAATAATTAAGATTTTCAACCCTAAGTTGAGTAAAGGTTAGCTTGAATACATCACACTAATTACATTATGACACGTTGGGACTTCACTCTTTGAATCTGGGTTATCTCCCAATGATTAAAACCATTTATAAAACAAGTCTCACTTTTTTGCGATAGAAAGTCAATAAATAAAATATCTCAATTGGTTTGTTTCTATTCAATTATTTGGATCTTTTGCTTTGAAATATTCAGTTTGAGAGTTTTTTAGGCATCTCCCATCTAAGGAGAGCCCTATCAAGTAAACAATAAGTACCATTGAAAAAGGCCCAAATCCAACAGCTAGAGTACCAACATATCTTATTGCAATATGCCGGAGTATATTCAAGCAAACCTTCACTAAGAATTCTTGATGTAGAGTGGGTCGTGGACACTTTCATGGCCAAGATGGACCAGAGAAGGCCCGATCGGAGGCGGAAGTGATTAGGACCGTTAGAACCTTAAAACAGTCGTATCTCACAAACCGGAATGAGTTTTTCGACGTACCATATATGATTTTAGGGTAGGAGAAGCTATTTTAGCCAAGTAACCCGCTATGCCAGGTTTTCCACACCGGATTTGCGAGATTTCATCAGATCGACGGACAAAAGTCCATTTTATTTCCGTTTTACTGTAAATAGTAAGTGTTAATTCGATCATAACTTTTAATCCTTTGAGTTGTGAGAGTCATGCCCAACATGAAAAGGGCTTAGAAAAAATTAAGAGAATAACGTTGTTAACGTGATTAGGCCAAATCGAATACTTACTATTTTTGGCGGAAAACCATAAAGTCTAGTAGGAATCATGATCGTTTATAAATAAGATGATTACTATTTATAGTAAGTCACGTTTTTAAGGAGTTCGAGTCTGAAACTCCGTCCTGGGTTTGAGTTCACCATTTAAAGGATTGTAATTTCGTTTTTTTAAAAAAAAAAATCATCAATCAATTTGTTTTGAATTATTAGAAATTATTTTTTGTTTTCATCCCTCGTGGATTCGACGAATCTTTCCGAGGAGTCTAGAGAAGCTCTGTAGATTCGGAGTAGTTATCCTCGAGGAAGACGGTGATTAACCTCATCATGTCCTTCCCTGCGTTAATTCTTCCAATCCAAACGTACCCTAAATTGATTGTGAACTGCTAAAAGGAATAGAACTTACATTTCACAAACCAAACACACATATTTCCTAGTGGAATATGCAATATTCTACTTCCCGTGGATTCCACATCCATTTCTGTATCTATGAAATCGTTTCAATAGAACAAACACACCCTGCTCATTTCCATTCTTAAAAAAATGAGTGAAATCCTTACTTTGAGCTAGTTTGACAGAAAATAGGCAACCTGCTCAATGAATGGCAGGTACCCTTTTAACTCCAATCAATGGTCTCAGACATGATTCGAACATACTTCCAACCACCATGACTTGGTGAGAGTAAACACCAGCAAAAGCTAACATTATTTTCCTATCAATATAAACACCTGCAAAAGCTAACATTCTTTTCTCTACCAGTATGTTCATTTCCATTGCATTTCACAAAGCATGAATTCGAGTAATCAAATACAGGAACTTCCACGCAGAAAAAGCGTGTTGTAGAAAATAACCCAATTTCACTGTGAAGAATAGAGCAGCTTTCAGACTGTTAAAGATCTCAGTCAGCTGAAAATCTAGCTAGGGAGACCTAATGAGGCTTCTGAGCCAAGAAGAAGTACATTGGTGTGAAGATTTCCTTCCTGTGCAAATCGACGAGGTATGGGTTTATCAATGGCCACTGAAAATGGCCTCTTTGAACACAATGCAAAGTGTAGTAGTAATGTATCATGAAGATTTATTTTGATAATCTAGCCACAACCCATGTGATGTGGCATACATGTGCCTGAACTCAAACTATCCAAATAAAGGCTCCCACTGTAGAAGGGTTATATCCCAAGATCCAGATTGAATGTATGATTCTAACAGGCTGATAGTCAGGGGTGCAGTTTCGGCAAACATTACTACTATTAGAGGTCAGTATTGTCGAATAAATCTGATTTTGTGGCTATGCTCCATCCACAGTTGGTCCCACTATTTGGACAGTTTGGATTTTGTTATATGTAGGATGTGTGTGCCAGAATCAATAGATGTGCCTGGTGCGCACCTTCCACCTTCTACAAGTGCCTCTGCAGCTCTCTCTAGAAAAGATGAAACTCTCTCACTCCCTTCTGGCGCAAGGCCCACATGTTCTAATGCCTTGACCTACAAAAATCAAAGGATTTGTGAGTTGCCTGTTCCTGAAACTTTTGAAGAAATAAAGAAGAGGAAAAGGACGGAACGTCCATCTTTGAAAGCCTTCTTCAAATTTCAAGGGTGCTGTGTTTGGATGCACCGTCATATATAATTGCAATTATTAGGCTACTGGGGGTAGTTTCGCTCCTTGAATCTTAAAAGGGGACATGAACCTGTTTTCAGGAAAATAAAAATTCTGAGTGCAATAGATTCTATGGTGTTTGGGTATTGGAAAAGCTATTAGCAGGAATCCAGTTTCTGTGATTGGATACCAGCAAAGAGTTGTTAGGAGAATAGAGGCCTTTTATCCTTCTAAAAAATATGGATAGGAATCAATTTTCAAAAAATTTGCAACCCATCTTAGAGATTGGAATCTATAGCTTCTGTAGATATGACGTAGAGAAGAAGTAAAGAGAAAGGATGATGCAGCAGCCTCAGGTGTAGGGCCCAACAGCTGCCTCGGGCCCCACCCTAAATAAAACAATGGCTCTCTCTCTCTCTCTCTCTCTCTCTCTCTCTCTCTCTCTCTCTCTCTCTCATCTTCCCCTCCCCATCTCTCTATAAATATTGTTTTGTGATATTAGAAGAGGCATTAGTGTATTTTCTCTTTTTCTTGTGAGATCTCTTGATCATTGAGAGTGAGTAATGATGGGGATTTTCTCCTCATTGCTAGGTTCGATGAAATCAAACTAATTTCGATATCATCGATAATTGATGGGATTTTTCACCTCCGGTTGCTAGACAGTTTTTTGTCTTGTCGATATCATCGAAGGACTTTCGCTGATATCAAAGGTTGTCATCGCGATACCTTCGATGACATCGATAATTGTTGGATTTTTCACCCCTGATCGCTGGACAGTTTTTGGTCTTGTTTCGATATCATCGAAGGACCGTCGATGATATCGAAGGCTGTCATCGAGAGACTTTCGATATCATCGAAGAGTTAAGCATATGCGATTGCAGAAACGCAGATTCTGCGGAAATTGTTTCCTATTTTGATTACACCTCTTTCTATTCTTATATTAAGGGGTGTATGCGGGATTGAGGTGTATTCCAGGGTATTTTAGGATTTCCTAAAGCTTTGCAAGGGTTTGCTAAAGGGCTTAGGGTTATCAAAGGTATGAGAGAGAGAGAGAGAAAGAGAGAGAGGAAGCTTGTGGAAGGGAGGCTATGCTCGTAGAAGTGATCTACCATATCTCAACGCTTCCACGTCCTTATAATCAGTGAGATCTCTTCGTTTTCTTTGTTTCTCTTATTGTTTATCCACTCCTGCGTGAGTGAAGAAGGTTTGATCCAAGCGTTGTGTGCTTGTGATCAGTTGTAACGTTCTGCTTTATAGTGGATTGTTGATTTGGACGAGGTCTCATGGTTTTTACCTCCTTGAGGGTTTTCCACATAAAAATCCCTAGTGTCGTGTGGTTTATGCTTTGATTCATTTCATTAATTTATTATTCCATAATTCTGGTTTGTTTCGAGAGGCTAAATCCTAAGGTTTTGTGCAAGGCCCCCAACAAAGTGGTATCAGAGCTAAGTTCATTGAACGAGTAGGATTGATTTGGAATTATGGAAGGTGGCTCATCAAAGATGATTAGCTTCAATGGTTCTAACTGGACCATATGAAAGGCTAAGATGGAGGACTTGCTTTATTGCAAGGACCATATTCTCCAATTTTAAGCATATTAGCAAAATCCAAGGATATGTCTAATGATGATTGGAAGAAGATGGACTAAAAGGCGGTGGGGTTTATTAGACAATGGTTGGACGATTCTGTATTTCACCATGTGTCTACGGAAACCTTAGCCGCTAGCCTATGGCTAAAATTAAAAGGGCTGTATGAAAGGAAGACAACCGGTAATAAAATCTTTCTGATACGACGAATTGTGAATCTCAAGTTCAAGGATGGTGGTTCTGTGGTCGAGCACATGAATGATGTCAGCTATATAGCGAACCAGCTCTTCGCTATGAAGATGGTCCTGGATGATGAATTGTAGGCTTTACTATTGCTTAGTTCATTGCCTGACAGTTGGGAGACATTGATGGTGTCTCTAAGTAACTCTGCGTCAAACGGAAAGGTATCCATGGAACAGGTAACTAGTTGTCTCTTCAATGAGGAGACAAGGAGAAAGTCTCAGGGGTCTACTCAGCAAGAGGCCCTTGCGACACAGGAACTGGGGAGAGGAAAGTATAGGAAGGGCAAGAAGGCCCAAGATAAATCAAGAGGCAAGTCGAGTAACAGGAAGGATGTTGAATGCTGGAATTGTGGCAAGAAGGGCCACTATAAGCATGAATGTCATAAGAATAAGCACGATAAGAAAGGAAAAGGAAAGGAGAAGGAAGATAAATCAGATTCCACTACAGTCGCTTCAGATGGTGACATTGTTATTATTCTTTCAGCAGATCACGATATATGTATCACGGCTACGAGTCAGGACACCGACTGAGTTATTGACTTGGGAGCTTCTTTTCATATGACTCCACGCAGAGACTTCTTCACAAGCTACAAGTCAAGTGACTTTGGGACCTTGAAGATGGAAAATTCTGGCGTATCGAAGATCGTAGGGGTCGGTGATATTTGCGTGAAGACCGATGTGGGCTGCACATTGGTTCTCAGGGATGTGAGACACATTTCAGACCTTTGTCTTAACTTGATGTCGACGGGAAGGCTGGATGATGATGGCTATAAAAGCCGATTTTTTGGTGGGCGTTGGAAGCTTATCAAGGGTTCGTTAATCGCAGTCAGAAGAAAGAAGTGTTGCATCCTTTACAAGGCAAGTGTCAGTGTGTGTAAGGGTGGGTTAAACGCAGCGTAAGATTCAGCTATTGACATGTGACACATGTGTCTAAACCACATGAGTGAAAAAAGGCTTCAGCTACTAGCGAGGAAGCGACTCCTTCCAGATGTGACAGGTACACCTCTCAAAACCTGTCTTGATTGTTTATCAAGGAAACATCATAGAGTTTCATTCGTTAAAACTGTTTCTCATGTTAATAAAGTGCATGCATTGGATTTGGTTTATTCTAATATTTGTGGTCCTACGAGGACATTTTATCACTTTTATAGATGATGCATCTAAGAGGGTTTAAGTTTATGCTTTGAAATCCAAGGATGAGGTCTTTGGTATGTTTAAATTGTTTCATGCCATGGTCAAGAGAGAGACAGGTAGATCATTGAAGTGCATCTGTACTGACAATGGTGGTGAATATATTGGCGACTTTCATGAGTACTGCAAGTTCCTGGGTATACGGCATGAGCAGATGGTTCCCAAGACCCACCAGCATAATGGTGTAGTTGAGTGAATGAATCGCACCATTATTGAGAGAATTAGATACATGTTATCCCATGCGAAGTTGCCCAAGATGTTTTGGGGAGAAGCAATGCACACGGCAGTGTATCTGATAAACAGGTCTCCATCAGCCCCGTTGAATGGAGAAGTACCTGAGAAGGTGTGGACTGGACTGGATTCATCGTACAGTCATCTCAGGGTATTTGGATGCAGGGTATCCATTCACGTACCAAAGGATGAGAGGTCCAAGCTCGATATGAAGATCAGGTAGTGTGTGTTCTTGGGGTATGGTGATAAAAAATTCAGTTACAGATTATAGGATCCGACCGAGAAGAAGCTCGTCAAGAGAAGAGATGTGGTTTTCTTTAAAGATTAGTGTATAGAAGGCATTGGTAAGCCAGATAAGAACCAGTCTAGTTCGGGTGAGCTAGAAGACATGGATCCAATTATTCCTCTTGTGGTGCTTGATGATGGGAGAGTACAACAAGGTGCAGAGGACGAGGGAGTTCCTTCAAAAGATGGACTAGGGGAGCAGCCCCCACTTGATCCATATGTTAAGCCATAGGTGAGGAGGTCATCCAGGGATAGACAACCGTCCAAGAGGTACACACCATATAAGTACATTATACTGATTGATGGGGGAGAGCCGGAAGACTATTCTGAGGCCTTAGCCGATGAGCATAAGGGAGAGTGGTTGAAGGCTATGCAAGAGGAGATGAAATCCTTGCATAAGAACCACACCTATGATATGGTGAAACTGCCTAAGGGCAAGAAAGCTCTGAGCAACAAGTGGGTGTTCAGAAAGAAGGTTGAGAAGAAGAATTCATAGACGAGGTTCAATGTCAGGCTTGTGCTGAAAGGGTTCGGTTAGAGAAAATGCATAAACTTCGAGGAGATATTCTCACCAGTGGTGAAGATGACATCCATACGAGTGTTGCTTGGATTGGCGGCTAACATGGATATGGAGCTAAAGCAGTTAGATGTTAAAACTGCCTTTCTCCATGGTGACCTAGAAGAAGAGATCTACATCCACCAACCAGAGGGGTTCGAAGTCAAGGGCAAGGAGCATAAGGTGTGTAGATTGAGGAAGAGCTTGTATAGGTTGAAACAAGCTCTACGACAATGGTACAAGAAGTTCGACTCGTTTATGTTGTAGCATGGGTATGACGGAACGGAGTCGGATCACTGTCTGTTCACGCGCAAGTTCTTAAATGGTGATTTCTTAGTTCTGCTATTATACGTTGATGACATGCTCATCATGGAAAAAGACATCAAGAAAATTGACAAGTTGAAACAGAAGTTGGGCAAGTCATTTGCGATAAAAGACTTGAGCCCAGCTAAATAGATCCTAGGAATGGAGATAACCCATGACAGAAGCAGCAGGAAGCTTTGGCTGTCACAAGAGCGGTATATTGAGAAAGTCCTAAAACAGTTCAATATGAATGCAGCGAAGCCGGTCAGACTCCACTGGATGGTCACTTCAGATTGAGCGACAACAGTGTCCTAAAACGAAGGCAGAGGTGGAAGAGATGCAAAAGATACCCTACGCATCAACAGTAGGAAGTTTGATGTATGTTATGGTGTATACACGCCCAGACATAGCATATGCGGTTGGTGTTGTCAGCTGGTATCTTACCAATCATGGCAAAGATCATTGGGCAGCGGTGAAGTGGATACTGCGGTATCTAAGAGGCTCATCCAGGTTGAGCCTATGCTATGGTGATGAAAAACCTGTATTAGAGGGCTACACAGATGCAGATATGGCAGACGACATAGACTCCAGGAAGTCTACATCGGGGTTCATGTTCATGTTTGTAGGGGGAGTGGTTTCTTAGCAGAGCAAGCTACAGAAGGTCGTAGCATTGTCGACTATAGAGGCTGAGTACATTGCAATCACAGAGGCATGTAAAGAGATGCTTTGGATGAAGAGGTTTTTACAAGAACTTAGCCTGAAGCAGGAGCAACAAGTGGTCTATTGCGATAGTCAAAGTGCTATACACTTGAGCAAGAATCCAAGTCGAAGCACATAGAGATTCGGTATCACTGGATCAGGGATTCTTTGGAACAGAATGTGTTACAGCTTAAGAAGGTTCACATGGATGATAATGGGTTAGACATGATGACTAAGGCTTTACTCAAGGGCAAGTTTGAGGTTTGTAGAAACCAGGCTGGCTTGAAGAAGATGGATTCCTCCTGAGTCGAAAAGAGGGAGATTTGATGGAGATTTTTTCCTCATTGCTAGGTTTGATGAAATCAAACTAGTTTCGATATCATCGATAATTGACGGAATTTTTCACTGCCGATTGCTGGACAGTTTTTTATCCTGTCGATATCATCAAAGGACTTTCAATGATATCAAAGGCTATCATCAAGAGACCTTTGATAACATCGATAATTGCTGGATTTTTGGTCGCTGGATAGTTTTTAATCCTGTTTCAATATCATCGAAGGCTGTCATCGAGAGACCTTCGATATCATTGAAGAGTTACGCAGATGCGATTGCGGAAACGCAGATTCTGCGGAAATTGTTTCCTATTTTGATTACACATCTTTTTCTTCTTATATAAAGGGGTGTATACAGGATTAAGGTGTATTCCAGGGTATTTTAGGGTTTCCTAAAGCTTTGCAAGGGTTTGCTAAAGGGCTTAGGGTTATCAAAGGTGTGTGAGAGAGAGAGAAAGAGAGAGGAAGCTTGTGGAAGGGGGGCTATGCTCGTAGAGGTGATTTACCATATCTCAGCGCTTCCACGTCCTCGTAATCGGTGAGATCTCTCTGTCTTCTTTGTTTCTCTTATTGTTTATCCACTCCTGCGTGAGTGAAGAAGGCTTGATCTAAGTGGTGTGTGCTTGTAATCGATTGAAACGTTTTGCTTTATAGTGGATTGTTGATCTGGACGAGGTTCCGTGGTTTTTACCTCTTTGAGGGTTTTTCACGTAAAAATCCCTGGTGTCGTGTGGTTTATGCTTTGATTTATTTCATTGCTTTATTATTCCATAATTCTGGTTTATTTCGGGGGGCTAGATCGTAAGGTTTTGTGCAAGGCCCCCAACAAGTAAGTCCTCTTGTATTTTGGTGAGTGAATCCTCAAGTAATATATATTCATATATAGTGTATTGTCATCTCCATTTCCAATCAAAGCAATCAATCTTCTTTTTTCTCTCAATTTCTTGCTTGTGCCCATTTTTCCCTTTCTTGTGTGTTGGATCGGCATCAAAGGAAGAGAGAGAGAAAAAAAGATGAGAGAGCACATCCCTACTCTTCTATCGTTTAAGTATAAAAAAAGTGAAAATGGCAAAATTGCCCCTAATACATTAAATAGAATGGCTCATTACTCATAGTCATAACCTTCAACAGAACCATAAAAGGTGCGAATTTGGGAATTGGATTCTCATGGTAATCCATTTCCCACCTTTTCCCATAACCCAAAACACAAATTTAGCTCATCACTAATGGAATCCATTTCTCGAGGGCTGGATTCCCAAGAGCTAAATTGTAGTATACTTCCTTTGCATGTAGACTGGCCTCTAATCTGCAATTACATTACTTTCAAGTTTTCAGTAAAGGAATTTGAGGGCTACTTTCTCATTAGAGATATTCAGAAATGTCACTGATTTTTATTTATTATTTTTTTTTTTTGTCGTTTCCTATTGATTCAATAGAACTTTTGCATTCATAAGAAGTAAAAAGAAATGGAATGTTTTCAATTCAAATCCAAAAGCCTTACTAAACTAATCTCCACAAAGAGAGGAAATATGGAATCTTGGTTACCATGTATCTAGTGATGAATCGCCCAAGAGCTGTTAAACGGAAGCTACTTAAAGAGAAATGGCTGGCATCCAAAGGTAAATACCAAGGCACAGGCGAGTCCGTGGCAAGATCCTTCTCCCATATGACCTTCAGATAAAGCAGTCCCAATAAACTAATGCCAGTCCCTCATCCAATTCCATTGTCTTTCTATTACAGAAAAGAAACGAAAAAAAAGAAGAAGTTTCCATGGTATGGACTAGGCCATCAATCAAGTTTTCTTACCTCAAACTCCGCAAGCTTCAGAGCATCAAGGCATTGTTCCATGGATCTTATGTCTGGAAGGCCATTTTCAAGTTCAACTTCAGCCTGTCTCACAATTGTCAGTGCATTTTTACTCACACGCAAGTTGTTAGATGCAATGCCAACTTTGCTCGTTATTATATATGCATGATCATGCATGACGGGTCCCATGCATGTGTATGGAAGGACACTTCATGCACGATGTGGCTTGCTTATATGTTAGAGACGCCTTGTCCACGTACGCATGAGGTGATGGATGCTATGAAAGTAGAATGTTGTCTAAAATTGACTCATATGTTCTTGTGTCTCTTTTATATGTACTGCCACATCCAACGAGACCATTGCCTGGTAGTCATGGACAAAAGTATATGTAAATGGTTTGTCAACTCTCTTGTGCAAGGGAACCTAGGGACTTCTAGACAAATAATCACAGATATGTTATTGTTAAACCATTGATTGGTTGTCTCTAGAAGAGAGGTGGAACTACTTGTCAACGCATTTCCTGTTTCAGTAAACATGAGGACCACTTTTATCCATGCACAAGTGTGATATGTTCCATTATGCCATGTGTGCGACCTTCCAAGTTCAAGCATCCCACATGTGCATATGTTTCACCATCAATCTTCAAGCACCAATCTTAAGTTCCGTACATGTGCCACAATCCATCTTCCCCCTATTCTGGGGTGACAAGTGATGAAACAGCTAGTCAGGAAGAGCATGCCCATGACCAGCTGGCCTCGATAGCATGCCAAGGACTACTAGTTAATGACACAACTTTGCCCAAATCCAAACAGTCCCCATATAAGAGTGGTAAATGAATTTCTGCAATAAAAGGAGTGTTTCCTCTCTCTCTTGAGAGCTCCTTCACATACTAATAGCTATCACATGAGATTAATTTCTTTAATCTTGTTTAATTAAGGAAAACCTTCGCTAAGAGCTTTACAATTCTATATGCTCTGTGAGAGCATTACCTTGATTTTCTGGTGATTTTCGTTATTGGGATCGAAGGAATCAGTCATGCACCATTCATATGCAGCAAAACACTGACTGGGCTTCAGCACCCTATAAATCTCTTTATAGCACCCAAGCTGTTGCAACCAGACAACAAAGATCATGCAGAAGTATTGGAACTTAGGATTTGAAATGAGAAACATTGTCTGCTGGTATTGATGGGAAATAACTACTAGAAATGCTGAGAGTTTGAAAGAACATACCACATCTGGTGCATGGCATGTAGCTTCTATTGCATATATTGCGTCAAAAGAATCATCGCAAAATGGCATTTTCATGAAATCAGCCTGCAGCCATGGAAAACAAAGATAATGAATTGAAAGCAATTAAGAAAGATTAAACTCTGGTTTAGAAAGAACCAAGCTTTTAATCTGAAAGAATGAAGAGCAAGAAGGAAAGGAGAAAGCTGGCCTTGACAAAGTTGCAGGATTCGTCTACTCTTGCTAAACGATTTAGTTCCTGTGGAGTGGCATTTGTCAGTGAAAATGCTATAAAGAAGACCCAAATCATTTAAATGGAACTGAAGATGAAACTGGCACCCTCCCATACAAGGATTTTTTTTATTTTATTATTATTTTTTTTTAAAATAATTATTATATTGCAGGAACATACTCTAATTCATGATTTTCCCAAAAAGACCTTGACCATGTATATCTCCCAAGTCAGATGCTGAATGTACAGGCAGCATAAGAAGACCCACTTGGCCCTTGCTGGGAAGATTCCTAATTTAGAGGATATTCAGAGTAAAAGTATGCATGCAAGGAAGCCTGTGGCTGGAGTGTCTTCTTGCATCATCATGCAACAACGAAAGCTAACACTCACAGTGCCTCTTGAAATCTGGTACTCGTTATTATTCAACCCTGTGATGACTGTTGAGCTGCGACCAATCATTGCACAAAAGCATCATTATCATAGCTTCTGCTCGGTGTGTGTGTGTGTGTGTGTGTGTGTGTGTGTGTGAGAGAGAGAGAGAGAGAGAGAGAGAGAGAGAGAGAGAGAGAGAGAGAGAGAGAGAGAGAGAGAGAGAGAGAGAGAATGTGTGTGGTCCAGGCACTCCTTCAGGACACCATATAATAGGCTTTTGGGGTTTATAATTAATCAGATTAGGCCATGTTTGGAAGCCATAGATTCCTTGTCAAATGGCAGAAAAGGAAAGGGGTTTTCCTCTGATGTGATGATTTATGTTGTTTGGATGGTGAAGAAAAGGGTGAAATCAAAGCAATCATTATGCTTTTCCAACATGTAGATCATTGGCACGAGAAACTAGGCGAGTATTGTGAGAGGCATATGAGATTTCCACTTTCTACTCAAAGAACTCAAAATTGGAATCCATGTTTTAATAGTTCTCATATAAATCATCATTGGATAATTACTGTTATTATTTTTTTCTTTCATTTGACTTGGATTCCATGCATCCAAACATGCCCTTATGGTTAGAAAGGAGTGGTCTCTAATCTCATTTTCTTATTAATAATAAATCCCAAAGACATATAATATCGTGTCCTAAAGAAGCTTTGGTACTACATACACGTGCACACTCTCTAACACTCGGAAACATGTCATAACAATAAGCAACCAAGCTATATAATCAACTGAATTTTGTTTTTAGAAATAAATCTATGATTTAATTGAGAACTGTCTTATTCTTCTTCTTTTTTTGCAATTGTCGGATTACAACTGCTACATAACATTACAAGTTCCTTGGTTGAAAGCCAGAAGAAATATAAATTGTGAGAAATAGAGTTACCTAAATCTAGCAATTTCCCGTTGTGGTCCTCCAATTCCACATCCCACATCCAAAACCTGCATTGACAAACCAAAGCAAAATCCATAGATTCTCAAAGAATCTTGATAATGTATATGCCATTGATTTTCACTTTTAATAAGATGAACCTTCATTCCGGGTTTCAAACCCAGTTGTAAAGCAAGAAAGTGTTCATGCCGTTTAATGCTTTCTCCAAGTGATTCTCCTTTCCATCTGAAATAACAAAAAATCAATCCTGATTAGTTCATTTTCAGCTGATTGGTTCCAAAGATACAATGCAGAAATCCTAACCTGGCAGCAAAATGAAAGGACTCCCCCCAACCATATCATAGAAGCTGGTTACAAGGTCATAATACTTATTTACCTGAAAACCACATTCATTAGATTCAAGAGTTAAATTTTAAAATAGAAGTTGTTTAGAACTCCAAAAGGCATGACTTTGCTACTCTCATGGAGTGAGTGCAATGGTTCATCCAGGCAACTCATTTTAAACAATCCAAATTGTGGGCTCCACCTCAGATGGATCATAAACCCAAAAATTACAGGGAGTTGATTGTCTAAATGGCCAGTTGAATACTAGGTAATGAGCGGTTGAAATGAAAAATAGTCAATGGCCCAAATCCGATGAACAAATGCCCATAAGCTAGAGGTCATGATCATTCAATCAATCTGATTTTAGGGCCATGACTTACAGTAATTTTCTCATGATTCAGACAGTTTAATTTGAGTTATATGCATGCTATTTGTACAATTTATGAGTGCATGAATATGAACCACCATTAACGGGAGAATCCAACATTTAGGAGATAGAGCACAAACTAAAACAAGGTTTGCAATATATACATATTGACATTTCGGCAATCTCCTTTTCAAGCACTACTGATGTAGGACAATTGACCACTTGCTCTAAAAGGTCGAACTATTAGAGTATGGAGAATTAATCCCTTTATCTCATTGCCCAGGCTCCACGTCTCATGGGTTAGGCCCTCGGTCGAACCCCCCTCGTGGGCCCCAAATCACATGGGCACCGCCTCACACGAGCCACCCGAGTCACACGGGTGGGGCCCCCATCTCACGAGCCACCTGTATCACACAGGCCACCCACCCCGAGTGTGCCCTTGCATCTCACAGGCCACCCCACTCGAGCCCGGTGTGAAAATGCCCCTGCATTAATCACCGCCGGTGAGGAGTCTTGAACACAAGACCTCCCGCTCTGATACCAATTTGATGTAGGACAATTAACCACTTGCTCTAAAAGCTCGAACTATTAGAGTATGGAGAATTAATCCCTTTATCTCATTGCCCAGGCCCCACGTCTCATGGGTTAGGCCCTAGGTCGAACCCCCCTCGTGGGCCCCAAATCACATGGGCACCGCCTCACACGAGCCACCCAAGTCACACGGGTGGGGCCCGCATCTCACGAGCCACCTGCATCACACAGGCCGCCCGCCCCGAGTGTGCCCCTGCATCTCACAGGCCACCCCACTCGAGCCCGGAGTGAAAATGCCCCTGCATTAACTACCAAATAGCAAAATCGTTTATAGGAAAAAGCAAAAACATGCCATGCATCTCACACTAATAACAATTTCCTAGAGTACATCTACCGAAATAACAAGTCACATATCACATAAGCAATTGAAACTGTATTGCATGAAGTGGTGTGTATCTAAGAGTAGGAATATTAACTTTCATGTCTGGAAATCGAGTGCAATAAATCAGAACAGAAAAGCCAACAAAAAAAAAAAAAAAACTCTTACCATGTCAGTGTAGTTAGCTTTCCTTGCTTCCTCATCCCCTCCAAAACTGACATGATATCTCTCATACCTGGATTATTGCCCAAAAAAGTATACTTAGGATAATTCAAAAACACTACCCAAAAAGCCAATGACAGCATCAATGATGACCAGCAACCGAAATTAGAAACATATCCAGTCTTGATTTCTTGACCAAAATAATTATTTGGAGAAAACCTCAAAAAAGAAGAAGAAGAAGAAGAAGGGGTGGGGTGGGGGGGGGGGGGGGGGGGGGGGGGGTTTGGGTTGGGTGAGAAAAAAAGAAGAAGAAGGGTTTGATCAGTTCTTGTGACAAGTGCAACAAGTGGTGTTAACGCCCACCAAAACTTGTACCTACAGCTAGGATTGTCTCCACGCTTATGGCCACCTATTTACTATATCTTCTTCTTCTTTTTTTTTTTTCTTTACACACGCACACACACTCATGCTAGTGGAATTTCACCACCTATGGATACCTGAACCCTTGACTGGGTGTTGAAACTCCTGTGAGTCTACCACCCGAGTAAGAGTAAGGATCCCATGATGATGATTCTTGTCGACTGTTTGGATTTCAGACATGTGCCACACATTCACATGTGTGCGCCCCCACATGATCTTTTCATTTTCAGAAAACAGAGCAAAGGGTGTTTTTCTGACGCACCAGCAGTGCAGGCGAAATTAATCAGCGACATATTCTGGCATCACCCAAACACAACCTTGGGTTAATGCAGGAGACCGATCCAATGTTGCCAGGCGCCTGAATTTGCAAATAGGCCTCTGATGCAATATTGAAAACATGTGACGGGTTCTTGTTACAAGATTAAGGAAAACACACCACCCACAATCAATTTATTTTATTTTATTTTATCACAAAACATCCAAATGATAGTTTAGAGACTGAGATAGGAAGTGTGGGAATGAGGTGTAAAGCATTGGCAGAGCTCTTCAACATTTAAAGAGGTCCTGTAAAGCAAGGTTCCATTACTTCAATCATGCTATGGGATGCTTGCGAGACTGAAATTTGAATTCTTCTCGAGCATCTGTTTCTGAGTAATATCACTAGCCATGTTTGGTTCACATGTATGGCTAAATTCTGATTCTGATACTTTTATGTTACTATGTGATTTCTGTTAGGATAAATACACATGTATATCTGTACAGCTGTACATAAGCTACATAGATTCGTATTAGCTGTATACATGTACTCTACATGTAATACTCTTGTATATAATTTAGGTATCTTAATGTAATACAACAGATCCAAGTTTCCATATTTCAACCTTAAAAAGTTATCAGACCATATACACATGTATATCTGTATGCATATACATGTATGATGTATCTATCCTAACATTTTCATCTGCATTGCAAATGCCAATGGCCAACATCAGCAGTGACTAATACATTGCTACACGGCCTTTGTTTGCCAATGCACGCAGATTTTAAACACAGTTGAGCTTTGCTAATCCCATGTGCTTCTGGAGTCTTGCTCATCGACACACAAGCAGAGATCCCAATACCAAATGCATGTGCTGTATCTTAACTTCTAGTCCAGTTGGAAACATTGCTTACATCTTCTGCCTAAAAAATCAGGTAGTTCATCTCCTGAGGTGCAGCCCCACAATGCACAAAGTTTAATTGTTTTTGTCTAGAACTCCGTTTGTTTTGTATGCCACGGCCCACCTAAGCTTTGGAATTGCCTGATTTTTAAGCTAGAAGATCCAAGCATCGTCTGGTTGTTTCCAATAAGATGGAAAGTTCATATTGCATTTGTGTATTCCATACTAGAACTTATGCATGTGGGAATAGAAAATATCCAACAACATTATCTAGTTACAAAATGCTAGAGAGGTTTGCTACAATACTCACCCAAAGCATTGTCATCAGATGTGCTGGGAGAGTGGGCAACTCATCCCCACAATTTCTATTGTTGTGGCCCAAGTTTTAGATTCACCTTGCTTTCGGTTGACATCTTAGCAAGAGGTGGTGCAATAGACATATGGAGTGAATTTTATTCTGTCATCACAATGCGACCCATGTCCACCATTTTCATTGTTATAGCCCAAGCTTTAGATATACCTCACTTTTGTACCAACATCCTATGTAATAGACTTATGGAGTGAATTTCATATAACATTTGTTACATGACTCCCTAGTAATTTCATCCTTGGTAATTCCATCAAAGGAGAAGCTACATACAAATAAGATAAATGTGGTTGCTGGCATGAAAGAGTGAACTAGAAAAATCAACTCCCTTATTTTCTTTCAAATAAAGTCTGAGACTTTTAACCCTTAATGTTTTCAAGTTCCAAAATAGCCCCGACTTCATTTAAGATGTTTTAAAGTAGCCCACATTCAATGTGGGCCCTGTAGGCCACCCACTGATTTGCGGCCAGGAGATGTTAACGGTGCAGCCCGCCTGACAAATGGTCCGTATTTCACACGCATCTCTAACTTCGAGCCGTGACAAGTCGAATCGAGCTAGCTGACCGAGATAACTCGACTCGTGTACAGCTCTATCTACATCTCTCTCTTGAGCTCGTAAGAAATCTGCAAGATCACGTGCTTTTCATGCATTGTCCTGAACCGTAAGCAAGATTTCACCGGTCAATACTTGGGCCGTCTGTCTGGGAAGCTGTTTGGTTAGTGGCCCCAACACCATCCAACTAGCTGGTGTCAAAACTCTGTAGGCTCATCATGGTGTATGTGTTTTATTCACGCCGTCCATTAATTTTTCAGCTCATTTTAGGCATTATCTCAAAAATGAGGAAGATTCAAGTCTTAACTGGTCCACACCATGGGAAAGGATTGAACGCTGACGGTGGAAATTTTTCTAGGGGCCACATTAATTTTGGATCAAGCTGATATTTGTGTTTTCCCTTCATCCAAGTATATGTGACCTGGATGCAAATTAACTTTAGAGTGGGCCCTAAGAAAATTTTTAATGGTGGACATTCAATCAATATTGTTTTTCTGTGGTGTGGTCCACCTGAGATTTAGATTTGTCTCATTTTTTGCCTAAATCCCTAAAAAGAGTTGGAAAAATGGATGGACGGCATGGATAAAACACATATATCATGGTGGGGCCCACGGAGTATTGACACCAACTAGGTGGCTGGTGTTGGGTTCGCTAGACAAACCGCGTCAAGTGTGTCACGGCTTACATGTGGTCCAATTGCAATAATGGGCCCTCGTTGCCGCTTACATGTGGGTCCTAGCTCCCGACGGATAGCACATGTGTGATCAATCTGGACCAGTCATGAGGCATTGCTCACCGTGAAAATGTACTCATCAAGTGAGCCGCTCGCTCATTGAATTTGGACCGTCACATTTTTTTCTAACCGCCCATTTTCTCATTTAAGAGTGATCTGCCTGATCAGTGGACCAATGTTCCTTTTCTGGTCCATGGCATGTTTACAACAAACGCTGCTACCTGATGAACGGTCAGATCTCTAACACGTGTGCCATCCAACAGTAAGAACGAGAGCCACGGATCCTGAATAGAGAAGCAGCCGTTCATAACACGCACATAGGTATCCACGCCTATACACTCATGCATACGTGCTTGCAAGCGGGGAAATGAAAGTAGAGAAAATGACCACTGTAGACAAAACCTTTTACCCACCGGTTTTTATCGCGTAATACAAACTTAAGTTACCAACTTAGACTAGCACGTGCGGACAGCGACTTTGAGGACGAAACTACCCCTCCTTTTTACTGCCGTTGCTTTACCTCTCCCTCCCTTCTCCCGCTCCATTTTTTTTAAAAAAAAAGGACGAAAACTCCACCGCTACATCTGTTGCTTGGATCGCACCACGCTCTAGCTGGATCCCACCTAGGGGTGTACACGAATCGAGCTAGCTCGGTTAGCTCGCTCCACTCAATCTGAAAAAAGCTCGTTTCAGTTCGGTGAGTTCAAGCAAGGTTGAATTGATTTTTTGAGCTCAAAAATGAGTTCGAGCAGGCCAGCTCAACTCGACTCGACTCGGATCAAATCTAGCTTGAATCAAACTTGGATCGAACTAGTTCGGTGACTTGGTTACTTTGTCATTGATGTTGCTCACCAACTGTTTGATAAAATGACTGAACAACATGTGGCTGGTGGCAATGAAGGTTTGGCTAGTAGCAAGGTGGAAAGGAAGGTATGTACATGGAACAAATACTTTCTTTTTTCTTTAGTATTATTATTATTTAGAAGGTGTTTGAGAAAATACCTATAAAATCATTGCCTTTGTAGGTAAAACAGTGGGATTTTGAAGTTGCAATTAAGGTGTTTGTGGAAATGCCTCAATAGCAAACTCGGTTCGATCTTAGCTCAAACTCAGCCCGAGCTGCTAATTGAACTGAGCTGAGCTGGCCAATCAGGCTCGAGGACCGAGATGAGCCGAGTTCAAGCTGAGGTTAGCTACTGTTCGAGTCGAGTCGAGCTGAGGCTAACTCGACTCGGTTTGACTCGATGTACACCCCTAATCCCACCCTCTCTATTCATCAACATTATCTCGTTTTTCTTGAAAATGTTCCCTCCACGGAAGACAGTACGCATGACAGGTATGATATACATTTATCTAAACGGTGTAAATTTTTTGTGGGCCATTGAAATGCCGAATGAAGCTCCCATCTTGGTTTTTGGTTCATCCATGCGAAAATCATCCTATGGACATGATGGATTACAAGTAAAACATCATTGTAGGGGCATGAAAAGGTTTCCACGGTGGAAACACTGTTTCCTGTGGTGTGATCCACTTGATATTTCAATATGCCACCATTTTGGGCTGAAACCCTTGCTTTAGATGGAAAAATGGATGAACGTCATGGATAGTCCACATACATTCAAGGTGGGTCCAACTCAATATTTTTAATTTTTTAATTTTTTAAATATTTTACTATTAAATTTTTTTAAAAAGTTTTTTTAAGCTAGCTTGTTAGTACACACCCATGTCAATACACACACTCCATGTTAGCCACCCCTGCTAGGAATCGATACCAGGACCTCAAGTGTTGATATGAGGTATCTCTACTCAGTCTGCCAATTGAGCTATGGATCTGGGTGTGCCCAACTTAGTTAACTCAGCACTATAAGTGCGTACTGAAAATTTTATGAACCGCTCGATCAATTTCATTAATTGCTCGATCAAATTCACCGAAGAGAATTTCATGTAAATCTCGGTCAATTTCATTAACTGATCGGTCAAATTCAACAAAGCAAATTATTAGGCTAGGTCAATTACATTTAAAGTTCATTCCAATTCATGTTAGCCTCACCCAATTTTAAGCTTGCCTCGCTCGAATTGATGTTTCCCTTGCTCAATTTCTCGGTTGCCTCGTTAAATTTTTTCGTTGCCTTGCTCAACTCCTAGGTTCCCTCGCTCAATTTCTAGGTTCCCTTGCTCAATCCTCGCTCCAATTTCTACGTCGCCTCGCTTGCCTCGCTCAATTTCTAGCTTTCCTCACTCAATTTTTAGCTTCCCTCGCTCAATTCCTAAGTTGCCTCGCTCCAATTTCGATGTTCCCTCGCTCAAATCCTAGGTTGCCTCGCTCAATTTCTAGCTTCTTCGCTCAATTCGTAGGTTGCCTCGCTCAATTTCTAGGTTCCCTCGCACAATTTGTAGCTTCCCTCGCCTCGCTCAAATTCTAGGTTGTCTTACTGAATTTCTTAGTTCCCTTGCTCAATAACTAGAATTCCTTACTGAATTTTTACGTTACCTCGCTCAATTCCTAGCTTCTTTCGCTCAATCCCTACGTTGCCTCGCTCAATTTGTAGGTCGCATCGCTCAAATCCTAGGTTTCCTCGCTCAATTTCTAGCTTCCCTCGCTAAAATCCTAGGATTCCTCGCTCAATTCCTACGTTGCCTCGCTCAATTCCTAGGTTGCCTCACTCAATTTCTAAGTTCCCTTGCTCAATTTCTAGCTTTCCTCGCTCAAATCCTAGGTTGCCTTGCTCAAATGCTAGGTTGCCTCGCTCAATTTCTAGCTTCCCTCGCTCAATTCCTAGGTTACCTTGCTGAATTCCTACATTGCCTCACTCAATTCCTAGGTTGCCTCGCTCAATTTCTAGGTTCCCTCGTTCAATTTCTAGCTTTCCTCGCTCAAATCCTAGGTTACCTTGCTCAAATCCTAGGTTGCCTCGCTCAATTTCTAACTTCCCTTGCTCAAATCTTAGGATTCCTATCTCAATTCCTACGTTACCTCGCTCAATTCCTAGGTTACCTCGCTCAATTTCTAGGTTTCCTCACTCAATTTCTAGGTTGCCTCGCTCAATTCCTAGGTTCCTTCGCTCAATTTATATATTGCCTCAATGGATTTCTAGCTTCCCTCCCACAAAAGTAACATAACAAAAAAATAAATAAATTCAGTTTGCCCCGCTCAATTTCTAGTTTGCCCCGTTAAATTTAGTGGGGCAAACTAGAAATTGAGCGGGGTAAACCGAAATATATTTTTTTTGCTTTTGTAGGTCCCATCATGATGTATGTCTTATATCCAAACCGTCCATATATGAGCGGGGCAAACTGAAAATTGAGAGGGGCAAACTGAAAATTTAGGTTTGGGGTGTAAGTTTAGGTTTAAGGATTTGAAAATTTAGGTTTAGGGTGTAAGTTTAGGTTTAGGGATAACAATTTTTGATACACTTTAGCTACGGATTATAACCGTAGCTATAATTGCATCGATATAATTTTTGAATTTGAGAATGGGTAGGTTATAGGTTTTGGTTTTGATTTTGATTTAGGTTATAGGTTATAGGTTTAAGTTAAGGTTATAGGTTTTTGGATTTGAGAATGGGTTCAGGTTTAGGTTATAAGTTTTTGAATTTGAGAATGGGTTCGGGTTTAGGTTATAGGTTTTAGGATTTGAGGATGGGTTCGGGTTTTAATTATAGGTTTTGGTTTTGGTTTTGGTTTAGGTTATAGGTTTTTGGAATTGAGAATGAGTTATGGTTTAGGTTTAGGAAATCGGGTTCAGGTTCGGGATTGGGTTTAAGTTTGGGTTTTTAAGTTTAGGTTTACATTTATGTTAGGGAGTTGAGATTAGAATTAGGTGTAGGTTTCACTTTAGGAAATTGAGTTTAGGTTATAGGTTTAGGAAAATGTTAGGTTTAGGTTATAGGTTTTGGGATTTGGGAATAGTTTTAAGTTATAAGTATAGGTTTAGGTTAGGTTATAGGTTTTGGTATTTGAGAATGGGTTCAGGTTTAGGTTATAGGTTTTGGTTTTGGTTTAGGTTATAGGTTATAGGTTTAGGATAAGGTTTAGGTTATAGGTTTTGGGATTTGAGAATGGGTTCGGGTTAGGTCATAGATTTTGGTTTTAGTTTAGGTTATAGGTTTAGGTCAATTTTATGTTTGTCCCTCTCAATTTCAAGTTTACCCCGCTCAATTTCTAGTTTGCCCCACTCAATTTCTAGTTTGTCCTGCTCAATTTGCAGTTTGCCTCGCTCAATTTTCAGTTTGCCCCGCTCAATTTCCAGTTAATCGGGGCAAACTGAAAATTGAGCGGGGCAAACTGAAAATTGAGCGGGGCAAACTAGAAATTGAGCGGGGCAAACTAAAAATTGAGTGGGACAAACTGAAAATTGAGCGGGACAAACTGAAAATTGAGCGGGGCAAACTGAAAATTGAGCGGGGCAAACTGGAAATTGAGCGGGGCAAACTGATTTTTTTTTTTTTTTTTGCTATGTTACTTTTGTGGGTCCCATCATGATGTATGTGTTATATCCAAACCGTCCATATATTTTACGAGCTCATATTAAGGCTTGAGACGAAAAATAAGATAGATCCTATCAAGTAGACCACACTGTAAAAGGTAATGGGAAATTGAACGTCTACCATTGAAACCCTTTTAGGGGTTATAGAAGTTTTGGATCATTATGAAATTTTTTTTCCTCTTCATCCAGGTCTTTTTAACCCTATGAATGAACTTAGACGAGGAGAATTTCTCACAAATATCACAGTGGGCCCCCTAAAGGTTTCTAATGGTTGACGCTCATTCAACACTATTTCCTATAATGTGGTACACTTGAGAACTGGATATATCTCATTTTTGGTCTCATACCATAAAATGATTTGGAAAAATATATGAATTGAGCGAGATAGCCTACAAATTGTGCGAGGGAAGCTAGAAATCAAGTGAGGCAATATATAAATTGAGCGAAGGAACCTAGGAATTGAGCGATGCAACGTAAAAATTCAGCGAGGCAACTTAGGATTTGAGCAAGGTTCCCTTGCTCAATTTCAACGTAGTCTAAACCTCGCTCAATTTCTAGGTTCTCTCGCTCAATTTCTAGCTTTCCTCGCTCAAATCCTAAGTTGCCTCGCTCAATTTCTAAATTCCCTCGCTGAACTCATATGTTACCTCGCTCAATTTTTAGCTTCCCTTACTCAATTCATACCTTGTCCTGCTCAATTTTCAATTTACTCAATCAATTTCATATTTGTCTCGCTCAATTTTTAGTTTGACCATGAAGTGATTGAAATTGATCGTGAAGTGAATGAAATGTATTTTCGACCATTGACCTGATGGAATCTTAGAAAATAACTAGGTTGGTTGGCTAAAATAGCTTCTCCTACCCTAAAATCATATGTGGTACGTCAAGTAACTAATTTTAGTTTAGAAGATATTCTTGTTAAATGAATAAAGAAAGAAATGAAAAAAAAAAGAGAAAAAAAAAAAAATATATATATATATACACACACACACACACACACTTATTTATATAAACATGTATTAAAGAAAAATGTAGGTACAATAAAGTTCTCCATGTAAAAAATAAAAAAAAATAAAAATAAAAAAAATAAAAAAGAAAAGTGCATAGTATTTTAGTTATGGCTACGGTTATAATCCGTAGCCATAGGCCCATCGCCCGGGTCAACCTGTTCGACCCCAACTTGCTGTCTCTTTTTTCATTTTTTTTTTTTTTTTTTCCCCTTTCCCAGTTGTAATTCCCACTGATTTTTGTGGGTTCCATTATGAGGTATATGTTATATCCAAACCATCCATCTATTCGGTGAACTCGTATTAAGGCTTGAGATGAAAAATAAGACAGATCTAGCTATCAAGTGGACCACACAGTAAAAGGTAATGGGGAATTGAATGTTTACCATTGAAACCCTTTTAGGGGTTGCAGAAGTTTTGGATCATCATGGAATTTGTTTTTCTTCTTCATCCAGGCCTTTTGTGACCTTATGAATAGATTGGATGGAAAATAAATGTTATGATGGGCCTTACAAAAATTTTTAACGGTGAAAATCAATTTCCCCGCTGCTCTTTGTGGTGTGGTCCATTGATTTATGGATACGATTTATTTTTTTTCGAATAATGCTCCGAAATGATTTTGAAATATGGATGAACGTTGTGGATATGATAAATACATAGCTGTGGGGCCTTGTAACTTTGATCTCTCCTAAGCCGTTCGTACGACTCTCAGTTAGAGGAGAGTCAGCTCTCGTCTTCGCTGTAAAAAGGAGGGGTAGTTTCGTCCTCAAAGTCGCTGTCCGCACGTGCTAGTCTAAGTTGGTAACTTAAGTTTGTATTCGGCGATAAAAACCGGTGGGTAAAAGGTTTTGTCTACAGTGGTCATTTTCTCATGAAAGTACTGCTCAGAAGTCGTGACGTGCATCTAAACTGAGCACTACATCGGAGGAACATGCATCAAATCCACTCCGTCCATCGGATTGTACGCCATATTTCCACCACGGATCCTAAAATAATTGAAACAAAAGATTAGGTGGACCACACAATAAGGAAAGGTATAACATCATGAGTGAAACCTCTAAATTCACGTGGTGTGGCCCACATCAGAGTTGGAAAGTTCTGATTTCCAATGAATCCATTCACCCTGGTCTAGCGCGTCAGGTGAAAAGAATGGATGGCATATGTACCCCACGGTGGACGCCACACACAATGTGTACGATTTTAACGGCTGGCGTCCCCATTTTAACTTTTCCTCGTAGTGTAGCAAATATTAATTTTGAAACGGCCTATTTTGGTTCCCTCACCAAAAAGAGGCGGCGCATCCGATGAACGGAGTGGATCTCATCCATATGGAGGAAATTTATCCACGTCAGTGAAAGTCATATCCCTTGTGACCGTGCAAATCACACAAGCGCTTTCCAGGAGAAAAGGGAAAGAAGTCGGTACTCACTACTCACTAGTCGGAAAGAACTTACTGATGAACAATTGAAAGGACTTCCTTCTTATCGATCTTTCCTCCAAGACCAGAGGCAAGATCCAACGGTCCAGCTTTCGACATCTGTCTCGCTATCTTCAAACAGTAGAATCGAGGAGAATGTAGGAATCCAGATACAGGGATGGGAGGGAGGAGAGAGCGCAGCTGCGACGGTTTTCACGGAGAGAAAAAAAAAAGGAACGACATTCTTCCGTGTTGCTCGGGTCGTTTTTTAACGAGGGTTTGCTTTTTTACTTTGGCAGCGTGTGATGATTGATACGCAATCCGTGAAATAATGTACACGTGGCATTTGTACAATGTACCTAAAATCAGACTGTTGAAGGGATTGCGTACTGAGCCAAGCGGATTGGCTGGTGTGCCACACATCACCGAACTGGCTGGTGTGTTGACGTCACCAAGTTCTGTGGGTCTCGCCTTGAGTTATGTTTTATATCCAAACCGTCCGTCCATCTGAAGATCTCGGTGTAAGGCTTGATCAAAAAATAAAACGGTCCAAAGATCAAGTGGACCACACTGAAAAAATCAGTGGGAGATTAAACATCTACCATTGATACCCTTCTGATATTTGCTTTTCCTCCTCATCAGGGTCTCTGTGACCCTACGAACAGATAGGATGGAAAATACACGCTATGGTGGGATCTATAAATGTTTTAATAGTGAGAATAATTGTCCCGCGTCTATTTTATTTTATGTGTGGTCTAATTGAGCTTTGGATATTACTATTGTTTGCATCATCCCCTAAAATGGTTTTTACAAATGAAGGAACCACATGTATATTATAAACACATCATCGTAAGGGTACGTAACTTTGATCTCCTTTGTACCGTTCATAGAGGCCGGAGCTCGAGAAGCGTCAGCACTCATATCTGCAAGCCACGTGCACACAAGGTCGAGCTCAAGTGGACCCGACCACAGTAAACAGAGACAACAATGATTTTCACCGTCGAAACCTTCACAAGGTCATTTATATGTCATCCAACTTTTTCATGAGATCACATGGACATGGATAAAGGAAAATATAAATATCCGCTTATCTAAAACTTATCTGTTCTCAACAAAATTTCAACGGCTGATGTTCAATTCACGGTCACTATGCTTCATTTTTTTTACTCAAGCCCTGGAATTATACAGTAAAATGGTTCGACAGATAGAGAAAATACGTAAGTTTCAATGCCCCACAAAGTTTAAAATACATAAATTACATTGGTAAAATGGATGGATTGAGTGGCAAAAGACATAAATTACGGAAGCGGTTGGCTGGTGTGCCTCAAGCCACCGACATGGCTGGTTGTTAACGTCACCAAGCTCTGTGGGTCCCACCATGAGTTATGTGTTATATCCAAACCGCACATCCATTTGGAGAGATCATTTTAATGCTTGAGCCAAAAAAATAAGATAAGTCTAAAGATCAAGTGCCCGACAATGCAAAAAGTAATGGGAGATTCAATGTCTACCATTGAAATCCTTTTAGGGTGACAGAAGTTTTAGATCAATATGATATTTGTATTTTCTATGCATCCCATTCTGTGTGACCTTATGAACAAATTGGATGGAAAATAAACATTATGCGGGCCCTACGAATGTTTTAACGGTTGGAATTCATTGTCACTACTTATTATTTGTGGTGTGGTCCAATTGAGATTTGGATGTGACTCATTTTTGGATTCATGCCCTAAAATGATCTCTCCAACTAGATGAACGGTGTGGATATAATAAATACATCATTTTGGGCCATGCAACTTTGATCTCCTTTGAACCGTTCGTACAACAATGGAAATTGAGGAGAATCACCGCTCTTCTCACGACAGGTACACACAGGTCGGTGGTGTTTGGTACACCGGCCAATCCGCTTCAAAAAATTACAGTGGCCCTACAAGGTTTACTCAATATGCAATCATCTTTCAGGCCATCCAACATGACCCGGCGAAGGTGTTACCCCACTCTAACAGCTTCTGCACAGGATTGAAAGAGCGGCGTGTTAGAATCACCTTAGATGGTGTTACCCGGATAACAAGGAAACGAAATGTCTGGTGGTCGGTGCTCTGTGGGCCCCACCATGATGTATGTGTTTAATCCACGCCGTACATCTATTTTTGTAGATCTTTCTAGGGTATAATACCAAAAAATGAGGTATATCCCAATCTCAAGCAGACCACATTATAGGAAACAGTGTTGAATAAACGTTGACCATTAAAAGTTTTGGATCAAGCTGATCTTTGTTTTTCTCCCTTCATCTACGTCTTTATGACGTAATCAACATATTTGATGTCAAATAAAAAGAACAGTTGGCCTTACGAAGATTTTAATGGTGGATATCCAATCACTATTGTTTTCCAGTGGTGTGTTCCGCCTGAGATTTATATCCTTGTCATTTTTCGGATCAAGCCTAAAATGATTTGTAAAAAAGGATGAAAGGCATGGATGAAACGCATACATCATGGTAGAGCCCACGGAGCACCGACTACCAGCCACCAGGCCAATGGCAGGGGGAGTAGCTTATCCGTTTCCGGATAACACCTGATCCGCTCCTTTCCGGTCCGAATTAGGATCGCCCGTGACCCCAACCGCAGAAAGTGCCTGCAACGGAAAGCTAGGTGGTGTTTGGTTTGCCACCGCCTTTTAAAGATATAACACAAAAAATAAGGCAGTTGCAAAACTCAAGTGGATCACGACAAGAAAGAGTGTCTGCCGGTAAACCAAATGTTAGAGCCACTTTGCTGGGGTACACGCCTGGCGCATTGGTGAATCAATCAGGTCCATCCATCTGCTGGGCCCTATCATGAATGGATTAAAAATCACATCTGCTAGATAACTAGATGCTTCATTATCCTTCAATTTTATCCACTACATATTCGACCGTGAACCATCTTTGTTTACCTCAGCAGATCCACCTATCAATTGATCCATATGCACGTTCCAATTGTGTGTTTTCTTTTTAAAGAGGAAGGATTTAAGTCCAACGAGTTAGACCATACGTTAAGGTTTAACGAGTAGATAACATCCATCCAACCCATTATCATGTGATCAACTCAAGGGGGATGGCGTGGTGTCAGGATGAGCAAATTACACTTATCAGGGGCCAACTTTGCGCCAGATCCTCTTTCCCTGCCTTACATAAATGTGGAAGTCATGCTTTGGCTCTCCTAACTAGGCTTTTGAATAGCCATTGAAAATCTGGATTTCTTGATCAGGGTCCTTGGAGTATGCAGGGTTCCAATGAGAGTCGAGAGATCTATTATCTCTTATCATGACATGTATAACATATAAATAAATGGTTAATCTTATGGTTTGAATGGTCCATCAAGTGATTAAAAGGTCGGTTGGTACTTCCAAAGTTTGCAATTGGTTAGTAAAAGTTTTTCAACCATTGATTTATGTTTTCAATTGTTGATTTATTTTAAATTGCACTTAATGAATATCCAAAGGTTGAAAATGAGATGATTCAAAACTTGGGTGACAAGGGCATTGCCCAATTTTAGTCACCATTAATAGTTGAGGGATAGGGACAGTAATTCTTCCAATTTAAGAGAAATGAGAGAGAGAGAGAGAGAGAGAGCTTAGACACCCCGGGGAACGTCCCAAGCAAATGACAATGGGAGAAAGAAAAAAGAAAAAAGTTCAAGAAAGGGAGGAGTAGGACATGCCTAGAGTTCTTCACATCCATTTATTGTGTGGCCCATTTCATATATGACTTAGGAGTTAAATTCGGCCTTGCCAAGATCTTGACTAGAGCTCTCCATCCCCTTCATCTTGAATAGTTGTGGGAGAGGCACCTTGTTTTACGAGATTGTTAGAAAAGGAACCTTGTTTTAGGAGATTGTTGGCGGCACACCGATGGTTCATCATCATGTATAATTTCGTTTTTGTTTTTTGTTTTTTGTTTTTTTTTTTTTAAATAGAAACTTGGTCAGATCTTAACAGGGATCTTAATCAATTAATTAATAATTGAATTTTTGAAAATCGTTCACTCCATTGCCATTATGGCCATTTTTTAGCCATCACGGGGCATTTTTTTTATTTTTTTTTTGTAATGGCCATTGCATCCACGTAACAGTATCCACTATTGTCAAGGTCACACGCTCTTGATCTCTTCATTTCCTCTTGCCTTTTAATATTCTCACAACTGTGGCTTTAAATTTTGAAAAACTTCAAATAAACTTCTTGTCGGAAGAAAATGAGTCAGGTTGCAACTTTTAATTCATCCATTAGAAATAGGTGCAAAACCCATTGGTAATTTGAGGGGAAAAGAATTCAACTCTCTTTAATAAATGGTGGTGGTGATTTGGCCGGGAAGAGCCAAATGGTTCATAGAAAACTCATGTAATTTGTGGGGAATATGATGAACTGGATGATGAGTGGTTTTTGGGGCCTTAATCTAGACCAATGGGTTTGGAGGTTTGGAAAGTCATTAGTAAGGTGGGTTGGCAATCCGGAGCTAATTCAAATATTAGAAAAGGATAGATTTAGAGCTACAACTTAGGTTTGGGTCAACCCTGACCCAATTGATGCAACCTGAATTTGGGCTGGGTTGTCATTTTCCTTGGTTGGAAAAGGCCAACCGAATTTGAATTCAGGGTGAGCAAATTCGGGTATGATTGGGAGTGACGACATCTATTTGGGTTGGGTTGGGTTAGGTTGAGTACATGGGAGTTCAGGTTGGGCACCCCGAGTTGAATTTGGGTCTAGTCGGGTTGTGGGTTGAGTCCACTTGAGATCGGCTTGGGCTCAGGTTGACCCTTAACCTGACTTAGCTTGCCCAAGTTCCATCCACCCTATGTGGGTCAACCATTTTGTAAGATAGATACAAGACCAAAAGAGAATGCTGGGCAGTTTGGGGATAACATATTCATAAGAGGATTGTAGTTGAAGTGAAGGATGTTTAGATGGATGAATGGAAAGGCGAGGAAGGACAGGGTGAGAAATAAATGCAATTGAAGGGACATCGAGTGTATAATAGGCAGTAAGATGAGGAAAAATATACTTAGATGGTTGGGTCATGTGCTACGGATACAAATTCTATGTTAGTTAGAACGAGTTAAGTTTGTGAAAGTTGAGGGCTCTAAATGGGCAAGAAAATGCTTTAAAAGGACATGGATGAAATTAGTAAGAAAAGACTGATCTATGATCTAATTAGAGTTATGGCCATTGATAAATTGGAATTATTGGAGTTGGTTGTAAGATCCTTCTACCTAAGTGCCACCTCCACTGCAAAATATACTCCCCCACTCCTATACCCGACTTTGCTGCCTCTTTAGTTTATTGTTTGTGCAACTATAGTCAGCATAAGATTTGTATAGTTGACCACAGTTAATTGGGTTAAGGCTTAGATGATAATGATAAAAAATAATAATTCAATTTGTGAGAGGTGTGTGGTTGGAAGAGGTTTCTCTTGAGGCCTCGGCTTCACCTCTGTTTGTGCCTGCCATTGCTAAGGGCCGAATGTTTTCAATAGTGTTTGTAACATAGAGCAGGCAAATAGCGTAAGCATTGCATAACATATGCTAAACTATGCCTAAAGTATAGTGCAGGTCATGTATGCTACTTGTTATCTTCCTTTCAAGCTATAGAATTTCAAGTCTTTTGGCGTGTTTTTGTTATGTTAGTTCAACACTTATAGATGGTGACGACTCATCTCATCATAAGTGACACTAAAGGATAACTATCTGGGCCATCCAGACTTAGGTCCTATTATGGATGGAGCATTGCCTGCAACCTTGACTACATGAAGTTCCATGAGCTAAGTGGGGCAATTGTGATGTTTTTGAGAAATCCACCCAATTCATCTATTTTTATAGATCTTATTAAGACATCAGGTAAAAAATAAGGCAAATCCAAGATTCAAGTGGACCATACTGGGGTCATATAAATTTTGAATCAAAATAATATGTTTGCATTTTTAATTCATCTCAGTGGGAATAGCTTAATGAACAGTCTGGATAGCATATAAATATTATATTAGACTCTTAGAAGACTTCTAGGATAGGCATTTCTTTTCCTACTTTTTCTTGTGGTGTGACCACTTGAATATTATCTGTCTTTTTTTCTTTTTTTGGCCATATCCTAACATGAATGGACAAAACAAAAGAATGAGACAGATTTCTCACAAACAGAAAGAACAGGCCCAGCTAGCTTCTCACCTGCAGTTGAGGGTTGAAAGCAATCCGCGTCTGAATTTCACCCACCTAGCTATAATCACAAATGGCAATAAAAGCATGCAAGTGTGCCCGGCAGAGTTACAACCATTATATATACTGTAAATTTGGTATGCCGATTGCTTGCCTGTACCACAGAAGTTAATTGAGGCCGTTGGCAATGTTTGTGAAAAATCCACCTCACTTATTCATTTTGCTAGTTTATGTTAGAACAGGAGTCCAAAAATGAAGAAGACACAAAACTCGAGTGAGTAGCACAGAAGTAAAGAGTAGGTGAGAAAATAATTATCATCAAAGCCTCTGGGGTTGAGAAATTTACCACTGTAGGACCCATTTATGGCCCATTTATCCGCTTAAACCCACCCCACTTTACCTGGCCATCATAAGTCCCTGCTGTACGGCCAACTTGCCAAAGGTTGAAAATGCCCCTTCATGGTCAATACAATACATTTCACGGCCAGTTCCCTCTACTTCACGGTCATTTCAATGCATGGGCCATTTTCAGCCCCATTTTCAGGTAAAATGGGGTGGGCTTTAGCCGGTAAATGGGCCATAAATGGGTCGTACAGTGGTAAATTTCTCTCTTGGGTCCTCGGATGTTCATATGCCAACCAGGTTCTCGGCCATTCTCTGCTAGTGCCTATGTTGCGTGTGGTAAAAAACTGTTTGCCTCCAAAGTCCAAACCGTTCATAAGGTCACCTAAGGATGTTTCAATGGTGGACGTTTAATCCTCACCGTTTCTTATTGTGTGACCCACTTGAAATTTGAATGTCTCATTTTCAGACCCATATTCTAATATAATTTAGAGAAAAAGGGATGGACTGGATTTCTCACAAGCATCAGAGTGGGCCTCACCTAGCTTTGCAATCCGTGTATGTAGAACTGACTTGGAATTGGAGTATGGTCAGCAGATGAAAAATCCACTCCGTCCATCAATTTCTTATGCTCACTCCGTCCTCATGATCAGTGAGATCTCTCAGTTTTCTTTTTATTCTCTTATTGTTTATCCGCTCCTGCGTGAGTGATGAAGGTTGTAAACGTTCTACTTTATAGTGGATTGTTGATCTTTTGTGGTGTGTTATTGTTGCTTTGATTTATTTTATTGCATTATTATCCCATAATTCTGGTTTGTTCTGGAGGGGTAGATCCTAAGGTTTTGTGTAAGGCCCCTAACAAAGTGGTATCAAAGCGCTAGGTTCATTGAACGGGTATGATCGGTTTGGAATTATGGAAGGTGGCTCATCAAGGATGATCAGCCTCAATGGTTCTAACTGGACCATATGAAAGGCTAAGATGGAGGACTTGCTTTATTGCAAGGATCTATATTCTTCAATTTTAGGCATATCAGCAAAATCTAAGGATATGTCTGATGATGATTGAAAGAAGTTGGACTGGAAGGCGGTTGGGTTTATTAAACAATGGCTGAATGATTCTGTATTCCACCATGTGTCTACGGAAACCTCAGCCGCTAGCCTATGGCTAAAACTACAAGGGTTGTATGAGAGGAAGACAGCCGGTAATAAGATTTTTCTGATAAGGCGACTTGTGAATCTCAAGTTCAAGGATGGTGGTTCTGTGGCCGAGCACATGAATGAGGTCAGCAATATAGTGAACCAACTCTCTTCTATGAAGATGGTCCTGGATGATGAATTGCAGGCTTTACTATTGCTTAGTTCATTGCCTGACAGTTGAGAGACATTGGTAGTGTCTCTAAGTAACTCCGCGCCAGACGGAAAGGTATCCATGGAACAGGTTACTAGTTGTCTCTTCAATGAAGAGACAAGGAAGAAGTCTCAGGGGTCTACTCAGCAAGAAGCACTTGTGACACAGGAACGGGGGAGAGGAAAGAACAGGAAGGGCGGAAAGGCCCGAGATAAATCAAGAGGCAAGTCAAGTAACAGGAAAGACGTTGAGTGCTGGAATTGTAGCAAGAATGGTCACCATAAGCATGAATGTCGTAAGGCTAAGAACGACAAGAAATGAAAAGGAAAGGAGAAGGAAGATGAATCTGATTCCACTGCAGTCACTTCAGATGGCGACGTTGTTATTATTCTTTCCACAGATCATGATGTATGTCTCACGGCTACTGGTCAGGACACCGACTGGGTGATTGACTCAGGAGCTTATTTTCATGCTACTCCATGCATGGATTTCTTCACAAGCTACAAGTCAGGTGACTATGGGACCGTGAAGATGGAAAATTCTGGCGTATCGAATATCATGGAAGTCGGTGATATTTGTGTGAAGACCGATGTGGGCTGCACATTGGTTCTCAGGAATGTGAGGCATATCTCATACCTTTGTCTCAACTTGATGTCGACGGGAAGGTTGGATGATGATGGCTATGAAAGCTGGTTTGCTGGTGGGCGTTGGAAGCTCATCAAAGGTTCGTTGATCGCAGCCAAAGGAAAAAAGTGTTGCACCCTGTACAAGGCAAGTGTCAGTGTATGCAAGGGTGGGTTGAACGCAACGGAAGATTCAGTTATTGACATGTGGCACAGGCGTCTAGGCCACATGAGTGAAAAAGGGCTTCAGCTACTAGCGAGGAAGCAGCTCCTTCCAAACGTGACAGGTATACCTCTCAAAATCTGTCTTGATTGTTTATCAGGAAAACAGCATAGAGTTTCATTTGTTAAAACTGCTTCTCATGTTAATAAAGTACATGCATTAG
Source organism: Magnolia kwangsiensis (assembly GCA_037074715.1). NCBI lineage: Eukaryota > Viridiplantae > Streptophyta > Magnoliopsida > Magnoliales > Magnoliaceae > Magnolia > Magnolia kwangsiensis. Next base: position 107,790,915 of record CM073581.1, read on the forward strand.
ATTTGGTTTATTCTGATGTGTGTGGTCCTATGAGGACAAAAACCTTGGGTGGGGTATTGTATTTTGTTACTTTTATAGATGATGCATCTAGGAGGGTTTGGATTTATGCATTGAAATTTAAGGACGAGGTCTTTGGTGTGTTTAAGTTGTTTCATGCTATGGTCGAAAGAAAGACAGGTAGATTATTGAAGTGCATCCACACTGATAATAGTAGTGAATACATCGATGACTTTCATGAGTACTGTAAGTCCCTGGGTATAAGGCATGAACAGATAGTTCCCAAGACCCCCCAGCATAATAGTGTAGCTGAGCGAATGAATCGCACCATTATTGAGAGAATCAGATGCATGATATCACATGCGAAGTTGCCCAAGACGTTCTGGGGAGAAGCAATGCACACGGCGGTGTATCTGATAAACAGGTCTCCATCAGCCCCATTGAATAAAAAAAGTACCTGAGAAAGTGTGGACTGGACAGGATCCATCGTACAATCATCTCAGGGTGTTTGGATGTAAGGCATCCGTTCACGTACCGAAGGACGAGAGGTCCAAGCTCGATATAAAGATCAGGCAGTGTGTGTTCCTAGGGTATGGTGATGAAAAGTTCGGTTACAGAGTTTGTAATCCGACTGAGAAGAAGCTCGTCAGGAGCAGAGATGTGGTTTTATTTGAAGATCAGTGTATAGAAGACATTGGTAAGCCAGAGAAGAACCAGCCTAGTTCAGGTGAGCTAGAGGACATGGATCCAGTTATTCCTTTCATGGTGCCTAATGACGGGGGAGTACAATGAGGTGTAGAGGACGAAGAGGTTCCTATAGAAGATGGACCGGGGGAGCAGCCCCCACTTGATCCACCTGTTGAGCCACAGGTGAGTAGGTCATCTAGGGACAAACAGCCGTCCAAGAGGTACTCGCCGCATGAGTACATTATGCTAACTGATGGGGGAGAGCAAGAAGATTATTCTGAGGCCCTAGCCGACGAGCATAAGGAAGAGTGGTTGAAAGCTATGCAAGAGGAGATGAAATCTTTGCATAATAACCACACCTATGACATGGTGAAACTGCCTAAGGGCAAGAAAGCTCTGAACAACAAGTGGGTGTTTAGAAAGAAGGTTGAGCAGAAGAATTCACAGACGAGTTTCAAGGCCAGACTTGTGGTAAAAGGGTTCGGTCAGAGGAAATGCATAGACTTCGAGGAGATATTCTCACTAGTGGTGAAGATGACATCCAGAAGGGTGTTACTTGGGTTGGCAACTAGCATGGATCTGAAGATAGAGCAGTTGGACATTAAAACTGCTTTTCTCCATGGTCACCTGAAAAAAGAGATCTACATGCACCAACCAGAAGGGTTCGAAGTCAAGGGTAAGGAACATATGGTGTGTATGCTGAGGAAGAGCTTGTATGGGCTGAAACAAGCTCCACGGCAATGGTACAAGAAGTTTGATTCGTTCATGTTACAACATGGGTATGACAGAACAGAATCGGACCACTGCATGTTCACGCGCAAGTTCTCAGATGGTGATTCCTTAGTTTTGCTCTTATACGTTGATGACATGCTCATCATGGGAAAAGACATCAAGAAGATTGACAAGCTGAAACAGGAGTTGGGCAAGTCTTTTGTGATGAAAGACTTGAGCCCGGCTAAACAGATCCTAGGAATGAAGATAACCTGTGATAGAAGTAGTAGGAAGCTTTGGCTGTCACAAGAGCGGTATATTGAGAAAGTCCTACAGCGGTTCAATATGAATGCAGTGAAGCCGGTCAGTACTCCACTGGATGGTCACTTCAGATTGAGCAACAGGCAATGTCCCAAGACGAAGGCAGAGGTGGAAGAGATACAGAAGATACCCTACGCGTCAGCTGTAGGAAGTTTGATGTATGCTATGATGTGTACACGCCCAGACATAGCATATGTAGTTGGTATTGTCAGCCGGTATCTTGCCAATCCTGACAAAAAATATTGGGCAGCGGTGAAGTGGATACTGCAGTATCTAAGAGGCTCATCCAAGTTGAACTGATGCTATGGTGACGGTAAACCTGTGTTAGAGGGCTACACAGATGCAGATATGGTAGACGACATAAACTTCAGGAAGTCTACATCGGGGTTCATGTTTATGCTTGTAGGGGGAGCGGTTTCTTGGCAGAGCAAGCTACAGAGGATCGTAACATTGTCGACACAGAGGCCGAGTACATTGCAGTCACAGAGGCATGTAAAGAGATGCTTTGGATGAAGAGGTTTCTACAGGAACTTAACCTGAAGCAGGAGGAGCACGTGGTCTATTGCGATAGTCAGAGTGCAATACACTTGAGCAAGAATCTAAGTCAGCATTCCAAGTCGAAGCATATAGAGATTCGGTATCACTGGATCAGGGATACTTTGGAACAGAAGGTGTTACACCTTGAGAAGGTCCAGATGGACGATAATGGGTCGGACATGATGACCAAGGCTTTGCTCAAGGGCAAGTTTGAGGTTTGTAGAAACCTGGCTGGCTTGAAGAAGGTGAATTCCTTCTGAGTCGGAAAGGGGGAGATTTGATAGGGTTTTTCCTCCTCAATTTAGAGGAGATACGGTGCAGTGGTTGAAATTTTGGAGGATTTCATCGTTCTGCTCGACCGGTCGTAGTTGGTCTTCGACCAGTCGTGGGTTTGAGCCCTAGCGCGACTCAAAATCCAGCGAGTTGTTGCTAATTTTCTCCGCGGTCTACGACCAGTCGTGGGTAAGCTACGACCAGTCGTAGGCAGTTAGGACCAGTCCTGAAATTTTCAGGACCAGTCCTAAGTTACGCAGTTTTTACGAAAAATTGCGGATTTGAGTCCTTTCACAATAGGGATGCGGAAAAGAGTTTCCTAAAACTATATAAAAAAAGGTCTCTAGAGTTTTTTTAGGGTATGAAAAAAACACAAGAGGGTTTCTTCAAGGCTTTGTAAGGGTTTTGTTAAAGTGCTTAGGGTGTAAGAGAGAGAGAGAAAGCTTGTGGAAGGTAGTCGTCGTCTCAGCCCTTCTACGTCCTCGTGATCGGTAAGATTTCTCAGTTTTCTTTTTATTCTCTTATTGTTTATCTGCTCCTGCGTGAGTGACGAAGGTTGTAAACGTTATACTTCATAGTGGATTATTGATCTGGACGAGGTCCCGTGATTTTTACCTCTTTGAGAATTTTCCACGTAAAAATCTCGTGTGGTGTGTGATTGTTGCTTTGATTTATTTCATTGTATTATTATCTCATAATTCTGGTTTGTTCTGAAGGGCTAGATCCTAAGATTTTGTACAAGACCCCCAACAGTCCAAACATTACATAGATTTAAAACACAGGTGGACGTATGCCACACGAAACAACGCAAACGCCGGCCATTGGAAACTTTGTGGGCCAGATAAGGATGGTATGTGTTTCTACGGTTTATCCTAGTGATGATAACATCATGAACGGAATTTGGATGACATATAAACATACCATACAGTTTATCCTAATCCTAGTGATGATAACGTGATGAGCGGTTTGGATGTCATATAAACATACCATACGGTTGATCCTAATCCAGTGATGATAACGTTATGAACGGTTTGGATGTCATATAATATAAGCGCACTATACAGTTTATCCTAGTGGTGATAAGTGATAACCTTACGAACGGTCTGGATGTCGTATAAAAATCATGTCGGCCTTGAGGAAGGTTTCAACGGTGGGCAATTCCATTCTCACTGTTTTCCGTCGCGTGGATTTTGAATTCGTGTCCTATCATGAGCTTGAGAAACTGATGGACGGAGTAAATTTCTCACCGGAATTTGTGGACCCCACATAGCTTCCGACCACAGGAACTTCGTGGGGGCGGGCGGGCACAGGCAATTCGCGCCCCCTGGAATCAAGCTTTTATGAAAGAGGCTTTCGAAAGCCCTAACATTCCACCGCAAGACACCTCCGTCCCCCAAAAAAATCGGTGATTCGATTTTCTCGGTCCATAAGTCCATTAACGAGGCAATTAGAGGGGAGCAATCGGCCATTTGAGAAGATACTATAACTGAATTTTCATCGGTATTGGAAACCGACGAAAGGAGAATTTTGAGATTCCCCCATTTACATCCGTACGGCCGTGGAGCTGAAGATTTTGATTTTCCAATTGGTTTAAAGCTAAAAAGAGGTATGTTTCTTACTGTTAATGTCTGTTAACGAGTTTTATTTCATTTTAATTGACTTTTTAATTTTCTTTCCAAGTTTTCCTTTTTGGGAGGCTGGCTCCTATGCAACGTTGAAGAATAAGCTTGTTCGGCAACTGTTTCTTCTGTGGGAATTACTGTGGTGTGTGTATGGCATGTGATCAAACCCATCCAAGCCATCATGTGGGCCACCACGTTATGGTGGTGCTTTTTGAGTGGATGTGTATTGTTTTCTATGCATAGCTCATATGATTATTGGAGTTCTGATTTCCTTTTCTAGTGGGTGGCTGTCCATTGTTTCTATGTCGTGGCCCGGTGTCCAACCTGTTTAATCCAGCAGGGTTTACCAAGCATCATGTGGGCCACCATGCTAAGGTTGATGGTGAGAATCAATTGTTTTCTATGGTGTGGCCCATTCTCCACCTGGTGATTGGATAAGTATACCATCATCAAAGCTGTGTTTACTTGATGCGCAGGTTGGATGCCATACATAGTTGCACACGATGGGCCCCACAGTCAATTGCATAACTTCTAGTACATGTTTAGTAATCTAGTGCTACATGTTTAGTCGTCTAGTGATACTTGACTACTTGTCCTTTTTTCACTAGAGATGCGAAAAAAAAGAAGAGAAGAAGTGTTTATATTTGTTTATGTTAATGCCATGTCTTGTTATTTTCAATAAACTAATAATATATAACTTCTCTTGAACATGCTTTCACTTGAAAAATGTAGTGTGCTTTTCTTTTTCTTTTTTTTTCCTTTCTTTCTTTCTTTCTACGCCCTTGTTTTATTTTTGCTATTTTTTGTATTTAATTTTACTATTTTCTGGTTCAAAGTGGTCTTAGTTTTGAAGATTAATCTTTCTAAAAGTGAGTTTTTAGGATTAATCTTTCAAGGGAGGATTCTACTCATCTGGCTGACTCTTTTGGGTGTGGTGTGGGTTCCAAGGTATTCCGTATCAGTAATGGTGCCCGTAACAGTCACCAGTGTTCGAAATCTCGATATTGCGTTACATATTGCACACTCGGGATATGGATACATATCAGTTATCACATGGGATATATGGGTTGTATCGTTATGTATCATTGTTGTTCGAAACATGGGAAAACATTGGGAAATTGGTCAAATTTTTCAATGAAACTTCAGCAATTGTTAAAAAAGTCATCAATACTCACTTATAAATCAAAACATTACAAAAAAAAGTGCCCATAATAGGTTTTCTTTGTATGGGGTCCTAATATATGCGCCGTCTAAATGAATTGATACAAGTATATTCATATAATTTATAAATGTAAGAAGACGCATGGAAACACAAGCAATACATTCAAAAATAACAGAAGAATCAGTAGATGTGAGATATATTCCACTATTTTGTACATTTCGTATCGCATAGGTGGGGTACAAGATATATTGTGGGATATATCAGCCGATATCGTCGATACTTAAAACACTAACGGTCGCCACCATCACCGATACGGGTATCAGCCGTAATGATCGTTACGACCCCCATAACAATTGAAAAAAAAATGGCTAAAAAATGTGGAAAAATATCAAAAAATTCAGAAGAATGTAAATATTCATATTTTTGTTTTGAACATGTTTATGGTATTGTCACAATCAATCCTTTGGTGAGAGTGTTGTATCAGGTTGTTTGGTGAATCTATGAACATGGTTATATGTCTCTGATATTTACATGTTTGATTTTAACAATATTCATATTTTTGTTTTGAACATGTTTATGGTAAAATCAAACATACATGTTTGATTTTATGTTTGGATACAAAGATTGCAACCGATTTGCAAGAAATGGGGAATTTATTTATTTTTTTCAATTTTCCACAACTCAGCCCATCTGCTTCAAATCTCAAAATCGAAGCTCCCAATAAAGATGAAAAATCATGGATTTGTAACAATTTGCCTCTAATTTAAAATGATTAACAAAAAAAAGGATCGAAAAAAAAAATGTTCATCGGATCGAGCATGTGAGATATATTCCACTATTTTGTACGTTTTGTATCGCACAGGTGGGATACAAGATATATTGTGGGATGTATCGGACGATATCGTCGATACTTAAAACGCCAACGGTCACCACTATCACTAATACGGGTATCAGCCGTAACGATCGTTATGACCCCCGTAACAATTGAAAAAAAAAATTGCCCAAAAAAATGTGGAAAAATATCAAAAAATTCCAGAAGAATGTAAATATTCATAATTTTGTTTTGAACATGTTTATGGTATTGTAACAGTCAATTCTTGGTGAGAGTGTTGTATCAAGTTGTTTGGTGAATTTATGAACATGGTTATATGTCTCTGATATTTACACATCACAATCAAGCATTAGAACTGGAACTTAGAAAGAGGCATAAATATTACTTTTTTCAATTTTTGAAAAAATAGCCCTTTGAGCTTCTATTCGTTTAAATTGCTTCAATCTATGGTTTTTATCCTGGAATCTATAGTAAGAGTGGTCAAAATCTGCTGTAGAATAATATAGGAGAGTTTTTGGAATGAGAAAAGTGAAAAAATTATGAGAAAAATAGATTTAAATAGAAAAAGTTATTATTTTTCAACAATTACGGGGATAATGGTTGTTATGCCACGTAACGGCCGATATGGTCCCAAAAAATATATCTGCCCTGTTTCACCCCCATGTCGCGTAACGGTCATTGCCGTTACCTATATGTATCGGCCTTTACGGCCGTATTGTAACGGATACGGAACAACTTGGTAGGTCCCTCCCTACTACCTATCTTGGTCTCCCCCTTTGTGTGGGGAAACCTATCTTGTATCCTTGGGATAAGATCATTGAACATATATAGATTATTCTTTTTGTTAGGGGACATAACTACTTTGATTAAGGCCTCTCTCTCCAATATACCCCTTCATTAAATGTCTCCATTTCATTGCCCGAAATCAGTTCTCCCAGATCGATAAGCTCCAGAGAGTCTTTCTTTGGCAAGGGGGATCCTCTAGGAAATTCTCACTTCTTAATTGAAAGGAGGTTTGTTCTCCTCTTTTTGAGGGGAGATCGGGTATAAAGTGGCCAGATCTAGTTAATGAGGCTCCCCTAGGTAAATGGGTATGGAGGTTTGGTCGGGACTAGGGAGGAATCGAGCCTTTGGAGGTCGATTATTGTTACTAAATACGGTTTGGCTCCCTGTGGTTGGTGCACTAAGCCTTCTTCCCTGTATCGTTCCCTTTTCCTTTGTAAAGAAATTGTTAGGACCGCCCCTGAAGTTTTTTATAGCCTAGGTCTTATTTTGGGGGATAGGAAGAGAATAAAATTTTGGTTAGTCTCTTGGTGTGGTGGCTCTCCCCTCAGTTCTGCCTTTCTAGCCATGTTTGTCCGTTGTCCTGTGGAGGATATTTTCGTGGCTAAGTGCTTTTCTAGCCAAGTGGAGGGAGGAGTCTGGCTCCCTTCGTTTAGGAGAAATCTCTCGGATTCTAAAATTCTAGACTTGTTTGCTCCTATCTCATTTACATGGATTCATTCCCTTTCTGGGTTCAGAGGTTATTTCGTTTGGAGCCTAGCTAGCTTAGGTTCCTTTTGGATGTGTTCCCCTCGCGTCTCTTGCCTCTTTCATTAGCTGCTGCCATTTGGGAGCTGTTTGGTTCTACAAATTCCTCCATAAGTGGCAACCCTTGCGTGGTTGGTTGGGAAGAAGTGGGTCCCTTTTTTTTCGAAGATTAAGAAGTGGGCCCTTATTGTTGATAATTTGCTGAAAAGGGGAATGATCCTAACCAATGTGTGCCTCATGTGTGCTTCCAAGATGCTGAATCGATTGACCATATTGTTCTTTCATTGTCAAAATCCGGTCGCGAATCCTAGCTCTTGCGGTAGTTTCTTGGGTGATGCCCTCCGTAGATGGCCTCTTTTGCTTGTGGCATGTGGAAGCTGGGGGGATCCTTGGTAGGAAAAAGTACGGAATTATGCTCTTAGTTGCTCTTTAGGCGATTTGGGTTGAAAGGAATAATCATTGCTTCTAGAATTCGAAGGTCTCTTTAGTGGGGGTGTTCAACAGGGTTCTGATGTTGTTTATGGATTGGGTGCGTTGAGTTTCCTTAGTAGGGGTCTTCCCAGCCTTGGGGCTCATTTCGTTTTATTTTAGCTCTCTCTCTCTCTCTTTCATTTCTTTTGGTTGTCTTTTTTTTTTTTCCTGCTTTGGCTTTGCCTAATAAATTGATTAATCTTTCAAAAAAAAAAAAAAACTATTTACCATTTTTCCTATTATTTTAATTAAAAAGTAGGAAGTATCATGTAGCTCACACTACACAATATAGAGGAGTGGACGCTACGCCATACGCCTTTTAAAACACTACTAAGGATGAACAAGTCAAAGATGTTCTTGATGTTGCGAGTGGTAGCCTAGTTTGGAAAATGAGACTATGGAGAAATCTTTCTAGTGAGGAATCAGTCCTAGTTGTGGATCTTTTGGGTAAGTTGAGTGTGGTTAAAACACTACTAAGGATGAACAAGTCACAAATGTTTTTGATGTTGTGAGTGGTAGCATAGCTTGGAAAATGAGATTATGGAGAAATTTTTTTAGTGAGGAATCAATCCTATTTGTGGATCTTTTGGGTAAGTTGAGTGCGGTGCATATTGATTGCTCATATGAAGATGGGAATATTTGGAGGTGGTTAGCAAATGACTAGTTGGTTAGATCTTTCTTCTCAATTCGATGGCTCAAGAGGAAGCCTCTCCTCTTACTATAGTCTAGAGCCCCTATGCCCCCAAGAATTAAGGCTTTTGCTTGGATTGCAAGGAAAAAATAAAATATTGACTCTGGATAACTTAAAGAAGCACAATATGACTTCCCCAAATATGTACTTTATGTGCACGAATGAGAAGGTATCTGTTGACCATCTTTTTATCCAATATATAGTGCCCAAAGAGACATGGGTCTTTTCCTTGGATCTTTGGGACCTCTTGGGTGTTCAATCATTCTATTAGGGAGCTGTTGATGGAATAGCATTGTCGGTAGGGGTGTCAATGGGCCAGGCTCGGGCTGCATAATCAGAATTTTGAATAGGGCCAGCCGACGGCCTGACCCGAAATAATTCAAAATCTAGGTTGAGACCTACCCCAGGCCTAGCCCATTGACAACCCTAATTGTTAGTTGTTCACTTTTTGGGTATAAAGGAGATTATGTGCACTCAGGGAAGCTTTTCCATGGGGGGCTGCCCACTAGGCATCCCTGATGAATATTTTGACCGTTTGATGGCTGACACGGTGTCGGCGATGGATATATGCATAGAGTAATGATATATAGGACTAGAATTTACTCAGATTTTGATGTGATGAGATCTAGATACCCAGCAAGTCACAAAGCATACGTCCTTCGCAAACCTAGAATGCATATGCATGTGTGCTTAGTTGACACGGGTAATAGCTATGTAGGCCCAAATTTGAAAATTCTAGATCTAATAGAACCCAGAGTTAAGACCTCCATGCCCAAACCTTGCGGAGGGGTTGAGAAGAGAAGGTAATGATGATATGCATGTTGTCCATAACACCTCCATGCAGCATGCTCGTATCCTTGGACGCTGAGCCCCCCCTACGGTTTGGTTTTGGGTTGCATACTACCTTTCACGAGATTGATAGAACAACTCAATTGAGCACTGTTTTGGAGTCGCCACTAGCCAAAATAAAGGCCCTAGAATCCACAGTTGGCTAGAATCGCTTTGAGGTCGGGAAATCCAAAGGATTCCTGACTCGAGTGACTCTTGGATAAGTCTGCGCCATAGATTCCGGGTAGGGGTCTTGGTTACAGAAAATGAAGAGGTTATGCACTCTTTTACTGCCCGTGTAAAACACGGTCTCTACTTTGCCATGGTGTACACTTTCAAAGGGGATTTGCGGAACTTCCAATAAAATACCAAGCTTTAGATATCTAACTATGAAAGGTAAACTGAAATCGAAACGAAAATGATAGAAAAGAGTTTTCTGATGAAAGTACGGAACTAAAAAAGAACAAAGAACTTTTGGTTACTCCTTTAGATCACACGTTTTCTGATATGGAAGATCCCCTCAAGAGAGGCAACTATAGAGCATACTTTACGTGATGTCAGCGTAGAGCTTACTCGCAAGTGTTCAAAGCATAAACAATAAAAGTTTTGTCGGGGTGTACGGACTGGAAAAAGGGTAGACCGAGAATACAGGCTTTGGCTTTGATATTGAAATGGAATAGAAGAGATTGAAAGAATAAAGAGAGATCGAGAGAACAAAAGCCTCTATCTCGAACTCTCTGTCTCTACTTTTCTTTTCCTTTCTCTGTCTCAAACTCTGCCTGAGTCTGATTGCCCTCCTTTTCTACCCCTTTTGTAAGTGTGGGGGTCCCTTTTATAGGCATTTGGAGAGGAAAACGTAAGGCTAAATTGGCAGGTTCGGTTTGTCCAAGCCCGAGTTAATCGTGCTAACTCATCATGTGAGTTTAGGTTCAGCATAACTGAAGCACCGTTGAAGAGATAAGTTCAGACGAACCACAACTGGAGTGCAGTGATTGGGCCAGCAGGCAGAAACCCGAAGCCGGCTCTGCACAGAGCCAGCTGAAGCACAGCCGGCTTTGTGCAGAACCACCGTAGCACAGCCGGTTCTGATCAAACCTGGCTGCCATGCAGCCAGGCTCTTGTCTAGTGGTCCCTGGTCCAGTTTGGCCTGATCCGGCCCATCTGGTGTCTGTCTAGAGTGTTTTTAGCTACGCGTTTCACTCTGATCGGGGTCCCACCATAGTTACAAAACCACATGGTCATGTTTTGATAGTGGGGTGTCTACAGAGATCTTTGGAAGATGGCACTCTTTGGGGTCCTTGGGTTTGTGGAAGGAAAGGAGTAGAAGAATCTTTAAAGGTAAAGCTTTGCTGATTGATCTGTTAAGAATTTTGGCAATGATTGCTTGTTTTACTCTCATTGGCTGATGAAAGGATCATTTGTTGCTGGCCGCCTTTTTCCTTTTGTTTTAATAATATCTGAGTCATTTTTCAAAAAGAAAGAGAGAAAGAAAGAAAGAACGAAAAGAAGAAGAAGAAGAAAAGTTCATGTATCATAGTGAAAGGAATGATTGTGCCAAGATGGAAACCATGTAGTGGAATTCAATCAATCAATCAATGATTGACGGCTGGCTAATCGGATGCTAGTGTTTGGCCATAGATGGCTCCTTCCCAACTAAAAGATCTAATTATATAGAAACAATTTAGAATGCCACTCTCACATCTATTATAAAATTTAGATATGATCTTTCAATAATAAAAAATGAAATTCAGTTATAGAGATGCAACTTATGATAGTGAGAAGCTAACTGTAACTAAGGGCAGTGTTCCTGGTACCATGAGGGTTGCCACGAGGTCAAGTGTTTCAATGTAAGTGTATGTGGTGTCAGGTTCTACGTTTGGAATTGCAGACAAGGGGGCAGAAGATGAGCTGAAAGGTTCAAAGCACTTGCATGCTGCTTTTCTGTTACAAGTGGTGAGGCTCCCGTTTTCACTACCAAGCTAAACTTGTTGGCCAAGTTAGAGTCTTGCTCAGGCAGAATTGCAGAATAAAAGAAAGAAAAGAAACTTGGCAAAACTGTTGCAAGTAGCATGCAGCCTGAACTGAGCAAGCTGGTTATGTAACTGACAACAAGACTGATAAAGAGACCCTAAGGAGGAGGCAAATTATGTTAAGTCTCTGCAAGCCCAGTCTCACAGATAGTCTTCTCTTCTTCTCTCTGAAAGCTCTCTCTGCAGACATATGGAGATAGTAGTCTTGATTTTTCCAACTAATGTGCTTTTTTCCATGTGAGAGGCTCCAAGAGATGGGGATCTCTATTGGACATTGATGTTGTGGCATATGGCTTCAATTTTGTAGGCTTGGATGAATGAGAAGCTGCATTCTCAGACCGCGGATTTGCTAGTCTCTGAGGGATATTTATCAAATCAGCATTCGATCTTCGATCAGCTTTGGATGGAAAGTGCAATGCCGTTGAGGGCTACCTCCTGGGTGAGATCTTAAAAGATCCATTGAGATTCTGCCTCATCTGAAGTTGCAAATCCCCTTGGATCAAAAACCTCTTCAAATGACTGGATATGCCATTGCCAACGACTGTTTGTGAATTAGCCTATTCAGAACCCCTTCAGGCAATGCCCGTTGAGAGATCTTGGACTTTGCTGCCATGGATAAATCCAGCTGGTATGAAATGAAGGTCCCTGGCCTCTGAGTGCCCGTTTGGCTGGGCAGATTGGAAGGGATTGGATGGTATTGGAAGTTAAATCCCGGGATTGGCCGGGTGTGCCAGACAGACTGGGTGACCTGATCCTGGGATATAGCAATCCCATGGATCTTAAGACAATCCACTGACAACACCATCATTACCTTTAAATCCCATCCAATCCACCCTAATCTGTTCAAATTTTCCTGGGACGTGTTTGGTTCGAGGGATTGGAAGGGATGGAAAGGTTTAATCCTGGGATTGGCCGGGCGTGCCAAACAGACTCGATATAGCAATCCCGGGATATAGCAAGCCCATGGATCTTAAGACAATCCACTGACAACACCATCATTACCTTGAAATCCATGCCATCCACCGTAATACCATTCAATCCCTTCCAATCCACCCGGCCAAACGGGCCCTGATGCTGCTGCTTTGGTTCAACGTGGGTCTTTGGCTGTGATTTGTGAGGGTTTGTGATGAAAAGTTTCAGTCTAGAATGTGCTTCATGCTACCTCGATAATGCAAGTATCTTAACATTCTTTGGTGTAGCTTTTTGACACAATTCAGACAGGTGGTTTTCTAAGTTAGAACTTGCAAAATTGAAAGTAAACCTCATAAAAAGACTGCGAGGCATGGGTACTGGTTTTGATGTATTTGGGTGAAGTCATTGTTAAGGGAATGATGCTAATGATACTACTATGCTTGAAAACCATTTTAAACAGAGGTATAAAATCAAAGGCCATTAATATTCTGTAGTGGTAATCATGGCTTTCCTCATGCTGTTTGGATTCAATTGTCTATTCCCACTTTTGGACCTCATCCCTGAATGTTGAATAAAAAAAGATGACCTGGACAGCTTCCTTTCTCCATGGCAAGGATTGAATGATCTCTGGACATGTAAGAGAATTCTGTAAATAATCAGGGCTTTCCTTTTCAAATCTATTTCATGCTGTTTGTATTCGATTGTCTATTCCCTCTTTTGGATCTCATCCCTGATTGTTGAATAATAATAATAATAATAATAAAAAGATGACCTGGACAGCTTCCTTTCTCCATGGCAAGGATTGAATAATCTCTGGACATGTAAGACAATTCTGTAAAGAAAGAAAGAAAGAAGAAGAAAAAAAATCCTTAAATCTAAAAGCCACTTACATTTAAATGAATAAAGAATGAAAAGTAAAGGGAAACTATACCTGTCCCTTTGCAGATATTATTTTAATTTTCAGTTTGAATCAACTACTATTTAAAGATTCTTATAATTTTTGGGATTTTTGTACAAGAGATACTACCTTTGACTAATATCGTTTTCTGGGGTTGTTATTTTTTTTTTGAAAGATCACGCAAATTATATTAAAAAAGAGGAAAAAATAAAACACAGAGGAGAGCTTAGCAGGCCTGCCGAGAGGGCAGACAAAGCTAAGCTCGAAGAAAAAGAAGGTCATAATCCTTCCAAGGAATCTACATGAACAGCCCATTCCAGAATTAGCCGCTTGGCTTTGGAGGAGACAACATAAGCCAGATTAGCAGTATTCCTGAAGCATCTACCATTGCGTGTGTCTATATATCATTTTCCAGGGTTGTTATTGTGTGTGTCTAGATATACATATATATTTACATATAAACTTTTTCATTGATTTAACATCTGGCTTGATTTTGTTTTCTTTTGATTTAGTGAATTGTGGTCTATTGATAGAAACGAAATGCACTGATAAAGAACTCTGTTGACAGAACTGATTGGGCTCATCGATACGGAGTACTGAAAGCCGGTGAGAGAGATGGACAATGCTAGTGACTTCACCTTTTGTCAGGCAAGTTTGTTTTTTCATTCCATGGAATGGCAAGTTGTAAGGCACACATATATGTGTTGTGCATGTTTATATCTTAGGTCTGCTAATCCCACAAGCATGAATAGGGCGTCCCATCTGCATGCCATGATGTGCCCATGCAACACATGGGTGTGAGTTCTAAGCTGTCCATCTGGTAGGTCCCACTGTTTGGATGCTCTAGCAAAAAATCAGGCTGATCCACTGATCAGATGGGCTGCAGGTTTATGAATCAAATGGAGAAGTAAAGAGAAGATTTAAGGGTTTTCAAGCCATCAGGTTGTTTCTAATATCGAGGCCAAGTTGATGAATAGACCAGCCTGATTTTTTGGCCAGGGTATCTGCCACTCCTGTGCCGTGTGGCACATGCGGTAGCATGTAGACAGGCTGCCTTATAGACATGTGTGGGATTAGTAGAATCTCTTGAAAATTATATGAATCAATGGAATATGTGGTACAGTTTCTTAAAAACGTCCAGGAGTGTCTGTTTAGGTTGATCCGAAAATAGATGAAGCCGATTTGGAATCTCCAAGAAGCATCCCTAATATTGGTGCGATCACAATCGAAGATGGCCTTTCGACTGGTACAAGCGTTAATAAGATCGATGATTCCCCAGGGAAGGATGGCTCATTGGATGGGGCCACATCCAAGAGGTCAGCAGCTATTGATTCGGTGCCTCCAAAATCCAAAATAAGTGAATTTTCGGAACCAGGAAATTTTGGAGATGATGTCAATGGTTCACAAGAACAGAAGATTGTGCCAAGAAAGCCTTCTGTGCGGGTAAAAATTCCCTTTGAGAAAGGGTATAGCCAAATGGACTGGCTAAAGATTACTCGGACACATCCTGACCTTGCAGGTACTTTATGGACTTCTCTTGCTATTATTTATTTTTTATTATTATTATTATGAATTTTAGGGTGTGTTTGAATTTGCCATTGAATTGAATTGCAGTAACTAGTCTATAAAAGTGGAATTGACATATTGCTAAAACTCGAAACCCGGCCAAGTCAACTCGACTCAGCCAGATTTTGAGCCGTGTCTGTAGTACATGGGGATGGAGTACCCTCGACCTCTTTCAGAGAAGCAAGAGCACTGAACCGACTAAGTTATGCAACAATTAGTTACGAGTCTGTAGTAGATGGGGCTGGTGTACCCTCAGGCCTCAACCTCTTTCAGAGAAGCAAGAGCACTTAACTGACTAGCTATGCAACAATTAACTGCTTCTTTTCTTATTCTAATCTATAATACTTTATAAGATAACTAATCTAAATATAGTTATTGACTATCACATTGAGTCAGATTGAGTTTTCAAGTTTTTAAACTATGGAATTAGCTAAATTGCAGTTTCCTCGTCATTCATATTGAGGGTCCAGGCTCCAAATTGCAGTTATGTTACGTTCAAGTTGGATTTCAAAGTAATGCAACTACAAATTTGAGGCCATCACTCACTAGGAAAAAACAAATTATTGGTTGTTGTCATTTTTTCACTAGTAAAGTGAAGTTTTGTGGTTCAAATTTGAGGCACCACCTTTTTATGGATACTAAAATACATCAATGATTGTTGCCATTTTTCGTGATTGAAGTGAATATTTGTGTTTCAATTCACTTGTGCAACCACACAACCTTAGACAATTGCATACATGGTAGATGAACAGCCATTTAATGAATGAAAAGGTCGGTGTTATGTTTGAACACGAGCTGCTGCTACACTCTTTAAATTTGGAGGTTTGGAATTGATGCTTTTGGAAGTAACGGTTGATGCATCATGCACCTTTATGAAGAGCAAATGTTCGAAGTGTTTTTTTTTCACTTGGTTCAAAATGAGGAAGTAGCACCCAACTTTCAGTTACTTTTCTTTCAATCTCAACTGAAAGTAAAGTGATATCGGTTCAGAACCTGGTCATTCAATGTGAATAGTGACCAAAAACTGCAATTTGGTTATTTCTGCTTCATTATACAATTGTAGTTGCGATCCAATATGTGCATCCAAACATGACTTCAGGTAAGATGCCAACCCAATGTTTTCTGTTGGTTTGATGCATGGTCTGTTTCAGGACTAAAAGGCCAATCAAATAAAAGGTTCATTTCAATGGAAGAAGTTAAGCAGCACAAGACAGAGGGCTCTATTTGGACGGTTTTAAGAGGTCGTGTCTACAATATCTCGCCCTACATGAAATTTCACCCTGGAGGTAATGAAGTCTTTTTTGGGCCCTTTTTTTGAACAGTTGAGTGTTATTTTTTTGAGCTATTTGCTTCTCAAATTTACACATTTCGTCCAAATGCTGCCCTTTATCGACAGTTAACGTATGTGCTCATCATCATCATCGTTTTATCCCAATTAATCGGGGTCGGCTACATGAATCTTATTCCACCATTCTACTCCATCAAAGGCCGGGTCTTTTTTTAGACCATAGGTCATCAAGGCTTTTTCTTATTGCCTCCATCTACGTCTTTTCAGGCCTTCCCCTTGTACTCTTAGAGCCTTCAACTTGTACCAACTCACTTCTAAGTTTACCTCATCTTATTACCTATTGGTGCTACTCCTAAGTTCCCTCGAATGCATTCATTTTTAATTCTCTCCTTCCTCTTCTTCCCACTCATCCATCTCAATATCCTCATTTCAGCTACACTCATCCTATGAACATGTTGTTCTTTAACTACCTAACATTCTATCCCATAAAGGATGGTGGGTCTTATAGCTCTCCCATGAAATTTCCCTTCCAGTTTGAGTGGTATGATGATCACATAAAACTCCAAAGGCACATCTCAATTTCTTTCACCTATCTTGAATTCTATGGGCAACATCCTTTCAATCTCTCCACTCTCATGAGTTTTTTTTTTGAGAGAGGATAACAAATTTATTAAGAGACCCGCTCCAAAGCAGGAAAAGAATACAACCCAAACACAAAAATAAAACGAGCCAGTTTTGCAGCCATGGCTGCATTTACATAAGACTGCCCAATCCAAAACAAGACCATTAATTTTCCTTATAACCTCAACCATGACTGTGCATTCATTCCGAAAGTAATGTCCATTCTAAGCTCCCCAAATAACCCAAAACATGGCCATGATGATCAAACTCCACTTAGCTTTCCCAGCTTTTCCTACTTCTCCCCCATGCCAAGCCCACAAGGTCTCCACTTTCATGAATAACTGACCCAATGTATCGAAATTTCTAGTCCCTTGCCAGGCTTTGGAACATGAACATTTTTTTTTGTGAATACCTTGTACACTCTCATTCCACCACTAAGTTTTCTTTATGATTGGCTTTTCTGTCTAGATACCCATAAAACATCTTTTGCCTTTTTCCTAATGCACCCAGCCATCTCTTTTCACATAACATATACTTCAGCCTCAACATTCCACTTTCCTTTTTTCATCGATTTATCTCTAAATAACATTGCTTTCTCTTATTTCAAATTCCACCTAGTTTTTGACACCCATCTTTTAATGCAAAGATCCACCTACTATATATGTTATTGTTTGTATAGCCTTAATCAAGATCTCTATCACTTTTTTCCTTTTCTTTCCCTTTTTTTTTTTCTCTCTATTCTATGAATTGTTGACTCGGGTATTTCTTTGTCTGTATTTTCTTTCACATGGATGACTTGATTTCTAGGCTCTGTTGGCCAATGTTCTAAAGGTGAAAAGGGTAGATGTTGCCTGGAACTTTTGGCTGATTAAACTCTCCCTCTCTCAGGTGTTGATATGCTCATGAAGGCGGCGGGAAAAGATTGTACGTCATTATTTGGTATCCTTTGTCTGCTCTGAGTCTGAGTCTCATTGGCCCTAGCATCATAGATTTTTGTCTCCAAGCCAAATCTCTTCATATTTTATAGAGGCCTGATTTCGGAGCTTGGTAAATATTTGGGTGGAAAATATTTTACAAGAAAATGACGTTTTCCCTGATTGGTAGTTCACTTTCTACCAGAACATTTTCAAAGGATGTATTTTCAAAGTCCTATAAAAATTCCCCGGCCCCCTTTTTTTTTTTTTTCTCTTTTTTCTTCTTTTTTTTTTTCTCCAAATGCTTTCTTGGAAAATAACTTTCAAAGAAAATATAACCATTCCCTGTTATTTTCCACTCTCCCAAACTTGTTTTTATCTCCAAATGCTTTCTTGGAAAACCACTTCTAAAGAAGACGTCATTCTCCCCTTTTATTTTCCAAGCTCCCAAACAAGCCCTAAAGAAAATTGAAAGTACCATTTGGAGCTTTTTCCTTACCATCAGTCCCAGGGATCATTTTAGTGTTTTGATGTTACTGCATGCGCACCTACACACTGGCGCACATGTGCCAATTCATAGTTGTTCATCACCCCAGTCATAAAAATAGGCTAGTCATTCATCAGCCGGGTCACATCTGTTGTTGAGTGTGGATGACTGGCCATTTTTTTAACTGCCCATTTTCGGGCATGCAGCCCCACCAGATAATTAGGCTGGCGCATGTGGTGTTAGCAAAACCCTGTATGCAGGAAATGGGATCCTTAGTTTTCTATTCTAGATAAATACCATGCCTGGGTGAATGCTGATTTCTTGCTGGAGAAGTGCCTGGTGGGCATTCTAGATGATAGCCGATGAAGGACAGCCACAGATCATGAACATCACTGGCCCAGTGATCAGTGTACCATTGTCTTCCAATACAATCAAACTCATCCACATGCACAGGCGTAATAACCATATATGCTGCATGAATGTCGCGACATATCTTAGTCTGTGCAAAATGTTAACAATTAACAAGAAGTTATAAATGCGCCGTTCAAGATTGAGGGCGTCTTATTTGCCAGTTTTTGGCCATCAAATGAAACTGATCATGGCCCAATTTGTGGGTAGTTCGGTCTGTACCTATTTAGTTGCTGTTCCATTCAACAATGATGATTTTCTTTTTTCTTTTTCTCTCCTTTTTTTCCCTTCAATTTCCCCTCCTTCGGTAGGTAAGCTGGGCTTGAACCCAAGACTTCAATGTTGAGGCAGAGGGAATTTTAACAATGAGCCACTTGAAGGGCTTTCAGGAAATGGCCTGCTTCGGGCAGTGTTTGGGCTGAAATACTGATTCTGAGGCTGGGTTAGGCTGGGCTGAGTTTAAGAACCTGTTAGCCGTGCTCGTTTAGGGTTTCAACGGCACCAGTTCCACATCATGTGTGGAGGGTCACACCTAGTGAACATCCGACATGTTGTATAAAAGTAGGTGGTCAAGCTTCTGCCCAACTTGGGAAGTGCATTACCATCATGGGTCAGGCTAGGCCTGTTTGTTTTGACCTGCTGGCTCGGGTTTAAGATTAACCATGTGGGTTGGAAACCCTAAATGAATTAAGGGCTAGGCTCCTATGTTAGTTTTGCGCCTTTTAAAAAATGGTGGCGGCTCTATAACTGGATGTATGGCATGGTTGTGGGGCAATCCAGACTGACTAAATTGTTCTCCCGGATTTTTTTGAGTATAACAGAAATTTTGAACAAAAAGATAGTATTAACCCTGCTATTTTTCTCTTCGAATTTGGACCACTAATATTTTTACTGTAAACCATCCATTAGGTAGCTATTAATTGATGGTTAGAATTTGATTAATCAATGTGATTTTAGAGACATTCTCCATCCATAATTTGGACGGTCTGGACAAAAGTGCCAAATGTCAGGAGGATTCCACTGTTGGTCTCAAAATTGTGCTACATTAACATATACCTTGGGCTGAAGACAAATCAAGCCAGCTTGGTTAGCTCACTCAATTTGGCCTGATTTAGCTTGGCTTGGTTTGACTCAAACAGCCTGTTCGGACTGGGCTGAACCAGAAATTTCAGCTCTTTTCAAAATCGGGCTGAACTCGAGCTGTGCACCAACCTTGTTTGGTTTGGCTCAAACAGTGGGTTGGTTCAGCCTGGTTTGGCTCAGCTGAGTATGAATGTAATAATAATAATAATAATAGACAACTTAACTTTTAAGTTTGCAACCCTATTCGGGGTTCAGTCGAGTGGCGAGTGCCTTCCTCTCCTCTCCTCTCCTTCTCATTTACCCTATACACTCGGCCAAGTGCTCTCCTCTCTTACTCTCATTCTCTCTCATTCTTTGAATCTTATCTTCCTTTCTCTACCTATACTCAACCAGCTGACCTGCTTGCCCCCCCCCCCCCCCCCCCCCCCCCCCCCCCCCCCCCCTCCTCTGGTACTCTCTCCCTCTCCTCTATAGCAACCCAGCCCACACATGGCATATCTGGCTTGCCCGCAGCTACAACCCAGGCCAAAACCCATTTGCCTTTGGGTTTTATTGTTCATTTATTTCCCACTTCACTTCTTTTATCTACAATTACAAAATCAAATCAATCAAACTAGCTAAACTCAGTCCAATTAAAAAAAATAGAATTCAAATTATCTCGAACATGTCACGAACTTCGCTAGAACTCAAATAGGCTAGAACTTAGCTTGAGTTTAGCTTGATTTAACTACCAAAATAGGCCAAGCTAACTAGGTCAGCGCAGTGATCAAGCAGAGCCAGACTTAAGCTAGGCCCCTTGGCTGAATGAGCCGAGTTGAGATAGGGTAGAGTTCGGCCCGGTTCAGCTCGTGTACAGTTCTACATATACGATCTAACGGGATTTCCTGAGGCTAACTGATTGGACCATAAGTTACCATTGGCAGTAGATAATTTTCAACCTTTTATCCACTTGCAGCATCCGACCCTGGCCCTTTGGGATTACTTTGTGCCAAAAAATCAACAACATCCTCTCATCAAGTGGACCACACCTATATTTTATTTATTTAATAAATGGCCATGATTTTATTTTTAATGGTACGGCCCATCTGATGAATGAATGGAGCACGTTTTTTGCATGTCCTCATGGGACACGGAATGTGTACCAACTTAGTACGCTCAAACTGTGGGACCAGCTCATTTTATGGCATGAGCCCAGAATTGCATCATATCCAAGGTTCAATTGGGCCACACCACAGGACACAGCGGGGTAATGACGTCCATGTTGAAACCTTCATAGAACCCAAAGTGATGTTTATTTCTCATCTAACCTGTTCATATCATTCATCACACAGACATATCAGCTTGATCCAAACCTTCTGTGGTCTCCAGGAAGTTTTCAACTGTAGATATTTAATTCCCACTATTTCATATGGTGTGGTCCAATTCAACCTTGGATATGCTTCAATTTTGGGCACATACCCTAAGATGAGGTGATAAACCGGATGGACAGTGTGGATAGGAGGTCGCATGGTTGGAAGTTATTTGCTGTATTGTTTGCAATGAGACATCAATAGGAAAATCTAATACACAATCTAAAGTAATTAATTAGGAATTATTTATAGACTCTTTTGGGAAGTGGCAGACACATCTACGGCAACGGTATGATTGTGGTTATTTTATAAGAAACTAACATTATCATATGAAACCAACATCATCATGCTAGGAAACGTCCCAATAATTAAACGAAGCTTCGCCCTTGCTTAGCCTGGCCCACTTACTTTGACTATATTGGACGTGGTGGGGTCAACAAGTCAAATGACACAGATGCCCTTCTCTAAAAAGTGATGAAGTCGACAATTGCGGGTGACATCTGATCACTTCAACAGTTCCACTCCACCTTGATTATGAGAAGAACCAAAAATAGGCCGATCAAATCATCTAGGGATGGGCTGGGCCGCACGTTAATTTGGATTTTTTTTTGCTTTTATACAATGATTTTGATGTTGTGGCCCACCTAATTCTCTGATTGGCCTGACTTTGATTATTCTTAACATTTTACTTGGATGCATCTAATGGAACGGGTTGGATGTCATAATGTGCCACGTGGACCCTAGGATTATCAACTTCGCTACTTTTTAGAGTGAAAATGAACGAGGTCATTTTGGTCATTTCATCCACCGACCTGCACGTGTGTAGGTGAAATCCAAAAAATCGGGGCAAGCTAGCCATCTCGCATGGTATTGGTCGCTGAAAATCAAAGGAAAAAAGTAAAATTTCATACTCCGCTAGACGTTGATGGTTGATATGCAAGCTACACGTGGCATACCAGTAACTTAAATTAAACCGTTCAAATTGTGGTCCCTGTTTTAGATGGTCTGTAAACGGAACATTGACATCGTTTAGTCTACCAACTAGCTGATTGGTGGAAAATTGACGGACGTAAAAAAGAAGTAACGGTCCTAGTTCAACAAACCAATTCCTATTAGCCAGAGGTCATGGATATGACTTTTGTAAGGTGGTCTATTTCAGTGGGGGCCATAAGATGGGCGGTTTGATTTGATCTACCATATGCCACGTGTACTTCTAAGTGCTTGAGTCATTCATTTTCCCAGTCTTTTCTAAGTGCCTGAGTATGAACCGTCAAACACTCCCAGACTATCAAATAACTCCGCGTGAAGAAAAGTCGAGTAGAATATGAGCAAATATCCGCATTCACCGGATGGAAAATACATCAGTTCAATCATAACGGTTCTTTGGTGGACCACCTGTTCAACGGTCATACTACATGCACATGCAACGTGTCTGGAGTAGATAGAGATGACACCCTCCGTATCATTGGGGTAGCTTTTCCGTACGAAGTGATAAGATATGGTTTCACATTTTTAAAGGAGAAATGGTCACATTCAGGAGGTTGGTTGATATGTTACCGTCCACCCATGTTATATCTCTTGACATGGCATGTTAGTACGACATCCAAACCGTCCAATAGTTTTGGTCCACTACAAATAACATATTTGAATAAAATCATACCCATTAAATCATAATGTAGACCACACTTTTATTTTGTTATTTATTAGTGGTTAAAAATTAATTTTTATTGTGTTTACATAAACAGAATTATATGTTTTATTTTTAAAAATTTATATTTGTGTATACTTAAATATATCGGATGGATTGGATGCTCCATGTACAATATATTTTAGTAGATATTAGGCGGATGGACATTAATTTATGTTCAACCGGTTGTATGTGAGCATTTCACTTCTTAGAGAGGGAGAAATTTACACCCACCCTGCTGGGTTGTTGCATACTTTCGCTTCTACTTTTTGGTGAATAGAAAGGGTGTATCTATCAATCAGGGTGGGTGTAGATATCAATTTTCATTTTCATTTTTATTTATTATTATTATTTTTAATGTTTGGTTTCCCAGATTTGACAACACCATCACGGGGACCTGATGGCGAATCCTCTTCTCGTCAGTTTCTCGCCTTTTCTTTTAAATCTCAAGAGATTATAAATATCCAGTTTGCTAATTCCACACGCGTGTGGGAGCCGTACGCATCCAAACATGGGCGAATTTTTATTGATACGTGTGTCAGATCTGAGCCTTCCAACAGGTGAACTATACTGTTTGTATCACTTAGCCAAAAATAAGGCCATTTCGCACCTCATTTGCACCACTGCATGTCCTAAAATGGATGGATAGAAAAAAGGTTACCGTCAATTTACTTTGTGTCTTTACACCCACCTGAAGAGTAAAACTGTCTGAAGTTTTAGTCAAAAGCTCTAAGGGCGTGTTTGGCCAGTTGCATTAGGAAGTATGAGGAGGGATGGGATTCTAAAAATATAATTATTACCCATGGTAGGGGTTGTTTCCTTAAACCATGAGATAAACTTAATTTCCTACTTTATTTATAATACAGTGGTGCATTGAAAGGATATACCCACCATCATTTAAAACAATGAGAATAACACACATAAGTTATATCTAAATCGTTCATTTATTTTGTAACCTTATTTTATAGCATGTGCTTAAAAATGAGGCAGATCTAAAACGTATATAGCTCCAAAGAAGTTTTCAATGGTAAATATTTAATCTCCATTATTTTCTATGGTGAGGTTCACTTGTGCTTTAGATTTATCTGATTTTTTAACCCATGCTCTAAAATGATCTCAAAAAATGAGTGGACGGTATGAATATAGCCCACACATCATGGTGGCACCTATACAACTTGCTATAATTGAATGAAATTGGCACAGGACTCAATACGATTCCACGTAACCTAATTCTACTCTTCCCAAACATAGAGTGAAATTGGCACACGACCAGATGCAATTCCATCCCACCTAAGCCCGTCTAATCCAGCCACCCAAACACGCCCTAAGCATTATTTCTAACTATAGAGAAAGCTCAGATCTGACACGTGTGTCCGCCTTTGGATGTGCAGGACTATACACCCGCGTAGAATTTGAAAAACTCGTAAATAACATGCATTCGAAATTATCGAAACGAAAAGTGCGCAGCTTCGCGGGGTGAAAGATTGAAATGCGAAAATGTTGTAGGCAGCACACGTGCCGCGAAGAAAATGTGTGTGCGATATCGGGCCGTTCATCCTGTTCATCTCGTGGGCAGGGCCTTGATTAGTTTGGGCCCATTTTAAAATTTCGTTTGCCGGGCACGTGTGGCCCACTTGACGAATGGCTGTGGTTTGTGCGATATCAGGTCGTACATCCGTCTTTCCATCTCATTCTAAGGACATAAAGTAAAAAAAATTGAGGTGCATCCAAAACTCTGGGAAGCCACACGAATGGTAAAATTGGGTAAAGAAATACCAACCGTTGAACGCTTCCTGTATGCCATTCAAACCGTTCATATGGTCATTCCCACTGGGATGAACCGAAACACCCCCCACCCCCCCAATCCCCAACAAAAAAAAAAAGAAAAAAGCCAGATATAGAACTTCTGTGGCCATATGAATGTTTCAACGGTGGTCGTTAATCCCAACTCTTTACTCTCGTGTGGCCCCACTTGAGTTTTGGACCCTCCCCATTTTTGGCTTAGTATTCTAAAATGGTGTAGCAAAACCGATGAATAGGATGGATTTTTCACAAACATCATGGTGGGCCCCACTTAGCTTCCCAGCGCAGCTTTCGCAGGCAATCCGCGTCCCGATCTGAGCTATCTGCCACATGCCACGTGATCATGCTCGTGCACATGTGATCGCACGTCATTGGGCCCCACACGCCTTCCAAGAGCCTGTTTCGGTGCATGTCTCCATATACCGTAATGTCCGGAAAATAAATCCAAAAACGCCAACAAACAACAGTCGCCCATTCTTCATGCAACAACAATAATACGAAATTATCCGGTGCTCACATTGCCAATAAGCTATTGTGTTTCTAGTCATATTATGACATCTGGATAGTCCAATCATTCGATCCGGACCGTCCACGAAGTCCATCAGCGCACATTTTCATTGGCTACCATGGAAAAGATCACATGGTTGAGGATTCTAATTGTCAGGTCAATGGACATTTGGATGGTTAAGAATACAGTGTTTCTAGTCGCATTGTGACAGTTGGATAGTCCAGTCGATCGATCCGGACTGTCCAACAAGTCCAGCACATATTTCATGGGCTACCATGCAAAAATTACACAGGGTAATGAGTCTAATGGTCCGATGAGTGAAGTATTAAATAGATGGTTAAGATTATAGTATGCGATTCACTGTCCATCACGTACAGCGCCTAGTTCATTAGCTACCATCCAAAACGTCTCAGTAGCTGATGATCTTAACCATCCGATCCATAGCCTAATAATGACTGGTTAAGATTATTCATATAAGAATAGGCCCAATCAACAAATGGGTGGGCCATCTATTTGTTGAAACGATCATATGAATTCGAACCATCCCACTCAAAGGCGGGAAGAGAGACGGTGCTGGATCAGACATCTCATTGATGTGATTTTTTACACTGTGGCTCGTGAAAGAATGTCGGCGGTGCTGGACCGTCCAGTCTATATGCATTGTCAAAATGTCTACATGAGTCTTATATCCTGCACTATAAATTACAGTGGTATTGGGAGCATTGGATCTTGTAACGCACGAGGTGAGAATTCGTGGGCCCATTCATCGGTAGTCTGTCCTTCTCCTGACCGTCCATTTCTTCATACAAAATGCGGCCTGACTGATTACTGGGTTAAAGAAATAGCCAATGGTCCAAATTCAACACATATCTGTGGCCACACGATCATTAGATTGAACAGATTATTGAGATTAGCTACGTGCCCAACCGGATCTTCCTGATGAGAGGCTTGGATCTAGCACAAGTTGCCACTTAAAATTAATACAATATCGCTGAGTTAGCCACGTGAGAATCCCTGCGTTCATGTTCTTTTGTGATGAATTGTTGGGCCACAGCCACATGGTCTGCATGCGTTGCATGTGACTACGGGCCATTTTCCCTATTACACGTCATTCTGAAAATGTGGCACGAGATCAAGACCGTTAATTTGATGTTTCTAATGGGAAATGGGCAACGGTCCAAAAATCACAATATGATGTATGTCGACCGCATAGAATCATTTCACATATATATATATATATATATATATATATATATATATATATATATATATATATATATATATATATATATATAGCGACGAGCACACGTGTCATTGCCCAAAATCCAAATCATCCAGGCACGATCCAGACGATGCGGAACCCATATAACTCCTGCGGTCTGGTCCTTGCTCTTACTCCGGTGGTAGACGCTGGGGAGTTTCAACACCGGGCTGAGGGTTCGGGTACCCATAGGTGGTGATTGTGTGCGCCTGTGTAAAAGAAAACAAAAAAAAAAAAAAAAAACTCCCACGGTCTAATTTTCACGTACTCTAATTTTCACAAACTCTGGTCAGCCATAGTAGATGCAAATCAATAGAGAAAAATATTATTTTTTATCAAGGGTCATTAAAGTTTTGAATTAAAATAAAAGTTTTGAATTATATGAGATTATGGGGGATGGAATTGCATTTGGTCCCTAGCCAATTTCACTCAATGTTTGAGAAGACTGGAAAAGCTTGAAATTAAATTAGATAAAATTGCATAGAGTCCCTGCCAATTCCACTCAATGTTAGCAAGTTGTGTAGGTCTCACCATGATGTGTGGATTATATCCACATTGTCCACCCATTTTTTGAGATCATTTTAGAGCAAGGGCCAAAAAAATAGATAAATCTAAAGCTCAAGTGGACCCCACCATTAAAAGTAGTTGGGATTGAATACCGACCATTAAAAACTTCTTAGGGGCCACATAAGTTTTAGATTTGCCTCATTTTTAGGCCCCTGCTATAAAATGAGGTTACAGAACAGATGAACAATTTGGATACATCACATATGTGTTATTTTTAATAGTTTCAAGTGATGCTGGATATATCTATTTAATGTACCATCATATTACAAATATAGCATGGAATTAAGTTTATCCCATAATACCAGGGACAATCTCGTCAGATGTAATAATTATATTTTTTGAATCTCATCCCACCTAATCCTTCCCAATACTATTAACACCCCCTTAAAATTTGGGCCCACATTAGGAGTAATGAGTTCTCAAAAATATCACACTAGAACATGTGGGAATTGATGGGCAGGTGAGCAGTGGGTTTTATTTTATCTTATTTTTATTTTTTTCTTAACGCATGCGCACACACACCCTACACATGCATGCTGTAGTGGGATTTTACCATCTATGGGTACTCGAACCCTTGACCTGATGTTGAAACTCCTGAGGGTTTTATATATACGCACGCATATAGGAGAAAGGACATGGATTGCTGACTGGTGGGATGGTTTGTAAGATATCTCGCCCCTTTATATTTTAGATATTTTGGATAATGGATTAATGCAGCAATTGAATGTAAAATTTACATCATTGCTCCTTGCTTTTATTGGATATTGTCAGCTATGAAATCATATTAATCTTTTGAAATCACAAACCCAATGGGTGAAAGTGTGTTCACATGGCATAGTATCGTGGGCCCCACCATGATACATGTATTATATCCATATCATCCATCTTTTTGGATGATCATTTTATGAAATTATATAAAAAAAATAAGGTGGGTCCAAACCAAAATAAATCATACCATAGAAAGCAATGGAATTAAATGCCTACTATTGCAAAATTTTTAAGGCCACACAAGTGTTGAATCTTCCTTGTTTTTAGGACATGCATTAAAATGATATTGCAAAATGAATAGATGGTATGGATATAATACCTACTAAGGACATACAATCACATATAATATACCACCAAGAATATTATACGGATGGAAAGTGTAGGTATAGGAGGATTGTGTATGACCACTACATTGGTTTACCTCACACTAATGTGATAATGATAATCAATATTACTCATTTATTATTTATTGCAGCTCATTTATGTGATTAGTAATCAATAATCCAAATACGCCCTTAAAAAACACGCTAATCCACCACAGGGGGCATTCCTACCAAGACCAATGGGGACTCCATTAGGTAGTGGCCCTCCATGACCAATGTAGGTGCTCAAAAAATTATGGGACCCAACATAATGTATGTGTTTTATGTGCACCATTTATCCACTTTACAGCTCATTTTAAAGCTAGAGCCCAAAATAAGAATAATCCAAATCTCACCAAGAAAAGTGGTGATTTAACTCCTGCACTAAAAACTTCCTAGGGCCCGCTGTAATATTTATTTGCCATTTAATTTATTGATCATATTACTTATACCCAAATGAAGAGAAAACACAAATATCAACTTGATTCAAAACTATTGTGGCCCTCGAGAAACTTTTAATGTTTTGCATTCAATCACCACTATTTCTATAGTGTGATCCACCTAAGATTTGCTTAGCCTCTTTCTGGCCCATGCCTTAATTGAGCTGAAAGAATGAATTGGCAGCAGAATGAATGGTCGGCATAGATAAAACACATACATCATAGTAGGTCCCATAGCTTTTACAACACCCACCCACGTTAGTTGGGTCACTATCAAATCTGAGACTAAATGATGGACCCTATAGTTTTGAAACTCATCTAGATTCAATATGCGCAAGACATAGACTTACTTTTTGTGCAAGGTCCCATCCATGAAGGGCCACCTTATGGGAGCGGATTGGATTAGGTAGCGCACAGATCTCATTGGTGTGTTGTAGTCACCAAGTTATATGGGCCTCATCATGATGAATGTGTTATATCCACACTATTTATCTAATTTTCAATATCAATTTAGGGCATATGCCAAAAAATTGAGGTAAATCCAAAGTTCAAGTGAACCACACTATAGGATCCTTGCTCTTGCTCAGGTGGTAGGCTCTCGGGAGTTTCAACACCCTGTTAAGGTTCGAGTATCCATGGGTGGTGAAATCCCACTACGGTGTGAGTGTGTGGTGGTGTGTGTGCGTGTGTATAAAAAATAAAAATAATAAAAAAAAAGAGAGTGAACCACACTATAAAAAGCAATTTTGACAATGACTTTATCATTTACCATTGAAACCTTTATAGGGTTACAAGATGTGTATTTGCCATCTAATTTATTCACAAGGTCACACCCACTTGAATGAAGGGAAAACATAAATATAACTTGATATATAAGTATCATTGCCCCTGAGGGCGTGTTTGGACGCACGGATTAGGTGGGAGTAGAGTGGAGTACGTGGGATAAGGTTTTGAAATCCCACCCCGTCCTCCTACAGTTATGTTTGGGCGGCGCGGTATTGATGATGGATGGGAGTGGGATTTTGGCTTCAAGAGAGGATTCGGTGGATTGCGAATCACGTCGACTGGAGGAGGTCGGTTTGGAGCCGAACGAACCGACTCTATTTATACACGTTGTGCAGCGAAGGGAGTATCCACAGCGTCCATTCTGACTTCATGGGAAGGGTCGTGACCCCCTTTTGGAGATTATGGACGGTTTGGATTGTTGATCCAATCACCACCAAGATCGCATAATGGCCCACCGAAGTCGATTTTCACAGACGCAGGGACTTGCACAATTTCTTGCGCTGTGCTAATGGTGGGGCCCATGATTGATGTCTTCAGGAAAAGACACTTTGTCCACTTAATGCACGTCGAAAAACTAGTAAGAAATGTTTTGTTTTGGATTGAATTCGTGTAGACCATAAAATCTTTTACTCCACCGTCCGTCTTGCGTTTGACAGTGGAAATCGTGTCTGCCTGTGCATGGGAAGATAAGGTCTCCATGAGTACGGTCGGCCCCCACCTCCTGGACGCATTAGACAGTTTCGATCATCGAACCGTGCATGATGGTGGCCCATTACACATCCTAGTAGGACCCAGTGCGAACGCTGGCGCTTTTGAAATCCCATCCCGTCCGACCGTCCAAACATGGCAATAGATGGGCCGATTGATATAACAATCTAGTGGGATTGCATGTAATCCACTGACAAACTTATTTATGATATAAAAAGCCGTGCAATCCATCCTAATACAACTCACTCTCACTTGATCCGTGCATCCAAACAGGCCCTAAGAGGATCTTTACCTTTGTTTGGGTGGTAGACTCTCGGGAGTTTCAACAGAAAACTCACTACGACATGAGTTTGTGGGTTTAAAAAAATAATTAAAAATAAAAAATAAAAATCATTGCTCCTAAGAAGTCTTCAGTGGTACATGTTTGACCTACACTACTCTTTTTTAGTGTGGTTCGCTTGAGCTTTGACTCTGGTTATTTCTGTGGCTGTCTTAAAATGATCTTCTTCTTATATTTATTTTTTTCGCTAGCTTGTTAGTACACCCCACTGTCTTAAAAACGATCTGGTAAAATAGATGTACAGTATAAATATAAAACATACATCATGTTGGCCCACCATAACTTGGTGACGTCAACACGCCACTGAGGTCGGTGGTGTATAGCACCTAATCCCCTTCCCCACCTTATGCACTGCTGAGATATCCCACACGTGTACGAGGTTGGCATGAGTATACACGCATAAAGGTACACGACAAATGTGAAAGGATTGCAAAGCCGTCTTGTACGCCGTTAAGGCTGAATCGGACTGATAAGAAAAAGGTTCCTGAAATTTCAGGATTTGGAATGCTCCCTGGTTTCCCCAAAAGCTATGCCGAACTTGAATTTTATCCGCACGCTGCCACAACTGCCAACGTGCTAAGTTTATAAGAGATCTGATCCGTGCATCAGGTAGAACCCATGCAGACCAGTTGCTAAGAAATTGTGGTTGGAGAGCCATCAGGTAGGCACACGTGTCCAAAGCATATGCTTTGGACGGTGTGAGATATGTGCACGAACGCACGTTAAACCACCGTGCGTTTGAGCTATATGGGGCGCATCCGTAATGCCTATATGGAATCAAAACCGTGAATATGGTGGGCCACTTCATTTTCACTGTACGTCCAGAGAATCATCCTGATGGAAAATACAGACGGGACGGTACGTCGTAGCTGTATGTACACATGTGCTCCGCAAGGTCCTGCAGCAGTGATGCCATTTATTACTAAAATACCCCAGTGAAGACATCTAATTACGCCCTTTACCCTTTTCAAATTTAAAATCAAATACAAAATCCCCGCCTTTAGTTGTGGCAATACGACCGGTTGACCGGTCAGCGCGGGTGACCCGGGGAAGCGGATCGCCTGTGATCCCGGACACATGATATTCCTGTGCCCGGGGCTATGCGGGGACCACAGAGATATCCGTGACAAATCCACTCCACCCATCTGTTTTGAAAGGATAAGATAGGAATGAAATAGAAAAAAAAGGCAGATCCAAAACCCACGTGGAGCATACCATACCAAACAGTGGGGATTGAACGCCTGGGGTGATAGAAGTTTTGTATCGGGATGATTGTGCCTGCATTTTATCTGAGTGCTGATTGCCCTATGAACGGTCTGGATGACATATAAACATGATGTTCAGAGTTAGGTTTCATCAGTCGACATTCGAATGATCATGATCGACTCGACCCGTTAAATACAATTTGATTAAGATTTTTTAATTGTATTTTAGTGGTTTTAATTGTATTTAAGGATATTAAATTTGTGTTTTTTAAAAATAATCTATCAATTAAAATTCTCATATTTATATTATTTCTTCCATAAATTTGAGAAAACTCTCTTATATATTTAAGGCCAGTTTGATTTCCAAATTACAGGGGCCATTCCAGGTAAATGGGTAATAATTATTTTCTTATGTGTTTCCGGTTGAATTTTCAAGGTGATTTGACCTGTCAGCTTTCGTTTATAACCCTCTTCACGTCACCCAAAGAGAAAAAAGTTAAATTGTGGGGCTCACCTTGATGTTTGTGTATTATTCACACCGTCCATCCCTTTAACCACCTCATTTTAGGGCATGAGCCAAAAAAAGAGGTAGATCCAAAGATCAAGTGGACCACACTACTGGAAATAATGGGAATTGAACTCCTACCATTAAAAGCTTCTTGAAGACCTTGGAAGTTTTGGATCAAACTGATATTTATTTTTTCCACTTTATCCATGACCGTGTGACCTTATCAACGGGTTGGAGGCAAATAAACATCACTGTGGGCACTAGGGAGAAAACAACTTTCAACCATTGACGTTTTAATGATCCTTATTTCCTAAGGTGCGGTCCACTTGAGCTTTTGATTTTTCTCATTTTTGGGCTCATGCCTTAAAATGTATTTTTTAAAGGGATGGATGGTGTGGATAGCTCATATATATCAAGGTGGGGCCCACATATTTAAATCAGTAATAAAAACATTTGTATGGACCGATTTTCGAAACGTAATTCCCAACGACTTTCAAACAGGTATAGTAAGTAATAATCAAGTAATTCCATGTATTTACATAGGGAATTTAAAAATCAAACAGCCCCTAAGAGTCCCTTGTGAATTTAAGGCGTTTATTGATCAAACAATACGGTGAACATCCCCATCATATCCTTCCTTGTGTTAGTTTGGTATTAGACCGAGATTTTTCCTCAAATCAATGTTTTCTAATGAAGGATTAGGCAGCAATCTCATGGATACTACTTTAGAAAATTAATTTTTAACAGCGGCGGCTTTCGAAGCAGCGGAGTGAGAGAATTGACAAGTCCTGCAAGAGCTAGGGCTAAAAGTCGGGCGAGTTGGGTCGGGTTGGTGCTCAACCCTAGCCCAACCCAAGGTTACTATACCTCAACCCTAACCCAACCCAACCCAACCCAACCCAACTTCGGGTTGGAAATTCTTAACCCAAGCCCAACCCAAGTGGGCTCGGTCGGGTTGATACATGCTAATATTTTTATTATTACATTAGTCTACTATATTTTAATACATGCCTTATTTTTTATACATATAAAATTATTAATTATATATGTAGTTATTTATCACAAAGAACTTTATTTTTTCTAAACAAACAAGCTCAAATATAAGACAACTACTCCTTTAACAATCAAGCATATCAAATATCAACAACATATTAAATTTCAAATAATATCACAAGTAAGAAAGAAAACATATTAGAAACTATAAAGACAAGAACATACATCCAAAAAATAGAAGATCCAAGTTGTATATATATGATTACTTTTGGAATCCAACTGTGGATGGCCCACAAGATACTGAAACAAAATAAATAAATACTATATTAATTCATCATCTTCTAACTCTTCCAATTTTTCTTTAATATCAACTGGAGTTGATGAAATCCGAAACCAATCTTGTGTACATATAAAAGATTTCACAATATCAGGTGTCAACGAACTCCGAAATTGATCAAGAATTCGACCCCCAGTACTAAAAGCCAACTCTGAAGCAACGGTGGATACTGAAATTGCAAGTGTGTCACAAGCCATGTTTGAGAGTATACGATACTTTGAAGAATTTACCTTCCACCAATCTAAAATGTTGAAATTAGACAAATCTACTTTAACATCTTCTTCAAGATATTGATCAATCTCGAATTTAGTAGCAATAACTTGTTCTTCTTGCAGAAATCTGAAATATTCTTGCCTAACATCCACAATATGCCCAACAACTCCATCAGAAGGAGTATCAATGCTCTTTTCTGTTATTGCATTATCTTTAGCTGAATTTAGAGTTGTTGTAAAAGAATTGTATTACTCGAAGAGAGGATTCATAGTATCTTTGACTTTCTCAATTATCTCCTTAACTTTTTCCATTTGATACAACTTAGAATAACAAAACTTCAAATACTTTAACTTATAACAAGGATCCAAAACCACAACAATCACTAACAATATATTAACATGATCAAAGTCCCCCCAATACTTTGCAAACTTCATTTTCATCTTTAATCCCATGTCACGATAGCTCAAATCTTCGCTTACAGATCAAGAAGATAAGAGTCCTTCAATCGCATAAATCTCATGACAGTATGCATTTGCAGTAATATACTTCGAACCAGATAGACGTTTGGTGACATCATAAAAAGTTTTTAGAAACTTGCACAATACATTTGCTTTAACCCAATCTACATTTGCAGGCATCCACTCACCAATGTCTTTTTGATATTGTTGGTCATTTTCTTTCATTTTTTCAAAAGCCTTTTGGAACACTAAAGCGGATTTCAACATGAAAAAAGTAGAGTTCCATCTAGTGGCAACTTTCAAGAAAACAACCCTTTTACTGGTTATTCTCTCTTCCGCCACACAGCGTTTGAAATCTTGAAGTCAAGAAGGCTAACTTCTAACATACCGTACACAATGACGGATACGGGCGATTGCTTCTTTAACTTCATCGATATCATCTCTCACAATCAAGTTTAAAACATGTGCACAACAACGCACATGAAGGAACTCACCATCTAACAGCAACCCATTCTGTTTAGCTAGTTTTCTTTTCAATGAACGAACCGCCACATCATTTGAACTTGCATTGTCTACTGTGATGGTTTGTATATTCTGTAACCCTCATGTTATTAGACAAAGCTCAACTGCATTAACAATGTATTCACCACTGTGAAGCGTTGAAACCACGCAAAAGTTAATAATTTTTTCTGTAACTTTCAATCTTTATCTATATAATGTGCAGTGAGGCACATATATCCAAGATTTTGGATGGATGTCCACATATCAGTGGTTATACAAACTCTTTGAACTAACTTCTCAAATTCGCCCTTCAAGTTAACCCTCTCGCACTTGTATAACTCAAGACAATCTTTTCTTAAGGTGATGCGTGACAAAATCTAAAACTTTGGCTGCATTACTTGACAAAAGTTTCTAAAACCCTCATGCTCGACAAAATTAAACGGCAACTCATCAACTATTATCATACGTGTCAGGGCTTTTCTACAAGTTTCTTGATTAAAACTCCAATTTACAATCCCACTACTCCCACCATCTTTCTCTACTAAGAGTGCCAATGTTCGTTGTTTTGGATCTTTATTATTTGGATATTTCTTACATTTATCTAAATGTCTCCAAAGCGTAGTAGTGCCTTGCTTACTATCAGCTTGATATTCTTAATTATAGTAATTACAAAATGCTCTCTTCTCTTTTGTTTCTGGCTTCTCAACTTTTTTAAAGTGTTCCCATATTCCTGAAACATTATTGTGTGTAGCCATTGTCTTCCTTTTCTTTTTTGATGTCACCTGTTCACTACCCGTAGAACTACCCGTAACATTAATAGGAGCATTACTATCACTTATTCCAGACATCTACTTATATATCCTGATATTGACAGAATTAAAATAAAAAATAAAAAATCTGTACATGAGCGACATGTTGAAAATAAGTTATTAATATTACTAATCATGTGCATTTTATATTTCATGATATGATTACCAAAAAAACTAAATCTTTACATGTGTTGCATAAATATGTTGATCATGACTGTGAAAAATATCAAAATAATTTCAAATGTAGGGAAAAAAAAAAAAGAAAAAAAAAAAAACAATCAAACCAATTACCTTTGTATGATGTAGAGAAAAAGAGAGAATAATAGATTGATGGTGATACATAGTTACATACCTTGTGAGATGATCTCTATCTCTCACTCTCTCCAGCGTAAATGAGCTCCCTGACTCCCTCTCTCACTCGTACGCCTGAATTTCTCTCTCCAAAATAGTTTGCATATTACAGCCCATGACTTTTAGTATGTGAAACTTCTTGGGGCCCATAGTGATTTAGGTTTTACATCCACACTGTCCATCAATTTTTATATATGATTATTGAGCATGAGCTCCAAAATGAGACACATCCAAAGCTCAAGTGGACCACACCACAGAAAGCAACGAGGATTAAATTACTAGCGTTAAAATGTTTTTGGGGCCATTGAAGACTTTGATCAACCTGATATTTATATTTTAACTTATTCTAGGTGTGTGTGATATCATGAATAGATCAGATGAAAAATTAGCATCAAGCTTGGCCCTAGGAAAGTTTCAACGGTAGTTTGTTCAATCCATATTGCTTTTTGTGGTGTGGTCCACTTGAGCTTTGAATGTGCCTCGTTTTTGGGGCCATGCACTAGAATGATCCATAAAAATTGATGGATGGTATGGATGTAAAATGCAATCATCGTGGGGCCAAAGAACTACCACATGTTAAAAGTAATGCAGTTGATCAAGCAATCAGGATAGAAGTTCTATGGTGAAAATGGATTGGCTACTCAATGGCTAGTGGTAGGTATTCTGCGGACCCCAATATGATGTATGTGTCTCATCTATGCCGTCCATCCATTTTTTTTAGATAAATTTATGCTATAGGCCCAAAAATGAGGTAGATCAAAATCTCATATGGGGCCACACAGTGTTGATTGAAATCCTTGAAATCTCACTATTAATAACTTCTTAAACTTTTCTTGGGGTTACAAAAGTTTTGTATCAAGATGATATTTGTTTTTTGCCTTCATCTTGGTCTTTATGACCTAATCTACAGGCTTGATGTTAGATAAACATTATCGTGGGTCCTAAGAGGTTTTCAATGATAGATCTTCAATCACTACTGTTTTCCTATGGTGTGGTCCACCTGAGATTTTGATCTGCCTCAATTTTGGGCTGATGCCATAAAATCATCTGGAAAAATGGATGGACGGCATGGATGAGACACATACATAATGTTGGGGTCCATAGAGCATCGACCACTGGCCATTGGGAATAGCCCATCTGTTTCCACTGCCGTCGAGCATGCAAACAGATGTGGTTTCCCAAAAAGCCTTCTGCATTAAGTTTCTCTGCAAGGATTTCTGGTGGGGCCCACTGCCACTGCCTTGTTTATTAGAAATCAAACCCGTTCATTCATTTTTCGAGTTTATTTTAGGACATGTGACCAAAAGTAAAATGGATCCAAAACTTAAATGGACCACACGAAAGGAAACAACGGAGATTTAGTGATCACTGTTGAAATATTTATATGGCTATAAAAGTTTCATAGGTCTATGTTTTTAGTGTCTTTACTTCATCCTGATAAAAATGATCTTATAAATGGTTTGGATGGCATATAAACATCAAGGCAGAGCCTAAAAAGGTTTCAACGGTAGGAATTTCTTTTCCCACTGTTTCATATTTTATGGTCCAGTTGAGTTTTGGATCCTCTTCTTTTTTGGTCCAGTGTCCTAAAATGAGCTAGAAAAATGGGTAGACGAATTGGATTTTTCATAAATATCACGGTGGACCCCACATCGCATCCATGCATAGGATCTTTATAAGAAAGGCTTTCACACTGTATCCGCATCCCACGCAATATGGGAGAGAAAAATCAGGCGCCGCATGGGAGAGAGAAATACCTCATCGGGAAATGACGTGTAATGAAGACCATTCGTTGATTTTTTATATATTTATATTACAACTATCAGGTTCGGGTTTGGTCGGGCAACCCGAGACTTCAACCCGAGCCCGACCGAAATTTTGTCGGGTTAGTGTTTCTATGGCCCAAGCCCGAGACTGAACCCGAAATATTCTACTTGAGCCCAACCCAATGTCGGGTCGGTCACGGGTCGGTCGGGTTGAACCCGCCCGACTTTCAACCCTAGTAAAGGCTGCAGGCTTCCCATCGATTGCATGACGGAGGCATTAAGATAACTTCGTATTTATGGCGATGGTCCGCATTCAGTAGATGCTAAAATTTACAATCGTATTAATTGGAGGATGATGTCAGCGGTGAATTGCATAATCACACCTAATGAGGTAGGATCCAGCGACGATGAGATCGATGACATGATCGTTTAACATTCCAGACAATGTGGTGATCAAGTAGATTGGATTGATCGATAATTCAAAATTAAAATCGATCTTCCTAGCTTCAACGACTAACTCAATTCTTGATTAGCTGCTTGAAGTCAAATGTTTCTTCGACTACGTGAACATTTCTTAAGAGAATAAGGTTAAACTTGTGCCTTATAAGTTAAAGGGAAGATATTTAACTTGGTGGGAATAACTTCAAATCGCACGGATGAGACAAATGAATGCGTCAATCTGTACACGACCGCGGTTGAAGCAGTTATTGCGCACACGAATCCAACCTAGTGATTACAATAAGGTATTATTCCAACAATACCAAAATTGTCGACAGGATAGTTGATTGGTGATGGATTATACAGAGAAAACATATTGTTTGTTGCGCGAAAGACAACATGGTCAAGACGAGATCACAAAAGGCTACCAGATTCATCAGTGGCGTACGTGTGGCCCCTATGAAAACAGAGAACAAACCCAGTACTTTTAAAATTGATGAGAAGTCTCTCGTAAATGAATGGAATTTCGTCAATCACTTTGAAGAAATGGGAGTGATAATGACATTAGTAGAAAAGAAAGCGGATGTGGGGTACGTGAATATTTCAAAAGATATAAAGCTAGTATTGCGGGAGTTAAAGGCGATTGTGCTCATGGAACTTTCTGACGAATTGTCCCTTATGCAAGAGATTGATCGTTCTAAGGTTGAGTTTATCTTCAACAACATGAAAAATCAATCTACCGACCAAGCCCAAGTTAAGGTCGTGTATGCCCGAGTTTCTAAACATATATTCGACATGTTTCCATTGTCTAAAATACTTGAAATGACTGTAGCTGCAAAGAATATAATAGTTCAGGCAGCAACTATTTTTGCCAATGTCCAAGAGTTGAATACAAGTTAGATGCTAATAAATGTCGACATCTGAAATTGAATACGTATCGCAAACCAAGTCCATTGAAGAAATCAAGGAAGTTGAACATGTATTGTGATCAAAGTCTGTTGAATAGCTCGAGGAAGTTGAACATGTATTGTGTCACGCCCCAAAATTCGGGTACCCGAATAGGGTGTTCAGGACTCGAATTCCAAACTCGTGACCTGTATAAAAAAAATTAAAAATAAAAAGATAAGGTATGAAAATTTCATATGCAAATTATTATTTTTTCACTCCATAGCCTAACACTTTAAAATCCAAATACAAGCTAAAATAACTAATTACATAATCTGTTATGACATCGATGCATAATTATTTAACTTAACTTGAAGTAAGAAAATTAAGTCAAATATTACTACATTCAGAGTTCTAAAATAAAATAAAATTTATTCTATATAGAATGACATGCCACATGCATTTAACCACATTCCATGCTCCACTACTAATAGTTAGGGGTGCACACGGTTCCGTTTGGTCCGGTTCTGGGGTGAAACCAGAACCGAACCATTCCTAACGGTTCTATGATATTCGAAATTGGAACCGAATCGTTAAAACTGGTTCGATTCTGGATTGGTTTCACGGTTCTGGGCTTTTTATAATCCAGCCTAATTGTATGTTTAATTTTATTATCTAACCCATGTCCATTCATGTTGTGGTCCATTTGATGAATAGTTTAGATATTGTATAAGGTGTGCAAAAATATATTTATGAAAATAATTAAATGGTGCATTATAAACCATAAATCATGAGTCAAATATGGAAATAATCAAAGCATTCTTGGTTCGGTTTCAAGTTCGGTTCCATGTTTGGTTCCACGGTTCGGTTCTACGGATCGGATCCACGGTTTGGTTCTACGGATCGGTTCATGGTTCGGTTCGGTTCTACATACCCCTAAATCGAGAACCGAACCGATGTGACCGGTTCTTTGATTTTTGGAACCGGTGCACTCTAGAACCAGACCAAACCGAACCGTTTGGTTGGTTCCGGTCTGGTTCCACGGTTCTACCGGTTAAATGTGCACCCCTACTAATAGTAGTACCTTGCATCTTCAAAATATTCATAACCTAAAACGGTTAAAACATAATGAGTTGACAACTCAATAGGATCACATCAATCCCGAGTTGAAAATCTCATAAATATTATCAAATTTAATCTTGACATATTAATCAAAACAAGATGAACATTGGATGTAAAATCATAGTAAATAATTTGACATTTATGAATATGGAATAAATAAATTGTTTAACATAGCTTTTCTAAAAATACTAAGATTTTGAGTGGACAAAACACTCATGTGTGCTGATCCTTTTAGGGGAGGACCCACAACAGAGCATCGGTATTGATCCTTTCAGGGTATGACTCTCGGCAGAGCACCGGTATAACTGTAACATCCCGAAAATCGGGGGGTCGAGCAAAAACCCAACTCCCGAGTTCCAAAATGTTATTTATGCAACATAGATATGTATGATTGAATGTTGTCTGTGATAACGCATTAAACATGAGTGAGATTAAGCTAGAACATCATATCATACTCCAGAGACGGTTAAATTAACAAGCGGAAGACTGTGATAATATGTATAACATATATAAACTGTTGTATGCCTCCAGAGTATGGATATGTTACCAGGTTATATACATACATGTATACTCCAAAAGTAGACAAAACGAATATGCATGAGTGCGCTAAAAATATAAAATGACAAGTGTCAAAGTATCTAATCAACCTCCCTGTAATCCCGTCAATCAGAACACGCATAAAGGAGGGATCCTCTCATCATCATCAAGTCCAGCTCCGCCTCATAGGCCGCGCCATCATCTGCAATCACAAAAGGGTCTGGTGGGTGTCCAGGAACACCGTCCCGTAACGTGGGAGTGAGTAGCTAACTCAGTGGAATAATAGAGCAAAGATTAACATGTTATCAAATCAATCATGCGATAATAGTAAAGCAATAATTCAAACATTCCTAATACTATTGTTAATGCAATTATGACATGACGTGATGTATGCCCTCACCGACGATCACCCTCATGCGGCAACATCTTACGACCGCGGCATGTCACACTCCCTAGAGTGCTCCACATCTTCCAGGCGCATGCAATGCTATGGTGATATGAATTCCAAGTTGTTATTAGTCCATTCAAACAGCAGGATTGGGAAACTAAGGTACTTCCCTTGTATCAATCCCAACACAGATCCTGTCTAGGGTCGTCACTCCTAGTAATCTCATACGATGTATATTTCGTACGTCACTGCAAGGGCTGCCAGGGCTGTTGCACGCACTCGTTGC
Organism: Magnolia kwangsiensis; assembly: GCA_037074715.1. NCBI lineage: Eukaryota > Viridiplantae > Streptophyta > Magnoliopsida > Magnoliales > Magnoliaceae > Magnolia > Magnolia kwangsiensis. The sequence goes on from CM073581.1 coordinate 107,832,160, forward strand.
TCCGCTCCCCCATCACCTTATCAATACAGGCCTACTGTACTCTACTGCTACTGAAGGGTCGTCGCCTCCCGTAGACTCAGAATACGCTCGCGGTCACTACAAAGGACTCGTCGCCTGATCAGCTCACGAGTCTAGGTGCTCACTGGTCACTACGGGGAGATTTGTGGCCCCAGCGTAGGCCGACAGCTCGACCACGGTGTCCCATACCACCATGCCCGGCTCATGAGTCTTCGTGGATCAAGGTACCATGGTTAACAGGGTTTTCAGTGGTAAGTTCAGTACCCTAGGTTCAAGCAGTTATGACACATACAAGGTGAACATACATCGGCCAGTCGGGTTACTTGACGGGCTCGACTAGCGCGATCGCATCTCAAGTCGAACGACATGAAGTGCGTAAAACACTTCGCGTGGCCTAACCACTGCCGCCAACTCTAAACAAGAATCACGTTCATCGACGCGTCGTTCGTGGCTATGACCAGTCAGCCACGAATTCGCTCGGTTACCGACTGCCTGGACTAAGTCTAGTCCCACACATCTATGGAAGTCACATTAGCAATATATGCAAAGGTATTGGAATTGAAATACAATCGTGTGAGCATGTTAATGCATGTTATAACATTCAACTTAAGCAAATCTTCAAGGCATACTTTCCATGCATGTAATGCAATCATGCATAAGGTCAACATGTAAGAAATCATTTAGGTCAGCATATTAATCAAGAAATCAATCTCAAACTACTACATAACATCATTTAATTCAATACATACTAATACAAGCATTTATACAAACACATACACTATACACTTAAGTCTACATATGGTATGTCGACCCAAAGTGCGCAACTAGGCGAATCTCTTCGCCAAACTGATTATGCAAGCATTCCTAACTCCCTAATGCGGCAACAAACCATGACAATCACGTCAGCAAAATATGCATGTAGACCGTACTTCCTACAAATGACTAAAATGCCCTAAATCTCATATTCTTCGTTAATTTACGAAACAGGAAACGGAGAGCATGTTGTACATGTCAAACGGCGATGCCGTCGATAATCTACTATTAAACGTCATTGAAAGCTTTGGAAACAGTCAATCAAAGCGTCTAATATCCGCACCTTGTCTCTTATGGATGTTGAATTTCGAACGGAGCGTATACGCTTCGTCTACAGCGATAAGAGAACCTGTTTTACGAGATTTACTAACTATCAAGCTATGGAACGGAAGAAACATCAAATCAGTAACTTTCTAGGGTTTTTCTTACCTGAAAACGCGGAGGAATCACCGGGAAAGCGATCGGAGTGCGTTGTCTAAGCACGTACAGCAGCAGCAACAGGTGGCAGGAAGATCTCTCCCACCTTCTCTCACAAACTCTCACCTTTTCTCTCTCCCAATCTAGGGTTTTTGCAAATTCGGATGGGAGAGAGGAGTGAGGGTTTCAAGCCCTTTTATAAGCCCAAACTTGCCCGAAATAGGCTCGGGAACAAGTTTCACTTGAGGGGTAACCAAATCGGGGCTGTTTCGGTCCAAAAGATGCTTTCTGGTGGTCCCCTGGTCGATTGCGATCGGACTTAAGCTCATGCGTACCAGATGTAGCACGTATTAAGTTTTCAGTCTGGCAGGGTTCGCAAATCGCACATGGCGGACCAGTTTCAGTTCAGCGGTCACCGCACGTAGATCAGGGCTGAAAGTCTCATGATAATAAATAGAAATTTTTCCTGATCCGAGGGTGTAATCTGGATGAATTCTGACAGTCAGAACGCTTAATACTGACGCGTCAAGTCGTGTGCCAGATTTGAATTTGAAATTCCAATTCTGTCCCTATTCGCGGTTGCTTCAGTCCGGGTTCAATGAAATAGTCTGTGATTATCGGTTTGACTTGATTTTCGAGATGATTGTCAAGTCCAGCTGGGCGGTTCTAACGGTCTAAGATAGGAGGTATCGGACCTTCGACGCGCGGTCTAAATCAAATACAAAAGTTCAATGTGGTCCAGAGAACAGACCTGCTTAGAGTTTGATCCGAGGTTATAGAGTATTGTAGAGTTGTTTGTTCTACTCGATTTGGGTCTTGTAGAACGTATTTAAAGTGATTAGGGACTATTTCCCAGCTACTCTAGCGTCGCGCTAGCTAACTTACACTTATTTTCCAAAGGAATTAGTCCTACGTGATTTCTTTGGCTATGGAATTGGGTTCTAAGCAATTTTTCAGGTGTTTTAGTTGACCCATTGCCTAAGGACGTCTAATCCCAGATTAGCCAAAATCCGGGGTGTTACAATAACCTTTTAGGGACAAAAGCACAGGGTAGTGCACCCGTATGTATTGATCCTTTTAGGGAATCACCCAGGGCAGACCACCCGTGCCGATCCTTTTGGGAATGACCCTGGGCAGAGTACTTGTGCTGTGCTGATCATTTCGAGAATGACCCTGGGCAAAGCACCCATAAGAATCATTGCATAAAAGAATAATTGTTCACATCCTATATATCTAACTTACAAGGAAACATTGTAACAAATAATATCAGAGCACCCATAACAAATAATATGGTGATCCTTTTAGGGCAATGCACCTGTAGCATATAATATGGTGATCCTTTTAGGGCAGAGCACCCGTAAGAATCATTGCATAAAAAAAATAATTGTTCACATAAAAAATATTCATTATCAACACTAGATAATATTAAATGCAGATAATAATAATAATAATATTTGTATTAGTTCGGTAATCAAATAAAGAATATTCTTCAATAGAAAATTACTTATGAATCTTTCAATGTCTATATTATATAAGGCAATTTTTTATTAATCTTTCAATAGGGATTGATCACCTACCTGCTATAGAAAAATTGTGTGATGGGAGGAAAATGATCTGAAGCGATGCTGATTTCTACGTGTACTAACTTAGATTGATCAACTCTGAACTCGATGTTGAACCCTCACGGATACTCTCCCTTCTCCTGAGCTCTTTTTTTCTTCTCACAGTTTTTCTCTCTGGATTTCTCTCGATAACATGAGAAATAGGGTATAAAAATGATGTCAGATGAGTTGGTTTGTTCTGAGTTTAATGGGCGGTTTAGATTGAGGAATGGGTCCCACCATGATGATGACAATCATGGTGGATGAGTTTCCATCCTCAACCGTACCACAGAGAAGTGGGAAAGAGAGAGAGAGTTGTGGAGGAGATGGATGTCGCACGTCACTTTGCTTTGGTTTTTTTTTTTTTGAGAATGGGCCCCACAGGAATCACATGATAAATCCACACCGTTCATTAGTTTTTCCCTTCAAAGTTAGGGCATGAGCCCAAAAATGAGGGTCATCTACAGCTCAGGTGGGCCACACCAAAGGCAACACTGGAACTCACTGTTAAAAAAATACTGAGTATTACATATTGTGAATTAAGTCCATTGAAGAATCTAGAGGATGAGTTTTTTTTCAATTGGAGGGGTTTGATGTAGGACATGGATTAAGCACGTTCTTAACACACATGGATTGGAAGAAGCCAAAGAAGAAATCGACAAAATTCAGTATATTTCAACTGGTTAACAGGTCAAAATTCCAACAAAAATTCTAGATTGGTTGCTGTACAATTGTTACTAGTTTTGACAAGTTGACAAGTCAAATTTTTAGATTGATTGCTAGACACTTTTTGCCGTTTTCGATAGGTTGACATATCTGGTCAACAAGTCGAAGGCTCTATTCAACATGTCAAAAATTCACATAATTTTTATTTTTTGTCTTTGGATGTTTCTAAGCTTGTTCGACCGATTGACTCGACTGGTCGACGAATGGCGAAAATTTGTGTGTTTTTTAGACTTTATTTTCTTATTTCATCTGTATTCTCTTAATTATATTTTAGGGTCATTTAATGATGCTAGACTATTTTTTACATAATCTATTAATTAAAATTCTTATATTTATATTATTTCTCTCGAATATTCGAGAAAACTTGCTTGTAGATTCAAGAGTGCCTTGTGGATCTAAGATGTTTAGTGATTGAGTAAGACGGTGATCGACCTCATCACGTCCTTCCCTGCGTCAGATGCATTTTGAACTCTTGTCAATAAAAGGATCACCAGCCCTGGCCGAGAGTAGCAAAATGCTTCCTAAAGTAGCATGCTAGTAAGAGAACTTTGGCAATTCTAGAGACTACAACTACAGTCAACCCAACGTAGGAACGTAGGCAGATGAATTACAGGACTAAACTCCTTCAAATCTAGTGCGCATGCACAAACATGGAAAGGAATTACCACTACTAGTTATAACTACAAGGACTAGTTACACTACTCCTAAAATTTAAGGTCCCATGACTGATGAACAGTGGATGAGTTAATCCCAAATTAAGATAAACATCATTGCATTGGACTGATTTCAGACTCAATCTGAAACATCTTCATCTCGAAAACCGAGAGGGTGTGTATGTTTGGGGGTTGGATTCTTCTTCTTGAACCAATCTTCTCTTTATATAGCCTTTTCAAGTAGAGGGATAATAATTGGTCATCAAATGTGGCATGATTTTGTATAATCAGCTAGGAAAGAGTGGTTACACATTTCAATCATGGTATACTTCTGCCAAACACATTCTATCATTGATGTGGTAATAACAACCATTCATTTTCATCTGAGGATAACTAAAATGCTAAAGCTTCTTGAAAAAGTTATCTACTCGACATGTGCCTCAAAAATATCATATATGCCACATGTCATGATAGGCACCATGGATATGATTTGCAATATTTTGGTACAAACACCCAATTTATTTTCATAACATATATCCCTTTGGGGCATTTGACGCATGGAATTATATGAGATTAAGTGGGATGGAATTGAAAATACCATCATTTAAATCCCACATGAATTGCTAAGTTTATATGCTTCGTAAAATGAGTCATGTATTGAGAAGGGTTACAAAGAATTCATTTGAAATATGAGATTTGTAGGCTGTGGTAGAGGCTTTTTCAATCCATTTGAAATTTGAAATATAGCAAGTCATCTCCCTCGTGCACGGTGAGAATCCAACCGATGAGTATGTTGATGTCAACAAGTTTTGTGGGTCCCACCATGATAAATGGACTATATCCATACTATCCATCCATTTTTCAGTATCATTTTAGGGCATGAGCCTAAAAATCCAACAGATGCAGAGCTCACATGGACCACACCACATAAAGCAATGGAGATTGAACGACCACCGTTGAAAACTTCTTGGGGACTGCAAAAGTTTTGGATCAAGTTGAAATTTTTATTTTCCTTTCATCCCAGTCTATGTGATCTTATGAACATGTTTGATGGGTAAAACAACATCACGGTAGGCCCTATGAAGGTTTCAACTTGATGTCATTATCATTAGTGGTCTATGTAAGCTTTGTATCTTCCTCATTTTTGGGTCCATGCCATAAAACAGTCACACAAATTGGATGGATGGGGTGGATATAACTCATACATCACAGTGGAGTTCACGTAACCAGTTAAAGTCAATGCATTAGGAAAGTATGTGATATTTCCAAACTTCGTCTTCCCCGTATCATGGGTTTTGCTAATTCTATGGGTTTATCCAAACTTAGATTTTAAATAAACTATAAAATTTATCTTTTCAATATTTACATTTCAAACATGACATATTATATCCACTAAATCACGAGATTTCTTGATAAACTCTGACACTATGTTATTATTGCCAAAAATAAATTTCATCTCACTTAATCCCATTTAATTCCGCATGGTAAAGGCCACATAGGTGTTGCACTGCATATTAGCTCACTTATTTAAGTTCACCTGTATGGTTGGTAGGTAATAGATTGGACATATGCTTGGTTGATGATTGATCCATGTCCATTTGGAATCCCCCGGATTCGCAACCCCCAGGATTGGAAACCCCATAGATTGGTAATCCTCTCGGTGTGTTTGGCACCTTCAAGTGTAAATCAACTTTAATTCAAAAATACCTATACATGGTATATTTACATTTACAAGGGTTTGAATTTAATTACTAAATCAATTTTAATATTTCTAATTAGTGAGATATATAATTTTTGATATTAATGTTGTGATAAGCCCACTAAAATATATGCTTTGGCTAAAAATGATGAAATTCCAACTCTCGGATGGACCGCAAGCATAAGATCATGTTTGAGTGACTAACAAATTATTTTTAATCATTGATTGACATGGACAATGTTTGGACGATGCTGGACAATATTTGGACGGTGCTGATCTACATGAACACTGTTTGGATGGTGCTGATCATCGTTAGTGGGCCATGTGCTCAGTAAAATGATAGTGTACGGTGACATACATTTATACCTGCAACTATTGAAATCATTTTAGGTATAATCCAAGCTCTCACCCTAGACTACAAACCCCCTCAAAGAGAGGATTGGGAACCCCTAGATTGACAATCCTTAGTTGCTTTATGCTCTCAAACAAACAAAGGGGTTTCAAACCCCCCCTCCAATTCCCTCCAATCCAAGGTGCCAAACGGCCCCTTATTTGATTGAAACATAGTTTATATTTAGCAATTAATCGTAGATTTATCCGAGAAATGTAATTTATAATTATTGTATATTTTCTTTATATTATAACTAATAGCGTTGGACAGTTTAGATCCATCGATGAGCGTGGATGAAACAAATGCCGGACCGTTCAGATTAATCGATTGTACTGTCCAAGCTAGCCCACGAACACTAACTTATAACTCGCAAGGCTCTCGTTGCTCAGTCCGAAAAACGTAAGATATTTGATATTTTTACCCTCTTTCTTTTCATACACGTCCGCCTTTACTGCATTTTTACATTTGCAATAAAAACGAATAACGGTCGAAAAGATGGACGACTACACAAAAAAATGGGTGTAATTATCATTGCTGGGATGCGTAGCAAATCACGCCGACCGAGGATATTTAATTGGAAAAAATGTGGGCCAGCAGCCACATGCAGCGTACCTCTGTTTGCGGAGAAAAGGCTCTGGAGACCACTGCCAAAATCTGACAACTCAGTGCACCCTCTTCCTTGTGCAGTGTGATGGAGATTCGCGCGAGGATAATCAAGCGGGTCACGTGAGGTACGTGGCAACGAGTCGCACGTGTAAAGTTCTGACACCGACAATTCCATTGCGGAGAAGATTAGGCGCCCGTGGTGCCTTAACGAATGTATTCTATGTCTAAGCCGTTCATTCGTTTTTTCATATTATTTTAAAGCACGAGAAAAAAAATAGAACCATATTATAATAAAGAGTATTATTTGGATGCCCTACCATGAATAATTTCCAACAACCCGCGACATTTCCATAGTATTTATTTGACATCTAACCTATTAATGGGGTTATTAATGACCAATGATCACATTTTACGAAAACTATCTGGCTGATGTACCACAGACCAGCTATATAGATGGTGTATTGACATCAAGTAAGTTCTATGGGTCACATTATGAGGTATGTGTTATATCCAAAACGTCCATCTATTTTGCCAACTGACCTTAAGGCTTCACGTGCAAAATAAGTTAGACATAAAGATCAAGTGGACCACATTACAAAAAGTGGTGGGAGATTGAACGTCTACCATTGAAACCCTTTTGGGGGCTACAGTAGTTTCGGATAAATATGAAATTTGTTTTTCCTCTTCATCCAGTTATTTGTAACCTTATGAACAGATTGGACGGAAAATAAACGTTATTTTAGGCCCTACGAATTTTTCAATGTAAAAATCATTATCTTACCGTTATTTTTGGTGTGGTTTATTTGAGCTTTAGATATAATTTATTTTTTTTCCAAAAGCTTTAAAATGGTCTTGAAAAATAAATTAATTTGTGTGGATATAATAAATATATCATCAGGGGGCCATGTAACTTTTATGTCCTTTAAGCCGTTAGTATAACCCTGAGCTTGAGGAAGGTTGGAGCTTGTCTTGGCACAACATGTATCTACTCCACTTATATAAGAGTCTTTGGTACACCAACCAATCTACTTCCTTGTTTACTATGGTATAGTCTACCTGTGAACTGTATCTACCTGGTTTTTTAGATAATGCCAACAAATGATCTGGCAAAATGAATCGCTGAATAAATATAGAATACATATGTTAAGGTGGGCCTCACCGTAATGGCCACACTGTCTCGCACGTGGTAATGGATTAGCTACCCTGCCACTAGCCAATGGCCGGTGGTATATGCTCCCGCCCCACCATGATGTATATGTTCCATCCATTCTGTCCATTGATTTTTTAAGATAATTTTATATTATGGGATCATGAAGAAAACAATGTTGAATGAACGTCAATTATTAAAGACTTTTTCGGGGCATGAAAGTTTTGGATCAAGCTGATATTTGTTTTTTTCCTTCATCTAGGTCTATATGACCTAATCAAGGGATTGGATGTTAAATAAATAGTATAGTGGGCCTTAGGAGGATTTTAATGGTGGATATCTAATCATTATTGTTTTCCTGTGGTGTGGTCCACCTAAGATATATATCCCTCCAATTTTTTGGATAAAGCCCTAAAATGATCTATAAAAATGGATGAACGAAATGGATTAAACACATACATCATGATGGGGCCCACAAAGCACTGACCACCAGCCACCGGGCTGGTGGTAGGGGGAGTAGCCAATCCGTTGCCATCGTGGGTGAGGCTGGAGCGAGACACAGATTGCGTCCTACCCCCATCTTTAGACCTGAACGGGCAATCCTGTGGGTGGGCCCACCGATAGAGGTGTACACGATCCGAGTTAGCTCAGTTAGCTCACTTGACTTGACTTGAAAAAGCTTGGTTCGACTTGATTCGAAGTTGAGTTCGAGCCGAGCTGATTTTTTGAGCTCAAAAATGAGTTTGAGCTGGCCCCAACTCAACTTGAATTAGGTCGAACCCAGCTCAAATTGAACTTGAATCGAACTAGTTCGGTGACTCGGTTACTTTGAGATTGATGTTGCTCACTAAGTGTTTGATGCAATGACTCAATGAAGTATGACTAGTGGCAAAGAAGGTATGTAGATGAAACCAACACTTTTTTTCTTTTAATTTTTATGTTGATTAGAAAGTATTTGATAAAATACTTATAAAATCATTATTGTTGTCTCAAATACAATAAGATTTTAAAGGTGTAGTCCAAGTGTTTGTAAAAATGCTACAATGGTGAACTTGACCCGAACTCGGCTCAAACTGACCCGAGCTACTGACCGAACCGAGCCAATTTGGCCAATTAGGCTCGAGGACCAAGCCGAGCCAAGGTCAGCTAGTGGCCAAGCGGAGGCCAACTCCACCTGTTTTGACTCAATGTACATCCTTACCCACCGATATGTATCTGTTTATCTAAGCTGTCCATCCATTATCTAAGATCATTTTAGGGCATGAACACAAAAAATGATACAGATTTAACGCTAAAGTAGACCACACCAAATAATAAGCTTGGTTGCATTAAATGCACTAAGCATTTGAGCAATTTGAGCGATTGATCTACCTCATTTGTGTGGTCCATTTGAGCGATTGATCTACCTCATTTTTATGTTTATGCCTTGGATGTGGCCTGCCTGATAGTTGTATCAGGATTTTTTTTACTCCTTTTCATTCTTGTGAGTAACATCTGATTAACGGTTTTGATTGGACATACACGCTGTGGTACCCACATACAAACCAACGGTTGGCATTCATCCCCATTGTTCACATCATATAGCTTTTTTAGTTACAGATCTACTTGATTTTTTTGCCTTACGAGCTATAGCATGGAGCTTGGAACCTGATATGCGGAGTAGATTTGAAATGTGAGCTCCACAGGCTTGGTTCCACGAACACGTACAGTAGTGTGCAGCGTGTTCTGACTCTCCCTCGAGTTTGCACCCGTTTTAGAAAAAATTAGCATGGTAGGCTTTTTTGTATTATGTGTTTTATTTTTTATTTTATGTTGAAAACTAGTGTTATTAAAGTAAATTTTTATAGTACGGGGATAAATTTATAACAAAAACACCCTTAATTTTTAAGGTAAAACAGTTAAAAAAGGTGAGAGCATTTTTATCTTTTAAGGTTCGTCAACCAAAATTCTTAGGAGTTTCAACATCCGGTCACGCGTTTGAGTATCCATAAGTGGTGAAATTCCATTAGCATGGGTGTGCCGGGTGTATGTGCATGAGTAAGAAAAAAGATAAATTTTTTTTGTCGGTGTCGATAAAGGTTTAATTTGGTTTAGAAAGTTTTGTTGGGGGCAAGCCAAAACAGGTGGGTGCTCAGCCGGGTCTATGCTAAAAACTTACCCACCGGATTTAAACATGCTCTGCCTAAAGATAAGGCCGATCCACTCGTCAAGTGGGCCACATGTACGGCGGGCTGGATAGTTCGACGTACATGCATGACGCCTCCGACCTGGTGGGCGCACCCGCCTGATCTAAGACTGGCACGTTGAGGATGGTCCCACCACGGAATGCTGCGGGTTGAGAGTGGTCCCACCACAGTATGCTAGGTGCAGGCACATGCGCTTGAGAAAGGATCAACGTACCAGATTGGCCCACCTAATCATTTATTCACGTGGTCCCCACCTGACGAATGGCCCAGGTGACCATGCCGGGTTAGCTGTTGAGTGGTTGAACCGTTGGAGAAGAACTTTGATACTCTGGCAGAGCCTGATGCATGATACTCCTCCACTTAAAAATTACTTAGAAATTTCACACTTGGCTTACAAGTGATTAAAATTAATCTGTCCAAATTAAGGTACTGGCATAGTCGTATCATGAACAGAAACTCAAGCTTATTTGAGCATCTGACCGTCTGATTCGTGGAATCTATTGGACGGTTTAAAATGAAAAATATCCAATGGTCCTGTTTCAACAAACAAGTGTTCCCGAATCAGTGGGCATTATTTTTAAAAATCAGCAGTAATTATTTTTTCAGCCCATCTGATCTTAGGATGCCCAATTTTATTTGGGTTAATAAATGCCATATGTACAATTTCTGAGTGCATGCGTATCAACCTTCACACGCAGCCCGAGTATCATGTTATCAAACCGTTCCCTGAACTTTTTAACGTTGGTCGTTAAATCAACACTGTTTACTATGATGTGGTCTAGGTGAGATTTTGATATGGCTAATTTTTTGCATCGTACTATAAATTTATCTATAGAAATTGATGGACGGCGTGGATTAAACAAATGGGGTCCACAGAGAACCGACAAGTAGCGACTGGCTACTGGCAGCGTCATTAGCCAATCCGCGTCACTCTGCTCGCGCGAACCGCACTTGAATTTGCGTGGTACTGATTTCTGGCGCTGCTTTTCATGTATAAATATAGAAAGGCTACTCGGCCTTACTCCATCGTCTTCTTTCTCCAACACATACGATCTAAGATGGCAGTCCGACCCATTCTTATTCTCTTCTTCTCTTCCCTAATCACAGTTCCTGCCTTTTCAGCTCCAGATCTTGATGGTAATACTACCATCTGATAAAATGCATTTTTCTTCATTCTCTGTTTTTGTTTGAAGCTTTTGAGCTGATTTACTGAGTTGTGTATGTGAGTTTTCGTCTTTTTTTCTTTTTCATTTTGGTCTTGGGTTTTGTCTATCAATTCTTTTGGGTTGGTTTCTTTCTATGAGAAAAATGACAAATATACCCTTCTTTCCTACTCTTCTTTCTTTCCTTTGTTAAATCAACCCTGCTTTTGCACCTGAAGATCTTGATGGGAACATCTTCATTTCAAATTGGGTTCTGTACTTTGGTTTTCCGAAGATTTTAATGTGTTTGGGTTCGTGTTTATTTTCTTCCTTGGAGTTTGTTCATGTGAGGTTGGTATTTTAACCCTGTTTTCTGAGACAAACACCCCCTTTTCTTACTTCTTCTGTCTTTTTCTCATGGGAAACGAAGAAAAAGAAAAAGAAATGGGGGTTCACGTGTAACTAGTAAGGGTTGTAATTATCATTTCCTTTTGGGCTCTTTGTGAGAAGATTTCTATTTTTTTACAAGTGGGGTCCACGTTTCAGTGATCCAAATCGTTGATATGATAGGCCTCACCTATTAACTGTTTAGATTCTTCCAATATGAAGGACTTCTGTTGGATGGACCGTCCAAAGTGGAGGCCATGATATCAACCGTTTGGGTCACTGAACCATGGGCCCCATTTACCCTTAATCACATTTCTACTGTTTTCATGTGTGGGATGGGGGAGATGGTGATAATTTGGGACCGTCTATCTAGTTTCCCTACCATGGATGCCAAATGCTTCAGAAATACACATAGATCCGATGATCCTAGCCATCCAATCAGTACGCTTTGAAGCAATGGTGGACCATGCCCCAAACATTTCCTACATTGGAGTTTTTCCATTGTTTGTGTACCGGTGTGGCATTGTCTTTCTCAACCGTCTACTTACAACCCACCAATTGAGTGGTTAGGATAATCACACTAGGGTTGTTTTCAGATCAACGGCCTGGATCACTTAACCATGAACCTTGACCCATCCCATTTCCAATCTCACATCTACCTTTCAGCTCTCAGCTTTCACATTTTTTGATTCATGCATGGTTGGATGGATGTAGACAGTAGACACACATATACACATACATACATTTATAGGTTTGTTATGTATGTATGTATGTATGCATGTATTATTTCTTTCTTCTCACAGCCATTTTCTTTTCTGCAGCACTTCTCCCAAATGGCAACTTTGAAGAATCCCCCAAGCCATCCCACCTGAATAAAACAGTCATCCTAGGCAAGCATGCACTCCCCATGTGGGAAATCCATGGCCTGGTTGAGTATGTATCTGGTGGGCCCCAGCCAGGTGGCATGTTCTTTGCCGTCAAACACGGCATCCATGCCATTAGGCTCGGGAACGAGGCATCGATCTCCCAATCGATACCAGTTAAGAAAGGCTCCCTCTATTCACTGACATTTGGATCTTCAAGGACATGTGCCCAAGATGAGGTTTTGAGGGTCTCTGTCCCTCCTCTATCTGGTGATCTGCCTTTGCAGACCCTCTACGACAGCTATGGAGGGGATACATATGCATGGGGATTCAAGGCTGCTTCGAACATTGCTAATGTTACATTTCACAATCCAGGGATTCAAGAGGACCCTGCATGTGGGCCCCTCTTGGATGCTGTGGCCATTAAGGAGCTCTTCCCACCATTGCCCACAAGAGGTATATGTCTACTTCCCTATTTCTGACTCTTCTATACTATATGCTTCCCTATTATGTGAATTTGGGCTTTTTAGATACTGTTTGATGTTTTATGTGATGTGTTTGTTTCAATCTATTTTATGATATTGGGTTTTCTAGTTAGGGGTTGTTTGGCAGCATGGATTTTTTGAGGGATTTGGGTTGAAATTCTCTAGGATTTTAAATCCTTGAGATTTTGAACCTTTTAGGTGTGTTTGCTGGTTTTTTTTTTCTCTTTTCTTGAAGGTAACTAGATTTTATTGAAAAGCTAAAACATCAAAACATGATACAACAAACATCCTATTCAGAGAAACAGGATCACAAGATTTTATACATATGCCCTTCCTGACATCTCAATCTAAGCCCTCTTAAACACATCCTCTCCAACCCACATTTATTTTGAAGACATCAGAAAACATTGGCTAACCCCTAAAAGACAGCCAAGCAACCAAACTGCTCTCTCAACCTCCCCTACACATTCGGCATTCCAAGTTAGAAGGTGGTTTTTAATAGACATTGGGAAAGCCTACTCCATTTTAAAGAAAGTAAGGAAACCCTCCTAGACCTTTTGGGCAAAAGGGCAATGAATGACCAAAATGGTTGATTGATTCTTCGTTCTCCATACACATGACGAATATGTTTGGGAGCATCATTGATCTCTTTTGCAAATTATTAATGGCAAGAATCCTCTTTTTCCTCTCAGACCACAAATGCCGCCACCCTGAGATGGGCCTCATAGGACTACACCTTGGCTGTGTGAACTTTCTAGTCATCTTTAGGATGCTTTCGAATCACGCCATAGAATGATCAAACTGTGGATCTTCCTGACTTGTCATTTTTCCACACAAAGAGTCCTTTTCCCTACCAACTGGAAGACATCCTTGAAGTTTTCCTAGAAGGCTCACCAACTCCTCCACTTCCTCACCTGCAAATTCTTTCAGCATGGAGGTGTCCAAATAACCACCCCACCAGCCTTGAAGCTTCGATTTTCAAGCCTGTGAAAACCAAAAATTGTTGGCAGCTTGGATTTTAACTTGGAATCTTATTGTGTATATTCACACGAAAACAAATTTGATGATGCAAGTTGTCTCAAAATTTCCAACATAACCAATATGATCTTGGGATTATAGGTTAGTGACAGTGGGATCCACACTTTAGTTGGTTTAGATTGATCTGCCTTATGTCATGTGTACAATTTTTGAGTGTGTACGTACCAAGCACCATGCACAGCTGGAGTATGAAAAGAAGAATTTCAAATCCTTGGATTTTGCATGGCAACAACTTTGGATGATTCCAAAATGGTTCTTTCTATTGATTCAAAATCCTCTGAAATCATTGCTGCCAAACTTCCTTAAAAGGGGGTGAAATGGATTTTGATCAATTTCCCCCAAAATCCTTGCAAACAAATAGCTCCTTACTGTTTGCTGTTTTATGTGAGGTGTTTGTTTAAATCTATGCCATGATTTTCTTTGTAGTTTCAACTCTGTTTTATTCTGTAATGTCACGTTGTTGGTCCTTGTTTTTCTACACTGTTTATGGGGAAAGTATCAGATGCTAAAGTGTTTAGTTATCAAGCAGTATCTGCCCACACATGGCAGAGACGTATTTGATCTGAGATTGCTCATATGTTGGGCCCTACTATTGCTTGGCCATACACTGAAATTTGAATGGTTTTATGATCTTGCCACCAGTTGGGTCTTTTTCCCCATTGACTGCTAACCATTGGTTGAGCTTCTTTCCTACTTACCTATTTTTGCTTCTTCCATGCTGCATATGATTTTGGGTTTTCTAGTTAACTATTTTCTGTTTTAATGCGTTTTTTGATCTCTGTCATAATTGTCTGTGATACGAGTTTCGATTTTGTTTGCTTCTGTAATGCCATGTAGGATCTTATTTTTCTTTGTTATGTTTTTAGACTAAAGGATCCAGTGCTGAGAGTTCAGGTATCAATCACATTATCCACACACACAGAAAACATGTATGTGATCTGATTGATTATCAGTTGGATGCTAACATGGATGGGCCTATACCCATAAATTGGATGGTTGGGTGATATTGCCTCTGGGTGGATCTTTGTCCATTGAATGTCAACCATTTGTTGGTCTTCTTTCCTAACTAACCCTTAGTAATCAACAAGTCTTCCAACTGGTAGCCAGGGTCCACCCGATCAGTGTGACTTTTGGAGGACCAACGATAGCAATTTTTCCTTTTCACTCCTATTATGAGCCTTATCAAGTGTTTTTGTGCATTTGCTTAAACTATGTGTATGTAGACTCCTTGTTCAAACTTGGTGTTTCTCCATCCTAACTATCCGTTGAGAGACAATCTTCAAAACATGTTTATTTCATCAATCTCTTGGTCGGGCCAATCTTTGGAAGATCTGAATTTCATCAGCCACTCAACAATTTCAATTTCCACAGATAACATTGTAAAGAACGGCGGTTTCGAAGAGGGTCCCCATACATTCAAGAATGCCAGCTCGGGTGTCCTCCTCCCGCCCAAACAACAAGACCTCTACTCCCCACTACCCGGTTGGATCATTGAGTCCTTGAAAGCCGTTAGGTATGTCGACTCGAAGCATTTCTTCGTCCCCGACGGTCTAGCTGCAGTCGAACTGGTTGCTGGGAGAGAGAGCGCCATTGCCCAAATCCTAAGAACCGTCCCCAATAGTCTCTACAATCTCACTTTTGTGGTCGGAGATGCTAAAAATGGGTGCCATGGATCGATGCTGGTTCATGCATTTGCCGGCAAAGAGACTGTCCAGGTCTCCTTCCAATCCAATGGAAAGGGTGGATTCAAGGCTGCGAGCCTCAAGTTCAATGCGATTTCTGCAAGAACAAGGATCACGTTTTTCAGTTCTCAGTACCACACGAAGGTTCATGACCCAGTTTCTCTTTGTGGGCCTATCTTGGATCAAGTTAGGGTTTATCCTGTTCGGAAGTGAAATCATAATCACCATACACGAGAATAATACTTTTGAAATATAGAATTTGCAACTTTCATGTGGTCTTTTTTCTTTAATAGTTGTAACCATTAGCTTCACTTTTCTAGTGAATGTGTTGGTCCTTTGGCCTTATAGTGTTTCTTGTGCTGTGTACTATCATCTCATCTTCTAGTTCTCTTAAACATATGCATGTTTAATGCCATATCCTTTAATTGAGAGACCTAGGTTGTTCATCAAATGTTCTAGATAAATGTGAAGGTGGTTTGCGTGTCCTCAAGTAAAAGAGAGAACATGGTGCAACTCAGCACATATGTGCAATGTTATAGGCAATTTATCTGGTGGGTTTCATAGAGAACGTATCCACCCTAAAAATCTGGCTGATACACTTTTTTTTTTTTTTTCTGGCCAAAGAAATAAAGAAAAAAATGCAATAGGTATCAGGAAAAAAGGAAAAAAAGTAGGAACACAAGAATTTTTCATATTTATTAAGATTTAAAATATTTGTAATTAAAATCACAAATATCGTAAATACTATTGAATACTGTTGTTGGCACATCATATTGTCTTACCCACTGGGACCACTCATGCCATTTTTTTTGAGACGATATAATTTTTTTAATAAAAAGGCAGGGCCTGAGGCCAAGGAAACAAAAGAGGAGAAAGACAATAAAACAAAGAAAAGAGAACAACCTACAAATCTAACCAGCTAACTGGAAAATGAGCAGCAGGAAAAACATTAGCTGCATGCGTACACTCAATTACATTCATTTTTGCCTTATTAAAAGCTTCAAGGAAACTGCCCATTCGATTTCAAAGGCAATGATTATTTCTCTTCAACCAAATGCTCCAAAGACCTGCTAATAAGCATAAATGCAAAATTCGTTTCCTGTTCTTACTCTTCCCTCCTTCATGCCAAACCAAGAAAAACTGCCCAATTGATCTTCGAATAATCCATGGAACTCCAAATAGATTGAAGAAGCTGGGCCACATCATTGATGCAAAGAAACAATGAATGAATAGGTGATCAACCAACTCCTTATCACTACAGTATAGAAGGCACACATTATGCATTATCATACCGCTCTTTTGTATATTGTCAATTGTAAGGACCTTTCTCCCACCCACCAACCATGCAAATGTGGCCACCTTGGAAGGAGCACCATATCGCCAAAGAAATGCTATATGACAACCTTGCTCAATATAACCCCCATCTAGTTTCTTGTTCAAGGACTTAATCGAGAATTTTCTAGATTTTTCGATGAGCCACATGAAATCAATATCTTGGAATGCTCAATATAACTCCAAATAGATTGAAGAAGCCGGACCACATTTTTTATGCAAAGAAACAATGAATGAATAGATGATCAATTGACTCCTCATCACTATAAAATAGAAGGCACACGTTAGGCATTATCATATCGCTCTTTCGCATATTGTCAACTGTAAGGACCTTTTTCCCACCCTCCAACCATGCAAATATGGCCACCTTTGAAGGAGCACCATATTGACAAATCAATGCTGTATGACAACCTTGCTCAACCTTGCTCATTATAACTCCCATCTAGTCCCTTGTACAAGGGCTTAACTGAGAAATTTCCAGATTTTTCGATGAGCCACATCGAATCATCATCCTCCGACATTGAAGGGAGGTGATTCGAGAGAACATTCAGCAACTTTAACAATTCTTTCGCCTCTTCATCGATCAAATTTCTTCTACAAGGACCACCCCAAATAACTTCCACACAGCCCTCAACAGAAATATTTGGGTCTAAGGCAATACACGCCAATCAATGAAATGATATATTCAAATTTTTATTTCCCACCCACACATCTTCCCAAAATTGCATCTTCTTCCCATTCCCTATGAGAATCCCACACATTCAAAGATCTTATCCTTTAATACATTCACCGACCTCCATAATGATGAGGTCCTATACAATAGAAGAAACTTTTGTCCATCCACCCCCCTCCTTAACACCGTATTTTTTACCCAACAAGTCTCTCCACAAACTTCCCTCAACGCCAAATCTCCACACCCACTTGCTAACAATGCCACATTCATCATCTCCAACTTACACATGCTTGCTCCTTGTTGAGACAATGGTTTACATACTTCTTCCTATTTCAAGAAGTGAAATTTGTGATCCCTTATTGGCACCCTCCTAAGTGTTCTTTCGGGGTAGTGGCATTGCACCTAGAGCTGTACATGAGTCAAACTGAGTCGAGCTTGGCACAGCTCAACTTGGCTCAGCCACTAGCTGACCCTAGATCGAGCTCTCAGCTTGGTCCTTGAGCCCGACTGGCCAGCTTGGCTCGGTTCGGTCAGCAGCTCGGGCCGGTTTGAGCCGAGTTTGAGCCTGTGTGGCATTTTCTCATACACATGAAGTGCACGTTCAATCTCTCACAGTTTGCAAAACAGCAACAGTAGTTTACAGGTATTTCATCAAACACTCGGTAGGCTGCATCGAAATCAAGATTCAAGGGTAGTTTTATCATGTAATGTTTGTTTTTTTGGTAGTGATTTGTTTCATATCCAACCTTTCTCGCCACCGGCCAATCCCAAGGAGAATGTCTCCACCCGAAACAACACTTCGTTGAGTCATTTCATCAAACACTTGGTGAGCAACATCAATATCAAAATAACCGATTCACTGAACTAGTTTGATCTGAGTTCAAATCGAGTTGAGGTTTGATCTGGGTTGATTCGAGCTCGGCCAAGCTCGAACTCGGCTTGAAAATTTTCAAGCTCCAAAAATCAGCTTGACTCGGCTCGAACTCAGTTTCGAACTGAGCCGAATTGAGCTTTTTCGAGTCGAGTCGAGCGAGTTAACATAGCTAACTCAGTTTGTGTACAGCTCTAATTGCACCCTTATGTTTACAATCCCATTAAGCAAAGTCAATACCTGGTGAAATGGCCGAAGGACCACATTTTCTATTTACAATCCCATTACGCAAAGTTAATACCTGGTGAAAAAGCTGAAGGACCGCATTTTCGATGGCTCTGACATGCAATTGAGTATATCAGGTCATCTAATGAAAATTCTTGGAGTTACAGTAGAATGAATCACCCCAGCTGCTGGATGTGATAGCTGGAACAGTGAAAGCAGGTGTCATGTGTCAAAGTTGTCATTGTTTTGGTCACATATAAATAAGAGGAACTTTCCCCAAATCCAGGGTCTCCGTGGTTTTGGTTCTGGCCCCCCTCCCTTTTTTTTTTAAACTTTCTTTTTATACCTTTTATGGTTATACAGACGTTGCTCTTTTCCCCTGAAAGTGCCACCTCAGTTGTCAAAGGTGCATCCAAGTGGAATCACCTACCTCCTTGCTCTGAGATAATTCAGTCTTGTCCATTTATCTCATTATATTCATACCTAGCGTGTAAACTCAAGAGCAAGCCTCCACTCTTTTGGCCTTGCCAAGTGTTAGCTCGGGTGGTGGAAATGAGGCAAAACATTGCCTTTGCAAAGAAACCTCTCTGCTGATAGGGTGTTTACGACATATTTGTTTCAGTCGTGTGTAAGAATGTGGTACCATGACTCAACCTCCTGTTTTTCTCCTTGTTGTTCTCTTGCTGTGAACATTTGTTGTGTGCACCCTGTTTCTTTCACTCAAAAACTCATAGAAAGATGAGAACAGTCACTATTGTAGGTAACAATGTGAATGTCATCCCATTAGAATATGATGTGGAGGGCACTGGGGCTTGGACAAGATCCCCTACCATACGGTACCTTAGCTTAATCCTGTTGGATCAATGGCCATGGTGTACTCTTGATCGTCACCATTTGTGGTGATGACCCAGGTGAGCCTCACAATGGTTTGCGAATCAAAGGCCTTTAAAAACTGTTTTCAATACTATTTTAGTTATCTAAAATAGGTTTTCAACCAGTCAAATAAAAGGTTTAATGTGGATTAGCATTTCCAAAGCATGAGAGGGGCATTTTTCTTTGGGATATTAAAGATCTGACTGTTAAGATGGTAGATCAGAAGTCTATTAAAGGGGAGCCTCCAAGTGGTTATCAGTCTCACAGCACTCCGCCCCTCTTGATTTTGGCAACGATTGACGGTCAGATCTCAAATTTTTACAAATCTTATTTTATGGGCTTGTTAGAACTTTGTAGTTCTTGATCTTGACAATACCTTATGAAGTCTATTTATGTAGTTGGATGACTTGTGCCAAACTTCAAAACATCTAAATATCATCAATTTCTTAACAAATTCAAAATTTTCTTTGCACAGATAACCTTGTAAAGAATGGCGGTTTTGAAGAGGGCCCCCATATTTTCAAGAACTCCACCTCAGGCGTCCTCCTTCCGCCCAAACAGGAAGACATCTACTCCCCACTCCCTGGTTGGATTATTGAGTCTTTGAAAGCTGTTAGATACCTAGACTCGAAGCACTTCTTCATCCCCGTCGGTCTAGCTGCAGTTGAACTGGTCTCAGGGAGAGAGAGCGCCATTGCCCAAGTCCTAAGAACCGTCCCCAACAGATTCTACAACCTCACTTTCGTGGTTGGGGATGCAAAGAATGGATGCCATGGATCGATGATGATGGAAGCATTCGCAGCTAAAGACACCATCAAGGTCCCATTTGAATCCCATGGAAAGGGTGGATTCAAGGCTGCAAGCCTCAAGTTCAAAGCAGTTGATGCAAGAACAAGGATCACGTTTTTCAGCTCTTACTACCACACCAAGGTTCATGACCCAGTCTCTCTTTGTGGGCCCATCTTGGATCAGGTTAGGGTTTTTCCCATCTCCAAGTGAGACATCATCACCATGAGTAATGATATTTTTAAATTATAGGGTCTGCAATGGTCGTATGGTCTTGGCTTTTGTTGAGCTTTACTAGTGGGCCTTTCCTTTTGTCTTTGTACTATGATCTTTTCTCCTTGTGCTTTGAAACACATGTATATTTTATGCATGCAATCTTTGAATTGAGAGATATTGGTTGCAGATCAAATGTTCTGGAGAAATGACAGGGTGATTCGCTCAAGGACCTTGTTGAGGTCATGAGCCCGTGCCAACTTAGCATGTGTGATGTTCCATGCCATTGATCAGGTGGGTCCCACAGTTCAGTCCATCAGGTGGGCCATGTATGTATGTTAAATGTCCTGATTTGGGGCCATGGCATGGTTGCGGTTAACATATGCTTTCCTTTTAAAAGACTCTTTAACTGCCCTTATGAATGGCCTGTAAACTGCACATGTGCCACCATGGGCGCATTGGTTAATGAACTTCTGGAGATTGGAAATTTGTGATAAATCTTTTAAAACCATTTGATTTAGGAAAGGCAGTTTGTGGGCCACCTATAAAATCACTGGTGGAAAAGATGGAAAGCTGGTTATCCTCACTGCACACATGTGACTTACTCATGCATGGCTGGTACTCGTCTTTGGGATTTTCCAGCAATAAAACAGATGAACAATTCAGCGCAGCTGTTGAACAGGCGCTCTGACCTTCATTCAAGGTAGTATTATGTATACGAAATGCTAGCCATATCCAACCCAAACTAGGCCTAGTGTGTTCATGGATCTCAGTGTTTCATGCTCATGTAGAGTATGATCATGTTGAATTTTTCTCACCCAATGATTGTATCCACATGATCACCATGTAATGTCTAGGTCATTTATTTGGAAAAGATGATACCTTGAAAAGGGGTTGTTAAAATTTCATTTTGACTGGATGATCCTGTCTAAGGCCATGCAAAATGAAGGGTAAGTTGGGAGTCTACATGATCAGTTTGGTAGTCCTCTTCCTTTGTCACAGGGAATGTCCTGGAGTGGGCCTATCTGGCTGGCCTTCGGTCTATTAGGGGGGAGACAAATAACTGTGTTTTAGAAATTCTTATAGGGAGGTTTTGGGGGTTCCAAGGAGAGTAGAAATTCTTAAGGGGAGGTTTCTGAGGTTCTTAGAAGAATCAAAGTTAGTGGTGAAGGTGTCTTTGATTTGGTGGGTGTTGGGCTTTTGCCTGGCTGTGGTTCTTGAATTTTTGGCCCTTTTGAATTTCATCTCGATTGGATGACCTATCCCTATCCATATGATCAAGGGCACACATACTATTAATGTGGAGATTGCCTTGGATGCAAGCTATTCATCATTAAGAGCTAACATTCAATGTGGACCATCTATCATTTGAGGCTAAGCTCGATGTGGGCCATTCATCATATGAAGCCCTCTTTCAATGTCCATTGCCCATCATGCCGAGCCCACTTATGATGTGGATCGTCCAACATGTAGGCCCCACCTTTCAAGTGAGTTGTTCAATATATTGGTTCACTTTGGGTGTGGGCTATTTTATCATAACAGACCGACCTTTACTATGGACCATCCATTTTGTGGGTCCACGTTAATATGGAGTCATCCATCATGTGCGGCCATCTTTGATGTGGATTGTTCATCATGTGGGCTCATCATTATCTACATTAATATGGGGTCATCTTTGATGTGGGCTGTTCATCATTAGGGCTCATCTTCGATAATGACGGTGAGAGGGGCTCCTTTGATATGGTTCAAAAAAGAAACTATAGAAGTAACAAGTCAAAAAGTTATTTAAAAAAAAACCTTATTAATAAAATAAAATAAGTTAAAAAATAGCTTATGAGTGGTATCTAAAAAGGCACTAAAAGAGTATCCTTTTTTTTTTTTAAAAATTTATTGTTTATTAAAAATCGACGCCACTAGGTAGTCATCTTTAATCTTGATCACCCCATACTCAGGCAGGCACTCACACCACTGGGTTTTCACTAGAGCTGGGCATGGGAGGACTTGACTCATTCAGACCCGCCTCGATTTGAAGCGAATAGGTGAGTTGGTTCGAACCGAGTAGGCTTAGTGTAATTCGAACTCAAATTGAGTGCAAGTTACCCAATAACTCGACTCAACCTAAAATTCGATTGGGTCGGGCTTGACTTGATTCGAAACCTACTCGACTATGATATATATATATATATATATATATATATATATATATATATATATATATATATATATATATATAAAACCTTAATTTCTAAGTATTTCTAACCTTACTCGACCCCGACCCAAAATCTCTTTCTCCCTCCATGATCCTCCTCTTCTTCCAAGCCCACTATCACCACCTTCCCACCACCCACTCCATCCCTCCTCTTATAAGCCTAGAGGCCACCCACCACCATTACCACCCTCCTCCTCTCTCTCCTCCCCACTCCCTCCTCTTACAAGCACGACAACCATCCACCATCATCACCACCCTCCTCTCTCTCCTCTCCTGTCCCTCCCTCATCTCTCGATCCAATTCGGTGCCAACTCAACCCGACTTGATACATTGGACCAGGTAAGATTCAGTTCGGATTAGTATAGGCCAGACCCAAACTTGGATTAGGTCAGGCATGCTAGACTCACTATTGAGTCGGGTCGAGTTTGGGTCAGGCTTATTTCAAAACCGGATCGAATTGGGTCAGCCCTAACTTGTTCCGACTCGACTCGATGCACAACTCTAGTTTTCGCCACAATGGGCACTCGAACCCATGAATTGGTGTCAAAACTCTTGTGAGTCTACCACTAAGGCATGGTAAGGACCCAAACAAACAAAGACCTCACAAAGGTGGTATACAAATTCAACTCCACATTCTTTTTTAATCTTCTATCACTTAGAGATAATTTTCACAAGCTTTTTCTGTGTGTGATAGTTAGGCTAGCATACCTATAGAAGAATGAAAGATGGGTGCTCGCTACAATTGACTGCTCATCTAACCTTCTTGTCATCCACCTGATTAGTGGACCGACCTAATTTTTGGCTTGGGGAATCTTCACTGTAGGCCCCCACATGATGGACAACCTGAATCTGCCATTGACGTTCTGCATGCATGGATATGCATCTAAAGATAACAGAAGGTTTAATCCCTTCCCAATACATAAACCACTTGAAAAAAGAACTTAAAAAAACATAATCATCATCACCACCACTATATAAGAAAAATCATAATTGAAAGAAATCCAAGTTCTATAAGAGAAAGATAATCCAACTAATTAGTACAGTCTAAAATTAGAAACCAGACTAAAGTAGCTAGCATAACAAACTGAGGCTATGTTTGGCTCGGGGCCACCAGAAATGAATCAAGATTTCTATTCTTTTCAAAATCTCAAAAACAACATCAAATGAAACTCTAATGTGAGTGTAAGAGCCCCATTTCTTGGTTACTGGAAATCCTAAGATTTCTATTCTTTTCAAAATCTCCAAAACAACTTCAAATGAAACTCTAAAGTGAGTGTAAGAGCCTCATTTCTCGGTTACTGGAAATTATACTAAGATTTGAAATTCCAATTTCATTTGTCGGGACTTGAAATAGCCATAAGCCAAACACAGTGACAGTGAACCTACTAACCTAGTATGCAAACATCTAACCTGAAATTAAGTGACTCAGCAATGATGTTTCAGGTGCGCCGAAGAACAGTATGTGGGTTCTGGAGACCATCAGGAACCCAGCCAACAGATTCGTTATTTGACAAATGGTTCGATTCCATCATGGTTCTGTTGAATAGATTGATTTGAGATGGTACATCATAGTTCTCTGGCTTAGCTGTGAAGGGCTGCTCTCTGCTCCTTGGGATTGCATTTCTCCAATTATATGCCCCTTGATCGATGTTATAGAGATTATTGCATGCGCCCAATGCTGAATTCATATATTCGAACGGGTAAGCAGAGTCATTTAAAAGGGAAGCATCGAGGGCATAATCATTGTATTCTCCGAAGAGACTGTTGGGTGTGATATTATCTTCTGTGCTGTTGAAATTGCAGTTCAATGCCACTGAGTCTATGTCGTTCAGATAATTGTCACTTTCATCACACCCCACAGTTGGGTCGATGATTGCAGTCCGTCCATCTTCTTTACGACGAATTTTTGTAGGTCTTTCAGTCCTCTCAGGTTTCCAATGAATCCTACATAAAACCCAGTCATCCAACTGCAGAAAAGCAGGGGTAATTTAGAGTTAGTGAGCTGAAGGAAAGTCTAGTATAAGCATGGGATGATCATCCAGCTGCAAGCGGGAGTAGGCCTGATGCTAAATGGAGATCAAATACTCAACAATGATGGATTATGAACCATTATCAAAATAGTTATAAATGTGGCTCCGTAGTCAGCAAATCAGTGGACACTACTGTAAATGGACCAATTTTATGAACTAATGTCTGATAATGATGCTTACTTCACATTCATTAAAGATTCATCATTAGAGAAGTTCGGTTCTGATGAGAAATGAACACATTGAAGTTTGGTTGTTATGAGAAATGATCAAATACATTTCCAGTATATGAAATTTCACTAGTGAAATTCATTATAAAATGTGAGACCACCTTACGACAAAAACAAAGATTAGCAAATGAAATCATATTTACACCACATTTCTTGATTCATCATCAAGAGATGAGAAATGATCACATTGAAGTTTGGTCATGATGAGAAATGAACAAATACATTTCCAGTATATGAAATTTCACATGCAATTGTCACGTGGCTAGTGAAATTCATTAAAAAATATGGGGCCACCTTACAACAAAAACAAAATTAGCAAATGAAGTCAGATTTATAGGGCATTTCTTGATTATCATTAAGAGATGAGAAATGATCACATTGAAGTTTGGTTGTAATGAGAAATGATCAAATACATTTCCAGTATATGAAATTTCACATAACTGTCACATGACTAGTGAAATTCATTAAAAAATATGGGGCCACCTTACAACAAAAACAAAATTAGCAAATGAAGTCATATTTACATGGCATTTCTTGATTCATGATCAAGGGATGAAAAATGATCACATTGAAGTTTGGTTGTGATGAGAAATGTTCAAATACATATCCAGTATATGAAATTTCACATACAACAATCACATGACTGGTGAAATTCATTAAAAATGTGGAGCCACCTTACAACAAAAACAAAATTAGCAAAGCATTTCTTGATTCATCATCAAGAAATAAGAAATGGTCACATAATATTTTGATTATTATTTGATTGTGATGAAAAATGATCAAATACATTTACAGTATATGAAATTTCACATACAACTGTCACATGTGAAATTCATTAAAAAAATTTGAAGTCACCTTACAACAAAAATAAAATTAGCAAGTGAAGTCAGATTTACATGGCATTTCTTGATTGATCATCAAGAAAACCTTATTCCAACTCATTGAAAATAAAAAAATCATTTCTAAAAACAAAAGATTTTATTTGTATTACCCGCATACTGCCATCTATTCTAGGAAGATTTTCAGTCGCCTCAGGAACTCTATATTCATGCATAATCCAATTAGTTTTGGACGATGACGTTTTTGTTGGCTTTCCTTTGTAGAAAACAAGTGCCTTCCTGTAGCCAACAATCTTTTTATTATTATAAATAGGCCGATCAGCTCCCGTGGCTTTCCAGTATCCATCACCAGCTGCTCGATTTGGACGGGTTCCATTCCGATACTTTCGATCCCTAGGAGTGAAAAAGTACCAAAACTTCTCGCCACACAATTGATACTTCTCTGTCATTCATCAGATCAACAAACAATAATACTATAACATTACAGAAAAATAAGATCAAACTATAGATTTAAAACACGAAAAATCAACACCCACAAGGGTATACAATACTACTAATACACATGCCACCAAGCAAAGATATTCTTACAAAAAACTAGTTATAGTCCATTCAGAAATTGAGCAACAATGACAGAAATATTTGGATGGTTAGAAAACTTCAATAGATTATTTTTTAAACCATGGCACACCTAATGATTTAACCTGATTCTTGAGAAAGAACAGATAACAATATGCTAGGCTGGCATAAATAATGACATGTGCATTAACAGATATTTTTGTTAGTTAAAAATACGAAATACCGCTATTATAAATACATTTGTATATAAAAAATAAAATTTGTGAAAATGCTTTAAATATATTTTAAAAATGATTAAAAAAGTTAAAAAAAATCATTTTTAGAAGATCATATAAACTCATCATGATTATCTTTACAAACCTATGAGGTCTTCAGGATTATATTGGTAGAGATTGACATCGTTGATGTTGTTATAAGGTAAATCAAGATTTGAGACCTTCTTTTGGAGATAATGAATTATTAGCTCTTCGTCGTGAGGATGAAACCTGTAGCCAGGTGGAAAAGACAAGGGAATGTTGTTTTTCTTTCTTTCATCAGAAACATCTACTACTCTTCCTACGTTGTTGGTGTTGTTGGATTCAACACCACCACCATAATGCTGCTGCTGTTGCTTCTGCCCATAATGCTGCTGTTGCTGCAGCTGCTGCTGCTGCTTCTGCTTCAGTTCCATAGGAAAAGAATGGGAAAAGAAGAGGAAGAGATGCTTCGGGAGTCAGGTGAGGTGAGAGTTCTAAGAACGATGGATATGTGATTCGATTAGGAGAGATACCGGACGTGTTTATATATTTTCACTTGCTCGTACGGCGCTCGCTTCACTCGTGGGAATGACACACGTGTGGAGTTGCTCATGTGTGAGTTATCAAACTTTCAAGCTTCTATTGGATTCTCCATTTTGGTTGTGGGATCCGAACGGTTCATCGGGTGAGATGTCGCATTTTAACCGTACATCCTAAATGTAGGGTCAATTCAATTTTCGAGTGGGCCACACCAAAAGGCACGACTTTAGATCGTGTCTATGAGGTCTAAATTCACGTGGGTGGCCTAACAGAGAGGTGTAATTAACTGAATTTTGGGGTCTCTCTTAATCCTGGTGGGTTACGTATGATGAATGGATTGGATGCATATGATGAATGGATTGGATGGCAAATACGGGCGGCGTGGGTCCACACATATTCTAGAAGCTTCCGTACACCTATCCGTACTGTTCTACGTTGTTCCTGGGAACGGATTACTGTTCTACGTTGTTCCTTGGAACGGATTGGGTGTTACCCGGTTAACACTTTAGTGGGTGTTACCCTTTCCAAATCTCTGGTGGACCACTCCACTGGAAGTTTGTATTTTTCTTCATCCAGGTCTGTTTGACCTTATCAATGGGTTGGATGGCAAGTAAACTTTAAAGATCTTCTTACGGTGGGCCATGTGAAGTTTTTAATGGTGGGCATTCAATCACCACTGTTCCTGAGGTGTGGTCCGCCAGATATTTGGATCTGCTTTTTTTTTTTTTTTTTTTTTGGAACACCTCCTAAAATGGGCTTGAAAACGGATGGGGGGCGTGGATATACATCACATCATCAAGGTGGGCCCTACGGTAGGAGTAACACCCGATAAGGTGTCACCAGGGTAACACCTAATCCACTCCCGTTCCGATGATGGGGCCCACTAACTTCTGTAGTGGGATGATGTTTGGGATCTAGGCATAACATGGATGGACGGTTTGGATGGAACATGCACATCCAGGTGGGTCTCATGCAGTTCGAACGTATATGGACTCGCGTACTTAATTGATGGTGCTCGGCCCAACCAATTTGAAAATCGGCCCAAACCAAACTCCCTCGCCAGGCCTCTCTATCTGGGCGTTTTGATAGGATACGATTCCCCCACCAAAGCAGCGTACGCAGGTGGATTTTTAGACGATGATCAGAACCATTCATGTCATCCTTACAGTATTCATTCGGGGTAGATCCACTCCGTTCATCAGGTGGCCAACCTGTGTTTGGTCGCCGTTACAAAAATCAGGCCGATTCAAAACTCAGGTGGGCCACACTACGGGCCACAGTTGTGATGGAAAGTCCTACGACCAAAATCGTTCAAATTGTGTGTGGGGTCCACCATGATGTGTACATGGCATACAATCCACGTATCTGAGGTAGTGTATTAAAATTCAAGACATTCCAAGACCCATGTGGGCACCATGATTCTATACCTTTTCCTATATTATGGCCCACCTAACTAGTGGATTTGACTTATTTTCAGGATCCACCGTGGAAATGTGGAGGAGAACCTGATGAACGGGGTGGATCCGATGAAAATTTCTCCCAAAAGCTGGTCGGTTAGTTGTAGGCACGTGGAAACCATACATCCATGGGACATCGCTGCTATCTTGATGCTGCATCACTTGCCACGTGTCCTATCAGAAATGCACGGAGAGATTATCGTATTCTCCTCTAGTTTCGTAGTAAAATTCAATTTTCAATTATTAAAAGAGTGTAGATCGTCTGTGTGGACGGAGCCTTCTCATTGGTCGACGCTGTTGACGATGACGTCAACTGATGCCAACTCACAAAA
Source organism: Magnolia kwangsiensis (assembly GCA_037074715.1). Classification (NCBI taxonomy): domain Eukaryota; kingdom Viridiplantae; phylum Streptophyta; class Magnoliopsida; order Magnoliales; family Magnoliaceae; genus Magnolia; species Magnolia kwangsiensis. The sequence continues at coordinate 107,861,433 of CM073581.1, forward strand.
TATATAGATTTTCTCTCTCCCAAATAAGGACCGCATGCGGTACTACCGAACTTTTGACGTGTGGGAATTTTCTGGGCCCCACCACGATGTATGTATTAGATCCCTACCGTCTATTTTTTTTTTTAAATTTTTTTTTCAGATCATTCTAGGTATTAAAATAAACGAGCCACATCACTTAAGTAGACCACACCCGAGAAAGCACGAATAATGTTGAAGTCTTCTAATGGCTAACCTCGATGTTTATTTGCCATCTGACTTGTTAATAAAGGCAGATAGACGTGGAAGAAAGAACACAAATATCATCTTCATCCAATCAGCTTCATCCAAGCCTTTTGTGGTTATGAGACGTTTTCAACCGTAGGCGTCTATTTCTCACGGTATCCAACGGTGTTGTCCACTCAAGCCTTCGAGCTGCCTTCCATTCGAACTCAGATTCTGATATAACAAATACAACATCGCAAGCACACGGAAATTTCACGCCTCAAGAAATTCATTTGTTGATGTGTTGTGAAATAAAAACAGATAGTGTTTTGGCCACACTATGATGTATGTTTGAGATCAATGCTTTTCATCCATTATTTTCATATCATTTTAGAGTATTAGTACAAAAATAAAGCAGATCTAACCATTCTATAGAAAACAGCCGAATTGAACTTTTACTATTTAAAATTGTTTGGGCCACATAAGGGCTCAAATCAAACTGATGTTTAATATTTATGTTTTTCCTTCTATGTCATCTTATGCTCTGGAAAGGTTTCAACTGTAATCATTCAATTCCCACTTATTTCTATGAGTGGTTCACTTGAACTTTGTATGTGGCTTATTTTTGTCCTCTTACCCTTAGCATAACCTGAAAAGATGAAAGAACGGTATAGATATCACATTAGCATGATCTGAAATGGAAGAACGGTGTAGATCTCACTTATACACCATGGTGAGGCACACGGACGTTCCACACGTTAAAAACCGATTTTTTCGGAGCTGATGTCATCAGCGGTTACATGTAACAGTCAGAAGAAACGGTGAACACATCGCGCGTTGACTACGAAAATATATTTTATAAGAAATCGATTGGATTTGCATTATCATAAAATTTAAAATTTTTAAAAATTATCTGGTACTAATGATACATACGGTAATAATTGAATGGCGGACAGTCATATACGTGCGATCCTTATTTTCAATGATCCAAACCGTTGATAAGATAGGTCTCATCCCAAATGATTCATGAACCAAAGGTCGACCCTAGCTACTTGAGGCTGAATGAGAACCGTCAACGTTATCTCTTTTCTTATGTTATATATATATATTTGGTGGGACACTATCAAAGTTTGAGAACTTATTCACCTAAAATATTTAAGGTATATGTACGGATAAAGTGTGTCCAATAACATCAATGGTTTGGATCAATGACTGTACACACAGAAAACCGAATGCACCGTGCAAAGCGCACGGTACATACGTTCATGGTATCTCGTTGATAACTACTCAGTTGCTAGTGCTTATTCTTCCTTACCATCTTTCCGGATAACATGCCGATCTTGTAGGACATCCGTACAACGGAATGATACACGTCAACATGAAGATAACTATTCTAAGAAGTCAAGCTGATACATTTGCTAAGTGGGCCACACTTGCTTTTTGAGTCAAACCTTCGGGTCGTTGTTGATTCTAACGGTGTGGCCCATCTGACGGGCAGTCCGATCTACTCCTTGGGACAAGTGATCTTCACACGTGTTTTCTCATGTACAAGTAGCATGTTCGCCAGAAATACTGTACGGCACACGTGGTCCCAAGAGATGAATAAATATTTTACACATTGCTCTACAATGGACCATTAAGTTAACATCCTATCCGTTGAAAATGTATGCCAACCCACCTTAAGCTTCTTGGTAAAGATTTTGGCTGATCCATTTATCAGGTGGGCCACACAAGTAAATGAGTAAATCCATTTGCCTTTCATTGATTTTCTACGGTGTAGCCCATCATCTGCCTAACTTTTATGATAGTGTCTTCAAGCTGGGGACAACATTTTCAACGGCTCGGATTCATATAAACGTGAAATGTTGGCCATATTCTCTTGATGGACGGTAGTTTCTCAGCCAATGAGGGTAGTCAGCTAATCTCACACGCGTGTCTAGCCAAGTCCACTACACGCTCCTACAAATGCCGACATGAAGATCCAAGCTGTTGGTTACGTGGGTCCAACGTCTAGATACTTGACCCGAAAGATCTGGGCGGTGCACTATTTATGCGGGGAACGGTGGTGAGTGTTAAATATACAGTTGGATTGTCAGCTTTCCAAATTTCAACAGGATTCTGGAGATTTCAGTCGCCGAGATAGTTTGTCTCACGTGCTAGTTGTGCCGTGATTTGAACCGTCCGTATTACTGCTAGCTGGTGGACCACACACCACCGACCTGGCTGGTGTGTGGACATCACCAAGTTATGTGGGTCTCATCATGAGGTATGTGTTATATCCGAGCCGTCCGTCCATTTGGAGAGCTAGTCGTAAGGCTTGGGACTAAAAAGAACAGATACAATTATCAAGTGCATCACACTGCAAGAAGCGGTGGGTATTAAATGTCTACCACTAAAACACTTTTAAGTCACACAAGTATTGGATTAATATGATATTTGTTTTTCCTCTTCATTCGTATTTTTGAGACCTTATGAACAGATGGGATGAAAAATAAACGTTACGGTGGTCTTTTGATTGTTTTAATGGTGCCAATCATTGTCCCACTGCTATTGATGGTGTGGTCTACTTGAGCTTTGGATATGACTAATTTTTAGCTTGATTCTCTAAAATGATCCCTCCAAATGGATGAACGGTGTGGATATAATAAATACATCATCGTGGGGCCACATAACTTTGATCTCATTTGAACCGTTAGCACAACTGGCCGCTCGAGGATAGTCAGCGATCGTCTTCGCACCACACGTACCCACACCAGTCACGTCGGTGGTGTGTGGTATACTTCCAAAGTGTTATACCATAATCGGAGACGGATTGGCTACTCCCCTGGCACCAGCCAACGGCTGATGGTCGGTGCTCCGTGGGCCCTCCATGATTTATGCGTTTCATCCATGCCGTCTATCTATTTTTCTATATCATTTTTGCTTTGAGACCAAAAAATGAGGTATATACCAATCTCAAGAGGACCACGTTACAGGGAAGTGTTGAATGAACGTTGACCATCAAAAACTTTTTAGGGGCCATAAAAGTTTTGGATCAAGCTGATATTTGTTTTTTTTTTTTCCCTTAATTTGGGTCTGTATGACCTAATAAACAGATTGGATGTCAAATAAATAGTACAGTGGACCTTACGAGAATTTTAATGATGGATATCCAATCACTATTGTTTTTCTGTGGTATGGTCCATATGAGAATTATATCCTTCTCACTTTGGGCATCAAGCTCTGAACTGATCTGTAAAAATGAATGAACGGAAGGGATGAGATACATATATCATGGTGGGCCCATAGAGCACCGCCATGAGCCACGGGCTGGTGGGAGGAGAGTAGCCAGTCTGTTTCCACCATAATCGGACGTTTATTTCCTGCGAAAGCCTTTCGCTGCTTTCGCAGGAAGTTTTTGTATGTGAACCCAGGTTGGGCCCACTGAGATGTTTATGGGAAATCCACCCCGTTCATCCGCTTTTTGAGTTCATTTTACGATTCGAAGGAAAAAAAGAAACAGAGACAATGCTTAAGTGAGCCGTACTAAAGGAAAAGGTGTGTAGGGTAATTCCTACCATTGAAACCTCCCTGGGTCAACAGTGATGTTTATCTGCCATCCATACCGTTCATAACCTTATTCCTATTGGGATGAATGAAAAAACAAATATTAGTCTGATTCAAAACTTCTGTCTCCCAATAATATTTCAACTGTAGACATTCAATCCTGGCGTTTTCGGCCCACTTAAGCATTGGATACGACTCATTTTGTCCTTATATCCTAAAATGATCTCAAAAAAAAAAAAGAATGAATGGAGTGGATTTCTCAAAAACATCACCGAAAGCCAGCCTAAGTTTCCACTGTTGCAACTTCATGTGAAAGTCTTGAGCAGGAAATCAGCGTGCTCATAATCAGCTACGGATTTCCTGCTAAAGGCTTTCGGATGAAGTTACTGCACTAGTATGATAGGTGGGCCAACGTGATGTTTGTTAGAAATTTATCCCGTCCATCCATTTTGCAAGATCATTTTAGGTCATGACGACAGAAAATAAGGTAAGCTCAGCCGGAATGACATCATAAACGGTTTAGATGGCACATAAACATTAAGGTGAATCCTGAGAAGGTTTTAACGGTAGAAAACTCTTTTCCCAGTTTTCCTTTTCTTATTTCCACTTCAGTTTTGAATCCACCTATCTTGGGTCGCATTTCCCTAAAATGACCTTGCAAAACGGATGTACGGAGTAGATTTCGAACAAGCATTACGTGGCCCAGCTGGCATCCCATACTCGGAAAGGCTTTATGTACTATCGCAGGAATATTCCGATCAGGTTAAAGAATATTCTGCAATTTTAGATATGTGTTATGTTACAGGAGGTGTTATCGGTGTTGGCTGTGCTGGTAGCGTTGGTGCAACATTTCCGACTGTGCTTATCTCAACACTTTGTTGAGTCACGGTTCTTTTGGCGAAAATGCCAATCAGCCAATTCAAACTGTATGTCTAACCGGACATCCACATGTTGAAATTGAATCCTAGATTGCTTGGTATGAGCTTGTGATTGTTCTACAATATGTAGAGTTGTACACAAATTTGGTTAGTCCGGTTAACTCGCTTACTTGACTCGAAAAAGTTTAAAAATATTTCGAGCTGAGTTCTAGCTTAGCTGAACTTGTATCGACTTAGATCGAGCTAGTTTGGTGACTTAGTTATTTTGATATTGCTTACCAAGTGTTTGATGAAATGACTCAACGAAGTGTTGTTTCAGGTGGATAAATTCTCCGTGGGATCAGCGGGTGACAAGGAAGGTATAGATATGAAATAAATCACTAAAAAAAAAAACAAATATTATATAATAAAACTACTACTGATCTTGATTTTGATGCTGTCTACTGTGTGTTTGATGAAATATCTGTAAACTGATGCTGCTGTCATTTTGCAAACTGTGAGAAATTAAAAATACACTTCATGTGTTTAAGAAAATGTCGCACAAGATCAAACTTAGCTCGAATTGGCCTATGTTGCTGACCAAATCGAGCCGAGCTGAGCTTGCTAGTCAAGCTCAAGGACCAAGCCAAGTTGAGTTCGAGCTATGATCAGCTAGTGGTTGAGCCGAGTCAAGTTGTGCCAAGCTCGACTTGGTTCGTTTCGTATACAACTCTAGTAATATGTTGAATCCCTAATTACATATTGTGTAGCCTAGCCGACATGATCTCAAGTGGATCAGTCCAAGATGAAAATGACTGATCTTGATTTATAATATTAGGTGCTAGCTTTGGCAACAACTTAGGCACTATTTGTACCTGTGTTTCCTCTTCTTGTCTAGGATGTTCAACAATGTTAAAAGCGTTAAGACCTCTAAACTTATGGTCACCAGGTAATTTCATGTTGGTCGTGCAAATAATTGTTAGCCATTTGTACTAGTGTACAACAAATATTTATGACAACTTAATAGTTTGAAGTCCCACCCAACATGCCAAAATTGTTCTCTTAGTTTATTTTTTATCATGTGGTGTATGTCAGCGTGTGAGAATCGATTATGCAGCTTGATTCAAACCAAATAACTTTGACCCCAAGTGTTGAAATAGAGAGATATGTTGGATGTGATTGTATATAACCAAAATTTGAGAAAATTGATCGCTTATTCAACCACTGACACAAAATTATTATAAGATGATAAGAAAACTGTCGGAGGGTGGGGTTCTTCATTCAAAGATGAGCTGCAGTTAAGGACTTTTCGTATATATTATAAAAAGAACGATTTCTCTCTCTGCTTCTTAAAATTGTCTATAGATTATTATTTGTTAGTTAGTTTATTTTTTAGTTTATTTATTTATTTATTTGCAACTGAATTTGTAGAGTTAACTCACTTCGATTTGTGTTTTGCATGCTGATTAAAGCTCATGTACACAAGTGCACCGTTGGGGTTGGATTATACTCGTTGTATCTTAGAGGCCAATTGCCTATGATTCCTATTGTAGTTCGGATGCTGTTGAAGGAAGGTAAATTTAGTTACAAGCCGAGTGACCCAGTCACACCTTAACTCAAAACAACAAAATTTGTTTACTTCTGTTTAATTTGATTTTTGTTTTTTGAATTTTCTGTCAACACTATTCTCCAACACATGTGCCACATATGTCAGTATGGCATATGCAACATCTGCCACCATCTTCAAGCATTTCACATTTGGAAACGTCCTCCACATATGCCAATATACCACATGTGCTGCCATCCATGGAAAGTATAATACATGTGCTAATTATCACGTGTGTGACATGTGCGGCCACCCATCTTCAAATACTCCATGTGTCAATATGCCACATGTGGGAATGTACACGTCATGCAGCACATGCAACCCTCATTTTCAAGCACTCCATGTATCCCACTGTACCAAATGTATTATTATGCAACGTGTTGCAATCCATCTTTAAAGTGCTCCACATCTGTCCCACATTCTAACATGCCACACGTGCCATTATAAAAAAATAGCCCATACGTGCCAATGTCTCACGTGTGATAATGAATTACATGTTACAGCATGATGTGTCCCACAATCTACCTTTAATATTGTGTATAGGGATGTATTCGAAATTGAGTTCGAGCTGAGTCAAGCTAATTTTTTGAGCTCGAAAAAATTTCAAACCAAATTTAATCATGCCCAACCTGGACTTGGCTCAGGTCAAGCCCCAACTTGAATCGGACCAGTTCAGTGACTTGGTTACTTTGATTTTGATGTTGCTCACTAAGTGTTTGATGAAATGACTCAACGAAGTATTGACTGGTAGCAAGAAAGGTATGTATATGAAACAAATATTATTATTTTTTTAAATTTTGATGTTGCCTACAAGGTGTTTGATGAAATATCTGTAAAATCGTTGCTGCTATTTTACATACAGTGAGAATTTAAAGGCGCAGTCCGTGTGTTTGTGTAACATCCCAGGTTTTCAGGGACTGTGTAAGAACTCGGCTCCCTAATTCCAAGGTGTCATGGATGCCTTAATGGGCTTCATATTTAATTACATTTGGATGATCTCATAAACAATGAAGGATTTAATAAGACATGAAACATAAGTATATCATAAAGCAGTATCAATCACTACTAAATAAAAAATATTCAAACCATGATTCCAAACTCATTTAAATAGGGAATTAGTCCCACCCATACATGACCCAAAGCGATTAGGGCCCTGGTCCATATCCCGTAGTAGCCCGAACTCAACTGAAAGGATCCGCCGAAAATTTAGAAACAAGAAAACTTCTCTTCCCTATCCTTGCTTACCTCGATTGGTTCATCGAGCTCTTCCTCACCTGTATCTAGTAAAAGGTCAGGTTGGTGTTTTAAAACACCATCTCAGAGTGAGAGTGAGTGATCAACTCAGTGGGTGCTATTAGTCTTAAGTTGTAATAAACATCATTTATATTATGAATTTAATGAAAAACAATCATTCATAAACACGTAACTAATCTTATTAATGCGCATGCATGATGGATGATATGATGCATGCCCTCGCCACAACACTCCTTTGAGCGACTCCATTTAACGATCGCGTATGACCACACTCACTCAGAGTGACCTCGACTACCGAGTCGCCACCCTAGCTAGTACGATGCAATGCGATAGTGTTAGCCGAGTTCTTAGTTAAGTCCGTTCTTCCAGCAGGTTGGAGAATCTGATACACCTCACGTATCAATGCCCTGAGCTGGTTGCGAGGCCAAGGCCTCCCAACATGTGAGGCTGAGACCCCGCAGTCCTTGATCCTGTTGGGTTCTCCATCCCTGACTTCAAGCACATGGGGAGGGCCAAGAGAAAAGGATCGCTTGCGGTCACTACGGGGAGGCGTGGTACCCTAGCGTAAGCCGACAACTCGGACATAGTGTCCCATTCTACCATGTCTGGCTCACGAGGCGGTGAACCAGTTTCAATTTGGTTATCGATGGGCTATAACGGCTGTACGGTGTTCCAGGTTTCATACATATGTCAGCAAATAGGGTTAACAAACAATGTCGGTCAGTAAATAGGCTAGACCACACGAGTCAGGAAAACACGTGACAGACGACATCGGGTATAAGCGACCCATGTAGTCTAACTACTGTCGCCCACACGCCCTCGCCCAAATCCATGGGTTTAGCCTCAAGGTGGTTCTACCAACGGGGCCGCCTTCGCTCTCCTCGTATTCCTGACCAACCCAAGGGTTTGGGTGGTGATTCATAACATGTCAACTATCAATGTATCATCTAGCATAAACGATATCATATTCTCATACTTCTCAACATATAATTCTAAATTTCTACTAACAAGCAAAACTAATAATATCATGAACAAGGTGCGTGTGTGTTGTGTGGGTTCGTGAGGAAATTAATCACTTCCTACAACCCTTAAAACCAAAATCATAAGAATCAATGAATCATGCAAGCTATAGGGCACATCATACGAGAAATCAAACAAGATAAAAACTTTTGATCATCCATGGTAGCCTAATTATGTGAGAAACACGAACAATATCATTTGAGAACTAAGTAAACAAGCAATCCCATACAATCCTCAAGCAAACATCCAAATCATAGGGTTTATCTAGATTCTCTAAATATAATGTCCAAGCAATCAAAATAATTAAACTTATACTAAAATTGGTATTAGGTCACCTAAGAACAATAGTCCGCATCTATGGATCGTTGGAAACTTAGAAAATAACCTAGGAATGAGGGCTTTGGGATCGGACGATCGAAATCCCTAAAGCAACCATTTATATGTTAGAATCCAAAACAAATTCCTTCTTAACACAAGGGTTTCAAGAAAAGCGATGAAGGATCTTACCTAGACGATCAACGGAACGATTGTTGTGGTTGTGGTGGAGAGTTTCTTTTTGGAGGAGAGGTAGGGAGTTGTAAGATGGGATTTTCTTGAACCCCACCATGATCTATGGTCCGCCCTTGTTCTTCTTCATTCTCTTTTTCTTTTCTCTTTATTCTCTTGCTCTCCCTTCTCTTTCTTTGGTGGGTGTAGTAAAGGGAGGAATTATGAGAGAGCTAGGGCTTTATTTTCTAGACTTTGCCCCTTTAGCCTTAAGTTTCCTTAAATGTCCACAATGACCCTATAAGACTCCGTATTGGCTTTGGGACGGCCCTAACACCCTATGTTACGCCCCAAACTCGAAAATCGGATTCACATGAATCCCGATTGTTGAATCCGGTGCCGACAGCCTCCGTAGTGCCCCATTCTCGGCTCCTGATAATCATATGCCAGATTCCGATCCTGGGATCCTACAAGGGAAATTTTGAGAATGATTTTTTTTTTTTTTGTAATGGAGCATAACCACAAGCATAACCAAGTCACAAAATAACATCACCATATATCCACTATATCAAAAACTTTAAGTACAATGAGAAAAGAAAAATACAAGGTGATAAAAAAACTCCAAAAGGTCCTGATACGCACTCCTACCTCAGCGCTGCTGCTGTCCAACGCTACCTGCACGCAACTGTCGTGCATAAGCTTACAAAAGCTTAGAGGGTGGTGTAAGTGTGTGCGCAAGGCAAACGCTGAGTGTACAATATCAGGTAATGTGAAAGTATGCGGTAAGTTCATGAATAAAATCAAGCATACCAAGGCTATATAATGCAAGACATGAATGCTATCGGCCATACCAAGGTCATGCGATGCGAGATATGAATGTCATCGGCCACACCGATGCAATGCAAGACCTACATAGCCGAATGTCATATGAGAAATACAATCCAAGCAAGTCGATACTCATCAAGTACACATATCAGTACGGTTCCTCTCTGGATATCACCGGGGTCTAATACACTTCGCAGTGACTGCCACCTCCCTAGTTGCATAGTCAAGCAAGCGAAAAAAACCTCACTATTCGCCTGACCAGTAGTCTGTCAATACCTACCTGGCTCGTCGATAGCGGACTCATTTGTGAGCTGGTCAAACTCAGCCTAGCTTATAGCCCCCTCACTCAGGCGGATAAGGCCACACCCCCTTCCAACCGACCACGACATGGACCTACTGGTATTCGGCACTCGGGCGCTCGTGTATCTACTCGGACTAGACGTTGGAGCATCTCCTGGTAACAAAAAGATTTTGAGACTTTCACCCAAGGACATCCTAAGTGCTCACAGTGCTAGAACCAAGTATTTTCGGTATCCGATACGGCCATCCATGATGTACTTGTGGAGCCATGACCCTGATGTCGCTAGGTCGTGCAGTAATTAAGTCACACATATGCGAGATGCATGAATCACACCGACAAATCATAACGGGTCTCATAAGTGGTCTGTCCAATGACATATGGTATGATCAATCACTAATCAAATCAAGCATACATATGATGCGTATGAGCATGAGTCATGAGATTATACTAAGCATATTATAAAGCGATGAATAGTAACGAGTATGAGCCTATCAATGGGCCTTAAGGAGAGTTACAATGCGGACATTTAACCAACATTGTACATACAACGTGGACGTCAAACCAACATTGTTCCCTAGGCATGGCCCGCCATAAATATCATTACATGAACCATGGAAAATCACACATTGCAATGGATCCTAAGGTCATCCCGTTGGGCCTCGACCCATGGGCCTTAGATACATCAAATGGGCCGAATCACATAGGCCTTACATTCATCAAATGGGCTGCGTTAATGGGCCTCACCAATGAGCCTTATGTACATTGCAATGGTCTATGATCTATGGGCCTTGAAATACATTAAAGTGGGCCTTACAACTTGGGCCTTATATGCATCAAATGGGCTTAATCTTATGGCCTTATCAAATGGGCCTAATCCCATGGGCCTTATATACGCCAAATGGGCTTAATCCCATAGGCCTTTTTCATGCCAAATGGGCTTAATTCCATTGCCATTTATATGTACACCAAGGTAGGCCTCAATGGATGGCCATAGGTAAATCAAGATGGGCTTCCAAAAATGGGCCTCATGTATATACGAGTATGAGTCATATCAAAAGATCAACTGGACCGCATTCCAAATAGCAATGGTGGCCATGATTTCCACCATTAAAATTTTTGAGGTTCACCATAGCATTTATTTTGCTCACGCCATAAGAGGGTCTTCAAAAATGTCTAGACGGTTTAGATGCAATCAGTGCATCATGGGGTGGGTCCACTAGCCGTCCAGCAGCCCGGCTCATGGCTGGACGACATAGATAAAACACATACATCAGAAGGGCCCACCACATGGATGATGGCGTGAATAAAACACATACACCGTGGTGGGTCCTACCCTGCCAGTACACGCACTCCATGGTAACCACCCCACCAGAGATCGATGTCAAGACCTCAAGTGTTGGAACGAGGTATCTCCACTCAGTCCGCCAGTGGGACTCTCGTGGACAGTGGGTCCCACGTGGGGCCCACCATAATGTTTATTTTACATCCAACCGTTGACAAGGTCACGTGGACCTTTGGAGGAGAGGAAAAATAAATTTTATCTTGATTCAAAACTTCTGTGGACCCCAAAAGGGTTTCAATGGTAGAATTCAATCACCGTTGTTTCTTGTGGTGTGGGCCACCTAAGACCTGGATTAAGCTGATTTTTGGGTGGGCCCTGCTTAAGGTAGGGGCCCACCTTATGAACGGGCTGGATTGACAAATAAACATCAAAGTGGGGCCCACACGAGGAGCCGTGGGCCCCTGGCTTCCACCTGCCCGCTGGTGTGGTGCCTGCGCTGGTAGCAGCAACAGCTGCTGCCTCTTTGATTTTTATTTTTATTTTTATTTTGAAACTGCGAAATCCCACGGTTTTTCATGTATGGGGCCCACAACAGAGGAATCCGTCCGAGCCATTGGATTCCACGGCCCATAACAAACATATCAAGACCAATATCGGCCCATTTTCGACGTGTAAAAAAAATTTGGGAAGGTTTCAATGGTAATGATAATGTTTTTAAAACCATGGCCCACTAAATACTCGAATCATCCTCATTTTTTGGCTCAACGCCTAAAATGAGTCAGGGAAGAGGATGGACGGCTTGGATTAGATACATGCATCAAGATGGGTCCTGAACAAATGAGCCACCTCAATTGCCTTAACCAAGGCAATACATGCGCCTTCACTTTCACGTCCAGAGACATCTCTGGACTTATTTATTTATTTATTTATTTGGCCAGCACATATGTTAAGGTGGGCCCTTCATAGGTGGGCCACCACATGGTGAGGTGGTGTGGTTACAATACATATGTAAAGTGGACCTCACCTTTAGATGGTTTGGATCCAATACATGCCCCATTATGGGGTCCATCCAAGTGGACCTTAAGGCCATTTCATCACACAAAAATAAATAAATACATGAAAAGAGAGGGAGAGAGAGATAGAGTAGACACGCGTGATGGAGGGACCCCGACACTATGGGCCCCCCGTTTCAACCATCCAATCATACATCAATGGGTCCCATTGCATATGGGTCATCCAAATAAAAGATCAACGGTGGAGATCCCTCTCCATCCAAAATGAATGGTCTATATGACCTCTTAATGCAAGAAAAGTAAACATCATGATGGGGTCCATGGAGAATGACCCCATCATGGAATGATTTTGATGATCAAGATGGACCATTGGCCACATCTTAGGGTCCCAAGTGAGATCCAAACCATTGATTGGTTGGCCTCACTTGGCCCATCTTAAAAATATGAAAAACTAGGCTATGGAAGCACCCACCACTTGATCTTCTTGGTCCGTTGGAAAGCTACTCTCCTTGAGCTTCACTTTGATGGTGGAGATGGGAAATGGATGGCTAAGATGAGAGATTTAGGATGGGAAGTAGGCCACAAAAACTACACTTTTCTCTCATGGGAATGCATGGACGTGGGATGCTCTCCCTTGCTTGGAAGTGGTGTTGCGAAATGAGGGAGAGAGAGAGTTGTAAGAGAGATGAGGGATGGGTGTGATGGGTGAAAGGATGAGGTGAGTGATGGATGTGGTACTTGACATGTAAGGTGGTGTAAGAGAGGGTGAAAGGAGTTGACTTTGGTGGTTGCTTGGGGATGGGGTGAAAGATGATGTATACTTGACATAAAGTGATTGATGGGTGATTGATTGATGGGATTGATTTGACACCTTGTAGAGATTCTCTTGTGAATATAAACACGCGGCGTTTTCTCGAAATAAACGCCGACTCACATCTCTTAGTCAGGGTATCGGATCGGTATATGAGTCGCGGCGTTGGAACCGCGGCGACGGTGCGATCGTAATGATATAAGTCTTGGATTAAGCCGACTCAAATGTATAGGATACGACTTACGGTTGTGCGCAACGTCGACTATAGGTCACGGATTGCCGGAATTTGACGAGAAGGATCGCGGGAAGCGACGAAACAGTACGGATTAGGATACGGGTCTTACACCCTATATGCTACCAAATTTGGTGTGTAGGTGTCTCATGGCCCGATGAGGGGTCATGCAAAGTTTAGGAGCAAACGGATGAACAAATATAGAGTTTGATCATACGGTTCCAATCTTTAAATGGCCCTACGGGGTCCATTCCGGTTGTTGGGGAAGTTCTGGTCGCCCTCTGGCCATGAAACTTATAGGATAAGTGCTTCATAGCCCGATGAAGAGGCATGCAAAATTTGGAAACGATCAAATATGGGGTTTGGTCGTACTTTTCGATTTGCAATCAACAATCACCGTTCCATGATTGGGTCTTAGATTTTATGGACGGGCGTAGGAAAATACATTAGGCCTCCACCGTAGATTTAGAAGAAATCTGACAACTGAAATGTCTTATATCTTAGTTTCATTTACACGTGTCAGATTTCAATCCTGACCTTGGGTGAGTTGCATTTGGCAAGTGCCGATAGAATGGCGCAGATAATTAATTTCTGGGATTCCACTGAGTCTGTGGCCCACGATGGACTACAAGCCTAGTGAGACAGATATTACTCTATAATTTTGTAACTAGTGGCTCATCAACGAGCGGTCTAGAACTTGTTCGGAAAATCGGGACATTTTTGGAATAATTTAGGTATTGAGATTTCTCGTGGGCGATGATTAGAGTTTGGATTAATTATGTTCATAGTGTGACCTATGTATAACTAGTGAAAGTGGAGATTTAGTCATGATCACTCTAAACCGTCGGTTTTAGGCTAAAAGAGTAGTGGGGTTGATTTGGTCTATTAGCAAAGATCCGAGCCTTATCTGGTTCAGTCATGGTTAGATCTTTAATTTAGTCATAATTTTTTTGATTAGTTAGCGATGGGTTGGTTAGATTTGGGTTCTATGTGAGTGAATCATGGGGATACACCTGATGTTCAAGTGATCGGGCTGATTCGTTGGCTTCCTACGGTTGATTAATTTAACTTGTGCGGTTCTTTACTGGTTTTATCCCTGCATATACTAACATTGAGTGCTTGATGGTCATTAAGTGATATTATAGGTTAATTAATAAAAAAAATTTAAGAATTTTTGGAAATCTAAGACAGTGGAAATCCACGATGTTACAGTTTGTGAAAATACTGCATGTGCTCGGCTTTATCTGTTGGGGATTTTGACCTGCGGAATCACACAGATCTAGATCTAGGATAACAATTCAATAGCACCAAACACATACAAGAGAACACACAAATTTAACGTAGAAAACCCTTATGGAAAAAAACCACGGCACAAAGCGACAGTCTCCACTATGAAAATATAAATTACAAATAGAGAGGACTTACCTGATTCGAACAACCTCGAATCTCACCCTTGTTACACCCTTTGATTTCCCTAGAACCCCTTTAGAAAGCTTTAAAATTAGTTCTCATACCCTAGAAAAATCCTAGGAACACCTACTATAGTTTAGGCAACTTCCCTTCCGCATTCCAGTTGCGAAAGGACTCAAAATCCGCAATCCGCACAAAATCGGGGAACGAATCTGCGTAACCACGACCGGTTGAGCGGACTGCACGACCGTTCGAGCGCCACCAATGACCGGTCGAACACTTCGGATCCCAAAATTTTATGCTCTTAGATTTTGAGTCGAGTAGGTTACGACTAGTTGATCTGCTCCCACGACCGGTTGAACCTGACCCACGACCGGTCGTAAACGTTCAAATTTAAGACATATCTCAACACTATCTTGACTCGAACTCAGCTGGAATTGGCCCGAGTTGCTATCCGAACTGAGATGAGTGGAGTTTAAGCAGGGGTCACCTAGTGGCTGAGCCAAGTCGAGCTATGCCAAGCTCCAGTCGGTTCAACCTGCGTACACCTCTGAATTGATGTATATCAGCGTCTGTCTTCAATTAAAAATTCTAAGAAACTCTCGTGGTAAAACAGCCAATGAAAGAGACTCTTTCATTCAGGCTGTTCTCTGGTCTACAGGACAATTATTTTCATGGGACGTGGATTTTTAATCAGAAGCTGTGTGGTTCCGACAGAGATGCCTGCCACAAATCCACTCCATCCATCAGCTTTGCGATACAACCGTAGCATATGGATCTATAAATCAACCAGATCTAAAACTCATGTGGGCCACACCAAGTTAAACAGCAAGGATTGAACGCCACCATTGAAAACTTTGTGAAGCTTCTTTTTTTTTTTTTTTTTTCACGATGATATTTGTGCCTACAGTTTATTTGAGCTATGGCAAACATGAAGGTTTCATCGGTAGATATTTCTGTTCCCACTATTTCTTGTGGAGTGGCCCACATGAGTTCTAGACATGCCTGATTTTTAGATTCATGTTCTATTATTGTCTCTTAAAAGTGTTGGACAGAGTGGATTTGTCTCTGTGGGCCCCAAACAGCTTCCACCGGGGCACAGGTAATCCCCATCCATTTCCATGAACCTGGACAAGCTGAATGGATGCATGGAATCCAATAAAGAAAAAATAAAATGGAAAAGGGTTTACGTTGACACCCAGCTTTCGAATGTTAAGAAAAATGAAGATTTAACATAAGCAATTATTGTACTTTGCAATGATAACACAATAAAATATAGGGACTTTTATGGTAAAATAACTGAGAAACCTATATTTGACGAAATAATGCCTCTGCCATATGAAAGTACATGGAGGTGCTTGTTGACTGTTGGGGTATAAAATTATTAAAATGTCAATCTTTAATTTTTATTTCTTTTTAAAAGTGAAATTTAAAACTTGTGAGACCCACGTAGTATGTTATTACATCCAAAGCTTTGAACATATGTACCACACCATAAATGATAATACAAACAAAATATTAAGTTAATTCGATGTTATTCATGGGCTACACTTGAATTTGTAATAATACATGCCTAGCTTACCTGATTATTTTATATCGGCTCTCCGGAAATTGAAGCATATCCAAATCTCAAGTAGAGCACAACATGGGAAACAAGGGAAAGGAAGGACTATGTTTGAAAACTTCAAGAGGCCACAAAAGTTTTAGATCAAGTTGATATTTGTGTTTTCCCTTTGTCCTTATCCCTTTAACCTTATGACGAGATCTGATGACAAATAAATATCACTCTAACCTTAGGAAGATT
The DNA here is from genome assembly GCA_037074715.1 of Magnolia kwangsiensis. Lineage (NCBI taxonomy): Eukaryota > Viridiplantae > Streptophyta > Magnoliopsida > Magnoliales > Magnoliaceae > Magnolia > Magnolia kwangsiensis. Next base: position 107,878,081 of record CM073581.1, read on the forward strand.
AATTTCAACCGCCGGTGTAATCATCTCTACTATTTCCTGTGGCGTAGTCCACAGGAGCTTTGGATATGCTTTAATTTTGAGCTCGTGAACTAAAATAAAAGCCATGCACCGCTTGGCCAATAGGCTAACCATGCAGTGGGCCACAAGATCAATAGTCTCGATCATCACATGTCTGCCAACCAATGACACGAGCTGGAGCTTCCATCACACGAGGTGCATATCACAATTTTAATTAGTATATATTTCGAGCGATGTGGCCCTTGAAAGTGGGGCCCACCTTGATGTATTGTATATACATGTCATCCATTCGTTTTCACAGCTCATTTTTGGGCTTACGCCCTAAAATGAAGCTGATCCAAAATTTGGTGACCGCAGGAAACAAGATAATTGACCAATAACAACTTCTTGTGGGCCACAAAAGTTCCGGAGCAAGTTGATATTTGTGTTTTCCTTTCATCTAGGGCTGTGTAACCTTATCCATAGGTTAGATGGCAAATAAACATTACGGTAGGCCGCATGAAGCTTTTAATATAGTGGCACTCACTAAATCAAATCGCCTACTGAGTTACACAGTGCCCACTTATTCGTGCAAAGTAAACTTAGTTGGGCCCACCATGAATGTATTTTTCGTACCCACTCTGTCCATCTAATTTTTCAAATCATTTTAGTGGTTGAGATTAAAATTAAGGTATATCTAAAGCTTAAGTGGATCATACCACAAGAAACTGTGGGAATAATGATTTCCACTATTGAAACCTTTCTATGGCCCATAGTAATATGTTTATTTTTCATCCTAAAACATACAGAAGCACTTGGTGGGGCACATTTAAAATTTGGATAAGTCTGAAACTTGGTCTCACCCCTCATCCAAGTGGCACACAAATAATGGATGGGCTGGATTTGTGAACCACATCTCAATGGGCCCAATAAATGATTATGAGTGTTTTAATGGAGGGTAACCCCTCTCAACTTTTTTATGTGGTGTGGCCCACACAAGTCATGGATTGACTTGATTTTTAACCCCAAGGCCCACCATGGAATGGTGCATCTGATTGATGGGGTAGATGTTCGGAACACATCATGGCGGGGCCCACACAACTCAATCTCATGAAAGTTACCATGCCAACCATTCCCACTTATATATATAAAGTCATGCTCACTTGTGCATCTACACACGTGCGTACCTCTACCACATGTCATGGGCGTCTAATTCGAACGGTCCATATGACATGGAATCCCATGAAATCCAAAGGGATAAATTTGTGAGCCATAACAAAGAAAAATACAAATCAAACGAGAAAACTGCTTTAATTTTTTATATCTCACTAGAGTTTTGGATCAAAGTAAAAATTGAGCCCAGGGTATTCCATGAGGTGCTACTTCACGTAGACCGTTCAGATTTTGGAGTTCAATCATGTATGATAGGTTATTAAAAAAGTTTACACAAGTTCCATGCAAACTATTGTGTCAGTGAGCATTCGGTTATATGGTGGGCCATAGCAAAGAGAAATGCATATCAAGAGAGGAAACTGTTTTTATTTTTCATGGCCCATCAAAGTTTTAGATCAAAGTAAAACTTGGACTCGGGGGGTTTCATGAGGTGCTGCTTCACATGAACGATTCAGATTTTGGTACCACATCACGTATGAACTAGTTTGCAGGTGAGCGTTTGTGTGTGTGTGTGTGTGCATATATATATATATATATATATATATATATATATATATATATATATATATATATATATATATATATATATATATATATAAATATAAGGGGAATGCTCACCTGCACTCCAGTTCGCACGAAATTAGTGCAAACCTTTTTGAAAACCCATCATACGTGATGTGGATCCAAAATCTGAACCGTTCATGTGAAACAACACCTCGTGAAACCCCCAAGCCCAAGTTTTACTTTGATCTAAAACTTTGATGGGCCATGGTAAGCCAAACCAATTTCCTTGATTTGCATTTCTCTTTACTTTGGTCCACCAGAATTTTAGATCAAGATGAAAATTCATCACATGGGGTTTCATGGGATTCCGCATCACATGGACCGTTCAGATTAGACACCCATGACACATGTTCAAAGGTGCGCATGTGCCTAGGTGAGCATAACTATATATATATATATATATATATATATATATATATATATATATGTTCTAGGAATCACAATCACCTGCTCAAATATGTTTTCCATATTGAAATGTACATGTGATCCATATGCTGGAAATCCAAATGGCCTCAATTAGTTTCGAGTTGGTAAACGTAAGCCGTCCGTCCGGGTCAAACTAGATAGATGGACACGATTGATACATCACCGTGCCACGTGTACCGTGCAACATCCTAGTCTAACCATACGAGATCATTTTGCCCAGCCAAATGGGTCACATGGCCAAGAGATGGCATATGCATACAGGTGTGGCCCACCGGATGAGTGGATTAACCTGGTTTTGCCACTATGTTATCTTCATATTTCTCAACTTTTGCACGTGTCAATCTTAGACATACGCGACACTGTGGCGGGAAAAGAGTCTAGCAAGAGGCAATCACCATGTCATGGTTGATGATTGCTGTTAGCTTAACAGTTAAGAAAGGATAATGAGAAAGGGTTCACCTGCGAGAGTGCTTTTATCTATGGCACTCTATTTCCTCTTTTTTAAAGTGAGATAGCAGTTGCACCTGTTTGGGATCTGGACCATTCATTTGTTGGGCTCTATAATGACTGAACCATGCCTTAAAATTCAAACGGGTTAAGATTTTCTTTGCTTCCACGTGAAAGATTTCCTCCATGAAGGTGAACCCTTTTTTCCCCTCATGGTACATTTGCAATCATTAAAAATTTTAAAAAGCGTTTAAGAGCATGTAACGGTGGAGAAGTGTAAAAAAAAAAAAAAACTTAAAAATGAGTTTAAGATGCTTTGCATTATCACGATATTTAAGGTAATATTCACATCATATCAATTAGTTTGTAAGGGGTTAAATCAAATCCACTTCTAAGATACAGTATTCTTAAAGTGAATATTGTGAACTTTGTTAGGATTTATGAAGTCTGATTATTAAAGGTGTACTGTTCATTCAACCATCACTTTTATGTAGGGCTGTTCACGAGTCGAGCTAGCTCGAAAAACTTGCTCGACTCGGCTCGAGTTAGCTTGGATTGACTCGGCTTGAATGACTAATTCAGACTGATTCAAGCTATTTATTTGAAGCTCGAGTTGAGTTCAAGCTGAGTTCGACCATAGGGCATTTCAACTCGACTCAACGTGACTTGAAGCTCGAACTTGAGCTCGACTCGGCTCGATTAATAAATATAATAAAGTTGTGGGGAATGCGAAAAAAGTTGAAGTGGAATCTCTTTACTTTCACCCCAGCAACAAAGAGTTTGATGTTGGTGTTGATGATCTCTTGAATCCAAAATGGTATATTGTATGGTGCACTTACATGAATAGATATATTCTTCCTGAATATGTTGTGAGTTACAAGTCCTCAGATCATTTACAAGGTGACAGAAACTGCGTTTTTGTCTTAGCAGCAACAATACAGGTGGGTACCACTTTTCTGTAGTCTTAGGTCTGTTCAAAATCATATCCATTGAAAAGTATGGCCTTAATGATGGGTAATTCAGAACATACAATTGAAGATGCTTTTGGCCCCATGGTTCTTCTATCATAAGGCCCACACAGATGAATTTTCTGGACTACTGAAAGATGGACTACACCCTATTTCGGTTGCCGGGCCAAAAGAAAAATGAATTTCGCTTGGTGGAGTGTCATGTAAAATGCCTTTTTAAATTTTTTTTATTTAGCTTCTTTTCTAAATCAATGGAGGAGGATCAAGAACAGAATCTATTGCTTTCTCACCCAACAAGCTCGAGCTCGACTTGAGGTAAACTCGACTTGACTCGAACCATTAGCTCGACTCGAACTCGACTCAACAACTTTGACAAACAAGCCAAACTTCAATGTTGAGCTCAAGGCCGAGCTCAAGCTTGAGCTTGAACTCGAATACAGCATGGACAAGCCAAGCTGAGCTTGGCCCACCTTGACTCGACTTGGTTCGGCTCGATGCCCACCCCTACTTTTATGGGTTGAGATTGCTACGAGTTGCAAAGGGCAGTGCTTCCTTCGAAGTCCTGTTGTGCATTCCTATTGCTTGAATAACAATTTTGTAATTTCACATCAAATTTTATGCAAACTCTAATTACATTATGTCATTGTATATGGAGTTTTTTTTTTTTACAAAAACTTATAATAGATTAGTACAAATCCGTTGACATATTAAAAGAAAACCATGTAAATCTTTGTAGTGTGGTGTCTTTTTTTTCTTATTTTCTTTTGATTTCAATATTATTATGCACCTGATCGAGAATGAATTGTTCTTCCAACACGCATCAACATGCAAAATTGAAAAACCATATTCTGAACATACTTTTGTAAGATAGACGCAGGACATCTTTATCTTCAAAATTTATACTTAACTTCTTTAGTATTTGTAATTTATTTTTCAAAATTTCTTCAATTTCTTCAAAAATTTCAAAAAGGTTACAAAGCAAGAATAATGATAGGGAGGAAGATGAAGAAAAGCCATTGTTGAAATTATTATGTCACTGAATGATCCAATATAAATTTTTACTAACCAATAACAGACATTTAAAGTTCCTTTTAAAAAAATATACATGATGTTTTCTCATTAATGAATATTTTTACACTATTATTTATATTCAAAGTTCATAAAAAATAATGATGCTTATTCTCCAAGGCTTACCATGATTTACAAACGGATGGTCACTTGTGTGTTTTGCGGGAATCATTGATAAGTAAAGTAATTCTCTTATTATTACCATTTTACCACTAATTATTGCATATTTTCAAATAAATATGATAAAAATATTAAATCAACAACAATATTAGTACATTTTAGTAATGATATGATATCGAAGTAATATAAGAATATTGCTATTATCATTTTCCTACATGAACCAACATAGGATTTAGCCGTCAAATACAACTGAATTCAAAAGATGGGTAAAATAATTTGTAATCATCACCTATTTTCTTTATTTTGTTATTATTTGGCAAAACAAATAAACTTAAGAATCACCAAAATTAAAAACTCTTTTTCTAGTTTTTATTATTTTATTTATTTCTTATTTTAAAAATTCAACAGTAGAGTACTAGTGCCATCGGTTTGGATCTTGGCATCTTTGCAGTGCATGCCCATGTGGGGTAGAGCTCCGCTTGAATTATATATAAGTGAGCAATGATCAAACACAGCGGCAGCCTCAATTTCCCCTGCCCACATTTTATATTCGTAGAATATCCAATCTGTGAAAAATGTGGACCACACCACGATGATCACAGAAGATCTGGAAATTAATCAGACAGATCATCATATCCATTGGCTGTCCATTGATTTTGATACCGTCTTCTTATCACAGATTGGATCGCCTGATCTTCATGTACGTGATCATCACGGTGTGGTCCAAAATTTGCACGGATTTGTATAGTTTAGATCTCTGGCATGGTGGTAGGAAAACAATAGCTGTATCTGAACTCCTGATACAAACGATGTATCTGATCTTTTTCTCTCACGGGTCCTTGCTCTTACCCGGGTGGTAGACTCCTTGGAGTTTCAACACCGGGTCAAGGGTTCAAATACCCATGGTAGTGAAATCCCACGGTGTGTGTGTGCGTGTGGGGTTGTGTGTGCGTGTGTAAAAAAAAAATAAAAAAAGATCTTTTCTCTTTGGAAACAAATACTTTGAAACGATGGCCCACACCATTTTCGTACACCTGTTCACATTCTCTGCACATGAGGCCCATGCCTCAACGATCCAAGCTGTTCATGCCATGGGCCCACCTAATTGAAGATGCCCCCCAAAATCCCCGAGCTGGAGAATCTTTAACTTTTATCATTGCCCGACAGATAGACAATATTAAAAAGGACTCGCTCATCTGCCGCTGGAGGCACGACATTTTCGTGCCTCCATATTTTTGATCATACACGTGGTACATGTATATGATGAGCCGAACTGTGCATCCTGTTACAGCAACGGTCCACATTCAATGAAGAGACTCAAAATCAAGGGTTTGGCATCTTTACAATTCAGTACTTTTTTTGTGGGGTCACCCATCAAACGGTTGGCTCCCATGTCGTTTGGTTGGCTTGAGAAGAGACCAGAATCATGTTTTATGCAGCGCACAAGACATTAGCTCTGTGGGGCCCACCATATGTAAATCCAATCTGCCTATCAGGTGAGAACTTTTACTTTAGGAGCATACACAAAAATCACCCTGATTTAAAACTCAGATGGGCCACATGGATGTGAAAAATGTAAAATTGCTCCTACAACTTCTAATTTCACGTCGTGGTGTGGCCCCCATGAGTTTTAAAACAGGATATTTTTTGTATTTTCACTTCGTCCTGGTTATCCAAACTCGATTAATGGGTTTGATGAAAGAAAAACACCATGGTGGCCCAACACATACACTTATGGGTCGCAACCATCTTTATTTTTCCCTGTCGTGTGGCCTACCTGAATTGTGGATCTATGTGATTTTTTTCCTCATGGTCTATGATTGAGTATCGAACCTAATAGACGGAGTGGATGTTATGTTGGATCCCACAAAGCTTGGGTCGTAAAACGGGTGCTGCAGAGGAATCCAGTCCCTTGAGAGGGACCCTGTTGTCAGGAAGCTGGGGGAAAATAATGATACTAATGCCCAAAAACCCGTGAAACCGTTCATGTATGTCTGAGAAGGGGCCCATCTCAATTAATTCATTGGACCAACAAATCCATTTTCTCTACCTTTTTAGAAAAAAACTTCGGTACTCTGGCAGAGTGTGATGAATGATACACAGGCACTTAGAAATTGCTAGCGTGGAATAGAAGCAAGTCAAATTGACTGTCCAAATTATGGGTCCCAGTTTAAATGGACCATAAACCATAAATTTACCCTGACCATTGGATTGGTGGACATTTGTTGCAGTTAAAATGGAAAAGATCCAATGGTCCTGTTTCAACAAACAAGTGTCCAAGGAAATGAGGTCAGGACCGTTCAACCACTCTGATCGTGGGACTTGTCACTTAGCGACGGTCCTTTTTATATTTTATTTATACATGACACGTGTAAAATTTCTAACTGCCTGCGTATCAAGTGTCATACCCTACCCGAGTATCATAAACTGCCCTTTCCTTTTTAACCCATGAGTCCCCCAACTCTCACAAGGAACTGTACATGTTCGGCTCAAGTGTTTCTGCAGTGTGATCCGGTCTTTAGTTTGTACGGGTGGGGATGCCTGGTTCAGTAATTCAGGCCGTTGGAATGATGGACCCCACCTTTAGTGGTCCATGTAAAAATGGTTCCCCACATTGGAATCTTCTAACCATTGGATCTTTGTCCTTTCAACTTAAAGTGCACAGCTGAAGTATTTTATTTCTTACCTATTTGTGAACCCAAGCTGAAGAGTGACATTTCTACTCGGCCAGATTTTTGTTGCATGGGCCATCCAAAGTGGGTCCAATCAAGTCAATGGTTTGGGTCAGTGAACAAGGGGTCCCACTTGTTGTGAACAGTCTCTTTCAACATCGAGAAGGACCGAAGTACATATGGTAGGGTTCTGCATTAAACTGAGCCGTCCATACGGTGAATTGGTGATACCTATGATGGATGGACTATATAATTTTTTTAAAAATCACAAAAACTAAATAAATGTTTTGACCCGTTAGATGATTTTGTAAGCCATTAATCAGCTGGACATCACAATCTTGCGAATGAATTTTTTGGACCATTATCCATCTACAATACACGCAACTATGACTATGTGGATGGCACTATTTGATATGTAAAGCTGCTATGTGTGCTACTGGAGAGATGGGTCGTCTGATGAAAAAATAAAATAAAAGATCATGCGGGCCACGCTACTTGTACTTTGAGGTTTTGGGTAGGATTTTACATTGTTCCCATTGGTGTGGCCCATCTGAGTCATTATCAATTAAACTTTTTATTGAACGTCCATTGAAGATAGGTGTTATTACCTGATGGACGGAGTGGATTTCACATATACAACACGGTAGGCCCCATAAAGCTCGAGTGTTTCAAAACTGGTGTTTTAGAGATTTTTGGTCGCTAAAAAGTGTCAAATTGTGGATGGAGGATATCTCTGAAACTACACTGATCAAAAGACCATAAAAATTCAATTAACAACTATCAAATGAACGGTTGAAAGTAAAATAATGAGTGGTCCAATTTCAATGAGTAAAATCAGAAGATTAGTATCATAGTATCCTGAAAACTTTCGTTCATTCTCCATCGACAATCGGTTCAGATATTTGGACGGTCTGGATCTCTGCACAACTATGCCACGTGTTGGGTTGAAGAATCACCACCATTTATTGATGGTGTTAAACTATCAAAGGAGTCTGCGCGAATGAGGTGACTTGTATGATACGTCGCCACAACTTCCTAGGGTATACACGTGCTTTGAATTCTCACATGTGTGGAAAACAGTTCGGCAACTCAGACCGTTGGTCCCACAAAGTTCAGATGGAAGATCTCAGATACGACCAATTCGAAGACTTTTTCTATTGGATACTGACCGTTATTGCATTTCTCTTACGAACTGTTAATCTGTAGAAAAATATACGGATTACATAAAGAGATTTTCAGAAAGAAAAAAGATCCATACTTAGTGGAACACAACAAACCAACGGTACGGATTAGGCTATGGACCCCTCTAATTATTAGAAGCGAAACACGTGTGGACTGTACAAAGATATGAGCCACGTACCATATAATTTCGTCCTGAAAGATACGGCCGTGTGCTCAAACACCTGAATTCTGTGAAAGTGGAAATGGGTCTTCACCTGGCGCTGTGATTTTTCGGAAAAGTCAGGCTTTTTTTTTAAAAAAAAAAAAGAAGAAGAAAAGAAAAACCTGAGTTTTGTGGGGACAGTGGAAGTGGGTTTTCTCCAAAATGTATGATTTTAAAGGAAGGATGGGATTTTGGGTTTTTAAGTTCAGGAATTTGTTGATGAAAAACCTGAGTTTTGAGGGGGGAAATGGTATTGGGTTTTCTCCAAAATGTCTGATTTCTTAGGAATAATGGGATTTTGGGTATTGAAGTTTAGCTCTCCCTTGAAGAAAAACTTGATTTTTGGGGGGGAAAGGTAGTTGGTTTTTCAGGATTTTGGGTTTTGTGGTTCATGCCTTTGGTAAAAACTATTCTCTGGTTTGTAGAAAGAGAATAATGTGGGTTTTGTTTTTCCGGCCTTGTTTGTCTAATGTCAGTCTTTTACAAGAAGAGAAGTTGGTTTTCAGTTGAAATTGTGATTGTCATGAGCAGAGTTTTGGTTCCGTAATCAGCCGATGTTTTTCTTCCTTCCCATTACTGTTTTCCTAGTTTCCACTGCATGGTGATCTTGCAGACTTCATTACAAAAGGGCTTGCAGTATTTCCTTCAAATGAAAAGATTACTCTGCTGGAAGTTCATGGCTTTATTCAGCTGGTTTTCTCATTTGCTTGTTGTCTTTCTATTGAGAAATCAGCTTGCGGCTGCTCACCATGATGATAATTCAACCATGCTAGCTCTTCAGAAGGAGCTGGTTGGATTCAGCTGGGACGCCAACAACTTAGATTACTGCTCGTGGACTGGTGTACGCTGCAATTCGAACCGGTCGGTCGAAAGGCTTGAGCTCTCCCGTTGTGAGCTCCGAGGTAACATCTCGCTAATTTCCAATCTCAAAGATTTGAAGTGGGTAGACCTTTCTTATAATAACTTTCATGGGCCTATCCCTTCTGCTTTCGGAAATTTAACCATGCTCGAGTTTCTTGATTTATCTTGGAACAAGTTCGAAAACTCAATTCCTTCTCAATTGGGGAGTCTCAGAAACCTCCAATCTTTAAACCTCTCTAACAACCTGCTCTCGAGCAATATACCCGATGAATTGCATGGTCTAGAAAGCTTGCAAGATCTTCAGATGTCTGGAAATAAATTGAATGGGTCTATCCCCTTTTGGGTTGGCAATTTAACCAACTTGAGAGTCTTTGCCGCCTACGAGAATTTCTTAAGCGGCAGGATTCCTGAAAATCTAGGCTCCGTTTCTGAGCTCCAAATGTTGAATCTTCACTCGAACCAGCTAGAAGGACCCATCCCAGACAGCATTTTCGATTCTGGAGAGCTGGAAGTTCTTGTATTGACACAGAATGAGTTGAATGGGAGTCTTCCGGAGTCGGTCGGGAAATGTAGAGGCCTTTCGAATCTGCGGATCGGGAACAACAAGCTTGTAGGAAGTATTCCTGTAGCCATTGGCAATCTCAGTAGCCTAATGTACTTTGAAGCAAATAGCAACCTCCTCTCGGGTGAGATCATTGCAGAGTTGGTGCAATGCTATAACCTCATCCTCTTGAATTTAGCCTCAAATAGGTTGACAGGAACTGTTCCTCCTGATCTCGGAGAGCTCATGAATCTTCAGGAATTGATTGTTTCTGGCAATAGTCTTGTTGGGGACATCCCAAAATCTCTTTTTAAGTGCAAGAACCTCAGCAAGATTGATCTAAGTAATAATAGATTCAATGGCAGCATTCCCAAAGACATTTGCAACACATCGAGATTGCAATTTCTGAATCTGGGTCAGAATCTGATAAGAGGTGGGATACCGAAAGAGATCGGTAACTGTATAAGGTTGCTCGAATTGCAAATGGGCGGAAACCATCTGACCGGTAATATCCCGCCCGAGATTGGTCTGATAAAGAACTTGCAGGTAGCTCTGAATCTGAGCTTCAATCATCTTCATGGGCTGGTACCCCATGAGTTGGGGAAACTTGACAAGTTGGTTTCATTGGATGTATCGAACAATCGGCTCACCGGGACCATTCCGTCAGAACTTAAGGGCATGATCAGCTTGATAGATGTTAACTTTTCAAATAATCTGCTCAGGGGCCAGATACCGACTTTTGGGCCATTCCAAAAGAGTCCGAATTCAAGTTTTTCAGGCAATAAGGGGCTCTGCGGAGATCCATTGAGCTCCTCCTGTGAGAGTTCTTCGCATTCCAATCGTGGGGCTGACCACCACAATGTTTCATACAAGATTATATTAGCTGTTGTTGGTTCTGTTCTGATGGTTTTCGCTGTGGTGGCCATCGTCATTCTTCTGTTTATGATGAGAGAAAAGCGAGAAATGGTCACCAAAGATCCCGGCGTTGTGGTAGATGGAGCTGTAAGTCCACCGTCAATAGTAGCAAGCAATGTCTTTGTTGAAAATTTGAAACAAGCCATTGATTTTGAAAGTGCTGTGAAAGCAACTCTGAATGATTCAAATAAGCTATGTGTTGGAACTTTCAGTACTGTTTATAAGGCTGTCATGCCGTCTGGACTGATTCTTTCCGTGAAGAGGCTGAAATCCATGGATCGAACAATAATGCATCACCAGAATAAAATGATCAGAGAGCTTGAACGGCTAGGGAATCTCTGCCACGGTAATCTGATGAGGTTGATTGGTTTTGTGATCTGTGAAGATGTTGTTCTCTTGCTGCATTCCAACTTCCCAAATGGAACGTTAGCTCAGCTCCTCCATGATCGTGGTCAAGCTGAATCCGAACCGGACTGGCCAAGAAGACTCTCCATTGCTATCGGAGTAGCCGAAGGATTGGCTTTCCTCCACCATGTTGCAGTTATCCATCTCGATATTTCTTCAGGTAATGTGATCTTGGATGCTGATTTCAACCCGTTGGTTGGGGAGATTGAGATATCGAAGCTCTTGGATCCGTCAAGAGGCACAGCGAGCATCAGCGCGGTCGCAGGCTCATTTGGGTACATCCCCCCAGGTACATGGCCTTTTGTTTGTTCTAATACATCAGGATCTGTACAAGTAGAACAGTTGGTTGAGTGCTCCATGCCATGGTTCTGATGGGTCCAACAGTCGACTGGGATGCCCCAATCACATCCCAGATTACAAGATCCTAATCATTCAATCAGTGGCCTATGAATAAAGTCCCAACATTGGATGGCTATTGGTTAAGATCTTCTGATCTGAAAGACTGGAGGCAACACCATGTTGACAATGGGTCCCATCAGATTGTTTGGACCACCAAACCATGAGACTGACTTGTACAGACTAATGGATAAGGAAACTCAATTGATCTTGATGCATCAGAATTTGATCGTCATTCTTCCTGAATTTGATTGCCTGTTTGGTCTCCTGTTTTATTTTTTTTAAATTTTTTTTGTTCCCTCAGAATATGCATACACAATGCAAGTTACGGTACCGGGAAATGTTTATAGCTTTGGAGTTGTGTTGCTTGAGATCCTTACGTCCCGGTTGCCAATCGAGGAGGCCTTTGGTGAAGGGATGGATCTGGTGAAATGGGTCCACACTGCACCGTCGAGAGAGGAGACCCCGGAGCAGATACTAGACTCAAGGCTAAGCACCGTCTCGTTCACATGGAGGAAACAGATGCTTGCGGTTCTGAAGGTCGCCTTGTTTTGCACTGATACCTTACCAGCCAAACGCCCCAAAATGAAGAAAGTGGTTGAAATGCTCAGAGAAGTAAATGAAGCCTGATGGTGGTGTTTAAATTGTTTCTGCTAATTTTGAATCTATGGGTTCATCGATATGACAGTTACTAAGTTCTGATCCCGTTTGGGCATTGAGCTTATGCTATATGAATTCTAGGTTGATATCTCCAGATAAAATTAGGGGTGCCAATCATCAGGTCAGGAGAGATTTTGAACTACTGTTGTTGGGTGTATTCAAAATTCATCGTTTGTTCAGTGTTCCGGGCACGGCCCACTTCCAGCCTTAGCTAAAAGGTCATGAAGACCAAAAGGTAGGCGTTTTGGATGGAAAAGTTAGCAGAATATGATGGATGAGGTGGACAACTCTGGGTTTGGGTGCGCCACTGAATTGAATTGCAAATAACTAGTGCAGTCAACTGGTTATGAGCAAAATTGTAATCACTTTCCTTGGCATTCTGTTGAGAGTAGGCTATAAATTGCAATTTACATTACTTTCGAGTTGGACTTGAAAGGAATGTGACTGAATTAGCGGCTACTTTCTCATTAGACCAAGGAAGTTAGTTGCAGTTTGCTCATTTTCCATTGATTCAATGACTATCACAATTCAATTCAATAGTGCACCCAAACACACCTTGATCTTTCAGGTTATCTGCTTGTGTTGGTTTTCAGGTAGAAAGCAGTCATTTGTAGTTTGGATTGGTCTGAGAATAGCATTGAATGGCTGACGTTTTTATGGTGGTTTAAATGGCCACGGCTGCTTATCTCTTAAAACTCCTTCGGATTATGAAGAAACACATGCCAAGCAAACATTTCAATGGGCATGGCGTTTCAAGATCAAAGAAGCAGCAGATGCCTCTCTTCAAATCTTGTGAGTTTTTAACAGAATATTGATTACTTCAAAAAACACTTCATCTTTCTATGTCGGATTTTACTGATAGTATGCTGCTGGTCTATAAGTTGGCAAACAACTGTCTTAAAGATAAATTGCAGTCTATATTTCCTAGCCATTTTTTCCCCTTATCTTAAGATATCATAAACTGCAGTTGAGACTACCATCCTTTCTTTTCTACAGGAAACGAGCTAACGATTATCGTTGATCTTGAGAAGGGAATGATCACCATGTGTTCGAACACATGTTAATTACCATGTGTTTGAGCCATGTGGGGCCCACTCATGATGTTTCTGTGGAGTCCAAATTGTGCATTTGTTAGGCCTCATGTTCACCAGAGAACTAAGAATAATCCTCATCCAAAACCCTGGTGGGACACACTGCAGGGAGCAATGTACAGTCGCACCTGAAGCCTATACATTTATTTGGTGTGGGTCACTGATTTTTGGAATGATTTGCATTCTGGTGTGGCCTTTCATTCTGGGTGGGATGCACCTGATGAATGGGTTGGATGGCATTTAAACAACACACTGGGCTCTACATTCCATCAAGAAGTTTCTATGGTGGGCTTCACCCTCCTTAGTATCCCCCATTGATTCCTTTCGTGTGGCCTGCTTGAATTGTGGATCGGACTGTATTTTGGCATCTAGGCTTGACATCAGGTGACATCTAATGGATGGGTTGGATTGCATTAACACTTCATGATGGTCCTACACAGCTCGAACTTATGGTCATTACCATTCAGATGCATGCGACTAATCCCCTCTTGAAAATGCCTTCAAAACTTGTGAAAAATGCTCTTCAAATAATATACTTCCTTCTTGAAAATGCCTTCAAAACTTGTGAAAATTCCTCTTCAAATAATATACAAGCATGAATTTGAACGGATGAATATACTTGACTTCTTCCAGTGCCGAGAGTTGAATATCCTGGACTTCTCCAACCATTGATCTGATGGGCCGTGCTATTGATCAGAAATCTCTTACGTTGGAAAATCCTTTGTGTTTGCTGATTAGGGCCTATAGTTCCTCTTTTTCATCCACCTTATCCTGTATTCCTGCACTAGTCCTCGTTCTGATTGTGTCGCCATTCAGCTTGTAGCAGATCAATCCAGTGTTGTGATTCAATGAGGGATTAGATACCATAATCTACTCTAATAAGAGGCCATTCATCAGGTAGGGCCCTAGTCGATAAAGCATCGTGATGTTGATGCGATCATGGTTTTAAGACTCGTATGAGGTTGATGTGATCCACCTGAGTCGACTCGGACTAGGTTAGACCATATGCAGTTCAATACCATGGCCACCTCAACCCATTTGAGTTGTGCCAATTCAGCCCTGACCCTGGCAAGGCCCAATGCTCAAGGCAACGAGTCAGTCCTTGTGGCTCTAGGCAAAGCATCAATAGGACGCGAGTATGTTACCCATGTCATAAGTTTCATGAATGAGGCTGTTTTCCTCATATGCCAACATAGCATGCTCCTAAATTCTGCAAAATGGTGGGACGTGATATGAATTATATGATCTTCAGGTTGATGATTTGCATAGCATTCTCAAACAGTCTATTTCTACAAGTGGGCCTATTGTTTGGTCATTTAGATTGTTTAAATGATGGGCCTAATGGTGGAGTGTAAGCCCTTTTAGTCCAATAATTTTATATATTTCCTTCATTTTAATGTTTTGTTTATTACCACACATGTAATGTATATGATTGTGATGAATTTAGTTGGGGGACTTCATTGAAGTTTTGAAGCTTAACTTATCCTATTTTTCATAATTTAGATATTGTCAGGCATTGGATACACACACACCACGGGTACTCGAACCATGTCCTTAGCGTTGAAACCCATAAGGTCATCATTGGTCCATGAGTAGGGACTCAACAATGGTGTTGGTCTTGACTTCGGCCACGTGGGACGCATATGAGGTTTGTGGGTGTGTCAGAAATGATTGGGTCTGATTCAAATCATGACCGCCAACCCCTAGTGTTGAGATAGAGCGGTGTCCGGTCATGGTTCAACCTTCCATCTATTCAACCAATTGTCGAGTTTGCTATCATGTGATTTGCGGAAGTTAGGGCTCTTTCTCTAATGAGTTCTTTTTTGCTTTAAAAATTAATAACTTTTGAAGGCACATCAATTGTATGGTAGAATGGTATTTGAATGGAAGGTAGAAGCATAAATGACTAAAACTTACCACTAAAATTAGATCACTAACTTGATTGAAAGCAACTGGGTGTTTCGTAGAGTAGTGTGATAATGAGCAAGGTAAAAGTAATGCTAAGAATTACAACTATGGTTGAATCAAATATGAGCATAGGTGGACAATTCCTAAGGCCAAGTTTTTTTTTTTCAAATCTAACACGCAAGTGTAGATGGAAGGGAATTATAGCTATTGATTATGATTATAGTCAATCTGACATATGCACAAGGGTGAATCGAATTACTCCTAAAAACTACTCCTATGGCTGATGTACAGTAGGGATGATAAGCTAAATTAAGATAGACAACATTACACTGGTTGATAGTTCATTGAATTTGGGTTTGATTGTGGATTCTTCTCTCTGCATCTGCCTTTGCTATTTATAGTTTTCTTGAATGAGTCGTGAAGATAAACGCATGTCCACATGGCATCTTTGTGTGTAATCACATGTAAATGAGCAGTTACCTTGTTTTGCCTTCGTCAAATGCCCTGAACGTGATTTAGTGCTTACTCATTTAGAGATTGTGTATTTTATATCAGAATTAGAATGATTGATCAACATGACTTCCAAACATATTTTATAAATAATTTTTATTAAATAATTAATTTCAAAATCATCATGTACATTATTTTTATAAAATCAATGGCTTAGGTTTGTTTTTAAGTAATCGATCATGGTTGTGGAATATGATAGGCCTTGGACAATGGGCTTTTAGGCAATGCATAGAAAGAAATGTGCATAATATCATACGATGGTGATTGTCAATATATAGATGGTGTACATGTAAAATGTTCAAACTGAGAAAGGTTGAATAAGAGTAAGTACTGTCATGGCTTGGACAAGTATTTCATGGATATTGTTTAAGTTTAATTTAGTCAAAGTACTTGTGTGGTTTTGACAAGTACACCTTAGATATTGTTAAGTTTGACTTAGTCAAAATACTTGAGTGGTTTAAACAAGTATGCTGTGGATATTGCTCACCAGTTAATTATGAGAATTATTGTAAAGAGATCCCTTTATCATAAAAAGAAGAAGAAGAAGAAGAAGAAGTTAGGTGATATAGGATATAAATTAATAAATAAGGGAAAATAACTTAGTGACCCAGATCCATAGCTCAACAGGCGGGGAAAATAGCTTAGGAAGGTGAGCACTAATTGTCCCTATTGCCAAAAAAATGTCCTTGAATATAGGACGGTTCAATTATTCATTATTTACAAGAATTGACCATTGCAATGGGTCCGCCGGTATGCCCACACACATACTTGAACCCATGACCTCTGGGTCGAAACTTTTACTTGTCTACCACGAGGCTGGAGGCCATGAGTAAGGACTGTTTTCTACTTAAGAATTAATAACATGAAGACAATACGTCCCACAATAAAGATCACCTTCCTCAAAATCAAGCTTATTGGCTCACTAGGTGAGCCACAACTATATGTTGGCCAGACTGTCGATTTTCTATGGATTCTAATGGTGTGGCCCACCTGATGAGTGGACCTGCCTAATTTTCGTACAGGTGATCTTCAATAGTTTTCAACGTTCTTATGGCCACTACTATGTTGACGGGAAAGATGGTATAGTATCACAAGCTGCAATACCTTAGAAGTTGGTGATCAGTTGCATGAGAACCATCCTTCGAGACGTTCAGGGCCTATTTGGGAGCGTGGATTTGAAACCCTTAGATTGAGAATCAACTTTAATCAAAACATAGCTATTCATAGTATATTTATAGGAGTTTGAATTTATTTACTACATTAATTTTAATATCTTTAATTAGTGAACTCATGCAAATTTTGACACAATGGTTATAATAAGCCCGCTGAAATATATACTTTGCCTAAAAATGAAGAAATTTCAAGTCTTGATTGGGCCACGAGCACAAGATCAGGTCTAAGTAACTAACTAACGACTTTTAACCATTGATTTATACGAACAATGTTTGGATGGTGTTGATCATTGTATTAAAGTAATTATAATGCTGCAATTGATGATCTAATTAACTTAGGATATCATTAGTGGGCCATGTGTCCACTAGATTAATAGTCTAGTGATACACATATTACACATGCAACTATGGGAGGTCTCACCGTGGATTTCCAACCCCTTGAGGCCCCCATTTACGGTGCGGTGCCAAACAACTCAGTGGATTTGAAATCCCCTCGGATCTCCCAAATCCATGGTGCCAAACGACCCCTTATCCTACCACCCCAAATTTCACATTTTGTACGTTTTTGTATTTTTTATTTACCGGTCGGGCTTATATGGCGAGTCCGCTGATTAGGTGGTCCACATGTGCATGCATGCAGAGGATGTTTGTTCAATCTAGACCGTCTAAAGTGTTGCCGCCACTGTGGATGGGTGTGGGCAATAGTGGAACTGACCGCAAAATCATAACCATTCAATTAATGACTTTCAAACGGACTGTCATCGTCTAGAGCACCTGTTTTAAACAGTACCTAAAACACCCAACCTCCGTTAGGCCCACCATGTCGAATATGAGTATGTAAATCTACTCCGTCCATTGGGTCAGAATCCTTATTTGAACCGTACATACAAATTATGGGACCAATAGAAAACTTCGATGGCCCAACAGTGTAAAAAACCCAACCCTCTGTGTTCACGCGGTGTGGCCCGTCAATAAACCTACGGTTGGCATCCTACGCCAACTGCTCCCTGTGGTGTGGCCTACCTGAGTTGCAAGTCTGGCTGAGATTTTCCCGTGGAAGGTTAGAAGTTAGAACCTGATGGACGGAGTGGATGCTACATATACAACATGGTGGACCCCACAGAACTTGGGTGATTTACGCGTTCTGTAAAGCATGTGTTGAAGAGGATTCCGGTCCCTCTCAAACGGATGGTCAAGAATAGAATAGACAGAAGTCCAAATTTGTGGATAAGTATCTACTGATTGGGTGGTAATGATCGTCCGATCAGTTAATCCAAACCGTCAATCCGACGGACCGCATGCTGGATGGGAGAAGACATTCCAATATTTGCAAGTCGGTTCGTAGGGCTCACTGGAGCGTGTGTATGCCATCCAATCTGTGCATTACGTGAGCCCCATCATGGCAGGGTGATCTATCAATCTATACGGTTCATCTAGTGGACCCTACTGTGGTTATCAGATTGTTTGAGACAATCCTGAATCCATCTAATAAGTGGCCTTTAAATAGACAGTGAAAAACTAAAAATGGTAAACAGTCAACTATTGATGGCTAGGATTATCCAATAGGTGCTAATGTTGAAACATGGTCCACCTATTATAGGTCTCACTATAGGGAAGGTCCGGATTGATACATCGCCAAGCCACGTGTACTGTGAAGGGATGGTCGTACCATGTTCATTCTCGGCTGATGAATGCAGATTGGGTACTACTTAGGGGTGCACACGTCGGTTTAGTTCGATTCTGGGGTGAAATCGGAACTGAAACATTCCTAACGGTTCTAGCATATTCGCAACTGGAACTGGACCGTTGGCACTCTAGAACCGAACCGGAACCAAACCGTTAAATCCAATTCGGTTCTGGATCGGTTTCACGATTCTGGGCTTTTTATAATCCAGCCCAATTGTATGTTTAATTTTATTATTTAGCTCATGTCCATCCACGTTGTGGTCCATTTGATGAATGGTTTAGATATTATATAAGGTGTGCAAAAATACATTTATGAAAATAATTAAATGATGCATTATAAACCATAAATCATGAGTCAAATATGGAAACAATCAAAGGGTTCTTGTTTCGGTTCCAAGTTCGATTCCATGGTGTCACGCCCCAAATTCGGAAACCAGGCTCACAAAATTTTCGATCGCCGAATCCGGAGCCGACAGCCTCCGTAGAACCTCATTCTCGGCTCCTAGCTCCCATTCGCCAGGTTCCGATCCTGGGATGCTACGAGGAGGATTTTCAATGTCGGTTTGATTCGTAATAAGCATAACCAAAGGCATAACCCACAAACAACAACCAAGAAGTCCATTACATTTCCACTATGATCAAAAACTTTACAAGTACAATGAGCATAAAGGGAAATACAATGGCAAGAACAAAAACTCCAAAACGCTCCGCAACGTGCTCCTGCCTCAGCGCTGCTGCGAACCAACGTCACCTGCACGCAACGGTCGTGCATAAGCTTATAGAAAGCTTAGAGGGTGGTGAAAGTGTGTGCGCAAGGTAGTAATATGAACATGCAATGTGAGAGTAAAGCGAAATATGCAGATGGATCTATAATATCATGAGCCGTACCAAGGCTTATGCGATGCAAGACATGAATGGTATCGGCCATCCCAAGGCCATGCGATGTGCAATGCAGCTCAAGCATACAAATCCTCATCTATGTCCATACATCAATACAGCTCACAATATGGGATATCACCGGGGTCTAGTACACTCTAAACTAGATTGCCGCCACATCGCGCGCAATAAGGTAAGTGGAAGAGACCTCACTATCCGTCTGTCAATATCGGGCGCCACTCGTCGATAGCGGACCCATTCCTCGAGCTGGTCAGACTCAGCCTAGCATTGTCCCCTACACTCGGGCGAGTAAGGCCGCACCCCCTTCCAACCGACCACGACACAGTGGAGAGTACAGCCAATTGGTATTCGGCACTCAGTACTCATCTACCCACTCGGTCTAGACGTTGGAGCAACCTCTTGGTACCATAAGGGTTTAGGGACTTTCACCCAGGGATATCTATAGTACCCCATGTAGAACAAGATTTTCGGTATCCAATCCTACCAACCACGATACATCTGTGGAAGCTACGGCCCTGATGTCGCTAGGGCGTATAATATTCATGTCATACAAATGCGATATGCATGATTCGCGTTATCCAGTCATGCATCAAATCCTGCGCATATCGTGCGCTCATGTAGGGCAACACCGCCTAACCGGGAGCCCATAAACAACCTGCCCGAAGGCAAATGCTATAATCAGATAATTCTCACGTCAAGCATACATATGATGCGTATGATCATGAGTCATGAAACCGTACTAAACATGTTAAAATGAAATGAACCATCTTATAATGCAGATGGACCTGGACGGTCTATACACAATAAGTACGGCCCAGAAATGGGCCCTAAGGAGAGTCGTAATGTGGACATCCAACTAGTCATCACACTCGCAATGTGGACGTCAAACCAACATTGCTTCCCAGGCACGATCTTCTTAAACATCGCTACATAATCGGTATTGGGATTACACATTGCAATGGACTTTAGGTTCATCCCATTGGACTTTTCGTATATATATCAAATGGGCCATATCCTATGGGCCTTTTATTCATCAGATGGGCCACACAAATGGGCCACACCAATGGGTCTTATGTGCATTGCAATGGGTCAAACCCGTGGGCCTAGGATGGCATCAAATGAGCTTAGTCTCATGAGTCCAAAATATGACCAATGGGCCACACCAATTGGGCCCCACATGTAGATCAAGTGGGCCTCAACCCATAGACCTAACATGAGTTCAATGGGCCTAAACCCCTAGGCCTTATGGTACATTAAATGGCCTAAATCCGTAGGCCTTGTATGCATATCAAAGTGGGCCTAACCCCTAGGCCTTACATATATCAAATGGCCTACTTCCATGGGCTTTAAATTTCAACAAAATGGTCCAATTACATGGGCCTTGAAGTACATCAAATGGGCATAGTCCCATGGACTTGCAACACATCAAATGGACCTAAGATTTTAGGCCTTAAGTGGATCTAATGGGCCTAGCCCATAAGCATTTCATAAACCAAATGGGCCTAGCCCATAGGCCTTTTGAAATTCAAATGGGCCTTTTACAATTTAAATGGGCCTAGCCCATACATGAGTGGCCCACCCAATCAGCCACTCATGCCGTAAAATGGCTCCACCAAGCGAATGGACGATCTGGATGCATCACAAGCATCAAGGCGGGCTCCACTATCGCTGGACAGACAGTGGAGGAAAATACTACATCAAGGTGGGCGCCACCGTCCACTGGACGGTGGTCTTCTTTTCTTTTCTTTTTTTTTAAAATATAAATACATCATTGTGGCTCCCATGTGGGGCCCACCAGAAATGTCCATTCGAAATTCAACCCGTTCACAAGGTCCCTTGGACCTGGATGAAGGGAAAACATAAATTTTAGCTTGATCCAATACTTCTGTGGGCCCCAAAGAGGATTCCAATGGTAGACATTCAAGTCCACTGTTTCACGTGGTGTGGGCCACCTGAGTTTTGGATCGATCTCATTTTTGGAGGGGGCCCACCTGAGGAGGGGACCCACCTCGTGAACCGGTTGGATGACGAATAAACATTACGGTGGGGCCCACGGTTGGAGCCGTGGGTCCCAAGCTGGATGCCGCCCGCCCGCTACACGGCTGCACGCAGCAGCGTGCAGCGCTGCCACTTGCTGATATAAGGATGCAGAGGCTCTGCCTCTTCACATTTTGGGAAAAAATTTGTTTTTCCGGGGTTTTTTGCACGTGGGGCCCGCTGCACCAAAATCTGTCTCGACCATTGCGTTCAGCGGCTCGAGGCCGTCCAAATGAGTCCAGAGTTTGAATTTTTTTGACGCTTGGAAAGTGAAATAACATAAGAAAATAGCATTTGAATGGTGAGGACGCAATATTTGGCGTTATGGCCCACCAGGTGCTCCGATCAGCCCCAAACTTCTACCCAACGGTTAGAACACTATAAGTAAGAGGGTAGACGGCTTGGATTGTCTAAGTACATCACGGTGGGGCCTAAGCAAGTGGACCACCAAAGTCCACCTTCTTTTCTTCCCTTTTTCTTCTTTCCTTTGCAACGTCCAGCATCCCAGACGCTGGACGGTTCATTATATATTTTTTTGAAATGGTGGGCCCTGATGAAGTGGGCCACCACATGATGGGTGACATGGGTTTAACGTTTAAGGTGGGCCACCACATGATGGGTGACATGGGTTTAACGTTTAAGGTGGGCCCCATTTGAATAAAAATAATTACATCAAGGCGGGATCCATTCAAGTGGGCCACAATCCTATAGCATAAAAAAATAAAATAAAATAAAATAAAATAAAATAAAAGCAATAAAAGAGAGAGAGAGACATGGAGAGTGGGACACGACTTGTGATGGAGGGCTCCGCCACTATGAGCCCTCCCTTGAATGAAATCGTACAATAAATGGATCTCTTTGAACATAAGATCACCAAAAATGTAAATCAACGGTGGAGATCCATTCCCCACCGATATGGACGGTCTAGATGACCTTTCTAAATGAAATAAACATCATGATGGGGTCCATGGAGAATGGCCCCATCATGAAATGATCATGATGATCCATGTGGTCCATCGACCACATATTAGGGTCCCAAGTGAGATCCACACCATTGATCGGTGGGCCTCACTTGGTCCACCATAAAAATAAGAAAATAAGTATGATCTAGCACCCACCGTCCGATCTTCTTGCTCCTACGAGTTCCTTGACACCTTAGCTTCAACTTCAATGGTTAAGATGAAGAATGGAGGGTTGAGATGGGAGATTTTGGGGTAGGAAGGTGGGCCACTTGGAGCTTAGGAGGCTTTGCAAAACTCCATACGTATGGAGCTTGGAAGTTGCTTGGAGATTTGAAATGAGAAAGAGAGAAAGAGAGAGAGTGATGTAAGGGAGAGAGAGAGAGTGATGGATGGATGTGGTGAGTGATGGTTGTGTAAGAAAAGCTTAACGTTTGAGGCTTTTGTATAAGAGAGGTATGAGAGATGAAGACTTTTGTGGCTTTTTGTGTAAGAGAGGTATGAGTGGTGAAGACTTTTGTGGTTGCTTGGGAAAAGGGAATAAAGTGATGTGTACTTGACATGTGATGGATTGATGGGTGATTGATTGATGGGATTGATGTGATTGATGTGACACATCGTAGAGATTTCCTTGGTTTTAGCAACGCGCGGCGTTTTCTCGCACCGAACGTTGGCCCATAACTCTTGACCAGGGTATCACCTCGGCGTGCGAGTCGCGGCATCGGAACCGCAACGACGGCGCGGTCGCTATGGTATTGGTCTCGGGTTGAGTCGACTCAGGTTGAGTCGACTCAGGTTGTCGGCACATGAACCAGGGTCGTGCGTCCATATCGTTTAAGGGTCGAAGGTTGCCGGAATTCGACCGGTAAGACCGCGGAAGTCTACGGAACGGTACGGACCAAGATACGGGTCTTACACATGGTTCGGTTCTACGGATCGGATCCATGGTTTGGTTCTACGGATCGGATCCATAGTTTGGTTCTATGGATCGATTCATGGTTCGGTTCGATTCTACATACCCCCAAACCGAGAACCAAACTGATGTAACCGATTCTTTGATTTTTGGAACCAGAACAGGAACCGATGCACTCTAGAACCGGACCAAACTGGAACGTTTGGTCGGTTCAGGTTTGATTCCACTGTTCTACCGGTTCAATGTGCACCCCTAGTACTACCCCGACCTGTACCTAGCTTGAGACCGACAATCCTGACAGGAGCTCTGTGGGACTCACCTTGATGTACGTATCGTCCATTCTTTTTTTTTTTTAAAGATCATTTTAGGAGACAGATCAAAGTCTCAATTGGACCACACCACAGGAAGCAGCGAGAATGTAACGATTACCGTTGAAAACTTCATGGCGCCACAGAAGTTTTGGATCAAACTAATATTTATGTATTCCCTTCATCTAGTTCTACTTGACCTTATGAATAGGTTGGATAGCAAATAAGCATCATGGTGGGTTGTAAGAGGGTTTCAACGCTGAGTTTCATTATTACCATTACTTCCTGTGGTGTGGTCCATTTTAGCATTCGATTTGTCTCCTTTTTTATATATTGCCATAAAATAATCTTTAAAAATGGATGGGTAGCGTGGATAAAACATATGCATTACTGTGGGCCCCACAAATCCCCTATCAATGCCCTCCGTATGTAAGGACGTGGGTTAGAGTAACGAGGCTGGCTACTGAAGTGACGTTACCAAATTTCGTAGGACCTACTATGATGTATGTTTTGTATTCACATCGCAAATACATTCTGAGAGGCTGGCACCAACATTGAAACCTTCGGAAGTTCCACCATAGTGTTTATTTGAGATCCAATCTATTCATGTGTTAAAGTAGGCATGAAAGGAGGGAAAGTATAAAAATCAGCTTGATCGAAAACTTTTACTGCCCTTAGAACATTTTAAGCGTAGGCGTCACTTTCCCTGCTGTTTTATGTGGTAGGGTCCACTAAAGCTTTGGATCGAACTTATTTTTTGTATTATGCCCTAATATGATCTCTCTAACTTATTCTTTGTATTATGTCCTAAATGGACGGACGGCGTGGATACAAAACATACATCATAGTGAGGCCCCTTAGAAATTAGTGACGTCACCTCAGGCCCCTGGAAGAATCTAATCCGCGTGCCTATCTAGTCAGTCCCGGTGGAGGCGGATTGCGTACTACCCCCGCCAGTCCCGGTGGAGGCGGATTGCGTACTACCCCCGCCAGTCCCGGTGCCCGTCCCCAGCTCCTAACGGGCAGTTCTGTGGGCGATCCTACCGTGATGTGTCCGTACATTCAAACCCTCTCGTATTATTTTAAGGCATCAGAAAAAAAAGAAGCAAAAAAACAAGGCAGATCCAGCGACCGGGCAGTTCTCTGGGCGGGCCCCCGGTGGGGTATTGCCCAATCCGCGTCCCTTCCTGCTATGTTGCCTCAGTGTCTCCCGAAGCGAATTAGGTGCGGCTCCGGCCTCACTGCAGACAATGCGGTTCTTACTGTGGGGCCTACCTTTATGTATTTTATATCCATGCCGTCCATCTGTTTTTATAGATCATTGTACAACGTGATCCCTCCAAAAATGAAGATCCAAATCTCAGGTGGACCATGCGATTGGAAACAGTGAAGATTGAACGACCTACAATTAACAACTTCTTCAAGATCAACATAAAGTTTTAATAATGTTTATTTTCCATCCAAACTATTGATAAGGTCACAAAAACCTGAATGAAGGGTTAAAAACATATAATCTTGATCCAAAACTTTTGTGGCTCATTAATGGTCAATCATCACTGTTTCTAACGGTATGGTCCATCTAAGAATTGGATCTGATTCATTTTTTTATAATGCCTAAAATTATTTGGAAAAACGGATGTACCTTGTGGATGTAGAATACATACATCAAAGTGGACCCCACAGTAAGTGCCGCACCGTCATATGTAAGGCCAGGGGCGCGGATTGCGTACTACGCCCGCCCGTCCCGAGCTCCGAACGGTCAGTTCTATGGGTGGGCCCACCTTGATGTATCCATACGTCCAAACCGTTAATCCCTTTTCTCAGATTATTTTAAGGCAACAAAAAAACATGAGATAGATAAAACGATCAAATGGGCCACACCATAGATGACTCTAGTATTTAATATAACGGACATTTAATGCTTTGTGCATTTTAATGCTTATAAGCTTATTATTTTACGTGGTACACTTGAGCGTTGGATATGCCTCATTTTTGTGTTCATGTCTTAAAATAATCTAAGAAAAGGGGTTGACAATTTGGATGTACAGATACATCAAGGTGGGCCCGCCCACAGAACTGACCGTTCGGAGCTATGCACGGGCGGGTGTATTACGCAATCGCTGGTGGTCGGTGCTCTGTGGGCCCTAACATTATGTATGTGTTTCATCCATTCCGTTCATACATTTTTACAGATCATTCTATGGCTTGATTGAAAAAATAAGAGGTAAATAAATCTCAGGTGTACCACACCACATGAAAACAATAGTGATTGGATATCCATCATTAAAATTCTCCCAATGCCCATTCTATTGTTTATTTGAAATCCAATATGTTGATTAGGTCATACAGGCCCAGATGAAGGGAAAAAAGAAAACTCAGCTTGATCCAAAGCTTTTATGGTCCCAAAATATTTTTTAATGGTCGACGTTCATTCAACACTGTTTCCTGTAATGTGATCCAATTAATATTTTTATATACCTCATTTTTCGTTTCATAGTGTAAAATGATCTGTAAAAATAGATGGACGGAATGGATGAAACATACACATCATGGTGGAGCCCACGGAGCACCGACCATCAGTCATTGGCTGATGTCAGGGGAGTAGCCAATCCGTTTCCACTGGTGTCAGGGGGAGTAGCCAATCCGTTTCCGTCCTAAGGTCAGTGCTGCACCTAATCCACTCCATTCCCAATAGACATCCAAATGGCAGTTTCGTATTTCAATCCAAGTCCAGGGTCTCTACTTTACTAATCCCAAAACCAACAAAACACATCCGTCCGATTCCCTCAACCCCATCTTCACCGTCCATTTCAAATCCCTTCACCGTCCATTTCAAATCCCGCTTTAATTCAAAATTCAAATATCTTTACCGTTATTCCATCCTTTTATAAATCAAACGCTCTTCCAACCAGGTCGCATTTCCTCCATCTGAATTCCCTTCTCTCAGAGACACTATCTCCGTGTCTGTCCTCGCCTTAGGCATGGCCGAAAAGCTCCCACTCCAAACCAGCAGCGTCTTCAACGCCGGCCGCCCGCCTGCGAAAACAATCGAAGAGACCTATCAGAAAAAGACCCAGCTGGAGCACATCCTCCTCCGTCCTGACACCTACATTGGGTCGGTCGAGAAACACACCCAAACCCTCTGGGTTTTCGAGGGTGGCGAGATGGTCCACCGCTCCATCACATACGTCCCGGGCCTCTACAAGATCTTTGACGAGATCCTCGTCAATGCAGCAGACAACAAACAGAGGGACCCCTCGATGGACTCTGTAAAGGTAGAAATCAACGCCGAAGAGAATTGCATCAGCATCTACAACAATGGGGACGGAGTGCCTATCGAGGTCCACCAGGAAGAAGGGGTCTATGTGCCTGAGTTGATCTTTGGGCATTTGCTGACGAGCAGCAATTACGATGATAATGTGAAGAAGACAACCGGCGGGAGGAATGGGTATGGTGCAAAGCTGACGAATATATTCTCGACAGAGTTCGTAATTCAAACTGCTGATGGAAAGAGGCAGAAGAAGTATAAACAGGTATTTTATAGATCTTGGATTCAATTTCTTGGGTCGATTTGTTATCTTCTTTTGTTTCAATCACATGTTAGACTTCTGTTGTTTTTTGTTTCTTTGGTATTGCTGTCAATCCGAAGATCTGGGTTTCTTGATATTGTTGTAATGAATTTCTTTTTCATGTTCTTCTTTTCTTTTTCTTTTTAAAAATGAGGATCTAATTTTCAGTTTCCATTTGTGGGTTCTGATGATTTAAGATTGATGTTCTTGTTTCTTTCCATTTCTTGGGTCAAGGAATGATAGGATCCCTTGATTTGGTGGTGATCAGACAGTTGATCTGATGGGAGAATGTCCAAAGATCTGTTTCATTGGAAGATCTTGACGATTTGATCTTTGGCCTTCATCAATTAAATGAGGATTGCTGCCTTTTGTTTTGTGTTAATCATCAATTCGTGGGCAGCTGGTCCAAAGGTCAGGATATTCCAATCTGGAAAATATTGGGTTATCAAGTGTGTGCCCATCAGATCAACGGTCTGGATCTTCCACTTACTGTCTGACAATCTGGTTAGGGTTATAGCAACACTTACATTTCTTGATGTTCATGTAACAGAAAATGTACTCAATGGATTTCACCCTTTTAGATGGGATTGACATTTGGATATTTTAGCAATGAGCAATGAGTACCTACAACCAGTTGTAGGTGAGCTTAAGTTACAACCCCTTTCACACATGCCAATGTGGCAACGGTGATCGACATATGAACCATCATTCAAAAAATGGGCCCCACCATGAAGATTTCTGGTTGAGAAAATCAGGTTAGTCCCATCCACAGGGAGGTCACATGTGTACATTGGATCAGTCTGTTGGTTGGGACTGCTTCAAGACCTCCATTGTTTTCATCTGAGAGATGGCTGTCCTGATGATTTCGCTGGCCTGATTTTCCATCGGGCTATCTTTGGGTAGGTTCCACCTTTCGCGCTGCTTGGATAACATAGACACTTGACACATTGGCACGTGTAATTCATTGCAGCTGAAGCGATCCTACAATGGGTTGCAGGCCGTCGTTCCTCTTTGGCAATAACAGCCTTATTTTCTTTCTATTAAAATTGAAATCAAGGCTCAACATTTCAATTATTCACTCGTTTCTCTGAATTGAACTTATGATGCTTTCACCATTTTGCTTACATACATCTGCCCCTTTGATTTTTCCTGCTGCTAAGGTTTTCACAAACAACATGGGAAATAAATCGCAGCCCTCCATTACTAAGTGCAAGGGAGGTGAAAACTGGACCAAAGTTACTTTTAAGCCTGACTTGGCGAAGTTCAATATGACCCATTTGGAAGATGACGTTGTCGCTTTAATGAAGAAACGAGTAGTCGATGTAGCTGGATGCCTCGGCAAGACAGTAAAGGTTGAGTTGAACGGACAGAAGGTGCCTGTGAAATCGTTCCTTGACTATATTAATCTTTACCTACAATCTGCTGCTAAGTCCCGTGAGGTCGAATCCGTACCCAGGTTGGTGTTTAAAATTTTGAGAATTTTACCCCTGTCCAAGTTTTCCTAATTTCAGAAGCTGATTTTCTTGTCTTGCTTTGCCCGGCTATGTTATCAGGATCACGGAGAAGGTCAATGACAGGTGGGAAATTTGTGTGAGTTTGAGTGATGGGCACTTTCAACAGGTATTCAGAAACTATTTCCATCCATTGATTCTGCTTGACTAGCACTGTGTGAAGGGTTGCAACTATGATGGAGGCAAGCACTTCATGGAGCTTCATGAAGTGTGGGCTGGAACATGTTTAATGCAAGGCAACACTCGTTGCTACTATGATGGAGGCACTTCATGGAGCTTCATGAAGTGCAGGCCGGAACATCTTTGATGAACTGGCTCCTTGTCGGTCCTGACTGTGGACTTGGTGGGACACCGCATGGATTGCCCACAGACTGAAAGCAAAGGTGATTGGATCATTGTAACCATCCGAACAGTGGCTTGAAAATGGATGGTTAGCTAAAAAAATGAGCTTAATCTACAATCGACAAACAAAACTTGCAATGAGTTCTCCAATCATTACAGTTTTTGGCCTATGGTCCACCAGATTAACTCTTCCAATAGTTGGGAACTGCACTTCAGTTGTATTCAAATGGCCATCATATTAAAATTTCTAGATTGTAAATGAATTTATTGGAACTTCTTTTGGATGGTTTTATCAGGTCAGCTTTGTGAATGGAATCGCCACTATCAAGGGTGGAACCCATGTCGAATATGTGACTAACCAGATTGCAAACCATTTAGTGGCCATAGTAAACAAGAAAAACAAGGATGCGAACATGAAGCCTCACACCGTGAAGAACCATTTGTGGGTATTCGTCAATGCACTCATTGACAACCCTGCATTCGATTCGCAGACGAAAGAGACATTGACGACTCGTCAAAGCAGTTTCGGATCTAAGTGCGAGCTTTCTCAAGAATTATTGAAAAAGGGTCAGTCTCATATGATTCCCAATCATCATGCAT
Source organism: Magnolia kwangsiensis (assembly GCA_037074715.1). Lineage (NCBI taxonomy): Eukaryota > Viridiplantae > Streptophyta > Magnoliopsida > Magnoliales > Magnoliaceae > Magnolia > Magnolia kwangsiensis. The sequence continues at coordinate 107,908,181 of CM073581.1, forward strand.
ACCTTGTTCTTCTTATGTAATGAAACTAGTATAAAGTTTTAGGTGGCCTGTTTTGAACCTTGTGATTCAGTGGCCAAATCTGGAGTCGTGGAAAATCTTCTCTCATGGGCGGATTTCAAGCAGAGCAAAGATATGAAGAAAACTGATGGAAGCAAGATTGGAAGGATTACTGATATTAAGAAGCTTAATGATGCTAATGAGGCTGGGAAGAGAAACGCTGAGAAATGTACTTTGATTCTGACGGAAGGAGATTCGGCTAAGGCTCTAGCTGTAAGTGGTATAATGAGTTCACAAAGTTATTAGGGTTTCTCAACTTTGTAGCTTACAGTTGGGTTTCTATGTGCACAGGTGGCCGGGATCTCTGTTGTAGGTAGCAACCACTACGGAGTGTTTCCATTGAGAGGGAAACTCCTGAATGTTCGAGAAGCGAGTGCTAAGCAGATAATGGATAATGCCGAAATTCAACATATCAAGAAAATTCTCGGGTTGCAGCAGGGCCGGCAGTATGACAGCGTCAAGTCTCTGCGATATGGCCATCTAATGATAATGACTGATCAGGTTCAGCTCCAAAAGATCCATTCCTTTTTTTCTCCATTGATTACAGAATTTGTTGTTGTAGCTTGCTGGTGTAGGATTGTAGTGGTGTAATTCCTTCTCTTTCATAATTAAAGTTTGAATCTAATGCTGATGTAGGATCACGATGGGTCCCACATTAAGGGGCTGCTGATAAATTTCTTCCATATGTTCTGGCCGTCACTGCTCAAGATTCCTTCATTCTTGGTGGAGTTTGTAACGCCTATTGTGAAGGTTGGTCTCAGTTGATTAGAGCTAATGCGACTTGCAAAATAGAGAGATGAAATGAGAATACAAACAATGAGGATCTGATTGTAATTGAGTCATTTCTTTCTTTTTTGTTTTCAAGCTTCTATCCATGTCTAAATCCTGCTGTGTGATTGTTGCACAGGCAACTCATAAAAAGAGTAAGAAAGTATTGCCCTTCTACAACATGCCAGAGTTCGAATCATGGAAGGAAAGCTTGGGAGAAAATGTCAAAGACTGGTCTACCAAGTACTACAAGGTCTTTTGTCTATATATTAACTCGAAACTGATCCTAATGTGATGATTCCATCTCCATTCAGAGATTCATTTTCTGCTATACCTCATTGTTGTGTCTTTCTCCTGCAGGGGTTGGGTACTAGTACAGCAAATGAAGGAAAGGAATATTTCAGAGAAATTGATAAACACAAGAAAGAGTTTATGTGGATGGATGAACAAGATGGGGACGCAATCGAACTTGCATTCAGCAGGAAAAAGATTGAAGCAAGGAAGAACTGGCTCCTCCAATTCGAGGTAAAAGATGAATACCATCTAAGTTTTGCAATTGAAAAATCCATCTTTTGGTTTTAGTGTTCTGATGAAGATTTCATCTTTGCAGCCGGGGACCCACCTTGAGCATAAAGATAAGCGCATCAAGTACAGTGACTTTGTTAACAAGGAGCTTATATTGTTTTCCATGGCAGATTTGCAGCGATCAATCCCATCCATGGTTGATGGCCTGAAACCAGGCCAAAGGAAGATCCTTTTTAGTTCTTTCAAGAAGAATTTTGTCAAAGAGGCGAAGGTATGCTTACTGTCAGTACATCCAAATTCAAGAAATTTCTTAGAAACTTGAGAGAAGATTAATTAACTAAACATCCTTTTTATTTCCCGATGCAGGTTGCACAGTTTTCTGGTTATGTATCTGAGCACTCAGCTTACCATCATGGTGAGCAGAGTCTTGCTAGTACCATAATCGGCATGGCTCAGGATTATGTGGGTAGTAACAACATAAACCTTATGCAACCGCTCGGCCAGTTTGGCACCCGGCACCAGGTGATTTTTTCAAAAGAATAAGAATAGTAACTGTTCATCATGTTATTAATATACATGTGCACATACAAGATCTTGGGGGCGTTCTTCCAATATGGTCCCCACAGTTTAGATGCCTTTATCTGAAAATCTGACCATTCCAGTCATTAGTGAGTCATGGGTCTTGATCAGGATTCTTTAAAACCATCCATTTGTTATAAATGTATGGCACACCTGATGACTACTCCAGCCTGATTTTTGGGCAAAGGCTCAAACATAGCAGCAGACCAGATGAACAACCTGGATCCTGCACACATGCCAAATTGGCATGCAATATCCTCCATCTTCAACTTCAGGTTTATACCCCCACCTTGTTATATCACTGATCACATGCTTTTTTATTCAGGGAGGCAAAGATCATGCGAGTGCCAGGTACATATTCACTTGTCTATCGCCTCTCACACGGTTCTTATTCCCAAAGGACGACGATGTTCTTCTGGACTACATGAATGAAGACGGGCAATCTATTGAACCCACTTGGTAAAATCTTTATACATGGGGGCCTCTACTAGTTACCATGAAGGAATTCTTTATCTTTTAACACGCTATTCCTTTTCTGTGATGCAGGTACATGCCTATCCTGCCTATGGTTCTGATTAATGGAAGTGAAGGAATTGGAACAGGTTGGAGCTCCTACATTCCTAATTATAATCCAAGAGACATTGTTGCAAACCTGAGATGCTTGTTAAATGACGAGTCAATGCAGCCGATGGATCCGTGGTACAAAGGATTCAAGGTTCCCTCCCTTAACTTACCCTTGAATAGCTTCACTTGATAGCTTTAGTTCGGAATTCAGCATACCCTTGAATAGCTTCGCTTCAATAGCTTTAGTTCAGAATTCAGAATTTACCCTTGAATAGCTTTGCTCAATAGCTTTAGTTTGGAATTCGCGTTTTGTGGTGTTAATATTCGGAGAGTATCCTTATCCAAATCAGGGGCTGATTGAGAAATCAACAACAAAGGAAGGCGGTATGACATATACTGTAAATGGGATCATAGAAGAAGTCGATGAGACGACGTTGAGGATTACGGAGCTGCCAATCCGTAGATGGACGGAGGATTACAAAGAATTCTTGGAATCCATGATGTCTGGGACCGATAAGATCAAGGATCCATTCATCAAGGTAATTTATGAAAACCCAATTCATTTATCATTCATAAGAAACCTCTTTTACAAAAGAGGAAATGTCCAATGCTCCATGGAATTATTGTTTGGCCTAACAACTCCACAAAAGAGGAAATGGTTTAACTCTCCAATTTTTTTCTCTATCGGGATTGCAAGGATCATCTGATAGTGGGAGGTAAGGCATGGCCTGTCCAATGAAGATCCTAACACCTCAGGTTACTGAAAGGAGGGTCCCATTTATACCATTTCTTAGTCTCTTAATCGAGCATCATATCTTAACTCTCCCAGAATCTAGAACCTCATCTGAGAGTTTACTTGTGCAGGATTACAGACAGAACAGTGGTGTTACAACAGTCCATTTTGAGGTTGTGCTGTCTGAAGAGAACATGAATATTGCAAAGCAAGAAGGATTAATGAAAAGATTTAAGATGACCACCTCGATCAGCACAACCAACATGCACCTATTCGATGCAAGGGGTGTCATCAAGAAATATGACTGTCCTGAACAAAGTAAGTTTGCTTATTCTATATACTTTCTATGAATTTCTTAAATCTATATATGCTTTCTTGTCACCGTGCCTTCTTTTATTGCAGTTCTTGAAGAATTCTTTCATTTAAGACTCGAGTTCTATGTAAAGAGAAAGGTGAGCTTTGATCTGGCTCCCCATTTTTTCTTTTGGGTAATTGAGAAGATGGTGGTATTGACTTACTTGATACTTTCATGCAGAAAGTAATGTTGGATAATCTTGAAATAAAGCTGTTGAGATTGTCTAACAAAGTCAGATTCATCATCGGGGTGGTAGAAGGAGAGATTATTGTGAGTAACAGGAAGAGAGCAGATCTGGTCCTCGAGTTGCAGCAGAAGGGTTTCACACCGTTCCCTAAAACTAAAGGCGTTGATACCGGCGAGGCAATGGAATCAGAAGAAAATGAAGAGTCACCAGAGGTGGGAAGAGTTGCAAGAGCAGGTGATTACGAGTATCTACTGTCGATGCCGATTGGAACCTTGACGCTGGAAAAGGTTCAAGAGCTATTGGCTGAAAAGGGAAAGCAAGAAATGGAGGTGGAGGAATTGAAGAAGGAAACTCCGAAGTCTTTGTGGATGAAAGATCTTGATGCTTTCATTATGGCACTTGATGTACGTCTCGTCTCATCGCAATTTTGAAGACATGACTATCCATTCTCTCTCTCTTCTTCTTCTTATTCTTTCTTTCTTTTTTTTTTTTGGTTTTTCTTGTCTGATTTTCAATTGTTGCAGGAGCATGAGAAGGAAGAAGCCCAGGTGGAGGAGGTGACTGGACAGACGGAGGGCAGGGCAGGCAAGCCTCTCGCTAAGGCTTCTAGACAAGTCGGAAAGAACCCAAGAAAGAATAACACCAAGAAAGCTAATGAAGCAGATACTGTTGCTGAATCCGTAGTATCAGTTAGTACTACAACTGAAACTGGTAAGCATCATTCTTTTCTGATGAATAAAAAATCGTCTTTGTCAGTAAGCCAGTGTTTGGACGTACACACCAGTCGGCAGCACAGAAATTGAAACCAAAAATGGGTGGATTGTCAGTTACCATTTTTCCCATCTTGAAGATTTCATTCATCTCAATGCATGTTATCGTTTTCTCTCCGTAGGACATGTTCCTGAGGGGGCAAAACCCAAAGGCAGGGGAGCTCCGAAGAAGGCTCCTGCTAGAAAGGTGTGCTTGTAAATCCTGAAACTTCTTATTTCCTAAATATCTCCCTGTTTTTGTGGACTTCTCATTGCCTTTTTGGTTTGGGCCTTTTAGCAGAAAAAGCCGATTGCCGTTGATAGTGAAGAGGAAGATGATGAGGTGCTTGAGCTGAAAGAGCGACTGGCAGCGTATAACATTGATTCTCCTTCAGATCAAACAGGTATATGATCATCCATATCCCATGTCCCTTCTTTTGCAGTTTTTCGACTGTATGATGTGGATGTCCACATGAGATCCAGTCTGTTCATCAGGCTGTCCGTCGTTTCCTTTTAGGCAGCCGTTTTCATGTGCATGGTGGGGCCCACTTGTTTAATAGCCTGGATCTTGCACAAACATACCACAATGCCATTCCATTGCATCTTTCTTGCTGTAACTCTGCTGCATTGGAGAGTTCCTGTTAATTATCTACTTGCATTTATAGCTATGGAAACCGAAGAAAGTACCGAAGAACCAAGGAAGGAGCCAAGCAGAAGGAATACGGCCAAAAAGTCTTCATCAACCTTTGTTGAGGTGTCCGATGGTGAAGATGAAGCCATGAAAACCATCACAGAAGAGAAACAGAACAACAAGGATGACGATGTAGATTTTGAGCCAGAGCTAATGCCAAAAGGAGGAAAGAAAGGAGCACGTAAACCTGCAAATGCCAAAGCTAAACCAGCGACGACAGGGGGAAGAAAAAGGATAGTAAAGGCGGTTGTTTTGAACCAGAAGCTGGCAACTGGAATGCTGAAGGCTGCGGAAAATGCTGCAAACTCCCCTGAGAAGAAGGTGAGGAAGATGAGAGCTTCGCCTTTCAACAAGAAGAGCAGCTCCGTATTGGGCAGGATCAGTGGCAAGAAGGGTGATGATGGATCCCCGGAATCAGGCAGCTCGTCTTCTTCCAGCCATGAAGAGACGAACATGGTCATTCCGCCACCGAGGGCCCGGTCGCAGAGAGTGAATCGTGCACCTGCAAAGTATGTTGTGAGCGACTCTGAGGGTGAAGAGGAAGAAGAAGATGCAACTGACGATTCTGAATTCGACGCGGAATAAGATTAAGATTAGTTGGGAGGATGAGTCTTTTTTATTTACATGTTCTGAAGGATTAGCTTTGACTGTAACGGTTGGTTGAAACATGGAGAAAGCATTTCTCTATTCTAACTGAAATTTGAAATTCAAAGTCGATTGTTTTCCGCGGGAATGATCACGTACGTCGAGAAGGTATTTGTGTTCCCGTGCGGTTTAGCTTTTGTGAACCCAACGTGATGTTTGGGTTGAATCCTAACAACCGGTGCATCATGTTGGGTACTCGTGTTCATCGTACATTCCCCCCCAAAAAAAAGACCTGTCGAAAACTCATATGGTGTGGCCCACCTAAGGATGGAATGTAAATTTATACTGAAAACCTATAATACAGGGAACAATGTAAATTTATACTGAAAACCTATAAATTCATATGGTGTGGCCCACCTAAGGATGGAATGGTCTGAATTTTGAGATGCATCTTTGTCCTGGTGGGGAGTGTCTGATTGACTGGATGGATGGATTGGATGGCGCATGTATGCATCTATGGTTGCCCTCCCCTTCCACATTGTGGCCCGGCTGAGATATGGAATGGACCAAAATTTGAGATGTGCCTTTGTCATGGTTGGAAGTTTCTGATGATTGGATTGGATGGCGTATGTATGTTACTTTTTGGTAGCTAATGCAATTCGGAAGTATACATGGTGTGGGCCTCTCCCTCCACATTGGGACTCACATGAGTTTTGGATTATGGATTGTTGGGATCTGCGCCTGAATCAGGGGCACGTTTTATGGACGGTTTCGATGGTAGAGAAATATCTCAGTGGTTCTGTTAGCTTTTGTAACTGAATTCCATTTCACGCGTGTGGCCCCTTTCTCGTTCTTCTGCCCCACCAATATAAGAACCGAATTCAAAAAGGGTTTTGCCGATCATCCCCCGTTCCGTTCCAGCAAGTCAGGTGTTTGTTTCCTCTGCAGTCTACCGTGCGCAGGCGCGTAACTAACCTTCATCTTCACAAAATCCTCTTTTCTATGGTTTGGTATTGGTAATGCGTACGATAACCCTGTGTTTCATCAACTGCATGATCTGATGGCGGTTCTCAAGAGCTATGCGCGCTGTGGCTTGCTGATCCAGACGGTTAACCTGATCGGGCCAACCGTGGATGGTGGCAATTCTATGAAAATATCATGGATCAATAGATCTTACTCGTCCAATCGTTGGCCATTTCCCCAGGCCGTTGAAGTGTTCTTTTCTCGTTACCGTCAATTTGTGGTCCACTAATTGGAGGGTCAGATCTTAAGATCAGGGAGATTCTGGAAGGAAAACCCCATCCATGGAGGGACCATCGGCGCAATTGTCTGGATTTACGAGAAATGGCCCAAATGCCTGAGTTACGTGCATCAGGACCCTATAATTCATTTTCCATTTACCTTTTGGAGATCTGATGATAGTTTTCTCCAACAATGTCTGTCGATTTTTGTGGCTGCAATCATTTCTCATGAATTGATTGTCGACTCAGCTGAGTCTGATTGGGTTCGGCACCACGAGTCTGTTCTGAAAATATGCCTGACTTGGCCCAACTCGGACGAGTCAACCCCCAATGTGGTCTTAAGAATCAAACGAGTCTGTTGGGACTCATCCGAGTCAACTCAGATTCAGTCGGACCTGATCAGGTCCAACACCCCAAGTCACTTCGGGCTTGAGTGAGTCGTGTCTTTACTCGAGACAAAACAAGGTGGTCCAAGTCACCTGAGTCATTTAACCATTCCTCCTGACTCGACTCAGGATATAATAAAGGAGATTAAACAACGTATGTTTTTGGCCCGACTGATGAGTGGATCATTCCATTTCTCTCCATATGATCTTCACAGTATGCCCCACTCTTTTAATGACTTGGATGTTCCAATGAAGTGATACATAAGCGGATATAAAGATGTTGTATGTTAACATACAATGTTGTGAGTGATCATTTATCATTAAACTATGACTGACTTTTGGATGGATAGGATCATTGGATCATGAAGCATGGCCTTGACGTAATGGATGTTCTAGATTTTGATTGATTGAACTGTCCACTTGTCTATAACTCTTGGTTGGTCGGGCTCGATCTTTGAGAAAGTGTTGCTATGTGATTGGATTTCTTTGATGTAGCTGGGTGGTTGGGGTGGGATTTGGGATGGCTCCTCAGCTATCTCATGGTGGCCATCAATTGAATAGGATTTGTGGAAGTCGGTGTGTTAGACACCATCACCATCATAACCTTCTCTAGTTACTTGGGCCTGGCGCCAATCCACGTGTTGAAAACATGAACTCTCTCTTCTTGAGCAGCACCAATTCACAATTCCAAACAAAAAGTCTCATGATTGCTTGGCAAAAGTTCAATGACTAGTTGACATCAACCCTCCTTTACGCAGGCACTGGACCATCAACCGCATTACTTCCAGGGCGAGTTTAAGTATAATAGATATATTACCATTTCAATTTAGACGATTTTGGTGGCAAAGATAAGAAGAAGTTTGATTTTCATAAAATTGATAGGCATTACTCCTGAACTCTAGAAAATTTGAAGGTATAATCTAGTCCTCTCCAGATTAACGCCAATGCCATACACAGTCATCATCATCATCATCATCTAAGCCTTGTCCCAACTAATTCCATTCAATTAAATGAATCATGTTCCATCATTCCACTCTCATCAACATCGTCATCTAAAACTTTCCTAATTAATTGCAGTGGCTAGATGAATCATGTTATGCCATTCTAGTCTATTAGCTTTAAACGTTAAATTATAAATACTCATGATAAAAGTTGTGGTTGAAGTTTTACGCCGACTGCCAACCTGATGCAACCCTCCTTTATATAGGATTGGGACCAAGGTGTCCCATATCGGTTACGTATCGGCCGTATCGGCCGATACGTAACGGAATCGGTAAGGGCCGATACGTGTATCAGCCGTTACCGATTTTTGTAACCGTATCGGCCGATATGGGCCGATACGGGGGCGTATCGGACCGTTACGGGCGCGTAACGGTCACCCGTAACGGTCAGAAAACGGCTACTTTTTTTTCTCTTTTTAAGCACTTTTTTTGCTGTTTTTTCCAAACTTCTTGCTTCCAAACTGTTTTTCACTCCTTCTAATAGTAATTTCGACCAATCTTGGCTGGTTTTTTGGGACAAAAACACATTATATTACGGATTTGGTTGAATCAAAGCTCGGTGGGCCATTTTTCAGAAATTCTTCAAAAATAGGTATTTACTTTCTTTAATATGTTTTTCTGTTTTAATCATGTCATATGGTGTGTTAATCATAGTAGAACATGATAATGTGCATTTTACAGATTTGGGGTGCCATTTAATATTTTTTTTATATTTTTTTCTATTTACGCATGAATTTTGGGCCCTTTTTTTAAAATTCGAAAAATCAATTTTTAATAGTTGTTTTGCTATTTTAATGATGCCATATGATGTGTTAATCATAGTAGAACAGCTTAATGTGCATTTTACAGATTTGGGGTGCCATTTTATATTTTTTTTTTATTTTTTTCTATTTACGGATGATTTTTGGGCCCTTTTTTTAAAATTCGAAAAATCAATTTTTAATGGTTGTTTTGATGTTTTAATGATGCCATATGATATGTTAATCCTAGTATAACATGTTAACGTGCATTTTACAGATTTGGGGTGCCATTTAATATTTTTTTTTATATTTTTTTCTATTTACGCATGATTTTTGGGCCCTTTTTTTAAAATTCGAAAAATCAATTTTTAATGGTTGTTTTGCTGTTTTAATGATGCCATATGATATGTTAATCATAGTAGAACATGTTAACGTGCATTTTACAGATTTGGGGTGCCATTTAATAATTTTTTTTCTATTTTTTTCTATTTACGCATGATTTTTGGGCCCTTTTTTTAAAATTCGAAAAATCAATTTTTAATGGTTTTTTTGCTGTTTTAATGATGCCATATGACGTGTTAATCATAGTAGAACAGCTTAATGTGCATTTTACAGATTTGGGGTGCCATTTTATATTTTTTTTATATTTTTTTCTATTTACGCATGATTTTTGGGCCCTATTTTTAAAATTCGAAAAATCAATTTTTAATGGTTGTTTTACTGTTTTAATGATGCCATATGATATGTTAATCATAGTAGAACATGTTAACATGCATTTTACAGATTTGGGGTGCCATTTAATATTTTTTTTTATATTTTTTTCTATTTACGCATGATTTTTGGGCCCTTTTTTTAAAATTCGAAAAAATAATTTTTAATGGTTGTTTCGCTGTTTTAATCATGCCATATGATGTGTTAATCATAGTAGAACATTTTGATGTGCATTTTACATATTTGGGGTGCCATTTTATATATTTTTTATATTTTTTTCTATTTACGCATGAATTTTGGGCCTTTTTTTTAAAATTTGAAAAATCAATTTTTAATAGTTGTTTTGCTGTTTTAATCATTCCATATGATGTGTTAATCATAGTAGAATATGTTAATGTGCATTTTACATATTTGGGGTGTCATTTTATAAATTTTTCTTTGTATTTTCAAATTAGTGACTTTATATTTTTATTTACTTATATTGGACAGGTTTTGGAGCTTCTTAAGGTTTAGTTAGAACATCAAATTATCTTTATTAACATAGGTCATACACTCATACTCATATCCTAAACCTAAAGAAATGTCAGGGTCTGGCCAACAACAAGTAAGTGACGATATTGGATGGCAACATTGTGAGAGGGTTGGTGGTACTAGGTACCAAATAAAGTGCAAGTATTGTGATAGGATAGTGTCTGGTGGAATTACCCGTCTCAAACAACATTTGGCACATCGAAAGGGTCAAGTTGCGCCATGTGTCAGAGTACCGAGAGAGATAATGCTATTAATGCAAGCTAGTCTGGATGAGTCGAAGGGTAAACATGCTGCTGTACAAAAGAAGAGACATGATACTTTAGAAGCAGCTCGACAGGAGGTGTTTGGTCCTTAATATATGGGCGTTCGTGATGAAGATATTATTGATTCTGACGAAGATTCAGATCGGGAATTAACCATAGCTAGGAGAGAGAGCGTGCGTCTAGCTCGTGAAGAGGAAGAACGTCACTGCATGTTTGGCACGCATGGGTCAGTGCGTGATACAGGAGGGGGCAGTGGGAGTGGGAGTGGGACAGGGAGTGCAACTGGAAGTGCAACTGCTTCTGCAGCTGGGACTGAGGGTAGGGGGGGTAGGTTTGGTGGGTTACGACGTGTATTTGGGAGCCGACGACAGACATCTTCACGTGATGCCCATATACATTTGGATGAAGAAGTAAATGAGCCTAGGAGACCCTCTACTGATCCAATCCTGTTTAGGAAAGAATCAACTAAACAAAAGAAGATAAAACAAATGTAGAGTAGAACTTCCGTTGAGAAATTAGGTAGAGCAGCAGCAAAGTTATTTATACATGCTAACATACCTCCTAACGCGGCCAATTCTCCATATTGGCAGGTGGTAATTGATGCAGCAGCAGAAGCAGGTGAAGAAATAAAAGCTCCCACGGCTAAGGAGATTAGGGGGAAATGGACAGATGCAGAGTATGTGGATGTGAAAACATACGTGGCTACCTTTAAACCTGTATGGCAAGCCAGAGGATGCACGATCATGTGCGATGGTTGGACTGACCCAACCAGACGCAGCATGATCAACTTCATGGTGTACTGCCACTTGGGAACTATATATTACAAGTCAATTGATGCCTCAGAAGTAACAAAAAATTCTGATTATATTACTGGACTACTGGATAAAGTTGTGGATGAGATTGGAGAGGAGAACGTAGTTCAGATTGTGACAGATAATGAAGCATCATATAAGCTTGCAGGACATCTGTTGATGAATAAGAAAAAACATCTTTTTTGGTCACCATGTGCTGCCCATTGTATTGATCTTATATTGGAAGATATTGGGAAGAAGAAGAATGTTAAGGAAATGGTCGAAAGGGCAAGGGAAGTAACGACGTTTATTTACAATCATAATCAAGTAGTCGCAATAATGAGAAAGTTCACGAAAGGACGAGAATTGTTGAGGCCTGCGGCGACTAGATTCGCAACAAACTTTATAGCATTAGAGAGTTTATTCCAGCATAAGGAAGAGTTGAGTGAAATGTTCGCTTCCCGACAATGGTTCAACACAAAACATGGGAAGAAGACATCAGGGACACCGGTCGACGTTGTGAACACCATACGGGACAACAAATATTAGAAGAAGGTTAAGGCGATCCTAAAGGTGATGGAGCCACTAATGAGAGTACTCCGTCTTGTTGAAACCGATGAAGCACCTACCATGGGCTTCCTATATGATGCCATGGATAAGGCAAAGCTTGCAATTCAACGTGATTGTAGAAGCTGGGAGACTTATTGGAAGATGATCGACAGGAGATGGACAAAACAACTCCATCACGATCTTCATGCAGCAGGTTATTACTTAAATCCTAGCTATAGATATGCCCAATCATTTGTTGCGGATGATGAAGTTCGTGTCGGGCTAAAAAATGTGATAAAGAGATTAGAACCTGACTTAGATCTACAAATAAAGGCGTTGAATGAATTAGATACATTTGGAAATCGTCTTGGTAGTTTTGGAGATGCTCTTGCACAGCATGCAGTATCTAGGTTGCAACCGACCGAATGGTGGATTAATTTCGGAGAGAGTACGAAGGCTCTTCAAAAAATTGTGGTAAAAGTTTTGAGCCAGACAACATCTTCCTCTAGTTGCGAAAGGAATTGGAGTTGTTTTGCGCTCATTCATTCAAAGAATAGGAATAGATTGCAAACTAAAACATTAGATAGACTTGTTTTCATGCACTATAATATAAAACTAAGAATGCGACGATATCATAGGAGCATTGCAGCTGCCGATGACGGAGACTACTGTCCAATAAACTTGGACAATATTTATGATGAGGATGACCCACTTCTACCTTGGTTGGAAACAAGGGAAAAACAAATTGAAGAGGATAGTGAAGAATTGGAAATTGATGATCCAGAAATACGCAAAGCACAACAAGAGAGTCGTGCAGATGTGTTGGACCCAGTAAGAGGGGCAGCATTTATGCCACGTACGGAAACGGCTCGAGATCAACAAAAAAGTACGAGTAGTGATAGCGTGTCCGTGTCGGATGATGTTGACGATAACCCCCCTGCCTCTGGTGCTGGCACTTCTGGTGTTGCTCAACGCCCTATTCAGCCATCTACAGATCGCGATGCCGATGAACATCGATGAGGTGGTACACGAGGTCGAACCTACGAGTGTACCGAGTCACGATACAGCCAGGAGGAGGGTACATCTAGTGGTGCACCGCGTCCGGGAGGTCCAGAACATCAGCAGGCTCATGGTCTTGGTTATTATGATGGATATTCTTATGGTCAATTGGATTATAATTATGATGGTTATACTGAGCCCGTTCCATCACATTCATGTTGGAGTAGCCCACCCGATCAATATCCATATGATTATAGATATCCAGATCCAAATCTAAGTTACTCATCACAGCAGACGCACTCTCAATCTCAAGATTCTCAACAGCCTGAGTATGGTTACCAGTATGGCTATTCGACGGGCACTGGTGGATATCCTTACTCAGGGTCAGAGTCGTTACCTAGTCAGGATCAGTCATCCTCTGGTTTCGTTGATCTAGTATTTCCTTCTGGCACTGGATATTATGGATATGCAGAACCTACACCTATTGGACAGCCTCAGCCTGATGGTGACAATGACGATGATGTGGAGGTCGAGCAACCACAAAAAAGCAGATTTTCATTTTGGTGGTGACTTGTGATTGTGAGTATATATTTGTATTAAGGTAAGTATTTGCATTTTGCAGCAGACAGCTCACAACAGTATTGTTGCAAGAAGCCATGCAATTATGCACACACTTGACACTGCCGAACTTGTATTTAAAATAGCTCTCCTGACAACCAATTAAGTAATCCTTAATCAAGTTGCAGGGGAGTATATCAGACACTACTAATTTTATTTTTTTTTAATATTCTAGACTTGAGGATGACAGGTCATAGACAGGAATCACAGTCACGTACACACTGCACATGTATGTTTGACAAATTCCTCAAAAATAATTGCAAACACACCTAATGTAAGATATTTACATATTACATTCATTATAATATATCTATCATTGATGGTAGATAGTTAGAAAATTAAATATATGAATTTTATAGTCAAATTTAGGTTATCTGGTTCATAAATTCATCAGACAGTCCGATACAACTTCTCACCAAAGAGTGGACCGTTATGCCCCCATAAACATGTTCCATTTTATAAATGAATGCATATTTGGAATGCTTAGAATATTCCGGATTTAATCCATATTTTTTCATATTTTTTTGGCAAAAAAAAAATTTTGCGCCGTTACGGGCCGTTATGCCCCCGTATCGCCATTACGCCCCCGTATCCGTATCGGTTTTGGAGGTCACCGATACGCCAACCGATACCGATACGGGACACCTTGATTGGGACCAGTAATGCTTTCAATGCAATAAACACAATTCGTCGATCCGTGATTCTGACACTTGCTTTAGCTTTATAATAGCACAATTCCTATGCTTGTTTTAGCTCATTTGCATTCTTTTTTCTTTTTTTAAACTAAGAGTTATCATCTTCCGAATGCATTTTCACCATCCAAGATATCTTTTTTATATATACCTGATGCATAATTCAGTTATTTCCATTAGTTATGGTGAATCTTATTCACCAAACCGTGACTCTTACCTGATGCATAATTCAGTTATTTCCATTCGTTATTTCCAAGATATGTTTCACATGGCCCACTTTCTTGTTGCTAGTGGAATCCCATTTGGGCTTCAACAGAGTGCTATGCGGTTGCCTCAATATGTCATGTTACATATTTGCAGATATGATTTGGTTGCATGATACTCGTGTCTTGTTATGTCATCATTGAATTTATAATAGTTAGAAATCTCAATCATAAAGAGAAAAAAGTTGGTAAGAAAATGTCTTCAATTTTGTTGGCAATAAACCTTTTTATAGACTGTTATGGAAAGATCGTGTATTTTCTTGTCATCTTCTTCCTGGAAACTTTTTTTTTTTTCATAGACACTCACACCCACACACACCACAATGGGCACTCGAACCTATGACCTTAGTGTTGAAACTCACAGAGTCTACCACCGAGTCATGAGGAGGGACCCTCTTCTTCCTGTAAGTTGGTAGAGGAAGGAGTTTCAGAAGTTGAAGAAACAGTTTTTAGTGCTTCGCATGATTACATAAATTTTCGCCCTGTTTGGGATCAATGAAATGAGAATGTGAAATTGGTAAATCCATGAACATGTTAAATTCATGGATTTGCATTGGATTCGGATTTGGAAATTTCCAGAGTCCACTGTTTGAGAATAAACAACAAATCCATGGATCCAAGGGGGCATTTATTGCAATGTTAGAACATTTATTTAAGGTAGTATCTTTTTTTTTTAATAGTATTAAAAGAGTCTCTCATTTTGAGGATTTGCAGAGTCTTTCGGTTTTGGAGGTTGAATTTGCCACAAATCCATGGATTCATGTAGGTGTGGATTTTCGAAGTCCATGGATTTGGAAAACCCCTAACAAAAAAAGATAAAGATAAAGAAAAAGAGAGAAAAAAGAGGGAAGGTTTGTAATATTCATGGGTTTCACAAATTCCCTGCCCAAATCCCTCACCCAAACAGCCGCATAACTAAAATCTAATGACAGGAGTCTTTTTGCCATTCCTTATGTGATACGAAAGTTAAATGTGATGTATCAAAATCAATTCAGTTGGGATTTTCGAACTTGTGCAGTTTGAGAGTTATGGCAGCAAAATGCGTCATTGGATCCATGATGGTAGCCACTGCCATTGGATTTTCATTGGATGCATTGATCTCTGACAAGAAGTTGTTTGGAGGTCAGTTAAAGGTGTGTTTGGATGCACTATCGAATTGAATTGTAAAAATTAGCTCAAGAAAGTGGGAATGACCAAGTTGGTATGACCTTCCTTGGTGTTCGATTCAAGGGACTGCCCCAAATTGCAGTTACATTGTTTCCAAGTTGAACTTCAAAGTAATGCAACTGCAATTTGAGAGCTACTTATAGTTAGTGCCACTTTCTCTTGGTTGAACTGAATTATTCTCAATTCAATTCATTTGTGCTGCCAAACGCAGCCTAAAGCATTCTCTATTCGAAGCATTTTTTTTCACTGACAACTGTTAGCTTTCGTGGTTGTCTCACTTTGTGGGAGTTGGAACCCCAGGCACCACCCCAAACACTGTGGCCTCCAAGGAGTGGTGGGAAGAGACAGATAAGAAGTTTCAGGCGTGGCCCCGCACGGCGGGCCCTCCAGTCGTGATGAACCCCATCAGCCGCCAGAATTTTATACTCAAGTCCCGTTCTGAATCTTGAAGGTGCGGTTGCATTCACCTATGAGTTTCGATTTAGTGACCTTGATTAGCTTTAGCTCTTTTAAGTCATCTGATATTCTTTTTGAGTTTTTAGGTGTTCTGCAAGGATGGAACTTCTTTTCCTTCAATTGAGTTGATTGATATGCAGAGAGGAAGACTTTCTGTTTCCAAATAAGATGTTTGCAGCATGAACTTATCATGATCTGAATAAATCTTGGCCTTTTAATCTGCTCACATGTGATTGCATTATCATTTATGGACAGATAATAGTGCTAATTCCATTCGTGTGTAGATCCTGACTCCTCAGGTGTGCCCCAACATGTGGATTCCTGGCCCAAAATTCAGAGTGGTCCACTCATCAGGGAGTCTATATTAAAGAACTAGACAGTTAAAAAAACTCACTCAACTGTCTTTTAACTGTCCATTTGTTTTAGACTTTTAGTACGCTAGGGCCCGCCTGAGGAGTGGACGGCCTATTTTTGTGCCAATGCATCCACCAGATGGACGGTTTGTATCTCGAACACGTATGCATGTCTGGCCACATGTAGAAGAATCTGGTCTATCCATTCATCTAGGTGAAATGCGGGCCATCCAACCTTAGGTTCATGAGATGGATGGTAACGATCCACCTATGCAGAGTTGACAACTCAACTGAATCATTTCCTTGAGTCCAGATCAAAGCTGTCTATGATGCTGGCAGTATGTGTCCCTGGTCGAAGAATCAGGCTGCTCAATGCATTAGGTGGACCACACAAGTGCATAGATGTAGACTCTAAGCCAACAGTTTTCAACTGTCCATTTCTTCCATATTCTTGATGATCTAATGAAATGACTTGTGTGATTCTCGCACCATGGAAAAATCTCTGCCGGGCACGCCTGATGGATAGCTTGGGTCTTGCATCTGTGCCATGTCAGTGTGTGGTGGCATGTGGGGGAGCTAGAACCTCGATGCCTGATTTCAGCTGTTGAATTTTAGCACTGATTAGTTTCCTTTTAACCATCCATCTGATGTCCTCCAATTGGAAAGTTAGGATCTCATGCATTTGAATTTTGCAAAGAAATGTTAATTTTGTCGGAAGTACCATTTAATAAAGTTGGACATTCCAAAATATACGTTTTCAATTCTGGCGAGGCGGATGCTTCCGTAGTCTAGACCACTAGTCTGTTGTGTCCCACCAAGGATGGACCATAATCGAATATCTCAATGTTGACGGTAGATGGTCAAGAAGCAAAATACTGCAATGGGCCACAATCAACTTAAAAAAAAAAAAAGAGTAGAAAGATCCTGAGTGTTTGGCCAGAACTTTAGCCTATTTAGTAATCCATTGACACCCCTAGTTGACATGACATGCCAACCTGTGACCAATAACTATGCCCCCATGCTGACCATCCAATATGATAAGAGCTGGTCCAAAATTCACACCAATTACAAACCCTGAATCTCGACTTTCTGTGGGCCCCTTGATAAGCATCGAAAAGTTAGGCCTATTGATTGGATGTTCCATGTTCAATAGCATTATCCATTCAGTGAGATCTTTGGGCTACAAATAATCTGGTCAATTTGTAGCCACATGTTTCTCGTGAATCAAATGTTTCATTTCATCCTGGAAAAGTGATCTCTTTCTCAATAATGCTTCTGTCATTTGATCTAATAGCTTTCATGGGGTGTTGGAACGGCTTAGATTGGCTTGCATGCTCACCAGCCTTGTCCAGTGAACTTCACCCACAAGTGGATGTTGGGCCACCCAACCTATTCAACAGGGTCTCCCTCACTATGAAAATTGGATGGCCCTAGAAATAAGGCCAGTCCAGCCATAAGTTAGGCCCCATGCAAATTTGGAGATTTTTATGTGCTAGTCTTTTTTTTTATTTTTTATTTTTTTAATGGCCTACATGATTGTTAGATCCATGGATTGACCTGATTTTCTGGAGCATCCCATTTTCATTGCTCGGCGACTTGTCTAGATAGGTTGGGGATGCAATGGCAGTCCCACATGTGACTAGCGCATGAACTTTCAGCTCAAATAGTGTGTAAGACATTCTCCTCAAGATGCTCTCCAGAGGTGGAATCTCCTAGTTCCTCCTATTTTATTGGGAGACTAAAATGGATCGATCTAGCCATGAGCAGGATGAAGGGAGCTCTAACAAGCCTTGGAGGACCGAACCCACTAATGTGACAAAATATAGGTAGTTAAGGGTTAGGGATGGGATTCTAATCGAGCGAATCGATCAACCACCACCACTACTTTGATTTGGGAACATAATGGAAAAGATAGAGGAAGCGAAACATTTAATATAAGCAAACAGATATGCCTTAAAAGCTCAACTGAGTGTACCTTTAGAGAAACTTTTGATTACAGGTTAACCAAAAAAGCTACAAGCATTAGTTCATAGTTCAACAAGCAAACCAAATATCAATCAATCAAGGATCTAATTAGTAGAAAAAGGGATTTGTAACCTTCCCTTATTCAATGAGTATTGTTCCTAGAAGTCAATGAAAGCTAGAGCTAGGAGCTAGAAGTACTTCATGCAATGCAATAATTCAGAAGTATATATAAAAAGAAAACAATAAATATATTTTATTAGAATGTTTCAGAGAAATTTTTTCCTATTTATCTCTAAAACACGAGTGGGTCTACTAATCCCCATCCTCAAATTAGACCTTCCCAAAAGTAGTCCAATCAAAGAAGTTGGAAACCAAGAAAGTAAGTGTCATCTCTTAACACTTCTATTGAAACCTATACCAAATTTTATTATACCAAACCAAACTCTTCTAAATTATTCACCGCCTCTATATATTCATCTACACAATCATGCTTTTTTAGAGATCTTATTACTACCATTTCTACCCACATGATAAATGCTGGCTTTACTGCATCTGTATGTCGGGGACTAACCCACCAAGTGAATGAAAAGCCTCTAGCAAATTCTTCTTCATGATGGCTGCTTTGCACTAGTAATTCTTCCTAATTCCCATTTTTTCACTAGCCTCATCAGTCTTCCGTGGGTTATAGGGTCCACACCTCATGCCTATAATAAGGGCGAAGTCTATCTCCATGAAGGTAAAGATGGTGCCCTGAATATCAAATCAGAGGTCACCAATGTGCCTCTATGTCAAACAATGGATCAGTTGACCCTGAGCTTACCATTGCGTTTGGTTGAAGTTGAGAATTCTACTTTCTCTCAATTATGATGTTTATTTAACTCTGAAATCCAATCTAAAAAAATACAACATCTCACTATTTTTTTTTTTACTACCCATGGCTTTGATGAATTTCTAAATTAAGGAATTGTCTTTCATTCCAATGCATAACTTCTATTCACGTGCTTCATATTAGCCCGGAGTTCATTCCCATTTGGTCCAGATATTTTTTAACTCGTCCCAGCATCCAACACCTTCCTAAAGTAAGTGAGGCTATGCCCTTCCCTTAGAAGACAATTAAGCCCTTGGGTGATAGACAGCAGCTAATCTAATTTCTTGAGCAACCAAGATATACAAATCCTGTATCGAGATGATGCGATGAGAGGGAAGGTTGATTTTCTACTCAAATACTAGACCTAATCTTTAATCCTTCGCCCGCTAATAATGCAATGGGAGAAGTTTTTCATGTCGGCTGGCCCAGTCCTCGAGCTCCATCATGTACTATTTACAAAATCCTCAAATTGGGTCCTGATGGCACTGAACAATGATCTCAATCACAGGAGCAATATTTCCTGTGAGCTATGATGTATGAAATTAAAGAAATCACTAGAATTACATAATTTCCAGTCCAAATGTTACAAAATTACAAGTCCATTGAATTATCTTCTAAAGAGAGCCACTCAAATACTCTGCATTTCTTCTATCCTCATATGTGCCTATCAAACCCAATCCACTGCCAAAAATTTCTCCTTCACCCACAATGATGAGATAAGTCTTCACAATGGATTCACTACAAAGCTGTGGATGAGGCTTATCCTCCAACATGATGTCTGGGCCCACCATGATAATTGATGACATCCAATCTGTCCATTTTGGATTCCCTATCATGTTCTCCTTGGTGCCCAAAAATTAGGCTGATTAACTTAGGTGGGCCACTCCACAGGGAATAGTTGGGATTGGCCACCTGTCATTAAAATCCTTTCAGATTGTGCAAGGCCCACAGTGTTTTGTATCTGTCAACCAATCCATCCAATAGATGCACCCGACCATGATGAAAGGACACCCAAGAAATCAGGCCATCCAAAACTCTGGTGGGCCAGACCAGGTGATTTTAGAGTGTTTGGATCGGCTTTATTTTTTCGCAACAAGGAGAAAATGATGAGGCGATGGATTGAATTCATGCACACATCATAACGTAGGATAAATCCTAACCTACAAAGCTTTGTGGTGGACATTTGTTTCTTAGGATTGTGTGTTGGCTATTTTACATTTCAACCATCCATTAAACTTTCAGCAATCTGCCAGTTGAGAAATGATATCAGTGCAATTTTCAGTCTTGGATCCATCTAAATTGGGGCCCATGATTTGGACGGCTTAATTTTAGTTACTTGTAAACCACATTTACTGTATATTTTCTCAAGTTTGGGAACCACATTATTTTAGAAAAATATAATACAACTTTTTTTTTTTTTTAATCACCTTGTATTGGGAAGGCATGGGTTGAAGAGCGTGTAAAAGTCTAGTCCAACCATTTAAACAAATGGTATTAAGGTAAGGTCCTTGGATCCATGGAAAGCTCCACTCAAAACAAAGATGTCTACATCAAGGAGATGTTTTCATGATTTTAATGCAACTTGAACCTAAGACAGGTTGTCCACAAAAAATTAATATTTTGGTGTTCATATGTTAGGTTAGAATACAACCATAAACAAAGGTCCTCATTATATATATATAGCCAAATGCTCACCCATGCGAACTCCGCGCACTAGTTCGCACAGAACTTGTGCGGACTTTTTTGAGAACCCATCACATGTGATTTTAGGATGTGACCCCAAAAATTAAGCACATCCATATCTCAGGTGGACCACACCACAGGAAACAAGGGTATTTGAGTGCCTCACCATTAAAAATTCCAAAGGGCGGCAAAACATTAAAAATTCCAAAAACATATCGCTCAACCTGTTATCTCCTACCCATTTGTCCTCCCAAAAATTTGAGAGTCGCCAACATTATGGTTCATGTTGGCGGACGACAGCCTGAGTCAAAAATGGCGAAAACAAACACTACAGCAAATTGGACGACGACTAACTCCACAGCAAACCAGACGCAGACGACCGTAATCCCATCGAATGAAGAGGAAAACATCATCGACAACGAAGACGAGACGGACAAAAAAAGATGGAAAGTTGTTCCAGGCAAGAAATCTAGCCTCAAGTCAGCCTCTTCGTCCGCTAAGAGACGGAGCGCTTTCCCTACCCTCTTCGTAAGGGGGTATCCTCATGGTTGGTACCCTCTTAACATCGAGAGAATTTTTGGACGTGTTGGCGCAGTAATGAATATCATCATGCCGAGGGACAAGAACACCGGCGTCTACAGGGGTTTTGCCCTAGTTTGCATGAGCTCTGAAATGGAGCTGGCTAGGGCGATAGAAATGTTACATAGGGTGCGGTTCGGGGGTAACCCTCTTCTCATCCAGAGGGCTCGATTCGGCCCATCTTACAGAAAGATTAGCCCTTCCTCCTCCCTTCTTCCCAACCCTAAACCTCCCATAGTATTCCGACCCAAACCTACTCCCCTTCCTTCAGAACCTGCTTTCGTCCCTCATTCAGAAAGATCAGCGGCCAATCCCTCTTTCAAGGACGTCCTTTTCCAGCATTCCCAGCAACCCCCCCACCAATCCTCCACCTGACATATGCACCTCCTCTCCCACCCCTTCCAAAGAAGGGCAACCCATTCTCATCGACCTTTCATCCTTCAATACAGCCAGAGCAGACCTCAAGGATACAATAGTCATCATCTTCAAGGAAGGTGCTACCCTGTCACAGGTTAAAGATTAGATCGCCGAAACCACAGGCTTCCGCCCCAGTAACTACATTATCAAGCCCTTGGGTTATAACAAACTATGGGTGAAAGTCTGTCTTGGTATCAATCCGAAAATGCTGCTCATGGTCGAACACTTGCATTCTGGAGGACCGGTCACGAAGGTATTGAACTGGGAGGAATTCTCCATCTTCGGATTGGAGATAGTTTGTTTCTAGGTATGGGGCATCCCTCTGGAACTGTGGTTCGATGAATTCTTCATCTCAGTGGCATCTTACTTAGGGTCTTTCCTTGACCTCGACCCTAAGACGAAACTAGGTGACGAACTCGGAGTTATCAGAGTGCAGGTTAAGAGGAAGAAGGGCTCTCCACCTCCCTCCCATGTCCAGGTTCTCGTCGACAATCGACCACTGGAATTCCAAGTGGTGCGCGAAATATAGGAAGACCTTCATCCTCGAAGGGGTGATCTCTGGCGCTTCAGAGAAGGCCCTCCTCCTACTCCAATGGAGGCTCCGATTCCAGCTGAGGCTCTGACTCCGGATGTTGACACTCTTCAGCTGATTCCGTGCTCCTGTGGTTCTCTGGATGGTCAATCAGACCTTTCGACACGTGTCCCCACCTGCTTGCTTCAGCCACCCTCCTCTGCTCCAGCACACCTTCGACAGACAAGCGATCAGACGGCATCCCAGGATCTCACGAAGCGTGGCTTCTCAGCTCCTGACGTCGACTTTACGTCACTTCATCCTCTCTTCCTACTACCAGCAGCCCTTCGCCCGTCAGCACGTCGGTTATCCCAACGGACGCTGATATTAACACGACACCTGGCAGCATCGATGGCTAGTGCCTTCTCGATCCTGTATCAAAAGATCATCGCGTATCGCCTCGATCTTCCAAAAACCACAGCATGGTGACACCTGGAGCGGGTTCTCATGACCTTCCGTCTACATCTCATCAGGTGGCTGTTACGCGTGAGCTTCTGGTTTTGACACGTCATCAGCCAGTAACTGTCGGCTCCCAGCAGACTTCTGAGGCTCCTTCCCATCTCTCGAGGAGACGCGTGTCTCTCAAAAAGCACTCTACGAGCCCCTTGTGCGGACATGTGTTTCCGATTGGCCCTTTGCATGTGTACTCTCCCCCAATTTCTATCGGCGCCCCTTCATCGGGTTCAGGTCCGGACCAAGACCGTCTCCCTCGTAGCTATTCAGATGAAGAACTCTCAGGATGCGAGTTGTCTAACTATTCCGATTTCCAGTCCTCCCCATCCTCCCTGCCTACTCCTCTCCATTCTCCAGAGGACATTCTCGACATGGGCCCCATTACTCTCTTTCAAGACACCAACAGCGGAGTCATATGCGCAGAACCTCTTCAAATCTGTGCAAATATTCATCTCCATCAGCAGGCATCGAGCATCGCCTCGTCTTCTACCGTTGACAGAGTTGAACTCCTAGATAAGATGCGAAATAAACGCTGGATCCAGGATGCCCTCGGTTGCGTAGGAAGATCTCTTGGGCTGTCTTTTGGAAACAGGCTGGAGGATTATATCGCGTTATTCCAATGCATTGAAAACAAAGGGAGACCGCTATCAGAATCCCAAATGTTAGACCCTCGCCTAAATCAGGCAGCAATCGCGAACTGAGAAGGTTGGAACCAAGTCCAGGTCTCAAAATCGACTCCTCATCCAAGCACAGGAGGCAGGGTTCCCGGGGAAGTTTAGTTGCTCCATGAAGATCTTTTCTTGGAATGTTAGGGGGCTGGGCTCTAGACAGAAACGTACTCTCATTAAAGCCTCTGTCAACCGAAAGAATCCAGATATTCTATCTTCAGGAGACTAAGGTGTTAGTCTTCAAACAAAGTATTATCGCTTCTTTATGGTCGGCGTCGAACGCTAAGTGGGTTACGCTCGATGCTTCTGGATCTTCGGGGGGCATCCTCGTTGCTTGGAAAGCTTCTAAATGGGACCTCCATTCCGTCTCTAAAAGATCCTTTTCCATCTCGGTTATCCTAAAAGATACGTCTTCTAACTTTACCTGCCTTCTTTCAGTTGTGTATGGCCCTTCCGTAGAGTCTGGTAGCCTCGATTTTTGGGACAAATTAACTCTTGTTAGAGACTCCTTCTCATGCCCCTATTGTGCGGTTGGTGACTTCAATGTGGTTCGTTTCGCGAATGAACATTCTCGGCCTAGAAGGGTGCTTGCCGCTATGAATTGCTTCTCATCTTGGATTCAATCTCAGGGGCTTGTAGATTTGCCACTTCTGGGAGCCAAATATACTTGGACGAATGGCCGTATATTCCTCATCCAATCCAGGCTGGAAAAGTTCCTTGTCTCTCCAGATTGGCTGGAGGCCTTCCCCTCTGTCCTTCAAACGGCGTTGCCTCGCACAACTTCAGACCATTGCCCTTTGCTGCTGCTCCTGACAGAGGAAAATTGGGGCCCAAAACCCTTCCGTATTAATTCTGCATGGTTTAGTAAAGATGGTTTCAGGGAGAAGATCTCAGTTTGGTGGTCTTCTTTTTAGGTCGAGGGGTTTGCGGGCCACAGGCTGCTAAGTAAATTAAAACTTCTTAAGTTGAAGATCAAGGAATGGTTCCTCGAGGAATCTCGTATGAAAGAAGTTGAAACGGAAGCTCTCCTCTCCGAGTTTCAGCAAATTGATACCAACCACAATGATGATCAGACCTCTGATGTAGTTCTGCGAAGGCGTATCGAAATTATTCAAGCTCTCTCGATCGTTGCCTTTCAAGAAGAGGTTTCCTGGAAAATCAAATCCAAGGCTAGATGGATTGTTGAGGGAGACAAAAATACTAAATACTTCCATAGTATAGCCAAATGCGTGTGCGATCAAAGGCTATTGTCAGCATCAACGACAATGGAGATTGGATTGATGATAAACAGGTTATCGCCGACCTCGCAATCAACCACTTCAAATGCCTGCTCTCTGCTGAATCTTGGGATAGACCTCGCCTGGACAATATCTATTTCAGTCACTTGCAGATAGCGGAGGCCGCCCTTCTCGAAGTCGACTTCTCTCTCGAGGAAATCAAGCAGGCAGTTGACTCTTTGGGAGGTGACAAATCTCCCGGTCCAGATGGCTTCCCCATTATTTTCTTCCAAATTTTTTGGGACATCGTCCGCCATGATGTGCTCCTTTTCTTCCAGGAATTCCATAGACGAGGTCGTCTCTCCAAGGGTCTAGGTGCTTCCTTCATCGCCCTAATCCCTAAGGTCTTGGGTAGACCAATCAATCTGATTGGAGCCCCCTACAAAATCCTCGCCAAAGTGCTTTCAGCTCGTCTTGCCAAGGTCATTGGGAAGCTGATCTCTATTAATCAAAACGCGTTCATCAAAGACAGACAAATCACTGATTGTGCTCTAATAGCCAACGAGATCCTTCATTCTTACCAGAAATCCTCCAGAGAAGGTATTTTCTGCAAATTGGATATAGTTAAGGCCTATGACCACGTTGACTGGAACTTTCTCCAATATATGCTTGTTCAGATGAGATTTGGGGCTCGGTGGAGAAATTGGATCCAGGTCTGCGTCAGTTCTGCCCATTTTTCGGTCTTGCTGAACGGTTCTCCCAAGGGGTTCTTCCAGAGCACCAGAGGTCTTCGTCAGGGGGACCCTCTATCCCCTTTCCTTTTTCTTCTTATCGGAGAAGCTTTCTCTAAAATGATGACAAAAGGTCAGGAAGAAGGCATCCTAAGAGATCTTGCTATGCCTGGGCTAACTCACCCCATCACCCATATTCAATTCGCTGATGATACTCTTATTTTCTCCGAAGCTTCCTCTTCCTGCATATCCAACTTGCGAACTGCTCTCTTCTGCTTTGAAGCGGTTTCCGGTCTTCATATCAATATGGCAAAATCCAAACTATTTGGGATCAATGTCCAGCCTGATACTCTTCGCTCCTTTGTTGCTTCTCTTGGTTGTGCTCTAGACTCTTTTCCAACCACTTTTGT
This sequence comes from Magnolia kwangsiensis, assembly GCA_037074715.1. Lineage (NCBI taxonomy): Eukaryota > Viridiplantae > Streptophyta > Magnoliopsida > Magnoliales > Magnoliaceae > Magnolia > Magnolia kwangsiensis. Next base: position 107,934,297 of record CM073581.1, read on the forward strand.
GGGCCTTCCTCTCTCGATCGGTTCTCCGTCCAAGTCAATGTGGAACAAAATAGTGGGAAAATTTCAGAATTACCTGGCATGTTGGAAATCTCGCTACCTATCCCTTGAGGTCGCCTCACTCTAATCAATGCGGCTCTGGCAAATCTTCCTCTCTACTTTATGTCTCTTGTTAGATGCCCCCCTTCTATATTGAAAGCTATTGAAGTCATTAGAAGGGATTTCCTGTGGTCCGGCAAAGATAATTAGCACAGCTTCCATCTCCTCGACTGGAAGGAAGTTTGCAAGATCTATCAGGAAGGCGGAGCGAATGTCAAAAATTTGAGGCGAATGAATCTTCCTCTTCTAGGAAAATGGACATGGCGTTTGGGAACAGAGCCTGAGGCCTTGTGGACGAGGTTAGTCAAAGGTAAATATGGGCATTCTAAGGGAGGTTGGTGGACTAAAGATTCAACTCGCTACAGGGCATCCCACCTGTGGAGAGGAATTCTCAAGGCTAAGCAATCTATTCTTCATCATATCAGTTATGAGCTGGGCAGTGGGTCCGCTATCGACTTTTGGGAGGACCCTTGGATGGGCGACACGTTGTTGAAAGATCGGTTCCCCAACATCTTTCGTCTGGAATCTGCCAAGAACAGATTCATCTCTGATTGCTACTCCCTATCAGCAAATAATACGGTCTGGGAAATGAGATGCACTAGGAACCTCAATGACAACGAGATCTCTGAATTTGTAGATCTCATGGATTGTATCTCTAAATCGATGCCGCAGCCCTTAGCTCCGGATAAACTTATCTGAAACCTTCATCAGTTAGGATCCTTCACAGTGAAATCCCTCTACGCCTCTCTATCCCCCTCTCCAACCTCCCCAGTTCACGCTTCCCCCTTCATCTGGAGAACCCCGGCTCCTCCTAAAGTCATTTGTTTCGATTGGCTAGCGGACCGTAATCGAATCTTAACAATTGACAATATTAGAAAGAGAGGTATGCAGATAGTTAACATCTATTTGTGCTGCATGCAAAACGCGGAATCAGTGGATCATCTTCTGGTGCATTGCCCATTCATCTCCCAAATATGGCTCAACTTCTGTCAACATTTCAGTATATCCTGGTGCCTTCCTCATTCAACTCATCTCCTACTGGCTTCTTGGCACGGTCTCAGACTCGGAAAGCAAAGATCTTGCATTTGGAGTATGACCATTTTAGCCATTTGGTGGTCAGTTTGGCTTGAAAGGAATGAGAGATGCTTCAATAACACCTCTTCCTCTCCTTCTGCTGTTGGGTTTAGATCCAAGAGGCACATTGTCGAATGGGCAGCTAATGTAAAGGGTTTAAAAGATGTTGATCTTTGTTTTTCAGGGATTTAGAGCTTCTTTGCTATCTCAGCCGATCCGCTCCTCTTCCCCTCCTCTTCCTGTTCTCCTTTTTTCTTTTTTAATGAATTTTCTCATTGCTTTAAAAAATAAAAAATAAAAAATAAAAATCCAAAGGGCCCATCATAAGGTTTTCGTAATGTTTATTTTCCATCCAACCTCTTGATGATGTCAAGAACACCTAGATGTAGGGAAAAATACAAAGATTAGCTTGATCCAAAGCTTTTGCAGCCTACAAAAGGTTTTTAATGGTCATTCGTAACTATTTCTAGTGGTGTGGTCCATATAAGATTTGGATGTTCTAAAGGTTTGGATTAGCGTCCTAAAATGAGATGGAAAAACAGATGGACGGAATGGATATACAACAAATGTATCAAGGTGGGCTCCACACGGTCAGGGGTAACAGCTAATCCGCTCTTTGTAGGACCCACTTATTACATGACCTGGATCTTGCCCACATCTTCCATGTTGACACATGGCACAACAAACTACTAGGTGTCATCCAAACACAAAACCTAGACATCCATGGACTGAAATTCCCAAATTCTCAACATCCATTCAAGTGAAATGTCCAATATTGAAAATCTTAGAATGTAAATCATTCATATACAAAGGTTTCTAAAGCTCGTACTCTTAACAGCTGCAGCCCAATGTAACATGACTTGGGTTGTGGAGCAGAGCATGTTCTAGGACCCCACTTATTACATTACCAAAATCTTACACAAATCTGCCATGTTGGCAACCTCTTCCTCATTTGCTATGATGTTATATTCTCATACGAAAAGACTACCAAATGTCATCCAATCACAAAACTCTAGACAACCATGGACTCAAAAACCTCCAATGTCCCTAACATCCATTCAAATAGATAGATACATGGATCCTTGCAAACCTGTGTCCACACATCCAAGCCACCCTTTGTATAACATAGGATTCTCCAGTTTCTTATCCCTTTCCCATACAAGCTGATGATATTGAAGCTGATGTGACAAAACCATTGTTGTAGATAACCCCATTGAAGGAATGGCATAAAAAAGACAGGCTCTCTCATCCACACAAAAAGAAATAAAGAGTTCTATTAAAAACCATGTCCCACCTCACACCCAAACAGCCCCTAAGGAAAAAATCTGCAGCCAAAAGAAGATGGAAGACGATAAGCAGCCGAAAGGAAGGGACTCGACTGCAGTCAAGACACACAACGAGAAGAAGGGTTTCTCAATCCAAACAGAATTCAAGGGGGCCCAATTTCAAGAGACCATGAAAGATGGTGGGTCTTCTGATTTCTGTTCCAACCATGGAAGGCAAGAAGGCGTGTTGCAAGGCCCAGAGCCATGGAGCCCAGGTCATAGGAATGAGCATGAAATGCTTGGTTTTCATCTCCATAGATTCTAGTTATTGATTTTCTTGTCAGGGGAGAGGAGAGAAGTCTTTTGTCCAACTAGCTCATAACTCTCAACGTACCAAGTACAAGTAACATCCAACCCATCCAAAGGGTTGGCCCCACATGAAGAACACATCATGCAAAAATCAGGTTAAGTTCATCACCATGTGGGCTACACCATAAGAAAAGCATGTGAAGCATTTAAGTTGATCCAAAGTACTTGTGGGGCCCACCTCCTGAGTAAAGCGGCCTATTTTTGTGCTAGGTGATTTTCATGGTGAGGCTAACCTTTTGGATGGGTTGGATGTCATCCATGCATGGAAAATTGTAAATTATGAGCTGGGTGGGTGAGGACTAGTTTCATTAAGACCTGTTCTTGAATACTATTTTCTTTCTTTGCAGCAACTGATATGTAAAGCTGATAATCAGCTGATTGTAAGAGTAACTATACGTCTTGGCCTCTCTCATTTTTTCAAACACAGACACTTCCCCTGCTCATGAACCAACGGCCACCTCCTCGTGTAGATTGGGTACTGTCCCTGCCTATACCCACGTCAGTAAAGCACAATATTACAAGATTTGATTGGATGATTGACTACTATCAGATATTAAACTCAACGAAGTACTCGGACCAATGACTTCCAAACGAGTCACATGGCTCGTTGGTGTTGAGCGTAACAGGATTTGATTAGGCCACGTGCTGCCATATCGATGGAGCCATCATCATCGAAGAGCATGTTGAAAAGTTGTTAGGTCAAGTAGTTACTTGCCTGCGCCCACCTTTGACAGCATCATGGTGGCCCAATCAAATCCTGCTGCATCCTAACACCACCAAGCTACATGGTCATGGTGTTGATATCACCACGCAATTGAAGCTCCTTTCAAATATGTTTTGCATGAATCCAACTTTGACAGAAGTCTACTGTACAATCGAATCCTCAGTATGGGAAAGGACGACACCCAATCTAAGGCTTGACATATTGACACATTTCTAAATTGGCATTGGAGTCTTCTATCAGGTGGGACACCCATAGTTTAGATTTCATGCAGGCTCCGGCTACATATAGTACGAAACAATGGATAGTATAAAAGTATCCATTAGTATCTTCCAATCGTCTTGTCGGCGTGTCTCACAGTAGACAAAAGTAAGGTCTTGGCCTGATGATTTTTACACACCCCCACACACTCAGGCGGTAGTGGGATTTCACCACCTATGGATGTTTGAACCCTTGACCAGGTGTTGAAACTCGTGAGAGTCTACTGCCGGAGCAAGAGTAAGGATCCAAAAAGAACGGTGCCAGGTTGACACATCCACATCTAGGGCATGTGGACACTTCTTTCCTCCTCTCAAAACCTATCCAATCTCATCGTTTAAAATGGGAGGTTCAAATCTGACACCATATCCAACCCCATCATTAAATGGGTGGCCCAAAGGTTACATGAATGGTGTGATTTCTCATTACAAGGCTAATGGCATCAAAATTTTTAAAATTGACATAAATACCCTTCTCTATATTCTAAATCCCTTCAAAGTTGCGACTCTCCAAAGGATAAAATTACATGGGTAAAATTGTCCATAGCCATTCATGTTACATGCAGTAGAGATATACCAGTAGGCCTGGCAATGAGCAGGGGGTGGTTAAGGCTCTGATTCATATTACATACAGTAGAGATATACCAGTAGGCCTGGCAATGAGCAGAGGGTGTGAGACTGCCAAGAATATCTTGTTCTGTTGATTAGTGAGGGCCCGCCTATCGTATCAAAAGCTAACCAAAAAAACACTAGTTAACCGCACCGCACTTAAACCTGTCCTATCCAGGACCAGCTCTACTGCAAGAGGTTGATCCGCCAAAATGAAAGGAAATGAGAAGAGATGTACCACACCTTGCATCCAATAACCCACTGGATGGCTGATGCCATCAACTGCTACATTTGTGATCAGACGAAGATGGTCAATATCAGAGTAACCTCCAATCAGATGAAGATTTGAAGATCAGGAACCATAGAAGCCAATGAGCGTATGAACTGATATGTACGCAAAGATCTATTGATTCCTCACAGCCGGGCCAGATTGGAAGCAGGCTATCAAAAGCTTCTGGCAACTCCGCTTCTACACCCAGCCGGCTGCTAGCTTTGAAGACAGCTGAAAAGTGTATGAGTGCGCTAGCGTGCAACGGCTTTTCAGCTGTTGCTTGCTTGCTTGAAAACTAAAGCACACTAGCTGTTTTACTAATAGGCTTTTTAGCCGTTGCTTGCTTGTTGGGACCTTCAATGACCAGGGCTCAATTCCTTGATTCCTACCCTAACTACTAAATTGGATTAATTCCTTCAGTGCTTGCTTGGAGCAGGGCCAACCTATGGTGTACCAGTTCTTGTGCAAATAGCAGTGCCAGACAGCTAAGTTGGTGTGGAAGAACTGCTGCGCCATGGGAAATTCTTCTCTATACAAGTTCTCGTACAAGGTTTTTAATTGAGGTCAAACCATCCGTAGAGGGGCCCGGGAAATAGCACTAATTTCATTGCAAGTTTGATTTCCACAGTTCCCGTGCCTGTGATTTTTCTTGTTTGTATTCCACTCTTCATCGGATTGGGCAGAGGGAGAGGGAGGGGCTTCGGCCAAGAGAGGAATAGCATCCCTCAGCTCAACAATACGTGTCCCTCCATGACCCCCTTTGCTTGCGTGCCCTTTGGGCTGTACTCATATTAGTTGAACTGTGGGGTTAGAATTAGGTGAGAAGATGTTTGCATGCGAGTGTTGTTGATGAGAGCCTCCGTCATGGCCAACTCCAAAGCCCAAGTACAAAAGGAAGGTTGATGTCTGATGGGAACTGATCATAAAACATTTGCCAGTCTGCAATTTAAAAGCCAAACACCAGTTTACTGGGAAAAAGGCTTAGATGATGATGATAGCAACAACAATGAAGACAATAATGGTAATGATGACAATGATAGACAGGCAGTAACACACATGGTTGATACAATTGACCAATGACACCATTACATGTTTATTTAAGGGAAAAGTAAAATTTGCCACATATTCATCAGGAAAAGAATGAAAACAAAGCTTAGAAGTGCTTGGAGAAACACACTGAAAGAAAACTGTAATTTTTTTTAAGATTTAAAAAAAAAAAAAAAAACTGTATGCATGTAAGGAAAACAAAAAGAATGGGATCTTATTAATGATAAAGACAGTACCATAAAGACAATGAAAATCATGTTATGTGCAAAAATGTGATATCACTTAAGCCTTAAACCTGTGGTAGATTAGTGAACCAATATTCCTCTTTCAATTTGCATCATGTGGGAACCAACCATTTCAAAATAGATGGAGTATTCTCTGTACAGACTTTAGTTAGTGGGACCAAAAGAAAAGAAAAGAAAATAATAAAGAACTAATCTGACAGCCTCATTGTATACAATATAAACCCTAAACCTCCAAGACCAAAACCTACAATCTGCATCTAAACTTTCAGGCCAAGAGGTTACCCTACAAAGGTACAGTTGCCTCGGATCTATAATGTCTACTGCTGTGTCATCATGTATGAAGGTTGCGCTTTGTAGCTTCCATTTTCAACAACAGATCTTTAATATCAGTTTCCATCCTCATCTTCATATTAAAGTACTCGAGGTGTGCCTTTTCTAAGACTTGAAGTTCTTCCAGCTTTTGTTTGCGTCTTTCCTCAGCCTCAACCAAGCATAACTTGCTTATTCTGATCGCATGCTCTCGTTCAAACTTCTCATTTTTTGCATTTGCAATACGTTTCAGGCCTTCAGCTTCTCTTCTTGCATTATCAGCACGTGCCTGGAACATTTCAGCCTCTGCCTGTTTGATCCTCACAATGCTCTCTAGTTCATCCACGACAGGCCTCTTTTCGACCTTTGATTGCAACTCTGGGACCCCAGTTTGACTACCCATCCGATCCCAATCAAACCTGGGAAGAATGCTACCTGAATTTTCCCCCACACGAGCTTTCTCTGTTGAGGCATACCTCAGCCTTGCAGCTTCCTGGCTGGGACCAACTATGCCATTGCTTCCTTCTCCTGGGTTCGTCTGGGATAGCTCCTTTACCGAAATGGTGGAAGGACTGTTGCCAAACTTGGAATCACTTTCTGAAAATTTCAAAATAGAGAGGACAACAAGTCATGGTTAGGTTCCAGAACCAGCCAGCGTAACAATTCAAACTATATCTAGACATACATGAATAAAGAAAAAAGGACAAAGTGGCTCAATTCTAGCACTTTGACAATCACTACCAAATTCAAAACAGTGAATGGACAAAAGTGCCTCATCATACTGCCATCAATCTAAATTATCCTCCATCTCTTCTTTTCCTTTTTGGAACAGGTGAATATTATCAAGTACCAAAAATAAGAGATGCAAAAGAATCAGACGCATGGAAAGGCCAAAGAAAATAGCTACATGTGCTAAGCTAACAGACACATGCATGTGCATGTGCATGAAAGAAGAACATATTTCTATAACATACAAGAAAATATTCAGGATCAAAAGTCAAAGCCTACAACTGCAGATGATGAAATACCAGAAGAAAAGAACATCTATAAATCCATATATCAACGACATTGCACGTTAGATATCATTTTTTAGGTCCAAAATTGCCAGGAACAATTTGTTTGAAAACCAAAGCACATAGTGTATTAAAAGGAAAGAAAGTGGCTATGGATCAATTCCATGACCTTTCCACTAGAAAAACCATGAGACCATAACTAAGCCATATTGAAAGCCTATTTATGGGCATGGAGCCACCATCAATTAATTCACTAGAATTATGACAATTTGCAAGCCTCATTGGATGTGGAAGGACATAGTTTAGAAATCAGAAAACTATTCAGTATGTTTTGTGATGTAAAATATGTAATAGATCAGATCCTATTATTATCGTTATCATATCATTATCATTATCATTATCATTATTAAAACATGGATTCAGTATGGAATATAGATATAATTACAAAAAAGACATTTAGGGTGTGGATGCACCTTACCATACAACTTTTAAGATATCAGAAAATATGGTGACAAATAGAATAAACATGGAAACAAAACATCGTCAATATGTGCACAGGACTTCAAACTATGGTTATAATCATGAGTTGGACTCCAACAAGCCCATGAAGTTCTCCACAAGAAACTAGAAAACTTACCAGTTAAGAACGATATGATACTGCTGTAGACCTCAGTAAGATTGGATTTATTTTCCAGTTTCACCAACATCTGAACAGCAACGTCATGCAGTTGCTTTCCTCTTGCATCCTCACTGGCATGAAAGATCCTCCTCACATATTCAAGTTCCTTGGAAAGCGTTTCAGCCTTCCAATCCTGTGCGCAAGTTTTGAAGACTTCCTTCACAAAGCCAAACATCTCAGAAGGATGATCGCAGGCAATACAGTGAAACTGCATCTCAGTCGTTCCTTGAGCCCCCATGACACTGCACCCATTTCTGATATGAGAATCCCGCAACCCACAATCCGTATGGCACCAATGATAACACACATCACAGCCAACCCAACTACAAGTATTAGATGCCATGTCAAACTTTGAGCAAACAAGACACATGCAGTCACGGCAGAATCCGTTCTTTTGCACACAGAACTTGCAATCGCATTCATCCATGGACAACATACTCTGACATGCAAGATTTCTACACTTCAAATTCAGAAAAATCTCGACTAAAACAGAAGATGGAATATTATAGTCTGGCCGAAGGAAATCCCTAAGGCCAGTCTTAAGAGCCACAAGGATCTCCACCTGCACCCGATGACAATTCATTAGTGCCCCCAGTGTAAGGTCGGACCTCCTTTGAAGTGCTTCCTGCAATGCCCGTAATTGCTCGTGCTTATCTCTATTATGTATTATCTCATTAACGCTCTCCTTTAGATATGATAGGGACTGATCTGTCATTTTTTCGATTCTCCCAGCCATTATTTGTATTGGTTCTGATACGATGCCAGCAATTATTCTCTCAAAAACATTAGTGCCATTCAGAACAAGCTGTCCTGTTTCCCTCTGACCAATCGTCAATAGACTACCACTGTTACTCTCTCTCATCACCTGCTTCCTATCCTTCGTATGCTCTGATCTAGTTTCATGGGAACCAACACTGTGTGGGGGGGACTTGACATCATCTTGCCTCAATTGTCCAGACAATTGCCTTGAAAGAATCAACTGCTGATCCATGCCATTAGGTATTCCAGTACTTCCTTCTGACACCTTCACATACTGCCCTTGCACAGCTTGAGAATTTAACCTGCCCCGTGTTGCTTGAGAAGCATGACAATCCCCGTTCCCATTCTGTAGCATCCTTGGACACAACGAAATTTCTTTGCATTTTGGCTCATTGGAGGACTGACCATGCCGAGTGATGTGCGGAACTTGATCAACTCCTTGAAATATAGGATGGCTGCCAACAGACTGTTCGTAGTTTTCAAATGAGTTGTGTGTGAGAGAGCAGCTTGGGTTGTGGAACAATGTCTGCGAACCTGAACAAGAAATTGATGCAGTAAACCCATCCGAGCTTGTACGGAATGTGGTAGGCAAAGAGTGCACACTTCTCCCATGAGTAGGGGAATTTGGAGCACAGCTTGGCAATTTGGGAGCTTGGACTGGATTGTGGGAAGCGGGAGCTATTGAAATTCCTGGCAAACCAAGAGACAATTCGAGTGGCTCCATTCTCAACCTCTCATCCTTGTTCTGACTGTCACCTGAATGGTTTTTACTCTCCTGTCTTGTAACATCGGAGAATAAAAATAACTCAAGGCTCCCAGTGCTCGGTCCTGCCATAACATCATCTCTGCCCACCATCAAATCTCTTGTCATCCACCCACCAACTTCCATAGAATTCCCTTCATCGGGGGTTGAAACGGCCAATCCTTTACCTTTGTCCTTTCCTTTATCAGTCAGCTCATCTGTCATCAACCTCAAAGGTACCTTGGGTGTGTCATTCTCTTCTGTAGCTTCCTTATTTGGATTGGGCAAATTAGTGTCTCCTGCTTTGATTCCGAGGTCTGTGCTTCTTCCTTGTTTCTGTTCCTCCTTCAAAGGCAAGGGTTTCTCAATATTTATTTCCTCATTCATTTCCTCTTTCCTCCTGCATTTAGGTTCATGGTAAGAGGAGGGTAAACCCGCGCATTCTTCCTCAGCATTTTCATCCTTTTCTCTGCTTCCATTAGCTTCAACATCTTCGTCCCTCTCAAGCAATTCAACTGCAGCATCAACCTCACAATCCGGCACCTCATTGACTTCCTCAGCCCTACTTGTTCCTGTCACTGCTTCAAACATTTCGTCTTCCTGTTTTCCATCAATCTCCAATTGCTCACCATCGGATGATTCCGCCTCCTCTATTTTCATTCCTGACCCTGTCTGACATTTCGTGGGCCCTGCCTCCTTCTGTGGCTCTTGCTCAGGCTTTAGTTCAGGATCGGGTTCAAGCTCCCCTTCTTCCATTTCACTGCCCCTATTGCTCTCCCCATTGGCTTCTTCCATCTTCTCCAACTCGACGCTCTTCGACTGCTCAACACTGGAGTCCTTAGACCATGGCGGCGACTTCCCAACATCTCTTGACCCAGCAGACGACCTTGAACTCCCTCTATCCTCAGACCCAACTCGATTCCCTCTCCTCGGATCCTCATCAACATCTTTCCCGCCATTCCCAACTGATCTCCGCCACGACGAAACGTTCTCCTTCCGCAACGTGGGTTCCCTCCATGACCGAAACCCTTTCGGAAAGTCCCGCCTGGAAAAGCTTTCAGATCGGTGAATCTTCTCAGGCCCACAGTAGACGTTCCGCTGGGAAGAAGCTGGCATCATCCGATCGTACCGATCAAACCCCTTCCTCCGATCAAAACCATCGGATCCATGGTCGAACCGCTTCCAGGAGGGCCTCCCGAGCTCTCGATCATCATCAAGAGACCGATCATAAGATCCCCTCCGTCCACCATCAGCTTTCGGATAGAATCGACGGTGAGCGAACGAACGGTCCGGATCTTGGCCCCTCCGTCCCCAATCCTTAAAAACACCCTTGTCACCGATTGCGGCGAGATCTTCGCCGTACGATCTCTGCCGCTTCATCGAAATTTACAGAAAACGGAAATATAAAGGATTAAAGCTTCCAAACCCTAGCCTTTCCCGTTTTTTCCCCCCGTAAGCCCTAGATTTTGAAAACCCAAACCCCAAGAAGTAGAGTTTCAAATCCTAGATGGAAGGAAGAGAGAATACCTGATTGCATGGGGAGATTTCAGGGGAAGATCACCGGAAAAGGGCACCGGAAAAGATGGGGGAAGGGGACGGGGATGGGGGATTCCGTTCGGATTTTTCCGGCCAGAGAAGGGGCAGTTGCAGATTTTGAACGTGAGAAGAGGGGAAAACACCAGCCTGGATTTTCTTTTCTGGAAGGCAGGAAGGAACTCATTGAGTCAACGCAGTTAATGCACGTACAGAAAGGCTGTGGAGACGCGCGCGTGGAAAGATTGATTGGACCGGATTCCTCTACGACACCTGTTGTAGAAATTGCGTACAACACCCGATCCTTTAGGCCCATGTTCGTTTTCGTGAAATCCATTCAGTCCATCGGTTTTAAAACCATTTTTGCCGCATACAACGAAAATCAGATTGATATGAAACTAATATTGGATAAAACGTCCTAAATTCACTCGGGATAGCCCACATGAGTTTTATAACAGGTTTATAACTTTTAGATGCAGCTTGGTCTAGCTAGGGATCACCTAAATAACGGGAAGGTTTCTATCGTTAGATGTTCCATCTCCGTTCCCGTGGAATGTACAACCTGATTTCTCAATGGAGGGATTGAGTGAGAACCGATTCGATAGTTAACCTCGTTGATGATGGAACAGCTTTGTCAGCCATCATGACTATTTTATTCACGCGGCTTGTCCATTTTGCCACCCAAAATTAAGACAGATTCAAATCTTAAGTAAATTGCCAAACAATGGTAATTGGACACTCATCGTTGGAAACTTCTACAAGGATACTACGGTTTAAAATCAAGCTGGTATTTTAGTTTTCCTTCGCCTATGACAGTGAGACTTGGATTTTTTTCTTTTTTGGTTTAATGCCTGAAAGGAGCCAGCGAAATATATGAAGGGTGTTGACAAAACAAATGCATTTTGCCAAGTTCCTTGGTCCTGAAATGATATGCCAAGATAGACAGATAAAACATATACATCGGTGTTGCAAAGCATCCCTCCCCAAATTCAATGGGCCATCCACAGTGGCATCATACTGTAGGTGGGGATTGGGCACTACTACCCCCTTGTTCCCTAGTTAGAGATAGACCATACTGTAAAGGCCATTCACAATGGCACAATACCATAGCACTGTGATTGGGTACTACTCTAATTGGAACCTAGCTAGAGATGAACCATACGGTGAAGGGCTTTATAGAGGCCACCGTAATGCATGTCTTTATTTATGTTGTCCAACCATTTTAATAAAGCAATTTAACAGATTAGCCAAAAAGTTGAAGCAGATTGAATTTTCATGTAAACCAACTCTACAAGAAATAACAGGGATTGAATGCCATGTTGTGGACAACCGCGTGGGGTGACAGTAGTTTTGGATCAAGCTTATATTCATTGTCTCTTTATCTGATCTACATGACATCATGAACAGCTTAAATGACAGATAAACATCACGGCAGACTTTGAAAAAGGTTTCAACGGTTGGATTTATGTCGCCATTGCTTCACCGTTGCTTCATGCATTGTGGTTTACTCTAACAAATCAAATTTAAAATTTGTTAAGACTAGTGTCTGAAAATAATATCTCAAAATAGACGAAAGGATTAGATAAAGCATAATATAATATTTTATATATATATATATATATATATATATATATATATATATATATATATATATTCCCACATAGCCCCTGACTGGACCGACCGTCCGTAGTTGAGTCCTCCGAGGGTAGCACCCAATCCGCCACCACAGCGTATTCTCTGTCAGGAGGGCCCGACCTGAAACGCCCAGAAGCAAAAACCTATCTGATACAGTCGTCAATCAGATGGGGACAACTGTACGTTGAACATGCACCAATGGTTATCTTTTGACTCTTTTGCAGTCCTCGCCCACCAGAACAGGGGGTGGGGCTGTCCCTTGGGCTGGGAAATGAAATTCCAAAGAGGGCCCCACTCGGTCCTGATCACCCGCACGCGCCACAAGTGGTAGGATTTCTCTTCACGCGAATCGCCTCACCATATTTAAACTCGAGGATTCTGAATTACGCAGGCAAGCGTGACACGCATACTTGATTCGTGCGCGCACGTGAGGGGGGCTGTACACCGGTCGTTGACAAGGTAGTAACATGAATAGCTTAGATTTCAAGGGTAGATGGTGGACTTATTTTTTATTTCTTTCTGTCCTTCTCCCGGCGCATCTTCTTTTGACTCCTTTGGGTGACATTGACGGCCAGGATTCATTTCCTTCACCAGCAGCCCACAATCTCACCCACCTTGGGTGCTTATGTATTTTTATACCATACAAGCTATGTAGTTCTTGATTTAATATGCATACGTGTGATGCATTAACGCATATTAAATTGACTATATCGCGTAGATTACCAATGCTAGGGCTGTCAATGTGGTAACTTGACCTGTGGGTTACCTGATCGATCTGATCCAATTTTAATGGAGGTGGGTGGATCCTTTATTACGAGACTACCGTGATGTATGTGCCTTATATCTGTATGTTTTGACCTTCATTTTTAGGCATGATACCAGAAGTGAAGCATATCCGAATCTCAAGTAGACTAAATCACGGAAAATAATGATAACCCCTTATCAATAGGTTGGATGGTAAATAAATATTCAAGTGTCTCCCAAGAAGTATTCAATAACCATTATTTTGTTTGTTGTGGTGTGGTTTACTTGAGATTTGAATCCACTTTAAATTTATTTATTTTTATCATATCTTAACATAAACTATTAGAATAGATGAACAACATAGATGTAAGGCACATATATCATGGTGGGCCCATGATTAAGGATCAAACTACCAAAACAATATCCCCATGAGTCTTAGGGACCTTTTGGCACCATGGATTTGGTGGGATTTGAGGGGATTTGGCACCATAAAGTAACTTGAGTTTCAAATCCCCTCAATCAAAGTGTTTGAAATCCAAGGTATGACATTGAATTACATCTAAAATCATTCTCATAGCTGCCCATGTAACATGTGTATCTTTAGGTTATTAATCTATTGGACACATGGCCCACTAATGATATCCTAAAATAATTAAATTTTCAATTGCATTATTATAATTACTTTAATATGATAATCAGCACTGTCCAAACATTATCCATATAAATCAACGGTTAAAAATTGTTGGTTAGTCACTCAGACATGATTTGTACTTGTGGCTCATCTGGGACTTGGAATTTCATCATTTTTTTAACAAGGTATATATTTCAACAGGCTTATTACAACTATTGTGTCAAAAGTTACATAAGTTCACTAATTAGATATATTACAGTTAATTTAGTAATTAAATTCAAATCCCAACAAATATATTGTGAATAGCTACTTTTGGATTAAAGTTGATTCTCAATTTAGAGTTTCCAACACAATAAGAGAATTTCAAATCCAAGGGGCTTCAAATTCAGGCTCTGTAACATGCCCGTAGTTATTGAACCCATTGAGAGGTTAGGTCTACCCTGCATGGCCTTTTGGACTTAAATAAGTTTTCAAGTTTTGTTGATAAGGTCTAAGGTATGTCCATTTAATTTAATAGTAAAATTATGTAATTAACATAACTAATACCAATTCAACTCAAGCTCAAACTTCCACAATTTGACCTTGACTTACAAGACCTGAACCCAATAAGCCCAACAACAAGTACTATAGGATTGAACCCATTGACAACCCTGGCTATGTCGAAATTCATGTAAAAATAAAAATAATAATAATATCAGCCATGCATTCCATCTCTTCAACTCTAAGACACTTATTTATTGAAATTTGATTATAAGATACTTTTCATTTTGAAACATTTTAATAGATATATACAAATCTAGTAGTGAGATAATTAAATAACCATAGTTTTTTTATAACACAAATAAATAAATTTTTTATTTATGGTACACTTAAACAATTATTTGTTTTTTAAATTCATATATGTAAACCCTTATAAATAGGCCTGGACAACCTACTTTCTTTAACACTAAAATTGAGGAGAGGTGCAAGATAAATTAGGGACGCTATCATGTATGTGGTTTATCCATATTGTTCATTTATTATGCTAGTTAATTTTAATACATGAGCTAAAAAATTAGGCACGTAAAAATTTAAGTAGACTACACCATAAGAAATAGTAAGAATTTAATGTCTATCCTTCAAAACTTCTTAGGATGCTATAAGTTTCAATTCAATGTGATATTCTTGTTTTCCCTTATCCATGTATATGAAACTTTATGAATAGGTTAGGTGAACCACATGGATATTTCTCATATACTTACATTGGGGGTCTACAAATTTAATTCATTGAACCAGTTTTTTAGGCAGCAATACTCAAGGAAATCAATGAGTTATTTCTTAGGTATTTACAAAAGAAAAAAAATAAAATCAAACGAGTTAGGTTCTAAACTTGTGTTTTAATTTAAATTACTTACATGACAAGTAAGGTATGGAGTTTTATAATATTATATAAGGGAAAGGGGTCACCTATCACACTCTTCCATAATTTCAAAGTTTTTATTCTTGGTAATTCCCCTTGATAGAGAGACTTTAACATTGCTTTTGACTCAGGGACCAAGAAAAAGGAGGAAAAGTCAAAAGATGAGTTGGTGGGATTACACATTTTATTTTATTGTATGATGGGACAGATTTCTCTCATTGACAGTGATTTCCGATCATTTTTTATTTTTGTTTTTGTCGGACCATCTTTCCGTCCCGAGTCAGCTATGAATCAGTCCTTTTAATATAATTCAAAAACAACTATTTTAAATTTGTACAGGTGGGATACATAGGTCTTTTTTTAGATCCATAGTTAAATGATCCAAACCGTTGATACCATGGGCGTTATTTTTGATTTGTCCATGCACCAAAAATTTCATTGATTGGAAGATCCTAGCCATTCCTCACTATCTATTTGTCGGACCACCTATTGGAGGATTGTGGGTTTTTATTGAGAGATTTTTGGTACATGCGCTATCAGTAGTGGGCCTGATCAGGTCAACGGTCTGGATCACTGAACCATGGCCCAACCTCTTGAAGACTATAGACTTGAAGCGTAAATGTTACCGTACAAACATTCAGCCGAGCATTGTCTTGTGTGGTTCTTGCTTCTCTTGAATGATTATTAACAGATATCTTGATTCTGGACCAATCTAAACTGTGGGTCCCCCTTTGGAGGGGGAGCATATATTCAAAATCACATCGATCACGTAATCTTAAATATTTAATGCCCGGTCTGAATTTGAGCCAAACATTACAATCTGCTTAATTACCACTAGATGGATGGTTTAAAATAAAATAATCGGTGGTCCATATTCAAAGGAAAATAAAAATAAAAATCAGATGGTTAGTATTGTTTCATTGATGCAATTTTTCGGTTATCGTATATCCATTTTTGAATCAGTGTTTTGGATGGTCTAGATTGCCGTGTACCCATGCAATGTGTATGTTTGAAGAGCAAACAGTGGACGACTAACTTAGGAGTCTATGGCAACATTTGTGTAAGAATTTCTTTCAGTGTTTGTATTTTGAATACACTTGATTCCAAAATCACAAATTAAGATGATTTAAAATCCTTAGTAGCTTATAAGAAGAATTCCAAGTAAAAATGCAAAATAAATTTATAAGAATTTGATTTTGATTACTAAGCTTTAATAACCTTAATTAACATACTTATGTGATATATGAAAAAATTATTATAATAAGTCGATTGATACACCATCATAAAATAAGCAACTTGCCAGCATTTTTTTACTGTTGATTTATATGATGAATGTCTGAATTATTTAGGTTATTTTAGTAATGTAGCTGATAATTGTTGATTTATATGACTAATGTTAAGATTTTTAAGATACTTTTAGTAATTTAGTTGATAATTTGATTACTTTATGCTATCATCAATATGCTACATGTGCAATAAATTAATAACATAATAACACCTTTCATATACCTATGAATTCAAATAGTTTTGAGTTCAGGTTGCAAGATAACTTTTAAAATCCAATTGCATTCAAATCCACGTTGCTAAACAACTTTTAAAATTTCTTTAAAGCTTGATATGAATATGTGGGGTCTATCCTTTAGTGATCTCAGCACTTCATTCATAGCCCTCTTCCAATTCTAAACTTTCAATACTGGCCTTTTCTACATTAATAGTGAACCATCAATATATAATTTTTTCTTCTCATATTTTTGGGTCAACTTATCCAATAGCTGATATCATGCAATGTAGAAGATTTTCAGGACCCTTACATTGATGATTAAAAAAAATAATCCCAAAACCAAAGACCCCATGTTGCGTGGCCAATGATTTCAAATTTTATGAGTATATTCTCTTATGCTCTTTTTTGCTCTATCTTCTTCAAGAAAGGTACCTATGCCTAGCTTGTGTATCGGCTCCAAAATAAATAAATAAATATAAAAATATAAATATCTAATAAATAAATTAAATGAAGCTGATGGTTTAGATCGTGCCATGTGTCGAGCTCTGGCCGACTACAATTTGATATTTGTGGTTTCTTTAAAAAAATGATTTGATGGTAGGTGACCTGTCAAACTACATATTCGAGGAATATTGGTCTCTTATGAAATGAGATTTCTTCGCCAGAGAATCTGCGAAATGGGGCCCATGCTTCAGTAATCAAGGTCATTTCTACGTTACTTGATATATCCTTTAAAAAAAATTTTCTCACCATAAAAAATTCTAACCACCCATCTTGGGCCTTCTTTTTTAGTGGGCCCGGCTATATACCATCTTGGCCCAAAAAAAGCTGGCACGCACATCAAGTGGGCCATATGTATGATTAATGGTTCACATTCATCATACAAATGCTGCCCAATTTATGATCTGGCCAACTTAAAAATCAGTCCATGTAATGCATCATGGGCCCAACTAATGAAATGCCTTGATCTCACACGCGGACCACGTTGACACGTTCCCCGTTGACTAGAGCAGCCATGCTTTTCATCACTTCTACTAGAATATAGAGGTCTGCGAATCAGAGCTTTGCTAAGCCCACACGCAGCCACATATGCCAGCATGTCATACAGTTGAAAAATCCAGGCCTTCCATCCGAAGGTTACCATTGTATATTTTTCCTAATCCAAGAAGAATGTTGGTCCACTAGTCAGGTGGGCCACAATTAACTGAAAAAAATTTCATGGTTGTGAAAAAATTGGCTGAAGTTTTCTAACCGTCTATTTGTTTCTTTTTCTTGATACCTCTACTGAGTGGACGACCTTTATTTTATTTTTTTTAATTGTAGCTTCTACAAGGTGAGGCCCACGTGATGGACGGCTTCCATATTACACCACCTTTATGCTACACTGGTATATATCGTGTCATGTGCATTAGAGAACTTGTACGCGCGCGTGGGCAGATGAGAGCTCTAAAAAACAAGTTCAATTGAAGGAATGGAGTGGACAACCAAACAGCCTAAGAGCACGAGTTAGGCACCGCTACCAGAGACATAAGCGGACCGTACTGCGTAGTACATTACACATCATCGAAGTCGTACTGCATGCTGCTGAAAAATCTCGGTGGGCCCCACCATCCAACAAGATGTAAGATGTATTAGTTTTATAAAGTGCCGTTCATCCATTTGCCATGAGTATGATCCAAAAAATGAGGCAAATACAAATAACAGCTTGATTCAAAACTTTTATAGTCCTTAAGAAGTTTTAAACTTACCACTATTTCCTATGTATAGTCAGCCTGAGATTTCAATCTGTCTTATGCCTTACAATGAGCTTCCAAAATGGATGGATGGTGCAGTGCCCACAAATCTATTCTAACACAGAGTATGGACATGGCCATTGTATGATACACTGCACATTCCAGCATGAAAATGGCCATACCATCAAAACAAGTGATGCCAGACGATTTCCAAGGGACAATTTTAACCTAGATTAATAAATCACTATTGTATCTGATGGCCTACCTTTTGCACCACTGTGACATGTTGGGATGAAGGATTTCGAGGAAGAAATCCACTCAATTTTCATGGGATTAAATAGTATGGAATTGCTTTAAATGAAATTAATATTACTATTATATAATTATTGCATATTGGGAAATACCATGGTATTTTAACCATCCAATCAAAATCTTTCTTAAGTAAAAATCTATCAAGTAAATAGAATTGTAATCAATGGACCTGATTTACAATGGATGTCAGTCACTGTACACTTGTGCAACTCGCTAGGGGTGTCAATGGGCTGAGCTAGGCCCAGCCAGGCTTTGTCCAAGCCTGTACTGTCTCACTTACGCCTGGCTCGGGCCAATGACAGGCCACAAAAATCTAGCCAGAGCTAAGCCTGGGATTTTTATACCAAGCCCGGTCGGGCCCAGCAGAAAAGGAATTTTAAAAAATAAATGGAAGCATACGCTTGATTGTTTAAAGGGCCTACTGTGATGTGTATCTGAGATCTAATTCAACCATTAAATTTATAATCTAACTTAGGCTTATCTAGTATTCGTGGGTAATGCCAAAGGAAATGGTTGCCAAAGAGATGTCTACTTCTGATTATTATAGGGCCTACCCTAATGATTGTATAAAATCTACTCCAACCATTAGCTTTGACAAAATATTTTGGAGACGAGGTACAATCAGGCCCATCTTTAATTATGGTGGACCAAACCAACAAAAATAATTTAGAGGGTGATCCTTGCCATAGATACTATTTTGAGTTGTGTGACCTACTTGAATAATAAATGGAGCTGATTTTTGGGACATAGACCAAACATGGTATGACACACTTGATGGACATGGTGGATTTAACATCAACATCAAGGTGGAGCCCAACCAAGCCACCAATCCTAAGAAGGTGAAATATTTCTTCTGCCTTGTGGTGCATGAGCAAGTATACCTATTAATACTTGGATCCTCACTCTTGCTTCGGTGGGAGACTTAGGAGTTTCTGGTCAAGGGTTCGAGCATCCATAGGTGGTGAAATCCCATTATGGCGTGAGTGTGCTAGGGTGTGTGTGCATGTGTTTTTATTTATTTATTTATTTATTTTATTTTTTTTTAAGTATACCTAAATACCCACCTTCACGCATACATGAAATCCAGACCATTATATGTGTAATTTCATGGTAGGTCTATTCCAGAAACACCAGGCTGACCCGTGGCATAGATAGGCCACAACAAGGGAACACAATCGGGAGAGAGATGTCCACCCTTGATATGTATAGGGCCTACTTTGATGATGATATAAAATCTACTCCATCTATTAGATACCACACAAGCACTTAGTCCTGGGGCCCAAATCCAATCATCAGCTCCATCCGTTATTCTTGTGGGACATATGATGAGAAACAGTTGGGGTTTGAACATTGCTATTTACACTGTTTCTAAATGTGTGATCTGCTTGAAATACGTATGGGGCTGAATTTTTACCCTTAGGCTTAACATAGGTTGATACATCATATGGTCATGGGAGTGGATTTCACATAAATATCATGGTGGGACTCATCCAAGCGAGCACCATTAGCTTCCCTCCTATTTATTAAACAGTATTAATTATGCCTTGGAAAATGGCATAATTCTATGACTTAGGTGAACCATGAGCCTAAAAATCAGGCCAATCTATAGCTTAGGTGGGCCGCACCATTGACAATAGTTGAGAGTGGATGCCCACCCATTGAAACCTTCTTGCTTGAATTTGCATATGGGGCGCACTAATTTTAAGCTATTCCAAAACTAAGGTGCTTTTAGATATTTTAGGCATAATTTCCATGGTTTCAAATGGCGTGGTCCACCTTATATAAGTGGTGTTCACGTACAGGCTATATAGCCAACCAGCTCATTTATTAGTTGGGTTCAAAAAAATACAGTTACCCGTGTAACTAAACCCATACAGAGCTTGTATGGGGTGGGGTTTGGGAACCCATTGGGCCCACCTGAGCAGTTGACACCCTAGACTCATGTAGTATGGCTGGACAAAGTCCAAGCATGTCCAAATCCAGCTCCTGACCTATGGATCTGAACCCAAGCCCAGCCCAGACCCTGGGCCAAAAGAAAATGATTGTGGCTCAGGCCAGGCCCACCAGCTGATTGATGAGCCTACAAGTGGTCAATACAAAGAGGATAGACGTTGGCCTGTTTTGAAGAATCTATACTAAATGACAAAAATGCCCTTGTCTGACAGACGAGACGATGCTGTCTCTACCAGCTTGACTATCGAGCCAGAGAAAGCCCCTATTAGCACTAGAGAAATATCAGGGAATGATAAAAATCCTCGACTTCCAACCGTGGTTTTGCACAGTTTTTAGATTCTACAAGTGGGGCCCATGGTTTTCTAATCCAAACCATTCATTTCTTGTGTTTCATCATGGATGAACCATGCCCTAGTAATCTGGAATGGATGATTCTACCATCAATCTCGAAATATTTTTCAGTTGAATGCGAATAGCTGATGCATCTCTTCTGGACCGTTTATTTGCAAGCCACAAAAGTTAAAATTCAGGAGTTAGGAGTACCTTATTGAAGAGACTTTTGGTGCATGGTCCATCCAACGTGGCTCCCAGCCAACCGTCCGCATCTCGATCCATGGGCCCACTTGTACAAAATGAAACTTGAGGATGACATACATATCCTCCCAGGTCAGCACGCAGCTACTCTTGTATACAATATCCAAACCGTGTATCAAGTGGGGCCTACCATTTAGATTGCTTTTAGGTGCTAGTCCAGAAAGAGTTTCGGTGGTCGTCCATCTTGATACACGGCTTCAGGTATGACTTGGATCGTGTCGGTTCAACATGTGCTCGGGTGTCCTTGTGATGGTGGGTTGGGCTGTAAACGGGTTGATTGTGTTTACACCCATTTTCGGCGTTCTGACTTGGATCATTGAAAAGCTTCCATGCATCAGCACAACAGCAGTACCGGGAAAAATTTTACTTGCACTCAAAGATATCTTGGATTGATCTTCTTTCAACGGCATGCCTCTACGAGGCCAATCGGCGGATGTCACATGGCCATGATTAACATATTAATTAATGCAGTAGCGTGCTTGCGACATCTATTAGACAGCTATCGGGAGAACATATCGTATGATAAGTTTGGCTAAAATATAATCAAGGAGGCCTTCTTTCCTAGTTCTTATAAGATAGAAGATTTTCCTAAAAACATCTAAAAAGTTAATAAAAATTGAAAAGATTTTGAATATCTGAATATTGAACTAATATCCATGTAAATCCAGCTATGTTTCAAATCCAAATTTGAAAAAAATAGACATCAATCAAACCAGACCTGAAGCCATGCATCAATCGGAGTTGGAAACTCAGACCCAACCCATCTCTGATAACAGATTGGTATCAAGTAGATCCTGTCCATTTATCCCCTCCCACATTCTAAACCATCACGGAGTGAATGGTTAAATACAGGAGGTAGTTTGATTGGACCATCCACCACCTCAATCAAAAGAGACAAAGACCATTCATATGATTTTATGTCTAGCATTATATATTCCCTTGACTGATCCCGAATCTAATTAATGGGTCATGAAAATCTCTATTAAAGGATCAACCATAAAAGAAAGATTCAACAAGTTAAAAATTTAAAATCAATCTAAAATCCTTATTTGAAATGCATGCCACAAATGCGGACGATGCAGGATGAACAAGAAAAACTAAAGGAGATTTAGTCTTCTACACAAACTATAAAAAGAGTACGTGAATAAAAGCTCTTTATGGAATTTAATCCTAGCATAGCCTAAGTTTCACTAGAGCATACATCATTACCAGCCACGTAGCGTACAATGTTACAATAGGATTAGAATAAATGTTAAATGTTGAACAAATAAACAGCTTAACGAAAGTGGAATCAGACATGAGTCAATAGCAACGGTGAACGTGCAAATGGAGAAACATATGACTAGGGTTGTCTAGTCGCCGTGAGTTTTGGTTATGACTCACCTAAACGGTACCCCATCATATCGACACTTAAGATTACCCTCAGTGACCCAATCTCCTGTTAAGATCTATCTACACTGGACCCCACTATTTGAACGGTTTGATTTGAGTCACATATACGCCACATTGAGCATTGCCAAGTGCATGAGTACACATCTCATAATCTACCAGCGCATGAAAAAAAACCCCCTCCACACCAGTAATGCACGCACAACCACGTGTGCAAGCGTGGCACTTGCGTACAGGTGAAATATCCCAGCCATCCATCACGTCCAACTCACCGTGCAGATGCTACTTCCCAAAAATAAACGTGGTCCGTTCAGTAGGTGCGCATGATATTAGAAATAACTGGACGGGTTAGAAAACTTCTGCCAATTTCTTCACAACCGTACATTTGTTCAGTTGAATGTGGTCCACCTGACTAGTGCAACGAAATGAATCTTGGGATATGGAATCTACATAATGGTACCCTTCTTATGGATGGCGGATATTGCATGCGTGCCACACTGACATATGGGGTGGGCCTGGGCATTAGCTCCTTTGTACATGCGTGTGGGGTTAGCAAAGCTTTGTTAGAAAACCTCCAAAAGCTCTTTTGGTGGATGGATGGATAGCAACATGAGATATTTTTCTCCTCTTGCATTGTATCTTCTTATCGTCTCCTTTGAAATGGGTCAAAAACAAGCTCTCTCAATCTCCATCTCTCTCATCAAACCATCCATCATCCATGAATGGTAGCATCTTCTTCGTCTAAACCATAAAAAACCCAACTCAAAATCCATTCAATTCCATGGCTGTTGCTCTCTCAATCAGCCATTCCTTCCACACCAAAAACATCAGTTCAATTCTCCACAACAAACCAAATTCCAGGCTTCAACTCTCAGTTTCTTGCCAAAGCCGGGGCCCGGCAGGCCCTAACGATTCAGAGGAAGGAGGAGATGAAGAGAAGGGAGAGAAGAAGAAGAAGCCTTGGGTTTTGAGGATTTATGGTGAGGTTGGGAAATTAGGTGAGGGGTTGAAGGAGAGTCTGAGCCCAAAGCGGAAGGGAGATTGGAAGGATGTGATGCTCATGAGCTTATCATTTGCAGTTTATGTTTACATATCTCAGAAGATTGTGTGTGCTTATTGTGCTTGGATGGCAATGCTCAAACATCCATAGTGGCTTGTTTTGGACGGCTTTGATTTATTCTGAGGTTGGAGATTGAAGAATCTTAGTTGGGTCTTCAACTACCCTTGTACTATCATCTTTCTTTCTTTGTTTCCCCCCTTTTTTCTTACTTAAGAGACATATAATGGAGAGGTTGTGAATACAAAAGATATGGAATTTTATATATATATATATATATATATATATATATATATATATATGAGAGAGAATGCACTTTTGGCAACCGCCTCGCCTCTCACACGCCGACACATGGTACACATGTAGAAGATCCAAGCTACTCGTTAGGCAGATCCTACCAGGTAGGTCTTAAAATCAAGCTGATCTTATCATCAGGTGGGCCACACATGTTTAGAACCAATTTACACAGGGATGATCATCAGGTCGGATAATCCGAGTCTCTTTGAAAAGGATTCACCTAATGTGGTGTGGCTTGGAGTTGGCGCAACTGTGCCATATTTCCACATGGAAGGATCAGATCATCCTAAAATTTGCGGAAAGGAGTATGCCCAGTGGGATCCACATGATGAGCCGTCTGGATCTTGCACATGTGGGCCACGTTTCCGCATTTTAGGAAGTGACTTTGTCACGGACTTGCTAACTTCTTAGCTCACATGCCAGTGCAACACCCCAACGCTGGTGAGTCAGCCTTCTACTTGCTCTACTAAGTGCTAAACACCAAGGATTAGCTACGATCGGAGTTTTAATTAGTTTAAGCTACATAGCATGTAACTTACATTACATGGCGCAGTTTATCCTTAACACCATATAACTCATGAAAATATCTTAAGTTGCATGCAGCCTATGATATGTGCTACATGTTATGTAACTTACACTATAAGTTATTTTTTTCTGAAATAAACATCAATTAATATTTTTAGTAATTTATTATATTTTTTATTTTTCAATAAAAATTAGGAATCTTTTCAGCAATTTTAATAAAATAATAAAAGCAACATTATCAATTTTGTTGCCTTTATTTACCTTTATAGTTAATACTTGCTCTATTTTTTTTATTTTTTATTTTATCTCTTTAGGCTGTGTTTGGTGGCACCATATATCATGAGATTTCATTATTAATCAATCTAATTTGGTGCAAAATATCATGAAATTTTATAATATTTGGTGCAACTAAGCATAACCTTAATTAAAAATTTAGAAATATCATGTTGATTGCAGTACATGCTACATATCTTATGCCTTAGGCTTCAGAGGAGTGAAAGCTATTCGCTATTCAAAACACCAGCTGGGATGCAAGAGAACACAAGAGAGTTAATAAGTAAGCTCTTAAGAATAGGCTTCATATTGTACAAAGGAGAGAAGATTATAACTTCAAAGACTGATTCTCAAGGTAAAAGGAGGCTCTCCCAGAGAGAAGATTATAACTTCAAAGACTGATTCTCAAGGTAAAAGGAGGCTCTCCCATATATAGACCTAGAAAGTCTCTAGATGCATACATCAATGGCTATGGTTATATCATGTGGCATTCATCCAATGATCAAGAACACCCTACAATATTTCTAGACTCTTCCACTCTCATGTAGCTACAAATATTAGGGAATCCAAGAACATTCTAGAGATTCCTAGACTTCTCTATAGCAGTGTTTTCGGTAGCACTCGTAACATAGCTAAAATGCTAGTAGTGTGTGTAGGTAGCATGACTCCCTGGTAGCATAAGCTACAGAGCATGTAGCATACGCTACATGTAGCATAGCGTAGTGTGTAGCACAAGTAGCATATGCTACCTGAAATCTCCTTTAAAAAAAAAAAAAAAACAAACTTCTAATGCTAGTTCAACACCTATTTTAAAATGGTGGTGACTCATCCCATCATACGTGGCTTTACATTATATCAATCCGGACCATCCAAATTGTGTTCCATATCGTGGATAGCGCACTTAGATCAATCCAGACCATCCAAAGTATGGTCCATATTATGTATTTGTGATGTTTCATATATATATATATATATAAAGATCACACTTAGAGTTGTTTGAAGCAAAGAAATGAAGATTTTGCATGGAAATGTGGTTGATGATCTAAATCCACTGTCAAGAACTCATAGAAATTATGCATATCGTAAATTTTTTCATAATTTTCTATTATTTTAATTAAAAGATATTAAATGTCATGTAGCTTATGCTAGATGCTATAGAGGGACAAACACTACATTATACACTACACACTATTTAAAACATTGGTGCTCTTAGAGGACTAGTCCATTCTATAAGTCTATGTACAAGATGAGCCAAAAAAGGCCAAGCCCATGCCCACGACAACACTCGAGTTTGTTATTAGCATTCCTCATCTTTCTAACAGCGCAGGATCCCCTGGTGCACTCCTCAAGGACATGCAAATGCAGCACATGTTACAAGCTGTTCCCTCAGAATGGACATTACTATCTGCTCTTGATTATCTGAGAGCCAACAGAGGTGTATGGGACTGTATTCAGTTCCTCTCCAGTATACTAGCATCAGGTACAAAACCAATATAACTGAAATTTTATTGAAGGGTCTCATCTCCCCAAAATTTCAATATTATATGTATGACACAGCTGAAAGTTTACAAACACTTCCTCTAAGATGGTGGGAAAAAATGGTAAATAATAAAAGTTGTAAATCCAATGCATTAGATCAACTTTGGCCACTTTTGAACCATCTGTGATTTCTTGGTCATCCAATGAAGAAAGGGCCAATATCTTGGAAACACTTATATATGGCCTTTCTTACGTTGGGAACTTTCCAAGATGAACAAATACAAAATCAAAGAATGAAAGAATTAAGACCTGAAATTCCACACGTCCTCAGCCTCAGCCACAAACACAAGCATGTTTTTTTTCTCCTTTTCTTTTCTTTCCTTCTTGCATTCGGCAATGGTAAATGACAAAAACAAAGGTCGTGGGAGATCATGAACATTGGTATATGAAATTTACAAGATTTTGGCCTTGAAAGGACAGGTTGTCAATGCTTTCCCATGTCAACATCCTGCTGCCTTCAAGAAGTTATCAAATGGACTTGACGCTGGTAGCCTGAACTGGGTTGGATGCTGGTATTCAGTTGCACACAACATCGAAGCATTGATGTTGGTTGGCTTGTGCAGGTTCAGATCGAAACTATCCAGGGATGGGTTACTGATCTGCAGTTTCATCTTTAGATTGTTAGCACAAGTCGAGAAATAACTACGATGAATGTCTGTTCGATACAGGAGGAGACCCCTCCACCTCCCAGGTTTGCACTGTATATGCAGCACGTGTTTGAGAAAAAATACCAAAAAATCACACTGATCGGACAATCTAATCATGAAAAAGAAATACAAAAATAGCATACTGGATTTTGTAGTGATTTTTGTGTACCAATTTTTAAATGTTTAGGATTGTCCAATCTCCGTGAGTCTGGTCTACAAGGTATTCATGGTTTCCCCTGATGAATGAATGGTTTGGATCATGATACCCATGCCATGTGCATGGTATATGCGGTCTGGATCTCATCTGTATTTTTATGTTTATCCTTGCATGAGAGCATGTATGTAAATGGAGAAGGTTCTGTACCAGTTGGACACCCTGATCCACATGCAGATGTGATGGCAGCTCCACTCCATTCTGTTCTTGTTGAGCGCCACTCAGCAAATTCCCCTGTTTCTGTTGGGTGATCATGAAAACAGACATTTTCTCCTGTTTCCCAACAAGAAGAGCCTCGCAATGGCTGGCCATTTCTTTGTATGGTACATCATAGGTCGAAACTGAAAGTCTCCCAACTTGCCGTGCTGTCTCCAAAACCTGCATAGATTTCACTCATGTAAGCATGATGATTGATGAGACGAGCCTTTAAATCTGAAGGTTTTAAAGTTAGTAATGAAATGCAATTTAGCAATAATATGATTGACAATGAGGAATTAGATAAGATTGCCGACCAAGAAGTGCCTCTAAAGGACCATTTTCGACATCTTGGGTCGATACTGAATGAGAGTGGAGAGATTGAGAAGGATGTTGCTCATAGAATTCAAGCTGGGTGGAAGAAGTGGAGGTGTGCTCTTTAAAGTTTCATATGATCATCACAGACTAGTCAAAATGAAGGGTAAATTTTATAGGAAAGCTTTATGACCAGCCATGCTTTACAGAACAGAATGTTGGGAAGTTAAGGAACAACATGTTCAAAGGATGGGCATAGCTGAAATGAGGATGTTGAGATGGATGAGTGGCAAGATGTGGAAGGATAGATTTAGAAAATAATCTGTTTGAGGGAACTTAGGAGTAGCACCATATTAGGTAATATGAGGGGGGAAAGTAGTCTTAGATGGTTTTGGTATGAGCAATGGAGACCAAGAACTGCACCAGTTAGGAGTGAGTTGGTTCAAGTCGGCAGCTCTACAAGGCAAAGGATAGGCCAAAAAGAATGTGAGTGGAGCTAGTAAGAAAAACTTGACAGCCTATGGTTTAACTAAGGAGGTGATCCATGATAGAGTGGAATGATGGAACAGGATATATAACTGATCCTAATTAGTCGGGATAAGGCGACGATGATCATGAAGCATGATGAAACACCCTTGCAGATGGGTTAAGGCTAATAGCTCATGCAGGTACAGACTACAGAGAAGAGCTTGGATGCTGTTAATGACTGGGCACACTGGCCAACCACCTGCCCCTGTTCTTATCTGGGCCTAAGTATTGTGTATCAATGATCGATATAGAGGCAATGCTCAATTTGGTACAGCTGGGCTTGACTGGGGGCTTGAACCCTGGCGAGGCAACCCCCCGGTCCCGCAAGCACCAGCAACTGTCAATCTAATAAGTAGGTGATAGGCACATGTCATTAGGGGTTGCCTCAAATTGACCTGTCAATTCAATGAAGGAGTATATGAATTGAAGGGTCGCCTATTCACTCCTGGCACATGCCTGTAAGGGCCCTTCTTCCTGATACATGCTTACAGGATGTCAAAAGCCAACAACGATATTATCATAATAACAATGCTACATGAACAAATGAAAATAGATCAAGGGGGTATTTTTTGGGCATGTCTCATTGGCAGAGGGGTGCCCTACATGGAAGAGGGCCAGAAAAGTGTCCACTAAATGTTGATGTTCTGAAACAGTGCCAACAAATGCTAGGTGTAAGCTTAGTTCTGTTGTCATCTTAACCTTTTCACAGTTGATGTCTGGTAATAGATGGTTTACCGGCTCTCTTCACATTTTTTTATTTTATTTTATTTTATTTATTTATTTATTTTTTCGGGGAGGAGGGGGGGGGGGTTGTTCCTGTGATTCTACTGCCACCAAAATCATGTGTTGGAGTTTGTGTAGCCAAGAGAGGAAGGATTGGATTTGGTTATTCCTTTCAATAAAAATGGCATTAGTTGCTGTAGAGAACACTGTAAGAAAAGGAATCAAGTCTATGGGGCCAGAGAACCAAGCAGGTGGTCACCATCAAAAGAGTATGCATCAGTGTAAGTTATAATGTCAGTAGCATTAATAAGGGACATGAATTTTCTGATGATGCCCCTTAAGAAGATTAATTGTACAAAAAATGATATCTGGAGAAGTGAGATTGATGGATTTTATGCATAGCCCATAAAGTAATAGCCCCAAGGATCTCATTGCTAGTATGTACCATAAACCAAGAGAGTAAATGTACTCTAATGCAGAATCAGTAGAAGCCACTTTGCTATGAATAATGAATTATTTTTTCCTAACCTCTGGTCTCGCTTTAGTAACATTTGAATAAATACGTAAAGAAGATATTAGTGAAACGGCTAGCATACTGATTCCAGAAGTTGATTGACGCTCAGAAGATTAGGAGCATTCAAGGATATTTGGGATAGGGGGTCTGCTTGACTTGCTTCCTGGAAAACATCATCTTCTACTGAGAAAGTTGGTGCAGTCTGCACATAAAACAATAACTTATATAATGTGCATGAATTTCCAATATACAATTGTGGAAGTAGTACTAGATAATCACCTCATCAGATATTTGTCCCTGTGTATCACCTAACAGTTGAACTCCCAGTGGACACACATCATCAGGCAAAAATTCATCTAGCAGCTGCTGCCTTATCTTGGATGACTCTGACTGCAGAAAGATGCACAATTATGATAAAAATTACCAACATAAAAATGGTTGGTTTATGTAACATGCTTAAGTAATCCATCTAAACATTACATC
Organism: Magnolia kwangsiensis; assembly: GCA_037074715.1. Taxonomy (NCBI): domain Eukaryota; kingdom Viridiplantae; phylum Streptophyta; class Magnoliopsida; order Magnoliales; family Magnoliaceae; genus Magnolia; species Magnolia kwangsiensis. The sequence goes on from CM073581.1 coordinate 107,964,487, forward strand.
TGATAAGTTTCCCAAGCTGTTCACTATCATAGATGCCATGGCTTCATTTGATTGGTTCTCTGTTATTGTGATAGCTGAAAGGGACTTCAAAGCAGCAGCATCATCTTCCTTCGATCCATGAAGTTTCATCCAATCGTCAAATGCGGCAGCCTGTAGTCTTCCATCTTCAACCAAATGAAGAAATGGATCAACCTGATACAAGCCAATTATAAAGGTCAAGAACAAGTTTTGAGTGTTCGGTCATCATGTTGCATATGGTTCATCAGTAGAAACCCGAAAGTATTGATGGTACCAATCATGCATGCATAAGCATAGGATGCAAGGACACAAAGACACCTAAGAAGCAACAATAGAGGAAGTGAAAATGCTCCTAATGGGCTAATAACAAGATGTCACCAGTATCAAACTACATACCATCTTGTCTGCAAGTGATTCCTTCACACAAGGGATAAGAGGAAGAAAATTGTATGCTTTCGATGAGAACACAATCATAGATGTGGCCAATGTAAAGAGGGATCGACGATGTGATGGCCGCAACTGACCTGCAGAAATCAGGGAGGTGGTGTCAGTCATTATGTAGCAGTGTTGTCCAATAAATGCTACATGGAAGCATTCAAGAAGATGTTGACAAAATAAGAAATATCAATTAAAGGTAGTACAGATTAGGGTATTATGGTCCATAGAATCACAATTTACTTGTTCAGAGTCTCCAGATTTCACAGACCTATGGAGCTGTAATCATTAATTGAACTGCTGAATTGTTAATTCTTACCATAGACACTTTTGGCTTGTCAAAGATTATTTGTGCTTCAAAGTTCTATCTCTTACAAGTAACCTTAGAGGTAATTGATGATGACATGTTATCAGCTACCACAAAATGAATAAATAGTTTCCATGGCCATCATCATCATAGCCTTCTCCCAGCTGTTTGGGGTTGAATTTATAAATCCTGTTTTGCAGATAAATCAAAAGGTTCTATCCTTGGTAAGTGAACTAGCCTTCATATCCCTTCTCACCACCTCAATCCAAGTCCTTTTATGTCTTCCTCTCATCCTCCTTTTAGGCCCTTCATCCCTACTCAATGTTGCCCTCTATGTCCAAGCTGTCTCTGGTCTTTGTTGCACCTGAGTGAACCATCTCAATCTGCTCTCCATCATCTTTCTCTTATTGGGACTACTCAGAGGTTGCTTCAGGTGTCCTCATTCTTAGTTCTACCCTTCCTAGTCTCCCCACACATAAATCTTAACATCCCCATCATTGCAACACTCAAATCTCTGCTCAAAATAGTTCCATGGCAGTAAAATATGAATAAAATTTAAGTCCTTAACAAGCTAATGGATCGATAATAAATGCAAAAATGCAGGAGTGTACCTCCTTCATTAAGAGCAATGTTCCTTAAAGAAAATGCAAACTGAAAACTCCGAATTATAGCCTCATGACTTGATGCCTGAAAAATGCCGTGAAAAATCAGCTAGAGATGCTAAACAAGGATAGGAGAAACTTGTCAAGATATAGCCACATGATAGAACTTAAATTAACAGATTAGAGTGGTAACACTGGAGTTAATTCCCATTTCATCGAATACTATTATCATGCAAAATCCTAACAATGCAGGATAGCTCAAGTTGTATAACCCACAGTTACAAGAGATTAATTTTTTTACTAGTGGTTACAATAGAGGGAACCAAAGAGTTGTAGAGAGAACAGGATTGGCAAAACCATATAAGAGAGAAAATGAGAAGATAATGCACGTGGACAATCAAGGTCAGAGATCATGCACTATTCATCTGGCATAAGTGATACATACGAAACAAAAAATGCAAAGACACAGTCTGCTCAGTTCCTATAGCCCATAATTTCAAATTACAACAGAAGGCAAACACGGTATTTTCTTGATGAAGTTGAGCTGGTGCAGAAAAGATAAGTGATTCAGGCCAAGTATCTAAAATGCAGTTTCCTCAACGAAAACAACCAAGTGGTAAAGGTTGGACCATCAGTCTGTCATTCAAGACTCAACGAGATAGGCTCCAAAGAGGTGTGCCTTTCCTAGCCAAAAAGAGGCCTTTCATACCCATAATATAGCAGCTGATTTAAAGGTTGAACTTCTTTCTTCTAGATCTTGTGCAATATTTATAGTGATCCAAGTTGAGAAACCTTTCTGATGATGCCAATTAAGAACGTGACCGAGAAACAAAAGCGAAAATGTCTGGATGTTATCCCAGTGCATCATGAAGTAATAATATTTCATATGGGTAACAACAGTTTCAGCTTAGTCATGAATTCCAATATTACACATGAATTACCTCTTTGTTCATGTTGATGAACTGATTTTTAGATGCAATTGATTATACTGCTAAATATCATCATCTAAGCCTTATCCTAATTAATTGGGGTCAGCTACATGAATCATGTTCTGCCATTCCACTCTATCAACGGCATACTTTCAGTTAGACCATAGGTCATCAAGTCTTTTCTTACTACTTCCACCCACATCCTTTTGGGCCTTCCCCTTGCCCTTTTAAAGCCTTCATCTAGTACCAACTAATTCCTAACTAGCACAGTTCTTAGTCTACTTTGCACATGACCAAACCATCCAAGTCTACTTTCCCTCATCTTGTTACCTATTGGCGCAACTCCTAAGTTCCCTCATTTCAGCTAGTTCTTATTATATCCTTGTCTTGGCACTCATCCATCTCAACATCTTCATTTCAGCTACATGCATCCTAAGAAGATCTTGTTTCTTAATTGCCCAACATTTTGTCCCATAAAGAAAGGCTGGTCTTATAGCTATCCTATAAAATTTCCTTTTCAATTTGAGTGGTACACGACGATTACATAAAACCCCAAAGGCACATCTCCATTTCTTCCACCCAACTTGAATTATGTGGGCAACATCCTTCTCAATCTCTCGACTCTCATGAATTATTAACCCATAAGTATTGAAAATGGTCATTTTGGGAAACTTCTTGGTCAGCAATCTTGACTAATTCCTCATTTTCACTCCTATTGTTACTAAAGGAGGGGCAACCTCTTTCGGATGAGGAGCTAGCTAGGAGGGAGTTGCTCGCGATTGAATATAAGAGCCACTTGAGGGAAGACGAGATAAAGTGGAGGCAACGATCAAGGGCTACCTAGTTAAAAGAGGGAGACAACAATACAAAGTTTTCTCCACGGAATAGCTAGCGCAAAGGCAAGGGTCGACAAGATTCACAATGTGGTGGTAAATGGTGTTAGAGTGGAGGAGAAAGTTGAGGTGGGAGAGGCCATCATTAACTTTTATAAGAAGTTGATTGGGGACAGGTTCCGAAGGCCTAAGCCAGATAATCTATCCTTCCAAGTTGTTGACCGGGGATGGGGTTTTAAGGCCTAAGCTAGATAACCTATCCTTCCAGTCCTTATTGGCGAAAGATGAGTCATTCTTAAGCATCAAGTCTTGAAGGAAGAAATCAAGGGGATGGAAAGATGAGTCTATCCTTCCAATCCTTATCGGCGAAAGATGAGTCATTTCTTAAGCATCAAGTCTCGAAGGAAGAAATCGAGGGAGTTGTGGATGAATTGGGTAGAGATAAAGCATAGGGCCCACACGGTTTCCCTCTAGCTTTCTTTCATTTTTTTTTGGAATTTGCTTAGATCGGATGTTGTGGCATTTGTTCAGGAGTTTTTCTAGAAAGGCAAGCTAACGGAGGAATTTGGCGCTTCTTTTTATAGCATTGATTCCAAAGAAAGAGGGAGCCGACAGTTTGAAGGATTTTAGATCGATGAGCTTGATAGGGGCCCCATACAAAATCCTAGCTACAATATTATCGTCTAGGCTCAAATCCATGCTTGGGAAGATCATCTCCAAATTTCAAGGTGCGTTTGGAGATTTGGAAAGGAAAATGACAACTTTTGGAAAGAAGTCGTCATGAAAAAATTATGGGGACCAAGAGTCAAGTTGGTGGCCTAGAAAATCCTCGTTGTACAAGGCCATGGATCTATGGAAGGTGATTGTGGAATCGGAAGACAGTTAAGGATGGAGTGGGTTTTTCATTGGGGGATGGGAAGCTCATGAAGTTTTAGGAAGATATTTGGTTGGGAAGCTCGTGAAGTTTTAGGAAGATCCTCACTATTGATAATCTTCGCAAGCTAGGTTTAACTCTAGTCAACCTATGCTCCCTTTGTTGGAAGGACAATGAGTCGATCGACTACCCAGTCATGCATTTGTCCATTTGTGAGGGGGATTTGAGAAAGATTCTTCTTGTTATTTGGTGTTTCATGGGTGATGCCAAAATCCATTCCTGATCTCTTGTGGGCATGGCAGGGAGGAGTTGGTAAACCTAGGAGGCATATTTGGAGGCTATCTCTGCTAGTGGGGCTATTGGCGACTTGGCAAGAAAGGAATAATTGTTGTTTTAATAACATGTCGAGAAGCTTAGTGGGAGTTTTCTCTAAGGCAAAGAATTTGGTTATTGAGTGGTAAACGGCTGGGTCCTTACTCTTGCTCCGGTGGTAGACTCTCAGGAGTTTCAACACCTGGTCAAGGGTTCAAGTACCTATAGGTGGTGAAATCCCACTATGGCGTGAGTGTGTGGGGGTGTGTGTGCGTGTGCCAAAAAAAAAAGAGTGGTAAACAGCTTGCCTTGCTATGAAAGAGTGATGCAGGACAATTAACCACTCGCTTTAAAAGCTAGAACTGATAGAGCATGGCGAACTAATCCCTTTATTTCATAACCCAAGCCCCAAATCCATGGGTTAGGTCCTTGGCCAAACCCTCCTCGTGGGCCCAAATCCATGGGTTCCACCCCCTCATGAGTTCCAAATCCATGGGTTCTGCCTCACACGAGCCCCAAATCCATGGGTTCTGCGGGCCACCCACCTCGAGTGTGCGCTTGCATCCCACAGGCCACCCCACTCGAGCCCGGCATGAAAATGCCCGTGCATTAAAGAGTGTTCTATTGGTAGTTAGGCTTGAGATGCTCTCTAACTCCGTATTCTAATGGCCTGAGATGTTTGGGTTTTATACATAGTTTGCTCTTTTCTTTTGTTTATAGTTAATTGACTTTGTATATGGCTAGCTTTTTGGCATTGTTGAATAAAGTTTTTGTTATCTCTCAACAAAAAATAAAATAAATAATAAAAATTGCATTCTGCATACTTTGTTTTAGTCTGACTAATTTTTAATCTTTAGATTCTAAAGCATCCCTCCATAAATCTAGTTTTGTGTTTATGCGCTCCTCGTCTTGTCAAAACTATGTCATTTGGAAACAACATATACCAAGGGATCTCTTCCATCAAATACCTTATTAACTCATCCATAACCAATGCAAAAAGGTATAGGCTTAGTGCCAACCCCCAGTGCAAGCCTATAGTAATTAGGAACTCACTTGTCTCTTCACTAGTGATCCTCACATTTGTTATCGCTCCCTCGAACATATCCTCTTGAAACTGCTTTCGTTCCCAACACCCACAAGATTAACCCTCTAGGGACCAAATTATATGCTTTATCTAAGTTAATAAAGACCATGTGGAGATCGTTCCTCCTCTCCCTATATATCTCCATCAGTTGTTTAAGTAGGAAAATAGCTTCAATGTTATAACTCCTAGACATGAGATCAAATCGGTTGTTTGATATATTCGTCTCATGCCTTTAGCCTTTACTGAATCACTCTCTCCCAAAGTTTCATAGTATGGCTCATAAGTTTAATCCCACAAATAGTCAGTGGAACTCTGTATATCTCCTTTATTCTTATAAAAGGTACCAGTTTACGTTTCCTCCATTCATCTAACATTTTCATCAATCTTATAGTCTTGTTGAACTTTATGAACCAAAATAACTAAGTATCTCCCATACACTTCCAAACCTCTATTGGTATATCATCCAGTCTGAGGGCCTTTCATGTTTTCGCCTTTCTCAAAACTTCGTTCTCTCCACATATCCTAATCCTCTAAAGTATCTATGGTCTCCAACATCATTTGAGTTTATAGTTCTTTCTATCCCTATGCTCTCACAGTGGTTGTCATTTAACAAGTTCTGAAAATAACTTCTCCACCTTTCATTGATCTCATTATCTCATCATGAAACCGAACAAAAAAAAAAACCAAAAGCATCAATCACAGCCATAAGGCGTGTAATGATTCTGGAGGATGAGAGGTTTGTGACAAGGTGACCCATTATCTCCTTATTTGTTTGTAGTAGGGGAAAGATGATGGAACAAGGGGTTTAGGTAGGTTTAGTGGATGGATTTCGGGTGGACAATTCTAATTTTCAAATTTCTCATCTTTAGTATGCGGATGACACTACTTTTTGTAAGGTGAATGTTTCAAATGTGGATAATCTTCGATTGATAATAACATGTTTCAAGGTGGTTTTAAAGCTAAAGGTCAAAATTGGAAAACGTGAATTATTGGGGTGGGTCTTTCTAAGATTGAGGTCGAAAATTTTGCAACTCAATTTGCATGTAGGGCGAGTTCTTTTCCGTCTTCATATCTCAATCTCCCCTTGTGTATAAGCAAACTGACCAACCATCTATGGGATAAAAGTGATAGAAAGACTTGAAAGAAAATTGGCTTTTTGGAAGGGCAGGTATCTCTAGGTTAAAGCTAATCAAATTAGTCGTCAAATCTCCCCATTTATTTTATGCCTAGTTTTAAATGCCCTAAATCAGTTGTGGTTAACTGGAAAAGATTAGGCGAGACTTTCTATGGCAGGGTTTAGAAGATAATCACAAATTTCATTTATTAAAGTAGGAAGAGGTGTGTAGGCTAATGTCTCAAAGGGGGCGCAGGTTTTAGAAGATTGGAGTCAATGAACTTGTGTTGTTGGGAAAGTAGGTTTGGAGGTTTGGGGTTGAGGAGGGTAGTTTTTGGAGAGAGTTGGTGGGGAGAAATTATGGGGTTGAGGATGGGGGTAGACAAACTAAATCTTCTTCCTTGTATAGGGCTTCATCTATATAATTTTTTATTTTTATTTTTCAAAATTCGAAGTATTCCATATGTGAACCTCACTATACACCATATATGACTTCGGGCCTCCTCTCAGAAAAAAAAGACAGAGAGGCTGCCTATCATGAGGAAGGAAAAGAAAAACAGAAGAAGACAAAAGAACAAGAAACCAGCTGATGCTCAACACAGATACAGCGAAGCAAACTCCCAGCCGGCCCTACTAGCCCACGATATGTTGTCGTATGGATCCCAGCCCCACTCTGTCTAGCAGGGCTAGGCCCCTAATGTGAGCAGGAAGTTCAGCTGCTTGGCAAAACATGGAGAGGGACTGACGGTTGCTCCCAATCTTTGCGTGGCCGTCCGCAGGGGCATTGCCTTCCCTAAGAATGTGTCGGACTGAAAACTGCCCACTTTGTTTAATCAATTGAATACGAGACAGCTAGTATCCCCAGCAGCGGTCCCCCTGAATCTCACCATTGATCAGGTCCACTACCAACTTGGAATCAGATTCGACTACTACTCTGTTCAGCCCCTTATCCTGGCAAATGATCCAGTGAATTTGTTGAGAAGTAGAGTTTGGGAGGGAGTGGGTTTTTTCTTTAGATGATGGCAAGAAATTTGATTTCGGAAGGATTTGTGGTTCGGGGATCAAAAGTTAAATGTGGGTTCCCTCATCCAGCAAGTACATCATTAGTGCCAAACATCTCAATTGATTGTTGCTTTTCCATTCAAGGTAAGGATATTATTTGGGCACCACCTTGTACAAGAAATTTAAAAGATGAAGAGGTGAATGATTTGGTCAAGTTGTTAGATATACTCTCTAATTGTTGTCCGTCTTCTACAAATTCAGACTCTTTGGTTTGGGAAAAGAAAAGTCTGGAAAATTCTCAGTAAAATCCTTCTATGAGATGCTTGTTGGGGGTCATAGTGAGCAACTCAAGTATCATACAGCCCATGTTTGGTGGCTTTTGCTTGGTTGGTGGGAAGAAACAAGTTTCTCATGGTGGACAATTTGCACGAGTGTCATACGATTATCCCAAATGTGTGTTTACTATGTTTTCAAGATAAGGAATCGGTTGACAATCTCTTTATTCAGTCCTTTTGCTTCAAAGATTTGGGTTGTTTTTTTTCTCGATTTGTTTAGAGTTTCATGTGTTGTTCCAAGCTCGATTAATTAGTTCTTCTTATCTTAGCATGGAAGGGGCAAAGGTTGGGAAGCAAGTACGGCATTTGTGCTTACTAGCAGGGTTATGGTGGAAGTTTAGGAATGATGAAAAAGAAGGTAAAGGAGAAGACGGAGGAGCGTGAAAGCTATTTGGCGAAAAACACGACTAATGAGAAGTATAGAGATTCCGACCTGTCTCCTTGGCAAGAAGATTCAGAGGAGAGAGCAGATTGTGTCCCCAAGAACCAACCTACTTCCAAAGTCAAATTTGGCCCTCGGCCCATCCAACGCCCCCCCCCCCCCCGCGGTCTCAACACGTGTTTTGACAAAAATACCCTCACTTCATAAAAACATACCTCACATCCCATGATGCAATAAATTCAAAATAACTCATCCTAAACTATAATAATTTAAAAAAAAAAAAAAACCATAAATTCAGCTAATTCTAATACTAATGACCAAAGTGATCAAGGATCGCAATGATACAACTGCCCAATCGAAGGATCCACACAATCCAACGGTCGATCATCGTGTCCTCCCGATCCAACGGTCAAAACTCCTCAAAGAAGCAACTCACATGTATCTTCGTAGTGTAAGATGCACGATCATGCATGTGGGGTCTTCAGGTCTTTAGCGCGGCCCACCTAGGCCCATGTACAAGTCATCAAGCCAAAGCGAAAGCTAGGCCAACCGCCTCTTCCTTTGGTATACTCTAAATGTTTGGATATCCTCATCATTCCCTATATGAACAAGGGTTTAGTTAACTCTATTTGGTGTGGTAGGAGGGATTGGCTGGCCCTCAACTCAATTGGTGTGGTGGGAGGAATCCTTCTCATGTGGGATACCTCTGCTCGCACAGCTGAAGATAGCCAAAAGGGTCTTTTTTCAGTCAATGTTGCCTTTATTGAAAAGCACTCCGGCTTTCGCTGGGTTTTCTCCAAGTATCTACGGACCCCCCAGAGCAGCCCAACACCCCTCATTTTGGCTACAAATCAATGTTGCTAGAAATAGGTGGAACTTGCCCTGGCTAGTAGGAGGGGACTTTAATGTTATTTGTTTCTCTTATGAGAAATCCAATGGCTCTAGAATCACCCCTTCTATGAGGAGCTTCTCTAATTGGGTAGGCAATCATTGGATGATGGACCTGTCGATGGGGAGTCAATTTCACTTGGAATAGTGGTAGAACCCCTCCTCGACAAGTTCCTCCCTTCCCATAATCAGTTAAGCCACTTCTCTTTTGCTAGGCAAAGAGGGCTTCCCATACCCGTCTCAGACCATTGTCCTATTCTATTGGAAAATGGTGAATTGAATTGGGGACGACCGAAACCTTTCAGGTTCAAACTAGCGTGGCTTGAAGTCGAAGGTTTCAAGGATATGGTTTACAAATGGTGGTGTTCTTTCCTCCTTAAGGTTGCCCAAGCTTTATTCTTTTTAAGAAGCTTCAAATGTTGAAAGCGAAGCTCAAGTCCTAGCAAAAGGAGATCTTTGGGGCCAGAGAGGCAGAAATTTCCTCTCTACTCTCAGCTATTCAACACTTGGACATGAAGGAAGAGATTGAGCTCCTATCTAAAGAAGAACACGCTCTTAGGTTCCAACTCTCCGTGACTATTGTGCAAGACTCAAGGAATAAGAGATTAATTGGAGGCAATGATCCCGGGCGCTAGGGCTAAAGGAGGGAGACAGCAATAAAAAATTCTTCCACAATTATGCTTCTGCTCAATCCCGAATTAACTCTATTGTCTCCCTTCGGATTGATGGTTAGCTGGTAACGGATAAATCTGATATTTGTGATTCAATTGTTGACTTTTACTCTCAATTGTTAATTGTAGAGGATGTGAACCGGTAAAGGATCAATAATCTGGAATTAAAAAGCATATCAGAAGATGAAGCAATGCAGCTCGAAAAACCGACAGAGTTCAAAGAAATGAAGGCAGCAATTTAGGATCTTGGGAGTGATAAAGCCCTGGGCCCTGATGGATTCCCTGTAGCATTCTTTAAAACCTTCTGGGATACGATTAAGAAAGATCTGTTTGCTTTTGTCCAAGAGTTGTTTGAGCACAACAGACTTTCTAAAGAGCTTGGAAGTACTTTCTTGGCCTTGATCTCCAAGATGAAAGGAGCCTAAATCATCATAGACTTCCGCCCGATTAGCCTCTTAGGAAGCCCCTACAAGATCCTTTCCAAAATTTTGGCTCAACTTTTGAGACAGGTGATATCAGTGTTGTCTCTTCTTTCCAATTTGCATTTGTAGAGGGTAGACAAATTCTTGATTCGGTTCTTATAGCTAATGAATGCATTGATTCATGTGCTAGGGACAAGAAATCAGGTATCTTATGCAAGTTTGATCTCCAGAAGGCCTACAATCATGTAGATTGGTCTTTCTTGTATTATATGCTGCAGAGATTGGGGTTTGGTTTTACACGGAGATCCTAGATGAGAATCTGTCTCTTCTCCTAAATCTCGATCCTGATTAATGGATCCCCCCATGTATACTTCAAATCTTCTAGAGGTCTTCACCAAGGGGACCCCCTCTCCCCCTTTTATGTTTGTTTTGGTGACAGAAGCCCTTAGTGGAATGTTTTCTAGGGGACAAGCTATGGGATTTTATATGAGGTTCTCAATTAGGAATTTTCCTATTTGTATTAATCATCTGCAATTTGTTATTGATACACTCCTATTTTGTGATGCAAATGAGGTGATGATAACCTTCCTAAGTATGACAATCTACTGGTTTCAAGTGGTGCTGACTCTTTTGGTTATAAGGAAGGAAAGCTCCCTACGCTTTATCTAGGTTTGCCTTTGTGTATAGGTAAACCCCCTCTCTCCTTATGGGATAAAAGTGTGGAAAGGATGGAGAGAAAGCTCTCCTCCTGGATGCTTAATGTTTTGTCCATTTGAGGGAGAATCAACTTGATTAAGGCCTCTCTTTCGAGCATGCCCATTTATTTCTTATCTTTATTTCACTGCCCTAAATCTGTTATTTCAAAAATCGACAGCATCCGCAAGAAATTTCTCTAGCAAGGAAGTAGCGACTCCTTCAAGTTTCCTTTGCTCAAGTGGAAGGAAGTGTGTACTCCCTATTGCGAAGGGGGAGCAGACATAAAAAACCTTGAGATTGTCAATAGGGCCCTCCTTGGTAAATGGATCTAGAGATTCGGGGTTGAACCTAATAGCCTTTGGAGATGAATCATAGCGGCTAAGCATGGGACCTCACCCCATGGGTGGTAGACTAAGGAATCGTCCATGTACAGAACATCCTTTCTTTGGAAAAGTATAGCCAGATTGACCCCATGCATTCGTTTGAACGTATGTTTCTCACTTGGAGATGGTAATAGGATCATATTTTGGCTGGACCAATGGTGTGGCCACACTACTCTTGTTAATGTGTTTCCCTCCTTGTTTGTTCTATGCCCTAATCAGAATATTGTTGTTATGGATTGCTTTTATCAGAATGGTCAAGGGGGAGTTTGGACTCCTCCTTTTAGGAGAAATTTCAATGATGAGGAGATTCTTGAATTTACTTCATAGTTTTCTCTCTTGCAAGGTATCAGCCCTAATCTTGCGGCTCAAGATTCAATGTCTTGGAAGCTATCCAGTTTGAGAACCTTCTCTGTTAAGTCATTCTGCAATCACATGTCCTCTTCGAGTATTTCCACTTCTTGCTACCACACGAGAGCAATTTCGTCCTATGGTACCCCTCCCAAAGTGGTCGCTTTTGGGTAGCTAGCTAGAAGGAATAGGATCCTTATTGTTGACAATCTCATAAGGAGAGGCATGGTGTTAACCAATGCTTGTCTCTTATGCCTAAACGAGGAATAGTTGATCATCTCTTTGTCCATTGCAATTTTATTGTTGACATGTGGTGGAGTGTTCTCTGCCTTGTGAGTGTGACCTGGACCAATTTTTCCTCCCTCGATAAGTTATTCTGCTCTTGGCATGCAGAGCCCAATGGAATGTTAGGCAAGAGAAAATGGCGGGTCCTTACTCTTACCCGGGTGGTAGACTCCTTGGAGTTTCAACACTGGGTCGAGGGTTCGAGTACCCATGGTGGTGAAAACCCACGGTGTGCGTGTGTGGGGTGTGTGTGCGTGTGGTGTGAGTGTGTGGGGGTGTGTGTGCGTGTGTTAAAAAAAATTAAAAAAAAAAATTAAAAAAAAAAAGGCAAGAGAAAATGGCATTGTATCTTGTTAGCAGTGCTTTGGGTAGTCTAGGCGGAGAGAAAGAATCATGTTTTTAGCAATCGGAGCCTCTCGTCCACAACTATCTTTTCTAAGGATCTCATTCTGTTCAAGGATTGGGTGTCATGAGTTGGGTGCCTTTCTGAGGTGGGCTAGGGATGCAACCTTTGTTTGTTTGTTTGTTTGTTTTGCTTCTTTTTTCTCTTGTGTTCCCTCTTTTTTTTTAATCTTTGTAGGGTTTTTGCTCCTTTCGGTAGGTTTTCTACCCTTTAACAAAGCCGCTTATCTTATTAAATAATAATAATAATAATAAAACAACGTTATGGTGCATTTGGTTGGAAAGAAACGATAGGTGTTTCAAAAATCGAAGGGGCCGACTCTCAAAAGTTTTGAAACAAGTGAAAAGGAATTGGCACAAGCAACAAATATTTTACTTTTTTATCAATTTCCGGATAGTTGGTTAGAGTTGTAATGGGTTTTTAGTTTTTTTTTTATTTCCTTTCTTTGTATTCTTTGTGATGCAGGACATGAAATTAAATACGATATGCAAGATTTCAAGCTTTAGATCATACCGATTTCTAAACAATCACAAAAAATCCACGTCCCACATATGATCAAACATTCAACAAGGGGAATCTACGGAGGTCCAAGCCTACACAAGTTAGGGCTAGATCAAATAAAATTATAAACCAAACAATACCCAAAGGAGTGTAAAACTCATCCAATCTTGCAAAGGATTGTTCCCCAATTCAAGAGATTCACCATGTTTCAATTTGAAGGAAAATCTAGGATTTGCAAAAGTTGGAAATACTTAGAATTTGAGATTATCTAAAGTTAGGGTTCGGGGATTTAAGGCGAGAGAGGAGAAAAAGAGAAGAAATCCAAAACCTGAGACAATCCACACGTGTGGACAGCAACCTGGCCCAGGCGCACGTGCTTGAGTCCCCGTCCGCACGTGTGTGGGGCCCACGGAATCAGAAAACGACTCCTAGGGTTTGGTTGGCCAAGGGAGGCCCACTTTCACACTAATTTTCGTGTCGATCCGCTGCCCGGTGTGTGCATGGTGCTCCACCGAAGTTTCAGCCTCTCTAATGGGCCAGAATTTGAAAATCTGCTATGGAGGAGAACTTGGGCACAAAAAAAAGGTGAATCTAAAGATGGGAGGGCTGTGGAAGATGATGGAAGTGAAGAGTAGGAGGTGAGACGATTTGGGATAGTTGTGGCTTCGTACCACGGTAGTTAGCCCTTCGAGGAAGGGAGGGTTTCGCACCCAATTAGCTTCTTCAACTCAAAGGGATAGAGAAGAAGAGAAAACACGGAATTTTATTCATAAACTTCAATTTAAAAAAAAAAAAAAACCTACATGGGGTTGCCTATTTATAAGAAAACTCTAAACCCCAAAAGCCGCGCCATGTGCGCACATTAAAACTTAGAGACAAAGTAACAAAAATAACAACTAATCAACACAATCAAAACCGATCATGATGTTTCAAATAGCAATAATAACCAAAACTTAAAATCCTAGATCATCTAGGGTAGTGGGCCCCAATCATGAGATCCAGTGGTGGGATCCACATGATGATCGGGTCCACTCCAATGATCCATAACACAGCCTCCTAGTTAAGATGTTGTCGTCGATCCAGATCGATAGTGGGGCCTTCCTCCTCCTTGAGTACGTGCGTAGGGTGGGGGTCGTGCGTGTGTGCATGATGTCCCCATTACTTTGGCTTCGGCCTTCCCTAATAAAATTGATTATCGCTTCAAAAATAAAATAAAATTAATTGCTATAGTCCTTGACACTTTGCAAAAGTAGCTCAAAAGAAACAAAATGAGCAAGTTAAAATCTTGAGAGTAACTGTAAAAGAATTCAACATGATGATTATTAAGGGAAAAAAAACAATATGTTGTGCTCAAAACTTGCTATATAGTCAGGTAAAAGAAAAGTTGTCATATAGCATCAATCCATATAACAAACTTAATCGTTGAAGGGGGGAAAAATCACAATCATCGTTATTATTCAGAAAAAAAAAACACATCCATGATTCATCATATATATTCAAAATAAATAGTGTCTTACCTTTGCTCGAGAAAACAACAAAACCAGACTGTAGGTGTGGGCAATCGCTTCATAGTTTTCTGGAGTATTTTCAGGGGAGATTGCCTGAGCCCATAGGGATGAAAGCAGAAGTGTAACCTGACGACTGCTCAACCTAATGGAAATTGGGTCCTGAAGTTTAGTGCATGGGAGAAGAGTCAAGCCACAGCCAAATTTAGGATCTAAAACAAGACAAAGTTGACACTTGGGTGAAGAAGAGCTCATTAATACATACCAGTTCCTTAGTTGAATTGCTTGTGGATTGCTCATCTGTGGTTGACGGTAAAATAGAAGCTTTCATGCTATAAAGCCGACTGGTTGATGACTGCAATTTATGAAGCTTCATATCACTGTTGCCAGTTTGTTGTCCATTAGTGAGAACAAGTTTTTCCATACTTTCTTGAGTAAAATTCTGTCGTAAGGAACTTTTTCCCCTTCTTAGCTTTGCAAAAAGAGCAGCTGAAGATGAGAAGACAGATACAGTTCTTGACAGTGTCCTCTGAAGCTCGTATGCCTTGGATGAGTCTGGATTAGCTGGGCATGGACGAGGACAAACAGAAGATGGCACAAGAACAACAGAAAAGATGCGGTGTGCCCCCACCCGTGCTTCATGGTCTGGGTAGGCCATTGCAAGGAGTAATTGATGAAACAATGTTTCAGGTAATGCCTGTGAGTCAAAATAGTTATTAGATGCAACCATGGCAAAATAGAACCAAACACCAAGTGACAGTTTGAAGAAATACTAAATAGGCAAATATATACCCTATCAACTTGCCTTGTTATGATATGATAAATTTGGGATTGCTGCTATTATTTGTGCAGTACGATAAACAGCAGAAATTGTTGTTTTTGCCACAATGGTAGAGGTTGAGATATTCTCCAACACAACAGCCATAATGTCAAGAATCGGCCCAGCATCCCCAACCTGTTTACCAAGACACCAGCATTTTCTTAGTCCCGTACTCATTGTCCAAAGACAAAATGTGCCAAGCAAATCTTTGTAGATCCTGGTTTGAACAGAAAGTAGTTATTTCTGTAACTTAAAACAACCTATTACTAAGAACCGAAAGCATGGTTTGAACAGAAAGTAGTTATTTCTGTAACTTAAAACAACCTATTACTAAGAACCGAAAGCATATTTAATACCAGAATCGGTTTCCAACATGCTTTCTAATAGCAACGATGAAAGCATGTTTAATACCAGAATCAGTTTCTAACATGGTTTCTAAGAGCAACGATATCTGCTTTGGAAACCTTACTAGAAAGAGAAGTGTCATCTTAATTATTATTTACTACAAAGAATTTTAGAGAGAAAATGCCATGCCACCTTATTTGATAACTGCACAAGGCACTCATCTACTGCTGCTTGATACTTTGCATTCCATTTTATTATGTCATCCCCCAGGTTCCCATCATCAAGTGAGCAATGTATGCATTTTCGCAAATGCTTTATTAGTTCAAATATTGCACCAATTATTGCTACAGAAGTCTGAATCTTTGACTGCTGAGCAAGGGAGGTGGTAACTTGAACAATGTCAAGCTGCATGTCGGGTCGTTTAATGACATTCTTGTGCTCAAGATGCTTTACTAAGATAGATAGCAACAAGTGTGTATTTTGACCTGCATGGTAATAAGAATCAATAAAATGTATGAAAAGCCAGAATCATGTTAGCATCAATCACTCCTGAGAGATCTTTTCGTTGCTAAAGAGTTGTAATAAAATATGAAAATAGAAAAATAACCTAAAAGTAGAGAAAAGTTCTACCAGTTTTTTCCATTAACATCTGCATATCCAACAAGACAGCAAGGGCAAGCCCATGTTGAGGTGACCAGAAATTTTCATTATCGAAGTTGCGGAACACAGATTCCAAGACACGTCGTACAGTCGTAGCCTCCTTGGCTAGCTTAGCCATGTTATGCACACAAACCCTAGACCAAAAGTAGGGACTCTGGGCATCTTCCCTGTTGAAACATAACAAATTTTGAGAGAAGGCATGATTGACTGCAAGAAAAGAAAAAGAAATTAAAATTTAAATCCCATTTACAGAATCTCAGAGCACGCAGTCTTACACTGTCAGGCTTTCTTCGCCTCTGTCATTCACAATGCTCTTCCAAGAAGGAACCCTGGAGATGACACCAGGAGAAAGAGAGATTTGGCCTTCAACTTTAAGCACTTCTTGTACCCAATGGTTTTGGAGGCCTTCCTGGTCAGGATTCTCTGAATTTTTTTGAGGACTCCCATAATTTTCCAAGACCACTGAGACAACCTGTCACAAACAGAACATGAAATCTCTACGGAGTAATAAAATGAAGTGCAGTTTAATAGAGCAAAACTATCTTCGTGGAGGAATATGAATGGATTTCTGATTTGAGAAATCTAATAACAAAAGGAGATAACAGATCCCAAAGTAAAGCTTCCAGAGTCAATATAGTGTTGTAGGGTTTGTTTCTCCAGATCATATGGTGTACATTGAGCAATTACAATGAAGAAGGCTAAATGTCTAATGTCTTCACTAAAAGATTCAATTATCAAAAAAAAAAAAGGTTGAGAAGAAGGCTAGATGTGAAACTCTGAGAACGATTATACGACAAAAGGGAGGCATGACATATCTAAGAAAGAAGCTGACAGTACCATCACTAGAAACAAATTGTTGAGTACAGTCCTAAGAAAAATCAACCTCCCCCCCCCCCCCCCCCCCCTAAATAGGCTTGAAGACTTGGGGGCGTGTTTGAGCAATAAAAGTTGAAAATACATTGAGATCTTAAAAATAAATGGGAACAGAAAAATTAAGTTGTCTTGCATTGCATTTTGTAATAGTTATCAAAACATCAAGGAATTGGCTTACACTATCAAATTCTGTCGAGACATGGGAGTATTCACCCATGAACCAGACCTGCATGAAATGAAGCATAAACAATATCAATGGAGTGGATGAGTGGCATCGTAATCTCCAAGCCAGAAAAGGGAATAAGAGACAAAAATAATCAAATTCAAGATTAACTCAAACAAAACCATGTGAAGCAGACTTGAGCCAAAATGACCAGCATGTTTCATGGAAAAGAGAGAAACTGAACTTGAGCCAAAATGACCACCAACACCATCTTATCCTTTCTCCTAGCAACTAAGGGTTGGCTTTTGTTGGAGGACCATGATGGACGGTAATGATCTCATGTGTGGCCCAATTTTCTCTTTGTTCTTAAAGGTGGTGCGTTAAATAAAGTTAATGAGATTTGATTTTTGTAAGAATGTAAGCATTGGTGGGGGGGCGCAACATATATCAGGAAAGCCCTAATGTAAGTGGTGCTACGTCATCAAACCTATGTAAGGGGTGCTACATCATCAGGGCACTAGCACCATAAAAAGCATTCAGGATTCATCGATGAAATGAATTTGTTGGAATATTCATCAGTAAGCATTTGAACTTTCAGAATTTTATAATGATGTTTCCAATATAACTAGAGATGGGCGGATGAAGTGGAGATGTGCCTCTACATTGTTGTGTGATCGCCGCATGCCAATGAAACTAAAGGTAGGCCATTATTCAACTGACAATACCATATAAGGATAAGTGTTGTGCAATTGGGAGGCAACATGAAATGAGTGAGAGTGCTGTAGACACAAGGATGTTGCCATGGATGTGTGGGAAGACTAGGAAGGATAGAATCAAGAATGAGGTCCTCCTAAGTAATCTAACTAGCTAAGAGTAGCCCCAATGAGAGATAAATGATAGAAGCATATTGAGATGGTTCGGTCATGTGCTAAAAAACTGGAGACAGGCCGAGTATGAGGACAGCTTTGATGACCATCAAAAGGACCTAGAAAAAGGATGAGGAAAATACCTAATGTGAAGGCTTGTTCACTTAATGACAAGGTTCAAGATATAGGTATCTGTACTCTGTAGCCATATCAGTCAGCCAAAAAACAATGTGTATCAGTGCATATTGGTGGCACCAATGACTGTATCAGCTGAATACGTGTGAACCTTTTCAAGTTATAAAACTAAAAATAAAATAAAATAACTGAAAATATGAGATAAGTAAATTAGACAATACTTATTTAACACTCATTTCATGATTACATTATGTTTTTAAGCATGTAAGGGTCTAGACTGTGGCATGACCTGTCACAGCTAGTATTTTCAATCTTTAATATGAAGTTTTGATTTATTCATTGACCATATTACTTTATTTTCAAGAGTTTCAAGGTACTTGGTAGTTTGTAAATCAGTCAATGCATGAATCATATGTATTTTGTGTGAAAGTAAGAAACACATGACTTTAATATTGTTCTAAACTTGTAATTGTGTTTGTGCGTGTGATACTTGTACCTGAGTAAAATAGGAAGGTTCATGCCACGTGGCAACCGATCCTAAAACTTCTGCCAATCTACAATTTAAAAGCCAGCCCCAATGCGTTCATAGAAAGGCTAAGATGATGAAGATGATGGCAATGATAATATATTACAAGTCAACATATCCACCAGAGTAAAAGATTCGAAGAGCCTAACCCAAATAGTAGGGACAATGATGTGATGATGATGATGACAATGATGACAACGATAATGAAGATATTTTTAGCTTAGAGAAATGTCTGACTATAGAGAATGAAAATTGTAAAACCAAGAAACAACAAAATAACCCAACTGAAATAATAACTTTTTATTGAAGACAATAATGGGATACACTAGGAAAAGCTTTAAAAATAATTGTTGAAGCACATTCCAAATAGGACCAATGAAAGTTCTGCCACAAGAATTAACCCATCTCAGTTAGATATGTTCTGGAATATGTTATGGACTGCAAGTGAATTTTTCTACTGAACTTTTTGGGCTCTTTCTAGCTTGGTGTTCATGTGGGAAGAAGGAAATAGAAAGAAAAGATGACCCTTGGGCCCTCTAAACCACATGAAAGTAACCTCAGTGCTCTCATTTGGGTGGTGTGTACTCCTTAATGCAATTTAATAAATAGTGAAATGAAAGGCTAAAAGGAAATTGCATTTTATAGGAATTTCATTGTCTCAGGTGACATGAACGATAAGAGAGCATCATACACTGCCAAACTTCTTTCCCATAACCATCAAGAGAACATTTTCTAACTTAGTTCAGGAAAGGAACAGAATCTATTTACAAGAAATAAATGATTTTTTACAAAATATATAGCTAGTATAAGACACATTCTATGGAAATGATATTGAATATACAATCAGATGGCCATGAGAGAGAAGATACCATTGATGAAAGGGCCTGTAGCCCTGCTGAACGCAGTTGGCATGCCCTTTCATCCTCTCCCATTTCTTGGGCTAGCTGACAGAGCTTGGGAATCAAGCCTTCTAAGTTGAACATGTAAGTACCATCCATCTGTTACAATAAGAAAAATGACATGAATCTAAACTCTCAGAGAAAGTTACTAGCATGCGTGTACGATCTATGACCAATCAGACCACACACAAGTGATCCCAGTGCCTAATTTCTTGAGATTAGACCTGACTTCAGAGTAAGAAACATGAAGCCCCAAAGAATAAGACACAGTGCCTACCTGACTATTTACAAAGACAAAAAGAGTCTGGCAACCAATAATGCGGATTTCGTCATGCCGTGTTTGATCCAGCAGAGTGTAAATGATGCTCAGTAAGCTACTTGCAAATAGTGGCCTGTAACACATTCAAGAATTTAAATAAAGTCCAACAATGCCAAGGTGCAAATGTAACAGACAATAACGTTAATTCATGCCCTTCAGCCACTAGAGAACTCAGATGCACAGAACTCCAAACTATCTTGAAAACAAATCAAAATGAAAGGCACAAATGACATCCTCAGGAAGAAAGAACTTACATTTGCTCCTTACACGAAATCAATAATTTCCTATAAATACACATGACCACTTTTGCAGAACCGAAGCGCTCGATTCTCAACTCTTTGTAACATCTTTGCTCGAGATAGTTTGTAATCTATTAATCAGGACAGGAACTTCCATTAGATAGGATGGAATGAAACAGTTTGAAGAAAACTCAACAAAAGTGCTTATCTGTGAATTTCTGGATAAGCTTAAAGAATACAATTTATTGACCATGAGTACAAACTACCATTTGACAAAACAAGACAGCTCTAATCAATATATAGAAGCAGAAAGGGACTGAAAGAGAGATTCAATGGTATATCAGCCAAAAAGTCCACTAGCAAAGTACCAACATTGTTGGCTGTTCAATGCCAGCTTTGCTGATTCTTCTTGAGCCTCCTTTTTTTATAGTGAAGCCATGATTGAAGATGCTGAGAATTCCATGGATTTGATCGAGAAAAACCCACTACGAAACTCAAACCTATGGAGCTCAACATGCATTTTTAGCATGCTGAACAATAATGAGATAGATTTATGCTCTCGCATTAAGAATCCAAATTACCTATATGCTTCAAAAAAGTTAACTTCATCCGGCAGGTGCTTCAAATGCTCCTATACATCACACAAGTGTGCTGCTTCATGTAATGGTGCACGCCAACTCCATAATGATAGAGTGGGGATCCGCGATTCAATAAAATTAAGAAACAAATGAGAAAATGAATGAGATTTTCCATTCACTGCCCAGTGGCAAGAAGAGTTTGGATCGTGGTTCTAAAGAAATTTGGGGTGATGTGGGTGCAACCGAGCTCGATCGAGGAGCTGCTGTCTAGTTGGAGTATATCAGCATGGAGGTAGGCAAGGACTTTGTGGAAGTCGATGGCAAAATCAGTCATATGGAGCAAGTGGCTGTTGGAACATCATGCGTGTATTTTCAAAGGTAACCCTAAATCCTTTATTCCCTTTAACACTGCAATGCTAGCTAGTGCATATGAATGGAGCAGTAATAACAAGGCACTATTCAGGTCACAATCATCAAGGAGTTGAGATGTTGGGATGGGTTGTTGTTGTTGTTTGGAATCCTCCACTGGAGAACGTCTCAACTTTGAAGGTTATTCCTTGGCAATCCTGGACCAGCTAGAATTGGGGTTGTGATCAAGAACTACAGGGGAGATTCGCTGTTGTCTTTTTTCCAGTCCTGTCCTGTAGGATTTTACACATTAATTATGCAGTTGCAGTGTTCTCTTGTGGTCTTAAACTTGCTGCAAGGTATTCCATATCAGTAACGATGGCCGTAACAGTCACCACCATTACCAATACGGGTATCGGTTGTGACGGACAATACGATTAAAAGTTTTCTTTTGCTCAAAAAATCCTGAAAAAAAAAAATATCTAGAAAATCCAGAATAATGTAAATATTTCAAATATATATTCAGTTTTTGTTTTGAACATGTTTATGGTAGTGTAACGGTCCACTCTTTGGTGACAGTGTTGTATCAGGCTGTCTAGTGAATTTGTGAATATGATTAATATGTATCTAATGTTTATAAATCACAATTAAGCATTAGAACTAGGAAAAAAAAAGAGGTATAAATACTACTTTTTCCGTCTTTTAAAAAGAAGGCCATTGGAGCTTCTTTCTCTCAAATCTCTTCAATCTATGGTTTTAATCTTAAAAATTATAGTAAGAGTGGTCGAAATCTGTTATAAAATGATCTAGAAGAGTTTTTGGAATGAGAAAAGTGAGGGAAAAAAAAAGGAGGAGAAAAATGGATTTAAATAAGGAAAAAAGGGGGTAACGATTGCTATGCCCCGTAACGGCCGATATGGTCCCAAAAAGCCAACTACCCTGTTTCACCCCCGTATCACATAATAGTCATGGCTGTTACCTATACGTATTGGCCTTTACGGGCATATCGTAACAAATATGGAACACCTGCAGCTCATTCAGATTGCCCCCTTCTTGTGGAAGGAGATTCAAGAGTAGCATGCGGTTGGTTATCATCAAGTATATAGTCATGGGAGTTGGAAGTGTGTGAGCTTGTTGGATGAGAGGATTGGATATATGCTTAGCTGGCTCAATGTCATCCAGACAAATCAAGAAAAGCAAATGATCGGGCCAATAGACTTGTGAATAAAGGTGTTTTTTAAATCTAATTGTGGTTGAGGATAGGTGTTCAAGGATCTAAGTATCAATTTTTTGTTGCCATGTTGGCTTCAGTAAATTTCGTTTTGTATTTTACCTTCAATAAAATTTTGCCATTCATAAAAAATCAAAATCAAAATTAAAAAACTCATAGGATAGACCTCATTGGATAAAATGGATAATTGATATTCTCTGCAAAACTCTCATAAAGATACAACGTGTAGACAGACACAGCACAACAATCATTCAGTTGGTTGTTCAAAGAAAAAAATGTGGCATAGGTCTTGAATGACTAAACCTAAGCCCATGCTCCAAATATAAAGAGCTCTTCCTACAAGAACACAATCCCTGTGACATAGGTCTTTCAAAGTTTAATCCAAGTGCATAATTAATCCATATAGAGACATAGATATGTGTGTGTGTGTGTGTGCACTGCTAATGTCCCCACCTTCATGGGGACTTTAGCAACGTCCCCAAACCTTTTAAATGGCACACTGGATGACCTATTGTCAATCCAAACAGTTCATTCATTCATACAACTAGAAGCAAGCCATGATGCAAAATCATGTTAATCAGGGATCCTAAGCTTCCAATCAATGGCATGAAAATGGACAATCAAGATTGACTAGAGAAACAAAATAGGTCCAATCATCATCTCAAAACATCTACTAGATAGATCCCATTTTGTATTTCTTATGATTCTAAAGTAATACTTTGATTTGATGATTCTAAGCATGTGATTTATAGATCGTAAACAACAAGTAGTTGTAACAAATTGGCCCTATTCAAAGGGTTGGGATCATCCGATCAGTGTGATTCTTGCACCATAGCTTGCTCCTAGTCATATGAATAAATAAATGAATGGTTCAGATTGATGATAGGTCACCCCATGTGCCACTTAAAAAGTTTAAGCGTGTGTGTATGTATCCCGTGTGACTGTGATACTTAAAAGGTGTGGGGACATTAGCAAAACCTATGTATGTATGTATGTATGTATGTATGAATGTATGCATGTCCACAGAAAAGATACAAAGTGAAAATGCAATATCAAATGTTTTACACAACAATAGCTTGAACCAGGTGATTACAAATTTCCTTTCATTTTGGTGCACAATAACCTTTGCAATCAACATAGAAAACCAAATTTGATGGGGACATTAGAGGACTTACTCAGGTGTACCAGAAACAGAGGCGACCACCTACATCAATGCAACTTTCTTTGTTGATGAGAGACGAGTTCCAGATGGTGCCCAACGGGCCATTTTGAAGGCCCAACATGTATTGGGCGTGCATTAGGAAGACCCACTTTGGGATGATGCATGTGGGCTACTTAGGAGACCATTTTAGTCAAAGAATTTTTATTTTGTGTTGATCCGACCGTTGGATCTTGTCGATCAGGCCATTGGGCCACCAGATCTGGGCCCTTTGGACTCTGGTCTTGCTTCATTTATGTTTTTTGTTAATTTTTAAGATTAATTTGATGGATGAGATTGATAATAAGTGTTTTAGTTTTCTTATTTTGGATGATAGGCCATTTCACTAAAGTGAGTTGCATAGTTGTAATTATTCCAAATTTTTAATTATAAAAGCATAGGAGGGTGGACGTCCAACTCTAGTGGAGTTATTGAGAAAAAGAAAAATGAGAGAAGCTCTCTTGTGTGAAGGAATTTTCCTCCTTATGTATTAAGGTTTGTGAGAAGCCCTTCCTTCCAATTGAATTGTGGAACGGTAAAAACTTGTTTGGTGGTGGATTCTCCAAGATATATCCTTCGTCTTTCTCTTCTTCAAAAGATATTCGTCTTCTTCTCTTGTCTTTCTCTTTTCCCTTCCATTACAACCTTCTAAACCCATCAAAACCCTAATCAATCCTCCCCAAGGTATTTAGTATCGGTAACGATGGTCGTAACAGTCACCACCATTATCAATATGGGTACCGGCTGTAACGGCCGATACGGGGGTGTAACGATTATTACGACCACCATAATGGTTGAAAATTTTCTTTTTCCTGAAAAATTCTGAAAAAATATTTAGAAAATCAAGAATAACGTAAATATTCCAAATATGTATTCAAATTTATTTTTTTTTTAACATGTTTATGGTAGTGTAATGGTCCACTCTTTAGTGAGAGTGTTATATCGGGTTGTCTGGTGAATTTGTGAACATGATTGTACATATCTAATGTTTACACATCACAATCAATCATTAAAACTAGAAATAAGAAAAAAGGCATAAATAATACTTTTTCAATTTTTTGAAAAAAAAAAAGGCCATTGGAGCTTCTATTCAATTAAATCACTTCAATCTGCGATTTTAATATTAAAAACTATAGTAAGAGTAGTCGAAATCTATTGTAAAAAATAAAAAAAATAAAAAACTACCCATTTTTCGACCATTACGAGGGTAATGATCGTTTACCCCGTAATGGCCTTTATGGCCACCTTAACGACCGATACGATCCCAAAAAAACAACTGCCCCATTTTACTCTCGTATTGCGTAATGGTCATGGTCGTTACCCATACGTATTGGCCTTTACAGGCGTATCGTAATGAATACAGAACACCTTGATCCTCTCTCTCTTTCTTCCCCTTTACCTAGCCATGTGCGGACTCGCACGTGCGTCCGTATGGGCAGCCACATGTGGGCCCCCATTTGGGGTTTTCCCTCTTTGATTTCCCTTCAAAACTCCCTAAACCCTAGATCCTTTGAATCCCTAAAAAACCCCATTCCTAAATCTCCATCCATTAATACAAAACCCTAATGAAAATCTGAATTTTTTTGTGAATCTTTCCCCAAACCAGAATTTGCTTGCATCATTGTCTATCCACGTGGTTGTTGCACTACCCACGCTAGATTAGAAGTCCCTACTTCCAAGTGGGCCACTTTTGAATTAATTTATATTTTTGTGCACCACGTATGTGATAACCTAGGACTTTCGTGTTATAAATCTGAATTTCCGAATCTATTCTATGGTTATATTTGATTTTACAAGTTGATTGCTTAAATTAATATGTAAATTGATCTCTCATCTTGCATCATAGGGTAGTTTCCATCATCCTACAAATTTATTGAAAAGAAAATTCTTTAGAATGAAAAAGAAGCATATCTCAGTTTTTGCACTCAAAACAGCAGGAACTTGCAAGAAAGTGGGACACTTACTAATGAATACAGGCACATAATGAGTTCCTTCATATTGTAAATAGCTAGGAGAAAAGGAAGAGACCATTAACCTCTCATATCATCTTATGCAAGCATGTATCCTAAGGGGCTGTTTGGGATGCTAGAAATGGTTGGAAACGAAATTGCTTTCCATGGATTTGGTGTTTTTCGTTGTTTGTATTGAAAAAAGTAGCCGTTGGATATTGATTGTCTTTTCTTTTTATAGGCAAATTGGGCTCGAACCCAAGACCTCGATGTTGAAACATGCCTTGTTCACCAATGAGTTATGAGCTTGAACACGAAAATTGACCGATACCATTACACATTTACACTTATCCACAGAACAAGTTAATTTATTTTCTTCCTCAAAAGCTAATCCATGGGCATTTCCACGATTATGAGAGATGCCTCTCACCATTGACCATCGACCACTCAACTTCCCAGGGAAACCAACCATGCAAGACAAAATAATGTATGTTCACCATTGACCTTTGAACAATTCCACTATTTTCAATATTGTCGGATTTCTAGGTGTTTTCCATATCCACATTTTGGATTGATGCTCTTGAAACACTCCCTAATATCATGTGAAATTATATGAGTTTTTGCTAACATGAAATGCTTCTCCCAGCAAAAGTGAAGCACTATGTGTGTTATGTAATTGTACTCAATAGAAGGGAGAAAAAAAAAAAAAAAACAGAGCATGTTCTTGAATGGAGCATGACTAGGACTCAAAATAACCTTTAAAATAAAATTTAAAAATAAAAATAAAAATAAAACTCAAAGGCACAATTAAAATTATCTCTCAACCGGCTTGTAAACTCAACCAAAACAAATGACCACTCACATAGTTTAATTGAAAGAAGAACAAGATAGAGATACCTTTGGGATGCGCATAGGATTTCTTGAAGCATATTCACATAGTTTTCCAATCTTACGATCATTTGGTTCTTCATCCTGCCAAAATATGAGACAAGTCACATAACCAGAAAAAGACCAATAAGGAGTGAAAATTTTAGAGCACAAAAAATTGCATCATGACCACCACTTGATCTTGTTTACGCAACAAAATAATCCATTCATTCCTCATGCAGCTCCATAAACATTGTACATGACTTAGAGTTGAAGACCAGCCTACCAAATCAGCTGATAGACACCTTCTACATAAAGCAGCTTTAAATAAGAAACATCAAGACAAAAACCAACTACCAATTCTTGTTTGCATTCCGCTTCTTCCATAGTGCCAAGGCTAATGTTTGCATTGGTACAAGGGTATCATAATGTGCATTTTTCTTATCATCTACTTGTAGTAATGTGGGTGTTGGCACAATAGGTTCCAAAAGTTGGCTAATATGGAAGATTTGGTGTGGAAGTCAGCATAAAGTTTGGTAGAACTATTACAAAGAAGTATTATTCAAATTAAAGAACCCCTCATGCATCCAGTGGTATCAGATCCCAATTCGTTCTTCGGGTTTTTGATCGATTGCTAGTGCAAATTTGTCCACGAGTGTCAAAATTTTGTTGGATTTGTGTCTTGCTTGTCGAAAGAATCTGTTAAACTTTGAAATGATATCTTGCTCGGTCCAAGATATCATCATCCATTTCAACCTTATTTTGGCCATTCTCTACCTAATCATAACCATATCAAGGTGGGTGTACTAACAAGCTAACAAAATAAATAAATAAATAACCATATCAAGATTCGAGACACTTATAACAACAACCGCGACAAAACCCCTACAACCCAATTCACCCAATTTCCAACCAATAATCTGTTAAGAACCTCTCCCAACACACCCCCTCCTCACCAACCTATCGGTTATACATTCTTCGATTTCCTAGGTTCCAGGCCAGGGAAGACCCGAACTTGAGGCAATAGACAACGGATTGAATCTCTGATTCTCGATGACAACAACTAAAGTAATTAACACCACGCTTTAAGAACAAAAGCATGGTTGGAATCAAGATCAAAGAGGATGACATCCCAAAATTCAAACACAATCGATGTCGGAGACTTTGAAGAATGGCTTGATACGATAGAACGATATAGAATCCTATGAAAATTCCAGAGAAAACATCTTCTGAAGTTATTGACAACCCAATTCAAGGGCCGAGCATTGACGTCATGGAAACAAATCCACCCTATGCGGAAGAGCAAGGGCAGCCCAAGATCGCCATGTGGCTAAAGATGCACCATTTTATCATAGATGTCTTCTTTCGTTTCAACTATGTGCAACCCTAATGTTTGGTCATCAAAGCATTTCACCAAGCCTCTATGGTGGAACCTCAACTTGGTTGAGCGGGTTCTAGGGTTGCTCAAGGTAGCCCGAATGGTCCGATTTCTGATGAAGGTGACACATGTATGATCTGAGAATATTCGAGATCGATTGGCGTTGACGAGGTGATATGCAAGCAACTCTAGCACCACGAGGTGACAACAAAATTTGCTCTCTCAAGTGCTTCTAGTGTGGTGTGAGTATGGGCATATGAACATTGCTTGTCACAAGAAACCTATAAATCAAGATAAAAGGAAAGCAAGTGATGGTGAGTGGAGCTAAATCTGGAGATCTTGATTGTCGAAATTTAGAACCAGTGTATGATTGTTATGATGAAGCGGATTTGATCAAGTCTTAAAACATCATACGAGACCCAATCTTTGATGCAGAGTTGATCAAGTCGCCAAGAGTCTTCGGAGATCCAATTTATTATTGTTATGACGATGATGTAGAAGATAAGGTAGTTTATGGTAACAACTATGAGACTTTGGTGCGTCACAAGAGCCTTCTATTGCCAGAGCAATCCAAGCCAGAAAAGCTTCCCATTTTAATGGGCATCTTCAACAAGGAATAAGAGCATGACAATGGACATGCCAAAGGAGAAACTAAAGACAATGAAGCTATAGTCCTTGCAAATGATTTGGTCGCGAGCCTTTACCTATGGGAACCCTATGCTTTGACAAGGGTCACGTTCAAGTTGTAATCGTAGTACACTTGTCCACAACAAGTAAGATTCAACCACAAAGCCCCATGAAGGAAGGATGGGTTACCATCGAGAGTGGACCAGTTGTGACATAGGCTAACATATGCTAGTAAACCCCACTAAGATATGCCCTCTTTCATTTTCTATTAGCTGGGAGAATGTGGATGCGATCTGTTATAACAGCGTAAGACATTCATTTATGCTGATGAGTGTTAAAACAACACCCCAACCTATACAAGAGGAAGGTGAATGTCATCTCCACACGTTCAATCCACTCGATGTTGTTCACAAAAACATCAATGTCATACCAAAGTGCGAAAGGTAATTGGTGATGAATCTTCATATGGCCTCCCTAGGGTTGGTGTTGACTATGATAGTGCTAATTATGTTGGAAGCTTAAATAACACTAGAGGCATTTGGAAGTTGCCCATCCACCAAGACTCGAGGGCAAGTTCTTTTTAACCAGGAGGGGCAGTCATCAAGTGGCAACTATACCTCACCGTTCATGACCCAATGGGTGACGGATTTTTGGAGATTCAACGGCAAAATGTTGTATTATATCCCGGAGAATGGCAGAGGCCTTTGTTATGGGGCCCATCACCATATGTCTAGACACCCAGAAACAACAGAGACCCAAAGATACAACTATCACTGGTAGCGATACCGATAACACTAGTAGTATCAGATATTCCAAGTATTAGCAATGTATCGCAAAGTATTGCCAACATATCAATATCGCTATTGTAATCGCCAATATTTTCAACTGTGTAAATTCTAGGTGTCGCGTGTATTGACAGTGCATCAATATAGTCAATGTATCATCAATATTTTCGACTATGTAAATTTTAGGTAATGCTTGTATCATAAGTGTATCGACGATATTTCAATGGTAAATTTTTATTTCAATTTTTTTCATGAGCACATGGTTGTATGTAGTGTTCAATTTGTCATTGATAACATTGATAAGATCTCGATATTATCGATATCGCAACATGGGCGATATTGCAACCACAATCTTTCATTTCATTTCCAATTGTTGATGATTTCATGGTGAAATATCATGCGTTGTTGATATTTTGCAATATTGATGGATGTTTGGATGGAACGTTGGATGGGATGCTTGGACTAATTTCTTACAACAACACATGCTTTTAAATAGGTCAGATGGGATGGTTGGACTCGATATTATGTATGCATTCTTTTTACAATTTTTTTATTTCTAAATATGCAAATATGTCCATTTTAACACCTCCTGAAGTTTCATTGAAAATTCAACTGTTTTTCGCATGTTTCCCCGCATTTCCAATTATCAGCGATATTATCGGCGATATCAATATTGTTTCTATATCCCTAGCCGGCAAAACTTGTAGCGATACTGATACTTCGAACACTGCTTATGGTTAGACGGCCATTACAAGAGGCCCACTTGGCCCAATTCACATTCCTAGCAACGTTGAAGACCCCACATGCATGTTCATGCATTTTTAAAGACCCTACATTGGAAAGATGCACGTGGGCTGCATATAGGAGCTTGATGGGCACATCAGACTGTTGGATTGGGTGGATACGATGAGCAGCCCATTGGATCATCATCATCAGACATCTTGATCGTGGACCCCCATGGGCCACGAAATAGTTTAGTTGTTTAGATTGTTTACATGCTTCATTATTTTTGGTATACCTTATATTTATGTTGAGATTAGGGAATTAGGAACAATTTTTAATTTATTAAACATCTTTATGTTGAGAATCTTATCTGAGAGCGTCTTTTTTTAAACTATAAAAGAGAGATGGGTGTGTGAAGCCATAATGTCATTATTTTGAGAAAAAAAACTTTATTTTTTCTTCTTCATGTGATTTGAAGAATACTACATGTGATTTAGAGCTGGGGTGTGGTGTAATTCTATTCCCATTCAAGGGAGAGTCTTCCATCTATCATCTTCCTTCTTTCTTCTTTTCTACCCAAAAGAGGTATTTTCCCACCCAAAAAAAAAAAACTTCATCTCTCTTCTTCCCATCCTATCCAAAACTATCCAAATCATCTTTTTCTTCAACTTTTCATCATCCAACTTTAACACTAAACGAAATCAACCATTGAGGACCCAAAAACCCTAGCCAATGACCCACACATGCAAGCCCCTAGGCTAACCGTATGGACAACTACTCAATCATTTGATTTTCCCTTACTTCCCCCATCAAAACCCCTTGAATTCTCATTCATAACCCTATCCTAAACCATAGATCCCCAATTTCCTACTTTTTTCAATTTCTAAAAACCCTAATTCCAAAATCTCCAATTTCCACGAATCCTAATTTTCCAATTTTCATATTTTTTCCTTCCTAACCCTAATCATAAAACCTACAAATATGTCCCTTGAGTATAGAACATGCCTATGCTAAATTGGAAGTTATATCCTTCCATCGGGTCTAGTTTTAATTAATTTATGTGATTTCCTAATATGCGGGTAAGTGATTTAGGTTAAATCAGATTTTATTTCCTATTGTTTACTCTTAATTACTTGGTAGATTAGCACTTTTGTTAATTAAATTACTTTATGGACTCTTTCATAATCTCTACCTTGCATGCTAGCATTAAATCATGTGTCCTGCATCAATCACCTCTATTTCAAAACTCAAATCCAACCTACAAATGTATTCAGCATCAAAGGTCTTATCCCATACAATGGTGACTTTATGGAAGGAGACGACAACAGCAGTTTAAAGGTGCATTCTCTTCAGCAAGGAGTATGTTGCAATCCAACGTGTGCCCCACTTATCTCAAAGCC
This sequence comes from Magnolia kwangsiensis, assembly GCA_037074715.1. Classification (NCBI taxonomy): domain Eukaryota; kingdom Viridiplantae; phylum Streptophyta; class Magnoliopsida; order Magnoliales; family Magnoliaceae; genus Magnolia; species Magnolia kwangsiensis. Next base: position 107,995,745 of record CM073581.1, read on the forward strand.
GAGATTGAGAGAAATGGCCTCACAGTATTTTAACGGGATTTCAGGTTCTTTGTAATTTTAAGCTTTAACGGGGTCATTTTGGTCATTTTCTTTTCAATGTTAGTTTTTAGTGAGGAAGTGATAAGGTTGTTAGGGTTAGTTTTGATAAGTTGACATTAGTTGTGATTTGTGCACTAATCACCAAGATTAGTTAAAAGTTAGTTATGGTTGTTCTATAAATGCTATGTTTGAGAGATTGTAAGAAAATTCTGGAATTTTGAAACGAAAATTGATTCTATTCCCAACAAAGAGAAAGGAGATTCTCCTTCTCTTGCTCTTGTTGAGATTGGGTTTGATTGACACTTAGGACACTTGCAGATCACCAGATCTTGAAGGATTTCTGACAGTTCGTGCTAGAGAAGCTTGTTGAATTTGGATTCCTCACCATGGGAGGCTGTGCTATGGATTCAGCATGCCCACTCCTACATCAAGTGGTATCGGAATTAAGAAGGACCAAAAATCCCACCAAAATAGAGATGATCCCATTTTGGCCCTTCCTCTTAATCTCAGCCCTCTAGATCAGAGAGGCTCACATGAATTGCATCAGACTAACAACCATAATACGTACACAAAGACTGTTCAAAGGAACTAACATCCTTTAAAGATGGTAACCAATGACTAGTAATTCTTGACTTTCCCTACTGCAACACACGCTCCACTCTCCAAATGGATCATAAAAGTTAACCGAAGACTTCTCACGAGAAACATAATCACTAGTTATGGACTAAGTATGAAAGTCCAATATTGGACGATCAAAGGAAATATAAGTTCCATTGGCATGTGAGTACTCTTGAAGATTTTATTAGATTTTGAGAACTATCAGCCCAACATACATTCAACGGTAGCCTCTCCAGCTGCAATCCTTTGGAAGGATCAAATGAGTAAGACGTAGCAATTTATGCTTTCCCACTTTGTTGCCGTAGTGCAACTTTACACTATACTTGTGGTGTTTTCTCATTGCAGTGTTAGGGTGGCCTTGATGACACTTCCATTGCTGCAAGCCTCATGCTATTGCACGAATGAGTGAGAAACTCACATCCATGTGCTTCTATCAATATTCAATTATTTGGAGGGTTTGAACTTAAGTCGAAAAGCATAAGCATCAGTGGATTTGAATGCAGCATATGTGGCAAAGATCCGTTGTTAGAATATCAAGAGTGTTAATTGTAGGAAGGTAGCCAAAACATAATTTGTTGACTAGCTAAAGGTCAACCAATAGTTGGATAAGTAGTACCAAGTCAAAGGCCACTGGCTGCTCAAGAGCAAGCAACCTCTAGTGCCTACTAGCTTCAGGTGAGCCTTTGTTAAGTTTTCCTCTTTTTTTTCTTTTTTTTTGGGAGAATTAAGCCTTTTTTAGAATGAATTACCATAGCAAGGGAGATAGCTAGCCAATCATCAAGATCTCTGCAACCTTCAACAACTCACACCTAAGCATAAAAAGGCCATCCACCACTAAAAACAAAAAGCTACCTCACCCAAGGGCACAACCTACAACTAAGGCTTGACCTAAGCTGATGAATCCCTTAGAGCTTGGCTTGACAAGGTGACATATTCCTAATCTCACCAATCTCCATGCAGCATATCCTGAAGCAAGTTACCATTTCCTTCTACCCTTTTGCCTCTTTGGGGTGATTCCCCCTTGGTCAATCACCGTGCTCTAATCATCATGTGCAACAGCACATGAATGTTAGGTCATTCATTTAGATAGACGATGAAAACATGGTTGAATGATTAAAATAGTTTTCACTGCATGCTTTTACTGAAATTTTAACAAAGTGAATTCCCACTCACCGCTGCAATTCATGTGCCTTTGGAGATGGTAAATTTCTCGTGACATGTACAATTTGTTGACATATTAATGGACAAACAGAAAATATTCATGTTGTCAAGGCGTTACTTGTAATCAGAAAAGAAAATTATTCACCAAATGAAAGCTCGACTATAGGAACTAGGAAATCAATGTCTTTATGAGATCCCACTTTCAATGGCAATTCGTCACAAGAAACTAGCTCTGTAAGTTTTATATGCTCCGTCACATAATGAGCTAAATCAAAACATTTCACATAGGATGTCGATGCTTGGTTATATACTTCTGTTCTCAGCAATGGCATACCACATTTGGACTCCCTTTTGCTAAATTTCATCAGCGACGAGGCATTAACAATTATAAATGCAAAAGTCACTGCCAACAATCTCAATTTCAAACTGGGAACACCAGACAAAAATTCTAATCAGAAACCAAACACATCAAAATGAACCAGAGAAGAACAAACAGAGGATCTCACCTGCGATCGAGGGAAGATATCCCTAAGAATCTTCTTGTACCGCTTCACTGGCTGCCTTGACCTGGCTCGCAATGCAGGGCAAAAGAAGCACATGCCCCCACACATGGGCAAGACCTTCCTTGACATCACCCCCATTTTCCCTCCCCGCAATAAACGATTGAAAGATCTCCCTCGTTTCTTCCCTCTTCTCCTTGATCGAACCCAATTCCCTAAACCCGAAAGAAATTTCAGATTCAAACCGTAGATTTCAAATCCCGGGACCAGCCTACAAATGCAAAGGCCAAAAAACGGAAAAAAACTAAATCTCCTGATGGAAGAACCCTAATTCGATTAATACGATCAGAATTCCGTGAAAACGATCAACGAAAACAGAGAATCAGAATTTGATAGAGCCGATTTTCAAAGGAAATTGAAGAGATTGAGAGACGGATTTGAGGATTTTCTTACCTTGAATCGTCTCCTTGAAGAGAGAGGGAGAAACGAGGAGGCTGGAAATCCCGAACAAGCTAGGAATGAAAGCACCAGATGTCCCACATCTCTCCCGCTCTCCCAGAATTCTATATATAGCAACGATCGAAAAGCGCTCTCTCTCTCTCTCTCTCTCATCTGCCTTTTACACCTTCGTCTCTCTGTACTCTCGCGTTCGCTTTGCCTACGTCGTGACTCGGACTAGCCGGCGTGTGTCGCACCTTTGGGCCCACACTGAAATTATCTAGTGATCAGATCCGTTAAAATTATGTTTTATTTAGTATAATATCTATGTTAGAAACATTTGGTTTTACTGTCACTATCATCGGATGAATTTAAAACGATGAAATGAAACTTTCAATGGCTCCAATTAAGATAAAAGATCAAGGGTCAAGATCGTCGATAAAAAGTGGATATTTGAAGATAGGTTCTGTGATGACGGATAAAACGGACAGTCCAAATCAATGGACCATCTCATCAAGAACCCCAATGGGGCGACACATGCGGGAGATTCTTAGTCGCGACACAGGCAAAACGAATTTCTTTCCCTCCGTTTTTCCGCCTAATAATAAAAGACAAAAGACATTTACGGAGCCAATAGGCAACTGCCATTGGATTTGAGGCATGATATTCTTCATCAGTGCAGCGGCACATGCTCTCATGATCTGGGCCATTCATTACGTGGGATCCGTACGTAAAAATCAGGTGGCCGGATTTGCACGAAAAAAAAAATGGACCGTTGAACAAAACGACCGATGATCTTCAATGTACATGTGTGGCCCATTTAATAAGTGGAACGGCTTAAATTTTGAGACCCAGTCTAGCGCTTGAATGGCCCATATCTCACATATTTGCCACATGCGACGTTGTCAGATGTCTCCACTCCGAACAATGAAATAGAGAATTGATGATTCGAATCACATGACTTTTGCCGCATCTGTAGACAAATGATGAGGCTCTCATAGTTAATGCTTGGATAAACATCCTACTATTCTATTATTTGTAAGATATCTTACTTATGTATGTGATTTCATTATTATGTTTTCTATTTCTAACATTGGCATTATGCTAAGTAGCAATTATCTTTTGTTAAATTCTTGAAAACATCAAATATTTATCATTTATAGATTTATATATAGATCCAATATGATTTTTTGAAGTGACCAAAGAAACTCACATAATGCTTGTTCCAAATAACAAGCCTACTCAGACGGACTCCAAATATCTAAATGAATTAAACTAAAGGCTTATTACTTGAGTTTCTGTTGTGCTTAAAAAGCACATTGGCTTATGTTAGTACAGTGACAAATCTTATGCTTATTGAAGGAATTTTAGTAAATAAATAAATAACCATAGACAACGTGGCACTCAGTGTAATGGACGATCCAATCTCTAGACCTATGGGTGTACATGAACTGAGCAAGCTCGGTTAGCTCGCTCAACTTGACTCGAAATAGCTCGATTCAAGTAGGTTCGACGCTGAGTTCTAGCCAAGTCAAGCTGATTTTTTGAGCTCAAAAATGAGTTCAATCCGAGTTCGAGCAAGCCTCAACTTGACTCGACTCGGATAAAATCCAGCTCGAATCGAACTTAGATTGAAATAGTTCAATGACTCGGTTACTTTGCCATTGATGTTGCTTACTAACTGTTTGATAAAATGACTCAACGAAATGTGACTGGTGGCAAGAAGGTTTGGCCGGTGGCAAGGAAGGTTTGGCTGGTGGCAATGAAGGTTTGGCTGGTGACAAGGAATGTATGTACATGAAACAAATACCTTTTTTCTCTTTATTTTTATTTTTTTTTGTTTTTATGTTATTTAGAAGGTATTTGAGAAAATACCTGTAAAACCATTGCTTTTATTTGTAAAACAGTGGGATTTTGAAGCTGCAGTTAAGGTGTTTATGGAAATGTCTTAATGGTGAACTCGGCTCGATCTTGGCTCGAACTCAGCCCAAGTTGGCCCGAGCTGCTGACCGAACCAAGCCAAGCTGGCCAATCAGGCTCGAGAACCGAGTTCGAGCTGAGGTCAACCACTGTTCGAGCCAAGTCGAGCTGGCCTCAGCTCGACTCAGTTTGACTCGATGTATACCCCTAGTTTAACCAATGTTAATTTTTAGGGTTGTTAATGGGCCTAAATTTTGAACTATTTCAAGCCAGGTTGTTAGGCTAGCTCTATTTAAAATTCTAGTTTTTCGGGCATGAACCTAGCCCATTGACACCCCTATCAATTTTGTTTCTTAAACTTAAAGTAGCTCATGTGTTCTAGTAGAATAAGTAGAGCCATGTCCTTGTATTTTTTGTTATTCTCCTTTATTGTGATCAGGTCTTGTAAACACAAAGTAACGGAACAATTAAAATATTTGGTTAATTTACTAACAAACAGTAAGTTCGATGGAAATGTAGAAACTCAAAGAATCCATAATAAATCAATATCAAAACATAATTTAGTTTTACAGATGTCATTAAGTATACGTATAGTCTAACAATCCATCAATACGTGAAACCATCTCATTTTATTTGGTATATATTGTAAAAGATATATAATCTAATGTTTCAATCATGTATTCTCCAACTGTTACTTGATTATTGTTACGGATTACTCCATGTAATGTGAACATGAGACAGAGTAAAGGATTATATTATGAAATGTAATTTACTTGGTAGAAAAGTAAAGTGATTATATTAAGGAATGTAATTAACTAGTAATTAAAGGGATAATTTAAAAGATAATGTTTAAGTTTGATTAGATTTGTGTGAGACTCATTTCTTGCTAAATTGCTCTTATTATTTATAGCTTTACCCTAGCCTTCAAGATGCTTCCCATGTTCTAATGGTTGCTATAACTGTTCATCACTATACGACCTTCTAGAGACTTCCTTGCCACTTATATTAGTAACCATGGCCTCCTTACTGACTCGACTATAATCCACTCGTCTGCTCAATCAAGCTCCTATATGAGTATCGGTCACTTAGTTTGTTTTCTTGATAACTATCGGCTGCTTGGTCAATCTCTTGAATGACTATTGATCGCTCAATTAACTACTTTTTTAACTTTTAAATTTATTTTAACTGTTCCATGTCTTGTCATTCTGTCAATTGTAATTACGTGAAATATTATACTTCACGTATCCTTAAAAATCTTTAGTCCACGATACCATTTCTTTGCTATAACATGTGTCTTTTCAATTAGTTTTCTAATAACAATAAAAAAATACAGTACAACAATGACATGAATTAACCATCTAAGCTATAAAAAAGTAGTTGCATCATCATCTAATTGGGCGTGGGGACGACAACATGTTATTGCAATGAACCAACAGTTAGATAAAATAGTTGCTTTGATACAATGTAAAGAAATAAATGAGTAAAAAATTCAAGGTTTTGTTGATAATTATTTCATCAAGTATAGGATGATATTTATACGTATTGGAAGTAGTTGTATATAACACAACTACTCACACGAGTGATAAAAATGTTATGTGCAGCACAACAATTTACAAGAAGGTAAAGAGTGTCCAAAACTTATTCGACCATGAGCATAGAGAGGAGAGTCCTCATCGATCCATTCTTCAACATGTGTCACATCCATGGGTTCATGGATCTTACAAGCTTATGTTAAGATGTGAGCCTAAAAGTAAAGTGGATGGAAAACTCAAGTGAATTATATGACTATCATTTTGGCATTTCATATCCCACTGTTTTGTATGGCATGGAATGAGGGCAGACCTTAGAGGGACGCGGATTGCCCACTAAAGTAGCAAGTAGCTTGGAAGGTGCTTTATGGGCCTTACCATGGTGTATGTGTTTTATCCGCTGTATTCATCCATGTTTCCAAATCAGTTTGGCACATCCAAATCTCATGTGCCACACCATATGAAATTATTGTGATTGAATGACCACCATTAAAACTTTTAGAAGTAACAAGTTTTAAATGAAATTGATATTTGTGCAGTCTTAGTGACTTGATCAATATGTTACAGTGAGCTTTAGAAAGTTTTTCATGGTGTGCGTTTAATTATCATTATTTTCTTATTGTGTGGTTTACTTGATATTTGAATCCATCTTATTTTTTAGCTCATTTCATAAATTGGTTTGAAAAAATAGATGGATGATCAATATGTTACAGTGAGCTTTAGAAAGTTTTTCATGGTGTGCGTTCATTTATCATTATTTTCTTATTGTGTGGTTTACTTGATATTTGAATCCATCTTATTTTTTAGCTCAATCCATAAATTGGTCTGAAAAAATAGATGGATAATATGGATAAAATGCATACATTATACGTTATGGTGGGGCCCAAAGTACACTGTCCAGTAGCAGGATTGCTACTGTCAGCGTCAGTAGGCAATCCGCGTGAGCTTTGGCTCACATGAACTCTGGTATAACGATTGCAGTTAAATCGATTCCATGGACCTCCGATTTTTCCGGGGACGACTGGCATTATTGTAATATTCTCCCGAAAGTCGGGTTACTTGTTCAAGGCAAATATGAAACTCGAAGAGATTCCGCTCTGTATCGTGATGGGCTAGAGCTGTTCTGCACCGTTCGATGAGTATGCCCGAAACAGAAGAGGAGATTGCCACGTCATGCACAGGTAAGCCACGTCGGACGTTTAATAGAATCTTCAAAAAGCTTGAAGTTGTCATTTTCTGCCGTCCCGTTTCGAATCTCTTCTGAGCTCGCGCGACCGGCCGTTGACTATGATGTCCTTGGTTCAACGGATTCGGTGCACGTCGGGTGCCATTTATTCCTTTATCAGCGGATCCTATGTCTACTTTGAATGTGGAGTTCCCAGAATCCGTACTGGTACTTCAAGAGATCCTGACCATCAATTTTCTTCTAACAAATGGATGGTTAAAAAAACTGATCAAAAGTCCCCATTCAACAAGCATGGAGAGAGATGGTTTAAGCTCATTCGACTAATATCTCTTTCCGATATAATCATTCACGGGGCTGATTGCAATACATGCAATGCTTAAGAAAATGCTGATCGGTGAAAGGATTGGTAAATTGGACATGGACTGCGTATTGATAGCGTCAGTACAAAGGTGGCGCTACTGATAGCGTCAGTTGTGCTCTGTGGGCCCACATGATATATTTGTTTTATCCAATCCGTCCATCTATTTTTCTAAATCATTATAGGGCATGATTTGAAAATTGAGGAGATCCAAGTACCCAGTCGACCACAACACAAGAAAACATAACAAATGAGATTGAATGCCAACCACTAACAATTTCCTACATCTCGCTGAAATGTTTTTTTCTCATCCAATCTGTTGATTAGGTCACGCTTGCATGTACGAAGGAAAAACACAAATATCAGCTTAATCCAAAACTTTTGAGGATCTTAAGAAGTTTTTAACGGTGAGTGTTTAATCAACACTATTTCATGCAGTGTGGTTCACGTCAGATTTGGATCTGCCTATTTTTGGGCTCATGCTATAAAAAAAAAAGTATGAAAAAAATGGATAATAGGTGTGGATCGGACACATACATGATGGGCCCACCGAGCACTGTACGCAATCCGCGTCCTAATAAACTGACAGGCCACTTCGAGAAACGGGACCGGGATTTTCTACCACACCTTTTCTATACGGTGCCTTAAAAACGCAAGCTCCGTGGGGTCCACAACGTTGTATATGTTAAATCCACTCCATCCATCAGGTTGAAGCAATTCTTTGAATGGTATATATAGGTTAGAAGCCGGATTTAAATCATATGGCAACATCAATGGAAACAATTTAAAATCTACGAAAATTGCTAAGCTCACACGTAAGTAGTGAACCTGGCTGAGTTTTTATTAGTGGGTCTAGAATACAGAATACAGGATAGAACTGATGGACGGAGTGGATTCTACCTATACAACATGGTAGACGCACATACTCGAGTGTGGCAGTGGATTCCAGTCTTCGAGAACGAGCCCATGTTTCAAACCTTGTTGGGCAGTTACTATAAAATGGGCCGATTGGGGCGATGTGGATGGCGGGACCCACTTAAGAAGTGGGCGCGGGCTAGGTGCGCCCACCTTAACCATATGTTGTATATCCAGTCTGTCCATCCATTTTTACAGTCTATTTTAGTATACAATCACAAAAGTTAAGGGACACGCCGAAACAAACCGTAATAATTGAATTCTCACCGTTGAAATCTTTTAAGGCCGACAGTAAGAAGATCTCCTTATTTCCCATCCCATCCATTGATAAGGTCAACAATAAGGGCCCGGTTGGCTGGGTGGATTGGAAGGGATTTAACGGTATTAGGGTGGATGGGTTGGATTTCTAGGTAATAATGGTGTTGTCAATGGATTATCTTCAGATCCATGGGATTGCTATATCCAGACGTTTTGGCACGCCCGGCCAATACGGGGATTAAACCTTCCCGTCCCTTCCAATCCCAAGTACCAAACATGTCCTGGGCAAATTCGATAAGAATAGAATAGATTAATTAGATGGAATTTAAAGGCAATGATGATGTTGTCAGTGGATTGTCTTGAGATCCATGGGATTGGGATCCAATCAATCACCGACTTTGTTTGGGTTGCCCGGCCATTTTAGGGATTCAACTTCAATCCCTTCTAATACCATCCAATCTCTTTCAATCCGACCGGCCAAGTGGATTGGAAGGTATTGAATGGTATTAAGGTGGATGACATGGATTTCTAGGTAATAATGGTGTTGTCAGTGGATTGTCTTTAGATCCATGGGATTGCTATATCTCTGGATTGTCTGAACCGTTTGGCACGCCGGCCAATCCAGGGATTAAACCATCCCATCCCTGCCAATCCCACAAACCAAATACATCCCGAGCAACTTTGAACGAATTAAGGTGGATTGGATTAGGGTAGATTGGATGAGATTTAAAGGTAATGATGGTGTTGTCAATGGATTGTCTTGAGATCCATGGGATTGGGATCCGATCACTGACTCTATTTGGGTCGCGCGGCCATTTTCAAGATTCAACTTCCAATCCCTTCCAATACCATCCAATCCTTTTCAATCCAACCGGCCAAACGGGTCAAATGACTAACTTGATCCAAAACTTTTATAACTTATAAAAAGCTTTTAATGATCATTCACCTCTTTTTTAAGTAGTCTGGTACACAAGAAATTTTTATGTCTTTTTAAGTTTTGGGATAACCTACTTAAATGAGTTGAAAAAAACGAATGAACGGCATGGATATAAAACCTATTCATTAAAGTAGGCCCTGCATAGTATGGTTAACACCCACTAAGCCGTTACTTGGTCAACAGCTAATCCTCTCTCTCGAAAACTAGATTAATATGGTCACAAGTGTCATCCATCAATTCGAACTGTTCAACTGGTGGGCCTCATTATGGAAGGATGATGTTTTTTTTTAAAAAAATCACATATTCAAAATGACCATAACCATCACTCATCTTTGTTTTCAAGCACTTAAATGTCGGCCATTTACTGTTTTTCTTTCCCACGGTCGATTTAAAGGCCACTGTTTAGATGGCTAGGATCATCCGATCTATGCCCTTCTGACTGTACGGCGTCGATCTCCCTCTCTTTGTTGTGATGGGGAGTCACGTCGACAATGTTATAAAATGTGGAAATGGTACGGAGTAGTTTGCACGCCCCACCATCACCTCTAATCAGGGCACACGTGCCAACCTGGCAAGCGTATAGGCATCTGATCAGTGCATAAAAGTGGCCACTCATCAGGACGACCACAGTCTGGTCAACTCATCAGGATTGCCATCCCTATCCAAAAGAATAGACTGCTTCCAAGTTAAAAAAATAAAAATAAAAATAGCCAGTGGTCCACATTGAATTGAATAACATGTGTGGCTATAATGAAGAGTAGGCTGTTAGATCAGTATTGTAGAATTGATGGGTCATTTATACATTAATAATGGAGGTCCAATACTATAATTTTAAATGTGCTTGTTTAGATAGACATTCTCTTCTTTTTTTTCTATTTCTTCACACAGTATTGAGATTTATCCACCTATGGATGCTTGAACCCTTGATCGGGTGTTGAAACTCTTAGAAATCTACCATCGAAAGACATTCTCAATACTATATAGCCAACGTATATCTTGATTTTCTGTATCTCACACCTCCACAGCAACCTCTTGATGAGAATAGGGTTTTTATCTCTTGTGTTGACAAAGGGATGTAGACATCTATGTATAGAAAACAGGGTTACAAGCTTACCTATCATGCTTCTCCCCTCTAAGATCTTCACACTGCATGTTTTCATATCTAGCTTAATAACTATGTATAGGAATTATGGTTCAAGCGTCCCGCCCCAAACTTATATATAATGATCACAACTGTGGTGGGGCATACTAAATCACTTAATATAAATAATCCAATGGTTTGATCTTAACCGTTGATCATATGTGGCTCACTTGATGGAGTCTTACATAGACTTGGTCTGGCCCAGCCCGTGTATGGTTATCTTCTCGATGGGACCCATCTTAAGCACTGCTCATGTCTCACACTAATGATACACAGGCAATTATTCGGTGTGTGTTATGGGCCTCAAAATTATTTTCCATCTTTAATAGTTGTCATATGGCCCAGACATTGCAACGGTGGAAATTTCATCACAATGTAATGCCTGTGCTGGGTCCACTGCCATCCATGGTTTAAAAATCAGCTTTGGTTTATCACATCATTCACCATCGGTATTGATCCGTATCACTGTCTGGCTGTTTTGGGCCAATACATACCATTTCGTTCATGGACAGTGCTGTATTGGGCGATACATACCGGTTTCAAACGTACTTTAAACCTTGTACCTAGTGCGAGATTGGTGTATAAACTCCACCATAATCTCTCCACCCGGTTATATCAGAATCACGTTTATAGCTGGATTCGGAACGAAAATTTCAACGTTGGTCCCTGACCGTCCGAGTAATGGAACATTAATGGAGAAAGAGATCAGTGTTGTAGCTTCACTAAACTCAGGTGGGCCCAAAAATCAGATTGAAATCCAGAACTTAGGTGGGCCACACCACGGGGAACCGTAGGGATGAGGACGCCCACCATAGAAACCTTTCCCAACCAATACGTTGATGAATCAGGCGAGGCCAGGGCTGACCTAAAACTCAGGTGTGCAACAACCATTGAATTTAGACACGATTCTACATTATTCCGGTGGTGGGACCCGCCAGAGTCTGGGGTTGAACTTATTCCTGTTTTGTGCGGTGAACATGAGGTGTGGCACTATACAGGTTGGTTGCCAGACGGTTGTACAGATCTCAAATGCAGTCGCTAGATGGGAAATTGCCCCCAACCATACTAGCTTACTTTCGGTGACTGAGAGCCATGTGTGTATAAATTTCATGAGATCCACCCTATCCATCAGGTGCATTTCCTCATGTCTACAGCAGACCCCAAAATTCATGATGATCTAACACTCACGTTGGCCACACCATAGGAAACAGTTGGGTAGGTCGCACTGTGGTGTTTATATGCCATCTAATCCATCTGATGTCCCTCTTCAGCACGAAAGAATTTACTAAAAAATTCCCAGCATCCCATAACTAAAGTAGGCCACTACGAGATTTAGAGGTTTTAGATATAATTTCATGAAATATCATATCGATGAGATTCATGCTAAAAATTATAGAGTAAGTTTCACACTGGCTGTCAACTTGACTCAACCCTCTTTTGTTGGGCGCCGCTTGGTGGATCCCCCGGGTGGGTGTGATTCTTGACCGTGGGGTTCACTATGATATATGTCAACCTGTCGGATAATCTCAAATTCCTGTTTCAGCTTCTTTCTCTCACTCTGTCTAACCAGCTCATTTCCAGCCTCGCTTTTCACATTAAAGGAAGAGAAACCTCTCCATTTTCAAAACACATTCTCTATAGGGTCGTAGTCCAAAAAAATGAAGTAGATCCAAATCTCAAGTGGACCATAATATAGGAAATAATAGTAATCAACTATTAAAAACTTCTTGTGGGCCACACAAAATTTTGATTAAGCTAATATTTGTTTCAAGTCTTTGTAACCTTATTAACAATTTGAATGACAAATAAACATTCCAGTGGCCCATATGAAGTTTTTAATGGTAGGGATTCAATTATGACTATTTCTTATGGTATGGTTCACCTTAGATTCGGATTTGCTTCAGTTTTGGATCATGCCCTAAATTAAGCTATTAAAATGGATGTACGATGTGCATTTAAGGCACATGCATCACAATTGGCCCCACAATTAGGGATCTATGACTTTCGTGGATCCCGAGATCCACCCAAACCATGGCTCCTTTAGCTTGGGCCAAGGATCAGCAACGAGAGCACAAAACTCTTACATGCACAGTGAGATAGACTATTACATAGGTTAATTACAATCTAACACTATCTCGTTGTGTATCAAATAGGCTAACTATATTCAAGAAATTAAAAATAATCAGTGAGTTCCTACAAATTGGTTCAAGCCAAAGGTTCTAAAAAGGTAAGGAAAAGACTTAAAAGTGTTTGATTTTTAAATTACAATAGTAAATGATTATTTACTTCTGTAATTGTGTGATGACTGTTATGGAGAAATCCAACTCGATGAATCAAGTTGGCTACCTACCTCGGAGCTCGGAAAAGAAACCTCAGAGGTGCATGACTGGTGAACAAGCAGGTTCGGGTCCACCCTCAGTCCGAGCTGAAGCTTGCCTCGGCTTCTAACTGTCTTGTTCGAGTACTTAACGAAAGAGTCATATCTGCACATTAGTCAAGGTTCAAGGCTCGGGGTCGGGAGTATCTTGGTTCTAGATCCAGATCCGATGCCAAGGCTATATGTGTACATTCCATATGCCAAACTAAGAAACTGTCTTACGCGGACACGACCGGATATCTCGCCCGCAGATGCGCTCCTCTAAGACATGATACGCTACATAATTCTTAAATTATGTTAGAAATCTCCATGATCACAGAATCCAATTGATTGAGTAAATCATGCCGAGATTAACGGACGCAGATCACTCGATACGTAGGTATAAATATGAGGGGACTCCATTGATACATGTACGCAACATCTCACATCCTCTCTCGACATTCAACTTAGACCCAGATTCCCTTGACCTAACTTAGGCATTGGAGGGTGTCTCCTTTGCTCACTCCTTGTATAAGGACAGGGTTCGTCGAAGGTTTACTGCATTGAGTGGAGGGTGATCCAAATTTTGACCTCAACAATGACATCACTTACATTTGACTATTGACTATAATGATGATTTTGATGCATGATTTATTTTACCTCAAATTACTTGAAAAAATGATAATTTTATAAGATGAAAACATAATGATTATAATTTACTTTACGTACTCCCCATACAAATGTATATCGTTGGCAATTTAAGAGTCATAATTCTTATTAAACAAATACTTGAAAATGATAATAATGACTTATTTACTTTGCATTTTATAAGATATTGGAAAATGAATTGAGTCAAAAAGGTAATGTTTGGACGTAGTATAAAAAGACCTTGATAACCTATAGTCTAATAGAAGGCCGGCCCTTGATTAGAGCAGAATGACTGAATAAGATTCATACATTTGACACCAATTGATTGGAATTCTGGACCCATTTAGCAAAGCAGTCAGGCTTGGACATGAGCAATTGTTGCATAAGCACAATCAAGAACTGCATCATTTCAAGCATAAGAGGCCATTGAAAAATCTACGAAACCCACAACGTCTCATATACCAAAGGGACAAGAAGCTTACATATATGAAGATACCAGAACTCCACATTGCAGAATGCATTTAGTCTATTTGAGTACATAGATGAACTTGGGGTCGAACCTCATGAGCCAGGGGTTAAGACCCACATCCTGCAGTGACGAGTTCATGGACCTAATGTCCCAGTTCTCCATTCCATCCTATCCATATACTTCAAGGACAATCTCACTTGGAAAGCTCTGGAGAGTGCAAAGGGAACACTGCTCTGTTCTGCCTGAACAACTGCGAGGAAGAATTCCCTATTTCTTGCAGCGGCAAGCGCTTCGGGATTGTCCCACATGAGCGGACTCCCCTCTTCTCATCCTTCTCTTCGTTTTTCTTGCCGCTTAGAGCATTCTCCTTCAAGCGGCATATCAAAACACGCTTCTCCTTCTCCTTTTGTAAATCTGATGATCTGCGTGCTGGATCTGTGTTCCGAATATCTGGTGGTGCTTTCGGTGAGGATCTGTTTTCAGGTTCGGTCCTCAACCTTTCCAGCTCGAGCTCAGTTCGAAGCTCGGAGATTTGCTTCTGCAATTGAGTTACCTTGTTCTCTGAGGAAATTGCTTTCTGTCTCCACTCATGCATCTGAAACGACATATACCGCACTCGGGAATGATTTTAAAGTCGAAAATGAAATGAAGGGAAATGATCAGTCCAGAGTCATAGAGAAATCTTTCAGTGAGGAAATCTTATCACTTTTCAATCTTAATAAGATGCCCATCAGGTGTGGGGACCACAACCACTACCCAATAATCCAATAAGATTGGACAGCTGTGAAAATTTCAGACCTTTTGTGAGGGACAACTAGACCTAACCTGCTTCTGAGGCAGGTTTGGCTAAGCAAAATGGGAAGCAGGTGAGGCTACAGCTAGAAAGTTGGCCTATTTAGGTTTGGGTGGAACAGTACCCAACCTGACCAGCGCATATATTTTACCATTGGCTTGTCAAGATCGACCGTGGATGAAAAATGCCTAGACGGTTAAAAAAAGAAATAAAACAACGGTCTTGTGGTGGGCCTACCAGATCCTGTCAACTTTTTGCTGGCTGGGATGTTCTCTAAAGCATCCAGTCCAACCGGTTGGACCACAAAGTTACCATCCACCCACTAACCCCTAAAATTTTCTGTGAGTTGGACATCTAAACCTTTAATAAATGGTCCCCACATGAGGATTTCCTTGTATAAAATTCAGCCACACGTATAAATTGAGTGGACCCTACTAGTATTGTGCTATTTATTAATGGCTAGGCATCTTTTTCTGTAGCCTGGCGCACCTGATGAGTAAATAGGGTTGGTTTTTGGTTTTTACAATATCTGATTTTTCTGGTGGACTGTTTACCTGTGGTCCAACCGGTTGGGAGTTGGGACTTCAGAACTTGTTTACATCTGACTGCAGGACCCACCGTGATGTATGTGCCTTATATCCACACCGTTCAGCCGTTTTGAAAACTCATTTTAGTAAACGATAAAAAAATGAAGCAGATCTATAGCTCAGGTGGACCATACTGCAGGAAACACTGGCAATCAATCAGTAAAAACTTCTCGTGAGCCACAAACGTTTTGGATCAAACTGATATTTGAGTATTCTCTTCATGTAAGTTTTTCTGACCTTATCAATAGGTTAGATGGCAAATAAACATTTCTGTGAGCCCCATGAAACTTTTAATGGTAGGATTCAATCTCGACTGTTTCCTGCAGTATGGTCCACATAAGCTTTGGATCTACTTTATTTTTGGACTCATGCCCTAAAATGATCTGTCAAAATGGATGAATGGTGTGGATGTAAGAAACATACATCACAGTGGGCCCCACAGGGTCGATCCAACCATTATTATACGCTCCCCACGAGAATATGGAGTTTTTCCGTTGTTTCTTCGTCGTTTTTCTATGCTGGGCCTCACTTGTGTGTGAGCATCTCTTTCTGCACGCGCGCGAAATAAGGGAAAGAGTGATTGGAGATCTTACAGCAATTTGGAGGGTTTGGAGTTTGTCGTCGGATTCGAGGGCCCGATCTTCCCAAAAGTCCCTGGAAGCCTGCAATTCCTCCATCTCCTCTCTCACTTTCCCAAGCATTCCTTGCATCTCAGACCACTGCTCTGTCTCTGCTCGCACGTCCTCCACAATCTTCCTCAATGTCGCCTTACACTGCCCCGAGCACGTTTCCTGCTCGACCACGATACCTGGTTCAGTACAGAAAGCGGCACCACCCTAAAATGGAGCGATCGGGAATGACCACCGCAAGTGATCGATCCTCAATACTGTGGAAGTTATGGCAGTTTATTTGCATGGAACCCACCGGATAATCCGCTTAGCAAAAGATCCGTTGGGTAATCCAGTAATTCGTTTAAAGAGGCACTCAGATAAAAGCTTCGATACTCTGACAAATAAGAATCATTTGATCATCGATATTTTATATCGACGGTCAAGATCACTTATAAAAAATAGGTCCAATCAATAATTTTATCAATCTAATTGTCAGGCCTATCATGAATTGCTCCGACAGCAATGGAGCATTTCTCGCCTTTACTTGATAATTAAACTAATAATTAATGCTAGTGTACACGCCACACATTTGCCAGCACTGCACACGTGCAAGATCTAATCCATCCACCAGGTAGGCCAGTCCTTTTACATATTCCCAGTTGGAAACCGGTGGATGGGTCAGACAAATTCAAAGACGTTAATCAGAGCCGTACATTTCTTTTGCAAACTATGGCCCACCTGACAAGTGGATAAACCCGATTCTTGGACTAGGATACCAATATTATGGTGCTGTTCTGATGGATGGATTGGATACTGGAATTATCATGCCATGGTGGCACATGTGTGTCATGTACGTGAGCTTTATTGCACACGTGAATAGGCTTAGCAAAGCTCATATACGTAATACCATAATTATAGTATTTTATTAGTATATTTAATTACTATTACAGCTATTATTACTTTATGTAAGTTTGATTAGTTAATTAGCTTTTGATTTACAGAATAATTACCATTATAATATCTTGTGTGTGCGGTGACTGACTGCCATTACTTACGAGCCGCGACTTTCCTGTAACTCTGTGTCTTGGAGTTCGTGCAATGCAAAGCTCTATTGGGCCCGCCGCTATTTCCATGTGAAATCCATTCCGTTCATCAGTTTCAAAGGCTTATATGCTAATGAAGAGCTCAAAAATAGGCAGATTCAAACTCAGGTGGGCCACATCAAAAGAAACATTAGGAATGGCAGGCGTTTAATCCCCACTGTTTCTCAAATGATCCAAACGGTCGGATCAAAATTCGGCACCCAATCTATTGACCATCACTATCTAAGCTAGGGCCCACATGACGGATGGGTACGGATTACAGCACATTGCTCGTCCACGCCTAGAGATAAAGACATCTCTCAAACCCGGCACGGGTTAAAGGAGGCAGGTGTAGCAGCAGTGGCAGGCAACAGCCGGTCCATCCATGCGCATCTTAGCGGCAAACGGACTAAAATGCGCCCAGAGCGAGCATTTACTCCGGCGCCGGGAGCTTTCAAAAACGGATTCCGCGCTGCTCGCCAGCTGGGAATTACGGCTTCGCAGAGTACTAAACAAGTACCCTGCCATAAACACCCTAGCGCATTTTAGCAAATTCATCTAATCCATTTCCATTATTATTAAAGAAGGACCGAATGTTGGAAGTCCCCGTCAGTACGGCGCCAACCAAAGTTCGTCTGAGACCCGCGGCTTACCATTTAATCCCCATTTTCGTTCTTTCTCATGTAGGATGACCCGCATGTGTCACCTCACTGGGCCCCACTTACTGAAAAAGGTTGATCCGAACCGTCCATATTATGGGTGCTAATCTATAAAAGACACCATGCCCAACTTATGCTTAACGGTGATTCTGAGCATCCTACTGAAAATATCATTTTCAATGGTCCGCATACAAGTTCAGAAATCAAAGGTCAGGATCTTATTTGATCGTGATTATTGCATTGTGGATCATTTTTGTAGCCACCGAGAAGATGGACAGTTCATATTACTATCTCAGCACGTGGGAAGTGGACCTCAAGGAGCGACACATGCTGGTAATCCTGATTCGTGATACAGAGAGCTCTTTTTAATTTTGGTATCTTGCCTGTTGTCGTTTTGCAGCTTCCGGAAATTCGATTCTCCTGGAAGAGGAAGCAGAGCTGGCGGCCGAACTGCTACACGAGAGCATTGAAGAACCGTACTCCTCCATCCTCTCCAACATCCCTTTCGACAGTCCTTCCATTTTCCTCCGCAGCATTTCGACCTTCAATGAAAGAAAAAAGGAAAAAGAATAAAAAGAGAGAGTAGAGAAAAGGGGTGGATCTTTCAAAATCTGGGGTCACAAAATATCATTTCCAAAAGAAAATCGGAATCCAATAACAGAGAGGAATCAGAAGCATTCTAAGAACGGAAAACAGAAGAAGAAGAATGGAAAAAGTAAGCAACGGAGCGGAAAGTGGAAGCTTCGAGAATGTATTCTTTTCTTACATCTGCGAACCGGATTTTCCGATCCGTTACGAAAGTCTTCTCGAGTCTGCAAGAGCTCTCGATTCTCAGACTCGCCTCCGCCATTTCTCTTATCTCCCTCACGCATCTCTTTTCTTCTGCGACGCCTTCGATCTTCTCGAGCCGTCGACGGAGAACCGACGCCTGCCTGTCGAAATTGCCACATTTTCGATGCTCGAATCTAACTCCAGAGCTTCTCTGCAGCTCCTCCAGCTTCTCTTCTAGATCCTCGATCTCCTCTTCCAGCAGTAGACCAAGATCTTTCTCGTCGTAGATCTTCTTCCGCCCCTAAAATCCAAGAAAAAACAAGACGATTTACACAATCCGTTACGGAATCCAACGGAAAAAGGGAATAAAATGGAAAACCCGGCACGAACCGAGACAAGTGTTTCTACAGCGCATTGCAAGGTCCTTTCCGTCTGCAACCGATTCCGTTCCAGCTTCTTCAGAGCGATCTCTCTTTCCATCCGCAGGAAATTGCATTCCGCTCGGAGGAACTCTGCCTGGAACCTCCACTTCTCCTCTTCGAAATCGGCATCGTTCCGGCGATTTTCTTCACCGTTTCCGACTCGGTCTCTCCGTTCTGAGTCTGCAGAGTTGAAGAGAACGATCGGAACCGTGCGAGCGAAGATGCGTTCCTGGTCGAAGAGCGCTTCGAGCTTTCCTCGCCTGTCGCGGTGGGAATCCGGCTCAATGAAAGCCGGTTTTAGAGCCGACGGTTTGGCCGTTTTGGAGCGTCTGGTCCGTCTCGGGAGGTGGAGGATTCTAGGGCTTGGAGGAGGAGGCGGATGCCATTTCGGTTTTCTTACAGACATTTTCTCTTTCTTCTCTTCCCTTGTCCTTATCCTTCTTCCTTCTGTTAGGATTTTAAATGGAGAAAATGAGGTTTGGGGATTTTGATGGATTTGAAATGATGGTGGTTTTGTTAACGGATAGGAGAGGGGCAGAGATGGGATAGGAGAAAAGAGATCGAAGGACGCAGGCGTGCTTCTCGTTTTCTGTAAAAGGAGATTTAAATGAGCTTTCCTTTTTATTTTATTTTTTTGAAAATTTGAAGACGGTTTTGGACTAAAATGCCCCCGAGTTTTCAAACAATGGCTAAAACAAGATGAAATGATGAATATTCGCAGGGTTGGTGGTCTGTCTTTGGTGTAAATTAGGTGGGAGTCGATGTTCTATCGCCGCCGTACACGTAGCGAACACGCTAGGAAATTGAGATTCTTGTTCTGGTGGGCCACCCTCTGTAACGGTCATTCCCAGGAATGGAACCCCATTGGATATGGTTTCACCATCCAATCAGTGGACTGCGGAAGGAATGGTTAGATCAACTGTTTACATTTAGCCAGCAAAACCAACCGAGGTCGAGCTTGTGGGCCCCACCGCGATGGGTGTCGTACATCCACACCCTGCATTTGGTGGGTCTAGGCTACAGGATGTCCCAAAAATCAGCTCTATCCGGAGTACAGGTTGGTGACACCATCTGAAACCAGGGAAATCATGCCTGAAACGTCTAAATACAATCTTCGGAGATGGCCTTAAATTTAGTGTGAACCCTTGAATCAAGTGGGACACACAATGGATAACCTCTTCAGTGGATTGAGATAATATTTACACAAGGAGACGGTCATGTTGGGCCCACCTATTCAACGAGTTGGATGTTGCACGGACAGGACAACGAAGTTATCCAATGGATGGATGGCAACTTATTATCCAACCGGTTGGAATTGAGCATTGTTGTAAGAAAGGTTGCAACGTTTGCTAAATCATGTTTAATCTAATATATTCATTCAGTTCAGCTCAATCATATAAATACCCTTGTTTTACCTGATCCCAACCCAAATCCCAGTCCAAACTAGGGGTGTACACAAACCGAGTTAGCTTGCTCCACTCAGCTTGAAAAAGCTTGATAAGATTCAGTTCGAAGGTGAGTTTGATCCGAGCCCAGCTGATTTTTTTGAGCTTGAAAAAATTTCAAGTGATAACAAGTAGCATTAAAGTTATTTATGAAGGTATTTAGCTGCTTATAAGTTGAGTTGTGGATTCAACCAGATTCAAGTGATAACAAGTAGAACTAAAGTTATTTTTGAAGACAACTTATACTGTAACATTTCGGATTTTTGTCAACATGGGATTAGACGTCCTTAGGCAATGGATCAACCAAAACATCTTGGTAACCACTCAGAACCCAATTCCATAGCCAAAGAAATCACTTAGGATTAATTCCTTTAAAAATTAAATGTAAGTTAGCTAGCGCTACGCTGGAGTAGCTGTGAAATTGTCCCTGATCGCTTTAAATACGTTCTACAAGACCTAAAACTTGTAGAATCCATTACGCTATAATATCCTGAAACCTGGGATCAAACTCTAAACCGGTTTGTTCTCAAGAACCTTTTGAAACTTTATTTTGGATCTAGACCGCGCGTCGAAAGTCCGATATCTACCATCTTAGACTGTTATAACCGCTTGGCTGGACTTGACAATCGCTTCGAAAATCAAGCCCAACCGACGTTTAGAGGCTATTTCATTGAGCCTGGAGTGAAGAGAGTGAGAAAAGGGTTAGATTTGAAAATTTTAATTCAAATCTGGCACGTGACTTGGCGCGTTATTATTAAGTGTTCTGACCGTCAGAATTCAGCCAAATTACACCCTCAGATCAGAAAAAATTTTCCTTTCATATCACGAGACTTGTAGACCTGATATAGGTGCGATGACCGCTGAACTGAAACTAGACCGCCACGTGCGATATGGGAACTCTACCGGTTTAAAAACTTGATGTGTGCTAGATCCAGTATGCATGAGCTTAAGTTCGACCGAGTTTGGCCAGGGGACCTCCAGAAATGCTCTTTTGGACCAGAACAACCCCGATTTGGTTATACAAAAGTAAACCTTGTTCCCAAGTCTAATTTAGGAAGGTTTTGGGCTATATAAGGGCCTTAAACTCTCTCATTTCTCTCCCATCCGAATTTGGTTAAAACCCTATATTGAGAGAGAGAAAAAGTGAGAGATTGTGAGAGAGTGTGGAAGAGATTCTCCTGCCACTTGCTGCAGCTATTTCACGTACCGAAGCACCGCATTCAGATTTCTTTTTCGGTAATTCCAACGCACTTCTAGGTAAGGAAAACCTTCAACACTTGCTGATTTAAGCTTCCGTCAATTTCAATAGCGAAGTAGCTTATACATCTTGTGTATTAGGTTGCCTGATTGCCGTACACGAAGCGTATACGCTCCGTTCGAATCGATACACCTCTAGGAAAAAAGGTGCGGATTTTAGACGCTTTGATTGGTTGTTTTCAATGCTTTCAATGTCATTTAATAGTAGATTATTGACGGCAACGACGTTTGACATGTACAACATGCTGTCCGTTTCCTGTTTCGTAAACGTAGGAAAAATATGAGATTTAGGGCATTTTAGTCATTTGTAGGAATTACTGTATACATTCATATTTTGCTGAAATGGTTGACATGGCTTTTTGTCGCATTAGGATATTAAGAATGCGTGCATAATCCGTTTGGCGAAGAGATTCGTCCAAATGCGTACTTTGAGTCGACATACACTATGTAGACTTAAGTGTGTAGACTAAGTGTTTGAATAAATGTTTGTATTAGTATGTATTGAGTATATGGTGTTGTGAAATAGTTTTGAGATTAAATTCTCAAGTAATACGCTGATGTAAATGATTTTCATCATGTTGGCTAAGTATGGATTTCATTGTATGTATGAAATGCATGTGTTGAATGAATTGCTTAAGTGGTATGTTATAACATGCGATAACATGCTTATATTGTTGTATTTCATTTTCATTACTCCTATATGATTGATGATGTCGATTCACAAATATTTGGGGCTATACTTAGTCCAGACAGTCGGTAACAGAGAAAATTCGTGGCTGGCTTATATCTGCTACGAAGGACGCGTCGATGAACGCGAGTCGTGTTTGGAGTTGGGGGCAGTGGTTAGGTCACGCGAAGTGTTTCACGCACTTCATGTCGTTCGACTTGCGATGCGTCCGTGCTAGTCGAGACCGTCAAGTAACCCGACTGACCGTTGATTGTTTACCCTGTATGAATCATAACTGCTTGAACCTAGGGTACTGAACTTACCATTGTAAACCCTGTCAACCATGGTACCTTGATCCATAAAGACTCATGAGCCGGGCATGGTGGTATGGGACACCGTGGTCGAGCTGTCGGCCTACGCTGGGGCCACAAACCTCCCCGTAGTGACCAGTGAGCACCCTACTCTGATCAGATTATGGTGGTATGGGACACTATATTCTTGCTGTCGACCTACACTGATCAGGTGACGAGCCCTTTGTAGTGACTTTGAGTTTATCCTGACACCGCATGGGAGCGACGAGTCCTGATGTAGTCTTAAGGATATAATAGGCCTGTATTGATAAGGTGATGGGGGAGAGAAGTAACGAGTGCATGTAACAGTCCTGACAGCCCTTGCAGCGACCTATAAATATAACATCGTATGAGATCACTAGGAGTAACGACCCTAGACAGGATCTATGTTGGGATTGATATAAGGAAGGTACCTTAGTTTTCCAATATTTCTGTATGAAAAGGACTAATAATAACTTGGTAATCATATCACCATCACATTACATGTGCCTGGAAGATGTGGAGCACTGTGGGAAGAAAGCATGCCGCGGGCGTAAGATGGTGCCGTATGAGGGAGATCGTCGGTGAGGGCATCCATCATGTCACGTCATATTGCATTAACAACAGTATTTATGAATGTTTGAGTTATTGCTTTACTATTATCGCATGATTGATTTGAGAATATGCTAATCTTTACTCTCTTATCCCACTGAGTTGATCACTCACTCCCACGTTAAGGGACGGTGTTTCCGGACACCTACCAGTCTTTATTCTGATTGCAGATGATGGCACGACCCGCGAGGCGGAGCCAGACTTGATGATGATGAGGAGGATCCCTCCTTTATGCGTGTTCTGATCGACGGGATTATAGGGAGGTTGATTAGATGCCATGACACTTGTCATTTTATATTTTCAGAGCACTCATGTATATTCTTTCTTTGTATTTTGAGGTATACATGTATATGTTTAACCTGGTAACATGTTCACACTCTGGAGACTTACAATCAATTATACATTATATGTATGTATCACAGTCTTCCGCTTGCTAATTTAACTGTCTCTGGAGTATGATATGCTGTTCTAGCTTAATCCCACTCATGTTTAATACATTAACATAGACAACATTCAATCATACACATTTATGTTGTATAAATGATGTTCTGTAACTCGGGAGTAAAATTTTTACTCAACCCCCGATTTCGGGATGTCACATATACAAAAATATAGAAAATAGAAGAAGGATCACCACATTATCTTTATAAACTTAGATAAGTATATAGGTAAGGTCCTTAAATAGTTTGTGTGTGTTGGAAAGGAAATGAGCTTTGTAATGGAAAGATCCAAGCCCATGGCAAAACGTTAATCGGACTTGAAGTCCGAGCTGAGGCGCCCAAGGCATGATCCATCTAATCAAGACTACCGAACGTCTTCGAGTCAAAGCCAGCTCAGAGTTGGTCCTAATTGTCAGATCAGATAACCCGCTACCCCCCAACTCCAAGGCGCTCAAGTCAGTCAGATCGGATTCAGTATGACTGGTCGGATGGCGCCTTACTCGGAGCGTTCTTTGATATGGCCTGGCAATCCGAGCCGAGCAGACCTTCTGACGTGCGTATCCCACTCGCTAAACATGGAAACTACCATAACCAAACGTGGCCGATAACTTCGCTCGCAGATGTGCACGATCCGCCAGATACGTTGCGCAATCAATAGATTGCGGGCAGTATTTCCATGATCCCAGAATCCCTATGATCGTGCCGAGATCATTGGATCCAGACCGCCCCACAGGCAAGTATAAATAGCCCGCATTGCTATGTCTACAGGTACGTAAAATTGAGCTCTCCTCTACACTCGACATAGACCCTGATTCACTTGTCCTGACTTAGGCATCGGAGGGTCCCCCGGCTTAGCCAGGGTCACCTTTGCCTCTTCTCTTGGTGCAAGCTTAAAGGATGGCACGCAGAGGATCTTGAAAGCATGGAGGGAGGGCCGACCAGATTTTTGCATCAACCTTTTTTGGCGCTGTCTGTGGGAACCTGAAACTAGAAGTCAGGTTCTCATTCACCTAAGCAATGGCGAGGAAGAAGAAAGTTATAGTGGTAGAACTGGTACCAAGCGAGCAGGTTCGGTCATCATGAACACTTCATGTCGAGTCCGCATCAAGACCTTCTCAACGTTCTCGTAACCGGTCGGGTAAATACTGGGCCATGCAGAACGAGATTCAGGTCCTACACGCCGAGATCAACAAGATGAAGCAGCAGAGGGAACCAGAGCCACGTCCAGTTCAGGAACAGCCTGTTCTCGAACCGGTGGGACTCTTCGTGGAGACCCGCTCAGCGCCAAGGAGTGTAAGACCTGAATCCCCCCAGCATTCAAGGGTGCCACGTTCAGGACAGAACTCTCCTGCGGTGCATGGCGAGGGATCCGCGCGGAATGTTACTATCCGGGTTCCCACAACTGTTCATTCCGCTACATCCGCTCTACCGCCCACGGACCTCCTACATCATTTAGAACGGAGGAGAGAAGGAAAAATATCCGAGGGCGAGGATACCCCAAAGGTCGTCATGGAAAATAGGGACTCATGGGAGGCACGATTTGTAGAGTTGAAGGACAAGTTCCTGACATTGAAGAAGAAGCAACAACAATCTATAATTTCAGCCACGATCTAAGCGATGATGGAAGAGACCGAGCCTCCCTTCACTTCGACCATCATAGCTGAAGTGATACCGCAGAGGTTTCGGATGCCTCCCGTCATCCAGTATTTAGGGTCTGGTGATCCATCCGAACACCTGGAGTCCTACCGATCGTGGATGCAGATCTAGACTGCAACGGACGCAATGATGTGTAGGGGGTTTTCTATCACCCTCACGGGATCCGCTAGAATTTGGTATCTCCAGCTCAAGCCAAACTCTGTGGACTCCTTCGCAGAGCTAAGCCAACTATTCCTTACACAATTTGTAAGTGGTAAGAGAAGTCGAAAACCTAACACCCACCTGCTTATCACCAAGCAGTCTCCGAAGGAGTCGTTGAAAGACTACATCGCCCGTTTCAATGAAGTGGCATTGCATGTCGAAGACTATGATGACAAGATGGCTCTCGCTGCAATCCTATGCAGACTGAAGGAAGAAAAGTTCGTCTTCTCCATCGGTAAAAATCTCCCGAAAATGTTAGCGGACTTCATGGCGAAGGCTCAAAAGTATACCAACGCCGAGGAGTTCACTAACACCCGTAAAGGACTACAAGTCGCTGACTCGACAAACAAAGGGAAGAGGCCAAGGAACGAAGACTCACAGCCAAACGGTAAAGGGACTGATGACCACGCTCCTCGCGATCATCGACCGAACCGTAGGCCGGAGAAAAATTTCGTTCCTATACTCCTCTCAACACATCTGCCGAGCAGATTCTGCTAGATATCCGAGGAGACAGGCTATTTAATTGGCCGGTCTGCATGAGGGCTGCCCCGAGCAACGGGACAAACGAAAATTCTGCCGCTTCCACCGAGATCATGGCCATAACACGGATGACTGCGTGGACCTGAAAGATGAGATTGAGTCCCTTATCCGTAAGGGACATCTGCGTCGTTACACCAAAATAGAAAGATCTGCTTAGAGAGAGGAGTAGCCACCGAAAGAGCCAAACAACCCCCCAGAGAAATCCTCCGAAATTCGCACCATCTTCGGGGGATCAGCTGGGGGAGGGGATTCAAACAGGGCTCGAAAAGCCCATTCTCGAAAATTCGAGTCGAAGCATCACGTTCACCTGACGGAATGTCCCAGCAAGGAACTACGAGTCGCTCCGTGCAACCTTCTCGGAAGACGATGCGCGCAAAATCTAGCATCCACACGATGACGCACTAGTGGTTACCATGACCATAGTGAATCATAAGATGTTCCGTATTCTAGTTGACACCGGGAGTTTGGCTGATGTCATGTATTCCGAGGCGTTCGAAAGAATGGAAATTTCACGGTCTCGGCTCCGACCCGTGAAGACTCCCTTGCATGGCTTTATCGGAGAGAGAGTAATCTCCGAAGGAGCTATCTTCCTCCACTAACAGTGGAAAAAGGGCAACATCAATTTACGCTTCTGGTGGACTTTTTGGTTGTCAATGTTCCATCTGTCCACAATGTAATCCTGTGTCGACCCTCCCTCAATGCAATGAGAGCGGTCGTCTCAACTTACCATCTGATGATGAAGTTCCCAGCCGAGGGAAGGATCGACTATCTCCGAGGCGATCAACGCGAGGTCCGAAGATGTTATGATATAGCGATTAGGAAAGGAGCCGCTAAACAGGCTCTCGTCGTGGACGCCTTGGATCCTCGAAGACTAGCAGAAAATTCATCAGTCGAGGATTTGGAAAAAGTTTCCCTCGATGAATTAGACCCGGGTAAGACTGTACAGCTTGGGTCCTCATTGAATTCTGAGCGGAGGAACGAACTACTAGCCTTCTTGAGGCAGCTTCGAGATGTCTTCGCATGGTCGCATGTGGATATGCCGAGAATCTCTCATGACGTACTGGTTTACAGGTTGAACGTGGACCCAGATCATAAGCCGGTCAAGCAAAAGAGAAGGCCGTTTGACGCCGAACGATATGAAGCCATTGCCGAGGAGGTCTCCCTCCTGCTCGATGCGGACTTCATAGAAGAAGTGTAATACCCCGATTGGATAGCAAATGTTGTGCTCGTCAGGAAGTCCAACGGGAAGTGGCGGGTCTGTGTAGACTACTCCGATCTGAATAAATCATGCCCTAAAGATAGCTTCTCGTTGCCTCGGATCGACCAACTAGTGGACAGCACAGCCGGGCATGAGCTGCTCTCGTTCCTGGATGCTTATTCCGGGTATAATCAGATTGCTATGTATCCCTCAGACAGGCAGAAGACGACCTTTGTCACGGACAGAGGACTCTACTGTAACCGGGTCATGTCATTCGGCCTGAAAAACGCTGGGGCAACATACCAGAGGTTGGTAAATCAGATGTTCTCCAAACAGATTGGGCGCACCATGGAGGTGTACGTGGACGACATGATAGTAAAAAGTATAAAAGCCTCTGACCACCTTGCAAACCTCGAAGGAACGTTCAACGTCCTCCGAGAGTATCAAGTGAAGCTTAACCCTGCCAAGTGTGCGTTCGGAGTTGGGTCAGGGAAGTTCCTTGGTTTTCAAGTTAGCCAGCAAGAGATCGAGGCCAACCCGGATAAAATCAAGGCCCTCCTCGACATAAACTCGCCTCAGACCCTTAAGGAGATACAGTGTCTCACAGGAAGAGTTGCCACCCTCGGACGCTTCATATCCAGGGCTATAGATAAATGCTTTCCCTTCTTCCAGCAGCTGAAGGACCATAAGAAGGCGGAGTGGACGCCAGAGTGCGAGCAAGCCTTTCAGCAGTTGAAACAGTACTTGGGTTCACCGCCTTTATTTTCTAAGCCAGAAGAAGGGGAACCCTTGTTCCTCTATCTCGCAGTCTCGACTTCAGCTGTCAGTTCGGCTTTGATCAGAGAGGTCGGAAGCAAGTAGTACCCTATGTACTACGTAAGCAAAGTCATGGTACCAGCTGAAACAAGGAACCAGTCCTTGGAAAAACTGGAGCTCCGCCTCGTCGTAGCGGCCAGAAGACTGCGGCCATATTTCTAAGCCCACTCCATAGTTGTGTTAACGGACTCTCCTCTGAGGCAGGTCCTCTAGAGGCCTGAAGTGTCAGGTCAGATCACCAAGTGGGCCATGGAGCTCGGAGAATTCGACATTCTGTTCCGACCTAGGGTAGCAGTCAAGGGTCAAGCGGTAGCCGACTTCATCGCCGAGTTCACGGCTCCGAGTAAGGAACAGATCAGTACAAAAGTTGAGATGACGCCTCCCATCCCATTGAGCGACCAAGAGGCAGTGTCGGATCCGGGATGGGTCCTTTATGTTGATGAGTCTTCCAACGTTAAAGGGGCAGGAGCCGGGGTTATCTTAGTCGCCCCTGATTCAACGACAATCTAATACGCAATCAGACTCGGATTTAAAGCTTCAAACAATGAGGCCGAGTATGAAGCGTTGTTAGTTGGGCTCAGGCTGTTAACGAGACTAAGTATTCAGACCCTTCAAGTCCTCTGCGACTCACAGCTGGTGGTAAACCACATCTCATCGGAGTACGAAGCCAAAGAGGTCAGAATGATCGCTTACCTCGAAGAAGCGAGGAAATTAATCGAGAAGTTTTGGAGATATACTATCCGACAGATCCCTAGAGTCGAGAACTCCTGGGCTGATGCCCTAGCAAGACTCGCCTCAGCCTCTAAGGAAAAAATATCGTGTTTTATTCCCGTCGAGTTTATTGAGCATCCAAGTATTGGTCAGTCGGAGAAGGTCAACCCCGTCCAGTCCATTCCTAGTTGGATGGACCCGATTTTCAATTATTTGTCGTTCGGTGAAATCTCCGCAGACAAGTTAGAGGCAAGGTGACTCAAAGTCAGGGCAGCTCGGTACGTCGTGTTGGACGGAGTGCTATACAAGAAAGGGCATTCTCAGTCTTACCTCAGATGCCTCCGACCGGACGAGGCCGATTACGTGATTCGAGAAATTCATGAGGAAATTTGCGGGAACCATTCTGGCAGCTGAGCCCTCGCCCTGAAGATACTTCGTCAAGGGTATTTCTGGCCCACTCTTAAGCAGGATTCAAAGGACTTTGTTCGGAAGTGCGAAAAGTGTCAGCGCTTCGCGGCTGTGTCGAGGCAACCGGTAGAAGAAATAACCCCCATTAGCGGGCTCTGGCCATTCGCCCAATGAGGAAACGACATCATCGGTCCTTTGCCTACATGGAAGGGACATGTCAAGTTTGCCATAGTTGTGGTTGACTATTTCACTAAGTGGGCCGAGGCCGAGCCAGTTGCCAAGATCACCGAGCAGAAAGTGATCGAATTTGTGTGGAAAAATATCATCTGTAGGTTCAGAATCTCACATAACATCGTTTCTGACAACGGTCAGCAGTTCGATAATGATAAGTTCCGCGGTGTGTGCAGAAGACTTGGCATTTTGAACGCCTATTCATCGCCTCGACACCCACAATCAAACGGGCAGGTTGAAGCCGTCAACAAAATCATCAAGTATCACCTCAAGACAAAACTCAAAAAAGTAAAGAGAAGCTGGGTCGAAGAGCTCCCCCTCGTCCTCTGGGCCTACAGGACCACAACCCAGACTTCGACGGGTGAAACTCTATTTTCGTTATCCTATGACTCGGAGGTAATGGTGCCAGTAGAAATTGGACTCCCTACGATGCGGGTTAGAAGCTTCAAAGAAAATCAGAACTCCAAGCAGATCGCTGCTAATATGGATTTGCTCGAAGAACTCAAAGAGGTTTTCAAGCTCCGAATGACGGCTCGGCACCAACAGGTAGCGTGCTTCTACAATTCAAAGGTCAAAGTCAGGCGCTTCCGACCAGGGGACTTGGTCCTCCGACGGGTCTTACAGAACACGGTTGAGCCGGAGGTAGGAGCACTCAGACCCAACTGGGAAGGACCATATCGTGTGTTCAGATCTACCAAACCGGGCTCGTACCACCTGGAGGACCTCGAAGGCCGCCAGCTCCCTCATCCCTGGAATACTGAACATCTGAAGACGTACTACCCATGAGGAACTAGCCTTTAAGGCTCATAATAAAGTGTCTCCAAGCGACTACCCTTTAAGGCTCTTAATAAAAATTCTAATTCGGCTTCGGATGTTTACTCAACTGTCTTGGTTAGTACGACTATGAACTAATAGTCCGACCCCCCTACAAAGATCGACAAGGCATCCCTTTGGGGGAAAAAGCCTAATCATAAACCGATTCTCCAGTGGAGTATTCGGCTCGACATATGATAATGAAAAGCTCTCGCCCGAAGAGCGACGAACGGAGCACTCCAAAAGATCGTATCCAACTAAGACGTGGGCCGAAAACAAATTAAGCAACAAACAAGGGACTAGGCCCGTAAAAAGAAATCAGCTCAACAGCAGCTCACAGTAAGTTGACACAATGTAAAAAAAATACTTTTCATTGAATCCCCTCGGAGGGGCAAAAGTACATTGGTTAAGATACATCGATGGTTTCAAAAAAAAAAATAACCAAAACGATAAAACATCTTCAAGCTGGAGGAGGAGCTTGGCCGTCAGGGACTTGGTCCGAGCAGACGACTTTGGCCGGGGCATCTTCGGAGTCGTCGGTCAGGAGGGAATCAAGATCGAAGTTTGGGTATAAACCTAGAACTGTCTCGAGACAAGCGTCGAAGCTGCGGTTGTAAAACGTGGTAGCTTTAGCGTCCCTCTCCTTGGAGGTCCTGAAACTTTCAAC
The DNA here is from genome assembly GCA_037074715.1 of Magnolia kwangsiensis. Classification (NCBI taxonomy): domain Eukaryota; kingdom Viridiplantae; phylum Streptophyta; class Magnoliopsida; order Magnoliales; family Magnoliaceae; genus Magnolia; species Magnolia kwangsiensis. The sequence goes on from CM073581.1 coordinate 108,027,134, forward strand.
TGCGGTGGCAACCGCTGCGACCAAAGAAGCTTCGTCCTTAGCCCGCTGAGCTTCCACGGCTTGATTCACGGCTCGTGTCAGTTCTTCAGCCGTCTCGGTCTTGGCGCGGTTCAGGGCTTCACCGAGCCGAACAGTCTCCATAGCCAAAGAGTCCGCATGGGCCCTTGCGCGGGTCAGCTCAGCGGTCACTGCGTCACCGCTCTTCTTAAAGTCATCTGCCTTGTCCTGCAAACGCAGTTCCCTGGCTTCCAAGTCGACGATGACTCCCTGCAGTCGTCTAACCCTGGTCCTCTCGCCCGTGAGCTGTTGGCTCAGATTAGTCTGCTCAGACGTCAAGGCCGCTGCCTCGGCCTGAACGGCCTCTAACTCTGCCTCCCTCCTCTTGTGCTCCCGCACTTTCTCCCGAATCGAGAGCAACACCGGGACGGCCTGAACAGAAAATAAAGGTCAGAATCAGTAAAACATATATAACGATATGAAAGAAAGGGAGTCTTCTCGGAGATATACCATGTAGCACACGAAGGCAAAGTCATTCAGGAAGTCACCCTCTGACCGCTCAAGGGTTTGAGCGATATCCTCCTCCTTGGCATGCTTGGCAGCCTACGGAGCCAAGCACGTCATATGATAGTCGGGCTCAAACCTCCTACCGCTTATGCTCTCATGGGGCGAGCCCTCAGCCCTCGGCCCCTACCCTGCTGTCAGCTGAGTTCTGACCCTCGGCATGGACCTCTCCCCCGACCTCTGGGGGGGAAGCGTATTGTCGGCCATTTTATTGGCCTTCTCCCGTTCGGAGGAGGAGGAAACAGCGATGGGAGCCTTGGGGACCGCGGCAGGCACCTCCGCAGTGGGGAGAACGGCGACGGTGGGAGCTAGAGGAGCAACGGAGCTCGGCACGATTGGGGTACCGACCACAGTCGTTTCGACGAGTCCTAGTGGAGGACGTATCAATGGGCTCAAGACTGCCGAGGGAGCCCCGGTAGTGCTAGGGCGCCCCGGAGTTGGCAGTGCAGAGGACGAGCCAACCGGCCACGGTGTTGGGGCTGCTGGGGTCGGCGCAGAGGAAGATTCCCTCACACGAGAGGGAGCCGCCTTCTTCCGAGTGATCTTCACTCGGGGGCTTCCTTTAGCAACTCCGCCGCGGTTGGAGCCGTTTTTCTCTTCCGAGCCCCGGACGCCTCGACCATGCCTGCGAAAAAGAAGATCATGTCGCTACTAAATAACTGAAGAAAAGTTCATCGAAGAGATCAGGCAGCTTACTGAGAGATGTAGGCAAAGGTTGGGATTTACAAAGCCCAGACCAGTGGAGGTTGGCCGCAGTGATCAGATCAGCCCAGGAACGAAGCGTCTCCGACCGTGCTCTGGCCTTTACAATCTGATTCTTCTGATCTGAGTATATGAGCGGCAACCCCTTTACGAAAGCTGCAAAAAAAGAGATGTCACTTCAACGGAAACATATGAAAACTAAGGCAATAACCCGGATGCCAGACGAATTTTGACCTGATTTTGTAAAGTGGGTCGGAATACGAGCCGCCAAGGCCCTAAGCTCAGCCACTGGTGCCTCCCATTCACCTGCCGCTCCTTATTCTTCTAGTCTTTGTTTGAAGACGGCAGGTGCATCACTAATTCTAACCCCTTGCTCCCCTGAGTCACAAAATAGTACCATGGATCGTTGCTATCATGCTTGGCCAGGTACAGGCTCAGCAGCTCGTCTGGGGTCAGCTCGAAATTACTAACTTGTCTCCAGATAATGTAGGCAGATATTATCACCCTACAGGCATTCGGAATAAACTGCCCGGGGGCCAATCCGAGGTGAGCCGCAACCTTCCTGATGAAGGGGTGTAGAGGGAGCCGAACCCCGCATTGCAGTGTACAAAGGAAGATAGCCACTTCCCCCTCGGCAGGAGCGCCAACAGCATCCAAAGGATCGAGAGTCCTTATCTGAACGGAGTCAGGGATCTGGAACTCCGAGCGAATCCACTTCATCTGAGATTCTGACATGACAGAACCTACGGGAACTACCTCTGCGGTACATAGACTCGTATGCATTTTGGTGGTGACAGTGGTCTCGACTCGGCAGGCTCGGGGGGCTGTCTTCTTGCTGGGGTGCTTGGTCTTAGAAGCCAACATTTTTTATTTCCGATGCGGGGGGTACAGGAGAGTGGTCTCAAAAGGGCCTTCGAAAGACCCACTCCCACTTTCAGTAGTCCCCGCCTCGGAGTCATTGCCGTATTCACGAACCATTTTCAGATCGGAAGACATGCCAGAAAGAAGGACGAAGGTCAATGAGACTCACCGGGTGATTGCCGGAAATCACCTTCTGCCGAAAACTTCGAATTCGGCCGGAATTGCCTCTTGTCGAAAATCGCCTCCTCCGGTGTGCTCTCAGAAATCAGAACGTAAAATAGCAAACGAAAGTCCGGGATGCCTCATATAGGCAGCGAAGGATTTTCATATTGATAACAAGCTTTAATGGCAGCAGCCGAATCGGCACGAGTCGATCTCCGAGCACTCATGGCAACACCGCATTGGATGAGAATCGAACCGACGGTACGGCTCTGACATCTAGCAGTGTGCCTCGGCATGCGAAGCGACGCCCCAGCAGTCGGAGCCATCATAAATACGCCACCTCAAGCTTATGTGGAAACTTCTCATAGGCTGGGAGAAGATTCGGGATCGTAACCGTTGTCACGCGTTAACCAAAGCGACCAGCACACGCAATTCGAGACCCGTCATTATTGCGATAAGGGCGGGAGATTTTCTGTATGAGTACTCTCCGAGCCCGCAAGCAAGCTCGAAGAGTGGGGGGCTTCTGTTATGGAAATATCCGAGTCCGTGGCAAAACGTTAATCGGACTTGAAGTCCGAGCTGAGGCGCCCAAGGCATGATCCATCTGATCAAGACTACAGCATCGCAACAACACGCGAACATTTTCGAGTCAAAGCCAGCTCGGAGTTGGTCCTAATTGTCAGATCAGATGACCCGCTACCCCCCAATTTCGAGGCAATCAAGTCAGTCAAATCGGATTCGGTATGACTGGTCGGATGGCGCCCTACTCGGAGAGTTCTTTGATATGGCCTAGCAAGCCGAGCCGAGCAGACCTTCTAATATGGAAACTGCCATAACCAAACGTGGCCGATAACTTCGCTCGCAGATGTGCACGATCCGCCAGATACGCTGCGCAATCAATAGATTGCGGGCAGTATCTCCATAATCCCAGAATCCCTCTGATCGTACCGAGATCATCAGATCCGGACCGCCCTACAGGCAAGTATAAATATCCCGCAGTGCTATGTCTACAGGTACGCAAAATCGAGCTCTCCTCTACACTCGACATAGACCCTGATTCCCTTATCCTGACTTAGGCATCGGAGGGTCCCCCGACTTAGCCAGAGTCACCTTTGCCTCTTCTCTTGGTACAGGATTCAGGGACGGCACGCAGAGAATCTTGAAAGAGTGGAGGGAGGGCCGACTAGATTTTTACATTAACAAGCTTCAAAATAATAAATGAACATAATTAAGAATATGCTTGAAAGAGCAATAACCGACGTGAATACCAACAAGAGGGAGACGAGTGATTTTAAATTACTATAAACTTACACTAATTAGCCCACGTAATTTTTGAAGGGCTATGGACAAGTTAACCAGGTATTCATTCAAAGACATATTAAGATCTATTCTGCAGATGATACAGGTTTTATTAATGAGACAAGGGATGGGCATAACATAACAATAAGTTATGAAGAGATAATTTAGAATATAAAAGTTTTAAATTAGTCAAACGAAAACAAAGCACATGGAATGCTATTTTAGTAATATGGGGAATGAAACATTGAATTTAATCAAAATTGTTGACTAATAAATACCTCACAATGACCATTATTGATATCATTGATGGTGGAGAGTTTCAAAATGATATTGCTCGTAGAATTAAAGCTGAGTGGATGGAGCAGATGTGCCATCAAAGTTTCATTTGATAACTGCATTTTAACAAGATTGAATTGGAATTTTTTTTAGAATGGTCATAAGACAAACCATGCTTTTATGAGGCAGTGTTAAGTAGTTAAGGAACATCATGTCAATTGGATTAGTATAACTAAAATGAGAATAAGGGACATCATGTCAATTAGATTAGTATAATTAAAATGAGAATGTTGAGATATACAAGTGTTAAAAACAAAGATGAAAAGAGTTATAAATGAATTTATTAAAGAGAACTTAAAAGTAATACCAATAAATAATAAGATGAGAGAAAGTAGGCTTAGGTCTGATTGGACAAACTTTAAAAAAAATGGGCTTTTCTAAAAGGGCCTTTCATGCCTTCTCCTTTGAATGAGACACAAACCAGTTTAGATTGGTTTTTAGCTAGTAAGCCTTTTTAACACCTTTTTTTGCTAATCACTTATCATTTAGTTAGCCTTTAGTGCCCAAAAACAGGAATTGAGATGGGTTTTATTGAAAAGCATTCAAATGTACAATGCAAGTTCGGATCTAAGTCATAATGTTATTTAAACATCAAACACCCATTTTTAGGGCACGTCCAAATAGGCCCTTAGATGAAGGACTAAACCACTAAAGAGTAAGTTGCTTTAAGCTTAAAGCTCTATAATGAAAATAAGAAGGTCCAAGAGAGAGCGAAGGTAATTAGAAAAGTTCAAAAAACTCACAATTTAATGAAAGATTTGAAGCTTGACAAGGTGAAACGGCCCAACAAAATTCATGTAAGCAACCCCAATTATTTGGATAAGGCATAGATGATGAAGATGGCAATGACCATGTTAAGGTAATGGACCATAACTCTCACCATCCAAACCCCATAATCATTTTGATTGGTGATATATGTTAATATGGCCTATTTGAGAGGTGATATTTGTGACTGTGGTCCACCGTCGGATTGCACTTTCAAAAGTTTGTCCGGCTTAAAATACATCCCTACTTCAGTGGTTCCATTACTTCAATCCCAGGAAATGAATCCCCATTAACATCTGCACCTATATTTTTCTAAATTTGGAAAAAGTGTAGTAAACAGTTCAAAACGGCTAAATATAAAATGGCTCATACTAGGTTCGAAAAATACGTCCCCACCCTTTAAAACGGGCCGTGTACGTCAGGTACCCGCGGATCCGGGTATCCGTTGACAGCTCGATTCTTACCATTAGTCAACCGTACCCCTCATCTTTCATTTAGATTTTACACGTGTGGCCCACATGTTAATTGAACTGGGCTTTAATTCCCGGACACAACATGTACCAGTGGCATCATCTGATGAATGGCTCCGATCTCTCATGCATCCATCCTCATACCATCGTGTGAGGATTCCACCCTAGTGGACCCGAATAGTCGGACAACACTAGTTCTTCTTCCGTGCGTAAAACACCCAAGCTGTTTGGGTAGGCCAAGCGGTATATGTGAAATCGGCTCCGTCCATCAGATGATAACCATTATATTAACCGTACATACAAGAGGTAAGCCTGATGGAGAACTTAGGTGGGAGAGTCCAATGGAAACAAGGTAAACTTGTGCCCAAAACCTATAAGTTCATGCGTTTTGGCCCACAAGACATTCATATAAGGCTGATTTCTGTACATTCCCCTGATGAGTCTAACCTCATATCCACTCTTTATGAAAGATACAAACCATGGTGGGCCCAAACACAATCCTACGGTTGGCATTACATCTCTATATTTTTTTTTTTCAATGGCGTGTGGACCACGTGAGCTGTGGATATGAATGATTTTTCTCCCAATAGAATTATACCGTTGATCCTACATGCTGGATGGAGTGGATTTAACACATGATGGTCGTGAATCGTAATAGAGGGGAAGGTGGGTCTAATCTACTTGATCCTACAATAGGTGGACCATATAAAAGACCCTGCAACGGTCGGAAGATCCAATCCATCCAAGTGTTTTCCTTCAAAAGCATGGTAAACAGAACGTAAGTTTGTTAAAGGTGAACGGTCAGAAGAGAAGCGGCTAAAACTAATGGAAAACTAATGGAATGCTTGATCTTCCAGGGAAGTATTAGATAGGTGGGCCATCCATGGAAATGCTCCATAGATGATCGGTCCCAATCCATCTTCCTTGCCACGTATATGGAGAATATCATCTTATACCTCTATCATATCCCACTCCATTCCCTACACGTGAAGCTCTCAGAGCCAATTCCCATAGGTGACGTGGCATGCACCCAGGCCAGAACGGCGAAACGGGGCAGAAACGATTTCGAAATCTCGTGAGGCGTGTGTATCATTATATTATCAATTTATGACCGACGATGAGTTACTTCAAGGTACTGTATTCTCTAGTTCCGGGTTCCTTATTTTGATTTTTGCGAAATTATCGTACGCAACGGTGTATGTTAACTCAACACACATTATTTTCATTCCTGCTTATGTGATAATTTTAAATCAAATCCGAACCGTCAAAAGTATTGAAAAAGTCATAGAAATCAATTAGGATGAAAAATAGGATGACCCATTTCTTAGATACTCTATATAATGTAAATCAATGGCCAACCGACGTTATAATCAAACATATACGTGTGGCCAACTTGATGAATGAATTGATCTAGTATCCTTTTACATGACCTTCATTGTACGGTACACTATTTTCACGGCTGGGATTTCACACAAAAGTGAAGCATAAGTGAAAAATACAAATGTTGTATGCCAACTTAACCTACAACGTTGTCTTGATCATTTCGTTTTTTATCCGTGCGTGCCGTTGAAGGTGGTTCGTTGGTTATTTTTTATATCATTTATCTGACCTGACAAATCATGCCTCGGTCGTGCGCGTATTGGCTACCCCGGACGCGTATCGCCTTCTACATTTCCTACGGAAGGAAGATAGGTGGGGCCCACCGTGATGACTGTGAGAAATCCAATCTGTCCATCCGTTTCTACATGTCATAACATGGCATAAGTCCAAAACTGAGTTGAATATAGAACTCAGGTGGGCCACACGATAGAAAAAAGTGAAGATAGCAATGACTACCGTTGAAACTGTCTCAATGTCCACCTTGTTGTTTACATGCCATCTAAAGCGTTCATAAGGTCATTCTCACTTAGGATGAGTTGAAAACACAAAATATTAGCCTGATTAAAAGTTCTGTGGACCACAAATGTTTCAACGGTGGGTGTTCATGCCCCACTTAACTTTTAGATCTTATTCATTTTTGGTCTCATGTTAAGATACGATGAAAAAACCGATGGACGGGGTGGATTTTTCACACACATCAATATAACTCTACTTAACTTCCGTACGAAACTTCACCGGTAGCGGATCTGGCGCCGGTTTTACCCTTACCAGGTGTGGCCTACATTGATGAATTGTATATCCACGCCGTCCATACGTTTTTACAGACCATTTGAAAACGTTATTTAAAATATTAAACAGAATCAAATCTCCTGTGGGCCACACCAATGGAAAAAGTGATGACTGACCATTAAAATATTTTTTTCACGGCACAAGTTTTGGATCAATCACGTCTTTGTATTTTACCTTCATCCAGATCTGTTTGACATTGTCAACGGGATGGATGGCAAATAAACATTATATATCTTCTTACAGTTGGCCCTTTGAAGTTTTTAATGGTAAGAATTCGATCACCACTGTTTCCTGTGGTGTGGTCCACCTTAGATTTGGATCTCCTTGATATTTACCAAGAAATCCTAAAATTGTCTGGGAAAACGGATGGACGGTGTGGATAAACAAAGGTGGCCCCCAAAGTAAGAGTAACGGCCACTAACGTGTTACCTGGGTAACACCTCATCCGCTCCCCTTCACGAGTAGCTTGTGTGTGTGATGCAGGTCTCAAACGTGCCACGTGTCATAGGTCCAAGAGACGTCGTCCCATCAGGGGGACCATCCGAGCAAATAAATCAATACCAGTGGTATACATAAATGAGAAAGCTCTGACTGGATTGTTATTGGCCCCACGTGCCACCTGAAAAGTAAGCTATCTTGATTTTTGTACCAGGTCACGTGCGAAGTGGTCTCTGCTCCCCTGAATAATGGTCAGGATCACGTACGAGTTGCAATGAGAAAAGCTTCCATACACAGGCAAAGTCAGAGTATGGCAATCACCGTATGTTGAGCTGTCAGGGGTCCACCTATGATCTGTAAGTGGAACCGTAAATTGGTCGGACGACGTTGCCTTCCACTTACACTTCCTACAGTAGGAAGCTAGGAAGGGCCACTGTAAGGGCCTGTTTGGCCGGGCAGATCAATCTTAAGGTAATGATGGTGGTGTTAGTGAATTGTCTAAAGATCCATGGGATTGCTTATATCCTGGGGCAAGTTCACTGGGTATGTTTGGTACGCTCCTCGTATTCTAGAATTTTACCTTTTAATCCATTCAACCAAGGGATATGATTAATTTTAAGGTAAGGATGATGATGTCAGTGAATTGTATTAAGATTCATACGGTGGCTTATATCTTGGGACAAGTTCACCGAACCTGCTTGGCTCATCATGCTTATCCAAGGATATTGCCGATCCCATTCCTCCTAATACCATGGGATTTGCCTGACCAAAGAGGTTCTAAGAGTTTGTGAAAAATCCTCAATTCATCTATTTTTGTCATCTCAAGGTGAGACATGATACGTGGAAAATAAAATTTGAATTAAAGGAAAAAAAAAAAAAAAAAAGAAGGAAAAGGATCAAAAACTCAAGTATACTACAGGACATGAAGAAGTGAGCGGCAACAACCGCTATAAACATTAATAGAACTATCGGTTAAGATTAAGTTGTTTTAAAGCAGTAATGGTAATCGTAACAGCCATTACTGCAGCCTCTGTATCAGTCATTTTAGTCTGTTTTTTATATTTTAAAAAAGTATATTATAAGATTGACATGGAACAGTTACAAAACTGTTATGATTCGTCACAGGACTGTTATGGGACCGTTACAAAATCTTCAACTTGGTAACATATAACTGTTAGGACCAATATCTTTATCTAACGGCCATTATACAATCAATTATGAATACTTTAATCAAAATATCTTGACACTCCAAAGTGGTAAACCTGATATTAATTAACTGAAATTAAACCAGCTAAACTGTAAAATGCAGTTTTGCCCATTTATATATTCCAAAAATCAAACTGCTTTTTATAATCCTAACTACTGATTAATGATGCTTATATGTTGAAATAAAATGATTGGGATTTTTTATTTTATTTTAATGGACTGTCCAATAAATGTCAACGGATCTAATAGTCACGTCATCAAATAAGCTCAATCTCTGTTCAACAATGCATTTAACGTGGAACACATAATTTGGACAGTCTAATTTAAATACTTGTATTATACAACAATGCATTTAATGTTTTCGTATGTACCTGTGTATCGTCCATCACACTTTGCCTGAGTATCAATGATTTTCTCTATCCAAATAATAATCTTATGGGACAACACGAGATCAATGTACAAACATGCCCCAAACCTATTAGTTTATGTGGTGTTACCCTTCCATATATATAACATGATGGACCACACATTCCATCTATGGTAAGTGTTACTCTTCTTATGCCCCCTGTTATTTAATTTAGTGTGGCCTGCCTTGATGAATTCAAGATGGCTGTTGGTATAAAGGCCGAACACAGCAAGATGCATCTAATGGACGGTTTTGATGGCGCAGGAAAAAATCACAGTGGCCCCACATGGCTACCACACTCGGAACTATGTGATGGTTCCCTTCTCTCAATTCAAATCCTATCTTCACGAGTTGCATTGCAGGCAGTTGAGGTTACTTTTGTTCTGAATAAGTTACTACCGAATAACAGAATTTGAAGCTGAGGAATTGGCACATCCAATAGATAACGAGAAAACTTTGATACTCTGAACGGCTGTGATGGATGATACGCTACGCAGGCACCTAGAAGGTACTAAGGAATTGAACAAGTGGCATACAAATAATCAAATTAAACCGTCCAAATTATGATATCTATTATAGATGCTTCATAAACCAAAAATTAATCTTATTTGATTATCTGATTATTGGATTGGTAAATATTTATTAGATGGTTAAAAATGAACATATCAAATGGCCGTGTTTCTACAAACAAGTGTATGAGAATCAGAGGTTATTATTCTTCAAACAATCTAATAATCGGAATATTACTTGGTGACAGTGGGTTGCACAATCTAAACGGTTTTATTTGAGGTTATATGTGCCACGTGTACAATGTCTGAGGGACGAGGATTTCCTGCGAAAGCCTTTCGCAGGAAGTTCCTGCGCTGGAAACTGAGATGGAGTCCACCGTTATGTTTGTAAGGAATCCACTCCGTCCATCCATTTTCTGAGCTCATTTTCGGTTATCAAACCAAAATTTATTAGGATTCAAGACTCAAGTGGGCCGTACTAAAAGAGAAGGTGGTTAGGAAAATTCCTACCGTTGAAATCTACCTGGATCAACAGTGGTGTTTACATGCCATCTATACCGTTAATAACCTCATTCCTACTCGGATTAACTGAAAACACAAATATTAACATGATTCAAAACTTCTGTGCCCCCACGAATATTTCAACTGTGGACGTTTAATTCTCACGTCATCGGCCTACTTAAATAATGGATCCGGTTCATTTTTTTCATAACATCCTGAAATTAACACAAAAAACGGATGAACGGGGTGGATTTCTCATAAACATCGCAGTGGGCCCCACCTGAGTTCCCACCGCAGGAACTTCCTGCGAAACACTTTCGCAGGAAATCCGCGTCCATGTCTGAGTGCCTGGGCATCAAGCGTTATATGCAGCGTGAGTAACTCCTCATAAATACGAAGGGTGGCATTACGTGATACATTGATGCTTGGTCGAGTGCTTGCAGAGCGCCGTTTGGGTTTTAAAGTGACTAAAGTGGGCCCGTGGTTCAGTCATTGAAAGCGTTGGAATAATGTGCCCCACCTGGGTGGTCCATGCACATCTCCCGAAAGGGGTAAAAAAAAGAAAGAAACTGGACGGTGCTCTGTTGGTCCACGACGGTGCACGTGCCAACCATCTATTTCTCCAGCTCATTTTCGGAAATAGCCCAAAAGTAAAGCAGATCCGAAACACTGGTGATCAGACACCGACTATTAGAAACTTATTCAGGGCCACTGTAATATTTATTTAATAAACTAATATCTAACCTATTCATTAGATCACAATCACCCAAATGAACTCCAACAAAGTTTTTAATGATGGACGTCGAATCACTATTATTTTCATATGGTGTAGTCTATTCGGGATTTTGATCTGTCTCATTTTTTTAGCTCCTGTCATAAAATGATAATACAAAATGAATAGATAAAATACACACATCATGGTGGGGCTCACAGAGACAATATGAGTAGGCAATGAGAAGGTGGCAAACAAAGAAACTCTCAAGAACAAGTTAGTGCACCACTTCCACTGAGGCAGTAGAATGCTTGAGAAGGTTCTTTTTGTTGAGATTATTTTCTCTAAAATGGGATCATCTTATGTGAGCCCCGTCGAATCAATGTTAGGATGGCCCACACTTATACAACTAGTTGCCTATGAGATGGGGTAAAATGGTTAATTGGTCTAAGATAATGATGTTAATAAACAGTATGAATTTAGATTTAAAAGTGATTTTAAGCTACACATGGATATAAAATGTCCATACTTTAGTACAAAAGCAACCGCTTGATGATTGAACTCTGGCCTGGCCCACCTTGGATATTGGGCAAACATTTCAAGATTGCGTAACCCTCAAACGAAGGTCAGGTACCCCAAGCCCTGGCCTTGAAAGGCTGCACCTAGCAGCCCAGCCCATTGTCGCCCCTACACCTGGTTACTTGGGTCCATGCCCGAATAAAATAGCAACTTGATAGAAAACTATGATGGGCTACAGAGATGTGAACGCTCTAAAATTATTCTTAAAACTTTTAAATCACATGGTGTGGCCCACCTAAGTTTTTGGATCAGGTTGATTTCCGTATACTTCATCCAGTTGAGTTACACTTGATTAATGGGTTTGATTCATCCTATTGAGTTACACTTGATTAATGGGTTTGATTAACGTGTTTGATGGAAGATATACTTTAAGGTGGCCCTACACAAATCTATGGCTGTCACTCCATCCTGATTGTTCCTGTTTTTGTGGCCCACCTAAGCTGTGGATCTAACCGATTGTTTTCCCAGGAGTCCTAGAATCGAGGTCTAAACCTGATGGACGCAGTGGATTTTTTATATGACTTCCGTGTTTTATGCGCGAAACTAGTGTTGCCGAGGATTCCAATCCATCCTTGCTGACATCCGACAGAAACTGTCGACTGACAAAACAGTAAACGACAAAAGGACGAGATCAAGGGTTCTGATTACACGTGGAGTCAGCACCATAGTTTAAAAAACTGAAAACTCGAGTCGACTAGATGTTCAGCCAGGTCCAGTTGACTCCAAGACCGTTGAATGTGGATTTGAGGCTGAGGGTTTGATTCTCCCTCACAAACTATGGTAATATATAGATCTCAATATTTCACTTTTTACACATCTATTACAAATTTAAAATGAAAATTATTAAAAATCTTAGGGTGCATTTGATTGCACCAAATATCATGAAACATTATTTTTAATTTGGCGCAAAATATTAGGAAAACTTCACAATATTAGGTGCAGCCAAAATGCACCACAAATAAGTAATCACACAAATATATATTTAAAATTCTAAAATAATTTATTATTTTATAATAAATAAGAGGAATTTTTTTTCCATAAAATTCCTCAAAATTTTGTATCTCGCAATTGAATTGCCAAATATGCTGAAATTTCATTCTATTCAATTATTTTAATTTAGTGCAACATATCATAAAGTTTTACAATATTTGTTGCAACCAAAATACACTCTTCAATAAGTAATTATACAAATATATTTAAAATTTTAAAATAATTTATTAATTTATAATAAGTAATAGGGGGTTTTATGGGAAAAGTCCTTAGAAATTTCAATTTTACAAAATAATGCCTCCATGAATCAAATTAGCCAACAAGTGTTTTTTCAGAGAAAATTTATCAAATACCCTAGTTTTTTTTTTTAAAAAAAATTATTTAAGTAATGAAGTTGAGAATACTAGGGCTACATGGTATGCACATGACATCAAATCTATCTAACATGTTGTTCACAACTCCAAATGTAGGGTCATAATGTAATAATAATCTTGATAAGAACGAGGTTGAATCCAAAAGAATTGAACCTTGTATGCACTCTGAAAGTAACTCAAACTTGAACTAGAATAAGATTTAATCTAAATCAGGAGAAAGTAAGAGAATAATGATGAATTATGAAACTAAAACTTGTAAAATTCAAAGGTGAAAAACTAAGGTTTCAAGGATCTACTTGTAGATATCGGGGAGATCTATGCTTGATTCACGAACATAACAGGATTTAGAGTCCCATCTTCATCCAGTTGGAAGATATAACATTAAAAATCAAATTTGAACTTCCTTTGATCTAGTTTTTAAGAAATGAGAAGGATGTAAAATATTAAACTTGATTCTATCACAAAATCATGCCCATGAGACAAAGTAAATAACAGAATTTAACCAATACATATCCAATCTGAGAGAGTTATGAATATAGGGAAAGGTTTCATCATCCAACTATGTCCGTAAGATGATAGTGAACAATAGGGGTCCTATGCTCACAACCTCTATACATGCATAGAAAATACTCAAAGTTATCTCAGATCCATTATAATTTAAGTCACAATAAACTATTAAAAACTATGAATATTTCATACAATCAAACTATAATCAAAGAGAGTTTAATAAACATGAATCAAAGTCATAGAAAACACCCCACCACGCTACAATCATCACCTCTTAAGCCTATCTAAGAGGTTTAGACTGTCATCAACGTAATCAAACTAAGCTCTTAAATGAAAGAAATAAACAAAACTACGAAGTAAAAAGGAAGAAGGAAGAAGCTGGCCGACTCTACGTCTCTCTCTCTCTCTCTCTCTATGCTTTTCATGTCCAAGCTACCAGGATTAATGATTCCCATGCTCTCTCTTCTCTTCTTTTATAGGTATAGGAGATTCGGTGTTGTGGCTGCTGGAGTCGTGTGTAAGAGGCTAGAGTTGGTGGAGAAATTCCTTATGTAGCTCTTTACACAGCGTGCGCAGTGAAAAAGGCAATCGACTTACATTTGGATGGTGTTTGCGGTGGATGCATAGCCTGTCTTTAGTACCAAACGTCATGGCTAAGGTTAGCCCTAGCCTTTGGAGCTTGTGGATGGTTTAAATCAGGCATCCGATCATGGACGGTGGGCCACAACTCTCCAGAATTTTTGGATTTTTTGGATGGAAACATTGTGCACATGGATTCGCTGCGATGTTCGGTGGGTCCCACAGTATTATTTTCAGAGAAATCCACCCCGACCATTGGATTCCTGGCGCGATTTCGGTCGGAAATGGATGGTTTTGATCTAATTTGGTGTGGCGCACTATATCAAATCTTCTCGTCGTTCATCCTGCGTTTTACAGTGATTTACGTATATACACATGCATACGACTAAGAAATCAACATGGCTACGGTCAGCCCCACGTCCTGGATTGAATGGACAGTCCAAATCGTCCATCGGAGTGATGGGGATGGCCCAATGATCACACAACATTCGCACCTTGTGGACGCTGTGCGTACAGGGAAACCGGGTCAGGTCAACGACCCCTGTAAGACCCATATCTTGGTCCGTACCTTTTCGTACACTTCCGCGGTCTTACCGGTCGAATTTCGGCAACTTTCGACCCTTAGACAATATCGACGCGCGACCTGGATTCATGTACCGACAACCCGAGTCGACTCAACCCGAGACCAATACCATAGCGACTGCACCGTCGTCGCGGTTCCGATACCGCGACTCGCGCGCCGAGGCGATACCCGGATCAAGAGATATGGGCCAACGTTCGGTGCGAGAAAACGCCGCGCGTTGCGAAAATCAAGGGAATCTCAACGATGTGTCACATCAATCCCATCAATCAATCACCCATCAACCCATCACATGTCAAGTACACATCACTCTCACCCATTTTCCCAAGCAACCACAAAAGTCTCCCAAACCCATACCTCTCTTACACAAAAGCCAACAAAGTCTTCTCAACCCATACCTTTCTTACACAAAAAGCCACAAAAGTCTTCCTAACCCATACTTTTCTTACACAACCATCACTCACCCATCCATCCATCACTCTCTCTCTCTCCCTTTACATCACTCTCTCTCTTTCTCTCTTTCTCATTTCAATCTCCAAGCAATCTCCAAGCTCCATACGTATGGAGTTTTACAAAACCTCCTAAGCTCCAAGTGGCCCACCTTCCTACCCCAAAATCTCCCATCTCAACCCTCCATTCTTCATCTTAGCCATTGAAGTTGAAGACAAGGTGCCAAGGAACCCCTAGGAGCGAGAAGATCGGACGGTGGGTGCTTCTATAGGGTAGATTTTCTTATTTTTATGGTGGACCAAGTGAGGCCCACCGATCAATGGTGTGGATCTCACTTGGGACCCTTATTTGTGGCCGATGGACCACTTGGATCATCATGATTGTTCCATGATGGGGCCATTCTCCATGGACCCCATCATGATGTTTATTTTCTCTTCTAAGGTCATCTAGACCGTCCATGTTGGTGGGGAAAGGATCCCCACCGTTGATTTTAAATTTCGGTGGTCCCACATGCTTTAAGGCCCACTCAATGTATGATTTCATGTAAGGGAGGGCCCATAATGTCGGGGTCCCTCCATCACAAGCCGTGTCCCACTCTCCATGTCTCTCTCTCTTTCATTCCTTTTATTTTATTTTATTTCTATTTAATTTTATTTTTTTTATGAAAGGGGTTGTGTGGTCCACTTGAATGGACCTCATCTTGAGGTATTTATTGGGTCCAAGAATCCTCCAAGTGGGGCCCACCTTGCATGTTGAACCCCAGCATCCATTAGTGGTGGCCCACTTCAAAAGGGCCCACCACCATGTGTTTTTTTTAAAGGAAAAGGAAAAGAAAAAGAAAAAAAAAAGAGGGCTCACTGTCCAGCGTCTGGGACGCTGGACGTCCCTGCCCAAAAAGGAATGAAGAAGGGGTTTTGGTGGGCCGGTCCATGCAAGCCCCACCTTGATACATTTGTTCCATCCATGCCGTCCATCCTTTTTCTTATATTCATTTAGGCGTTGAACCAAAAGGTGAGTCTGATCTGATTAACAGGCGGGCCGTACCATAGAAAATGGTATTTCTAACCCTTTAAAGGCTTTTAAGGCCCATTTTATTGTTCCATATGCTGAAAAATGTCCAACCTTGGACTCTTTAGGTTTGTTTTGGGCTACTGATCATAATGGGCGGAGTGGATCTATGAAATGGGGGTCACATGCGTGAAAAATTTCAGAAATCAAAATTTTCCAAAAACTTGTTAAACAAGAGGCCTTGCCTCTCTGACACTGGCAGTGACGTGCAGCGCCTGCTGCACGTCGGGCGGGCGGGCAGCGTGCAGTCACCCACGGCTGCTGCCGTGGGCCCCACACGATGTATATGTTTTATCTATACCGTCCATCAGGTGGGCCCCCTTCCCAGGTGGGCCCCCTCCAAATTTCAGGTCGATCCAAACCTCTGGTGGGCCACATCACGCAAATCAGTGAGATTGAGCATTTACCATTAAAATTTTTCTGGGGCCCACAAAAGTTTTGAACCAAGCTGAAATTTGTATTTTTCCTTTAACTGGGTCTGTTTGACCATATCAACGGGTTGGATGCCAAGTAAATTCTACAGTGGGCCCCACATGGGCGCCACCGTGATGTTTATATATGTATATATATTTGATTGTAAATTCTCTGGACGGTGGGGCCCTCCCTTGATGCAGCGCATGTCCAGGCCGTCCAGGGCCTGGACGTTTGATTTTTTTTTTTTTAATTTAATTATATTAGCATAGTATATTTTGTTATATTAATATATAATATAATATTGCATTTTATATCATATGGGTTAGGCCCTTTTGGTTTGCAATAGGCCTATGGGCTAGGTCCATTTGTATCATAAAAGGCCTATGGGTTAGTCCCATTTAAATTATAAAATGCTTATGGGCTAGGCCCATTTGATTCATTTAAGGCCCAAGGACTTGGGCCCACTTGATATGTAAAGCCTATGGGCTTAACTTGATATTCAAGCCTATGATTTTAGGCCCAATGGGTGTGATCTAAGGCCATGTGACTAGGCCATTTGATGTACTTCTAGGCCCACAAAATTGGACCTATTTGTTGCATTCTTAAGCCCATGGAAGTGGACCCATTTGTTATATTGTAAGACCTATGGGACTACACCCATTTGATTAAGAAAGGGTCCATGGGATTAGGCCCACTTTGATATGCATGCAAGCTCATGGACTAGGCCCATTAGAAGTGTGTAAGGCCTAGGGATTTAAGCCCATTCAACTCATATAAGGCCCTTGGGTTGAGGCCCAGTTGATATGCATTTGGGGGCCCAATTGGTGTAGCCCATTGGTCACATATTAAAACGCATGAGACTAAGCCCATTTGATACATATTAGACTCATATGATTAGGTCCAATTGATGCAATCCAAGGCCCACGGGTTTTGACCCATTGCAATGCACTTAAGACCCATTGGTGTGGCCCATTTATATGGCCCATCTGATGAATAAAAGGCCCATAAGATATGGCCCATCTGATGAATAAAAGGCCCATGAGATATGGCCCATTTGATATATATGTAAGGCCCAATGGGAGGAACCTAAGGTCCATTGCAATGTGTAAACCCAATACCGATTATGTAGCGGTGTTTAAGAAGATCGTACCTGGAATGCAATGATGGTTTGACGTTCACATTGCGAGTGTAATGTTGGTTGGATGTCCACATTACGACTCTCCTTAGGGCCCATTACTAGCCGTACTTGCCGTGTATAGGCCGTCCAGGTCCATCTGCATTGTAAATAGTTCATTTTGTTATAACATGTTTAGTACAGTTCATGACTCATGATCATACGCATCATATGTATGCTTGACGTGAGAATTGTCTGATCATAGCATTTGCCTTCGGGCAGGTTGTTTATGGGCTCCCGGTTAGGCGGTGTTGCCCTACATGAGCGCACGGTATGCGCAGGATTGGTTGCATGACTGGATAGCGTGATTCATGCATTCCGCATTTGTGTGACATGGTTATTGTACGCCCTAGCGACATCAGGGTCGTAGCCTCCACAGACGCATCGTGGTTGGCAGGATTGGATACCGGAAATCTTGACTTACATGGGGTACTATAGATATCCCTGGGTGAAAGTCCCTAAACCCTTATGGTACCAAGAGGTTGCTCCAACGTCTAGACCGAGTGGGTAGATGAGTACTGAGTGCCGAATACCAGTTGACTGTGCTCTCCACTGTATCGTGGTCGGTTGGAAGGGGGTGCGGCCTTACCCGCCCGAGTGTAGGGGGCAATGCTAGGCTGAGTTTGACCAGCTCGAGGAATGGGTCCGCTATCGACGAGTCGCGCCCGATATTGGCAGACGGATAGTGAGGTCTCTTCCACTTACCTTATTGCGCGCGATGTGGCGGTAATCTGGTTTAGAGTGTACTAGACCCCGGTGATATTCCATACTTTGAGCTGTATTGACGTGTGGACATTGATGAGTATCTGTATGCTTGAGTTGCATTGTACATTGCATGGCCTTGGGATGGCCGATACCATTCATGTCTTGCATTGCATAGCCTTGGTACGGCTCATGACGTTTTGGTTCCATCTGCATATTCCGCATTACTCTGACATTGCATTCATATTACTACCTTGCGCACACACTTTCACCACCCTCTAAGCTTTCTGTAAGTTTATGCACGACCGTTGCGTGCAGGTGACGTTGGACTGCAGCAGCGCTGAGGCAGGAGCACGTTGCTGATCATTTTGGAGTTTTTGTTATTTGTCATTGTATTTCCCTTTATGCTCATTGTACTTGTAAAATTTTTGATCATAGTGAAAATGTAATGGAGTGCTTGGTTGTTGTTTGTGGGTTATGCCTTTGGTTATGCTTATTACGTATCAGACTGATGTTAGAAATCCTCCTCGTAGCATCCCAGGATCGGAACCCGGCGAATGGGAGCTAGGAGCCGAGAATGGGGTTCTACGGAGGCTGTCGGCGCCAGATTCGGCAATCGAAAATTTTGTGAGCCCGGTTTCCGAGTTTGGGGCGTGACAACCCTTGACCGGTCTCAGCGGTTTTGTGCGGTGCGGGAGTGCACACGTACGTCGCATGTGGGGTCCACCATGATGTTTATGAGAAATTCACTCCGTCCATCCTTACTCTCATCCAATTTATGGGGTTGATACTAAAATTGAAGCATATCCATATATTAGGTGGGCCGCAGATCAATGATTTATGGCCTGATTTGTCCGTTGGGTCATTTTTTCAAAGATCCAATGGCTGAAATTTTACACGTATAGTTACTTTATGGTCCTTAGGCCAGATACAGAGTTTCGAGTCAAACGAATGGCGGGGAACCTATGACATTAAGGATGACTTTCAAGCTCCTTTAATTTCAATCACTTGATTTTTTCAGATCTTTGGCGTGTGAATTCTTCAATATCAGTCTCCTAAGATCCGTTCCTTATCTCAGTGATTCTTGAACATCAAATTCATGCTTTTAGCACCATTTTTTCAATCAAAGCTCTTAAATTCACCTTGCAATACAAACATGATCAAAATAGGATGTTAAGCATGTAGTAGCATGTTCGTATAATTATGTAATAACTGAGATCTAATAAGCAATATTTGACCCTTAACACATGTGCACCTGAACTGAACCTGTTGATCACCCAAAAAAAAGAAAAAGAAAAACCACCTAATCATTAAATCGATTACAAGTGAATTTGGAAGTTTTTGCACAGTGTAGTTTATTTTTCACAGTGTAGTTTGTTGTAATATTTTTCACACGTTAGACATGTCCATCTCTAACGTGTGCAACCCACTATCTTTATATTGCATTTTAAATATTATATTGGCTTAAATATCCCTACACCTTGATTCTGAGCGTACTTGTCTTTTTCAAAATAAGAACATTTAGTTAATTATCAATTTTAACCGTCAAATAAATGTCCAAAAATCTAATTTTTAGATATCTAAATAAGGATAATATTTCATGCATCACATATCAAAAGATTAAAGACAATATATTTTGAAATACATATAAGCCATGTATGCAATTTTTAAATAATTTCTAATTGCCTAATCCCATATTACCCATTTCTAGTGTCATAGTTGTTAGATTGCGATTTATTCACAATTTGTCTATCTACCCGCAACAAAAAATGGTGGAGATTTCATTGGATATTTCTAAATGCGTCTCACACCACGGGGAGTAGAATAGTGAAAGAAGGTGTATAAAGGAATGGCCTTCTCATAGCTAAGGGTCTACACGTCAAATCGTGCTGTTTGAGGGAACTCGTAATTTTCTCTGTTTTGCTTGTATTTGATGATCAATTTTCTTTGGTATGATTGAACTCTTTTTACTTAAAAAAAGAAAAAGATAAAGAAAGAGAGAGAGACCTTGTTGGGCAGTTATCCAACCATGAGATATGGATGTACAGTTACACAACTACTGCAATAAACGGATAAACAGTTACCCAATAATTGCTACAACATGATGATCTCCAAGTTGGGTGGGGCCTACTTGGACAAAAATATGTTACAACAGTATTTTCATCCAATTTTGCACACATTTCTCATGGAGAATGCATCCAGATGGTATATGCATGAACAAGTTTTGGACACTTTTGCTCCCATAATTAGTTTCATAGGTGGAAAACTAGAAAACTTTGAATATTCAAAGGATATTTGAAAACATTTTGAATGAAATTAAATTGCTTCACCATTTTTACACACATCTCTTCTAGAATGTATATATCTATATATATTGTATATATATAAGCAACTTTTAGAAATTTTTTCTGCCACAATTAATTTCATAGTTAGTAAATTAGAGAACTTTGAATATTCAAAGGACATTTGAAGACATTTTAAATAAAATGAATAGCATGAAAACTAAAAAATGTAGTTGTTGTTTGGCATAGCTCATATAGCAACAAAACGCTTGAGCTTTTACTCAAATCTAAAATTCTCTGTCTTTTCAATTTTTAGATGCAAGAACTTGTACTTCTCCCTCGCTTTGCATGTAGCAAGCACCGCCAGCAGTAGCAAAAAGGTTTTACGAGCCCATTGTGATGACTACCTCAAATCCATGCCATACATCTATTAGTTGAGTCTAGATCCTTTGCTTATCATAAACAAGAATTTCTTATTTGTTACAATGTCATTAGGCCATATTATCACAAACTATATTTAATGCAGCAGTGTGACAACGACAGTGATGATGTGTATCAATCACGAGCAAGAAAATATAAAATCTCTATTTGTGACTAGCAAAGGATCCAGATTCATATTGGTTTAAATTCATATCAGATTCTCCGCCCAAAACAATCCAGAACTAATACTCTAGTACACCATATCATTAAAACTATGAAGAGATGGGCCACCCACCATTAAAACCACAAGCCACCCTTAGACTCCTGTTTTTCTTCCCTTTTCAGATGTCTCCTAGCTTTCCCAGTCCAACTTATACATGCATGTGTATTTGAACGTGCCACTTGCTTAATCTAGTTTTATTCAAGGAGCAAAAAGGTATATGAAGACAAAAGCTTAGGAGCCAACGAAAGAATGGAGGTGCGGCATACAACCCAAGGTAGGTGATTAATTCTCAAGCTAATATAGTAATTACTACTTGTCCCTCTCTAGATATACTCAGCAAAGATTCTAGACTCTAACTCTAGACTTTGCTAAATAGCCTTATTTTCCTTCTAAATTAATGGCATGGTTTCATCTCCCAATGTTGCCCAAACAAGCATCTATAACCCATCTACAGGACAGCACGAGTGTTAGATCCGAGCCGATTATCCGGTGGTCCCCACTGTTTAAAATCAGTGGTACAAAAATTTGCAGAGTCCACTTAAAAGGTAGGCCACAATGTGGAAAGCAGTAAGATTCAACTGCCTACTCGATCTGTACACTGTGGCCCATCAAATTAATGGATTTGCCTGATTTTTAAACTAGAGAATCTACAATGTGGACCCAACTGATTGGCGGCTACGATCTTCCACACGTGTTCCAATTTGTAGATGGATGGACACACGATCCATTGGGATTAGTAGATATCAATGTATGGTAGACCTGAATTTCTTATGAGATTTTTCTTATGGCCATAAATGGGTCGTACAGTAGGAAATCAGTACCTTTTAAAATACACTAATCACTATTTAGATATCTCTTCACTAAAATGGCTGGTGGGCCATAAATGGGTCGTACAGTAAGAAAACTTCATAATTAGAAGCATCGTTTTGAAAACATATGCCTCGTTTGGATTACTTTTGAGATTTTTCTTCTGAGCTTGTGGGACCTTCGAAATCAATTACACAAGGGAAGGTACTGCACTTTTGGTACCATACCATCTTTCCCACCAACATTAAACTCTTATAGGAAATCAATACCGTGAAAAAAATAGGTCCCTGCATGAAGATCAATTTTTTATAAAATCATATCTTTGAACTCAAAATGTGGGACACGCAGTTCGTATCAATAGACAACGGACAGTATACCTAGATATATATCTACGGCCCATCAAGTGATCATACAGTCTGATTTTAGTGAAGACATATCTAAATAGTGATTAGTGTATTTTAAAAGGTACTGATTTTCCAAAAAATGATATGTCAGTGGAAAAATTGGTACGTACTGAAAGTTACGGTACATTTGCTTGTAGGTAATGAGTTTTGTAGAAAAAAGGTTCTTTTATCAATGAAAGGATGTTTTGTCGTATCGTATACATTTACAGGCCTCGTCTCAGGTGACACGGTTTTTTTGGGCCGGAGGTGACTCTATCTCACGTGACATTGTACGTTGGCCTGTACGCTGTCTATTGCGAATTGGATTTGTTTCTTCGCTGCCCTATCTTCAAGCGGTAAACGATAAGGCAAGATGCATGAGAACATGGATGGATTAGTGAGATCCGGGACGTTCATTAGATGATAATATCAATTGATTTATCATGAAGTCATTATGATTATGAACCATTGATCAGGTGGGCCCAGACATGGATTTTGAGTGTAGACGGTTTTAACCGTAAAGTTCTTCGTATGCTTGTGTTCCCATGGTGAATGGATTGGACGAATCTCTGGGCTAAGAAATATCTACCCCTTAGGAACGTAATGGACCCCACGCATGTTCCAAATGTGCACGTGTGGTCCCTTTTCTTATGGCGCTTGAAGATAGGGCGGGGCTCTGAAGTTCATCCGCACCCCACGTGATTTCAAAAGAGAAGAACTTTGAAATCCCAGTGTGAGTGCGTGTGTAAGAGAGAGAGCTCTTTGATACTCTGATCAAGTGGGATGGATGATACGCAGGCACTTTAAAATTATCCAAAACTGCATACACGGAATACGAGTAATCCAAATGAAACTGTCCAAATTTTGGGCAGATTGATGAGCGTTTATTCAGTAGTCTTATTTCAATAAGCAAGTGCCCATGAATCAGAGGTCAGGATTGATCAACTAATATGATTTTTGGTAGATGACTTAGTGACGACCGTGGTTTCCACAGTTCAGTCTATTTATTTCCTATTAATTTATGCCACGTGTTCCATTCTTAAGTGCTTGCGTATCAAGTCTCATAGGCAGCCAGAGTATCAGATAATTTCCCATCTTCAAAGGGAGCCGGAGGTATTAGCACCATTTTATTAAAATGGTGGTGACCCTTCAACCGTGCACATGGCATAGTTTTAGAGAAATCTGGACCGTTCAAATCTCTGAACCAATGTTGGATGCAACATAACCCAAAAGTTACACAGATGAGATGATAGAAGCATCTGATTTGTAATTCGGACCACATACTATTTTACTTTAACCAACCATTTGATAGCATCAATTAGACGGTTAGGATTGCTTGATAAGTGTAAAATTTCAAGATATGTTCCATCCACCGTTTGCCCCATAATTGGAATGGTCTGGTATCTCTAGACGAGTGACACGTCTGAGGAAAATGAGCAACCATCGTTTCCAAAACGGTGGTCAGCTATCATAAGAGTCGAGCCGTTGAAAACGATGAATTTTTCGCACGGACGGATGAGACGCGACTTTTCGTACAACGATTGTTGCAGGGAAGCCTCAACAAAACGCTCAAAGGGAGGCATTGTGATTTGTGAGTGAAATCCAGTCCGTCCATCACTTGAGCCAGGTCATGTTAGCACGTCAGCCGAAATACAAGACCAATATCAAAGTCAAGTGGGCCACACTAGGGGAATAGAGGTGACTGTAACCCCGCCATTGAAACTTCCTGTGCCCACCGTGCTTTTCAGGCCATCCGTTCATAAGGTGAGTCCTACTAGATGAAGGGCAAAAATCAAATATCAGCCTGATTCAATACTTCCGGGGTCCTCATAAGGTTTCAATGCAAGGCATTCCTATATCAAGACCACTTGAGTTTCCGATCGGGCTGATTTTTGGGTTGACATCCTAACACAGGCTGGAGAAATTGATGGACGGAGTAGATGTCACAAAAACATCACGCTGGGCCCCATACAGCTTGTTGCTGTACGTGCTACCTACAACAGTTGTTGTAGGAAATTCGTGTCCCAGCAGGTAGTCCCGCTTGTGGGCCCCGGGAGAGGGACTTCAATGCTCAACTTTTTCTGGCAAGAGAAGACAGGCTGAGAGGATGTCTCCTCGTTGTTTTAGGTTGGTGGGCCCCATGGGAGGTACCATCTTCGAGATGCTCGGGACCCGAACGCCCACTACCTGCTCGCATCAATTGAGTTGCATGTGTTGTCCAGTCAATGCCACCTTTTTGGGCCATGTCACGTCCACGTGGAGGTCCACCAGATCAACGGACATAGCGATAAGTGCTGTCCAGCTAGCCTTGCCAGCAAAGCTCTTTTAAGATTGTAAAGAGACTTTCCTGTGGCATTTATGCTGACGCTAGTAAAAAGAAAAAGGATATAGTCTTGACGATCTTGACCGTCCATCCTATATACGTTCTACGAAAGATAAGAGCAGCCTGATTTTTGGGGCATCCAGCTTCCATGTTGGGGCCACCGTGCTGGAAAGGTTAGATGCCATACACACCCAAGTCGGCCTTGGGGCACCCCTCGTGGAATAGGCTTATTCTACAGGGACATGTAGAGGAACTGGCCTCGTGTGATCTATTTATCAAGTTGAAAGGATGATCCTGACCACCGTTATTTCCATTTTAATGTGATCCATTGAAATTTAGTTTTAATGGCCTATATTCGGCAGTCAATATCAATGGTCGGAATCATCCATTCAGGCTAATTTTGGGATTGCGGCCCATCAGGTAGCATGCAATTCAATGTGAGCAAGGAGAGTTCCCTTACGTACTGATGTAGCCCGTTCATTTAGTAGGTCCCAGCATGGATCGATGATGTAGTTCCCTGACCCCGGTGAGACTTTCGTCACATGGCTCATCGGCAGTGGGACCTTCTACGCAAATGACCTCGATCCACGTGGTGGGGTTGAAGATTACAACCTAGCAACGGTGGGGACTCAGAACGGTGACACGGGCCCATGGTTAATCCAAAAAGGCGCAGGCTTTGAACAAGCAGGTTTGGGCTTCAAATTGAAGGATCTATCACAGAACAGGTGAGGGCCGGGCTGACTTTGGGCCCGTATTAAGATTGGGAGCGGATTAGGTACGGCCAGGCCTCGCCCAACACAGTGCGGCCCTGACTATGCAGCTCACCTTGATGTATGTATCGTATATCCACGCCCTCCACCCGTTTACCCAGATCATTTTAGGAAAGGAACCCAAAAATGAAGCAAATCCAAGTCTCAGGTGGACCACACCATAGGAAACAGTGGTTATTGGGACCATTAAAAACTTCTTGTAAGCCCTGATATTTGTTCTCTCCCTTAATCCAGGTATGTGTGACCTTATAAACAGGTTGAATGCCAAATAAACATAACGGTGGGCCCTAGGAGATTTTTAATGCTGGGCATTCTATCACCACTGTTTCCTATGGTGTGGTCCACCAGAGTTTTGGATCTGCTTCATTTTTGGGTTCGTGCCCTAAAATGAGCTGGCAAAACGGATGGCATGCATATACAATACATACATCAAGGTAGGCCCCCCACGGTCAGGGCTGTACCTTATCCACTCCAGTAAGAGTTGGGTTATCCAAAGCTCCGCCCATCTTGATCAGATGCCCACTAGCACCGTCCATCTGGCCACAACTGGGATATCTGACTCATTCATCTTATGGCCCAACTTTGGATGCGACCATAGTTAAGAAAAATAAAGGAAAAGAGACCACCTAAACCATGTGGGGTTGGCCATACATGATGAGGGTGGTGGTGATGGAGGCGATCGTTATCCCTTTCATAATCTTTCACAAGGATCCAGCCAGTAAATTCGCACAAGTTTTAACAATCTTGGAAATGAGCACCATCAATTGCTCAATGTAATTTGGATTAATCCAAGTGGGCCCCACCTTGGATGCACCCTGATTTTATTTTTTGGACCATGTGGACCACACCTCTCTGCTTTTTTTTTTTTTTGGTCAGGTATGGGAAGAGCCAACAAACCCGACATGCATTCAAAAGACCGATCTGAAATTCACATTTTATAATTATTGCTAGCTCCTACAGAATGTCTTTTTAATGGTCGAAGACAACATGCACACCAACTCTCAGCGTTTGCTTTGCACACTGGGGTCGTGATGTTACTGTAGTTGTATAACCAGCTACATTTTTAGGCATGGAATGGTGCTAACTTAATTCCCAGGTGTATAAATGGTAAGTGAATTACCAGTGGGAGAAACAATGGTAGTGAAGTCGCAAATGTTCCAGGCAAACATATGCAGCGTGAAAATCTGCAACAACAGCAATGCAGTTATGGGTGGGGCCTTTGAATGGTTGCACGTCGTCCCTTTCTCTGCATGAAGTCATATTGCATCGTTCGAAATCTCCGATGTATAGTAGAGGACTGATGCAACCTGCGAACAGAAACAACATTGATGGTTTTGTGAGTCATTCTGATACATGAGGGCCTGTTTGGATCAGTGGAGAATACCAACTGTTTATATAAGAAAGGAATCTGGACACAGCCAGACGTTTGGTTTTCTTTCATCACCTGCTCAAAATGAAATGGATAGGGCTAAAACAGTCCAGTTTGATCAGCATCGCTGCATGCAAACGGTTCCTTAAGTTCATAAGGGTGTGCATATGCACAACAAAAGATGTAAAACAGTGAAAACATACACATGCATGAATAGACATGTTCCCTTATATTGCAGTGGTGCCGAGTTACGGTTTCCATGGCCATTTGGATGTGCTACTGCCAATCATTATTGAGATAAGAATGGGACCCTTCATATTCTTATCTCATTTGTTTTTTTGCAGGGAAGTAGTTTGACAATGCTAGCTCGCTTATCGTGGTTCTGTTTTCCATGCTGCCTTGGACACGAAATGTATTAAGTACACTTCCGAAGCCCAACCAACCATGATTAGTCAGGTTCAACCAAATTCCACCTTAGAAGTTTAGTAGATCTTTTGCAAGTAGAGCAACCACATAAATGGAAGGGATTGGTAAAGGATTTTGGGAAATGCAAATAGAAACAACAAGTTGGTTTAGTTCAGGAAAAAAATGGGTGCTTCAGAGGACCCACAGAAACTACCGCAGGTAGACGTCTCTGTCATTATCATGAAAAACAACAGTGCCTCGTATATAGAATCCATTTCACATCTGATCAGCACCAGCATCATGTCATGAAAACAAACTAAAACCTTCAACATTGCAAGAGCGGAAAGAATTTATCATTGCTTTCAAAAGATTCAGGGGCATTTTCATCAATACAGCAAACAATTGAACACTTAAGAAAACTTGCAAGAGTTCTATATCTTGTAAACTTGGTCGGAATGCATGCCGTCCAATGCCAAACCCAACTAGCAGTTTTATGGAACCAGATACTTCAAACAGACAGTACTGCAAGCAAGGGAAATCATTTGAAAGTGATCAATATACCTTTTAAGCAGTTGAAGTTCCGCCATGGTCTCTTTCTACATGCTCCACCAAAGCAACTGCATCTCGGAACCCTCTACTGCACTTGGGACAGACATCAATGGTTACCTTCTTAGGACCGGCTCGGCCACCACCTTCATGAACTTTCTCGACATGCTCTATCAGAGCTGTAACTGTAGAGAACCTCGCCGGACACTGAACACACTCCTCCACCAGTCCACCACCGCTGCTGCTCTGCGCCATCCCATCCTTTGCCTTCTGCAATGCTTGGGTAGTTGCTATACTCAACTTTGCCATACCAGCTTCAGCAGATGCACGAACACTCGAAGCCGCAGTGAGAAAGTTTGTAGCCCACCGGGGCGACGCAGCTGGACTGTTGACTGATCTTGAATCATCCTTTTGACTCCTCCTTAGAAGACCCATAAATGGAAATCCTGATTCGGGTTTCTTAGGTCCTGGACAGTTGTGGTCAGGCCCAAATCGGTGCTTCAAGCAATGCTCTAGGGTGCAGTCTCTGCATCTGATTGTGTTTGAGAATGTTAGTGTTTCTCTGCAGCCAGGGGCAGGACACCGCTTTTTCTTCGTTGCTTTCTGGTAATTTGATGGGTCACAGTCGGTATTAACATGCAACTCCCAAGTAATATTAGGGTCTTGATCAGATATCAGGCGAACACCTTTAGCACAGAGCGGGCAGACTAGGACAGTGACGTCTTGTTGGTTGGCGTTGGGACATAGGTGTTTAGTGTAACTTCTATGCTCTAAACAGAATACCTGAATAACATTGTTGAAAGTCATATGAATGCCCAAAAGAATGCAGTGGTGGTACTAGAAACAATAGAGAGTTCACGGCAGTAATAAAAGGCTACCTTAATAATGAGGTAGAAGGTTCATCGATAGTAGCAACTTACTGAATTCAAGAAATTAAAAATAAAGATCTCAAGCCAGCAAAGAAAC
Organism: Magnolia kwangsiensis; assembly: GCA_037074715.1. Lineage (NCBI taxonomy): Eukaryota > Viridiplantae > Streptophyta > Magnoliopsida > Magnoliales > Magnoliaceae > Magnolia > Magnolia kwangsiensis. The sequence goes on from CM073581.1 coordinate 108,056,142, forward strand.
CTATTAACTTCTATCACAAGCATGCCCAAACTTACTGGAGGATTTTAGAGGCACAAATATGTGGCACCAACTATGGATTCACCCCTTCTTAGCATCTCCAATTTCACAGCCCAATGTAAGTCCACATGGGTTGCCCACTTGTGCAAATCTATCTATACTACATATAAAGAGGCAGTTGCAACTTTCAGTTTAATCCCATGTCATGTCAGTGTAGCACTTGCACACTGTGCCCATAGGCCACATGCATACGGAATCCAATCCACACATCTGGTGGGACACAATTAAAGGACACTTTGGTCATGAAATTTATAGACTACGCACATTATGACGGAAGAATCTGAGTAGATTTTTCTCAATCATCCATTTATTTCAAAAAGTCTAGACCATCTGATGAGTGGATCAGCCTGAATTTTATCCTCATACGTCTAGCATATGGGATATGTATGCTTAGTGGGTTGGATCTTGCACCAGCATAACATTGAAGTGATTATATGTAGAATTCAGAACTCGCTCCTCGAACATATCTGAATTTTGGAAGATGACCTTCTACAATGGTTCCCACAATTTGAACCATTTAATTTGAGTTATATATGCCACATATACAATGTCTGAGTGCTTGAGTATCAATCAATCTGCTGGAGTATCAAATAACTTGCCCTTTTATAAATAAAGGCTTTTTAACAATTTAGATAGCAAAAAAATCACGAAAACCACTGATTTGATGGGCAATCCATGATGGCGCCAACAAATAGATAGATCAAATATTTGATTGGAACTATTTTTTAAATAAGCTGTCTTGACCATCCACTTTAAGTGAGTTACTTAACCATCCATTTTAGAATTGTGGTTGGTGTGACTTTGTATGGAAGCCTATGAAGCGTGTGCTAAACCTAATGCATAGTCCAGATAAATTGATTAGACTATCCATGTTGCCCGATGGAAACTTTAAAGTGATAAAAAAATGGCCCCAGATCTTACATATGCTGTCATACTGGTAACTAATATCCACTTTAAATCACCTTTCTTTTCTGACAGACCACTTCTTAAAAAGGAAACATCAAACTAGAGGTATGCTATGCTCACACGTGTTAAAATCCTATCAGCATCCACGTTGTTTCATTGATCCACTTGAAGGCTTGACCACAGACCCTGACTGACTAGGAAAGAGTATCTGGATGTTAACCGGTTTCCATTGGGAAGGTAATTTTATAGACTGGCAGACAGGTGCCATGAGCATGCACTTAACAACCATACACAGAGCACATTATGATCATCAAAATAGGACCCACCAAAAATGGGCATTGTCCCAAAATAAGATTGATTAGAGGATCTCGACCTCTAATTCATAGACATAGGTTAGTGAATTCAACAAATGGCTTTCTTCTGATTCTTGGGTTTCCTTGCAGCATCTGGGTTTTTGTATATTCTTATCTGGCCCCACTTGATCAATAAAATCATCATCTTTCTGGGAAAAAAATTCCAAAAGATTCTCACCAACAGGACAGTTAGGATCGTTTCTCTCTATGATTTTGAGATCATGAGTTTTCTTTTTTTTTCTTTTTTTCTTTTTGAAGATTGAAACTTTATTAAGGGAGCAAAAGCAACCCAGAAACAGAAGCAAACAGAAACAAACAAAGAGACAACAAAACAAAAAGAAACCAAAAAAAAAAAAAAACTAAAGAAGCTATACAACTCTAGACAATGAAAAACAGGGAGAGAGACACCTAAAAGAGGCTATACAACTCGAGACAAACCCCAAAAACCAAAGAGAGACCAACAAACCCGAAGCTAATCCAGCTGATGAGATATCAACACAAGAACAACAGGGATCAACATGGATCCGCAGGGATGAGAGCAGCCTCCCAATCTTTGATGTCGTGGAAAACCAAGGCAGCAACTGAGGAGAAAGAAGTAGAAATATCGTAGAAGCAACAACTATTCCTCTCCTTCCATATCTCCAAAATGATAGTCATCACTGCCAGACGCCAAGCAGAGGTTAGCCCTCCACCGGTACAGGAGGCGTGCCAGGTGAAGAGCATACCGGTCACTGAACTAGGCATCGCCCAATCAACGTGGCATTTGGACAGGATCGAGGACCAAACATCTCAGGCGACAAGGCAATGCATGAAAAGGCAGTTGATGGACTCGCCACTGTCAAAACATAGGATACGAATGTTGGGAAGGATCAGTCCTCTGTGTTGAAGATTGTCAACCGTGAGGGTTTGATGGATCAAACTATTTCAATGGTTTCAGTTGATTTACTTTAAAGAACATGTACGGTGATTGTGTGCATGTATATCAATCATCACATGTTGCCAAAGTATCCAAAGCTTTTCTCTTTCCACTAGAAGTTCGATCATTGTAATCCGTAATGTGCTAGGACAAACTCTCCACCCACCCCCCCCCCCACCCACTCTCTCTCTTCTGGTAACTAATATCCACTTTAAAGTCCAGACCCACGATGTGCACTTGCAGAAGTTCCAAGGGTCATGATTCAATTAGGGGCCCATCATGTGAGGGGGCAGAACAATGTAAGAGATTCAGGCAGATTGCACACGTTTCAGAGATCCGGGCAACTCAGCAGGTAGTGCACACTAAACATGCCATAAACAAAAAATACGGTTAGTACAATCATCCAGTAAACCACACGTGTAAGTTGAATTTGAACTGTTGGACATTTTTAACCCCCATTTTTCTCATGCAGGTTTAACCTGCCTAATAAGCATACCAACATTATTTTTGGTCCATGGGATGTTCACAGTGTAACCTACCTAATGAATCACCTAGGAACTTCTACAAGTGTGCATCTTGGCCCGGGTCTGCCGCATGACAAGTTTGCACCTAATTTTTGCAAAGTGAGATTACAAGTGGTCTAGGACAGACTGAAGGATACCTAGCTCTAGCCCATATGCCAAGAACCCAAGTAGAGGCCTAGATCAACCCAAGAACTAATAGTCAGGCAGGGCCAGGCTCACCATCTAAATATTCAGCACAACAATGTTAAATAAGTTGGGCTAATCTGAAACAGTTTGTAGGCCTTTTAACAAATTCAAGCCTAGTTCTAGACCACTTAGTTATTGAACCTAAAACTAAGCACAGCCACCTACATCCAATGCACAGGCCTCAACTCAAGCTTGAACTCTGCCTAAGGTGGATGGACTGAATGTGGGCCCGTCCTGGCCCGAGTTTTAGGCCCAACAGATAATCTAATCAGCTTCATGCCTGAGTTTCAGGCCCAATTAACAAATGGGATGGGCTGTTTCTGAATTTTCAGGCCCAATTAAAAAATGTAATGGCCAGTTATGAACTTCAGGCCTAATAAATAAACAAGCCAAAAGTAATATCAGGAAGTTCTGACTGAGACCATTGTCTTTTTTATGGTGTCAATGGAGGGACAAGTCATGTATATGTTTTGAGGAAATCACTAAAAAGTTGAATGAGGACTGCACCATTGCTTCTTGAAATTAGTACAGAAGAAGAAGATGTATTTTCTATGGTGTGAACAAAAGAGAGGGAAGTCGAGGGGGAGGATTGTCTTTTTTACGGTTTCAAAATAAGCCACCATGCAAGTGAACAAAAATGAAGGCCACTGACTTCTTTGTAACATAAGAGCCCAACAGGACATCATGAGCCCTTAAACTCATTCCAACACTGTGTTGTAATCTATTAACTTGATAATCAGAATCACATGGGCTGATAGATCCTAAAATAAGAGTGGCTACTCTGCCTCTAAATGATCAAATGAATGCATGATCGAACTACCCACATAAATATGGACAAGGACAATGTAAATATCTCTAAAACAACCTTCCAAAGTCATGATGTATCGAGTGGTCTCATCAGGAGTTTGCTCAATACGAAGTGGTAACAAGACAGTATGTGACTTCATGAAGAAGTTGGCAAACTGAAGTTCAGAGCTTCTTCAAATTGTGTTTACGGAGTAGGCAAACAGAAGATCAGAACTTATTCAAATTGTGTTTACGGAGTAGGCAAACAGAAGTTCAGAACTTATCCTAATTAGTGGTGAATACCCATGTAAAGTGATGAGCTACCTGCCATATAGAACAGATCGGAATCAATTGAATCAATTAAAAGAAGCAAAAGTACCTCCCCCAATCTAAAGGAACCAATACTCAACTGCCTTTATGGGTGGAGGCATCTACCCACTTCACTTGCAGATTGTGAACCTCTTACTACATTCTACAGATGGTCTAATAAGACATTGAAGTTTCAAGCAATGGACCCAGATACCACTAAATTGGCTAGCATCAAGTTGGCTAGTTGAGGAGAAATATTTTTATTTTTCTTCTTTTTCTTTTTTCTTAGGAAGGAGAAAGAAACTAATTGCCACTATCATAAATAAAAACTCACAGCACAGGCACAGGGGAGCACCTGGAGAAGCCCGAGCAAGCAAAGTAAAATAAGCACCAGCCATACTTTGAAAAACTTTTACAAGACGTTCAGTACCTAATAATTTTTGCTGAGTGAAACGAACATGCTATAACTCTTTGCCAAACTATAAATGATCGACTAAATTTTGCACTTGAGCTTGATAATATATGCGAACATGAAAAACACATCACAAATGTAAACTCAATGATTGCAAATGCATAGCTAGTGATCTCACTAACCTTGACTTTTCAGTCACACCTCTATGAATTTGCTTCTTCTCTTTAGTCTAGAAAAACTTCCTTATTCAAAGTACTTTTAATCTCCAATTGTCCACAGATCTTATTTCTACTATAATTCATGGAACAAAAATGCGTCACTTCTCATAGATTCTGGCTTAAGGCAGATTTGATTGGAAAGGAAATTTGGTCAGATGAGCTATCTAGACTTTCTTTGACATCCTAGCTCTTGTTTGTGTGGTTTCACACTACATGTCAGGGGCGTTTGCATGAAATCATCAGTTGCATCTCTGGCCTTTTTGTCCTGTGTAAACTAGTTCAGTTAGATTGCATTCTATGCCATTTGTTGACCTTTAATTAGACATTACCTACCATTTCCACCAACAAAAATGCATTTTAAAAAAAATTAAAAATTTTTTTTTTTTTTCAAAAAAAAAAACATTGGAAAAGAAAACATGGATCATCCTATTCCTTCAAGGATATTAACCATGCTACAGAGTTTGTTAGTTTGGTTTGTTCTAAATGTTTGATGGCTAGCTTATATCTGATGCTATTGATAATTTATCATGGATGATATGGACATATACTCTCCTAGCCCCAAAAAAGGAAAAGCAAAAAAAGACAAACAAGATGTACTCAAAGGTGTTTGTTGTTTATTTCTCAATCCTTTTCTATAGTTGAGAGTCCATGGTTCTTTACAAAAACAGATGTTCCTCCTCACTAAAAAAACACCTGTGTTTACTTTCCCGTTTCCCATTTCAACTTCCTAGCATTTGGTTAACTACAATAACAAACATTGTTAAATGAGATACAAACAACATCCATCTCTCACAGCTATGGTCGAGACATGGTTTGTGCCAAATTAAAGTGCTATTCTCATGTCCTATACTTGCATTGGGCCATCATAAGGAAAAAGGAAGTCCTTTGCAATGACATTATTATTTCTTATAGACAATTAAGTAATTCATTCCATTGTTCCCTCAAGTGACAAGCAATGGTAGCTGGACATGTGGCACAAGTGCCAACTATCAAAGTGTCTTGCATGGCGGTAAACTCCCAGAATGTAAGCACATGGGCACTTCCTTAAATACATATTTAATAAATAAACAAATTGATGAAATAAAGAAAAGATGCCTTCCAAAAAAAAAATGAAATAACGAGAAGAAAACAATTGAAAATGAGCATTCATTTAGTACCAACCGAAACCAATCAGCAGTGTCCTGAACACTAAAAAATAATCAATAACTAAAACCTGCAAAATCATGCAATAATCATCCCGATAAATAGTAGTTTGTATGAACGATACTCTGCAACTCACTTCTGTGTCAGGAAAAAAACCAGAGACCCCAATGAGAGAACAATGAAGAAAAAAGAACAAAATGACTTAGAATTATTTCTTATATTTGTTGACCATAATTATTTGTCATGACTTGGAGCAACATAACAAGAAGAGATCCCATGGTGTATGTTATTTTCAGCTGACATGGTCTTGATTGACAAGATGAGCGAAGGCCTAAACAAAAGCTAGATTTATGGAGGAGTGCTTTAGAATCTAAATGATTTAAAATTAGTCAAACTAAAACATAGTCTATGGAGTGCTATTTTAATAACAATAAAAGTGAAAACCAGGAATTGGTTAAGATTGCTGCCCAAACAATTTCCCAAAATGACCAATTCCGATATCTTGGGTCAATAATTCATGAGTGGAGAGATTGAGGAGGAAGTTGCCCACAGAATTCAAGTGAAGTGTAAGAAATGAAGATGTTTCTCTAAAGTTTTATGTGATCGTCATATACAACTCAAATTGAAATGGAAATCTTACAGGATAGCTATAAGACCTTCCATGCTTTATGTGGCAAAATGATGGGTAGTTAAGGAACAACATGTTCATAGGATGAGTATAACTGAAATGAGGATGTCAAAATGGATGAATAGCAAGAAGAAGAAGGACAGATTTAGAAATGATTAAATGAATACATTCGAGGGAACTTAGGAGTAGCACCAATAGGTAATAAGTCAAGGGAAATTAGTCTTAGATCGTTTGGTCATCCGCAACAAGACCAAGAACTGCGCAGGTTAGAAAGAATGAGTTGGTACAAGTTGAAGGCTCTAAGACAGCAAGAGGAAGGCCCATAAGGACGTGAGTGGAGATAGTAAGAAAAGACTTGATGACATATGGTTTAAGTGAAGTTATGGCCCTTAATAGAGTGCAATGGCAGAAGAGGATTCATGTAGCCGACCCCAATTAATTGGGATAAAGCTTAGATGAGGTGATGATGTGGACCACGATTAGTTCAAAATAAGGCTTAGATGATGATAATGATGATGCAGACCACAATGCCTATGATAAAGAATGAACTAAAACATCTTGTGTGAGAGGGAGTTCCTATGAATAGTTTCTTCCAAGCCAAGAGAATAGAGCAAGTTTGACAGAGAGCAAGAAATGTTCAGATGACTAAGAAATTTACATGATGAAAAGTTGAAAAGGATGAAAAGAATATTTCATGGGAAAATAAGTCTGGACACTTCACTTGAAGTGTCCAACATGTGACACTTCTCAATGGTGTCATGAGGACACTTTGTCCCTGCAATTTTGAAGTGTTGTGTTGTGTCTAGGACTTTTCAAGTTTCCCAAGTGCTGATTTCAATAATAAATCCAAAGAGTGGAGATGTACAAGCAACACTTGTGACAGGAAAACAAAATGTACATAGAGAACCCCAATAGTAGAGGTGGGACATCTTCAAAGCTGCTATTGTAACATCCCTAAATTTTGGCCCATATAAAATTCCATATTAATTAGAATAAAAATTAAATTTTGTAATTAATAACAAACAAATCACTTAACACTCTAGTAGAGGCACTCTTAGATGAAGGAGAGGTTGGAGGATTGACTCGTGCCACCGCGATTCTAGTTTGCAGGTGAGGTCAAAGGCTCGATCTCTATCACGGTAGTAATTAACTTGTTGCGCAAATTAGTAAAGTTTCCAGATAAGGAAAATGAGCTCATCTAGATAATAACTTTCTAGATCCGGGGTTCTTCTCTCTCAATAAGAAGGGAAAGGAGAAAAGAAAGAGGGGCGTGGGAGGCCTGAGGAGGAAACCTCTCGTCGGTAGGTTTCCAAAACCTGTCCCTTTTATTTTTCTTATGCTTTTAACTTAGAATCCTCATATCTACGCCATGAACAGGGCGGATCGGCCTCACGGTCATCGATTTGATCCGTGGGAAGGCTTGATAATAGAGAAGGGTTATGGGCGAGATCTCTTGTCATAGAGATCGACACGAGAGCGTCTGGTGGTTTTGGTTCAAATCCACACAAACATAAGATTCCTAAGGCCATAATATATCAAGGCCCCAAATTTTGGAATTGCCGATCATATTATATCTCGATCATTGCTTTATGTATATTTGTTAATTTGATGGATTCTCTATGTGTCAGACCTGATCTACACTATTCATATTGACTTTGGGTTAGATCTGGGAATTTACCCAAAATCTTATATGGATCTGACCGTTGGATGGTCAAAAGCGATCAAAGGATAATATTAATAATAAAATATGCCATATGATGGTTGTGGATCTTGGATGGTCCATATCTAAACAATGCCTTGACTTTCCCCTAACTTGATGGTGCGAAAATCATTGGATGGTTCAATTTTAACCTATGTGTATGTTAGATCTTTGAAAACTTAGAATCAAGAAAAATCCCTAAACTATGCAAAATTGGATCGTGTAACAGAGCATAATCGACCTTTGTCGATTTGATCGAAGTAGGTCAAAATATGTCCAGAGACTTAAATTGCGAAATTATGATTTTTTCCAATTTGATTGATCTATGTTCGATTCGATCGATGGAGCATTGATCAGACTCGAACGTTCGATCAAAAATGTTGAAAATGGTCCAACAACCAAATTGTTTTAATCCTGATTTTCTCGATTCGATTGATCGGAGATTGATTTGATCGAGGGACTTCGATCTGACTCGATCGATCGATACGTTCGATCAATAGATTCCTGGATTGATCTGTTAGAATCTGAATTGTGATAATTGGATTAATAAGTTTATAATATACATAATTCACCCTAGACTAATTAATGAATGAAGGAGGACCACCTTGATTGGGTCAAAAGTGGGCCCCGTTGGATGGAACAATTAGATCAAATTCATGATTGGTTTAAATTATGTATTAGGGATCCTAGATTCAAACCTACACGACTACTCTGCGGATTTATTTCTACTAAGTATATGTGAGTAAATCTCAACATGTCTCGTCTCCGTTACGATTAAGATGGTGTTGTTATGACTGCTATGTTTGTTGTATTGTCATGTTAAGTTGAATTATTGATATATGAATAATTGTGTTGAACGGCCATTATTGTATATTGCTTATGTGAATATGTGTTCATTACAATCATTCAATCAGAGATACCTCTCATATGGAGAGATGTATATGACAACTTGTGTATGTCGATGTATTGTGCATTGAGCATGCATTGCATAACGCTTATGTGCCGATTCTTAGAGGCCCGCTCTAGATGATTTGCATGCACGCCTCGTGCCTGAGTTCCTGAGGGATCTCCTTGGATGGTTTTCCTAGTAAAATTGTTACCGGATACCCACTATAATAGTGGAAGCCTACTCAAAGAGCACATGCGGACCTTGCCCATGCTCACCCAATATGGTAGAAATCTACCAAGTGGGGATGCTAGTTGACGGATATCCAACCCAAGCAAGTGGACAATCATCCCACTTAATGCATGCATTTCATGTCATTCCTGCATTCATACACATACCTGCATTCTGGTACTTTAATGGTTATTCTATGTTATCTTAATTGTGTCGTGCATTAACCATGATGGGTTCACTCACTAGGTCTGGCCAGCTAACGTGTGTTGAATGACAACCATACAAAGGTGACCAAGATGGTGGATGACCCATAAGATTGGTGGCCATATTTATCCGATGATGAACTTGCTGCAATAAATCAACTGGATGGACTATTGACATGAACTGTTGAATTACAAACTTCAAAGTTTCTTTATATTATTCAATTATGATTAGACATTGTTAGGGTATTTGTTACTTGGCATTTTGTGTCGAATGGTCATTGATAATTATGATTAAATAAAGTCCCAAATGGGTGGACTTAGTTGATTTTTTTTTTATTTATTTTTTATATAGAGAATTGACGAATTGTATTGAAAGGAAAAAAGTGCAGCAAAGAAAAAACATGGAAAAAACTAAAGCAGGAAAATAGAAAAAACAGAAAAGGCTACGCTGAGATAGCGAAAGCCATTAAGCAACAAGGAAAGGAAAGTCTGCTTCCCTTAAGGAGTCGGCGTACGTGGCCCATTTGATCACCAGGTTTAAAAATTTGAAGGAAATTGACTCGGCTGAGGAGGAGGAGTTTCTAAAGCATCTATCATTTCTCTGTAGCCAAACGTACCACCATATGGTAAGGATTACCATTCTCCAAATCTGAGTCTTCGTCTTCCCGAGCCTGATATTATGCCAAGCTTTGAGTTGAAGGTCCACTGAACCTGATATGCACCAGTGCATGTTGAACCGGCTGGCAAACTCAGCCCATAAAATCGAAATGAAAGAGCAGTGGAGCAGCAAATGATCTATCGACTCCACGTTCTTCATGCAGCATAGGAAGATATTGGGGAGGACCATTCCTCTTTTCCCCAAATTGTCAACCATGAAGATTTTCTTGTTGGCAACCAACCAAGCGAAGGCCACTACTTTGGGAGGGGCCGAATAAAACCAGACGTGGGCTGAATGGGTTTCTAATATTGCCGTCTGGAAAGGAAAGAGCTGAGAGTAGAAAGATTTAACTGAGAAAGAGGAAGACTTTACCTTTTTCCAAACAATTCTGTCAACGGCTTCGGGATTGGGATTGACGTTGTAGATGCAGTCCAGAAGCTTTGCCAAATCGGGAATCTCCCAATCCTCTAGGTTTCTTCTGCAGCGTATATTCCAAACTGATTTTCCTTCTATAACAGAAAAACAATCAGCCACTGAAATATCTTGATTGGGGGATAACCGAAATATGGATGAGAAAACATCTTTGAGAGGGATATCTCCTATCCATGGGTCCTTTCAAAATCGGATCCTATCACCTTTGCCTAGTTTGAATCCGATGCCCTTTAGAACCTCCTCTTGAAGACCGAGGATGCCTTTCCAAATAGTCGAAGCCCTATAAGATGACGATGGATTAGTCCACCATCCCCCACAAGATCTACCATATTTTCACTTAATAATAGAGTTCCAAAGACTGTCCAATTCCGAGCCTAGCCTCCATATCCACTTGCCAAGAAGAGCCCTGTTCATCTGCTTCAGGTCTCTAATACCTGCTCCGCCATCTCTGAGATGCTTACATACCTGCTTCCAGCCCATGAGGTGGATTCTCTTCTTGTCCTCTTTGCCATGCCATAAGAAATCGCGCCTAATCTTGTCCATGGTGTTCAAGACAACATATGGGCATCTGAACAGAGACACAAAGTAGACTAGGAGATTAGAAAGGGCGGACTTAATGAGAGTCAAGCAGCCACCTAACGAGAGGAAGCGAATTTGCCACTTTGCGAGAAACTTCTTCAATCTGAGGATGACTTTATTCCAAGCCGATTTTGGGGAAGCAACAATGCCTAACGGGAGACCAACGTATGAGGAGGGAAAGGAAGCTGCACAGCAGCCGAAACGGTTCGCGAAGTCTTGAACTTCTTCTTCATCTAAATTAACCCCCTATATCTTTGACTTGGCCATGTTAACTCTCAGGCCAGAGACCACCTCGAAGCAACAAATGGCTGTGCGAATATTATCCATCTTGGAGGGAGACGCCTCTAAGAAAATGAGGATGTCATCCGCGAATTGGACGTGAGACACCGAGCTGTTCATACATTCTATGTTGATACCGCACAGAATACCATCTTCTTGACCTTTATGGAGCATCCTGGACAGGGCCTCGCCCACTATGAGAAAGAGGAAAGGGGATAGGGGGTCACCCTGTCTCAGACCCCTTTCGCTTCTGAAGTAACCTTTCGGGGTGCCATTAAGGAGAACCGAAAAGAAGGGAGACCCTATGCATTCCGCGATCCATCTAATCCATCTATCCCCGAACCCCATCCGCTTCAGCATATAGAGGAGGAAGACCCATTCGACGTGGTCATAAGCTTTTTCAACATCTAGACTACAAAATATGCGTTTCGAACCTAATCGGGAAGCTGAGTGGAGACATTCGTTGGCTATTAGAGCACAGTCCACCCGGGCAGACAGTCGACAATCTGTTTGCCCGGGAGGACTTAGTTGAGTTATCAGTTAGATGATGTGATCGGAGAATGTGATGATTGTGGTTAATGGAAATGTGTAGAATTGTATGATAGGTGGGGATGTATGATAATCAGAATCTAGAATGAACTTAGAATGCATTTAAGTTATGCCTCCAAGCAATTGTATGATTTACCGGTTTAAAAGATACCTCGTTTCAACACTGAGGTCTTGGTATCAATCCCTAGTGGTGGTGGCTAACAGTGAAGTGTGAACTGACAGTGGGGTGTACTAACAAACTAACCGAAAAAAAAATAAAAAAAAATACACTTGGTGTACGAGTCATGTACCATAACTCGGGTATGAGGGTGCACATTTTGTATCCAAATTGCGGGGCATGACAGGTATAGTGGTATAGTTGTAATACAAGTTCTGCATTTGTATTGTATAGAGGAACCCTAATCGCACACTTCTTATTACACGCCCTGATTTCTCACAGAAGTTCCAGTGGGGATATGTGCAGATCCTAATCACTCAATTGGAACAGGGCCAATCACCTCAAGTGTTGGAATCATCAGAATGGCCAGATATTTATGGCCCGTTCACAGCAGGATGCACTGGACGAGTCGGCCAGATCTTTCGTACATTTGCCACTTGCTCTTATTCCCAATTCAAGTGTAATAACATGTTATAATCAGTTCCCGATTAGCGTTCCCCTTTATCCTACATCCCAATTCCCCTGAACTGTTTCTGCAGCTTCGTTAATCAGCCTTAGATGTCAAAGGGCCCAACTAAGGCCACACATTCCGCTCCACCTGATGGATGGTTACTGCAAAAACGACCGCGGGATTCAAGATCCTACTCTCTCCGCCACATTTCTCAATCATTAAACCTCGTGGCAACAACATGATTGAAGTCCTGCCAAATTCTACATTCACGCATTAGCATTTCCAGCAATATCATTTACATCAACGGAATTATTAAAATTTCAGAAAATCCAACAGAAACCGTAGTCAGCTAATCGAATTAATTCGAAAAACTTCCAGTTGCAGTTCTACCCCCTCAAACAAATTTATTTATTTTATTATATAAAATGAAATATGAAATGAGTCCCAATCGGTCCACTGAATTTCTAGAACGAGCGAGAGAAAATGAAATTTGATAAAAATAAAATAAAATCGGAGGAAACGGATGGAACCTGATTGCATCGATCGCAGGTGAAAGGCAAGAAATCAATGAGCTTGCAATCGTCGACGCTGCAGTGTTTGCCGAGATTCGGGAATTCCGGCGTTCCCATCCTTTCGATTTCCAGGAAATTGATTGGCAAAAAGAAGAATTACCGACTTTCAGATTCAAAACCGCGTTTTTTTAATTTCTTTTCCTCCGAAATCTGGAATCGATGTCTGAAAACTTCCGATTTCCGCGTCAAGGAGAAAACGCGGAAACGGAAGTCGTGAGGAAAAGAGGTCTGTTTGGATTCAACGAAATCTAGTTCTTTATTTATAAAGAGGGAGAGAGCGGAATTTCCGGGAGTTGCTGGGATAAATTACCGAAATAGGCCTGGAACTTTCTAGACTGACTAATTCGTCCCAAGTTCATCCTGGTAAAGAGAGGAGCCGTAACACGTACATGTGCGGGATCATGACCGTTATCAGGATTCCATAGGGGAATGATCACATACGTTCGAACTGGGCGCGGCTGCGGTGGATCCGAGGTGGGTGAATCCCTTACTATGGGGCCCACCGTGATGTATGTTGCTTACATCAGCGCCGTCCATCCGTTTTGAAACTCATTTGAGGTCATTATTCCATAATTGAAGAATATCCAAATCTCAGGTGGACCACACCACAAGAAACAGTGGTTATTAACATTAAAAACTTCTTGTGGGCCATTAAAGTTTTTGATCAGGCTTATATTTGTTTGGTCCTTTCATCCGGATCTTTGTGACCTTATTGACAAGTTCGATGGAAAGCAAACATTCCGGTGGCCCTCAAGAAGCTTTTTAAGGTGGATATTCAATCATCACTGTTCATGTGTTATGGTCTACCTTAGATTTGGATCTATTTAATTCTTTGGATAATGATCTAAAATGAGCTTTCAAAACAGATGTACAGCGTGGATGTAAGGATCATACATCACTGTGGACGCCACAGTCAGGGATCCACTCTCACCTCGGATCCACCGAAGCCGCGCCTGTTCGAGCTATGTAATTATCGTCCTTTCCAGCTTTATGGGCCCAACATGATGTGTAAGTGCCATCCAAGCCGTCCAGTCTAAGCCATAACTCAGGCACACCAAAGGGAAAGATTGAGACATTTGGGAGGGTGACACCCACCGTTGAGGGTTCCGGATAGACGGTGGAGTCCACCGAGTTGTTGTGTGTATGGTTGGCAATGGGCTGGGTTTGAGCTTGGCGAGGATATTACCAGGACTTACCCAACACTTAAGACCCAAGGCATGAGCCCAGCATGGCCTAGCATAGAAGGACCAATCCCGAACTAAAAAATTTTGATCGGCCGAGTATCATTTCATATTTCTTCATTGAATTTTCTTATCAAGTGGACCACTCATCCAAGGTAGATTCTTGCCTAATATTAGAATAGAATATTTTATCCGTACGTGTAAAAAAGAAAAAAAATCCTGTCGGGCGAGGCTGGGTCAGGTCGGGTACATCTAAAATGACTTGACTCAAACCCAACCTGAAAAAGGCCCAACCCAGTCCACAGTCCACGGGCAAAGTTAGTAGGTTCAAGCCTGGTCGGGCTCATTGGACCATTCGGGTTACCCGGTCCATTTGACGCCCTTAACTACGTGAATGCATAGGTTTTGGGGGTTCATTATATACTAAGCTCCCTGTGGTGTGTCCCACCTAACCTGCGGTTGGACGGTGATGATTCTGGGGATATGCAGTGAACATAAGGAGGAGCACCACATGCACGGTTCAGATTCTACGTAAACATCGCGTGCGTGTGGTCTCCACTCATCTCAAATGCGTGATAATTACCATGCACACATGTCATCATTCCCCTCCGTTCTAAATCGCAGAAATCATAAAGTGGACCACATGTATGGAAAGGGGGGGCGTTTTGATAATCTAGTGGTCCTGGATGGACCATTTTGTGAAGTCAGACCTATCCGACAGACAGCCGGAGCCATCACCTTTCTTCAATTTTCCTTGACTGAACCTTGACGGTTTAACATTTTTGTTTTTAGCCGTTGCTTTGAAAGCAACTGATCACATGGCTGGACAGCCATCCAAAACTTTCCAAATTCACGTGGTGACCCTTATATGGTGATCGGCCTGATTTTTAAGCCGTCCAAATTTTATGGTGGGATGACCCTTCAGGATGGGTTGGATTCCATACATACCCATGGTGGCCCCACGGGCAGCACTTGTAGAGTAAGCTCCAAGAGAGATTCCGCAAATGCCGAGATGATTTTTCCTGGGGTTTTGGTTTTCCACGTTGATAGCTACAGCGATAGAGATCTAGGAGGAGAATTACGGTACACGTTCCAACATGGAGCACGTGTGAGAGATCTGGGACATACACTACACACAAATCAGGCCAACTCACTCATAAGGTGAGCCATAGTTGCTTGAGAAAAACGGATGGTTAGAAAGAACCCGCACTCAATTTACACTCGTGGTTAGCATGATGAGTGGGCCAGCCAGGTTTTCGGAACAGGAATCGTTCAACTCAGGCCCCACCTGGTAAATGGCATGGATCTATCACACGTGACGGGTTATCACCCGAATCACCTCTTAAACCTCTCTTGGCAGTTAGATGTAGGTTATATGGACAAGTCATCGCGTTTGCCTACATGTGAGATGTTTAATGACACGTGAACCATGAAATTTGTGGGCCCCACTACGAACATCACGGGCTTTGAAAATCAGAATCGGGCGAGCCACAACATTGACGGTTCTGATTTAAACCAGCAATATTCCCCTGTAAGGTGGACCGCCTGATGATCATACCGGCCTGATTTTATGGGCCCACCTTTTCCACGGTTCCGATGCACTAGCATACTTGATACTCTCCCTTTTTTCATGCAATAAAAAACACCCTCTTTCCAATGTAATTTGGTACTTTTCCATTTCTTTTTTTCTACCAAAACTAGTTCATCACAAAGGAAAGGGTGAATGATTAAAAAAAGCGGGTGTAAATGTCATTTCCTATTATTTAATGCTGGATTGCATAATACGCTGGTTTATTTATTTTCTTTTTTTATTATTTTATTAATTCACTTTATTCGGGTGCATAAAAAATGATCAGGTACTACTGCCCAGTACCATAAACTTACCGTACTGCAGAATTTTCCCGCCAATATTTCATATGGGTAGGAAATCAGATCCGTGCAAAAGGTGGGGCCCATCATGAGATTGCCTGTCGTGAAAATCTAGCTGATCCATTCATGAGGTAGACTAAACTGTTTGCTGTAAGAGATCATCGGCTGTTCATTGGCTTTGATGGTATGGCCCATGATGCTTGTATCGACCTGTTAATGTCACGTGATATTTATACAATTATACAATTACCAACCTTTCGAAAGGTTCGGATATTCTACACGTCTGACATATTGCTGGGAAATTTTGTGCAGTACGGTAAGCTTATGGTACAAGGGCGGTATCTGATCATTTGTGGTGCATAAACACCTTATTTTTAATTTAAAATAAAATAACTTCCTTTGTAATGCACTCAGGCAACCGAATGATACAAGTGGTAAGATGACGCATCAATCGTGACCGTCCATATAGTCACGGGCAATTCAGTATGTAGGGGCAATAGAGTCTACCATACGCTCGGGTTTTCAGTTGGCACAAGCAGGGCCACCCAAACTGTTGATATCGAATGTGCTCTAAATTCCTAGATTGGAAGATCCTAGCCCTTTAATCAGGACGTGGTCCATCTACAGTGGGGCCCAACGGACCAACCCATTTGTCAAAATTAATAATTCTTTTTTAATATTAGTATTTCTCATTTCAATTATTTATTTATTTTAAAAAAATAGGCTGTAATTTATTTTTAGTTTTATTTTAAGGATTTTAAATAGATTTAAAATTAGGCCAACGAAGTAGAGAAGATTTTAGTTTTATTTTAAAGATTTTAAATAGATTTAGAGTTAGGCGGACGAAGTGGAGAAGTGAAGATAAAAAGTATATTATATGACAGAGAGTAGTCCAAACGTAAACATCTAATCAAAGGGAATTGATTTTTAAACTTTTCATTTCAAACAAGCTCTTATGGTAGACAGGAATATCTGATGATTTTAAGATAGATGCGTCTGTCGAAACATAGGGAAGCATTATTTTTGTTACCGAAGTCGCGGCATTATTTCCTCGTGTTCCTTTGACATGGTTTTCTGGACAAAGTGCTAAGGAGTAAATTAAGATGGTTGAGCCATGGTTAAAGAAAGACCTAACATCTCAGATTGACTCACCCAATCTTGAGTCGAGTCAGGACTCTCCGAATCACGGGTGACATGTTCATAGGATTCCTGGAGTTCGAACCGGATCAGATCTTATGGAGTAAGAGTCAACTGAGACCAGTCGCAAGTGCGGTTCTTTAAAACCATGTGTAAAGCCATATACTACAAAAACCAAAGCCCAATATTCTAAAAACCAATTACGACTATATTGTAACTTTATGGTTCACTTACACGGTCGATCTAAAAATAAAAATAAAAATTGGACCATATCGTGCAGGCATAAACGCCTCTTTCGTTCTTTTTATCACCAATATGGGCATAGATGCAGCTTTCATTCTTTTTTCAAATTTCTCTTCTTTTTTTCATTTTAGTTTTGTTTTATTTTAATGCAATTAAGCCCTAACCCACCAAATCACTCTTGATTTTTGCGTTCAATTAGTGCGTATATAACCAACTTTCCATAAGTCGCTATGATGCAACACTTCATACATGTTAACAATACAAAACAATCGGTATAAAACTCGATATTGCACATTTTTTCCCTATTTTCTTGATAAGCTTTCAATGGTTTTTTTTTGTTTTTTGGAAAAAAAATCAGCCAATATAGGCTTGTGTGGTTGACACAGATCCAAACCCATCATGTCATTTCATTTTTAGGCCCAGCCGAAATGCTCCCGATATAGTTGACATACACCAGTATACCACGATATAGATATTCATAATCTTATGGCAAAGTCAACTTTAATGAGATGTGGAACATTGATTAGGGTCCGAGGAGGGTCCGTTAAAAGGATGAGAAGTTCCAGAGAATAGGCAAGGATAGACAAGGATAAGAACCAACAAGAGGTTTCCAGTCCTTACTTCAGTGGTAGACTCTCGGGAGTTTCATCACGAGGTCTTAGGTTTGATACCCACAGGTGGTGAAATCCCACTAAGGCATGCGTGGGTGTACTTCGGTGCATGTGTGAAAAAAAAATAATAATAATAAAATAACCAAGGAGATATATGAAGGCTTGCAATTACTTATCAAAGATAAGTCCTTAGAATGCATCTACTC
Source organism: Magnolia kwangsiensis (assembly GCA_037074715.1). Classification (NCBI taxonomy): domain Eukaryota; kingdom Viridiplantae; phylum Streptophyta; class Magnoliopsida; order Magnoliales; family Magnoliaceae; genus Magnolia; species Magnolia kwangsiensis. The sequence continues at coordinate 108,074,523 of CM073581.1, forward strand.
ATTGGGCCAGGTGGTATCAACCAAGCCAATCAACTGACCATGAAGATGATAAGTCACCCCAACTCAGGCAAGTCAGGTCAATTTAACCCTGACTCGGGTGAGTCCCAGCTCAACTCACTACTGCACGAGTCTTCCAAGTCTAACAAATCTTTTAACAATGACTATGGAAAAATGGGCACCAAGTCTCTGTGATCCAGACCATTGATCCAATGGGCCATGACATGGACAGACCATGCCTCAAAAATCATCCTGATCATAGCCAATGACCATCCACTATTTGGCCTTTGTGGTCCACAATGGGAATCATCCTCTCTTCTTCTTTTTTTCCCCTCCCCTTCTGATAACTTCTAGAAGAGTTAGAATTGCTCAATCAGAAGGATTTTGGGGAATTCGCATAAATGCAAGACCCACCAGAATAACGCATGGATCACCAATTCATGGGCCCTACTTGCCCAAAAGTCAAGGCTCAAGAAAAGGCAAATAAGATGTAATTTCATCGACCAAGACCTGCACACAAGATAAGACGTTTAAACTGCACGTTCAACAGACCACCACAAGACCCCTACATAGTTCTCGAGTTTTCATCACCATATCATGGTTTTCAGCATCCACCAAAAACTGTAAAAGGATTTAAATTGAAACGTAAGTGTCCTATATTCACAAGGCTCACAGCAACTGATAGACTAGAAAGGGCCCATATCTGCTTCATAGATGTCATTCCAGTCATGCTGCCAGCTTAATATTCCCTGGGAACACTTGAATGCTTCTTCACTTCATCCTGCGAGTCAGAATGGATAAAAATAAAATAAAGCAACATTTAATTCACATCTAGGATAGATAGATTTGGAAATAGCTAAAAAATACATTCGCAATGCAATGGTGATGATTTGGCAAAGTAGCTCATCTAACACTAGCTAATATAGCAGTCGATATTGTAAAATAGAGCTATTTTCTATTTTTGGGTATGAAACATGAAAGCGACAAAAGAAGTGTCTGCCATGCTTGCTGCTGGTGGGAAATTGAGCACCATCCCATCAGGTATGAAACATGAACATCGAGTCGAGTTTTCGGGTTTTTGAACTATGATAGAGAGTTGGAACTACTTTCAACCCTTTGGGGTCGTTTGGATAGGAGTAAATGGAGGTAAATAGGTATAATTTGGAGTAAATGAACGTAAATGGTAATTAAGGTGTGTTTGGATAGGAGTAAATGGAATAAAATGGGAGTAAATGTACATGTAAATGAAATCCTCTCTACGAGAGAGGATTTGGAAGTAAATGGGGTGAAATGTCTTTTTGAGCTCCCTTGGAGAGTCACACGTGTAAAAAAGGCGCCGCTACGCACATGTCCGCCACACATGTGCCATGTTAATGATACTTCGAAATAGTCCAATGATCGGCTACATCACTAAAATCACACCAAAAGAATGATCCAAACCATCCAAAGGATGGCCATATAAATGGACGGTTAAAAAAGTTGGCAAGTTGCTTGTTTGTGATCTACATTTGTGGCTTACCCGAGGCTCAAAACTTCCTCATTTTTTGTAAAGTATATATTTCAACGGGCTAATTACAATCATTCTATTAAATATCGCATATGTACACTAAGTTGGGATATTACAGTTGATTTGGTATGTCGCATATATTCGTGTGAATATATCAAAAAATTCAAATGCATTCCAATTTCTCCCATTTACTCCCATCCAAACGAAATATTTGGATTTCAAAAGCATTTCAGTTACTCCCATCCAAACACAACTATGTAAGCCATTTACTCCCAATTCATTTACCTCCAATTACAAGCTCCCAAACGAGCCATTTATTTCAACCTTCATTTAGTTGCTTCCTTTTAATTAGTTTAATTAGTATTTAGACCACTAATGCATTGGCCCCAAAAAAAATAAAAAATAAAAAATTTAGGCCACTCAAGTGGACTAGTAGAATTAGCATGTTGGTTTTTGCATTAATTATGTAACCAATAGGGTTTTGTCCTTAGCTATTTACTTTAACTAGAAATCTTGTGTAATGGCAGTAAATGGATAGCCATACATATGAGATGACAGATGATTGATGATTTTGTAGAATAAATCAAGTTCTCAATTCCTATGATGCATTCCAATTCTAGTGCTTAGAAACCCCTACAACTTGATGCCTTACACCGCATTGCTTAAAAAAACCATTTTGGGCAATTCTAATTACCAAAACCTTTGTTGTTAGTAACCAATAAATTAATTGTTAAGCATATTTGGTTAGGGACAAGCATTAATTGCTTCTTAAGAAGCGGCTTGGAGACATTAATAAAAGATTGCCTTTCTTGGAGGCGGCTTGGAGACATTTTCAAGAGTGTTTTTGTGCTAAACAGGTGAACCTCATTTGAGGGGGCTGAAACACTGTCAGATCTATGTGTGAACAGCACACATGTCAAAGATCCGAACCATTCATCATGTAGGGCACACTTTGAGCATGCCGTCTACCAGTCAGGATAGCATGCTCATCAAGTGAGCCACACGTGCACGTTGAATCCGGACTTTTGGACATTTTTCTTAAGGCCCATTTTTCAATACAAGTTTGGCCTACATGATCAACAGACCGACACTATTTTTGGTCCACATGTTCAAGGTATACCATGCCAAATAATGACCTACGTCCCTGACATGCGTCGTCTACCCGATCTTTGGCACATCTTCTTGCTACTCTAGCAGGGTATTACACTTCATACACAAGCGCTTGAAAGTTGCACATGTGGTATTGTCCACCCAATCTCTGATATGTGTTCCTTTCCTCTTCAATCTAGGGGTATTTATTAGATAGTATACAGTATTATACTTGATATGCAAGCACTCAGAAGTGGCACATGCTGCATACATCAGCTAAAACTAAGCTCGCAAGATTATGTAACCGACCATCCCTAAGTCACAATGCTAAATGAAATTGGTTGAACACTCCTCGCCATTGCTTTGTGGACACTTTTTGGTTGAAATGACCTAACATCTGATTTTGCGGACATTTTTGCTAAAATGGGGCAATCGTTTTTCAGGTATGAACAATCATAACCTCCAATTGTAGACACTTTTTTTGTTGAAATGGTCATAAATTTTTATTTGTGGGCATGTTATGGTTGGAATAAGCCAATCATTATATTTTTTAACGGGTGTCAAACATGTTCATTTTTTAACAAGCAATTCTCATTAAACAATCTTAAGGAAATTGTTTATTGTTAAATGTTGATCAATTATGCACTTCTTCGAAGGAATGCCAAATGGATCCACTTGATGAGGGAACCTACCTACTTTCTCTAGATAAAACATCAAACATATGACCCACAAATGGACTGATCGAATCTTGCATTTATGTTGTTGGCGTGATACAAAATGAAATGCCAACACATTTTATTTGAAATAAAATATGTAAGAAAAGTATGTATCATGTAATTCCATTTCAAAAACAAAAGAAATTTAAAAACTGTACTTTTAGTAGTATGTGATAGCTGATTTCTGGGGGTATCCTAATTGTTGCATATAACATGAACTGACCAATGATCACGTCCCTTGTATAGTTGAAAATACTACTCCACTTTGCTATTTCAAAATTGTTGAAGGCATTTGCTCATGAAGTATATTGTTAAATGCCGTTCCATATCCACAAGAACAATGTACATTTGAACATAATGAACAAAAACATTTGACCAAGTGCTGCTAGTATCTATGATTTCTAAGAGAAGGGGAGAGTATTGTTTGTTGCTATTTCTACCAATTTTCTTGTACTAGTTCGAGTCTCATAGTGAGTCTGCACTTGTCAAAACTGAAAGTATTTTGTTGCAAGAAAATGCAGGCCAATTGTAATTTCGCCTAATGTGGCTTCAAAGAAAACCAACACAAAACTCCTAAAATCCCCTAATCACAAGGCTCATAGGCAAAACTATGAGTAGAATGGTGATGGATGTGCATGTGTATATTGATGTGTGTATTAGTAGAGTGGTGTATCATTGAGGCTTAGACTTGGGAAAAGCTTCTTGAGCTATGGGCCATGCATGGTAGATTGTTGAAGTGTATATGAGAGGATGTGGTTCCATTCCCCTTAAGGGTGATATAATTTAGAATTGTAACAAAGGGCCCTAGGCCAGGCACCCATTACCTAAGACATTTGGCTTGAACAAAGCCAGCCCCCAATTCAAATACTCAGCCCCACTATTGTTAAATAAGAAGGCTGGGGGGGGTAGCTTGCTGGGGCTCTCGGCAATACTGAAGCATGAGTAAAGCCTCTTTTTTTCTTTTTCTTTTTTTTTTAAAGTATGAGTCCAGCTGATTAGTTATGAGCCTCAAAGGCAGTGGATCCATCCAAACTGTAAGCCTAAAGGCTCAGCCCAGATCTGGCCCAAAGATGACTTGACTCGGATCAAGCCCGTACCATTCGAACCAAGGCTCCAAAAAATGATTGAAGGGTTTATACCAAGATTTCCAGTAGATGCTCGCCTATTTTATTTTATTTTTGGAAAGTCACATATTATATTAAAGGAGGGGAACAACAAAGAAAGCAGCCTGCACCGCCGAGGGAGCTACACAGGCTACTAAGACCCTAAAAACATCAAATTACAGCCCTTTAATTTTTCTACGTTAACGGCCCATTCAGCGACTAGAAATCTGGCTTTGGAAGCGACAAAGACAGTTGATTTGGATATCCCGTTGAAGCACCTATCATTTCTTTCTTCCCAAACAGCCCACCAGACAGCGAGAATCGCCATTCTCCAAAGAGCCAACTTCTTCTTGTCAAAAGAAATGCCATGCCAAGCCTTTAGAAAAGTACCAGTCGAGGGAGGGGCTGTCCAGTTCATTTCAAAGTGAGAAAGGATATCTTTCCAGATGTGACTAATGAAGGAATAGTGAATAAATAGGTGATTTGCCGTTTCCTCATTAGACATACAACAAAGACACATGTTAGGGAGAATCATCCCTCTTTTTCTTAAGTTATCAATCGTGAGGACTCTATTCTTGCCCACTAACCAAGTAAACCCTATTATCTTTGGAGGAGCTTTGTACTTCCATATCTTATTGGTGTAGGTCTCTTCTTTCTTATCCGCCCCTTTATCAATGCACCTGTAGAACGATTTTACTGAGAACTTTTCTGATTTGTGTTTGATCCAAACTAACTTGTCTTCATTTTCCGAATCTATCTTGACATTTTGAATACAATTTAAGAGCGCCACATGCTCGCCTATGACTTCATGACTTGGATTAAGCCAAGGCTTCATGGAGTAAAATGCTAGTCTGAATTTCCAGTAAAACTAGAAACAATGCGTAATTATCCAGTCATTCATAAAAAACCACTGTTGTGCCAAGCCTATATTGTATTGGGGTGGCAAAGGAAACCAGTGGGAAGGGAAAGGTGAGGGTGCTTCCACAAGGTGAGCTGAAGGTAAGAGGATTGGACCACGCATCGTAGAAATTGAATATCGTAATGATTTGAAACTTGCAATTGGGAGACATCAAATTAACAAATAATATTAACCCTACGTGAATGTGGCAATGAACATGTAACGCAAGTGCACAATTAGCATTTCTCCTCGAGCAATGGTCGCCAGCAAATGGTGGTGGGTTAGGTTAAGCTACAAGCCATTGGTGGCATGTGCCAATCTGTCATATGTGTACGACATCTGAGTTGTCTAGACAATGGGCTGAACTCATCATCATCTAAGCCTTATCCCAACGACTTGGGTTCAGCTACATGTATCCTTTCCTGCCACTCCACTCTATCAAAGGCCAGAACTTCAATTAGACCATAGGTCATCAAGTCTTTAGACAATAGGCTTTAACTATGAAGATAAAACCAGGCTTGTCCATCCGCTTGCCAAACAAATGAATTATTAAAAATTTTCATTTATTAGATTTTTTAGTGCATGGGCCATCACATTATAGTTAGTTTTGCTTATGAATCTTGTGACTAGTGGATGTTAAGAGTTTCGTGTTAGTTTTCTTTGAAATCCCATTAGATGAAATTACACTTGACCTACATCTTCTTTCAACAGAATACATTCACTTTTGACAAGTGCAGAATTTCTAAGAGACCAAATACAAGAAAGAATAGAAGAAATAATAAAACAAAGTACTTGCTAGGGCTGTCAATGGGTCGGGCTGGCCTGACAGGCTTCCGGGCCTGGCCCACCTTGGGCCGGATTTGGGCTGGAATATCAAGCCCAAAGGCTGGTTCGGGGTTAAAATTCAAGCCCATTTCTCAAGCAGGCCACGCTTGGACTTAGTTGTCCAAAAGCTCATCGGCCCAGTCTGCCCCGTTATCTTTTCAAAAAATTCAGATTTAAACAGCTCCGTAGAGCTAGATGAAATGGGATATGGCACAACCATGTCCTGAATGTACATGTAGCATGTTAGAACTTCAAGCCATGTCTGTAGAGGAAAGATGGAGAGAAAAGAGAGATATGGGGAATTGTTGGGGGGACTCCAGTTAAAGCGACTAAGAGCCTAGGCACTACTGGAACTTCAAGCCCAGGTAATCGGATAAGTAGATGGGTTATTAATAAAAGAAGATTTTTTTTCTTTTTTTTGGAAGATGGGTTTTTATTTTTATTTTTATTTTTTTGGAAGATCATGTTTTTTTAAAAGAAGAAGAAGATGAGTTTTCGGGCTCGAGCTCGGCATAAACATGCAGTTTGGACTCTTTCAGCTCGTCACAGGCACAAGCTGGGCTTGGGCCTATGTTCGACAATGCCAGTGGGGCTTCGACAAAAGCTCGGCCCGACCCTAACCTAGCCGTTGACACCCCCGGTTACTATGTTTAACGTCCCAAGGCCATTACACTAAGTTGTAACAGCTGTTAGGCCCCGCAATGGTTCATTTTTTTCAGTTAGGCCGTTTTAACCCCATATCGCATAACGGCTTGGGCCATGGCCGTTACTTATCAACCTAGGCCTTTACCGTTACGTACCAATTAGGCACACCTTGAATACATCTCTTCTTCTTCTTCTTTTTGTATGGCTATTAAAGTGGTAAATGTTTTCCTCCCATCTTATGAAGGGCCACTCATGGGGGAGAAAAATTAAAAAGATACACCATCACTTGGGACTCAAGCAACCATGACCCTTGGATGCATGCCTTTTGTGTCAATCTCACTACGCGTAGTTGCTTCTTCCCCGACTTCTTATAGACTCGTCCCTCGAGAAAGAATTCCTTAAGACCAATGTTTGAAATATCGGTATCGCACCATGTATCGCACCCTTGGGATACAGATACGTATCGGTTATCGCACCGGATATATCATTTGAATCGCATAATTTATTACACTTTTTGGGAAACATGGGGAAACATTGGAAAAATGGTTGAATTTTTTAATGAAACTTTGGCGATTGTTAAAAAAGCCCTTAATACACACTTTTAAATCATAAGATCTCCAAAAAAATGCACATAATAAATTTTCTTTGCATAAGGTCTTAAGCTATGTGTTGTTTAACTGAACTAATGCAACTATATTTAAGTTGAATGCATGATATACATTTGACCCAGTAGATGATGGTAATGGTGATCCAAATCGTTCATGTAGTGGGCTCCAGGTTAGATGGGAAATAGCCTGACAAATCTCTCCCATTAATCATCCTGGCCATCTGATTTGGCTCCCATTAAATGTGGACCCTTGGATGCGCTGCTTCCGGGCTAAATAATAAATCCACACCACTGTCTTTGGATCTTTTAATCGATATATGCTGACACATTCACTATCCATTCAAATGGTTGAAATGGACATGGCCCGTGATGTATTTTTGTATCCACACCGTCCATCCATTTGAAGAGATCATTTTAGGGCATGACCCATAGAATGAGTCAGATACAGATCTCGAGTGGACCCCACCACAGAAAACAGTGGAAAGAGTGACGTTTATCATTTAAAACTTCTAAGGGCCACAAGAGTTTTTCATCAAGATGATATATGTGTTTTCCCTTATTTAAAATATTATTTAACTTATCAATAGGTTGGATCTCAAAAAAATAACATCACAATGAACCTAACCTTAAGAAAGTTTTAACGGTGTGCGTCACTCTCTCCCCAGCGTATGAGAACGGATTGGCTACTCCCGTTTCATGGGGCTGGTGATCGGTGCTCTGTGGGCCCCACCATGATGTATGTGTTTTATCCATTTTTACAGATCATTTTAAGGTTTCATCTAAAAAATGAGTGGAATATAAATCTCAAGTGGACCACACCACAAGAAAACAATAGTGATTGGATATCCACCATTAAAATCCTCTTAAGGCCCACTGAACTGTTTATTCGACATCCAACCTGTTGATTAGGTCATACATACTCAGATGAAGGGAAAAAACAAAGATCAGCTTGATCCAAAACCCTTATGTCCCCCAAAAAATTTTTAATGGTCGAAGTTCATTCAACACCGTTTCCTGTAATGTGGTCCACTTGAGATTGTTATTTACCTCGTTCTTGGTCCTGTATCATAAAATGATCTACTAAAATATATGCACGGCATGGATTAAACACAACATACATTATGGTGGGGCCCACAGAACACCGACCACCAACCAATCCGTTTCCCTAACGTACAGAGTAAACTCTATGGGGCCCACCATCATATATATACATTTGATCCACCCCGTCCATCCATGTTACCAGATAATTTTAGGGCTCTATCCCAAAAATGAAGCATATCCAAATCGCAAGTGGAACACACCACCAAAAACAATGTGAATTGAAATTCTACCGTTGTAAAGTTCCTGGGGGCCACGGAAGCTTTAGATCAAGCTAATATTTTTTATTTCCATTTGCAAGTGAAAGATCCCTGTCTGTGTGATCATATGAATATCTTGGATGACAAATAAATATCACTAGGGGCCTTAGAAAGGTATCAATGGTGGACATCAATACTTCCACTCTTTCATGTGGTATAGTCCACTTGAGGTTTGGATATGCTTCAATTTTGGTATCAACGACTAAAATGATCCTTAAAAACGGATGGACGGTGTGGATAGACCACATACAATCAAGGTGGGCCCAACAGAGTTTACTCAGTACAATCCGATTTCTTCAAACGGAAGCGGATTGTGTACTGAGTAACTCGGTACGATAAGCGTAGTGAATAAACTATGCGGGGTCCAGTGGTATTTATGTATTTTATCCAATCCGTCCAACCATTTTACCAGAGAATTTTAGGTCCTTAGATCGAAACCTAAGCTTAAATAGAGCTAAAATGGACTACACCACATGAAACAGTGTGAATTGAATGTTTACCATTGAAAAATTCTTGGGGCCCATAAAAGTTTTGGATCAACATTATATTTGTTTTTTCCCTTCATCCATGTTTAACATGATCTTATGAACCGTTTGGATAACAAATATACCTCATATATCGGCCTAGAAAGGTTTCAACGGTGGAAATCATTATTTCCACTGTTTCATGTGGTATGGTCCACTTGAGCTCTGGATAAGCTTCAATTTTTTTATCAACACCTAAACTGATATGGAAAAATGGATGGACGGTGTGGATAAACCACAAACATTTACAGTGGGCCCAGCAGAGTTTTAGTCAGCACGATAAGAGCCTACTGAGTAACTCAGTACCCAATCCGATCTCTTCGAAAGTACCCAATCCGATTTCTCTTCAAACGTCAAAACCTAATCAGCGTCCCTCTCCCTCCCTTTCGAAATGAAAGAAGGCCGCAAGGGTTTCAAAAGCAAGATTTCGACGAGGGTTCTGGAAGTGGAGGGTTTCGGAAGGAAGAGGGTTCCTTAATCGCATTCAATCCGAACCGATTTCTCACCGGAATCTCCGAGATATCCTATTTCGAAGAAAATACACAAGAAAATCGGAAAAAGGAGGGAAATTGAACTTACCTCTGTCAATCGATGGAATGGCCACCTCTGAATCTCTGATCACTATGGCCACAGGTACTCTCCGATTTTTCCTCCTTTTCTTCTTTTTTTTTTAAAAATTTTCTGGTAAACATGCAGCCCTTTTTATCGTCGTTGCGGGTTGTTGGCTACAGTGGACTCGTGAGTCCTCTACAATGAACTCGTGAGTCTGTCAAGCTGAGAATATCATGCGGATATCGAGGATATCGCAGATATCGCACGAAATCTACGATATATTGTGTGATATTGGCCAATATATTGTGTGATAACTGAATTTTTTAGGCTTCCGATGGAAATATTGTGGGTTTCGTATCGCTGGGCTACGATACCGATATTATCGATATTGCGAACACTGCTTAAGACCATGTGCTTGCCTAGCAAGGTGCTTCCTAGCAAAAATTGTATATAAGCAAGGTCATCAAAATTGTACAACTTATAATTCGAAGGTATTGCACATGTATATATGATACAAATCATAGCCCAAAATTGCCTATCTGAAAGAATCATACGATTAACAGGGCCTATAATTACTTTAAAAAGATTTTTTTTTTTTATTCATTTTCCTTCCTGCATTTTTAATCTTTTGCATTTAAATAATGTAAAAGGCCCTCTCTAAAAAATCATCATTTTTGGTCTAGAGGGGGGTGGTAGATTGGCGGGTTTTTATTTTCTTTTTCTTTTTTTAAATTTTATTGATGAAAGGCTAAGGCCTAAATAATATAACAAACCAAAACAAAAGGACAAGCACCCAATTACAATTCTACCCAAATATTAGAAAATTGATCAGCCCCAATAATCCTAGCTTCAATCACCCATTCCTTAACTAGCTCCATAGACATCTTGCAAATTTCCGAGGACTTCGTCGGATTCCGAAAATGCCGATTATTTCTTTCAAGCCACATCACCCACATTCCAGTAGGGAGACAGAGACGCCATACTTTCCTTCCAATCTCCCCTTTTCCTCCACCATGCTAAGATGTGAATAATGCCTCAATGGAACCTAGCATTACCCAATGAAAGCCAAGTTTACCAATGAACTCCTTCCAAATCTTCAACGCAAACTTGCAATGGATGAAAAGATGATTCACTGATTCTTCGGCTTTGTTACGCATAAGACACACATTTGGGAGAATCATCCCCCTTTAATGTGTCCATTGTAAGTACCTTGTTTCCAACCACAAGCCACGCGAAGGCAGGCCAACTTCGGCAAAGCTCCATATGTCCAAACGAAAGTTGTATGGCTAACCTTGGACCCATTGGACTCGCCACTGAATCTTCAGTAGACAGATTTTACTAAGAACCTACCGGACTTTTCATCTAACCACCTCATCGAATCACTATGTGATATCATTGAGAGAACCTTACTAAACAACTCCAATAGTCTCAACAACTCCACCTCATCCTCATATAAATTCCTCCTACAAGGAGGAGCCCAAACAACTAAGTCACCATGGAGCGAAAAACATCTTGCCACTGCTACACCTTGCTTGCTCCTTGACAGGTTTTAATTTTCAAAAATCCAAATCAAATAAATCAAGATATCTTTTTCATCCATCAATGGAATCAAATGTTGCTTTTTCCAACATAATTCTAGACTCGAGAAAAGGTACAAAAAGAACACAAATTACTACAGACACTTGTATGGAAATTAATTTTTCACAGAAAATTTTGACAATTTTGTTTTTTTTTCTATTTTTCAAATGTTCACAAAAAAATCAATATCCATTCTTTCATGTTCCATGAAAATGGCCTTTTTCAATTTCCATTTTAAGATCTAAGAAATAGAATTTCCTCACTTGAGAGGAAAGTTCATTTTCCTTCTCCTTCCCCATCTTAAGCATAACCTTAGACAATCCTAACCACCAGTATTTCCATAAAGTCTACCGTGACTCTATGAGATAATCTTAACCATGTGAGGCCCATCCTAGGTCAATCCTAAAGACTTGTATTTTCATATAGGGCCCATAGTTGGTAATCTTAATAACCATATGTGGCCCATTTTTCATCAATCATATCCATGTGCATTTCTATGTTGGGCCCATCAATAGATGATCTTTTTAAAAAAAAAAAAAACAGAGAAATTTTATTGAGGAACAAAAATAAGAAAAAAGCGGAGATCTGCTAAGGTAGCAGAGCAACATTAACACCCTAAAAAACAAAGGTCATAGCCTTTCAAACCCTTAACATTGACCGCCCATTCAACCAGCAACCTCTTGGCTCTAGACTCGACAGCGGAAACTGAAGATGAAAAATCGTTGAAGCATCTGTCGTTCCTTTTTATCCAGATAGACCACCAAATTACCAAAATGGTCATTCGTGGTTCTGGATTTACCAAGCCTGAAATCGTACTAGAAAGATAGGAGATTATGGGCCGAATCAAGGATGCACCACGAAATGTTGAAATGCTGGCAAAAGTCGTTCCAGATTTGAGAGATGAAGGGACAATGCACCAAAAGATGATCTACCGATTCCGCTTCACGCATACAACAAAGACAGATATTGACAAGCATCATACCTCTCTTTCTTAGATTATTTATAGTCAGGATTCTGTTACGACCCATTAACCACCCAAAACAAATAAATTTGGGGTGCACCGGGAATCTCCAGATGAAAGGGGAGGCAGTGACAGAAGAATTTGGCGGAGGGGAGAGATAGGAGTAAAAGGATCTAACCGTAAGGAGCTTGACTTATTTATCCTCCAGATGAGCTTATCAGACTCGGATATCAACGGCATAGTTTTAGAGATGCAGGCCAGAAGGTCCAAGAACTCGGGAATCTCGCTATCTCTGAGGTTTCTAGTACATCTCACGTCCCAAATAGTTTGAGCAACCGTTATAGAGTAGCAATCCAAAATAAATATGTTCTTAACAGGAGCCAGCCGAAAGATATTAGGGAATCAAGACTTCGGAGCGTCCCCCACCAAAAGATCTTCCCAAAAACGGATGGCTGACCCATTACCCAGCTGGAAACTAATGTTTTGGCGGACTGCCTGTTTTGATTTGAGAATTCATTTCCATAAGTGAGATGCCCTGTAAGCTGAGGAATCATTAGTCCACCAACCACCCTGGGATGAGTCATACTTCCCTTTAATAAGTGATGTCCATAGGGCATTTGAATCAGCTCCTAACCTCCAATTCCATTTGCCGAGGAGAGCAATGTTCATTCTTCTCAGACTTTTAACACTGGCCCCTCCGTCACGGTAACATTTGCACACTTAGATGATCTTAACCATGTGGAGCACATCACTAATTGATCATACCCATCTATACTTCCATATTGGGCCAATCATCCGGTAATCCCAAGTCCTAACCATGTGGGACCGATTGTTAGCTGATCATAACCATGTTCCATACTGGACAAATAGATGATCTGAAGAAGGAGAGGTGTATCGTTACTCGTTAGGCAATCTCAACCATCGCATTTCCAAATTTGCCCATCGACCATCGTTAAATGATCTTAATCATGCGTGACTATTATTAGTGGTTGGAACGTGATTTTAGCATTGTAGAAGTGAAACTAGCAAAATGAGACTCACTACTCTCACTGATGTAAGATGCCTGATTAGCCCATGCCGATGCTGGTTTTTCATGAAGATCCCAACATTTTCCAACTAAATAATTCGTACGCCCGCAATAGGTGCACTTCCTATGTCCATGACCTCTACAACAACATCCTCTCACTTCACTGCGACCACCTAAATTACCCCTGCCGCCGCGACCCTTGCCTCTACCTCGTCCAATAAATGACATAAAAGCCAAGCTATCATTGGCTCTACTTGTAGACCTCATGGATACATGTTGGACGTGTGCACATACCTCGTTAAGAGATGGCACATCCTTGCCACCTAAACTCTCTACATGAACCGATCCGTACTCAAACTTTAAACCAAACAAAAATTTAGCCACCCGAAATTCCTCACGTTTCTAGCGTTGCTTTTCCAAATCCGTAGTGAGAGGTTTGTTCCTTGTTGAAATCCAAATCTCTCCAAAAAAAGGGTACATACGAGAGGTTTTTTTCCAAATGAAAACATCTCTCATAATGCATACCACACTTCATTTGCAGTATCCAAAAACATTACATTAGCACTGATGGATGATTCCATACCATTCCACGGCCATGTCATAATTAGAGCATTCTATTAGATCTATTGTTCATATGTTCAGGAACTCTCATCAAGTTTCTTCACAGTCAAGTATTTTAATTTTCCCTTTGCCGTTAAAACTACTTGAATGGACTTAAACCAATGGAGATAGTTTGTTCCATTTAATTTATCTAAACCCCTAAAAAATCATGTGGAATTATTAATTCAATCTTCAAATCACTTTTCATCTCCATTAAAACAAGTGAAAGAGGAATAACATTAGGCTTGCATACACACACGGGCTGACCTATAACGATCGGTGAATGCTACACTTGCACGCTTCGCACAATGCACACGCCACGCTTGGAGAGGGCAATCAACCCACACGTCCACACTTTGCAAGCAACCAGGCGGGGATGATGATCACAAACACAGAATCCAATGAGGGCAACCGGCCCGCACGCTTCAAATAACCACACAAGAGGTGATGATCACGTAAACATCATTCACCCACTCATGCACGGGCCATTACGAAGACACGGCACATTTTATTTTTTATTTAAAAAAAAAAAAAAAGGAACACAAACAAAACCCTAGGTTTCTTGAAGAAGTTTTAGCACAAGATTGATGAGAAGGTGCAAGAAGAAGGAAGAAATGTAGAGAAGAACAGAAAATGGATTAAATCAAGACAAAAGATGCTTTGATATTATGTAAGTTCGTAAACTAGAAGTAGAAGAAAAGAAGGGAAGAGAGAAGAGAGTTGTGACAAGGAAGCAAAAGAGGAAAGATAGGGCTAGACGTTCCCTCTCCTCCTATTTGTATCAATAGTAAGTGGAAAAAGGTAGAAACAGCCGAAAGTAACAAAAGAAAACATTCCCTTAAAGTCCTAACATCCAGTCCCAATACAATTTAAATAAAGAATAAGCAAGAGAAGATGCTAGGTATCCATTAGGTGGGCCATACAGCTATACGGCCCATATTTCTCATGCATTAACAGTAAAAATTGTTCCAACTCATACTGATCTCAAAGTGTGACTAGCCAAATGATTTGTTTCCTTCCCCGTCAATACCAAGTGGACTTGGTTTCTTCTGATATTCAAAACCATGAGAGAGAGAGAGTGATAGGATGAAGCCTATTTGTCACCATCGTTTCCATCTAAGCCTTATACCAACTAATTGGGGATGTTAGATTGTAAAGATCATGAAAAAATTTTGTAGCCAAAGTTTGGCATCAGATGCAAACTGACGCAACCGTCCTTTATCCAGGATTTTGGACCAGCAGTGGGAGCACAGGCAGAACTCCACTTGCACAATAAGGAATAAAGCCCAAGTAAATTTTAAAAGAAAGAGTTCTGAAACTCTTGACCCAAGATCCACAAGTCAATTTGAGCTATTCCAATTTCCAAAGCTATAAGCTCCAATCTGACTCATGATCCCACACTCATTTTATAGCTTTGGACTAAATTCAAATGCTGAGAATGTTTGGAAATAGCCAAAAAGGCTTGTGAAAGTGCACCATTTCTGCCTGCCCAATTTTCTGGCGAGGCAAAAACAGGCACAGTACCAATTTTTAGCTCCTCCACGATTTGGGGAATCAAGAAGCAGATTCTATTTTTTGGGGTCTTCCTCCAAGACCTAGCAGAATGGATACAGGACCATCCCGCTTAGATATGCGACAAAACTCTATTTGGTAACATGCAAACACCGCCTAAGGGCCTGTTTGGATGCCTGTAAGTTGGGTAAGTGGGAAGTCACTTACAGGGAAGTCACTTACAGGTGGTGTTTGGGGGAGAAAAATCGTCTGTAAGTAACTTACAACCTGTAAGTCACTTACAGGCAATCTACCAAAAACCTACAGGGCGAGGGCGGTGGGAAGTCACTTACAGGCTCAACGGTCATATTTTTAAAAAGAGGGGAAGAGGGAGAAACGCACCAACCCACCAACCACCATTACAGGCCTGTTTCGAGGTCGACGGCACAGAGCGACTCGAGGGTTTTGAAGAAAGAGAAAACCCTAGGTAGGGTTTCTGGAGCACAATCGGAGGCGAAGAAATGCGAGATGAAGGCGAGGAAAGAGCGGATCTGGAGAGGTTTGGAAGATTTTGAGATCTGGAGAGTGGAGATTTAGGAGATCGAGATCGGCAAGTGGAGAGAGGGCGAAACCCCAGATCGCAGGAGGAGAGTACGGCAACGGACGCCATTAATGGCGAATAGCAGAGCTTCCCTCTCCCACTTCAGAGGAACATTTCTAAGGAAATGGCGAGGGTGGAGCTTCTGTCGTTTTATAGCGAAAAGAGGGAATGGTTTCAGACCGGTCGATTTTGATCCAGCGGCTGACGTGTGTTTCGAATATACGAGCTTTGGAAAAAGAGGAGTTATTTGATACTCCAACTGCGTATAACGCTTGATACGCAGGCACTTCAAAACTGGATACTTTTCCAACTCATTGTCACTAAGTTACAAGCCAAAAATCATATTGGTTTCAAATATCTAGCCTCTGATTCGCGGACAGCAGGAAGACTATGGGATGAGTTGGAGAATATGACAACCATTGATTCTGACATGATGTATAGGGCCTAAACATTCCTTGTGGAAAGACCGCATTTTGCTTCTATGTTCCTAGATCATGTAAGTCCTATTCAAAGGAATGAATGGTTGGAGAGGATGATTCCCTAGTAAAAGATTTTAAATGTCATTTCTATAGTTAAAGAAGACACTGGCAATGTAATTTAATTATTAGATTTTCTATTAATGTTTTCAAGTTTATTCTCAATGCTTAAATTGAGTTATTACTAGATATTTTGAATTTGTGGGCCCACTTTTATAGCCCACTTGATGATTTGTTTAGCTTAATAATTATCTCAAATATTAATCTTGATGGGCTTAACAAAATACCATTTTTGATCCTATGTTTTTTTTATATGATTATAACATTTTAGAACAATTCCCCAATCCAAGCTCTGCTCGATGTGAATATACAGCTTTCTACCTGTAAGTAACTTACAGGCTATCCAAACAGAAAAACTAACTTACCTGTAAGTGACTTACAGCTTACATCCAAACAGGTTACCTGTAAGTAACTTTCACCTGTAAGCTTACAACTTAAAAGAACTTACAGGCATCCAAACAGGCCCTAAAAAACTTCACCAAGCAAAGTTAGTATAATTGTAGAAGATCATTATGAATATCACGCTGCATTTGGCAATTTTTGCAGCTTCTGCTGCCATTACGAAAGAGCTATTTCTTTCCAATACAATACAGACAAGCCCAATTTTGCGTTTTCTGTTTTTTAACTACTCAAGAGTAGGAATTGAAAAGCCCCATTTTGGAAAGTGATATTTCAATCACACCCAAACAGTCGAATTTGGAAGCTCATAAAAAAAGGGGAAAACACCGTGAGAAACATAATCAAACCTCGAATGCAGACTTCAGGTGATCGAGCTCCTTGTCTAGATCTTTGATTGCTTGATCATACGCCTGCATGGGCGATGATTGGCTCGTCGTGTGAATCTGCGAAAATTAGGAGCAAGCAACCATCAAATCCTTCAAAACCCTAACGCTAGAAATCCAAAACCACGAACTGCAATATTTCTAATTCCGAAACTAACCCTGACGATGATTTTGTATTGGAGAGGGTGCGGAAGCTTGTAACCAGCGAAAAGGACATTTGGGTCCCTGTGCAGCTGCCTGCAAAACAAAAACATGAAAAAAAAAAAAAATGAAATCCTGTTTAGCCGTGAGTAAAAATAAAAATCGAGGAATAAAATGGACGGTTGAGATTGTGGTGAGCTACATGCGTAGGACATTTCCGACGGTGTGATCTTCTCTCTCGATAGTGAATGAAGCGGCGTTGATGATTTTGGTGTCTCTCTCGTATGATACTCTGTAGAAAGGGGAAATAAAAGATTTTAAAAATGTGGGGAAAATGGGAAAAATTGGCTGTTGGAGAAGTTTTTAAATAGAAGTTACTTTTTGGTCCCTTCGGGAACGACAAAGCGCTCGTAACGATCGGGAGCGTTCATGGTTCTTCTCTTCCTCCCGGCGGTTTCCCTCTCCCTCTGGCTTCTGCTCTGTCTTGTTATAATGCGATTTCGTTTTCCCTCCGTCGCGAATCAGGATCCAGCGTCTGTCGCCAGCAGTTGGTGCGCGATGTTCATGTGATCTGAACCGTCCATATTCTCGTTTCTGTTGAAAATAAGCGATTTAGCTATAGTCACACGTCAGCGATGATCCTAACCTTCGATTGCTAGATTTAAATGCTAGCCATTGAAAATATAGATTTGAATGCATCAGTCAGTCGCATGTATCTTCGCTCATTTTCAGGAAACGGATTGGCTACTCCCCCACACCAGCCCCGGAGCTGATGGTTGGTGCTCTGTGGGCCCCATCATGATGTATGTGTTTCATCCATTCAGTTCATTCATTTTTAAATATCATTTTATATCTTTATCCAAAAAATGAGAGGGATATAAATCTCAAGTGGATCACACCAAAGGAAAACAATAGTGATTGGATATCCATCATTTAAATCCTCCTAAGGCCTGATGTACTGTTTATTTGACATCCAATCCGTTGATTAGGCCATAAAGACTCAGATGAAGGGAGAAAACAAAGATCAACTTGATCCAATACTTTTATAGCTCCCAAAAAGCTTTTAACAGCCGAAGTTCATTCAATACAGTTTCATATAATGTGGTCCACTTGAGATGGGGATATACCTCATTTTTTGTGTATTACCTTAAATTGAACTAAAAAAATATACCTACAAAGTAGGTGAAACACATTGGTGGGCCCACATAGCACCGACCACCACCTCCAGGGTTGGTGTCAAGGGGAGTAGCCAATCCGTTTCCTCATTTTCAGCGTCTTGACTTGGCCCATCAAAGACTGAGAACAAATCGGCTACTCCCCTCCATAAGCCCCTCCATGACATATGTGCTTCATCCAATCCATTAATTCATTTTTAGTGATCATTTTAAACCTAATACAAAAAATGATAAGAATATAAATTTTAGGGAGACCATCATGCGAAAACAATAGTGATTGGATATCCATCATTAAAATTCTCGTAAGGCCCACTATACTGTTTATTTGACATCCAATATGTTGATTAGGTCATACAAACCCAAATGAAAAGAAAAAACAAAGATCAGCTTGATCCAAAACTAGCTCCCTAAAAAGTTTTTAATGGTTGAAATTTATTTAACATTATTTCCTATAATGTTGTCTACTTGAGATCGGGATATACCTTATTTTTTCTATTATGCAATAAAATAATCTAGAAAAATAGATAAACAGTATGGATGAAACACATACATCACGGTGAGGCCCACAAAGTACCGACCACCAGCATTGCTAGCAGCAGGGGAGTAGCCAATCTGTTTCCTCAAAGACCACTCGGATGTCACGAATAAGATTGGCCCTGCCGCTATCCAAGTGGCTAGTGGTCAGTGTTTTGCAGGCCCCTCTATAAAGTATGTCTTTTATCCATGTTGTTCCTCTATTTTTACATATCATTTTAGGACTTATCCTAAAAATGAGAGGTGTATAAATTTAAGGTGGACCACATTATAGGAAAACATATATTGATTAGATATCCACAGTTAAAGTCTTCCTAAGTCTCACTGTACTGTTTAGGTCATACAAATCTAAATGAAGGGAAATTTTATTTAAAAAAAACAAAACAAATATCAGCCTGTGCCAAAACTTTTATGGCTCAAAAGGTTTTAATGGTGGATGTCCAATCAACACTCTTTCTTGGGATGTGGTCCACCTGAGATTAGAAAATATTTCATTTTTAGGTTTGTAGCATAAAATGATTTAGGAAAATAAATGGATGGAATGATTGAAACACATATATCATGGTGGGGCTCAAAGAGCATCAACCACTAGCCATTGGCCTGTGGTAGCCGGCAGGGGACAGCCAGCAGGGCCACATCGCTGCAGTTGGCACGAACCTGCCCTGAATAGCAATCCATGCGCTTCCTGCGCACTACTTGCTTCTTTGTAAATGAGAAGGCACTCATCTATACGGCACCATGGATACAAGGGATTTGAAGGGAGGGGATTTCAAATACCTTTGTTGTCTTGCACAGTAAAGTACCGGGGTTTCAAACACCCAGCGTGTTTGGGCAGTGGGATTGGGTGGGATGGGATTCATCTGGTCCCGTGCCAATTCCACTCCATGTTTGGTAAGAACGGAAAAGCTTGGAATTATATTAGATGGATTTGCATGGGTCGTCCGCCAATTGCATTCAATGTTAGCAAGTTGTGTAAGTCCCACCATGTTGTGTGGGCTATGTCCACACCATCCACCCATTTTTTGAGATTACTTTCAAGCATGGGCCAAAAAATTAGGTAAATCTAAAGCTCAAGTGGACCCACCATAGAAAGCAATAGGAATTAAATGCTCACCGTTGAAAACTTCTTTGGGGCTACATAAGTTTTGCATCTACATCATTTTTAGGCCCATGCCATAAAATGAAGTTATAAAACAAATAAACGATTTAGATATAACACGTGCTTATTATTCTCACTAATTTCAAATGACTGTGGGTATATCCATTCAATGTACCATCTTATTACCAAAAAAGCATGGAATTAATTTTATCCAACAAACGGACAATCCATGCCATAGGTAATAATTATGTTTTTTTGAATCCCATCCCACCTAATCCCTTCTGATCCAGCCACGCGGATTGTCCAAAAATACATACTTATTACCCATGGTAGGGATTGTCCCTGCCGTGGGATAAGATTAATGCTATGCTTTGTTGATAATATGATGGTACATTAAATGGACATATCTATCATCATTAGAGATTACTGAGAATAACACACGTGTTATATCTAAACCGTTCATTTATTTTGTAACCTCATTTTATAGCATGGGCCTAAAAATGAGGTAGATCCAAAACTTATGTGGCCCTAGAGAAGTTTTCAATGGTAAGTATTCAGACCCCGTTGCTTTCTATAGTGGGGTCCACTTAAGCTTTAGATTTACCTGATTTTTTGGCCCATGCTCTAAAATAATCTCAATAAATGGGTGGACAGTGTGGATATTGCCCACACATCATTGTGGGACCTGTTGCAGTGTTTTTATGGGACGGCTTCCTTGCGACGGACCCTCCTTCACCTGCACAGAAAACAATGTCAAGGGAACCCTGGCTAGAGCCGGGGAACCTCCGATGCTTAAGTCAGTTATCTGGTCAATAGTCAAGAGCTTGTCTCGGTTAGTATTGCGTACCTTCTTCTGTTCCAAGTTTAGAAATTTATACAGTTTGTCAATCCTTATCTTCAGAGGATTCTTCTCCTGGGATTGCTCAGGATCCCGAGAATCTCGGGATCCGCTACCCGTATCCCTGGATTTCCGTAGATCAGCATCTGTCCTCGTTCCGCCCCTCTCCGTCTCGGCTAGATCTCGACCGACTCTGGGGGAGTCTCGGCCAGGTTGTGACCGACCCTAGGGGAGTCTCGGCCGACACAGGAGGACGGGTTCCGAGCCGTGACCGACAGAATCAACTCCCTGAGGGGATCTTATTCTATCGGCTGAATGGCTTTAATACGCTCGGCCTTTAGTGGGTTTATGCAGGCGAGGTTATCACTCTAACAGAGCGACTTTACTCATCCTGGCTTACGCCTCCCGGCCTATCCTCTGTTCTGTCGGTGTTGTATCGGATTCTTCAGAAAGTGTCGGCGAAGCCGACCTACACTCATCCGAGTCTCAGGACTTGACCCGAGCTTGACACATTTTTTTCCCAACAGTGAGCCCCCCTTACTCCTTGCGTCGTCTATGACAACAAGGAGTACGATTTTATCGGTCGGTTCGCATTAGCATCCGAGACAATGATGAGGCATTTAATGTTCTTTGAGTCGTCCCTAGCGTGCGACGTTGCGCCTCCCAAGGTCGCACGTGCGGCCAGCCGTCAACTCGCTCCGTCCGTGTATAAAAGGCGGACGCATGGCCACGATTTTACCGCAGTCAATCAGCGGTCGCCACGCGTCGAATGGGGGAGCCGAGGCGAACATCGATTCGCTTCTTCCATAATGACCCGGCCACGTGGCGCGGCTATAAAAAGCCCGGGCGGGAGGACGGTGCGAACTTTATTTTCACCCTCCTTCCTCCCGTCCGTGTCTGATCCCGAGCGCATTTTCGCTTGTTCTTCTCCCCCTCCTCCGCTGTCGCCTCTTTCTCCATCAACCTTTCCTTGCAGTCGTCGTCGATTTCTTTGGTGAGTCTTTTCCTTCTCCTTTTATCAGCTTTAATGGCCGCACACGACTCTCAAAGCCCTCGGGAGAAAATGTCCGTAGATGAGGGCGTGTCCCAACACCTTTGGGACGTTACAGACCCACCATCCCTGTTGACGGAGTTCGCCGTCGGAGCTGACGCCGCATTTCGGCTTGTCAGAGAACCCGGCAGCCCATCGGCTGAGCGTCCTGCCCAGACAGGTCCATCCAGCGGTGGGACATCTCTGGTGACTCGTCCAGGGAGGCCTAACCCTTGGGCGGATCAGATGGAGGACGAGGATGGAGAGGGAGAGGATGATTTAGTCACGGGCGAAGGAACGGCCGTTCCATACCCTGTGACTCGAACTGCGGAGGCTTCTGGGTCGTCTTCGAAAGGGGAAGGAGACGAGCCCAGCGGTCTCGTTGCCTCCATTCTCACTGAATCTGATTTAAACCGGATCAGGGCTGGTTACCATGTCCCTGATTCGGTCGTCCTTCATCTCCCTCGTCCGGGTGATTTGCCCGACCATCCCCCCGCAGGGATGGTAGCAATTTTTCAAGTCTCGATGCAGTGTGGCTTGCGCCTGCCACTCCAGTCCATTGCCCGTGACTTTCTCTCTCGAGTCAAAATAGCCCCCGGCCAAATTGTCCCAAACGCGTGGAGGAACTAGTTCGGGTGTGCCGTGCTTTGGTTCGAATTAGAGCAACCTTCCCTCACGGTCGACGAGTTCCTCTATCTGTACCAAGTCCGACCAAATCCTAACTTCCCTGGCCTCTACTTTCTGAGCGCGTGGAGAGGCAAGGGGGGATCTCTAATAACCGACCCACCTACTTCGAACAAGTTCTGGAAGGAGAGGTGGTTTTGGGCATGCGGTCGGTGGGAGTCGGTCGACTCGTGGCCGTACGAGCCTCAAGTATCCCGCACATTCCGTAGAGCAGGTGACTCGGCGCCTCGGCTCACTGATCTTTCCTTTTCTTACTCTTCGTTTATATATCTTCTTCCGCTGATCTCGACTCTACAATATCTTGCAGACATCTCGAAGAGGAGAGGGAAGCTCGAGTCCGGGGCTTTGACTCGGATAAGAGAGCTGAGGAAGCTAAGCGCAGCAGAGCGATCTTGGAAGTTGCTTCCGCAACCTGAGCGTCTTCACCTCGTAGGCTTAGACTCGTTCGTCTCAGGTATTTCGCCCTCCTTATATTTGTCTTATTGGTTTTCCGTTTACTCTCTTAATCTTATTACTCGTCCTTGCAGACCTCCCCGAAGCTCGCCCTATTCTGAGACCTGCGCCCGAGAGCATGGCCGAGCCTCGACCCGCCTTGAAGCCTCTTTCCAAAGTGAAAGCCCCCCCAAGATCAGCTCTGATGTCCGGGTCTCGACCTTCGAAACAGCAGAAGACCACGGGCAAGGGGAAGGAAACGGTCGCTCCACCTGCTGCTGCGCCCGCCGTTCCCCAGGTGGTTGTCCTTTCCGACCCTGATGAGAGGGCCGAGAAAGCGGAGCCGACCCATCCAGTGACTCAGGTGACACCTGAGTCGGGGCCTGCCACTGAGGAGGTCTCAGGGCCGAGGGAGGCCCCGCGCGAAGAATCCCCGAGAAGGGAGATGACTCAACAGGAGTCCCCCTTCACGAAGATCATTGCGGGGATGGTTCCTTGGGCGCTTACCCATGGGAGCGAGAGAGAATTCGCCAACTATTACAACGCTCCGACGGCCCAGACCCTCGGGCATGCAGCGAGGCTGCTTTTTAAGGTAAACTTTTCTTCATTCTTGTGTCGCTCTCTGGTTAAGTTTTTCAACACAGCTCACCGTCTCTGTATTGCAGCTGGCTCCTTGCCTCATCAAAGCAAGCTCGGAGCTGGTCGCCTCCCAGAAGCTCGCATCCGAGGCAGAGACTGCGAAGAAGGTGGCGGCTGAGGCTGAGGGCCGTAGGGAGATTGCTGAGGGCCGGATCGGCATCATGACCGGCGATCTTTCTATCGCTCGGAAGATGGCCGCGGACCCCCGTGCAGCTCTCGAAGGAGTCAAGGCTGACCATGCTCGTCTGACTTCGCTCTTTCAAGAGGCCGAAGAGAGGGAGCGGCGCCTTCTCCGAGTTCATGGCGAGTGCGAGGGTGTTCTTGCTCGTGCGAAGGCCGAGGCTGTCGGCCTTATCCAAGAAGCTCAGGAAGAGACGCGCCGAGCCAAGGAGGAGCGAGACCGAGCCGTGGAGGCCTTCCTCGAATCTACCGAGTTTGAGGAGGAGAGGGACCACCTTTATCAAGGTGGTTACAAGGCCTGCGTTTTGGAGATGAGGGCGGTCTTCCCTGATCTCGATCTCTCCGCCTTCGAAGTCGACAGTCTGACCGCTGAGGCTGCTGAGGGTGAAGCCGCTGAAGGAGATGCCGCTGCCGATGAGGCCGGTCCCTCGGGCGCCGCCTATGATTCGAATTTCGACTAAACGGGAGAGTCGGACATTGTACTTTTCTTTTTGTAATAATTTTTTTTTTGTTACTGACCCGACATTGGGTACTTACATGAAATAGAACTTTTATTGAATCGACTTCAATTACAGCGTGTTTAATTGTATCTTACGGATAGTAAGTCTTGAGATGCTCGGCGTTCCAAGGATGAGGCAACAGCTGCCCGTTCAGGTCTTCCGGCCGGTAGGTTCCAGGTCGGATGGTGCCTGAGACGACGTAAGGGCCTTCCCAATTCGGCCCTAATGTACCCGACCCAATTTCCTTAGTATTTGGGAAGGTCCTTCGGAGGACCATGTCCCCGGTTCGGAATCGTCGTACTTTAACTCGACGATTGTAAAACCGAGATACCTGTCTTTGTCGAGCTATCATCTTCAATCGAGTATTTTCTCTTCTTTCTTCCAACGAATCAAGTGCGAATGAGAGGAGTTCACCGTTCTCTCGTTCATTATACAAGTTGACTCGGGTTGAAACAATACCGATCTCAACCGGCGCGACTGCTTCCGCACCGTAACATAGAGAGAAGGGGGTTTCTCCCGTCGCGGTCCGTGCTGTGGTCCGATAGGCCCACAGTATATTCGTAAGTTCTTCAGCCCATGCTCTCTTTGCTTCGTCGAGTCTCGTCCGGAGATGCTGCTTTATGATTTTTTTGATCGCCTCGACCTATCCGTTCGTCTGAGGGTGATGAGGCGAGGCGTACACATTACGAATCCCGAGGTTACTGCACATCTCCCGGAACTGTTTGTTGTCGAACTGCCTTCCATTGCCTATCACTATCGTCCGGGGTATCCCGAACCGACATATGATATTCTTCCAAATGAAACTCGTGACCCTTTGCTCGGTAATTTTCGCCAATGGTTCTGTCTCAGCCCACTTCGTGAAGTAGTCCACCGCTACCACGGCAAATTTAGTCTGACCCTTCCCCAATGGAAAGGGCCCGATTATGTCTATCCCCCACTGCACAAAAGGCCACGGTCCCGACATCAGAGTCAGCTCCTCGGGGGGTTGTCTCGGGATCACTGCGAACCGCTGACACTTGTCGCATCTTTGGACGAATCGTTTGGAGTCATGCTGTATGGTCGGCCAGTAATATCCCTGCCGCAACACTTTGTTGGCGAGCGAGCGTCCTCCTGAATGGTTTCCACATATTCCTTCGTGTATCTCTCGTAAGATATAATCGGCTTCTTGAGAGTCGACGCACCTTAGTAGAGGAGTATGAAAGCCTTTTTTATATAGAATTCCATTCAAGATAGTGTAGCGCGAGGCTCGAATTTTTAATCGCCATGCCTCGGCGCGGTCTTCTAGCAGTTCACCATTGTTGAGGTAGTGGACGAGTGGGTCAAACCAAGCAGTCGCTGGATCGATGGGAAATAGGACCGAGACTGTCGACTCGTTTACGCTTGGTTCAGGGACATGTTCAATTGGAACTGACCGAGGTATGTCTTTCTCATCTGCTGAGGCAAGCTTTACTAATAGGTCGGCTTTGGCGTTGTCGATTCTGGGTATTCGAATTACTTCACACTTCTGGAATCCACCGATCAATTCTTTAGCCTTTTCCATGTACGCCTTTAGCTGCTCTTTCCGAGTTTGATAAACGCCGGAAACTTGGTTAACAACCAATTGTGAGTCGTTGAAAACGTTCAAATGGGTCACGCCCAGACTCGCGGAGAGTCTGAGGCCTAATAATAAGGTTTCGTATTCTACTGTATTGTTAGACGCTTGAAAGCCGAGTCGCAAGGCATATTGCATACAAGTTTGGTCGGGAGTTTCTAACACTACCTCTGCCCCGCTTGCCTTCGAGTTGGATGATCCGTCGACAAATAGCTTCCAGGGTGTCGGCCCGAGAGAGGAGGAAGCCTCGGGTACATTAATTCCCTCTGATTCGGGCATATTATCGGGATTAGGAACCACTTCGACAAGGAAGTCGGCGACGGCCTGTCCTTTTAAAGTCGCCCTGGGCCTGTAATGTATGTCAAATTCGCTTAATTCGACTGCCCATTTTGTAAGTCGGCCAGAGGCTTCCGGCTTTTGGAGAATCTGGCGGAGTGGTAAGTCGGTCACAACGACGATGGTGTGGGCCTGAAAGTATGGCCGAAGGCGTCGTGATGAAACTACAAGAGTGAAGGCTACTTTCTCAAGCTCAGGATACCTTGTCTCGGCTGGCAGCAAGGCTTTGCTAACGTAGTAGACTGACAGCTGTTTCCCTTGACTCTCTCGTATTAATGCTGAGCTTACTGCGGCTTCAGAAACGGCCAAATACAACACCAACACTTCACCAGGCTCGGGCTTAGATAGCAGCGGTGGAGATCCGAGGTAAACCTTCAGTTCTTGAAATGCTTTCTCACATTCGTCCGTCCACTCCATCGTCTGTCGTCCCTTCAATTGCTTGAAGAACGGGAGACACTTGTCTGTGGCTCGGGAAAGGAAGCGATTGAGCGCGGACACTCTTCCTGTCAACCTTTGAACATCTTTGATCATTTTTGGAGATTCCATTTCGAGTAAGGCTTTGATTTTCTCGGGATTTGCTTCGATTCCTCGCCGACTAACGCATATTTGCTGGGGTTCAGCTTCATTTTATATTTACGCAGAGTCAAAAACATTTCTTCCAAGTCCTTCTCATGGTCGGACGCCTGTTTACTTTTGATGAACATATCATCAATATAAACTTCCATCGTTCGGCCAATTTGCCGAGCAAACATTTTGTTCACTAACAACTAATATGTCGCTCCGGCATTCTTTAATCCAAACGGCATCACTCGGTAACAGTAAAGGCCTTTGTCGGTGACAAAGGCAGTTTTTGATTTATCATTCTCGTGCATTACAATTTGATTATAGCCTGAATAGGCATCCATAAAGCTTAGCAGTTCATAACCCGCTGTACTATCAACCAGCTGATCGATGCGAGGAAGAGGGAAGCTATCCTTGGGGCAGGCTTTGTTTAGATCCGTATAGTCTATACAGACTCGCCATTTCCCATTGGCTTTCTTCATGAGTACGACATTAGCTATCCATTCCGGATAGTATATCTCTTCGATGAACTTGGCTTTAAGAAGCTTGCCGACTTCCTCTCCAATGATAGTGTACCTTTCCGGGCCGAGCGGGCGACGTTTCTGTCGGATGGGCCTGTAGGTTGGGTCGATGTTGAGTCGGTGTGTTATGACCGAGGAATCGATCCCAGGCATGTCTTCATGACTCCAGGCGAAGACATCGGCATACCGTCGAAGCAAGGTGATTATCCGTTCTCTAAGAGGCTGGCTCAAGGACGAGCCGATTCGGACTACTTTTGAAACGTTCATCTCGGTTAACGGCACCGAGACGAGTTCTTCCATCGGTTCTCCCCGCTCGTGCGATTCGATACGGGGGTCCAGTGATTCAATCATCGAAATCTCAGCCGGGGCTTTTACTGCGATGGCGTAGCACTTCCGAGACTCTTGCTGGTCTCCTTTCACTATTCCTACTCCCGACTCGGTCGGAAATTTCATGGAAAGGTGGTAGGTAGACACCACGGCTTGAAGGAGGCTGAGAGACGGTCGGCCGAGGATGACGTTATACACTGATGGTTGGTCCACGACCAGGAAGTCGACCATCCCGGTCCTTTGATGGGGCGCGGTTCCCGCGGTGAGCGGCAGCGAGACGATTCCCTCTGGGAGTACCTGTCCGCCGGAGAATCCGATGAGCGGGGTTTGGACAGGCCGTAATGACGACCGACCTATCCCCATTTTATAGAACGCTTGGGCGAATAGGACGTCCGTTGATGATCCTGTATCCACCAGTATCCGGAACACTTTTCTATTCGCGATGGTGAGGGTGACTACGAGCGCATCATCGTGAGGATGATGAATGCCTCGAGCATCTTCTTCAGTGAACGAGATACAATATTTCTCTCGTTTTTTCTCCTTGGGAGGCCGAGATAGCAGAACCTCGGACTTGGGGCGGTCGAGGCTTCTGGCGTGGTTTCTTCGGGCGTTATTTGAGTCCCCGCCGCCTCGATGACCCCCGACGATCGTTCGAATTTCTTCTTGGGGCCGCTCTTCACTCGGTCCCGCGGCGACGCCGGTCCCTACCGTATGTTCTCTTAGCCGGCCCTCTTTAATCAACCGCTCATTCTCGTCCTTCAAGTGATAACAGTCACTCGTGTTGTGACCGTGATCACGATGGTAGTGACAATATTTGTTCTTGTTCTGACGATCAGGATTCCCTCACATTTTTCGAGGCCAGTTGACGAAGCCCTCGGTCTTGATCTCCATCAGTACTTGTTCAGGAGATTTGTTCAGGGGGGTATATGTAGAGAATTTCCTGTCCGGTCGCTTTCCTGGCCTGTTGTCGTCTCGCCCCCGGTCGTTTTTTTACTTTCTCCCTCCGGCCGAGTCGGCTTCTTTTTTGGCCGACTCTTTTGCTGATGGTTTCGTATTCTGGATTCTTTCTCTTAAGAGTCGCGTCTCTTCCGCATTGGCGTATTTGTCCGACCGAACCATAAACTCACCCAGAGTATCGGGCGGGTTCTTGTCCAGTGACGCCAAGAAGGGCTTGTCTTTAACTCCCTGCATGAGAGCGTTTAGAGCTGTCTCCTCAGAATGCTTTCGAACTTGCAGGGACTCGAAATTGAAGCGTTTAATGTAGTCTTTTAGTAATTCTCCTTCCCTCTGAACTATGTTGTTCAGATGCGCGGGAGGCTTCAGTTTCTTTTTTCCGCCAATGAAGCTGCTGAGGAAGGCGTCACTGAGTTCAGCGAACGACTTTATCGACCTGGGTTTCAATTGCTTAAACCAAAGTCGAGCTACGTCCGTCAAGGTCAGAGAAAACGCTCGGCACAGGCGTCGTGCAATTCCATGTAAGTCCTGAAGCATTCAAGATGCTCTGTCGGATCGGTCTTTTCGGAAAAAGGAGTTATCTGGGGTAAGCGGAACCTTTCCGGCAACCGGGCCCGCATTACCTCGAACGGAGAAGCTTTTTCTTCGTGTTTGGTCGGATCTGAGTTCCGACCGTGCTTTATATCCGCCGTTTCCTTTGTCATCTTCTCTCAGACTTTGTTCTTGAAGTCTTGTATGTCAGCCTTCTAGGGTTCGGCGCTCTCTGCCGTTTCTTCAGTGTCTGCAGGTAGCCGACTGCGCCTCCTCTGATCTATTCTGTGCCTCAGATCAGAGGGAGGAAAAATGACAGTTGCTGAACGGGCAGGCGCGGGGTGACTTGGTTCTCGAGGCTGACTCGGTCGTCTAGGCGATTGTGGCGCGGGTGGCTGCGCTACAGACGCTGGTGGATGAGCTTGTGCCGACTCCTGGCGCTGCATCTGCTGGTTGCACAGTTGTTCCAGCATGTGTTTCATGGCAGCAATCTCGGACCGCATTTCTTGAACTTCGCGATTCAGGTATACGTTCCCTTGATTGGGCTGGCTTGCAGTCGCAGGCGGTGCTGCCGGGGGAGCTGCCTGAGCTACGCTAGCAGCGGCCTCCCCAGCTTCATTTGGGTCCGTCCTTCTTGTTCTTGCCATTCAAATGGTTGGAGAAAACGACTTTTTGTCCGGTTCCCACAGACGGCGCCAAACTGTTGCAGTATTTTTATGGGACGGCTTCCTTGCGACGGACCCTCCTTCACCTGCATGGAAAATAATGTCAAGGGAACCCTGGCTAGAGCCGGGGAACCTCCGATGCTTAAGTCAGTTATCTGGTCAATAGCCAAGAGCTTGTCTCGGTTAGTATTGCGTACCTTCTTCTGTTCCAAGCTTAGAAATTTATACAGTTTGCCAATCCTTATCTTCAGAGGATTCTTCTCCTGGGATTGCTCAGGATCCCGAGAATCTCGGGATCCGCTACCCGTATCCCTGGATTTCCGTAGATCAGCATCTGTCCTCGTTCCGCTCCTCTCCGTCTCGGCTAGATCTCGACCGACTCTGGGGGAGTCTCGGCCAGGTCGTGACCGACCCTGGGGGAGTCTCGGCCGACACAGGAGGACGGGTTCCGATCCGTGACCGACAGAATTAACTCCCTGAGGGGATCTTATTCTATCGGCTGAATGGCTTTAATACGCTCGGCCTTTAGTGGGTTTATGCAGGCGAGGTTATCACTCTGACAGAGCGACTTTACTCGTCCTGGCTTACGCCTCCCGGCCTATCCTCTGTTCTGTCGGTGTTGTATCGGATTCTTCAGAAAGTGTCGGCGAAGCCGACCTACACTCATCCGAGTCTCAGGACTTGACCCGAGCTTGACACATTTTTTCCCCAACAGGACCTACACAACTTACTAGCATGGAGTGAAATTGGCACAGACCGAATGCAATTCCATTTAATGTAATTCGAAGCTTTTTCATTTTTTCCAAACATAGAGTGGAATTGGTACAGAACCAGATGAATCTCATCCCACCTAATCCCTTTTAATCCCACCGCCTAAATAGATACTAAGGGTTTGTTTGATTTTTAAATTCCTGATAAATGCAATAATAATTAATTCTCCGGGTTTTTTTTTTAATTTTACGGACTACTTTTTCACTTGCAAAAATGAAAAATCCTGTAAAATATTTGCGGGTCCCACCGTGATGCATGTCGCTTATCTAAATCATTAATCCATTATGCTAGCTGAATTTATGACATGATCTAAAAAATGACGCATATGTAAAGTTCAAGCAGATCACCCCATAGGAAAAAGAGAATCCAACACTTGCCATTAAAAACTTCTTGGAGCTTTTATTTCTTTTGATATGGGCTACTTGAGTGTTGGATTTATTTCATTTTTTGGCTCATACCTCAAAATGTTGCGAAAAAACGGATGGACAAAACGGATGTATTTTATACATTATCTTGAAGTTCAAAATTTTAAACTAACTTTTTCAAAACATTCTCTAGCCAAAATTCAAATGAAATTTCAAAAGGGTGAATGAATAATAATTTCAAAATGGTATTAACAATTGCTTTGAAAAAATCAAACACGCCCTTCAAGAGGGATGCAGATTAGCTATTGAGCCTTACAGTAGCGAGCCTATCTACTGAAGTGATGTCACCATGTCCTGTTGGCCCTGCCATTAAGTATGTGTTGTATCCACCCCTTTCCATACATTTGGAGAGATCATTTTAAGGCATGATCCAAAGAATGAGGTAGATCCAAGGCTCAAGTGAACACCACGGCATAAAAATGTGGGGATTGAATGCTTACCGTTAAAAACTTCTTTCAACCAAAGAAGTTTTTGATCAAGCGTATTTGTGTTTTCCCTTATTCCATGTTTGTGTTAACTTATAAATAGGTTGGTTCTCAAATAAGCATCATTGTGGGCCCTATGAAATTTTCAATGGTGGGCATCACTGTCACCACTTTTTTTCTCTTTTTTTTTTTGTGGTGGGGTCCACTTGAGCTTTTGATTGTGCCCTAAAATAATCTCTCCGAGTGTATGGATGGTGTGGATACAATATATACTTCATGGTGAGGCCCACGTATCATGGTGACGTCACTTAAGTACAGACTTCAAGTTCGGTAGCGAATCTGAATCTGCATCCCTCAAAGGGGGGTTTGAAATCTACTATGACAGCTTTGATTGCATCTAAAATCCTTCTAAAGAGTTGCATATGTAACATGTATGTCATCGGACTATTATTCTATTGGGCACGTGGCCCACTAATGATGTCCCAAAATGACTAGATTTATCAATTGCGTCACTATAATTACTTTAATATGATGTTCAGCACTGTCCAAACATTGTCCATGTAAATCAATGGTTAAAAATCATTAGTTAGTCACTCGGACATGATTTTGTGCTTGTGGCCCATTTGAGACTTAGAATTTTATTATTTTTGGGCAAATCATATATTTCAGCTGCCTTAATACAACTATTGTGTTAAACATCATATACGTTCACTAATTAGAGATATTAAAGTTGATTTATTAATTAAATTCAAGCCCTTGTAAATATACCATGCATAACTACTTTTGGATCAAAATTGATTCTCAATTCGAGGTGTCACACACAATTAGGAAGATTTTCAAATCCAGGGGGTTTCAAATCCATGCTCCCAAACGAGCCTTTTTATTGGGTCTTTAAAAAATAAATCAGCACATGCCATCTAGTTATGGTTATTGTGTTATTAATAAGGCAACATGCTTAATATTATTATAAGAGATCCATTAAGAAAATAGATCTATTACAAGTCTAATTATGATATTCATAGTAAGATCGTCTTTGTAACACATGTATTTATTTATTTTTTTAATTTTAAAATTTAAACTTTATGTGAGAAAGAGATCCACTAATCTCGTCATCCTTCCTCTTATTTCTCGTCATACAAAATTCCTCGTATCTTATAGTTACTCAACCAACCTTCTTTCCTTAAAAAGAGAAAAAAAACGTAAAAAAAATCAATTAAAATTGAAAGAAGCAATGAATAACTCGTAAAAAAAAAATAAAAATAAAAATAAGAAGGGTTTTATTAAAACTGGAAGAACCAATGAATAACTCGTAGAAAAAAAAATTTACAAAAGGAAAAGTAGGAAGAGGTATTTATTTGAAATTCACTTATTGAGATAAGTAATTTTATATTATTTTTTTCTTATTTTATTTATGCAATATGTAATTTGGCATGATCTATACATTGAATGGAATGGATCAATCAAACATCCATTGTGTAGGTTTAATTAATTCATTAAAAAAAAAGTATACATATGACTTGCTAAAGTATATAACGTGAGATTTTAAAGTATGCGCATGACTTTAAAGTTAACATGTAGAATGTGATATTTTTCATAATGGACAGCGATCAGTATAATCTGTATTATTCATGGGTGTTATAAGAATTAATTATATAATATTTTTAAAGAGATTTTTTTATCCTAAAAGCCCACAACATATGAGCAAAGGATCAAATATCAACAAGGAAACCCCAGCAAAGGTTTCTCTACCTTGACAACTTATAAAATCAGCAATTGAATAAGTGCTCAAGGCCCTTTGCCAAACGCATCAACCTATTTTTTTTTTTTCTTAGCATAGTCTAACCTAGTTTTACATAGCTATTGCCTAACGACTCCCACTATAGTACCTTAGGAATAGTAATATTTCTGTCACCTTAAGTTATAAGACCGCGATCATCTGAGTTTCGATTTAGCTAATCACACATGCCTCAATTATCTATTCCAATATGCACATCAATATGAACCGCATCGCCACAATATATTATATGCACTTTTGCATCATATGTGCCTAAGAGCTAATCTAATCCCTAGTATTTTCATATTGTTGTGTGAAGTAGAGATCGTACGCTTGCATGGGCAAAGATGGTGCTTACACACCTTTCTTCGTTGTCACCATAATCCCTTATTCAAAAATTTTAATCGTAGATCATGAGTCATTCTAATAAAGGGAATTCTTTGATTCATTCTCTCAAAGTTTCTACAAGGTATAACAGATTCTGAAAATTTGAATAATTGACCAGTGGCAATTTCAAGTTAAACATACAACGTCCTAAGTCATGAATACACGAGAAAGCTCGAAAAGGCACCCGTGAGTGTGATCCAATGTATAACCTTACTTCGCAGAGTCAAATGACCCCATAATAGTACATATATATGCAGAATAAAATGAAAGCTTAATAAGTGAGAAGGAAATACAAACTCACCTATGCTTCACAAGTTTAAAACCCAGGCAGGCAAATGCGACAAAGTAATGTAGGAAGTATAAGGTAAAGTACAAGTTGATGTTATAGTTAGGTGGGGAATGTGTGGAGTTGGAGCGCAATCCATGTTTGATTGAGATGCGAAGAGGATAATAAGAGATCTAACACCATTTTGATGCAAAAGGGATAGCTGGATATTCATAATATCTACTCTACTACTGACTTTGCTAGCTTCTGTTAATTGGTTATTTCTTATAGAGTTAGCCTCCTGAGTTTGTAGACACCCCACTTGGGGTTGACAAGCTGATTAGAGCATAATGATATCCCTAAAACCAAGTTAAAACCCAAGCTTAATCCAAGCCTAGTTTAAGCACAAGTTCATTAGCCATTAAGACCATAATAAAAGTGTAAAGGAGTGGACCAAAAGGGAACTAACATCCTACGTGGAACCCCTAAAAAAATGAGACCCATCCATGATGCATCACCCACACGTGGATTCCCACAATATGTTATCGCGAGTTAGGCAGGGAGGAAAAAAAGCAGACCGTGTCTTGGGAAGCCTCCGTAGTACCCCATTCTCGGCTCCTGAGGCAGGTTCCGATCCTGGGATCCTATAAGGAGGATTTCCACAACAATATAATCACGCCCCAGACCACAATATGTTATCACGCCCCAGACTCGGTAACCGGACCTCACAGGGAACCCGATGACCGGTTCTGGCCGCAACAGCCTCCATAGTACCCCATTCTCGACTCCTGAGGCAGGTTTCGATCCTAGGATCCTATAAGGAGGATTTTCACAACAATATAATCATTTCCAATACGAGCATACCCAAGATCACAACAAGTAAATCTGAGAATAACAAAGATACACATCACAAAATCCACTATGAATTTGAACTTTTACAAGCTTACATCAGGTCCAAAAGGACATACATAAGATAACAGAAGAAAGAAGGAAGAGAATCTGCAACACTGGGTCCTTGGCTCGCACACCTATCCAAGCTCTACTGCTAAGACACCAACTTACGATCTCCTGCACGCATCAATTGTGCATAAGCTTATAGAAAGCTTAGAGGGTGGTGAAAGTGTGTGACAATGGTGCTCAGAAGAAGATAGAAAATGTAGAAGGGAGTCACGATCAATACTAAACCACTAGCCTTACTAAGGCGATCATGAACACAAGAAGCTATGCCAAGGTAGTATGATAATGTAGGAAGCCATACCAAGGCTATATAGTACAATGCGTAATGTAATGCAATGAGTACTGGACGCCATGCCAAGGTGATGCAATATGAGGCTTACACAGCCGATGCAAATGTAATATTGTGAAGTAATGTCAGTGCTCAAATTCAATCCACATATCAAGTACATTTTCATCATAAGGAAATCACCGGGGTCTATTACACTGCTGGATGACTGTCGCTCTACAGACCCCGCACAATCAAACGAGCATAAGAGACCTCACTACCCGCCTGTGGACAGCCAATCACCAACAAGGCCTGAAGGTAGCGGACTCATTCACGAGCTGGTCAAACTCATCCTAGCAATGCCCTCTTACATCAGGCGAGTAAGGCCACCCTATCCAACCGACTACACGACAGTGGGAGTCGCGGCCTAACGGTATAAGGCCCTCGTGCTCTCATATATACCACTGGTCACGGCGCTAGAGCAGATCCTTGGTACCATGGAAGTTTTGGGAATTTCATCTATGGGCATCCTATGCACCCGGTATGCTCAAGTAATATTTTCGGTATCCAAACATGGCCATCCACAATGTATCTGTGGAGGCTACAACCCTGATGAAGCAAGGGCGATAATGCTCATATGCTATGCAATGTTAGATGCATGAATCACACAATCAACCATGCATCAATTCCAAGCATCCAACGTGCTCAAGAGGGGATACTATGTCCCTCGGAGAAAGTATCATGCAATACCCAATGACATAATATGACCACACACACATAGTGTCAACCAAGCATACAATGATGTACATGGGCCATGAAGATGGGTCTAGACGCATTATGCGGTGATATACAAAGTAGTACACTCCTCCTATCTAAGAAGGGACCAAGACTCGGTATTCAGACAATATCTTTAAGGAATCCAATCTCTAGTGGGGGCCCATTTACCTGGGGTAGCCCACGAGACTAAGCATACAAACTATATGTTTAAGTAATACAGAATTGAGTCTAGGAAGAGTTTAAGATGAACATCTAATCACATTTAGATATAATTGGGCCTAGAGGGGTCTATAATGAGGACATTTAACCACCATTCCTTAAAAATGTATATCAACCATGAACTATGTGGATAGAAGGCCCAAGGCCTACATTTATATAAAAACAAAGGTAACCACATACATATATATTCCTCATAATATGCCATGAGAAAATGATATAATACCACCTTTAACAATATGGGCCCCAAGAGGGAAATCAAGGCCCAAGGCTTAATTTCTAATAGCCATAGAATCCATGTATTAAGTTGGACTTGGTGGGCAACCCGCGTACACAATATACGGCTTGAAAATAAGTTTAAGTTTGGAGGAAATGGGCCCAACTACATCAGCCCAATAACTAACAAATTAAGTGGGCAACCAAGGGCCAATACTATCCTTATCTTAGCCCACAAGTCCATCAAAATGGTGGAAGTCGGCCCAATATATGGTTAGGCCAAGCTAGGACGTTCCAACCCACTCTGGGCCAATGAGATACCCCAAAAATCTGATCTAAGATGGGGTCCTCATGTGATCATTAAAGGTGACCCAAAAGAATACATTGATGAAGCCCAAAGATTATAAGAAAACATAAGCACGTAACACGTACATAAGTTCTCAATATGGTGGGCCTTACAGCCAAACAAAGTTTTAACCATACAATTTTAATTTAAGGCCCTTTGATAAACTTTTGGCCCGTTTGATTTCCTGGGCCTGCTAAGGTCCAGAAATTAGTCAAATAATCTCATGAAGGCCAACAATACTCATAGGGGGCCCCACCAGATGGAGGGTGTGCATACATCATGAAAAGGTCAAGTGGGCCTGCTAATGGACTGGGAGTCCAGTAGCAACCCAAGGCAGAGAATGTCTCCATGATCGGGCAATCCAAGGCTTATACAACTTGAACCAAACATGTGTTGAGGTAGGCTCCACATGCATCCATATTTAGCCTCAAATAAACAGTCAAGGGTCTATGGTGGGCCTTTAACCATCCATAGAGGAACCCATGGGCCTACCCTAGGATCACCCAGGAGGACATCCAACCTCAACTGATTTTTCAAGAGATAGCCCGCCACTAATCGTATTATGTAAGGTCTAAAGCTCAAGTTGTCACGCCTCAAATCCGAAAATTGGATTCACATGAATCCCGATTGCCGAATCCGGTGCCGACAGCCTCCGTAGTGCCCCATTCTCGGCTCCTGACAATCAAATGCCAGATTCCGATCCTGGGATCCTACAAGGAGGATTTTCAGAATGAATTTTTTTTTATAATGGAGCATAACCACAAGCATGACCAAGTCACAAAACAACATCACCACATATCCACTATATTAAAATCTTAAGTACAATGCGGAAAGGGAAATACAAGGTGATCAAAAGCTCCAAAAGATCCTGATATGCACTCCTGTCTCAGCGCTGCTGCCGTCCAACGCTACCTGCACGCAACTATCGTGCATAAGCTTACAAAAGCTTAGAGGATGGTGTAAGTGTGTGCGGAGGGCAAACGCCGAGTGTACAAGATCAGGTAATGCGGAAGTATGCGGTAAGTCCATGAATATACCAAGGCTATGTAATGCAAGGCATGATGCGAGATATGAATGCTATCGGCCACACCGATGCAATGCAAGGCCTACATAGCCGAATGTCATATGCGAAATGCAATCCAAGTAAGTCGGTACTCGTCAAGTACATATATCAGTACAGTTCCTCTCTGGATATCACCGGGGTCTAATACACTTCGCAGAGACTACCACCTCCCTAGCTGCACAGTCAAGCAAGCGGATAAGACCTCACTATCCACCTGACCAGTAGTATGCCAATACCTACCTGGCTCGTCGATAGCGCACTCATTTGCGAGCTAGTCAAACTCAGCCTAGCTTATAGCCCTCTCACTGAGGCGGATAAGGCCACACCCCCTTTCAACCGACCATGACACAGTTGGAGACGCGGCCTACTGGTATTCGGCACTCGGGCGCTCGTGTATCCACTCGGTCTAGACGTTGGAGCATCTCTTGATACCAAAAAGGTTCTGGGACTTTCACCCAAGGACATCATAAGGGCCCACAGTGCTAGAATAAGTATTTTCGGTATCTAATACGGCCATCCACGATGTACCTGTAGAGCCACGGCCCTGATGTCGCTAGGGCGTGTAGTGATCAAATCACACATATGCGAGATGCATGAATCACGCCATCAAATCATGCGGAAATTCAGCGCGTACTGCGCGATCATGTGGAGCACTCCGTCTCATAACGGGTCTCATAGATGGTCTACCAAATGGCATATGCTATGATCAGTCGCTACTCAAACCAAGCATACATATGATGCGTATGAGCATGAGTCATAAGATTATACTAAGCATGTTATAAGGTGATGGATAACAACGAGTATATGCCTATCAATGGGCCCTAAGGGAAGTTACAATGCGGACATTTAACCAACATTGTACATACAATATGGACGTCAAACCAACATTGTTCCCTAGGTACGGCCCGCCATATATATCATTACATAAACATGGGAAGTCACACATTGCAATGGACCCTAAGGTCATTCCGTTGGGCCTCGACCCATGGGCCTTAGATACATCAAATGGGCTGCGTTAATGGGCCTCACCAATGAGCCTTATGTACATTGCAATAGTCCATGAACCATGGGTCTTGGAGTACATCAAAGTGGCCTCACAACTTGGGCCTTAAATATGTCAGATGGGCCTACATACACGAGCTTTAAATATATCAAATGGGCCACTCCATTGCGCCCCATGCACATCAAATGGACTTGAACCCATGGGCTCTTTATGTATCAAATGGGCTTAGTCCCCTGGACTTTGCATATGTCAAATGGGCTTAGTCCCATAGGCTTTAGATATGTATCAAAGTAGGCCTCAATGAATGGCCATAATTAAGTAAATTGTGGGCCCTAGACACACACCAAGGTGGGCCCATTTGAAACATAGATCTGCCTCATTTTTATTTTATTATTATTATTATTTTTTTGTCCATGTCATGAAATGATTTTTATCAAATAAATGAACGGTTTGGGTGCATCATATGCACCATGGTGGATAGAGTGGATGGGACCATAAATCATGGTGGGTCCCACTGTCCAAACGGTGGACAGTGTGGATAGTCACATACATCATAGTGGGCATCCACACCATCCACTGGACGGTGTGAAGGAGGCACATGCAGCGAGGTGGGCTCCACCGTCCACAGGGTTCCACCGTCCACGGCTGTGGACGGTGTTTCTAAACTCATACATCAAGGGTGGGATCCACGTGTGTGGCCCACCATTATGTTGCATGCCATCCAAACCGTTGGTAAAGGTCACAGGGACCCGGGGTGCAGAGAAAACACAAATTTCGGCTTGATCAAAAACTTCTGTGGACCCCAAAAGGATTTCAATGGTAGAATTTAATCACCACTGTTTCTTGTGGTGTGGGCCGCCTGAATCTTGGATGGACCTCATTTTTGGGGAGGGCCCACCTCAGAGGATGGGCCACCTTATGGACGGCGTGGATACAACACATACATCATGTGGGGCCCACGGTAGGGGGCCGTGGGTTGCTGTCCGCCCGCCCGCTGCCAGGCGCAGGCAACGCCTGCACCGTCTGCAGCAGCAGACGCTGCTCTCTTTCTCTTTTTTTTTTTTTTGAAAACCCGTTTTTCGGGGTTTTTATCGTGTGGGGCCCACGTCTGAAGAATCTACTCCTGCCATTGGATTCTACAATCCACAATGAATCCAACGAGTCTAATATCGAGCCTCTTTCATCGTGTAAACAGAAATCTAGAAGGATTTCAATGGTATTGATGGTATTTTCAACACCATGGCCCACTAAATATCCGGATCTTCCTCGTCTTTCGGTTCAACGCCTAAAATAAGTTGGGGAAGAGGATGGACGACACGGATTGTATACATACATCAAGGTGGGTCCTATACAAATGGCCCACCCCAATGGCTTGAAACAAACCCCCTTTTTTTTTTTTTTTTTTTGGTTTTTATTCCAGTGACGTCTGGACGTCACTGGACTCTTTTCCCTTCTTTTTTTTTTTGTCTTGGGCTGTAGCAAATACATTCAAGGTGGGCCCTGATTAGGTGGGCCACCCCAAATGGATGCACGTTTAAGATGGGCCCCACCCATGGACGGCTTGGATAAAATACATATTTCTTGGTGGGGCTAATTCAAGTGGGCCACATAGCTACATTAACATACAAGAAAAATAAATAAAGAAGAGAGGGAGAGAGAGAGAGTGAGTGAAAGAGTGGGACACGCGTGATGGAGGGACCCCGGCACTATGGGCCCTCCGTTTCAATCATCCAATCATACATCAAAGATCCCCTTGCATATGGACCATCAACAAAAGATCAATGGTGGAGATCCCACTCCACTAGAAATGGACGGTTTAGATGACCTCCTCAATACAAGGAAAGTAAACATCATGATGGGGTTCATGGAGAATGGCCCCATCATGGAATGATCTTGATGACCAAGATGAGCCATTGGCCACATCTTAGGGTCCCAAGTGAGATCCAAACCATTGATCGGTTGGCCTCACTTGGCCCATCTTAAAAAAACATAAAAAGTAGTCTAAAGAAACACCCACCACTTGATCTTCTTGGTCCGTTGATATGCCGGTCTCCTAAAGCTTCACTTTAATGGTGGAGATGGGAAATGGATGGCTAAGATGATGAGATTTGGAGATGGGAAGTGGGCCACCAAAATGCACATTTTCTCTCCATGGAAGGCTTGGACGTGAGAGAGCTTCCTTGCTTGAGATTTGGAGTGTTGAGAAATGAGAGGGAGAGAGAGAGTTGTAAGAGTGATGGAGTGATGTGAGGTGAGTGATGGGTGAAGTGAGTGATGGGTGAAGTGAGAGGTTAGTTGACTTAGGTGGTTGCTTGACTTGTGGAGAAAGGAAGCATGGGTGGGTGTACTTGACATGAGAGGTGATTGATGGGACATATTATAGAGATTTCTTGGGATTTGCAACGTGCGGTGTTTTTGCTTAAACTGAACGTGGGTTCGTATCTCATCGTCTGGGTATCGGATCGGTGCGTGAGTTACGGCGTTGGAACCACGGCGACGATGCGGTCGCAACGATACAAGTCTCGGATTAAGCCAGCTCAAATGAATAGGAAACGACTTACGGTCGTGCGCAACGTCAACTATAGGTCGCGGATTGCCGGAATTTGACGAGAAGGATCGCGGGAAACAACGGAACAGTGCGGATTAGGATACGGGTCTTACACAAGCAATGCATGACCTAATGGGCCATACACTAAGCCCAACTCATAGGCCATATAGTGGGCCCTCAAGTAAGGTTTGGGCCCAACCACAAAGGCCATAATTCCACATATTGTGGTGGGCTTCATGGGCAGCCCAGTAATTCATTTACATGGCAAGTTTCATATTTAACACAAGTGAGTTGGATCTCACTTTTGGCCTAAGTACGGGGTCAGTTTAAAGGGCAGTCAATGGCCTGACTTCTTGTGTATAATTGCCCCTAAGCCCATCACAATAGATAGGAGATTACAGGCCTAAGATCAATGGGCCTATCCAAAAGAATTGAGTCCACAAGGCCTACTTGCTAATACAAATATGCATATATTATATCACATAATGGGCCCTAAAGAAATGGCCCAAAACGAAAGCTATCTAATTCATACATTATAGTGGACTTGAGGGCAGCCCATAAGTCCAAGAATACATAAGGGCGAGACCTATACCGATAGGGTGGGCCTTGCCTCATCAGATAAAGACTTAACAAGATCCTCCACAATATGCATTTATGTGGACTTTGCAAGTCAGCCCACAATTAAACACTTCATGAGGGCATCAAGGCCTATTAATATACATGATCAGCTTATGGACAGCCCATTGGGCTCGTAAATCAATAAGGTCAGCCCTTGCACAATCTTGGGCTCAAGAAAGAAGTTCCCAGCCCATTGAGCCTATAAAACTATTAAAAATTCTGGTTAAGGCTAGCTCACAAAACTACCACAGAGGTAGGCCTCAAGGAGGCACTCATTAAGTCCAAAATATCCAAAGAAGGAAAGTAAGGAGTGTGTGCAACACTCTCTCAAATATGGTATGCCACAATAGTTCCTAAACAATCAACCATGTAGCAAATTTTGGGCCCATTGTTGGAATTCCAGCCCACCCATTTCCTGGGCCTGCTGGAGTCCAGAAATTTATTTAATTTAGATGGGTTATTGACCCATGGTGATCCACATATATCATAGTGGGCACCACCAGATAAAAGATAGATATACAACACTTACTTCAAGTGGGCCATGCCATTAGAATGCAGGCCCAACAACCCAAGGTATGGGTGTGCCTGGGTATTTGACCCAAAACTAGTCCAAATTGCAGGCCACACTACGGTCGGTACAAAGGCCCGATGGCCCTGAAAATTTATAGGGTGGTCCTTCCATGAGTATACCACACCCCCATAAAATTTTATAATTTTTAGACATCTAAAACTATTTTAATTAATTCAA
Organism: Magnolia kwangsiensis; assembly: GCA_037074715.1. Lineage (NCBI taxonomy): Eukaryota > Viridiplantae > Streptophyta > Magnoliopsida > Magnoliales > Magnoliaceae > Magnolia > Magnolia kwangsiensis. The sequence continues at coordinate 108,117,462 of CM073581.1, forward strand.
ATAAAACAATCTGTCCTGAATCTCAGACTGATCTGGACACCATATAATAGTGGGCCGGTCCAGCCACCACCATAGTGTGTACAGGCGTCCAATGGCTCCAAAATTTTGTAGGTAGGTCTTAACATGAGTTTGACACATCTTTATAAATTTTTACAATTTTTAGACACTCAAAAGTATTTTAATAAATTTTAAGAATGTAATCTGTACAGGATGAACTATTACTGGAATGTAACTGTTCTAAATTTGGGCCACCCAAATGGGTAGATTCTGGGCTTCCAAAATTCATGAAATTTGGACCCAAGGTCTCTCATTAAGCCTAAATTAACATGGAGCTTAGAAATATGACCCACCTTCTGAGAAAATATTTTTAAAATTTTATTTTTATGGAACTATACTGCTGGACTGCACAGTGGAATGTTTATGGCAGTCTACTATATTGGACCACCCGTTTAGATGCCCAAATGGGGTCCATTGGCCCTAAAATTTTGCAGGTATTTCTTACCAAGGGTGGACCACATCCCTGTAAATTTTTAGAATTTTTAGACACTCAGAGATATTTTAATAAATTTTGAATTGTCAACCTGTCTAGGGTGGAATGTTGCTAGAACAGTGCAGAAAATCCAGATTGTCCACCCCACTTGGACCACACTTTTGGGATCTCTATCAAGATTGGATGGGGTTAAAATTTGGAGCACATGAAAATGAGATCCTCAAATTTCAGAAAAATATATTTGATGGGTACAAAAGGTTTCCTAATCAGTCCCAATTTCAAGCCCAAGTCCAACAAAAAAAATCTGTCCAGAAATTTCTGGACAGCAATGCATGCATGGAATAAAACAAATTTATGGGCCTATTAAGGAAGGGATTGGCCCATAAATTGGGTGTCATGGCCCACCCTAGTGGGCCCCACAATTTTTCAGAATAAACCCTCAAATTTTCACCCTTACAAGAACATTTAAGGTGGCAAAAAGAGGCATCTAAACCATGGTGTAGGTTGAGTATAAATGTCCCTTTCTTCCTAGGCTTTTTCTTTTGGGCAATCCAGGCCCACTAAGTGGACCACACATAATATCATCAGCTTTCTAACTAAGAAAAGAGAAGAAAGAACATCCGCCCATCAGGGGAGGGCTCCGCCACTATTAAGCCGTCCCCACACAATCACAACCACAAACAATAATATAAACACATTGTACAACTAAATCTTATGATGTATGGCTTAGATCTTTGAAATGAGTGGTTGAGATGTCATCCCAGCCACATGCAAGGGCCTACATGACCCATCATACTTAGAAAAATAAGAGAAATCCACATGCAATGGGTCCATCAAGGGAAGAATCCCATGCATGGACATGCATGTACAATGTGGGCCTCATGACCACATATAGATGGTTGTGTAAGATCTCCACTATTAATTGGTGGGTCATACACATCCAAATGAGAGAGAGGAAAGAGATTACATGAGGAGAGAAAAGATTTATTTGATGAAGAAAACACCTATCTAGATAAACCTTAAAATTTACATCACCATCATCTAGAGGCTCCAAGCAACATGGATCAATGGTTGGGATGAGTTTTCAATGGAGGGATTGAGAAGAAAAAGGAGGAGAAGGGGCTGGAATGGAGGGGAGAGTTGCTGGATTTTTGCAAGGGAGAAAGAAAGAGAGAAAATGAGGGAGAGAGAAGGGAGAGAGAGAGAGTTGTAGGGAGGCAATCATGGCCTCTCTTTCCTTGGTTAGAGAAACCATGATGGCTTATGGTGACAATAACAAAGTGCTATGCTTAGTAGGTCTCTTGGTGGTGTTTTTGGTTAGTGGTGTTAGTTATGGATATTTGTGGTGTGTGGGTAGTGTACCTTGGAACTTGTGCCAAGGGAGGTGGTGGTCCACACATGCACTCCACCTAAGTGGGCCACATGATCAATGGTCATATAATGAAATGTACACAACTTTTGATTTACATATCGGATAGACGCACAAGACGCGGCGTTGGAACCGCGACGACGCGGTCGCAATGACATAAGTTTCAACTCGATCTAAGTCGGGTCTTCATGACTGGACTTATAGATGACTGCAAATACTATCCAAGGTCACGGGTCGCCGGGATTCGACCGGTAGGACCACGGAACCAAGATGGATGGAATGCATACTTACACACACATGCACACATGCGAACTCGGGTCGGGTCTCACACCATCCGAAACATTAATCCGGCACAACCCAATCAATCATTGCGACAACCCATTCACTCACTTGCCCGACTCAAATTAGTTTTATTCATACTTATATCTGCATTGTGCATTATCATCTCCACTTACAACCCACCTGCTTATCTAACTAGTTTAAGTGTATGATATGCAACTTGCTGGTATACCATATCATACCCACAAAAAAGCTTTGGATCGATTGGTCTTTCGACTGATTCTCCAAGTAGGTGAGTTTGGTTGAGAAGTATTCTCCAATCCATCACTTGAAGTAGGCACTGCATTCCTACAATGCATTCTACACACTTCATTGCACGATATGTGTGCAAAAGCTAATCCAATACTTAGTAATTCATCTTCTCCCATTCGTACATGCATAGAAGGTGCTCAACACCTTCCCTTTTTGTCACCATGGTATCTAATTGACACTTAGCAGGTAAAGTTCTACTAACAAATAACCATCATCTCTTGGTACCACATGCATGGGCACCACATGTAAGGGCGGCTGGTCACTTATCTTGCTCTTCGTCTATGTTGACTTATTAACTTGGCCCATAGCCTGAGCTTTGGTTCATAGAATGAGCTTTGGCTCATAGAATGAGCTCTGGCTCAAGTTAGCTTTGATCAACCCGACCTGACCAGACCTAACCCAGCTCCTCATGTGCATAGCATGTAACCTACAAATATGCCATTCTAATCCTTGGTCAAGCTTCCTATGTGTCTTGAATGTGACTATTGATTTTGTTCATCCAAATGTCTCTTTGTGCACATGCCGACCACTTGATTAACAAACATATTAGGAACATACAGGTGGGATCTTATCAACTTATGGGCCACGTTGGGTCGAGTCAAGGTGCAGAAATGTTGGGCTTTTGGGCCAAATCGGCCTCAGCCCGCGCCTCACACCACGCACAGCAACATAGCAACACGTTTCAAGTGTTTGATAACACGCTAACGTTGGCAGTGAATCCGGTAAATATGTCTACGGTACACGTTAGCATCCAATTGCGAGTCTCGCCGAGAAGAACGGCACGTGCACTCATCCACTAGCCAAAAAAAAAAAAAAACAGCAGTTGGCCCACACCTGAAACCTCAGCAGGTTTGAGAGATCCGAACCCTTCATCAAGTCCCACACTCAATATACCGTAGCCCCAATATCATCGAAGACCATTCATCAAGTGAACCCCACCTATGCATCCAAGAAAACGCTACGCACGTGACCAATTGAAAGACTGACCGGTCACGATTTCTAAGCCCGGGCACAGCCACAATGTAGCCCAGCCAGTAAGCAGTCCAGATCCGACACATTCTAGGCACGTGTGGACGTCAGCCTCCGGCCATCGTGCGCATCTCGCAAAGCCCGGGGCCGAGCAAGCGTGTACCCGGTCATTAAACGTGCTACACAGGCGCATTCTAGAAAAACCTACTTATAAAACGCCCCCAAATATTCCCCGTTTCCCACTCCCTCTTTACTTCCCAAAGAAAGGTTTCCGGCCGAGTTAACGAACCAGACTCGCAAATCCCCCAAATATTCCTATTTTCTCCTTTTTTATATTTACACCCACAAATATTAAAAAAGACCCCCTTTTCTTCACATATACTGCTACAACTCACCCTAATATCTATTTTTTCCTTTTTATCTATTTATCTATTTTCCTTTTTTTTTTTCCCTATTTTATTTTATTTTTATTTTGAAACGATTCCAGGCCGAGAGAAACCCCCGCTAAAATCCCATGGCCTTTCACGTCGCTTGCCCAATCACATGGTTCGTCTCACCATAACCCGCGTCTAACTCTACTGGAGATTTCCCTCTCTTCATCTCTTATCATCAGACTCTCTTTCTCTCTCTATTTCTTCTCTCTTTCTCATTGCCTTCTCTTTCAATGTCTTTGGCAGTCGACGAATCTGTTCTTGTACGCTAGGGTTTCCAGGGAAACTTCAGAGCGAGAGAGGGAGGAGGGATTTCTTGGAGGAGATTTCTAGGGTTGAGGAGTTCTTGAAGGATCCGTGGTCGGTTAGGGCTGGAGGGAGGAGCACCGTGCAGGTCGTTGTCCCTCGGATCACGGTTCCTGCGGCGGGGGCGGTTGGGGTGGATGGATTTGGAGGTGGAGATGGTGTGGATGGGGATGAGATTCTCTCAGCGCAGACGAAACGGGCTGCGATGCAGAGGAGGGCAGTGGCGGCGTCGCTGGCGGCTGAGGATTATGCACGGAGGTTTGAGAATGGTAGTTTGGTGGTAAGTCTTTTGCTTTTAAAAAATGATTTTTTGGGTGAAATTTGGGTTTCTAGGTTGCTGACTGTGCGGATGAGATGAATGGTTGGAGTTTTGTCTGCCTCTGTTGAATTATGCTTTTGATTCTTAAATTCTAATGGTCTTGTTTGAAGCTTGTGACTGTTTTCCTGCAAATTTTCCTTTGGCACATGTCGGTTTGGTTTGCTGTTTTATTTGGGTTTTGTGATTTTGGCCGTGAAGGGTAACGGCAATCCGAAGTTGGCAGACAAAAATTGGATCCTTTTAAGATATTTACGTGCTGTTTGGATGCACTGCTAAATCACAGATAAGGGTGACTTCAGAGCGAACAATGAACGGTTGCATGGAGAAAGGAACCCATATTAAGTGGGATTCCATTTCTCTGGCTTTTCCTCGACAAATCGCTAGTGAGATGTACTGGAAGATCCTGATTGTACCTGAGATGTGTTTTGGCAGCATTCGGGTCCTATTTGCCTTGGGAATCGGAAGCATCCAAATGCACCCTCAGCCTTCAAAAGCTGAGCTGTGGTCTCTTTGTGCTAAAATTCTTGGTATCTTAACACCCAACATTACTCTGATCCTGGTTCTCAAACACTATTCCTTACAACATGTGGTGCTGTGTCTTGCTGGTGAGTTCTTCTACAGAGGAGCCGGGACTGTTTGGTATTGGTGGCACCATTAGGGATGGGAAATGTCTCCTTCTTTGGCCCCTGTGAGGATGGAAATTTGTCAAGGTGTAGGCCAAAGTGCTTCGCGAGGGGTTCTGCAATACCTCTGGCCATTTGAATGTGCCTATAGGGGACTAGTAGTTAAATTTACCTTTGAGAAGGTAGTTAGGACTTAGGTGGACAACTGATGAAGCTGCTGTGAGTAGGAAATTTGCTTTCATTTTTGCCAAAATCCATGAATTCTTGTTGAGGTGAAATTCCTTTTGCCTTTGACATCTAGAGAAGGCATGGGCATGGCAATCCCCTTATAGGTGAAGAAAGGACCCTGCGCCCTTTCTTGTTTTGGACAACTGATGAAGCTGCTGTGAGAAGGAAATTTGCTTTCATTTTTGCAAAATTCATCAATTCTTGTTGAGGTGCAATGCTTTTTTCCTTTGACATCTAGAGAATGCAAGGCATGGCAATCCACTAAGTTCAGTAGATTATTTATCTGTAAACTCATAACTTCCGTTTTGCATTAATGACAGCTGTCATATAAGAATGCTTGGGATTAGAACCTGTTGCTGTTGGACTTTTTTATTCAGGCCAATTACTTTGCATATGATATAACCAATTAGACTGTAAACCTCATGAAAATTAAGTTACTTGAAATAATTTTGGATCTCAAACTCACGCCTTCTCAAAATGTGTTAAGTTGAAGTCAAACGCAATGTCTTTGTTCCTTTGTTGTTTTGTTGCAATGAGTTTCTTGATTTCGCTTTGGTCTTTTATTAGTACTGGCCTCTTGTGAAGTTCAGCATCATTTAAAAAGTGGTGGTCTCATCGATTATACACATGTCATGCTTGTACATCAATCCAGGCCGTCAAAATTACTGATTTGATTGTGCCCATATTTCTGACATGATGTGATTGTGCATGGTCCAAAATCACTCCAAGCAGATGATAGTAACCATCTGAGTTTGTTCATTGAATCAAAGTCTCAATATGTTACTTTTGACCATCTATTCGAAAGTTTCAGGTGGATGGATAGGGTTGTTCAACCAGTGTGATTTTTGAGCTATGCTTCATCCACAATGATCCCCTCAATTTGGATGGTTTGGATAGTCATACATGTGTGCGACATGTAAGGAGGTTGAGTCACCACTATTTAAAAATGGCAGTGAACTACTACTGTAGTCTTTTGTCTTTTTATTACAACACTGATTTGTTCCATTGATTCCTTAGCTTTTGCATTTTTTCTGCTTTTGCTTTCAGTAGTATTTACTTTGTTTTACCTCAGGATGTTGCTGGAGAAGCAGTCCAGGACCTTGCTGGAGAAGATCATGGTTCTTCCACGGTCAATATCATGTGTCGGATATGCTTTTCTGGAGAAAATGAGGGGAGTGCTAGAGCAATGAGGATGCTCTCATGCAAAGTTTGCAACAAGAAGTATCATCGGAACTGCTTGAAAAGTTGGGCTCAATTTAGAGGTTCCTATGCCTGCCCCAAAATACTGTCAGATAAAATTCATATTTTGTATTCAGTTCTAACCTGTTCCTGTGGCATTTCCAAGCAGACTTATTTCATTGGAGTTCATGGGCTTGCCCCTCTTGCCGTATTTGCGAGGTCAGTCTTGTAACTGCTCTATGTAGGTGATGTCTTGAATGTTGTTTTTTGTTTCGTTTTGTTTTTTTTTTTTTTTTGGTTTTGTTTTTGTTTTTTGTTTTTTGGTTTTTTTTTTTTTTGTTTTTTTTCCAGTTAGCTTGTTAGTATACCCATTGTCAGTTCACACTTCACTGTTAGCCACCCCACTAGGGAATTGATGCCAAGTCCTCAGTGTTGAAACAAGGTATCTTTCACTCAGTCTACCACTTGAGCTATGGATCTGTGTGTTTTTTCATATGGAAACTTGCACTGACCCGTATTCTTTTTTAAAAGGAACTTTTTTGGAAGCTTAGGAGTAACTTGATTTTTTGAATTAGGGATATGTAACTTAGAGGAATACAGTTGTAATTCCACAAAATGAAACATTTATAAATTATAAATGTTTCCTTGCATCTGTAAGTAGGCATGGAGCGCATATGTTGAGGGATTAAATTTATGTACATTTGTGAACTTACTAGTATGCTTCCTTGTCAAAGTGTTGTAAGCTTGGGTTGGGTCTGGCTTTCTGTGCACAGTGTTATTGAAATGAGTTGGTGACTGGCACATTTGCAGAAGTATCTTTTACATCCATTTATGCATGAAAAGCAGCAAGTTTTAGGGATTATGTTGAGGGGCCGAGGGAGTTAAAATAACCTAGCCTCTTGTGGGGCAGTTTTGGATACTTGGATTCTGTGGAGATTCCATGGAAAATGTAATGATCACCTAATGATGAATTCTCTTCTTACCATAAAAAATTGGAAATTCCGAAGGGGGGTGGGGATACAAGTGGTAATCCCAGTTTTGTGGGACAATAATCATCTTGTTTCTTGTGCAAGGGTACTGACACTGTGGATAAGCGCAATCATTATGTCACAAAATCCACAATTTTCTGTTTACCTGAATAGCACTAGCTATATTGTCGAGAGAATCCTCTTTTCCTCACTGATTCAATGTATCCAAAAATGCACTTAAGAGTATGATCATAAGTAATTATTTACAAAAACCTTAAGGATTCTAGTCTAATTGACGAATGGCTGTGTTAAAAGCAAAAATGCCTGAAGCAACTAACATTAAGAATAGAGAGAATGCCATAAGCGATAAGGACATACATAACTTACAGAAAACACCATAAGATATAAGGAGACCAATTGCAATTTGGGTTTATAGAGTTCTTGTTGGCTTTTCTGTCCTAGCAAATCAACCGTGACTTTTTAATTCAAAATAAAATGATCTTATTTGTATTCTATGCATCATGAGCTGTACTTAGTAGTTAGTTGTACATGAATTGGTTCTATACAAATGACTCCCTAATTGACATTTTGGCCAACCATGTGTAAAAGGTTAGATGGGGAGATTTAGTTGAGAAGCCCCTTGTCAATCCTAAACCTTTCACAACTAGTGGTGGATTTGGACAATCCATCTGCATGGTTGTCATGTGATTGGATGACGCAGGGAAGGACGTGATGAGGTCGATCACCGCCTTCCTCAATCGATAAACGCCTTGAATCCATGAGAGAAATAAATTAATTTTTGAGAATTTTATTGATAGATCGATTATGAAAAAACAACTTTAACCTCCTTAAATAACCCTAAAAAAACCTTAAAACGTAATTAACAGCGTCCTAATCAAAGTAGGAAAGAAATTATGGAAAACATACAAATTTCCATGTTTGTTGACATTTCGAAATGGCTAAAAAATGTCTAGAGACTAAAACTGGAAATTCTGTGAATTTCGATATGTCGACCCAATTTGTCGACTTGTTGAACATTATTTCGACTTGTCGACAAATCAGTCGACCTGTCTAAACTGGTAGAAATCAACCAACAAGTAATTTGGAATTTCTGTTGGGATTTCGAACCGTTGATCAGATTTGTCGATTGGTCGAACTATGCTGAATTTTATCGATTTCTCATTGGGCTTCTTCCAATCCATGTGTGTTGGGAATGTGCTTGATCCAAGTCCTACGTCAGACTCTCTACTTGAAAAAAAATCGTCCTCAAGTTTGGTTTGCGATACGTGTTCAACTTGAGTTCTTCGGTTGACTTGGTTCACAATACGTATACTAGTATGCTACATTGAAAGTCCTTGAGATATCCATGCCTTTTAGAAGATTAAGAACAAAGGCGTTATTATTGATTTTCTTAAGGATCAAAACATGGCATATGTTCTTATTCATCAACCGGTTATACGCCACAGTTGGAAACTTTTCCTTGTCTAAGTGAACTAACACATTATCATCCATTTGAAACACCTTCTGGCACCAATGTTTGTTAGCCTATTCTTTGTACTTGACGTCATACTCCTGAACTGGCACATCACATGTACTCATGCTCTCATTGACTTGACTCTGATGGATCTGTTCCTTCACCTATGCCTACAAGATCCTGCATTCTTTATAATAATGCGTGCAATTAGGCAAACTTGCCCTTGAGATGATTAACGTAGTTTTATAGATCTCGTATGGGAGGCAATTCCTTAGGAAGTTCATTGGGCGCAATTGCCTTGAACTCATGTAACATTGGTGTTAAATCCTCTAGGATGTTCACGGGCTCCATGTATTTTTCCTTTTCAAGTAGTGTAGCTACATTCGCTGTCTCCTCAAATTGTTTGAAGAAATCCTATTCGGTTATGATAGACTGTCTCTCCACTTTAGAAGTCTTGGGTTGGCCCCCCGTTTCCACAGGGGCCACACGTTTGCCATTGATGAATCCGACGGCCTGTCGCGACTTCGTCTTGACCAGGTCGCCTCCTGCTGAAAAACAATGAGATTTCTTTGCATAACCCCTTGCTGATCGGCTATCCTGTTGACAATTTTTGGTATTGCTGAAACAATACCTGATTGTAATCTTTGGGGAGGAATCACACACGCATCGGCTGCTTCAGCTGCAGCCATGTGCGGATTGGCTCCTTCATCTGTCTCGTCCGCGCGAGTTGAAGTTGTTTCTACCAAGCTGAAGCTCCACTCTTTAACTTGTAGGGCACAAGTTTAACTTTCTTCTCTTCAGCGTACGGGTGCTGGCATCAACAATGGCGGTAGAAGAGGAGTGTTATTCTAGCAAGTACATGTGGGATGTATAATTCATCGATTGGAAGTGTGTCACACCTTTGATGCATTGCACCTTTGCGAGTAGCGTCTAGTCTCGTAAGGAATGTTGGGATGCTTTGGGCTATGCCAAAATCTGATGGGGATTTGTCCGCTTGCTGGAGCTCAAAGGCTTGGGGATCGGTTGGGAAATTTTATGGAATCTCTCAGTTAAAGTGGCATCTGTGGATGGAAAGGAATATGAGAATTTCCCAAGGGAAATCATGGTTTGTGGGGGTCAGTTTTCAAGAAAATCTTTGGGGCTATGGCAGAGTGGGGTAACCGGGTGATAGGTCCTCGGGGATCCCTCACTCTCCTCCTGTCAAATTGGGTAGCCGTTATCGATTCAAGGATTGCTCTGGTGAAAGGTTTTGTTAGATGGAGCGCTCCTCCTTTAGGGTGGTTTAAACTTAATTTTGAAGGGATTGTCTGGGCTAGTGGTGTGTCAGAGACTTTGAGCTCCATTGAAGTAGCCGCTTCACTTCAAAGTGTCAAAATAGCAGCCAACTATGGTTTTTGTCCTTTTCTCATTGAAGGTTATTTGAGGAATGCGATCATGTGGATTAAGGATGGTTCCCATGATAACACTATAGAAGAAGCTATAGACAGCTGTACCTCCCTCCATGCCTCTTTCTTCTAGACAGGGTTCTTAGTGGAGTCTTGTCTGGTTGGGTTGGGGGCTCTTTTTTGTAGGGAGTAGCCTAGCTATATGGTGTTTGATTGGATGTATTCTTTTGCTGTTTTCTTAGCCTTTGCTCCTTGGTTTCTAGCTGTTTCTTTTCTTTTAATAAAATCTATCCTAGTCTTCAATTAAAAAAAGAAGAATAAAATAATACAACTGTCAATCATCATTAGGTGGGCAATATGTGGACCAAAAGAATTGGACAGTGTGTGTGATGGGGCCACAATCATACACAGTGTCCCATGCAGTGAATGGCTTGGATATTTATAGGCTTCCATTCTTCAATATTGTATACCTGTGCCACATCTTGAATATGCATGGACTAATCCACTATGAGTTCTGGGATATTGACATCTAAACGCAAATCTCAAATTCTATGTAATTCCAGAGTTGCATCCAAAAACAACACTAACCCAACTTAGTGGAAATCTTCTTCCATGAAGTTGAGTTACATGGACCCCTACTTCACCAAGTATCCCAAGTTCTGTGCATCCAAATGGGTTGTAGAAAGAGAAGGATTCCTTTTTGAGTGAAGTGACATTTTGTTGTGGTTATTTATGTGTTGTATATACGCCTAAGTGTGATGTATGAGGTGTTACGTAATGGCAGCAAGTGTCACTTGGATCTTATGTGAGGCAAATCTTTGTCTAAATGATACACCTCTTGTTGATGCACCACTCCCAATCTGGATCTTAACACAAATATTTTTCTTTTCAATAAAATAGTAGTAGAGCTGTGATTGCTATGATTGCTATAATGTGTTTTGCTTTCATCCAGGTATGCCGTAGAGTTGGAGATCCAAATAAGCTCATGTTCTGTAAAAGGTGTGATGGTGCTTATCATTGCTATTGCCAACAGCCTCCACACAAGGTGGGCCTTATCCAAGTGTTTCTATCATCTTGAATTTTCATAGCAATTATGGAACTGTATGCAGCAGTATAACACCCTTTTCATTTACAACACAGAACGTTTCTGCTGGGCCCTTTTTGTGCTCAAAACATACAAGGTGTCACAGCTGCGGATCTGCTGTCCCTGGAAGTGGCCTTAGTACAAGGTATCGGCTATTAAATCTAAAGTATAATTAATTGTATTAGTATAGTTATCATCAGTAATGGTTTCCATCGATTGCATTTTGTGAGATGCATTTTCACCCTCCAGGAATTTTCTGGATTGGATTTGCTGGAATAAAAATATATTCCAGCATGGAAAATGGTTTTAACTAAATATCATGTGTCTATTGGGTACACTTACCTTTTACTTCTGCATGTGATCACGGTCTTTTATGTCATGAAGGGAAGCTGCCAGTGGTGCTCTTCTTTTGTCTTTTCTGAGTAATAAACTGGCAAACTTCATTTTCTACCTTTCTTGAATGTTTAGCATCTGTTGGAAATGCAATGGTTCCTAACTGTTTACACATAAAATTTGCAGGTGGTTTTTGGGGTATACTTTCTGTGATGCTTGTGGGAGATTGTTTGTGAAGGGTAATTACTGTCCTGTTTGTTTGAAGGTACTGTTTATTTGCATGGTCCTGTGGGCTTTTAGCCTTATAAATGTCATTTTTTGGAGTTCATGCTTGATTATGGTGGAATTTTTTGTTGTTGTCGTTCTGCACCTGGTGGTTGTCAGCTCAATGCTTCGTTGCATTGAGACATCTCTCCGTCTGTCTCTGTCTCCAACGTATTTGATAATGGTAACAGTGGCCGTTTTGGCCATTGCTGTTACCGTTACGATTCAGGCCCTAGTGGCCGTTATGGGAGCTGTAATGGGTATTTTATTTTTTTGAAAAAAAAACCTGTATCACGGGCCATTACAGGCCATTTTTTTTTTTCTCTCGAAATGGTCACTAGGGCCCTATAATGCGTAACAGTTCCCATCATTACTTTTACATAATGGCTGTTATGTAACCGTTATTAAATACCTTGTCTCTCTAATGCAGGGGCATTTTCACACGGGGCTCGAGTGAGGTCACCTGTGGGATGCAGGGGCACACTTGGGGTGGGCAGGGGCACACTCGGGGTGGGCAGGGCCCACGGGGGAGGTCTCGTGTTCGAGACTCCTCATCGGGGGTGATTAATGCGCATTTCACACCGGGCTCAAGTGGGGTAGCTTGTGGGATGCGGGGACACACTCGGGGTGGATGACCCATGTGAGGCGGTACCCATGTGATTTGGGGCCCACGAGCAGGGTTCGGCCGAGGTCCTAACCCATGAGATGTGGGGCCTGGGCTATGAGATAAAGGGATTAATTCGCCATGCTCTAACAGTTCGAGCTTTTAGAGTAAGTGGTTAATTGTCCTGCATCATTCACTCTCTCTCTCTCTCTCTCTCTCACACACACACACACGGGATTGGGAAATGCTAATGTCTCCACCTTCATGAGGACATTAGCAACATACCAAAATTTTTAATTGACATGTGTGAATGTCAAGTGAAACTGCCCATGCATTTGTACCAACAGGGACAGACTATGGTGAGAAAATCACACCGATCAAATGATCCGACCCTTTAAATAGAGCCATTTTGTTACAACATCCATTTTTAACGGGCCATAGATCAGATGATGAGCATCATCAAACTTCAGTGCTTTTTTGCGATAATAGGCAATCCACAGTGGGACCTATTGAATAGATGTTTCAAGATGATGAAAGATATCACCCTGTTGGATCTTGACTGTCCATTTTCATGGTATTGACTGGATGATTAAGATGTAATCATCATCTTCTTCATCTTACCCTCTCCCAACAACTTGGGTTGTCCTTTAGATGGCACATTGGCAAAAAGTTTTATGATTAGCTGCCCACTGGACAGCATTCTCTTTCACCTGGGCTCTTGGAACTGGCCATCCTGACCACCACCATTGCATGCACGCCTTAGAGGGCTAGCAAGCAAAGTAGGGTTACAGAGGGTAGGTACTAGGAAAACCACAGAGCACAAAGCACCACTGGACAGGAAGGGTTATGCTCAAGTCATTGGTTGAACAAAATAGCATGGAACCCACTGATGCATGATTACCAATGCTGCTCACATGCCGGCATGGTCAAGCCTACATTGCAACTAAAGCCTACATTGCTACCCGCATATGAGAGTTTGTGACTGTTGATATCTCTATGCATGGGAATGGGCTCACTGAGCACGCACGCTCGCGCACACACACACACATACGTGGATCTAGATTGACAAATTGGACTGCTCTGAGAGCACTGGATCTTTTCTCATAACAAACATAAATGTGGGGGAAAATCTAATGTGCCCACACAAAGACAGGCACATACACAAGGATTCATTTTGACTAATTGGATTGCCCTGAGAGAACTGGATCATTTCTCATAACACATGCATGTGGCGTAAAGTCTAACCTGCCCATCTTCAGGGGCGTGCTAGCATTGTGCCCAAATGTTTTAAATGACGTGCCCGATAGTCCGGTCATCTCTCAGTGTTGTGCATTCATTCCATACCAAAGGTTTGAAATGGGTATGTTATGTAGAGTATCGTTCATCACTGATAATGCGATATATTGTCGCATATCACCCTGTATCGGGCTGTTTTGGACTGGTATGGGGCTGATATGCCCATATTGTTCATGGGCAATGCCAGCATGAATCAGGTGATACATGCCAATTTTAGACTGTACTTTAAACCTTGTTCCATACCACTATTGGCTGGCCATGATGAAAAAATCACATTGGTCGGATGATTTTGACCCTTTTGCATCCGTGCAGATGACATGTTAACTGTGTTCCACCTTTGTAGGTTTACAGAGATTCAGAATCAACACCAATGGTTTGTTGTGATGCTTGCCAGCGTTGGGTGCACTGCCATTGTGATGGCATCAGGTTTGTCTCCAGTCCCTTCTCAGTGCACCAAGATGGTTTTGTACCATTCCCTGTTTCTCACCTTCTCAATCTATTTGATTTTGGTCCTAAATTTTTGGAATTTTTAGCGAGGGATAGTTCCCATGTTATTTTGATACGCTATGATAGATAGTAAAAGAGGCAGCACTGCTAGTTTGCTACACGAAACTACCACATGCTTAACCCAAATGCTTGAAGAGGATAGATACTAAGGTAATAAACTCCCCATGCACAAATTGACATTTATCAAGTGAAAATGCAGCTATGATTAATACTGAAAAAAACTTCTATTAAACCCAAAAACCGTTACAAAAAGAGATACCCTTGCAGTTGAGCATTATCACAAGTTCTGCGTGTAATTTAAACATTGCCAAGGCATTCAGCTTGCTTCCATTATTGTCGCCACATCATCTATGCATATACCCACTCTTTCCCACCATCTTGCTGCCAAATTTTACCTGCCACAGTTATCTTCTCTATGCACATGGGAGATCTTCTATATGATAAGAGCATTCAAAAGGTTCATGGAGTAGTATACACGGACCATATTATAGTCCTCTTCACTCCAGAGAGTGGTAACACTGACACAGGCCAGTTCTAAGTCCTCTAATTGCAACGACTGGACCACCTCTGCTTTAGTGGCCTTCGCTTTTCCATATGGCTTGAGAAGCATGCCTCCAAAGCACCTCCAAAATCCAATGAGAAGTTCCACTATTTTCAACAGTTTCTAGGCCACCACTTCTACTAAAACAAAGTTTAGCTGTCACTTTTAAGCAGGACAGTGTTACCTCACAGTCATTGCCTGCTGATCTAAGGATCAATAAGTTCCAAGTCCATACTCTTAAAAATCGTGAGCAATTGCTGCTCCTCTTCTCTGATTTTCAAAAATCTCAACCTCATCTGTTTCTATTTGAGGGGTCTACATTTTCTTTCCTCATTTATCCTGGCTGTGGAGAAAGGAGTGAACCTTGAATGTTGAATCTGTCTTCTTCGCCAATGGCTGTCCACACATGTTTTCCTCTGAAACAATTGGACAACGAGGAAGGTAACAGAACACGTTGCTCAAGGATGACAAGTAACACACTGGAAAAGATAAAGAACTCGACATGTTTTATTGTTTTTTCTCTCATCCATGCTACCCACGTACGTTCATCTGTTGATCATTTGCTGTGCCATCATCTGGTAGCTACTTGTTTGAGACAAAGCTCATCATAGAGTTTTTTGTGGAAAAGGATTATCAAATATTCTTTGCAATTTTTTGTTGCTTGGTCTAGTGTGCTTAATGTTTTAGAATACTCATCTCTTAGCATATATGGATAGTTGCTTCCTTTATTTTGCTTTCGTTTCTGCAAAATTTGAGGGGTCTTTCTTCTGACGTACATATATGCAGTGATGAGAAGTATCTGCAGTTCCAAGCAGACAGAAATCTATATTACAAATGCGCTGCCTGCCGTGGAGAGTGTTACCAGGTGCATTTTGCTTTCCTTGTAACCGTAAATTGGAAAAGTTCTTTCAATTTCTTTCTGGTGTGATGGATATTTTACATAACCTTCAGGTGAAGGATGTTGATGATGCTGTTCAAGAGCTCTGGAGGAGGAGAGATAAAGCCGATCGTGATCAAATTGGGAGCTTGAGGGCCACTGCAGGATTGCCAACTAAGGAAGAAATATTTTCCATTTGTCCTTATTCGGATGATGAAGAGAATGGCCCAATTATTGTAAAGAATGATTATGGGAGGTCCCTGAAGTTATCTTTGAAAGGCTTAGTCGAGAAAGGAACAAAGAATACCAAGGAATATGGGAAGAAATATGCAAAGGGTACATCATTAAGCAAGAAATATGTAAAGAAGAAAAAATATCATATGCCGCTCATTGGTAAAACAGGAGAACCGCAACAAAGTTTTGAAGGATTACTTGAAACAAGATCATTAGAAAGCAGCCTGGGAGATGAAAGGACATATAGATCTGAAGGGCCAGAAGTTGTTTTGCCTCCTACTACCAGAAGTCCAGGCATTAACAAGGTGAAATCATCGTTTAGTCAGTCAGGAAATACAAACCATAACTTCATTGAGGTGGCTGGGGACAATGTAAATAGGGCCCCCAAGGTTTTCCAAATTAAGAGTAGTAAATCTCATGGTCTGGATCTTGGGGAAGGTACTGGGAAACATGCAAGCAAGACAGAGTCTGTCAAAGGAAAGAAACTAGTCATACATCTAGCTTCAAGAAACCGGAATATAACTAACTCTCCAAGATCTGAAGCGTCAAGCTGTCAGAGAGAGCAAGATTTAGCAGCCTCCAATGGTATGTGTGTTATTTCATGTTTGAATTAGTTCTTTGCAAAGAATTATGTTTGTAAAGGGTCATCATGTAGAATCTTTTATAGCTTATAAAAACTAGTTGCATTTTCAAGTTCACTGTAGTCCATTTAACAAGGACACTACTTTAAAATCGTGCCATCTCAACACTCGAGTGCAACTTCTGGACACAACTCCTATACACGAATTTTTTTATCTTTAATAATTTCCGTCTCTGAGACTAATAAAAAATACTGAGCTTTCATTTTGAGATGTTATTTACATATAAGTAAACTTTTTTAGGCTTACTATTAGTATTTATTTTTGAACTTTCACATAAAAGTAACTACAATATTATAGAACTTATTGTTTTAAATATTTCTACAGGCATGTCCACAAATCTGACTTTATTTTTATTTTTTATTTTTTAAGTCACCACATGTCCAACGCCAACACACATGGCCTCGTCTAAGTTAGACCGACTGCACTGTGCGTTGTTTTCTGTATCAAGGTCAAAATTGTCTGATTCCTTTTCTTATTTTGAAACATCCCTATAAATTCAACTGGAATTCAATTTCTGTTTATTCAATTCTTTTTCCAGCAAAAAAAGTAAAAAACTAAAAACTGTCCTTTGAATCATTTAATTTATTCAATTGAATCATATAATTTCTGTTTATTCAATTTTGACCTATTAATTTTGTCAATCATTTACCACGAAGCCTGTGTTACCTTTCCATCATGGCATATCTGTGTAGATAAATAGACAGATTTGCACATACACGGATAGGGTTTTGCTAACATCCCACCTTCATGGGGACAACATCCCCAAAGCTTTTACATGACTCACGGGATGACCTATCAGCAATTTGGACTGTCCATTCATTCATACAACTAATGGGAAAGCCATGGTGCAAAACTCACATCAATTGGTTGATCCTAAACTTCCGATCAGTAGCATGGAAAATGGATGGTCAAGATTGAGCGGGGAAACAAATAGGCCCAATCATCATTTGGAAACACTAGTTGATGGATCCCACTTTGTATTGCATATGATTCCAAAGTAGAAATTTGATACGATGATTCTAACCATGTGATCACGGCATATAATGACCGATGGTTGTAACAAATTGGTCCCATTCAAAGGGTTAGGACCATCCTAATGGTACTGACTGAACTGTCCCAATTGATGATGGGGTGGCCCACCTGCCATTCAA
Organism: Magnolia kwangsiensis; assembly: GCA_037074715.1. Taxonomy (NCBI): domain Eukaryota; kingdom Viridiplantae; phylum Streptophyta; class Magnoliopsida; order Magnoliales; family Magnoliaceae; genus Magnolia; species Magnolia kwangsiensis. The sequence continues at coordinate 108,135,326 of CM073581.1, forward strand.
AAGGCTTGGGTGGTGTGGCTAACATTCCCATAAAGGTGGGGATGTCAGCAAAACCCACATGCATTAATGTGTGTATCCATTGAATCTGTTTGATCAAATGGCATTGTCCATTTAGCAGTACCTTGGGCTTGGGTTAATATTTCTATGACTTCATTAACAGGCAGTGGAGAAACTAGCCAGCAAATGGCAAATGATAAGAAGTATATGCCTGAGGTTCCTGGTGGAATGGCCAGGCTTGATGATGGAAAAGGTACTTATTTCAGATAATATATGGCGTTTGTCCCCACATTGTTTCATTCTGCTTTTATTTCCTTTTTGCTGTGACGATGCTCATTGAATTACATTTTACTGAACATCTTGTTCTTCCTTTGTGGCGGATGGGTAACCAGTACTTTCAGGGCCTGTTTGGAAGTATTGTCAAATTGGGATTGGTTCTGCTATTTGAGTCGAACCCATCTGCTTTGCATTTCCAGTGGTTGAAAATGGAAACAGCATTAAGTAGGATTCCGTTTTCGTGCTTTTCTGCCTCGAGTATAAGTTGTTTTCTGAAAGGAAAGAAATGTATAAATTGTGCATCCCAACTACCACAGATTGGGCTGGCAAAGGGCGAGGCCCAGGTTGAGCAAGCCACAAATTTTGAATCGGCACGATACTTGTGGTTCAAACTTGAACTCTGGTATCTTTCCATGCCAGCAAATGTTAGCCCTAGCTGCAGTAAGCAGGCATATCCTCATAGGCCATTTGCTTCTTGTCTTGTTATTAATCACCCATGGAGGACACTGCTTTAGCTTTTGATTTTTATTTTTGGAAGATTTTTAGTGTTTGATTATTGGTGATGTTGTGTTCAAATATTTGCAGGAGATAAAGTTGATAGTGGCAATGAGCTAAGAAGTAAAAAGCATAGTGGAAAGGTAAGTAGCACAATAAAGTTGGGAAAAGTTAAGTCAGAGGTTTCTCAGTCAAACACCAAAGTCAGTAGAGGAAATATCACAGAGGAGTTGGATTCTGCTTCGGAAATTACTCCCACTGTTCTGGGAAGAAGGGACATTCAGGAAAGCTCTACTGCCGTCGAGCCAGTGAATGAAGCTGCATCGAGAAATGATGAGGGTTTGCTGAGGAAGCATTCAAAAGGTGGATCTATTGGTTTACGTGGTGAAAGCCACGACAACATAGTCTTGCCACCAGTTTCTGGTTCAATTTCAAAAGACCCCAAACCATTGCTGAAGCTAAAATTCAAGAACCCCTATTTTGGAAATCAAAGTTCTTGGGTTTCTCAGGGTGAGGAAGAGAAGAATACTGTGAAAGGGCAGAGGTCGAAAAGAAAGAGACCTTCACCTTCGACCGAGAAAGCTCCAGCTAGGGAAGATGAAAATGATGGGCATTTGCAGCAGGAAAATCCCATTAATGATGAAGTCATGGATGCCAACTGGATATTGAAGAAATTGGGTAAGGATGCCATTGGAAAGAGGGTTGAGGTCCATCAACCATCTGACAATTCTTGGTGAGTTGAATTGTTTGATTATTTTCCTGCATTCTGCAATCAGTTTGAAAAACTTGAATGATGGAAGGGCCTGACCACTGTCCTTATACCACCATTTCTTAGATGGTGATGATCTGCACCATCCAAATATGAACCTCATCATGGATGGGGTATTATCCAAAAAATCAGACTGATTGATGGATCCTAAGTTGCTAACCATTCAATTGGTAGCCATCAAATGGACAGTTAAAAACAAAAGTGGTTGGTGGCCCAAATTCAGCAGCCACTATTGGATGGTTAGATATGGCACAGGCAGTGATTAAAAAATCTGCATTGTTTTGACAGTTTTTGAAAATGAAGAACAACATCAACATTTTCTTTAAATGGTAATCTTTGCCAGTTTTCCTTGCGTTCCCACAGAAAGCACCTTTTGCGCTGCACGGTCTTTAAACAAAGAAGATGTCATTCTACTTCTCAAGACACCCAAGAAGCATTGTTGGCTGACAGTGGTACACTTCCTGCAGGCACAAGGGAGTTGTCACTGACATGATTGAGGGCACATCAGCTTTGTCTGTCCATCTAGACAATGGGAGATTGAAGACCTTGGAACTTGGGAAGCAAGGGGTTCGTTTCATCTCACAGAAACAAAAGCGGACAAAAACATGACACTGGTCCCATACGTATATAAGGTCTTTCATTAGTTTTGAGCAAGGGACAGGAAGTTAGAGCCGCATGCTGCTATTCTTTGCCAGCCGGCTGCCGAACATCATGGTGGTCATTAAAGAGCGGTTGGCCAATCCAGGCTTCCCTTTTGTTGTATAAATAGAGAGCAAGGACCCTGCAAACAAGGCTTTATCTATCTGCAGGCAGAGGCTGGTTGCCTTTGGCTTTGCCCCCATTATTTCAATGTATCCTTTTTTTTTTCTTTCCACTTTCATTCCATAAGAGTCTCTATTCATTGCTTCAACCTGCAAGGTTCTTTTGAACTCTTTGAAACTTCTGTATGGATGGGAAGGGGTTGAAACCGGAAGCGGCAACCCTAAATCTCTAATCATTGAAAAAGGCCACGATCCAAGGGCTGCATGGTTTCATGTTTGTATTGAAGTATGAGGTAATATGTGCTTTATTGCAGTCTTGTCTCTTAATTACCCAAGCTTTTGCTGCTGTCCCGATTTATCAAATAAAATTGTAGTTGAGGTTGAAATTGTAGTTTAATTAAATTATTGTAGTTTTAAGTTGGAATCCTAATTGTCTCTGCTGCTGAGCTGGGTCTCAGTCTCAAGCTTGATTAATGTGTTTGGTTTCATAGTTTTAAGCAACCAGAAACTCAATTACTAATGTCTCAGGTCAACTTGAAGACTTGGCGAGTCCTTGACTAGATTCAATATTTTATAGTATTTAGAGCAGCGATTGATATCTATAGGGCTAAAACCAAGCAGCAACCAGTTGTTAGACCTTTGATTCCTTTAGTGGAGGAAGTTCAACATATTTGCCTTCTTAGCTTTTATTTACAAAATTTGACCGGGCAAGTGACTTGGTCTGTGATACTGAACCGTGTGGGCGCTTGAGCGGTTAGCTGACTGAATGAGTTATGTTGACTTGGGAACGAGCCACGCTCCAGAGATTCCCAGTGACTTGGCTTGAAATCCCTTGTTTTGGAGAACTGACCACCAGCAGGTTTGGCAAGAGCAATGTGTGGTGCATTTTCAGCCATAAAAGATTCAGAAAAATATGGTTGTCTCCCCTCTCCAAGTCACTGTTTGGGTGAAAGAGCATTGAGTGGCTCTTGCCATGCAGCAGCCCATAGGCAATCGGTTCTCTTTGCAAGCAGCCCATCGGCTGTTGACTCTATGGCAAGACTGATATTGCACATTTTAAGCTGAAAAATTCGGGAAAATGTTGCATCTCCTCCTCTCTTTGCAGGTGGCATGTAGTTGATGAGTTCTCTTTGTAGAGACGTGGAGAGGTGGATTCGTCTAACATTGCCACACTTAAATTACCTACATGGTCTTTAATTGTGCTTAAAGACCGTATGTGTGGACCCAGTTTTGTACGGTTTTTTATTATGAAAAGTTGTGCCCATAGTTCGGTAACCGGACCAACGGTTTTGTGCTTCCCGCCTTGGATGGACTGACTCAAAAAATCACCGATTGTCGCTCCTACATTTGCGGGTACAGATGGTTAAAGAAGAGATCCAACGATCATCGACGTCCAAAACGAGATGTTCCTAATAACGGTGGCTGGGATCTTCCAATGGACATTTTTTTATCTCAATGTAGAAATGGTCTGGATTACTAAACCATGGGCCACGCTTCTGAGGATTGAAAACCCTTCATACGGGAAGGACTCTGCTTTCCTGTGAAAGCCTTTGGCATGAAGTTCCTGGGCTGGAAACTTAGGTAGAGCTCACATGATGTTTGTGAATTGTGATAAATCCACTCCGTTTTGGAGCTCATTTTATGGCATTGGACTAAATTTGAGCAGGTCCAAGACTCAAGTGGGCCGTAAGGAAAAGGTGGAAAATTCCTGCCGTTAGAAACTTTCCTAGGGTAGATAGTGATGTTTACATGCCATCCATACCGTTCATAATGTTATTCCTGCTAGGATGAACTGAAAAAACACATATTAGCATGATTCAAAACCTCTGGACGTTCAATTCTCACATTTTAGGCCCATTTGAGTACGGAATCTGGCTAATTTTTGACCTCATGTCTTAAAATTAACTCACAAAATGGATGGACGGGATGGATTTCTTACAGACATCACAGTGGGCCCACCTTGGTTCCCAGCGCAGAAACTTCTTTTGGCAGAAAATCCGCGTACGGGAATGAAATGTTTTTTACGGAAACGGATTGGCTGGTGTACCAGTGTGTTGACGTCACCAAGTTCTGTGGCTCCCATCATGAGGTATGTGTTATATCCCAACCGTCCTTTTATTTTTCAAGATCGTTTTAAGTCTTGAATCTAAAAATGAGACGGATCCAAAGATCAAGTGGACCACACTGAAAAATCTGTAGTGGATTGAACGTCTACCATTGAAACCCTTTTGAGGGTCACAGAAGTTTTGGATCGATATGATATTTGTTTTTCCCCTTCATCCAGGTCTTTGTGACCTTGTGAACATTTTGGATGGAAAATAAACGCTATGATGGGCCCTACGAATGTAACTTTTATCTACGTTTTGGAGCTGGAGGAGCCGCAACGCACGACTTCGCACGACACGTACCTACACCAGCCCCTAGCAGGCTTCTCCCTCTGCCACTGGCCCGGTGGCTGATGGTCGGTGCTATGTGGGCCTCAACATGATGTATGTGTTTCATCCATGCCGTTCATCCATTTTTACATATCATCTTAGGCTTGATATTTAAAATTAGAGGTAAATAAATCTCAAGCGGACCACACCACATGAAAACAGTAGTGATTGGATATTGACCATTAAAATCCTCTTCATTTTTGGTCTCATACCGTAAAATAATCTAAAAAAATATATGGGTTGCATGGATGAAACACATACATCATGGTGGTGCCCACAGATTACCAACCACCAGCCATTGGCTGGTGGCATGGGGAGTGGCCAATCCGTTTTTCCCCTGTTGTCCATTTGGGTGGGCCATCTTGCACGCCTCTGATATTGCCCTGTTGGAGCTCAACGAAGCAAATCTATTGTTTGATACTTAACCACCACAGGTCCTGGGGGCCGCAAAAGTCTCCAAGATTGGAAGATCCTATCCTTTCAACCCATGCTTACGAATAGACGGTTCAGATGAAAGTATAACAGCGAGTATGCGTTCAAATAAAGAGAGAGCTCGAAGGATGGATAGGATCACACCACACCGGTTCTTAATTATGACTACTGGGGCCACGGATAGGTAATCCAGGCCATTGGTCCGTCCACTTCCACAGTGGATGGAAAACATCCAAATATCTCTTGGAATTGAAGATCCCAACAAATCAATTTTAGCACCCTTTTCAATTGAATGTGGACCGTGTAGTATTTCTCGTCTCAACCGTCTATCTATAGGCCCAGAGCGAAGGGTTAAAATTTGTTCCATGAAGGAGATAGTTGAGGCCGAATCCATCCATGGTGGAACACAGCAGATGAATGATCTGGATCATGAAACCATGGGCCCCACCTATGAAAACTAGTAACCACTCACGCATGCGTGATATATAACTCCTGTTACAAAAGCTTTGATACTCTGGCAGAGTGTGATGGATGATACGCAAGCACTTAAAAATTACTGAAAATTTACATAAGTGGTTTAGAAGTATCGTGAACCCAAAAACACGTTTGTTTTGTTATCTGACCATTGGATCGGTGGAGGATTATTGAGCGGTTAAAAATGAAAAACATCCAACGGCCCTATTTCAACAAACGAGTGTCCGTGAATCCAGGTTGGGACTGTTCAACCATTGATCTGTGGATTCTTGGAATGTGAATTTGGATTCTTTCATTTTCGACAATCTCCGCGGTTTAATTTGAGGCGATTTGTGCCACGTGTACAATTTCCGAGCGCCCCTGCGTATCAAGCGTCAAAAGGGAGTATCAAATACTCTCCCCTGTAGCCTTTGGTACTCGCAAAGCCCTAATCTCTTTCTCTCGCTCTCCTATATAAACCCTCTACAGAAAGCTAGGGTTTTCTTTACTTCTCTCCCTCGTTTCTAAATCCCTAATCTGTCTTCTCATCTCAGAACTCGCCCAAAATCATAATGGCAGAAAGAGGTGGAGATCGAGGCGGTTTCGGCCGCGGCTTCGGACGCGGAGGCCGTGGTGACCGCGGCCGCGGCGACCGCCGGGGCGGCCGGCGAGGCGGTGGCCGCCGGGAGGAGGAGGAGAAGTGGGTCCCAGTCACGAAGCTGGGCCGCCTAGTGAAGGAAGGGAAGATCCGCAGTCTCGAGCAGATCTATCTCCACTCCCTCCCCGTGAAGGAGCACCAGATCATCGAGACCCTTCTGGGCCCACAGCTCAAGGACGAGGTCATGAAGATCATGCCCGTCCAGAAGCAGACACGTGCCGGGCAGCGCACGCGCTTCAAGGCCTTCGTCGTCGTCGGCGACGGCAATGGCCACGTCGGGCTGGGCGTGAAGTGCAGCAAGGAAGTTGCGACTGCGATCCGTGGATCGATTATACTCGCGAAGCTGTCGGTGATACCGGTGAGGAGGGGTTACTGGGGTAACAAGATCGGAAAGCCGCACACCGTCCCATGCAAGGTCACTGGCAAGTGCGGGTCGGTGACGGTCCGGATGGTGCCAGCTCCTCGTGGGGCCGGGATTGTTGCTGCCCGAGTCCCGAAGAAGGTGCTGCAATTCGCTGGGATCGAGGATGTGTTCACCTCGTCACGTGGTTCCACCAAGACGCTGGGAAATTTCGTCAAGGTTTGAATTTTGTGGCATCATTTTTATTTATTTCGAATGATAGGTTAACAACTCTACACTCGCCTTGATTGATTGGCACCTCCTCTGTTTTGGGAATTGAAATGGTTCGCTTTTGTTCTTTGTCAATTCGCAAAATGGAAAATGGTTCTATATAAATCAATCAGGGTGCACTTAAACAGTGTTCCATGTTTGGTTGGTTTATCCCATTCTATTATTATCTTATTTTATTTGTATGTCTTGTTTGTTATCTATGGATGATTTGGTTGTTAATATTTGTTCTTTGTTTGAGATGATTTTTTTTTTTTTTTGGTTTGGAATTCTTATATGTGGGATGTTTCACGATTATGCTATTCAATATTTTTATATTGATTTTATGCCATTTGATGTTTTGATGATTTGAAATTTGTATCAATATAAACACATTTGACTTATTGCTGGGTGTATGCAGAAAAATTCTCTTCCCGTCTAGACGCCTAAAAATGAGTTGATCTCGTTTTAGCAAACAGTAATTATGTATTAGAGATCCCTAATACATAATTGCTGTTGCTAAAATGAGATGAACTCATTTTTAAGTGTCTGTCAAACACGGCCTTAAGTGTCTTGGTTCATTCTAAGTGTATAGTCTTTATATTTTCTTGAAATACACTGAATTTTGATTGCCAATTAATGGTTTCTTTTTGTGGTTTACTTTCTCTGTTAGCAGATCTAATTAGGAACTGAGTGTTGTATATCTTCATTGTCCATATTGGGTGATATTAGATAGGTGCTAAAACGAATGCAAGGTGAGATTGAAGTAGTGAGTGGTGCAAATGTACATGTGTTTGCAAGATTGGTTTGCTTTTTGCACGGTCCCCCTCATGCATGTCCTAACATTAGCTGGTTCACTCATCAGGGCGGCTTGGTATATGGACTATGACCTGTGTTTATATTTAACATGTACATTTGTGCAAAAAGAAAAATTGATTGTTGGAAGGAATACAACCTGTGGTATATATTTAATTCATACATTTGTGCCCACCTAATGCATAAATCCGCTTACGTGATCTTGGATCTCTTGCAGGTGTGTCAAGTAGGTATTGTCTGCAATCTCCTCACATGAATTGGCTTAACAGTTTTATAGTATTTACTGAACAATGAATTCTTTGGCGCGTTCACACTATCATGGTGCAAAGGCTTTGCAGGACGCATGAGACTTTGCAGAAGCAGTTTGCACCATTTTTGACACCATAAATTAATGGTGCAAACCATTAATTTACATATGTGAAGACATACATTTGCATCCCTTGAGACTTTGCAGGACGCATGTATTCTAAAGGAGCAAGATGTACTTCCTAAAATTTGTGTGCTTTATCGATCCTTGCAATTTGGTGCTGCATGTCTTTTTTTTTTTTTGAAGAGCTATGAATGATTTTCTGAGTTACTATCTTAATTAAATGTTCTTATGTTTTGCATTTGTTATTTCTGGATTATTTTTATAAAATGTTGGCTAGACGGTTAGTTGAGGACTAGAGTTGTACATGAGCAGCAAAAGCTCGTTAACTCGCTCGACTCAGCTCGAAAAAGCTCGACTTGACTTGGATCGAAACGCCGTTCGAACTGAGTCGAGCCATATTTTGGGTGCTCAGAACATTTCGAGTCGAGTCCGAGCTGGATGTAGCCCGACTCAGTATTAAGCTCTGCTCGATTCAACTTGACTCGATTTTGAGTTATATATAAAGTTTTTTTTTTTTTTTTAAAATTTTTAATTTATTAAAAAAAAAACCCTACCCAGTCACCCGACCCTACTCGTACGCCCAAACCAGCAAGCCCTACCCATTCTCCCTCCCTTTCGCCCGAATTGCCCCATCTCTCTCTCTCTCTCATTTCAGCAGCCCATGATACCATTTAAAAATGTAGTCACCAAGCCTTCCGCCACACATGGGGCCCACTCTGTGTAGGTCAGAATCACTCGTCTTTAAGGCCCCCACCATGGACGGTCCGCTATGCCAGAATCTCCCTGTTGGGTTGATGACTTTTCGCTCATCGACGATGAATCTCCTGCCATTTCATCGTCATCCGTCCATTTGCATAGAGTATAATCCATGGTGCCATTCACGGTTCAAGACACTCGATTAACAGCTCCAATCAGGTAGGGTGTAGGCCACAATGTCTACTTCACCGCTTCCCATATACTACCATTTCAGGTGGTCCTGCTGATGGTGTACCCCCCCCCCCCCCCCCCTATTTGGGTCTTTCTCAAAACCCCTGAAAATCAATTTTCCATTTCTTCCCCCTTTTTCTAACTTGCAGGATCTCAAGACGATCCAGTGTCATCGCCTCGCCCATTTGGACGGTTTTGATCATCGGCTTGAACTCGGCGCGAATTTGGACGAGCCGAGCACGAGCTGCTGTTCCGAGCTCGAAGGCCGAGCCGAGCACGAGCTGGGACTCGAGCAGTCCGAGACGAGCACGAGCTGGGCAAAGCTCGGCTCGGCTCGGCTCGGCTCGACTCGTGTACACCTTTATTGAGGACTATTGTTCAGAGCTTTGGTTACCAAATGATTGTGTACAAGGCATCCATGTGGACACTACCATGTGTGCTAATGCGGTACATGGGTATGACATCCTGGCTGTTCATCAGATTCTCACTGTGTAGATGTTCTGACCCCAAAACAGTCTGGTCTATCCATGACATGGGCCAATTTTTAGAAACCAATTGGTGGTTTAGAAAAACTAGGTCAAGTTCTTTAGCTGCCTGTTTTTCCTTGGTGGGGATGCTCACACATCTATGCTGTTGGTCCAATGGAGCACACGCTGATGGGGGGAATGCTCACACATCTATGCTATTGGTCCATTGGAGCACCTGCTGATGGGGTGAATGCTCACACATCTATGCTGTTGGTCCATTGAAGACATACCTATGTTACCATTTCTCATGTTTTATTACATGTTGCATGATATCTTTTACATGTTATATTTCATTACTAGGAAATTGAGTTTAGTTGATGTTAAAATATAAGGGCCTATTTGGCGGACGCCTAATAATGAGTTGATCTCATTTTAGTTAGCAATAATTATGTATTATAGATCTTGGTCTCTCACATGTAATGAGTTCATGTTAACCATAATTATGTATTAGAGATGACACCAAGATCTCTAATGCAAAATGAGATGAACTCATTTTTCAGTGTCTGCCAAACATGTCCCAATTCTTTTGGAGCAGAGACCCCAGGTGCTAGGATAAACTCTGTTCTTAGCTATGGATACAGTATATATGCCTACCGGCAATCCCTCCAGTTATGCATGAACACTTGCACAGCTTGTACATTGATCCATAGGTAATCTTGATTGATTGCCTAGTCAGGGTCTAAACTTGCTCAATTACTTGTTGTTTAATCTGGATTTCACTTGCACAGTTGTACTAAGCTATCTGTCATCTTTATAACCATTACCATCCATCATCACCACCATTACAAAGCAATAACCTTTGCAATCAATGAAATCAAATTGATTATGCTTATTTGCTTTTGTGTGTAGGCTACATTTGATTGCCTTTTGAAAACTTACGGATTCCTGACACCTGATTTCTGGAGGGAGACCCGCTTCACGAAATCCCCATTCCAGGAGTACACAGATCTGCTGGCGAAGCCTACAAAGGCTATCATCCTCGAGGAAGTTGACAAGTTAGAAGCTTAGCAGGCACGTGAGTGGAAGTTTCGGTTTTTCTTTACTCTTGGTTTCAAATATCTTAGGATGTGAACCTTTGCCAAAAGACTGATGAGTTTAAGCACAAGCTGAATGTTTCTTTTGATTGCAGAAGATTTTTGGTCAATTTATATTATTTCCTTACCATGCTTTTGTTCTGTGAGAATCTTCATCGCCTGTGCCCTGGCAAATTATGTTCCATGTTGAGTTGTTGAAGTTATGGTTTGATTGGTTAGGCCTAAAACTGGGTTTGGGTGCAAAACTGGATAGATGGAGATAATTGAAGATATATTCTCCTTTTGATCATTTAGCTTTTAAATAACTCCTTAATCCTTGTATCACCCGAAGATGTTCCACTGTATTCTATCAGGTCTCCAACTTTGAGTATCAAATAATGACCCCCTTATACAACTCTCACCTGGCTCCTTTCTCCATGTCTCACAAACTGTCTCCTTCTGCCGTTGCACATGCCATATCCAGTTGTTCATGCATGGCATTGCAATCAAGGGTAATGGTTATCTTGTCATGATTCTAGGTGTTCAATTTGAGTTATTTCTTCTATGCATAGGATTGTTGCATATGGAATTATTGTATCTGGTTGTATCGGGTCAATATGGGCATATTTTCCATGATACTGGTATGAATCAGGCAATATGTCAGAACCTTGATACATGCACTTGTGTTCTTGCACAGTTGAATTCAATTGGATTCCCATGATGAAGCTTTCTGTCTCAACTTTTGTACGCATCATTTGAGTTGATCATCCGAACACCCATAAACTTGCTTCCCTGGTGCTGTCTTCCATGTGATGGATGGTTGGTTGGGCCTGGGTCTCCATTTGCTGAGGTGAACTGTGGTCAATGCGGTTTCAAAATGGGAGCTTTCAGATGTTCCAATTGATTGAATGGTTAGCCTTTTCAGTTCCAATCCTGCTCATCTGCTGACTAGTTTTCATCCACGTTGTTCCCAGTGGAACATGATATAATGTTGTGCATGTCGCTCCATTCTGTTTCCTGTCAGAATTCGACGCCAGTTGAAGAAGAAACTTGCCTGTGTTTGTTAGAATTCACTGGAGCTGATATGCAGGTATACCAATCCTTTTGGCCCCTGTTTCGGTTGTCCAGACCAAAATGAAATAAACAGCTCTGTGGGTGCCTCCAAAAATTTCAAGATTGTCAACGAAATGGTACATGTTAAAGGGAAAGTAGTTCAGTTTTCGATTGGTTCTCAAGATTGTCAACGAAATGTTACATATTTTAAGGGAAAGTAGTTCAGTTATCGATTGGTTTAGATATACCCAAGCTCTACCAACGTGTGCTTCCATCCGCGGAGCACTTGCACTTCCTGTATAAGTGTTTTTGGTCAAGCACTTGGGTCGTGGAGTGGTGGAAGATGTGAGTAGGGGTTTACATCCAGCCGAACCAAGCCAGGCTGGCCTAGGCTTGGGCACTAGCTGGCCCAGCTCGAACACTGCTCGGTCCTCGAGCCTGACTGGCCAGCTCGGCTCAGTTCGGTTAGCAGCTTGGGCTAGTTTCAGCCGAGTTGGTCTTTGCAGTATTTTCATAAACATATGGACTGTACCTTCAAAATCTCACTGTATGTAAAACGACATCAGTGGTTTTACACTTAATTTTATCAAACACCTTCTAAGCAACATGAAAATCAAGAAAAAAAAGGGTATTTGTTTCATATACATACCTTCCTTGCCACCTAGCAACATCAATATCAAAGTAACCGAGTCACTAAACTGGTTCGATCCGAGTTGGGTTCGATCTGAGTCGAGTGGAGCTGGGGCCAGCTCGAACTCATTTTCGAGCTTAAAAAATCAGCTTGACTTGGCTTGAACTCAGCTTTGAACTGAGTCAAATCGAGCATTTTTGAGTCGAGTGGAGTGAGCTAACTGAGCTAGCTCAGTTCATGTACGCCCATACATGTGAGGAGCGTCAGATGGTTGGTGGCACATGTAGTTGCTTAAGCATGGATGGTGGTGTGGCACGTGCACCATCTGAAGATTGGTGGCACATGTAGATCCTTAAGCATGGATGGTGGCACATTTGGCTTATGTTGTGCATATGCACCGTATATTTCCACTTGCATGTGGCATGCATGATCTATCGGACCTTTTGAGGGAGTTCTATTAATAAATGTCACACTTGCTTTGCATGTAACCATTTTCCCACTTTTGCATGCAGGAAGGATGCTCGAGAAGTGGTGTATGTGCCGCCAATGTCTGATAGCATACATGCATCGAACAGCCCTGAAGCACATCGTGTCAAATGTTTTGCATCATTGAAAGATGCCCATTGTAAAATGTCCATTAATGCTTTTGAAAGCGTGTCTGTTTTGCCAGCACATATTAATACGTTACCCTAAATATAAGGCAGATCCAAAACTAAGTGCGTCAGATGACAGGAAAGTGGGGATTGGATTCCCACCTGTGAAGCTATAGAAGTTTTAGATGTGGCTAATATTTTTGTGTTCTCGGTTCACCCAGTGTGAATGACCTTATGTGGGGCTATACAAGTTTCAGATGTGGCTAATATTTGTGTTCTCAGTTTGGATCGCATATAAACATCCCGGCCGACCCTGGTGATGTCCTCCTCATTTGAGAGGCATTTCAGAAAGTTGTAATCTCTCTCGAGTGCTGGGGCAATGCAGATTCTCTCGTCTTCAACTCTGCTATGCTCTGTGTTCTCCTGTTTGAATTTGTGTTTTGTTCAAGTATAAGTTAGAAATATTAGTGTTATTGATCACATACTATTAAATGGGCCTATCACCAAATTAGATCATAGATAACGTGGAAATCCCACCCCTTATTGCCCATCCTTTTCTAAAATTGCTATTGTCAAATGATCGTTAATGTTGAGGAAAGTAGATAGTCCATATTTGATCATACAACAAATGCTAGATCATTACGGATCATCAATCAAACAAGGCCCCACACCTGATATCTTATTACCGTAAAAAGTCATTTTTGGCAAGCGAAATGGATGGTCCATACTTATTACTTACCTCTGATCATTGATCTAGATCATCCCATCAAACAGGCCCAACCCTCTTATCTCTAATTACATAAAGAATCATTTTTGCGGATGATCTTCCATTATTGATTAGGGAAATGGATCCAGACCATCCATCATGTGCATCACACACTTGATTACCCATCCTTCTCAAGAAATCACTCTTTTGGATATTTTTAATCATCCATTCAATGCCTAGGAATGGACGGTCTACACTGATCATACTACAAATGTCCCATCATCGACCTAGACCATGAATTATGTGGATCCCAACCTTGTCCTTGAGCATCCATTCATCTTAAAAGTCACTTTGGTTAGATTATCCTAGTCTTCTGATCCATTTCTCCGAAAATGAACAGTCCACGTAGATTATACTACAAATAATACAAATAAATAGCTCACCAAGCTGCAACCACGATCGTCATCCCACTCAAAAGTAATTTGGTTGGATCATCCTAGTCTTTCCATTAATTGTTAATGAAGTGCCTTTGATATGGTGCAATTCGGTTGAGTCCACCCAAGCACACGTTGTGTTATTCTCGGTTTACTGACGTCTGCGTCAGTCTACTGACAGACTGTTGATAGCTCGGTTGACTGAAGGTGTGGCTGACGGTATGTTTAAGTTTTTATTTTTTTAGAAAGTATATGGATTTTATTTTTTAATCTCAAATATATAAGTGCATTTCTAAGTTCGATTAGGGCAGAGCAAGGAGACCCTGCACAATTTTTAGAGTTTTGCGAGAAGAAAAGTTAAGGGCTTTATATTCGGTAAATTGTTCCATCTATTGTAATTCACTGTTCATAATGAATTGATCGGCGCTTTGTGCAGTGGTTCTTTACTATAAGGGTTTACTTGTTTGTCCTATTTTGTTCTCTATTGTGCGTTTGATTTATTTTGAGGTTGCTTCTATGCTCATTAAGAGGTTTTAGCGTCTAATAATTGATATCATAGCGTACGTTGGGTTATTAGATTGAATATAAAAATATGTTATCAAAGGGATCAAATGTAAAGTTCGAGTAGAGAAGTTCATAGGTAAAAATAATTTTGAATTGCATAAGTTGAAGATGAAAGCCTTTCTAATTTAGCAAATGTTGCAACATGCACTTCTTGAAAAAGCGAAATGTACGGAATTTATGAAGGAAGAGGATTGAGATAAACTTGATTAGAGAGTGATGAACATAATTTAATTGTGCTTGGCCGACAAAGTCTTGTACAATGTTATTAGTGAGACGACTACTATAAGATTGTGGACGAAGTTGGAGAGTATCTACATGACGAACTTGTTCTCCAATCGTTTATATATGAAGAGACAATGTTATACTCTAAGGATGGAGGAAGGGCTCGATTTCTTTGAGCACATCAACGTTTTCAACAAACTAGTTTATAAACCGACAAGCCTGGAAGTGAAGATCAATGAAAGAGATAAAGTCCTAATTTTGTTGACGTTTTTCTTGAAGTCTTATGAGTATTTGGTGGATACTCTATACTATGGTAGGGATACTTTGGACTTCGATACAACAATCTCATCCATTCAGTCGAAGCAGTTGAGAAGAAAGAGCGAAGGCAAAAGTACTTCTACGGATTCATTGTTTGCTCGGGAAAAATCATCTGAGTGAGAGAAGGAGAAGTCGTGATCTAGGTCTAAGTCCAAGGGAAAAAATAAGTTGAAATGTTGGAATTGTTTCAGGATGCGACATATGAAGAATGTCAGTAAGAATCCCAAAATTTAGAAGGATGAGAAATCATATGATTCGCCGAAGGAAGCCAATTTAATGGAATCCCGTGAATGGATGAGTGGTTGTGACGTGTCGTCAGTGTTTGAAGTCGGTCACTTGTATCATGAGTGATTTTTTAATATGAGGGCACCGTACCACATATGTCATAGTTGGAGTTGGTTCACAGCACATAATGAGTATGACGATGTCTTGGTTCTTATGGGCAATGATCATGCCTTAAAGATAATTGAAATTGGTTTGGTTTACATTAGAATGTTTGATAGGGTAGAGCATACTTTGACTGATGTGACACATGTTTCATATTTGAAGAAGAATCTGATATCTTTGTAAGCTCTTGATGCACTCAAGTACAAGTTTACCGATTTCGAAGCTGTTATGAAAGTTTTAAAATGGACATTCATTATTATGAAGGCACAAAAGAGCAAAAATCTTTATAGGTTAATCGGAAATACTATATCGCGTGGAGCTGCAACATGTATAGCGGAGTCTACATCGGCACGTTTGTGGCATACACGCCTAGGCTCCGTGAGTGAGCACAGTATGAATGTACTTCTTAATCGTTAATTAATTTCTTGTTTTAAAAGCTTCGATATAGATTTATGTGAGGATAATATATACAGAAAATAATTAAGGTTATTATTTAAAATTGTGAAACATGTTATTAAAGATCAACTTTACTATGTGCATTCAGATGTCTGGGGGGCCATCACCCGTTGTTTTTAGAGAATAGTCATTATTTTGTATTATATTTATTAACGACTTTTCTAGGAAAGTGTGAGTTTATTTCATGAAATATAAATTCGACATTTTTATTAGGATGTAAGACCCGTATTTTAGTCCGTACCGATTCGTAGACTTCCGCGGTCTTACCGGTCGAATTCTGGCAACCTTCGACCCTTAACCGATATTCACGTGCGACCTTGATTCATATGCCGTCAACCTACATCGACTCAACCCAAGACCATTACCATAGCGACCGCGCCATCGCTGCGGTTCCAATGCCGCGACTTGCACGCCGAGGCGATACCCTGGTCAAGAGATCTAGGCCAACGTTCGGTGTGAGGAAAACGCCGCGCGTTGCGAAACCCAAGAGAATCTCTACGAGATGTCACATCAATCCCATCAATCAATCCATCACATGTCAAGTACATGTCAAGTACACATCACCTTTCACCTATACCCAAGCAACCTCAAAAGTCAAGAATCTCTTACAAGCCCATGCTTTTCTTACACAAAAGGGCCACAAAAGTCAAAAAGGTCTTACACACCCATCACCACCACATCCATCACTCCATCACCCATCAGTCTCTCTCCCTTACAACTCTCTCTTTCTCATTTCTCATCTCATTCTTCTCAAGCAACAAAAATTTCATACGTAGGAGCACTCCAAGCTTTCCAAAACTCAAAGGTGGCCCACTTTCCTACCCCATCATCTCCCATCCTAGCCATCCATTCCTCATCTTATCCATTGAAGTCGAAGCTAAGACGTTAAGGAACCCATAGGAGCAAGAAGATCGGACGGTGGGTGCTAGTTAATACTAGTTTTTCATATTTTTGAGATGGGCCAAGTGAGGCCAACTGATCAATGATTTGGATCTCACTTGGGACCCTAAGATGTTGCCGATGGCCCACTAGGATCATCATAATCATTCCATGATGGGGCCATTCTCCATGGACCCCATCATGATGTTTATTTCATTGCATTAGGGAGGTCATCTAGACCGTCCATATTGGTGGAGAAATGATTTCCACCGTTGAATTCAATTTTGTTAGTCCCATGTGTTAAGGGATTCATTTGATGTATGATTTATTTTACAAGGGAGGGCTCATAGTGGCGGAGCCCTCCATCACAAGCGTGTCCCACTTTTCATCTCTCTCTCCCTTCTTATTTTATTTTATTTGTTTATTTTATTTATTTATTTTTTTGACATTATATAGGCTTGTGTGGCCTATTTGAATGGACCCCATCAAGAGGCTCATTTTCTATACAAATCATCAAGTGTGGCCCACTTCGTGTGTGATGGGGTCACACTGTTCTCCATGAGGTGACCCACCTAATCAGGGCTGACCACAATGTTTTTTTTAAAGGACCAAACCGTCCAGCGTCTGTGACGCTGGACGTCCTTGTAAAGAAAAAAAGAAGAAGAAAAGGAAGCTTTTGGGGTGGTCCTCTCATAGGCCCCACCTTGATGTATGGGTACAATCCAAGCTGTCCATCCTCTTATCGGCCTCATTTTAGCCATTGAGTAGAAGAATGGGCCTGATCTGAGCATCTGGTGGGCCATAGCATAGAGAACTTTAGTGGTTACCCTTAAAAATATTTTCTGATGATTTTATGCACCCAAAAATCTCAAACTTGGGACTCATTTTATTTGTCTCGGCCTGTAGAGTCCCATGGTCGGAATGGATTTTCCGAACGTGAGTCCCAACTGTGAGAAACCACAGAAAAATGAGATTTAAAAAAAAAAGAAAAGAAAAGAAAGGAAGGAAGGGAGTGCTGCTGCTGCATTGACAGCGTCAGTGCAGGCGCCTCTTGCCAGCATCGTGGGCGGTTGATCCAGGGACCACGACTGCTGCCGTGGGCCCACCATGATGTATATGTTAAATCCACGCCGTTCATGTGGTGGGCCCCCTCGTCAGGTGGGCCCCCTCCAAGTTTCAGCCGGATCCAAAACTCAGGTAGCCCACACCACACAAAACAGTGGGTTGAACCTCTACCATTGAAACTCTCTTTTAGGCCCACGGACGTGCTGGATCAAGGTGAAATTTGTGTTTTCCCTTCATCCAGGTCTGAGGGACCCTATGAACGGTTTGGATGGCATTTAAATATGATGGTGGGCCCCACATGGGACCCACAGTGATGTATGTGTGACGGTGGTACCCACCATGATGTATTGTTTTCATCCACCGTCCAACGGATAGTGGAGCCCTCCAGGATGCATGTGCCCTCTCTCTCTCTCTCTCCATGCTGTCCATTTACATGGTACCCACCATGATGCATATGTTGCATCCTGTCCGTCCATCCATTTTGGTGATAGCCCATGCACGACGTATGTGTTTTTCACAATGTTGTATGTCTGTTTTGATGATGGGGCCCACTATTGTACGATGACATCAAGTTATGAGGGTCCCACTCCTTAGGAAACTAGATATATTATGTGTATATATATTATATTATATATGTTATATATTATACTATATAATATATATATATATATATTATATCATATATACATAATGGAGGGCCTTGCGTGGGACCCACCATGATGCATGTGTTGTATCCATGCCGTCCAACCAATTGTTAGATTTATGTATGGTATGGGATAATGAGCTAGATCCATAGTCCAAGTGGACCCCACCTGGGTATGCTTTGAGGCCCATTTTTATGTATTTGTGGTAGTTCATTGGGGCCCACTTTGATGTGGATGTAAGGCCCATGTCATTAGGCCATTTGATGTACTTTAAGGCCCATGGAATTAGACCCATTTGATATATTTAAGGCCCATAGGTTGAGGCCCATTTGATGTATTAGGGGCCCATGGGTTAAGGCCCATTGAGACGTACTAGGGCCTATCGGTTGAGGCCCATTTGATGTACATATGGGGCTTAATTGGTGTGGCCCATTTGTTACATATAAGACCCATGAGATTAGGCCCACTTGATGCATTCTAAGGGCCAACGGGTTATGACCCATTGCAATGCACATAAGTCCCATTGGTGCGGCCCATTGATGTGGCCCACTTGATGAATATAAGGCCCATGGGATGTAGCCTATTTGATATATTTAAAGGCCTAATGGGATGTACCTAAGGTCTATTGCAATGTGTGATCCCAACACAGATTATGTAATGATGTTCATGACGATCGCGCCTTGGGAGTAATGTTGGTTTGACGTCCACATTACGAGTTTAATGTTGGTTAAATGTCTGCATTACGACTCTCCCTAAGGCCCATTGATAGGCCCGCACTTGTTGTGTATAGGCCGTCCAGGCCCATCTGCATTGTAAGGATAGTTCGTTTAATTATAGCATGTTTATTATAGTTCCATGACTCATGATCATACGCATCATTTGTATGCTTGATATGAGAAGTGACTGATCATAGCATATGCCTTCAGACAGATGGTTTATGGGACCTCAATTAGGCGGTGTTGCCCTACATGAGCGCACGATACGTGCAGGATTTGCTGCATGATTGGATAGTGTGATTCATGCATTTCGCATTATGTGATATGGTCACTGTACGCCCTAGCTACATCGGGGCCGTAGCCTCCACAGACGTATTGTGGTTGACAGGATTGGATACCGAAAATCTCGTTCTACATGGGGTGCTATAGATATCCCTGGGTGAAAGTCCTTAAACCCTTATGGTACCAAGAGGTTGCTCCAACGTCTAGACCGAGTGGGTAGATGAGCGTTGAGTGCTGATTACCAGATGGTTGCGCTCTCCACTGTATCGTGGTCGGTTGAAAGGGGGTGCGGCCTTACCCGCCCGAGAGTAGGGGGCAATGCTAGGCTGAGTCTGACTAGCTCGAGGAATGGGTCCGCTATCGATGAGTCGAGCCCGATATTGACAGACGGATAGTGAGATTTTTTCCACTTACCTTATTGCGCGCGATGAGGCGGCGATCTGGTTTAGAGTGTACTAGACCCCGTTAATATCCCATAGTTGAGCTGTATTGACATGTGGACTTAGATGAGGATTGTATGCTTGACTTGCATATTGCATCACATAGCCTTGGTATGGCTCATGATATTATGGATTCATCTGCATATTCCGCGTTACTTTGATATTGCATGATCATATTATTACCTTGCGCACACACTTTCACCACCCTCTAAGCTTTTTATAAGCTTATGCACAACCGTTGCGTGCAGGTGATGTTGGGGCGCAGCAGTGCTGAGGTAGGAGCACTTTACAGATCATTTTGGAATTTTTATTCTTCAGCATTGTATTTCCCTTTATGCTCATTGTACTTGTAAAGTTTTTGATCATAGTGGAAATGTAATGGAGTTTTTGGTTGTTGTTGGTGGGTTATGCCTTTGGTTATGCTTATTACGAATCAAACTGACATTGAAAATCCTCCTCGTAGCATCCTAGGATCGGAACCTGGTGAATGGGAGTTGGGAGCCAAGAATGGGATTCTACGGAGGCTGTCGACGCCGGATTAGGCGACCGAGAATTTTGTGAGCCTGATTTCTGAGTTTGGGGCGTGACATAGGATGTGGAAGGTAATAGTTGAAAAATAGACATACCGAAAGGTAAAAATTCTGAGGACATATAATGACAGAGAATTTATTTCAAGGGAGTTTAATT
The DNA here is from genome assembly GCA_037074715.1 of Magnolia kwangsiensis. Lineage (NCBI taxonomy): Eukaryota > Viridiplantae > Streptophyta > Magnoliopsida > Magnoliales > Magnoliaceae > Magnolia > Magnolia kwangsiensis. Next base: position 108,155,939 of record CM073581.1, read on the forward strand.
ATTTTTGTAAGAATGAGGGGATTGTGATGCACAATACAGTGAGGGACACATCAGAGCAGAATGATGTTATTGAATGTATGAATCAAACTATTTTGGAAAGGGCCCAAAGTATGTTGAATAATGATTGGTTAGGTAAGGAGCTATGGGTTGAGGCCGTCAATATATCTTGTTATTTAGTGTATTGATTTTCGTCTACACCTATTGATTGAAAATTTTTAAAAGAAGTATGGAGTGATAATGTAGTTGATTACTCTGGACTGCACTTATTTGGTTGTGATGCTTATTCTCATGTACTATCAGTTGAGAGAGATAAACTGTATTAAAGGGCTAAGAATTGTACTTTTATTGGCTATGATGATTGGGTGAAAGGATACAGATTGTATGAATGGATTTTATAAAAAATCATATTTAGTTGAGATGTCAAGTTTGATGAAGGTTTATTGTTTCGGAAGGATGAGCACAAGGAAACGAAAAAAATTACTGATTGATGTTGAAATATACAAAGTTGAAGCACTTGAAGAAGATGAACTGCAGATAGAGGTACATGAAGAGATGGTTGCACTACTTATCAGGAGAAATCCACAAAGGGATCACATGGTACTGTTAAGATACAAGTATGACTCAAACGTTGCATTTACTGTCATTACAGATGAGGAAAATCCGTTTACTTTTTAGGAAGCATTAAAATACAAATACATTGAGAAGTTGACAACAACGGTGCATGATGAGATGAAATCTCTGTACAAGAATGAAATGTGAGAACTGATGGAGCTATCCATTGGACGGAAATCGATCGGGTGCAAGTGGATTTTTCAAAAGAAACTGGATAGGTACAAGGATAGATTGGTATCGAAGGGTTATGCTCAGAAGGAGGTAATTGGCTTCAATGAGATATTCACGCTTGTGGTCAAACAAGTATCTATCAGATTTATATTGACGTTGGTTGCCCAATATAATTTGATATTAAAACAATTAGATGTAAAAACTGTGCTTCTACATGGGGAACAAAAAGTGCAGATCTTCATAACGCAACCTAAAGGGTTTGAGGTGTGAGAAAATGAGAATATAACTTGTATGTTAAATAGGTTGTCGTATGGCCAGAAACAGTCACCTAGGTAGTGGTACAAAAAATTTAATTAATTCATATTGAGTCAATGGTTTATTAGAACTGAATTCGATTATTGTGTTACTTTAGATCGATGAGTGGCAGTGAATTCATTATTCTGGTATTGTATGTTCATAATATGATTATCACTAGTAATAACATGTCTAAAATCAACATATTGGATGCTCAATTATCCATAACATTTAAGATGAAAGATCTGGGGGCCGTAACAATGATTCTTGACATTGATATAAATAGAGATAGGAAAAAAAGCAAGCTATGGTTGTCTCAGAAGGAGCATCTTGAGAAGGTCTTGGTCAAGTTTGGACTGAAAAAGCTAAACTGGTTAACACATAACACGCTGCTCAGTTTTGACTTTCTTCGGAGTAATTTCCTATGTCAGATGAAGAAAAATGGTATATGTTTTGTGTGCCCTATTCGAGTGCGGTTGATAGTCTTATGTATGCCATAGTGTATACTAGATTAGATATTTCACATGCAGTTGGTGTTGTGAGCAAATACATGTCAAACCCCTGCAAACAACATTAGGAGGCAATGAAATGACTACTTCCTTAAATATAAGGTACGACGTACTACGTCTTGACATTCAAAATTATGAAGAAAAAATTATAAGCTATTCGGATACGGATTATGCAGGGAATGTGGATAATAGAAGTTTGACTTTTGGCTATTCGTTTGTATTAGCAGGTATAACTATCAGTTAGATATCCAAGTTTCAATTTGTGATTGCTCTTTCCACAACTGAAGTTGAATATATTGTAGCAACAAAAGCATTTAAGGAATCTGTTTGGTTGAAAGAGATGATAAATGAGTTGGAGCTTCAACAGGAAGCTGTGCCTGTGGTTTGGGATAGCGAAAATGCTATAAATTTGGTGAAGAACTCGATGTATCATTCCCAGACTAAACACATTGATGTTTATCATCATTTTATCCAGTAGATACCAGAGGAATGAAGTGTTACTCTTGAGAAGATTTATACCAATGAAAATCTAACAGATATGCTTATAAATTCCTGCAGATAAATTCAAGTCTTGCTCAACTTCACTAAGCTTGGTAAAGAAGAAATGAAAATGGAGTGTGCACGAAAAGCGATGATGGTGTTATTATGAAAATGATTAGAGATGGTGATAACAACTTGGAGTAGTGGAGTTGGAGGATTAAAGCCACAGTAAGAATTGTTGATTGAGTGCCTTTAATTTGGCGTAGTGCAATCGATCGAAGCATGCTATGTTGTTCTTGGATGACTGATGTCTGTTTCGGTTGATCAATAGACTCTATTGATATCTTGGTTAACTGAAAGGTGCGATCGACGGAATGCATAATTTTTTTTTAAATACAAAGTGCAGGTTTTATTTCCTAATATTATATGAGAGTACATAAGTACACCTCTAGGCTTGATTAGGGTGAGCCTATAAGATTTTTAGGATTTTACAAAGGAAAAAGTTAGGGTTTTTCATTCTGGAAGTTGTTCCATCTCTTGTAATTCATTGCTTTGTAGACCCCCCCACCCCAGATTGACAAGCTGATCATGATTGGATAAACTTGATTCAAACTCTAACTCGAGATCTAAACCTTACCCAAATCCTTACCCTAGAACCAAAACCTAACCTTAGGAAAAATTTAGTCAAAACCTTGAGTCAACTCACCGAGTCAACTCACCCGATCAGCCTACCTAGTCCAACTACCTGATCAACTCATCTAGTCAAACCACGCCTTAAACTAGGCCTAAATCAAGCCCACATCTAAGCCCAATCGGATCCCATAGCCGAACGTCAATACAACACCCTTAGAGCTAAAGCCTCCACATGTGTATGAGAATCGCCCTACCAAAGTAGGAGGCCCCATGTGCCATTGGTGGCTCCTTGGGAGCCACCAACCACGTGGCATGTGTCTTGCCAAAGTAGGAGTCCTTGCGTGAGTGGAGACCCTCCTGTTGCAATCCCCATTTGTGTGGCATTGTGAATAAACTCTGATGCTCATTTCCTTTGCCCAAATTCACCATTTTGCCAATGTATCCAAGCTATGAGTTGTTGCCACATGGTCATCTCAAATCTAGATTCTCTAAGCCATTTTTAACCCTATACTTACCCAAAATTTTAAGAAAACCAGGTTTTGGGGCTATGAATAGTCCCTTCCCCTTTACATTTAAATCATCCCATCCATCCCAGGAAATTTAGAACACAGAGACAACTCCCCATCCCTCAAGCCCTTAAGCCACCCATAGCCTAGCCATTCCATCCCTCTACCAAGGAGAGGAAAGAGCAGTAGAAGAGAGCCTATCCTAAGTCTATCCTAATCCAGTTAGATTAGTAGCCTCCTGAGCAAACCAAGTGTTGATTCAAGCCACTTGATCCAATCTTTGAGACATAACCATCCATTGTGCTATCCAATTTTTAATCAGCTTCATCAATCATTGCTTAGGCATTGCGCAACATTCATTCCATTCGGATCCTTACTCTTGCTTGGGTGGTAGACTCTTAGGAGTTTCAACACCCGATCAAGGGTTCAAGTATCCATAGGTGGTGAAATCCCACTGGTGTGAGTCTGTGTGCGTGTGTTAAAAAAAAAAAACAATCATTCTATTCTTAACCCCCTTATCTTATCATTACATTGCATAACACTTGACACCCAGTTAGTTTAAACGTATGCTCTATGGCTTGCTGATGTAGTCAGATCATGCTCATAAAAAAATTTGGATTAATTGGTTTCACACACGACAAGTAGACAGTCCAGACGAATTTATCTAATCATGAGTACAACTTGTCATGAGTGTTGCATTTAACACAACATTATATACATACCATCATATCATTAGCACGCAAGAATTAATCCCAACCCTCAGAAGTTAGTTAGATATTGTGAAGTAGAGATTATACATTTGTACAAGTGGAGTGAGTGCCTAATACCCTTCCACTCCGTAACCGTCGTCCCTTATCTTGAATCTTAGGTCGTAGATGAAGGAGTCATCTTAGGACATGAAATCCTTAGACTTCCTATCCCAATGTTTTTACATGGTCCAAGTCACTGTAGAGTTGGATTGATTGGCTTGTTTTTACATGGTCCAAGTCACCATATAATTGGATTGATTGGCTAGCGGTGACTCTAGTCAAATATAATACTCTTTCAAATATAATGAAAAATCTTTAAAAAATGCATTCGTGGAAGCACGAGTCAATCTTGCCCCGTGGTCCACATGTTCATAATTGATTGATCATGATGTAATTTTTTCTTGCAAAGGGTTCTCTATGTAAAAATCTTTGTTTTCGTGGTTGATCGTTCTTTTTCATTCTCTAACGCGTGTGTGATTGATTTTGAGATTGCTTTTGCGCCCACTTGACATCGTGGGGTTTCAACGCCCAACATCAATGCCCACGGGTTGTGTACTGAAAAACTCGGATGGTACCCAGTAAATCATGGGGTCTACATAATTTATGTGTCTCATCCAAGCCGTCCATCCGTTTTTCGAGTTCATTCTAAGGCACCAGCCAGTTCAAGTTGACCTCACCATTGGAATCCGTGTGAATTGAACACCTACCCACAGCTGAAAACTTCTCAGAGGTCACGGAAGTTTTGGATCAAGCTGATATATGGGTTTCCCGTTCATCCATGTCTGCGTTACCTTATGAACCGGTTGGATGACAAATAAACATAACTTTTGGGCCTTAAGAAGGTTTCAGCGGTGGACATCATTATCCATACTCTTTCCTGTGGTGTGGTTCACTTGATCTTTGGATATGCTTAAAATTTAGGCTCATCCCATGAAATAAACTACAAAAACGGATGGACGGCATGGATAAGACACATACATCCACATTGGACCCCACAGAGTTTACTCGGTACGATATAGCGTAGTGTGTTACTCAGTACGCAATCCGCTTCTTGCCCAGGGATGGATGGTCATGTTAATAAACAATCAATCCAAATTGTCCATTTCTCTCGTAAAAACTTTGGATGGGCGATCCTAACAGTCCAATATTCAACACTTAGGGAAATGGACGGTCCATTTTGAATTCAACACATGCAGAGTCATTCCTGCAGTACCATGCGTAAAATGAACGTTAGAGAGATCAGCACATTAATGAGTCTGCCGCAGGACTCAGATACGACAAGAATGCTCTTTGATTTAGTCAGGTGCCCGTGATCGCTATCCTGTCTCATGTGAATTTAGATGGTCCTTCTTCGATACACTGACAGGGTTTTACACATCGCATGCATGCACTCGCAATTGTACACGTGTCACTATTTAAGAAGGAAATCACTATTTACGCCCACCTTTTTTGATAGATAATCCCTTATTTTCTACATTTCGTAATACAATAATCACCCTTTCGATCCTCCCAAGTTCACATGTACACCCTTTCTTTCCACTGTACAGGGCATTCTTGTCGAGAAGGATGAGTATTGTGTTTACGAAAAGCAGAAAGAAAGGGTGCATCTATCAACTTGGCAGGAGGCAGATAGATCTGTTCTATGAAAAAACTCACCAGCTTAAGTAATTGATATCTACCCCCATGGAGGTGGACAAAAGCATCCTTTTCTTTACCCTGGTCGCCATACATGTACTATTGTGTTACCAAAATCATAAAGAAAAGGTTGATTTTATCAGTCTGGGTGTGAGTAAGGAAGCCATTTTAGTAATTTCACATCCCCGTAAGCATTTTCTTCCTACTTTTGGTAATACAAGTAAAAAGCTACACTGTTGAGCTACCAAAAGTTTAAAAAGAGGGTGCATCTATCCATAATGAGATGTCTAACTATCAATTCCCATTACCATGTAGAAATTAAAGGGAAAGAGAGAGAGAGAGAGAGAGAGAGAGAGAGAGAGAGAGAGAGAGAACAATACAAACACACATGCAAGAGACTTCATCTTACTTCTTTGATTCTTCCACTTCTTGAGGCCTTGAATCTCCACCGTCGATACAGGTAGCGCATTTCCTCTCCACCCAGCCCTCGATGTCGTGGTCCCCACTCCCTGCAAGATGACGCCCGCCGCACACCCTTGCGAAGATCCCGGCTACGACACCCAATATCGCAATCACAGCCAGGATGACCACTAGAGTCTCTATGGATCTGTGAGTTGGATGGGTGGGCCCCACAGCAACGGGTGGCACTTGGGCCAGTGACGGTGGGCCATCCACTAACAATGGCGGCACGTCCTGTGCCACCAGCAAACACACGAGCATGAACATGAGACAAGCTCTGTGTCGCATGTAGTAGAACATGTTCGACACAAAATCTCTCTCTCTCTCTCTCTCTCTCTCTCTCTCTCAGGGAGGGGATGGAGTTCAAAGCATGGAGCATTTCGGGAGTCCTCTACAATACCTGTTGCATGCAGGGTGTACTGCACCCGAGCTCTGTGGAGCCCACCGTGTCTTTGCAGCAGGGGCTTTTCGAGGTAGGCCCCAGAGGAAAAAAATAAAAAAAAAATCAGAATTATGTGGAGTTGCCATCCACTGGTTTATGCGTGGGCCCAGCATGGTGCGTATATACAATCCAACCCGTTCATCAGGTGTGCCTATGAAAGTCAGCCTGACCCAGAACTCAGTCGGGTCACGACCCATGAACTTAAGAGGTTTCAGCCTTTTAGATTTGGTTTTACATTGTTCCGCAGCTGTGGCCCACCTGAATTTTGGATCAGGATGGTATTTGAGATGTATGGCGAAGATGAGGGGGAAAATCTGATGGAAGGAATGGATTTTACACAAGGATACGGTGGGCCCCACTGAGCCCTCGGTGCTGTACAGTAGGTTCGGGAACTGGTGTTGTAGACGTTTCCAGTTGTCCTGATGCAAATACACAGTCTTGACGTAGGGATGAACGTGATGAGGTCGATCACCGTCTTCATCGAGGATAACTATTCTGTATCCACGGAGTTTATTTGGACTTTTCAGAGAGACTTTTTTGAATTCATGAGAAAATAAAGTGAGAAAATAAAAATAAATTTTAATAAAATTTAAAATTAATTGATGAATAAATAAAAACGAGTTTACATCCCTTTAAATAAGAGAATCAAACAATATAAATAAAACCAGACTCAAACTACAACTAAAACTCTTAGAATCTTACTATTTATAGACGGTCGTAATGTCTACTAGTGCGTGAGGTTTTCGGCCAAAAATAATAAGTGTTCTATTTGGCTTCACCAAACTGTTCTCCTAATTATTTCAAGCACTTTTCATGTTGGACACAAATCCTAAAGTCCAATGGATGAAGAGCTATAAATAAACTAAAACTTACTATTTATAATAAAAATAAAATTAAAACGAAAAAATGACCGTCGATCAGAGGATTTCTTGCAAATCTGGGCTGCGCAACCCAGCGTAGCGGGGTTGATTGGCTAAAGTAGCTCGTTCTACCCCAAAATCATATAGTTTACGTCAGATAACTTATTTTGGACTGCGAGATACGTCCGATCTAAGGTCTGATGGTCCAGATCACTTCTATCGTCGACCGTCCCTTTTCTGATCCATCTTTGCCATGAAATTGTATGCGGCCCGCTCTACATCAAGTCTGGATTAGTGGGTCCATGGTGTGGTGATCCAAACCGTCCATGTGATGGATCCCATTTTGGATGTGCAATGACCCTAAAACTGCCAAGTTGGAATATCCTGACCAGACTTTAGTCAGTGCCCCACGAATAGAAGATTGGAAAATACGTCTTCTAATAAAATCCTAATGTTAGATGGATAAGATCTTACGATCTGCAAGGATCTTTCATGTATCACGTATAAAGCGAACCATGGACCCTTTTTGTACGGTCTGTGTGCATCGGAAGCGGATTGACTGGTGTACCACACACCAGCTATATAGCTGATGTATAGACGTCAGCAAGTTCCGTGGATCCCATCATGAGGTATGTGTTATATCCAAACCGTCCTTCCATTTTGTGAGCTCCGTAGTGAGGCTTGAGACGAAAAATAAGACATATCTAACCATCAACTGGACCACACTGAAGAAAGTAATAGGGGATTGAACTTCTACCTTTGAAAACCTTACGGGGGTCACAGAAGTTTTGCATCAATATGAAATTTGTTGCTCCTCTTCATCGACGTCTCTGTGATCTCATGAACAGATTGGATGGAAAATAAAAAGTTATGGTGGGCCCTACGAATTTTTTAATGGCAAAAATCATTATCTCTACTACTATTTAGGGTGCGGTCCAGTTAATCTCTATTTTTGGATAATGCTCTAAAATGATCTCAAAAAATTTATGAACGGTGTGGATATAATAAATACATCATTATGGGTCCATGTAACTTTGATCTCGTTTGAACCGTTCTTACACCTCGGAGCTCGAGGAGCGTCGGTGCTCCTCTTCGTACGACATGTACCTACACCAGCTATATAGCTGGTGTGTGGTACACCAGCCAATCCGCTTCCGGGCGCATCAGGACGCTATTCATGTTCCGATGCATGATGACCCTACGATCTTGGTCTTTTACTTTATTGCCATTGGATTTTCTGCCAAAAGTGGTTTTGTCTTTTAAAGGGACGTGGGCCAAAACGGTCACAGGCTTTCTGACAGTGAGCATAGGCGTTCCATTGTCCGACGCTGATTGCGTCCTACCCCCGCCCTTCTCCAGCTGGGAACGGGTAGGAGCTTTGAGTGGCCACCGTGATGTATGGGTCTTATCCACACTGTACATCTATTTTTTCGTATCATTTTAGTATATAATTCCAAAAATGAGGAAGATCCAAGGCTTAAGGACTACACAATGGGGATTAAATTCTTACCGTTGGAAACATTTTGGGGGCCACAAAAGTTTTGGATGGATCTGATATTTGTTTTTTTTCTCTTCATTCAGGTCTACGTAACTTTATGAATAGGTTGGATGGCAAGTATACATTACGGTAGGCCTAGAAAAGTTTCAACGGTGAGGATTATTATCCCCGCTGCTTCCTGTGGTGTGGGAGCCTTGGATCTTTCTCATTTTTAGGCTTATACCCTGAAATGATACAAATGGATGGACGGTGTGGATATGACCCATAAATCACGGTGGCCACTCAAAGCTCCTGCCCGTTCCCTGCTGGAGACGGGCGGGGATAGCATGCAATCCGCGTCCTCCATTGTCGGTTCCTCACAAGTGGTGGCATGAGTTAGTCTGCAAGTTCTGCGCGTGGGGCCACAGGCGACAGCGTATGGTTCGGTCCACATTAAAAGTCGGACGTCCTAAAAATCAGGCCAGTCTTACCATCACGTGGCTCACCAGCCCCACCACTTGAACTTAAAAGAGGTTTTTGAACAGTTGGATTGGCCTTATCTTTTGGGCGTCTCAATTTCTCGGTGGGACGACCTTCTGGACGGCTTGGATTCCGTACAAAAAATAAAGTGGGTCTCACAATCAGAGCCGTAGATTAAACTTTTTCTTCAATCTTTGCTGGGTCTGGTTTCATTCGTCGACCAAAGAGCAAAAGGCCGTTCCTGAGCGCAGGTTTCTCGTGCCATATTTCTTGTGGTGGAAATTGAGTTCTGATGCATCAGAACATCAATGGTGTCCTGACGTTCTTATGCATACAAACAGGGTGGATGTTCGATCATCCAGACCGTTAATATTATGTTTTCTACTGTGGACAGAAGAGTCCTGAAGAAACCAATCCAGATTAGAAGTTCCTAGCTCTTTGAACTGGTAGCCCACAAATAGACGGTCGATAAAAAATATAGGGACGGTACAACAGAAGCCACAGCTTTGATGGATAGATACTTCTGACCTGAAAGAATTTTGGGTCCCGTTTAGATTGGGTATTATAACACCAGCGGTCTACTTTGGTGAAACGTGGCCCTCTTGTTAGAAATCGGTACATCAGGACACTGTTTCCTGCTCCGATCCATCGTCTGTGTTGAAGCACAGGAAAATTTAGTGCCGTCGCTTCTCATTGGGGCACGTCATCGCCGATGACTCCAGCTACCCGATTAGCTACTGAAGCTGACAGTAGTGAGTTAGGTTACTGAAGTGACGTCACCATGTATGTGGGATCCACCATGATTTTTGTATTAAATCCACACCGTCCATCCATTTTCTGAGACTATTTTATGGCTTGAGCCAAAGAATGAGGCAGATTCAAATCTAAAGTGGACCCCACTACAGAAAAACTAGGGACATTAACGGTCACCGTTGAAACCTTCCGAGGCCCACCCTGATGTTTATTTGAGATCCAAACTGTTTAAAAGTTAACAAAGACATAGAATAAGGTAAAACAGAAATATAAGCTTGATCGAAAACTTCTTGGCCCCAGAAATTTTTTTAAGGTTAGGTGCTCAATACCCACTGTTTCTGTGGTGGGTCCGCTCAAGCTTTTTATGTAACTCATTCTTACTCTCCTGCCCTAAAATGATCTTTATAAATGAATGGACGACGTGGATTCAATAAATACATCAATGTGGGGCCCACAGAACTTGATGACGTCAGGTTCAGTAGCTAATCCGTGTCCTACCTAACAAGATACACCGGATCTCTCTCTCCAAATACATGGAACTTCTCTGAGTTCCACAATGATATATAATTTAGATCCACTCCGTCAATTAATTTTTACAGATAATTCGAGAGTATGAATCCAAAAATGAGGCAGATCCTAAGATTAAGTGGACCACACCACAACAAGAAGCGGGAATTAAACATCTATTGTTGAAACCTTCCAAAGGTCCACTGTGAGGTTTATTTTCCATCTAACCTCTTATTAAGATCACACAGACCTGGTTGCCCCAAGAACATTTCAACAGTAGGCGTCCAATTTCCCACTGTTTCTGTAGTGTGGCCCACTTGAGCATTGGATCTGTATCTTTTTTTCATCATTTCTTAAAATGGTTTGGAAAAATTGATGGACGGTTTTGATAAGATAAGTACATTATGATTGGGTCCATGGAAGTTACACATGTCAACACTTCGGTTTTCTCCTATGCACCTGGAATGTGCTGCACCATTGACCGGTGACCACGCAGCATTCAACAAGCATTGGAATTTCTTCACTTATGAAATTTACGCGAGCTTCATGATAATGTATTTCTTATATCCATGCAGTTTCTATTTTCTAGATCATTCCAGGATACGATCTCAAAAAACAAAGCATATCCAAATCTAAAGTGGTCCACACCATTGGAAACAATAGGAATTGATGCCACGGGTAAAAACTTCTTAAGATCATAGAAGACTATGATTAAGTTGGTATTTTCATTTTAACTTCATCCAGTTATGTGTTATCCCATGAACATGCAGGATGTAAAATAAGCCTCACGATTAGCCCTAGGAAAGTTTCAACGGTAGTTTATTTAATCCTCATTGCTTTCTGTGGTGTGGTCGACTTGAGCTTTGGATGTATCTCATTTTTGAGCTTAGGCTCTAGAATTATGTGGAAAAATTGATGGACGGTGTGGATCTAATGTAAAGATAATAGTGAGACCAAAAAAGTTCCACACAATAAAAGTTGTATTGTGTAGCTAGCAATCCAACACCCATTTAATGCAAAAGGCTTAGTAGGAAGTTCCTATGCCAGGATGCTAGGCAGGGTCTACCTCGATGTTTGTGAGAAATTAACTTCTTCCATATATTTTTTTCATATCACACTACATGTGAGGCCCGTATCATATCCCGTACTGTTCCGAAGGCTTCCGCGGTCCTCCCGGTTGAATTTCGGTGACCTGCGATCTGTAATCGGCGTTTAAGCACGATCATGAGTCATATCTTGTATTCTAGAGTTGGCTCGACCTGAGACTTGTATCATAGCGACCGCGCCATTGCCACGGTTCTAACGCCACGTATTACTCGCCGAGGCGATACCCAGGTTAGGAGATGTGGGTCTGCATTCAGTTCAAGAAAAATGCTATGTATTTACAAACCCAAGAGAAAATGTCTCATCAATCACATCAAATGTCAAGTACCATATCATGTCAAGTACAAACAACCACCCTTCCCTTAAAGTTAACTCTCTCTCTCTCTTACACACCCTTACATGTCAAGTACACATCATTCACTCCCCATCACTCCATCACTCACTCACCCATCCCTCTCTCTCCTTACAACCCTCTCTCTCTTCTCTACCCATTCTCCATTTTCAAGTAACCCAACGTCCAAGCTTCCCATGGAGAAGCTAGTGTGGCCCACCTCCCTATCACCCAATCCAACCGTCCAATGTCCATCATCCTCCATTAAGATCGAAGCTAAGGAGTTTGGCGTTCCATCGGACCAAGAAGAAGGCCGATTGGTGGGTGTTCATCGTCTCAGTTTTTATTTAGGGCCTACTTGTAATGGGACCCACTTGATGTATGCATTGTATTTAGAGGGACCCATAGTGGCGGGATCCCTCCCATCTTCATGATTTCTCTCTCTCTCTCTCTCTCTCTCTCTCTCTCTCTCTCTCTGTCTCCCTCTCTCTCTCTCCCTCCCTCCCTTTTTTTTTGTGATGATTGTGTGGCCCACTTGATTTATGTGTTTCATCATACTATCCATCTGTTTGGACATGGACCCCACCATGGCAGCATGTGGGGCTCACCTTGCATCGGCATGTGTATCCTCACCGTCCAGGGATCGGATAGTGAAAAGTGGATTGGCTGGGCTACCACACACCAGCTACTAGTTGCTGTATTGACGAGCAGCAAGTTCGGTGGGTCCCTTCGATCCACGCCGTCTGTCCAACTGGCTGGCCCCCACCGTGATGCTTGTATCTGCACCGTCCATCTGGACGGTGCTGCGAGGACCACATAATGATGTATGTATTTTATCCACCCGTCCACTGGCTAGAATGGTGGACCCCACCATGAAATATGTTTTTATCCAAACCGTTCATCTGCTGCTGCCTAGCAGCTAGAGTTGCTCCAACGTCCACAGATCAGTGGGTGCTGATCACGAGGTATGTGTTATTTCCATACCTTTCATCCGTGTGGGACCACCATGATGTGGGATTTGATCCACACCATCCACAGTGTGGACCCACCTTTGTGTACGTGTACATCCAGACCGTCCGTAGTCTGGACACTAGACTCTAGCATATATATATATATAATATGGTGGGTCCCACGTGGGACCCACCTACCTTAGGGTGGATTGGTTGGTGTATTCCATAGCAGTTATATAGCTGGCTGTATTGACGTCAGCAGGGCCTTTGGGCCCTGTCATGATGTATGCATTAGATCCATACCGTTCAGCCATTTGAAGAGCTCATGGCTCGTGTGGGACCACCCTGCACGTCTGCTAGGGGTGGGGCCCACCTTGATGTTGTATCAGACCGTCCATCCAGACAGTGGGGTTCCACACAGCTCAAGGCTGCTGGTCTTAATCCAATAACACTAGTGGGGCTAGTCGTGATGCATGGGCTCCATCTGCATTGTCCGTGCAGTGGACCACACCATGATATATGTGTTTTATCTCCACCGTCCAGATTGCTGGATGGTGGGGCTACACCATAATGTAAGTGTTTCATCTGTGCTATTCATCCAATTGGTAAACTCGTTCTAAGGCTTGAGACAAAAAATGGAGCAAATTCAAATATCTGGTGGGCCACGCACGTACGTGGACCCCATCCTTGACATATGTGATACATCCAAACCGTCAATCCATCTGGCTGTTCAGATGGTGGAACCCACCATGATTTACGTATTTTACTAGCATTGTCCAACGCAGGGACTGGACGGTGGGCCCTGGCAATGATGCGTGTGTTTTATCAATGTTGTTCATCTATGGACCACCATGATATATGTACTTCATCCCATCGTCCATCTGGACGGTGGGGACCACCGTTTTCAGTCGCTATGTGGACGACATCAAGCTTTGAGGGCCTGATCATGAGGCATGTATTGTATCCATACCGTCCATAGAGATCGTTTTATGGCACTTCAGAGAAATTGAGATAAATATAAATTTTAGTGGGACCCACCTTGATGTATCTGTTTCTACCCACGCCGTCCGTGTACGGACGTGGGACTTCATGATGTATGTGCTTTTCCCAAGCCATCCATGGGCTGGGATGTGGAGCCCATATGATGTATATCCACACCATCCATTCATTGGACGAGTGGGGTCCACCGTGAGGTATGTAATCCATGCTGTCCAATCATGGGATCGGCCATGATGTAAGTGTTTCATCCACGCCATCTGTCCATGTTGCCAGACGTGTAAGGCTAACTTGTTGTATGTATAGGGCCCACTTGTTGTGTATTTGAGGCCCATGTGATGGGGCTCACCTGTTGTGTATTTATGGCCCTTTTTGGCGTGGCTCATTGAGTTGTATATCAGGCCCAATGTGATGTTTTTGTAGCCCATATGATGAGGCCCATTGTGATATATTTCTGGCCCATGCGACGCGGCCCAAGTGATGTATATGAGGCCCATTTGGTGAGGCCCACTTGCTGTAATTGAGGCCCATGAGTTGCGGCCCATTGTGATGTACTGAGGTCCATGGGTCATGGCCCATTGAGATGTATTAATGGCCCATGTACAGGGCCCACATGTCATGTATTTGAAGCCCGTGCGATGAGGTCCATGTGATGTATATAAGGCCCATATGCAGGGGCCACCAATTGTGTATTTGGCGAGGCCGATCGTTATGTATTTGTGGCTCGTTTAGTGAGGCCCATTGTGACGTATTCGAGTCCTAGATGGTGAGGCCCACTGAGATGTATTTTCAGCCCATTTGGTAAAGCCCATTGAGATGTATTTTCGACCCATATGTCGTGGCCCATTGCGACATATTTTTGGCCCGTATAAGCGGCCCATAGTGATGTGTATTAGGCCCACGTGATGTGGCCCATAGTGATGTGTATTAGGCCCACGTGATATGACCCCTAGTAATGAGTGTTAGGCCCATGTGATGCAGCCCATAATGATGTGTATTAGGCCCGTTTGAGCGGCCCATAGTGATGTGTGTTAGACCCATGTGAGCGGCCCATAGTGGTGTGTGTTCGGCCCATGTGAGGTAGTCCATAGTGATATGTATTAGGCGCATGTGAGCAGCCCATAGTGGTGTGTGTTAAGGCCATGTGAGGTGGCCTATAGTGATGTGTATTAGGCCCATGCTAGCAGCCCACAGTGGTGTGTGTTAGGCCCACGTGATGCGGCCCATAGTGGTGTGTGTTAAGCCCATAGTGATGAGTGTTAGGCCCATATGATGAGGCTCGATGTGATGTATAAGGCCCATGCGATGCGGTCCGCTTGATGTATGAGACCCTTGTGTAAGGCCCTTTGAGATTGTATGTGGCCTATTGTGATTGTACGTGACCCATTATGATTGTATGTAGCCCATTGTGATTGTAGGTGGCCCATTGAGATTTGTAGGTGGCCCATTATGATTGTATGTGGCCCATTGTGATTGTAGGTGGCCCATTGAGACTTATATGTGGCCCATTGTGATTGTATGTGGCCCATTGTGATTGCATGTGACCCATTGAGATTGTATGGGGCCCGTTGTGATGTAATTGTGGTCATTGATGAGGCCCGATGTGATGTATTTATGACCCAGTGTGATGTATATTCAGCTCTTGTGTGAAGCCATGGGCCCACTATACGTTTAGCTATATGTGGGCCACTCCTTGGGAGTAATGTTGGTTAAATGTCCACATTGATGGACAATGATGGTTAAATGTCTTCATTGTGACCTTTCCTTAGGCTCTTTGATAGGCTGATTATCGATACCGATTATGAGTATGTGATAGCATAACATCATGATACATGCCCATATATACGCATTATGTAACAACTTGTACTTTTCAGTACTCGAGTGTTACCATATAACTAAACTTAACATAAATACAAGCCAGGTTTAAGTAAACATTCACATTCATCCTAGTTTAAATCTGACCGTTGAAAGTAGTTCGCACCTATGTATCAAGCTATCCATCAGTTAATCTTCGAGACAAACCATCATGTCATTAGCGCAACCCATCGATAGGACTTCGATCACCTCGATAGACGAATCAAACTACCCTGTGATATTTAACAAGTATATAATCATTTATTTATTTATTATATTATAAACGTTACACAAACATAGAAAAAAATTATTATAGATGAATTTTTATAATTTAATTGTCATATAGAAATGTACAAAAATGTATTGTAATAGAGTGACACTTACATATTTAATGTATATAAAATATTAGGAAAATAATATTATATTAACTAAACATGATGGATAATAATTTTACTATATATAATTGAATTATAAATGCTAATGTAGTATTAAATATCTTTTATAAATATGTATAAAAAAATCATTAGACATTTGAAAATTGTATATTATTAACAATGTGATTTTAAATATGATATTGTACAATTTTCGATTCATATATATGTATAATACGATAATGTATATTATGAATTTTATATTAAGAAATATGTGATCAATGACATGTATATAGTAGTATGTTAATATTTAAAATTATATATATATATATATATATATATATATATATATATATATATATATATATGAGATTTTAAACATTGTAATTATAATTAATATACAAAAATAATAAAAATTATATTAATACTAGTATTGGTTAGTAACAGATGATTGAAAGCCTTACAAATGGCCCATTAGGACCTTTTAACCGTTGATGACTGAGTTCAAGATGACCTGACGGTCCAATCGATGTGAATCTATAAATAGGACCCAAAATCAAGATGTGGGGCCTACCTAAACTTTAGATCTGCTTGATATTTGACTAAAGGCCCTAAGTGGACCCCTAGAGCGTAATGGACGGAGTAGATTTCATCCAAACATCATTGTGCATCCCATTTTGTTGATCGCGTGTGTACAAAATACGTGCACTCGCCGTGCACTGGATAGGAACGCCCGGTCAAATCGGACGCGGATTTCCTGCGAAGTTCCAGCGCAAGAATTCGGGGTGGGGTCTACTGCGATTTTTTTAGAAATCAAATCCGTCCATCCGTTTTTCGACCTCATTTTAAGTTATTCGACAAAAAATGAGAAGGATCCAAAACTCAAGTGGGCCATAGGAGATGAAACAGTGGGGAAGGGATTGCCCACCGTTGAAACTTTCCTAAGCTCCACCTTGCTGTTTATATGCCACCTAAACCGTTTATAAGGTTATTTTCACTCAGATAAAGTGAAAACACCATAAACGTGTACTGTTAAATGTTTCAACGGTGGTCACTAAATGTTCACTTTTTTACTCTTGTGTGGCCAACTTGAGTTGTGGATCCTCCTAATTTTTGGTCTCACGTTATAAAATGAGCTTCAAAAACGGATAAAAGGATTGGATTTCTCATAAACATCTAAGTGGGCCCCACACAGAAATCTTGCGCAGGAACTTCCTGCGAAAGGCTTTCGCAGGAAATCCGCGTCCGGTCAAATCGCCTCTGATCGAGTGTTCCCTTTCGCAGGAAATCCGCGTCCGGTCAAATCGCCTCTGATCGAGTGTTTCTCCAAAAGGGGAACACTCCCCCTCTCTCTTTGGTTTTCATAGTATACGGACGAGCGTCCGTTCGGGTGTCTGGTGGCCCATCAAATGAAACCGGATCGCTGATCCAAACCGTCCATACGATCCAGCTAGTAGAGCTGACCAAAATAAAGTAGGCGTCATTTGTAGGCAGGATAGCCTGTGCACACAGTTTACGGTGCAAACAGACCCTACAAAACCAACATTTCCGAAAATGGAACGTATCCTTGCTGCTAAGCTGGCAATCCATGTAAGCTCCTCTCCTTGCATCTCCACCGTTCAAACCGGAGTGATCTTGATTGTTCAAGGCAAGGTTTTTAGAAAAGAAAGGGAAGGAAAGAGGGAGAGTAGCCACTTTTGCTCAAACCCACCGACCCATCCTCCTTGAAGCTTCAATGAAGCTTGTCTACAAGTTTTCTAGAGCCCCTACGGACCTTCTGCAAGAGGCGGATTGGAGGAAAACTGTCCGGGCGAGATTCCACCATTGACGGCCATGTGATCTCCACCAAACCGCTGCGCTCGCTCGAACTCAGTTAAACCGAGTCTCGAGCTTGTTAGGCACGTCAGAAAAGGAAGAAGGATGGAAAGGAAGAAAAAAAAAAGAAGAAGAAAGAAGGAAGGAAAACGGAAAGAAAGAAGAAAGGATCAGAAAGAGCGAGGGAAGGAAAGTGGAAGAAGGAAAATGGAGATGGCACTGCTGCTGTTGCCGCTGCCGTTACCGCACCACACACGTCGCTGCGGGCCGCACCTGAGAAACATCTCAGTGGGCCACGCCCTGCTCTGGCGCTGTGGGCCTGTGTCCAGACCTTGCACGTTGCAGGTGGACCTCATCCCAGTCCGTGCAGTGGGCCGCACAACACTAAGGCTGTGGGCCTCGCCGAATGCAGCCCTGCCACTCAAGCTGGTGGGCCGGACGCTGCCAGTTGGTGGGCCAGACCATCAGTCCATCATACATCACAGTAGTATGGTCACCTGGGTTATGGATCTGTCTAAATCTTTGGCTTCTGTCCTATTTCGATCATCAGAAACTGATGTGCGGTGTAGATCTCTCACTGGAATCCCCGTGGGACATAGCTTCCGACCATAGGGACTTCACGTGGGCCCGTACAAGATCTGTACAACAATCTGGATGGCCAGGTGGGACCCACTATGGAGAGATCACATCCAACCATTCACATTCGTAGCTATAACCTTATCCATCTGATCTTGGCGCACTGATTAATCCGTTTTCTTTTTCCAGCACCAATTGGACGGTCGCGCTCGATATGGTCCACATCCAGTGAGCCCGTATTGGGTTTTATCTTATCAACAGACCAGAATGGGTCATTATCGATCATGCTTGCGCAGCATATTATTATGCCTCAGTTCCTTTGTATGACACGTACTCTTGGGCCAGGTGCTGTTAGGTATGTTGCAAATCATGCTAATGAACAGACTACATTTTGTGTACCGCAAACATTGAACATTTTGTTGAGCTTCTTATATGAGATGCCATTTGTACGGATGGTAGTGGTAGTCGGTGGTGTTGATGAGCATATGCCATCACTCCCATCTGCAAGGGATGCCGAGTCGGGTGAGTCCATCCAAGTCCAAATGTTGTGGACTTGCATTTGGTGACGGAAGAAAAATGGAAGGAAAGAAATAAAGAAATAGACGTATAGTAAGAAGAAGGAAGAGGGGAAATCTGAGTGAGTGAGTGACAGAAAGGGAGTCTTAAGTGGTGGGGTCGCTGACTCGGCGGTCTTCGTCGAGTGTATCTGGGTCGAGTCCAGGGCCTGCTGGATGACCTCTCTACATAAGAAGAAGAAAGTGAGAGTGGGAGGAGAGATAGTGAAGGAGAGAGAGTAAGGTGCAGGGGTGTGCTTGGGCCTGGCCCGCTGGACTCAAATCAAGTCACCGAGGTGAGAATTTTTATTCCTTTTCATTAGTTAGATTCATCATTAGATGTTTTTGTTATCAATAATACCATTATTATTTTCAAATTGTTATAACGATTAATGATATTGATTAGAAAATTATAATTAACATTTTAATGTAATAATTGGTGTTGTTGCCATTTAGCCATTATTAGGTTATTATTTTTATTTGTAATATTATTAAATATCATTATTTTTACTATTGTTAGGAATTATTATTGGATACAATTAATTGTACTACTTGGTTGTCAGTACTAGATATTAACACCTATAATTATTAATGTTATTCATATTTTGCTAGTAGTAGACTTTTGGTTATAAGATTAGCATTTTAGTATTAACTGATGGTTATTATTTATTATTACTTCATTCCTAATGTTATTATGAATTAATTACATTTCAAACTCTATAACAACCCTAAAGTTAAATTAGTGGATAAAGACCTTGGATCTAAGTAACCTAAACCATAGGCTATGAAGGCGAGTTAACGAAACATCACCTATGATCCTAACCATAGGTAGTTTGTAAAATATGGATCTAACCATAGAACTTACAATTTGTGATAGGATCCAAGTTTAAGGGCGTGAGCTCTTTCTAATAACATTGGAAGGCGAGTTAACGAATAAGGTGATGATTCTTCCCCTTGAGTTTTCTATCTTTTTATTAGTTTAAGTTATAGTTTGTATTTCAATTTATAATTGATACCTCCCTTTTATAATCACATGTGTTAGCTAGTGAAAATTGAATGCCTATATTACATGCTTAATGTTCATCCTGTATATTTCTTCATGCTTGTGGATTATTCGTGGATTGCTTATGGAATTTAAACTTGTACATTACTGGAAAACCCCTACCTATAAATGTACACCCATACTTGGGATGTAACTCCACTAGTTGTGATTGTAATGGACCTTCGTCTTAGTGGTTATTGAATAGTGGTTTAAATTGACCATTGATGTGGGCCTACCATCCAGGGTTGTCGTGTCCAATGGTTTTCAAGGATGGTCTTTTATCGCATGGTTTTGACACTCGTCCTATGCTGCCTATTTTGATAATTGTCCTATGTGACTTGTTTTGATATCATCCTATGTGGCTTTTTCTTGATATTTTTTCTATATGAGTTCGATGTTTTGTATTGTGCAACCATGCGATGGTAAGCTTCATATACAACAATATGATTGGTTAGTAGTCGATGAGTTTCCATTAAACATCCTAAGATGGTAGTCTCATGGGCTGGGGATGGTGGTCATGGGACACTATGCACGAGCTGTTGGCCTACGCTAGGCCAAGAGCTCCTCATAGTGACCGTGAGCTTAATTAAATTGACTGAGTGTAATTGGATTAATAACGAATTGACTAATCATGCATATATGACACAAACCAGCATCTATTGCTATCGTACGTGATGTGCGTATTGTTCTAACTTGATGATTTTTCTTAAGTTCGATGATTGCATGGGTGACGAGCCCACTGTCCGCACGGATGAGCATCCCCGGGGCGATGATTGCATTCACGCATCTATGCATCTAATAAGACCTGCATCATATATTGTTTTGTATGCTTTGTTTTATAACTATACTTACTTAATTTTGCGGTGTGTAATCTTGAGGAGAATTCACACTGAGTTGACCACTCATCCATCAAATATATAGCTGTATAGGTAGCACAGGTGGCCTAATTAAGTTTTAGGTTTAGACTGATGAAGAGCAAAGTACCACTGTTGAAGATGCATGATTGTATTGTCAAGAATTGCTACATGGTTTTATAGTTTCAGATTTGTTATATTTTGCTTGCGTTACATGCAACATCATTTCATTTGTAATTGTAAGTTTGAAACATTTATTTGTATAAGTCATTATGGACAACCTCTTGTACATTCTAAATAAAATACAAATTTTCCATTATGTTGACTTGTTCATTCTATGCTTATCTGTTAACTTTGATGAAAAAAATTTATATACAAAAATTGACTCTTTATAGGTTAACACTCGATTTTTGAGAAACGGGTCACATACTTGGGTTTTTAAAAGTCGGACATTATACATCATCTACATGTTTGTTATGAGATATAGTTGGCTATTGCATACGCCATTAGACAAGTTGTTTATAGGACTCCCTGATAGGCGGAATTGGCCCACATGAGCACGCGGTATGCGTAAGATTGATGCATGATTGAATTATGTGACTCATACATCTCGCATTTGTGTGATATGACCACCATACGCCCTAGTGACATCAGGGCCGTAGCCTCCACAAGCATATCGTGATGGCCAGATGGGACATTGAAAATCTATTCTATATGGGGTGTTATAGATATCCTTGGATGAAATTTTCTAAACCCTCTTGGTTCCAAAGGTTGCTCCAACATTTAGACCAAGTGGATGCATGAACGCATGAGAGTCGTATACCGTTAGGTTGCGTCTCTCTCTGTGTCGTGGTCAGTTGGAAGGGGGTGCGGCCTTACCTGCCTAAGAGGAGGGGGCAAAGCTAGACTGAGTTTGACCAGCTCGAGGAATGAGTCCGTTATCGACAAGCTCGACCCGATATTGGTAGGCGGATAGTGAGGTCTCTTCCACTCACCTTATTGCGTGCGATGAGGCGACAATCTGATTTAGAGTGTACTAGACCCCGATGATTTTCCAGAGAAGAACCGTACTAATATGTGGACTTATTGAGTAAGAGTTGTATACTCATTCATTCACTATCCACTCGGGCTGGTGGTGCACAACTAATTGTTGTGTACCTTCATAATGACAAGGATTCGGTTGGGGCACCAACTAACCTGAGATCAGGAATCTACTACATTGAGTCGGGCTATCCAAATTTAGGTATGAGACTGGTTTGGATAAAAGTTTCTTGTGATGGACCCCATAGCTTGCAATATTATGTATTATCATCTCGAATTTACTCCAGCTTGGTCATTTCATTTGTACCACAAATTGCATTGCACCCGCATCATTTAACCTTTTGGGTTGCTATGTTTCTGCATTTATATGGCCTAGATGAGGTTGACAGTATTCGTGGATTTATCAGGATTTGCATATTGCATTGTATCCTCACTATATGATATTTGGTTTACTATGTCTCCACATTGCATAGTAGATCTATATTTCTTCCTTAGTATATGATATTGGCTTATTATGTTTTGTATTGCATAACTTAGATAAGACTGATGATATTTATGGACTTATTAACATATTTCTGCATTACTCTGATATTATACGATTTATGAATTGCCAGTATTTCCGCTTACTTTGATATTTGCGTGCTTGACACTTAGCTTGCGCACACACTTTCACCACCCTCTAAGCTTTCTATAAGCTTATGCACGATAAATGCGTGTAGGTGGCGTTAGGTTGCAGCGGCATTGAGCTTGGAGCGTGCAACGATTTTCAGGGGCTTTGATTTTCGATATATGTGTATTTTCCTTTTAACACTTTATTCAAATGTTTATATTAGTAGATATGTAATGATGATGTTGCCTTTATGATTTGGGTAAACTTGTAGTTATGCTTCTTACAAGATAAATGTACGTTGAAAAATTCTCCTTGAGGATCCCAGGATCGAAATTTGGCGTATGTGTGCTGAGAGCTGAGAATGGAGTACTACAGAAGCTGTCATTACTGGATTCGACGATTGGGATTCCTGTGAGTCCGTCTCCAGATTTGGGGCGTGACACTACACCACCGTTCTTAAATGCTTCAGGAACGGTTTAAAACCATTCTTAAGTGAGGCGTCGCAAAAAGTAAAAAAACGGTTCAGAACCGTTTTGGGTACTATTTCAAATTTTACAGACGGAATTTTAGGAACAGTTTTAAACTGTTCTAGTGCCAACGGTCATATTTGGGAACAATATTTTTCCTTATTTCGGAACGATTTTAAACTAAAAAACCTGCTGTAAAAAATAAAATAAATAAATATATTTAAAGCCATATTCATTTAAGAATTAAAAGATATTAAAAACAACCATGATGTAATCTGAAACAGTATTTATCTGACTTGCAAACCTGATAGTAAAAACTAAAATCTGCAATGGAAGACTTCAAAATAAAAAGACATAATTCAATCAAAGTCCGTCAAGAAGACAGAGCTCCACCATCTTTTGTTGCAGAACATTTGTATGAAAGAGTCACTTTATGTTTGTCAAGTACCTACATTAAATAACCGAATAAAAAATAAAAAATAAAAAAAAAAACTTTTGAGCATTACAACTTCCTCTATTCAATGGAAATTGGTAACAAAGTAACCACATATGCTAAAATAATACCTTCACATGGTAATGCTATTTCTTCAATGCATTACCAAATTCAGTCCTTGGACAACTAGATCTTCAACAGCTTGCATGTATTCATCAAGAACATTTACATGTATTCATCAAGAACATTTGTATAAAATGTCTTCCTCGCTTTATTTGTATCTTATGACCTAATACTTTCTCCAAAATGATCAGGCTGGGGCTTTGATGACATCCTTGCAATCAAAGCCTCTACAATCTTTTAAATTCAACACAAAAAGAACACTTTGGAAACCAAAATCATTGAAGGATGACCAAAAGTAATTGGAAAATGAAAACCCCAAAGTATCTGTAGATAGAGTTTTCCATTCACATGCAACTGGTTGTAGGTGATCATTCCTTATTCCTCATAGAAAAATGGATTCTCTAGAAAGAAAAAATAATTAAAATCTTTTGATACTTAACATAGCTAATTTTAAAGTCATGAAGGATTTGTACAATCTAGAAAAAGCTACAGAGCATAATAAAAGAACTTGCAATTTCTGGTTTGTAAGTTCTAGTTGATGTTGTAGAGGAGCGTCTTGTAAAAGAAGATCAAAATCACATGCCATATTTGTCGGATCTTGAACAAGATAAAAATTTAGGAAAAGATATCAACATACCTCAAAGTAAATTTGTTTTTGCAGTCAAACTTTTCCAACTCTATAGAGGATTTTCCAGTATATTCGGTGTATCTATCTATTTCAGCCTTTAAGGTATGCACCTTTAAGGTCTGCACCTGTGCTAGTTGGAGATCGTGATTCTCTCTTACTTGATGCAACTCTCTTCCGAATAAGCATAAATGAAACATTGATGCCTGCAACAGCAAATGGGTATTCCCACATGACTTGCTTCCCTTCAAGTTTGAACAATAACCTTTGAAAAGAAGCCTTCATTTTGAGTTTGCATAAAATTAGTAATAAATCAACAATGCAAAAATCTGACAGCAAAGTCAGCTTAAAATAAAATAACATGATGACAAAAGTAGCATGCTAGTGAGAAATCAATTACAAAGGCGAAGGAACAAATCTGGTCTGGCTTACTGGATAAGTCCTGGCAAAAAATAATAGATTCTCAAGTGAGATGTACCCACAGCCCTCGAGAAAAGGAAAATCCTCATAATGTTGCACAATTTTTCTGTGAAAGGATGCATGAGTTGTCCAAACAAATAAGGTATAAATGCATGGGAGAAAGAGAAGAGTAGGGCTTGGTCCAACAGATTGGGTCATCAAAATCGAGATTAGAGCTTAATCCTAATTCTGCAGGATCCCTATCCAGAAGGACTTTCAATTTCATGTGGAAAAAAAAAAATTCAGTTCAAGTTAAGAGCAAACCATAAATGATACAAAATCTACTTGTTTCTTGGACAACACAAGTATACAAGGAAAAGTCTAACAAGAACATTAAAAAAATAAAGGACATCAAAAAAATAAACATGAATTATATTTCAACTGCAGAAACATGAAAAAAAAACACTAATACAAATACTAAAAGAAGTCGGATATAAAAGAATCACAATTTCTCAACAAGGAAATATCTAGCAAATTAAGGATCGGAAGAATCTTACTATTCGGAAAGACATGGCTGCAAATCAATAGCAGAAGGAAATGGAGAAGAGAAAAAGAGAAACTACTGTTTAAAAAGATATTTTGAAACAAATAGACAATATCTGCAATGCAAAGGGCTGGTTTAGAGAGGCCTTCATAAGCTGAAAAAAATTTGAATCTAGGTGGATTAGTATCATCCAATCAGTCTTATTTTTACATGGTACCCCTTGAAATGTGTTCTAAACTCAATGAACAGTTTAGATCATTCTGTTGAACTGGACAAATTACATGATGCAACTAGGAAAACTATAATTCACCGGTTTTGTTGTGGCCATCAGTGATGTGGGGAGACTCCCAGTTCAGATGGTCTAGATAGCTCTGTATCAGTTCCATGTGCGAGGTTGATGAGTCACTACCATTTTTTAAGTTGTGCAAAACTAACAGAGTCATTTGCCCTATCAAGACTCGTGAATAGATGATGGTCAAATGGAACAAAGGATACTTGGAAATCAGTTTTTTTTTTTTTTTTTGCAAAACCAATAGGGGAGTCTGCCCCCTCAAGACTTATGCACATACAAGGAAGAAAGAATACTCGGAAACTGACAGCAGTTCTTGGAAATTCACAGCTTCAATAAACTGTTAAAAAGTAGGGAAAAAATTCCAGCAAAAGGAGTACTATTCCATAATTGAAAAACGCTTCAGAAGTATACTCCAGTTTGATAAAGCTGGGTTTCTTGCTCCTTCCCATCATTAGACCATTAAAACTAAAAAAAATACAAATCACTAGTCCATTCCTTAGATTCAAACTTTACCATCCTCCCTCTCTCATTTCTTTTTTGAAATGAAAAGATCTAACCATCTTCTAAAACTGAAACTCGTTAAACATGAAATTGAACACCTGCTAAATCTAGATTTTAACCCTATTACAGCACAAACACAACAATCCGAACAAACTTTCATAGCTTTTACCAACAAAACTTTCTAAATGCAATTGCTTTCCAATTGCTGTTAAGAATGACAGAACTAAAAGTTACAAAGTACAGTGCCCCCTACTTCTCATCACAGTCTTCTACTAATCAAACAGATGTTATCACACAATTCTTGCCCTCATACATGATCTCGAGCTTATGCAAATAGGATGTTTTTTAAAGTTATGTGAAAAGGATGTTTGGATAAGCTTCAAATGAAACTAAAGGACGTTCGATAAGCTTCAAATGAAACAAAAGGTTTGTGAGAGGAAGTTGATTAGCTGCAGAGAGACTTTCCATGCTGTCACTTCAATGGCCAATCCATCCCGGCTCAAGTCAAGAAAGCATGGAATTAATTCTCATTTTCTCAGCTGGGTTTTCTCTGATACAAACCAGCTACCAGAAGCCAAGCTCTACAGCTGTCGAAATTCAGTTCCTTGAAGAGTTTCCTCCCTTACATATATTATCCTCCATTTACTGCTCTAGATAAAAGTCCACAAAGGCCGAAAGCTATTGAATTTTCAAACCCAATTCCATCTTTGGATTGGAAATCTGGTCTTGCTCAATGGATTTTACTAACAATGACTAACAGCAATGCTCAACAATGACTAACATGACTAACAGCAGTGCTCAACAAGAGAGGGACCTAATTTCAAAAAATATCACTTACTAATTTTCCATAACTTTAAGAAAAAAATGCAGTCATCCAACCACATACAACCATGTGGGCCGACTCATGGGTAGAGCAAAAAAAAATGGGACTCAAATGTGATCCACACAAAACATTCCTTGTTGAGACATTTCATCAAACATGAGATTATCTACAATGGATTTTTCACTTTTTACAAGTGAGGCCATTGTTCAGTGATCTAAATTCTGATATTATATATGATCCATGCACCAAAAATATGAAAAAAGGGGCCCAACTTGTATAAAATGAAAAGAAAAAAAAATTAATAGTAACTGGTAATTTACTAACAAACTGGAGATTGGCAAGGAACATAATCAAAAGACTTAATCAAAACCCTCAATTCAAAAGGCCCAAATTAGATGCATCGAGTCAAGAGCACCTAATCAATTGTCCATATATAAAAAATCCCGGATCAAATGTACCTTGATGATTTGGGCTATGATTAGAAGCACGGTGTACTGCAGAAACATTAAAAAAAGAATACCACCCATCAGAACAAATCAGATTTCAAAATTTCAACACCAATTCGCAGTAGAACATCAGAGCAGATATCAGAACCACAAATGTCTGATTCAAACGAAAAGACGTACGAATTTGCATAGACATAAAACAATCGGGATTAAGCATGTGTGTTTCCCAAATGCATGAGAAATTTCAGATAGGTGAAAGCGTAATCTCAAAGGCACAGCAGAATATGAAGAAGTCATTGCAAATTTTCCAAGAATCCTTCAGATCAATAACCTTTAAAAAAAAAACCTACAATCTCTAGATTAATTCAGAATAACTGAAGAACTAAAACTCACAGAAGTAGAACATTTACAGAAACCTAGAAAAATAAGAAAAAGGAAAGAAAACAGAGAAAAGTATCTTTAATAACATTTGAGGCGATGGTGAAACTGACCTGTAACACCGGATAGAAAAGTAACATTTAAATGTCCAACACCAACATATGATGCACTTAAACCCCGCCAGCATTAGGAAATCACCTTACCTTGAATAATGCCGTCTTCGAAGTGAAGCTGAATCATAGCTGAGGCTACGGGAGCAGGATATTGCATAACGTGGTGGAGAGAAAACAGAGTCTGGGGACCGCCGGTAATCATAAGCTCACCCCTCACAGAAGCACATTAGACCCATCAAGAAATAATTCACATAGGGTGCACATAGCTTCCATGCACACACAGTGCTTCCATGTGTTTGATATGCACCTATTTAACCTCATAGGGTCTGCAGTCAAGTCAGATATTTTGTTGAAGGCCTCATCCAAGTGAACATTGGATGCCATTTGGTAAATGCTACCACCAGCCCTAAAACTTGTAAGATTGACAATCAATCCACACCCACCAATTGGTATTCCACCAATAGGATGGGTCATGGGATTGATAAAAAAATTAAAAATTAATAACTCTACAGCATAGGCTTCCTCAGTCATTCATTCTGCACTCTTTTTTTTTTTTTTTTTTTCTGGACAGTAGTTCTAGTTTTGGTTATTTTTACCATTAAAAATGGCTGCTGATTGAATGGTTACGAATTTCCAGCTCAAAATAGGACTGACGGATCAAAGAGGTAGCAGCTCAATAACTGGGCAGTCCTGGTTTATAGGTTCACAAATACTGGTTTCTAGGTTTTGAAACTTGGAACCATCACTGATCCGTGCCTCATGCACAACAACCCCTACATCTCACTAATCACTATCATTGCTCCATTGCCTTGCTCCAGTTCACAAGCAAGTCAGTTGGCAACACTCAACAGTGCCTCTACCAGCCTAGGCAACATAGCAGAAAAGGTAAAAGATTGTCACTCAGTGTGCAACAAGAGTCAGTGTGCAGTGCGCAGTGTGCACGAATCTCTCTCACCATGAAAAAATGTTGCACCTATCTCCTACCATCGAATAATGGTGAGTGAGGATTCTTGAAACAAGTTTCAATAGGGAGATTCCTGCCCACCATTACTGGCCGGAGATCATGGTCACCCCATCGGTTCTCAACTGTGCATGCTCGAGTCATGCTCAACAGAAAAAGGAACAAAATCTACAAAGAACCCAACAGCCAATCCCACAAGAAAACAAGCACATTTTGAGGATGATGGGACATGCCCTATGATCATCGAAAATAACACCACAATTGCAAATCAGAAATTATTAAATTGCAATGAGAAAATATAAAAGATGATTAGTTATCTAGGAGTGGGAATAAATAGAACTAGATGTAGAATGCTAACAGAATTGAATTGTGCTAGAACATAGATCTTCGATATGTTATTTCTAATAGGAATATTGATCACAATGCAATTCTTGAGATTCCATAAAAGGCCATCTTTTTCATAGCCAACAATCATGGCCACCTAAGACCTATCACTTGCCGTGAAAGAGAAAAAGCCTTCAATTCATTTTAAAAAAATGCAACAAACCCAGTACATCATGAAAAACATATTACACATAAGACAACAAAACAGAACAGATGAACAACAAAACTAAAATACACCATTTCCATTTCTTGGAAGAAGAGGGAAAGTGGGAAAGCATCATGCCACATCATGAAAAGCTAACCCAAAGAACAAGGCATAACCCAAAGAACCTTAAAAGCTGACTGGATGGGGCATCTAAAAGATACTTATTTAAGTTTGATATCCAAACAAATGGGGCATCTAACACATAATTGGCATTCTCTTCATTTTTTTATTTTTATTTTTGTAAATCTGGAATCGTTGCTCTATTGGGCCCCACTTGGATAGATAGCATTCACAATACAGGGCCTACTTTGGTTTTCACATTCATAAACAATTTCCTGATGGTCCACATTCACACACACGTGGCTCTCTGATGAGTGATCCACCTGATTTCTGGACCAGGTCATCTACACATTAGTCAGTCACACCTTACAGTTAGCTTAGATATCCCACATGTGCTAGACGCAGCCACAAGTAGTGATGTTTATGGAATTCTCCTATTTAGTGCGCTTCCCTTGTGATTGGGTAAGCACCTTTCGTACATATTTTTCTCTAAGGCAATGAGTGCAGACATTGAGAAAATACCTGCAGGAGGTGTTGCAAATTCAGATGCAACAATAATGTCAGCCAAGGAACAAAGTTTCCTAAATCTTTCCTCACATCAGACTCAAAAAGCAGTCACCAAGGGTATCATTTCATACCTTCAAAATCAAAGCTTCATCAATGGAAGTATAAGAGCTCTCTGATTCCACTGCCGGAGCTGACAAAACATAATAATTACAGAAATTTTAGTACAATTTTAAATCAGAGCCAAAATTCATCAGCAGAAATGAAAGAGGTACCCAATTCCTACTAAGCTGCTGCAAAAATAGATGTCAATGAATAGAAAAGAGGACTTTCAAGCTATAATAAAATTTCCATATGACTTCTGCAGTCAACATCTGCACCGGAATGATGCGTTAATTACTTAGGTAAATAATTATTACCCATTTACAAGGTAATTACCTGCGAGATGAAAAATCAAATAGGTCCTAAGAGATTCTCTAACAAATACTTGAAGATGATATGGATTTCCTACAAATTGAACTGGTGACTTGCCAATGTACTCTCTACAACCACTTACATCACTGACCGGCAAATTGGTTTCTCCACCTGTCCAATCAGTGAAAATTGTCTACCATGGCACATCTATGGTCCAAACAGATTATTGGTTCCAATCTCAAACTACTGTCTCACGTGCCCAAATTTTCTACAATGAACAGGAGTATTAAGCCGGTGCTGCCTACAGGTTTGATTTCCAACCGTTACATAAGTGTAAGTCATCATAATAGAAAGAAATGCCATATTCTGTTCAACCCATTGTTGGGGGTCCGTGAGGCTCACATTTCAGTAGTCTTAAGCCATTCATATATGCCAGCTCTATCATGGGTGGGTCATGCTCCGATATCCCCACATCGAATGATCCTACCGATCCAATGGGTGGCTCGTGAATGAACAACTACAACCAAGGTCCACATCTGATGAGGCCTCAATCCGATGGTTAGGATCATCAGATGTAAGAGAACTTTGGAATCTCCCTAATCCAAGACCTAACTCAATGCATAAGCCGTTCCGATCATTAAAACAAGTACCAAACTTGTACAGCTCGTCAAACCGAGCAACTTGCTCGGTTGAACATCATACACTTCCTCAAGAGGAACTCCTACCAAAAATATCAATTCCAAATACAAAGCATGACAAGACAACAAAAATGCATTGGAAACAATCTGAATGCGGCAAATCTTGGAAACTACCGCAATTAAAATCTAGTTCTAAGAAAAAATCTAAAATTTATGATGATTCAAAACTACTGCAATCAAATTTGAAGTTCTAATAAGAGTAAATCGGCCATAAAATTCTGGAAATGAATTAAACTAAAGAAAATACACCGCCCCCAACGGGATGCTTATTATACCAGCGGTGTAACACCCTAGTTCTTATAACCTGTGGGCGATCGCTCGAGTAAGAGAACCCGAGTATTACACTACGAAGTAAACAACTTTACATCTAATCACTAGAAAATTTCATGACGTAGAACAAGGCCACTAGCATGTAAACTAGAATATCAAGAGTAACAACAACAAAATTTAATACAAGTAAAGGAAAGGAAAAAAATGGGATCTCACAGTAGGGGATTATTATTATAATTCAAAAAAAATATAAAATTTGAAGTACAAAAGTGAGTAAATCCTAAAATATCAGTTGAGCTCCAACGGCTCAACAACATTCATATAGAGTTCTTCCTCGCCAAACTCCACCTCAGTCGTCTCTGGAATCCCGTCATAGGGGGTCTCCACCTGTCATCAATCCTGTATTTATTTGGTGCAACCGCACTATTGGGTGAGTGAAAACTTAGTGATAATTTTTCGCAAGGATTCATGCATATCATGTCATTCCAAAATAGTTTATATATACTAATCATATTCAATCACAATGAGGATAATATAAACTCGAATCTACATATATGGATGTATGAATGTATGCTCAAGTCACAAATCTAAGGATGTATATCCGGCTGTCAAAATAAGAGGGGTCACTCAAGAAGAACTAGTCACCCGGAAAAAATATTCAAAGATATGCCGAAGGAGAACTAGCCATCCGGAAAAGACCATGCAGGTGAGTGCGCCCAATGATATCTCCTGAAAATAATACACGAGGTATGACCGAGGAGTGTCTAATCCTGAAAAAGTCTCATGAAAAGAAAGAGCGCTCAAAGTGGCACAAATGCACATGCCCTGTGTGTTTAACTAAGTGTTGGAACTTTCAGTAAATCGAATGGAGTGTGGCTTACATCGAGCACTTGGAAAAGCTCATATGTCATGCGTGAATGTCATGTTCCATGATGCTCATGCACATTCCATAGGATTAACAAGGTTGCTTTTATAGACGTTGCCAAAGATCATAAGATATTAAACGTCCAAGCATGATTTCAATCATAGATTCATTCACATTTTTCTAAGTCCAAATGAGGGCTCATAAACATGAAATTTCAAGCATACTAAATTAGTGACAGATTTATTTTAGTTCATAAGAAAGGTGATGTTCCACACCTAACATTCGTTGTACAACTTGTGAGATAAAAGGAATGAAAGCATCATATAACTCTTTTCTACTATAATAAAGCTATGTTCAAAATTGGGCAATTGCTAGGATAACATAGCGAATGCAAAACTATACCAAATTACATAATTATGAATTGTAGAGCTAGAGTAGTAGAAGTTAATACAATATCCCACATTCATAAATTCCAAATAGAAATCTAAAGTATTAAGTTACAATTTGTAACATTCTAATACTATATAGATTAGGTTCAATTTATAACTAGTCTAACATATACAAGGGGTTAATGGAGCAACTCACCATTAGATTAGAAGCAACATATCTAACCTCTTAGTACAACTAATAGAAGTACACATGTACATAAGTAATTTCAAATGGGACATAATGAGCACAATACAATTCTTATAAGATGAAATAAAGCAATAAGATTCAAGACAAGCCTATATGATTATCGTCATCAATTCGAGATTTAAGGAAGCAACATTAACATTTGCATGATTATACGGTCTTCATACTTTTAAGCTTAAGCTATTTTAGAATTCAATAAAATGATGAAGCCATGTGGGATATCCCTCACTATAACATCCTGGATTTTCACTGTTTTGGATTCCTAAAAAATCTTTGAATTTTTTTTAAAAAATTAAATTATAATATCACTTAAATGACCATTAGCACTCAATGTTAGTCTATACAAGGGTGGTACCAGTAAAGAACCACACAAGTCCGATTAATCAACCGTAAGAAACCACCCAATCCGCCCGATCACTTGAACATCAGGTGTAGCCCCATGATTTATTCACATAGGACTAAAATCTAACCGACCCGTCGCTAACTAATCAAGAGAAGTATAACTAAATTAAAGACCTAACCCAAGCAGAGTCAGATAAGGCCCAGATCTTGACTAATAGACCAAATCAACCCCTGTAACATTCCGTTCAACCAGCATAGTGTCCTGCGGTGTCCACGTAGGATTTGCTGCAGGACATTCGTTTAAACTACTCATAGTGAGGTACCGCAAGTAAATTAATCTAGGATTAGCCCAACTGAGTAGACCAGACGGGTCATGATAGGACATAGTACGGGCTGCCAAGACAGATGACCGTTTACACTTAGTAACAGCCTATACGGGCTATATCGCGACGCGGAAAGGTCAAAAAATTATAAAACTTTAGGAAACCATATATCTCACTGGGCTTGTGGTCCAACGCGGACCACTGACTCATTGGACATCCAAAAGTTAATTATTTGAGCCATCCCAACAGCACAGATCAACCCATCTAAGGCCAAAGTTGAAATTTGACACTGATAAATGAAATTGAGATTTCGGGCTTTTCAGCCATTGAATTTCTTCTAAATTTATGGTTAAGGTCTAATGTATTATCCTACGCTCGTCTACAAAATCTGGGACCTGATCGTGGCACGGTAACCGTTGATCACAAATTGGACTTGTACGACCAAACCCCATATCCGATCGTTTCTAAATTTTGCATGGCCCTTCATTGGGCCATGGAGTACCTATCACATAAGTTTCATAGCCAGGGGACCACCAAAAATATCATAAATTTTCAAACAAGTTCTAAACTGCTCGTTGGCGGGCCACTAGTTCCAAAACTATAGATAAATATCCGTCTTACTGGGCTTGACATTCGTAGTAGGAATTGAAACTGTGTACTGCCTAGAACTACTCAACTTGAGCCAAAGGACGAGTGCATGAGAAGCGCAAATATCCTAAAGTAAGGAGCTTGAACTTAAGTGAATTGAGTCGTCTACTCTTATGCAAAGTTGATGATTTCGGACTATCGGTTTATGACCAAACTTCTTATGTGGAGTAAGGATATTTTTCTACTCATATCTGTATAGCCGCAGCCCCGATCGACTATCGGTGACCGTTAAACAGACTTCTAATCATATCTGTCGATCGATGCATCCAAATGGTGGGCCGATCGTATCCATACGTAGATCATCATTAGGTCTAACTATCCTACGGTATATATCAACTTATACACCCCACAGTGGGCCCTAGAGCTTAGAAAATCCCTCATATAGGTCTAGTATAGTGAAAACCTAGCCCTTAGGGCTATTTACACCAAATCTGGCATTATAAAAGGGCCTCATTTGGGCACCCTCTCTCCCCATACGATTTTTTCCTAGAGAAAAAGAGGGAAAGAGAGAAAGAGAGGAGAGAAAAGAGAGAAAGAAGAAGAAAGAAGAGAGGAAGGGAGAGTGAAGAAGGGAGAGAAAGTGGGCTGTAGTTAAAGGTGGGGCTAAGAGAAGTCGATCCTTGTAACTCCTTCCTTCCTCAAGAGATCCCACATCCACCACTAAAAAATTTGAATTTCAATCGATTGGAGAGGTAAGCACTCATCCTTTTTGTAATATTTTGTGTTGAGATAGGATTTGTATGAAATCCAAATATGTAAATGCTTTGCCTTAGGGATTCTAGCCAATTGACCCCAAATTCGAGCTCTTATAGGTCGTTTCTTAAGAACTCAATGATCCATAGGTGCAGACTATTGCTCTTGGGTGGCCTAACACTAATTCTATTATGAGTTTAATGATTTTGCTTGCTTGAATGCTATATTTGAAAAATCTAAAAAAACCCTAGGAGGGGCATATTTTGTTGGGATTGTATGGATTGCATGCTTAGCTCCCTAGTTGGTGTTGTTCTTGCCTTTCACATGATTTTGTGTATGGATGATTACATGCTCATACCTTGTTTGATTTTTCTATATATTGTTGCTTCATAGTATGTATGATGTCATTACTCTTGTGCATATGATTTCTTAAGATGAAGGAAGTGCTTTACTTCCTCACAAACCCACACAACTCATATGTACTTTGTTTCATGATAGTGATAACTTGCTTGTTAGGAATATTTGATTCGTATGATTGAGATGCATGAAAACATGATGTTGATATGTTAGTTGATAACTTGGATAGTTGGCATGCTATGAATCACCATCATACTCTTAGGTTAGTCAGGAACATGAGGAGAGACGGTAGTCCCATCGGTAAGACTATGCTATGGCTAGACCCATGGCTTTGGGCGGGTGTGTTTGGGTGGCTGTAGTTCAACTACATAGGTTCCTTGTGCCCGATGTCACTATTTTCACGCTCGCCTGACTCTTACGGTATAGTATATTGTCGGACCAACCTTGTTTGTTAACCCTATTTTCTCACACATGTATGGAACTCGGAACACGCTGTAACCATAGTGGCCCATCAATAACCGATTGTAATTGGTCCATAGCCTCGTGAGCTGGGCATGGTGGAATGAGATACTGTGTCCGAGCTGTCAGCCTATGCTGGGGTGTCACGCCTCCCCGTAGTGACCGCGAGCCATCCCTTTCTCTCCGCACTCCTCATGTGCTTGAAGGAGGGGATGAGAAACCCGACGGAATCACAGACCTCGAGATCTCGGCCTCAAGCATTAGGGGGTCTTGGCCTCACAACCAGTTTAGGGTATTGAGACGTGGGGAGTATCCGATTCCTCAATATACTGGATGACTAGACTTAACTAATAACTCGGCTAACACGATCGCATTGCATCGCACAAGTTAGGGTGGCGATTCAGAAGTTGAGGTCACTCTGAGGGAATGCTGACATACGCGATCTTTAGATGGAGTCGCTCGAGGGAGCTTTGTGGTGAGGGCATGTATTATATCATTCTGCATGCATGCATTTTAATAAGAGTTGCTAGGTGTTGATGATTGACTGCGTTTCGTTAAATTCATATTATAATTGATGCCTGTTATAACTTAAGATTAATAATACTCACTGAGTTGATCACTCTCCCACTCTGGGATGGCATTTTAAAACACCAATCAGACTCTTCAGTAGATGTAGGTGACGTATGGTACGAGGAGCATGGCGGCATGAGACTGGATGTGGAGGGTGAGTTGTCCTATTTCCAGTTAATGGGTGGCTCGTCCTAGTTTTGTGGGCGGACTTGGATTGCTAAGTAAGAGACTTGGTGAAGCATTCTTTTAGACATACTTTATTTGTACTCTTGTTAGGCAACGCCTTGTGTGACCCATAGTTATAAATTTTCTTTTGGACTTGTAAACCTTTAACCTTTTCCATTACAGTAGACTAGTTGTGAATTGTGATTCATGTTTCAAGTAATTTCATGCTGCGCATTTAATCCTGATTAACGTAAAATAGTAAAATTTGATATAAGTGACACTCGGGAACTTGAGAGTTGAGCGGGTGCACGACCCCTAATTTTCAGGGCGTTATACTCACCTTGGGTGGGTAATTTCCTTTATCTGGAATATTCTTATGAGATGAGTGAAGGATCTTGTTGGGATTTATTGAAGGAAGAAATGTCTTCCAAGGCGAACAATTGCTGGTTGTACCTAGATGGAATGTTACAAAACACCAGTGAGTCACAACCGAGTCGACTCGGTCGGGATTTTCAACTAACAACTTGTTGAGTTGATTTTTAAGAAATTTACTAACTACAGGGTTAGATTATTGACCCATTGAATCCAATGCTACTCGAATCATCCACAAATGATTGGAGTCATGTTGACTCAGTAGGGAAGTTGACCGAGTCAGCCCACTACTGGGTATTGAGTCTACTCAGTTGTAATATTGGTCGAGTCAATGATCAATTTTTAGCTTAAGATAGAGAGTTTAGCTATTACCTTCTATCACTGATGAGATTTCAGCCCGAGCATGCCTTCTTCAACGGCTGATTGAATTGTTAAAACCCGGTCTTTCAAATAGGCACTGAGTCAGCCCGTTAACAGGCTATTTGAAGTGAAAATTACAGGGACGGTTTGGATGCTATACCTAGAACGGTCTTGACTGCCAGTGTACATGGATAAGAGGAGTTGTTACTCGATCCGGGCTTTGACTAGATCATGAGACTCGGCCACGGACTCAGTTCGAGTCGCTGAATCCACATAGGAATTTCAGTCATAAATATCAAATTACTAGATGTGGTGTGGAAGACATGACTGAGATTGGTTTAAGAGATTAACTGGTCTCCAACGTTGATCCAGTCAGGATTTTATCCTGAAACACGGATCCGAGTCACACCAACTTGTGCCTGAGTTTGGATACGACTGTGAATACAGTCGGCTAGGTGGGTGCAAATCGAATGCGGTTACCTTATCTGAGGCCGTTTTCGGAGGTAAGAAGAGTCGGGACTGGATGCGGCTGGGACGACAGAGGTTTGCTTCGGCTGGAGTAGACAGAACAGGGTCCGTAACGAGTTTGAGAAACTCTAGACGACCGGTTAAGGATGGACGGTCAGAAACTCCTAACGGCGACATTGCTTCTCTCTGTTTCCCCTCCTCCTTCCTCTGTTTCTTCCTCTTTATCATTTCTCCCTTTTCTTTCTTTGGAAGACAGACCCGATGACCCAAACTCAGGAATACCTGAGAATTGGCAAACCCAATAACTCATCGACTCATTGCTCTCATGCTTAGAACCCAACTCAGTGCGGCAATGAAAACGACGTATTTTCCTCTATTTTCTGTGAAAATGCACAGTTAATTTACAACGGTTGAAAACTGTCTCAAAATCGTAGTTGCCTGCCGACCAATTTTCACGAATTTATTGAATTATGAATGTCGTAAATCGTCTCAACACGTACTCAGTGAATTGCCTAAAAAATTTGTGCATTTTCATATCACTCAGAGAATTTAGGACAATCGAAAACCATCTCCACACCACATGAATTTCACCTCCTTACTGTACTTACTCGGTGAATTAACGACAGTCGAAAACTGCCTCAAAATTAATACATGAATACCCCTGCCCTCCATTTTCATGCTGTTATTTTACGTCGGTTGAAAACACAACTTCTAACTATGATTTACGATTGGCGGAAACATTCTCAAAAGCTATACTCTGTGAAGTATTGACGGGCGAAAAACAGGCTCCGCAGCTGCATTCGTGAATTTCATGTTTTAATTTTAATGTACTTGTGCATTTACGATTGTCGACAATTGTCTCAAAACCTGTACCGGGTGAGTTCTGCAATGTGCACTATTTCATTGAATTTATGTCATAAACTGTGTTAGCACATTCTCAGTGATTTTATGACTGTCGAAAACCATCTCAAAATTCGTATTGGGTGCATTCCACCCAATTTTCGTTTCCTGTCATAAACCATCTCAACACGTACTTGGTGAATTGTCTGAAAAATATGTACATTTTCACATCACTAGTGAATTTAGGACGGTTGAAAACCATCTTAACACCTACACGTGAATTTCTTTGTCAAATTTGACGCACGTGTTGAATATACATCGGTTTAGCCATTTTATTTTCATGTTGTAAATTTTACATTGGTCGAAAATAGTGAACTTCCAGACTGAATTTACGACAGCCGGAAAGTCTCAACAGCTGTACCATGTGAATTTATTCTATTCAATTTTCATGAATTCGTTGAATTTATGACTGTTGTAAATCGTCTACTCGGTGAATTGTCTTAGAACTCCGTGCATTTTCATGTATACCGAGTTCATGTAGTCAGTAAATTAACGATGGTCGGAAACCATCTCAACAGGCAGTCATAGATGGCCATAATATGTGAATATACGACGGCCAAAAACCGTCTCCATTCCTGCATAAGTGAATTTCATTTGCATTAATTTTCACGTACTGGGTTAATTTACGACGGTTGAAAAGCGTCTCAACACTTATTGAAATTACTACTATTCGAAAACCAGATCAGCCTATTCTGGGGGAATTTATATCTGCAACGTCAGTTTTTTTGTAGTCGGTGAACTTATTTTACTCGTTGAAGTCAACAGTTGTAAACTCTCATAGCATGTAGTTGGTGAATTTACATCGGCCGTAGACTCTCTCACTTGCATGATCAATTTTTGAGTACTCAGTGAATTTACGACGGTCATTCGATCAGCATCCAAGGTCGTTGTCGATGTCGAGATTGGTGCCTGAAGTTCAGCTCTCTTGACGAGCCTAATCCCCAAGCCATACTGTTTCAGCGTGGTTTTCGAGTCTCATTGCTCACCAAAACTGCCCTCGCTGTAAACTATTCGGTGGTAGACGGAGAGTTTGCTTTTTTGCCTCATGGCTCATTCAGCTCGATTTTTTCCATAACAACATACCTCAAAGTGGGCGCCATTCTGAGGGTCCCACCCACCTCGGTGGATCCGGGGTCTCACGTAATCCGCTCCCGCTTCACACCTTTCTAGCTGTCTTGAAATGCATCTATAAAGTATACCGTAGGTTGTTCACCAACGGTACGATACGTCGAGTCGAGTGTGCAAAGATTCCAGAACTCTCACACATGATGCTCATGCACATGCATATAAATACTGTACACGTGGCAACACCTACATACAATAAAACTTTCAGATTATGGAATCGCTGCAGATTGGACGTGGCTCCACAATCAGACTCATCAGATGATCGTAACCATAGATTCTTGGACGTTGACCGTTTTCTTTTTTAACTGTCATTAGATGTCCACCGTTCAGCCAATTGTACTCCTTAGGTGTCGGTGGATTTTTCCCTTCCTTAGATGTCGTTATGTTATGGCCCATCTATACTGTGTCCCAATGATTTGGACAGCTAATTGATTTACACGTGTACGATCTCTACGTGCATGTGTATGGAGCATTATGTTCAACTAGAAGATCAAAACTTTTTATATTGGAATCTCCCAACTGCTCTAGGACCTTCAATTCCAAGATACCTAACGAAGAATTGCCACGTGGCAGACCTGCGCCATGTTAGAAGAGAACCATCTACGAACCAGTCCGGGAGCGGATTAGGTGCAGCCGCCTCCCCTAACACAGTGTGGCCCTGACCGTGGGCCCACCTTAACGAATTTTTATTATATCCACGCTGTCCATCCGTTTTTAAAGATCGTTTTAGGGTACAGTACCAAATGTAGATAAAAATCTCAAATGAACGACAATATAGGAAACAGTGGTGATTGACCATTAAAAATTTCTCGTAGGCTACAAATGTTTTAGATAAGAATTATATTTAGATTTTCTCTTTATACAGTTCTTTGTGACCTTATAAAAATATTGGATGGAAAATAAACGTTTCTGTGGGCCTTAAGAAGTTTTTAATGGCGGGCGTTCAATCAATACTGTTTCCCTTAGTTACTTCATCTGAAACTTCCATCCACTTCGTTTTTGGGTTTATACCCAAACATTAGCTGGAAAAACTGATGGACGGTGTGGATATGCTAAAAATTTGTCAAGGTGGGCCCCACGGTCAGGGCCGCACCTAATCCGCTCCCCTGGTGACAGTGTTCAGTTTTCCTCTGTCGCGACTGAGGAACAGCGTGCGTCGCCAACCACCGGGGTCCGCATGCTGAGATGTTAGAATGATTTAAACCGTCCATTTTTTAAAAAAATAAAAGTAATAAGCTATTTTTCCCATGGTCACACTCCATTGATGATCCTCACCTTTGATTTTTATAGTTGAATGAGAGCCATTGAAAGTTTTTACTACATTGTTCTAAATTCATCTGCAGATGGTCATGGCCAAAATCACCCATTTAATGTAATTCTGTTATAGTAATACGTATAGGTTGCACAACATGGACGGTTCTGATGTATGGAATACGTCGCAAGTTCGCCCCGGTAGGTTGCGGCACACGCTGGATTTTGAGTCGCCACAGAGGCAAAACGAACTCCCAAAGACGAGCTTGATTGAATCGCTTGGGAGGAGAGATTTGGACCTCAGAAATCGTTTGGCGTAGGTTGAAACAATCTAATTCGACTTTAAACACAGACACTGAAAAAATAAAAAAATCGGAGAACGGAAAAAAAGAGAAAAAGAAAAAGAAAAAGAAAACCTCCCTGTTTCCATATCTGGTCAGTATCTCTCTGCATGAATCTTCGAATCTAACCGTTGATCTTCGATTTTCTCCCGAACGCACCATTTTCACAGCATTTAATTCGTGGGTTTCTCTTCTTTCGATTTGAATTGCTGTCTGGAAGAAGAACTTTGTGTTGGAAGGATGGTCGGAGCTCTGTCCATGGTGGGTGGCGTCGTAGATTCTCGTCTCTGCCCCTGCCTATGCATTGATGCTCTTTCCTTGTCTAATGGGAGTTTCAGGAGTAGTGGTGATTTAGTTTTGTATAGGAATTTATTGGGCAGAAAGCAATCTAAGCGACCAGCATCGTTGGAGTTGAGTAGTTCTTTTGTCAATTCCTGGTATGAATGGCGTCTGCCGGCAAAAGTCCTATCAGAGATCGCTTGCAAGCGATCGAGGAGGCAGCGCAAGAATCGGAACCTTGTGATCGTTGATGAATTGGCTGGTCAGTATGAAGAAAATTTCGATGACGTTACAAAGGTGAGAGAACTCTTCCTTAGTTCAGCTCTGTTTTATCTTTTTAAGTCTTCTTTAGTTCAGCTCTGTTTTATCTTTTCAAGTTTATCGAGAAGGCCATTTTGTCGGGGAACAGTGGAAGCACATGGAGATTAATCAAGTAAAGTATTCCAATTGCACAATTAAGTACAATCACAAAGACACTGAATTTAATGTGGAAAAACTCTTTCGGAGAAAAACCACATTACACTGCGATAGATATCACTATAAAGTAGAAATGACAAGAGATAGAGAGAATACCCGATTTGAATAAGCCTGAATCTTCCTTTACAAGCCCTTGAAAACCCTGGGAACTAGGAAAGAAATCCCATAGAAATCCTGCAGAAATCCTGCACTTATGCAATTCTGCGTAACTTTGCACAATAGTTCGATGTCACATTTGATGGGACTTCGATGGTATCGATAGAGTGTTGATGGCATCAAATTAACGACTAGAACTTCAGCAACTAAACATGAAAATTTCAAATTTTATCAATGGCATCGAGCAGGTCTTCGATGTCATTGAACAACCTTCGATGGCTTTGAACAGCATTTGATAGCATCGAACATGACTCCTAAAATGTCCAACAACCAACTTGATAAATTCTAAATTTTACCGATGGCATCAAACCAACTTTGATGGCATCTAAATCTGCTTGATGACATCGAACTTGTCATCGACAAACCTGTTGATTTATAGATTCAAGACATCAATCAACACATTTATCTCTCACGTGCCAGCATCATACATGTGAGAGATCTGGCATCCATCAAGCAAGTCTTCCTGACAGCATGTCCTGTAACCAAGAAAAATACATTGCACTATCAGGGGGCCACCCGTCTATATGAATATAGATCACTGATCAATTTTTCAACCTTCAATATTTCCCATGCAAGTGATCTACCTGATGAGTGTGACCCATCTGATTATTGGGCCAGGAGATGTTCATGGTGGTACTTGC
The DNA here is from genome assembly GCA_037074715.1 of Magnolia kwangsiensis. NCBI lineage: Eukaryota > Viridiplantae > Streptophyta > Magnoliopsida > Magnoliales > Magnoliaceae > Magnolia > Magnolia kwangsiensis. The sequence goes on from CM073581.1 coordinate 108,198,669, forward strand.
CTGATAAATTGTCCAGATCTTCCACATTTGTGCCGCATCGGCATGTGTTCCATGCATTGCCTCATCTATTATTCCTGGGGCAAATGACCTCAGCCCTTGGTTCAGTGATCAGGCTGTTAATCTGTGCCCCAGCATGGATGGACCATGCCCCAAAAATTTCTCCAATGGTTTGATCAGTAACCTGCAAATTGATGTTTAATGAAAGATTATAGCAACAATCTTCAAATATTGGACCGTGGTGACGAGCTTGCGATCTGGGAGATTTTGGGGAATGACCCCATCCATAGTGGGCCGAGCAGATAACGGTCTTGATGCACCATGAGACCCACTTGTAGGAATGCAGGGCTACTTGGTTTGGTTCATAATTAGTAGCGTGCTTAATCAGCCCAATTGGTTTAGCTATGTTCAATGTAATTTGTTTCAATTTGCAGCATTTATTAGCTCAATTTGAAAGATTCAATTAGGTAGTGTTAGGGTATGCTGCTAAAATGTGGTTGGTGTGGATTCTGGGAGTGCTTACTGCACTCGGTGTTTGTGGTGGCACAGAAAATGCAATATGCGAGGCTTTCTCCTGCCTTTTCTCCCCCAAACTCGGGTTGAGATTAGAATGGGATGGTTCCATCTCAACCATGATTTGGGGCTGGTGCATCCTGTCGGCTTTGAAAACACAAACACACATATATACTATTTAGGGAGTGTTTGGACACAATATGGAATTGAATTGCAGTTTGTAGTCTAACAAGGTGGAAATAACCACACTTGATGAAAATGAGAGTTTGCAATTCAATTCAGTTGTGCATCCAAACACAGCCTTCCATTAGTTCATACATCCATTTCCAATCTATCATGCCTTGTGCTTGGATCTTCACGATTCCGACTTAAGCCATTCGAGCTCCGAATCAACCAGAAAATTTCAGTGAATTTGAGGATGACGAGCACCGAACCACCAAGTTAATTCTGATTCATTTAAGCAACTGAAATTTGCGAACTTCATTAGAGCAAACAAATTCAGAGCTGACAGGGTGATTGAACAAATTTGGGAACTATGTTTAGTAGCTTATCAAAAACCAAGTTAGCATCATTCATGGAATGAATGTGTGTGCATAAGTATTATATTTTGATCAAGAATCTCCTCTTGCAGCAAATCCTCAACTATTTTACGCACAAAGCTGTGAGAACTGTTCTGAACCAGCTTTATGAGATGAACCCACCACAGTACAGGTGGTTGTACAAGTAAGTGAATCTTTATCTTTGATAGGTCTTTGTAGCATTAATGGCTACTGATGTATCACGTTGTCGTGGGTTTCTAGAATCTTCTTCCCTGCTTGAGTACATCAATATCCAACCTTTGAATTATTAAGGCATCTTCTCAGTTCTTGATTTCACTGTTTTACAGCTTTGTAGCAACATACAGTCCTGGAGATGGGAAACGTTTCATTCGTATTCTCGGGAAGGTAGCCTTAACAAGCTAAAGGTCTGTTTGGATGTGCAGTTGATCTAAATTCTGATGGTTAAATTGCAACAAAGTGGAAGTCTAGAAAGTTTTATGTTTTTTCAGTACTATTGCAATTGTTTTTGTTACGAGTTTTAAGTCCAAGTCAAATTGGATGTGATCACAACTTGTATGTGACTGCTTTTTTGCTCCGAAAGAAGTAGGATCGACCCAGCTTTGGAGTTTTCAGTTTAAATTATGGGAATCTAAATCAATTGTGCATCCAAACAGCCAAAGAGTTAATATGCATATTCTATACATTATGTTTGGAGGGTAATGGCAATTTTGATACCTCTACTATTTTCAGGAGAGACATGAATTGGCTGAAAGAGTGATGATTACGCGCCTTCACCTCTATGGAAAATGGGTCAAGGTATGTTGTTGAATGATAGTGATTCAATCCTCAAACCGAGGATATGCATTGCATTCTGAGGCCTTGAATTTCTACAAGTGGTCCCACTGTTCAGTGAACTTGGCCATTGATCTCACTCATGCCCTGAAGTTTTACATATCGTAAGATCCTACTCATCCAGTCTTTGGTCTTGTTCTTGTATTGATCATGGACTGTTGCTGTATTACTTTTTCTTAAACAATTGATCAAAGTTTGGAATGATTGAATGGTTGGTCCATTAGATCAACAGCTTGATCGCCAAAAAAAAGGCCCCACCAATACAGACTCAAGGCTTGTTAAAATGATATTAGACATTTCCCCGATCAAACTATATCTAGCAACTTAAGCTATACATACATTTTCTTGGTTGACATGTTTCAGAAATGCGACCACTCGAAGATATATCAAGAAATCTCTGATGAGAACTTGGAGCTGATGCGGGAACGGCTTATGGACACCGTTGTGTGGCCATCTGATGATACAAACACAGAAAAGATCGGTTGATTGGTGGTGATCATCTTCCATCTCATTCTATTGATTAGCTATATATCAATAGCTTTTTAATTAAGGTCAATGTATTTTGTAATATATAAATTTTCATTTGTATTTATTTCTCCCAACTAATAAGAAAGACATGATCTTAGTGTATACGATGCACCTTTACATGTATATGGTGTATTTAATTCGAACTGTTTATATTTTCCGATTTTAATTTCACAGTAGCTTCAAATAAAAAAGAATGGTAAATTCAGAGAAAACATGCCCTAATCTATGAAGTAGGGAGGAAAAAAGCAGGATATTTGATTCTTTTTGGACATGATTTCCATACTGTACCCCACCAAATGTGAAATTGATGGTTCTAATCAAGTCATTGAACTAGAGGTGGCAATTGGTCGGGTTTGGACAGGGTTGGGGTCAGCCAAAGCCCAACCCATTTACTAAACGGGCCAAGAATTCTTGACCAAACCTGATCCACGACTCATTACCTTCTGACCGACTCGACCCACTTAAAAATTCATCAAGTGTGACCTGATCCATTTAATTGTAAATGGGTCAGGCTCGACCGACCGACCCAACCCACCACAACTCAGCTGAGGTTTAAAAATGGAGTACGAAAGTAATGCTATGCACAACCTAGCCCAGATAGTTGATATGTATATACGTAAATTTTTTTAGCTACATATACTTTTCCTTTTTATTTTGTTTCACGTCTTTCCCAACCTGTTGATAACCTAAATGTGTGGATTGGGTCGCGTAGGGTTCTACCCATTAACTTAAAACATGTCAATTTATATCCTGTCACATATCTGGCTTGAGCTCGACCCATTACATATTTAGCTTGTCCTTAACCCACCTAATTAAAGAGCCAGTCAGACAAGGTGATCCATGGGTCCACCTAACTCATTGCCACTCCTACATTGTAGATCCCGATTTGGCAGTGTTTTCAGGTTGGTCATTAACTCATACAATGACTTAGTGGAGGCGGTCTTGTGCTCTATTCCTCCTAAAACAAAGTTTTACCTGTGACAATGGTGTTTATAACGAAATAGAATTGAAATGGGGGATGTGATTTAGAGAAGAGTAGCTGGAAATCTAAAAGAAAGGTTGGATTGAATTGCAACAAAATATTACAGAAGTAGCAAATTGTTCAAGTCTTAAAGAATGATACGAACCCTCAAGCAATGGGAACCCTACTTAATTAGACTTTAATACTATTATAATAGCACCTAGTTTAAATTGGACTCAGTGGTCATTCCATGTACAATGACAAGGATGCCGGAGCTAACAGCAACGATAGTGAGTAGATGGAGATGGCAGTGATGAGGAAAAGAAAGGTGGAATAGGAATGCTGATAGAGACTGCAACAAAAGATTTGATTTGAATATGAACAGCTCTCCCTTTGTTTTAAGAGGATTTATATGATGTCAATGCGAGGATATATGGAGGGGTGCACATGGGTTGGACCATGTCGAAAGGACTCTTATGCCTAACCATTTAATAATCAGCACTATATTTTTTCTCCAAACCCAATCCATTCAAAACTTGGATGGTCCTAATCAAAATAAGCTAACCCATTTATTTAATGGTCGGATCCAGACTGATTCATGAGTTGGGTATGAGGGGTCGAGGCATTCCCACGGTGATCCCTGTGTGAGGGATGACCCATATCTAATACAAGTGTACATTTGTGGCATGTGTGTCATGATGTTCCCAAACTTTGGACGGGTTGACTGACACATAACTAATTTGTTCTACTTGAGAGAATTGAAAGTGCACAAGAAAGTTCTTCACTGAATGTATAATGTGGGTGGGTCAGCCAATATAGTCTAATAGCGAGACATTTGGTTGGGCCAACCTACAGTGGAATGGCCCAACCCGAACTTCAGGTTGGGTTGTTATTTGGATGAAAATCCTTTACTCGACCCCATATTAGATGGGGTTTGGTTAGTTGGGAAAGGTGGGAGCACACCAACTGTAATTTTATTGATTTGGAAAGGTCAACCCATCCTTTTGGGCGATCTCCAACAAAAAAAGGGCATACCCTATCATATCAAATTAGCAATTACATTACTTGCTCAATGAGATAGATGGGAAAAAATAAATCAACACATGACAATGCCAATACAACCAGATTGCTCCAGCGACACAGATCAAGCACTCCAGGGCAATATCCCAACCAACAGCTTCTACATATGCAGTCTTCTCCAACCACATCAGTGCTTATCTTGAAATATTGAAGAGCATAGGTAGTGGTTATTGCCTATGATGATAGTTTTAATGGTTTATTTGTTTATTTATTTATTTTTTATAACCAAATATTCCACTACCAAACAGGAAACAATGGAAAAAACCTCTTTAACGGCAGAATCAGACCGCCGCATCCTACTCCCAGGAAAAATGGCACCACACGCTGACTTTAAGAGCTATGAACTTTACAGTTTGTGGCAACAACATTTCCTAAATCGACTAGAATTGAAAAGAATCATATGAGCCAACATCTAAATACCATTATGCATAAACATACGATAAAAGCGGAGAGCAACAATGAAGATATCGATAATATGGAGTATAGGCAGCAGCAGTGAGGATTACTGCACCTGGGCATTTCCATATCAGGATAGTTTCAGCCAACATATCACCACTACAGATAATCAAATGTTCTAGAGATCAGCTCGTGCTACCTGCAAAGGTTGCTAACTCCCACCTTATCCATAGTAGGCTTCCCCGCTCTATATGATGGATTTCTACACAGGCTTACGAAATGTACTCTTCCTATTTACATATACATATATTACATATGTATGTATGTATATGCAAACACACACATACACACATACAGACATATTACACACACAGTGTGTGTTTGTGAGTTAACGCGCGCTCGTGTGTGTATATATGTATGATTGTGTACACAGACATGAACATCTATTTGGGTGGGCACAACATTAAAGAATAGTGGCCCGTCTTTCATAAAACATCAAACGTAACCAGATGGATATCTTGCTTTGAACCTATTGAGAATCCCTATAGATCCTCCTCCATTGACTAACGGGATCCTACTTAATTGTATGAGATGTCACACAAATCTGTTTTGATTATTTCCTTTTATTGTAGATACTATAGGTGTGTAATCAGATTGTACAATTGTACAATATTATAAATAGATATTCTCACCCACATAGAGAAGTGTGGTGTTATGCAAATCCTCTCATGGTATTGTTCACTCCCCAAGTGCAGGGTTGTGATGTAGTAATAAACTCGATAAGACCGAGGTTGAATCCCAAGAGACCGAAACTCGTACGTTATCTAAAATTAAGTAGAATTAGAACTAGAATAAGATGAAACCTAAATCAAATATAATTTAATGAATAATTGTAAAATTATTATCTAAAACTTAGGAGAAATCAGAGGTAGAGAAACTAGGGATTCAGAGGATCCACTTGTAGAGATCAGGGAGATCTTATGCCTGCTTCAAGAATCATGGAAATTAATTGAATTGCCGTTGATATAGTTTTCAAGAGATGAAAGGTATATGAATTAGAATGGATTCCATCACCAAACCATGCCCAGGAGACAAAGCAAACAATAAAATTAAACTAATTACCAACCAATCAACATGCTATGAAGGTTAGGAAGGGTACTGTCATCCGACCATGCCTAGGAGACTATGGTGAACAACAGGCTTCCTAACGTCACAAACATGAAAAGGAAAGGAACATACTCAAGCCATCGCAGACCCATTGTAATTTCAGTCACAACAGACCATTAAAAATTAAAACATTCATTTGAATTAAACTCACTTCAAAATTCATTCAGTATAAACAAAAGCGTAACATATAGTATCCCATCATGCTACAAGCTTCACTTCTTAGCCCTAGTTAAGAGGTTTAGCCCAACATGATTAGACTATATCTCTAAAAAATAATAATAAAAGAAAATAGTAAAACAAATAAAACAAACTCTAAACTCTTTCTATCTCACTGACGTCCTTGCCCTGGATAGTTTCTCTCTCTTTTTTTTCACCTCTTATAGCCAGCTGTACGGAGGTCGGTTGGTGGTTGAGTCGGTGGATAGAATTCACGCACTTGCTTCGTAGGCAGCGGAAGAGATTGCAAACAACTTGCTTTGATGCTTGGTGGGGCTCATATTCTATGGTGATTGAAGAATCAGTTCTGTCCACTAAGTTCGTAGTATCGATTTAGCTCATTCTTCCAAGATTGAAGTAGATTCGAGCTCTGAGTGGACCACACTATTATTCAACGTGGCAGCTTGTTCCTTACTCTGAGTGTTTGAATGACTGTATGGGTGCATGAAACTGACTGAGTTTTGGTCGAAACCCTCCCCTGAACATGATGGACGTCTTAGATCATCCATTTGGTCATCGTGATGGGCCACCTCAACTCACAGCGGACGGACAGCGTTAGGACTGGGTCAAGGCTACGCATGGACAGCGTTAGGACGGGTCAAGGCTATGCAAATTTCTTGGTGGAGCCTACTTCATCTATCATTTGCGAAATCCATGCCGTCCACCGCAATCACAAGGAAAAAACATGTAGAGATGACTGGTTTTGGATCGAGTTAGGTGCGACCCATAGGATTTTCCATTCGGCCGTCTATTCTCTATCAGACGGTTGGAGATCATTCCAGTGGTTCTTTCTCAAAATTTCGACACCTAGTCCATGATCAGAGCGGCCTTGGAATGCGAATGGATGGTTTGGATTGTACATATGAACAATGGGTGGGGCCCACTGTCAAAACCCAATGGTTATCACGTCCGTCACTGGACGTTTTCGCAGGTTATATTGGGATTGTTTGTAAAAAATAGGTGGGGTCTACTGCAATATCCGTCTTAGAAATCCACTCCCTTCATCAGCTCCTGTACGTAATGTTAGCCTATGGCCTCCAGTTTGATGTCGATCCGACTTCAAGGTGGGCCACACGTTCGACTGATGTGTGGACAATATTCACCATTAAAATTACAATCCGCTTCACGTGGATGTCATGCATGTACATATATTTACATATTTACCCTTCTCTTTTGTTATAACTTCTGCCGTCCGTATCTCCTAATTGCACCGTTCAAATGAAATAAAATTTCACTAGGGCCTGTTATTTTTCACACTCTTTCTAACGCCTAATTTTGAGCCTTGATTGCTTATGGATTGCCAAGATATGCTTTAATAGCTAACACCCTCTGATCTCTCTGCTGGGCCACTTTCACATGGATCTAATGGCTGAAATTTGACGTGTACGGTCAATTTATGGCCTCCATCACGTGTATGAAGTTTCAAGTCAATCAGAGAGCGGGAACACTGTGATCTTGCCTTCTAGACCAATTTTGGGCCACTTGAGCTTCAGTTTTTTGATTTTTTGTAGATATCTGGCGTGTAAATTCCGTTGATCTTGGTCCCTGGGAGTCCGTCCATTGCCTTGGTGAATTCTGAACGTTAAATCTATACTTTTAATACCTTTTTGTAGTTCATGCTCTCAAATATACCCTGCATCATAAATACGGTTAACACTGGGCGTTAAGGAGTATCATGTTTGTAAATCTATGTAATAACTGGGGTCTAATATGCACTATTTGACCCTTAACAGGTATCAAAGCCCCTCACGGGTTCAATCTCCCACCGATCTCCATGGCTCCCGATTCCTCCAATTCTTTCTTTCCTTCAACACCATGATTCACATGGTGACCATTAAACTCTCTTCCTCAAACTATCTTCTCTGGCGCAATCATCTTATTCTGCTTCTTGATTGCCAGGGACTTCTTGGCTATGTCGATGGGTCCATCGTTGCTCCACCCACAAACTCCACCTCTGCTACTGAGTTTTCTACAGAAATCCAAAAATACACAGATTGGAAACTTTAAGATCAACGCATCCTCAGCTTGCTTCTTTCCTCTCTCATCGAAGAAGCTATGGCAGAAGTGCTCGGTCTCACCACTGCCAAAGACGTCTGGCTTGCCTTGGAAAACTCTTTCAGCCATCATTCCAAAACATGTGAACTCCATCTCAAAGATGAGTTGCAACTGATCAAACGAGGAGACCGCAGCGTCTCCGAATACTCTCACTCATTCAAGGCGTTATGTGATCAGCTCTCGGCGATGGGTCGTCCGATTGATGATATAGACAAATCTCATTGGTTTCTTCGGGGGTTAGGTGCTGATTTCTCCACCTTTTCTACTACCCAGAGCCGAATAATAGGAAAGGCGGTGGCAACCGGTAAATGAGAAGGTGGTCTTTATGTGCTGGAATGCGGAAATCAAGCTTTTATTTCTGTTTTTGCTAAAAAATCTCTACATGCCTCATTTGATTTATGGCATGCTAGACTTGGACATGTCAATCCTTCTGTTATATCTTTATTGAATAAAAAAGGTCATTTATCTCTTTCCTTTTTGCTTCCCACTCTGCATATGTGTTCTACATGTCAGTTAGCAAAAAGTCATCGATTGCCTTTTTCTTCTAACAATAGTAGATCTAATTATATGCTTGGCCTAATTCATTATGATATTTGGGGTTCATCCCCTGTTAAATCAAATGTGGGTTTTCACTATTATGTGTTATTTATAGATGACAACTCATGTTTCACATGGCTTTACCTCGTGAAGCTTAAGTCTGATTTCTTTGATATTTTCCTCCGCTTCCAACGCTTTGTGAAAAATCAACTCTCGGTAAAAATAATTTTTTTTCAAAGTGATGGTGGAGCCGAATTCACCAGTATTCGCTTTCAATCTCATCTTCAGGACAATGGCATTCATCATCAAATGTCATGTCCATATACTCCTTCCCAGAATGGACGTGTAGAACGCAAACACCGTCATGTGACTGAAACCGGTCTTGCTCTTCTCTTTCATTCCCATGTTTCCTCTCGCCTTTAGGTTGATGCTTTTAGCACTGCCACTTATATTATCAACCAGTTGCCTATGCTGATCCTTGGCGGTATTTCACCTTTTGAGATTCTGTATGGTAAGTCTCCTAATTATGAGCATTTTCATCCCTTCAGTTGTCGGGTATATCCTTGTTTGCGTGATTATGTTTCTAATAAATTTGCTCTGCGTAGTTTGCCTTGCATCTTTATTGGTTACAGTTCATCTCATAAGTGCTTCCGTTGCTTGGACACCACTACTTCTCGTATTTACATTACTCGGCATGCTCAATTTGATGAGTCTTTCTTTCCATTTTTAGACTCTTCATGTGCACATCCCCCTTCGGAGTTGATCATCTCTAATTTTTTAGAGTCATGCATTTTCATTCCTACCCCTCTAGCTCCATCCCCTGTGCCCACTATTACACGGCCCCTTGCGACTCTTGCACAATCTGTGATGATTTTCCTGTTTCTGAGTCCATGCAGGTTTCTAGCCCATCCTCCTCTACTTTGGCTCCTACTGCACGTGACTCGTGATTCCTCAGGCTCTGGCTCTCTCTCGTCGACACCCTCTTCATGTGTGCAAATTAAAAAAAGCTCTCTATGGCTTGAAACAAGCTTTGCGGGCCTGGTTTCATCATTTCGGTACATTTCTCTCACAACTTGGATTCTCTTGTAGCCGTGCTAATACGTCCCTCTTTGTCTTCAGTCGGAAAGCTGATCTCATCTACTTGTTGCTCTATGTTGATGACATCATTGTTACAGGGAATAATCCAGCACTTCTCAACCGATTCATTTAGCAGCTGCACGAGGAATTTGCCCTCACAGACTTAGGCTCCTTGAGCTATTTTCTTGGCCTTGAGGTTTCCTCTCTTCCGGATGGACTCTTTCTCAGTCAAACCAAGTATGCTCATGACATTTTTGCTCGTGCTCAATTACTTGACAATAAGTCTGTTGCTACTCCAATGGTTGTGTCTCAGTGCCTCTCCTATGACGGTGCACCCTTCTCGGATCCCACTCTTTATCGCTCTTTAGTTAGTGCCTTACAGTATTTGACCACCACGCGCCCTGATCTTGCTCAGTCTGTCAACTCCGTTAGTCAATTTCTTCATGCTCCAATCGAAGAACATTTTCAGGCTGTCAAACGTATCCTGCGCTATGTCAAGGGCACTCTTCACTTTGGCTTAACCTTTTCTGCATCGTCATCTACTGGTCTCTTGGCCTATTCTGACGCCAACTGGGCAGGGTGTCCTGACACTCGGCGTTCCACCTCTGGTTATTCCATTTATCTTGGGGACAATCTTGTCTCTTGGAGTGCCAAAAAAGCAGTCTACAGTTTCCCGCTCTAGTTGTGAATCTGAGTACCGTGCTCTCGCTTTTACTGCTGCTGAGGTTCTATGACTTACTCATCTCCTATGTGATCTCAAGGTCACCCTCACACATCGGCCTTTGTTACTCTGTGAGAACAAGAGTGCGATTTTCTTAAGCTCGAATCCTGTTTCTCACTAGCGTGCCAAACACATCGACCTTGACTACCATTTCTTACGAGAACTTGTTGTTGTCGGCACCCTTTGCACTCAATATGTTTCGTCAAATTTGTACGTCGCTGATATATTCACCAAAAGTGTTTCCCGGCCGTTATTTATTTTTTTTCCGATCCAAGCTTCACGTTGGCTGTAATCCCATGCTCAGCTTGCGGGAGGGTATTGAGAATCCTTGTAGATCCTCCTCCATTGACTCATGGGATCCTACTTGATTGTATGAGATGTCACACAAATCTGTTTTGATTATTTCCCTTTATTGTAGATACTATAGGTGTGTAATCAGATTTTACAATTGTACAATATTATAAATAGATATTCTCACCCACGTAGAGAAACATGGTGATCTGCAAATCCTCTCGTAACCTAACACAAACGTCACTAACTCCAGCAAAAACTCAAGCCAAATACAATCCCCCACCATACGTGAAGTATGAGAGCAGTAGCATCCTTCTGCCCATTAGCCCCAAGATAAGAGAGTGTTCAACAAAGCTTTGACTAGACCTTTTGACAGGCTATCCACATCAACTACTTGCCTTCCACTTTACAAATTGCCCTTAGTACATGAGTCACAATGAGATAGAAGATTACAAGACATTCTACCAATGCTCGTAAAGAAATGTAGGGTCATGTTATCTCCTTCTAATGATACCTAAGCCCACCTTACCCATAACCAAGTTTACCCTCACCTCCTTAGGTAGACCCTAGTGAGACCTATACACTGAGAAACCGTGGGTGCTGCTCCCCATACCAGCTAAGATGTCAACCACAACCTGAAAACGAAGATGATCACGAAGTTTATAGATGCCAATCCTGTTTTGATGTCCTCTGTAATGTATTATAACTTTCAAGGTGCACTGCAGTGGAGTCCGTTAAGCAATCAACGACCATTTTTTGAGGTCTATAACGATTCACTGCATTTAAGTAGTGATTGTAGGCTTTTGGGTAGTAATTGTACATTTTATTGTTATTTTTGAATATTGATCGTAAATTTTATTGTCAGATGTTTGCATTACTTGAGGTTGTTATTTGATGGTAAGACGTTTAATTTTTATTAGTAATTTATTAGTTGCAGGTGTTAAGTTAATCCAACCTGAGTTGTATTAAGGTTGAATATTTAATACCCTGGGTTGGGCATTGTTCCTACTCTTATTGATGTTGGGTGGGCTTGGGTCGACCCTCAACCTGGCCCAACCTGCTAGGGTTGCACCTTACTCACCACAAAAACCTTTACAGCTCACCACATGGCTTAAATCATGGCTCCATTATGGATGAATAATATCTGCAAAAACACATTGAGATGATGATCATAGCCCTCTCCATTTGTAGAATTTGGACTGCTGACCATTTTCTTTGGGATGCCGACTAGTTGGCTAGTTAGGTTAAGAAAGATCAGTCCGATTTCCATCCACTCTCCATCCACATTTTGGGCCAATGATTTGGACTCTCGGTCCAGTTTGGAATCCTACAGCAACGTTAACAGCCACAGTAACAACAAATAAGACCCTTTAGTTGAATAAATGAATAGTACAAAACAACTTTATTATTTTAAATCCATGAACAATAAAACAAAGAATATTTTCCCAATGCTTTCTACATAGAATAAGGAGAAACCATCTTCCATTACACATTTCTATCATCTTCCAAAGTAAAATAAACAAAATCACGCCACTCCATAACCAATGTGAACAAAGGGACCCTACGTGTGCAACGGGGAAGCTAGCATGCGCACGTCCCCGCCATCCAAAGATGGTTAGCGGGAATCCCTAAACGCATTTCAGAATGGGAGTTTCAAATTTCCATTTTTAAATGCGAATTCAGATCCGTGCTGGCTGTCTTTGGAAGGTGGGAGATATGTGTGCAAACAGTTCTTTTCCCAGTTCTTTTCCCACGTAACAAATGTGTTCTTCTCTTCTAGAAGCAAGAAGGTGGGACAACCTTCCCAATGGTGGACCCCCTAACATTCTTGCATGATCTGCTTGTTATTTTTCCCGCATCTCCTACAAGATTAATGTCTTGTAACACTATCCCATTGCATGGAGAGCTCTGGCCACAATCAAATGTCATGGCTTCATTTGAGGCGCTTGTTCCTGTGATATTCTTGTAGACCACATCACTCACTTGCACAGACGATCCCTACAAAAAGAACAGCCTATTTTTTTTAAAAGATCACGGAGTGGGTCCCACAAGATTGCCCAATGTAATCAACGTTCTAGATGGTGGCGAGGGTGCTTACCTTTTCTGGGCAAGTGTACTTGGAGTCACAGTAGTTTTGGTCTATGATGATGGGCCTTCTGACATTGTGCATTGCAATGTTTTGGAATGTGATGTTGGTTGCACTTCCAGATCCTCCCTGTCGTGCATGTCCAAGAATTTCATGCATTAGTGCAATGTTTGTCCATACAAATGTGAGAATATATGCCTGGAGCTCTGACTTTGTACAGTTGGTGCCCATCGTTTGGTGATCCAGACCTTCGATTGGACAGGGCTCACAATGGGTAAATCATGTACCTAAGATAGCACGGACTGGAAGATTCTAAGCATCCAATCTATGTCCTTTATTTCTGTTGAATGTGTACAGTTGCGTCATTTCTTTTTAACATGCTACTCACAGGCCGTCACTCAAAGGCTGAAGTGAGGGCCCATTTAAATGATTTTAAGGGCATAGCCTTTCCATCACAGAACCCATCGGATCAGCTGTCTGGATTACCGATCCATGGGTCCTCTTATAGAGATTCAAAGCTTGAGAATACTAACTCATACCTGCCAGGTTTTTATCCTGACTCCATTGGTTGTTCCAAACAAGGTGGCTCCATCCACCATCACTTGTGAGACATGGGCTTTTGACTTGATGTAGAGCGGGTCGCTATTGAGGGTCAAATATTGCATATTAGACCTCAGATATTGTTTGGATTTACGAATATAATGCTGTCTAATGGCTCGTTTTCTCATTCTTGTGTTGCAAGGTGATTTTATGAGCATGGATGGAAAAAGGATGTTAAAAGTTGAGATTTAACGATCTGATGACACCAAAGGCAATGGACGGACTTCAGAGGACCAAGATTGACGGATATACACGGTCAGAAATCCGAGAAAACTAAGAAACTGAAGCTCAAGTGGCTTGAAACGCATCCAGAATGCAAGATCACATGGTTCCTGACATCTGATCGGTTCGAAACTTTATACATGAGACAAGGGCCATAAATTAACCGTACATTTCAAATTTCAGCTCTTGGATCACTATAAAAGTGCTCCAACTGACAGATCAGCTTATAAACCGTCGATTCTGGGCCTACCTGATATCTGGAATTGCCTCGAATTTGGTATCAACGCCTTAAATGAGGAGACCAATCAGATGGTTGGATCAGATTTTGCAAAAACATCATAGTGGACCCCACTTTAGATTAAGTGTGCATAGTGCACATGTGCACTAGCCGTGCACGAGATTTCCCAAAAGTCGGTCAGCACAGCTGACCGACGTTTCCTTCTCTAATTCAAAAAAAAAAACGCAAGTTTACGTGCCGCGTAACCAGCCCCTGGCCATTTTTGCGGACCTCTATGGGACCCACACGTCACCCGTACGGAAAATATGACCCGTTCACCGTGTAGAGGGGCTCGAATACTATAAAAATATGTTGACTCTTTTCATTCATGCGTACACACGTGTGCGTTACAGAGGCCACAAAAGGGCTGTCCTGCAACGTTCAAAACTGATCCTTTTGTGATTTCTTCTCTGGGCCACGTCAATGGACGTTCAAAACCACCTATTCTTAACTGAAATTTCGTCCTGAATCCAATGGATAGGGTGGATTTTCCAGAAAATTCTTCTGTGGGGCCCACCGATCACAACAGCGAAATGGTGCGAAAGGTTTCGCACATCCGCAAAAACTGACTTTTCCAGGCGGTTTTGGCCCACCATCTTTGATCATATGGCAGATCTGAACCGTCTATCATGTAAAGGACCCAAGAAAGTATTAAGGGACAGTGTTTCTTTGGAATTTAAGCGAGGAAAGTGGCGTGTTTCGAGGCACCGAACTTGGCTGCGAAAAAGCTTTCACTAGGCATGCATAGCTTTCCAAATTCGATTCAAATCCGATTTTCACTACTCCAGCAGTTATTTAAGGAGGTTTTGGACGTGGGGAGCATTCATTCAGACCTTGGGAGAAAGATCCTTAGCTTGGAGGAGAGAAACGTGGAGCAGTCCTGGTCGTGGAAGCTAAGCAGGAGAGAGAGAGTTGGTTTTTTTTCTTTTTTGTTTTGGTTTAATTTTATTTTATGGTTAGCCTAATTATGATTATGTGTGGCTAAACCTCTTAGCTAGGGCTAAGAGGTGAAGCTTGTAGCGTGATGGGAGACGTTTAATTATGCCTTTTGTTTAATATTGAACTGATTTTAATTTAATTTTATTTTGGGAATATTTTTAGTTCTTAATGGTCTGTTGTGACTGAAATTACAATGGGTCTGCGATGCTTTTAATATTTCTATTTCCTTTTCATGTATATGATGTTAGGAAACCCTATTGTTCACCATAGTCTCCTGGGCATGGTTGGATGTCGGTACCCTTCCTAACCTTCATACATGTGATGGGTTGGTAATTAGTTTAATTCTGTTGTTTGCCGCAGTCTTTTGGGCATGGTTTGGTGATGGAATCCATTCTAATTCATATACCTTTCATCTCTTGAAAACTAGATCAATGACAGTTCAGTTAATTTTCATGAAACATGCATAAGATCTCCCTAATCTCTACAAGTGGATCCTCTGAATCCCTAGTTTCCTTTCCTCTGATTTATATAAATTTTAGATTAATATTTTCACCATTATTCCTCAAATTATATTCAGTTTAGATTTCATCTTAGCCTAGTTCTAGTTCTAGTTAGTTTTAGATAACGTACAAATTTCAGTCCCTTGGGATTCGACCTCGGTCTTACCGAGTTATTACTACATCACAACCCTGCACTTGGGGAGTGAACAGTCGCGGACAATTTTATGGCCAAGATGGATCAGAAAAGGCACGGTCGGCGACAGAAGTGATTCGGACCATCGGACCTTAGATCGGGCGTACCTCACAATCCGGAATGAGTTATCCGACGCAAAATATATGATTTTGGGGTAGAGCGAGCTACTTTAGCCAACCAACCCGCTACGCTGGGTTGCGCAGCCCGGATTTGCGAGAAACCCCCTGATCGACGGTCGTTTCCTCGTTTTAATTTTGTTTTTACTATAAATAGTAAGTTTTAGTTTGAGTATAACCTTTCATCCGTTGGGCTTTAGGAGTTGTGTCCAACATGAAAAGTTCTTAGGATAATTAGGAGAACGGTTTGGTGAAGCCAAATAGGACACTTACTATTTTTGGCCGAAAACCTTGCGCACTAGTAGACATCATGACCGTCTATAAATAGTAAGTTTACTATTTATAGTAAGTTGCGAATTCTAGGAGTTTTAGTTGTAGTTTGAGTCTGATTTCTTTTTTATTGCTTGGTTCCCTTATTTAAAGGGTTGTGAACTCGATTTTGGGAATTAATTAATCAATTTCAAATTTATTAGAAATTATTCTTATTTTCTACTTTCTTTCCTCGTGGATTCGAGAAGTCTCTGTGAGGAGTCCAGAGAAGTTCCGTGGATTCGGAATATTTATCATCTTGAGGAAGACGGTGCTCGACCTCACGTCCTTCCCTGTGTCAGTTTGGTATTAGAATGAGATTTTCTCTCGGGCCGATGACAAACAACGAAGGTATGAATCAAAATTCTGTGGACGGTGATACAGGAATTCGTTATCTTTCGGAAAGAATGGAAGCTTTCCATCGGGAGAGTCAGTTGACTATGCAAGAGCTACAGGCAACCCTCGACCGTCTTGCGGATGCGCTATTTTCGCCCCGAGCCCTAGGCGGTGCTCCACCACCTATGGTCACTCCACCACCCGTGGTTGCTGTACGACGTGAGCCTGATTATCGCAGAGTAGTACCAGCGGCAAACCGTAGGGCTATACCAGATGACTCTAGTTCCAGCAATGAGGACATTAATGAGGGTTTTGACCGACGGCTAATCCATGGAGGCGATCGTCTAGATCGTGCTGAAAGAGACTATCGAGGTAAGGCTGAACTTTCTAATTTTAACGGTTTATTACGTATCGAAGATTTTCTCGATTGGCTAGCCGAAGTAGAGAGATATTTCGATTATATGGATGTGCCAGATCATAAAAGGGTGAAATTGGTAGCGTTTAAATTAAAATCTGGTGCTTCTGCATGGTGGGAACAATTGTAACTCTCACTAGCCCTCCAGAACAAGGCGCCCATCGCATCATGGCCTCGGATGAGACGTCTTTTTCGTTCACAATTTCTCCCCAGTGATTATGAGCAGATATTATTCCAGCAATACCAGAATTGCCGACAAGAAAATTGAACTGTTACAGATTACACTGAATAATTCCAGCGGTTGGCTACACGAAACGATTTGTCAGAATCTGAGTCACAGAAAGTGGCACGATTTATAGGTGGGTTGCGATCGGTAATTCAGGATCGAGTTCATATGTACCCAGTCGGGACCGTAGATGAAGCAGTTCAATTGGCAGGAAGGGCAGAAACACAGCTTGCAAGAGCTCCTGCTCGTCCTTATCCTTCAAATCGACCCCCTATGACAGGTGCCACACAGGATCTAGTGCTGGCTCGAGGAAAAGATCCAGTAGGAGAACGTCTTCAACCTCCTCCACCCGCGAATCGTGATACGGGGAGCAGTCCATCCAGACCTCAACGGGCAGCACCCACAACAGTGGGCCCGAGTAGGATTTCGAATCCTTATGCTCGGCCAAGGCCGAACAATTGTTACCGCTGTAGCCAACCAGGCCACTTATCAAACACTTGTCCTCAACGTCCAGCAGCACACTTGACTATAAACGAAGGGGGCACTGAAGATGAGGCCGCATAAGAAGATCATGACTTTGATGAATATGAACAAACTACTGAAGAAATAGCAGGTGACGATGAAGTGACAGGCGAGGATCGTGGCAAATCTCTCGTTGTGAAGCGACTACTGTATACCCCACGAAAGGAATTACATCCACAGCGGCACAATATATTTCGTACTCGGTACACTGTCAACGGAAAGGTCTGTGATGTGATCATAGACAGTGGTAGCAGCGAGAACATCGTCTCAAGAGTGATGGTGGATAAGTTGCAGCTACCAACGACGAAACATCCTTCCCCGTACTCAATTGGCTGGATAAAAAGAGTGAACGAGACCAAGGTAGCTGAACAATGTACTATCTCGTTTTCAATTGGTAAACATTATAAGGATCAGATACTTTGTGACGTGGTTGACATGGAAGCCTGCCATATGCTACTCGGTCGACCCTGACAGTCAGACCGTGATGCGACTCATCGGGGGCGAGACAATGTTTACATATTCGTCAAGGATAGTCGAAAAATAATCCTTACCCCTATGGCACCAGAGAACCACCCTGAAGCCTCTAAAGTGGAGGAGAGTTCTCTCTTGACCATTCGGGATTTCATGGAGGAGTCCAAGAAAATCGACGAGGTATATACCGTAGTGGTGAAGGACGAGAAAGAGAAACCCTCAAACATCCCTCAAAGCTTAAGACCGTTATTAAACGAATTCAAAGAAGTCTGACCTGAAGATTTACCTGATGGATTACCCCCCATGAGAGACATCCAACATCACATATACCTCGTCCCTGGGGATACCCTGCCCAATCGCCCTCATTATCGTATGAGTCCGAAGGAGTGTGAGATACTTCAGGGGCAAGTGGAGGAATTGATCCGTAAGGGTCTATTGAGAGTGAGCATGAGCCCATGTGCTGTACTGGCATTATTAACGCTAAAAAAAGATGGAAGCTGGCGCATGTGTGTCGACAGCCGAGCAATTAACAAAATTACTATTAAATATCGGTTTCCAATACTACGGTTGGATGACATGCTCGATATGTTAGGAGGGGCTAAAGTGTTCTCTAAATTCAATCTAAAGAGCGGGTACCATCAGATTCGTATTCGACCCGTTGATGAATGGAAAACGGCATTCAAGACAAAGGAAGGGTTGTATGAGTGGCTGGTCATGCCTTTCGGCCTATCGAACGCACCAAGTACTTTTATGCGTTTGATGAATCAAGTTCTAAAACCGTTCACTGGCCGATTTGTGATAGTATATTTTGATGACATATTGATATATAGCCAGGATGAGGCGGAGCACAAGAAACATCTCAGGCAGGTGCTGCAGGTCGTACAAGATAACAAGTTGTACCTCAACTTGAAAAAGTGTAGCTTTTTAACTGACAGCCTGTTGTTTTTAGGATTTGTTGTAACGTCCACAGGCATTCAGGTGGACGATGAAAAGGTCCGAGCTATTAGGGAATGGCCGATCCAGACAAACATTCATGAGGTGAGGAGTTTTCATGGATTGGCGACTTTCTATCGTCGATTTGTGCGAGATTTTAACACCATAGTTGCGCCAATAACAGACTGCATGAAAAAAGGGCCGTTCCAGTGGACCGATAAAGCTGACAAGAGCTTTCATGAGATCAAGCATCGTTTATTTACAACATCGGTCTTGGTGCTTCCTAATTTCGATAAATTATTTGAGGAGGAGTGTGACGCTTCATATGTCGGAATAAGAGGAGTATTATCACAGGAAGGCAGGCCGGTAGCCTTCTATAGTGAGAAGCTCAGTGAAACCCGAAAGAAGTGGTTGACTTACGAGCTTGAGTTGTATGCAGTTGTTCAGGCGCTGCGACATTGGCGGCATTATCTGATTCAAAGGGAGTTTGTTCTATACATCGACCATCAGGCATTAAAGTTTATTAATAGTCAGACTAACGTGAATCGTGTGCATGCTAGATGGGTTGCGTTTTTACAGGAATTTACGTTTGTTCTGAAGCATAAGTCAGGTCAGCAGAATAAGGTGGCTGATGCACTTAGCCGTCGTGCGTCACTACTTGTTACGGTGAGCAATGAGGTGGTCGGCTTTGACTGTCTCAAGGAGCTATATGCCGAGGATGAAGACTTCAACGATTCTTGGTTGAAGTGCCAAGAAGATCACTCTAGTGACTTTCATATACATGATGGTTTTCTCTTCAAAGTAAATCGATTGTGCATCCCCCAAAGTTCTCTAAGGGAGCAAATTATTCAGGAACTATATGGAGGTGGCCTCGGTGGACACCTTGGGCGAGACAAGACGTGAGCTCTTGTGGAAGAGCGGTATTACTGGCCGCAATTAGTATGTGATGTGGGAAGAGCCATACAACATTGTCATATTTGTCAGACCTCTAAGGGACAATCTCAGAATACGGGCCTCTACACCTCGTTACCTATGCCTGACGGTCCTTGGGAGGATTTATCAATGGACTTCGTGCTTGGTCTTCCACGAACACAACGCGGCATGGATTCGGTGTTCGTAGTGGTCGATCGTTTCTCCAAGATGGCGCACTTTATCCCATGCAAGAAGACCCTTGATGCAACACATGTGGTGAATTTATTCTTCAGGGAGGTCATACGGCTACACGGGGTCCCTAAGACCATTAGTTCTGATCGTGACACGAAGTTCATTAGCCACTTTTGGCGGACTTTGTGGACTCGATTCGATACACGACTTCAATTCAGCAGTGCTTACCACCCACAGACTGATGGGCAGACCGAAGTTGTGAATCGCACTTTGGGAAACCTCCTTCGATGTATTTCAGGAGAGAAACCGAAGCAGTGGGATTTGGCCTTGTCTCAAGCAGAGTTTGCATTCAACAACATGGTGAACCGCTCGACAGGGAAATCCCGGTTCCAGGTTATTTACGGACGAGTACCTCGCCACACACTAGACTTGGTCTCTCTGCTCAAACTCTCAGGCATGAGTATTGCAGCAGAACATATGGCAGACAGGATCATGGGTATTCATGCGGAGGTGCAGACTAAGCTACATGCCTCGAACGAAAAGTACAAGGAACAAGCGGACAATCATCGTCGACAAAAGGTGTTCGAGGTGGGCGACTAGGTAATGGTCCATTTGCGAAAAGAAAGATTTCCAACCGGGACATACAACAAGCTGAAGAATAAGAAGATTGGACCGGTACCGATCATTCGAAAGATCAATGACAATGCTTATGTTATTGATCTTCCAGATGACATGACGATCTCACGGACTTTCAACGTTGCGGACCTGACCGAGTATCATGAACCAGCGCAGGACGAGAACTCGAGGACGAGTTCTTTTCAAGTGGAGGGGACTGATGTAGAGTGGGCCGCGGACAATTTCATGGCCAAGATGGATCAGAAAAGGCACGGTCAGCGACAGAAGTGATCCGGACCATCGGACCTTAGATCGGGCGTATCTCACAATCCGGAATGAGTTATCCGACGCAAAATATATGATTTTGGGGTAGAACGAGCTACTTTAGCCAACCAACCCACTATGACGGGTTGCGCAGCCCGGATTTGTGAGAAACCCCCTGATCGACGGTCGTTTCCTCGTTTTAATTTTGTTTTTACTATAAATAGTAAGTTTTAGTTTGAGTATAACTTTTCATCCGTTGGGCTTTAGGAGTTGTGTCCAACATGAAAAGTGCTTAGGATAATTAGGAGAACGGTTTGGTGAAGCCAAATAGGACACTTACTATTTTTGGCCGAAAACCTTGCGCACTAGTAGACATCATGACCGTCTATAAATAGTAAGTTTACTATTTATAGTAAGTTGCGAATTCTAGGAGTTTTAGTTGTAGTTTGAGTCTGATTTCTTTCTTATTACTTAGTTCCCTTATTTAAAGGGTTGTGAACTCGATTTTGGGAATTAATTAATCAATTTTGAATTTATTAGAAATTATTCTTATTTTCTACTTTCTTTCCTCGTGGATTCGAGAAGTCTCTGTGAGGAGTCCAGAGAAGTTCCATAGATTCGGAATATTTATCATCTTGAGGACGACGGTGCTCGACCTCACGTCCTTCCCTGCGTCATGACTTCTCATCTCCTAAACTGCCAATACTGCCACACAAAGGATAGATTTGAGAGAGAGAGAGAGAGAGAGAGAGAGAGAGAGAGAGAGAGAGAGAGAGAGAGAGAGAGAGAGAGCAGTTAAAATCTTGATGTAATAAAAATTCAAATGAAGTTGCATGAGATTTCAAGAAGGTTTGGATTTGAGACCTGATCCCATGGCCTGGCCCGCAGGTTATATTCACAACTGTGACAATGTGAGACCCACTTTCAATTGAGATGCAATCATCACCTTCAAACATCATGGAGACATTAGACATTATAATCGATATTTGATATTTGGGGTCTATGTTTCGATTATTTGAGTCTATATATAATTTTCTATTTTCCATCTTTTGTAGGTTTATGTCAAGCATATATAGTATGGTTAGGTGGTCCGCATGATCACTCAAAATTGCCATCCTCGTGGTCCCACCATTAACGACAAAAAACGATTCATTTGGTCGGACCATGTTCGGTTGTCCATGATGCATGAGCTGTATCTTTTGGACGACCTTGTCCATCCATGATGTGAACCTTGCATCGAATTAGGTAATTGTGGGACCCACCATGGTTTCCATTGGAGGTCACGACAAGAGGGTGGGCCTCATGTACGGTGGAGATCTTGTAGGCTACAATTTCTTGTGATCCAACTGACCCACCATCCTTTTCTCCTTGGTAATCTATAAACCCAGTTGCACTATATATAGGAAGTGAAAAGAATAGGTTAGTTTCTATATATCATTATTCTCTTACCAGTTCTGATGACAGAATTCATGATCTGAATATTTTGGGTGTTTGTGATGTGAATGCCATCAGTGTTAGGGCTTGTCTCTGGTGCAGTTACCATGAGATTGAAAGCTAGTGCATTCACACATCTCTCAAAAGAAACTTGTATTTGTTGGCTGTCTTTGATCTTTAGGTCATTCACTATCAAGTTGTTGCATGAATAAAAGGTTAAGGCCTGTTGAAGCAACATAAAACAAGTAAGAAATTCTCTCTCTCATATCCCACTCTCTTTTCTCTCTCACGGAAAGAAGTTTAAATATATTGATACAAAGATATCTATGTTTCCATGTGCATCGATGCAAAGGGACCTTGAAACGTACCGTTGGCGCGTCTTTGCAAGGCTGGGAAAATTCACAGACAGATTTAAGTATGAGTTGCTCATTGTTGGAAGAGAAGTCAGTTGGTTTGAATTTTAGGAGATTGTCTATTCAAACTACTTACAAGAGCTTTGTTGATTTTGCAAGAGTTCTTCCACCACATCTCTCCATTTCCATTAATGGTTCCACTACCTTGGACTCTAAGATTTTGAACATTCCGAAAACTAAGCCAGTGCTTTTGATCTAGTCGGTCCCAAGCCGATGGATGGGAAGGAGCTTCAATGGTTCCTAGGATCTGATACATATGAAGAGAAAAAAAAAAAAACAAGCATTAGTAATATGAAAAAGTAAATGAAGATGTCTGTGAACCCATCTTCGATTTTCAAGAAGATATGGTTGATATTTTCGTGTTTAGATTCATCTCACTGTCACTGTAATGGAGGATCTGCAAGGGCCTGGGAAGGTGATTGGTTTGAGAAGGTAGTTCTTATTTGCAGGCACCACAAGAACAGAAGGAGCTGATGAGCAAGCCTTCGTCCAGGCCTTCTCAAATGCCTGTCCAAATTGCACCGAAGAAATAAAAGACTTTTTCAAAACCACACCCACACAAAAAACCCTAAAACATCAGCTATGAGACTTCAATAGCAAAGAAATTAAACTACAACCGTATAATCTTTTTGTTTGTTTGTTAGTTTTTTTTTTTTTTTTTTTTGGTTTTGTTTTGTTTTGTTTTTGTTTTTTTTTTTTCTTTTCCCTCTTTGACCATATTTACATTGATGGATTACCTTTGTGTCATCTGTTCCATCACCCTTGGCTCCAGAATCACTCACATTCACTACGGTGGCTGAAGATTCATGACTAGCCACGTGATCAAACTTCAAGGAACTTAAGGTGGACCGTCCGAAACGGATGGTTGTTGACATTTGGCTCAATTTGTTCATTTCGCCGAAATAGACACGTTTGTCGTAGGGCCCCTCCCCGTGATTGAAAGCTGAGAGTGGGTCCTCTAGCAAGTTGCAATAATAGGAAGAATAACAAAACCAAAGCATGATGATAGGAACTAACTGTCTTTGGAAACCCATGCCTCTCTCTATCTCTCTTTCACACACACACACACACACAGAGGCAGCCAACGTGATTTTTTTTTTTTTGATCTTGTAAACAGAATGTGGGATATGCGATGGGTACTTGATGATTTTGGAGGTACGTACGGTGGTGTTCCCATGTCATGATGAGTTGCCTCTATATATAGAATAAGGGGTGGCTTATTAAGCTTTATTTGTTGAGAGAGAGAGAGAGAGAGAGAGAGAGAGTCGTTTCTACTCCATCCATGAATCCATGGCGGCTTGGTGTTAATGAGACGGAAGGATCTCTTCAGAAGTCGCCGAGCTCTTTCCCTCTGTTCTAGGAAACCAGCTAGTGTTTTTTTTTTTTTTTTTCTCTCCTAGCTTGTTTTAAATGCATAAATATTTAAGCATCATGCACAGTGATACATGAATCATCGTCAAGATAGCTGAATTGACATGAATCATGTAAAACTTCTATTAGTTGGGGCATCATGTGATCAATAGCTTGGATAATTTGACCATTATATATTTGGACTGGGTGTACCGGTGGGCGCAGTGTACATCAGATAGACATTTACTTATTTATTTTATATGAAGAGCCAAACAATTCTTTATTATTAATGCTAGCTAGTTTTCAATTGAATCCTCTTCCTAAAGAGTATTTCAGTGAAACATACTCCCGTATAGCATGAACTCTTACTGTGTGGAGACTCGAAGGAGCAGTCGTCATGAATTAAGTTATTTTAGGCCTCATTCTTATAAATAAGGGTCTTGATCACTCACCTACACAGTACAAAAAATCTAAGTCTCATTGTAGGTTTGTAGAAGAGTATATGGCGTGAAAGATCAAGGTCCAAGAAAAAAAAGTTCAAGATATATAATCATGATTTCCCACTCAAGTATATGATTCAGATTAATTTCCTATTATCTCTATAATTGTTGCATAGGCTGGTCTTTTATTTTGTAATATTATGTTTAGAATTATATTAGTATTAGAGCAGTCTTATGTATGAGATATGGTAGAATTTGTTTAAGCACCACCCGTTGAACTGTTCAACCCTTGGGCCTAAAAATCTAATCTAGTCCATTAATTCAACAAATGTGCTAAGATATCAGAAACATTTGGACAAGTGTTCAAGCCAAATTTTTTCACTAAATTGTGGTCCATCTGACAGTTAGATCTGCCTATACCTTGGGTGATAGCATCTAAACAGTGGTAAGGGGGTTATATCCCCATTCAGGTTGTCATGTGCTGGCATGTGCATTATCATTATCCTACATGCATGTAGGATTAGCAAACTAACCCCAAGACCACTATTTATAGCTCCACATCATAGCAGGCCTTTCGCCCTCTTTCTATGTGCAACAATACATCCACCACACACATTGCATATATACGTGTTTTTTTTTTTTTTTTTGAAGAAAGGTGGGAATATGCCACCACCAGTATATAGATGAACAGGAAATAACAGCCTTTCGGGCTGGGCCTCATTGCATATATACATGTACTTGAAACTAGTCCATTTTAATCGTTTCACAACTAGCATTGTCCTAGAATCACGCTGGATAGAAAGAAAGAACACGCTGGACAGAAAGAAAGAAAATGGTGGGCTATATAATTTCAGTGGCAGAATCCAGATGGTAAAGATCACTTAATTTTTACGAAATACTTCATCCAATAGGGGCCATGTTTCATCATGTATTCCACATGTAGAGTAGATGAAATATGGCCACGACTTTATGTAATCTGTACCATCGATATATTGCTCACTTCTCATTTAGCGTAGGTTAGCAACTCTGATCATTCTATTAAAGCCCACAACATCAACATCTGGATCACCCAAAAGTGGATCCACATGCCAAACCAAGTGGCATAATAGAAGCTTCGTAACATGTCAAGCATAAACACGCTACATTCACCAACAGGAAAAGAGATGTGTCATGTGTGTCACGTTTACATGCAGCAGTCATTATAGGTAACGTGTCTTCCAAACACATTAAATAAACAAATATAAATGCACAACAAGTAACCTTGGATATTGATTCATGACATTCAGATAATCAGTGAAATTAGAGCCATCCATTCAAATGATTCAAATTCATCCGGTGGCACCTCGTCTTCAACGTTAGCACATAATATCTGAATTTTCAACCATCTAACAGTAGCACATGACTGAATTGTCCACCATCCAACAGCATCCAAGGCATCCCAGTCCAAATAACAAGATAGATGATAGGTCCATCATATATATATATATATATATATATATATATATATATATATATGTATGTATGTATGTATGTATGTATGTATGTATGTATGTATGTATGTATGTATGTATGTATGTAGAGAGAGAGAGAGAGAGAGAGAGAGAGAGAGAGAGAGAGAGAGAGAGAGAGAGAGAGAGAGAGAGAGAGAGAGAGAGAGAGAGAGAGAGAGAGAGAGAGAGAGAGAGAGAGAGAGAGAGAGAGAGAGAGAGAGGATCCAAGTGGGCCCAATGGGATTAACTCCCGCGCCTCCCCTGGATGAGTCGTTGCTTGGGCCCATCGCTGTATTTTATGGCCCATCTTATAAGGTTGAGTTGAGCCTATTACCGGATAATGCTCAACGGGGAAGCTTGGACTAAGCTAGGCATTTATTTATGTAATTGTGTTAGGAGGAACTTCCATAAGCCTGAGCATGTGGGCAGTTTGTTGAACCTCCAATTAGTGTAAATGTCAGGATTAGTTCACAAATCTAAAGCCTTAATCACATTAGGCCTATTATAAATGGTGGATGTCCCCCAAAAAAATTATAATGATTTAATAACCTATCTGGATTGTCTACAAAGTCCTCTCACCACATCATGAGCCCACCATCTATCAATTAAGTCAGAAATCACGATCCATTAATTGATGCGGATCCTGGGATTTGGTTAATGGGTCAGGCTTGCGCCTGTTTCAGGGCCAATTTTGAACTAATTGAACCTAGACTATTTGGCCAGCCCTATTTGAAGTACTTTGTTGTCCCAGCCTGACTTACTGAAAGCCCTATCTTGGTTTGACTAGTTCATTTTTATTATAATTTTATTTTTTATAGAGGGGAATCTGGACTGTCCATAGGCGGGCCCTGAAATCATATCATGCTCATACGTTTGTGGGCCTGATAGGTCAGATTTAGGCCGTTCCTTGAGTTAGGCCCACCGTGAATATATGGGTCAAACGATTGGTTCATTTTTCTTGTGCATATGATGCGATGCATGAGAATCGAATACCCAAAATTCATCTGGGAACTCTCCTAATAAATGACAGATGTTTTAGTTGTACATCATGAAGTCAATTCCTGATTAGGCCCAAACTTAGGCCATTACACATTATGAAAAGGTAGATGTTGACGGTTGGTGTCAATGATCGCAAGGGGTGGACCTAATAATCTCACTTGTATAAAGTTCTCCCACAAATCAGCAATAAACATTGGACATATCTTGGGCCAAATCAGGCCTTCTATAAAATGGTTCTTCGAGAGTAGGTAGTGATCCTTGAGTCTAAAATTCGAAGGTTGAAATTGATTGTACTAGCCACCAAAGTGGCTTTAATCGGTGAATTTTTATTTATTTATTATTATTATTATTAATTATTAATTATTATTTTAGATGTGCGTATAGGATTCATTCTCTTCATACAAAAACGATGGATTTCGTCCATCACACGGTCCGTTGAATTTTGCAGCTGTGAAACATAAACGACGGATAGTGTCCGTCGAAAAATAACGACAGTTCCTATCCGCCGTGAAACTCAAAAGTCTCTGTTCTGAAAAACTCGGTGACAGGTTTTGTTCGTCGTTATAAAATTTTACAACGGATATGATCCGTCACTAGACATCAAAATCCTTTCATTTCAAACATTCTGAAACCAACGAAGGATTTAGTTCGTCATTAAAATCCCTGCAAAAAAAAAAAGAAAAATAAAGAAAGTACCTTCATTTTTTGAGTATGTTACTCCTTTTGTTTCCTCCAGCCATGCAGGCCTCCCACAAATCCTTCCGTTTTCAGCGCATGTGGACCACACATTCGGAGTTTCCAAAGCTAATCCTGTAGGTGTGGAGGGAGGATCTTTCGGACATGCCCATAACAAACCTCCTGCTAAAACTGCGGAAGGTGAAACTCAGATTAAAAGAACGGAATGTTTCAATCTTTGGAAATATTTTTCAGAAGATCAAATCAGTTGAACAAAACATTAACAGGATGGAAAATCAAAGCCATTCGGTGCAGCAGATCAGCCAGGGGGAACTTCATGCAGCGAGAAAACAGCTTGAACACTTAGAGCTGGTTGAAGGGATATTCTGGAAGCAAAAATCGCGCAACAACTGGCTTATTGAAGGTGATCGAAATACAAAGTATTTCCACATGTCAGCCATAGAAAGGATTAGACGAGCTAGCATAGACAAAATTATCCTCGAAACAGGTGTCCCCACAGTTGACCCGGTGTAAATTAAAGACGAAGACATTCGTTACTTCTCCGAGTTGTTCATAGTGTAACCAATTGACAATCAAGACAGCCTTCTAGAGTCAATCCCGTAGGTAATTTCTGCTGATGACAACGATTTCCTCACCTGCTTCCTATCCTTAGATGAAGTTAAAAGAGCAGTAGTTTTATCCATTCCTCGGGACAACGCCCCCGGTCTAGATGTTTTTTCAGGTGTTTTCTTTACGTCCTGCTGTGACATTGTCGACCCCGATCTGTACAAAGCGGTGACTCAATTTTTCCTTGGCGGGAGTTTGCCCCGTGCATTCACGACTTCGCTTATATGTTTGATTCAAAAAAAAAAAAAACAGCCCCCAGAGTCTTTCTAGACTTCCACCTTATCAGTCTATGCAACTGCGTCTACAAAATTTTTGCAAAAGTAATTGTTGATCGATTGGCGCACATTCTCCCCAACGTTGTTTCTCAAGAGCAAGGTGCCTTTGTTAGAGGACGTTCAATAGCGGAGAGTGTGGATCTGGCGGAGGAAATGGTTCGTGAGATTGCAAGAAAAGTTAGAGGGGGCAATGTCATTTTAAAGCTTGACATGGAAAAAGCGTACGACCGCTTAGAATGGAACTTCCTTCTCAAGGTTCTTCGGCGATTTGGTTTCTCTCAAAGTTGGATTCATATGATCGAACGGTGTTTATCAAACAATTGGTTCTCAGTTCTTATCAATGGATCCGCTTGCATTTTCTTCTAGTCATCCAGAGGCCTTCGCCAAGAAGATCCTCTGTCCCAGAGTTTGTTCATCCTTGCAGCGGAAGTTCTCAGCAGAGGATTTGCAAATCTCATCCTCAATCAGAAATGTTTCCCGTTCAAACTCAAACGTGGCTGTAAACAGATTTCACACCTCCTATACACGGATGATACAATCTTTTTCTTTAACGGAGGTAGCTCCTCCATCAAACCAATGTTAAATTTCCTTACTTCTTATCAAGAGGCGTCGAGTCAATGGATCAACTTTCAGAAAAGCTGTATATATGTTGCATCCTTTATGCCTGCGAACAGGGTCAGAAGTATTCAACGGAGCATTAGTACCCCCTGCTCCTCCTCGTCCTTCACTTACCCTGGGGTCCCCTTATTCAAGGGTAGGGCAAGAATCTCCCTGTTTTGGCTCAGTTTGGAAAAAATCGAAAGTAAAATACAAGGATGGAAGGCTCGGATTTTATCTCAGGCGGGCAGGTGCACTCTTCTCAATCATGTCCTTTGCAGCATTCCTATCCACACTATGTCAGTTGCCCTGATTCTGTCCCAAATTCTTCGAAGAATGGAATCGTCCTTCTCTAATTTTCTGTAGGGTTGGCACCAAGGTAACTGCAAATGTCACTGGATCAACTGAGACAAAATATCTAGGCCGAAAGAGGAAGGTGGATTGGGAATTAGAAAACTCAAGGATGTCATGGCGGCGCTTAGATTGAAGATGGCCTGGTCAGTTAAAGTTGGCTTCCAAAATAGCTTGTGGGCGGGAGTTTCTGTTTCAAGATACGGCACTCTTGAGGGTGAGAACGCAGGCGCCCAATCCTCCTTCATCTCCCCCATTGGAAACACATTTTGTCGCTTTCACCTGTCATTGACAGGCACGTCATCTGGAAGATTGAACATAGCTCCATTAACTTGTGGCAGGAAAACTGGACGGGGATGGGGAGGTTATCAGATCTCATTGATCAGCCCCTTCCAAATTCCATGCTTCAACTGTCTGTTAGCGATCTTCTCACCCCGGAAGGTTTCAATCCTCATTCTACTGCGGCTGCTCTTCTCCCAGCGGGGGTGAAAGAGCACATTATACACTCGGTTTTCTGCACATCAGAACAGCCCGACTGCCGCATTTGGCCTCTGGATTGGTCAGGCTATTTTTTCGGTAAAAACTGGTTGGGAGATTTGTAAGTCTGCAGGGCAGGTGGTGGATCGGGCCCAACTCATTTGGCATCGCCAAATCCCCTTTAGGATCTCCATTTTCCTTTGGCGTCTTTTCCATCGGGTTGTCCCTACGGACAACAGGGTCCAATCCAGAGGGATTTCCATGGCCTCCAGGTGTTTGTGCTACGAAAGTGGGCAGCTCTCCTCTCCTCACGCGGAAAGACTAGAGCATCTTTTCTCCAGGGGGGAGCTAGTGTCCTCTGTGTGGAACGAGCTTGGGAATATTTGTGGTATGCAGCCATCCTATTCCCACTCTATTGTTGGTACTTTTTCTAGATGGTGAAATTTTGATCGCTCGGGTAGAGCCCCCCCTCTCCTTCATAACCTAACTCCATGCCTCATTATATGGGAGGTCTGGAAAGCAAGGAACGCCACTAAATATGACGGGATAAGACCTGACAGTAGCAGGATCGTGGGGAAGGTGAAATGGCTCCTTGGGAAGCTGTTACATGACGCCCTAACCCTCATCCCGCTCGCCCTCTAGCTCGTTGGCTTTCACAATTTTCTTCCATCTACAACCTGCCAGCATGTTAAATGGACCAGACCTCTGATTGGAAAGATAAAAGTTAATATTGACGGGGCTACCTCTGGCAACCCCAGTTCGTCCGGGGGTGGTGGCATTTGCAGAAATGCTGATGGTGAGCTGGTTTTTGCTTTCTACCGGGGCTACGATCGAGCATCAAACAACAGGGCGGAACTCCGAGTACTTCATGATGCACTACATCTCTACATCTTGCAGGGGCTACATGACGTGTTAATAGAATTGGACTCATCTTTTGTGGTGGATGCGTTCAAGGGTCTGTCCCACCTCCATTAGAAATGGGACTACTGGATAACTAGAATTAACATTCTTAAAGCAAAAGGAAACTTCCTCATCTCATTGATTCCCCGTGAAATCAATGGGCCGGTGGATGGGCTCGCTTGATTAGGAGCTGCCAATCAGGCCCTCTTTTGGGCTAACACGAAGGCTGCTCTCCCTAGGCTGATTAGGGGACTTTGCTTTCTTGACAAAGTTGGCTTAGGGGTTATCTTGCACCAGAGTACGCCATGCTTGGGCACTTGATGGAGAAGGCTGATGTGTTTGGCTTCAGGGTAGTCGCTCTCGAGATTCTCAGCAGAAAGCAAAATTCATACTCAAGCTTGGATCAAGAGAAGATATATCTCCTTGAACGAGCTTGGTATTTACATGAAAACAACCGTTCATTGGAAGTGATCGATCCTGCACTATCCGAATTCTCTAAAGAGGAAGTAGTACAAGTGATTGGAGTGGCTCTTCTGTGCACTCAGGCATCGCCCACGCTACGCTTGCCCATGTCGTGAGTGGTGGCAATGCTAGAGGGGGACATCGAGGTGGGCATTGCTACATCGAGGCCTGGCTTCGTGAGTGATTGGCAATTCAATGATGTGAGCGAAGAAGATTCAAGGACATCGATGGGAAGAACTACCAACAGCCAGCGTGACACATCATCATGTGCGAGCACGGTACTTCCTCCAGTCCCCATGCTGCCGTCCACTCATCCAAAGATGCATGAGATTATCAACAAAGGGCAGTGATGATTGTTATTCAAGCTCTCCATGCACGATATGTAAGAACATGGGAAGTACTTTTTCTCAAAAGTACATAAATACAGGGCTGGAAACGGATCAGGTTGGCCTACGGAGATGATCCGGATGGTTGGTATGGTGGGTTTCACTGTGGATGGCCCATGTACAAAGGCATTGCCTAGATCGAAATGCTCGAGCCATGAAATGTTTAGCCTCTTTTTGATTGAATGTAAACTACCATTGCCTTTTCTTTCTTAATTATCTATTGCTTGGCCACCTATATATTGAAGGGTAAGGACCTCTTCAATTGGAAGGAGTTCAAATGCATGGGTGAACCATGACGGGCTTTATCATATCAATGGTTCGAATGACTGGAGCATGGGCTCACTTGTATCAATAAAAAGCCAGAAGCATACATACCATGCAAACTTTCTACCTAATGTAGATGGATTATAACACAACATGATGAAGATAAAAATAATGTTACATGAAAAATAATAATAATAATAATAATGAAATCATAATATGAAGGCATATATGACCATTCAAATATGTGGATTGTAAAATTTATAGATTTTTTTTTTAAAAGTTTATTTAAGGAAAAGGTGCTAGCCAGGGTTTCATTGATTATCAAAATTTACAGCCATTCGTGTGGGCCCTACAAGAAGGATGGCGGCTGCACCTATCATATGTCACAAGCTAAACTGGACCGAAGGTTAAAACATAAAAAAAAAACTCTACAAAATACTAGACAAAAACAAAGGAAACCACTGCCCCAGTCACTAACGTCTTAAAGCTTCAATCCCCACATTATCTAGAACTAAAGCTCCTCTAACTAACTCTGGAAGCTGGGATTGGCAAGTGAAGATTTTATCGGGGCAACCCTCACTTGCCATTCTTGCTAGCGCATCTACTATTGAATTCCCCCCTCTAAGAATGTGATTGATCACCAGATTTAGGCTCTGAATCTTATCCTTAATATTCCCCAAAGTGTACCATATGTTCTAGAGGTTGGACGAGGCTGAATCCCCCAGCGCATCCGCAATGACCTTTGAGTCGGTTTCAACTATGATATTCGCAAGGCCTAGGAACATATAATAAACCCATCCAACATGGCCCGAGCTTCCACACTAGTGTTTGTAGAAGTTCCATAATATCTATGAAAAGCAAAGATGAGCCGGCCTAGATGATCCCGACATATACCTCCTCCACCACTCTCACCTGGATTACCTCTAAGGATCCATTTGTGTTCAGCTTTAGCCAATGATCGGGGGCTTTCGTCCATCTCACTAACAACGATTTGGAGGTAGGGATTTTGGTAGGGGAGTCAAGCCTTAAAGTCTGAATGATAATATTCTCTGCCATGGATTTTCTGTTTGGAGGTTACATCAAGGTGCCGATCTCTCGCAACTAATGGTGAATGTTGAAGATGATGCCTGCTGCAGACATGTTACGACCCTCAAAATGGGTTGTATTTTGACTAATCCACAGCTCCCAAATGACAAAACAGGGGAGAATGCCGGTTAACATCTTGATTCTGGATCTTTCACTGGTTGAGGAAGACCATTGCTAGATCTACTGAAGAATGGGGGTGTTGTGGATGATGGGATGTCAAAAAGAGTGCTAAAATGAGCCCACACTAGTCTTGCTGTTTTATTGTGACTGAGCAAATGGTCCAACGTTTCCACAGCACCCTGAGATTACAACATCTGAGGGCTGCGGTGCTAACCCTTGTTTAGCTGATTCACAAGGGATCTAGCACCTGTTTGGAGAGGAATTGGGTTCGTGAGGACTGCCCCCAGAAGGTTATTGGACGATGTGCGACCCTTGTGGGAGAATCTATATCATTCACAATGAGAAGCTAGGGGAATTCTATAGTTTTGTAATGTTGAGTCAACAGGGATAGCCGCATAGGTTGTTTTCTAGTAGGAAATTGCCAACTTTGTAGGGAGGTATTGGTTCCATTGCCACCTGGTCCAAAGTGGCTTTGAAGTTAAGTCCTTGATGAGCTTATCTTCTCTGTTAGAAAGTCCAACATCAGTAGCAGAAATGATATGTATAACTGTTGGCGTGATAATGTCCTGAATATCAACAACATTCCATCTGCCCGAAGAGGGGTTGAAAGCAGATGGTGAGGAATCAGTCTCACCAATGCTCCTGCCAGAATTCCTCTACTCGATCAATTCTGATTCCAAAAACTAACTTTGCCTTCCCCAATTAGCCATCTAGAATAGTTTAAGGTGAATGACAGAGCTTTGAGTAGCTCCCTCCAGCTCGGTGAAGTCATCGTGGCAATCTTCCCATAGTTTGAGATTAGCTTCTAGAAGTATTTTGCAGATATGAAACGGGCCTAGAGAGACATTCCCTTCAGTAGATTCCACCCCATCTTAATTTTAAAAGTTAGCATTACTTCTTCGATGCTTCTGATTCCTAAACCTCCCTCCTAGAGTGGGGCACAAATTTTTTCCCATTTGATCCAATGTTTTTTATTCCCTCATTTAAGCTGCCCTAGAAAAAAATGGTAAAAGCTCTTTCCAAAGATTTACAGACCAGCTTAGGAATGTTAATGACATATAACAAATGGATGGGAATGCTTGATAGAATGTGCTTGATGAGAACTTGTTTTGCAACTAGGTTAAACATTTTCTCTTTCCATCCCTCTATCTTATTAGTAATCTTAAGAACGGTCGGCTGTAAAAGCGGACTATTGATTTTACCTTTGGTGAGAGGATCTCCTAGGTCCATATGGAAAAAGACTTGGCAATAACTTGTGAGATTACTTAGCTTTTGAGCTTTACTTCTGGACGTTCTCTTAGGTATGATGAATGAAGTTTTAGAAGCATTAACCCTTTGGCCTGAAGCGCTTTCGTATTCACGGATTAAACTAAGGAGAATATGCATGTTAGAAAGCCTACCATTTAGAAAAAGAATCGCATCATTAGCATAAAAAAGATGGGAAATAGTTAGGCAATTTTGAGGGAGCTTGAAGGCCTGACATCGTCCATAGGTGAATAGATAGGAGATAGCCCTGCTGAAAATGTCGGATGCTAGAATAAAGATGGATGGGGTAGTGGATCATCTTGTCTTAGCCATCTGCCAACTTGGAAAAAACCATAACTTCTGCCATTTATAAGAACTGAAAACCAAACATCTCTCCAACAACGTTGGATTCATATGATCGATTACATAGTTAGGCAATTACATAGACTTCCACCCTAACAGTCTATGTAATTGCGTCTACAAATTTTTTACAAAAGTAATTGTTGATCGATTGACGCACATTCTCCCCAACATTGTTTCTCAAGAGCAAGGCACCTTTGTTAGAGGACGTTCAATAGTGGAGAGTGTGGCTCTGGCGCAGGAAATGGTTCGTGAGATAGCAAGAAAAGTTAGAGGGGGCAATGTCATTCTAAAGCTTGACATGAAAAAGGCGTACGACCACTTAGAATGGAACTTCCTTCTCAAATTTCTCCGGCGATTTGGCTTCTCTCAAAGTTGGATTCATATGATCGAACGGTGTTTATCAAACAATTGGTTCTCAGTTCTTATCAACGGATCCACTTGCAGTTTCTTCTAGTCGTCCAGAGGCCTTCGCCAAGGGGATCCTCTGTCCTCGAGTTTGTTCATCCTTGCGGCGGAAGTTCTCAGCAGAGGATTTGTAGATTTCATCCTTAATCAGAAATGCGTCTCGTTCAGGCTCAAACGTGGCTATAAATAGATTTCACACCTCCTATACACGGATGATACAATCCTTTTCTTTAACGGAGGTAGCTCCTCCATCAAAGCAATGTTAGATTTCCTTGCTTCTTATCAAGAGGTGTCAGGTCAATGGATACACTTTTAGAAAAGCTGTATATATGTTGCATCCTCTATGCCTGTGAACAGGGTCAGAAGTATTTAACGGCGCATTGGTACCCCCTACTCCTCCTCGTCCTTCACTTACCTTGGGGTCTCCTTAGTCAAGGGCAGGGCAAGAATCTCCCTGTTTTGCCCCAGTTTGGAAAAAAATGAAAGTAAAATACAAGGATGGAAGGCTCAAATTTTATCTCAGGCGGGCAGGTGCACTCTTCTCAATCATGTCCTTTGCAGCATTCCTATCCACACTATGTCGGTTGCGCTGATTTCGTCCCAAATTCTTCGAATAATGGAATCGTCCTTCTCTAATTTTCTGTGGGGTTGGCACCAAGGTAACTGCAAATGTCACTGGATCAACTGAGACAAAATATCTAGGCCGAAAGAGGAAGGTGGATTAGGAATTAGAAAACTCAAGGATGTCATGGCGGTGCTTAGATTGAAGATGGCCTGGTCAGTTAAAGTTGGCTTTCAAAATAGCTTATGGGCGGGATTTGCTGTTTCAAGATACGACACTCTTGAGGGTGAGAATGCAGGTGCCCAATCCTCCTCCATCTCCCCCATTGGAAGCACATTTTGTCGCTTTCACCTGTCATTGACAGGCACGTCATCTGGAAGATTGGTCATGGCTCCATCAACTTGTGGTGGGAAAACTGGACTGGGATGGGGAGGTTATCGGATCTCATTGATCAGCCCCTTCCAAATTCCATGCTTCAACTGTCTATTAGCGATCTTCTCACCCCAGAAGGTTTCAATCCTCACTCTACTGCGACTGTTCTTCTCCCAGCGAGGGTGAAAGAGCACATTATACACTCGGGTTTCTGCACATCGGAATAGCCCAACTGCCGCATCTGGCCTCTGGATTGGTCAGGCTATTTTTCGATAAAAACTGGTTGGGAGGTTTGTAAGTCTGCAGGGCAGGTGGTGGACTGGGCCCAACTCATTTGGCATCGCCAAATCCCCTTTAGGATCTCCATCTTCCTTTGGCGTCTTTTCGATCGGGTTGTCCCTACAGACAACAGGGTCCAATCCAGAGGGATTTCCATGGCCTCCAAGTGTTTGTGCTGCGAAAGTGGGCAGCTCTCCTCTCCTCACGCGGAAACACTGGGGCATCTTTTCTACAGGGGGAAGCTAGCTTCCTCTG
This sequence comes from Magnolia kwangsiensis, assembly GCA_037074715.1. Classification (NCBI taxonomy): domain Eukaryota; kingdom Viridiplantae; phylum Streptophyta; class Magnoliopsida; order Magnoliales; family Magnoliaceae; genus Magnolia; species Magnolia kwangsiensis. The sequence continues at coordinate 108,235,554 of CM073581.1, forward strand.
TGTGGAATGAGCTTGGGAATATTTGTGGTATGCAGCCATCCTATTCCCACTCCATTGTTGGCACTTTTTCTGGATGGTGGAATTTCGATCGCCCAGGTAGAGCCCCCCCTCTCCTTCACAGCCTAACTCCATGCCTCATTGTATGGGAGGTCTGGAAAGCAAGGAACGCCGCTAAATATGACGGGATAAGACCTGACAGCAGCAGGATCGTGGGGAAGGTCAAATGGCTCCTTGGGAAGTTGTTACATGGCGCCCAAGCCCTCATCCCACTCGCCCTCCAGCTCGTTGGCTCTCACAATTTCATCCATCTACAGCCTGCCAGCACGTTAAATGGACCAGACCTCTGATTGGAAAGGTAAAAGTTAATATTGACGGGGCTCCTCTGGCAACCCCGGTCCGTCCGGGGGTGGTGGCATTTGTAGAAATGCTGATGGTGAGCTGGTTTTTGCTTTCTACTGGGGCTATGGTCGAGCGTTAAACAACAGGGCAAAACTCTAAGTACTTCATGATGCACTGCATCTATGCATCTCGCAGGGGTTACATGACGTGTTGATAGAATCGGACTCATCTTTTGTGGTGGATGCATTCAAGAGTCTGTCCCACCTCAATTGAAAATGGGACTACTGCATAACTAGAATTAACATTCTTAAAGAAAAAGGAAACTTCCTCATCTCGTTGATTCCCGGTGAAATCAATGGGCCAGCGGATGGGCTCGCTCAATTAGGAGCTGCCAATCAGGCCCGCTTTTGGGCTAACACGAAGGCTGCTCTCCTTAGGATGATTAGGGGGCTTTGCTTTCTTGAAAAAGTTGGATTAGGGGTTATCTTGCACCAGAGTACACCATGCTTGGGCACTTGACGGAGAAGGCTGATGTGTTTGGCTTCGGGGTAGTCGCTCTCGAGATTCTCCGCAGAAAGCGAAATTCATACTCAGCTTGGATCAAGAGAAGAGATATCTCCTTGAACGGGCTTGGTATTTACGTGAAAACAACCGTTCATTGGAAGTGATCGATCCTGCACTATCCGAATTCTCTGAAGAGGAAGCAGTACGAGTGATTGGAGTGGCTCTTCTGTGCACTCAGGCATCACCCACGCTATGCATGCCCACGTCGTGAGTGGTGGCAATGCTAGCGGGGGACATCGAGGTGGGCATTGTTACATCGAGGCCTAGCTTCATGAGTGATTGGCAATTCAATGATGTGAGCGAAGAAGATTCAAGGACATCGATGGGAAGAACTACCAACAGCTAGCGTGACACGTCATCATGTGCGAGCACGGTACTTCCTCCAGTCCATGCTGCCGTCCACTCATCCAAAGATGCATGAGATTATCAACAAAGGGCAGTGATGATTGTTATCCAAGCTCTCCATGCACGATATGTAAGAACATGGGTAAGTACTTTTTCTCAAAAGTACATAAATATAGGGCTGGAAACGGATCAGGTTGGCCTACGGAGATGATCCGGACGGTTGGTATGGTGGGTTTCACTGTGGATGGCCCATGTACAAAGGCATTGCCCAGATCGAAATGCTCGAGCCATGGAATGTTTAGCCTCTTTTTGATTGAATGTAAACTGCCATTGCCTTTTCTTTCTTAACTATCTATTGCTTGGCCACCTATATATTGAAGGGTAAGGACCTCTTCAATTGGAAGGAGTTCAAATGCATGGGCGAACCATGGCGGGCTTTATCATATCAAAGGTTCGAATGACTGGAGCATGGGCTCACTTGTATCAATAAAAAGCCAGAAGCATACATACCATGCAAACTTTCTACCTAATGTAGATGGATTATAACAACATGATGAAGATAAAAATAGTGTTACATGAAAAAAAAAAATAATAATAATAAAATCATAATATGAAGGCATATATGACCATTCAAATATGTGGATTGTAAAATTCATAGATTTTTTTTATATTTAAATTATTTAAGGAAAAGGCACTAGCCAAGGTTTCATTGATCATCAAAATTTACAGCCATTCGGGTGGGCCCTACAAGAAGGATGGCGGCTGCACCTATCATATGTCACAAGCTAAACTGGAAAGAATGTTAAAAGATTTAAAAAAAAAACTCTACAAAACAGTAGACAAAAACAAAGGAAACCACCGCCTCAGTCACTAACGTCTTAAAGCTTCAATCCCTGCATTATCTAGAACTAAAGCTCCTCTAACTAACTCCGGAAGCTGGGATCAGCGAGTGAGGATTTTATTGGGGCAACCCTCACTTGCCATTCTTGCTAACGCTTCTGCCACTGAATTCCCCCCTCGAAGAATGTGATTGATCACCATATTTAGGCTCCGAATCTTATCCTTAATATTCTCCAAAGTGTACCATATGTTCTAGAGGTTGGACGAGGCTGAATGCCCCAGCGCATCCGCAATGACCTTTGAGTCGGTTTCAACTATGATATTCGCAAGGCCTAGGTTGGAACATATAATAAACCCATCCAACATGGCCCGAGCTTCCACACTAGTGTTTGTAGAAGTTCCATAATATCTATGAAAAGCAAAGATGAGCCAGCCTAGATGATCCCGGCATACACCTCCTTCACCACTCTCACCTGGATAACCTCTGAGGATCCATCTGTGTTCAGCTTCAGCCAATGATCGAGGGGTTTTGTCCATCTCACTAACAACGATTTGGAGGTAGGGATTTTGGTAGGGGAGCCAAGCCTTAAAGTCTGAATGATAATATTCTCTGCCATGGATTTTCTGTCTGGAGCTTGGATCAAGGTATCGATCTCTTGCAGCTAATGGTGAATGTTGAAGATGATGCCTGCTGCAGACATGTTACGACCCTCAAAATGGGCTGTATTTCGACTAATCCACAGCTCCCAAATGATAAAACAGGGGAGAATGCCGGTTAACATCTTGATTATGGATCTTTCACTCGTTGAGGAAGACCATTGCTAGATCTATTGAAGAATGGGAGTGTTGTGGATGATCAGGATGTTGAAAAGAGCGCTAAAATAAGCCCACACTAGTCTTGCTGTTTTGTTGTGACTGAGCAAATGGTCCAACATTTCCACAACACCCTGAGATTACAACATCTGAGGGCTACGGTGCTAACCCTTGTTTAGCTGATTCATGAGGGATCTAGCAGCTGTTTGGAGAGGAATTGGGGCCGTGAGGACTGTCCCCAGAAGGTTATTGGACGATGTGCGACCCTTGTGGGAGAATCTACATCATTCACAACGAGAAGCTAGGGGAATTCTACAGTTTTGTAATGTTGAGTCAACAAGGATAGCCACATAGGCTGTTTTCTAGCAGGAAATTGCCAACTTTGTAGGGATGTATTGGTTCCATTGCCACCTGGTCCAAAGTGGCTTCGAAGTTAAGTCCTTAGTGAGCTTATCTTCTCCGTTAGAAAGTCCAACCTCAGTAGCAGAAATGGTATGTATAACTGTTAGCGTGATAATGTCCTGAATATCAACAAAATTCCATCTGACCGAAGAGGGGTTGAAGTCGCTAACCTTGGCCTCAAGCAGATGGTGAGGAATCAGTCTCACCAATGATCCTGCCAGAATTCCTCTACCCGATCAATTCTGATTCCAAAAACTAACTTTGCCTTCCCCAATTAGCCATCTAGAATAGTTTAAGGTGAATGACAGAGCTTTGAGTAGCTCCCTCCAGCTAGGTGAAGTCATCATGGTAATCTTTCCATAGTTTGAGATTAGCTTCTAGAAGTATTTTGCAGATATGAAACGGGCCTAGAGAGACATTCCCTTCAGTAGATTCCACCCCATCTTAATTTTAAAAGTTAGCATTACTTCTTCGATGCTTCTGATTCCTAAACCTCCCTCCTAGAGTGAGGCCAAATTTTTTCCCATTTGACCCAATGTTTTTTATTTCCCTCATCTGAGCTACCCTAGAAAAAATTGGTAAAAGCTCTTTCCAAAGATTTGCAGACCAACTTAGGAATGTTGATGACATATAACAAATGGATGAGAATGCTTGATAGAATGTGCTTGATGAGAACTTGTTTTGCAGCTGGGTTGAACATTTTCGCTTTCCATCCCTTTATCTTATTAGTAATCTTGAGAATGGTCGGCTGCAAAAGCGGACTACTGATTCTACCTTTGGTGAGAGGAACTCCTAGGTCCATATGGAAAAAGACTTGGCAATAACTTGTGAGATTACTTAGCTTTTGAGCTTTACTTCTGGACATTCTCTTAGGTATGATGAATGAAGTTTTAGAAGCATTAACCCTTTGGCCTGAAGCATTTTCATATTCACGAATTAAACTGAGGAGAATATGCATGTTAGAAAGCCTGCCATTTAGAAAAAGAATCGCATCATTAGCATAAAAAAGAAGGAAAATAGTTAGGCAATTTTGAGGGAGCTTGAAGGCCTGACATCGTCCAGAGGTGAATAGATAGGAGATAGCCCTGCTGAAAATGTCGGATACTAGAATAAAGATGGATGGGGTAGTGGATCACCTTGTCTTAGCCCTCTGCCAGTTTGGAAAAAACCATAACTTTTGCCCTTTATAAGAACTGAAAACCAAACATCTCTCCAATAACGTTGTAGCTGAGCAATCCATTGGGGATTGAACCCGAATTTCTGCAGGACCTGAGCGATGAAGTGCCATTGCAGGCAGTCATAAGCCTTCTCCATGTCTAGCATTATAATTATATTACCCCCATATACTTTTTGGTCAATCTCGTGGGCCATCTCCCTTGCAATGGATATGTTCTCTGCAATTGATCTATCCGTAATAAATGCTCATTACTCCTTGAAAATCAGCTCTGGGAGAATGTGAGCAAGTCTGGCTGCCAATAGCTTGGAAAAGACCTTCATAATACCGTTGCATAGACTAATTGGCCTGTAGTCTGTGATATACTCCGGGTTCCTTCTTTTGGGGATAAGATAAATCTGGGTGCATTGGAACACTCTAGGGATCGGGCCTCCTAGGAGGAAGTCTTTAGCTGCTTCAAAGAGGTCCGTGCCAATCACTTCCCAGCGAGACGAGAAGAAAGCTCCTCCAAATCCATCTAGCCTAGGAGCGCTATCTATTGGAATGAAGGTGGTTGCTTCCTTAACTTTCTCCAATGTGGGTCTCATGAGAACCAAGTTCATTTGATTTGTCACCAATTTTGGGATGCAGTTGAGGACCTCGTTGTTAAAGTTGCTGTCTTCCGAAGAGAACATATATTGGAAGTACTAGATTGTCGACCTTCTCTAGTATCTCCCTCGTGGGCCTCTTTAGATTTTTAATGGATAGATTTCTGCGCTTGTCAAGGACTGAGTTATGAAAAAAATGAGACAGCCAGGCGATCCGAGATTTCTATTTTCAGTAAATCTCCTCTTGGAGATAGGCACATTTCAGGTTATCCTAGGCTTGCTGCAGCTTGCTTAAATCAGCATTCGCTAGCGAGTTGAGGAGTGTAAGCTCGGCCCTGTTTACCTTGTTCGCAGTTGATTGCATGTTCCTGAAAACATCACCGAAAACATCCTTGTTCCATCTTTTCATCTTGTTTTTCAAGATTTTCAGCTTGATGTAGAACTTGTACATAGGAGTAACTGTAATTTCGGTTTGCCAACTGCTCTCAACAACTTTCATGAAGTCTTCATAGACTGTCCAAATCCTTGGAATCGAAAGGGGCGAGGAAAATCAGTAGCCTCATCCTGGAATGTAAGTAAGAGTGGAGAGTAGTCAGAGTGGGATCATAATAGATGTTGAACTTGGAAGCTAGGAAGAGTAGCCATCCATTTTGTATTTATCAGCATTCGGTCTAACTTGGCCCATTTGTGGCTTCTGCCTACTCTATTGTTGCACATTTCACATGAACCCACTATGCACTGGTTGGCCCAGCACGGTCAAAGCAGGCTGACCCGCTATTTCTTAAAGCAGAGATATTTCAATCTCTCTCCTCTGTTGTAGCAGCCAACGGACGCTCGTCCATTTCTTCGATCACGGCCCACCATCTGGGCCCCACATTGATGATCCAGACCGTCCATCCGACAGAGGACACACGTTCAACCAAAACCATGATCGTTCCACCTGATGTTATGCACGGATGTGCACACTAGAATCGATGCAAAACAATCTCACAAACACATGTTTCTTAAAATGGAAACTGTCTGCATGCTAGCTTGGCGATCCGCGTGAAGGAGAGATCCTCCTATCTCAGCCCTCCATTATCAGATGGATCCCAGCCGTCCGTTGATTGATCATGTGAGCTAGGGTTTCTTATGGAAAATTGAAGCCAAAAATCGCCCTTCCGCCGACTGTTTTCCAGAAAACCGGATAGTGGGATCTGATTCTGGCCTTCCATCCTCATCTAACGGTCCTAGGAGTGTTGGAGCTACTATAAGGGGGGGATGAATCGGACTATAGCTACATTTCTCTCCCTTTCTTACAAAAATCCTAGAAAATATCGTTTCCTTTCCACCAGCGAACCCATGACCCAAATCATCCTAAAGCTTCGAAAAAGCTTATTTGTAAGCTTCCTAGAGTCCACATGAACTATCCCAAGCTGTCAGATTTAAGGAAGAAATTGCGGGAGGAAATCTGCCATTATCGTCCATAGCTCCTTCCTCGCACCACCGCATTTGAGTTGCTGAGTTCGACTCGAGTTAGGCTTGGGTTCGAACTGGTTGTTGCTGGCTAGAGGGAGAGAATGAAGATGGAAGGAAGTAGAACGAAGAAAGAGAAAGAAAAGGAAAAGAATAGATGGAAAGAGAGGGAGTGAGCACAAGTGTTCTCGGGTTGCAGCTGTTGCTGAGTCAAGTTTGGCTCGGATCTGCTCCGCATTGGGGGTTGCTGGAGTCTCAGCACCCACACACAGAAAAGCAGAGAGGAAGGAAGAAGAAAGAGAAGAGGTGGTTAGTGAGTGGTTGCACCAGCCTGATCAGAGGTGGGCCTGCCTTGCTGCCCATACTCATGCAGTCACTGAGTTGACTTAGTTTGACCAAGGCCGAGTCAGGCCGGGTTTGATGGCCATGGCTAGATACTTCCAGCAGCAGTAAAGAAAGAAGAAAGGAGAGAAAGGAAAGAGAGTAGAACGAGAGTTTGGGTCTGAGCTATGGCTGACTCGCTGAGTCAACTGGGACGAGTTGACCATGGGACTGGCCTGGGTCTAGCTGGGCTCTAGTAGGAAGAAAGAGAAGAAGAAAATAAAGGAGGAAATGAGGGGAAAGAAGAAGAAAGAAAGGGGAAAGTAAGAAGGAGAAATGAAGGAGAGAGAGTGAGAATGATGCTTGTGTTGGGCCAAGTCAACTCGACTCGAACTGAGTCGACCTAGGTGAGCCACATTTCCTTTCCATATAAAGATTATTTTGATTATAGTGTTATCATTAGAATCGTCGTTATATTTGTTAATACTAAACCTGATTAATCATTAATAAACTACCTATACTAATGTTAGTTACAATAGTTAAGTTTAAGTGCTTCATTTGTCACTCCTAAACATTGTTATGATAGTCATTAATCATGAATAGCCATCACCACACTGTATACGTTAATATTAGAAACTACTATTAAATGATATTAGTATGGCACTCATCACTTGAAATCTATTACCATTAATTAATAATAGATTTTAATATTTGTTACCATTGTAATACTTGTTACCACCATGATCGCAAGTACTAATTATATATATCATTAGCGATAATGGTGATTAACCATATTATTACATTTTGCTAAAATTACACACATATTATAGTTCAACCCCTAGGACTAAATCCTAAAAGCCTAAGCAACGTAAACCTTAGGTTGAGACCTTAACCCTAAGTAGTGTTTTAGGGTTGGATCTAATTGTAAAACCTCATAATTTATGGCAAATCATAGTATCCATTATCATGATTGGAATTGATAGTTATGATTTAAAATCATTAAAAAATATTATCATTTGCCTTATGAGATTAGTTAAATACTTATTAATATAATTATTAGTATTAGTCCTTATTGTATTATCATTAGAAAATATCCTATTATTATTACTTGTATCATCTAAGAGATTATTAGTCATTATAAAGATGTTAGATAATGTCGATACATTCAAACGTGAACTTATGAACCACCATTATCCATATCAATGGATTAATACTCCCATTACGAATATTATTTGACCCATTGCACAATAATAATAATAATAATAATAATAATAATAATAATGGGAATACTAATTTAGAATTCAAGTCTTAGAATCTAAAGCTTATAACTAAACTCTAGCATGAAGCTCTACTTCTATACTAAAACCCTAAAAGTAATCCGAACCCTAGGTTATGATCTTGAACCCCAGGTAGTATGTAGAACTTAGATCTAATTGTGCATCCTAATTTATGGTAGGGTTCGATTGTAAGGGAACGCGCATTCCTTAACAATGCTGATAGGCGATGCAAAGTATAAGGTGATGATTCTTCCTCTTGAGCTTTTCATCTTTCCATTAGCTTAAGTTATAGTTTTTTTTTTTTTTTTTAAAACGGTGGAAACACGCCACCCAAGTTCATTAACTGAAAGAGACAAGATGTACAACCCTTCGAGCTGGCTCCTACAAAAAGGAGCGGAGCCTCGCCTATCATATACTAGCACACCCTCAACAAGACCAAACAACAAAGCTAGAGGGCTAGGCTGGAAAAATAAAACTCAACCCGGCCTACCCTAGAAAAAAAAGAAACCAACATCAAAATCAAGCTCTTAGGTAACCCAACTGGGCTTTGTCAAGAACCAAGAGGCCCCTTAAGCACCTCGGCAGATCCGATCGAGAGCGATAGAAGGAATTGCACCGACCTTCACTAGCCGTCCTGGCAAGAGCATCTGCCACTGAGTTACCCTCATGGTAGATATGCCTAAAAAAAAGGTTGTGACTGAGGCTGAGGAGGTCGATAGCTCCCACCCTATACTAAATGTTCCATGGGCAATGGGCAGAAGGGTCAGCAGCAGCTTTCACCACTAGGTTGGAGTCAGACTCGACCACTATACTGGATAGACCCAGTTTGCCACAAAGAATGATTCCATCCAGCATAGCCCGAGCTTCCGCGATCGTATTGGAAGAAAGGCCATAATTCCTATGAAAAGCAAAAATAACCCGACCTTGGGAGTCCCTTGCAACTCCTCCTCCACCACTCTCACCTGGATTCCCTCGGGAAGAGCCATCAACGTTCAGCTTTACCCAGCTCGGGAGAGGTCTTGACCATTTGACCATTGATGGAATGGAAGGAGTATTCACACTGCCTCTGTCCAGAAAAAGAGCTTGGATGGTGGCTTATTCCCTTAGGGATGGGAGATCATTGTGAGGCAACTGATTGCCAATTTCTCGCATCCATTTGGAAACCCGAGCTATGACCTTGAGAGTAGACATTTTAACACCTTCAAAGCGCGAAGCGTTGCGGCTTAGCCATAATTCCCAGCAGATGAGCGCCAGAGCCAGGTCAAGCAACCGCTTGATACGAGAAGAAATCGACGCTCTTGCTGACCAGAATTCCATTTTCTGCTGAATGGACTGATTTGGGATTAGAGGGACATCAAATAGCCCATAGAAATGCGTCCAGACTGTTTTTGCTACTGATTCAAAACTGAAGAGATGATACAAGCTCTCCTCATCATGATCCAGGAAGGTGAGAAGATACTACTGCTGATCTTGATTGGAGTCGGCCGGCCACGGGAGAGGATTGGAGTGGATAAAAGGGAAGGTAGGATCACAGTTATGAAGGTGTGAGTCACTGCTGCCCATGCCATGGCCCCCGCTCCGAAAGGGATCTTGAATCGGCATGTGAATGGAAGCCTGAGCCAGGGACGATCGTTCAGGGTGGACCTCTTCAGTGTTACTGATTTGAGCAGACTGCTGCTACAAAGAACCATGGGAGAGCATCAGAAAATGCCTCTGATCAATGCCTCGAGAGGGGGGGTTGGAATCCGATTGAGTTCCGTACTCCCCTGCACAACATTCACACCTAGAAGCCATAGACACGCTAGATCTTTTAACTGCAACATCCACAGGAATGGCGTTATGCAATACTTTCCAAAGGAAGATTCCAATTTTTGGTGGGAGAGTGTCATTCCAGGCCCACCTCGCCCAAGAGACCTTCGGATGTTGGTACCGGGAACCATTCCATATGAACTTCAGCGAGAAATTCCCAGTCGATGTCAGATCCCAAGCCAATTTATCATCCCTGCTTGACAAGTGAATAGGGCACTCCTTCAGCTGTTGTACAGTGGACACGGGAAGAATATTGTGTAAGTCTTGCCAGCAAAATCTACCTGATGCAGCAAAAAAAATCGCTGACTGTAGCATCCCTTAGATGGATCGGAATGGGGCATGATGCATTCGAAGTAAGAAAGCCTAACCCAGACCAGTTCTGAGACCAGAAGTTCACTCCTCCTACCCTTAGTAGCCATTTGGAGTGTAGAATCGTAAAAGGGAGGGATTTGGATATATCTCTTGAAACGGTTGAGTTAACAGCTGAATTAGATCCAGAGGAATGAATGTATTTGGTGGACATAGACCTCGCCCAGAGGTATCTACCTTCAAGCGGGTTTCTTCCCATTTTAATCCTACATGCTGACATCACATCCATCATGCTTCTGATGCCAAGTCTTCCCTCGGCCGTAGGGAAACATATATTCGACCACTTCACCTAGTGCTTCTTCTTTTTCCCATCCGCGGTCCCCCAGAAGAAATTAGCCAGGCCTGATTCAATCACCTTACAATGTACTTTGGGAATATTGTTTGTTGACAGGACATGGATCAGGATACTTGAAAGGACGTGCTTAATGAGAGTTAGTCTGGCGGCTGGGTTGAGAATTTTTGCTTTCCAACCTTCCATCTTTCCTAGAATTTTCTCAACTAGCGGCCCCATGAGAGGAGCCTGAATTTTCCCTTTGGTTAGAGGGATACCCAAGTAGGTGCAGGGGAGATTGACGTGCTTGAATCTTGTCATGCACTTGATTTGACGAGCTATAATAGGAGATGCTTTATTGGAAAGGATGAAAGAAGATTTGCTTGTATTAACCTTCTGGCCAGACATTTTCTCATAATCTCGTATGAGCTTTAACATGGAGCGCACCATTGTTGACTTGGCATTCAAAAACAGAATCGCGTCATATGCAAAAAATAAATGCGTTAGCATGGGGCTGTTTCGATGAAGCTTGAAAGGCTAGCAAGCTCCAGAAATGAAAAGGTCACGGATTCCTCGACTAAGAACTTCCGTGGCTATAATGAACATGGATGAAGATAGGGGATCTCCTTGCCATAAGCCTCTGGACGAAGGGAAAAAGCCAAAGGGTCTTCCATTTATAAGAATCGAGAACCAACTGCCCATCCAGCACCGTTGCACTTGAAGAATCCAACCTTGGTCAAAACCAAATCTGCCTAGCACCTGAGCAAGGAACCTCCAATCAACCTGATCGTATGCTTTTTCCATATTTAGCTTAAGTTATAGTTTTTATTTAAATTTATAATTGATATCTCTCTCTTATAATCACATATGTTAGCTTGTGAAAATTGAATTGCTTTATTGCCTGCTTAATGTTCATCCTGTATATTTGTTCATGAATTATTTATGGATTGCTTATGGAACTTAAACTGGTACATCAGTAGGAAATCCCTCACCTATAAATGTACACCCATACTTGGGATGTAACTCAATTGACGGTGATTAAAATGGACCTTCGATCTAGTGGTTATTAAATGGTGGTCTAGATGGATCATTGATGTGGGCCTACCATCTAGGGTTGTTATGTCCAATGGTTCTTTAAGGATGGTCTTTACCGTATGGTTTTGATATTGGCCATATGTGGCATATTTTGATAATCGCCCTACGTGGTTTTATTTTAATATTTTTTCTATATAGGTTTGATGTTTTATATTGTGCAACCATGCGATGGTAAGCCCCATATATTGTAATATGATTGACCACTAGTCGATGAGTTTCCATTAAACATCCTAAGGTGGTAGTCTCATGGGCCGAGAATGATGGTAATGGGACACTATGATCGAGCCGTCGACCTACGCTGGGCCATGTGCTTCCCGTAGTGACCGTGAGCATATTTAAATTGGCTGATTGTAATTGGATTAATAATGGATTGACTAATCATGCATACATAGTACAGACCAACATTTATTGCTATCATACGTGATGTACGCATTATTCTGACTTGATGATGTTCTTCAGGTTCGGTGATTCTGACTGAATGATGTTTCTTAGGTTTGATGATTGTATGGGTGACGGCCCATTGTCCGCACGGATGAGCATCCCTGGGGCGATGATTGTATTCATGCATCTATATATCTAATAAAACCTGTATCATGTATTGTTTTATATGCTTTATTTTATAAATATGCTTACCTAATGCAGCAGTGTATAATCTTGAAGGGAATTTACACTGAGTTGGCCACTCATCCATCAAATATACAACCGTATAGGTAGTACAAGTCGCTTTAGTGATATGTATGTTCAGACTTGATGATGAGCATGGTATGATCGCCAGGGATGCATGGCTGTATTTGCCTGGAGGAGCTACGTGATCCTGCGGCTTATATTTATATGCTTATTGCTATTCTTCATGTATTAAATTCTTGTAAATCTTGTACTTGTTAAATTCAGAGACATTGGTTTGTATAAGTCATTATGGGCAGCTTCTTGTATATTTGCATGATAATGAAATTTTCGTTTATGTCCATTTGTCCATGCTACGCTCATCTCCTTACTCTGATGAAAGAAAAAAATGTACACTTGAATTTGACCATCCTTTAAGGTTAACACTCAGGTTTTTGGAAAATAAGTCATATACTCGGGTCTTGAAAAGTCAGGGCGTTACAACTGAGGGCCCATCTAATGATGGACAAAACAGGGCTGGGTCGCATCAGGCTAGCAGGTTTTCTCAGGTAGGGCAGGCATCAATTATACATGAATTTGGTTGCTTGTCAGAGATTCCTTGGATGAAACCTGAAGGCTATATGTGCTTATGCAGCATGTTTTGTTGGTTGGCATGAAATGAATAGTACCAGATTTAAAGGATGTCCAAGCATTTTTTTGCAAACTATAGGAAGGAGTTCCAAGTCATAATCTCATCTGAAGTTGCTTTTACCTCAAATAGTTTCATCCTTTAGCACCCACAAGCCATTCAATGAGATAAACGCATGGTACATCGTACATGTATAATTTCTGAGCTACCCATTTGTACGAATATAGATGACTTATCACTTTTTCAGCCTTTGATATTTCCCATGCCTCTGATCCACCTGATGAGTGTGACCCATCTAATTATTGGGCTAGGAGAAGTTCATGGCGATACTCACCTGATAAATTGTTTGGATCTTGCACATGTGTACTGCGTCACCATGCATTCCATCCATCACTCATCTATCATCCATAAGCAAATGGCCTCACCCCTTGGTTCACTAATCAAACTTTATCTATGCCCCACCATGAATGAACCATGCCCCAAAAATTTCTCCAGTGCTACAATATTCTTACCCTTTGATCAGTGGCCTGCAAATTAATTGTTGGTTAACCCATTGATACACTAAATGGGAGGATCAGGTCAAGTAGGGTTCCACCCATTCCCAACCCATTTGCTAAAATAGCTCACATTTCTAATCTGTCACATTTCTGGCATGAGCTCAACCTGCCACTCATTTAGCTTGACCCTAACCCACCTGAAGAGCGGGTCAGGCCAGTTGATCCATGGGTCCACCCAACCCGTTGCCACCCTTACATTGTACTGGTCTTGATTTGGCAGTGTTTTCAAATTGATCCTTAAATAGTAGACCAGATCCCAACTCATACAATGACTTATTCGAGGTTGTCATGTGTTCTAGTCCTCCTAAACTAAGTTTTCCTTTGACAATGTTGTTTACAAAGAAATAGAATTGAAAGGGAGGTTATGATATAGAGAAAACATTAGAAAATCGGAAAGAGAGGTTGTATTGAATTCCACATTACAGAAATAGAAAATTGTAAGTCTTAAACCTAAATTTGAACCATGTCGAGCCCATAATTCCAATAATCAATGGAACTAACTGTAACACCTTGGATTTTTTGGGGTCGAACAATACTCTACTCTCAAGTTCCTGGGTGTCACTTATATCTTAAGAGTTAGTAATTTCAGGTATAAATTAAATGAAATGAGCAATAGAGGGATCAAATGGATCATAAACCATAAACCACAACTAAGCTACTGAAATAAAACATGGCTAAGTACGTGCAGATCTAATAAGGAAATATTAGATAGGACGCACGAGGCGACGCCAGGCAAAATATACAAAATGTAATTCCAAAAATGGTATGCAACTATCCCCTCGCCCCAACAGCCCATCGCTAATCCAGTGCGGTCTATGGAGATCCGCCCAAAAGTTGAAAGTAGGAAAGCTCCTCTTCCTCATCTATGCTCGTCCTGTCCAGCACGTGCTCCGCGACACTTGCATCTAAAGAAGGGTCTGATTGGTGTTTTAAAACACCGTCCCAGAGTGGGAGTGAGTGATCAACTTAGTGGGTGTTATTAGCAATGAGTTACATAAAATATCAATTTTAAAGGTGAAATTAATGAAAAGCATACAAATACCAATACCTAAATACTCTTGTTAGTGCATATGCATGTATTATGGAATGATGCATGCCCTCACCAACAACACTCCCTCAAGCAACTCCATCTTACGATTGCAAATGACAAACACTCCCTCAATGCGACATCAACTGCCAAGTCGCCAACCTAACTAATGTAATGCATAAATATTCATGTTAACCGAGTATTTAATTAAGTTCGTTCATCCAACAAGGTTGGGGAAGCTGAAATACCCCCATTTTATCAATGGCCTTACTCGGATCACTTGGCCCAGGGCGGCCATAGTAGCTCTGAGCCTGCGATCATTGATTCAAATTTGGGTATCATCCATTTGTCTCAAAAGTTAATAATTCCAAAGGTAAGGTATGACTAAAGGTTTGAAGATCAACTCAGTATGGGTCGTCACCCAAACATCAAGTATGATTACTCAGTTTCGAGGTGCGGGCTTGTCACATAACCAAATCACCATAAGGGAAAGGGCTCGTCACTCAATTCCATTCATGTTCGAGTCCTTTAAACGGTACTCTGGTACGGAACCATCGGCTGGGTAATTTAACGGGGTCATTTGAATAAGGAACTATCACCTCTTATGCTCACTAGTCACTACGGGGAGGCTCGTTACCCCAGCATAGGCCGATAACACAGACACGGTATCCCATTCCATCATACCCGTCTCTCGAGACTTGGTTACTCACTGGTCACTACGGGGGAGGCTCGTCACCTCATCGTAGGTCGATAGCTCCGACACGGTGTCCCATTCCACCATGCCTGGCTCATGAGTCTTGGGGATCATATCGTTACGGTTAATAGTGGCCTCCCAATAGTATGGGGTGCTTCAGATTTAGGCAGGTATGACCATATATGGTTGGCCAACTGATGGACTAATTCGGCTGACTCAGGTGAAGTACGATGCAACCGGCATTGGCTGCAAGCATCCCACATAGTCTAACTACTATCGGTTGTCTGTCTTTGGCCTTAATCGGTCGGATTAGCCTAGGGCAGTCGATCCAATGGGGCTATCCTTGCGAATCTTTCTAATTTTGCTGGCCAACCCAATTAACTAAACAATCATAACTAAATTAAAGATCTACTCGAAGTCGAGTTAGCTATGGCCCGGATCTTGACTAATGGACCAAATCAACCCAGTTACTCTTTTAGCTCAAAATCGACGGTTTAGAGTGAACATGACCGAATTGTCATTTTTACTAATTTCGAATAGGTCATACTGTGAACTTAGTTAATACATATCTCAACAACTGTGCCCAAGAAATCTCCCTATCCAATTTATTCCAGAAGTGCCCCGATTACCTGAACAAACTATATACCGCTCGTTAGTAGGCCGCTAGTTTCAAAATCATAGAGTAATGTTCATCTTACTAGGCACGTCGTCCATTGCAGAAGACAGACTCAAAAGACGTCTTGAAACAGATGATTTGCACTGTCCAGTCGGCACTTGTAAAATGTAACTCTCCTAAGTATTGGCCAAAATTTTGAATTTTAAAACAAATGGCCCCATCACGTAGGACAATGAATTAGGACATTTCAGCTGTCGAATTTCACCCAAATTTTCACCATAGGTTGAAGATATTTTCCTGCACCCATCTGCTAAATTTGACCCCTGATCGAGAAACGGTGACCATTGATCGCAAATCGGACCCTTGCGATAAAACTTCGCGTCCGTTTGAAATCAAACTTTGCACATCCCTTCATTGAACCATGGAGCACCTATCCCATAAATTAGATGGGCCAGGGGGCCATCAGGGTAGCCTCAATAGTCAGAAATGGGTCCCACAAGGCCGTTTGAAGCAATTAATGGAACCCAGGGCCAAATGATTTAATTCTAAGGTATAAAACCCTTAAACCCCTCTCTCCCACAAAATTTCCAGCAGCTGAGAGAGAGAGAGAGAGAGAGAGAGAGAGAGAGAGAGAGAGAGGGTGCATATGCAAGGGAGCGAGGAAATTGGGATTTCCTACACTCTCACCTCCTACATTGCCGGGAATCTCCGCCCTATTGCTGTAGAGACGAGTTATGTCCGATCCAAGGTAAGAATCCTAGCTTCCTTCAATTTCTCCTTAGTTAGAGCCACATCATATGTCTTGACACGAAGTCCATGTAACATAGGGTCCCAGCACGTCAAGTTTACGGAATCGACATTGCTAGAGTGACTACAAGAGCTTCCGGTCGACAAATAGGTGCAGACCATTACCTTTAGGTGGCCAATTATCAATCTTAGGATGAAGTTAATGATTGTGGCTACTGAAGTTGCTGCGCATGTATGATTTATAGGAATTTCGTTAATGAATTCTCCTTGTAGTTTGCCTAAACATGCATAGAAAAATCATTACTCAATTCTAAGTCAAATAGACTAGGTTGAATTGAACATTACCTTCCTCCCTTAATTTTCCTTCTTTTTATGAATGATTAAAGTTGGATCATCCCCAAATTTGATTGAACTTAGAAATTGTGCTGCATGTTTGTCTATGCATCAGATTTTACTCGAATGTTCGCTGTTTGTTGCATGCATGACTAAATTTCCTGTAAATAAGAGCAACATATGATCATTTCTTTATTATTAGGAAATCTAACCTTATATGCATGCATGTCTAGTTACTGCCATTATGAGTAATTCGTATTCTCTTTTTGGTACCTTGCAAACTATGCCAAGATTATGTTTTGATTAATCAGTGATAGGTCAGTTAGATTTTGGGCCCCATGAGAACAAATCATAGGGATAAACTTGATATTTAAGTGATCGGTTGGGTTCATTGGTTTTCTATGGTTGATCAATCTTAGTTATATGATTCTTTATCGGTATCAGTCGCGTATGAGCTCACCTCGAGCGTCAATGGTCCATAAGTGATGACGTGGTTAGTTATTAAAATAATTTTTTAAAGGATTTTTGGCAAATTCAAAATAGCAAAAATTTAGGGTGTTACACTAACATTATCATAGCCATCCAAAATCCAACTTAAACAACAACAACAACAACAACAAAGAGAACCCTTCATCTGAATAAATGAATACAAAACAACTTCATTGTAAAAAAAAAAAAAAACTTCATTCTAAGTCCATGAACAATAAAACAATGAATTTGTTCCCATAACTATCTACAAACAATAAGGAGAAACTATCTTCCTTTATTCGTTTTTATACATTTCAATCATCTTCGGAAATAAAATAAACACAATCACACCACCCCATGACCAATGTACACAAAGGAACCCTACATGAGCGGGGAAGCCAGCATGCACATGCCTCCCACCATCCAAAGACTGTTGGCGGGAATCCTAAACACATTTTAGAATGAAAATTTCATAATCCCATTTTTAGATGTGAATACGGATTCATGCTGGCCGTCTCCGGACGGCGGGAGATTTGTGTGTGCAAACAGTTCTTTTCCCACATATCAAATGTATATTGTTGTATCTTCTAGAAGCAAGAAGGTGGGACAACCTTTCCAATAGTGGACCCCCTAACATTATTGCATGATCTGCTTGTTTTCTTCCCTGCATGTCCTACAAGATCAATGTCTTGTAATACTATTCCCTTGCATGGAGAGCTCCTGCTACAATCAAATATCATGGCTTCATATGAGGCGCTTGTTCCTCTGATGTTCTTGTAGACCACATCACTCACTTCCACGGCTGATCCCTGCAAAAAGAACGGCCTGATATTCATAAAAAGGGCAGCGAGTGGGACCCATAAGATGGCCCAGAGTAATCAACGGTATAGATGGAAACGAGGGTGGTTACCTTTTCTGGGCAAGGGTACTTGGAGTCACAGTAGCTTTGGTCTATGATGATGGGCCTTTTGACATTGTGCATTACAATGTTTTGGAACGTGATGTTGGTTGCACGTCCAGATCCTCCCTGCGCACGTCCAAGAATTTCATGCATTAGTGCAACGTTTGCCCATACAAATGCGAGAGTATCTGCCTTAAGACTTTGTACAATTGGGGCCCATTATTTGATGATCCAGACCTTTGACTGGACAAGGCCCACAATGGATAGATCACGTTACTTAAAATAGCACAAACTTGAAGATTCTAGCCTGGATTACCGATCCATGGGGCAGCTTGTAGGAATTCAAGTATCGAGAATACTATAAATATCCTCAGGCTGAGGATCACGTAATTCCTCCTTACGTAATTACCTTGATAACGCAAACAGGCCAGGCACCACAATTTGTGGTACCATTACATCTTTCCGCAAACATATCTCTAGTGTAAGACATCGGTGCCATGAAAATAGTTAGCCCCACCATTAATGTAACCTGCAACAAAAATCAGACTATTCCTCCAGAAAAAAGGTGTGGCCCACCAAGTGTGGATCATCCTAATCCTTGAGAAGTTGATCCTATTAGTGCGGCCAATGGTTTTCATGGTAATGATGTCCTGCACAAGTTGCGACTAGCGGGAAAATTTGTATGGTACCTCAGGCTGTGGTACATTTCCCTATACATTTCGCTAACCGTGATCACTTCTCCGCGTATACAAATACTCCCGTACGTGGATTTCTAACTCGTACATAGATAATGAGCACACATCAGTTAACATACGTATGCATGCATACATACGTAAAGAAATAAGCATTAATACATGTATGTCCTTGTACATGAGCATCCGTATGAAAAAACCTAACCCATACCTGCCAGGTTTTGATCCTCACTCCATTTGTTGTTCCAAATAAGGTGGCTCCATCCACTATCACTTGTGAGACATGGGCTTCTGACTTGTTATCTCCTAAACTGCCAATACTGGCCCCACAAAGGATAGATTTAAGAGCGAGTGAGAAAAATCATTAAAATCTTGAAATTATAAAATTTCAAATGAAAGTTGTATGAGATTTCAAGAAGGTTTGGATTTGAGACCTGATCCCATGGCCTGGCCCACAGGTTATATTCATAACTTTGACGATGTGAGACCCACTTTCTATTGAGATGCAATCATCACCTTCAAAGATCACGGAGACAATAGACATTATAATCCAGATTTCAGGTCTAGGTTTAGATTATTTGATTTCAGGCCCAGATCCATAGCTCAACTGGCAGACTGAGTGGAGATACTTCGTTTCAACACTTGAGGTCTTGGTATCGACCCTTGGGTATCGACCCCTAGGGGGGGTGGCTAACATGGAGTGTGTGTACTGACACGGGTGTGTACTAACAAGCTAACCCAAAAAAAAAGAAAAAAAAGATTATTTGATTTCAGAATTTTCTTTTTACCATCTTTTGTATGTTTACGTTGAGAGGTGAAGCATATGTAGTTTGGTTAAGTGGTCCGCTGGATCACTCAAAATTGCCATCCTCAGGTCCCACCATTGACGATTAAAAAAAATAATAATAATAAAAAACCCGTTCATTTGGTCGGACCATGTTAGGATGTCCATGATCCATAAGCTGTTTCTTTTGGACGATCTTGTCCATCCATGATGTGAACCTTGGCCTTTTAGTTTTAAGCACCGAATTAGGTAATTGTGGGATCCACCATGGTTTCCATTGGAGGTCACGACAAGAGGGTGGGCCCCAGTATAGTGGAGATCTTGTAGACTACAATTTCTTGTGGTCCCACCGACCCACTATCCTTTTCTCTTTAGTGATCTATAAACCCAGTTGCACTATAAGAAGTGAAAAGAATAGGTTATTTTCTATCATTGTTCTCTTACCAGTTCTGATGATAGAATTCATTATCTGAATATTTTGGGTCTTTGTGATGTGAATGCCATCAGTGTTAGGGCTTGTCCCTGGTGCAGTTACCATGAGATTGAAAGCCAGTGCATTGACACATCTCTCAAAAGAAACTTGTATTTGTTGGCTATCTTTGATCTTCAGGTCATTCACTATCAAGTTGTTGCATGAATAAAAGGTTAAGGCCTGTTGAAGCAACATAAAACTTGTTAGAGATTCACTTTCTCTCTCTCTCTCTCCCTCTCTCATATCCCACTCTCTTTTCTCTCTCATGGAAAGAAAATCAAATATATTGATACAAAGATATCTATGTTTCCATGTTCATCCACGAAAAGGGACCTTGAAACATACCGTTGGCGCGTCTTTGCAAGGCTGCAGGGAAATTTCACAGACAGATTTAAGTTAGAGTTGGTCATTGTTGGAAGAGAAGATTCAGTTAGTTTGAATTTTGGGAGATTGTCTATTTAAACTACTTACAAGAGCTTTGTTGATTTTACAGGAGTTCTTCCACCACATCTCTCCATTTCCATTAATGGTCCCACCACCTTGGACTCTAAGATTTTGAACATTCCGAAAACTAAGCCAGTGCTTTTGATCTAGTCGGTCCCAAGCAGATGGATGGGAAGGAGCTTCAATGGTTCCAAGGATCTGATATATATGAAGGAAGAAAAAAAGAAAAAAGAAGAGCAAAGCATAAGCCACATGAAATCTGATGTGGAGAAAATAAGTACAATGAGGACGTTCTGTGAACCCATCTTCGATTTTGAAGAAGATATGGTTGATATTTTCGTGTTTAGATTCATCTCACCATCACTGTAATGGAAGATATGCAAGGGCCTGAAAAGGTGATTGGTTTGAGAAGGTAGTTCTTGTTTGCAGGCACCACAAGAACAGAAGGAGCTGATGAGCAAGCCTTCATCCAGGCCTTCTCAAATGCCTGTCCAAATTGCGCCAAAGAAATATAAGACTTCTTCAAAACCACGTAAAAACAAACAAAAACTTACACATCTATGAGACTTGAGTAGAAAAGACACTAGAACCGTAGAATCCTCTCTCTCTCTCTCATATTTACATGGATGGAGTACCTTTGTGTCATCTGTTCCATCACCTTTGGCTCCAAAATCATTTACATTCACTACAGTATCTGAGGATTTACGGCTACCAACGTTATCAAACCTCGAGGAACTCAAGGTCGACCGTCCAAAATGGTTCGGGGTCGAGATTTGGCGCCATTTGTTGATGGCGGTGAAATACGTACGGTGGGCACGTTTGTCGTAGGTGGGCTCCTTATGATTGAAAGCTGCGTGTGGGTCCTCCAGCAAGTTGCTATAACAGGAAGAGTAAAAGAACCAAAGCATGATGATAGGGATTAACTGTCTTTGAATACCCATCTCTCTCTCTCTCTCTCTCTCTCTCTCTCTCTCTCTCTGAGGTAGCCAATGAGATTATTTTTAGTAACTTGTAACAAACAAACTTTGGGGTATGCGATGGGTGCTTGATGATTTTAGAGGTACGGTGGTGATCCCATGTCATGATGAGTTTGCCTGTATATATAGAAAAAAGGTGGCTTATTATGCTGTATTTGTTATCAGAGAGAGAGAGAGAGAGAGAGAGAGAATCCTTTCTTCTTCTCAATCCATGGCGGCTTGGAGTTGTTTCTCCGGTAGACATAAGAGACTTAGACGGAAGGATCTCTTCAGAAGTCGCCGAGCACTCTCTCCACCGTTCTAGAAAACCATCAAAATGTTTCTTCCCTCATTAGCAAGTTTTAAATACGAGAATATATACTTAGTACGTAAGCATCATACATACGGATACATGAATCATGGTCAAGATATATGCACGTACATGTCACATAAGACTTCTATTAGGCAGCCCCTCGTGATGAATGATGATCCGACATTTGGATATTTTGAATAGGCATACCGGTGGATAGAATGATTTAAATAGACATGTATGCTAGAGTATTTAAGTGAAACATGAACTCCCATCATGAATTAAGTCATTGATCTGCCCCTCATTCTTATAAATAATGGTCTTGGTCTTCGCTACATAGTACAAAAGTCTAAGTCCCATCGTGAGATTCTTATTTGATTTTTTGTATAAGAGATAATTACCTGATAAATGGATAATAATTACTTACCACGTAATTACTACATCATTTCTTACGCTAACATTGGCGACTTAACTTTCAGCATTAGAATCAAGGATGGCTGCCAAATGAATGTGGGGCCTACTGTAATGTATGTGATGTATCAACACCGTTTATTCTAAATGTCAGCATCATTTAGGGCATGAACCCAAAAATGAAGTAGATCCAAAGCTCAGGGGACCACACCACAAGAAACAGTGGAAATTGGATGCTTACAGTATAAAAATTTATGTAGCCCTCAGAAGTTTTGGATGAAGCTGATATCTTTGTTTAATCCTTATCAATGTTTTTATGACTTCAAACGGGCCCTTAGTTGCATGAGATCAAGTTCCAAGAAAGACAAGTTCAAGATATCTTTCTCACCTTCTCCCATACTTTAAGTACAAAATACAGATTAAGTTCTTATAATATATATAATTGATGCATGGGTTGACCTCTTCTCCAACCTAGGGAACATCCAAAAATCAATTTGACTCCATCCAGGCCACAGATACAATTTCAATTAAACACATCCCTAGAGAGACCAATAAGGTAGCAGATAGCCTAGCCCGCTGGGGCAATTCTAATCAGCAAAATAAATTATTCTAGGCTGTCTCAGACCTCCCTCTCATCTCATGTAAGGAGCTGGTCTTAGATAGGACAAGTTTAGTCCTTAAATATGTTTTTCTTTCGATATGATACGAGGGTCTCCTTGGGGTGGGCCTCCCGAATGTGAATGCCTTGTACAACTGGGAGTCTCGAGCCCTTATTTTAGGCCAGAGCCTTCTGAACATATTGTAAGAAACTTTCTATATCAATGAAATTTTGAGTCTTTTGAAAAAAGTAAATAAATAAATAATTGATGCATGGGCCAATCATTTATTTCATAAATTATGTTTACAATTGGTATTTGAGTGGTCCAATGCGTCGGTTAAGGTGGATTTTCTCTAAGTACCACCCAACGAACTGTTCAACGCTTGGGCATAGAAATCAGATTCGGTCCATCCAATAGGTGTTCTAAGATATTCAAAACATTTAGCCAATTGTCCAAGCCATGAATTTTTCCATAAATTGCAACTCATCTAACAATTACATCTACCTATTTCTTAAGTGAAAGCATTTAAATGGTGGTACACCTTTGCATACCTTTTTGCCCTCTTTTTAAGTGCCGCAATACATGGTCGGTTGTTCAAAATCAGTTGCGGTGCAATTCAGTAGATGAGTCCGGTGCCCACAGGATTGAATATATAAATATTTTGGCAAATCAATAAAGTTTTAGGTGGTGTGCTCCCATCTTTAATATAATAATAATATTTATAAAGTAGCACAAATTGCATATATGTACGTCAATCTAAGCTGTTTCTACTGTGGGTCTTTTTTACAACTAGCATTGCCCTAAAATCATGTTGGAAAGTTAGAAAGAAAATGAACGGTTGTGCAAATTCAATGCCTAAATCCAGTTTGTAAGGATCATTAGATTTTAATGCAGTGCTTTATCCACAATAAGGGCCATGTTTTGTCATGCATTCCACATATATAGTAGATGAAATATGGCCACCGCTTTGTGTAGTCCATATCATTGATTTAATTTCTCGCTTCCTATTTAGGTCATTCAGATCGGTTGGCATTTCTGATCACCTTGTCAGGGCCAATTAGATCAACAATTGGATCACCCAAATGTGGGCCCACATGTCAAACCCGGCGGCCTAATAGAAGGCTAGTAACGTGTCACGCATAAACAATTTACATTCACCAATCATAAAAGGGGCGCGTCATGTGTGTCACGTTTACATGCAGCAGCCATTAAGTAGCGTGTCTTCCTAACACATATTAATAAATAAATAAATAAAACCGGGCCCAACAAGCAACCTTGGCTAGTGATTTGTGGCCATTAAATGGGCAATTGAATTAAAACCATCAATTCAAACAATTCAAAGTCACCGGCTGGTACTTCAACTATAAGAGTTGAACATGATATATGAATTGTTAACCGTTTAAAGCGTCCAACTTCAAATGATAAAATAGGCGATGGACCCATCATATATATATATATATATATATATATATATATATATATATATATATATATATATATATAGAATGCTCAGCTGCACACCAGTTCCACGAAACTCGTGCGAACTTTTTTTAGAACTCAACATACGTGATGTGACTCTAACATTTAAACGGTCCACTGAAGAAGCACCTCTTGATGAAACCTTTCAGACCTAATTTTTATTGTGATTCAAAATGTTGGTGGGCCATGAAAAATGAAAACAGTTTCCTCACTTGATTTGCATTTCTATTTTCTATAGCCCACCAGAAGTTTAGATCAGAGTGAAAATTTGTCCCTTATGGTTTCATAGGATTCCACATCACATGGACCATTTAGATTAGACGCACATGACATGTGTGCAAAGGTGCGCATGTGAGCATGGCTATATATATATATATATATAAGAGAGAGAGAGAGAGAGAGAGAGAGAGAGAGAGAGAGAGCCCACTTGAATTTTAAGGGCCCTTATAAGGTTAAGTTGGGCCTAGTATTGGATAAAGCCCAATTAAAAGTTTGGACCGTGTCAGGCCCTTATTTACAATCCCACGTGTGTTAGGAGGAACTTGGATCAGCCTAAGTAGTTGCATAGTTTGTTGAACCTCCAATTGGTATAAAATTGGGCTTAGTTCAGTGATCTAGTTAGCTGATCTCATTGGGCCCTATATAAATGGTAGATATGACAAAACTTTCCAGATTGAATGGGTCCTTACTCTTGCTCGGGTGGTAGACTCTCAAGAGTCTCAACTCCTGATCAAGGGTTCGAGTACCCATAGGTGGTGAAATTCCACTGGCGTGAGTGTGTGGGGTGTGTGTGCGTATGTAAATTATAATTTTTTTTTTTTTTTTTTTTTTTAAAAAAAACCTATCTGGATCGTCCATAAGGTCCACTTCTCACATCATGGGCCCACCATCCACTTCAATTGAAGATAATGGTCCTTAATTTGTGGGCTCAATGGGCCAGGTTGATCGGTCGGGTTGCGGGCCTGTCCGGCATCTGGCCAGGCTTGGGCTGTGTAGCAAGCCCAAAGGCCCAGCTCTGGTTAATACTTCAAGCCCGTTTTCTAAATGGGCCAGGCTTGGACTCAAATGTCTAAGGGCCAGTCTGCCCGGCCCGGCCCGTAGTGTTACCTACAATCTGTCTCATTTTAATGGTGGGAGATCATGTTCTAAAATGAACTTCTAAAACGGATGAATGGCGCGGATGTGCAACAGACACATCGGTCGGCCCACGGTTAAGGCCTCAACTGCTAAGTTGTTACCCCTACTGCACCTAAACCACATCCCACTTCCAATCGGCCGGACTTCCCGCCTCTGGAGTGCATAGTGCAGAGTAACGTGGCAAAGCTCTGTGAAACCTTCCATGTCGTATGTATTATATTCCATCATCGTCCCCACATTTTTCTATATAATGTTGGGTCATTACACAAAAAATGAGGCAAATCTAAAGTTTAATTTGGACCGCACCACAAGAAAAATAGTAGGAATTGAACGCCTACCCTTAAAGATTACTTGGGGCCATACAAGATATGACCTAGTTGATATTTGTGTTTTCCATTCATCCATGCCAGTATTACCTCATGAACAGGTTAGATGGCAAATAACCATCACAATTGCCCCTAGGAAGGTTTTAACCGTTGGAATTATTCTCCACTACTAAGATTTAATTTACATGAGTCTTGAATTTGCCTCATTTTCGGGATCATGATCTAAAATGATCCAGCAAAATTGATGGACGCTGTGGATATAACACACATCATGGTGGGGCCACAAAATTATTCTACGTTAACACCGTACCTTCTACTACCTACTACGCAACCTGAATCCGACTTTAGGTCCTTAATTAATGCAAATAAATGGGACGCACTGTTCCTATGAAAAGAGTTAACCAACGCAGATTAGCTACGGACAAGTTAAGTAGCCACACTCGCTGCTGAAGTGACATCACCAAGTTATGTGGGGCCTTCCATGATGTATGTTTTATATCCACATTGTCCATACATTTTGAGAGATCATTTTAGGGCATGATACAAAGAATGAGGCAGATCCAAGGCGGTAGTGTACCTCAGCACAAACAACAATGTAAAGAGTGACGCCCACCGTTGAAACCTTCCAAAGGTCTGCCATGATGATCCAACTTATTAATGTGTTAAAGTAGACATGAAAGAAGGGAAAACACAAATACCAGCTTGATCGAAAACTATTGTGGCCCTTAGAACTTTTTAATGGTGGGCGTCAATCTCCCCACTGTTTTCTGTGGTGGGGTCCACTCAAGCTTTGGATCTGACTCATTCTTTGGATTATACACTAATATGATCTCTCCAAATGGATGGACGGTGTGGATACACAATATACATCATGGTGGTCCCCACAGAAGTTGGTGACGACACTTCAATAGCGAGTCTCGCTACTCAACCTATCAGTATCTAATCCGCTTCCAAGAGTTACCGGCTTGGGTTAGCCCTAGAGGTGGGAATCGAGTCAAGTCGGACCGAATTGGGTCCAACTCGGCTCAGTCCGAAACTTTCAATGCATGACCCGAACTCAATTCGATCCGGGACCGAGTCTAAGTCCTCTGACTTGATTCGATCCATTGCACTGCTAGCCTGACCTGAACCGAGTCCGACTTGGTCAGGAAAACCGAGTTGGATCATGTTGGATATATATATATATATATATATATATATATATATATATATATATATATATATATATATATATATATATATATATATATATATATATATATATATATATATATATTTGCAGTGTGGTCCACTTGATCTTTAGATCTGTCGTATTTTTCGACTAAGGCCATAAGACAAGCCCATCAAATGGATGAACGGTTTGGATACAATGCATACCTCATGATGAGACCCACATAACTTGCTAACATCAAGACACTAGCATAGTATGCCTGCCCGTCCGCTTCACGTTAAAAAGTTGAGAGGGGTTACGGGTTACCCTCTATTAAAACATTCATAATCATTTTTTGGGCCCACTGAGGTATGGTTTACAAATCCAAACCATCCATTATGTGTGTCCCACTTGAATGAGGGGTCATACCAAGTTTCAAATGCATCCAATTTTTAGGTGAGCCTCATCAAGTGCTTTTATATGTTTTAGGAATGTCTTCATATGATTTTAAATAGTATGGCCCATTTGAGTTCCGTATACGGCTGATTTTTGGGATATTCCATAATTTAAAGGGGACCCATCAAATGCACGGTGTTGATGTTAGATACGCATAATGATGGGGCCCACACAGCTCAACCTCATAGGAAGTTCCCATGAGCTTGACCGCAGAGAACCATTTCCGGTCTCTTTCTTTTATTTGGCAGTCTAGCAAGCTCGGTGCTCAATGCATCCAGAGTCATGTGCTGAGGATGAGAGGACATATTAGCTACTCCCCCTGCCACTAGCCAATGGCTGGTGGTCAGTGCTCTGTGGACACCACCATGTTGTATCTATTTCATCCATGCCATCCATCTATTTTCCTGGATCATTTTATAGTATTAAACAAAAAATGAGGTATGTCCCAGTCTCAAGTGGACAACATTACAAGAAACAATGTTGAATAAACATTGTGCGGATCAGGTTGGATCGGATTGGTCCGGATTAACCATGATCTGAACTTGATCTGATGTACGATCGGATCTGATCGATCCTACTTGAACCGCACCGATACATGCCTTCGGTTCGATTTGGATCGGGTTGGATCCGCCAGATTGGGCCAGCGGATTGGGTCAGTTTCTGCCCAACACTAATTAGCCCCACCCACCGCAGACCAGGTGTTACCCAGGTAATAGTTTAATGGGTGTTACCCTTACTGTAGGGCCCACTTTGATCATATGTTGTATATCCACTCAGTCCATCCATTTTTCAGCCCAATATGGTTCAAAAAATTAACATATCTAAGTCTTAGGTGGACCACACCACAAGAAACAGTGATAATTGAATGCCCACCACTCAAAACTTCCCAAGATCTATAATGTTTATTTTCCATCCAACCCGTGGATAAGGTCAACCAAAAATGGATGAAAGGAAAATACAAAAATTAGTTTGATCCAAAACTTATATAGCCTACCAAAAACTTTTAGTAGTTATTCACCACTTTTTCCAATGGTGTGGTCTATCAAACATTTGGATCTGCTTAATTTTGGAAAAAAAAAAAAAACGGATGAGCAGCATGGATATCAAACAGATTCATCCAGATGGCCCAACACGGTAAGGGTAACACCGGATAAGGTGTTACCAAGGTAATAGCTAATCCACTACTGTATCGTAGAGTATATATGAAATCCATTCCGACCAATAGGTGTGTCACCTAATGCTAGACGCAGAAAAAGAATCACTGCCATCGGTGTTTCCAATAGGCCACACCGTTAGAAACAATGAAAAGGACAACACATACCCTCCAAACTGGTTTTCTTTTATATGGCCCACTTAAATAAGGGATGGAGCTGATTCTTGTATACTTGGCCTAAGTTTTTAGTGTGGTATATAATGGCTGGAGTGATTTTTTTATAATCACTATGGTGGGCCCCTAAAATATCAAGGGTGGACGTGTCTCTCCAAAATATTTACCTATGGCCCACCTGAATCCGAGTAATTTTGGTTTTTTGGGCCATGGCCATAGTGTAGGATTACACGTCTAATGGCCAGTGTGGATTTCACCTAACATTCAGGTAGGCCTCTTAAAAACTAAAAAGTGGGAGTCCCTGGGGTATTTCATTTCCCCCAAGAAGGGGTTATCTCATGGTATTTTGAAAACATGGGCGCGGCAGCTTGGGTGGGCGCCACCTTGTTGTTGATATAAAATTCAGCCTGACCATCAAGTGTGTCATGACATGTTAGGTCCATGGTCCAAAGAGCCTCCATTTGTATTTCAAGTAACTCACACAATTGGAAACAGCATACAGGGCAAGGCTCATACTCTGAATTATTATCCTTTACGTGGCCCATGTACAGGCCTATTTTTCAGCTCCACGGCTAAATATTTGCATGGCATCTAATGGGTGGAGTCAATTTTATATAATTATCATAGTCGGCCCAATAATAATCAAGGATGTACGTCTCTCTCACAACTTTTTTTTTTTTTTTTTTTTTTGTGGCCCACCTTAATAACAAGTAAGCCTGATTTATTTTTTCTTGGCCTAACATGAGATTACACATCTAGTGGCCAGAGTAAATCTCACATACACATTACAGTTTTCTTAGCCTAACATGAGATTACACATCTAGTGGCCAGAGTAAATCTCACATACACATTACGGAGGGCTCCTTAGATTTACAAATTCCTTTCAACTCGGGTGAGTCAGGCCCTCTGTAAAAGTTCTGCTGGATTTTTCTGGCCTATCACAGGCCCGAGCTAGGTTTGGGCTTAGCCTGAACAATGCGGGCCGGGCCTGGACAGAACTTAGCCAGGCCCTAACTCAGCCTGCTGACACCCTTATTCATTTGATTTGGATTACGAGATTTTGTTAATTGGCCGAACTCATGCCTACTTCAGACTCAACTTTAAACAGAGGGAACCTAGCCTATTGGGCAAACCCTATTTGAAACGCAGTCTTTGCTTGTCCCAACTTAACTCATTGAAAGCCCTATATTGGTCTAGTCAGTTCATTTTTATTAAAAATAATTAAAGAGGATAATCTAGACCATCCATAGGTGGGCCCTGTACATTAGATCTGTCTCATACATATGTGGGTTTGATAAGTCAAATCTAGACCATTCCTTGAGTCATACCGACTGTGAATCTATGAGCCAAATTATTTTATTTATTTCGCGCATATGATGACACACATAAGAGTGAAACAGCCTAAATTTCATAATGGGTTTCTCCTCATAATTAGTAGCATAATTGTTTCAGTTTTACATCATTCAATCAAGCCCTAACTTTGAGGGCCGGCTTAATGTTCCATAATATATGTAAATCCCGGTAAATAATTAATTATTAATTTTCACCTACTTCGAAAATGTGAGAGCAATTCCACCTTGAAAATCAATACAAAAGTGTTAATAGTAAGGAGTAAACTCAGCCATCTTCCTCAGACATAATTCTCCGTCCCCAATCAACAATTGACATTAGACATGTCTTATATCAAATCAAACTTCTTTCAGGAAGATCCAATAAGGGTAGGATTATAGAGCAATCACTAGGTCTAAAATTTGAAGGTTGGAATTCATTTGCTAGCCACCAAAGGGACATCAATCAATAAAAATAAAATTTAATTTTAGACTCTGTGTATGGAATTCAATCACTCTTCATACTATTTCAAAATTAAATGATATAGCATTCATGCATACAGTGAATGGTAATCAAGACAGGCATTATAGTTTGGCAGAAGTGGTATAAAGTAATTTGTGATAGTAATTTAAATTTAAGAGATTCGTCCTACTTAAATGTATATGTTATTAGCATATGTTCAATGGAATCATTTGTGAGTTACGACTTCACTCAAAAGAGGAGTTATAACGATATGTCATCAGGCTTTTTTCTAAAATTAAAAATGTAGGCCCATCATCAATTTAGATAATTTAATTGAAGGCTACAATCTTTAAATGATTGTACAATGCCTGACATTTATTTTACATTTATGCATTGTTTAAATAAGATGTATCTATTAATTTACATGGATCTACTAAATGGTTTGTGCACCAGGATTCTCTAGTTTTAAGATACACGCCCTTTGAAAATTCAATCAATGGCCTCCAAATTTTGGGAACCTAAAGCTGAATGGCTCAACCTAAAGTTAGGTTGGGTTGAGGTGAGTGGGCTGAAAATCCTCTACTCGACTCCCAAATTGAGTGAGGTTTGGTTTGAGGCCTCAGGCACCCTGACATAGCCTGAACTTAAAATATTCAGACACAGTTCATGACTAGGATAAGTTATATAAATATAAAGTCATGTCCTGCACAGGAAATAAGGTTTATGGTATCGAATTGACCAAGTCATAATTGCTTATATGCAATATATGGATCATGATTGGAATTTTTCATGCATAAAAAGTACTGCTCATGATTGGAACTGACATGAGACCCATGACCTCTGTGCTACGTGATTGAAACCACCCATCCTGTGGACTCTATTTTTAAACTTTATTCATTTATATATGAGCAGCGGATGTAGACTTTATTGTTATTTCAATAGTCATATGCAGTACTTTAATAGTAGTATTTGATGGTTAGATGTTTAGTTTTTATTAGTTTACTAGTTACAAGTGTTAAACTAACTCAACCTAAGTTAAGGTTGAGCATTTAATTCCTTGCATTAGGCTTAGGTTGGGCATTGGTCCTACTCATGATGTTGGGTTAAGCTTAGGGGTCATTTGGCTCCTTGGATTGGAGGGGATTTGAGGGGGTTTCAAATCCCCTGTTGTTTGGCAACATAAAGTAATTGGGGGTTTCAAATCTAAGGGGTTTCCAATCCCTTCTTTAAGGAGGTTTGTAATCCATAGTGAGAGCTTGGATTACACCTAAAATCATTTCAATAATTACAGGTGTAACATGCGTATCACTGTACACTATCATTCTATTGAGCACATGGCCTACTAATGATGATCAGCATCGTCCAAACATTGTCCCTGTAAATCGGCACCATCCAAACATTGTCCAGTACCGTCCAAACATTGTCCATGTGAATCAACGATTAAAAATCGTTAGTTAGTCACTCAGACATGAACTTGTGCTTATGGCCCATTGAGGCTTGGAATTTCATCATTTTTGGATAAAGTATATATTTCAGCGGGCTTATCACATTTATTATGTCAAAAATTACATACTCGCTAATTAGAGATACTAAAGTTAATTTAGTAATTAAATTCAAACCCTTGTAAATATACTATCAATAGATACTTTTGGATTAAAGTTGATTCACACTTCAGGATGTCAAACACATTGGGAGGATTGCAAATTTAGGGGTTTTCTAATTAATCCTGAGGGTTCCAAATCCACACTCCCAAACAGGCCCTTGGGCTAACCCTCGACCTGACCCAACTTGCTAGAGTCGCACCCAACTCCCCACAAGAACTTTTACAGCTTATTACACGGTCTAAATCATGGGCCCCATTTAGATGAATAATAACCACAAAAACGCATGGAGCTGATGATCTTAGCCCTCTACACATGAGGAATTTGGATCACTGACCCTTTTAAAAAAAAAAAAAAATTAATTTTAATTTTTAAGGATCAGTCCAATTTTCATCCACTCTCTATCTACATTTTGGGCCAATGATTGATGGTCTGTCCGGCTTGGAACCCCTACAGAGGTGCAACATGTCAATTTCAACCTTTCCCATCATTTTAAACCTACCTATAACCTAAATCTGAACCATGTCAGGCCCATAATTCCAATAATCAATGTCAACCTTTTCTTTCCTACCAAAATCCTTAAACATCACCTAAGTTAAACTTCACAGCCCTTCAAATCCTACTTAAACAAAAGCAACAATAGCTACTACAACAAATAATACCCTTTATTTGAATAAATATATACAGCACAACAACTGTATTAATTTTAAATCCATGAACAATAATACGTAAATAAATAATCCCCATCACTCCAGACAATTAGGAGAAACTATCTTACTTTATTTGATGTTACACATTTCTATCATCTTTTGAAAGAAAACAAACACAATCATACCACAAATCATGACCAATGTATACAAGGGGACCCTACGTGCGCACATCTCCTGCCATCCAAAGACAATCAACGGATTCGTGCTTACTGTCTTTGGACAGTGGGAGATATGTGTTCTTTTACCACGTAACAAATGCACGTTTCTCTTTTCTAGAAGCAAGAAGGTGGGACAACCTTCCCGATGGTGGACCCCCTAACATTCTTGCATGAACTGCTTGTTTTTTGCCCTGCATATCCTACAAGATTAATGCCTTGCAACACTATCCCATTGCATGGAGAGCTCTGGCTACAATC
The DNA here is from genome assembly GCA_037074715.1 of Magnolia kwangsiensis. Taxonomy (NCBI): domain Eukaryota; kingdom Viridiplantae; phylum Streptophyta; class Magnoliopsida; order Magnoliales; family Magnoliaceae; genus Magnolia; species Magnolia kwangsiensis. The sequence continues at coordinate 108,268,871 of CM073581.1, forward strand.
TAATGTCACGGCCTCATCTGAGGCGCTCGTTCCTCTGATGTTCTTGTAGACCACATCACTCACTTCCACAGCTGAGCCCTGCAAAATGAACCTTTCGATTTTAGTAAAGAGATAGGCAAGTCGACCCCACAAGATGGCCCGGTGTAATCAACGGTCTAGATGGAGTCGAGGTTAATTGGTTACCTTTTCTGGGCAAGGGTCCTTGGAGTCGCAGTAGTTTTGGTCTATGATGATGGGCCTTGTAACATTGTACATTGCAATGTTTTGGAACTTGATGTTGGTTGCGCTTCCAGATCCTCCCTGCGTGCATGTCCAACAATTTCATGCATTAGTGCACGTGTTTGTCAATATAAATGGCAGAGTAAGTGCCTTAGGCTCTGACTTTGTGCAGTTGGAGCCCATCGTTTGCTGATACAGACCTTCGATTGGATACGGCCCATATCATGTCCCTAAAACTGCAAAGACAGGAAGATTCAAGGCATCTAATCCATGGCCTTTCTTTCCGTTGATTGTGAGCACCGTTGCTTTGTTTCTTCGTAACCACTCTCATTTGGATGATTTTAAGGGCATGGCTTTTTCATCGTGGAACCCATCAGATCAGCGGTCTGGATTACCAATCCATGGGCCCCTCTTGTAGAGATTCAAGGATCTAGGACGGTATACATGTCCTCAGGCTGAGGATCACGTAATTTCTCCATACGTACTTACCTAGATAACTGATCGAGAACGGGCCACGTACCACAACTAATGGTACCGTAACATCTTTCCGGGAAACATGCCTCTTCTGTAAGAAATCAATACCATGAAAACGGTTGGCCCCACCAAAATCAGACTATTGTGCTCATTACGTGAACCACATAGTTGAAATAAATGGACAACCAGCGGCCTGGCTCCAAATACAAGTGTGGCCCACCTAGTGGGTAGATCATATTAATATTTGAGAAGTGTAATATTAATGGTGCGGCTTATTGTTTTCATGGTACTGATGTCCTACACAATTTGCGTGATAGCTGAAAATATGGTACGGTACCTCAAACTGTGGTACAGTTCCCTGTATTTGATCATATCTCCTCCTACAAATACTAACATGCATTCCTAACTCATACGTAACAAACATCAGATACATATGCATGCATGCATACGTAAAGAAATAATCGTTAATGCATGTATGTCTCTATGTACATAAGCATACAAGTGAAAAAACTGACCCATACCTGCCAGGTTTTGATCCTGACTCCATTGGTTGTTCCAAATAAGGTGGCTCCATCCACTATCACTTGTGATACATGGGCTTCAGACTTGTCATCTCCTAAACTGCCGATGCTGGGCCCCACAAATAATGGATTTAAGAGAAATAAAAATAATATTGAAATTAGAAAATTTTAAATGAAGTTAGATGAGGTTTCAAGAAGGTTTGGATTCGATACCTGATCCCATGGCCTGGCCCACAGGTTATGTTCATAGCTTTAACATTTCGAGACCCACTTTCTATTGAGATGCAATCATCACCTTCAAAGATCATGGAGTTAGACATTATTATATGAGATTTCGGGTCTAGTTTTTCATTATTTGAGTTTAGACTTTTCATTTTCCTATCTTCTGTATGATTAAGTGGTCCACGGGATCACTTGAAATTGACGTCCTCAGGTTCCTCCTTTGATGATACAAAACCCGTTCACCTGGTTGGAACCAGGTTGGGTTGTCCATGATATCTTTAGGACGATCCTGACCATCCATAATGTGAACCTTGTCCTATTTAGTTTTAACCATCAAATTAGGCAATTGTGGGACCCACCGTGGTTTCCATTAGTGGGCACCACAAGAGGGTGGGCCTCATTAACGGTGGAGGTCTTGTAGGCTACAATTTCTAGTGGTACCACTGACATCACAATTTCTCTTTCTCAATCTAGAAATCCAACTGTACTATAGGAAATGGATAGATTGGTTGGGGGGGGGGGGGGGGGGGGATGATAGAATGATTTTCTATCATCGTTCACTTACCAGTTCTGATGACAGAATTCATGATCTGAATATTTTGGGTGTTTGTGATGTGAATACCATCAGTGTTAGGGCTTGTCTCTGGTGCAGTTACTATGAGATTAGAAGCTAGTGCATTCACACAACTCTCAAAAGAAACTTGTATTTGCTGGCTGTCTTTGATCTTCAGGTCATTTAATATCAAGTTGTTGCATGAAGAAAAGGTTAAGGCCTGTTGAAAGCAACATAAAACATGTAAGAGAATCTCTCTCTCTCTCTCTCTCTCTCTCTCTCTCTCTCTCATAGAAAGAAATTAAATGTATGCATGTATACAAAGATATCAATGTTTCCAAGTGCATCTATTTAAAAGGGACCATGAAACGTACCGTTGGCGCATTTTTGCAAGGCTGCGAAATTCACAGACAGATTTAAGTAAGAGTTAGTCATTGTTGGAAGAGAAGATTCAGATGGTTGAAATTTTGGGAGATTGTCAATTCAAACTACTTACAAGAGCTTTGTTGATTTTACAAGAGTTCTTCCACCACATCTCTCCATTTCCATTAATGGTCCCACTGCCTTGGACTCTAAGATTTTGTACCTTTTGAAAGAGAAGCCAACGTGTTCGATCTAGTTGGTCCCAATCGGATGGATCAGAAGGAGCTTCGATGGTTCCAAGGATCTGATACATGAAAAAAATCAAAGAAATGAAAGTCTTTTTTCTTTTTTCTTTTCTTTTCTTTTTTTTTTTTTAAAAGAAATGAAAGTCATATGAACTAATCCAATATGGAAAAAAAATAAGAAAAATGAAGAAACTCCGTGAACCGATCTTCGATTTTGAAGAAGATATGGCTGATATTTTCGTTTTTAGATCCATCTCACCATCAGTGTAATGGAAGATCTGCAAGGGCCTGAAAACGTGATTGGTTTGAGAAGGTAGTTCTTCTTTGCAGGCACAACGAGAACAGAAGGAGCTGATGAGCAAGCCTTCTTCCAGGCCTTCTCAAATGCCTATCCAAATAGCACCAAACAAATGTCCGACTTCAAATCCACACAAAAACAAATTACAAGAACTCACACATCAGCTATGAGATTTCAATATTAAAGAAACTACAACAGTGTGATCCCTTTTTTTTTTTTAACCATATTTACATTGATGGGGTACCTTTGTGTCATCTGTTCCATCACCTTTGGCTCCGAAATCTTTCACATTCACCACAGTGGCTGAAGATTCAGGACTACCCACTTGATCAAACCTCAAGGAATTCAAGATTGACCGTCCGAAATGAGTTGTGGTCGAGATTTGGTGTCCAAATTCGTGGTCCACTTCGTCAATGGTGCCGAAATATGTAGGGTAGGCACCTTTTTCGTAGGGAAGGGTCTCATGATTGAAAGCTGAGAGTGGGTCCTCTAGCAAGTTGCTATAACAGGAAGAATAACAAAACCAAAGCATGATGATAGGGAGTAACTGTCTTTGTAGACCCATACCTCTCTCTCTCTCTCTCTCTCTCTCTCTCTCTCAGAAGCAGACAATGTGATTTTTTATTTTTATTATTTTTTTTTTTGTTGGGGGGGGGGGATCTTTTAACAAACAGACTGTGGGATACGTGATGGGTGCTCGATGATTTTAGAGGTATGGCGGAGTACCCATGTCATGATGAGTTTGCCTGTATATATAGAAAAAGAGGTTGCTTCTTAGCCTGTATTTGTTACGAGAGAGAGAGAGAGAGAGAGAGAGAGAGAGAGAGAGAGAGAGAGAGAGAGAGAGAATCGTTTCTACTCAATCCATGGCGGCTTGGCGGCGGCTTGGTGTTGTTTTTCCGGTGGACGCAAGAGACTGAGACGAAAGGATCTCTTCAGAAGTCGCCGACCTCTCTCTCTTTCAACCGTTATGGAAAACCATCCAAATGTTTCTCTCATTAGCTTGTTTGCCATACATGAATATGTACATTAGTATACATGAATCATTGTCAAAGTAGGTGTATGTACATGTCCGTGTTAGGCTACTGTAAGGTGGGTCCACATCATCAATAGTTTTTTAAAATCTGAATCCAGATCTCATAGTTTAGATAATCTGACTGGTGGATAGTACTTAGATTAATCATACAGGTGGACCCAATAGTAATTGTGGTCAGTTTAGATACATAAGGGGTGGTGAGCTTGGACTCTATTACATGTCCAAATTGTAGAGTATTTTAGGGAAAGATAAACTCCTTTGGAGACATGAACTGCCATAGTTGTGATAGGCCAAGCTACTCCAACCTTATTTATATAAATAAAGCTCTTGATCCCTTACACATTATAAAAGACTTAAGTTTAATTGTAAAGTTTCTAAAAACCTTGACAATGTTGGGATCTGGATCATTAGGAGATGTCGATTGTAGGGTTTCCTTCATGTAGAGTTTGGGCTGGGTATTTTATTTGAGTGCAAATGATAGGTGGGGCCCTTGCCTTTTGTGAGGGCCTGCCTGAACGTCTGCAACTTCCTCCTTTTTAATATAATTCTTTCTTTAAAAAAAAAAAATGTAAAAGTTTTTCAAAAGATTTAAGATGTAGAAGATTAAGGCTTAAGAAAAAAAATTAAGATATTTTCTCGTTACTTTCCACTTAGATACATGATTTAGATTAAGTTCTTACTATCTCCATAATTTAATGCATGGTTTGACACTTTATTCTGCAGTATTAGATTTACAATTAGTATTAGAGCAGTCCTATGCATCAGTTATGGAGGATTTTGTTTAAGCACCACCTAATGGGTACTATTCAGTCCGTAAAAGCATTAGAAATCAGATCTGATCGGTTCGGTAGGTTGGCCAAGATATCACAAACATTTGGATGGCTAAAAAATTCTAACAAGCCATGAATTTTTCATAAGTTGTGGCCCCATTTAATAGTGGTACGCCTCTAATTAAGAAGAGCTTAGTCCCTATTTAGGTTGACACAAGAGGTGTCGTGGGCGCAAGCATATTGTACACGTGTGTAGGATTAGCAAAGCAACCCTAGCTAAGACCTGCATCTGCATCTACAGTTGCCAATCATAGCACACATTTTGCCCTCTTTCTAAAATGGTGCAACAATATATCCATGCATGCATGCATGCATGTACTTCAATCTAGGTCATCTAAATTGTAGGCCTATTTTTCAACTAGCATTGCCCCAGAATTATATAGGACGGTTAGAAAGACAATGGCCTGTTGTCTAAATTCAATGCCCAAATTTAGGTGGTAAAGATCATTAGATCAACTTGATTAAGTAATGCACCGTCCACAATGGGGGTCACGTTTCAGATGAACTGAATTAGGGTCGTGAATTCCACATGTATAGTAGATGAAATATAGTCACCACTTTATGTAATCCATACCACTGATTTGTTGCTTTCTTCCCATTCAAACTATTTAGATTGATTGTTATTTCTGATCACCTTGTCAAGGCCCACCAGAGGAACAATCTAGATCACCCAAAAGTGAGCCCACATGCCAAAGTGAGTGGCCTAATAGAGGTTCCAGGTGCGCCCAATAGGCTTTAACTCCTAGGCCTCTCTTAGATGGGTTTTTGCTTGAGCTGGCCCAATACTAAATTTTAAGGCCCCTTGTAAGATTGAGTTTGGCCTACTATAAGAAAAAGTTCAGCTGATAAGCTTGGACTGGGTCAAGCTCTTATTTGCAGTTGTACATGTGTTGGGGGAAGTTGGATACACAACTTGTTGAACCTCTAATTACTGTAAATGGTGGGCATTGCTAATTTAATTGGGCCCATTATAAATTGTGGATGCCCCAAAACTTTCCACATTGGATGATCTTAACAACCCATCTAGCCGGTCCATAAGGTCCACTCGTCACAGCATGGGCCCACCAGTTAAATCAGAGATCACAGTCATTTAATTAATGTGGATCTAAGATTTGGTCAATGGGATGGGCCGTGGCCTACTTTAGGTCCAATCTTGAAATGATGGAACCTGGCCTACTGGACCAGCATTATTTGAAGTGTTGTCTTCACTTCATTTTTCTTGTGCATATGATTACACGCCTAAGAGTTAAACAACCTAAAATTTATTATAATGGGTCTTTCCTGATAGACAGCGTAGATGGTTCAGTTGGACATCATGAAATCAAGTCCTAATTAGGCCCAAACTTTTGGGAAATTACGCATTCTTGAAAAGCTGATGTTGATTAATTGTTAGTGTCAATATAGCAAGGGGTGAACTCAGTCATCTTACTTAGACAATTTTCCCACCAATCAGCAATCAACATGGTCATATCTTAAGCTAAATTAGACTTCCTTTAAGATGATCTATTAAGATCAGGACCATTGAGCGATCGTAAGTCCAAGATTGGAATGTTGGAATCAGTTGCACTAGCCACCAAAGTGACCTAAATATTTTATTTTAGACTCATGTGTATAAAATTTAGTCATTCTTCGTATGATATCTAGATTGCATGAGATCCCATTTGTTCATAGAGACTGGTGATCAGAACAAGATACATCATCATTTTGTACTATATGAGCAGTGTTGAGTAATTGAAGCTGGTAATATAAATTTATAAGAGATATATTTTATTTAAAGCTGTTAAGCATCTTAAATTTATGTGATAAGAGTTGGTGATGATATGTTAGGCTCTTGCTAGAGTTGATGTAGACCCATCACACTCTATTTAATTCAATTGAATGATAGTATAATGCTTGATGTTCAGTTTGTATTCATGCATTACTTGGAACATGTTTATTAACCTGTGTGAGTGTGTATGTCTTGTACATTTAATTATGAACTTTACTAACAGTTCAAATCAATATAATTTCATATCGTCTTTAACTAAAATAAATTATCGTTTACATGCATTAGCATTCATATACTTATACATGCATGATGCACATACGTAGGCATGCATGACAACCCGCTGTTGTAGTTTGGCATGTGGCATTGCCAATGGGTGGCTAGATGTTCACGGAAGATTGTATTTTATTTAATTCCTTTGTTTATTGCCCATACCCATACAATGCAATAGAAGTGGGAGACTCCATGTTATGTGCATGCTGTCAATGGATTGTGTTTGGTGGAACACGTCATGGAATATAATTTTCTCCCACTCCTTTTAGGAGATTTGCTGGTCAGGGAAAGGAAAGAGTCAGGTCAGTGTGTCGTAAGCGAATGGAAATTGCGTGCATTTGAGAGGGTAGCAATTAGTGGAATAGAGGGAGAATTATAGTTCACCACCACTTGCAAAATAAGTATACATGTTGGAAAATCCAGACCGTCCAAATATTTTACACATTCTAAATGGAGCAGTGTCCAAACAATTAATGATCAAACTCTCCTAGCCACTATGGATAGCTAGATAGCATAATGATCAAACAATCCAGACCATCCAAATCATGGGCCATGTTCTAGATGGAATAGTGTTCAAACAATCCTAACAGCTGTGGATCATCGGAAATCACAACGATCAAACAGTCAAGACCGTCAAAATCATGGGCCCCCTTTTGGATTGAGGCAGTAAAAAATCAATCAAACAATCATGAGCGTTGAAATATTGGTGGCTAGCAAATGGACTGTTATAAATAAAAGGCTCAGATGACCACATTTCAAGCGGCAAAATCAGATGGCTAAGCTTGTGAAGGGGGTCACATGTACTTGCAGTTTCCTAGTGCAACTCACTTGGAAATGTTATGTTCCAATCCCAGTTCATCACCCACCAAAACTGAGTTGACTCGGACGAGTCAGACTCGGATAGGAACCATATAGAAAATGGAGGTGAACAATCACGGGGAATGTCATATGACGAGACTTGCCGTGGTGAGTTTGGGAAAAGGGAGGTATGGGCAGTGTCGTTTGTGACTTTCTCTAGGAAGTTCATCTTGTTGACATAATGATACAAGGACTTTAGTACAATTTCATTCATTTTCTTTTCTTTTTGTTGATATGGGTCCAAGGAATGTGGACAACCTTGCTTTCTTTCTTTTCTTTGTGACATGATTGCTAGGTTAGCATTTTCTCATGGCTAGAAAGATCAACCAATGACCATACTTTGATGGTTGGCCGGATATGTACTTATATTCCATGTGGACCAGCCGCCTGCGTGGGTGTAGTGCATCGCCCTTGATTGGGAATGTCGAGTGGATCCTAACTGTTTATTCTTCGTCCATGGCGACATGACGTGGCTTGAGTTGCCTTGTATCAAGAGGAATGTCAAAAACTAATGATGTTTTCTAGTATTCATAGTCAGAAATTAGTCCTCTAAATGCAGTTATGTTCTTTTCAAATCTTAGTCCAGCTTGGCTCCTCTATAACATTTGCAGTTATCTTCCTTTCAAGTCCAGAGTCGCCAGCTTGGCTCCTCTACAACATTTTTGCAATAAGGTTATTGTGTAACACAATGTGTAGAGTCCACCATGATGTGCGCATGATGTCTTATATGGCTGACTCATGTTCTCCTTGGATCGATCTTAGAATGGACCAATATCCAACATGTGGCCACACCATGTAAAATCATGCCTTAAACCTCTAAAACTGTATATTGTTTCCCACTTGATTTTTGGATGTTTATTCATCCTAGTTGGGTGCATCTTCTGAATGGGTTGATGGCCTATTAAAAATAAATAAAAATGCATACGCGCCTTGAACTAGGATAGAATATTTCAATGGTAGGCGCTCACCTCCAAACTGTTCTATGTTGTGTGAAACACTTGTGTTTTTGTTACAGGATGATATTTTGATACAGACTATAGAGTGAACATGATGGGGTACTGAACCTTACGGACGCATGTATGTGGGCGCTACATCACGTTGGGCCCCACACATCTGCAACAAATGGTATAGAGGAACAGGCCTTTCAACTCGGACCCAGTTAAGATCTGAAAAGAAAATCCCTGACGAAACCATTCGATGTTAGTTCCCTTTTGTTTTACTAATTATTGTTATGAAAATTGATATTGCATAAAAATGCATCTTTAATGAATTGTATGGTTTTTGCTTGATATTAAGGTGTCATATGTGTAGAATCCACACCGTAGAATGGATGTCACTTGTGATAATCATGTTCACATCTTCATAACCCATAAATGGGAATATTGGTGTTTTAACGACAGTTTTAGTTAAGGTTTTACAAGCTTCTTGCCTAACACATGAGTAATAAGAACATGCAACCTAATACCACGGAGCAAAAAATTAAGAGATTTTTATAGAAGTATACCTGCTTTTCAGTCTGGTTAAACAAACCCACCCCAAAAAAAGTTATTTAAATGTCATATCCACATTTTAGGATTTCTTTGTTTCACCACTTTCCATCAGATTTTAAGTTATGACAGATAATCTTTTGAAAATAATTAAAACACCCCTCAAAAGTGGTAACCATCGAATTTTCACAAAACGCCAGCACGCCTTAGTAGTTAACAAGAGACATGAGATGAAGGATCCAAACATTCTAATTAAAGGTGGCCCACTTGATTAATGGTCAAATCTATGAAAATTGGCCTCCCAATTTCTGGTCCACCAAATTAACAGATCAGATCTGTCAAAAGTGGCCCTCTATTTTTTTGACGAACCAGGTGGACCACTCTTCGAAATGGTTAGAACCTTCATCTCAGTATCTCACACCTCTTATTCGATAACAAAGTGGGTCAGATTTTGTCAAGAAAATTTTGATAGTTATATATTTCTTAGAGGGGTATATCTCTCATTTTAATAAAAAGCTTGTTTGTTACTGGAATGTAACAAAAAGTGGGTAAATACAGAGAACCTGTACCTAAGCCGTTATAGTTCTATCTAATTATATAAGCCCAAAAAATGGAGGGACATTTGGTAAATATCACTAAAAATCAAAGGATCCCTGCCAAGGACAACCCTAAGTCTGATATTATTGGGAATTAAAGACTAGTGTTTATCGCCTCAGTGGACATTAGAACTAGCCAATCTTCATATTCAAATTGAGAAATACTCCATTTTTCTCAGAGCACTATAAGTTACCATGTCCCTAGTGGCATTGGGGCACTTGGTCCAATCGATGATCATATATATATATATATATATATATATATATATATATATATATATATATATATAGCCAATTGTACAAAAATCTCACTGATCAGATGTAGGGAAGTGCGGAAGGTGAGCCTTCAAGATCAGATGGTCTACATGAGTTTTGGAACCCTTACAAAGTAGAAGATTGACGCTTCAACTGCCCGCCTATCTACTACTAGAGCAGATGGATCTATTCACACATTTGATCCTATGGTATAAGTGGCCCCGGATCGCGATCTATGGATTAGATCGTCCCAAGGACAAGGTAAAATGGATATACTACTGTGCACAGTATATCTTTCTCCATATACTCTCAGTATTTCTTATGATTCTTTACAAGAGAAAGTCTCATCCTTTATATAGGAAGAAATGAGAGTTTGGATCAGATTGGATGATGCCATATCATCCGATCATATCCCTATCTCCCGTTAAAAATCAAATTCATATTTAAATTTAAAATTTAACTGAAAAGAATAGGCCAAAAAAAATGGGACATACCCACTAGTGATTGCTCACCAGTGAGCCCCACTGGCCTAGGTCCAACATTAAAAGATCCAATCCATTCTTGATTTGTCCTTATATATTTTCTCTAGCTAGCCATCCCTTTTCTAAGCCCTCTAACCAAATACCTCCAGACTTACCTCTAATTAATCTCATCGGCCCTCTCCATTAGGAAATGATGTTAATATGTTTATTTGTTCCTATTATATCCCTTTCTTTTATGACTGATCTTGTGCTTCCACGTAGACCAATATTATTTTACAAGTATTGCACAAGAGGCCCACGAGGTGTGTGAATGGCATCTAGCCTGTCCATCAAAGTTGCCCTACTATGAAATTCAAACACCCTAAAATGAAGCCCATCCATTCATTGTGAGGGCCTATGCATGGATTTGGAGGTTTTTAAGAGGTTTGTTCGGTTGTTTTGGTGTACGTAAACATGCCAAAAATGCCATCTAAACCTATTCATTACATGATTCTTGTTACAATGGAAAAGACCCAAAATTCAAGCATATACAATCATTAAGTGGGTTTCCATGAATAGGTCTAAAATCTGTTTTTGGAGCATCCAGCTTTCATAACCTTTTGTGCATGTTGGATTCCATGAACAGGCCTACATCTAGTGGACCCAGGTGCAGCGCACTTGTAGCGGAACCCACCTCTTGTATCAGGAGATGTACGGCACAAGAGTTGATAAGGCCAGGATGGAAGAACCACAAGGGTTCTTGATAGGGCAGGGTGCTCATGATATGATACCATAGCTACTGTATGGGTGGGTTTTTCCACCCCAGATGTCCTTAACCGTTTATTTTTTAGATTATATGCTACATGTTGTTGGGGGCCTTGCACAAAACCTTAGGATCTAGCCTCCTAAAACAAACCAGAATCATGGGATAATAAAGTAATGAAATAAATCAAAGCATAAACCACACGACACCAGGAAATTTTTATGTGGAAAACCCTCAAAGAGGTAAAAACCATGAGACCTCGTCCAGATCAACAATCCACTATAAAGCAGAACGTTAAAATCAATTACAAGCACACACCGCTTGGATCAAACCTTCTTCACTCATGCAGGAGCCGATAAATAATAAGAGAATAGAGAAAAACGGAGAGATCTCACAGATCACGAAGACGTAGAAGCGCTGAGATGTGGACTATGAAGTAGATTACCTCTACGAGCAAAATCTCCCTTTCAGAAGCTTCCTCTCTTTCTTTCTCTCATTCTCTTTCACCTTTGATAGCCCTATGCCTTCTTAGAAAAACTTTTAAAAAACCTTAGAAAATCATGGAATACACTCCAATCCCGCATATACCCCCTTATATAAGAATAGAAAGAGGTAGAATCAAAATAGAAAATAATTTCCGTAGAATCTGCATTTTCGTAATTGCATCTGTGTAACTCTTCGATGATGTAATGCGCTGAAAAAATCCGTACTTAGACTGAGTACCAACTCGACCAGAAATTGCGTAGGATTAATTCCTTTGAAAAATAAGTGTAAGTTAGCTAGCGCAACGCTAGAGTAGCTGGGAAATAGCCCCTGATCACTTTAAATACGTTCTACAAGACCCAAAGCGAGTAAAACCAATGGCGTTATAATACTCTAAAACCTCGGATCAAACTTTAAGCCGGTTTGTTCTCAGGACCTCTTTGAAACTTTGTATTGGATCCAGACCACGCGTCGAAAGTCCGATACCTACAATCTTAGACTGTTATAACCGCCTAGCTGGACTTGACAATCATTTCGAAAATCAGTTCCAACCGACATTCAGAGGTTATTTCATTGAGCCTGGAGTGAAGAGAGTGAGAATAGGGTTAGATTTGGAATTTGAAATTCAAATCTGGCACACGACTTGGCGCATTATTATTAAGCGTTCTGACCGTCAGAATTCAGCCAAATTACACCCTCGGATCAGAAAAAATTTCTATTTCATATCATGAGACTTGTAGACTTGATCTACGTGCGATGACCGCTGAACTGAAACTGGACCGCTACGTGCGATCTACGAATACTACTGGTCTAAAAATGGGATGTGAGCGACATCCGACGTGCATGAACTTAAGTCCGATCGTGTTCGGCTATGGGACCACCAGAAATGTCTTTTTTGACCGAAACAGCCCCGATTTGGTTAGGCATCAAGTAAATATTGTTCCCAAGCCTATTTTGGGCATGTTTGGGGTTATAAAAGGGGCTTAAACCCTCACTTCTCTCACCCATCCGAATTTACTAGAAACCCTAGCTAGTGTGAGAGAAAAGGTGAGAGATTGTAAGAGAGAGTGGGAGAGAATTACCTGCTGCTTGCACTACCTGTAGCACGTGCTTAAGCAACGCACCTCAATCACTTTTCCGACGATTTCGCCGCGTTTTTAGGTAAGAAAGTATCCCAAACACTTGCTGATTTGAGATTCTTTCGGTTCCTTAGCATGATAGCTTATAGATCTTGTGAAATAGGTTCCTGGTACGCCGCAGACGAAGCGTATACGCTCCGTTCGAATCAATACACTTCTAGGATAAAAGGTGCGGATTCTAGACGCTTTGATTGACTGTTTTCAACGCTTTCAATGTCGTTTAATAGTAGATTATCGACGACAATGTCATTTGACATGTACAACATACTGTCCGTTTCCTGTTTCGTAAGTAGACGAAAAATATGAGATTTAAGACATTCTAGTCATTTGTATGAAATACTGTTTTCATCCATATTTTGCTGATATGATTGACATGGCTTCTTGTCGCATTAGGATATTAGGAACGCGTGTATAATCAGTTTGGTGAAGAGATTCGCCCAAATGCGCACTTTGAGTCGACATACTATATGTAGACTTAAATGTGTAGACTAAGTGTTTGCATAAATGTTTGTATTATTATGTATTGAATTAAATAGTGTTATGAATTAGTTTGAGATTGAATTCTCAAATAATATGCTGATGTACATGATTTCCTATATGTTGGCTATATGCATGATTTCATTATATGTATGAAATGCATGTGTTGGAAGATTTACTTAAGTTATATGTTATAACATGTGTTAACATGCTCACATTGTTGTATTTCATTTCCATTACTCTTATATGATTGCTGATGTGGATTTATAACTGTTTGGGACTATACCTAGTCCAGGCAGTCGGTAACCGAGTAAATTCGCGGTTGGCTTATCTTTACCACGAACGACGCGTCGATGAACGCGAGTCGTATTTTGGAGTTGGCGGCAGTGATTAGGCCACACGAGGTGTCTTATGCACTTCATGTCGTTCGACTTGAGATGCGCTCGTGCTAGTCGAGCCCGTCAAGTAACCCGACTGGCCATTGTATGTTCACCCTGTATGAGTCATAATTGCTTAAACCTAGGGTACTGAACTTACCATTGTAAACCCTGTCAACCATGGTACCTTGATCCATAAAGACTCATGAGCCGCGCGTGGTGGTATGGGACACCGTGGTCGAGCTGTCAGCCTACGCTGGGGCCACAAACCTCCCCGTAGTGACCAGTGAGCACCTATAACTTGTGAGCAGATTATGATGGTATGAGACACTATATTCTTGCTGTCGGCCTACACTGATCAGGCGACGAGCCCTTTGTAGTAACCGCGAGCGTATTCTGAGTCTACGGGAGGCGACGACCCTTCCGTAACAATGAGAGTACAGTAGGCCTGTATTGATAAGGTAATGGGGGAGCGGTGCAACGAGTGTGAGCAACAGCCTTGACAGCCCTTGCAGCGACCTACAAAATATACATCGTATGAGATTACTAGGAGTGACGACCCTAGATAGGATCTGTGTTGGGATTGATATAAGGGAAGTACCTTAGTTTCCCAATCCTGCTATATGAATGGACTAATAATAACTCGAAATCATATCACCATCACATTGCATGTGCCTGGAAGATGTGGAGCACTGTGGGATGAAAGCATGTCGCGGGCATAAGATGCTGCCGTATGAGGGAGATCGTCGGTGAAGGCATCCATCATGTCACATCATATTGCATTAACAACAGTATTAGGAATGTTTGATTTACTGCTTTACTATTATCGCATGATTGATTTGAGAATATATTAATCTTTGCTCTATTATTCCACTGAGTTAGCTACTCACTCCCACGTTACGGGATGGTGTTTGCAACACCCACCAGACCCTGTCTTAGATGCAGGTGAGGCAGCGATTCAGGAGGCAGAGCCGGATTATGATGAGGACCAGGACGAGTTCTCATATATGCAGTACCACGACGGCTTTGCTTAGGTAGCCTGGATTGACAGGACTTCTCAGTGGGACTATTTTGACATTTGATTTCTGTTTATTTACATATATATGAGACTCAGAGATGTATTCATACTTTGGAGACAGTTGAGATTTATTTTGTTTTTCATACAGTGATATGTATATCCTTTAGTCTTCCGCTTGCTTTTATCACTGAATCTGGAGTATGAATTGCAGTTTTGGTATACTTTTACTCATGTGAATGCTTTAACTCAGACAACATTGAATCATAATTATTTTTGTTGCATAAGTGACGGTCTGAAACTCGGGAGTTGGGTTTATACACGACCCCTGATTTTCAGGGTGTTACAGATGATATCGAAGGTCTCTCAATGACAACCTTCGATATCATCTAAGGTCCTTCGATAATATCAAAACAGGACCAAAACTGTCCAGCAATCAGGGATAAAATTTTTGACAATTATCGATGTCATCGAAGCTCTCTCGATGACAGAATTTGATATCATCTAAAGTCCGTTGATAATATCGGAACAGAACAAAAACTGTCCAGCAACCAGCAGTGAAAAATCTGACAATTATCGATGATATCGAAACTGATTCGATTTCATTAAAACCAGCAATGAGGAGAAAATTCTCATCACATGTTTCATCCTAAGAAACATTAGTTGAACGGATGATTGAATATGAAAATATTAATGTTTGAATGGCCATAGATATTTAAGTCCAAGAGTCAAAGCCTAGGTTCTTCAATGTAGCATGATTATAAGGTTACAGTTTCTAAAGCACGGTAATGAGAACATGAACGTACGGTTTAGATTATCATCTAAGATCCAATCCAATGATCAAGTCTCACTTTGTATGATGGAAATACAACAAATAAAAGCTATCAAGTGGGTTATTTCTCTTTGGATAATTTGATTCTTTGGCTTTAAATATGAAGGATAATCATTACCTTAATTTCTACAAAATAATTGGTTAAAATACTCAATTGGACAGTTTTTCGTTCCTTTTTATAATCCTCAATGGGAGCCCTGTCAAATTAAAAGTTTTTGTCATTGAAAAATGCCTGAATTAAGCAGCTAGAGGCCCCACGTGGATTAGAGCAACGACCCTCGCTCCCTGCAACCCCTCTCAGAAGGAGACCATCTAATCAAAAGCTCAATGAGCTTCTGTATTTACTTATGACATCCACTCCATTCATTAGTTTCGCCAGATCATAGGAGGGCATGAGTCAAAACTGAGGCATATCAAAACCCAAGTGGGCACACCACCAGGATGGGAACGCCAACCATTGAAAGCTTCTTAGGGTTGGTATGCATACCGTCCAAACCACTTTTATAAAGTGAGATCACCAGTAAGATGAAGAGAAAACACAAATATTGTCCTTATTCAAACCTTTGTGGGGCTCCAAACAGGTTTGAGTGAACGAGTTGAATATCATATAAATATCATGTTGCCAACAATTCTTTATTTTTTTACTTTTTATAAAGTAAAAAAGTTTACCATAATGCTTATGATAACTCTCTACTCTTAAAAATCTCTTCCTTGACCTTTCAATTCATAGACTTATTATTCGGTAAAATTCTAATTTTGAAAATTTTTGGGCCAACTAACCCTTAAAAGTATGTGTAGATCATGGGATGTTAGCAATATTCCCAAAGATTTTGGATGACGTGGGGCACCTATTCATAAATTAGGTGGATCCGTTCAATGCTACCATCAGGAGGAAACCATTATGCAAGGATCAGTACACATGGAATGCTATGCCAACACATGGCATCAGTGGGCCACGCCCAGCATGATTGGAACGTGTGGTGCAAATGGAAATTGGGACGCAAGCATAAAGTGCATCGACGTTGATTGAGCTTTTTTCATGTGGTCCCAACCTTGCAGGCAATCTTGAGCGTTCAACACTTGTATTCTTCGTCCATGATGACCTAGGCTGACTCTGGATGTATAAGCCATGTGTTTGCTGATGTTTTGTTTTGTTGTATCAAGAGAAAATGGTAGAGGTTGATAATATCTCCTTAGCATTCATAATGGGAAAGTAGCTATCAAATCGCAGTTACGCTTACTTCCAGGTTAAAGAGGCTGGGGCTCGGCTTCTTTACAACATTTGTAGAAAAAAGGTTACCCTACAAAGGGTGTGTAGAGCCACGGTGATGTGTGCATGACATCTAGTCTGTCCATGATATGGCCCCACCTTGATTCCAAAACAGTCCAATCCAAACACAGGTGAGCCACACCATGGAAAAGCATGCCTAAAACCTCTAAAATTGTATGGTGTTACCCACCTAAGTTTTAGATTAATGGCATTATTTTTTGGATGTTTAGTCATCTTGCCTAGGCACATCTACTGAATGAATTGGACGGCATGTACAAAATATGATGGGGCCTAAACTCAGACTGAAAGATTTTAAAAATAGGCACCCCCTCCCAACTGTTCTTCGTTGTGTGACACTCGTATTTTCGTACCTGGATCATAGCGCCACACACCCTATTGCAACACCCTGTTGCAGAATCAGCTTATTCTACAAACGTTGTAGAGGAACTAGCCTTTCAAGTCACACCTGATTGAGATATGAAATGGATCCTGGAGGAAACCACAACTGACATCACTTCCCTTTCATCATAGTATTCGTTGCAATTTAAATCCATACTGCATACAAACGCATCCTTAATGAATTATATGGTTTTTGATTGATATTAAGGTGTCATGTAAAATCCATACCGTAGGATGAGGCTATTAATCATGTCCACATCTTCATCACTCGTAAATGTTTTAGCTGTAGTATCACAATTTTTTCCCCTGACGAAATGCCATCTGTTTTTTGGGCCTAATTAAACAGAACCACTCCAAGGATTTTTGTTTAGATGTCGATAGCCACATTTTGATGAGATATTTATTGTACCACTTACTGTCCAGTTCAACTCACGGGAAAAACTGATGATAATACCTCTTAAGAAGTGGTAACCGTCCGATATTGTGCGAGATCATCCAGTGCACTTTATCAAGAGACTTGAGACGAAGGATCTATTCCTTTAAAAGGGTGGTCCACCTGATTAATGGATTAGATTGTCAAAAGGGGCCTCCCAACACACGGCCCACGTAATTAACAGATCAGATCTACCATTGCCAGGTGGTAGACAGAGAACGTTTGAATATTGAGGTCTTCAACTTAAGCTTTCCTAACCAAAAAAAAAAAAAGGAAAAGGAAAAGGATTGTTGTAAAAAGGACCACCCCAAATGAATGGCTGATATTATTGGAAATTAAAAATGAGTGCTTTAACCCCCATAGTGCACCACGCCTTGAGGATAAATGCAACATGTGAAACGGATGAACCCATTGTGACAACTCACGTTCTGGGCAATTTCTTGGCCGGAGGTTTTCTTGGGAGGTTTTAGATTTTTGAGGTTTTTTCAGAGATAGAATTGAATAATCTATTTGAAATGTGTGTCACACACTAACGCATACACCATCACGGGATGTTAGCAATGACTTGTGAGACACTTGACCATCAATCTGGACAGTCAATTCAACGATATGATGAGAAGAAAGCCACTTTTCAAGGATCACAGCACGTGGAACATGATACCAACACGTGGCTTGAGTGGGCTATCCCAGGCATGGGCACAAGGTTTAGTGCAATTGAAGATGTGTGCTTTCTAGCATGTTGTATTGTGAGGGACACGCAAGCATAAAGTGCATTAAGGTTTGATACCTTGAGTGTTCAACACTTTATTCTTCACCATGCCCTAGGCTAGGTGTGGACGTACAAATCCATGTGCTTCCCAATATTCATAGTGAGACAGTTACATTACTTTTAAGTCAAGAGAAGGGCTCTTCTACAACATTTGTAGAATAATGTTTTATCCTACAACAAGATGTGTGCAGCAACGATGATGTGCACATGATAACCAACAACTACCATCTCTAATACATAATTACTCTTTACTAAAATGAACTGTATTCACTTTTAAGCGTCTCCCAAAAAGGCCTTTGTTATATAAATTTGAAAATTGAATTACCATGGATTTGTAACTTGATTATATGACGTTTGCTAAGTACTTGCGCATGTGCAATGAAGTACATGTATATGCCACATATGTGCCATACTGGCACGGGTGCGAGATCTAATCCATCCATCACATTGGCCCGAAGGACAGTCAAATGTTCAGCGGGACCAGGTCAAGAAGCATAGATACTATACACCTGGACCTCTATCTGCACATTGCTGGGTCAATAGTTCAGCAATTTCTTTCTGAGGAAGACCTGATGCTCTGGGAGAGTGAAGGCTGATAACACAGGCACTAAGAAATTCCAAAATTCGCATACATGTAACTTAAATTCAAATGTCTGATTTTGAGGCAATTGCCAATCTGAGGTGGGACACGCAATTTATACAATTTCTGAGTAGCTGCATGTCAACCAGCGCAACCTTCCAGAGTATCGAATAACTCCCATTTCTTTTTGAATCAAGGTTTTAAATTGGTGTATTGGGCACCATATCATTCACCACCAATTGGGCTGTTTTGGGCCAATAAGCAATAGGGCACGGGTTTGCGACGATACTTTAAACCTTGTCTTGAACTGCTAGTTAACCTGGGGAAACGTACATGAGATCCACCTCATCCATCAGGTATGCTGCCTCACGCTTACCCTCGAAGGCAAAAATCAGGTTGATCCACGAATAAGGTATGCCACTCCAAAGAGAACAGTTGGGATGCAGATGCCCAACATTTGTTGGGAATGCAATCCGACTCATTTTATCTGAATCACCTGACCAGGATGAAGGGAAGCCCCCAAAAATCACAGTATTCCAAAACTCGGGTGGGCCACAACACCTGAAGTTGGGGGTTTTAAGCATGATTTCACACTGTTCCTTGCAGCGTGGCCACTGGAATCCTCGAT
This sequence comes from Magnolia kwangsiensis, assembly GCA_037074715.1. Lineage (NCBI taxonomy): Eukaryota > Viridiplantae > Streptophyta > Magnoliopsida > Magnoliales > Magnoliaceae > Magnolia > Magnolia kwangsiensis. The sequence goes on from CM073581.1 coordinate 108,288,492, forward strand.
CAGCCTGACTTTTGGAATCAACAACAAGCATGGTGTGGCGCACCTGATGGATGGGTGAATCTCATGCATATAAGATCATTATCCCCATGTTAACCGTTTTGGTTTCTTTTTTACAAGGAACAAGGAAATGCAGAACATAAGAAATTGCATAAGCTTTAAAAATGAAGTACTTATTCATGCCTCTAGCCAACAGAAGGAAGAAGACACCTCCAGACATCCCAAGTCCCTTCCAACACAAAACAGCAGCAGCAGCCCCAAATTCCATTTGGTTCCACAAAAGAATAGTAATAATAATTTATGAGACAATAGAAAAGCATCCTCCTATCTACATACACTTGACAATGGTATTTTCCCAACACAGTGATAGAACAAAAAAAAAAAAAAACACAGAAGGCTGAAAAAGAGCCCATACCTTTAGTTCATGAGCCAAATCATATCTTCACTCATTTCTTTCAATGCTATATGATTGCTGCTCTTCTTTTGATTAACTTCTTCTAGCAGTTGATCCCACATTGTTGAACATCTGGGCCAGTCACTCGTGTGGTGAACGGGTCAATCCGAACCCACAACAAGGAGAAGATTGAGGCCAGGAGGATTGACCAAACGACAACGATGGTCGGTGTCCGGTTCTGGCGGCCCATCAAACCCTTAAGGAATGGATAGAGGTGGACAATCACCCAGAAGGCAAAGAAGAGCTTCCCGAAAAGCGGACCCCATGATTGGTACCCGCTGTTGATGGCATAGGAGATCCCGGCGACCACACCCACAAGGTTGATTATGAGAAGGGTGGTTGGTGGTATCAGCAGGGTTGTCCATTTGAACATGTAAAGCTCAGCAAAATCACCATCTTCGTCCGACGCCTTGGAGGTGACCGTGAAGTTCGTGTCAATACCAGCGAGGACTTTCAGCAAGCCTTGGAAAACGGCAAAGAGATGAGCTGACACACCTCCAATGACCCAGAACTGTTCATTCCTCCACCACTCTTCAATCCCAACACCACTCCACCTCATCTCCAATATACCAGTAGCAAAGATGGAAAGGAAGAGAGAAATGAACCAAATGCTGGCGAAATTGCTAATCTGCACCCAAGAGAAGGCAGACGAAATCCTTCAGAATTCAGCCAGAAAAAATAATGATAATAAGAGAGAGAGAGAGAGAGAGAGAGAGAGCGGGGGGGGGGGGGGGAGAGAAGAAGCTGGATAAGGATTAATCCCAGCCACCTACTAAGGCAGCTGACATTTTTATCATTTAAAAATCTGAAGATAGATTTTGGTCATTCCATGGAACGATAAAATGCTACTGAGATTTTAATTATTTTCTCAGATATCATCATGTATAAGGATGTTTCAATGTACCCTGAATCACAATTGGTTCAGAGATTTCAGCAGATAGGATACAATTGTTTGGAACATCAGCAAAATTGAAACCAGCATTATGCAGGCAAGCTTCCATCTTCCGTCCCAAATTACAAGTGATATAAGGTTCCATTCTTATCTCAGTTGTAGTTTGGAAGCAGTGCAGCCATCTATCTTGGGAAGTAGGAAAAACGACAAGTACTGTAAGCCAAAATTAATTCAGGGTGAGGACAAAGATACCTGTGGAATAATGAACTTTCCGGTCAGTAGACAGACAGCAGGCAATGTACAATAGATGACAAGAGGAATTGAAGTGATTGGGTAAATGGTGGTGTTGATGTATGCAAATCTCTCCAGCCATTTCAACCTTCCTCCATATCCATACCATACAGGGCAATGCCGACTTAGAAGAATTTCAACAGAACCCAGAGCCCATCGAAGCACTTGGTTCAGACGATCCGAGAGGTTAATAGGAGCGGACCCTTTGAAAGCTGGACGCGGGGGCATGCAGTAGATCGATCGCCAACCACGGGCATGCATCTTGAATCCAGTAAGAATATCTTCTGTAACAGAACCGTAAATCCATCCTATCTGCAGAAACACAAAACCAAACAAGATGAGAGAAATGACTACAAGTACATCTAGGCAATCATTACCAGCCAGAGCCTTATCTTCCTCGAAATGAAGGAATATAAATGCCTTCTAATTCAGGTGAGGATGTTTATCCATGAACATAATAGCTGATCAAAATAAAAGGCTAACAAGGAAATTGAAGCATTAAATGAGAGAGGTCGACGCACCTCACTTCCCCAGTCTGTCTTGTCCTCATATCCACAGCTGATAACATGGATAGCTTCTTTTAGAAGAGACTCTGGAGTGGCTGACTGAGGAACACCACCATGTTCCATGAGGGTAGAGGCAACAAAGACAGTTGACTGGCCAAACCTTTTCTCCAAGCTCATCTGTGACATGAGCAGTGACTTTTCATCATCAAATCCAGCACCTGATTTTTATAAAGCACAGAAAAAGGAAAATCAGTGCCGCAGATAAGGGAGTCTGAGAAAATGCTGAATCGATTCATGCTACCTACGCACAAAAGTACATGGTTAGAGTCTTTGAATACTGGATAAATTTAAACGGATTAAGAAAGGCAGAGAAAAGAAATAACAGAAGTAACAGGTTCGATTATATACTAAACAAAATTCTGGTAGTTTAGCCATACAAACTGCATTTTTATTTATTAATTGAACACTCTGGAACATGCTCAAAACGAGTTGTTTTTTAGGAAAACCAAAGTTACCTCCCCCCCCCCCCCCCCCCCCCCCAAAAAAAAAAAAAAAGAAAAAAAGAGAGAGACTTCACTCAGCAGAGTTTTGCGTAGTTTCTACATGACTTGGTGATCCTTCAAGTTCAAATAAAGTCATCTGAGTAATGCAATGCCATTTTATTCTAATGCAAAAAATCCAACACAATCGAGTGATGCTTGTTGAGTTGTATGATTCAGAAGTTTACCAATTCCAAAAGATTCTTGCAACTAATAAACCAATATAAGGTGTTTTAGACTTTTCACCTACAATGTTAAGTAATGTTTGAGGTTCAAAACTTACTGCAAGAGTACATATTCAAGGTTGACTTTCAGCTCATCAGAAGTTGATGAGACAGGAAAGACAAGCGCAATACTATGAGAACAATTTACGCAATGATTGAAGACTCAGGTTAACTCTAGTGTTGAAAGAAACAACTAGCAAATATTGTTAGGGTTTGTAGATACTCTTTGGGATCCATCTTTATTGAAAAGAAACTCAACCAGCGACTTAGGGCTTCCTTTGGCAATGCCAAAGAAGAGAACAGAGAAGAAAATAAATAAGGTACCAGGTTTTAATTTTCCATTTCTCTATCAATGGAAATAGGAAGAGGAAATTTATGGAAATGGGGTGATGAGAAGATCTTTTGAAAAAAAAAAAAAAAGCACTGGAAATTATCTTATTTGTCTAAAGTAAAATCTCTCCTTTGGTATAGCACTACTCCAGTTGCGACCACCTTCATCTTCCTCCTTGTTTCGTCTTTTCTTAATCTTGTTCTTCCCTTCTCCATCAAAGCACAAACCCACCATAATTGTGAAGAGATGCTCAACAAAAACTCTTCTAAAAGCTTCAAAGGAAGTGCAAGAATTGCCTAAATCCCATGTTTTAACATGTTGACAAAGAAAATTCTCAGCAGGACAGCACAAAAAATCACAAGTCTGGATGCGTGCTGGTACAAAAGTGCCTGATAGTTGTCTCTGCTGGAGAAAAACATTAAGAAAGTATAGAAGTAAAATATAATAACATAAAAACATACCCTCGACCCCCTCTTCTATATCTTCCAGGTTGAATATAGGCACGGTAGAGTCCACATGCTTGCTTGATTTCTTCTTGTCCGAGCTCTTTTTATTTGATTTTGATGTTTTCTTTCGTGATCCGCCACATAAGGAAGAGAAGAAACCTGGTTTACTATGCTTTTGCTTAAGAGGAGGTTCATAGCCATATAAAGCAGTTCTGTTGAAGACACATCCTGTACCCACATAAACAGGACCTTGGATGCCATCTAGACCTCTTAAATTGATCTGAAACCCACATGAAAATTAGAACACAATCAGTAACTTTTTTTTTGTTTTTGAAAGATATGAGCACAAAAAGATAGATGGTAACCAATTAAGCAATTTGCCAAAACACCAGTCCCAGGTTTGAGAGTTCTAAAGGTCAAATGGTGTGTAGCTGCAGTTGCATTTACTATAGGTTGAACTACTAGTTTTTAAAAACAGTGTTTGTGAATGTTAAGCCTTAGGACATTCTAACCTTTAAAAGAACAAAAGGACTCACGATCACTTAGCAACCACTAAGGCATAACAAACACAAAAACTACCATCTTCTCTTTTATCTTCATAAAAGAGAAAAGGTGAAACAAAAATGTTTTTTTTTAAGGCAGACTTACATCAAAGAACACAGTATTGCGGTTGGCGTATCGATCGCTCCTATCAATACCATCAAATCTCTGTGGAAATTGAACGTAACAAACATGTTTGCCAAGGTTTGGGTCCATGAGGAAACACATTGCTTCCCGCAATGCCTTGCTATTGTTTATGTAGTGATCACAGTCAAGATTCAGCATGTAGGATCCATTGGTAAGGACTGCTGATACACGGACCTGTTGAAGGAGATTTAACTATTAGAGGTGAGATATGTCTAAATGTCGCTAAGCTTCGAGCTTTCATTGTAAAACCACTTACAAGTGCATTCATTGCACCAGCCTTCTTGTGATGTTGGAAGCCTGGGCGTTTCTCACGAGAAACATAGACTAACCGTGGTAGCTCATTGCCCTCACTGTCAAGCCCACCACTGTGGCCCAAGAAGACCTGCAAAAAATCCAAAGAAGTATTCAATTTGAGTAGGACAAAAAAGCAGTCAAAGCATCAGCAGACAGAATCACAGAGTTGCAGCACTCACAATCAGGAACTTACATAGAGAAGTGAAAATAACAGAAGTAAATTAACTCAAGTCATTATCTTTAGGCAGCATGAACAACCAACAAACCAAAACATTTATCCAACAGAACGTAAATTTTGAAGGACGCACATAATGAGAATATAGAGAAAACATGTCTTTTTTAAACATTTTTAATACATTAATATTTGAGAAGTCATGAAATAACACAGAAAAAGGAACAAATAAACTTTTTTGTTGTAAAACAGTTTCAGAACACAAATCCATGACATTTAAACAAACCAATGAATCATCAGATTAATCTATCAATCAGAATGACTGAAGCCAAAATTTAACAGAACCAACCTGAATCATTCCCGGATGATCTCTAGTGTTATTCCCAGGCCATGGTGTGCCATCTTGCATGATCCATCCCTCATCAGGAATTTTCTGGGCCTTGGCAACAAGCCCATTGACACGAACTTTAAATTCTTCATATTCTCTCTGTAATATAAACAATATCATTACAATTACAGCACATCCATAAGCAATAGTATCACAACTACGACATATTCACAGAAACAGAAAACCTCAACTTTGAATGAAAATATGCAATCCTCTACCTTCATAGCCCTGCGATCTTTGACAAATGAAGGATGAACTTTATCTTTCAAGTAGTCAATCTTCTGTGCAAAGTACCATTCTGGAGCTCGGGGTTCGATGGTGTATTTCTTGCAGAAAGGGACCCATTTCCTCGCAAATTCTGAAGTTTCAGACAAAGCTTCAAATGTCAACATAGCTGCTCCATCGTCAGAGACATAGCAAGAGACCTTATCAACTGGGTAGTCCACCGCAAGAATTGACAGAACAGTATTGGCTGTGACAAGAGGGGGCTCCTTTAAAGGGTCAACGGTACTGACAAAAATGTCCACAGCAGCCAACTGAGATGGTTCCCCTTCTCGGTCATATCTGTTATTCATAAGAACACACAATCAGAGCCTTGAAAGTGAGAAAGGCACTCATTTGACACTCTTGAAGCTTTAAGATCTATTTCATGTCAAGTGAGAAAGGTAAAAGTTCTCTATAGTCTATGATAAGTGAGAAAAGCAAGAAGAATGCTTCACCTTAGAGCAAGCCTGTCAAGATATGTCTCGCGGTTTACCGGAAGCCACTTAGGGAACTGATCCAATATCCAAGATATTGCAAACCATATCTCACATATCACAGAAAGCAACCACAAAGCATAAGCATTGCGGACAGGGTTGGTTATCCGGTAATGAAAGAAAATGCAGAGGATAACAAGCCGCAAAACAATGACCATCCTATAGGGGTTTATCTTGGATGAAGGAAGAGACACCTTCCTTGAGAGAGGCTGACGGGCTTCATCATTCCTGCATTACAGAGGAAACATATTAAGAAGCGGAATAATATTGACAATAACCTTTGGTGCATAATTAAAAGAAAAACTAAAACAGAATAGCACATTGGGAAGAACCTTGGCATGCCAAGGGAAAAATAGCAATCATTCACCTGTATATGTGCAAGTAACTGGATTTAATATGCACAAAAATGACTCTGTAACTAACTTGATATTGACAGAGTAATCCCAAAAATATTGAAACATTTGGTAAAACTTTGAAAGAACATCAATCAACTCTACAAGAAGAGTTCATGGTTCTAAACAATGACTAATTGCAAGAGCTTTGAACAGATTAAATTTAAGACTACTCAATGTTTGTAGTATTTCATCAGTTATTACTCATTACCTCATGTAGAAAGAAACAGAACTTCAGAAAGAGTACAGAGGATTGGAGTATGAGGGAATCTCCTCCTTCAGGTCATAAGAACACGATTATTTAGTCTTCAACTCCATTAGGAATTAGGTAATGGGTGAAAGAAACTCGTCTATTAACTCCCAAGATTCTCATGCTTAATGCAAACCACCCAAACAAGCAGTTTCAATAATTTGAGGTTCAAACCCCTACTTAAGATTCATGGTAAAATGTATCGAAGCACTCAGAACAAATACAATGAATGCATCCAAAAAGAGCTGCTTGTTGAAAAAACATCAAGGTCAAGCAGCTGGTTGGCCACCTATCGTGCCTTCCATGAGAGTGAACGAAATTATGGAAAATAAGTTTTCTATCAAGTAGATAACTCACAATAAAGAATCATCCATATTGATGTCCGTACTAGCATCAATATCTCCAGCTCCCCTGCCTTCTGAAGTGCCATGACCTCCAGTGCTCATGGGTGCCACGTTCTTCTCCTGCTTCATTTTCCAGCCATCAACTCTCTCTTTCCAAGCAACATTTCCAAATCCTTGAGAACCAAATTCTCTCGCTGGATCTACAACCCTAATATTAGCTGCAAAAAGTATACTTCCCAGGCATAAGATTCAATTTGGAACAAAAACATACATACCCGAAAAACCAATATGCAAAAAAATAACTCTATCCACAACTGGAAGACAGGACCAAAAAACCTACGTTCTGCATAAGGGAGCGGATGCACACGCTTTCCTCCACCACCACCAGGAGATGGCATGGTAAGACGGTCAGGAGATGCTGCTGGCAATTCTCCCGAAAGCTGCAAAAACAACAAAGTACCAAATCAGCCTACTGCAAAATGCCCATATTGAAGATTATAAGAAAAACCATGTAGACAGTCGAAGGTTGACATACTACCTGGCCATTAGTGAGCAAAGGAATATGATTCAGAGGAACTTCATCACCATCATATTTTGGGGCTGCCCCGACATCTTCTGCTCGACCATAGCTCATTTTCCAGCTCAGCATGCGTTCGGCAATCTTCTGCTTCTGGTTTTGACTCCCGGATGAATAATTGAAATCATTGGCCACATAATCAGCTTCGCCCTCCATTTCGTCACCACGAACAGGAGGGCTCCCTGAAATCAACAAGATGCCACATATAAAATTTGAACATTCGACAGATGAAAGGCTGGAACAGTCACAGATCGGATCCATTCAAACCTTTGTGCCTCCTGTATCGGGTCTTGCACTGAGGGCACGACTGATTCCCATCTTTCCTCTCGTACTCATAGCAGGGTCTGCAGACAGGGAATGCACAGACATTGCAGGCTACAAAGAGCTCGCCGTCTGTGGTTGTGCCGACATCATCGCCACAGATCTGGCAAACTTGACCACTCAAGTGTTTCAAAGGTTTCGGCTGAAATTGAAAATACAACTATTGCAATTTCAGTTACGAAATCGAATACGCAGAAAGTACAATCTAAAATGCACAACGAAGTCACCCTAAACAAAGAGGGAAAAGAAAACGAACAAACCGAAATCACAGACTAGAGGAGTGCACATCAAATTCATGAATTACGGCAACCAAGAGCGTATGCTAAGGCAAAAGAACAAAATTTTAAGTGAATTAGATGAGAGAAGACTGATACGAACCCCTGTCTCTTGTTCTGCCTCCATTTGCAGATCGGACAGACAAAAATGCTCAAATCTCCTACAGATCTACTGCCAGTTTTCCGCAAACCACTTCAATGCCAATCAGATCTAACTCCACACGCCTAAAAAAAGACCGAAAACTGGATTTCTCGCAAAATGCAATTTCCGCAGGAAACCCTTCGCCGAATGCTTTGACTTCAACTAGATCTGCTCCAAGTCGCATCCGAAACCCTAAAAACCAGCTCTTTTGAATCGAATTCCTCCAGATCCGGGCCAAATCTAAGGGGAAAACCCTCAAATTCCACCCTCGAACGGCAATGACAACGAAGATAAGCCACCGGTCAGCTCCCACAGGCGAAGATCTCGTTCCACGGGAAGCTAATGACCTCTCTCTCTCTCTCTCTCTCTCTCTCTCTCTCTCTGTGTGCAATAAAATGCCCTATAAAGAAAGCGACACCTCAACAGTCCGTCTTGAATAAGATTAAATAAAATAGAAAGTAATTATTTCAATCATTTTCTCATCGTTTCTTCTCTCTCAGTAAAATCCCTTACTCTATCTTGCAATATATTAGATAATAACCTCAAAAAAGGACGAATTAACGATGCAGCAAGTGGCATAAGCTGTAAATTTTTTAAAGTAAAGCGGGTAGTTTTTTAAGGGTTTTACTGTTCTAACCCACCGACGATTTTTGGAAGAAGAAAACCCTAAAACCTTTAACTAATATGCAGGTTGCTGCATAGAAGTTCTGTGCATTTCTCTCCGTATGTTACACGTTTAAAACGTTTTAAATGATCTGGTCTGTTGATCTAGTGAGACACGATATGGATTTATTGTAGGAGAAAATTTTCATGGTTGGGAAATAATGACCATCAGTATTTGTGACATTGAATCTTTACCGTTGGAATAACTTCTAAATTATTAAGGCTACCGATCATGTAATCTTTCGCCATCCAATTTACTTGATTTTAGGGATATTTTATATCATATGGTGGCCCACAATAACAACAGTCCTGATTGTCAGATGTCTGCCAAGTGTACTGTGATGAGAGGTGCACGTAGAACTTTTCTTTTGGGTCTGTTGGCGTGTGGTGATGGGTGTGTCGAGACATGAGAGCGGACGATAGTCCAAGACAGTTAGTGCTGAGCTGGCTCGGGACGGAAGTTCTTACGAGCGAAAAAGGTGCCAAGTTAAAAGAAGATGGGCCTTGCTGAGTGAATCGAGCTGGGGCACTCTTTGATAGTCACCTCTCACAGATATGAAACATTAAAACAGGATAAAGATCAGATCCGTTCATTGGATGATCCAAATCTCTAGATTGAATGGCCAAAAAAAGATGCCAGTATAACAATAATCTAGGCCATATATTGGTAAAATAAGACGACGGTCAATACAAATAAGTCAACTGGTTTTCAAAATTAACTTTGGACTCCATAAAGGATAACTACAGATGAACGGTTTGGATATCTCACATGTGATCCAGGTGGCATCTGGGAAAGACGCATACAGGAAGGGTGAACCGCCTCGTGGTGTTCCGTTTCGCGACACTGAGAGGATCGTAATAACATGTGTATCCGCAAGCCAGAGCGTAGCTGAATTCTCTGGAACGCGGATTAGGTGCGAGCAGGTGAGTGCGGCAGGTGAGTGCGGCAGTGACCGTGGGGCCCCACCTTAATGCATATGTTGTATATCCACGCCGTCCATCGTTTTTTCCAGATCATTTTAGAGTATTTTGCAAAAATTAAGAAGATGAAAATCTTAGGTGGACCACACCTCAGGAACAGTGGTCATGGAATGCCCATCATTAAAAACTTCCTGGGACTCACCGTGATGTCTATTTTCCATCCAACCCGTTGATAAGGTCACACAAATCTGGATGAAGGGAAAACACAAATAGCATCTTGATCCAAAACTCTGTGGGCCCTGAGAAGTTTTTAATGGTGGGAATTCAATTTCTACTGTTTAGTCCACCTCAGATTTGTATCTGCTTTATTTTTGGCAAAGTACTAAAATTATCTAGAAAAACAGATGAACGGCCTGGATATACAACACATACATCGACATGGGCCCCACAGTCAGGGCCACACCTACCTCGCTGCATCCCGGGTCGCACCTAATCCACATTCGAATGGTCTATGGCGGGTCCCACGTGGCTGCTTGATACAATCACGTGAGCTGTACATGTTGCGGTCCTGCAGCAGATGGGCCACCTTAAAAAGAAAAATCAGGAGCATCGATGACTTCAGATGGACGGTTAGCATCTGACGGTAAAATTCAAAGAATGGCCAGCCCATACTCGATTGGAGCCGACAGCTAACATGCATACCTGCGTGACTTTCTCTTTTAGCATTCTTACTCTCTTTTTTTTAATGGCCCGTTCATTGCGGCCAACCCGATGGACCAACCATCCAACAGAGTAATGCTTTCCCGCCTTACCAGGCATGGTGCATTCATTGCACAGATCTAATATCCATGCTCCGTGTTTGAGTCATGCCTTCTAGTCATCCTAGTCGTTCGTAAGATGGTCCGATGGGAGATGTTGACTAAATATCAGTCGTCCATGTCGGGGCCCATCAGATCTGCCGTGGGCCAGACTTGAACAATCGGAAAATTCGAGGGCTTCGAGGCATGCGCAATATGATCTTATTTTCAGTTTGAAGTGAGCCATGTTCGGCGTGCTGGGCTCCGCGGTGAACGGAACATGCAACAAATATATCTCATGGGTTTATGTCCTTTTAACTCGTAGCTTGTGACAAGGTGGCGTAGGGCTGAAAGTCAGGTGGGTTCAACCGGGACCGTGACCGACCTGACATTGGTTTGGGCGCAGGAGGATGTACTGGGTTTAGTCTTAAGCATGGGCTGTATAAACACCAACCCAATAAAAGTTGGTTTGAGCTTGAGTTGAGGCCAGGTATCCCGTACATGATAGATGTATAAGTTATAAATTATAATAGAGAGTGCATCGTCTGTGTTGAAGGCATAGAAAATTCTAATGTCATTGGGTCTTATTGGTCCACATCATTTCCAATTACTCAAGCTATCAAGATACACCGGTTATCTTTCTCCTAAATATATATTTTAACTTATTTGTTTAGAAAAAATTGTATTTCTTTATTATAAATAATTACATATATAATTAATAAAATCATAGGTACAATAAATAAGACGTATATTAAAATATAATAGACTAATGTAATAACGAAAATATTAGTATGTATCTGCTCGACCAACCCAACTAACCCAACCGAGCTCACTTGGGTTGGGCTAGGGTTGAGCACCAACCCGACTCAACCCACTCGACTTTCAACCCTACGTGCACGGATTGCGTAATGCCCCCACCAGGACCTATCTAGGGATGGGCGGTCTATCAGGGGTTCCATAGGGGCCCACAATAACACTTGTTTTTACCCAAGCCGTGCATCCATTTTGAAAGATGATTTAAGGTCCATAAATGAGGCAAATTGAAGGCTCGAGCATACCATGCCACATGATGCAAACCATTGAAACCTTCTTGAACCCTACCTCATGTTTATTTTGTCATCTAACCTACTAATAAGGTTACATAATTCGAGATGAAGGGAAAACATAAATATTAACTTATTGGGCATTTTTTCAATTTAGATGTTATTGTCATGCGTGGTGCATGTCAGTGTGTCAAAATTAACTATACAGCTGGATTCCGACCAAACAACTTGACCTAAAGTGTCAATATAGGAATATATGATTATTGCAACTTTATATGACTAATATTTGTTTAGATTTATTCAATCACTCACAAAACCACTCACAAATTATATTTATAGAGTGATTAGGCGATATTTGAAGGGTAGGGTTTTTCCTCCGGCTCCCCTTTGTCTTCCATATGAAAGGATTTTTCTTGATTTTTAAGTCTTTTTCCCATATTTAGTACTCTTAATCAGTCGAGGCATAACTGTAATAAGCTTCTTCTTTTTTTCTTTAATGAAAAATTGCTTGTATTGAAATAAAAATCTAACATATGCGCATAAACTGAGATTATATCTAATAGATTATGACTACTGTAAGACCCGTATCTTGGTCCGTACCTTTCCGTACACTTCCGCGGTCGTACCGGTCGAATTCCGGCAACTTTCGACCCTTAACCGATATCGACGCGCGACCTGGATTCATGTGCCGACAACCCGAGTCGACTCAACCCGAAACCAATACCTTAGCGACCGCACCGTCGCCGCGGTTCCGATACCGCGACTCACGCGCCAAGGCGATACCCGGATCAAGAGATATGAGCCAACGTTCGGTGCGAGAAAACGCCGCGCGTTGCGAAAACCAAGGGAATCTCAACGATGTGTCACATCAATCACATCAATCCCATCAATCAATCACCCATCAACCCATCAAAGGTCAAGTACACATCACTTCCATCCCTTTTCCCAAGCAACCACCAAAGTCTTCTCAACCCATACCTTTCTTACACAAAAAGCCACAAAAGTCTTCTTAAACCATACTCCTCTTACACAAAAGTCAAGTTTCTCTTACACCACCATCACTCACCCATCCATCCATCACTCTCTCTCTCTCCCTTTACATCACTCTCTCTCTCACTCTCTCCCTCATTCCAAAAATATCCAAGCAACAAAAATTGCAAGGAGCTCCCACGTATGAGGATTTCCAACCTCCCTCTAAGCTTCAAGTGGCCCACCTTTCTACCCCCAAAATCCCCCATCTCAACCCTCCATCCTTCATCTTAGCCGTTGAAGTTGAAGCCAAGGTGCCAAGGAACCCCTAGGAGCGAGAAGATCGGACGGTGGGTGCTTCTATAGGGTAGTTTTTATTGTTTTTATGGGGGACCAAGTGAGACTCACCGATCCATGGTGTGGATCTCACTTGGGACCCTTATTTGTGGCCGATGGACCACTTGGATCATCATGATCGTTCCATGATGGGGCCATTCTCCATGGACCCCATCATGATGGTTATTTTCATTGCAAAAAGGTCATCTAGACCGTCCATATCGGTGGAGAATGGATCTCCACCGTTGATTTATAATTTTGATGGTCCCATGATCAAAGGGATCCATTTCTTGTATGTTTCAGTGCAAGGGAGGGCCCATAATGACGGGGTCCCTCCATCACAAGCCGTGTCCCACTCTCCATGTCTCTCTCTCTCTCCCTTTTATTTTATTGTATTTTATTTTATTTTATTGTAATAGGATGGTGTGGCCCACTTGAATGGATCCCAACTTGATGTATTTATTTTATTCAAGTGGGGCCCACCTTAGATGTTATTTCTGTACCGCCCATTATGTGGTGGCCCACTTCATCAGGCCCACCATAACTATCCGTGCATGAACGTCAGCCGTCCAGCGGACGCTGGACGTTTCTAAGAAAAACGAGAACAAAAAAAAAAAGAAAAAAAAAGAAAGGAAAAAAAAGAAGAAAAAGGAAGGGAATGGGATGTTCCCTTTGCACAGGCCCCATCCTGATGTCTATGTCCTATCCAAGCCGTCCATCCTCTCACCCACGGTATTCTAGCCGTTGGGTAAAAGTTTGGAACTAATCCAATCATCTGGTGGGCCATAGCGCCTAATATTGCGCCCTTACCATCCAAACACTAGTTCCTTATTTTATTTCTCCTACAAGCATCAAAAAAATTGGAACTCTGGACTCATTTGAACGGCGTCGAGCCACTGATCGCTATGGCTGGTATGGATTGTCCGAAAGCGGGCCCCACACATGAAATTTCCGTGGAATGTGAAATTGGAGGAGAGAGAGAGAAGGGGCGGCAGCAGCTGCTGCCGCTGTGTCAGGCGCACGCAGGCAGCGCCTGCGTGCTGACGGACGGGCGGGCGGGCTGCTGTGCAGCCACCCACGGCTGCTGCCGTGGGCCCCACTTGATGCATATGTTCTATCTACACCGTCCATTAGGCGGGCCCCCTTCCCAGGTGGGCCCCCTCCAAATTTCAGGATGATCCAAACCTCAGGTGGGCCACATCACAAGAAACAGTGTGAATAAGCACCCCCCATTGAAACTCTTCCTGGGGTCCCCAGAAGTGTTGGATCAAGCTAAAATTTTATATTTTCCCTTCGTCCAGGTTGAGTGACCTTATGAACGGGTGGGATTTCAATTAAACATCACGGTGGGCCATATATATGGGACCCATAGTGATTTATGTAATTTATTCACACCGTCCACGGTCCGTGGACGGTGATGCCCACTGTGATTCTTGTTGAATCCACACCGTCCCCACTGAACGGTGGGGCCCACATATATATGTTATATATATATCACATATATATTATTATATTATATATATATATTACATATAATATTGTATATATCACATATATGATATTATATGTAGTTATATATTATATAATATATATATGATTGTACGCCTTCATGTGGGTCCCACCATTGTCATAGGCGGTGCATCCAGACCGTCCATCCACTTGAAAGAATCATGTTAGGCCTATGGGCTAGGCCCATTGGAATTTCAAAAGGGGCATGGGCTAGGCCCATTTGGTTTTGTGAAATGCTTATGGGCTGGGCCCATTGGGTTCATTTTAGGCCTAGAGACTAGGCCCATTTGATGTACTTCAAGACCCATGTAAATGGACCCCTTTTGTTGAAATTTAAAGTCCATGGAAGTAAACCATTTGATATATTGTAAGGTCCATGGGACTGAACCCATTCAATTATAAAAGGGTCCATAGAATTAGGCCCACTTTGATATGTATGCAAACTCATGGATTAGGTCCATTTAAATTGTTAAAGCCTAGGGATTTAGGCCCATTTGACTCATATAAGGCCTCTGGGTTGAGGCCCATTGGATACACATTTGGGGGTCCAATTGGTGTGGCCCATTTGATATATATTAGACTCGTGTGACTAGATCCAATTGATGCAATCCAAGGCCCACGGGTTTTGACCCATTGCAATGCACTTAAGACCCATTGGTGTGGCCCATTTATATGGCCCATGTGATGAATAAATGGCCCATAAGATATGGCCCATCTGATGAATAAAAGGCCCATAAGACATGGCCCATTTGACATATATGTAAGGTCCAATGGGAGGAACCTAAGGTCCATTGCAATATGTAAACCCAATACCGATTATGTAACGGTGTTTAAGAAGATTGTACCTGGAATGCAATGATGGTTTGACGTCCACATTGCGAGTGTAATGTTGGTTGGATGTCCACATTACGACTCTCCTTAGGGCCCATTACTAGCCGTACTTGCCTTGTATAGGCCGTCCAGGCCCATCTGCATCGTAAGATAATTCATTTCGTTATAACATGTTTAGTATAGTTTCATGACCCATGATCATACGCATCATATGTATGCTTGATATGAGGATTGACTGATCATAGCATTTGCCTTCGGGCAGGTTGTTTATGGGCTTCCGGTTAGGCGGTGTTGCCCTACATGAGCGCACGGTATGCGCAGGATTGGTTGCATGACTGGAGAGCGTGATTCATGCATTCCGCATTTGTGTGATATGGTTGTTGTACGCCCTAGCGACATCAGGGCCGTAGCCTCCACAGACGCATCGTGGTTGGCAGGGTTGGATACCGGAAATCTTGTTCTACATGGGGTACTATAGATATCCCTGGGTGAAAGTCCCTAAACCCTTATGGTACCAAGAGGTTGCTCCAACGTCTAGACCGAGTGGGTAGATGAGCGTTGAGTGCCGATTACCAGACGGTTACGCTCTCCACTGTGTCGTGGTCGGTTGGAAGGGGGTGCGGCCTTACCCGCCCGAGTGTAGGGGGCAATGCTAGGCTGAGTTTGACCAGCTCGAGGAATGGGTCCGCTATCGACGAGTCGCGCCCGATATTGGCAGACGGATAGTGAGGTCTCTTCCACTTACCTTATTGCGCGCGATGTGGCGGCAATCTGGTTTAGAGTGTACTAGACCCCGGTGATATTCCGTACTCTGAGCTGTACTGATATGTGGACATTGATGAGGATCTGTATGCTTGAGTTGCATTGTACATTGCATGGCCTTGGGATGGCCGATACCATTCATGTCTTGTATTGCATAGCCTTGGTACGGCTCATGACGTTTTGGTTCCATCTGCATATTCCGCATTACTCTGACATTGCATTCATATTACTACCTTGCGCACACACTTTCACCACCCTCTAAGCTTTCTGTAAGCTTATGCACGACCGTTGCGTGCAGGTGACGTTGGACTACAGCAGCGTTGAGGCAGGAGCGCGTCGCTGACCATTTTGGAGTTTTCTGTTATTTACCATTGTATTTCCC
Source organism: Magnolia kwangsiensis (assembly GCA_037074715.1). Classification (NCBI taxonomy): domain Eukaryota; kingdom Viridiplantae; phylum Streptophyta; class Magnoliopsida; order Magnoliales; family Magnoliaceae; genus Magnolia; species Magnolia kwangsiensis. Next base: position 108,304,985 of record CM073581.1, read on the forward strand.
TTTATGCTCATTGTACTTGTAAAAAATTTTTGATCATAGTGAAAATGTAATGGAGTGCTTGGTTGTTGTTGGTGGGTTATGCCTTTAATTATGCTCATTACGTATCAGACTGATGTTTAAAATCCTCCTCGTAGCATCCCAGGATCGGAACCTGGCGAATGGGAGCTAGGAGCCAAGAATGGGGTTCTACGGAGGCTGTCGGCGCCGGATTCGGCGATCGGGAATTTTGTGAGCCCGGTTTCCGAGTTTGGGGCGTGACAGAAGTTGGTATCAGAGCATAACTTGGGAATAACCGAGAACAACATTACATGTTTGCTATGAGTGAAGAATGGCTAAGTTCTGAAGTTCGGATAACTTCACGACCTTCCGAATCAGACCATTAACATGCGTACATTCGAGAGTTTTGAAGTTGATAGGCGCTTTCGCTCTTTCCTGTAGGGTATGGCGCCTGTTACTCGATCGACTCCCGCACCACCACCTGAGGATTCTACCTCACCATCAGAGACTCCAGCTCTACCACCTGCGTCTCCCATCCCACCCTCAGAGATCCCTGATTCCTCCCATGAGGATGACATTCCTCCACCCGAGGCTGATGAGGAGCCGACTGTGACTGTGAGTGCCTCTCAGTTACAGCAGATGTTGCAGGCTGTGACAGCTGCACTACAGGGACAGGGTAGACGCCCAGCTGTTTCACCAGCTCAGGCGGAGCAGGAGCGCGCGAGCGCCGTACTTCGTGAGTTTAGACGGCATGATCCCCCTCGTTTCCAGGGCGAGCCGGATCCGACTGCAGCCGAGAGATGGCGCTCCGATGTGGAGAAGATATTCGATACCATGTTGTGCACGACCGAGCAGCGCGTCCGGTTAGCAGTATTTCTCTTCCACGGTGAGGCCGAGCATTGGTGGACCTCTGTCGCCCGTGTCGCCGGACCTGACTATGTCTGGACATGGGAGGACTTTGTGGAGCGATTCGAGGAGCAGTACTTCCCTGACCACATCCGTCGTCAGCGAGCCTTAGAGTTCGAGACTCTGGTGCAGGGAGACATGACCGTGGCACAGTACGCGGCCCGTTTCATGGCACTATCGAGATTTGCGCCGTACATGGTTGATGATGAGGGGCGGAAGGCCCGCCGTTTCGAGCACGGCCTACGTTACGGCCTTCGAGGTCGCGTTATTGGGCATGAGCTTCCTACCTTCCAGGCAGTGGTGCGGAAGGCTCAGATATACGAGACTGAGTGGGCCGGTTCTCAGTCTGATCGTGGTCAGAGGGGAGACCGGAAGAGGCAGGCTTCTTCCAGTCATTCGCAGCAGGGTCGACCACAGCAGCAGAGGCGCACTGGTCGCCCAGCTTTCCGTACACCATCAGCACCATCAGCACCTCCACCACCACCTCAGAGGCAGTTCACTGGCACTTGCTTCAGGTGCGGTGCGACGGGACACCGTTCATGGGAGTGTCCCAGTCCCCAGCAGCAGCAGAGAGGTCCACAGCAGCAGAGACCTCCACCGCAGCAGCAGAGACCCCCACAGCAGCAGCGACAGCAGCAGCGACAGCAGCCTCTACCACCGAGGCCACCTCAGCAGCAGCATCAGCATCAGCACCAACCTCAGAGGCCACAGCAGCAGAGGCAGCAGTTTCGACCACCTCAGCGACCCCAGCAGCAGCAGCAGCACGTTCAGAGGGGACAGGCACCTCCCCAGCCAGCTCAGGCTAGGTTTTATGCGGTTCAGCAGGATCCGCAGTCATCCGGGGGAGTCGTTGAGGGTATACTGCCAGTTTCTGCATGCATTGCACGTGTATTGTTTGATTCTGGTGCATCACATTCTTTTGTGGCCGAGAGCTTTTGTCGATCGGCTGGCTTACCGTTGGAGTCTGCTGATGTGAGTCTATCAGTATCGACTCCCTTGGGAAGGACTGCAGCGTTGGGACGATTCTGTTCGTCTTGTCCCGTTCTAGTTGGGGATACCTTCCTGCCTGCTGATTTGTTTGTTTTGCCGATGTCCGAGTTCGACGTTATCCTAGGCATGGATTGGCTCGCCGAGTACTATGCCATTTTGGACTGCGCCGCGAGGACCGTCACGTTTTGTATACCCGGCGTGCCACAGTTCCAGTTCGTTGCAGAGGCCAGAGGAGAGCAGTTGTCTTGTTTGATGTCGTGCGCCATAGAGGAGCATGTCGCCGTTGGCATCGACCATTTGCCGATAGTTTGCGATTTTCCCGATGTGTTCCAGGAGATTCCGGGATTACCGCCTCGTCGACTCACCGAGTTCCAGATCGATCTCGTGCCCGGTACCGCGCCTATTTCGAAGGCCCCGTATCGCATGGCACCGTTGGAGTTACGGGAACTGCAGAAGCAGTTGGACGAGTTGCGTGAGTTGGGTTTTATTCGTCCGAGCAGTTCGCCGTGGGGAGCGCCGGTACTCTTCGTGAAGAAGAAGGATGGCTCGTTGAGGCTCTGCGTTGACTATCGCGAGCTCAACAAAGTCACGATCAAGAACAAGTACCCGCTCCCTAGGATTGATGATTTGTTCGACCAGCTGCAGGGTGCACAGTTCTTTTCGAAGATTGACCTGCGTTCTGGTTATCATCAGATTCGGGTCCGAGATGAGGACATTCCGAAGACAGCATTCAGGACGCGTTACGGTCATTTTGAGTTTCAGGTCATGTCCTTCGGACTGACCAATGCACCCGCGGTCTTCATGCAGTTGATGAACGAGGTTTTTCGCCCATATCTAGATCAGTTTGTTGTAGTCTTCATCGACGACATTCTGATCTATTCGAGGACCCGTGAGGAGCATGAGCAGCACTTGGAGATTACTCTACAGACCCTCCGCGCACACCAGCTGTATGCGAAGCTGGAGAAGTGCGAGTTCTGGCAGGAGGAGGTGAAGTTCCTCGGTCACGTGGTGACGAGGGAGGGTGTCGCAGTGGACCCCTCGAAGGTCGAGGCAGTGCGTCAGTGGGGCCAGCCCACGACTGCGACAGAGATCCGTAGTTTCCTTGGTTTGGCGGGCTACTACCGGCGTTTCATCGAGGGTTTTTCTCGTATTGCAGCCCCGCTGACCAGGTTGACTCGGAAGGGGGCAGAGTTTATTTGGAGTGACGCCTGCGAGCGAGCATTTACGGAGTTGAAGGACCGTCTAACGTCCGCTCCTGTCCTCACTCTTCCCTCTGGGAGTGATGGCTTTATTGTATTCACCGATGCCTCGCATATCGGTTTGGGTGCTGTCCTGATGCAGCACGGGAGACCAGTGGCCTTTGCGTCTCGTCAGCTCAAAGTCCATGAGCTGAACTACCCTACACATGATCTGGAGTTGGCTGCCGTTGTCTTCGCACTGAAGGTGTGGAGGCACTACCTTTACGGGATTAGGTTCGAGCTCTTCTCTGATCACAAGAGCTTGAAGTACCTCTTCTCGCAGTCTGAGTTGAATATGAGACAGAGGCGCTGGATGGAGCTCCTGAAGGACTATGATTTCGACCTTCAGTACCACCCGGGCAAGGCGAACGTGGTGGCAGATGCCCTCAGCCGTCAGCCACGAGGCCTAGTGGCGCACATGATGATTCAGGAGTGGCGGATGCTTGAGGATATTGCTGCATATGATTTTGAGTTCGGCCTGCAGTCTTCCATTGTACAGTTATCGAGCTTGTCGATTCAACCCTCTCTTGTCGCTAGGGTGATCGAGGCTCAGCAGGCTGATGAGTCGTTGCAGGGTTATATGGCTGAGGCGGCATCTGAGGGTCAGGCAGATTGGCAGATCGGTACAGACGGTGGACTTCGCTTCAGAGGCCGATTATGTGTCCCGGATATCCCAGAGTTACGCAGAGATCTTATGACCGAGGCACATCGATCGCGATTTTCTATCCACCCGGGCTCGACGAAGATGTACCGTGACATGAGGCGACAGTATTTTTGGGCGGGGATGAAGCGCCAGATCGCCAGTTTTGTGGCTGAGTGTGACACGTGCCAACGTGTTAAGGCCGATCATCAGAGACCTCCTGGGTTATTGCAGCCGTTGAGCATCCCGATGTGGAAGTGGGAGCACGTGTCGACTGATTTCATTATGGGTTTGCCGAGGACTCAGCGCGGTCATGACTCCATTTGGGTTGTTGTGGATCGTCTGACGAAGTCGGCACATTTCCTTGCGATGCGTGCGACTTGGTCTATGGACCGGCTTGCGAGACTATTCCTCGAGGAGATTGTGAGACTGCATGGTGTTCCAGTCTCGATCGTTTCTGACCGAGACTCGAGGTTCACATCTCAGTTTTGGGGGAGCTTCCAGCGTGCGATGGGGACTGATTTGCAGCTCAGCACCGCGTACCATCCGCAGACCGATGGCCAGACCGAGAGGGTCAATCAGATACTTGAGGACATGCTTCGGGCCTGCGCGATTGACTTCAGGGGTAGCTGGGATGAGCATCTGCGATTGGCTGAGTTTGCGTACAATAACAGCTATCAGGCGACCATCGGCATGGCTCCTTTTGAGGCACTATATGGCAGACCATGCAGATCACCGAGTTGTTGGACCGAGGTTGGAGAGCGCCGTCTCCTAGGTCCCGAGCTTGTGCAGGAGACTTCAGAGGCTATTGACATCATCAGGCAGAGGATGCGCACAGCTCAGAGCCGACAGAAGAGTTTTGCTGATCGTCGGCGTCGTCCCTTGGAGTTTGATGTAGGGGACCATGTGTATCTCAAGGTCTCGCCTATGAAGGGCGTAGTTCGATTTGGAGCGAAGGGCAAGCTTGCCCCGAGATTTATAGGACCTTTCGAGATCACTGGGCGCGTTGGCGCCGTGGCCTATCGGCTTGCCTTGCCGTCTCAGTTGTCTGGCGTCCACAACGTGTTTCACGTCTCCATGTTGAGGAAGTGTGGGTTAGACATAGTTCCCGTTATTGATTGGCAACCGTTGGAGGTTCGTGAGGACGCTTCTTACATTGAGCAGCCAGTCCGTATCCTTGATCGGAAGGAGCAGGTCCTCAGAACCAAGGTCATTCCGTTGGTGAAGGTGCAGTGGGGTCACCATTCGGTAGAGGAGGCTTCTTGGGAGCGTGAGGCTGAGATTCGAGAGCGATATCCTCATCTCTTTGATAGTTGATGATCGTGTATTGTATTTTGTACGTTGTCCCTGATTCTATATGATGACGTTATGTTTCTTATTCCTCGCGAGTTATGCTTAGTTGCGACGCTTGTGTAAATTTCGAGGACGAAATTTTTATAAGGAGGGGAGAGCTGTAAGACCCGTATCTTGGTCCGTACCTTTCCGTACACTTCCGCGGTCGTACCGGTCGAATTCCGGCAACTTTCGACCCTTAACCGATATCGACGCGCGACCTGGATTCATGTGCCGACAACCCGAGTCGACTCAACCCGAAACCAATACCTTAGCGACCGCACCGTCGCCGCGGTTCCGATACCGCGACTCACGCGCCAAGGCGATACCCGGATCAAGAGATATGAGCCAACGTTCGGTGCGAGAAAACGCCGCGCGTTGCGAAAACCAAGGGAATCTCAACGATGTGTCACATCAATCACATCAATCCCATCAATCAATCACCCATCAACCCATCAAAGGTCAAGTACACATCACTTCCATCCCTTTTCCCAAGCAACCACCAAAGTCTTCTCAACCCATACCTTTCTTACACAAAAAGCCACAAAAGTCTTCTTAAACCATACTCCTCTTACACAAAAGTCAAGTTTCTCTTACACCACCATCACTCACCCATCCATCCATCACTCTCTCTCTCTCCCTTTACATCACTCTCTCTCTCACTCTCTCCCTCATTCCAAAAATATCCAAGCAACAAAAATTGCAAGGAGCTCCCACGTATGAGGATTTCCAACCTCCCTCTAAGCTTCAAGTGGCCCACCTTTCTACCCCCAAAATCCCCCATCTCAACCCTCCATCCTTCATCTTAGCCGTTGAAGTTGAAGCCAAGGTGCCAAGGAACCCCTAGGAGCGAGAAGATCGGACGGTGGGTGCTTCTATAGGGTAGTTTTTATTGTTTTTATGGGGGACCAAGTGAGACTCACCGATCCATGGTGTGGATCTCACTTGGGACCCTTATTTGTGGCCGATGGACCACTTGGATCATCATGATCGTTCCATGATGGGGCCATTCTCCATGGACCCCATCATGATGGTTATTTTCATTGCAAAAAGGTCATCTAGACCGTCCATATCGGTGGAGAATGGATCTCCACCGTTGATTTATAATTTTGATGGTCCCATGATCAAAGGGATCCATTTCTTGTATGTTTCAGTGCAAGGGAGGGCCCATAATGACGGGGTCCCTCCATCACAAGCCGTGTCCCACTCTCCATGTCTCTCTCTCTCTCCCTTTTATTTTATTGTATTTTATTTTATTTTATTGTAATAGGATGGTGTGGCCCACTTGAATGGATCCCAACTTGATGTATTTATTTTATTCAAGTGGGGCCCACCTTAGATGTTATTTCTGTACCGCCCATTATGTGGTGGCCCACTTCATCAGGCCCACCATAACTATCCGTGCATGAACGTCAGCCGTCCAGCGGACGCTGGACGTTTCTAAGAAAAACGAGAACAAAAAAAAAAAGAAAAAAAAAGAAAGGAAAAAAAAGAAGAAAAAGGAAGGGAATGGGATGTTCCCTTTGCACAGGCCCCATCCTGATGTCTATGTCCTATCCAAGCCGTCCATCCTCTCACCCACGGTATTCTAGCCGTTGGGTAAAAGTTTGGAACTAATCCAATCATCTGGTGGGCCATAGCGCCTAATATTGCGCCCTTACCATCCAAACACTAGTTCCTTATTTTATTTCTCCTACAAGCATCAAAAAAATTGGAACTCTGGACTCATTTGAACGGCGTCGAGCCACTGATCGCTATGGCTGGTATGGATTGTCCGAAAGCGGGCCCCACACATGAAATTTCCGTGGAATGTGAAATTGGAGGAGAGAGAGAGAAGGGGCGGCAGCAGCTGCTGCCGCTGTGTCAGGCGCACGCAGGCAGCGCCTGCGTGCTGACGGACGGGCGGGCGGGCTGCTGTGCAGCCACCCACGGCTGCTGCCGTGGGCCCCACTTGATGCATATGTTCTATCTACACCGTCCATTAGGCGGGCCCCCTTCCCAGGTGGGCCCCCTCCAAATTTCAGGATGATCCAAACCTCAGGTGGGCCACATCACAAGAAACAGTGTGAATAAGCACCCCCCATTGAAACTCTTCCTGGGGTCCCCAGAAGTGTTGGATCAAGCTAAAATTTTATATTTTCCCTTCGTCCAGGTTGAGTGACCTTATGAACGGGTGGGATTTCAATTAAACATCACGGTGGGCCATATATATGGGACCCATAGTGATTTATGTAATTTATTCACACCGTCCACGGTCCGTGGACGGTGATGCCCACTGTGATTCTTGTTGAATCCACACCGTCCCCACTGAACGGTGGGGCCCACATATATATGTTATATATATATCACATATATATTATTATATTATATATATATATTACATATAATATTGTATATATCACATATATGATATTATATGTAGTTATATATTATATAATATATATATGATTGTACGCCTTCATGTGGGTCCCACCATTGTCATAGGCGGTGCATCCAGACCGTCCATCCACTTGAAAGAATCATGTTAGGCCTATGGGCTAGGCCCATTGGAATTTCAAAAGGGGCATGGGCTAGGCCCATTTGGTTTTGTGAAATGCTTATGGGCTGGGCCCATTGGGTTCATTTTAGGCCTAGAGACTAGGCCCATTTGATGTACTTCAAGACCCATGTAAATGGACCCCTTTTGTTGAAATTTAAAGTCCATGGAAGTAAACCATTTGATATATTGTAAGGTCCATGGGACTGAACCCATTCAATTATAAAAGGGTCCATAGAATTAGGCCCACTTTGATATGTATGCAAACTCATGGATTAGGTCCATTTAAATTGTTAAAGCCTAGGGATTTAGGCCCATTTGACTCATATAAGGCCTCTGGGTTGAGGCCCATTGGATACACATTTGGGGGTCCAATTGGTGTGGCCCATTTGATATATATTAGACTCGTGTGACTAGATCCAATTGATGCAATCCAAGGCCCACGGGTTTTGACCCATTGCAATGCACTTAAGACCCATTGGTGTGGCCCATTTATATGGCCCATGTGATGAATAAATGGCCCATAAGATATGGCCCATCTGATGAATAAAAGGCCCATAAGACATGGCCCATTTGACATATATGTAAGGTCCAATGGGAGGAACCTAAGGTCCATTGCAATATGTAAACCCAATACCGATTATGTAACGGTGTTTAAGAAGATTGTACCTGGAATGCAATGATGGTTTGACGTCCACATTGCGAGTGTAATGTTGGTTGGATGTCCACATTACGACTCTCCTTAGGGCCCATTACTAGCCGTACTTGCCTTGTATAGGCCGTCCAGGCCCATCTGCATCGTAAGATAATTCATTTCGTTATAACATGTTTAGTATAGTTTCATGACCCATGATCATACGCATCATATGTATGCTTGATATGAGGATTGACTGATCATAGCATTTGCCTTCGGGCAGGTTGTTTATGGGCTTCCGGTTAGGCGGTGTTGCCCTACATGAGCGCACGGTATGCGCAGGATTGGTTGCATGACTGGAGAGCGTGATTCATGCATTCCGCATTTGTGTGATATGGTTGTTGTACGCCCTAGCGACATCAGGGCCGTAGCCTCCACAGACGCATCGTGGTTGGCAGGGTTGGATACCGGAAATCTTGTTCTACATGGGGTACTATAGATATCCCTGGGTGAAAGTCCCTAAACCCTTATGGTACCAAGAGGTTGCTCCAACGTCTAGACCGAGTGGGTAGATGAGCGTTGAGTGCCGATTACCAGACGGTTACGCTCTCCACTGTGTCGTGGTCGGTTGGAAGGGGGTGCGGCCTTACCCGCCCGAGTGTAGGGGGCAATGCTAGGCTGAGTTTGACCAGCTCGAGGAATGGGTCCGCTATCGACGAGTCGCGCCCGATATTGGCAGACGGATAGTGAGGTCTCTTCCACTTACCTTATTGCGCGCGATGTGGCGGCAATCTGGTTTAGAGTGTACTAGACCCCGGTGATATTCCGTACTCTGAGCTGTACTGATATGTGGACATTGATGAGGATCTGTATGCTTGAGTTGCATTGTACATTGCATGGCCTTGGGATGGCCGATACCATTCATGTCTTGTATTGCATAGCCTTGGTACGGCTCATGACGTTTTGGTTCCATCTGCATATTCCGCATTACTCTGACATTGCATTCATATTACTACCTTGCGCACACACTTTCACCACCCTCTAAGCTTTCTGTAAGCTTATGCACGACCGTTGCGTGCAGGTGACGTTGGACTACAGCAGCGTTGAGGCAGGAGCGCGTCGCTGACCATTTTGGAGTTTTCTGTTATTTACCATTGTATTTCCCTTTATGCTCATTGTACTTGTAAAAAATTTTTGATCATAGTGAAAATGTAATGGAGTGCTTGGTTGTTGTTGGTGGGTTATGCCTTTAATTATGCTCATTACGTATCAGACTGATGTTTAAAATCCTCCTCGTAGCATCCCAGGATCGGAACCTGGCGAATGGGAGCTAGGAGCCAAGAATGGGGTTCTACGGAGGCTGTCGGCGCCGGATTCGGCGATCGGGAATTTTGTGAGCCCGGTTTCCGAGTTTGGGGCGTGACAACTACTCCTAAGAAAGTGCTAAGCTCTTGAATTTTGTTGTCTTGTTGCTGGATTATTTCTGGAACTTTCGTTTGGACCGAATAATCTATTGATTCTATTATTTAAGATCTTGATTTTTTAGTCTTTTTCCCATATTTAGTACTTGGTTTCCTTACATATTTGGCATGCCAAATCTTCTCTTTTGAGCTTCAAATCTTTATGTTTTTAACTCGAACTCCTTTAAGCCTTAATTTTATAATCTTGAGCATTTATTCGTCATTGGTTCCAAAATTACATTACATGCAAAAAAACACATGTTTGTGGATCAATTTAGCACTTAAAAACAGTCAAATCTACTCATCTAGTATAATTGAGATGATAAATATATAATATTTAGGCTTGATCATTTGCCTGCCATCAAACGAAAAGAAAATACTCACATTCGTTTGAGGCACAACTGCAAGAAGACTTTATGAATAAAAAACTGATTGTATTGAGATAAAAGTCTAGTATATGAGTGTAGATTCAAATTACAACTAATCAATTATGACTACTCCTAAGAAAGATCTAAGATGTGATAATAAAAGATAAATTGTAGGATAATTGAAGGATAATTTCATTGGTTTGTTTGATTGGTATGATACGACTTGTTTTGTTGATTTTCCATTATATTTATAAGCTTTTCTACTTCGCAGATGCTATGCATATGTTTCTATTCTTTACTTCAATGGTTATGTTAGTTGAATCATTGTCACATTAGTCTTTAAAATTATTTTGTCTTTTGTATTAACTATTCTTATCTTGACCGCCTTATGCCTCTTGAGCTTTTCAACCATGCATCGTCATCAAATGACGTATACTATCCAACTCAACGTCAGTTGTGCCTTCATAAAAAGTGTTTTAAATATTTTTGAAGATTTTTCCGTATGCTATTCCTTTCTTGTACAACAACACGTGTCACTCCCTAATTGGTTAATCCAAAAATGACTAGAAATAGGGTACAATAAACTTGGAAGGCTCGCAGGAGGTTTTTAATGGTAGGCATTTAACCCTCACTATTTTTATAGTGTGGTCTCTTTGAGCATTTGATCTATGTTAGGCTCATCACTTGTAATGATTTATCAAAATACACATACAATGTGGATAAAACACTTATTTCATAGTGGCCTTGAAGAACCCTTAACAAGACTGTCATTCTCTAGCTAGCTCCCATAGGGTAGTACCAATATGGTTAAGAAGAGAGATACATCCAATGTCCACCGTCAACTTAAAATGTGCACAACTTGGGTGTTAGGATCCTTTGCAATAGGAGAATTTTATGATGAATGTCAATAAACCATATAGATGACTTATTTGTGTCCATTTCACAAGCTTTCATTACTTTAAATATCAATTTTCATCTTAATGTCAAAATTTATTAAAATGCAAATTTATTATTTTTAAGATTTTAAGAATTAGTTATAGTCTAAAGTTTATATTTGAGTTATCCATGAGTTTTTTAAATTTTGATTTTTTTTACAACTTTAAAAAGATTTGGATGCATTTTGTTGAAAAACATACATATTTCCTTTATGCGTGCAAATAAATGGAATTGATAATTTATGAAATTTAGTGGACGATAACGACTTCCAATACAAGTAATCAAATCATCAAACATGTTAAGTACAACACTAAGTTAACGGTACGAGTATTCATAGGTGGTGAAATCCCACTACATCATGAGTGTGTGTGTGTGTGTGTGTGTATGTGTGTGTGTGTGTGTGGGTGTATGTTTTGGGGGATTAAACTTTAGAAATGGAAAACCTTCCAATATGAAGGAAAAACTACAAGGCCTAATCCAATACAAATTTACTATAAGTGAATTACAAGTAGTAATGAAATAAAGAAATTTTACACCAACTATGGATTATAAAAACCCCCAACATAGTCTTTAGAAAAGACGATCAAATGAATCGATGTTGTAAATGGATCCTCACGAACCTAGATACAAAGATTTTGATGATATAAAGCTCTTGATCCTTTTCTTCTACAAAATTTCATCTCTTATTTGTTCTCCTCCTCTTCTCTAAGGAAAAAAAAAAAAAAAAAAAACACACACACACACACACAAATGTTGTTACAAGTCTTTTTAAGACGAAAAAATAATAATATATTTTCTTTCATTTTAGTTTGCTTAGCTAAAAGATTAAAATACACCCACACATGTGGCAAATTAGATTACTTAAGCCCACACATGTGAATCCCACCTCAACAAAGGGAGGTAATCCCAACACTTTTTACCATATTTACATGGAATGACACCAAATAAATTTAGTCATTTCAAGTTTCTTAAGCATTTTAAGAAGGTAATATGATTAGGGTTTGCTTAAAAAGAGCATTTTTAGTTTAATAAAACATTAAAATTACACAAACTCAAGCTGAATGATCAAAGTTGGGAAAAACAACCTACTGCATTATAACCTATAATGGCTACAACTTTACAATTGATTATAAGAATGGTGCCTACAATATGTTTTTGGAAAGCTATTAATGAGTTTTAACTCTTGATTAATCATTACAATTCATCAACCCCTAAATGGTTTTGTCAAATTCAATCATTTTAAGAATTAAATTTTATTATTTTTAATAATGTAATGCCCGGGAAAAATTCATACTTGGACTCGAGTACCAACTCGACCATAAATCGCGTAGAATTAATTCCTTTAGAAAATACGTCTAAGTTAGCTAGCGCAACGCTAAAGTAGCTGAGAAATAGTCCCTGATCACTTTAAATACGTTCTACAAGACCCAAATCGAGTAGAACCAATGACTCTATAATACTCTATAACCTCGGATCAAACTCTAAGCAGGTTTGTTCTCTGGACCACTTTGAAACTTTGTATTGGATCTAGACCGCGCGTCGAAAGTCCAATACCTACTATCTTAGACCGTTAGAACCGTCTAACTGGACTTGACAATCATTTTGAAAATCAAGTCCAACCGATAATCACAGGCTATTTCATTGAGCCCGGACTGAAGAGAGTGCGAATAGGGACAGATTTGAAATTTGAAATTCAAATCTGGCACACGACTTGACGCGTCAGTATTAAGCGTTCTGACCGTCAGAATTCAGCCAAATTACACCCTCGGATCAGAAAAAATTTCTATTTCATATCATGAGATTTGCAGACCTGATCTACGTGCGGTGACCGCTGAACTGAAACTGGACTGTCACGTGCGATCTGCGAACCCTGCCGGACTGAAAACTTGATGTATGCTAGATACAGTATGCATGAGCTTAAGTCCGACAACATTTGGCCAGGGGACCACCAGAAATGTACTTTTGGACTGAAACAGCCCCAAAATAGATATAACCCAAGTGAACTTTGTTCCCGAGCCTATTCCGGGCATTTTTGGGCTTATAAAAGGGGTTGAAACTCTACTCCTCTCTCCCATCTAAATTTGAGAAAAATCCTAGATTGGAAGAGAGAAAAGGTGAGAGTTTGTGAGAGAGAGTAGGAGAGAATTTTCCTGCCGTTGCACCACCCGTTGCAAGTGCTTAAGCAACACACTTCGATCACCTGGCCGGTGATTCCTCCGCCTTTTCAGGTAAGAAAATACCCTAGAAGTTGCTGATTTGAGGTTCACTAGGATTCATAGCATGTTAACTAATAGAACTCGTAAAACAGGTTGTCTAGTCGCCGTGGACGAAGCGTATACGCTCCGTTCAAAACGATACGTTTATAAGAGATAAGGTGCGGATTTTAGACGCTTTGATTGACTGTTTACAAAGCTTTCAATGTCGTTTAATAGTAGATTATCGATGGCAAAGCCGTTTGACATGTACAACATATTTTCCGTTTCCTGTTTCGTAAACCGGCGAAGAATATGAGATTTAGGGCATTTTAGTCATTTGTAGGAAGTACTGTTTTCATGCATATTTTGCTGCTGTGATTGACATGGTTTATTATCGCATTAGAATGTTAGGAATACGTGCATAATTAGTTTGGCGAAGAGATTCGCCTAAATGCGCACTTCGGCTCGACATACTATATGTAGACTTAAGTGTGTAGTGTAAGTGTTTGTATAAATGCTTGTATTAGTATGTATTGAATTAAATGGTGTTATGAATTAGTTTGAGATTGTTTTCTCAATTAATATGTTGATGTAAATGATTTCCTACATGTTAGCTAAATGTATGATTTCATTACATGTATGGAATGCATGTGCTTGAAGATTTGCTTAAGCTGTATGTTATAACATGTGTTAACATGCTCACATGGTTGTATTTCATTTCCAATACTCTAATATGATTGCTGATGTGATTTCATATGTTTGGAACTATGCCTAATCCAGGCAGTCGATAACCGAGCGAATTCGTGGTTGGCTTATCTTGGCCACGAACGACGCGTCGATGAACGCGAGCCGTGTTTTGGAGTTGGCGGCAGTGGTTAGGCCACACGAAGTGTTTTACGCAGTTCATGTCGTTCGACTTGAGATGCGATCGTGCTAGTCGAGCCCGTCAAGTAACCCGACTGGTCGTTGTATGTTCACCCTGCATGAGTCATAACTGCTTGAACCTAGGATACTGAACTTACCATTGTAAACCCTGTTAACCTTGGTACCTTGATCCACGAAGACTCATGAGCCGGACATGGTGGTATGGGACACCATGGTCGAGCTGTCGGCCTACGCTGGGGCCATAAACCTCCCCGTAGTGACCAGTGAGCACCTAGTCTCGTGAGCAGATTATGGTGGTATGGGACACTATATTCTTGCTGTCGGCCTACACTGATCAGGCGACGAGTCCTTTGTAGTGACCGCGAGCGTATTCTGAGTCTACGGGAGGCGACGACCCTTCAGTAGCAGTGAGAGTACAGTAGGCCTGTATTGATAAGGTGATGAGGGAGCGGAGCAACGAGTGCATGCAACAGCCCTAGCAGCCCTTGCAGCGACCTACAAAATATACATCGTATGAGATTACTAGGAGTGACGACCCTAGACAGGATCTGTGTTGGGATTGATATAAGGGAAGTACCTTAGTTTCTCAATCCTGCTGTTTGAATGGACTAATAACAACTCGGCAATCATATCACCATTACATTGCATGTGCCTGGAAGATGTGGAGCACTGAGCGGGATGCACGCATGCCGCGGACGAAGATGGTGCCGTATGAGGGAGAATGTCGGTGAGGGCATCCATCATGTCATGTCATATTGCATTAACAACAGTATTAGGATTGTCTGATTTACTGCTTTACTATTATCGCATGATTGATTTGTGAACATGCTAATCTTTGCTCTATGATTCCACTGAGTTAATCACTCACTTCCACGTTACGGGATGGTGTTTGCAACACCCACCAGACCCTGTCTTAGATGCAGGTGATGCAGAGATCCAGGAGGTAGAGGCTGACTATGATGAGGACCAGGACGAGTTCTCATACATGCAGTACCACGACGGCTTTGCTTAGGTGACATGGATTGACGGGACTCTTCAATGGGACTATTTTGAACATTTGATTTTGTTTCTTTACATGTATATGAGACTCAGTAATGTATTCATACTTTAGTGACAGTCGAGATCTACTTTGTTTTTCCATACAGTAATATATATATTGTTTAGTCTTCCGCTTGCTTTTATCACTGGATCTGGAGTATGAATTGCAGTTTTGGTATACTTTTACTTATGTGAATGCTTTAAATCAGACAACATTGAATCATAATAATTTTTGTTGCATAAGTGACGGTCTGGAACTCAGGAGTTGAGTTTATACACGACCCCCGATTTTCAGGGTGTTACAAATAAACTATGGTATTATTAAGAATTCGATTATAATTTGAGCTTATCTAAGAGCTTTTATGAATTTGAGTAGATTTTTATAATTTTTACTATTTTTAATAAGTTTTCTATTTTGGTAAAGTTTTTTCTTTTTTCTTTAATATTTAGTTGAGCAACAAAGGACAATTCATTCTGTATTCCCAATAATATACTATATTCAGTATTATTATTTTTTAATTATTTTTTACTTTATAGATTAAAAAATCATATTACTAAAAAAGGGATTATGACCATTCCTTTTGTTACCTCCATGGCTCCTTGGCAATATCAATCAGTAGCCTCTCCATACACACCTTAAGAACCAGCACACGTGAACTAAGTGTGACAGACAGTGGCACATCCAGGACCACTAAGGAAAAGGTGCCCTGAGGCAAGAAACAATATGCTACACTCACCATGAAAGCCAAATGTATATTAAATGCCAACAGTTGCATGCTCCTTCAGTGAAAAAATAATTAGAAATATCCAAAGCGCTAAGATGATATTTGTTTTTTCGCTTCTTCCTGGTGTATTTTCCCATATCAACATGTTAGATAGTAAATCAACAACACAGTGGGCATTAAGATGATTTTCAATGTCCTTAGCGTCGTTGCTTCTGGTGTGGTACACTTGAGTCTTGAATCAGCCTTATATTTAATAATTTAAAATAATGTCCAAAAATGAATGGACAGCGTTAATAAAGGCATATGTACATTTCCACCTACAACCCTTTACAAGTAACTCCAACCTTTGGAAATTCCCAGAAGATTTTTAAAATTTGACATTTTTCTTGTAATATGATTTTAAAAATCCAGCTGAAAATAAAATATCTAAAAGTATTTATTATAAATTACTAAAAATATTTTAAATTTTAATATATAAATACAAAATGAATTTTGTAACTTCTAAATAATGTTTCTGGTAAAATCTGATAATTTCACGATATCCAAAAATACCAATAACTTGAAATCTCGCAATAATATATTAATCAAAATTCCTCGAAGGATACGGCAAAATTTCAAAATCTCAGCCTTGTTTGTTATAAACGATTGTCCATCACACGTTCACATGGACGGAGCGCTGTCGTTTTTCTCGATGTCCAACGCACTGAACTCAGTTTATTGCCAACCGACGATGTGACAGTGCTCTGTGGGCCCCATATGATGTATGTGTTTTATCCATGCTGCCCATTCATTTTTTCAATATCATTTTAACCATGAGACAAAAAACGAAGCAGATATAAATCTCTAGTGGACCACCTCACTTGAAATCAGAGGTGATTGAACTTCCCAGGGCCCACTGTAATCTTTATTTTCCATCCAACCGGTTGATTAGGTGACATGGATCTGGATGAAGAGAAAAAATAAATATCAGCTTCATCCAAAACTTCTGTGGCCCCAACAATTTTGTAATGGTGGGTGTTAAATCACCACTATTTTCTGTGGTGTGGTATACATGAGAAGCCTATCTGCTTCAATTTCGGGCTCATCCCCTACGTGATTTGAAAAAATGGATTGACGACGTAGATAAAACACATACATTATCGTCTGCCCACTGGACACTATCTAGGTAATCCGCATCCCCCGCAATCCTCTATATGCATCCGTACACGACATACACGCGTGACGGTCTGGCACGTTTTAAGACATACCGAGATTGTGAAGATGACTGAAAAAGGATGATGCTATTTAGATAGAGGCATGCTCGAGTACATCCGACGTACTACAATTCGATCTGTGGGGACCTTATCCTTTGAATCTGGGTCATCCTCCGATGATCCAAACCGTTAATATGACGAGTACCTCTTTGTGTGATGGACAATAGATTTAAAAGCTCTCAATTGGATTATTTCAACCTTTGATCAACTGGCTCTTTTACTTTGAACATGGACGGTTACACTTTACAGTAATATTTGTATAATCGAAGGGTTGGAACATTGAATCCGAGAGTTTCTTTCAAGCTTTTCCATCCAAGGGGAGCCCTATCAAACAAACCGTTTTCATCGTTGAACAAGACCCAAATCAAATGAACGCGGATCTGGATGTATCGTATTGCAATACGTCGCGTTGTATTCGATCGAACCTCGCTTAGATATTACATGTTCACATGGACGCTCAAATGGACGGTGAAGAAATGGTTGTGCAGCGTATCTGAGATTTGAACGGCCTGAGTTATTGGAAAAGATGATCGCTACCGTTGGTCTCATCGCCTACGTTGGTCATTGTCTGACACGCACTCCAGGTTGGCACGTGCATCTGCGTGTAGTGGTCCCGCTGTCCGAAGTGGTCAAAGAATCAACGATTCCGAAGGTGGGTCGGTAGTGATTGGTGAAGAGGCCCGAGCATCGCAAGCCACAGCTGTCCAGCCGACAGTGTCGGTGGACGACACCTCTCACTGTCACACGAATGTTCCGTACTCTCGCGTGAGATTCAGGTAGCTACACGGTACACGTTCGAGATCTGGACCACTTATCAGGTCCTGGTCATAAAATCAGACTGGTATCAACAGCGTGTGTGGCGAGGCCAGCTGATATTTGATCTCCCGCATGCCAACAGTGCCTACTAGATGAACGGCCCCAACATGGAACCTTCGGCCCACCCTTCGTTGTAACGGATGATGAATCTGGACCGTATATCTTGTGCGATCCACCATGTAATAACTATTTTATCAGTGGCACGCCATTTGGAACATCTTTTTTTTTTTTTGAGTGGCCCGGATCTTGCAAAATTGTGTCGCGAGTCACGTAAATGCTAAGTGTGGTATAGAATCACTCTAATCTTGACCGTCAAAATCATCGGGCCCACTGTGATGGAGTCCAGAATGGGGTAGTTGGACGAGAGTTGATGTCCGGTGGGTGTGGCATTTTACAAATATAAATGGTGCAAAAAGTGTCATGAATTTGTAACCTAATGCATGATATACAACCGAAGTTGGTGGCAATTCGATAATAATCGGCGCATAAAATGATTTGATATTCATGCTGTGGCCCACCTGATGTGTGGATTTGGCTTATTTACTCACACCGTAAACGTCATGATGGGCCCACCTTCTGTATGGCTAGAAAGTACTCCAAATGTGAGACCTTTGTTGGAATTAGGGATTTCGTGACTCGGATTCGGTGGTGACCCCTCCAGTACGGACGTCCGTGCGGGGAATGCTCTGTGGGCCCAAAATAGTGCGTGTCTTTTATCCATTCCGTCCATCCTTTTATTCGTATGATTTTAGGTATCATTCCAAAAATGATTTGGATTCAAATATCAGATGAAACGCCCACCATTAAAAACTTCTCCGGGATCACAAGTTTTAGATCAAGCTGGGTCCTTACTCTTACTTGGGTGGTAGACTCTCATGGGCTGTTTGATTTTCTAACTACACCGGTAGCTCCGGGTAAATGGGCAATAATTATGTAGTTCCGGGTAAATGGGCAAGAATTATTTACCTTTGTATTTCTAGTTGAATTTATAATGTGATGTTGACGGCCATCTTCATTTACAACACTCCTTACATCACTAGAGAACAAAAAATGTTAAATCGTGGGGCCCTCCATGATGTGTGCGTCTTATCCACACCGTCCATACCTTTAGATAGCTCATTTTAGGCATGAGCCGAAAAATGAGTCAGATCCAAATCTCAAGTGGACCACATCACAGGAAAAAAGGGAATTGAACTCCTATCATTGAAAGCTTCTTGAAGACCCTAGGAGTTTTGGATCAAGCTGATATTTTTGTTTCCCCATTATTCGTGACTGTGTGACCTTATGAACAGGTTGGATGACAAATAAACATCAATGTGGGCCCTAGGGAGAAAACAACTTTTAACCGTTGATGCCTTTAAGATCATTGTTCCCTAAGGTGTGGTCCGGTTGAGCTCTGGATTTGCCTCATTTTTGGACTCATGCCTTAAAATCTGCTGTTAAAAAGGATGGATGGGTCACATATATTATGATGGGCCCACATATCTAAATATGTAATGACATGGTTTTTATGGATGGAATTTCAAAACGTAATTACTGCCTATTTCATCAAACAGGTGGATCAAGTTATAATTACTTATTTCCCTGTATTTACTGGGAAAATTAAAAATCAAACAGCCCCTTAAGAGTTTCAACACTTGGTCAAGGCTTCGAGTACCCATAGGTGGTGAAATCACACTAGGCATGAGTGTCCGGGGGTGTGTGTGTGCGTGGGTAAAAAACAAAAAAAAAAAAGGTTTTAGGCCGAGCTGATACACTCTATTTTCCCTTCATCTAGGTGTGTACAAAAAAAAAAAAAAAAAAGTTTTTGGTCAAGCTATACTCTATTTTCCCATCATCCAGATCTGTGTAACCTACAAGTTTGATAGCAAATAAACATTAAAGTGTGTCCTAGGAAGCTTTCAATGGTGGGCGATCAATCACTACTGTTTCTTGGGGTGTGGTCCACCTTAGATTTGAATCTGCCTTAAAAAGATCATGCATGAAATGAGCTAGAAAAAATAAATGGACGGCGTGGATAAAATAGACACATTGTGGTGGGCCCACAAAGTATTTCCTGTGTACCCATGCCTAGAGTTGTACACAAGTAACAAAAGCTCGGTAACTCGCTCAACTTGGCTCGAAAAAGCTCGACTCGACTTGGCTCGTAGTAAGTTTGAGCCAAACACGAGTTGATTTTTAGTGTTCGAAATGAGTTCAAGTCGAGCACAAACTTGACCTAGCTTGACTCAGCTCGACTCGAATATTACTTAAACTCGATTTGACTTAGCTCGACTTGAACTTGACTCGATACAGGGTATATATATATCCTTCCAAAATGAAAAACCTCATCCTCTTTTCAAAGCTATCCCGCTCGACGCCCAACCCTAACCCTCTCTCAGTATTTCCTCTTCTGCCCTCTCTATCAGTCCAATCTCCTCCTCCTGTCACTCTCCCTCAGGAGAAAGGAAAAAGGAAAAGAAGAGAGTTCTAAGAAAAAAAAAATCTTCATTTTCTTTGTTCTTCGATCTATACAAGTTGAGATTTCATATTTCTTGCATTGAGACTTGAAGAATCTTCTTTATTTTGGTGGGTTTTGTTTGTGAGTTAGAACCCATCTAGCCTTTTGATTTTCTCAAGCACTAGACATTCAGTTCAACTTGAGAACCTTTGTACTTGGATAGATCCAATGGATAACACCAAAATGTATAGAGTCACAAGTTTGCATCGGAATTGGAATGGATCTGGACTGTGGAGGAACACCAATGCAGAAGTCTTTTCATGATCATCTTGCGATGAGGACGATGAAGAAGCTCTCACATGGGTTGCTCTAGAGAAACTTCTAACATATGATCGGATGAGGAAAGGGATACTCAAGAACTGAATGGATCGGTGCGTTTCCATTCTTTTGCTTTTCTCATTTTGCTTCTTTCGCTAGATTGTTGTGGTTTGAAATTTCAAAGTTCGAACTGAAATTCGGCTCGAAAATTTTGCTCGAACTTAGTTTGAACTCGTACCAGCTGAGCATGAACTACTATTTTGAGCTCGAAGGCCGAGCTGAGCACGAGTTGGGACTTGAGAAGTCCGAGTCGAGCACAAGCTGGGCAATACTCGGCTCGGATCGGCTGGGCTGGTGTACACCTCTACCCATGCCCTGGTACAGTACAGTGGTAGGGGTCAAACTTCCACCCTCAGATTGCATCTTAGATGCGATCAGAACCGTTCAACTTCTCGTTGCTGTCATTTGGAAGCTCTGAACTTAAATCATACGTCATGATGATCCTGGCGTTTGGCTCTTGAATTTGAAGACGAACCATTAAAAACTACTTTTCGATATTCCAAATTCGTCTTTGTACAAATCATCCATTAAACAAGTGTTTCTTGGCTCAGGTATCATAGATTCCGCAACATGAACGGTTTAGATCATCATCTAAGATGAAATCCAGCGGTGAAAACCCGCCTCCGTACGGTATTGTGATAGGGGTCACCGTATCCTACCAAAACCCGTGAATTAGATTAGTCTAGAAATTCATTACTTGTTACGGTCAATCATGTGAGAATTAGGAATGTTAAGGAGCACACGTAAGGAAGATCCAGACCACTCTTACACGTAGCAACTTGGCACACGTGTGTAAGATCCAAGCCAGCTTATCAGACGGACCAATGAAGAGATGCCTGATCTAGAAAAATAAGTCCGCATGATGGGTGAGCTACACGTCTTAATAAATGAATGATTACGAGAGATTAAGCAGCGGTCCCAATTCAGGAAGCATGTTTGGTCATTATGATAATCAGGTCAGTCTGATCTTCGATTTAAATCATTTACCCGTCGGAAACAGCATGATGAACGGTTTGGATGTTCCACATGCGCAACATGTTTCCACGTGTGAGAGGATTTCCAAAACTGAGTAGTAGGCACTATTTATACCCCACCATTTGTTACATGCACCCCATTTGTACTACAATTCTATCATGAAAAGTAACAAAAATAGGATGGATACAGCAAAAATCATGTGCTGTAAATAACAATTTTCAAGTTAGAAAAATGCGTGTTGATGCTTTTGGTTGGCACTCCTACGCCCACCTACCATCTTTTATTTTTTAATTTTTACAGTGAGATGGTCTTTAGTCCTACAGGCCATACAGAAAAAAACTACCAACCTTTAATGTTTTTGCGAAATCCAATCCTTACAATATGGTTATCCTACCGTGAGTATCACGTTATATAAAAATGAACTCCATAAACTCATCATATGGAACACAACATAGGAAATCATTATAACCATAGATAAATAACAAAATACAAGTGTGTCTAGTAGATCAGTATATATGGCTGACTTTTTTCAAAATTTAATCATAACTATGTACAAAATCTATCGGATGAGTTGGATTTTTAAAATATGTGGTACGTCCGAAGTTATTCAGTGGATGGACTGTAAAAATGGTCCAACCGGTTGGACTTGAGACCTTATACATTTTATTATCGTAAACAGAAGCCGTTGAATAATGTAGCTTAACATGCGCTGAATGACTGGCCTTCATTACCTTATCATGTTTTAGGGCAAAAAAAGGGGTAACTTAGCATGACGTGTCACTTGGGCATTGGAGCCGTGCAAATGGTGGGGCCCCACAATGAAGATCATAGCTGGCGTTGATTTCAGGATGGCCACGCCATCAAAATCAGTGGGCATCCAATGGCCTGACTGTCAATGTATATACGCGGCCCACCTAATAAGTACGTTGGTTTGACTTGCGAGACAACAAGCGATTGTATTGGTAGAGCCCAGTGGCTCACCTATTTTCATGGTTAAGATGTTATCACACGTGACTCATTGATTGGAGAAGCTGGTTTTAGTTTCGCACCACATACAAATGGTGGTAACTCATCTTCGCAATCCTCACGTGTCACGCTGATGTACAACGATCCAGACCATCCAAATTGCGAGTTCAATTGTGGATAGAGCATCTCTTTGAAATAATATTAAATCGATGGTTAATGGTAAAATAGCGAATAATCCAAATCAAAAGGGGAATTTTGGTGGTTGATATTATCTTCTGAATGCAAAAAACTTAAGTTATTTTCAGTTCATAATGGGGTCAGCAATTTGAATGGTCTGGATATGCTTGCAACAATGACATGCATGCTTAAAGAGTCACCACCATTTTTCCGCAAAACAAACATGTTTGACAATCTCCATACAACAAATTCAAAAAGAGCGTGCAAGATCTGAGAGCTCTGTGAGGCCCAATTTGATGTGTGTCTGACAGCCACTCTGCCCATTAGTTGACCTGAAATGTATATTAATTATATAAACAAGCTTGATTCAAAACTGAGGTGGGTGACACCAAAGGAACAATGTCAAATCACAACTAAAACTCTAAATTCAAACAGTATGGCCCATCTTAGTTTTTAATCAGGTTTACTTTTGGATGCCTCTTATGCTGGTGGGGCTCACATGATTAACATGTTGGATTGAATTAAAACAATAGAGTGGGCCTTGAAGAGGTTCCTATGGTGAGTGACCCATTCCCGCGGTTTCCTTTAATGTGCCTCACCCAAGTTTTGGATCAGTCAAAACTGAGTCCGCCCTGATAAATAATTAGGCTTGAATCTTAGGCTCAAGCCCAGCCCTCGTGCTCGATAGGCTAGCCATTGGCAGGCTCGGCTGAAAGTCAATTTAGGTGTGATCCACTTGAGCCTTGTATCTTATTCATTTTTCCACTCATAACCTAAAATGTTATGATAGAATGGACAGACAACGTCCACTTGAGCCTTGATCTTAATCATTTTTCGACTAATAACCTACAATAATATGATAGAATGGTGGATAAAACCCATAAATCATAGAGGGTCCATAAAGGTCCTGTCTAGATGAATTATCCTCGGGGTGGGGGCAGGACTCAATCCCCTTGGGTTCAGGTTGGGGGTTTAGCCAGGCTGCAACCAAAATTTGGGCAAGCCAAGTGGGAGTGGATTAGGTATTACCCTAAAAGTGGGGCCCATCTTGATGTTTTGTTGTATCTCCATCCGTTTCTCCCTCCCATTTTAGGATGCTGTCCCAAAAATAATGCATATCAAAATCTCAGGTGGACCACACCACAAACAACAGTGGTGATTGAGTGCCTCACCATTAAAACTTCCAAAGGACCCATCGTAAGGTCTTTGTAATGTTTATTTGCAATCCAACTAAGGGAAAAATACAAATATCAGCTTGATAAAAAGCTTGTGTGTCATGCAAAAAGTTTTTAACAGTCATTCATCACTGTTTTCAGTGGTATGGTCCGCCTGAGATTTGAATCTTCTTAACTTTTTGGATAACAGATGGACGGCGTGGATATATAAAAAAATAAAATACATCAAGGTGGGCCCACTCGGTTAGGGCAGGTAATCCGCTCCCAAATCAAAGTCCAGTTTTGTCAAGTTTTTAGCTGGGTTTTGTCAAGCTGATTTGAGATTATTATTATCATTATTTTTTTTTATTACAAATCCTCCTATTTTCCTTGGCAGCCCAAACGCGCCACTATTCAATTTCTGTGTGATTATGAGTTGGCACTTTATCGGGTCTGAGCAGGGCTGTCAATGGGCTGGGCTTGGTCCTAACAAATACACATTAAATATGGAATAGCCCGAATAGTTAAAAACCTGGGCCTCTGACGAACCTAGGCCCGGCCCGTTGACAGCCGTAGGTTTTTCTCATCTGCAAACGTATAACTACACTATTTCATACACATGGGGCCATGTTTTGGTAATTCTAACTGTTCATCTTGTAAGCCGCAGGGTGGATGGGGAATGTCCTGGAAACCTTTCGCTTGGAAGATCTTAACCGTTATGTACATGGTGGGCCACAAATATATGGTCAAAGAAAGAAATAGAATAATGGTCCACTTAAGTGGGAAAAAAGCCCAAATGCCGAATGAGTAAGATCCTCTAGTGTTGGACATTTCCAAAGCATCTGCCATCCATAGTGAGGCCCACCAGATCAATGGTTTAGATCAATCAAGAATGACCCCAGTTGTACAGAATCTTGAGCATCAGTACCTATAATTCTGAGCTTAGCTTGGATTGGAATTGTGTCTTTTAGGCATCTACTTGAGAGCAAAAGCCTATATCATGCATTACACTTTAAAAAGCCGAAGCGACCAATTTAGTTGGACCCCAAATCCAAATCACTTAGGATCCGTTTGGACGTACCCCAAATCACAATTGGGTCGTATTGGCGAAACAGACCGACATCCATCCATCCCAAATTGCCATCCTTTATCCCGATCGCAATCTGAGTGGATGCTTAAATGTGCCATTAAATCAGAAAATATGTTGTCCCCAAGTGCTAAGGATCCGTTTGGGCAGGAAATTCACTAAATCAAGATGATGGCTGGCTACATGCCCTCCAGATCAGACCACCCAAAGAAAATTTGCAAATGAGAAGTAATTACCAAACAGTTAAGTGTGCATGCGATGTCGCTTTTCGAGCATTTTCTAGTGAAGAAACAAGAATTACAAGGCTTGCAATAGATAAGATACACATACACACACTAATAACATGGTCTGGACATGTGTGGTGGCTCACTTGTGACAGATACGAGCCGTCGGCATGGTGACACAGACAGGCGCATAGATCTTCTTGGCTTCTGGGGTCCCTGGCTTGGGACCTTCAGTGGCGATGGCCAGATCAGGGCCACATGCAGCTGAGCATATGGCCACAGCTGCTGCTGCAAACATCACGTCCCGCCTGCTGTTGTTAGCTTGTGTGCTAGAGCCGCTACGTTTCGGTTTCTCAATGTGGTCAGCTTCAGTGGCCTTAGCCATAACGAGCCGGCGACGGTTCATCGAAGGTCGTTCGGACACATTGATGGTACCAATGAACGAGGCAGCCATGGTGATCGACGCCATTGATCGACGGTGTTGTGATCGACGGTTCGTCTATCTTACACGCTTGCTGTTTCACACACGAATGAAATGAATGGCTCTGAGTATAAGGAGTTAGCGAAATGATAGAAAGAGAGGTGGTTGGAGAATTTCAACAACTAACTTATCCATGATCTGACCAATGGGTGTTGTCCACGTGTAGCTTTATCTTTGGTAGGAATGAGTGGTTTTATATATAGCAAGCGTACGAATTTTTCCCCGTGGTATGAATTCCTAAGGGGGGGCACAAGTTGGCCCACCTACGATCAACAAACACCCTAGTATTGGAGTACACCGAGGATTGCAGGTGACAGAAAGGTAGCAATGACTGGTCACTACTATCGATTGCAAGTATACATGATCTAGACCTCCATCTAGCAAGCTCTCATTTTAATGGCCACGTAATCAGAGTAATTGTGATCATCCAATGGTATATAACGTTAAGTAGTCCTTGGCCATTTTAATTTTGAAATGTATTGAAGAATATTAGCCGTTTAAATTTGACGCAAGGATGAACGTGATGAGGTCGATCACCGTCTTCCTCAAGGATAACTACTCTGAATTCACGGAGTTTCTCTGGACTCCTCACATGTGAGACTTTTCGAATCCATGAGAAAAGAAAGTAGAAAAATAGAAATAAATTCCAATAAATTCAAAATTGATTGATGAATGCATAAAAACGAGTTTACACCCCTTTAAATAAAGAAACCAAGCAACAAGAAAGAAATCAGATTCAAACTGCAACTAAAACTCCTAGAATCCGCGACTTACTATAAATAGTAAACTTACTATTTATACACGGTCGTGATGTCTGATAGTGCGCAAGGTTTTCGGCCAAAAATAGTAAGTGTCTTATTTAGCTTCACCAAACCATTCTCTTAATTATCCTAAGCGCTTGTCATGTTGGACACAACTCCTAAAGCCCAACGGATGAAGAGCTATAAGCAAACTAAAACTTACTATTTATAGTAAAAACGAAATTAAAACGGGAAAATGACCGTCGATCAGGGGATTCCTCGCAAATCCGGGTGCGCAACCTGACGTAGCGGGGTTGGTTGGCTAAAGTAGCTCGTTCTACCCCAAATTCATATATTTTACATCGGGTAACTCATTCCGGACTGCAAGATACACCCAATCTAAGGTCCAACGGTCCGGATCACTTATGTTGTCGACCGTGCCTTTTCTGATCCATCTTGGCTATAAAATTGTCCACGACCCGCTCTACATCAAAATTTTATCATTTAAAATTTTTTATGCGAATAATAATTACAGATATATACACGTTTTCTATTTCTATTTTTGGTTGCCTTCAATTGCGGTCGTCGAAACCTAACCCTTTTGTTGAATATTTGGACCATACCTGTCCTACCATGTGCCAGTGGCAAACCTTCAAGCACCTAGACTGTCCAACCAATGGGCCCCTATCAACGAACGGCCATGCGTAATCCAAGGTGGGGCCACTAGGTAGATGTACAAATTCATGATCAGACCATCTGCGCAGCTCACATATAATTATGGCATGAATTCTAAAGCACAAGGGTTCACGGTTTGGGGAATGCTACCAGGACTTCACATGCAATCTTTGGTTGCTAGTAAGGGTGGCACCGGGCTTTGAACGTGGGGTTTGACCTATTAACTTAGCCTGTGGGATGGGTTTGGGTCTCACACATATGGTCTGATCAATTTCCAGCTTGGGATTCAGCTCAAGGCATTTTAGCTGATGCAATAGGACCAGCCAAACTTCGTATGTACATGTGTTCTATCTTACGAATACGCCGTTCCGTTCCAAAATTTCAATCCTCGGTTAGGCAATGCATGCATGCTGCATATGGTTTCTTGCTTTCATTTTTTTAAACGTCTATTTCTTTGGGCATGTGTGACCCATTTGATTGATGGATGGAATACGAACATTCACATTCACATTCACATTCACATCAGAAACAGGGATTAGAACCATTTGTGGGCCATGCCCAGGCTCAATCAATTTACTGGAGAAATGAGGGATAGTTTCCTCCAATGCTAGGTGTGGAAAGCCCTTGGAATCTTTGTGGACCCAAACCCATGAAAATTTTTGGGATGAGCCCAGTAGCTGCAACGAGCAGCCTACTTGCAGCTTGCAACCACAAAGCGCAGCCACACCTCCAGGGACAAAAAAGCCCACCAATCATGCGATGATTGCTCAACCACCCACGTCGGCCCCAAGCACATGGGTAATTTGAAATATGGGAACAACAAGATTCATGAGGGACCACAGATCGGCCCCAAGCACATGGGTAATTTGAAATATGGGAACATCAAGGACTACAGGTGGGCACTGGATCAATCATTACATTACGGCGGCACTCTCTATTTTCCATGGATACGAAAATGCTAGTGCTTTACCAGCTAATCTAATAGAAATGAAATGAATGGCCAACCTAGACATGGGTAATTTGAAATATGGGAACATCAAGAAGGACTACAGGTGGGCACTGGATCAATCAATACATTACGGCGGCACTCTCTATTTTCCATGGATACGAAAATGCTAGTGCTTTACCAGCTAATCTAATAGAAATGAAATGAATGGCCAACCTAGACATCAAAGCAGATCAAGTGCTTATGGATGAGATGAAATTCATAGTTATCACAAATGAATGAGAGGATGAGAATTTGTTCAATCAGTAGCTAAGCCCAAATGAGATTTAGAGAAGGAAGCTCTGCAAATTAGACTTCTTGGGGTAAGGCATGTGATTCCATCAACCATGGAAACATAGGAGGAATTGCATGACGTGGTCTGCATCTTTTCACTGTATTCACAGGTTTCGGTTGTGATAAGTGGGGCCCATGGTTCATTAAGCCAGACCGCTGGTCTGTTGTGTCCAACATGGATGTACTGCACCTAAAAAATCTCCTCAATAGGACACTACTAACCTTTTGATTTGTGGCCAACAGCAGCAGGTCCACTTTCATTCGAAAAGGTCCTAGTATCCATTGCTTGCTGGGATCTTCCAAGCTGGGAGATTTTGGGGAATGCTTAACTGTCCGAAATACGAACCCATGGGCTCCACTTATCAGCATCAAAGACCCACGTATGCTGTATAAAGGCACCAGCTGCATATCATATAATTCCTCAGAAACATAGGTTAGAAAAGGAGAGACTTGATCCACCGTGTGGCATGTTTCGAAGTCCTGGATTCAGAAAACGAAATGCAAAATTGTATGTTGCAACTGCTCAATTGACAAATGACTAAGATTGAGAGTACCGTAGTAGAGGAAAGCTTCCCAATAACAGCAAGCAATGCCTCTGACGAGAAAACAGGGCAATGTTGAAAAACCTGAGAACCAAAGATATGCTATGTTTGTACAGACCCACCAGAGGCTTTGGTTACAACAAGAAGAAAAAAAGATCATATATGCAAAAGAGTTCTTACATGGCGTAGAGAAGATATGCACTGGCCTTAACAACAATCAGAATCCGAAATAGAGAAAACACAATGCAAGAATCAAGGATGGCATTGGCTATAGAGCATTCACAATTACAACGACACCATAACCTCCCCGAAATATGCACTCTTTACAACAAAAACAAGCCCCAAATCTAAAATTAGAAGGAAAAATAAAATAAAATCTGCAAGAACAAAGATGGCATTTGGTTAGAGTATTCACAACTACAACAAACACTGCCCAGAGCAACTCAAACCCAACTTTAGGCAACACCTCACAGAGCATCCAAGAATTACCTACATGCCCATGTCTTCTAAAAAAACAGACATGCCAAAACCATCATCAAGGTTCAAATCGCTTCAACCAACCGCAGCATCTAGAGGTTAGGTTCTGAATCCGACTCAGATAACAGTTCCTTGGGCGGTCTCCGGTGGGCAAATGGTGATGGTGGAGGGTCGACGGTAAGAGTGCCCTCTAACACCTTCAGCACCTCACCCATTGAAGGCCTTAGCCGTTCATCGACCTGCAAGCACCAAAATGCAATTCTCAATGTCCGTTCCAACTCATCTGCATCCACTCCGCCCTCGACCCTTGCATCTAATACCCTCTCTGCTCGTCCATCTGCCCACTCCTCATGAGCCCAACTACAGAGCTCCCTGTCACCTCCGCGCCCACTCACAATGATCACCACCATCTCCCCAAACTTCACCACATCGCTTTCAGCAGCCCCACTCTCATGGGTAGACCCACCACCTACTCTCCCTAGCCCAAACTCAGTCAGCTTAGCCTCAAACAATTCATCCAAAACCACATTTGCCCATTTCAAATTCCCATGGCTAACAAACTCCCTACAGCCCATATGCAAGTAGGCCATTGCCCTTGCCACCCCTACACATATCTCCATCCTTTTTCTCCATGTTAACCTCTTGCTGAGCTTAACTTCCTCTATCCATTTGGCAACTGAGCCATGCTTCGCATACTCATAAACCAAAAATCTGTGGTCAGACTCACAACAGTAGCCCTCTAGCTTCAGCAGATTCTTATGGTGAATACTCCCAATAACTGAAATTGCACATTTGAACTGCTTCTCTTCCATGGTCACTTCTCTGTCTATACCCTTCAGATCTTTGACTGCAACCATCTGGTTGTTTGGAAGCATGCCCTTGAATACCCTCGGTCCAAGCGGGTGCTTGAAATTGCCAGTCAGATCCTTGATATCAGAGTAGGATAATGTAATCAAGCCTCTTGAGTTTGGATCCATGTAGGCCGAAGTTGTTGTTTTCTTGATGGCTTTTCTTCTTTTGAAGAAGCAAAGACCAATTCCGATCTGAATTGTGACGAAGGCGACAAGTGTGCCTGAGACTGCCAGAATAAGACAAGATACACAAAACCCACGAGATCGTCTGAGTAGAGGTGACTGCAGGGAAGGTGGGGAAGATGCGGGAAAATTGTTGGGCAATGCAGCAACTGGATCTAAACAGACCTTTACGTAAGAGATTGATGCTAGGGAGGGATCTTCATAGCCAGTAATGAAGGAAGTTTTTTTTGTAAAACACCGACGGGT
Source organism: Magnolia kwangsiensis (assembly GCA_037074715.1). Taxonomy (NCBI): domain Eukaryota; kingdom Viridiplantae; phylum Streptophyta; class Magnoliopsida; order Magnoliales; family Magnoliaceae; genus Magnolia; species Magnolia kwangsiensis. The sequence goes on from CM073581.1 coordinate 108,335,809, forward strand.
GCCATCATTGGCTACTGTCACAGAAGTGCAAAGTGGGTCTTGCAGGCATGAGTTCCAACACTGTTTTGAACTGGTTTGGGTGATCAAGTCATTTGGTGGATAGATTCCATATAAGAACGTGTGCTCACGAGCAACCATGGTGTAACCAGAAGTGCACTTTGGTTTGAATGGTGCCAGGCAATTAGGACTCAAATCAGTTGAAGACCCAAATGGACATTTGCAAAGCGTGGTCCCTGTAGGGGTGAAGACGCACACACCACAGTGACCACAAGTAGCAAAAACATTGCACTGGTTCTTCACAGCTTGCCATACCGACCTCCATGAATTTGATGATTCAACCCATGAATACATTCGGAGATTCCCATTGACATCCAGCCTGAGAAACCGAAAATCCACCGACGAATCGTTGTGATCTTCTCCGAATCTTGACCAGACTGGTCTGAATCTTTGGTCGAGAAGTTGAAGCACTCCATCTTTTGTGAATGTGGCTCCGATGATATGGAGAGAAGAAGTTTCACTCTCCCAATAACTGACATTGGTTTCCCAACTCAGTTTCAATTGGCCAGAAATATCCATGGATAGACTATAGTAACTTGAAACAGCGTTTCTGCTGGCAGCTCGGAGAGTTTGGGAAATAGATAGGTTCTGACCAGGGAGAAGTGTGTCGGAGGGAGTCCAGAAGCTTTGCCAAACTACAACCCTGTCTTGGTTCAAGAGGACGAGATTGCCATTGTCTAGAAGAGCAGCTGAAGCAACAGAGAAATGGCTGGTGTTGCTTGTCCAGGCAGTGACACCCTTTACTGAATCAAACAGAACCAGATCTCCACCTGCTGTAAAATGGAGAAACGAATCGCAGCCAACAGAAACGTCAGCTCCAGCAACCCAAACCACAGTTTGTTCATGGACAGGGATCTTGATCGAATTGAAGCGGATGCCAACGCTGAACTGATTGGGCTGATCAGAACGGTTGAAGAAACCGAATGCAAAGTCCCCATTTGGGGAGACCCAATAGTCATTTTCGGCGACGGAGAGCTTAGAGTCTAGGCGAATTTGCGAGCTAACGAGAAGGAAGAAAAACCCAAGAAAAATGCAAAGGAGAAGAGGCAAACAGAGCCGAAATACCTCACTTTCGAGCATCTCTGCAGATGTTTAGAGATGTGAATGTCGAACACAGCAACAGTTGCTACCTTTTAAGCTCCGCCAAATGCCTGAGATTGTCAAAACTCCGTAAGCTGACTTCATTTTTTTAGGTAGAGATAGCAAAGATGAGGAGAAGAGAATAAGAAAAGGCTCGAAGGTCTCATGGATTTCGTGATGAGTTATAATAACCAAGCGAATTCAACAACAACACACGACCATTTGAGCCTTTTGAATTCTAAACAAACAGGGTCAAAGCCACCAAAGTTCGAAGTGGCGGCCCCAAACACGACTGCACCCACACCTTGGAAAAAGATATTGTAATCCGCATCGGCCCGTGAGAAAGGCCGGCACTAAAATCCTGGTTTTCGCATTGACGATATGACAAGTGACGGCGAAGAGAGAAATCCCCACACCTATAGCATTGAATTTCTGTAGGATGTGAATCACATTCAAAGTGGAAAATCTCAGATGACTTCGGTTTAGGTCTTTTGAAAGTTGAAACCTGAAACCGACAGCGCCAAGTCCTTGGATTTGAAAATTCAACAAGGATTGGGCCAGATTTAGACCAATTCTGGTAAATGCTGAGCTTTTACTGTGGGCCACAATGATCGACGGCCAACATTGAATTTGAATTCAAGAAGTGGAGAACGAGAGCATAGATTCCGAAGCAGGAAAAGAGAAACCCTAGATTGATGAATAGCTTAGTAATGAGAGGGAATTGCTTCTAAGCACTAAGACAGACTGAGAAAGAGAATGAGAGATTGCGAGCTGGAAACGAAACCCTGGATGGAAAGAATGCAGCTGAGAATTCACATTTCCAAACGGAATGCCACGAAAAGGGCTACTGAAAGGAAGGGATCTGACGCTACAAGAGTCCAAAATCTCGATTCGAAACGACACCCTAGGTCAAAGAATTCATGTAAAAAATGAAGGCATTTCAGAATCGAAATCCAGCAAGAAACATAAAAAATTGTAGGAAATCGACTTCTCGAAATGAAGATAGAAAATCGGAGATAGAAATCGGAGTTGGAAAATCGACGGAAAAACAAGAAAAAACGCAGATCTACGGAGCATAGAGAAAAACTAGGTTTTGGAGGATATAGATCTTGAAAAAGGGAGACTTTAAGGGGGAAAAGAGGAAAAGCAGTCTGGAGAAGAAGCTTCGAGAGCGATTTGAAGGGAGAGGGAAGCGGAGGCGGTCGTGTCGGGGTTTTCCGGCGAGCTTGGGGTTTGAAACGGCAATGGCACAGAAAATGACGGGATTCTTCGCCGGAAAAAGTTGCAGACAGAAATGGCAACGGCGACGGAAATGGCGGAATCTTTCGCCGGAAAAAAGTTGCAGAGAGTCAGGAGCAACGGGGTTTTCTTCTTTCATTGTGGGAAGTTTACAAAAAACTCATCACTTATTATATAATTTACAATCCGGTACCCTTTTCATGTAAATTTTTGAAAAGCTACCTCTTTAATATATGTAGCACCTCTGAGGTGGGCCTTGATAAAAAGTAGTTGGCCGCTCGGTTGGAGTCCACAATGATATTCACGTAAAATCCACCCAATTCACCGGGTGCATCGGCCCTTACTAAGTTAAGTGCCCAAACTTCGGCTTCTTCCATGATTCAGGTGAACTACACCATTAAAAAAATATATACAAGACAACACTCACCCACCAAACTATTTTGCTTGGTGTGGCACATATGAATTACAGATCCATATAATTTATTATAATTAGACCTAACATGGGATTATGTTTCTAATGGTCAAAGTGAATTTCGCATACACATCAAAATGGGCCTAATAAAAATCAAGGGTTAAGGTCCTCTCTAACACATGCAATATCAATCCAAATTTCAGTCCACATTTAGCTCACCTCTTTGATTTTCCATGGGATACCTATAATGTAATATCAATCCAAATTTCAGTCCACATTTAGCTTACCTCTTTGTTTTTCCATGGGATACCTATAATGTAATATCAATCCAAATTTCAGTCCACATTTAGCTCACCTCTTTGATTTTCCATGGGATACCTATACTGTGCATGGAAGATCCGCCCTGACAATTATACCAATAATCTTAGGGATTGTGGATTGTAGGGGATCTGAGGGAGTTTCAAATCCCATAGTTGTTTGGTAGCATAAAGTAATCGGGGTTTCAAATCCCCTCTTTGATGGAGTTTGAAATTGATTTTGAGAGCTTGAATTACACCTAAAATCATTTCAATAGTTGCAAGTGTAACTGTCGATCACTATATTGTCATTCTATTAGGCACATAGCCTGCTAATGATGATCAACACCTATGTAAATCAGCATCGTCCAAACATTGTCCAGGACCGTTCAAACATTGTCCATGTTAATCAATGATTAAAAATTATTGGTTAGTCACCTAAACATGATCTTGTGCTTGTGGTCCATCTAAGCCTTGGAATTTCATCATTTTTGAGTAAGTATATATTTCAATAAACTTATCACAACCATTATGTCAAAGATTACATATCTCACTAATTAAATATATTATAGTTGATTTAGTAATTAAATTCAAACCCTTGTAAATATACTATGCATAGCTAGTTTTGAATTAAAGTTGATTCACAATCCAGGGTATTAAACACACTGAGAGGATTTCAAATCCTAGAGGTTCCAAATCCATGCTCCCAAACAGGTTCTCATGTTAGATCAGGAAACTTTTTTTAAAAAATAAAAATTAATTAATATACTACCTAATAGTTTAGTTTTCATCATGTTAATTTTTAAAAGGCCCACCATAATAGTTATATAAAATCTACTATAAATGTTAAATGCCACGCCAAAAGTTATATTGGATTCCCAAATTCAAGTCTGTTTATAATTCATCTTTACCACACCATGAGAGTTTAGACGGTGAACATCTGTCTCTACCATGTTTCTAATCTTATGGTCCACTTGAATAATGGGCTGATTTTTGAACCTTGTGACTAACATGGATTGGCTTATCTTGTGGTCACAGTAGATTTTACATCAACACTGTGGTGAGCCAATCTAAGTGGCTGACCCCTTTGTACTAATAGAAGATGTTCCCTGATAATTAATTAGATTAATGGTAACTTATTGAAAAAGGTATCGGAATGTAACTTTATATTAAGTAGGAAGTTTTGTGTAAAATTCTCCTCCATTCCTTTCTTCGAGAATGATCAGGTACAGCCGGAGTACAGTAATTTAGTGTACATCCAGATCTTTACTGCCAACGTGGAATCATTTTAGAATATCCATACCATCAAGATGGTAGGCCGCACATTGAAAATTACTTGTTACAAAAAATAAATCTGTTAGCGGAAGCTACGATACTACCAGATGTACCTACGAGTTTCCTCTTTCTTTCTTACCTAACACATCACATACAGCCCACTGCAGGCTAAAATGTTATACAACCCCATTTCTCCCACTAACATGCCATTTTTGTGGGCGATCCATAGCCGTGAAAACTGTTATCAAGATTAGCCGAGTGGAAAATCAGACTGATCCACTCGATTGGTGGGCCAAAAAGTTAGAGTCGATGGAATACTGATGGTTCGTTCAATATATAAGTGTGGACCATGAAGTGAGTTTATCAGTCTGATGTTTTACAGATGTCGTTCCTGTGACTGAACCTACTGTTTGAATGGTTGGGATTTACGAAACAGTTGGCACGCTTGCATGAAAGATGGAGTTGCACGGCAAGTTAGGCTGTAGGTTGTAAGTTATCTTTTTTGCACGGGTAACTCCAGTGGCAGTTCACCACCATTTTTTAAATAGTAGTGGCTCTCATCTCCTTACATATTCGATCATGTACGGCCATCCAGACAATCCAAATAACGGAGAATATTTTTGAATGGAGCATATCACTCAAATCATCTTTTTGATTTTTTTCCCTAAGTATCCAACTGATGTCTAATCAGATAGATTGTTGATGGGAAAATAGTGATCGGTCCGACTTCCATGATGGAAAAATCAGATGGTTAGAATCATTTAACCAGTCTGAATTTTGGGCCATGTTACATACGCAATTGGTCCAGTGACTTGGACGGTGTGATTGTTGTTCAGCTACGTCATCTCCCAAGTCAGACGAATCAGCAATCCATTTTCAAATGGTGGTGAACTGACATAGGAGCCTAACGTTCTCCCTGGTACGGGGTTTTGCCGGTCAAGGGGTTTTGGTAAAATTGCCTGTTTTTCTCATTTCATTTATTTTAGTCGCCTTAGGTGTGGGGACGCTCTGGACTGTGGAGTTGTCGAATGTCGAAAGATTGGATATCACGGGCGTGAATTAGCTACTGAGAGGTTGAGTTGCGAGAATAGCTACTGAAGTGACGTCATCAAGTTACGTGAGCCCCACCATGATGTATGTTTTGTATCCATACCTTCCATCCATTCGTAGAGATCGTTTTATGGCAATATGCAACGAATGAATTAAATCCAATGCTCCAGTGGACCCCAGCACATGGGACAGTGATGTCCACTATTAAAAACTTCTAAAAGTACAAATGTTTTAGATCACGCTCATATTTGTGATTTCCCTTCTTTCATGTCATTTTTAACTTTTAAACAAGTTGGATTTCAAATAAACAATGTAATGGCCTTAGGATAGTTTCAACGGTGAGAATCACTCTCCCAACTGTTTTCTTTGGTGGGGTTCACTACAGATTTTTATTTGCCTCATTCTTCGGTTCATATCCTAAAATGGTATCTAAAAATGAATATACGGTGTGGATATAACATATACATCATAGTGGGGCCCACAGAATTGATGATGTCACTTCAGTAGCCGACTCGGTACTTAATCTGTCAGTATCTGGTCCGCGTCACACTTGGTTTTATAAAAATTGCCATACTGTCCGGTATGGCATATTGAAATTCCATGCTCTAGCTGAGCGTAGAGATCCATGCAAATGCAGACAGCTCGCTACGGTAATCTGGACCGTCCAAATCTCTGGTCACTGTTTAAATAGGGCAGTCCTAAGATCCCCACTAATTTCCATTTGTTTGTCGAGTATGGTGCGTTGACGTCTCCACACTTTAACGGTGTTTTTGTGGTACTACAATTTGGACGGTTTTGATTGAAGCAGGAGCAGATTAAGTGCGGCCTGCCTCGTCTGGTGTGGTCCTTACCATGGGGCCACCTTGATGCATGTATACTATATCCAAGCCGTCCAGCCCTTTTGCTAGATCATTTTAGGGCGCGACCCAAAAATGAAGTAGATCCTCCACTTCTCAGGTAACCTTAGGAAACAGTACTGATCGACCATGATCACCGTTACTGAGTCACAAAAGTTTTGTATCAAAATTATATATGCTTTTTGTTTTTCTGTCTCAATTCATTCACAATTGTGTGACCTTATCAACAGGTCTGTTTGGCCAGACCGATCCCACGGTATTAGGAGGGATGGCACCGTGTTATCCCTATATATGCATGAAGAACCAAACAGATATGGTAAACTTGTCACGAGATATAAGCAATCCTCACCATCATTGCCTTAAGGGCATGTTTGGCCGGGCAGATCCCATGGCATTAGGAGGGATGAGATCAATTTTAAGGTAATGACAGTGGTGTCAGTGAATTGTCTTAAGATCCATGGGATTGCTTATATATTGGGACAAGTTCACTAAGTCTGTTTGGCACGCCTCACATATACCGGGATTTTACCTTCCAATCCATTCAACCAAGGGATAAAATCAATTTTAAGGTAATAATGGTGATGCCGGTGGATTGTCTTGAGATCCATGGGATGACTTATATCCCGGGACAAGTTCACCAGACCTGTTTGGCTCATCATGCCTATCCAAGGATATTGCCGATCCCATCCCTCCTAATACCGTGGGATTTACCTGGCTAAACAGGCCCTAAAATTGATCCCATCCCTTGGTTGGACAGATTGGTAGGTAAAATCCTTGGATATGTAAATCGTGCAAAACAGATCCATTGAACTTGTCCCGGGATATAGTAATCTCATGAATTTTAAACCAATCCATTGACACCACCAACATTAACTTAAAATCGATCCCATCCCTCCTGATCCTATGGGATTCGCCTGGCCAAACGGGCCCCTAAATAACATTGCGGAAAGATTATGGTAGGCTGCAGTAAGTTTTTAATAATAGAGCATTTAATCACCATTGCTCTCTGTGGTATGGTCCACTTGAGATTTGGATCTTCTTTCATTGTTAATCAAACACACTAAATTAATCTGGCTACATAGATGGACGGCAATGAAATTGAATAAATCCTATATGTACCCGCATCATCTTAGGCGAAGTCAATCCACACTTAATTTGTTTTTATGGAACCGGTTAATCATCTATCAAGTATATATATACTTGAGGTTGTCAATCAACTTATCATATTATATTAAAGATTTGAAATAATGTTACGTGTACTTGCATCACATATATAAATAATCTTACTTATATATATATATATATATATATGTGTGTGTGTGTGTGTCATTTTCATCTTTAACCATCTGGAAAATGCCACGTGTTAACATGCACATGCATTTCAAGTTCTATTTAAATCCACTACCACACTCACACATGAAACACCTAACTCTATAGAACCACCGTATTGTACATAAAAATGTACTCTGTCGATTCGTTCTACACTTAAATGTAGGGTTAGGAAGAAAAATATCAAGATCCACAACTCAGGTGAGCAACACAACAGATAACAACGGAATGGAACTCCAACTATAGCTCATCATCACGTATATATTTCGTGGAACTTTTTAACCAGGAGCAACCCACGTGACCAAGTAAATATAGAAAATTAACCATCCTCATACAAAGCTAAGGCAGGCTACGGTGCACAAACTTCAAAGCTTTAAGAGCATTCTTACCTTATTCCCATCCATTGAAGATTTTATAATATATATATATATATATATATATATATATATATATTAAAGCCCTTTATATGTACAGCTCAAATAAGGGTTCACACCTGATAGAGAGAGGTGTGTCATTTTTCCGCACTGTTTTAGACCATTTCAGTCATGCCACCGTTCACACTAAACCCCATATGTTCCACGGTCTGACAGTATTATCACTTTAAAAGTATTTGACAAACAAGGCATGTGGCTGCTACGTTGACAATGTAACTTAAATAGTCTATGCTATCATAAATAAACTTGGACAACGTACTTCACCACAACTTGCATTGACATGGCCTACAAGAAAAATTGTTATAAATGAAAAATATAATACACATGATTCATTATCTTGTTTAGCACCACAGATTTAGAATACTTGGATTGGAAATTCCTTAGATTTAGAATAACTTAGATTCAAAATTCATCAGTTTCATTTGCCACCTTAGATTTGAAATCTTTAAAATCAAAAAGTAAATATGTACTTAAATCATGTAGTATATTTGTAGGAGTTTAAATTTCATTATTAAATAAAGATCAATATCCCTAATTAATATATGCATATGAAGATGTTTGACATAAGGATGTTTAACATAATGGTAATAATAAGCCTATTGAAATATATATTTTGATAAAAAATGATGAAATTTCAAGCTTTAGATGGACCACAAGCATAGATCACAATTGGGCAATTAACCAACGATTTTTAAGCATTGCTTTACTTGGATAATGTTTGAACTACTCAAATAATTCTATTGAAGTAATTTTGGTGATATAGTTGATAATTTAATTGTTTTAGGATATCATTTTAGGGTTAAGTGTACAATAAATTAATAGCGTAATAGCATATATGTACACAACACACTCTCCTACTTTTAAAAATGATCAGCAAAAGAAAGAGATGATTGAAAATCTAAAGAAAGAGAAAGTGATTGCAAAAACTCACCAAAGGCGAAGATTTAAAATCCTCTAAAATTGAAATACCCTCTAATTGATGACATGCCAAAGAGCTAATGGATTTGGAATACTCTCAAATCCCCTTAAATGGCCCCAAATCAATGGTGCCAAGCGGTTATAGGCTCATGCTGGTTCTCAAGTCGAGTAGTGACTCATCTAAATTAGGTTGAATTAGTACATCCCAACAAAGTCAGGGTGACTCAGGTTATCAAACCAGTTTGAGAACAAACGGGTTTTAAAACCATGAACTCAAGACCCCTCGACTTACATGGTACAAGGTGCATTTCACTTCTCACAGGTGAGCCCAGTGGCTTGATGCACAGGGACCCATACATCCATGGAATATGAATAGAATATTCCATTCCCAAGTGCCCAGGTACCCATTGAAAGTTCTAGATATATGGTCTACAGGTAGGCAATAAGCAAATGAAATATACAGGTAGGCAATAAGCAGATGAAATAATATAAAAGGTCCAGATTAAGCTGAAAAATATTAAGTTATTTTAAAGGATATGGGTTAGTTATTGTTAATGTAGTTTTTTGGCAGTCCCTCTGTGGTTGACCCTCTTGGACTTGCACAGATGTATAAGAGGAACAAAGGACACCCTTGCTAGTGCTGGGGACTCTCTGATTTTTTGGCAGTCCCTTTGTGGTTGACCCTCTTGGACTTGAACAGATGTAGAAGAGGAACAAAGGACATCCTTGCTAGTGCAGGGGACTCTCTAATGTTTAAGTTAGGAACGGGGTCTTTTTTTTTTTTTTGTAGGATAGGGTCTCTAGAAAAGAGACACCAGTCGAGTGCTAGGATAAGAATAAGGACCTGTTTGGATATGTGTTTTGGGATGTATTGTATTGTATTACAAGTTATGATTTGACGTTTACCGTGTTTGGATTGGAGTGAATAGGAGTTGAATCTCATGCGTGTGAATACTAACTCCAGCCAAATTTTTAAACCAACAACAGAGTATTGTCAATGAATTCTGTTGCTATCAATACTTCGTTTTCATTGCACTGTATTCGGCAGCGGATGAAAGTTTGAAATTTATATGATTACAAGATATCTGGTATGTATACAATGTAAGATCGCGATCGTTCATTTGGTACATTTCAACATAAAAATCATCTGGACTAGAAAACAGAAAGTTCCATACGTCAAACAGGCCACTCAACCCAATTAAGATTGTACAATACGCAGACATAATACGTCTTATCCAAACATTGATTTGTATAACATATTGTATACTATGCCAAACAATACCTCCTATCCAAACATTAATTAGTATCTGATTGATTTGGATGTATTCTGAAAACCGTCCAATGTATACATGAGTACAGTACCCAAATACAATACAATACAATACAATACTATACGCAAATCCAAACAGGCCCTAAGCGTACCTTTGAAAGTTGGGGATACCTCTATATATATATGAAAGGGAGTTTGATTGAACGAGGATTCTTCCCGATATCTTGTAAATTCGTCTAGATCTGGGATCTTTAGAGATTACCGACCTCTGTGATTATCGGGATCCGAGCTTATCCCCTAAAGATCTGGGACGAGATTTTCGGGAAGTTAAGGAATTATCCAAATCTATATCTCGGTTTTAGGTCGGTGATGTAGAGTGGGTCGCGGACAGTTTCATGGCCAAGATAGATATGAAAAGGCCCGGTCGACGACAGAAGTGATCCGGACCGTCAGACCTTAGATCGGGCATATCTCACAATTCGAAATGAGTTATCCGGCGTAAAATATATTATTTCCAACCCCGCTATGCCGGGTTGAGCAAGCCGAATTTGCGAAATATCCCCAGATCGACTGTTGTTTCCCTATTTTAATTCCGTTTTTACTATAAATAGTAAGTTTTAGTTTAATTATAACTCTTCATCCGTTAGGCTTTAGGAGTTGTGTCAAACATGAAAAGTACTTAGAATAATTAGGAGAACAGCTTGGTGAAACCAAATAGGACACATACTATTTTTTGGCCAAAAACCTTGCGCACTAGTAGACATTACGACCGTCTATAGATAGTAAGTTTACTGTTTATAGTAAGTTGCGAATTCTAGGAGTTTTAGTTGTAGTTTGCTTCTGATTTCTCTCACATTGCTTGGTACCCCTATTTAAAAGGTTGTGAACTCATTTATTTCATTCATTAATCAAAATTTGAATTTATTAGAATTTATTTATATTTTCTTGCTTTCTTTCCTCGTGAATTTGAGAAGTCTCTGTGAGGAGTCCAGAGCAGCTCCGTGGATTTAGAGTAGTTATCCTTGAGGAAGACGGTGATCAACCTCATCACGTTCATCCCTACGTCAGTCCGCTTCCTTTGGCAGGTAATGGACCTCGAGAATAAGCAACGTCGATCTCCTTGACAAATCAATATTCACCATCTTCGACCAACGATGCCATATCAGCATTCACCATCTTCGACCAATAATTGGGTCGGAGGGTCCGTGTTCCCTTTAGCTAGGTCCTAATGGTCCTTGACCTTCTCGCAGGGTGTCACCAGACTTTCAACTGGACTGTGGTCGATCTATGGCCATCCAATGGCCGAGTTATGCTTGAGCTATGGTCGGGTCGTAATCGATCTTGGGTCGATCTATATTCGACTTATATCTGACTTATGACTGATTTATGGCCGATCTGTGGTCGATCTGTAATTGACCTACTAGGTCAGAACACGGTTTATCCGAATGGGCTCGTGATCGTGTTCTGAGTGTCCTTACAGTTGTATTGACCTCCTTGGAGGTCGGTCTGTTTCTGGACATAGGCACCTTATGTAACATTCTGAATTTTCACTATTGTGGATTTTTAAAAATCCTTTTTTTGTTTATTAATTAGCTCATATTATCACTTATTGACGATTAGCACTTGATGTTAGCTTATACACAGGTGGAACAGTCTGGTCGTGATTGGACTGAGTGCGGGCCGTCAAGCCGATAGCTCGTTTACACTTAGCAACAATCCGTGCGAGCCATACCGCGATGCACGAAGGTCAGAAAATTATAAAACTTTAGGGAACCATAGATCTCACTGGGCTTGTGGTCTATCGCGAAATACGAACTCATTGGACATACTGAAGTTAATTAATCGGGTCATTCCATCAGCACTTGTCAGCCTACCCAAGCCCAGAGTTAAAATCTGACATTGGCTAAAGAAATTGAGACTCCGGGCTTTTCAGCCGTCGAATTTCTTTAAAAGTTTCGATAAAGGTTTAATGTGGTGTCCTTCACCTGTCCACAAAATCTAGGACCCGATCGTGACACGATGACCGTTGATCACAAACCGGACCCGTACGACCAAACCTCATACCCGATCGTTCTCAAAATTTGCATGGCCCTTCATCGGGTCATGGACCACCTACCATATAAGTTTCGTGGACAGGGGACCATCAAAATTTCTCCAACAACCAGAATGGACCCCACGGGGCCATTTAAAGATTTGAAACCATATGATCAAACCCCATATCCGTTCATCAGTTTGATCTCAAAATTTGCATGGCCTCTCATCGGGCCATGAGGTACTTATCCACCAAATTTGGTGGCCTAGGGGGTGGTAGGGCCGCCTCTAAGCCAATATGGAGTCATAGAGGGCCATTGTGGGCATTTGAGGAAACTTAAGGCCAAAGGGCCCAAGTATAGGAAATAAACCCTAGATCACTCCCTCATATTTTCTCCATTGTTCTTTCCAAAAACCAAGCTCTCCCTCATACTTTTCTACTTTTCCCAAATCATCAAGCCCTCTTCCTCACATCCTCCTCCTTCTCCAACAACAAATCCCCCGCACCAACTCTCACCATCCACCAACAACCGACCTCTCTTATCTGATAACTTCCACTACCATAAAGAGAGAGCTTGGGAGTAAAGAGAGAAGAAAGAGTGTGTTTGGAGAGATCTAAGGTGGATCCTAGATCGTGGTGGGGCCGAGGAGATCAAGCATTGCAACTCTCTACTACTTTCTCCAAAGGAAATCCTACATTACCACCACAATAATCATTCCGCTGAGCATCTAGGTAAGATTTTTCACTTCTTTTGCTTGGTACCCATGCATTAAGAAAAGATTGGCTTGGATTTCTCACATGCAAGAACTTTCTTTAGGGATTCCGGCCGTTCGACCCGAAGCCCTCATTCTTAGGTCGATTTTCGAGTCTCCAACGACTCATAGGTGTGGACTATTGCTCTTAGGTGCCTTAGCACCAATTCTATTATGAGTTTAATGATTTTGATTGCTTATATGTCATTTTTGGAGAACCTAGAGAATCTCTGGGAATTGCATGCTTATTGAAATTGTATGTAATGGTATATTTGATTTTCATGACGTTGTCCTTGTTTCTCACATGATTTGGTGTTTGATTGATTTATGCTCATTCCTTGTTGATTTTTCCCATGAATTGCCACTTCATAGCATGTATGATTTCATTACTCTTATGTATGTGAATTCTTAAGATGGAGGAAGTGTTTAACTTTCTCACCCACACACACACACATACTCACATGCACTTGTTTCTTGATATGGTTAGTCTAGCTTGCTATGAGAATATGAATTATATGTTGATATGTGTGAGAACATGAGTTTGTTTATTCTAGCGATACATTGTTAGTCAGCATGCTATGAATCTCTATTCGTGCCCTTGGGTTGGCCAGAATCATGAGGAGATCGAAGGTGGTCCCGATGGTAGGATCGCCTCGAGACTAAACCTATGGATTTGGGTGGGTGTGTTCAGGTGGCTGTAGTTCGACTACATGGGTCTCTTGAGCCCGATGTCACTCATCTCACACTCGCCTGACTCTTACTGTTTAATCTACCGTCTAACCAACCTTGAATGTTAACCCTGATTGCTCACATATGTATGGAACTTGAACCACTCTACAATCATTGTAACCTATCAATAACCCACTTGAAACTGGTCCACAGCCTCGTGAGCCGAGTATGGTGGAATGGGACACTATGTCCGAGCTATCGGCCTACGCTGGGGTGTTGCGCCTCCCCGTAGTGACCGCGAGCAATCCCTTTCTCTCGACACTCCTCATGTGCTTGAAGTCGAGGATGAGGAACCTGACGGGATCACGGACTGTAAGGTCTCAGTCTCACGCATTAGGGGGCCTTGGTCTCACAACCTGTTTAGGGCATTGATACGTGGGTTGTATCAGATTTTCTAACCTGATGGATGAATGAAATTAACTAATAACTCGGCTAACACGATCGCATTGCATCGCATTAGTTAGGGTGGCGACTCGGAAGTCGAGGTCGCTTTGAAGGAGTGCTGATATACGCGATCGTTAGATGGAGTCGTTTGAGGGAGCGTTGTGGCGGGGGCATGCATCATATCATTCCGCATGCATGTATTTTAATAAGAGTTATTAGGTGTTGATGATTGACTGCGTTTCATTAAATTCATATTATAATTGATGCCTATTGTAACTTAAGATTAATAACACCTACTGAGTTGATCACTCACTCCCACTCTGGGATGGTGTTTTAAAACACCAACCAGACTCTTTACTAGATGCAGGTGAGGCGGAGCTCAACGATTCGAGCAAGGTGAGCAAGGATAGGGAAGAGGAGCTTTCTTGCTTCCAAACTTTTGGCGGATCTTTTTAGTTGAGTTCGGACCGCCACGGGGTATGGACCAGGGCCCTAGTCGCCTTGGGTCATGTATGGGTGAGACTAGTTCCCTATTTAGATGATTTTGAATTCATCGTTTGTATATTTTTAACTTAGTAGCAATTGATAGTACTTTATGATGTATTTATATTTCATGCCTTGTTAAATCCTTCATTGTTTATGAGATCATCCAAATGTAATCAAAATATGAAGCCCTTTAGGGCACCTATGACACCTGGGAATTCAGGAGCTGAGTTCTTACATGGCCCCTGAAAACCCGGAGTGTTACACCTTATCAAGCTCAAGTTTCGCTGGGTTCGTGCTAGTTCAGTAGAGTTAGTCCATTCCAAAAGCCGACTTATCGACTTGTCTATTTTTTCCCTAACAATTATACTTAATGAATTCTTTTTGCCTTATATCATTGATGTGTATCTTCCAATTTTGGAGATCTGTAGCAAGTTCTCTATCCACGATGGGGTGGAGCAGACCAACGATCTAGATCACCGAATTATAACCTCCACTCCTTCAAAATTTAACGCTTGTGTGTATTTTACATAGATGCTCATCCTCTTTATTATCACGAGGTGGGCATGATAGACTTCCCCTCACCAAGGGTACAAGTAGGATCCACGGTTCAATGATCTAAGCCGTTGATCTTGTGGGAAGCACCATAAATGAGCTATATACTAAAAATTTCCTGTGTGCTAATGACTAGATCCTTCAATTCACGAACAAAAATAGGTGATAAGGAAGGAACAAATAACTACTTCAAGTTAAACACAGAAATGGTCAAATATTTTGTAGCTAGTGTTTACACCTGTTTTGGCGCTTCCACATGGACCAATGAGATGCCGCCACATGATGGATAAAATCTTTCTTGTGCACCAATGATTTTTTCCCTCACTTCATTTAAAGACACATCACCTGCAAAAAGTAAAACGATATAGACTCAGATGCTACAATAAATGACATGTAGCTCTAATATGTGTGGCACATGTGACTGAGGCAGCATACTTAACAAGTGTATAAAGACCCACTGAGATAGAAATTTTATTTTAAATCTAGATATACTCAGTAAAGCTATCTCGCAGAGTTCCTCTAAAATGAAAAATCTTTCGAGAGACAACAAGTGCTCTTGCGGTAATTACGAAGGTTTAAGAAGTAGATTATCCTCACTAGATGGAAACTGAGGGTATCGTGATGGATCCAGGTATAATGAGACTGATCTTATAAGATCTATGGATCTTTACAGTTACATTGACAAAAAATCTAAAAATGATTTCTAATCTATAAAGATTTCTTTGACTAGGCTAGGGTGATCAGAGAACAACTAAGTGTCGTAATGGCTACGGATCTTAAACTAACAAATTAAGAAACCTAGTGAAGGTTTTATTGCCTCATAAAACCATATAAGGTGCACGTGATGAAGAGCTCTAGGCCCATGCTAAATATAATCTCTCATACATAGCACAATGTTGCTTATCTTAGATTAGTTCTTCCACTTTTGTTCGGTTACATTGTGAAACTTTAGGAGTTTAGGTTACATGAAATCACTAGTATTTAACACCATCGTTGTAATACATTTATTAGTAGTATAAATATCCACAACCCACCATTATTGGATCCCCAATTAATTGAATCCTTACTTAGAAGAGCAAACTACTAATCACACCATACTAACCACTAAACCTTAATTGCTTTTCCACACAATAGATGATAAGTATTTATATTTTATTAATTTCTTTACTTGTTTATTTTTTAGTTGTATTGAGATTCAAATTAATACAAACCAATAAAATCGATATTGTTAGTCTTTCTAATTTTAAATCTTTCAATCATTTTTCTAAATACAAAGTTCAATATAACTGATGTGTAAAAGTAAGTAATAAATTATTATTTTTTAAAAAAAATAAAAATCCATAACACAAGGTAAAAATAAAAATAAAAAATCATTCAAAGGAACTAACTCATACCTTTTCAAAATCACTTGATCTTTATAATCATTAATGGCCAGGAAGGTTGCATATTCATTGAATTTGGTCTTAATCTACTTATCTCAATTGAGTGCTTGTGTTTAATCGAACTTAAGTCGAGTACAATTTTAGCATGCCAGGATTCTAACTGTACACGTTCACTGAATACAAACCTTTGTTAAAATGTATAGCTTCATCCACAGTGGGCCCACCGTATCAACAGTTGGATCACAAGAGCCGGCTAGTAAAGGATGACAACTGGAACGTGTTGTACCACGGACAAGCATTTTATAATACTCCCTCAAGCACCTTGTTTCAGCCGTTGATCCTTGGACCTATTACGATAACCATCTCACCGTCCAATCGGTGCAAACGCCCATCGATATAGATTGATCTTGGCCTTTCAAGTGGTGGGCTACGGTTTGGTTTCTCCAAGAGACGGTCAATCTGGATCGAGAAGCATGTGCAATGCAAACCGTTTTGATGGTTGCAATGGCTTTCATATCCTGACCGTCCAAAATATGGGTCCCATTTTAGATGGAGTGTAACCCATGAACCATACAAATTGGACAATATTAACCATCTGATGTTCCCAACCGAATTTGGACAGCTGATGGCTTTCATTTAAATAAAATGTTAAAATTATTTATTTAATATACTGTGCTGGTTATGCTCCATCCACTATAGAGCCCACGATTTGGGTGGTCTGGATGGACGCAGATTAGCTACTAACAGGTTGAGTAGCGAGCCTCGCCACTGATGTTACGTCACCAAGTTATTTGGGCCAACCATTATGTATGTGCTGCATCCACACCGTTCATCCATTTAGATGGATCATTTTAGGGTATGCACCAAAGAACGAGGCAGATCCAAAGCCGGAGTAAACCCCACCATAGAAAACAGTGGGGAGAGTGACGCCCACCGTTGAAATCTTGCCAATGTCCACTTCGATATTTATTTGAGATCCAACATTTGCATAAGTTAACGCATATGTGAAAGAAGGGAAAACACAAACATCAATTTGATGGAAAACTTCTATGGCCTCAGAAGTTTTTAACGGTGGGAGTCAATTTACCCACTGTTTTATGTGGTGGGGTCCACTCGAACTTTGTATCCACTCAATATTTGGGTCATCTCCTGAAATGATATCTCCAAGTGGATGGACGGTGGGGATACAAAACGTACATCACGCGGGCCCACAAAACTAGGCTACCTTACTTGAGTAGCGCATCTCTGTACTCAACCTGTTAGGGGCTAATCCGCGTCCCGTCTGGATGACCTGAATGGAGGCTACGTGGACGGAGAATGGCAATAGTTGATTCCAGCTGTAAATGTGGATATTTTATTAGTCACGCCGAGCACGAGGTCCACCACACGATGCTCTTTTACTCTGAAAGAGTCCATATTTTCGGACGCGAACCGCGTACTGACAGAGTCAATAGCGAGGTGCGTCAGGTGGCTACTAACAATGCTCCGTAGACCCTTCATGATACATATATGTATTTTATCCCAGCCGTCCATCTATATTTTCATATCTTTATAGAGAATAATCCCAAAAATGAGAGAGATCCAAATCTTGTGTGGACCACACCCCAGGACATCAATTGAGATTAAATGACCATCGTTAGAAAAAAAAAATTAAGGCTAACCGTAATGTTTAATTGTCATCCAGCCTCTTGATTAAGTCAGGGACACCTCTACGAAGAGAAAATACAAACATCATTTTAATCCAAAACTTTTGTAGCCCCTGGGAAATTGTTAATAGTGAGTGTTTTTTCTGCTTCATTTTATTTTATCTTATAATGTGAAGGCTTGTTTGATTTGTGTGCTCAACTGTAATTCTCATATAAATGGGTAATAATTATTTACCTAAGTAATTACTGTATCTTTTTCAATGTACATATAATAGCTTAATTTTTTAATACTTAAATCGAAAAGCTTACAAAGTTAATAGGAGGCTCATCGTGATGTATCACGCCTCAAAATTCGGATACAGAATGTGCACCCTCAGACCTGAGTTTCGGTTCGTAACTTATACACAAAGTGTACTAACTTAATTCTTTAATCGGTATAATCGCATGTGATAATTACATCCAATATAAGATCCACCATAATCTTAATCACACATATATAAACCTTGACAACCCTTAAAATAAAATAAACCTTAAAATCATTCATTTATTATACTAGTATTCTATAATAATGTTTATTCCAAATAAATGAAGCTAAATAATTTCTTAAAGTCTCAAAATAAATACTAGTATGCATTATACGTTAATCAAGATATGTTAACAAAATAAAACATATGATCAAAAAAATTTTTAATGCTGCCACTTCGTCTTCAGATAAGTATGGTCATGTTTCAAGTGGTTCGTGTTCAAGTACAATAAATCCTTCCGGTTCTTGCGTCACATCATCTGCTAATGACTCCTCTGTATAGTTTTTTCATTAATAAAAATATAAGTTGGTTAGGTTTAGTGATATAACCCAGTATCGTTCATAATCATATCAATTAAAATAATATAAAAATACATATACAATGAGATGAATGTAAAATGATGTATGAATGCATTAGATGAGATGATTGTCCATCTGTTTAGGTTGGAGGTCGTCAACCTGTATCCATCCATTGAGTAGGCTTCCACCTTTCTATAGGCTTGGGCATAGCCCGCATCTGGTAACGCTCTATCAGGATCGACATTTCTTTTAGGGAGGTCCCCTATGATCGACCATGCATTACGTAAATGTAATGAGTGATGGATGATATGTAAATGTATATTTTTCATAGTTGACATAGTTGTTTTGATCAGAATATTCACATATAAATTTAACATACAATTATCATAACAAAATACTCAAATCAGTATATCAATTAATCAAACAATCACAAACGATTTATTTTAATTTTAATGAATTATGAGACAAGTTGAGTTATTCACCTGAATTTGGTAGTATTGACTCTGTAATGTAATTAGGTTAATTTGAATTCCGAGGCCCTATCAATTATATCAACGATATTATTATTCATTTATTTGTATTATATGGTGGGGCCCACTTTTGATTAACATCCTAGGTGGCCAAATCCAAAATAATCAAACAATTAAAATTCTTATTCTATGTTTTATTTCTTTTTTAAGATTATAAAATTGAATGAAAATTATTTGATCGGGGTGGCCCATCGGATAATCAGATCATTTAGATTCTTGAGATATTATAATATTTTGCCTCTACACATTAGATGGATGGTGTAAATCTAACCACACATGCACTGACGGCCCATCTCAACCTTCTACGCCAAATGACATCAATACTTGCGCAAAAATTTAAGATTCCTTTATTAAACATTTTTAGATCTGACTAATGTGGCCTATCTGATGCTCAGATTAATCTGAAAATTATGGCCCTTGTATATTTTGGTCTTGGGGATCATATGATCCGTACAGATCTATCTTAGCACAATCAGATTTTATCCACTAAATATATTCCTAAAATATTACTAACTAGATCTTAAATTATAAAAATATCACTTTATTAAAATTGACTCTACACACCTATACGATGATGGTATGGATGATCCACACATTCCATTGTATAGATCAAAAAGAAATTAACAACATAATAAAAAAATTAAAAAGATCTAACGATTAAAACTTACCTGATCGAGCCTTCTTAGAATTTCCTATTACTTTTAATTTAGGATTTTTTTTTTTAAATATAAAACCTTCGTATCCCTTTTTAAATAAAATTCTCATAAGATAGAATGACCACATCCTCCTTTATCCTAATTAAAATTCTTTTTTTAAAGACATTTGATAAAAAATTTATTATTACTACTTTAAAAATTGATACCTAAATCTTTCTCTCAACTAAGAACATCTTCACCAACTCAACTATTAACTTATTTTTATTTTTTATTTAAAAATAAAATATTTAAATATATTTTTTTTAATACACTAAAATTTAGGGTTGTTGCATGATGTATGTGATGTATCCACATTACTTATTTGTTATGCCAAATTAACTCAAGACATAAAAAAAATAAAATAAAATGGGCGGATCCAAAGCTTTAGGGGACCACATGATAGGAAACTGCGGGAATCAAACACTTATAATTAAAAACTTTTCGAAGCCTTTAAAAGTTTTACATAATGCTGGTATTTATGATTTCTCCTTATCTATGTCGTTGTGACCCTATGAACGGATTATATGATGAAAAAACCTCATTGTAGGCCTGGTGAAGGAAATCACTTTCAATGGTAGACAAATTAAGGCCATTATTTCTTTTTATGTGGACCATTTGAGTGTTGTATCTGCCTCATTTTTCAACTATGCTCCAGAATATTCTAATAAAATAGATGGATGGTGTGGATATATCATATGCAATTACAGTGGGGTCCACATATTTAAGTCAACAATTTATATTGATTTTCGAGTTAGAATTATTCTCACCTTTTCAAATTATCGGGATTTACATGTTTCATAGAAAATCAATCAGGAAACAAGGGAACAATCTGAAGAAAAAACTGGATGGACGGCGTGAATACGAAACACATCATTTTGGGGCCCACATATCATTGTCAGTAGCGACCTTGCTACTGACGGTGTCAGTACGCAATCCGCGTCCCAAATTTTCGGTGTACGCCTTCACACCTGGCATTTTTGCACACGTGTGAAAGACGCTGCCCGCATATCAAGCGTGACGTGGATTGCGTCGTACCGCTGCTGGATGGACTGGGTTTAGGCAGGGGCTCCGTGGGACACCATGATGCCTGCATTTTATCTACCATCCATTTTGACAAAATCCAAACATGAAACAGGCTCAAGTGGACCACATCACAGGAAGCAGCGGTCATAACCACGGCCACCGTTGAAACCTTCCAAGGGTTAACTGTTTATGTTTATTTTCCATCCAACGTGTTAACAAGCCACAGACGCCATGATGAAAGGAAAGCACATACATCAACTCTTGATCAAAACTTCAGCAGCCCTTAAAAAGTTTTCAATGGTGGAGGTTCAATCTCCACTGTGTGGCCCATTTAAACCTTAGATCTGCTTATTTTTGGCTTATTTTCTAAAACGGTCTTGAAAAATGAATGGACGGTACAGATCATCAAAGGGAATACACAGGTGTTCATGGAATTTTGACAGTTGGTCAATCATCTTCACCATTCATTTTGATCGCACATTTGCAGCCCACATGTATATCATACTGGTCTAAGAAGCAACGTACAGATTGAATTCGTCTAATGAATGGAACCGGATTTCGGACACGTGTGGCCTATGCCACGTGTGAGTAGTGCCAAAAGTTTCCTTGCTTGAGATGATGCGGTAAAACAGTAGAACCAAAATATTCCAGAGCCATCCCTTGACAGCACACGTGTTAAAGTAACATCAATCAGGATCATCCATTTGGTGGGCCCTCTCGTGGATGAACCATGTTAGAAAAACGACACATACAAACTGTCCTGGCTCTTACTCGACAGCTAGTTTTGTTTTTTATAGTTGTTTTTTATGGCCAGTGATCAGACGCACATCACCCGCCCACGTGTACTGCAGAGATGTCTCTACCATATTCCGGTTCTTCCGGCACCACCATATCATCTTCCCATCTAAATGGCGCGCATGCACGAGATCCAGTCCGTTCATTGGCAAGGACCACCTTGGACTCACCTGGTCAAATGATCAGACCGGTCCACGCTCGTACGAGAAAAAAGCACCACCGTTCCGCATTCAACGTAATCACGTGGACCGTCCATATTTTGGGTCAGAGCATCCTCATGGTTTGCCCCACCTGTGGAAAGTCCAGATCTCACACCGACGTTCTTGACTAGTTGGCATGTGGGGTAGGAGGCTCCTTATCCATCTCCCCCTGGAGACCTACTCCCAGTGGGAAAGGATTGGCTACTCCCCCCTGCCACCAGCCCCGTGGGTGATGGTCGGTGCTCTGTGGGCCCTACCATGATGTATTTGTTTCATCCATTCTGTTCAACCATTTTTAAAGATCATTTTAGGGCTTGACCCAAAAATTAGAGGTATATAAATCTCAGGTAGTCCACACCACACGTAAACAATAGTGATTGGATATCCACCGTTAAAATCATACTAAGGCCCAATGTACTGTTTATTTGATATCCAATCTGTTGATTAGGTCATTCAGGCCCAGATGAAGGTAAAAAACAAAAATCAGCTTGATTCAAAGCTTCTACGGCCCCCAAAATTCTTTTAATGGCCGACGCTCATTGAAAACTGTTTCCTGTAATGTGGTCTACTTGAGACTTTTTTATATCTAATTTTTGGTCTTAAAATGTAAAATAATCTGAAAAAATAGATGGACAGCATGGATGAAACACATACATCATGGTGGGGCCCACAGAGCACCAACCACCAGCCATTGGCTGGTGTCAGGGGGAGTAGCCAATCCGTTCCGACTCGCAGTCTCTTTTTTATCTCTACATAACGCGAGATGAGCTTAGTCCACGCCACGTGGCACTACATGGCCCCCACGAAGTTACTACATGTTGTCATGAGGGAATCACCCTGCGATGCGTCCAAAGCTGGAAAGGGATGCAATTGCGTGTGAGCCCCACCAATGTATGTGGTGAAGGAAAGGGACATGCAATGATGCTACAGCCCAAAAGATCGCGACTATAATATGGGAATGATCACCTACAGGCAACCGTACAATCACTTGCGGTACAGTGACAACTTTCCCGCCATTATTTCACTTGTGTAGAAAAACGGTACCGTTGAAAACAGTGCCCACTAAAAATCACCTGATAAAAACATTACGCCGGTGCGATCATGAGGTGGACCATATTGTTTGAATCAAAGGACAACCGACAGTTTGAATTAACACATAGGCCTGGCCCGCCTAGTGGGTAGATCAGCCTGATTTTCGACAAATACTACCTTCATGGTGGGATCCATCGTTTTAGTGGCACTGATCTCCTAAAGATGTCTTATTGACGGGAAATATGTTACTGTACTACAAGCTGTGGTACAGTTACATGTAGCTGATCAGTTTCACATAATACGAAAAAAAAAAAAAAAAAGGTAACTCGCATATTATAGAATAATACTCACATTACAAGCTACAGCACATGTGACACTGACGCACCAACCTTTCCAAACGCCTTTCACCTTTCTGGGGATTATTGAAATTGAAATGGTGTATAAGGCACATGGACAATTAGTACAAACCATAGTTTAAGATAGATATTTTAAACTAGTGTTTGATAATAGGAATAAGCCGCAATGATAGTGAGGAGTGGACGTGATGAGGTCTTCCTCAAATCGATAAATGCTTTCACGGGAACTCATGAATCTAGAAAAGATTTCTTAGATCCATAAAAGAAAATAAGAATTTTTGTATAAAAAAATTATTGATTGATTTTTTTTTAAAAATAAATAAATTTAGTATTCTTAAATAATCCTAAATAAATTATAAATTATAAAATTGAAATTGAAACGTCCTAATCAAATAAGAAAATAATTTCAAGAGATCATTCAAAATTTTTGTGTCTGTGAACCTATCGTCGAAGGATTGAATTGACTGGTCAAAAATGGCCCAAAAGTATCCAGAGATTAAAATAAGAAATTATGTGATTTTCGACCTGTCCACCTGTTGAATTGGATTTCTATCAGTCGATCAGATCTATTGAGTTGTTAAAATAAACAAAAAACGTCCAGTGAAAATTCTAGAATTTTGATCTGTCGATCACAATAGTCAACTGGTCGAACTATGCTAAGTATAGTCGATCCTTCTTGGTTTCATTTCTTCGGTCCATTTTAGCCATGAACGAATCCACGATTTGTTCTACATCAATCCCCTCCACTTCAAAAGAATTCGTCCTCAAGTTATTCTTCAGATTCGGTTCATGATACTCATACAGGTCCGCTACATTGAGTGTGCATGAGATCTCCATGTCTTCAGAAAGATAATCAACATAAGCATTGTCATTAATCTTACGGAGGATAGGTACGGGTTCAATTTTCTTACTCTTTAGCTTATTATATGTCCCAGTTAGAAATCTCTCTTTGCACAAATGAATCATTATGTTGTCGCACACATTGAATATCTTCATCCATCGATGAGTGTTAATCCTTTCCTTATATTTGTCGTTGGATGCCTTCAATCAAACCTGAACATCAGCGTGCACACTTATGATTTAGTTCGCCATATATTCCGCGACAACGCTCATACCAAAGAGTTTAGGTAAAGGAATCAAATCAAGAGTATGTCGAGACACTCATCCGTACATAATTTCAAATGGGGATTTGCCGATGAAATGGTTCAATATGTTATTGAACGTGAATTTCATTTGAGGTAAGGCCAAGTACCACTGTTTGAGTTTATCACTCGAAATACATCGTATAAGGTTTTCAAGTGTACGATTCACTACCTTGGTCTGCCCATCAGTCTGCAAATGATATGCACTTTTGAACTGTAGGTTGGTGTTAAATTATTGTAATAACATTCTTAAAAAATGACTGAGGAACTTAGTGTCACGATTTTAGGTGATGAATTTTGGAACTCCATGTTGTAACACCCCGATTTCCAAAACCCGAGTACACTATTCATTTTTTAAAAACCCAAGATAGCTCAAATTTCATGTATATATTTTTTTCTTTATCAGAGTTAATAATTTAGTGAAATAAAAACAAAGGAGGAGTCCAAATATATACAATCAAAATTTCAAGTGGTTACCCGAAAATTTATACAAACCAATGTCTCGTAATTAAAAATTAAATGACCAAATAATAAAATTAGACTAGAAATTTGAGCCGTATAGTCACTAACCTCTCAATGCGACACATAAGAGTCAACCCGTACATCATCCACATATCTTGCACACTAAATATGGTTTGATAGCATCAATAACTATCGTAGTGAGGTATAACCGCCAAGATTCATCGAAGTATCAAGATAATTAAGCATAGTTGTCAAGAATAGTCTATAATGAATATTTCATAATGACTAACATAGTAATAAGATAGAGTTGATCAAATACGCATACATTGAATAAATTTCACAAAGATATTCTTGTTTAAATGCATGAATGCATGCACATGGTCACAAACCTGGGGATGCACATCTAGCTGGTAAAAAGTCACCCAAGGAGAACTAGCCATTCGAAAAAGTACACAAAGGTATGCCCTAAGGAGGACTAGCCACCCGAAAAAAATTATGTAACGAGGACACCCAAGGTGAATTAATCTCCTGAAAAAGTACACACAGGTATGCCATAAGGAGGACTAAACACTCGAAAAAGTCTATGCAAAAAGGACAACTCATAGTGGTAAGAATACACGTGGTATTAACTTAGTATCACTTGGTAAAATACTTCTTGGTATAACTTGTAGTGACCCAAGAAACTTCGTGTCTTACATCGACCACACAGTAAAGTTCGTATGCCATGAAAATGCATGATTGGCCCAACCATTATTATTTCAATTTCAAACAACCATTTTTTAAAAAAAACTTAAAGATCACTATGGGGGCTGATCACCTAGCATAGGCCAACAGCTCGGGCATAGTGTCATATATCACTATCCTTGGCTCATGAGACTAACAAATAAGATGTTTAAAGGTAACCTCTTCAACTAGTGGTCAATCATAGTTCAACAAGTAAAACTTACCATCTTAGGGTTATACAAAAATAACTTATAAAAGCCACATAGGGAAAATATTTCATAGGGCAAACAATCCATGCAAAGGATGTGAATAAAAATGAGATTATCCCCACAAAGCCACAAGGGCACATGCGATCAACAGGATAGTAAGTCCACAATAAAGAAATTTTATTTAATCTATTAATCAGAATGATCACTATTTTAAAGACTTCAAAAAATACTATAAAGTAATCACAAGTGGTGAAACAAGCCACGAACAATATCAATAGCACTTATCCATATAAGATATTTCATTTAAACTAGTATAAAAACATTTGCGATCCATAGCATGTTCAGATACTTAAATATAAATACAATGACCAATCATTTATGAAGAATTCACTCAAGTATAAACTAGCATTCATTATTATTTTGATTGAATATTAAATTAAGTAATTGATTAAATAAATGAACTAAGATAATTATCATGATGTAAAAAAGCTTGAAGGCAATCTTTACCTTCGAATCGGATCTACTTGCTTACGTTGTATCCTGAGTGTTGTAAGCTGGGGAAAATATATTTCCTTAAAAGCTAGGCTTGCACTCGACTCAGTTTCAATCGACTCATCTTGGCCTAATCAAAATCTTATCAACCCAAATCTGACAAAATTAAGATCCACCGAGTTACTTATTGAGCTGATGGACCAAAATCACTGCAATTAGCTACCTAATTAATGTTAGTTTCAACTAGAAATCACTTATTCAACTAAATGACTCACCTAAAAAACTCGAGAAGGTAGGAGTGACTCAATTCCGTTGGAATCGAGTCCCCTCAACCCTGATGCAATCATAGTCCTCCAACAAAAATCCTACGATCAACAACCCACTGGAATAGGCTCGAGTTGAAACTATCGTTCAGGATGAACAGACTCGGTTGAGAAACTAACAGCAACGACAGACACGGTTCGGCCCAAACTTCTTCTGTAACACCCCGTACTTTCCAGTACTCATGTGTTACCATTTAATTTAATTTAATTTTATATAAATACAAGGAAATAATACAACCTAAATATATATGTTATGGAATGTTATTTTTATATTTTATAAATTTTTCAAGTTTCGTATTAAAATGATATGTAATTATAATCCATGCTTTATGCATATCCTTACAACAACATTAATGTAAATTACGAACCATAGAATCCATAATATATAAAAATGAAATGTACTGGAAAAATTTAATGACGCATATAAGATTTAAAGCCCAACACATATATGACCATACAAATAATATACAAATAATATACACATTAATCTCTGCTTACTGATATTCACATAATTTATATATATTAATAATTTGTTATAATATAATTATATATGACAAAATATATAAAAGGAATAAATAGTAATAAATGTTGAATTAACCCTAATAAAAAACATTCAATGTTATAAAATCATAGAATGGGTGGCCCCAACCACCTAAATAAATTCTTAAATATCTTTTAACCGTTGATGATCGATTTGGAATCGATCTGACCATCGGATTCTCACTACAGACGTATAAAATCATGGATCATAGCTTAAGGCCCAAAAAAGCTTTGGATCCACCTCATCCTTGGCCAAGAGCCCTTTGATGACCCATATATTCGAATAGACGAAGTGAATTTCTCATAAACATCACGACAGACCCTACGTTAGGGCGCGTGTGCAGAATAGGCAGTGTACCCGCGGTGCACTGGTTGATCAGCGCACTCAAACCGGGCGCTGACCCTACAACCCCGAACAAGAAACTCTCTTGTTCATTTGGTTGGTCAGCGCAGTCAAATCAAGGCGTTACATCTTCTCTCCTCCTGCTTTTCTTCTTCAGCTTTTCTCCTTCCAATCTGAGCAATTAGCACATTTTAAACATGGCCGATCAAACACCTAGTCAATTCAGTAAACCACTCGATCCTACCCGACTCTTCTTTCTTTCTCCATTCTTCTTCATTTCTTTCATCTTCTTCTCTCTTCCTTCTTAATTCATTCCATGCAACCACGACCAACATCTTGCTGGACCGAATAGACTCAAAAGGAAAATCAGCGAGTCAATGATTCATTCAACTCAGCTAGGACTCAATCTGACCAAACATGGAGATTCGGTGAACCTGGAGGGCAGCCAACTTCCTCTCTCTCTCTCTACCTTCATCCGTTTCTTCCTCATTTCTTTCTCTTACTTTTCTTCCTCTGTTGCAACGCATTCCCTACGACCAGATACTACTGTGAACTCGACTCGAACTCATAGTAACGAGCCAAGTCGACTCGTCTCAATGTGGCACTAAACAACGTTCTTTCTATATCTCTCTCTATTTTTCTCTTCTTTCTCTTCATTCTCTCTTTTCTTCTCCTTTCCTTCTTTCTCTTCTACTAAGCTGAATGGGAGTAGATCCGAACTCGCCCAAACATGCAGCGATTCGAACCGAGTTGACTCGACTCATTGTGACAACAGAAATGACGCCTACACTCTTCTCTTTCCATTTTTCTATTTCTGGTATTCATTGCCCTAAAAGGAAAGAGGCTATTTATAGCCTTATGGGAGCCTAGAAGGATCGGCTCTTAATCAGCCAATTAGTTACAGCTGCGCCCGCTAATCTAGAATAATGAGGAGAGATGGTTGTCGATCTCTTTTAGAAACTGTTTGCATGGCTGAGAGCGGAGGTTATGGATGATCTTCTGGCATCATGGTCATCCAGATGGACAACCCTGATAAGAAAATGGGCCCCATCACTAGGTGATGGGTTTCTCGGACGAACGACGAAGATGATGGGTCCGATCATGGTGATTTCTGATCCATGGCCACATCCTCTTATCCATAGCTTTTGGATGGATTGGATGGGTCCCCTGATCACTATGTGACCCATCAAAGGGACGGTTGTTAGCGTTTTCCCTATTGAGTTCACATGCAACATGTGGCGGCGTAACAAAGACTCGAATAATGGTTGTTAAAGCCTTAATTGCAGTTTGGAAAGCCCTAGGGAGGAGGGCTAAGATAATTCTAATTGGAAGGCTGTGATAAAGGGAGAGAATGGCATGCGGACTGCCAGACTGTCACAAACAATTTCCATTTTCGAAGTAGTGCCACATACACACCTTTTTGCACCGATAGCCGTGTACATGCACTCGTGCTTCAATACCAGAAATGAGGTGGGTTTTCTCCTAAAACTCTTCTTCGACAAGATGAATGGTTTAGATCGCTTTGACTTTTTCTCAAAATGGACCATTGTTGAATCAAGTGGGCAGTGTTCTTTTGAAATGCAGCTTGTGTGTTGTATGCTGGCATTGCACACATGTACATATGTATCTATGTGAAACTGCTTAGGATTGGTCAGATTTGTCCTACGGACACAGTGGACGGTTCGGATCATTCGAGATGATCATGATGGTGAGTCGCAATAACTCTAAATGGAAGTCCATTTAAACCGCAAACGGTGGGAAAAGAAAGAAAAAGAGAGGAAAATCCTCTTTTCATTGGGTTTTATCGGGTCAACATCTAGTTGACTCGAGGTTTGGTTCGGTGTGTCGCTGGTGCACTGACGCAGGGATGAACGTGATGAGGTCGATCACTGTCTTCCTCAAGGATAACTACTCCGAATCCACGGAGCTTCTCC
This sequence comes from Magnolia kwangsiensis, assembly GCA_037074715.1. Classification (NCBI taxonomy): domain Eukaryota; kingdom Viridiplantae; phylum Streptophyta; class Magnoliopsida; order Magnoliales; family Magnoliaceae; genus Magnolia; species Magnolia kwangsiensis. The sequence goes on from CM073581.1 coordinate 108,365,611, forward strand.
GGACTCCTCACAGAGACTTCTCGAATCCACGAGGAAAGAAAGTAGGAAGATAGAAATAAATTCTAATAAATTCAAAATTAATTGATGAAATCCCAAAATCGAGTTCACAACCCTTTAAATAAGGGAACCAAGAAATAAGAAAGAAATCAGACTCAAACTACAACTAAAACTCCTAGAATTCGCAACTTACTATAAATAGTAAATTTACTATTTATAGACGGTCATGATGTCTACTAGTGCGCAAGGTTTTCGGCCAAAAATAGTAAGTGTCCTATTTGGCTTCACCAAACCGTTCTCCTAATTATCCTAAGCACTTTTCATGTTGGACACAACTCCTAAAGCCCAACGGATGAAAAGTTATACTCAAACTAAAACTTACTATTTATAGTAAAAACAAAATTAAAACGAGAAAAGACCATCGATCAGGGGGTTTCTCGCAAATCCGGGCTGCCCAACCCGGCATAGCGGGGTTGGTTGGCTAAAGTAGCTCGTTCTACCCCAAAATCATATATTTTACGTCTAATAACTCATTCCGGATTGTGAGATACGCCCGATCTAAGGTCCGATGGTTCGGATCACTTCTGTCGCCGACCGTGCCTTTTCTGATCCATCTTGGCCATGAAATTGTCCGCGACCCGCTCTACATCAGTCCCCTCCACTTGAAAAGAACTCGTCCTCGAGTTCTCCTGCGCTGGTTCATGATACTCGGTCAGGTCCGCAACGGTGAAAGTCCGTGAGATCGCCATGTCATCTGGAAGATCAACAACATAAGCATTGTCATTGATCTTTCGGATGATCGGTACCAGTCCAATCTTCTTATTCTTCAGCTTGTTGTACGTCCCGGTCGAAAATCTTTCTTTTCGTAAATGGACCATTACCTGGTCGCCCACCTCGAACACCTTTTGTCGATGATGCTTGTCCGCTTGTTCCTTTTACTTTTCGTTCGAGGCATGTAGCTTAGTCTACACCTCCGCATGAATTTTCATGATCCTGTCTACCATATGTTCTGCTGCAATACTCATGCCTGGAAGCTTGGGCAGAGGGACCAAGTCTAGTGTGTGGCGAGGTACTCGTCCGTAAATAACCTGGAACGGGAATTTTCCTGTCGAGCGGTTCACCATGTTGTTGAATGCAAACTCCGCTTGAGACAAGGCCAAATCCCACTGCTTCGGTTTCTCTCCTGAAATACATCGAAGGTGGTTTCCCAAAGTGCGATTCACAACTTCGGTCTGCCCATCAGTCTGTGAGTGGTAAGCATTGCTGAATTGAAGTCGTGTATCGAATCGAGTCCACAAAGTCCGCCAAAAGTGGCTAATGAACTTCGTATCACGATTAGAAGTAATAATCTTAGGGACCCCGTGTAACCGCACGACCTCCCTGAAGAATAAATTCGCCACATTTGTTGCATCAAGTGTCTTCTTGCATGGGATAAAGTGCGCCATCTTAGAGAAACGATCGACCACTACGAACACCGAATCCATGCCGCGTTGTGTTCGTGGAAGACTAAGCACGAAGTCCATTGATAAATCCTCACAAGGACCATCAGGCACAGGTAACGGGGTGTAGAGGCCCGTATTCTGAGATTGTCCCTTCGAGGTCTGACAAATATGACAACGTTGTACGGCTCTTCCCACATCACGTACTAATTGCGGCCAGTAATATCGCTCTTCCACAAGAGCTCGCGTCTTGTCTCGCCCAAGGTGTCCACCGAGGCCACCTCCATGTAGTTCCTGAATAATCTGCTCCCTTAGAGAACTTTGGGGGATGTACAATCGATTCCCTTTGAAGAGAAAACTATCCTGTATATGAAAGTCACAGGGGTGACCTTCTTGGCACTTCAACCAAGAATCTTTGAAGTCTTCATTCTTGGCATATAGCTTCTTGAGACAGTCAAAGCCGACCACCTCATTGTTCACCGTAACAAGTAGTGACGCCCGACGGCTAAGTGCATCAGCCACCTTATTCTGCTGACCTGACTTATGCTTCAGAACAAATGTAAATTCCTGTAAAAATGCAACTCATCTAGCATGCACATGATTCACGTTAGTCTAACTATTAATAAACTTTAATGCCTGATGGTTGGTGTACAGAACAAACTCCCTTTGAATCAGATAATGCCGCCAATGTCGCAGCGCCTGAACAACTGCGTACAACTCAAGCTCGTAAGTCGACCACTTCTTTCGGGCTTCATTGAGCTTCTTACTATAGAAGGCTACCGGCCTGCCTTCCTGTGATAATACTCCTCCTATTACGACATATGAAGCGTCACACTCCACCTCAAACAATTTATCAAAATTAGGAAGCACCAAGACCGGTGTTGTAGACAAACGATGCTTAATCTCATGAAAGCTCTTGTCAGCTTTATCGGTCCACTGGAACGGCCCTTTTTTCATGCAGTCTGTTATTGACGCGACTATGGTGCTAAAATCTCGCACAAATCGACGATAGAAAGTCGTCAATCCGTGAAAACTCCTCACCTCATGAATGTTTGTCGGGATCGGCCATTCCCTAATAGCTCGCACCTTTTCATCGTCCACCCGAATGCCTGTGGACGTTACAACGAATTCTAAAAACAACAGGCTGTCAGTTAAAAAGCTACACTTTTTCAAGTTGAGGTACAACTTGTTATCTTGTAGGACCTGCAGCACCTGCCTGAGATGTTTCTTGTGCTCCGCCTCATCCTGGCTATATATCAATATGTCATCAAAATATACTGCCACAAATCGGCCAGTGAACGGTTTTAAAACTTGATTCATCAAATGCATAAAAGTACTTGGTGCGTTCGATAGGCCGAAAGGCATGACCAGCCACTCATACAACCCTTCCTTTGTCTTGAATGCCGTTTTCCATTCATCACCAGGTCGAATATGAATCTGATGGTACCCGCTCTTTAGATCAAGTTTAGAGAACACTTTAGCCCCTCCTAACATATCGAGCATGTCGTCCAACCGTGATATTGAAAATCGATATTTAATAGTAATTTTGTTAATTGCTCGGCTGTCGACACACATGCGTTAGCTTCCATCTTTTTTTGGCGTTAATAATGCTGGTACAGTACATGGGCTCATGCTCTCTCTCAATAGACCCTTACGGATCAATTCCTCCACTTGCCCCTGAAGTATCTCACACTCCTTCGGACTCATCCGATAATGAGGGCGATTGGGCAGGCTAGCCCCAGGGACAAGGTCTATGTGATGTTGGATGTCTCCCATGGGGAACAATCCAGCAGGTAAATCTTTAGGCCAGACTTCTTTAAATTCGTTTAGTAACAGTCTTAAGCTTGGAGGGATGTTTGAGGGTTCCTCTTTCTCGCCCTTCACCACTACGGCATATACCTCGCCAGTTTCCTTGGATTCCTCCATGAAATCTCGAATGGTCAAAAGAGAACTCTCCTCCACTTTAGAGGCTTAAGGGTGGTTTTCTGGTGCCATAGGGGCAAGGATTATTTTTCGACTATTCTTTACGAATATGTAGACATTGTCTCGTCCCCGATGGGTCGCATCACGGTCCGACTGTCCGGGTCGACCGAGTAGCATATGGCAGGCTTCCATGTCAACCACGTCACAAAGTATCTGATCCTTATAATATTTACCAATTGAAAACGAGATAGTGCATTGTTCAGTTACCTTGGTCTCGTTCACTTTTTTTATCCAGCCAATTGAGTACAGGGAAGGATGTTTCGTTGTTGGTAGCTGCAACTTATCAACCATCACTCTTGAGACGATGTTCTCGCTGCTACTACTGTCTATGATCACATCACAAACCTTTTCGTTGACAGTGCACTGAGTACGAAATATATTGTGCTGCTGTGGATGTAATTCCTTTCGTGTGGTATACAGTAGTCGCCTCACAACGAGAGATTCGCCACGATCCTCGCTTGTCACTTCATCGCCACCTGCTATTTCTTCAGTGGTTTGTTCATATTCATCAAAGCCATGATCTTCTTCTGAGGCCTCATCTTCAGTGCCCCCTTCGTTTATAGTCAAGCGTGCTGCCGGACGTTGAGGACAAGTGTTTGATAAGTGGCCTGGTTGGCCACAGCGGTAACAATTGTTCGACCTTGGCCTAGCATAAGGATTCGGAATCCTACTCGGGCCCGCTGTTGTGGGTGCTTCCCGTTGAAGTCTGGATGGTCCGCTCCCCGTATCACGGTTCACGGGCGGAGGAGGTTGAGGACGTTCTCCTACCGGATCTTTTCCTCGAGCCAGCACTGGATCCTGTGTGGGACCTGTCATAGGGGGTCGATTTGAAGGATAGGGACGAGCAGGAGCTCTTGCAAGTTGTGTTTCTGCCCTTCCTGCCAATTGAACTGCTTCATCTACGGTCCCGACTGGGTATATCTGAACTCGATCCTGAATTATCGGTCGCAACCCACCTATAAATCGTGCCACTTTCTGTGACTCAGATTCTAACAAATCGTTTCATGTAGCCAACCGCTGGAATTCTTCAGTGTAATCTGTAACAGTTCGATTTCCTTGTCGGTAATTCTGGTATTGCTGGAATAATATCTGCTCATAATCACTGGAAAGAAATCGTGAACGAAGAAGACGTCTCATCCGAGGCCATGATGCGATGGGCGCCTTGTTCTGGCAGGCTTGTGAGAGTTGCAATTGTTCCCACCATGCAGAAGCACCAGATTTTAATTTAAACGCTACCAATTTCACCCTTTTATGATCTGGCACATCCATATAATCGAAATATCTCTCTACTTCGGCTAGCCAATCGAGAAAATCTTCGATACGTAATAAACCGTTAACACTAGGAAGTTCAGCCTTACATCGATAGTGTCTTTCAGCATGATCTAGACGATCGATAGTCTCTTTCAGCATGATCTAGGAAGTTCAGCCTTACATCGATAGTCTCTTTCAGCATGATCTAGACGATCGCCTCCATGGAGTGGTCATCGATCAAAACCTTCATTAATGTTCTCGTCGCTGGAACTAGAATCATCTGGTGTAGCCCTACGATTTACCGCTGGTAGTGCTCTGCGATAATCAGGGTCACGTCGTACAGCAACCACTGGTGGTGGGGCGACCATAGGTGGTGGAGCACCGCCTAGGGCTCAGGGCGGAAGTAGTGCATCCGCAAGACGGTCGAAGGTTGCCTGCAGCCCTTGCATGGTCAACTGACTCTCCCGATGGAAAGCTTCCATTCTTTCCTAAAGATAACGAATCTCTGGATCACCGTCCACAGAATTTTGATTCATACCTTCATTGTTTGCCATCGGCTCGAGGAAAAACTTCGCTCTGATACCAAATTAACGCAGGGATGAACGTGATGAGGTCGATCACCGTCTTCCTCAAGGATAACTACTCCGAATCCACGGAGCTTCTCCGGACTCCTCACAGAGACTTTTCGAATCCACGAGGAACGAAAGTAGGAAGATAGAAATAAATTCTAATAAATTCAAAATTAATTGATGAAATCCCAAAATCGAGTTCACAACCCTTTAAATAAGGGAACCAATCAATAAGAAAGAAATCAGACTCAAACTACAACTAAAACTCTTAGAATTCGCAACTTACTATAAATAGTAAACTTACTATTTATATACAGTCATGATGTCTACTAGTGCGCAAGGTTTTCGGCCAAAAATAGTAAGTGTCCTATTTGGCTTCACCAAACCGTTCTCCTAATTATCCTAAGCACTTTTCATGTTGGACACAACTCCTAAAGCCCAACGGATGAAAAGTTATACTCAAACTAAAACTTACTATTTATAGTAAAAATAAAATTAAAACGAGGAAATGACCGTCGATCAGGGGGTTTCTCGCAAATCCGGGCTGTGCAACCCAGCGTAGCGGGGTTGGTTGGCTAAAGTAGCTCGTTCTACCCCAAAATCATATATTTTACATCGGATAACTCATTCCGGATTGTGAGATACGCCCGATCTAAGGTCCCATGGTCCGGATCACTTCTGTCGCCGACCGTGCCTTTTCTGATCCATCTTGGCCATGAAATTGTCCGCGACCCGCTCTACATCATGCACCCTCCCTGGTGTACACACAACTCTTGTGTGAGGCCCACCGCGATGTTCTTTCCAAATCCTCTCCATACCTTCACTTTAGAGGTCCCAATGAGGGTCTTTGACTAAAGATTAGTCAGATCCAAAGATTAGGTGGGCCATACTAACCACGCCACGATCTTCAAGTATTGATTACAATGATCTGATGGTCAAATAAATTCCAATCTGACCATCAATGGTTAAAAGGTCCTAATGAGTCATTTGTATGTTCAGGACCTTCATAATATGTTACTATTCAAATTATAATATTAATATTAGTTTTATTATTATTACTTTGTTATAAATCATTATTATTATTATTAATTTATTTTAGTTTATTTTTTTTTCATGTATTTCAATCAGGTTGTGTACACACACAGTCATTGTGGGGTCCACAGTGATGTCTAATGAAATCCACTCCATCCATTTGTCTTAATAGAGTTGTTGGGCCATCCCACTAAAGATGAGGTGGATCAAATGTTCAGGTGGGCCATAACATTTGATTTATGCGCCTAACTGATGACCTTTGAAGATCCAACAATCAGAACTTTATCAGCTATGATCAACCCAATCCTAAAGGGTCTTAGGGAGTGTTTAAGGGAGTTTTAATAGTTTATGTTGTATCAAATCATCTATTATACGTAACTCAATTAATGATTTGATTAATGGGATATCACGGTCCTGGTGAGCAACAGATCTATTAATCTAGGTCTTGCATTTGATGATGTACAATTACATTTGTCTAACAACGTGATTGAAATCATAAATACAATTAGATTTGTCTAACAACGTGATTGAAATCATAAATAAACTTTCCCGATGACGTTGTGGTCTATCCTAAGAGTAACGGGTGGATGGCTTCATCTATGAGTAAGGGCTACTTCCAACAATCTTAACGGTCATAGGGTTTGTTTAGATAAATATCCATGGGTGAAGATTACTTTCAACAGTTAGATTTAGGCTAGGATGAAGGTGAACATATAAATAAACTAGATTTGAGTTACTAAGTTAGGTCTTCTTGGTAACACTCAAGTACTAGAAAGTACAAAGTGTTACACACATAGTCAAACAACTTCTCAGAAAAAACATATTTATAACATCTATGGCATCGAGAGTTTTCTTACATGGTATGAAGTGGGCCATATTGGAAAATTTGTCAACCATGACGAACACTAAATACACCCCATGCTGGGTCCATGGAAGACCTAGGAGAAAGTTCATAAATAAATCCTCTCAAGGGTCATCGGGGACATGAAATTGAGTATATAATCCAGTGTTTTGTGACCGCCCATTGGATGTTTGCACTTGTGGCACCGCTACACTACTTTTTCCCCATCCTGTTTTAGTTGTGGCCAATAATAATGTTCCTACAAGAGAGCTACTGTCTTATCTCGTCCTAAATGACTGCCGAGGCCACCTCCATGTAGCTCTTTAATTATACAGTCTCACAATAAATGCACAATTGATTTCATTTGAATAAAAACATATCCTGAATATGGAAGTCGATGGGCTGACCTTCCTGACATCTAATCCACACATTCTCGAAGTCATCGTCAGTGGCATATAGGTCTTTATGGCATTCGAACCCAACAACCTCATTGCTAATGGTGACTAACAACATTTCACGTCAGTTAAGTGCATGGGTCACCTTGTTCTATTGCCTGAACTTATGCTTTAGCATAAATGTGAATTCCTGAAAGAATGAATTTCACCTAACTTTCATACGATTCACATTAGTTTGGCTATTTATGAATTTGAGAGCTTGATGGTCTATGTAAAGAATGAACTCTCTATGAATCAAGTAATGTCGTAATGTCTGGACCACTGTGTACAATTCAGTCTCATACGTTTAGCACTTTATATACGCATCACTGAGCTTCTCGTTGTAGAAGGTTACCAGCGTACCTTCTTGTGAGAAAACTCTCCCAATTCCAACATAGGAAGCATCGCATTTGACTTCAAACAATTTGTCGAAGCTAGGAAGTACGAGAACTGAGGTTGTGGACAATTTGTGTTTGATTTTATCGAAGTTTCTATTAGCCTCATCAGTTCACTGAAATGTCCATTTTTCATACAATTTGTAATTGGTGATACAATGACACTAAAAAATTTCATGAACCGACGATAGAATGTTTTCAACTCGTGAAAACTCCGCACTTCATTGATGTTTTTCGAAACCGGCCATTCTCTGATGGCTCTCACATTTTCGTCGTTCACCCGGATGCCTGTGGACATCACGACAAAGCTCCAAAACAACAGACAATCGATAAAAAAGCTACATTTTTTTAGATTAAGATACCACTTGTACTCGGTGATCACTTGAAGGACATGTTTGAGATGCTCCATATGATTCGCTTCATTATAAATGTATATCAAAATGTCATCGAATAGACTACTATGGACCACCCAATGAATGGCTTCAAAAGTTAGTTCATCAACCTCATGAATGTACTAGGCACGTTCGAAAGACCGAGGGCTTGACTCACTACGCCAAAATAGTGAAAAAAGGAAGGTTGAAAACTGTTTCAAAAGGCCAAAAAGGATGGTTCTGGACCGTCGCAACGGCCGTCAAATTTTGACATGTCATCTTTTTAAAAGGATGACCATAAACCGTCTCTAAAGAAGGATGGTCATGGATCGTCTCTAAAGAAGGACAGTCATAAACCGTCTATAATGATAGGTATTAGAGGACTTGTATGAAGCTTAAAAGGACGGTCTATGACCGTTCATCAAAAGTACGGCCCATGACCGTCAATGAAAAGGACAGTTATAAATCGTCTCGTATGAGCCTGAACAAGACGGTCATGAACCGGAAAGGACGGTCATGAACCATCTCTTATGAGTCTGAAAAGGACGGTCATAGACCGTGTCTTATGAACCTGAAAAGGACGGTCACCGTCCCTTAATTTCATATACACCTGTTCATATCATATTCTTCCTGATATACATTGTTATATACACCTGTTACAACATCGTATTCTTCCTAATATAAACCTGTTATATAATATATTTCATCATATTCACATTTACATCCATTTAAACCCAAACTACATAAATCCATCCAAACAAAAACTACATTCATCCAAACATAAACTACATCCATCCAAACACAAATAATATACACCTGTTACAATATCATATTCTTCCTAATATACACCTGTTACAACATCGCATTCTTCCTGATATACACCTGTTATATAATATATTTCATCATATTCACATTCACATCCATGTAAACCCAAACTACATAAATCCATCCAAACATAAACTACATTCATCCAAACATAAACTACATCCATTCAAACACAAACAATCTTCCACATTACATTCATCCACGCATAAATACATTAACATCATAAATAAAAAAAGAAAATTAGCAACAATTTTCTTTGTCTTTCATCTAATAAAAAAAAAATTCAACCAACAAAACATTGTAATTCAAAATTATGAAGAATTGCAGAAACTTCATTTGTTTTTTTTCTTTTTTTTCTTCTGTTTTTTTTCTTTCTTATAGGTTTAGGTTATAAGTGCAAGTTATAGGTTTAGGTTTAGGTTAAGTTATAGGTTAAAGTTTAGGGAATTGAGAAAAGGTTAAGATTTAGGTTAGGATCGAAATCGGGTTCGGGTTCGAGATCGAGTTTAAGTTTGGGTTTTCAAGTTTAGGTTTAGGTTTAGGTTAGGGAGTTGAGATTAGGATTAGGTGTAGGTTTAGGTTTAGGAATTTGAGAATACATTTAGGTTTTAGGTTTAGGTTTACGTTTTACTTTATAGGTTAAGGTTTAGGTTAAGGTTAGATTATAGGTTATAAGTTTATGTTATAGATTATAGGTTAAGGTTTTAGGTCAAAGGTGTTCGTTTAGGTCTTATATGTTTAGGTTTAGGTTTAGGTTAAGATTTAGGTTTAAGTTTAGTTTATAAGCTATAGGTTTAGGGAATTGAGAATAAGTTAAGGTTTAGGTTTAGAAAATCGGGTTTGGGTTCGGGATTGGGTTTAGGTTTAGGTTTTCAAGTTTAAGTTTACGTTTAAGTTAGGGCGTTGAGATTAGGATTAGGTGTAGGTTTAGGTTTAGGGATTTGAGAATACATTTAGGTTTTAGGTTTAGGTTTAGGTTTAGGTTATAGGTTTAGGTTATAGGTTCAAGTTAAGGTTTAGGTTTAGGTTTAAGTTATAAGCTATATAGGTTTAGGGAATTGAGAATAGGTTAAGGTTTAGGTTTAGGAAATCGGGTTCGGTTTTGAGATCGGGTTTAAGTTTGGGTTTTCAAGTTTAGGTTTAAGTTTGGATTAGGGAGTTGAGATTAGGATTAGGTGTAGGTTTAGGTTTAGGTTTAGGGATTTGAGAATACATTTAGGTTTTAGGTTTAGGTTTAGGTTTTAGGTTTTATGTTAAGGTTTAGGTTTTAGGTTTAGGTCATAGGTTTTGGTTTAGGCTAAGGTTATAAGTTTAGGTTTAGGTTAAGGTTTAGGATATAGGTTATAGCTTTAGGGAATTGAGAATAGGCTAAGGTTTAGGTTTGGAAAATAGGGTTCGGGTTCGGGATCGGGTTTAAGTTTAGGTTTTTAAGTTTAGGTTTAGGTTTAAGTTAAGGAGTTGAAATTAGGATTAGGTGATGGTTTAGGTTTAGGGATTTGAGAATACATTTAGGTTTTAGGTTTAGGTTTAGGTTTTAAGTTATAGGTTAAAATTTATCTTTTAAATTTAGTTAAAATTTATCTTTTAAATTTAGGTTAAGGTTAGGTTATAGGTTATAGGTTATAGGTTAAGGTTTTAGGTCATACGTTTTGGTTTAGGTTAAGGTTATGGGTTTAGGTTAAGGTAAAAGTTTAGGTTTAGGTTATAAGCTATAGGTTTAGGGAATTGAGAATAGGTTAAGGTTTAGGTTTAAGAAATCGGGTTTGGGTTCGGGATCAGGTTTAGGTTTGGGTTTTTAAGTTTAGGTTTAGGTTTACATTAGGGAGTTGTGATTAGGAGTAGGTGTAGGTTTAGGTTTAGGGATTTGAGAATACATTTAGGTTTTAGGTTTAGGTTTAGGTTTTAAGTTATAGGTTAAGGTTTATGTTTTAGGTTTAGGTTAAGGTTAGGTTATAGGTTATAAATTTAGGTTATAGGTTATAGGTTAAGGTTTTAGGTCATAGGTTTTGGTTTAGGTTAAGGTTTAGGTTTAGGTTTAGGTTTAGGTTATAAGCTATTAGTTTAGGGAATTGAGAATAGGTTAAGGTATAGGTTTAGGAAATCGGGTTCGGGTTCGGGATCGGGTTTAGGTTTGGGTTTTCAAGTCTAGGTTTAGGTTTAGGTTAGGGAGTTGAGATTAGGATTAGGTGTCGGTTTAGGTTTAGGGATTTGAGAATATATTTAGGTTTTAAGTTTTAGGTTAAGGTTAAGGTTTTAGGTTTATATTAAGGTAGGTCATGGGTTTTGGTTTAGGTTAAGGTTATAGGTTTAGGTTTAGGTTAAGGTTTAGGTTATAAGTTATAGCTTTAGGGAATTGAGAATAGATTAAGGTTTATGTTTAGGAAATCGGGTTCGGGTTCGAGATCGGGTTTAGGTTTGGGTTTTCAAGTTTAGGTTTAGGTTTAGGTTAGGGAGTTGAGATTAGGATTAGGTTTAGGTTTAGGTTTAGGAATTTCAGAATACATTTAGGTTTTAGGTTTAGGTTTAGGTTTTAGGTTATAGGTTAAGGTTTAGGTTTTAGGTTTAGGTCATAGGTTTTGGTTTTGGTTAAGGTTATAGGTTTAGGTTTAGGTTAAGATTTAGGTTATAGGTCATAGCTTTAGGGAATTGAGAATAGGTTAAGGTTTAGGTTTAGGAAATCGGGTTCGGGTTCGGGATCGGGTTTAGGTTTGGGTTTTCAAGTTTAGGTTTAGGTTTAGGTTAGGGAGTTGAGATTAGGATTAAGTGACGGTTTAGGTTTAAGAATTTGAGAATACATTTAGGTTTTAGGTTATAGGTTAAGGTTAGGTTATAGGTTATAAGTTTAGGTTATAGCTTATAGGTTAAGGTTTTAGGTCATAGGTTTTGGTTTAGGTTAAGGTTATAGGTTTAGGTTTAGGTTATAAGCTATAGGTTTAGGGAATTGAGAATAGGTTAAGGTTTAGGTTTAGGTTATAAGCTATAGGTTTAGGGAATTGAGAATAGGTTAAGGTTTAGGTTTAGGAAATCGGGTTCGGGTTCAGGATCAGGTTTAGGTTTGGGTTTTCAAGTTTAGGTTTAGGTTTAGGTTAAGGAGTTGAGATTAGGATTAGGTGTAGGTTTAGGTTTAGGGATTTGAGAATACATTTAGGTTTTAGGTTTAGGTTTAGGTTATAAGTTTTAGATTAAGGTTCATGTTTTAGGTTTAGGTTATAGGTTATAGGTTAAGGTATGTTTTAGGTTTAGGTTAAGGTTAGGTTATAGGTTATAAGTTTAGGTTTAGGTTATAGGTTTAGGTTTAGGTTATAAGCTATAGGTTTAGGGAATTGAGAATAGGTTAAGGTTTAGGTTTAGAAAATCGGATTCGGGTTCGAGATCGGGTTTAGGTTTGGGTTTTCAAGTTTAGGTTTAGGTTTAGGTTAGGGAGTTGAGATTAGGATTAGGTGTAGGTTTAGGTTTAGGGATTTGAGAATACATTTAAGTTTTAGGTTTAGGTTATAGGTTATAGGTTAAGGTTTAGGTTTTAGGTTTAGTTTAAGGTTAGGTTATAGGTTATAAGTTTAGGTTATAGGTTATAGGTTAAGGTTTTAGGTCATAGGTTTTGGTTTGGGTTAAGGTTATAGGTTTAAGTTATAAGCTATAGGTTTACAGAATTGAGAATAGGTTAAGGTTTAAGTTTAGGGAATCAGGTTTGGGTTCGGGATCAGGTTTAGGTTTGAGTTTTCAATTTTAGGTTTAGGTATATGTTAGGAAGTTGAGATTAGGATTAGGTGTAGGTTTAGGTTTAGGGATTTGAGAATATATTTAGGTTTTAGGTTTAGGTTTAGGTTTAGGTTAAGGTTTAGGTTTAGGTTATAAGCTATAGGTTTAGGGAATTGAGAATAGGTTAAGGTTTAGGTTAAGGTTTTGGTTTGGGTTTAGATTTTCAAGTTTAGGTTTACGTTTAGGTTAGGGAGTTAAGATTAGGATTAGGTGTAGGTTTTGGTTTAGGGATTTGAGAATACATTTAGGTTTTAGGTTTAGGTTTAAGTTTAGGTTTAGGTTATAGGTTAAGGTTAAGGTTTTAGGCTTAGGTTAAGGTTAGGTTATAGGTTATAAGTTTAAGTTATAGGTTAAGGTTTTAGGTCATAGGTTTTGGTTTAGGTTTAGGTTAAGGTTTAGGTTTAGGTTATAAGCTATAGGTTTAGGGAATTGAGAATAGGTTAATGTTTAGGTCTAGAAAATCAAGTTGGGGTTCGGGATTGGGTTTAGGTTTGGGTTTTCAAGTTTAGGTTTAGGTTTAGGTTAGGGAGTTGGGATTAGGATTAGGTGACGGTTTAGGTTTAGGTTTAGGTTAGGGAGTTGGGATTAGGATTAGGTGACGGTTTAGGTTTAGGGATTTGAGAATACATTTAGGTTTTAGGTTTAGGTTTAGGTTTAGGTTTTAAGTTATAGGTTAAGGTTTATGTTTTAGGTTTAGGTTAAGGTTAGGTTATAGGTTAAGGTTTTAGGTCATAGGTTTTGGTTTAGGTTAAGGTTATAGGTTTAGGTTTAGGTTATAAGCTATAGGTTTAGGGAATTGAGAATAGGTTAATGTTTAGGTCTAGGAAATTGGGTTCGGGTTCGGGATTAGGTTTAGGTTTGGGTTTTCAAGTTTAAGTTTAGGTTTAGGTTAGGGAGTTGAGATTAGGATTAGGTGTAGGTTTAGGTTTAGGAATTTGAGAATACATTTAGGTTTTGGGTTTACGTTTAGGTTTAGGCTATAGGTTAAGGTTTAGGTTTTAGGTTTATGATAAGGTTAGGTTATAGGTTATAAGTTTAGGTTATAGGTTATAAGTTAAGGTTTTAGGTCATAGGTTTTGTTTTAGGTTAAGGTGACAGTTTAGGTTTTAGGTTATAGGTTAAGGTTTAGGTTAAGGTTAGGTTATAGGTTATAAGTTTAGGTTATAGGTTATAGGTTTAGGTTTTAGGTCATAGGTTTTGGTTTAGGTTAAGGTTATAGGTTATAGGTTTAGGTTTTAGGTCATAGGTTTTGGTTTAGGTTATGGTTATAAGTTTTGGGATTTGAGAATAGGTTTAGGTTAAGGTTATAGGTTAAGGTTTTAGGTCATAGGTTTTGGTTTAGGTTAAGGTTATGGGTTTAGGTTAAGGTGACGGTTTAGGTTTTAGGTTATAGGTTAAGGTTTAGGTTAAGGTTAGGTTATAGGTTATAAGTTTAGGTTATAGGTTATAGGTTTAGGTTTTAGGTCATAGGTTTTGGTTTAGGTTAAGGTTATAGGTTATAGGTTTAGGTTTTAGGTCATAGGTTTTGGTTTAGGTTATGGTTATAAGTTTTGGAATTTGAGAATAGGTTTAGGTTAAGGTTATAAGTAGAGGTTAAGGTTATAGGTTAAGGTTTAGGTTTAGGTTATAAATATAGGTTTTGAGATTTGAGAATAGGTTTAGGTTAAGGTTATAAGTATAGGTTTAGGTTATAGGTTAAGGTTTAGGTTTAGGTTATAAGTATAGCTTTTGGGATTTGAGAATAGCTTTAAGTTTAGGTTATAGGTTATAAGTGTAGGTAATTGAGAATAGGTTTAGGTTATAGGTTTAGGGTGTGGTTTATGTTAAGGGTATGGTCCTTACAAATACAGATATAAACACGGTCTATCCAAATAGTCAGGCTCCTCTAATGATATGCATAGGAAATGAACAGCTTCATCATGGTCATAACAGCGGTTCCTACCTTCCAGGGACCCCTACTCATCCGGATAGCTCCGACATACATCCGGATCTGCTCAATTAATTTTGAGAAAATACATAAACACGGCCTGTCCAAATGATCAGGTCCTTCCAATGTTGTCTATAGAAAATGGATAGCTTCATCATGGTCATAACAGCGGTTCTCACCTTTTAGGGACCCCCGCTCATTCGAATAGCTCTGACGCACATTTGAGTTTGTTCCATTAATTTCGAATAAATACATAAACACGGCCTGTCCAAATGGTTAGGCCCCTCCAATTTTGTCCATAGGAAATGGACAGCTTCATCATGGTCATAACAGCGGTTCCTACCTTATAGGGACCCCCGCTCAACATCCGGATAGCTCCGACGCACATCCGGGTCTACTCATTTAAATAAAATGAATTTTCAAGATCATTTAAATAAAATCAGGTCCAATCAACAATCTGACCTGGAGGATTCTGTTAGTATTGTTGACGGCATCTCGAACCTTGTTTAAATCTAGGTTGCAATCTATGGCCACTGATGCTATTTGTCTTTCTGTGAATTTGTCATCCACTAGTTTCTGTAAATGAAAATAAGAGGATTGATCTTAACAGTATGGTAGTCATGCACATAGACAGAAAATGCTTGCAATTAATGTTTATGAGTACTAGGTGGCCTATTAATGAAAACGATGTCTACGCCCATAATGCGCCTGTTTATGAGTACTAGGTGGCCTATTAATAAAAGAGCATTGACTTTGGAATTCATGACTAACCTTGAACTGTCACCTGGAAACATCAAAACTGTTCATCCTAACATCTCTTTTCAGCATGTCATGAAGGAAGCTAATAGAGTAGCAGATGGACTGGCCCGCTTGAGTAACGAAAACTAGCTGGATAAGGATTTTGTCCGTCTCCAGGACCTCCTGATGAAGATCAGAGGTGAAGTCTTTCTACATAAAGCATGCCTTGGTATTGTTAGAGAACCTTAATAAGGTTAACTAATTTCTTTCATATGATAGGCCCACCTAATGAGTGGATGGGCTGATTTTTGTACAAGGCTATTTTCAGGGTCGAGCCAACCTATTGGAAGGATTGGATGTTACATGAACATGATAGGTTGAAAGTAGCTTAGTGGACAATGAATTATGGTCTGATTGATTGGACTTGAAACCTTCTTAGAGAAAATAAATGAATAAATAAGTAAATAAAACTATAACATATTGATCACCACCAAACTTCATGACAAATTTGAAATTTCAAACACTTCAAATGGCATTCTTAAGAAGAAAAATTAAATAGAATAAAGAAAGAAAAACAGAACTTACAGTAGTCGCAGACTCGCCAACTTCCCCAGTTCAAGTGGGAATGAATTATTGAAGTTATTGTAGCTTATATTCCTGAAAATAAATGACTAATTATATTTAGTTATTTATCAATAGCTCACTATTGTTATTATGGTCTGTCCTACTTAATAAGTGTATGGACTGATTTTTGTACAGGTTATCCTCATGATGGAGCCAACCTATTAGAAGGTTGGATGTCATGCAAATATATAGGTTGCAAGTATTTCATTGGGTGGATAGTAACGTATGGTATAAGTGGCTGAACTTAAAATCTTCTCAAAAAGAAAAATATAAAATATAAAACCAGCACATATTAATTACTGCCAAATTCGGTGGCAAATTCAAAATTCCAGACACAACCTATGGCATTTTAAAAAAAAGTTAAGTTATTAAAATAAATAAATAATAAAGCCTATGGCATTTTTGAAGAAGAATAACTAATTAGATTTGGAAAAAAAAAACTTACAGTTGTTGCAGACTTTCTAAATTCCCCAGTTGAGGTGGGAGCGAACCAATGAAATTATTAAAGCTTATATCCTTGAAAAGAGATAAATAATTATACTTTGATATTCATCAATAGTCAAACATTGTTGTAATGGTATTGCCCACCTAATAAGAGGTTGGGGCTGATTCTTGTACAAGGGTATCCTCATGGCAAAGCCAACCAATTAGAAGGGTTGGTATCATCACAAACATGATAGGTTGGCAATAATTCAAGGGATGGATAATAACTTATGGTCTAACAAGTTTTGAACTTAAAACCTTCTAAAATAGATAAATAAATAAAACTATGCCATGTTAACCACTAACAAATTGGGTGGTAAATTCATAATTCCAAACACATCATATGGTATTTTTGAAGAAGAATGCTTTAATAAATTTTTAAAAAATAAAAATAAACAGAACTTGCAGTTGTTGCAGACTTGACAAATTCCCCACCTGTGGTGGGAGCCAATTAGCAAAGTTATTGTGGCTCATATCCCTGAAAATAAATAAATAATTATATTTTGTTATTTATTAATGAATAAACATTGTTGCTAGTCTGACCCACCTAATGAGTAGATGAGACTGATTTTTATGCAAGACTATCCTCATGGTGGACCCAATCTATTGGAAGGTTGGATGTCGCACAAACATGCTCAGTTGAAAGTAACTCACTAGGTGGAAAATGACTAATGATTCAACTAGGTTGGATGTCGCACAAACATGCTCAAAAAGCATCTTTGGCAGTTTCCTGTTTCAAGAAATTTATATCAATGGGGCAACCAACTTAAAACAGATACCACCATGTGCACCATTCCAGATCCTAGATTATTATTAGAAAATTCCATGCATTTATAGTTCAAAAGCATTCCACCTACTTCATCTTCTGAATCGCTTTCTGAACTGTCAATTAATTCTTCTTTCTTCTTTAATGCTGGGCTAGGTGAACTCTTAGGTGGCAGTGGTTTATTCGATCTGGCAGGAACCTTAGCTACAATTTTCTGCTTGCAATTACATTTGACTAGAATCAGCAATCTGGAATCCGGGATTTTTTTTTTTTTATGATTTGGAATTGTTTTTTGATGATTTGGAATCCTGGATTCTAGAATCATATAAATGATAAAATGAGTGTGGGAAAAAAAGAAATTTATCAAACTGCTTTAGTTTTTTACTGATAACTTTTTTTGTTAAAACAGATTCTGAGAAAGAAGCCGGTAACAAAGCAGGAATTAGATCAGACTCAAGATGCAGAAAGAAGACAGAGAAGAAAGAAAATTGAGGATTTCTAGTCCGATCTTAGGGGTAACATTTGGCCAACAACCACCACAATTCTAGTCACCCCTGCTTGGATGTAGAATCTGCTTTGGAACCAACTTCCCAATGGACATCTACTGGTGCAGGAACCAAACTGTAATCAAGAATCCTCTTAGTCAAGAAGAGGATGTGTATTCAAAAATGGAGTTTAAGGAGTACCTCAGAAACAAAAGAATTTTCCCAGCATGAATTATAAGGCAAGACGCCTAGCAGTCCAAACTTTCAGTTTTCCACAGCATGGGCTGTAGGCAATATAGCCTTGCAGTTAGAAATTGGTATAAAAGCTCATATCTGCTGATGCCCAGCTGATACCTATTCAAATTGCAGAAACATGATACATTTGTCCAAGGCCTGGAAGATCTTTTACATCTCTAGGTTCATAAGATGATTAACTTTGATGAATTAAGGGGTTAACATGGATACAGGAAAAATGCAACATGTGTATGGCCTTGAAGACAATAAGTACATCTTAAACAATGCTCCATGGTATGATAATTGCCTCACACATTTATATCATCTTGGATGCATTTCCTTAAAGCGTAAATATGAATAATACTAAATGGATATAGCAATCCCATAGATCTTGTACCAATCCACTGACGCATCTAGCATTACCTTCAAATCCGTGCAATCCACTCTAATACCATCCAATCTGCCCGGCCAAATAGGCCCTTATTCTACTGAGTAAACTCAGTAGGGCCCTTTCAGTTTTGAATCCCCAAATTGAGAAAATTAGGGATTTTAATCCCAAATACAGCAATTAGGGATTTGAAATCCCAAATCCCAAATTGGGAATTTCAGATCCCCATCCCCAATTCCAGATTTGATTACGGATTTCAGAACCCAGATCCCTAATCTAGTTACAATTAGGATTTCAGATCCTTGATCCCCTATATTCGTTCATGGATTAGGGATTTAAATCACACAATTAGGGATTACAAGATCCAGTTTCCAAAGCTTGGCTTAGAATCCGATAATTGGGGATTTTAAATACCCTTACCTATATTTCTGGGAGATAGCCATGAAGGCCATAGCCGGCATCTCTGCTGGTCTTCTATATCTCTTCATCTCCAAGATCCCGGCCTTACTCTTCGTCTCCATCACAACCAGCACCTCCACCTCTCTCTGTGGCAGCCATTATCATCGCAAGGAGAGGGTCTCCTGGCAGATGTTGGCGGCATGCGTGGTTTTTAGACCACCACTGATGTCATTCACCTTCAGCAACGCCGTCAGCCATCTCGATCAACACCATGTTTGATGGAGATGGCCGGTCGATGACTGACCGCTCATTCATCAGTGGTGGTGGAGACCTATTGGGCGCGAGAGATCGAGAGAGGGTTTGGGTTTTTGGGGAGGGGCGAGCGAGAGAGAGAAAGGGTTTGCATTTAGGAGACGGGTGGGCATGCGAGAGAGATACCGGAGGGATTTGGGTTTTGGGAGGGGCAAGCGCGCGGGGGACTTATAAGCCGAAATGAATTTGGGTTATAGTGTTCGGTACAATGTGGGCCCCACCATGATGTTTGTATTTCATCCATTCCATCCATCTTGTTTTCTTGATCATTTTATGATATTAGACCAAAAAAGAGTTATATTCCAATCTCAAGTGGACCACATTATAGGAAACAATGTTTAATGAATTTTGACCATTGAAACATTTTTAAGGCCTTAAAAGTTTTGGATCAAGCTGATATTTGTTTTTACCCTTCATTTGGGTCTGTGTGACCTAATCAACAGATTAGATGTCAAATAAATAGTACAGTGGGCCTCAGGAGGATTTTAATTATGGATATCCAATCAATATTGTTTTCCTACGGTGTGGTCCACCTAAGATTTATATTCCTCTCATTTTTATGGTCAAGCCCTAAAATTATCTTTAAAAATGGATGAACGATATGGAGAAAGCACATACATTATGGTGGGGTCCACAGAGCACCATCCAACCACCAGCCACGAGGCTGGTGGTAGGGGGAGTAGCCAATCCGTTCCCCTTTTAAAATTCGTTTTTAAGTCTTGTGGGGCCCGCCATGATGTATGTTATTTATCCACTCTGTCCATTCATTTTAACGGATTATTTTAACAATTGATCTAAAAAAGGAGTCAGAACGAAGCTATAAGCAGACTACATAACATATTAACAATAGAATTTTATTTTTTATTATTTCTTATGGTGTGGTCCACTTAGACCTTTGATCTACATGATTTTTTAGCTCATCCACTGAAATTATATATCAGAATTGATGGGTGGTTTAGATCACACACTTATATTCTAATGGCCCCTATGGAGCCCCTCAAGGTGGGCCATACCATCTAAAATCATGTGAAGAAATGCCTAAAACATATAAAATCACTTGGTGGGGCCCACCTGAAATTTTGATGCATATGAAACTTGGTCTGACTCCTTATCCAAGTGGGACACACATAATGGATGGGCTAGATTTGTGAACCACATAAAAATCCTCCTAAGGCCCACTGTACTGTTTATTTGACATCCAATATGTTGATTAGGTCATACAGGGCCAGATGAAGGGGAAAAATAAAAATCAGTTCGATCCAAAACTTTTATGGCCCCAAAATGTTTTTTAATGGTTACGCTCATTCAACAATGTTTCCTGGAATGTGGTCCACTTAAGATTTGGATATATCTCATTTTTTGTCTCATACCGTAAGATGATCTTTAAAAATAGATAGACGACATGGATTAAACATATACATCATGGTAGGGCTCACAAAAGTTTTAGATTAAGCTGATATTTTTTTTTTTCACTTCATCCAATTTTTTACACCTAATCAATAGGTTAGATGTCAAATAACCATTACAGTGGGCCCTAGGAGGTTTTTAACTAGTGGACATTCAATCAAAAAAATAAATTCCATGGTGTGGTCCACTCGAGATTTAGATCTATCTCATTTTCGGGATTAAGACATAAAATTATCTTTTAAAATGGATGGACGACATGAATAAAACACACACATCATGGTGGGGTCCACATTGCACCGACTACTAGCAACCTGGCTAGTAGTAGCATAACTAGCCAAACCACGTCCGCTTCTGGATGGAAGCGGATTGCGTATAGAGTAACTTGGTACCCTAAGCATACCGAATAAATCTTGTGGGGCCCACCATGATTTATTCACTATCCCACTCTTTTCTATGGTGGGTCCACTTGAACTTTGGATCTGCCCTGTCAGTTAGATGTACCATTCCACGGTGGGCCACGAGCTTAAAAATAAAGTCAATCCAGGACTTGAGTGGGCCACACCACTTACTATAGTTGAGAGGGTTACCCTCCCATTAAAACATTCATAATCATTTATTAGGCCCACCTAGATGTGCTTCATAGATCTAACCCATTCATTATGTGTGTCCCACTTGGATGAGGAGTCAGACCAAGTTTCATACACATCCAAAACTCATGTGGGCCCCACCAAATGCTTTTATATATTTTAGGGATGTCTTCACATAGTTTTAGATGCTATGGCCCACCTGAGTTTTGTATATGACTGATTTTTGGACTTAAAGGGGACACATCAAATGCAAGGTGTTGATGTTCTCAGGCCATATATACAGTTTCGAGCCAAACGGATAGTGGGAACCTTATGATCTTATGTACCGGATGACTTTCAGGCCTCTTTAAAGTGAACGACTTGATTTTCTAGGATATCTGATGTGTAAATCCTTCGATCTTGGTCCCTTGGGGTCTGTCCCTTGCCTTTGGTGTCGTCAGAGTGTTAAATCCATGCTTTAAGCATCCTTTCCAGTCCTATGCTTGTGAATACACCTTGCATCACAAACACGATTAAATAGGGCATTAAACAGTATCATGTTCGTAAAAATAAGTAATAACTGGGGTCTAATATGCAATATTCGACCCTCAACAGGGGGCCATATAAAGTTTTGGATCAATTTGATATTTTTTTCCCTTCATCTGGGCCTATATGACCTAATCAACAGATTGGATGTCAAATAAAAAGTATAGTGGGCCTTAGGAGGGTTTTAATGGTGGATATCCAATCACTATTGTTTTCATGTGGTGTGGTCCTCTTGGGCCTTCAATAATAAGTACAATGGAGAAAGGTTTCCTTAAAACATTCATAAGCCTGCCTAAATGTGATTCACATATCCAACTCACTCATTATGTGTGTCCC
Organism: Magnolia kwangsiensis; assembly: GCA_037074715.1. Lineage (NCBI taxonomy): Eukaryota > Viridiplantae > Streptophyta > Magnoliopsida > Magnoliales > Magnoliaceae > Magnolia > Magnolia kwangsiensis. The sequence continues at coordinate 108,387,718 of CM073581.1, forward strand.
ACTTGGATGAGGGGTCAGACCAAGTTTCAACCGCATCCAAAACTCATGTGGGCCCCACCAAGTGCTTTTATATTTTTTAGGATATCTTCATATAGTTTTAAATGGTATGGCCCACTTGAGTTTCGTTTACCGATAACTTTTGAGATATCTCATAACCTAAAGGGAACACATCAAATCCACGGTATTGATGTTCGACACACATCATGATGGGGCCCACAAAACTTACTAACATCAATTCTTAGGTTCTCACGAGGTCAGTAAGTTGGGTCACAATTTTAACCAGAATATTTGGCCCATTTTACATGTCTGGTCCATTCACTCTATTTTATTGATCAATACTCTCAATTTGACTAGTTACTCGCCTCAATCAGGCTACATATGAGAAAGATATTGGGCATACAAGATTGATCAACAATTTCAGTGAAATTTGATTTAAAAATCTGAAGTTATTTACTCTTCAATTTGAACTGATTAGATTGTCCAAAAATGATTAAAGGTTCAATTAGTGGATGTGCCTAATAATTTAGTAATTTTATTTTTCATAAATAAATTTAACAATTTTTTTCAAAATGTATAATTTTTTCTCTTTTAACTAAATATCATTTTTATTATAAAATATTTTTAAAATATTTAAAATACAAATTTTGAATTTTTATTTTCAAAATCTCAAAAATTTCAAAATGCAGATTTTTTTTCTTCAAAAGCATTATTTTGTTCTCAAATTTTTTCTTAAACATAGTTAAAATTTCTAAACTTTTCAATATTCTTTTTCATGTGATATTACAAATCATTTACATATTACCTTTTAATTATACACACACACACACACACACACACACACACACACACACACACACACACACACACAAACACATTTTTACTGGCAAAATTTTTTAAAAATTAAAACATTTTTACATTATTATCCGATCCAAAAATGGGTTGGAGAAACATAGCGGTGGCAAGGATATACAACACATTATCAAAATCTCACTTATATTATCTAACTTTTCAATTTTTCTTGTCAAAATACAAAATTTAGTTTTCTTTTTTAAAAAATATATATTTTTACAATTTGTCAATTTTTTCACAATTTTATTTAATTTTTTAAATTTTCTTTTTCAAAATATCATTTTTTAAATCTCACTTTTCTTATATAACTTTTTAATTTATCTTGTCAAAATACAAAATCTAGTTTTCTTTTTTAAAAAATATATATTTTTACAATTTGTCAATTTTTTCACAAATTTGTTTAATTTTTTAAATTTTCTTTTTCAAAATATTATTTTTTTAAATCTCACTTTTGTTATATAACTTTTTAATTTATCTTGTCAAAATACAAAATCTAGTTTTCTTCTTTAAAATATATATATTTTTACACAATTTTGTTTAATTTTTAAAATTTTCTTTTTCAAAATATCATTTTTTAAATCTCACTTTTGTTATATAACTTTTAACTTTTTCTTGTCAAAATACAAAATCTTGTTTTGTTTTTTAAAAAATATATATTTTTTATAATTTTTTAATTTTTTCAAAATTTTGTTTAATTTTTAAAATTTTCTTTTTCAAAATATCATTTTTTTATTGATTTTTTTTTTCAAAATTATCAACATTATTCGAAGTTCTTAATTTTTTTTTCAAAATCTAGATTTTTATAAAATTACAGGTTTTTTTTTTCAAAATTTAATTTTTTCTTAAACATTGTTAATTATTTTTCTAAGCTTCTCCACTATTTTTTTTGCAAAATTCATAATTTTTTTGAACTTCTTAATTTTTGACCTGAGCGTTAGAGACGGCCTAGGACTGTCTCTAATAGAGACGGTCTTTGATAGTCTCTAACAGAGACGGTCTTTGACAGTCTCTAATAGAGAAGGTCTTTCACAGGGTTATAAGATGGTTTAGGACCATCTCTAATAGAGACGGTCATTGACAGTCTCTAATAGATACGGTCTTTGACAGGGCTATAAGACGGCTAATAGAGACGGTCCTTGACAGTCTCAGATTACAAGTAAAAGACGACCAATGACCGTCTCAAATGGCCGCATATAAGACGGTCAACGACTGTCCTAAACGATTTGTGGACGTTGAAATTTTTAAGACAACATTAAGGACGGTCAGGGGCATGTTAGAGACAATTTATGACCGTCTTTAAAGAGACTCTAAACCAAGCAATTTTAGAGACGGTCTAGGACCGTCTCAAAATCCATAATTTTTTTCCATTTTTCACGTAGTAACTAACCATTCATACAACCCCTCCTTGGTTTTAAAACTTGTCTTCCACTGATCACCTGATCATATTTAGATTTGATAGTAGTCACTCCTTAAATCCAATTTTAAAAAATCATTTTATATCCTTAAGCATGTCCATCATATCATCCAGTCATGGTATGGAAAACCTATACTTTATGGTAATCTTGTTGATCGCCCGCCCATTGATACACATACGTCAAGTCCCATCTTTCTTATGAGTTAATAGGGCCGAAGCGGCACATGAGCTCATGCTTTCTTGAATTAGATATTTACGGATCAATTCCTCCACTTGTCCTTACAGAATATCAATCCTTCATACTCATATAATAGGGATGACGATTGGGTAAGCTAAACCCTAGGACAAAGTCATTATGGTGTTAAATGTATCACATGAGAGGCAATCCATCGGAAAGGTCGTTGGGTCAAAGTTCTTTGAATTCATATCATAAGGGTTCTAGTTTCTCGGGAATGATGATAAGCTCAATTTATTTCCCTTTTATAATTAATGCATAGACTTGTCATGTCTCTTTAGATTCCTCCACAAAGTCTCGTATGCTTAGGAGAGAATGCCCATCCACTTTAGAGGTTTCAAGTGGACCTCTAGGTACATATGTGCTAGTATGGTTTTTTGGTCATTCTTAATGAAAACATACATATTATCTCGTCATTTATGAGTGGCGTCATGATCTAATTGTCACTGTCAATCGAGTAACATGTCACAGGCCTCCATGTTAACAACATCGCATACGACTTGGTCTTTATAATGTTTGCCAATTGAAAGAGATATTATGCATTGTTCAATTACCTTCGTCGCGTTAACTTTCTTAATCCTGTCGATCGTATATAAGGAGGGATGATGCTTAATTTTCAGTTGTAATTTCTCCACAATGACCCTGGAGATGATGTTCTCGCTGCTCTCACTGTCGATGATCATATCATAGACTTTTTGATTCATCGTACACCTAGTTTGGAAGATGTTATGTCATTGTGAGTGTACCTCATTCCTTGGTGTATATAATAACTTCCTTACGATTAGCGACTCCCCATAATCATGCTGAACCCAATATGTTTCATCAACTTCATCATCCACGGTGTGCTCCAATTCATCATCTTCTGGGTCTTCCTCTGTCTTCTTACTGCCACCATAATTAATGACAAGGTTTGCCACTTATTGCTAAGGGCAAGTGTTTGATAGCTGACTTGGTTGGCGACATCGATAGCAGCAGTCAAGCCCTGGCTGACTATAGGGGTTCAGGATCGTACTCGAATTGATGATAGTAGTCGAGCCCCCTTTAGGGTTGAACTTGGCCTCTCCCGACTCTCAATTTGCAGGTGTAGGAGATTAAGGGCGCTTGCGTGGTCAGCTTGACTGCTTCATTCATTGTCTAAATGAGTTGTATCTGAACCAATTTTAGATCATAAAACACAATTCATCATTGAATTGGGCGACTTATTGAGATTCATTTTTAATCAAATCATTTTGTGCTGCCAAGTGGTAGAGTTCTTTAGCATAATCTCTCATCGACCGACTATCCTAAAGATAATTTTGGTATTGTTAGAATAATACCTGATTGTAATCATTGGGAAGAAATTGCGCGCACAACAACTATTTCATTCACTAATATGTACGGATTTGTGCTTTCATTTGTCTCAATCGTGCAAGCTAAAGTTGCTCCCAGTAAGCTGAAGCTCCGCCCTTTGACTTTTAAATTACAAGTTTATTCTTCTTCTCTTCAACGATATCCATATAGTCAAAGAAACGTTTGACTTCGAGCAGCCAATCGAGGAAGTCTTTGATGTAGAGTTGGTCGTTGAAGATAGGGAGATCGACTTTCATCTTAAAGTCTCGATCCATCTGATCTACACGATCACTGCCCCGTTTGGGATGTTGGAGGATCATGTCATCGATCTCCTCATTGCTAAATCCCACTTCCTCAAGTGTGAATCTACGATTCACCATTGACATCACCCTGTGATAAGTGCGAGATTACGAATTTCAATGCCAATTGGAGGTGGATCATTGCCACGAACATGGAGTTTCCTTATAGCCTTCGTCATATGATTGATTACAACCTGTAGTCCTTGCATGACTTATCGATTTTCTCGTTGCACCATTTCAAAAGTCATCGTTGTTAAAAAACTTCCCTAAAGTATTATTGTCCATGAGAATGTGGCCCACCCCGTTTTTAGAAGCCATAGATCCAAGGTGAATGCCTCACTCTAATAGCAATTGACATAGGGGAGGAAATGATGAGGTCAATCACCATCTTCCTCGATCAATAAATACCTTGAATCCACAAGGCACTCTTGAATCTACAAGAGATTTCTCTAATTCACGAGAGAAAATAAGTTCCTTACAGATTTCTTTTTTCTTTTTTCTTTTTAAAAAAATGAGTTTATCATCATAACCTTAAACAAACTCTAAAACCATAATCAAATAAAGAAAGAAATTCTGAAAATCACAAAAATTTTCTGCATATGTTGACCCGTTGTCGACCGATATTCGAATTAATATGTCGAAATGGCTGTCTAAGGATTAAAACGTGAAATTATGTGATTTTCGACTTGTTGATCTGATATGTTAACCCGTCTATTTGGATTTTGACTGGTCAACCAAGCCTATCACCCGTCGAAATAGACAAAAAACGTCTAGTAAAAGTTCTAGAATTTCTAATAATTCCGGTGGAATTTCGACGTGCCGACTACAATGGTAAACCGGTCTAAGTATGTTGAGTGTGATCAATTCTTCTGGCTTCTTTTCTTTTGTCTATCTTAATCATAAACAAATCCACGACCTGTTTTGCATCACATAGTCACACGTGTCATTTTTCTGTATGATCGAGCGTGGACACTATGGTTCAGTGCTCTAGATTGTTGGTGTGATTGGGATCACCAAAGGTGCAAATGGGTCCTGTGGACTGATGAGTCCTTGGACTCAACTCAACAATAAGTAGGTCAGGGTCTAAAAGTTTAACTTGAATTATTGTGTACTGGGTCTAATCTTAAATGGGTTGATTTGAACCATCTTAAAATGGACCTGACACTTACCTGACCGGGGCAAGGTCCAAACCCATCCCCAGTAGAAGTAGTTAAAATTTAAGTGTTGGGTTAGTTAATTAAACCAACTAAGATAAATGGTAGACTAGAAATTGATGGATAAGATTGATCGAATAATACTCAATCTATCCTGAATTGAAAATTCAAATAGAAATGGCAGAAATTAAGTTTAAATACATTTTGGCCCACGCAGATGTAGACCTGACCCATTCATTTGCTAATTTTTATTTTGCTCGAACTTGATTTGAATTTTAATGAGTTGGGTTTATGGAAAAAAATATACCAAATCACCAAATGGGTTGAGGGGTCTTTGGGTTTTGAACATTCGGAGTCTATTTATAGCTTTATTTATAATCATTTCCTACTTACAAAGGACCAAGAAAACAACAACTCCACCCACTAAAAGTTCTTTGGAGAAAATGGCTAAAGATTAGATGGCTCGGGCCTTTACATGGAGACTCCTGAGACAAGATCCGACCATGATGAGGCCCATCAGATCGATAAGTGGTTAATCACCGTGCAAAAACTCGAGGTCCTATGATTAGGGTACATATTTTAGAGTACAAGCAAACTGGATGATCCCATCCGTTTGATTAGTACTTCAATGCGATGGTAGAAAATGAGAATACTTAACTATCATACATTCAAAAAAGGATATTACAGAAAAATGATGGATAGAATTTTCTAATGGGTGTGATTTTTTAAACATGATGCATTCATCATGGTCCATTAAATGGAAGGCTGTGATGAACACATCTCCATGTCCTGTTGCTACAGATCAATTATTCATAAGGGCCTAAATCATGAACATTTCTGTCATTTGTATAATAAATATTTTGTAGGCACTGTAGAAAGTCATAGATAATTCTTAATAAAGTTGGAAGGATATAAATAGTGTGGAGATTTTTAAAATATTTTGAAATTCGTCAAAAGGTTTTGTGGCGAAATTAATATAGATTCTTTTAGATTAATGCAAGAGTATTTTTATATATCGATGGCTTGTTTGGATACCATCAAATAAGTTATCTTTTCTCCTTACAGCAGTAGATAAGTAACTTATTTGAGATTAGTAAGTTTGGTTTAAAATAAATTATAAGTAACTTTTTAACTTAAAATTACTTAATCACTTTAACTTAATAATCAGAAACCAAGGTAAGTAATTACTTGAGGCACAAGTAGCTTATCTTAAGTAACTTAAGATCCAAACGCCTCCTGAATGATCGCCACATAACATTATCTTAGCCATCAATGTATCCATCAATGTAGTGTATCATGTAAGTTTTTCAAGTTTATGTAAGGATATGAGTCCTCATTTGTAATAAACCATAGAGGGTTGTAAGCTTTAAAGCACTAGAGAAATAGAACCATTTTCCTTCCCAGGTGTCTTCTTCATATTTTTGTTGGGTTTAATGCAACTCCTTCAAGATGAGGTTGTGAGCCAAGTGCTGCACAACCTAGACTTACGAGAAGCTTTTGGTCCTTGACATTGTGTGATGCTGGGAAGGGTGTGAAGGGATAAAGAGGAGATCATTGTCTTCCTCAAGTGAATAAGACCTTGAATTTACAAGGCGTAACAGCTCTCGAATCTATAAGTGTTAAGAAAATTAAAAAAATATTTTAATGAAATCTGTCTCTCAAACAAGATTATATGGCTTTAAATAATAAAACACAATTTTAATTAAGAGTCTTAATGCAAATAAACTGAAATTTTTCTAAAATAGTAAAACTTACTAAAAGTAAAAAAAAGTTCTAATTTAACTATACAGGATGATTCCTAACATGATAAGAAGCAAATCCTAAAAACACACCAAATACTAAAACTTTAAAATATAAAGTTACGTCCAACCTAAAACTTATTAAAATAGTAATTTTTTAAAAAAAAATGGGAGATTTGAGTAGAAATGAGTTATTTACTCGTGCAACGGAGCGACGCGACATGCTTACAGGCATCGGTTGGCCTCAAAACAAAATTTCAATCGAAATTTATAGGTAATGCATCCCATAATTTATTATGGATTAAAAGTTATGGTTGATTATAGTATGTGCTTTAAATGATAATTTTTCTCAATCTGAAATAAATTTCTCTAATTCGGATGTGCCTGGGGCTTAGTTATAGCTAGGGGTGTACATTGAGTCAAACCGAGTTGAGTTGTCGGCTCGGCCACTAGCTGACCTCAACTCAGCTCAGTCCTCAAACCTAATTGGCTAGCTCGGCTCGGTTTAGTCAGCAGCTCTGGCAGAGTTTGAGCCAAGATCGAGTCGAGTTTGTCATTGAGGCATTTCCATAAATACCTGGACTGCACCTTCAAAATCCCTCTGTATGTGAAACAGAAGCAATGGTTTTACAGGTATTTTATCAAACACACTCTAAGCAACATAAAAAATCAAGAATAACCAAGAAAAAAAAAAAGGTATTTGTTTCATGTACATACCTTCCTTGCCATCAGCCAAACTTCGTTGAGTCATTTTATCAAACACTTGGTGAGCAACATCAATGGCAAAGTAACCGAGTCACCGAACTGAATCGATCTAAGTTTGATTCGAGCTGGATTTGATCCGAGTCGAGTTAAGCTGGGGCCTGCTCGAACTCGGCTCAAACTCATTTTCAAGCTCAAAAAATCAGCTCAAACTCAATTTCAAACTGAGTCGAATTGAGCTTTTTCAAGTTGAGTCAAGCTAGCCCGGTACGTATACACCCCTAGTTACAACATGCTCCACATAAGGTTGGGCCCATGTCTAATAGATCACATCCGCTTCTTTTTTAATTTTTTTTTGGTCCATCTAGTTTAGGAATAAGTTTGCGGCCGCTATACATCAATGTGATGCAGAGATAGCTTTAATGGATTTTTGGCTCCATGGTGTCACGTACTATGTCATATACTTTCCGCCTTAAGTGTTTAAGATTGACTTTCGTACGTGCATTCCCTTGTCAAATCAATGGGTAGTTTACGCCTTATCATATCTGTTCAACATCCAATCAATCACAGTGGCTGTCTCCGCTGGAAGGATCACCTAATATAAAAACTACCCAAATATTTTTTATTATATCAGTGGTTATGAATTATTTTTTTTCTATGGTGTGGTCCACCCAATGAGTGTTTGAACTGATTGGATGGGCATGCACATCACAAGTTAGAACTAATTTACTGATTAGACCATAATTTGTCATCAGCACTGGTTGAACCCTAGCATCGAGGGCTGCACTTGAATCTGATCAACCCAATTTGAACTTGGATTGAGCGAATTCAGATCAGGTTCGATTGAGCTGGCTCAAGTATAGGTGTTGGGTTTGGGTTGGGCACCTTAGGTTAGAATTGGATCAAGTTAGGTGCACTTGAGGTTGAGTTGGTGGACCCTCAACCTGCCCCAGTAGCATCTCTCACACATATATCAAAGACGAAAATAAAATAAAGTTGAGCCTACTCTCTTAAAAAAGTGATAATGTGTAGAAGTTTATATAATGTATAACTGTATATATCATCCCTGACAACCGGTAAAGATACATACCCATAATAGATCCAGACAGTCCAATCAAATGGGCCACCCATTCACTACAGCATAGCCCAAAAGTTACACCAACAAAATGATTACTTCTTGGTTGATTGCTGTCCACAAGTTTTGCTAAAATCCAAAGAGCATCAAATCTTTGTGGCATTTGATTGGGTCTACCAATGAGGTGGATGGCACAGATGATACATCCTTTTTTTGTATATATTTTATTACATGGAAGGTCTTTCTCGTGACAAAGATATATCCTGGAATATGCTACAAGTGGGATAGGCTTCCATCTTAGCCATCATCCTCACTTGTGGCGCGAATGTACAGCCATCTAGACCATACAAAATTTTGGGCCCCACTAAATCAATATTGAATAAGTGATCCTAACCACTCATTGAGTGGCTATCAAATGGATGGTTAAAATTAAAATAGTCAGCGATTGAAAATTCAGATGGTGAATATTGTCTTCTCAGCATAATTTTCCGATCATGCTCTATACCACAGTTGGATCAATGACTTGGATGATTTTGGAGAGCCGTACAAATATGCCATGTGACGGTTGAAGAGTGACTATCATTTTACAAATGGTGCTAAACTAACACACTCATCTAAAGAGTACAAATTTGCTGCCTTGAACTGGCCACGCGGGGAAGATGTTAGCTAAATTCTTAGGAAGCGGATTGTGTCCTGCCCCTGCCGGACTGAAATGGGTCCATGCAGGGGTTATGTAGAGTCCACCGTGAAGTATGGATTTTATCCAAGCCATTCATCCATTTTTCCATTTCATTTTAGGCTCGAAGCCCAAAAAATGAGGTAGATCCAACGGTCATGTAAGACCACACGATGGAAGCAGTGGTCATAATGACGTCCTATCGTTGAAACCTTCCCAGGGCCTACCGTGAATTTTATTTGCCATCCAACCTATTCATAAGATCATATACACGTAGATTAAGGGAAAATAAAAACTTCAGCGTGATCAAAGATTCTGTGTCCGAAGAAGTTTTTAATGGTAGGCGTTCAATCTCCAATGTGTGGTCCACTTGAACCTGCGATCTGCCTCATTTTTGGGCTCATGCCCTAAATTATGTGGAAAATAGATTAACTGCGTGGATAAAACCCATTCATCACGGTGGGCCTCACATAGCACCTGCCTGGACCGATTCCCTCCAAACGGGGGCAGGACGCAATCCACTTCCAAATTTCGAGCCGCTGAGTACTATGGTGATAGTTCACCACCATTTTGGAAATGGTGTTGGCTCATAACCACATGCTTCTTATATGGAATCAATACGGTCTGTCAGGGCCTATTCGATAGTCCAAATCCGTACACCGCCAAGATGATTTTAACTTTTGATTTTGCCATCGTATTTAGAACCATCCATTTAGCAGTCAAGAATTGGATAATCAAGAATTTCGATCTGTTTTATATTCTCGTCATCATCCATCCACGCTGGGGCCCACGAATTGATCGATCTGGATCATGGTAAATCTATGCCACGTGTGCTGTAGATGAGTCACCACCATTTAAAAAATGGTAACGAACATCACTGTGGTCACATCCATCCCTACGCTGGGCCACGCCGGCAACAACGTTGGAAGCCTCAAATGGAATAATGAGCGCACGAGTAGGGATTGATTGCCCTTTTTACTCCTGGAAATAAGGGTATTTTCGTCACACTGACAAGATTTCAGTGGCACTTTGGTAATTCCTGTCGCATTCCATGTTCAAATTGAACTCAAGAACCCTATTAGAGTCGGTTGGTGACCGGTACAGGTTTTTCAACACACGTATCAAGTTCTCACGTGTGCTGCGTGTGGCTACCTAACTATGAGTTAAAAATCCATCTATAATACACACGAAGGCGCCTGGGCATGATCCGATTACTTCATCAGGTGGGACACACTGATTACATCTTCCATCGCAAATATCGGACGGTTCCCTCAGGTGGGCACAATTTTCAAAACAATCCAACGGTTAAAACAAAGTTCGTCATCTAGCCGTCCATTTGCTTCGAACAATGGGACCAACCTGGAGGGTGAAACGCCCTGATGTTCAGGGACAAAGATCTGAACAGTGTGTCCCTCCTGATAAAAAGATCAGATCACAAACGCGTTGCCATGTTTGAACATGTGCTCGCGTGTGGGTGGGGAGGTCAGTACATGCGTGTGGCCCTAGCAAACCTTGATATGATGTCATTTAAAGGCCATTCGTCAAGATTGAGATGTGGAGTTTGGTCGTCCTCCATTCAATAAAAATCAAAGCATGACTCTATTTTACCCAGTCAGACAAAACACCTCTCCACAGTCATCCCCACGTGCAAGCCCACGTGCCAATTTTCCACGTGCGATATCTCAGCCACTCGTGACGCAGGCACCACAAGGGAAGAGAGAAGGAGGCTTTCAAATGACGTGGCTAGATTTGATTGGTGAGACTGTAAACTGTCCGATAAGGCCTCGGGCGATCTGGGAAACGGATTGGCTATTCCACCGGCCACTAGCCACCACTAGCCCAGTGGCTAGTGGTCGGTGCTCTGCAGGCCCCACTATGAAGTATGTATTTTTTCCGTGCCGTTCATTCATTTCAGAGCTTGATCCCAAAAATGAGAGGGATATAAATCTCATGTGGACCACACCACAGGAAAACAATTTTGATTGGATATCCACCATTAAAATCCTCCTAAGGCCCACTGTACTGTTTATTTGACATCCAATCTATTGATTAGGTCGTAAAGACCTAGATGAAGGGATAAAGCAAAGATCAGCTTGATCCAAAACTTTTATGACCCCCAAAAAAGTTTTTAATGGTCAACATTCAATCAACACTGTTTCAACTGTTTCCTGTAATGTGGTCCACTTGAGATTGATATATATTTCATTTTTGGAGTCATACAATACAATTATCTAGAAAAATAGATGGACGGCATGGATGAAAGACATACATCATGGTGGGGCCCATATAGCACCGACCACTAGACATTGGCTAGTGGCAGGGGGATTAGCCAATCCGTTCTCGGCGATCTGGGAGCGGATTAGGTGAGGCACAGCACGGCTTAGTGGGTGAGAGGGCCCACTTTGATATATGTGTTGTATATCCAAGCCCATCCCTCAGTTTCTCCAGCTCATTTTTGGGGCTTGGTCCAAAATAAAGGAAGCAGATTGAGATACGGCCCCTAAACTTGGCCAGAGGTCCAGGCCTGGGCTTGAAATCTAAGCTCCATATCTGGGCAAGATTGAGCGCAGGCTAATGATGAAGAAACCGGTCCAACCATCAAGCACAAGCCACTGTTAAAGAAAAGGACTGAACTTTTTAAAGACTCCCGTTAATGATTGGGATTTAATACATGTTTGGTTTAAAGGCACACTTAGATTAGGGTATACGATTCAATAATTAAAATCATTTATATGATAAGATTCGGTATGGATGAATGGTATGATACTTCTAAAATTCACTGACTCGAAACTGAAACTCAGCTGAGTCAACTCGACTCACCAAAGATTATGTTGGTATGATAGGATTACCACACAGCATAACACTTTGAGCCTATGATGTGAGGCCCATGCTTTTCAAAGTAGTTAAAGCAGTTAATGACTGGGCCATCTGTTCAAACACATGATGGGACTAAAATGGATCGGCTCAATCCCAGCCAGAAGTATGAATGTCTGTTGCAAGTCCGATCCCTGCGCATTCATCCACTTCTATGCAAGATCCAGGCTGTTCATTGTATGTGCTGACCATATATATGTAGCATGGCCCAAAAACTAGGCCCAGACCTACCACTAATGGGCTTGAATCTTTGGCTTGGGCCTTTTTGCCTAGTATTACAGGCCAGACCCAAACGGATTTCCAGTTCTGAAACAGGGGGCCATGTTCGCTAATCTAATAATAATAATAATCTGCAATTTACCTTCCACTGGAACATTGATATTCGAATCGCCCATCCAATCAGTGCTGGGATGTGATGAACATGCCTGCTGTTTTAGTTTTAATAAAACTCAGGATTCACTGATCAACTTTTCAGAGCTGTCCATCCTTCGATTCATCTTTCAATCCATCTACCCATCGGCATCCGCATCTGCTGGCTGATGATTCATCAGTGGATTTCCTAAATTGGTTGATCGATGGATTCATCAGTCAATTGATCCACGTCTGTCAATGGACCTAAACAAGCGATCAAATCTCAATTTAGTCAGACCATGCCTGTTTCTGAGTTCCATACCTTAGTTACTGATTAGTCATGTATCAATTTGATTTCTTAGGCCAAAGAACAAACAGAAGCCTTCTTGAAGGAAGCTATTCTAGAACAGACACAACTATTACTACTTCAAGAAAGGTTTCAGGAAATGTTGATAGTAAACCCCTTCCTGGGAGTCAGATGACTATTCAAACCATCCACTATTTCATGAAGCCCTCTCTATCTTTCCTGCAGACAAGTCATAGGGTTTCCACACTTGAAGAAAAAAAACCCATTCAGTACTGGATGTAGCTTTTCACTTGGGCAGTAGATTCTTCTTTTTAATCAATAAAAAACCCTACCCAAACTGTACAAGCTTCTTCCCAAAGCATTGTTTGATCTTTTATTAGAATCCTCTTGACTTGAACTGGGACTGAGAAGATGTTGAATCACCACTTAGCAGGGTTTACTAGGACTGGGGTCTCTCAAACCATCATATGATATGAGGTGTTTGGAAATGGTTGAAGTAATTGTCGATTAGACCCCTTTTGGATCTTACTTGCTTAATATAAGTTACTTATACCACAAGTAATTTATCTTAGTTTCTACTTATTAAGAAGGTAAGTATGTTTGTTAAACAACCTACTTATCAGCTTCTCCTCTATTTTTGTCTCTCCTATGCCTCTCTTCAGCAACTTATGAAAAGTAGAAAAGCTATGAAAAAAAAAATTAACTGAAGTGATGAAGTAAGTAAAAAAAGTTACTTATAACTAATCATAAACCAAGCTTACTTATCTGAAATAAGTTACTTATAAGTAGAAGATGTAACTTATTTGGTGGTATCCAAAAGGGCCCTTAGTGACATACGAAATAGCTAATAAGATAAATTTACCAATGCTCCTCCAATCTGTCGCAGAACAATACTTTAACTGATAAAATACCAATTGGCAGTTTGTTCAGGGTTCCAAACTCAATGGTGGCATCTAAACATGTGTAAAAATGTGGAGATAACCCTTGGGGATATGGTAATACATCAGCCCATTCCCATTTTGGGTAGAACAAATCTACTAGTACTGTCTACATAAGCAAATTGTTGGTAAGACTCCAAAATGGCATTTTACCTCAACCCAACAAACTGCCAGGTTCACTTGGTGGGCCGGGAATGCCTGACTTGTCCATTTGTCCGGTAAACTATTCAGGGAACTTCCAACTACAAATACAAAACTGATTGGAGTGATGAAATCTCTATGGAATAAATCAACTTCACCATCTCAAGACCTTGACACTTTCACCAGAGGCGTCTTACTTTGGTTCTTTCAACACATCTATAGGAGTTGATTGAGATCTCTCTTTCCAACCCGGCAACCAGTGACATCTTTGGTTCTTTCGACAAAACAAACACACCTAGTGACAAGTTTAGGTGTGATTTTGGGAACTGAAGCTTGGGTGGTCAATGAAGTAAATATGGACAGATTTGGGTTGGGATTTCGGGAACAAGTATGGCTGTTTGCATGTAGTCAGGTTGAAACAGGACATGGAGTGGAGGATGTTTTTGGAGGTAATTTTGGTGTTGGTTTAATTTTTTCAGTGGGGATTAAGGGCTGCCTAGTCTTTATGTTGGGAGTTTAGAGGACTATGGGATTTAGAATCTGGGTTCAAGGACTTGTGGGTGTACGGTTGAGGATTAGGTTAAAACCAGGGCTGCAGTTTGGAGTTTTTGTATACGGAATACAGGGTAAAATTGGGCTGAGATTAGAATTGGCAGCTGGAATTAGGGTTTAAGTTGGTACTTAGTGGGTAATGAGGGAAAGAACACACAGATGGTTTGACCATGTGCAACGGAGACTAAGAAAGCAAGTAATACAGGTTAGGAGTGAGCTACTTCGAGTTGAAGGCTCCAGCAGCAGAGGGGAAGTCCCAACAGGACATGGGTGGAGGAAGTAAGAAAAGATCCAATGACATATGCTTTAACTGAGGATATGATTCTTGATGGGGTGGAATGGTGGAAAAGGAATTGTGTAGCCAGCCCCAATTAGTTGGGATAAGACTTAGATGATGATGAATTCATGGACATAAAGGGCAGCAGTTGGTAGTAGGGAAAAGTAATAAGAGCTGGTGTTGATTCTGGTGGTGAGTGTTGATGTGGGAAGAAAAGTTTGGATTAGGGTCAGGAGTGTTGGAGGTAGGTTTTGGTGCGTGCATGCAGGCACACATTTACAATTCCAATTCAAGAAGAGCATGGGGTCATACCTTTTCATAAATTTTCGGTGTGGTCAAGGTTCCAATCTGAGAAGAGCATGGGGGGATGTACCTTTTCATAAATTTACAGCGTCTAATAACTAGGCCAGATCGTATCTCTCTTTTGATTTCTCCAGATTTCATTCAATTCACACACAAAAGGAATTTGGAAGCAATGGAGATAAAAGAAAATACAGGAACATAGGCTTGTGTAGTATGGTCAGAAGATGAATGGACTGAGGGAGTCTCACCATTTAGAAGACACATTTCTAGGTTCTCTTCCATCTCAGGAAGCAATGTAAATAAATTTCATTCAATCGAATTGTCTATGCCATACGTATGGTTATACATATGCCTTGCATTCAAAAACCCCAATTAATTTATTTTTTTTCAAAAGCCTCAGCTTAATTCCCTTTAGTCCAACACTTTCTTTCCTAAAACGTCTCAATGGATCGTATAAAGACTTGTACCAAAGAATGAAAACAAATAAAGAAAGTTAAAGAGTAGACATCCTCTCAAACACCCCATGTACCAAGCATATGACCCTAAGGACTGTATGGGGTGTACACATCCCCCTTTTTATTTAGAAAGTTCACATATTCGTTCTAGAAAAGGCATCTAGCTGGACTGTGAGCCGCACAGTCCAAATTGGTTCGATTGGATTTGTTGGCCCATTGTCCAACTGGATGAAATCTGTGGGTCTTGAGCCTCATTGGTTAGCAGCGGTGTCCACTTTGGACACCTTTTGGATGATTGATTGGTCCTACATCACTCCGAATCCTCAAATACCATCTATGCCGTGAAGGTGATTCATTTGAAGCCGAATAAGTTTGGAAAGCATAGACGGAATGTACAGCTTGACAAAAGTGGATGCAGACTGAGCTGTTTTCATCGCAGTTCTAATCGAATATCTTCTTTTAGGGTGTGTTTGGTTGCAGTATCACGAAATTTTGCCCGAAATTAGACTGATTAACTTCATGATAACTGGTGCAACCAAACACACCGACGGTCACAGACAAAACAAGATGTTTAGCCTCAAGTCATGTCCCTTAGCTGGTTGTAGAGAAAGGAAAATTCTCCACCTTTCCTCCACCTCCTCCTTTTGTGAAAGGCAAGGCAATTCTCCACAATTTCAGCCTAATCTCTCTAACCGATCCTGAAGCCTCGCAGAATACCTCTAACATGAATGGGACCAAACCTGTCAACCACAATGGTCGACTAGTTGAACTATGTTGAGTGTGGTCGATCCTTATTGGCTTGTTTTATTCGATCCATCTTGGCCATGAATGAATCTATGACCCATTCTACATCAATGCCCTCCGCTTCAAATGAACTCGTCCTCGAGTTATTCTCCGGATTTGATTCATGATACTTATACAAGTCTGCTACATTGAGCGTGTATGAGATCTCCATGCATGTCTTCAAGAAGATCAATGACATAAACGTTGTCATTGATCTTAAGTGTTGTCATTGATCTTACGAAGGATAGGTACCAGTTCAATCTTCTTGTTCTTTAGCTTATTGTACGTCCTGGTTGAAAATCTCTCTTTGTATAGATGAATCATCACATTGTATCCTATATTGAATACCTTCATATGCTAATACGTGTCAGCCCATTCCTTTTACTTGTCAATGAATGTCTTCAACTGGACCCGAACATTAGTGTGCATACTTATGATTCAGTCTGCCATATATTTTGCAGCAACGCTCATGCTCGAGAGTTTGGGTAAAGGAACCAAATCAAGAGTATGTCAAAGCACTCATCCATACATCATTTTAAATGAGGACTTGCTGGTGGAACAGTTTAGTATGTTATTGAACGCAAATTCTGCTTGAGCCAAGGCCAAGTTCCACTGTTTGAGTTTATCACCTGAAATGTATCATATAAGGTTTCGAAGTGTACGATTCACTGCATCGGTTTAGCCATCAGTCTGTGGATGATATGCACTACCAAACTATTGGTTGGTGTTAAATCCCCACCATAAATTTCTCCAAACCTAACTGAAGAACTTAGTGTTATGATTCGAGGAGATGGATTTTCAAACCCCATGTAGGCGAACAACTTCATGGAAAAACAGATTTGCAATGTGTGTAGCGTCGACATTTTTCTTACATGGTATGAAGTGGGCCATATTGTAAAATCTGTCGACCACGACAAACACTAAATCCACCCTACACTAGGTCTATTGAAGACCTAGCACAAAGTCCATAAATAAATCCTCTCAAGGGCCGTCGGGGACAGCCAATGGAGTATATAGTCTAGTGTTTTGTAACCAACCCTTGGATGTCTGATACATGTGGCACTGCGACATTGTTTTTCCCACATCCTATCTCAGTTGCAGTCAATAATAACGTTCCTAGAAGAGAGCTATTGTCTTATCTCACCCTAGATGACCGTCAATGCCACGTCCATGTAGCTTTTAGATTATATAGTCTTGCAACAAACTTCGTGGAATGCGCAACTAGTTTTCTTTAAAGAGAAATCTATCTAAAATACGGAGGTTGCTTGGCTAACCTTCTTGCCATCTAATCCACACATCCTTAAAGCCGTCATCAGTGGCATATAGGTCTTTGAAACCCGACAACGTCATTGTTCATGGTGACTAACAAGATTTTACTTCGACTAAGTTCATCGGTCACCTTGTTCTTTTGCCCGGTCTTATGCTTCAACACAAATATGAATTCCTGCAAGAATGAATTCCACTTAAAATCCACATGATTCATGTTAGTTTAGCTATTTATGAATTTGAGAGCTTAATGGTATGCGTAAAGAATGAACTCCCTCTAAATCAAGTAATGTCGCCAATGTCGCAATACCTGCACCATTGCGTATAATTTAATTTCATATGTTGACCACCTTTTACGAGCATCACTGAGCATCTCACTATAGAAGGCTATCGGCATGTCTTCTTGTGAGAAAACCCCCTCAATTCCAATATAGAAAGCATCGCATTTGATTTCAAACAATTTGTCGAAGCTGGGAAAGTACAAGAATTGAGGTTGTGGACAATTTTACTTGATTTTAGTGAAGCTCCTCTTAGCCTCGTCAGTTCACTGAAATGTCCATTCTTCATACAATTTGTAATCGGTGATACAATAATACTGAAATTCTTCACGAACCGACGATAGAATGTTGTCAACCCGTGAAAACTCCAGTCTTTAATGATGTTTGTCGGAATCGGCCATTCTTTGATAGCTCTCACATTTTCGTCATCCACCCGAATACCCGTGGAAGTCGCGACAAAGTGCAAAAACAACAGACTATCAATAAAAAAGTTACATTTTTTCATTTTAAGATACAACTTGTGCTCAGTGATCACTCGAAAGATAAATTTGAGATATTCCATATGGTTCGCCTTCGTTCTGAATGTATATCAAAATATCATCGAAGTAGACTACCATAAACCGTCCAATGCATAGTTTTAAAACTTAGTTCATCAACATCATGAATGTACTTGGTACGTTCGAAAGACCAAAAGTCTTCACCAACCATTCATACTACTCCTTGGTCGTCTTAAAAGTTGTCTTCTACTCATCACCTAATTGTATTATGATCTAATGGTAGCCGCTCCTTACATTCAATTTTTTTTTAAAAAAATTTAACCCTCGAGCATGTTTAACATATCGTTCAGTCGAGGTATGAGAAATCTGTACTTTATGGTAATCTTGTTGATTACTTGTCTGTCGATACACATGCTTCAACTCACATGTTTCTTAAGAGTTAAAAAGGCCAGAATGGCACATGGGCTCATGTTTTCTCGGATTAGACCCTTACGCATCAATTCCTCCGCTTGTCCTTGTGAACGCTGGCGGGAGCAGATTCTCCGAGGGTACGGAAGATCTACTCTCTTCTTTCCACTTGGTTGTCTTGCTCGAGGACTTTTGCGATGGGAGTAAGAGTGTTATATTTGACCAGAGTCGTCACTAACCAATTATTATGATTCTACAGTTGGTTAGAGCCCATAGAAACGCTTAAGATTGAGAATTCAAAGATTATTAACCGTAAGATGACTCGTGAGTTTACGTTTCAGAGATTCTATGTAAGGAACCACAGTTACAACGAGGAAATGTGTTAGGCACACCCACACTTCTCGTATGGATATACAGTCTTTACTTTACAAGATTTGACTAATTT
The DNA here is from genome assembly GCA_037074715.1 of Magnolia kwangsiensis. Lineage (NCBI taxonomy): Eukaryota > Viridiplantae > Streptophyta > Magnoliopsida > Magnoliales > Magnoliaceae > Magnolia > Magnolia kwangsiensis. Next base: position 108,407,065 of record CM073581.1, read on the forward strand.
CTGAAGAATATGGGTTATTCTTTCATGCAAAAATTATAATGTGATTCAATAATACTAGTGATTAATCAATTCAAATTTTTGATGGGCAAGATCCAACTATATTGACAAGCCGCAGAGCATACGTTCGAAGTGATCAAGTGCAGGCTACAAATATGTGTATGGATGCTTGATGTTGTATGGATTCTTATAATAAAACGACGGCTAACCGACTAAGGTTTCTAGTGGAACAGTCACATGTAAGATACGAGGCTTGGCATCGAACTGACTAACCACCTGGACAATATATGCAATGTCGGGTCTTGTCATTATTAGATAAACAAAACTGTTGACAAGGTGATGGACTAGGGTAAGATGCTCCAATAGATCATCATCTTGTTTGCCATATTGAATATTCAACTTCATTGTTGTATCAACTATCCATTGATCAGAAAGATTGGCTAGATTAATGAAAACTTGGGTATATTTTCACTGGATGATGAGTATACTGCGATTGGTACAAGAGACTTCTAAAACTAAAAAGTATGTAAGATTGTCCAGATCTTTCATGTGAAAGGATGATCGAAGAACATTCTACAGTATGCCAGCTTTATCGCTGTCAGTGAGAAGTAAATCATTAACATAAACTAACAGGATAACAATACCATGGAAGGAAGACCATGTAAAGAGGGATGAGTCATAGATGCTCTGCTTAAATCTAGTCATAATCACAACATCATGGAAACAATGAAATGAAGCACGAGGGGCTTTCTTTAGTCCATATAATGCCTTGTGAAGCTTGCAAACTAAAATTTTCAAACTAGTAGAACCGAGAGGTCCATGCATACAATCTCATGTAACTGTTAATGAAGAAATGTGTTTTTAACATCCATCTGGTGAATGGGCTAATCACGAGTGGCCACAATAGCAAGTAGTGTTTGAACAATTCAATCCTGCATGGGGGCATACAAGTCACATTTTTATGCCTGATTTTGTGGTGCCCACCCGTAGCTATATGTTGTACATCATTTATTTCATATTTATCAAAGATTCAGGGGAAGGGCCCTCCTTTTGAAAAAAAAAAAAGTAGTGTTCAAACAATCTTCATTTTTATAATTGGAGCAAATGCCTCTTCTGATTTTTTATATAAATCTAGCCCACAAAAGGGTTTATTTATAGAGATATACAACTCACGAATGTTGTTATACATTAAAAAAAAAGGAGAGTAAATTACAATATTACAATAAATATAATATTTATTTATGAAAATGAATAATAACATGCTATCAGCTCACACCACGAGGAAAAGTAATTGGGTAGCAAACAACGTAGCCGGGATGGTAGCAAAGCCCAATATAATAATAATAATAATAATAATAATAATAATAATCTTTGATTTGGTTTTGGCCCTTCCTCAATCCATACGTGGGAAATTGCTCCTGGACTGTGTCCGGCTGTGAGCAGTAGGGAGGATAGAGGTCAGGCCAAGTGATAGGTTGGGGCCAGTTCAACGTATATGATAGTCGAGTCGTGGAGTCTTTTTCGTTATTGGGGTTGGCCCAATGTGTATTCCTGCTCTACTATTCTCTCTTGTTAAATGCATAGCTTTTTCTTTTTAAAAAATGTTAGATACACTTGTTGCTCTGATTTGGCTTGATGTTGTTCACGCTGAATTCTTTGTAATGAGGGTACATGGGATGGGTAATAACTGTCCGAGTATAATTTGGCAAGGTTTTCTGTTCTGACTACCTCAAATTTTATTGAGCAAACATGTCTTTGTCTTCCTGTGTCTGCTGCAGATGCGAATTGTCTCCAACCCCACCTAGACAATAACATCTCCATATTGGGGCTTGCCGTCATCTATATGTCTATCCACACTGTCCATCCATTTTCTCATATCATTTTAAGGTATATATAAGATCAAAATGAGGCAGGTCAAATGCCCAAGTAGGTCATACCAAATAGTGAGCATGGGTTACATTAAATGCACAAAGCATTAAACACAAGATTCATCTCTCGTGTGGTTCACTTGAGCATTGGATCTACCTCATTGTATGGTTCATATATTAAAATAATCTGAGAAAATGGATGGACAGCATGGATCAACAAATACATCAGAGTGGGCCCTTATTGTCCAGATGGGTCGATTGCAATCCGCTGGTCTGTTGCTCCTCGGTAATCAGTGGAGATTAATTGGGCATGGATGGTCTCGATTCTCCTCTATAATCTTTTTTTAACAAAAATGAACTAGCCATACCATGACAGGCATTTCAATGAGTCAAGTTGGGACAATCAAAAACTGTGTTTTGAATAAGGCTGGCCAAATAGGCTAGGTTCCATCAATTCAAAATTGGGCCTGAAATAGGCCTATGATGGGTCTATTAACCATCCCATGATCCACATGGAATGAAGGGACGTGATCTCTGATTTAACTAATGGATGGTGGGCCCATGATGTGAGGAGTGGACATGAAGTACCATCCAGATAGGTTGTACAGGAACATCTAAACTGGACAGGTTTGGAGCACCCAACATTTATAATGGGCCCAATAAGATCAGTGGCTCATATTAATTAACCAAGCATAATATTTACACTAATTGGAGGTTTCACAAACTATGCCAGCGCGTGGACTGATCCAAGTTCCTCCTAACACACATACAGCTGCAAATAAGCCTAACCCAGTCCAAGCTTCTTACTTGACCTTTTTTTCATAGAGGCTCAGCTGATCCGTATAAGGGCCTTAAAATTCAAGGAAGGGCTCAAGCCCAAACCCATCAAAGGGAGACCTAGGATTTGAAGTCCATTGGGGCAACTTGGATCCTCTCTCTCTCTCTCTCTCTCTCTCTCTCTCTCTCTCTCTCTCTCTCTATATATATATATATATATATATATATATATATATAATGGGCACATCATCTATCTTGTCATTTGAACCGGGACGCCTTGGATGGTTGACTATTCAGATATTATGTGCTACCATTGGAGATGAGGTGCCGCCGGAAGAATTTGAATCGTTTGAAAAGATGGCTCTAATTTCACTGATTATCTGAATATATGTCATGAATCAATATCCAAGGTTACTTGTTGTGCAATTTTTATTATTATTATTTTTTTATTTAATGTGCTTGGATGACACTTTACCTAATGACTGCTGCATGTAAACGTGACACACATGACACATCTCTTTTCCGGTTGGTGAATGTAGCGTGTTTATGCTTGACATGTTACGAAGCTTCTATTATGCCACTTGGTTTGGCATGGGTAATCCAGATGTTAATGTTGTGGGCCTTGATAGAGTGATTAGAAATGCTAACCGATCTGAATAGCTAAATTAATGAGAAGCAAGCAACATATCAATGATATATATTACATAAAGTAGTGGCCATATTTCATCTAAACTACATGTGAAATACATGATGAAATGGCCTCTATTGGCGGATGAAGCATTTTATAAAAATTAAGTGATCTTTACCAACTGGATTCCGCTGCTGAATTTTGATAGCCCACCATTTTCTTTCTTTCTGTCCAGTGTGATTCTAGAACAATATATGCTAGTTGTGAAATAGGTCAACGGTTAAAATGGACTAGTTTGAAGTGCATGTATGCAGTTTGTGCGGCAGATGTATATATTGTTGCTCATAGGAAGAGGGCGAAAGGCGTTCTATGATGTGGAGCTATACGTAAATGGCAGTCTTGGGGTTGGTTTGCTAATCCTAGGTGCATGTTCAATAATGATAACGCACATGCCACCACATGCCAACCTAAATGGGCCGAGACATATCTGCTTACCAGTGTTTAGATGCTTTCACCCAAGGAATAGGCAGATCTAACAATCAGATTGGCCACAATTTAGTGAAAAATTAATTATGGCTTGGACCCTTGTCCAAATGTTTCTGACATCTTAGTACGTTTGTTGAATTAATGGACTAGATTTGATTTCTAGGCCCAAGGGTTGAAAGGTTCATCCGGTGGTGCTTAAACATATTCTACCATATCTCATACATAAGACCACTCTAATACTAATTCTAAATATAATATTACGAAATAAAAAACCAGCCTATACATTAATTGTAAAGATAATAAGAAATTAATCTGAATCATATGCTTGAGTGGGAAATCATGAGTACATATATATCTTGAGCTTTTTTTTCTTGGGGACCTTATCTTACATGCCTTGAGCTCTTCTACATAGCTACAATAAGAATTAGATTGTTTGCACTGTATAGGTGAGCGGTCAAGACCTTTATTTATAAGAATGAGGCCTAGAATAGCTTAATTCATATCGACTGCTCCTCCTCCTGCTAGAGTCTCCACATAATAATAGTTCATGCTATAGAGGAATCTATGTTTCACTGAAATACTCTTTAGGAAGAGGATTCAATTTAAAACTAACATGAATAAAGAATTGTTGGGCTGTTCATATAAAATAAATAAATGTCTATCTGATGTACACTGCACCCATCGGTACACCCAGTCCAAATAGATAATGGTCAAATTATCCAAGTTATTGATCACATGGGGCCCACCTAATAGAAGTTTTACATGATTCGTGTCCATTCACCTATCTTGACGAGGATTCATGTACCCTGTGCATGATGCTTACATATTTATGCATTTAAAACAAGATAAGGAGGGAAAAAACACCTGGAAGGTTTCGTGGAACGGTGGAGGGAAAGAGCTCGGCGAATTCTGAAGAGATTCTTCCGTCTCATTTTCTTGCGTTGACCGGAGAACCTACACCAAGCCGCCATGGATTCATGGATTGAGTAGAAACAACTCTCTCTTTCTCTCTCACTCTCTCTCTCAACAAATATAGCTTAATAAGCCACCTCTTCTTCTATATATACAGGCGAACTCATCATGAAATGGGAACTCCACCATATCTCTAAAATCATCAAGCACCCATCAGACAGTTAGTTCCAATCATCATGCTTTGGTTTTGTTATTCTTCCTGTTATTGCAACTTGCTAGAGGACCCACTCTCAGCTTTCAATCACGCGGAGGGGCCCTATGACTATTTCGGCAAAATCAATAAATTGGGCCAAATGTCAACTTCCATCCGTTTCGGACGGTCAACCTTGAGTTCCTTGAAGTTTTATCACATGGCTAGTCCTAAATCTTCAGCCACCGTAGTAAATATGAATGATTTTGGAGCCAAGGGTGATGGAACAGATGACACAAAGGTACTCCAATGTAAATATGGTCAAGGAGGGAAGAAAAAAATAATAATCATACGGTTGTAGTTTCTTTGCTATTGAAGTCTCATAGCTGATGTTTTAGGGTTTTTTATGTGTGTGGTTTTGGAAAAGTCTTATATTTTTTCGGTGCAATGTGGACAGGCATTTGAGAAGGCCTGGACCAAGGCTTGCTCATCAGCTCCTTCTGTTCTTGTGGTGCCCGCAAACAAGAACTACCTTCTCAAACCAATCACCTTTTCAGGCCCTTGCAGATCTCCCATTACAGTGCTGGTGAGATGAATCTAACACGAAAATATCAACCACATCTTTTTCAAAATTGAAGATGGGTTCACAGAACCTCTTCATTGTACTTTTCATGTGACTAATGCTTTGTTTTTCTTTCTTTTTTCCTTCACATGTATCAGATCCTTGGAACCATTGAAGCTCCTTCCCATCCATCGGCTTGGGACGGATTAGATCAAAAGCATTGGCTTAGTTTTCAGAATGTTCAAAATCTTAGTGTTCAAGGTGGTGGGACCATTAATGGAAATGGAGAGATGTGGTGGAAGAAATCTTGTAAAATCAACAAAGCTCTTGTAAGTAGTTTGAATAGACAACCTCCGAATTAATTCAAACCAGCTGAATCTTCTCTTCCAACAATGACTAACTCATACTTAAATCTGTGTGTGAATTTTCCCAGCCTAGCAAAGACGCACCAACGGTATGTTTCAAGGGCCCTTTGCATGGATGCACACGGAAACATAGATATCTTTGTATCAATATATTTAATTTTCTTTCCATGAGAGAGAAAAGAGAGTGGGATATGAGAGGAGAGACAGAAAGTGAGTCTCTTACATGTTTTCTGTTGCTTCAACAGGCCTTAACCTTTTATTCATGCAACAACTTGATAGTGAATGACTTGAAGATCAAAGACAGCCAACAAATACAAGTTTCTTTTGAGAGACGTGTCAATGTACTAGCTTTCAATCTCATGGTAACTGCACCAGAGACAAGTCCTAACACCGACGGCGTTCACATCACAAAGACTCAAAATATTCAGATCATGAATACTGTCATCAGAACTGGTAAGAGAACAATGATATATAGAAAATAACTTATTCTTTTCACTTCCTATAGTGCAACTGGGTTTATAGAGTACTAAAGCGAAAAGGATAGTGAGTCAGTGGGACCATAAGAAATTGTCACCTACAAGATCTCCACCATACATGAGGCGCCCCACCCTCTTGTCATGACCTCCAATGGAAACTATTGTGGGTCCCACAATTACCTAATTCAACGCAAGTTTCACATCATGGAAGGACAAGGTCATCCAAAGATACAGCTTATGCATCATGGACAACCGAAAAGACCAAATGAACAGTTTTTTATGGTTAATGGTGGGACCTATGGACAGCAATTTTGAGTGATCCTGCGGACCACCTAACCATACTATATATGCTTGAATTCTCGACATAAACGTACAAAATATGGGAAATATAAATTATAGACTCAACTTAATAATCTAAACCCTAGACCCGAAATGTCACATATCGATTATAATGTCTAATGTCTCCATGATGTTTGAAGGTGATGATTGCATCTCAATTGAAAGTGGGTCTCACGTTGTCAAAGTTATGAATATAACCTGTGGGCCAGGCCATGGGATCAGGTCTCAAATCCAAACCTTCTCGAAATATCATGCAAATTCATTTGAATTTTTATAACTTCAAGATTTTAACAGCTTTTCTCTCTCATAAATATATCCTTTGTGGGGCCAGCATCGGCAGTTTAGGAGATAAAAAGTCAGAAGCCCATGTATCGCAAGTGATAGTGGATGGAGCCACCTTGTTCGGAACAACCAATGGAGTCAGGATCAAAACCTGGCAGGTATGAGTTGGTTCTTTCACCTGGATAATTATATACATAGACGCATGCCTCCGTATATAACTGTGTGTGCATATGTTTTTCATTATTTATGTATGAGGGCATGCATGCGAGTATTTATACATGAGAACTGATCACAAATAGGGAACTTTACCACAGCTTCAGGTACCGTGCCATCTTGCCGGACTTGGATTGTTTAACACACCACCGAGGTCCTACTCTGTATACGTGGAAAAGATCTCTGGCCCCCACAATGATATATATGTGTTCTATCCACACCGTCCATCCATTTTTCCAGATCATTTTAGGGGGATGATCCTGAAAATGAGATAGATCAAAAGCTCAACTAGACCACACTAGAGGAAACAGTGGGAATTGAATCTTTACCATTGAAACATCCTAGGGAAAAAGTTTTGGATCAAGCTGATATTTGTGTTTTCCCTTCATCCATATCTGCGTGGCCTTATGAATAGGTTGGATGGAAAATAAAAATCACTGTGGCCGTAGGAAGATTTTAAAGGTGGGAGTCATTATCCCACTACTTCCTTCAGTGTGGTCCCATTGATCTTTGAATCTACTTCATTTTTGTGCACATGTCCTAGAATTATCTGAAAAAATGAATGGACAGTGTGGATAAATTCATAAATCATGGTGGGTCCCATGAAGCTTTTCCACATACACACTTTAACAAGGTGGGTGTTGTGTTCTAGACCACCGAATCCAAGTCCCATCTTTTCCGCTAGCAACTCATCGGAAAGCAGTACCACGAAAACAATAGGCCCCACCATTAATAAGCCAACTGTTTTGATGGCATCGATGTCTTGCACAATTGCAATAGGGATGTTATGGTACCGCAAGTTCAAAAATAATAATAATAATAAAATAAATTCAAAGTTATGGTACTTGACCTGCCAGCGATCGCTATGTACGGAGGAATTACGTGATCCTCAGCTGAAGGTATTCACAAGCTTTGAATCTCTATAAGAGGACCCATGGATTGGTAATCCGGACAACTGATCTGATGGGTTCCGCGGTGAAAATGCTATGGCGTTAAAATAATTTCAATGGGCCCTCACTTAAGCCTACATTTGTGTGGACAAACATTGCACTAATGCATGAAATTCTTGAACATGTACGCAGGGAGGATCTGGAAGTGCAACCAACATCACATTCCAAGACATTGCAATGCACGATGTCAGAGGGCCCATCATCATAGATCAAAACTACTGTGACTCCAAGTACACTTGCCCAGAAAAGGTAAACACCCTCGATTACAGTTGATTACAAGTTGATTACAGTTGCAATCTTGTGGCGCCCACTTGGTGATCTTTTAATGAAAATAAGCTGATCTTTTTGCAGGGATCGGCTGTGCAAGTGACTGATGTGGTCTACAAGAATATCACAGGAACAAGTGCCTCAAATGAGGCCATGACATTTGATTGTAGCCAGAGCTCTCCATGCAATGGAATAGTGTTACAAGGCATTAATCTTGTAGGAGATGCGGGAAAAATAACAAGCAGATCATGCAAGAATGTTAGGGGGTCCACCATTGGGAAGGTTGTCCCACCTTCTTGCTTCTAGAAGAGATAATAATACATTTGTTATGTGGGAAAAGAACTGTTTGCACGCATCTCCCACCTTCCAAAGAGATCTGAACTTCCATTTAAAAATGGAAAGTTGAAACTCCCATTCTGAAATGCATTTAGGGATTCCTGCAGACCATCTTTGGATGGCGGGGCCGTGCACATGCTAGCTTCCCCATTGCACACGTAGGGTCCCTGTGTGCACATTGGTTATAATGGGGTGGTGTGATTTATTTTATTTTATTTTGAAAGATGATAGAAATGTGTAAAAACAAATGATGGAAGATGGTTTCTCATTATCCTTTGTAGAAAGTGATGGAAAAATATTCTTTATTTTATTGTTCATGGATTTGAAATAAACTTGTTCTGTACTGTTCTTTTATTCAAATAAAAGGTCTTATTTGTTGTTATCGTGGCTGTTAATGTTGCTGCTTCTGTTGATGTTGTTGTTTAAGATGGATTTTGGAGGGCTGTGAAGTTTAACTTAGGTGATGTTTAATGGTTTTGGTAGGGAAGAAAAGGTTCCTGTTGATTATTGGAATTATGGGCCCGACATGATTTAGACTTAGGTCTAAAGGTAGATTTAAACTGATAGCAAAGGTTGAAATTGGACATGATGCACCTCGGTAGGATTCCAAACTGGACCGAGCGTCCAAATCACTGGCCCAAAATGTGGATGGAGAGTGGATGTAAGTCAGACTGATCATTCTTATACTAACTAGCTAATTAGTGGGCATCAAAAAGACAATGGTCAGCTGTCCAAATTCTACATATGGAGAGGGCTAAGATCATCATCTCAATGTGTTTTTGCAGCTATTATCCATCCATAATTGATCCATGATTTAGACCATCAGGTGAGCTGTAAAGGTTTTTGTGGTGAGTAAGGTGCAACCCTAGCAGGTTGGGTCGGGTTGAGGGTCGACCCAAGCCCACCCAACATCAAGAAGAGTAGGTACAATGCCCAACCCAAGGTATTAAATATTCAACTTTACTACAACTCAGGTTGGATGAAGTTAACACTTGGAACTAGTAAATTACTAATAAAAATTAAACATCTAACCATCAAATAACAAAAGTAATGCATACATCTAACAATAAAATTTACAATGAATACTAAAAGTTAACAATAAAATCTACATTTACTGCCCAAAAGTCTACAATCACTACTTAAATGCAGTGATTCGTTATAGACTAAGACTCAAAAAATGGTGGTTGATTGCCTGACTGACTCCACTGCAGTGCACCTTGAAAGTAATAATACATTATTGAGGACATCAAAAGAGGACTCGCATCTATAAACTTCGAGATCATCTATGTTTTCAGGTTGTAGCTGACAGCTCAACTCATATGAGCTGCGGCAACCACGGTTTCTCAATGTATAGGTCTGGCTAGGATCTAGCTAAAGAGGTGAGGGAAAAGTTGGATATGCGTTAGGTATCATTAGAAGGAGATAACATGACCCACATTTTTTGAAGAGTAAGCTTCTATCTCATTTTGACTATGTACTCAAGGGCAATTTGTAAAGTGGAAGGAAAGTAGTAGGTGTGGATAGCCTATCAAAACGTCTGGTCAAAGCTTTGTTGAACTCTCCTGGGGCTAATGGGCAGGAGGATGCTACTGCTCTTCATACTTCAGGTCTGGTGGGGGACTGTATTTGGCTTGAGTTTTTGCTGGGGTATTTTTTTTTTTCAAAAGAAGGGCCATGCCCCTATATCTTTGTTAAGAGGTACAGATGATGTACAAGCTAGATTTCGGGTGGGCTCCACACCAAAAATAATTGGGCCTCACCTATCAATTTTGGCTAAACAGAAAAAAAAAACAGAGCAGCAAAACCATTAACATTGCCCTATCCTCCCGGTAGGAAAATCTCCAAAACTGAAAGCTCCCCTACTAACAGGACCTGGACTTCCCCATTTCTATGAAGACTGCACCTTCCCAGAGCTACACGAAGCCCCCAGACTGAGCTGAGCATGCTGCCCGAACTGAAATGGGGAAGGAGCTGCCCTGTCTGAGCTGGAAATCCCTTAACAGTGGACTCTCTGCACTCTGCAACTTGGAGCTGGAAATCCCTAAACCATCGGCCTGCATCCACCAAATCAGCTAGCTGCCCCATCAATTGTTCCTGACAAGTCCAGGCCCACCCTCTCTAAGAAAAAGGCTCCCCGCGACTGAAAGGGGATGTCAGAGGCTGAGAGGAGAAACCTTTGTTGTTGGGAATCACTACCTAATCTGGCCAGCCCATCTGCCACTCCATTTACCTCTCCTAGCGAGAATGCGATCCTCAGGCTGACCCTATTTTTGAAGGTAAAAACTTTGGTCCAAACATACCAGAGGACCCAACCCAGGGGCCTATCCTTGTTGAGTAAATCCACCAGACTCTTAGAGTCACTTTCCATGACGATCCTAGAGTATCCTCTCGCCACGGCCATGGAAAGACCTTCTAACAATGCCCTGGCTTCGGCCCTTGAGTTTGTGCTGAATCCGTATCCTCCACTACCTCTGCAAATTCCTCCGCCCCCAACTGTCTGGGATTCCCTCGAGCAGAGTTATCCACATTTATCTTCACCCACCCTGCGGTCGGCCTGGACCATTTAACGACTGATGGCCCAATGTCGTGGAGGGAGGCTGATTTAATTCCCAAGGCCCAAAGAGCTAGCTGACGAGAGAAACTATCAGGCTTTGTGCAGGGGAGGGAGGAGCTGATGAGCTGATTCCACTGAAGTACCCTGGAGATAGTGCGATTCCCATTCACCGGCTGTGCTTCAAACCTGGATTTGTTCCTGTCTAACCAGATTTCCCAAAATATCAGACTATCAGCCCGTACAAGGAGAGAAAAAAGTCTGAAGAGGCCACTGCCCACCACTAGAGTTTTTGCTGGAGTTGGTGACGTTTGTGTTGGTTTCAAAGCAAGATATCCATCTGGTTACATTTGATGTTTCTGATAGACGGGGCACTATTCTTTATGTTTTGCCCGCTCAAATAGATGTTGATGCCGGAAATGAAATCCGGGGCCTCTTCGAAGAATAACCTTTCTGTCGACTTCCTTCCGGGGCAATCGCTTTGGGCCCGTGCGAATCAATGGTGGGCTGTCTCTTCTCCATCCTCTCTCCTGGGGACCCTGAGAGGCCTCGCCCCCGCCTTGATTCTCTGGGTGATCTGGACTGCCAGAAATGCCGCCAGATTTGACGGTGTCCAGCCTTCCCTCGCCAGGGCCATTGACCTCGTTCGAAACTGGTTTTTCCATCTCGCTAGTGAATTTCCGTTCCCTCCTTGCAAAAACAATAGGGATAGAGATGCCATTTCAGACCTCCGGCTTCCCTGCAGAGATGGTCCTCCTCGTGGTGTCTCTTTTGTTAAGTGGGCCCGCCCGGTTATGGGTCGTCTCAAGATGTAGATGGTTCCTCTCTCGATAATCCAGGCCCCTCGGGTAGTGGAGGAGTCTGCCGTGACCATTTGGGGGAGTTTAAGTTCGGTTTTTCCAAGGGCTATGGCCATGGCTCTAGCTTCCAAGCAGAGGTGAAAACGGTGGTGGACGGGCTTTCCCTTTGCTTCACCAAAGGCTACACCTCCGTTGTTGTGGAAAGCGACTCCCGTGCAGTGTTTGATCTGCTCTCAGAGACAACCAAAGCTTCGTGGTTCTCTTTTTACTGGCTGAAGAAATTTGAAGCCCTCAGAGCCTGGGGATCCATCGCCATTTCCTACACCCCAAGAGAAGGGAACAGGGTGGCTGACAGCCTAGCCCGGTGGGCCACCTCCCCCTTGTTGTGTTTTTTAGAATAAAAATAAATTTCAAAAAATAAAGTTATTTTTAGAAAGTAAATAAATATATTAATTATTTAAAACTTTCCATAAATAGTATGAATAGCCTGTCGGTAAGAGAGGAGGGATTTTTGCTTATGCAACCAGGGTTCAAATCTCCTCGAGGACGGTGCGAAGCACCGTCCGCGCACGCGCGCGCGTGGCGTGGGCTGTAGGGCTGCTTGGGCGCTTTTTGGCGCTTTATTAGGCGCACTTAGCACATGGTTCAAATTTTTTGGGTCATGGAATTGAACCCTGATGATTTATTATCTTTTGTTGATTAAGAGTAATTATGACATGATTGTACATGTGGCACCTATGCCATGTGTCGCTTATGTGGATACAGTTTTTCCCGTTGGATAACTGCTTCTGTCTGAATGGGTACAGAAATAACTGCCATAGGACAAAAGGTCATGTCCTTTCATGGAAGGCAATTATTTGCTGTGAATGGGTGTGGATTTCTTGAAGAGTCTCTTTAGTACCTCTTCAGGAAGAAATCCATAACCCTTCAATTGATATAAATCCTGGATGCTATAATCCAGATGAAGTAATTCTTATCCTTAAGATTATATCATCTTCTGAGCAATTACTCTCGATCTAATCTCTTACTGAATTTTTTCTGAACGTCTTACGGCATATCAGTGTTTAAACTAGAGATCTGTTCAACACTTAAATGTGCAAATTTTCGTGTTGAAAATCGGATTGAGAGTTCATTGTATCCTGAAGACAATTTGCAGATTTCCTTCATTTGCACTTGCTGGAAATTCCAGAAAAAGGGCAGCAAATCTGTCTTGAGAAATTGACTATTCAAGTCAAGCCTTGAACCCGATAAATCTGATCGTTTCGTTATCATTTTCTTCTATCCTCCGTTGTGTACAAAGAATTACAAATTCTAACACCCCTCTCAGCTCCCTTAGTTGTCCCATGGAGAGCTTACCCTGGACAGATCGGGCCTAGGAGGGGTGCGGATCTCCTAGCTTTCCTTCGCTGCTCTTTTGTTGCTCCATACAATAGGTGGGCCATCCTTGTGCTAGCCTCACCCGAATGTGCAGTCTTTTTGTTGGGCCTCAGCTCTTTTTTTGTTGGCCTGAGCCCCCCTTTTGTATAGCCTTTGTCCATCAATGAAATCTCTTTTTTTTTGAAAAAAAAAAAAGATGTTGATGCCTGTGTACGCAAACATACAAGTATACACACATGAGTGCGCGTTAACTCACAAACACAGTGTGTGTGTAATATGTGTGTATGTGTGTGTTTGCATATACATACATACACATATAATATATGTACACGTAAATAGCAAGAGTACGTTTCGTAAGCCTGTGTAGAAATCTATCATATAGTGTGGGGCAGCCAAGTCTGGATAAGGCGTGAGTTGGCAACCTTTGCAGGGTAGCACGAGCTGATGTCTAGAGCCTTTGATTATCTCTGGTGGTGATATGTTGGCTGAAACTATCCTGATATGGAAATGTCCAGGTGTCGTAATCATCACTGCTGCTACCTATCAATATATATCTTCATTGCTGCTCTCCGCTTTTATTGTATGTTTGTGCAGATCAATGGTATTTAGATGTTGGCTCATATGATTCTTTGTAATTATATTAGTCGATTCAGGAAATGTTGCTGGCACAAACTGTGAAGTTCATAACTCTCAAGGTCAGCGTGTGGTGCACTTTTTCTGGGGAGTAGGATGCACCGGTCTGATTCTGCATTTAAAGAGGTTTTTCTGTTGTTTCCTATTTGCAAGTGGAATATTTGGTTATAAAAAATCAATAAATAAACCATTAAAACTATCATCATAGGCAATAACCACTACCTATGCTCTTCAATATTTCAAGATAAGCACTGATATGGTTGGAGAAGCCTGCATGTGGAAGTTGCTGGTTGTGATACTGCCTTGCAGTGCTTGATCTGTGTGACTAGAGCAATCTGGTTGTTTTGGCATTGTCATGTGTTGATTTTTTATTTTTTATTTCCCATCTATCTCATTGAGCAAGTAATGTAATCGCTAATTTGATATGATAGGGTAAGCCCTTTTTTTGTTGGAGATCGCCCAAAAGGATGGGTTGACCTTTCCAAATCAATAAAATTATAGTTGGTGTGCTCCCGCCTTTCCCAACAAATTACCAAACCCCATCTAATATGGGGTCAAATAATGGATTTTCATCCAAATAACAACCCAACCTGAAGTTCAGGTTAGGCCATTCCACTGTAGGTTGGCCCAACCCAATTTGCACTCTTAATTTTGAGGCCATTGATTGAATCATTGAAGAGTGCAGATTTCAAAACTGGATAATTTTGGAGCATAAATCATTTAGTGGTCCATCAAATCAATGGGATGAATCTTTGCCTGGAAAAAGGTCTTTAAAAGATACAAGTGGAAAGCGACTTGGAAGTAGCAGTGGGCCTTCTCGCAAATGGAAGATCTATCCTCTGGACCATTTACTACATCAAGAAAAAGATAGAACCAACGCAGAGATTAGCAACTTTCTCCATCCGGCACATCACGAGGGAAGCCAATAGAGTAGCGATGACCTGACACGTCTGAGTCGCAAAAACCAATTATACAGGGAGTATACCCTGGATTCTGCCCTCCTGCAAGTATCCAGAGGAGAGCTCATCCTTGACCAGGCAGGTTCATGGTATCTTAAGGAAAATTAGCCTCAATTTTACATAGTTTCCTTCTTCCCTCCCTTTTTTTTTGTTCGGAGGGCTAGCCTGAATTGTTTATGTTGTACAACTTCGCCAAGATTAATACAATTCTCTTCCTGACAAAAATAAATAAAAATAGTGGTCACCACCAATAAGCCTCCTGTGCACGGAATTGGGTACCTTAGAAAACTATACGCTTGATGAAGACCTTCCAACCAGATGTCTCGCTAGCATACTATATTGGTTGACCTACCCACATTACACATTCGGTGAGTGACTTTCTCGTGCACTTTCAATTCTCTCAGGTAGAACAAATTAGTTATGTGTCTGTACTCAACCCGTCTGAAGTTTGGGAACATCATGACACACATGCCACAAATATACACTTGTACTAGATATGGGTCATCCCTCACATAGGGATTGTTGGGTTTAAAGCCCCAACTCCTGCCGACGTGTGGTTGCAGCCACTATGAAAAAAAATAATAATAAATTAAAACTTTAAAGAGGAAGAGAGACCTACTGAATTGTTGTGTTTTTCTTTTAATGAATTGGATTGACTACAGTGGTGCCTTTTATAGGCTTTTCTACTTCGGTGAAATGACTAATGTATCCCTGTCTAGATATATCCTAGGGGCAGCTAAACATATAAAAAATTCAAAATAATATCTACTGTTATCTTAACCCAGCTGGCAAACTAAACTTTAAAAAAAAATAATCTCAACACCGCAACTAGCATACACAGCATTCACACATTATCAACAGCTAGCATAAGAGATCCTTACACGGTTTTGAATTTGCACAATCCACCGCCGTGTCTAACACTCCCCTTCAAACCAAAACCGACATCATTCCAAGCATCGTTCTTAGTCGTTTAAATGTATCTATCGGCAATGCCTTTGTGAAAATATCCGCCACCTATTCCGTAGTATGACAATACTCTAATTTCATCATTTTCTACTTCACATGATCTCTCAGAAAATGGTATCGATTATAAATGTGTTTTCTTTTTCCATGTTGCACTGAATTTTTAGCTAGCTCAATTGCCGATTTTTTATCCACATATATGACTGTGGATTCTTCCTACGGATGCTTTATCTCATTTAGCAGGTTTCTCAACTAAATTTCCTCACAGATGGTGGAAGATGC
This sequence comes from Magnolia kwangsiensis, assembly GCA_037074715.1. Lineage (NCBI taxonomy): Eukaryota > Viridiplantae > Streptophyta > Magnoliopsida > Magnoliales > Magnoliaceae > Magnolia > Magnolia kwangsiensis. The sequence continues at coordinate 108,423,278 of CM073581.1, forward strand.
TGCCACATACTCTGCTTCACATGTGGATAGGGCGATCACACTCTGCTTCTTCGAATTTCATGTGAAAGCAGTCGTTTTGAGATATAATACATAGCCAGTGGTGCTTTTTCTTTTATCTTGATCACCTCTCTAATCACTGTTTGAGTATCCATACAGCATTGCTTCATCATCGTATGGATAGAAAAGACCGAACTCCATTGTTCCTTTGGCATACCTGAGGATTATTTTTCGGCTAGCCAGTGTGATTCTTTCGGTGCTTCCATGTACCTATTTAAAAGTCTAACACTGTAGACGATATCTGGCCTTGAGATTGTGAGATACCTTAGCCTTCCAATTAGATTCTTGAACATAGTCGAGTCAACGCTTCTACCTTCTCCGTCCTTTGTCAATTTTAAGCCTATTGCTACAGGCGTGTTTACGGCATTGCAATCGACCATCTTGAACTTTTCAAGTAATTCCTTGACATATTTTTTTAAGATATATAGATGTCACCATGTTGTTGTTTTACTTCAATTTCTAAAAAAAAAAAGGACATCAGACATCCGTCAGTCATCTCGAACTCCTTAAACATGGCCTTCTTAAATTCATCAAACATCGATCAGTTGTTTCCTATAAATAGTAAATCATCAATATACAGGCACACTATAAGCATATCGCCATGAGCGTTCTTCCTGATGTAAACTTCATGCTCATATGGACATCGGGCAAAGCCGTTCTCTTGAAGATATTTGTCGATGCATGGATTCCAAGCACGTGGAGTTTACTTCAACCCATAGAGGGCTTTCTTCAGTCGATACACCTTGTGTCCCTCCTCTTGCATAACAAAGCCTTCAGGCTAGTCAACATAGACCTCTTCTTCTAGAATTTCATTTAGGAATGCAGATTTTGTTGAGAATGTGGAGCCACATTGGGCCGCCTTCAACCGGTCGTAGGTTCGAGCCCTAGCACAACTCAAAGTCCAGCGAGTTGTGCTATTTTTTTTTCCCGTCTAGGACCAGTCCTAGAATTTCCTTTAAGACCGGTCGTACTACGACTGGTCGTAGCTCTCCTAGGACCGGTCGTAGGTTACGCAGTTTGTTCCGCGTTTTGCGCGAAACTGCGAATTTGAGTCCTTTCGCAACTGGGACGCGGAAGGAAAGTTACCTAAACTATAAATAGGAGTTCCTAGGGTTTTTCTAGGGTATGCATGAGATGAGAAATATTGAGAAATATTTATAAAGGTGTGGGCCAAGGGTTTTCTATATTCTTTCAAGGGAGAGGTTAGTATTTTGCCTTATAATCTTTGTTTCTTCATAGTGGAAGTTTGTATCTGTGGTTTTTCACCCTAGTTTGGAGTTTTTTCACGTATATCTTGTCTTGTGGTTTGTTTGGTTTACTGTGATCTGTTTCTAGTTTATATTCCTTTCTATTTATCGTTTGTGGGTGAGGCCTGAGATTGGATCTTGGCCCACTGCATTGTTGGCGTGCTGCGCAACATCTGGTATCAGAGCTATTGGTTTAGTTCTATTGGGAGCGATGGTGGAAGATGAAAAAATTAGAATTGAGAAGTTTGATGGTTCAAACTTTTCCTTCTGGAAGATGCAGATGGAAGATTATCTATATCAGAAGGACCTCTACATTCCTCTAGAAGAAAAAGAGAAGAAATCAGAAAAGATGATAGATGATGAATGGTTTTTACTGGATAGGAAGGCTTTAGGAACGATCCGACTCTCTTTGTCTAAGAGCGTCGCCTTTAATATATCCAAGATGAAAATGACAAAAGAAATAATGGAAGCCCTATCCACCATGTATGAAAAGCCCTCAGCATCCAACAAGGTTCATCTTATGAAACAGCTATTCAACATGAAGATGTCAGATGGTGGGAGCGTGCCTGAACATCTAAACGAGTTCAATACAGTCACAAGCCAGTTGGAATCCGTTGGCATCATTTTTGAGGATGAGGTCAGGGCACTATTGATCTTATCCAGTCTGCCAGACAGTTGGGATGGTTTGGTGATTGCTGTAAGCAATTCTTCAGGGTCGACAAAGCTTAAATTTGATGATGTGGCCGGTCTAATTCTCAGCGAAGAATGTAGAAGAAAGGCATCAGGAGTTTCAGGGGATTCAGGGTATGCTCTAAACGTTGAAGGAAGAGGAAGATCGCAGAACAGAGGAGGCAATAAACACGGGCGTTCTAAGTCAAGGAAGAAGTCCAAGGGATCGAAAGACAAAGACGGGTATTGGCATTGCGGCAAGAAGAGGCACATGAAATGTGATTGCAGGGCTCTCAAGAAACAAGAAGGAAGCTCTCAAGGTGGGAAGGATTCAGTGAATCTGTCTGAGGAGAGCAACACAGAGGCGTTGATCTTGTCTCTTGATGTAAGGAATGAGTCATGGGTTATAGACTCGGGTGCTTCGTTTTATGCCACTTCATGTAAGGAAGTTTTACGTGATTATGTGTCAGGTGACTTTGGGAGAGTCTACCTGGGTGATAATGAGTCGTATAGTATTGTTGGAAAGGGGGACGTTCAGGTCAATCCGAAAGACAGAACGGTTTTGAAACTGAAGGATGTCAGAAATGTACCGAGTTTGAGAAGGAATCTGATCTCAGTGGGGCAGTTAGCCGACACCAGTTATGTGACGACATTCACCAGTGATTCCTGAAAAATCACAAAAGGTGCCTTGGTGATATCTCGAGGCAAAAATGAAGGTACTTTGTACGTGACTTCAGGATCGTATAGTTCACTCGCAGTCGCATCAACTGGAGTGAATGGGCAGTTATGGCATCAGAGGTTGGTACATATGAGTGAGAAAGGGATGAAAGTGTTGTTGTCAAAAGGAAAGCTACCAGGGCTGAAGTCTCTTGACTTGGAATTTTACGAGGACTACATATATAGCAAGCAGAAGAGGATAAGCTTCAATAAAACAAAACGCGCTCCAAAGACGCATCTATTGGAACTTGTACACACTGATGTGTGGGGACCGGCACGGGTATCATCTCTTGGTGGCTCACGTTATTTTGTTTCCTTTATTGATGATGCTAGTAGAAAACTGTGGGTTTATTTTTTAAAGCATAAATCTGATGTATTTGATACGTTTAAGAAGTGGAAAGTTATGGTAGAAAACAAGACAAGTAAAACAGTAAAGTGTCTCAGATCTGATAATGGGGGAGAGTATTGTGATAAGAGGTTTGAGGAATATTATGCAGCAAGTGGAATCAAACATCAGAAAATGATTCCAGGGACACCGCAACAGAATGGTGTGGCTGAGCGCATTAACAGGACCATCCTTGAGCTCGCCAGGAGCATGAGGTTACATGCAGGGTTGTCCAACACCTTTTGGGCAGATGCTGTGAATACTGTCGTATATCTTATCAATAGAAGTCCCTCAGCACCATTGGATGGTGGGCTACCAGAAGAAACGTGGACTGAAAAAAAAGTGAACCTTACACATCTCAGAGTGTTCGGTTGCACTTCATATGTTCACATTGATGCAGAGCAAAGAAACAAGCTGGATGCGAAGTCCAAGAGGTGCACGTTTATAGGCTATGGGTAGGATGATTTTGGCTACAGTTTTGGGATGTAGAAAACAGAAAAATCATCAGAAGCAATGACGTAGTCTTCAACGAAAAAATGATGCATGAGGACAGTGTGCAAGAAAATAAGGCCGAGAAAAAGGAATTCGTATAATTGGAAGAGTTACCGAACACGGGTGTTACAACGTCACAGGATGATCATGCACAGGAGCATTATGAGGCAAAGCCACAGACACTGATTACGAGGAGGTCCACTCGGGAGTGGAGACCCACGGTCCGATACTCACCCTCTTTATATTATCTACTGCTGACAGATAATGGTGAGCCAGAATGTTTTGAAGAGGCATTACAGTCAGATACACGGGTTAAGTGGGAACAGGCCATGGATGAGGAGATGGAGACTCTTGAGTCTAATCGTACTTGGAAGCTAGTCACTTTACCTACGGGTAAGAAAGCTCTTCATAACAAGTGGATTTAAAGACTGAAGGAGAAGCACGATGGTTCGAAACGGTACAAGGCCAGATTGGTTGTTAAAGGGTTTCAACAAAAGGCAGGTATCGATTTCACTGAAATATTTTCACCGGTAGTGAAAATGTCTACGATTCGCATGGTCTTGAGTATAGTGGCTACAGAAAACTTACATCTAAAGCAGCTAGATATTAAGACAGTCTTTCTTCATGGGGATCTTGAAGAAGAAATATATATGCATCAGCCAACAGGATATGTGGCACCAGGTAATGAGAACAAGGTGTGCAGACTGAAGAAAAGTCTATATGGCCTGAAGCAGGCCCCGAGGCAGTGGTACAAGAAGTTCAATAGTTTCAAGTCAGAAAATGGTTTTAGGAGATGTCATGCAGACCACTGTTGTTATTTGAAGAAGTTTGATACGTCATAAATCATTCTTCTTCTGTACGTTGATGATATGCTTGTGGCCGGTTCAAGCATGAAGGACATCTCAGATCTCAAAAGACTATAGTCTAGAGAATTTTCCATGAAGGATTTAGGAGCTGCAAAATAAATCCTAGGCATAAGGATAAAGCATGACAGGAAAAATAAGAAACTGATTTTGTCATAGGCAGAGTACATAGCTAAGGTACTTGATCAATTCAATATGGGAGGTGTTAAGCCGGTTAGCACTCCATTAGCCAACCACTTCAAGCTATTTTGAGGAGGAACGTGCAAAGATGCAAGAGCAACAGGACTACATGGCTAAAGTCCCATATGCGTAGCTATTGGGAGTCTCATGTATGTTATGGTAAGTACGAGGTCAAACATTGCTCAAGCAGTAGGAGTTGTTAGCAGGTTCATGAATAACCCCGGGAAGGAACATTGGGAAGCTGTGAAGTGGATCCTCAGATACCTGGTGGGTACTAAGGATGTAGGGCTGTGTTATAGTGGATCGAAAATCAAGCTGCAAGGCTACGTGGATTCAGATTTGGCAGGAGATATCGACAACAGAAGAAGCACTACAGGTTATGTCTTTACTCTAGGCAGTGTTGCAGTCAGTTGGGTCTCTCAGTTACAGAAGATAGTATCTCTCAGTACGACAGAAGCAAAATACGTTGCAGGTATAGAAGCATGCAAGGATATGGTGTGGATGCAAGGTTTTATGGAAGAGTTGGGTAAGAAGCAAGTAGATTGCAAGCTATACAGTAACAGTCAGAGTGCAATACACTTGGTTAAGAATTCAGCTTTTCATTCAAGGACCAAGCATATTGCCATCAGATATCACTTCATACGTTCGTTACTAGAAGATGGATCGATTGTTCTGGAGAAGATTCATACAAGTGAGAATCCTACATATATGTTGACCAAGGCGGTCACAAGGGAGAAGTTGAAGCTCTGTTCAGCTTTGATTGGTCTTCAAGCTTGAAGACGGGGAGGTGGTGCACTCCGGATGAAGAAGACGAAGGTTTATGGTAATGTGTCTCCAAGTGAGAGATTGTTGAGAATGTGGAGCCACATTGGGCCGCCTTCGATCGGTCGTAGGTTCGAGCCCTAACACGACACGAAGTCCAGCGAGTTGTGCTGTTTTTTTCCCGTCTAGGACCAGTCCTAAAATTTTCAGGACCAGTCTTAGGGGCCTAGGACTGGTCGTAGGGACTGTAAGACCGGTCGTAGCTCTCCTAGGACCGGTCGTAGGTTACGCAATTTGTTTCGTGATTTTACGCGAAACTGCGGATTTGAGTCCTTTCGCAACTGGGACGCTGAAGGGAAGTTACATAAACTATGAATAGGGCTTCTTAGGATTTTTCTAGGGTATGCATGAGATGAAAAATATTGAAAAATATTTCTAAAGGTGTGAGCCAAGGGTTTTCTATATTCTTCCAAGGGAGAGGTTAGTATTTTGCCTTGTAATCTTTGTTTCTTCATAGTGAAAGTTTGCATCCGTGGTTTTTTACCCTAGTTTGGGGTTTTTTCACGTATATCTTGTCTTGTGGTTTGTTTGGATTGCTTTGATCTATTTCTAGTTTATATTCCTTTCTGTTTATCGTTTGTGGGTGAGGCCTGAGATTGGATCTCGGCCCACTGTGTTATTGGCGTGCTGCGCAACAGATTTCGCATCCAGTTGGTAGATTATCCAACTGTGATGAGCTGCAAGGGAGATAATCATCCTCATAGTGTCCAAGCGAGCAACAAGAGCGAAGACCTCCTCATAGTCCACCCCGTACTTCTATTTGTAGCCCTTTGCTACGAGTCTTGCCTTGTAGCGATCGATCTTACCATCAGCATTTCGCTTAATCTTGTACACCCATTGCACGCCAATAATTTTCTGACCATTAGGAAGCGTAGTTAGCTCTCATATGTTATTTTTTCCAATGGCATGAATTTCTTCTTTCATAGCGATTCTCCAACATTCTTCTTTTATAGCCTCCTGCAATGTCAAAGGCTCGTGATCTGCATACAGGCAGAAAAGATTAACTTCTTCAAATTGTTCATAGATGTCGCTTAAGCTTCTCATTTTTATAGGTGTCATGTGTGAAAACGAGCTGGCCGAATTTTGACTTGATGGAGTACTTCCAGGAGTGATGGAATGTACTCCTGGACTTCTATGTACTGATGATGCGACCGAAAGAGGTGTTGCGGGCATTTTCTCTTGACAGTCATGCCTTTCTTCATGTTCTTCTGTTTTGACTTAAATATCGTTGGTCGATTCTTCATCGTTCCATTTCCAAGCTTCTTCCTCACTAAAGACCACATCTCTACTTACCACTACTTTATTAGTTAGTGGGTTGTAGAGCTTGTACGCGTTCGATTCTTCATTGTAGCCGATGAAGATGCACTTCTCACTACGATCATCAAGTTTTTTTCTTCTCGCTTCTGGAACTTGAGCATAGGCGACACACCTAAAGATCTTAAGGTGTGTCACGCATGGCTTGTGTCCACTCCATGGTTCTTGTGGTGTCATGAACCTGACACTCCTGGTCAAACACTTATTGAGTAGATAGGTGGTACAAGTAACTGCCTCTACCCAAAAATTCTTTTTGGCAGACTTTTCTTCTTCAGCATGGTCCTCGTCATGTTGAGGATGGTGCGATTTTTCTGTTCCGTAATTTTATTCTGTTGTGGTGTGTAAGCTACAATGTGTTGTTGCTTAATGCCATGTTCCCTGCAATATTTTCAAAAAATATTTGAGGTGTACTCCCCACATCTGTTAGACCTAAGTGTTTTGATTTTAAGACCACTTTCTTTTTCAACAAGGGCCTTAAAATTTTTAAAAACAGTAAAAGCAGCAGACTTCTCTTTGATTACATACACTCACAATTTTCTACTGAAATCATTAATGAAGGTAATAAAGTATTTATTACCTCCAAGAGAGATTAGCTCCAATGGTCCACAGATGTCAATGTGAACCAGTTGCAACGGTTTTCTTGCTCTTCGGGATGCTCCACTTGAAAATGAGTTCTTTTACTATTTTTCAAGTGTGCACGCCTCACACACATGTTCTGGAGCTTCAATAGTAGGCAAGCCATGCACCATGCTTGATAAGGACAGAAGTTTAAGGCCACTGAAATTTAAATGGCCAAAGCGAGATGTCACATTCACGAATCATTCTTTGCTTTTCTATAAAAATATTTCTCGAGCATTGTATTTATATGGAGAGAAAACATACGATTCTTCGCCATCTAGACTTTTGCAATCAAACGTCCATGCATATCTCTTATTGAAAGAAAAGAGTTCTCCATGTGTACGGCATACTACTTCTCAAGGAGTTAGCCAATACTGAGGATGTTATTTTTCATGTTTGGTACGTAATACACATTAGAGATATAATTTAGCTCTTCATTCTTTTGATAGAGTTTAACTTTTTCTTTACCTATCACGAGTACCTTTGATGAGTCGCCAAAACTCACGTTGCCACAAACTCCTTCTGTAAGTTCCACGAACAGTTCTTTGTTACCACTCATGTAGTTGCTTGCACCAGTGTCGAGATACCACACATCTGGTCATTCACATGTCTTTTCTTGTGCGAGGAGGAATGTAGAGTCTTCTTGTTCATGGTGTGATGCTTCGGCATAGTTGGATCGCTCGTCTTGATTCACCGGCTTGCTCCAACAATCGGATGCATAGTGGCTAAGCTTGTTGCAATTATAACACTGGATGTTCTTTGTTCCCCGTCTACGCATCGATCTGCCTCTACCATTTTCTCTTCCACGAACATTGGAATATTTTTCTGTTGGTTTTGTAGATAGCTTGGATTATATCCACGCCTTCTGCCTCTTGCACGATTGCTAGTGTCACGGCTCCCTCATTGTGTATGGTCATTCTTTTGTTCATTTAGAGTCAACTTAGACTCTAAGGCATGTTCAAGTATTGAACCAACATTCTTTTGCATTCGTTGCTCATGCACTTGCGACGATCTCATTAACTCTTCAATGGACAATTTTTTCAAGTCATTTGATTCTTCGATCGCCACAATCACATGTTTAAACTTGGTTGTGAGAGATCGCAGTACCTTTTTCATGACACGTATGTCTTCAAATTTTTCACCATTTCTTTTTAAATTATTAATAATAACAATTAGATATGAGAAATAGTCAGATATACTTTCTTCCTTCATGTGCGCAGTTTCGAACTTGGCTCTTAGTGTTTGAAAGTGAACCCGCTTCACTCGATCAATACCCTTGAAGATGGTGCTAAGGGTATCTCAAGCTTGCTTGCTTGATGTTGCTTCAACAATCTTTTCAAAGGTTGATTCATCTAACCCTTGATAGAGGAACAAAGCCTTATTGTCTCTCTTCCTTTGATTTTTTAGAGCGGTCTTTTCTTCGTTGATGAAGGCGGATTTTTCTTCCATAATGGGTTCTTTATACCCATTGGTGACGATCTCTCATAGTTCTTACGACCCGAGCAACGCCTTCATTTGAATGCACCACTTTTCGTAGTTGTCCTTTAACAACTTAGGAACTTGCGGCTGGATTGTGCTAGCCATCTTTTTCTTTTTCTTTTAAAAGGAGAGAGGGATGCACTAGAAGAATAGATTTATTATTTTTCTTTAAGAAAACACAAATCTTCTAAAATCTTTTTTTTTAGCTTAAAATTTGATTTTTTTTTTGCTGAAAACAAACTGTAGGGTTTGCAAGCTGATTTAAAAAATTAAAAAAATTAAAAAAAAAAACAGATTATTTTAAAAAGATATGCACTTGCAATCTGATTTTTTTTGTTAAAATAGATTTATTTTTTATTTTTATTTTTTTAAGATATGCACTTGGCTAGGAAAAAAAAACTGTTGGAAACTTCTTCTGAGACAATGAACCTGAAGCTTTGATACCAGTTTTTTTTTTTTTTTTTTAATGGCCAACTGACAGCCCTGAATCTATTCGATAGCAAAAGATCATTTATAATTTCAGGGATGCCCAAAGAAGTGCCTGTCAATCATAAAGAGTCAAACAAAAGGAAATCAGCAGACTGACAGACTGAAGGAGAAAAATGGAGGCTACGAGAAGCGAAGCGCCCCCAAGCCGGCTTTATCAAGAACTAGCTCCCCACAAGTGATGTGGGGAAGATCCACAGTAGATTGGAACAACCGTTTCTGCTGATTTAGGCTACCCCATCTAGCTAGGCTATTTGCCGCTGCATTCGACTGCCGAGGAAAATATTTAACTGAAATTGAAAGAGTTCCTCGAAGATTGTCGAATTGGTTTTTCCAGTAGAAGGCGATCCAAGGGACAGTCCCTCTATTGGAGAATAAATCCACAACGGAGGAGGAGTCACTTTTCACCTCTACGTTAGTGAAGCCTAATTCCTTGCAATGCTTTAATCCATCGACGACAGCCTTGACTTCAGCCATGAAATTCGTCCCCACCCCGTATCCCCTATTGAATGCACAGAGGAAATTTCCCTTCTCATTTCTACAGACCCCTCCACTTCCAGGCAAACCCAGGTTACCACTAGAAGATCCATCAACATTCAGTTTAACCCATCCCCTCGATGGGCAAGACCATTTCACCAGAGACGGCGTGGGTGGAGGAATAACCGACCGAGGAATGCCTAGATCTGCTAACACATCGCTATCACTCTAGGATTTACACGACGAGAGGGGGAAAGCGTTGTACAGGCGGAAGATCCACGAACGAACCTGGTTGATGGAATGTTGAATCCTGATCTGACAATTGTCAAAGCACTGCTCATTCCTCGCTATCCAGATTTCCCAGAGGATGAGGGCCGGAGTGATCCCTCTTAGCAGACCCAGAGGGGACGATTTCTTCGTAATTTCCCACCATTACAAGACTCGGCCACTTACCAATTGGTTGGGGAGTAAATGGACCAAGAGAATGGACGAGAAATAAGACCACAGAGCTAATGCAATCTCGCTATAAATGAAGAGGTGGTCAAGAGATTCCTCGTTTCATCTATCGTCCTTACAGCAAACAAAGAAGCAAGCCCTCTGAATACCATTCTTCTTCACTCTAATATCAATCGGGACTGCCTTATAAAGGATTTTCCATGAGAAGATAGCAATTTTGGGAGAGAGATGAGAGTGTCAGATCCAAGAAGCCCAGAATTGCTACTGATGATGGGATCTGATGACCTGTCAGGCAAACTTGGTTGAGAAACGGCCCGACCTTTCTCTAGTCCAAACGAGGCGGTCCTCTCCCTGGCAAAGGGACGAGCCTTTCGAAATGATGTGGTGGTGGACAGAATTTGGCAGGAGGTAGGGAAGGAGTTATTATGGAGCAGACCCTCAGTTCCAATGACCTTATTAATCTTCAGATTTTGGGACTGCGAAGAAAGGTTTCTAAGAAGGTAGCCTTTGCGAGGACCAAGGCTCGTCCAGTCTACTTCCCAGAAATTGTTGTTCCCATTACCCAGCAATAGACGACAATTAGCAGCTAGGAGGTTGATGAGATTCCACACCTGAGTCCACGACTGGGAGTCAGAATGGCACCGAGCAACTAGAACCCAAGGCAGCGTGGCATCGTATTTAGCTCTTATGAATTTGGCTTCATAAATTACTGTGGTGATCAAAGAAGATGGTCCAGGCTCTCTTTAACTTGAGGGCTATGGAGACGTCTCTTAAAGCTTTGATGCCCAACCCTCCTTCTTTAGAAGGGCCCGCAATAGTCTTCCAACTCACCCAATGAAGATTCTTTTTTCCTTCAGACCATCCCCAAAAGAAGTCAGCGAACCCTTTCTTGAGGGAAGAAATTGTCTTCTTCGGGATATCGACCGCCGCTCGGGAATGAAGTGGAATGCTCGAGAGGACATGTTTGATTAGAACAACCCTAGCAGATTGATTGAGGAAGCGCGCTTTCCACCCGGAGATACGAACAAGAATTTTGTCAACTAACGACTGGAAGATGGATGCTTGGATTCGCCCTTTGGATAGAGGGACTCCGAGGTAGAGGAATGGCGGGGAAGATCGCAAGCTTTGATACCAGTTTGTTGGGTTTAAAGCCCCAACTCTTGCTGAAGTGTGGCTATAGCCACCATGAAAAAACCGAAACTTTAAAGAGGAAGAGAGACCTACTAACTCGCTGTGTTTTTATTTTAATGAATTGGAACAATTACAATAGTGCCTTTTATAGGCTTTTCTACTTAGGTGAAATAACTAATTTATCCCTGTCTAGATACATCCTATGGGCAGCTAAACATAAAAGAAATCCAGAATAATATCTACTGTTATCTTAACCTAGCTAGCATACTAAACTTAGAAAAAAAAATCTCAACACCACAGCTAGCATGCACGGCATTCATACATTATCAACAGCTAGCACAAGAGATCCTTACACAGTTTTAGATTTGTACAATCCACCACCGTGTCCAATAGGGAACACTGTGGGAATGCATCGGCCCCTTATACCCGACTCATGAATCGGTCTAGATCTGATCATTAAATAAATGGGTAGGGTTATTTTGATTAGGACCAACCGAGTTTTGAATGGATTGGGTTTGGGAAAAAATATAGAGCTTATTTTTAAATGGGCAGGCTTAAGACTCCCTTCGACATGGTCCAACCCTTGTGCACCCATCCATATATCCTCGCATCAAGATCATATAAATCCTCTTTGCAACAAATGGAGTCAAATCAAATCTTTTGTTACAGTCACCAGCAGCTAGCATTCCTATTCCACCTTACTTTTCCTCATCACTGCCATCTCCATCTACTCACTATCGTTGCTGTTAGCTCCGGCATCCTTGTCGTCATACATGGAATGACCGCCGAGTCCAATTTAAACTAGGTGCTGTTATAATAGTATTAAAGTCTAATTAAGTAGGGTTCTCATCAGTTTGAGGGTTCGAATCATTCGCTTTAAGATTTGAACAATTTGCTACTTCTGGTTTAAAGATAAATATTCACTTGTACAACCACCTGCACTGTGGTGGGTTCTTCTCATAAATCTGGTTCGGAACAGTTCTCACAAATTTGTACGTAAAATAGTTGAGCATTTTCTGCAAGAGGAGAGATTCTTGATCAAAATAAAATACTTATGCGCATAGATTCATTCCATGAATGCTGCTAACTTGGGTTTTTGATCATCTACCATAAACAATTCCTAAATTTGTCCAATCACCCTATCAGCTCTGAATTTGGTTTGCTCTACATCAAGGGTTTCAAGTTCGCAAATTTCGATCAATTAAATGAATCATAACTAACTTGGTGGTTGGTTCGGAGCTCATAATCCTCAAATTCACTTAAATTTTCCGGTTGATTCAGTGCTCGAATGGCTTAAGTTGGAACCTTGAAGATTCAAATACAAGGCATAATAGATAGGAAATGGATCTATGAACTAATGGAAGGTTGTGTTTGGGTGCACAACTGAATTGAATTGCAAACACTCATTTTCATCAAGTTTGGTTATTTCCACCTTGTTAGAGTACAAATTACAATTCAATTTCATAATGTGTCCAAATACTCCCTAAACGGTATGTATGTGTGTGTGTTTTCAAAGCCCACGGGATGCACCAGCCCCAAATCATGGTTGAGATAGAACCATCCCATTCTAATTTCAACCCGAGTCTGGTACAGAAAAGGTGGTAGAAAACCTGGCATGCTTGATGCAGATTGCATTTTCTGTGCCGCTACAGACACCGAGTGTATATAGTAAACGCACCTAGAATCAACACCAGCCAGATTTTGAAAGAGATAGAATGGCTTTCTATTTTCAATGGGGTAAAGTATGTATTAAATCCTCTAAAGAAAATTCATCATTCTCGTGTCCCCGAAGAGAACCAAGTTAATCTTTTATCTCTAAAATATTTTAAAGAGACTAGTAGGGATATGACCGATTTTTATGCCCTTGTGGCCCATGACATCCCTAAGAAAGAAGTTAGAGATATACCAAAATATATAATGAAACTCCCAGAAGAGTTTTCTGATATTGCACTTGATGAGCTTTCAGATGGGTTGCTACCAATACGTGACATCCTACATCAAATTGATGTTGTGTCAGGTGCCACATTGCCTAATTTACCACATTACTGCATAAGCCTACAAAGCATGCCAGGCTCCAAAGGCAAGTGAAATGACTATCAAAGAATGTTGTGCTGTTGTCAAACTTTTCATGAGGATATTAGCAATTTGATACTGAGATGCAACATATATGAAAGAAAGAATTTCATACTAAAACTTTTTGCAAATAAAGTGACAATCCACCTCAATGTGTTTTGTCCCTTTATGAAACACATTATTAGAAGCAATGTGGATACCACTAGTATTAACAACATGAAGAGGAGCAATGGTAGGAAGAGCAATTCTAAAATGTAAAAGAAGTCTAAGAAGCCAATTATCTCACTGCAGTCCGAAGACATGGCACAATACTCAGCTTCAGTGTTGGACTTGGAAACGGTTGTCTACTTTTTACACTTCCAAGAGATAAGTGAAGTGCCAAGAAACATCTAATAACCTGTGGTGGACCATTAGGTGAGAGCACAACCCACTCAATTGGCATCAGAATATATGACAAGCTCAAGAGGAGATGTCGAGGAAAAGAATAGGAAATTATCTATAGTGCCTTACAAATATCAAAGTATTCACAAGACAATAGTCATGCGCAAGGTACGAGCTTGGCATCGAACTGACTAACCACCTGGGCAGTATATGCAATGTCGGATCTTGTCATTATTAGATAAACAAAACTGTTGACAAGGCGACAGACTAGAGTAGGCTGCTCCAATAGATCATCATCTTGTTTGTCATATTGAATATTAAACTCAATTGATGTCTCAACTATCCATTGATCAGAAAGATTAGCTAGATTAATAAGAACATGGGTATATTTTCACTGGCTGATGAGTATACTGCAATCGGTACGAGAGAGACTTCCAAACCTAAAAAGTATGTAAGATTGCCCAAATCTTTCATGTGAAAGGATGATCGAAGAACATTATGAATTATGCCACCTTTATCTCTATCAATGAGAAGTAAATCATTAACATAAACTAATAGAATAACAATACCATGGAAGGAAGACCATGTAAAGAGGGATGGGTCATAGCTGCTCTACTTAAATCAAGTCGTAATCACAACATCATGGAAACAATGAAACCAAGCACGAGGGGCTTGCTTTAGTTCATATAATGCCTTGTGAAGCTTGCAAACTAAAATTTTCATACTAGTAAAACCAAGAGGTTAGGCCATGCATACAATCTCATGTAACTCTTAATAAAGAAATGTGTTTTTGACGTCCATCTAGTGAATAGGCTAATCAGGAGTGGCCACAACAGCAAGTAGTGTTCGAACAATTCGATCCTGCATAGGGCATACAAGTCACATTTTTTAGGCCTGATTTTGTGGCGCCCACCGAAACTGTAGGTCGTACATCATCTATTTCATATTTATCAAAGATTCAAGGGAAAGACCCTCCTTTTGGAAAAAAAAAAAAACCAAAAAATAATAATAATAATAATAAATTAGTGTTCAAAGAATCTTCATTTTTATAATCGGAGCAAATGCCTCTTCGGATTTTCTATATAGATCTAGCCCCAGAAGAGTTTATTTATAGAGATATACAACCCACCAATATTTTTATACATTTAAAAAAAAAAATTAAAAAAAAGGAAGTAAATTTCAATATTTCAAAGTATATGTATGAAAATGAATAATAGCATGCTATCAGCTCACACCTGGAGGAAAGGTAATTGTTGCGCAGCACGCCAACAACGCAGTGGGCCGAGATCCAATCTCAGGCCTCACCCACAAACGATAAACAGAAAGGAATATAAACTAGAAACAGATCAAAGCAATCCAAACAAACCACAAGACAAGATATACGTAAAAAAAATTCCAAACTAGGATAAAAAACCACAGATGCAAACTTTCACTATGAAGAAACAAAGATTATAAGGCAAAATACTAACCTCTCCCTTAGAAGAACATATAAAGACCTTAGCCCACACCTTTAGAAATATTTTTTAATATTCCTCATCTCATCTCATGCCCTAGAAAAGCCCTAGGAACCCTTATTTATAGTTTAAGTAACTTCCCTTCCGCATCCCAATTACAAAAGGACTCAAATCCGCAGTTTCGTACAAAATCGCGGAACAAACTGCGTAACCTACGACCGGTCCTAGCTCCCCTATGACCGGTCGTAGACCCCTACGACCAGTCCTAGCTCTCCTACGACCAGTCCTAGGCCCTCGAAAAAAAACAGCACAACTCGTTGGACTTTGAGTCCTGCCAGGGCTCGAACCTACGACCAGTCAAGCGCCACGACCGGTCGAACAGACCCCACGACCGGTCGTAGTCGTCCTACGACCGGTCGAAGGTGGCCCAATGTGGCTCCACATTCTCAACAATCTCCCACTTGGAGACACATTGCCATAAACCTTCGTCTTCTTCATCCAGAGTGCACCACCTCCCCGTCTTCAAGCTTGAAGACCAATCAAAGCTGAACAGATCTTCAGCTTCTCCCTTGTGACCGCCTTGGTTAACATATTTGCAGGATTCTCACTTGTATGAATCTTCTCCAGAACAATCGATCCATCTTCCAGTAACAAACGTATGAAGTGATATCTGATGGCAATATGCTTGGTCCTTGAATGAAAGGCTGAATTCTTATCCAAGTGTATTGCACTCTGACTGTTACTATACAACTTGCAATCTACTTGCTTCTTACCCAACTCTTCCATGAAACCTTACATCCATACCATCTTCTTGCATGCTTCTGTAGCCGCAACATATTCTACTTCTGTCGTACTGATAGATACTATCTTCCGTAACTGAGAGACCCAACTGGCTGCAGCACTGCCCAGAGTAAAGACATAACCTACAGTGCTTCTTCTGCTGTCGATATCTCCTGTCAAATCTGAATCCATGTAGCCTTGCAGCTTGATTTTCGATCCACCATAACACAGCCCTACATCCGTAGTACCCACCAGGTATTTGAGGATCCACTTCACAGCTTCCTAATGTTCCTTCCCGGGGTTGTTCATGAACCTGCTAACAACTCCCACTGCTTGAGCAATGTCTGGCCTCGTACTTACCATAGCATATATGAGACTCCCAATCGCTGACGCATATGAGACTTTTACCATGTAGTCCCGTTCCTCCTGCGTCTTTACACCTTACTCCTTAGATAGCTTGAAGTGGTTGGCTAATGGAGTGATAACCGGCTTAGCACCTCTCATATTGAATTGATCAAGTACCTTGGCTATGTACTCTACCTGTGACAAAATCAATTTCTTATTTTTTCTATCACACTTTATCCTCATGCCTAGGATTTATTTTGCAGCTCCTAAATCCTTCATGGCAAATTCTCTAGACAGTTATCTTTTAAGATCTGAGATGTCCTTCATACTTGAACCGGCCACAAGCATATCATCAACATACAGAAGAAGGATGATGTATGATGTATCAAACTTCTTCAAGTAACAACAGTGGTCTGCATGACATCTCCTAAAACCGTTTTTCGACATGAAACTATCGAACTTCTTATACCACTGCCTCGGGGCCTACTTCATGCCATATAGACTTTTCTTTAGTCTGCACACATTGTTCTCATTACCTGGTGCCACATTTCCTGTGGGCTGATGTATATATATTTCTTCTTCAAGATCCCCATGAAGAAAGGCTGTCTTAACATCTAGCTGCTCTGGATGTAAGTTCTCTGTAGCCACTATATTCAAGACCATGCGAATCGTAGACATTTTCACTACCGGTGAAAATATTTCAGTGAAATCGATACATGCCTTCTATTGAAACCCTTTTACAACCAATCTCGCCTTATACCGTTTCGAACCATCATGCTCCTCCTTCAGTCTGTAAACTCACTTGTTATGAAGAGCTTTCTTACCCTTAGGTAAAGTGACAGCTTTTAAGTACGATTAGAATCAAGAGAGTCCATCTCCTCATCCATGGTCTGCTCTCACTTAACCCGTGTATCTAACTGTAATGCCTCTTCAAAACACTCTGGCTCACCATTATCTGTCAGCAGTAGATAATGTAAGGAGGGTGAGTATCGGACGGTGAGTCTCCTCTCCCGAGTAGACTTCCTCACAACCGGTGTCTGCGGCTCTGCCTCATAATGCTCCTATATACGATCATCTTATGGCGCTGTAACACCCATGTCCGGTAACTCTTTCAACTCTACGAATTCCTTTTTCTCGGCCTTATTTTCTTGCACACTATCATTATGCATCACTTTTTCATTGTAGACTACGTCCTTACTTCTGATGATTTTTTTATTTTCTGCATCCCAAAACCTGTAGCCAAAATCATCCTGCCCGTAGCCTATAAACATGCACCTCCTGGACTTCGCATCCAGCTTGTTTCTGTGCTCTGCATTAATGTGAACATATGAAGTGCAACCGAACACTCTGATATGTGTAAGGTTCACTTCTTTCCCAGTCCACGTTTCTTTAGGTAGCCCACCATCCAATGGTATTGAGAGACTTCTATTGATAACATATACGGCAGTATTCACAGCATCTGTCCAAAAGGTCTTGGACAACCCTGCATGTAATCTCATGTTCCTGGCGCGCTCAAGGATGGTCCTGTTAATGCGCTCAGCCACACCATTCTACTGTGGTGTCCGTGGAATCATTTTCTGATGTTTGATTCCACTTGCTGCACAATACTCCTCAAACCTCTTATCACAATATTCTCCCCCATTATCAGATCTGAGACACTTTACTGTTTTACCTGTCTCGTTTTCTACCATAACTTTTCACTTCTTAAACACATCAAATACATCAGATTTATGCTTTAAGAAATAAATCCACAGTTTTCTACTAGCATCATTGATAAAGAAAACAAAATAATGTGAGCCACCAAGAGATGATACCTGTGTCGGTCCCCACACGTCAGTGTGTACAAGCTCCAATAGATGCGTCTTTGGAGCGCGTCCTGTCTTCTTGAAGCTTACCCTCTTCTGTTTGTCATATACGCAATCCTTGCAGAATTCCAAGTCATGAGACTTCAGCCCTGGTAGCTTCCCTTTTGACAACAGCACTTTCATCCCTTTCTCACTCATATGTCACAACCTCTGATGCCATAACTGTCCATTCACTCCAGTTGATGCGACTGAGAGTGAACCATATGATCCTGAAGTCACGTACAAAGTGTCTTCCTTTTTACCTCGAGATATCACCAAGACACCTTTTGTGATCTTACAGGAATCACTGGTGAATGTCGTCACATAACCGGTATCGGCCAACTGCCCTACTGAGATCAGATTCCTTCTCAAACTCGGTACATGTCTGACATCCTTCAGTTTCAAAATCGTTCCGTCTTTCTGATTGACCTGAACGTCCCCCTTTCCAACAATACTGCACGGCTCATCATCACTCAGGTAGACTCTCCCAATGTCACCTGACACATAATCACGCAGAATTTCCTTACATGAAGTGGCATGAAACGAAGCACCCGAGTCTATAACCCATGACTCATTCCTTGCATCAAGAGACAAGATCAACGCATCTGTGTCACTCTCCTCAGATAGATTCACTGAATCCTTCCCGCCTTGAGAGCTTCCTTCTTGTTTCTTGAACGCCCTGCAATCACGTTTCATGCGCCCCTTCTTGCCGCAATGCCAACACCCGTCTTTGTCTTTTGATCCCTTGGACTTCTTCCTTGACTTAGAACGCTCGTGTTTATTGCCTCCTCTGTTTTGCGATCTTCCTCTTCCTTCAACATTTAGAGGATTCCCTGAATCCCATGAAACTCCTGATGCCTTTCTTCTAGATTCCTCGCTGAGAATTAGATCGGCCACATCATCAAATTTTAGCTTTGTCGACCCTGAAGAATTGCTCACAGCAATTACCAAACCATCCCAACTGTCTGGTAGACTGGATAAGATCAATAGTGCCCTGACCTCATCCTTAAAAACGATGCCAACGGATTTCAACTGGCTCGTGACTGTGTTGAACTCGTTTAGATGTTCAGCCACGCTCCCACCATTTGACATCTTCATGTTGAATAGTTGTTTCATAAGATGAACCTTGTTGAATGCTGAGGGCTTTTCATACATGGTGGCTAGGGCTTTCATTAATTCTTTTTTCGTTTTCATCTTGGATATATTAAAGGCGACGCTCTTAGACAAAGAGAGTCGGATCATTCCTAAACCCTTCCTATCCAGTAAAAACCATTCATCATCTGTCATCTTTTCTAGTTTCTTCTCTTTTCCTTCTAGAGGAATGTAGAGGTCCTTCTGATATAGATAATCCTCCATCTGCATCTTCCAGAAGGCAAAGTTTGAACCATCAAACTTCTCAATTCTAATTTTTTCATCTTCTGCCATCTCTCCCAATAGAACTAAACTAATAGCTCTGATACCAGTTGTTGCGCAGCACGCCAACAATGCAGTGGGCCGAGATCCAATCTCAGGCCTCACCCACAAACGATAAACAGAAAGGAATATAAACTAAAAACAGATCAAAGCAATTCAAACGAACCACAAGACAAGATATACGTGAAAAAACTCCAAACTAGAGTAAAAAATCACGGATGCAAACTTTCACTATGAAGAAACAAAGATTACAAGGCAAAATACTAACCTCTCCCTTGAAAAAATATAGAAAACCCTTAGCCCACACCTTTAGAAATATTTTTCAATATTCCTCATCTTATCTCATGCCCTAGAAAAGCCCTCCTTCCGCATCCCAGTTGCAAAAGGACTCAAATCCGCAGTTTCGCGTAAAATCGCAGAACAAACTGCGTAACCTACGACCGGTCCTAGCTCCCCTACGACCGGTCCTAGCTCTCCTACGACCAGTCCTAAGCCCCCGAAAAAAAACAGCACAACTTGCTAGACTTTGAGTCGTGTCAGGGCTCGAACCTACGACCGATCGAGCGCTTCCCACGACCGGTCGAACAGGCTCCATGACCGGTCGTAGCCGTCCTACGACCGGTCGAAGGTGGCCCAATGTGGCTCCACATTCTCAACAGTAATTGGGTAGCAGACAACTTAGCTAGGATGTTAGCAAAGCTTAGTAAAAAAATCTTCTTTGATTTGGTTTGAGCCCTTCCTCAATCCATCCGTGGGAAATTGCTCCTAGAGTACTGTGTCTGCCTGGGAGCAGTAGGGAGGGTAGGGGTCGGACCTAGTGATAGGTTGGGGCCAGTTTAAAGTATATGATAGTCAAGTCGTGGAGTCTTTTTCATTTTTGGGGCCTAATGTGTATTCCTGTTGTACTATATATTCTCTCTTGTTAAATGCATAGCCTTTTCTTTTTAAAAAATGTCATATACACTTGTTGCTCTCAATTAGCTTGATGTTGTTCACGTAGAATTCTTTGTAATGAGGGTACATAGGATGGGTAATTACTGTCCGAGTGTAATTTGGCAAGGTTTTCTATCCGAGAGTAATTGGGCATTGATGGTCTTGATTCTCTTCTATAATTTTTTTTAATAAAAATGAACTATCCATACCATGATAGGCATTTCAATGAGTCAATTTTTTTATTTTCCAAAAGAGAATTCCATTAATAAGAGATGAAACAGACTAGGAGGGTCCTTGGGCTAACAAAAAAAATGCCCAGAGGACTAGCAAAAACAGATCTGCACATTCGGGAGGGCCCAAAAAAACTGGGGCCCGCCTATCATAGGGAAGGAAAAGAAGTAAAAAGGAAAAACATTAACAAGCTGGCAAAACTCCTAAGAAATCCGCACCGAACCTAGGTCGGTCCTGTCCAGAACCAACTCCCCACGGGAGAGGAGAGGGAGGCCAAAAACAGCATCATATACTCTGGAGCGCTGGTTGGCGCTGGCCCAGCGAGCATGGTTGTCGGCTACCTTGTTTGCCTCTCTCGAGCAATGGGAAATAGCAAGAGAACCTAAAGACCGAAGCGATCTAAATTAGCTTTTCTAGTAATAAGTGAGTCAGGGGTCATCAATTAGGCTAGATAGGACTTCAACGACAGAGCGCGAATCGATTTCCACATCAATTGAAGTAAGCCCTTTACTAGAACAAATCAGAAGCCCATCGATGACTGCTTTAACTTCAGTAAGAAAGCTAGAACCCTGAGCATATGCCTTAGAGAAAGCGAATATGAACTTGCCCTTATCACCGCGATAGACCCCTCTGCCACCAGCTGGGCCTGGATTACCTCTAGAAAAAGACTCATCCACATTGAGCTTCACTCTCCCCTAGGCAGGCCTAGACTACTTCACAAAAGACAAGGAGTGGGGATGGGGAGGGCCCCCGGTGAGATGGAGATCCAACAAGGCATCTCTATCAGCCTGGTGTTTACACGCTGGGAGAGAGAACGCTTTCGACAGGAGAGATAACCAAGTTCAGACTTAGAGAATGGCATGTTAGGCATTAAAGGTGACACCATCAAAACGCGGGGAGTTCCTGGACTTCCATATCTCCCAGAGGATCAGGGCTGGGAAAAGCCCTCTGAGGACACCCGAAGGAGAGGAGCCGTTGGCCATGGCCAACCATTGAGATGCTCTTCCCCTGGTGGACTGGTTCGAGATGAAAGAGACTGAGAGAGTGGAGGAAAAATGACCCCAAATGGTTGAAGCGTGCTCTCCTTTAGCAAAAAGATGATCAAGGAATGGGATTCCTCCCGTTAATATGGCAGCTTATAGCACACACAGGAGGAGGCCATATATATGGACCCCTTTGATCTTTACATTTGAGTCGACTGGGATGGCATTGTTCATGATTTTTCAGAAAAAAATAGTGATTTTTGGAGGAAGGTGGGGGAGCCACATCCACTTGGCCCACGGACGGTTCTGCCCTGGGTGCAAGTGAGTTGCCTTGTTGATTTTATGGAGAATTGACCCGACTTCTCACTAGCCCTCAACGAGTCAAGTTGGGACATGCAAAAACTATGTTTTAAATAAGGCTGGCCAAATAGGCCAGTTTTTTTTTTTTTTTTGCCAAATAGGCCAGGTTCCATCAATTCAAAATTGGGCCTGAAATAGGCCAAAAACGGGTCTATTAACTATCCCATGATCCACACGGAATGAAGGGACGGGATCTCAGATTTAAGTAATGGATGGTGGGCCCATGATGTGAGGAGTGGACATGAAGTACCATATCCAGATAGGTTGTTAGGATCATCTAATCTGGAAAGGTTTGGAGCACCCAACATTTATAATGGGCCCAATAAGATCAGTGGCTCATATTAATTAACCAAGCATAATATTTACACTAATTGGAGGTTTCACAAACTATGCAAGCGCGTAGGCTGATCCAAGTTCCTCCTAACACACATACAGCTGCAAATAAGGGCCTAACCCAGTCCAAGCTTCCTAGTTGACCTTTATTTCATAGAGGCCCAACTGATCCTTATAAGGGGCCTTAAAATTCAAGGAAGGGCTCAAGCGGAAACCCATCAAAGGGAGACCTAGGAGTTGAAGTCCATTGGGGCAACTTGGATCCTCTCTCTCTCTCTCTCTCTCTCTCTCTCTCTCTCTCTCTCTCTCTCTCTCTCTCTCTCTCTCTCTCTCTCTCTCTCTCTCTCTCTCTCTCTCTCTCTCTCTCTCTCTCTCTCTCTCTCTCTCTATATATATATATATATATATATATGAATGATGGCCCATCATCTATCTTGTCATGTGAACCGGCCGCCTTGGATGGTTGACAATTCAGATATCATGTGCTACCGAAATGAGGTGCCACCGGATGAATTTGAATCGTTTGGATAGATGGCCCTAATTTCAATGATTATCTGAATGTCATGAATCAACATCCAAGGTTACTTGTTGTGCATTTTTTTATATTTTTTTTTTAATGTGTTTGGAAGACACTTTACCTAATGACTGCTGCATGTAAACGTGAGACACATGACACATCTCTTTTCTGGTTGGTGAATGTAGCGTGTTTATGCTTGAAATGTTACGAAGCTTCTATTATGCCACTTGGTTTGGCATGCGGACCCACTTTTGGGCAAAATCCAGGTGTTAATGTTGCGGGCCTTGGAGTGATCAGAAATGCTAACCGATCTGAATAGGCTAAATTAATGAGAAGTGAGCAACATATCAGTGGTACATATTATATAAAGTAGTGGCCATATTTCATCTAAAATACATGTAAAATACATGATGAAACATGGCCTCTATTGGATGAAGCATTTCATAAAAAATAAGTGATCTTTACCAACTGGGAATTTAAATAGCCCACCATTTTCTTTCTTTCTGTCCAGCGTGATTCTAGGACAATGCTAGTTGTGAAACAGGCCAATGATTAAAATGGACTAGTTTGAAGTGCATGTATGCAATTTGTGGGCAAAAGGCGTGCTATGATGTGGAGCTATATATAAATAGTAGTCTTGGGGTTGGTTTGCTAATATCCTACGTGCATGTTCAATAATCATAATGCACATGCCGCCACGTGCCAACCTAAATGGGGATATATCCGCTTACCACTGTGTAGATGCTTTCACCAAAGGAATACGCAGGTCTAACTTTAGATTGGCCACAATTTAGTGAAAATTTATGGCTTGGACACTTGTCCAAATGTTTCTGATATCTTAGCACATTTGTTGAATTAATGGACTAGATTTGAGGCCTAAGGGTTGAACGGTTCATCAGGTGGTGCTTAAACAAATTCTACCATATCTCATACATAAGACCGCTCTAATACTAATTCTAAATATAATATTATGAAATAAAAAACCAGCCTATGCATTACTTGTAGAGATAATAAGAAATTAATCTGCATCATATACTTGAGTGCGAAATCATGAGTGTATATATATATATATATATATATATATATATATATATATATATATATATATATATATATATATATATATATATATCTTGAACGTTTTTTTCTTGGGGGCCTTATCTTACATGCCTTGAGCTCTTCTACATAGCTACAATAAGAATTAGATTGTTTGCATTGTATGGGTGAGCAATCAAGACCTTTATTTATAAGAATATATATATATATATATATATATATATATCTTGAACGTTTTTTTCTTGGGGACCTTATCTTACATGCCTTGAGCTCTTCTACATAGCTACAATAAGAATTAGATTGTTTGCATTGTATAGGTGAGCGATCAAGACCTTTATTTATAAGAATGAGGCTTAGAATAGCTTAATTCACATCGACTGCTCCTCCTAGAGTCTCCACATAATAATAGTTCATGCTATACAGGAGTCTATGTTTCACTGAAATACTCTTTAGGTAGAGGATTCAATTTAAAACTAACATGAATAAAGAATTGTTGGGCTGTTCATATAAAATAAATAAATGTCTATCTGATGTACATTGCACCTATCGGTACACCCAGTCCAAATAGATAACAGTCAAATTATCCTAGTTATTGATCACATGGGGCCCACCTAATAGAAGTTTTACATGATTCATTTCCATTCACCTATCTTGATGACGATTCATGTACCCTGTGCATGATGCTTACATATTTATGCATTTAAAACAAGATAAGCAGGGAAAAAACACCTGGAAGGTTACGGTGGAGGGAAAGAGCTTGGCGACTTCTAAAGAGATCCTTCCGTCTCATTTTCTTGCGTCAACCGGAGAAACAAAACCAAGCCGCCATGGATTCATGGATTGAGTAGAAACGTCTCTCTATCTTTCTCTCTCACTCTCTCTCAACAAATATAGCTTAATAAGCCACCTCTTCTTCTATATATACAGGCGAACTCATCATGACATGGGAAATCATCAAGCACCCATCACATATCCCACATTCTGTTTGTTACAAGCTTTTTTTTTTTTTTTTTAAAAAAAAAAAAGAAAGAAAGAAAGAAAAGAAATCACGTTGGCTGCCTGTGTGTGTGAGAGAGAGAGAGAGGCATGGGTTTCCAAAGACAGTTAGTTCCAATCATCATGCTTGGGTTTTGTTATTCTTCCTGTTATTGCAACTTGCTAGAGGACCCACTCTCAGCTTTCAATCATGGGGAGGGACCCTATGACTATTTCAGCAAAATCAACAAATTGGGCCAAATGTCAACTACCGTCCATTTCGGACGGTCGACCTTGAGTTCCTTGAAGTTTGATCACATGGCTAGTCCTAAATCTTCAGCCACCGTAGTGAATGTGAATGATTTTGGAGCCAAGGGTGATGGAACAGATGACACAAAGGTACTCCATCAATGTAAATATGGTCAAGAAGGGAAGGAAAAAAAAAAAAAAAAAAGATTATACGGTTGTAGTTTCTTTGCTATTGAAGTCTTATAGCTGATGTTTTAGGGTTTTTTGTTTGTGTGGTTTTGGAAAAGTCTTATTTCTTCGGTGCAATGTGGACAGGCATTTGAGAAGGCCTGGACCAAGGCTTGCTCATCAGCTCCTTCTGTCCTTGTGGTGCCCGCAAACAAGAACTACCTTCTCAAACCAATCACCTTTTCAGGACCTTGCAGATCTTCCATTACAGTGCTGGTGAGATGAATCTAAACACGAAAATATCAACCATATCTTCTTCAAAATTGAAGATGGGTTCACAAACGTCTTCATTGTACTTTTCATGGGACTAATGCTTTGTTTTTCTTCTTCTGTTTTTTTTTTTCTTCATATGTATCAGATCCTTGGAACCATTGAAGCTCCTTCCCATCCATCGGCTTGGGATGGATTAGATCAAAAGCATTGGCTTAGTTTTCAGAATGTTCAAAATCTTAGTGTTCAAGGTGGTGGGATCATTAATGGAAATGGAGAGATGTGGTGGAAGAACTCTTGTAAAATCAACAAAGCTCTTGTAAGTAGTTTGAATAGACAATCTCCGAATTAATTCAAACCAGCTGAATCTTCTCTTCCAACAATGACTAACTCATACTTAAATCTGTGTGTGAATTTTCCCAGCCCTGCAAAGACGCGCCAACGGTATGTTTCAAGGCCCCCTTGCATGGATGCACACAGAAACATAGATATCTTTGAATCAATATATTTAATTTTCTTTCCATGAGAGAGAAAGAGAGTGGGATATGAGAGGAGAGACAGAAAGTGAGTCTCTTACATGTTTTCTGTTGCTTCAACAGGCCTTAACCTTTTATTCATGCAACAACTTGATAGTGAATGACCTGAAGATCAAAGACAGCCAACAAATACAAGTTTCTTTTGAGAGATGTGTCAATGTACTAGCTTTCAATCTCATGGTAACTGCACCAGAGACGAGCCCTAACACCGACGGCATTCACATCACAAAGACCCAAAATATTCAGATCATGAATTCTGTCATCGGAACTGGTAAGAGAACAATGATATATAGAAAATAACCTATTCTTTTCACTTCCTATAGTGCAACTGGGTTTATAGAGTACTAAAGAGAAAAAAATAGTGAGTCAGTGGGACCATAAGAAATTGTCGCCTACAAGATCTCCCCCATGCATGAGGCGCCCCACCGTCTTGTCATGACCTCCAATGGAAACTATTGTGGGTCCCACAATTACCTAATTCAATGCAAGTTTCACATCATGGAAGGACAAGGTCATCCAAAAGATACAGCTTATGCATCATGGACAAGCGAAAATGGTCCGACCAAATGAACAGTTTTTTATCGTTATTGGTGGGACCTGTGGACAGCAATTTTGAGTGATCCTGCGGACCACCTAACCACACTATATATGCTTGAATTCTCAACATAAACGTACAAAATATGGGAAATCTAAATTATAGACTCAAAATAATCTAAACCCTAGACCCAAAATATCACATATCGATTATAATGTCTAATGTCTCCATGATGTTTGAAGGTGATGATTGCATCTCAATTGAAAGTGGGTCTCACGTTGTCAAAGTTATGAATATAACCTGTGGGCCAGGCCATGGGATCAGGTCTCAAATGCAAACCTTCTTGGAATATCATGCAAATTCATTTGAATTTTTATAACTTCAAGATTTTAACAGCTTTACTCTCTCATAAATCTATCCTTTGTGGGGCCAGTATCGGCAGTTTAGGAGATAAAAAGTCAAAAGCCCATGTATCACAAGTGATAGTGGATGGAGCCACCTTGTTCGGAACAACCAATGGAGTCAGGATCAAAACCTGGCAGGTATGAGTTGGTTCTTTCACATGGATGATTACGTAAATAGAGCCATACATGCATCAATACTTATGATTACGTAAATAGAGGCATACATGCATCAATACTTATTTCTTTAGGTATGTATGCATGCGTGCCTGCGTATATATCTGTGTGTGCATTTGTTTTTCATTATTTATGTATGAGTTAAGTGGCGGCATGCATGCGAGTATTTATACGTGAGAACTGATAACAAATAGGGAACTGTACCACAGCTTCAGGTACCGTACCATCTTTCCGGACTTGGATTGTTTAACACACCACCGAGGTCCTACTCTGTATACGTGGAAAAGCTCTCTGGGCCCCACAATGATATATATATATATATATATATATGTGTGTGTGTGTGTGTGTGTGTTCTATCCACACCGTTCATCCATTTTTTCATATCATTTTCGGATATGAACCCAAAAATAAGCCAGATCAAAAGCTCAAATGGACCACACTAGAGAAAACAGTGGGGATTGAATCTCTACCATTGAAAACATCCTAGGGAAAAAGTTTTGGATTAAGCTGATATTTGTGTTTTCCCTTCATCCATATCTGCGTGGCCTTAATGTATGGGTTGGATGGAAAATAAAAATCACTGTGGCCCTAGAAAGATTTCAACCCTGGGTGTCATTATCCCACTACTTCCTTTAGTATGGTACACTTGATCTTTGGATCTACCTCATTTTTGTGCTCATATCCTGAAATGATCTAAAAAAATGAATGAACAGTGTTTTCCACATCTACACTTTAACAACGTGGGTGTTGTGTTCTAGACCGCCGAATCCAAGTCCCGTCAATTTTCCGCTAGCAACTCATAGGAAAGCAGTACCACGAAAACAATAGGCCCCACCATTAATAGGCAACTGTTTTCATGGTATCGATGTCTTGCACAATTGGTATAGGGATGTTATGGTACCTCAAGTTCAAAAAAATAATAATAATAAAATAAAATAATATAAATTCAAAGTTATGGTACTTGGCCTGTCAGCGATCACTATGTACAGAGGAAGTACGTGATCCTCAGCTGAAGGTATTGATAGTATTCTCAAGCTTTGAATCTCTATAAGAGGACCTATGGATTGGTAATCTGGACAACTGACCTGATGGGTTCCGTGATGGAAAGGCTATGCTGTTAAAATAATTTCAATGGGCCCTCACTTAAGCCTACATTTGTGTGGACAAACATTGCACTGATGCATGAAATTCTTGAACATGTATGCAGGGAGGATCTGGAAGTGCAACCAACATCACATTCCAAAACATTGCAATGCACAATGTCAGAAGGCCCATCATCATAGACCAAAACTACTGTGACTCCAAGTACACTTGCCCAGAAAAGGTAACCACCCTCGATTACAGTTGATTACAGTTGCAATTTTGTGGCGCCCACTTGGTGATCTTTTAATGAAAATAAGCTGATCTTTTTGCAGGGATCGGCTGTGCAAGTGAGTGATGTGGTCTACAAGAATATCACAGGAACAAGTGCCTCAAATGAGGCCATGACATTTGATTGTAGCCAGAGCTCTCCATGCAATGGAATAGTGTTACAAGGCATTAATCTTGTAGGAGATGCGGGAAAAATAACAAGCAGATCATGCAAGAATGTTAGGGGGTCCACCATTGGGAAGGTTGTCCCACCTTCTTGCTTCTAGAAGAGATAATAATACATTTGTTATGTGGGAAAAGAACTGTTTGCACACATATCTCCCTCCTTCCAAAGATAGCCAGGGATCTGAACTCGCATTTAAAAATGGAAAGTTGAAACTCCCATTCTGAAATGCATTTAGGGATTCCTGCTGACCATCTTTGGATGGCGGGGCCGTGCGCATGCTAGCTTCCCCATTGCACACGTAGGGTCCCTGTGTGCACATTGGTTATAATGGGGTGGTGTGATTTTGTTTATTTTGGTTTATTTTGGAAAATGATAGAAATGTGTAAAAACAGATGATGGAAGATGGTTTCTCATTATTCTTTGTAGAAAGTGATGGAAAAATATTCTTTATTTTATTGTTCGTGGATTTGAAATAAACTTGTTCTGTACTATTCTTTTATTCAAATAAAGGGTCTTATTTGTTGTTATTGTGGCTGTTAATGTTGCTGCTTCTGTTAATGTTGTTGTTTAAGATGGATTTTGGAGGGCTGTGAAGTTGTGAAGTTTAACTTAGGTGATGTTTAATGGTTTTGGTAGGGAAGAAAAGGTTCCTGTTGATTATTGGAATTATAGGCCCGACATGATTTAGACTTGGGTCTAAAGGTAGATTTAAAATGATAGCAAAGGTTGAAATTGGACATGATGCACCTCAGTAGGATTCCAAACTGGACCGAGCGTCCAAATCATTGGCCCAAAATGTGGATGGAGAGTGGATGTAAGTCAGACTGATCATTCTTATACTAACTAGCTAATTAGTGGGCATCAAAAAGAAAATGGTCAGCTGTCCAAATTCTACATATGGAGAGGGCTAAGATCATCATCTCAATGTGTTTTTGCAGCTATTATCCATCCATAATGGATCCATGATTTAGACCATCAGGTGAGCTGTAAAGGTTTTTGTGGTGAGTAAGGTGCAACCCTAGCAGGTTGGGTCGGGTTGAGGGTCGACCCAAGCCCACTCAACATCAAGAAGAGTAGGAACAATGCCCAACCCAAGGTATTAAATATTCAACTTTACTACAGCTCAGGTTGGATGAAGTTAACACCAGCAACTAATAAAGTACTAATAAAAATTAATCATCTAACCATCAAATAACACCCTCAAAGTAATGCATACATCTAACAATAAAATTTACAATGAATACTAAAAGTTAACAATAAAATCTACATTTACCACCCAAAAGTCCACAATCACTACTTAAATGCAGTGATTCGTTATAGACTAAGACTCAAAAAATGGTGGTTGATTGCCTGACTGACTCCACTGCAGTGCACCTCGAAAGTTATAATACATTATGGAGGACATCAAAAGAGGACTGGCATCTATAAACTTCGAGATCATCTATGTTTTCAGGTTGTAGCTGACAGCTCAACTCATATGAGCAGCAGCACCCACGGTTTCTCGGTTTACAGGTCTCACTACCTAAGGAGGTGCGGGGAAAGTTGGTTGTGTGTAAGGTGGGCTTAGGTATCGTTAGAAGGAGATAACATGACTCTAAATTTCTTGAAGAGTGTTGGCAGGATGTCTAGTAAGCTTCTATCTCATTTTGACCATGTACTAAGGGCAATTTGTAAAGTGGAAGGCAAGTAGTAGATATGGATAGCCTATCAAAAGGTCTGGTCAGAGCTTTGTTGAACTCTCTCCTATCCTGGGGCTAATGGGCAGGAGGATGCTGCTGCTCTTCATACTTAAAGTATGGTGGGGGACTGTATTTGGCTTGAGTTTTTGCTGGAGTTGGTGATGTTTGTGTTGGGTTCACAGCAACTAGATATCCATCTGGTTACGTTTGATGTTTATGATAGGCGGGGCACTATTCTTTATGTTGTGCCCGCCCAAATAGATGTTCGTGTCTGTGTACACAAACGTACATGTATGCACACACGAGAACGCGTTAACCCACAAACACACAGTGTGTGTGTAATATGTGTGTGTGTGTATGTGTGTGTTTGCATATACATACAAACATATGTAATATATGTATATGTAAATAGCAAAGTACATACAGGCAGACTGAGTGGAGATACCTCGTTTCAACACTTGAGGTCTTGGTATCGTTCCCTAGCGGGGGTGGCTAACATGGACTGTGTGTACTGACATGGGTAATAAGCTAACCCCAATATATATATATATATATATATATATATATATATATATATATATATAGCAAAGTACATATCGTAAAATCTTCATTGCTGCTCTCTGTTTTTACGGTATGCTTGTGCAGAATGGTATTTAGATGTTGGCTCATATGATTCTTTGCAATTCTAGTCAATTTAAGAAATGTTGCTGCCACAAACTGTAGAGTTCATAGCTCTTAATGTCAGCATGTGGTGCCATTTTTCCTGAGAGTAGGATACAGCGGTCTGATTCTGCAGTTAAAGAGTTTTTCTGTTAGGTGGATTTGGTTATAAATAAATAAACAAACCATTAACAAGCAGTTCTATGGTTATAACGACTAATGTCTTCAAAGGTGAAGATAAGTACATATTTCTTTTGTATTTTGACTTTATTGAGATAGCCCAAAAATCTCAATATTAATTTTTCTGAAATAGCTAAAAAAATTTAATGAAGAATTTTTTTTTGTTTGTGATAAGCTGATAAAATCGCAACTCTATCATGTTTTAAAGTGACCCTATGAAAACTTTATTCATAGTGAAAGTCAATATCACGTGGTAAGTGATTTTGAGAGTTGAATAGGTGTGGCTTTTTTAGAACAATTGTTGACATATCAAATCACTATAATTCTTGGTATTGTAGTAAATATTTTTATTATTTATGTTGTGAATGGTTGTAATCTCTTTATGTTAAAGTAGTGAATGCTTGTAATTGTTAGTTTTAATTTACGCTTGCTTGGTTTGAAATTTTTATTCATACAACTCTCATTAAATAAGATTGTCCGACTTAAACTTGTTTGGGTGAAGGTTGTCATACGAGTCAATTTGAATCAACGTTTCAATACTAGTGTATTTGAGACCTCTAATTTATTTATTATTTCAATACTTTATTCAATTATTTGGTATCATCCGATTCACTCCCCCTTTAGAATTGCTTAAGTTCTCCTTTTCAAAAAGTCTTTTATTTTGCCTTAGTTGGTAAAATTTTGAGATTAAAAGTTCATAATTTTGCCTCATTTAAATGGGGTTAAAAGTTTACTTTTTAGCCTCAGTTGCCAAGAAAGTGAAACTATAAGTCAACTTTTTAACGTCTATTGTATAGGAACCGAAGCTAAAAGTATACTTTTTAGCCTCAGTTGCATAGGAACCAAGGCTAAAAGTTTATTATTTTGCCTCAATTAAGTAGAAATAGAGGTTAAAAGTTTATTTTTTAGCTTCAATTGTTAGGAAAGTAAAGCTATAAGTTAAGCTTTTAGCCTCTATTGCATAGGAACCGAGGCTAAAAGGTCTACTTTTTTAGCCTTAGTTGAAGGCATAAGTCAACTTTTTAGCTTCAGTTGCATAGGAACCAAGGCCAAAAGTTTACGAATTTGCCTCAATTAGTTAGAAATGGAGGTAGTCAACCTTTTTGCCTTATCCCACCATCTTAATGGAAAAGGGCCCCAAGTTGGAATAGACAGCAATTTCAAATTTGTAATGTCTGATTTTTCTTATTTTGGACCAACTTTGAGTATCCATGGTGGACCCCATGTACGAGTTATGTTTGAGCCACCACTTGGACATTTTAACTTATACATAAGGCTATAAAAATGACGATTTACTTTGGCCTAAATGGGCTTCATGTAATCAGTAATTGGATTCCAAAATGGAACTAGCTGAAGTCGTGAAGAAAAATATTGTGAAGATATTTGAAGTACTATGTTCGGCCTTGCACCGAAAATTTTACATGCACATTCAGTGGTCCCCACCTTGGGGTTTTGAAGCCCATGCATGGGCCTATCCAGGAGATCATGTTCCCTAGCTAAATCAGGGCCAAACGTGATCGCAAATCAGATACAAAAATGGGGTAGGTACCTATATTGATCCTTACACCATAATATACACACTTCTTCAAGGGGCTCATTTTTTTTTATTTTTTTATTTTATTTTTAACACACGCACACACACCCCACACACTCACACTGGTGGAATGTCACCACCTATGAGTACTCGAACCCTTGACCGGGAGTTGAAACTTCTGAGAGTCTACCACCCGGGCAAGAGCAAGGACCCTTCTTCAAAGGGCTCCACTTTGAGAGATTTTAAGAAAATACATGGTGTTACTTAGGGGTTATGTCCCTTGCCCAAATGCAGACCCAACACGGTCGGAAATCAATGCCCAAAATGGGGACAAGACAACACTAAAAATGTATCTGTATTACTTCTTTTTTTTAATGTATTGACTAACTTTGGGCACATATGGTGGGCCCCACACAGGCTTGTTGCACATTCCGCCACTTATGTCTTGTATATCCACTTAGGTTTGAGGGAGAAACCCTTTCCCTCAGCTAAAATGGGTCCCTCACCATCTGCAAGTAAGCCCCAAAATGGGGTCAACAATGATTATTGTCCACTGAAAACAATAAATGCCCACCGTTGAAATCTTCCTAGGGCTCCCCGTGACTCTTGTAGGCCATCCTACCCGTTTATAAGGTGATCCCCACCTGGATGAAGGGAAAACACAAAATATCAGTCTGATCCAAAACTTCTCTGGCTCCAATAATGCTTTAACGATGACCGTTTCCTTCTTTACTGTTTTCTGTATTTTAGCGCACCTGGATGTTATATCTGCCTCAATTTTTTATAATCATCTTAAAATAAGGTTACCGAAATGATGGACGGAGTAGATTTTCAATGGACATCGAAGTGGCCCCACAAAGCTTTTTGTACACGCGTGTGGGCTTGGCAAAGCTCTAATATACCGATTTCCTCTCTCTCTCTCTCTCTCTCTCTCTCTCTCTCTCTCTCTCTCTCTCTCTCTCTCTCTCTCATCTCACCATTTTCTGAGCTGATCATCTCCATCACTGGATTGTAAAGTTTTCATCTCACCATCTTCTCAGCTGATCATCTCCATCACTAGATTCAGCGACCTTTTATCACCTTCTTCTCTGAGCTTACCACATTGGGACCGCTCTCTGTGACATCTTCCTTCAAGTGGTCATCAATTTCTACTTCTGCCTTGTGGTCGGAACCAAGCGACATGTGATGGAAAGTCTTCTGTATTTTTGTCACGCCCTTCTCGACAGGCTCCATTGCTTGGGTTATAGTCAGCACGACATCTTTCACCACCTGTGTGCAAAATTACAAAAAAGTTCACAGGATGAAAACAGACGCATGTCCCTGCACTCATGCCACCCACATGCATCAACACATTCACTGTATGAATGGTTTTAAAGCTCAGTTGAGCCCAATATCACTCATCCGAGTCGACTTGGACTCAGTTGAACACGATCCGGATGTTTCATTCAGGATGTGAATCAACAGACCATTGGCCTGGATTATCGAACCATGAACCCATCTATCAAAATTGGAAATAGGGAGCAACTCAGCCAGACTCGGCCATTGCCGACTCGACTCTTTAAGGACTGATTGTAAGAACTCTATGTAGTGGGCCTTATTGATCAACGATCTGGATTGTATTCTAGTTGGACTGTTTGATTGAGTTGATCAGTGGGCCCCACTTAAGGTGATACACTGCGCAATCTATCTGTGCAGCATTGCGTGTTTGAGGTGGAATGCTATGGCCTTACGCAAGGTAGCTTGAGTTGAACTAGGATATAGTAATGTGGAGCATGAGAGAGAGAGGGAGTTTTGATGGGTTTCAAACTCCCCTCCACAGTCTCCATAAAAGAGAGCCGGGTCCCCGATCCTACACTACACAGCAAAAATTCGAATCTCATCTTGTGAATTGCAGAAAGGGTGTGAAGGAGAGGAAGATCTTAGCTCTACAGGAAATCTAGTTTTCTTATCCAGCTT
Source organism: Magnolia kwangsiensis (assembly GCA_037074715.1). Lineage (NCBI taxonomy): Eukaryota > Viridiplantae > Streptophyta > Magnoliopsida > Magnoliales > Magnoliaceae > Magnolia > Magnolia kwangsiensis. Next base: position 108,458,231 of record CM073581.1, read on the forward strand.
ACATGACGGCATTACAGATAGGTAAGCTATCCGACCCCTGATCGCCATGTCCCATGCATAGACAGATCCCACACTGATCACATCAAGGCAATTCATACGGGTTTGGCAACATAATCGCAACCATGGAAAACACTCCCAATAGGTTTGTAGAAAGGAGTGTGCCTGCGTCCATCCATCGAGATCTTAAACAAGGCATCCGACTGCTGCACTAGAGCCTGCTACTTGTGCTGCTGTCCCTGTTTCATCCACACATGCTCTCGGTTGAGCAATGACTCGTGATCGTTACCACCCAACTCTGCTCAGCCCTTTCGTGTTTCGGCTTACTTGAGTGTTATATAGAACTATGTGACGGCTGAACCTTCTGTAAGTTAAACAGCAGTATCATTTCCATTTTCTTTCGTTTGTATATTAGAGTGTGGAGAAAAAATCAAAGAAGCCTTCATGAAGGCTTGTGATCCGATGCTCGTTCCCTCGATGATCTCATTTTCAGCCATCTGAAAGTGTGGTGCCATCTTGGCTGAAGATAGGTACACTGCATTTAATAAGTTATAAAATGGGGCTTGGCTTTGGATTTGGCTTTGTTTCTAGGCCTGAAGACCATGAGCCATACAATTCCAGCCCTGTTTTTAGGCTGGGCCATCTCATTCACTGGATTTCAGCCCGGGAATGAATATAGGCCTGTCCCGTTTAGGCTGTCATTATCTTGACGACATTGACAATTCCTAGTGGTCAAGTGGCCTGTTTGCCCGGCCCTACAATGACCCACCTGACCCAAACAAATAAGTGGGTTAGACTCGTGCTACTCAGGTGGGTGCAGCTGGTAATACGAGTGGAGAGATGTCAAACCATTTATTATTTATATGAGGAAATATCAAGGAATTGAAGCATGCGTGCCAACAGGATCTTGGAGACTGGGATCTAGGCTTCTTATTAGAATATCAGATGGTGGCTACGCGTTAATCGGGCATAGCCCCAAGTTATCTTTTTCCCCATGCATGTGGGGCCTACCCGATCGGTGGAAGAGCCTGCGTTTGGGTCCCGCCATATCCAAAAATGGCCCTTTCTCACGGTGGACGATGGCGCTTTTGCTGAGGGATGGCTTCTGCTGGTAGACTGCATGATTCGTACACACTTATGAATTACGTAGAAATTTTGCATATATGAGGCGTAGACTTGAAATCATTCAGATATCGCATATGACATACCTAAATGTAATACATCTTGATAGGGAGGGATCCCATCATGTGGAGCCCACTTTTGATGTGGATCCACATCCATTGTGGGCGGCTGTCCATCATGCATGGCCTGCCTTGGATGTGGGTCATTCATCATTAGGGGCCAACATTTGATGCAGACCATGCCACCATCAACGTCCGCTACCCATCATGTGGGAGCCCACCTTTGATATGAACCGTCCATAGCATGGGCCCTACCTTTGAAGTAGGTCGTTCAGCATACAGACCCACCTTGGATGTGGGTCATTCATCATTACGGGCCCACATTTGATGTGGACCGTCCATTATGTACGGTCCACCATCAATGTCCACTACCCATCATGTGGAGCCCACCTTTCATATGAACCGTCCATAGTGTGGGCCCCACCTTTGAAGTGGGTCGCTCATCATACAGGCCCACCTTGGATGTGGGTCATTTATCATTAGAGGCAGACCTTTGATGTTGAGCATCCATTATGTCAGCCCACGTTAATATGGGTAATCCATTAGTGTGGGCCCCACCTTTGATGTGGGCAGTCCATCATGTGGGCCTCCTTCGATAAGGACCACCCATCACATGAGAGAGACATCCATAGTGTGGCCCCACCTTTGATGTGGACCGTCCACCGTGTGTGGCCTCCTTTGATATGAACCACCCATCACATGGGGAGGTGAGAGAGACGGAGTTAAGTACCAAGTTATTAAAAAAGAAAAAAAAAAAACACTTAGCTGAGACAAGTAACTTCACATAGCCTGTTTGGTTTTCCAATTTCCTATGAAATGAAAAGTGAATGTGAATGAGCCTTTATTATCATTACTAGGTGTTTGTTTAAACAGGAATTATGACTTACAAATCAGGAGACAAATAGATTTGCAAAGGAAGTAGGTAAGAGAAAATTGTAAAAATTACATTTTCACGCTTTTCACACTATAAGTGATTTCTGGGTGCAACAAACAATTTAGCACAATCATTATTGCAGTCAAATGTAAACGATATCACCACACAATTACAAAAGTAAATAATCATTGCCCATTTATAGCCATTTACCATTGTAATTGGAAAACCAAACTGGCATTAAAATAGTAACTTGTTGACTTAAATGAAAAAAGTAACTTATTGGGTGTTATCCAAACAGTTTAAAAAAATTAAAAAAAAAAAAAAAAAAAAAAAAAAACTGACTTCAAGAAAAGATAAAGAGTAACAGAAAGGAGTGTCCCTCCTTGCATTTCTAGCTTTTATTTTAGAGGTGGATGGAGACCCACACCACCCCCACAAAAAAGGAAAGGGAAAAGACCCACCCGTTAAGGAAAAAACCCAGTCCAACATCAATGGCAATTAAAGTAAAAGGAAATTATGAGAGCAGGGTCTTTCAACAGGCTGATGCAAACATGGCCAGAAGCTTCTAGAAGCTCTCGAAGTTGACAGGGTCCCTCAGGAACTTCTCCATCTGCCTTGCTCTTGTCCTGATCGACATATCAAAGAGCTTTTGCCCAAACTCAATCACCAATCCCCCCAGAATGCTTTGATCAACCTGTGAAGAATGTAGCAGACAGGCTTCTATTATACTGGAGGAAAGAATAAATTCTCTCTTTTTTTAATGGATCATGTCTTCAAGTAAATAGCCAGCATGCTGCTGAACAAAGAAATGAACCAGCGAGAGAATAGAGACATTGATTTACTCTTTTTTTTGGTTCACAAAGAAGCATTTTTTGTGCGTGGAGCATTTGGACAGTGCTTAATGTTGCTAGTTCAAGGTTGAAGATTCTGTCCCAAATTAGTTAGGAAAAAAAAACAGAATAGGTTGTTTTAAGGGGGCAATTTAGGGATAATGAGAAAACCAACAAGCATCTAATGCCACTTCACACTTGCCATGGCTGAGCTCTAATGCTTAGGTTCATAATGAGAACAATGATTCTGCCACTACACAGTTATAACGTGGCCAAAGAAGGTTATTTGATAGACTTTCTTCTTTTTTTGGGTGGGTGGGTGGGTGGGTGGGTTGAGAATAAGCAATATACAAGACAAATTTCACTGATGAAGAATCAGTGGTTGGCATATGCAGGTGCTATCAAGGAGTACCTTCTGTTCAAGCTTCACCGTCTTCCCATGTCCAATAATATCCTGCAATGTATCCTTCAGCTGTTTTTCTTCATCTGGGGGGAGTGGCTGGTAAAAAAATACAAAAATAAATGAATAAAAAATTAACAAGTCTAAGAAATGAATGTTGCTGCTGATAGAACGGTGTTAATACCATTGAAGAGCAAGGAAGTTCAGCCAACTGCTTCCTAAAACAGCTTACAAGAATCCTCCCTCATTGGTGCAGTTTAGGCTTGAGAAGCATCCCTTTTGTTATATGTCTATAGTTGTGAAGAAACCTAGTAACTCCTTTTATGTAAACAGATTATATGATGTTCAAAGTAACAAAACAGCATTTATTTTTTGTTCAACCACACAACTACCACCACATAACCCACTTTCTGGTGCTCCAGGCTATTCATCTGGTGGGCTCAACCATGGATGGGCAATCTCCTCCATTAGACAATCTTACCTGTCTGATTGGTCTGCAAATGGACAATTTTACCAATTGTTGCCATCATCGTTCCCAAATTCCATGGTTGTTCCAATAGAACTGTTGAACGAACCATCATGATTTATGATTACGCATCCCATGTGGCATTTAAAAGCTCTGGGGAGGTTGTTAATGTTCCCATGAAGGTGGGCACATTAGCAAAACCATTTAAATATTTATGACAACTCTGAATACTTCAAATTTAATTATTGAATGCCAAGCCGGTCGAGTCAAGCAAAGAATAGGTCGAGCCTGACCCAGCTGGCTATAGAACCAACTCAAGTTTTTGGGTTTTAAGCTACAGTCCAAACTCATCAAGAAAAATTCACAGTTCACATGGCTAGAATTTCTATGGAGTGCATTTGTGGGGCATGGCATGTTCACGGTGTCAATGAGGCTGCTAGATAAGTGGTATGTATTACAGATATGAAAGTCCTATGCCTCCTACTCATATGGTTGCTGATTGCTGACTGGCAGAAAAGCTGTTTGCTTGGTAGAACATTGGATACTTTTCCTAGTTGCAATAAATACATGTTTTAGTAATTAATAGCAAAGAGAACTACAAAACAAAATTATGAAATTGGGAAATACTGTCTTCAAGGATAATAACAGAGCCCATGGGCGAAAACAGATCACAAACCAGAATCAACACAGATACCACGGAGCATAGACATCATCATCATCATCATCGTAGCCCTGTCCCATCTATTTGGAGTTGGCTTTTAGCCTTTTATAAATCCTGTTTTACCAATCATTCCTATCTACGGCCCTATGCTCAGTAGGTAAACGAGCCTTTATATCCCTCATTACCACCTCGATCCAAGTTCCTTTACTTTTTGCACTCATCCTCTTTCAAGACCTTCAACCCTAATGAAAGTGACCCTCCTTGCAGGATCCATATCCGGTCTTCATTTCACATTATTTTTTTGAGGCGAGTCTTCGTTGCACATTATTATAGTTGCACAAAGAGTTTAAAGGGAAGTGGCAGCAGATTTTTGGAGCGGGAGCAAGGAAATGCAGTGTTCAAAATATCGGTATCGCGCAATGTATCGCGACCTTGGGATATAGATACGTATCGGTTATCACATGGGATATATCGTTTGTATTGCCTAATTTATCGCATTTTTTGGGAAAGATGGGGAAACATTGAGAAAATGGCTGAATTTTTCAATGAAATTTTAGGGATTATTAATACACACTTCCAAATAAAAAAATCTTTTAAAAGAAAAGTGTACATAATAGGTTTCATTTGTATAGGGTCTTTAGCTATGTGTTATCTTATTGAACTAATGCAACTATATTCAAATATGATGCATAATATTTATAAATGTGTGTAATATGTATCCATGCCGTCCATCTATTTTTCCAAATCATTTTAGGGCATTATCTAAAGAATGAAGCAAATCCAATTATCAGGTGGACCACACCATAAGAAACAGTGGTGATTGACTATCCTACCATTAAACACTTCTTCAAGTGCACCTTAATGTTTTAGTAGTGTTTATCTACCATCCAATTTGTTGATTAGGTCACATGAGCCTAGATGAAGGGAAAAAACAAATTTCGGCTTGATCCAAAACTTTTGTACCCCATTAACGGTCAATCACCACTTATTCTTATGGTCCACCTAATAATTGAATTTGCTTCATTTTTAGAATAATGCCCTAAAATGGTATGGAAAAATCGATGGACAGCGTGGATACATAACACATACATCAAGGTGGGCCCCATGGTAACCGCATGGTAAGGGTCACACCTGTTGAGGGTCAAATATTGCATATCAGACCCCAGTTATTGCCTAGATTTACGAACATGGCAGAGCTTAACAGTCCACTTTAATCATGTTTGTGATGCAAGGTGTATTTAGGAGCTTGGACTACAAAAGGGTGTTAAAAGCACGGATTTAACGCTCAGAATTCACCAAGGCAAGGGACGGACCTTAAGGGACCAAGATCAACGGATTTACACGCCTGTGATCTGAGAAATTTGAGAAATTGAAGCTCAAGTGGCCTGAAAGTCAGCTAGAATGCAAGATCACAGGGTTTCCACCATCTGTTCAACTGGAAACTTCATAGATGGCCTCAGGACCAGAAATTAACCATTCGCGTCAAAATTCATCCATTAGATCCTTCTAGAAGTGTCCCAACGGACAGATTAGACCCTAAAATCCAGATTATGGGCCCACCTACAAGGTGGATATGCCTCAATTTCGGTCCCAACTGTTAAAATAATATGACAGATCTGATGGACAAAATGGATATTTCACACGCATCACAGTGGACCCCACGTGCAACGTGCCTGTACATAGCACGTCCACACGTGAGCCGCACTAGACCGGGAGTCCTGGTCAAAGTCGGCTGACCCGACTCCTTGTGCAAGAACGAACAGTGTCCTTCGCTGTCCGTCCGTTTTTTCAGTTGTGAGGCCCGTTCGTCATCCAAATCAATGATCTGGACCGTCCATTCGTATCGTGGGGCAGCCACAACTCACACCTAGGTGTCGGAATTCCAAAGAACAACATAGATCGGTTTTCAATTGTTCAAATGCAGGTTGGACGGCAAAATGGAAAAGCAAGTGGGCCACGTCAGCAGCACTCCAAAACCGACTATCTTTTTTTTTTTTTTTCGAAAGATAACTAAAATTTCATTAAAGAAAAAGGGAAAACAAGAAGGAAAGGGAGAGAAACAACAACCGAGACTGCTGAGGAAGCAGCCAAAGGCAAACAAACAAGAAAACTAAAGGAGACTAACAAACAAGAAGCCGACTATCTTAAAACAGTTTTTCGAGCTGAATCTACTGGACGGTGTGGATTTTCAAAACAAAAGCAAAGTGGGCCCCACCAAACACATCAGCGCAGGTTGGAGCCAAGATCGCGCGTCCGGGAAATCCGGATCTTCCGGAGAGTTGTGTGACCCAGAACGTGATCGGATCAGCAATCTGAACCGGCCAAGTGATGCCCCAGCCAGGCTTGACCCTGGCCGTGATGGCAGATGCAATAATCGGGACGATCAACGTCCTGATCTTCAGTCCAAACGCAGCCTTTTGTGCGTTTCTTGCTGCGAGAAACAGAGCTTGCACATGAAGCCTTTTCTACATAAAGAGTTGCGTAAAGAGGAGTGCGTAACTCCTTCTCACCCCCCAGACCATCTAACTGACCTTCCTACCTCTATAAAAAAAAGAGAAGAGAAGGGAGAGGGGGATTCAATTTGCAAAGGACGTGGAAGAGAGAGAGAGAGAGACGGTGGAAGGCGTCTTCAACAGATTCTTCTTCCTTTTTATTCTTTAATTTCTTTCTTTTCCTTTATGCTTTCTTTTTCTTAGGGATTTTAGCTTCATCATATTTATGTGTGGCTAAGCCTTTTAGCTAGGGCTAAGAGGTGAAGCTTGTGGCGTGACAGGAGTGATCCTATGGCCTTGATGCATGTTATGAACTGATTTTGATTATAGTTGATTAATAGGAATACTTCTAGTTTTTAATGGTTTGTTGTGACTGAAATTACAATAAGTCTGCAGTAGCTTTGAGTATTTCTTTCCTTTTTATGTTTATGACGTCAGGAAGCCCTGTTGTTCACCATCGTCTCCTGAGCATGGTCGGATGACGGTACCCTTCCTAACCTTCATATCATGTTGATTGGTTAGTAATTAATTTACTTCTGTTGTTTACTTTGTCTCCTGGGCATGGTTTGGTGATGGAATCCATTCTAATTCATATACCTTTCATCTCTTGAAAACTATATCAAAGGAAGTTCAGTTTGATTTTCATGGTTACACCCTCAAGTAGACGAAGATGGGACTCTAAGTCTAGTTGAATTCTTGAAGCAGGCATAAGATCTCCCTGATCTTTACAAGTGGATCCTCTGAATCCCTAGTTTCCTCCCTCTGAATTCCTTAAGTTTTAAATTAATATTTCACCATTACTCCTTAAATTTATTTGACTTAGATTTCGTCTTAGTCTAGTTCTAGTTCTACTTAGTTTTAGATAACGTACAAGTATCAGTCCTTGGGGTCTTACCAAGTTTATTACTACATCACAACCCTGTACTTGGGGAGTGAACAACACCACACTATCTTGGGTGAATCTTTCCCTAGTTTTCCCTCTCATATGGATGCCTTGCGTTTTGGATCCACTTTATTTTTTATCTCATGTCCTAAAATGATATGGAAAAACAGATGGATGGAGTGAATTTCCCACAAACATCATGGTGGGCCCCACCTAGCATCCCAATGCTTGAACTTCCTGCAAAAGGCCTTGGCACGAAATACGCTTATGGGTCTCATGCAACGCAGAACCAGCGAAGTGGGTGGGACCCTGACAGTAGGGCCCACCTTGATACATGCAGTAATGGTTATTGACCATAAAAACCTTTTCTGGGCCACAAAATTTTTGGATCAAGCTAATATTTATTTTTTTTTCCTTTCATCCAAGTCCGTATGAACTTATCAACAAGTTGGATGGTCAATAACTGTTACGGTGGACCCTCGGAATTTTTTAATGGTGGGAGATCAATGACCACTCTTTCTTGCAGCGTGGTCGACTTAAAACTTATATATTCTTATTTTTTAAGGACCATGTTATAAAATAAGCAATCCAAACAGATGGACGACGTGGATATATAGTACATATATCGAGGTGGGCCCCAACGAGTTTACTTACGCAATATGTATCCCTAAACCCACGTCCCTGGGCTAATCAGTGAATTAGGTGGGACCCTGACCGTGAGGCCACCTCGTTGTGATACAGTATCCACACCGTCAACTCATTTTGACAGATCATTTTAGGAAATGGGTCGAAAAATGAGGCAAATCCAAATATGAGGTGGACCGCACCACATGAAACAGTGGTCATTGAATGGCCACCATTAAAAAATTTTGAGGACTACAAAAGTTTTGGATCAAGCTAATATTGATGTTTTCCCTTCATCCAAGTCTGTCAAACCTCATAAATAGATTGGATGGCAAGTCCACAGCACGGTGGGCCCTAGGAAAGTGTCAATGGTGGACACCATTGCCAACACGGCTTCCTGTGGTGTGGTCCACTTGAGCCTTATATCTCCCTACTTTTTGGGATCATGCCCTAAAATGACATATCAAAATGGATGGACGGTGTAGATAAAACGCATAAATCATGGTGGACCCTACAGAGCCCCTAATAGGAGAGTTTGTCTCAAGCTAACTCGATCCATGCCCGTAAAAAGGGCTCTGAAGCTTATTTCGAAAGCCAGAGAGGGTTACAGAAGGTAAGAACCCTAAAACCCCAAAATCCCTCCTAAATCTCAGGATTTCTTCGGATTTTTCCCGAGCACGATACCGAAATCACTTGCGTTTTGATCGGGTTAGCTCGAGACAAGCTTGGAGATTCTATTCGCGCTCACCTATGAACGGCACAACGCTTTGATTTGAATGGCCCACCAAATGAAGCTTCCGATCATGGCAATCTCTTCTACAGGTACCAAATCCACCCAGTTGAAAGTTTATCCCTCTTTTTTTTCCGATTTTTTTGTTATTTACGCTATCCCAAGTCTCCTGACATACTGGTCATGACCGGGTATGTGTTGTACAGCGAAATATCGTGAAAAAATCACGATAAAAGTGATAATTTCATCGATATCACACGATATTTAGCAATATCGAACAATACCAAGTATTCCATGATTTTTTTTTTCAATTTCTTAGTATCTTTTTTGATTTCTTGGTATCTTTCGAAGGGTTTCGTATCGTTGGAGACTGATACCGATAATATCAGCCAATAGTATCGATATTGCGAACACTGAGGAAATGTTTGTTTCAAAATGCTACCATGTATAAAAACTTAGGAAGCAAGAATAGGAATGAGTTTGAAGTATGATACAAGAGAAGAGGATGGGTATTAGGTTCTCGCAACCATTGCTCAGAGTATCCCTGATATTATCGAAATATCCCCAATATTATCCGTATCTCCAACTCAGTGATACCAATACAATGGTAGTATCAGAAATTTCAGGTATTGGTGATGTATATCACCAATGCATCGCCATATTTTCAACTATGTAAATTCCAAGTGTCGCTTGTATCACCAATGTATTGCCAATATTTTATACTGTATAAATTTTGGGTGTCGCTTGTATCGCCAACTTATTGGCGATATAAATTGTCGACAATAGTATCGATAATATCATGATATTATCATTATCACAACATGGGTGATATCAAGGCCACAATCTTTCTTCTCCTTTCTAGGTATCGACAATTTCTCAGCAAAATATCGTATTGTCGATATTCTGAAATATTGATGGAAGGTTGGATGGATGATTAAAGGGATAGATAGGATTGATGGGATGATTGGTCTAATTTCTTACAACAACGAATGTTTTTAGGCCCCCATTAAATGGAAACTTATTATGTATGCATTCTTTTTGAAATTTTTTTTATTTCTAAATTTGCAAATTTTTATTTTTGCATCTCCTAAAGTTTCACTGAAAAATTAAACCACTTTCCCCAATGTTTCCCCGCATTTCCAGTTATCGGCAATATTATCAGCAATATCGATATCATTTCTGTATCCCCGTCCAGCGAAACTTGTAGTGATACTGATGCTTCGAACACTACTAGCAACTAAGCGCACAACAAAAACCATCTCAAACTGATCCTCCATTTTTTCCTCTTATGGGTACTCCTCCTGGGTTACTACTGTGGGCATCATTCTTAATCTATCCTCCCTATTCCACACATCCATCTCAACATAATCATCGCTTTATGTTGCCTTCTGATTGCCTAGCACTCTGCCCCACAAGTATACCCTGTCGAAAGAGTTCTCTTCAAAAATGTTTCCCCAAGTTCCATACACATGTGTTCAAACAAATTCCAAGGACCTATCTCTACTTAATCGACTCAATTTTAAGCCTGTTTAAACATCCTCCTTGATATCTCAATCCTCTTGAATAATAGCTGCAAGGCGGTGAAACGAATTTCTTTGAGAAATCTCCTAGCCATCCATTTTAACTAATGTATCTCTTTTATAACAATTTCCTACTAAAGTTACGTAGCACACTACATCCTCCTAACTGAATTAGCACTTAATAATTGATGAAATAAAAAAAGAAGTTCGACGAATTGAATAAATAAATTTTCCAATTCATTATCAGGAACTAACACTCCCGAGGCCCAAATTCAGAACTGAAAAGGCAAAGTAAAAAAAAAAAAAAAAAATCTAATGCTTACATAGGCAACGTAACTGCCAATCATGCGAAAAGAAAGGGATTTCACATGGTTGGTCAGTCCTCATGGTTTACCTCCCAAAAGACAAGGACCAACTGGGTCACCTAGGAATGTTTCCCACAATTCCTAACTGAATTGATGCTTGCCACTTGATGACACATGCAGAAACTACTCCTTCAACAATGCGATCTCTCAAGCTTTGGGGAAAAAAAGGAAGCAGGTGTGCATCATGATCAGCATAGTCCCCGTGTTTCTGCAGTGTCAACTATCATCTTTAGTAGCAACAAGTTTTTCTTGATCCTAGAAGAGATTTCCAGCCCTAGGACAAATGCATCTTCTGCAGGCCTCATTGCAGATTGTTCTTCAGCATCTTCGCAAATGCTACAAATGGAAAGACATTACCATTCTCATCGAAGTACACTTATTGCTGCAGGGTTGCCCTTTTGTAACATACTTTTAACAAGAGATTGGTATTTTCCTGTACAAGTAAGACCAGATCCACACACATAATAAATGGCTTGAGCACTTTTGGACATTCTAGAATAGAGATTTTTCAGCCCCCAATGCTCCTCCAGTCTCCCCTGGCCATCTATGTAACGAGATGGAACTAAGTGGATATGCCACTCAAAAGTAAATTCACATGGAAGTCATTTGGCACTTGACAGCACAAGGAGGTTGATAGCTTTTACTGCTATTGTCAAATAAAAAGAAAAAGACGGCTTTTACTTGTATTTTATATCATGAAATAGCTGGTGATATTTTATGGATATATAGCATGGCATCCCTGCTGACTTTGTCAGCATGCCTTCTGGTCCCTAGAAAGCATAAAGGTAGGCACCATCTCAGCTTTCACGCTGATTTTTTATTTCCTCCATGTTAAAACTGATTGTACATCTCAAAAAGACCATTTTTCATTTCATTAGTAAGTCCTAATGATGCATTCACACATATTCAGTAAGCATGAACCAGATTGGCTGCCAATAGAAACTAAGTTGATTTCCTATAGAAGTAAATATTCGGCTTGACATCTACAAATTTAACTTGCAGATCATCAGAAATAATAAAACTTAGACAATTAAAGCTAGCAAAATCATTTCCTTCATTAATGCTACCAACAATAACGTTCACAGAACCTTTAGCTCTAGAAATAGAACTCCATCAGAGCATCAACAATTCAATGTTTCTTGAGAGGAGACATCCAATAGCAAGCAAATATTGTTACAGTTCTCTCATGCTACTACTTTTCTTTAAATAGCTCAGACGTACTGTTAATGATATTTACCGGCTTTGCAAGGTAAGTACAATCAAAAGCCAATCGAAAAGCATAAAAACAAGTTCACTGCCACAATCATTGACGAGCAACCTTTTAAGAAAGACAAATGCGGACATACTTTATCAAATACCTTAAGTAGGGTTTGAAGTTAGAACTAAGTAATTCATATCAAGCTTCATGCTCAAGATGGACACGAAGTTATGAGTTCCAACTATGCAATATCTTTCAATTGGGATGATATTTACAATGCAAGACAACATTCCAAGGAGACAACACAACTTACAATGACAGACGTCACAATAGCTTTCACCTCTCCCTTATGTGCCCTGGTCAACTCAAGAAAACTCGTGGTGATACTCTCAATGTGTCTCAGCCTCCCATTCTCAGCCAGAACAGCTTAGCAAATAAAACATAAAGAACAATTAGCAAGAATTACCTGTAAACTCATATGACCCCATATAAGAATAAACCTTTCATGTCAGCCAAAACACCTTGACAAATATCAGATATAATCATGTGTAATAACAATAAGCGAGAGGTACATGTAAACTCATATGACCCCATATAGCATGAACCTCTAATGTCGTGAAATTACGTCCCACAGTGATGAACAGTTCAGGTAACAGTTCAAAGAAAATTTGGTGACAAACCAAGGATGTCAGTAACAAAAATCACAGACAGATCTTTGCAATTTAGATGCTCTCTGAAGTACAGAGATCAGCTTCCCAAAGAACCATAACATGCTATTAATATCCAATTATTTCTTATCCACAAAACTAATTAAATAATCACAGCATTCAATCTTTAAGAAGATCCACAACATCAATTAATCCAAAACTAGTTTATTCCACCACTTCAACAGAAGTTTTAAACAATATCGTTATTACATAACCATGTTGAAATATCGTGAGAGAGTTAAAGTGGCTTGATAACAGTAGCAACACGTAACCAATAGAACCATAATGGTGCAATGAAAAGTGTGTGTGCGTGTGCGTAGCAATAATGCAGCATATCCAGGAAAAAGTACAATTGTTGAAATGAAGAATCATATCACATACCGCTAGTTTCAATGTGCACTTGGTGCAAGCGGGTGTCAAGTCACTGAGATCTTGACACCCAAATTGCAAAGAAATGGCCAAGTGTACACCCACAAAAATATTTGAGTGGAAAGGGAGAAATAACTTTACTGAAATCAAACTTCTTCTCTTACAATACTTGAGAAAACTCACTCAGAAAATTTGGAATGCCTACTTCCTATGCCACCGTCACCCTTTTATAGACCCTAAAGACAATCCCAATGAATCTTTAATAAAAATCCCCAACTATTAGATTGATTTCCAATCAATCTTAATTGATTTCAAATCAATTTAATCTAACTAAGATGGCAACAGGCCCAATAATAGTAAAAGTAAATCTAGGAAACAATCCTCAAAAACTTCAATCATATCTTTAAATCAACTCCCATATCTTACACAAATAGTAAATTGCAGTTCCTGATATCTAGGCCCTAAATCTAGCAACGAATAGTCCAAAATCAGCACATGTTGGACCCTATGGTATGCCATGGGCATCCATCATTCCCCTGGGTTGGAAAGAACTCAACTTTGGCAAGTTGGATGCTTCCTACAAGTAGCAGAAGTTTGGATCCAGTCTTTTCAATTTGTCGGATGTGATCCATATGAATTCAGAATAAAACTTGTTCTTCCATTTCACCGAGTATTGTTTGTATTGGCTTGATTGAGTATCGATGGTCTTCATCTCAGCACTTGTTCAATTTTTTATTTCTATTTCTTGGGAAGTTGTTTGTCCATATCGATAATAACTTCCTCTTGCATATCAAGCACCTCACATGAACAAGTATGCTATATTGAAAGTTGGTGAGATATCCAAGCTATCTAGCAACTCGATCTCATAAGCATTGCCACCCAACTTTCTCTTGACCCGGCATGGTCTAATCTTCTTAGACTTGAGCTTGTTATAAGTTCCCCTCAGAAACCTTTCTTTGCAAAGACAAACCATAACTAAGCCATCTTCTTTATATATATTCTCTTTGAAATATTCATTTGCAGCTTCTCTGTACCTGGCTCTGCTCTCCTTAATATGCTTCTTTCATTTTATTTTTCTTTGCTCTTTCTTTTGAACTTCTTTATGTCAGACCATTCAATCAACAGGAGTGCGACTTCCTTGGCCAGACTCATTCGGTAATGTGCAAGATTCAACATGTTCAAACCTAGCACCAAGTCAATATAATTCTAAATGTTCCTCATAGTAGAAAGCTCAGCTGTGAGTGCTTTAGGCACTACATCTTGATATTTACAAAGGAGCTTCTGTATGAGAGGTGGAACATCCAACTGTTTTGCTTCTTCTTTAGAAACAAAGACAAATATGATGTAGGTCTCCTTCCTTTGCTCTTCAGACTTTCATACACTGGACAATTTTTTACCCTCCTTTTTATTAGATTTGAGTGTTGGAAGATGTTTCATTAAGTACAATGTGATATTAGAACCATTCTTGATGAATGAATAGGTGTTAGCCTAATTCAATTGCACCATATCTGTGTCCCATTGCCGCAGTCTTCCCAATAAAATGTGGCATGTATCCGTGGGAACCACGTCACACCACACCTCACCCTTATATCCAAAAGAGAAGGAAAATAAGCACCGGGGGTTGACAAAGACTTCACCACCTTTCTTGAACCAATGAATCTAATATGGGCGTGGATGCTTATGCTCTTTGAATTTTAATTTATACACCATTTCTTGTGAGACAGTGTTCTCACCACTCCCCGTCTCCCAAAATCATGCATATCTTCCCACCAGAAGTGCAAGTGGTGCGGAAGATGTGTATCACAACCATTGCCTCTCATTAGTCACCCGAGGTGTCAATAGCATAGTTCTTTGGATGACCAATGGCCCGCCCCTATCACCAATCATCTGTTACATCTTTTCTAACATGCGCACCCCATCCTCATATGCATGTTCGGCATATTCTATGTCATCTTTGGCTTTCATTTTCTTGCAGTTGAAAATGTCTTCAACATATTCTCCTCAACCAAATTTACTTTGGATTGTGGACTGATGTTCACAACCATGAAAAGAACAATGTCCCAACTGCCCACACTAACAGTATGTGAAAGTAGAGTGTTGTTTTGCCCCATCTTGGATGCACTAGCCCCTAGTCCATAACCAACTTCCCTCGAGTTATGGTTTGGCTTTATTGTTCGACATTGGCCCATTGTCCCTAGACCCATGGGAAACCCTTTGGCTGTCATATGTGGAAAGTTAGCATGTTGCCCCATCATTAATGATGATCCTCGTGGGGCACCAAATCATCTCCCAAGTCACCAATTAATTATCTCATCAGCTTTTAATGCATGTGTATATGCATCAAAACATCTTAAATACCTCTTTGAAAGCCAATTCATTTCTGGCGGCTGGGTTAAGACCATTAGGATTATATTGAAATCTTTTGGTCTTCATATCCCAAAAAAAAAAAAAAAAACCAAAAAACAAAAAACAAAAAAAAACAAAAACAAAAACAAAAACAAAACAAAAACAAAAACAAAAAAAAACAAAGACAAAAAACAAAAAAAAAAACCTTGCCCATGATGTCAATGTATGAAACTCCTTGGTGTATTCATTTATCAATTTATTCCCTTGACATAAATTTCAACATCTTTGTTAGAGATCAAGTGCATAAATTGTGAGTAGGAACTTCGTTTTTAACTTCATTTTCATCTTTTCTCAAGAATTTACTCTCCTTGCATAGGCGGATTTGTTCAGCTTGGAGTCCGACCATGCCAACACGTGACTAGAAAACTTAGCTACCAACTTAACTTTCCGATTGCTCACTATTCCTTGCATTTAAACACCTTTTTTTCTAAAGTATTCAACAATGATAATATCGTTACTATTACGATACAAGCTATAACGGTCATTGTGGCTCCAGTAACGGCTGTTACGACCCTTTGATTTTGAAAACAAAAATTGTATCAGCCCAGTAGCAGGCTGTTATGTTACCTTTTCAGATACCTTGCCTTTTCAACCTTGCTTCGCCAATTGATGAAGTCGTCAACATACAACCAACCATAGAATTCCACAATTTCTACTTTAATTCCAGGCTCCCTGTCATGTCCAAACAATCGAAGGATTCGATCATTGTATCTTCACAAGTTGGGGCTGCCTATTGTTAGTTAAGACCTTCTATGGGTCCACGTGCTTCAACTTCGGTGTCTAGATTACCTCTACGCTGTGGCTCTCCAACTTGATTAGTGAGATTGCCCACCGAATGCATGAGTTGGTCTATTTGGTTTGTGAGTGTGTGGATCAATTGAATTACTTGTGCAAACCCTTCCTATATCACTGCTTTCAAAGCCATTAGGAGATGACTTAGAGTAAAAAATACCCAAAGATGACCCACTCTAAAACCAAAATGGTGCAACCCAGTAATCGAGTCAATGCGATCAAGGCACTCAAATGCCAAAAAAAAAAAAAAAAAAAGCGTGGACAAGATTACACCCACAAAAAATATTGGAGTAGAGAGAAAAATGGCTTTATTGATATCAAACTTCTTCTCTTACAATACTTGGGGAAAATAAAAAAATCAAACTCATATATTTTGGAATGCCTACCTCCTACACATCAATTGCCTACAATTTTGGGAAGAAAAAAAATTGCGTCGGACCTAGAATGAGTCATTACTGGTCAATTTTTCCGTAATGGCCGTTACATAACTGTTTTTGGATATCTTGCCTTTTCCACCTTGCTTAGTCAATCGATGAAGTCATCAACATGCAACCAAACATGGAATTCCGTTATTTCTAGTTTAATTTTGGGCTCTCTATCATGTTCTAACAATCAAAGGATTCAATCATTGTGTCTTCAAAAGCTAAGGTTGCCCATTGTTGGTTAAGACCTCGATTGAGACCTTCCTCTACATGTCCACGTGCTCCAACTTCAATCTCTGTATTTCCTCTACGCCGAAGCTCACCCACTTAATTAGTGAGATTGCCTACCATATGTGTGAGTTCATATTCTTGTTCTGTGAGTCTGTGGATCAATTAGGTTACACAAACTCTTCCAATTAGGTTACTAACACAAATTCTTCTTGCGTCACCCCTTTCAAAGCAATTAGAAGATGATTTAGAGTCGAAAATCTCCAAAGATGACCTACTTTGATTATAAATGGTGCAACCTAGTTATTAAGTCAATGAGATCTCGATTCTCGGCACAGAATTGCAAAAAAGGGACAAGAGAACACCCATAAGAATATTTGAGTAGAGAGATAATTTTATTAATATCAAACTTCCTCTTTAAAATACTCAAGAAAACCTCATATAGAAAATTTAAAATGCACCACAATCCTTATGAATCTATAATGAAAATCCCCCAACTATTAGATTGATTTCAAACCAATCTAATCCATCTAAGATGACAACACATCCAATTTTCGTAAAAGCAAATCCAGGAAATAATCCTCAAAATATTCAATCGCATCTTTAAATCAGCCCCCAAATCTTCCACATAGTAAATGGTTGTTTCTGATATTTAAGCCCTAAATCTAGCAACAAACAGTCCGAAATCAGTATGTTGGGCCCTACGGTAGGGTAGGCCGTGGGCCTACATCAATGCTACTCATGTTGTCATTCGTATGCATCATCGTCAACAACAACAACCACCAAAAATAATAATAAATAATCCATAGTCCCATGTTATTTATACCCACAGATATGTTTCTGCAAATTCAATTATATAGCAATTTCTAAGAGCAACCGAGTTCATTAGATGAGAAATAAATCCCTATATGCAGAGAAGTCATACCCAAAAAATTCTTTGTGATATCTGAAAATCCAGCTTCAGAAAAAATCTCCTGCATGGCCTTTACTCTGGTCTCTGCAGGCACTGACAAGTCCTTTATGAACTGTGAAAACACAATACTTTTCTTGGCAGCCTCAACAAGGTCAAGAAGCTCAGATTCAACTTTGTCCAACACATTAGCCTTCGATGATGCAAGAAATAGTGCAGAGGCATAGTTCCCAGACACTCCAAACAAAGCCAGAGGTACCTGAAATGTCATGGACAACCCCAAAAGCAAATCAGCATGAATAGAACTAACACTTATAAGATAAAATTTACTAAAAATTAAAAAAGCAATAGATGTTCTTGTCAGTAATACAATCCTAAAAACTAATCTAGCCCCAACAAATATGGAATTATAAGTTTGAGAATTTTTAGAACGCATTCGCCAACAAAATTATGAATTATGGTCCATGTGAATCGTTCAACTACAAGATGTCACGGTCCTGGAGAGATTTACGCAATCTGACCCAAGTCCCAGAGCCCACCAAGCATTGAATTTGTGGGTTGTTCGTTGATGACTTTGGCAGTGTTTTCAGTATCTTGTGATATCGAGATATCTCACGACATATCTGTTAACCCAGCTGGGGGATGCAAAACCCAGCTTTAATATCAATTTTTCATGGTATGGTGCAATATATCGCACGATATCGTGATATCATGCAATATATATTCTTAATGTATCGTGCGATATCCAAAAAAGACAAGGAAATTGGCGCTGTTTTGTCTGGAAAATCCTCAAAAATCAATTTATCTTCAAAAAAAAAAAAAATCATATGACATTTTAAGGTAATTTTGACCAGTCCACTCTAGTTTGTTGGAAGAAAAATTTTGAAAATTTTCCCAAATCGCAATTAGAAGCTTCTTGGGGGCAGATTCTAAAAGGGGTGACTTATTAGTTTTGATTCATTTTTTTTCATTTTTATATATTAAAAATAGTGTCAAATGGTGGGAAATCCATGACTCTTCATGTTTTACATGAAAAATTATGGATTTGGAGCTTTGATTCCGAGATTTGGTGGAGATGGGCTGAATTATGGAAATTTAGGAAAAAATCAAAATTTCCCCTCTTTTTTTTCCCAAATTAGTTGCAATCTTAGTGTCCAAATTAATGCAGGGGCATTTTCACACCGGGCTTGAGTGGGGTCACATACGGGATGCAAAGGCACACTCAGGGTGGGTGGAGCCCACGGGGGAGGTCTTGTATTCGAGCCTCCTCACCAGGGGTGATTAATGCGCATTTCATACCGAGCTCGAGTGAGGTAACCTGTGGGATACCGAGACACATTCGGGGTGGGCGGCCCATGTAAGGCGGTACCCATGTGATTTGGAGCCCACGAAGGGGGTTCAGCTGAGGTCCTAACTCATGAGATGTGAGGCTTAGGCTATGAGATAAATGGATTAATTCGTCATGCTCTAACAGTTCGAGCTTTTAGAGCAAGTGGTTAATTGTCCTGCATCACAAACACTAAATCAGACATTTATATAACCTGATCAATACATTCTTCGCAATTTGGGGATTTTTCGAAAAAAAATAATAGTAATAATTTTTTAATTAAAAAAAGTTTAAAAAATAATAATTTTTTTCGAAATCCACAAGTATATTTCTAGTTTTTTTCTTCTTTTTCTTTTCAATGTAATGCTTGTGTTTCCATACATCTCTTCTTACATTTATAAATTTTATGAATTGACTTTTAATCTAGTTGCATCGATTCAGTCAAACAGCACGTAAATTAGGACCATATATAAAGGAAACCAATTATATGCACTTGTTTTTTGTGATTTTCTTTTATTTTATAAGTGTGTGTTGGTGTCTTTTTTAACAATCCCTGAAGTTCCATTGAAAAATTCAACCAATTTCCCAATGTCTGCCCATGTTTACCCACAACGTCGATAAATTACGTGATACAATTAATATAACCCGTGTGATAACCTATATGTACCCATATTCCAAGGTGCAATACGTTATGCGATAACAGTATGAAAAACAATGAATTTTAGACCTAAATTTTATTTTTTTTAAAGCAACGAGATTTCATTAAGCAAAAGAATAAAACAAGAGGGACTGGGACTGCTGAGATAGCAGAAGCCAAAGAAAAAGAACGGAAGAAAGCTAGGAGCCTAAAAAGAGAAAATTAAAATTATTAAGAGAGGGCACAGCAGAAGCCCATTCAATAAGCAACTGTTTTTCTCTTGACCCGACAGCTTTAGCCGAAGTTTGCACATTGTTAAAGCATCTGTCATTCCACTCTTGCCAAACCGCCCACCAAATTGCCATAATTGCCGTTTTCCAAAGCTTGGAGATATGTTTGCCCAACTTGAACCCATGCCAATAGGAGAGAAGGGAGGACGCAGATGTCGGCATGGCGCCGCTGACATTGAACCTAGAGAGAAAGTCCCCTCGAATCTCAGAAGCTAGAGGACGGTGCACGAGTAGATGGTCTACCAATTCGTCACTAGCCATACAGCACAAGCAGATGTTTATGAACTGCATTCCCCTCTTCATAAGACTATCAATAGTTAAAATGCGGTTCCTAGAGGCCAGCCAAGTGAAGCATATGACTTTAGGAGGGGCGGGGTATTTCCAGATAAATGGGAGAGCCAGAACATTAGATGGGGTGGGCCGGTGTAGAGAAGCATATAAAGATTTGACTGTGAATTGGGAATATTTTTCCTTGGTCCAGATGATTTGCTCCCTTTCAGTGAGAGAGGGGGAGGCCGCGGATAAGCATTGCAAGAAATCTGCGAACATGGGAACCTCCCAATCATGGAGATTTCTGCGGCAGCTACTGTCCCAGACGATGCCATGATCAGAGCAGTCAAAGAATCTGTTGATGGGCTTTTCCTTACAAACAACGAGACTGTAAATGGAGGGGAAACTCTCTTTTAAGCATCGTTCCCCAATCCAGTGATCTTCCCAAAAATGAATATCCGAAACATCTCCCAACTGAAAAGAAATGTTTTCCATCACCGCCTTTTTGAATTGAAGGATTCCTTTCCATAGAGGAGAGGCTCTGTAAGCTGTAGAGTCCGTAGTCCACCACCCACCCAGAGAGGTTCCATATTTGCCCTTGATGACACTATTCCATAGAGCATCCAATTCTGTTCCCAGTCGCCAGGTCCATTTACCCAAAAGAGCCTTGTTCATAAGCTTGAGATTCTTGACACTTGCTCCACCCTCTTGAAAGTGCATACAGACCTCCTGCCAGTCTAAAAGGTAAAATTTGTTCTGATTCTCCTTTCCAGTCCATAGAAAATCTCTCCTTAGGTTGTCGATCCGACGCCGGATGGCGGGGGGGCAACGAAAGAGGGACATGAAGTAAATGGGGATATTTGAAAGAGCCGCTTTAATGAGTGTGAGCCTTCCTCCTAAAGACAAAAACTGGCATTTCCAGGTGGCCAAAGATTTTTGAAATTTCTCCACCACCCTAAATTTCAAGGCCTAAAATTGCTAATTTAAATGATTTTAGTTCAAGATTCTGCTTATTCTTTGAAGACCTTGGAGGTTGATTCTCTGGATTTGCATAAACTATTTTTAGGACGTTAAATTTTTAAAAAAAATCTTTTTACATTCATTTGTTGCTATTTTGGATAGATTTTATTAATGTGAAAGCGATCTAAAAGTTGGGAAATCTTGTTAGAGATTTGTAATTTAGGATGTTTCTCCAGGATCTATAAACAGGAGTTGTTCTGCAAGTATGGTTGCATGAGGCTTGCAGGGAAGTCAAAGTGCCAACAGATACAGGCATGGGAGTGGGAAAGAATCTATTTCAAAATGTTTCAAGTATAGACCAGAAGCAAGTGAGAGAATTTCTAGATTTCTAGTGGGTGCGTTCTTCATCTATTGCTGCAATTTGGGCATTAAGATCTCACCAATTTAATAGCTAGATTGCATTATTTGGTATCGAAATAGGTGAGCATTTGTAGATTTTGATTCTGCATCATCTCATAATGGCTTCAAAAGAAGTGACCCAAAGTGCATAAATTAACTTGCACATAAGTTGGACGACATGGAGGGAATTTGGAGACTGGAGTTAGAGCACGAGGAAAGGAAGGTCCTTAAATAGTCCTATTCAACAACAGATGGCAACGACTGGTGAAGACACCAACGATCAAATTGACTATTGGGACGTGATAAATCTGGAATCAATGCAAAAATTCCAAAATCCCATTCCTTTGCACATAGACAACTTCATTAATTGGCAAAGGTGGAGAAGACCAAAAAGACCATAAGAAGGTCAACTTGGAAGCCAAGAAGTTTTTCGGTCATGTATTAACAACGATCAAATGATCTTCAAACTGAATGAATCCATCAAGGTGAGGGAAAGGTAATTTCTTAAGACAAAATGAAGAAGAAACTGGAAAGAAAGTTCTTACGCATAGAACCTCTATGAAAGATGTCACAATCTTCGCTAAAGGAACAAATCATTAAATGAATATAATGAGGGATTTCATACATTGACATCGTGGGCTAGATGACACAAGTACAAAGACCAAAAGTTTTCAAGATATATTAATGGTATTAGCACGGACATAAGGAATAAATTGGTATTCAAAGATGTGTTTAAAATGTCCAATGCTTACACACTTGCATTGAAAGCAGAAGAGATAATTAACGGGGGACTTGGGAGATGATCCATTGCCCCACAAGGACCATCAACAATGAGGGAGCAAGCTAACTTCCCATGTATGACAACCAAGACTTCAGAGACAACCCAACACCCTAGAGCACCATCATCAATGATGGAACAAGAAAATAATTCCCATGTAAGACAGCCATGGGACCTCTCATAGGTCGAGGGATGGTAGGGGCTCTAGATGAAGGATTACTGCTTTTAATGGAGATGTTCAAGCTTTTAGCTTGGGTGGTGTTCTGCTTGACAATAAGCAAAACATGGCTTTCAGTTTCTACAATCCTTCCAAGGCAGATCCTAGGATGAAGGCAATAGTACTTTCTCCTCGAGCAGCTGCCAAGCCGTATTCAAGCATTTTCAGCATCAGCATATCTTTATTGAATGTGTGCTTACGAAGGTTATTAGTTGGGCTAATGAGGCAGGTTGCACCCCGTGGTCTCTTGATTTTTGTTTAATCTTGCTGATGTTTAACGGCGCCAAACTATTGCTGCTGGCAAATTAAACATTGCATTTGCTAAGCTGGTCAGTGGCTCTAATCCCATCATGTTCAATCTTGTGTTTGTGGATGTTGTCCACCCATCCCTTTGTTCTGAGAATTCTCTTTCCCTCCTTTTTAAATCAATTATCTTTGTTGTCTTCTAAAAAAAAGTAGCACTTCATGTGATGTAAGTGTGGGAAGCTACGGCATTGTGCTTTTGAATGTCCTTCACATAAGTCCAAAGTAAAATCTGATTTAGTTGAGGAAAGAGATTATGTCGAAGACACCAAATTGTGTGCAAATAAAAGTAGAGCGTTAGAATAAAGAGCATACATGTGATGATAAGGCATGACCTGTCAAAAATGCAACAACTGCATATGGAGATAGCAGGAAACGCGGGTTATTGGCAGGGATTAATGAGGGGCAACTGTTGGAGCACAATATTTCTCACACAACTTGCACTTTTGGTGAGAAGTTAGAGTGAGGTTTCAGATTATTATAGGTCTAAAAGTTAACCTATCCAAGTCAGAACTTTTTGGCATCAATGTGAACCTGGAAGTGTGTCAATCCTTTGCCAGTTTTCTTGGATGTAAGGTGAGTTCCCTGCCCTCCATCTACTTGGGTCTTCCCCTGTGCGTAAGCAAGCCTCCTCTGCATATTTGGGACAGGATTTTGGAAAGGATGGAATGCAAGCTATCTTCATGGAGAATAAACTTGTTATCATTGGGAGGAAGACTTGACCTCATCAATGCTTCCCTTTCTAACTTGCCTGTCTACTTTCTCTCTCTATAAATGTCCTAAATCGGTCATTGCTAAGATCTTTAAGTTGAGAAAAAACTTCTTATGCAATGGAGGTTCTGATAGGAAAAAATCCCCACTGGTGAATTGGAAAGATGTGTGTCGTCCCTATGGAGAAATGGGGGCTAATATTTGGGATCTCCTCCTTTTCAATGAGGCACTTTTGGGCAAGTGAGTCTGGAGATTCAGGAAAGAAATTGATAGCTTATAGCATAAAGTTACTTTAGCTAAGTATGACCTCTCTTCCCAAGGTTGGTGGATTAAATCTTCTTCGCTTTCTAGGGCTTCTTTCTTGTGGAAAGGTATAGCCAAAGTTGCTTCCTTGGTGTTTAAGAGAACTTCCTACTCGTTTGGGAATGGTGCGAGAATCAAAATTTGGTTGGATTTGAGTAAAGCTCTTCCAACGATTGGTTTCCACACCAAGAATCCAGCAAAATTTTAATTCCCGCACTATTCCCTAAGGAGTAGGAAGTTCTCTTAAAGACTAAGGAGGCAGCTTTGGCCATACCTTTCCACAAGAAAGAAGCCCCATAAAGCGAAGAAGATTTAGTCCACCAACCCTGGGAAGAGAGGCCATACTTAGTTAAAATAAGTTTATTCTATAAGCTATCAATTTCTTTACCGAATCTCCAGACCCACTTGCCCAAAAGGGCCGCATTGAAAAAATTGAAAATCATTAATCCTTTTGCCATCAATATGCACCAAGCAATACTATGTCACGATAGTATTAAAGGATTCTTATCTTTCCTTCTCTTCTCTTTTCTTTTTATTTTTTTTGGTCTTTCAAGAAACTTCTTCTAAAAGCATACAATAATCCCTTAACAATTAATGCTCTTGTTACCTTCCTTGAATGTAGAATGACATTGGAGAAGTAGCATTTGATACTATAAACCGACGAAAAAAGATATTCTAATTTCTAAACATCATTCTACAATACATATAAGTCAACATTTTTGTTCCTATCTTGCTTTTTTCTAATAAAGTTATCGTTATCTCTCAACCAAAAAAAAAAAAAACATGTAAGTCAACATGATCATAACCATCCATAAAAACATTCTAGATACGTCATACATCAATTGGTGTTTCGACCAGTTAAGAAGTAAGAAATTATAAAAAGCTCCGTGATTTAACATTGAAGAGAATATAGAACAAATAAAATAATTTACTTTTTTTAAACAATTCTAAGGCCCCCACCAATTTAAAAACATAAAATGAAAGCCAAGTGAAGCTTAAAATAGGAGAGAACAAGTATAATTTGAATCATAAATTGATATTTGAATCGTAAATCTTAGGATTCAAAACATAGAATTGTAGGATTCATATGAAAAGGGGTTCAAGGTGGGATTCAAATCATTTTGCCTAAGATTCAACTCAAATCGTATATCATGAATCGTAGGATTTTGACAACACTGTTCATGACCGATATCAGAAGATTCAAGACAAACATCACCCTTTCCAGGACATGTCCATCAAAATAGTTGTTGCTATAAAAGGTAAGGTATCTAGAACATCACATGATGGAATATCATACATAACAGATTGAACATTTTCCTAGCCCCCAAAATGCTAGCATTCAGTACGCATAGATAACCAGGCATTTGCTATCATGGGTTTTTTTTAAAAATGATATAGTGTACTCCTTTAAGCAGAACCAATAATATGCTGTAATTTAGAACTCTAACTGCAAAGACAGCCCCTTACCAGCCAGAAAACTATCAAGAACAATAATTGTTGTGCAGTTTGGAGGATGTAAACTAAAATTTCAAAAACTGAGGGAATTTCTACTAAAATGAGTATTGAAACATGTTCTTCAATTGAATGCCACTTGTATAACTCATATGGTACAAAATAATTCTATTTACACAGCTCTAATATTGTCATAAGGTTGAAAAATATATTTCACCTTCACTTTTCCTTCCTTTGAACCAGGTGCAGTTGCATAATTCCTCAAACTCTGATAAAAGAAGAATGATAACAGTCATACCTCAGCCATACTAATAGAGCTAGCTACTTATATAAGTAACCAACAAATACCATTTTCTAAAAATAATCAATAGGAAAGATACATCAGAATAAGGACAATACAAATTATTGCAGCATCTGAATAGCAGAAATAAGCAAAACATTAGAGGATGAATGGATTCACCATCTGTGAATAGTAAAATAAGACAAAAAAGTACATCTGCAAGAGGAAATATAGAATGTTGAGCCCAAACTAGAGGAATTTTGTTTGCATCAACATTTCATATGGGAAGGGCATACTTTTCAGAGGCCCAAAACTGTTCGTCCAAACCCAATGGACAACTGTAGTTCCAGACATCTAATTGTTGCCTGAAAATGGATGGTTAAGAATATAATGGAGTCCAAAGATCATATGCAATAGAAGAAAAAAGGCCCACCAATCTGATGCCCAGGACTATTCAATAGACGAAATTGTCATCCCATCAGCGATCCACGGTGAGATGACTGAAATGCACGGTCTGGATCACCTAAATGTGGCCACCCTACCCATATGGCATGCTGTCCCAAATAAAAATTGTCTCTGCTTGGGGGGGCAGCACCAGATAACAAGGCAATATACGATGCTGATCTGAAATAAGCAGTGCATTGAGTTCCACAGAACAGCAGTACAAATGGCCCACCTCTCAGACATCAAGGCAATTCATACGGACTACCCATCATGGATACCTCATTCCCCAAACATACCCGCGATTGAGCAATCTCAATGGTTGGATTGATGCCTACAGATTGACAGTTAATGACTGATCAACCAATCATATGACTAACAATTTGTGAAACTGATTTTTTCCATCCCATGCACGGTGGGGCCCAGCAAATAAGCGGCTAAGATCAAGGGTTAGCCCAGAAAGAATAAAAGAAGACGATTTCACCTAACCTAAATCGTACACTTCCGCCGGTAGAATACCTCTATCTAAATTTCATTTTTACTATAAACGGCTCACATTGATTCATTTGCCACATGAATCGGCTTAAATCAGCTCAATCCTCCCATGAAATTGGGGATTTCGTAAGACAAATACTATCTGATAATCGCAAATGAATGGATGAAAATGATGAAATGAAACCCTTTTTTTTTTCTTTTTACCTCGGTAGTTGTGAAATTAGGGCTGGGGGAGCTCCTTTGAGTGCCAGATCTCTGCGAGAAAACGGATTCGGTTCTCAGGATCCTTTGGAAGAGAGAGAAATTAGGTCGAAGACGCCCCGCCAACGCCATTGAAGAAGAAAAGCAAAACCCTAGATTTTTTTTATTTTTCACTGGTGCTGGAGAAGGGATGTAGGTTCAGCGCGACTTGCCTGCAACCCGGGTGAAGCGGATTGCGTAGTAACGACGCTTAGCGTACTGAGTAAACTGTGTGAGGTCTACCATGATTTATTTATTTTATCTGCTCCGTCCATCTATTTTATCAGATACTTCTAGGGCTTGAGCCCAGAAATCAGGCATATCCAATGTTAAAATGGACCACACCACATTAAACAGTTGGATTGAACGTCTACCGTTGATAAATACCTGGGGCCCACGGAAGTTTTAGATCAGGCTTATATTTGTGTTTTCCTTTCTTCCACATCTGTATAATCTTACAAACAGGCTGGATGACAACTAAAAATCACTGTGGTGCTAGAAAGGTTTCTACTGTGGAAATCATTATCCTCACTGGTTTGAGTAGTACGATCCGCTTGATCTTCGGATATGCTTCAATTCTAGGTTCCAACTTCTTAAATTATTTGGAAAAAGGATATAGGCATGGATAGACTATGTACATTCACGGTGGGCCCAATTGAGTTAACCCAGTCCGATAAGAGCATACTAGGTGACTCAGTATGCAATCGATTTCTCGAACGTGACCGTTGTGCCCGCCTTAATTTATACGTGTATATCTATGTTGTCCATCTGCTTTTTCAGCTTATTTTAGGGCGTAGTCCAAAAATAAAGCAAATACAATTTTCAAGTGGACCCCACCACAGGAAACAATGGTTATTGGCCATTAAAAATGTATTTTCCGCAAAAGTTTTAATTTTACCTGATACTTGTCCACTCAATCTTATTAATAGGTGGGGTGATCAATAAACATTATTGTTGACATCAGTAACTTTTTAATGGTAGGCCTTTAATAACAATTGTTAGTCTACCAAATTTTTTATATATTTCATTTTTTAAAGCATGTCTTAAAATAAGGTTGCAAAACATATGCATAATGTGGATGATTCGGTTGTGCACAAAGTAAATTGTCTTATCCATGTCATCCATCTATTTTTCTATGTCATTTTAGGCCACAATGTTACTTGTCGACATTAACATAATGATGGTTGAAATCTTAGCTGTACTTTGAGGGTATCTTCTAACAATGCTTTCTTTGGTGACACCACAAATGATAAAATCAAAATAGCTCAAGGCTGTACATATGTCTACGGTCATTAAAAGCGAGACATGCAAGAAAGACATGCCACTGTCACATGTCAAACGATATGCCCAACAAACCATACAAAACTCTACTAATGCCAAATCTTTTGCAATCCAAATATGCTTGGTAAGTCTGTATCACCCAATCATACCGAAAAGTTTAAAACCATAGAGATCATGAGGATTCAAGAAACAAATTCTTTATAATTTATAAGGGAATCAAGGAATACGATGAGAATTTCGAGCTCGGTCAGGATACAGTCCTGTATCCGTCAAAAATAAAATGTGGACAAGTAAGAGAACCTCAATACGGCCACTCTATTCTCAATCTATGTAAAGAGCACACGATAAAGTGCTCGAGGCAACCAACAAAGCGAACAAAACCTCTATCACAATGCAATGTTGTCTATCTTAATTTCAGCCATAATTCCTCCACTCATGTCGAGTTCCTACCATAGTGAGTTAAAGAGTTTAGCATAGCTTGAATCAGTTACACATGTGGCCTCATGTCTGATTGAGCTCCAGTAACAAAGGATAATGAAGCCCACTGTTGAAACCTTCCAAAGGCTCACATTGATGTATATTTGTCATTCAATCGTGTTCATGAGGTCATACAAACATGGATGAAGGGAAAACAAAACATTAGCTTAATCCAGAACTTTCGTGGGCCAAAGAAGTTTTCAATGATGGACTACAATTCACAGTGTTTCATATGTATGTTCCACTTAATCCTTGGATATGATTCCATTTTGGGCCCACATCCTAAAACAAGCTAGTAAAATGAAGACTAATACACATAGGTCATTATTGCCCCCACAGAGATTACTAAGGACCCATTCCACTCATGGTGTTACTTGGGCAAGGACTCAAGACTCGGTAGTGACACCGGGAGTGCCCACATTAGTACCTGCTGATGTTGGGAAAAAAGCTTTGTGGGGCCCACTATGATGTATGTGTTTGATTGACTCTATCCATCCATTTTACAAACTCATATTAGCAAAGGCTACAAAAAACTGTAGATCCAAATCTCAAGTGGACTGTACACCATAGGAATAAGTGGTGATTGAACACCCACCATTAAAAACTTCCTAGGGCCCATTGTAATGTTTATTTTCCATTCAACCAAATCATTAGGTCACACAAACCTGTATGAAAGGGAAAACACAAATACCAGCTTGATCCAAAACTTTTATGGCCCTTGAAAAGTTCTTAATGGTAGGTGTTCAATCCCCACTATTTCTTGTGGTATAGTTCACCTGAGATTTGGATCTGCCTCAGTTTTTTTGGATCACACCCTAATACAAGCTCACAAATTGAATGGACAGAGCAAATAAAATACATACATCATGATGGCCCACGGAGTTTTTCCAGCACCAGCCAGTAACAAGGTAGCTGTGTTGCCAGGGAATCCAAGTCCTACAGGGTAGTGGGCGTTTCCCTGATTGTGGGGCTCACCTTGATGTATTTCTTGTATATCTATGCCGTTCATTTTATTTTTTTTTCAACTCATTTTATGTCATGATCCCAAAAATAAAACAGAATCAAATCTCAAGTGAACACACGACGAGAAAAAGTGGTGATTGAACATTAAAAACTTACCGTGGCCCACAAAAGATCAATCTAATATTTGTATTTTTCCTTAGTCTAAGTCTGTGTGACCTTATCAATAGGTTAGATGACAAATAAACATTATGGTAGGGCCTAGGAAGTTATTAATGACGGGAGTTCAATAACCACTGTTCCTGTTATATATTCCACTTGAAATTTGGATCTCTTTCATTTTTTGGGACCATGAGAAGCTCATACCATAACTTGGCAATGGCCAGGTTTGGGTGGGAATAAGCCAGAGCCCAACCCATTCCTAACAGGCCAAGAGTTCTGGCATGAACCCAACCCACAACCAATTACCTCGCAGCCCAACCCGAGCTGACCCATTTAATCGTCATCAGGTCGTGTTGGTCCCACGCTGTTCAAGAATGTAATACAGGATCAGAGGCACCGTCGGCACCGACACCCCTTTGGTGGCTACATGCAAACACGGATGCATCATGCGTATGTATCTACGCTTAATTGTCTATTATTTGCTTCAGGTTCTGGACCAGGTTGGGTCATCTGGTCCAACCCATGGATGAGCCATACAAGCATTGCAGGTTCTGTGGGATTCAACCAAGCCCAACCCATATACTTAAATGGTCCACATTTCAGCCTGACCCATTACCCAGTAGTCAGGTCAGCTGACCCAACCCATCGCCACCCCTACTCACAGCATGCTTTGCATCTTGAACAGCACCACCCGCATTTGTTCATGCATTTGATATATGTCACATTTCTAAAGCTCACCGGGTCAACTCGAAACTCAGTCAAGTGCACTTAACTAGGGGAGATCTCAAACCAAGTCACTGTGAAGCTCAGCCCTGGATCTGACCCGATTCAAACTAAATACATCATGACTCGCAGTGACTCAGACAATCGCAATATGATATTATCTGTGACCTCTGCTACAGTGAATATGAACTTAAAAATTTTAAATATCTACTTCTACCCTAATTATCTAAAATTTATATATTAACCATCGAGTTGAGTCGGGCTGAGTCATTGAGTCAAACCAACATAGCCGACATCGAGTTAGAATCGAGTTTTTAACTTATGATACATCTCCCATCCTCACCTTACAAAGGCATCAGGTCTCCTCTCTCTGGCAAATGGAGCTTTTCCATAAAAAAGTATGATATTTTATTGTCTTCCATACTGAAGAATTTTACTCAATCAGGGAAAATGTGATCTGGGATCGCCACCACTAGACGGCTGTTGGATGGTAGCAATCTTTGTAAAGCTTTCAACTCACCATCTTCTGAGCTGATCATCTCCATCACTGGATTTGGCGGCCTTTCATCAATCTTTGTAAAGTTTTCATCTCACCATCTTCTCAGCTGATCATCTCCATAACTGGATTCAGCGACCTTTCATCACCTTCTTCTCTGAACTTAACACATTGGGACCGCTCTCTGTGACATCTTCCTTCAAGTGTTCATCGATTTCTACTTCTTCCTTGTGGTCGGAACCAAGTGACATGTGATGGAAAGTCTCCTGTATTTTTGTCACACCCTTCTCGACAGGCTCCATTGCTTGGGTTATAGTCAGCACGACATCTTTCACCACCTGTGTGCAAAATTACAAAAACGTTCACAGGATGAAAACAGACACATGTCGCTGCACTCATGCCACCCACATGCATCAACACATTCACTGTATGAATGGTTTTAAAGCTCAGTTGAGCCCAATATGACTCATCCAAGTCGACTTGGACTCGTTGAACACGATCCGGATGTTTCATTCACGATGTGAATCAACAGACCAGTGGCCTGGATTATTGAACCATGAACCCATCTATCAAAATTGGAAATAGGGAGCAACTGAGCCAGACTCGGCCATTGCAGACTCGACTCTTAAGGACTGATCCGGCCGAATGAATCAGTCGAAGTCAAATAGTGAGAATGTCCATGCATGCACATGACGGGTCAACTTAAGCTGTTTAGCTGGTTGGATCCATCGTTCATGGGACATGTCCTACTTTATCTACTATGAAGTGATCCTACCCATCTGATGATAATGGATGATTACAATCAAAAGCTCATATTTCCAGGGACATAGTCAGATGGGTAGGAACTTTGATTTGAATCACAGAAAGGAGGGCCCCACATGCACAGTTTGCGTGGCCGACAACTGCATATAGTGTACCAACAAGTCATTGATATGTTGTTCCACAGCATGCGGCTGCTTTTAGCAATCTCTAGGAATATTAGCAAGATCCATAGTCCTGCTAGCTCTTTTGTTTCAATCCGTTTATGTCATAAAGAGAAATTACCCAACAGGAAAAATACTTCTAATGCAGATAGTTCCTTACTTTCAGAACCATGGTTCAGTGATCCAAATGGTTGATCTGATAGTTTGCACCAATGGTTAAAAGACTCGGCAACTCGGATCACCTAGTTTGGCCCCGAGTCGAATCAAGACTCACCCGAGTCATATCTGAATCAGTTGTACTTGACTGAGTAGGAGTGGGGTATCAAACCAGATTGGTAATACCGAATCCAAGTTGTCTTGGACTCGTCCAAGTCTTAAAACCAAGGGTTGCACAGCAACAGGGTGTTCCCAGGAGTGGAAATTCCTAACCCTTCCATCATAGGCCTTTAAAAAATATGGTTCAGCAGAGTATGCAGCAATGGTCCATATTCAACACAAAAGTCCATGGATAGAAGGATTAGGAATTTCAGTCTATCAAATTTTCTGCTTTGGCAAAGGGGCCTTATCAGATTGATGGTTTGGAATCACCGAACCATGGCCCAGTGTGTACAGAATCCTGCATGCCAATGAAAATAACGCCATAATTCCTCTGTAATAAAACACTAGGAAGAGAACTCACATGTTCACCACCTCCAAGTACAACATCCTGCACGCTCTCAGTGATGCTTGTTCCGGGAGCCTCTATGCAGGCTTCCTTCCGCTTGATGGCAGCTGGCTTTTTTTCAGAGCCTTCTATCCTTAATGTGGCTTTGGTGGCCTTGGTAGTGACCTTCCCATGCTCAGAAACCGGCACAAATTGATAGGGATTTGCTGAGAAAACAAAAACATGGGCGACAGCTGCAATAGCCATCTACATTGACAAACACAAACTCTTAAAATGCATCTAATAAAGAGAGACTATTAAGGATGAAAGCATATACCCTAGAAATAGGGGTGCAAATAGGTTGGGTCCAAAACTTTTGATCTGACCTGAACCGGACTCAGTTTGTCAATGCTCCTGATTTGGGTCATACTAAAATGGACCCAACCCACACCCAAGAACTAGTTAAGTATATGGTTGGATTCTTTTGGGTTAGGCTATGGCAATAGTTCACCACTTTTTTCTAGAACGTGGTTACCGTTCCACCACTTATGATAATTTGCATTGTGCAAATAGTGGGCCCCAGTGTCGTTGGAGAATATACCTGAATATCATACTAACTGAACTATAACAATTTGATTTTCCCTGGGGAGTATGGACAACTGGCCATTTTATTTGTTATCATCAAAATGGATAGCCAGCACTTACTGGATGATATGGAACATCTGTGTGAA
This sequence comes from Magnolia kwangsiensis, assembly GCA_037074715.1. Lineage (NCBI taxonomy): Eukaryota > Viridiplantae > Streptophyta > Magnoliopsida > Magnoliales > Magnoliaceae > Magnolia > Magnolia kwangsiensis. The sequence goes on from CM073581.1 coordinate 108,491,785, forward strand.
AACTCAACTGCAACTATTTTTTTTTTGAAAGATTGTGCAAATTTATTAGGGCAAAAAGCCAATGAAAAACAAAAACCATACAACAGAAAAGAGAAAAGAAAAAAGAAAAAAGAAAAAAACAAAAAGAGAGAGAAAACAAAACTACAAACAGAAAGGAGCCACAAACACTCCAAACCCCAACTCAAACCAACTCAGATAACAGCATGAAAACCCCATTAAATTAGTGGCGCATTTTTTAAACTTCGAACCCGACCCAGACCTCACCCGAATTATAATGGGCTGTGTAATTTGGGTCTAGATACAAAATTCCAACCCAATCCTTGAATGGGTCGGGTTTGGGACCCCCCTCGACCTGACCTAACCCAACCCATTAGTGCCCCTACCTAGAAAGGCTGTGAGAGAGGGATGTGTCTCTGCCCAAAGTAATATCTACTAGAATTAGTAATTTATATTGTGGAAAAGAAGGGAAATCCATATCCTACATGATGTGATTTGAATTGTCCTACCTTTGCATGTATTGCAATTGCAATGGATAATCATCAGTCCCACCAGCATCCTAATTAGCCTTAAATATATCAAAATTGCAAACTGGGACATGAATCCAAGCCCATGGTAGAATCCATACCAGACCCACCAATTGCAAATGTGGAGAATGCTGATAGCAGATGTGCCTGTGTTCTCCAACAGGACAATTGAGAAGTGCTATGAAAAGGAAGTAGCTCAAAGAATCTATGACCCGATGGTCTCTTCTAAAGCTCACTACATCAATCAATGGCTTGGAAGGTTGTCACAACTGGGCTGAGCTGTATATCTATTCATGGTCCTGTAGTCATGGTCTTCTGAAGAATAAGCAAAATTACTGCATTCTTTTTACAGATGGATACTAGTCCTGAACTTGGATTTTGCCTGAGCACAACATGGAAAGGGGTTGCGTCAAAACAGCATGTAGGCATCAAACACCCCTTTTGAGGGTGCATCCAAACAGGCCCCAAGGGAGTGTGTGCACATGTGACAAAAAATAAAGAAAAGAAGCACGCAATTTATCAACGCACCAATAAATACTGGTTTACAATTTAGGATTCAGACAAAAAACTCATGCAGGACAATCAGATTTAGGTGTCAAATGCCCTTTTAGGGTGCATCCAAACAGGCCCCAAGAGAGTGCGTGCGCATGTGACCAAAAAATCAAGGAAAGAGGCACACAGTTGATAAATGCACCAATAAAATACCATTTACAATTTAAGATTCAGAAAAGTAGGTCATGCAGGACAATTGGATTTGGGCCAAGTTTCTAAGTTTTCCTCAACTGTCTCATAAGTTCATAACAGAGACAAGGACTTACTTCAATGCAGATGAGAAAATTTTGAAGCCCATTTTGAAATTTCCCCTCCTTTGGCAGAATGCCAAGCGCACATAATATCGCAATCCCCACACCTTGCCACCACGTCGCAAATACAATAGCCTTAAAGCTAATGAATTTCGCCAGTGGTCTTATTGCTTGCAATCTATGATGAGTTACATTGTAGAACTGTACAAGACAATACAAAGCCCACATCTGACTGAAGTTCAAAACCACTGTGATGTAAGGGTATCTGCAAGACCAAAAAGGCATTCAAGCATGGAAGCAAAAACTAAAAGATGAAGAAATTCATAGTATACACTGCAGCTTTAGATATTACATGAAGTAATTGGGATGCTTGAGTTGGACAAACACTGCTTTCTGGTTCAACCCAGCAATGGAACAGATGGAACCCACCTTCTGGTAATACAAGCTCTTGATTTGGCGGGCCCCATCATCGGATGGATCATGCCCAAATAACTTCCCTATTAGATGATCCTTTCGTTCGTTGAAAATGGGCAAATGGATGCTAGGATCAGCTGAGGCATCTCAAAACCCCATGAGGCCCACCAAATGAAGCATTTCGAACAGAAGGTGAGGCCAAATGTGAAGTTTGTAAGGCATAACAAACTCGCTTGAGCATTGTACATCTCACAATACATACCCATAGTACCACTTGAATTCCCCATCACCATAAACACCAAGGAGCTCCAATAACAATGCGACGAAGGCACAGACCGTTTTCAGAATCATCTGAAAAAATTCCAAAAGATTGTTAAAACCCACGGAATCAAAGGAATATCGAACCAAGGAAATTCTTTTCACTTACATATTGTACAAGACCAAACTTTTCTATCGTGTATACAGCTTTTCCTAGGACACGTGGCCAAAGGAAGAAGTGAATGAATGAACTCCGTTGCACTGCTCCTTTATTGCCCTCATCCTGCAGCAGCGGCTCACTAAGTTGCTTCCTCGACTCATCCTCAAGCAGTTCTATGACTCTGTGCTCACCACCTACCAAAGTCGAGCTTCTGTTAAATGGCGACATCAATAACATATTTCCAAGAGCAGCAAAAAAGCTGTCCCCCTGAACAGCAATAAAAGAACTTTGAATAACCATGACCGTTGGAGTAAGGTCTTATTGACAATTTATAATAGGTAGCCAATGCTAATGCACATACAGAGTATCAAGGGAAAAGTTCTTGTTGGGTTTCACTGTGCCTGGGAGTTCGTTCAGGACGACAAACAACTTGTGTGGGAAACAAGTAAATTTCATTTACAACACGCTACATAAATCCAATTAATCTAATTTATCCAATTCACTTAGTGTAAGAAACAATCTGCTTTTTTTTTTTATTATAAACGACACTAATCTCAAAAGTGGGTCATTTTTTGCCAATGATTAGCATTTGATATTAGGGTTGGCAATGGACCCAGCCCGGCCCAAGACCCATGGACTGAGCCCAAAAAAATTGGTTGGGCCCTGCCTAATGGGCCACAGATGCACAAAGAAAGGCAATTTAGAGGAATGAAACCAACAGTCCAGGTGAATGACATATTTCTATGATAATATAACACATTTAAATATAAGGTTGGGTCAGGTCAGGCTGGGCTGCTCCAGGTCAGGCTACAATGACTCGAGCCCGACCTGAAAATTGACAAGGCCCTGCATGTGTGGCCCAAGCCCAGCCCATGCACCAAGCTAGTAGGTCCAAGCCTGGCCCAAAGCTGGGTCAGCCACGTCAGATCAAGTGACTACCTGGCCAATTGCCACCCTTATCTGTATCATTTTGATGAATCACCATTCATCGGCTGGATGAAGGTCAGTTGGCTAATTTCATCTAATAACTAGGGCTGTCAGCTGGTCAGGCTTTGGGTCGCATTTTGAATTGTTCGGGCTGGTTTTTTGGGCTGGGCCTATTCAAAAGTTTGCATTTGCTTGGCCCAAGCCTGGCCCACAGCCCTGCCAACAGATGAATGGTGGATCAATAAAAATGCATTAATAAAAAGAAGGGGCGGACTCCCCCGAGCAAAGAAATGGGCTCTCTGCCCAAGGACTCATCTAACAACTAAATAGTAGATCCTTGGCCCAAGGACTCCTCAGGCCAAGGAAGACATGGTTCCTTGTGTACTATTGTGCATTATACAACTATATTCATGGCAGAATAACAGTCAATGGTGCACCAGTTGAAAAGACTAGGGACATATGCTTACCAAGGCACGCAACCAAATAGCTTCCAAAAGAGTACAAGGCAAATGCTTCATAACAATTCCTTAAGATGTCGCACACAATAGAAACTTTCGGGATCAACAGAGATATTAACTGAAAATGCAGAGAACCAGTTTGTTAGTGGTTCCACTTCCTGAAGACAAGGGAGGCAGAAGATCATTGCCTAAATGTGCATGCACAAATACACATTGCTAATAACTCTAGAAAGGAGGTATAGAATCAACAGCAAGCAAAGGTGACTCCATGCACTTGAGGGAGATCTTAGGATCTCCTCTTGGTCTCGTTGTGGGTGGTTACTGTTGAAGCCACTGTTTGCAATTTTGATAATATCAGCCGATATTATCGATATCGCATGTCAGCGATACGGAATCGGTGGGTAATAACAAAAAAAAAAAAGAAGAAGCCCAGTTTCTTCAATATCAGAGATAATATCGCAAGATATTGCAAAGTATCGGTGATATTGTGCAAGATCGATGTTTTTTCTAAAGCTTTTTACAATGTATCTGGCGATATCGACATATATCGTCGATACCTCACAAGAAATGCAACACGACCCTTCCTAAAAACCCCAAAAAAACCAAATTTTCCCATTTTTCTTCAAATTTCTCTCCTCCAACCTCCTAGTGGATGGATTTCGGTCCATCCTTTGCTTGCATTTGGAAGAAAACCCCACATTCGAAATCATAATCAAGATTTTCTTGCATTTGGGGCCGTTTCTCATTCAATGAGTAATTTTTCATTTGGGTCCTCTTTTTTTTTTTTTTTTTTTAAAAAATCATATAAATGGGTGTGAAATCATAAGAAATCCTTAATTCTTCATGTTTTGCATGAAAAATCAAGGATTTCAACATTCGATTTCAAGATTTGAGTGTAGGTGGCCCAATTTGGGAAAATTCTCCCAATTTCTCCCAAATTGCTTGCAATGTTGCACTCCAAACATGAAATCAAGCATGTATGAGGCCTGATCCACTGATTTGTTAACTCTTTTTTTTTTTTTTTTCAATTTTCAAAAAATAAAAATTATTTTTAAATTAAAATATCAATTTTTTTCTTCGAAATTTGCCTTCAACTAGCTGCTGAATGAGACTAATTTCGAAGTATTTAAGAGTGTTTGATGAAATGATCATCACATACACTCTAATTTCGAAATTTGAGTGTAGGTGGCCCCGATTTTGAAAAATTGGGAAAAATTCAAATTTTCCTAAGTTCTCTCAAATTGCTTGCAATGTTGCATTCCAAACATGAATCAAGCATATATGTGGCCACCACGTAACTCTGTGGGTCTAGGCCACAACCAGTCACATCATTCATATGTATATTTCTTAATTTATACTTTTTTGCTTTTCAAAGAATTGGTTGTGTTTTCATACACGTCTTTTTCCATTTATAAATGTTATGAATTCAATTTGAATATAGTTGCATTAGTTCAGTCAAACAACGCATCGCTTAGGACCCTATAAAAGGAAACCTATTAAGTATACTTTTTTTCGAGATGTTATGATTTAAAAGTGTATTAAGGTCTTTTTAAACAATGCCCGAAGTTTCATTCAAAAATTCAACTAATTTTTCAATGTTTCCCCATGCTTCCTAAAAAGTGCGATAAATTACCTGATACAAACGATATATCCCGTGCGATAACCGATACATATCTATATCCCAAGGGTGTAATACGTAACGCGATACCGATATTTCAAACATTGGTTGAAACAACTTTAAAATTAATTAATTATTATCATTATTATTATTTTTAAGGGGAGGGGGGGTCACTTGTTTACACTTTTCATTTAACCGCAGGGGAAGATAAGCTAACAATTTGGCATATTAGCAAGGAGTCTATTTTAAGAGAATCATTGTAACATCCAGTGTTCCAAATGTCGGTATCATGTTATGTATCGCACCCTTGGGATACAGATACATATCGGTTATCACATGGGATATATCAGTTGTATCGCGTAATGTATCGTTGTTGTTGGAAACATGGGGAAACATTGAGAATTTGGTCAAATTTTTCAATGAAACTTCAGTGATTGTTAAAAAAGACATCAATACACACTTATAAATCAAAACAAGTGCATATAATAGGTTATATTTGTATGGGGTCCTAATCTATGCTCTATCTAACTAAATTTTGATGCAACTATATTCAAAGTTTATTCATATAATGAGTAAATGTAAGAAGACATGTGGAAACACAAGCAATACATTCAAAAGCAAAAACGAAGAATCACTAGATCAAGTTACATACATGGTTGATTTTATGTTTGGACACTAAGATTGCAACCGATTTGTGAGAAATTGGAAAATTTTGATTTATTTATTTTTTTCAATTTTCCACAACTCGGCCCATCTCCTCCAAATCTTGAAATAGAAGAAAAATCATGGATTTACAACAATTTGACACTAATTTAACATGATTTATAGAAGAAGAAAAAAAAAATGATTGAAAATAAAAAATGCTCACCGAATCAAACATGTGGGATATCCCACTACTAGTGTGTTTCGCATCTCACAGGTAGGATACAAGATATATCATGGGATATATTGGCTGATATCCTCGATACTTAAAACATTGGTAACATCTTGGTCCCCACTTGACTTGTTTGACTTTTGGTTGGCCACTGGCCGCTGTTTCTTATTCATAACTAAAGTTCTCTTCATCAATGATAAAGATATTGTGTGTTATAAAGTAACTTCCATATGAAATTCAAATGGAACTGACATTGTTTTTGAAGTATCAGTGCTAACATATATGATTATTGGCACATATTTCTGCTTTCCTTGATTGATGTTGAGAACAAGGCGTTGTGTCCATTTCCATTTTCCTTGACATAGTGGTAGCATTAGCTGATTTGTTTTTCTTTTTCTCCTTTTTTTTGAAGGATGAATATTTCAATACTTTATTAAGAAGGGGAAAAAAAATACAGAAGCAGTCACCAAGGCACTGCTACAACCACAGTGTCATGTAAATCACCCTACAACAATACAGCACAGAGAACCAGAGACTGACAAATTAGAACTGATGAATGTAGCATTGGCTGGTGTTACCTCATTGGCATGGGTATCATCCTGTTGTCTACTTGTTAAAGGAGCACACTTACAACATGTTTGGATTGGTTGAATCCAAAAAGTAAACATGGAAAAGAAAACATCTTCCACACGTGACATTTTCTGCAGATTGTGACAATAAAGTAACTTGTGCAAAATTATTTCTTATAAACCTATCCATGGCTTTCCTTACAAAAAGGTGTTTTCCTTTTCCTCCAAAAGTGCGATGATAATCCTCATTTCCAAACTTTTTAAGAGACAAATTTTGACTTTTGACCATTGACCATTCCACATTTCCTTGGAAATTAAAGGAACTAAAACAAAAAAAAAAAAAAACCACTTTAGGATTCTTTTTCATCAGATGTGAGTTTTCCCTTTTGAATTCCACAAATCCAAACAGGCCTTTAGGAAAACCTGCAAAGTTATTTACTGGGTCTTGTAGGTACAGTTGAAGAATCAAAGGGAATATGCCTGAGCATATGTACAGAAGATTGAGATTTTGCAGAAGATAGGAACCTTAAATAATCATCATAGTAAATATCAGGAAATTCCATCTACAATATCTCTGAGTAGTGAGTTGAAATTTTATCATAGAAATAAGCTACTAACGAACTAATTTAAGATTTTGGCAATATGCAATAAGCTGTAATTTCAACAATGGCCATGGAGTATGGCCAAGGACTGTTCAGAAAGTAGTTGACAAAGAAGATGAATGATACTCACAGACTCACTAGCATAGACGGGAACCATGAAAAGAATACCAATAATCCATTTTTGTTCCTGAAGAAAGAATCAAGTTCATGTCAGTACTAAACATCACTGCAGGTGAAATATCAAATGGCTCTCCATCTCTAGCTTTCAGTTTCTACAAAATACACAATTCACACCAAGACATTTGACCAAAAGTAATCTTGCTAGTGTAAAAATGATAAATCCATGAAGATGAGAAACTAAAAAGGAAACAAAATCATGTGGCCATGCTTCATTGTCCAATGATCTGTTTGACATGCCTACTTGAGCAAAAATACTAGACAAAATACAAAAGTGGCATGTGTCAAAGAACAACAAAGACACCCTTTTCACCAATAAGAGAAGTCAAAGAATTAGAGAGGAATCAATTATGTATATATAATAGTCAACATTGTGACAAATATCACCAGGATTTTGAAAATCTACCAAATCACGATATTCTCATGAAAATTGACCAGACAATATTATCATGATAGGTTTTTATTTTCTCGTGACTTTCTCACAGAATTAGTGTTTTTTAACGTAAAAACATTTAAAAGTTAAAATAATTTGTTTTATTTATATATAGAGCTTTTCTAAGTGCTCAACACTTGTGCAATAAAGCACGAGAAAGCTCATGTACATGACACACATGCAAGATCTAATCCATCCATCAAGTTGGTCCAACCTTGTACATGCTTTTCCAAAATAATATCTAGACCAATTAGCATATGGGCCACAACATTGGAAACGGGTGGATGGGTAAGAAAACTTGAGACAAGTATTTTAGCACTGCACATTTGTTTACAAATTGTGGCCCACATGACCAATGAATGAATCTGGGCTAGGGCATCAATATAGTGGTGCCGGTCTGATGGATGGATTGGATCTCGGACCTATCATGCCTTGCCGGCGCATTTGGTGTGGAACTTTATTGCACATGCACGTGGGCTCGGTAAAGCTCCCAAAATGACCACTTCGATATCTTGGGCCGATAATTTATGAGAGTGGAGATTGAGAACAATGTTTCCAATAGAATCCAAGCCGGGTGGAAGAAATGGAGATGTGCCTCTGGAGTTTTAAGTGGTTGCCGTCTACCACTCAAATTGAAAGGAAAATTTTACAAGGTAGCTATAAGACAAGCCATGCTTTATGGGGACAAATTGTTGGGTAGTTAGGGAACAAGACAACATGTTCATAGGATGTTCATAGCTAAAATGAGGCTGTTGAGATAGATGAGTGGCAAGACAAGAAAGGATAGAATTACAAATGAATGCATTCGAGGGAACTTAGGAGTAGCACTAATAGGTAATAAGTTTAGGGAAAGTAGAGTTAGATGGTTTAGTCATGTGCAATCAAGACCAAGAAATTTTCCAATTAGGAATGAGTTGGTACAAGTTCAAGGCTCTAAAAAGGCAAGGCCAAGGCCAAAAGGATGTGGGTGGAGATAGTAAGAAAAGATTTGATGACCTATGGTCCAACTGAAGTTATAGCCCATGATAGAGTAGAATGGTGGAACAGGATTCATGTAGCCAACCCCAATTAATTGGGATAGGGCTTAGATGATGATGAGGAAGAAATTTATTTACTAATTAATAAAAAATATTTTTAATATTTATTTTCAGCAAGATTTTCATACTGAGAAAAACAACAAAATATTCATGTTTCAAAAGAAAAAAGAAGAAGAAAAACATCAAAAATAAAAATTTCCTGAGAAATTCCTAGACCACGAAATTGCCAAGAGCAAGATTTGTCACTATGCTAGTCAAGGCATTATAAGTATTTGAGCAAAGTACCCAGTAGAGACAAATCAGCAGAAATAAAAAACAAACCTAATGTTGAACTCACTTCAGGATTAGTGTATGATCTGAGATGTTCGAGAATTAGAAGGATGGAAAGGACCAACGCAACCAGAACAAAAGCTCCTCCAATTATGACAGCTGTTGTGTGAAGATTCCCATATACTCCTTGATGATATGAGATGTCACTCAATGCCATTCCACAAGCATCTTCCTCCGCGTCAAATGGTAGACAGACCTGAAATTCAGATCCATCTCAGCCCTTCTGTTAAAGACATGTAGTCTTATATACAAGTTTTATGAGCTTTACTAAGTCTGCATGCGCACCTCGACACATGGGCAGTAAACTCATCAGGTGGGCCAGACATACAAGATATGCTTGATTTAATTTTTTTTTAAAAGAACTCTCCAGTAATCAACACAATGCACCATGTGACAGCATGGCTTTGGGCCCGGCCATCTACATGATGGAGCCAACCTGATGCACGGTTTGGATATTTGTCACATGTGCTGGGTTGGCGCTTGTGGCCACACACATGTAGAGGTGGGTATGGGCTTAGGAAAACTCAAAGTTCTATTTCATATGCAGAAACATTATCCGAACCATGAGAACATGACTAAGTATTGGCAGTTAACAGAATTAGATGAATCCAGTTTTTTTAAATCTAATTTTCAGGGCCATATAGGACTCTTTGAGATGAATGTTGGATCTGACAGAATCCCTCCCCCTAATCGATTAGAAGTGATTTCCTTGTGATTAACAGAAGAACCGCACTGGTTTCAATATGGTTCTTCTGTTTATTGCAAGAAATATCAATACATTGGCGATATTATTGAAATATCGCTGATACAAGCTACACCTGGAATTTACACAGTCGAAAGTATTGGTAATATTGATAACATTGACAATACAACCAACACCTAGATTTAGACAGTAAAAAATATTAGCGATACATTGGTGTTATCGATGTATCGGCGATACTTAGCGATATATCAATGATACCTTGATTTTTTATACTTCCAGTGTTATCGGTAAATTACTAGTGTTATCGGCATCGCCGAGCTGGAGATACGGATAATATTAAGGATACTCTGAACAATGTGTATGATATAAATAAGCGTGGACATGTGCATTGATGGATGGGTGGGTGTGTTATACATGTATGGAAGTACCATGTATGAATGGATTGATAAATGTATATGAATGCATTAATGCATGGATGGATGAATGGATGGCTGGTTGGATAGATAGATGATGTATCCATGTATGTGTGTATGCATGGATGGATGATGGATCATATATGTGTGTATGCATGGATGGATGGATGGATGCATGTATGAGTGCATGGATGGAAACTTATAATGTTGTCGGTTTTTTTTTTTTTGGAGGGGGGGGGGGGGGACCTTTAGCATCTCATTAAGTTTCATTTAAAAATTCCACATTTTTCTCCATGTTTCCCCAATGTCCCCTTAGCGATATTTTTCCAGGTTTGGCAATACCGATAAATGTTTTTGTATGGGAGCCAACGAACATGTAATGATATTGATGCACTAAACACTGATGAGAACTGCCCTCTACAATGTTTCCCAGTGAAATGCTCACGCTACATTCAGCAAATGACCAGGTTACCCACAACTAAAACATGTCACCACTCACGATCAGTTTTGAGGAAACTTCTGAATATTCTTTTTCTTGTTCCCACTACCTCCTTCCTTGTGGATTTTTATTGCTTTTGCTTCTTCTGATAGAAATGGGACTTCTTCTTCCGCTTTCAAAGAAGAGAGCCACCTCACTCTCCACAATTGAGAATCCATGCCTAGCCAAAGAGATTTGATTTATCAAAAGATTATCTAATTCTAGCAATGTGGGTGTAAATAATCTGTCCGAGACATAGCGATGGCTTTGATAGCACTTAATAGAGTCAGCATTGAGGGGGTATGTTAGATAGTAATTCATCCTCTCATGAATGAGGTGTCCAGGGATGTGAGATAGCAATGCCTCCCCTCATGCATGAGATGGCCTTCACTAGCATAAGCTGTTAGGTTCCATGCATGACTTGTCAAATCTCATGCATGTGATGCATGGATGACATGTTTTGAAGCTAGCACATGTAAAGTAACGAAGCATGAGGTGTCGCATACATGAGGGAGTCATGTACATAGGAGAACACTTTGAAATGGAATAAGAAGAGAGTTTTCCATCTTAGCTTGCAGTAAGATTATCACAGCTAATCTTAATTAGCATGTTTACTAGTATTAATTAGCGGAACAGCACTTCGTGCCACTAGGGGACAATTTTGCTAAACTCTTAGTTTTACAACATTTAGAAAATGGTGGTGATTCTCGAAACATACAACGGCATAGCTGTATGGCAATCCAGACCGTCCAAAGCTGGAAATCACTGTGACATGATTATTCAAACAAATCTCATGTTCTCGATATCAGGAATCAAGCTCTGTTACACCTAATTAGGAAATATATGAAAAGGGAAAAAATTCTCTATGAAATTTCCAAAATTGAGAATGTTGTATTTTTTGTGTTTCAAAATAAATAAAAAATAATTTTTAAATGATTTGAAAAATTCCCTCCAAATTTTCAAAAAGCAACAAATGCATTTTGTCTTATAGTGGTGTGGGTTTAGTCCCACATCGGATAGGAAAGAAGAAGATTTTGCAGAGGGCTTAGGCCGAAGAAGATTTTGCAAAGGCTTAAGCCCCTTTCAGGGGGGGGGGGCATGTAAATTTGGTTATTTGGAGGGCTATGTCATCAGCCCCAATCTATGCCATAAACCACACGCGCGTGCGCTGGGCCGTAGACATGGAGTGGTGCGTGCGCATGGTGTGAGTATACTTGCAAGCCTAAAAGCTTTGTTGCTTCAAGCTTTCGGCTCTCTCTCAAAGCCAGCTGCGTCTCTTGATCTTGAGAGGGCTTCTGTAAAGACTCGAAAGCAATCTGGACCATCTGCTACAGTCTTCGGGTTAGACACACAGTGACGGTTTGAGTCTTCATACATCAAGCGCGCCAGTGTGACGAGACAACATTCGAGGGTATCCTGGAGATTAATTATCCAGTATTCATGTTGCACTATGGACATCCTCTAAAGGAGGACAAATCAATTTCAAGCCAAGTAACTTTAGTCGCGCCTTGAATCAAATAAGTTTTCTAAATTCCTCCTTATTCAAATTTCTAATTTTATTTTAATTAATTTTTACAGTTAATTTTAATTTCGAAATTCCATGATTACAGATTTACAGATCCAAGAATTCCTACAGAGAAATCCCATGAAATCGAAGCCGCATTATCATCACAGAACGAAGAATTCAAATGCAAAGGGGGAGAAGGAGGTTACCGTCAAGAGAATCCTCCATTAGAGCGCTGCTGCAGCTCCATCCTGCTGCCAGTTGATGAATAAAGGAGAGAACCCTACACTTAGGAACTGAGATGCGGATTGCAGAAAACATATCAGAGACGAGTATCAGGCAGGTCAGATAGAACAGAGCGCCCTCCCGCCGTCTTATATACAGGTTCCTGTGACTGGACACGTGTCGAGTTCAAACGGCCGCGGCTACACGTGCTCTTCGGTAAGGGAGCACAAGCCAGCGACTGCAAAAGTTACGGCAGATGCGAAGCGCGCCCGCGAGGGTGCATTCTGCAAGCGCCACATGCAAACGGTCTACAACACCAGATCTCTATTGGACCTGCCATGTTGTATATTTAAAATCTACTCCGTCCATCAGGTAAGATACTATATTTTACGTGTGGCGCATAAAAATATATCACAAAATAAGTTAGATGGACCACACCATAGTAAACAAAATTGATATGACACTAACCGTAGCTATGTTTCTGAGGCCATCGTGATGTGTATATTTCATCGAACCTGTGAATCAGGTTCATCTCAAAACTATAAGGCGAATATGAGAAAATCAGCCAGATATAAAACTCATGCAAACCACACCATGTGAACATACAGGTTTTAGGATAAATTTTTCATTATTTCCACCCGTGTAGCCGATCTTGGTTTCACCTATAATTTATCCCTTGGATTATGTTAAAAAAAAAGGTTTCTCACCCGATGCATGGAATGGATTTTACATATACAACGTGGTGAGCCCACAGATCTTGGAGACGCGCGTAAAACAAGCGTTAGAAAAGGGGCTGAAGACCAATTTGCTTCCATTGTTGGGGATTGGCCGGTATGGATTATCCTCGACCAAAATCAGGCCGGTCAGGTTGTCTACATGCCCATGCATTTGTGTTGACTTCCCACCGTCCATTTATTGCGTACATGTGCCCTAAAGGGTGTGTGCCCATCATATCTTCGATTGAGAATATATATGTTAGTACGTCACTATCTAAGTCCATTGGATCGATGGACCAGATCTAGAAAATTTTTAATTAAATGGCAGACTGTTATTAGATATATAATTAAGTTCAAGTTAAGTATTTATTAGATTGGACAACTTACAAAAATATTTACAATGCCCCTCATCTTTCAATGTGACTTATTGTCCAGTTAAATCCAGGGGTGAAAGCTGGGCGGGTTCTACCCGACTATCCTGTGATTGACCCAACATTGGATTAGGCTCGGGCATGATGCATCGGTTAGATCTTAATCTTGGGCCATATAAACACCGACCTGATAAAACTTGGGTCGGGCTTAGATTAAGGTCTTAGGTTGTTCAACCCAATCAATATATAAGTTACTCATAAATTATAATTGAGTGCAGATCACATAGGTCGAAGGCATGGAAAATTCTAATGTTGTCATATTTCGTTATTCTACATTGTTTCTAATGACCTGAGCTAATAAGATATGCTAGGTTTCTCCCTCAAATAGATTGCTTGTTACACAACATGATATTTTGTTGTTTAAAACATTAGTTATCCTATATTTTAGTTTATTTATTTATAAAAAGAATGAAGTTCTTCACTATAAGTAACTATATATATATTATTAATAAAATCATATTTATAAAAAATAAAATAAGACATATTGAAAATATAATAAACTGATATAATAATGAAAATATCATCATAATCTCACTCAACTAACTCGACCGAGCCCATTTGGGTTGGGATAAGTGTTTGAGCACCAACTTAACCTAACCCAACTGATTGGACTTTCAGCCCTAGTTAAATCCTACCACATCAAAGGTGGAAAGGAGCCCCATCAAGATAAAGGCGCTGATCTTGAGCGGAAATTGGTTGATACTCCCCCTAGGGCTAGTAAATGGCTAGTGGTTAGTGCTCTGTAGGCCTTTTCATAATTTATGTATCCCATCTAAGTTGTCTATCTATTTTTCTAAATAAATTTATGGTACGAGACTAAAAATGAGGTATATCTAAATCTCAAGTGGGCTACATTACAGTAAACAATGTTGAATGAACGTCAACCGTTAAAAAATTTTTGGAGGCTATAAAAGTTTTGGATCAAGCTGATCTTTGTTTTTTCCCTTCATCTGGGTTTGTATGACCTAATCAACAGATTAGATGTCAAATAAACAGTACAGTGGGCCTTAGGGGGATTTTAATGGTGGATATCCAATCACTATTGTTTTCCTATAGTGTCGTCCACCCAAATTTATATCCCTCTCATTTTTGGTATCAAGCCTAAAATGTTATGTAAAAATGGATGAACGGAATGGATGAAACACATACATCATGGTGGGGCCCACGGAGCACTGACCATCAGCCACCGAACTGATGGCAGGGGGAGTAGCCAATTCGTTTCGGTCTTGAACGAGCTCTCTTTGCTTTAGCATGCTGAGTATGTTGCTTCGTCAATGACCACATGGCTTGCATTTATTTGTTTTCTTCATTTCCCATTTACAACACAAATGACACTGCTCACTGATGAGAATATATTATGAGAAAACAAAATATTTAGCGGTGGGGATATTCAACCAGTTAATCCGAAGAAAATTGATGGACACGATCGTGTGGTAGTTTTTGTTTTCTTAAAACATCCATCCAGGCATGCGGACCACTAGGCAGATGGGAGCGGATTAGATACTGAACACTTCGGTAGCCTTGGCTGCTGAAGTGACGTGGTGAAATAGGATTGGTTGAACGGTAAAAGTCTGTAGCCTTAGGCCCGTTTGGCCTGGTGGATTGGAAGGGATTGAATGGTATTAGGGTGGATGGCATGGATTTGTAGATAATGATGGTGTTGTCAGTGGATTGTCTTGAGATCCATGGGATTGCTATATCCAGTCTGTTTGCTACGCCCGGCCAATCACGGGATTAAACCTTCCCATCCCTAATCCCTCGGACCAAACGCGTCCCAGGCAAATTTGAACGATCAGGGTGGATTGGATGGGATTTAAAGGTAATGATGGTGTTGTCAGTGGATTGTCTTGAGATCCAAGGGATTGGGATCAGATCACCGACTCTGTTTGGTAGGCCCGGCCAATCCTGGAATTTAACTTCCAATCCCTTTGAATACCATCCAATCCCTTCCAATCCGACCGGCCAAACGGGCCCTTAGCTCACAGTCTCATCTTGAATGAGTTGCATTAAACCCAACGGAAATATGAAAAAGACACTAGGGTAGGAAAATGGTTCTATTACTCTAGTGCTTCAAAGCTTACAACCCTGCAAGGTTTATTACAAATGAGAACTCCTAGTCTTAAATAAGCTTAGAAAACGTACATGATACTCTACATTGATGGATGCATCGATGGCTTAGATAATGTTACGTGGTGATCATTTATGGGGTGTTTGGATCGTAAGTTAGTTACTTATAACTAATCATAAACCAAACTTGCTTATATGAAATAAGTGGCTTATCTACTGCTGTAAGTAGAAAAAGTAACTTATTTGGTGGTATCCAAACGGGCCCTAAATGACTGACAAGTGATTTACAGGTTATGAATTTCCTCCCCCAAACGCCACATGCCGGTAAATGACTGATAAGTGCTTACGGGTGAATTTCCTCCTCCAGACACCAACGGTAAGTCACTTCCCAGTTACAAAACTTAACAGGCATTCAAACGACCCCTAAGAACTGTTTGGTAAGCTGGAAATGGTTGGACATGAAATCGATTTCCATGTGTATGGTATTTTCAGCTATTTGTATGATAAAAAGCAGCTGTGGAAATCATTTTCATTATTACACTTTTCCTTGAAAAATGAACAAAATGACTTCTTGCAAAAAGACAAGGGAGAAAAAAAAAAACACAATCCATGCGCATTTCCTCTCTTTATTGGGGTCACCAACTGACTGTTAAAGGCTCTTTTTGGCTTTCCACACTAAAAAGAACTACCATCCAAACAATGGAAAAATCAATTTCCATGGAAATTTTAGTAGCAAAACAAACAGTAGACTGTGGACTCTTTTACCCAGTTTTACACGTTCTTTTTTGTTCTGTTTTTTTTTTTTTCCAGTGAAGGTTTTCAATATCCACATTTTGAAGTTTTCTTATCCAAACAAGCTCATCAAATGCTTTTGTCATAATTCACCTCAGAAGGGCAGCTTTAATATCAACCTATGCAGGTTGAGAAAAATAAGCTTGGGTCTTGAAAAGATGTGCCAAAAAACATCAGCCATCATATATACAGAGGCTGTTTTTAACGCTTTCACCATCTTAAATGTAACTGGTATTTGTCACTACCCATTTCGAAGACGTGAGGTTTAAGCCTATGTTACCTTTGCATGAATTGGAGTTTATCCCATCAAAAGATAGAAGTGGAAACAACCAACCAACAAATGTACATGCTAGAAGAAAGAATGTCTATGGTTACAACACAATCCAATTAGATAGTACAAAAAAATCATATAGACTAGCCTAACAAACCAAGCAAGTTTCAAGCCCCATGATTTCTATTTCCTTACAATTTCATAGTTGTGATCAGTTTATATGGTGGCAGTGCACTGTGCAACTGTGCCAGGCAGAGTGGCATGATCTAGTTGTTGGATAAAATGTTGAATTAAATAGACTATAAAAATCGAGAACCAAAAAAGGAAAATAAATTTAGAGAAAGAAAAACTTATTGAATTGAGTCGAGGCGTGACTGAGTCACTCGGCTTGAAATCGAATTTGCTCCCCTTGGACAGCGTCCCAAGTGCAACAGGTTTCCAGAGCAATCGACCTCCAGGATACAACGACTATGACCCGGTCCCAGCGGTGCACTCACTGTACACGGGCTCGAACCACTTGCAGTTTAATTCGAAAGTGCTGAGTTGACTCAGCAATGAACTCAGTAACAAAACCGTATCAGAGAGAGTTTTATAAGGCAGGAAATTTTTCGTATGTTAAAACTGGAATCGGAAGTCTTTATATAGACTTCGAAATGGTGCATAAGCACCCTTTACAAAAGGTTAGGTCCGTTGGGTTTAAACCCAATTGGGGCGACCAATCGGAAGGGAAGCATCTCTCTGGTTTAAAACGAAAAGGCGCAAGTGCGAGTACACTCTCGCACATACAATCCTGCGAGTACCCATACACACACACCCACGCGAGTACACTTACACTTACACTTACACTGCACCCGCGCCCAGCCCAGCCCAGCCCGTCGCGTCGCGCACGCGGACACGGACTCGGACTCGGCTTGGCTCGGCGCGCGCGCGCGCGTGTGTGGTTAATGGCATAGATTAGAGCTATTGGCATAGCCCCCCCACAGGACCAAATTCACATGCCCCCTGAAAGGGACTCAAGCCCTAAGCAAAAAGTCTATCATATAAACAAGAGAATTTCTCTTGTCAAATCCGATGTGGGACAAAACCAACACCTTAAAAATACCAAAATTTAAATGTGGAGGAAAAACACCGAAATTTAAAAATTCAAATTTTTAATATTATTTTAAAATAAATACAACACTAGTGATGGGTAAAAACAGATGGGTTGATGCAAATCAATACAGTGTCGTGTTTGCTATTTTACCTTCTAAAGCTCATCATGTACAGCAACATTTTCTCCTGCATATTACAAAACACGGCAACAACTAAGAGGTGAGAACATTTGGCAGTATAACTGAGCAAGATTTTCCATGCAAGCTGATCTTGTGATCTTTAGAAGTTTTTAACGAGAACTGAAATGGGTATACATAGTGACAAATCTCGTTCTCTGCCATTTCTCAGGAGATTTTCAGATTTTGACAATTTTCTCACAATATTAATAGGAAAAACTCTCTGAAATCAAATATTTAAAATTTAAAAATGTTTATTATTAACTACTAAATAATTTAAAACTCAAATATAAAAGTATAAGCTGAATTATTTTAACTTCTAGATAATTTCCTGTTAAAATCACAGTAATTAAAAACTGCCGAGATTTTGAAAATCTCACAATATTATCATGATAATATCAGTTAATAAAAATTCCACAATAATATTGCGAGATTTTCAAAAATCTCGGTGATATTTGTCACAATGATTGGAAGAGAAGTGCCAATAAGGTTTATCTATTTTAGCGTGAGTTACTAATTCTTCACGTGTTGACTATCAGGCCAACACTAATCTAGTTTGCTGTCACAAGTATTATGTACAACAACAGACACGTTCATTACAGGCTACATCTACACTACCATGTAATTAATGATGCCAAGAATATAATCCTTGGTTTTTGAAAGTGTTACGTATTTATAGCACATCTGTTTTTCGGTAATTACTTGTAAATACTGGTAAATGAGTAATTATTATTTACTTCACTAATTCATGCCAGCCACCTTCCCATGATGTTGACAACTGCACCTGTTTGAAAGGCTCTAACGCTAAGACTGAGGAAGGAAAACATGATACATGTAAAATCTGCAGGGCCCACTTATATGTAAGTGTCTAATCCACACCGTCCATCCAGTTTATCTGCTAATTTTAGGGCATGAGCCCAAAAATGAGGCAGATCCAAAGCACAAGTGAACCACACCACAGGAAACAGGGAGAATCAAACGCTTACCGTTGAAAACTTCTTGAGGGCCATAGAAGTTTTGGATTAAGTTGATATTTGCGTTTTCCCTTCATCCATGTCTGTGTCGCCTTATGAACAGGTTGGATGACAGATACACATACTTGTGGACCCTAAGAAGGTTTCAACTTTCAATAGCGGACATCATTATCCCCCTTATTTTCTACAGTATAATCTACTTGAGCTTATAATCTACCTCATTTTTGGGCTTATACCCTAAAATAAGATGGTTAAATGGATCAAACACATACGTCACGATGGGACCCACATATTTTACTCACGCAATCCCTGTCCAATTTAGATGCATGCAATCATGGTTTTTTAGGTTATAATTAACCTGCTATTTTTCTCCTTTCTAAACTTTAGTGAGAAGTAATCATTGCTTATTTACCACTATTTAGCATTTACTAGGGAAAATGGAAAAAAAAAAAAAAAAAAAAAAAAACATGCCCTTATTGTCATTATAGTGTTTTATTGTCATAGCATAGTAAGAATAAACCACAACATTGAATGTGTGTGTGTGTGTGGGGGGGGGGGGGGGGGGGGGGGGGTAAGCTTCCCATGAGGTCGAGCTATGTGGGCCCACCTTGACCTATGTCGGACATCCACCCCATCAATCACATGCACCCTTCCATGATGGGCAAGGGGCCTAAAAATTAGGCCAATCAATGACTTAGGTGGGCCACACCATAGACAATAGTTGAAAGTAGATATCCACCCATTGAAAACTTCATAATCATGTATTGGGCCCACTAAGATGTGGATCAAATATGCAGCCCATCCATTGCGTGTGGATGAGGGTTCACACTAAGTGTTGCACAATCCAAACAAAGGAGAAGCATTTGTGATCCATTGTGACACAGGGAAATGTGTGAAGGGACAAAGAGGAAATCAACATTTTCCTCAAGTGAATAAGACCTTGAATCCACAATGTGTAATGGCTCTTGAATTCACAAGAGTTAAGAAAATTTAAAAATGCTTTATTAAAATCTCTCTCAAACAAGATTATAAAGCTTTAAATAATAAAAAACAAATCAAATTAAGAGTCCTAATGTAAATAAATTGAAAATTTTTCAAAATAGTAAAAATTATTAAAAATAGAAAGTTTTAATCTAACTAGACAGTCTAACATGATTAGAAGCAAACCTTAAAAAGACACTAAATATTAAAACTCTAATAATAAAAATTTACACCTGACTTAAAACTCACAAAACAAAAGTTTTTCTGAAAAACGGGATACTTGAGTAGGAAGGAGCTGTTTTCTCGTGCGAAACGGAGTGACATGACATGCTTACAGGTGTCGGTTAGCCCTAAAATGAAATTTGGGTTGGAATTCATAAGTTGTGTGTCTCGTAACTCATTCCGGATCAAAAGTTATGGTTAATTTACGCGATACACTTTGAACGACAATTTTTCTCAATCTAAAATGAATTTTTTTGATCCGTACGCGCTTGGGGCCAAATTACATCATGCCCCAATTAAGAGTAGGCCC
Organism: Magnolia kwangsiensis; assembly: GCA_037074715.1. NCBI lineage: Eukaryota > Viridiplantae > Streptophyta > Magnoliopsida > Magnoliales > Magnoliaceae > Magnolia > Magnolia kwangsiensis. The sequence continues at coordinate 108,512,324 of CM073581.1, forward strand.
AAATACAATAGATTACATCCACTTTCATTAAGATATTTTTTGGTCCATTTGGGCACAAATAGGAGTGTAGCCCATTGTACATCAATGTAATGTGGAGAGATGGCTTTAATGGATTTTTGCTCTTTTGGCTCCATGGTGTCCTGCACCATGTACTCAATTATATAATTTCCCCTTAAATGGTTAAGGTTGACTTTGACATGTGCATTCGCTATCAAATCAATGGATAATTTCCACCTTATCATGTGTGTCCCACATCCAACCCATCACAAGGATTGTCTCTGCTGGAAGGATCATCTAATGTGAAAACTACCCAAATATACTTATCCACTGAGCTATACTTGTTTTTTTTTTTTTTTTTTTTTAATATTATTATACCAGTGGTTATGAACTTTTTTCTATGGTGTGGTCCACCCAATGGGTGTTGGAACTGATTGGATGGGTCCACACATCACAAGTTGGAACTAATTCACTAATTAGACCATAATTTATCATCCAAATGGGTTAAACCCTAGCATCGAGAGCTGCACTTGGGTCTTATCAACTTAAACCCAATTAACCCAACTTGAGTTTGGATTGAGTTCACATTGAAAAATGTGACAGAGGGAAGGATGTGTGGAGGTCAGGCACTGTCTTCCTCCAGGATAACTACCCATGAAGTTTCTCTGAAGTCCTCACATAGATTTCTTGAATCGACGATAAAAGAAGCAATAACATAGAAATAAATTCTAAAAAATTTACAATTTGATTGATGATTGAAATAAACGAGTTTACTACCCTTTAGATAGGGATATTAAGCCATGGAAGAAGTTTCATAATCAAACCACAACTAAAACTCCTAGAATTCGTGACTTACTATAGATAGTAAACTTACTATTTATAGACGTTGCGATCTCTACTAGTATACATGGTTTTCGGCCAAAAAATAGTGTCCTATTTGGTAATCACTTTTTGTGTTGGACGCAACTCCTAAAGCCCAACAGATAAAGAGTTATAACCAAACTAAAACTTACTATAAATACTAAAAAAGAAAATCCAAACTAAAACTTACTATAAATAGTAAAAATGGAAATAAAAACAGAATTTTGATTGTTGGTTTAGCTGAATCTCACAAATTCATCTTGAGCAACCCGGCACATGACGGTAGCTCATACTATACCAAAATCATATATGATATATTGAATAACTCATTTCGGCGAGATATGCTCGATTTAAGGTCCTGATGATCCGAATCACTTTCATTTGCGATTGGGCCTCTTTTGGTCAATCTTGGCCATGAAATTATCCGCAACCCACTCTACATCAAAATGTCAACCCGATTTGAACTTGGATTGAGCAAATTCAAATCAAGTTCATTTGGCCCATCTTAAGTATGGAGAACTTGAGTTGTTGGGTTTCGGTTGGGCACCCCAGGTTAGAATTGGGTCCGGTTGGGTTGCAGGTTGAGTCCCACTGAGGTTGAGTTGGGCTGGGGTTGACCCTCAGCCTGCCCCAACACCATCTCTTTCACACTCATATATAATGGATGAAAATAACAGAAAGTTGAGCTTCCTCTCTTAAGACAGTAATAATGTGTAGAAGGTTATATATGGTATAACTAGGGGTGGACATCGAGTTGAACTGAATTGAGTTGGCCTCAGCTTGACTCGGCTCGATTCAGTCAGCAGCATGGGCCAGCTTGGGCCAAGTTCGAGCTAAGATAGAGCTGAGTTCACCATTGAGGCATTTTCACAAACACTTGAACTGCAACTTCAAAATCCCAAATGCAAACCTCCCCTGTCTAAATACACATGAACAGCTACCTCCACTATCCAAAGCTGTCAACCAACCATTCATAGTAGAAGACAGTAGAAGAAAACCTCCAAAATATCCCAACTTCCCAGCATAGAATATAGGCATATCCAATCTAATGTAAATACATAGGAAAGAGAAAAGAAGCATCTTACATACCTCTAACCAAATTAAACGTCTTCTATTTTCTTCACAAAACAACCCACACATACCAGGTGCAAGCTTCCTCTATACAGAACATAGAGATGGGAACCGTAACATTCGACTTCACATCACAACAAGAAACAAAATGTAGCATAGGCGTATCTGACAGTGAAGGAATCTAAAATAGAGACCAAAAGCAGACCTCCAGCGAAGCCTTATTCCCTCGATAACTGATAGCTTGCGACCAACTACATTATGTTGAGTCATTTTATCAGACAATTGGTGAGCAACATCAATGGCAAAGTAATCGAGTCACCGAACTGGTTCAATCCGAGTCGGATTTGAGCTGGATTCGATCCAAGTCAAGTCGAGCTGGGGCTTGCTCAAACTCAGTTCGAATTCATTTTCGAGCTCAAAAAATCAACTCGACTCGGCTCAAACTCAACTTCAAACCGAGTCAAATCGAGCTTTTCTGAGTGGAGCTGAGCGAGCTAACCAAGCTAGCTCGGTTCGTGTACACCCCTAACCATAGCTATATATATCACCCCTGACAACCAATATTAAAGATATATACCCATAATAGATCCAGACAGTCTAATCAAATGGGCCACCCTACAGCATAGCCCAAAAGTTGCACCAACAAAATGATTACTTCTTGGTTGATTGCTGTCCACAACTTTTGCTAATATCTAAAGAGCATCAAATCTTTGTGGCATTTGATTGGGTCTACCAATGAGGTGGATGGCACAGATGATACATTCTTTTTTTTTTGGTGTGTATATTTTATTACATGGAAGGTCTTTCTCGTGACAAAGATATATCCTAGAATATGCTCCAAGTGGGCTAGGCTTCCATCTTAGCCATCATCCTCACTTGTGGCACGAATGTACAGCCATTCAGATCATACAAAATTTTGGATCCTACCGTAGATTGAGCATATCTTTAAATCAATACTGAATAAGTTATCCTAACCACCCATTTAGTGGCTATCAAAATAGATGGTTAAAAGTAAAATAGTCAGTGATTGAAAATTCAGACGGTGAATATTATCTTCTCAGCATAATTTCCCGATCATGCTCCGTACCACAGTTGGATCGGTGACTTAGATGGTCTTGGACAGCCCTACAAATATGTCATGTGACGGTTGAAGAGTTACTATCATTTTACAAATGGTGTTAAACTAACGTACTGATATAAAGCATAAAAATTTACCGCCCTGAACGGAAAGGGTTTGGCTACTCCCCCTGACAGCAGCCAATGGCTGATGGTCGGTTCTCTGTGGGCCCCACCATGATGTATGTGTTTCATCCATGCTGTCCATCTATTTTTACAGATCATTTTACTGTATGAGACCAAAAATGAAATATATCCCAATCTCAAGTAGACCACATTATAGGAAACAGTATTGAATGAGTTTCGACCATTAAAAACATTTTGGGGGCCATAAAAGATTTGGATCAAGCTGATTTTTGTTTTTTCTCTTCATCTCAGCCTGCATGACCTAATCAACAGATTGAATATCAAATAAACAGTACAGTGGGCCTTAGGAGGATTTTAATGGTGGATATCTAATCACTATTGTTTTCATGTGGTGTGGACCACCTGATATTTATATACGCTAATTTTTGGGATCAATCTCTAAAATGATCTTAAAAAATGGATGAAAAACATAAATCAGGGTAGGGCCCACAGAGCACCGACCACCAGCCACGGGGGTGGTGGAGGGGGAGTAGCCAATCCGTTTCCCCTTGAACTGGCCCCGTCGGGAAGATGTTGGGTAAATTTTGAGGAAGCGGATTGTGTCCTGCCATGCCGGATGGAGATGGTCCACGCAGGCGTTCTGTAGAGTCCATCGTGAAGTATGGGTTTTATCCAAGCCGTTCATCCATTTTTCCGTGTCATTTTAGTTAATGAACCCAAAAAATGAGGTAGATCCAACCGTCATGTCGAGCACACGCGGGAAGCAGTAGTGATAATGACGTCCCATCGTTGAAACCTTCGTGGGGCCTACCGTGATTTTTATTTTCCATCCAACCTGTTCATAAGATCATATTGACGTAGATTAAGGGAAAATACAAACGTTAGCTTGATCCAAAATTTCTGTGGGCCCGAATAAGTTTTTAAAGGTGGGCGTTCAATCCCCATTGTGTGGTGCACTTGAAACTTTATTTTTGGGCACATACCCTAAACTATCTGAAAAATGGATTAACGGCGTGGATAAAACCCATCCATCACGTTGGGCCCCACAGAGCCCCTGCCTGGACCGATTCCGTCCAGGCTGGGGCAGGACGCAATCCACTTCCAAAATTCGAACTCATGAGTACTGTCGTGGTAGTTTACCACCATTTTGGAAATGATGTTGACTCATAGACTACCTGCGGTTTATATGTTAGTCAATGCAGCCCGTCGGGGCCTATTGGATGGTCCAAATTTGTACACCGGCATGATGATTTTAACTTTTGATTTTGCCACGAATTTAGAACCGTTCATTTGGCGGGCACGAATTGGATAATCAAGAACTTCAGTCTGTTTTGTCTTCAGGTTATCATCCATCCACGTTGGGGCCCACGAATTTATCGATATGGATCATGGTACAGTTATGCCACGTGTGCGGTAGATGAGTCACCACCATTGAAAAAATGGCGACCAATATTACTTTGGTTTCATCCATCTCCCCGTTGGGGCCACGCCGGCTGCAACGCTGGAAGCCTCCAATCGAATCGTAAACGCACGAGTAGGGAATGATTGCCTACTTTTGGAAATGGAGGGTACTTTCGTCGCACTGAAAAGTCTTCAGTGGCACTTTGGCAATTCCTGTCACACACGATGTTCATATCGAACACGAGAACCTTAGGCCATGTTTGGGCAGTGGGATTAGAAAGGATCAGGTAGGATGGAATTACATCTGGTCTGTGCCAATTCCGCTCCATGTTCGGGATGAATGGGAATGTTGAAGATGGAATTGCATTGCGTCCTGTGTCAATTTCACTCAATGTTAGCAAGTTGTGTAGGTCCCACCATGATGTGTGGGCTACATCCACACCGTCCATCCATTTTTTAAGATTATTTTAAAGCGTGGGCATAAAAATCAAGTAAATCTAAAGCTCAAGTGAACCTCACCATAGAAAGCAACGGATATTGAATACTTACCGTTGAAAACTTTTTTAGGGCCACATAAGTTTTGGATCTATTTCATTTTAAAGCCCATGTCATAAAATAAGGTTAAAAAACAAATGAACGGCTTAGATACAACACATGTGTGTTATTCTCAATAATTTCAAATGATGGTGAGTATATCCAATCAATGTACCACTGTATTACTAACAAAGCAAGGCATTAATCTCATCCCATGGTAACATGGGACAATCCTGCAATGGGTAATAATCCTGCCATCTCACCTATGGGATCGATCCGGCCAAACAGGCCCTTAGGGTGTGTTTGTGCGATGGGATCAGAAGAGATTAAGTGGGACGGGATTCATCTGATCCTGTGCCAATTCCACTCCATGTATGGTAAGAATGGAAATGCTTACAATTATATCAGATGAAATTACATTAGTCCGGTGCCAATTTCACTCCATGTTAACAAGTTGTGCAGGTCCCGGCATGATGTGTGGGTTGTATTCACATCGTCCACTCTAATTTTGAGATTATTTTAGAGCTTGGGGCAAAAAACAGGTTAATCTAAAGATCAAGATGACCCTAGCAATGGGGATTGAATACTTACCGTTGAAAACTTCTTTAGGGCCACATAAGTTTTGGATCTACCTTATTTTTAGGCTCATGCCATAAAATGAGGTTAAAAAATAAATGAACGGTTTAGATATAACACATACTTGTTATTCTCAATCATTTCAAATGATGATCGGTACATCCATTCAATGTACCCGTATTACCAACATGACATTAATCTTATCCCAGGGCAACCGGGGATAATTCCTGCCACGGATAATAATTATGTTTTTTGGAATACCAACCCACGGATAATAAGTCGGTAGTTCACCTTCATGTAGTACGGATTTTTCAACACACGTATCAGGTTCTCACGTGTGCTGCGTGTGGCTACCCAACTACAAGTTAAAATTCCATCTATAATACTCACGAAAGCGCCCGGGCATGATCTGGCTGCTTCAGGTGGGACACACTGATTACATCTTCCATCGCAAATATCAGGACGCTTCGCTCAGGTGGGCACAATTTTCAAAACAATCCAACGGCTAAAACAAATTTCGTAATCTAGCCGTCCATTTGCTTCGTACAATGGGACCCACCTGGAGGGTGAAACGCCCTGATGTTCAGGGAAAAAGAACTGAACAATGTGTCCCAGCTGATGAAAAGATCAGATCACAAACGCGTTGTCACGTTTGAAGATGTGATCGCGTGTAGGTGGGCAGGGTAGTACATCCGTGTGGGCCTATCAAACCTTTATGTGATGTCATTTCATAGCCATTGGTCAAGATTGAGATGTGGAGTTTGGTCGTGCTCCATTCAATAAAAATCAAAGCATGACGAAATTTTACCCAGTCAGACAAACCACCTCTCCACAGTCATCAAGCCCACGTGCCAACATTTCCACGTGCGATATCTCAGCCACTCGTGAGGCAGGCATCACAGCATTTGATCCCTTGCCGGAAAAGAGAAAGGGAGGCGCTTACGTGACGTGGCTAGATTTGATTGGTGGGACTATACGCTGTACCGTGGCCTCAGGCAATCTGGGGGCAGATTAGTGGGTAATGCCCTAACCGTGGGCCCACTTTGATATATGTGTTGTATATCCATGCCATCCATCAGTTTCTCTAGCTCATTTTAAGGGTTGGTCCAAAATAACGAAAGCAGATTGAGGTCCGAACCCAAAACTTGGCAAGAGGTGCAGGCCTGGGCTTGAAATCTAAGCTCCATATCTGGGCAAGATTAAGCGCAGGCTAATGATGAAGGAACCGGTCCAACCATCAAGCAGAAGCCACTGTTAAACAAAAAGAATGAACTTTTTAAAGACTGCCTGTGAGCGATTCGGATTTAATACACGTGTGGTTTAAAGGCACTCTTAGATCAAGGGATATGATTCAACCATCAAAACCATTTATACGATGGGACTCATTATGGATGAATAGTATGATAGTTCTAAAATTTAAAGACTCAAATCTAAAACTCAGCTGAGTCAACTCGACTCACTAAGGCCGTGTTTGTTAACGCTGAAGTTTTGCACTTAATGCGGTAAACAAATTTTATTTGCCTCCAAAAGTTAGTACGGAAAGTTTTTCTTTTCAATTGTGTGCACAATACAAAATCAACCTTTTAACCTATGAAACTTCTTTATGCTCTACCATGATTTATGTGTTTGATCCACACTGTCTATAAACTTTTTTAGATAATTCAAGGTGTGATCCAATAAAAGAAGCAGGTCCAATGATTAATTGGACCATAAGGTGGAGATTGAACGTCCATCGTTAAAAACTTCTTGAGAGCTGGAGAAGTTTTAGATCAAGCTGATATTTGCGTTTTCACTTCATCCACGTCTACATGACCTAATGAATAGGTTGGATGATTAAAAAACACCACAATGGCCCATGTAACTTTAATCTCTTTGAAGCATTCGTACAACGGATGTAGATTGCGTACTAACCCCGTCCCTAGCTCCAAACGGGCAGTTCCGTGGGCGGGCCCACCGTGATGTATCTGTACATCCAAACCTTCTATCCCTTTTCTCATATTATTTTAAGGCATGAAAACAAAAACGAGTCAAATCCAATGATCGAATGGACCATCAAAGATGACTATTGCATTTAATGCAACTGGTGCATTTTAATACAACCAAGATTATTATTTGGTGTGGTCCACTTGAGCGTTGGATCTGCCTCATTTTTGTGTTTATGTCTTAAAATAATCTGAGAAAAGGAATTGACGGTTTGGATGTACTCATGGTGGGCCTGCCCACAGAATTGCCCGTTAGGAGCCAGGGACGGTCGGGGGTAGTACGCAATCCGCGTCCTCGTTAAACACGGACGTGGATTTCCTGCAAAAGCCTTTAGCAGGAAGTTCCTGCGTAGGGAATCTGGGTGGGGCCCACTGAGATGTTTGTGAGAAAGCCACACCGTCCATCTGATTTTAGAGATCATTTTAATATATGCAGCAAAAAAAAAGGTATATTCAAAACTCGAATCGACCACACGAGAGGAAACAGTAGCGATTTAGTGACCACCATTGAAACATTTATATGGCCACGAAGGTTTTATCTCGGTCTAATCTTTGGTATTTTCACTTCATCCCAGTGAAAATGACCTTATAAACGGCTTGGATGGAATATAAACATCAAGGTGGAGACTAAGAAGGTTTCAACGGTGGTCATTCCTTTTCCACCATTTCATCTCGTATGGCCCACTTAAGTCTTATATCCTCCTAATTTTTAGTTGTATGTACTAAAATGAGCTAAAATAACGGATGGACAGGTTAGATTTCTCATAAACATCACGGTGACCCCCACCATGCATCCCAGCGCAGAACCAGGAAATCCTAGTCCATTAAACACGGCTCCAAGACAGGAACAGACTGACTACTCCCACTGCCACGGGCCAGTGGCTAATGGTCGGTGCTTTGTGGGCCCTATCATGATGTATGTGTTTCATCCATTCCATCCATCTATTTTTTCAGATCATTTCATGGTATATGACAAAAAATTAGGTATATCAAAATCTCAAGTGGGCCACATTACAAGAAACAGTGTTGAATAAGCGTCGACCATTAAAAACCTTTTGGGGGCTATAAAAGTTATGGATCAAGTTAATCTTTGTTTTTTCCCTTCATCTGGGCTTGTATGACCTAATAAAAAGATTGGATGTCAAATAAACAGTACAGTGGGCCTTAGGAGGATTTTAATGATGCATATTTAATTATTATTATTTTCCTATGGTGTGGTCCACCTGAGATTTATATCCCTTTAATTTTTGGGATGAAGCATTAGAATGATCTGTAAAAATAAATGAACGGAATGAATGAAATACATACATCACGTTGGAGCTAACAGAGCACCGCCCAGGGAGTAGCCAATCTGTCTCCAACCAGGGGAGGCGGATTTCCTGCCAAAGGCTTTCGCGGGAAGTTCCTGCACTGGAAACTTAGGTGGAACCTACCGTGATGTTTGTGAGAAATTTATCCTATCCATCCATTTTTTGAGATCATTTTAGGACTGGGAGAAAATTTGAGAAGGATCCAAGACTCAATTGAACCACAATAAAGGAAAATGTGTACAAGAAAATTCCTACCGCTGAAACGTTCTTGAGTAGACAGTGATGTTTATATGCCATCTATACCATTTATAATGTCATTCATATTGGGATGAAATGAAAACAAAAATATTATCCTGATTCAAAGCTTCTATGGCCACACAAATATTTCAACTGTTGACGTTCAATACTCACATTTTTGTCCCACCTGAGTAACAGCTACGGTTCATTTTTGTCCTTATGTCCTAAAATGAACTCAAAAAATGAATCAATGGAATGGATTTCTCACAAACATTATGGTAGGCCCCACCTAAGTGAAAATCATTATCCCACTGCTATTTTTGGTGTGGTCCATTTGAGCTTTGGATATGATTCATTTTTTAGACAATGCTTTAAAATAATCTTGAAAAATTTATGAACGGTGCGGATATAATAAATACATTATTGTAGGGCCCATGTAACTTTGATTTCCTTTGAAACCTTCATACAAGGTGGGCAGGAGCGTCTTCGCACTACACGTATCTACGTATCAACGAATTGGCTACTCCCCAGCCACCAGCATGGTGGGTGATGGTCAGTGTTGTGAGGCCCCATGATATATGTGTTTCATCCATTCAGTTCATTCATTTTTTACATATCATTTTATTTCTCCTATCCCAAAAAATTCCACCACACTTATATAGTACATTTCATTAATTTGCAATATGTATTCATGAATTATGATATTTTAATTTTCTATTAAGTATTTTATAGTTTATTTGAATTAAATAGAATAATTTTATTTTCATTTAATAAAAAATAATTTCTTTATAATGTAAAATATTTCCAAACAGGATATAGGGGTAAATGTGTCAAATCAACATATTTCAAACAATTCATATGTTTATTAACAAACAGATTGTTTCAAATTCAGTACTTAATTTTCAGATTTCAGCTATAATTACCAAACAAGTTTTTTAACTTCAGATTTCAGATTCAGGCTTTAGACTTCAGATTTAACAAACGGGGCCTAAGATTATGTTCGTATAATCGTATGATAGGATTGCCACACAGCATAATGTCTGTTACAAGCCCAAGCCCTGCACATTCACCCACTTCTACGCAAGTCCCAGGCTGTTCATTGTATGTGCCTGACCATATGTAGCATGGCCCAAAAACTAGGCCCAGCCCTACTAGTAATGGGCTAAAATCTTAGGCTTGGGCGTTTTTTCCTGGTATTATAACCCAAGCCCCGCCCAAAAGCGCAACAGAACCCGACCCAAACGGATTTCCAGTTCTGAAACTGGGGCCATGGTTCGCAAATCAAAATTACCGAAAAGATCTCCAAGATTTCGGATCTCAACACCCGTTTATCTATATCCATAGGACACAAATCGAAGCCCTTCCGTGGAGATTTTTGAGGCAGTCCATACATCATTGAGGACCCCACGTTCGTAAACATTAGATACTCGGTATCCTCTGTCCATCAAGGATGATCAACCGTTCAAACGTTCATATCTGATCTAATCATTGCCCCTCAAAAGAACAGTCCCGAGGGATGGTCCCCATCTGTTGATCTCGAATGCTCTCGGCTGAAATCCAACGGCTAGCATCTTTACACAAGTGGAGCCACGCCAAATGTTTCACCTGAACTGCCTTGCCTTCCATCAGGACCGTCTGTTCAGCATCATCCCCCAACCCAGATAGGTTGTTTGATCATAACCATCACGAGACCGCTTATGTAGCACCTGTGGAGGCTCTGTTGGCCTTACGCCTATAAATTCCACATGGTGTGGCCCACGTGAGTTTTGAAATGGGCTGATTCTTGCGGCATCCCTTCTTCCATGTGGGGTATATCTGCCGAATGGATTGGATGTCATATACACACCACAGTGGACCACACACAATTGTGAGGTTCTTAATGGCCAGTTGGCCCGTCTACATCAGCTTTGGATTTGCATCATTTTCTAGGATAAAGGGGGCGACACACCTGATGGACGGTGTGGATCCCATGCACGTAAAGTCATCCCATCCACATTAACCCAAGTCCATGAAGATATTTAGCTTTTAGTTCCCGATCCATGAAAGAACAAACCCTCGAGTTTTTTCTTCTGCCTTCCAACAAAATAAAAATAATCTGCAATTTACCTCCACTGCACCATTGATATTCGAATCGCCCATCCAATCAGTGCTGGAATGTGATGAACATGCCTGCCGTTTTAGATTTAATAAAACTCAGGATTCACTGATCAACTGTTGAGCGCTGTCCATCACCATCCACACATCCTGCCATCCATCGATTCATCTTTCAATCCATCGGCGGATGCTGGTTGACTCTTCAGTGGATTTCCTAAATTGGCTGATTGATGGATTCATCAGTCGAGCGATCCAGATCAATCAATGGACCTAAAAAAGCTATTAAATCCCAATTTAGTCAGACCATGCCTTTCCATACCTTAGTAACTGATTAGTCATGTATCAATTTGATTTCTTAGGCCAAAGAACAAACAGAAGCCCTCTTGAAAGAAGCTATTCAAGAACAGACTACTATTTTACCAATTGAAGAAAAGTTCCAGGAAATGTTGATAGTAAACCCCTTCCTAAGAGTCAAATGACTATTCAAACCATTCACTATTTCGTGAAGCTCTTTCTTTCCTGTAGACAAGTCATGGGGTTTCCACACTAGAAGGGGAAAAAAAAAAACCCATTCAGTACTGGATGTAACTTTTCACTTAGGCAGTACCCTACACAAACTGTACAATCTTCTTCCCGAGCATTATTTGATCTTTTATTAGCATCCTCTTTACTTGAACTGGGCCCTAGAAGATGTTAAATTGCCACTTAGCAGTGTTACTAGGACTTGGGCCTCTCAAGCCATCATATGATATGAGGTGTTTGGAAATGGTTGAAGTAATTGTCAATTAGACCCTGTTTGGATCGTAACTTGCTTAAGATAAGTTACTTATACCACAAGTAACTTATCTTAGTTTCTACTTATTAAGAAGATAAGCATGTTTGGTAAACAACCTACTTATTAGCTTCTCCTCTCTTTCGTCTCTCCTATGCCTCTCTTCAGCAACTTATGAAAGGTAGAAAAGCAATAAAAAAATTAACTAAAGTGATTCAGTACTTTTTTAAGTTTTAAAAAAATTACTTATAACTAATCATAAACCAAACTTACTTATCTGAAATAAATTAATTATCTACTGCTGCAAGTAGAAAAAGTAACTAATTTGGTGGTATCCAAAAGAGCCCTTAGTGACATATGAAATAGCTAATGGGATAAATTTAGCAATGATTTTTGCCCCCAGGATCTGTTGCAGAACAATACATATAAGTTTAACTGATAAAATATCAATTGGCAGTTCGTTCAGGGTTCCAAACTCAATGGTGGCAACTAAACATGTGTAAAATTGTGGATATAGCCATCAGGGATCTGGTAATACATCAGCCCATTCACATTTTGGGCAGAACAAATATACTAATACTGTCTACATAAGCAAATTGTTGGTAAAACTCCAAAATGGCATTTTCCCTCAACCCAAGAAACCGCGAGGTTCACTTGGTGGGCTGGGAATGCCTCTTGTCAATTTGTCCAGTAAACTATTCAGTGAACTTCAAACAACCAATACAAAACTGATTGGAGCGATGAAATCTCTACGTAACAAATCAACTTCACCATCTCAGGACCGTGACACCTTCACCAGAGGCGTCTTACATTGGTTTTTTCGACACAGCTATAGGAGGTTGATTGAGATCTCTCTTACCTGGCAGGCAACCGATGACATCTTGGAGCTGTTCCATGATTTCCCACCCTGTTTGTCTGTCGAGTTTCTTTATTTGTCCAGCAAACCCCAATTCAATCACACATCAGCTCACACTCCCTAAAAGTATAATTCTTTGTCATCAAAGTGCCATCTTGAGTGGCCATCAACCCAGACGTGCTTGAAGTTTAGGTATGGATTTTGGACTGTTTGGGGACGATTGTAGGCTGATTTGGGAGGTCCGGGATGTAGGATTGAATTTTCGTCCGAAATAGGGGTTGAGATTTACTCTTGGTTTAGGGCATCATTCAGGTCGGGTGGTGCACAGGTTTGGGTCAAGTAACAGGCTGAAAAGGGGACATTGTATGGACTATTACCAAGGGTAGACTGGGTAGACTGGGCTTAAGTTAGGGCTAATTTTGGGTGCACGCTTGGTTGCACCAAGTATAATGAAATTTCATCATATTCATATTTCAGTGGTAATCAGTCTAATTTGGGCACAAAATATCATGAAACTTCGTGATATTTGGTGCAACAAAACACACACCCCTAGTGACAAGTTTAGGCATGATTTTGGGCACTGAAGCTTGGGTGGTCAATGAAGTAGATATGGACAGATTTGGGTTGGGTTTTCAGGAACAAGTATGGCTGTTTGCATGTAGTCGAGTTGAAACAGGACATGGACTGGAGGATATTTTTGGAGGTAATTTTGGTTTTGGTCTAATTTGTGTAATGGGGTTTAAGGGCTGCCTAGTCTTTATGTTGGGAGTTTAGAGGACTGGGATTTAGAATATGGGTTCAAGGACTTATGGGTGTACGGTTGAGGATTAGGCAAAACCCAGGGCTGCAGTTTGGAGTTGTTGTGGAATACGGGGTAAAATAGGGCTGAGATTGGAATTGGCAGCTGGAATTAGGGTTTCAGTTGGTACTTCGTGGGTAATGAGGGAAAGTACACTCAGATGGTTTGACCACGTGCAATGGAGACTAAGAAAGCAAGTAACTGTACGGGTTAGGAGTGAGCTAGTTCGAGTTGAAGGCTCCAGGGAAAGCCCCAACAGGACATGGGTGGAGGAAGTAAGAAAAGATCCAATGACCTATGCTTTAACTGAGGATATGATTCTTGGGGTGGAATGGTGGAAAAGGAATTGTGTAGCTGGCCCCAATTAGTTGGTATAAGACTTGGATGATGATGAATTCATGGACATAATGGGCAGCAGTTGGTTAAGGAAAAGTAATAAGAGCTGGTGTTGATTCTGGTGGTGATTGTTGATGTGGGAAGAAATGTTTGGATTAGCATCACAAGTGTTGGAGGTAGGTTCCGGTGCATGCACGCACACATAGTTACAATTCCAATTCAAGAAGAGCATTGGGGTCATACCTTTTCATAAATTTTTAGTGTGGTTAAGGTTCCAATCTGAGAAGAGCATAGGGGGGATGTACCTTTTCATAAATTTCCAGCATCTAATAATTCCACCAGATTGTATCTCTCTTTTGATTTCTCCAGATTTGTTTCAACTCACACGCAAAAGGAATTTAGAAGCAATGGAGATAAAAGAAAATAGAAGAACATAGGATCGTGTAGTATGGTCACAAGAAGAGTGGACTGAAGGAGTCTCAACTTTTAGAATAGACATTTCTAGGTTCTCTCCCGTCTCGGGAAGCAATGTAAATAACTTTCATTCAATCGAATAGTCTATGCCATATGTATGGTTATACATATGCCTTGCATTCAAAAACCCCAACTAATGTAAAAAACAAAAGAAAAAAAAAAGCCTCAGCCTAATTCCTTTTAGTCCAACACTTTCTTTCCTAAAACGTCTCAATGGATCATATAAAGATTCGTACCAAAGAAGGAAAACAAATAAAGAAAGTTTAGGAGTAGACATCCTCTCAAACACCCCATGTACTAAGCATATGACCCTAAGGACTGTCTCGTCTGTACACATCCCCCTTTTTATTTAGAAAGTTCACATATTCATTCTAGATAAGGCATCTAGCTGGACTGTGGGCCCCACAGTCCAAATTGGTTCGATTGGATTTGTTGGCCCATTGTCCAACTGGATGAAATCCGTGGGTCTTGAGCCTCTCATTGGTTAGCAGCGGCATCCACTTTGGACCCCTTTTGGATGATTGATTGGTCCTACACTCCGAATCCTCAAATACCATATATGCTGTGAAGGTGATTCATTTGAAGCGGAATAAGTTTGGAAAGCATAGACAGAATGTACAGCTTGACAAAAGTGGATGCAGACTGAGCTATTTTCATCACAGTTCCAATCGAATATCTTCTTTTAGGATGTGTTTGGTTGCACCAAGTATCATGAAATTTTGCCCAAAATTAGACTAATTAACTTCATGATAACTGGTGCAACCAAACACACCGATGGTCACAGACAAAACAAGAAGTTTAGCCTCAAGTCCTGTTCCTTAGCTGGTTGCAGAGAGAGAAATTATCCATCTTTCCTCCTCTTGCGAAAGGCAAGCCAATTCTCCATAATTTCAGCCTAATCTCTCTAACCCATCTTGGAGCCTCGCAGAAAACCTCTAGCCTGAATGGGACCAAACAAGAATCCAAGAAGATAGAAATTTTTTTTAAGAACATCCACATCAAAAATGGCCCAAGCTCAATAGGAACCTGAGATCCCAAAAAAAGGTTCACAGACAAAAATGGCCCAAGCTCAAAAATTAGACTAATTAACTTCATGATAACTGGTGCAACCAAACACACCGATGGTCACAGACAAAACAAGAAGTTTAGCCTCAAGTCCTGTTCCTTAGCTGGTTGCAGAGAGAGAAATTATCCATCTTTCCTCCTCTTGCGAAAGGCAGGCCAATTCTCCATAATTTCAGCCTAATCTCTCTAACCCATCTTGGAGCCTCGCAGAAAACCTCTAGCCTGAATGGGACCAAACAAGAATCCAAGAAGATATAAATTTTTTCTAAGAACATCCACATCAAAAATGGCCCAAGCTCAATAGGAACCTGAGATCCCAAAAAAAGGTGGTAACAAACAAAGAGCCTTGAGAATCTTGGGCTTACACCAAACTCTAATCTCTTTAAAGGAGATTCATCGCCACATCTCCTAGGAGTCATTAAGAACCCAATTCACCAGAAAAGGAAAAAAAAGTTCTCTTTTAGTGGAAAGAATCATGTCATAAAAGATGCCAGTACTCCTTTCTTTCAAAACCTCCATAAACCGTCCTCAGGAATAAGGGACCAAATGTGACTACCCCTCTCTATGAAGGGACCTCCACCCTAACCTATAAAGATTTCAAATATTGAACCTTGGAGCACCCAATTAATGCTAAAAAGTTCAATGAACTGACATGAAACAAAGTGAGCCTGAATAAATGGCTCACTGATTCACTTGTGGCTTCACACATGAAACATATGCTGGGGAAATGATGTTGCCTCCCTTGGAGATTATTGGTGGTTAGTATCTTCTACGACACCTTTCTACAGAAAAATGTTGAAACCCATGGCGGAACCAGCTTTCCCCACACAAAAGTGCAAGGAGAGAGGAGTCCAATTTGGTTAAAGCTACATAAAAGACATTAGAAGAGTACCTTCCATTCATAGACAAGTACCAAATGTGCACGTCTTCCCTATTCCGAACAATGAAAGTTACTCTCAACCCTTTCAGTAAGCTCAAGAAGTCCTCATTACTCTTTTTTTCTCTCTTCTTTTTTCTTTTTTCAAATGGTAAGTCCACAATTACTATCTTTTAAATTCAAGAGAACTATAAAATTCTACATCAATCTTCCCCTTATAAGTTTGTAACAATCTTTGATGAGCATATTCTTCCAGCATGCCAACCTATAAAGAGCTCTGACAACAAAGTCGTCAGATTATCACATTGGAATTGATGAACTTGTCGTCGATCATGATGACCATGGGTGCCACAATCAATTAATATGTCGGTTCCATAATTAATGTGGGTTTACTTTAAATGTATATGAGCATGGGCTAAAGGAGAGGGTTTCCTCTATTGTCCTTGGAAACTTGAGCTTGGGCACAACAAACACTGGCCAAGGGAGAGTTGCATTCCATAGATCTTAGAAACCTAGTAGGTCATAACCACCTAGCAAGTTTTAGGACAAACCTATGGTAATTCTTATGTGGTCGTCTTGTGCAAGGGAATCAATGACGAGTCGGGATGAAATGTCTCTACCATTGGACTCAACAACGAGTTGGTGCCATTGCCCAACCCCACATAGGAATGTGGGTGTTCATGGATATGGATACTTGCATTGGAGGATCGCTTCAAGTCTCTAGATCAAGAGGCCCATTGTGCTTGGTCCATATTGACTTGAGCATGTATGAGATTGACTAATTCTTAGACCTGAAGACATACAAGGAGTTCAAGTTCATAGGTAACATGTTTTGCTTCACTTCACGAAGTCAATTTCAGTGGCTCATATTTGAATGTGGCTGGGTTCATTCATTAGGGCACAGGTGAGGTCCATATGATCGAACAAAGGATCCATCGGTAGCCTAGGAACATTCTTATGGCTTATCTTTGTTGATTGGACCATCCAGGCTAGGCCGAACACTCAAAAGGTTTTAAACATTTTACACATGTTTTCAACCATTGAACTTTGGCTTTAATCATTAGAAAGATTTTAATTACACTTGATGGTAATCCGATGGTTGAGATCTTGTGATCTACCATTTGATTTGCATGGGTAGTGGATCAAGGGTGGATGGCTATGGTTAGTGAAGGGATTGAGTCAATTTGGGTACATAGAAAGATATGACCATAGACTATAAATATAGTGGGTCATACCAACGTCTATAAGGCGGTGGAGCGCCATAATAGGTGTCTTCCCTATAACCCTGATTCCTCCTTTTAAATAGATCCTGTGCCGGAGGGAGATAAGAGAGAGGGGCCTTAAATATCCAACCCCCTTAGGCGCCTTCACCTCATAGAGAAACAGAGAGGAGAGAAAACATGTATCCTCTTGTCTTTCACATCCACATGTCTACATGTGTGGGATCCACCACTGGACGGCTCTTCTTGCACTTCCCGTCTCATTTTTTTTTTCCTTATTTGCGATAGATTTGGTAGAAACCTAGATTGAAGGTGCAGCAACGACATTCTACATAGTTTTAAAGATGGTAATTAATAGGAAATATTGGCTGTAGGTTTTTAGTTTTTCATTGTAGAAACTTGATAATATCTATGCGGGGATCCTCAGAACTAGGGTTTATAATGGAAGGCAAAAGAGCTTTATACCGAATTGGTAGGCCAAACTTTATGACATTTCTTCTTTAGATGTGAACCTATAAGATGATGTTGCCTTCATCTAAATTTTATAGGATGATATGACACAAATCTTGTCTATGTGAAGTTTTTGCTTACTTTGGCTCAATACACTTCTCACACTACCAATTATGCCTAAGCTTCATCTTATTTTTCTACCAATGAAGTTCACATGCGCAGCACAGGTTCCATATTCATGGCCTTAGACCAACTCGTTACACTCAATTTTTCTGCTCTCAACACACATATGACACATACTCAAGCTTCTTCTTCTTCTTCTTCTTCTCTGTTAAATAGACCCAAAAGAGCTTCAACTCATTAAAAGTTGACATTCCAAGTCAAGTTATTGCATACTCTAAAATCATGCCTGGCTTCCTACTTTTGACATTTTTCTCAACAATTGGACTTGTAGCCAGCTTCAATGAAGCACCAAGATACATAAACCATTATCATATCTATCTTCCTGTTGATTGTAGAATTACCTACACATTATTTTGTATTGTTTGTAGAATACTTGTCTGCATATTATTTGTATCTTTTGTACAAGAACACTCTAATAAATAGGCATAGCATACAAAACATATGGTGAGGAGAGGCAAAAAAGAAAGGAGACATTAACCATGCATTTAAATAAATTCGCAACTAATTCATATTGAAGGTGGAGTTACAAGGAACAGCAATCAAAGGTCTAATAAGCTTGCCATTATGTCAAGATTAGGGGTATGGCACATGTGAACCAAGTGGAGTGAGGGGATGGAGAGAGAAATGGGCAGAAATTCAAAGGGGTGAGACAAAAAAAAAAAAAAGGAGATAGGTGGAGAGAAGGACAGGGCTACACACATGTGCATCTTACACAGAGAGAAGGGAAGGGTGAGCAACCCATCCTTATTGCTTCCCTTGTTGTAGCCTACTCGACTCCCCGGCCCACCTAATTTTTTCTTGACATCCTAAAATGAACCGACTCAACATATGTAGAAAGTGGATGCCACATGGTCAGAGTGGGCCCCACATAGCCTTTGTCTCAGTCTCCTAATTAGACACTCTGTGGCTTTAATTACGGAAGAGAGGTTGGTGCCAACTATACAAATAAAAAGCAGTGGAAGGAAGTGCATGCAGTCTATGTCGTCCCTTGTGCAGTAAAATCTCAACCATTCCCGGCCAAGCAGTTCCAACTTTATGACGAAGTTACCCTCCCTCAACCAATGTTGTGAAGACTAATTGCGAGGACAAAATTATCCAAAGCTATTGGTGTTATACATTCTCTACACATAAACCAAAACAGATAAAGAGAATGACAAACAATAATAAATTTATATTTTTTTAGACGAAAGCAATAATAAATTTATATAATAACAAAGACACAAAGTTAACATTAAAGTTAAACCTACGTATATTATTGTCTCAATTTTAACCATGAAAGGCATCACCAATAGAGAAGAGAACATACTAAAAGTTTAAAACCTGCATATTTGCAAGTTTTCCATCCAATTTCAACTACCTCAACGTTAAAACTAGAAAAGCACAAATTCAACAAAAGTCTGAGGCATACGTTACATGACAGCAAAACCCAGAGCAAATCATAATATTCCCACGAAAAACCTCAGCGCCCTCTCGAAACTGCTTCGTCCAACTCCTCAACTGATGAAGGGAACAGCTCTATATAACGGCTTCCAAGTGTCATTCGATCCTTCACCATTGCGGCCTTCGAATCCTCTATGTTTGCAAACTCAACAAATGCTTCCCCAGTTGACCTCCCTTCTGAATTAAGCACTATATGAATGGAATCCTCAGAAAGGTCGAAATCCTTAAAGAAATCCAGCACATCATCCTTTCCAGCTGAAAATGGCAGTCCCCTCAATCGCAAAACTCCTGTATGTTCAGCCACATGGCCCGCATCCTTCCCCTCATCATAGGACCTTGCTCTTGTGGTTGGAGCACTTCGGCGCGGAGAACTCACTTTCACATCCGAAACCTCCGCGGCAACTGCCATGTAGTACTCTTGTCTCTTGCTCCTGAAAACCTCAATATATCGTCTACCCATATTTTGCCGATTCCTCTGAAGGGCCAAATCGACTTGAAGAGGGTATCCTAGAACACAAAATGCTTCCCCACTGAAACGTCCATTTTTGTGGACGAAGAGGACGTCAATGATGTCCAGACCTTGGAAGAACTCCGCCACATCAGAATCTGTGCAATCAAAAGGAAGACCACGCAATCGCACGACTGGGAATGGAGGAGGTTGACCCATATATGCGTAAGGAGATGCGTTGTACATGAGACTCGAACCCGAGGAACCCCCATAAAATGGTGGATATGGATCAACCAACCGCTGCCGTTTAGAACCCATTTCACGCCCGTCTTCACCATCCAAGTATTTCCTTCAATCCCCAAACACCGATAAAAGCAAAAGACGTGACAACCCACCCGTCAATACTATTAGTAGAGTACCCACCCGTCTAAATGCATAGAAAATCAGGTCCAACATTCGGGTTCTATAATACCATTTTGACATATTTGCACGGAAATAAAGAAAACCAGTAAAGCAGAAGCACAAATGGATTTTTGGATTACAATTTAATGCAACAAAAAATGAAGTTTTGCATGGATCATGCTGAAAAGCTGATCTTTGAACAAACAACAAATAAGAAAGCAAAACAAAAAATACAAAGGACTGAAAAGAAAGCAGAGCCGAAAAATGGGTCTTCATATTGAAATGTTACTTGTAATTTGATTTTTATGCATAAAGAACACTGAATAACATGTATTTAGAGGGGAAAAAAAAGAAAAAAAAAAAAAAAGAAGATAAATAATAAAACAAACTAGATATAATATGAACCCAGAAATCAGAATTACTAAAAGGGTCCACGTGTGGAACTTGTAATGAGCAGCCTTTGCATGGACAGCATTGAAAATTTTTCCTTCCAACGAAGAAAAGATAAGGAAAATAAACCAATTCCTCAATAAGGATTGATAAGAAAGAGAACCCAAAAACAATTATTGATTTTTTTTTTTTAAAGGATTTTCAACTTGAAATGTCCCTTGCAATTTGCAGTTTCCAAACAGAAGAAGTGAGAAGAAATTGCCATCAAAAAGCAAAAAATAAAACAGATTCCTTAGCAAAAACTGGATTTGCAAACACAACCCAGAATTCAGAATGGAGAAAAGGGTTTAAAGATTGAAATTGAACTAGTAAATCGCTCCTTTTGTTCATCAGTCATAGTGAAACTTTCATGTCCAAACAAACAATGATTTAAAACTCTAGCAAGGACCAACAAGGAAGAGAATCCAGAGAGCATAACCAATAAAAGTATTTCCAGATTGAATTTTAAATAGAACTTTGCTCCAAAGATGTGAAATCCACCATTGAAGAATCACAGATCAAAACAAAAAACAAATCCCTTAACAATGACTGAATTTAAAACAAGCCACCTTTGCATGGACAACACTGAATTTCAAAAAAATAAAAAACAGTTTGGGGATCCGAATTTAAAAAGAACCCAGCAGAATTAAACAAACAGTTTTCAGACTGAAATTCAACTTTCTCGTTCAAACAAACAAACATCTAAAAAACAAAACAAAAAACAAAATTCCTCAGCAATGACTGAAAATAACGCGAAAACACGAACCAGAATCATGAAAATGCGTTCTGGGGATCTCAATGCAACCCCCAACCAACAAACTTTCGATCGATCCTATTGAAAATGTCATTATCGGATCCAGGAAAGAAAACCCAAAATCCTAAACAAGGATTTAAACCAGACAAAACCCAAAAGGCATATTCAAGGTGGGGAAAAAAGGTTTTGAGGGGGTTTGTAATTTCAGCTCTAGCTTTTTGCCGATTCTTTCTAAGATGGTGAGATGGAACTAGCATTTCAGACCAAACAAAATACATAGAATTCTTAATAGAGATTGAAATAGGAAGGGAAAGAAAAGCAGATGTTCAAAAATAAATAAATAAAAATAAAAAATAAAAACAATAAAAAGCAAGAATGAAATTGAAAGAAACCCAACACAGAAATTGAAATCAGAAGCTGATTGCATTGAAGAAAAGAAACCCCAACACAGAGAAGGAGAAGAAACCCTCTTACCATCTTGAGAACATTTTTAATTCCCCGAACAGCCCTTGATCTCTCTTCCCCCTTTACCACTACTGCTCCTTTTTCCACCGTCTGGTATGAATGCCAATGGAAAATGAAAAGGCAGTGTTATTTGATACTCTGGCAGTGTATTACACTTGATACGCAGGCGCTCAGAAATTGTAGACCTGGCATATATTAACTAAAATTTAACCGACTAAATTGTGTAAGACATTGTATCCAAGTTACCATCACAAAATCAGATTGTTTTACGAATCCTAACCTCTCATCCGTTGACAATTGTTGTTGAAATAGGACAATTGGTTTCTTTTCATTTTTGACCGTCCGATAAATGTCCACAATCGGATAGTAGGATCATACAATAAAGGTTTTTTTTTTTTCATCATACAATTAAACTGGGATGAAGAATTTGGAAATTTTTAATTGAATATATGTTAGTTATGAAATTTCTCAGTGCATGTGTATGATCCATCGCGGCAGAGTATCAAATCTTTTTCTCAAAATGTATTCAATCAATGTATCACAATCTGGACCGTCGAAATCATGGCCCCATCATGAAAATAGGTGACATTTCAATATCGAATTGATTAGAATTTTAGTTATTTAATTTGGAACATTGGATTGTTTTAAATTTATCAGTTATGGGCCTTACGTCTTATTCAAATCCTTTTATCTAATGGGTATGAGGCATAAAAATCCCTAAATTATAAAAAGATGGGCAAAGGAAACGTACAAGTACGGTCTAGAAAATAGGTCACGTGTTAGATGGCTGAGATCTTCAGATCTGGTATATCTTTTCATAAGAGCCTTATCATCCATGGTGGGGCCCACTTTGAGGTTCTGATCATCTGACCCAGCTCCCAACTTGTCCGAATGAAAACAAATGACTTGCGGGGGAGTAGGAAGGCACATTGGTTATGGTGCTCCCAGATGTATCAGAACAGTTTGACTGTCCATACTGACAATCCACACCGTCCATTAGGTTCAGCATGCCTTACACGTGCGAAAGTCTGCACATCGCCCAAGATGGATGATCCAATCCATCCCTACTTTAGCCTTGTTCTTTTACAGACATTTATTCCAAACTACGATTGGGACGGTTACGATTCTCTTACAAAAATTAGTCTTTTTAACCGTCACAAATCCATCGCCAAGCCTCAAATTGTCAATCAGACCTATTTTCCATAAATGATCTTGACCCTACATTTAATAACATATTAATTGAATTGAATGGTTAGAACCTTCTGACTCAGGCGACTTTCGTGCGGGACACCATGAAATGTGTTTTGAACCATTGGATCGTTTCCGTTTCTTGGCTCGATGCATAAATGATTGAATTTCAAATATTTTAGGCATGGGGCCCCACCAAAACCGGATTTGGGCATACGAGTAGCACGTTTTAGAGCTTTCGTAAAGGCTACCTGCTCGGTTCCACTAAAATGCGCAAAAACCAGTCTGCAAGAACTGTGAGAACTAAGCTTGCATTACAAGTTATTAAAAAAACAAAGCCCCATTTATCACAAACGACAAAGACACATCCGACTAAAAAAACAGAAGAAAAAGAAACATTCTGACCACATTATAAAACAACCACATCGGAACGGTCCTTATGCAAATCAAGCTATCCCATTAAAGATGCGACTGTTCCAAGAGTGACCACAACCGATGCCGCCACCGATGCAACGATAGCCAACTTATTCACCATCACAACCATTGTGGTGGATTTGGACAGCACGAGTGAGACGATGAGTAAATTCCACCCGAAAGCGAAACACGTTGAAAGGACCATAACATACCAATGGCGGAGGAATTGGCGAAATGGGTCCTCGGGGATCGCCATCGGTAGATTGACCATCGCACCCATGACAAACATAAGTATAGCGACTACGGCCTTGATCGAGCGTTCTGGGGTCTCAATTGCTGCTTTTTCACCATTGGTGTTTGGGGCATCCGCATTTCGATCAACGGTTGTTATTGCTTCCATTTCTTCTTGGGCTTAGGTGGTGTGGAGGGGTTGTAAGTGGGGACTTAAGGTGGTGTGGAGGGGTTGTAAGTGGGGGCTTAAAGGTGGTGTGGAGGGATTGCGTTGGTAGGGCATGCAACGTAGCCATTGTCATTTATATGTTCTATGTGTGCCCAAAAAGAAGCAGCCAGGAAGCTTCGTGGTAGAATGTGGTGTGGAGGACTTGAGTTCGTTGCCGTATGTTGTTTACTTGCTGATCTGGAAGTAGCAAGGAAGCTTCGTGCCGATCCGGAACTTGGGAACGCCTCAGTGACCTTTGTGATTTTGACGTTTGGTCGGTGATCGGATGTTGTGGGTCCCACAAAGACTTGCGGCCTCATATAACTTCCATGTTTCTTTTTTGAGTGTTGCTGAAGATTAGCGCATGAGTTTAGAAATAGGGGAAAGCCAAAGCTAAGATGGAATAAATTGAAGAAAATTATGATTTCAATGATTCCCACTATTTCCTATTATGTAGCCCATTTGATCTTTGGATCTGTTAATCAAGCCTTAAATTGATATGAAAAAACGAATGGAAAGCATGGATACAATGGATGGGGCCCACATAGTCCACATCATTTTTTTAGCCAATACCTACCATGGTGAGTTAATAACTATTGACATTTAACATTGTAATTAATAAATGTCAAAATGAGTTAAAATTCAAGTAATTACATTAAAACAATTCGACCCTTAATAAAAGGACCTTTGAATTCATGAGCTCATTTCTATGGCCTATCTAATGCTGAGTTTAGTATAAGAATTACTCTAAGGCTTTATTAGAAAGGGTTCAATGCAATTATTTATAAATGACACCCTTAGATTGTATTTGAAGATCTTATAGGAATTTATCTTGCAATTATTTTGAAATGACACCCTTAGATTGTATTTGAAGATCTTATAGGAATTTATCTTTTTAAGCTATGTCAGGCTTGAGTATTAATAATAGGCTATAAAGTTATCTAGACACAAACAATTATTTTCTTGTAAATAGATAATAGCTTAAATCCAAATGAGCCAAGCTATAAATATTTTACACCTGTAATTCATTTATACCTAACAAATTTAAGAAGCATTCAAATGGCCCTTAAATGGAATCAATGCAAATTGAAATCCCCGGATATGTTCGGATGTCTATAATTGGAATACATTATAATTCTACAATATATTCATATTAAATTGAATTTGATTATGTAAATTAATTTTGATATCCCAAATTAATATACATATGTGACATTTGATATAATTATTATAAAAAGTCTAATGGATTATATACTTTGGCCAAAACTGAGAAAATTTGAGCCTCGGTGGGCCCCACTAATTTTAAAATGCTCTCTAGAGATCAACTTTGAGAGACAAAAAATTCTCAGGGAGGAGCAAAGGTTAATAGCCATATGCGTACTTGGATAGAGATAGAGATATAAGCAATTTTCCTTCTTACGAAAGGTTGGCCAATGACAGTAAAAAAATCAACTATTGTTGGCATTTGCAACGGATTCTCAGCCTTTTGAGAGAATTTAAATTCACAGAATTTTATTATATTCCATTTCACATTGATTTCAGTGACCACTATTTATCATCAACCAAACTCATAGTGCAGCACTTTGGGTGGGGCTCACCATGATGCAGGCACTACATTGAATTTGTTTATCATGTGGGCCCCACATGTTCGCATGGGAGCTGATACAAAAATAAGGTGGGTTGCGCCAGGTAAAATCATGCTTCAAAACTATAAAATCAGGTAATGTATCTGACCTGAATTTTGAAGTGCCCTTATATCTTGGTCCGGTGCATCTTCAGAATGGATTGAATGGCATACGCTAAACACATTGGGCCCACACACAATCTGGAATATTTTATTGGTGGGCGTCTCATGCCAACTGTTGTGGTCACGCGGCCCACCTATGTTTTTAGGTTGGTCTGATTTTTGGGACATGGTGTGGAATTGAAAGGGGAACACGTTTTGGACAGATCATATGTAGGTTATACATGATGGTGGCTCCACATACTGCATTGCAGAAGAGGAGTTGGCCTCGGATTGTTATGGTCGTCCAATCAGTATGATATATGGGCTATCTTCAATGAGCTTAGATTGTGTGGTGACCCTAACACCAATAACTTTAGTGGTGAGGATTTGATTGGGACCGTATTGTTGTAAGAAATGCGGTCAAAGTATGTTTGTAAGTTGTTAGGTACAAGTACATATTTCCCCGGGATCATTTCTGATAGAGGCACATGACCCAGTCAAATTCCACCATGCCAGGTCACCATGTAGGAAGGTAATATCAAGGTCATCACACATCTGCTAGGATCTAAACTGGATTCAATTAGGCTAAGAAATACCAAGTTAAATAAGACGTTGATGCGGT
This sequence comes from Magnolia kwangsiensis, assembly GCA_037074715.1. Lineage (NCBI taxonomy): Eukaryota > Viridiplantae > Streptophyta > Magnoliopsida > Magnoliales > Magnoliaceae > Magnolia > Magnolia kwangsiensis. The sequence continues at coordinate 108,538,949 of CM073581.1, forward strand.
GAGATTTGATTGGACCACATGCCACTATGGAGATGAGGCTACACTAAGTTTTGTTTATGTTTTGGTACGTTGATGAGGCCACATGCTACTGACTGGAAGCCGATTGCCTACTTGGGTGGTGTGTTGATGTCACTAAGTTTTGTGGACCCTACCATCATGTGTATGTGTTATATCCACACGGTCGAGACTATTTTAGACCAGGACCAAAGAGAAGGCAGATCCAAAGCTCAAGTGGGCCACAAAAGTCTTAGATCGAATTGATATTTGTGTTTTACCTTCGATCGTGTCTATTTGACCTTATCAACAAGTTGGATGGCAAATAAACATCATGGTGGCCCTGAGGAAGGTTTCAATGGTGGCGTCATTGTCCCCACCATTTTCTATGGTGTGGTCCACTTGAGCTTTGGATCTATCTCAATTTTGGGTCCATACCATAAGAGCGTGTTTGGATTCGCGTATAGTATTGTATAGTATTGTAAAAATGTCCCATCAAGGTATTAGTGCCCCTGCAGTGGTAATGCATCTACAAATGGCATTCCTCTGATAATGTTTGGATAAGAGTGCACTCGTATTGTACTCTGACCATGGTTTACGAAATCAGAGTTTGGGAATGGAGTAGTTACCAACTGCACTGCTTCCCAATCATGAAATAGGTCTGGCATTAATGTGGGCCGTGAGAGGAAAATTGTATATAGACATCCAACCCTCGAATGATGTATTTACCGTCCAAAGTCAATGTGGGTCCCACCATGTATTGAGTAAGTAAAACCCCAACAGTACACCTGATTTATATATCCTGGATATAATCAGTATAATCAGTTACATAGCGATCAATCCACGTACAACGGTCCATATTTTAACGGTCCAGATTTTAATTATGCCTCCAGGCCACAACCGTTATGGTTCATCAGTAACCAACCATATCTCAGATGTGGCCACATGAAGTGGGACCACTATGACATATAATAATGCCCTCAATAAAAGAACATGTAAAATTGTACATTCGATGATTGAGATGTGAAACCTAGGTGGTGGTGGAGAGCAGAGAACAGAAAGAGATAGATATGTACCATGATTCTTGTTCACGGCCAAAAAAAAAAAAAAAAAAAACACAAAGGAAGAAAAAGGGAGTCTATATTTTGCAGAGTTACTTTGAATATACAGATTGAAATGTCATGAAAATGCTAAATGTACAGCAACATTATGATATCTTTTACAGAGTTTGTCTGTTAAACATCAGTTCTATTATCAACATAATTGTGAATATCACATACATCTATTTCGTCTACAAAATGAAAACCATTTTCATTCATCCAAGCCAAGATAGGATTCTGACATTGTTCAAGCAACCAACAAGCATATCTTGAAATAAAGTTTGGGAATAGATATTAGTAATAGCAACGACATCAATTATAATATGTTGACAATATATCCACATATTTTTTTCATGTCTGACCAATGAAAAAATTTTCATAAAACATACATACACCGATTGCCTTTCCAAAAATCGATCAACCATTCATCTTATATGTGAAATGAGAAGAAGCATGTTCAATATTTTAAAAAAGATTGCTGACACAGATAATGAGATAGTACCTGGCCTAATACAGAAGACCTGGAGTCAATGCAGTAGTCACTATTTAAGGATGGCGTTGAATGAGAGAAGAAGGAAGATACAGAGACCAGTTTATAGATTACCAAACAAATGGTTATGAGGCGCTTCACAGATCACTACGCCCTGTTCATTGACATGCACAGGTCAAGTCGCATGTCGCGGTGTAGTGAATCCATCAACCGGATACATTGCAGATTCGAAGTAAAAATAAAAGATTCATTTGCCAGGCATACCTTTTGAACAATAGCCTTCACACAAGGTCCATCGTCTTAGCGTGAATCCCCACTGTGGTCGTTACTCAACCCAGACATGCATACCTAAATGGTATAAACATTTGGGCATTTGGGGAGTAAACAGAGAGATGGCGAAATATGTAGCATAATAACATCGTACTATATCAAATGAGAAATCTCTCCTAGAGATTCGAGCAATTAGGTTGTATATTACCTGTAAGGGTGAATGATGCAGGACATGAAAATTAAATATGATATGCGAGATTTTAGGCTTAAGATCACGTTAGTTCAGAAACAATTACATAAATTTCATATTCCACATAAAAGTCCAAACATTCAATTAAGGGGGAATCTATGCGGGTCCAGGCCTACACATGATAGGCCTGAATCAATAGAAATTATAAACCAAACGATACTCGAAGATAAGAAATAATCACCCACATATGCATAATAATCAGTTCCTAATCCACGGGATTCAGAAATTCCAATTCAGGGAACCCTAAGGCAAGAAAATTGGCAAATAGCTTATGAAAAATGTAATCTAGGGATATGATTCATAAAAAACAGCTATGAGAGGATAAAAGAAGATAAAAATCTTAACCAAAAGACGATCCCGCGTGTGGACAGCAACAATGGCCCAAACGGACATATGTGTGATCCCGGCCGCACGTGTGTGGGGCCCACTATTAAGAAAAAGGCCACCTTGGCCCTAGTCGGCCAGGGATGGACTCCAAAATCTCCAAATCTCATCTCGATCCGATGTACGGTTTGTGCGTGGTGCTCCGCCGAAGTTTCAGCTCGCCTGTGTGCCGAAATCTGAAAATCTGCTGTAATGAAGAAATCTGATGCAATAAAAGGGACGAATTCGAAGTATGGATGGTGGTAGAAGATGGAAAGGAAGATGATGAAGGATGGGGGTGAATCGGGGTCGATGTGGCTTCGCACCACGGTAGTTAGCCCTTCGAAAAGGGAGGGTTTCACACCCACTTTTGAATTCTTGCACAACTCACGAAGAGAGCAGAAAAATAAAGAAGGAATTTTTTTATTAACTTCAATGAATCAAAATAACTACAAGGGGTGCCTATTTATAGAAAAAATCATATATCCCAAAACTTGCACCATGTGCGTAATCTATTACTTGGCGGTAAAGTAAATTAAAATTAAAACCAAACAAAAAAAATTCAAAGCGTTCATGATGTTCTAAATAATAACAAACCTAAAATATGACATCAATCCGACAAGTGGGTCACGATCATGAGATCCCATGATGGGCTTTTCTTGACTATCGGACCCACCATTTTGAATCAAAACTTCGTCTTCTAGTTAGCAGACGCTCCCTAGGCGTCGCCATCAAGCCAGATTGACGGTGGGCTCTTCTTTTGCTTACGTACATGCGTAGGGGCTGGTGTGCGTGCACATGTGCACATGATGTCCCCATCAATTATCCCCGGTTGCGAAGATTTCGCCACTGGCGAATTAAAACTCGCCGTCTAACATTGAAATTATCTGATGGTCCAGGATATCTTTTATTTCCTTTTTAGGTGTGTAAATGTTAGGTATATGAGGTAAAAGCTGGGAAGAAAGGTTGGGAAGAGTTAGTATGAGAGGTAGAGACTGGAAAAATAGGTCGGGATGGGTAGGTATGGGACGTAGAGGCTGAGAAAACGGGTTAGGAAGGGTAAGTATGAGAGGTAGAGGCTGGAAAAATGGGTCGAAACGAGTAGAAATTAGACGTAGAGGCTGAAAAAATGGGTCTAGAGGGGGCCATAGATCAAGGGAAAGGTTTGAAAAATTATGATGGTTAGGCGAAAGGCTAGACAATGCATCAATGACCCCTTGAAATGTAACTAGATCATGCACATTGAATGTGAAACTAATTCCCATAGAGGGTGAAAGATTTGCCATATACATGTTGAAACCGTTTCGTTTTATAATTTTGAATGGTCCAGTGCTATACAAGTGTAATTTTCGAACGGCTCCCTAAGGGTACCGCTTTGACCTGATGCGGATCATTACAGAGTCCCTTACATTGAATTCCTTAAAACATTTATGTTAGTTTGCAGAAAGTGAGTGATGTTCATTACTAGTTATGATCTTCTGCCTGATTTTTTGATGCCATGAATGAATGTGATACGCAAAAGACTCTGCAAGCTCTGATGGCCTATGAGACAGTGACATAGGGACAAGATCAATAGGTTTCCCAAGTTTATAACCAGTAACGACTTCATAAGGATTGAGACCTGTGGACTTATCGACAGAACTATTAAACGCAAACTCGGCTATAGTATTACGATGTCCCATGTTCTAGTGTGCTCTATATCCCTCATAGGGGAAGACTCATCTGGTAGATCATCAGGAATGACATCACGAAACTCATCCACTACCGGAATGGCTTTAGTGGGTAACTCTACACTAGTCACTGGTGCACTCTCTCCAGTCACAAGGCTACACATGTTGTTTCCCTCAAAATAGTGGTCGTGATGTCCCTCATGGGGTGGGTGCACGGGTGCACGCCCATAACTGATTCCTTGGCCAACTTCATTCATTAGTCTATCCTTCTGGCCACCTGCCTGATATTTGACATTCACCCTAATGGTGGGGTTTATCCTAGCAAAGGTCCCAAGTTGGGCAATGCACACATCAAGTTGTTCAAATCATTGGTCCTTCTCCAAGCGCTTAATCATAGACTTCAACTTCCGGGACAGCTTGTTTAGTGACTCTTGTAATTGTTCCATGTTTAGTATAGGGTGTCAACCAAAATTCAGCAATATATATCAAGGACTACGGTTTTCTAGCAGCTATATATGATGGACTGGATTCATGAAGAACTTAAACAAACTAAACCCTAAATATGTGGTGAATTCCCCTACAAGACTCTAGGCTCTGATACCAAATTTGATACGGGACATGAAAATTAAATATGATATGAGAGATTTCAGGCTTAAGATTACGTTAGTTTAGAAACAATTACACAAATTCCATATCCCACATAAAAGTCCAAACATTCAATTAAGGAAAAATCTATGCGGGTCCAGGCCTACACATGATAGGGCTGGATCAATAAATATTATGAACCAAACGATACTCAAAGATAAGAAATAATCACCCACACATGCATAATAATCAGTTCCTAATCCACGGAATTCAAAAATTTCAATTCGGGGAACCCTAGGGTAAGAAAATTGACAAATAGCTTAGGGAAAACGTAATCTAGAGTTAGGATTCATGAAAAACAGTTATGAAAGGATAAAAGAAGATAAAAACCTGAACCAAAAGACGATCCTGGGTGTGGACAACAACAATGGCCCAGACGGACATACGTATGATCCCGGCCGCACATATGTGAGGCCCACTATTCAAAAAAAGGCCACCTTGGTCCTGGTCGGCCAGAGATGGACTCCAAAACCTCCAAATCTCAGATCGATCCGATGTACGGTTTGTGCGTGGTGCTCCGCCGAAGTTTCAGCTCGCCTATGGGCCGAAATCTGAAAATCTGCTGTAATGAAGAAATCTGATGCAACAAAAGAGATGAATTCGAAGTATGGATGGTGATGGAAGATGAAAAAGAAGATGATGGAGGATGGGGGTGAATTAGGGTCGATGTGGCTTCGCATCACGGTAGTTAGCCCTTCGAAAAGGGAGGGCTTCGCACCCACTTTTGAATTCTTTCACAACTCACGAAGAGAGTAGAAAAATTAAGCAGAATTTTTTTTATTAACTTCAATGAATCAAAAAAACTACAAGGGGTGCTTATTTATAAAACTCGCACCATGTGCTTATCCTATTACTTGGCGGTGAAGTAAATTAAAATTAAAATCAGAAATAAAAAATTCAAAGTGTTCATGATGTTCTAAATAATAACAAACTTAAAATATGATATCAATCCGACAAGTGGGCCACAATTATGAGATCCCATGATGGGCTTTTCTTGACTATCGGACCCACCATTTTGAACAAAAACTTCTTCTTCTAGTTAGCAGGCCCTCCCTAGGCGTCGCCATCAAGCCAGATCGATTGTGGGGCTCTGCTTTTGCTTACGTACATGTGTAGGGGGTGGTGTGCGTGCGCGTGTGCACATGATGTCCTCATCATCGAAATTACCCAGCTGTAATGTCTGCAGGGAAGAAGGCAAGTGGAATAGTGGCCGTAAGGATGTTCCTCAACTCATATTCAATCCGATCCACTCGAAGGCGATGGTGCAGCTATTTGGAGAGATGCACGACAGGACGAGTGAGGGGAGGAGGATGGGAATCGCCTGAGACAAACAGATAAATGAGAAGAAGAGTAGATAATAAACGATGGTCCGGAGATTTGCTTGCAAGGCTGAGAATTTTTTACTTATTTTTTTAAAACTCCCGAACCGCTATGGCGGTGCAGTGCTTTCATTACACTGGACAGACGCCTGCATTGTAGCAGTTTTTTACAAGACGTGTCGTTTCAAATAATTGGGTTGGCGATGTACTCGGCTAGCCAGCATACCACGTGGTGCTGTTTGGATGGAAACGATTTCGACGTTATATTTTACGACAATATACGATACATTAATATATGGGCCCGGCATCCAAACACGCCCTAAAATGATTTCACAAAATGGATGGACAGTGTAGATACAACACAAACAATGATTGGGCCTACTAAACTTGGTGACATCAATGCACCACACCACCCCATCAAATCCCACCACATCATGGAACTAAGGTTCCGGATTGATGTCACCCGGTGTTGGTCGAATCAAATCATTAACGGCCTTGCAAAAGGTTTTTAACGGTCAATAACTACTGTTTCCTGTGATGTGATCCATCTAAAATTTATATCGGCTTCAATTCTAGGACAATGGCCTAAAATAATCTTTAAAGAACCGGTGAACGGCGTGGATGGACAATGCATACATGGAGGTGCCCCTACGGTCGGGTTCTCACTCACCTCCCTAGTTCTGGAGTGGCACCCAAGTCGTGCTCCTCACCGTTCTTGGCATTTACCAAATACGCTACTATCTGTGACTCAGGGGTCCACTGGATTGGAATACCCGCTTGCCACGTGTACGGTGGATGAGGCAAGGCCATTTATTAATAAATTCGATCCCCGGCGCCTTTTACAAAAAGGTGGCCCAAGCCTCGTTTCGTTTTAACTTTCACTTCCAGCGAACCCTCTTTTTCCATCCTCACACACTATACAAAAGCTAACACGTCAAACCCCTCTTTTCATGCAAAGACGCACCTGCATCATCCACACCTTGCCGATCATGTAAACCGACCGAGGCCACATCACCCATTGACTGAATTCTCATTATTTCTATACATTTTTATGAAAAAAATCTTTATAAATCTCAAATTTACGGAGGATTTCAAAATGCTTACCTATTTTGGCTTAACCAAACATTGCTTTATAGTTAAGCATTTTAATTAAATTAAGCCTTGATAATAGTTCTCCACAACTTGCATGGAAGAAAGATATACAGACATTTATAGGTGGAACATACTCTAATTAAGATGATTTTACTCAAAAATTGAGCAACTCCACTCATAAGTGGAATTTCTTTAGAAAATTTTAAACCTCAGGCATTTTTTTGGATCTATGGAGAAATTCTTGCTAGAAATAACGAGGTCATATAAATGCTTGCAATTTTTATTAGTTGTAAAGCATTTACCAAAGTACAGTCCCTCACTTTCAGGAGTTTGAATTTATATATTAAAAGGCATGTTTGGTTGTCGAGAAATTCATTAATAAGTCTTTATATATTTCGGGCATATTAGAGTTAGTTGTATTGGTTAATACACAAGATTTTACGCCATTGGATTGGTAGATTGGCGAACGCAAGCATAGTGACAGCGGCCATGATTGAGCGTAGTCCGACTAGCTTCCAATCATGTGGAGACAGTGGGGAAGGCAGAACCACTGCTTTTACTCCATTGGTCACAGCATAGGTATTTCGATAGACGGCTGTGATTGCATCCATCCCTTCTTCGTGGATTTAAAAAGTGGTGTAGAGGGGTTGCGTTCGTGGAGCATGGAATGTATCGTATTTACATCTACCATTAGAAGGCAGGAAGCAGCCAGGCAGCTTCGTCTGTTGCCTTTCTGACGTGCATCTAAAATACAATGCCGACGTTATTTTGACGGTTGATTGGTGATTGGATGCTGTGGGTCCCACAAAGACCGAAACTGGGTACCAGAAGAAGCTTGCGGCAAGCAGAGGATCCGGATTCATAGCCGAATTAGATATTGTGCCTTCTGTCAGTGCTGTTGATGTGGTGATTATTCCACCTGACACGTGGAACAAATGCACACCAATCTAGACGGCAATGACCATGGTCCCCCCTTTGCATGGATCATACCAGACGATCCTCACCATCCAATTGTCGCCGCTAAAAGGTCAAAGTTCCAGATTTACACCGAGGTAAATGCGTTAAAATCATGTATTTGGCCCCGTCGAGTTAGTGATAAATGGCATGGGTTCTGAAATCTCTCTTAGCTTTAACGGATAATTGGTGTGAAATGGCCTCTCTTTGTCAAGGTAAAAGAGCTACACGAATACCAATGGTGTCTATACACATGAATGCTTATGATACCGCTGCATCAATAGAATGATCCCAACCGTCCAAACGTTGGACATATTAATGGATACTTAAAAAAAATAAATACATAAACAATGGTAAGTTGCTCGTTTGTGATCCTCACATTTGTTGCCTAATCTGGGCTCAGAATTTTATCATTTTTTATGAAAGTATAATATTTCAATAAACTTATTATAATCATTTTGTCAAATATTTCAACTAGTTGTGTGTGAGTCACACACAACTAGTTGGACATTGCATTTTCGTCCAACTAGCAATGCATTTAATGAAACAAGTCCCTCTTAATTAATGCAAGTAAATGCTTCCCACCGTACACTAATTTCATTTTGGCCGGGAAAGAGGACTTGGGTGGGCCCCATCGCTGTGTTAATGTAAAATCAACCCCAACCATCAGGTATGTCACCCCATGTTAGATCAACGTCTCAATTCTCATCCCCATCTTTAGTTCAGGTCAACCACATTAGTGGAAACAGTGTACGTGAAAAGGTTAACCCACTAAACTATTTCCTATGGTGTGGCTCACATGGATCATATATGGGCCCGATTTTTGGGACCCTAGCTTACTTTTGGTGTGACATCTAATGGATAGAATGGATTTCAGAGTTTCGTCATGATATGCCCCATAAAAATCAAGGATGAATGTCTCCCTTCTAATTGTTCCCATTGGTGTGGCTCATAGAATCACCGGTTAGCCTGATTTATTGGTTCTAGATTTATCACTGGATTGCACATCTAATGAGCGGAGTGGATCTCACATACATGTCAGGGTGGGCCCATAAAAATAAGAGGTGGGAGTCCGTGTGGTTCCCTATTCCCAAAACACTACTGCTTGGCGTAATTTAATATGATAATTAAGGCTCATAATGCTTGGAAGAGAAGTGGGGTTATTTAATTAATCCTAGTAATGCCAGCAGATGAGTGATTTAAACGAACTTTGGAAAAGAGTGGCCCGTTTGGGTCAGCCCACCGCGGTGTTAGTTTTAAATCGCGGGTGGGCTTATTTTTGTCTTCCATATGATGTGGATCACACATACACATCAAGGTGAGTCCCATAGAATTTTATTTTTTTTAAATAAAATAAAATAAAATCAAAATAGAGCGTATGGTAAAATTCTTTTTTCCAATAAAAAAAAAAGTCCAAGTTCGTCGGGTTGGAGTACCGTTTTGTGTCCAGCCGGTACGTATCATCCAATCTTTTGCTTAAAAATGACATCCAATCCGTCTAATAGGTTGACCCATCACAAGGATTACTTTTTTTAAACACCACAACAACCAAATATACAAGTCAATTGGCCAAAAACAATTTGGTTAATTTTAATGGTAGGACTTTCTATCTTAACTACTTACCATGGTTTAGCCCAATCTAATGTTGAATCTACCTTAATTGTAAGTCCATATATAAACGCAAAGTCCGTATATAAACGCAAGGTGGCCCACAAGATAGACGGGGTGGATCTACTCCACATGAACTCTTTCCTTCTACATCTAGGAAAGCAATGCCGTGTAGGCCTTAGGAAGGTCAGGCAAACTTTATGCTAAATATTGGAAAGAGGATACATCCGAAGGGAGAGTAAATATATGATGGGCTACACACCTATTATAGATTTGGACCATCCAACTCAAAATCAGATCCGTGCATTAGATAAATTACATGTCAACATGCTAAGGACAATTTTTTTTTTTTGATGATCTTATGATCGATCATGTCAAATACTTATGGAAAGTGTTAGTTGTTAATAAAACTGTTCAACGATCCAGATTTAACATGCATACATACTTTTCTTACAAGTGTTGTTTCTTAGTTTTTGTTAAATAACTTTTCTTAGCGGGTCTTAACTGATGAATGGCCCAGATCTTTGACACAGATGTTACTTTATATAACTATAACAGGCATTCTAAAACCTCTCAAATGTATGCGTATGTATTATATAAAAGAGTGAATTTTCTCATTAAATGCAAAGCTAGTTGGACGAAAATGCAACGTCCAACTAGTTGTCCGTGAGCATTGCTCTCTCTCTCTCTCTCTCTCTCTCTCTCTATATATATATATATATATAAAATTAATCAAAATTTGGTTCTATGAATGTATTAAGGGTGTGTTTGGTTTTCTAATTATAATAGTAAATGGTTGAAAAATAGATAGCAATTAGTTTTTAACTGGCTATTGGCCTCACTTACCTTTTATTGTAATGATGAATTTACTATATCACTATAAAAATAATAATTCTATAATGAAAAAGAATAATAATTATAATTTTATTTACTTGTTTACTTTACAGTTGTATTTGATTCTCGATTTACTTTTAAGGCTTATTTGATTTTTTGGGTCAACTGTAATTACCATATAAATGATAAATTATTATTTAGCTAAGTAATTATTGCATCTTTCCTAGTGCTGATGACTTACCTTTTTAACACTTAAATTAAAATTTTTGATAAATAAATATGAGGCCCACTGTGATGTATGTGGCTTATCCACACTACTTGTTCGTTATGCCAGTTGATTTTAAAGCATGAGCTAAAAAATGAGACAGATTCAAAGCTTGAGTGAATAACACCACAGAAAACAATGGGAAACAAATGCCTACTGTTCAAGCTGATATTTGTGTTTTCCTCTTGTCCACGTCTGTCTAATCATATGAACAAGTTAAATGATGAATAAACCTCAATGTGAACATAACGAAGGAATTAACTTTCAATGATGGGCGAATTAAAACCATGGTTTTTTCTCATGTGCACTATTTGAGCATTCGATCTATCACTTTTTTTTTGCTCAAATCTCAAATATTTTGATAAAGCAGACGGATGGCACAGATATATCATATATATTGTGATAGTGGCCACAAATTTAAGTCAATACTTTTTGGATAGGTTTTCGATGTAGAATTACCCATCGAATTTCAAAACAAGTGAAAGATTAATAATTACTTATTTATCATATATTTGCATGTATCATCCTCAAATCAAATAAGGCCTAAAGAATTCCCATGGATTCCCGTGCAATTAGGAATGAGAATTCAATGCATTCCAATTGCAAGGGGACAAATGAGCTCTTAGTAGGAGGGGATTTCTCCCCAACTCTCTTACTATGGACACGACATCCATTTTTATTTTTAATTTTTTACCATGTGAGCCAATGGTTGCATCTCAGGTGGGTCAGGACAAGCAAAATCGTGTCTCAAATCTTTTTGGTAATGTGGCTGACCGAATTTTGGAGTGCACTTTCATACTGGTGGGCTGCATCTTCCCAATGGATTGGATGGCATATAGTAAACGCATATTGCACCACACACACAATCTATAATATTTTATTGGTGGGCGTCCCATCCCAACCGTTCCCATCATACGACCCACCTATGCTTTCAATCGGCCTGATTTTTGGGATATAGTGTGGAGTTGAAGGGGGACACCAAGCCGAACTTCATGGTGGGTCCCACAGACCGCATTGCAGCAGAGGAACTGGCCTCGGATGGTCATGGTTGTCCAATCAGTAATGATATATAGGCTCTCCGCGATGGGAGCGGATTAGGCGAGACCCAAGCACTTTTGACGAGATGAGCACATGGTGAGCGAAGACGCGTTTTACAAATTGCTACCCAAGACGCGATTGTTTGAGACATTTGCGCGAGGTTTCCTTCCTCGCGACTCTACTTTCGCTACCAACCGACCTTTCTCTTTCCATCCATATACGCTAATAAAAGCCAACCCGAAAACCACGCTACTCCAAATAACTCACCTACCAAAGCGGCATCCACAGAGACTGCCGATTATGAAAGCCGACTGAGGTGGGCCCAACTGAGCAAGACCACATCACCTGTTGACTGGATACTTGTTATTTCTAACCGGTAGAAACGGCAAGGGCAATGGGCGGGTGAACGTGCAGCCCAGCACATGTCGATGCAGGAAGCTTGATCGAGATCCAAATCGTTCAACTGGAAGGGTTCATTTTCTAGGGGACGTAAGTGCATTCATACCCATGATTTGACTCAAAAATCAAGCAACCCTACACATCAGGATGAATTACTTTGGAAATTTTTAAACCTTGATGTTTAGATGCCAGCAAGTTTTATTAGTTGTACAGCATTTATAGAATTACAGCTAACTTGCAAATGGCGAGTTAGTTACAACTTATAAGTTTAGAGATTTCCAGCCTATCTTAAAATCCTGAGAAAAACAACTTTTTCTTTCTAGACATGTACTCACACTATAGGTTTTTCACCACGATGGGTACTCGAACCCACGTGACCTTGTGTTGAAACTCTTGTGAGTTCATCACTTGGGCATGACTAAAGACCCAGAAGACCCCAGAAAGTAAAGAGTACTTGTTATAAATAAATAAATGTTTTTGAATTTATATATATGCATGCTGGGTGTCCGGGAATTCATTTCCTACGTTTTTGTGTTTCCAAATGTTAGTTGGCCTAGCCACTTTCGTATGTGGTGGTCCCACCACCTACATTGACTGATCCCATGAGTAGACTTAGCAGGATGGACCTCACCTCACCCCATCATCATCGTCAAAGCCTTACCCCAACTAATTGGGGACATCACCTCACCTGTAATCTCAAAGCCATTGTAGTAAAAACAGTAATCACAGAATGCCTTTCTCACAGCTCTTTATCACAGTAAAGTTCATGTCAGAATATGAACCAACTAGGTTGGATTCATGTGGTACATGAGACTCAGTTCAAATTGTGCATCTTCATCCGGCTTAATTTTATAGTTTATAGTAGACAAGGAGTCCATTCCTGCACAGTGAATCCATTCTGCTTGAATCACAGAAACATCCACTCAAGAAACTCCTTGAAATTTTCATCAGAAATTTGGGGGGGCATCGATCAGATAAAGTACTGAGGTATCGGGCATCGATTCCCTATTGGGGTGGCTAACAGTGGAGCATGTACTGACAAGGTTGTGAACTAACAAGCTGACCCGAAAAAACATTAAAAAATCGCAAGAAGATGAGATATCATAAACACGCCCTTTTGAAATTTCCTAGATTTGCAGCCGGAATCAAGCCGTTCTTATCCCACTTGCAGTTTGGAGCCAAAAAAGGTGGGAAAATTGGAGCCCATCCAATCATAGTGACAAATCTCATTCTCAGAAATTACTTCAGAATTAAGCGCTATATGAATGGAATCCTCAGAAAGGTCGAAATCCTCAAAGAAATCCGGCACATCATCCTTTCCAGCTGAAAATGGCAGTCCCCTCAATCATAAAACTCCTGTATGTTCAGCCACATGGCCCGCATCCTTCCCCTCATCATATGACCTTGCTCTTGTGGTTGGAGCACTTGGGCGCAGAGAACTAGCTTTCACATCCGAAACCTCAGCTGCAACCGCCGTGTAGTACTCGTCTCTTGCTTCTGAAAACCTCAATATATCGTCTACCCATATTTTGCCGATTCCTATGAAGGGCCAAATCGACTTGAAGAGGGTATCCTAGAACAAAAAATGCTTCCCCTCTGAAACGTCCATTTTTGTGGACGAAGAGGACGTCAATGATGTCCAGACCTTGGAAGAACTCCGCCACATCAGAATCTGTGCAATCAAAAGGAAGACCACGCAATCGCACGACTAGGAATGGAGGAAGTTGACCCATATATGCGTAAGGAGATGCGTTGTACATGAGACTCGAACCCGAGGAACCCCCATAAAATGGGGGATACGGATCAACCAACCGCTGCCGTTTAGAACCCATTTCACGCCCGTCTTCGCCATCCAAGTATTTCCTTCAATCCCCAAACACCGATAAAAGCAAAAGACGTGACAACCCACCCGTCAATACTCTATTAGCAGAGTACCCACCCGTCTAAATGCATAGAAAATCAGGTCCAACATTCGGGTTCTATAATACCATTTTGACATATTTGCACGGAAATAAAGAAAACCAGTAAAGCAGAAGCACAAATGGATTTTTGGATTACAATTTAACGCAACAAAAAATGAAGTTTTGCATGGATCATGCTGAAAAGCTGATCTTTGAACAAACAACAAATAAGAAATCAAAACAAAAAATACAAAGGACTGAAAAGAAAGCAGAACCGAGAAACGGGTCTTCATATTGAAATGTTACTTGTAATTTGATTTTTATGCATAAAGAACACTGAATAACTCGTATTTAGAGGGGGGGGAAGAGAAAAAAAGATAAATAATAAAACAAACTAGATATAATATGAACCCAGAAATCAGAATTAATAAAAGGGTCCACGTATGGAACTTGTAATGAGCAGCCTTTGCATGGATAACATTGAAAATTTTGCCTTCCAACGAAGAAAAGATAAGAAAAATAAACCAATTCCTCAACAAGGATTGATAAGAAAGAGAACCCAAAAACAATTATTGATAAAAATTTTTAAAAAAAGGATTTTCAACTTGAAATGTCCCTTGCAATTTGCAGTTTCCACACAGAAGAAGTGAGAAGAAATTGCCATCAAAAAGCGAAAAATAAAACAGATTCCTTAGCAAAAACTGGATTTGCAAACACAACCCAGGAATCAGAATAGAGAAAAGGGTTTAAAGATTGAAATTGAACTAGTAAATCGCTCCTTTTATTCATCAGCGATAGTGAAACTTTCATGTCCAAACAAACAATGATTTAAAACTTTAGCACGGACGAAAAAGGAAGAGAATCCGGAGAGCATAACCAATAAAAGTATTTCCAGATTGAATTTTAAATAGAACTTTGCTCCAAAGATGTGAAATCCACCATTGAAGAATCACAGATCAAAACAAAAAACAAATTCCTTAGCAATGACTGAATTTAAAACAATCCACCTTTGCATGGACAACATTGAATTTCAAAAAAAATAAAAACAGTTTGGGGATCTGAATTTCAAAAGAACCCAGCAGAATTAAACAAACAGTTTTCAGACTGAAATTCAACTTTCTCGTTCAAACAAACAAACATCTAAAAAAACAAAACAAAAACAAAATTCCTCAGCAATGACTGAAAATAACGCGAAAACACGAACCAGAATCATGAAAATGCGTTATGGGGATCTCAATGCAACCCCCAACCAACAAACTTTCGATCGATGCGGTTGAAAATGTCATTATCGGATCCAGGAAAGAAAACCTAAAATCCTAAACAAGGATTTAAACCAGACAGAACCCAAAAGGCATATTCAAAGGGGAAAAAAAAGTTTTGTGGGGGTTTGTAATTTCAGCTCTAGCTTTTTGCCGATTCTTTCTAAGATGGTGAGATGGAAATAGCATTTCAGACGAAACAAAATACATAGAATTCTTAATAGAGATTGACATAGGAAGGGAAAGAAAAACAGATGTGTAAAAATAAATAAATAAATAAATATAAAAAATAAAAGAAATAAAAAGCAAGAATGAAATTGAAAGAAACCCAACACAGAAATGGAAATCAGAAGCTGATTGCATTGAAGGAAAGAAACCCCAGCACAGAGAAGGAGAAGAAACCCTTTTACCATCCTGAGAACATTTTTTTTTTCCCCGAACAGCCTTCTGTGTTCTCCCTTCTACCACTTCTGCTCCTTTTTAAACCCTCTGGTATGAATGCCAATGAAAAATGAAAAGGCAGTGTTATTTGAGACTCTGGCACTGTATTACACTTGATACACAGGCACTCAGAAATTGTAGACCTGGCATATATTAACTAAAATTTAACCGACTAAATTGTGGAAGACATTGTATCCAAGTTACCATCACAAAATCAGATTGTTTTACCAATCCTAACCTCTCATCCGTTGACAATTGTTGTTGAGATGGGACAATTGGTTTCTTTTCATTTTTGACCGTCCAATAAATGTCCACAATCGGATCGTAGGATGATACAATAAACAATTTTATCATTTTTATTTTTATTTTTATTTTTGTTTCATCATATAATTAAACTGGGATGAAGAATTTGGAAATTTTTAATTTTTAATTGAATATATGTTAGGCATGAAATTTCTCAGTGCATGTATATGATCCATCGCGGCAGAGTATCAAATCCTTTTCTCAAAATGGATTCAATCAATGTATCACAATCTTGGACCGTCGAAATCATGGTCCCATCATGAAAATAGGTGACATTTCAATGTCGAATTGATTAGAATTTTAGTTATTTAATTTGGAACATTGGATTGTTTTAATTTTATCAGTTATGGCTTATTCAAATCCTTTTATCTAATAGGTATGAGGCAAAAAATACTCAAATTATAAAAAGATGGGCAAAGGAAACATACAAGTACGGTCTAGAAAATTGGTCACGTGTTAGATGGCTGAGATCTTCAGATCTGGTATATCTTTTCATAAGAGCTCTATCATCCATGGTGGGGCCCATCACTTTGAGGTTCTGATCATCTGACCCGGCTCCTAACTTGTCCGAATGAAAACAAATGACTTGCGGGGGAGTAGGAAGGCACATTGGTTATGGTGCTCCCAGATGTATCAGAACAGTTTGACTGTCCATACTGACAATCCACACCGTCCATTAGGTTCAGCATGCCTTACACGTGCGAAAGTCTGCACATCGCCCAAAATGGATGATCCAATCCATCCATACTTTAGCCTTGTTCTTTTACAGCCATTTATTTCAAACTGCGATTGGGACGGTTACGATTCTCTTAAAAAAATGACTCTTTATAACCGTAACAAATCCATCACCACGACAACAAATAGAAGCCTCCAATTGTCAATCAGACCTATTTTCCATAAATGGTCTTGACCCTACTTTTTATAATGTATTAATTGAATTGAATGGTTAGAATCTTCTGACTCAGGTGACTTTCGTGTAGGACACCATGAAATGTGTTTTGAACCGCTGGATCCTTTCCGTTTCTTGGCTCGATGCATAAATGATTGAATTTCAAATATTTTAGGCATGGGGCTCCCCAAAATCGGATTTGGGCACATGAGGAGCACGTTTTAGTGCTTTCATAAAGGCTACCTGCTCGAGTCCACTAAAATGCGAAAAAGCCGGTCTGCATGAACTGTGAGAACTAGGCTTGCATTACAAGTAAAAGTTTAAAAAAAACCTCCATTTATCACAGACGACAAAGACACATCCAACTAAAAAAAAAAACAGAAGAAAAAGAAACATTCTAACCACATTATAAAACCACCCACATCGGAACCGTCCTTATGCAAATCAAGCTACCCAAGTAAAGAGAGACAGTTGGGGCGACCACAACCGTTATTGATGCAACCAACTTCGACTTGTTCACGATCCGAACCATCCTTCAAACTACCCGATTAAGATGACGACTGTTCCAAGAGTGACTACAACCGATGCCGCCACCGATGCAACAATAGCCAACTTATTCACCATCACAACCATTGTGGGCGATTTGGGCAGCACGAGTGAGACGATGAGTAAAATCCACCCGAAAGCGAAACACGTTGAAAGGACCATAACATACCAATTGCGGAGGAATTCGCGAAATGGGTCCCTGGGGATCGCCATGGGTAGATTGACGATTGCACCCATGACAAACATAAATATAGCGACTACAGCCTTGACAGGGGGTTTTGGGGTCTCAATCGACAGTGGAGGGCCTGGAGGCAGCGTGGAAGGCAGAATCGCTGCTTTTTCACCATTGGTTGGGGCATCAGCATTTTGATCAACGGTTGTGACTGCGTCCATTTCTTCTTGGGCTTAGGTGGTGTGGAGGGCTTGCCAGTGGGGCTTAACGTGGTCTGGAGAGCTTGCGTTGCGTAGGGCATGCAACGTAGCCTATTGTAATTTATATGTGACCGAAAGGAAGCAGCCAGGAAGCTTCGTGGACGACTTGCGTTCGCTGCCGTATGTTGTTTACTTGCCGATCTGGAAGTAGCAAGGAAGCTTCGTGCCTATCCAGATCGTGGGGAACCTACAAAGGCCTCTGTGATTTTGGCGTTTGGCTCGTGCTTGGATGTTGTGGGTCCCACAAAGACTTGCGGCCTCATTTAAAAAGGTTCAACTCCCATATTTCCTTTTTGAGTGTTGTTGAAGATTAGCGCATGAGCTTAGAAATAGGGCAAAGCCAAAGCTCAATTGAAACAAATTGAAGAAAACTAGGGTTTCAATGATTCCCACTATTTCCTATGATGTAGCTTACTTGATCTTTGGATCACTCGATGAAGCCTTAAATTGATCTGGAAAAAATGAATGGACTGCATGGATGCAATGGATGGGGCCCACATGGTCCGCCTCATTTTTTGAGCCAGTACCCACCATGGTGAATTAATAACTATTTGACATTTAACATTGTAATTAATAAATGTCAAAATCGGTTAAAATACAAGTAATTACATTAAAACAATTCAACCCTTAATAAAAGGACCTTTGAATTCATGAGCTCATTTTATAGCCTATCTAATGCTGAGTTTAGCAGAAGGATTAGTCTGCTTTATTTGAATGGGCTCAACCCAATTATTTTTAAATGACACCCTTATATGATATTTGAAGATTTTATAGGAATTTATTTTCCTAAGCTATATCAGGCTTGAATATCAATAATAGGCCGTAAACAATATATAAGCTATCTAGATACGAACAACTATTCTCTTGTAAATAGATTATCGTTTAAAGCTAAATGAGTGGAGCTATAAATATTTTACACATGTAATTCATTTATACCTTACAAATTTAAGAAGCATTCAAATGGCCCTTAGGTTATATTTGAATGCCTATAATTAGAATGCATTAAAATTCTACAATATATTCATATTAACTTGGGTTTGATTATGTAAATTAATTTTGCTATCCTAAATTAATATACATATGTGACATTTGACATAATTATTATAAAGAGCTTATTGAATTATATATTTTGGCCCATGAAATTTAAGCCTTAAGTGTGCTCCACTAATTTTGAAATGTTCTTTAGAGATCAGCTTTGAGAGATGGACTAAAAAAACCTGGGAGGAGCAAAAGTGAATGGCCATCTGCGTACTTCAATAGAGATAGAGAGAGAGATAAGCAATTTTTCTCCTTAAGAAAGGTTAGCCAACATAAGTCAGAAATTCAACTATTGTTGGCATTTGCATCCGATTCTCAACCTTTTGAGAGAATTCAAATTCACAAGATTTTATTATATTCTATTTCACATTTATTATTGTTGATGTTGTTTTCTGGATAACCTTTCTTGGACCCTTGAGCACTTGCACAAAGAACAAAATGAAGATCTTGGCTTATACCAGAGACCATCCGATGTCAAAGTCAGGAATCCAGGTCTTTGTGAAGATAGTTTTTTAGCGTAAAGGGTTATGGGTGTATGAGTATATGTACCTTTCACTATTAGTGGATTCCCTGTTTATAGTAGAGGGAAGATCACACCATCAAGCGATCTTTTTTCTTTGGCAAGTAGATCCTTGGGATTCTAAACTTATACCCCAAGATCCTTGGAGGGAATTTCAGGTCACTTCTGTGGATAAAGTCGGACATCAATCAGAAGCCGATAAGCTCGACCGACCTATAGTTAAGGTTGGACGGTAGAGGTAATGACGCCTTCGAGATACGCTAGTCGAGCTATCATGTGGTTGGCATCATTCTAATGATTAAACCGACAAAGCATGCTTGTGATGTCTTTGTAATCACTAACTTCAGTAGCCCGTAGCTTATTCGTGGAGCCTGATAGCTAGCTTCACTAAGCTATTCCTTAGGGAAGTCCATTATAGGTTGTGCCAACTTATAATGTGCCAACCATAGGCGTCCCGACCTTAGTCCATTAGGTCGTGCTAGTTGCTGGTCTGACCTCTTCTTATGGATCAGCCCAATTTTTTCCATAACAATTATAATTATCACTATTTATCATCAACCAAACAATCCCTTATTTTGCAGCACTTTTGGTGGGGCTCACCATAATGCAGGCACTACATTGAATTTATTTATCATGTGAGCACCACATGTTCGCATGGGAACCAATACAAAGATAAGGTGGGTCGTGCCAAGTAAAACCATGCTTCAAACCTCTAAAATCAGCTAATGCGTCTTACCTGAATTTTGAAGTGCCCTTTCAACTTGGTCCAGTGCATCTTCAGGATGGATTGAATGACATTTGCCTGTAGTTAGAATGCATTAAAATTCTACAATATATTCATATTAACTTGGGTTTGATTATGTAAATTAATTTTGATATCCTGAATTAGATTGTTATGGTAGTCCAATCTGTATGACATATGGGCTATCTGCAATGAACTTAGATGGTGTGGTGACCCTAACATTACTATCTTTAGTGGTGAGAATTTGTTTGGGCCTCCTGCTGTAGACAAAAAATGGGGCCAAAGCATATTTGTAAGTTGTTAGGTATACGTACATACTCGATCAGGATTATCTTTGATAGAGGTAGATAGCCCAATCAAATCCCACCACATCAGGTCGTTATGGAAGTCGGTGGTATCAGAGTCATCACATAATCTACGGCCCTTGGGATCCAAAACCAGACTCAATTAGGCCAAGAAATATTGAGTTCAATGAGGCACTGATGTGGTGAGATTTGAGTGGACCACATGTCATTGATGGAGATGAGGCCTTTGTTTATGTTTCGGTATGTTGATGAGGCCACATGCCGCTGACAGGAAGCCAATTACCTACTTGGGTGGTGTGTTGATGTCACCAAGTTTTGGGCGGCCTACCATGATGTATGTGTTATATCCACACCAGCCATCCATTTTGCGAGAGCATTTTAAAACACAGGACCAAAGACAAGGCAGATACAAAGGTCAAGTGGGCCACAAAAGTTTTAGATCAAGCTGATATTTGTGTTTTCCCTTCATCCAGGTTTATTTAACCTTATTAACAAGTTAGATGGCAAATAAACATCATGGTGGCCCCTACGAAGGTTTCAAAGGTGGCATCATTGTCCCTACTGCTTTCTATGGTGTGGTCAACTTGAGCTTTGGATCTATCTTAATTTTGGGCCCATGTTTTAAAATGATCTCACAAAATGGATAGACTGTGTGGATATAACACATAAATCATGATCGGGCCCACTGAACTTAGTGACGTCAACACACCACACCACCCAATCAAATCCCACCGGATCCACTGAATCCGCTTCCCTAGACCTGGGGTCGCATTCCTCACCGTTATGGGTATTTCTCGGCCTCACCGAATCCGCTACTATCTGTGACTTGCGGGTCCGGTGGATTGGGATGCCCGCGTGCCACGTGTACGGTGGATGAGGCAAGGCCATTTATTAATAAATTAGATCCACGACGCGTTTGACAAAAGGTGGCCCAAGCCGCGTTTTACAAAAGGTGTGACTCTCTTCCAACGAACCCTCTTTTTCCATCCTAACACGCTGGAAAAAAGCCAACCCATCAAACCCCTCTTTTCATGCAAAGACGCACCTGCATCCTCCACAGCGTGCCGATTATGTAAACCGACCGAGATGGAGGCCGCCAAGCTGGCCACATCACCCATTGACTGAATTCTCATTATTTCTATAGATTTTTATGAAAAAAAAAAATCTTTATAAATCTCAAATTTACAGAAGATTTCAAAATGCTTACTCATGGAGAAGGAAAATTACTGTACTACTTGTATATTGTTTTTAATTAAATTAAGACCTGATAATAGTTCTTCAAAACTTGCATGGAAGAAAGATAGGATCATTTTGTAAGGATATACAGGCATTCATAGGTGGAACATACTCTTAAGATAATTTTACTCTTAAGTGGAATTTCTTTAAAAAATTTTAAACCTCAGGCATTTATTTGGATATATGGAGAAATTCTTGCTAAAAATAATTTTTATTAGTTGTAAAGTGTTTACCAAAGTACAGTCACTCACTTTCAGATGGTGAGTTTGTATTTATTATAAACTAATAGATATTTTGAATTTATATATTAAAAGGCATGTTTGGTTATCAAGGAATTCATTAGGGCATATTAGAGTTAGGCCTAATATTTTCTAAAGATATATTAAATTTTGTTTGGTTAATACACAAGATTTTACGCCATTGGATTGGTAGATTGGTGAACGTGCGCATAGTGACGCGGCCATGATTGAGCATTGTCGGACTAACTTCCAATCATCCGGAGACAGTGGGGAAGGTCGAACCACTGCTTTTACTCCATTGGTCGCAGCATTGGTATTTCGATCGACGGTTGTGATTGCATCCATCCCTTCATCTTGGACTTAATAGTGGTGTGTAGACGGATTCCGTTGGTGGAGCATGGAATGTATCATGTTTATATTTAGGAAAAATGAGCACTATAGGCTCTTCCATGCAATGCCTTTATTTTTATTTTTTTTTTCTACACTAGAAAATTTATGCTACAAAGGAGATTTTTAAGGTACAGAAATAAGGTTACGAATGAAAATATTCTTGATATTTAGGGTAAAGTAGCTAAAAAATGTGGGGTATTTTTATCTTTATAAGTTTGTCCGTATCGAATAGAAGTCTAATTTGATATAATAAATTTTGTTTGTATCCAGCAAAGAAAAGGTTGGTGCTCCGTCCAGTCTATACTAAAAACTAACCCTATCATACGAATGGGCAAGAAGCAGCCAGGCAGCTTCGTGATGTAGAGCGGGTCGCGGACAATTTCATGGCTAAGATGGATCAGAAAAGGCACGGTCGGCGACAGAAGTAATCCGGACCATCGGACCTTAGATCGGGCGTATCTCACAATCCGGAATGAGTTATCCGACGTAAAATATATGGTTTTGGGGTAGAACGAGCTACTTTAGCCAACCAACCCAGCTACGCCGGGTTGCGCAGCCCGGATTTGCGAAAAACCCCCTGATCGACGGTCGTTTCCTCGTTTTAATTTTGTTTTTACTATAAATAGTAAGTTTTAGTTTGAGTATAACTTTTCATCCGTTGGGCTTTAGGAGTTGTGTCCAACATGAAAAGTGCTTAGGATAATTAGGAGAACGGTTTGTTGAAGCCAAATAGGACACTTACTATTTTTGGCCGAAAACCTTGCGCACCAGTAGACATCGTGACCGTCTATAAATAGTAAGTTTACTATTTATAGTAAGTTGCGAATTCTAGGAGTTTTAGTTGTAGTGTGAGTCTGATTTCTTTCATGTTGCTTGGTTCCCTTATTTAAAGGGGTGTAAACTCGTTTTTAATAATTCATCAATCAATTTCGAATTTATTAGAATTATTTCTATTTTCCTGCTTTCTTTCCTCGTGGATTCGAGAAGTCTCTGTGAGGAGTCCAGAGAAGCTCCGTGGATTCGGAGTAGTTATCCTTGAGGAAGACGGTGATCGACCTCATCACGTTCATCCCTGCGTCAATTTGGTATCAGAGCGAGGTTTTCCCTCGGGCCGATGGCAAACAACGAAGGTATGAATCAAAATCCTGTGGACGATGATCCAGGGATTCGTTATCTTTCGGAAAGAATGGAAGCTTTCCATCGGGAGAGTCAGTTGACCATGCAAGGGCTGCAGGCAACCCTCGACCGTCTTGCGGATGCGCTACTTCCGCCCCGAGCCCTAGGCGGTGCTCCACCACCTATGGTCGCGCCACCACCCGTGGTTGCTGTACGACGTGACCCTGATTATCGCAGAGCACCACCAGCGGTAAATCGTAGGGCTACACCAGATGATTCTAGTTCCAGCGACGAAGACATTAATGAGGGTTTTGATCGACGACCAGTCCATGGAGGCGATCGTCTAGATCGTGCTGAAAGAGACTATCGAGGTAAGGCTGAACTTCTTAGTTTTAACGGTTTATTACGTATCGAAGATTTTCTCGATTGGCTAGCCGAAGTAGAGAGATATTTCGATTATATGGATGTGCCAGACCATAAACGGGTGAAGTTGGTAGCGTTTAAATTAAAATCTGGTGCTTCTGCATGGTGGGAACAATTGCAACTCTCACGAACCCGCCAAAACAAGGCGCCCATCGCATCATGGCCTCGGATGAGACGTCTTCTTCGTTCACGATTTCTCCCCAGTGATTATGAGCAGATATTATTC
Source organism: Magnolia kwangsiensis (assembly GCA_037074715.1). Classification (NCBI taxonomy): domain Eukaryota; kingdom Viridiplantae; phylum Streptophyta; class Magnoliopsida; order Magnoliales; family Magnoliaceae; genus Magnolia; species Magnolia kwangsiensis. The sequence continues at coordinate 108,563,246 of CM073581.1, forward strand.
CAGCAATACCAGAATTGCCGACAAGGAAATCGAACTGTTACAGATTACACTGAAGAATTCCAGCGGTTGGCTACACGAAACGATTTGTCAGAATCTGAGTCACAGAAAGTGGCACGATTTATAGGTGGGTTGCGACCGGTAATTCAGGATCGAGTTCAGATGTACCCAGTCGGGACAGTAGATGAAGCAGTTCAATTGGCAGGAAGGGCAGAAACACAGCTTGCAAGGGCTCCTGCTCGTCCCTATCCTTCAAATCGACCCCCTATGACAGGTCCCACACAGGATCCAGTGCTGGTTCGAGGAAAAGATCCGGTAGGAGAACGTCCTCAACCTCCTCCACCCGCGAACCGTGATACGGGGAGCGGACCATCCAGACCTCAACGGGCAGCACCCACAACAGCGGGCCTGAGTAGGATTCCGAATCCTTATGCTCGGCCAAGGCCGAACAATTGTTACCGCTGTGGCCAACCAGGCCACTTATCAAACACTTGTCCTCAACGTCCGGCAGCGCACTTGACTATAAACGAAGGGGGCACTGAAGATGAGGCCGTGGAAGAGGATCATGGCTTTGATGAATATGAACAAACCACTGAAGAAATAGCAGGTGGCGATGAAGTGACAGGCGAAGATCGTGGCGAATCTCTCGTTGTGAGGCGACTACTGTATACCCCACGAAAGGAATTACATCCACAGCGGCACAATATATTTCGTACTCGGTGCACTGTCAGCGGAAAAGTCTGTGATGTGATCATAGACAGTGGTAGCAGCGAGAACATCGTCTCAAGAGTGATGGTGGATAAGTTGCAGCTACCAACGACGAAACATCCTTCCCCGTACTCAATTGGCTGGATAAAAAAAGTGAACGAGACCAAGGTAACTGAACAATGCACTATCTCGTTTTCAATTGGTAAACATTATAAGGATCAGATACTTTGTGACGTGGTTGACATGGAAGCCTGCCATATGCTACTCGGTCGACCCTGGCAGTCGGACCGTGATGCGACCCATCGGGGGCGAGACAATGTCTACATATTCGTCAAGGATAGTCGAAAAATAATCCTTGCCCCTATGGCACCAGAGAACCACCCTGAAGCCTCTAAAGTGGAGGGGAGTTCTCTCTTGACCATTCGGGATTTCATAGAGGAGTCCAAGGAAACCGGCGAGGTATATGCCGTAGTGGTGAAGGGCGAGAAGGAGGAACCCTCAAACATCCCTCCAAGCTTAAGACTGTTACTAAACGAATTCAAAGAAGTCTGGCCTGAAGATTTACCTGATGGATTGCCCCCCATGAGAGACATCCAACATCACATAGACCTCGTTCCTGGGGCTAGTCTGCCCAATCGCCCTCATTATCGGATGAGTCCGAAGGAGTGTGAGATACTTCAGGGGCAAGTGGAGGAATTGATCCGTAAGGGTCTATTGAGAGAGAGCATGAGCCCATGTGCTGTACCAGCATTATTAACGCCAAAAAAAGATGGAAGCTGGCGCATGTGTGTCGACAGCCGAGCAATTAACAAAATTACTATTAAATATCGGTTTCCAATACCACGGTTGGACGACATGCTCGATATGTTAGAAGGGGCTAAAGTGTTCTCTAAACTCGATCTAAAGAGTGGGTACCATCAGATTCGTATTCGACCCGGCGATGAATGGAAAACGGCATTCAAGACAAAGGAAGGGTTATATGAGTGGCTAGTCATGCCTTTCGGCCTATCGAACGCACCAAGTACTTTTATGCGTTTGATGAATCAAGTTTTAAAACCGTTCACTGGCCGATTTGTGGTAGTATATTTTGATGACATATTGATATATAGCCAGGATGAGGCGGAGCATAAGAAACATCTCAGGCAGGTGCTGCAGGTCCTACAAGATAACAAGTTGTACCTCAACTTGAAAAAGTGTAGTTTTTTAACTAACAGCCTGTTGTTTTTAGGATTTGTTGTAACGTCCACAGGGATTCGGGTAGACGATGAAAAGGTGCGAGCTATTAGGGAATGGCCGATCCCGACAAACATTCATGAGGTGAGGAGTTTTCACGGATTGGCGACTTTCTATCGTCGATTTGTGCGAGATTTTAGCACCATAGTCGCGCCAATAACAGACTGCATGAAAAAAGGGCCGTTCCAGTGGACCGATAAAGCTGATAAGAGCTTTCATGAGATCAAGCATCGTTTGTCTACAACACCGATCTTGGTGCTTCCTAATTTTGATAAATTATTTGAGGTGGAGTGTGACGCTTCATATGTCGGAATAGGAGGAGTATTATCACAGGAAGGCAGGCCGGTAGCCTTCTATAGTGAGAAGCTCAGTGAAGCCCGAAAGAAGTGGTCGACTTACGAGCTTGAGTTGTACGCAGTTGTTCAGGCGCTGCGACATTGGCGGCATTATCTGATTCAGAGGGAGTTTGTTCTGTACACCGACCATCAGGCATTAAAGTTTATTAATAGTCAGACTAACGTGAATCGTGTGCATGCTAGATGGGTTGCGTTTTTACAGGAGTTTACGTTTGTTCTGAAGCATAAGTCAGGTCAGCAGAATAAGGTGGCTGATGCACTTAGCCGTCGTGCGTCACTACTTGTTACGGTGAGCAATGAGGTGGTCGGCTTTGACTGTCTCAAGGAGCTATATGCCGAGGATGAAGACTTCAAAGATTCCTGGTTGAAGTGCCAAGAAGGTCACCCCAGTGACTTTCATATACAGGATGGTTTTCTCTTCAAAGGGAATCGATTGTGCATCCCCCAAAGTTCTCTAAGGGAGCAGATTATTCAGGAACTACATGGAGGTGGCCTCGGTGGACACCTTGGGCGAGACAAGACGCGAGCTCTTGTGGAAGAGCGGTATTACTGGCCGCAATTAGTACGTGATGTGGGAAGAGCCGTACAACGTTGTCATACTTGTCAGACCTCCAAGGGACAATCTCAGAATACGGGCCTCTACACCCCGTTACCTGTGCCTGACGGTCCTTGGGAGGATTTATCAATGGACTTCGTACTTGGTCTTCCACGAACTCAACGCGGCATGGATTCGGTGTTCGTAGTGGTCGATCGTTTCTCCAAGATGGCGCACTTTATCCCATGCAAGAAAACCCTTGATGCAACACATGTGGCGAATTTATTCTTCAGGGAGGTCGTACGGCTACACGGGGTCCCTAAGACCATTACTTCTGATCGTGACACGAAGTTCATTAGCCACTTTTGGCGGACTTTGTGGGCTCGATTCGATACACGACTTCAATTCAGCAGTGCTTACCACCCACAGACTAATGGGCAGACCGAAGTTGTGAATCGCACTTTGGGAAACCTCCTTCGATGTATTTCAGGAGAGAAACCGAAGCAGTGGGATTTGGCCTTGTCTCAAGCGGAGTTTGCATTCAACAACATGGTGAACCGCTCGACAGGAAAATCTCCGTTCCAGGTTATTTACGGACGAGTACCTCGCCACACACTAGACTTGGTCCCTCTGCCCAAGATCCCAGGCATGAGTATTGCAGCAGAACATATGGCAGACAGGATCATGGGTATTCATGCGGAGGTGCAGACTAAGCTACATGCCTCGAACGAAAAGTACAAGGAACAAGCGGACAAGCATCGTCGACAAAAGGTGTTCGAGGTGGGCGACCAGGTAATGGTCCATTTGCGAAAAGAAAGATTTCCGACCGGGATGTACAACAAGCTGAAGAATAAGAAGATTGGACCGGTACCGATCATCCGAAAGATCAATGACAATGCTTATGTTGTTGATCTTCCAGATGACATGGCGATCTCACGGACTTTCAACGTTGCGGACCTGACCGAGTATCATGAACCAACGCAGGAGGAGAACTCGAGGACGAGTTCTTTTCAAGTGGAGGGGACTGATGTAGAGCGGGTCGCGGACAATTTCATGGCTAAGATGGATCAGAAAAGGCACGGTCGGCGACAGAAGTAATCCGGACCATCGGACCTTAGATCGGGCGTATCTCACAATCCGGAATGAGTTATCCGACGTAAAATATATGGTTTTGGGGTAGAACGAGCTACTTTAGCCAACCAACCCAGCTACGCCGGGTTGCGCAGCCCGGATTTGCGAAAAACCCCCTGATCGACGGTCGTTTCCTCGTTTTAATTTTGTTTTTACTATAAATAGTAAGTTTTAGTTTTAGTATAACTTTTCATCCGTTGGGCTTTAGGAGTTGTGTCCAACATGAAAAGTGCTTAGGATAATTAGGAGAACGGTTTGTTGAAGCCAAATAGGACACTTACTATTTTTGGCCGAAAACCTTGCGCACCAGTAGACATCGTGACCGTCTATAAATAGTAAGTTTACTATTTATAGTAAGTTGCGAATTCTAGGAGTTTTAGTTGTAGTGTGAGTCTGATTTCTTTCATGTTGCTTGGTTCCCTTATTTAAAGGGGTGTAAACTCGTTTTTAATAATTTATCAATCAATTTCGAATTTATTAGAATTATTTCTATTTTCCTGCTTTCTTTCCTCGTGGATTCGAGAAGTCTCTGTGAGGAGTCCAGAGAAGCTCCGTGGATTCGGAGTAGTTATCCTTGAGGAAGACGGTGATCGACCTCATCACGTTCATCCCTGCGTCACTTCGTCTGTCTCCTTGCTGATATGCGTCTAAAATACAACGCCGACGTTATTTTGACGGTTGATTGGTGATTAGATGCTGTGGGTCCCACAAAGACCGAGACTGGGTAGGGTAGGTACCAGAAAGAAGCTTGTGGTATTCGTACCTGAATCAGATATTGCGGCCGCATGAAAAAGGGTTGACAGGATCATGTGCCTTCTTCCAGTGCTGCTGATGTGGTGATTGTTTCACCTGACATGTGGAAGAAATGTACACCAATCTAGACGGCACTTACCAGACGATCCTCACCATCCAATTGTCGCCGCTAAAAGGTCAAAGTTGTTAATTTGCACCGAGGTAAATGCGTTCAAATCGTGTCTTTGGAGATAAACGGCATGGGTTCTGAAATCTCTGCTACCTAAACCGATAATTGGTGTGAAATGGCATTTTTGCGTCTCTTTTTAAAGGTAAAAGAGATACACGAATAACAAAGGTGGTGATACACATGAATGATAATGATACTGCTGCATCATATAAATCACGTCAACAGACTGATCCCAACCGTCCAATCTTTGGCCATATGAATGGATACTAGAAAAACATGGGTAAGTTGCTTATTTGTGATCCTCACATTTGGCTAATATAAGGCTCAGAATTTTCTTATTTTTTATGAAACTATAACATTTTAATAAATTTATTATAATCATTTTATCAAATATAAAATATACACTAATTTAAGATATTACATCTGGTTTAATTAATCAAATTTTGGTTCTATGAATGTATTAAGGGTGTGTTTGGTTTTCTAATTTCAATGGTAAATGGTTAAAAATAGATAGTAATTACTTTTTAATGGTTTAATGGCATCACTTACCTTTTATTGTAATGATGAATTTACTAAATCACTATAGAAATAATACTTTTATAATGAAAAATATAATAATTACAATTTTATTTACCCATTTACTTTACTATTGTATTTAACTTTTGATTTACTTTAATGGCCTGCATGATTTTTTGGCTCAACTGTAATTATCTTATAAATGGCTAAATATTCTTTACCGAAGTAATTACTACATCTTTTCTGGTACATATTCTTACTTTTTTAACACTTAAATAGAAAATTTTGAGAAATAAATGTGAGGCCTATGGTGATGTATGTGGCTTATCACACTGCCCCTTCATTATGCTAGCTGAATTTAAGGCATGAGTTAAAAAATGAGGTAAATCCAAAGCTCAAGTGAACCACACCACAAGAAATAGTGGGAATCCAATGCATACAATTAAAAACTTCTTGAGCCCTTAAAAGTTGTGAATTAAACTGATACTTGTGTTTTTCTCTTATATCCATGTCTGTGTGACCCTATGAGAGGGTTAGATGATTAATAATCCTCAATTTGGGCCCGAAGAAGGAAATAACTTTCAATAGTGGATGAATTAGAGCCACCGTTTCCTTTCATGTGAGGGTATTTTAGCATTGGACCTATCTCATTTTTCAACTCAAGCCCTTAAATGTTCTGATAAAGCAGATGGAAAGTACATATAAATCATATACATTAGGGTAGGGGGCACAAATTTAAGTCAATACTTTTTAGACCCGATGTGGAATTATTCACCCATTTATAAATCAGGTGAAAAGGTAATAATTAATTATTTATTGGATATTTACTTGTATCATCGAAAACAAATACCCCTGAAGAATTCCCACGCATTCCAGTCACACAGATTCCCAATATAATTATGAATAAGAATTCAATGCATGCCAATTACAAGGTGCCGAATGAGCTCTTAATAGGAGTGGATTCCTCCTCAACTCTCTTATGATGGGCACGGTATCCAAATACTTAAAAAAAAAAAAAAAAAAAAATCATGTGACCCCCCACATGGTTACATCTCAGATGGGTCATGACAAGTAAAATCGTGTGCGGCTGACCTGAATTTTGGAGTGCCCTTTTATACTGGTGGGGCGCATCTTTCCAATGAATTGGATGGCATATACAAATAGCATTGCGTCCCACAGAATCCATAGTATTTTATTGGTGGGTGTCTCCATCCCAACCGTTCCCGTCATACGACCCACCTATGCTTTCAATCGGCCTGATTTTTGGGAGTGTGGAGTTGAAGGGGGGACACTAAGCCGAACATCATGGTGGGGCCAACAGACAACATTGCAGCAGAGGAACTCGCCTCGGATTGTCATGGTTGCCGAATCAGTATGATATATAGGCTCTCCCCGATGGGAGCGGATTAGGTGAGACCCAAACCGTTTTGAAAGCTCATTTTAGGGCATGATCCCAAAATTAAGCAGATCCAAATCTTACGTGGACCATACCATAGGAAAGAGTAGTGATCGAATCTCCACCATTAGAAACTTCTTGCAGGTCACCGGCATGATTATTTGCCATCCAACCTGTTGATAAGGTCACAAAGATACGGATGAAGAGACCACACAAATATCAGCTTCATCCAAAACTTCTGTGGCCCACAAGAAGATTTTTTTAAAAAAATTGTCGATTACTATTGTTTCCTGTATTATGGTCCACCTGAGATTTGGATCTGCTTCATTGTTTGGATCGTGAGCTAAAATGAGCTTTCAATGCAGATGGACGGAGTGGACTTAGTCACATACACCACAGTGGGAACTACTGGAAGGGGTCCCACGCACCTCGGTGGATCGGGGGTTTCACCTAATCCGCTCTCATGTATTAACGAAATGGTAAAGAGAAGCACATGGCGAGTCAAGACGCGTTTTACAAAATGCTACCCAAGACGAAGACGCGGTTGTTTGAGACGTTTGGGCGAGGTTTCCTTCCTTCCGTCGCGATTCTACTCTCGCTAGCAACCGACCCTTCTCTTTTCATCCATATTCGCTAATAAAAGCCAACCCGAAAACCCCTCTACTCCTCCATACAACTCACCTACCAAAGCGGCATCTATAGAGAGTGCCGATCATGAAAGCCGAATGAGGTGGGCACAACCGAGCAGACCACATCACCCGTTGACTGGGTACTCGTTATTTCTAACCGGTAGGAACGGCCAGGGCAATGGACGGGTGAACGTGCAGCCCAGCACAAGTCAATGCAGGAAGCTTGTGCGATATCCAAATCGTTCAACTGGAAAGCCCCACCTATTTTTATGCTGTACCCGGATATTAGGTTCATCAATGTTTTCCATACTCGTATAGAAAATGGCTCAAACAAGGCGATGGAGACACGATGGCTGGTCCTTGTGTAAAAGAGGGTTTTTTTTTTTTTCTAATCCTACAAACACTGTTAACTCTTTAAGTAAAATAAATAAATAAATCTAACCACTTTCTTTATTTGATTCAAACCAAATCTTGCTTTATAACTTAATTACAATTTGGAAATGGTTCTCAATTATTTGTACAGACGAGGGACGTTTATGGTATTCCATTAATTTCAAATGAAGGGTTCATTTTCTAAGGGATATAAGTGCATTCATACCCATGATTTGACTCAAAAATCAAGCAACCCTACTCATCAGGATGAATTTCTTTGGAAAATTTTAAACCTTGGGGTTTTTCTCAAAAATTCCGAGAAAGTCTTGCTAAAAATAAAAAGGGTCATTTAGATGTTTAGATGCCAGTAAGTTTTATTAGTTGTAAAGCATTAATGAGTTAGTTACAACTTATAAGTTACAGATTTTCAGCTTTCTTAAAATCCGGAGAAAATGTAATTTCACCTCCTTGTAAACAACTTACACTTGAAACTCACTTTCAAGCATAAATTCTTATGGGAATCCTAATTACTTTTTTTTTTTCCTATACATGCACTCACACTCCAGTGGTTTTTCACCACAATGGGTACTCAAACCCATGACCTCTTGTTGAAACTCCTGCAGTCTATCACTTACGACCTCGGAAAGTAAAGAGTATTTATTATAAATAAATAAATGTTTTTGAATTTATATATATAAAGGCATGCTCGGTGTCAGGAAATTCATTCCCTACGTTGTGTGTTTCCAAATGTTTGGAGTAGCCACTTTCCGTTATGTGGTGGTCCCAGCACCTACATTGACTAATCCCATGAGTAGGCTTAGCAGGATGGACTTCACCTCATCCCATCATCGTCGTCGTCGTCATCATCATCAAAGCCTTACTCCAACTAATTGGGGACGTCACCTCATCAGTAATCTCAAAGCCATTGTAGCAAAAACAGTATTCACAGAATGCCAATATACGATGCCTTTCTCACAGCTCTTCATCACAGTAAAGTTCACTTCAGACTATAAACCAACTAGATTGGATTCATATGGTACAAGAGACTCAGTACAAACTCTGCATCTTCATCCGGATTAATTTTATAGTTTATATAGTACACAAGGAGTCCATTCTGGCATAGTGAATCCATTCTGCTCGAATCACAGAAACATTCCCTCAAGAAACTCCTCAAAATTTTCATCAGCGTCAACCTTCGTGTCATTTGTTGAAGTCAAAACCTTTTGTCCTGCTCATATCAAATCAAACAATGTAAGCCCTCCCCACACAAAAATCACCAAACTTGGAAAAGTTAGAGACCTAGGAATAAAAAAATCTGGAACATGGGCCACAGAAATTTGGGGGGACATCAATCATATAAAGTTGCAAGAAGGTAAGATATCAGAAACAGGCAGCTGGAATCAAGCCGTTCTTATCCGCTTGCAGTTTGGTGCAAAAAAAAAAAGGTGAGAAAATTGGAGCCTACCCAATCATAGTGACAAATCTCATTCTCAGAAATTACTTCCTTTTTTTTTTGAAAGGTAACAAAATTTTATATTTTTACTATTTTTCAAGTTAATATCTTTGATAAAAACACAATATTCTTAAAATCTGCTGAGATTTTGAAAATATCACAACAATATCATTTAGTGTATTTCTCGCAATATTTTTGTGAGATTCCAAATCTCTTAAGATATTTGTCGCACTGCACCCAATGCAGAGGGCTATTTCGACTCTGAATCAAAAGTACAGCAGATTGCTACCGAACCAATTTAGGCAACTTCCAAACAAGTCCTAAATGAATTTACCGTGCCAACAGTCTATTGCTACTTTAACCTGGTTAAAGTCGAAGATTCATTTCACATTGTTTTATATGAAACAACTAGAAATATAAAAACTTTTTAATACTACGAAATCACTCTTTTTCAGCTCCACTTTGTGGATCATCCCATAACCTCAAGCTCCCCAATAGCAGTAGTAACATAACCAGGACTGATCAAGTGCCAACATGTAATGGAGGCAAACGTAGTCATAAGATAAGTAACCGACAAAAAGCTGAAGATGCATATTGGGAGTTCCTTTGTCCAGTGCCTCAGATCTAGGCCATAATGAGAATGTCATGTTAATGCCCTAAAGGGTGTCAGTATGCTGTTTCATCTTAAGAGGGTACAAAATCATGAGTTGCCGATGCCAAAAAATATCCCGATGCGTCAGTCTGTACAATTTGGCCAGTCCGTTGTTGGGACTGTTGATTTGATGGACCTGGCCATGGATGGGGCATGGGGGATGCTGCAACAAACTCCGAGATAGGAAAATCCTAAGCCATCAATCGCTGGTCTACAAATAGACAGTTAACGAAAAATAAAGCAAAAGTTCATAAAGGAGACAGAGATTGGATGGTAGGACAATAAAGAAGGTTTCTGGGGCTTCCGCCACTGAAATGGGGGCCATTAGATCAACAATACGGGTCACCAAATATGGGCCTCAATTGTACAGGCTGAGGGCATCAGTACATAGAAGACATCCTGATGAATTAGGATCCCATAGCTCGTCCAGTATCAAAAAGCCTATTGCAATGAATTGAAAGATGACTAGCTCTATCCAAAGACGTAATCGACACAAAAGAAGAACGAAGAACGTGAAATCCAACGTCCAAATGGACAAAATGGGTTGAAAAAGTATAACAGGTCCATGGGTTTCTCTAATGTTAAAGATAAACTGTGTTTATCTTCACCAGGATTATGTTTCTATATATCAAAACTTCTTGACACAGACTTCCACCTCTTGTTCAAGAGTTAGTTCAATGTTTACACCAGTTAGATGCCCATATTTGTCCAATCAATTGACTTTTTGCAGACTGTTATTTAGTGTCCAAATTTTAGGCAATTGATTGAACAGTAAGGGTGATCCAATCCATGTGCTTTTTTAGCTTTAATCTGTCCAAGGGTTGGCCTATCAATTGACTTTTTGCAGACTGTTATTTAGTGTCCAAATTTTAGGTAATTGATTGAACAGTTAGGGTGATCCAATCCATGTGATTTTTTAGCTTCAATCTGTCCAGGGGTTGGCCTATCAATTGGACAGTCCAGATTTTTTATCCATCTATTATTTTGAGGAATACTGCAAACTGCCAAAGTGTATAATATGCCTCATATCTGCCCCACAACTGGTGCGTGTACATGTGCTCATCATCCTGGACCATTCAACAGATTTCCTACCTCTTGGATGGGCCACTTTCCAAAGATGCCATCAACATAATGACTCTAATTGCCAAGTCTACAGAAAAATTGTATGGACTGTTCTTGATTGGGGGGGGGGGGGGGGGGGGGGGGGAGGGGAAGGTAACAGATTTGGTTGTTAGGATCATCAGTTCGGTGAGATTTTTGGTAATAGACAATCCAAGAGATGGGTACTGAATGGTCAAGGTGGGGGATGTATGCTCATTATTGTGTCCAATGAACTTTTAACATAGTTTCCTCAAGTGATGGATGCTGGATGAACCCCAGATCCATGCAAAAACTTATAGAAAAGAAATCGTGCAAAAGAAATATTTTAGTGGAGAGAGGGAAAACCTTTTCTCCTTTTTTCATTACTTCGGTTGTATTCATCATCTGTGCTCCCATCAGTTGTTCTTTCCCTAAGATAACAAAAGAAGTCAGCATCCACCGAAGAGCAGCCAAAATATAGACACCTCTTAATTCATCTGGAAGAAAGTACACTGCAATAAAAAGGAATTGGGAGGGAGTCCAATTGACACCTCTTTCTTTTGTGCTTCTCTTTCTCTATTTCTTTCTCTCTCTTTTCCAACTGCTCCCTCTCTTTCTTCTTTTTATACATGAGCTTTTCCGCACATCTTCGTGATAAAGGTCATCCATGTGCAATTAAATCAGTGCATGCCGGTGCCACAACAAATGCTCAACTATATTCTCATGAATGATTAAAGCATTTAGTAAATCTATTTTGCAGGTGTAGAGATTATATGGATGATAAATAGATAGTCATTTTAGTGATTCCATGCTAATGTAAGGTTGAGAGAGGTACGCTTGTATTAGTGATGAGGACAATTAACCACTTGCTCTAAAAGCTCGAACTGATAGAGCATGGCAAATTGATCCCTTTATGTCATTAGCCCATGCCCCAAATCCATGGGTTAGGTCATCGGCCGAACCCTCCTTGTGAGCCCCAAATCCATGGGTTCCGCCCCCTCATGGGCCCCAAACCATGGGTTCCGCCTCACACGAGCCACTCGCCTCACACAGGCCCTAAATCCATGGGTTTTGCGGGCTGCCCACCCTGAGTGTGCCCCTGCATCCCACAGGCCACCCCACCCAAGCCCAATGTGGAAATGCCCCTGCATTAATTAGCTAGATCCATCTCATTTAAGCAGGAAATGGAGCGCAAAAAATTCCTCAAATAAAAATTCCTAAAAACTCGGGATTCGTCCCCTTTCGAAATGATCCCTTCAGAGGAAATCCAGATTGTGTTATTCACATACATGTAATAGATGGAATAAAGAATGAAACGAGACCAAAGGAGTTGCCATCAAACACATCCACTACAGTACCTCTGCCTTCTGAAAAATAATGTGACATAGGTAGAACACAAGAGCACTTTTATATAGCTTATTGAAGCACTGTAAAATGGTAATGATTTCAGGAACTTTTAAAGAAACGGGCAGAGAACAATTCAAACTAGTAATTAGTGTTCAATGCCAAAACCGTCACAAGTTGCTTGATACAAAAACCCCAACAGCATTCCATCCATGCCATAATGCAATTTGGAAGGTATGACCAAAGCATGATGCAGAGCAGCTTACCTCTTGCAAGCTACAAGTTTCACGAGAGCCTGTTTGTTTTCTCCTGCTTCTAAGTAAGAGAAGTTCACCTGACAAAAGAGGCAAGGAGATGAACCACATTCTGGCAGGAATTTTTTTTTTGAAAAAAAAAGGCTAATGAATGAAGATGCGAGCAAACAAAAATTAGAAATTACCCAAATACGGTCTTAATGCAAATTACACAGTACAGAGTCCACTATTAGTACTAAGGAAGTGGCTATGGAGAATTAGGATGGAGGACAGAAGACTATGGAAGCAAGTAACTGAAAGGAAATATTGGGTCTGGGTAGGGGGTGGTATAACAGAGAATCATCCCTTAATAAGGAATCGTGTTTAAGGGAAACGGTCTACACGGTGAAGGGGAATTCTCCAAGGCAGTCTTTTTATCAAATTGGTGATGATCCTGCACAAGGTTCCCAGTGGATGCACAATGTGTTCTTGGACAGCTCTATCCATGATTATCTCAGGAGGTCCCTGACAGGGAGGTGTCCCATTGCTACAAGCTGATTGATGATTGGGTGATGTGGACACCAGTATTTTGAAGGAACCCTAATGATGACAAAGTTGTGGAATATATTAGCTTCATGAAAAATTTGAATAGATGGCATCCACAGCCAGGGTTGTGAAGAGTGATGCTTGAAAGTGGAGTTTGGACAAGATGGGGGCATTTTCTAATCTCTATCAATGCACTTTTATTCTCTGATTTTTTAGGGTGATCATAGGGGTATGTGTGCTCCTGTGGCTTAATTACAGAGGGACCCAGGTCCCCTCAGGTGGTTGCATTTGGTTGGTTAGGGAAAGGACAAGGTCCTCAGAGTCAACCACTTGAGTACCAGGAATATGTAAATGTATGCATCATCTGCTTCTGTAATGCAGAATCATAGGACCATTTGTTTATGCACTGTGATTATGCAAGCGGAATATCGGGTAGGTTTTGCACCTTTTGGGACTGCCCAGGTGATGCCCAGGTCAATTCAGGATTTATATAGGCATGGCATTGGCAGGGGTCCATGGGGTAAAAGGAGAAGCAGTCTCTGATGTGTATTTCAAAAGGCAAGAGTGACAGTGGTCAGTTGGGGCAGAGGTATCTCCGGTCTTCAAGGATGAGCTATGAGCAAATCATATAGTCTCAGGGGGATAGATCTTTATTGGTAGGGTGTAATTATATCTCAGTCTCCCCCAATAATGTTTCGTAGCAGGTTTTCTCTTCCTTGATAAAATATGGTTATGATTAAAAAGAAAAGAAAAACACTCCACTATCAGCAGAACCAATGAGTTTCTTGTCCGTAATAGCAGCACATAGCTGAGCATCTCAGCCGATATACCAACCTATCAAAAGTTGGTAAGAATAAGATCCAAATGATATGGCCATGAAAGTGTTCCTTTTCTTTTGGCCTTCTTTTTTATGAATAGTTTTCACAAAAGATTATCCACAAAAGAGTGATTGACCCACAAATAAATAATATATCATAAGGTCTATGCTTTGATTATTATCCAGGAACAAGTTAACCTCCTTCTGGTATGCTACATCACAGTAATGACATCAAGATCATCTGCAGACTCAATATACAAACTCAAGTGTACCATTACTACTATTGCCCAATGAATGAAGTTTCCAGAGTCTCCTTTGATAATCAATCAAGATGGGCCTAGCTTCATGCACCTTAGACACCCACCACCCATGCCTTAAGGCCGCTGCTTCAGCTATGATGGGAATCAACCTCTTGAACGGGATGCTACAGCAAAGTAGCATGCAATTGATTTATTCAAAATACTGCACTTGGATTACCATGACGAAAGCAATGGAAATTAAGCTTGATTATACTTCACAAAAAACAGCTCGAAGAAACCTTACCTGTCAATGGTTCGTTTCTTCTCTAAGCAATAATAATTTCACGCAGATAGAAGTCTAAGGTTCCACCACTAACGTAGAACTTAGTAAATTTTTTTTTATTTTTTTGAAAGGTAGAACTCAGTAGATTAATCAGCCACAAATACCAAATAGTGAAGAATCGAGAAGTTTATGTGCTCATCTGATAACTTTATCAAGATGAGGTGAGGGCCGTTTAGAGCGAACAATTAAGATTTTGATGGGTGGAAAAGATGGTTCCAAGTTTCATATTTGAGCATCCTAACCTCATCTCATATTTGCACGTTCTCTCAGTTTTTCCTTAATCTGCAATAACTCTAGTGCTAAGACTTCAATGGCATAGTTGCATGTGATATCTACAACAATTCCTCCAAAAGCTGATGCTCGAGCTTCATCCCTAAAGAAGCTGCTTCCACCAGCACTGTTTTTTCGTGATGAAATTCCTAGAAAATGCTTGAACCTCTTACAAAATTTCAAAATATGAAGATTTTGGGGCCTTATTTTCAAATTGCCACAAGGGCATTGCGAAGCACCATCAGCACACATGCGGGCAGTATGGTGGTTTGGACTCGGGTAGGAGCAAAACTCCGAAGTCTTTCCCATAGCCACTATTCAGATTCTTTTGAAAAAGTTGTCCAAACAAAAATATTTCTAAGAGCAAAAGGTTCATTTTTAAAAGTTTTTAAGATTGATCAAAAATCTTTGAAAATCAGCCCCCACAGTCCTCAAATGTTGAAAGTTTTGAACAGAACAAGCGTGATAACCAAAACAGGACCTATGATAACAAAAATATGGAACACATGCATTTAGAGCTGATATTTTAAGTATCGGATGCATCGTCGAAATAGCCGAAGATAACCCAATAAAGCATAATTAATGCAAAGGTAAGTACAGATGTATGTGGCATCCTTTAGTTACAAGTGAACCAGGATCCACAGGCACAGGTAACACAACCAAGCAATCTGATAAATACAAAGCATATCTTAAAACACGTGCTCTCTTTAGATGCTGCAAGCAATGGAATCCACCTTCCTGGAGATGGAATTTCAAATTGGGAAAGATTCTCCTCAACCCCTAGATGAAACCAAGCAATGTTGTGGCAAACACATCTCGTGCTAATATCATTTAGTTGCTCCTCCTTTCAAGAACTAAATTTGCCTATGATGTACAGATCCTTCCAAAATGAAAATATATGAGAGAGATACCAGTTAACTTTGCTATTCAGACCAGATAACCATGTATTTCATTATTGGTAAAAGTAAAGTGTTAATGAACAGATCAATAAAGAGATTAGTACTACAAAACATGCCTCATAACTCGCTAATCCATCTTGCTCACTGCATTGTTTATTGCCACATATGAACTGCCCTGTTGAAGAAGGGATATCGAGTCAGTCCAGTCATGTGATTGGCAACACATCCTTTAAGAGCTAACCAGGAAAAGGAAGTGGTACCGAAGAGATTCTAGTAAATGTAATTGTAAGGTGTTAGGCTCTCTCTAGATAGGGAAACAAATGCCAAAAAAAAGAGTCCCCAGATAAAAGAAAACAGGTTATTTCAGTAATCCATGCATGAGAAAATGAAGAATTCAAAAGGACAGCTACCGTGATTAGGGAATACCTATATAAGATATCAGGAAAAAGAATCAACAATCCACACAGGTTACAAATACAAACTTAGATAACTGTAAACCCAAGTATTATAGAATCTATTACAAAGTTGTTTATTGAGGTACTGCATACAAGTAATCCGAAAAACCACAAACAGAACATATGATAACCAGAAAATTAACACTAGAGGATATCTAACTGGCTGCGCTTCTCCAAGATACCCGAGAAGTTTAACAAATTTTGAGGTGTGATAATTTCAATGTCTGAGCTGTTGATTTTCTTAACAGGTCACAAACATGAGTGTCGAATATTCTATTGCCATATAAGGGTAGTTTCGGTGCATTGAAAACTGTAGATATTTCATGGATAGGGTTGTTAAGTACATTAGAAAAGTTGGTTGCTTGGCCAGTAGCAAGATGTAGTACTTTTGTGGTTGAGCCAAGAGGTGGGTCCGGGCTGGGTCAGGGTCAACCAGAGCCTGACCCTGTTACTAATCGGGCCTAAAATTCTGGCTCAGCCCAACCCATTTAGTGATGGGCCATTGACTTCAGGCCCAGGCCTGCCCATTAATATCATAAACGGGTTTGTTTTCAGGCCATGCTCAGGCCTCAATAGAAATTTTGTGACATCTTTTGTCAGAAAGCCTGTCGCGTATTTGGACCAGGAGGTGAACTTCGAAAGAACAGTCCTGCTCCTTGCGCAGTCAAATTAGGAAGCTTAGGTCTCATAAGTTGATTAATCGTAGGACTTGGATAGCTTTAGGAGAAGTTTCTTTAGCCTTCTGAAGGAGAAAACTAAGTTGTCGTTCAGCAATTTCAGAAGAAGGAAAAAAAAAGAAGAAGAAGAAGAAGCTGTTTGTGTTGGTTTTAATTTTTGGGAATATTTTATCACCATATCAACTTAGAACCATTACTAGTTCCATTTCATATTTTTAGTATAGACGTCATACTTTTCAAAATAAATAAATAGAATTTTGGATAGGTAGCCAAAAAGAACATAGAGAACGCAAGAAAGAAAGAAAAATAATAATAAATTGCTCACCTTTCCCAGATATGACTTCCTTTTCCGTCCTCCATCTTAGGCCAATCTGTGGAGAAACCCATCACTAAAGAAACAATTCCACTCTAACTGCAGTATTTTTTTTAAAATATTGGTATGGCAGTAAGATTTATATTACACATTTAGTAAAAGAAATAGCCCAAGATGGAACGCTATCATGATTCATGAAAGTAATTGCAACCAAGCATAATGAACCAGTTATACTTCCTATGGCAACGGCTACACAACAATCTTGCAAAAAAGGAAAAGAAGAAGGGAAAAAAAAAAGTCATCTCCCAAGAGCAATGCATACCTAAGTATAAAACAACGTCCTGAAAAAAAATAAAAGAAATATGACCCAGAATGCGAGGGCTATATTATTATCAACAGATAAAAATATTGGAACTTGACATATGCACCCCCATCCCCATTGACAGATGCACTCTTTTTTTCTTTTTCTGATGATACACTTGAACAACTTTGTGGGCTGCTGGATTGATAAACATAGAAAGAGGGGGGTGTGCATCAAAATGGATGGGTGTATATAGTCACTCCCATAATATCTAAAGTGATCAATTTTACATGCATATCCAAAAATGTAAGAAATGCAAAAGTGTATTGTGGCCAGATCGATGACCTCAAAGGAGTCAATAATTAATTTTAAGTATGGGTGTATTGGAGAAATATGCTTGGGTTTAAACAATACAAATTGTTGACAGCATTGCAAAGTTATTGGCATCTCTTCTAATGGATGATGACACGGAAAGCATGTTACAAGATGTGGAGGTAACGGTCAAAACTAATGAAGCAAGTTTGTCGACTGCCACATTCCCAACTTCTTGATACAGGGAACCGCTTGGGTTATCTAGAGGAGCATGCGGTAAGCACACTCACAACGCTTTTGTCAATGAGTTTAACCACCCAAGAGTTAGCGTGGCTAGTTGGAAGGAAAGAGAGAGCATAAAAGATAGTGAGTGAAGGTAAGGAGACTTTACTTCTCAAGAGCTAAAATGCTTGCAATTTCTGAGGTGTCTCCCAAATTAGGGGTCACATACTAGGTAATTTACATCAATAGTTAAGATGAAGCCATGTGGCATTCATCCAATTGTCAAGAACATTCATGAGTTCTTCTAGCCCACCCTACAAGCCTCTCACCATGTTCAAGCCTCACATGTACAAAAAGAGCCAAAAAAGGGCGAAGTCCATGGAATACTCCCTACATTTGTGACAATTCACCCTACCTATTATGTTTTTTTTTTTTTTTTTGAAAGATGAAAGGATATCCATTAAAAGAAAGGAAGAACAAAAGAGAGGCCACTGAGAAAGCAGGCCTCAGATTACACGCCTAAAAAGAAGAAATCAAAACCCGACAGGTCCTTGACATTCGAAGCCCAAGCTATGATGAGACGTTTGGCCAATGTCGCCACCGTCCCAGCCGAATTGGATAAATTCCTGAAACATCTGTTGTTTGTTTCGCTCCAAACTGACCACCAGACAGCAAGGACCGCCATCCTCCAGATGATGGTCTTAGTCTTACCAAAATGCATCCCGTGCCAAGTAAAGAGGAATTGGTTAACCTCTCCCAGAGAACACCAAGATAAATTGAAGTTGATGAAGACGTCGGCCCAGATGGAATGGACAAAATGGCAGTGAAGCAGAAGGTGATCAATAAATTCTTCAGAGCGCAAACAGCAAAGACAGATATTGGGGAGGATCATTCCTTTCTTCTTGAGGTTGTCTATAGTTAGAATTTTCTTTTTCCTTGCCAGCCAACCAAACGCCAAAATTTTCGAGCGGGGGGGGGGGGGGGGGGGGTTGTATTTCCATATGAAAGAGAAATTGTAATTCGGGTTTGTGTCCTTCTTGTGCAAGTAATTGTAGAGGAAGCGAACTGAAAAAAGGGACGACTTATCCGGTTTCCAATAGAGTTCATCTTCGGAGGATAGAGAAGGATTTGTAGAATAGAGACATTCCAGCAGCCCTGTGTAATCCGAGATTTCCCAATCTTCGGGTCTTCTTCTGCAAGACACGTTCCAAACAATATTCCCCCAGTTTCGTACAGAAAATCAGCAACATAAGCATTTTTGGACGTGGCGATCTGATAGGAAAGAGGGAACCTGTGTTTAAGCTTCTAATTCTCGATCCAAATATCATCCCAAAATTTGATTTTAGCATCGTTGCCAAGCAGGAAGCCAATATTCGGGATAACATCCCTTTTCATTTTCATAATTTAATGCCATATATGAGAGACTTTATGAGCCGGTAAATCTTTCACCATCCAGCCGTCGGAAAGGGTGCCGTATTTACCCTTGATAATTGTACGCCATAGACTGCCTTCTTCGATCTCGAACCTCCAAATCCACTTCCCTAGAAGGGCCTTGTTCATGTCTTTGAGATCTTTTATCCCCGCTCCCCCATTCGACAGCTATAAACAGACCTCCAGCCATTTCAGGAGATGAAATTTCTTGCCAATTTCCTTGCCTCGCCATAAAAAATCCCTTCACATTTTGTCGATCGACTTCCTCACCGTAGTCGGACATTTCAGAAGAGACATGAAATAAATTGGCAGATTTGAAAGAGCAGCTTTGATTAGCGTGAGACGACCACTTAAAGACAAGTATCGAATCTTCCATCTTGATAAAAACGAGTGAAATCTCCCAATGACTTTGTCCCAAGAAGAGATAGGAGGTTTTCCGACGCACAACGGTAAGCCTACGAAGGAGGACGGCAGAGAATCAGCAGTACAGCCCAGGGATTGAGCAAGGTGTTCAACCTCCTCAATCCCCATGTTGATCCCGAAAATCTTGGACTTTGCCATGTTCACGTTCAGGCCGGAGATAGCTTGAAAGCAACGGATAGTGATACCCAAATTGATCACCTTCTCAATTGAAGCTTCTGAAAAAATGAGTAAGTCATCCGCATATTGGATGTGCGTGATTGGGCGAGACAGTCCACTGATTTCGATTCTGCCAAGAAGGCCCTCCTCTTGCCCCTTGGAAATCATTCTGGAGAAGGCTTCGCCCACCAAGAGGAATAAGAAGAGGGAAGGAGGATCACCTTGCCTTAGACTTCTGTTGCTTTTGAAGAAGCCCTTAGGAGACCCATTTAATAAGATAGAAAAAATGCTTGATCCAGTGCATACGCGCATCCAAGCTCTCCATTTGTCCCCGAACCCCATACACTTTAACAAGTATTGTGGGAAGTCCCAATCAACGTGGTCGTAAATTTTTTCGATATCTAATTTGCAGGTGATATACTTCCGACCCGATCTAGCACTAGCATCCAAGAGCTCATTGGCACATAAGGCTGCATCTGCTATCTACCTACCTGCAATGAAAGCACATTGATTTTGTGAGATGAGATTCCCAATGACCTTAGCTAGACGTGAAGCTAGCACCTTTGCCAGAATCTTGTAGGGACCACCTAGCAAACTAATAGGCCGAAAGGCTTTTGGAGATGTAGAACCTGACAGCTTCAGGATCAAAGCAATAAAGGTTGCCCCCATTGTGTTAGAGATCCTCCCATTTTTATGGAATTCCTGAAAGAATTGTAAAACATCCGCTTTCATCACCTCTTAAAAATGAGCATAGAAAGCAATCGGGAAGCCATCCGGGTCTAGAGCCTTGTTAGCCCCAAGGGAGTCAACAGCCTGTTTGATCTCTTCTTCCGAAAAAGGAACTTCAAGAGATGATGCCTCCGCCTCCGGGAGAGCATTGAATTGGATACTGTCAAGAGTAGGTCTACGCCAATGTTTATCGTTGAGAAGAGAGTGGAAGTATGAAATCATAGCACCGGAAATTTCATCCTTATCCTCTAATCGAATCCCATTTACCAAGATGTTGTTGATTCTATTATTAGACGCATGCCAATTAGCCATCTTGTGAAAAAAACGAGTATTTCAATCACCTTCCTTCAACCAATGCAAACGAGCCTTTTATTTCCAAGAAATTTCTTTTTGAAGGATTTTATCAGCGATTTCTTGGATCAGTTGCACCCTCTTGGCCTACGAATCGGGAAAAAACCTGTCAGATTCCATCTGCGCGTCTAAGGCTGACAAATCCGCCAGCAACTTATCCGTATCGTGTGCTTTATTTTGGTGTTCGCACCGGTTCCACTCTTTTAGCTCTTTCTTCAATAATTTCGGCTTGGCAGACAACTTGAAGTCAGCGAAACCATTTACCTGAAAACCTTCCCACCAGTCAGAGATCTTGCGGGCGAAACCTTTGATTTTAAGCCAAGATAAATCAAAATGAAATGGTTTAGGCCCCCAATTATGCTCGGATACATCAAGGATAATAGGACTATGATCGGATGTGGTCCTGAGAAGCACAACTTGAGAGGTTAAAGGGAACTGATCAATCCATTCGGTTGAGAGTAAAAACCTGTCCAGCCTACACATTGTAGGGGATTCTCTCCCATTAGACCAGGTGAATCTTTCCCCAAGAAGGGGTAAATCCACGGGCTCCTCTTCTTCGATCCAATCAGAGAAAGCCTTCATGGCTGAGGTAGACGATCTGCCATCCGATTTTTCCTGAATATTCCTGATGACATTGAAGTCCCCTAGTATGCAACACGCACCCTCGAAATTCTGCTTGGAGCATGATAGCGCTTCTCAGAAAGAGTTCCTATCCTCATCCTGAAAAGGCCCATAGACAAAGGAAAATTGACAAGAGAAGCCAGAATTTATGTGCTGAAAGATAACTGAAACAGAATAGGTACCAGTCCAACTGTTAAGGGTCTGCCAAATTGACGACCTCCAAGCTACTAGAAGCCCTCCTATTGTGCCTGTAGAATCTTTTGCCACCCAGTTCACATCAGAGGCCCGCCAGAGAGTGCCCATCAGCCTGTCGTCGAAACTAGAACACTTGGTTTCCTAGAAGCAGATGATATCCGGATTGTATTTCTCGCAAGTGTCCTTGATGATACTTCTTTTTCGTTTGGACCCCACCCCCCGCACATTCCAAGAAATCAGCCTCGTTTGGAAATCAAACTTCCCCGTGTGCCCTGTGTGGGGACCCTCTTAGGAGTGAGAGGGTAACCTTGCCCAATTAATAAACTCTGCAATTCCCTGTTGCTGCGATTGCCGTGAACATTCCGGTTGGAGCTTGGCGTTGATCTTCGATCCTTTGGTGATTTCTGTTCTACGAGGGGTCTTCAAGTAGCCTCAACACATTGGAATAAAGCTATAAAATCCTCCGGCCAGTCTCCAAAAGATAGCCCTAAAGTTCTGCCCACGTGTCCCATAGCGTCTTTAATCCATTTTTTGTTCGGGATCTTCTCTATTAGTTCTACACTTATAGGCCCTTTCATCTGCTGGGGAATGTCTTCCACAGTGATCGAAACAGCTCCCCCTTTGGTTTGTAGCGGTTGCGCCTATAGCACCTCTAAATCTGGATGTTCTTGGAAGAGGTCAAGGAGCCCGTGATTAGACCAGTGACTGACTGAGGCTGTGGGAGGAGTTGACAATTGGGATGGCGGATTTTTAGATTGGAAGGATCCGTAATCATTTTCGGAATGGTCAGGTCCCAAATTCGTCTTCCTCTAGCTGGAGTGGGGCGGTGGGAGGAGATACTCCAGTTGATGTTGAGCTTCATAGCAGAGCGAGACTTCAAGAGGTGTTGGATGAAGGATGAGCGCGTCTGAGGGGATAGGAGAGGAAAGGATGTAGGTTGTATCTGTAGCCTGTTTAGGTATAACGGGGAAATTAAGGTTGAAAGAAGTTGGGTTTGTATCACTAGACCTGCTTCCCCACAGACTCGAGAGACGATTGAAAGAACCCGAGGAGACCGACGTACCCGAACGACGACAACCCGACCGAGCTTGACTAGCGGGTACGGGTCCTCTACCCGAATTGATATGTCGGGCTTCTACCGTTTTGCAAATCGAAGTCGACACATCTTCCAATGACTGATTGCCACGCATTTCTATTTCGGCTTCACGATTGAACGATGGACGGTTGAGAAAGGCGTCGGTAACCGCATCTGTCATGGGTGCCACTCAAGGTAAAGAGACGGTGCCACCTAGCGCGCGTATGTTGCTGCTGGGGGGATGAACGGAGTGAGGGGCTCCACGTATCTGACGAGGGGACATATTACGGACCGAAGGAATTAAGTCCATGTCTGCTGACGTTGTTGCTGCCGTTGGAATCAGTAGTCGACGGAAGCACTGAGGAGAAGTTCGTCCTTGCTCCGCACCGGGACGATGAACAGAATCGGACGGTGGTTCTCTTGCACGTCATAGGTCACCCCATCTCGGATAATGGGACTGATTGTCTTTGAGCTGAATCGGTAGGAGAATCTCTCTGTCGTCAACCAAAACCTTGAGTTGAGACAGAAGGGAATCGCCTTTCTTCCTCCTGATTCTCTGCCTTGCAACCGCCATTTCCTCTCTGAGCTTCGTTTTTTGATCTAGTTCTATCAACTGCCCTAATTCTTTCGCTGCGGTAATGAAAAATTCATCATATCGTAGTTCTAAGGGAATCCCCCAAATGTGAATCCATGCCTCCTCATGCCCGAATAGGGAATACTCATCCCAGCTAACAACGGAACGAACCGGGCCATCGTTGTGTAAAGCCCCAGCCATTCGGAGAATGTCCGGGTTCAGACCCGGAGTGAGCCTGACCCACAACTCGTTATACCCTATTGGTTTGATAGAGAACTGGGCGGCTCTGATTCTGCAAACACTGCGCACCCACTCCTTGACCTAAGATAATGGCGTCCCTTCTCTCGTTCTGATGACCACCGAATCCTGTAGTTCCTTCTTAGATTGAGCTATCCGCTTGGAACTGATGTTGATCGTGTATGGTTCCTTATGGTTAGCTGGATCCTTCATCCATTGTCTTGTTTTCCCAGAATCAGTCTGGGCATTTGGCATGTTGCTTCCTTGAGTGTGCTTCACAAGCGCATCCCAGTATGATGTTGAGGGTGGCTGTATGTTAGCTGGGATCGGCACTGCCTAGGAGAGCGATCTATCAGGCCTAGCACCCTTACTTCCTTTCCTCTCCGGACCGAATCTGGCGCGCTGTACAAGCAGTTTTTCGCCTCTGAAGCTTTGTCTGTGTAGCATCCAGACCACACGAGATAGCTCCTCCTCCAAGCCCATCCTGATTAGGGCGAATCCCCTGTATTGGCCAGTTGTTTTGTCTCTGGGCAGTATCACATCCATTACTGCCCCTGCACGTCCGAAAACCCTTTCAAATTTTAAAGGAAACCAGCAAGTTGGATATCCCTTGACGAAAAGGGTTGGGAAGGAGTCGTAACGGTTACTTCTCCTTCCGCGATCTTGTTTTCTCCTGTCTACCTTTACCCATTCTCCCTGCTTCTTTTCCTTTAGGATTTCTATTTCATTTTCAACGAGTCCTCCCATCGGGTAAGGAAGGACCGTGCTTTTGTCGAGTTCCTTGGCTTGTCGGTCGTCTTCCATGATTTTCGTCATTGGCATTTCCGTCATTGGCGTCGCGTTTCTGTCATCGGCGATTCCGTCTCTCTCTTGACTTTAAAGAAATCTATCCCCCTATTATGTTAACAGGCTCATCGAACCTACATGGCTACATCAATGAACCTCTATATCCGGTCTTCAAATTGACAAAGAATATCAACACATTAATAACTTGCTTTGCTTTTGGTAGTTCCTTCTATTCCACTAAGTGCTTTGTATCTGTAGGAACTCCACACCCGCTTCAATACACCTAGTGTTGGTTGGGTTTTCCAACTTCAAAACATAGGCATGGAAGACTAGGTAGATCTTCAATCCAGTAGGAAGCTGAAGTTGGTAGGATATATTGCCTACCTTCCTCATGATGGGGAAAGGTCCTCCATAGCACCATACAAAACTCTAGTGCACTTTGTGAAATATTTTAAATTGATGGGTAGTACCTGCACCATCACCTTACGCCTTGTACTTCAACAGGTCCCGTCTTTGCATCTATCCGCTTCATGTGCATAGCAACTTTCTATAGGTATTCTTGGCGATGTTGGTCCTCTTTTGCCACTCCTTGGAAAAATGGTACACCATTGGCTCTTCCCTGCATAGCCCGTCACCATAATGTGTTAAGGGGCTGTTGAAAGTTCGAAAGGGCTATGACCAAACACCTCACTCCACTACAAGTCATAAAAAAACTGGGCCACATCCAGAAGTAGGAACAATCCTCTTAGTTGGCAATCACAAACTATCGTAGACATTCCTCTAGCAATGCATCAGTTCCATTGGTCTGCTCATCCATATGACAATGAAAGCTCATGAGAAGTGTAGTTGTGACCCGAACAACTTGAATGCTTCCGTCCAAAACTAGACCAGGACCCTAGGATCCATGTAGTTCATGATGTCTTCAGGTAAACCGTATACCTCAGTACTTCTCCACATTCTTGACAGACCAGTCATGCTGCTTCCTCTACTATGCAATTAGTTGGACTCAAGCAAACCAACCTAAGATAAGGTCTCACTAGCACCCGTAAGGGCTCCGCCAAGCCTCCTTGCTTTGTATGTCCAACCTTGTCTTACTAGTACATGAAGCAAGTCAACACATAGCCATTTACATTATCCTTCAAGTTTAGTTAACGTATTGCTTCAAGGCGGGCCAACATCCAATTAGTTGCACAATCCTTCTAATCGGGTGTCGCTCCCCATGTTTCTCAAAAAGTGCGATAAATTACCCGATACAAACAATATATCCCATGAGATAACTGATACGTATCTATATCCCAAGGGTGCAACGTGATACCGCTATTTCAAATGCTGAGTACACCACAAAGCAACGCAAGCGAGGGTAGATTATCTTGTAAATGATACAATACCAGCTATATCGGCTGGTATCAAATAATACAAGCCTATATAGTGGTCGGAATTTTTTTTAATTTTTTTTAATTTTATTTTGCACAAAAAAAAAAAAAACTGAGAAAATAGGAGAAATGTAAAACACCATAATCTATATTTTTGGTGTTTATAACATGTATTCACCAGTGTATCAAACCATTGTTGCTAAGAATGTTGTTTGTCGACTTGAACTGCTGAAAGTCAATGAAATGGCCCTAATCAAAGACAAATCAAGTATGACAAGGTCGTCTGGGGCCCATTACATTGAAATACAATAAAAAGAAGATGAAAATTGGGGGGGGGGGGGGGTTATTGGAGTGACAGGTTACCCCTTCCAATATTTCTCAAAATGGTCTATTCCACTCGATCTTCTTTTCTTTCTTTTTTTTGCAAAATAAGACTAGTTCTAGTTTTAATGAATTTCTAAGCTTCCTCCATGGTTGGAATAAAAAAAGGGATGGAAAAGAGAGAGAGAGAGAGAGAGAGAGAGAGAGAGAGAAATTTTGAAAATGAAAAATTCGAAAGACAGCCTTTATGGCATGTACCAATCCGTATCAATGCAGATCTTGTCCTCACCAACCTGTATTGGCTTATCTAGCATTTTTTTTCCAACCGTCAATACAATTGAGATGTGGTCACAATATTTAGTTGATTTAAAAAGCCATGGCCAAAAGGCATTACCAAGAACTCGAACACTCCATATCTTATGACGCACATTGTCTTTGGCTGATCACCTTTAGCAAATTGCACTCGATATCATACGACCTTAGATCCATCTTGGAGAAGTAGCGTGCTTCACTTATTTGGCCATGAGGAGAATATTTAGGGGATTTGTGTCATAATATTCTGTGTATGGTATCAAACAACATGCTTCTGTATGGAGAACTCAAGATAAATATTTTGAAGATTCATGTAATGTGTTATATAAGGGAATACTACATGAAAACCAAGAAATTCCACGTATTTCGACCAATTCAAGGTGAAAATTGGGGTTGCTCCCTTAGCAATACATGGAGAATTCATATTCACATTTAGAGTGCTCGCAATACATAGAGAATTCATACTCACATTTAGGGTGCTTATTCATTTATCAACACCATTAATGGTTCGAACCTTTTGGCATGAAGCCAATTAATATTACAACTACTCTTGAAAAGAACAAAAACAAAGAGCAAGAACCATCCTCAATGAGACAAGCCATAGCAATTGGGTGTGGAAGTATTGTCGATAGAATGTCAAGAGCATCAGAGTAATGCCTTAAAATTGTACTGAAGTAGTTAGATCAGGTTATAAACCCACTTATGACAAGTGACATGTACCTTGCCGCTTTTGTACTTTGACATGTCAGCAATGCAATATCTGCAACATGTTAAGGCCAGCAACTAGGAAGAACATGCGTTCTATTTGAAATTATGTGAGGAACTTGTTTCAGCTAGAGAGCCAGTGGGCATAGTAGTAAGCAAAGTGACAAATCTTGTCTTCAACAGTTTCTCAACCCAGGAATTTCTCAAGAGCATTTCAAAATTTAGGGTTTTCTCAAAATATATTTGGGAACTCTTGTGGAAATAAAATTGACTTTTTAAATAAGAAGGGAAAATAGAAAAATTTAATTTAGCAATAAAACATAAGAAAAAAAAATATCATCAGAAAATATTGTGCTAGTTTTTTTTTTTTAATAATAAATTGATATTTTCCTAATGTTCTCTTTGGAATTTGGATGCATAGCAAAAATATAACAATATTTTCAAAGAACCTTCGGCATTTGCCAAACTGGTGGTAAGCAGTCTCAAGTATCACAAGACTTCAAAGTTCAAGAACCTCAATTTATAAAATAAAATAAAAATTTAAAATTAAAAAAAAAAAAGAAAAAAGAAAAAAGAAAAAAACTCATGAGTCTCAAAGCATAAGACAGAATGAAAACTAGAAAGAAGGAATGTGGGTTGAGAGGAACTAACAACGCATCTGCAAAACAAAGATTTGAGTTATTTCCAGGCATGATTACATGAGCGATTTAAATAAAAATAAAATCTTTTATGAAAACTCAAGGAACTGTATGGTAGACACCTAAAATTAGTTCATCTCATTTTTAATTAACAGTAATTATGTATTAGAGAAATCAAGATCTCTAATACATTATTATTGTTAACTAAAATGAGATGAACTCATTTTTAGGGGTCTACCAGCAATAGCCTAAGAGTTAACTGAATGAAATCGTATAACAATATGATGTCTAGATACCAAACCAAGAATAACTTTAAGAAAGCCATGCAACATCGCTGGGCAAGGGATACTCTTTGAAAAGCTTGTCATAATAACGCTTCACCAACCTTTGCTCCCAAGACGGGTTCATATCATCTTCCTCAGAACGGATGAACCTTTTTAGAGGAATAACTTAATTACCATATTAACTAAAGTCAAAATATTGGTCAAAGAAAAGTGAAGTTTCTATAGAAGTTTATAAACCAAAAACAAAGACTAATCCATTTTATCCAACAAGATATCTAAAACCATGTTAATCATGCATTGCAAAAAAAGGTTGTACATAAACAAATGATCACACCTGTAACCTTCTCTAAGAGTGTCTTGATCAGTTTTAACAGGCAATACACAATGTGTATTTCTTGCCTTGCCATAGAAATCCACTGTGAAATAAACAAAAGAAAGTGAAACAATTTCCAAGTTACAAATGATATCATATAAAACCCCAATTAGTTGGGATAAGAGCTAGATGATGATAATGATGAAATGATGTCACATAAAACCTTTGATATAAATTAAAGAAGAAGAAGAAGAAAAAGAAAGAAGAAAGAAGTTATGAATTATCTATATTAGATGACATTTTTTTAACAAAGATGACATTTTTTAACAAAGATGACATTTTTTAAATATTCATCTTCCCTAGAAGCCTAGAACCAATGTTATAAAAACCAGAACAGACCAGATTACACACATAAACCTGAAAAGAAGCTGAGCTCTCTCTGGTTTGGCAACTCAAACTATTTAAGATCTAAACACTGTTCAAATACAGCTGTACTGGTCCGAACTGGTGGTTGTACCAGTTTGCACCAGTGGTCTAAAAAAGAACTGTATTATTTTATGAAAGACATGATGTCACAGTTCAAACCAGCAGTTGAAGTGGTCTGGTCCAAAATTAGCATCTTCACCAGTTCAGCCTTCTGAACAGATTTTAAAATTTTTTCAGGAACTAACGAATGTAGGTTTCAAGAAGAAAAAAATTAAGATTTTGACATTAAGAGGAGGACAAACTGGCAATAATAAAGTTCAAACAGAATATGACTAATCTAAAAGAGAAAGCAATTCCGATGATGCAAAATAATCTGCGAATAAAATAATATATATACATTCGTACGCCAACTAAATCTGGTTTTGATGTGGCAGTTTTAGAGAGTGAATTAAGGCCTACGGAGAGGGGGGGAAACATGCGATTGAAGCAGAAAAGAAAGATCTATATGATTCGATATCAGATTTTCTAACCCAAAGCTCATACTCAAAATTGCTAAATGAAAACTTTTAGTATCTTGGAAGATGGTTGTGATATTATGCAGCCCTATACATAAATGGTCATAAAATCTATTATGTAATCATGCAGAAGACGCGCAAATAATAATATCAGAAGATGAGAACTTAGGATTTCCCTCTCTAGAAGAACTGAATCAAATACCTTTTGAGACCATTTGCAATTGGGACTTGGGAGCTAATCGACTGCCCTAGGAGGCATGCATTTCCACAGCTCTCAGACCATTTTCCAGGCACATGACACCTGTGTATATTGATCGGGACCAGACGTTCCATGAGCTCGACCATTGATTGACAACTAATTGGAATTGCTTTGAGTGGACTATCATATCCATCTAATAAATCGACTTCTCACCAACTGTGAGTCATTGATAACTTTTGTCTTTTAGCATCCATCTGTTTGCCACAGATTAAAAGGTTATGAATTATGATTGTCCAAACAATGTAATGCTTGCACTATGGCCCATTCACTATCTGACCTATAAATAAACAGTTTCACTCTAGTCCAAATGTGCCACATGTGCAACAATGACATGTTGGCACTATACATCCAATGCCCCCGGAGGCAATGGATCTGGTCCCTTCCCAATTTCCAACCGTTTGGGGTTGCATAGCATTCGGGACCTTACAAGTTAATCCGAAGCGATCACTTCAATGTCTAGTGATTAGTCATGAGAAGGACACATGTTATAACGTGCATCATGTGATGCCAACACATATCTCGATAACTATTATATATACAGGTCAATAATCACCTTAAGCATAGAAATTATTTATGCCCAAATCACGGTTGAGTCATTTACAGAAGTTTGTCAATTATTGCCAAAAAAAAATTTCCAAAGCATGGTCATAACTTGGATTATTTTTTGAAAAGTAACATAAATTGTATTAAAGACAAAAAGACGAGACAAAAACTGTACAAAGAGAGGGCAGCCACCCTACTAATTACAAGATAGAAGAAAAATCTAAATCCCTGTTAAAGATTGAGGCCCATTCAATAACCAGACCCTTCACTTTCAACACTACACTCCCCACAGAGTGGCTCATGTTCCTGATTCATCTCCCATTCCTCTCTTCCCAGACGGCCCAAAACCCGACCAAGAGACAGAAATGCCAGAGGATTCTTAACTCCTCTTTGAGTTGCACCCCATGCCAAGACAATAAAAATAATTCAATGGAATTAGGGCTGACCCAGTTGACCTGGAACATCGAAAGGATGGCATTCCACACCAAGGATGCTGCCGGACACTGAATAAATAGGTGGGTAACCGTTTCTGATACAGCCATGAACATAAGACACACATTTGGGAGATTCATAAACGTATTGCAGATAATTAATTGTTAATGCAGATTAGAAGGTTGCCCGCTTTTCTTTCAAATAGTTTTATCGCATAGGCAACAATGTATGAATATGGCTTGTATCCAAAGATATTTACTAATGTTGAAAAAATTAAATGATTAATTGATTACAAGATTGAAGTACATTAATCATGTGAATCCAAATTACATTAGATCCATATTGCAAGAAACTTCTCTCCCCTCTTTAAGTTTCACAAAATCAGCTTTTTCTGCTATAGATGAGCAACTGTGCAATTCATGAGTCTTGGCCTACTAAAACCAAAACAACAAACATCCAATTTCCTTTATTCAAAACAAAGTGAATTAATCTTTAGTTAAAATCGTTGCAATTATGCTTCTTTCTTTAAGATTTCCTGGAACTTATACTCTAAGGCTATACTATAGCAACTACAGATAGCAATGGATATCTGTTTGCCCCTTTACCCGACATATCCAACCCGAGAAAATTGGATAAGGATATGAGATTTTTTACCCGATTCAAAAAATTCTACCCAATTACCTGAATATCCATTATCCAACTTCGATGTAGGTCGGTTACGGATATTACCTTAACCTTATATGCCTACCCAATTACTGAAGGCATTTTCATAATTTACTCAACTAATAAAAATTTTAACTAAAATATTAAAAACTAAGATATGATGATTTATTAAATTATATGGTGTTAATTCACATTGACAAGGTTGAAAAGTTTAATATAGTGATCATTGTTGTTAAGTTAATTTATCTTTCGTCAAAGTTGATAAGTTCTTGTTTAAATGCTTTAGGAATTGTGGCTTCATATTAGGTAATTATGTTACACAAATTTGTTTTTTTAAGGTATTTTCCGTGCTTTAAATAACAGTAGCGTGATGCTTAGCGTTCAGCCCTCTATAGCGTGTAGCATAAATACATTGCATGTAGCGTAAGCTACACGATACTTTTATTTTTTAATTTAAAAATAGGGCGAATATAATAAGTAATGGAAAAAAATGAAAAAAAAAAAAAAAAAAATTTGCCTAAAAGATGATTTATTTTATCAGTTATAAGCATGTTCAAACCAGTTATTAGTAATCATTTATCAAAACTCAATCCACATATATAAACCAAATCAAATAATTATCACATCAACAACTTTCTAAGCGAACCACTTTAATTAATAATGTCTAATTGAAACCACAATTCACAATTATGAAAAGAAATAAAAATCCCATAGGTTAAAAGTATCAAGTACAATACAAGTGTCACATTCCTCTACATTTGATACAAAGAAAACATTAAAAAATAAATAAAATAGTAAAAAAAATACATTGTACCATACGCTATGTGCTAAGTAGCTATAGCGTACACTACGACCCCTATAGCGTACGCTACAGGGGGATTTCCGCTATTTAGGACGCTACGTAGCGTACGCTACAGGCACTATTTGAAACACTGGGTATTTTTGTTAATTTTATGCAGTATTTACCTTTTTAGTTGTTTAATAGCCGGATAATTAGAAATGGAGATGTGCCTCTGGACTTTTATGTGAACATCGTTGTGTACCACTCAAACTGAAAGGGAAATTTAATAGGATAGCTATATGACCTGCCATACTTTATGGGACAAAATGTTGGTCAGTTAAAGAACAACATGTATATAGGACGAGTGCAGTTGAAATGAGGATGTTGAGGTGGATGAGTGGCAAGAACAAAGATAGAATTAGAAATGAATGCATTCTAGGGAACCTAAGAATGGTACCAATAGGTAATAAGATGATGAATTTAAACTTAAATGGTTTGGTCATGTGCAACAGAGACCAAGAACCGCACTGGTTAGGAGTGAGTTGGTGTAGGTTGAACACTCTAAAAGGGTAAGGAGAAGGCCCAAAAGGATGTGGATGAAGGTAGTTAGAAAAGACTTGATGATTTATGGGCTAACTAAAGGTCTAGCCCTTGATAGAGTGGAATGGTGAAATAGGATGCATGTAGCCACCAACCCCAATTAATCGGGATAAGGCTTAGATGATGATGATGATGACCCAATTGCCTGACTATTCGACTTATATCTTACTTCTTTGGATAATATCCGAATCTAACCTATATCTGACTTCTTTGGACAATGTCCATATCCATATCCAATGTTCAAGTCGGATATGGAAAACATCCGACCTGTTTAATCAGTAATACATTTACACCCAAGCATATGACACACTAAGTCAACAATAATTTCAAAGCAATTTCAAGGAAAAATTCTGAATTAAAGGAGTGCCTACATTAGCCTATACACAAACACATAGAATGAATAGTCTCACCCAGTTAATACACTCAAATGTAAGGCTAAGTGTAGCCCCCTTCCTTTCTCTTCAGTGAAGGGGACTGTTCATCATCCTTGTTGCTTTAGGACACTGGGATCAACAGATAAAGAACTCATTATCTGCACATTTCCACAGTATCCATTTAATTAGTCAAAATTGGCAAGCACATTCTATTCATTCTCTCTTTTTTTATGCATAAGCTAGAATCAAACCCGTGACATCAATAATTAGAGAGAGCGAGAGAGAGAAAGGTGAAAGCTATAATCACCAGTTCATGCCATTTCTTATAGGATATTTGTTAAAACGAGGATAAAAAAAATTTCAAGGAAAGACCTTTCAAAAAAAAACCAAGTAAAGTGATGCATATTGTTCAATGAAAGGGGGGGAAAAAAGGAAATGAGGAAAAAGACAAGCACCTCTATTCTAACATCTGATTTTCCCTAAAAAGAGTGATGATTTTGACGCATGCACACAGCCACCATACAAGTGGCATGCATATACCTAGGGCTGAAAGTCGGGCGGGTTCAACCTGACCGACCCACGACCGACCCGACATTGGGTTGGGCTTGGGCTGGATGTATTGCTTTTGGTCTCGAGGTTGGGCTATATAAACACCAACCCGATAACTCTTGGGTTGGGCTTGGGTTGAGGTCTCGGGTTGCCCGACCCAACCCGAACCCGATCAATATATATATAAATTATTTATAAATTATAATTGAGTGTGGATTGTCTATATTGAAGGCGCATGAAATTCCAGTGCCATCGGGTCTCATTGGTCCACACCATTTGTGATGACTTAAGCTACCAAGATATGCCAGATTTCTCTCCCACATAGATTGCGTGCTACACAACATGACTTTTAAAGGAGTAGTTGTCCTATATTTTAACTTGTTTGTTTGGAAAAAAATAAAGTTCTTTATGATAAATAACTAAATATATAATTAATAAAATCATAGGTATAAAAAATAAGACGTGTATTGAAATATAATAGACTAATGCAATAATGAAAATATTAGCATGTATCCACCCAACTAACCCGATCAACCCGACCGAGCCCGCTTGGGTTGGGCTTGGGTTAAGAATTTCCAACCCGAGGTTGGGTTGGGTTGGGTTGGGTTAGGGTTGAGGTATTTGAACCTTGGGTTGGGCTAGGGTTGAGCACCAACCCGCCCGACTTTCAGCCCTACATATACCTCAATCTAAGCTCTCGAAATTGTTGGTCCCACTCACTATTATGACTAAGATTGCCGCTGAAAACCAGTGCCGATTCAAACAACCACCAACTCTAACAATCATGTGCAAAAATGAAGGAGAATAAATTGAAGAATAAGATGCACCAACGCACAACCACAATCCATGAGAAACAAGATTTTCGTGGTTCATCATTACAAGGATGGCATGAGTTATCTCAATAAAAGTAGACTCAAGAAGAAATTTGTAGAAGAATTGGAAGAGAGAGAGAGAGAGAGAGAGAGAGAGAGAGAGAGAGAGAGAGAGAAGCTAGGGCAACCTATTGTGTTGTGTATGTTAGTCTCTTTACAAACACACACATATTAACTTGAGAGAAACATATAATGCTCCACAAGAGTACGAAACATACATACACACAAACACGATTACATATATTTCCACAATCTCCCCTCAAGCTGCAGCATGGACATTAATCATGCTCAGCTTGGAACATTTATGAAAAACATAATGACGATTAGCACGAGCTGTTGCTCTCTCTCAAACACAACATGACAAGATACAAAATTTTCAATTGTTGATTGTTTATAGAATGTAGCTAGAACATTCTTCGTTCATTGAATCTTCTTCTCAAATAGGAGGCCATAACTAAACTCGACAACCATCAGGTCACCGACCCATCATTCATATACAAAATCTTCTTACCAACACATACAATATTGCAAAAAAAATGAGTGAACTACACTCACGATCAGGATGATACACACAAAATGATAAGTGAAAACACATGTGTGCAAAAAGTACAACACTATATGAGTGAATTACACCCACAACTAACAACAAAAGCCAAATAAAGGAAGAAATGATGGACGGAAAAGGAAAGCTTCACTACGTGTAGAAATCCTCCATGTTACGTCAGGTCAAACAGTGCAATAACCAATATGTATACGTAATTTTGTATACTAGGGATGCGATACGTAACGCGATACTGATACCGTAAACACTAGGTTCAGTAGAGAGTCCCAGAATAAGTCAAGTAAGGTTGTACATGTCATACGAGTTGAATATTGGAGCTGGTTACCTAGTAGTGGGAAAATGGGTAATTGTAAGTAGTTTTGATCAGTTATGGTGAGGTGGCACAAACCTATAGGCTATGAGTTGTATTAAATAGCCTTGTTTATGAAAGAGTCGTGATGAATTTTCTTCCCAAAAACAATTCTCTCTTGAAAATAGTAGGCATAATCCCCCTCAAAGCAGATCCAACTAGCATCTTCTTTTGATCTTCCAAAAATTGGTCAAAGGAGAAAAGGTAGACTTAGCATTCCCACAGGTCCCAGGATCAAAACCTGGCTATGATACCCATTGTTAAGAATCTAACAACTATACCAAAAGCCCAGGACTGATGGAACGCGCCAAGTTAGGCTATTAAACCCTTGGAATCATAAAAGAATGACAAATTTCAACATACTTCGGGTGTGCTTAGATGCTTTAATGAAATCAATTGCGATTCATTCAGTTCATTATAGAGGAAACAGCCACAGTCAGGTCGCACCATTTCAATTCATAGTGACATGTGACAACCATACACCGAATTGAAATTCCATGTGTTTCAGGCTTTGCCTGCAATGATAGTGACCGTGATGCTGGGTTAGTCCCCTGTTACGAATGGAGTGGGGTTGGCACTACGTCGGACATAAAGATTTTATTGAAAAGATGATTGCAATCCGATTTGTTTGAACATCCAAACACAACCTAGGCTGCATTTGGATGTACCAGATCAAAAGTGGAATGGACATTTTCACGGACACAGTCGGCCATCAAACTTGCTATATGTTCGCAGGATGCAGTTTTCCACTTTGCCCGCCGCAAATCAATATGGATAACATAATTGGAGGAAAAGAATCCGGAGAATTCTACAGACAACCAAACGCAACCTAATCTCTAAAATAGGAGAAATTCAAAGAAAATCAAAGACGATTGCGCTACCGCCTACCGTAATCCTTGACGAATTTCTTGTGGCGATCATATGCATTAAGGCCCCGAATGTGAGCTTGATACTGCCTGCGGCAATCGAATTCATGAGTTTCAGAACGATAAATAAAAATAAAAATAAAAAATAAAAACGGATTTTCGAAAATCGAAATCAGAGATCTTACTGTTTTCGCTCTTCTCTTTCGAAGATTGCTGATTTGAGAGACCCGAGAGACGACATTTCCTTCGCTTCTCTAAAAAGTACTGGTTTTTATTTTTCTTGCAATGGGAGAATTTTCGAACTGGAAAGAGACCGAGGGACGGCGCTTCCATTCGCTTGTGAGCCTTTTATAGAGGGACAAGGACCAGACACCCCTTCCCTCCAACTTTTGGGACCAAGCACCGCCTCTGTAAATTTCAAGTCCACATTTCCACCTCCTGCGAATCTTTCTCAACTCCCAATCCGTTAGGGCTCGTTTGGCATGGGCGTGGCTTCGTGGGTGTATCCATGACTGTGGGGCCCACCTTGATGTATGTGACTTATATCCATTCCATCTATCTGTTTTAAAAGAACATTTTAGGTCGTGATACAAAAAATGAAGCAGATCCAAATCTTAGGTGAATCACACCACAGGAAACAATGGTGATTTACCATTAAAAACTTCCTGGGGGCTAAAAAAGTTTTGAATCAAGCTAATATTTGTGTAGTCCCTTCATCCGGGTCTTTCTAACCTCATCAACAGGTTGGATGGCAAATAAACAATCCGGTGGCCCCCGTTAATTTTTCAATGGTGGGTATTCAATCACAAATTCTTACTGTGGTGTGGTCCACCTGAGATTTTGTATCTACTTCACTTTAAGATTTATAACCTAAAGTGAGCTGTCAAAACGGACGGACGGCGTTGATGTAAGGAACATAGATTAAGGTGGGCTCCACAGCCAGGGATCCGCCAACTCAGTCACCTCCTGTGTGCAGACCTCAGTAATGGTCATCCATTTTCCTAACTCATTTTAGGCCTTTAGCCGAAAAAAAATTAGGCAGATCCAAATCTAAGGTGGACCACACCATTAAACTTCTTAAGGCTACAAAAGTTGTAGACCAAGCTAATATTTGTAATTCAACTTCATCCACGTATTTGTGATCTAATCTATAGATAGGATGACCAAAAAACATTACCGTACACTGTAGGAAGTTTTTAATAGTATGCATTCAATCACCGATTGTTTCCTATGGTATGGTTTACCTAAGATCATAATCATGCCTTAAAATAAGATGAAAAAATAGATGAATGGTATAGATAGATCATGGTAGGCTCCACCGAGCACTGACCTATACCCATGTCAGAGCAGGAGTTGCTGCCAAATCTCAGTTTTTGGTTTATTGTATTTGTAATGTATTGGAATCTAACCAATACCAACCAAGTAGCTTGTGATTGAACCACTATAGAATTCAAATTTTGTGTTTGTCATTGGAATGCATTAGATTATTGTAATGCATTTATTGAAATCTGAATTTAATTAAGTAACTCATCTTGGAAATTCAAAAATAGCAAACTTGTATGATTCTTTAAATATTCATAGAAACGAGCTTATTAAAATGGGGATGATTCTGAAACTCAAATGGGCTGCAAAAGCATATGATATGATATAGAATGCCCTGGATGAATAACTTCCATCATTAATGTGGGGCTCACAATCATTTTGAAATGGAATTGAGGCCACATCTCATGTTTCTGTGAGTGCAGGCGCCAGTCCAACCTGTCCATGTGGAGACTTAGACCCTGAATTTGGATGATGGACCTAGCATTTGGATTCATGCCTAATCCTCTTTCTCAACCTCGGTTTTGTAATGATGATGTGTAAACATCATTACCCAGGAATTGCCCGAGATAGGCCTTTACATGTAGACCACCAAGTGACCTTAGAAGTTTTAGGAGAGCCTATTAGAGCTTTTAGGTAAGCGAATTGGCTGGTATACCCCACACACCAGCTATATAGTTGTTGTAGGTACGTGTCAAGCGAAGATGACCACGGACGCTCCTCGAGCTCTAAGTTGTACGAAGGGTTCAAAAGAGATCAAAGTTACATGGCCTCTACGGTAATGTATTTATTATATTTACATGGGTTCATCTATTTTTAGAGATCATTTTAGAGCATTATCCAAAATAAATGAATCATATGTAAAGATCATCTACGCCACACCAAAAATAGCAGTGGAGATAATAATTTTCACTGTTAAACAATTTGTAGGGCCCACCATAGCGCTTATTTTCCATCTAATTTGTTCATAAGGTCATAAAGACCTGAATGAAGAGGAAAAACAAATTTCATATTGATCCAAAACTTTTATGACCCCAAAAAGAGTTTCAATAGTAGACGTTCAATCTGCCACTGCTTTTTTCAGTGTGGTCCACTTGATGGTTAGATCTGGCTTATTTTTCTTCTCAAGCATTAGGACGATCTCTTTAAATGGATGGACAGTTTGGATATAACACATACCTCATGATCAAACCTACAGATCTTATTAACCTCAATATAGCCGTTATATAATTGGTGTGAGGTACACCGGCCAATCCCCTTCCAGCTTTTAGGGTGCTGATATTTTGTTTGTATAGTTAAAATAATTATCCTTGCTTGATGGATGGAACAGATTTACATATAAAAGATAAGTGGCGAGCCAACGAAGTTTGGATAAGTGTTGTAGATGATTTGGGTCAGTTATAAGATGCTTGTTATTCGAATTCTTTGGAACACTCTGCTTGATTTTTCATAATCCATTAATTGTTGTAAAGAAGTAATTATTAAATATTTTCACTTGTTTGAAAATGAGTGAGTAATTTCATTTAGAAAACCGGTCCAAAAATGTTGACTTAAATCCATGGGCCCCATCATAATATATATAATATATCTGTGTCGTCTATATGTTATATTAGAATATTTTGAGGCTTGATTTGAAAAAATTAGGAAGATTTAATGTTCAATTGGCCCACATGAAAGGAAACAATGGACTTAATTTGTTCACTGTTGAAAATTGATTCTTTTACTGGGCCCACATTGAGGTTTATTCACCATCTAACCCGTTCATAGGGTCACATGGACATGGATAAGTGAAAAATATAAATATAAGCCTGATATAAAATTTCTAAGGGTCTCAACAAGTTTTTAATGGTAAGCATTCGATTCTTATAATTTCGTGTGGCGTGGTCCACTTGACCTTTGGATTTACCTAATTTTTTTGTTCATGCCTTAAATTCATTTGGCATAATGAACGGGAGGTGTGGATAAGCTACACACATTATGGTGGCCCCCATATTTATTTTACGAATTTCTCAATTTAAGTGCTTAAAAAGTAACTGGTCAAGTCCCCATGGAAAAGATGAAAGTAATTACCTTGGTAAATAATGATTACTCATTTACAAGGTAATTAAACTTGAGCCAAAAAACCAAACAGGCCCTTAGGCACTAGTGCATGGAAAACTTATCTACAGGACCCACCATGTTGTAAATATAAAATCAACTTCATCCATTAGATTTTATCAATGACAGGAGGTCCAGGCGATAAAAACCAACTTGCTCCACAATTCAAATGGGCCACACCATTAGAATAATTAAGATGGAATGCCAACTATAGGTTTTTATGTGTGGCCACCATGGGTGTATCTTTCATCAATTCTGTTAACCAAGTGTAGCTCATTTGGATGAAGGGAAGAGACAAAGATTAACCTGTTTAAAAACTAGAACCACACTACAGTAACTTAGTTGTTTGCGAGTAATGTTACATTATTCCCATCATTGTGGCCCAGATAATTAGTTTTTACTCAGGCACTCTTTTGTAGGTAAGGTCATCTAATGGTTCACACAAGCAGCTCTTTTGTTTATATGTATATCCTTATTCATTTAGAAATATCAAACTAAAATACTAGAGAAAGAATAAGTCTTTAAATCCATAAACACAAGGCAAATTCTAAACTTTATTCACATAAGGTGAAAATAATTAAATTGTAAGGGCAAGTTCATATCCTTTCACAAATCGCCTCATCGGTGATCACAACGGGTGAGTAGTTGAGAGGATAGTTGAATCACTATGTCCAATCTCTAATCAATTTAACTTAGTGTACGAGACACCAACCATTCAATCAAATATTGAGTTCAGTATAACTATGGCATGCTCACACATCATATCTACACAAAATCTGAATATAGACCCTCCACCATGTTTGGCCCTGTGTTTGATTGAACTGACACAACCAA
This sequence comes from Magnolia kwangsiensis, assembly GCA_037074715.1. Lineage (NCBI taxonomy): Eukaryota > Viridiplantae > Streptophyta > Magnoliopsida > Magnoliales > Magnoliaceae > Magnolia > Magnolia kwangsiensis. The sequence continues at coordinate 108,603,763 of CM073581.1, forward strand.
AAATACTGAAAAATCATCTAAAAAACTCCAAGCTCATACAATATATAGCATGTATGATCATAGGATTGCCTATTTTTAAGAGTGTTCAACTTTCATAATGGGATTACCTATTTTTCAGTGTTCAAATTTCATAGTGGGGCAACCATGACGGAAAGAACGGATCCTGTTCATACACACCCAGGTGGGCCCACGAGCCATACTCGTACAATAAAATTAGTCTAGTGCCACTAGTAAAAAAATCCAGACTTGTAGAAGTGCAGAATAGGAATAAAATAATAATAATCTCTTCTCAAATGGTCAGAAGGATGAGATTAATTAGTGAAATTGTGGGTAAGGTTGGAATGAGAGCAAGAAAAGGAAAAGAAAAGTCAACCAAAATAATATTGAGGGAGTGTTTTAGGTATTTGGTTTCACACGAAATATGCATAATGTTGAGATCATATGGTGCGCAATTGTATTATAGAGATAACGCAGTAAACCATATGCACCAGAGACATTTTACTAAGTGGATGATTGTATCTCGGGAATAGTGCACCAAACCTTCTGCACCGTAGATATTCTATTGAGCGGTGGACCATCTCAAAGAAGAGAACATAATTCAAGGATCTTGTCCAACAAAAAGACGTTTTCTGCATTGATTGGGATTATCATTTTTGTAATCATTTCAACAGGTGTGTTGGAAAAAAATATAATAAGTCCTGAGGCTTGAATATATAATGGATCAACTTTATTGACACTGTCCGTGATTATGAGGCTATAAGCCCAATCAAGGTAAAAGAGTCAAATGCTTAAGGAAAAACTTAGCTCGGATAGCAAGAAATAAATCTCAATCGGGATTTATAGAGTCATGAGTCATAATCAAAATATGTAAGATGCATAAAGTTGACTCGGATAACGAGCCAATAACGTCTAAAGAAGCCGATTAAAGTACAAATGCCACCAGGCTGACTATAAAACCACCCCAAATCAAGTCAGTTATTGTTTATTATCGGATTAAGAAAGGATATCGGCTACGGACCGACTCTATTTTATTTAACAGAAGGCAAAAAGCTCATGCTTGCAGTCGATCGAGACTTAGTTAAGGCCGAGCCAAGCAAGGGAGAAACGATGTAAACACAAATACCGTCCCGAAAATCTTGTGAAAGGATCCCCGACTCCGAAAATTTCAAAATCGGATAGAATCCATAAACAAATTACAATTAAATCAAATCTTCGAGATACTCAAAAGAAAAACCCTGCACGATGGAACTCTCTTATTCCTATAAATATAGAAACTTTCAAACTTAATGATACGTAGAAAAATTCTTCTAACAAACCCTTCTCACAGTCCTATCATGGCTTAAGCATCATAGGGTCCTTAGCTCTAGTCAGGACCTCCTTTGCCTCTTCCTTATGTAGGTGGTAAGATGGAGGAGGGCGCATCAGTTTTTTACATCAACAAGGTGTAAGGTTTTATTTTCTACTTTTGTACCAGATAACTAGGTTTTTAAAGACTGATGTCCAATCCACCTATTGCCAATTTCCAACTGGGTCGAAGAGCCCGAGAATTGGACGACCCTTATGTAGACCGGCCCAAGCTCTGTCCTACCTCGGCTCAGCCGTCTATAGCAAGGGCGTGGGCATCTTTAGCTTTTTGGGGCGTGGGCCAGGCCGATGCACGGATTTAAGGCTCTAGGGCCAGGTTAAGGCCTACCTTGGCTCGGCCCTAGGCCAGCCCATTGCCATTGCCATCCCCACTAGAGTCAATGGTCCAGGATTACTACTCTCAGGATTGGCAGCTTCGATGAGGATCGAAAGTTTTAAAGGGCCCATTGATCAAACGGTTAGAAGCAACCTATTGATGAATGCTTGGTTCTGATCACCACTTACCAACCACATGTATGGTGGAGATTAGTCGGGTCATGATTTTAAGATGTACGTGCAGGATATGAATTGGCATCCTGTACTGATCCGAAGGCAGATTAGCTGCGACCAAGATCCTGCCAGGTGGGTGCGAGCCTGATTGTGGGGCCCACGTCAATGTATGCGTTGTATATGCACGCCGTCAATCAGTTTTCGGAGCACACAGTAAGGATTAAATTCCAATAATCAAAAGCTTCCCGGGGACCACAGAAGTTTTGGATGAAGCCTTTATTTGTATTTTTCCTTCGTCCAAGTCTACCTGACCTTATCAACAGGTTGGATGACAAATAAACATAACGGGGGACCTAGAAAGTACTTAATGGTGGGCATTCAATGACTACTGCTTCCTGCGGTGTGGTCCACCTGCCATTTGTGTTTGCTTCTTTTTTGGAACCATACCCTAAAGTAACCTGGAAAAACGGATGGACGGAATGGATATTCAATGCATACATTGTTGAGGTGGGCCCCACCGTCATGGTCGCAGCTAATCCAGGTCCAACTCGAGGGATGGCCAGGCTGCTCGATAGACGGTCCCAGACAGTCGACCACACCATTAACATTAGTTTTTCCAATTTCAAATGGCCCGGCCTATTGAGAGCCTTTTGGGTTTAAATCAACGGTCAAGCAGAGCCGGGAAAAACACTATACAAATAAAAAAAGTATAACGAAAAGAGAGATGAAGGGATGGGATCATGCGGCGAAATGCTAGTCTATCACATCAACGGTTTTGTATTACGAGATGATGACCTTTCGTACAAATGCCACCTCTATTATTCTCCTTGGGGGAAAGAAAAGGTGATGCCAGCGACCCTTTAAACAATCATCAATGATAGCTTTTTTTTCCGGACGCGGATTAGCTACTCACAGGTTGAGTATAGAGACTGGCTAAAGTGACGTGACTAATTTCTGTGGACCCCACCATGATGTATATGTTATATCCACACCGTTCATCCATTTGAAGAGATTATTTTAAGGCATAATACAAAGAATGAGATAGATCCAAATCTAGAGTGGACCCCACCAAAGAAAACAGTAGAGAAAGTAACGGTCACCGTTGAAACCATACTAAGGTCCACCATAAAGTTTATTTGAGATCCAACCTGTTCATAAGTTAACGCATATATGAAAGAAGGGAAAAACACAAATATCATCTTGATTTAAAACTTTCGAGGCCCTTAAAATTTTGTAACGGTGGGTGTCACTCTCTCCACTGTTTTCTGTAGTGGTCCACACGAGATTTGGATATAACTCGTTCTTTGGCTTATGCGCTAAAATGATCTCTCCAAAAGGATGGACGGTGTGATACAAAACTTACATCATGGCAGGACCCACAGATCTGGGTGACGTCACTTCAATAGCGAGTCTCGCTACTCAAGCTGAAAATAGCTAATCCACGTCGTCCTTTTCCTGACTTCAGATATCAGCCTTCGTTGCCTGTGGTGCAGCACCATTGCTAAATGCATAAAAATAGGCGCACCCGTAGATCTAGACCATTCTTTATTATTTGAAACTCTGGCAGAATATAAGATCCATGGTCATGCACTCATCAATTACGGTCCTGGAATACATCCAGCTAAATCTTAACCATTCAAATCTTGGGTCCCACAGTAGATGGGACTTAAATCAGAATTCACGTAGATTGATTGACATTAGGCCGTGATTGTCTGAGGTTGATTGAATAACGTTGGAGTCCATTAGTTCAGCACATGCAATATTTTATTGAGCGGATGCGAATTTGCCCGTGCAGCGAAAATCGGTGTGGGCCTGTGTGACATCCACTCTGCCCATCAGTTGCGCCAGCTTATTTTAAAATGACCGTCCAAAAATTATGCAGATTCAAAACTTGAGTGGGCCACACCAAAGATAACAGTAGGAATAGTTGAAACCTTGTTTGGGCCCACCGAAGTTTTCAAACAGTTTGAAAATTTTATTTTCCCTTCATCGCATTGGAACCGAGTGGATGGCATGTAGACATCACAGTAGGCCTACGGGGATTTCCATGGTGGGCACCCCATCCCGGTTACAGATTGCGTACTAAGAAGATGTTTATCCATACCGTCCATCCATTTTGGATTATTATTTTAAGGTATTCTACTAAAAACTAGAAAGATCTAAATCTCATGTGTACCACACCACGGTAAAACAGTGGTGATTGAACGCCCCACCATTAAAAACTTCCTAGGGCCCACTGTTTATTTTCCATCCAACCTGTTGATTAGATCACATGGAGATGGATGAAGATAAAACACAAATATTATCCAAAACTTTCGTGGCTTCCAGTAAGTTTTGATGGTGGGTGTTAAATCACCACTGTTTCCTGTGTTGTGGTCCATATAAAATTCATATTTGCCTCATTTTTGTGCTCATGACCTAAATTTATCTGAAAAAATGGATGGACGGCATAGATTAAACACATACATTATGGTGGGGCTAACAGAGTACCGTCCAGTGGCTAAGCGTGACCCATCTGCGTCCACCCTGCCCATCTCCCAATTTCGTGTGACGTAGCCCACTTGATGCCTGGATTTGCCTCACTTTTTTGAAATGGCAGAATACTATGAAGTGGATATCACACAGACAAAAGCAGTGGGCCCCACAGTCATTTTGATCGGACACCTTTTCATGCTGTCTGATTTGGGACCTGCGATTTGGACGGCTCAGTTTGTACTTGAACTACAGACCTGGGCCGGCCCATGTGGCCCAGGACTTTGGCCAGGCTTGACAGTAGCATGCCTTGAAGGCCAGCCAGTGGACCCCACTCAGAGAGGAGGTTAGACCCTGCCACAACTGCCACTGTAGCACACGTCCGTCCATTCATCAGGTGGGCCCCACCACGAGATTTACCGGCACGTGAAAATGAGGCCAATGCAGCGCACCCGAGGGGTGGACGGCTAGGATCAGCAACCTCACGCGATGATTGGCCTGGATCTCGTTCACCTGTGCAGGTGGCCCACTCACACTCTCAATCCCCACGTGCCACATCCACTCTGTCTGTTAGGTGCCCTCCTGGGTGATATGGGCTGGGGCCAAAAATCAGCCCAGTCCACAACTGGATGGAGTAAGCGAAATGGAATATTAGAGAGGGGATGCCAACCACATTTTCATTTTGGGGGCCCACCATGGCGTGTGTATTCCATCTGACTCGCTCATGAGGTGTAACTCATGATGGATGGATGGATCAATTACTTTTGTGTTTATCTTAATTATTGATTTGATTATCTTTGACCATAGATCATGGTGACTATAAGTTATGGGACATGATTAATGAGTTCGGATTCTCTGCTTGTCACGGGCATAAATTTCCTACTTGTTGTTATGTGATTGGGTCACATTATCATCCGTGATGGCATTTAATATAGCAGTGCTGACAATGTTTTCATGGGATCCAAATTTATGATTAATGTTATAACTTGTGTGCAATAAATCATTGGGATTCATTTAGTTGTGCTTGTGAATTTGAGATTGTCTAGTGACCACTTGTTAAAGGAAGGTTTGCTCCATAGATTTTACTCAGATAGTAAGTTATAAGACAAACCTATAGTTGTTGTCATTTGCATACGATCGCCTTGTGGGCAAGTTCATAATAAATCAAGATAACTACTGAGTGTTTTGGTTTTATATATAACCCATGCACTCACACCATCCACCCCTGGATGGTTTTATATATAACCCATGCACTCACACTATACACCCCTGGATATACTCACAAAATATTAAAATTTCCCCATAAAGGTACTCAAAACCCATGACTTCACGTGGAAACTCATGCGACTATGCCGCTTGCTATTTTTGTGCCCTAGCTTACATGGAAGTGTAGGTGTACCATAGGAAGAGGCTTTTATCCTTGGACTCATTGGAGTACAATTATATTAGATGATTAATTAAGATCTTAAAACTAGGAAAGCTATTGTGCATGAGGTATGATTGATTTGCATATATATTAGCTTTGACTAATCTTTAAACATGTTGACGTATGAAGAGTTAAAAGTTTTGAAAGTAATGTGCTTTTACCTACCTCACGAAGTTAATTGCAATGACAAGTATCCATTATGATACAATTGAAATTTATATAATCCAACATTGGATCCAGCTTTCTCTTAGGACTTGTTTGGCATGTGTGCTTAGATGTAGGTGGAATAGAATTACATTTGGTCCTGTCAAATTTCATCTCATTTTTTCTGATAGATTTTGAAATCCACTACATGTGAGCCCCACATTATACATGTGTTTTATCCACGTTGTCCATCTATAGATGCCCTGTACATGTGACATTCTAATTATATACATGTACAAGTGACCGGCATCCTTATGAATTTACTTCGTTGATTTGAATTCCATGGTCTACCAAACAAGTTTTGTTTTGCTTAATCCAGTGTTTCTGTGTAGAAAGAATTTTATCTAAAGGGATATGAATTTGATTTTTTGATTAGAATTCCATGGTCTACCATTGTATTTTCATATATGCAATCATTGTGCAGTAATGACATTAATCCCATCTAAAATAATTTCAGACCATTTAATCCCACGGATCAAACAGCCCCTAGGGATTTCCTATGGCTAGATTTGACAAATTGGACCATGGATATACAGAGGGATGAGAGAGAGGAGTCACTCTACTCTCTCTTCTCACTTCCCGTATGTATCTATACTTCCATGTGATAATGTCCTGGAGGGTATAAGCATCCAAGATTCTCTTATTTTGTCATCTCATTTTATGACATGAGCTTATTTATAAAGAGCTCTAGCTTATAGATTTTGGTATGAATATATGGTTATAAATCCTACCTAACCGCGTACCCAAAATAATTCTATCCATCCACTAAACATAACTATTCATCTTTAGTTCAATTCTCATGCAAATCATATTATGAATTGTAATATTTCAATTATTAGTTGTAATAAGAAAATTTTAACAATTAAAATAAAATATCACCAATTGAAAACATTCCTAAACCATGTAAAACTAAAGTATCAGTATTGATGAGAAACCACTCTCTTTTGAATCTCTCTCCACGTACAACCTTACTTTTATTTTAGGTTTGCATTTATTTTCCTAGTCTCATTATTTAAAATGGATTTAGAAGAGAACCTCCTGCCGCGAAGAGTATTATCATCAATTGAACAATTTCCAACAACAATAGTTAAATGATATGTTTAAACCTAAAATCTTTGATTTTGATTTTTTTATAAGATTGATGACATGAGCAACTATCCTTATGGCTTAATTAACCGTTACATTTGAAAATTTTGAAATTTTCACCAAACTCATATGGGGCACACCTTGTGAACTTAAATGACCTTTTAGTGGTTCTGTATCATTCACTGTTTTTAGTGATTTTGTATCATTCACTATGGTATGACACATCTGATAGGTCTGGATTTTGGTATATAGGGTGAATGCTAGAATCAGGTCCTAATAGAACGAAGCAGATGATACACGCCTCACACAGCATGAGCTCAAAATTGAAATATATCCAAATTTCAAGTGAACTACACCTGAAGAAAGTGAAAAAATGATATCTACCATTGAAACCTTCCAAAGGGCCTACAGTAATATTTATTTGTCATCCACCCTGTTCATAAGGTCAGTTTTCAACAACAAGCGTTCAATTCATACTGATTCCTGTAATGTGGTTCAGTTGAGGTATGTACTATGTTTCAATTTTGGGATCATGCCCTAAAATCAGATGGAAAAACGGATGTACCGAGTGGATAAGGCACATACGTCATGGGCCCCACAGAGTTTACTCAACACGCTATTCTCATCATTGCGAAATCCGCGTTCTACGCGGCGGGCGGTGTCGTTATACCGGCGTCACGGCATCCCAGGCCTCGTCATCTCCCAGACTACCGTATGACCCTGGTACCGGTACCGCGACCAGTCGTGAAGTTGCTGCATAATTTGTGACGAACGTCAAATATGCATCAGATCCACACCGTCCATCGCTTTTTTCATATCGTTTTTATACTTGAAACCAAAAATAAGGAAGATCCAACATCAATGTAGCTCACAAAATAGGGTATATTTTAAAATCATGCATGGGAGATCTAAATTCACCTGGTGTGGCCTACATGACTTTATAAAAAACCAATTTTTGTATATCCCTTCATAATACTGGATTTATTTCGATTAATGGATTAGATGGAATTTTCATAACTTTTCTCCACAAATAATAGAAGAGAAGTTTTTTCGGTTTAGCGTCCCTTACCAACTGTTCCTTTTGGTATGGCCCATATAAGTATTATTTACAACTTACATTTGGTTTCATCGGATAAAATCGAAGGGTTCATCTGATGGACGGTGTGGATTTGTTGAAAAGTTGACGTGGAACTTACGATATATCTGTACCACAACAAGGTGGTACCAAACGAGCACAGCGCCTACTATTCAACGCTACTATTCTAACCTGAAAAGAGACCGTATTTGCGTCACCACTCACCCGAACATCGGAATCTGCAATCATTACCGAGAAATCACGTAGAAATTCCTTTCCAAGAACTGGTATGGCTACTCGCGATAGGCTGATCATAGATCCTACTCTCCTTACTTGCGTTGATGGTGGAAGTGTGCGAAATATCCGAGCCGTTAATCAGGTGATTTTTCTAGTTTATGTATTGATCTAGGATTAGGCTAGTAATTTCTTTAGGCATGGTACCGGTATACCTCAAATTTTGATTGCCGATCAATATTTCTCCGTCTATTTTTCTGTACATAGAGCCCAATTGATGGCCAGGATGTGTTTCTTTGTTAAAAAAGCACATGAATGGTGGAAAAAACTGGATGAACGTCTCTGATCACTCACATGTGTGCCTTATTACCAGGTTCTGAGAGTAGGAAGCAAGATCATAATCTCGCGAATAGGCTGTTAGTGGGCCGGCCTGGCCCACGGGTTTTCGGCCTTTGCTCACTCTATTAATCAACCCATATATTTTTGTAATATATCATGCATGGTGGGACCCACCCAATGAACATCTCAGATCTTGCACAAGGTACGTAGCATCCACGGAAAGTAATTTTGCCGTGTAGTTAGCCCTATTAGCCTAGGCCTTTCAATTAATATTGGCCCTCTTGGCTATCGCTCATCGAAAGTGGGGCCACACAATCTACGGTTCCGATTGCAGCAAGCAACCAGCATGTGAATATTGATGATCCAAAGGGGTGAAAGGCCGGTACATCCCCCACTAGGTCAATCAAATCACATCACTAGGACCAGATGGGGCCCACACATAAAATACACGGTCAAAACTGAAAACTAGTGGGTCACATCCATTTCCACCGGTGGTAGCCGGGGAACCAACTAATTTCGTGGTGGGCCGCCACGCTCACCTCGTTTTACATTAAGAAATACAAATTAAGAGAAAAGATCACTTACAGCTGCTGTACACATGATCTATTACATCCAGCCATTTCAATCCTGCCAAGATGCGAAAAATAGGAAATCCGACTCGTTGAGAAAGTGGGACACGTTATGATACACATTTTCTATAAAATTTATTGTGATCTACTGTTCAAGAGAGACAAAAAATGAAAATTAATATGCAGCCGATGGTATTACTCAGTGTATCATTTTTTCCAAAAAATCCTTCTATTATTTGGATTTTCATATCATTTGATTAAAAATGAAGAGGCCCACCTTTTGAAGGGGTCGGATATTCTACAAATATGGTACGTTTTCTGGAAGAAAAAGGATGTACTTGGATTTCACATACAGCTACCGTATGTGATTATTTCTCATAATCGAGATGCTGCCCGTAATTAAAGAAGCTGACCGTGATTAAAAGTCTGTCTGACTGACCGGTATAGGAACGAGAAATCAAGCTCTCTCTCTCTCCCTCTCCCTCCGTTTTCCAGGGTTTTAGCTAGGGTTTTTGGAGCTCCAGAAACAATAGCAGGTTTTTCTGAGAATTGGGGATTTTTCGTCTTTGAATAGGCTTTTCTAGCTTCAAAGAGAGAGGACGAGGGAAGTGGTTTTTTTTATATATATATGTATATATATTTTATTTTATGTACCTCTGCAGGGTTTTAGTGGGATTCTTGATGGGTTTTTGGCAGAGATCTTAGTAGAAGCACCTTTACTTTTCTCTCTCTCTCTGAAATGGGGATGTTTAAAGGAGTTTGTTTGTTGGATTTTAAGGTCTTTCTTCTGTTCTAGTCAAAACCCAAAAGAGGATTTTGCAGATTCAGCTCAAGCTCTCGAAAAGGGTCTGTTTCTAAAGAGATCTTAGTTGGGTCTTCAGTATTTACAGCCCTCTTGCCAAATTTATCTGAGATTTTAGCATAATCTGCTAAACTGAGAATTGGGTGTGTTTCTGTAGACTCTGTATCTGCGTTTCTTCAGCGAAAACTAGCAGAGATTTTAGCAGAGAAACTCTCCAATCTCTCTCAAATGGCTCAATCAGGCGGAAAAAGAAGAAGAACCCAGAACAGACGGCGCCTTGCACGATCGAACAAGCTTGAAAAATCAGCTAAAGGCTGCCCCTGCGTTTCCAACACTATAATGCCTACTATGATGGCTCATATCGACGAAGACGGCGGCAGCAGTGGCAATCTCTCCAACAACAGCTGCTGCTCCACTCCAAAAGCTAAGAGATTCAGAATACCAGAGCTCCTCACATGCCCTCCGGCGCCGAAGAAGCGGCGAGTTTCCCTGCACTGCTCCCCGCAGAAATCCTCCATTGCCTTCTTCACTCCACCAGATTTAGAGATCTTCTTCCTCTTCGCTCTTCGCGATCTCTCGGTTTGAATTTGAAATGGGTGTTTTTGTGTTAGTACTAGAATGCACTAATCAGTTCGTTTTAGCTCTAATTGCATGTTTTAAGCTTGTATTGGGATGGATTTGTATTTGTAGGATTTACTAATCACCTAGCTTTACCCCTGATTGTTGTCCTTTTTTTTTTTCCTTGGGTTTTGAGATTGTTTGTGCTGTGAGGATTTGAAGTTTTGAAGGTATGATTTTCAATGAGAGTTTGAGTTTTTTTTTTTAAGTTAGTTTCAGTTGGGAAGTTGGGATTGTATTTTGTAGGATAGACTCTAATCAGCTAGTTTTAGCCCTGATTGTATTATTACATTTCTTTGATTTGGAGTGGAATGGATTGTGATTTGGAGTGTTTGGGGAGATTGGTTTTCTGTGGGATTGTAATTGTTGGAGACTGGTACTAATCTGATGCAATTGTGTTGCGTTTGGACAAGGAATGTAATGTGATTTTATCAGATTTTTTTTTTTTTTATATGTTTTTCTATGTTAAGTCAACTTGTTGGAGAGAAAAAGCACAAAAGGCCTTTTTCTTCTTCTTCTCCTTCTTCTTCTTCTATTTCCTGTCTCCTTTAGTGCTTTTACTTTGCTTTTGATAGTGATGTGGGATTGGGTTTTCTGCTTATCTTTCCTTATTACAATATTTTTATATTGCATTATTTTATTATTGCAATATAATATTATTTTGTTGCATCATTTTAAGAGAGAGTATCCAATGTTCAGATCTTTATTTGGTTGCATCATAGGTATGCTTTTGTCACAGTTCACTGGATTGTTACGGAGAAATGATCACCTACAGCTTTGTTGAATGCTTAATCAGCATCAATCCCCATTTTTCCTGTCAACTTGTTGTTTGCAGAAGGACATCTGAGCCGTGTAAATGGTGGGCCCCAACATGAAGATCACCTGGTGAGAAAATCAGCTGGTTGGTTCATCGGGCTAGCCATGCTGTTGAAATTGATTATGAACGGTGGCGTGGCTCATTGCATGTTTGTGGATCACCTAATGAATGGTTTGATCTAATTTATAGAACAGTTGACTATCATGATGGACCCCACCCTTTGAATGGATCGGATTTAATACACGTGTGATGTACTGGCGGGAAAGATGACCAGTTGAACTCATCCACTATAGTGGATGAATGCTAATTCAGGATCCTTGGAATCCTGGCCCATTATAGATGCATCATAGCCAAAACATTTGCAGTATTTGGATGAAGGTAGCCGTCAGATTTCTTCCCTTTCCAAGTTGGACGGCTGGTATTTGATGGCCACCAATTACACCGCGTCAGGATCTGTTCTAGTGCACAGACGAAACCGTTCAAATGATGGGTAGTGTTTAGGCTAGGATCGCTCTATTATTGTCTGGATGTGGTCCATCAATGATGTGTAGAATGACTTTGGATGGTTAGGATTGCATGCATGAATGGCCCACGCACTCTCGACAAGTCCTAGTGGACGAGTAGCTGAGATTTATCAAGTTGTAAGTTGTAGCAAACGCACATTGCAGAAACCGACTCTAGCCAAAGGGTTCTCTTCCTTTCGGTTTGGGTGTGAAAGGCGGGATTCGTCGCGGGTAGGTGGCGCTGTTATTTTATGACCATCTTTTTCAACTTTTTTACGATACAACAGCGCAAAGTTGTACCATGATAACACTAAAAGTAGAAAATGAGGAGGTACTATCAAGTAAAGTGGGTGTATATATCAATCCCAGACAGAGAATTATTTGATACTCCGGGAAACTTGACAGATGATACTCAGGCACTCAGAAATTGTATATTTGGCATATATTGTCTCAAAATAAACCATCCAAATTTCAGTACTCAATGTAGATAGGTCATCATCCAAAATTTAGACTGGTCGAAAGATCCTATCCTTTGATTGATGAGCATTTATTGGTTGAGTATGAACCGTCAATTTATTTTTTTCACTTTGAGCGTACATTAAATGTGCACTACTGTGGCATTTAGGAAATCGGATCAGTATACATTTCGGTAAAAGAGAGATCTAACGTTGCCCACGATTTGGATGGTTTAATTACACTCTGCCAACGGTCCTGATTTATGAAACAAGTGTCCACGAAACAGAGGCTAGGATTGCTAAACCAATCCTATGTTGGATATACAACCTATCGATAGTGGGTCTTGCAATTTGGATGATTTGATTTGAATTATGTGCCACCCGTAGACTTTTTTTCTTTTTGAGTGCCTGCGTATCAACCATGTAAGTCTGCCGGAGTAAAAAATAAAAAAACTCTCCTATTTTAATGAATGGGTGAGATCATGGTGTCAGGTATGGGCGTTCGTATGTCTGGCTTTCGCCATCGTGGTGAGGAGAATCCAATGAAGGGGCTCGTGCGGGTTGTCATAATAGCCTCTCGCATTTCTCAAGCATTTTCTCGCTAATTTATCTTCTCGAGAGAAATTGAAGAGAAATTACATGATGAGAAAAATCCAGCCGAAAATAATATATTTATTATTAACTAATAATATATTTCCATTACATTTCTTATATTAAATAATTTTAAAATTTAAATAAATTATGCCAATAAAATGGCAGAAAATTGAAAACTTAATTTTGAAAGTTATGCCGTGATATTTCTAAAATCTCTTCAATTTTCTTGACACTCAATTCAAATTAATCAAGAGCATCTATAAGATCAATAATACATTTAACGGATTATTGTTTAAAGATTCAATGGATAAAATGATTTCAGTCACCTAATCAATAGCTTATAAAATAAACGGGCAATTTTTTTTAATGAAAAATAGCTAGAACTCAATTGTTAGAGTTTTTCATTTAGTTGGTTATTGATATTTGTTTTCATGAATTTTTCTCAAAAATATTGTAAGGTTTTCAAAATGGTGGTGAAATTTGTTAAGATGATTTAATCTAAGGTTCATGAATTCTCACAAGTATTAAGACGTTGTTTATGTGTTATGATGTAATAGTTGATGAGATGAACAATGTCTTCTTTTTAAGAATAGTTTTTAAATCCAAACAAAAAGAATAAGTATAATATCATTCATAAAAATTTATATAAAATTACTTAGGATGTATAACTTTTAACGTCCATATTCCAAATTTTCTCTCAAATAATAATATTAATATCTTAAAAAATGATAAAAATAATAAATGACTTCTAAGCTTATTCAAACTCTTTTTCATAATTGAAAAACAACTTTAAGCTACTACAATATTCTCTAAACCATTAAATATTGTCAAAAGAATAAATATAAAATAAACTTTTAAAGTAATTGAATTTTACTAAATAGCTTGGAAACCAAAAGTCATAATTGACTAAAATGTATAACTTGTCGATAGTTTTCAACGGTATATTATATATGCAAAATAGATAGTTCATCACAAATTTATGATCATTGGCAGTAGTAATGTACTATTTTTGCTCCCATCTTACCCATTCCTTGAGAATTTGTGTTATTGGAGTACTCCACTGATGTTATTTGTCCATTTACATTACATTATTGATAAAATTTCTCAAAAATAGACATATAATAGTAATAAACATTTTTTAAATATTCACACTTAGAATGAATTACACAAAAGTTAAATAATTTTTGTACTTGCATCATAACCCTTCAAGGAAGAAAAGTGAAAAAAATTCAAGTTCATGAATGTTTTCATATAATATTTTTGTGATAAGCATTTATTTAATTTTTCGTGACATATTGAAAGATTTTCTAAATATCCATAGTTTTTACTTTTTGACATTTTTTATAAATTTATTTTGAAATTAATTAATAATAACCTAAAATATTAAGCAACTCATTATATGCTTATGCCATGGTATATTTGGTGGTAGACTCAAATAGTTTCAATAAGAGATCATGAGTTTAAGCATGCATTGTAATGTAAGGGGTCATTTGACACCATGGATGAGAGGGGATATTGTTGAGGATTTTGAACCTGCGGAATCACACAGATCTAGATCTAGGATAGCAATCCAATGGCACAAAGCACACAAGAGAATACAGAGAACACCCAGATTTAACGTGAAAATTTTTTTCGAAAAAAAACTACGGCACAAAGCGACAGATCTCCACTATGAAAGCATCAATTACAAAGAGAGAGGACTTACCCGATTCGAACAACCTCGAATCTCACCCTTGCTACACCCTTTAGAAACCCTAGAACTCCTTTAGAAAGCTTTTGTCATACCTAAAAAAGCCCTAGGAACACCTATTTATAGTTTAGACAACTTCCCTTCCGCATTCCAGTTGCGAAAGGACTCAAATCTGCAGTTTCGCGTAAATTCGTAAAACAAACTGCGTAACCTACGACCGGTCCTAGTTATCCTACGACCGGTCCTAGCCCTCCTACGACTGGTCGTAGCGCTCCTACGACTGGTCCTAGACCCCTAAGACTGGTCTTGAAAATTTCAGAATTGGTCCTAGACTGGAAAAAAAAACAGCACAACTCGCTGGACTTCGAGTCGTGTCAGGGCTCGAACCTACGACCGGTCGAGCACCTCCCACAATCGGTCGTGGCTCCCCCACGACCGGTCGAACAACATGAAAACTTGAAGATTGAAGGCTTCTCCTCAACAATCTCCACCAAGTCTTCATTCTTCAACCATTTAGCTACGTGACCTCTTTTCTTATTTCTGCATCTCATCATAGCTCCTTGTGCACACTCCGTCTTTCTTTTCCGCTATCGCTAAGCCCAGAGAAGTTGCACAGAACTTAAACTTCTTTACAGGAACGATCTAGGAGAGCATGTCCGTCGGATCAGAATCCACGTGCCCAACCATCCTTGCTCCTGTCTTCTCAAAAGAAAAAAAACGTAGTCTTTTTACCATCTCACCGCTACCCAATATTGCTTGCCGGGGTACTTCCTCACAACACTGATAGCTTGTGAAATAACCGGTCTAAACCAGACCATGACATACACTGCCCAGCGCATTCGAATAAGGCTCATGAGATATCCTGCTTTGCCTCATCTGTTTTGGGACAAATCTAGAGGAAAACTTGAGGAGAGAAACATAGGGAACGCTCTCCAGCTTTACATGGCCCATCACATCCTGGATCAATACCTACACATAAGGTATTCCTCCTGTGATTACCAAAGCCTACTCCTCCTTCAGTCTCAACACCGAGAACCATCTTTGCAGACCCCTCGATCCTTCATCCTAGATGTCCCGAGTCTTCAGTACATTGATTTCAGACATGTTATAATTGGCGATCCACTTGTCATCAACATACAATACCTGACCCACCATGAAGGAATCAAACTACTGCCTAGGCGATAGGCCGAACAATGACCTCCTGCAAAGTTTTTTCTCAGTCCCTTTAACGTTGAACCGCTCTGGTTACTTCATGTAGATCTGCTCTTCACTTTTCCTTGCAAAAGTGCGGACTCCACATCCTTCCTTCCAGCTCAAGATCACATTGGCCAACCAACGCCAATTACTGATCTAATAGACACCTGCTATACCGTCGGCGCGAATATCTCTGAGAAATCGATCCCTTCTCCCTGAGCATAACTCATCGCCACCAACCTCTCTCTGTATCTATGCTGTAATCTTCTGAAGATCCACCTGCATCCAACCGCTTTCCGGCCCACTGGAAGCTCCACCCGCTCCCATATGTCGGTCTGGTACAACGAGTCCATCACATCGCCCATAGTCATCTTTCACCTTTCAGTACCAGGCTCACCTAGAGTCATTTGAATAAAAGATGAATACTCCTGCGATATTGGAATCGTCCATGTACCTCGCCGATATTCCGCGATCATGTCATGTGTTTCTTCTCACACCATATCCTTGTCCGCACGGTTTAGCCTTCCTACTCTGCCCGCTCATGTAGCCATGCCCAACATGCCACACACGTGCAGAGGTGGAATCCGTTACATCCACCATAGCTCCACCTTTTGAAGTGTTTCCCATCCGTGAGACATAAATGGATCGATGAAAAAGCTTTCTATCAAGAGTATTCCAATCATCATCATTCATAGTAGACTTCCGCTCCTCAAGAGCACCATCCTCGCCTTGCTTGGTTAACAGGCTAATCATCTTAACCTTCCATAACTCAAAATTATTTTTTTCTGAGTACTTCTCAATCTCATACTTAGTACTCGCCATTATTACTAATCCCTCAGATTTAGATCTGTGCCCCAACGATCACTCTGATACCAGTTGTTGAGGATTTTGAACCCGAAGAATCACACAGATCTAGATCTAGCATAGCAATCTAATGGCACCAAGCACACAAGAGAACACAGAGAACACCCAGATTTAATGTGGAAAATCCTTTCGGGAAAAAATCACGGCACAAAGCGACAGATCTCCACTAAGAAAGCATCAATTACAAAGAGAGAAGACTTACCCGATTCGAACAACCTCGAATCTCACCCGTGCTACATCCTTTAGAAATCCTAGAATCCCTTTAGAAAGCTTTTGTTATACCTAGAAAAGCCCTAGGAACACCTATTTATAGTTTAGGCAACTTTCTTTCCACATCCCAGTTGCGAAAGGACTCAAATCCGCAGTTTCGTGCAAATTCGTGAAACAAACTGCGTAACTTACGACCGGTCGTATCTATCCTACGACCGGTCGTAGACCTCTTACGACCAGTCCTAGACCCCTAAGATTGGTCCTGAAAATTTCAAGACTGGTCCTACACTGGGGAAAAAAAAAACAGCACAACTTGTTGGACTTCGAGTCGTGCTAGGGCTCGAACCTACGACCGGTCGAGCACCTCCCACAACCGGTCGTGGCTCCCCCACGACCGGTCGAGCAACATGAAAACTTGAAGATTGAAGGCTTCTCCTCAACAAATATAAGTGGGTTTTAAATTTTTTGGTTGTTTGGCAATATAAAGTAATTGGAGTTTCAAATCCCATCTTTGAGGGGGTTTCAAATCCATGTAAAGAGCTTGGATTATACCTAAAATTATTTTAATAGTTGTAGGTGTAACATGTGTGTCACTATACACTATTATTCTATTGAGCACATGGCCCACCAATGATGATCAACACCGTCCAAACATTGTCCATGTAAATCAGCACCATCCAAACATTGTCCATGCAAATCAACGATTAAAAATTGATGGTTAGTCATTCAGACATTATCTTGTGCTTGTGGCCCATTCAAGACTTAGAATTTTATCATTTTTGGGCAAAACATATATTTCAGCGGGCTTCTCACAATCAATGTGTCAAAAATTACATATTTCACTAAATTTGAGATATTAAAGTTGATTTAGTAATTAAATTCAAACCCATGCTTTTGGATTAAAGTTGATTCATACTCCAAGGTGCCGAACACACGGGGAGGATTGCAAATCCAATGGGTTTCAGATTGTGAGGGTTCTGAATCCAAGGAGTTTCAAATCCTCTCTCCCAAACAGGCCCTAAATGTGTAGGCATTTGTGGGGTGTGTGATAAAAAAAATAGTGAAAATTTAAAATTATTTATTAAATTGCAGCAAGTATTTATTATATTAATTGAAAATTTTCAGGTTTATTTGTAGGGAAGAACTTCAAAATTTTAAAATCTCACGAGAAATTAGCAGCTGAGAAATTATCGAGAACGAGATTTATCCTCGCATCCCATCCACGGTGAAGGCCAAAAGCTATTTGGCCCATAATGTCTCGAATATGCGGTGAAAGTATCCTCAATCTCGCAAAAATATCGCCATCGGTGAAATGATGATTGAACTGCTGCAAGTACATTTTTTCTTTTACTCTCACCCTCACACGTTGGAAATTAGCACGCGTGATCAGATCCAAGCCTCTCATCATAGGGTTCCACCGTCTTCTACATCCGTTGACACGAGGGAAGCGGATTTCGTCCAGCCCCCACCTGGATGGAAATCGGTCCCGGCAGAGGCTCCGTGGGGTCCACAGTGGTGTATGGATTTTATCCACGCCATTCATCCATTTTACAGATCATTTTAATGTATAAGCCCAAAAGAATGAGGCAGATAGAAGGGGTAAGTGGACCACCCCATAGGAAGCAGCATTGATAATGACGGCCACGGTTGAAACCTTCCTAAGGCCTACTATGCTGTTCATTTGCGATCCAAAACTTCTGTGTACCTCAAAAGTTTTCAATGGTGGTCATTCAACCCACACTGTGTGGTCCAATTGGGTCTTGGATCTACCTTATATTTAGAATTATACCCTTAAATATCTTGGAAAAATGAACAAATGACTTGGATGCAACCCATTCATCACGTTTGGCCCACAAGGCCCTGCCTGGACCGATTCCGTACATGTGGCCCAGGCAGGGGCAGGACGCAATCCGGACGCGGATTTCCTGCGAAAGCCTTTCGCGGGAAGTTCCTGCGCGGGGATGCTAGGTGGTCCAACCGTGATGTTTGTGAGGAATCCACCCCGTCCATCCATTGTGGGAAATTATTTTAGTGAATAATATAAAAAAAGGAGGTGGATCCCAAATTTCAGTGCGCCGGACGAGAGGGAAAACCGGGGAAAGAGTTTTCTACCGTTGAAACCTTCCTGGGATCCACGTTGATATTTATATATCATCCAAACCGTTTATAAGGTCATTCCTACTCGGATGAAGTGAAAACACCAAAAACTTAACCTGATCTGAAACCTTGTGGCCATATGAATGTTTCAAACGGTGGTAACTGAATCTACACTGTTTCCTCTCGTACAGCCCATTTGAGTTCTGGTTACACTTCATTTTTGGCCGCATGTCCTACAATGAGCTCCCAAAACGGATGTACGTTGTGGATTTATCACAAACATCACAGTGGGATCCACCTACATCCCAGTGTGGGAAATCCGCGTACACGCAATCCTATTCCAAAGCCAAGGAGTTGTGATGAGTGGACCCGGTTGGGGCCTGTCGAAAGAAATGAACCGTCCACATATATTGACCGGTGGTCCTTGTTCTGATAAAAGGACAAGATGGTGCATGCTAAAAGTGGATCCTCGCTCTTGCTCGGGTGGTAGAATCTCAGGAGTTTCGACACCCGGTCAAGGGTTAGTATCCCATAGGTGGTGGAATTCCACTAGCGTGAGCGTGTGGGGTGTGTGTGTGTGTTAAAGTAAAATAAAATAAAAAGTGGATCCCACGACCATAGGATGGTGTGTGGGGCCACCATGGTGTGTGTTTCATCAAATCTGTTAAGCAGGCGCAGCTGACGAGTGTGAAGAGAAGATACAAAGTCATACATATGTAAAACTCAGATGGGCCTAACTACATAAACTTAATGGTTTTGATAGCAATTTTACATGGTTAATATTGGTGTGGCCCAAATAAGTTTTTAATTGGAATTATAGTTTGGTATGTACGGTTTAAGTAATGGTTCTCACCTGATGGACGACGGAGTGAATATTACACATATTGCATGGTGGACCCCAAATGACCTTGGGTACTTTTCGCCCTGACTGAAAGAAAAGAAGCGTTGTAAGCGACGTCGGTCTGAAAATTCTCAGTCCATCTCATTCGAGGAATAGATTTCCACGTGAACGCGATTAGCCTTAACTCGGGTTCCTGGAATCGCCGGTAACTCCAATCACCGGGGCCAACTATGATGTTTGTGTTACATCCACTCCGTCCATCGGTTTCACCAGCTCATCTTAGAATGTCATTTTAGAAATGAAGGAGATCCAATATTCATGTGGGCCACACCACAGAAAACAGTCTGTGGCTATGGAAACACCAAACGTTGAAACAACCCTGGGTTCCACCATGATGATTATATACCATCCAACCCGTTCATATATTGACTCCCTCCGGTATGGAATGAAATAATAATTATCATCTGATCCAAAACATCTGTAGCCCCAAAGACCAATTCAATGGTGTCCGTTCATTTCTCATTGGATTGGCCCACCTGAGTTTGGATACCTCTCATATTTTGCATGATGCTTTAAAATGAGTTGATGAAACGGATGGACAGAGTAGATATAACACAAACATTACCAGTGGGCCCGACGGAGTTTGGGATTACAGGAGATTCCTGCAACCCGGGAGCAGATTATCTGTTACCGGGTAACAGCCGGCTGTTACGGAAACGGATTGGCTACTCCCCCTGACACCAGCCCCGTGGCCGGTGGTCGGTGCTCCGTGGGCCCTACCATGATGTATTTGTTTCATCCTTTCGGTTCATCCATTTTTACGGATTGATCTCAAAAATGAGAGGTATATAAATCTCAGGTCGACCACACCACATGAAAACAATAGTGATTGGACATCCATCATTAAAATCTTCCTAAGGCCCACTGTACTGTTTATTTAAAATCTAATAGGTTGATTAGGTCAAACAGCCCCAGATGAAGGGAAAAAACAAAAATCATCTTGATCCGAAACTTTAATGGCCCCAAAATATTTTGTAATGGTCGACACTCATTCAACACTGTTTCCTGTAGTGTGGTCCACTTAAGATTGGGATATAACTCATTTTTGTTCTCATACTGTGAAATGATCTGTTTAAATAGATGGACGGCATGGATGAAGCACATACATCATGGTGGGGCCCACGAGCACCGACCATCAGCCATTGGCTGGTGTCAGGGGGAGTAGCCAATCCGTTTCCGGCTGTTACCGTAACCGTGTGGGGCCTACTTGATGTATTTTTATATCCACGACGTCCATCCGCTTTTCCGTGTCATTTTAACAAGCGAACCTAACCCTTGTAGCGTGGACTATACCACTAGAAACAGTGATGAATGACAATTAAATACTTTTTGTGGGCCAAAAAAGTATTAGATCAAACTTATTTTTATATTTTCCATTCATCCCCGTCTTCTTTACATTATCAACGGATTAGATGAGAATAAACACTACGAAACCTTTAGTACGAGTCCTTTGGAAAGTTTAATGGTGAGGCAATCACCGATGTTTCCAGTCGTGTGGTTCACCTGAGATTTGGATCTACTAAATAATTAGCAAACCGTACTAAAATATGCAGGAAAAACGGATGGACAGCGTGGATACACAACACGGCTTCAAGGTGGGTCCCACGGTAAGGGTAACACGAGAACGGATTGCATACTCCCCCTGCCACCAGCCCGTGGAAGGTGGTCGGTGCTCTATGGCCCACGATGATGTACGTTTTTCATCCATTTTTTAAGATCAAAATTTAGAGGTATAAAAATCTCAGATGGACCACCCCACGGAAAAACAATATTGATAAAATCCTCTTAAGGCCCACTGTACTGTGTGTTGATTAGGTCATACAGACCCAGATGAAGGGATAAAAACAAAGATCCCAAAACTTTTATGACCCTCTAAAAGCTTTTAATGGTGGAGGTTCATTCAACACGGTTTCCAGTAATGTGGTCCATTTGAGATTGAGATCGGAGCATAAAAGTTCTAGATCTAGCTGATACTTTTTTTTCCCATGTATGACCTAATTAACAGATTGGATGTCAAATAGACAGTATAATGGGGCTTAGCAGGATTTTAACGGTGGATATTCAACTACTATTTTTTTCCTGTGGTGTGGTCCACCTTAAATTTATATCCCTCTCGATTTTGGTACTAGGCCCTATAATGATCTTGAAAAACGGATGAATGTAATGGATGAAACATATACATCATGGTGGGGCCCACATAGCACTGACTATCAGCCAGCGGGCTGGTGGCAGGGGGAGTAGCCAATCCTTTCCCCACTATAACCCCGGGTCACAGGCAAGTCACGACCCTTCAACGTCACCTGCCTAGGGTTCTGTGATTGGGGCGGGGCCCACCAGAAATCTAAGTCATGAGGAGATTCCTGTTCGTATACAGTGACATGACCCGTCATGCAGTGTGGTATTTCGAGGTGGAACATGTATGTATCTAACCGGTACTCGAGTGCACCATTCATTTATGTGGCAGGTGTGCAGTCTGCCCTAGCAGATGTGAGCGACGGAGTATCCTGAAACAAGTTGCACTGACAGTGCTGTTACACTTCAGGATCACGTGTATGCACGTAAATTTTAATATTGGCCTTCCCCGAATGGCTAGGATTTGTAGATTAAAAGCTGGGTTAGCCTGATTGTGTAGGTATATATGCTCCATGGATGGTCCATATTAACATGGACGTGCATACTATATGTAATTTGCATTCATTTTTAAAATCGGGATTATATGATTGGCACAGACAGAAAAATCTTGCTTATTGCAATCTAAGTGTGTCATATCATTGCACGTTGTCATCATTAAGTACACTATACAATGATGATAATGTGCATCCATGTGACCTAATCTAATTGGGCCACATCGCCCACATCATCACAAAGTTATCACTAGCTTAATTAGATTACAACAGTCAAGATTTTCATGTCTATGGCAAGCAGCATATTCCAATTCTAACTTTTAAGGTGATTTCAAGATGTCCCGAAAATCTGTTTCATATTCAGTCATATCGGATATCATATTGTAGTACAGGTGATGATTGTTTAATCCTTCATAATGTTTTAATTGAGTGTCAAATATTATAAAATTAATTATTTACAAATGCTAGATTTATTTGAGTTCAATAATTTTGTAGTGTTTTGTCCTTGTTACTCTATGCTATGTGGAGAGGTGTTACTAAGCTTATGCTACTTTGGTGTACATCCTCATAGCTATGTACATAAATGTAGTTGAATTAAAAATACATTGGCAAAATTGCTAAATCAACATTAGACATGAAAATAAGTTGATGATGAACAAAAACTTATTTAAATAATTAATTCAAAGGGCGGTCGGATTTTATTGTGACTTTTTAAAAAATTATATATTATTAATATCTTTATCAAGCTTTAAATGATTAAGTTTGTAAACTATAATTCACTTGATCTTAAATATAGATAAATGTGTACCGTGATCAAAGAATTTTAATTTTAATTTGCACATGTGAAATCAATTAATTATAGTCAAAACAATGGTCACATAATTGGAGATTAGGATGAATTATTAGTCTTTAAGGTCTCATGTTGGATCTACTTCAAGAGTGTGTGTACAAGAAAGCATGGTAATTCGGCATATCTTATTATTATTATATACATCACATTGGCCCACATAGTTTTAATGGATCCTGTGGTGGATGGGTTCCTGACTGTAAGGTCCATTGAGTTATATGTACATTGTTCATCCATTTTGAAGCTCATTTTAGAGTATCATGGGATCTTAACTTTGAAGTCTGTATTACAATGTATGTAAGTCATGTATACAATGTTCATCTATTTTGAAAGCTTATTTTAGAGCATGATCTAAAAAATGAAGCTTATGCAAATCCAGGGTAAACCATAAATAAAAGAAAAGGTGGTAATAAATCATTAAAAACTTCTCGTGAGCTACAAATGTTTTGGATCTTGCTGATATTTGTGTAGTCTCTTTATCTAGGTCTTTATGACATTATCACCGGTTGGATGGAAAATTAACATTCTAGCCACCCTATGATTATTTTAATAGCAAGGATTTCATTACTATTATTTCCTGTTGTATATCCACCTAAGATTTGGATTGGCTTCGTTTTGTAAGACCATGCAGTTAAATGGGCTTTCAAAATGGATAGGTCGTGAGATGTAAGGTAAATACATTATAGTGAGCTAATGTTTTGGATCCACCAACCTCCGCGGATCCAAAGCTCTATGGGGTCTTTTGCGATGTCAGAGTGACATTCACGAGTCACAGATACAAGCTTGGTCCATATCCCGACTCTCTCCTAGAGCCTCAGCATACCTGCAGCTAACGGTCAGTACACCATCCATTAAAATGTGGTACGTTGCAGCCTTCTCCTCCACCAGGGAAGTTGAGTGCGTTCGGACCCAGTTCAGATAATAAGCCATCTGACCAGAGCTTTTGTAGGACCCACCATAATGTATCTGTTTATCCACGCCGTCTATACATTTTCTCGTATCATTTTCAGGTATGAGCTAGAAAATGAAGCAGACCAACGCTTAAGTGAACGGACGTGGATTATCTACTGAGCCAATCAGTAGCCAGACTCCGACTGAAGTGACGTCACTAAGTTTTGTGGGCCTCACCATAATGTATTTGTTGTATCCACACCGTCCATCCATTTAGAGAGATCATTTTAGAGTATCATCCAAATAATGAGGCAGATCCAAAGCTCAAGTGGACCCCACTACAGAAAATAGTGGGAACAGTGACGCCCACCATTGAAATCTTCCTATGACCCATTATGATCTTTATTTGAGATCCAACCTGTTCATAAGTTAATACCAACATGGAGGAAGGGAAAACACGAATATCCGATTGGTGGAAAACTTCTGTAGTCCCCCATAAGTTTTTTTAATTGTAGTTGCTTCATCTGGCTGTTTTCTTTGGTAGGTTCACATCACAAAACTTCAATAGCAAATCCGTATACGGACTGGTACAGTGGCTAATCTGCGTCCCAAGTAAACCACACGTGTTTTTGCATTTAATGCAATCGGAAACACCATTTGGTGTTGTCTACTTGAGCGTGTGATCTGTTTCATTTTTTTTGAAATCATATTTTAAAATGATTTAATAAAATGAATGGACTGAGTATATGAACAAATACATTAGGGTGGGTCCACATGAGCCCTGCTCTGAAGGCTCATTGTGGTTCGGACGCAATCCGCTTTGCTCCACTTGTAAGGACAAAGGATGAGAGGTGTTACAAGGATTCCTGTGACTCAAAGCTCTGTGGGGCCCATTGTATGTGTTGTTGAAATTTGTGGTTTTTGAAAACATAATTCAAAATTTTAAAATTTCAAGAATTTGGTGCAAAATGATTTTTGGCAATTACAAATTGAAAAAGTATGTTGTGTTCTTTCTATCCCATGTTGAAAATTATAGAAAGAGTTTAAGGGTTTATATGTGAATGCTTGTGTAATATTTTTACTTGGAGTTTTGGAGATTAATGTGCTTGGGTTATGTGTTCTAATGTTACCTTGGAATATATGCACGCATGTATGCGCTTAGGCTTTGGCGTTTATAGGTGATTAAGAACGGTCGGATCTTTAATTTGTCAGTTTTTAAAAATGGCTAGCTACATCGAAAGCTACGATGGTCTGAAAACGAACGGGCCATGATGATCCAACAGTCAGATTTTTCAATCCAACGACCAGAAACGGTTAGAATTAATGATCAATGGTTAGAAATGTTTTTCAAATATTCTGAACCATTAATAGTTCCCTAGCAATGTTCCACTCCTTTGTGCTTATATAAATTGGACCATTCTAGTCCAAATTTATTATCGTGAACACCAATCTCTCCCATTCCATCACATTCTCCATATCTTCTTCGTAGAATGTTGTGAACCTATCCACTTGTAATTCTTTTAGAAGAGATCTGTTATGTTAAATTATTCTTAAGTGGACCCATCTTGATTGTTGCATGTCGGATCTAGACAAAGTTATCTTATCTTGGAAGCATTTTGTCCATAACCCATCAACAATTGATAAGAGAGCGAAAAAAACTTTAAGGACAGCATATCATTTCACATGATTTAGTCTAGTGGAACAAAGAAATTGAACTTTATTTTATTTCATTTTTATTACTCAATATATCCAAATTATTTCTAACATTTGTTAAATCTACAAAATGCATATATCAGTCTCATCCAAAAAATCCAAGAAGATTTCACTGGTGGCGTTCAATCTACGTATGTTGATTCTTACGGGGTGACTCATTTTTTAACTATCATTCTAACATGAATTGGCCAAGTTGATGGATGGAATAGATGTCATTTTTTAGCTGTCATTCTAACATGGGTTTGTACGGGATACGGTTTGGCTGGTGACCCCACCTAGCTGGTGTAAATTAAGGTGTAAATGAAAACTCTGTGGTATCCACCATGATGATTGTGTTTTATCCACACTGTTCATCCATTTTGCCAGCCCATCTTAGGGTATGAGCCAAAAAATGAGCTAGGTACAAAGCTCAAGTGGACCACGCCATTTGAAAGAGTGGAGAGTGAACTCATACAATTGAAAGCTTATTGAGGCCATAGAAATTGTAGATCAAGCTGCTATTTGTGTTTTCTCTTCATCCAGGTCGTGTAACCTTATGAACCGATTGGATGACAGATAAACATCAGTGTTGACCTTAAGATGGTGGACATCATTGACCGACTGTTTGTTTAGATAAAATAGAAACAACAAGCTCACGTGACTTTGACACCAGCTAGCTGGCTGGTGTTGGGGTCACCAGCCAAACCCCGTCCCTACAGGGAGGCCGGAGCTTTGGGTCACGGGAACTTCCCATGGCACGAAACTCGACTGTAGAGAATCAATGCAAGGTATCTATGCATGCATACACGTGCGAAAGATAAAAAGTAAAGACTGGGGCTCGATCAACACCATTTTTTAAGCTGTGGAGTCTCATCCACCGTTGTTGTGGTACATTCATGCCAATCGAGACTGTTCAAATTGTGGGGTCCACTGTGGATGGAAAATATCCCAAGACTTGCACTGAGCAAACGATTCTAACTATCCTCTTTATGAGGTATTAAATGGACAGTAAAAAATAAAAGGATAAGTGATCAAATTCATCAACGAAAATCAGGTGGTTAAGATGTTCTACAAGTGTGAACAGTGGGCCTACAACTTGAGTGGTGTGCACATGTACGCCATTTAGTGTGCACATGTACGCCATTTGCAGTGGTTGATTCAACGAGAAAGGTGGTAAGCTACCATCACAGGTGTTAACTGTAGATACGAAAGGACATGGAAAGAGATAGATCTGGACCGTTTATCAGGTTAGTCCAGTCCTTAACATGGCCTGACCAAAGAATGAGACTGGGAACTCATCAGTAACGCGAGATTCATGAGAAAAAGGGCCAGTTAGAAAACAAAATAACCAACTGCGCATATTCAACACTAAGCAGTAGCCCACCTGATGAGTGGATCATTTCAATTCGTGGTCATCCTCAAATGGGTCCCACGGCCCAATCATCATCACCTTCATCATCTAAGCCTTATAAGTTATTCCAATTAACTGTACTGGCTACATGAATCCTGTTCCGCCATTTCACACTTTGGAGGGTCCCACCCAATGAACGCCCCAAAATTCTCACACGTATGCAGACTTCGCGTGCATGTCCTCCATACCACGCGTGCGAGTGCTGTTTGAATCTTTTATATTTCTCAGCGAGAGAAAGTAGGTCCATGCGAGCTACCGACGGAAGCGGATTGGCTATTCCCTCTGCCACCAGCCCGGTGGCTGGTGCTCGGTGCTCTGTGAGCCCCACCATGATGCATGTGTTTCATTCATTCTGTTCATCCATTTTTACATATCATGTGAGGGCTTTATCCTAAAAAAAAGGTTATATAAATCTCAGGTGGACCACAACACAGGAAAACAATAGTGATTGAATATCCACCATTAAAATCTTTTTATGGCCCATTGTATTGTTTATTTGACATCCAATCTGTTGATTATGTCATACAAACCTGGATGAAAGGAAAAAAACAAAGATCGGATTGATCCAAAACTTATAGTCTCTAGAAGGTTTTGAATGGTCGAAGCTCATTCGACACTGTTTCCTGTAATGTGTTCCAGTTGGTATTTGGATATACCTTATTTTTTATTCCATACTATAAAATTATATGTAAAAGTATATGTACGATGAAACACATGCATTATTGTGGGTCCCACTGAGCACCGACCATCAGCCATAGCCGGGGAGCAGCCAATCCGTTTCCACTACCGACCCTATTACGTCTCCATGAATTACCGTGCACGCGTACGGTAAAGATGCACTCCAAGTTCATGTACGGTAGACACCCGTTTGTACAAATATCAAGTGCGTGCGAGGGAAGCGGATTGGCTGGTGTACCACGTAGCTGCTGTAGGTACGTGACGTGCGATGACGAGCACTGACGCTCCTTGAGCTCCGAGTTATACGAACGGTTCAAAGGAGATCAAAGTTACATGCCCTACAGTGTTGTATTTATTATATCTAAACCGTTTATATGTATATATATATATATCATTGTAGAGCATTATCCAAAAAATGAATCATATCTAATGATCATTTGAACCACACTACAAATAGCAACATGAATAATGGATTTCACCGTTCAAAAATTTGTAGGGCCCACCATAACGTTTAGTTTCCGTCCAATCTGTTTATTAGGTCATAAAGACCTGGATGAAGAGGAAAAACCAATTTCATATTTACACAAAACTTCCGTAACCCCAAAAAAGGGTTTCAATGGTAGACGTTCAATCCCCCACTCGTTTTTACAGTGTGGTCCCTTGGTAGTTACATCCATCTTATTTTTCGTCTAAAGCTTTAAGATACGGCGTGAGGTACACCAGCCAATCCGCTTCCCATCTAACCGGTGCATTAACTGAGCCCGACCATGATAATGGGGCATTCCTGAAATCTTGACTATCTAATCATCAAGTGAGCCACACTAGAGAAACAATAGACCGCCTAAAAACCCTAAAATATATTCAATGGCCCACCTAATGATGGATCGGCTTGAACTTTGGGCGTCCCACTTTCATGCTAGGATGACATTATGAGATGGGTTGAATAGGAGAGATGCATCACAAGCCAAGATCATAGGCGTACACACCATGTGAACTCCAATATTAAGCTTATCTTAAACCATGATTAAAGCCTAGAACCTCTAAACGGATACTCCTCGGCTCTTTTATGGAATCCCCAGGTTGCTCCCCCTTTCATAAAAGGCAGCTTCTTTTCATGTTTTACCTTAAAACCCATTCACATTCACATGGGCCTTAACGTTTAGATCATTAGGTTTAAAAGGAAGGCGATTACATAATTCATTAGGTGGGCCATGTTTTATGAAACAAGTGGGAGGCTAAAGCAAACTTTCTTAGCCATTCATTTGCTTTATTCATTGTGGCCCACTTGAGGTGTGAAATGATAACATTTTTAAGCCTTGACTCACATACGTGTGTGGATGGCCGCGGATTTAAACGAGTGTCTACCTAGTAAATCTCGTATTTTTTTTTTTTAATTTTTTTTTAAGAACGTACCTCTCTCCACTCTTTTCTAGAATCCGAGGTTGCTCCCTCTTTCATAAAAGACAGGTTCTTTTTGTTTTACCGTCAAACTCATTTACACTCAAATGGCCCACCAATTGGCGAAGGCATAGATGATCCAATCCACACATTTGGATGAGTTAGCTAGTGGAGTCATCTGAGTTTGGGAGGCATGATATATATGTGTGTGCACGCGCATGCACAAATATCTAAGTTGTGTACAATCTTTACTGTCATATTCCATTCTTAAATTTGAGTTAGGTCAGAGTGGGTTGTGTGAAGTGAGTCGAGCTAGACCAACTGACAATTAGATGGGTTGGGTCAGGTCGTGTCAAGCTTCATGAATTTTTAATTGGGTTTGGACCGGTCAGATGCTGATGGGTCATGGTCTGGATTCGGGCAAGAATTCTTGCCCTCTTGCCATGGTGATATTTTCTTCCAGTTGGATGGAGAGAGTAGGGTCCTCCCCCATTAGTATTACTCCTTTTTCCTACTTTCCATGCTTGAAAAAGACACCCCCTCAAACAACAAATCCATGCATACAAAGCAATGAAGATTTACATGGTTGTCCTGTCCTGTTCCATGTCTACTCAATCACTCAAGTGGGACCCACCACATGCTCAGAGACTTAATATCCAACGGCTATCTCATCTGGTTTGGTCCTAGGCATTGATCCATGATGGTCCACTAACAGAAAAAGTCTAAGAAACCAATGTTAAAGGCGTATGCCACACTGCTTACTCAAGCCGGACAAAGTGGCATCCGATCACGAGATCAAGGCCGTTCATTTGGCAGGTCTCAACGACTTGGGTTTTCCTGTTCGTTCGATCTCCAAGTCTACACACGTGTACAACAATTTGACGGCCTAAGGAGTCCATTTTAACCAGCACATTTGTGGCCCACCAGCTACCTTCAGTCCTGTGAAAACCATGGTGGCGGTGTAGTGATCAGGTGCGCCATGTGTATCTAAAAATAGACGGTTGGAATAATTATCCAACACTGCCCTATTCAACGTGCTTTGATGACAACTTGGGTCTTGGGACGACGCTCATCTATTGTGTGGACCCCCAATGAATCACCCTTAGGGAAACCGTTGATCTGATGTTACCCGTGGAATGCTATTAGGGCTGTTTGGCCGGACCGTGGATGGGATAGCAATATCCTGGGATATGCATGCCAAGCCAAACAGACCCGGTGAACTCGTCCCGGTTGTAAGCAATCCCATGTATCTTAAAACAATCCACTGACATCACCATCATTACTTTAAAATTGATCCCATCCCTTGGTTGGACGGATTGGAAGGTAAAATCCTGGGATATGCGGGGCGTGCCAAACAGACCCAGTGAACTTGTCCCGGGTTATAGCAATCCCATGCGATTTAAACCTATTAACTGACACCACCATCATTACCTTAAAATTCATCCCATCCCTCCTAATCCCATGGGATTCGCCCGGCCAACCGTTTATCTCATTGCCCACCTTGTATATGAACCTCTGAGAAAAACTTTGCTTATCCATTAGAATTGGAACGCTATTCATTTGTTTGGGCAGCTGATGGACAACTAGTATATAGTCTCACTCATCTGCATGTGGTGGCACACTAGATAAATGGTCTAGATCAAGAGTTTGGGGACGACTTGATGTGCATCCAATCTAGCCCTTCCAACGTCTTTTGGCTCCTCATGTTCACTGTCGAATCCTAGAATAAGGCTGTTACACGACTCAGGTGGGCCACACCATAGCGTTACCACTAAGGCCTGTTTGAAATGTGGTCTTGGGTGGTATTAACACCATTATTTCATAATGATTATATGTCTGAAAATACCATGAAATTTTAACCGTCTAATCCAACATTTGGGATCAAAATCTTTCCTTGGCAAAAATAATGTATTAAGTGAAATCAAAGTTTGGTGGACTATGAAATTGTAATCAAGGAACTAGATTTTGTAATTGATGCTGGCCACTAATATGCATATATAATTCAAGTGTCTTGTGTGAAGGACACATATGGATAGACAATATATATAAAACACATGCATGAATGAGGGGCCCACATATGTAGTGGATTTTGAATTCATATATATAATATGGGATATCAATATTAATAATACACCCAAAATCAATCTAATACAATATGATCGTAAGAGTCACTAAAACAATTCATGTATCCAAATAAATTTTATTCCAACAGCTTTTACATTTATTTCATTAGGTATGAAAGAAAATAACTCGTATTCTAATTACATGAAAGAACAAATAATTAAACAAAACCTAGAACATGAAATCATTTCCACCATGACCAGTGCCCATGAATTGATTTAGAATTCCACCTAATTCTAACTTGACTTGGCCTGAATGGCTCAATACAACTCTGTGCATTTCAACAGCGTTCACGGCACAATCTAACATAGTTTATCTATGAAATCATGCATGGTGTGAATGCATGAATCTTACACTTAGGTTTTCGGCATTCTAGATTCAGATTACGTTTTTAGATTAAAATTTAAGCTAATAATTTAGAGATTCTTATAAGTATTTTTTTACATTAATTATTAAATATCATGTTTTATTAATTTATCTTATATAAATTTCATCTCTAACAGTGGTTTGCTTCATTTAGTAGCAGTGTGCCAGCAGGAATTATGGGAACTTTGTTATTTCTTATCCTTAAATGTTGAACTAATGCACCATCTTATATATAATATGTTGAACATGTTCGCATCTTGAATGTATGCGTTGATACCATGTATATGATGTATAACTACTTAATCAGGTTAGCCATGAAGGTTAAAAAAACTCCTATGAGCAGGGTTTGGTGCTTCAGGAAGTTAGCTTATCATTTACTAAGTTTAGTAAGTGGCAAAGAAGTTGCTTTGACACAAGTTTGGTAACGGTTTCAATTTTGAGGCCTGACGGACCATTTTAGAAATTATTTATACCATGAATATATATATATATATGCTCTCCTGTGCACTAATTCCAATGGAACTGGTATGAACTTTTTTGAGAACCCATAGTACGTAATGTGGATCCAAAATTGGAACTGTTCATGTGAAGCAGTACCTCGTGAAATCCTCCGGTCCCAAGTTTTACTTTGATTTAGAACGTTGATGGGCCATGAAAAATGTAAACAATTTCTTCTCTTGATTTGCATTTCTCTTTGCTATGGCTTACCAAAATTTTAAATCAGGGTGAAAATTTATCACATAGTGTTTCATGGGATTCCGCATCACATGAACCGTTCAGATTAGACACCCATGACACATGTGCAAAGGTGTGCGGGTGCCTAGGTAAGCATGACTCTCTCTCTCTCTCTCTATATATATATATTATATTCTTTTAATAAAAAATAACTTGTTAATAATTTTAAATTTAAATCAGGCATCAACTAGATAAAATAAATAATATCATAAAAGTTATAATTCATGATTTAATTAATAACCAAACCTAAGAAGTTAAATATATTTTTTTTACTTGTCAAATCTATTATTAATTATTCTAAATTTCATATTTATCTCCCTTTCAAACTTAAATATGCTTATGATATTTCTAAAATAATAAATCAGATCTAAAACCTAGGATCTAGTTGCTGTATATAACTAGGATATGAATACAATATAAGAAATTAAATAGTTAAATAACTAAAAATCAAATTATTATTATTATTATTTTTTTATCAATTGTTTCTTTAAATTATCACTAGGATTTAACTGGAATTTATTAAATTAGATCAACCGGGAATATTTTAGATAACAAACCTAAAATCCAACAGTTCATTAGGATCTAATTAAAATCAACAAGTATATTCCAATATATACACACACACACACACAAATAAAGAAAAATTAAGAAATAAGGTAGTGATAAATATGAAAATCAAGATCATTAAGATCACCCTCCTCTAACGGTGAACTGCTTCGATCGATCTGAATAAAGTTGGGTTCCGCCCTACATTTCTCTCTCTCTCTCTCTCTCTCTCTCTCTCAATTTTTATGCTCTAGCTGTAACCCGTTTTTATATATGTAAGAAAGAAGCAGAAATGAGGTCATGGCTTCGTAGTTTTGTGGCGATATATGTTAACAGGCATGTCGTTCATTTTTTGTTTTTATTTTTTTTGAAAATGAATCTATTAAGATGGACAAATAGGATAAGATTAATGTGAAATTATTCCGCAGACTAGTGGCGAAAAAGGAGAAGTGTGAGAAGGAGGCAGAACATTCCAGATTCGTAGTGCACAACATGCATGATTTGAAGTTTTTATTTTTTCTTTACACGATGTGTTATGGAAAATGTTTTGATTAAAAATATTTTAAATAAAAAAGTATATATAAATATATAAAAGGTTTGTGAGAAAAAAATGTGGTTTTTTTTTTTTTTTTTTTTTTGTGTGTTTTGAAAATAGTTTCATATCGGAATAGAAAGAAGGAAATTTTTTCTTAATAAGTAGGGTGTTGAGTACCTTACTATTTGCTCGATAAATCAGAGGAGTGCCGAGACTTGCGTCATGCGCACGAGCACGGTCTCGCGCTTGGTGCGAGGGCGTGGTCATGTGAGATAATGTGGCTATAGAGGTGCTAGTGGTATACGTGCGCATCGTGTTGCTTCCCTGCAAACTTATGTGTACCGGCATGAGATAGGTGCGACAATGGAAAAGAGAGATGAGTTGGGTGGCAGGATTTAGAGATGTCTGAGAGAGACCTATCTGTCTTATATAGGGGCTAAAACTAGCTGTTTAAAAGGCCAATAATAAACTAAACCATGCAGAAACTGTTGCATATGGTTGGCCCAACAGTCATAAACAACTAACCACTGTGTCTAAATGGCTCGTATGTAAATGATTTTCCTATATGCAAAATGGTTAGAAACTGTCAAAAAATGGCTAGTTTCTCACTAATAGTTAGAACCGATCAATTATAGTTATGATCATAGACCAGAACGTCTAGCTACCCTTGCTTATATAAACTGAGCTTGGCTGGTTTATTTCAACATCACAAATCATTCTGACTCATT
Source organism: Magnolia kwangsiensis (assembly GCA_037074715.1). Classification (NCBI taxonomy): domain Eukaryota; kingdom Viridiplantae; phylum Streptophyta; class Magnoliopsida; order Magnoliales; family Magnoliaceae; genus Magnolia; species Magnolia kwangsiensis. Next base: position 108,638,339 of record CM073581.1, read on the forward strand.
CTCTCATATGAACTAATAAAAGTCCAAGTGTTCTTTGATCAAGCCAGCAGGTTCAATACGAACCTAATCCAGCAAGTCCATAAGAATTAGACTAGTGTAGTGGTCTAAGCTAGCAAGAACCAGACTCATCTAGTGGTCTAATCTAGCAAAGCTAAATTTCATTTTTTATCTTTTTCTCTAACTTGAGAATTTTCCTTTAAGTTTTTATCTTCCATTAATTTGTATTTACAAAGTTTTACTAGTGATTTTTTCGTGCTTACTGAATGCAAAACCACACATAGGCTCATTATATCCTAAAAGCTATTTGTCTACAACCATCAACAATCTCATACTTTGAAAAGGGGCGAATAAGGATAGTGTTGTCACACGCACTTCAACCCGTCCTTAATATTTTTGATTTCTTCCCCTTTTTTTTTACGGTAATTATAAATATGTACATTGTAGAGGTGCTAGTGGTATACGTGCGCATCGTGTTGCTTCCCTGCAAACTTATGTGTACCGGCACGAGATAGGTGCGATAATGGAAAAGAGAGATGAGTTGGGTGGCAGGATTTAGAGATGTCTGAGAGAGACCTATCTGTCTTATATAAGGGCTAAAACTAGCTGTTTAAAAGGCCAATAATAAACTAAACCATGCAGAAACTGTTGCATATGGTTGGCCCAACAGTCATAAACAACTAACCACTGTGTCTAAATGGCTCGTATGTAAATGATTTTCCTATATGCAAAATGGTTAGAAACTGTCAAAAAATGGCTAGTTTCTCACTAATAGTTAGAACCGATCAATTATAGTTATGATCATAGACCAGAACGTCTAGCTACCCTTGCTTATATAAACTGAGCTTGGCTGGTTTATTTCAACATCACAAATCATTCTGACTCATTCTCTCATATGAACTAATAAAAGTCCAAGTGTTCTTTGATCAAGCCAGCAGGTTCAATACGAACCTAATCCAGCAAGTCCATAAGAATTAGACTAGTGTAGTGGTCTAAGCTAGCAAGAACCAGACTCATCTAGTGGTCTAATCTAGCAAAGCTAAATTTCATTTTTTTATCTTTTTCTCTAACTTGAGAATTTTCCTTTAAGTTTTTATCTTCCATTAATTTGTATTTACAAAGTTTTACTAGTGATTTTTTCGTGCTTACTGAATGCAAAACCACACATAGGCTCATTATATCCTAAAAGCTATTTGTCTACAACCATCAACAATCTCATACCTTGAAAAGGGGCGAATAAGGATAGTGTTGTCACACGCACTTCAACCCGTCCTTAATATTTTTGATTTCTTCCCCTTTTTTTTTACGGTAATTATAAATATGTACATTGAGAATATCAAATTCTCAACATGATGGTCCGTACTAATTAGTCCCACCATTTGGACGAATCAGATAGTGGACTCGGGCCTACTTTCTTGGTGGGTTGGAGGCCGGTAATGGGTCCATGACCTCGTTATAATGCGGGGAAGGAGAAGGAGAGAAAATTGAGAAAGTGGGGGTTGTGAGCAGTGACATGATGATGTACGTCATTGTTTTTTTAAACATGGTGGGCCCCACAATGACAATGTGACTAATCCATTCTGTCAATCAGTTTTCCTCAACCACGTTAGTACATGTGACAAAAAAAAGAGGCGGATTCAAAGCTCAAGTGTGCCACACCATAGGAAATAGTGAAATTTGGTACTCATCATTGAAACAAAAAATTGTTGCAATTTAGGATTATAAGTTTCAATGGGGTGGGCTTGGGTTGGAAATATCAAAATTTTGAATAGGCCGGGCCCATCGGGTCTAACCCAATCAATTCAAAATTCGGGTGGAAAAACCCCACCTCGGCTCATTGTCAATATCTAGGATCTAACATCTGTCTTTGCCCATTAAGGTTCAAATGTTGAGTGAGCTGATGATTGGAAACATCCATGCAATAATGTTATGTCGTATGGGACAATTCAAGAAACATATGCTGAATAGATGAATTTAGCAAAATGCAAAGAAAATTTTTAGTGGCCCACTTGCAGCCCAAAAAATTAAAGGCCTGTATTCGTGGCTATGAAAACCTACACTCAAGATTTACTTCTAACGACTCTCGCAACTATTGTTACCATCCTCTTGGACATGCCTCCTATCAAAACCAAAACAACTTTTTCGAATGCTTGAGTAAGAGTAATAATAGCTATATGTAATCATAACAATTACTAATTACTTTAATTATTTGGAAAGCACATGTAATATGGTAATTCAAGTTGATAAACTTTATAATATTCTCTGTTATCATTAGTCATTTTTGACCCATATTATCCAAAACCTTTAAAGTAAAATTCCTTTATATCTTTATCCTTAAACCTAGCTCACAAATATTAGTAAGCCAATTACTCCAACAACCCAACGGGAAGATGACATATGTCCAAAAGCTTCCAAGAGTCAATTAAAAAAAGTTATGCTATATCTTGTTTCTTGTATACTGTAAAATAATCAAAATTCCACTACCTGCTTCGAGTATAATACTTCCCTTTTTATTTTCAACACATCACAACAAGAACTCAAAGCCTTGAAAACTAAGGTGAGGACTTCCTAGAGAAAATGTTGAAGTCCTCCCTCTCTAAGGTTACTCCTTCATAACGTTTGAATAAGAACTTCAAAGACTAGACGAGGATGTCCTAAAGAAAATGGTGAAGTATACCCTTTTCTTTGAGACTAAACTAATGGTATTTTATTGAGTTGCACCAAGGAATTTAATTTTCTCCAAATTCAAAAATAAAATCCTAATATCAAGATCTTTTAAATATAATCATATACAATTTTTCGAATCAAACAACTAATTTGAGAAAGTTAGATCATACATGGAATCTGACGATATATGTTGATAGAATGCCAATGATGGTCCTCTAAACTAGGTAGTCTCTCCTCAATTTATCCTAGTATAAGAGAGATTTAGATAGATTAAGGAATTTCCTCTTCTAGGTGCTAAGGAATCCCATAGCCATTCATAAGGGACCACATAGAGATGGAGAAGATGAAAATCTTATTTATTCTCTCTATAGATTTTCTAAATTTTCTCTTATTCACACATAAGGAAAATTGTATCTAGGACTTCTCATCACATCACTACTCTAGATTAAGATCAAAATAAGGAAGGAGGAAGCTAGGGTTTAAGGGGAATATACTAATATGATACTTCGCCACAGTATGCACAACTTTGTAACCTATTGAAAAGAAAGTGTGTTGATGCATCTCATCTATGCATATACTCATGATCTAATCACTTCATTGCCAGGACCATCCACTAATAATTACATCCTATGCCAATTAGATGTGGACCATCTAGTTATCATGTGCGATTAAAACAATTTTAACGGTTAAAATAAAATTTCAATGTTTAAAATTTTTTGAAAGCCTGATTAAAATAATTAGAGTGCTCAGAGTACTAGGCTTAAAAGAAAAAAAAAACTTGATGAGTTTCTGATTTATCTACATCAAAGCTATATAAACATGTTCCTAGGCAGACTAGTGAATCCATTGTTTGACTGTGCAAGGATCAGAGGTTCCCGATGGAAGTATTCAACTTTATTAACTGTATTGGCCCCTCTATAGACCTTGTAAGAAAATTCAAAGCCGACCAATGAAGATCGTGACTCTTACATATCCTCAAGTTAAATGACTAATTATCTTTCATGGATTATCAAGTCTTGATTTCACGATCATGTGAGGCAGTGTGGCTATAGAGATGCTAGTGGCATACGTGTGCATTATGTCACTCCCTCGCGAACTACGTGAACCGGGACAATACAGGTGCGACAATGGTAAAGAGAGATGAGTTGGGTGGCATGGCTAAAACTACTTGTTTAAGAGACTTGGTGTAACTGTTCATGCAATAATAAACTAGACCATGCAAAAACTGTTGCATGTGGTTGGTCTAATAGTCATCAACAAATAGCCACTGTGTTTAAATGACTCGTATGCAACTAATTTTCCCACATGCAAAATGATCAGAAACTGCCAAATAACGGCTAGTTTCTCATTAATAGTCAGAACGATCAATTGTAGTTATGACCATAGACCAAAACGTGTAGCTACCCTTGCTTATATAAACTAAGCTTGGCTAGATTATTTCAACATCACAAACCATTCAACTCATTCTCTCATATGAACAAATAAAACTCCCAGTGTTCTCTGATCAAGCCAGCAGGTTTAATATGAACCTAATCCAACAAGTCCACAACAACTAGACCAGTGTAGTAGTCTAAGCTAGCAAGAACCAGACTCGTGTAGTGGTCTAATCTAGCGAAGCTAAATTTCGTTTTCTATCTTTATCTTTGACTTGAAAATTTCCTTTAAGTTTTTATCTTCCATCAATTTGTGTTTACAAAGTTTCATTAGTGATTTTTTCGTGCATGCTGAATGCAGAACCATACATAGGCTCGTCGTATCCTAGAAGATATTTGTCTGCAACTTGTCAACAATCTTAATTACTTTGAAAAGGGGCAAATAACACTTTAAGGATAGTGTTGTCACACGTGCTTCAACCTGTCCTTAATATTTTTGGCTTTTTCCCCTCTTTTTTTACAGTAATTATAAATATGTAATTTGAGAATATCAAATTCTCAACATGATGGTCCGTGCCAATCGGTCCCACCATTTGGACGAATCAGATAGAGGCCTCAGGCCTACTCTCTTGGTGGGTTGGAGCTATGACCCGTTATAATGCGGGGAAGGAGAAGGAGAGAGAAAATTGGGAAAGTGGGGGTTGCGAACGGTGACATGATGATGTACGTCACTATTTCTTGAAACATGGTGGGCCCCACAATGACAATGTGACTAATCCACTCCGTCATTCAGTTTTCCTCAACCACGTTAGGACATGTGCCAAAAAATTTGAGGCCGATTCAAAGCTTAAGTGTGCCACACCATAGGAAGTTAATAGCAAAATTTGGTACTCATTGAAACAAAAAATTGTTGCGATTCAGGATTAGGACTGTCAATGGGCTGGGCTCGGGTTGGCAATATCAATATTTTCAATAGGCTGGGCCCATCAGGTCCAACCCAATCAATTCAAAATTCAGGTGGAAAAACCCCAGCTTGGCTCATTATCAACACTATCTAGGATCTAACATCTATCTTTGCCCATTAAGGTTCTCCAACCCAATCAATTCAAAATCAAGTGGAAAAACCCCAGCTTGGCTCATTATCAACACTATCTAGGATCTAACATCTATCTTTGCCCATTAAGGTTCATATGTTGAGTGAGCTGATTATTGGAACCACCATGCTGTAGATCGTATGCTGCATGGGACAATATAAGAAACATATGCTGAATAGATGAATTTAGCACAATGCCTGCATAGGATCCATGGCTATAAAAACCAAAAAATTGAATTTAGCAATAGTTGCGAGAGTTGTTAGATGAATTTAGCACAATGCCTGCATAGGATCCATAGCCATGCAGAATAGAAAATTTTTAGTGGCCCACTTTCAGCCCAAAAAATTGAAGGCATGGATCCATGGCTATAAAAACCTATATTCAAGATTTACACCTAACAACTCTCGCAACTATTGTTACCATCCTCTCTTGGACATGCCTGCTATCAAAACCAAAACAACTTTTTCGAATGCTTGAGTAATAATAGCTACTAACTCTAATTATTTGGAAAGCATATGTAATACAGTAATTCAAATTGATAAACTTTATAATATTCTCTGTTATCATGAGTCATTTTTAACCCATATTATCCAAAACCTATAAAGTAAATTACTTTATATCCTTATCCTTAAACCTAGCTCACAAATAGTAGTAAGCCAATTACTCCAATTATCCAACGGGAAGATGACATCTGTCCAAAAGCTTCCAAGAATCATTTAAAGCAAGTTATGCTATATTTTGCTCCTTATATACTTTAAAGAATCAAAATTCCATTACCTTCGAGTATAATACTTCCCTTTTTATTTTCAACACATCATAACAACGACTCAAAGCCTTTAAAACTAAGGTGAGGACTTCGTAGAGAAAATGTTGAAGTCCCCCCTCTCTAAGGCTACCCCTTCATAGGGTCTGAGTAAGAACTTCAAAGACTAGACGAGGACGCGTCCTAAATAAAAGGATGAAGTACTCCATTTTCTTTAAGACTAAACTGATGGTATTTTATCAAATTGCATGAAGGAATTCAATTTTCTCCAAATTCAAAAATAAAAACCTTATCTCAAGATCTTTCAAATATAATTATGTACAATTTTTCGAATTGAACAACTGATTTGAGAAAGTTAGATCATACATAGAATCTGACGATGTATGTTGATGCAATGCCAATGATGATCTTCTAAATTAGGTGGTCTCTCCTTGATCTATCCTAGTACAAGAGAGATTTAGATAGACTAAGGAATTTCCTCTATTAGGTGCCAAGGAATCACACAGCCAGAGGTGTACATGAGTCAATACGAGTTGAGCTTTGCCCAGCTCGGCTCGGCTCGACTCGACTCGGCTAACAAGATACCACAAGTCAAACTTGGCTTGACTCGGTCATTAAGCCTGGATTGACAGCTCAACTCGACTCAGTCAGCAACCCGGTATGGTTTGAGCCGAGTTTAAGGCAAGTTTGAGTTTGAGTTTTTTAGCCGAGTTCGAGTTTTTGAGTGGGGTCTGACCATCTGATTGGGCCATAGCTACCAGACCAGTGGTTGGGTGGAGTCTACTAATCAGACGGACACTGGAGAATAGAGCGATGAAGAGAGGAGTAGGGGAGAGTACCTTTCAGTTTTCGGTCGTCCAGGAGGATGTTGGAGAATAAAGAGAGATTATAGAAGGGTAGTTGTCGGTCGCCGTTCGGGCGCTGGATAATGGCGAAAAAGAGAGGAGAGGAGAATGGTCGTCGGCTGTTGTTTGGGCACTACAGAATGGAGAGAGAGAGAGAGAGAGAGAGAGAGAGAGAGAGAGAGAGAGAGAGAGAGAGAGAGGGTCTAGTGTGGGTTAGGGTTTCTAGGGTCGAGCGCTGGAGAACGACCGAGACTTGAGTGGGTTAGGTTTTTTTTTTTTTTTTTTTAATTTTAATATTTTGAAATATATACCTAGTCAAAAAATCGAGTCGAGCTGAACCGAGTCGGGTTCGAGCTCAAGACCGAGTCAAGTCGAGTTGAGCTTAGTCCAGCTCAAACTCGACTTGAAAATTTTCAAGCTAAATAAAATTGGCTCGACTCGACTTGAACCCAGTTTTGATCCGAGTCGAGTTGAACTTTTTCGAGTGGATTCGAGCGAGGGAGCTAACCAAGCTAGCTCGGTTCGTGTACAGTTATATCCATAGCCATTCATAAGGATGGACAACATAGAGATGGAAAATATGATGAAAATATCATTTATTCTCTTTATAGATTTTTTAATTTTTCTCTCATTCACACACCTAAGGAAAAATGTATTTAGGGCTTCTCATCACATCACTACTCTAGGATAAGATCAAAATAAATTAGGAGTAAGCTGGGGTTTCAGAGGAATATACTAATATGGTACTTTGCCACGGTATGCACAACTTTGTAACCTATTGTGAGAAAAGTACGTTGATCTACCTCATTAATACATATACTCATGATCTAATCACTCCACTACCTTAACCATCCACTAATAATCACATCTTATGCTAATCAGAAGTAGACCATCTAGTTATCAGCAAGTGTGATTAAAATAGTTTTAACAGTTAAAATAAAATTTCAATGGTTAAAAACTTTTGAAAGCCCGATTAAAATAATTGGAGTGCTCAGAGTACTGGGCTCAACGGAAAAACCACTTGATGAGTTCCTAATTTATCCATATCAAAGCCATAAACATGTTCGTAGGCAAACCAAAGGATCCCATGTTTAACTGTGCAAGGATCAGAGGTTCCTGATGGAAGTATTCAGCTACAACAACTGTATTGACCCATTTATGGACCTTGTAAGAAGAGTCAAAGCCAACCAATCAATATCATGACCCTTACATGTCCTTAGGTTAAATGATTAATTTTCATTTATGGATCATTGAGTCTTGATCTCATGATCACAGTTCAAGCCCATGGGCTCCTAGACTATTGACTTGGTCTTAAACCACCGATGTTAGTGACCAAGGGTCCAAAACCAAATCCTTTGTTTATGGCACTCTCACAATCCTATATAAGGTAAGAGTAAGGCATAAACTGACACCAAGTTAGTTTTTGATAGTAGAGAGTGTCCACCTTACCCAAGTCAGTCCCCTAACACAAGATGATTGTACATCTAATGAATTGATGCTTACAGGTGTGTCCCATGCACCTGTGACAATCGTGGTTTAAAAGGGTACCAAGATCAATGGACAATGACTCTCTCAGGTCAATGGCCGTCATGTCCAATCTCAAGTTTTCAAGGACTAAGAGAAATCACTCCTTAATAAATACATAATAAAGATTCTAGGCAATACTATACATTAAGGATCAATGGGATATCTACCAAGGACTTATGGTCATCATGATATATGGCGAAGATCGCTCTAATCATATTCACGTGGTTAATAAATTAGAGCTCACATTAGTTTTCGAAGGCACTGGCTCCAACGTAACCTCTCACATATTCTATGTAGAAATTTTAGGAGTATGGTGTGGTTGAAGAGCTACAATCGTTTTCTCCAACTGGTGAATGTTCATGTCTCGCCCCAAACTCAGAAAATGGGCTCCAAAATTTTTGATCGCTGAATCCGGCGCCGACAACATCTATAGTGCCCCATTCTCGACTTCCGGCACCCATTTGCTAGATTCTGATCCAAGGATCGTATAAGAAGGATTTTCAGTATGAATTTTTTTTTTGTCATGGAGCATAACCAAGTCACAAAACAACATCACCACATATTCACTATATAAAAAACTTTTAGTACAATGCGGAAAAAGAAATACAGGGTGATCAAAAGCCTCCAAAATAGTCTGATATGTGCTTCTTCCTCAGCGCTGCTGCGATCCAACGCCACTTGTATGCAACGATCGTGCATAAGCTTACAAAAACTTAGAGAGTGATGTAAGTGTATGCGTAAGGCAAGTGATAAGTATACAATATCAGAGTAATGCGAAAATATGCGGGTAAGTCCATGAATATAATCAGCTGTACCAAAGCTATATGATGCAAGACATGAATGCTAGCGGTCATACCAAGGCCATACGATGCGAGACCTATGTAGCCAAATGTCATATGTAAGATGCAAAGCAAGCATACCAATCCTCATCAAGTACACATTTCAGTACAGTTCCTCTCTGAGATATCACCGGGTCTAATACACTTCACACTGACTGCCGCCTCCCTAGCTGCACAGTCCAGTAAGTGGAAGAGACCACACTATCCACCTGATAGTAGTCTGTCAATGCCTACCCGGCTCGTCGATAGCGGACTCATTTGCGAGATGGTCAAACTCATCCTAGCTTACAACCCCCTCACTCGGTCGGATAAGGTTATACCCCATTCCAACCGACCACGACACAATGGGAGACGCGAACTACTAGTATTTGACACTCAGGCACTCATGTATCCACTCGGTGTAGACATTGGAGCATCTTTTGGAACTAAAAAGGTTCCGAGACTTTCACCTTAGGACATCCTAAGTGTCCACAGTGTTATAACCAAGTATTTTCGATATCCGATACGGTCATCCACGATGTGCTTGTGGAGCCATGACCCTGATGTCGCTAGGGCATACAATGATTATGACACACAAATGTGAGATGCATGAATCACACTATCCAGTCATGTAACAATCCTGCGCATATTACGCGCTCATGTGGGTAACTCCTATCAGTGAGTCCCATAAATAATCTGTCCAATGACATATACTATGATTAGTCACTCTTCATATCAAGCATACATATGATGCGAATGGGTATGAATCATGAAATTACACTAAGCATGTTATAAGGTGATGAACTATCAACAAGTATGGGCCTATTAATGGGCCCAAGAGAAAGTTATAATAAAGACATTTAACCAACATTATTCTTATAATGTGGATGTCAAATCATCATTACTCCCAAGGCATAGCCTGCCATAAACATTATTACATAAGCCATGGTAGAATTACATATTGTAATGGATTTGTGTATATCCCATTGGGCCTCAACCCATGGGCCTTAGATATATCAAATGGGCCTCATAACATGGGCTTCATATATATCAAGATGGGCCTCAACGGATGACCATAAATACATCAAGATGAAGTGGAAACAAATATCAGCTTAATACGAAACTATTATGGCCCGTAGAAATTTAAACGGCCCACCATTTCAACGGTGGGGTCCACTTGAACTATAGATCTATCTTATTTTTAGTCTCAAGCCTTAAAATGAGCTTGCCAAAAGATTGGATGGTTTGGATGTAACACATGCATCATGGAGGGTCCCATAAGGATGGACAGTGTGGAGAGAACACATACATCATTGGGGGGGTCCCACTGTCAGTGATGTGGATGGTATGGATAAAACATATACACCATGGTGGGTTCCACCATCCACTGCCGTGGACGGTGTGAATAAAACACATAAATCACTGTGGGTTCCATCGTCCACGGCAGTGGACAGTGTAAATAAAATATATACATCATTATGGGTCCCATGTAGGGCCCACCATAACGTTTATCCACCATCTAATCTATTGGTACGGTCACACAGACCCGTATGAGGAGAAAAAATAAATTTCGTATAGATCCAAAACTTCTGTGACACCCAAACGGGTTTTAATGGTAGACGTTCAATCGACACTGTTTCCTATCGTGTGGGCCACCTGAGTCCCACATAAGGCTGATTTTTGGGGGGCCCATCAACACCCTTCATGGTGGGGCCCACGGCTGGGACCGTGGGTCCCTTCCTGTTCGTCCGTCAGTAGCGCAGTAGGCGCTGCCTGCGCACCCTCTAGCAGCAGCAGCGTCTTGCTGCATATAATGTTTTTTTTTGAAAAGATATGTATTTTCACGATTTTTCATATATGGGGCCCGCATCATGTGAATCCAACCTAGCCATTGCACTCTACGGCTTAAGACAGACCCATTAAGCCCAATATTCGATGTATTTTGGTGTATGAAAACATCAGTGTGAATTTCATCGATAGAAAATACTGTTTTCTATGATATGACCCGCCAGATAGTCGGATTTGCTTCATTTTTCAGCTTAATGCCTAAAATGAGCTAGGGAATGGAATGGATGGCGTGGATTACAGCCATACGTCAAGGTGGGGCCTACATGGATAGCCCTTCCCAAAAGCTTTGAACCAAGGCTAATATTTATATTTTCAACTGACGTCCAGCATACAGGACGCTGGACGGTTTGGGAAAACCATGTACATAAGGTGGGCCCTGCTCAGGTGGGCCACCAAATGGTGAATGGTGTGGATACAACACATATATAAAGTGGGCCCCACCTACAGATGGATTGGATAAAATATATGCTTCATGGAGGGGTCCATCCGGGTGGGCCACACGGCCACATCATCACATACAATAGGAAAAAAAATGAAAGAAAGAGGGAGAGAGAGAAAGAAAGAGGGACACGTGTGATGGAGGGCTCCGCCACTATGAGCCCTCCCTTGCATTCAATCATACATCAAGTGGGTCCCAATACATGTGGGCTAACCAAATCAAAGATTAACGGTGGAGGTTCCTTCTCCACTAAAATAGAAGGTCTAGATGACGTCTATTCATGTAAGGAAAATAAACATCATGATGGGGTCCATGGAGAATGACCCTATCATGTAATGATCATGAGAATTAAGGTGGGCCAGTGACCACATCTAGGGTCCAAAGTGAGATCCATACCATCAATTGGTAGGCCTCACTTGGCCCATCATCAAAACATAAAAATTTAGCCTATAAAGCACCCATCATCCGATTTTCTTAGTCCGATGGAACGCCGATCTCCTTGTGTCTCTCTTTGATGGAAGACAGTGAGAGATAAAGGGCTAGGATGAAGGATTTTGAGATAAAAAAGTAGGCCACACAACTCACTTTTCTCTCTTGAAAATGGCTTGGTCGTGCACCACTTTTAGTTGCTTGGAAATGAAGGAATGAGAAATAAATGAGAGAGGTAGAGATAAGAGGGAGAGAGAGTAACTTAGTAGGCAATGATGACTTGTAAGAGAGGCATGGATGGTTAGCAATAAGTGCTTGTAAGAAGGCTAGGGGTAGGGTGGTTATACCTAGGATACGGTGGTTATAGCTAGGGTACAGTGGGTAGGGTGGCTATAGCTAGGGTAGGGTGGCTAGATATCATCCATCACCCTCATGATTACCTAGGAATTGGTGCCACATAGGATGGGTGGGTCCACAGTCATTATAACGCATGGTCCACATCTTATGATCTAAGCGTCAGATTGGCGCACGAGACGTGGTGTTGGAACCGCAGCGATAGTGCGGTCGCAATGGTATAGGTCTCGGATTAAGCCGACTCAAATATACATGATATGACTTAAGATCACGCACAAACATCGATTATAAGTCGCAGGTTGCTATAATTTGACGGAAATGATCGCGCGAGTCGACGGAACAGTACGGACTAGAATATGGGTCTTACAGTTCATGTTCTTCCTTTCATGCTCACTTCTTCGATCAAGCTCGATGTCTTACAATAAAAAAAATTGTAAGATAGAGTTGAATATCTAAGAGCTTTAATCATCTCTTCTCTTGAAGGGGTGTCAAAGTTCCTTCTTCTTTACTCATACTTGAGCCATCGGCTAAACCATGTGGCCGAATTACTGCATTCATTTACGTTGTTTTTTGTTTACTACATTGTTATCTTCTCTCTCATTCACATTCTATTACATAGATATGTTTTCTTCTCTCTCTCTCTCTCTCTATCTCTCTCTCATTTTCAAGTGATAATTGAGAGTGAAAATTCCAAATAATAAGATATCGTTAAAGTAGAGACCATGTTCAAGCAATAATTTAGTGTGGGAATTTCAAATAATCAAAAACTCATAAAGTAGAGATGACATGTTTGTTTGGGGTAAGAATGATGTCTTACACTTTTTCTCTTTACAATTGAGGCTCTTACTCTGAATCTACAAACATAGATCACTATTCATTCAAAACTCAAACCATTCATTTTAACCCTAGGTCATCATGTTCTACTACGTCTAGTTTACCATAAATTTTGAGATTTTGGCTCCCATCTATTCCATAAAACTCTTATCATCTCCTTCTGCCAGATCACCCTTCCACCATGCTCCATCAATCTATTTTCACTCTTTTTGTTTTTTTCCATAACTGAAAGTTTAGGATTGTTCAACTAATATGGAGTTTCGACTGATTTAGTGATAGGTGGTCACATGATTTAATTTGAGTTAATACATGCCACATGTGTCATATCTAAGTGCCTGCGCATCAAGCATCATCATAAGCATCCAGAGTATCAAATAGCTTTCCTTTTTTATTTTTATATTCTAACTCTTGTTTAACCTCAAATTGGCAATTGATCAAGTATACTGTGCATCCAAATACAGCATTCCTGTTTGCGTTCATGGCGTAACATTATTGAAAACTGTCACGCTTTTTTCCTGTAATATTGTTGATGGCTTCATGTTCCACGTGTACGAAAGATTAAAGGCTTTATGCCTACGCAGTCCACATCTTGCCACATGGACCACTGCCTTAGATGCATTTTCAGCCATTGATAATCCAGCAATTATTTTACTCATGGAGCACTAAACACAAATGCAATTTCGCATGATGGATGATACAAAGTCACCTAGAAATTACTAAAGAAATTGCATACATAACGTATAAGTAATTTCAATTAAACTGTTTAAATTATGGGTCCTAGTATAGGTGTATTATTAAACAAAATTAAGCATATTGGTTATCCTGTTACTAGACTGGTGGACATTTATTGGATGGTTAAAAATGAAAAAAATTAAAATCCAACGGTCCTATTTCAAGAAGAAAGGGTCCACAATATCAGACTTGAACTTTGTTCAGTTAGTCTGATTTTGGGACAGTCACGTGGAAACAGTGGACTGCAATTTAGTTGGTGTAGTTTGAGTTTACGTATGCCACGTGTTTTAAGTGGGTGTGTATCAAGCATCACACTCAACCAGAGTGTAAAATAACTCCTAAGGAAATGAGCACATGTACGGAAACCGTGTACACATCAGCTGGTGCATGACATGAGTGCATTGTCCTTCACCCAATTCTATCTCATTACTATAATCAAACGGTGTAATCAATGGTTAATATGTAACACGTCACTTGTGTAAGATATTTTGAGCCGCGCAAGAGGTACTCCCAAAATGAAGATTAGTTTGGCTTTGAAGTCCTGTCAGTTTGTTCTCTCGTGGGCCACACCTATGGAGAGGAGAAGAGAGAGGTAGGAAGGGAGAAAGACGAGACCGTGTGGATTAATCACGGAGAGGCAAAAAGCCACCTGATACACACTTGAAAATGGCCCGAGAATGTCATGATCAATGGATAAAATCTGAATCCACACGGTCCATCTGTTTTATTGGCTCATTTTAGATCATGAGCCGGGAATTAAAGGATATTTAAAACTTAAATGGACCACACCACAAGAAGCAGTGTGGATTTAATGCCTATCATTGAAAACTTGTTGGGGCTATGGAAAATTTTGATCAAGCATATTCATGTTCTCCCTTCATTTATGTCTCTGTGACCTTATGAACCGGTTGGATGACAAAAAAACAACACTGTAGGCCCTAGTAAGGTTTCAACGGTGGATGTCATTATCTCTGCTGTTTCCTGTGGTGCGGTCTACTTTAGTTTTGACTATACTTTAATTTTGGGTTCATACCCTAAAATGAGATGATAAAACGGATGGACGGCGTGGATAAGACACATACATCAAGTCGCCCCACAAAATTTACTCAGTATGCTATACGTACGGACTTACTCAGTACCCGTCCGTTTGGGCGCTTCCCACGTGAAGGCCCCCTCCTTGAATCACGACCCTTAGTCGTATCACATCATCATTAAAGGTAGAGCCGTGTCTCAATCTCGCAACTGCAGTTGCATGAAGGTTCATCAGTTCTCAGCGCGTGGGGCCCACCACCTAATCGTCATGTCTCGTGGCCGTCCACCACGTGTCCAATTGATAAATTCCACAGGTCTTACATGCACGTCAACCACTCAATTAAAGTGGCCGACCGAAAAGAGAATTTTAAGGGTAAACCTTTTGTACTCCGCGGGATCACTAGATCACGTGGTCCTGTGGGATCCAACTTGTAGAAGCCACGTCAACTCTCAATGACAGAATGTCCTCTGCTTGTTCATGTTACTGTCATAAAAATGAAAAATGGTGCGCCCTTGTCTTTTGCGAACAATAGGAGCCAAGCGGGACATGTTATTTAGTAGTCCGGCAGTCTACTAAAGGAGACCTCACGTCCATAATCTGTAATCGCACTTAAAATCATATTCTGTTATTTAATATAGAGAAATGATCAGCTGCAGTCTGAGTGTACGGAAATATTACCATGCAACTAGGTGTATTTGGACTGATTGGACTCTAACGTAACCTATCTGGACCATCCATAGGGTTCGTTTCTATCTTCTTTCATTACTATACAAGAATCATGACAATTAGGTGGTCCTAAAACTCAGTATTTGGACATATCTTCTACAAATGATCTTGCCCATCCAATTTTTCATGCCACTGAATGTGTGATTTGGATAATCTGATCAGTCTGATTATTTTAATGCAGCCTATGAAGAGTGGACTAGAGATAATGGACAATCTAGATGAGTGATGTTGATGCCGAATATTTCAAATGCAACTGGGTGCATGGCAAGGTTTCCATGCACTTAGTCCACTAGATCATTTCTCTCTAATGGGTGCCAGTTTATTTGCAATCCCATCACTAATTTCTACTTCGAGACGGCTTCCTCGACTACAATAAGCTTATCCTACAATGTTGTGTATGGAGTCGTTTGTGATGTGGAATATAAATCCACTCCGTCCATAAGGTGTGTTCATTCATATTCACGACATGCCCCCAAAATCAGATCTAGAAATTCTTCAAGTAGGCCACAGCACAGGGAAAATCTTGCATGGCACGGTTTCCATTAAAAATTTCCAGACTGAGTGTTGGCCCAACGCGTGTTCTATGTACCATCCAATCCATTCGTAAGACGTTCGTATCTTGGATTAATGAAACTCCACCAAATTGGTGCATTCCATAAATTTAGGTGGTCCACACCACGTGATTTTAAAAGTCTTAGGTATGATTTTACATGGTGGGACCCACATGAGTTTTAGATCTGCCTGTTGCTTTAGATAACAGAAGGCCACCAGGGAGCAGACATGATGGACGTAGTGGATGTGATGGACACATCATGGTGGGGACCAAACACAACGTTGTATAATGAGCTTATTCTACCAACACTGCAAAGAAACTGGTGTCTTTACGTGTTCCACGGGCGGAGGGTCCAAGACGCGGATTGGGTGCTACCCGACAAGGACTTCGCAAGAGACGGACGGTCCTGGCAGGGGCTCTCTGGAGGCCACAGTGAAATGTCTTTTATCCATGCCGTCCATTCATTTAAAAATATTCTTTTAAGCATGACATGTAAGGATGCAGATCAAAGACTCAAGTGAACCACCCCCACAGGAAATAGTGAGGATCCAATGCGTGCCATTGAAGACTTGTTGGCGGCCACGGAAGTTTTAGATCATCTGATATTTATGTTTTCCATTCATGCATGTCTACGTGACTTTACGAAAAGGTTGGATATCAAATAAACATCTCAGTGCACCCTAGGAAGGTTTCAACGGTGGACGTCATTGTCACTACTGCTTCGTATGGTGTGGTCCACTTGATCTTTCAGTCTGCCTCCTTTTTTGGGATAATACACTAAAATCATTTGTAAAAATGGATGAACAGCGTTGATAAAATACATACATCACAGTGGCCCCAACAGCGCTCCCGCCAGAACCGTCCGTTTCTAGCTACGTCATAGTAGGGTTAATATCATCAGCTTCCGTGTCTGCGTTGATGGAGGAGGAATTACAGGATCCTCGATCGAGTATCTCACGTTATATTTAGGTTTTCAATTCTATTAAATAGGGCCCACTTTTCTTTAATCCAGACCTTTTATCTGTTGTGTACCATCATGGATGGACCATGCCGGATAAATATCCAAAACACTATGCCTCTACTGTATTTTTACTATGAACCGTCTATTTGTAGGACACAAGATGAAAGATTTAGATTGTCCTATCAAAGAGATTTTAGGGTCATAGTCCATCCATTTTGTGGCCTAAAATACCAACAGTCTTGATTACTAAACCAAGGTCCCCACTAATGAGAAGTGAAAACCCAAGGATCCTATAAGATATGTGTGGCTCAATTCCTCCGATCTCCCAACTATAACTATGTCGTATACAAGGGGTGTAACTTGTAACTAAAAACCTTCCCTTTGTTCGCTTCCATTGGTTCCATTGTGCTACTCGGGTCTTGTTGATACTTGATAGACTATATCTTGGCATGTTGCATGATCATGTCGCTGGTCATGGAGAAGGAACAAATGATGATGATGTTAGGGACATCCACGCCCTGACCCCACCACCACCACCACGGCCGCCGCCGCCTCCGCCACCGATGTCCGTTCTATCCAGGAGAAGAGAGGCCTGGGAGACTAGTAGCCACTTATCATCAAATCTGTCTACAACCGTTGGATTTTCGATTGGGGATTCCACTGCGATGAGTAGAGAATTTGGTGCAATGTTACTAGCTGGGCCGGGGACAGAGAACGGTAGCGATGAGTCCAATCTGGCGAGGATCGGGGAGGAGCCGGAGGAAATGAATCCGCTCGCGATCGTCCCGGACACCCCACAGGTGGACCACATCCCATCAACGGGCCATCTGAGTGGGCCATCGACGAACAACAGCATGGAGGAGGTGTCGATGCATAGTGTGAAGAAAGAGGAGATTGAATCGAAGATCATGGCTTGGCAGACGGCTAAGATCTCTAAGGTGAACAATAAGTTCAGGAGGGAGGACTCCTTCATCAACGGTTGGGAGAGCGAAGAGGTCCAGAAAGCGTCTAGTTGGATGAAGAAAGTTGAGGTATGTATGTTCAATGTCCATCTATACACGTATCTTTATTTAATAACATCTACAAAGGTATGTTTGGGTGTCCCCCAATTCTCAAATCTTAGATCGAAGACTCAGTGATTAGGACGGACTTGTTCCGTCCTAAATCGAGTTAGGACTCAGACAAGTTGGGGCCTTAGGGCCAGAGCTTGATCATGGTATTGATGATGATGTATTTATTAGTCATCTGTACACGTATAGGAATGTTCACATGGTATGGGGACCACCTCATGTGTGCATGCAGCCAACCCGTGGAACAGGTGTGCCCCACCATGAAGATGACCTGAGGAAAAGTCAGGCCAATCTGACAATCAGGTGGGTCCCATGGTAGAAAACGGACAATCATTAAAAACCGGGTATGGCCCTTTGATTATTGGATTGTTTTGATTTTCGAAACGGTTTTAAGACTCAGACAAGTGTTGTGACACTCGCTTGAGTCAACTCAGACTTGGTCGGGCCTAATCTAGTTTGGCATTGCAATTCACTGAACCAATGGATGACTTGGACAACTCAGCTCCTAACTCATAGTAGCCTATTAGGACAATATGGACGAGTCTGGCTGAGTCACCATGAGTGACTCATCCAGCAAAGAATCTGTTCATTGTACTTGGCAGGTGGGGGCACATGGTTCTATATTATTCGGCTGTGGCGTTATATCTCAATAATACAAACCAATCATCTATCATGATGGGACTCGACATCCAAGATATAAATCAATAGACCAATGGTTTGGATTAACGAATCATGGGCCCATCTATAGAATTTAAATAGGAGGCTACTCAAATCTACTTAGCTGAATAACCCCCAACTCATCTAGCATGACCTAACTGGACATCCAAGATACAAATCAACAGACCAATTATTTGGATTAACGTACCATGGCCCCATCTATAGAAGTTTAAATAAGGGGTGACTCGGCTGCACTAAGCTGAGTCACTCCCAACACATCTACCATGACTTGACTCGTCATCCAAGATACAGCTCAACATACCAATGGTTTGGATTAACGAATCATGGGCCCATTGATAGAAGTTTAAATAGGGGGTAACTCAGCTACACTTAGCTAATTAAGTCACTCCCAACTCATCTATCATGATGGGACTCGACATCCAAGATATAAATCAATAGACCAATGGTTTGGATTAACGAATCATGGGCCCATCTATAGAAGTTTAAATAGGAGGCTACTCAAATCTACTTAGCTGAATTACCCCCAACTCATCTAGCATGACCTAATTGGACATCCAAGATACAAATCAACAGACCAATTATTTGGATTAACGTACCATGGCCCCATCTATGGAAGTTTAAATAAGGAGTGACTCGGCTGCACTTAGCTGAGTCACTACCAACACTTCTACCATGACTTGACTCGTCATCCAAGATACAACTCAACATACCAATGGTTTGGATTAACGAATCATGGGCCCATTGATAGAAGTTTAAGTAGGGGGTGACTCAGCTACACTTAGCTAATTAAGTTACCCCCAACTCATTTATCATGACGGGACTCGACATCCAAGATATAAATCAACAGACCAATGGTTTGGATTAACGAATCATGGCCCCATCTATAGAAGTTTAAATATGGGGTGACTCAACTCCACTTAGCTGAGTCACCCCCAACACATCTACCATGACCTAACTCAACATCCAAGATACGAATCAACATACCAATGGTTTGGATTAACCAATCATGGGCCCATCTATAGAAGTTTGAATAGGGGGTGACTCAGCTCCACTAAGCTGAGTTACCTCCAACACATCAACCATGACTTGACTCAACATTCAAGATACAAATCAACAAACCAATGGTTTGGATTAATGAATATGGGGCCCATCTATAGAAGTTTAAATAAGGGTGACTCAGCTCTGCTTAGATGAGTCACCCCCAGATTGTCTAGCACGACGTGAGTCATTTGGATGCCTGTAACTTTTTAAGTTGTACATAAATGTACTTCAAAGTGAATTTTAATTGTAATCAACTTACAAGTAAGTAAAATTACTTCTTTTATAGGATTACAAATGCACATTTGTAACTTTTATTGGTAAAATTTCTTGTTCAAGCACTATATGTGAGTTATGTTTATATCTTTTATAACTTATAAAACTTACAGGCATCCAAACGACCCATAAATGACAGTCTATAACACCGTTTCACTTTGTGTAGAGAAAGCTGGATGAAAAGAGAGCCAAAGCCCAAGAAAAAATGCAAAATAAGGTGGCGAAAGCTCGCCAGAAGGCTGAGGAGAAGAGGGCATCTGCAGAGTCTAAGAGAGGAATGCAAGTGGCTAAGATCCTTGAACTAGCAAACGTGATGAGGGTTGTGGGCAGAGATCCATCCAAACGCTCCTTCTTCTAACCACCTAACCATGCTCACCCCCTTGGGTGCAATACTTCACCTTTGGACTTTTGAAGTGTGGCACACCATGTAAATGCGTTTTGGATTTTGATGTAGGTGGATGACTTTGAACACTTACATGGGCTTGTTTAGCTTGCTTACAGTATTTAATTGGATGGCTTATTATTATTATTTTTGTTGTGGTTGGACCCGTGACCACAGATTGCAAAATGGGCATCGCACCCAGTTGAGCAATGGGTTCAATCCGTTTGAATAGATTAGGCTGTGTTTTCTTTGGACTTCGCTTTTTTGCATTGAAGTCCCAGCTCCCAACTTTGACTCATGGGGCTGTTTTTTCGGGTATAGAACTGGTCTTCATCCTCGCATGTTCGGTAGTTTTGGTTGATTTTGTGTTGTGGGAGTATGGTTTATGTCCCTTCCCTTTAGTTGTACATTTCTGTTTATTTAATAAATTTTGGTTGGTGCTCCTGGAAGAAGATTAGCCGTTTTTCAGATGAAATCTTTAGTTAAATTGCAGTATTTAGTTCAATTGAATGGATATGTTAAGTTATATGATTGCAATTTTGTTGTATGATTTGGCATAATCTCCAAATTCACATGATGGCATGTTAGGGTTGTCTCCTGAAAAACTAATGCTATGTCTCATTGCAACCTTGATTGTATGCATGTCCATCTATTGGCTTAATTAATGTGTGTGGAATATGTTTATTTATATAGGTTTGAGAGGGCTGCTTCTTATTATCTTTGAGTACTTCATATTAGACATAACGGCCTTTGGCTAAAGGAGAGTAGTGTTCTATAAATCTAAGTGCCCTAGTTATGACCATGTAGGCTCTAAGAGAAACCTGTAGCATTTAAGAAATTGATTGTTTTGTGTAAGAGGACTCACTTGATTTCTGGATGGCCAATTTCTCGTTTGACATGGTGTCAGTATGCCTTAGCCCTACCCTTGATGAATGTGCGAGTTTCCATGGATGGTATCTTGGTGCGACCTTTAATCACTTACATTGGCATGAATGTTAATAATCATTGAGATTGGAAAACATATCATCCTTAAAATAGAAGAAATTTCAAATATACTAGCTTCATCAAATCCCCATGCATGAGGAGGTGTGGATAGAGAGGTGTCTTATTTGAACCCAAACTCAACCTTACCTAAAGCTACCTCATATGTATGCGTTATATTCTACAAATATACCATCCTAATCCTTAGGCAACTATCCATCTCGAATGTGTGGAACATTGGTTTCACTCCTTTAAAATGTTTATTTCTTATGTATGTGGCCCACTTGATAAATTAATGGATAAGGAAAAATATGGATTTTATTATCAAAATTTGGTCCAATTTGAGTCAACTTTGGTAAGGTTTGGGTCCAACAATTTTTTTGTTTCTTCTTTTTCTTTTTTTTAAAGGGTTGGGCTTATACCATGCTATGCTAGGCATGCACTAGGCCGAGCCGGACTAGGGCCTTCAGTCTTAAGTGTAAGGTCGAGCCCAAGCCTAGCTTGGCCCGGCCCATACCTAGTGACCAATGGATAGTAGAGCCTAAAGAATGCCTGTTTTTAGTTTATTTTACACGTGCCACTTGTGCGATAAGCTTAAGTGAGGATACATTGACCGTTTATGAAAATCACTCATCAATGGGCTACACCTGGATACATAGTCATATAGTTGGCAATCCATTCATTCCAACTGCATTGCTCACCTGATGAGCAGATGTACCATGATTTTTTTGGAGGTGATCCTTGTGAATGAGCCTACCCTTTTATGGGCTCTAATGTCCTAAAAAGTGCACGTTATTTCCTGCTCTGGCTTAACATATTTAGTAAGAGAGGAATAGCAGAATACTCGAGTCCATCCCCAAGGCCATGTTTGAAAATTATGAATTCTGTGATAAACAATAGAAAAGGAAAAGGGTTTTCATTTGATGTGATTGTTTTGCTTAGTTGTTGTTTGGATAATAAAGAAAATGGTTAACTCTACCCAACAATCATTATACTTTTCTATAATTTAGATTATTGGCATAAGAATTAGAGAGTTTGGTCCCTTGATATATGTTAATACGCTATTCTCTGACAGCTCGAGCTTTTAGAGAAAATGGTTGTTTGACATAATATCATAGCAAATATTATGTGTTTGAATTCCGGGAGCAGCAAATATTCCTCGGTCTTATATTCTTCCACAGGGGCTATGAAAATCACGTAACATTTTCACTTGATATCCAAATCATAGTTCTAAAATTGGAATTCATGTTTCCATAGTTCTTATGGAAATCATCACTAGACAATTATTATTTTTTTCCTTTCTTTTCTCAGAATTCCACGTATCTAGACATGCCCTGCGGAATTTATTTTTAGAATTGTCTCTAGAGATATTAGGTCTGTGACTAATTTTGTTTTGGGATCCATAATGTTACTTTTGCCATTGTTGTGCTATTTAGTTGCTTGGAAATTCTCTCTCTTAGTTTTTCATTGAAATTCAACAACTTGTTCATAGAAACATGCTCTGCATGATGTTATTTTAAAAAATAATAATAAATGAACAATTTATAGGGTTCAATCATGGACATAGGGAATGGGGCGTTTGTGAGTGTCTCTTGGTGGGTGGTTGTTCGTAGAAAAATTAAATTCAAATGGTGGTGGAAAGTCACAACCCAATCAAGAGACACTTAAAAGGACATGTCACTATTCATGAAAGGGTGTATGTTCCGGTTTATTAAATAGATATATTCAAGAGCCTTAAAGTGTTATTTATATATGTAAAAAGTCATCTTTGGGTCAATCCAGAATCACCATAATTGGCTTTATCAAAGCCCCATATTCTCTTAAAAAACCCTTTCCGTGTTAATAAGCTCTTCAAAGTGGTATTTGATCATATGTTTTTCTCCTTTTTTTTTTTTTTGGCTAAGCTTGGGCAATTAAGTGTATTGTGTGTTGGCGTTCTCTTCAATTTTACAAGTCTAAGGAAGCTATTCTTGTGATCAAGAGGTGGCTTGATTTATCAAGAAAGTGGATTTGTTGATAACTCTCTTACGGACTGGTTTTACTATTGATAGGGGACAAATTTCGCTTTAAAGATAGCAACATTATAATGCAAACACCTAACTCAATGTTCTATCAATTATTCTAAGATAGTGCTCATGTACTGGCCCCTATTTTTCTTTGTTTCGATATGGGATGTGTGTTAGAATTTTCATGAAATCAAATCAACAGTCATGATTCTATAAATAAGATCACAAAACACATAATAAATATGCAAAGACGTCAACTAGAAAACTGTGAACTAAAAGTGAGACTAGCCATATACCTTTTATCATGCCGATCCAGTGATCCACGACAATTCTTTAGATAGTTGAACTTGATGATGAATGGCTCTGATAGCCGCTCTACACATCCTTGCACAATAGATGCCCTTGGTCCACTTTTCCCTCCATTTCTCTTTCAAGTGTGTGCTTAGAGATGGGTAGCCCCACGTTGTTTTTTGAACTTGGATAAAGAGAACAGAGAGCCTATCACATTTATAGACTTGGATCTTCTATCTTATATGGACTATCCTTCCTTACACATAGCTTTACATAATGTGAAGTTTCCTTTTATAATTGGGCTTGAAAACAGACCAAGTTCTTTTTAATAAAGCTAAGGACCCGATGTAGTTGTATGCACGTGTGCATGCTTGGGGCCACTGCATGGAAGACACATTAAAAATGCAACTTTTGCAAACGTACAAGAATAAGGTGTTGATAATAGTCTCATGATTATTCATTTTGGGTAAATTAAATTTTGTGCGAGTTTGGGATCATGATACTTAATTTGATGGTAATTTAAAAGCCATATTATTTGTCCAGGGTCATGTGAATGCATGCTCAATCCATGAAAGAGCTGCTTATTCACCCAAATGCTTGCATTTCCATAATTAGTTGTAGATGTCAAAGGCTGATTTGAAAGCTGCAAGAGTCCCTCCAACCTCTCCTTTTCACTTCTTCTCATGGGGTAGCCTTTTTAAGTAGTGTCTACCTAAGGTGTGGGCTTGTAGACACCTCATCCTGAGTCAACATGCTTTTCACAATGGACTCAGTCAAACCCAGTTAACACCATCAAACCTAGCGAACTCGTGCTGCTCACCATAACCATATGATCCAAAACTTAGACCTAAAACCTCATACTCCTCGCCCTGAAACCCTAAAAACGCCAAACCCATTCAACTCACCTAGCCAAACCCAGTCAACTGACCCAATTAAACTCAGTCAACTCTTCCAATCAATCCCAACCAACTCTTCTAGTCAAACTATAGCGCCCAAGAACCCGACACCTGAGTACAAAGATTCAATTCCTATATTTGAGGGTGTTAACTAATAACGAACGGGTGTTCTAACACCAACTCTTGTAGTGCCCTAATTTTCGCCACTCAAGTACAGTACTCTCACAATGAAAATCCGAGTGTCATACCAGGAAAAAACTCACATGTGGGTGTATTTCCCACGTGTCTACATAGTCCAATTAACGTTCAATGAAAATAAGAGTCACATTCTTTCAACAACGACATTAAAGATAACTAAAGAAGACCATGCATTGAGTAACTGTTTCAATTATCCATACCATAAGTCTAAAATATACCCATGAGGACTATACAAACTACATGCAAACCAAATGTACAAGATACAATCTACCACAAGGAAAGAACTAGTAATCTTTTGGTCCAAACAAAAGCCCCTCCATGCTTTCACAACACTATTCTAATCTATACCTGCATCATCTATATATGGTTTGACGGTGTCAGTGGCTATCGCAGTGAATAGCCTCAAGATTATTCACGCAACACATTTGTCAAGTAAAGTTCTCAAATAGACAATTCCTAAATATATAAATCACACACGTAGCCAAGTATATTTGCGAAGTGGAAACCACAACACTCATACAAATCACACATGATTATCTAGTCTAGATGTATGGATGCATGAAATGCACCTAAACCTAGGGAATTTCATGCATTCAAGTGATAAAAAGGATAGCCCACAATTAGAGGTGTACGCGAGTCGAGTCGAGTCGAGACGAGCTTTGCCCAGCTCATGCTCGACTCGAACTGCTTGAGTCTCAGCTCGGCTCGGCCTTCGAGCTTGGAACAACAACTTGTCTGAGTTCGAGCAGAGTTTGAGCCGAGTTTTCGAGTCGATGAAAACCAATCCGCATATCCCCCAATAACATTCGCCTCTTTCTCCCCACATATTCTTCCACTCTTCTGTTAAACGAAATGCCCAATCCAAAAGCAGAAAACCCTCTTTTTAATATATATATATATATATATATATATATATATATATATATATATATATATATATATATATATATATATATAAACTAGTTGGAGGAGAAAGAAGAGACTATACCTTTGGATGTCATGGACAACGGATTCAGGACCTGGCAGGGGTTGAAGGAGAGTGAAGTTAGGAGGGATCGCAACAGCAGAAGAAGTGAAGGCATTGACAAGCCACATTAGCAGAATGTAGGTTTTGAGGAGCATCTTGGATGATGCAGCCTAACCTTTGCCTTTTCTTCTTCCTGACTCTTTAAAAGAAAGAGGGTGGAAACCCCAACCTGGAGATGGGCTATTTCTTGGAGGAGACAGAGAGGAGGAAAAATAAGTCAAGTCGAGTCAAGTCGAGCTTAATACTGAGTCGAGCCAAGTCGAGCTACATCTAGCTTGAACTTGACTCGAAATGTTCTGATCGCCTAAAATATGACTCGACTTGGTTCGAACAGCGTTTCGATCTGAGTCGAGTCGAGCTTTTTTGAGCCAAGTCGAGCGAGTTACCAAGCTTAGGTTGCTTGTGTACAGCTCTGTCACGCCCCAAACTCGGAAACCGGGCTCACAAAATTTTCGATCGCCAAATCCGGCGCCGACAGCCTCCGTAGAACCCCATTCTCGGATCCTAGCTCTCATTCGCAAGGTTCCGATCCTGGGATGCTACGAGGAGGATTTTCAACGTCAGTTTGATTCATAATAAGCATAACCAATGGCATAACCCACAAACAACAACCAAGAACTCTATTACATTTTCACCATGATCAAAAACTTTACAAGTACAATGAGCATAAAGGGAAATACAATGGTAAAGAACAAAAACTCCAAAACAATCTGCAACGTGCTCCTGCCTCAGCGCTGCTGCGAACCAACGTCACCTGCATGCAACGGTCGTGCATAAGCTTATAGAAAGCTTAGAGGGTGGTGAAAGTTTGTGCACAAGGTAGTAATATGAATATGCAATGTCAGAGCAATGCGGAATATGCAGATGGAACCATAAGATCATGAGCCGTACCAAGGCTATGCAATGCAAGACATGAATGGTGTCAGCCATCCCAAGGCCATGCGATGTGCAATGCAACTCAAGCATACAGATCCTCATCTATGTCCACACATCAATACAGCTCAAATATGAGATATCATCGGGGTCTAGTACACTCTAAACCAGATTACCGCCACATCGCGCGTAATAAGGTAAGTGGAAGAGACCACACTATCCGTCTGCCAATATCAGGCGCGACTCGTCGATAGTGGACCCATTCCTCGAGCTGGTCAAACTCAGCCTAGCATTGTCCTCTACTCTCGGGCGGATAAGGCCGCACCCCCTTCCAACCGACCACGACACAGTGGAGAGCACAGCCAACTGGTATTCGGCACTCGGCGCTCATCTACCCACTCGGTCTAGACGTTAGAGCAACCTCTTCGTACAATAAGTATTTAGGGACTTTCACCCAGGGATATCTAGAGTACCCCATGTACAACAAGATTTTCGGTATCCAATCCTGCCAACCACGATACATCTTTGGAAGTTACGACCTCAATGTCGCTAGGGCGTACAATATCCATGTCATACAAATGCGATATGCATGATTCACGCTATCCAGTCATACATCAAATCCTGCGCATATCGTGCGCTCATGTAGGGCAACACCACATAACCGGGAGCCCATAAAAAACCTGCCCGAAGGCAAATGCTATGATCAGATAATTCTCACGTCAAGCATACATATGATGCGTATGATCATGAGTCATGGAACTGTACTAAACATGTTATAATAAAATGAACTATCTTACAATGCCGATGGACCTGGATGACCTATACACAATAAGTACGGCCCAGTAATGGGCCCTAAGGAGAGTCGTAATGTGGACATCCAACCAACATTACACTCGCAATGTGGACGTTAAACCAACATTGTTCCCAAGGCACGATCTTTGTAAACATCAGTACTTAGTCTGTAATGAATTTACACATTGCAATGGACCGTAGGTTATTCCCATTGGACCTTACATATATATCAAATGGGCCATATCTTATGGGCCTTTTATTCATCAGATGGGCCACATAGATGGGCCACACCAATGGGTCTTATGTGCATTGCAATGGGTCAAAACCCGTGGGCCTTGGATTGCATCAATTGAGCTTAACTCATGGGTCTTAAAGGTAACGAATGGGCCACACCAATTGAACCCCATATGTACGCCAAATGGGCCCTAACCCTTAGGCCTTGCATGCATATCAAAGTGGGCCTAAACCCATAGGCCTTACATATATCAAATGGCCTACTTCCATGGGCTTTAAAATTTCAACAAAAGAGTCCAATTTCATGGGTCTTGAAGTACATCAAATGGGCCTAGTCCCATGGACTTGCAACATATCAAGTGGGCCTAAGTTCTTAGGCCTTAAATGAATCAAATGGGCTTAGCCCATAAGCATTTCATAAATCAAATGGGCCTAGCCCATGCCCTTTTGAAATTCAAATGGGCCTAGCCCATAGGCCTTTTACAGTCCAAAGGGGCCTAACCCATAGGCCTTAGGATGATCTTTTCAAGTGGATGGACGGTCCGGATGCATCACATGCATCATGGCGGGGTCCCACTGTCCAGTGGATAGTGCGGATATAGCACATACATCACACAGGGTCCCACCGTCCGCTGGATGGTGGAGGCCACACATACAGAAGTGGGCGCCACCGTCCGTCTGGACGGTGGACTTAACAAATACATCATTGTGGGTCCCGTGTGGGGCCCACTGTAATGTTTAAGTACCATCCGACCCGTTCATAAGGTCGCTCGGACCTGGATGAAGGGACAACATAAATTTCAGCTTGATCCAACCCTTCTGTGGGCCTAAAAAAATGGTTTTCAAGGGTAGGGGTATAGTCTCACTATTTCATGTGGTGTGGGCCACTGGAGTTTTGGATCTGGCCGAAATTTGGAGGGGGGTCACTTTAGGGGGTGGCCCATCCGATGGACGGTGTGGAAAAGGCATATACATCAAGGTGGGGCCCACGGCTGGAGGCCGTGGGTCCCAGCCATCCGCCCGCCTTCACGGCTGCACGCAGCAGCGTGCAGCGCTGCCCGCTGACAGAAGCAGAGGCTCTGCCTCTTGACATTTTTGGGAAAAAACCCGTTTTTCGGGGGTTTTTCGTATATGGGGCCCGCTAAAATGAAATCCGCTCCGTCCATTGCATTCAGTGGCCCGTAACAGTCGAAATGAGTCCGAAGTTTGAATTTTTTTGGAATTAGAAAATGAAATAAAAACAGAAAAGGATCCTTGAATGGTAATGATACGTTCTTCGATGCTATGGCCCAGCAGGTCTTCCAATCAGGCCAAAACTTCTACCCAACGGTTAAAACACCGTAGGTAAGAGGATGGACAGCTTGGATTGTTTAAATACATCATAGTGGGGCCTAAGCAAGTGGGCCACCTAAATGCCTTACTTTTCTTCATTCCCTTTCTTCTTTCTTTTGAAACGTCCAGCGTCTCAGACGCTGGACGGTTTTATTATTATTTTTTATAGAGAGTGGTGGGCCCTGATGAAGTGGGCCACCACTGATGGGTGACATGGGTACAACGTCTAAGGTGGGCCCCACTTGAATAAAAATTTGAACAAAATAAATCTCAAGGTGGGATCCATTCAAGTGGGCCACACAATCCTATTGCATAAAAATAAAATAAAATGAAATAAAATAAAATAAAAGAAATAAAAGAGAAAGAGAGACATGGAGAGTGGGACACGCCTTGTGATGGAGGTCTCCGCCACTATGAGCCCTCCTTTGAATGAAATCATTCAATAAACGGATCCCTTTGAACATGGGATCATCAAAAATGTAAATCAACGGTGGAGATCCATTCCCCACCGATATGGACGGTCTAGATGACCTTTCTAAATGAAATAAATATCATGATGGGGTCCATGGAGAATGGCCCCATCATGGAATGATCATGATGATCCAAGTGGTCCATTGGCCACATATTAGGGTCCCAAGTGAGATCCACACCATGGATCGGTGGGCCTCACTTGGCCCATCATAAAAATAAGAAAAACTATCCTATAGAGGCACCCACCGTCTGATTTTCTTGCTCCTAGGGGTTCCTTGGCACCTTAGCTTCAACTTCAATGGATGAGATGAAGAATGAAGGGTTGAGATGAGAGATCTTGGGATGAAGAGGTGGGCCACTTGGAGTTTAGGGATTCTTGGAAAATTCCATACGTATGGGCTCTTTTGCTTGGAGATTTTTGAAATGAGAAAGAGAGAAAGAGAGAGAGTGATGTAGAGAGAGATGGATGGATGGATGAATGATGGTTGTGTAAGAAAGTATTAACTTTTGAGGCTTTTGTGTAAGAGAGGTATGGGTGGTGAAGACTTTTGTGGCTTTTTGTGTAAGAGAGGTATGGGTTTGGGAGACTTTTGTGGTTGCTTGGAAAAAGGAAATAAAGTGATGTGTACTTGACATGTGATGGCTTGATGGTTGATTGATTGATGGGATTGATGTGACACATCGTAGAGATTCTCTTGGGTTTCGCAACGCGCGGCGTTTTCTTGCACTGAACGTTAGCCCACATCTTTTGACCAGGGTATCGCCTCGGCGCGCGAGTCGCAGCATCGAAACCGCAACGACGGTGCGGTCGCTATGGTATTGGTCTCAGATTAAGTCGACTCGGATTGTCGGTATATGAATCAGGGTCGCGCGTCGATATCGGTTAAGGGTCGAAGGTCGCCGAAATTCGACCGGTAAGACCGCGAAAGTCTACGGAAAGGTACGGACCAAGATACAGGTCTTACAAGCTCTACCCACAATGATCTAAATACCCAGTAAAATACTCTAAGGTACGGCCCATAGTGACTAGTTGCCTGAAAAAGTTCATGTAGAAAGGACGACACATAGTGAAATAGCCAGCCGATAAAATACATTTAGGTATGACCTACGCTGACTAGCCACCCAGTAAAGTTCATGTATAAAGGACAACTCAAAGTCATAAGAGACAGTCATCGACATAATTCAAAATCTTGGGTGACATAGCTGGAGACCTAAGATTACAAGAGACAGTCATCAAAATAGCCCAAAATTTCACAAGAGATGATCATCGGTGTTACTTGGAATCTCATGTGACTTGGAAACACATGTACTATATATACATGATTAGCCCAATCATTATTAATCCAATTTACAAATAATCTATTTATAATAAATCCTTTCGACCAGTGACCTTTCCAAATTGATAGTAGCATAATATATCAAATGATATTTCCATCAAAAGTCCAACTATAGACACACAAAAAGGATTCCATCTAATAAAAGTCATTTAAGCAAAAAAGTCCAATTAAAGGACATGAAAAGGGTTCATCTTGAAAACCACCTAAGGCATAATTATATCAAAAGATGGAATTCGGACCAACACACGAAGCATATGAAGTAGCATGCTTAAGGGAATTATTCCAATCTACACTTGTAACTTATAAGATAGCATATTAGAATTCACATCCGAGTAAAATTTTATGCAGAATTAGTATGTAAACATAAATTCAGGAGCGACAAACAATGTCTACAAGTTCAAGCAACAATACATATGGAGAACAACAATACAAATAATAGATTATATGTCTGAATAATAGTACAATGCGTATATGGATATCGATATCGAACTAAAAACTAAAAAAAACTTAAAGGATAGATCTTCACCTTTCCAAGTTGGATTTTGAGCTCGAGTTGCTAAAATGTGAATCTGTGCACCAGGATAGAGTCATTTGATGGGGATTTTCTCCTCATTGTTGGTTTTGATGAAATCGAACCAATTTCGATATCATCGATAATTATCAGATTTTTTACCGCTGGTCGTTGGACAATTTTTGTCCTGTTCCGATATCATCGACGGACTTTAGATGATATCGAAGGCTATCATCGAGAGACCTTCGATGACATCGATAATTATCAAAATTTTCACCCCTGGTTGCTGGACAATTTTGGTCTGTTTTGATATCATCGAAGGAGCTTAGATGATATCGAAGGCTGTCATTGAGAGACTTTCGATATCATCAAAGAGTTACGCAGATGCGATTGTAGAAACACAAATTCTGTGGAAATTATTTTCTATTTTGATTTTACCTCTTTCTATTCTCATATAAAGGGATTTATGTAGGATTGGGGTGTATTATAGGGTATTCTAAGGTTTCCCAAAGGTACTCTAAGTGGGCTTAGGGATATCAAAGGGAAGAGAGAGAGAGAGAGAGGAAGCTTGTGGAAGGGAGATTCTGCTCGTAGATGTGATCTACTTCGCAATCCACGTCTCACCGCTTCTACATCGTTGTGATCAGTGAGATCTCTCCATTTTTCTTTTGTGCTCTTATTGTTTATCCGCTCCTGCGTGAGTGAAGAAGGTTTGATCCAAGTGGTGTGTGCTTGTGATCTATTGTAACGTTCAGCTTTATAGTGGATTGTTGATCTGGACGAGGTCTCGTGGTTTTTACCTTTTTGAGGGTTTTTCACATAAAATTTCCTAGTATCGTGTGGTTTATACTTTGATTTATTTCATTATTTTATTATCCCATAATTCTGATTTATTTTGGGAGGCTAGATCCTAAGGTTTTGTGCAAGGCCCCTAACAAAGTGGTATTAGAGCTAAGTTCATTGAACGGGTAGGATCAGTTTTTGAATTATGGAAGGTGGCTCATCAAGGATGATCAACCTCAATGGTTCTAACTAGACCATATAAAAGGTTAAGATGGAGGACTTGCTTTATTGTAAGGACCTGTATTCTCTAATTTTAGGCATATCAACAAAATTCAAGGATATGTTTGATGATGATTGGAAGAAGTTGGACTAGAAGGCGGTGGGGTTTATTAGACAATGGTTGGATGATTCTGTGTTCCACCATGTGTCTACGGAGACCTCAACTACTAGCCTATGGCTGAAATTGGAAGGGCCATATGAGAGGAAGACAACCAATAATAAGATTTTTCTAATAAGACAACTTATGAATCTCAAGTTTAAGGATGATGGTTCTGTGGCCGAGCACATGAATGAGGTCAGCAATATAGTGAACCAGCTCTCCACTATGAAGATGGTTTTACATGATGAATTGCAGGCTTCACTTTTGATTAGTTCATTGCCTGACAGTTGGGAGATATTAGTGGTGTCTTTAAGTAACTCCACCCCAAACGGAAAGATATGGCGGTCCTTGTGACACAGGAATGGGGGATAGGAAAGAACACGAAGGGCGAGAAGGCTCGAGATAAATCAAGAGGTAAGTTAAGTACTATAAAGGATGTCGATTGCTGTAATTGTGGTAAGATGGGCCACTATAAGCATGAATGTCATAGTAAGAAAAACGACAAGAAAGGAAAAGAAAAGGAGAAGGAAAATGAATCAGATTTCACTACGATCGTTACAGATAGTGACATTATTATTATTCTTTCAGCAGATCATAATGTTTATCTCACGGCTACGAATCAGGACACTAACTGGGTGATTGACTCGAGAGCCTCTTTTCATGCGACTCCACATAGGGACTTCTTCACAAGTTATAAGTTAGGTAACAATGAGACCGTGAAGATGGAAAATTCTGGCGTATCGAAGATTGTAGGGGTCGGTGATATTTATGTGAAGACCAATGTGGGTTGCACATTGGTTCTCAAGGATGTGAGGCATATCTCAGACCTTCGCCTCAACTTGATGTCGATGGAAAGGCTGGATGATGATGGTTATGAAAGTCAGTTTGCTGGTGGGAGCTGGAAGCTCATCAAGGGTTCGTTGATCGCAGCCAGAGGAAAGAAGTGTTACACCCTTTACAAGGCAAGTGTCAGTGTGTGCAATGATGGGTTGAACACAGCGAAAGATTCAGTTATTGACATGTGGTATAGGCATCTTAGCCACATGAGTGAAGAAAGGGCTTCAGCTACTAGCAAGGAAGAGGTTCCTTCCAGACGTGACAGGTGCACCTCTCAAAACCTGTCTTGATTGTTTATCAGAAAAACATCATAGAGTTTCATTCGTTAAAACTGTTTCTCATGTTTATAAAGTGCATGCATTAGATTTCGTTTATTTAGATGTTTGTGGTCCTATGAGGACAGAAATCTTGGGTGGGGCATTGTATTTTCTCACTTTTATAGATGATGCATCTAGGAGGGTTTGGGTTTATGCTTTGAAATCTAAGGACGAGGTCTTTGGTGTGTTTAAATTGTTTCATACTATGGTTGAGAGAGATAGGTAGATCACTGACAATGGTGGTGAATACATTGACGACTTTCATGAGTACTGTAAGTCCCTATGTATACGGGATGAACAGACGGTTCCCAAGACCCCCCCAACATAATGTTGTAGCTGAGCAAATGAATCACACAATTATTGAGAGAATTAGATGCATGTTATCCCATGTGAAATTACCCAAGATTTTTAGGGAGAAGCAATGCACATAGCAGTGTATCTGATAAATAGGTCATCAGCCCCGTTGAATGGAAAAGTGCCTAAGAAAGTGTGGAGTGGACAGGATCCATCGTATAATTATCTCAGGGTATTTGGATGCAGGGCATCCGTTCATGTACGAAAGGACGAGAGGTCCAAGCTCAATATGAAGATTAGGCAGTGTGTGTTCTTGGGATATGGTGATGAAAAGTTTGGTTAAAGATTATGGGATCCGACCCAGAAGAAGTTCGTTAGGAGCAGAGATGTGGTTTTCTTTGAAGATCTGTGTATAGAAGACATTGGTAAGCCAGAGAAGAACCAACCTAGTTCAGGTGAGCTAGAGGACATGGATGTGATTATTCCACCCATGGTGCCTGATGACGGGATAGTACAGAAAGGTGTAGAGGACAAGGGAGTTCCTTCAAAAGATGGACTAGGGGAGCAGCCCCTACTTGATCCACCTATTGAGCCACAGGTGAGGAGGTCATTTAGGGACAGATAGCTGTCCAAGAGGTACTCGCCACATACGTACATTATGCTGACTGATGGGAGAGAGCCAGAAGACTATTCTGAGGCCTTAACCGACAAGCAT
The DNA here is from genome assembly GCA_037074715.1 of Magnolia kwangsiensis. Taxonomy (NCBI): domain Eukaryota; kingdom Viridiplantae; phylum Streptophyta; class Magnoliopsida; order Magnoliales; family Magnoliaceae; genus Magnolia; species Magnolia kwangsiensis. Next base: position 108,673,050 of record CM073581.1, read on the forward strand.
AAGGGGGAGTAGTTGAAAGCTATACAAGAGGAGATGAAATTCTTGCATAAGAAGCACACCTATAATATGGTGAAACTACCTAAGGGGAAGAAAGCTCTAAGCAACAAGTGGGTGTTTAGAAAGAAGATTGAGCAGAAGAATTCACATACAAGGTTTAAGGCTAGACTTGTGGCGAAAGGGTTTGGTCAGAGGAAAGGCATAGACTTCGAGGAGATATTCTCACCAGTGGTGAAGATGACATCCATACAAGTGTTGCTTGGGTTGGCGGCTAGCATGGATCTAGAGATAGAGCAGTTAGATGTTAAAACTCTCTTTCTCCATGGTGACCTAGAAGAAGAGATCTACATGCACCAACCAGAGGGGTTCGAAGTCAAGGGCAAGGAGCATATGGTGTGTAGGCTGAGGAAAAGCTTATATGGGCTGAAACATGCTCCACGACAATGGTACAAGAAATTTGACTCATTCATGTTACAGCACGGGTATGACAAAACAGAGTCAGACCATTGTGTGTTAACGCGCAAGTTCTCAAATGGTGATTTTTTAGTTCTACTGTTATATGTTGATGACATGCTCATCATGGGAAAAGACATTAAGAAGATCGATAGGCTGAAACAGGAGTTGAGCAAGTCATTTGTGATGAAAGACTTGGACCCGGCTAAACAGATCCTAGGAATGGAGATAACCCGTGACAGAAGCAGTAGGAAGCTTTGGCTGTCACAAGAACAGTATATTGAAAAAGTTCTAAAGCGGTTCAATACGAATGCATTAAAGCCTATCAATACTCCACTGGATGGTCACTTCAGAATGAGCGATAGGCAGTGTCCCAAGATAAAAGCAGAGGTGGATGAGATGCAGAAGATACCCTACGCATCAGCAGTAGGAAGTTTAATGTATGTTATGGTTGTACACGCCCAGACATAGCAATGCGATTGGTGTTGTCAGCAGATATCTTTTCAATCCTGCAAAGAACATTGGGCAATGGTGGAATGGATACTGCAGTATCTAAGAGGCTCATCCGGTTGAGCCTATGCTATGGTGACAGAAAACTTATGTTAGAGGGCTACACAGATGCAGATATGGTAGGTGACATAGACTCCGGGAAGTTTACATCGGGGTTCATGTTCACTTTTGTAGAGGAAGCGGTTTCTTGGCAAAACAAGCTACAAAAGGTCGTAGCATTGTCGACGACAGAGGCCGAGTACATTGCAGTGACAGAGGCATGTAAAGAGATGCTTTGGATGAAGAGATTCCTACAGGAACTTAACCTGAAGTAGGAGCAGTATGTGATCTATTGCGATAGCCAAAGTGCTATACACTTGAGCAAGAATTCAAGTCAGCACTCCAAGTCGAAGCACATAAAGATTCGGTATCACTAGATTAGGGATACTTTGGAACAGAAGGCGTTACAGCTTGAGAAGATCCACACAGACGATAATGGGTCAGACATGATGACCAAGGCTTTGCTTAAGGGCAAGTTTGGGGTTTGTAGAAATTAAACTGGCTTGAAGTAGGTGAATTCCTCCTGAGTCAAAAAAGGAGAGATTTGATGGGAATTTTTTCCTCATTGCTGGTTTCAATAAAATCGAACCAGTTTCGATGTCATCGATAATTATCAAAATTTTCACCACTAATCGCTGGACAGTTTTTGTCCTGTTTCGATATCATCAACAGACTTTAGATGATATCGAAGGCTGTCATCGAGAAACCTTCAATGACATCGATAATTGTCAAAATTTTCACCCCTGGTTGCTGGACAGTTTTGGTCCTATTTCGATATCATCGAAGAGTTATGCAGATGTGATTGCGAAAATGCACATTCTGTGAAAACTGTTTCCTATTTTGGTTCTACCTCTTTCTATTCTTATATAAAGGGGTGTATGCGGGATTGGGGTGTATTCCAGGATATTCTAAGATTTCCTAAAGGTATTCTAAGAGGGCTTAGGGCTATCAAAGGAGAGAGAGAGAGAGTGAGAGAGAGAGAGAGAGAAAGAGAGAGAGCTTGTGGAAGGGAGATTCTGCTCGTAGAGGTGATCTACTTTGCAGTCCACGTCTAGTGCTTCTACGTCCTCGTGATTGGTGAGATCTCTCCATTTTTCTTTTGTTCTCTTATTGTTTATCCGCTCCTGCGTGAGTGAAGAAGGTTTGATCCAAGTGGTGTATGCTTGTGATCGATTGTAACGTTTTTCTTTATAATGGATTGTTGATCTAGACGAGGTCCCGTGGTTTTTACCTCTTTGAGGGTTTTTCACGTAAAATTTCATGGTGTTGTGTGGTTTATGCTTTAATTTATTTCATTTATTTATTATCTCATAATTTTGGTTTGTTTTGGGTGGCTAGATCCTAAGGTTTTGTGTAAGGCCCCCAACAGTCATAACTACAATTACAAGAATAACATGGTTAGAATCATCATTAGAATCCTTATTAGGGAGCCTAGAGGATCAGACCCAAGGTTAGTGTTTTTATCAAGCCCAAATCCTATTATCTTAATCCAAAATTAGATTTTTATGCTAGGATTACAAGGACTCCTAACATTTGACTTGGATTTGCATGGTTCGACTTAAATCAACCTAGTTCAAGTGCATGCAATTGGGAAATTTTGGGGGAAAGTCCATCTCCCTACATTCTAACAAAAATTACATATTACTTAACCTATATTATCTTCTAATTAGATTCCCAATAAAGGTAACCAAGTAAATGACTTACCTCAAGGTCTGATTCAACTTGGCTTGCTCACAAGTGAGCTTGATCCCTGCTCTCCTTCCTTCCCTCTCTCTTCTCTCTTCTTCCTTACTCATTTTTCCTTCCTCCGCTCTCCTACAGAGGTTGGACTCGGCTAGATCTAATGAAGATCGATGCAAGATGACCCAGAAATGGCGAGACTTGCTCCACACTCACAACTCATGATTCTCCCTCTCTCTTCCACTCTCTCAAGTTTTGGAGGATTTAGAATGGGCTTGGAACGAAATAGGGAAAGTGAAATAAAATGGGCTTTTATAACACTCATATATATAGTGATTCGCAGGTACACAAACAAGTGAACTATGGGGTCTGTCCGTAGGTTTAACGGCTACTATCGGTCGGATCGACAAAATGCAAGTTCGGCCTGTTGCGTTCAAATATTAGGTGGGTCGGATTGACGAGTGGATCGGCCAAACCAACAGAGCCCTGGTTCCTCACCTACTTAGATTCTTTTCACTACTTTGAGGGTCTTAGACGCATCTGGATAAAATAATTTCATTCTAGATAGGGAGAATTAACCGCTCAAAGTACGAACTACAAATTAACCATAACTTTTGATCCGGGATGAGTTACAGGATGCACGACCTATGAATTTTGACTGGAACAGGCCATCTAAAGCCAACCAATCCTTATAAGTGGATCATGTTGTTCCATTTCACGAGAAAATAACTCATTCCTCTTTAAATTCTTAATTTTACAAAAAACTTACTATTTTTAGTAAGTTTTAAGTTAGATGTATCTCTTTTAGCTTAGGGTTTTAGTATGTGATGTCTTCGTAGGATTTGATTCTTATCATGTCTGAAATCATCAAGTTAGAATTAGACTTATTATTTTTAGTAAAAAAAAATTATTTGTATAAGTTTTGGTTTTTCAGAATTAAGGTTTTACCTACAATCTTTAAGTCTCAAATTTTAAACGTGTGTACATAGGTTGAATGTGTGATTATTCAAAAAAATTTTAGGTAATACTTGAGCACTCCCAATACTTAGTATTGGAGGGCAAGGGTGTTACACAAACCCAATCAACTTTCCAAGTCAAATCTAGTCAACTCAACCTAGTGGACTCATCCAATCGAACCAGACCCTCTTCAAGATAAACTCAAAAGGACCTTGGGGTTACACCCCCTACTAGTGGCCTCCTTCCCAAAGTAGGGAGTAAGCCGTGCCCAACGACGTCCCAACAACTCTCTTGCCTTGGTAGGAGAGGGTTCAAAGCATGTGGGTTGCTTCGAATTGAGCTATAACTATGTGAAAATATTAAATGACTCCGCTGCCCCTCCTTTGGGCCAAATTTACTATTTTACCACCCTATATAACTGTGAAATCTTGCCACATGGCGATCTCAAATCCAACCATTAAACCCTTTTACCCTTGGCGTTTTCAAGAATTACCAAAATACCAAGTCATGACTATAAATAACTCCCTTCCCTTTCATTCTAAGAAATTCATACTCATTAACCAATCAATAAAGGCCTAATTCATCCATACCTTAGGCCCTCTAGTGAGCTTCCATCCCTCCACTAAGGGAACAGGAGAGTATGACGAAAAGAGTCTAACCCAAGTCAGCACAACCCATCACATCTTCTAGCCACCTAAGCAATCTAAGCCTTGATCCTAAGCCACTCAATCCAACCCTTGCAAAACTACCATCCACCTTGATTAGTTTCATTCAAATTGCATTAGGAATCATGCAACACATATACCCTTCTCAGCCTCATGCTTATCATCTGCATAACATTCCATATATTGCATTTCACCTAGTTAATTTTGAGTGTATGCTTAGCGGCTTGTTGAATTATCAGATATATATTGCCTATCAAAAGCTTGAGTTAACCAGTCATATTTCTGTTTTGATAAGTGAGTGAGTTAGGATAGATTTATCTAACCCGAGCTATTGCTTAGCAACAATGGTGCATTTATACAAGAGTTAACTTCAGTTCTCAATGGTTCGATTAATCTTATGAGATTGAGACCAGTTTTTGTACACCTATCACAAGGAATGATCTTTTTCCCATTTTTCCTGAACTCTTTAATTCTTCCGTCTCCCTCCTCATAAATTTCTCTCTCTGCTTCATCGTCACTCCACATTTCATGAATTTCATTCTCATTTTCCTCTAATGCTGTCATTGCATGATTTTCTTCAATGGTTTTCTTAGAAGAATATAGTGTTATTGGATTTCTTAGGATGTTTTCTGGTTTTTCAAAAGAAAGTGTTTACCACCATATCCATTTATAGGACGTGGATTTCCTGCAAAAGTCAAGTGGGGCCCATCGAGATATTTATGATAAATCCACTCCGTTCATCTGCTTTGAGAGATTCATTTTAGGACATATGACCAAAAATAATGTGTATCCAAAACTTAAGAAGGTCACATAAGAAGAAACTGTGGGGATTTAGTGTGAATTGTTGAAACATTCTTCAGGCCATAAACTTTTTGTGTGAGGCAATTTTTTTTAGTATTTTCACTTCATCCCAGTGGTAATGACCTTATAAATGGTTTGGATGGCGTATAAACATCAAGTTGGGGCTAGGAAGGTTTCAATGGTAGGAATTTCTTTCCCTAAATTTCCCTCTCGTGTGCCCCATTTGAATTTTGGATCCATCTCTTTTTTGGTCGCATTAACTAAAATAAGCATTCTATACGGATAGACGGGGTGGATTTCTCACAAAAATCTCTATGAGCCCCTCACCAATATCCTTACCAACTCGACTGGATGCCCACCTCTACATGTAGCTGAAGGTAAGAAGACAAAGAAGTGGAAGAGGAGAATACCGATCAAACACGTCTTCGTCTTCGAAAGACGCATTGTTCTGATTTATGCTCATTTCTTTCAGCTTGTGAGAGAAATCCATTCCCACATTGGCAATGAAACTTAAATTTTTGTTCTTAGAATGCTTTTAAAAATTATCCCGGAAGTGATCCAACCCTTCAGAAGTTTCTGTACACCTATCAAAGGGAATGATCTTTTTCCCATTTTTCATGAACTCTTTAATTCTTCTATCTCCCTCCTCATAAATTTCTTTCTTTGCTTAATCGTCACTCCACATTTCATGAATTTCATTCTCATTTTCCTCTGATTCTAACATTGCATGATTTTCTTCAATGGTTTTCTTGGAAGTCTTGGATTTCTTGGGATGATTTTCTGGTTTTTCAAAAGAAAGTGTTTACCGCCATATCCATTTATAGGACGTGAATTTTTTTGAGGATAAAATATTGCATACTAGACCCTAGTTATTACTAAATTTTATGAATATGATAATGCTTAAAGTTGTATTTTAATTATGTTTTTATTGCAAGGTGAATTTAGGAGTCTGGATTGAAAAAGGGTACTAAAAGCATGCATTTAATGCTCAGAAGTCACCGAGGTAAGGGACGGATCCCAAGGGACCGAGATCGAAGAATTTACATGATAGAAATTGGAGAAAATCAAGCAATTAATGCTAAAGGGGCCTAAAAAACATCTAGAATGCAACATCACAGGGTTCTCACCATCCGTTTGGCTCAAAACTTTGTATCTAGCCTGAATACTCTAAATTAACCATACACGTCAAAATTTAGCCATTGGATCCTTGTTGAAGTGGCCCAACGGACAGATCAGACACTAAATCTCTAATTTAGGGCCCACCTGATATTTGAATATGCTTCAATTTTGGCCTCAACCTCTTAAATGAGGTGAAAAAAATGGATGGACAAAGTGGATTTCTCATATACATCATAGTGGACCCCACCTGGGGTCGTGCGAGTGCACAGTGTAGTGCACTTACGCACCGTATTGGACCAAGGATCCGGTCAAAGGTCAATTGACCCAACCCATCTCACCTCCACAGACAACGTCCGCACGGACCGGACGTTGTAGTGTGTAGTGGGCCACCATCATGGTCTCATTCGATGATTCGAACCATTCATTCACCCCGAGGGATGACCACGACCCTATCCATGCTGAGCTTTTGATCCCATGCACGTGTACACACATAAATCGTTGTAAAACACAGGATGAACAGCGAGGTGAGCTGATATAGTGGATCACGCTAAAACTCAACCAAAACCACCCCTTTTCGACTGGTTTTTCGCCAGGAATCTAATGGACGGGGTGGATTCTTCCAAAAACATCACTGTGGGGCCCACCAATCATCACAGTGGCCCCTATTTTCACAGGCCTTATGTCCGTGAAAATCAGCCACAGTGGGCCATTATGTTATCATAATCATGGTTGGATTCGTGATCTAGACCATCCAGATGAAGCTCAGGCAAGAACTGAACCCCTCCATGGAGAAAAATCTGAGAAGATTTGATCATGGGGAGTCCTCCAAAGCGCCAAACACAGGTGGAGCGTTGCTTTGCAAAATGTTTCTAACTCCATTGCTACGTAACTTACGCACGAAACTGACTCCAGCCGCCACCTCCTTGTGGTTATAAAAGAGAGAGAGAGGCAGGGACGTGAATGGATCATCCTTAGACGTGGATCCAAGAGGGATCAGCCAGGTGCAGCCGTGGAGGCGTGGTGAGAACAGGCAGAGCAGAGAGAGAGAGAGAGAGAGAGAGAGAGAGAGAGAGAGAGAGACGGCGTGGAGTTAGCTGTCTTCAGCAGAGTTTTTCTTCTTCCTCTTTCATTGTTTCCTTAATATTTTTCTGAGATTTAGTTAATCATGATTTTGGTTGGCTAAACCTCTTAGCTGGGGCTAAGAAGTGAAGCTTGTAACGTGATGGGATACTTTTTAAACCTTTGATTTATGCTTCTGAACCCTCTTTGATTATAGTTTGATTATATGGAATATTTTTAGTCTTTTATGATTTATTGTGACTTAAATTACAATGGATCTACGATGGCTTTGAGCATGTTTTGTTCATTATAGAGATTATGAACGTGGGAGCCCTATTATTCACCATCGTCTCATAGACATGATTGGATGACGGAACCCTTCCTAACGTTCATAACTCTCTTAGATTGGATGTAGATTGGTAAAATTTTATTGTTTGCTTTGTCTCATGGGTATGGTTTTGTGATGAAATCAATTCTAATTCTCGTACCTATCTTCTATTAAAAACTAGATCAAAGGAAGTTCAGATTTGATTTTTAAGGTTATATCTTCTAACTGAATGAATATGGGACTCTAAATCCAGTTGTGTTCTTAAATCAAGTATAAATCTCCCTGATCTTTTCAAGTGGATCCTTAGCACCCTAGTTTCTCACCTTTGAATTTTACAAGTTTTAGTTTAATATTTCACCATTACACTCTTAAATTTTCACTAATTTAAATTACATCTTATTCTAGTTATATTTCAAGTTACTTTCAGATTACGTACAAGGTTCAGTCCCTATGGATTCAACCTCGGTCTTACCGAGATTATTACTACATCGGAACCCTATACTTGGTGTATGAACAGATTTCCTGCAAAAGTTAAGTGGGGCCCACCGAGATATTTATGATAATCCACTCCATTCATCCACTTTCAGAGAATCATTTTAGGACACATGACCAAAAATAATGTATATCCAAAACTTAAGAAGGTCACACAAGAAGAAACAATGGGGATTCAGTGTGAATCGTTGAAACATTCTTTAGGCCAAAAACTTATGTCAGGCAATTTTTTTGGGTATTTTAACTTCATCCCAGTCGTAATGACCTTATAAACGGTTTGGATGACATATAAACATCAAGGTGGGGCCAGGAAGGTTTCCACGGTAAGAATTTGTTTCCCCAAATTTCCCTCTCGTGTGACCCATTTGAGTTTTGGAACCACCTCATTTTTTGTCACAAACTAAATAAGCATTCAAAATGGATGGACGGGATGGATTTCTCACAAAAATCTCTGTGAGCCCCACACCAGTATCCTTACCGACTCGACTCGATGCCCACCTCTACATATAGGTGAAGGTAAGAAGACAGAGGAGATGAAGAGGAGAATACCGATCAAACGCGTCTTCGTCTTCGAAAGACGCATCGTTCTGATTTATGTTCATCTCTTTCAGCTTGTGAGAGAAATCCATTCCCACATTGGTAATAAAATTTTAAATTTTTGCTCTTAGAATACTTTTGAAAATGATCCCGGAAGCGATCCGGCCCTTCACAAGTTTTTATACACCTATCACAGGGAATGATTTTTTTTCCATTTTTCTCGAACTCTTTAATTCTTCCGTCTCCCTCCTCGTAAATTTCTTTCTCTACTTCATCGTCACTCCACATTTCATGAATTTCATTCTCATTTTCCTCTGACGCTGACATTGCATGATATTATTCAATGGTTTTCTTGGAAGAATATGGTGTTCTTGGATTTCTTGGGATGATTTTCTATTTTTCAAAAGAAATTGTTCACCGCCAGATCCATTTATAGGATGTGGATTTCCTACAAAAGTTAGGTGAGGCCCACCAAGATATTTATGATAAATCCACTCCGTTCATTCGCATTGAGAGATTCATTTCAGGACATATGCAAAAAAATAATGTGTATCCAAAACTTAAGAAGGTCTCATGAGAAAAGACAGTGGAGATTTAGTGTGAATCGTTAAAACATTCTTTAGGCCATAAACTTTTTGTGTCAGGCAATTTTCTTTGGTATTTTCACTTCATCCCAATGGTAATAACCTTATATATGGTTTGAATGACGTATTGTCACGCCCCAAACTCGGAAACCGGGCTCACAAAATTTTTGATCGCTGAATCCAGCGCCGACAGCCTTCGTAGAACCCCATTCTCGGCTCCCGGCTCCCATTCGCCAGGTTCCGATCCTGGGATGCTTCCAGGAGGATTTTTAACGTCAGTTTGATTCGTGATAAGCATAACCAAAGGCATAATAACTCACAAACAACAACCAAAAACTCCATTACATTTCCACTATGATCAAAAACTTTACAAGTACAATGAGCATAAAGGGAAATACAATGATGATGAATCAAAATCTCCAAAGCGATCTGCAACGCGCTCCTGCCTCAGCGCTGCTGCTCCCCAACGTCACCTGCACGCAACTGTCATGCATAAGCTTATAGAAAGCTTAGAGGGTGGTGAAAGTGTGTGCGCAAGGTAGTAATATGATTATGCAATATCAGAGTAATGTGAAATATGCAGATGGATCCATAAATATCATGAGCCGTACCAAGGCTGTGCAATGCAAGATGCAAGTCAAGCATGCAATCCTCGTCTAAGTCCATATGTCAATACAGCTCAACTCTGGAAACGTCACTGAGGTCTAGTGCACTCTAAACCAGATTATTACCACATTGCGCAATAAGATAAGTGGAAGAGACCTCACTATCCGTTTGCCAATATCGGGCTCGACTCGTCGATAGCGGACCCATTCCTCGAGCTGGTCAAACTCAGCTTAGCATTGCCCCCTACACTCGGGCGGGTAAGGCCACACCCCCTTCCAACCGACCATGACACAGTGGAGAGCGTAACCATCTGGTATTCGGCACACAACGCTCATCTACCTACTCGGTCTAGACGTTGGAGCAACCTCTTGATACCATAAGGGTTTAGGAACTTTCACCCAGGGATATCTATAACACCTCATGTAGAACAAAATTTTCGGTATCCAATCCTACCAACCACGATACGTCTATGGAAGTTACGGCCCCGATGTCGCTAGGGCGTACAGTAATAATTTCATTCAATGCAAAATGCATGAATCACACTATCAAATCATGCGGCAAATCCTGCGCGTATCGTGCGTTCATGTAAGGCAACACTGCCTAATCGGGGTCTCATAAACAGTCTGCCCGAAGGCATATGCTATGATCAGTCACTTCTCATATCAAGCACACATATGATACGTATGATCATGAGTCATGGAACTATACTAAACATGTTATAATGAAATGAACTATTCTTATAATACAGATGGGCCCGAACGGCCTATACACAATAAGTACGGGCCTAATAATGGGCCCTAAGGAGAGTCGTAATGTGGACATCCAACCAGCATTACATTTGCAATGTGGACGTCAAACCATCATTGCTCCCAAGGCACGACCGCCGTAAACGTCGTTACATAATCCGTGTTGGGATCACACATTGCAATAGACCTTAGGTACATCCCATTGGGCCTTAAATATATCAAATGGGCCATATCCTACGGGACTTATATTCATTAAGTGGGCCACATCCATGGGCTGCACCAATGGGCCTTAAGTGCATTGCAATGGGTCATAACCCGTGGGCCTTAGAATGCATCAATGGTTCTCGACCCAAGGGCCTTATACATAACAAATGGGCCTACTCCCATGGGCTTTATCATACATCAAATGGGTCCAATCCCATAGACCTTAAATAAATCAAATGGGCCTAAACCCATAGGCCTTTTACAATTTAAATGGGCCTAACTCATAGGCCTAATATAATTCAAATGGGCCTAAACCCATAGGTCTTTTGTAAATCAAATGGGCCTATCCCATGGGCCTTTTATAAATCAAATGGGCCATACCAATTGGGCCCCATATTTCCATCAAATGGGCCTCAACCCATAGGCCTTTTAATACAATAAATGGGCCTAATCCCATGGGACAGAGGCCCACTGAAATGTTTATTTTCTATTCAAAAAAAAAAACAAAGGGCCCACTGCAATGTTAATTTTTGCCATCCAAACTATTCATAAGTCACTTGGGCCTAGGGCCCACTGTAATGTTTACATGTCACCCAGCGTGGGTGTGAGCCAGGGGGAGGCCCACTGTAATGTTCATTTGCAGTTCAGCTAGGGGAGGGGGGTGGCGTGATCAACACATGCGCAAGGTGGGCTCCACCATCTGCCGGACGGCGAGGTAAAACACAATTATCAAGGTGGACTTCCACCGTCCTGGCGGATGGTGGATATAAAACACTTACATCACTGTGGGTCCCATGTGGGACCCACCATTATGTCTGCATGCCATCTAACCCGTTGATAAGGCCACGCAGGCCTGGTTGAAGAAAAAAAATACAAATTTCAGCTTGATCCAAAACTTCTGTGGGCCCCAAAAAGATTTTAATGATAGAGTTCAATTCACACTGTTTCCTGCGGTGTGGGCCACTTGAGCGTTGGATAGGGCTAAAATTTGGAGGAGGCCCACCTGACGAGGGGGCCCACCACATGAATGGCGTGGATAAGAGATATACATCACGGTGGGGCCCACGGCAGGGGCCATAGGTGGCTATCCGCTAGCCCGCCTAACGCTGCACGCAGCAGCGTGCAGCTGTTGCCGCTGCATGTCAAAGGAGGCAGGGCCTCTTGTTTTAATTTGGGAAAAACCCGTTTTTTGGGGTTTTTCGTGCGTGGGGCCCGCTTTACAAAAATCCACCCCGGCCATTGAATTCTTCAGCTCGTAACCAATCCAACGGGTCTAATATAGAGTATTTTGTATGTTTAGAAAATAAAATAAAATGAGAAAATAATCTTTTTAATAGTAAGGATGCAACCTTCAACGCTATAGCCCACCAGATCTTCCAATCAACCCCAACTCTTGGCTCAACGCCTAAAATGAGATGGGTAAGAAGATGGATGGCTTGGATTTTATACATACGTCAAGGTGGGGCCTACACAAGGGCTCACTCCCAAAGCTTTGAGCCAAGCCTGTATTTGTGTTTTCCTTTGTACAGGGACGTCCAGCGTCCCAGACGCTAGACGGTTTGGGACTTGAATATGCATTGAGGTGGGCCACCACATGGAGAGTGGGGTGAGTACAATGCATTTAAGGCGAGCCCCACTAGTAGACAGCTTGGTCAAAATACTTACATCATGGTGGGATCCAAGTGAGCCATAAGGCTATTTCATCACACAAAATAATTAATTAAAAGAAAAGGGAGGGAGAGAGAGATAGAGTGGGACACGCTTTGTGATGGAGGGCTCCGCCACTATGAGCCCTCCCTTGAAGAAATTATACAATCAAATGGGTCCCTTTTACACATGAACCACCTAAATCAAATCAACGGTGGGGATCCTTTCCCCACCAATATGGACGGTCTAAATGACCTTCCCAAAATAATAAAATAAACATCATGATGAGGTCCATGGAGAATGGCCCCATCATAAAACGATCATGATGATCCAAGTAGGCCATCGGCCACACCTTAGGGTCCCAAGTGAGATCCACACCATGGATCGGTGGGCCTCACTTAGCCCATCATAAAAATAAGAAAACTACCCTATAGAGGCACCCACTGTCCGATCTTCTTGCTCCTATAGGTTCCTTAGCACCTTAGCTTTGATTTCAATGGAGGAGATGGGAAATGGATGGTTGAGATGAGAGGTGATGGGGTAGGAGAGTGGGCCACCTTGGAGTTTTTGAAAGAGAGGGAGAGCTCATACGTGGGATTTTCTTGCTTGGAGAGAATGAGATGAGAAATGAGAAAGAGAGAGAGTATTGTAGAGAGAGATGGGTGATGGATGGATGTGGTGAGTGATGGTTGTGTAAGAAAGTCTTGACTTTTGTGGCCTTTTATGTAAGAAAGGCATGAGAGGTGTAAGAACTTTTTGACTTTAGAGGCTTTTTGTGTAAGAGAGGTATGGGTCTTGTAAGAAATCTTGACTTTTGTGGTTGCTTGGGAATGGGTGAAAGGTGATATGTACTTGACATGTACTTGATATGTGATGGGTTGATTGATTGATGGATTGATGGGATTGATGTGACACCTCGTAGAGATTCTCTTGAGTTTCGCAACGCGCGGCATTTTTCTCGCACCGAACGTTGGCTCACATCTCTTGACCAGGGTATCGCCTCGGTGCGCGAGTCGTGGCATCGGAACCGTAGCGACGGCGCGGTCGCTAGGGTACAGATCTTGGGTCGAGTCGATACAGGTTGACGGCATATGAATCAAGGTCACGCGTTAATAACGGTTAAGGGTCGAAGGTTACCGGAATTCGACCGGTAAGACCGCGGAAGTCTACAGAACGGTACGGACTAAGATACGAATTTTACACGTATAAACATCAAGGTGGGGCCAGGAAGGTTTCACAGGTAAGAATTTATTTCCCCAAATTTCCCTCTCGTGTGACCCATTTGAATTTTGGATCCACCTCATTTTTCTGTCGCATTAACTAAAATAAGCATTTAAAATGGATGGACGGGGTGGATTTCTCACAAAAATCTCTGTGAGCCCCACATCAATATCCTTACCAACTCGACTCGATGTGCACCTCTATATGTAACTGAAGGTAAGAAGAAAGAGAAGAGGAAGAGGAAAATACCGATCAAACACGTCTTCATTTTCGAAAGACGCGTCGTTCTGATTTATGCTCATCTCTTTCGGCTTGTGAGAGAAATCCATTACCATATTGGCAATGAAACTTAAAATTTTTGTTCTTAGAATGCTTTAAAAAATTATCCCGAAAGTGATCCAGCCCTACACAAGTTTTTGTACATCTATCACAGGGAATGATCTTTTTCACAGTTTTCCCAAACTCTTTAATTCTTCCGTCTCCCTCCTTGTAAATTTCTTTCTCCGCTTTATCGTCACTTCACATTTCATGAATTTCATTCTTATTTTCCTCTAATGCTAACATTGCATGATTTTCTACAATGGTTTTCCTTAAAGAATATGGTTTTTTTGCATTTCTTGGGTGATTTTATGGTTTTTCAAAAGAAAGTGTTTACCAACATAACCATTTATAGGACGTGGATTTCCTACAAAAGTCAGGTGGGGCCTGCAAAAGATATTTATGATAAATCAACTTCGTTCTTCCGCTTTGAGAGATTCATTTTAGGACATATGACCAAACATTATGGGTATCCAAAACTTAAGAAGGTCACACGAGAAGAAACAGTTGGGTTTCAGTGTGAATCGTTGAAACATTCTTCACACCATTAACTTTGTATCAGGCAATTTTTTTTGGTATTTTCACTTCATCCCAATGATAATAACCTTATATATATGGTTTGGATGGCGTATAAATATCAAGGTGGGGCCAGGAAGGTTTCAACAGTAGGAATTTCTTTCCCTAAATTTTCCTCTCGTGTGACCCATTTGAATTTTAGATCCATATCATTTTTTGTAGCATTAACTAAAATAAGCATTCAAAATGGATGGATGGGGTGAATTTCTCACAAAAATCTCTATGAGCCCCACACCAGTATCCTTAACGACTCGACTCGATGCCCACCTCTACATGTAGCTGAAGTTAAGAAGACAGAGAAGAGGAAGAGGAGAATACCGATCAAACGCGTCATCGTCTTCGAAAGATGCATCGTTATGATTTATGCTCATCTCTTTCAGCTTGTGAGAGAAATCCATTCCCACATTGGCAATGAAACTTAAAATTTTTGTTCTTAGAATGCTTTCGAAAATGATCCCAGAAGCGATCCGGCCCTTCACAAGTTTTTGTACACCTATCACAGGGATGATCTTTTTCTCATTTTTCCCGAGCTCTTTAATTCTTCCCTCTCCCTCCTCATAAATTTCTTTCTTTGCTTCATTGTCACTCCACATTTCATGAATTTCATTCTCATTTTCTTTTGATGCTGACATTGCATGATATTATTCAATGGTTTTCTTGGAAGAATATGGTGTTCTTAGATTTCTTGGGATGATTTTCTGATTTTTTAAAAGAAAGTGTTCACCGCTAGCTTCATTTATAGGACGTGCATTTCTTGCAAAAGTCAAGTGGGGCCCACTGAGATATTTATGATAAATCCACTCCGTTCATCCACGTTGAGAGATTCATTTTAGGACTTATGAAAAAAAAAATGTGTATCCAAAACTTTAGAAGGTCTCAAGAGAAGAGAGAGTGCAGATTTAGTGCGAATCATTAAAACATTCTTCAGGCCATAAACCTTTTTTGTCAGGCAATTTTCTTTGGTATTTTCACTTCATCCCAATGGTAATGACCATATAAACGGTTTGGATGGCGTATTAACATCAAGTTGGGGCAAGGAAGGTTTCACAGGTAGGAATTTGTTTCCCCAAATTTCCCTCTCGTGTGACCCATTTGAATTTTGGATCCACCACATTTTTTTGTCGCATTAACTAAAATAAGCATTTAAAACGGATGGACGGGGTGGATTTCCCACAAAAATCTCTATGAGCCCCACACCAATATCCTTATCGACTCGACTCGATGCGCACCTCTACATATAGCTAAAGGTAAGAAGGCAGAGAAGAGGAAGAGGAGAATGTCGATCAAACACGTCTTCATCTTCGAAAGACGCATCGTTCTGATTTATGCTCATCTCTTTCAGCTTGTGAAAGAAATCCATTACCACATTGGCAATGAAACTTAAAATTTTTGTTCTTAGAATGCTTTAAAAAATTATCCCGAAAGCGATCCGGCCCTTCACAAGTTTTTGTACACTTATCACAGGGAATGATCTTTTTCCTATTTTTCCCAAACTCTTTAATTCTTTCGTCTCCCTCCTCGTAAATTTCTTTTTCCACTTCATCATCACTTCACATTTTATGAATTTCATTCTCATTTTCCTCTGATGCTGACATTACATGATTTTCTTTAACAGTTTTCCTGGAAGAATATGGTTTTTCTGGATTTCTTGGGATGATTTTATGGTTTTTCAAAAGTAAGCGTTTACCACCATATCCATTTATAGGATGTGAATTTCCTACAAAAGTCTGGTGGGGCCCACCAAGATATTTATGATAAATCTACTCCGTTCATCCACTTTGAGAGATTCATTTTAGGACATATGACCAAACATAATGTGTATCCAAAACTTAAGAAGGTCACATGAGAAGAAACTGTGGGGATTCAGTGTGAATCGTTGAAACATTCTTCAAGCCATAAACTTTGTGTCAAGTAATTTTTTTTGGTATTTTCACTTCATCCCAATGATAATGACCTTATATACGGTTTGGATGGCGTATAAACATCAAGGTGGAGCCAGGAAGGTTTCAACAGTAGGAATTTCTTTCCCAAAATTTCCCTCTTGTGTGACCCATTTGAATTTTGGATTTATCTTACTTTTTATCGCATTAACTAAAATAAGCATTCAAAGCAGATAGACAAGGTGAATTTCTCACAAAAAGCTCTGTGAACCCCACACCAGTATCCTTACCGACTTGACTCGATGCCCACCTCTACATGTAGCTGAAGGTAAAAAGACAAAGAAGAGGAAAAGGAGAATACCGATTAAATGCGTCTTCGTCTTCAAAAGATGCATCGTATAGATTTATGCTCATCTCTTTCAGCTTGTGAGAGAAATCCATTCCCACAGTGGTAATGAAACTTAAAATTTTTGTTCTTAGAATGCTTTCGAAAATGATCCCGGAAGCGATCCGGCCCTTCACAAGTTTTTGTGCACCTATCACAGGGAATGATCTTTTTCCCATTTTTCCCGAACTCTTTAATTCTTCCGCCTCCCTCCTCGTTAATTTCTTTCTCTACTTCATCGTCACTCCACATTTCATGAATTTCGTTGTCATTTTCCTCTGATGTTGACATTGCATGATTTTATTCAATGATTTTCTAGGAAGAATATGGTGTTCTTGGATTTCTTGGGATGATTTTCTGGTTTTTCAAAAGAAAGTGTTCACCGCCATATCCATTTAAAGGATGTGGATTTCCTCCAAAAGTCATGTGTGGCCCACCGAGATATTTATGATAAATCCACTCCGTTCATTCGCTTTGAGAGATTCATTTTAGGACATATGACAAAACATATTGTGTATCCAAAACTTAAGAAGGTTACACGAGAAGAGACAGTGGGGATTTAGGGTGAATCATTAAAATATTCTTCAGGCAATAAAATTTTTGTGTTAGGCAATTTTTTTTGTTATTTTCACTTCATCCCAATGGTAATGACCTTATAAACGGTTTGGATGGCTTATAAACATCAAGGTGGGGCTAGGAAGGTTTCACAAGTAGGAATTTGTTTCCCCAAATTTTCCTCTCGTGTGACCCATTTGAATTTTGGATCCACCTCATTTTTTTGTCGCATTAACTAAAATAAGCATTTAAAATGGATGGACGGGGTGGATTTCTCACAAAAATCTCTGTGAGCCCTACATCAGTATCCTTACCGACTCGACTCGAGGCGCACCTCTACATGTAGCTAAAGGTAAGAAGACAGAGAAGAGAAAGAGGAGAATACTAATCAAATACGTCTTCATCTTCAAAAGACTCATCGTTCTGATTTATGCTTATCTCTTTCAGCTTGTAAGAGAAATCCATTACCACATTGGCAATGAAACTTAAAAATTTTGTTCTTAGAATGCTTTAAAAAATTATCCTGAAAGCTATCTGTCCCTTCATAAGTTTTTGTACACCTATCACAAGGAATGATCTTTTTTCCATTTTTCCCAAACTCTTTAATTCTTCTGTCTCCATCCTCGTAAATTTCTTTCTCCGCTTCATCGTCACTTTACATTGCATGAATTTCATTCTCATTTTCCTTTGATGCTGACATTGCATGATTTTCTTCAATGGTTTTCCTGTAAGAATATGGTTATTTTGGATTTCTTGGGATGATTTTATGGTTTTTCAAAAGAAAGCATTTACCACCATATCCATTTATAGGATGTGGATTTCCTCCAAAAGCTAGGCGGGGCCCGTAAAAGATATTTAGGATAAATCCACTCCGTTCATCCACTTTGAGAGATTCATTTTAGGACATGTGACCAAACATAATGTGTATCCAAAACTTAAGAAGGTCACACGAGAAGAAACAGTGGGGATTCAGTGTGAATCGTTGAAACATTCTTCAGGCCATAAACTTTGTATCAGGCAATTTTTATTTTTATTTTTGGTATTTTCACTTCATCCCAGTGATAAAAACCCTATATATGGTTTGGATGGCGTATAAATATCAAGGTGGGGCCAAGAAGGTTTCAACAGCAGGAATTTCTATCCCTAAATTTCCCTCTCATGTGACCCATTTGAATTTTAGATCCATCTCATTTTTTGTCGCATTAACTAAAATAAGCATTCAAAATGGATGGATGGGGTGAATTTCTCATAAAAATCTCTATAAGCCCCACACCAGTATCCTTATTGACTCGACTCGATGCCCACCTCTACATGTAGCTGAAGGTAAGAAGACAGAGAAGAGGAAGAGTAGAATACCGATCAAACGCATCTTCGTCTTCGAAAGACACATCGTTCTGATTTATGCTCATCTCTTTCACCTTGTGAGAGAAATCCATTCCCCACATTGGCAATGAAACTTAAAATTTTTGTTCTTAGAATGCTTTCGAAAATGATCCCGGAAGTGATCTGGCCCTTCACAAGTTTTTGTACACATATCACAAGGATTGATCTTTTTCCCATTTTTCTCGAACTCTTTAATTCTTCCGTCTCCCTCCTTGTAAATCTCTCTCTGCTTCATCGTCACTCCACATTTCATGAATTTCATTCTCATTTTCCTCTTATGTTGACATTGTATGATATTATTCAATGGGTTTCTTGGAAGAATATGGTGTTCTTAGATTTCTTGAGATGATTTTCTGGTCTTTTAAAAGAAAATATTCACTGCCATATCCATTTATAGGATGTGAATTTCCTGTGAAAGTCAGGTGGGGCCCGCCGAGATATTTATGATAAATCCACTCCGTTCATCTGCGTTGAGAGATTCATTTTAGGATATATGACAAAAAATAATGTGTATCCAAAACTTAAGAAGGTCACACGAGAAGAGACAGTGTGGATTTAGTGTGAATCGTTAAAACACTCTTCAGGCCATAAACTTTTTGTGTCAGGCAATTTTCTTTGGTATTTTCACATCATCCCAATGGTAATAACCTTATAAACGGTTTGGACGGCGTATAAACATCAAGGTGGGGCCAGGAAGGTTTCACAAGTAGGAATTTGTTTCCCCAAATTTCCCT
Organism: Magnolia kwangsiensis; assembly: GCA_037074715.1. Taxonomy (NCBI): domain Eukaryota; kingdom Viridiplantae; phylum Streptophyta; class Magnoliopsida; order Magnoliales; family Magnoliaceae; genus Magnolia; species Magnolia kwangsiensis. The sequence goes on from CM073581.1 coordinate 108,692,526, forward strand.
CTCGTGTGACCCATTTGAATTTTGGATCCACCTCATTTTTTTGTTACATTAACTAAAATAAGCATTTAAAATGGATGGACGGGGTGGATTTCCGAAAAAAATCTTTGTGAGCCCCACACCAGTATCCTTACCAACTCAACTCGATGCACACCTCTACATGTAGCTGAAGGAAAGAAGAAAAGGAAGAGGAAGAGGAAAATACTGATCAAACACATCTTCGTCTTCGAAAGACGCATCGTTCTAATTTATGCTCATCTCTTTCAGCTTGTGAAAGAAATCCATTACCACATTGACAATGAAACTTAAAAATTTTGTTCTTAGAATGCTTTAAAAAATTATCCGGAAAGCGATCCGACCCTTCACAAGTTTTTTACACCTATCTCAGGGAATGATCTTTTTCCCATTTTTCCCAAACTCTTTAATTCTTCTGTCTCTTTCCTTATAAATTTCTTTTTCCGCTTCATCGTCACTTCACATTTCATGAATTTCATTCTCATTTTCCTCTGATGATGACATTTTATGATTTTTTTCAATAGTTTTTCATGAAGAATATGGTTTTTTTATATTTCTTGGGATGATTTTATGGTTTTTCAAAAGAAAGTATTTACCACCTTATCCATTTATAGGATGTGGATTTTTTGCAAAAGTCATGTGGGGCTCACCAAGATATTCATCATAAATCCACTCCGTTCATCCGCTTTGAGAGACTCATTTTACGACATATGACCAAACATAATGTGTATCCAAAACTTAAGAAGGTCACACGAGAAGAAACAGTGGGGATTCAGTGTGAATCGTTGAAACATTCTTCAGGCCATAAACTTTGTGTCAAGCAATTTTTTTTTGGTATTTTCACTTCATCCCAGTGATAATAACCTTATATACGGTTTGGATGGCGTATAAACATCAAGGTGGGGCCAGGAAGGTATCAACAATAGAAATTTCCCACTCGTGTGACCCATTTAGATTTTGGATTTATCTCATTTTTTGTCGCATTAACTAAAATAAACATTCAAAGCGGATGGACGGGGTGAATTTCTCACAAAAAGCTCTGTGAGCCCTACACCAGTATCCTTACCGACTCGACTCGATGCCCACCTCTACATGTAGCTGAAGGTAAGAAGACAAAAGAGAAAGAGGAGAATACCGATCAAAAGCGTCATCATCTTCAAAAGACGCATCGTTCAGATTTATGCTCATCTCTTTCAGCTTGTCAGAGAAATCCATTCTCACAGCGGTAATGAAACTTAAAATTTTGTTCTTAGAATGCTTTCGAAAATGATCCCGGAAGTGATCCGGCCCTTCACAAGTTTTTGTACACCTATCACAGGGAGTGATCTTTTTCCCAATTTTCCCGAACTCTTTAATTCTTCTGTCTCCCTCCTCGTTAATTTCTTTCTCTACTTCATCGTCACTCCACATTTCATGAATTTCATTGTCATTTTCCTCTAATGCTGACATTGCGTGATTTTATTCAATGGTTTTCTTGGAAGAATATGGTGTTCTTGGAATTCTTGGGATGATTTTTTAGTTTTTCAAAAGAAAGTGTTCACCGCCATATCCATTTATAGGACGTGGGTTTCCTACAAAAGTCATGTGGGGCCCACCGAGATATTTATGATAAATTCGCTTTGTTCGTCCGCTTTGAGAGATTCATTTTAGGACATATGACAAAACATAATGTGTATCTAAAACTTAAGAAGGTCACACGAGAAGAGACAGTGGGATTTAGTGTAAACTATAAAAACATTCTTCAGGCCATAAACTTTTTGTGTCAAGTAATTTTTTTTGGTATTTTCACTTCATCCCAATGGTAATGACCTTATAAATGGTTTGGATGGTGTATAAACATCAAGGTGGGGCTGGGAAGGTTTCACAGGTAGGAATTTATTTCCCCAAATTTCCCTCTCGTGTGATGCATTTGAATTTTGTATCCACCTCATTTTTTTGTCGCATAAAGTAAAATAAGCATTCAAAGCGAATGGATGGGGCGAATTTCTGACAAAAATCTCTATGAGCCTCACACCAGTATCCTTACCAACTCGACTCAATGCGCACCTCTACATGTAGCTGAAGGTAAGAAGACAAAGCAGAGGAAGAGGAGAATACCGATCATACACATCTTCGTCTTCGAAAGATGCATCGTTCTGATTTATGCTCATCTAATTCAACTTGTGAAAGAAATCCATTACCATATTAGCAATGAAAATTAAAATTTTTGTTCTTAGAATGCTTTAAAAAATTATCTCGAAAGTGATATGGCCCTTCACAAGTTTTTGTACGCCTATCACAGGAAATGATCTTTTTCCCATTTTTTCCAAACTCTTTAATTCTTCTGTCTCCCTCCTCATAAATTTCTTTCTCCGATTCATCATCACTTCACATTTCTTGAATTTCATTCTCATTTTCCTCTGATGTTGACATTACATGATTTTCTTCAATTGTTTTCTTGTAAGAATATGGTTTTTTTGGATTTCTTGGGATGATTTTATAGTTTTTTAAAAGAAAGCGTTTACCACCATATCCATTTTTAGGATGTGGATTTCCTGCAAAAGTCAGGTGGGTCCCACCAAGATATTTATGACAAATACACTCCGTTCATCCACTTTGAGAGATTCATATTAGGACATATGACAAAACATAATATGTATCCAAAACTTAAGAAGGTCACACGAGAAGAAACTTTGGGGATTCAGTGTTAATCGTTGAAACATTCTTCAGGACATAAACTTTGTGGTAGATAATTTTTTTTTGGTATTTTCACTTCATCCCAGTGATAATGACCTTATATACGGTTTGGATGGCATATAAACATCAAGGTGGGGCAAGGAAGGTTTCAACAATAGGAATTTCTTTTCCCAAATTTCCCTCTCGTGTGACCCATTTGAATTTTTGATCTATCCCATTTTTTGTCACATTAACTAAAATAAGCATTCAAAGCGGATGGACGGGGTGAATTTCTCACAAAAATCTCTATGAGCCCCACACCAGTATCCTTAATGACTTGACTCGATGCCCACCTCTACATATAGCTAAAGGTAAGAAGACAGAGAAGAGGAAGAGGAGAATGCTGATCAAGCGCGTCTTCGTCTTCAAAAGATGCATCGTTCTGATTTATGCTCATCTCTTTCAGCTTGTGAGAGAAATCCAATCCCACATTGGCAATGAAACTTAAAAATTTTGTTCTTAGAATGCTTTCGAAAATGATCCTGGAAGCGATCCATCCCTTCACAAGTTTTTGTACACCTATCATAGGGAATGATCTTTTTCCCATTTTTCACAAACTCTTTAATTCTTCCATCTCCCTTATAAATTTCTTTCTCTGCTTCATCGTCACTCCACATTTCATGAATTTCATTTCCATTTTCCTCTGATGCTGACATTGCATGATTTTATTCAATGGTTTTCTTAGAAGAATATGGTGTTCTTGGATTTCTTGGGATGATTTTTTAGTTTTTCAAAAGAAAGTGTTCATCGCCATATCCATTTATAGGACGTGGATTTCCTGCAAAAGTCAGGCAGGTCCCACCGAGATATTTATCATAAATTCACTTCGTTCGTCCGCTTTTAGAGATTCATTTTAGGACATATGACAAAAAATAATGTGTATCCAAAACTTAAGAAGGTCCCACGAGAAGAGACAGTGGGGATTTAGTGTGAATCGTTAAAACATTCTTCAAGCCATAAATCTTTTGTGTCAACCAATTTTTTTTGGTATTTTCACTTCATCCCAATGCTAATGACCTTATAAATGGTTTGAATGACATATAAACATCAAGGTGGGGCCAGGAAGCTTTCACATGTAGGAATTTGTTTCCCCAAATTTTCCTCTTGTGTGACCTATTTGAATTTTGGATCCACCTCATTTTTTTTGTCGCATTAAGTAAAATAAGCATTCAAACCGGATGGATGGGGTGAATTTCTCACAAAAATCTCTATGAGACCCACACCAGTATCCTTACCAACTCGACTCAATGCGCACCTCTACATATAGCTAAAGGTAAGAAGACAGAGATGAGGAAGAGGAGAATACCGATCAAACACATCGTCGTCTTCGAAAGACGCCTCTTTCTGTTTTATGCTCATCTCTTTCAGCTTGTGAGAGAAATCCATTACCACATTGACAATGAAACTTAAAATTTATGTTCTTAGAATGCTTTAAAAAATTATCCCGAAAGAGATCTGGCCCTTCACAAGTTTTTGTAGACCTATCACAGGGAATGATCTTTTTTCCATTTTTCCCAAACTCTTTGATTCTTCCATCTCGCTCCTCGTAAATTTCTTTCTCCGCTTCGTCGTCACTTCACATTTCATTAATTTCATTCTCATTTTCCTTTGATGCTGACATTGCATAATTTTCTTCGATAGTTTTCCTGTAAGACTATGATTTTTTTGGATTTCTTAGGATGATTTTATGGTTTTTCAAAAGAAAGCGTTTACCACCATATCCATTTTTAGGATGTGGATTTCCTGCAAAAGTCATGTGGGGCCCACCAAGATATTTATGATAAATCCACTCCATTCATCCGCTTTGAGAGATTCATTTTAGGACATATGACAAAACATAATGTGTATCCAAAACTTAAGAAGGTCACACAAGAAGAAACAGAGGGGATTCAATGTTAATCGTTGAAACATTCTTCAGGCCATAAACATTGTGTTAGGCAATTTTTTTTTTGGTATTTTCACTTCATCCCAGTGATAATGACCTTATATACGGTTTGGATGGCGTATAAACTTCAAGGTGGGGCCAGGAAGGTTTCAACAATAGGAATTTCTTTCCCCAAATTTCCCTCTCATGTGACCCATTTGAATTTTGGATCTATCTAATTTTTTTGTCGCATTAACTAAAATAAGCATTCAAAGCGGATGGATGGGGTGAATTTCTCATAAAAATCCCTGTGAGCCCCACACCATTATCCTTACCGACTTAACTCGATGCCTACCTCTACATGTAACTAACGATAAGAAGATAGAGAAGAGGAAGAGCAGAATACCGATCAAATGCGTCTTCGTCTTTGAAAGACACATCGTTCTAATTTATGCTCATCTCTTTCAGCTTGTAAGAGAAATCCATTCCCACATTGGCAATAAAACTTAAAATTTTTGTTCTTAAATTGCTTTCGAAAATGATCTTGGAAGCGATCCGGCCCTTCACAAGTTTTTGTACACCTATCATAGGGAATGATCTTTTTTCCATTTTTCCCGAACTCTTTAATTCTTCCGTCTCCCTCCTTGTAAATTTCTTTCTCTGCTTCATCGTCACTATACATTTCATGAATTTCATTCTCATTTTCCTCTAATGCTGACATTGCATGATTTTATTTAATGGTTTTCTTGGAAGAATATGGTGTTCTTGGACTTCTTGGGATGAGTTTTTAGTTTTTGTAAAGAAAGTGTTCACCGCCATATCCATTTATATGATGTGGATTTCCTGCAAAAGTCAAGTGGGTCCCACCGAGATTTTTATGATAAATCCACTTTGTTCATCCGCTTTTAGAGATTCATTTTAGGACATATGACCAAAAATAATGTGTATCCAAAACTTAAGAAGGTCACACGAGAAGAGAGTGCGGATTTAGTGTCGTTAAAACATTCTTCAGGCCATAAACTTTTTGTCTCAGGCAAATTTTTTTGGTATTTTCACTTCATCCCAATGGTAATGACCGTATAAACAATTTGAATGGCTTATAAACATCAAGGTGGGGCCAGGAAGGTTTCACAAGTAGGAATTTGTTTCCCCAAATTTCCTTCTTGTGTGACACATTTGAATTTTGGATCCACCTCATTTTTTTGTTGCATTACCTAAAATAAGCATTTAAAACGGATGGACGGGATGGATTTCTCACACAAATCTCTGTGAACCCCCCACCAGTATCCTTACCAACTCAACTCGATGTGCACCTCTACATGTAACTGAAGGTAAGAAGACAGAGAAGAGGAAGAGGAGAATACCCATCAAACGCATCTTTGTCTTCAAAAGACGCATCATTCTAATTTGTGCTCATCTCTTTCAGCTTGTGAGAGAAATCCATTACCACATTGTCAATGAAACTTAAAATTTTTGTTCTTAGAATGCTTTAAAAAATTATCCCGAATGCGATCCAGCCCTTCACAAGTTTTTGAACACTTATCACAAGGAATGATCTTTTTTCCCAAATTTCCCAAACTCTTTAATTCTTCCGTTGCCCTCCTCGTAAATTTCTTTCTCCGCTTCATCATCACTTCACATTTCATGAATTTGATTCTCATTTTCCTCTGATGCTGACATTGTATGATTTTCTTCAATGGTTTTACTGGAAGAATATGGTTTTTTGGGATTTCTTGAGATGATTTTATGGTTTTTCAAAAGAAAGCGTTTACCACCATATTCATTTATAGGATGTGGATTTCCAACAAAAGTCAGATGAGGCCCACCAAGATATTTATGATAAATCCACTCCGTTCATCTGCTTTGAGAGATTCATTTTAGGACCTATGACAAAACATAATGTGTATCCAAAACTTAAGAAGGTCACATGAGAAGAAATAGTGGAGATTCAGTGTGAATCGTTGAAACATTCTTTAAGCCATAATCTTTGTGTTAGGCAATTTTTTTTTAGTATTTTCACTTCATCCCAGTGATAATGACCATATATACAGTTTGGATGGCGTATAAACATCAAGGTGACGCCGGGAAGGTTTCAACAGTAGGAATTTCTTTCCCCAAATTTCCCTCTCGTGTGACCCATTTGAATTTTGGATCGATCTTATTTTTTGTCGCATTAACTAAAATAAGCATTCAAAGCGGATGGACGGGGTGAATTTCTCACAAAAATCTCTATGAGTCCCACACCAGTATCCTTACCGACTCAACTCGATGCCCACCTCTACATGTAGCTGAAGGTAAGAAGACAGAGAAGAGGAAGAGGAGAATACCGATCAAAAGCGTCTTCATCTTCAAAAGTCGTATCGTTCAGATTTATGCTCATCTCTTTTAGCTTGTGAGAGAAATCCATTCCCACATTGGCAATGAAACTTAAAATTTTTGTTCTTAAAATGCTTTCGAAAATGATCCCGGAAGTATCCGGCCCTTCACAGGTATTTATACACCTATCATAGGGAATTATCTTTTCCCCATTTTTTCCGAACTCTTTAATTCTTCCGTCTACCTCCTCGTAAATTTCTTTCTCTCCTTCATCGTCACTTCACATTTCATGAATTTCATTCTCATTTTCCTCTAATGCTGCCATTGCATGATTTTATTCAATGGTTTTCTTGGAAGAATATGGTGTTATTGGATTTCTTGGGATGATTCTCTGGTTTTCCAAAAGAAAGTGTTCACCGCCATATCCATTTATAGGACGTGAATTTCCTTCAAAAGTCAAGTGGGGCCCACCGAGATATTTATGATCAATCCACTTCGTTCATCCTCTTTGAGAGATTCATTTTAGGACATATGACAAAAAATACTGTGTATCCAAAAATTAAGAAAGTCACACGAGAAGAGACAATGGGGATTTAGCGTGAAGCGTTAAAACATTCTTCAGGCCATAAACTTTTTGTGTCAGATAATTATTATTTTTTTAGTATTTTCATTTCATCCCAATGGTAATGACCTTATAAACAGTTTGGATGGCGTATAAACATCAAGGTGGGGCCAGGAAGGTTTCACAGATAAGAATTTGTTTCCCCAAATTTCCTTGTGGTGTGACCCATTTGAATTTTGGATCCACCTCATTTTTTTGTCACATTAACTAAAATAAGCATTTAAAATGGATGAACAGGGTGGATTACTCACAAAAAGCTCTGTGAGCCCCACACCAGTATCTTTACTGACTTGACTCGATGCGCACCTCTACATGTAGCTAAAGGTAAGAAGACAAAGAAGAGGAAGAGGAGAATACCCATCAAACACGTCTTCATCTTCGAAAGATGTATCGTTCTAATTTATGCTCATCTCTTTCAGCTTGTGAGAAAAATCCATTACCACATTGGCAATAAAACTTAAAATTTTTGTTCTTAGAATGCTTTAAAAAATTATCCCAAAAGCGATCCGGCACTTCACAAGTTTTTTTACACCTATCACAGGGAATGATCTTTTTCCCATTTTTTCCAAACTCTTTAATTCTTCCGTCTCCCTCCTCGTAAATTTCTTTCTCCGCTTCGTCGTCACTTCATATTTCATGAATTTCGTTCTCATTTTCCTCTGATACTGACATTGCATGATTTTCTTCAATGGTTTTCCCGGAAGAATATGATTTTTTTGGATTTCTTGGGATGATTTTATGGTTTTTCAAAAGAAAGCGTTCACCGCCATATCCATTTATAGGACGTGGATTTACTTCAAAAGCCAAGTGGGGCCCACCGAGATATTTATGATAAATCCACTCCATTCATCCGCTTTGAGAGATTCTTTTTAGGACATATGACCAAACATAATGTGTATCGAAAACTTAAGAAGGTCACACGAGAAGAATCAATGGAGATTTTGTCACGCCCCAAATTCAAAAAAATCGGATTCACATGAATCCCGATTGCCGAATCCAGTGCCGACAGCCTCCGTAGTGCCCCATTCTCGGCTCATGACAATCAAATGGCAGATTCCGATCCTAGGATCCTACAAGGAGGATTTTCAGAATAAATTTTTTTTTTTTGTAATGGAGCATAACCACAAGCATAACCAAGTCACAAAACAACATCACCACATATCCACTATAACAAAAAATTTTAAGTACAATGCAGAAAGGGAAATACAAGGTGATCAAAAAGCTCCAAAAGGTCCTGATATGCACTCCTGACTCAGCGCTGCTGCCGTCTGATGCTACCTGCATGCAACTATCGTGCATAAGCTTACAAAAGCTTAGAGGGTGGTGTAAGTGTGTACGTAAGGCAAACGCCAAGTGTACAGTATCAGAACAATGTGGAAGTATGTGGTAAGTCCATAGAATCAACCATGCCAAAGCTATGTGATGAGATATGAATGTCATCGGCCACACCGATACAATGCAAGGCCTATATAGCCGAATGTCATATGCGAAATGCAATCCAAGCAAGTCGGTACTCCTCAAGTACGTATATCAGTACAGTTCCTCTCTGGATATCACCGGGGTCTAATACACTTTGCAGAGACTGCCACCTCCCTAGCTGCACAGTCAAGCAAGCGGATAAGACCTCACTATCCGCCTGACCAGTAGTATGCCAATACCTACCCGACTCGTCGATAGCGGACTCATTTGCGAGCTAGTCAAACTCAGCCTAGCTTATAGCCCTCTCACTCAGGCGGATAAGGCCACACCCCCTTCCAACCGACCACGACACAGTGGGAGACGCGACCTACTGGTATTCGGCACTCGGGCGCTCATGTATCCACTCGGTCTAGACACTGGAGCATCTCCTGATACCAAAAAGGTTCTGGAACTTTCACCCAAGGACATCCTAAGTGCCCATAGTGCTAGAATAAGTATTTTCGGTATCCAATACGGCCATCCACGATGTACCTGTGGAGTCACGGCCCTGATGTCGCTAAGGCATGCAGTGATCAAGTCATACGTATGCGAGATGCATGAATCACGCTGTCAAAACATGCAGCAATCCAGCGCGTACTGCGCGATCATATGGGGCGCTCAGTCACATAACGAGCCCCATAAATGGTCTGCCCAATGGCGTATGCTATGATCAGTCATTACTCATATCAAGCATACATATGATGCGTATGGGCATGAGTCATGAGATTATTCTAAGCATGTTATAAGGCAATGAATAGCAACGGGTATGGACCTATCAATGGGCCCTAAAGAGAGTTACAATGCGGACATTTAACCAACATTGAACATACAATGTGGACGTCAAACCAACATTATTTCCTAGGAACGGCTTGCCATAAATATCATTTCACGAACCATGAGAAACGTACATTGCAATGGACCCTAAGGACATCCGTTGGGCCTCGATCCCTGGGCCTTAGATATATCAAATGGGTCGTATTACATGGGCCTCACATTCACCAAATGGGTTGCATTAATGGGCCTCACCAATGAGCCTTATGTACATTGCAATGGCCCATGATCCATGGGCCTTGAAATACATCAAAGTGGCCTCACAACTTCGGCCTTAAATATGTTAGATGGGGCCATGCACATAAATATATCTACTAGGCTACTCCATTTGTGCCCCATGCATATCAAATGGGCTTGTTCCCATGGGCTTTATATAGAATAAGTGGGCCGGATCCCATGGGCATTGCATATGTCAAATGGGCCCAAACCCATGGGCATTATACATGCCAGATGAGCTTAATCCCATAGCCCTTATATGTATCAAATGGGCCTGATCATTTGGCCCTCAGATATATACCAAGGTAGGCCTCAATGAATGGCCAAAGTTAAATCAGTAAAGGGCCCTATACACATGCCATGGTGGCCCATTTGAACCATAGATCTGGCTCATTTTTAGTTCAACCATAAAAAATGAATTTTTTTAAAATAAATGGACGGTTTAGATGCAACACATGCATCATGGTGGGGGCCCACATAAAGGCCTATAATTAGATATATTATATATAATATGATATATATAAAATATATATATAATATAATATTTTATATATATACACACACTGAGGGCCCCACACGTACAGGGGTAGGTCCCACCGTCCAGCTGCCCTGCTGGACGGCGTTGGGAAAAACATGCGTCACGGAGGGGGTCCCACCGCCTGGACGGCTTGATTAAAGCACATACACCACTGTGGGTCCCATGTGGGGCCCACCATAATGTCTACATGCCATCTAACCCGTTGATGAGGTCACGGAGACCTGGTTGAAGAGGAAGTACGAATTTCAGCTTGATCCAAAACTTATGTGGGCCCCAAAAAGGGTTTCAATGGTGGAATTCAATTCACACTATTTCAGACGGTGTGGACCACCTGAGCATTGGGTTTCTCTGAAATTCGGAGGGGGCCCTCTTCAGAGAGTGGCCCACCTCATGAACGGATTGGATGGAACATAAACATCAAGGTGGGGCCCACAGCTGGAGCCGTGGGGCCCTACTCGTCCACCCACCAGTGGCACTGGCGCGGCCTGTTGCGCCTGACAACGGCAGCAGCCTCTGCTGCTTAGGTTTGTTTTTTTTTTTTTTTGAAATCGCAAAAATTCACGATTTTTCCTGTGTAGGGCCCACTTCAAGTAGATCCAATCCATCCATTGGATTCCACAGCTTAAAAGAAGTCCAACGACTCCAATATTGATTATAATTTAGAGGTATAGAAATATTAGAATGCCTTTTTAATGGTAAAGTCACCATTTTCTATATTGTGGCCTACCAGATACTCGAATCACCTTCATTTTTCGGTTCATCGGCTAAAATAATCTGAAGAATGTAATGTATGGCGTGGATTGAATACATACATCGAGGTGGGTCCTATACAAGTGGCTCTCTCTCCAAAAACTTTAAACCTATACATTTTTTTTTTCTCTTTTTTTTTTTTTGCCTGACGGTTCACTTTGACGTCCAGCGTCCAGACGCTGGACGATTTGGAATACCACATATTAAGGTGGGCCCCACCTTCCGATGGGTTGTCTAGGTGGGCCACCATGTATATGGATGGTATAGGTAAGGCATACATCAAGGTGGGGTCCATCGGAGTGGGCCGCACCTCAACATCATCACACATAAAAACAATGGAAGAAAGAGAGGGAGAGAGAGAAAAGAGCGGGACACGTGAGATGGAGGGACCCCGACACTATGGGCCCTCCGTTTCAATCATCCAAACATACATCAAGGGGCCCATTGCATATGGACCATCAAACAAAAGATCAACGGTGGAAATCCCACTCCACTAAAAATGGACGGTCTAGATGACCTCTTAATACAAGGAAAGTAAACATCATGATGGGGTCCATGGAGAATGGCCCCATCATGGAATGATTTGATGATCAAGATGGGTCACCGGCCACATCTTATGGTCCCAAGTGAGATCCACATCATTGATCGGTGGGCCTCACTTGGCCCATCATAAAAATATAAAAAGTAGTCTAAAGAAACACCCACCACTTGATCTTCTTGGTCCGTTGAGATGCCGGTCTCCTAAAGCTTCACTTTGATGGTGGAGATGGGAAATGGATGGCTAAGATGATGGGATTTGGAGATGGGAAGTGGGCCACCAAAATGCACATTTTCTCTCCATGGAAGGCTTGGACGTGGGAGAGCTTCCTTGCTTGAGATTTAAAGTGTTGAGAAATGAGAGGGAGAGAGAGAGTTGTAAGAGTGATGGAGTGATGTGAGGTGAGTGATGGGTGAGGTGAGTGATGGGTGAAGTGAGAGGTTAGTTGACTTAGGTGGTTGCTTGACTTATGGAGAAAGGAAGCATGGGTGCTTGTACTTGACATAAAGTGATTGATGGGTGATTGATTGAGGGGATTGATTTGACACTTCGTAGAGATTCTCTTGGGATTTGTAACGTACGGTGTTTTTTCTCGAACCGAACGCAGGTCCGCATCTCATCGTCTGGGTGTCGAATCGGTGCGTGAGTTGTGGCGTTAAAATCGCGGCGACGATGCGGTCGCAATGATACAAGTCTCGGATTAAGCCGGCTCAAATGAATAGGATACGACTTACAGTCGTGTGCAACGTCAACTACAGGTCGCGGATTGTCGAAATTTGACGAGAAGGATCGCGGGAAACAACGGAACAGTACGGATTAGGATACGGGTCTTACAGATTTAGTGTGAATCGTTGAAACATTCTTCAGGTCGTAAACTATGTCTGGCAATTTTTTTTAGGTATTTTCACTTCATCCCAATGATAATGTCCTTATATATGATTTGGATGGTGTATAAACATCAAGGTGAGGCCAGGAAGGTTTCAACAGTAAGAATTTCTTTCCCCAAATTTCCCTCTCGTGTGACCCATTTGAATTTTGGATCCACCTCATTTTTTGTAGCATTAACTAAAATAAGCATTCAAAATGGATGGACAGGGTGAATTTCTCACAAAAATCTCTATGAGCCCCACACCAGTATCCTTACCGAATCAACTCGATGCCCACCTCTACATGTAGCTGAAGGTAAGAAGACAAAGAAGAGGAAGAGGAGAATATCAATCAAACGCATCTTCATCTTTGAAAGACGCATCGTTCTGATTTATGCTCATCTCTTTCAGCTTGTAAGAGAAATCTATTCCCACATTGGCAATGAAACTTAAAATTTTTTTTCTTAGAATGCTTTCGAAACTGATCCTTGAAGCGATCCGGCCCTTCACAAGTTTTTATACACCTATCACAGGGAATATTCTTTTTTCCATTTTTCCTAAACTCTTTAATTCTTCCCTCTCCCTCCTCATAAATTTCTTTCTCTGCTTCATCATCACTCCACATTTCATGAATTTCATTCTCATTTTCCACGAATGTTGACATTGCATGATTTTCTTTGATGGTTTTCTTGGAAGAATATGGTGTTCTTGGATTTTTTGGGATGATTTTTTGGTTTTTCAAAAAAAAGTGTTCACCGTCATATCCATTTATAGGATGTGGATTTCCTACAAAAGTTAGATGGGGCACACCGAAATATTTATGATAAATCCAGTCCGTTCATCCGCTTTGAGAGATTCATTTTAGGACATGGCCAAAAATAATGTGTATCCAAAACTTAAGAAGGTCACACGAGAAGAAACGGTGGGGATTCAGTGTGAATTGTTGAAGCATTCTTCAGGCCATAAACTTTTGTGTCAGGCAATCTTTTTTTGGTATTTTCTCTTCATCTCAATATTAATGACCTTGTAAACGGTTTGGATGGTGTATAAACATCAAGGCAGGGCCAGGAAGGTTTCAAATGGTAGGAATTTCTTTCCCCAAATTTCCCTCTCATGTGACCCATATGAATTTTGGATCCACCTCATTTTTTGTCACATTAACTAAAATAAGTATTCAAAATGGATAGATGGGGTGGATTTCTCACAAAAATCTCTATGAGCCCCACACCAGTATCCTTCCTGACTCGACTTGATGCCCACCTCTACATGTATGTGAAGGTAAGAAGACAGAGAAGAGGAAGAGGAGAATACCGATGAAACGCGTCTTTGTCTTCGAGAGACGCATCGTTCTGGTTTATGCTCACCTCTTTCAGCTTGTGAGAGAAATCCACTCCCATGTTAGCAATAAAACTTAAAATTTTTGTTCTTAGAATGCTTTCAAAAATTATCCTGGAAGCGACTCGGTCCTTCAAAAGTTTTTGTACACCTATCACAGGGAATGATCTTTTCCCCGATTTTCTCAAACTCTTTAATTCCTCCATCTCCCTCCTCGTAAATTTCTTTCTCTCCTTCATCGTCACTCCACAATTCATGAATTTCATTCTCATTTTCCTCTAATATTGTCATTGCATGATTTTCTTCAATAGTTTTCTTGGATTTCTTGGGATGATTTTCTACTTTTCCAAAAGAAAGTGTTCACACCATATCCATTTATAGGACATGGAATTCCTGCAAAAGTCAGGTGGGGCCCACCAAAATATTTATGATAAATCTACTCCGTTCATCCTCTTTGAGAGATTCATTTTAAGACATGATCAAAAATAATGTGTATCTAAAACTTAAGAAGGTCACACAAGAAGAAATAGTGGGATTCAGTGTGAATCATTGAAACATTCTTCAGGCCATAAACTTTTTGTGTTAGCCATTTTTTTTTAGTATTTTCACTTCATCTCAGTGGTAATGACCTTATAAACGGTTTGGCTGGCATATAAATATCAAGGTGGGGCCAAAAGGTTTCACTGGTAGGAATTTCTTTCCACAAATTTCCCACTCGTGCGACCCATTTGAATTTTGAATCCACCTCATTTTTTGTCGCATTAACTAGATTAAGCATTCAAAATGAATGGACTAGGTGGATTTCTCACAAAAATCTTTGTGAGCCCCACACCAGTATCCTTACCAACTCGACTCGATGCCCACCTTTACATGTAGGTGAAGGTAAGAAGACAGAGAAGAGGAAGAGGAGAATACCCATCAAACACGTCTTCGTCTTCGAAAGACACATCGTTCTGATTTATGATCATTTCTTTCAGCTTGTGAGAGAAATTCATTCCCACATTAGCAATGAAACTTAAAATTTTTGTTCTTAGAATGCTTTCGAAAATGAGCCCGGAAGCAATCTGGCCCTTCACAAGTTCTTGTACACATATCACAAGGAATAATCTTTTTCCCATTTTTCCCGAACTCTTTAATTCTTTCGTCTCCCTCCACATAAATATCTTTCTCTGCTTCATCGTCACTCTACATTTCATGAATTTCATTCTCATTTTCCTCTGATGCTGACATTGCATGATTTTCTTCAATGGTTTTCTTGGAAGAATATGTTGTTATTGGATTTCTTGGGATGATTTTTTGGTTTTTCAATAGAAAGTGTTCACCACCATATCCATTTATAGGACGTGGATTTCCTACAAAAGTCAGGTGGGGCCCACCGAGATATTTATGATAAATCCACTCCGTTCATCCACTTTGAGAGATTCATTTTAGGACATATGACCAAAAATAGTGTGTATCCAAAACTTAAGAAGGTCACACAAGAAGAAACAGTGGGGATTCGGTGTGAATTGTTGAAACATTCTTCATGCCATAAACTTTTTGTATCAAGAAATTTTATTTGGTATTTTCACTTCATCCCGGTGTTAATGACCTTATAAAGGGTTTGGATGGTGTATAAACATCAAGGTGGGGCTGGGAAGGTTTCAATGGTAGGAATTTCTTTCCCCAAATTTTCCTCTTGTGTGACCCATTTGAATTTTGGATCCACCTCTTTTTTTGTCGCATTAACTAAAATAAGCATTCAAAATGGATGGACGGGGTGGATTTCCCATAAAAATCTCTGTGAGCCCCACACCAGTATCCTTCCCGACTCAACTCGATGCCCACCTTTACACGTAGCTGAAGGTAAGAAGACAGAGAAGAGGAAGAGGAGAATACCCATCAAATGCGTCTTCGTCTTCGAAAGATGCATTGCTCTGATTTATGCTCATCTCTTTCAGCTTGTGAGAGAAATCCATTCTCATATTGGCCATGAAACGTAAAATTTTTATTCTTATAATGCTTTCGAAAATGATCCCGAAGCGATTCAGCCCTACACAAGTTTTTGTATACCTATCACAGGGATTGATCTTTTTCTTATTTTTCCCGAACTCTTTAATTCTTCCGCCTCCCTCCTCGTAAATTTCTTTCTCTGCTTCATCATCACTCCACATTTCATGAATTTCATTCTCATTTTCCTCTGATGCTGACATTGCATGATTTTCTTCAATGGTTTTCTTGAAAGAATATGGTGTTCTTAGATTTCTTGGGATGATTTTCTGGTTTTTCAAAACAAAGTGTTTATCGCCATATCCATTTATAGGACGTGGATTTCCTGCAAAAGTTTGGTGGGGCCCACCGAGATGTTTATGATAAATCCAATCCATTCATCCGCTTTACCAAATTCATTTTAGGACATATGACCAAAAATATTATCTTTCCAAAACTTAAGTCACACGAGAAGAAATAATGGGTATTTAGTGTTTATCGTTGAAACATTCTTTAGGCCATAAACATTTTGTGTCAGACAATTTTTTTTGGTACTCTCACTTTATCTCAGTGTTAATGACCTTATAAATGATTTGGATGGTGTATAAACATCAGGCTAGGATGGTTTCAATGAAAGGAATTTCTATCCCTAAATTTTCCACTCATGTGACCTATTTGAATTTTGGATCTACCTCATTTTTTGTCACATTACTAAAATAAGCATTCAAAATGGATGGATGGGGTGGATTTCTCACAAAAATTTATGTGATCCCCACACAAGTATCTTTTCCGACTCGACTCAATGTCCACCTCTACATGTAGGTGAAGGTTAGAAGACAGAGAAGAGGAAGAGGAGAGTACCGATCAAACGGGTCTTTATCTTCGAAAGATGAATCATTCAGATTTATGCTCATCTCTTTCAGCTTGTGAGAGAAATCCATTCCCACATTGATAATGAAACTTAAAATTTTTGTTCTTAGAATGCTTTCGAAAATGATCTCGGAAGCGATCCGGCCCTTCATAAGTTTTTGTACACCTATCACAGGGAATGATCTTTTTCCCATTTTTTCGAAACTCTTTAATTCTTCCGTCTCCTGTCTATCCCCAAACCGAGCTCACAAAATTTTCAATCGCCGAATCTGGCACCGACAGCCTTCGTAGAACCCCATTCTTGGATCTCAACGTTCATTCGCCAGGTTCTGATCCTGGGATGCTACGAAGAGATCTTCAACATCAGTTTAATTTGTAATAAGCATAACCAAAGGCATAACCCACAAACAACAATCAAAAACTCTATTACATTTTTACTATGATAAAAACTTTACAAGTACAATGAGCATAAAGGAAAATACAATGATGATGAACAAAACGCTCCAAGATGATCTGCAAAGCACTCCCGCCTCAGCGCTACTACGCTTCAACGTCACCTGCACGCAACGGTCATGCATAAGCTTATGAAAAACTTAGAGGGTGGTGAAAGTATGTGCGCAAGGTAGTAATACATTTATGCAGTATCAGAGTAATGTTGAACATGTTAGTGAATCCATGAATCTCGTTAACCATACTAAGGCTATGCGATGCAAGGCATGAATGATGTCGGTCATACCAAGGCCATGCGATATGAAATGCAACTCAAGCATACAAATCCTCATCTAAGTCCACATATCAATACAACTCAACTCTGGAATATCATCGGGGTTTAGTACACTCCAAGCCAGATTGTCGCCCCATCGCGCGCAATAAGGTAAGTGAAAAAGACTTCACTATCTGTCTGCCAATATCGGACTCGGTTCGTTGATAGCGGACTCATTCCTCGAGCTGGTCAAACTCAGCCTAGCTTTGCCCCCTCCTCTCGGGCAAGTAAGGTTGCACTCCCTTCCAACCTACCACGACACAGTGAAAAGCGCGACCATCTGGTAATCAGTACTCGATGCTCTTGTACCTACTCGATCTAGAAGTTGGAGCAACCTCTTGGTACCATAAGGGTTTAGCGACTTTCACCCAGGGATATCTATAGCACACCCATGTAGAATAAGATTTTTGATATCCAATTCTACCAATAAAGATATGCTTGTGGAGGCTACGACCCTGATTCGCTAGAGCGTACAGTACTATATCACACAATACGAATGCATGAATTACCCTATCCAGTCATGTAGCAATCCTGTGCGTATCCTGCGCTCATATAGGGTAACACTGCCTATCCAGGAGCCCCTAAACAATCTGTCCGAAGGCATATGTTATGATCAGTCACTTCTCGTATCAAGCATACATATGATGCATATGATCATGAATCATGGAACTATACTAAACATGTTATATGGGATAAATGTTGTTCATAATGAAGATGGGCCTAGACGGCCTACAAGTATAGGCCTAACAATGAGCCATAGGGAGAATTTTAATACGGACATTTAACCAACATTATTCTTACAATGTAGACGTCAAACCAACATTGCTCCCAAGGCACGACCATTATAAACATCATTACATAAACCATGTTGGGATCACACATTGTAATGGACCTTAGGAACATCCCATTAAGCCTTAAATACATCAAATGGGCCAAATCACATGGGCCTTATATTCATCAAGTGGGCCACATCAATGGGCCGCACCAATGGGCCTTATATTCATCAAGTGGGCCGCACCAATGGGCCTTATGTACATTGCAATGGGCCATAACCCATGGGCCTTAGAATGCATCAAAATGGGCCTCGTAACATGAGCCTTATATATATCAAAGTGGGCCTCAACCACGGGCCACAAATACATTGAATGAGCCTCATAACATGGGCATTATATCCACATCAAAGTGAGCCCCAATGGACTACCATAGATAAATCAAGATGGGCCTCATCCACATACCAAGGTGGGGTCCACTTGAACTATGGATCTGCCTCATTCTTTAGCTCATGCAATAAAATGAGTTTTAAAATGGATGGACAGATTGGATGTAGCACCTGCATCATGGTGGGTCCCATATAAATGGACGGCATGGAGAGAACACATGCATTATTGGGGTCCCACCGTCCAACCTTGGACGATGTGGTGAAAACACATGCACCATGGTAGGTTCCACCGTCCTTGGTGGACGGTGTGAATAAAACACATACATCATTGTGAGTCCCACGTGGGGCCCACCCTACTGTTTATATGTCGTCCAATCTGTTCATACGGTCACAGAGACCTGGACGAAGGGTAAAAACAAATTTCATATTTGATTCAAAACCGTTGTGGTGACCCAAAAGGTTTCCAATGGCAGTCATTCAATCACCCCTGTTTCCTATGACGTGGGCCACCTGAGTGTCAGATCGGCCTGATCTTTGGAGGGGGCCCACTTCAGGGAGGGGCCCATCAAATGAACGGTTTGGATGACAAATAAGCATCATGATGGGGCCCACAGCTGGAGCCTGGGTCCCTGCCCACACGTCCCCCCACCCTCCACGCGGCAGGCGCTGCCTGCGCCTCTGGCAGCAGCAGCGTCTGCGGCCATATATATATTTTTTATTTTATTTTAAAAAAAGGAACTATTTTTTGAGATTTTTTTACTGTGGGGCCCGCATAGGAAGAATCCAACCCCACCATTACTTCCCATAGCTCGAGACAAGCCAAACAAGCCCAATATTCAATATGTTTTAGGGTATAGAAAAGTCAGGTGAATTTTTAACGGTGAAAACCACCGTTTGCTATGTTATGGCCCACCAGAAACTTGGACCAGCTTCATTTTTCGATTCAACGCCTAAAATAGCCTGAGGGAAAGGATGGACGGCGTGGATTGAATACATACATCAAGGTAGGGCCTATATGAGTGGGCCACCCCATAAGCTTAGAAACAAGCTAATATTGGCATTTTCCTAGTTCACGTCCAGCGTCCTTGGGACGCTGGATGGTTAGGCATAACACATGCATTGAGGTGGGCCCTACTCAGGTGGGCCACCAAATGATTGATGGTGTGGGTACAACACATATAAGGTGGGCTCCACTTATAAATTACTTGGATAAAATATATACTTCATGGTGTAGTCCTTCCGAATGGGCCACACGGCCACATCATCACATAAAATAGGAGAAAAGAAAGAGAGAGGGAGAGAGAGAGAAAGAGAGAGGGACACATGTGATGGAGGGCTTCGCCACTATGAGCCCTCCCTTGGAAAAATCATACATCAAGTAGGTCCCAATGCATGTGGGCCCTACCAAATCAAAGATAGACGGTGGAGATTCCTACTCCACCAAAACGGAAGGTTTAGATGACTCTTATCAACTAGAAAATAAACATCATGATGGGGTCCATGGAGATTGGCCCCATCATGGAATGATCACGATGATCAAAGTGGGCCATTGGCCACATCTTATGATCCCAAGTGAGATCCAAACCATTGATCAGTTGGCCTCACTTGGCCCATCATAAACACAGAAATCTAGCCTATAACGCACCCACCGTTCGATCTTCTTGCCCCCTTGGCTTCTTTGCTCCTTAGCTTCGATTCCAACAGAGGAGATGAGGTTTGGACGGTTGAGATTAGAGATGAAAGGGTAGAAAAGGTGGGCTACACTTGTGGCTCTCTTGAAGTGGAAGAGCTTGGATGTATAGAAGTTTTTGGGGTTGCTTGGAATGTGATTTGAAAATGAAAGCGAGAGAGGGTTGTAGAGAGAGAGAGAGAGAGAGAGAGAGAGAGAGAGAGAGAGAGAGAGAGAGAGAGAGAGAGATGGGTGATGGAGAGATGGATATGGTGGGTGATGTGTGTAAGAGCTTTTTTTGACTTTTATAGAAAATGGTATAAGAAAAGTATGGGTTTGTGTAAGAAACTTTTGACTTTGGGGTTGCTTGGGAATGAGTAAAAGGTGATGTGTACTTGACGTGTACTTGACATGATGGGATTGATTGATTAATTGATTGAGGTGACAAGTCATAGAGATTCTCTCAGAATTCGCACGCACGGAATTTTTTTCGCACCGAATGTGGTCCCACATCTCCTGGCCTCGGTATCGCCACGACGCGCAAGATGCGGCATCGGAACTACGGCGACGGTGCGGTCTCTAGGGTACAAATCTCGGGTCGAGCCAACTCTAGTTAACGGCGTGTGACCTAGGGTCACACACAAATACCGGTTAAGCGTTGAAAGTTGCAGGAATTCGACCGAAAAAATTACGGAAGCCTACGGAACGGTACGGACTAAGATATGGGTCTTGCATCTCCCTCCTCATAAATTTCTTTCTCTGCTTCATCGTCACTCCACATTTCATGAATTTCATTCTCGATTTCTTCTGATGCTGACATTGCATGATTTTCTTCAATATTTTTCTTGGAAGAATATAGTGTTCTTGGATTTCTTGGGATCATTTTCTGGTTTTTCAAAAGAAAGTATTCACCGCCATATCCATTTATAGGACGTGGATTTCCTGCAAAAGTCAGGTGGGGCCCATCGAGATACTTATGATAAATCCACTCCGTTCATCCGCTTTGAGAGATTCATTTTATGACATATGACCAAAAATAATGTGTATCCAAAACATAAGAAGGTCACACGAGAAGAAACAGTGGGATTCAGTGTGAATCGTTGAAACATCCTTCAGGCTAAAAACTTTTTAACACTTTTTTTTTTGGTATTTTCACTTCATCCCAATGGTAATGACCTTATAAACGGTTTGGATGGCGTATAAACATCAAGATGGGGCCAGGAAGGTTTCAACGGTAGGAATTTCTTTCCCCAAATTTTCCTCTCGTGTGACCCATTTGAATTTTGGATCCACCTCATTTTTTATCGCATTAACTAAAATAAGCGTTCAAAATGGATGGACGGGGTGGATTTCTCACAAAAATCTCTATGAGCCCCACACCAATATCCATACTGACTCGGCTCAATGCCCACCCCTTCATGTATGTGAAGGTTAGAAGACAAAGAAGAGGAAGAGGAGAATACCGATCAAACGCATCTTTGTCTTCGAAAGACGCATTGTTCTGATTTATGATCATTTCTCTTAGCTTGTGAGAGAAATCCATTCCTACATTGGCAATGAAAATTAAAATTTTTGTTCTTAGAATGCTTTCAAAAATGATCCTGTAAGCGATCCAGCCCTTCACAAGTTTTTGTACACCAATCATAGGGAATGATCTTTTTCCTAATTTTCCTGAACTCTTTAATTCTTCGTCTCCCTCATAAATTTCTTTCTCTGCTTCATCGTCACTCCACATGTCATGAATTTCATTCACATTTTCCTCTGATACTGACATTACATGATTTTCTTCAATAGTTTTCTTAGAAGAATAGGGTGTTCTTGGATTTCTTGGAATGATTTTCTGATCTTTCAAAAGAAAGCGCTTACCACCTTATCAATTTATAGGAAGTGGATTTCCCTCAAAAGTTAGGTGGGGCCCACCAAGATATTTATGATAAATCCACTCCGTTCATCCACTTTCAGAGATTCATTTTAGGACATGTGACCAAAAATAATGTGTATCCAAAACTTAAGAAGGTCACACGAGAAGAAACAGTGGGAATTTAGTGTAAATCATTGAAACACTGGGAATTTAGTGTAAATCATTGAAACATTCTTCAGGCCATAAACTTTTTTAGTCGGGCAATTTTTTTATGTTTTTTTGTATTTTCAATTCTTCCCAGTTGTAATGATCTTATAAACGGTTTGGATGGCGTATAAACATCAAGGTGGGGCTAAGAAGGTTTCACCGGTAGGAATTTCTTTCCCCAAATTTCCCTCTCGTGCCCATTTGAAATTTGGATCCACCTCATTTTTTGTCGCATTAACTAAAATAAGCATTCAAAATGGATGGACAAGGTGAATTTCTCACAAAAATCTCTGTGATCCCCACACCAGTATCCACACTGACTCGACTCGATGCCCACCTCTACATGTCGGTGAAGGTTAGAAGACAGAGAAGAGGAAGAGGAGAATACCGATCAAATGCATCTTCATCTTCAAAAGATGCATTATTCTGATTTGTGCTTATCTCTTTCAGCTTGTGAGAGAAATCCATTCCCACATTAGCAATAAAACTTAAAATTTTTGTTCTTAGAATGCTTTCAAAAAGATCCTGGAAGCGATCTGACCCTTGATCACAAGTTTTGTACACCTATCATTGGGAATGATCTTTTTCCTTTTTTTCCCAAACTCTTTAATTCTTCCATCTCCCTCCTCGTAAATTTCTCTCTGCTTCATCGTCACTCCACATTTCATGAATTTCCTTCTCATTTTCCTCTGATGCTAACATTGCATGATTTTCTTCAATGGTTTCCTTGGAAGAATATGGTATTCTTGGATTTCTTGGAATGACTTTCTGGTTTTTCAAAAAAAGTGTTCACCACCATATCCATTTATAGGACGTGGATTTCCTTCAAAAGTTAGGTGGGGCCCACCGAAATTTTATAATAAATTGACTTCGTTCATCCACTTTGAGAGATTCATTTTAGGACATATGACCAAAAATAATGTGTATCCAAAACTTAAGAAGGTCACACGAGAAGAAACGGTGGGGATTCAGTGTGAATCATTGAAACATTCTTCAGGCCAGAAACTTTTTGTGTCAAACAATTTTTTTTTTGATATTTTCACTTTATCCCAACGGTAATGACCTTATAAATGATTTGGATGGCGTATAAACATCAAGGTGGGAACAGGAAGGTTTCAACGGTAGGAATTTCTTTCCCTAAATTTCCCTCTCGGGTGACCCATTTGAATTTTGGATCCACCTCATTTTTTGTCGCATTAACTAAGATAAGCATTCAAAACGGATGGATGGGGTGGATTTCTAACAAAATCCTTTGTGGGCCCCACACCAGTATCCTTACCTACTCGTCCTGATGCCCACCTCTGCATGTAGGTGAAGGGAAGAAGACAGAGAAGAGGAAGAGGAGAATACCGATCAAATGCATCTTCGTCTTCGAAAGACGCTTCGTTCTGATTTGTGCTCATCTCTTTCAGCTTGTGAGAGAAATCCATTCCCACATTGGCAATGTAACTTAAAATTTGTCTTCATAAAATGCTTTCGAAAATGATCCTAGAAGCGATTCGGCCCTTCATAAGTTTTTGTACACCTATCACAGGGAATGATCTTTTTCCCAATTTTCTCAATCTCTTTAATTCTTTCGTCTCCCTCCTCGTAAATTTCTTTCTCCGCTTCATCGTCACTCCACATTTCATGAATTTCATTCACATTTTCCTATGATGCTGACATTGCATGATTTTCTTCAATGGTTTTCTTAAAAGAATATGGTGATCTTGGCTTTCTTGGGATGATTTTCTGGTTTTTCAAAAGAAAGTGTTTACCGCCTTATCAATTTATAGGACGTAGATTTCCTTCAAAAGTCAGGTAGGGCCCACCAAGATATTTATGATAAATCCAATCCGTTCATCCGCTTTAAGAGATTCATTTTAGGATATATGACCAAAAATAATGTGTATCCAAAACTTAAGAAGGTCACACGAGAAGAAACAGTGGGGATTTAGTGTGAATCATTCAAACAACATTCTTCATGCCATAAACTTTTTGCGTGAGGCAATTTTTTTTTTTTTTTGTATTTTCACTTCATCCCAACGGTAATGACCTTATAAACGGTTTGGATGGCGTATAAATATCAAGGCGGGGCCGGGAAGGTTTCACCGGTAGGAATTTCTTTCCCCAAATTTCCCTCTCATGTGACCCATTTAAATTTTGGACCCACATCATTTTTTGTCACATTAACTAAAATAAGCATTCAAAATGGATGGACGGGGTGGATTTCTCACAAAAATCTCTGTGAGCCCCACACCAGTATCCTTCCCGACTCGACTCGATGCCCGCCTTTACATGTAGATGAAGGTAAGAAGACAGAGAGGAAGAGGAGAATACCCATCAAATGCATCTTTGTCTTCGAAAGACGCATCGTTATGATTTTTGCTCATCTCTTTCAGCTTGTGAGAGAAATCCATTCCCACATTGACAATGAAACTTAAAATTTTTGTTCTTAGAATGCTTTCGAAAATGATCCCGGAAGCGATCCGGCCCTTCACAAGTTTTTGCACACCTATCACAGGGAATGATCTTTTTCCCATTTTTCTCAAACTCTATAATTCTTCCGTCTCCGTCCATATAAATTTCTTTCTCTACTTAATCGTCACTCCACATTTCATGAATTTCATTCTCATTTTCCTTTAATGATGACATTGCATGATTTTCTTCAATGGTTTTCTTGGAAGAATGTGGTGTTCTTGGATTTCTTAGGATGATTTTCTACTTTTCAAAAGAAAGTGCTCACCGCCATATCTATTTATAGGACGTGAATTTCCTGCAAAAGTTAGGTGGGGTCCACCAAGATATTTATGATAAATACACTCCGTTCATCCACTTTGAGAGAGTCATTTTAGGACATATGACCAAAAATAATGCGTATACAAAACTTAAGAAGGTCACATGATAAGAAATAGTGGGGATTCATTGTGAATCGTTGAAACATTCTTCAGGCCATAAACTTTTTGTGTCAGGCAATTTTTTTTTTGGTATTTTCATTTCATCTCAGTGGTTATGACCTTATAAATGGTTTGGATGGCGTATAAACATCAAGATGGGGCCAGGAAGGTTTCACCGGTAGGAATTTCTTTCCCCAAATTTCCCTCTCATGTGACCCATTTGAATTTTAGATCCACCTCTTTTTTGTCTCATTAACTAAAATAAGCATTCAAAATGGATGGATGGGGTGGATTTCTAACAAAAATCTCTATGAGCCCCACACCAGTATCCTTCCCGACTCGACTCGATGCCCACCTCTACATGTAGGTGAAGGTAAGATGAAAGAGAAGAGGAAGAGGAGAATACTCATCAAACGCGTCTTCGTCTTCAAAAGACGCATCGTTTTAATTTATGCTTTTCTATTGCAACTTGTGAGAGAAATCCATTCTCACATTGGCAATGAAACTTAAAATTTTTGTTCTTATAATGCTTTCGAAAATGATCCTAGAAGCGATCCGGTCCTTCATAAGTTTTTGTAGACCTTTCACAGGGAATGATATTTTTTCATTTTTTCCGAACTCTTTAATTCTTCCATCTCCCTCCTCATAAATTTCTTTCTTTGCTTCATCGTCACTCCACATTTCATGAATTTCATTCTCATTTTCCTTTAATGCTGACATTGCATGATTTTATTCAATGGTTTTCTTGGAAGAATATGATGTTCTTGGATTTCTTAGGATGATTTTCTGGTTTTTCAAAAGAAAGTGTTCACTGCCATATCCATTTATAGGACGTGTATTTCCTACAAAAGTCAGGTGGGGCCCACCGAGATATTTATGATAAATCCACTCTGTTCATCTGCTTCGAGAGATTCATTTTAGGACATATGACCAAAAATAATGTGTATCCAAAACTTAAGAAGGTCACATGAGAAGAAATAGTGGGATTCAGTGTGAATCGTTGAAACATTCTTTAGGCCCTAAACTTTTTTGTGTCAGGCAATTTTTATTTTTATTTTTTTGGTATTTTCACTTCATCTTAGTGGTAATGACCTTATAAACGGTTTGGATGGCGTATAAACATCAAGATGGGGCCAGGAAGCTTTCACCGATGGGAATTTCTTTCCCCAAATTTCCCTCTCGTGTGACCCATTTGAATTTTGGATCCACCTCATTTTTTGTCGCATTAACTAAAATAAGCATTCAAAATGGATGGACGAGGTAGATTTCTTACCAAAATCTCTATGAGCCCCACCCAGTATCCTTGAACAGGAACTTCCTGCGAAGGAAACAGATCGGATGCTCCCTTGCCACTGGCTGGGTGGCTCATGGTCGGTACTCTGTGGGCCCCACCATGATGTATGTGTTTCATACATGTCATTCATCCATTTTTAAAGATCATTTTAGGGCTAGATCCCAAAAATAAGCGGCATATAAATCTCAGGTGGACCACACTACATGAAAACAATATTGATTAGATATGCACCATTAAAATCCTCCTAACGCGCATTGTACTATTTATTTGACATCCAATCTGTTGATTAGGTCATACATGTCATACATGCCTAGATGAAGTGAAAAAAAAAAAACAAATATCAGCTTGACCCAAAACTTTTAGCCTCCAACATTGAAGCAGAATACAAGGCTTTGTTTGCTGGAATTAGGCTAGCAGCTAATCTAGGGGTTCAGTCTCTCGAGGTACGATGTGATTCTCAACTCATCATAAAGCACAGCTCCACTAAGTATGAGGCTAAGGAGGCAGGTAACTTATGTGGCTGAGACCAGGAAGCTGATAGAAAGGTTTTGGAGCTGCATCATCACTCAGATTCTGAGAACGGAGAACACATGGGCTGATGCCCTTGCAAGGTTAGCTTCGACCGCTAAAGGAAAGATCCCCCGGGTCATCCCTGTGAAATTTTTGGATAGTCAGAGCATTGACCAAACTGACTAAGAGATGGTCAACCCGGTGGAAACCACTCTGAGTTGGATGGACCCAATTTACAACTATCTCACGACTGGTGAGGTCCCCAAGACAAGCTAGAGGCTCAAAGCCTGAAGATCAAAGTTGCACAATACGTGGTCTTAGAGGGGGTCTTATACAAAAAAGGGCTTTCACAGCCCTACCTCAGGTGCCTCCGACCCAATGAAGCAGACTACGTGATCCGAGAAATCACGAGGGAATCTATGAAAATCACTCCGGTGGTCATGCCTTAGCTTTGAAAATACTCCGACAGGGGTATTTTGGCCGACCATTCGGGAGGACTCCAAGAACTATGTCCAAAGATGTTATAAATGTAAGAGTTTTACCATTGTACCGAGACAGCTTGCAGAAGAAATGACCCCAAGAGCAGACCATGGCCATTTTCTTAATGGAGAATCGACATCATTAGACATTTGCCCATTGGAAAAGGATAGGATAAGTTTGCTATCATAGCGGTCGACTATTTCACTAAGTGGGCCGAAGCTAAATAAGTGGCAAAGATTACAGAACAGAAAGTGATCGACTTCGTCTGGAAGAACATCATCTATCGATTCAGAATCCCGTGCACCATCGTTTCTGACAATGGAAAGCAGTTTGATAACAATAAATTCCAAGGTATGTGCAGAGGGCTCGGAATCTCAAATGCATACTCCTCACCACGGCACTCGCAGTCTAACGGACAGGTCGAATCCATAAATAAGGTCATCAAGCATCACCTCAAGTGTAAATTAGAAAAAGCAAAAGTCAACTGGGCAGAGGAGCTCCCATTCGTCCTTTGGACCTACTAGACTATAACTCAGTCGTCCACTGGGGAAACCCCATTTTCACTATCCTATGGCTTGAAAGCGATTGTCCCAGTCGAAATCGGCCTCTCGACAGCTCGGGTTGGGAGCTACTAAGAGGATCAGAATGCAGAGCAGATCGCAGCAAACCTCGACCTGCTCGACGAAGTCAGAGACGTTGCCAGACTCTGAGTCGCTACTCGACTTCAACAAGTGGCACGATTCTACAATTCTAGGGTCAAAACGAGGCAGGTTCGACTAGGGGACCTGGTCCTCCACCACATCTTTCAGAATACAACAAAACCGGAGGTTGGTACGCTCAGACCAAATTAGGAAGGGCCATATCGAGTGGTCACAACAACCAAACCAGACTCTTACCACTTGGAAGATCTCCAAGGGCGCCAGCTCCCTCACCCCTGGAATGTCGAGCACCTGAAGGTCTACAATCCATGAGAATCTACTAATTCAATAATTATATAGCTCGGAGCTACTAGCCTTTTAAGGCTCTTAATAAAAGTCTTTCTATACGATCTACTCGTGCGGTCTATCTACAAACGGAAAAGGTTGCCCCTCATAAGCAGCGGCGAACTCGACGGACCAATCCCTTAAAGAAGGGGTCGGCTCGCTAATCCACAAAAATCTATAAGGGGTCCTCTCATATGCAGAGAAAAAACTCAAAGGTGAACTGATCCCTTAAAGAAGAGGTCGGCTCATCATGTGTTAAAAGATCTATAAAAATAATTAAGGGTCGCGCGTCATTAATAGGGGGTTGGCCCCTTTCGGGGTCTGCCATTAACATCAATAAATCATCGCAGCAATCGACACATGAGAATATGCCCTCTACCAAGTGATTAAAAAAATCATCATTCACCCAAAAAGTTATCAAAAAATTCATGACATGTAAAATAATAATAATAATCTCACTCCCTTCGAGTAGAGGGACCAGCCACAAAGGTGGGAGGTTGAGCGTTAGGGGCAGCTTCGGCGATAGGAGGGGCACTCTCAGGCTCATATGCTACGGCCGATTCATCGTCCTCAGCCTTATCCGCAGCAAGAGCGTCGAGCCTCGAGCTCCCCTTATACCCTTTCTTGATAACAGACCGCTGCGTAATCATTCATGAACTTGACACAGCTTCGGGAGAGTGTGTCGGCTATTTTCAACTCCGGCACATGATTAGCCGCCCAAGGGTTCAACAAAGTCATGTGATAACTGGGAGGAAAAGTCTCTGTAGCGGGCT
The DNA here is from genome assembly GCA_037074715.1 of Magnolia kwangsiensis. Classification (NCBI taxonomy): domain Eukaryota; kingdom Viridiplantae; phylum Streptophyta; class Magnoliopsida; order Magnoliales; family Magnoliaceae; genus Magnolia; species Magnolia kwangsiensis. Next base: position 108,722,000 of record CM073581.1, read on the forward strand.
CAGGACCTCCCCCAACCTCACTAGCCACAGAAGCTTGGGCAGCCGCCTCAGGCGTGGTGGCATATCTGACAAGGGTGTCAGTTCAGCCGGCTAAGAGCTTAGCTTTAGTGACAACGTGGTGGGCTATAGATCATGTGGGGATGACAGTACCAAGAGTCTCCCCTACTACCTCTCTCCGTACCCCGAGAGGACCCGCAACCGCTGAAGGCAGAACATCGGGGACTTGTTCATCTGCAAACGTTGTTGAGATGGTGATAGGCTCAACTCCAACAGGAGCCTCGAGGGATCGTGCTTTAGGAGTGTTGGTCGAGGCAACGATGGGAACGACATTGGTTGGGGTTGTGGCAAGTACGACTTCAGTTGGGGCCATGACAGGCATGGCTTCAGCTGAGAAGGTCATGGCTGCAATTGGAAAAGGTTTAGCTCCGGAAGCTGAGAAGGTCATGACTACAGCCAGAGCAGGTTTAACCTCAGAAGTCTTCCTCTTCTTCGGCGTCACCTTCGTCCTCGGCTCGGATGAGATGACTACGTCCATCGGAGGGTGCGATACCATCGACATCCTCCTCTTCGAGCCACCTACCTCCATTCCTGCTCAAAAGAGGGAGTCAGCCAGAGAAAAATCTATTGAACATTTGCAAACAAATCTCCGAAGATCCTTACCCCGCTTACCCAAAGCAAAGAGAATAGGCTAGATTCTATAAAAGCCAGACGAAACCAAGTTCTCCCGGTTGATGAGTTCGAACCAGACACGCTGGTCCTTGATGAGTAACCTAGGTCAGGCAACCTGCTGCTTTTGAAGAACAGAGAAGACTGGGTTCGGCTGAGCTGCAAACAGAAGCAGAGCTTTTAAAACATGGAAGAATGGATCGAGCATACAGTGCGACTAAAAGAAATGCCCAACCTGGGTTCCAAACTTAGTGGGGACTCGAACCCACAATCCGTCCAATTCAGAGGCAGGAGCATCCCATTCCCCCGAGGCTCAAAACCACTTCCCTTTCCAATCCTTGTTGGAAGTAGGAAATTGAGTTACCAGACCCGGGACACATGAAGGCCTAGTCAAGAAGTAGTACCAGGTCTTATCCAATCTATCAAATTTGGCCATGTACAAAAATAGGAACTCATCCAGCGTCAGCCTTTGACTCTCTACTCGATGCCAGAGAATAAAGGTAGAGACGAGTATCCTCCAGGAGTTCAGAACCAGCTGCCCAGGCGCTACTCCCAGCTGTGTGGTCAGCTCGTGCACGAATGGATGGATGAGGAATTGGAGCCCGCACTGAAAGGCACAGATAAAGATAAGAATCTCCCCCTCAGTGGGAGAGCCTGCTTGGTCCGTGGGGGCAGGGGTTCGAATGTGCACTGAATCGAGAATTTGATAGTCTTCACGAACCTGGGCCATCTGGGACTCGACCAAGATCGAGCCCCCAGGGACTAACGGTTTTGACCTGCCTCCCTAGGGGCCTGCCTTCGATCGCCCCACCGGATCTCTGAGAGCCCTCTTCAGTCTCTTGCCTCGGCTTTTGGCCCTCTGACTCACGGTTCTCTGGGTCGAGACCAAAGTGCTAAGGGGTATGGCCTCAAAAGGGCCTTCGGACTTTCCGTGTCCTAAGGCAATGGTCTCTGGTTCAGAGTCTAAACCAACTCCTTGGACTTCTTTTACTTCGTCAAAGTTGCTCGACATGATGCAAGGAAAAAAGCTTTAAGTGATGGAAGACTCACAACGTTGCAGGCGATTTCCTTCAGCAAAGATTTTTTCAACTCCGGCGGCTTCCTCCAAGAAGAATCCCTTCTCCGATAGTCAGGAACCCTTCATCCGGTGATGAAAACCCTTTTTCCGGCAGAGGACGATTCGAAAGAAAAGAGCAAAGGAAATGGGAAGCGAGAGAGTGAGAAGTATGAGACCGAGAAGGGATTTATATAACCCCCTCCTTACTCAGTGTCATCATTGCAAATAGCCGTTCCCGAAGCCGAGGCAGCTCAACACTAGCACCAGGGGACACGTGGAAGGAAGCTACACGTCCAAACCCTCGTTCCTGTGCCCGAGTCATCTCAGCATTAAATGTTATTCATGACATAGGCGGCCTCTCGCCTCCCTACGGGCAAGTAGAATCATTTCCTTCATTTAGCCAATTGCGAATCATAACCATCGTTACATGTCCTTCGCCCAAAGGCTACAATCTGAAGATTTGTGACTACCATATAGCACGTGGGATCCAAAGCACAATCATCGCATTGATTGCATCCTAGTTATTCCAATTGTCATAATGAGAAGAGACGTGGAGACGTCATTTCATTTCCCCAGGCATTGATTATATCCCAGTTATTCCAATTGTCATCCTAAGCTACCTAAATCAGTTAATAAGGCCTTGGAATGAGAACACCGCGTTAAGTATGAGCCAATCCCTGAGTTACGACTATAGGATGGCTGAGTCGAGCTCCAGTTCTCGCCCTCAACTTCATTCAGCAAACTCTGACCTCGGTGATTTGATGACGAACACCGACTTCAAGTACTCGGTCACAGGCTTAAACAAAGACGAGGCCGAGCTCAGATCATATTACTCCGAGTACTGAGTCTGGGCACTATCCTAAATGTGGACGTGATCAAATATGTCGTCCGAGGATATGCGCCCCTAAGACACAAGACGCCGCACGACCCTAAGATTACAGATAATATCTTCACGATTATAATATCTGCATGATTGAGTAAATTGTACTGAAATTGACAGGCACGATCGTCTCTACCTCCTGGTATAAATACCAGGGGACCCCATTATTACAGGTACGTATTATCTTGCACCCTCTCTTTACATTACACGACTTAAGACTCAGATTCCCTAGCCTGACTTAGGCATCGGAGGGTCCCTAGGCTTAGCCAGGGTCTCCTTTACTCACTCCTTTATGTAGGACTAGGGTTCGTTGGAGGTTTGCAGCATTGAGTAGAGGGTGGTCCAGATTTTGACCTCAACAAGCCTAATCATTATTAATTTAATTTACAAACAACCCATTTATAATAAATCCTTCCAACTAGTGGCCTTTTCAAATTGATAACAACATAATATATTAAATGATCTTGTTTGAGGTTTTTTATTTTATTTTTCCTTCTTTGATTTAAATTTTAGGTTCTAGGTTCTAATTTCTCAACGGGCCCAATGATTAGACCTAAAGATTGCACACAATTTTTCTCTTTTTAGTGTACAAAGCCTATCATTTAGTGGTCCAGGCTGTTGGTATTATATTCCGTGTTAGGGATAGTCAATGCACAAAAAAAAATAAAAAATAAAATAAAAAATAAAAAATAAAAAATCATTCCAAATAAAAAGATACAACAAATGGCCAACAAAGCAACCACTAAGAAATGGAATACACCAATAGTACCCTCCAACAAATAGCAGGCCAGGTGTTACCTATCATATATGCAGTACCATCCAATATGGGGAATTTTCGGTGGACAGGCCATCAAAAGCGACTTTCATCGTACAAAGGTTTTGTATCACCGTACCCTGGCCCACTTGCACAAAATAAAAAAAACCCAAACTCATTGCACAGTAAACTCAAGCTTTCAACTTTTATGAGTGGGACCCAAAGTTTAGTGATCCAAACCATCAGCAAGATAGGCCTCACAGTCGATGCCCAGTGCACCAAAATTCCTCCAAATTCCAATAGCATAACTATATAATACTTACACATTTCACTGGTTGAATGATAACCGTCAGTAAATTTTCTTTCTTAGACTTGTCTTCATTAGCCACCCACCTGTTGAAAGCCTTGGATTACTTCCATCTTAGATGTTTTCATTCATTCACCGTAAACAATAAGGTCCATAAAATCAACGGTTTCCATTGATCGCATTTGTAAGTTTTTTCTCAAGGAATTCATTAAAGTTCAAACTGCCTAAATTGTCAAGTCCAAAATAGATTGGGCGGAGAATATTCATGGGCACTTTTTTGTTGAAGTAAGGTCAGATAATCAAATATGTATAAATTTTTATTCATGACACATGTTAAATGGACAATGATTTGGACAGCTTATATATTTTGATTAGTTATATGCCGCATTTGCAATTTTTAAGTAATTTTTAATCATCTATCATTCTCTGCCAATATATCAAACTTCTTCTCTTGGTTATTCCTCAGGCTTAAAATGCTTTCATGATCAACTGCACTACCCTGACTCACATGGGTACATGGACAGCTTGATTTGTGGCAATCGCTTGCTTCAGGGGGCAAATTCACCTCATCTATCAGCATTTTCACCATCATCCTAAAAATAATTCAATATAAGACCTAAAGAGCCTAAAATTTCCAAATTCACATCGTGTGGTTAACATTAGTCTTGCTAAACACATGATGGGCCCCACAGATAATTTAAGTGATTTTAAATCAGCCTACCTTTTGGGTTTATCCCAATGAAGTTCTTCTGTCTTTATTTGCAAACGTCATAATCCTAAATTGAATACAATTATTCTTTGTACTGAGCATGGCTTAGTTATAATATTGTGAGATTTGATTGGTTAGCTAGTTGTTAGAAGAGAAAGGGCTCATTTGTTGAAGTAAATCTGACACAAGTCTGCAATCCAATCAAATCTTACTACTTAGCACCTAAGGGTCTGTGACCCACATATAAAGTTGGACTTAAATAGAGCAGATAGCCTTCTAGCTCCAATGTTGGTGTTGGAAAAGCTCCGTGCACTACCGTGATATATATGTTTTATGTATGCAATCCATTCATCTCTAAATTGATGCAGATCAAAATATTAAGTAGACTATATCATAAGAAACAATGTTAATTGAAGACCTAAAGTTAAAAACTTCATAAGGTTAGGCGTATTGTATTTTCGTCATCCAACCTGTTAATTAGGTTAAAAAGACTCGGATGCAGAGAAAATACAAATATAGACTTATCCAAAACATGTAGTCCCTGAGAAGTAACGGTGGGAGTTAAAATAATCACTGTTTCGTACAGTGTGGTCCACCTGGGAATTGGATCTGCCTTAATTTTTAAGATCATACACTAAACTGCGTTGAAAATGGGATGAACGGCGTGGATAAAACACATATATCATATGGTGGGGCCACAAAGCTTTTACACCCACTAGACGGGTCACCACGGAATCCGAGTACGAAAGTCACGCAAGCGTTTTTGCCGCGACGATCTAACCAAACGATAAGTTTAGGACTGTGCACCCTGCCTTTTATTCAGCTGTTTTTACGAAACAATGCAAACTTAGTTTTAGAACTTGGACCTTCTCGTACGGACAGAAAATTTGAGGACGAAAATACCCCCTCCCTCTCTTTGGAAGGCGAGCACGCTCCTCTGACCGACAGTTGTACTAATGGCTCGAAAGAGAGAGAGCTATATGGCCCCACAGCTATGTATTTATTATATCCACAACGTTCATCCATATTTCGAGATCATTTTGGAGCATTATCCCAAAAAAAAAAAATTATATCAAAAGATCAATTGGACCACATCACAAAGAATAGTGGGAAAATTAATTTTCATCATTAAAAATTTTGTAGGGCCCACCGTAACATTTATTTTTCATCCCATTTATTCATAAGGTCACAAAGGCCTGGATAAAGAGAAAAAATAAGTTTCATAATGATCTAAAACTTCTATAACCACTAAAAGGGTTTCAATAGTAGACGTTCAGTTCTACACTACCTTTTACGGTGTGTTCTACTTGATAGTTAGATTTGTCTTATTTTTCATCTCAAGCCTTAATATAAGCTTAACAAATAAGATGATATATCTTATTTTTCATGATGGGACTCACACAAGCAACGAAAATTTCACGGTAAAAAAAAAATAAAAAAAAAGCCTGCTACAGGTGGGATATGGTTATAGCTACGATTATAATCTGTAGCCATAGGCCTTTTGTTTCATTTGATGGCACGGATTTCGCAATTCCACTGCAGCTAGCTGTAGGATTTGGGGATGGATCGCAGAATACGTGATTCATCGCCAATTCAAACAAAGGCCTATAGCTACGGATTATAACTATAGCTATATTTGTATCCTGTGTACTTTTCTTTTTTTTTAATTATTATTATTTTTTTACATGGAGAATTTTATTCTACCTACATTTTTCTTTAACAAATATTTATATAAATATGTATATATAAGCGTTTAAAATAAAATTCTCTTCTTTTTTCATTTCTTTCTTTATTTATATAATAAGAATATCTTCTAAATCAAAATTAGTTACTTGACGTATCATATATGATTTTAAGGCTGAAAGTTGTGCAAGTTTAACCTGACCAACTTGTGACTCACCCAACATTAGATTGGGCTTGGGCATGATATATTGGGCTTGGTCTTGGGGTTAGGTCATACAAATATCAATCCGATAAAACTTAGGTTGGGCTCGGATTAAGGTATTGGGTTACCTGATTCAACACATTAGAAACACTTTAAAGAGAGCAATGGAGCAAGAATTCATGAATGAAGATTGAAAATGCATGGAAATGACCGTGAAGTGAAGGGAATTGACCATGAAATGCATGAAAATGACCGTGAAATGAAACAGAATCGCCGGGATTGACCGTCAAATGCATGGAAATGACCATGAAGTAAAGGGAATTGACCATGAAGTGCATTGGAATGATCGTGAATCTAAACGAAATTGCCAGAATTGACCGTGAAATGCATGGAAATGATTACGAAGTGAAGCAAATTGACCGTGAAATGCGTAGAAATGACCGTGAAGTGAAGGGAATTGACCGTGAAGTGCATCGAAATGACCGTGAATCTAAACAAAATGGCTAGAAATGACCATGAAATGCATGAAAATGACCGTAAAATGAAGCGAATTGACTGTGAAATGCATGGAAATGATCGTGAAATGAAATGGAATCACCGAGATTGACCATCAAATGCATGGAAATGACCGTGAAGGGAAGGGAATTGACTGTGAAGTGCATCGAAATGACCATGAATCTAAACAAAATCGCTGGAAATGACCGTGAAATGCATGAAAATGACCGTGAAATGAAACATAATCACCGGGATTGACTGTGAAATGCATGGAAATGATCGTGAAATGAAACATAATCACCGGGATTGACCGTGAAATGCATGGAAATGACCGTGAAGTGAAGGGAATTGACCGTGAAGTACATGGAAATGATCGTGAATCTAAACGGAATTATCAGAATTGACCGTGAAATGCATGAAAATGACCGTTAAGTGAAGCGAATTGAACGTGAAATGCATGGAAGTGACCGCGAAGTGAAAGGAATTGACCATGAAGTGCATCGAAATGACCATGAAATGCATGAAAATGACCGTGAAGTGAAGCGAAATGACCATGAAATGCATGGAAATGAATGTGAAGTGAAGGGAATTGACCGTGAATCTAAACAGAATCGTCGGAATTGACCGTGAAATGCATTGAAATGATCGTGAAGTAAAGAGAAATGACCATGAAATGCATGGAAACGGCCGTGAAGTGAAGGGAATTGACCGTGAAGTGCATGGAAATGACAGTGAATCTAAACGGAAATGATAGTGAAACTAAATGGTCAATTCCCTTCACTTCATGGTTATTTCCATGCATTTCACGATCAATTCACTTAACTTTGGTCATTTCTATGCATTTCATGATCATTTCCAACAATTCCGTTTAGATTCACGGCCATTTCAATGCACTTCACAGTCAATTCCCTTCACTTCACGGTCAATTCCCTTCACTTCACGGTCATTTACATGCATTTCACGGTCATTTCGCTTCACTTCATGATCATTTCCATGCATTTGACGGTCAATTTGGGCGATTCCGTTTCATTTCACGGTCATTTTCATGCATTTCATGGTCAATTTCCTTCACTTCACGGTCATTTCCATACATTTCACGATCAATTTGCTTCACTTCAAGGTCATTTCCATGCACTTCACAGTCATTTCGATGCACTTCACGGTCAATTCCTTTCACTTCATGCATTTCATGTTCAATTCGCTTCACTTCATGGTCATTTTCATGCATTTCACGGTCAATTTCGACGATTCCGTTTAGATTCACAGTCATTTCCATGCGCTTCACGGTCAATTCCCTTGAAGTCATTTCCATGCATTTCACTGTCATTTCGCTTCACTTCACGATCATTTCCATGCATTTGACGATCAATCCTGACGATTTCGTTTCATTTCACGGTCATTTCCATGCATTTCATGGTCAATTCCCTTCACTTCATGGTCATTTCCATACATTTCACGATCAATTCGCTTCATTTCATGGTCATTTCCATGCATTTCACAGTCATTTCCAGCGATTCCGTTTAGATTCATTATCATTTCGATGCACTTCACGGTCATTTTCACGCATTTCATGTTCAATTCGCTTCACTTCACGATCAATTCCAGTAATTCTGTTTAGATTCACGGTCATTTTCATGCACTTCACGGTCAATTCCCTTCACTTCACGATAATTTTCATGCATTTCACGGTCATTTCGCTTCACTTCATGGTCATTTCCATGCATTTCACGGTCAATTCCAGCGATTCCTTTTAGATTCATGATCATTTTGATGCAATTCACGGTCAATTCTCTTCACTTCACGTTCATTTTCATGCCTTTCACGGTCAATTCACTTCACTTCACGGTCATTTCCATGCATTTCATAATCAATTCCAGCGATTCCGTTTCATTTCATGCTCAATTTCAAGTTTGCCCTATTGATTTTCAACTATCAACCTAATGGAATCTTAAAAAATAGCTAGGTTAGTTGGCTAAAGTAGCTTCTCTTACCCCAAAATCGAAGTATATATCGAAATACCATATTGGAAAAGCTGCGGCTATGGTTATGCCAACCGTTATAATCCGTACCAATAGAGAACCCCAGCTTTCTAAAATCACATTTCTTTTGTGGGTCCCATCATGAGGTCTGTGTTATATCCAAACCGTTCATCTATTTGGCAAGCTCATATTAAGGCTTAAAACGAAGAATAAGATAGATCTAAATATCAAGTAGACCACCTTGTAAAAGGCAATGGGATTGAATGTCTACCATTGAAACCCTTTCACGGGTTATAAAAGTTTTGGATCGTTATGAAATTTGTTTTTCCTCTTCATCCAGATCTTTGTTATCCTATAAATGAACTTACACAGGAAGGATTTCTCACAAGCATCACGGTGGGCCCCCAAAAAGTTTTTAATGGTCGACCCTCATTTAACACTGTTTCCTGTAACGTGAGATTTAGATATATCTCATTTTTGGTCTCATGTCATGAAATTATGTATAAAAATACCTGGACGGCAAAAATGAAATGCATACATTATGGTCGGGCCCACAGACCACCGACCATGCGTCATTGGCTGATGGCAGGGGGAGTACCCAATCCGTTTCCGTCAAAGGAGGGGTATTTTCGTCCTCAAATTCGCTGTCCGTACGAGCAGGGCTAAGTTTCCAGTTTGTATTGCTTCATAAACAAGTTTTCAGTTTGTATTGCTTCATAAAACCTGCTGGATAAAAGGTGAGGTCCACAGTCCCAAAGTTCTCCTAACCAAACGGGTGCGAGTCGTTTTTCTTCTATTTTTTTTCTAGGTTTTAAGAAGAAAGAGAGAGAGAGAGAGAGAGAGAGAGAGAGAGAGATGACGAAATCGGGCGCTGAGAAAAAGAGGGTCCGACGAGCTGCATCGGTTCCAAACAGCAGCAAAGATTTCAACGAAACCCCGCCCAAGGTATTCTCTTCTTTCTATTTCATTTCCATTTCCATTCCACTTCAATTGCATTTCATTTCAGTTTCCCTCTTCTTAAAACCGCCCCTTTTTCCTCCTTTTCGTTCCACGTGATCTAGCGTTTCGAATCCGGTCTCACGATCTGAAGATTGGGTTTTTAGGATTTCGTCTTCTCTCCGTTTCGAGCTCTTTATTCCAATCTCGTTGGTGCCTTTTTCCAATACGAAAATTCCGATCTTGATTTGAAATTAGGGTTTCCTTTGTTTCCATTGGTGGAAGGACGAGACAGTAGATTCCGCTACGATTCTGCTCCGAATCGAGAATTTTTCAAGTTCTGTTTTCTGCCCCCACACGCACCTGGATGCCCAGCACACGTGCCAACCTGACAACCGTGTATGATTCCGTTTGAAGAGATCTTGCAGATGGTCCAGGTTCAGCGCATTCCACGCCTGACTGATTGGTGGGCCAGCATGACTTTTGCATGGGGTCATCTTCGAAGTGGGGCCGCTATTTTACATGGCATAGATGTCCTACACCCATGTCAGGTTGGCAAGCGTGCTGTGTGAAGTTACATATGGGGCTTGCGAATGTCGGGTTATTTAGTACTTTGTTGCAGTGCAATTCGATGCAGCCTTTGGCCGCACCAACATACGGCCAGTTATTGTGCGGGTCATCCAAACAGTGGATTGGTAGAAATTGGATTTTTATTTTTTTAACGTAATGATACAAATTCCATGAAATCGAATGGACAAAGGAGAATTGGAATTACAATCGGATAATACCATCCTAAATATCGCTTTCCTTGTCAGTTGTCAGTCCAATTATCAAGTATATATTAGCCAACGCATCGTATTTTTTTTAGGAGGTTTTAAGTTCATTTCTCAATCAAGCCAATTGTGGTTCATCACTGATTAACAGTACATGCAAATGTACATTTGATGAATCCATACTATCCATCTGATGGGTCATTCCATGAACCATCTCAGTAAAAAAGATACAAAGATACAACTCTCTCTCTCTCTCTCTCTCTCTCTGAAGTGGAAATGAACCAAGACTAGTTCATTACCTGGCAAGTGCTTGTCAGAAAGCACACATTTTTATATTTTATTTTTTACGTTCTACTTCTTCTTCCACCTCCTTTTTTCCTTTGTCGTTGCTGACTAGAGCTCAAAGTCAAATAGTCAATGGTGGATGGAATCCCAAAATTTGGAACTAGAATTGAGAAGCCTAATTACTTGGGTCTTTTCCAATTAAGTCCTAACAGTAGTTTTACAAACTCCAACAATATTTATCAGTTGATTCTTTTGAATGCTAGATTTCCCAATGTTGAGAATCATTTCAAAAATTGCAGAAAATCGTTTGCATGTGAGCATTACCGTTTACCAAAGGTTTCTTATCGTTAAACCCTTCCTCAGCAGAACCCTAACTTTATGAGTCGAGGCAAAATGCCTAGATTTTAGATGGGAAATATAAGACATGATTCATATAACGTTATATTAATTTTCTTGTGGGAATTTCTGGAATTGATAAACTCATCAACTCATCAAGTCCCAATTCTTATCCTTAAACCCTTCCTCAGCAGAACCCTAACGTTATATTAATTTTCTTGTGGGAATTTCTGGAATTGATAAACTCATCAAGTCCCAATTCAACAAGTATACCCAGATTGTGTTGGGTTTTTGCTAAATAGTTAAAAGACATGATTCATATAACTTTTCCTTCAACTTGGGAGAGTCACTGAGTCATTTAAAAACTCTCAAAACTCAGCCAGCTAAAGTCCTTGTGTATAAGGTGTCTTCCAACATTTCGACTTTGGTTTTTCAAAAAAATGGGTTGACTTGGGTGATTTAGAAATCAACTTGGAAGTTTTTCCAACCATGCTTTGAACTCAAACTGCATTTAAATCTTAACATAATAGCAGCCAAAAGCTGGAATCATGCAATAAGTGGGCTAATAACTTTCGCTACAAAAGTGGAACTGTTTTTTCTTCATTGATCTGGAAGTGTCAATTGGATAATCAGTCACCATAGAGTTTTGAGTTTCATGGTTTTATTTCATATGTAACAAATCATCACAAGACTTATGCTAATTTTATTTCTATGTAATGTTGTGGTTACAGAAGCAATCTTCAGGAAAGGATGTGTTTCAGCTTTTTGCTGAGAAGGTGAGAGATCATAAGGAACTAGAATCCAGATGGGCAGTTTTGCAAGAGACACGGGTTGAATATTTCAGGGGGAAGGATTTTGTTGGCTTTTTGAGAAACCATACAGAACTAAAGGAAGTACTTGGACCGGACAAAAGTCTTGAAGCAGATGATATTGCAAATACTCTGTTGAGGAAGAATCTTCTGGTGCGATGTGATCGCGTGGTAAAAACTGTTCGGCCAGGGAAGAAAAAGTTATCAACGTGGCCAGCACATTTGGAGATCTTTCCAGTAAGTACCTCCTTTTCTCCTTTGGAAGCACATATGCACATTCTGAGTCACGCTTTGCATTCTTTAATTATGTACCCTCAAAAGCAATAACCTACTCCATAGAGCTGGGATGACGCTATGATGATACTCCAGAGAAATATCTAAAACCGCTGCATTTTCTGGTTTATAACTGACTGAATTTTTGCAGTGACTAAAAGTTCAGTTCATTTAGTGTGTTTGGATTGAAGGTAAACTAGGGGAATGCAAGGAAAAGAAATTTAAAAACGTGACATAAGATGGAGGTAAACTGTCATCAATGCTAGGGGAGGCAAACCCTTTGCACTTGTTTCTTTTGCTAAAGAAAAGTCCTTGGAAATGCCTTTTCTTTGCAATTTGCAACTGTTTGGATTGCAATCCCCGACTAAGGAAAACCTTTTTGCCTCCAAACTTGCCACTTAAAATGCAGTTTCAAAGGCAAACTCTTTTCCCTCCATTGGTCTTTAACATAAATAAATAAATAAATAAATAAAAAGAAAGAAAGAAGAAGAAGAAGAAGGTTGTATTCTCAGGAGGGGAAAGCAAATACAAATACTTTGCTATAGCATCTGCTGCTTCCTAAACAGGTGCAAAGATCTTGTCAATACAAACTGGTTGCATTCCCCATTTTGCATTCTACCCAAACAGGCACTTAGATCCATTAATGATAATACAAAACTAACTTATTAGCATAAGGCCATCGTCCTAGTTCAAGATCTAGAATTATGTAGTTTCCTTGTCTTAATCTCAGCTCACCTTCCAATAAGTAGTAGCAATGAGGGCAATCTCTTTGTATTTGTATTACACCTTTTCTGCTTCATAGCAAATCGGTTATCATGTGATATATGACTCCCCACTCTCCCAATATGTAATGTTAAGACGGTTAGATTATTGTTGAACTCTTTTGTGAATTGCTACTGTGAATCAGTTGATTCATCAATATTTTCAACTCGTTGTCATGTTTATAGCTTATAGTATGTGGTAAATGGATTTCCTGTACATATTTTGAAATATATCAGATGCAATACCACTTAGAATAGTATAGGCCATTGACAATATTGGGTATGTGCTACGGAAGCAAAGCTGTTTGCTAAAAGAACCCAACCCCTCCCCACAGCCATGTTCAACAAAGTCTGGAGATTGCCTTGTTAAGGTTGGGGGTAGTTTGATTGGGGTTGAAAGACCTGGGAGGAGGACGAGGGAAGACTTAGAAGGATTTGGATTGAGGTGCTTAGAGGAGACGTGAAGGCTTGTAAACTTTATGAGAATAGGGACTTAGGAAGTATTGGCAAAACAAAATTCATAAAGCTGTGAATTCAAATAGCCCTACAAGGAATGGTGGCGATGATGAAATTTCCATTTTTTATTTTTATTTTTTTTTGGAAAAAAGCATTAAGATAAATCAATGAAGGGTGGATGTAGAAATCCTTCAATTACAAGGCTATCCATGGTGTCATTAGCCTCATGGGGTGAGAAGAAGCAGCCAAATTGCTTGAGATTAAATTTCCTCAAGGATGGTGGCAAGACTCCCAAGGACCCTGAGCTCTTTCTAGAAGCACAGGAAATAGCACTGGAAGAGAGTCACATTTGATCAAAAGTTTTCCTTGCCGCAGCCATGTTATGCTAATACCCTGTCTTTGTTTTTATCTTTAAGCTTCTACAACAAATTTAAACATATGTACCTTTGTTGTCAGAATGAACTAAGCATTATGTTTTGTCATTTTTTCCATGTGTTGTGCAGGATCAAGATTTTTCTGAAAATGATGCTTTTTTTGCATGGACATTTGTAAAGAGGCGGCCACTATGGCAGACAGTTCTCTCCTTCCTTTGGCCTGTGGCAACACTAGCAATTTGCTTGTTTCCTGTGTTCCCCCATCGATGCAAGCTGATAGTGCTCTACTCCTGTGCTGGAATTCTTTTGTTTATTTTAAGCCTGCTTTTCTGTAAGTCTTACAAACTGTACCTATTTATTCACAACTTTATTTTATTTCCTTTTGAAAGAAATCATTTAGACCATGGAGTCTGGAAATTCATGTATCTCATATATCATTTGCATGAAAACACAATGTACTATCAACATGTGTTCAACATTGAATCGCCTATTGATAACAATTTAAAGGGTGGTACTTCGTTAAGGCAGTATCATCAGGTTGGATTCTTACTATGATTTAAATAAATAAAAAACCCAACCTTAGGGTCTATATTGCATACATAGAAAAGACTAAAGTAGCATTGGAAGGTTACAACACGCACTCCATAAGTTCCTTTTAGCTCAGGTTTTGTCCACCATGTATTTCCAAATGTGTTAGAGTGGTGAATCCTGATTCCTTTAAAAAAAATTAAAAACCATGGAATCTTTAGATCAGGAGCAACAACGCATACCTTAATCTTTTTTTTCCCCTTAAATTTTCAGTGAGAAGTGTAATCTTTGGTGCTCTATGGATCATACTCGGGAAGCGTGTTTGGTTTTTCCCCAATATTCTAGCAGAGGAAGCAACATTGTCAGAGTTATTTAGGTTTTGGCCCAATAAAGATGAAGAAGAACGGCCCAAGTGGACGTCAAGGCTTACTTATGCTATTATAGCTGTTTCGGTCATATTGCTGCTTCGTCACCATGCACCAGATGAGGCTGCTCGAGCCAGGTAAGTATCAAAGTCTCTCATATAAATCAAACCTGCATTTCTTGTATATGAATCCTTTGAAGAGGCAACATGCATTTAGAGGTGTTATTGACCTTATTTTATTTTTTCATTTTTTGGCATTTGGAATGAATTGGTTTCCTTCTCAAAAATTGAAAAAAAAAAAAAAAAAAAAAAAAAAAGAAACAAAGAAAAAGGTCGGTTGAGCATCATAGTTAGCACTGACTTGGTGCAGCTATGCTAAAAGGAATAGCCATTAATTTTGCTGGCTTATTGTATCCAAAGCTGGAAAGGGATTGGGAATCAGTTGTTTTTGGACGATTTCATCTTTTGGGGTTCCCCCATCCCCTTGTTTTTAGCTGTGCACCCTTAGCCCCTTCCGGCAGGGTGATGAGAGGGTCACCTGTGGCTGTCGATCTTTTGTGTTTCTCTCTTTTTGTTTTTCTTTTTGGCTCGGCCTAATAAATTGATTCATCTTTCAATATTAGTGATCTTTAAAAAAAGAAAAAGAAAAAGAAACATATGTAAATCACAGGGTTCTCTTTTTGGTAACAACTTTAAAAAACATGAAATGATTTTCAAGGACACGTCTTGATATTTCAGGGGGTTCAATGGGTGGCTAAAGTGTATTATTTTTCTTTATTGGAAGTTGCTGGTTCCATTCTTAAAAAATGGTGATTGAAAAAAGATATTATTCGTGCCTAGCACATGATTTGGACCAATAATTCTGAAACCGAGGGGCAATACATGTCACCTAATAGAAACCTAAGCATGCAAGTGTTTGGTTTGAAAACTGAAATTTTGATTGGAGGCTTTGCAGATTTACTATTGGATTAAATTGCAGTAATTAGTTCAATTAAGCAGAAATGACCATATTATAATTCCCTTGGCATTGGTAGTGAGGGACTGGGTTCCAAATTCCAACTATATTACTTTCCCCTATTATAGTAATAAAATTACTTTCCATGGTTTTTTTATTTTTTGAAATGTAAAATTAGTTTCCATGTTAAGCATTCAATATGTGAAATATGATATGTTTCTGGCCTAGGAATTCCCTACACATAATTCTGTGGTTGTGCATTGAATTAATACCCATGCGATGGATTAATATTTCTGCAGGTACCATAAGCGGGTTTCGAACATTATCGATGATGTTCTTGAATGGTCCCCACGATTGGCATTGTCAGGGATGATGGAAAAACAGCAGACTGTGGTTAACGAGACGCACACAAACCATTCTATGGATGGGACTGAAGCAGCAGCGGAGGATGTCAGTGCATCAGACAACAGGAATGAGGACATCAGTGCATCAGACAACAGGAATGAGGACATAAGCTTGGATAGACATGATAGTGAAGATAACAAGAGTGAAGATACCATCAATGAAGGGGACCATGATCATATATGACAAAGGCAGAAATACTTGAGACTGTTTACAGTCGTTCTTTTCTTTCTCATCTTTTTGAGTGTAGAATTATAATTAAAGCTCAGTATTAGAGTTCAAATTAGTGTTTTTCTTTCCTTAATAAAATCAGTCAATTCAATCTGGGCCTTCAACTTTTGAAACGTGGGAAATCAACCGGCCATTAGGATGCACGGAAATCTCCTCCTCCTCCTCCTATTCACGGAAGGGCTTTCCATTGAAATCTAAGTTCCCGTGTTTGAATGCCCTGGTTCACTTGGGAAATCTAGGTCCCACGAAACTCACCTCCACAAGGTGTGCGGAAATGAGTTATCTAAGAAAAGCAGAGTTAAAGTCTGAGCAAAATCTTTAAATGGCGTCATCATCTCAGGAAAGTGGGCCCCCCTGTTTGGGCAGAAGTCTGAAAGGCCTTTGCTGGGCAGCAATGGCTAACTAGATTCTCATGGGAGGAGACTGCTGCTTTTATTGCCTTGGTGGCTCGGAAGAGCCAAAGACCTTTGACATACTAGTCGGTAATGTGGTGGTGGAATGGCTTGGCGGGCCGTTGAAAGGAGATGATGCGGAAGACTTGTATCTTTGGAAATTCATGGGGGAGACTGCTGCTTTTATTCCCTTGGTAACTTGGAAGAGCCAAAGACCTTTGACATCCTAGTCGGTAATGGGGTGGTGGCGGGCGTTGAAAGGAGATGATGTGGAAGACTTATATCTTTGGAAATTCAGGTTTTGTGGAAAAGAGACTTTTGGCCCGCTTGGATTTGCAAACTATATTGCAAAATGCGAGCCTGATTACAAATTCTTTTACTTCTCCTTGAATTATCTGTTTAAATAAACATTATAAAATTGTAATGTTGATGCTTTTAAATCCAAACAGGCCTTAATTAGAATATTTGAGGATAAGAACTTGGCTGAAGGTTACAGTTTAGAAGATCATATAATGAAATTTCTTGATATGTCAGAGACGAATTCAACCTAAAGAAGAATTTTCATCATTGTTACTAATTGGGGCCGCCATCAAGGCAGGATTTTGTTAGTCGCACCGAAGGGACAGGTGCAAGGATGGATGTGCTGTTGGATCTCCTACTTTCTTTAAGGGGGATTGATGCACTGTTGGATTTCCTGCCTTCTGCAGAAGACACCATGGTCATCACATTTGCCAACCAGGCTTGAAAAGCATGTACAGTGGCAGCTCAACTGACTTACTGGACCAACAATCCCATTCTATAAAATGCAAAGGAGTGGATTGGCTGTTTTTGTTCTCTACATTTTGTATGACATCCAAACACCCTTAAATCTTTTATATTACTATGCTTAAGCCTCCATCACCCAATCTTTCATCCATTACAAACTATGTAGTTGCTTCCCATTCTAAATCCTACATGATCCAAAATTTTCTATAAATCCTGCAACAAAAGATCCACGGTAGAAACGTATCCCCTGTCTTTCATCTCATTACTTAATTTCTCCAATTTCATATAGATCTCTCTACTCTCCACATGATCTTTTGCATTTGCTACGAACCGATGAACCCTGTTGTCAATCTCAATCCAGCAGCACCCAGCATCCTTCTTCACCTTCTTTTCATTCATCATCACTCTCACCTTCGCTGATTCTTCCAACATTCCTCCACTAGCGTACATGTTGGAAACCAGAATGTAAGAAGCTGCATCGTCTGGCGCCAGGTCAAGCAGGCTTTTTGAAGTGAGCCTGCCCAAGTTCAAATCCCCATGAAGCTTACATGCATTAACCAGTGTTCGCCAGAGAAGCGGTGAGGTTGCAAACCGGCTCCCTTTTACAAACTCCATAGCTTCTGACAAGCGCCCAGCTCGACCCAAAAGATCTACCATGCAAGCTTGGTGCTCAATTGCCAGTTCGATCCCGTATCTTTTCTCCATGTTGTTGAATATGCGGAACCCATCTTCGTATAAACCTGAGTAACTGCAAGCTTGTAGAACAGCCATAAGGGTGATCTCGTCTGGTACATATCCTTCTCTATCCATTTTCTCAAACAGCAACAAAGCTTCCTTTCCTTGCCCATGAAGAGCATATGCCGAAACCATGGCATTCCAAGTGACAGTGTCATGGCTGACCATGTTTCTAAACATCCAACATGCATCTTCAATGCTTCCACATTTTGCGTACATGGTGATTACAGCATTACCGACAGTAATATCATCTTCGAATCCTGCTTTAATCACATAAGCATGTAGGCACATCCCTTTAACTATAGAAGCTTGATCAGCAGATAAACTAAGGAACTGTGCTAAAGTTACCGAGTCTGGTTCGATTCCAGTTAATCTAAGCTCATTAAACATGACCATGATATTTTCTTCCTCATGTCCACTTATCTGCCTGTATCCACCAAGAAGTGCATTAAAGGAAGCGATGTTTTGATCTGAAAGACCATCAAAAACCCGTTTTGCGGACTCTAGATTGTGTAATTTTGCATAATTATCTATTAAAGCGGTGCCCACATAGGCATTCGAATGGTAACAGAACTTTATCACAAGACCATGAATCTGAAGTACCCATTCTGGATTCCTACACTTGGAACAGGCGTCAACAACAGTAGCCAAACAAGAAGAATCAAAGCAAACACCCAAACCAAGCATCTCCACAAACCCATCTATGGCTTTCTCACTATTGCCTTTCTTCACATGTGCAGATAAAATTGCAGTCCAAGATACCAAATTCCTTTCATTCATTCCACAAAACATCCTCTCTGCTTCTTTCACCAATTCATGTTTCCCATACATTGTAATAATTGCATTGGCAACAGAAACCTCACCAACAACGCCATACTTAAAAGCGAGACCATGTAACTGCCGGCCCACATCTAGACCATTAGCTCCATCACAGGCACTGATTACATTGGTGAATGTATAATCATTTGGTTCCAAACCAGAAGCAAGCAAATCGCAGAAAACCCGGAGTGCGTTCCTCACATCTCCTATCTTACTGTATCCCAAAATCATTGAATTCGAACATCGGATGTCGATATCGACCAGATCCTCAAACACCATCTCTGCATCATCCAACGACCCACTTCTGGAATACATTGAAACCAAAGAAGTACTGACGAAAACATTCATTTCAAACCCACTCTTAATAACCAAAGCATGGACTTGTTCCCCTCGGATTTGATATTTCAGAGATCCATGACACGACCCTAACACAGCAGTGCACGTGTGCTCACTGAAAATTTCTCCGGATCGATGCAATTCACTCGCAACTCGAAATACAGATTCGATGTCGTCAATCTGAGAATACCCATTTATCAAAGTAGTCCACGTGATCTTGTTTCTCACGGACATTTCGTCGAACAACTTCCGTGCATCCCTCAACCGACCAAATTTCACATACAAGTTGATGAGATTGTTTGATTGGAAGGTGTCATTTTGGGAGCCCGATTTCACTAGGAATGCATGGACAGACAAACCCAGAAGAAAATCACCAGACCCGATTGATATCTGGAGGAGCGGAGCCCAATCATTGGAGAGAATGGGGTTTTCATGAGCTGAGACGTTTGAAGGGAGAGATGATTTCACTGTTTTACGATTTGGGTTCTGTAGATGAATGGATTCTGTGGAAGATTTGAAGCAGATTTTCTTGGATTCTGGTTTCAAAGGAGAGAAGAAGGACGATTGTTGGGGTTTCGAGGGAGAGAGGAGACTGGGAAACGGAGAAACGACAGACATGGAATTTCATCAAATGTCTGAAATAGTGAGGCTGAGGGGTACTTGGGCCAGGTATTTGATGCTCTGGCAGAGTTCGATGTTGGTAAGCGGGCAATCGGAAAATCTAAGGGTCGTTTGGCACCTTGGATTGGAGGGGATTAGAGGGGATTTCAAATCCCCTGGTAGTTTGGCAGCAAAAAGCAACTAAGGATCGCCGATCCAGGAGGTTCCCAATCCCCACTCTGAGGGGGTTTGTAATCCACGGTGAGAGCTTAGATTACACCTAAAATCATTTCAATATTTATAGATATAAATGTATGTCACTGTACACTATCATTCTACTGGGCACATGGCCCACTAACGATGATCAGCACCGTTCAAGCATTATTCATGTAGATCAGCACCGTCCAAATATTGTCCAATACCGTCCAAACGTTGTCCATATTAATCAACGATTAAAAATCGTTAGCTAGTCACTCAGACATGATCTTGTGCATGCGGTCCATCTGAGACTTGAAATTTCATCATTTTTAGGCAAAGCATATATTTTAGCGGGCTTATCACAACCATAGTGTCAAAAATTATATATCTCATTGATTGGAGATATTAAAGTTGATTTAGTAATTAAATTCAAACCCACATAAATATACCATATATAAGTATTTTTGAATTAAAGTTGATTTACACTCGGGGGTGCCAAACACACCCAGATCCAATCCAGGGGGTTTCCAATCCTGAGGGTTGCGAATCCAGGGGTTCCTAATCCACGCTCCCAAACAGGCCCAACATTGCATACTTTTAATCAAATCGAACCGTTCAAATTGTACCACCCACTGTAGATATATCATTATCCCAAAATTAAATTGATCAAACCATAGTAACTGTTGATTAATGGATGTTTTAGTATGTTGAATTAAAACCGTTGGGTATTTTTCATCCGGCCACTGGTCTAAATGCCCACCAATGAGCTAGAGAATCAAATCACTCACACACACATGCACGTGTGTGTGAGTAAATAAAATTAAGAGTAAATAGGATTGATTTTAAATCTGAAAAAAAAAAAAAAAAAAGAGTAGAGATTTGAATTAATTGGTGTGAAATGCATCTTTTGGCTTCACTTGGGAGTCGCACAAGTAAACAAAGGTGTCACTATGTTAGTTAGCCAAACATGTGACATGTTAGTGATACTTCAAAACAGCTCAAGTATTAATTGTATAACTAAAATCATACCAATAAAATAATCCAAGCATTTGAATGAATGATTAAAAAAAACACCAGCAAATTACTTGTTTGTGATGACCCACCTCACGCTTGAATTTTCTTCATTTTTACCAAAACGTATATTTCAATAAGCTTGTTATAATTGTTCTACAAATATCACATATGTATATTAATTTTGAGTATTAAAGGTGATTTCAGATATCACATATGTTTCCATGAACATATAGGAGAATTATATTTCATTTCAATTCCTCTCATTTATACCTATCACAATATTTGTATTCCAGTGCATTTTATTTATAGGTTATAAAAATAATAATTAAATATTTCATTGACATTTGATTTATGTGTAATTGTTAAATCAATTTCATTTACCTCAATTTACAAATACATCGCAACTCAATAATAAAGATAGGTTGAGCAATCTTCACACTCGATTCACAGATTTAAGTTAAAACAGTTTAACCTTCTTAGAATATTCAAATGACAAATTAGGTTCTTTTATACGAATGCCACAATTCGAGTGCTGGTGGGCCCAAATTTATACTTGTTTCCACAAGAGGATGTTTTAGCATCAAAAGTCCTATCTATGATATCAATTCATACATTAGACATTAGATACATTGATTTCCACATTTAAGTCCTTAAATCAATGAGATTTGAGTATTTTGGCCCAGGAGAATGTGGCCACATCAAATGAAAATGACAAGCAGACAATCAAATCGTTTCAATCTGCATAAGTGGTTCTTCAAAAGTGAGAACCGAACTAACAATCATATCAACAATAATGATGCCTCTTATCCACCCCACCTAAGGAAATATTAGACACAATGGCATTAGAAAAGAAATCCAACTAAAGGAATCGAAACGAACTACTAAATGAAACTAAAAGGAGAGCCATAATGAAACTGAATAAAAGGTAGTGGGCATCAGTACGATTGTTAGTTGCTGTCAATATGATGGCTGCCTATTGTTTGTTATGGGCTATTTTGGCTCTTGGCGGCAATCACAATGTCTCGTAGTTGTCTCCTTTAGATTTTGTAAAGGCAAGTATAGTAGTAATAATAATAATAATGTATAATAACAAAAATAAAAGGTGGTCGATTTGAATATGCTTAAAAACGATACTGACCATCTCATTGAGTCTCTTGGTCAAGAAACAAGGTGATGGGCAAGTGATGTGAAAAGAGGATTGGGTCCATCTTATGGAGTCCCTTTCCTTCTTATATAATTTTATTTATTTATTTTTGAAAGATAACAATGCAAGGGATTGAACCTTGGATCACTCACACACACTACACTGTTTCTACCAATTCCGATCACTAGTTCCTAAGCTCTATGGAGCCCATCAAGACGTCCCTCTGACATCCATTAGTTTCACTATCTCATCTTAAGACATGAGACCAAATATGGGTTTATCTATAAATTAAGTAGACAAGAACATAAGATTAAGGATGGGAACTGTTGAAATTTGTGGTTTTTTAAAAACTTTCAAATTTTTAGAATTTTAAGATTTTGCCGCCAAAAAGATTTTTGGATTTTCGAATTTCAAAAGTGTTGTGTGTGCCTTTTGTCCCACATTGGAAATGGTAAAAAGTTTTTGAGGTTTATATGTGGATTTGTGGATAGTATTCTTACTTGGATGTTTTGGAGATGGAGATGCTATGCACTAGAAGACATGCATGCGGGCTCGGGCGTGGGCATGGGCAGTGTGGCTGTAGTTGCGCTAGTTAGCACACTTTGCACTTCAAATCCTAGGTGCAGTCGGTCTAAAATGAGTCAGGGTTTTACACGCGACTGAGAACAGTTGGATCATAAATCTAAAATATTTAGCAGTTTCTGAAAACGGCTGGCTGCCTTGAAAACCACAACGGTCCGAAAACGGATAAGTCATGATGATCCAACGGTCAGATCTTGTGATCTGACAACCAGAAACAGCTGAAATTAATGGTCAACGATCAAAAATATTTCTCAAACGTTCTGAACCATTGATAGCCACCTAGCAATGGTCCACTACTGGGTGCCTATATAAACTAGACCATTCCAGTCCAAAATCGTTATTTAAACACCATCTCTCCCATCAAATAATCCAGATATCCTTCTTAGAATATTGTGATCATTTCCATTGTCCGATTCTACCAGAATGAATCTGCTACATTAAAATTATTCCATAGTGGACCATCGTGATTGCTGCATGCCGATTGCTGCATGCCAGATCCAGACAAGCTTGTCTTATCCTGGAAGCAATTCACTTGTGACCCATCAATAATTGATAAGGGGGTAAATCATGCTTTAAGGACAGCGTAACATTTTACGTGATTCAGCCTAGTGAAACATATCTTATTTTATTTTTATTTTCGGTGTATCCAACAGTTCATTTTTTTTCTAACAGAACACACACACACAGTTGAAACCTTCCTCTGAGGGGGTTCACCATGATTTTTGTACACTTCATAAATTGATTCTCCTGTGAATGAGAGGAGATGCACATATGAGCATGATCCAAAACTTCTACACCCGTAAGAAGTTTCTTTGTTGGGTGTTCAATTGTCACTGTTTCTTGTGGTGTGGCTCACCTGAATTTTGAATTTGGCAGATTTTTTAGAGAATGTCCTAACTAGAGCTTGTCCAAAGGATGTTTAGAGTGGATATAACATAGATGTTGTTTATGGATCCCATATGGCTTGGGGAAATAAGCCAGTAGAGGAGAGATTGAGGGGGCTAGACTACGCTTCATGCATGGAGGGGGTTTTTTTTTTTTGTAATGGGTAAAATATAAGCTCTTGAAGGGCTCGGTGAAATCAGAACAGTAGACCCGAATAACATTTATTTTTTTTCCCATAGCTTTAAAATATATATTTCAGATACTTAAAGTTCACCATCATGAAGCAAACTACATACTGAGTTACTATGCTTTTTCCAAGCCTGTCCACCTGTGTTATCAGCTCATTTTAAGGGTTGAACCTAAAATTGAAGCATATCCAAGACTCAAGGAGACCCACCATAGGAAGCAATGGGGATAATGATGTCCAACGTTGAAACTTTTCTCAGGCATACAATGATGTTGATTTTTCATCCTACTTATTTATGAAGTCACACAGTCATAGATGAAGGGAAAACACAAACATCAACTTGATCTAAATCCTTTATCATATGTTTAAGATTTCAATGGTAAGTGTTCAATTCACACTCTACTGTGATGTGGTCCACTTGGGCTTTGGATATACTTTAATTTGGGCTCATATGTTAAAATAAACTAGTAAAATAGACTGAGTGGATAAGACAACTCATGGTGGGCTCTATAAAGTTTATTCAGTACACTATATAGCACTGAGTTACTCAGTACATAGTTTGATCTTTGTAATAGGCCATCCGAGGTGAACCAACTCATAAAGTAAGCCGCGTATGTGCATTTTGCTAGAAAACGCACCCTTTTAGCCTAAGAACAAAAATTTAGAAAAAAGAAAATTTTATTATTTTTAATAATTCTGATTTTTCAATATTTTTATTTTTAGAGTTTTAGGTTTTTTCTATTTTTTAAAAACAACTTGTAATCATCCTAGACTCTTATAGCAAAAGTTTATTTATAATTTTTATTTTTTAA
Organism: Magnolia kwangsiensis; assembly: GCA_037074715.1. Taxonomy (NCBI): domain Eukaryota; kingdom Viridiplantae; phylum Streptophyta; class Magnoliopsida; order Magnoliales; family Magnoliaceae; genus Magnolia; species Magnolia kwangsiensis. Next base: position 108,746,684 of record CM073581.1, read on the forward strand.
AATTAAGTTTTAAAATATTTTCACTAAAATTATGACTTTTCTTAGAGTTGGAATTTTTTTATTATAAATGATATAATATGGATATATACAGAAGATACAAGTATCAATCAATTTATTTTCTTAGTTATTAGAAATTATTTCCTATTTTCTTACCCAGTGAATATGAAGAATCTACGTGAGAAGTCCATAGAGGATGGCATCAAATGCTCCTGTCTCTATATTGCTCCTACTTGAAATGAGACATTTAGACAATCCAATCCATTGATTTAAACTGTTAACTGTCCAGCAAACATTTCATGCAAACAATACACAAACAGCAAATATTGACCATTTGATAAATAGCCTTTAGTATGGACCGTCAAGATTATCTATGCCAAAACAGGTCCAATCAATAATCTGATCCATCAATCTGTTAGGACCATCGTTGATTGCCTTCGATTCAAAATAAATAAATAAATAAATAAATCATTTTGGTTATGCAAATGCAAACATCCATCAATTACTTAGTTTTTGCTGGCGGACCAATGCACCTTCCATACTATTTTAACTTGGTGCTTTGAGAGCACTGAATGGCACGTGCATTGCATGTGGAGCCGTTTTAATTACAAACTTTCTTTAGCATTAATTAATATGGACAGTCCATTTCCTAAGCTATTGATTGGATGGCACATGGCAAGAATCCATTTGTCAAAATAATTTTTGAGGTTTATACAAGGAAGCACGTTTATGCCTCAACCCAAGTGCCACCAAGGCACACTTTGTTGGATCCAAGCCATCTATTAGGTGGGTCACATCATGTAGATTCCATTGCTGAAAACGAAGCTCGTCCACTCATCAAATTGCCACAATGTTAGAAACTTTGTGACTGAACCAGCCCAATTTATGCTGGACCTTATTGATGGATGGCTTGGATCTCGCACACGTGAGCTAGGTTGGCGCATGGATTAGTTTTTTGTCCAAGACGGTTTTGGAAATTGGATCTGGACCCTTAAAATTGGGTCGGATCGACGGGTACGGATACGGGTCCAGGTAGTCCTAGATGAGGACGGACTGCCTAAGCTGTTTAAAAGTTAGGTTAGGCATATCTACAAGCATCTAATCCGACGAATGTTACTACTACCTTATTCCTGTGCGAATCTGCCCTGTAAGTGGGCCCACCTACGATCATTAAGGACCGTTTGATGGGATGGGCCCATCTTGGATTGCTCCCCATTACATAGCTTTTACGTTCCACGAATCTTATTCCACGACGCTATCAACGCCTCAAGGGACTCTGATTTGGTGGCAAGCCCTCGTTGATGTATGTGTTTTATCCACGCCGTCCATCCATTTTTAAAGATGAGTTTAGGGGAAGAGCCAAAAAATGACATAGATCTAAATCTTAGGTGGACCACACAATAGAAAATTGTGGTGAGTGAACTCCACCATTGAAAACTTGCTGGGGCCCACTGTAATGTTTATTTACCATCCAACATGTTGATTAGGCCCACAGACTTGCATGAAGGGAAAACACAAATATCGCCTTGATCCAAAACTTTTTTGTGGATCCCAAGAAGTTTTTAATGGTGAGCATTCAATCACTACTTTTTTCCTATTGTGTGGGCCCCATGAGATTCGAATCTAACCCATTTTTTCGATCATGCCCTAAATTGACTTGGAAAAATGTATAGACGGCGTGGATAAAACACATACATCATTGTTGGGCCCACAGAGCTTCCCGAGCACGGAGAAGCTGGTTCCCTCACATTTCCACTTTTTTGACTGACGGCGACTAGAGACTTTGTACAGTACACACGCGTTTTCAGTTCTGACCATCGTGGCCCATGGTTATCCAATCCAGACCATTGTTTTTTTCGGTCATTGCATCAATGAATCACGACCCAGATATCTCCCAGATTAGAAGATCTTAGCCACTGATATCGGACTGTTTTTTTTGAATGTAGACCATTTCTCTACTTCTAAATCTGAAGGTAATCTTTGTTTATTTAGCATATTTTCAAGGAATGGTCCATCTACAATGGGACAGAGAAGATCGATGGACTGGGCCACCGAATCGTGTGCTCAGCTAGTCAGAATTGAAAATCCTTGTACTGTGTGGCAGATATTATATTTCCAAGAGAAATTATTCAGTGCTCCCATGGCATTACAAGTTGCAGTGCCCTTAATTACAGCTGAACATTTGGATAGTCCAATCGATTGATCTGGTCCGTCCTTCAGGTCCAGCCTACCATCATTTAATGACGTACCGGACGGTTATGACCATCGGCATTTTATATATTAAATGGTCAAATCATTTATGGAAAATAGACCCATTCAACTGTTTGAGCCATTAAGTGATTAGGGCTCATCATGCTTACATATCGTTCTAAAGAATTACTTTTATCAGAGAATTCTCAGCATCCTATCCATGGCCTATAAAATGAATGGCTACAACAAACACAGCCAACTTATGGATGGATTGGATCATTCGATTAATGTGATTTTCACATGGTAGCCCATGAATTGCATGATGACCTTAACATACAGTTTAAACCGACTGGACTGTCCAAAATCCAGATGCAACCGGGAGCACTGAGACTTATGTTGCACTATACTTACAAATGAAGTAATTTTTAGGGGCCTTGCATAAAACCTTAAGATCTAGCCCTCCAGAACAAATCAGAATTATGGAATAACAATGCAATGAAATAAATCAAAGCAACAATCACATACCACACAAGAGATTTTTACGTGGAAAACTCTCAAAGAGATAAAAACTACGGGACCTCGTCCAGATCAACAATTCACTATAAAGTAGAACGTTACAACATTCGTCACTCATGTAGGAACGGATAAACAATAAGAGAATAAAAGAAAACAGAGGGATCTCACCAATCACGAGAACGTAGAAGCGCTGAGACGACGGCTCCCTTCCACAAGCTTCCTCTCTCTCTTTTTTTTCTCTCTCTCACCCTTGATAACCCTCTTGTGTTGTTCTCATACCCTAAAAAAATCCTAGAGATCCCTTTTTATAGTTTTAGGAAACTCATTTCCGCATCTCAGTTGCGAAAGCACTCAGATCCGAAAAATCACGCAAAATCGCGAAACGAATCTGCGTAGCTTCGACTAATTGTAGCTCTCATACGACTGGTCCTAGACCACTTACGACTGGTCGTAGCTCTCCTTCGACCAGTTGTAGACCTCGGAGAAAAAATAGCACAAACTCGCTGGACTTTGAGTCGTACTAGGGCTCGAACCTATGACTGGTCGAGCGCCTCCCATGACCAGTCAAAGACCTCCTACAACCTGTCGAGCAACGCAGTGAATTACTCTGATTTTTCACCCATTACTCCATCTCTCCTCTGATCTGAAAAGGAAAATTTCATCAAATCTCCCTCTTTCCGACTTAGGAGGAATTTACCTTCTTCAAGCCAGCCTAGTTTCTGCAAACCTTAAATTTGCCCTTGAGAAAAGCCTTGGTCATCATGTCTGACCCATTATTGTCCATGTGGACTTTCTCAAGCTATAACACCTTCTGTTCCAAAGTATCCCGATCCAGTGATACCGAATCTCTATGTGCTTCGACTTGGAATGCTGACTTGGATTCTTGATCAAATGTATAGCACTCTGACTATCGCAATAGACCACGTGCTCCTCATGCTTCAGGCTAAGTTCCTGTAAGAATCTCTTCATCCAAAGCATCTCTTTACATGCCTCTGTGACTGTAATGTACTCGGCCTCTGTCGTCGATAATGCTACGACCTTCTGTATCTTGCTCTGCCAAGAAACCGCTCCCCCTACAAATATAAACATGAACCCTAATGTAGACTTCCTGGAGTCTATGTCATCTGCCATATCTGCATCTGTATAGCCCTTTATCACAGGTTTACGGTCATCATAGCATAGGCTCAACCTAGATGAGCCTCTTAGATATCGCAGTATCTATTTCACCACTGTCAAATGCTCTTTGTCAGGATTGACAAGACAACGGCTAATAACACCAACCGCATATGCTATGTTTGGGCGTGTACACACCATAGCATACATCAAACTTCCTACAGCTGATGCATAGGATATCTTCTGCATCTCTTTCACCTCTGCCTTCGTCTTGAGACACTGTCTGTCGCTCAATCTGAAGTGACTATCCAGTAGAGTACTGACCGGCTTCCCTGCATTCATATTGAACCGCTCTAGGACTTTCTCAATATACCGCTCTTGTGACAGCCAAAGCTTTTTGTTGCTTCTGTCACGGGTTATCTCCATTCATAGGATTTGTTTAGCCGGGCCCAAGTCTTTCATCACAAATGACTTGCCCAACTCCTGTTTCAGCCTGTCGATCTTCTTGATGTCATTTCCCATGATGAGCATGTCATCAACATATAACAGCAGAAATATGAAATCACCATCTGAGAACTCGCGCGTGAACACATAATGGTCCGACTCCATTCTGTCATACACATGTTGTAACATGAACGAATCGAACTTCTTGTACCATTGTCGTGGAGCTTATTTCAGCCCATATGAGCTTTTCCTCAACTTACACACCATATGCTCATTGCCCTTGACTTCGAACTCCTCTGGTTAGTGCATGTAGATCTCTAATTCCAGGTTACCATAGAGAAAAACAGCTTTAACGTCCAACTGCTATATCTCCAGATCCATGTTAGCCGCCAACCCAAGCAACACCCGTATTGATGTCATCTTCATCACTGGTGAGAATATCTCCTCAAAGTCTATGCATTTCCTCTTACCGAACCCTTTTACCACAAGTCTGGCCTTTAACCTCGTCTGTGAATTCTTCTGCTCAACCTTCTTTCTGAATACCCACTTGTTGCTCAGAGCTTTCTTGCCCTTAGACAGTTTCACCATGTCATAGGTGTGGTTCTTATACAAGGATTTCATCTCCTCTTGCATAACTTTTAACCATTCCTCCTTATGCTTATCGGTTAGGGCCTCAGAATAATCTTCTGGCTCTCCCCCATCAGTCAGCATAATGTACTCATGCGGCGAGTACCTCCTTGACAGTTGTCTGTCCCTAGATAACCTCCTCATCTGTAGCTCAACAAGTGGATCAAGTGGGGGCTACTCCCCCGGTCCATCTTCTGAAGAAACTCTCTCGTCCTCTACACGTTGTTGTACTCCCCTGTTATCAGGCACCACGGGAGGAATAATCGGATCCATGTCCTCTAGCTCACCTGAACTAGGCTGATTTTTCTCTGGCTTACCAATGTCTTTTATACATTAATCTTCAAAGAAAACCACATCTCTACTCCTAACGAGCTTCCTCTCAATCGGATCCCACAATCTGTACCCGAACTTTTCATCATCGTACCTATAAGACCCGTATCTTGGTCCGTACCGTTCCGTAGACTTTCGCGGTCTTACCGGTCGAATTCCGGCGACCTTCGACCCTTAAACGATATCGACGCGCGACCCTGATTCATATGCCGACAATCCGAGTCGACTCAACCCGAGACCAATACCATAGCGACCGCGCCGTCGTTGCGGTTCCGATGCCGCGACTCGCGCGCCGAGGCGATACCCTGATCAAGAGATATGGGCCAACGTTCAGTGCGAGAAAACGCCGCGCGTTGCGAAACCCAAGGGAATCTCTATGATGTGTCACATCAATCTCATCAATCAATCACCCATCAATCCATTACATGTCAAGTACACATCACTTTCATCCCTTTTTCCCAAGCAACCACAAAAGTCTTCACCACCCATACCTCTCTTACACAAAAGCCACAAAAGTCAAGTTTTTCTTACACAACCATCACTCACCCATCCATCCATCGCTCTCTCTCTCTCCCTTTACATCACTCTCTCTCTTTCTCTCTTTCTCATTTCAAAAATTCCAAAGCAATAAGGGTCCATACGTATGGAATTTCTCTAAATTCCCAAGCTCCAAGTGGCCCACCTTCCTACCCCAAAATCTTCCATCTCAACCCTCCATTCTTCATCTTAACTATTAAAGTTGAAGCTAAGGTGCCAAGGAACCTCTAGGAGCGAGAAGATCGGACGGTGGGTGCCTCTATAGGGTAGTTTTACTTCTTTTTATGGTGGACCAAGTGAGGCCCACCGATCAATGGTGTGGATCTCACTTGGGACCCTAAAATGTGGCCGATGGACCACTTGGATCATCATGATCATTCCATGATGGGGCCATTCTCCATGGACCCCATCATGAGGTTTATTTTCTCTTCAAAGATCATCTAGACCGTCCATGTTGGTGGGGAAAGGATCCCCACCGTTGATTTTAAATTTCGGTGGTCCCACATGCTTTAAGGCCCACTTGATGTATGATTTCATGTAAGGGAGGGCCCATAATGTCTGGGTCCCTCCATCACAAGCCGTGTCCCACTCTCCATGTCTCTCTCTCTTTTATTTTATTTTATTTTATTTTATTTTTATTGCAATAGGATAGTGTGGCCCACTTGAATGGATCCCACTTTGAGATATTTTATTTTACTCAAGTGGGGCCCACCTTGGCCGTTACTCCCATGCCACCCATCAGTGGAGGCCCACTTCATCGGGGCCCTCCATTTTCAAAAAAAAAATTTTTTATAATAAATCGTCCAGCGTCTGGGACGCTGGACGTTTTTAAGGAAAGAAGAAAAAGGAAGAAAGAAGGAAAGGGGGGCTTTTTGGTGGCCTACTTGCACAAGCCCCACCTTGATGTTTATGATCGATCCAAGCCGTTCATCCTCTTACCCACGGTATTTTAGCCGTTGGGTAGAAGTTTGGAGCTGATCCAATCACCTGGTGGGCCATAGCGTCAAAGGTCGCACCCTTACCATTCAAACATCATTTTCTTAATTTATTTCACTTCCAAGCATCAAAAAAATTCAAACTCTGGACTCATTGGAACGGCCTCGAGCCACTGATCGCAATGGCCGGGTCGAATTTCGACGCAGCGGGCCCCACGTGCAAAAATCCCCAAAAAATGTCTTTTCTCCAAAAATTGCAAGAGGCAAGGCCTCTTGCTTCTGACAACAACTGCACCCAGCAACGTGCTGGCGTGCAGGCGGGCGGGCGTCCAGCGACCGACCCACGGCCTCCAGCCGTGGGCCCCACCGGATGTTTATTTGCAATCTAAACCGTCCATGGGGTGGGTCCCATCCTTAGGTGGGCCCCCTCCAAATCTCGGACCAATCCAAAACTCAGGTGGTCCACACCACTTGAATTAGTGGATGTAAAAGTCTACCATTGAAATTTTGTTTGGGGCCCACAGAAGCATTGGATCAAGCTGAAATTTTTATTTTCCCTCCACCTAGGTCCGAGAGGCCTTATGAATGGCTCAGATGGCATTTGGGCATCAGGGTGGGCCACATCCGTGGATCCCACCATTAATGTATGTGTTTTAACACACCGTCCACAGCCGTGGACGGTGGACTCCCACCATGATATATGTGTTATACTCCACCGTCCAACGGACGGTGGGGCCCCCTTGTGATGTATGTGCCCTATTCGCACTGTCCACTGGACAGTGGGACCCACTATGATGCATGTGATGCATCCGAACCGTCCATCCATTTGAACTGTTTAAGGCCTTTGGGTTAAGCCCATTTGGACTGTAAAAGGGCTATGGGTTAGGCCTATTGATTTATAAAATGCTTATGGGCTAGGCCCATTGGATTCATTTTCGGCCTAGAGCTTAGGCCCATTTGATGTGTTGCAAGTCCATGGGACTAGGCCCATTTGATGTACTTCAAGGCCCATGTAATTGGACCCTTGTGTTGAAATTTAAAGCCCATGGAAGTAGGCCATTTGACATATTGTACGGCCCATGGGACTAAACCCATTTGATTATAAAAGGGTCTATGGGATTAGGCCCACTCTGATTTGCATGCAAGCTCATGGATTAGGCCTATTTGAATTGTTTAAGGCCTAGGGATTTAGGCTCATTCGACTCATGTAAGGCCTCTGGCTTGAGGCCCATTTGATATACATTTGGGGCCCAATTGGTGTGGCCCATTGGTCACAAATTAGACTCATGAGACTAAGCTCATTTGATGCAAGCCTAGGCCCACGGGTTGACCCATTGCAATGCACATAAGGCCCATTGGTGTGGCCCATTTATGTGGCCCATCTGATGAATAAAAGGCTCATAGGATATGGCCATTGATATATATATGAAAAGCCCAATGGGGTGAATCTAAGGTCCATTGCAATGTGTAATCCCATACCGATTTTGTAGCGATGTTTAAGAAAATCGTGCCTTGGGAGCAATGTTGGTTTGACGTCCACATTGCGAGTGTAATGCTGGTTGGATGTCCACATTACGACTCTCCTAAGGGCTCATTACTGGGCCGTACTTATCGTGTATAGGCCGTCCAGGTCCATCTGCATTGTAAGATAGTTCATTTTATTATAACATGTTTAGTACAGTTTCATGACTCATGATCATATGCATCATATGTATGCTTGACGTGAGGATTGCCTGATCATAGCATTTGCCTTCGGGCAGGTTGTTTATGGGCTCCTGGTTAGGCAGTATTGCCCTGCATGAGCGCACGATATGCGCATGAATTGTTGCATGACTGGATAGCGTAAATCATGCATTTCGCATTTGTATGACATGGTTATTGTACGCCCTAGCGACATCAGGGCCGTAACCTCCACAGATACATCATGGTTGGCAGGATTGGATATCGAAAATCATGTTCTACATGGGGTACTATAGATATCCCTGGGTGAAAGTCCCTAAACCCTTATGATACCAAGAGGTTGCTCCAACGTCTAGACCGAGTAGGTAGATGAGCGTTGAGTGCCGATTACCAGACGGTTACGCTCTTCACTGTGTCGTGTTCGGTTGGAAGGGGGTGCGGCCTTACCCGCCCGAGAGTAGGGGCAATGCTAGGCTGAGTTTGACCAGCTCGAGGAATGGGTCCGCTATCGACGAGTCGTGCCCGATATTGGCAGACGGATAGTGAGGTCTTTTCCACTTACCTTATTCCGCGCAATGTGACGGCAATCTGGTTTAGAGTGTACTAGACCCCGGTGATATTTCACATTTTGAGCTGTATTGATGTATGGACATAGATGAGGATCTGTATGCTTGAGTTGCATTGCACATCGCATGGCCTTGGGATGGCCGATACCATTCATGTCTTGCATCGCATAAGCCTTGGTACGACTCATGATATTATGGTTTCATCTGCATATTCCGCATTACTCTGACATTGCATGTTCATATTCTACCTTGCGCACACACTTTCACCACCCTCTAAGCTTTCTGTAAGCTTATACACGACCGTTGCATGCAGGTGACATTGGATCGCAGCAGCGCTGAGGCAGGAGCACGTTGCTGAGCATTTTGGAGTTTTTGTGCTTTACCATTGTATTTCCCTTTATGCTCATTGTACTTGTAAAGTTTTTAATCATAGTGAAAATGTGATGGAGTTCTTGGTTGTTGTTTGTGGGTTATGCCTTTGGTTATGCTTATTATGAATCAAACTAATATTTAAAATCCTCCTCGTAGCATCCCAGGATCGGAACCTGGCGAATGGGAACTAGGAACCGAGAATGGGGTTCTACGGAGGCTGTCAGCGCCAGATTCGGTGATCGAAAATTTTGTGAGCCCGGTTTCCGAGTTTGGGGCGTGACAGTACCCCAGAAACACACACTTACTGATCTTCATGTCGAGCTTGAACCTCTCGTCCTTTGGTAAGTGAACGGATGCCCTGCATCCAAATACCCTGAGATGACTATACGATGGATCCTGTCCAGTCCACACCTTCTCAGGTACTTCTCCATTCAATGGGAATGATGGAGACCTGTTTATCAGATACACCGCCGTGTGCATTGCTTCTCCCCAGAACGTCTTGGGCAACTTCGCATGAGATATCATGCATCTGATTCTCTCAACAATGGTGCGATTCATTCGCTCAGCTACACCATTATGCTGGGGGGTCTTGGGAACCGTCTGTTCATGCCATATACCCAGGGACTTGCAATACTCATGAAAGTCATCGATGTATTCACCACCATTATCAATGCGGATGCACTTCAATGATCTACCTGTCTCTCTCTCGACCATAGCATGAAACAACTTAAACACACTAAGGACCTCGTCCTTAGATTTCAAAGCATAAGCCCAAACCCTCCTAGATGCATCATCTATAAAAGTAAAAAAATACAATGCCCCACCCAAGATTTTTGTCCTCATAGGACCATACACATCAGAATAAATCAAATCTAATGCATGTACTTTATTAACATGAGAAGCAGTTTTAACAAATAAAACTCTATGTTGTTTCCCTGATAAACAATTAAGACAAGTTTTGAAAGGTGTATCTATCACGTCTGGAAGGAGCCGCTTCATCGGTAGTAGCTGAAGCCCTTTTTCACTCATGTGGCCTAGACGCCTGTGTCACATGTCAATAGTTGAATCTTCCACTGCGTTCAATCCACCCTTGTATACACTGACACTTGCCTTGTATAGGGTGCAACACCTCTTTCCTCTGGCTGCGATCAACGAACTCTTGATGAGCTTGCAGCGCCCACCAACAAATCGGCTTGTATAGCCATCATCATCCAACCTTCCCGTCAACATCAAGTTGAGGCGAAGGTCTGGGATATGCCTCACATCCCTGAGAACCAATGTGCAGCCCACATCAGTCTTCACACAAATATCACCGACCCTTACGATCTTCGATATGCCAGAATTTCTCATCTTCACGGTCCCATAGTCACCTGACTTGTAGCTTGTGAGGAAGTCCCTGCGTGGAGTCGCGTGAAAAGAAGCCCCCGAGTCTATCACCCAGTCGGTGTCCTGACTCATAGCTGTAAGATATACATCGTGATCTGCTGAAAGAATAACAAGAATGTCGTCATCTAAAGCCACCAAAGTAGAATCAGATTCATGTTCCTTCTCCTTTCTTTTTCCTTTCTTGTCGTTTTTAACCTTACAACATTCATGCTTATAGTGGCCCTTCTTGCCACAATTCCAGTATTCAACATCTTTTCTGTTACTCGACTTGCCTCTTGATTTATATCGAGGCTTCTCACCCTTTCTGTTCTTTCCTCTCCCCCGTTTCTGTGTCAAAATGTGTCTCTTGTTGAGTAGACCCTTGAGACTTTCTCCTTGTCTCTTCATTGAAGAGACAGCTAGTAACCTGTTCCATGGATATCTTTCCGTCTGGCGCGAAGTTACTTAAAGACACCACCAATGACTCTCAACTGTTATGCAACAAACTAAGTAATAGTAAAGCCTGCAATTCATCATCCAGGACCATCTTCATAGAAGAGAGTTGGTTCACTATATTGCTGACCTCATTCATGTGCTCGGCCATAGAACCACCATCCTTGAACTTAAGATTCACAAGTCGCCTTATTAGAAAATTTTTATTACCGGCAGTCTTCCACTCATACAGCCCTTGTAGTTTCAGTCATAGGCTAGTGGCTGAGGTTTACGTAGACACATGGTGAAATACAGAATCATTCAGCCATTGTCTAATAAACCTCACCGCCTTCCGGTCCAACTTCTTCCAATATTCATCAGTCATATCTTTGGATTTTGCTGATATGCCTAAAATTGGAGAATATAGATCCTTGCAATAAAGCAAATCCTCCATCTTAGCCTTCCATATGGTCTAGTTAGAACCATTGAGGCTGATCATCCTTAATGAGCCACTTTTAATAATTTCAAACCGATCTTACCCGTTCAATGAACTTAGCGCTCTAATACCACTTTGTTGGGGGCCTTGCACAAAACCTTAGGATCTAGTCCTCCAGAACAAACCAGAATTATGAAATAACAATGCAATGAAATAAATCAAAGCAACAATCACATATTACACAAGAGATTTTTACGTGAAAAACCCTCAAAGAGGTAAAAACCACGTCCAGATCAACAATCCACTATGAAGTAGAACGTTACAACCTTCGTCACTCACGCAGGAGCGGATAAACAATAAGAGAATAAAAGAAAACAGAAGGATCTCACCGATCATGAGGACGTAAAAGCGCTGAGACGACGGCTCCCTTTCACAAGCTTCCTCTCTCTCTTTTCTCTCTCTCTCTCTCACCCTTGATAATCCTCTTGTGTTTTTCTCATACCCTAGAAAAACCCTAGAGATCCCTTTTTATAGTTTTAGAAAAAATTTTTCCACATCCCAGTTGCGAAAGGACTCAGATCCGTAAAATCGCGAAACGAATCTACGTAGCTTTGACTAGTCGTAGCTCTCCTTCGACCAGTCGTAGACCTTGGAGAAAAAAATAGCACAAACAAAAAAAAAAAAATCAGCACAAACTCGCTGGACTTTGAGTCGTGCTAAGGCTCGAACCTACGACCGGTCGAAGACCTCCTACGACCGGTCGAGCAACACGGTGAATTAGTTCGATTTTTCACCCGTTGCTTCATCTCTCCTCTGATCTGAGGAGAAAAATCTCATCAATAATAACCATCTTTTTCAGGCTCTTTACTCTTACCCGAGTGGCAGACTCCTGGGAGTTTCAACAAAGGGTTAGGGTTCAAGTACCCACCAGTGATGAAATCCCAAGGTGTGCGTGTGCGGGGTATCTCGCCTAGATGGAGGTTGCTGTCTTGATACAGTAGGATTTAATTGGGCGGTTAGCTGATATTAAAGATGAATCTGAGGCTCACACGAAGTACATTCGTAAGCCATTCAACCTAGATTATTTCTGACAATGGCCGGCATATAATCAAATCAAATCTTGCCATGTTAAGAGTGGACGAAGCTTTGCCAAGGAAGGTAATACCTAATTGGCATATGTCAAAGAATGATATTTTACCTCAAGTGAAGTTATTACTTGGTCTGCAAGCTGCCGTCAATGATGGCTCTGTTAGACAAGCATGGGATCTACCCAACAACTTTCTATAGGACTTGGATTCAATAATGAACCCCCTAATATCAATGCAAGCATTGGTGGCCATCGTGGGCCCCACTATTATTTATGTGTTTTATCCCTGCTGTCCATTTATTTGTAAGTTCATTTTAGTGCATGAGTCTTAAAATGAGGTAGATCCACATTTCAAGCATACCACTCTACATGATAGAATGGTGAATAGTGATTGGACACCCATCATTATAAACATCCTGAGGCCCATTATAATGTTTTTTTGTCATCCAAGTTGTCTAAATGTTCACACACACCCACACACATATATATAATAATAGGAAAACATCTTGATCCAACACTTTTATTGCAAGCCGCCAAAGAAGTTTTTAAGAGCGGGTGTTCACTTAAACTACTTTATCATGATGTGGCCCACTTGAGATCTGGGCATGCCTCATTTTTTTGGCTCTTCCTTTAAAATGAGGTAGCGAAATGGATAAATAATATTGATAAAATACATGCACTAATGAGTATCGATGGAGGAATCGTTATTGGATTCATTAGTTTCAATCATTAATCATGAGGCAATGGCCTATTATCCAATCAAATCTCAAAAAATCAATTAAAATATAACATATACAACCCAGTCGCATCATTTGTTCTACTTGAGCATTTCCACGGGGTTTTGTCAAAGCTTCTGGGCCCCACAAACTGTACATGTAGGACCCAGCTACTGATATTCCAAATTGTTACACTGGTGGGCCCCATGATGACCAGTAGATACTTCCGAAATCTTGTGAGCAGGTTACGGTACACTTCCCCACTTTCTGCGTTTGTACAGGAAAATGTGTTGGCCTTCCAATGCGGACATTTCGTACCCATGCATGCATGTCATACATTCACCTTACATCCAACGGTCTAAATCATGGACCTCACTTTTATATGATTTCTTGCCAAAACTATTGGACGGCTGAAAGAGAACATCCAATGGTGGGCACTCAGAAAGTATATGAATAAGATCTAACTAATGTCAATATACCTAATATACAGTGGGTCCCATTATTTGGACGGTTTATATTTCAGTAGCTTTATGGCAATGGTTCAATGGAGGCTTGCATGTGTATGGTTCTCGTTCTTTACCCGCCGGTATAATGCTCGTGCAATGACCGGATGCTTTTTAATACTCCTGCAGCTTGTGATGGTTCATACACAGGCACTCATATATTGTACACATGGCATGGATTTCACTTAAATCACCGTCCAAATTGTGGGCCAGAATTATATGGTCCATAGCCAAGGAACTACTCCAAATTTTCCTATTAGTGGACAATAAATGTACAGTTAAAATGATAAAAAATAAAAAGTAAAAATCAATCGTCCAAATTCAAGAAACAGATATCCAAAGGTTAGGATCATTCAATAAATCTGTTTTTTTTTTTGTGGTTATTATAATGACACGTGTACGATCTCCAAATGAAGGCGTAAAAAGGATGAATTGTGCCGATTATCAAATATCTTTCCTTTTTGGAAATGCAAGATGACAATGTTCCATTCTGTAACACGAGCATATGAGTGACATGCGCACATGCTACGTATAAGATGCTCATCCTCGCACCGTTGCCGTCGATTTCTCCTACCATGACAACGACGGTTCATGGGATGTGGGTGAATGGTGGGCCTTGGACCAGCTAGAAATTGGATGGATATTCACAGGAGTTGTATTTTGAATAATATTCCCATCACTTGCACCCAATGAAACATGCGTGTGTGCAGGATCCGGGCCATACATCTGGTGGGCCCCACTTTGTATGCCCAGCCGCACGAGAATCTGGCCAGTTTGGTCGCTGAGTGGACGGCATGTGTATGGTGAAATGGACCATTAGAAGAATAAAGCAACATTTGAGTCCACACGCGGCGTGCTCGGTGGCTGGATGGATCTGATATTTGGGCCATGATGCATGGTGGGCCCACCTGATGAACGGGTTGATCTAGTACACAATCTCTCATTTGCGTGTGGCTCACGTGAAGAAGGGAATCTATATAGCGTAAAACAAAATCACAATTAGTTGTCATTTTCACGGCCACGATTACCTGATTGATGTGATTTTTTTCTGAACTCCCTTTATGTGGTTGAACAGTCAATAAATCCGCACCATCCATCTAGCAGTTTGTACGGTGGATCTCCCGCAATACAAAAACCACACATTCCACTGGAAGAAGTCCAAAAGATTGGTGGCCAGGATATTCCAATCTGCGAGAATTTCTGCCCATGGGCCCACCCAAGGTGGGATGAAAAAAGGCAATGGTGTGGATTACCGAAGCGCGGGCCCCACTTGTCAGAATTAAGGGGAGAAGTTGACAGGCCCGAAAGGTCTGAGGGGCCGAGCATATAGAAAAGATATTACGTGGTCGAGACCTAGCACGTTTCGAGACCTACTTTCGCCCATGAATGTGGACCATTGGCCGTGTTCTCTCTCCTGCCTAAATACGGCAACATGCTGCCCACATGGAAGGGTGGGGTGGACACCTACCATTTTTGGAACGTTGTACACTTGGACGTGATGGGGCCCACCCCTTTTGCTTTCCAAGAAAGAGATATTAAAATGCTCCGGCTGTGTAGTGTTGTGTTTCACTTTTCATTTTGAAATAAAGTAGGCCCATCTTTGACTAATCCAAACCGTTGATATCTTGGTGTTGGTACGATGTGAGCTTGGAAGGTTAGAAACTTCCGTCTCAATCTCACACGCAAAGGGCAACACCTCTCTCTGAGGTTAGAAACTTCCTCTCTCTCTCTCTCTCTCTCTCTCTCTCTCTCTCTCTCTCTCTCTCTCTCTCTCTCTCTCTCTCTCTCTCTCTCTCTCTCTCTGTGCAATCTTTGGGTGCCCAATGATAATGGTCCTTGTCCCTCTTTCGTCATGTGGCAACATCAAGGTGGGCCCCCCACATGATGAATGCCCATATAAATGAGTGGGCCTTTTCCAATATAATTAATATAGAGCACCCATTTTCTAAAAGATTGATTTGGTGGTTAGATGGCCTAACTTTGAGTTTTGAGAATGACAGACAACAGGGGTGTTAATATCAGCCATTCATTTTCCTTGGCCATTGATAGAATTGTTAAGATCATCCAATCAAAGTGATTTTTTAGATGGATGGGAAATCGAAGGTGACTACAAATGATGGATCATGTAAATCAATGGTGGGATTTCTAGAATGATCAACATGAGCCATCCATTTTCCCTACCACTAGTCTGGTGGTTGAGATCATCTGATCAAAATGATTTTTGCCATATAAGAAATTGAAGTTGGGACCTAAATGATGAATGGCCCAAATCAATGATCAAACGATTTTCTAATGTGATTAATATAGGTCATCCATTTTCTCAACCATTGATGGGATAGCTGGGGGCTTCATATCAAAGTGATTTGTGAGAGGGATGAGCACTCAAAGGTGGGCCCTATATGATGGATGGTTCAAATCAATGATCGGACCATTTCTATTATGATTAATATGGGTGATCAATTTTCCCAACCACCAGACAGATGATTAGGATCATCTTATTGAAGTGATGGGAAATAAAAGGGAGGCCCCTTATCAATTGTAAGATAGTTTTAAATATGATACACATGGGCCATCCATTTTCTAAACACTAGTTGGATGGTTAGGATAATCCAAAGTGATATTTTATACTGATAGGCAATATATCAAAGGTGGGCTCCACGTGATTGATAGTATAGATTAATGGTCCCAATTTCCAATCTACTGAGACTAGCAAGCATCCAAACAATCCCTTAGATGAACTTCAGGCACACTTACAAACTAGACTTAGATATATTTAAATGAATGTGGTCTTAATTAACTTACAAAGCTTTGTATTCATCAAGAAAGCCAATGGAAGTTGTGTGGAGCTCACCATGGTGTACTCTATACATGAGTTTCACAAGCTCATGTGAGGACATGAGCTCAAAAGCAAAGTAGAGACAAAACTCAAAAGGGCCCAATTGTCAAAAACAATGGGATTGAACCCTCACCATTGAAAACTGCATGGGGCTGTACGAGTTTTGGATTAAGCTAGTACTTCAGTATTCAGTTATTCTAATCGTAATAATCTTATAAATGGATTGTTATTGCTTTAATAATCTTGCCCATGCATTTATATGATGTAGAAATTTAGTCAAACTTGACAAAATGAAATAATTGCATTAGTTAGATTCATATTACTTTAATAATCTTGGCCATGTATTCATGTGATATAGAAATTTACAAATTTTTCTTAATAGGCTTTAATGTTGGGCTCTTATTGAAAGTAAGATTTCACCACATATGGGCATCCAACCCAAGACCCAATACCTCGAGTTGAAACTCTTGAGAGTTTACCATTGAGGTAAGGACTTGAAATTAAGATGCAAGACCATATATTTTACTAGGTGTCAAATGGCTTTCCTTTTTGAAGTATTTTCAGATAATTCTTTTTATTTTTCGTATATATATGGTCAAAATTTTCATGTACTTACATTATCTGAAGTATTTTCAGATAATTCTTTTTATTTTTCGTATATATATGGTCAAAATTTTCATGTACCTACATTATCACAGAGTTATTAAGAAAATTACATTTTTACCCTTGTACTTTAGAGAAATTTACGAAATGAAATAATTTCATGTACCTTATAAAGAAAAGAGAAATGACATTTCAACCTTAAATCATGTGTTTTGTCGCGTGCAAGTTTCAAATTTGGACCTTGCCGCCACGCAGCACATAGAAGCAAGATCCAAATGGCTCATGATGTGGGCCCCACCATGTCACATCATCTAGATTGTGAGATGGTTGGTATTCAACTTCTCACACATGTCGAATTAGCACATGAATGTGAGATCTGAACTATTCATAACGCCTGCCCTAGCACTATAAGATGATTTATAATTTCAAATGGTACTCAATTGCTAACAACTGCCAAGTTGGCACATGCTCAAAACCTACCAAACATATAACAGAAGTATACATAAATATATAGCATTCATTTCTAATTCAAGGTGATACTTCCCAATACTTTTTTTTAATATGGTATATATGACATTTTCATCAATACAGTCGTCGATCCAATGATACCCGCAATGTGGCAAGTGAAAGATCGTGGCTTGATATAAATGGTGAGAAATGCAGAAAGATGGAGATGTAAATTATATGTTCTTTTATTGAGAATGAATGAATATAAATACAAAAGATACCATGTAAATATATGAAATAAAATACAGAAAAACCATTGGTCTGACGGTCCAAGTGATGTTGATGACCTAAGAATGGTCTCCTCTATAGAAAAAACCATGTCCTTTCTTATTTTTAGCTTGTAAGTGGAGTACAAAAAATAGAAATACATTCAAAAGAGTCATGAGCTTTGTGGCTAAGATCTTACCACGAGGGAGAATTTTAGGACATGGTTCATCCATGTTGAGACGCAATACACTAACGTTTTAAGATCACAGGACAATGGGCCTCACAAGAATCATTTAATTTTTTGTTTATCATGGTTGAGATCTTGGTTGTGAGTGGGGTCCACATCCTTAGGCGTGGCCCACTCTTAGCACAGTTCACACGACTACCTAGTCATTAAAAAATTTAAAAAAATTTATATTTTTCAGGAAGTGGATGTGTCCACTTTTTCTTCCGTAAATTAAATATTAAAAAAAGAGGCACGTATTTTCTACCTGCAGAAGTTAAAATATTAAAAAAGAGGCACGTATTTTCTACCTGCAGCATCTGTGCCCGCCGCTGCACGCAAGCTTCCAACATGTTGCTGACATGGCAGATATTATGTGTGGTTCTGGAAGTTCAGCACGGAGGACCTCTGGATGCTTCCGTCCTTTAACACTGAGGCTGGTTTAACCATCACATGGGCTATCCGCACTAAGGGGACTATTGGATGGTACCTTACTTTGGATAAGTTACTTCTGCGCTGAGTAGTTTATATATATATTTAGTTTCTATTTATCCATCACCCATAAATATATTTAGTATCTTACAGTTAAAAGTTAGAAAATTATATTTGATTTTTAATATTATTAGTAATTATCCCTCAAGTTTGTTTAATCCCCCTGACATTTTTCATAAATCATATGTAGCCAACCTTTGATGTGGAGCGTTGATTGCGTGACCTCACCTTTGATGTGGTTCATACATCATGCGGGGCCCACCTTGAATGTGG
Source organism: Magnolia kwangsiensis (assembly GCA_037074715.1). Classification (NCBI taxonomy): domain Eukaryota; kingdom Viridiplantae; phylum Streptophyta; class Magnoliopsida; order Magnoliales; family Magnoliaceae; genus Magnolia; species Magnolia kwangsiensis. The sequence goes on from CM073581.1 coordinate 108,765,671, forward strand.
GCCATTCATAATTAAGAGCCAAACTTTATGGGGGGCCTACCTTTGATGTTGATCATCCATCACGTAGGGCCCACCATCAATGTTATTGTCCATCATGTGGGCCGACCTTCAATATCCACAACCCATCATATGGAGCCAACCTTTGATATGGATTGTCCATCTTGTGGGCCCCACCTCTAATGTGGATTATCCATCATGCAAGTCTCACCTCGGATATGGGTTACTCATCATTATGACCGACCTTTGATGTGGACTATCCATCACGTGGGCCCTACATTGATGTGGATCATCCATCATGTGTGGCCCACCATTATTACTTGCCCATCATGTAGAGTGCACCTTTGATATGGATTGTCCATCATGTGGGCCGTCCATCATGCAAGCCCGCCTCGGATATAGGTAACTCATCATTAGGGCCAGCCTTTGATGTGGATTGTCCATTATGTGAGCCCTACCTTGATGTGGATCGTCCATCATGTGCGGCCCACCATTATTACTTGCTCAACACGCAAAGTGCACCTTTGATGTGGACTGCCCATGACATGAGCCTCACCTTCAATGTGGGTTGCCCATCATGCGGCGCTTGCGTTTGATGCAGGTCATTCATCATTAGGGGTCGACTTTTGATACGGATCATGTATCATGTGGGGCCACCTCAATATGGGCCATCCATCATGTTGGGCTAGCTTCAATGTCTATTAACCATCATATGGAGCTCATCTTTGATGTGGACCATTCATCGTGTAGGCCCCACCTTTGAAGTGGGTCATCCATCATATCAACAGCTTTGGATGTGGGCTATTTATTATTATAGGTCGACTTTTGGCGTGCATCATCAATTATGTTGTTCCGCATTAATATGGGCTCATCCATCACATGAGGCTCACCTTTGATGTGAACTGTCAATTGTACGAGCCCCACCTTGGACGTGGACAACCCATCATGTGGGCCTCCTTTTTACATTGACCATGAGAAAGAGACTTGCAAGCTAAGGGAAAAACACACACGAGTTTGATCCAAAACTTAGGTTGCCCCTCGAGAAGATTTGAATGGTGGGTGTTCATTCCCCATGTTTGTGATGGTGTGGTCTACCTGAGATTTATATCTGCTTTATTTTTGGGCTCATGCCTTAAAATGAGCTGGCAAAATGAATGAAAGGCATGGATGTACAACACAAATTTCAAGGCAGGTCTAGATGACGGCCTCACCGAACACATCATGTTCGGTGGACTAACCTCTCAGTTCCGCTCCTCTTGCAGATTGGTGGGTGAACCCACCTCCATGTGGGTCCACCGTGATGTTTTCTAAAAATCTACTCCATCCATCCATTTTACAATATTATGTTAGGAGGTGGGCCTAAAAATGAAGTAGTTCTAAAGCTTAAGTGGGCCACATTGAAGGAAACAATAGAGATTGAATGGCGACCATTGAAATATTATAAGGGCCCACTATGCTGCTTATATTCCATACAAAATGATCATAAGGTCATTCCCACACCCACAAGATAACATGACTATTTTGACGGTGGAGGTTCAATAACACTATTTCAAGTAGTGTGGTCCACTTGAGTGATAGACCTATCTCATATTTAGGCCCACAACCTGGAAAAGCCAACAAAAATAGTAGGCAGGGTTGATTTTTAAAAAGCACCGTGGCGGGATAATTCGGTTTTTTTAGCTCCTCCCAGAAATGTGGAAGGTTCAACAAACCATTTCAAGCTGCCTATTACGTAGTTTTGGATTTTTATTGTGTCTAGGCTCACCTATTAAAATCAGCTGTAAAAATTGGTTTGTGGTGTCAACGGTGACCATTCAATACCATTGTTATGAGTCATGCTACCCACTTAAGTATTGGATTTATGGTATATTTGAGCCCACCTCCTAAAATGAGATGAATAAGATAATTAACGGAGTAGATTTATCAAAAAAATTATAAGTGGATTTCCCAACATGGCTCATTCATTCATCATAATTAGAGGGCATTCCTCACCCTTATGTGGCTTCAGTTACATTTCATAAATTTAAAAGTAAAAAAATAATAATAATAATTTTTAAAACTATGCTATTTTATTTAACAAGCTATTTATTTAATCAAGTTAACTTAATTTTTAAAAAGTAGCTTATTAGCTTACATAGGTTAAAAAAAGCTACTTACTTAGTGGTATCTGAACGGACTATAAACATAGACTTTCTCCCAGGTCTATTTTCAATCAAGTGAGCCAATCTGAAGAGTCGGCCATCAAGGTACTTTGAAATTATATACGGTGGAGCTAGTCTGATGGATGGTTAGGGCCCATTTGGATACCACCTAATAAATTACCTTTTCTAGTAGATAACTTATTTGAGATAAGCAAATTTACTTTAAGATCAATCATAAGTTTCTTTTTTTTTAATAATAATAAAAAAAAGGTAAGTTAGAAAATGAGTTTTTTTAATTTGAAGATAGTTCAATGGGCCATTGTTAGTATTTGTAATTCTTTGTACACAACGGAGGATAAAAAAAAAAAAATGATAACGAAACGATCGGATTTATCGGGTTCAAGGCTTGACTTGAATAGTCAATTTCTCAAGACAGATTTGCTGCCCCTTTTCTGAAATTTTCAGCAAGTGCAAATGAAGGAAATCTGCAAATTGTCTTCAGGATACAATGAACTCTCAATCCGATTTTCAACACGAAAATTTGCACATTTAAGTGTTGAACAGATCTCTAGTTTAAACACTGATATGCCGTAAGACGTTCAGAAAAAATTCAGTAAGAGATTAGATCGAGAGTAATTGCTCAGAAGATGATATAATCTTAAGGATAAGAATTGCTTCATCTGGATTATAGCATCCAGGATTTATATCAATTGAAGGGTTATGGATTTCTTCCTGAAGAGGTGCTAAAGAGACTCTTCAAGAAATCCACACCCATTCACAGCAAATAATTGCCTTCCATGAAAGGACATGACCTTTTGTCCTATGACAGTTATTTCTGTACCCATTCAGACAGAAGCAGTTATCCAACAGGAAAAACTGTATCCACATAAGCGACACATGGCATAGGTGCCACATGTACAATCATGTCATAATTACTCTTAATCAACAAAAGATAATAAATCATCAGGGTTCAATTCCATGACCCAAAAAATTTGAACCATGTGCCAAAAAGACTAAGTTCTTTTAGCTCCTTGCGACGATGCGAACGTGCGAAGTGCTAAGTGCGCCTAATAAAGCGTCAAAAAGCGCCCAAGCAGCCCTACAGCCCACGCCACGCGCGCGCGTGCGCGGACGGTGCTTCGCACCGTCCTCGAGGAGATTTGAACCCTGGTTGCATAAGCAAAAACCCCTCCTCTCTTACCGACAGGCTATTCATACTATTTATGGAAAGTTTTAAATAATTAATATATTTATTTACTTTCTAAAAATAACTTTATTTTTGAAATTTATTTTTATTCTAAAAAACACAACAGCCATTTGGTAATAGCAAAGTTCAGCTGTAATCAATCTTGTCTATGCGTTTGTTAGGTAATGGATCTCAAAACATACTAAAAAAAAAGAAAAAGAGAGAGATAAATGCATCATGTTTTACTATAAAAGAAGCTTCTCTTACTTCTACAAATGTTTGGTTTCTTTTTTATTTCAATTATAAATTATAATTTTACTCAATTGTTATACACATGTGCCGACATCTTCTACTGTGGTCTAAGTACTGCCATGAATCTTTAAATGCTATAAAATTTACCATGTCTAACCTAAAAGTGACCTTTTTGTGCTGCATATGTGGTACATACATCTCAAGTTTCCTGCACATGCTACATGTGTCTTCGTACATTTTTAAGCACTTAAATATGCCATATATGCCCCTACATTTTTAGAACCATATTGTTTCCCACATGCCATGCATAATATTACTTATCTAGTTTAGTTTATATGACTGATCTCAAGTAGAACTGAATAACTTAATTGTATTTGAATTTTACTCACTTCCAAACTAATGTGACTTGCTCATAATCTTGGGCCATAGGAACCTCTACAACCCTAAGCCTTCTGAGGTCCACCATGATGCTATGTTATATCCACTCTTATCTATTTATTTCACCAACTCATTTGGTATGTGACTCATATGAAACGTAAGTGGGACACACCAAAAGAAATAGTGGGGTTGAGCGCCACCCACCATTTAAACCCCCTTGAAGTACAGGAGTATTGGATGATGCTGATATTTTTATTTTTCCTTTGTCTAAGTAGGAATCGCCTTATTTATGTGGATGGGGATTAAACTCCCCATTGTGCCCTAGAAAGGTTTTCAATGATGAATGGACATTTGTATACCTACTCTCTTCTATCTTGAAGTGTGGCTCACTTGAGTTTTAGGTCTTTCTCATGTCTACTCATGTCTTAAAATTAGTTAGTAAAATGGATTAAAAAGGTTGAAATAACAATGACACAATGATGAGCTACATAGAGCGTTGGGTTACCATGGATTCTAGTTTATTGCAATAAGGGCCGGTTTGGGAGTGCAGAATTGAACCCGTGGATTTGAATTCCTCCTAATGTCTTTGACACCCTAGATTCATAATCAACTTTAATCTAAAAGTAATTACACAAAATATATTAACAAGCTTTCAATTTAATTACTAAATCAACTTTAATATCTCTAATTAGTGAACGTATGTAATGTTTAGCACAATAATTATAATAAGCCCTATGAAATATATATTTTACCTGAAAATGATGCAATTTTAAGTCTCAATGAGCCACAAGCCCAAGATCATGTTTAAGTGACTGACTAATAATTTTTAACCATTGATTTACTTGATCCATGTTTGGACAACGCTGATCATAGTATTAAAGTAGTTATAATGGTGCAATTGATATTTTATTTATTTTGGTATACCATTAGTGGTTTATGTGTCTAATAAATTAATAACCTAATAACACACATGTTACACATACAACTTTTGGAAAGATTTTATGCTTCACGTTGGATTTCAAACCCCTTGTTTTGACGTTTACACTTAGATGAGGCCTTGTTTACCTAGGCTCAATCCTATTTTAGGAGCCTCCACGACACCTATTTTAGGAGCTTGTGGGGTCACTATACTGTATATGTAAAATACACTCAGTACATGAATTTCTTGAACCTCAGGGACAACGGGGGCGGGTATTCCAACCATTGGTTAGTGTGTGGAGCCACCATCGTTTGCTTTGTTTCATCAAACCAATGTCACGGTAAGTTTTCCACCGTCGCCCTTCAATTACCGCTATTTCTTGTGGTGTGGTCCACCTGAGACATGGATCTGTTTGGGTTTTGTGCTCGTTCCCTGAGGCCCTACAGCCAGGGTCCCATCCACCTCTGTGGATCCGGGGTCTCACCTAATCTGATCCGAGGTTCAGTATGCAATAGGCGTCTGGCCATAGTCTTTACTTGGCTAGTATTCTGTATGTACGGTACAAATGACGGTTGTCACATGATGTACGGAACCGATTTTCATATGAAACATCCTGGACCCACTTAGCTTTGCGTAGCAGCTGCGTTAACGAGCGCGGATTCAGACGGATCGAGAGCTTACCCAGTTCTGTTAGGCTTCTTCAGTGGGGCCCACCCATATATATATATATATATATATATATATATATATATATATATATATATATATATATATATATATATATCCACGCCGTCCATATGATTTAACAGATCATTTTAGAAAATTAACCTAAAACCGAAGCAGATAAAAATTTTAGTTTAACCACACTAAAGGAAAGAGTGAACATGGAATGCCCACCACTAAAACCTTCCTAAGGTTCACACTAATGTTTAAGTACCATCAAACCTTTTGATAATGTCACATATACTTGGATGAAGGGAAAAGAATAAATATCATCTTGATCCAGAGCTTTTATAGTCCACAAAAACTTTTTAATAGCCAATATCCACCGTTTCCTGTGGTGTGGTCTACCTAAGATTTATTTATAATTAATTTTCCTCTTAATGAACTAAAATTTACTGGAAAAACGGATGGACGGAATGGATATACAAAAAAAATACATCTATGTGGACCCCACGTAAAAGACCTGATGGAACTCCGTGAGGTCACGACTTCACGGAACTCCTATAACCCGCTTAAAAAGGCCGGCTTGTAGACTGGTGAAGCCCACCTCTCTCTGCCTCTCTCTCTCTCCAACTTTGTTGAGTATTTCTTATAGTGATCGAAGCCAAACAATCTCCGTTTGAAATAAATCGCAATTTGGGGTTGATATAAACCGTTCTGTTGAGGATAGAAAGTTTCTATTTTTAGTAAATTACCTGAAAAACGAGCCTTTCTTCATTGGAGCGTACACCTGATATTTCTTTCATTGCCTATTTTTGGGACTCTGTTCGTTGATTTCAGTTCAAAAACCATTCATCAGATCCAACCATCTCAAAGTTCTCGAGGTTCTCTCTCTCTCTGTGGGTGTATAATGATTTTTTAATGATATTTTTTGCTGATTTCATTGATGGGTTTTGTTTGAATGATTCATTTAAGACATGGGTCTTGAGTAAATCTCAAAAAAAAAAAAAAAATGGTCTTTTATGAGAAGAAGCTCGATTTTTGCTATTTTATTTGATGGGTTTTTTTTTTTTTTCCTTTTTTCTTCTCTCTTTTCACATTGACAAAATTTTCTCTCTCTTTGTATGAGATCTGGTCATTTTATATCTCTCATGTTTCCTTTTATTACGTTGATTTTTCAGGTTATAAATGTTGAATGTTCTCTCTCTAGGATTTTAATTTTTTTTCATGGTTTAAAATTAATATTTTATATGAGATTTTGGTAGAAATATTTGATATTTGATTTGGGTTTTTAATCTTTCTTCATGCTTTTATATGTTGATGTTTAGGTTAGAGGCTTGATTTGGGAAGCAGTAATTTTTCCATGGTGAGGTTTTATTTTGTTTGTCTGACTGCATTTCATTCCGATTCTGGTTCAAAGAGTAATCTTGGAATCAAAATCCGATTCTTTTTTCGAGTCTTGATCGATCGGTTCCTTTTCTTTTTGGGCATTTTGTAATCAGGGAGAAGCGCATGAATTCTCTGTTGACGGGCTTCCAGAAGTTTCCCCTGTTGAGATCGATTCAGAATCCGGCACCTGCCAAACAGTTACCATCCTCGGTGAAAAGACAGTGAGTAAACCTGATAGATTGCTGCGATTTTCAATCTTCTTGTTCTTCTTTCATTGTTGGTATATGGATCATCCATACATCATCTTCCTATCGGTGGCCGTGATTATGTTCAGTATGTAATCGGGGGATCTAATGATGGAGATGCATTGTCGATCAGTGTCCAGATTTTCAATAAGGCGACAGGAAAATGGTGAGATCGGTAATCACTGCCTTGCATTGCTGCATTTTGGTTTCGATCTAGAATTGGATTTTTATTCATGGTGGAATTGGCAGGACGGTTCCAACTGTGTTGGGCACAAAACCTGTGATTTGTGAAGGCCACTCTGCCGTTCTTCTAAATAATGACAGAATACTGATTGTTAAGAGGGATTCTGCACCAGATGACTGTATCTGGTTTCTCGAGGTTTGAACTCTTGCAAACTGCTTTGTGGATACTGTATATGATTTTCAATATGCAATGCTGGAAGTGTTGTAGCAGTATGGAGTGATGGTCTTTTTTCCTTTTTTTTATTTAGTTGATTGTTAGGAGTATTGCATAGCCCCTGGAAGTCCTACCACTCCCATCAGAGCCATGGTTTTGTATTGTAATAACCAGTGAGAAATTTGCATAGGATCTACGCATGAGGCTGTGTTTGGATGTGTGATTGATTTGGATTGTGATAACTGAATTTGATTAATAGAAATGGCTGAAATGGGGCTAGGCCACTCCATTCAGAGTGGGGGAATTGCTATTACCATCACTTGAAGCTCAACTTGAAATACGTGAATGGTGATTAGGTGTTTGATTGTTGTTATGAATAAGAAAGGTGCCATTCCCCACTGGGGTGGTCATTTCAACTATGATGTAGTGAATGAATCGCAATTCAGTTCATTTAAACATCTAAAGTTCAAATCATGCCTTGATATGATGGGGATAAATGTTATTAGAAGGAATGGTTCTGAATATTGGTATTGGGGAGTGTATTTGCCTGGCTGAAAATGATATGCCATATCGGTCCTTTTCAGTCGATTTTTTTCTAATAGCGAAAGAATTAAGAAAAATATCAGGAAAAAAAGGGAAATTTTGAGATATTTAAGAATCTTTCTTTTGGACATGTATAAAATGGTGTATCATACCACTGTTTGATAAGAATGTTGTCTTTCAGTTTGACCTGTTGAAAGTCAACTAAATTTGCACTAGCTAAACAAAAAGCAGCATGATTTGGTGAATTAGGGCCCATTGACATTGAAATAAAAAACTTGAAAACATGAAAAAGTGAAGCTTTACCCCTTCCAATTTTTCCCTTAATGGTCCATTCTGCTTTGATTTGTCAAATCCCGCTCAAATATTTTGTTTTCCATCCCCAAAATAGGTATGGATCTAGTTTAAAATCGCTTTCAAAGCTTCTCCATGGTTGAAATGAAAAAAGAAGAAAATCTTTCAAAAAAAAATGAAATGAAAAGGGAAGAGGAAAAATGAGTAAAAATTTGAAAACAGTTGAAAATTGGGCCTTTATGGGCATATTGGTACACTCCGTATAGCTGATATGGTCCGATATGACCCTTTTTTTTGGGTCAGCTGATTCGGCCCTGTATCTGGTCTCATATCAGACTGATATAGATACAATATGACCATATCAAACTATGTACATGGAGGCCTGCAGAGAATTCTCAATCCAATAGTTCTAGATTGATTTCATTGAAGAATTTGATCTGATTTTCCTTCTTCTTCTTTTTGTGCTTACCTTTTTCCTTTTGTATGTGTGTAAAACCACCTCTTATACTTTTTTGTGGTTGGTGGTAGGTGGACACCCCATTTATAAAAGAGCAGAAGAAGATAATAGATACCAAGATTGTTGCATGGAGTAAGGGGGTGATTGGCGATTGTCCTAAGCCGATAATTATTAGTGGTCCATCTGGAGTAGGTAAAGGCACGCTAATATCCAAACTCATGGATGAGTTTCCATCTGCATTTGGCTTTTCCGTGAGTCACACAACCCGAGCTCCAAGGGAGAAGGAGAAGGATGGGGTTCACTATCATTTCACTGATCGAAGTGTAATGGAAAGTGACATTCGCAATGGGAAGTTCCTTGAATTCGCTCATGTTCATGGAAACCTCTATGGAACAAGTATCGAAGCTGTTGAGACAGTAACGGATTCAGGAAAGGTAAGACTGTCATCCTCTTCTATAGTATTTCTTTTGTATTGTCGTTGGTGTTGAATTGCATTAATTGAATGGTTGAGCTGCCCCCACCCCATTGATAACGAGGGACTAGCTGCCAAATGGAAATTTTGTTTCTTTCAACTTTCAAGTAATTTGGGCTGGTGTGAATCATCGGCAAAAACCATCCCTACTCTGTCTCTCTTTCTTTCTTTTCTTTCCATCGATAACAATTATCCCAGTTCAGTTCTGCCAAGTTATTGATAATGTCTCCTTTCTTCCAACACGTCCCCGGAAAATGAGCTTATTCCGTTTAGCATGAAAACAAGCTGGCTAGGCACTGATCTTCCACCAGCCCACCCACATGCCAATTTGTCACATGTCGGAGTAATTCTGACCATCCCTTATGTGGATCAGGGTGGGGCAATCCTTGGACTCAAAAATCAGGCCCATCCACTCATCAGGTGGAGCCATAAAACTTCTCAAATCTGAATGTGTGGAGGACATTACACTGATTCATGACATGAGCTGACACACCTGTGGGCATTGTTAGCACCTGTCAGTTCTAAAATGTGGTTCAATGATTTTTCTCTTGTCATCTAAATGAGCCATTAGCATTGGGTCATCAATGTGAATCAAAATTATCCCAATTCCTTTTGCCATTTCTGCTACATTTAATCAAATTATAATTATTTTGTCCAAATGAGCATTGTAATTCTCCCCTTAAGCCTTTGGTCTTTTGCTTTGCATATATAATAATTCAAATTGGTGAATTGGTAATCTCCCAGTTATATTCGCATTTGATACATTTTATTTCAATGTGTTTTTTTTCTTCTTCTTCTTCTTCTTCTTCTTCTTCTTCTTCTTCATTCATCTATAGAGGTGCATTCTCGACATTGATGTTCAAGGTGCAAGATCTGTGAAGGCTAGCTCTCTCGAAGTAGTATCTATCTTTATCTGTCCACCATCATTTGAAGAGCTCGAGAAGCGCCTTCGTGCACGGTAAGTTTTGTTTGTTACTCACCACTCTTCCTTCGAATGCTAGAATTATATCAGGATGCGGTTGTGACTGTACGCAGGGGAACTGAAACAGAGGAACAGGTCCAAAAACGTTTGAGAAATGCAAGAGCGGAGCTTGAGCAAGGGAAGACTTCAGGGCTTTTTGATCATATCTTGGAAAACGATGATCTTGAAACATCCTATAAAAATCTCAAGGTGCATATGCTTATTCACATGAATCAATTTTCTTTTTTTTCTTTTTTTCTCAACCCTGTTGAGAGATTTTGAATTCTGAATATCGGTCTGATGCGAGTACTTTAATGTAGAAAATCTTGAGCCTCGATGGGAGCACTGAGCCTGCATATCAAGCATGTAAAGTTCCTTGCCATTTTTTTATGGTGCATTTGCTTACACCAAATATCATGATATTTCATTATATTTGGTGTGCAACCAAATACACCTTTAGTTCATTTGTTCTCTTTGGAATTGAACTGCTAAAAACTAAATATCTATCCAGCTATGAAGAAAATCGAACCTCCAGTGGGTCATTCAGTTTCAGAAACGGATCAAAAGGTTCTGATACACTGTGGAACTACTGAGCTCGGAAAACCTTCAAGTGGCTTGTAAGTCCTCATATTCTGATTTAGGCTGTGTTTGGATGTTCAATTCAATTGAATTGCAATTACAATTCAATAAGGAGTAAATAACCAAAGTGGGGGTTGAGGCAAACTTTTCTGATAGTGAAGGGGCTAGGCCCCAAATTGCAATTAGACTCGAAATGCTATAATTAAAGTATCACAACTTTGGGCATCTCCCATAATGAACCGAACTAATTGCAATTCAAGACAATTGATCACTCAAAGTTACACACACATACACTCACGCGCACACAAGCGCGTGCACACACACGCATATAATTGTACATAATTACCTGCCTAGTGCTTATATGTATTATGCCTTTTGCCTGACTTAGCAGATTCATGCTCGATGTATCTTCACTCAAAGGGGGTGCACCGGGCCGGACAAGAGGGTTAAACATGTATGCCATCGATCCATTTGCAGACGGTCTAAATGGGATAAAAAAACTCCAAAACTCCACGTATTGAGCCATTCGGCAAAGAGCTACACACTAATACTAACTCATCTCTGTTTTTGGATTAACTTCGGAGGGGGAACGGATAGTTATATTAGGTTGATGGATGTGATGGATGATGTTGAATCATACTAGCGAACCAACTGAGATCTGGGTTTATTGCTACATTCTTTATTTGTTGCTGAGGAACTCCAATTAGGATTTTCTCAGCTTTGGGAGATGAGAGATGGTTTGCCGATACTTGTATTGTTTCTTCAAGTATCCATTTGGCTGTGTTTATTTGGAGTCCATTGCAAGGTTAGTGATTTATTGGGTATTGGATTCAATGGTGTATTCCCCCTTTGTGAGGCTAAAAGTATTTCTATGATCTGTGGTCCCATCCATTAGGCAGGTTTTCAAGTCTAACAAGTGCAGCCCATGGCTCGGCAAACTGGACCTTTGCCGTTGGGTCTTACCATGCACGTTCTGTTTCCTCACAAAATGTCCCCCGTAGGGTAATCTTAACCATCCAATCTGTGGCCTACGGGTATATGGTTAAGAAGATAAATACAACAACAGTCCACGTTCAGCTGAAAAAGGCCTAACAGTCCCAATCAAGGAGAATTTTTAGGCATGGTCCATTGGAGGTGGTATTCAACAGACGAATTGTCCAGATTATCAAACCATGTGCCCTGCTTGTCAGAATTGGGAGCATGAGTTGGGCAGGACATTCAAATGGTGGGTAAACTTACTGGGTGGGAGAAAATGGATGGTCAAACAGAATTTTCTTCTATGGTGGGTAAACTTACTGGGTGGGAGAAAATGGATGGTCAAACAGAATTTTCTTCTATGGTGGGTAAACTTACTGGGTGGGAGAAAATGGATGGTCAAACAGAATTTTCTTCTATGTTCGTGGCCCCGATGCATGTGTCACTGACCCTGATTTTGGAGTCAGGTCATCGACAGGGAAGGGCCCACCTGGTTGATGCATCACATGGATGTTTCCCATGTGCCAGAGGGAACATGAAAGTAATGCCGATGTGCTGTCAAATGGCAGACTGCCATAGGAGAAACAGAAGCTCAAGGTAATTGCACTCCTTTTCAATCAATGGCTCTGATTGTCACATGTAAAGAAGCTTTGGTCAAACTTGAATACGCAATTTCCTATTAAATTTGGACAGACGGTCATCTTTAATCATCCATTTATCAATTTCATGTTTAGGACATCCATCAAATCATCTACAGTGGGGCCCACAGTTTGGGTAGTCCAGGTTCAGGCAACAATCCAAAGACTGTTCCATCATCGTGGACCCTGGCATCTACACCAGTGGGTCCCTAACCCATGGACAGCTCTGATGTTGTACAGGCTGGGATGTTGAGTTTTTTTTGGCCTTGGCCCACCCACAACAGCAACATTTCAATATCATTTAAAAAAATTTAAAAAATAAAAATAGAAAAAATCAAACGGTACACGTCTTGTTTTTCGTTTGGTCTTCTGCGTAGAGGGTAACTGACATGTCTCACGTGCCTGGGCAGAGAGGCAAAACTTACACTATCCCGTGTGTAATGAGACAATTCACATGTAGCCTGCCTCAGCGTCTTGGGCCCACCAAAACAACAGCCTGTATTGCTATTTGTGTTTGAATATGAACGAAGACGAGACGCCCATTTTGTAGAGAACATTCAAAGAGGACTCCCACTAGCCAGCCTGATAATGAACACTGTATCCTCCCTATCTTCCCTTCCTTGAAATCATACGGGAGAGTTTGGGGTATGGTCCACCCACATTGGACCAATAATCTACCTACCAAAGGGCTCTAAATGTCAAATTATTTATAGCTCGAAAATCAAACGGCTCTTAAGGTATCATCAGCATCATCAAAGAGAGTTTTAGGAGACTTCCTATTGGAAAAAATTTATAAAATAATAATAATAATAATAATAATAATAAATAAGGCAACGGACAAACCCACTAGTTAAAAATCGCATGAAATGAAGGCATCATCCTTTCTAACCAATCTTACAACTGGGAGAACAGCCTTTGTTAGTTCATTACATACCTGGATGATACTTAAGATTGTTGAAATCTCCAAACACGCCCATATAAAAAAGGAAAAATGACAGTTTTTGTTGGTTCTTCTCATCTTTTTAGCGCTAACTCGAATTCTACTACAGCCATTCATCAGTTTCTTTATACAGAAAAGGAAGAGAAGGCAAAAGAGGAATAGAGATGTCCGGTAGACAACACAACCCCCACACACACATACAGCCTACCTCCTTTCTCCTTCTTCTCCCTCTCTTCCCTACAAACAGAAAAACCAATCAAGCCAAGAATGAATTGCCTTCGGAACACCCGATAACCAGGGGTTTCCCGCTCTGGTTGTGAAGTGGGCCCCGTGCCTCCAGCCTGCCCGCCTACCCCATCGCTCCGATCGACAGTGCCACATGTGAGAGAAGCCTCTCAACAGTTACACCTACACAGATATGTTTGTGAGGAACTGTCAATAAAAAGGATTAAAAAAACGTTAATACCATGACCAGTAAAGCTATGCTGGAAACACACTTCGGCCCCGCTGAAGGGGGTTATTTGATTTTGAGGGTCCTCTGTGGGGCCTGGCCCCCCATCATGCCACTCCGCTGCTGCACCGAGCAGTCTCCTTCATCCACCCTCTCAAAGGGGAAGCCCGGATGTTGTGGGTAGAAGCCGTTGCCGTTAGAGTATGCATGCTGCTGCTCATGCATGTCTTGCATCGGGGGCTCCTTAACTTCTTGCTGTGTGCTGGAGGAACCTGGGGTGCAATCAGAGTGCAGCAGCTCGGAGCCTGATGAGCTCGTTGAATGTGTGGGGCCAGATGCACCCAAACGTGTCTCCTTCTCAGAGGTGGGGTTGGTGACGTTGTCGAGCTTCTTCGTGTTAAGAAAACGGCCTCCATTGCCCCTCGCCCTTCTCATTGCATGCTGGTGCCGAGATTCATGTAGATATGGCTGTAAAAAGAAGAAGCAGCAGAGATCATGGATCATAGCAATAACTCAAGGCCCAAGAGCCAATAAGAAGAACAAAAATAACTAGGAAATTTATGAAGAAGAGCTCATCAGTCTTTTTCTGTTTTGCTTTTATCACCGAGGCAGATTACCTACAGCTAACTGTACCACTAAAGAACTGTCACCCACCACCTGTACAGAACAATATGATCTAAACTGATGCAAACCGAGGTGAATCGTCCAAAACTGGTATGTATCGTGCAATGAGTATCGGCATCATCCATGAATAATACAGTTGTATCTGCCCCGTTTCAGCCTGAATCAGCCCAATACAGGGGAAATCTGGGTGATACAACCATGTGTCAGTAGTGAATGATATGATACAGCCCCATATCAGTGGTGAACAATACGATACTCAATATGTCGATTTAAAGCCTCAACTGAAACCTAGAATTGCTTTAGGTTACATTGAAATGATACAATTGCATGACTTACGACATACCTATACTTATATAAAAAAAAAAACATGCTTAAGACTCCTAGAATCTTTCCCAGTAATACTTGGCCTTTCTCTCATGCCCCTCTTTGTTCGTGGTTCGATATTCTAGTGTCCTTGGCATAGTGGAACCACACCACGGTGATGATACTGTAGGGGAGGTCAAAAGAGGACATCCATATCCAAGCTTGGCTCAGACATAACTCCCTTCTTTTTGGGTGTGAAGTAGTGTCGACCCAAAATACCTAACAAGCATTAGCTCTCCCTGAAAAGGAGGTGATCCAGCCACACCGGAAGGCAGCTACCTTGTTACTACTTCACTCCAGTCACTAGCCCCGCCTTTGGCATCCCCCTCCTTGCAGTTAAGGTACAACTTTGGGCATGGCCAGCTACCATAGTGTGACAGCTGGTGTGTACAAGGCCTGGGAACGAATTCACTGCCATATGGCTAACTGGCTATTACTAGCGATTCTGGCTTCATGCAGGCAAGTTGCAGCCTGCAATCCGAATTCAGGACGGGTTTTTGGAGTTAGCTCACCCTCGCGACCCTTTGTCCCAAGACAGCATCTCACCCTGATGGGTAGTGTAAAAGGAAGAGCTGAAACTCGGGTTGAATTGAACCAACTTGAGTTCGGATCAGGTCCAGTCAGTTGGTCAAAATCCTCAGATTGGGTTTGGGTTGGCAAACACTAACCCAATATGAAATCAGGTCAGGTTCAGAAATTTGGGTCAAGTTAGGTCGGGTCGGGAATAATCATATATATATATATATATATATATATATAGATATATATATATATAACGGGTCAGGTTGGGGTCGAGTATAGAGGAATTCAAGTTGCGTTTGGGTTTGGATTTGGATTGGAATTCAGGTCAGGTTCGGTTGTGGGTTGGATCCTCCCGAGGTCAGGTTGGGCTCAGGTTGAACCTCAGCCAGCCCAACCCACTTGAGTTGCACCCCCTAGTAAAATGGAAACAAAGATTACACATGCACATGATGGATGTCCAACTTTACTGGGTTTCAGGCAGATGATCATGTCTGTTCGACTAACTAATATATGACTGCCATGGAGAAAGCAATGAAATAATGATCAATCAGTTTAACTGGACGGATGTTAGTCTAGTAATTCTAGATACAACAAACTACATACATGCATACAGACACAAGCATCCTGCAATCCACGATCATGATGTACAGAAGCAAATGAATGGGATCATGGTAGATGGGCAGTTAAAGGAATGCATATATATCTACCTTCCTAACTTTTATCAATTTCTTTTCCAATTCAGCCTTTGCGCGTGACTGTCTTCGCCTAAGAATTCCATGATACTGCTTGGCGTTCACATAAACAGGCTCCTCTGCCATTTCAAGGGGCAAAGGCATGCGAGGATGATGCATTCCAATCATATGAGGGTGTACCTGATACAATTTACAAGGATCAGTTGTCATCACATTTTTCACATCCCAAGCATCAAGCTGTTAAAATAAAAAATCTTAACACGGCCTTATGGCATGTTATAGGGCCAGGTTGGAAGTTTCAAGCGGTGATGGAACATATAACACCCACTGACGTGGCCATCATTGTAGCCATGTTGGCAGAGTGTCTGTCTTTTAGCAGGATAATTCAGAGATACTATGGGCACAAATATGTAGCTCCAGGCTCAATATTTTTCATCTAAACTTAGGCTGATTAGATTGGTGGAAAACATTATTCAGCCATGGAAAAGGAATGGTTTCCTTGTTTGAGAAAGACAAGAGGACAAAGGAAATCAGTTTTCCCTTCTACAAGTTTCCTCAGAAAAGGGTAATTTCCCATTCCTCCCTAAAACCTAAGAAATGAGTTTTCCACCCTTTTTGAGATCAGTCTCACTTTTAAACCATTAACTATTCCACATTTCCATTAAAATTATGTATGCTAAAACAAACAAGTTATTTGAGGACTCTTTTCCACAGTTTTCATCAGAGTGGAAAATATCCCATATGGATGTCCAAACTTCAATGATTTCACATATAAAATGATAAAGCACCATAAAAGAACATTCAGTTTTCTAGACAATGTACTCTATCCACAATACTCTGTGAAAACTCCACCTCCCAACGATTATTTATAATCACATGCTCCATGTATGGTGCATTGCAGATCGGAAAACAACAAAACATATCATACACTTTGTATGAAGCCAATAATGTTTGCATTTCATTTAGTTTGTGATATGTGATGCATATAAGTTACATACCAGAGCCTGAGGTCCATAAGCAGCCATAATCCCACCATAATAAGGATCAGAATATGGATACGGTGCACAAGCCTGTCAAAAGTTAAAGAGAGAGAGAGAGAGAGAGAGAGAGAGAGAGAGAGAGAGGAGAGGGAAAAAAAAAAAGAGCTCTATTCAGCAACACGTATTAGTGAAAGCCATGAATGAAGTTTTGATTCTGAATAACGAAGCATGCGTGCAGAGAGAGAGAGAGAGATTACAACTGAATGCCCAAGTTCTAGTTGGGTATGTGGGACTGTGTATTCAGTCATCACGCTAGGCATTGTACATGTGGCATGGAGTGGCTGCTGGCATTCATGTCCTTGGCTTCCATCTGATCCTGGAATGAAGGCTTCTATTAGTATCATAATGAAGTGCTTATTTCCATCCTAGCAAGTAATTAAAAAATGTTGTTCGGTTCAGTGAAATGTCACTTCAAACATATGGAATTATGGGATTCTTGACCTAAGGGCATGCATTGAATCCTAGGGGTTTTTGTACAATTGGGGATCATAATTCAGTAACCCAGACCATTGGTCTATCAGACCCACCACCGATGGATCATGCCCCAAAAATCTCTAGATAGATCCTAGCCGCCAACTTTGGGCCCTTTAACGCATCTATTTGCTGACTAACTGAAAGCTCAAGTGTACAATGAATTGTATCACTCAAATGTTAAGTTGTATTAGCAGGACTGTTTACTAATTATGCATATATCATGTATCTACATCATAATAAATGGTACTGTTGTCCCAAAGCAACAGAATTACCAAAACATACTGCATTTGCAGCACCAAGACCAAGAGTTCCAAAACACAAGCGAACATGATAATGATAAAGAAAACGGAAAGGCTGGTAACATCTACGTGCTTTATTTTCCTAGGCTTTGGCAATCTGAAACTTAAAAGCCAGAACGGAAATATTCATATTACCACATACCTTAAGGCATTGATGCTTAGTATTAGGGGTCGTTTGGCGGTGGTGAATTGGAAAAAGTAAGTTGTTTGGTTCGTGTGAATTGGTGTGAAATGGAATCGATGGTAAATGGAAAGTTGCTTTTTGGTGTGTTTTGAAATCACTTTGTTTGTTGTGAATTGGTGTGAATCGGTGATAAATGGAACAATGGCTTCTTTTTTACAGGTAGGAGAGTCACGCGAGTAACAAAGGTGTCACTAGACTACTAATCCGCCATACATGTGACACTCTGATGACACCCTCAAACAATCCAATCATCAGCTGCATTACTAAAATCACACTAATAGAATGATCAAAACTGTCCAACTGCTGGCCATCTAATGGACGGTTAAAAAATATTGGCGAGTCACGTTATCTAAGATCCTTATGTTTGTGGCCCACCCGAGGCTTGGAATTTCCTCACTTTCAGCCAAAGTATTTATTTCAGTGGGCTTATTACAATCATTATGTCAGATGTCCCATATGTACACTAATTTGCAGCATTAAAGTTAATTTACTTGATCAAATTCAGGTTCGTGTGAATATACTACAAAATTCTAAAGCATACCAATTCACATGGGTTCCATGGTAATTGTGATTTGGATTCCAATTCATATTTGCCAAATGACGCCATAAGAAATACTGCAAACAAGTTTTCTTCCTTTCAAGCAATAGATAAAAGGCTAACCCACCTACCACATCGAACACCCCATGAAATGATGGTACCAACCAGTTTCAAGGGAGAGAGTATTAACTTATTAACCATGCCTACCTGTCCATCTATTCTGCAAACTAATGGAAACGGAAACCTGATTGCCACATATCATAATCCACTTATAAACATGTATATACAACACTTCCAACAGTAGAGATCTCAAGTGTCTTCTCCCTCATTGGAGAATCCACTACAATCAACAGTGGAACCTCAACTTGCATTGATCAACTAGGCATCGGACAGGTCAAGCATGGGCCCAAACAATTCTTTATAGGCTTGGGCTTGCCAAACTAGGCCCACGACAGTCTCAGGCTTTGAGTCCATAGCTTTGGGCTGGACCAGGCCTACCATCGCCCAGCCCATTGCCACCCTAGAGAGAGACAAAGATGATTGGTGTAGTTGCCAAAAATTAGAACTCAGAAGTTTCCAAAACATACATGACAGCAGAGAGAGTCAATAGACAAGAACATCATATGAGCACAAGGAAAGTTTTTCGTATAAGAAACATGGAAACGAGTAAATTGCACATTTAAAAGATTATATTCACTTACAATAAGACTTCATTTACAAGACATGTTTATAAGTTATAACAAGTAGGATTAGAATAAATGTGAAATTACTATATTGTGGATGTTGCAAGAGCTGTATTGATACTTAAAATCAATGGAAAGAGCAGAAGATCCTGATACAACATACGAACAGGTACTAAAAAAAGAAAATTACCTCAAGACAAAATTATTTGAGTGAATAGTGAGTATTTAAACTGCTGCTTTTGTCATTCAAGCTGTTCTCAAGGCAACTTCCATTGAAATCACAAGACTCATAGGATTAATCCCCATCCTATAGGCATTACCCACTTATCAATAATAACTTAGGCTTCAGTCTCATCACATCAAATAAAATTAAAAAATAAAATGATCAGACGGGGTGTGTCAGAGATTGATACTTCAAATTTTATAAAGATAGTGATGATAAGGCATGGCAAGTTTACAAATTAATTCTTTTCTTGAGACAAATTTTTTCTACAGAAGGCACAGGTTGCTTTCTCTTTCCCCTCCCTACCTCCATACCTCCTTGATAATTACTACTTAAGCAAAAAGACAAAGAACCTCGACCATTCAAGAACTTGGAGCTTGCTAAGAATTATGAACTAACACTAAGCAAGATTATTCTCTAAGCTAAAGCTTAAGGAGTCCAATTGACCTAAAGTTGAGGTATCAAAACAATAATATTAAAACAAAATAATCAATAACGCAGACCGTGGAAAGCAACAAAAGAAAGTAAAAGAGTCAAGAAAATAACCGGCTTGTGTCGTCGTAGTTTGCATTTCTTTACTAACCCGGGCCCCCTCATCTACACCATCACCAGCTGGTGGCGCTGCAGCTCTGCTTGCCACGCCTCCATCACCGGTTTCAACCAAAGGTAATTTCGGAAAGTTATCTGGTAAAACAGGCGGAGG
The DNA here is from genome assembly GCA_037074715.1 of Magnolia kwangsiensis. Lineage (NCBI taxonomy): Eukaryota > Viridiplantae > Streptophyta > Magnoliopsida > Magnoliales > Magnoliaceae > Magnolia > Magnolia kwangsiensis. The sequence continues at coordinate 108,785,890 of CM073581.1, forward strand.
GACAACACCATAGCCAATACCCCGCCACCATGGATGAGAACCTATGGTTGCTGGTAGAACAGGTTGTGCATCAGGTTCTATCGAGTTTGCATTCTCGGGTTTAGAGTGCATGCTTCCCAACACCTCCTGCTGCTAACTATCTAGACCAAACCAAATCAAGAAAGAAATACTGAATTAACCCAAATTCCAGAAACCCGTTACTGAAAAGATAATAATTAGCAAAGAAGAAAACAATGAAAAGGGCCCAGATAATCAGATGGGCAAAAAAAAAAACATAAAATTAAAACAAAGACATTATATGCGAGATAGAAATACCAGTAAAATTCCTCGACAAACAGCTGACAAAAAATAAATCCAAATTGAGAAAGAATCCCAAATCAACACAGCAAGTAAAATAAAAATGAATGAAAAACAGAGAAACATGCAAAACAGAACACTCGAAAATTTTCATGGAAGCAAGGCTAGTACTTCTGAACACATTTCTCTTCCCTAAAGGTGCATTTGGATGTTCTCCGGATCCACAGCACAGCAGTGCCAATACTCCATGGAAACAAATGCTTATCTGTTCTGTTTGCCGTTTGGACGGTCCGGAATTCAGATATGCATGCAGTTTGCAAGCCTTTTTTTCAGCCTTCTCCACCTCAACTTGCAAGTAGCAAAAGATCTAGGCAGAAGAGCATAGCTCTCTTGCCGGCCTTCCCAAATACATCCAAACAGGTCCTAAATCAAGAAGAATCCCGAAACTTCAAAACCCTGAAAGATGCCCTTTTTTTCACTAGCCGAGCCCTAAAATCAACTGAATTTCATGAAATACAACAGAAGGTGGCGTTTTCTCAAAGCTAGGGCAGGAAGAAGAACAAAACCCTAATAATCGACAAAGTAAAAAATCATGGAAAATATTCAAAAAATGAGATAATAAAGCAAATTACCATATAGCACCTGCATCAAAAATTCAAATCCAAATTCAAAAAATCTAATTGATAATGAAAAAGGGAACGATATTATGAACTGATCTCACACCAGAAGAATATTCCGAAATCGCAAAACCGAATCTCAAAACGGAAAAACCCTAACCTTAGAAAAACCTCTCTGAAAGATGTACGGAGCAAATCCGGAGCGAGAAATAGATAAAAGAGACTTACTGACGGAGAGCAGTGGAAGAAAAAAGCCCTAGAAGTCTCTCTCTTCTTTCCTCGGCTGCTTTTCTTCTCTTCTTCTGAAAGATTTCTAGCCGTCGATTTCTCTGTCACGAATCCATTAGTCGGAAATTCTTGGAAAGAGGAAGAAAAGACCGGTTATTTCTCTTCAAGCAAAGGCCTCTGTCAGTCCCTTGCTCGCTTGGAAGCTGCTAAAATGACGTTTTTCCTTTCTTTTTTTTTCCTTTTAGCATTTTCTCCCGGTAAAATGATTTTTTTTAAATATAAATGGAGCATAATGACAAAATTAACCTTCTTTTCGTGTATAATTACGATAGTATCCGACTTGTGTACCGAAAAAGCTTTGTAGGCAGACGTGGGGTTGACTTTCGTTGACGTGGACGTCCATTTCGAGATCCACACCGTCCATCAGGTGTGCCAGCCTGTGTTTGGGATGGGGCCTAAAAATATATCGGATTAAACATTCAGGTGGTCTACAACATGGGAAATCCCACCGTTAAAATCTTCCAAATTGTGTGTGGGCTCCACCTTGGTGTTTATATGCTAGAAAATCACTCATCTGAAGCTAGGATGAATGGATGCCCTGGAAATCAAGACATTCGAGGGTTTATGTGGGCTGCAAAACTTGAATTTAAAGGTTTTAAGGGTGATTTGTGATTTTACTTAGTTCATTGGTGTGGTCCACTTGAGGCTTTGATTAGACTCATTTTTAAGATCCATAGTAAAATATGTGGCGGCAACCTGATGGATGAAGCGGATCCGTTGCATTTTTGGCCCACCTAGCGTTCATTTAATACAAGTTAGGCCATTAACACCGACACAGTTTAAAATAGTGGTTTATAAAAATCTGTATTCTTATTGTTATCCGGTGCTATGGGTTTTGCCTTGTTATCTAGATTGTATCTTTGTCTCTACATGAATATAAAACAGTCTACTCTTTTGCTGGAGTTGTTTGTGAGGGTGTTTGGATTATCACTAACATTGATTGTTGTAGATAGATTAAATAAAATTAGGCTTGATTATATATTAGAATAGATTGTCGGTAACTTAGATAAGCAGATTAGGATTAAATTCATAGCGGACAGAAATAAGACAAGACTATGTAATTAATCTTAAAGTCACTTTCATTTTACCACAATTGAATTATGCTTTTATTCTCTTGACATATCGAGATGGCCTAAGTTGGGATAAGTATTCTTCCTTTCCTTTTCTTCTTTGGACACCGCGGATGACCAATGACTTTGGCTGTAAGTTGTCAAGGTCAAAAGCTAAGTGGGGCCATCACAATGTTTTTGGGATATCTATACATTAATTTTGCCAGGAGCTCAAAAATGAGGTAAGCTAGGATTATGAAAAAGATGAGGGAAATGCCTTCCATCAAAATCTTTAGATTTCATAATGATGCCTATACACTATATAAACTATTAATAAGGTCATTCTCGTTAAGATGAAATGAAAATATAAAAATATTTATTCGATTCAAAACCTTTTTTTTATGACCTTAAGAGTAATTCAACCACATATATTCAATCGTTTTAAATCCAATGGCCCTTTTGATTTTTGGATTTACTTCTTTTTTAGCTTACATTCCAACATGAACGGACAAAACAAATGGATAAAGCGAATTTCTAACCAACTTCGTAAAGGGCCCCACCTATCTTCTAACTACAAGAGCTGGACACAATTTATATCCATCTTCTTCTCTCGTTTTGATTTGTAAATAGAAATTGACCAAAACCTAGGATCCTTTAAACTTAATGGCAATCAAATATGATTGGATTCTCTCAGGACTTTAAATATGGTACCTTCTAATCCAAACATCCAAATCTTCATGTATTTAATTATGAGCACATTGAGACCTAACTTTTGACAAATCTAATTTATATTTGAATATGTTCATTTAATTTTCAAGCTTAAAATAGGTGCTGATGTAGGACAGGCTATGAACCAGCTTTATGCAGCCTTAGAATTAAAGAAAAACAGGTAAGGTTTGAGATAAGGAAATGACCTAACAAACACGATAGCTTTTTATGGTCATAAACTTTAAAACCAGTTACCCAATACAATATCATAAGATACTAATGAAAAGTAATTGATGAGCTGTATAACTAGCCAGTAACCTTCATTTTATTATTATTATTATTATTATTATTTACAAAACAAAACCATTTTAAAGTTAAAATTTTAATTTAAAGTCAAAATTTATAACTTTATATTTATTTAGTTGTTTTAGAAGATATTTTGAACTAGTTTAAATGTCTCCTGTATTTTAGTCAATTTATTATTTTGAATAAATTTAAATGCTCATATAAGCTACATCAGTTATATTATAAGGGAGTAATTCTTTATTATCAATTTTATTTCAATTTGATATTTTTTTTTTTTTATTACTATATCAATTGAAGCTTTTCTCTCTTTAATTTATCTGCCCACTTTGCTATATTAGGTGGGGCCCACTTTCTGTGATCCAAGATTATTTTAATATGAGCCTCACACCAGATAGCCTATGCACTCAAATAATTTGGATTTAAAAACCTAAGAACATAGAATATTTTAATATTTGATGATCAAAGTAGTAATGAGGCCCGACCATTGATAGGTGAGACTCCAAAATATTCCAGGTTCTTAAGATTTTAATAATCTAATATGCGCCATTCTCTGTACCATTGATTTTTTATTTTTATTTTCTTAACAATCCATTGATCAAAAGGTCAAAATCTCCCAACTTTAGAGATTCTTCCTGCAACTTGCATTTGACATTCACAATGATAGGTCCCAGTCAAACCGTCCAAACACCACAGATGGGCCCCACTTGAATGAAATGGTGCACGGAGACACTCTTGACTTTATGATCTTCATGATGCATGACAAAAAAAAATAGGGTCATCAGAGCCGTTGATCATGGTGCATGTGCGTCGATGGGTCATGAACCTTGATTTGGGTGGGGCATGGCTTGAAAATTACTGCAATTCGATTCACCTAGACCGTCAGATCGATGGACTTTCAACTATGGATTATATATTGAAGCACGTGTATACCCCGGGGGCCATCTATACATCACCACGTGTGCAGATAAGGCATGCAGGAGTAAAATCCAAGCTGTCCATTGGGTGGGTCCCATTTGGTAGATGCCCTTGCGGAACAGATAGCTAAAACCTTACGCAACTTTCTCTGCTATTCATCTTTCTCTGTCGTTATGGCCCACCTCATCAACGAACGAACTTCATTTTTACGCAGGGGCACCTAACGCTTGGTGCACCCACATGATGGACGCCTTGATCTTACGCTTATCTTGCACATTGGCCCAAATACGATGGACGGCTATTATAGGCCGTGGATCCATGCACGTGCACACCGTGCACGCGGCAGATGTGAACAGGGAACATGTGTACGAGATCCGAGCCACTCATAACGTGGGCATCACCGTATCTGGGCTATCATCCACAAGTCATCCTGATCGGGCGATTTTAACCGCTGGATTTGAGTAATATAGGTCATCCTGGATTTGGAAAAGGGAGGGGATTCGTTCAAGCCGTGATCGCGGGCCCACTTTTGATGTATATTGTATATCCAAGCTGTCCATCCGTTTTTTTCCAGCTCATTTTAGGGCACAGAACAAAAATCCCAGGCGGACCACACCACAGTAAGCAGTGGTGATTGAACGGCCACCATTAAAAACTTCTTAGGGCCCACTGTAATTTTATTTTTTTTGTCATCCTACCTATTGATAAGGTCACACATACCTGGATAAAGGGAAAACATAAATCATCTTGATCCAAAAAGAAATAATTTGTCCCACAAGAATTCAATCACCACTGTTTCCTGTGGTATGATCCACCTGAGATTTGGACCTTCTTCATTTTTGGGCCCATACTCTAAAATAAGCTTTCAAAACGTATGGACAGTGTGGATATACAACACATACATCGAGGTGAGCTCAACGGTCACGACCTGTCCGAACTCAGTTTTACACCCGCGGGCGGAGTCCGCTTCCTTCCGAAAAAGTCAACCAACGGTTTAGATACGATTACCATTCCGCGATTAGGAATCTCTGACCCGCCTTTTGTTTATTACCGCTGTGGAGTCCACCCGACGAGTGGCTCGGATTCGACGCGAACGTGGATGGAGGAAAAACTAAAAAACTCTCAGTTTGAAATGATTCAACCCTTCAATTGCTCAAAGGTGGCCATGTTCAAATGAATATATTCCAATGACGGAAGGGTAGCCTCTTTTGCGTATGTCCCTATCTAAGGTGAGGTCCACCATATAAACGGTTTGGATCACTGAAAGTTGACCCAGTTCCAATAGGCTGTAGTCCAACGTATCGTATAACAATACGTCAGATGAAGTGAGCGAGGAAAATGCTAAACATGCCAATCGCTGCAGGAAAGCTCCCTATTCATGCAGTTCGGATGGTGTAAGAGAACCGGAAACGATCCAGTGATCTTGGGCTGGGTAAGCTATAGTGTTCCTAGACGCATCAAGCCACCTGGACAGTCCAATGGATAGATCTGGACCGTCCATTAGGTCTACCACATATGTTTGGTCTTGAATGAAATGGATTTCCGGATAAAATGATTCTTTAGAACCATAACCGGTCGATAATGAGATCCAACAAATAGATGGCTCAAATTGTTAATTGGACCTAGATATAATATAAGTGGATCAGACCGTTCATCTTATTGCTCATTGATGATATGGTCAGAATCATTAGTCTGTTTTTTTTTTTTTTTTTTTTTTTGCATGATAGACAAATGAGATGTGTATTGGACCTTTCGGACGGTCCAGATTGATCGATTTGAATTTACAAATGCTCCGATCCTTTTGGGACATCCGTCATTTTGAAGAAAAAATGCGGACATACTCTCGTGGGGGACGTTAGTTTTGTGTAACCCAAATCTATGTGGGGCCCACCGAGATGTCCGGGTGACATCTCTCAATCCATCAGTTTTGCAAATAATGGTAGGCGGCGATCTAAAAAATGAGAAAGATCCTAACTTCAAGTGGGACACACCACAAGAAACAATGGCGATTCATCGCTACCCATTGAAAGCTTCTTGGATCTACAGAAGTTCTGGATCAGGCTGATATTTACGTATTCCCTAATACTGGGAGGGATCACCTTACGAACAGGTTGGAATCGTAAATAAACATCAAGGTAGGCCCAGGAAGGTCTCATTGGTGAGAGTTTCCATCTCCACTGTTTACTGTGATGTGGCCCACTTCAGCTATGGATCTGCATTTTTTTAAAAATCTTACATCTAACATAATTTTACAAAGGTGATGGATGGAGAGGATGTAACGTAGGATTTCTTGGTGGGCCCCAATGAGCTTTTCGTTATAGGAAACTGGCGTCCTTGTGGTGGGCTGCAAAATGTGAAAGGTAAACCGGAAAGTACTCTTGCTTTCAGTGAAAAGACGTAATTGCCCTGCTAGAAAATACCAAGTACCCATTGAACCTCCAGCTTCACGGACTTCCCAATGGCTACTTGCGCGTGTAGAAAACGCGCCAGCCAGTGACAAGTTTACGAGATCCAAGCCGTTAATTGTGTCCAGACCTACTACGTATCTTATTCGGCCAAGAAAAAGGCTGGCCCATTCACCAGATGACCGCAAAGATAAGGTATTTAACGAAGAACAACCCACAGTCCACATCCAACGTACGAGCGTCGCCCACTGTTGAGATCTTAAGTTTTCACTTTTGGCTAGTCCTGACTTTTGGCCAGGGCACATCACTAAGGAGCCTACCTGATGAACGGTCCATATCTCAAACACGTGTGACCTTCTCGGTCCCAGCCGTGCAAGGTTTTGTTAGTGCGCGGATACTTTGTAAAAATACACATGGGCGTGTACAATGATGGGAACTGATCAAGGTTGCCTGACTGTACGTGGATGTATGCGGTCGCGGCATCACGGGAACCGTTGAAAGAGTGGTCAGCCGTAGATGAGTGTCAGGCCAACGATCATTGCACCTGCACACTCAATATCAGGCCAAAGCTCACTGCAACCGGACGATCGGGATCGTCCCATCCACGTGACCTTTCCTCTGCGAAATTCGCGTAACTGGCGTGTGTACCTAACGTGGGTATCTTTCTCTAACGTGGTGAAACCATTTAACGTGAATGAAATCCACCCAGTCCATCAGGTGGGCCACCCTTTATTTCCCCTCAATTCCAAAAATCAGGCTGATATAATACTCATCCGGTCTAAAATATTCAAAAGCCATTAAATTCTCTTGGTATAGCCCAAATGAATTTTGGAATACCGGCGGCTCTAAGTAATCCTTTCATCTTGATTATGCATACCAGATGAATGGATTGGATTGCATATAAACGTCACAGTGGACTCTACAAAAACTAATGGTGCACGTCCCATCCCAACTTTTTTCTATGGTGTGGTTTATATGAGTTTTGGGTTATATGATTTTTCGTTTTTTAGGATTAACAAAAGGTAGATCACCTGATGAATGGTGTGGATCTAATATAAATTCCACCCACGTCGCGCTCGGTTAGAGGTAGTTACGTAGGCGCGGTTCTCCTCTCGGACAGTTTATACGGTTTATACAACTACAAGTGCTCGTGTCGGTTGCATCGGGCGTTTCGGTGTCCGAGTAGGGCCGAATGCGCAGTGATCCAGACCGTTGTTTATGACGCATGCACCAAAAATACCCAAAATGGAAAAACCCCCAATGTGGATCAAATATCGTATGGATAAGATTTTCTAATCAGGGGGAATTTTAATTCATGGGCTTTCCATGGTGTGGCCCATCATATCAACGGCTTGGATCAGTGAAATGGAGAACTGATCACCATTTGGCAACTATACCCAACTAGACTACCCTCTCATCTTTCCTCCCAACACATCACCTGTTTAGCGAATCAGCACCATGAAAATGATACGCCCGACCATGATCTCTCAAAAATAAAGATAATCCGCTCAATAGGTGGGCCAGGCCTGTATGTTGAGTCAAGCCGTTGTTTGTTCGTTCATTCCAACAATGTGGCCTGCATAATGAGCATACTCGCCTATTTTTAATCCACGTGATCTTCAAGGTGTGGTCTACTTCTCCAATGGTCCTGATGTCTTGCATATATGGCATGCTCGCCGGAAGGAGGATGCGGTACCACAAATTATGGTGCCTCTGAATGTAGCTGATCAGTTTTCCTGGGAAACGTGGGCCTTGCTTATCCACACAGACAGTACTGTACAGGCTCCTCCTCCGGACAGCTGTATGATTCCTTTCTGTTGAACAGCGCAATCTGCTTGCCGTACCATATACTCGTTTTGTAACGGTTGGCCGGAAACGGATTGCAGGGCAACCCAAGACTCTGTGGGGTCATTCTGATGTATATGTTTTATCCACACCGTCCATCCGTTTTACCCGTTCATTTTAGACAGTGGGCTCAAAATTAAAGCATATCTAAAGCTCAAGTTGACCACACCAAGGGCAACCGTGGGGATAACAATATCAACGGCTGACACCTTTTTAGGGCCCGCATTAATATTTATTTGCCATCCAACCTGTACATAAAGTAACGAAGACCTGAATGAACGATCCAAGCCCAAAGAAGCTTTCAACGAAGGCATTCAATTGTAACTTTTTCTTATAATGTGTCCCACTTGAGCGATATACCTCGATTTTGTTACAATGTCCTAAAATGAGCTGAAAAAATGGATGGACCGCGTGGATAAAACACACATCATAGTAGGCCACTCACAATCCGGTCACCAGGGATATCGGTGCTGTTGGGGTCACCACGCAATCCACTTCCCACCATTAGTCGGACCACCTCTATGGGCGCCCCAATAATTAGTGTACTATGGGACGCGTGTTTACGGAGATTCCCACGAGATATACATGGTGTCCGGTCGGGCTTTTAAAAGAAATCCAGATTGGACTCGCTCGAGTGCACTTTGAAGTGAAGCTGCATCTCACGTGTAAAAACACATACTTGTGCGAGATCAAAACCGTTCATTACGGCATCCAGACGAGGGAAGATGTCATCTCTACTCGACGAGGTCGGTAAAATCATTAGATGGGTCACATCCATAAAGAAAATCAACGGTCAGTAGAAGTCGTGCAATTGTTCAAAATATGTTTACATGTAAGACATACTGCTCGATTTTAGATGCATAGGATCTACACAGTAAGGTAGCCTGATGATTCTGTCCCACCCATACACGTGTCAATTATCACCTGTGAGATCAGTACACTCGTGCAAATGGAGTTTGTATTTTCCTTTGTTTCATGATAATAGTTAATGATTAAAAATTGTTTTATTTGTGGAATGGCATTAGGACCTCTTTTGTTAGCTGTAAATGCACATTTGAGGTTGTAAACGGATGACTTTAGCATTTGCTGATGTCGACACGTCTATATTTAAAAAAGAGACCTGACTGCATCACATACATTTTGTGGCCCCACCATGATGTATATGTTTCATCAGTGCTGTCCATTTATTTTGTTACATAAATTTATAGCATGAATTAAAAAAATTAGACTAATCTAAAACTTTTGTGATATCTTAAAATTTTTGAATGGTAAGCATTCAATCCTCACTTTTTTTTTTAATGGTCTAGTTAAGGCAAGCGTTATGGTTTGCTTGGAAGCATGGATTTGGAACCCCTGGATTTGAAATCCTCTTGCTATGTTTGGAATACTGAATTCAAAATTTCTTGGACCCAAAAATAGTTATGCATGATATATTGATGAGAGTTTAAATTTAATTACTAAATCAATTTTAATCTCTTTAATTAATGTAAATATATAATGTTTGATACAATGGTCATAATAAAACCGCTGAAGTATATAGTTTGCCCTAAAATGATGAAATTCCTAGTACTAGAAGGGCCACTAGCATAAGATTACATTCGAGTAGCCAACCAGCGCTTTTTAACCATTGATTTACACAAATAATATTTGGACAACAGAAATCTTCTTATTAAAATAATTATAGTGATGTGATTGATAATCTAACTGTTTTAGAATATTATCACCAGGCCATATGCCTAATAGATTAATAACCTAGTAACAAGCATACTACGCATGCAACTCTTGAAATGATTTTAGATATAATCCAAGTTTTCACTTTGGATTTCAAACCCTCTTTGAGGGGATCTTAAGCTCCAAATTATTCTTCTGGATTTGAAATCCCTTCAAAACCTCTCAATTCTATAATGCTAACAACCCTTTAGATCTACCTCATCTTTGGGCTATGAATGGATGTGCTTCATACACTCTGGACATTCACTTTGTTACATAATTTTAATGCATGAATAAAAAATTAAAACTGACCTAAAACTCCAATAATACCTAAAAGTTATAAAGGGTAGGCATTCAATTTTATTTTATTTTTTCTTCAATGTAACCTACTTAAGCTTTAGATCTCACTCATCTGAAAGTTGATGTCTCAAAGTATCTAAAAATGAATGGACATCATGGATATGGATTATTGTGGGGGCTATCTATATTGAGTTTTGCTCAATTTTGGAGTTGAAATTCCCAGCCACTTGTTATATTATTAACATGCATTTTAGGCCAAATTAAAAGACCTTTTAGTTTAATTAAAATGTAATTGTGAGATTGCTTTTTTTACTTATCATATTAAAAAAAAAAAAAAAGATATACAAATATTAATTTTACAATGTAAAATTATAATGGTTATAAATATTTTTACTAAGGTTTCATCATAATTGTATTTGATATTGTAATATTTATTTAAATAAATATTATGAAATAATAGTGATGGCTTACTTTGGTTACGTTATCATATAAACCAACAAAACAAATGGGCACTTAATGAATTAAATAACGTTTGCTACTAACATCCCATGTTCTGTTAGTGGTTGCATGTGGGTTATGTTTTAATGATCCAAACCGTTAAATAGATAGTTTCACCTGTGGATGGTAGATACCCGAACAAAAAGCTCTTGAATTTGAACATCTCAACCTTTCATTTAACTCTTTTTTTACCATCTCTATTATTTTCTCTAAAGACAAGCATGTCGACATTAGTGCACAGGAAACGAGAGATAATTCCCTGGTAAGTAATTATTACATATTTTTTAAATAATTTTCATTTACTTCACAAATTAAATAGACCCTAAAAGTTGCTTATTTTTTAAAAGGAATGGTGAATACAAGGGAAACTGTAATTCCCTCCATTCTAAGTGTTTGAGAATTTATAGGAATTCGTCTCTCAAATTGATTAAGAAAAGATAACTTTAATTTTTGAATCACATAATAATGCATACGATAAATCCATTCCGTCCATCTATTTTATTATAATATTTTAAAGCATGACACAAAAAATAAAGTAAATCCAATATTCAAGTGGCCCACGCCAAAAGAAACAGTAGTCTCACAAAGTTATTAACGATCAATATTTAATTTCTTTTTTCGTATGACGTGGTTCACCTGAACTCTAGATATGCCTCATTTTTTTACTCATGCTATAAATTCAACTGGAATGATGAATGAATAGTGTGGATAAACAAAATGCATTACAATAAGATTGATGGATATTTTGTAATATTCTTAATTTTTATGTCGAAAAGTAAACAGCAAAATCAAATAAAATGTAAATGCAGGTAAGTAATCTTTATTTCGTTACACGTTATTTACCCTTTCGCCCGAAATCAAACATGCCGTTTGGATCGTCTCAGCATGACCCCAAAACCAACCGCTACGGTCTCGGCGTTGAAAAAGAAACATAGCAGTACGCCGAGATGTACTGTAAATAAACCGTCGGATGGAAGGGGGTAATTCCGTCATTCAAAAGAGTTCCTGGCGAACCTTATCCACAAATATGATTCCCGTACGCTTTATCAAAAGAGAATTATCTTTAACGGCCCCGCATTATCAACAAATAAAAAATAAAAAAAAATAAAAAAAAGAGACAAGGAAAGGACTCTAGAGTCATTCTGGCTAAAGAATAGGGTCATTTCAGTTATTTTGAGGAAAGCCACGACGCCCTTAATCCGTTCCCGCGTTAACCAATAACCCGAGTTAACTAACCTCGGATCATTTAAGCGTCAACCACCTGTGCATGCGCTGACAGCCGATTTGACGCCACGACGTGTCGCTTGGTCAAGAGACGTGGGCCCACTCATCGCCACGTGGATGGCTGAGGGCCGATAGTTACTGAGATAACGGGAAACGAGACGGAGATAGAATCCTCTACAGCTCCGGTCGTAGGAAGAACGTGCAACGTCCGATCTCCGTGGGCCCACCAGTGATATTTATATGGAATCTAATCCGTCCATCTGTTGAGTAACCTCGCTCTAGATTCTGAATAAAAATAAAATGAATCCAAAACTGAGGTGGACCACACCGCATGTATTAATATATACTAGAACGCCCACCATAAAAATCCTCCTGATGCATCCAACCCGTTCATCAGATTATAACCGTCATGATAAACAAATCACTAAAATTTAAACAAGATTCAAAATTAAAATGGGCCATGTCGAGTAAATTTAGAATATTAATATACGAAATAGATTTCACACCCGTGTATTTTATCAATAGGATAGTTATTATTTGCAGTTAACATGAGGTGTATCAACTAATAGACGGAGTAAATTTTCATAATGTAATATACACAGGCTCCACAGATGTCAGGCGTTGTATGGACTACCTACAACATGTGTAGATGATTTTTACAACGAAGGAGACGGCAGCTGTGCCGTTAACGCGGTCCTCCTGTCGTGGTGCAGGGCAGCAGCCCGCATCCGTTCCCGAATGTAGGAGGACACGCACGGACCACGCGACGAAGACCGCCACCGCCACGCGTCCCGAGGCTTGGATGAACCGGACCGAATATCGTGCAAATGGACGGAGGACACGTGTCGGTTTAGGATCGCGTCGGGAAGCCAAACGACAGCTCACAGTAGAGAAGGCTACTGGGTAGTAAAGTACAAGCGACGCCAGGTTGCTTTCAACGCGGGGTTGATTTTCTTTTGTCCTTTTCTTCTTCTTTTTCTCACTTGTGTTGTCCAACGTATCAGGACCGTCCATTTAGACCGTGGGTCTAGTTTATTGATGGAACAGATTTAACCGTTTGATTTCTCTCTCTTTGAATTTGGACAGTGTCTATGTTGGTAGCCGCCTAATCGATGGCTAGGATAGCTCCATCCACAGTGGCCTATTTAAGAAAAAAGAAGCTCGCTCATATGGTACAGTACCACCACCGTAAGTTTTGGTGGTACAGGAATTATGTGGGACCCACGTCAAATTCGAATCAGATCTGCTCCTTCCATCGTGTTTTCCACTCAGGATCACCGTAGAAGAAAAATATCAGGCCGGTATAAATCTCAGGTGCGCGAAAACGCGCGGAAAATTAAAATTCCTGGCTAAGACCTTTAAATGGCGTGGTGTGAGTCAATTGGATTTTGAAATGATCTGATTTTTGGTTTTTTTATTTCATATTAATGGAAGTCTCCTGATGAATGGATTAGATGGAATATAAACAACATGGTGGACCCCACATACGTTGTAGAAGGTTTTATTGGTTGGATGTCCCTTGCCACAGCTGTTTCTTGTGACTGGTCACGACTGACTTTCCTCTCGGTCTGGTTTTGGCCTAACATAGAAGAGAGAATCTAATGGATGGGGCGGCCTGGATGTACAGTTCATGTGGGACCCACAGCGGCCATGTACCATCACAACTTGTGGTCCCAATGGTACCGTATGACTATGAGGTCACCTCTTTGAAAAATGGTAAGTAGTCTTCAACCGTACACGTGGTTGCATGGCAGTCCGGTTCGGCCACATCTGTCCCAATCGTGGATGGAGCATATTGCAGAAATAGGCTGAGAAGATGATCGAAATCGCCTGATTTCATGCTTAGAATATGGGCCTAAAATCATATACTTGTAACCATCCATTTTCCAAGCTTCGATTGGATGGTTGTGATTGCTTCATGTATGCGATTTTATATATTGGAACCATCCACAATGTGCCCTGGAATTTCAATGGTTTTGATAAACATACAAGAATGCTATATATGAGAAGGATGTGCCTCGAACATCTCTTAAATGGTGGTTAACTATCACAGGAGTCTCTCTCAACAGGGTCGTTTTGGCACGACCCTCCTGCCCGGGGCCGCGGGGCATGAGCAGCAGAAATATGCCACGCTGCATCCATCATTTGTTGGGACTTGGGACTCACGAGCCTACGTGTGTGGGGCCCAAATTTTGGTCATCAAAATCGTTCATACGGTCGTCCTGATCATGCGATGATCCTAACCATCTGATTTTATTCATTCATTTGATTTCAACCGTATACTATATTTCCATTAATTGAAGGGATAGAATTTTTCCAATATATTTTAATTTTGGTAAATTATCCATCCAAGACGGGGCTCGTCATATTAACGGTTTGGATCACTAAATACTGAACCCTATTTGTACAAACTACAAGCTGCGTTTGGGTTGTTGTTTTCTACTTGGACTCTAGCGTGGAAACGCGTCCGGTGTGCAGGGACCTGCTGTTGCATGTGCCACCTGGCATACGTATGCTAGTCCACACCTGCTATGAGACCCACTGTGGAAATTGCATGGCCCAGAAAACCAGGCTGATTCGGTCATCTGGTACATGGACGTGGTCAAATCTTTTGATGGTCCATTTCCTCTGTTGACGTCTGGCCTCCCCTATAAGATGAGTAGACTGATCTCTGGCCACCGCATATGCATGGTTCGGGCACACCTGCTGAACGGCTTGAACATCGCACGCGTGTGGTATATTCGCACGTGCTTCCCGCGGACGTGCGTCTCACATTCAGAGTTGGGTCCTTGCTTTTTGGGAAATATACCCCAAAAAGCAACCTAACAATACAGATTTTACATTGTGGCACCGTTTTACCATTTTACCATTTTATAAAAACTCCCTCATTAATCTATAAAGTTATCATTCACTGCCTTCTCTTGAATTTCTTTAACCAGCCATTGTGGGCTGCCGACAAGATTGGTATTTTGGGTGGGGCCCATCCATAATTTTAAGTAAAATCCACCTCTAACATCAGGTGAGTTACATCTCGTTATACCAAGTGTGCAAAAACTAACTATATAGGTGATTCGAGTGTACCACATTATTAGAAATAATGAACAAGACCATGATCATTTTGTGAACTATTTCCTTTATTATGTTACCAAGGCCCATGTGAATCATGTATGACTTAATTTTAACATGACATCTAATGGTTAGAGTTGATTTCATATTATCATCTTAATAAGCCTGTAAAATTAAAGGGTGCATGTCTCCCTCCCAATTGTTTATTCTCACATCACCCCACTTGAATAACAAATTAGCTTGATATTATAGCTTTAAACATAAATTGAGCTTACGCATTTAATGGTTGAAATATATTTCACCTACATAATAAGTCCAGCTGGAAAAAAGGAAATTCCATAAGACTTTGTTCTTGATTTTAATGAAGCCTTACGTGATGTTTATTTAAGATGTATTTCATCCATTAAATATATATTCTTAAATTGGGCATAAGGCAAAAAATAAGAATAATAATAATGTATCCTATGATCCAGGTGAACTACATCAAAGGAAATAGATGGCATAGAGACACCCACCTTTGATTTTTACAAGCCTACCATGATAAATATAATATATCCACTCCAACTACTAGATTCTACACAAAATTGTATGGCTTTGGCTAAAAATTCATACCCATCCATGATTTATTGTGGGCAACACTAATGGAAATAGTTTGAAAGACAAGTGTATTGTACCATACATTGTTTCCAACCATGCAGTCCACCTAAATGAATCATGATTCAGCTAATTTTTGAGCTCTTGGTTTAACATGGGTGATGCATCCGGTGGTTTAGATGGATTTTATATAAACATTGTAGGACTCAAACCAAGCCAACCGCCCATTTGCTCAAAGGCGGTTGAGAGAGATACTGGAACAATAATTATATATACTAATGAAGTAGCTTTTGAAAACTTTTCTGAAAAAGGTATTGCAATATAAATTCTATATTTACTAGGTAGCTTTATATAAAATTCCCGATCTTTTACGAGCCGCGCCCATGAGGAATGCTGGTATGCAGCCTACTGAGTAAATGTTTCATGCAGTTCCTTCCTCAAGGTACGTGAAAAACATACTATGATCAGAACCGTTGATTTGTTGGATTAGAGTATGCATAGATTATGGCCCTAAAATCTCATTGATTGAACACCTCTAAGCATCCGGTCATTGTTGGATACTAATCATCGCTCCCATTTAATTTTTAGATATGGCTTATCCACCTGATGGTCCACTGGAACAACGGTTCTGATTTCATATTTTTGCACGCGCACTGTGAAGAGGCACTTCATACCATCATTCCTCTACAATCTGTTATTTCGCCACTCGCCCTCCTGTAATAACGCTTGAGCTGGACCGGTAGCCTTCACCATACCTGTTGAACAGACACCTGACCGTTATGGGGCCCATCCTGTTGTGCAAGTGAAATCCACTTCGTTCACCAGGTAATCCTTAACACCTTTATGGCACAGACCAAAAATCAGCTCTACAAAAAACTAAGGTGGGCCACACCACTGGAAAAAATGTAAAATATCCCAAAAACCACTAATTTTACTCGGACTGGTTGGCCTAAGTTTTGGATCGGTCCTATATATCGGATACATATGTTCAAATTTGTTAGAATCAACTGATGAACGGATTGGATGGAGTGAACACACCATGGTAGGCCCCACGCAAAGACCTAATGTTGACATCTCCTCCCTGTTTTTTCTTCTGTGTGGTCCATCTGAGTTCTCTATCAGTCTGATTTTTAACAAGATAAACTAATATCTGCATACACAGCTGATGGACGGAGAGGATGTCATACATGGGCCCATAGAGTTCGGATATTGTAGCAGATTTCCGGCTGCTTGAGCTACGCGGTTTGACCCACACATAGATGGGGCCCATCCAGATCATCCTTCTAGTTTGATGATCAAATAAGTGTAATTTTGGTCTATTAAATATTTAAATTGGGACTTATAATTAGGATTATTATTTTTTTGAGATACTTGTATGTAACTATGTAATTAATTTGTAAGCAATTTCTAAGGGCCCATGTATCATCCATCATACTCTATCAAAGTATTAAAGTTTTTATCCTGTATATATAATCTTTTTTTGACTACCAACCTGAACTAGTTCAAGCCAGTCTTTAATGGTCCAACCATCCTTTTGGCTACATTTTATTATACTAGGGCATCTTGGTATTGATGCCCCAGTGGGTGGCTAACAAAGAAGTGTGAATTGACAGTAGAGGTGCACTAACAAGCTAATAATTAAAATAATAATAAAATAAAAATAAAAAAATAAAATTGAGCCGGGCTGAGTTCAGCTTGAGCTTTGTTTGATTGGACTTAATTACACATAGTCAACTATAAATAAGTTATAATTAATTTACCTTTATATTTTCTGAAAATGTCTATCCACGGAAACCTTGCAAGCCTTATCATGATTTATGTGTTTCATCCATATTATCCATTCATTTATCTAGATCTTGCTACAGCATGAGTTTAAAAATGAGACAGATTCAAAAGCCCAAGGGGCTTGCAATGGAAATAATTAAATTCACTATTGATTGACAGAGGGTGTACTAACAAGCTAACCAAAAAAAAAAAAAAGAAAAAAAAATAACTAAATTTACTATTGAACTCACTATCTTTTATGGTGTAGTCTATTTGATCTTTGGATCAACCTCAATTTTGTGCTCATGCCTTGAAATGATTTGAAAAGACGAATGAAATGTGTGAATATAAAATATACATCATGGTGGGTCCATAAAATTTTGTTTGGAAAAGAGGTTAAAATTTGAAGTATTATCCAAGTGGAATCATGTCTTTACCAAATAGTTTAGCAAAAATCATTACTATACTTTTAACACCATTTACCTCCAATCAAACAGGGCATTAGTCTGGTATATAAGGTCAGCTCACATCTTGAAGAAATCAGCTGAATTGGAAAACCCTAATTGGACGAAACCATTACTATCTGTCCTTTGAAACACCGTAATGCAACAAACCAATGGTCTAGGTTACTAAACTATGAGCCCTAGATGCCGGAGTTGAACACTTGATAAATTCTTACCATTGTTTTTGGGCATCACCATTCACGAAGCTCGAATTTCTGAATAATCCAAATGAGTCGCATATCACTAATCTTTGGTCCGAAGTAATGAAATGTGAACACTTGCAAAAAAATAAAATTCCTACCACATTAGGTACCGTTTGGCAGAAATGACTTTTCCAATCCTCTTTTTCTGCTTTCCAATGAGCAGAGGCCCACCATACAACAACCCAATTCATGCCCATCTCGCAAGGGGAAGTGGATTGGCTGGTGTACCACACACTACCGATTTGGATGGTGCGTTTGACGTTACCAAGTTTTGTTGGTCCCATCATGAGGTATGTGTTATATCCAAACTGTCGGTCCATTTGACGAGGCTCTTAATAAGGTTTGAGTTGAAAAATAAGATAGATCCAAATATCAAGTGGAACACACGGTAAAAAGCAGGGGGAGAATTGAACATCTACCATTGAAACCCTTTTGGGGTCACAGTAGTTTTGAATCAATGTGATATTTGATTTTCCTCTTCATCCACATTGTTGTGACCTTATCAATGGATTGGATGAAAAATAAATGTTATGGTGGGCCCTATGAATGTTTTAACGGTGAGAATCATTGTCTCCACCACTACTGGTGGTGTGGTCCACTTGAGGCTTGGATATGACTTAATTTTGAGCTCATGCTCTAAAATGATCCCGTCAAATAGATGAACTGTGTGGCTATAATAAATACATCATTGTGGGTCCCATGTAACTTTGATCTCCTTTAAATAGTTAGTACCCACACCAACCAGGTAGGTAGTGTGGGGTGTTGACGTCACCAAGTTCTGTGGGCCCCACAATGAGGTATGTATTATATCTAAACTGTCTGCTCATTTTGCGAGATCTTTCTAAGGATTGAGCCAAAAAATAAGACAGATTGAAAAGTCAGTGGACCACACTGCAAAAAGTAACTGAAGATTGAACATTTATCATTGAAACCTTCTTAGGGGTCACATAAGTTTTGTATCAACCTATATTTGTTTTGTTCTTTATCCATGTTGGGGAAAAGTATTATGGCATGCCCTATCAATGTTTTTACTGTTGGAATCATTGTCCCCAGTACTATTTGTGATGTGATCCACTTGAGCCTTGGATATGACTCATTTTTTGGCACGTGCCCTGAAATGATCTCACCAAATGGATGGACGGTGCAGATATGATAAATACATCATGATGGGCCCCTCAAAACTTTGATTTTCAAGCTCTTCCACATGCACCTCGTACATACACCGGCTAATTCGCTTCCCTCATAAGGATGGTGCAAAACACAATTGGCGGGAGAAAAGGATACAAGACTTTTCCTCGCATTCCCATTTTTGAGAAGAGATCATGATAAACGACAACCAAGTAATTACCTAGAGGGCCCACATCTTTTAGGACTAAAATAAGTAAGATCCTATGTTTCCTTGTCTTAAATACCTCTCAACATTTCCTTATATTTCACAAGATTTACAAATATGGTAGATCTAAGTGGTCCAAAAAGCCATAAAATTCTTGCTCCCATTTATACAAATACTTAAATTGAAGCCCATTTAATAAACATAAAAATAATAACGAAATCATATTTTCCTTTGCATTTGTAACATATTTTGACCAAGTGGGCCCCACCAAGCATGGACATATGTGTTGTGATAGTTACTAGTTAACTATCTATCCATTTGTTGTAGCAGTTGTGTAATTGCACAACCATCTCTCATAGTTGGACACCTGCACATGGAGGTTTCTGGATTGAGAAGAGAGATCATTTAAAACAAGTAAATGAAGATAAGCTTGAATTCCATCAGACCACATGACTTGCAGTGTGAATCCTTGATTAAGAGAAGAAGATTGTGCCTTTAGACATATTCCTTCACCAGTAAAATTGCACACCTACTTCCAGGAACATGAGACACACTCAAAAAGATCCATCGATATTTCCACCAGTTTTCCTTGTTGATGGATTGACAAAATTATGAATAGATCACAATCTAACAACATTTATATCAAGAGTGTGTTTGAATAGACTATCAAATCAAATTTTATTCGTCTTTATTATGTATGACATGATCAGAAAGTCAAAAATGTTTGGTGAGACTTGTCATGTGCTTCACAATATAAGGTCCTTGTTGCGACTTGCAGAAGCATATTGAGAAGAATCAAATAAGATCATAACAATTGCACAAAAAAATTCAACAAGAACACAATATGAATTTACATGGAAAAATCATTTTGAGAAAAGAATCATGGCATAAAGTGATAATGTACTATAAAAACAAAGTTACAAGATATGAAAACCTTATCGATCAAAATTCCTAGAAGAAAAGCCTGCGAAAAATAAGTTGAGAATAACAGGATAATTTTTTATAAAATCAAATGATTTTTGAAAAGCAATCCAATTAATAGAATTCTACGATTCATGAATGTTGAGTATTGCTTTTTTCTGAACTCAAGCTCACGATAAACTTCATAGTTAAGTTCAAAGTATTAATCCATCGATTAGAAGAATTCTAAATATTGAGTTCTATGAGTATATAGTGAAATCTAAACTTATCACAATCAAATGCTCAATTCTTTATTTTCATAATAATATTGATAATCATGTATCCTGTATTTTCTGAAAAAATCATGCATGAGGGCATGCTCACCCCCACTTGCACTTTCTTTTTGAAATCCCTATCAAAACCCTAAGCACGTTTAGAGAACCATAATTCTTGCCCTAATCACGATTACACTCGGTATATATACTACCACAATCGAAATAGGAAACAAATCGCACACTTTTGCAATTCTGTGCATACGCTTGATGGTATCTTCGATGGCATCAACAAACATCGAGAATTAGTCGATGGCATTGAAGAACCCTCGATGCCATCAAATAGCAAACTCCAAACTATCCAACAATTAAAAAGGATTTTTCAAATTTTCTCAATGGGATCGAGCATTTGCTGAAAGCATTGACATCCGCTTAATGAAATTGACTGGTTTATCGATGGCATCAACATACTCTATTATATAAAGATCTAAGACATTAGACAACAATCTTCACCATATCTTCAATTTTTTCGCTTAATTTCTCTTTTGTTGTGCTTAATCCTGCATCTCTACTTCGTCTCTATCATAACTCCACAATTATTGATTCTTGCATGCACTCCGTCTTCACCGTATCTTTATTAGACCCAGAGAAGTTGTATAGAAATTGAACTTTTTTGCCAGAATCACCTTGGCAAGCATATCCGTTATATTCATGCTTGTATAGATCTTCTCGAGAGTCATGTATCATTCATCAAGCATTTGTTAGAGAAGATAGTAAAACAAATCAATATGTTTAATACGTGAGTGATAAATAAATTTTTTCACCAAGTTTATTGCACTTTTACTGTCACAATTTTTAACTATTGATTTATATGGACAATGTTTGGATAACGCTGATCATAGTATTAAAGTAATTTTTATAGTGATGCAATATTAATCTAGTTGTTTTGGTATATCATTGGTGGGCCATGTGCCCAATAGTTTAATATTCGACCGACACATATATTACACATGTAACTCTTGCAATTATTTTAGATGTAATCTAAACTCTCGCTAAGGATTTGAAACCCTTTGGATTTAAACACCCACCCACCCACCCACCCCCCCCCCCCCCCCCCCCCCCCCCCATTACTTTATGGTGCCAAAAAAGAGGATTTGAAATCCCCTCAAATCTAGCCAAATCTATGGTGCCAAAGGACCCCAACATGAAGATGGACCGGTCCCAACATGAATCTCGGTAATCAGGCAGGTTCATACGATGAGTCAGATTGTCAGTTGTCCATTATTTCTATCAGCGTGGCCTTTCTGATAAGTGGACCCACATACGATGAGTCAGATTGTCAGTTGTCAATTATTTCTATCAGTGTGGCCTTTCTGATAAGTGGACCCACCTTATTTTTATGCCTGATGATTTTTGCGGGCTATGGCAGGGCCTGCCATTTCCCTTGTGGCTATGAGCCACCGAAGCAGCCGGAGGGCAGAAAAAGATGGTATAGTACCACAAGTTGAGGTACTTTGCCTGCAGATATCTTTAATTTCCTTTGCATGATTGAAGACCGCCAGCTCCAAATTTCAGTTACATTACTTTCAACTTGTGATACCCAAAGTACAACCTGGGCGTAATTTCACTTGTGCATCCAAACACAGCTGCCAAGGTTCAATGTAGCTATTTCCATTCCAAGCTTGAACTGATTTAGGCCGGATTTTGAGCTGGTTAAGCTAGACCTATCAAGTTAGGTCTATTTTATTTATTTATTTTTCTTGCTAGCCCTAGCCCGTGGCTGCGATCATGGTTTTAAGATTTGTACCATATGGCTTTTCTGAGTTGACTTGGACTCTGGAGCTAATCCAGTTCAACACCACGTGTTGACCCCGTTGAGTCAGACGAATTCTCTTCTAACTTGGGTGAGCTCCAACTCAACTACACCCTGATCCAAGCTCAAGTGCTAGACCGAGTGAAGAAACCTTCATTTCAACACTGAGATCTTGATATCAATCTTATAATGAAAGTGGCTAACAGTGGACTGTGTAATATTGACAGTACGGTGTGTATTAATAAGCTAACCTAAAAAGAGAGAGGGAGAGAGAAAGCTCCAACTCAACTCAAGATTGGATGAATAAGTTTGAGTCGCTGTGCCTTTTAACCATGGCTATCTTCCTGCATAAGCTCTTATTAGCCTGGATGATTCTTACCTTAGCAAATTCCTCTGTAAAGGATCAAATCAGGACCACCCACATGTAGGGATGTAGAATAGATGGTTTATGCCTTGAATTGATAATATTATTGATAAAAAGCCTTACTAAGGTATACTGACAAAATTTTAATTATTATTTATATGAGTCCTAATTCTAAATTCAAAATAGTAAATTTCATTAACTTTTAAAAAATAATAAATCCTTATTAAATTGACTCAAACTCTTTCTTATGATTTAAATAAAAACTTTAAGTTATTATAAGACTTTTGAAATCCTAAAACACCCTAAAATATAAAAATAAAATAAAAACAAAACTTAGTAAAGTTGTAAACTATAATTTTAAAATACCAGGTACCAATGATTATAATATAAAGATTGTCAATAGAAAGTGAAATAAATAATATAGCGGTTGACAGATATGGTGTATGCTTCTTACTGGATTCATTTCAACCCATTTGATTGTCCTTGATTTTGTACTACATCTGTGGCCCACCCACATATCCTGTGTTTGGTTGCTAGATTCATTTCAATTAATATGATTGTCCTTGATTTTGTACTACATCAGTGGTCCACTCACACAGCATACTCTACTGCAAGATACCAAAGACAATGGATCAGATACTGTACTACCCATTTTCTAGACATGTGAGTAGTTTGATTTTTTCTATCTGGACTGTCCACAAGGTGGGCCTGATTGTAGTGGTCCACAAACTATTTGGATTCACAGATCTGGCAAATTGACTACTGGACCTGAATTTTCAAATTTCTTTTAAATTTCAGGGCCGCCCCATGTCGTAGGATATTGATCAGATGGATAAGGATTAAGGACTGCCCAATCAGAGCCAAAACTCACAGATTCAGGCCCACCAATCAGATTATCAGTATCAATCAAGGGAGTACTCGTACATACAGTACTGTGATAGCAGTGCCCTGCTCACGTGGGAAGCACTCGGGCCCACATATATTATTGTGGCATGCATGCCAGATCTGGTAATACAGCAGGTGGGCCACAGGGCCCCACCTGTCACGTGCTGTCACAAAAATCAGTGGAATCTAATCATTGGGCTGACATTCAACCTGCGAACACGTGATGATTTAACTGCCCTGATGAATAGGGTAAAACACATGTAGGGTCCTTAAGATAAACGGACAGGATCCTGCACATGCTTAGGAATGCATATTGGAGAGTATGTGATGTAGGGACTGTGGGGTCCACCGTGATGTATAGGTTTTAATCATGCTGTACATTCATTTTTTTTTTGGGAGCATTTTATGATATGAACCCAAAAATCAGGCAGATCCAAGGCTCAAGTGGACCACACAGTGGGGATTGAACGGCCACCATTAAAAGCTTCTTGAGAGCCTCAGAAGTTTTGCATCAAGCTGATATTTGTGTTTTCCCTTCATCTAGGTCTATAAGATCTTATGAACAGGTTGGATGACAAATAA
Source organism: Magnolia kwangsiensis (assembly GCA_037074715.1). NCBI lineage: Eukaryota > Viridiplantae > Streptophyta > Magnoliopsida > Magnoliales > Magnoliaceae > Magnolia > Magnolia kwangsiensis. Next base: position 108,810,331 of record CM073581.1, read on the forward strand.
ACATCACGTTGGACCATAGGAAGGTTTGAACGGTGAGTGTCATTATCACCACTCGTTCCTGTGGTGTGGTCCAGTTGAGCTTTTGATCTGTCTCGTTTTTGGGTTCAAATCCTAAAATGATCTGGAAAAATGAATGGACGGTGTGGATAAAATACATACATCACGGTCAGCCCCACGGAGCCCCTGCCTGGGCAGGATAAGTAGGCGCTATGTGAACAGAACTCTAGGAATAACATCACTTTTTATCTATCGTTTTCAAATATTTGTCTCCTTTTGAACTATTCTTCTCAAGAAAAAAAAACAGAAGAGCAGCACACGTGTCAACGTGTCACACATGTGGGCCATGAAAATGCATGGATAAAACATCAAGATGTCCACTCCTTAGGTGAACTACACAAGTATGTAACCATTCCATCTTCTCAGTACTTGTGTGGGCCACTTGATGAGCCAGGACATACTGAGCAAATCCACATGCTTCCCATCAGATGAATTGCAAAGATCCTCCACGTGTACCAAATTGGCACGTGTTTTTCAAATCTCCTAGAGAGATTCCCTCTAGAACTTTCAAAAGAAAACAACAGTTAAAACCATCAGACACAATCATCACCGTTGAAAACAATAGTACTCACGCATTGCGCATGCCTTTTGGTAATCATGCTTACCTTAAAGCAAAGCTTAATCTCTAGATATATGGAAATCATTAGTAGTGTAATAACTGGGCCAGTAGGGCCCAAAGCATCAAGCCCATCTCAACCGAATAGATTTGATTGGACTAGGTGGGGCCCACCAATCGATTAATTGGCCAAGTACTATTAATAAATTAGACTGTCCACGTTTCAGGTTTTTATATAGATTGCCTACTTGATCGAGTAGGCCCAAAATTCAGGTCCAGGCCCAAACAATCAGCCCAGTCCCAAGACTTCTTCTGCGACTCTAAAAAAAGCTGATATTTTATGAAGGGGAAAAAAATAAAATAAAATAAAGGGTTGGATGGGCGTCAGAAACAAAAGAGTCAATTGGTTTGTGGGGCCCACCTATAAAGGTACAATAGCAATCAAACAAGGTCTATAGGCTCCCGTCCACACATCAAGATGCAACAAAATAAAAAATAATAAAAAAAGGCCCACGTCGCAATAAAGAAAAAGGATCGAAAAGGAAAACTCGAATGAGACCGCTCTGGTGGACCTCAGAAGATCGTATCTCTCTCTCTCTCTCTCTCTCTCTCTCTCTCTCTCTCTCTCTCACATATAGACATACGTAAGGGCAGATAACATATGGGGTCCAGATCAAGTAATGTCGAGTGTCCACAGTAATGAGTGCATCAAATCCGATCCATCCATCAGATGCGACACCTCAAGTTAACCGTACAAACTAAAAATCAGCCCGATCAGACACTCAGGTGAGCCACACATGAGCGAGAAATGAAAATCATTTCTATAACCACTAACTTAAGTTGGAGTGGCCCACCTGAGTTTCCGATCAGGATGATTTCTAGCGTCATGGCCTAACATCGAAGCACACACCTCGTGGATGGGGTGAATCTGATGCACACATCATGGTGGGCCCCACAAAGGTGGATACTACCATGACTAGGACACTGTGATAGGTGCAACTCGATGGTTGGTTCGGATATCCTACATGCTTGCTAAGATTGCATGTGTGTGCCACGTGGAAATGTGCGTGTTTAGATGGTACACGATGGGTTAGCATGCCACCATTGACCATCAGTGCAGATCTTAGCCTGTCTAATTTTAAATAAAAACCATAGAAAATATGGAAATTTTGTTGGAAACCGAGTCAAGCTATTTTTGGCGCGTTTGGATGCACAAGTAAATTAAATTGCAATCAGATTGGATTGTTTTTTATTTTTTATTTCTCAGCGAAAGATGATAGACGATGCATGATAAGATAGCAATGGTCAGCTGCATTTGTCATTTGGGCACAGCGTACGTGTGAGAACAAATGGCATGCATGCATGCTAGCATACATACATACATCCATAGAGGGAGAAAATCATTTTTATCTCTTTTTATTATTGAAAAATAAATATATTAGTAGTTGAAAGGGTTTGATTTTGAAAGCCCCATTCACACTCCTCTCCACACGTACACTTACACAGCACACGTGCAACTTAGAAATCTATGTGCTCCATCTGAATCGTTCATTAGCCGGTCCTCACCATATAGATAAGCATTAACAAACTCAGGACGGTTCACTCATCAGGAAAGCCACACGTGTGAGTACATTGAATGTGGACCGTTGTTTAGTTGCATAGGCTTACCCGATAAGTGGACCACCAGTCTAATTTGCGAGGCTGGCACATGTGCGGTGCTTGTGGAGAAGGTGCATGTGAGCTAGCAAACCACTAACAATTATCCATATATATGTACAATGGACGATTGAGATTTAACATCTTGGGATGGGCCCACTTGTAGAAGACTTGAGTAACTGGTTCACTTCCCAGCTTTGTCTGGGTGCAACCTTATCATGAACTGGTGCATACGCCTGCACCAAAGCAACAGTCACACCAACAACAAAATCATTCCAATTCAATAATTTCAGCAGCCAAACAACCAACCAAAGAAGACCCTACAGCCACCCTACATTGATACACGTGTCCACCTCGCACTTGTGTTGGAAATCCAAGCAGTACATTGGGTGGGACCCAGTTTCAAGATGCACAAAACCAAAAAAAGGCAAGTATTTTCTTGTCTGGAGTCGAACTGTTTGGACAATGGTTTACAGTCCACTTAGTGAATAACTTCCAGCCTATCATGTTATTGCAAAATCCAAACCTTCCAATAGGTTGGCCCTGCCATAAGGATTATCTGATGCAAAAATCAGCTATATTCACTTATGATGTGGGCCACACCATAGAAAACAATGTCTACTCGTTGATAAATAAGAAAATACAAGTTTGGCCCACGATATGAGTGGATGTGGCTATTTTTGCAATAGGCAATCCTCATGACGTGGACAACCTATTGGACGGGTGGGATGTGCTACCCAAATAAAATGTTGGAAGTCATCTTGTTAGTGGACTGTCCACTGTTTTCATCAGTGTGGGGCCCACCTGATTATTGACTACGCTGAGCTTTCGTCCAAATCACTAAAAAAAAGTGCCCCACATGAGACATGGCTTAGATGTTCCACACGTGTAGATTTAGACACACAATCTCTAGACGTGCCAATATGACTGTTATCTTATGATATCTTACCTCCATTTTCGTGATTAGTTCTTCTGCTGTTTCAGCAGAAACTACAATATGCCTTGCAGAATCCTTTATAAAGCCTTCTTCCACACCTTTATCAAACAATGCAAGCAGGTTGTTGTAGTAACCATCCACATTCAACAGGCCCACCTGTCCCGAATCCCAAGACCATGAAAACCCAAATTCATGAAATCCCATTTCACCAAATTTCAGACAAATCGAAAAAAGACAATCTTACTGGTTTCTCATGAATTCCCAGTTGAGACCATGCTATCATCTCCAGTAGCTCTTCCAGGGTTCCATAACCACCTAAACACATCAGGCTACAACTTCAATCAAGTGGGGCCCACTTTCCACACACACACATGATTGATTTGCACACACCCATTTCACCTTTTTTGTTTGGCACCACTTCAATTCCCAGGCATGGGAAAATGGGTGTATCCAAGTCAATGAAAATATTCAATAATCATGAGAGAGAGAGAGAGAGAGAGAGAGAGAGAGAGAGAGAGAGAGAGAGATTAGTAGTATTTGGATTGACCAGGGAGAGCAATGAAAGCATCTGCATTTTTGGCCATTTCTGATTTCCTTTCATGCATATCTGCAACTGTTTTCACCTCTCCAATGCTTCCTCCTGAAATCTGCACCGTTGAGTATTGAGTTTGATATTTTTTTATTTTGTATTTGTCCCTTTTAAATTAATTTCCAGAAAATCTAAGAAGAAATGGAGAAATTTGAGAAAGATACAAATACCTCGTGTGGGAGGAGAGCTTTAGGAATTACACTGCCAAAAGACAAAAAGAAGATATTGACACCGGGTTTTTAAATAAGAGATCCATAAACCAATCATATTTGATACCGAAAATTACAAATTAAAAAAAAAAAAAAAGGATGAAAAGTGCATAAATACCCAAGAACATGGCATCCACCATTGAATACTGTCTGAGAAATGAGGCCCATCAGACCTACACTTCCACCACCATAAACCAAATTGATTTTTCTCTCAACCTAAAATAGAAACAAGAAAGAAAACAGCATTAGAAAGCCAATTCAAAAACACCCCTCAAAAGTGTAGTATTTCAATTCCAAAAGAATGGAAAGTGGGTGTGTGGAAATCAATCAGGTTGTTGTAGATATCAATTCACTTGTCTTATTACCATCCGTTTTCCAAGATCAAGAGCTGCATCACTGAATGTAGACTTGTTTCCTGATCTACTCCCACAGAAAACACAAATCCTCTGAAATCTCCTTCTCTTTTCACTCTCTACATGTTTCTCTTCAACCCCTTCCATTCTTTCAAAAAAGGTGGAGAGAGAGAGAGAGAGAGAGAGAGAGAGAGAGAGAGAGAGAGGCTACACCCACAAACCCAGACAAGAAAGTAAGAGATAAGCCAATTAGAGGAAGCGAAAATTCAGTATCTTCTATAGAAAGAGGCAGTAGCAGACACCCTTGCTTTTTACACACACTCTTTCTCTCTCTCTATAGAGCGCCCTTTTGTCTGCTTAAACAACAAGTACTTGGTGTTGGAGAAGAGCCCAACAAGAATCCATCTCATCTATGCTTTTTTTTTCTCCCCCTCCTTTCCCCAATCAAACTCTTTCCCCAATCAATCTCTCTCTCTCTCTCTCTCAGAAATAAATACATATGTTGGTAGTTCTTGCTTCCTTGGATTTCAGAAGACCCAAATATCCTATCTTTCCCATCTCTGCTCAGTCCAATCACATTGCTTGCTTTTCCCCCACTTTCCAGTACTTTGGCTTTTCTACTTTCCCTGTACATACACTGCCCACCACGCACCACGAACCCCTCTCTCTCTCTCTCTCTCTCTCTCTCTCTCTCTCTCTCTCTACACTTCTACATCTTTCTGCCATGTTCCACAACCATTGATTTACTATGTATTTTTAATTTGAGTAGTTGCTTGCTTATTTATTTTGTTTATTCAATGCTTTCATTGTTTGGTTTCTTTGTTCCCTTCATTCATTTTTTCATTAATCCATGCTTTTGACCTCCACGTGGCCTAATCCTTACATCTTTAATATGGATGCGTTTGGCTGTCCTTACATCGCCTTTTGCTGGAATTGATTTTCCCTCAAATCCAACTGCTCCATCATTTTGGGTTCCTAGTCAAACTCAGTGAATCGACCATTCTACCGCCAGTTTATGTACGTAATAACTCCCTTTCTTTTAAGGTAACTCATGTACACGCCACACATGTGACAACATGATATAGATACAGGATCCAATCCATTCATGAGATTAGTAGCACTACGTAGACACCCTGCTCAAAGAATCAGATTGATCCACTGTTCATTTGGGCCACGGTTCACTAAACAAATGCGCCACTGCTAAAAACTTAGAGAAAGTTTTCTAATCCATCCCCTCTCTGAGCGGACCAGATATTTTTGAGAAAGAAAATCTACATAGTTGGACCCAGCTGATGGGTGGCTTGGATTTTGTACCTACCTGTCCTGCTATCACACGTCCTGGCATGTACATGACTTGACTTCTACACGCCTGTATACTTAATATAACTCTATTTTTTTCTTTTTTTTCTTTTTAAATGGAAGTTAAGCAGCACAATGAAGTGGGGCCCACTTTTCAGGCCCACGTGATTGATTTACACAATTCTTTCTTCTTCTTCTTTTCTTTTTTCTTCGGACACTTAGTGCAGCACTCTACGTGTGCTCCAATACTTGAAATTTGGTAAAACTAAGGTCTGGAAATCGGTTTTGGTGCTATCCTTGTATGGGCTGCGTTCAACTCATGCTAATTCAGTTGAACTGTCCCCGGACAATGCCATGAATTAAGCACCAAGGTATTAGCTATGAAATGAGTTTTCGCATCTAGCATCTTACCTCTTGACCCAAACAGAGATAATACCTTCCTTTATATGTTACAGATGTGACTACGTGTCGAACATACACTGCAACAAAATAATTCTTTTTCTTCATATGTGTTATTCGTGTTGGGATCGTGCTAAACAAATCCAAATTCAATCAAACAAGATAAAATTAAACATTAAAAAAATTAAAAATTAAAAAATACATACATAGAACACAAATTTGACATAGAAAAATCCACACGGAAAAAAAAAATGACACAAAGCGATAATCAATCCATTAGTAAACAACATTACAAGAGATGATGCACCTATAATAGTGAGAATTTCCTTAGAATATTACAAAATGTTAGATTTTTTTCTATAAAACCCTTAATAACGTATTAACAATCTCTTAAAAATACCTTGATTCCAATTCTACCCAATATATATATCATCATAATCATAATAGAAAACAAATGCACTATCAATTTAAATGTCGATTGATTGACGCTAATTGAGCATCATTCAATTAATTGAGTAAACCAGAGCTCGAGGAATCAAACTAGTCCAAAATTATCTAAAGAGTAAAAATGATTTTATCGAATATTGTTAATCGATCGAACATGATCTAATGTATCTAGTGACCAATTTGCATAAATCAGAGTTCACTTGTTTGATCAACCAAAGTGGACAATCAATCAAACCCATGTTCTATATATAGACTAAAAACATCTCACAACAATTCACACATAAATCCAATTTTTTTAAAAAAAATTATAGTTTTTTTTTTTTTTTTTTTAAATGACGTGAAGGTGTCCCTGCCCCATTTTGAGGTGAGATTATTCATCGTGGATGCACGCAATCACCCATATACGACATGCATCGGGTAATTAAAGTCGCATATGTTCGTATTTTTTTAAAGATGTTGATTGGTAATGTTATCTTATCTCTCTCCTTTTTTCGCACATAAATCCTTCCATATTTTCATTTTTAATATGAAAAATTACCTTGTGATTAAAATTTTAAATTTTTAAAAAACACCTTGTGGTTAACATTCATTGGTAAACACTTAACAAAACCATGTCATAGTCATTATACTTAACTATTAACCATTAAGAAAAACTTTTTAACCATAATTTATATAAATGAATAAAATGAACGTGTCAGAATCATTTTTGAGCTAATTTTAAGACTCTTGAAAGGGTTCGATGCATTGTGATGAAAGAGGTTGACAGATCTTTGGTCGTCATAGTAGAATGTAGATTTGGGCTATACATGGAGGGCAATGGAGACGCTTGGCCAAAGGCAGGTCTAGATGGCCCAATGGACAATGAAGGTGAACTCGCCGCTAAGATAGGTGGCAATGGCAATCTTATCAAAGAGCCTAGCAGTTAGGTGAGAGGAGGAAGTGAAGTAGGTTAGACAGTAGGGGACAATGGTTGGGAGGATGAGTTTGGTAGGGACTATTGGGGAAATAAAGCACATCCAAGCTAGGGTAGAATTTGATGGGCAATGGAGATTGATCCAACCAAAGGGTGCTGTTGGGTTTGTATTTTTGCTCATGGCCTTAGTCTTGTTGCCCTATATTCATGTCATTGGTTAGGTTTAGGGTTATGTTAGGAGGAGAGAGAGAAAAGAGGTTAGAGTTAGGGATGAGTTGGGGGGGGTGTTGCCCTGGTTGGGAGGGCTAACATTATTTTTTCCAACAAGATTTTGCTACCTTAACTATAATTTTTCTATCCAAAACTTCTACTAGAGGTTTTTTTTTTTTTTTTTTTTACCATATTAAAAATGGAAGGTGTCATATGACAAAAAAACGGTATATAAAATGTTCAGGTTTAAATCAATAAAAAATAAATATTTAAATATTAAAAAGTTTAGATTTAATTTCATGCACGTGTATACATTATATTTAAATAAAATTAAAGTAAAAGGCTTCCATTAGAAAATTTTATAATGCCTAAATGCAGAAACATATGTAGGTAATTAAACAGTGGGTTAATATTATTCTTTGCCCCTATTAAATCCTTCATTTTAAGTATTCCCCATATAAATTAATCTTCCACCATTTGCTGAATTGTATCGATGGTGGTGACCACCAACTTTTATTTTTAAATCGCTTTCAAAAGTTTTTAAATTAAAATACATTTAAAAAAAAAAAAAAAAAAAGGTTTAATTTGATTTGCCAAAAAAAAATAATTATTTCTATCTTATGATACATGTGGAGTTTTAAATTAATTATATAAGTTTTATTTTTTAATGTATAAGGCAAAGGGTGTTATATGTCAAAGCCTCTTTATAAACAAGAGAAATCATCTAATGTGATTGGTGTTTGGAAACCTTTCCGTGCCTATCACTTATCTGGACCATCCATAGGTTCAGATCGCCCTCCTTTTGCTACTGTACAAAGATCACAACAATCGGATGGTACTAATTAAACATCCGCGCATGGATAATCTTGTCCATTCAATTTTGCATGCCACCGATTAGATGGTGTTGATCATTCAATCAGTATTATTTTCAAGAAAGCCTATGAAGAGTGGGGTAGGCCCAAATGATGGTCCAGATTGATGATGTGGAAGATTTCCGTACAATTATCGCAATAGATCATCCATCTTTGTTATAGGTGGAGACTAGGGTGGTAGTTCTTCCCCTTTATCAATGATTGTTATTTCACGTGTAATTTTTTTCAGGGCCTGTGTATCACCCATCATAGTCTGCCGGAGTATCAAAGTTTTCCTTCTTGTTTAATACAAAATTGGCATCATTCAAGAAACTAGGGTTGCTCTTTGGAAGGACATGCATGGAAGGTTGAAAATACTCGTCTACTATTCGGTGGGCCCCATCTCTCCTAATTAAACCACATTTTCTATAGTCATTCTTAGATACTTGCCTTTGTCGTTAATAGCTTGGTTGCTCAGCTCATCTCAACCGTTGGGTGGTGAGGGGCCCAAAATTCTCTTAAATTGCCCACAAGGGATGATCAGGGGTGAGTTGACCACAACTAATTTTAGTGTGGGAAAACATCCCAACCGTTGGATCTTCAATCTGATAGGTTGTGAGGGGTGTCATCAAGTGCGAGGACTACCTTGTTGGATGTGTCCCACCACTGCTTCGATGGACGCGTAGAAATGACTATAACATTGGCCTCACACGTGGAAACGAGTCACACGGATGTAAGATTTTGGGTCCTTTTATAGGGTTTGATCTGATTAGATCCTGTTGGGCCCACCTCCTTTGGTGTTTTGCAGCAAAAGAAATGAAACACATGCATATACTGTATAAAACACTTTTTCTGGACACTGTATTACCCGTACAACAAGCGTGCATACTTGTTGATCTGGACCATCCAAACAATGGAGTACCTCTTAGATGGGCCATAGCCCAAAATTCATCCTCGTTGGACTTTCCATCTGTTCAATCAATTCCCAAAAGTACATTTTTAGATGGCCCATTGTATTAGATGGTCCTGATCAACTGGTGTATGAACTAGTTAGACAGTAGGCATGGTTTGCATGGTTTCTAAAAAAATAATTAAAATAAATCACTCCTTGCAAAACAAAGCCTATAGATTTTGATTCCCTATTTTAGCAAGTTAACAAAGGTACAAGATAACTAATTTGTTGATCTACAAGCTAATGAAGATTTGTATATTATAATCACACTCTTGAGAAACGGGCCATTTTGGAGAAATGATCCAATGCAAAAAAAATAATAAATAAATAAATCACTTCATGCAAAACAAAGCCTGTAGATTTTAATTTCCTATCTTAGCAAGCTAAGCTACAAAAGCTATCTTAGTTCTCGTTTTGATCATATTCTTGATAAATGAGTACCATGTTATTATCATAGTTTTGAGAAATGTTCCATTTCTCTCATAGCACTACTAAGATATCTTTCTCCAAATTGCATTAATTAGGTCACTTGGACAATTCAATTGATCCATCTAAACTAGGAGTGCAGCTTGGGTTGGGCCAACTAAAACCCAATTAGCTCCACTTGGACTTTGGGACATGTTGGATAGAGGTTGGGATGGGCTTGGATTTAAAACCCTCAACCAAACCTAGATTGGGTTGGAATTCAATTTAGACCTTGGGCAATCCAACACACATGTTATAAATGATCATAATTTGGTCAAATGCATAGAATTATGAATAGTGTCAGGTGTGCTGAAGTCATATCCGACTTGAATCGATTAAACATTTATAACTTCGGGTACCTAACTAGCTAGATTAGGATTGAACGTATGAAGGTTGATTTAATTGTTTATTCACCAATTATTGTAGCAATCAAACAATTTAAGAAGTGGTGAAGTTAAATTAAATGTGACATACCACCATTATTTTCTACGAATAGCATACTCAAGTTGTGATCTACTTGATGAATGCCTCATTTACATGTACTATATGTTGAAGTGTTTTACATATATTCCAACCCTTCACATTAGGAACTCAAAGTTAAATGTTCATGAGTCACAAAATAGAGTCATGATTTTATTAGAAAGGTTGAAATCATCTACAATTTGTTTTAAGCAATCCACGAAATGCCCAAATTTTATGGGTCTAACAATGTTCTATACCTGGCATTCAGTCTACAAAATTTTTTAACTTTATTTTGGTGGTGTTATTTTGTTAGTTACATGGATTGCTTTAATGACAATACTTGATGGTACATATTTCATTTTGTGTTAATTTATTAGTTACAGTTGTTAATTCAACTCAAACAGACTCCATCCATATTGAATTTTGATAATTTATTAGTTACAGTTGTTAATTCAACTCAAATGGACCTGATCCATATTGAATTTTGATAAGGTTGGGTTTGTTTGGGTTACTTCTAAAGTTGGGTTGAACCTTAAGCCAACTCCACTAGAAGTTTGGGTTAGGCTTGGGTTGACCCTCGACCTAACCAAACCCTTACCCAACCCACTTTACTTGCATACCTAATTTGAATTATGCAATATTCATTTATCTTCATGGTTTCTAAAATGAATGGTTATGAAAAATAAGATCAACTCAAGAGTGAATTAGGTAATCCAATCCGTGCATTTATTTCTTGTCGTCCCATTAAATGTGTAATTCGATTAATAGATTATTTAGATATTGTAGCTAGCTAAGATGCGAGTACTATAATTTATGTTGTTCCAAGCATGGGTTCAATGATTTTTTTGAGGCGGTGTATGTCAAACATTTTCATATTAGAAACATCCTTTCCCCTCTTACGTACCCATGAAACTTAGGAGTCATTTGGCACCATGGATTTTAAAATGCTTCCAAGAGTTGCATGTGTAATATGTGTTTCACTAGACTATTAAATTATTGGGCACATGGTTCACTAATGATATTTCAAAACAATTAGTTTATCAATTGCATCACTATAATTACTTTAATATGATAATAAGTGTCGTCCAAACATTGTCCATGTAAGTCTATGTAAATCAACTGTTGAAAATTGTTTGTTAGTTACTCAAACATATCTTGTGCTTGCAGCCCATTCATTACTTGAAATTTCATCATTTTCAAGCAAAATATATATATATTTCAATGAGCTTATCACAACAATTGTGTCAAACATCACATATGTTCACTAACTAGATATATTAAAGTTGATTTAGTAATTAAATTCAAACCCCCGTAAATTTATCATGCATAGTTACTTTTGGATTTAAATTGATTTCCATTTTAGGGTGCCAAAAACGATACAAGGATTTAAAATCCAAGGGTTCCGAATCCACAATCCCAACTGGGCCCTTATCTTTTTAAGCTTTAATATCAACCTCTTTCTACAGTCATGATATTAATACAAGGGCAACACATTTAAAGACGGGGTGATCTTTATAATCAATAATTCCTTAGTAATATATTATACGGTCAGAAGATGGAGAGAGTCGTAACTCGAGTACTCTTATTTTTTTAAAATTTTAGTAAAGAAGAAAGCTCGTTTAATCTCTATTGTATAGACATAAATACATTGTTGGACCACATAAATCTTTCGCTCTCTCCCCGGTGGGTTTTAGATTTTAGAGTGGCATTTTTATTTCATGGTTGATTTGGTTGCATCATTCGTGGGTGGACGTTTTCGACAACAAATTTCTCGGTATTGTAACAATTAATCATTTGTTGAGGGTGGTCCACATGTGGAGACAGGGACATAAGAACCCTCTGCGGTCTCTATAAATTAGAGAAGACCTAAATAGAGCCTATAATTGGCTGGTTTATTTGGCAGGTGGACCATTCCAAGCCTCAATGCTTGGATGTAGATGGGTGACTGGCTTCAATATAAAAAGCAATACAGACTTCCATGATAGCTCACCGCTATTTTTAAAATAGTGTCCTACACATCTATCTATAAGCAGCTTGTAGGCATATTAATACAGTGGAAACAGTACGAGTTGGGCAAATGGGTGATGGGTAATAATTCTAAATTAGATTTCTAAAAAATCCCATTTCTGAATCCAATTTTATCAAATGAACGGTCAAGAACTTGGTGTGGCCTGCATTTAGACGGTTAGGATTTTATGGGTGCACATAGCATGTAAGGTGAGCAAACGTCCTGCGTTTTTTAAACGGTGGTGAACTATCATGTTTAAGATGGTGGGTGAGCAGTGATACGGACTCTTATCAAATCCATTAAAGTAGATTTTCTTTTGTAAATATTCATTTAGATAATGGGCGTTTTTGTAGTTTACGAAAGCCATGATTATCAAGTCAAAACTAATCATGTCCGCGCGACAATTGGTTGTTGTAAACATCAGTTGCCGGGTTTATCTTCTGCAAACAATCTTGTCCGTCCATTTTTGCATGCCAATGACTTTTAGCGATATGCACAGTCATGATTATTCGTGGATGGGATCCACCCCGTCCATCAGGTGGACCACCCTGTGTTTGGACTGGGCTCTAAAAATCAGGCCGATTCAAAACTCAATCGGGCTACCCATGGAAAAGTTGAGATGGGAAATTTACCGTTAAAATCGTCCAAGTTAAAATGGGAGGTCCACCATGGTGTGCATATGCCATTCACTCCACTCATCTGAGTCAACACACCAGGATGAATGGATTCCCAAAAATTCAGGACATTCCAAGACTCATGTGGGCCACACCATGTTTGAATTTAGAGTTTCAAGCATGATTTTGCACCATTCCCTATGGTGTGTCCCATTTACGTTTGGATTTGATTTATTTCCAAGATCTATGGTAAAAACATGCTTGTGCACCTGATGGATGGTGTGGATCTGATGCATATTCTCTTTCACGTGGTGTTCGGTAGGTTGTAACTTGTAAGCCTGCCCACCGTACGACAGGGATTTCACATGCATTTAAAAATGTGAATTTCCAAACGCCCATTTGGAGATGCGTGTGGTGTGAAGATTCCCTCTCCTTCCTCAATCCCCACCATTCGATGAATAGTGGGAAAACATGTGCACACGGAATGTTGGTGCGCACTACGCACACGATATCTTTTTCCAGATCACGCAGGCGCTAGGCTGTCAACGTGCCGGGCCTGGGTGGGTTTACGCCCGAATATTACCGTTTCATCCGGGCCTTCGGGCCGGGCGTATTCAAAATTCTAGTTTGTTTGGCCCGAGCTCGCCCCATGGTCTACCCTAGCAAATCAAGCGCTGATGACTTTTGTCGTGGATGTAGGTTGGAGGACCCATTTCTTGTCACAACCATGATGGGGCCCATCTGGCTGCATGATCAGATAATCCAGACCGTTGGATGGGTTGGATCTACCATGAATGGGAGACTGCATAAATATTGCGCTGATGGGACAGTCGTAGCCACTAGATTTTCGCGTTAAACACTTATAATGCTCTTGATCAACTGCATGGCCCAGAAGGTGGAAAATCCAAACCATGCGTTCAACCGGCTGGCTCATGTGAGGACTCCCCAACCCTACGGATCAGAATCCACTTAAAATAGGATATGCTACGACCATGTCTGCAAGTAGACTGGACCCAGATTTTGAACTGATTGGGATGGGCCCACTAAAAATGTGGATTTTCCTCTTCTCTTACATGGAGAAGATGGTAGTAATCATCTGATTTTTTCCCTTCGAATTCGGACAAGTCACTATCTTGCTTTTGACCGTTCATTTGATAATCTGATAGCCATCAATTGGACGGTTGGATATCTCTTCCACAATTTGGCCCAAAATTCCATCCCATGTATATGTTCTGCTTGTACTAAGGGCAGTCAATGGGCTCAATAGGCCCATTAGATTATCAGGCCTGGCCCAGATGCCAGCTACCCTAAAACTCATGGGCGTCATACACAGGTCAGGCCCAAGTCCAACATGGGCCTAAAGAGAAGGTCCAAGTTACAGCCCAAAAAGTAATAAAATCCAATCCATTGATCAAGTGGGCCACACATACTCACATTTGTCAGATATAAGAAATGTACGTATGAAGCCAGGTCGGGTTGAGTTGGGTTGAGCTGGGATAAAATAATAAAATGACTTTAGCCTTAGATGGACCTGAAAATTGATAGAGCCACTCAGTTCCAAGCCCGTCCAAGTTTGGGTCCGGCTCGCAGGCCAGGTGGGTCACTGAGGGATGCGGCGCTGTGGATGGGACCCTGACTGTAGAGACCACCTCGATGTATGCATTGTATATCTATTCCATCCATCTGTTTTTTCAGCTCATTTTAGGTTATGGACTCAGAAATGAAGTAAATCCAAATCTCAGGTGGACCACACCACAAGAAAAAGTGGTGATTGACCATTAAAAACTTTTGTTGGACATAATAGTTTTAGATCAAGATGATATTTGTGTTTTGCCTTCATCCAGGTCTGTGTGACCTTAGCAACAGGTTGGATGGAAAATAAACCTTACAGTGGACCCGAGGAAGATTTTAATGGTGGGCGTTCAATAGCCAATGTTTTTTATGTGCTTTTTTTTTTTGACCCATGTTCTAAAGTGAGCTGAAAAAAACGGATGGACGGGTAGATATACAACAGATACATCAAGGTGGGCCCCATGGTCAGGGTACTACCCACATGGCTGGATCCACCCGCACCAGTGCCCCTGTCACGTGCCTCAGAGTCTATCATCCAGACCAAGCAGCTTGAGGGTCATATATCATGCATGATGGGGTACACTTAATGAACGGCTTAGATCTTATTCAAAAGTGGTTGGCGGGGCTCTGGTTCGTGGTCGGGCCGTGCAAAATCATCATTAGCTAGGCTCGTGCCTGCCCTGGCCCATCACGGGCCCAGGCCGGACCCTGGCTTAAGATTTTTGTAGGCGGGCTGGGCGTGGCAGACCCGGACCCGGCAACAGTCGGAGGCAGGAGAGGTGACGTGCACGGAATCCAAGTCAAATTTTTATTTTGAAAAACGTTTCCCTGAAATCGTTGTATGCGATCTTTTACATACAATGCTTTCTTTTTAGCCAAACTCTAAATTTTTGGAAAATCTGAACCGTGAAAAGGCTGAACCGCAGCATAAAGATCATGTACGTTGGGAAACAGGATGATTCACTTCGTATATGTGCTACACAGTCAAGATAAATGAAAAACCATGATCAAGGCCTTGGTGTGGCCCACGTAATGAATGGGTTTGTATGGTTTAGTCTCTAATTGTTTTTGGATCGGAAACACCTTTTCTACGGCTCGGATGTACTAAAAAACTGACACGTTGGCGGAAAAGAAAGCTCAATATGTGAAGGTTCCAAACGTTG
Organism: Magnolia kwangsiensis; assembly: GCA_037074715.1. NCBI lineage: Eukaryota > Viridiplantae > Streptophyta > Magnoliopsida > Magnoliales > Magnoliaceae > Magnolia > Magnolia kwangsiensis. Next base: position 108,826,043 of record CM073581.1, read on the forward strand.
CAGTTGATTCAGCTCTATCTGAGACGCGATTCACCGGGCACCACCATTGTGATGGGTTCTCCGAGAATCAGGGGAGCGTATTGCCTGCGACCTCGGGCACAGAGATATCTACGTGCCCTGAACTGTGTGGGGCCCACAGAGATATCCGTGGTGAATCCACTCCGTCCATCTCCTTTGAAATATCAAAATCGGATAGGATTTTAAAACTCAGGCAGATCCAAATTTCATATCAGCCAAACCACACGAAACAGTTGGGATTGAAAGTCTGACAGTGACAGAAGTTTTGTACCTGGATGATATTTGTCCCTACTGTTTATCTGAGTGATAATAATTCTATGAACGGTCTGGATGACATATAATCATCATGGTCAGATCCATTGTGCTTTCATGGTCAGATGGACTGAGTGGAATTTTCATGGACAACTCTGTAGATCCCCACACGGGGTCACAGGCAATCCGCTCCCGAGTATAGGGAAACGGATTGGCTACTCCCCTGACACCAGCTTCGAGGCTGGTGGTCGGTGCTCTATGGGCCCCACCATCATGAATGTTTTTCATCCATTCCATTCATCCACTTATACGGATCATTTTATTGCTTAATACCAAAAATGGTAGGAATATAAATCTCAGATGGACCACACCACATGAAAACAATAGTGATTGGATACCAACCATTAAATCCTCTTAAGGCCTACTATATTGTTTATTCGACATCCAATATGTTGATTAGGTCATAAAGGCCCAGATGAAGAGAAAAAACAAATATCAGCTTGATCCAAAACTTTAATGCCCCCAAAATGTTTTTAATGGTCAAACCTCATTCGACACTGTTTCCTGTACTGTGGTACACTTGAGATTTGGATATACCTAATTTTTTTACTTATACAGTAAAATTATCTGTAAAAATAGATGGATGACATTGATGAAGCACAGACATTATGATTGGGCCCACATAGCACCAACCACCAGCCATTGGCTGGTGTCAGGGGGAGTAGCCAATCCGTTCCCCGAGTATAGGCCTATCATCATTAGACGTATGAAAACGAGACAATGGGAGCAGAAACGTCCACCGTTGAAACCTTCCTAGCTGACCATGATGTTTATATGCAATCCAATCAGTTCATTAGGTTATTGCCACTCAGATGAATAGAAGGCACAAATATCGCCCTTATAGAAAACTTCTGTGGCTCCCACAAAATTTCCAATGGTGGGCGTTCAATCCACTCTGTTTCTTTTGGTATGGCCCACATGAGTATTGGATCTGCCTGATTTTTACAATCTTGTCTTGTTGTAGTCTTGCACTTGATAGACGGAGTGGATTTGTCACGGGCATCTCTGTGGGCCCCACACAGCTTCCGACAACAGGGGGCACAGGAACACCCCTGTGCCCGGGGGCACGGCGCAAACCATCAAAATCTGAGATGTGGTGTCTGTGATACCTGCATGTGGAGAGTACCGGCATGGTTCACTCTATAAATAAACATCATGATAAATGAAGTCTTTTGAATGGCTTGGATTAACTATAAATGGGACCTATTTCCTGTAGAAGTGTTGACGTACGTAAGCTTATGGTACTACCAGAAGTACGTTATCATTTATCTTTTTAAAGAGATGCGTTTTCGATGAGCTAGCTAACTCGTCAACGCCGTCGCATTTGACGACACAGATGCATCGAACGAAAAGCAGAAATTTTAAATGTCTTGTAAATGACCAAATTACCCAGCCAAAATAATTTCTTAACTAAGTTTAGATCTGGTCCGTTCTTCTACATAGGCTCAATTGGTTGGTGGGTCACACAACAAAAACAATCAGACCCAACAAAATCCGGATTAGCTGTTGGTCCTTAAAACGTGGACGGTTCAGATAATCAAACTATTATTGAAATTTGCCGTTTTTGAAAAAATATTTCAAATTTTCAAATATTCAGTGGTGCATGCTTTTGTCCCACGGTGGAAAGATAGGACGAGTTTTGGGGTTTATATGTAGATGTGTGTCTAAAGGTGTATATAAACTGGGCTAGTTTGATTAGCTCGCTCGACCTGGTTCAAAAAAGTTTGATTCGGCTTAGTTCGAAGTTGAGTTCGAATTAAATTTTTGAGCTTGAAAATGAGTTCAAGTTGGCTCTAACCCAACTCAACTTGGTTCGAACTCAATTTGATTTGAACTCGACTTGAATTGAACTTAAATCGAACCAGTGTGGTGATTTCGTTTCTTTAATGTTGATATCACTCACCAAGTGTTTGATGAAACGACTTAATAAAGTGTAGCTAATGGCATGATGACAAGAAAGGTATGTTTATGAAATAAATATTTTTTTTTTTTATTATTTTTATGTTGCTTAGAAAGTGTTTTTTAAAATACCTATAAAACTATTGTTATTGTTTCCTATACAGTGAGATTTTGAAGGTGCAGTCCAAGCGTTTGTGAAAATATTGCACAGATGAACTCAGCTCAATTTTAACTTGAACTTGGCTCGAATTGGCCCGAGCTGTTGATCGAGCCGAGCTGACCAATTACTCGAGGATCGAGTCAAGTCGAGTTCAAGCTAAAGTCAACTCAACTCGGTTCAACTCAATGTACAGCCCTATATATGTGTAGTATTTTTACTTAAACCTTACAAGATGGTCTATTAAAAGCCTAGGTGCGATGATTCTAAAGTGAGTCAAAGTTTTATAGGCAACTGAGAATGGTTGGATCTTCAATTCGATATAGTCAGTTGTTTTTGAAAACGGCTAACTATTTTAAAAGCCAAAATGATTTGAAAACGACGGATCATGAAGATCCAACGGTTAGATCTTCTGATCCAGCTACGAGAAACAATTGAAATCAATGATCAACTGTCAGAAATATTTTTCAAACATTCCAAATCATTAATGATCACCTAATTTTAAGTGATTCAAGCTAATAAAACAAAACGATTGAATTTATTTCATTTCAGTTTTTATTTTCAATATATCTGACTTGTGTTTTCTAACAACTATCAGCAAGTTGATGGATGAGATTAGCCACAACTCCAACCCATTGGGGTATAGATATGACCTTTTGTTCTTAGAGAGTGGCCCACCTGATCAAGGGACCAACCTATTCATATTTGAGACGGGTCTCACTTTACGCACGGCTCATATTCCACGTGGAAATTTAGATTTAAAAAATGGCATTTTGGTAATTTACGCAATGGAAGTGCCATTTTGTTACTTAATCTAAATTCACACGATGCCCTTTTGCTGGCTCGCGGCGGCCACGGTATTAGTTCGTTTTGCCTCTGTCGCGACGCATGGCGTAGCATTTGTTTCACCCACTCGGGCCCACGTGATTAGATGGGCCGATGATTTGAACACTCCATATTCTCGTTCCTAGCATATATAAGATATTGTTGGATCCTCGCGCTTCAGTAATGATCCTAACCTTTGATTTTCAGAGTTGAATGCAAGCCGTTGAAGATTTCCTTTCATTGTTCTAAATCCATCTTCGAATAATGATGGTCATTCAAATCAGGTCTCTGGTTGTGTTGTTTGTAGCATAAACTACACAGCATGGACGGTTCAGATCATTATAAAACTCAGCATGTGGGCCCCATTGGGGCGGCTACAAGCAAAACGAACTCCTGGCCATCGTAAAACCCACTCAATAGTGACCAGGTTCAATGAATCAAAGATGCACCCCACCTGCAATACGCCGAGTGCGTGGTGCGCACAGGCCCCCGCCATGCGCATTTTAGCACGACAAAATAACGAAAGCTAACTTCCACCGCATCAAGCATTCCCTGTAGCTGATATTTGATACTCCGGCTAAGACGCTTGATACGCAAGCACTCAGGAATTTTACACATGGCATTTATCAACTCAAACTAAACCGACTAAACTGTGGAGCCCATTATCGGTAAGCCAACATCCAAAAATTAGATTAGTTGTGGACACTAGTTCGTTGAAAAAACGACCATTGGAAACTTTTAATTTTTGGCCGTACAATAAATGTCCACAGATACAATAGTCAAATAATCAATGATACATCTAAACTAAGAAAAAATTTAGACAGATTATTTCAACTTGCTGAGTATGCCACGTATGCAATTTCTAAGTAGTTTAAGCGTATGCGTATCATCCATCACACTCTGCCAGAGTATCCAGCCTTTCTCTCAATTTAAATAGCGTCGCGATCTCTTCACTTCGCTACCGCACCCAGAAAGGCAAAACCCGGACTTTGCTCGCCGGAAGTCAGATTCCGGCAAACGGTTCGCCGCGCAAAACACCCGTCGTTTTCTGAAAATATCTAAGGTTTTCACTTTCCTCATTTTCCTCCAAAAAACCCTAACTTTTGTGGGGTTTTCTTTCCTCTACTCGGATAAGGAGCTTCTTCTGGAGATGGCGACGTCGATCGGAGCTGCGAACACGGCCATTTTGAAGGATCTGAAGCTCCAGATCCAAGGATTTCAAGGGCTGAGATCATCCGGCCCGGCTCCTTCCATCGGTTACGTTGCTGTCTCGCCGGTCTGTTCGTCGAGCTCTTCCGTCGTAAGCGCAGTCGCCACGGTGAGTTAGATCTTCTTTGATTATTTCGAGCTTCGAAGGCTTCGATACTCATTGCTTTTCCATTACGCTTCTCGATTTTAACTTTTGTTGATTCGATTGCAGAATTCCTCTTTCAAACTCTTTTTGCTTCTGTTTTCTTCTTCCTGATTGCAATATTTTCAGCAATTTTGGTTTTTTACTGTTGAAAACTCGGAACTTTCGGTCTCTGATAGTAGCAATCATAGCTGATCCCAGAAATATGATTCTCGAGATGGAAACTGAGCCGTTCATTGGCCTGGCCCACCGTGCATGTGGCCTGGCGAAAAACAGGCTGCTCATCAGGTGGGACACTTGTGTATGGAAAGGGTGGAACTTTTAAAAAATTACCAATGTTCCACATTCAACGTACGCATCTGGCATGACTGATGCAGAATAGCCTGATTTTTGGGCCACGGCAGAAGAACGGCGGGGCCTGTCTGATGAATGACCTGGATCTTACACATGTTTGTCTGCAAGGGGAATTGTAATCCTACACCTCAAGCAGCCTAGGCTGTTGAATATTAGCAAGGTTTAAGACTTGTGAACGTACTCAACTTGAAACAAGTAAATTGAAAGAGCATTGTCTAGTCTTGAACACCAAGACTCTGTGATATACTGATATCTAATATTTGAAGTTATATTATTGTTGATTGTTGGTGAGTCGAGTTGAGCTTGGTCCAGTTTTATGGCGTTCTGTCAAGATTTTTTTACTTTGTCATGTTGAATCAATTAGGTCTTTAATGAGGCTTGACTCAATCTATGACCAAATCGTTTTTTTTTTTTTTTAATAAAAAAATATAAAAATATATGTTCTGTCTCCATGAAATCTGATTGAGTTGGAGTCAATTTGTCCCAGTGGAGTTGAGTTTTAGAACATAGATGTTTAGATGCAATTCCAATGTCGCCTGCTATGGGAAAAGGATAGTTGGCACACTCCACAAGGCATCAAGGGGTCATTTGGATGCCTGTAAATGTGGCTAACTGTAAATGATTTAAAGGTAAATGGTTTACAGTCTGTGTTTGGATGCTGAAAAGGGCCTGTAAATCATTTACAACTTTCAGCCCCATTTGATTTACAGGGAAAAAGCTATGATTTCATTTACTGGCTCTCCATTTACAGCCTAATGGCTATATTTCAAAGATTAGCTCTCCATTTACAGGACTCGAACAATTTACAGCCTATCCAAACACAGGCAATCATTTACAGCTTACAGCCAAACAGGACAGGCTGTAAATGATTTACGCCTCTAAATCATTCACCACTTGAACCATTTACAGGCATCCAAACAAGCCCTAAATGTTCCTTCCAAACTGTCCAAGGTGAATGGCACCATTTGATGGCATGCAAATGGTGTTTAGGGTAATATTTGTACTAGGCCATAGTTAAACAGTTATGGTTTTTAGCTTGGTTTTTGCAATTCACTGGCAGATAAACTTATCAATGGCTGGGTTGGACAGTAGGCGTACATATACACATGTTGGGTGCTATTCATTCCATGCATTTCTTCTGTCTGGTCGTTACTGGGCATGCACAAACACATGCTGTGTCGTTTTCATATGGTCTGGAAGCAGGTGGTTTCTGCCAATGAAGACACGTTAATGCATTCCTATGTTTCCATCTGCAGCCTATAAAACCGGAAACTTCAAAGGAACCTAAGCGCAGCAAGGTTGAAATATTCAAGGAGCAGAGTAATTTCTTGAGATACCCTCTGAATGAGGAGCTGCAAACAGAAGCCCCCAATATAAACGAGGCCGCCACACAGTTGATCAAGTTTCACGGAAGCTATCAACAGGCTAACAGAGATGACCGCGGTCCAGGTGGGAAATCTTACCAGTTTATGCTTCGGACGAAAAACCCTTGTGGTAAAGTTCCAAACAAGCTCTACTTGGCCATGGATGACCTTGCGGACGAGTTTGGAATCGGCACACTTCGTTTAACAACCAGGCAAACATTTCAGCTGCATGGGATTCTAAAGAAGGACCTCAAGACTGTGATGAGCACTATTATCAAAAGCATGGGGTCGACACTCGGTGCGTGTGGGGACCTAAACAGAAATGTTCTCGCTCCCGCAGCACCATTCTTGAAGAAAGATTACTTGTTTGCACAGGAGACTGCAGATAACATTGCTGCACTTCTGACCCCACAATCAGGTGCTTATTATGATTTGTGGGTGGATGGGGAGAAGGTTATGTCAGTGGAGCCCCCGGAAGTGGTGAAGGCTCGAAATGACAATTCCCATGGCACGAACTTTCCTGACTCTCCGGAGCCCATTTATGGCACCCAGTTCCTTCCTCGGAAGTTCAAGATTGCAGTGACAGTTCCTACAGACAACTCAGTAGATATTCTCACAAATGACATTGGTGTTGTGGTAGTTTCTGATTCCGAAGGGGAACCTCAAGGTTTCAACATTTACGTAAGACAAAAATGATTTTTGTGTATGCCTTGTCTCTGCTTTCTGGCTTATCTAATTTGATTTATTTACCATTATCGATGCTTGATTCCATCATGGAATTGCAGGTGGGAGGTGGTATGGGAAGAGCCCATAGGATTGAGACCACTTTCCCTCGTCTGGGTGAGCCACTGGGTTACATTCCGAAAGAGGATATATTGTTTGCTGTCAAAGCGATTGTCGTTACACAGCGAGAGAATGGGAGACGGGATGACCGGAAATACAGCAGAATGAAGTATTTGATCAATGAATGGGGAATCGAGAAGTTCAGGACTGTTGCTGAGCAGTATTATGGAAAGAAGTTTGAGCCCTTCCGAGAGTTACCAGAGTGGGAATTCAAGAGCTATCTCGGCTGGCATGATCAGGTTATGTTCTACCCTACCCATACCCACAGATTTGTAACCGATGTGTTCTGCTTCTTACTTCCTCTCTTTAGGATTTATCTATTGATCTGGTTTTCTATAGAATTTAACATGTATTAGCTAGATTTATATTATCTTGATTATTTCATTATCTTGCCTAGGTTCTTATTGATATGTTAGGTGTGGCATGCTTTTCTCTTTTTTTTTCCTCTGTTTCCTGTTTGTGCTCTCTGATCATTTAATGTATCCTCCTGCAGGGGAATGGTGCAATGTTTTGTGGGCTCAATGTTGATAATGGCCGCATTGGAGGGACAATGAAGAAGACGTTAAGGGAGATAATCGAGAAGTATAACCTGAATGTGCGCCTTACACCCAACCAGAACATTATCTTGTGTGACATTCGCCGTGCATGGAGGCGACCCATCACAACAGCTCTTGCTCAGGCTGGTCTTCTGGTAAGACTCGATCCCCAGCAAGGTTTTAAGACTCAAGATTCATTTGGAACCAGTCCGGTACAACACTCTGAGAAATGAAATACAGGGGAACCTGGCCCAACTTAGCTGGGTCATGACTACAGGCAGGACTGAACAAGTCAGTCTGAGTTCCCAAGACTTCAAAAGCATCCCAGCTATACTTATGAGGATTGACCTAGGCTGGGCCTCTCTAGATTAGCATAAAATTCTTCAACTCAGGTTGACTGCATGAGGTCCAACTTTGCTTGGAACTGAATTGTCAACTTCAGAAAAGATTTAAGTATCTAATGCTAGGGCTAAAATTAAACAAAATGAAGAGAATGAAACTAATCAGGATAATGAATAGAGGATGGATAGATGAAGATTTTGTGAATTCATTCCTTTCAGAATTTCTGATGAAAATTTTACAAGTTTGAGTGAGAATTTGAGAGTTTGCCGCTCCTGTTACTTGTTGCAAATGTCTTTTATTCATAGCAGATCTTGACTAGCTTTTATGTGAACAGAATCCTAGGTATGTGGATCCACTCAATATAACTGCAATGGCATGTCCCGCACTACCGTTATGCCCTCTGGCAATAGCAGAAGCTGAGCGTGGAATTCCTGACATTCTCAAGCGGGTTCGAGCTGTCTTTGATAAGGCAAGCCATAAAGCTATATACTCACGTGTTTATTTTTTGTTTATTATTATTTTTTTTTTTTTGTGTAATTCAAAAATGAACAGAAAATATGCATCAAACCTATTTTTCCATGGGGTCACCCAGACACTTGAAAATGGTGTTTTGTTGTTACAGGTTGGCCTCAAGTACAATGAGTCAGTGGTAATAAGGGTAACTGGATGCCCTAATGGTTGTGCCAGGCCTTATATGGCTGAGCTTGGACTGGTTGGCGATGGACCCAACATGTACCAGGTATTTCACATGCTGATTTTGGTCAAAAACCTAGAAGCAAATGTATCATAGATGAGTTGTATTCTTTTACGGGGATAGGTACCATGTAGTTGCCAAAATGGTGATTTGAGCATGACATGTCCTGTCCGCCCCCAAAAATGGGGAAAAATCCCAAACAAGCAGGAACACAGAAATGTCCTTCTAAAGATCCATTACAGGATGTCTCTTACCAATCTTTAAAATAGGACTTATTTTAGAAGGATGAATGATGGGGTAATTTTGCACGTTTCAAACAGGTCTGGCTTGGGGGAACGCCTAACCAAACCTCACTAGCAAAATGCTTCATGAATAAGGTGAAGATTCATGATCTAGAAAAGGTTTTGGAGCCATTGTTCTACAACTGGAAGCGCAAACGCCAACAGGGAGAATCATTCGGCAATTTCACAACCCGCATGGTGAGTACCCAAATTTGTATTTGGGTTATGTTATTTACAACATCTGAATTTCTTCCAGCCATACTTGCAACTTTTGAATTATTTTATGGGTTTCGGGATCTGAAATTTAGCGAATGTCTAATCATTTTTAAAAGAACACTACCACATAACAAAATTTCTATATCAGCAGTGTCTCAATTCTTGGTTTTTCCCCATTTTCATCTACATATCATTCCTAGGGGAACTAATAGAAAATCCAAACGGTTCTATACTGGCAGAGTAAGCGTACAGTAAGTTTCTTCCTGTCCTATGCAGGGCTTTGACAAACTAAAAGAGACAGTTGAGAAGTGGGAGGGCATAGCAAAGGCACCGGCACGATTTAATCTAAAGCTTTTTGCTGACAAAGACACATATGAAGCCATGGATGAACTTGCAACGCTACAGAACAAGACTGCTCACCAGCTGGCCATGGAAGTCATTCGCAACTTTGTCGCGGCCCAGCAAAATGGCAAAAGTGAATGATCAGCCCCTTTTTTCAGCTGTTGCTATTTGTTGAATAAATACCAGCTCAGATGAACTTACCTTTTTTCTAAATCATGGATGAGTGAGACTTAGTTGGAAAAGAACTTGAGATATATAACCATCTACCAGGCTGTTGCATCGTTTTCCCCCTGTACAAACAGTTTTGATTTTTTATTTTGATTTTTTTTTTAATACAAAGCAATCCCTTTAGCATAAGGTCATGGTGTGAAATGAAAGTGTTTCTCTTGCCTTGCTTCAATCTGAAGCAGCTCATATGAGGCCAGAGAATGGTTCTTGGTTCACCATTGCTGAATGGTCTTGTAACTCTTCACCGTTAGTACATGAAGCTACATCTTCCACTGAAAGATCCTCCAGCTCCAGAAACTGATTGATTACTGCAGGATCTTTCGACTCAGATCCATCAAATGAGACCATGTGATTTTGTTGGACAGTAGTAGCATAGGCATCATCATAGGCATCCCCAACACCAGAATCTTGCATTTCCTTTTCCAGAAGGTCACCTAGAAGATATTCAAGGGTCAACCTGCCGTTGCAGTTTTCTTGTGACGTGAACTTCACATCCAAGATAGGAAGATTGAAATCCACTGCAGGTTTTGATGCCTGGGTCAGTTCATTCTCCAACCCAGCTTCATCATGGCCTTCGTTTTGAAGCTGGACACCTGTGGTGGAACCGCTGCGGGTGATATCTCCATTGTTAGTGGCATCTCTGTCACAGTCATTGTTCTGCTCCTCATAGAACTGACCTGGAGAGGTTCCTTTCACGGCATCAGCACTGCTTCTGTTGGTCTGATGGTTGCTTTCAGTACCTTCCTTAAAGGAGACAGCTCCATTAGCAGTTGTCTCCGCATTGCCACCATCAGCCTGTTGTATGTCATCCCAGTCTTGTGCAGAAATTCTGTTCCTGCTGGTATCTTCACAGCTGTCTTCAACCCCTCCCATGTGAAGCTGGTTCCATGTCACATTGACATTTGCAGCTGTCTTTGTTGGGCTGTCGTTGGCCCACTTCATGTGATGATGCTCTTGTATATTGCTGTCTTGAGAATTGCAGAGAGCAGACTCTGAATCTTTTGGATTCTCAGCTCCTTCAAATATGACTCTAGCAGAACTCAAGGCCTTTGCAGGGCTGTCTTTCAACCATTTCATATGATGCTCACATATCTCACCCTCTTGAGAAGGGGAGACACATTTAGTTGAACCCAAACCGTCTATTCCATCGTTCACACAGCAATCAATGCTGGGATTTTCTGATCCTTTGCATGAAACCCTAGCAGGAGAAGTGGAGACGTGTTTAGTTGAACCGGAACCATCTATTCCATCACTCCTGCAGCAATTGATGCTGGGATTTTCAGATCCTTCACATGAAACCCTACCAGAAGGTGAAAGCAATTCCTCATTACTATCGTCTTCATTTGCAAACTCAGGAGCCTTAACAATCAAAGTAGGGATAAGTTTGGGAGGTTGAGTTGAAGCTGATGACATGAATGCAGAAAGGGCCAAAGCCAATGCATCATCAATGGATAAAGATGGCTTATTCGTGCAGTGATCCTTCATTATAGACTCTGAAGTCTCCCCAAATTTCTCCTCACCATCAGCCTCTTTTGAAAATTCAGGGGCAGTATGGTCTTTCGTCACGGACTCTGAACTGTCACCACAGTTTCTATCACTATCATCGTCATCGTTTGAGAACTCGGGTGCAGTAACTATCAAACAGGGGCGCAGCTCAGGCCCAAATGTCACTGAAGCAGTAGCATTATCATTGATTGAAGATGGTTTCTCGACAGAGAGATCCTTCTGCATTGATTCTGAAGCATCGTTGGATTCAGAATCACCGAATGAAAATTCGGGAGCTGCAAACCTTGAACAGGAGAATGATGTGGAGGGTAGGGATCTCAGAGCGAGTGCATCCAGTTTCTGCTCCAGCAACTCAAGCCTCATTGCCACGCAGCTAAGGGGCTTCAGCATGTTTTCTTCAAACCTTGCACAGAAGGCCTCTATTCTTCCCATTCGGGTATCAAGCCGATCCAACATTCTATCTAAATGATTGTTCTTTCCATTGGAAGAAACAAACTTGGACTCGGGTGTGTTCTCTGTGCCAGGTATCTGCCTACCAGATCCTAATTGCTCGTATTCTGCAGTGTCACCACTCAGTTCTTTCATTGTCATTACCCTTGGATCTGCAGTGTTGGAGGGTGTTCCTTGCTGAACCATCCTCCCCATTTCTGGACTGATCGATTCGGTTGCTTTCAACCCACCATCTTGTAATTTCCGTGCTTCCCCAGTATCATGAACATGCCTATCTTGGATTCTTTCCCGCCTTGATTTAGATAATTGCAGAAGACTGGGAACAAGCATGGTGAGTAAATTACTTCTGGCTGAGTTTTGTGAAGGACCTGCCTGATGGTCTGAATCGGTTGATTCAACTGGGTCGGCAAATATGTAAATCTCTTCTACGAAAACGCATCCCTTGACCTGAAGGGAGAGCAATCGAATTTTGATGGAGATGCAAGGACTTGCATCAGTAATCTCTGCTGTTGCCTCGTAGTAATCCTGAAAGGTTTCTTTCATCAGCATTTACCAAAAAATAATAATAATAATAATAAAAGAAAAGAAAGAAAGAAAGAAAGAAATCTCATTTCCTCTAGCTAGACTGAGAAGCAAATGCAAGCATACCTGAGTTTTTCTGTCAGTTTTTCCATCAATTTTATTAGACATGGGATTGGTTGTGCCATTGAGAGGAGAATCAGGGACCTTCACTTCTACCCAACCATCTTCGTCGTTACTGCTGCTGCTGCTGCTCTGAGTTATCTCTTTTGGAAGCTCCATGGCTTTGCCATTGCCATCCTGGAGTTCAGCAATGGCTTCTCCACCATTGCCTGTATGAAGTATCTCGCCTTCTCTTGCAGCAACACCACAGCGTACAGTACAAAGGTACTCATTACCGCTCTGCTGTTCGGCTGCAAAATATATCTCAAAAACTCGAGCTGTGCTGCGCACATAGACCTGACGGACTTCATGCCTTTGTGTGAAAGTGACTGCAGTAGAAAGAGATCACAATCATTGAAAAAAAAAATTTGAAAGAATGATGTTTCATTAGTGTGCCACCTTCTGGTCTGTATTTCATAGTAAGAATAAAAGAAACCCTTGGCTTCTTCTTCTTCTTTTGAAAGATAAACAGTATTTTGTTAGGAGTAAGTGGTAAGGTAAGAGGAAAAGACTACAACCCAAAGAGAAGAAAAATTACATTCCTCAAGTGCCTTTATACAAGAGGCCATTCCACTACAAAAAGCTTTGCCCTACTGAAAAACCTACTCGACCGTACTCAAAAAAAAAAAAAACCCAAATGCCTGTCATCAGGCCAATCTCCTGCTCACACTTCTTTCTTTCCCAAGCCCAACACCATGACATGCCAAAAGGAGGTCACCAATTAATCCTGGCATCACCCATGGCACATTAAACAGACTAAGGAAGCTCACCAACACCTTTTGAGCAAAAAGGCAGTGTATGAATTTTTGTGATAGGCCAACAATGATCAATTTTCAAGTTATAGCTTGGTCAAATTTTCTGCCCACAACAATTTTGGCAAACAGAGCTCGATAGAATTTACCCGGCAGCAAAAGAAAGTTCACATCAGTATCTAAAAGTGCAACAAGAGCATTAGAATGCAGTTCAATGCAGATAACCAAGTTCAACTGGAGTGTCCTCGTAACATAGTCGAGAAAAATCTTTCTAATGAATCCTTCAAAAAAAAATCTTTCTAATAATCACTTTTCTCTTGAGATTTTTATGGCCACCAAGTCATTCAATTTTCTCGTAGGAAGAAAGTAGTTTTTGGGGTTTTCTTTATACTTACATGATCAATACTAATGCCCATGTATCTATGAAAAAACCACAGAATATGATCATAACCACAAGAAGAACATCTTAAGAAAGACTAGTGTTCAGATAAGAATAAACAACTGAAAATGTGGTCGGCGAGCACGCTCACACAACTGAAAATGTGGTGGGAAAGCTACACACACACACACACACACACAGAGGAGATGCACTGATTGGTGGTGACTTCTCACTATGCCCATCAACAAGCTGTTCATGTACATTAGTGGGTAATGGGGATGCGATGCACGGAAAGGTGGTTTGCAAAACATGGGAGAAAGGGGGAGAAGCAGTTGTGAAAAGGTACATATGAGAAAGGGTTTGCTACAATACATCTCGACTTACTATTATTTTTATGTGGGACAATAGTAGTTGATCTGAGGTAATGTTTCAATAGGTCAAACTGCTTATATGATGGGCCTCATCATGGAAGGAGGATACTTGAAAGAACTCTCAGACATGGATTATCTCCTTCAAACATTCCTTTGCACACCCATCCATAGGGCCTTCCATTACAAAGAATGCATTAGTCATCAACCATCCACCATGTGGCCCTTCATATCAATGGTGTGGATCATTGAAAAATTTTCCCAATTCAAAGGATAAAATCACAAGGTAGATGATAGCAAATACAAATCGGATATATGTGCGAGGACTATTGATCATTTTGTGCGTCAGTAAAATCTCCACCCTCCTCTCACCTCTTAAAAGGGGCAGGCAAAATCCTAATTGCAGCATTGTGATACATACAGCTGGATATCATTGTAAACAATGTAAATGTTCTTTTATTTGGCTAAAAACCTTCTCATATCATTAAATAATGCAAAGATCTAGCTATATTACTAATTGTGGTTTAATTTTTGCCCCTAACTACTTGCATCGTATATAATAGAGATAAACCAAATAAGATGAGCATAATAAATAATTGAATCTATGGCATGCCTTCTCCCCAGTGTTTCAAATAGTGCCCGTAGCATAGCGGTAGCGTACGCTACGTAGCATAGCATGGCTGTAGCACTACGTAGCATCCCAAATAGCGTAAGGGTCGTAGCATACGCTACAGCTACATAGTACGTAGCGTCCGTAGCATAAGCTACAGTGTATTTTTTTACTATTTTAGTTTTTTATTTTTTTTTCACGTTTTCTTTGTTTCTAATGTTGATGAATGTGACACTTGTATTGTACTTGATACTTTTAACCAATGAGATTTTTATTTCTTTTCATAATTGTGACTTGTGGTTTCAATTAGACATTATTAATTAAAATGGTTTGCTTAGAAAGTTGTTGATGTGATAATTATTTGATTTGGCTTATATATGTGGATTGACTTTTGATAAATAACTAATAACTTTTTTGAACATGCTTATAATTGATAAAATGAATCATCTTTTAGGCATTTTTATATTTTTTTCCTTTTTTTCCACTATTTATTATATTTGTCCTATTTTTAAATTAAAAAATAGAAGTATTGTGTAGCTTAAGCTACACGGTATAGAGGGTTGAGCGCTACGCATCACGCTACCGCTATTTAAAACACTACTTCTCCCCCATCTCAATCATTTTCCTATATACAGATAAACCAAATAAGATGGGCATAATAAATAATTGAATCTATGGCATGCCTTCTCCCCCATCTCAATCATTTTCCAATATGGCTTCGTAACAACAGCTTAATTAATTGACTATAATGGAGCATCCCACATAAAGAGCGAGCTCTTGATAGAATTTAATCACAAAATTGATACCATTGACAGAATGCATCAAATATGTTACGAGGATTTGATTTGAAGCTAAATTTGAATTCTAGTTACAGGGTTACTTAATGACACAAGATATAATTTCCGACAAAAAGGCCCCACATCTAAACCACATGAATAATCAACATTAAAGGAGCTTATTTGGGCAAGGAATCCCTCAATTATGGTGGGTGCCATGCCCTGCACATCAGATTTGTATGGTACAGAGGGTAGTGCCTTCACTAGCTTAATCACAAAATTATGTGACATTCTTTAAAAAAAAAAATCCATTGGAATTGTGAGCGAAGAGAAGCTCCACTCGGCCCAAATGAGTATGATGTGGAAAGCATGGGGCCCGTTGCTTAATCCTAATTTTGCAAGATCCCTAGCCCAAATGGGCCCGATGTTTCTCCCAAATGGCATTCAACTTCAGAAATTTTGTCAACCAAAAATATATACCAACATATTACATGTTGCTCAAGCAAAAAGAGCATTTTGTTCAACCAAATAACACTGCAGGTAGGATCAACCTTTCAGTGACCTAAGGTGTTCATCATTGGGTGGGGCCCACTGCGACAGCAATCCCCAAATGCAACCCCAACAGATGATTCCAAACATTTGATTGGTGTCCTGAGAAGATACAATTTTATGCGTTGGTGTGCATTTAGTTGTGCTTGGACAAGATCATTAGATGGAGCAAACCACAAAGCATATCTGGTGCAGCCAAATTGAACTCGATTTGCACATGTACCTTTGCCTTGAAGATCAAACCACAAATTTTTCTTCACTAATGCAGCAAGAAAATTTAAAAAAAATTAAAGGACCGGGGATTGGTACCCAATAGCCTACAAGCCACAATGCTAGTAATCACAATATTCCATTTCTTCTACCACAATGCTAGTAATCACAATGTTCCATTTCTTCTACCACAATGCTAGTAATCACAATATTCCATTTCTTCTAGTTCTACCACAGGCAACACAAATTATAATGCAAGAAAATAACTTTTTTTTCTCAAGAAAAAGAGAACCCTAATATACCATCAGTTACTAATCCAAAACATCTATCTCAATAAAATATTAGAAATAATATCCAAAATATCCCTTAATCTCATCACAACCATGTATGGCTACCATAAATCAATCATAACCATAGTTAGCAAAACTCCATTTTAAACTTTGTATTTTTGGAGAAAAAAAAAAAAAACCGCATAATTGATTAAACATTTAAAACTCTGTGTATATATAGGAAGATAGGCAAATTATTTGTTTTTGGGAAAATTGCTTTAAATGATTTTTTTTAATAAAACACATTTTATTTATTAAAAAAAAAAAAAACTTTTGAAGGAAAATTAAAAATTAGAGATTGGTCATCACCACCCCCATTGATAAAAGAGTAGTAAGGTGAAAACTTTTGATAGAGAGCTTGATTTATATGAGGATTACTTGAAAAGGAAAGATTTGAGAGATGCAAAGAACACCATTTCAACTATCTTACACTATAGTCATACATATACAAATTCTAATTGTTTTAATAAAAGTCATCTTAACCTTATATATAAGATATACAAACATACACGCACATATATAGCCTTTTTCACTCATTTTTTGAGTCCAAACTGTATTAAAACTGAACTTTCCGGTCTTTGAATTTTTCGCATTTCTCTTTTGTTTTAACCGAATTTTTACCAATTGAGATCAAATTAAACATGGACATTTCTTGTACTCTTTTTTTTTTTTTTTCGATGTATGTCGTTTAACCGACTATGGTCATAACTCAAATATTATTGGAATTGCATAATCTTCTACTCATTTGAAAGCTAACTCAATAGGATTTGAAACAGAACCAATTTTTTGTCATCCAAACATCATTTGATACCATAAAAGTGGCCAACCACGGGGATGAAAACGCTATAGGGAAATTGGTTAAACTAACTCTAAATCTAAGTGACTGATGCAAACCCCGAAAGGGGAAGCAAATAGATCAAAGAAAAGAAGAAGGAGACTATGGGAAAGGACACAGCAATCCTCTAGCCGAATGCTAGAGACCACGAATGCAAGATTTTAATAAAAGTCATCTTAACCTTATATATAAGATATACAAACATATACGCACATATATAGCCTTTTTCACTCATTTTTTGAGTCCAAACTGTATTAAAACTGAACTTTTCAGTCTTTGAATTTTTCGCATTTCTCTTTTGTTTTAACCGAATTTTTACCAATTGAGATCAAATTAAACATGGACATTTCCTGTACTCTTTTTTTTTTTTTTTTTTTCCATGTATGTCGTTTAACCGACTATGGTCATAACTCAAATATTATTGGAATTGCATAATCTTCTACTCATTTGAAAGCTAACTCAATAGGATTTGAAACAGAACCAATTTTTTGTCATCCAAACATCATTTGATACCATAAAAGTGGCCAACCATGGGGATGAAAACACTATAGGGAAATTGGTTAAACTAACTCTAAATCTAAGTGACTGATGCAAACCCCGAAAGGGGAAGCAAATAGATCAAGGAAAAGAAGAAGGAGACTGTGGGAAAGGACCCAGCAATCCTCTAGCCGAATGCTAGAGACCATGAATGCAAGATTGTGCCCCCCCCCCCCCCCAAAAGAGAGAGAGAGAGAGAGAGAGAGAGAGAGAGAGAGAGAATGGGAAAGGACCCAGCAATCCTCTAGCTGAATGCTAGAGACCATGAATGCAAGACGGTGAACAAGTTCCATAAGTCCTCTAGTCTTGGAGTTTTAAGCTATTGTACAAGCTCTGAAGCATTAGCATCCTTACCTCATTCATCTAGAGTTTGTACTCTATTTTGATCAAGAGGCATTATGTTATTTGAATTCTCAGAAGAAGTTGAGCTCTAGGCATACCAATTATAGTGATTATCTTCAAGGGTTCACATCCAACCTAAAACATCGTGTTGGCATCGAAAATAAGGTAGTGGACACCCTTGACCGAAAATCACACCTATTGTCTACCTTATCAGTTTTTGTTGTTGGGTTTGAAGAACTTAAAAACGAACTATGCCACGGATGATGATTTTGGAAAGGTATTATCAATACTCATTTACGGCGCAAGCGCTAAGTAACTGAGATTTAGCTTGCATGATGGGTGGTACTTATTCTATGATATGAGGTTGTGTCTTCCCAAAAGTTCCTTGCGAGAGCTTGTTATACGTGAGCTTCATTCAGGTGGTCTGGGCGATCACTTTAGTATCAATAAAACGATAGCCCTGGTCGAGGACCATTTATATTGGCATGGTTTGAAGAAAGATGTTGGGATCATTGTTGGTCAATGTCGAACATGCCAACCGGGTAAAGATAGCAAGCAAAATATTGGTCTTTGTACGCCATTGATTGTGCTAGATGCTCCATAGGAAGACATCGGTATGGATTTCATCTTGGGCTTGCGTAGGACTCAATGTGGCTATGACTCTGTTTATATTGTGGTTGACAGGTTCTCGAAAATGACTCATTTTATCCCTTATAAGAAGACATCAAACGCCATGCACATCACCAATGTTTTCTTCAAAGAGGTGATTTGTTTACATGGTGTTCCTAAAATGATTGTATCTAATCGTGATGTTAAGTTTATGAGCTACTTCTGTTGCACCTTGTGGTCTAAGATGGGAACTAAGTTGAATTTCTCAAGTGCTTATCATCCGTAAACAGATGGGTAAACCGAAATAGTCAACCGCAGTCTCAGGAATCTACTCTGATATCTAGTTGGTGATCATATCAGTTCATGGGACATCGTGTTACCACAAGCTGAGTTTGCTTATAACAGTTTTGTGAACCGCACTACGGGACTCTCCTTTCAAAATTGCGGCGAGTATGCAACCGCGACAACCTATCAACTTAGTATCACTTCCTAGTGCAACTCGATCGAGCCAAGACGTTGAAAGGTTTTGCACAACATGTTAAGGAGATACATGAAAAAGTTATGTGAAAGATCACCCTTAGTAATGAAAATTATAAGGGATATGCAAATGTTCGATGACGTTCTGCACAATTCCAAGGAGGAGATAGAGCCATCATGTGACTTAAGCCTGAGCAATTTCCATCGGGCTCTAATACAGAGCTCCACTCCAGAAAGGCAGGTCCTCAACATATTTTGAAGAAGCTAGGTGATATGATAATGCATACCTAATCGAGCTTCCACCCAAAATGAAGATCAGCCCCATTTTTAATGTGGAAGACCTTACAGTTTATCTTGGACATCATGCAAATGAAAGCACAAAAGAATAGGCAATCCAAATACTTGAGATACCATGTCAACTCAAAAAAATCATTGAAGACATGTTGGATGATCAGATAATTTCCACACGCCAAGGAGAGTATCAAAAGTTTTTTTGTCAAATGAAAGCGTCGACCAAGATCCGATAGCATGTGGATTTCAGTCGATGATTTCAAGCACATCAACCTAGAACTCTATGAATAGTACATTACCATTAACTCGACAAAGCCAAGTTTTTTTCAAGCCGAAGGGAATTGATGCAATTGCCCCACATCCCACACATGCACGCTCCGCATGTGTGTACAAGAAAAGAACCGATTTTCCTTTTTAGCCCATCGCCACTTTCCTTTTCTTTCAAAATCTTTCCATTAGGAAATTTCTTTTATATATAAAGTTGTATGTGTTCTTGCGACCCTTATGAGTTACATCCATGTTGTATATTCACAGGCACCCCAGTAAAATATGTGTGTGACCTTCATTGGGATGATGTCACACCAAAATGATTCTTCGTAACGACCCAAGGAGAAGTTTGTTGAACACCTCTTAGTCACCAAGACGAATGTGTCATTCACCCACGCAATCTTATATGGCTTGGGATGCATTTGATATTTCAACTTGTCCACCATGCTTTGTGAGAATCCCATTATGTTGTGTTTGGACAAAATTCTTGTTTCAATAGATTAGAGAGAAAAATATCCCTTGGTTCATCAGAATGGGATGTCAGACTTATGATCACAGGCCTATTGTGCTGCAAATAGACGAGAAAATTGGGTTCCTAAACCCTTCAGATTTGAGATGGCTTGGATGGAAGTTTTGAATATCTTATATCAGATTGGTTGTCTTCCTTAGCGGACGGTTTTGTTGGGTTTATACTAGCTAGAAAGTTAAAGCTGCTGAAAGAGAAGCTGAAATTGTGGAAGAAATGGGTCCTTGGCAAGATGGAAGAAGAATTTGACAAGCTAACTGAGCAAATTCATGAGTTAGATTTGGCGGAGGAGGCTACAAATTCGTCGGAAGAGGACAGAAAGAAGAGGGTTGATCTTGCTTACAAATATGCGTGCAGGGCCAAGGAAGAAGAGATTGGATGGCGTCAAAGATCGTGTGTGATCTGGTTGAAAGATGGGAATAAAAACACCCGGTTCTTTCACAGTATCACAAGCACTAGAGCTCGTGCTAATAGAATCTCCAGCTTAGTGGTGGATGGGGTAAGCATGACTAAGAAATACCATATTTGTGAGGCTATAGTTTCATTCTACAACAATTTGCTATCCAGCAAACATTGGGGTAGACCGAAATTAGATAATTTGCAATTTCACCATATGCCTGTCGTAAATGTGTCATTTTGGAAAGATCAATTTCAGAAGAGGAAGCTAAATAAACTTTAGGATCTCTGTGCGGGGAGAAAGCCCTTGGCCCGAACAGAATTCCTTTTAAAAAAAAAAAATTTGCCATATTGTGGGGAAGGATGTTACAAATTTTGTAGTGGAGTTCTCATAGCATGGAAGGCTTTCATCCGAACTTGGGGCTTCTTTTATTGCCCTTATTCTAAAGGTGGAGGGTGCAAAGCAGTCGAAAGACTCCAGGCCAATAAGTCTCATTGGGGATCCCTATAAAATTTTGGCTAAGATTCTAACCACCAAATTCAGGGAGTTCATTTCCAAAGTTGTTTCGGAAAGTCAAGGAGTTGTGTGCTAGGAAGACAAATTTTGAATACAACTCTTGTTGCTCACGAATGCATTGATAATAGATTCAGATAGGGGAAAAGTGGCTTGATTTGTAAATTAGACATCAAGAAGGCCTATGATCATGTCGATTGGAAATTTTTGGATTAAATACTTGGGAGGTTGGGTTGTGGTAGTAAATGGAGGGGGTGGACCAAATCTTGCATTCATTCAGCATCTTTTTCCATTCTAGTGAACGGATCTCCCAAAGGTTACTTCAGAGCTTCCTGTGGTCTTAGGCAGGGCGATTCCCTCTCATCGTCTCTCTTTGTGGTCGTGGTTGAAGCCCTTAGTATGAGCTTCAAAAAAGCAAGGAAAATTAGCTCTTTTCTGGTTTCCAGATAGCAAATCTTTCAGGCAGCATTTCTCACCTTCAGTATGCAGATGATACATTGCTTTTTGGCGAGGCAAAGAAAAGACTCCATCAAAAATTTATGAATAATCCTTGAATGTTTCGAAGCGATCTCTGGGCTAAAGATTAATGCAACAAAATCTAAGATGGTTGGGGTGCATGTTGGGCAAGATGATCTGTCTCGGATGGCTATTGCTTACGGTTACCAATCGGGATCCTTTCCGTCAACACCTTGGTCTGTCTCTTTGTTTGGGGAAGCCAACTAAACACTTGTGGGACAAGGTGATCGAAAGGATCAAGTGGAAGCTTTCTTCTTGGAAGAGCAGGTATCTCTCTTCGAGGACCCGCCTAACATTAATTAAGTCAACTTTTTCCAATATGCCGATATACATCATGTCTTTATTCAAGTGTCCAAGATAGGTGTTGGATGGGCTTGAGAAGCTTGGGAGGGATTTCTTATGTAATGGGGCTACATAAGGCATAAAGTTCCACCTTCTCGAGTAGGACGAAGTCTGCAAACCTATCCCCGCAGTGGCGGGGGGGGGGGGGGGGGGGGTGGCATTAAATCCTTAGGCAACATGAATACGACTCTACTTGGGAAGTAGATTTGGAGATTTAGCATAGAGGAGGGAAGTCCTTAGAGAAAATTAATTGTTGCAAAGTATAGTATGCAGGAGGGGGCGGTTGGTTTGTTAAAGTCTTGTCCTGTATAGAGCTTCGGGCACTTGGAAAGCAATTATAGCCACACAACATCTAGTTAGTTGGAGCATAGCCTTCAAAGTCAAAACAGGATCCTAAGTCTGATTTTGGGTGGACATCTAGTGCGGCACATAGGCAATTCAATCTTTGTTCCCTAGAGTCGATAGTCTCGCTCCAAATAGATTTGTTTGTGTGATGGATTGTTATTCAATAGATGAGGAGAAGATTGTTTGATCTCCCCCTTGCCGTAGGAACTTGTTTGATGCCAAATTCGATGAGCTTGTGGTTTTAATGGAGCACTTAAATGTGGAGAAGCGTATCATTCTTCAAGAAGACATAATTATTTGGACTTGTAACAGATTGGGAAAGTTTACAGTTAAATTGTTTTATAGCCTCCTCTCTCCTTTGTCGTCTTATGCAGATACGTCACATCTGTTCCATCATTGGTTTTCTGGAGTCACAACGTTTGTTTGGATGTAGGTTGAAAGTGAATACTAACTATTGATAATCTCTAGAGAAGAGCGCTCGTTTTACCCAACATACGTTTTATGCATATGGGCAATGAGGAGTTGATCGACCATCTGTTTATCCATTGCCCTTTCACCACATGAGTTTGGGATTACTGACTACCGTGCTTGCATGCAGGTTGGGTTATGCCTAAGACGATGGAAGAGCTTCCATGGGCCTGGCATGGGCGTGGAGTTGGTAAAGCGCAGAAAGCTATATGGCAGCTTCTAATCATGGCAATTATTTGGGTTATCTGGGACTCAAGGAATGATCGTTGTTTTCATAATATTGTTGTAGGGGTGCGACGTGATTTTAAAGGTTAAACGGCTAGTGTCGAAATGGGCAATTTATGTTAAGGCAACCTCAACTACTCTTCTATTTTACTGGTGTTTTGGGCATGTATTCTTTCGTGCTTTTGCGCTTCTTTAATAAAATTTCCATTCTCTCTCTCTCTCTCTCTCTCTCTCTCTCTCTCTCTCTCTCTCTCTCTCTCTCTCTCTCTCTCTCTCAAAAAATAAAAATAAAAAATAAAAAAATCTGGATTGTTTTCAGATTCATTTTCCACTTGGCATGCAATGAAGTTTTCTACCTCCCAAAATTGGAGGTTATGAGAAGGACACTCCGTCGCGTAATGTCAACGACCACCACACCTAAAGCAAGTGTTGTTCAACATCGCCTACGCTGATGCAACAGACTCTTCCTTTGTATCACCGTTTCGGAAAAGACGAATGGAAGTAAAGTTCTGACCAATTTTGTTATCCCGAGGCAACTTAGTACGGGGCACAAATGGTTGTGGACGCGAAGTGGAGCCACTGGTAGTACACGGGTGGATGCATAGCCCCCACCTTGAGCGCTACAGTGCCTTATCACTAACTTTTATTCATGCACTTTTTGAGCCATCTGATACGCTTCGTCTACGCTATTAAGCTGAACAATCACCAATTCTCGTTGAATATTAAACCATAGCCTATCGAAATAATGTGTCACTTGTTGTCTTCTGGTTTCTGTTAGGCGGTAGCGAATAACTAAGTCATAATAATGTTGTATACTCCTACAAGGTCAGATTGTCATGCCGAAGCGTGAGGAGCTCTTGGAAAGAAGTTGTCTCATAATCCGGTGGCAAAAACCTTCGCTTTAATCTTACCTTCATTTCCTCTCAATTGCTTACGAGAGGATGGTCACACCATTGCAAATCTTCTTCGATGGCATACCACCAATCTTGAACTGCACCCTTAAGTTTCAGAGCAACAAAAGCAACAAAACATAACTTGACAGCTTCTTCAATTTCGTACCAATGAAAATATCGCTCCATTGACTTTAACCAATCATTGAAAACCTTGGGATCCAAATTACCATCGTAATCTGGAATGTCAATCTTGACATGCTTAGCAAGTTCCAAAGTGCGAATATTCCTTCCTCTTTCGGGATAAATTGGATGATCCCATCGGAGGTTATTCATCCACATAGCGATGTTGTTGGGCTTCATAGCTAAGCTCACATTCTTTTTCTTGGAAATCACATTGCGGCCAAGATGCCTTAAGTTAACATTCCGGATTCCAAATCTCCTTCAAGGCCATCCATGGAGGTTTAGCGGTCTAGATTGATTTCTATGTTTGCGATTTCGAGAACAATAATATGTCCTTCCAAAGCATTCGTTTTGACAGTGGAACGGGTCTCTAGATCATCCACCCGTTTCATGATCAAATCGACCACTTGTTTGCAAAGTTGTGACAAGAAAGCACCTTAATAAGAAAAATCTAAATTTATTTCTTTCCTAATATAAAGATATGAAAGAAAAAGGAAATTTCCTAACATAGAGATTTTGAAAGAAAAGGAATGCAGTGATGGGCTAAAAAGGGAAAGTGGTCATTTTATTGTACACACATGCGAAGCGTGGCACGTGTGGGATATGAGGCGATTGCATCAGTGACTGACTAGATGGCCATCAGTCTGGTCGAAATGCACATCAGGACCATTGATCTTCCCATCAGATCAATCTTGACCCCCGAAGCAGTCCATATCTTCGATACAGAGAGTTGGATGATTCACATCCTTGAGCAGGGCCCATTGATGGGCCTGATCTTCGATCAGCCAACTTATGCAGCATGGATGCATCAATCTCCCATCTGCAACGCGGTCCACCATATAAACGGATGGATCACCACAACGTGGGCCCATCATATACCGTACCCTCCTTGTCTTAGACAAGAAACTATTTAGAAAGAAAAAAATAAAAAATACACTAGGACTGAAAATTCAGAATTACGGTCTAAAAATTACAAATCATCACTTACGATCCAAACCCCATAATGAGATCTCATGCAAAGAAGATAAGTAAAGGACTGAAAATTTTAGAAACAGGCTAAAAATTACAAATCATCATTTCCAACCCAAAACCTAGATCGAGATCTCAAGCAAACTAACAGCAGATTTCGGAAAAGGAACGAGCGGAAAGAAGAATACTAGAAAAAAAAAAAAAAAAAAAAGGAAAAAAGAGAAACTCTAGAAATGGAAGGATTTCTGGAACTGACCGTTGATTTCGCAGGGGCCCGAATCGGACGGTGGAGGCTGCAGGATGAGTTGACCTTTGGTAAGCAGCGCTGCGTTCTTTCCTTCTTCTTCTTCCGGGATTGGAAAGACTGGGGATTCGAAAGAGATGGAGTTTTGGAGAGAACCGTCGACGACGGTCCAGTTCGTCGCGGCGGACCAACAGGGACTGCCGCCGCTGCTTTCTACCATTTTCTCTTCTTCCATCTGCACAGTGGCGTGGTTCGGGAAGGGATGGGGCGTGGTTTATTTTTATAGGATACTCAGGCTGCGTATGGCGCTTCATACGCGGGTAGTACCCCGCCGGAGCTCGTGACAGGCGTAGGCTCCGAGGGCCACTGAGGGGCCACCGTGATGTATGACTCTTATCCGCACCGTCCATCCCTCTTTTCATATCACTCTAGAATGTTAAATCCAAAATAAGGCATATCCAAGGCTCAAGAGGACCACATCATAAGAAGCAGCGGTGCTGAAGACGCCCACCGTTGAAACCTTCTTAGGGCCCATTTTTTCGTTTATTTTCCATCTAACCCCTTGATGTGGTCATACATACGGCCTGGATGAACTGAAATAACAAATATCATCTCGATCCAAAACTTCCGTGATCCCTATGAATTTTTCAACGGTAGTAATTTAATTTCCACTGTGTGGCCCATTTGAGACTTGGATCTTCCTTATTTTAGGATAATATTTAAAATAATACAAAAAAATAGATGGACGGTGCAGATAAAGTTCATACATCAAGTCAGCCTCTCAGTGGCCCTCGGAGCCTTCGCCTGTCAGGCGGGAATAGTACCCAATCCGCGCGCCTCATAAATTGTACACGTGTAATGGAGTAAACGGACTAGATTACGCAGACCACTGTCTCCAGTTCAAAATTGCAAAGTCGGATTGGTTGAGCAAAATAACCTCTGATTCGGGGAAACTTGTTTGGGAACATACGACTGCTGCTGGACATTTCCATTTTAAACCGTCCAATAAGTGTTCAAAGATCGGATAGTTAGATAATTGGAGGAGCTTAATTTTTCGTTTGTGGCGCATCTGTGCTGGGTAGCATATTTTGGACGGTTTAATTGAGTATTTGTATGCCATGTATTTAATTTCTAAGGAATATGTGAGTGCCTGTGTATCATTCATCACACTCTACTAGTGTATCAAAAGTTTTTCTCATTTTTGCAGGTTCATTTTTCGTATAGACCCACTGACTACCCACGTTATTTCATTCGACTCAAAAAAACCTAAATTACCAAAGTAAACTACTATTTATACGGACGAACCAAAAAATAGAAAAATACCTCTATTTTTTCTAGCTATTTTACCCTAAAAGGCAGAAGTATTTTTGTCAAGAAATCAATATTCATATCTTAAAAATCACCTTCCACAAAATAAGTTCTCGGGCAACGAAAAAAAATAAATGTACGGACTTATCTACAATATTAATTTTTTCCATTTTTACGAACCTCGCTGAGTGTTGGCATACATGGGCATGCCTGCTACTAACCGAGTGGGACGTGAGAAAAGACGTGCATGAGATCCACCCCGTCCATCAGGTGCATTGCCTGATGTTATCCCTATGACCCAAAAATCAGACGGTTTAAAGCTCGAGTGGGCCACATCGTGGGGAAGAGTTGAAATGAAACATCAATCGTCAGTTTAGTTTGAGGCCCGACTAGGTTTATATATGTCATCCTAGTCATTCATATGATGCAAATAACTAGGATGGAGGGAGGTGAAACAAATCACCCTGTTACAAAACTCACTTACGCCTTACAAAACTCACTGACACCACACCACGTTTTAGCCATGATGATGGGGTAATTTTTCACCGTAGACGCGACTTTTCATCCACCTTCCTTTTTTCGACCCAAACAAAACCTACGTTACCAATCTATACCTCTATCCATATAGACGAACCAATAAAGACAAAAATACCCCTATTTTTTCAGTTGCTTTTACTTGAAAATCAGAATTATTTTTATCTAAAACCCTCTTTTCATACCTGAAAAACCTACTTTCATAACATCCCTACTTTCATAACATCGGTTGTCAACCATTCAGAAAAAAAAAAATGCATAAAAGATGAGCATCTACGGTGCTAATTTTTTCTACGGATGGGGCTCAAGTGGATCCAGGTAGAGAAATTGACCACTGTAAATACCACCTTTTACCCAGCGTCTTTTCGAAGTGCTCCCAAACTTTACTTTCCTAGAGTAACCATTCTGTATAGATACACTATTTGTAGATGAAAATGCCCTTACATTCACAACCTATGGCTACAAATTATAACCGTAGGCATAGTTGTTTAGCCACCATGAATGCAAGGGTATTTTCGTCTACAAATAGTGTGTCCGTACAGAATGGTTTACGTTGGGAAGTAAAGTTTAGGAGCATTTTGAAAAGACACTGGGTAGAAGGTGGCATTTACAGTGGTCAATTTCTCATCCAGAGGAACTACCAAGCTCGGTGATTTTGGGACAATGGGTTATGTGTGCGCCTTATATCCACACCGTCCATCCTTCTTTCCAGGTCATTTTAGGACATGAATCTGATAATGAAGTGGACCAGAATCTCAAATAGTGGTCATTGAATCCACCATTAAAAACTTCTTTTGAGGACCACCAAAGTTTTAGATCAAGTTTATATTTGTGTTTTCCATTCATCCACGTTGGTGGAAAAAATTAGCACAGTAGACTACTTCCTTATATGTTTTTTTTTTTCGACACCCGAAAACTTATGTTACCAAAGTAGATTTTTACAGTACAGAAATATGGTTTTGGACAAAAATACCCCTGGTTTTTAGGGTAAAACAGATGTAAAAAGTAGAGGTATTTTCGTCTTTATGGGTTCATCCATATGGGTAGAGGTCTAGTTTGGTTATGTAGGTTTTATTCAGGTCAAATTAAAAAAGTTGAGTGGTACATCGGTTCTATACTAAAAATTTACCCAAGTTGGTGTGATCTTATCAACGGGTTAGATGGAAAATAAATATTACAGTCACCCCTATGAATTTTTTAATGGTAGGCCTTCAATCACCACTGTTTCCTGTGGTGTGGTCCACCTGAGATTTGGATCTGCTTCATTCTTTAATTCATATCTTAAAATGAGATGGAAAAACAGATGGATGGCATGGATATAAAGCCTATAAATTATAGTGGGCCCCACAATCTCGGATCGGGATCCATCGCAACGTCCTTTTTAAGTTGTTTCTTACGAGGAGGCACGCCACACCTGAGTTTTGGAGTTGGATCAGTGGGTGGCGCGCCTGATGATAGATACGATGGATATCATGAAGTGACTCATCTCGTAGAAGCAACTACAGTGTTTTGCATATAAGCCTCAACCTCTTGCCCATATTGCCAAAAATCCCCCTACATAGGCTTATTGGCAAATACCTTGTACCTATTGCTATATACTTGCACATCAATACTACTTTTCTAACCAAAATAGAGACTACGTTTAAAAGGCGGACATGGATTAGGTAGTGTTGCAACACAATTGGGTGGCGTGTTGATTTGTTGGGTGTTGTGGAGCTCAGTGTGATGTGTGTTTTAAATCTATGCCGTCTAAATTTTTTCCTAACTCATTTTAAGTCATGAGCCCAAAAATAAAGTAGAACTGAAGCTCAAGTAGATCACACCACATGAAATAGTGGGGAAAATGACAACTACTAGTGAAACCATTTTTGGGCATACTGTAATGTTTATTTGTCAACCAACTTATTCATAAGGTTGCTCGGACCTTAATGAAGGGAGAACAAAAATATCCGTCTAATTTAAAACTTTTGTTATCCTCGATAAGTTTTTAATGGTGGGTGATCAATCAATGCCATTTTGTGTGGTTGGTCTACCACAACTTCAATTTTGTTTTATTACTCACCACTATTGAGCTCATGAGCGTAAATGTGAGTTTTCGTGGGAACCTTCGATGAGAGTAGATGTAAGGCCTTGGACTAGAACTGTATTCATTGAATACGAGTGCGTATGTGTTAGTCTTTATAGGGAGCCATCGATGGTAATGTATATAATGCATTGGATTATAACCAGCAGTGGTTAATGATGATCTTGATTTTAAATATTTAAGATAGTGAAAATCCGGTACACTCAAGGCTAGTGGGTTTGTTGGGAGTGGAGTAACTGAATTACTATACATGCTTGTGTCTAGGATTATTATTTGTATATATTTTTTATTTATGCTTATGAGTGTATCTTGTTGAATTATATAAATGTAAAATTGGATGTATGCCAGGGGTTGAATTGCTTACACATATCAGTATTTATTTTATAAATTAGTTACTTATATTGTTGCATTTATTGTAGTCTATGTAATTAAACTCACTTTGACTTTAAAGATCAAGTGTTTGTTTGTCTTATTGTTTTGAATGAATGAATTAGTTTATTATGTAATGAATTTTAAGTGGACATATTCATCTCTTTTAAAGACTTAGCCGTAATTATAAGCTCCATCAAACTATGATGTATCGTGGTAGATAATCCATGCAATTTCAATAAGGTCCACCCACATACTAGCAGTGTAACCGAAAGGCTTTTAATAAAATCCACGGGTAAATTACAAATTCTTCTTATAGTTTATCGAACTGCATGCATCAACTCATGCAACATTAACATCTTTTCTCTCCACTCTCTCCTTGATTGCTATGAAAATGGATAAATGCAGCCATGACCTCACCAAGACAATGTCACTCTTACAGTAGGGCGTACCTTGATGCATGTATTTTATATTCACGCTTTCCATACATTTTGCTAGATCATTTCAGAGTATGAGTAAAAAAAATATAATAAGATGGATTCTCATGTGCATCATATTATAAAAAACAACAATGATTTTATGCATTATCATTAAAAAACTTCATAGGGCTCACCAAAAAGTTTAGTTCACGTTTACTTGTTAAATAATTAATAAGGTTGGGATGAAGGGGAAAGCAAATACCAACACATGGACTCGGTGGCATGATGTACTTTGGATGCTTGTCAATCGTAACTCAGGTAAAACAAGCTTGCGAGGAAGGGAAGCGGATTGTGTACTGAGTAAACTCTATGAGATTCACTGTAATTTATGTATTTTATTCACTCCATCTATCCCATTTACAAGATAATTTAATGGCTTTAGCCCAAAAATAAAGCATACATAAAGATCAAATAGTCCACATCACATGAAACAGTGTTCATTAAATGTTTACTGTGATGAAAATAAATGGTTTTTTTTTTTAAAAAAAAAAAGAAATGAAAAAATTTAAAATTTTTAAAATTTCAGGATTTTTCAGCCAAAACGTTTTTTGAAAATTTTAATTTAAAAAGTGCGGTGTGTGCTTTGTCCCACATCGGAAATGGTTGAAATACTTTTGTGGTTTATATGAGATGTTGAGAAGAGTATTCTTACTTGGAGCTTTTGGAGGAGATGAAATTCGGGTTGCGTGCACATGCACGCGCGCGCTCAGGCTCGGGCTCGGGCACGGGCGTGGGCGAGGGCAGTGAGGCAGTGTGGCTGTAGTGGCGCTAGATGACGCACTTCGCATGTGCGCATCGTGTCGCAGAGTGGTCGCTCCTTCGCGACCTTATGTGAACCGGCACGAGATGGTGCGATGAGTTTGGTCAGTGCCTTAGGGCAGCGTGGATCTGAAATGGCCTGGGTATTTATAGGTGACTGAGAACGGTCGGATATTAAATCCGAAACGTCTATCCGTTTCTAACAACGGATAGCTACCTTAAAACCACAACGGTCCAAAAAATGGACGGACCATGATGATCCAACGGTCAAATCCTTTGATCCAATGAACAGAAATGCCTGAGATTAATGGACAACGGCCAGAAACATTTTTCAAACGTTCTGGACCATTGATAGTGTATGGCAACGATTCACTACAGGATGCCTATATAAACTGGACCATTCTAGTCCGATTTCATCATCTCAACACACCATCTCTCCCATTCTAAAAATACAGTCCATAAGCTCCATTTTAGAATATTGTGATCATCTCTACCATTAAATCAGTCAGAAGAAATTTGCTGTGTTAAACTGTTCCATAAGTGGACCTATCGTGATTGCTGCACGTTGGATTCAGATAAGGCTTGTCTTATCCTGTAAGCAATTCGCTTGTAACCCATCAACAGTTTATAAGGAGGCGAATCACGCTTTAAGGACGGCGTAATGTATACGTGATTCTACCTAGTGAAATTGTTATTTTTTATTATTTAATTTTTATATTTTCGGTGTATCCAAATCATATTTCCAACATACTGTTGAAAAAATCTTAGGGGCCACAAAAGTTTCGTATCAAGCTTATATTTTTATTTTCCCTTTGTCCATGTCCGTACAATCTTATGAGCAGACCGGAAGACAAACAAAAATTACTATGGAGCCTAAAAAGGTTTAAGGGTGGAAATCATTATTCCTATACGATTCACTCCATATTTAGATAAGCTTCTATTTTAGGTTCAACCCCTTAAATTAATTGGAAAAACAGATGGACGACGTGGATAGACCACATACGTTCACGGTGGGCTCAACCAAGTTTCGATGAATGTTCCTGATATTTGCATTCCTCATTTTTTTTTTTAAAAAAAAATTTTTATAAAACACTCGGTTAAGGGTTCGATTACTCGTAGGTTGTGAAATACAACTTCGGTGTGACTGCGTGAAAAGAAAAAGGAAAAATAAAAAATAAGAAATTCCTTGCCCCGCTGCAAGTGCCATCGCGAGATCTATTGTGACGCCCCGGTCACTCCTTCATGTGGGCAGACACATGTGGGCGGGCCCCAAGGAAGGCTGATAGGCTACTGTGTTGGGCGAGCTACTGTTGCAGTTGACCGTAGCGTAACTTGTCCTACATTGGAAGAGTTGTCTAGAGTTGTGGTGGTTATATGTGAAGTTCCTCCCTTAACAGATATGACGCGTTGCCCTTGTGCGCCAGGCAAAACCTCCGCTGTGCACTCTGATGACAGTTGGGTTGGACAATATCATGGACGGGTAGGTGCTGATGTGGGCGGGACCATGGGAGCACCGAGTCTGGGCGAGTTACCAGTATCCTTACCCCAAATGACGCGTTTTAAAGCCGTGAGCCCACCGGACAAAGTGGACAATATCATGTGCTGTGGGGGTGGGCCTTACAAATGGTATCAGAGCCGAGGATGGCTCTGTTCTCGGTGGGGGATAATGTGACGCCCCGGTCACTGCTTCATGTGGGCGGGCACATGTGTGCGGGCCCCAAGGAAGGCTGACAGGCTACTGTGCTGGGCGAGCTATTGTTGCAGTTGACTGTAGCGTAACTTGTCCCACATCGGAAGAGTTGTTTAGAGTTGTGGTGGTTATATGTGGGGTTCCTCCCTTAACAGACATGACGCGTTGGCCTTGTGCGCCAGGAAAAACCTCCGATGTGCACTCTGATGACAGTTAGATTGGATAATATCATAGACGGATAGGTGCTGATGTGGGCGAGAACACGAGAGCACCGAGTTTGGGCAAACTACCAGTATCCTTACCCCAAATGACGTGTTTTAAAACCGTAAGCCTACCGGACAAAGCAGACAATATCACGTACCGTGGGGCTGAGACTTATATCTATTTTGTTAATTAATTAAGTCGCTGGTGTATGTTCAATGGCTAAAAATCAGGGTTGTTCGATGACTAGATAGGCCTGCAACAAATCCATCATCAATGGTGGATCCCGCCAAATCGACGCCATTCATCCTCTATAAGAGATGTTATCTATTCTACGCACGGTGCACTACTGCACGGTTCTCTTCATTACGAGCTCACCCGGAAATTCAACAGATACGGCACTGTAGATACTAGCCGTTCGTTTGGTGATCTCCCAATGCGGACTGCGGTATTTATGGCGGGACCCACTTTATGAACCGCACAGATCAACGACGGTTCTCCGTGGATCCAACGGAACCAACCTTTACACGCATCAAAAGTGGCAACCTGGCAACGGTTATGGACGGACGCGATTGTCCTGTAACCCAGGCTACAAGAATTCCCTGTGACCCTAAGATACGTGGGGCCCAGCTTGATGTATCTGCTATATCGGCTCTGTCCATCCGTTTCTCCAGCTCATTTTAGAATATGATCCAAAAAAGGGCAGATCCAAAGCTCAAGCGGGCCACTCACAGGAAACAATGGCGATGGAACGCCTACCGTTGAAATCTCCCTGGAGCATGACGTTGTATTTATCCAACCCGTTCGTGCTGTTGTTCTCATCAGGATGAAGGGTAAATACAAATATCAGCTCGATCCAAAACTTCGGTGGCTTCCTAGAAAGTTTCAATGGTCATAATTCAATCCCCACCATTTAAAGCATCGTGGTCCAATTGGATTCTAGATCTGCTTCGTTTTTTCTCTCGTGCACTAAAATGAACGGGAGAAATGGATGGACGGAGTGGATATAACACAGACGTCATGATGAGGCCCACAGAACGTAGGGTTGGAAGATTCCTCCGTTGAGGCCTGTTGGCAAGTTTTGTTTTAAATCGTCCATTCATTTGGTATGGTCCACCCGATGAGTGGACCATCCCTAGTCGTATCGACCTTTTCCTGACTGGGCCGCAGTATGCACGTGGGGTCTATGTATAGGTACGTGTGCACCAGCAAACCTTAGAAGACGATGCAAGTACAGCCCCATAAAATCGTTCTAGTTTTCTCCGGCTCGAAGATAAACAGCGTTACCAAGTCATCTCAGTGATGCATTTATTAGAATACATCCCGATGTATCGTAATAGATACATTGAAATTTGGCATAGGACAAGGATCATGCATCGATGATCCAAACCGTTTATATGATGGGCCTCACTTTGAAAGTGGGATGTCAGAAATATAAATATCTTTAGTTAGAATATTTTAACCCCTTAATTATTTAACTCTTTTCCTTTGAATATGGACAGTGTACCCAACGCCTCGATGATCTATGGCTGGGGTTGAATTATTTTGCTATGAGAGATTTTTAAGGTTTTCGCCATCCATGAAAGGCCCATCATATAAACGGTTTGGGCTATCCAAAATGTCCCCAATCCAACGGCTAAAGCCGCGACGCACCTATTGCTGATAGGTCAGTATGTATTCCAGCAAACTTCTACGTATCAAACCTGCCAAGTACACTCGCACAAGTGTTAGAAAGCTTGCTCATAAGACTTGCCAAATTAAAACATCCAAACTGCTTATCAGGAATGACAAACCGTGTATCTGGTGCGTACTAAAGATGGGCTGATTCTCTCATTTGGTGGGTCACACATAAAGTACATAAACAAACGGTTGAAAAGGATTAATGGTCCACATCAACGTACCTTTGTATTCTACCACCTAATTGATCCCTTCTAACCTCATCGCAGTCAATTTTGGCCCACTTAATGAACGGCTTAGATCTCTAATATCGGCTGGTGCAAGGGCGAGTACACTTGTGGAGTGTACTCTCACGAGTACACTTCCATTTGTTTCTCACCTATAAATACCATACCCGCCTCTTTTCTAATTTCATACCAGCCTCATTTGCCAAATCCCCTCTCTCCGCCTGCTGAGAGAGCGATGGAAATGGCGATTGGCTTCCAAACCCAGCTCAAACCCTCGTCTTCTCTTGGCTATTTATCCGGCAGAAACCCTAATAGGAGTCCTTCCCTTTCCTCTCTCCATCTCCCGAAACAAATCCTCGGCCGCACCTTCCCGTCATCTCAAACCGTTAAAATACTCTCGAAGCTCGCTGCTCGTTCTGGGTCTTCCAATCTCACCGCAATCAAATGCTCTGTTTCATCGACTACCGAAACCACTACCTGTATATACCCTAAACTTCCCTCCCTCTCTGTCTCTGAAACTCACATGTTTTTGGTTTCTCTCAGATTTAACTGCAATTTCCCGATGAATTTCAGTTCTAGTCTGTCTCCTAATGATTTTCGGTTTTCTCCCGAGAATTACGTTATATTCTATTATTTATTTATTAATTTATTTTATAGATGAAATTGAATTCTTCAAAATTTGAGTATTTTTTGTAGTCAATTTTGAATATTTGAATATTAATTCTGTGGGCTTCACTATCTATACCCTTCTTTTTGATATGTAGACCTTTAATTGTACTTTTAGTATGGAGACGGTACTTGAAAATGAAATTTATCATGAAGCTAGCTAAAAGTAATTTGTGTGCTGTCCGATGGAGATATTTTTAGTAAAAGAGGACTCTAATGAGCTACTTTGAAGTCTGGACCATTTTATTTCTTTATCGGTAAATGAGGAAATTGTAGCTAGTTACTGATGATGAAAGATTGACTAAGATGAGCTACACTAACTGGAATTTATCATTGCACTAAATTAAAAGAGAGCAATCGTATCGAATGGTGAAGATTCAATCAATCAATCATAAACCAAACAATGGAAAAATTTTCATATTCAATAACATGAACTAAATTCCAAATCATCATCTAAGACTTGCCCCACTTAGTTGGGGTTGGCTACGTGAATCTTGTTTCACCGTTCCACTCTATCAAGGGCCATACTTTCAGTTAGACCATAGATCATTAGGTTTGTTCTTACTACCTCCAACCACGTCCTTTGGGCCTCCCCTTGCCCATTTAGAGCCTTCAACTTGTACCAACTCACTCGTTCTAACGGGTGCAGTTCTTGGTCTCTATTGCTCATGACCAAACCGTCTAAGTCTACTTCCTCTCATCTCAGTACCTATTGGCACTACTCTCATGTTCCCTCGAATGTGTTTATTTCTAATCCTATCTGTCCTTGTTTTGCCACTCATCCATCTCAACATCTTCATTTCAGCTACACACATCCTATGAACATGTTCTTTTTTAACTGGCCAACATTCCGTCCCATAAATCACGTCTGGTCTTATAGCTTTCATATAATCCCTTTTAGTTTGAGTGGTGCATGATGTTCGCATAAAACTCCAGAGCCACCTCTCCATTTCTTCCACCCAGGTTGAATTCTATGGGTAACATCCTTATCAATCTCTCTACTCTCATGAATCATTGACCCAAGATATCGAAAGGAGTCATTTGGGAAACTCCTTGGTCAGAAATCTTCACTAATTCCTTGTTTCCACTCCTATTGTTAATAAAATTGCACTCCATGCACTCTGTTTTAGTCTGACTAATTTTAAATCCCTTGCTCTAAATGAGTGTTTGAAGGGAATAAGTTGGTGCATGAATGGTATGAGAGTGGTAT
Organism: Magnolia kwangsiensis; assembly: GCA_037074715.1. NCBI lineage: Eukaryota > Viridiplantae > Streptophyta > Magnoliopsida > Magnoliales > Magnoliaceae > Magnolia > Magnolia kwangsiensis. Next base: position 108,862,594 of record CM073581.1, read on the forward strand.
TGATAAGCATGGCAATGCCTATGAATTTGTGTGAAGCATTGACCACGGAGGGCTGTCAGTAACCAACTTTACGGAGTATGTGGGCTAAATTGTGGGGCTATTAATATGGTCTCAACATGCCCTGGCATGGGCTTCTTTGATTGCTGTGAGATTCTAGTCATTGTTTGGTTTATCAATGATTAATTGGATGTGAAATTTTAAGTTTTGACATGGTTGCTCTCTTTGATTATAGTTACCTGAAACTTCACTTTTAGACAATTTTCATTTTTTCAGTTGATTGATTAATTTACTAGTTCAGTAGTTAGAAACTCTAGTTATTCTAGCTCATCTGGCAATCTTTCATCATGAGTAATTAGCTACACTTTTCTCTTTTACTAGTAAGAAATTCATCATTTCAAAGTAACTTATTAAAATCCCCTTTCATTAAAAGTATCTCTAATAGTGAGCAAACACGTTCCTTCTGGGTAGCTCGTAGGTCAATTTAGTTTTCAGTTTTGAATATAACATTTGAGCACCAAGCCTAGGGTGCATGCATGGAAACCATGGTGTGTAAATATCAATTCCTTTTCCCGTACGGTGCGGAGAGGTCTTATTTGCAAGAAAGACCTTTGCTTTGGTCTCACAATTCCTAATCATAGTGATAACCTTTATTTTTGTCAATCGCAGTATGGAAAAAGAACCAGTTAATGACAAGAAGAGATGTACGAAATATAGCAATTGTTGCTCATGTTGATCATGGAAAGACGACTTTGGTGGATGCAATGTTGAAACAATCTAAGGTAAATGCTGCAGGATTTCAGATTACATTTGCAACAATCTGCATTACAGGGAAAAAGCCTGCCAATAAGATGGGTTGGATTTTGCAATCTGTTTGATGTGATTGTTGAACAATGACTAATCCACATTGTGACCCAGCTGGTGAACAGGTTTGCATCACCAGACTGTTGTGACACTGCTCTAAGTATGTGCAGAGATCAGGATACAAAAACAGTGTCTTGCCTTGTGTTAAACTATTTCAGAAGTTCCCCAGATCAAAAAGGTGATTGGGCTTCTAGAATGATCATATCTTGATCTCACAGCAGAATGTCTGCCAAGTAATGCAATATTGGACTGGTGCAATGCCTGTTCCGATAATTAAAACCCTAGCAACACATTGTTATTACTCTTCATTTCCAATTAAAATGTATCATGTGAATAATAATTACCAGATGTCCTTTTTTGCAGGTGTTTCGTGACAACCAATTTGTACAAGAGAGGATAATGGACTCAAACGATCTTGAGCGGGAAAGGGGAATTACTATTCTTAGCAAAAATACTTCAATCTTCTACAAGGATACTAAGATAAACATTATTGATACTCCAGGTCATTCTGACTTTGGTGGTGAAGTGGAACGTGTCCTTAATATGGTGGAGGGAGTTCTTCTAGTGGTACTATAGTACTATCCTGACAGTTTTTTATAGCTTATTTTAAAGTCATTGAACTCCAAACCCATCAATAAACAGTGGCTGTATGACTTTGAAGCCAATTTATGTGGAGATGAGATTCTTGTGGTATTTCATTCACTTTGATGCCTTCTGTTTAGCTTGCCATGTTAAAAGACAACTGCTAGTGCTGTGGATAGGCTGAACTTGTGAGATTAGTACTTGTTCCTAATTAATCTAATTGATGTAAATCCAGAATGATGGTTGTAGTGATTGGTACAAATATCACATGCCCTCGAAAATGGCTTTTGAAAATTATAGTAGAAGTTTCATGGTGTAGTTCTTTGAGTTCATTATGTGAAGAAAATCTTTCATTTGTATCCTTATATCCTCAGTGTATAAGGTTCAGCTATTATGATGTCTCTGCACTAGTGTTCAATGCAAATAATTTTTCTATGTATATATGCAGATTTGATGAGCTATGGTTTAATTGAAGGTCTAGCTCTTGATAGAGTGGAATGGCAGAACATGATTCATGTAGCCGGCCCTAATTAATTGGATAATGCTTAGATGATGATGATGATGATATATGTAGATGCTGCACTAGTTCATTTGAAGTTGAATACCATACAGGCAAGACGTGTTTGTTTACAGAGGCATACCTATAACTATATATATGCGTGTGTGTGTGTGTGCATCATATGTGTTACACTATAACGAATCTCTCTCTCTCTCTCTCTCTCTCTCTCTCTCTCTCTCTCTCTCTCTCGTGTGAGCTTCGTCATACAGCTTCCAATGATTAAATGTGGTACATGACACCATAACTAATATCTCGTGCATGTATATTATGTGTGCATATCATACAGCTTTGATGATTAAATATGGTAGAAGTGTTTTTGTGATGTATATCATACAGCTCCTGATGATTAAATGTGGTAGAAGTATGTATATTGTACTTGTGTGTGTAGCGTGTAACGCTATAACTAATATGTATATGCGCATATCATACTTCCGATGATTGAATGTGCTAGAAGTACGCATATTATACTTCAATATTCCTATAGCAAGCATTATGTGCTAAACATTGTATACAGTATACATCATTCTATTTGCAAGGTGCATAATTCCTACCTTAGCACCTGCAGTTGCCTGTGGAGCAATCGTTGAGCCAAGTGCCGTCTAGCACTTTGGAAATTGTGATTTGGACTCCATCTTCTTGCAGATTGATTACTTATGTGAAAAAAAGGCAGTTATCCTTGAAGAATGTCAAGTTATTTAATTATTGAGTCAATTTTAATGGCACCGTCATCCACCTTTATATTACTTCGATGCCATTCATGAACATATGATGCTGCCTTTTTGCTGAGCAGCATGCCTCTGTGGGGTTCCCTCATTATGTGGTTCTTTTACTTCAATTGTCTAGATTACTTTGACTATTCTGATGGCTGTGGTTTATTGACAAATTGCAATGATTTTGTATTTTACAGGTAGATTCTGTAGAAGGACCAATGCCGCAAACAAGATTTGTTCTAAAGAAAGCTCTAGAATTTGGGCATGCTGTTGTAGTTGTTGTGAATAAGATTGATAGACCTTCAGCACGCCCAGATTATGTGATCAATTCCACTTTTGAACTTTTTATTGAGTTAAATGCAACAGATGAACAGGTACTCTATCAACACACAGCCATCACTTCATGTTTTCTGGAATTTTGTCACACCAAGAATTATACATCATGGGTAACAAGATGTCAACAAATTTGCAATTTTGAGCCTAATCTTCTGGCTATTTTCATGGTTTATGCAGTGTGATTTCCAAGCGATATATGCGAGTGCTATCAAGGGAAAGGCTGGACTATCTGCAGACAATCTTGCAGATGATCTTGGACCACTTTTTGAGGCTATTGTTAGATGCATACCAGAGCCAACTATTGATAAAGATGGTGCATTGCAGATGCTTGTTAGTGGTTGTTTCTTTATGTAGTTAATATATTTAATGTTGTTGATAAACTATTCTTCATGGAAGTTGATATCATTTTGTGCATGTTACTTCTATACATTCTTTTGAAAGATTTGTTACTTGTATTCATATATAGTTCTGTCCTTCAAAAAGGCGTTTATGCTCTAAAAAAAATCCTCTGATAATGCTGTTTTTGTTCTTTCATCCGTCTTGAATCTTGATTGTATGGTTTGGAGTTTTCTTTACAAATGCTCCCTGTTGCAACTGTTGCATATAATGGAAACAAGCTTTAGAATGGGAAAAGTATGAAAGAACTTAACTTTGCTATCAACTCAAGGATATTGCATCGAATCATTATATGCTTTACGTCTTCATTCAAGGGTATAATGTGACTAAGTGATGCAGGACGGTCTAAACTAGAATACATGTGTGGGTACAAAAATTATCTAGCGAAATAAACTAAGCAAATCAATTAAAATATTCACATTCCACATCATAGTAAAGATAATAATAAAGGGAACATGCAATGGTTGCAGACCATCATCACAATCCTGCGGTACTGTATTCAAATCATGCGTGGATTGGATTCGGCGAGGGATGAGACTTCTCGATCTTGCATGGTTTCAATTCAACAATCAATGCAGCTTCTCTAGTATAGGAAATCAAATGATTTCTGGAATATGAGTGGCTAGAAAATCTGAGAGAGGGTTGAGATCAATTCTTAGATTTTCAGGGTTAATAGCAATTAAAAAAGAAAAAAAAAAAGACTAGGCATAGAAAGAGAAGAAGAAGGTTGGAGGGCTAGAAATAGAATTTATAAGAAGAGAAGAGATTAGGGGAAAAGAAGAACTTACCATAGAGAGAGGGGAAGGAGGCACTAAGCTTTCATTAAAAAACATTATTAAGTTTAGGGTAGGAAGCACCTTATTTTAAAAATTCGGATTTAAAAGAAAATGACTAAACTACCCTTATAACAAAAGGAAAAAAAAACATGCAAAACAAAGCTTTATAAAAAAAAAATAAAAAATCAAGCATAACAGATCAGTCTTCTAATTCATCCTACACGTGTGTCCTCCTAATGCGAGGCTTTGAATTAATCCAGGGACACGTGTAAGGTCTTCAAAATCCTCATTGGTTGTGCCACGAACTATCATCGAGCCATAAAGATGTATTTGTCGGCTGCCTTCATCTTTGATACACTTTGAAGGGTCTGAAGTCCTCATCACTAAGGGTATTTTCTTTACCTTTTAACTAGTTAATTGCTTCAAGATACCCTAACTGGAGACAGAGTACTCTTTGGTTGTCTTGACACGCTGTTAATATAGTATAGAAGCATGCTATATTGGACATCAAGGCACAAAATCTATTGGGTTTGGATGTCCATGATTGTGGTAGGTGCAAGGAGGCTGTTGATTTAAGTTTGGGTATGAGTTACTGCATAAGTTGATATGGTACATCGAGTATTTTAGCCAGTGACCATGTGTCTTACATCTTCATTCGCCTTCCAATGGTTTCAATATGTGACAAGTCATTCACCTCACTGTGTTATGTTTCCATAAATATATAAGCCTAGAAATGGTTTCCTCCACTGACTTCGTAACAGCAAAATAGTTGTACATTGGTCTTGTAGCAGTTCATTACCTATTTCCGGAGGAACTTCACTGGGTTTTTTTTTTTTTTTGAAAAAAAAATTGAAATGTAATGACGTTTTATTTTTTATTTTTAAAAAAGAAGAAGAGAGAGCCATATATGAAGATCTAAGGCAAATTAGAACAACAAAGACAAATAGAAAGGGGAAAGATTGCACTCTGAATTAATTTCAGGATATATGACTTTCCTATTATAATAGGTTGCTCAAAAGGATCTCCTGTTCTTCCATCAAATATTTTATCTCCTATGGAATGTTGAACTTTACTGGTCCTGCTACAACTTGAAATCCTAAAAGAGACCTTCCAATACACTTTTGAAATATCTAGATTTTATTTAGCAGGAGCAGCTTGTTGAACACAATGCAGCAGTGCATTAGGGTTCATGAATGTGTAGCTTCAAATATACAACTCTCATTTGTATTATCTTTTAAGTGGATGTAAATTTATCTTCAAATATTACTGTTTTATGCTTAGTAAATCGGTGATATTTTGCAAATTTCAGGTGACAAATACTGAGTATGATGAGCACAAAGGCCGAATAGCGATTGGACGCTTGCATGCTGGGGTGTTGCAAAGAGGCATGGATGTGAAGGTGAGGGAACTTTGTCTCAGAATTAATTTATGAAGAACCATTGGTATTACTGAATTAAATGTCTTCTAATACAGCAGTAGTGGGAAATTTCTTTTAATCGATGAATCATCAATTCCTCTTATTTTTGGAAATGATTTAGAAATCTAAATCTAAAATTGTAAATGTTGGATTTATTTATTTATTTTTTGTATCTTTGTTTCATTAATTGTTGAAATCTAGTGGGAGGAGATGTAGCCTAGTTTGATCGTTTGCTGGACATCTCATCCACAACAAAAGAACAAGCCATTTAATGGTGCTTGATTTTAATTTACCTTTTGCTTTGCAGGTATGCACCTCAGAGGAAACATGTAGGTATAGTAAAATCAGTGAGCTTTTTGTCTTTGAGAACTTTAGCAGGGCTCCGGTGGAGACTGTGGAGGCTGGTGATATTTGTGCTGTTTGTGGTATTGGTGATATCATGGTAAACATATTATTTAACCTTTTATTTATCAATTAACGATGTCTTTGATCTTATGTTGAACTTGATGACCACTATCTAGCTCAGAATTATGGTCCATCCTTGAGTACCTGCAAGTTACTAAAGCTATTCTTTCCTGCAGATTGGGGAGACAATAGCTGATAAAAGTGCTGGGAAGCCTTTACCTGCCATTAAGGTGGAAGAGCCAACAGTTAAAATGTCTTTCTCTATCAATACTTCACCTTTTGTTGGCCGTGAGGTACGCTCAGTCATTCAAGAAGAAAACCTGTATATGGGATGTGACTGTTCAATGAGCAGGAAAATATGAAAATTCAGGAAAATAGAGAAAAATAAGAACAAATTGCAAAATCTGTATGAAAATTGTACATAATGTACTTCAATATTTTATACAAATTTTTTGTTGTGTTATATCTATTCAGTAAGTGTTACGTTTAAATCTAATAAAGATAGCTATAATATGTGATTATTTAATAGGAATGCAGAAGTAGAACATGAATAACCAACAAAAGAAAAGGTATGGAACAATTTTCAGAAATAGAACGTCACGAAACACTAGACAATATGGAAGATAAGTACATAACAAAAAAAATCTGTGGGGCTCATTTGCCCATTACATAGAAGGAAGATGTATAAGAAATTGGGAGAACTCTCGAATGGGGTTAACAGCACCTCAAAAATATATTTTACCAAATTCCTTAACTGTTAGCTTCGTGGTGGTCGAAGGACAAAAAGGTAAAAGTAAATACGTTAAAGAAAACATTTTCTTGTACAACTTCCACTCTTGAAAAAGTAAATTGAGAGGTCTAAGCCTCTTAATAGAAGTTGTAAAGCGTATAAAACCCATATGCCTCCCATGTACCTCATTAACTGAGGTGTAACGTGTAAGTCTCAATGGCTATGCCCCAGGGTGTTTCTGGAAAGCTTTGACTTGAGGCAAGCCTTTACAAAACATTACAATATACAAGTCAGTTTACAAAATACATTCTGTTTGTTGATTGCATCTCTGGGTAGGGGTGTACATCAAGTTGAACCGAGTCGAGCTGGCCTCAGCTTGACTCGGCTTGGCCACTAGCTGACATCAGCTCGAACTCGGCTTGGCTCGGTCCTTGAACCTGACTGGCCAGCTTAGCTCGGTTTGAGCCGAGTTTGAGGCAAGATCGAATTGAGTTTGCCTGTGAAGCATTTCCACAAACACCTGTACTACACCTTCAAAATCCCACTGAATGGGAAATAGCAGCAATGGTTTTCCAGGTATTTTATCAAACACCTTCTAAGCAACATAAAAACTAAGAAAAAATGGTATTTATTTCATGTACATACCTTGTCACCAGCCACGCCACTAGCCACACTTCGTTGAGTCATTTCATCAAACACTTGGTGAGCAGCATCAATATCAAAGTAACCGAGTCACCGAACTGGTTCGATCCGAGTTGGATTTGATCCGAGTCGAGTCGAGCTGGGGCCAACTCGAACTCGGCTCGAACTCATTTTCAAGCTCAAAAAATCAGCTCGACTTGGCTCGAACTCAGCTTCGAACAGAGTTGAATCGAGCTTTTTCTAGTCGAGTCGAGCGAGCTAACCGAGCTAGCTCGGTTCATGTACACCCCTATCTCTGGGTGTGCTTGTATCTCAGGGCCTCCTTTCTTATCATGTGTAGGTTCAGTGTGTGTAGGCCTATAGGGTATAACTGATTAAAAAAGTTCCTCATATGGGCTCATTAACTGAGGTGTAAGCCTCAATAGCTATGCCATGGCTATGCCCTAGGGTGTTTCCCGAGAGTTCATCTCGAGGCAAGCCTCAACGTGGAAGCCTCCCTTGCCTTCAGAAATACTACTATCTTTGAGCAAGTTTACAAAAAGCTTTGTTTAAGCATTTTTTTTTTCAGTGGATTGAAACTGTGGGTGTTCTCGTATATGTTTCTCTGATGTTTGGAGCATCCTTATTTACTATGTGTAGGTTCCCTATGTATAGGGTACAACTTTTGACTAAAAAATTACCTTATAAAAAGTTTGATGCGATGTTTCGAAAGGAGCTGGATTAGAACGGGACTCATTCGATTGTGTTCATGGAATATTTTTAATTGTCATGAGGTACTGCCTGGGTATTCCTCAAAGTTCATGCTCATCTAAAAGGAACAGATAACACTGTACCTAATATGAAATGATGATGCAATAGTGGGGTTTACTTGTATATGAGCAGTGCATGCTGATGCTACGGATGCTGATCAAACATGGCATGACATCTGTACTATGTTCATATCCAGGGAAAGTATGTAACCAGTAGAAATCTTCGAGATCGGCTCTACCGTGAGCTTGAGAGGAATTTAGCTATGAAAGTTGAAGATGGTGAAACAGCAGATACATTCATTGTCAGTGGGAGGGGTACCTTACACATCACCATATTGATAGAGAACATGTAAGCTAGGGTTTAAGGTTTCTTTGTTTGCTCTTGGTTTTCTTCTTTAGCATCTTTTGTTTCTCTGATCCTCATGATGCAATTCAGGCGGAGGGAAGGTTACGAGTTTATGGTGGGGCCACCGAAGGTTATTAACAAGAAGGTGGATGATAAGTTGTTCGAGCCTTTTGAGGTAAACTTCATATCAGGATGTGACTTGTTGAAGGCCAGGGAAACAATTTTGCTTTGAGAGTTTGCGTGTAAAGTGCAAATACATACTTTTATCAATGCCCTTCTTTTGAAAGAGTATCACTGGTGCTTTTAACATATTTGGTGGGCATGATGCCCGTACCAGAAAAAAAAAAGAGGCATGATTCTTTTGATTGATTCCTCCCCCCCGCCCCCATTTTCTTCTATCTTTTTGAATGTCCCCTATATTTCCATACTCAATGCAGATTGCTACTGTGGAGGTTCCAGAAGAATACATGGGACCTGTAGTTGAACTTCTTGGGAAAAGGCGGGGGCAAATGTTTGATATGCAGGGGCTTGGGTTTGTAACCTCTCTTTGCTTTGGTGTCATTTTTCATCTTCAGCTTCCAATTGAAATTGTGAAAAGTTTTGATCTGAAGTAGTGATATGTTTTCTACATAGGTCGGAGGGGACATCATTGATTAAATATAAGATCCCTACTCGTGGTCTTCTTGGACTGCGGAATGCGATCCTAACAGCTTCTCGAGGCACAGCAATTCTCAACACGGTATTTGATAGCTATGGACCATGGGCTGGGGATATCAGCACCCGTGATCAGGGGTCTTTGGTAAATTCTAACACCTAAATTTTCTCTTCCTTTAAGATCAAAGTTTTTCATCAGATTCATGGTAGAAAAGAAGAAATAAAGGAAAAAGGGGAGAGATTCTCATTGAAAACAATAAAAAAAGAGTGAAAATTGATGTGCAGGTTGCTTTTGAGGGTGGGACAACTACTTCCTATGCACTTTCGAGTTCACAAGAAAGAGGTCAGTTGTTTGTTAGCCCTGGTATGGAAGTGTACAAGGGTCAAATAGTTGGCATTTATCAGCGTCCTGGTGATCTATCCCTCAATGTCTGCAAGAAAAAGGCGGCAACAAACATACGGTCCAATAAGGAACAAACAGGTGAGTAATAACTTTGCATTTAGTGACACTGCAAATGACTCAGATGCTTATCATGATCTTCCTTTGTTTTGTTCCAAAAAAAGCATGCATATGCCAGCTGTTTCTAGACAGTTCCACTCACATCCGAAAATTAGTATTGTCGATGTTCAACACAAGCCTAGGGTGTGTTTTTAGCACTTCAAAGAGATTAGGATGCAATGGAAATTTAAGATAGTGTGTTATTTTTTTGAAAATTAAATGAGGGAACATCCAACTGATGGTCCAAAAGGATGTGGGTGGAGGTAATAAGAAAAGACTTGATGACCCGTGGTCTAATTGAAGTTATGGCCCTTGATAAAGTGGAATGGCAGAAAAGGATTCATGTAGCTGACTCCAATTCCTTGAGATAAGGCTTAGGTGATGATGAAAAGATGAGTGAACATCTATTAGCCTTTCCATTACTGGTGCCAGTTCAGTAGGAGAAGAACACCCAATGTGCAACACATGTTGTTTTTGCACAGAGAAGCTTTCTGCCCAACTGGATTCTGTACAATCCAAAGATGAATACATGTATGTTTAATGAGCTTGCTGCCTTATTTAAAGGTGTAGATTAATCTATAGAATCTCTGTCGTATACATTAGGTGTTCACCATGTGCCGAGGATTTTCACTTTTTTTCTTTTCAAGTACGGAAATAAAGTAATTTTGAGTTTTTTTTTTTTTTTTTTTAATAAATTTTAAAGATGGTGGCAGCATGAGAAAAACCCGTCATTTTGATGGCAATTACTGAGGGAGGTTTCTGTCCCTTGCACAAGTCAGTTGGGAAGAAAGCTTTTCTGTGCAAAATCATCCTGTAAATATCAGCCTCCAACACTATTGGTCAACAAATCCAACTCATCAGCTGTTTTAAAGAAGAACCATGATTTTCAACCAGGTGCTAAGATTTCGGCTTTGCTTGGTATCAAATCTGACCAAAGTTTTAAGCGTTGTTTGAAACCATTTTGTATTGCTGGATACTTGCATGATTACTTAATGATACGATACACCCCTCTACACAATATTAAGGGATTACTTGGCCCAAATTATATTTGATATGTACAGGTTTGGGTGCATAACAATACGGTGCACCCCACCTATACAGAATATTAGGAAATTACTTGGCTCTGATAGCTGCTGAATTGTCTGTGTTGGGCTGACTCAAACGAGTCATGGTGATTCAGACCAACTTCCTCCAGAGCATCTCAGCAAGTTGATAGATGATGTTAGTGGTGTGAGGTCAACTGTATATCTTAAATCCGCCTGGACCGCCCCCCATCCGTAAGGTGTGCTCCCTCCATGTTTGCCCATGAGATTATAAACAAGGCCAATCCATAACTCATGGGTGACAAAACACGGAACAAGAATGCTCCCCTCAGGAAAATAAAATAAAATAATACTGTGTGGGGCAGCCCTCCTTGATATGCATATTGCATAATACCCCTTCATATAATGTCCCTAACTAGGATGATGTGATGCCCCAAAACTCAAGCCAATCCAAAACACAGGTGGGCCACACAGCTTGAATTTGAAGTTTTGGACATTCTTTTAAACTGTTTCCTTGATGTGGCCTACTTGAGTTTTGGATCAGCCTGTGTTAGGGCATCCCATCCTCATGTGGACTAAACCATAGGAAACGGTGTAAAAACATGGCCCAACCTCTAAATTCAAGCGGTGTGGGTGTCACTATCTCCACTGCTTCCTGTGGTGTGGTAGACTTAAGCTTTGGATCTGCCTCCTTTTTGGGCTCATGTCTTAAAATGATCTGAAAAAATGGATGGATGAAGTGGATAAAACATATAAATCACGGTGGGCCCCACAGAGCCCCTGCATGGACCAAGTCCACCCTGGCAGGGGCATGATGCAACCACATCTATCACCATCATGCCGTTTTGGTCCTAAAAGATGCGGAGGAGACTTGTCTTTTCTTGTGCATGCTATGATTCATATGTTCAGTGCCTAAGAAATGATCATTTAAACATATTTGTTGCTTTGTTTCTACAGTAAATCAATCTAATGTCATTCATTATATACACTGATTTTTCTCCTTTTTTCTTTCCATGCAGTTATTCTGGATACGCCCTTAACGTACAGTCTCGACGACTGCATAGAGTACATCCAAGAAGATGAATTGGTAGAGGTCACTCCATCAAGCATCCGAATGTTGAAAAACCCAAAGTTCGGAAAGAAAAAATAACTCAATCATTCAGCAAACCATGCCGATTTGGCCGTTTGTGCCTTCATACAAAACCAAATTGGTTTGAACACGTACCTTCAGAAATCAAGCTCATATTGATTGCCGAATTTCACTTAGAATCTAATGCGTCAAAGCTTCCTTCTGAAACTTTTCACTTGCCCTTCTTACAGGTTACATTGCATTTCCAGGCGAGAACTGCGTGGGGCAGTTACAGCCCAAAGATGAATACATGTATTTTTAATGAGTTTGCTGCATATTTAAAGGCGTAGATTAAGCTATAGAATCTTTTTGTTGTATCATTCACCATATACACAGGATTTTCAACATATATATATATATTTTTAAATAAGGAAATAAAGTAATTTTGAGTATTTTCTAAACATGGTAGCAGCATGAGAAAAATGTGCCATTTTGATGCCAATTACTGAAGTAGGTTTCTGTCCCTTGCCCAATTGGATTGGGCGGAAAGCTTTTCCATGCAAAATCAACATCTGTTGCACATTGGGTAAAACCCAAAAACGTGTTGGATTTTGATCTGGGGCGAAATGTAAGAAAGATGAATCTATAGTCCCAAACCCAAAGAGGCAAATGGTTGACGAATGATCTGTGGTGAAATCTATACAGAGGAATGGTGCAAACGTAAAGTGCATACAGTGGAAATCTGTTGTATGTGCCAGTCGGCTGCCACCGGACATTGATGAGTAACCATCTTCCTGCACGCTCTCTTGCAGCACAACTGGTTATCCTGTTTGAGGAACTTGGAATGATTTTATGATTCCTGTCTACCATTTATGGGAAATGCTTGGTGCATTATCTTAACAAGGGTTAAAGATGAGGTTTGCAGTTCATTAACGGTAGACAAGCCTCAAAAGCTTCAGGCCATAAAAATCACCATAATTCAGTTCCGTATAGTTATCTAATAATTTTTTAGAAGATATTTTCCAGTGGTCCATCCCTTCAATGGCAAACTAGCCTGCGGTTCGGAAGGGATTAGAATCTCTGCAACAGGGTGCCAGTGCTAAGAAAATAAGAGAGGAAGAAGAAGCTGGTGGGGCCCACTGTTGTGTGCCTGTTGACACAACACACGTTCATCATTTTTGCTGCAGTTCCACTACACTGCAGGGAACAGTGAGTGGGGACAGCCTAACATTGAAGCCTTCCCTTCCCCCCTGTGATGTTTATGTGCCATCAAATACTGTAATAGGAGGGTGAGTCCCACTAGGATGGAAGGGACCAAATATCATGCTGATCAAAACTCCAATGGCCCAAGGTCTCATGGTAAGCATCCACATCCACACTTCTCACTTTGGTGTGGCTCACGTGGAGTTTTGAATTGGCCTGATTTTTGGATTCACGTCCTAAGATTGTTCGGAAGAAAAGAAATAGTAGCATGTTTGGTAACTGATATGGGAACACCAAGGTTTAACATAAAAAAGGCCACCTTAAATGAGATTGGTCCACACGTGTTTAAGGGTAGGAGATCCATAACCGGTGATTCCGCATCGTACCCATCCCTACAAAAATTTCCACGTCCTTATAAATTTTAGAAAGACTGAAAGAGGCCAATTCCTCCATTAGTCCTTGACTCCTTGTAGAGTAGGCTTATTCTACCACGGTTGCCCATGGGTCCACTATGTTGTGTCTATCGCATCTAACCAGTCCAGCTGGTCATGTCAAAATACAGGCCAATCCAGCCATCATGTGCTGGCCATGGCTGAATTTGGAGGTTTTTTTGGATGGTTGTGGATTGTTTTCCATGGTGTGCTCACTAAATGATTAGATAGTCCTTATTTCTGGGCGTCCCATCATCACAATGAAGCTCTCTTAATGCACAGGTTGGATGTCATACACAACACGGTGGGCCCACACAGGCAATAGTGTAGAAGCAGATGGATAAGTCTTCGTTGAACAAACTTATTCCACAAATGACATGTGTGGGGCACGGACAGGATGTATTAACAACAGTAATGAGAATTGAAAATGGGAAATATTGACAAAGGTAATTAAAATTTTGCCATTTTCACTACCATGGAATCCATAAATGGATTCGATGAACTACATTTGCACTCATGGACACCTCTCTGGAGCACACAGCCATTTGTTTCAGCTCATCAGAACCATTGGGGTGGCTACCCCATGAATGGTTGTCATATCCCAAAATCAAACAGGAACAGTGTTCAGAACTCACAATAGATGGATAAGAGCAGTCCGACAATGCTTCTTCTTTTTTTTTTTCTTTGGCTAGTTGCCCATCCAGGTAATGTCCCACCATATGAACACCTAGGATCACCATACATGCCTCACTACATTTACAGTGAGAAACTGCATAAAACCCTACAACACGAAATGCAACGACCAAGATAGTAAACTAAGGGGGTGGTGGGGAAGATTAACTTAATAGTATTAAAAAAAAAAAAAAACTAGGTGTATAAAACTATTTAAGACATTTTACAGAAAGCATATGCCGAAAGAGGGAGTAGTGTTCTAAAGACGGTTCCAATCTGCATTTTGACATATTAAGGAGAGTGCAAAGATGCACCAGCACAGAACATACATCTCTGGTTCAACGAAGATTACCTACTCCATGAAGACACTGCAAGAGCCTCCACATCATCCAACAATAGCCTTGATCAGATTCCTGTTGCCCACCACTGGCCTCAGACTATCATTGTCAGCTCTGGCCTGCTGTAGATATTGTTCTCCTCATCATCCAACACAGGATAAGCAGCTACAAGTGCATCTTGTGACCCAATGTATAGGGAGTTGTAAATTTTCCAATACACCTCCCTTACTTTCCGTGCTGGATGGAACAGGCCTTGAAGGCAGTAGTTCAGGACTGCGGCAGCGCCCAATGCCACTCTCATCCCTTCAATCGCTTCCATCACGGCGTTTATGACATGGGGAGACGTCTCGAATATGTTGGGCCACACGTAGTTCAGCAGATGCACCAGGGCATCCTCGCAGCCCAGCCCAGCTACGCCCAATGCCATGTGCTTGACGGCAGAGGCGGCCGTCTGCCTGTGCACCAGATCCCTGTCCATAAGCGCATCCTCGAGCAATGGTGTCACAGCGTAGATGTAGTCCTTCCCCATCTCACCTATGTACTCGAAGAGGAAGGAGAGAGACTTCAGGACTCCATTTTGCACATTCAGCTCCGGTACCCGGTACTCATTCATCAGAGCCGGTAGGACTGTGAAAGGAGAGCAGGTTTCTGCAACGATTGCGATGGCCACAGTCGTGCACACGCGATTCTGACGCTCTTGCACCTTGAGGTTGTTCAACAGCGTTGCCAAGACATCCTGAGGTCCAATTGCTTTTGCAATGTACCCGAATGTGTTCACAGTGGCACGTCGGATCCCCTTCTTGTGGGCCTTCAACATCTCAAGTAGCTCGAAACAGATCCTCATCCACTCCCTTGCAGGGACAAACTCTGCTCCACGATCAGCAATCCTCCCAACAAGGTCGATGCAATTCTCCTGCACTTTCTCATGCCTGTTCTTGAGAATGGGAGTCAGGCGAGGGAGCAGATCCTTTATTGGAGGCGTCATTTTCGTCATACCGATGACATTGACGATGGCCTTCAATGCTCCCAATATAGACCCCAAAACTTCAGGGTACTCTTCTCCCAAATACTCGTACAAGACAACACCCAAGTGGCCCATCAGCTGCTCTTCTTGGCACTGCTTCATAATGACGGCGATCCTCGATATGAGGTCCGCTGCTTGCTGCCTCACCTTTGCACTCTTGTTGTTCAATCGCCACTTTATGGTACCACAAATCTGGGGAAGGTACGGTTTCACCCTCTGTCCAAGGGCATTCACCACAGCACCAAAACCATTGAGCATCACATTAGCATCATCGCTGGTCTGTTCTTGGAAAGCATACAGAATACCATCGATCAGGAGCTCCTCCAACCGGGCATCGATATCAGACGCTCCCAAATTTGCAACCACCTTCTCGATCGTCTCCATCACCATCCGTCGGTACGGCTCGCTCTCGTCTTTGAGATCCTCGACAATCCTTCCTACTATATCAGCGACACCGACCTTGTTAGCTATTTCGACAGTTGTCTCCACAAGCTGCCTATAGTTTCTGCGGTCAAGCGCCATGCGTCTAACCCAAAAATTGCGGAAGAACTCTGGAAGAATATCGCTACGGATGTAATCGGCTTCCACCCCTTCTGTACTCACACACTGCTTGACCACTTTCAGAACAATCTTCTTCATTTCTTCATCAGGCGATTGGAACTCCCGGATCAGTATAAACATCACTTCCTTTGTGTAGTAACTTGCATACATAGCATCCATGAGAGGAATAATGAAACCAATTGATTTCAAGAAAGCTGCCAAGACTTTGCCTCGGTGTGACCGAATACCCTTCCACAGGGGCTTCAAGACCGAATCAAAGCTCTCTATACCATATGGAGCAGCAGCCTCAGCAAGGGCAGCGAGAGACAATGCAGTAATAGTTCTCACTTTCTGGTTTTCATCGTTGAGACCATGTTCGATGATTTCAACGAGGGACCTCAGATGTGGAAGAACAGCACAGCCCATTAGAATGGCAATCTGCTGTACGATCTTAATTCCCGTGTGCCGGGCTTGCCAGGATTTCTTACTCTGGCACACAGCTTTCAGGAAGGGCAACAAAGCAGGAATACCCAATGCTGAGGCAACCACACTGAAGGCCCTTGCTGTTGTGTTCCTGACGTATTCATCAATATTGTCAATATCTGGTCGCATTGCAGCAATCATCGTGGCCAAGCCAGCTGCTTTGCTGAGATTGGAAATGATCTCTCTTCCTTCCACACGCGCATAGTAGTCCTCATCGATCAAAAGTGGCTCAATCACCACCAAAATCTTGTGTACAAAGGGCCGAACCAGCTCATCCAGCTTGTACAAAACTCTGTCAATGACCTTAACCAGAAGATGCCGTTCTTGATCTTCCAATGTCGGTTGCATCAGCAATGGCAGAATTCGGTTGAACAGGGGGCCAGCTCCAAATTCTCGAGCTTTATCAGTAAGCTGCCGCAATGCCGTTTTCCTCTGCGGTGGAGTCCCGTTCTTGACCTTGAGCAGCAGTTTCATGATCTTCCGCTCTTTCTGTTCTTCTGGTGACAGCTCTTCCTCATCATCTTCATTCAGCAATGCACCAAAGTATTGGTAATCTTCCGGCTTCATAAATGGCAACCCGCCAGGTGCTTCTTTCGGAACATCAAATTGCTGCCCACGATTTTCTTCAGGAATCGCATACAGGGGAGTTCCCAAGGGAGTCGGGGTGGCTAGAAGTTTCCTAGCAGGAGTTCTGATCGGAACATAAGATGCTGGAGGATCCAGAATCTTATATCCTTCTTGTGGGAACATAGCATCCAGCTCTTCATCAGTCAATGGCCGGTTCCGCTCCTCAATATCCTTTTCCCATCTCAGCAGGTTATATTGCTCGGGTGTAATGGCACCACGAAGGTTGATAGCTCCAGGGGTTGGGGTCGCAAGGTCAATTCCTCCAACTGGGGTTACACCAGGGGTGAACGCTGCAGCAGGGGTCGCTCCAGGCATCGGCGTTGCACTCCCCATGCTTGCTGGGGTTTCATCCCATCTTGATCGCTGGCGCTTCGGCGTTGGTGTAGCGAGTCCTGCCAGCTTAGGTGTTGCATCCCACGTCATACCAGCCGGTGTCGCCCCAGGAGTTGCTCCACCAGCAGCTGGGGTTGCATCAGCATCAGCCAGACGACCGGGTGTCGGAGTCTCATCCCAACGGTTCCGAAGAGAAACTGATGGCGTTGCGTCGCCCACCCTTCCTGGAGTCGGAGTCGCATCCCATCTGCCAATCCCTGGAGTGGAATCTGGCATGTCCCAATCTGATGCTGAAGATGTGGTTTTGGCCTTCTTGCCACTACTATCCTGTTCTTGAGATTGGTCCCACCTGTTCCTCCTTTTCTGAGCAGCCTGAACGGGTGCGGACGCGGCATCCCTCTGCCCCTCTGAAGCCTTCTTCTCCTCTTCCTCTTTCTTCCTCTTTGCAATCTCTCTCAATGTGTCTTCTTTCTCTCTCTTCAAGGCCTCCTCCTTCATAATATCCCTGTAAGTCCTCACAGAAGGATCAGGTGTCTTGTCCCCCATTGCAAAAGCATCATTCCTGTCTGGTGAGATTATCCGGTTGAGCCTCCGCTTCCTATAATCATCCTCCCTATCGATGATTTTCTGTGGTTTCTTAAAACCAAAATCATCAATATCATCCCCACCCATTCCTCTCGGTAGTTCCTTCAATACCGATTTAGGTGCAGTATAAGATGCCAGTTTCCTGGCAACCTCTCGCTCCCCAGCATCCTGATCTTCCTCGTCTTCGTTGACAGGGATCGACTGCTCATAGCCCTCAAAGCGGTTGCCGCCCCCATAAAGATCGGCATCGAAGGTAACTGCAGTGAGAGAAGCAAGCTCCTGCTCCTTCTTTCTCCTCTCCTCTTGGACCCTAGCAATATCGGTGTCTATCGTTTCCATCTTCCGTTCCCTGTCTCTATCCTATCGCCAAATTGTATGAAAGTCGCCTTAACTGTAAATCTTCCTCCTAGAACAAAAATTCCAAAACTCTTCAAGCACTGTCCCTAGACCTGCGGAAACAAAAACAAAGATAACCACATGAACCGAATCACAAACAAAACTTGAAAGAGAAATCACAATTCAAGAAATGAATTTCCAAAAGGAAATCCAATCCAAACACATCTCCTCAAGAAACTACAGGCCTGTTTGGGTGCCACTTGAAAATGAGTTCATCTTATTTTAGTTATTCATAATCATGCAGACGATGACTGTTGGTTATCAAGATTACTTTCAATAATTTCCAAAAAGAAATATGATCTCAAATACATAATTATGGTAACAACAATGAGATGGAAATCATTTTTATGCGTCCACCAAACAGCCCCAACATTTTTTTTCACCACTATCATCAAAAGGAGTGTTCATATCAAGAAACGCAAAAACCCATCGATATGAATGCTAAGGGAAAAAACCACAGTGCTGTTATCTCTACATAATTAGACTGAAAATTGCAATTCAATTCAGTACCACAGCCAAACGTTCCTTTGGTTCACAAATCGTAAGTAATCAGGCAAACCCTAGATTCTCATAATTCATTAGAGGAACTACCTAAATAAAACTACAATTCCCAGGATTCCGATGCGAGATTTGAAGCTGAACGGAGAAGAAGAAGAAAATCATAAATTGATGTTTCCATGAGAAACTGAATTCTAAACCCTACATTCTCAGAATTCAAACACGGAAAATTGAAGAGCACCAGAATTCGATAGAAGATCCGCGTTTCGCGGGAACATTGAAAAAACAAATAGATCTGAAATTACAGAAATGAACTCGAAAGTAAGAAATGTGATACAAAACCCTATAATCCAAGGGAAAATAAAGAACGCTAGAGCGAAATCTAGGGTTTTGAAAGGGTCGAATATCAAAGAAAAGCCGGGGGGGTAGGGGAGGAAGAAAAAGCAATCGCAAAATAACAGCTAGGGCTTTTTAAAAATTATTTACAATTTGGAGAAAATCAACGAACCTGAAACGCTCTATCCCCTTCGCAGCAAATGGGAGAAGTTAGCGGATGAAAGGAAGAGAGGCATTTATATACAAATCAAAGGCAGTCGCCGACCCACGAGGGGCATTTTGGTCCTTTCACAAATAGGTCAGGTGGGCCGGACCCTGTTGGGCCAGGCCTGATTGAAGTCTAGGCCTGTGGCAGTACCCTGCGCTGGGCCAATGATAAATGGCCCCTCCCAAAACATTGCCCTGATCCAATCAGAAAGTGGGCCCCATTATATCAAAGAAAATGAACGACTTAAAAACACTCAGAAGCAATATCTTATTAGGAATGTTTTAATTACAAATAATTACTGCTGAGATTTAAAATGATCTCTTTGATCTTTCTTTATTATTATTATTATTTTTTTTTATATTTAGAGCCATCTCACTTATATTTATACACCACCAAAACACACAAGAAAGATTAATCAATCATCCTTTTGAAATCATTTTTCATGAAAAAATTCAGTTCCTATTTATGATTAATCTTTTTTAATTTATTTTTTATTCTTTGAAAATCTTCAATTCTCATTTATTATACATGTGTAGTTTAAAGTCACTTGGCAAAGATGGACAATATAGGGTAATTATAGGGTAATTGGGTAACATCTTTCTGTACATTTGTTCTGCTACCATATGTTAGGGAACCGGATCTAAAATTCAAGTGGGTCATATAATGGAAAAAAGTATACACCGATCTCCTACCATTGATGACCTTCTCACTCTATGTATTAGCATCCTTTTCACTTAGCTTGGGAATGTGGTAGCATGGGAACTTTGAATGTCGTGTCTTTCTAGCCTCCCATTTTCTGCCTTATCCATGGACCAACCAACGTTGCTTCTGTTTAAGGAAATCCTTAAAATGAATGTTGATGTAAGAATTTGGACAGCCCTCTCCTATCTTCTTCTGAGCACCTACATAGGAGAAAAGCAAAGGAGACTTTGGCTAAAGTAGGAGACCTTTCGATGCCAAAGTCAGGCTAGGAATCAGGGTCTAGTCTTGTTGAAAGGTTTAGGGCCAGAGATTCTGTGTACCTTTTCATTTAGGTTTGCCCCTTATTTATGTAGGGTAGGATGACCCGTAATCTTAGGCACGATCTCAACCGTTAGGTGAGATGTGTGTGAGTGGTGAATGTCGGCAGTTATTTTAGAATCACATAATGGACAGTTACGTACAAGTGATGGGGATCGGCGGTTACTTTTGAATTGTGCATAACTGAGAAAGATCTTTCGCTCAGCCGAGGATATAGTTCAGCACGGTTCTTGTTAGGACGCCATACATTGAAATGGTATGGGTCCCTTTTCATCCGAGCCGAGCCAATTCGAGCTGAGCTTGCCGTTTGACCGGAAAAGATCCGAGCTAAGCTAATACGAGCCGAGCTATGAGAGGGCTTGAGAATACTACTATGATTGTTCGAGTTGCCAGTTTTGCAGACTAAGGGTTGGACTAATCTCCTTGTCGATGGATCCACCTTAATGAGTACACTTGTCGGCCCAAGCTGACATCAAAAGTGGTTGGGCCGACCTCAAGAGTGGTTGGGTTGTATTTTCCCATAACAATGTACATTACCTGTGAATGATCTGGATCATTAATCAATGAGCCGGGGTTCATTTGGCCCAACCCATTGATAATCCGACTGGGCAGGTTCAACCCAAACTTGACCCATTTACTTAAGTGGGTCAAATTTTTAGCTTGAGCCCGACTCACTACCCATTTAACGTGGCCTGAACCGCCCCAAAAGTGGGTCCAGCCAGTTTACCCACAGGCTAACCCGATCCATTCCTGCACCTAAGTGTGATTTAAAGCCATCCACCAAGTGGTTACAACCATGTAATATACTCTCATCTGACAACTAACCAGAAGCCTAAATCTAAAGACCCGATGGGTAGTCCGGAACCAATTGGATCCGGGGGACCCTAACTTAAAAGGACTCAGACCGGGCAAGACCCTGAACCGGTGAGGTCAGGTCTGGTTTCTATAGGACTCGACCGGAAATGGACCTGTTGTCAGCCCTACCTGGTACAAGGTCTTTGCAAATTAACCTTCTGCACGGTCATACTCAATTTTCACGCTGAGCCACATCCACGGTGGGGATGAAAGGGATGAGCAGTTAGAAATTCTTTCTTAATGATCTGTTCTGCATGGAGAGCGCCTTGATCTCTTTCTTAATGATCTGTTCTGCATGGAGAGCGCCTTGATCCAAACCGCTCAAGTAGTGGGACCCACTGTAGATAGGACATGAGACCAAGATCAGATTGATTAGTAGGTGAATTCCCGTTGGTGGAACTCTCCATTTGATGTCCACCAAGCTGCCAGTTCCAATCCACTTAGTTTGATTGGTGGGTTATGGCCCATTTCGAATGGGCCCGTTACTTGGACAGTGTTGTAGCCGACCAATATATGGTTACAAGGAAAATGGTTGGGTGTCAATGAGCTGGGCCCAACCGGCCCTCATAGTCAGTCCTAGGCCAGAACCCAGCCTAGACCCATGATGGGTGGCCTAGTTCATGATGATTCTGCACAGCCCCAAGCCTAGCCTGGGTACCCACTTTTCTGCAAGATCTGAGCTGTTCAAAGGTGGCCCATCATCCAAGATGTAAGAAAAATAAAATAAAATTCTGATGGGCCAGCCTACTAATGAGCTTGACCTAGGGCACACCTAAGGGTGACAATGAGCTGGGATGCCTGGCCTAGCTTGGCCACTAAACTTGGCCCAAGGGCTAAGATAGGGTTTTAAATGTAGGCCAACTATTTAGGCTGGGCCGAGCTAGGTCCAATGATGAATTTCCATTCTAGCCCCACATAGAAATTAATAGGTACTAGTAATATAGACTGTGAAGTTTGAATGCTAGTTTATATAAGTAATATAAAGAACTTTGATACTTTAATAAGGTACAATGGATGATATAGAGGCACTTATAAATTATCGGATATGAGCCGGTGGGGCACACTTACGGGCAGCTAAGCAGTTGGGAGGGTCCACACATTTTCTCCCCTTATTTATCCTTTTCAGTTTTTTCTAAAAGTTTAAAATTAAATTTCAAAATAAATTTTTTTTTTTTTTAAAAAAAAAACAAGAAGAAAGAGATCAATAGTGGTTTCTTTCTATGTGGGGGGAAAATGTGATGATTAGATACGCCTGAACCCGTGGTTCAGTGATCCAGGCCGTTCACCTGATGAATCCCATCTTCGATGGAAGATGCCCAATAAATCTGGCAGATTGGATGATCCTGGCCCTTCAATACCAGACTTTCGCATAGTTGAATGTGGGCAATTGCTGCATTCTAACCATAACAGACTATTTGAGAGCCAACAGATCAATGGGATAGCATCCATCGTTGTAGAATGCTTAATGTGCACAGAACATCCACGGTGTTCCTTAAAGATTTAAGATTTTGATCACGGATTCGATTCATGGTAAGTATTGATACTCTGGTAGGTGTGATGATTGATAAGCAGGAACACGAAAACTGCAAAGTGGTATACATCAACTCAAATGAACCGTCCAAATCAAGTGTCCCACTGCCGATAGTTTTTAAGGTCAAAATCATATTGGTTGAAAAATGTTACCTTTTGATTAGTGGACACCTGTCTGCCTCATTAGGACCATTGGCTACTTTTCACAACAACCGTCCACTAAATTTCCTTTCATCCGTTAGTTGGAATTTAAAATTTTTTAATATAAATTTAAGTTATATTCGTCAAGTTGAGGGCCACAATTTGGACGGTTCCGATTGAATTATTAATATTATACTTGTGCATATTAATCATAACACTCTACAAAAGTGCCGAAGTTCATCATGAGCTTTTTTCAGTCTAAACAGCTACTATCTTCGCCGATCGCACACGCGCGTGCAATAGAGGTCATGTACATGCCACACATGTGACAGCATGGTAGATACGTACGAGATCCAATCCATCCATCATCTGGGTCCAATCTTATAAATGTTTTACCAAAAATAAATCTAGTCCGATCATCATGTGGGCCCTAGTACTGGAAACAGGCGGATACGTTAGAGAATTTCATCCAATTTTCAGATCCGTACATTTGTTTGAAAAATATAGCCAAACTTATAATCAATAGTGGTTTCTTTCTGATGGACCGATTGGATCTTAGATCTATCATTCCATGATGGCACGTGTGGCATGTACGTAGGCTTTATTGCACATGCGTGTGAGCTTAGCAAAGCTCGAAACGGTCATCAATGAGTTTGACTGGCCAGTTAAAAAGGATGGGTTGTTATTCGATACTCTGGCAGTGAATGATACTTGCTACACATGCACTACAAAAAATTATATGTGGCATACATTAGTTCTGATTAAACCAAACAGATTGAGAACCAATATCTGAGTCAAAATCCCAAAATCAGATTGGATTGCTATTGTAACCTCTTATTTGGACACTTTATGAAATAAGATCAACGGATAATTTTCAATTTTAGCCGTCCAATGAGTCCACTAATCCAATGGTCAGATAATAAATTAACCTTGGTTCATCATATATCTTAGCTGGGACCATAATTTAGATACTCTAGTTTGAAATACCCTTTTCAGGCAACCTATGTAATTTCTAAGTGCACGTGTATCATCCGTCAACTTAGCCAGAGTATAAAAGTTTTTGAACGGTGGCTTCGTCACGGGTTTAACCAAAAGAGTAAAGAGAATGATCACATGCGTTCGTAGGCAAGGTAATTACCATACCTTCCAACTGTGTGGGGCCCACCGTGATGTGTGAGTGCCATCCAACGCATTGATGTTTGAAATTCGCGAATGATCTAATCTCAGCATTTAAGGGCATTTACGTCTTTTCGTTAAATAGCTCGCTCTGCCTTTCCAGGAGAGGAATTAATTATCTGATAGGTGCGCAGTGACTGCGCTCTCATGGAACCGTGTCGTACTGGTACCTGGCTGTTGTGGGGCCCACTTAATGCGTTCATCCAATCCGATCCGTTCATATTTTCCGTAGAGCTCAAGAATCAGGCGATCCAAGAGTTGGGTATAAAGACAAACTACAGAGAAGAATGTTGCATGAAACCTTAAATTCATATGGTGTGGTCCATCTGAGTGTTGGAATGGCCTTTTTTTTTTTTTTTTTGGTGTGTCCCTTAATCCTGGCACGGTGTGACTGATTAATGGATTGGATGACATATATACAACATGGCGGTGGGCCTCACTAACCTCCAGGGAAGTTTTATTGGATGCGCGTGTGACCCACCTCAGTTTCGGTTTTGACTGAATTTTGGTACAATGGCTTAACACTAAAGAGTGACCCAAATGGACCGGGCAGATTTCACGAACACATCAGGTGGGCCCCACAATAGCCTGGTACGGCTGCCATGTGAGCACTTGTATGATAAGAGGGAGCGGATTCAGTTTGGTTGGGGCCTCACCCAGTTCGCTCAGACCGTGAATCTGTATCCAAGCCGTCCATCCGTTTTTCTAGCTTATTTTAAGACGTAGGCTAAAAAATGAAGCATATCCAAATATCAAGTGAACCACACCACATGAAAAAAGAAGAAGTGGTGACTGATCATTAAAAGCTTCTTATGGACCATACAAGCTTTTAATCAAGCAGATATTTGTGTTTTTCATTCATCCAAGTCTGCTTAACCTTTCATCAGGTTGGATGGCAAATAAACATTACGGTGGGCCCTAGGAAGTTTTTAACGGTAAGCGTTCAATCACCACTGTTTTTTATGGTGTGGTCCACTTGAGATTTGGATCTGCTTCAATTTTGTGTTATCTGAAAATGAGCTAGAAAAACGGATGAACGGCGTGGATATACAACAAATACATAAAGGTGGGCCCCACAGTCACGGCTGCCCGATCTAACTGAATCGGTTCTCATGACAAGGAGCTTGCATTATAACGAGTAATGCGTGGACGTCTTTACCAGCAACGTGCCACTCACGCAGTGTACCTCCGTCATGAAAATCCTGCATCGCATCATGAAGAGCACCTATCTTACCCCATGAATTCATTAGGTGGGCCAAACATGTATGTTGAGTTAGACAATCTATATTCATTTGATTTTGATGTGTGGCCCACCTAATGAACAGACCTGACCTAATTTATGTGCCGGGCGATTTTCCCAGTGGGACTATCTTTTTCATGATAAGCTTGCTCTGTGCAAGTGGCATGCATGTAGGGATAGGTGCCCTCATGACCATTTAGCCTACAGCCAGCAGGTGGTCAGTTCTATCATACGATAGGTGGGCCACACCTTTGAAAAGTGCATGATGTGTTGCCAGGGGACACTTGTTCTGGCAATCTGGATCAATGACAAGTTGGATTCCACCGTTGATGGACGTTGCCTCAAAAAAATATCTTATTATGATAACATTATCTTTCGATTTGATCTTTAACATGAAGATGAGAACATTCCCCTTCCCTTGGCAATCAGCCAACCATTTGCCTAAATTTTTGAACGGTGGGCCCCACTTATTATAATTAAAATCACACCCCGCGTCACTAAGTGACAAGAAATAATTAAAAACTCATGTGCATTGTGCACCAAGTATACAATGTATATTTGGTTAATCTAATGAATTATATTTACTTTATTAATGTTTTGTCTATTGCTCAAGTTCCATATGAAATACATAATAATACTTATCTAATTATTCATATATTTAAAATATCATCATGGCCACTATATATGTATGCGGGGATTCTACTTCTATAAGGCATGTTCCCACACATGTATAAATTCATCCAAGAAAAGAAATTAATCAAAGAAATTAAGCTAAATTAAATTGTCTGGTATCATCTTCAACGGCCTATGGTTTCAATGGGAACTTGATCAATTATCTTGATTCAACGATTTGTAAACCTCCTAGGTGGATTGTAGTGGGTTGGGTGGATTGTAGTGGGTTAGGTGGTAGATCATATTCACATGGGAATTAGGGTTCTCAATAAATAATCCATCAGCCTTATGGGTTTAACCTTATACCGAGAATTGAAATGGTTGATCAACACGACTACTTGAATTAGTTTTGTAAATGTTTTTTAATTAAATAGTTGATTTTAAAATCATCATACTTATTGTTTATTTTTAATGATTAGCAATAATTGTGGGATATAGTTGAATGGGGACCATGAGTCTTAAAGCAGTACATAAAAAGATATATGTATAATAATATGAGACAATGATCATATACATTCATATGATGTACACGTGGAAATACCCAAACTTGTATTAATTTGGCTTAGTTAAAGTTCTTATGGGGTTAGGCTAGTATGTTTTGAGTGTTGATCGTGTTGGTAAAAATATATTAAAAAATTGAAAATAAGATTATTTAAGTTTTAACACTAGGTTGAATCATGTATAAATACATTGTCCTTAAAGCTTAATTCGGCTCATTTTTAATTGCTGATAGGTTATAAGCAAATTGTTTCTAGGATAACAAAAGCATTCTCTCTTAGATCCTATGTGCAACAATTATGAACAGATCTACTTAGGAACTCGATAAACGCAGTTGGTTGTTTGATATATTTGGTGAATGGTCGAACTCGGTAACTTAAAAAATGTTTGACCTAATCAACAGTTTCTTAAATGAAAAAATATTTGAAGAGATCATATCGGATTCTGATGGGATTTGTTGGACTTGGATGATTTTGCTCTCGGATGATCCGATTTGTATGACATATGAGGTGTGGACCATTGTTAGGTAGTTATTAATGGTTTATAACATTTGTAAAATGTTTCTAACCGTTGGCATTAATTTCCGAGTGTTTCAGATCGTTGATCAACAATCTAATTGTTGGATCATCAAGGCCTGTCTGTTTTCATACTAATTTGGCTGTTAAGGCTAATAGTCGTTCTCAAAATAGTTAACAGTTTTGGATCTACTGATTCGACTATTTTCAGCAACTTACAACACGTGCAAAGTGTGTCATCTAGTGCCACTGCAACCATACTACCCACGCCCTCGCCCCTGCCCATGCCCACGCCCATGTGCGTGCACGTCATCTTGCATTTCTCCAAGTAAGAATACTACCCACTCAACCACTTATAAATCACAACTTTTTTTCTCAATCTTTCTAAAGTAGGATCGAAAAAAATATATTTTTCTATTCATTTTTCAAAACCGTTTTGGAGGGAAGATGAAAATTTCAAAATATTTTTTATATTTTTCAAACCAAAAATTTTAACAGCTCATAATTTAAATAACTTATAAGTATTGATTCCTATATGATAAAGAAAGCTTAGTAGAAAAGGGTTACAAGTCTATAATTACATAAAAATAGCTTAAGAAGCACAATCTAGCCATAGAAAAGTTTTCAGCTTAAGAAGCACAATCTAGCCATAGAAAAGTTTTCTTAGCATATTTAGAAAATGTTAAGGGTGAGCAATTTGAGAGAAGAATGAGAGAGAAAAAAAAACATGCGCACATCAACTAGCATTCTTCATTAACTACATTTTTATAACCACTAGTAGTGTTGCACGCGCAAAGAACATTACTTGCACTTGATCATGCTAAAAATAGGCTCGCTAACATATTTATACATGCAAGGTCCAACTATTAAATCCAATCCAATATATTAAAATCATTGATATATAATGGCCCACAAAATAAGAAAATGCTACATTTATAGATAATAATTAGAATATATTTCTATTAAGGTTACAAAATAAGAAAGTGTTACACATATTGATAATAATCAGAATCTAATTCCATTAAGTTTACTAGTATTAATTATGTCTCATGTGAATATTTTTCTCATGGGTATTGATTTTTATGGGAATTTCATTAACATAATCAATGAATCTAGGAATAACATTGCAAAAAAATTATCCAATAGAAGCATTAGACCGATAATTTACTTTACTAATATTTTCAATTTAAGAAGGATTTTCTTAACTTCTAATCATCTTATAGGGATATTCTTGAAATTGTTCTTATATTAATTTATTTTAAAATATTATTGGTCCATATTAAGTCTTCCTTAGATGGATGGTCCAAATTCACAAATTACATTTAGTTTATGTTAACAAATTATACTAAATAAAAGCACGAAATAAGTGAACAACAATAGAATTGAAACTCCACACTTAATTGTTGGATTGACTATTGATAAGTAAAATAATCTAACATTGGGACAAGGTGTGGATGACATCACTTTCTTTGAGATAATTCACTCTACTCAGGCAATTTTGGTCGGTGCGCACGCTCTCGACGTGCTATCCCTAGGATATAACACCCAACGATCGATTTTTTCGGCCTATGCACAGGCCGAAGAGATCCCAACACCAAAGCTGCCACGCTAGACCTTCAATCATTCAAAAAAAAAAGAAGAGATGATTCTTAGATGAAATATTATGGGGTTAAGGTTTTCGTCTCTCCTTTTTTCATTTAATAAAATTTCTTTGATAAAGAATAAAAAACTAACTACTAAAAACACAGACACCTACTTATAAAAAACCAAAACCAATGCTCCTTTAATATGTGACACGTTTTGCCCAATGAAAACAGCCCTATGATTAATAGGCTACATCTAACGACTGTAAAAAAGTATTATAAATTTTAACAAAACCTAACCAATTAAGATTCTAATCAAAGGAGTATGCGCGTATAAATAGCGGTGTACATCGAGTTGAACCGAGTCGAGCTGGCCTCAGCTCAAACGGCTTGGCCACTAGCTAACCTTAGCTCGAACTCGGCTTGGCTCGGTCCTCGAGCATGATTGGCCAGCTCGACTCGGTTTGGTCAGCAGCTTAGGCTAGCTCGGGCCGAGTTCGAGCAAAGATCAAGCCGAGTTCGTCATTGAGGCATTTTCATAAACACCTGAACTGCACCTTCAAAATCTCACTGTATTTGAGATAGCAATAATGATTTTATAGGTATTTTATCAAACACCTTCTAAGCAACATAAAAATCAAGAAAAAAAGGGTGTTGGTTTCATATACATACCTTCCTTGCCACCAGCCACACCTCTTTGAGTCATTTCATCAAACACTTGGTGAGCAACATCAATATCAAAGTAACTGTGTCACTGAACTGGTTCGATCCCAGTTCAATTCGAGCTGGGTTTGATTTGAGGCTCGAACTCATTTTTGAGCTCAAAAAATGAGCTCGAATCGGCTTGAACTCAGCTTCGAATCAAGCTTTTTCGAGTCGAGCGAGCTAACCGAGCTAGCTCAGTTCGTGTACACCCCTAAGTATAAGCGGGTGTGCATATGCGCACACACCTAATTAAAGTTTTCCGAACTAGGAATCCTACCGATTGTACCCCATTGTGTGCGCATACGGGCTTGTGCATAGTATAACACATTATACAAGAGTCTTATGAAGAAAATAATATATAAACACATTTTCTCCCCATTTTTATCTTATATAGGACAAATGTTTTACTTTTGAAAACCAAGAAAACCAAAACAAGTTTCTTTACACAATGAAATCTTTTTTTATGTATTTTTTGAAATACGTATAGTAATCACCCACATATTTTAAAATGAAATAATGAAATTTGGACAATGCGAAAAATTATTGTGCATAAATAATGATAACACAAAGTCTTAAACCTCACTTAGTGAGACATACTCGGGTTATAAAGGTTAACATTTTCATCTTCCCCTTTTACTAAAATAAAAACAAAAATCGATGCTCGTTCGAGATGAGGCACATCTGCCACATGTCACACAATGAAAATGACTAGATGATTAGTAGGTCACATTCAAACCGGACCACCAGGGGCCAACAACAGCCCCCTTGTGCTTATACGAGAGTGTGCACATGCGCATATGCCCAATTAAAGGTCTATAGTAGAAAATAAACGAACAACAGTCAAATCGAAACCTCATACCTAATCGCTGATAGACTCTTGATAAGTAAAATAATCTACCGTTGGGACGAGGTGCAGGCGTCATCGCTCTCATTAAGATATTTCGTGCCTCTTGGATTATTTCGGTGGGTATACAAGCTCTCGACACGCTATCCTTAGGATACAATGCCCGACAATTGGTTTTTTCAGTATGCACATGTCGAAAAGATCTCAACACTAAAACGACCACACTTGATCTTCAATTACCCAGAGAAAAAAAATGGAAGATGGTTCTCAGATGAAATATGCTAGGGTTGGAATTTTCATCTTCCCCCCTTAAAAACAAAAAAACCAAAACCGACTCCTATCTGAGAAGAGGCACATTTGTCACATCTCACACAATGGAAACGACCTAATGATTAGTGGGCCACATTCAAACCGGCCCGCCCGAAACCAAGAACAGCCCACTCGCGCATATACGCGAGTGTGCACATGCGCACATGCCCAATTAAAGGTTTATAGGAAAAAATAAACAAATAACAACCAAATTGAAATCCCACACCTGATTACTGATTGACTCTTGATAAGTAAAATAATCTACCGTTGGGATGAGGCGCGGATGACATCGCTCTCATTGAGATAGATTGTGCCCCTTGGATTATTTCGGCTGGTACACAGGCTCCCGACGTGCTATCCCTATGATATAATACCCAATGATTGGTCTTTTCGGCGTGCATAGGTCGAAGAGATCCTAACACCAAAACCACCGCACTCAACCTTCAATTACTCAAAGAAAAAAAAAGTAATAGAAGATGATTCTTAGTTGAAATATGTTAGGATTAGGATTTTTGTCTCCTCGTTTTTTTAATTAAAAACCAAAATCGACTACCATTTGAGATTTGACACATTTGACATATCTCACACAATAGAAACAACTTGATAATTAGTGGGTCATGCTAAGGGCTGATAGCAACCCCGTCATGCATATATGCGAGTGTGCACACACCCACATGCCCAATTAAAGGTCTCTATCAAGGAATTTCACCAGTTGCACCCCCCATGCGCGCGTACAGGCTTGTGCATAATATAGCATATTACGCAAGAGTCTTACAAGGAGAATGTTTATAATATATATATAAAATTAAATATTTGATTTGGGGGTTGAGTTGGGTGTGGGTGTTGGGTTGAGTCGGGTGTGGGTGTTGGGTTGGGTGTGGGTGCTGGCTAATAGGTTGGGTCGGGTCGGGTGCTAGTAGATGGGTTGGGTCGGATTGGTTATGGGAGTGAACTCAACTCGACTCGATTCAAGATAAGCTTACCTCAACTCGATCTATTAGCTCACCTTGAAAGATTTGGCAAACAATTAAAGCTCTAATGTTAAGTTCGAAAGTGAGTTTGAGAAGAGCATAGACGAATCAAGCCAACTGAGCCCACCTCAACTTGACTCAGCTCGATGTACATCCTTACTCACACTACCCCCACTCACACTTAATGGTAAGAGAAGGGTATAAAGCCTTACTCACACCACCCCCACTCACACTTAATGGTAAGAGAAGGCACACTTAATGGTAAGAGAAAGGTGTAAAGCCTTACTCACACCACCCCCACTCACACTTAATGGTAAGAGAAAGGTATAAAGAGAAGAAAAGCAACACTCAATGGTAAGAGAAGGGTATAAAGAGAAGAAAAGCAACGCTAACCTTTTTCTTTTGTATTTTTATTTATTTATTTATTTATTTTACACCCGCACACACACCCCCACGCACGCTTTGGGCTTTGAGCCGCCACCACTGTGGGTACTTGAACCTGAGACCCGGTGTTGAAACTCCGAGGAGTCTACCACCCGGGTAAGAGGAAGAGACCCACCTTTTTCTTTTGGTTAGGTTGTACTTTCTGTCTTTGATTTCAAGTTTTTGTTAGTTCACCACTATTTTGAAAACCACATTTGCTCGTTTTAAATTTGTTGGTCATGTTAGGTACAACAGGCCACATAAATGAACACATGCACACATTCATTAAAAAAACTCTTGATTTTATGAAATTTGAACTCTTTAGTTAGAAAACCTAATCATAAAGAAAATTTTAAATTAAGAAAAAAAATATTATATATAAATAAATAACGTAACGCAGGACTTGAAATTTACCTATGTAAAATAAAACAAGCCCTATAAATAAGAGAAACCTTTAGCCATCCAAACTCAAAAGTGTGGAGCTGGCTATTGCAGGAGAAGGTGAGCTAATGGTATCAACACATGCAGAAATGAGAAAGCAACTATAATAACTATATATCATCAAGCTCAATGAATTCAAAAAGTGTCTTGCATCGTTGATTTGTCATGGCTCAAGATAAGCGGCTAATTTCACTTTCAATTTATGGTTTTTTAGTTGATAGTTATTTACATGTTTCACAAGTCCAATTTATGAAATCATGACCGTTAATTTAATTATTAAAAAGCTGACTTGGACAAGTCTTAAAACTATGGTATTAAGCAAGGCTGATAATGCTGGGATCTAGATAACCACCATTCCATATTAAAAAACTAATAATAAAAAGAAAAAGAAAAAAAAAAACAAGAAGAAAAAAAATTGTGCTGCATAAATAGCTATTGTACCAAGGAGCATACATGACATTCAATCAAAACCGTCCAGAACGTTGGGCCACTACAGATCAGTTGTAGCCCAAAATCTCACTTAAAAAGATTATTTTAAATTTAGGACTGAATTTCATCAAACCAATGGCTGAAATAAAAGAAGGGATAAAAAATAGTGAGGCCCACCATTTGGACAATCTGATTGCTGTACGTGTACAATGCCTATGTGCACGTGTGCGGATGGTCCGACTCTGCCCCTGCATGGATGTTTCTTAAGTGCCAACATGGGACTACCTGTGCTACATTTAGCATAGAAAAAAGAAAGAAAGAAAATCAGTATGGCCCACTAGGCCCTGCTTGCTGGTTAAATATAGAGCGTTGATCATTCTTTGAACCGTTCATCTTTATCAAATAATTACAGCTCAGCTCATGACCGGACCAGCCTCATCCTTTGCGGGAACGGATTGGCTACTCCCCCTGCCACCAGCCCCGTGGCTGATGGTCGGTGCTCTGTGGGCTCCACCTTGATGTATGCGCTTCATCCATACCGTTCATCCACTTTTAAAGATCATTTTATGTTGGGACCAAAAATTAGAGGGATCTAAATCTCAGGTGGACCACACTACAGGAAAACAATAGTGATTGGATATCTACCATTAAAATCCTCCTAAGGCCCAATGTATTGTTTATTTGACATCCAATCTGTTGATTATAACATACAGACCTAGATGAAGGGAAAAATAAAAAAGATCAGCTTGATCCAAAACTTTTATGTTCCCCAAAAAAGCTTTTAATGGTCGATACTCATTCAAAATTGTTTCATGTGATGTGGTCCACTTGAGATTCTGATATACCTCAATTTTGGTCTCATACCCTAAAATGATATATGAAAAAATATGGACGGCATGAATGAAACACATATATCATTTGGGGGCCCACAGAGCACCGACCACCACCCATTGGCTGGTGGCAGGGGTAGTAGTCGTAGCCAATCCGTTTCCATTGTTTGCGAGAGCATGCTTATTGTGTACTATCTGTTGAATGGTCAGGATTTCTTGCAGGAGTTTTATGTTCGCACGTGTGTCTAGAAGTCCTCGTTCTATCTCACACGAGCGAATAATTAAAGTATGCCGTTGAATTTCAAACGTGACGGCATGATTCCAGTCTTCCCACGACTCTGAAGTGGTCAAACTGAATATATGGGCAGCTCCGTTCACATATGCGTGATGTTTCCTTGACGAAAATGCCCTTGGAGCGGGTCCTAACTTTGACGGATAATTTCGTATAACTGGTCAGAAAGAAGGGTTCTTTGGTAAAGCTCGTTTTTAACTCCCCGCGTCTTCTGAAAGGAGTGGACGGGAATCCTCTACAACTGTTGCAGGAAGAGCGGGAACCAATTGACCTTTGTGAGGCAACCGTATTGCTTCTGCAAAATCCACTCCGTCCATCAGCTAGGAAATCTTATATTAGGATCAGAACCAACGATTTATTCAGATCCAAAATTTAAGTAGGTCACACCCCAGGGAATAGTGGAAATGGGACGCTCACCGAAGAAACCTCCCTGGGTCCACCGCGATTTTCGTCCTCCATCCAGACCGTTCTTCAGACGGTAACCAACAGGATAAATACATGTTCTAAAAATCATCCTGATCTGAAAACACGGGTTGGCCACACCGAATGAGTTGGTGTGTCCCACCTAAGTTTGGATGATCTAATATTTTTTTAATGTACGGTGATAATGAGTAGAAAAGACTGATGAAAGGAATTGATACCACCAACAATCGCGGTGGGGCCCACAGAGTTCAGGCATTACACGCGGTTTCTAGAACATGTGGTGCGGCGGCTTCCCGTCAAAAAACATTGTGGGTGATACCCTGATCTGGGGCCAACTCAGTGTATGAGTTATATATCTACACCGTCCATCCATTTTTTTCAACTCATTTTATAGTATTAACAGAAAAATAAAATAGACGTAAATCTCGAGTGGACCACACCAAAAGAAACAGTTGTGAATAATTATTAAAAACTTTTTGCAGGCCATAAGATGTTTTGGATCAAGTTGATGTTTGTTATTTCTCTTCTTACGGTTCTGTGCAACCTTATCAACAGTTTGGATGACAAAAAAAACACTGCAATAGGCCCTTTTGACCTTATCAGCAGTTTAGATGGCAAATAAACATTGCAGTGGGCCCCTGGAAAGTTTTTAATATCCATAGAAAGTTTTAAATTTTCGTGTAGTTCGCCAGAGATTTGTATGCACTTCATTTTTTAGCTACCCAGGCAGACCAGATGAACAGCATGGATGTATCCATGCAGCGCATATATTGAAGTGGGCCCCACGTTCACAGTACCACCGACATAGCTGGTTCCATGTCCCACCCAAATTTGCGCCGTAAAAGGAGTGGAGGTTTCTAGAGATGCGGATTAGCT
This sequence comes from Magnolia kwangsiensis, assembly GCA_037074715.1. Taxonomy (NCBI): domain Eukaryota; kingdom Viridiplantae; phylum Streptophyta; class Magnoliopsida; order Magnoliales; family Magnoliaceae; genus Magnolia; species Magnolia kwangsiensis. The sequence continues at coordinate 108,897,815 of CM073581.1, forward strand.
GGAGATCCCTTGGCCAGCGATCCCCTGACCCGACTCTGCAGGGCCCAACGGATGTATGTATTTTATCCACGTGGTTCATTCATATTTTTTTTTTTTAATCATTTAAAGGGATGATTAAAAAAGAAAAAGAAAAAGCAGATCTAAAGTTTAGGAGGCGAGCGTCATTATCCCCACTCTTACAAATGGTGTGGTCCACTTGGCTTTTAGATTTGCTTATTTGCTTATGCCCTTAAATGAGGTAGAAAAATGGATGTACGGCGTAGATAAAACACACGCAATAAGGTGGGCCCGTCTCTTGGTAATCCGCATTTGCCTGTAAACGGATTGGCTACTCCCCCTGCCACAAGCCATTGGCTGGTGGTTGGTGCTCTGTGGGCCCCACCATGATGTAGGTGTTTCATCCATTCCGTCTATCTATTTTTATAAATCATTTTATGGTAAAAAAAAAGAGGTATATCTCAATCTAAAGTGACCACATTGCTGCAAACAGTGTTGAATGAATGTCGACCATTAAAAAATTTTTGGGGGCCATAAAAGTTTTGGATCAAGTTGATCTTTATTTTTTTCCTTAGATCTGTGTTTTTAGGACCTAATCAACGGTTTGGATGTCAAGTAAACAGTACAGTGGGCCTTAGGAGGATTTTAATGGTGGATATCCAATCATTAATTTTTTTTCCTGTGGTGTGGTCCACATAAAATTCATATCCCTATCGTTTTTTACATCAATTGGTAAAATGATCTGTAAAAATATATGAACGGAATGGACGAAACACATACATTATATTAGGGCCCACAGAGCACCGACCATCAGCCACGGGCTGATGTCAGGGGCAGTAGCCAATCCGTCTCCCATTTGTCTCGCTTCTGGAAGGAAAACGATATTATGTCAAAAGTCTCTAACAAGAACCTGACACGTGTTGTTAGAATCATCACTGAGCAAGCGGATGGACGGGGATTCCTTCGAAAGCCTTTCATAGGAAGCTCCTCCGCTGGGATGCTAAGTAGGGTCCACCCTGATGTTTGTGATAAATTCATTCCGTACATTTGTTTTCTAAGATCATTTGAGGACATTCGAATGAAAATGACATGGATAAAAAGCTCAGGTGTGCTGCACGAGAGAAAATAGTTGTGATTTTGATACCACCGATAAAATATTTTTAAGGCCACAAAAGTTTCCTATCATGCTAATGTTTTCGTGTTTTCACTTCATCCAAGTGGGAATGACCTTATAAACTGTTTGAATGGCATATAAAACTCAACTTGGAGCCTAAAAAGGTTTCAATGATAGAAAACTATTTTTCCAAATTTCCCTTTGGTATGGTCCACTTGAGTTTTGAATCCAAATCATTTTGGTAGAATGTCTTAAAATGATCTCAGAAAACGGATGGACGGTATGAATTTATAACAAATATCACGGTGGACCCCACTTAGCATCTCAACTTTACGCGCAAGGCTTTCGCAGGAAATTATCCGCTTCCGACGCGGACGGGGGTCTTACGGACGCGGATGAGATGCAGACAGATCGGGTAGCGAGACTTGCCACTGAAGTGACGTCACTGAGTTCCGTGGGCCCACTATGATGTATGCGTTTTATCCACACCGGCCATCCATTTTGAGATATCATTTAAGGGTATGAGCTAAAGAACGAGGCAGATAAAAATTTATAGCGGACCCCACCATAGAAAACAGTAGGGAGAGTGATTCTCACCGTTGAAACTATCGTAAGGCCTACTATAATATTTATTTGAAATCCAACCTGTTCAAAAGTTAGAAAAGATATGAATTGGAAAACACAAATATGAAATTGAACTAAAACTTTTGCGGCCTTTTAAAAGTTTTAATGGTGGGTGTTACTGTCCCACTGTTTTCTGTGATAGGGTCCACTGGAGCTCTGGATTCAACCCATTCTTTAGATGTTGCCCTAAAATGATTTCTCTAAGTGAGAAGTGTGGATACAAAAAATACATCATGGTGGGCCCACGGAACTTTGTCACCTCACTTTAAGTAGCAAGTCTCGCCACCCAACCTGTCACCTATCAGTAGCTAATTCACGCCCGGTATTACCCATGCCCGTCTGTGCGTGAGCCCACCGTGATTTATCTGTATAACCATGCGGTTCATCCTTTTCTGGTATCATTTGAATGGTATCGGTAACGCTCAAGTAGACAACACACCAGATCACTCTTGCATTTAATGCCACATGCATTCAATGTAACCAAGCTTATTATTTAGTGTGGTCCACTTAGCGATGGATCTGTCTCAGTTTTGTAATCTTACCTTAAAATGACGTGAGAAAAGGAATGTACAGCGTGATAAGCACATACATTACGTTGGGCCCACCCATAGAACTGCCCTTCATGGCTAGAGAGACATGTAGGACGCAGAAAGCTAGGAGCCAAAGGCAGGACGCGAATACGCTACCAAAGCCTTTTCGCATAAAGTTCATGGAAACGTAGGTAAGACCTCCCACGATGTTCGTGAGAAATCCATTGGTTTTGCTGTTTCGCCATATCATTTTACAACTTGGGACAAAGAGGATACACGACTCAAGTCGGCTGAACTAGGGAAATTTCTAGCCTTGAAACATCCCTGGGGTTGACACCACCGTACGGTTCACAACGTCATGCTTACTGGGATGAGTTAAAAACACAAATATTAGATCATTGAAAACTTTTGTGGCCTTACTAATACTTCAACTGTAGACGTTCAATCCTCTAACAATTTTAGCCTAATTGAGTCTTGGGTCATATTCACTTTTAGTTCTAAGTCTTAAAATGAGTAAAAAACGGATGAAAAATTTCTCACAAATATCACTTTGTGTGAAATGCCTCGGGGGGAAATGCGTGTCCGGGCCAAAGCCTTTGGCGTGGTATAATATATGTTATGGGGAGATCCGAGCTCATGGTAAAACATCAATTCGGTTGTAAGTCCGAGTCGACACCCGAGGCATGACCCATCTGACCAGACTTCAGCATCGCAACAAAGACACGCGAGCATATTTGGAAGAAGGTCAACTCGGAGGGGTCCTAACAATCCGATCGGATTCAGCATGACGGGTCGGGTCGAATGTTGGTTTAAGCCAGCTGCATCGGATTCAGCATGACAGGTCGGGTCAGACGTCGTCTGACCTTGAGAATGTTCTTTGCTATGGCCTGACGAGCCGAGCCGAATAGACACTCAGATGCGCATATCCCATTTGCTAAACATGGGAATTACCATAATCAAACGTGACCGATAATATCGCTCGCAGATACGCATTATTCGTCGGATACGCTACACGACCAACAGATTGCGGACGGTATCTCCACGATCTGGGAATCCCTCTAATCGTGCCGAGATTATCAAGACTAGACCGCCCCACAGGCAAGTATAAATAGCACGCAGCGCCATATCTACAGGTACGCGATATCGAGCTCTCCTCCTCTACTCTCTACCTAGACCCCGATTCTCTTGTCCTGACTTATGCATCGGAGGGTCCCCCGGCTTAGCCAGGGTCACCTTTGTACGTTTTCTTGGTGCAGTTTTCAAGGACAACACGTAAAGGGCGACGTGGAGAGAGGGCCGACCAGATTTTAACCTCAACATTTTTTGGTACCGTCTGTGAGAACCTGAAACCAGAAGTCAAGTTTTTATTTTTCCAAGCAATGACGAGGAAGAAGAAAGCTGCAGTGGTGCAGCCGCAACCTAATGAGCTGACTCGGTCGTCATCACCACTTCATGCCGAGTCCGCACCAGAACCTTCCCAACATTCACGCAATCGGTAAAGCAAGTATCGCGTCATGCAGAACGAGATCCAGGCCCTGCGCGACGAGATAAACCGAATGAAACAGCAGAGAGAGCCAGAGCCACGTCCGGCTCAGGAACGACCTATTCTCGAGTCGGTGGGGTTATTCGTGGAAACTTACTTTGTACCGAGGAGTGTGAGACCCGAAGCCCCCCAACACTCGGGGGTGCCGCATTCGAGTCAAAATCCTCCTACGGTATACGCCGAGGTATCCGCACGGAACCCCACCACTCGGGCCCCCACAACCATTCATTCAGCCACATCCGCCCCGCCACCCACAAACCTTCATCATTAGTTAGAACGGAGGAGAGAAAGGAGAACGCCGGAGGTCGAGGATGCTCTAGAGGTCGTCGCAGAAAATAGAGACCAATGGGAGGCACGATTTGCGAAATTGAAGGACAAGTTCCTAACATTGGAGAAGAAGCAGCAACAATCGACAGTTTCAGCCACGATCCAGGCGATGATGGAAGAGACCGAGCCTCCCTTCACCCCAGCCATCATGACTGAAGTGATGCCTAGAGGTTTCGGATGCCTCCCGTCATCCAGTATTTAGGATTTAGGGATCCATCCGAACACCTGCAGTCCTATCGATCGTAGATACAGATCCAGACTGTAACGGATGCAATGATGTGTAAGGAGTTTTCTATTACCCTCACGGGGTCCGCTCGGATTTGGTATCGCTAGCTCAAATCCAACTCTGTGGATTCTTTCATGGAACTAAGTCGACTATTCCTTACGCAGTTTATAAGCGGTAAGAGAAGTCAGAAACCCAACACTCACCTGCTCACCATCAAGCAGGCCCCGAAAGAGTCTTTAAAGGATTACATCGCCCGCTTTAATGAAGATTGCATGTCGAGGACTACGATGACAAGATGACTCTCATTGCCATTCTGAGCGGATTGAAGGAAGGAAAATTTATCTTTTCTATCGGAAAGAGTCCGCCAAAGACGCTAGCGGACTTCATGGCGAAAGCTCAGAAGTATATTAATGCCGAGGAGTTCACTAACGCTCGAAAAGGCATACAAGTATCCGAATCGACGAACAAAGGGAAGAGACCTTGGAACGAAGACTCTCAGCCGACTGGCAAAGGGGCGGATGACCGCGCTTCCCTCGATCGTCGACCGAACCGTAGGCCGGAAGAAAAATTTCATTCTTATACCCCACTTAATACATCCGCCGAGTAGATTCTGCTGGATATCCGAGGAGACAGACTACTTAATTGGCCAGTCTGCATGAGGGCTGACCCAAAGCACCGGGACAAGCAAAAATTCTGCCGTTTTCACTGGGACCATGGTCACAACACGGACGACTGCGTGGATCTGAAAGACGAGATTGAGTCCCTCATCCGCAAGGGACATCTATGTCGTTACACCAAAAAAGAAAAGTCCGCTCGGAGAGAGGAACGGTTGCGAGAACAACCGAACAACCCCCTAGAGGAACCCTCTGAAATTCGCATCATCTTCGGGGGTTTAGCTGGGGGAGGGGATTCAAACAGGGCTCGAAAAGTCCATTCTCAGAGATCTGAGCCGGTACATAACGTTCATTTGACGGAACGTCCCAGCAAGGAACTCTGAGTCACTTTGTGTAGCTTGACTTTCACGTAAGATGATGCGTGCGGGATCTAACATCCACACGATGACGCGCTAATGGTTACCATGACCAGATTAAATTACAAAGTGTATCGCATCTTGGTCGACACCGGGAGTTCAACTGATGTTATGTATTTTGAAGCATTCGAAAAGATGAGAATTCCACGGTCCTGGCTCCGACCCGTGAAGACTTCCTTGCACGGCTTTGTCGGAGAGAGAGTTATCTCCGAAGGAGCGATCTCCCTCCCAGTAACAGCAGGGGAAGGGCAACATCAAGTCACACTTTTGGTGAACTTTTTAGTTGTCAATGTTCCATCTGTCCACAACGTGATCCTGAGCCGACCCTCCCTCAACGCAATGAGAGCGGTCGTTTCAACTTACCATCTGATGATGAAGTTTCCAGCTGAAGGTGGGATTGGTTATCTCCAAGGCGATCAACGCGAGGCCCGGAGGTGTTATGCAATAGCCGTGAGAAAAGTAGCTGTTAAGTAAACACTCGTAATGGACGCCTTGGATCCTCGAGGACCGACGAAAAGCTCCTCAGTCGAAGATCTGGTAAGAGTATCGCTCGATGAATCAGACCCGAGCAAAACTGTTTAGCTCAGATCATCACTTAATTCCGAACGGAGGAACGAGTTATTGACCTTCTTGAAGCAACACCGAGACATCTTCGCATGGTCACAGGCAGATATGCCGGGGATCTCACCTGATGTGCTGGTCCACAGGCTTAACGTGGACCCAGATCACCGACCAGTTAAGCAAAAAAGAAGACCGTTCGATGCCGAGCGATATGAAGCCATTGTCGAGGAGGTCTCAGTCCTGCTCGATGCGGGTTTCATAGAGGAAGTGTACTATCCTGACTGGATAGCAAATGTAGTGCTCGTCAGGAAATCCAACGGGAAGTGGCGGGTCTGTGTAGACTATTCTGATCTAAATAAAGCATGTCCCAGAGATAACTTTTCGTTACCTCGGATCGACCAACTAGTGGACAGCATGGCCGGATATGAGTTACTCTCGTTTCTAGACGCTTATTCCGGATACAACCATATCGTCATGTATCCCCCAGACCGACAGAAGACTACCTTTGTCACGGACAGAGGGCTCTACTGTTACCGGGTCATGCCATTTGACTTGAAAAATGCTGGGGCAACATATCAGAGGCTGGCGAATCAGATGTTTGCTAGCTAGATTGGGCACACCATGGAGGTGTACGTGGACGAAATGTTAGTAAAATGTACCCAAGCCTCCAACCACCTCGCCAACCTCGGAGAAATATTCAGCGTCCTCCGAGAATATCAGATAAAATTGAATCCCATTAAGTGTGCATTCGGGGTTGAGTTAGGGAAGTTTCTTGGCTTTTAAGTCAGTCAGCGAGGTATTGAGGCTAACCCAGATAAAATCAAGGTTCTCCTCGACATGAACTCGCCTCAGAAAAATTAGAGGCGAGGCGACTTAGGGTCAGAGCGGCCCAGTACATTATATTGGATGGAGTGCTGTACAAGAAGGGACATTCTCAGCCTTACCTTAGATGTCTCCGACCGGACGAGGGCGACTACGTGATTCGGGAGATCCACGAGGGAATCTGCGGAAACCATTCTAGCAGTCGTGCATTGGCCATAAAGATACTTCGTCAAGGGTATTTCTGGCTGACTCTTAAGCAAGAGTCCAAGGACTTTGTTCGGAAGTGTGACAAGTGTCAACTTTTTGCTGCCGTGCCGAGGCAACCGGCAGAAGAAATGACCCCCATGAGCAGGCCGTGGCCATTCGCCTAATGAGGGATCGACATCATCGGTCCCTTGTCCACTGGGAAGGGACAAGTCAAGTTCGCTATAGTAGCAGTCGACTACTTCACTAAGTGGGCCGAGGCCGAGCCAGTCGCAAAGATCACTGAGCAAAAAGTAATCGACTTTGTGTGAAAAAATATCATATGCCGGTTCGGAATCCCACGAACCATCGTTTCTGATAACGGCCGCCAATTCGATAATGACAAGTTTCGTAGTATGTGTCGAGGGCTTGGCATTGTGAACGCTTACTCATCGCCTCGACACCTACAATCGAATGGACAGGTAGAGGCAGTCAACAAGATCATCAAGCACCATCTCAAGACGAAGCTGAAAAAAGCGAAGAAAAATTGGACCAATGAGCTCCCCTTCGTCCTCTAGGCTTATAAGACCACAACCCAAACTTTGACAGGAGAAACCCTATTTTCGCTGTCCTATTGTTTGGAGGCAATGGTGCCAATGGAAATCGGACTCCCAACGGCCCGGGTAAAAAGTTTAGAAGAAAATCAAAACTCTAAGCTGATCTCTGCTAATTTGGATTTGCTCGAAGAACTCAGAGAGGTTTCCAAGCTCCGAACGGGGGTTCGACATCAGCAGGTAGCACGTTTCTACAATTCAAAGGTCAAAGTCAGGCGCTTCCTTCCAGAGACTTAATCCTCAGACGAGTTTTTCAGAACACGGCTGAGTCAGGGGCAGGAGTGCTGGGAAGGACCATATCGTGTGGTCAGGTCTGCCAAACTAGGCTCTTATCACCTGCAAGACCTCGAAGGCCGTCATCTCCCTCATCCTTGGAACGCCGAGCACTTGAAGATCTACTACCCATGAGGAACTAGCCTTTAAGGCTCATAATAAAATGTATGCCTCCGAGCGGTTAGCCTTTAAGGCTCTTAATAAAAGTTCAATTCTACTTCGGATGCTTGCCCGATTATCTTATCAACACAAGCACGAACTAAATGGCCCGATCCTTTAAGGGATCGGAGTCTAATCTTATGAAAAATCGACAAGGCATCCCCTCGAGGGAAAAAGCCTAATAATGACCCGACCCTTCGTTGAAGCGCTCGGCCCGACATGACAGAATAAAGGGTTCTCGTCAGACAGGCGATGAGCCGAGTATCCTTAGAGATCGGACCCAACTGAGACTTGGGCCGAGAGAGCTCGGAGAACCGACTAAACGACAATGAAGGGACTAGGCCCGTAAAGAAGTCGGCTCGACAATATCTCAGAACGAGTTAACACTATACCAAAGAAATATTTTTCATTAAATTCCCACGAAGGGACAAAAAATACATTTACAGTAAAAAAAATAAATGATAAAATGTCTTCATGCTGGAGAAGCCTGGGCGTCAGGGGCTTGGTCCGAGCGGACAACTTCAGCAGGGGCATCTTCGGGATCCTCAGGCAGAAGAAGGTCAAGATTGAGGTCTGGGTACAAACTTAGGACTGCCTCGAGACAAGCGTCGAAGCCGCGGTTGTAAAATGTCGTAGCTTTGGCGTCCCTATCTTTGGAGGTCTTGAAGTCTTCAACCGCAGCGGCAACCGCTGCGACCAAAAAGGCCTCATCTTTGGCCCGCTGAGCCTCCATGGCCTGATCCACAGCTCAGATCCGCTCTTCAGTCGCCTTGGCCTTGGCGCATTTCAGAGCTTCACCTAGTCGAGTAGTCTCCATGGCCAAAGAATCCGAGTGAGCCCTGGCACGGGTCAACTTCGCGGTCGCTGCATCACCACTCGCCTTAAGATTATCCGCCCTCTCTTGCAGGTGTAGCTCCCTGACTTTCAGGTTGATGATGACTCCCTGCAGTCGGCTCACCCTGACCCTTTCGCCCGAAAGGTGTCGGCGCGGCTCCATCTGTTCGGACTTCAAGGCCGCCGTCTCAGCCTGAAGAACCTCGAACTCTGCCTCCCTCTTCCGATGCTCCCGCACTCTCTCCTGAATTGAGAGCAACACCGGGATGGCTTGAACAGTAAACAAAGGTTAGAATCTAAAAAATATATATAACGATATGAAAGAAAGGGAGAATCCTCTCGAAAATATACCATATAGCACACAGAGGCAAAGTCGTTCAGAAAGCTGCCTTCCGACCGGTCAAGGTTCTAATCAATATCTTCCTCCTTAGCATGCTTGGCAGCCCACGAAGCCAAGCACACCATATGATAGCCCGGCTTGAACCTCTCACCGCTCGTGCCCACCTCGGGCGAGGCCATAGCCCCCTCGGCCCCTACCCTACTGTCGATCGAGTTTTGACTCTCGGCGCGGACATCTCCCCCAACCTCAGGGGGAGGGGGGAAGCATATTGTTGGCCATTCTAATGGCCTCCTCCCATTCAGAGGAAAAAAGGATAGCTACAGGGGGGCTCGGGGACTGAGGCAGGAGCCCCCGTGGTGGGGGGAACGACGACAGCAGGAGCACGAGGAGTAATAGGGCTTGAAACGACTGGGGTATCGACCACGTTCGTTCGGACGAGCCCCGAAGGAGGAGATACCACTGAGCGCAAGACTACCGAAGGAGCCGTGGTAGTACTAGGGCGCTCAGGGGTCGGCACCACAGAGGAAAAGCCGACTGGTCTCGGAGCTGGGACTGTTGAGGTCGGCGCAGCTGTCAGAGCTGCTTTCCTATTCCGAGCTCCGGACGCCTCGGCCATGCCTGTGAAAGAAAAGATGGATTAACTAATAACCGAAAGAAAGTCCATTGAAGAGATTAGGACAGCTTACTGAGGGACGTGGGCAAATGCTGAGATTTGTAATGTCCAGACTAGTAAAGGTTGGCCGCGGTGATCAGATCAGCCCATGAACGAAGCGTCTCCGATCGCGCTCTTGCCTTCGCAATGCGATTTTTCTAGTCTGAGTCGAGGAGCGGCAAACCCTTTGGGAAAGCTGCAAAAGAAAAAAAAAAGAAAGAGAAATCTTACCTCTTATTTTTTCGTAACAGGTGAAAACTAAGGCAACAATCTGGATGTAAAATAAAGTCCGACCTCGATTCGTAAAATGGGTCGGAATACGAGCCGTTGAGGTCCTAAGCTTAGCCGCTGGTGCCTTCCATTCACCTACCGTCCAAAACCACTTATTTTTTTAGTCCTTGTTAGAGGACGGTAGGTACATCACCAATCTCAACCCCTTACTCTCCCGAGTCACAAAATAGTACCATGGATCGTTGCTGTCATGCTTGACCAAGTACAGGCTCAACAATTCCTCTAGGGTCAGCTCGGAGTTTTCAACTTGTCTCCAGATAATGAAGGTGAAAATCATCACTTTCCAGGCATTCGGAGTAAACTGCCCGTGAGCCAATCCAAGGTAAGCCGTAACCTTCCTAATAAAGGGGTGTAGTGGGAGCCGGACTTCACACTGTAGCGCACAAAGGAAGATGACTACTTCCTCCTTGGCAAGAGCGTCAGCTACGTCCAAAGGTCCAGGGACCCTTATCTAAACGGAGTCAGGGATTTAAAATTTCAAACGGATCCACTCCATCTGAGATTACGATATGACAGAGCCTCCTGGGACTACCTCTACGGCGCGCAAACTCGCGGGCATTTCGGTGGTGGCAGTGGTCTCGACTCGGCGGACTCGAGTGACCGTCTTCTTGCTGAGCTGCTTAGTTTTAGAGCCCAATATTTTTTGCCTCCGAGGCGGGGGGTATGGGAGAGTGGTCTCGAAAGGGCCTTCGGAAGCTCCACTCCCACTTTCAGAACTCACCGGCTCGGAGTCATCGGCGTATTCACGAACCATCTCGAGGTTGGAAGACATGACAGAAAGAAGGGTGAAGATCAACAGGACTCACCGGGTGACTGCCGGAAATCGCCTTCTACCGAAAACTTCAAATTCGGTCGGAATCACCTCATAAAAAATTGCCTCTTCCGGTATGCTCTTTTAATTCAGAATGTAAAAGTGGCAAACGAAAATTCGTGGTGCCTTATATAGGCAACGAAGGAATTCTGCATTGATGACGAGCTTTAATGGCAGCAGCCGAATCGGCACAAGTCGATCTCCGAGCACACATGACTGCACCGCATTGGAGGAGTACTGAACCGTTAGTACGGCTCTAACATTGGGCAGTGTACCTCGATATGTGAAGCGACGCCCCAGCAGTCGGAACCGTCTCGTACACGCCTCCTTATGCCTGCGTGGTAACCTCCCATAGGCTGGGAGGAGATTCAGGATCGTAATCGTCGCCACTCGTTAACTCAAGCGACCAACACGTGCGCAATTCGAGACCCATCATCATTACAATAAGGGCGAAAGATTTTCTACATAAGTACTCTTCGAGCCTGCAAGCAAACTCGAAGAGTAGGAGGCTTCTGTTATGGGGAGATCCGAGCCCATGGTAGAACATCAATCCCGCTGTAAGTCCGAGCCAACACCTGAGGCGCGACCTGTCTGACCAGACTTCAACATCGCAACAAGGACACGTGAGCATCTTTGGAAGATGTCTAATTCGGAGGGGCCTAACAATTCGATCGGATTCGGCATGACGGGTCGGGTCGGATGTCGGCTCAAGCCAACCGCATCGGATTCAGCATGACGGGTCAGGTCGGACGTCGTCTGATATGGAGAATGTTCTTTGCTATGGCCTGACGAGCCGAGCCGAGCCGAACAGACATTCAGATGCGCATATGTCATTCGTTAAACATGGAAACTACCATAATCAAACGTGGCCGATAATGTCGCTCGCAGATACGCATTATTCGCCGGATACGCTACACGACCAATAGATTGCGGACGGTATCTCCACGATCCGAAAATTTCTCTGATCGTTCCGAGATTATCGAGACCAGAACGCCCCATAGGCAAGTATAAATAGCACGCAGCGCCATATCTATAGGTACGCGATATCGGGCTCTCCTCCTCTACTCTCTACTTAGACCCCGATTCCCTTGTCCTGACTTAGGCATCGAAGGGTCCTCCGGCTTAGTCAGGGTCACCTTTGCTCGTTTTCTTGGTGCAGGTTTCAGGGACAACACGTAGAGGGCGACGTGGAGAGAGGACCGACCAGATTTTAACCTCAACAATATAAATGAGGCCCACCTTAATGCTTGTGAGCAATCCACACTGTCCATTTTTTTTGAAAGCTCATTTTAAGAAATGAAAATTCAAAACTCAAGTAGACGGCATGAGAGAGAAAATTACGTAAAGAGTTTGTTACCATTAAAACCTCTTTTTATCTATTTGAACTTCATGGCTATGCAAATATTTCAAACAGTGCTACTAGAATTCTAACTAATTCCTCCCGTATGCCTAATTAAGTTTTGGATCCATTTCATTTTTGGTGGCATGTCCTGAGATGAGCTTCATAACATATGAACGGTGTGAATTTCTCATAAATATAATGATAGCCCCACCTGTCATCCCTTTAGCAGGAAATCCACATCCGGCAATTACTAACAAGATACCTCAACGAGATGTGGATCGGATACTGCTAGGTTGAGTAGCGAACGTCACCAAGTTCTGTGGGCCCACTATGATGCATGTTTCGTATGCACGCTGTTCATCCATTTAGAAACGTAATTTTAAATAAATTTCTAAAGAATGAATAAAATTTAAAGCTCCAGTGAACATCACCACAAAAAACAGTGGGTAGAGTGAGGCACACCGTTAAAAACTTAACTTGGCCCCAAAAATTTTTGATATGATATTTGTTTTATTCCTTTTATCATGTCTGTGTTAATTTTTGAGTAGATTAGATTTCAAATAAAAATTATAGTGAGCCCGAGGAAGGTTTCAACAGTAGGCATTAATCTTCACACTATTTTTGTCCTTGGGTCAATTACATATTTGGATCTGCCTCATTCCATGACTCATGCTCTAAAATTATATCCCCCAATGGATCAACAGTGTAGATACAGCGCATGTATTATAGTGGGCTACAGAACTTGGTGGCGTCACTACCGCGTCCGCATCAACGGGCCGGCAAGCGTTGACCACTTGTCATCCCGTTTCTACGTGAAATTACAAGATTGCCCTCTCCCTTGAAACTTCACCTGAGGTCATCGTGTCTCATGTCGCTTTTAAGAGCTTTCTTGTTAATATATATAAAAAAAGACCTCCCTCAGCATTGCACAAGGATGAATTGCATTTTTACCCCTAAGAGAGGCGAAAGTTCTGGAATGCGATGGACGGACGCGAATTTCCTACACCACCTGTTGCATGGAGCCCGTGCAAGAAAAAGCTCTCTTAGCCCCACCGATGTATACGTGTGATATACACTCCATCCATCTCTCGCTGTAGCTCATGTCAGGATGTAAGAACAAAAATAAAAAAACTCAAGTAAACCCATCAGAAAACATTAGTGTCGCCCACCCCTCAAGTCACCGAAGATTTGAATCAGGCTGATATTTGTATTTTACCTTTTATCTTGATGTAATTACTTATAATCTTTTTTATTTATACTATTTTCATAACTTGCTTCAGTTTTAGATTTATTTTATTTTTAGGCTAACGTACCAACTTAAGCCGACGAAATTGACAAATGGAATGTATTTAAGACAGGGATTAAAGTTGGCCGCAAAAATTTAATTTTCAGGTACTCTACGAAAATGACATTGAAGGAAATTCACAGCTGGTCCATTCATATTTTTGGCCCACATTACTGGGTTATGTCTTGAAGACCAAACACAATCTATCCAATACTTCTCTTCAATTTTCCACTGGCGGTTTGACTATTAACTGTATTCGTTTTCTACACTGTCTTTAGGATAGAAGGCCAGGTTGATTGGACTGTCTAACATAAGTTGTTTTTTTAGTTAATTAATCCATCCGTGCTATGGCTAAGAAGATAGACGGACCTGATTGATGTATCATCCCGCCAGTTGTATTGTGTACAGATGCTCCATCACATTTCATTTATTCCGGCTCTACGATATCATCTTCCCTCCTTTCGCTTCCTTTTCAATTTAGCCAGATACACGGCGTGCGAGTTGGACCTGTTGCTGATCAATAAAGGTGTGGAACCACATCCCTGGAAAATGATGGACCCAACCTTGACTCGAAGCATACGGTGATGGATAAATATAGGGAAAACCCATGCAAGGAAAAGCTTTGTAAAGCCCATGTGATGTGTGTGATATCTAATCCGTCCATCATTTGCACTGGCTCATGTTAGGATGTGATGGAAAAAATGAGACTAATTCAAAATTTTCTATGGGCCATGGCATCTGAAGAAGTGGAAAAAGAATGACCACCGTTGAAACACCTGCAAATTTATAGCCATCCAATTTTGACACAAATATAGTACACCTGATGAGTTTACCCATCATACTTTTAGGCACAAAAACATACATTGTGTCGCCTACTTGATGAATGGCCAAGATCTTGACAGGCTTGCAATGACAGCACGTGTACTTGGTTCGTATGTGTTCGTGCATGCTAATGCAGCTAGAGAAGAGCGTGATATTTGGGTCTGTTCGGCTTTCCTAAAGAATGATGAAGTGTGTTTGGTTAGCCGATTGATGATTTTGAAAAAACACATTTTAGGATTTGCAATTTTTCTCATGCGGCAAGCACCCATCTGATGTGAATGTGTGTTGACATTAGCAAGCCAATTTCATAAATGCATAAAATGCGTGGTAGAAGCCGTTTTCTCTGCAAGTAATATTGTAATTTCATCTAACAGATGATGCATGTGGTCCCACTCAGTTATTTTTATGGCATTAAATACGTCCATCAAAATCCCCCACCATAAAGGTGAGACGCCCTAAAGATAACGTTAGTGCAATCCTTAAGTGAGCCACCATATGAATTTGGAGGCTTTTGTATAATTTTCGATCCTTTTCTTGGTATAGGCCACTGAATGACTTTTTGTTCGTGCTATAATTATAGACTGCTTGAATAATCAGAATGACTTTATAGGCATGGCTTTTTGTTTGTGCTATAATCATAGACCGCTTGAATAATCAGATCCTAAAGTCTCTTTGTGGGTTTTATCTCAATCGATGCGCCTTTCCCAAAGAAGAAAAGAGATTACAGGACTGAATTTTCAACAAGTCCAACTAAAAGCTTCAGATGGCCCACTTTGATGGTCGTGTGACATTCACTTGGTGTGTTAGGACGTGATCCCAAGCAGTGAGGAAATTGAAACTGAAATGGATCACACCAAAGGGAATGGTGGGGATGGGCATGCCTATACCAATGAAATCTTCCTAGGGTCCACTTTGATGTGGAAGCAAATTGTGTAGGGACCCCAACAACACCGCAGAGACCACAACACCATTGATATCCTTGGTGATTGGATTTTATGGGGCCTAACATGATGTGTGTGTTTTATCCACATTGTTGATCCGTCCAGAGCTAAAGTAGACCACACCACAAGAAATAGTGAGGATTAAATGCCTATTGTGGAAAATTTCTTAAGAGACTCTTGTTTAATTCTAGCAAGCTGTGTTGGCACCCATGAATTGCTTCGAGATGGAAGTCCTCTTTTGGTTCTCAATGATGAAATAAGACTAAGTTTATGGACTTATTATCTTAGGTCAGAATAAGTTGATAGGATTTCATTTTTTCTTGATGGGGAGAGTCTTCACTGTCATCTTACAGGAACCAAACTAAACTACCAGCATCTAAGTGTATCCTTGGTTGTTGTGAAGCTTTTAGATCTTTAGGGAGGTTTCAATGGAGGAAATCATTATCCCTCGGATGGTGGTGTGGTGTGGTCCAATAAGGCTTTGAATATCCTCCATTTTGGGCTCGTGCCCTAAAATGGGCTAAAAACTGAATGTACGGTGTGAATAAAATGCAAACACCACATAGGACCATAGAGTCATTAGAGATATTTATGGTACCCTTTAATCCACTTCCCACATGAGTGCCATCCAACTCATTTATAAGGTAATTCAAACTATAATGAATGAAAAATGCTAATACCAGTCTAGCTGAAGCATCCATGGACACACGAAGGTTTTAATGGTGACTTTCAATCCCTAGTGGTCGCTTGTTTCATTGAAACAAGACCATTGGAATGTTCTACACCGTTCTTTAAGTTATCCAACAATCTGAAAACCATATAATAAAATAATATTAATTTTTTGGCCCATGACAGTTATAAGCTGGGGCCGTACTTGTAGAGTTTAATTTGAATAACTTACATTTTACATATACAAATTTAAAGTAATTTGTATGCACTTACATGTCATCGGTCACACCTTGCTTTAGCACGAAAAGTTTTCTCTTTATAATAGTGTTAGGAGGAAGGGAGCGGATTAGGTGGGGCCCTTTTGCAGGGTCCATCATATATATATTCATTTTGCTAATTATTTTTGAGTATCAGCCTAGAAATAAAGTTATTTCCATGAAACAATTGTAATTGACCATTAAAAACTTCTCATGGACCACAAAAGTTTTGGATCAAACTTTTCCTTCATCCAAGGGTGTCTGGCTTTATCAAATAAACATCACTGTAGGCCCTAGAAGTTTTTAGTGGTGTGGCGTTCATTCACCACGGTTTCCTATAGTATGGTTCACCTTAGACTTGGATCTACTTTATTTTTGGGCCGTGCCCTAAAATGAAGAAAAATAGATGGACGGTGTGGATATAGAGTACACATCACAGTGGGCCACATGGTAAGAGCCGCGTGCACAGTCTTGGGTGAGGCATAGACCACACATAATCCCCTCCCCAGACGAAAGGCCTTCTCTCTGACATATATGGTGACATATGGATTTCATGAAGGGAAAAAAAAAAAAACAAAACAGATGTGGGGCCCACTATAATGTGTGTGTGGAACATCCACTCCTTTCATCATCTGGGGGCCTGGGGCTACTCATTTCAGGATGTGAACCCTACAACAATCCAGCCGATCTGAAGCTTCAGTGGGCCATTTTACATGAAAAAGTGCAGATGCGGATCATTGAGGCCTTTTGCAAGAAATTGTAGCAGAAACAATGCCAAACAGGGTCTGCCTCCTTTTGGAATCTTATCCTACCGTGAGCCTGAGAAATAGATGGGTTGGACTTCTCACCGGCATCTCTGTAGGCCCACGTAGCTTCGGACCACAGACAAGCAATTCGCATCATTAAGAAAATGTACACGTGGCATATGCATAAATAAGGCTAAACTGTCAAGAAAGTGATCACTCAGATTCATCGGATCCACCTTGGATTGGATTATAAAATAATAATAAGCCAAAAGTGAGAGGTGGCTCATATGGTACGGTACCACCAGAACTTGTGCTGGTACCAGGTTGTTGTGTGGGGCCCACATCAACTGTGCATCTGATCCACTCTGTCCATATTTTTCTTCCCTTCGTGCTCACCATAAAAGTAAAAAATCCGGCTAATCTAAAACTTGGGGTGGGACACAGTGAAAATAAAAAATCATGCCTATAACATCTAAATTCACGTGGTACAACTCATTTTAGTTTGTGTGATGTTACATTTGTATGGACGGTGATTCTCATCTGGCCTAGCAAATCTCTTTAGCTTTATTTGAGAGCAGCAAAGTTGGGAGTATGCATCCAGCACGACCAGGCTGCTATCTCTCGGGACTAGTTCCCTCTTATAGAGGCTTATTTAGTACGCGGGATTAAATGGTATGGAATTGCATTACATGAAATTAATACTACTATTGTACAATGATTGTACGTTGTTTTGACCACTTATTCCTCCCTTGTTTGGGATCAAATTCTTTCTATTATAAAAATAATATATTAACTAAAACCTACGTTTGGATCCCGTACCATTTCTCTTAGAAAAATGTTGCGTTAAGTAAAACCTATATATAATGGACTACGAAATTGTAATCAACAAATCATATTCACAAATGATGCCAATCACTTGTAGATATATATAACTCATGTCATGCCTAAAAAGCATAGGATAGGTGGTGTGGATAAAATACATGCAATCAATATGGGCCCACAAATGTAATGGATTTTAAAATCCACCAGGAACCCTCGGAGGACTAAATGCAATTCCATCCCACCTATAAATAAGCCCACACCTAATAGGCCTAAGAGTACATTGGATTGATAAACAATTCTCAACACATTTACCATGCTCTTGTTTTACCACTACATCTAGCTAAGGATTAAAATGATATTGCAAACAACACTAAACATAGAAAGAAAGCAGTAATTAGTTTTCCCTGCCTTGATATTGCAAACAACACTAAACATAGAAAGAAAGCAGTAATTAGTTTTCCCTGCCTTGGTTTAGACTTTGCTATGGCTTATATCGAGAATGATGGTCAGAGACTTAAAAAATTCAAAGAAAAACAATTATAAAGATTAAAGAGAAGACCAGTACAAAGATTGAGAGAAAACCATATTTGAATTTTCAAACTAAAAAACATTAAGAAAATTATAAGTGGCAAGGAATAAAACCCCACACACGTATCACACGTGTGAAAAAATTATAAAGTGCATGTCCACTCTTATAGTTCTTCATGCATAATCTCTAAAGGTGCTCAAGCCCCTTGCAAAGCTCTTTTTCTTATGAAGGGTGTTTTTAGAGCTCATCTAATGTGGGACAAATATAAGACTTGAAAAAAAACTCTTATTTGTTTTGAAATTAATATAAACACAACAATCTATTCCTTGTTTCAATATATACATATATATAAAATAAAACTTTGTGCAACTACAAAAAATATTAACAAATATATATAAATATCTAACAATTTGAACTTATATTCATAACTTGATTCTTATAATTATATCAATGACTTGAGTTAGATATTCTTTTACCATGAGACAAGTTAATTTACTCTTATTTTTTCTATAACTACTCGTATGTTACGCCCATGTGTAAAATTTAGTTTTATAAGTGATTTAGAGATTTAGCTCTAAATTTCATAGAAAGGGGTCCCATTTCAATACTCATATAAATGAATTTATCAAGATCAACTGGTAATCAATATCCCATTATAATAACTATATATACACTTATTAAGGAATTTAATCCAATCTATTTTATATTACAATAGCGGTACCATTTCACATCTTAGGAATTGGACTTTGAGAATATAATTCTCATTCATGATGATGCTCTTTAAACAAACTCCTAGTCACGATTACCTGTGGAATGGATTTTCTAGGATCTTCCTGATAGGATTTTCCTCCTTTGATCAGAGGAGAGATGGAGCAATGGGTGAAAAATCGGAGTAATTCACCGCGTTGCTCGACCGGTCGTGGGGGAGCCATGACTAGTCATGGGAGGCGCTCGACCGGTCGTAGGTTCGAGCCCTGGCACGACTCAAAGTCCAGCGAGCTATTGCTATTTTTCTCCGCAGTCTACGACTAGTCGTGGGTAAGCTACAACTAGTCGTAGGAGGCCAGGACTAGTCCTGAAATTTTCAGGACTAGTCGTAGGTTACGCAGTTTTTATGCAAAATTGCGGATTTGAGTCCTTTCGCAACAGGGATGCGGAAAGGAGTTTTCTAAAACTATAAAAAGGGGTTCCTAGGGTTTTCTAGGGTTTTTTCTATATATGAGAAAAATACAAGAGGGTTTTCAAGGGTGAGAGAGAGAAAGAGAAAAGAGAGAGAAGAAGCTTGTGGAAGGGAGCCGTCGTCTCAGCGCTTCTACGTCCTCGTAATCGGTCAGATCTCTCAGTTTTCTTTTTATTCTCTTACTGTTTATCCGCTCCTGCGTGAGTGAAGAAGGTTGTAACGTTCTACTTCATAGTGGATTATTGATCTGGACGAGGTCCCATAGTTTTTACCTCTTTTGAGGGTTTTCCACGTAAAAATCTCTTGTGTGGTGTATGATTGTGCTTTGATTGATTTTTATTGCAATTATTATCACATAATTCTAGTTTGTTCTAGAGGGCTAGATCCTAAGGTTTTGTGCAAAGCCCCTAACAAAGTGGTATCAAAGCGCTAAGTTCATTGAATGGGTAAGATCAGTTTGGAATTATAGAAGGTGGCTCATCAAGGATGATCAGCCTCAATGGTTCTAACTGGACCATATGGAAGGCTAAGATGGAGGACTTGCTTTATTGTAAGGATCTATATTCTCTAATTTTAGGCATATCAACAAAATCCAAGGATATTTCTGATGATGATTGGAAGAAGTTGGACCGGAAGGCGGTGGGGTTTATTAGACAATGGTTGGATGATTCTTTATTCCACCATGCGTTTACAGAAACCTTCGCCGCTAGTCTATAGCTGAAACTACAAGGGCTGTATGAGAGGAAGACAACCGGTAATAAGATTTTTCTGATAAGGCGACTTGTGAATCTCAAGTTCAAGGACGGTGGTTCTGTGGCCGAGTACATGAATGAGGTCAACAATATAGTGAACCAACTCTCCTTTATGAAGATGATCCCGAATGATAAATTGCAGGTTTTACTATTGCTTAGTTCGTTGCTTGACAGTTGGGAGACATTGGTGGTGTCTCTAAGTAACTCCGCGCCAAACGGAAAGATATCTATGGAACAGGTTACTAGCTGTCTCTTCAATGAAGAAACAAGAAAGAAGTCTCAGGGGTGTACTCAGCAAGAGGCACTTATGACACAGGAACGGGGGAGAGGAAAGAACAGGAAGGGCGGGACGGCCCGAGATAAATCAAGAGGCAAGTCGAGTAACAAAAAAGATGTTGAATGCTAGAATTGTGTCAAGAAGGACCACTATAAGCATGAATGTCGTAAGGCTAAAAACGACAAGAAAGGAAAAGGAAAGGAGAAGGAAGATGAATCTGATTCCATTGCGATCGTTTCAGATGGCGATGTTGTTATTATTCTTTCAGCAGATTATGATGTATGTCTCACGACTACGAGTCAGGACACCGACTGGGTGATTGACTCAGGAGCTTCTTTTCATGCGACTCCACGCAGGGATTTCTTCACAAGCTACAAGTCAGGTGACTATGAGACCGTGAAGATGGAAAATTCTGGCGTATCGAAGATCGTGGGAGTTGGTGATATTTTTGTGAAGACCGATGTGGGTTGCACATTGGTTCTTAGGGATGTGAGGTATATCTCAGACCTTCACCTCAAAATGATGTCAACGGAAAGGTTGGATGATGATGGCTATGAAAGCCGATTTGCTGGTAGGCGCTGGAAGCTCATCAAGGGTTCATTGATCGCAGCCAGAGGAAAGAAGTGCTGCACCCTGTACAAGGCAAGTGTCAATGTATGCAAGGGTGAATTGAACAAAGTGAAAGATTCAACTATTGACATGTGGCACAGGCGTTTAGGACACATGAGTGAAAAAGGGCTTCAACTACTAGCGAGGAAGCGGCTCCTTCCAGATGTGATAGGTACACCTCTCAAAACCTGTTTTGATTATTTATCAGGAAAACAACATAGAGTTTCATTCATTAAAATTGCTTCTCATGTTAATACAGTGCATGCATTAGATTTATTTTATTCTGATGTTTATGGTCCTATGAGGACAAAAACCTTGGGTGAGGCATTGTATTTTGTTACTTTTATAGATGATACATCTAGGAGGGTTTGAGTTTATGCTTTGAAATCCAAGGACGAGGTCTTTGATGTGTTTAAGTTGTTTCATACTATAGTCGAGAGAGAGACAAGTAGATCATTGAAGTGCATCCGCACTGATAATGGTGGTGAATACATCAGCGACTTTCATGAGTGCTGCAAGTCCTTGGGTATACGGCATGAACAAACGATTTTCAAGACCCCCCAGCATGATGGTGTAGCTGAGTAAATGAATCGCACCATTGTTAAGAGAATCAGATGCATGATATCCCATGCGAAGTTGCCCAAGACGTTCTGGGGAGAAGCAATGCACACGGCGGTGTATCTGATAAACAGGTCTCCATCAGCCCCGTTGAATGGAAAAGTACCTGAGAATGTGTGGACTGGACAGGATCCATCGTACAGTCCTCTCAGGGTGTTTGGATGCAGGGCATCCGTTCGCGTACTAAGGGACGAGAGGTCCAAGCTCGATATGAAGATCAGATAGTGTGTGTTCTTAAGGTACGGTGATGAAAAGTTTAGTTACAGATTGTGGGATCCGACCGAGAAGAAGCTCGTCAGGAGCAGAGATGTAGTTTTCTTTGAAGATCAGTGTATTGAAGACATTGGTAAGCCAGAGAAGAATCAGCCTAGTTTAGATGAGCTAGAGGACATGGATCCGATTATTCCTCCCGTGGTGCCTGATGATGGGGGAATACAGTGAGGTGCAGAGGACAAGGGGGTTCCTACAGAAGATGTACCGGGGGAGCAGCCCCCACTTAATCCACCTGTTGAGCCACAGGTGAGGAGGTCATCTACGGACAGATAGCCGTCCAAGAGGTACTCATCACATGAGTACATTATGCTGACTGATGGGGGAGAGCCAGAAGACTATTCTGAGGCCCTAACCGACGAGCATAAGGAGGAGTGCTTGAAAGCTATGCAAGAGGAGATGAAATCCTTGCATAAGAATGGCACCTATGACATGGTGAAACTGCCTAAGGGTAAGAAAGCTCTGAGAAACAAGTGTGTGTTCAGAAAGAAGGTTGAATAGAAGAATTCACAGGTGTAAGACCCGTATCTTAGTCCATACCGTTCCGTAGACTTCCACGGTCTTACCAGTCGAATTCTGGCAACCTTCGACCCTTAACCGATATTAACGCGCGACCCTAATTCATATGCCGTCAACCCGTATCGACTCAACTCAAGATCTTTACCATAGCGACCGCGCCGTCGTTGCGGTTCTGATGCCGTGACTCCCGCGTCGAGGCGATACCCTGGTCAAGAGATGTGGGCCAACGTTCGGTGCGAGAAAAATGCCGCGCGCTGCGAAACCCAAGAGAATCTCTATGAGGTGTCACATCAATCCCATCAATTAATCATCCCATCACATCTCATGTTAAGTACACATCACTTTTCACCCTTCCTAAGCAAGCCTCAAAATTCAAAAGTTTCTTACAAAGCCCATGCTTTTCTTACACAAAAGGCCACAAAAGTCAAAAAGGTGTCTTACACACCCATCACCACCACATCCATCACTCCATCACCCATCACTCTCTCTCCCTTTACAACTCTATCTCTCTTTCTCATTTTCAAACATATCTCCAAGAAAAAAAAAATCCCATACGTATGAGCTCTTCAAGTCTTCCCAAGCAACAAAGGTGACCCACTTTCCTACCCCATCATCTCCCATCTTAGCCATCCATTCCTCATCTCACCCATTGAAATCAAAGCTAAGGAGCTAAGGAACCCATAAGAGCAAGAAGATCGAACGGTGGGTGCTAGATAATAGTAATTTTTCATGTTTTTAAGATGGGCCAAGTGAGGCCAACCGATCAATGGTTTGGATCTCATTTGGGACCCTAAGATGTGACCGATGGCCCATTAGGATCATCATGATCATTCTATGATGGGGCCATTCTCCATGGACTCCATCATGATGATTTTCTTGCATTAAAAAGGTCATCTAGACCTTCCATATTGGTAGGGAAAGGATCTCCACCGTTGATTTTGATTTTTGGTGGTCCCATGTGTAGGGGGATTCTTTTGATGTATGATTTTTCCAAGGGAGAGCTCATAGTGGCGGGGCCCACCATCACATGCGTGTCCTACTCTCCATCTCTCTCTCTCCCTTTTATTTCATTTTATTTTATTTTATGAGATTATAATATGGTTGTGTGGCCCACTTGGATGGACCCCACTAGGATGCATGTATTGGATCCAATCCATTTATAGATGGGGCCCACCTTGTATGTGTATGGGTAGCCATGTGATGGCTCACCTAAGCAGGGCCCACCTTAACCTAATTCCTAGGCCCAAACACAAAAAAAAGGGAAACAGTCCAGAGACGCTGTCTCTGGACGTGGCTGTGAAAACACAAATATTAGCCTTTTTTTTAGGCATTGGAGGTGGGCCACTTGTATAGGACCCACCTTTTTTTTATTCCTTGGACCGTTTTAGGCGTTGGGCCAAAACATGAAGTCGATCCAATCATCTAGTGGGCCATAGCGTTGGAGATTGCATCATTACCATTCAAAGATCATTTGCTTATTTTATTTTATTTTCTTAACAAAAAAAATACCCTATATTAGACTCGTTGGATCTGTTACGAGCCAGGGAAGCCAATGGACGGGGTGGATCTAGTTGATGCGGGGCCCAGATGCGAAAAACTCCAAAAAATAGGTTTTTTTCAAAATTTTAAAATAAATGCAGAGGCTCTGCCTTTGCCTCTAACACGGCAGCAGCAGCAGCACGCTACTACGTGCAGCAGGCGGGCGGACAGCGTCCCACGGCCCCTGCTGTAAGACCCGTATCCTAATCCGTACTGTTCCATCGCTTCTCGCGATCCTTCTCGTCAAATTCTGGCAACCCGCGGCCTGTAGTTGACGTTGTGCATGACTGTGAGACGTATCCTATACATTTGAGTCGGCTTAATCCGAGACTTGTATCATTGCGACCGCACCGTTGCCGCGGTTCCAACGCCTCGACTCACGCACCGATCCGATACCCTGACTAAGAGATGTGGGTCGGCGTTTATTTTAAGAAAACGCCGCGCGTTTACATTCCCAAGAGAATCTTTACAAAGTGTCAAATCAATCACATCAATCAATCCCATCAATCACCTCTCATGTCAAGTATACAGCAACCATGCTTTTTTTCTCCATAAGCCAAGCAACCCCAAAGTCAACCAATCACTCACCTCACCCATCACTCACCTCACATCACTCCATCACTCAAACATCTCCCTACAACCCTCTCTCTCTCCCTCATTTCCCAACACCACTTCCAAGCAAGGGAAAGCATCCCACGTCCAAATTTCTCCCAAGAGAAAGTGTGATTTTGGTGGCCCACTTCCCATCTCAAATCTCTCATCTTAGCCATCCATTTCCCATCTCCACCATCAAAGTGAAGTTCTAGAAGTGTAGCTTTCCAACGGACCGAGAAGATTAAGTGGTGAGTGTTTCTTTAGACTACTTTTTTTATATTTTTAAGATGGGCCAAGTGAGGCCAACCGATCAATGGTTTGGATCTCACTTGGGACCCTAAGATGTGGCCAATGGCCCATTTTGATCATCAAAACTATTCCATGATGGTGTCATTCTCCATGGACCCCATCATGATGTTTACTTTCTTGCATAAAGGGGTCATCTAGACCGTCCATTTTTAGTGGAGTGGATCTCCACCGTTGATCTTTTATTTGGAAGACCCATATGCAATGAGACCCATTGATGTATGATTGGATGGTTGAAACGGAGGGCCCATAGTGCCGGGGTCCCTCCATGACGCGTGTCCCACTCTTTCTCTCTCTCTCTCTCTCCCTCTCTTCTTTATTTATTTTTCTTGTATGTTAATGTATCTATGTGGTCCACTTGAATTAGCCCCACTATAAAATATGTATTTTATCCAAGCCGTCCATGGGTGGGGCCCATCTTAAATGTACATCCATTTGGGGTGGCCCACCTAAACAGGGCCCACCTTGAATGTATTTGTTAAGCTCAAAACCCAAAAAAAAAAAAAAAAAAAAAGAAGAAGAAAACGTCCAGGTGCTAGACATCACCTGGATAAAAACAAAAATATCAGTTTTTGTTTTAAATTTGGGTGGGCTACTTGTAAATGCCCCACCTTGATGCATGTATTCAATCCGAGCCACCCATCCTTTTTCCCAACTCATTTTAGGCGTTGAGCCGAAAAATGAGGTTGATTCGAATATCAAGTGGGCCATAGTGTTGAAAATAGCATTTTTACCATTAAAATCTATCCAGATTTTTCCTATACGCTGGAAAGGGTTTGATATTGGTCTTGATAGACTTGTTATAGGCTATGGAATCAAATGGCTGGAATGGATTCATCAAACGCGGGCCCCACACTTGAAAAACTACAGAAAAACGTATTTAAAAAAAAAAAAAAAACAAGCTGCAGACGCTGCTGCGTGACAGAGGAGTAGGCAGCGCCTGCGCTCGCGTGGGCGGGCGGACGCCAGGGGCCCACGGCTCCTCATGTGGGCCCCACTTTGATGTTTGTTTTCCAATCCAACCCGTCCATTTGGTGGGTCCCTACCTTAAGTAGGCCCCACCCAAAAATTAGCTTGATCCAGCTCTCAGGTGGCCCACACCACATGAAACAGCGGTGATGGAACCCTATCATTAAAATCTCTTTAGGCCCACGGCAGTTTTGAAACAATCTGATATTTGTGTCTCCCATTCACCCAGGGCCCGTGTGGCCCTGTCAACGGTCTGGATGGAGTATAAACGTTATAGTGGGCCCCACATGGGACCCACAATGATGTATCTGTTTTATTCACACCGTCCACCACCGTGGACGGTGGAACCCACCGTGGAGTAAGGGTTTTATCCACGCTGCAGCCCGTGTGCGGGCTGCCTCCGTGCAGCGTGGGGCCCAGTGATGTTTGTATTCTCACCGTCCACTGTTTGGACGGTGGGGTCCACCATGATGCAAGTGTTGCATCCAAGCCGTCCAACCCTTTTGAAAGGCCATTTTAAGGATTGAAACTAAAAATGAGGCAGTTACCATACGGTAAAAGCAGTGGGGATTGAACGGCTTCCCTTGAATCTATTTGTTTCCCCAAGTTCTTTTTTTGAATTACTAGGAAATTTATCTCCTCTTAATCCAAGTCTGTGTGACCTTATGGTCAGATTAGATAGAAAATAAATAATACAGTGGGCCTTGAGAAATTTAATGGTGGAAATCATTATCACCACTTGCTTTGGGGGTGTGACCCATTTGATGCACATATAGGGCCCGTTGGCATGGCCCATCTGATATACACAAGACCCAATTAGTGTGGCCCATTTGATATATTTAGAGCTCATGGGTGTAGGCCCATTTGATATATTTAAGGCCCAGGTTGTGAGGCCTACTTTGATGTATTTCAAGGCCCATGGATCATGGACCATTGCAATGTACATAAGGCTCATTGATGAGGCCCATAAACGCAGCCCATTTGAGGATTGTAGGGCCCATGTGATTCGGCCCATTTGATGTATCTAAGGCCCATGGGTCGAGGCCCAACGGGATGACCTTAGGGTCCATTGCAATGTATGACTTCCCATGGTTCACGAAATGATATTTATGGCAGGTCGTGCCTAGGGAACAATGATGGTTTGACATCCACATTGTATGTACAATGTTGGTTAAATGTCCTCATTGTAACTCTCCTTAGGGCCCATTGATAGGCCCACACTTGTTACTATTCATTGCCTTATAACATGCTTAGTATAATCTCATGACTCATGCCCATACGCATCATATGTATGCTTGATTTGAGTAGTGACAGATCATATCATATGCCATTGGGCAGACCACTTATGGGACCCGTTATGCGACGGAGTGCCCTACATGATCACGCAGTACGCGCTGAATTTCTGCATAATTTGATGTGTGATTCGTGCATCTCGCATACGTGTGACTTGATCACTGCACGCCCTAGCGACATCAGGGCCGTGGCTCCACAGGTACATCGTGGAAGGCCGTATTAGATACCAGAAATACTTGTTCTAGTACTGTGGGCACTTAGGATGTCCTTGGGTGAGAGTCCCAGAACCTTTTTGGTACCAGAAGATGCTCCAACGTCTAAACCGAGTGGATACATGAGCGCCCGAGTGCCGAATACCAGTAGGCCGCGTCTCTCACTGTGTCGTGGTCGGTTGGAAGGGGGTGTGGCCTTATCCGCCTGAGTGAGGGGGCTATAAGCTAGGCTGAGTTTGACTAGCTCACAAATGAGTCCGCTATCGATGAGCCGGGTAGGTATTGGCATACTACTGGTCAGGTGGATAGTGAGGTCTTATCCGCTTGCTTGACTGTGCAACTAGGGAGGTGACAGTCTCTGCGAAGTGTATTAGACCCCGGTGATATCCAAAGAGGAACTATACTGATATACGTACTTGAGGAGTACCGACTTGCTTGGATTGCATTTCGCATATGACATTCGGCTATGTAGGCCTTGCATTGCATCGGTGTGGCCGGTGGCATTCATACCTCGCATCATGTCTTGCATTACATAGCCTTGGTATATTCATGGACTTACCGCATACTTCCGCATTACCTGATCTTGTACACTCGGCGTTTGCCCTCCGCACACACTTACACCACCCTCTAAGCTTTTGTAAGCTTATGCACGACCGCTGCGTGCAGGTAGCGTTGGACAGCAGCAGCGCTGAGGCAGGAGTACATATCAGGACCTTTTGGAGCTTTTTGATCTCCTTGTATTTTCCTTTCCGCATTGTACTTAAAGTTTTTGACATAGTGGATATGTGGTGATGTTGTTTTGTGACTTGGTTATGCTTATGGTTATGCTCAATTACAAAAAAAAATTTCATTCTGAAAATCCTCCTTTTAGGATCCCAGGATTGGAATCTGGCATTGGATTGTCAGGAACCGAGAATGGGGCACTACGGAGGCTGTCGGCACCGGATTCGGCAATCGGGATTCGTGTGAATACGATTTTTGGATTTGGGGCGTGACACCTGCCGTGGGCCCCACCATGATGTATATGTCTTATCCACGCCGTTCATATGGCGGGCCCCTCTCCGAAGCAGGTCCCCTCCAAGTTTCAACCAAATCCAAAACTCAGGTGGCCTACACCACACGAAATAGTGAGATTGAACCTCTGCCATTGAAATCTCTGTTGTGGGCCATAGAAGTTTTGGATCAAGATGAAATTTGTGTTTTCTCTTCCACCAGGTCTGAGTGACCTTATGAACGGATTGGATGGCATGTAACCATTGAGGTGGGCCCCACATGGGATCCACAGTGATGTATGTGTTCTACATCCACCATCCAGGCGGACGGTGGTACCCACCATGATACATTTGTTTTATCCACCATCCGTCCAGCGGACGGTGGAGCCCACTGTGCTGCATGTGTTTTATATACACTGTCCAACGACAGTGGGACCCACCATGATACGTGTGCAGCATCCAAACCGTCCACCCACTTGGAATGATCATTTCAATGGCATGAGTTTAAGAATGAGGCAGATTTATGATCAAGTGGACCGCCTATTTTGGGTGTGACCCACTTGAATTATATAAGGCCTATGGATTTAGGCCCATCTTATATATAAGGCCTATGAGTTTAGGCCCATTTGATTTATATAAGGCCTACAGGATCAGGCCCATTTGATATGTATAAAGCCCATAGGATTAGGCCATTTGACGTTTTAGGGGCCCATGTGTCACGTCCCAAACCTGGGAATCGGATTCAAAAGAATTCCGATCGCCGAATCCGGTGCCGACAGCCTCCGTAGTACCCCATTCTCAGCTCCTAGCATTCATATGCCAGATTTCTGATCCTGAGATCCTACAAGGAGAATTTTTTTTTGTACATTTAACTAGTAATAAGATTAACCACAAGTTTACCCAAATCATAAAGGCAACATCATCATCACATATCCACTAATATAATCATTCGAATACAATGTTGAAAGGGAAATATATATGTCAAAATCAAAGCTCTAGAAAACAGCTGCACGCTCCAAGCTCAATGCTGCTGCAACCTAACATCACCTGCACGCATCTATCGTGCATAAGCTTATAGAAAGCTTAGAGGGTGGTGCAAGTGTGTGCACGAGATAAGTGTCAAGTATTCAATACAATATCATAATCATAAAATACCGGAAAGCTATTAATCCATAAACCATACAATGACTAAATAAGCAGAAACACTGATAAGAGCAGGAATTATCAGCGTAAACAGAAATACTGACAAAATTATACTCATGCGATAACAGAATAAGCGGAAGTATGAATAAGTCCATAAGTTAATCAATATCAGAATATGCAATATACGACAGCTATGCAAATGATGAGTCATTAATAATCAAATGTCGAATGACAAGGATATAATGTAATACACAATTCAAAAGAACTAACAAATATCATCACTCTCATCTAAGTCACAGGAATACAGAAACATAACAACCCATAATACCACACGCCGAAGATGTAATATAATATGCAGTATATGGTGCTAATGGAATGACCATGCTGGAGTATAATGTCGGGATAATAGTACGCAGTATCGCAAGCTACGAGGTCCACCACAAGGAACCCTATCCAAACCATTCCCATACCTAAATTTGGATAGTCTGACCCAACGTGGTAAACTACTGATCTCAGGTTAGTCGCGCGCCCAACCGAAATCCTTGCCATAACGAAGATACACAACAATTAGTTACGCACCACCAGCCCGAGTGGATAGTGAATGGATGAATGAATGAGTATGCAACTCCTACTCAGTAGCCTGTGAGCACAGTAGCTTGCCAACCGCTGGTAGCTCGCCCAGTGTGGTAGCTCGCCCACATCACACCTGTCCACATCAGTGTCCGCCCACGTGAGCCTGCCCACATGTACAACAGTGACGGGGTGTCATAATATTATGTTAGTCCTCATATCAGTACGGTTCATCTCTGGAGAAATCACCGGGGTCTATTACACTTCACACCACCTGTCGCCCCAATCAAGCGCACAACTGGGTAAGTGGAAAAGACCTCACTATCCGCCTCTGAGTAGTCTGCCAATACCTACCCGGCTCGTTGATAGTGAACCCATTCCTCGAGCTGATCAAACTCAGCCTAGCTATGCTTACTCCCTCGGGCGGGTAAGGCCGCACCCCCTTCTAACAGACTACGACACAGTTGAGAGCGCAGCCATCTGGTAATCGGCACTCAACGCTCATCTACCCACTCAGTCTAGACGTTGGAGCATCCTATATAACCAAGAGGGTGTTTAAGGATTTTCACCTAGGGCCATCTATGGCGGCCCGATGCTCGAACAGATTTTCAGTGTCCCATCTGACCATCCACGATATGTCTGTGGAGGCTATGTCCCTGATGTCACTAGGGCGTACAGTAATCACAATACAATGCAAGATGCATGAGTCATATAATCCAATCATGTATCAATCCTGCCCATGTCATGCGCTCATGTGAGATAATCTCCACCTATCAGGGAGTCTCACATCATCCTGCCCAATAACATATGCAATGGTCAATCACATCTCATAACAAACATGCAGATGATGCGAATGGGCATGTATCATAATGTTATGATGTCACATACTCATAAACGGTATCAATAACCGGCATCGACAATGTGGACTTTTAACCAACATTGCCCCCAAGGAATGGCCCACATAGAATCAAATATATAATGGGCACATGGCCTCACATAAGGGACAAATATACGAAACAGGTGGGCCCTGGTCATGGGCCTAACACATATCACAATGGGCCTTGCCCATAGGCCTCAAATACATCTGCATGGGTCGCACCCATGGGCCTCAGATATATCACAATGGGCCTCAAATATACTTCGCAGGTGAGTCATATACCTGGGTCTAATACACATCAGTATGAGCTACATCACATAGGCCTAATATACATCACTATGGCCACAACCCATGGGCTTTAAATACAAAATAGGTGGGCCCTACACATAGGCCTCAAATATATACCACGGGTGAGCCTTAATGGACGGGTCACCAATACAACAAAATGGGCCTAATGACATGGACCCCATAAATATATCGAATAGGCCACACCAATTGGGCCTTACATACATTGCAATGGGCCATGATCCATGGGCCTTGCATACATCATAATGGGCCTTGCAACATGGGCCTCATATATATTTAAGGTGGGCCTCAACAACGGGCCTCATACACATCAAGGTGGGCCTCAACAACGGGCCTTATACACATCAAGGTGGGCCTCAACAACAGGCCTTATACATATCAAGGCAGGCCTCATACACATCAAGGTGGGCCTCAACAACGTGCCTCATACACATCAAGGTGGGCCTCAACAACGGGCCTCATATATGGCCTTAGCAACAGGTCACAAATATATCAAGATGGGCCTAATTAATCATATGGGCTAAATCAATCAAATGGCCGATACAAGCAGGCCGATCAAATGGACCGATACAAATGGGCTGTGCGTCATGGAGTTATACTAAGCATGTTATAAAGTAATGCCCCATCCTTACAACGCAGCTGACCTAGACGGCTTACATACAATAAGTATGAGCCTACCAATGGGCCCTAGGGAGAGTCGCAATGCGGACATTTAACCAACATTATACTCGCAATGTGGACGTCAAACCAACATTGCTCCCAAGGTATAGCCCGTAGTGAATAATATTATGTAAACCAGGTTGGGATCACACATTGCAATGGACCTTAGGTACACCCCATTGGGCCTTAAATACATCAAATGAGCCATGTCATATGGGCCTTTTACTCATCAAATGGGCTGCACCAATTGGGCCTTATGTGCATTGCAATGGGTCATAACTCGTGGGCCTTAGATTACATCAAATGGTTTTCGACCCATGGGCCTTATACATATCAAATGGGCTTAATCCCATGGGCTTTAAAATACATCAAATGGGTCCAATGCCATGGACCTTGGAACACATCAAATGGGTCCACTCTATGGGCCTTAAATAGTTCAACAACTAGCTACATTCATGGACCCAATTAAATTCAACTGTGGTGGGCCTCAAAAGTACATTCATTAAGCCCAACATTTAAGGAACTAAATGTATAAATCTTTCCTCTAAGATCTTTATAATATGGTGGGCCCCACTCCTCAAAATTTCAGCCCAAGGCCAGCATAATTATAACATGTTGTTGTCCTAAATTTGGGCACTCCATTGGAGTAGGTCCAAGGCCTCTAAAACTCTAAAAATTGAGGGCCAAGGTCCCTCATCATGCATACAATGAGAGGAAACCCAAAAAAGTGGCCCACCATCAGAAGAAATATTTTTGAATTATGGTTTTTTATCAAGGCATATTGCTGGATTGCACAACAGAAAAAATCTGAGAGTCCAACCATCTTGGCCCATTCTTTTGGATATCCAAACGGAGTCACTTGAGGTTGAAATTTCACAGAGTGATACTTCCATAGGTGGGCCACACCCCTACAAAATTTTATAATTTTTAGATATCTCTAAGTATTTTAATTAATTTAAACAAAATAAACTGTCTAGAAAAATCAGATAGACCTGGACGTCCCAACGTGGTGGGCCAGTCCGTCCCGCACCACGGTGTGTACAGGGGTCCATTGGCCCTGAAATTTGGTAGGTGGGTTCTAACATAAGTGGAACACACTCTTAAAAATTTTTAGAATTTTTGGACATCTTTAAATATTTTAATTCATTTACATAAATCAATCTGTCCTGAAAATCGGACTGATCTAGACACCATATTATAATGGGCCGGTCCCGCCATCACTATGGTGTGTACAGCCGTCCATTGGCCCCAAAATTTTGTAGGTGGGTCCTACCATAAGTAGGCCATCCCTCTGAAAATTTTTATAATTTTTAAACACCCATAGGTATTTTAATAAATTTCAAAAATCCAACTGTCCATGGTGAAATGTTGCTGGAACAGTGCAGAAAATTCAGACTGTCCACCTCACTTAGACCACACCTTTGGGACCCCAAGGAAGGTCATTTGGGGCTGAAATTTGGGGGACATTGAGATGAGATCCCCACCTTTCAGAAAAATATATTTAATAGGTATGAATAAACCCCCAAACAGTTTCAAAATATGGTCCAAAAACAACCAGAAACTGTCCAGAAAATTCTGGACAGCAACATGTACTTAGATAAAATTTATTATATAAGTTAAATAAAAAGGGAAATATATTAATGGACCATACACATCAGAAAATAAAATGAGGAAAAAAAGAGATAGAAGGACAATCCGGCCATAGAGAAAGGGGCTCCGCCACTATTGAGCCCTCCCAAGATCAATCACACCCACACATCATACCTAGATTTACATTTACAATATGGATCTTTCACATGCATGGCATATAATTAAAATGCATGGTGAGGATGTCATCCCCACCATGGTTATAAGGTCTAGATGACCCAAACATAATATAATATGAAATAAAATTACCATGACGGGACCCATAGAGAAAGGCCCCATGCATGGATCATGCATGCATAAGGTAGGCCATTAGGCCACAACCATGGGATTGTGTGGGATCTCCACCATTGATTGGTGGGTCCTACACTTCCCTCATGAAAGAAAGAAAATATCTAGGCTATAAAAATTAGATTTTTTACTTCTAGAGGAGCACCCACCGTTCGATCTTCTTGCTCTAATGAGTTCCTTAGCACCTTAACTTTGATTCCAATGGAGGAGATGGTGAATGGATGGTTAGGATGAGAGATCATGGGGTAGGAAAGTGGGCCACACTTAAAGTTTTGAAAGAGAGGGAGAGGCTTGGAGAATTCTCATACGTATGGGATTCCTTTCCTTAGATTTTTTTTGAGTTTGAAAATGAGAAAGAGAGAGAGAGAGAGAGTTGTAAAGGGAGAGAGAGAGATGGGTGATGGATGTGGTGAGTGATGGGTGTAAGAAAATTTTGACTTTTGTGGCCATTTGTGTAAAAAAAGTATGGGTGGTGTAAGAACTTTTTGACTTTGAGGGCTTTTGGTGTAAGAGAGGTATGAGCTTGTAAGAGATTCTTGACTTTTGTGTTTGCTTGGGAATAAGTGAAAGGTGATGTGTACTTGACATGTAATTGACATGTGATGGATTGATGGATTGATGGGATTGATGTGACACCTCGTAGAGATTCTCTTGGGTTTTACAACACGCGGCGTTTTCTTTGCACCGAACGTTGGCCCACATCTCTTGACCAAGGTATCGCATCGGCTCGCAAGTCGCGGCATCGGAACTACAGCGACGGCGCGGTCGCTATGGTAAAGGTCTTGGGTTGAGTCGATACGGGTTGACCACATACGAATCAGGGTCGCACGTAAATATTGATTAAGGGTCGAAGGTTGCCGGAATTCAACCGGTAAGACCGCGGAAGTCTATGAAACAGTACGGTCTATGATACGGGGCTTACACCATGGCTTAAGGCCCATTAAGATGTACTTGGGTCTATGGGTTGAGGCCCATTTAACGTGCATATGGAGCTCAATTGGTGTGGTCCATTGGTTACATATATGACCCACGAGATTAGGCCCATTTGATGCAATCTAAGGCCCATGGGTTATAACCCATTGCAATGCACATAAGGCCCATTGATGTGGCCCATTTGATGAGTAAAAGGCCCATATGACATGACCCATTTGATGTATTTAAGGCCCGATGGGGTGTACCTATGGTCCAATGCAATGTGTGATCCCAACCTGTTTTATGTAATGATATATCTCTACGGGCCCATTTGATGAGTAAAAGGCCCATACAGAGCAATGTTGGTTTGACGTCCACATTGTGAGTATAATGCTTGTTGGATGTACACATTACGACTCTTCCTAGGGCCCATTGATAGGCCGCACTTGTTGTGAATAGGCCGTCTAGGCCCACCTGCATTGTAAGGATAATTCATTACGTTATCACATGTTCTGTATAGTTCCATGATTGATAATCATACGCATCATATGTATGCTTGATATGAGAAGTGATTGATCATAGTATATACCTTCGGACAGATTATTTAGGGGCTCCCGGTTAGGCGGTGTTGCCCCACATGAGTGCACGATACGCGCAGGATTTACTGCATGATTGGATAGTGTGATTCATGCATTTCACATTGTGTGACATGGTTATTGTACGCCCTAGAGACATCGGGGTCGTAGCCTCCACAGGCGTATCGTGGTTGGCAGGATTGGATACTAGAAATCTTGTTCTACATGGAGTGCTATAGATATCCCTGGGTGAAAGTCTCTAAACCCTTATAGTACCAAGAGCTTGCTCCAACGTTTAGACCGAGTGGGTAGATGAGCGTTGAGTACCGATTACCAGATGGCTGCGCTTTCCACTGTGTCGTGGTCGGTTGGAAGGGGGTGCGGCCTTACCCGCCCGAGAGTAGGGGGCAAATGCTAGGCTGAGTTTGACCAGCTCGAGGAATGGGTCCGCTATCGACGAGTCAAGCCCGATATTAGCAGACGGATAGTGAAGTCTCTTCCACTTACCTTATTGCGCACGATGAGGCAGCGATCTGGTTTAGAGTGTACTAGACCCCGGTGATATCATAGAGTTGAGCTGTATTGACATGTGGACTTAGATGAGGATTGTATGCTTGACTTGCATCTTGCATCGTATAACCTTGGTACGGCTCATGATATTTATAGATCCATCTGCATATTCCGCATACTCTGATATTGCATGATGATATTACTACCTTGTGCACACACTTTCACCACCCTCTAAGCTTTCTATAAGCTTATGCATGATCGTTGCGTGCAGGTGATGTTGGGGCGCAGCAGCGCTGAGGCAGGAGCACTTTGCAGATCGTTTTAGAGTTTTTGTTCTTTACCATTGTATTTTCCCTTCATGCTCATTGTATTTGTAAAGTTTTTGATCATAGTGGAAATGTAATGGAATTCTTGGTTGTTGTTGTGGGTTATGCCTTTGGTTATGCTTATCACGATTTAAACTGACCTTGAAAATTCTCATCGTAGCATCCCAGGATCGGAACCTGGCGAATGGGAGCTGGGAGCCGAAAATGGAGTTCTACGGAGGATGTTAGCGCCAGATTCGGCGATCAAAAATTTTGTGAGCCCGGTTTTCGAGTTTGGGGTGTGACAACAAACGAGGTTCAAGGCTAGACTTGTAGTAAAAGGGTTCGGTCAGAAGAAAGGCATAGACTTCGAGGAGATATTCTCACCAGTGGTGAAGATGACATCCATACGGGTATTGCTTGGGTTGACAGCTAGCATGGATCTGGAGATAGAGCAGTTGGACGTTAAAATTGCTTTTCTCCATGGTGACCTAGAAGAAGAGATCTACATGCATCAACCAGAAGAGTTCGAAGTCAAGGGCAAGAAGCATATGGTGTGTAGGCTGAGGAAGAGTTTGTATGAGCTGAAACAAGCTCCACGAAAATGGTACAAGAAGTTCGATTCGTTCATGTTACAGTATGGGTATGATAGAACAGAGTCGGACCACTGTGTGTTCACGCGCAAGTTCTCAGATGGTGATTTCATAGTTTTGCTCTTACACGTTGATGACATGATCATCATGGGAAAAGACATCAAGAAGATCGACAGGCTGAAACAGGAGTTGGGCAAGTCATTTGCGATGAAAGACTTGGGCCCAACTAAACGATCCTAGGAATGGAGATAACCCGTGACAGAAGCAGTAGGAAGCTTTGGCTGTCACGAGAGTGGTATATTAAGAAAGTCCTAAAGCAGTTCAATATGAATGCAGCGAAGCCGGTCAGTACTCCACTGGATAGTCACTTCAGATTGAGCGACAGACAGTGTCCCAAGACGAAGGCAGAGGTGGAAGAGATACAGAAGATACCTTATGCGTCAGCTGTAGGAAGTTTGATATATGTTATGGTGTGTACACGCCCAGACATAGCATAAGCGGTTGGTGTTGTCAGCCGGTATCTTACCAATCCTGACAAAGAACATTGGACAACAGTGAAATGGATACTGCTGTATCTAAGAGGCTCATCCAGGTTGAGCCTATACTATGGTGACGGTAAACATGTGCTAGAGGGCTACACAGATGCAGATATGACAAGTGACATAGACTCCAGGAAGTCTACATCAAGGTTCATGTTCACGTTTGCAGGGGGAGCGGTCTCTTGGCAAAGCAAGCTACAGAAGGTCGTAGCATTGTCGACGATAGAGGCCGAGTACATTGCAGTCACAGAGGCATGTAAAGAGATGCTTTGGATGAAGGAATTCTTACAGGAACTTAGCCAGAAGCAGGAGGAGCACGTGGTCTATTGCGATAGTTAGAGTGCTATATACTTGAGCAAGAATCTAAGTCAGCATTCCAAGTCGAAGCACATAGAGATTCGGTATCACTAGATCAGGGATACTTTAGAATAGAAGGTGTTACAGCTTGAGAAAGTCCACACGGACGATAATGGGTCAGACATGATGACCAAAGCTTTGCTCAAGGGCAAGTTTAAGGTTTGCAGAAATCAGGTTGGCTTGAAGAAGGTGAATTCCTCCTGAGTCGAAAAGGGAGAGATTTGATGGGATTTTCCTCCTCAGATCAGAGGAGAGATGGAGCAATGGGTGAAAAATTGAAATAATTCATCGCGTTGCTCGACCGGTCGTGGGGGAGCCACGACTGGTCGTGGAAAGCACTCGACCGGTCGTAGGTTCGAGCCCTGACACGACTCAAAGTCCAGCGAGTTGTTGCTATTTTTCTCCGTGATCTAAGACTAGTCGTGAGTGAGCTACGACTAGTTGTAGGTGGTCTACGACCAGTCGTAAGTGAGCTACGACTAGTCGTAGGAGGCCAGGACCAGTCCTAAAATATTTAGGACTAGTCGTAGGTTACGCAGTTTTTACTCCCAGTTTTCTTTTTATTCTCTTACTGTTTATCTGCTCATGCGTAAGTAAAGAAGGTTGTAACATTCTACTTCATAGTGGATTATTGATCTGGACGAGGTCCAGTGGTTTTTACCTCTTTTGAGAATTTTCCATGTAAATATCTCTTGTGTGGTATATGATTATGCTTTGATTGATTTTCATTGCAATTATTATCCCATAATTCCGGTTTGTTCTGGAGGGCTAGATCCTAAGGTTTTGTGCAAGACCCCCAACACTTCCATCACCCAATCGAGTTATTAAGGTTGAATATATATATATATATATATATATATATATATATATATATATATATATATATATATATATATATATATATTCCTTTGCAAGGCTTTCTGTTAAAGGATAGGCTAATTATATTCTTGCCTAGCCTGACAAAATTAACAGTTATCATTTCATAATCTAACAAGTGTCTTACATACTTGTTCTTTGGATGCATCATTGTGTATTTTATTTGGAGCTTTACTAGTGGTTGCATTACAATGACAATGTATTATAATAGGTGAAATATGTTTCACCTCCAATGGCAAATTGCTTAATAGAGTTTTAATCCACCTGAATTCTTCCCCAGCTATTCCCAAGGCTATGATATCATGTTTTGATCATTTAATAAGATATAAACATTTGTTTCTTTTGACTTCTAAGATAATGCACCTCACATAAGGTGAAGATACAGGCACTTGCAGATTTAAACCAGTCAATGTCAGAGTTTCATTCATTATTAATAGACTCTTCTAAAATAAATGATGACTAAAATATTGAAAGGCATAATTTTGAGTTTTATTTTGATATCTTAATACTTTTAAATACAACATTTTAATAACTTCTAACAAGATTTTGTATCTACCCAATTTACTAACTATACCGGCCATATCATGCCTAGTGGAATTTATAGCATATGTTAAGCTACCAATCATGCTTGCATACTAACATTTTAATCAAATCCCATAGCATTCTTTCTTGTTACTTTTAATTATAGGATTCGACTGGTATTTTCGTTGGTTTATATATAGTAAAAACTATTATATTTTTAAGCATATTTTTAGTACAGTAAGATTACAATAAAGCATTTTCAGTAAGATTACAATAAAGCATTTTCATTTTCTTTGTTTACAATTTACATTCCTAATATTAAATCCTCTTCATCTAAATTTTTTATTTTGAATACTTATGATTTTAATATATATATATATATATATATATATATATATATATATATATATATATATATATATATATATATATATAATACCACCTGAATTATTACTAAAAAATCAATATATCATGTACATACAAATATATAATAATTATATGTTTATCAACATTTTTTCAATATATACGTTTATTTGCTTGATATATTCTAAACTTATATGAAAATATCTTTCAATCAAACTTCTCATTGCATTTAGCCCACATAAGCATTTACTAAGCTCCTATATTTTATTTTCATCACATACTTTTTAGCTTAAGCTTTGTTAGTTTCATATTGTCTTGGAATGATTTCAACAACTCTCAAACAATACAAGTTTTAGAGTATAAGCATTAGATTTTATTGACAATTAGATTGATAATATGATTCTTGGGCATATATTCATTAGCTTTTCATTTCTTACGACCACAGGATGAATCGGGTTCAAGTTCACTAGCGAGGCAAAGTTCAATTAACACATAAGCCAATTTCAACAATGTTAGCAAAAATAATACATTTTGTTGCCATCATTGAAAATTGGTTCCATCAAACCAATTCAACTTGATAAGGTCTTGGTTTATGATATTTAAAGATGATTCAAAGTCAAAAATATCTTATTTTTATAAGGATGGGGATTGTTGTGTGAACATTTGACAAACATCTTTAGTTTTATTTAACAGTAGCATCATCACAAGAAGGCACTAAAAGCAATTCGGTCACTATCTTTAGGACCAGTTCCACCCATAGAAGTGCACTAAACCAGCAATAAAAAAGTTCCTAGGATTTAAATGGCCCACATCAGATGTGTACACAGCTTTGGTTGTATGATAGAATTGAGGAAGCAACTTGCATGAGATTCTATAATGTATAGTATGTAAAAGTAGGTTTAAGGGAAGCTCCATGTGATTTAGAGCTCATCCCTATCCATTGTGGGACAAATACGGCAGATAAATAAACACGGTAAGCATGACACCATCTCATCTTTCTTGATTGCAAATGTTGAATTGGCATATAAACAACATGGGTAGCCCCACGAACGATGGGGAAGGTTTTATTGGCTGGGCGTACCATCCAACTGTTCTTTGTGGTGTGGGCTAATTGAGTTTTCATCCTGATTTTGGCCCCCCTGGCCCATCATCTAAGGATAACCTAACGGATGATGTCCATTTGATGCACGTTGATGTGAACCTTGCAGCAGCCCAGTTGACCTTTCTAAATGATGACTGAATTGGTGGATAGGTTGATATCTATTAAAGTTCATAAATTGCATCAAAATGCATGTTCTAGGAAAAAAAAAGTGGACTCAGAAGGTTTGACCAATGGTCTATATGACTAATGAAAGGCTATGATCGTTTGATTGGTGTGCTCTGGCATATGGTCTACTCATGATAAAAATAGATGTACATCACATATTTTGTGCATGTGTGCCATGTATATAGCAATTGAGAGATTAATAACCACGAGTAAGGCTATACATCAAGTCGAGCCGAGTCGAGGCGGGCCAAGATCGGCTTGACTCGTCCATGTTATAGTTCGAGCTCACCCTCGAGCTCAACATTGAAGCTTGGCTTGTTTGCCAAAGCTTTCAAGTCAAGCTAGTAGATCGAGTCGAATTGAGTTTATCTCGAGTTGAGTCGAGTTTACCTCGGTAGGGTAAGGAAAAGAAAAAGAGGGAATGGGGACGGGTAGAATCGGGTAGGGTTTTTTAATAAAAAATTTTAAGTTTTAACTTTTTAAAAAAATTTCAATATATATATAATATTATTAAAATATATTACTCGAGCTCGAGCTCAAGCTTGGAGTCGAGTTGAGTTGAAATACACCATGGTCGAACTTGGCATGAACTCAACTCGAGCTTTATTAAACAAGCTTGACTCACCTTGAGTCGGCCTTTTAGGCCGAATCAATCCGAGCTGAGTTGAGTAAGCTTTTTGAGCTAGCTTGACTTGTGTACAGCTCTAACTACGATGTTTAGAGAGACAGATTGGCTACTCCCCCTGACACCAACCCCATGGCTGGTGGTCGGTGCTTTGTGGGCGCCACCATGATTTATATGTTTTATTTATTCCGTTCATCCATCTTTATAGATCATTTTATAGCTTGATACAAAAAATAATAAGGATATAAATCTTAGGTGGACCACACCACAGGATAATAATAATTATTGTATATCCACCATTAAAATCCTCCTAAGGCCCGCTATTCTGTTTATTTGACATCCAATCTGTTGATTAGGTCATAAAAATCAAGATGAATGAAAACAATAAATATCATCTTGATCCAAAACTTTTATGGCCTCAAAAATGTTTTTAATGGTCAACATTCATTCAACATTGTTTCCCATAATGCGGTCCACTTGAGATTGAGATATACCTCATTTTTTTCTTTTGTACCATAAAATGATCTATAAAAATAGATGGACAGCATGGATGAAACACATACATTATTGTGAGGCCCATAGAGCACCGACCACCAGCTAATGGCTAATGGCGGGGAGTAGCCAATCCGTTCCGAGGTTTAGTAACCCCACTTGTACGTTCTCCTTACTGCAGTCCCACGTGCTTACACGCACACCTTGATGTATGTACTGTAGATGACATTCATTTTAGCGCATGGTGCAAAAAATAAAAAGATACAGGTTATATTGGACCACCGTGATATGTAAGTGCTTCTTTACACAGGAGGCGGACTGCGTCAGATCCCGCACCCTGATGTATGAGTCTTATCCACACCGTTTACCCTTTTTTTTTTATCCTATTATTGTTGGGGATAAGACCGTGGAGGAGGAAGATCTAAGGTTCAAGTGTAATATAAAATGGAAATTAAACTCTTACTGTTGAAAAATTCCTGGCGGCCATAGAAGTTTTGGACGCAACCGATACTTGTTTCTCTTCATCCAGGGTATATGTAACTTTGTGAAGAGGTTTAGTGGAAAATAAACACCATATGGGCCATATAAATAAAAGTTTCAAGGGTGAGAATTATTATCCCTGTGCTTTCTTTGGTATGGTCCACATGAGCCTTGAATTTGTCTCATTTTTTAGGTTTATCTACGGAAAAGATAACCAACGCTGTGGATAAGACCCATATATCAAGGAAGCCACTAAAAGTTGCTGCCCCTTCCCACCCGAGCGGCATAGTACGCAATTCGTGTCCCACTATACAATACGCATCCCATCCCATCAGAATATGCTATGTCCGGTTTCACGCTGCGTGTACGATGTGTAGTGTGTACACATTCTAGCTATGAAAAGATTATCTGCTGCAGGTGAAAAAGAAAGTCAGAGATTTCACACGGCATGTGGGCCTCACTGAACCGTTATAGAGCAACCAGCTCTGCGGACCTTATATTGACGTAGAGTAGGTTGTAGACAACTTCATGTGGGTAAGATAATGTCCGGTCCACGATAGAAGTAATCCAAACCATTAGGGCTTAGATCAGGCGTATCTTAACAACCGATATTATTTATTGTTAGTTATGAATTTTAGAGAATTTAAGTTATAGCTTATTTCTTATTTCTCTCATTATACCTATTTAAAGGGTTGTGAGTACATTTATTACAATTTATCAATCAAAATTTGAATTTATTAAAATTTATTTTTATTTTTTTCTTTCATTTTTCATTTTTCATGGATTTGAAAAGTATTACTAAGAGTCCATAGAAATAAAAACTTGAGTGGTATTTAAAAAAAAAAAAAGCTGATCCAAAATTCAAGTGGACCACATCATAGGAAATAATTAAAAACTCAAATGCACCACACACGGTAAGAAATCATGGGAATAAACCTTGCCATTAAAGCATTCCTCGACCATGAAAGGAATATATTCATTGGAATCTGAATCAGAGTCATTGAGATTGTTTACCACCATTTTTAAAATGGCAGAGAGAGAGAGAGCAATGGCTCTCCACCCGCACACATGAAATGAGCATGGCGCACCTGTCGGCTGGTTATCTATTAGGGTTGCTTTGCAAATGAGAACCTGTGGGTGTAACTGTTTCATGAGATCAAACCCGCCCATCTTGTACAATGCCTCACGTTAACTTAAGGGATATGGAAATCATGATAATCCTAAACTTAGGTGGGCCACACCATAGGAAAGAGTTGAGATGGAATGCTCACCATTAGTTTTACCTAATACTCATCCAATCCGTTAATCTAACGTGCCTAATCAGATGAACGTATTACCCAAAATATCACAATATTTCAAAACACGTGCCATAACAAATAAATTTATAGGTTATAGGTATAACTTTTTTGGGTGGCCCACCTCGTG
This sequence comes from Magnolia kwangsiensis, assembly GCA_037074715.1. Classification (NCBI taxonomy): domain Eukaryota; kingdom Viridiplantae; phylum Streptophyta; class Magnoliopsida; order Magnoliales; family Magnoliaceae; genus Magnolia; species Magnolia kwangsiensis. The sequence continues at coordinate 108,941,621 of CM073581.1, forward strand.
TTGAATCAGCTTTATGTGGAGGTTAAAAGGGGTGGCGTGCCGATGGATAGCGTGGAATTCAGGTTTCCGTCCCTTAGACAAAGGGACGAGGATTGTCTACTGACTCTCATGGTCGGTCCTCTTTCGGCCCACCCTGTATGTACGCGTTTTAACCACGCCGCATTTTTATTTTTATATTTGTGAGAAATCCACTCTGGCTATCTAAGTGCTTAGTTTTTGGGCGTGAATTCAAAAAATGAGGCAGATTCAAATATGAGGTGGACCACACTATATGGCGATTGATTACCCACGCCATTAAAAGTTTTTTTTTTGAGATTTGGATGAAGGGAAAATACAAATATTACCTTGATGTAAAACTTTTTAACCCTCAAAATGTTTTTAATGATCAGCTATCAATTAACACTTTTTCTTGCAATGTGGTCCACTTAAAATTTGGATCTCTCTCATTTTTGGGCGCATGCCTTAGAACGAGTTAAAAAAAAATAGAGTGACGTGACTTTTCCAGAAGCAGCCCCAACAGTAACCCAAGGCCAGGTACCCAAGTGTTTTCCCATGATGGCTAGGGCCGTTAACAGGCCGGTCCGAGCCTCGGCCGAATTTTTAACTATTTTGGGCTGAGCCTTGGGGCCGAAGATGTTATAACTCTGTTTTGTCGGCCCAAGCCCGGCCGATGACACCTCTAACATGACGTGGTTATGTGCGAGGGGAGGATCACCACAGCTTCGGTGAGGAGAATGACGAGAATACCTTTTGAGTGGAGGAGATCTACTTTATCCATAAAAGTTCTCCCTTTATTTGGTCTCACTAAAATTCATGATTCAACACTCAGGTGGACCACCAAATGCATAAGTGCAATTAAATAGGATAACCAGCTGGTACTTGCTCTAGGTCCCAAAATCCAGCCTAATTTATAATTCTAATGAGCTACCCCAAAGGAAATAATGAGGACATTGTGTAGGGGACACCCCCTTGAGAACCACCTTGTTGTGTCCACGGCATCCAACTCACCCATCAGGTGTACCCCACCATGATGAAAGGGTACGCTGAAGCTAATGCAATTAAAAAACTCAGGTGGACCACAATACTAAGAGGGTATTAAGTCTAAGTGGTTGGACCACAAGGCAAAGTGCATGCGACCCTCAAACCTTTCAAATCAATAGGTTAACCTCTTTGAAAATCACCTAAGTGAAAAAGACAGTCTCATCTACTTATCAGGTAGGCCACGCCGTAGAAAATAATATCTGACCATTAAAATTCAAATCTCATCTACCAAAGGAGTGGACGGGCTGATTTCTGCACAACATGAACCTCGGGGATGTCAGATGATGCATAAAAGATCAGAAGTTATTTGTTAGGTTGATCGTAACTCTATTACCTTATGGAAGATTTGTTGCTGCTTTGATACAGACGGCCCTGTCAAAGGCTATGTTGGGGCTACTATAGTGTACGTGATAAATCATTTTAAAGTATTACCAAGAGCATATCTAAGGCTCAAGTGAACCAATTAATGAGAATTGGTGGAGATTGAGCTCCTAATATCGAAAACTTTCTTAGGCCACCAGTGATGCTTGTTTGATTTTTTAGCTCAATAGTAATTATCAAGTAAATGGATAATAATTATTTACTTAATTATATTTTTTAATACTGAAATTGAGAAGTTTATAAAGTCAATGTAGGGCTCATCTCAACGTATGTTATTTATCCACATCGCTCATTTGTTATGTCAGTTATATTTAAGACATGAGCAATAAATGAGTAAGATCTAAAGTTCAAGTAAATCACACCACAAGAAACAATGAAAATCGAATGCTTAATATTAGAAATTTCTTAGAGCTTTTAAAAGTTTTAGATCAAGCTAATGTTTGTGTTTTCTCTTTATTCATGTATGTGTGACTCTATAAACAAGTTAGATGGTAAAAAACTTCAAGGTGACCCTAATGAAAAAAATAACGTTTAATGTTAGATGATTTAAAGTTACTGTTTCCTTTTGCACGAGCCATTTGAGTGTTGGATTTGCATCAGTTTTATGATCATGTCTTAAAATGTTTGAATAAAATGAATGGATGATACAAATATACTATATACATTATAATAAGGTTCATACATTTAAGTAAATACTTTTGTATTGATTTTTGAGGTGAAATTACTTGCATTTTCAAATATTATGAAAAAAATGGTAATTACTTACGTACTAAGATTCACATATAATTGAAAATCAAACAAACCTGATAAAATGTAAATATCAACTGGATCTAAAACTTTATTGACTTGAAAGAAGTTTTCAATAGGTAGACTTCTAACTCTATTAACATCAGTGGCGTTGAGCCTTCAATATGCCTCCTTGTAGGTCATGCATGAAATGATACGTTGAAATAGATGATTGGTAAAACATATACATCATGTAGGCTCTACACAACCCCTCGCACGACGGTCCGTTTCTATCTAGGTCTGGTGAGGGTAGTACCCAATCCGTGTCAGTTGCAACCTGACTTCTGAATATGGACCGAATCACAACAATAACGGTTTGGATTCGACTTAAACGTCATGGGTGGGTCCCACACGGCGAGCGCATGTGATCATTTTTTCCCTCGTGAAATTTCCGAAGAAAACCAAGGGCATTTTCTAGAGAAAGCAAGTGCGTTGCAATTTCTAACCTTCCGAACCAAAACGAGGGGTATTTACAGAGAGAAGTGGAAAAGAATTTCTGGCGTTTGTTTTGTTTGAAGAGTCTTTGGACATTACATTGCCAGGAAAGAGAGAGCGAAGGGGTAGAGAGAGAGCGAGAGAGAGAGGGAGGAGAATTTCGTAATTTTTTAAGGGAGAGGGGGCTAGAACGGAAAATCTCGTGGAAGGAGCTTTTGCCCTCTCCCACATCCCGAAATCCCTCTTTTCATCTTCTCCTCCCTCCAAAATCCTTCTTTTTCCGCCATTAAAACGCCCCTCTGCATCTTAATCTCATTTGGGTCTCCTTCAATTCTTTTTTGGTTTCCTTCTCTTCGCTGTTTCAGATCTTTTCTTTTTCTTTTTTCCATCTCCAAAGGTCAAAATCTGGGATTTTTCTTTGAAAGTCTGTGGGTTTTTCTTTCTTCCCTTCCTCACGTTTTCGACTGTTGGAATATCTTCCTCAGCTCTTGAAAGGAATTGGGTTTCTCTCTGTTTCTTGGTTTTCAACAGATCTTCGAAAGACTGCTGTTTTCTCTGGAAATTTTTTTTTTTTTTTTTTTTTTGCCAATGAAGGGATCTAAAGCTATGTGAGGAAATTGGTTTTTTTTATTTAAAAAAAATTTCTTTCCTGTTTTTTTGTTTCATCAGGAAGAAAAAACGGACATTTGAAGCTGGATCTTTGAAGGGTGGTGGTTATTTCTGCAAAAAAAAAAAAACTCTTTTTTCTTCATTCTTACGCTCTTTCTGCCATTAAAAGACCGTGAAATCTCTGGATTGGGCTTTCTTGGATTTGGATTTTCTTCAAAATCTCTAGCAAAAGGTCTTTTGATTAATTCTCCTCTCTTCTTTTGGCTGCAATCTTTTATTTTCTCTGTTTTTCTCTCTTCAACCAAGAAAAAGATTGAAGCTTGAAGCTTGGATCCATGGGCAATTGCTGTGGTTCACCCGGTGTCTCTTCAGAGAAAAAGAAAGCTAAGAAGCAGAACCCGTTCTCGATCGACTACAACGTGAATCATGGCTCCGGTGGTGGAAAGTTATCGGTCTTGAAAGATCCGACTGGCCGAGACATTGGGACCCGGTATGATCTTGGCGGCGAGCTCGGCCGAGGGGAATTCGGAATCACTTACCTCTGCACCGATAAATCCACAGGCGAGCACCTTGCCTGCAAATCGATCTCGAAGAAGAAGCTGAGGACCGCCGTCGACATTGAGGACGTGCGGAGGGAGGTGGAGATCATGAAGCATTTGCCCAAGCACCCGAACATCGTGAGCTTGAAAGACACCTACGAGGATGACGATGCCGTCCATCTCGTTATGGAGCTGTGCGAAGGAGGGGAATTGTTCGATCGGATCGTTGCAAGAGGACATTACACTGAGAGGGCAGCTGCCGCCGTCACCCGCACTATCGTCGAAGTCGTGCAGGTTTGATCTTGACCGCCTATTTTTGTTGCATTGAGCTGATCTTTGTCTTGTTTGCGTCTGCGTTGATTCTGTTCATTTGATTTACTGGTTTATATGGAGATTGTGGGTGTTGACCTTGCAAAAGGAAATGGGTGTTGTCGCTTTTTCTATCTTGATTTGATTTTGATGAGTTTGAGGAAGCTTGCTTTGTTAGGATCTTGGGTTCTGTACTTTGTTATGGTTCTGATTCTTGTTTGTTAAGATATAGGTTTTTCTTATTTTCTATTTATTATTATTATATTGGTGAATTTATGGGAATTCTGGTTTGGTTGGGATTATTGATTTGATATCTATGAGACTGTAGATTCTTGCAGAGATAGTTTTATGCAGTCGAATTTCAGATATGTTTGATACCGATATTTCTGTGGTGAAAACCCGACTTCCCATTTTCTATGAAAGTCATCTCTTTATTCTCTCATTGTAAAGCTCAGTTTTGGTTGATATAACGGTATTTGGAATTTATCATGGCTTCCCAGCCACCGCTTTTCACAACTCCATTTCCACAGGATTTGGAAGGACATCATTTGTTTCGAGATCCATCATGCATATGTCCTGATCACGAAAGATGCTCGCCTTTCCTGTTCCGGTGGTCCTCAAACATGGAACTGCCACTGTTCTTATTTTTTGCTGTTGCTGTCCTATAAAAAGTCATGGTCGGTCATTGATTCTGTATCTGAAGTTTCCACTAAGTTGCAACCTTTATTCTAAAATGATATATATTTTTTTAAAATTGATTTTCCGCATGTTCTCAGATTCCCGCTCATACCACTGGCTTCACCTTTTTAATGATCGGGTATTGGAATTTTCAGTCATCCTTTCTTTGTGTTGAATTGAATCCTAAAAACATGATTGGGTTACATGGTGACTTGGTTTTGATGCTCAGAATCTTCACATTTCCGTGTGTAAAATTCTCACTAAGTCGTGGCCTTTACTCTTGTTTATTTATGATGGCCTTCTTTGATGCTCTCATCTATTGAGTTTTTGGTGCTGCACATTTGTTACTAAAAAGAAGATTTGGTAGTAATCATGCCTTTTTCATTTGGAATATTCCTGGGAATTTTGAATTTGGCTTGTGATGTGCCGACATTGTCTCAAAATATATATTTATTTTTCAATATTTTTTATCCCCCTTTTGCAGATGTGTCACAAGCAGGGGGTAATGCATCGGGACCTCAAACCTGAGAACTTCTTGTTTGCGAACAAGAAGGAATCCTCTCCACTCAAGGCAATTGATTTCGGGCTCTCTGTATTCTTTACACCTGGTAGGTCCTTGGAAATCCTTGTTTCTGATCAGACTAGTACACGAATGCTTAATATGTTCTTGATTATTCAAGCTCCATGTAAATATGAGGCTCATATGGTTGTACCCCAGAATGAGAATGGAATGGAATGCAGTTGATCTGTGACAATTGTTGTTTAAGTCGAAATGTTTGGTGCATCCCTTAAAATGTAGATGGTGGGATGCACTAAAAGTTCCCAATTGCAAAATCCGCCCACATGATAATGCAATGATGGCAGTGGATCCGATCTGTTATCATTGGATTGCTATTTCGGGCACTGGATGCATGTTACCACCTGCAATTTTGGTAATGCCCAAATTGGCCATAGATGGTTAACCACTAATGCACTCCTGTCTATGTTTAAAAGGAGAGTTGCATATAATTTGTTCCTCTATTTATTTTACCTTCTGGGGATTTAAGTACCAGGCACCATATTGCACTTGCAGTTCTTTTTCCCCATGCTGTAACTGAAAATTCTTGGTTTTACACAGGTGAACGCTTTACGGAGATAGTCGGCAGTCCTTATTACATGGCTCCCGAGGTGCTGAAACGAAATTATGGCCCAGAGGTCGATGTCTGGAGCGCAGGAGTGATTCTTTACATCTTACTTTGTGGGGTCCCACCTTTCTGGGCAGGTCAGTTTTTACCTTCATATTTACTGTTTTGTTTTTTTTGTTGGGTCTGTTTGGATTGGTGGAATCTAAAATGTAGATTTGGAAAGGTAAATGAATCCTAAATAACCTGTTTGTTTTATAATTCATTATTTCTGGAAATGTGGATAAGTCAATGGTAAAAAAGTGAGAGTTCTTTCTAAAAAAATGCGGAAATCTCCACTTAGGTTTTTCTTTTAGGAAATGGAAACCACCATTTTTTAAAAGGAAAACCGTGGAAATAGAAACTGATTGTCACAGTTTTTTTTTTTTTTTTTACATGCACGCACACCCCCACACACTCACACTGTAGTGGGATTTTACCACCTATGGATACTCAAACCCTTGATCGGGTGTTGAAACTCCTGTGAGTCTACCACAGGAGCAAGAGTAAGGATCCTGATTGTCACAGCTGCTTTTATTTTCGCAAATGGTCAAAAACCTCACGGTTGAGCTAAAAGATTTCTTTTCCACTGTAGAAAAATGGATTTCACTAATCCAACCAGGGCTGCCTGGGAAGCTGGAAATGGTTGGAAATAAAATCAATTTCCACAAATGTTGTTTTCCGCTGTTTGCATTGTAAAAAGTAGCAGGGGAAATTGTTTCTCATTATTATGCTTTTCCTCAGAGAATGAGTGAATTGATTTCTTCTCAAAAAGCTTATCCATAGACAGTTCCACTAGAATGAGAGATGTCTCTCGCCATTGAATATTGACCTTTTAACATTTCCATCTAAATCAACCATGCAAAACAAACAACATACATTGGTTTCATGCCTGCGGTTTTCCCTATAGTATTCCGCTTGGGTTTTCCATGTCCACGGTTTGGATTCTTACTATCCACAGGACTTGAACTGGAGGGGCTTGCCCATTGTTTTAAGCGGGTGAAAAACTCTCTTAAGTGCTCAAGTCCCTGTCCTATTTTTCTTAACTGGCCATGTTTTACTTCAAGCTGTTTTTGATATTTTCTCTCCCTTCTTCTCTTTCTAATATTTTATTCTTTTGCTTGCAGAAACTGAACAGGGAGTTGCGCAGGCTATTATTCGGTCCGTTATTGATTTTAAAAGAGACCCCTGGCCTAAGGTGTCAGATAATGCCAAAGACCTTGTGAAGCAGATGCTTGATCCAGATCCTAAGCGACGGTTGACAGCTCAAGAAGTTCTTGGTAATGTTCCACTGTTTATTTCCTTGATCTGAATATGTGCACTTATATGATGCAAATAAATTATATTGTTTAAGCTTCTGAAAGAATTATTTTTCTTTGTTGAAGTCTAGATAGATGCATGTGACTTTCAAATTGTTGTTGCTTAAAACATCTACTATTCCATTTTCTCTTAATACCTTTTTTCAGGGGGAGAACTAAAATGTTTTTCATTTATAAGTTGCATTCATGGTCGAAGAAAGCCTAGCTCTCCCTTTAAGAGAAAAAAAAATTGTGATGGAAGGAAAAATGCTTAAGAAGCTTTTTTTACAGTCTGGTGTATTCTCTTTATCATAGTGAAGATATCAAAATCATCTCAAAGGTCTTAGTAGCATGGGAGGAGACCATTTGGATTTCTTTGGTTGGTGATAATTTCTCTCACAGAACCCATTGTGATCATAAATCATCTCTAACAGAAATACAACGGGATTTCTCCTATGCAAACAGGTCCTGACTTGTCTGTTGAAGGGAGTTTGATTGCTGTCGTTTACTGTGCTGAAATTGAACTTTCTGTGAAGTTCTCCATTGAGTTTATGGTAGATGAATATAGGGTCCTGATACATCAGGATGCAAAGTGTCCTGAATCAGTGATATGCCCACTTCAGACAAGTGGGTCCCATGGTTCGTGATCCTGTTGATATGATGGCACCACCACTGATGGTGGATGCCTCAAAATTCTTCCAGATTGAATGGTCCTAGCTATGTAATCTTTGGTCTTTATTCTACGTTGCTGTATCTTTCTTACCCATCTATTCATAGACCACTGGTTGAAGGGTTAGGAACTTGGGATCTTCCATTCTGAGAGATTTTGAGACACCTGTCCATGGTGGGGCCTCCCATGCCCACAAGGTCTGGATCACATGACCATGGTCCTACCAGGTGAACTGCATGTCAGCATTCAGTCTCTCAATCACTGTTTGCACGTTGAAAATTTTTCAAAAATTTTGAAATAGCTTATGATGATGGATTTCCTGATTTTCCTTGCCTCTTGTTCAAAGTCTGTTGTTCGAAGTCTGTTATGCTTAAATGTCTGAGATATTTTCATTGTGGCAGCTCTTAACATATAAGAGCAATGCTCTTACTCTTTGAAGAAACTATCCTTTTAAAGATATAATCCTGTTAACCTTCTCTACGAGTCATATGCTGACTTTGGTGTCCTTCCTCTTTTTACATTTCATTGTAATCATGGATGTATGAATACTTACATGCCCCATTTGGAATGTCCATGGAATGTGGATTTGGAAATGCTGTTTGCTGCTGATTTCTTCTCAAATGGATGTAGATGACTGTGATTTATCATTTTCATTGAATATGTGAATTAGAGCCCAAATGCGGATGGGAAAGCATTGAGGCATCTTGCCACATAGTTCAAAAACCTGAAAACTTGATTCAATGTTCAGCCGGGGTGCGTTGACTCGAAGACTTGGCCCGACTTGACTCAATATTTAATTCTTGTAACTTGAAAAGTATTAGGAATATAAGGAGATTTTTAAAATAGTTAAATTTAGTATAAATAATTTAGAATGTAGCTCAAATCAACAACAATACTGATACCTCTCTGGTTAAGGGTGTTGTCCTTTGGTTGAGGTTGGAGTTCGATTCCCATTCCCACATTCTTTATTTTTAAAAAAATCCCTCCCCAGGAGGTGAGTGACTCAGTTTGTGTCTCTCTGAGTCCAGGCCAATTCAGGCCCAGTACAGAGTTTCCTGGTGACTCAGCTTAAAATCTCACTGAGTTGAGTTACTCGGTCGAGTTCAAGTTGAGTCAGCGTGTTTTGGAACTATATCTTGCCATCCACATTTTGGGCAGCATGACAAACAGTCTGCTGCTGCTGCATAATGTTCATGGTTTGAGATGCTTTTTTTCTTTTGTTGAAATTCTCTATTATTTGATTCTGCTGCCTCTTTTTTATGCCTGTGAAGTAGCCAAACTGGAACACAGTAGCACCTAAGCTGCTTCTTGATTCTTTTTGAGTGCAGATCATCCTTGGCTGCAAAATGCCAAGAAGGCCCCGAATGTCCCTCTTGGTGAAACTGTTAAAGCAAGGCTCAAGCAATTTTCTGTAATGAACAAGTTCAAGAAGAGAGCTCTAAGAGTAAGATTCGAAAGACCGCTAGGATTTTTTGGTCTATTGCTGTCGATTACTATTGCAGGTCCCAGTCTCTTAAAAGGACTGATCTTGGCAAAGTTTGGCCCTGCTCTCTTATATAAGTCCTTGTTGGCTGACACTGCTTTGGAATTTCTCCTTTGCAGGTTGTGGCTGAACATTTATCTGTGGAGGAGGCTGCTGGCATAAAGGAGATGTTCCAAATGATGGACACAAACAATCAAGGCCAGATTACACTCGAGGAATTGAAAGTCGGTTTGCAAAAGATTGGTCAGCAGGTCCCAGACCCTGATCTTCAGATATTAATGGAAGCTGTATGTGTCCCTAACCCAACCATCTTATTTATTATTATTATTATTTTTTGGGAAATGATTTTGGGTTTCCATTGGTAACTGGAAGATTTAGCACCAATGGTTCACGGCCATCCATTCATTGATGGGCAGGAATCTCTACATGCAGTCAAAGGTGGGTTTGGGGGAATTCCTACTTTGGATGCAGCCCAATCAGTTAAAAAATCTGGTCCAAATCAACCCAGCCTGGGCCTAATCAATTTTAACATTCGGCCCCAAGCCAATTGACGCCCTCGACTATTGACCACCCTAATTTTTATTATTATTTATGCCATTGTTTGTATTGCAAAATTTGTTCGTTTTAAGTCTCATTAGGTGAAAAGAATTGTCTTTGCATTGAGTCAGTTTCTCATTTTTGTGACAGGCTGATGCTGATGGGAATGGCGCTCTAGACTATGGAGAATTTGTTGCCGTCTCAATCCACCTAAGAAAGATGGGCAACGACGAGCACTTGCACAAGGCATTCTTGTATTTCGATCAGAACAAAAGTGGATTCATAGAGATCGAAGAGCTCACGGACTCCTTGGCTGATGACTTGGGAGAGAACTCTGAGGAGGTCATCAATGCCATTATCCGAGACGTAGACACAGACAAGGTCAGCTGTGACATCAATCGCTTGCACTGCCCCAACTCTTTGAATCTCAATTTATTTCCTTAAAATCCTCTTGTATACTTGTAATAATCCGAAATGAGGGGACTTTTGCAGGATGGGCGCATAAGCTATGAGGAGTTCGCAGCCATGATGAAGGCAGGCACGGATTGGAGGAAAGCGTCGAGGCAGTATTCAAGAGAACGGTTCAATAGCCTCAGCTTGAAGCTGATGAAGGAAGGATCTTTGCAATCAACCAATGGGGGTAGATGAAACTACTAGAAAAAAAGGAGAAAAAAAGTGAAGAAAAATGGAAAATCCTCCTTTGTTGGGTGTTATAAATTTTTTTTTTTTTATTCAAGTTCTTCTCAATGGAGGGAGAGGAAAATGTCGATTATTTTTCTTTTGGGGTGAGGGAGAGAGTGATTTGGTTTTCTGAAAAAAAACATATATTACTCTTGTTTGGTATCCCTTCAATAGAGAAAGAGGTTGCATGGGAAGGTACACGGCCTTTTCTAAGTGAAAAGTGGAACTTATTGTTGTAAATTCTTGTTTGATTAATGCCTTCTATTTTGGGGTGTAAGCCATCTTTGAAAATTTGTTTGGCTGAAGTCATATTTGCTTCCCACCTGCATTGGAAATTTCAAATTTTGGGTGTTTGGAAAATACACGCCTAAAGCATTTCCTGAAATGTAATGAGGTTTGGGATCACAGCTTCAGGAGTGTAATCTGCATGCATTTAGTTTGAGTGCTGCTGCTTGTCTGCCGTGCCTCCTGGCATTGATGTTCCACCCTCTATTAATTAGTCTAGATTGAAATCAATCAGACATGAAAAACTGCAAAGGCACTGTTTGGGCATCACGAGAACGCCATTTCATGAAACTTTTAAGGTGGGATTGCGAGAATAAACTAAGCTTTTCTTCTGACTTCATTGGAGTTTCTCAACTATGTATAACTCAACTATTAAATTTACCAGAGCTTTGCAGTTTAAAAATTCCAAGGACAATGGAAGGCATTGAAATAATGCTATGCATATTTTGGTAAATTGGAGGTGTGTGGCTACTCCGCAATGTATGGATCACATTTACTTGTGAAATAGTAAATGGCTTAGATTTTATCTGTGGTGACTCTATTTGGACCCACCTTTGCCTGCAGCTGGCACCTTGTATTTATTGCTGCCTGTATCCCTTGTCTACTTTCCAAGTGCAGTTTGCACTCCTGTCTTTGCGAGTGGGCTGCACCTCGTCTCTATCTACCCGTAGCCTGTACAAGCCTTCGGATGATCTCTCCTTTATCTTTTCGTGTGCATTGCACGAGCTTTCTATATTGCATATAAAGCTAGTTTGAATGCTTTGGCTATTGGAGAATAAAATTGTGGTTTAAATATAGTTTGGCGAGGAATGGTTCAGATTTTACCGCACAAGGTGTTATAGACGTCTCTTAGATTCTATTCACTACCTTTCACTTCTTTTAATTCATATGGATAACATAGATCTTTCATCTTCTCTCCTTGTGGCTAACACAAAGCGTCTAATTAGGTGAGTTATACAACGGAAGTGTTGTGGAGCTTACTTTTATGAATATTGTATATATGTTGTATTGGCTCCTCTTAGGATGCCAACTCACAAATCAAGTAAATTAGAAACTAAAGTGGGTGGCAATTGTTGGGGAATCGTGAAAGCACACATAAATTAATCAAGCAAAATATTTAAATAACACAAACGAACCTAATTACAAAGACTTGAAATTTAACATAGAAAAATCATTTCGAAAAAAAACCACAACACAAAGTGACAAATATCACTATGAAAGCAAAAATTACAAGAAATAGAAAATATTCAATTCGGACAAGCCTTGAATCTTCCCCTTATAAGTCATTGAAAACCCTAAAAACAAATTAAAAAGCTCCAAGATTCACTCCAATCCTGATTACACTCTTATATATAGCCTTAGGGAGAATTACAATCAAAATTGAAAACAAATCCCATAAATACGCAATTTTACATAACTCAACACGTTCGTTTGATGGGACTTCGATGGCATTGACAAACTATCGATGGCATCAAATAAATGACCAAAGCGTTCCTGCGACTAAACATGATTTTTCCAAAATTTACTAATGCCATCTAGTAAGCTTTTGATGTTATCGAAGAACCTTCAATGACATCAAACAAGGTACCTTAAGTGTTCAACAAGCAACTCGATCAAATTTGGATTTTACCAATGGCATTGAGACAACTTTAATGGCATCGATTTGTCATTGATAGACATGTTGATTTATAGATTTAAAGCATCAATCAACAACAATATAAAAAAAATAGTAAAGTCAGGTCAGCCACCGTTCCTTCTCTCTCTTGTATTCACCTATTTGAAATCTTCACTTTTCTCTCTGTCTTTCTCCTTTTCTCACTGAATGCAATTTGCATACTTAGTAAACTATGTGGAGCTAACACATGCTGTTTCCCTAGCCTATTTTATGGCATGAGCTCAAAATTGAAGTATATCCAATGCTCAAGTGGATCACACCTTAAGAAAACGTGGGGATAATGATGTCCAACATTAAAAGCATCCTAAGGCCCATAGTGATATCTATTTGTCATCCAACCTATTCACAAGATCATGTAGACAAATGAAAGGAAAAAATAAATATCAACTTGATCCAAAACTTGTGGGCCTAAGAAGTTTTCAATGGTAGGCATTTAATTCACACCATTTCCCATGATGTATTCTACTTGAGCTTTCCATATGCTTCAATTGGAATCACAACCTAAATGCGCTGTTAAAATGGATGGACAACATGAATAAAAGGTATAGATCACAATGAGACAGAGTTTATTCAGTATGCTATCGCATACTTAACTCAGCACACAATTTGCTTCTTTTCTCTCTTATTTGTCTCTCAATTCTCCTTATATCCCCTTTTTATTTTTTTTATTTTATTATTATTATTATTATTGTGTTTTTTGCACACGCACACACTCACGCTAGTGGAAGTTCACCACCCATGGGCATTCGAACCCTTGACCTGGTGTTGAAACTCCCAAGAGAATAAGGACCCTTCTCTCTATATCCCCTCTCATCTAATATAACCATACTCAAATGATTAAGACAACTACTTTAAAATGAGGATGGATCATTCTTTCTATAATTTAAATTATAATTCTATCTCAAATTCAAAGGCTAATTCATTCTCTTACAATTTAGGTAAACTACTACTTGCACATTATTTCAAATTCAGATACTATTAAATGGCTAGGCTCACTTTACTAATTAATTCATGGATTAGGCTCATTTTACTGAGCTGAATGGTTTGGCCCATCCATTCACACATGGACTCTTAACATCCTTGATTAACGTGTATTTAATAACTATAAACACAAATACAAAATAGACCAAATGACTAAACTACCCTTACATGTAACATCATTTAGCAACCCAAAAATGTGAAACGATGGTCCAATAAGAACCACAGTATGGGCAGACATAGGAGGAAAAGAGACCAGTTTTGCCCCTGTGGATTACAACTTAAACGGGTGTAATCCAGTTGGCAGCCATGAGGGCAAAGATGTCATTGCGCCTCTTGCTTAAAACCTTTTCAGAAGCTGTTAAAGCAAGGCTTTGCTAAAAATTAATGGTCTGAATTAAGTTCCCCTATCATCCAATCAAACGCAACTGAGTTAGTTGAGAAATAGAGGTGCAATATCAGTCATTCTGCTTGAGGTGAACGTTAAACTCCTGTCACCCACATTGAGTACTGTAACTCTCTGCATTCTATGATCTTTCCTACTAACATGCCACTTATTATAAAAATCAGTACCATTCAAAAGCTAGGTCCCACTTTTCAGATCACTATCATGAAAAATAATTTCAATCATATTAATAGGTGGACCACACCTGAAATTTGATTCAGATCATCATTTGTCCATTCATTCTAATGACTCATCCCGCCTTAATAGGACAGAATGGCCTGATTTTCATCCCAGCTGATCTTCATGGTGGGGTCTACCATTTATACGGTACTGATTTCCTACAGAAGTGGAACGTTAGCAGAAAAGATGGTGCGGTGCTACAAACCTTGCCTGTATCTGACAAGTTCTCTGTTAGCAGACTTAGCAAAGGCCAAAGAAAATATTCCTGTGGTGGGGAGAATATTCGGGGTCATTCTCTGTTAATGCATAGAAAATCTGAGGATTGGGTTATTAGTAGCCGTCCATTTTTGACTTGTTGTTATGTGGGAGAATGGAACGTTAAAAATAGTTGGTTGGTGGCTATCCGTTTTTGGGCCACCCTTAAATGATCCATGAACATATTTTGTCCACTTGAGTGTATGGAAATGTGATCTGGACCGCTCATCATGGTAGCTCTACCTGATCAGAGGACCTTTGCTTATTAAAGTGGAACATCACGTGGTTTGGCCATTTGTAAGAAGTTGATTGGAGCGTTAAGATCATCTGATTTGTGTAGGTTTTGATGTATGGACCTTAGATCGTAAGGTCCACCTGATGAACGGCTCAGATCTCTTTACGTGACAGGCTTGCGATTGTGAGTCGAGGATCTTCCATTAGATCCTGATGATAATAATTCTGCTAGAATCCTTGACGCATGGGTTGCCAAGGTGAGGCCCATCATATCAATGGTTTGGATCATTGGATCAAGGACCCCACCTGTAGAAACCTAGAACCTGATACGTAATGTGCAACTTTTGGGCAATGATATCTCAGAGCGGCCCTACCAACGAATGATACAGCTACCTTCCACCGTCGACCCGGGGCGGTAGATGGTGAATAACGACCGTCCATCTAGTGGGGCGTCCTTATAGTTATAGGGCCGTGGTTCAAAAGCCAAACTAATAGAACAATCCTAGCCATTCCTTTCACAAACCTTTCGATATGAACATCAATCGCTAGCACTTTTCTTCGTTTTTCCGTCCATTTGAGGGCCACCAGTCAAATGTTCAGGAGCATCCGTTTTTAGCTGTATTTAATCATGCCTCATCCATTGTAGGGACTACTAGTTGTACGGTCCCGATCCAAACTCCATCCTGCCATGTGGACAGTGGAAGGGTGGCTGTACGGATCCTGAGAGCACCGTAGTCCGTACAAATACTTGAATCTGCAAATGCCAAAAATCCGACAAACCGCCGAAAGCAAACCAAAGAAAAAGGAAGCTGCCCTAGATCACGTGCGTTTGCATGGGAAGTTAACGTGAGATTGAGACGTGTGGGGCACATATGTGATGTTTACATGGAATCAAAACCGTGAAGATGTTGTGAAGCCTCATTCTCACCGTACATCTCAACAATCATCCTGATAAAAAATTCATTTGTGACACACCATGCAGAAAAATGTACAGTCACGCTTAAAACCTATATATTCACGCGGTGTGGGCCTTCCTAATTTTTAATGGTTTTTGTTACGCGAGGGCCTGTCTTTTGGTAGTTTTTATCGTTGTCGTTTTCGAAAGTAGACCATGAGTTTAAAAAAGTAAGGGCAATGGACGGTGGCACTAATCCAATGAGGGGCTGATTGAAGACGCATGCGATAGAAAAAATTAGCACTGTAGACTTTTCCCTTGTATGACTTTTTTTTATAGATTTAAAACTTATGCTATGGAAGTAGATTTTTTGGTTATGAAAAAATGTTTTCGACAAAAATACTCCTAATGTTTAGAGCAAAGGAAAGAATAGGGGTATTTCGTTACGGATACACGTCTAATTTAATAAAGTTGGTTCTGAACATGTCTAATAAAAAAATAAATGGTACAGCAGGTCTATAGTAAAAAATTACTGCCTTTTTTTTTTTTTTAACCTTAAATGGTGGTAACATACGTGTGGTATACATGTGCGGTTTTTAGGCGATCCATATGCGGTTCGTAGTGGATGGATTTTAAAATCGATTGGATGATATTAACCATCTCTCTCTCTCTCTTATTTCTTTGAATTTATGGTGGGGCCCAATTATTAAAACCATTCATTGGATTGAATGGTTACGAATGTCTCATGTCCATTGTCGAAAATGGGTCCCATATGTTCAGTGGGCCCATACATGCAAGATCACTCCACATGCATAGTAGACCATATCGTGAACGTTAATTCCCTTAACATAGGTGGATGATGAATCGTAGAGAGGGTTATAGTGGGACAAATGCACGTTGGTCTGAGTCATTGAACCATCCAAACAATTAATCCACATAAATGGATGGATGATGCCTGATTTAAGATATGCAACATTAGTTTCATTGGTCCACAGTTTTTTTCATGGTGCGTGAAAAAAATTGAAATTTTTACCTAATTTAATCCATCCATTGCATTAATTTGATAGGCCGTGATTGCATATTGAAGATGCCCAAGAAATTCACCCAATTTTAGATCTAGACCAATAATTTCATCAATCCGGGGAATGGTTGGATGATACCCAAAAGAACCCAAATTTTGCCCAATTTAAGCCATCCATTGCATTAATTTGATGGGCCAAAGCTTAGATGGAAGATGCCCTAAAGAAATATGGCAGTCAATTTCATGGGTCTCTAACCATTGGTAAAAGATGCATGATGGAATGATTTAACCATTAATTTGATGGGCCTTGACCTTGTGTTCGTTTAGAACTTGGCCAGGTAGTGTAACTAAGTAGATTGTAGGTATGCCAGAATCAATTGCGGTCCAACTCAAACTGAATGTCACTGACATTTGGCGTGGAGATAGAGCAGTGTGAATTAAATGGAAGTATACCGGCCATCTATTATACCAACTGCCTAGTGTGCTATTAGGTAATCTATCGAGGATTGTTTGTTTTCTAATGGATTATTTTTTGCCTTGAGAATTAATGACTTTCGAAAGTGTAACAAATACTATTCTACTGTAGATGAATAATAGAGCTTATGGTACAAAAATGATAGGACTTATTACTAATAAGGATGACCTCATGGCCAAGAGCATAATTGTACTTAACTTAAAATCATGCTATTAGCTAGAAACAGACTAAAATTATAAATAATTGTCGACCCAAAAGGTGAGTATAGATGGATGATTCATATGGCTACTATCTTCCTTCACATCTCATTCGTAGGCATAGATGGAAAGGAACTCCAATTATTAGCTATGACTAAGTTGGTCTTACATAAAGTAGGGATGGAATGAACTAATCTTAAATTCTAAGGAGTCCATGCTGATAAGCGATGGAGATAATAAATGTCTTAAGGGATTAGATAAGCAACGTTGTGTGGGAATTGATTTATTTGATTGAGGATGTTTGCTGTTGATTTGATTATGGATATATTTTTAGATGTGGTCTACTTCGCTATTTATAGATTTTTCAGAGGAATTGTAATGATAATCATTTATTGTAGCGTCATTATATATTGTTAACTATAAAACGATAGTTGCATTTAATCATTCATGCTTTACTTTTGGGGAGTATATTTTTATCAAGATAGTCGCTTATCAATTGTGTCTCAATGTTGACTTAATCTTAACGGTTTCTTGTCTTTATCCACAAGTTACACAAAGCGGTATAATTCTTCAAAACTTGTTTATTAATAAGCTGTATTCTATATATTTAATGTATGTTATGAAGATATTATGTCTACTATGCGGTTGTATTTGTATCATCAAATCTACCATTGCTAGATTTTACTCAAACACTCCTTGTTATAATCTCAATGATTTATAGAGCCTAGCTTGACGCATTCCAATGAACCTAGGGCTTCTTATGCATTGGTTATCTTCTTACAATTAATATCAAAGCCAACATCGCATTCTTGGATGGAGTGACTTGTGGAAGGGTAATCTAGCTAGAGTGAAAACCACCACGACATTAAAAGTACTAAAACAATTATCATATAACCCCTTAGTAAAGATATGCTACTTAGATAACCAAAGTGCAACCAACATATTTTAGAAAAGTACTATCAGGCAAAGAAACTAGATCGAGTGCTACTACAAAGTGGGTGGTGCAATCATTGACAGTAGAATATGGTGGAATGTTTAGAATAAAATATATTATATAAATAAAATAACTTGGGTCAGGGCTCTTTTTAACTACCATAAAAGTTAAGCTCCTGTCTAGAAATACCAAACCAAAGTTCTTAATGGTTCTCTCACCGTTGCTGAATTTTTACCTTTATATGGCAAAAATTGATGAATCGGTTCTCTCATCATGATTAATGGTTTTGATGGTATATAAAGAAAATAGGGACGCCATATGTCATCCGAAAGTTTCCCATGTTTTTTTTTTAAAATTATTTGATGGGACTAAAGATGAGGGAGTGCAGGCCAATGCAAGCCTTTTCAGGCAAACCGATCTAGACCTCTCTGTGTGCTACAGCGCATTTTGTAGGAGTTGTTGGGGAAGCACTATAATATTATTTTGTTAAGCTCCCTGACAAACCAAATAAGACCTTTTTATGGGCTACTTTGCATCTCAGAGTTCCCACACTGGACTCACTGTATGACCATTATATATCTCACAAACCCCACTTGGTGGGCCACCCTGCATATAACAAGTCCCACCCACCGTGTGGCCATTATGCGTCTCACAAACCCTATCTTGTGGGCCACCTTGCATCTCACAAGTCCCACAGTAGGACCCACTGTGTGGCCATTATGCATCTTACAAACCCCACCTTATAGGCCACCTTGCATCTAACAGGTCCCACACTGGGATCCACCGTGTGGCCATTATGCATCTCACAGACCTCACCTTGTGGACTACCCTGCATCTCACAGGTGCCACACTGGAACCCATTTCCGTGTAACCATTATGTATCTCACAAACCCCACCTTGTGGGCCACCCTGCATCTAATAGGTCCTACACCGAGACCCACCGTGTGGCCGTTATGCATCTCACAAACTTCACCTTGTGGGCCACCCTGCATCTAATAGGTCCCACACTGAGACCCACCGTATGGCCATCATGCATCTGACAAGCCTCACCTTGTGGGCCACCCTACATCTCAGAGACCCACCGTGGGGCCATTATGCATCTCACAAACCCTACTTAGTGGGCTACCCCACATTTCACAAGTCCTACAGTGGGACCCATCTTGTGGCCATTATACATCTCACATACCCCGCCTCGTGAGCCACCTCACCCAGTGTTGAGATGCACCTGCATCATATACCTAAGTTACGGATCTATCTAGGTCTGAAAATAGCTGTACGCGCCAGATTCACAGCGCGGATTTCACCTGCACATCACAGCGAGACCCACACAGCTCGATCGCACGACAACTTCACGTGTGTTCGGACCAGGATGTGAACGAAACAAAAGGAGTAACGGTTAGCTATCCTTTACCGTTATAAGACTGTTTCCTTTTTGCGCCAAATACAGTTACTCCTTTCCATGGATATAAACCTCCCCAAAACCCCTCTCTTAACTCAAGTAACTCCAACTAAAGATCCAAAAGCCTGGAATTCGATCATCCGATACCACGCAAAGCTGAAAAATGACCAAGCAATCCTCAAATCATTCGCTGAAATGGAAGCCTCGGGTTCTCCTGTGAATAATTCTACTCTGCCGCTCGTTCTCAAGGCCTGCGCTCGGCTGCAGGCCGTCAAACTGGGAAAAAAGATCCATTCTGATATTCAGAACACGCCATTAATCAAAGATGTCCGTGTTCAAACTGCATTTATAGATTTTTATTGTAAATGTGGGTTTTTCTATTATGCACGCCGCTTGTTCGACGAAATGACTAGAAGAGATTTGGTTTCTTGGAATGCTATGATTTCTGGCTATGTGGGGAATTCCCAGTACGAAGATGCTATAGCTCTGTTCTTCCAGATGCGAAAGGAGAATCTGGTGCCCAATTCAATTACTCTGGTGAGTCTGCTCTCTGCTTGTGCAGAGATGTTGGAGTTAAGATCAGGACAGGAGATACACTGTTATTGTTTGAGAAATGGGCTTTTTGATTTGACTGTTCATGTGGGTACTTCTCTGATCGGCTTTTATTCAAGATTCGATGTGAGGGTTTCACGTTGGGTTTTTGATTCGATGGTGCTGAAGAATCTCGTTAGTTGGAATGCGATGATTTCTGGTTATTTCAATGCAGGAGATGCCTCAGAAGCTCTGAAGCTTTTTGTACAGATGCTAGTCATTGGCATTGCTCCCTGTTCACTGACAATGCTCGTCATTGTCCAGTCATGCGCCGATTTGGGATATCTCGAAGTGGGCAAGCAAGTTCACCAATTTTCTATTAAATCTGAGCTTTCCTCTGATATTTTTATAGGGAGTGCGTTGATTGATTTGTATGCTAAGGTCAGAAGCTTAGAATCTTCAAGTGATGTATTCGAAAACATGCCTACCCAGGATGTTGCATCATGGAATGCCATGATGCATGCATATAAAGATTTTGGGTGTTATGAGAAAGTGCTTGATTTATTTAACAGAATGCAATTGGAAGACATGAGAGGGGATGTGATCACATTCGCAACCATGCTGTCAATATGTGCACAATGCAGCAGCTTGAGGCAAGGTAAGTGTTTGCATGCTTATATGATCAAAAGTGGGCCAATTATGAATGTTTCCATTGGAAATGCATTGTTGAGCATGTATGCCGATTTCAATTGCATGGAATCTGCCCAAAAGATCTTCTGTAAAATGCATAGATTAGATGTTGTATCATGCAACGTGTTGCTTGCCACACTGGTACGTAACGGATCGAAAATTCAAGCTTGGGAACTCTTTAGACAGATGCGCCAAATGGGCATTGAACCAAACTCGTTTACATTGGTTTCCATTCTTGCAGCATGCAAAAACCAAGCTTCTTTGAAAACTGGCCAATCAATCCACGGTCATGCAATAAGGCATGGGAAAGAGTTCAATTCCTCTTTGCGGACTGCTCTGACTGATATGTATATGGATTGTGGGGATGAGAAAACAGCTAGATGCCTTTTCGAGAGATCTTCTGATAGAGATTTGATATCATGGAATGCAATGATTGCATGTTACGTTCGAAGTGGCCGACCAAATGAAGCACTGCTCCTCTTCCAACAAATGCAGTCAGAAGTAAAGCCCAACTTGGTCACCATGATCAATACTCTCCCTTCAATTGCTCATCTAGCAAATCTTCCACAAGGCAGATGCATGCATGCATACATCATAAGGAACTTCCCATTGCATTTAGAGGTTGCCCCAGGAAATGCTCTTCTAACGATGTATGCGAAGTGTGGAAGCATACACGATGCTGAAAAGGTACTTCAGTGCCTACCCAGGAGAGACATTGTATCATATAACGCTATGATTGCCGGGTATGGAATGCATGGCCGTGGCAAAGATGCCCTCCGTGTCTTCTCTGAGATGCAAGAAGCTGGTTTGAGGCCAACCAGTGTGACTTTCGTATCAGTTCTTTCCGCTTGTAGCCATTCGGGTTTGGTAGAAAAGGGTCAGCAGCTTTTCCAATTGATGTCTTGGCATTATAATGTCGTGCCTGAGATTGTTCACTATGCATGCATGGTTGATCTGTTCGGTCGTGCAGGTTTGTTGGATGAAGCTAGAAATTTTATCGACTCAATGCCTATGGAACCAGATGCTAGTGTATGGAGAGCTTTGTTGGGCGCTTGCCGGAACTTTTCTAACATTGAACTAGCACAAGTGGTTTCCGAGAAGCTGATCAAACTAGAACCCATGAACATTGGGAACTACATCTTGTTATCAAACATCTACGCCGCATCTGGCAATTGGGACATTGTAAGGAAGCTGAGAATGCAGATAACGGAGCAGGGTTTGCGAAAGGCTCCAGGAAGTAGTTGGGTTGTTATTAAGACCAAGGTGCATTGTTTCGTAGCAGGGGATAGATCGCACCCACAGACGGATGAGATCTACTCGAAGCTGAGTTGCTTGATGGCCAGGGTAATGGAAGCTGGATATGTTCCTGATTTGAGCTGGGTGTTGCATGATTCGGAGGACGAGGAGAAGGATCAGAGACTCTTTAGCCATAGCGAAAGTTGGCGATTTCATTTGGGCTACTCAATGTGATCTCTGGGGTGCCGATATTGGTGACAAAAAATCTCAGGGTGTGTGGCGATTGCCACACATTTATTAAGTTGGTCACTAAGGTAGTGGGAAGAGAGATTGTTCTCAGGGATGCGAGCCGTTTCCATCACTTCGTCGACGGTAGCTGCTCATGCAAGGATTATTGGTGAGGCCCACTAGAATAAAAACCAATGTGAGTTTTAGGTTGATCATGCAAAAGCAACCACATACAGCGATTGAATTTGCTACCACTGATCAGAATTATGTGAGAAGATTGCACTGGATCACATGATAACGTGCTTCAATTCCACAAGAAGGTGGGCCATATCGGAGCATCGAAGACATCGGCTTCTTGAAATGACACAACACCACATTGCCACATTGGATGATCATGTGATTTCCATGTCATATTGACATGTATGGCTTCAACACCGCACAAGCATTTCATGAGAGGCGTCTGTGGGATGTGAGCATGCTAATGTGGTGTAGATGTATATCAGCTTGTTAGTGTGGCGTTCTTGGTATTGTTGAACTGTACCTTTCCTCTTCTTCTTCTTCTTCATCTTCTTTTTCCCATTAAAAAAGTGAATTTTGACCTTTCCCTTATTTTTATTTTTAGCACATCCTGAATTTTAATGTCTCTCTCAATCCGAATTCCTTCTAGAAAATACTGAATCGGTATGTTCTGAGTGAGAAGGGAGGAAAAAAGATTGAACTGAAAGTCTTTCATCGAGATATCTATTTTTCTAGAGAGACTGATAAAATATCTGGGCAGCCTTTCTAACCGTTGATCGGGCAATCCACGCACATCTTGGATTAGTTTGTTGATTTCATTCCTCCAAATGCCTATATCTTTGCGCATGTGGGCCCACTTGATTGACAAATAGATTAGGAAAATTCAAATCGGAAATAGGAATTTTATCAACAAACCTCTATTTATAGCTGGTTTTCCGTACCTTACGTGTGCAAATACACCGGTGTCATTTCCTGCCGCACATGTGTTCTTATTATTAAAATCACAGAACTGGAATGACTCAACCCATTATTAAAATGGGACGCGGATTGCGTCCTATCCCACCCGTCTCTAGCCACGAATTATGTATCTGTTTGTTCACGCGGTCCATCCCTTTTTTAGTATCATTTTAAGGTATTGGCCCAAAAATAAGCAGAACCCATGCTAAAGTGGACCACACTACATATGATTCTTGTATTTAATGCTTTGTGCATTTAATGCAGCCAAAGTTTTTTAAAAATTTTTTTTTTTGTGTGGTCCACTTGAGCATTACATCTGCCCCACTTGTGGGCTCATATCTTAAAATAATATGAGAAAAGGATAAACCTTTAGGAAAAGGGATAGACAATGTGGATAAACAAATACGATCCCCACATATCTGTCCGTTCGTGGTTAGAGATCGAGAGACCAGGACGCAATCCGCATCCCACTGGGACCTAACTTGAGACGGATGCTCCTACAGGGGCTCTGTAGGGCTCACCGTCATGCATATGTTTTATCCACGCCCTTCATCTATCTTGCCAGATCATTTTAGCTCAATAACTCTTAAAGAAGGCATATTGAAGGGTTAAGTCAACCACACCACAGGAAGCAATGGTGACAATGACCCCCACTGTTGAAATCTTCCTACGGCTCACCATGATGTTTATTTGCCATCCAAACTGTTCATAAGGTCATATGGATCTCGATGAAGGGAAATTATAAATATTAGCTTGATATAAAACTTATGTGGCTTCCAATCAATTTTTGGACAGTACACGTTTAATCTCCACTGCTTCCTATAGTGTAGTCCTCTTGAGCCTTCGATTTGCCTCCTTTTGTAGCTCATGCCCTAAAATAATTAGTCAAAATGAATAAACTGCGTGGATACAATACATACATTACAGTGGCCCTCCTAAGGTAGTACGGATGCCCATTTATCCATGCCGTCCATCTCTTGTTTAAGAATATTTTAAGTTAATAGCCCAAGAATAAGGCAGATCCAATGCTCAAGTGTATCACACCAAATGATAAACTTAGGTCGTATTAAATGCAATAGTCATGGGTGGTTCACTTCATCATTGGATTCGCCTTAATTTTGAACGTGTATCTTAAAATAATATGAGAAAAGAAATGGCCATGTGGATAAGCAGATACATCACGGTGCCCCACATGCAGGACTACACTTTTTTTTTTTTCCTTTTTTTTTTTCAATAATTTTGGACCTGATTCATCAAAAGATAAAACCAACAAAACCCCCCAAAACAAAGTTGCTGAACGTGACTGTATAACATTTT
Organism: Magnolia kwangsiensis; assembly: GCA_037074715.1. Taxonomy (NCBI): domain Eukaryota; kingdom Viridiplantae; phylum Streptophyta; class Magnoliopsida; order Magnoliales; family Magnoliaceae; genus Magnolia; species Magnolia kwangsiensis. The sequence goes on from CM073581.1 coordinate 108,966,178, forward strand.
TTAGTTTTCATGTGTGTGTTGTTGAATGGTTGGATCACAGTATGTATTTTATATAAATATTTATATGCTAGGCCAAAATGTGGGGTGCAGAGAAACGAGCCCCATCAACCCATGGTACGACCTCCATACACCAAATCAATCCTCCTTTCCACCAACTCATTTCCCAACTGAATAGCAACTTCTTGGTAGCTGTTTTTCTTGCCTGGGCTGCTTCCACAGAAGACACAAATCTTCTTGAATTTGGATTTCCTCGGTTCCATGATTTCCAAAGAATCTCTTACCTTTCTCTATATATCCAACTTTCCTTCAACTAATCTATATATCCATAGGAGTACACTTAGCTGACTCTGAGCTACGCATCGGATGAATTGTCAGTCCATGGGAATGATTGAGGTTTTGAATGCTGGTGTTGGTGTTGGTGTTGAATGCTACCACTTTAACATGCCTTTGATTTTTTTATGTTATCATCACAAGTTTATTCAGCTTATTTAAACAATATTAGAATCACCTTAACTTTGGCAATGTACACATTCATCTTTCTTTTCTTTTTTTGGAACTATTCAACCTTATGAAGTTGATTTCATGGTCCATGTTTTGTCTTCCTTTTTCTCTATCCAGGGTCCATGTACATCAGAGTAGATTTCTACAAGTTGTGTGGAGTGTCCATTATTCAAAGGTGAGCTTTTATACAAGTATTGAATTCGGATTCTTAGCATAAAAAACCAAGTGAGTATTTTGAGATAAATATGAGACTTTCACTACCTATTCTAATATAAAATGAAAATTGGAATTCATTTTTAAATTGTAGATGGATATTTTGTGTATTTCTTTTGCTCCATTTTTTATACAACTCATACAGTTATACCAATTTGCAGGAGGGGTTGTGGTACCACAATGCAGAATCAAATTACTTGATGCTCAACTATTGGATTCCTGACGTTGTTCATACTCTCTGTCATGTCCCGAAATTCGAGTATAGAGCGTGCACCCTCAAATCCGAGTTTCGGCTTATGACACGTACACTAAGTATACTAATTTCATTCAATTATATAATTATTCATCTACTTAGTATCTCTACCGTAGATCTATATTCCATTCATACTCAACAACATCTCAAAAAATAAGAAACAATCATTTATTCAAATAATCAATCATAAACATAATTAAGGACCCTCTCATTCGGAGTCTTATGAGTGAAATAAGTATGTCCAACAGCTTAAAAAATTGATTCACAATCTAAGAAAACTAAATATAATTAAAGTAAAAATATCATGATTAGTCTAAGGCAACAACTTCTTCCTCTGTCAAGTAGAGTCACGTGTCCCTTAAGTCCTTTCTAGCTCGACCATGTATTCCTTTTCTTGAGCCACCAATCACCCTCACTCACATCTGTACGGTTTTTCCATCAATAAAAAGGATAAGCTGATCAGGCCTAATGAGAATTTCCGACATGGTTCTTTACATCAAATTATAATAGATGTCAATAATCATACACAATATAAATTTAAAAAGAAATGCAAATACAATGCATCAAGTGGGAATCCGTCCACCTACTTGAGTTGAAAATTCGTCAACCCGCATTTGTCCCTTGACAGGCTTTTACTATCTGGTAGGCATAGGCAAGGCCCGCATCTACTCCTTGAGTAGGCTTCCACTAGTATAGTGGGCTTCTGGTAACGATTCTACCAGGATATACCATCCAGGGAGGTCCCCCAGGAATCCATCACATGTTGTGCATGCAATTGATAGATGCACCAAGTAATTACGAATCATGTATGACATAGATTATTTCAATTATCACATTTGAATTAACATAGTCTAACACATTAATTAAATCATATCATTATTAATATAGGAATTATAAAGTCCTTTAAATCAACTAAAAGTATATATCAATTAAATCATGACAATTAAATCATATCAACTAAATCATGGCAATTAAATCAGGATAATAATACAACACATCAAACAATCCATTTATTTTAACTTGATGGATGAGAAATACATTAGGATCACTCATCTGTTTAATGTTATTGCATCTAGATCGTATCAGAACTATTTGCACTTCAAATTACTTCATCATCGATTCAACTCACCTCAGACTCTATCAACTAACTCCTTGAACATGTTTAACATCAGTAAGGCTTAACCCATGACTTTAACGGCAGTGTACTGAGTCACCCTAGTCTATCTCAAGTAAACCGATGCAACTTAATACAAGTTGTTGCACTATTGCACATAAGCGCTAATGATGGAAGAAATCCATGTTCAGATTCCAGACACCCTAGATCACAACTCAACTCGGTTGGGTCAACTCAGTGATATACATAATATTGTCTCTTAAATCTTATGATTTTTTGCATCATCTCATTTTACACGGGGAAGATCTTTTATGTAGTCTTTAAACTCTTGTAAGACTTTTGGATAAACCCAAGCGTAATCTTCGTTTCAAATGTCTAATTGTGGATTGGGAAAAAAGTAGGATGATAGATGGGGTCTATAAAAGGGCTTGTTAAGGGATCCACACCATTCATCAGTTCTTCAGGTTACGCATGAATAAGATCGAAAAATGAGATAATTTTTAGGCTTTGGATGAACCATACAATGTTAGTTTGGGCAGGGAATACCTAATGTTAAAAACTTCATTCAAGCCTTGATTTGATGAATGGCTTAGATCTACAAGTAGGCCCCTCATGATTAACGGTTCACACCATAACACCCCATTTTTTAACAGTGGGTTCCACCATATCCTTTGGTGTAGCCCACTTGAACTTTGGATCAGCCTCATTTTTGGACTAATGCCCTAACTTGATCTGGAAAAATAAATGGACGGAGTGAATTTTTCATAAACATCATGGGGCCCACCTTGTTTTTTTAATATATATATATATATATATATATATATATATATATATATATAAAATAAAAAATAAATGGACTAATGACCATTGTTATTTTAATACGGTGCTTTGCCTAGGGTCATTCCCGAAAGGATCGGCATGGGTGCTTTGCCCTGAGCGATTTTCTAAAATGATCAACACACACGGATGCTCTGCCTTGGGTATTTATCGTAAAAGTTTATTCACCAGGTACTCTATCGAGGGTCATTTTCCAAAAGGATCAAAACCGGTGCTCTGCCGAGGGTTATTCCCTAAAAGGATCAACACACACGGGTGCTTTACCCTAGATTGAACCAAAAAGGATTTTTTATGACTTGTTATTCTTGTCATGTAAAATGTCGATTCAATACTCGTAATTAATTCTATTTATTTTATTGAGTTGTATTGGTGTTAAAATAGAATTTTCAATTTTGAAAATGATGTGACCCTACAAGCCATCACGCTCACACCCTTGTAGATTGTTTTGTAGGGTCTGTATATGAAGAGTTAATTGGACTTTTCTTTTTGTTTATTTAGAAATTTCTTAAAATTTAATGTATGTTGTTATTATTTATTTTTTAATGTCAATGTAACTAAAGATTCAAGGATTGATTAGTGGACAATATTTAACGACAATGATTAGTATCCTTTTAGTTGCTCTAATTGCCTTGGAAATACATGGAAATAATGTGGGTTGTATCGTATATTTTATTTAAAGTCGACTCACAGTCCTGAAATTCGAGTTTGGGCCTGCAACTCGGGTTCCGAATTTTGGGGTGTGGCACACACGAGATGGGTCTCGACAACAGTCCTGATCGAAGAAGGAAGATAAATACGAAAAGCTTCCCAATTTTGGCACGTCAGTCTAGATGTTGGTATTTTATTATATTTTATAATTTTTCTTTTCTTTTATTAATTTAATGTGGGTGCCACTGAGACGTATACCAACAATCCCACTTAACCATTCATTTCGTTAGATTATATTAGGACATAAATCCAAGATTGAGAAAAATCTACTGCTTAGGTGGACTGCATGATTTGATGATCTCCAGCGGTCAGGATTCAATTCTTCCAAGTCCGGCACTAAGTTCTTGTTCCACCAATGAGAAAACACACGTAGAAACTACCTCAGTAGTATTTCTATTTAATTGGACTCCGCGGATGATAGAAAACCTCCCATATGGATGGTTGAGATTTGAGGGAGGATTCTGTCTTCGATCATGCATGAGATCCCATATTTGACTGGGAAATAAAGAGAAAAATGGAAACGTGAGTTTACCTTTTGAATCACCTGTTCACGCGGATGCAGCTTACTGTCAGTTCTTAAAGGTTCCACTTTGTTATACATTTCCAAAATCACTTCCGTTCATTAGTTTTATCAGGTCATGTTGGCCCATGGGACCAGATATGGAGTAGATCAGAGTCTTAACTGGGCTACATACCATATGGCGTAGAATGCATTTTCCATTTTTTTTAAACAACCAAAGTCTCTGTACGTAGAGATGTGTTAGAGAATGACTGTCTCACTTCCTTCCTTCAGGTAAAACTTCAATCTTGCATTTCTTTTAGTTGGACCGTCCGAATAAAGTGAAATTTTAGCACGGTATGTCATTTTGCGTACTCTATCATCCGACTAAGTTTGAGCCTTGATCTCATGATGTCACATCCCAAACTCAGAAAACGGGCTCACAAAATTTTTGATAACCAACTCCGGCGCCGACAGCCTCCGTAGTGTCTCATTCTCGGATCCCGGCACTCACATGCCTGATTCCGATCTTGAGATCTTACAAAGAGAATTTTCAATATGATTTTTTTCTTGTAATAGATCATAACTACAAGCATAACCAAGTCACAAAACAACATCACCACATATCCACTATATCAAAAACTATAAATACAATGCGGAAAGGGAAATACAGGGTAATCAAAAATTCCAAAATGATCTGATGTGCGCTCCTGACTTAGCGCTGCTACGATCCAAGGTCACCTGCATGCAACGATCGTGCATAAGCTTACAAAAGCTTAGAGGGTGGTGTAAGTGTATGCGCAAGGCAAGCGTCAAGTGTATAATATCAGAGTAACGCGAAAATATGCGGTAAGTCCATGAATACTATCAGCTGTACCAAAGCTATGTGATGCAAGGCATGAATGCTATCGGCCATATCAAGGCCATGCGATGTGAGGCCTATGTAGCCAAATGTCATATGCGAGATGCAAAGCAAGCATGCCAGTACCCATCAAGTACATATATCAGTACAGTTCCTCTCTGGGATATCATTAAGGTCTAGTATATTCCACACTGACTGGAGCCTCCCTATCCGTACAACCCAGCAAACAGAAAAAACCTCACTATCTGCCTAACCAGTAGTCTTCCAATACCTACCCAGCTCGTTGATAGCAAACTTATTTGCGAGCTGGTCAAACTCAGCCTAGCGTATAGCCCCCTCACTCGGGCGGATAAGGTCACAGCCCCTTTCAATCGATCACAACACAGTGGGAGATGCGGCCTACTAGTATTTGGCACTCGGGCGCTTATGTATTCATTCGGTTTATACGTTGGAGCAGCTCCTGGTACCAAAAAGGTTCTGAAATTTTCATTCAAGGACATCCTAAGTGCCCACAGTGCTAGAACCAAGTATTTTCAGTATCCGATATAGCCATCCACGATATACCTGTGGAGCCATGATCCTGATGTCATTAGGGTGTACAATAATCAAGTCGCACATATGCAAGATACATGAGTCAAACCGTCAAATCATACAACAATTCTGCGCGTACCACGCGCTCATGTGGGGAACTCCATCTCATAAGGAGTCCCGTAAATGTCTCAGCCCAACTGCTTATGCTATGATCAAACATTTCTCATATCATGCATACATATGATGCGTATGGAAATGAATCATGGAACTATACTAAGCATGTTATAAAGTGATGAACTGTTCTTGCAATGAAGATGGGCTTAGATGGCTTACACACAACAAGTACGGGCCTATCAATGAGCCCTAGGGAGAGTTATAATGCGGATATTTAACCAACATTATTCTTACAATGTGGATGTTAAACCATCATTGTTCCCAAGGCACGGCCTGTCATAAGCATCATTATATATACCACGAATCACACATTGCAATGGACCTATATACATCTCTTTGGGCCTCGAACTATGGGCCTTGAATACATCACAATGGGCCCTCATATGGTAAGTGAGCCACATCACATGAGCCATATGTATATCAAATGGGCTACACCAATGGGCCCTATGTATATCAAATGGGCCACACCCAAATATAAGTGGTGATGATGATTTTCACCATTAAAATTTCCAAGGCCTACCATAATATATATTTCCCATCTAATTTGATCATAAGGTCACATTGACTTGAAAGGGGTTTTAATGGTGGACGTTCAAACCCACTGTTTTCTATAGTGTGGTCTACCTAATCCTAGATCTGTCTTAATTTTAATCTCAAGCCTTAAAATTATCTGTCGGAATGGTTGCACGGTTTGGGATGCAACACATGCATCATGGTGGGGTCCACACACATGGCCCACAATCTAAATGGACGGTGTGCATTTACACCGCACATGCATCAAGTGCTGCTGCTGCAAGTGCAGTAACATCTGGTAGCGGCTGCTGCTTAAAAACGGCAGGGATGGGTCCCACGTAGGGCTCATCATGATATTTGTTTTCCATCTGACTTTGTTGATAAGGTCACATAGACCCAGTTAAAAATAAAATAAAATAAATTTCAATTGATCCAAAACTGTTGTAACTGCAAAATGGGCAGCCGTTTAATCCTACCATTTCCTGTGATGTGGGCCACTTGAGTTCCTGCTATTTTTGACACATCATGGTGGGGCTCATGGCTGGGACCGTGGGTCCTGCTGTCCGTCTGCCTACACGCTGCAGGCGTTGCTTGCGTGCCTCTGGCAGCAGCAACATCTGCTACTTATGTTATTTTTTTGTTGAAATTTAATTTTTTCACGGTTTTTCATGCGTGGAGCCTGCATCGGAAGAATCCGCTCCAGCCATTGCACTCTACGGCTCAAGACAAATTAAACAAGCCTCATATTCGACGTGTTTCGGCGTGTAAAAAAATTAAAGTGAATTTAAATGGTAAAATTCACTATTTTCAAAGGTATGACCTGCCAGAAAATTGGATCAGCTTCATTTTTCAGCTTAACACCTAAAATGGACTGGAGAATGGAATGAACGGTGTGGATTAAATCCATACATCGAGGTGGAGCCTACATAAGTGGCCCGCGCCCGTGGAACCAAGCTAATATTTGTGTTTTTCAAATAACGTCCAGCGTTCAGGGACACTGGACGGTTTGGGCATTCCAAGTGTAAAGGTGGGCTTGCTCAGCTGGGCCACCAAATGATGGATGGTGTGGATACAACACATATAAAGTGGGCCCCACCTATAGATAACTTGAATAAAATACATGCCTCATGGTGGGGTCCATCCAGGTGGGCCACATGGCCACATCATCACATACAATAGGAAAAAAAATGAAAGAGATAGGGAGAGAGAGAGAGAAAGAGGGACACGTGTGATGGAGCGCTTCGCTACTATGAGCCCTCCCTTATATTCAATCATACATCAAGTGGGTCTCAATACATGTGGGCCTACCTAATCAAAGATCAACGGTAAAGATTCCTTCTCCACCTAAAATGGACGGTCTAGATGACCTCTTTTTTACAAGAAAAAATAAACATCATGATGGGGTCCATGGAGAATGGCCCCATCATGGAATGATCATTTAGAATCTAGGTAGGCTATCGGCCACACCTAGGGTCTAAAGGGAGATCCATACCATCAATCGGTAGGCCTCACTTGACCCATCATCAAAACATGAAAAATCTATCCTATAAAGCACCCACCATTTCATCTTCTTGGTCCGTTGAAAAGTCGATCTCCTTGTGATGAGAAATGAATGGTTAGGATGAAGGTTTTTGGGGTAGGAAATGGGCCACAACATCTCACTTTCTCTCTTGGAAAACCATGGACGTGCACCTCTTTTTCCTTGTTTGGAAAATGTGAAGAGAAAGAGAGAGAGAGTGATGGGTGATGGATGTGAGGTGAGTGATGGGTGAGGTGAGAGACTTGTTGACTTTTGGAGTTTGCTTGACTTGTGGAGAAAGAAAGCATGAGCTGCTCTTGTACTTGACATAAGGTGATTGATTGATTGATTTGAGTGATTGACTGATGGGACATATTGTAGAGATTCTATTGAGATTGCAAACGTGCGGTGTTTTCTCGAATTGAACGTGGGTCTACATCTCTTTGCTAAGGTATCGGATTAGTACGCGAGTCGCGGCGTTGGAATTGTGGCGACGGTGTGGTCGCAATGGTACAAATCTCGAATTAAGCCGTCTCAAATCTACGGGATATGATTTAGGGTCACGCGCAAACGTTGATTATACGTCACGAATTGCTGAACTTCGACGGGAAGGATCACGAGAATCGATGGAACAGTTCGGACTAGGATAAGAGTCTTACACATGAGCATGACCATGATGAATTTTTAATGGCTTACATCTACCCGTAATTCAAAACAACGTTTATCGACATCCTATGTAAAAATTAACCGGTAGTTTTGATGTATACTTTATGATCTCTCTAATGAATGATTTATTTAAACATTTGGATGGCCCAGTTGGCAGATTTGTGAGCCAGGTGGCTTTACTAATGAATAGTTTAGATTGATGGCTGTCAAAGTTTAGATGGTTAAAATTTAAAAATGGTGGATGGATGGTGTAGTTTGGTTAGCTGACAGTTTGATGTGTGGTTAGGACTTTGGGATGGTTAGTGTTGGAAGATTGTCTTTGAGCATATAAATGGGTCCACCTATTGGACGGTCCGGATAATGGGTATTTTAGATCCATCACAAAAACATGGTAGTTTAGATTCACCATAAAATCTGGCACCTAGAAAGCAAGAAAGAATTTTAGATAGTATAGGCTTTAAAATAAGCGTGTGTGGCAATGCATCTAAATAGGGATTGTGTTTTATTTAAATTTAAATTTCTTTTATCATTATTTTATTAGTTTTATTTTTATACAAAGAGGACGTAATTCACTCGAAAAGTGATAGTGTCCAAAGACTTTGAACTCCTAATATATTTTTGAATTTTAGATCGTTGATAATTATAGATTGAACCGTTTGATTTGGGCGAAACTTGACATCCTACTTCAGCTTGTCATGCTCTATCTAATGAGCTCAATATTGAACCATGATATTTAATGACAACTAAAATGTATTTTAACGGATCTCACTTAGCCATGGTCGTTAACGAAGTGTGTAAGTCCTATGTATAAATTAAACTAATGGATCTATGAGTTTTAAATTTAAAAGTTTACTTTGGTAATTAGGTGAGCTAGTTGACGAATGCAAGTGTGATGTGCGGCTGAATGATTCGATACCATTGAAATAATCAAATGATTAGTAATCTAATCTATATAAAAAGTGGTGCACGGCCAGTTTTTTTTTTTTTTTTTTTCTGAACGCGCACGTAAAAATGTGGATTTCAAGATGGATTTCCACATATATGCCTAAGCTAATGTAAGTGTACATATTTGGGTGCATACGTACACTACCCAAAGCCACGGGTCGTTACACTCTCCCTATAAATGCCACACACAGAGTGGGAATAGGTGCTTTTCTGATGAATGACAAAGGAGAGGGTAACATGTTTATGTTACCACGACCATAAATAATTTTGTCCACCTTGAAACTTAAACTGAGTACAAAGTAGGCATTTGAATCTTTGCTTCTTGTGTATCAATTAACCTTCTTTCCTTTTCCTTTTCTTTTTATCCTGCTATGGGTTAAGTAGAATATTTTCTTGTTTCTTGTGTATCAATCAAGGTCTTTTTTTCTTTGATAAATTTTGATGCGTTTCGCATGAAAATTTCAGCTATGTCGATGACTCAAGTTGCTTGCTGAAATTTGTGTTGGTACTGGATGTGATGCACTCTCTACTAAATATTTGTGAGGCGGAATGGCTTGTCAATTGCAAATTGAGAGAGAAAATTTGGGAAACATGAACCCACCTATTTAAAAAATATTAGATGAAGTTGTCTAACACATCCAACTCTTTCCAATACTGGGGCCCACATGCTGATTGGACCAAATTTTATTTTTGGGAAACTTGTAAAAGGTCGGACCAACTTGATGGATGGATTAGATCTTGCTTGTATGTGCCGTGTTGGTGCATGTGTGCGGTGTACACGAGTTGTATTGCACATGTTCATGCACTTAGCTATAGCGAAGCTTTGTTCTTGATGTAAAGTTGTTTGTTCAAATTGGAAGGACACGAGCTTTATTGCACATGTAGGTGATTCATTTGTTTTCCAGTATGTGGTTGTTGGATTTGTTGTTAGATGGTTAGATGTTAATAAAGGATTTAATTTTATGGTAGGATGATTATGCGGTGCCCGATGACAATGAATATGAGAAGAAGATGAAGAAAGAAACTATATCGTTTTTCTTTTTAGAAACGTAAGTTAGAGTCTTTCTAAATTGGTTTAAACTCCTGTTTCTTTCAGTTTTTATTTATATATCTATTTTTAAAATTCAGATACAGGACCATTATTATAATTTTTATAAGGAATGTTCTGCTAAGAGACCATTAGTTTATATATATATATATATATATATATATATATATATATATATATATATATATATATATATATATATATATAAAAACTAATGGTCTCTTAGCAGTACATTCCTTATAAAAATTATATATATATAAAATGTAGTACCTACGGCTATTAATCGTAGCCCGTTATATACAAACCGTAGCTATTTCTAACTTTAGACTATTGCTACAACTCTCATTCTACTTTTAGCTACAAATATAATCCGTAGGTGTATGCACTTTTTAGTTACGAGTAATATAGTCAGACATATGGCTACGGTCGTGCTACGAAAGATAACCATAGCCATAGTTATTTAGCTACGGTTTTTATCCGTAGTATTTACCTCTTTTCTAGTAGTGCAGATTAACTGAGTTCATAGAGTGGCGTATTTGCAATTAACGGAATTGATGATTTGATTATGATCACCATAAATCATCGATTCTTAGATTAAAAGGATACTGAGTCAGTTTAATTTATTAATTAAAATCCGACCCTTTATTAATTAAGATTTGACCCTTACTTGTCTCGGTTTCAAGTAATCTTTATTTAGTTATGGTAATCTTGATTAGTTAATGATAGGTCGGCTAAATTTAAAATCTATATGAATAAATCACGAACTTAAGTCCAATGTTTAAGTAAATAGATAAATTCATTAGTTTCTTACAATTGATTAATTGGATTTAGATAAATATTTATTGGTATCACTCACATATAAGCTCACCTTTAACATTAAGGGTCACTTACTGATAACGTGAGCTAACTATTTCATAAAATTTTAAAGATTTTTAAAAATTCAAAATAGTAAAAATCCGAACATTATATGTCATCGTACGAAATCCACCCGTCTATCTGCCTTTTATGGGTCATGTTAAGACATCAGCCCAAAAAAAAGGCTGATCCAAAACTGGAATTAGCCACATGAAAGGAAACATGGGATATGAAGATGAATACGGTTGAAACCCTCTTGGGGTCCACCCTGATGTTTATATGCCATCGAAACCGTTCATAAGGTCATTCTCATTGACATAAAATGAAGACGTGAAAATATTCGTAAGATCCAAAGCTTCTCCAGTTACACGAATGTTTCTTGGTGTTCAATCCCCAAATTTCTTTTTATCGTGTGGCCTGTTTGAACTTCATTCCTGCCTCAGTTTTGATTTTATGTCCTAACATGATCCGGAAAAACAGATGGATGGGGTGGATTTTTAACAAACATCACGTTTAGCCCCATCTATCTTCCGACATCAGAACTTGCTGGGGTTGGTTACCAACCACGAACAGGTAAAGGATATAAAACTCTCCGTTGACGAGAAAAACTTTGGTACTCTGGCAGAGTGTGATCAATGAAACGCAGGCACATGGAATTTACTTACGTAGAATGCAGGTAATTCGAGTTAAACAGTCTAATCGATGGGTCATACTTAGATTCGTCATGGCCCAAAATTACACTTATTTACTTAAAAATTATACTTATTTAGTTACCTGACGATCTGATTGATGGAAAAATTATACTTATTTAGTTACTTGACTATCTGATTGATGGATTTAGTTACCTGATTATCTGATTGATGGACAATTATTGGACGGTCAAAATGAGAAATATTTATATATTAAATATACAATTCTGAGTGCCTGTGTATCAAGGGCCGTTGCAGCCAGAGTATCAAATTACTCCCAAAACCAACATGGTATATTAATGGGGGCATCTGAATCCATATCTTGGTAATCAAAGGCAACTTTACCATCGTTAATGCTCCTCGTAAATGGGCCCCACTCCCACTAGGAGGCAGAACATGGCGGGCCACAGCAAATGGTGGTGCGAGTCCATCGACATCTTTTCAAGTGGCCACATGAAATCTTTAAATAGAGAGGAGGGGATGATCTATCCTTTGAACTATTGATTTGGGTGAGAGTGGGAAGTTGAGTTGGGTCACTTGCAACTAAAACACTCTTCTCATATTGTGATTTGTGAGCCAGCCAAACACGTCAGGAGCCAAGCGCTGTTGGGAAAAAAAGGTATGCATTTACACCTTCTCTCTTTCTTTTGATTGGGTTTCTTTGAATTTGGATTTGCAGAGAAACCCAGTAGATTTTTATTTGTAAATTTCATTTTTAAGCATTATTGAAGCAGAGATTTGTATGGGAACCCAAAAGTCTCTCATTGGGGTTTACAACAATGGGGTAGACTCATCTTCCTCGATCTGGAATTTCATGCACTGCTATCCAGACCGTCCAGATTGTGGGAAACGCTTTGGATGAGCCATATCTCTGAAATTATGATAATCAATAAATCCTAACCTGGCAATTTGTGGCCGTGAAATGGATGGTTAAAATTGCAATAGTGAGTGCTCCAACTCATACTCAAGCAGCTTATGGTGCTTGATACGTAGGATTAAACCGACCAAATTGTGGAACCCACTGTCGCCGAGAAACAATCTCAAATTCCAGTTGTTTGAACGACCCTAAGCGCTGATTCGTAGCTATTTCTATTTTTAACCGTCCAAAAATTGTCCACCAATCTAATAGTAAGATAATCACTCAAAGATGGCCTTCGTGTCATGATGCATCTAAACTAGCGATCCTAATTTGGACGGTTGATTTGAGTTACTTATATGCCTTGCACGCAATTTTAAGTGATTTTTAAGGGCTTGTGTATCATCCATCACACTCTATCATAGTATCAAAGTTTTTTTTTTCTCTTTCATGACGCTACCTACACAATTGGGTCAGTAATTTGGACGGTCTAGATTGCCACCTTTAGCATGTTGAATGGTGAGGAATCACTGCTATTTTAAAAGACCCACAGACTTCCAAGAGACAACACGACATCGTGCATTTACGTGATTCTCGTTTAAGGCCGTTGCGTGTCAATTACGTGTCAAAAGCAGATTCCTTCTATGTAGAGTATTTTACAATACTCTCTCTTATGCATTATTTAATACATGATTCGCACCTTTGTACAGTAAACCTTCGGTTTCATTTGTGGTAAGTAGGCCACGGTTCAGTAATCTAGAGCATTAGTCTGATGATTATAGTCATAGATTGAAAATTTCTCAAAATTTTAGTTGATATGTTAACCATTCGATTAGTGGCCTACGCATTTGGATGGTTTGAAAAGAAATAAAAGAAAACTAGTGATTTTGGTCTCTGGAATCTTCCAATATGATTTTTTTTTATTTTTTATTTTTAAGGAATTGTTCATCGACGTTCGGAATCAATCTGCCACCAATGGTCTGGATTACTGGACTGTGATTCTTACTTTTCAGATTGTCAGAATTGAAATGAAACGTGTCATGTTTCCAATCGCCAATTTTCTGAACTTTCTAGGATACCGCTTTATCTCCTGCGGGTATAACTTTTTGTAGATAAATCGAACCATTCAAAAAGTGGGCCGTATCAAAGAGATTCCCTGGAAAGAAAATCATGGTGGCCCACTCATCAGGCGGTCCACAGTATTGAAATCCACGGACAACGGATGGTCTGACTCAATGTGAGGAACGCGAATTGCCTTCGCAGGTAGTTTCTTACGTTGGTGAGAAATCTACCCGTGTATCCCTTTTCCAGCTCATCTTAAGGACATGAGACAGAAAATTGAAGCAGATCCAAATCTTAGAAAGCCACACGAGAGAGAAAGAAATGGCTAGGATTGAAACCTTCTTGGTTCACCTTGATGTTATATGCGTTCAGAATCGTTTATAGTGCCATTCTCACTTAGATTATCTTGAAACATAAAAGAACAACCTAATTTATATTATTTACACTTAACATAATTGACATTGTTAAATAAGAAGCCACCATGTGTTGACACTACAATAAATCAATAATTTCAATCTTGCAATTTACCAACAGTGATTCCGACCGTATCTATACACAAGTATGAGATAGAAAGAAAAAAACACCACTCGAAGATGTGTGACTGACGCATGCATGAAACATGTAACCCTAATATGTTTCCCAAGTCAAACCAATGGTTGATTCTTTGCAATCCATAATTCTTCGCAATCTAATATACGCATGACAAAGTTGTCTTCCCAATCAATGTTGTTAAGGAAAATGCCCAAAGTATGATTGATATTGTTGTGTGGATGCCATGGATTTCGCTCAGTCAAGTAGGGTTAATTTTGTCGGTTGGACCAACTGGATATTAGTTCGACCTACAAAGTGCAAGTTTTCTCAAGAGTGGAGCATGTTCTATCGGTTTGAGTTGGTCCAACTGATGGTGACCGCCGGTCCGATCAACGGACACCAATTTGTTACATGGTTTTGCACAAATCAAGGTATTTAAGGTTTAATATGATAAGGGCCTGAAAATTATGACTGTTTTCTCTCATAAGGTTAGTGTTTTACTGCTTGAGAGGTTTTCTACACTTGTAAGGCTTGTGAAAGTATTTTCTTAAGGGACAAAGGTTTTTTCTAGGTACACATTATAAGGGGAGATCAGGTTGCTTATATAATCGAAGAATGTGAGTGGTGTAACTCTAAGATTTTGATTATAGTGGAGATTTTTGTCGCTGTGTCGTGGTTTTTTCTTCCAAGAGTTTTTCACATAAAAAATTGTGTATTTGTGTTTTGCTTTGATTAGTTGTTTTTATTTGATTTTTCTATATTTGTTGAACATGCTTCTGTAAAGCGTATGGTTGACTGTGATATTAGATTCGAATTTTTAAAATCTGAAGTTAATTCGAGTTTGTTGTAGCTTGTAATTTCAACAAATATTTTTTTGAAGGCAACAAACATCAAAATTAGAATAAATCAAATTACGATGGCAACATACAACAATGAATCTAGTTCCCACTAGGACACGACCGTCACATGATTAAAGACAATCATCGCCTCTCAAAAGCCTAATAAAGTAGCATACGAAGATGAGTTCGAGGCCTTTGCTAAACACATTCAATTTCTCTATAGCATAATGAGATGCTCCACTTTTGCTCACATTGCAACAAGTCCGAAGTCTTTAGTTTAGTTTAAATTTGTTAATATCCTGTCATCATTGCAGTCTGCTCGTAAGTTAAACATTTATGATAACTATCGTCTAGTTAAACATTTACAATCACTATTGTCGAATCCTTGATCACCAAGTTCTTATTTGGCACATTGATCCTACTGACTTCATACCATGATCATCTTACAACCGTCTGGCATTTCTTTCACGACTATTTTAGTGACACAAGCAGTCATAGGTATTTGTTTTCTTTTTTGCTTTATCTTTGTTTTTGCTGATAGGACTATTTTTACTCCCAAATTAATAAAATTGGCAATCAACCTTATTTTTTATCTATTATTAAATCATTGAAAAACTTGATCCAGGATTATCATTGAAAGAAAACTCCTTAGCGCAAGGAAAAAATATCACATTATAAAGTGCTAACTCTCTTTTTTATAAGCTGGTCACTTTTTATACCACATGGCTGCTATAACAATTGGTGATTGAATGGTCAAATCAACCTTCATAAGTTGAACATTCAATCAATTCGAGTAGCACTCGCTGGATTGAACAACAATAAGTGTAAAACTTTTGTGGCCATATAAATATTTCAAAGGTGCATGCATGGCTGTTGAATCCTCACTGTTTCCTCACATATGGTTGACTTGAGTTTTGGATCTGCTCACTTTTTAATTTTTATATCATGCCCCCACAAGAAGAAAAGTGGGAAAAGAAATACCTACGGTCAAAACCTTTGTGGGTCTACCTAAATGTTTATCTGCCATCCAAAACCTTTATAAGATCATTCCCACGGGTAAAAACTTAAAACACAAAAAACTTAGCTTGACTTAAAAATTTCATGACTATGCAGATGTTTCAATGATAGTCATTCAATCCCACTGTTGCTTCTCTTGTGGCTCACTTGAGTTACACATCTGTTATACTTTTTTCATCTCATGTCTTAAAAGAAGGTGGAAAAACAGTTAAGACGGTTTAGGTTCAGAGGAACTTCTTCCTAAAGGCTTTGAGAGGCCATCCCATTCAAACGTAAGGGTGCTGCCCATCTAACGAGTGAGTTGGTCCGATTTTCTCCTCGAGTGATCTTCATGGTGGGGTCCTTCTTTTGCACGGCTCAAATGTGTCACGCAACTGACGTGATGGCCTAGATGAAAACGACTTGCGAAAAAGGTTCAGAACAATCGCGTCACTGAAAGCCTCTTTCTGGAATGTTACATTGAAAATTTCTGGACCAAGAAAAAATGGGTGGCTCGGGTCCAAAGTAAATGAATGGTATATATGGAGGTGATAGGAAGGTTCCTGCACCTTAGGCTTTGTACAGTGTACTTGGGTTTGAAGTTCTGAGACTCGACTTGCGATCCTTAGTCCGGTAATCCAGGCCATTGGACTGTTTTCCATCTCCCTGGATGTATCATTTCTTAAAATTGTAATCAGTTGAAAATTTCTAGCCTTTTTATTTTGTGACCTACTAATGGACGGCCAAAGGAGATGATTATAGTAACCGTCCATATTCAAAGGAAAAGTTCTCAGGATCGGTGGCTATGATCTTCCAATCTTGTATATGGGGTATTGTCTATCCATTGTAGGATGCAAACTGATAGTCTGGATTTCCAAACAATGGGCCTACTTTTCAGCGATACATTGTGCTTGGCCTCCGGTGCAGGATCTTCTAATTCCCCAGCTACTTTTCGGTCTGTCGCGACTCACTGACTAGCAAATCTCGCCACCCACTTCGGTAAGATAGTGCTATGAATTGAACCGTCTATATGCCCTGCGCTACCATTAAAAAGCTATTATTCCATAATTATACTTCAGAAATCATCCTAGCCTCTGATTTTTTTTAGTTGAATGCGGGCCATTGTAGGTCGCATCTAATCCTTTCCATCAAAGCGTATGTGGAGCTATATGAATAAATGACTTGGTAATTTCTCCTGGCCCCACCCAGTGGTTGGGTCATGACTGCCCTTAGTCAACCTAATGTTGTACTCTTGGTCGTGACTGAAGGACCCGATTGGGTGAAACCACCTTAAATATTTTTACTTAGAAGTGCTTTTACGACGCAAGAGCTAGTGATTGGTCCCCTATCCTATTACTACATGGGATCCTATAATGCATTATTTCTCTTTATTACAAAGCCAAGAAGAATGTATCCATGAGGTCTGCAGAGCCAACGTGGTATCATAATATGATTATTCAACGGCTGTTATGAAAAAAATGGCTATATATGTTAAAAAATATTTTTGGCTGCAGTACTATATATTGTAGCCATAATGACGGTGGCTGTTACAACAACCATTAATGTTATTGAAAACTAGTAGGCTAGGTTGGATCCTTACTCTTGCTCGCTCCGGTTGTAAACTCTCAGGAGTTTCATCACCCAGTCAAGGGTTCGAGTATCCATAGGTGGTGAAATCCCACTATAGTGTGAGTGTGTTGGGGATGCGTGCGTGTGTAAAAAAAAAAAAAACAAAAAAGGCTTGGTTGTGGAATACAAAGTAGGTGCACATGGAACGATCTGCTTATCTATTGTAGTGTCATTGTTTCTAACATGGATTTAAGAGGGGTCATTTGACATCATGGATTTTGGAGATTTGAGGGGATTTCAAATCCCTTTATTTGTTTGGCACTATAAAATAACCTTCGGTTTTCAATCCAAGGTGGATGTTTAGATTACATTTAAAATCATTAGGGCTTGTTTGCTTTTTCAAAGCTAGTGTAAATATCCTGTAAATGGATAATTATTACCGTTTCACCCGGTTTGAAAATTTATTAGAATTTCTGCCTTAGAAATTGGTTCAACAGAGCTAATGTTAAGTTTTGATCCTATGGTGATGTATATGATATATCCGTTCCATTCATCCGTTTTATCACATCATTTCATGTACTGCTATCCAGACCGTCCAGATTGTGGGAAACGCTTTGGATGAGCCATATCTCTGAAATTATGATAATCAATAAATCCTAACCTGGCAATCTGTGGCCATGAAATGGATGGTTAAAAGTGCAATAGTGAGTGCTCCAACTCATACTCAAACAGCTTATGGTGCTTGATGCGCAGGATTAAACCGACCAAATTGTGGAACCCACTGTCGCCAAGAAACAATCTCAAATTTCAGTTGTTTGAACGATCCCAACCGCTGATTAGTGGCTATTTTTATTTTTAACCGTCCAAAAATTGTCCACCAATCTACTAGTACGATAATCACTCAAAGATGACCTTCGGGTCATGATGCATCTAAACTAGCGATCCTAATTTGGACGGTTGATTTGAGTTACTTATATGCCTTGCACGCAATTTTAAGCGATTTTTAAGGGCCTGTGTATCATCCATCACACTCTATCAGAGTATCAAAGGTTTTTTTTTTTTTTTTTCTCTCTTTCATGACGCTACCTACACAATTGGGTCAGTAATTTGGACGGTCTAGATTGCCAACTTTAGCATGTTGAATGGTGAGGAATCACTGTTATTTTAAAAGGCTTACAAACTTCCAAGAGACAACACGACATTAAGGCCATTGCGTGTCAATTACGTGTCAAAAGTAGATTCCTTCTATGTAGAGTATTTTACAAGACTCTCTCCTATGCATTATTTAATACATGATTCGCAACTTTGTACGGTAAACCTTCGGTTTCATTTGTGGTAAGTAGGCCACGGTTCAGTAATCTAGAACATTAGTCTGATGATTATAATCATAGATTGAAAATTTCTCAAAATTTTAGTTGATATGTTGATCTTAACCATTCGATTAGTGGCCTACGCATTTAGATGGTTTGAAAAGAAATAAAAGAAAACTGGTGATTTTGGTCTCTGGAATCTTCCAATATGATTTTTTTTTTTTTTTGAGGAATTGTTCATCTTTTGAGGAATTGTTCATCGACGGTCGGAATCAATCTACCACCAATGGTCTGGATTACTGGACTATGATCCTCACTTTTCAGATTGTCAGAATTGAAATGAAACGTGTCATGTTTCCAATCGCCAATTTTCTGAACTTTCTAGGATACCGCTTTATCTCCTGCGGGTACAACTTTTTGCAGATAAATCGAACCATTCAAAAAGTGGGCCGTATCAAAGAGATTCCCTGGAAAGAAAATCATGGTGGCCCACTCATGAGGCGGTCCACAGTATTGAAATCCACGGACAACGCGTGGTCTGACTCAATGTAAGGAACGCGAATTGCCTTCGTAGGTAGTTTCTTATTTTGGTGAGAAATCCACCCGTGTATCCCTTTTCCAAATCTTGGAAAGCCACGCGAGAGAGAGAAATGGCTAGGATTGAAACCTTCTTGGTTTACCTTGATGTTATGTGCGTTCAGAATCGTTTACGATGTCATTCTCACTTAGATTATCTTGAAACATGAAAAAAAAAGCCTAATTTATATTATTTACACTTTACATAATTGACAAACACCACTTGAAGGTTGTTCCTTCGCAATCCATGATTCTTCGCAATCTAATATGCGCACGACAAGGTTGTCTTCCCAATCAATGTATTAAGGAAAATGTCCAAAGTATGATTGATATTGTTGTGCGGATGCCTTGGATTTCACTCTGTCAAGGAGGTGAAGCAGGGTTAATTTTGTCGGTTGGACCGACTGGATCGACCTACAAAGTGTAGGTTTTCTCAGGAGTGGAGCATGTTCTATCGGTCCGAGTTGGTCCAACTGATGGTGATAGTCGGTCCGATTTACGAACACCTATTGGTTACATGGTTCTGCACAAACCAAGCTATTTAAGGTTTAATATGATTAGGGCCTGAAAATTATGACTCTTTTCTCTCATAGGGTTGGTGTTTTACTGCTTGAGAGGTTTTCTACACTGGTAAGGCTTGTGAAAGTATGTTCTTAAGGGGCTAAGGTTTTTTCTAGGTATACATTGCAAGGGGAGATCAGGTTGCTTATATAATAAAAAAATGTAAGTGGTGTAACTCTTAAGATTTTGATTATAGTGGAGATCTTTATCGCTTTGTGTCGTTGTTTTTTTTCTCAAAAATTTTTCACGTAAAAATTCATGTATTTATGTTTTGCTTTAATTAGTTGTTTTTATTTGATTTTTCTATATTTGTTGAACATGCTTTTGCAAAGCGAATTGTTGACTGTGGTATTAGATTTGAATTTCTAAAATCTGAAGTTAATTCAAGTTTGTTGTAGCTTGTAATTTCAACAAATATTTTTTTAGAGGCAACAAACATTAAAATTAGAGCAAATCAAATCATGGTGGCAACATATAACAATGAATCTAGTTACCACTAGGACACGATTGTCACATGATTAAAGACAATCATTGCCTCTCAAAAACCTAATAAAGTAGCATACGAAGATGAGCTCAAGGCCTTTGCTAAACACATTCAATTTCTCTATAGCATTATGAGATGTTTTACTTTTTCTCACATTGCAACAAGTTCGAAGCTTTTAATTTAGTTTAAATTCATTAATATCCTATGTTATTATTGCAATCTGCTCATGAGTAAGTTACACATTTATGATCACTATCGTCTAGTTAAACATTTACGATCACTATCGTCGAATCCTTGATCACCAAATTCTTATTTGGCACACTAATCCTAGTGACTTCACACCATGATCATCTTACAATCGTTTGGTATTTTTTTAACGACTATTTTATTGACACAAGTTGTCATAGGTTTTTTTTTTTTTTTTTCTGCTTTATTTTTCTTTTCACTGATGGTACTATTTTTACTCCTAAATTAATAGAATTGGCAATCAGCCATATTTTTAATCTTTTTTTTAAAATTTATTATTAAATCATTGAAAAACTTGATCCATAATTATCATTGAAAGAAAACTCCGTAGCGCAAAGAAAAAATATCACATTATAAAGTACTAACTCTCTTCTTTATAAACTAGTCACTTTTTAAACCACATGACTGTTATAACAATTGGTGATTGAATGGTCAAATCAACCTTCATAAGTTGAATATTCAATCAATTCAAGTAGCATTCGCTGGATTGAACAACAATAAGTATAAAACTTTTGTGGCCATATAAATATTTCAAAGGTGCATGCATGACTGTCCAATCCTCACTATTTCCTCACGTATGGTTTACTTGAGTTTTGGATTTACTCACTTTTTATTTCATGACCCCGCAAGAAGAATAGTGGGAAAAGAAATACCTTCTGTCAAAACCTCTATAGGTTACCTAAATGTTTATATGCCATCCAAAACCGTTATAAGGTCATTCCCACGGGTAAAAACTTAAAACACAAAAAACCTAGCTTGACTAAAAAATTTCATAGCTATGCAGATGTTTCAATGATAGTCATTCAATACCACTGTTGCTTCTCTTGTTGCTCACTTGAGTTTTACATCTGTTTTATTTTTTTCATCTCATGTCTTAAAATAAGGCGGAAAAACAGTTAGACGGTTTAGGTTCACAGGAACTTCTTACTAAAGGCTTTGAGAGGCCATCCCATTCAAATGTAAGGGTGCTGCATGCCCATCTAACGAGTGAGTTGGTCCGATTTTCTCCTCGAGTGATCTTCATGGTGGGGTCCTTCTTTTGCACGGCTCAAATGTGTCACGCAACTGACATGATGGCCTATATGAAAACGACTTATGAAAAAGATTCAGAACAATCGCGTCAGTGAAAGTCTCTTTCTAGAATGTTACATTGAAAATTTCTGGACCAATAAAAAATGGGTGGCTCGAGTCCAAAGCAAATGAATGGTATATATGGAGGTGATAGGAAGGTTCTTGCACCTTAGGCTTTGTACAGTGTACTTGGCTTTGAAGTTCTGAGACTTGACTTGAGATCCTTAGTCCGGTAATCCAGACCATTGGACTGTTTTCCATCACCCTGGATGGATCATTTCTTAAAATTGTAATCAGTTGAAAATTTCTAGCCTTTTTATTTTGTGACCTACTAATGGACGGCCAAAAGAGATGATTATAGTAACCGTCCATATTCAAAGGAAAAGTTCTCAGGATCGGTGGCTACGATCTTCCAATCTTTGATATGGGGTATTGTCTATCCATTGTAGGATGCAAACTGATGGTCTGGATTTCCAAACAATGGGCCCACTTTTCAGCGATATATCGTGCTTGGCCGCCGGTGCAGGATCTTCTAATTCCCCAGCTACTTTTCGGTCTGTCGCGACTCACTGACTAGCAAATCTCGCCACCCACTTCGGTAAGATAGTGCTATGAATTGAACCGTCTGTATGCTCTGCGCTACCATTAAAAAGCTATTATTCCATAATTATACTTCAGAAATCATCCTAGCCTCTGATTTTTTTTAGTTGAATGCGGTCCATTAGAAATCTTCTTTTCGTTGTTATAATTTCACCCGTAGATACTGATGTCACAATCATTCTTCCAGAGTAAATTTCCTATGGTTGCCCATATAGAATAGAGCCCACAAAATGGACGGTTATGATCATCTGGCCACTCAGCATGTGGTCCTCAGTGAACGGTGACACACGCTGGAAATCTGCGCTAGGTTGCTAATGTATACGAAAGATACGCGTACGCTAGGTGCCAATGTACATGTAGGATACATGCGCGCGCAGCTAGCCGAACGTGCACACATATGAGTCCGCCTTGAATGTACGTGGTTTATCTACGTCCATCCGTTTTTTGGGCTCATTTGAGTGGTCGAGCTCAAAATGGAAACATATCCAAAGATCAAATAAACCACACCACAATAAACAAAATAACGACTTCTATAAAACCTTTTTAGGGCCACGGTCATGTTTATTCATAAGATCACACGGACGTAAATATAGAGAGATCACACGTACATGAATGCAGGAAAACACATATATTAGTGTGACCTTGGGAGAATTTTTCAACAGCAGCAGTTAAATTCACACTTATTCGTATCACGTGGTCCCCTTGAGCTCGAGACATGCTTCATGTTTGAGCTAAAGCCCTAAAATTATCTTATTTATTACAATAGATGTACAAAGTGAATTTACCTAGGGTGAACAACAGCGTACTGAGTTAACTCTGTGGGGCCCACGGTGGATTTATGTGTATTAGCCATGCGTCCATCTGGTTTTCCGGATCCTTTTAGTATCCAAATCTCGAGTGGACCACACCGCAGAAACAGTGGAGTTCCACCGTTGAAACCTTCTCGTGGCCCACAACGATGTTTATTTCTCGTCCAACCGGTTCATAAGCTCAATAGACAGATAAAAGGAAAACACATATATCAGCTTGATTGAAAAAATGCCGTGGCTCCGAAAAGTTTTGAACGTAAGCGTTCAATTCCCATGGTTCCTTGTGGTGTGGTCAACTTGAGTTCTGGATGTTGTGGTATGCTTTCGATCTTGATATGGTTCAATTCTTGGCTTGTGCCTTAAAATGATAGGGTAAAACGGATGGACGGCGTGGATAAGGCACATCCATCACGGTAGGCCCCACGTAGGTTGCTCGGTACGTAATCAATTTGCTTCCGTGAACAACAATCAGGGTGGATTAGATGGGCCACACGTCTGAACGTTGAAGGCAGCAATGTTGAACGTACACTTGTTTTCGTACCATCCGATTAATCAGTAAGCCCCCCAGTCTTTTTCCGAGTTTGCGTTATCTACACGACGTGGCCCACCTGATGCATGCCTCCGATATTCAACAAATGTTTCATGTCGGCACGTGTGGTCCCTATCAACTGAGAATTGGATGATCCTCGAGTCAAGAGCGTGCACGGGACCAAAGTATCCTCGAGCCCTGCGGACGCGGATTGCATCCTACCCCCTCTCTGTGGGGCCACCGTGATGTAAGTGTTTTATCCACGCCGTTAATCGCTTCTCTTGGATCATTTTAAGATACGAGACAAAAAAATTAAGAATATCAACAGATACAGTGGACCACATCAAAGGAAGCTGCAGTGATAATGACACCCTCCGTTGAAACCTTTCTAAGGGCCGGCGTGATGTTTTTTTTTTATCATCCAACCTATTAATAAGGTCATGCAGACGTGGATGAAGTGAAAGCACAAATATCAGCTTGATCCGAAACTTCTCAAGCTCCGAAGAAGTTTTTAATGGTGGATATTAAATACCCACTTTGTGGTCCACATAAGCCATGGATCTTCCTAATGTCTTGTATTGTACCTTAAAATGATATGATAAAAACGATGAACGGAGTGGATAAAACACTTACATCACAGAGGGCCCCACAGAGCCCTGCCCGGATGGATTACAGTCCGGGCGGGGGTAGGACGCAATCCGCATCCGAGCCCTACCGGATTGCCTGCGACCCCCACGGGAGGTTCCAGCGGTCGGATGGTACGTTCGTACCACCGTGATGTTTGCACGAAATCCATCCCCCCCATCCATTTTCTAGATGTTAGGACATGAGTCTAAAAATGGGGCAGATCTAACACATTAGTGGGCCAAACGACAGAAAAATGTAGGGAGAGAAATGCCTACCGTTGAAACCTTCCCAGGTCTACCGTGATAAACATAAACACAAATACTGTTCGTGGTCCCGGGAATGTATCAACGGTGGAAGTTCAATCCCGACTATTTCCTGTCGTGTGGCTCTGCCTCGTTTATTGGCGCACATCTTAACATGTGCGGTATGAGCTGTAAAAACGGATGGACAGAGTAGATTTCTTAGAAAATTTATGGTGGGCCCCACCTAGATTCCCGCTGAATTAACTTCGTAACGGTGTGGGCTTCTGACTTCTCGATCCGCTCTAGGACTCTTGTAAATTTGGGCCTCTGGTCCTGGATACGGATTGCGTCCTACCCCCGCCCGGACGGTAATCCGTCCGGGCAGGGCTCTGTGGAGCCTATAGTGGTGTAATTATTTTATCCACACTGTTAATCGTTTTTATATGATAATTTTAAGGTATCGGGAAAAAAAATGAGGCAGATAAACAGATCCAGTGGACCACATCAAAGGAAGCTGCAGTGATAATGACACCTCACCGTTGAAACATTTCTAAGGGCCTCCGTGATGTTTTTTTTACTACCCAACCTATTAATAAGGTCATGCAGACTTGTATGAAGTGAAAACACAAATTTCATCTTGATCCGACACTTCTCCAGCTCCCAGAAAGTTTTTAACGGTGGAAGTTTAATCCCCATTTTGTGGTCCACTTAAGCCCTGAACCTACCTCAATTTTTGGCTCGTATTTTAAAATAATCATATAAAAACAACTAACGGTGTGGATAAAATACTTAAATCATGGTGGGCCCCACAGAGCCCTGCCCGGACGGTAATGGTTAGGACGCAATCCGCGTCCTTTGGTCCTAGGCATTAGTAAAAAAAATTTCCTTATTTTATTCCATTGTAGTGAGAAGCGGATTAGGTGCGGCCCATACGATTTGGACCACATTGATGTATTCTATATCCACACCGTCTATCCGTTTCTGCGGATCATTTTAGGGGATGAACCCAAAAATGAAGCAGATGCAATTCTCAGGTGAACCATACTATTGGAAACAGTAGCGGTGGAACTGCTTCGTTTTTTGGATCATCCGCTAAAATGAGCTTTCAATACGGATGGACGGCGTGGATGTAGTCACGTACATCACAGACTCACAGTAAGCCCCATGGTCAGGTGTCCCACCCACCTCGGGGGATCCGGTTTCTCACCATATCCGCTCGTGGGATTCGAGTCTTCGGACGGAAGAATTAAAGACTTCTTAAGCGAACTCGCGTGTGTAGTAAAGCTCGTTTAGACGCCACACATGTGTCAGCATGGTACACAGGTGCGAAATCCAACCCATCCATCAGGTTGGCCCGGCATTCCCCATTTAAACCCCAAAATAAAATCCATTCAGAATTCGGGCCCGAAATAGGTAGGTGGGTTGGCAAACTAAAGCCAAGTTTTTTAGAGTCTTTACATTTATTTTGAAGAATGACCCACCTGATTAGTGGACCAGACTGATTCTTGGGGTTCTTGCATCAATGCAGTGGTTCGTATCCAATGAATGGATTGGATCTTGAATATATCATCCTATGGTTGAACATGTTTGGCATGTACGTGAGCTTTATTGCACACGCGTATGTGCTTAGCGAAGCTACTGAATCTGATCACAGTGGAAGGTTTGCACGAATATACCCCGAGGCATTGCAACGTGATACGTCGAAACTAATGATCCAAACCGTTAATACGACGAGCATCAACTTGTATGGTCTAAAACGACAAAAGAAAATCTTCAGGTTGGATCATTTCAACCATTCGAAGTTGGGCTTTTTTCTTTGAAAATGGAAGGTTAACTAACCTTGCCTTAATCAAAGGGTTGAAATATTCAATCTCTTAAATTCTAAGCGTTCCCCATCAAAGGATAATTCTATTCATAAACGGTTTAGATCATTTGAATAATGGCTAATTGCAATGGATAAAGTCCGGACGTATCGCATTGTAGTACGCGCACGATTTATTGAGAAAACCTCTCGAAATTTACCAATTTTTGGCATTTATCTTCTTAACCGTCTCTCTAAATGCGGGCCACAGATTAGGGTTTTGATTGTTCTATGTTGGAGATTTCTGGAGAATCTCCAATCCAGATTGGAACATCAAATCGACGGTCGGATTACCGGGACATGTGCCCACTTGCACAATCTGAAGTATCCGGAGGGTCACATAATTCCATGCCAGGCCATGTTTAGATTTTCTAGACCCACGCGCAGCCACATACCGGCCAAGACGGGCAGTTTACCCGCGGCATACCGTGCCACTTCCAACACGGTATGTGCTTATTAAATCTAACCATTGCAGCTGCTCTCCGGCATTGAAGTTGGCCTGATAACATCAACGTGAGCCGAATGTGGATTGTTTGTCATGTCATCCTGAGCCGTCCATTGAAGTAGGCCACACGTGTAATCCGAATGTGGATTGTTTGTCATGTCATCCTGACCCGTCCACTGTATTTTACGAGGCCCACCTGATGAGCATGCTGGAATTATTTTTGTGCAATATTATATTCAAACTTCCAAGTCAACGTGACTTTACAAAATATAACTTTTTCATCCATTCATTTTAAAATTCAGACATTTCTTGGGCCCCGATTGGAAGCGGATTGGCTGGTGTACCCCACACCACCAGATTCACTAGTGTCACGATATCATGTAGAGCTGGGCATCCGGTTGAGACCGACCGAGTTGGGTCGACCCAACTTGGTATTGAGTCTAGCATGCTTGACCCGATCCAAGTTCAAGTATGTCATGGATTAATTCAAACTGAGTCCAACCCAATCAAAAGCATCGATTCAAGTCGAGTTGCCACCAAATCAAATCTAAAGGTGATGGAGGTAGGGAGTGGAGTGGAGGGAGGAGGAGCAGGAGGAGGAGGATAGTAATGATGGTGGGTGGCTGTTGGGCTTAGAAGAGGAGGAAGGGAGGGAGTAGAGAGGAGAGAGAAGAGGTAGAAGGTGATGATGGTGGTGGGTGGCTAATGGGATTGGAAGAGGAAGGGAGTGGAGATGCATAGGGTTGTGATGGTGTGATGGCAGTGGGTGGTTGCCGAGTTTGAAAGTGACATGATGGAGGGAAAGAGACTGTTTAGGCTCATATTGGAGTTAGGGTTGGGTGCAACATATAGGATTAGATATACTTGATTTTTAATTATATATATACTCAAATTCGAATTAAATCAAGTTTCAAATAGAGTCAAGTAAGACCGAATGAGTTTTGGGTCAAGTAAGGTTGATGGGTAACTCAAGCTCAACTTAATTTCAACTCATCAAGATCCGATGGTTGCAAGGAAATTAAAGTTAATGGGCCAGGCAATGTTGTATTTATCATATCACATCACCCATCCATTCTACGAGATCATCTTAACGAAGGACACCGCAATTACTAATCAGACAATGATTCCCCACTAAAACATCCGTAGCATTCAAAAAGCCCACGGAGAGTTAAAACAAGTATTGAATTGATCTAAAATTCCTGCTACTCTAGATGGTGGATGGGGTTTCAATGGTGGATGTTCAAATTCCTGCTGCTTTTTGTAGCATGGTCCACTTGATCTTTGGATCCTCATATGTTGAGGCTCAAGCTTTACAACACTCTCACCGAATTAACGGACGGTTTAGATATAACACATCCCTGATGGCGGGGCTTACAGAACTTGACGTCAACACACCAAAGGTCGGTGGTGCGTAGTACACCAGCCAATCCGCTTCTGATTGATGTGGCGTTCAATTTCCTCTTACCTTCAAAGAAATAATGCCCTTAAAGTACGGATCTCACGTGATATTCTGCGTACTGTGAGGTTGCGGACCTCACGTGAAGCTTTTCGTGAGTTAGAGCCGTGCAGCCTCTGACAGGCAACAATTGATGGTGGATACCCACCCATTGATAAATCGTGCTACGTTACGGACAACAGTTGACAGGGACACTCCCATTTAAAGCTTCCAATCCTTCTACTCTTTTTATATGGCCTGTGAAGACGTGGTTCACAAATCCAATTCATTCATCGTGTGTGCCCCACTTGGATGAGGGGGTGATACCAAGTTTGAGGCGTATTCAAAACTCCTGTGGGCCTATCGAGTGCTTCTTTTTTTAATTTATTTTTAAAATATTTTGGGCATGATTTCACACAGTTTTAAGTATTATGGCCCACTTTAGTTTGGGACACCACTGAGTTTTGTAATATCTCATAACTTAGAGTGAGAGACCCATCAAATGTATGGCGTGGATGTCTGATACACATCATGGTAGACCCCACACAACATAAATGTCTGATCCACGTCATGGTGGCCCACACAACTCAACCTCATGGGAAGCTCTCATGAAAACTCCGTCGGGCTCTCAGTCTCTCACAATGATGTCCCGGTGGGATTCGTTCGTCCATCACTTTCACCGGATTACATCAACACATGGCCAGCTCAATTGGTACAATGGAAACCGTGTCTTCATGGGGGCCCACCGTGATGTTTATGTGCTATCCAAACCGTTCATGGGTTATTTCCACCTTGATGAAGGGAGAACATAAATGTCGTCCTGCCAAAGCTACCGTGGGCCCACTCTAGAAAGGTTTCAATGGCGAGCGTTCAATTCCCACTGTTCCATTTTGGATCTGCGTCAATTTTCAGGTATGTCCTAACATCAGCTGACGAAACTGGTGGACTGAATGGATGCCACGTGGACATCACAGTAGTCCCACAAAGCTTCCGCTTACGGAGATTCTTGTGTCGGTGAGGAGTTACCGGGCGCTTGTTTGATATTTTAATTACTTGGTAAATACCAGTAAATGAACAATGATCATTTCATTTTGTATTTACATCACTTTTTTCTGTGCTTGATTTGGCTATATGCTTTTAAAACCTAAAAGCCAGTAATGTTGTACAATATCCGTGGATCACACTATCATTTGTCTAACTGATCCACATCATTCATCCATTATAGAATTTGTATTTATGGCAAGAGCAAAAAATTGAGTTGCATTTAAAATTCAAGCAGACCAATTTGTGTAAAAAAAAAAATCAATTACTTACTACTAAAAATCTCTCATAAGTATTATATCTTTTGGTGTAGGCTATTTGTATGTTAGACCTACTTCATTTTTCATCTCATGTTTTATATATTGTGATAAAATAGATAAATAGAATAGATATATAATATATGCATCACCTTATTGGCAACAAATTTAAATTAATTATTTTGAATCGTTTTTCAAGGCAAAAACTCATGTAAGTTGTCAAACGGTGTGAAACGGTGACAATTACTCATTTCTTAAATATTTACATAAGCTTTGAAAAATCAAACATGCCATAAATTCCTTTGCACTTGTTTTAAGTGCATTTATCCTCATTTTTTTATTCTAAATAAAATTCATACTCTTGGACAGCGAGATGGATGATAAACATTCACCTGGAAATTGCATAAATGGCGTGCACACAATCTCATGTAACATGTATCATGAACCAAAAATTACCTTATTTGCTTACGTAACCATCCGATTGCTGGATATCTATTGTACTCTTGAAAACTTAAAATATCTATGGTCTTTTTCCACAAACACGTGTCCCCAAATCAGCAGTTGGGATTATTAAACCAATCTGATTTGGGGCATGCGCCATAGCTACCGTAACTCCCACGATTTAGCCGGATTAAACTAAGCTAATGTAAGCCACGTGTTCTGTTTCTGAGCGGTTGTATATCAAGCATCATAATCAACCAGAGTACCAAATAATTTGCCGAATAAAATCGTATCCGTATCAAGACTCCTCCTCTTCTCCCGAGCTCTCTTCCTCCTTGCTTTCGCACTCGACGGCGAGAGAGAGAGAGAAAGATGGAGAGGGATGGACTTGAGAGAGAGAGAGAGAGAGAGAGAAAAAGATGGAGAGGGATGGACTTTTGCAGGTGTGGTATGCCAGATTCCATGGCACACTACGTTGAAAACAGTCCTACATCAATTTCCCTCAATTTCATCGGTATTGCCTTTGAATTTGAGGACATTTTCATTTCACAGGAATCCCACTTTCCTCTTTCGTACCTAATCTGTAGATTTGGGGTCAATATATTAGTTAATCCAAGCCATTGATCTGATGTCCCCCAACTTGGATGAACGATAACCAAGAAATCTACCTAATTGGAAGATCCTAACCATAAGATATTTTGCCCTTTTCTCCATTGGATGTTTGTGGATCGTTCATCCATGATGAGGCCCATGAAATAAATGTATTATTAGATAAACCAACCATGGACCCCAAATGCACAGGTTTCGTTAAAAGATATGCCGAGGGAGTCTTCCACGCAACTACTTGGGTGTGGGGTCCACCATGAAAATGGGACACCCCAAATATCAGGCCGATCTAACCGTCGGATGAAGAAGCCCAACTTAAAATTTAGAGGTTTTTATGGTTGTGGTTCTTTGTTTCTGATTGGAAGGTTTTGATGATACTTGGTGAATAGTTGTAAGCTGTAACTGATTAGCCTGTAAATTGTCTAATCTTTCCATTTATAGCCATTAGGTTGTAATTGGATTATCTGTAAATGAAATTACAGCGTTTTGCCTGTGAATCAAATGAGGCTAAAAGCAGTAAATCGTTTACAGTTAGCCCCATTTATAAGCATCCAAACGCGATCTTGATTGATCATTATCACCACACTCAGTTCCTGAAAGTGGGGCCCACGTTTTGAGCTTGCGTCATGGAAACGGCCTAGATGATCAGAATCGTACGGTATTTCTTTACATTGCTGTTTTATATTTCGGAGAGGAAAGAAACGGATCAAGAAGATCCAACGGTTGAACGTGTTCTAGGGGGAACCGTGCCTCCAATCACTGCTGCACACGTGGCATACGTTGACTAGATCGGAACCGTTCGTTCGGTACATCAAACGGTGAGGAAAGATCCATTTATTAGATGGTTGGGATTGTTTAATCATGTATTTTTCTATTAGTTTCTAATCAATGATAGGGCCCACAGGATGTATGGTTGAGATCGTCGTACGCATGTGCCACGTGTACAGTACAGGATATGGAGGCATGAAAAATGTGTTGTGGTCAGTTGTAAAGGAAGGACGCGTTTGGGCATGGAAGTGTCATGGGTAGTTTCCATATGGTGAAATCTTTCTTGGTAGGATAAGGAGCGAGTTTGGATACGTTTCCTAGTCAATGGCCGAGGTTCCGTGAATGTGGGGCCAATGTTTTCTGACATAAAAGGTCCCGCAGGTGGGCCCCACCATAGCTGGCGGATGAAAAAAACCATCGATCTGATAGTTCCACTATCATTTCTGAAAAGATCATTCGTAAGATTCTCAAAAGAATCTGTCAAGCTTCTGGTTAGACGTTGTATCAGATTAGTTTCGGCCAACGGTTTAGAATTTAGAATGCTTTGTTATCTTTGTACATGGACTTGTTAAAGAACAGCTCTTTAGATGTTTGGTATTTGGTTATTTTGTAATTTCTATTGCTGAATTATTTTAATTGCGCGTTTGTTGAGTTGGTTGCTTTTTTTTTTATGTTCCGTGGCATTTTATTCCCTTTTTTTGGGGGGTTGGAAACACATGCCATTGGTTGTTTGTATGTGGGCCCCAGCTGTTGGGCCCACTACCTATTTGATTCTATGCCTTGGAAGAATTCATATATATGTATACTTCCAAGGAAGGAGGTAGTAACCGGGCAGGCTCTTTTGCAATTCCCTTTTCTTTGTTTGAGTCTTGGAGTTGAGAAAAAGCTGTTTTGGGCTTTGAAAAGTATAAATTAAAGTCAGTGTGTATTTTGAGTTTTTCTTTTTCTTTTTTCTTGTTTTCTTTTTCTTTTTGGAGCATGGATTAAAGTCTGCTGGATTTTTTTTTTTTCATTTTCTGACACCGAGAGAGCGTTTGGGCAGCCTCTCTTTCAAGGTATGACTTCTAAAATTGAATTCCTCGTCACTCCAATTGTTTTTTTTTTCTTTGAATGAATTGGTGTGTTTGAATTCTGATATCTTGATTCTTGGGTGGTGTTTGGTTTTGTTCTTGTTCGTGATTGGGTATTGTATTGAAGGATGTTTGTTATGAATTTTGGTTTTGGCAGTTCTTGTTGATCATAACTTGATGACGATGACGATGACTATGATGGATCCTGCGGTGAATTGATTTTCCTGTGGGAAACTGAGTTTTCTCTGCTGCATGATAAGGTGGTACATACAAGAGGAACCCTTGTGCCTTGTAGAATCCTTTCCACATAAAGGTGGTTATTACAAATGGACAGCCCCCTTATGGGTGAGGATACTAGTACCTATCAGTCCAGAAATGGAAGGAAGACGCCTTTTCATATTTTTCTCAACGATGCAAGGTACCTTTTTGTTCTGTTGCTTATAGCGGAAATTTCTCATCCAAGAAATGCATTGCGGTGATTTCATTGCTGGTGGGGATTTGAGGAATCACAATATGTAGAGACTTCAAAGAAATGGCAGTAATTCGTTCCAACGCAATATCTGTTTTTTTCGGGGGGATGTCAGTACACACACTCCATGTTAGCCACCCCCACTAGGGATCGATACCAAGACCTCAAATGTTGAAACTAGGTATCTCCACTCAGTCTGCCAGTTGAGCTATGGATGTGGGTGTGCCAAGCACGCGCTGGTTATTAATGCATAACATTTTTATTAAGAGGACTATTCATTTACAATCCATTGCATGTGAATTTCACATACTCACATGTCATGTGTATGACATCCAAGCGGTGCAAAACGTGGGCCCCACCAAGGAGGTCACCTGGCAAG
Organism: Magnolia kwangsiensis; assembly: GCA_037074715.1. NCBI lineage: Eukaryota > Viridiplantae > Streptophyta > Magnoliopsida > Magnoliales > Magnoliaceae > Magnolia > Magnolia kwangsiensis. The sequence continues at coordinate 108,999,785 of CM073581.1, forward strand.
AATAAGGCCGGTCCACTCATCATGCAGATTGCCCTGTACTATGAGAATGGATGGTTTAGATCATACCTGCTGACGATGATTGAAAGTGATCATGTGGCCTGTCCTATGAGTGGACCTGCCAGATTTAATGGTTTTCTTGAGAGGCCTGATTTTGTTAGTTTTTGTGATTTCTTTTGACCTTGAATTTTTTGTTTTAGTGATCATTTTGAACGCTGATGCTCGGATATGTAATTGCATGATCAGGCTCATTTTCAAGAGGGATGAGCTAGGCCTGGAGATAGCTCAGATTGCACTCCCTGCAGCGCTGGCTTTAGCAGCTGACCCCATCGCTTCTCTAGTTGACACGGCATTCATTGGCCATATAGGTTGATCTTCTCACCTTTTCTTTCTCTTCTTCTTCGTCTTCTTCTTCTTCTCCTTCTTCTTCTTTTTTCTTATCTCTTAGAAATTGATGATGTTATTAGTATGAGATCTACACCATATAATGCGAGCAGCTTTTAGACACTTTTCCCCACAAGTTTGGTACGGCAGAAAACTTTTGAATATTCAAAGGATGTGGGAGGACAATTTAAATCTAGGGTTACTTTGGGAATGGAAAATGTAGCTGGATTTTACATTTAGCCAAATTTACCACTGCAATTAGGTGTAAGTTTGCTTTTTGTAAGGGCATTTTTGTACTTTCAAATCTTTCAACAAATAGCTGCATCACCGCTCCTCTTTGCATGTAGCCTGTGGGAAAGGCGTCTATTAACAACCAGTGGATCAGAGGCTCTGTGCAGCCCACCTTGATGGTGTGTGACATCCATTCCATATAATTGTTGTTTCAGTTCGTGTTAGGTCATCCGCCCAAACTTTAGGCAGTTTGGGGACTAGAGTACGCCGCAACAAGGGAAACAACGAGAATGGGTCGCCTATTGTTTCTCTCTCTCTAGGTGGCATGAACCTGCATGTAGGCTCCACCTTTCCCTCCGTCTCTCCTTTCTTTCTTTCTTTTTTTCCTCCCCACCCAAATCTCTCCCCTTTCTCTCTCTATCCCCACCATAGCAAGAAGAGCATGATCCGATATGACAAGTGATCCTCTAGTCAGTCAGATATTAGGCCAAACATAGCAAAGCAGGGAATGGAAAAATTATGAAAAATTCAGACCCATTATAACAAGTGACCCTCTAGTCACTCAGATATTAGGCCAGACAGCAAAGCAGGGAATGGAAAATTCACAAAAAAACGTGGGCCAAATTGTAACAACCATCTACTGACAGTCTGAATTCCCCAAAAGATTTGCCTTGAGCAGCGCCAGAATTCCTGCCTTGCGAGAGCCTAATCGATACTCATATGGTGGATCCTTCTTTTCATAGCTTCAACCAACAAGATGCTATTCAACAAAATTCTAGTATTCTCTCCTTCCTCACTCCCATAAAATCCTGAAGAATCACATCCTCCAAATTGATTCCTTATGGCCCTTGAACGAACCAGCTAACGATTCCTCCACCTTTCCAATTGAGTTGTTAAAAGACCAAGCAACCCCACAAAGAGAGGAAGAAAATGCCACCACATCTCCCTAGCCACTACACACTGAAGGACCAAGTCATCAATCAATTCCTCATCATTCCACGTCATACGCATATTAGGGAAGGTCATTTTTTACTTTCTATATTTATTTGAAAAGGAATTATATGATCTGTGACCCGTATCTTTGCACAGTACATGTGGGCTTTCAATTCTGACAACTAGTCTGTTGAATTCCGGCCATAGGAGTATGGTCCAAATATATCCCAGACTGGAAAAATCCTAACCAGCTATTAGGACCTCTTTCGGTTGAATGTGGACCACTTTTGTACTTCTGTTATCTCTCCATCTATAGGCCAGAAATCAACAGGCTATGATTTTCCAGTCTGGATGATAGCAAGTGAACCACAGGAGAGTTTCTTGTAATGCAATTTAATTTTCCAAGTCTTTTCTCGGAAGAAGAAAAGCAATAGATAAACCAACATTCTAAAGAGGTGCACTCACATGGTAACGGTACCATTATTGTGGGGCCCATGTGATGTGGCCCACCTAAGTTTTGGATCGGCCTGATTTTTGAGTTCTATGGTGAACATGAGGGGGCTAACACAACTGACAGGGTATTTTGATGCAAACATCAATTGGGCTCCCAGTACCACCACTCCTGGAAGAATAAGTCATGTATCCTTGCTGTTTTGTTTTGTTTTGCAGGTCCAGTGGAGCTTGCTGCCGTAGGAGTTTCCATTGCTGTATTTAATCAAGTATCAAGGGTTGCTATCTTCCCACTTGTTAGTGTTACAACATCATTTGTTGCAGAGGAAGATGCTGCGTGTAAGATGATGAGCACTGAAGAACGAGGAAATGAAAATCTGGAAGAGGCTTTACCTTTAAGCAGTGAAATGAAAAACTTGCCTTCACATATTGGTATGCCAACATCCATACAGCCTCGTTCTTAATAAGAAGAAATGGTTGGTCAGATAAAGTGATGAAATTAGAAAGTGTCTGAATTTTCTTTTGATCTTTTTCATATTGATTTTTTCATGTTTACATTCATTTGGAGTTTCTTAGTTCAATTCAACCACCTGGAAAATCAACATGCTTTCTTTCATCATTGCTCTATCAGATTCTGGCAAGGATGAGTACCACCCATTCATTGCTTTTGAAAATCAAAATCTGGCAGAAAGCAGGTATGAGAGAAGGTATATACCGTCGGTGTCTTCAGCACTGGTTATCGGTGGAGTGCTTGGCGTTCTACAAGCTGTTCTCCTCATTTTTGCTGCAAAGCCTGTCTTAAACTTCATGGGCGTGCAGTCAGTAAGTGGAACACATTAACGGGTTTGCATTAATTGTTGGTCGTGGTTTCTCATTTTCTTTCGTATGTCATAAACATCTATTAGGATTTTGAAAGAGAAAATGCATCATTTTTCTAATGTTTTCCATAAATATACCTCCCTATTTTGATTTACAGGGTACTTAAATTTCTTAATTTTTTAACCATAAGAATCTTTAATCTTATAACTTGTGCTTATTAGCATTTTCACTTTAATACATTGAAACACAACAACCTATCTAAATGATTTTCTTACACATAATTACATTTATAAGACCGTGTTTGGATACACGTATTCCAAGGGAAAAGAAAAGAAAAGGTAATAATTAGGCAATGATTATTGTTATGAGCACTATTGAAACATGAATTCCATTATTAGGGGGCTTGTTTCGATAGCAAGTGGAAATATCATATTTTTGAGACTATAAAAGGTGAATCCAAACTATGGAAAAGTGAAATGATTGCTTTCTTCCCTTTTCTTTGCTATCCAAAACGTCACAAACTGTCACATCAATGCGAAGCATTTTCCATTTCTGTTGATTTCCATGGAATTGGTGATATCCAAGCACGTCCTAAGAAATGATCTCGTGGGAAGTGAATTTTAACATGAGAATGCATCAAGTGAGAGAGCCATTAGATCTACCATGCATTTTTTTATAATTGGATTTCAGTTTGAAGAATGTTGCATTACGTGTGCTTGTGTGTCTTTGCTCATGCTCATACATAGGGAAACTTAGTGTATAATGCAACCACGTTGCAACTGCATCACCACTGCAACTAGAGGTCTTAATGTCGTATCGATAATTGGAATAGCAGATAAAAAGGAAAGATGAAGGAGAGGAAGCAGCTCATGCGCATAAAAAATGATTTATTTATTTTTTAATTGTATGCTCACTGCCATCACATCTATATATAAGCAAAAAGAAACCTAATCCTGATGTAGCTCATATACCATGTTTGCATTACGTGTGCCTGCGTGTCTTTGCTCATGCTCATATGTAGGGAAACCTAGTGTATAATGCAACCACGTTGCAACTGCATCACCACTGCAACTAGAGGTCTTAATGTCGTATCGATAATTGGAATAGTAGATAAAAAGGAAAGATGAAGGAGAGTAAGCAGCTCATGCACATTAAAAAGGATTTATTTATTTTTTAATTGTATGCTCACTGCCATCACATCTATATATAAGCAAAAAGAAACCTAATCCTGATGTAGCTCATATACCATGACCTGATCCTACTTGATAGTCTTGATTGCATTGAATCCCAAAAATTGCCATTCAGACACATGATACTTCTTAATTGTGAGGAAACCCATTAGCAAGAACTCATAATCAAACTCTTAACAATGACTCTTTAACAAAGACAACCATAATAAATGCACGTTAGTATTTATCATGCAAACATTTTATTAGATCTAATGGCTCTCCCACTAGATGCATTGTAATGTTAGGATGAGATTATACTGCTACATCGCCTTGATCTCGACTCAACCCCCACCCCCAATTGCATGCGTGGCCCACCATTATATGGTTCAGACATCCAACTTGTTCATTGTGTGCGCCCCATATGGATGAGAAGGGTTTCAGGCCATTTCAAAACTCAGGTGTGCTTCGCAAAGTGAAATTAGAGTGCATGATTTGTCACTTTTCCGGATGGTGTGGTGCACCTTAGTTTCGGATATGGATTATTGTTCACGGCATCCCATGTTCAGGAGAGGACTCACCAGATGTATGGTTCATATGCGAGATACACATTGTGATTGGACCGACTCTGCTCAACCTTACCACAAGTTCAGGTAAGGTTGACCTTACCTGGACATTCTCCTGAGAGAGGCATGATTTGTTGTTGGAATTATAACATGGTCATAACTTATCCCATTAGAGAGAAGCATGATTTGTTGTAGCATGATTTGTTGTTGGAATTATGACATGGTCGTAACTTATCCAAACAGGATTCCCCAATGCTAAACCCTGCACAACAGTACTTGACGTTAAGGTCCCTTGGTGCTCCTGCTGTTCTTTTATCATTGGCCATGCAAGGAGTTTTTCGAGGATTTAAGGATACAAAAACTCCTCTGTATGCTACAGGTAAGCGGAGAACTAGTCAACTTCTTTTCTCTATTTCTATCAGCTTGTATGATTTCCTAGCCGTCTTTTCTTCCTACTCCTTGATCCGGAACATACCATGTTTCCAATGGTTGTCACTTAAGACGGTGACTGAATATTTCTTCTAATGATTGGAGGAACATTTGTCATCATGCCCCCATGGATTCCTGATTATTATTATTATTTTTTGAACAGAATTGAATTTTCTCGCATTTGTTATTTGGATTCTGTATGCATTTCATCTAACTTCAGTTCATATTGATTCAATTCAGTGGCAGGGGACCTGACAAATATCATTCTAGACCCGATTTTTATGTTCGTCTTCCGCTTAGGTGTCAGTGGTGCAGCCATTGCCCATGTTATTTCTCAGTAAGAACCACTGGATTTCTCTTCCAAAATAATTTATCTTACCACTAGCGTATATCATTGCTTTAAGGGGCACACTCCGGTGGTATTGGCTTACGATGGTACTAGGCATGGGACCCACGTGATGTATTCACACCATCCAACCCATCTATCAGATGTGCCACCTCAGAAAACCTCTCAGCCCCAATCCAAAACTAAGGTGTGCCATAGCAAAGGGAACAGCTGGGAGGGAATACCACCCTTAAATTTCACAGAGGCCCACCTGAGTTGTAAAATAGCCTGAATTTTGGCTCAACCATCATCTGGACTGGATGAAGGGTCTGAATAGCATTGACTATATGCACACAGCATGCTGGGCCCCCAAGCTAATCATCTGTGTATGTTCCCTCTTAATATGTTCCCTGTGCTGTGGCCCACCTGAGTTTTGGATCAGGCTGATTTTTGGGCCTTCAGGGTTTTCTGAGGTGATGCAACTTATGAACAGTTTGGATTCCACAAACACATCACTGGGTCCCACATCTGCCCTTTGCTTGCTACTAGAGGGCATCCCATGTTTTAAAACCTGGATGGTACACTGACCCAATTTGTGTTCAGTTTTGTCCAACTGGTCCGACACGTTCCTGATTGTTTTGGCCTTTAGTAATTTAAATTAAAAAAAATAGCAAATAATATACATCTGCTACAGTTTGGGCTGTTTGTTTTCCAAGTGGAGGTTGCAGGTTTGAACTTCACCTATGGCATTGCATTTTCGGAAAAACCAGTGACCACCATGGTTGAGACGGGGGTCTAGCAATCCGCCGCCCCATTTTGTTGTCACTGGTTCCAGTCCTAACTGGCCCAACAATCCATTTCAGTTGTGGGTTTTAAAAAATAGGCACATGCCTTGCTCGAAGCATTCCACTTTTCTTTTTGGAAGGCTGCATATTATATGTGTTCATGTCCCTCTGGCTCAAAAACCTTGCTCTTGTAGGTACCTGATGTCACTGATACTGTTATTGAAATTAATGGAAAAGGTCGATGTCTTGCCCCCAAGTATCAAAGATCTACAATTTAGTCGGTTTCTTAAAAATGGTATGGGTTTTTGTTCTTGAAACTATCTGTAGTTGTTCTTGGGGTTTTCTTCAGCTGTGATGTGATCATGCTGTTACTAGTATCCTTTGAAGGAAATTAATTTCAGAAACTCTATTGAGATTTTGATTTTCCATTGATGAGGCCTTACTCAGTCCGTGCACTTGGATTCAGGCTCTCTATTGCTAGTGAGGGTGGTAGCTGTAACATTCTGCGTAACCCTGGCAGCATCAATGGCTGCACGTCAGGGCCCGATCTGCATGGCAGCGTTCCAAATCTGCTTACAGATTTGGTTGACAACATCTCTTCTAGCTGATGGATTGGCTGTTGCTGCCCAGGTTAGAAATGCATTCCCAAACCATGTCAGCTTTTTGTAGCATTTAACAGAACAATTTCAATCTCAATTGTTCTTTTTCTTTTTCCTTCTTTCTTTCTTTTTATTTTTTTGGTTCAAACTCAGTTATTTTAGACTCTTCTCAGGCAATACTCGCATCTGCATTCGCCAGAAATGATCGTGACAAGGCAATGGCCACCACATCCCGAGTATTGCAGGTACTCTTACATTCCGTTCTGACAGAACACACCATTTTCTCTACTTGTAATTTATCTGTTTGCTCCGTGATTTATGTAATTGGATTCATCTAAATACCATATATGCTGCGGTTTTACAGTTGAGTCTGGTTATGGGATTGTCTCTGGCTGCATTTCTTGGGATCGGCTTGCAATTTGCATGGAGATTATTTACAAAGGACGTCAAAGTGATGCAACTCATGCGTATAGGCATTCCGGTATCTCGTTGTTGACTTTTTAGGAACAACAATATAATCATTATTAGGGAAAAGATTGTGTGCCAGGTGTTCACCGAGAGCCAGGGAACTGTTAATATCCCACCATCCATAATGGTGGGCAGAAATCTTGACGGGCATTGAAAAATGGAATTTATTAATATATTAATTTGGAAATGCTGCTATATTCCTGCCATCCTTAAATGGCAAGAGATAATATGCACACTACTCTTGGTGAAACGGATGTGCATGGTTGTTGTTGTTCTTAATATTTCACTACTAATGTTTTCTCTTCATTCACTCAGTTTGTAGCTGCTACCCAACCGATTAATGCCGTGGCATTTGTTTTTGATGGGATCAACTTTGGAGCTTCGGATTTTGCATATTCTGCTCATTCGATGGCAAGTCCAGTAGCTGATATTTATTCCATTAGTGTGTGTGGCGCATGTGTGTGTGTAGGGGAATGCTAACATTCCTACCTTCATGGGGTGTTGGTAACATCCCAGAATCTCTTAAATGACACATTGGATTAGCCAATTATCAATCTGGACTGTCCATTCATTCATACCTCCAGGTGCAAGCCATGGTACAAAAAATCACACCGATTGAATGATTCTAACCATCCGATCAATAGCTTGAAAAGCCAATCTACTCGTCCAACAAGCCCCAAATGGATGGGCATTGACCCAAAACTCTAGCCAATCAGATGGTTTTAACCACTCAAATTGGAATGGGGCCTGCGAATCGGCTCTGATCATATTCACCTCAGCTCAAATAATTAGGATCATCCCATGGGCTCTCTTTTTATGCTACAGGCAGTCCATGGCTGGGCCTAGCTGGAAGATCGGTCCAGATTGGTAGATGTCTACAACGTATCCCATTTTTTGAACTCATGTGAAATATCTTTCGTGTTAAGCAATGTGCAATTAGCATTCTTCCATGTTTTTACGATAAAATTTTTAAAAGGATTCTCTGTTTTTCAGATCATCGTAGCAATTCTCAGCATTGTCTGCCTGTTTCTTCTGTCATCAAGCTACGGTTTCGTCGGAATATGGATAGCTCTGACCATCTATATGAGCATGCGCATGTTCGCTGGTTTTGGGAGGTAATCCACTGTCATTAACTAAATTTGCAGCTACAACACACTTCAACTGTTCCCATTTGCCGTACATATGTAGCTAGGTGATGAGCAAACCAAACCATTGATATAACCATCTTGTGGGGCTACCTTTTGCACGGTTCAGATGTCCCACTCATTTGGCAGAATGGCACATCTATGGCATGTAGATGTACACATGAAGAGGCTTCTTGTGGTGCTATCAAACCTCTGATATTTGTGATCTGCCTAATGAATGGCCTGGATCTCTCAAAAATTTACCATGCTCAAGAGACTCACATGAAGAAAAAAATTAGAGGCGTTTTCTGACTGTTGTTTTGTATGTGTCCCACCATTTCAACGGCCAATGGGGGCCTCTGTTTGACTTGTGCAATATGTTGCAGGATAGGGAGTGCAAGTGGACCTTGGAAGTTCCTCCGGAATTGATATTTTCCTTCTGTTGAGTGAAAAAATCCCAAGCCCTTTTGTGTTACATAACCCACTACTAACCATTATATTTCTTGTATTATAATTATTAGAAAGAAACAAATAGAAAGAAAGGCTGTTTTCTTACTTCCTGAGTTCCTGTGTATCCATTTGATGGCCAATGATTGGATGGTTTGGACCATCTGCTAATCTTGTGCAGTGGCTCACCCACCATGGAACCAACGGTGATTGGGTACCCATTTGTTTAAAGAGAAACCCATGGAAAATTGTAGCACCAAAACATGGTGCTGTGGCATACTGCAGTGTGACTGGAAGATCCTAGCCATCAAATCTTTGGTTTTTCCTCCCTTGAATGTGGCTTGTTCATGCATTTCTTTTTAATCATGTATTCCCGTGCCAAATGTTAGAGCCGACGGGATCTTCTGGGATGGTTCATCCGTGAGGTGCTGTCAGATCAACGGCTTGGATGGACCCACCATTGGTCCCAAATTTACAAACTGCGTTTCGCACAACTAACTTGCTTCGACATGTGGTACGAATAGGAAACTCTGGGCTCTTATTTTAACGCATCTTATGGCTAGAAAAGCACTGTACCGCTAGGTGATCAGTTCTCCCCTAGAGATCCGATGTGAAACATTTGTTGGAGCTGTATATGGTACTCCACATTCAACTGAAAAAGGTTCATGGATTGGTGGCTAGGATCTTCTGATCTAACAGATTTTTTAGGGGGCAAGCCGACAAATTCTGGATTATCAAAGCATGGGCCCCACATCCCATGATACCTCTTTTAATAAATCTTCGCTAGGAGGTAAAATCCAAACTCATCTATCCTCAAAATCATCATCATTACAACCTCCTCCATGCACTCTTCAAAATGAAGCAACTCAATGGAAAACACATCAACGTCGCAGCATTTCACTATAATCAAGGTATCCAAAAACCGTTAAATAATGGTAATGGTGGCAACCATTACACGTTACTAGGATGTAACAGCCGTTGTGGAAACATGATAATAATAATTATTTTTAAAAAAAAAAAAAAACAAAACTTACATTGCAATTTTCCACCCTTTCATAATTGAACTCTTTTCACTTGAACATATTCATAACTTTTAAATAATAAAAAGGTTGAAAGATTTCAACCTTGGGTACACCACATCCATGGTGAAACCCATCTGAACGGTTTGGGTCACTGAAAGAGAAAAAGAAGAAAAAAAAAAAAACAATCTAACAGCTACATGTACTGATGAATCCTATTGCAATCATAGTTCATAAACCCCAAAACTCGGACTCGATCCTCACTAGGGTTGGGTTGAGTTGAAGACACGAACGAGTCTTGAATTGACTCGAGTCTTGAATTGACTCAAGTCGATGTTATAATATATGTTTGAAGAATATAAATGGTGTGAATACATATTTAAAATTCTTACACATAGATTTATCTTTAGAGGGGTAGACGTGTAGCTTCTGCTTGTGGAGTGCTAGTAACACTGTTGCGCTTCCACAAACACTGCCAGGGCATGAAGCTGAAATCGACAGATATTCCATGGTACAACTAAATGTACCATGTGCACCCAGCCCAATGAGCAAAAGGACCTGACTCTGGGTTGGGCCCACCTGCACATACTAATTTGTTAGAGAGCAGGTTTGCCTGTGAGGCTTTAGCTAACCAGTCTCCAGCATTTCTCTGCAGCCTTGATTTTGGGCCCGGATGAATGGTGGGGACAGGCTGATGACTGGTTCAGATCAAGAACATACGTGCCACATTGGCTCTGGGCAAGTTCCTCCCCTGACCATGTCCATGAACATCAATACCAATATAGCAGCACAGAGGTGGTTTTCAACATTAATTTTCCATGGCCTATTGTTCCACCAAGCATACCATTAGAATCATCCAACAGGATGAAAGTTTTACGCACAACCCATGCACAATAAGGCCCACCGAATGAACGGTCTGGACGCCCAAAAGGTGGGATCCTCCTCGATGCATCCAGGTTGAGCAAGAAATGCCTTTTAAATAAAAATGAGAAATGATCAGATACTGTATCAGAAGTTCACATACAACCATTTTTTTTACCGCCAACATGTCACATGTGTAGAGTATCCAATCTGTGGAATATATGTGCCACACCATGATGAAGAGCTGATATGAAAAACAAGCCAATTCACATACTGAGTTTTGACAAAACATCAAAATTATCGAGTATGACTCAGTGTACTGGTGCCGTCCACCAGATGAGTGGATGAGCCTATTTTCATATCTGGTGATTATCATGGTGTGGCCCACCTTTTGCACAAATTGGATATCCTAACCATGTGAGAACTTCTGATCCAGCCACTGGATGTGATCATTTCCCAATGGAAAGTTAAGTTATCGTCAAAGAGTTGGTGTCAAACATTTGGTTTTTCAAGAACACTGTTTCATTCCAAAATTGCTATTTTGCTTCTCTTAAATAATAATAATAAAAAAATGTATTAAGGTAACTCAATTTGTAAAATGCCCATTACCAATAATCGCCGCAAGAGCACATCCCACCCTCAAATCGATGGAATCGATTGTTATCCCTCAAGATAATAGTCCTTGCTGTGCACTTGGACACAAATTTGATTGCCATGTGACAGTCCCCACATATCCGTAAGTTCTTCATCACCCGTATAAACCGATCAGGTGGGAAGCTAATCAGCCCAAATGCAATAGCTAATCTCTCACTGTGATACCGGATGGCCTGCTTCTTTTCTTCGCTATCCAAATCATGCAAAACAAAACTTGTGTCCGCAATGTAGCCTGCCCGCTCCATCTCCTCCTCCAACTTTGCTAATTTTCTATAAATCTCTTCAGTCATTGGGTGTGACCGGTCCCCAGAGGCAAATGTGTGGACCCTATTGCCCTCCTCAACCCAACTCAAACCAGTCTCCTTCTTCACGCCCCGGTCCCTCATCATCTTCCTTGCCCTTGCAGCATCGGCCCATCTTCCTACAGCTGCATAGGCATTTGATAACAACACATGTGCACCGGAGCTCATGGAGCCTGATTCGAAAAGTTTGTCAGCCGCAAATGCCGCTGTCTCTGTATCCCCGTGGATACGGGATCCAGTCAACAATGCGCCCCAAATAGATTCCGTCGGTTCAATTGGCATCTTTTCAATAAATGCGACTGCGTCAGACAATTTGCCAGCACGGCCAAGCAAATCCACCATACACGCATAGTGCTGGGCCCCTGGCTCAATCCCATGCTCACTCATCAACCTGAAGTAGATTTTGCCCTTCTCGACAAGCCCTGCATGGGAACAGGTGGAGAGCATGCACAAAAAAGTAATGAAATTTGGCCGAATTCCAACCATCTCCATCTGCCCAAAAATTTTGAACGCTTTGTGTGTGTGCCCATGTTGGGCACATGCAATCAGCATCGAATTCCATGCGCCAAGATTTCTGTCAGGCATTTGATAAAACACGCGATAAGCTTCCTCAACAATGCCGCACTTTGAATACAAAGAAATCAAAGAACTACCCACGAAGCTTGATGAATTGAAGCTCGTCTTCAAGCAAAGACAATGCACCTGAGAACCCAATTCGAGAAGCGTGGAATGACCACAGACCCGAATCACACTCGAGTAAGTAAAATCGTTAACAGCCAAATCAGCAGCCAAAGCCCGTTTAAACAGCCTCAGAGCCTCCTCATCTTCGCCGAACTGAGCATATCCATATATCATTCCGCTCCAAGAAACCACATTCCTCTCAGGCATTTCATCGAACATCTGCCTAGCATCCCGAATTTCCCCACATTTTGCATACATATCAACCAACGAACTGCCAACAAAGACATCCAAATCGAACCCGGTCTTCAATGCTAGGGAATGTATCGATCGGCCGCACAAAGTGCTCGACAGGATTGCGCAAGATTTTGTTGCGCTAGGGAAGATGTGGTCGTCTGGCCTGATCCCGGCCTCGAGCATTCGACGGAAGAATTCGAGGGAGAGATCGGGGAGTTCGTTCTGGGCGAAGGAGGAGATGACGGAGCTCCAGGTGGTGGGTTTCTTGTAAGGAATTTCGTCGAACACCTGGCGGGAATCGAAAGGGCGTTGGCATTTTGAATAGAAATTGATGAGGTGGTTGGAAAGGAGGGCGATGTTCCGTACGCCGGTTTTGATAACGTGCGCATGGAGTTGCTGGCCATTGGTGAGCGATCTGGAAAATGTAAGGGCTTGGAGGAGGCAGCAGAGATCTCGGTAACATTGCTCGAAGCTCACTGAGTTTGATCGATTCTGCAGGAACGTTGAGAGATGAACGGTTGAGATCGAGAGATGAGTGTCTAGATGTTGGAAGGGCTTTTTGGGGATTTGCAGTGGTCGCATCAGAGATGCTGTCTCAGGGTCTTGTATTTCATTTCTTTTTTATGGCTGTATAAATGACTGAGAAGAACACGGCGGGGAAGGACAGGAAAAGGGCAGAAGGGTATTTCTGTAATTTACTAACTCAACCCTATGCTTGGTCCACCTTGATGAGTTGATGAAACAAGGGCAGGTAAAAACATACGTTGGGCCCTGTTTACACCCGCACCTATCACAACCTCAGCCTACGAGTAGAGTGTTGCTGTGCGTCGGCACATTCATGCATAGGCACATGAAGTACCGGCGAATCACCAAAGCTAGATCGTCAGTATCTTAAATATCTCTTCTTCTTTTCTTTTTTTTTTAAAAATTAAATGTAGTATCAGAAAAATTAAAATGTCATGGTGAGCAAAATATTATTTCAACGTATTTGATACAGCAAGAGAAGTATAATAACATCCAGTGAAACATGGTTAAATATAATTAGCCATACACACCCGAAGATCCTGAAATGGGGCGCTAAGAAAAAGAAATCGTGTGAAAATGAAAATACATTGTATGCAAAAATACATTGTATAGCTGTTTCATTTCAAAAATTAAATGTATCAGATCCAAGACCACTAATTTATTGAATGCCAATTTCAAAAGCCCAGAGGCCATGCAGTAGCCCATCGCTTTCTCTACGTTTATAAACATAGCACCGAAGGAAGAGCTTTGTGGCCTCGCCAATTTAATAAAAAATAAAATCCGTTCAACGTCGCTCATTAATTTTTCATCTTTAGGAATGTTTATCTTTTCTTAGTAGTAGCTATTCAATTAAACACAAGGTCACATATATTAACAAAAGTCTATATTCAATCAAATATGTAATTATGATAGTGCAGATGTGCCAAAGTCATACTTGACTCGAGTTCGATTGAATACTTATAACATAAGGTGCTAAGGCCAGTTAAGATCAGATTAGTGAAGATCAATTGCTTTCTCAGCCACTGATTATTACCACGTCGATCAATTTAGAAGGGAAGAGTTAGTCCTTTTAAATAAAAACTTTTTGCCATACATTAAATACTTTTCTTTCAACGGTTATTGTGACCTTGTGTTTCGCAATAACACACCAATGGATAGAAAGAATAAAAATTAAAGGCTAATAATACCGAGCAGGTGCTCCTTGTATAGACTATGAGGGCAATAGTCCATGTGTAAATTTTCACATTATAAGATATTTGGATAATCATAAATCTCATTGATTCTGCGTATAGTTGTATCATGCCACTGTATGAGAAAGATCCTGTAAGCCTTCAAGAGTCTTGATGTGACCGGACTCTTTCCTTTTATAGAATTTCTTTTTCCTTTAAATTCTTGTCTATCTTTCTTATTTCTTATTGTTTAGGCAAACACAGTCAAGCCATTATCATGGTGATAAAAGTACTGTCACCATGGCACTAAATAATCCATCCAAAGGACTAACTCTCTCCCTCATATATCGCCCGATCCCATTGTCAATCAGTGGTCGAGTAGTTAGGTCTATTTTCACAAATCTGATTCTAGTTGCCTAAGTCACATGGTGCTTGTCTCCTTGAAGTCCAATATGACTCTGGAATGCTCAACATACACATACTCCAAAAGCATAAACAAAACCGGGTCATTCGTTGCATGTGTTAATTTCTGTTTGAATTGAATAGCGGCAGGCCCCACCACCACTTATAACTACCCTTGAAGAATCCCAGGCTACAATACTTGTAAAAAATTTTAGAATGTTATAGAATTCTCTAAATACTAGAGCTATAATGGCAAGCATAAGTGGCCTTTTGCGGTGATATTAGACAATTCTAGTGCATGATCCTATTCAAAACCAAGTTTTGCATGGCCCAAGCTTGGTTTAGATGAGCTTGGAATATTATTTTAGAAGAGTTGTAGAGTGTATTAATAGATTGAAGGAATGTCATATGACATAATTTTAATAGTGATGTAAAAAAGCTAAAAGTTCTAAATAAGTGAGCCCTTCTCATATGTAGCACACCAAAAGGAAAAAATAAATAAAATGTAAGCCTTTAGAGCTCTTAAGCCTATAGGTATTTTGACTTTCACTCTTTCATGTGGTCTGGTCTCTCTTCCTACGCACGAGTGGATTAGGTGTTACCTTGGTGATACCTTACTGGGTGTTACCCTAATTTTGGAGCCCACCTTGATAGTTTTCTGTATATCCATGTCGGCCATCTATTTTTTCAGCCCATTTTAGGACGTGGTCCAACAAATTATGTAAATCCAAATCTCAGATGGACCACACTACAGGAAACAGTGGTGATTGAACACCCTACCATTAAAAATTTCCAAAGGCCCACTGTAAATCCTCCGAAATGTTTATTTTCCATCCAACTTTATGTGGATAAAGGAAAAATACAAAGAACGGCTTGATCCAAAACTTGTGGCCATGAAAAGTGATTAATGGTCGACCTTCACCACTATTTCCAGTGGTGTGGTCCACCAGAGATTTGGATCTTCTTAAGTTTTGGAGACACATCCTAAAATAAACTAGAAAAATAGATGGACAGCGTGGATATAAAACACATTAGTCAAGGTGGGCCCCACACGGTCAGGGTAACAGCTAATCGGCTCCCAGCTAACATTGACAGTTGGCTGGCTCGTCCGAAAAGGAATTGTGGAAGGCTCAAAAGGACATAACGGTGTATTGCAACCGTCCATCTAATCCCACCTTGATGCAGTCAGCATTGATGTCAGATTATTCTCCACCATTGATTGTCGAGCAGCTTGTGATTATGACCCTTCAAGGCCCAAATTTTCAACCCATGATGCATGTATGGTCATTTTTCTTGCTTTAGGGGACCATGATCGTGAGTGGATGAAGAGCGGCCACTTTCATGCTGAAGAGCCCTTTACCTAGATATGTGTAATTATCAGTATTTCGGGCACTTTAATTGCTGTTGTGGTATTTCGTGCTAATAGACAGTAATTACACCTTTTTGGTGTCGTTTGGCACGTTGTCCTCTATGGTAAATGAAAGCTATTTATTATTTTTATGTATTTTGAAATCTCTTTATTTTGTTGTAAATTCATTCAGTTTAGTGTGAAATACGTTTGCTTATTCCCTTTTTAAGGGCAGGAAAGTCACACGAGTAACAAAAGCATTGCCAGGTTACTCATCCACCATACATCTGGCATGTTGATAATACTAAAAAAATAAACAAACTAATAATCGGCTGAATCACTAAAATCACACTGGTAAAATAATCCAAATTATCCAAACAATGGTCATCTAATGGAGGGTTAAAAAATGTTGGGACATCGTATTTTTAAGGATTCTTATGTTTGGGTCCACCCAATGCTCGGAATTTTCTCTTTTTTTGGGCTAAAGTATATATTTCAATGGACTTATAACAATTGTTTTGTCAAATATTATATATGTACACTAATTTAAAATGTTAAAGTTGATTTACTAAATCAAATTTAGATTCCTGTATATACAAAGGAACTCAAAATTCATTCTAATTATATGCTGCCAAATAATACAATTAAGGATTTCAATTCAAGTCAATTCTATGGTAATACATAAATTTCATGGTAATTGTTATTTGGATTCAAATTCATACCAAATATCAGTTACCAAATGAGCCCATAGTGTGTCAAATGATATTGAAGCCATGCAAAATTGGTTACATTAAAAACTTATTTGACTTTCCAAATAGTCCAAAATCACAATAATTTCAAAATTGTTTAAGATGATTGAGGCTGATTTAACGAAGTCCTACACAATATAATCATGGTGATTCTAAATCCTCAATTGTATTTGAAAGTTTGTAATTGGAATACAATAGAATCTAAACCTTTCCTTTGAGAGCTTGTATTTAAAATGTGATGAAATTTTTTTACATACAAGACTTAAATTTAATTAACTAAATCAATTTTAATATTTCAAATTAATAAACATATATGATATTTGACAAAATAATTGTAATAAGCCATTGAAATGATGAGAAATTTCAAGACTTGAGTGGACCGCAAATGTAAAGATCACAAATGAGCAACTCACTGATGCTTTTTTAACCATTTATTTATAACATTTGGATAGTTCAAATCATTTTATTAAGATAATTTTTGTGTTATAGCCAATAATTAGATTCTTTGAGGATATCACCAATGTGTTATGTGTATAGTGAATTAGTATCTTAGCAATACCTTTTGTTACATGTGTTGCTGTCTTTCTTTTAAATGACAATCAAAAGTAGTAGTTCATTCAAATTACACTCAAATTACCAAAAAAAAAAAAAAAAAAAAAAAAAAAAAAAAAAAAAAAAACTGTGGGATTTCAAAACACACTAAAATTACATATTTTAAATATATTTGTTATCAAAATTGTGAATTTGTAACGTATTAGATCCGTCGCAAAACCAATTAATGACGGATTTTGTCCGTCGTTGTTTGCTGCAATGCAAAACTAAAACGACGAATGAGGTCCGTCGCTGATCCTGGAAGAAGCAACACTACCCATTAAACAAATTTTATGACGACATCAAATTAAAAATCGGTCTTTGAACCATGGAAAAGCCTGATAGTTGATCACCATAAAATATTGCGACGGTAACGACCCGTCGCTGATCTTTGGAGAAGCAACAACTACAGTATGTTGCTGATCTTGGGAGAAGCGACAGAACTCAAAATCTGTTGTTTTTTTCTTGTTCAAAAATCAGAGATGGATTTAGTCCATCGCTAAAATTTCTGTGTTATTTTATTATTATTATTTTTTTTAATCTGTTACACTTTATAGTCATCGGAAAAAATTCACACAAGTATTTAATAAGAATCTCATTCAAAAAATTAAAGTAAATATCATTTTGGGTGTGTTTGGATGCCCAATTAACCTTAATAGCAAATTGAACTAAATATATAGTAAATAGTCAAAATTGCCATGAAAACTAGACAAATGATCATCATAATTATGTCCCATCAATTAAAATTCAAATCCATGAGATAGTTTTATCCTCAATATTTCTACAAACATTCAAATGAAACATAACACAATTGAAACAAAAGAGAAATGGTGAAGATGATAGACCTATAAGTTGTTTCCATTGATGTTTCATCATGAATGCTAGCATTATAGTCATCATGAACATTAGAGACATTGCATTAGTTTTATATAAACACATTTGATAAAGTAATAATTACAATCCTAAAGTTTGAGTTGTTTACTTGGCTTTTTGCCATAAATTCCTTGAAGTTATCAATCATAAACATTGAATTTCTATTAGCCTGAGAAGTATGCAGTATTAAAGTTCGAAGGTCAAACTAAAAAAGAAAATCTCAATACAAAAAATAAAACAAAATGCTCGTTTCAATCAATGTTGTTTCCTTTGGTATGATCCGAGATTAAAATCTTCCTTATTTTTAGGCATATGCCTTAAAATAAACTAACAAATCGTGGTGGTTTCTTAAGACCGACCAGTACCACAACCTCAGTAGGAGAGGAGGTGGATTAGGTAGTGTGCGACACACCACTGAGCTACCTAATGTGTTAAGGTGGCAAACTGCTGTGACCCAAACATGTTATATCCATTATATAAACACTATCCATCCATTTTACCAAACCATTTTAGGGCTTGAATGCCATAGCTAAACAAATTTAAAGCTCAAGTGGACCACACCGCAAAGTAGTGGAAACAATGGCGCCCACCGTCGGAACCTTCCAAGGTCTACCATGATGTTTGTTTGTCATCCAATGTGTTTGCAAGGTCTCATTGACAATGATGAAAGGAAAATACAAATTTCAGCTCGGTACAAAGCTTCTCTAGTCCCCAAGAAGTTTTCAACAGTTCGCCTCATCGTCCCAATGCTTTCTACGGTGTATTCCACTAGTGATTTGGATTTAGCTCATTTTGTCTCATACATTATAGTGGACCCATGGCAATTTACCACATCAACTCACCATGAAGTTCTGTGGTCAAGCAGGCCACCCGATCCGCTTCTGGTACAAGAGGGATCGGAAGCGGATTGGTCGGCTGTGTCCACATCAGCAAATTATGTGGCTCCCATAATGAGGTATGTGTTATATCCACACAGTCCTCCCATTTGGAGAGAGCCATAAGGCTTGAGCCGAAAAATGAAAAATAAAACAGATCCAAAGATCAAGTGGACCATATTGCAAAAGCAGTGAGGGATTGAACATCTACCATCCAAACCTTTTTGGGGTCAGAGAAGTTTTGGATCAATTGTATATTTGTTTTTCAACTACATCCAGGTCCATGTGACTTTATGAACATATTGGATGGAAAATAAATATTATGGTAGGCTCTATGAATGTTTTAACTGTGAGAATCATTGTCCCACTGTTATTTGTTGTGTGGTCCACTTGAGATTTAGATATGACTCATTTTTGAGATCATGACCTAAAATTATCTCAAAAAATGTATGAATGGTGTGGATATAATAAATACATCATTGTAGGGCCCATATAACATTGATCTCCTTTCAAGCGTTTGTACAACTCGTAGTCGAGTAAGTCAGCGCTCGTCTTGACCCGACATGTACCTACACTAGCCAGGTCGATAGTGCGTGGTACACCAGCCAAATTCACTTCGAGAGGGAACACTATCAAATTCGAATCCTCTGACGGGACACACCTTTTTTAAAAAATTTAAAACTTTGAGCTCTTGAGCCACAAGTCTCTCTGTACTCACTCTCTCGTGGGTAGTGGATTGCCTACCGACAGCCTCAGTAGCGAGGTGGCCACTGACAGTGCCCCATGGGGCATCATGATATATGTCCTATCAATGCCTTTTATTCATTTTTCCGCCTATTTTATAACATAACCTAAAAATTAGTAAAATACAAATCTCATATTAACCACAACACACGAAAGAGTGGTGGTTGAAGACTCACCATTAAAAACTTATTAGGGGCTGATATTTGTATTTTCTCTTCATCCACTTGGTCATGACCTAATCAACAGGTTGGATGACAAATAAAAATTACAGCGAAACAGTAGTCAACTAAAAATTTGGATCTCTCAATTTTTGGGCTCATGCTCTATGATGATTTGGAAAACTAGATGGACAGCTTGGATAAAACATATATATATCATGTGGGGTCCAAAGAGAACCATCAGTAGCTACAATTCGCGTCCCTCTGTCATGCCCTCTCTTCCTTCATACTTGGACAGTTGGCTGAGTCGTCCAAAAAATGAATGGTGGGTACGAATGCACAGTCTATCTAATACCAGCTTGGTGCCGTCGGCATCAATGTTGAATTGCTCTCCACCAGTGATTGTCGAGCAACTTGTGATTATGACCATTCCAAGGCCCAAATTTTCAATCTACTGTGCATGGATGGTCATTTTTTTACTTTAAAAGGACAGTGATAGTGATTGGACGAAGAGTGGGCTCCTTCAACGTCCTTGAAGAGTCATCTAGCTTGTGTTACTCCCAACTTCACGTGGTTTCGTGAAAGAGATACTCTCTTACCTTTTATATCTGGATATGATTTTTAGTATTTTTGGCTATCTCTAATTTAATAAAAACTTTTTTAAATAAGAGCTACTTGATGTAAAATGAAAGAAGAAAACGATAAGCTAAAAACCAGAGGAACAGAGTTGGACTGAAACTCTACAACTTCATTGATACGGAAATTGCCATTATATAGGTTAAAAAACAAATGGTTACAAACACAAAAATAGACACCACTAACATCGTGTTAAACAACTCATACAAACTAGGCAACAAACTAGTAAACTCCTAAAGACTAGGACAACCCAAATCAGCACATTCCAACGTGTTGCTACTAATTTATTCAACAATCCCTCTCTTAAATTGATGTTCCATACATAACATCAGTTTAATAAGACTCAAACTTTGAAGCCTCATCCCTCAGCTAAAGTCCTTTGAACTGAAGACGCCAAGTAGCTCCCTAAGCTTCTGAAATGCTGAAAATTTGAGAGGCTTTGTTAGAATATCAGCAATCTGGTCTTCACTTCTGCAGTAAACCAGATTAATAACTCCATCATTCGTGAGATCCCTCAAGAAATGATACCTCATATATATATGCTTGCTTCAACCATGTAGAACAGGATTCTTTGAGAGCTTAATTGTTGAACTGTTGTCACAGTAAATGAGAGTAGGCCCATCTTCTTTGAACTGCAGCTCTTCAAGAATCTTCTTCAGCCAAATAGCTTGACAAGCACAAGCTGTTGCTGCAACAAATTCAGCTTTAGTGGTTGACAATGTGACGATTGGCTGCTTCTTTGATGACCATGAAACAGCTCCTGTTCCCAACATGAAAACATACCCAGATGTGTTTTTTCGATCATCAGAATCTCCTGCATAATTACTATCTGTAAAGCCAAACAAATCTGACTTTTCTCCTTTTTTGAAGAATAACCCAAACTCCTTAGTACCTCGCAAGTACCTAAGAATTCTTTTTGCAGCCAAAAGATGAATCTTTGTTGGACACTCCATGTATCTACTAATGACACTTACAGCGTGCATTATATCAGGCCTCGTTGCAATCAAATACATTAAGTTCCCCACAATTTACTTGTAAAGAGTACTGTTAACCTTCTTTCCTCCATCATCCTTGTTTAACTTCAAACCAAACTCAGACGGTGTATTCACAGGATTACAATCTTTCATCTGAAACCTGTCCAAGATTTCTCCCACATACTTTTTTTGAAAAATAAGAATGCCAGTTGAGGACTGCAACACTTCTATGCCAAGAAAGTAATGCATCATGCCAAGATCAAACATTTCAAATTCAGCCATCATGGATTTCTTAAAGCTTTCAAACATGGCTATATTACTTCCAGTCATCCGCAACTTTTATGAAAAGTGTATGTTCATGAGGACTTTTTTTAAATCCTTCCTTAAAAAATAAGTTTCTATACGATTATACCAAGCCCGTGAGGCTTGTTTTAATCCGTATAGAGCCTTCTTTAGTCTATACACTTTATGCTCATTTTCAGATTTCACATAACCAGGAGGTTGATCGATAAATACCAGTTCCTTCAAATCTCCATGGAGGAATGCCGACTTCACGTCCAGCTGGAAGAAAGGCCATGAGTTCTGAGCTGCTAGTGCAATCACCAATCGAATTGTGTCATACCTTGCAACTGGAGCAAAGACTTCTTTATAATCAATACCGAACTCTTGCTTATAGCCCTTGGCCACCAAGCGTGCCTTGTACTTATCGACTTCACCATTCTCCTTCAGCTTTGTCTCGTAAATCCACTTCACACCAATTTTTTTGTGCCCTTCTGGAAGATCAGATAACTCCCAAGTGTCATTCTTTTCGATGGCTGCAATTTCAGCATCCATAGCCTTCCGCCATTTTGATTCTTTGACAGCATGTTCAAACACTGTAGGATCACAATCTGAAAATATAGCAAAATGAGTGAGTGGGTCTTCAAATTGATCAGTTCCGGTTACCTCATAATCTTACATCCATGTTGGCCTCCTTCGAACACGATGAGAACGTGATTCAACTGCTGCTTCTGGTACTGTTGGAGTGACTTCAGAGGCTACAGGAGTTTCATTTTGAGGATTCTCAAATGCATCAGTTGCAGGACTAAGGTGTTACTGCGGCTGTTTTGCTTCATCACCATCTTCTCCATCAAAACTAGTTGGAATTAGCTCTCCAGCTACAATTTTGCTCCATTACCAGATTTGATTTTCATCAAAAACAACGTCTCAACTGATAAGTATTTTCTTAGTGTTAGGATTGTAAAGCTTATAAGTTTTGACTGATCACTAACACCAAGAAAAATACATTTTTCTCCTTTGTCATCCAGTTTCTTCCTCTTCTGATCTGGAATATGGGCATATAAAACACACCCAAAAATTTTGAAGTGATCAACAACTGGTTTCCGTCCGCTCCATGCTTCCTCTGGTGTCATATTTTAAACAGCAAGTGTAGGACTTCTATTCAATATATGAATGCTCCAGTTAACTGCTTCAGGCCAGAAACTCTTTGGAATACAGCTCCTTATTAAAAGACTTCGCACCATATTTAGCATAGTGTGATTCTTCCTTTCACAAACATCATTCTGTTGGGGCGTATAAGCTGCTGTAAGCTGCCTCTTAATTTCATGAGTCTCACAAATACTTACAAATTCATGTGAGTTAAATTCTCCACCACGATCTGTGCGAAGAATTTTTATGGGACTACCAACTTCTTTCTCAACCAGCGCTTTATAGCTTTTAAAAGCTAGAAAAGCTTTAGACTTCTCTTGCAAAAATTAAACCCAGCTTTTGCGACTAAAATCATTAATGAAGGTAAGTATATATCTCTTACCTCCATTAGAGCATGGAGTTATTGGCCCAAAAATGTCGGAATGAACAAGCTCCAGTGCAGCCTTCGCCCTCCATGATTTCTCTTGTGGGAATTGATTACGGTGTTGTTTGCTAACAACACATTCTTCACAAACTTCAGGAGGAGCTGAAATTTAATAAAGACCAATCACCATATTCTTCTGTTGCAAAGTCTTCAACCCGCCAAAGCTAAGATGCCCATAGCGAAAATTCCATAACCATTCCTTCTCTCCCAATCTTGCAAAAAGACATGAGTGAGCAGTGTCATGGAGATACATTAAAAACATTCTGTTGGCCGTCATGTTGACTCGAGCTATCAAGCCCAACTTCTCATCTTCAATTCTGCAGACTCCATTTTTTATAGAGATTCCATATCCCTTTTCTTGTAGCTGACCAACACTGAGTAAATTTGTTTTCAAATCTGGAACAAAGAGAACGTTAGAAATAGTTTGAATATTTTGAACACTCTGACTTGTAGTGGCCAAACTTCTTGTTGGGGATTTTGACTTACAGAATCATACAGATATAGATCTAGGATAGCAATTCAATGACACCAAGCACACAAGAGAACAAAAAGAACACCCAGATTTAACGTGGAAAACTCTTTCAAAAAAAAAGCTACAGCACAAAGCGACAGATCACCACTATGAAAATAAAAATTACAAAGAGAAAGGACTTACCCGATTCGAACAACCTCGAATCTCACCCTTGCTACACCCTTTAATTTTCCTAGAACCCCTTTAGAAAGCTTTCCCATATCCTAGAAAAATCGTAGGAACACCTATTTATAGTTTAGGTAACTTTCCTTTCGCATCCCGATTGCGAAAGGACTCAAATCCGCAGTTTCGCGCAAAATCGCGGAACAAACTGCGTAACCTACGACTAGTCTTGGAAATTTCATGACTGGTCTTAGCCTCCTACGACTAGTCGAAGCCCACCTACGACTAGTCAAAGTTCACCTACGACTGGTCGAAGACCGCGGAGAAAAATAACAAAAAACTCGCTGGACTTTGAGTCATGTCAGGGCTCGAACCTACAACCAGTCGAGCACCTCCCATGACCAATCGTGGTTGTCCCACGACCGGTCGAACGACCTAAAAATTTCAGATTTAAGACTTTTTCCTAACAATCTCCATCAAGTCTTCAATCTTCAACCGTGTAGCTCATTGACCTCTTCTCTTATATCTGCATCACATCATAGCTTCTTGTGCACACTCTGTCTTCCTTTTACGCCATCGCCAAGCCCAAAGAAGTTTCACAGAACTTGAACTTCTCTACAAAAATGACCTAGGTGAGCATGTCTGCCGGATCAGAATCCACATGCCCAACTATCATTGCTCCTGTTTTTTAAAAAAGAAAAACGTAGTCTTCTTACCATCTCACCGCTACCCAATATTGCTTGTAGGGGTACTTGCTTACAACACTGATAGCCTGTGAAATAAACGGTCTAAACCAGACCATGGCATACACTGCCCAGCGCATTCGAATAAGGCTCATGAGATATCCTGTTTTTTCTCATCTGTTTTGGGACATATCCTGAGAAAAACTTGAGGAGAGAAACATAGGGAACGCTCTCCAGCTTTACCTGGCCCAGCACATCCTCGATCAATACCTACACATAAGGTATTCCTCCTTTGATTACCAAAGCATACTCCTCCTTCAGTCTCAACGCCGAGAACCATCTTTGCAACCCCCCGATCCTTCATCTCAATGTTCCAATTGACCGAGTCTTTAGTACATTAATTTCAGACATGTCACAATTGACGATCCACACGTCATCAACACACAATACCTGACCCACCATAAAGGAATCTAACCACTTCCTAGGCGACAGGCCGAACCACGACCTCTTGCAAAGTCTTTTCTCAGCCACTTTCACTTCGAACCGCTCTGATTGCTTCATGTAGATCTGTTCTTCACTTTTTCTTGTAGAAATGCAGACTCCACATCCTTCCTTCCAGCTCAAGATCATATTAGTCAACTCGCGCCAATCACTGATCTAATAGACACCTACTATACCGTCGGCATGAATATCTCTGACAAGTCGATCCCTTCTCCCTGAGTATAACCCATCACCACCAACCTCGCTCTGTATCTATGTTATATCCTCCTGAAGATCCACCTGCATCAAACTGCTTTTCGGCCCATTAGAAGCTCTACCAGCTCCCATATGTCGGTCTGGTATAACGAATCCATCACGTCGCCCATAGTCATCTTTCACTTCTCAGCATCAGGCTCACCTAGAGTCATCTGAATAGAAGATGAATACTCCTGCGATATTGGAGTCATGCATGTACCTCGCCGATATCCCGCGATTATGTCGTGTGTTTCTTCTCACAGGTGGCTGCTCCACCTGCTCTGTATCCCTGTCTGCGCATCTCAGCCTTCCTACCCTACCTGCTCATGTGGCCAAGCCCAACATGCCACACACGTGCAGGGGTGGAATTCGCTACATTCACCGTAGCTCCACCTTTTGAAGTGCTCCTGATCAACTTGTACAAGTTACTAGGTCGTTATGCTTTCATGATTATCCGTGCCCCCTTGGATACTTTAAGATCACCATCAATACTTATGTACTTGCATCCTTTTGCCTCAAGCACACCAAGAGAAATCAGGAACGTGCCTCGCATCTATCAAGGTATGTTCTACCCCATTAAACATCCTAATATGCACAGAACCAATAGCCACAATATTACAGGCAATGTCATTGCCCATAAATACCTGTCCACCATCGCACTCCCTGTAGCTGGTGAACTAACTCCGATGAGGAGTCATGTGAAAAGATGCCCCTGTGTCTAGCATCCACTCATCCTTACGATCATCGTATGACTATCTGAGCGAAAACATAGATAAAATATTACCATCACATCCACTCGATCCATCTGACATAAAAACATTGTCCTCCCTGCATGAAGCCTCAGAATCTTTCCTCTTCGATTTAGAATTTTCACAATCCCTCTTCACATGTCCTTCCTTCCCACAATTCAAGCACTTTACCTTTCTTTTACCCTCGTCTCTGGATTTGGATCTAGAACCAGAAGAACCTGTACCTTATCCAAAATTTCTACACACTGTAAACAGTACATCAAAAGACATCCCAATGTCCCTGTTTAGTTGTCTCATAGCCTTCCGTTGAAGGGCTGAGATAACTGTGTCGACACTTAGGGTTTTATTCATACTGCACATAGTGTCCTTGAATGCCTCATAGGATGTCGGGAGAGAATTCAACAACATACATGTTTGTTCTTCATCTTTCATCACTTCCTCCATATCTAGCAATTTACAAACCAATTTATTAAAGTTGCTGATGTGAGCGTCCAGATCTCCACCCTCTGTCATCTTGAAGTTATACCACTGTCGCTTCAAGTATAGGCAATTTTCTGAGGATTTCTTCGCATAGACATCCTCTAACTTCGCCCACAAACTAGCCGCAGTTTTTTCCCTCATGACGTTGTAGAGAACCTCATCCGTGAGACATAAACGGATCGATGATAAAGCTTTCTTATCAAGAGTATTCCACTCAGCATCAGTCATAGTAGACTTTCACTCCTTAAGAGCACTATCTTCGCCTTGCTTGATTAACAGGATATCATCTTAACCTTTCATAACTCAAAATTATTTTTTCCTGAGTATCAAACTCATACTTGACACTCACCATTATTACTAATCCCTCAGATTTAGATCTGTACCCCAACGATCGCTCTGATACCACTTGTTGAGAATTTTGACCTGCGGAATCACACAGATCTAGATCTAGGATAGCAATTCAATGGCACCAAGCACATAAGAGAACACAAAGAACACCCAGATTTAACGTGTAAAACTCTTTCGGAAAAAAAATCACGGCACAAAGCGACAGATCTCCACTATGAAAACAGAAATTACAAAGAGAAAACACTTCCCCGATTCGAACAACCTCGAATCTCACCCTTGCTACAACTTTTAATTTTCCTGAAACCCCTTTAGAAAGATTTCTCATACCCTAAAAAAATTCTAGGAACACCTATTTATAGTTTAGGTAACTTTCCTTCCGCATCCCGGTTGCGAAAGGACTCAAATTCATAGTTTTGCACAAAATCGCAGAACAAACTGCGTAACCTACGACTAGTCCTGAAAATTTCAGGACTAGTCCTAGCCTCCTTTGACTAGTCGAAGCTCACCTACGACTAGTCGAAGCCCACCTATGACTAGTCGAAGCTCACCTACGATTGGTCGAAGACCGCGGAGAAAAATAACAAAAAACTCGCTGGACTTTGAGTCGTGCCAAGGCTCGAACCTACGACCAGTCAAGCGCCTCCCACGATCAGTCGTGGTTGTCCCACGACCGGTCGAACAATCCAAAAACTTTAGATTTAAGACTTTTTCCTAACACTTGTGACACCTAAAGTATTCAACTCTTGATTTGTCTGCTGACTTTGACTTGGAAGGCGTTGAATGATTGTTGTTGTTGTCATGGCCTTTTCCTCTCCCTTGAGAATTAGAATCTTCAGATTTTTGATTTGAGTGTCTACCATCGTTACAAGCCTCTGCATCAAAAGAAGGAGGTCAAGGATGAGGAAGAGGCAGAGGCAGAGGCAGCAATGATGGTAGACACCCAAATCAGAAATCTGAAGATTCTGATTCTCAAGGGAGAGGAAAAGGCCATGACAACAATAACAATCACTTAACTCTTGATTTGTCTGTTGACTTTGACTTGGAAGGCGTTGAATGATTGTTGTTGTTGTCATGGCCTTTTCCTCTCCCTTGAGAATCAGAATCTTCAGATTTCTGATTTGAGTGTCTACCATCATTGCCGCCTCTGCCTCTGCCTCTTCCTCGTCCTTGACCTTCTCCTTTTGATGCAGAGGCTTGTAACGCTTGCTCCTCCTTGTCTTTCCGATGCATTTTCTGCTCATGAACCAATAAAGAACTCTACAATTCATCAATGGACATACTGTCAGTGTCTTTAGATTCCTCAATCGAACAAACAACATAGTTGAATTTTGTTGTCATCGAACGAAGAATCTTCTTAATGATAGTGACATCTGCCATTTTGTCGTCATAGATTTTCATCTTGTTTGTAATTGCCATCATCCTGGAGAAGTACTCTGACACCGATTCTCCAGACTTCATGTGTAAAGTTTCGAAATTGCCTCGAAGTGCTTGAAGTTGTGCCCTCTTTGCCTTTGTTGTCCCCTCATACTTCTTCTTCATAGAGTCCCAGATTTGCTTCGAAGTTTCTTTACAAAGAATGGTTTCCAGGATGGAACGATCAATTGCCTAGAAGAGATAATTCTTTGCTTTGAGATCCTTCAGCTTCTGCCCTTCAAGCTCCACCTTCTGTGCATCTATCAGTACAACACTTGTTGTTGGTTCTGCTACTCCAGAAACAACAACTGTCCAATATTCTTTGGACTTTAAAAAATTCTCCATGAGCATGCTCCAATGATCATAGTGACCATCAAAGCGTAGAATAGCTGGCTGCACAAAAGTTTCAGATTGTGGAACTCAAACCAAGCTCTGATACCACTGATGTAAAATGGAAGAAGAAAACGATAAGCTAAAAACCAGGGGAAACAGAGTTGGACTGAAACTCTACAACTTCATTGATACAAAAATTGCCATTCTATAGGCTAAAAAACAGACGGTTACAAACACAAAAATAGGCACCACTAACATCATGCTAAACAACTCCTATAAACTAGGCAACAAACTATTGAACTCCTAAAGACTATGACAACCCAAATCAGCACATTCCAAGGTGCTGCTACTGATTTATTCAACACTACTTTCATAAGTTTTTGTTTTTTTCCTTGCTCTAGTTTTAAATAAGTTGATTTGATAAGAATTATTTTTACAAAAGTAGGGGGAAAAAAAAAACTCTTTTTTGAAATTAACATATTTGGTAAAATATTTAAATAAAGCTTTTTTTAAAATAGTTGATGTTTCAATACTACAACTACTCTATTATTAAAGCAATTCATATTGTTGTTTTGATGGATCTCATCATAGGCGGGCCGTACCCCAAATAAAAAAAGAATGAATGGCTACAATATGCTCCATATTAAAGACATTTGGGCTATCTATTATGTAGACATTGAATGTGGATCATCCATCATATAAAATACACCTTTGATGTGGACCATCCATTGTGTGAGCCAAACCTTCGAAGTGAGTTGTCCATTGTGCGAGGCCCGTCTTGGATATGGATTATTCATCATTAAGGGCTAACTTTTGATGTGGACCATCCATTATGTGGGGCCATATTGATGTAAACCATCCATCATATGGGGTCCGCCATCAATGCTAATTGTCTTTTATATGGGGCCCCTCAATGTCCATTACCCATCATATGGAGTCCACATTCAATGTGGGCCCCACCTTCGAAGTGGGTTGTCTATCATGTGGGGCCCACTTTTGATGTCCTCCATCTATCGTGTGGGGCGCACCTTCTAGGTGGATCATCCATCATATTGAGCCACTTTGGATATGGGTCATCCATCATGCAAGATCTTGGATGTGGACTGTCCATTGGGTGGGACCCACTTGATGTGGATTGTCCATCAAAAGGGGCCGTACTTTAATGTGGGTCATCCATCATGTAAGGTCTACCCAGTCCATTATGTGAGCCCTCCTTGATGTGGACCATTCATTACATGGGCCCCCACCTTCAATATAGGTCCTTCATCATGTGGGCCCACATCTTATGTCAATCATCCATCATGTGTTCCCACCTTCAATATATATCATACATCATGTGGGTCCTACCTTTAATGTGGATGGTCCATCATGCTAGGCCACACTTTTATGTGGGTCATCCATCATTTGGGGCCCACATTTGATGTGAACTGTGCATTATGTGGGCCCACCTTGATGTGGATCATTCATCATGCGAGTCCCCCCTTCAATATGGGTCGTTCATCATGTAGGCACACCTTTGACGTCCACCATCCATCATGTGGGCCCCACCTTTGATGTGGACCATCCATCATGTTGGGCCCACTTGATGTGGATTGTACATCATACGAGGCTACATTTTGATTTGAGCCATCCATCATGTGGGGCCCACTTGATGCAAATAGTCCATCATCCGAGGCCACATTTTGATATGGGCCATTCATCATGTGGTAGCCACCTTTGATGTCCACCATCCATCATGCGGGTTATTCATCATGTATGCCCACCATTGAAGTCAACCTTTCATTGTGTGGTCGCTCCTTCAATGTTCAGGTGGGGCCCGCTTGATGTGATCATCCATCATCTGGGGCAACACTTTGATGTGGTTCATCCATCATGTGAGGCCCACCTTTGATGTGACTGTGCATTATTTGGGCCCTCCTTGAAATAGTCCATTCATCATGTGGGACCCCACCTTTAATATAAGTGGTTTATCATGTAGGTCCACCTTAAAGAGATTGTGAAGAGAAAGGATTAGGGCAAAATAGGAATTATTTAAAAAAATTTAACAACAAACTTGTTCAAAAAGTAGTTAAAAATGTCTACCCTTAGGTGAAATAAGTTCTCAAAAAAGAAAAAAAAAAAAAAAAAAAAAAAAAAAAAAAAAAAAAAAAAAAAACCCTCTACTCACTTATTTTTTAAGAACTTTTTACTAATTTTTAAAAACTTAAGTATTAAAATTAAAATTTTAACAAACCATCTATTTTTTAAATAAGAGTTTATCCTTTTAAAATAAGCAAATAAGTTCTTACTAATAGAGATGTCAAATGGCTCCTAATGATAAATGGAGATTTTTTGTCATAGAACTTGAATTTATTATAAATGATCTAAACTGCCCACTTTCATAAGCGATTAATGGTATGATTAGGATTGTCTGATCAATGTGATTTTAGTAGATGGCGCACTAAGAGTGTACATTAGCCAGGAGTAAAAGCACTAAGATTTTAGTAGATGTTCACTGAAATCATAAGCTAGAATGAACGAAGGAGTAAAAGCATCCATTTAAAATCAACATAAAGACAGATAAGCTTCAAAATCTCGTGAGCGACGGATTAATAAAAATCCCAATTATGAAATATCAGAGCTGCTCAATAGGACCGATTGTTCAAGAGTCAACAACTATACGCTTGAAATTTAGGATCAAACTTCAACTTTCTTTTATCAAATCAATCTATTGTATGATTAGATTTAAAGACTATGCAAATATATAAAAGGTTATTTGGCACCGTGAATTTGTATTTGACAAGTCATTTGACAGGATGGATTATTTGAGTGTATTCCAAATTTTCAATATGGATCGATCTCCATGTTAGGCTTAGGGCCGAAAAATTAGCCATACTCATGATTTAAGTGGACTACATGATTGGAAATAGGCTAAGGTGGAACCTCCAAACTATTTTCCTTGGTGTGGCCCACCTTAATTATGGATGGGCCTGATTTTTGGAACTCATGCCTTAATTTTTGTGTGTCATGTAATGGTTAGAGTTGATTTCATGTAATCATTATGGTGGGCTTTGTAAAAATCAAGGATGGATATTTCTC
Source organism: Magnolia kwangsiensis (assembly GCA_037074715.1). Taxonomy (NCBI): domain Eukaryota; kingdom Viridiplantae; phylum Streptophyta; class Magnoliopsida; order Magnoliales; family Magnoliaceae; genus Magnolia; species Magnolia kwangsiensis. Next base: position 109,031,608 of record CM073581.1, read on the forward strand.
TCTCAATTGTTTCTTTTGAAGTGGCCCACCTGAATCACAAGTCAGCCTAAAGTTTTGGCTTTGAGCATAATGTTGGATAACTCATCTAATGGTGGGAGTGGATTTCAGGTACACATCACATCACTGCGACTCAAATTCCACGTTGGGATTAGATCTTTCAACTTTTTAAAAAAATCTTTCAACTTTTTAAAAAACATATATGTTTTTTAGTTATGTGAGTTTGCTGCACAATGCACCATACAATAGGTGTTAGGTGGGTGACACGCGAGTGGGTGTTTCTTTGACCATAGGGCCCACCATGATGTATGTATTATATATTCATGTCATCTATAATTTTTTCAGCTAATTTTAAGATATGGTCTAAAGTTGAAACCTAAATCTCGAGTGGACCACCCAATACAGGTTGAATGCTCACCTTTAAAAACTTTACGAGGGCCACAAAAGTTTTGGATCAAGTTAATATTCGTATTTTCCCTTCATCTAGGTCATGTAACCTTATTAACAAGTTGGGTGACAATAAACATTACAACGGCCTTAGGAAGTTTTTTATGTTGCACATTCAATCACTACTTTTTCTTATTGTGTGGCCCACCTGAATCATAAGTCACACTAAATACAAGCAAGCAAACCAGCCTAAGTGTATTGGAGATGAGTTAAGTGAAATTTGTCCTAAATTGGTGCCATATATTTGGAGGAAAATGAAATCAAAGATATTTAAAATATTTGTGTTTTAAAAGCTCATATTTTTGTTGTCATCGGGTTTAGTAGCTGATAGGCTACTAAATCGTTTTACACATGCCATACTGATAATATTCCAAAACAATTTGATTATTGACTACAACACTAAAATCACAATAATAAAATGATTCAAATTGTTCAAATGTTGGTTGTTAAATAGACTGTTAAAAGATGCTTATGAGTTGCTTGTTGGTGATTCTTACATCTGTGGCTCATCCAAGGGTTACAATTTTATTATTTTGGCCAAAGTATATATTTTAATGGGCTTATTATAATAATAATTATTATTATTATTATTATTATTATATATTTGTGATATTAAAGCTAACTTAGTTAATCAAATTTAGGTTCTATGACTCTACTAAAGAGTTTCAATACAATCTGAATACATGCTCCCAGATAAAAGGTATAGATTCCGTAGCATTTTAATAATAGATTGTGATTAAGTATTCACTATTCAGAATCACCTTAATTCCAGTATAATTTTAATTTGAATTCCAATGCATCTCAAATAAAAGATGCCAAACAGTGCCTCCATCTATAGCTGATCTTAGATAAGATGGTGATTGGCTGAGTTGACTCAGTCCATGGGAATTTAAAAGCGCCCCATTCATAACGGGTACGTATTTTTTGCCCAACTCGTGTCAAAGACATAATAATCCATTCATCTAATTAATGGGGGTGGCCTAAGATGATCTAGACCATTAAATTAATGGATGAGATGTGCCATAAGAACATCTAGACCCATTAAAATAATTGACGGGATTTACCTAATGGGTTGGTTCTAAATCAGGTCTAGGGATTAAAATTATAGCAGGTTTTTCACACAAATGATGCCCATGGCCATGCAGTGGGCCCCACCTTAAATGTGGATGGAGCAAAACTTAGGCCCACACGTACGCCATCAGTTATTTACATTTCCTGCCATCAATATGAGGGCCACTCACCAAATGGACAGGATTATCTGATAGATGTGACATTTGAAATATAAGCCGTCCAGGCTAGGTTTCAGTGGATGGATGGACCCATTGACGTATCACCCGCCACGTGTACAGTGCTATCATGTTCTCGTTGTTCCTACTCAACCTCATCAACGCCAACTTCTTATTTGCTTAAGAAGCAAGCTTCCAAGCTTTAGTGTGTCGGAAGCGGATTTCCATATAAAGTACTTCTTGCGACCGGACGCTAGGTGGGGGCCCACCGTGATGTTTGTGAGAAATCCACCCCGTCCATCCGTTTTTCTAGATCATATAAGGACATGTTCCGAAAAATGAAGCAAATTCAAAGCTGGAATGATCCGTACGACAGAGGATTGAACCTCTACCGTTGAAACATTCACGAGGCCACGGATGTGTTGGATCAGGCTAATTTTTTATTTTTTGAGTTCATCCGAGTAGGAATGACAATGGTATGATGGTACGGCCCACTTGAGTTTTGGATTTGCATCATTTTTCGGATCATGTCGTTAATATGAAAAACGGACGGACGAGGTGGATTTCCTGCCTCACCTAGCTTCCCGTAAAAGGAAGTTTCTGCGAAAGGGAATCCGCGTCCAAACCACCAACCCACAAACGCCGGTCTGGATATATAACTGTCATAAATGCTCCAATGCTCTCACAGCACTTGGAAGTTATTATGCTCTTAGTTGCATCGGTTCACTTGAAGACTCCAATCGACCAATCTGAACCGTCCATTTAAGTCCAGAACACATTGGATGCCTCTTACACAAACATTTCACGGTTCAGATTGTCCAATCCATTCTTTATTTGGCCTTTTTCCAAGCCATGGATGGCATGGTTATGATCGCCTAACAAAAGCATTCTTTAGAATCATTAAAAATCCATCATGGGATCTAAAAATTAGATGGATCAAATTTCTGATTGGACCTACTTTGGTGTAAATGATCTTGATCGTCCCTATTAAAGGCCATTGATCAAATGGTTAATATTTGTCTAATCAATGAGATCTTTCACTCGAGACGTTTGATCTTTCTACAGAAATCATGTCCACGTGGCGATCCTAGATGCCACACGATGATGTTGAAGTAAAGACGTGGTCAATTACGATGGCATTGTCCGAAGCGATGATGACATGGATGACCACTGTGACTTAGATGCGCACTTATTCATCTTTCATACACTTGGTAATGATGATTAGAAGGAGGTTTGATGAAAACAACACGCGTGCATTAGGCCATCAAACACGCGAAAACGTGGCACACATGTGAGATCTGAGCTGTCCATCTGGTGCATCCTTTCTTAAACATGTCCACTCCATATATCAGGGCAACCACAGTTTATAAAACAAATCGACGGTTAAAACAAATTTCCACTTGTTCCGAACACTATGGCCCATCCAGTGGCCAGACAGTCCAGATTTTTTGTCCAGGTATTCTAAACGGTGGGATCCACCCCGTGGACGGAATGGATCTGACGCAGATGTACCATTTTGGTCCATGTGGTGGTGTGCGTGTAGGATTAGCAAACCTCATAGAGAAAAGATAATTCTCTCAAAGCATCTTTCATGCATTTGTCTATTCTCTTTCAACAAATCTCAGTATAATGATTGCCATAGTTTGTTATCTCTTTGAAATAATTGATTAATGGAAATGGTATTATTACTCGTTTGGAATCTAAGGTGTGAGGCTAACAACCTACATTATGAAGATTGGATGTAACGAGAGAGAGAGAGAGAGAGAGAGAGAGAGAGAGACTTGAATGACATTAGTGCATCCAGCTGGGAAATTCATGAAAGCTTTTGAACCCCACTTGAAGAAAACATGATATTCCACAAACTCTTATTTCCTTCTTGAATATTACAAGATCAAAAGTTCTTATTATATGTGCAATGCTACAACATAGAGAGAGAGAGAGGCTGCTCTTCACTAATGTGTGGTAAATCCTACTCGCCACCCACTAATAACAACTTTTTCATCCCCCAAAAATCTCTTCTTTTTTTCTTTTTTACATCCATAACAACTACAGTCTACCACCAATATATGATGTGGCCCACCTCTGCTATTCACATTCTCTGTTCAAATATTATTTGATATTATTAGCCCATGAGATTGAAAGAACACCCCACCCCTGAATTTTCATCAAACCACAAGATTACCCTCATCCCAAGGAAGGAGTAGATAAAAACCAACAACAAAAAAAAAACAACCCAAGAATTTCTTGTTTTCACCAAAATTACATGCGCCCTCCCTACCCTAACCTTCTGTCAAAGGATTGCTATGGGTTTTTCATGGCAAGAAGGGCCAGTGGTTCAAGGGTATTTTAATCATTCAAAATGCATGTGTTCTCTTTGTTTTCTTGGAGAGGAATAATCAGTTGGGTATTTTGGTGGAAGAAAAAAAGAAAAGAAAAAAGAAGAAGAAGAAGATAGGTATGGATTAAAAGAAAGGTAAAAGGAAAGGGAAAGTCCATGTGACTGAAAACATGTGTATGTGGACAGCTAATCATTCAGCTTGGAATTCAAGGAAAGGAAAAGAGGAAATATCTTCCATCAAATCCCCTAGGTCCCACTCCCCCATCCTCAAGTTTTCACCTTCCCAACCATTCCCATCCCCAACCAAATTCTCTCCTTCATTGTTGTTGTTATTGTTGTTGTTGATGGTAGTGTTATTGACATTGTAGTTGTTGTTGTTGTTGTTGTTGTTGTTGTTAGTGTTGGTTTCACTATTGTTATTTGTAGTAGTATTCTCTTCAAAGCTTACACTCTCCAGTGGGGGAACAAACATCCCAACTTGTGCTCCCATCTGACCACCATCCATGACCCCGTGATCACCATATAATATATGCTCAAAACCAGCTTGTGTTAGGCATGGTGGCACCTGGAAGTAGTCTGCCGCTAAGCCGGCCATGTCGAACGCAGGCAACGGGTGGAACCGGTTGCTAAGGGTCATGGCATGGGCTGATGTTGATGACGACGACGACGACAACGATGTTGATGATGAAGAATCCATGCACATGGTCATGATGTCATGGTCATGGATAGATATGAGCCCCCCCACGACTTCTCTAGGCTCTGAAGAATCACTGTGTTTAGGCGATGATGCAGATGAATTTCTCAGCCTTCTCTTTATGGTGGAGTTCCAGAAATTCTTTATTTCGTTGTCGGTCCGTCCCGGCAAGCGCGCAGCGATCTGGGACCATCTGTTTTTGGTGGACACAAGGAAAAAACACATAAATGAAACGTACAAAAGGAAGTAAAATGGATTTAAAATGGATGGTATGAGTACATGTTAAGGTCCATTTGTACGTGGATCCTTACACTTGCTCGGGTGGCAGACTCCCAAGAGTTTCAACACCCGGTCACGGGTTCGAGCATCCATAGGTGGTGAATTTCCACTAGCGTGTGTGTGGGGTCGTCTGTGTGCGTGTGTAAAAAAAATTAAAAAAATTAAAAAAAAGTATAAAAATTAGGTTTGCTAGCCCCACAAGCACCTTCTCCACACACAACTTCATACACGGCACGTGCGAGCCTAGGAAGTGTGTAAGCCATCTGAGCAATGCATAAGGTGGCCCATCTATGAAAACAACCATCCTATAAGAAATTAATGAAATGACGAGATAAAAAAATTTGTTTGATGAACTTTCATGTGATCATCTTCAAATTTGTTTGATGAACTTTCATGTGATCATCTTCAAAGTGGGGACAACCTTATGATCACACGTTCCACATATTCGCCATGTGTGCACGTGCGCTGCGCGTAAAGATGCGTGCGGGGTTAGCAAATTTACTATCTTTTACTCATGAGGCTGATATAAATTAGGGAAACTTTCCGTACCTTTTAAAAAAAAGTCTTCAGTAAGCTACCCCATTTAAGAGTATTATCATGGAGAGTACCTTTCGTTAGATTTCTAGAAGAAGGTTGGGTCGCCCGTACGAGCAAAGCTGTAAGCCGCTCGAGTGGGCCCCACCATTATAATGATACTTATGTAAAATTCACACATCAAAGGATTGAAAACCATGTACAAGCAACTCTCACCCTTCAAATTGTTTTCTTTAATGTGGTCCACCTGGATCAAGTATCGGCATAATGTTTAGGTCCCCAGCTTAAATTTTAGTATGATATCTAATGATTAGAGTAGATTTCATACAATATCTCAGCAGGCCCTGTAAAAATTTAAGGTGGGTGTTTCTCCCCAACTTCTTCCTTTGGTGTGGCCCACTTTAATGACACAGCAGGCTGGATGTTTGGCCCTGGGCTTAATACAGGAATACAGATAGAATGGTCGGAGTAGATTTCTCATGCACAAAGGTGAGGCCGTAAAAAAAAAATTCAATGATTTCTCTCTATCAAATGTTCCAAAAAGAACGGCGATTAGGTGAGAATTTTACCAAACGTCGACCGTTGATTTTGACAGATATAACGTAAATATTACGTGAGATCTATCGTGAAAAAGTTTGAGTTGACCTGTCATACAGGTGAGCTGTACTAAAGAAAATAGTTGGGAGAAAGACATGCACTTAGTTTTTTAGGGCCACTGCAATGATTATATAAAATTCACTTAACCATTAGATGCCCCCAACAAGATGTAGACAGTGCCCAAACATCAAGTTAATACCCATTTCATGGGGCCCACACTAGGAATTAAGGAGAATGGTTTGGAAGGCGAGAGTTTTCTTTTTCTCTTTTTTTTCTTTTTTTTTTGAGCTATAAACGTCTCCACGTGTGGATGATTTACTGCCCATTTACTGCCCTTGTAAGTACTTTTTCCAATCATGTAGCCCATATGAAGTATGGATTAATCTGATTTTTAGACCTTAGCCCTAACATATAATGCCACACACTTAGTTATGAAAACAGATTTCACATAGACATCACAGTGGGTCCACCAATAAATCTAACCAAGGCACGACAATCAAAATTACTTAGTTTGGATGCCCATTGCCTGGTGAACGCCAGATATCCCTAGTTTCCTGGCCTTATAGGGCCACCATGATGTGTATATATTATCCATGCCGTCCATTCACTTTGCTGGATCATTTTAGCATTCATGAGATAAAAAATGAAGGAGATTCAAAGCTTAAGTGGACCATGACACAAGAAATAGCCGGATAATGGCAACCAATATTAAAACCTTCCTAAGCCCACAATGATGTTTATTTGCCATCCAACATGTTTATAAATCACACAGACCTGGATTAGGGAAATGCAATATTAGCTCGATTTCAAACTTCCGTGGACTTCAAGAATTTTTTAACGGTAAGCATTCAATCTCCACTGTTTCCTGTGGTGTATTTAAGCTTTATATATGCCTCATTTTTGGGCTCATGCCCTAAAATGATCTGGTAAAACTGATGGACGGTGTGGATAAAACACATACATCACTGTGGGCCCCACAGAGATGGGTCACGATCTCCAGGCAATCCGCCTCCTGCTTATTGAAACCTTTTCTGAAAAGATACCGGAACGTAGATTGTGTATTAATTATGTATTTTTTTGTGAATTTCCTTATAAACTATGTACATGGTGGTGTCATTTTCAGCCCTCGTTCTTCCATACAAAATAAAACACATACGTAACATGCGTTTGTGGCCCTAATAATTAAACACCCAATAACTCTACAGTCATGCATTGCATATTGAACACTGTCCTGATGTACCATTCTGTACAAGTGAGGCCTATGTTTCATCAATCTAGACTGTTGATATTGTGGGACTCACTACAGATGGTATATGACCTAAAATTTATCTAGATCTAAAATTGTAACAATCCACTCTATGGCTCTTTTTCCTGACCGTAGGTGCATTTTTTTCTCAGCCAACTATTTCCAGGCCTCTAGTTGAAGGGTTAGGAATCTCTAATTTGGGAGATTTTTCTGAAATCTACAATTGACGATAGGGCCCATCAAATCAACCATCTAGATCACCTAAACGTGATTCCATTTGTTGTTAGATTGGAAAATGGACAGATTATCTACAGAATCCGAACGATCGCATGAGATGGAATTCCATAATTCCATGCGTTTACTTCAATGATGCAAGCACGACTTTTGAGTAAACAAACTCGATTCGGTAGTAACCCCTCCAATATCGATGTTGGTGCTGGAAAAGCTGTGTGGGACCCACCATGATTTTTGCATTTTATCCATGCCATTCATCCTTTTTTCCTGATCATTTTAGTGCATGACTACAAAAATGAGGCAGATCCAAATCTGAGGTAGTCCACACTACAGAAAAGAATATTGATTGAACATCCACCATTAAAAAACTTCCTAGCGCCCGACTGTAACGTTTATTTTCCATCCAACCTGTTGATTAGGTGACACCAAATATCAACTTATTCAAAATTTTTGTGGCCCCAAGAAATTTTTAACGGCGAGCATTAATCAATCACTACTGTTTCTGTGCTGTGGTCCACCTGAGAATTGGATCTACCTCATTTTTTTGGCTCGAGCCTTAGAATGATCCGTAAAAATGGATGGACGGCGTGGATAAAACAAAGAAACCATGGTAGGGACAGAGATTTTCCAGCACCGACGTCAGTACTGGAGCAGTCACTACCGAAGTCCTGATTAAAGATGAACATACACATGCAAGCCAGGCATGCCTACATGCACGCACTCGTGCGTATATCACAGGTATGTCCGTCTCTATGCGTCATTTGTCATGCAGCATATCAATCTAGACCGTCCATCCTTTCATACCATTATGTACAACCCATGGTTCAATTCACGCCAATCAGATGATCCTAATCCCTTAAATGTGATCCATTTTGTTACAACCATCCATTTTTCAAGATCCACATATCATGATTATCATCGCCAAACCAAAATGCTTCTTTGAAATAATAAGAAATCTATGGTGGAGTCCATCGAATAGATATTTTAAGAAACTGACTGAACCTATCTGTTTCCCATCGATCTTTACTGCCCATCTTTCATATTCTTGATTAGATGGTTAATTAGGAACATTGATCAATTTGATTTTTGCACGATGAATAGCCCCTAGTAAAATGAATGAATGGACAGCCCTGATCGTGCATCTCACATGTCAATTAAAAGCTTTGAAGACTTTTCTAACAACCCAATGAAGCTGGGAGACACACACACACATATATGAAATTGTTTCCTATTGTCAGGCGACCAGAATTTTGTATCGGGATGAAAATTGGACGGGTGAGGTTTCAAGGGGTGCTGAATCATATGGACGGTTCAGATTATGTGCACAGACACGTGTGCAAAGGTGCGCTGGTGCGCATTCATGTATAAGAACACTTACTGAGAGAGAGAGAGAGAGAGAGAGAGAGAGAGAGAGAGAGAGAGAGAGAGTATAGATCACCTGTTGCCAAGGATGGAATGCAAATGGATAATGAGATCCTGTTCGTGGGAAGAGAAGGCGCCCCTCTTGAGATCAGGACGGAGATAATTGATCCAACGAAGGCGACAGCTCTTACCGCATCTTTGAAGACCTGCATTCCGAGCGACGTCGCTCCAACAGCCTTGACCATTGCGGAGCATGTAATTCATAAGCTTATCATCTTCTTCAGGAGACCATAACCCTTTCCTAAGCTTCTTGATGTGGCTGTTGTCGTTGTGGTTTTGCTTTGCCGGTTGATCCGGCTTCTTCATCATGGATAATTGAGAGTCGTTATGGGAGAGTAGGAGTATATGTTTCTCCAACCCAGTTTGATAGAGAGGAAGTGAGAATTTAATAGAAGGAAAGAAGAGTCTTCATGGAGTGGGATGTGATGATGGGAGTGGAAATTTGCTTACAATATGGACAAGGAAAGAGAGAGAAAGAGGGAGAGAGAGATGCTTGAGTTTGTTGTTGGGTCGTGAGGACAACGGTTTGGAGGGAGACCTTTAGGAGAGTGGGGATAGTGAGAGAGATGGGTGGTCATCTTGTCTTTGACTCCAGCTCTCGTCTTTTTCGATGCATTTTTCTTCACTCACAAGGTAATCATCATATAGAGAGAGAGAAGAGAGAGCGAGAGGAGCTTGTTTTATAACCAAGCTAGGGAGATCTTGCTTCGACTTCACATAATCTCTCTCTCTCTCTCTCTCTACACGATACATGTATGTAGTGAGTGCGGTTCGTCTGCGTTGAAAGGCATACGAAATTCCTCTACCGTCGCTTCTCATTAATACATGTCATTTCGATGGATACGCCGGATTTCTCTCTCCGAATAGATTGCTAACTACCCAACACAATTTTTAATGTGTAACTTTTTCTCGGTCCTATCATGATTTTTTTGTTAGATCTACACCATACATTAATTTTTTCAGATAAATCTAGATCATGAGTCTAAAAATGAGGTACATCTAAACCTAAAGTAAATCATACTACAAAAAGCTTCGGGGAATGACCAAAACACCCTTAAAACATCAACCGTGACTCTTAAAAAGCTTCGGGGAATGAACAAAACACCCTTAAAACATCAACCGTGACTCTTATTTTCCTTCTTACATGTTCACGAGATCACATGTACTTGAATAAAGTTAATATACAAATATCAGCTTGATCAGAGCTTTCTAACCCATAAGAAATTTTCAACAGTAGCAACAATTCTTACTATTTTTGTTTTAAGATAGCATCAATTCCTACTATTGTTTTAAGATTTGGATCTTGAATGATATGAAAAAATTAAATGAATATTGTAAATTTAAGAAATACATCATAATGGGCCATTAAATTTCACACATCATGAAATTGTGTAAAATAGCAAATTAGGTGATACCCCGGCTTCAACCAGGACGTTGCAGCCCTTTGCATGGGGCCCATCTTGATGTGTTTATTACTCCATCCATCCTTCTTTTTTTTCAAATTATTTTAGAACATGATATTAAAAATTAAGAAGATCCAATAATTATCAAGTGGACCATACACTAATAAATAGTGGTGATTAAACACCCTACTATTAAAAACTTCTTAGGGCTTACCTTAATGTTCCTGAAGATTTTATTTTCTATCTAATTTATAGATAAGTTCTCATAAGCCTGAATGAAAATAAAAAACCAAACATCAACATTCTTTTTCTTATTTTCTTTTTTTTTTTTTCAACACGCACCCGGCATACACCGTGGTGGTGACCACCTATATATGGGTATCAAACCCAAGACCTCATGTTGAAACTTCTGAGATTCTACCACTGAGGTAAGGACTCGAAGCCAAAGCAAACAACAAACAAACATCAACTTGATACAAAGCATGTGGCTCATTAATAGTCAATCACCACTGTTTCTTATGTTATGGTCCACTTGATAATTAGATCTATTTCATTTTTTGAATAATGACATAAAATGATATGCCAAAACGGATGGATAGAAGGGATACATAATACACACGTGCCGCACGGTCTTGGGTGGGCCAGAGTCTCACCTCATCTTCTCCCGTGGTGCAGTACATATTCCGGGTGGAGAGAAAAAACTGGAAGGGTTGACATGTGAAACTTATGTGGGCCCATCATGACATATGTATCATATCCATACCGTCCATTCATTTTTTTTCATACCATTTTATTAAAAGACCAAAAGCTAAGGCTCAAGCGGGCCACAGTACAAAAACAGTGGGAATTGGATGTTTACTATTGAAAACTTCTTGGAACTACATGGCTCCGATCAAGCTTATATTTGTGTTTTCCTTTTCATCCATGTCTATGTGACCTTACGAAGAGGTTAGATTGCAAATAAACCTCACGGTGGACCTTAGAAGGTTTCAATTGCAATCATTCAATCCCTGCTGCTTTTTATGGTGTGGTCCACTTGGGACTCAGATGTGCTTTATTTTTGGGCTCATACTCTGGAATAATCTGTAAAAATTGATGAAAGGTGTGGATCTAAAATATAATGATTTATGGGCCAGAGAAGTTCCACACGTTAAAATTCATATTGTCTAGCAGAAGCGCATCGAGTCATCAGTGATGACGTGGACTAATGAGAAGCGACGGCGCTTAATTTTCCTGTGTTGAATCCGCACTCGTATGTATTTTGTCTGGGCGCGCTCAAATGGTCTTGTGGGTCACAGTAATGTACTCATGGAATTCAACCGATTGATGAGATGTACCACTTTAGAAAACCTCAAAAATCAACCCGAACTACAGGAACTCGGATTGCGTAGTGTAGCATACAACACCGACATCTATACGTGCTGCTGGAAAAGCTGTGGACCCCCACCGTTGATGTAGGTGTTTTCTCCACGCTGTGCTTCTACTTTTTCATAACATTTCATGGTATGAGCCCAAAAATGAGGTATAACGAAATCACATGGGAACTACACCACAAGCAATAGTGGTGATTGAGAGCGCACCGTTAAAAACTTCTTAGAGCCACTGTAATATTTACTTATCATCTAAACTGTTGATTAGGTCACAAGGTCCTAGATGAAGGGACCATACAAATATCAGTTTGGCTTGAAACTTTTGCAGCCTCCAAGAAGGTTTTAATGGTGAGCTTCAATCACTACTATTTCCTATAGTGTGGTCCACAAGAGATTTCGATTCATCGTATTTTTGAGCTCATGAATTAAAATGAGCTGGCAAAATGGATAGATGGCCTGATAAAAATACATATATAATAGTGGGGGGCTACAGTTTTTTCACCAGCATACACTGCCAATGTCAGTCCTCCATGCTACACTACGCAATCTGAGTCCGATCCTATGCTAGGATGGGCTGTATTGAGAGGGAACCCCACCGTTGATTAGCGTGGAGGTCCATTGTGTTGTGTATATATAATAAAGGTCTTTCAGACCCTTCATCGACTCCACGTGAAGGGTCAGGATAATATCCAGGTTGTTTTGCGTCTCACATGGACCATGGTGAAATTCAAGGGCGGGCATTGCCTCCATCTGGTTTCCTTTTCTGTGGCCCACCTTAGTTTTGGATCAGGTTGGTGTGGGGTGGCAGAGGTTTTCTGAAATGACCCATTTGATAGACAGGATGAATGGTGTGAATATATTGTGTGGGCTCCACATCTGCTCACTACTACAACCAAAAGTTTGCGTGGTACCTGTACCACTAGAGCGCATCCCATACTGCATTTGCGAAGGTCAGCGTAGCGTCATGGACCTACATGCACGTATGGTTGGATTCTTGTTATTTAATTCAGAGACGTGAGTGCACTTATAATGAATGGTTTGATTTCTGTTAAACGTATACGGATAGATTAAGTGTTTTTGAGACATATTAGAGTTATATTCAACTCAAATTAAATTGAATGCTTGTGACTATAGGCGTATAATTAACCAAATTAGAATTAGATTTATGAATAATAGCTAGACTATGTATTCAGCCATTGACTGCTAAAGTGATCATATAATTGCAAATGAGAAAGTTAGTCCTTCTAAACGAGATCTTTTTGTATTGAAGATAATTCTTTAATTACTTTTTTTTCAACCGTGATAGCTTAAATCGTATTTCTCAATAAAGAATTAAAAAATATATAAATTTAAAAAAATTAGTTGGATCACCAATTTTATTACTTAGAATATCAAGGAAGTACAATCGACAAAAGGAAAAGAAGTAGATGATATTATCTATGGTCATTTGTGCTAGTGGACAGTCATAAAAAATACCAGACACAGTTGTGAAACGATTGTGATGTAGGGTCAGCAGGACATGATCGAAGATATACCAAGTAAGAACTCTGTAATCTGGGGACCCGACAACAAGGTCGTGGATGTTTAGACTAACCTGCTGATGTACCGCAACTATGCGCTAAACAACAACGAAACTAAGCTAAGAATTAATCAGACTTGCTGCGTCATAGCTAGTCAGAAGTTTGTTAGTGCATTTATTTTTGCACCCTAATTTGTCAATTACGCAAGTCATTATATCCGTAGTCATTTGAGCCTTTAGAAAGTAAAGACCGAAGACACAAGTGAAACTAGAGTATCAAGGAGCACATACAGGTAAAAGAGATGTTTTGGTGACCCTAACCCTTGACCCAAAACATCCATAATCTCTAGATGATCTTGTCACAAATAGGAATATTAAATTGAACATCCATTAGCCTTAGGAGACAAGAAAATTATGATAAAAAAAGCTAGAAGATGTGCGAATCTACGGCGTAGAAGATAACCCAAATCAGCAGATTTTAGGCCATATTTGATGGCATCGAGCTACCATCAAACTGCCTTTGATGGCATTGAAGAATTGCCCTCAATGACATAGATCTGAGATCCTAAAATGTCCAGAAAGGCTTTCAGATTTTTCCACTGACTCTCTTGATGGCACTGAAGCCACTTCGATAATATTAAACTATGATTTTCGACGCAATCGAAAATCGTGTCAATGTAATTGAAATGGGTCCAGAATTGTCTAGCAAGCAAACATGATTTTTAGCTGAAAATCTTAATGGCATTAAGGAGCCCTTCAATCCATCGAAGGAATCTTCGATGGCATTAAGGAGCCCTTCGATCCATCGAAGGCCCTTCGATGTTATTGACAAGACTTTTTTTGATCGTTGGAGCTCGAACTGTTTATAAATGGCATTTTGTTCTTGAGCTTTTTATGGGCTTTTGGAGCAACCAGAGGTAAGGCGATCTCATATGCATATCATTCATTCCTTGCCTCCATTCCTATGAGTTTCAAGCAATATCCCTTGATATTTCAATTCTAATGAAGATTTCAACCTCACCATTGGAGATGTGCTTGAACTCTTCTATTTTCTAGATATTAAACTTAAGCATTTTAGTAAACCATTGTCCAAATCCTGTAGGAGACTCATCTAGTTAAATCCCCTAGGAAATCAACTACTCATTAGTTGTAGGAGATTCAACCCACTCCTATCACCTTGGGCATCTCAGAGGAGCGTCTTCAGCAAGGTGATTGATCGTGGAGCTGAACTCGTGGCGAAGTTGTAACAACATGATCAAGGGAGCATTGAGGAGCTGATTGAAGCATGGAAGAGCAGAAATCAACCAACCCACAAGGCGCGATAAGCGAGGCTCAATCAAACAATTGAGTTGTTATTTTTAGAGTCCATTGTTGTACTCTTTTATGTAGGTTGGAGTACAAGAGTTTGTGTTCAAACTCACGTAGGTTCTTTTGTAAGATCATAGCTCTTCCAAAGGGCCTAAATTTTGTGGTTCTTGTGTAGGACCAAGGTTGTTGGTTAGCCTAAATTCCGACGGGTCCAAACTTGCTGCATCATAGTTAGATAGAAGTTTAGGTAATTAAGTTAAGAAGCTAAACTAATATGTGTCCATGGAATACAAGAGAAATAAATAGTGTAGAGTTAAAAGATTGTGTGTGATTAAATTAGCATGTGGCCCTGAGCTCTTCTTCAAATGCTTATTTTATAGACTTTGAAAGGCGTTGGTCATACATAAACTTCATTACTTGCACATAAGTCTTTTGATTATGTAGCATTTGTATCCTACTTGGATATGAAATCCATGTTGTATTATATCGTCAGTGGATGATTTACTTCTTATTTTGGATGGCTTTTTGCTATTCACTCTGACTTTCTTGCGGCTTCTAAAAGATTTCGAATGATCTCTCGAAGAGTTTCCTTTTTAAGTCAAAATCTTAGGATGGCCATGCCGTGTGTTTACTAGCTATGGATAATCCAGCAATAGTAGGTCTTTGGGTGAAACTTCCTCTATATGCTAAGGTTCATGCGCACCTTGTATCCATTGGTCACATATTACGTGAAAGATTACCACCTTTTGGGTTTTGCCCATGCGTAACCAAGCTCTACTTGTCAGTATAAGAAAAGTTGTGTGCCCCACCATGATGTATGTGTTATATCCACACTACTCATTCATTATTCCATATCATTTTAAGGAACGAGCCCACAAATGACACGGATCCAAAGTTTAAGTGGACCACCCCATAGTAAGCACTGGGAATGATGACTCCCACCATTGAAACCTTCTCAGGGCCCACCATGATGTTCATTTGCCATCCAACTTGTTCATAAGATGACACATACCGAGATGAAGGGAAAACACAAATATCAACTTGATCCAAAAATTTTGTGTGCCCAAGTTTTCAATGGTAGGTGTTTAATCTTCACATTTTCATGCCTAGTCCACTTGAACTTTGGATCTACCTCATGTATCTACTTATGTTGTAAATTAAGCTGGAAAATGGATGGACGGAGTGGAAGAAAAACACACACACATATATCATGGTGGAGCCCACAAAGCTTTAACTAATACTGAGCTCGACAGTATTGGAGGAGTCACTTCTGAATTCGAGTTTGTGTCACTGCTTGGCAAGGCCTCATGTTGAGTGTTTTGATAATCAGAACCATCCATTTAATTTGTGGAATCTATGCTATAATGGCTATCGTATTAAAATTGATGTGAATAATTACTTTGATCATCACTATTTATAAATGATTAAGAACAACGTAAAAAATCAATAGTTAAATTTGAGCTTTAAATTTTAAAGATTATGATTATTAATGAAGTGAGATTATATAATAATAACAAGAAAATTAACTGTTCCAATCACTAGACCATCTCAGCGTATGGGGCCATAGTAGGCGGCGACATGGCCAAAACATGTTGGAAAAAAAATCCACACGAAATCGATGCAACTGAAGCAAAACTACAAAAGCAAATACCTAAACCGGACGTAAGAGGCAAAGATAAAAATAAAAGACAAGAGCCTAGAGGTTTCGTTGTTTGACAATATACCTATGTCTACAGGAGAGCAACACGAAGCTTTTAGCTTCACTAAAATAAGGAAAAACAAAGGTAGAACTTACATCTCTCTCCGACTCTTCTATTGTACAATAAATCTCTTATAAAAAGACATCCAAAGAAGATGCCGTAACTTTTGACATATGTTCCCCTTATATAGGGCTTGCTTAAAGCCTAAGAAAATACATAGGTGCAAAGAGAGAGAGAAATTGTTTCCTAATAAAAAAACACTCTTTACATACATGTACACATGAAACACGTACATACATACGCACATCGCCAAATGGATGAGTCATGGGGATAATAATGGTTAGCTCCTTTGGCTTCAAGTAAGAAGCATTTCCCTCAATGGTAAAATGATCGGCTTTATATATTAGGTGATGGATATTATCCTAATGGTAAAGAAGTCTTTTCACCTATGTCTCCAAGTTAGGACATGTTTATAAAGACAACGAGATAGTATGCTCTTTGTAGGGTGTAAAAGGGTTTTCACATGTGTTATCAAGATAAAGAAGAGAGAATAAGAGAGGGCTCCTCCCAAGGGGAGAGTCTTCTACAAGGTTTTCTTCTCATGCATTAATAAGGTGAAGAAAGGAGATGAGTGGCTTTCAAAATATTCCCTTAATATATGATGAGAATGTCGTTGATGGCTCAAATATTTCAACAACAGGGTCTGTTGATGCCATCGAGAGACCATTCGATGCCATCAAGAGTTGTTCGATGCTATCGACAATTACTCGATGTCATCAAAAGAATTCAAAAATCTCACGATTGGTTGTTGGTCACTTTAGGTGTTCTGCTCGATGCCATTGAAAGGAGTTCGATGGCATCGAAGTCCCATTGAGAAAATCCAGAAAATACATGTTAGTCGCTAGAACGTTTCAGTGTTTAGTTAGATGACATCAAAGAGGTTCGATGCCATCAAAGTACCATCAAATGTGTCATCAAATGATTGGGCAGAGTCGCGTAAGTGTGGGATTTGTTTCCTATTTCGATTATGATTCACCTAAAGGCTATATATATATATATATATATATATATATATATATATATATATATATATATATATATATATATATATATATATATATATATATATATATGGGTGTAATCGAGAATAGGGGTATCAAAAAAGCTTTCTAATTCGTCACTAGGTGTAGATTGGGTGATTCGAGGCTTGTTCGAATCGGGTAATCTCTATATCTTGTAAGTTTCTGCTTTCATAGTGCATATTTGTCGTTTTGTGTCGTGGTTTTTTTTCCGCAAGGGTTTTTCCATGTTAAATTTAGAGTCTTTGTGTTTGAGCTTGATTGTGTTATTTGGATACTTTGCTTGATTCATCATTGTGTGCTTCCACGATTTCCCAATAGAGAAGAAGTGAGAGACATTTCATGTATGTATATTGTAGTTAAGCATTGCTTCTCTTTTATCTTGCATCTTATACTTTCCTTTATTTTACTAGTAGAGAAGTATGTTGGTACTTACCTATGGATGTAAGTACAATGTAACAAACTACATATATTTTGTTTTTCCTTCTCCATTCATTTTCCTATATACTTAAATTTATGGTATGATTATTTCATATTCTCTTCACATGATCTATGAGCTTACTGCATATGAGAGCTCAATTCATCTACCAAATTAGTGATTTTGAGAGCTCAGATCGTCTCCCAAATTGGTGATGGCGAGCTCTCAATTTTTTGCCATAACATAAGTCACGAAAATGTCTAAAAATGATGGTGCAGTAATCAAGCCATGCTTACCGTAGAGTTGGAAGACTTGGGAGTGTGGCAATCCATCTCTATGTGCCACATTTAACAGGGTGATGTGCAAATTGGGTGACTCATATGTAGGACCCTAACATAGATGGTTTATGTATTAAACTTTTACTCACACTAGACAATCCTATCCATTTCAATTTGTGGTCACTAAAGAAACAATGAGAAACAAAAATAGTATATGATTGATTATGCAATGGATGAAGTGTACAAAAAGTTATGGATTTGATTGTCTCATTGGCTTGATTTTTAATTAAAATACAAGCCATCCGTCTTAGTGCCAGTATTCAGGTCGACCTAATCCATACATCATTTGCATGTCTTGTGGAGAAATGGCTCTACCATATTCTTGTTCTTCCCACTCAACTATGTGATCTCTTTATAATCCCTCAGTGTACATTGGAAGAAAACATCTCCCACCTTAAGTTGATGGTGGAGGAAATCCTAGCATATTTTTCTAACTTTTTGAAAATTTGTGAGAAAAGCATAACCTAATTTCTTCGAAGCGTAGTTGACACAGAGATGAACGTGATGAGATCGATCGCCGTCTTCCTCAAGGATAACTACTCCGAATTCACAGAGCTTCTCTGGACTACTCACAGAGACTTCTCGAATCTACGAAGAAAGAAAGTAAGAAAATAGGAATAAATTTTAATAAAATTTGAAATTGATTAATGAATAAATAAAAATGAGTTCACAACCCTTTATATAAGAGTACCAAGGAATAGGAAAGAAATCAAAATCAAACTACAACTAAAACTTGTAGAATCCGCGACTTACTATAAATAGTAAACTTACTATCTATAGACGGTTGTGAAGTCTACTAGTGTGCAAGGTTTTTGGCCAAAAATAGTAAGTGTCCTATTGGGCTTCACCAAACCATTCTCCTAATTATTCTAAGCACTTTTCATGTTGGACATAACTCCTAAAGCACAACAGATGAAGAGTTATAATCAAATTAAAACTTAATATTTATAGTAAAAACAAAAATAAAACAGAAAAACGATCGTCGATCAGGGAGTATTTCACAAATCCGGGCTGCGCAACCCAGCATAGCGGGGTTGGTTCGCTAAAGTAGCTCGTTCTACCCCAAAATCATATATTTGACGTCAGATAACTCATTCCAGTTTTCGAGATACGCCCGATCTAAGGTCCAATGGTCCGGATCACTTCTGTTGTCGACCGGGCCTTTTCTGATCCATCTTGGCCATGAAACTGTCCCCAACCCGCTCTACATCAGTAGTGATAAATTTAATTGATATTTCGACATATACAATAGGATAAACTATACAATCTCTGAGAAAACAGAACAAAAAATAAAAGGCAAAATCTTACATAATTGATGCAGCTGAAGAAAATTTGTAAAAGAGGCAAATAGAAACTATACACAAGAGGCCAATAGATTTTTGTGGTTTGACAATATGCATATGTACATGGGATGGTAACATAAAGCTTTTTGCTTCACTAAATTAGAAGAAAAAACAAAAACACAAAAGTACAAAGCTTATATCTCTCCCCACTCTTCTATTGTATGATAAATCACTTATAAGAAGACATCCGAAGAAGATGCCCTCACCTTTCTATTTATGTTACTCTTATATACATAATATATATGAGAGAGAGAGAGAGAGCTTACTTAAAGCCTAAGAAAATACATGGGGTTAGATCTTGTTTCCTAATAAAGAAACACTCATTGCATACGTGGACACATTTTTATTTTTATTTTTATTTCTGCATACGTGTACACATGAAACACATACATACATACGCACCACCTCAAGAAAACCAACTCTAGCATTATACCACTTTCTCATCATGTAGTCCATGTAAGGGTAGGTGACTAGCTTAGTTGTTAGTCAACCACCATTTACAAAGAGGTGGTGACTCTATCACCTCTACACCCCGCATATATGTATAGGAATTTGGACCCAATAAATCATGGGATAGTTGTGGATGGAAGATAGCCTAAAAATCAAATTGATCGATCAGACAATCTCGTATATCTATTAATTTCCTCAATTGATTTAAGACAGTTATCCAAAATACTCTTAGCCATCTATATAGGAGCAACTAGATGATATAGTCTTATCAATAATTCGCGAGTTACATTACATCCACAATGGGCCCCACAATCTGGACAATCTAGGTTTGTATGCAACATGTACGGTGGATGAGTTATGGGGATGATAATGGTTAACTACTTTGGCTTTAGGTGAGATGCATTTCCCCCCATGGCAAGGTGATCATTTTCGTACATTAGTTGATGGATATTATACTAACGGTAAAGCAGTCTTTTCACCTATGCCTCCAAGCATGGATGGTTAATTTGTGTAAACTCATATGTAGGACCTAGCATAGATGGTTTGTGTATCAAACTTTTAATCACATTAGACAATCCTATCCATTTGATACTAAAGAAATCGTGAAAAACAAAAACAATTACAATCAAATAAGCAATGGATAAAGTATAGAAAAAGTTATGTATACGATTGACTTGATTTTTAAAATGTAAGCCATCCGTCCTAGTGCTAGTATATGGGTCGACATAATCCATACATCATCTTACTATATCTTACGAAGAAATGGCTCTACCATATTCTGATTCTTCCCACTCGATTGTGTGATCTCTCTATATCCCTTGGCGTACATTGGAAGAAAACGTCTCCCATCTTAGGTTGATGGTGGAGGGAATCCTATCGCATTTTCCTAACTTTTCAAAAATTTGGTAAGAAAAGCATAACCTAATTTCTCTGAGGCATATATAGTGATAAATTTAGTTGACATCTTGGCATATGCAGTAGGATAGGATGTAGAATCTCTAGGAAAAAACATCTCATGTTTTAAGTCAGGCCTAAGCTAGTGGCTAATTGTCCCTATTGGAGTCATTAGTTCTTTAACTTTCTCTTCTCGTTAGTTGATTGGTGTAGTTAGAGTGATTAGGGTGTGATATTGACTCAATTGTTAATAAATGAGTAAGTTAGAGTCGCCATTAGCTAAAAGAAACTAAGAATTTATAATTAAATAGAAAGTGTGGAATTGCTTATGGGGTGAAGAATCGCAAAATTCTTCAATTCAAGTGACTCTTACAATTGGTCTACGATCATAAATTTCAAATAAGGACCTTGGTGACATAAAAGGAATGAATTAGACACCATTTTTTGGCCGCATAATATCCAGTCTCTACTTTATGAGACTTAATGATTTTTAGGGGATTCAATAAGATTTTAGTGTAACTACATTATACCGTACTGCGTAGAATTCAAGACTTGGGTAGGTAAAGAAATGAACCACACCTAGCTTTTTGGGAGATTCAACAATATTTCAATGTAACTACATTAGACCAATCGAGATTACTTGTGAAAGTGACGTACTTAGAATTTTTGTTTTCGTTTTAATTTTTTTAAAATTAGTTTTTATTCTTATTTTTATTTTTATTTTTCACTTATTTTGCTCAGGACTAGCAAAATGCTGGTTGGAGATATATTGAGTATCAAATATTGCATATTTTCCTCCATTTATATATTAGTTTTATAAACATGATACTGCTTGATGGTATATTTTATACATATGTTTGTGTAGCAAGGTGAGTTTAAGAGATTAAATTGAAAAGAATGTTAAAAGTATGGATTTGATACTCAAGAATTGTCAAGGCAAATAATGGACTTTTGAAAACCAAGATTAAAGATTTCAAGACCCCACGAGTCAAGAAAATCAAGTGAAAAATGAAGGAAGTGCAGAAATTCACAAGATCTGAGCTTAGATTCATCGAACTAGTTTAGATGATTAAAATTCAGTCTTCGATGACATCGAAGAATTATAGAAAAATTAAGTTTGGTTGCTGGACAAATTGGAGTCAGTCTTCAATGTCATCGAACTGACATCGAACCAGGTTCGATGATATCGAAGCCAGTCTTAGATGACATCAAAGGGTTTATGCGAAGCCTACGTGGAGTGAGAAAATTTGAGGCGGTTTCTGAATTTTTCAAACCAGTTTGAAAGAGGAAGTTTTCCACTTATAAATAGGGATTCCCAGGGCATTCATAAGCATCATTCAAAGCATTCAAGGGTAAGATTTAGAATTTTATTTTTAGGATTTTTAGAGAGCTTTCAAGTTTTATAGTTCTTGTTTTTATTTACAAGTTTTTTATTTATTTTTCTTTCTTTTCTATTGCTTTTTATTTTTGCAATTTAGTTATGCCTTTTTAGTTTCCTTTAGCCCAAGCTACAAAAGAAGCATATTGGTTTAATGATTTTATAAATTATAATGGTTGAATGTTTTTAATTACGATATGAATGGTGTATGCATGTTATCAATTATCTAGGTTAAGGTTTTTTATCCTCATATGAAATCCGTATGTTTCCATCATACGCGATCCATATTGATGGATAGGCTTAACCTGGATTAGTTAGATTTCTTAGATGGGAGATGTTCTCAACCTGCTACATTTCTTTGATTCATTATCTCATAGATATTAAATGCTTAAAATCACTGGTGCTGCTTAAGAATATATATCAATGATGCTAATTCATGCTTTTCTAATCTTTAATATCATTTATTAAAAATATTTAAACTATTTTATTTTCTGATTAAGCCAACCATAGTGCTCGGATCCTATTTGTATTATCAAAATCATCATGATTTTGAAATATTAAACTATGTGTGGAACTTTGAAGCTTGGGTGTTGTTTTAATTCAGTTGAATTACATCTATTCAAAACTCCCAAAATCAAATCATCAATTTAGTTTTTATTACTTAGTTTGTTTTACATTTGATTTTCTCCTTCTCGCAATTCATTTCTCAGTATAATTGACACTGTATTCACGGGATATAACTTACGAACCTTTGCACTTAGAAGCAAGCAATCAAATTTTTATTTTTAAAAATAATTAAAAAATTTTCCCATAAACCTAAAAAATAAACCAGACATATGTAGAACCAAGATATAAATGAAAAAAAATATGCAATATTTGACACTCAACAACCAGACATATGTAAGTTATCACACCCAAAGCCTAAAAACTTCCTCCCTCTGATGTCTCTACGACCCTCACAACTCTCTCCTCCATCCTTACAAGGCTCGCTATTGTGCTGCTTAAATTAACCTTCAACCAACCATTCAAGGGTTAATTGTAGACTAATATATAGGTGCTCTTTCTGCTCGCTAAGGCCTTTTGTGTTAGGCAATGATGTCCTGCGCCAATTAAGGTTTTTCTGCACTGGGTCTTTAGGGACCAGTTATATGTCTTTTTTCTTCATTTAGTTGCGTACAAAAGGTTTCAAGGTTTTAAGGAGTTGGGATGAGTGGCCATGATTTACTCTTTATCGAGTTTGGCGTCAGCTAATTAACCTAGTGATCGTATCCAATAGGTTCCGGAGGCCCTTTCGACCCGACCCATTTGGATTTTCAATGTCTTTGGGGTCTGATAAATGTGATCTAATCAAAGTAATGCATGGGCGAAGTTTCCGAACAACTTAGACATACGGCCAATACTTGATATCGTCGACTTTTGGGCCCACCAATCCAGCCTGTTTATCATTTATGGGTCGTGTCGAAGCCCCTTTCTATCTAATTCTTATGGATTTTTAAGCCCTTTCAAAGGGCTCTCAGTGGTTTGGTTGAGATCAAATTGGGTGGGCCCTTGATCTACAGATCCGGTTCATTGGCCATCTTGGGGTCTGCCAAAAGTACACCTTGCCCAACTTGCATGGTTGTCTAACGGATATCGAGTTGCACGCAGATATTTTAACTAAAGTCTAACTGAAGTTGATGAATAGTTCGTTTCCACTTAGGGTGGGGTGTCTACACTATTGTTTTGATTATTTCACATTATTTTCACATGATCTAAGAGTTTACTACATCTAAGAGCTCAGTTCATCTACCAAAATAGCTAGTGATTGTGAGAGTTTAGCTCGTCTCCATTCGTCTCTCAAATTGGTGATTTTGAGAGTTTGGTCTATCTCCCAAATTAATGATGGTGAGCTCTTAATTTTTTACCACAAAATGAGGCATCAAAATGCCTAAAATTGATGGTGAAGTAATCAAGCCCATGCTCACCATAGAGATGAAAGACTTGGGAATATGGTAATCTATCTCTACCTGCCTCATGTGAGGGTGACGTACAAATTGGATCAACTCATATGCGGGACCCTAGCATGGTTGGTTTATATTGATGTTAAAATCTGGTCGGCCCTCTCTCCACGTCGCCCTCTACGTGTCGTCCCTGAAGCCTGCACAAAGAAAACGGGCAAAGGTGACCCTGGCTAAGCCGGGGGACCCTCCGATGCCTAAGTCAGGACAAGAGAATCGGGGTCTAGGTAGAGAATAGAGGAGAAGAGGGCTTGATCTCACGTACCTGTAGATATGGCGTTGTGTGCTATTTATACTTGCCTGTGGGGCGGTCTGGTATCGATAATCTCGGCACGATCAGGGAGATTCTCGGATCGTGGAGATACCATCCACAATCTATTGATCGTGTAGCGTATCCGACGAATAGTGCGTATCATCGAGCGACGTTATCGGCCATGTTTGGTTATGGCAGTTTCCATGTTTAGTGAATGAGATATGCACATCTGAATGTCTGTTCGGCTCGGCTCGTCAGACCATAGTAAAGAACATTCTCCAAGTCAAACGACGTCTGACCCGACCCGTCATGCAGAATCCGATGCAGTCGGCTTGAGCATATCATGGTTGGGGAATAATAGGTTATCCAATCGGATTGTTAGGACCTCTTTGAGTCGACCCTCACCCAAAGGCGCTCACATGTCCTTGTTGCGATGCTGAAGTCTGGTCAGATGGGTAGTGCCTCGGGCGCCTCGGCTCGGACTTACAGCCGGATTGATGTTCTACCATGGGCTCGGATCTCCCCATAACAGAAGCCCCCTACTCTTTGAGTTTGCTTGCGGGTTCGGAGAGTACTCATGTAGGAAATCTCTCGCCCTTATTGCAATGATGACGGGTCTCGAATTGCACGTGTGTTGGTCACTTCGGTTAACGCGTGGAGACGGTTACGATTTCGAATCTCCTTCCAACCTATGAGAGGTTGCCACGCAGACTTGAGAAGCATGCACATGATGGCTCCGACTACTGGGGCGTCGCTACGCATATCGAGGTACACTGCTTGATATCAGAGCCGTACTAACGGTTCAGTACTCCTCCAATGCGGTGCGGCCATGTGTGCTCAGAGATCGGCTCGTGCCGATTCGGCTGCGGTCATTAAGGCTCGCCATCAATGCAGAATTCCTTCGTTGCCTATATAAGGCACCTCGAATTTTCGTTTGTCACTTTACATTCTGAATCAGAAGAGCATACCGGATGAGGCGATTTTTGACGAGGCGATTCCGGCCGAACTCGAAGTTTTCGATAGAAGGCAATTTCCGGCAGTCACCCGGTGAGTCCTGTGGATCTTTATCCTTCTTCCTACCATATCTTCTGACCTTGAGATGGTTCGTGAATACGCCGATGACTTCGAGTCGGGGAGTTCTGAAAGTGAGAGTGGGGCTTTCGAGGTGATCAACCCGAGGCCCGGAGGTGTTATGCGATAGCCGTGAGAAAAGGATCTATCAAACAAACGCTCATAATGGACGCCTTGGATCCTCGAGGTCCGACAGAAAGCTCCTCAGTCGAAGATCTGGTAAGAGTACCGCTCGAGAGGAGCTTTCTCTCGAGGATCCAAGGCGTCCATAACGAGCGTTTGTTTGACAGCTCCCTTTCTCACGGTTATCGCATAACACCTCCGAGCCTCGCGTTGATCGCCTCGGAGATAACCAATCTCACCTTCAGCTGGAAACTTCATCATCAGATGGTAAGTTGAGACGACCGCTCTCATTGAGTTGAGGGAGAGTCGGCCTAGGATCATGTTGTGGACAGATGGAACATTGATAACTAAAAAGTCTACCAAAAGTATGACTTGATGTTACCCTTCTCCTGCTGTTACTGGGAGGGAGATGGCTCCTTCAGAGATGACTCTCTCTCCGGCAAAGCCGTGCAAGGGAGTCTTCACAGGTCGGAGCCGGGACCGTGAAATTTTCATCTTTTCGAATGCTTCAGAATACATAACATCAGCCGAACTCCCAGTGTCGACCAAGATGCGGTACACTTTGTGATTTTCTATAGTCATAGTAACCACTAGCGCGTCATCGTGCGAATGTTGGATCCCGCGCGCATTGTCTTCCGTGAAAATCGGGCTGCACGGAGTGACTCGGAGTTCCTTGCTGGGACGTTCCTCCAGGTGAACTGGTGTACCGACTCGAATCTTCGGGAATGGGCTTTTCGAGCCCTGTTTGAATCCCCTCCCCCAGTTGAACCCCCAAAGATGGTGCGAATTTCAGCGGGTTCCTCTGGGGGTGTTCGGCTGTTCTTGCGGTCGTTCCTCTCTCCGAGCAGACTTTTCTTTTTTTGTATAACGACGTAGATGTCCCTTGCGGATGAGGGACTCAATCTCGTCTTTCAGATCCACGCAGTCGTCCGTGTTGTGACCATGGTCCCGGTGGAAACGATAAAATTTTCGTTTGTCTTGGTACTCTAGGTCAGCCCTCATGCATACCGACCAATTAAGTAGTCTGTCTCCTCGGATATCCAGCAGAATCTACTCGGCGGATATATTAAGTGGGGTATAGGAACGGAATTTTTCTTCCGGCCTGCGGCTCGGTCGACGATCGCGGGAAGCGCAATCATCCGCCCCTTTGCCAGTCGGTTGGGAGTCTTCGTTCCAAGGTCTCTTCCCTTTGTTCGTTGGGTCGGATACTTATGTGCCTTTTCGAGCGTTAGTAAACTCCTCGGCGTCAGTATACTTCTAAGCTTTCGCCATGAAGTCTGCTAGCGTCTTTGGCGGATTCTTTCCAATAGAGAAGGCGAATTTTCATTCCTTCAATCCGCTCAAAATGGCAGCGAGAGTCATCTTGTCATCGTAGTCCTCGACATGCAATGCTTCTTTATTAGAGCGGGCGATGTAATCCTTTAACGACTCTTTCGAGGCCTGCTTGATAGTGAGCAAGTGAGTATTGGGTTTCCGACTTCTCTTACCGCTTATAAACTGCGTAAAGAATAGTCGACTTAGTTCCCGAAAGAACCCACGGAGTTGGGTTTGAGCTGACGATACCAAATCCGAGCAGACCCTGTGAGGGTGATAGAAAATTCCCTACACATCATTGCGTCCGTTGCAGTCTGGATCTGCATCCACGATCGGTAGGACTCCAGGTGTTCGGATGGGTCCCCAGATCCTTAATACTGGATGACAGGAGGCATCCGAAACCTCTGCGGCATCACTTTAGCCATGATAGCTGAGATGAAGGGAGGCTCGGTCTCTTCCATCATCGCCTGGATCGTGGCTGGAACTATCGATTATTGCTATTTTTTCTCCAATGTCAGGAACCGGTCTTTTAACTCCATAAATCGTGTCTCCCATGGGTCCCTATTTTCCGCGATGACCTCTGAGGCATCATCAACATCCGGCATTCTCCTTTCTCTCCTCCGTTCTAACTGATGACGGAGGTCCGTGGGTAGCAGGGCGGATGTGACCGAATGAATGGTTGTGGGGGCCCGAGTGGTGGCGTTCCGTACAGATACCTCGGCGTGTACTGCAGGAGGATTTTGACTCGAATGCGGCACCCCCGAGTGTTGGGGGGCTTCAGGTCTCACACTCGTCGGTACAGAGCGAGTTTTCACGAACAACCTCACCGGCTCGAGAATGGGTTGTTCCTGAGCCGGACATGGCTCTGGGTCTCTCTGTTGTTTCATTAGGTTTATCTCGTCGCGCAGGGCCTGGATCTCGTTCTGCATGGCGCGATACTTGCTTGACTGATTGCGTGAACGTTGGGAAGGTCCTGCTGCGGACTCGGCATGAAGCGGTGATGGCAACCGAGTCTGCTCATTAGGTTGCGACTGCACCACTGCAGCTTTCTTCTTCCTCGCCATTGCTTGGAAAAATGAAAACCTGACTTCTAGTTTCAGGTTCCCACAAACGGTGCCAAAAAATGTTGATGTCAAAATTTGGTCGGCCCTCTCTCCACGTCGCCCTCTACGTGTCGTCCCTGAAGCCTGCACCAAGAAAACGGGGAAAGGTGACCCTGGCTAAGCTGGGGGACCCTCCGATGCCTAAGTCAGGACAAGGGAATCGGGGTCTAGGTAGAGAGTAGAGGAGAAGAGAGCTTGATCTCGCGTACCTGTAGATATGGCGTTATGTGCTATTTATACTTGCCTGTGGGGCGGTCTGATCTCGATAATCTCAGCACGAATAGGGGGATTCCCGGATCGTGGAGATATCATCCGCAATCTGTTGATCATGTAGCGTATCCGACGAATAGTGCGTATCAGCGAACGACGTTATCAGTCACGTTTAGTTATGGCAGTTTCCATGTTTAGTGAATGGGATATACGCATTTGAATGTCAGTTCGGCTCGGCTCGTCAGACCATAGTAAAGAACATTCTCCAAGTCAGACGACATCCGACCCGACCCGTCATGTCGAATCCGATGCGGCCGGCTTGAGCATATCGTGGTTGGGGAATAATAGGTTATCCAATCGGATTATTAGGACCCCTCCGAGTCGACCCTCACCCAAAGACGCTCGCGTGTCCTTGTTGCGATGCTGAAGTCTGGTCAGATGGGTAGTGCCTCGGGCGCCTCGGATCGGACTTACAGCCGGATTGATGTTCTACTATGGGCTCGGATCTCCCCATAACAGTTTATATATTAAACTTTTACCCCCATTAGACAATCCTATCCATATGATATTTAGCTATAAAAGAACCAATGAAAAAAAAAAAAAGTTAATGATCAATATGCAATGGAAAAACGATAGAAAAGGTTATGGATGGGATCGTCTCATTGGCTTGATTTTTAAAACATAAGCCATCTGTCCTAGATCCACTACTTAGGCCGACCCGACCTATAGATCATCATACATCATCGTGCTGCGTCTTGTGGAGAGATGGCTCTACCATATTCCTGTTTATTCAACTCGGCTATGTCATTTCCCCATAATCCCTCGGCGTACATTGGAATAAAAAACGCCCACCTTAGGTTATGGCGGAGGAAATCCTGGCCCATTTTTCTCACCTTTTTAAAATTTTAGCGTAAAAAGTATAACCTAATCCTTCCTGAACAATTTAATAAATTTAGTTGAGATTTTGACACATGCAATCAAATTAAAAACTATAGAAAAAGTGATGGATATGATTGCCTCATTGATTTGATTTTTAAAACGCAAGCCACTCGTCCTAGTACCAGAATGTGAGTGGATTTGAGCCACTGCTCATCCAGTCATATGTACGTGTGTGTGTGTGTATATATATATATATATATATATATATATATATATATATATAATAAAAAAAACTTTCCGTGAGGTCGAGCTGTGTGGGCCCCACCGTGATGTGTGTGTGTGTCACAACTTATAGCCTTTCCAGTTTAGGGGTGGATTCCATCCGTACATCATCTTGACATGTTCTGATTCTTGTTGCCGTACGGTGTTATCGCCCTACGATCACGCACCGTTAATTAGGAGGAGATGCTTCCACCCTAGGTTGCTGGTGGAGGGAATCCCAGTGCATTTTTAGCCAACTTTTTGAAAATCCGGTGAGAAAAGAGCCACATGATTTATAAATATAGCAGAGATTTTGATAATTTCTCGATATTTTCATAAAACATTCATATATGATATTATTGGTAGAAATGATTATTCAAAAGTTGAAATAATTGATCATGTTTACCTGTATTTGAAAATTTTTAAATTGTTTATTAATTTATAATAAATATTTTTTAATATCTTATTTTTAGTCAGATTTCCCGTATCACGATAAAAAACATAAAAGAATTGAAAATCTGTTTTAAGAAATTCCCGTGCTAAGAAATTGACAAGAACGAGGTTTTTGTCGTTATGCAATGCCTCTCGTTTTGCCTCAGTCGCGGCTATAGATCCAGCGTGAATGGCTGCCTGTAGGGCCCACATGTTTAGCTGTTGTCGGGACCGTCCATGTTTTGGAACATATATATTGAGTTGTGACATTAGGGCGTCTTTGGGCGGTGGGATTAAAAGGGATTAAGTGGGATAGGATTCATCTGGTCCTACGTCAATTCCACTCCATGTTTATGAAGAATGGAAAAGCTTGGAATTAGATTATATGGAATTGCATGGATCTCGTCCCAATTTCACTCAATGTTAGCAAGTTGTATAGGTCCCACCATGATGTATGGGTTATATTCACATTGTCCACTCATTTTTTGCGATTAGAGCATGGGCAAAAAAATAGGTAAATCTAAAGCTCAAGTGGACCCACCATAGAAAGTAACGGGGATTGAATACTTACCGTTGAAAACTTCTTTGAGGCCATGTAAGTTTTGGATCTACCTCAATTTTAGGCCCATGTCATAAAATGAGGTTACAAAACAAATGAGTAGTTTAGATATAACACGTGTGTTATTTTTAGTAATTTCAAATAATGGTAGGTATATTCATTCAATGTACCACCATATTACTAATAAAACAGGGCATTAATCTTATACCATGGCAACTGGGGATAATCCTGGCCATAGGTAATAATTATGGTTTTTGAATCCATCTCACCTAATCCTTTCTAATCCCACCGCCCAAGCCTGTAGTAATAGAGGAAATGAAAAGAAATTTTTCAATGGCTTTTATTCAACTATAAAAATCAAAGGCTAGGATCATCACTGAAGCCTGATCATCATACTGACCTGACTCTTTGGGCCCAACATGATACATGTGTTTTATCTGCGCTGTACATCCGTTTTTCCAGGTGGATGCGGATTGTTTGCTGAAAGTGTGTGGGTCTTTCCATGATGTATGTGTCTTATCCACACTATCCATTCATTTAACTAGCTCATTTTAGGGCATGAACCCAAAATTGAAAAATATCCTAAGCCCAAGTGGACCACACCACCGGGAGCATTAGGAGTTGAAACCTAATAACGAAAACTTATCGGGCTGCGGAAGTTTTGGATCAAGCTGATATCTGTGCTTTCTTTTCATCCATGTATGTGTGACCTTATGTTGGATGACAAATAAACATCACTGTCGGCCTTAGGAGGGTTTCAACTGTGGATATCATCATCCCCACTGTTTCATTTGATGTGGTCCAACTGAGACTTGGATATGCTTCAATTTTGGGCCCATGACATAAAACGAGCTGTAAAAACAGATGGACGGCATGGATAAGACACACACATGATGGGTCCCACAGAGTTTATTTATAAGGTGCTAAGTCTGTACGCAATCGACCTCTCTGTAGTTTTGCCAGCTTATTTTAATGAGTCCAAAATGAGGATACCCTAGTGTTGATAATTGGGGGCCACAGAAGTTTCAGATCATCCTGATATTTGTGTTTTCCATTGGTCCAGATTTTTGTGACCTTATGAACGGTTACCTATAGCAGCAACGAACAATATGGACGGCTCAGATCATAGGACCATTCCAGCATGAAGATGGTATCCGTACAATGCCACCTATGGCCAGTGAAACGTACGTGCAAGTTGCAATCACACATACATGCGTGTACGTACGTGCGTGTTTATGCACGTGCGTGCGTACGTCCATATCTGTAGCACGAGTTGCAATCACACATACATGCGTGTACGTACGTGCGTGTTTGTGCACGTGCGTGCGTACGTCCATATCTGTAGCACGATTTGTCGGTAGCTGCATGGATAACCGCATTTGCACGTGAAAAATGCAAAGAGAGAGAAAGGTGGAGATGGATTGCGTTTGAAGTGTTCTCTCCTCTCTCTCTCTCTCTCTCACATCATGTAACTTCGATACTCTGTCCAGTGTGATGGATGATGCGCAGGCGCATAGAAATTCCTTAGGAACTGCACATGTGGCATACAAGTAATCAGGCTAAACCGTCCAAGCCTTGGCGCCCAGCGTAGATTTATCATGGACCTAACATTAAGCCTATTCGATTATCTGACCATCAGATTGGTGGACAATTAATAGACGGTCGAAATTGAAAACATCCAACTGCCCTATCTCCACAGTGTCCAAGAATCAGACATGCAATCTGATCATGGGATTGGGATACGGATTTCCTAAGAAAGCCTTTTGCTGGAAGTTTTTGGGTTGGGATGCTAGGTGGGACCCACCTAGCGTCCCAGTGCAAGAACTTCCTGCGATTGGGAATCGGCGAGAGTGGGATGTAAAATTAATCTAATCAGGTTTTTATTTATTTTTGAGTTAACATATGCCACGTATACAATTTATGTGTGGTAGTGTATCAAGTGTGATAGGCAGCCAGAGTATCATAGAACAAACTCCTCTTTCTAATAATAAACTTTTGCAAAGACAAAGGGAGAGACAAAGGAAGAATGAATCGCTAAAAGAAACAAAGAGACAAACACTAGACGAAATAACACGAGGATTATTCGCTAATCGTGTCGTAGCTGTTGTACGACGTGTCCCCTGCATTAACATATAGGGACCCAATTTCTTGCATTGAGTCTAAGTGGGCCCCACTTGATCGGTGTATTTTTCCACCGGTGGCCCATCACAGCAAAGGTGATACTTGCAGCACAAGGACCCTTGAGCCAGTGCCATTACTTTATTTGATTATAACAATCCCTTTGTATTAAAGGAGACATTATCAAAGGAGAATCTTAGGTCATTCCTCGCACACGTGACACATGTGCAAGATATGAATCCCTTTGATCAGACCTGTCCAACCATTCGGTGGGTCAAGTATTATGTAATTGAATGGAAAAAAGATGACGACCGATGGTCCATGTTCGACATGCAATGGTGGCCCATGGCCAATCTGATGACTGGATCTGCTTGACTTTTTGGCCAAGATCCGTTCCTGGTGCTCCCCATTTGATGGATGGCCTGTGTCCGCACATGTAATGCAAATCATAGTTCTCTTTTGAAAATCTACTCGGCATCTCTTCTCAAAGCACATGAAAGGAAATAGTATTTTTTAAAGGTTTGTTTGGATTCAAGAAAAGAAGAGGAAAGATATTATTTCTCATACAACTAACTTTTTATTTTTTGTTAGGCCTTCTTTTTTTTTTTAAGAATTTGTGAGAAATGTTAGTTTCTAATATTCTTATTGAAAAATGAATAAATTTATACTTTTCTTCCATTATCGAAGAAAATCATATTCCTCAAGAAACAAAGCCAAACGTGCTTCTTTCCATCTTCATTCACCACAAATGTGCGAAAGTATTAAATGAGCCATTGTACCTCCTGTGCAAATGTACTGAATGAGCCACCGTAGATCCTCTGCAAGTGCCATTGTGCCATGTGCTAATGTACCATGCGTCACTATCAATCTTCTCTTGCACCACGCATGTGTAAAGCATCCCATGTGCTAATGTGACACATGTACCACGATTCATCTTCTCTTACACCTCCCATACAAAGCACTTCACATAAGCCAATGTGCCATCACCCATCTTCAATCCTTCAAACACACCACATGTACCAATGGTGTCAACGTGCACAAGTGTTTGTCATGTAACTTTAAGTGGACACGTATTAAATGTGTCAATGCATGTCTTATGTCATATGTGCCACCATATGACTTCAAGCACCTCACATATACCACATGTGTCACAATTCAACTTTAAGTACTCACATATGCCACATGCTACCACCCATCTTCAAGCATCCCTTATGGTCCGAGGAAAATTTTTACTTAGCCAAAACAAATCAAAAATATATACTAAAGTTTAAAGAAAATATTGTCGAAAAACAAATAAGGTAAAGAATGTTTAATTTTCTCACAATTTTTCAAAACTAAAGCTTCTTAAGAAACACCATTTTCTTTCATATACTTTCCATGAATTCAAACACATGCTGAGAAACCTTGTTTTCATGAAACCCTTGAACATAGATGGTGGCACATAAAGCATACAAGGCATATTGTGGCACTTGAATCTGAATTGTGGCACACCTAATACCTAATGGTGGCACATGTGGCACAAGACACTCATAGGCACATTCGCCATTTAGGCACTTGGAAGCTAGATGGCAGCACAAATTCGCATTGACGCCATTAACACATGTAGCATTTTTGCTACATGAAGCCATTGAAGATGGACGATAGCACACTGATGCATGTGGAATGTTATGCACATGTGGGGCACAAAAGAAAATCAATGATGGTACATGTGGTCCATTAGAACGTGGGCTCAAGAGAAGATGGATTGAACGTGGGGCTCAAGAGAAGATGGATTGTGTAACATGTGCCTCATTAGTACATATGGTACATGAGGGGATGGATTGTGTCACATTTAGGACATTAACTCATGTAAGGCACAAGAGAAGATAGATGGTGATACATGCGGCACATTCGCGCATGTCACAATGGCACGGGTAGGGCATATCTAAATATACTAAATAGGGATAATGGCTCATGTGGCAGATGTGGGGCAACTGAAGATGAATGGAGGCACATTTGGGCTAAACCCATGGAAAATAGTGTTTCCCACATATTCACATGAATCTCCACCGTCCAATGTATGGACCATGTGATCTCACTGCCAAATCTACACCGTCCAATGTCTGGACCATGTGAGGTTCACTGCCAAACATTTGGGATGTACCTCAAATCCAGTCATCCAAATGGTACGACCACTAGATAGGTATAACACAGATCATGCTGCATCAAAACCCCGCCCCTGGATGGCACTGATCAAATGATCATAAATGGTCCACCCAATGGGCTTTAGTAGCCATCCAAAATGGTCAGAAGCATTTGATTGGCAAGATCTTTGAGCAATGGCCCATCAGAGAAAAAAAAAAGTTGCAGGGAGGCGCTGGAAGACAGCATATCTCTAATTGTCCTTTGCCAGCATGGCCCACCACTCATAAGCAACCAAAACAGCAAAGTGGACTGAGAGTGAGTGGGGCCCACCGGACAGGAGCAGTCAAATACCATTGATGAGGCCCTCTTTTTCTTTTTGCATCTTGTCTGCCTACGTTATCCAAAAGTACACATACCCAGCTGCAGGAACCTCATGATTTTTTCGCCAGGGCGCCTCCACGCGGCCCGCACCTTATGAGTGGTCAGGGTCCCACACACATGTGACATGTCAATTCCCTCTCTACCATGATTCAGAAACCTAAAAACTCGATTCCACATGATGTTCAACTGGGTCGGGTTGATTTGAAGACTCGACTTGACTCTGACTCAATATTTAATTATTGTAAATTGAAAATATTAGGATTGTTCATAGATATTTACAATAGAAACAGAACATGAATGAATAATAACAAAGATATTTCACTAGCTAAGGGTGTTGCTTCACTTGGTTATAGCTGATGTGTTGCGGTATGATATGTCAGGACTATAGTCATTGGGTTTGAGGCTTTTTCAATTACACAAACCGTCTATTTTATGGGGTACGGCAGGCAAAAAAAAAAGCTTTCAGATTGAATGTTTAAATGCATTGATTATACAAAGGAAGGTTAAGATGAGTGTTTATGTTCAACGCAAAAGAGCTAAATTATCTAACGGTTGAAATAATTCAATTGAGGGCCTTTAGGGCCTGTTTGGACAGCAGTACTAAATGGGATGGAATTGTATTAGAAGGGATTAACATCAGTTATTGCACAATGATTACATGTCAGGAAATGCCATTGTATTTTCATTGTTCAATCTCATGTTTAGGATCAAATTCATCCATTGAGAAATACACTGTATCATGAGAAGTCTGCATTTGGTAGACCATGGAATTGTAATCAACCGACCACATTTCACAACTGTGTTTGGTCACCTGTGCGCACATGCAGCTTGAATGTCACGTGTAAAAGGCACGTATGGATGAACGGTATGGATAAAACATGTGTATCAACATGAGGCCCACAATTGTAGTAGATTTCGAAATCCACCAAAAATCCTGCGCCATCCATCATTGGCATTGGAATACGCCATCCATCATTGGCATTGGAACATGTGATGCCAGGATTAATCCAATCATTTCTGTTGTTATCAAACACCGGATGGAAATGCAATTCCATACCACCTAATTTTATCTAATACCATGCACCAAACAGACCCTTAGTTGTTTTCTTCCAACCATACAATGTCGGATATCAATGGTTTGGATCATTGGAAGACGCGACTTAAATTCAAAGACTAAAGTCCCAACTTATCAAATTGCAAAACATAGGGATGTATTGGAGCAAACTTCCATTGGAGGTTTGAATCCCACTTTGCACCTTAATTTCTATTTAATAAAATCTGCCGCAGTAAGGCCAATGACTCAGTTGACTGAGTCAGGCCCAGAACCGAGCTTCCCAGCAACTTGGCTCGAAATCTAGACGAGTGGACTCAGCTGAGTTTTGGTCTGCAAGTTTTGGAACTATGCTCACACTAGCATTGCCACAGCACTCCGAAGACTGAAGGTACTGAGAGGTTCTAAAGCTTTGCTTTTTTCTCTTTTCCATCCAGGCTCGCTTTTGGTGGTCTCCTCTTTCAAAAAAGTGGCCCTTTTAAGGGAAAAAAGGAACCCCAACGCATCCTGTCCAGGAAGTCTAAACCTTAGAAAGAGAGATAAGGTGGGGGAAAAAAAAAGGACAGAAATAAAGAACGAAGAAAAACTTTCTCAGTTGGGCCAATGGCAGTGTCTTCATTCATCTATGATTGCAAGCAAACAAATGAGAGATGGAAAACGCCCTGGAGGATTATAACCCTCACAGGGGACCTTTTCAGGAACAGACCACTCACAAAGTGTGACAAAAGAGAGTCATGCCATTGCATTTATAGCCTTTCATTTCTAGGATGGAGGCCCAACCCACCCCCATATTAGGAAAAGGGGAAACCATAGCCCTATCAAGAAAGCCTTTCCCCAAAATCAATGGAGATTAAAGCAAAAGTAACTTTGCAAATGAAAAAAAAAAAAAGATTGATGCATCAGGTTCATGCTGCTACTACGTACATGGCTCGGAGCATCTAGAAGTTCTCAAAGTTGACAGGGTCCCTCAAAAGCTTCTCCATCTGCCTGGCCCTCATTGTGATCTACATGTCAAATAATTTTTACCCAAATTCCACCACCAATCCCCCGAGTAAAATCTGATCAATCTGCAGAGGATGTTAGAATAGAACACCTGTGTTATAAAACATAAATAAATAAATAAAAAGGAATCGATGTACCAGTCATGCAATTATTGCTCACAAGCTGCTGCCCTAAAATGGAGAAGCTAAAAGATTTAGATTATTTTCTTTTCATATTAATGGGTAGTCGTATGAAAGCAATTTTTCAGAGGGTTGGATGGTGCTCTTCACCGACCCCAATCTGTTGGGAAAAGCAATGATGATGGCGGTGGTGGTGATGCTCTTTGTCGCAACCCAAGATTCTGGGTTCACTTCGATTGTAACTTTATCAAATGGATGAAAAGTCATTTTCGATAACGATCCGTTACAGGGGTGGTTAGTCTTGATGTGATGATGACTTTGACACATCTAGTGATGTCAAATTATGTGGTTGACATATGAATATAATTGGGTACAACATTAAGCTTAAGATACATCTTGTCATCCAATATAAGATCCAGGCAGCGGTAATGGTGGGAACCATTATGCGTCACGAGGCCATAACGGTCATTACGGAAAAATTTTAAAAAAAATTAAAAAATTAAAAAAAAAAAAAAGACCCATAACGATCCGTTACAAGGCCAATACAGTTTCTCCGAAAAAAAAAAACGAGGGTTGTAACGGCCGTTACAGGGGCCCCATGCCATAATGGCCATTATGGCACATATCATAACAATAAAGAATACCTTATATAGGATCCATTGTCTCTATGGAAACTACTTAGTGGCTTAACTGCTTAGGTTTTAGTTATTGGAGTTCAAATGAGCTCATTTTCGTGGGCCAACACTTCCAGATGTTTTGAAATAGTTTTCTGAAGGGTTTCAACCGTTAAATCTTATATTTTAATTGTTAATTTTGTTTTATCATGCTTGATGGAAAAATAATGGTCATGACCTATTAATGACCCACCACTTAGCGGCCACTTGGTCAAAATTATTTTCAGCACTTATCACTGAAATTTGATATTTTCAGTGATTTTCACTAATTCAAATTGTTTGGCAAATCCAACTTAATGAGTGCTTAAATTAATTTTCACTGAAAATACGAGTGTTTTTTAAGGTCCCCTCCCTTCATTTAATGTTGAAGGCTGAACTCTGAAAGTGGTGGTGCATTAAAACTTCTTTTCACTTTTAACTAAGATATCCTTAAAATTATTTCAACATTACAAATCAGCACTTACATTAATTTTCAGAGCTTATTTTTCAGTTTATCAAACAGCACCTTAGTCCAACATGGGATTAAGACAGTGATGAAGGGATATGGTCCGTTTGAAGCATGGGTAGATATAGTGTGTGCACTTTTGATGATGTAGGGCACATACAAAAGTGTGCAGGGTGGTGGACTACCATACTTATGGTGGGAGCACCAAAACCCTAACCTCCTCTATATAAGATCCTATTCTCAAGGATGCCCTAGACTCTAGAAAGTGCGGGCATCCTCACCTTCTTCCTTCACACATTTTTAGGGAGAGAAAGGAGAGAAAAGAGAGAGAATAAATGCTTCTTCTCCTTGTGTCACTTGGGTAGTCCACTCCAAGGGTTTATCTTAATTCTTAACCCTTAGATCTAGATTCTAGCTCTATTGTGGGAATGGTATCCATATTTACTTAGGCATTCACTCTTTATTGAGAATAAATCATATAGAGACCTCAACTTGAGGAAGAAAAACATTGACAATCTCATCCTCCATGGCTTCGATCTAAGGTGTAAGATTTGAAACATTCCCTTCTCATATTTGTTCTCCAAATATGAGATCTACATATTGGCCGATCCTTAATCAGACTAAGAGATTAATTTTGAGATTTATGCTTCCATTTGTCTTTACAAAACCCCATCAGACCTGCACTCGAATACCACGTCTTATCCACCGTGCCAAACATAATGTTTCAGTGATTCTCTTTTATTTTCCTAATTTCATACGTCCTAGGTTAGTATGGGCCATCCCAGTTGGACTCAACTGCCCACAAAGCAGGTTAGGGTCTGATCCGAGTTTGAAAACACTGGACTTCACCCAAATGCAACCAGGGAAATGCTTGGTTTTTGGCTTGTTAATCAACAAGATGATCACACCATAAAATGCTAATATGATAGATGTAAAAACTACAGCCATTTTTTTCAAATAATTTTAGGGTATGAGGTTCAGGGCCAGTTTGGATGAATAATTGAAATAGATAGCAACTTTGAATTGATTGCAATTTGAAATCATGCAATTCAAATACAATGCAGTTTGATTTAGTAGTCACTCATGTGATTTTCATTCTATCCATGTACTGTTCAGTTGGTTTTTTTTTACGAAGGTGGTCAAATTACCCATTTCTCTCATCCATGTGGAGGAGATAATGACTGGACCAGACTGCTTTTGTGGCCAGTTCATATTCACGGTGGGTCCCATCTAATGAATT
Source organism: Magnolia kwangsiensis (assembly GCA_037074715.1). Lineage (NCBI taxonomy): Eukaryota > Viridiplantae > Streptophyta > Magnoliopsida > Magnoliales > Magnoliaceae > Magnolia > Magnolia kwangsiensis. The sequence continues at coordinate 109,071,178 of CM073581.1, forward strand.
AAATATTGAAGAATGCTCAAGTGTACTCACCTCACACATACAAGCAAGGCATATACTTGATTGACCGCACATTTGTAAGTACACTCACCTTGCAATGTGCAATATCCAAGCCATACATCCAGTGAACCCAACTGTCAATATCCAAGCCATACATCCAGTGAACCCAACTGTCAGGTTCCATGACTTGAAAATTAGACCAATAGGATCATCGGAAGGGCACACATACAAAAATGCATCTGACAAACACAACTATTAGGTTTCGTGTCTAGAAAATCAGGCCAATATCAATATGATCACCATGTGGGGAGCACTTACATGAAACAAATGAACAGTAAAGGAAAGTGAGGGCACACCATAAGAACCAATGAGCAGTTTTCCCATCATCCAAATAAGAAGAAGAATGTTTGCAAAACATATGAATAGTTAAGAGAAGTTAACCAATGGTAAGGACTACACACTGATGAGAATCTCATCCTATCCAAACATCTGACACCTTAATGAGAGGGAGGCAGGAAGAGGAGAGAGAAGGGGACTTTTTTTTTAAGCTCTAGCAAGACATCTTTAAATTCCTGGCATTTAATCAGTTCTTTTTCTTTTCTTTTTTAAGGTAGTGGAAGAAACAATACCCATTCGACCTAATAAAAAAAATTTAAATGCTTTTAGATTGCAATATATTCAATTCTATCTATTTTTGGAAGGGAATATATTCTACTTGATCTTCCAAATCACAATCTAAAAGTCAATAAATTTAAACAAATCGCCATCTTGGTACCTTTCCAAACAGGCCATATTGACAAACCTCCACAACGAAAAAATAATAATAATAATAAGAAGAAGAAGAAGAACTAGAAAAAACTTATGATACAGAATAGAGACGAAGAAAAACAAACAATCATGAACAACGCAACATAAAGGATGTCGTAGTTGTACATGAGAATCCATGATAGTTCCCAATAATAAAGACCAGTGATGGCAGATCTAAATCCTGCGATGTCTCCTTCAGTTGTTTTTCCTCTTCCGACGGAAGTGGCAGGCCAAAAGAACCAATTAAATGAGTGCTTGAAAATCAAGTACACGACTATCTTTTCTTTTCCTTTTTGCTTTTTTTGGATCAGCAACAGAAGAATTTTATTTTTATTTAAAATATATAAAATATAATAAAATAACTCCAACAAGACACGAGACCAGTTCCATCAAGGCAATGGACACGACCATTGTAACAATAATGAAAAGATATACTGAAAACCACCAGAGAGCCATATTTTGATGATAAATACCACAAATGAAGTGTGGAACGAGAAAAATTACAAGAACTAGAGTTGTTTACATGGATGATGGAGCGGAAGTCCTCAAGGGGCTAAAAAAAACAAACGAATTTTTTATTTTTTTATTTAAAAAAAAAAAAAAGCTCACCCAACTATTACACAAAACCTAGTATAGAAGAGGTTAAGTTGCACTTCTATGATCGAGATAGAAATCAGGAGAACTGTAGAAAATCAAGGGATTGTTCAAATTTGATAAGTGAAAACTGGTTGTGGTTGTGGTTGTGTGTTTTTGAACGAACCACACTCCTTCATATATGTCAAGGGGGGAGGGGTTTCAGAGTCCCTCAGTTTAAATGAAGGCATCCCACAAGGCAATATAGCAGCATTTTCCCTCATACTCTCTCCCTTCACAATAAAGTTGATTGTACATTACACAAAAATGAACAGTTTTAATTAATTACTAGGTTTCATAACTATCAAATTATGACAAGGCTACACGATGCATGTACGCACAACATGAATGTATGCAGTAGTTCGCAAATAAACTTGTAAGGATTTTTCCCACCATCATCATCATCTAACAGTTAATACCAATTACTTGGGGTCAACTGGATAAATCTTGTTCCACCTTTCCACTCTATCAAGTGCCATAACTTCAGTATCATAGGTCATCAAGTTTTTTATTATCATTCCATCCATGTCCTTTTGGGCCTTCCCCATAACCTTTTGAGGTAGTGCATGGTTACAAGCCCAAGAAGCCTATAGATCTCATTCCCATGACAGTCTCCCATGGACCTTCAAAGTCCATAGACGCATATTCATGATTTGTATGCTAAAATCAAGAAGCAGATTAATGTGAGCAATGAAAAATACAAAATATTTGTTGACTCTCATTGCAGGTATAAAGAATTTCAAGTGGGAAAATATGTGATGATTTGGATAGGGCCAGAACGGTTTCCGCAATGGAACATGAAGAAATTACAAGCTCGTAGTGTAGGACCTTATAGCCCAAAATTGCTGCTAGCGATGAAGTTAAAGGAGTTGGAAGTCGTGCCACTTGCAGTTGTCAAATGCTCCTTATCCTAGGCTAAAAAGAGTGATGATTGATGCCAGATTTCAATTTTCCATACGTTAAGTACAGTGCTAAAAATTGCAAGGTGATATTTGATAGTGGCAATTGCACCAATGTGGTCTCTGCTAGTACTATATCTTGTTTGAATTTGAAACTTGTCTTGTACCCTCAGCCCTATTGAGTTTCTTGGGTTGATGCGTCCTCGATACCGGTTTCTCAGTGGTGTCTTATTCCCATTTAGTTTGCTTCATACAAAGACACACTATGATGCAATGTTTTGCCTGTGGACATAGGTCACATCATTTTGGGCAGACCTTGATTGTATGACCTTGTTGTGACACAATTCGATTGTTCAAATATGTGTTCATTTATGTGTGAAGGAAAGAGAATAAAGTTAAATCTTCTTCTGCACAAAAGCACCCTAAAGAAGAGGAAGGACGTCAAGAAGGGTGATCCAAAAGATGTGAGGAAATCCTAACCTAAATCTCTCCACATAATAAATGCCAAAGAGTTTGAAAGGGATACTAACGTTGATTTAGTGGTGTATGCCCCAGTGGCAAGAGAGGTCACACCCAAGGTTAGCGTAGAGTTGCCACCTAAAGTGAATTTGGTGTTGGAGGAGTTAAGCAATGTTTTCCCTGAGGACCTATCGGATGAGCTTCCATCCATGCAGGACAGTTAGCATGCCATAGATCTTGTCCCCGGGTCGACTCTACCAAACCTTCCTCACCACCAAATGAATCCTGTGGAGCATGCGGAATTGAAAAGGCAAGTCTATGAGCTTCTTAAAAAAAAGGTTCATTCAGTAGAGTTTGAGTCCATGTGTTGTGCCAATCCTCCTCACGTCTAGGAAAGATGGCATTTGGCGGTCATCCGCATCCTCATCAAACTCGCAAATCACAAGGGCCTTATTTTGCTCTTCTGTGGGGGATTAGTATACGAAATGACCATATCAATGGCAATTATAACACCGAGTTTGCTCACCTACTCTCAAGCCGGTACTAGCTAGACCTTTGCCCTTCATGTCCTTATTATTGGATTAAGCACCAATAGGGGCTTTGGATTGACTCTCAAAATTAGGCTTCTCCCTGGGGAGTGGCCTTCACATTGGATTCATGAGAGTCGAATCGCCTCACAAATTGCGATTTTAGATATCGCTCAAGTTCTTACACCACTCTGTAGGCATGCTCTAGGGTGGTAATGTCATAAGGAATGAGTTCGCGTTGAAGCTCGAGTCTGAAGCCCATCCTGAAACAGAAAATTGTCATTAATGGGTCATTCTCACGAATTACAGTTTTTGATACCGCTCAAGCTCTTGGACCACTTGGTAGGCATGTTTTAGGGTGCAAACGTCATGAGGAATGAGCTCAAGTTGAAGCTCGGGTCGAAGGCCCATCCTAAAACAGGAAAGGGTCATTAACGGGTACTCCTCAATGCTATAGCACATTATATTTTCTTCAAACCTAGCGATATGATCGACCACGGGTATTGATCCCTGATGAAAGGATTACCACTAATCCAAAAGCTTCCGGTGATAAGAGATAGGAATGTACTTTTCCTTTAAGATCTCTTTCATCTCATAATGCAGAGGCATTTTCACACCAGGCTCAAGTGGGGTAGCCTATAGGATGCGGGAAGATACTCGGGGTGGGTGGCATGTGTGAAGCGAAACCCATGTGAAGTGGGGCCCACGAGGGGGTTCGGCCAGGGTCCTAACCCATGCAATGTGGCGCCTAGGCTATGAGATAAAGGGATCGATTCACCACTCTTTATCAGTTCGAGCTTTTAGAGCAAGTGATTAATTGTCCTGCATCAAAATGGTATCAAAGCAAGAGGTCTCATGTTCGCAACTCCTCACAGGGGATGATTAAGGGCTTGTTTGGATTCGTGTATTAGCAGGCATCTTATGGTATTAAGGGTCCTGATTTGACTTCTACGCTGTTTGGATTGGAACTGAAATGCTACAAATACAACGCGTGCGAATACATACAAAAGTCAAAATTTTCAAATGGCGGTAGAGCGTTGTCATACGGTTCTGTTGTCAGGCGTACTCTCTCTTCAATGCACTTGCACTATATATCGTGCGAAAGAATTTCGAGAAACGCAGATGCTTTATCTTAAGGGAGAGAACGGCGAGTAGTCTACACCAGCAGCTCCTACGCTCATCACTGCCATTGTGCATGCCGCCATCCAGTGACCGTTTCTTCCCTTCCGAAGGTACTGTTCCAGTAACAGCGGCCAGGATATCCTCCTTAAGGACGTTGTGGGTTGCGAATCGGTCATCACACCACCTACCTCCGAGGCGGAAGGGCAATCATACAGGTATGATCATCTCTCTTCCGATTGGATCTCCGATCGGTTTGGAAGTATAACCATGAGTCAATTCATGGTTCAATGTTGCATCGCCCTCTTCGTTTGTAAAAGCCCCTTTTCCGTTGATGGCGTGTATACAGATACGCGTATACACCCCTATCTATCAACCCCATATTCCCTATCCAGCTATGCCTACACCGCTGATGTGGAGAAATTGAGGAAAATATCAACTCGTCGAATCCAACTGGGGATTTTGCAAAATCCGTCTTGGAGGGGTGGAGTATTGGAAAGGATGGGTGCATGCGACCCAGAATTAGGTAGTCAATTCTGTCTGTGGCTTGCAGAAATTTTGAAAATTGGAATGCTTCTGTTTATAAATACCCATAGTCGTATAATCTCTACAAAGCATTCTATATTTGGAAATATTTTTGTTCTCCTAAGGCTCTCCATCTACCGGCTTGATCTCTCTTTGAGGTATTACACTTCTAAAACCCTTTTTCTATTAAAATGCACTCTTTCGTATATGTCTACCATTTTCAACAACAAAGTCCTTGTAAACTGTTATGCGAGACCAGTGTAGGATTTCCCCTGATAACATTATTATATGCCTAGTTACAATTACAGCTGCAAAGTTATATGCGGTTGTACTGAGATTTTCAGTAGGTCATATGTGAATATGTTTTCCTTGTTCACTATTGTCTACATTTCTAACACGCATTTTTATTTGTCATCTCCTCAATCAAATATTTTAATCATCAAAGCAAACCCTAACCCCTAAAACTAATCATGCGCCGATGCAGACATTAGAAGTCTTGCAAGTCTCAGTGCAATATTTCCAAGTCTCTACAATCTCCAATTCAGAGAACAGGTATGTGAATACTGATTTCGATATTCCCATGTTTATCAGAATGTATGATGTTTATTGACAGGTACTTAAATCAAAATAATTGTATATATCAGAAACTTTAGAAGATACACGTAGACAGTAAATTAGGTGCTTCAAGTAATCGATGATGATCAGCTGGTTGGATAAACAACTATAAACACATATTCGTGATTGCATAAATAACTGTAAACAGATATTCTGATTTGCTTAAATAACTGAAAACACATATTCATGTATGGTAACATAACTGTAAACAGATAGTGAATCCAAAGTTTAAATATTTGTAAACAAATATTCATGCATCAAAAAAATTATAAAAGTGTGAACTTGGAAGTTCATGATTGGATGTGTAAGTGTAAACAGATTCATTTATGTTTACATAACTATAAGCAGATATTCATGATTCAATATGTCTACTGTATGTTTGATTAATGTTTCATTCAACTGTATTCAGAGATGCATGTTTCGTTCAACTGTAAGAAGAAATTCATGCTTCATTTAACTATAAAAAGAAATTCATGCTTCATTCAATTGAAAAAAAAAAAAAACTGTAAATAGATAATGATTTGGTTTGCATAAAAACAGATGCACCACATACTTTCCAGCTTCTCTGTTGTGACTATTAAATATCAATTGCATATTTTTCAATAATTTTTATGGTTCATTGTAATTTCCATTCAGATAAATTTCATCTACAATAATCTTATGGCTTCCGATGCTAGGAAAATAGTGATGAGAGGTCCTCTGCTAATGAATGGACTGAGAGTGAAGTAGCTGCAGCATTAATAGCCATTGCAGTCTCTACATGTGTAATGAGCGCTGCTGAATATTATCGCCGTTACTGTATTAAGGCAAAGCAGAAGGATTGTCACATTGATAGGGATAGATTTGTCAATGGCATAATAAGAAAAAGAGATGTTGATTGTCTTGCGCAGCTGAGAATGTGCAGGGACAATTTCTTCGAATTATATTCATTGCTGAGAGATCGCAAACTCCTATCCGATACGAGGAGGTGTAGTATGGAAGAGCAGGTTGTAATGTTCTTACATACTGTCGGACACAATGTATGTAATCATGTGATTGGTCATCGATTTACAAAATCTGGTGAGACTGTAAGCAGACACTTTATAGGGTGTTGGATATTATTATCGGTCTATATCCAGAATATGTGAAGTTCTCTAGATTACACACACCCAAAGAAATATCCGACAATCCTTTATTGAGTGCATACTTCAGATAATATTATAAAAGTGTTGGATGTCGTAGGTAAGAATTATATGTGGTAAAAGGAAGGAACTGATCATGTGGCACACGTTTGATTGGGGCCCTAGATGGCACCCATATCCCAGCTTATTTGCCAAAAGAAACGAGCTCAACTTTCATAAATATGAAAGGATTTCCGTCTCAAAACGTTCTTATTGCATATACTTTCGATATGAAATTTGTGTACGTGCTTGCTGGTTGGGATGGTTCCGCATCCGATGCACGTGTCTTACAAAATGTATTAACCCATTAACCGGACTGTTTTTTGATTCCTCATGGTAATCATATATAGGGGGTGTTTCTTTACATTTTAAGAGTTTATTTATGAAACATAACTGAAACATATATTGCAATGTGTAGGAAAATATTATGTCGTTGATGCTGGATATGTACATTCGTCCGGGTTTATGGCTCCCTATCAAGGTGTGCGATATCGTTTGAATGAATTCCGGACTGGAAGAAAGCCCGCCAATCAAAAGGAATTTTTCAATTATCGCCACCCCCAGTTGCGAAATGTCATAGAGCAGTCTTTTAGGCTTTTAAAGGGCCGCTTTCCTATCCTACGTATTCCTCCTCAGTTCAAGTTTAAAACTAAAGTTAAAATTGTCATAGCTTGCTGTGTCCTTCATAATTTCCTTCGTGTTAGAAGTGATGATGGACTGACTGAGGTAGTAGAGGATAGTGGAGACAGTACAGATGATGTTTCACCATCCCCTATAGAGATAACTAGCATGGAGGAAGGATGAGCTTTATCCCAGGTGACGGATCGCGGTCGGGAAGAGTGGGCGAGGAAAAGAGACGAGATAACTGAGAAAATGTGGAATGACAATCTTCCACGCACCAGATAACATATTTAGTTTTCACTGATTCTGTACTGATTTGCTATGTTTATAGCAGTAATATTTTAACTCATTTTTACTTTTCGTGTGGATTTTATGGTTAGACTGGAACCTTATTATGTTCCCTTATAAATCATTAATTTTGTGCATCTTCCGAATGCTCCTATCATATTGCTATTAATTTGTTATGGTTGTAAGTCAAATGAATTTCCCAAGGAGCACCACGAAGGATCCGATGAATAAAAACATTGAGTCATCACCTTCAAATAGGGGTGGTCATCTAGCCATAAATCCAAGACCACCAACACAACCTCTTTCAACTCCAAAAAAAATTGTCACATCCTCAAGGAAAGGGCCCTCACCAAAGGGTATATCTACCCCGAGGCGTAGGATAGCCTCTACTAGTAAAATAAGCAGAATACAATGGTCCGACATTATAAACAATTTGTTGATAGATGCCTTGGTTGAACAAGTCAATCTCGGCCTTAAGAGTGATAACGGGTTTAAACCCGAGGCCTAAAAGGCAACCATCAAAGAAATACCCGATAGTTGTGGCAATTTACTTGAAAATCGTCACATATCTAATCACTTGCGGACCTTGAAGAGGTTGTATTGGGCTATAAAAGACATGCTCAATGCATCTGGTTTTGGGTGGGATGAAGACAAAAAGATGGTTGTCGCTACCGATGATGTCTGGGATGGATATATGCGGTAGGATTTATGATTTTTTTTTCCTTTCAATTCCACAAAGTTCTAGATTTCAATATATGATGTTTAATATATTGTCTTTGTTTGTACAATCACACCCATATGCTGAACGAGTGCGTGGAAAGCACATTGACAGATGGGATGACTTGGCGTTTATATTCAGCAATGAATGTGCACATGGTTCATTTGCAAGCACGGCTTACTCTTCACCTATTTCAGGGAAGCGGCGCAGTCGTAACGAATTGAATTCTAATGACGACTCTGATGAGCAGGCTTCTGATACTGTACGACTCTCATCCGATGATGAGGATGATTAGAGGCTTACTCCCCGCACTCGCGGTGTCGATCGATCCACAAAAAGGGCAATGGGATATGACAAAAGCCCAATGGAGACAATATCAAGATCTCGTCACAGTCGCGCGGATGCGAGTAACAATAGCCGTCATAGGAAGGGTAAGCCGAGCAAACAAATAGGGGACAGGATGAAGGAAGTGGCAGAAGCTGTAAAGGCCCTGACCATAACTATGGCACAGGGCAAGAGCATGACGCGTGTGCAGCGGATCCTGGGGATACTTGAGGACGTGGATGGGCTTAGCAATGAGGACCAGATTCGGGCTGCAAGGGTGTTGCAGTCCGATTTAATAAGTGTTGGGTATTTTATGAAGATGGGACACGAAAGAAGAAAAGAATGGACAGCAAAAGTTATCCTTCCTCGGAGTGACCAGGAGTGAATTTGGGTCACTTATCATATATTTCTTGACAATGGTGTTTTGGAAATTACTTTCTTTTTGTTGGATGGGTGTGGTTACTGTTTTATCTAGGCCATACATGGAGCGGCCTTTTGGGATTTAACTTTAATACTGTGGATGTTTAAATTGTTGTTGGCTCAGCAATTCTAATGACAATCTTGACCTTCCCATATTGATTGTGTTGTATATATGAGAATGTTGCAGGTTTTAATGGAGGTCAAATGGGTCATGTGGCAGGTTTTAATGCATGTGGATTGGATCACGCAATTCATGCATGGTTTATGTTAATTAGTAGGAATTGTGGTAGTTATGCGTGGCCACTGAACTATTCCAAAGTCTGCTTATAATGTTGCAGGTTTAACATTCTTACTGCTACAATTCTGGCATGAATCATCCTGCTAGTCAGGGAGTTTTAGTTCTCAGTTTTGTTCTGATAGGCAGATAATCTTCACATATTTGATAATGATACAGTTCTGCTACTCAGGGAGTTTTGGTTCCCAGATTTGTTCTGGTAGGCAAATCATCTTAACATATTTGTACTGATACAGTTCTGCTACTCAGGGAGTTATGGTTCCCAGATTTGTTCTAGTAGGCAGATCATCTTAACATATTTGTGCTGATACAGTTCTACTACTCGGGGAGTTATGGTTCTCAGATTTGTTCTGGTAGGCAGATCATCTTAACATATTTGTACTGATACAGTTTTGCTACTCAAGGAGTTATGGTTCCCAGATTTGTTATGGTAGGCAGATAATCTGCACATATTTGTATTGATACAATTTTGCTACTCGGGGAATTGTGGTTCCTAGATTTGTTATGGTAGGCAGATAATCTGCACATATTTGTATTGATACAATTTTGCTACTCAGGGAGTTATGGTTCCCAGATTTGTTATGGTAGACAGATAACTTCCATATATTGCTATTGTTACAGTTCTGCTAGTCTGGGAGTTTTGGTTCCCAGATTTGTTATGCGAGACAGATAACCTTGACAAGTTTTGAGTGATACAGTTCTACTGGACAGGAAAATCTGGTTCCCAGATTTGTAATATTGGTTCAGTTGTCTACCACTACTAATAGTTGGTTTGGATAATATTGGCAGATTAATGTTGAATTACGGTTTCTTATTCACGGGATTTCCGATACACTCTTGTTTTGAATCTTTCGACATCATATCACTAAATCAGAGCTATTTGAATTAGTTTCATATTGATATACTTCTGACTATTTTAATCTAACATACCATCACTTGCATTTAATGATGTAGACAAATAACATTCATATATTGCTATTGATACAGTTTTGCTAGTCTGGGAGTTTTGGTTCCCAGATTTGTTATGCGAGACAGATAACCTTGACAGGTTTTGAGTGATACAGTTCTACTAGACAGGAAAATGATAGTTCCCAAGTTTGTAATATTGGTTCAGTTGTCTACCACTACTAATAGTTGGTTTGGATAATATTGGTAGGTTAATGTTGAATTACTGTTTCTGATTCACAGGATTTCCAATACACTCTTGTTTTGAATCTTTCGATAGTTACTATTGACATCATATCACTGAATCAGAGCTATTTGAATTAGTTTTATACTGATATACTTCTGACCTCGTTATGTTTACATACCTTCACTTTCATTTTGTCTGCTTCTTATTCAATTTGTCAAGATATTTGCTAGACATCAATCTCCTTTTGGGCTAACAAACTGTATGTTTACCAATTGCAGGAAAAATGAAGAAGAAATTTTACGTGGTGTTCATCGGAAGGAAACCCGGGATATATGAGTCGTGGGAAGAATGCAAGGCACAAGTTCACGGATTTAGTGGGTGCAAACATAAGTCTTTCACGTGTTGTGAAGATGCCATGATTGCATGGAATCAATACAAGGTTGGTTGATATGCTTAAAAAAATCGTACGTTTTAAGATTTGATAGTTAAAGCAATGATTATTAAATCTTACTACTATCGTATTAACAGAGAATATGCTTTGTTTACTATTTCATTTAGGCCATCGCCATCAATAGAGCAGCCGAAGATACACCTGGAAGTCGGCGTGTTCGTGCATCAAGTCGTCCCGCGATGATAGACAGTGAGACCTGTGTAACTGCACTCATAGAGCGAACCATAACAGGCGACATTGGCTTAGAAGAAAACATACATGAAAGGGAGGTGACTGGTGGTATAGGAAACGAACCAGTCATCAATTGTCCACTTGTTGGTTTGCTGCTTAGTCTGTTCATATTGTTTGCGGCTAGTAGGGAGTTTATTTTATCGTTGTTTACGTGACTGTCCAGAGCAGCCGATTTTAGTTTGAGTCTGAATCTTTTTTAGTTTTGGAAGACTGTTTTAAAGCAGTTTGTTAAGGATCGTAATGGCTTCTTTTTTTTTCCTTTTTTTTTTTGTGTGTGTGTAGTATTTTTTTTTTGGGAACATACTATATGTACGATTTTTCCTGTGACTTTCATTCGGGTATGAAAAATCTGATCAGATGTGTGATGTGCGTTTTGTTTATTCCATTGCATATTTTGCTGTGATTTTTATTTTAAAATTATGCATCAATTTTTTCCTTAATGTACGACACAAAGGTGGCCCAAATCAGGTTCCATTAGCTCCTAAAAAACCGATGGATGGTGTGGACGAGCGGTGACCTCATCGTGGGGCCCACAACTGGCCCCCTATTTTTCAGACGGAGGTTTTTCGCAAGATGTTCCTGCGCTGGTAACCCAAGTGGGCCTTACTATCATGATACTTTGTAGATCAGAGCCCTCCATTGGTTGCTTAATTTTGTCACACTCAATATCGGAAGGTGGGCCTCACTAACGCGAACCCTATGGATGGTTGGATAGGATTACTCAATAATGAACATGTTGGATGGCTAGGATTAATAATATCAACTGACGGTGGGCACCAGCTTTTATGCAATGGACGTTGAATTTCAAAAAAATCATTCCATACAGATGTTGTACGACAGTACAATACGTAGGCCTAATACGTCGTATCCAAACATTGCATAGCATAAGAAATTGTATACTTGCCCGAACAATACGTCGTATCCAAACATTGAATAATGGCATGCTGATTAGGATGTATTTTGAAAATCTTCCAACGTATACATGAACAGTACCAAGATACAATACAATACATCCTAATACGCGAATCCAAACAGGCCCTAATGCAGGGGCATTTTCACATCGAGCTCGAGTGGGGTAGCCTATGGGATGCAGGGACACACTCAGGGCGAGTGGTCCGTGTGAAGCGGAACCCATGTGAAGTGGGGCCCATGAGGGGGTTCAATCGAGGTCCTAACCCATGCAATGTAGGGCCTGAGCTATGAGATAAAGGGATTGACACGCCATTCTCTATCAATTCGAGCTTTTAAAGCAAGTGGTTAATTGTCTCACATCACAAACCTTTCTTTTGTTTATAAATTAATGTTCCTCATGCCTTGCAAACTTAAGCTACTCAACATGGTATGCAAAAATGGTTACATTGCGGCCATTACGTAATGGTAATGGTGGGCACCATTATACTTTAAGAGGTTGTAATGACCTATTATACGCTGACATAGGTTTTTTCTTTTTTTTTATTTTTTTTTTTAAAAAGGCTCTAATAACGGTTACAGGCCATATCGTAACAATAATAGTTGTGGCCATTACAGTCACCATTACCGTTATTGAATACCTTGCTCCTCGGAGAACCTTTAGTTTAAGGGGGTAATCTTCCTAGATTTTAGGATTCCTAATCTCTCTCTCTCTCTCTCTCAAAGGCACCGAGTTGGTGACACAAAGTACTAATAAAGCATAAAATTATAATTACAATCCTCCAAAGATTTTACATTTGATGCCCATTCCAAAATCAAAGATTTTACTCTAGATAGCACATCCACTTCCTTACGAGAAATATTAACAAAATATCCGCTATTTCTTGCCCCCAAATCACCCACCAAATAGCCAAAATTGTCATTCTCCATAGCACAGCCTTATGTTTCCCAATTTAAATGCCATGCCAACTCAAAATTATCAACACAACTGAGTCGAACTAAGTCGAGCATTACCCAAGACATACCAAAAGCATAAATGTAGCAGCTCCATATTTTGGCAATGGCCTTGCGATGAATAAAAATATGATTAACTGACTTAACATCCCCCATACACATGATGCATAAGTTTGAGAGAATCATAGATCTTCTTTGAAGGTTGTCAACAATGAGAACTTAATGCAGGGGCATTTTTCACATCGGGCTCGAGTGGGGTGGCCTGTGGGATGTAGGGGCACACTCAAGGTAGGCGGCCCGTGGAACCTATGGATTTAGGGCCCATGTGAGGTGGGAGGTGGAACCCACAGATATATGGCCCACGAGGAGGGTTTGGCCGAGGACTTAACGTATGGATTTGGAGCCTAGGCTATGAGATAAAAGAATTAATTTGCCATGCTCTATCAGTTCGAGCTTTTAGAGCAAGTGATTAATTGTCCTGGATCAAATTGGTATCAGAGTGGGAGGTCTCGTGTTCGATACTCCTCACCAAGGGTGATTAATGTGGGGGCACACTCAAGGTGGGCGGCCCGCGGAACCCATGGATTTGGGGGCCGTGTGAGGCAGGTGGCTTGTGTGAGGTAGAACCCATGGATTTAGAGCCCACAAAGAGGGTTCCGCTGAGAAGCTAACCTATGGATTTGGGGCCTAGGCTATGAGATAAAAGGGATTAATTCGCCATGCTCTATCAGTTCGAGCTTTTAAAGCAAGTGGTTAATTTGTCTGCATCAGAAATCTCTTCTAATTAGCCAACCAAATGACACAACTTTTGAATGTAGAAAGACCTAACCGAGAAGTGGCCCAAATCATCCTTGAGCCAAAGCATCTAGTCCTGCACAGTACTATCTAGAACATATGGAGAAGCTTGTTAAGGAGGCTTGCCAACTCTTCCACTTCTTCATCATTCATGTCGCGTTGACAAGGAAGAGACCAAGCAATATCATTTCCCAGTATAGAATAACACTCAAAAATTTTAATTTCCTTTGTCAAAGAGAGGCACGCTATTCTTGGGAACACTACCTAAAGAGTATAATCCCTGGCCCACACATCTCCCAAAAACGACTTCTCTCACCATTTCCTAAAGAGAAACCCAACCTGTCTCTAACATCTTTCTTAAGAATCGAAATTCCCTTCATATTCTGGAGGCTCTATATATGGAGCCTCTAATCCACCATCCCACATCCTGGCCCCATACTTCCAGGTTTTGATCTATTTCCACCACGAGACTCCTTCCTCCCTAAAACACCACACCCATTTTTCCCAAAAGAGACCTATTCATCAACTCAAAATCCCTAATCCCGGCCCCTCCCTCCTTCAAAGGTTTACAAACCTCACCCCACAACAATAAGTGAAATTTCATTCTGTCATCCGAACCCTACCAAAGGAAGTCTTTACGCAACTTATCAAGTTTTGAGGATAAAATTGGGGCACTTGAAAAGGGACAAAATACAAGGGCAAACTCAAAAGAGCAGACTTAGTGAGCATTGTCCGACCACCGAGGGATAAATATTGGCTTTTCTATTTGCCTAGTTTCTTTTCGAACCTCTCCACAACTGTAGAGCATAAATGCCTTGCCGGCTACCCGATACAAAAAGGAAGACCAAGGTAGATTATGAGAGAAGTCCCCCACCAATGATCAAATTCCTAAAGAACTCACACCCCCAACATTTCACTCCTGGTGGCATTCGCTTTCAAACCTAAAACCACTGCAAAACAACATATGATTATTCTCAATCTTTCCACCATACATTCGTCGACTTCACAGAATAAGAGTATCATCATGAACTAGAAATGAGAGATAGGCGGATGCACCCTATCTACTGCAAACTCCCAAAAAAGACCAACTTCTTGCCCTTTAGATAACATTTTGCTTAATGCCTCCGCCATTACCATGAAAAAATAGGAGGATAATGGGCCTCCTTGCGTTATACCTCTCAATGACCTAAAGAATCCTTTCCAGGATCCATTGACCATAAGATCTCCGACAAATATCTAAAAATCTCCCATTTCTTCTATACATTCTCTTCCATCATTATTCAATCATAGAAAAGCATTCCTCTCTAGTCCGCGCAGTCTATCTAATCCAGCTACTTCAAATGCTAATAAAGAAACAAAATAACTGGGTCGCTTTATTAAACTGGAGGATCTTCAAAAGCATACAGTTTGGCAGCTCCTAGGCTTACTTTCCACACTTGTGGAATCGAGGTGGGGCCCACTAGGCCATCTAAACATTTTCTAGCCATTTGATAGCAAGTACGTAGACCAAAAGTGGCCGAAACTGCTGATCAGGCCCCTGGACAAAGTTAATGCCCGATCTGTGAGTCCAGGCTGTTTGCTCCCATTTGCCTTATTTTAGTTTTTGTGGTCCTGCATCATGCAGGGTCCATTTAACAAACTGGTAGTTCCAATGTGCAATATCATGCTACAGTTTCTCCAGGAAATAGCATTAACAGCCAGTGTATAACATCTAACCAACTGATAGCAGTGCCGAAAAATAATATGGTTCTATTTCCAACAGTACTTTCTAAATGCTGCAGGCTATATAGAAAAAACTTAAATTCATCAAGGAAAACCAATCATACCTTAACACCCAATGTATAACATCTAGCTAGCTGATAGCAGTGCCGAAAAACAATATGGTTCTATTTCCAACAGTACTTTCTAAATGCTGCAGGCTATATAGATAAGACTTAAATTCATCAAGGAAAACCAATCATACCCAAAGGTTCTTACTCACATCTGAAAATCCAGCTTAAGAAAATTTCTCTTGTATAGTCTTTACCCCAGTCTCCCTGGGCACAGATAAATCCTTTATGAACTGTGAAAAAACAGAACTTTTCTTGGAAGCCTCAACAATGTCAAGAATCTCAGATTCAAATTTGTCCGGCATTTTTTATTTTTATTTTTTTTTGAAAGGTTCTTTGTCCGGCAAACAAGGCAGAGGCATAGTTTCCAGACACTCCAAAAAGCACTAGAGGTACCTAAAATCAACATATTTGAAACTAACACTGATCAGTACATTACAAGCATTCACATTGCAGATGGAAACAAATATGCTAGTCGTATTGTTATCTTGCAGATGGAAACAAAAATGCTAGTTGTATTGTTATCTTACAAACTAACCAACAACCATTAAAATATTGAACACTATGAGAAGCAAGTACTCTGAATATCTCCAGTGATAGAGTGATCCCTGGACTGAAAGAAATTGTTTCTGAGTTCTGAGAGTTGAGAGATTCACCTAATGACTAGATTTGCATAAAAGAAATCTTTCTTTTTTTTAACATGACTGGATTTAGCAGCCAAGCTTGTGTGGAAATTGGAAAAACGTATAAAGTTTCTAGAGTATTCTTCACTGATGGATAAGTATCACATGGCACAATCTAAGTCATTAATGTGAGGTGTCTAAAAGGTTCCCAAGCCCATATGTAGGGAAATCCCCTCATTTGGGGCTCAACTCCTCAAAGTTGTATTCTACCCTTTATGGTGCAATATAAGCTTTCCCATTCACTCTCTTGTGCTCTCTTTAGTTCTCCTGCAAGGGAGTGCCCACAGAGACTTGATCCAAACCCAAAAATAGTAGGAGAAGGTGAGGATGGGGTCATTCAATCGCTTAATGAATTGGAGAAAATGTGGTGAGGGAGGCCAAACCACTTAAAAAGGAGTTGATGTACGTTGACATACAAACCGATGAGTATTTCACCCAAGCCATGGTCAGCACAAGGGGATTCACAACTTCATCTTGGGAGAGTAGGAAACATGATGGGACTAGCGGTTTTAAAGGACTCCAGCAAGATAAAAGGTGATTAACTCTGAAGTCGAACCCACCGATGGTGTGGCCAGACATCGATGGTGTGGAGTGGCAAGGCACGTTTGTCTATTGCTTCATTGGATGACTTCAAAGTCATTTTGGGCATGGATTTCTTGATTAGAATTCCTAATTTGTCCATGGTTGAAGGCCACTCATGATGAAGAAGAGCTCATCGTTCTTCATCACATCCGTGATATCCACTCAACATGTGAGCCCAAACATTGGAAACAGGCGGATGGGAACTTCAGCCAAGTTTTTCAGCCCCTCCATTTGTTTTATGTTTGAGAGGAATTTTTCTCTCTTAGGTTTGATAATGTTAGCCCTTGTTTCAAGATGGGCCTCATTAAGATGCGCCAGCTTGAGGGGAAGTGTTGTAAGCTTGATAGTTGTATAAGGCCCATTGGGCCTAAGTCCATGAAATAAGGCCCATAGGCCCCATTCACATTTTTTGTTTTTACTACTATAAATAAGCGTAGAGAGGTGGGGTTTCAATACCTCTCTTGTAAGCTTGATAGTTGTATAATGCCCATTGGGCCTAAGTCCATGTAATAAGGCCCATAGGCCCCATTCACATTTTTTGTTTTTACTATTATAAATAAGCGTAGAGAGGTGGGGTTTCAATACCTCTCTCTCTCTCTCTCTCTCTCTCTCTCTCTCTCTCTCTCTCTCTCTCTCTCTCTCTCTCTCTCTCTCTCTCTCTCTCTCTCTCTCTCTCTCTCTCTCTCTCAATCAGCACCATGTAGCCATTTAACATTTTACAAATTGTGGCCCACCTGATGATTAGATCAACCTGATTCCCGGGCTAGGGCATCGATATAGTGGTGTCATTCTAATGGATGGATTGCATCTCAGACCTATGATGCCACGCTGGGCGCTGGCACTTGTGTGGCATCTACACGAGCTTTATTGCACGTGCTTGAGGGTTTGCAAAGCTCTGATTATTGAATCCCTGAAACTTTTTGGTTTATGGCCGAATAATTTAACTGTGGACCATCTTTTCGTGCACTGTCAGTTCACATATCGTATTTGGTCTGAAATTCTGTCTCGATTTCAGCTTCAATGGGTTTTTCCGGACTCGGTTTCAAGTTTGTTGAAGGCCTGGCAAGGAGTTAAGTGCAGCAAACAAAGGTCTAAACTCTGGAAGATGTCCATCTTGGCTGCTTGGTGGGTGGTGTGGGAAGAAAGAAATGGGAGGTGTTTTAATGACACTTCAAAGTCGATAGAGGATACGATCAGTAGGGTTATACACTTTATAGTTTAATGGGCTTTTGCTATTGAAAAACTTAAGGGTCGTAATTTGCTTTTTCTAGGGTGAAACTGATCGGCTATTACAGCTGGCCAGTCCCCTTTTGTTGCTCTGTTTTTTCCTGTCTATAAAATTTCTCGTTATCTGTCAAAAAATAATAATAATAACTGTGTGATGAATGAACGGTTTGGATTATCAAAGGAATGATGAAATTTTCACATCTCTTCTGACATATATTTTGTGTACAAGAAACCTAAAATCAATGAGATATCACTTGCACCTTTCAAAAAAAAAAAAATGAGACATCACTTGCAAAACCAAAATAGACATTTCAAGTAATGCACAAAGATCAAAATTTTAACCATGAATAATCTTCAAAAAAGAGGGATGTTTCTTCCCAGTGTTTATTTGCTATGCATGGCCAACTTGGAATCAATCAATCATTTATTTATCCACTGCCCATTTGCTTCCAAGGTGTGGTATGGCATCCTTCTCAAATTCAATATTTCTTGGGTTATGCCACATTCCTTGGGTGCCTTGCTGTCTCTTTGGCATGACGTTTCAGTGCGTGAGGAGTTCAAAGGTTCCTAGCAACTGAGTTTGTTTGCGGGCCTTTGGGCAATTTGGGAAGAAAGAAATGGTAGATGTTCTCGAAATGTTAATCATTGTGATGAATGGATAGCTGAGAGAGTGTGGGGATTGGTACGTGAATGGGAGGGATGTAATTTTCTGGCTTCTGGGGTCTTGCATGGCTTTGTTGTTTTTTGCACTCTGCTCTTTGTATTATTCATTGTCACCTTTCGGCGCCTTACTAATAAAATTCCTATAACTTCCCAAAAAGAAAAAATTAGAAGAATAAAGTAAGAAATCAAGACAGTTCCATTTTGTTATTTATCAACCTGTATGATGTTGTTCATGCCTTTAGGCTCTAACTAGAAATGACAATGAAGGACCATTGGCATGGCCCATGTTATGGGAAAATCCGAAGTGCTCCAAGACCTGAAGAGTCCTCCGAGTAGCGAGGTATTGAGAGACATTTGAGTAGCATGATCGAGAGACGTCTCTGAGTGGCAAGGCTTGGAGTGTCTTCCAAGCATCGAGGCATGAGGTAGAAGTCTGAGAAACGAGACTTAATGAAGTCTTGCTCAGTTTAATATCAACTCTGAGGTACGATGCCATCATCATCTCGGACTTTTCCGATTGGAGCGACTGATATGGTGTCCTATTATCACATGACCAACAGGATAACTGCATAACCGCCAATATCTACATATTCATCGGTCGTGGTTAGTGGCTAAGATAGCACTGAGTATTGTGGACACGTCTATCCCAGTTGAAAGGTATAAATAGTTGTCAAATGCAAGGGAACAAGCAGGTAAAATCTCTCACCCAAAACCCTACTACACCGCTTAGACCCAGATTCCTAGCCTGACTTTAGCATCGGAGGGTCCCCTGCTCTAGTCAGGGTCTCCTTTGTCCTTCCTTTGTGCAGGTATCAAGAGGTCGAAGTCCAAGCTCGAAGCTCAGTGTGGGTGAACCAGATTTCTGCATCAACATTTTGGCGCTGTCTGTGGGATATTTGACAAAAAGTCTTTTATAACTCCACCATAAATGGCTAAGGGAAAAAGGGGAGCACTTGAGGCACAACCAGCAGATCCCAAACCCGCTAGACAACGACACTCATCTTCAGTACTCCATGCTGAGTCAGCCCCATCTGGACCGTCTCAATGAACTCGGAGCCGAGGTAGCAAGTATTGAGTGTTACAGAATCAGGTGCAAACATTGGTCGAAGAGATCAATCAATTGAAGCGGCAACAGGCCGCAAGTCATCATCTGCCTCCCTATCAAGAAGAGGTCGCTCCGGTCCCTACGAATCGACCCATCCTCATAGGATCGCAAGCAGGAGCATCTCAGAGCACGTCAACCCGAGCCCCAACTCATGTACAAGATGCAGCGACCCGAGTCCCGACAAACGTATCTGAGACTTCAGCCCTAGCCCCGATAGACCTCCGCCATGAATTAGAAAGGCGGAGAAGGGGGAGGACACCCGAGGTCAATGCTCCCCAAGAGGCAATTGCAGAGAACAGAGATCCGTGGGAGACTCAGCTTGAAGAGCTTAGAGATCAGATCAGGAATATGCAGCAGACGCGAACTCCAACTGCAGTAGAAGCGATGATGGAGGAGACCGAGCCTCCATTTATTAACACAATTATGGAGAAGACTGAGCCTCTGTTTATTAACACAATGCCTCCGAGGTTCAGGATTCCCCCCACCATCCAGTATTCAGGGTCCGGAGATCCAACAGAACACATAGAGTCGTATCGTTCTTGGATGCAAATTCAGTCAGCGTCGGAAGTAATGATGTGCAGGGCTTTCTCCATTACCCTCACAGGGGCTGCAAGGAACCGGTACCAACAACTCAAGTCGAGGACGATTAGTACATTTGCCGAACTCAGCGGGGTCTTCCTAACGTAGTTCATCGTCGGAAAGAGGAGTTGGAAGTCGTCAACTCATCTGCTTACCCTTAAACAAAGAAGTGGAGAGTTGTTGAAAGATTACATCTCTCGGTTCAACGAGGAAGCGTTGCAATTGGACGACTATTCCGACAAAATGGCACTGGCAGCAATGATCGGTGGGCTTAACGAAGGGAGATTCCTTTTCTCGATAGGGAAGAATTGATGCAGGACATGAAATTCAAGTATGATGTGCAAGAATTCAGGCTTTGATCATACCAATTCAGAAACAATTACACAAATTCCACATCCCACATGATAGTCCAAACATTCAATGAAAGGGGAATCTATGCGGGTCCAGGCCGACACAGGCTAGGGCTGGACCAATAAAAATTATAAGTCAAACGATGTCAAAGGAAAATAGAAATCAACCACACATGCATAAGAATCAATCCTTAATCCAAGGGATTCACCAATTTCAAATCAAGGAACCCTAAGGTGAGACAAGAGATAGAAATTGGGGATTTAGGGCAATTTAGGATTAGGGTTTATAAAATTAGGGATGAAAAGAGGAAAACAAGAGAAAAACCTGTCCCAGAAATAGCCCCCACGTGCAAACGGTGCCCCAGGTCTAACACACATGTGCAGGCGGGCTGGCCGCACGTGCGATGAAGGCCCGCCTTCCCAAATCGGCTTTTTGGCCTTGGTCGGTCAGGCTTGGGCTGCAAAACCTCCAAATCTCACATCAATCTGAGCTACGGTCTAAGCGTGGTGCTCCGTCGAAGTTTCAGCCCTCCTATAGGGCCATATTCTGAAAACTGACGTAGAGAGATGAACAACTGCAAAACAAATGGATTTGGCACGAATATGGTTGTGGGAAGGATGAAATAATATGGAGGGGCAAATGGGGATGAGCGTGGCTTCGCACCACGGTAGTTAACCCTTCGAAAAAGGAGGGCTTCGCACCCACTTTAATCTCAGCCGTACGAAAAAGGAAGGCTTCGCACCCACTTTAATTTTTCCACAACTCAAAAACTCAGATAGCAAAAAAACCATATAAGAATTTTTATTCAACTTCAATGAATCCAAAAGAACTATAAGGGATGCCAATTTATAGGAAAAACCCTATACCCCTAAACTCGCGCCATGTGTGCAACCTATTACTTGGCGATGAAGTAAACTAAAATAAGAAACCAAACAAAGAAATCTAAAGGGTTCATGATGTTCTAAATAACATAAATAAGCAAAACCTAAAATATGAACTTAATAAGACTAGTGGGCCCAGATCATAAGATCCCACGATGGGCTTTACTTGATTATCGGGCCTACTCCAAGGAACCAAAACTCCGTCATCAATCCAGATTGACGGTGGGGCCCTCCTTCGTGCGTACACGTGTAGGGGGGCGGCTTGCGTGTGATGTCCCCATCAATTCTCCCTGGCTGCGAAGATTTCGCCACTAGCGAAATAAAACTCTTAAACTGCTCAAGGATGTCAGGACCAAATCTCTGAAGCTCCTCAATGAGCCACGTGTTATCTGAAGCTGGTCATGACCTCCATTTAACCAAGTACTTCTGAAACCTGTCGTCCAACGTTAAAACTATCTAATGGTCCAGGATATCCTCTATTTCCTCTCTGAGTGTGTGAAGGTTCGGTGTGGGAGGCAGAGGCCAGGAAGAACGGTTAGGAAGAGTAGGTATGGGAGGTAGAGATTGGAAAATGGATCGGGACGGGTATGTATGGGAGGTACAAGCTGGGAAAATGGGTCGGGACAGGTGGGTATGGGAGGTACAGGTTGGGAAAATGAGTAGGGAGGGGTAGGTATGGGAAGTAGAGGCTGAAAAAATGGGTCGGAAGAGGGCCATGGATCAAGGGAAATGTATGGGGAATCAGGATAGTTAGGCGAAAGGTTGAACAATGCATCAATGACCCCTTGAAATATAACTAGATCCTCCACATTGAATGTGAAACTAATTCCCATGGAGGGTGAAAGATTTACCACATATGCATTGAGACCGTTTCGTTTTATAATTTTGAATAGTCCAACACTATACACGTGTAATTTTCAAACGACTCCCTGAGGGCACCGCTTTGGCCTGATGCGGATCATCACAGAGTCTCTTACATTGAATTCCTTAAAACATTTATGTTGGTCTGCAGAAAGTGAGTAATGTTCATTACTATTCATGATCTTCTGCTTGATTTCTTGATGTCATGAATGAAAGTCATGCGCAAAAGACTCTGCAGGCTCTGGCGGCCTATGGGACAGTGACATAGGAACAAGATCAATAGGTTTCTCAGGTTTATAACCAGTAACGACTTTATAAGGACTAAGACCTGTGGACCTATCGACAGAACTATTAAACGCAAACTCGGCTATAGGTATTATGGTGTCCCATGTTCTGGTGTGCTTTATATCCCTCATAGGGGAAGACTCATCCGGTAGATCACCAGGAACGACATCACGAAACTCATCCACTACCGGAATGGCCTCAGTGGGTAACTCTACAGTAGCCTCTGGTGCACTCTCTCTAGCCACAAGGCCGCACATGTTTTACCCCTCAAAATAATGGTCTTGATGTCCCTCATGGGGTGGGGATACGAGTGCATGCCCATGACTGATTTCTTGGCCACCTTCATTCATTCATTGGTCTATCCTCCTAGCCACCTACCTGAGATTGGTCATCTTCCCTAATGGCAGAGTTTGTCCCGAGAGAGGCTTCTATTTGGTCAAGCTGTTGATCTATGCTTCGTTCCAAGCACTTACCCCAAGACTCAATCTGCTGGGACAGCTTGTTTAGTGACTCTAGCAGTTGTTCCATGTTTAGTGTAGGGTGCTAGCCAAAACCATGACCCGTGCGTGTGGGCATACACTTGCTAACTCTACTTAAAGACTTTCTAGGACGACTATATGTAACTAAATAGGACTAAATGATCCTATGAGACTCTATATGAGGGAACTATGCATTGTTACTAAAATCCAGTAATATAGTTGACAAAAAGGGACTATGAACTCCTAAAAGCTACGTGTGATGGACTGGATGCATGAAGGACTCAAATATCCTAACCCTAAACAAGTAATGTATTCCCCTATAAGAACCCTAAGCTCTGATACCAAATTTGATGCAGGACATGAAATTCAAGTATGATGTGCAAAAATTCAGGCTTAGATCACACCTATTCAAAAACAATTACACAAATTCCGCATCCCACATGATAGTCCAAACATTCAATGAAAGGGGAATCTATGCGGGTCCAGGCCGACATAGGCTAGGGCTAGACCAATAAAAATTATAAGCCAAGCAATGTCAAAGGGAAATAGAAATCAACCACACATGCATAAAAATCAGTCCCTAATCCAAGGGATTCACCAATTTCAAATCAATGAACCCTAGGGTGAGAAAAGAGATAGAAATTGGGAATCTAGGGCAATCTAGGGTTAGGGTTTATAAAATTAAGGATGAAAAGAGGAAAATAAAAGAAAAACATGTCCCAGAAATAGCCCCCACATGCAGACGGTACCTTGGGTCTGACGCACGTGCGATGAAGGCCCGACTTCCCAAATCAGCTTCTTCGCCCTGGTCGGCTAGACTTGGGCTGCAAAACCTCCAAATCTCACGTCGATCCAAGCTACAGTCTGGGCGTGGTACTCCGTCGAAGTTTCAGCCCTCCTGCAGGGCCAGATTCTGAAAATTGGTTGTAGAGGGATGAACAGCTGCAAAACAAACAGATTTAGCGCGAATATGGTTGTGGGAAGGATAAAATAAGATGGAGGGGCGGATGGGGATAAACGTGGCTTCGCACTACAGTTGTTAACCCTTCGAAAAGGAAAAGTTTCACACCCACTTTAATCTCAGCCCTTCGAAAAGGGAGGGCTTCGCACCCACTTTAATTTTTCCACAACTCAAAAACTCAGAAAGCAGAAAAACTACGTAGAAATTTTTATTCAACTTCAATGAATCCAAAAGAACTACAAGGGATGCCTATTTATAGGGAAAACCCTATACCCATAAACTCACGTCATGTGCGCAACCTATTACTTGGCAATGAAGTAAACTAAAATAAAAACCAAACAAATAAATCTAAAGCGTTCATGATGTTCTAAATAACATAAATAAGCAAAACCTAAAATATGAACTTTATCCGACTAGTGGGCCCCGATCATGAGATCCCATGATGGGCTTTACTTGATTATCGGGCCTACTCCAAGGAATCAAAACTCCGTATTCTAGCTAGGGGGCCCTCCCTAGACGTCGTCATCGATCCAGATCGACGGTGGGGCCCTCTTTCATGCGTACGTGCGTATAGGGGGCAACGTGCGTGTGTACGTGTGATGTCCCCATCAAGAATCCCCAACTACCCTGAGCGAACTCATGAGGCGAGCTCAGAAGTATACGAATGCTGAGGAATTCTTTAACTCGTGGAAGAATGCCCAAAGCTCCGAACCTTCTTCCAAGGACAATAAGCGTAAGAATGCTCCACCATAGCCTAGTACGAGTAAGAAGAGAGCGAATGAGGATTCGTCCCACAATCGGAGGCCGAGCAGAAAGCCCGAGAGCCGATTCAACTCTTATACTCCTCTCAACACATCTTCAGATCAAATTCTATTGGAGATTCGAGATGGGAACGTGTTGAACTGGCCAAGTTGCATGAAGGCAGATGCAGCTCAGCGAGACAAGCGCAAGTATTGTCGCTTTCATCGAGACCACGGGCATAATACCAGCGACTGTGTCGACCTAAAGGAAGAGATTGAGACCCTTATCTGCAACAGCCATTTGCGTCACTACATAAAAGAAGAGCAGGCTCGGAAGGACGAGCCACCAAGTCGAGTTGCATACGAAGGCACGGAGATCCGAACAATCTATGGCGGACCGTCCGAGGGCGGTGACTCGAACCAAGCTCGTAAAGCTCATTCTCGGAGCACCGACCCCGAACATTATATTCACTTGGTCGGCACGCCGAGAAAGGAACTCCGAGTGAATCCATGCAGTCTTACGTTCACAGAGAATGACGCCCGCGGGATTCAGCATCCCCACAACGACGCTCTGGTAGTCTCGATGACGATAGACAATAACAAGGTATATCGCATCTTAATTGACATAGGGAGCTCAGCCGACGTACTATGCTCCTAGGCCATCGATAAAATGGTGCTTGACAGATCGCGTCTCTAACCTGTAAAGACCCCATTGCACGGCTTCGCAGGTGATAGGGTAATCTCGGAAGGTGCAATTTCCCTCTTGGTCACAGCAAGAGGGGCAATGTTAGGTCACTCTGCTAGTAGACTTCCTAGTGGTGAATGTGTCATCAACTCATAACGTCATCATTGGGCGACCATCTCTCAACACTATGAGAGCGGTAATCTCCATGTACCATCTAATGATGAAATTCTCTACAATCGAAGGGGTGGGTTATGTCAGAGGTGACCAACGAGAAGCTCGGAGGTGTTATTCGATAGCAGTCAGGAAAGGCTCGGCAAAGCAGGCCCTCACGATTGGCGCACTCAAATCCACGGGTGATGTCTCAATCGAGAATCCCTCTATGGAGGATCTCGTAACCATAGGTGCGCTCGACCCCAGGGAAGACACCTCAACAGAGAGTTCTCCTATGGAGGACCTCTTAACTCTCCCGCTCGATGACACAGATTCGACCAAGACGGTTTAGCTCGAATTGTCGTTAATTCCGAGCAGCAAGATCAGATGATGAGCTTTCTGTGACAACATAAGGATGTCTTCGCATGGTCCCATCAGGACATGCTGGACATCGACCCTAAAGTTATGGTCCACAGATTGAACATGGATCCAGAGTACAAGCCGGTCAAGCAAAAGAGGAGCTTTCGAGCCAGAAAGATATGCAGCGCTTGTCGAGGTGGTTACTAAGCTCCTCGATGTCGGTTTCATAGAAGAGGTCAACTACCTCGACTGGATCGCTAACATTGTGCTCATCAAAAAAGCCAACGAGAAGTGGCGAGTCTGTGTAGATTACTCCGACCTCAACAAGGCTTGTCCCAAGGATAGTTTTCCCCCTCCTAAGAATCGACCAACTGGTTGATAATACAGCCAGGCACAAGCGTCTAACATTCATGGATGCGTGCTCTGGTTATAATCAGATTGCAATGCACCCCTCGGACAAGTAGAAGACGACGTTCGTCACCAACAAAGGGCTCTACTGTTACCAGGTGATGTCGTTCGGGTTAAAGAATGCAGGGGCAACCTACCAACGACTGGTTAACAAAACGTTCGCTCAGTAGATCGGTAAGACCATAGAGGTCTAGGTCGATGACATGTTGGTGAAGAGCGTTAAATTAGCCGACCACATCTTGGACCTGACTAAGGCCTTTTCTATCCTCCGAAAGTATCAGATGAGGCTGAACCCGACCAAGTGCGCGTTCGGTGTGGGTTCGGATAAGTTCCTCGGTTTCAAGGTTAGTCATAGGGGAATCGAGGCTAACCAAGAGAAGATAAGGGCTCTCTTGCATATGAGCTCACCCCGGAATCTGAAGGAGATACAGTGTCTCACAGGGAGAGTGGTCTCGCTCAATAGCTTCATCTCCCAGGTCACGGACAGATGCCTCCCCTTCTTTCAACAGTTGAAGGGCAGTAAGAAGGTAGAATGGACTTCAGAGTGCGAACGAGCCTTCCAGAAGCTGAAGCAGTATTTGGGCTCGCCCCCATTACTGTCCAAACCAGAGAAAGGAGAACGACTATTCCTCTATTGAGCCGTATCTCCCTCGATTATAAGCTCGACACTCATCAGAGAGTCTGGAGGAAAGTAGTACCCAATGTATTATGTCAGCAAGGCGTTGATTCCGGCCGAAACAAGGTATCCAAACATGGAAAAGCTCTCCCTAGCTCTGATAGTCTCAGCCCGACGATTATGTCTATACTTCTAGGCTCACTCAATAACCGTCCTCACAGACCAACCTCTCCGGCAAGTACTGTAGAAGTCGGACGTGTCAGGACGGTTGATCAAATGATCAATTGAGCTCAGTGAATTTGATATTGAATATCGGCCAAGAACAGCTATCAAGGGTCAAGCCATGGCCGACTTCATAGCAGAGTTCATTGCTCAGAATAATGAAACAGATCTGTCAAGCTCAGGTGCGCTTGTAAGATCAACAGAAAATCCTATCACGGCTCCTCCCCGGTGTGTGGAGGCTAAGGTTGAAGACAGATGGGTGTTGTTCGTGGATGGTTCAACGAATTCAAAGCGAGGAGCCGGGATCATTCTGATTGCACCCAACGCGACGACAGTCCAGTATGCCATACGACTCGGATTACGAGCCTCTAACAATGAAGAAAAGTATGAGGCCTTGTTAGTTGGGCTCAGGTTAGCGGCTACTCTGGGAGTCTTGGGTTCTAAAAGTTAAATGCGACTCGCAGCTCGTCATGAATCATATATCTTCAGAATACGAGGCAAAGGAAGCTAAGATGATAGTTTACCTGAATGAAGTTCGGAGGATGATGGGAAAATTCCAGGAGTGCAACATCAGCCAAATTCCGAGGGCAGAGAACTCTTGGGTCGATGCACTTGCAAAGCTTGCCTCAGCAACAGAAGGGAGGATCCCGAGGTTTGTCCCAGTGGAATTTCTGGATAAACCGAGTTATGATGGTCACGAGGTCATCCAACCCATACAAATGATTCCGAGTTGGATGGATCCGATAGTTGAATTTCTCAGACACGGAAAGATCCCCGAGGATAAGGTCGAGGCCCGATGCTTGAGAGTTAAATCGGCTCAGTACACTATCATTGGAGATACCTCATACAAGAAGGGGTTTTCTCAATCATATCTGAGGTGTCTGTGACTGGATGAAGTCGAGTATGTGATCAAAGAGATCCACGAAGGTATATGCAGGTATCATTCTGGGAGTCGAGCCCTAGCTCAAAAAATCATCCGTCAAGATACTTCTGGCCAACTATCCAAGCTGACTCCAGAGACTTCACTGGGAGGTGCGATAGATGCCAAAGGTTCGCAGCCAGCAGAAGAATTGACCCCTATGAGTGGGCCCTGGCCATTTGCCCAGTGGGGGATCGACATCATCGGTCCTCTACCCTAGGGCAAGGGACGGACAAAATATGCAATTGTGATGGTGGATTATTTTACAAAGTGGGCCAAGGCCAAACCGATGGCCAAGATCACCGAGCAAAAGGTGACAGACTTCGTTTGGAAGAACATCGTCTGCCGATTTGGTATTCCACATGCCATTGTCTCGGACAACGAGAAGCAGTTTGATAGCGACAAGTTCAGGGGCATGTGTCAAGGGCTTGGCATCAGAAACGCCTACTCGTCACCGCAGCATCCTCAATCGAATGGATAGGTAGAGGCGATGAACAAAATAATAAAGGGTCATCTCAAGACTAAACTGGAAAAAGCTAAGGGCGCGTGGGCCAACGAGCTACCGTTCGTGTTATGGGCATACAAAACGACAGCTCAAACTGCTACAAGGGAGACACCATTCTCTCTCATATGGAGCAGAGGCAATCGTCCCGGTCGAGATAGGGATTCCCACTGCCCAAGTGCAATCATATCATGAGGGACAGAATACAGATCAAATGACAACGAGCCTCGACCTGGTTGAAGAACTAAGAGAAGTCGCCAGACTACGTATCGCAGTTCGACATCAGCAAGTCGCCCGTTTCTACAACTCTAGGACCAAGGCAAGACGTTTCCAACCAGGAGATCTCGTCTTACATCGTGTGTTTCAAAACACATTGGAGCCCGGAGTAAAATCCTTAGGGCCCAACTGGGAAGGTCCCTACCAAGTTGTCAACTTGGCGAAGCCCAGTTCTTATTAGCTCGAGACTCTAGAAGGACACCCTCTACCGCATCCGTGGAATGCCGAGCATCTGAAAATCTAGTACTCCTAAAGGGAGCAATGTAAGGGTCGGCATGTTTCATCGAAAGTCTACTGTTTTAATAAAAGTAATAATCTACAAAAAGTTGTTCAGCTCTACACAATCTGCAGGGACCCACACGAAGAAAAAGGTCCTGCGGGAAGGTCGGCCGTCGGATTGGATGGCCGACCCATTTCCCGAATACATTATGAGGAACCGTCTCTCATGTGCAGAGACGGAGCTCCTCGGCGAGCAGACTCTTATAGAAGAGGTCAGCTCATCTCTCGACAAACATTCGACAAATTAACAATCATTATCATTTAACTATCGACATATAAAAGAGCATGTCATCAACCAAGGATTAATTACCCATAAAATCATCATCCGAAAACATCCAAAAATCATCATCCAGAAATATCCAAAAATCATCATCCAGAAAGAAAAAAGTTAAAAACTACTCTATAGGAGGATTGGGGCCGATAGGCTGAAGAGCAGGGGGGAGCCTCGGAGTAGGGAGTAACCCCAGTGTCAGGAGCCCGGCAAGGTCGACCTCCATCGACTGGCCCCTCAACATTCTCAGTGGCAAGAGCATCAAGGTCGATGTCTGGGTATAGCTCCTGGACGTCGTCAACGCAAGCATTGTAGCCACAAAAGTAGAACCTGTTAGCTTTAGCGGTCCTTTCTGCTGAGGACTTAAATTCCTCAATGGCAGCAGCAACCATCGAGGCAACTGAAGCCTCGGATTCAGTACACTGGGCCGCTTTTACCTCCTTGACCGCGACCTTCAATTCTTCTATAGCATCGACTTTTGCCCGTTCCAACTCATCCATCAGACGAGCATTATCCCCCTCAATTGAACCGAGGGGAGCTTTAACATCCGCAAGCTAGGACGAGATATCATTGAAATGAGCTTAGAGCTTGATAGCATCCCCTTGATACAGCAACACTTTCAGCTTCTCCTCAGACAGCAAGCCCTGAAGCTCCTCCCATTCCTCCCAAAGTGATCCGACTTTACTTCGGAGGGCCTCTATCTCCATGTCCTTTCTGGTTATTTCCCTCAATCTCTCTCAAGTTGACAGGAACATTGGCATGGCCTGATTCGAGGTGAGAGATGAGTCGGGAGCAATTTAAAAGCAGAAGAGGGGAGAATCTTCGTATGAGAATTACCTTGTAACAGACAGAAGCAATGTCGTTGATGAAGGACTTGTGTCACTTGGTGAGACGGTCGGCAATTTCTTCTTCAGGGGCATGTTTCGCTGCCCGGTTGACCAAACCAGACATATGATGGCCCGGAGAAAATCTCGATCTTCCAGCCTCCGGATGAGGAGCAGACCCTACCGCCTCCCTGGTACCACTGGCAGCCGAGGCCTGAGCCCCATTCCCAAGAGGGGAGAGCATCGCATCAACAGCTCGGATGGCTTCCTCGTGCTCAGAAGATGATGAGATTGCGATGCAGGGCTGCTGGGTGGACTTCAAGGGCTTGAGGGACAGTGGCAGGTTGGAAGGTCCGAGCCTGAGCGATCCTGGATCTAGATGCAGTTGCCGTTCTGACTCCCGCGACATCGGTTGCCATAACATCGGCTGAAACTGCAGCAACAAAAATTGGAGCTGCAACAACAGAAATTGAAGCCTCGCCTCGAGTCTCCTATTTCTTCCGAGGAGTTATCTTCACTCGGGGTTCAGCAAGCAACATGTCTTTGAGGGGCGGGGGCTTCCTCTTCTTGGATTCAAAAGCTTTTCTGGATCCGACAGCTTCGGCCATACCTATACAAGCAACAGAAGGTTAGAAAATTTCTGAATTCAGGAGACTGTAGTATGATGAAGAGGTACTCACTTAAAGTAGAGAGAAACGGCTTAAGTCTGCAGAGTCCGAACTGATGCAGATTGTACGAAGTG
Source organism: Magnolia kwangsiensis (assembly GCA_037074715.1). Lineage (NCBI taxonomy): Eukaryota > Viridiplantae > Streptophyta > Magnoliopsida > Magnoliales > Magnoliaceae > Magnolia > Magnolia kwangsiensis. The sequence continues at coordinate 109,102,537 of CM073581.1, forward strand.
ATCACGTAATGCCAAATGCGCTGCTCTTCCGTGCGCAGCCTCGCTATGGCAATCTGATTCTTTTGACGAGAAGATAGCTGGGGAGCTCCCTTTGGGTATTCTACAAAACAAAAAAGGGGTAAAGATCGATCAAAAAGGGTCGGGTCAGAAAATTATGGAGGAGGTTAACACAACTCAAGGTCCGACCTAGGCGAGCAAATCGAGTCAGTACTCGAACCCGTTGATTCCTGAATTCAACCGTAGGTGCTTCCCATTCGCCCGAGGCCCAAAACTACTTGTTCTTCCAATCTTTGTTGGAAGAAGGAAGTTTGAGGACGAGGCTTGAACCCTGGTTAGCTCAGGCAGCAAAGTAGTACCAATATGGATCGTTACAGTCATGCTTGGCTTAGTAAAGTGTCAGGAACTCTTCAGGCGTCAGCTCCTGGTTTCTAGCTTGGTGCCATATCATTTATGACGTCATCAATATTCTCCAGGAATTGGGAACGAGTTAGCCCGAGACTAGTCTCGGAAGTGCAGTCAGAGCACGGATGAAGGGATGTAACGGAAATTGAAGCCCACATTGCAAAGCGCAAATGAAAATGGTGATGTCACCCTCGACGAGGTCCCTTGAGGTGCCGTGGGGAGCGGGCGTGCGAACTTGGACAGAATCAAGGATTTGAAATTCTTCTCAAACCCAGTCCATCTAGGATTCGATAAGCACCGAGCCCCCAATGACGAGCTCTGTAGCTTGGCCACCTGAAGGACCTGCGGTAGCCCTCCTTTTCAGATCTCAGGATATCCATTTCATGCCCCTCGGACGAGCGCGGGGCTTAGACCCTTTGCCTCTGGTGGGCAGAGGATAGAGAGGTACCGCCTCTAAGGGGCCCTCGGAGGCCACTCACCTGGAGTCCAAGCTCTCTTGCCCAGACTCGTTCTCATATGCATATCCTTCTCGGATTTCTTCCAAGCCGTTCAATATTGTGAAGATTTGGAAATGAAAAGAAGAGCGAGAGAAGGCCGGCAGTAGGAAAGACTCACCGGAAATCGCCTGATCAGTCCACCGAGAATCGCCTACTCAGGTCGCCGGAAATCCCCCTCTCAGCTCGTCAGAAATCGCCTACTCAGGTCACTAAAAATCGCCTACTCAAGTAAACCTCTACAGCAAATGTCTTAGGAGCAAATGTGAAATAAGAGTTCCCCTGGAGAAGGGTACGAGGGCTTATATAGCCTGGAGATACCCTCTACATTTATGGCAAATTGATACGAGTGCAACCGAATCATCATGAGCTGACCCTGCAAGACACGTGGCAATGGATCCTTAGCCGAGCACTGTCGAGCGACGTGCTACAAGCATTGGGCAACTGGAGCAACGCCGTCCTGTCCTCCTTCGTCCACATGGCGGCCTCATAATCGATCCGACGATTTGAAATTGTAACCGTCGCCACGCGTTCACCCCATATAGGTCTGCAGACAGAGAGCCTCGACGATACGCCTTCTCGACAACAAAGTCGTAATTGCAATCGTACACATTAAACGAGCCGCCGGTTCATAGCTCGAGGGGTTGTGTACGATTTTCCCCATGTATTTACTCTCTGAGTTCGTGCCCGAACTCGAAGAGTAGGGGGCTTCTATTATGGGAAAATCTGAAGTGCTCCGAGACCTGAAGAGTCCTCCGAGTAGCGAGGTATTGAGAGACATTCGAGTAGCGGGATCGAGAGATGTCTCTGAGTGGCGAGGCTTGGAGTGTCTTCTGATCATCGAGGCATGAGGTAAACATCTGAGAAACAAGACTTAATGAAGTCTTGCTCAATTTAATATCAACTCCAAGGTACGATGCCATCATTGTCTCAGACTTAATCAGAAGAGTGGAGCGACTGATACAGTGTCCCATTATCACACGATCAACGAGATAACTGCATAACCGTCAATATCTACATATTCGTCCGTCGTGGTTAGTGGCTGAGATCGTGCCGAGTATTGCAGACACGTCTATCCCAGTTGAAAGGTATAAATAGTTGTCAAATACAAGGGAACAGGTAGGCAAAATCTCTCACCCAAAACCCTACTACACCGCTTAGACCCAGATTCCTAGCTTGGCTTTGGCATCGGAGGGTCCCCTGCTCTAGTCAGGGTCTCCTTGGTCCTTCCTTTGTACAGGTATCAAGAGGTCGGAGTCCGAGCTCGGAGCTCAGTGTGGGTGAACCACATTTCTGCATCAACAGCCCATATTCGTGTAAAATCCTTACTCCTGTTTTACTTGGTTTTCGCATCAAAGCATCGTAACTCTCTTCTACCTTGACTTTTACTTCATTTGAGCTAGCAGTCATAGAATAGCCAGACAATGAGAGAGTTATAAATGGAATATAAGTAACATATGATCTTGCTAAAATAAGTTCCAAAGAAGCAGAAAATCAAGAACTCCATCACGATGTCAGCTCAAGAAATGACAGAGGTGAAATAAAACCATGATAAATTCATTTCAATTCGGCTTTTTACCGTTGAAGATTGAAAATTAGACCTGGTGGAGCTTCGTCGAGAGGTTGATTCCGGCGCGAAAACCGATTCCGCTCTCAGAATCCTGCGAATGAGAGAGAGGTTGTGTCTCAGACGCTCTGCCAGAGCCAATGGAGGGAAAAGGGGGAAAAAACCTAGATTTTTCGCAGGTAGAAATCGCCGGTAGTTGGGATGCGTCCGCAGGTTTTTTCTTCTTTGAATAGTGTTGCTGTCGGCTCCCGCGCGCAGCTGCAGATTTGCTCGCACGGCTGGATATCTCTGGCACGTACACGTGGCAATCGTTGGAAGCGTTGGCCTGGTGCGCCACATCATGCACGGGCCAATTCTTTGAAATCAGCCGGATCCACGACATAGCTTTGTCGGATCAACCTAACCTACGAGGCTTCGCTTGGGGGTTGGGTCCATCCTTATGTTTTCGTGACATCCGATCCGTCCATTATATCGCCTTGGTTCCTATAAATCAGGTCGATCAAAAACTTAGTTGACCCACACTGCCTAAGATCATTACTGTAACTTCTCAAGTCAGGTGTTGGGGCCCACCTGAATTTTGGAACGGCCTTAATTTCGGGTTGTCCATTCATCCTGGTTGGCCACATCTTCTGAATGGATTAGATGGCGTATAGAAAACATGGTGGGCCCACACGCCATCCCGAATGTTTTACTAGGGGACATCCCCACCCCAACTGTTATCGTGTGGTCCACTTGAGTTCGGAAACACCTTGATTTTTGGGCGCCGAACAGAGCACTGGGAAGGGCGCTTGATGTATGGACTGGATGTAATTTGCATCCCGAGGTGAGCCCTATAGATAGTTTGCAGGTCAAGCTTAGCCTACAAAGCTGGGTCCCGCCGCGTGGTATACTAAAAGCAGTGTTGCTCGTGCCGGACCCAATGTATGCTATCAAGGCCAGCCGGTTGCTCCGTAATTGCTATCAAATGCACTTTGAAAGTTCACTCACCCTACGAGTAGAATGGAGGAACACGTGCAAGATCCGAGCCGTCTGTTGGGTGATCTCCACAGTGCAGATGTTGTGTGAGAAGATCAGACCGATGAATAGTGGTCACCAAGTCAGTCGATGTTGGATCATAGTCGGATAGCGCTCACAAGACTTTTTCAGGCTTTTTTATATATATGTCAAGACTTTTTCAGGCTTTTATATATATATATATATATATATATATATATATATATATATATATATATGTGTGTGTGTGTGCGTGTGTGTGTTTGGCTTGGAGAAACCACTAATTACTAATTAGTTATTTAGATTTCCGCGGTGGGCTAGACTTTGTAGAACCTATGAACTAAAGATTTTGAAAAATCGAAAGTCAAAGTGACTATTGATCCATGACCTCGGATCACAGGTAGAGGATTATAGTAACAATAAAAAAATATATATTGAAAAAAAAAAAAGTGTTAGGCACCATCTCTTCACTGTACAAACATATGATAATTACTTTACTGGACTTGACAAAAAATAAAGAATTCTGTTTGTTGTTGCACGTGGATGTTGCAATATAATGCGTGGGAATGCAGTGTGATAATGTGATGCCTGCTTCAAACCATGAACTGATAAAGATTTATCTATCTGAACTCACTTGCTCTTGATATGTGGTTGAAATCTACTTCATCCGAATTTTTAATGAGCGGGAATTAGTATCCTGGTAAGCCATAGAGTATACACTCGAATTATCGGAAGGAGCATGGAGGTTGAAAGTAGAAATGATGATTCTTAGTGTTGATGCATGTGTGAATAAAACTTATCATAACTGGGTAAGTGGGTGTAGAGGTTATCACAGGGATCGAGTGGAGTGGGATGGATCAACTTTTAAATGGCTTTGGTGGCTGAGATATGGGGCCAACTGGGTTGAATAGTTTCCCCTCATTTCACTTTCCTTCTCTCCTTAGTAATGGATGGACTAGACCCACCCTTTCTCTATTTCTCAGGATGGGTGATATTGGGATTCTCAGTGATGAAAGATGAAAAACATACAGAATGGTGGAAGATGATTTGAAAATGAAGATTAGGTAATTATATGTGGGATGGCATTTCTATGATTTTTGAAAAGTTTGGGAGTAAATAAGTTTTTAAGGGTTGTGATTTGATGAGGAAATGAAGTGCGCCGATTTAATCATTTTAAGGGTTTTTAAGGGTAGCTTCAATAGGCCTGCCCGGGATTTAATCATTTTAAAAATTATATCATGGTTCATAGCATCTTTTATAGTCACCCAGCGGTTACTTATGGGTTTTGTAGGATTATAAAACCTTTTTCTATTTTTATCAATCTTTAATATTTTGAGTCAAATTAATTATAGGGTTTCTTTTGTAACCTATTTTTATGTATTTAGAATAATGTTCATTTTTTTGTTATACTCACTTTTATTATGCATGGTTGGATATCCAACTGCCCAACTATTAGTCAAGTGCTAATATACTGTAGATGCGAATTTAGATATCATCGAGGACATTAGGTACACATCATACAGTGTGCGTTTGTGCGTCTTGGAGCATGTATTCGATGGGCATTGAGTTCAACTGTAATCCCAATCTTTTGATTGGTTTTTATGAACACATCCCATGGGTGAGAACCAAACCTGATTCCCACTAATTACTATCTAATGAGTCAAAATCTGCCTATTGCTAAACTTCCTACTAAGGGGTTGTTTGGATGCATGTAGAGTTCTCATGCCGTAAAGGATTTAGAGATAATTTGATTACAGGGCTATTTGGATGCATATATTTGGTTGTACAACTTTTATATGCCATAAACAAATTATAATTATGAAACATAATAAAAAAAAACTTTGTTTCATATTATAGGTAAAGTATTTTATCACTAAAAAGGCATCATACATGTTAAAACACAATGGTTAATATGCACTCGTGATATTTAGAGCCTACCATAATATATATGGTACATCCAATCTAACTACCGTATACTTCCCTTGATTCCCTCATGTGGCTCTAAAAAAACAGTTCGTCCATTATGAAATGGACGACACAAGGGAATGATGAGATATTCGACATTAAAAACTTAAGACTGCATTTGAGGCTCACTAGGTCGGGTAGAAGATATCTAATCCGTTTAGCATGTGCATGCTTTAATGTTCTTTAAAGACCTTTAGAAAATTAAACCTTTCTTCTATGATTTACAGATTTTGAAAGGATCACCGCCCAAGCTCCGTGATATAAATACCTACTCCATCTATTGTAAACACATTACAAGCTAATCAAACACACAATTTGTTTACTTGTCAACAAATTACCACTTAAAAGCTAAATAAAGTAAGCATGTAAACTGATTACACCTCAAACTCTTTTAAAGTATAATGTGTTTACAACTATAAAAATTACAGGTGTATTCTCATCTCTTTCCATGTCTGAGACATCTCTCTCTCTCTCCTAAATCTTTACCGGAAATCACCGCCATCTTTAATTCTCTCTGGAAGCAATAGCATCTCTTTCTCCTTGCTGTCGGACTTGCTAATAGTGGTGGCAATGGAGTTTTGGGGAAGATGAAACTAATATACCAAGCCTATAAACGGGCTTGAATGCAGACGGTTGGAGGTTATTTGGATGCCTGTAAAATAGATTATATGTAATGGGAATATATGAGTCATTCCGACAGGCTTTAATTAAAATTGCAACATTTAGCTATTATCTAAAATATAATAGAATAGAATGTTTCAAATTACAGTAACGGATCTAAAATTGCGAACTAGAGACTAGTTTCACCGATTCAAATTAAAAGATTAGCCAATCACAAGTGTCCCGTGGATATCAATCTCCTATGTAGAGAAAGGACGAAAGAATCGTATTATGGTAGAGCCATCTCTTCAGGAAGGTGTACGGGTGGAAGGTGATACATTGACAACTTCTGTACATATACCGACCTTTTACACATCCCATTTGGGATGAGCAACTCTGCTCTTGCACAGGCACGCCACTTCATTACCACATGTGAGGGGCAATGCTAAATCTTAAGAGTGGGACCCATAGTTGGATGATTGGTGAGAGAAGTGAGTCCCACGATTTGACAATCTAAATTACTCTTCTTTGCAAGGGACGTCGACAAAAAAAAACATCTCAACGGACAAACTACAACTGTTCTATTCGAGTTCCGAAAACAGACAGTCAAAAAGAGCACATAGCAATGCTCCACATTCTAACTAAGAAAAGTCCCGAATTCTCTGGCCAGGGACCACGAGACCGGCACATTTTTCATGCAAGGCCCATCCACGGTGGGACGCGAAAGATCAACAGTCAAGATTGCCGAATTGTGGCTCCCAAATGCCATAATTGGAAACTAGTGCATTCGTGATGGGGATTTTCTCCTCATCGCTTGATCAGTTGAGTGCCCTGCTCGACCACTCGAGTGGTGCTCAACTCAAAGTCCAACGACCAATTGAGTTTATTCTTCCACGCCACTTGAGCAGTCGAGGACTTTGCTCGACCAATCAAGGTTACGCAAATTCATGTTCAAAATTTGTGCATACTGCATAAATTTAAGACGGTTTTCACCATGGTGCGGAAGAGAGTGACTTATACTATAAATGGGGGTTCTTAGGATTTTTCTAGGCAATGCAAGAGGGTTTCCTAAAGCTTTACAAGGGTTTGCCAAATAGTTTAGGGCTATCAAAGGTGTGTGTGCGAGAGAGAGAGAGAAAGAGATAAAGGAAGCTTGTGGACGGGAGGTTCTGCTCGTAGAAGTGATCTATTGTGCACTCAACATCTCAGCGCTTTTATATCCTCGTAATCAGTGAAATCTCTTCATTTTTCTTTATTCTCTTATTGTTTATCCACTCCTGCGTGAGTGAAGAAAGTTTGATCCAAGCGGTGTGTGCTTATGATTGGTTGTAACGTTCTACTTCATAGTGAATTGCTGCTCTATATGAGTTCCCATGGTTTTTACCTCTTTGAGGGTTTTTCACGTGAAAATCTCGTGTTGTGTGGTTTGTGCTTTGATTTATTTCATTGCTTTATTATCTCATAATTCTAGTGTTTTGGGGAGGCCAGATCCTAAGGTTTTGTGCAAAGGCATCCAACGGAGTGGTATCAAGCCGTTCAGATTGGTTGAACGGGGTGAGATCGGTTCTGAATTATGGAAGGTGGCTCGTCAAGGATAATCAGTCTCAAAGGTTCTAACTGGACTATATGGAAGGTTAAGATGGAGGACTTGCTTTATTACAACGGCCTGTATTCTCTAATTCAATGCATATTAGTAAAGTCAGAAGATATGACAGATGATGATTGGAATAAATTGAACCAGAAGACAGTGGGGTTTATTAGACAATCGTTGGACAATTTTGTATTCCACAATATGTCTACAGAGACCTCAGCCGCTAGCTTATGAGAGGAAGACAACCAACAATAAGATTTTCCTGATGCGACAACTTGTGAATCTCAAATTCAAATATGGTGGTTTTGTGGCTAAGCACATGAATGAAGTCAGTAATATATTGAATCAGTTCTCTACTATGAAGATGGTCCTGGACGATGAATTACAAGATCTGTATTGCTTAGCTCATTGGCTGATAGTTGAGAGACAGTGGTGGTGTCTCTAAGTAACTTCGTGCTAGGCGGAAAGGTATCTATGAAACATGTAACTAATTGTCTCTTTAATGAGAAGACAATGAAGAAGTCTCAGGGGTCTACTTAGCAAGAGGCCCTTGTAACATAAGAACGGGGAAGAGAAAAGAACAAAAAAGGCGGGAAGGCCCGAGATAAATCAAGAGGCAAGTCGAGCACCAGGAATGATGTTGAATGCTGAAATTGTGACAAGAAAGACCACTATAAACATGAATATTATAAGAATAATAACAACAAGAAAGGAAAACGAAATGAGAAGGAAGATGAATCAGATTTTACTACAGTCGCTTCAGATGGCGACATTGTAGTTATTATTTATACAGATCATGATGTTTGTCTCACGGTTAGGGTTAGGACATTGACTGAGTGATAGACTCAGGAGCCTCATTTTATGCGACTCCACGTAGGGATTTCTTCACAAGCTATAAGTCAGGTGACTTTGGGACTGTGAATATGAAAAATTCTGCATATCGAATATCGTATGAGTCGGTGATATTTGTGTGAAGAACGATATAAGTTGCACATTGGTTCCCAGGGATGTGAGACATATCCCAGACCTTCACCTCGACTTGATGTCGACATGAAGGTTCGATAATGATGGCTATGAAAGTTGATTTATTGGTGGGAGCTAAAAGCTTATTAAGGGTTCATTGATCGCGACCAGATGAAAGAAGTGTTGCACCCTTTACAAGGCAAGTATCAGTATATACAAGGGTGTGTTAAACGCATCGGAAGATTCAACTACTAACATGTGGCACATGCGTCCATGCCACATGAGTGAAAAATGGCTTTAGGTACTAGCAAGGAAGCGACTCATTCCGGACGTGACGGGTATACCTCTCAAAACCCGTATTGATTGTTTATTAGGAAAATAACATAGAGTTTCATTTGTTAAATATGTTTCTCATGTTAATAAAATACATGCATTATATTTGGTTTATTATGATGTTTGAGGTCCTATAAGGATAAAAACCTTGGGTGAAGCATTGTATTTCGTCACTTTTATAGATGATGCATATAGGAGGGTTTGAGTTTATATTTTGAAATTCAAGGCGAGGTCTTTGGTGTGTTTAAATTGTTTCATACTATGGTCGAGAGAGAGACAAGTAGATTATTGAAGTACATTCGCATTGACAATGGTGGTGAATAGATCGGTGACTTTCATAAATATTGTAAATCCTTGGGTATACGGCATGAACAGACGGTTTCCAAGGCCCACCAGCATAATGGTGTGACTGAGCGAATGAATCACACAATTGTATAGAGAATCAAATACATGTTATCCCATGCAAAGTTGCCCAAGACATTCTGGGGAGAAGAAATGCACATGGTAGTGTATTTGATAAACAAATCTCCATCAATCCCGTTGAATGAAGTATTTGAGAAGGTATGGACTGGACATGATCCATCGTACAGTCATCTCAGGGTGTTTAAATGGAGAACATCCGTTCATGTATCAAAGGATGAGAGGTTCATGATCGATATGAAGATCAAGCAATGTGTGTTCTTAGGATACGACGATGAAAAGTTCGGTAAGAGATTGTGGGATTCGATTGAGAAGAAGCTCGTCGGGAGTAGAGATGCGGTATTCATTGAAAATCGGTATATAGAAAACATTGGTAAGCCAAATAAGAACCAACCTAATTCAAGTGAGCTAGAGGACATGGATCCAGTTATTTCTTTTGTGGTGCTTAATGATGAAAGAGTACAACAAAGTGTAGAGGATGAGTGAGTTTTTACAAAAGATGGACTGGGGGAGCAGCTCTCATTTGATTCACCTGTTGAGCCACAAGTGAGGAGGTCATATAGGGACAGACAACTGTCAAAGAGGTACTCGCCATATGAGTACATTATGTTCACTGATAGGGGAAAACTGAAATATTATTCTGAGGCCTTGACCGACATGTATAATGGGGAGTGGTTTAAAGCTATACAATAGGAGATGAAATCCTTGCATAAGAATCACACATGTGATTTAGTGAAACTGCTTAATGATAAGAAAGTTCTGAGCAACAAGAGGGTGTCCAGAGAGAAGATTGAGTAAAAAAATCCACAGATGAGGTTCAAGGTTAGACTTGTGGCGAAAAGGTTTGGTCAGATGAAACGTATAGACTTCGAGGAGATATTCTCACCAGCGGTGAAGATGACATCCATACGGGTGTTGCTTGAGTTGACGGCTATCATGGATCTGAAGATGGAGCAATTAGATGTCAAAACTGTCTTTATCCATTGTGATATAGAATAAGAGATCTATATGCACCAACCAGAGAGATTGAAGTCAAAGGCAAAGAGCATATAGAGTATAGGTTGAAAAAGAGCTTGTATGGGTAAAACAAGTTCCAAAGCAATGATACTAAAAGTTCGACTCGTTCATGTTAGAGCACGAGTATGACGGAACGGAGTCGGACCATCGTGTGTTCACACGTAAGTTTTCAGATGATGATTTGTTAGTTCTATTGTTATATGTTGATGACATGCTTATCATAAGAAAAGACATCAAGAAGATTGACAGGCTCAAATAGGAGTTGGGTAAGTCGTTCGCGATGAAATGCTTGGGCGCAGCTAAGCAAATCATATAAATGAAGATAACCCGTGACAAAAGTGGCGTGAAGTTTTGACTGTCACAAGAGCGGTATATTGAGAAAGTCTTAAAACAGTTCAATATGAATGCAGTGAAGTCGGTTAGTACTCCACTGGCTGGTCACTTCAAATTGAGCGACAGACAATGTCTCAGGATGAAGCAGAGGTGGATGAGATGCAGAAGATATCCTACTCGTCAACAGTAGAAAGTTTGATGTATACTATGGTGTGTACGCACCCAGACATAACATATGCGATTGGTGTTGTCAACTGGTATCTTGCTAATACTAGCAAAAAACATTGGGCAGCAGTGAAGTGGATACCGCGGTTTCTAAGAGACTCATTTAGGTTGAGCCTATGTTATGGTAATAGAAAACCTGTGTTAGATGGCTACACAGATGCACATATGACATGTGATATAGACTTCAGGAAATCTACATCGGGGTTCATGTTCACGTTTGTAGGGGAGCGATCTCTTGGCAGAGCAAGCTGCAGAAGGTCGTAGCATTGTCCACGACAAGCCGAGTACATTACAGTCATAGAGGCATGTAAAGAGATGCTTTTGATGAAGAGGTTTCTACAAGACTTAGCCTGAAGCAGGAACATCACGTGGTCTATTGCGATAGTCAAAGTGCTATACACTTGAGCAAAATTTCAAGTCAACACTTCGAAGCGAAGCACATAAAGATTCGGTATCGCTGAATTAGGGATACTTTTGAACAGAAGGTATTACAGCTTGAGGAGGTCCACACGGACGATAATGAGTTGGACATGATAACCAAGGTTTTGCTCAAGGGCAAGTTTAAGGTATGTAGAAACCGGGCTGACTTGAAGAAGGTGAATTCCTCCTGAGTCGAAAAGAGAGAGTTTTGATGGAGATTTTCTCATTGTCGTTCGACCGGTCAAGTGCCTTACTCGACCAGTCGAGGGTGATGCTCGACTAATCGAGTGGTGCTCGACTCAAAGTCCAACGACCAATTGAGTTTATTTTTCTGCGTTGCTCGACCAGTTGAGGTTACACAGATTCATATCTGGATTTTGTGCGGACTGCATAAATTTGAGATGGTTTTCGTCATGGTGCGAAAGAGAGTTGCCTACACTATAAATGAGGATTCTTAGGGTTTTTCTAAGCAATGTAAAAGGGTTTCTTAAAGCTTTGCAAAGGTTTGCCAAATGGTTTAGGGCTATCAAAGGTGTGTGTGTGTGTGTGTGTGTGAGAGAGAGAGAGAGAGAGAGAGAGAGAGAGAGAGAGAGAGAGAGAGAGAGCTTGTGGAAGGGAGATTCTACTCACAGAGGTGATATATTGTACACTCGACATCTCAGCGCTTCAACGTTCCCATAATCGGTGAGATCTCTCATTTTTCTTTATTTTTTATTGTTTATCTACTCCTGCACGAGTGAATAAGGTTTGATCCAAGCGGTGTGTGCTTGTGATCGATTGTAACGTTCCACTTAATAGCAATGTTGTTAAATCGCATGTGCCATTGCTGTTCGCATATGCGATTACACAATCGTATATGCCATTGCATATTTTTTATAAAATAAAAAAATAATTTTAAAAAAATAAAAATAAAAAAATCTAAAAAAATAGGAAAAACTTGCCTAGTCAGTACACATCATTGGATTGAGTTATTTTACTAATTTCATTATAGTTTGAGTGTTTCATTAAGTTATATATTTAATTACTCATATTATATTATATAAAGTTTAGCAAAACAATAAAGCTACATTAAAAGAGAACTAATTATTATAAACTTCGAGCAAAATTTTTTTATTGATTAATGGATAACTTGAAATAACTTACAAGTTATAATTTACAACTTAATTTATAAAAAGTAAATACAATTTATAAAATATAAAAAATAAACTTATTGGAAGTAATTATGGAGAGATTAGAGTAATAGAGAGTAATAGATTTAGAGTTTTGAAGTAGAGAATAATGAAAATAAAGGAAATATAAGTGTTTATTTATAGGTAAAAGTTCTCTAAAATAAAAAAAAATTAAAAATTAAAAAATCACTTCCGCTCAAATTATCAGGAAATATGCAATCGCATATGCAGCACGCGATCGTATATTCATCGCATATAAAAGTATGCAATGACATACTTGTCAGGATTGCAAATGTCACTATGACACGTATGATTCGATCCACAGTAAGCACGTATGCGATCGCATTTGGTGTTTTCAAGAGGCTACATCCTAATGTTTTGTGCAAAGGCCCAACAATCCGGTGCAAAGCCTCGGGTCACTGAAGTTGCAACTTCTCTCCGTGTATAACGACGCTGATATTGTTGGCGGGAATTCCAGAAAGATCGAAGTCCTTTCATCCCATCAAAACCTGTGCTGAAAAACCCTCAAACCCTACCATTTCTATTCCCCATCTTCGATTTTTCGCCCGCTGTTCATCGTTACGGATTCAATCTCCCTCATTCCGTTCGTTTTTAGGGTTCGGTAAAAAGATCTCCAATTCCAGAGATGGAAGAACATATACGGGAGTCCGACGGGAATTCGATCTCGATGCCGTCAACGTCGTCGCATCTTGGTCGTGTTGTGAACACACTGCTCAGTTCTCGCTCCCGGCAGCTCGAAGCTGCTGTCTCTCGTTTTGGCTCTAGTTCGCAGAGAAATTCTGGAGGTTCACATCAATCTCTCTCTCTCTCTCTCTCTATCTCTCCTCTTTAATCTCATACTCTCTCTCTCTCTCTCTTTCTATCTCTCCTCTTTAATCTCACACTCACTCTCTCTCTCTCTCTCAAATTTTTATACCTTGATTTTTAGTGTTGCTCCATTTGATTGATATCTGCAGCCTTACTGGATGATTCCCTCTGTTATCTTCAAAATTACGTAAGGGACGCTGTGGAGAAGAGGGAGCCATTGGATCAAATTCTCATTCCGATGATTGAACATGTAAGGAACTGTGAAATCAGGATTGCACTGAGGGAATTTCCTTTGTATTCTGCATTTTTACAGCGTAGTGACAAATCTTGTCCTTGGCAATTTCTCGACCAGGAAATTTATTGGGAGATTTTTAGATTCTGAGGTTTTTCTGAGGATATTATATTATCGAAAAAATCTCTATAAGGGTCGCTTGGACGGTGGTAAAAGATTTTAAGTTGTAAATGATTTACTAGTAAATCATTTACAGTGTTTGGATAGCCTGTAAATGGTTCACATCCTTTAATCGTGTATTCACACCTGAGATAGTTTAGAGTGGTAATTCATTAAAAAAATCAGATAGCAAATAAGAGTGGATTGCAAAGTGGATCATTTGGTTAAGCCCATCTCACTAAAGGTTGCCGTTGGTGGAGAGGGAGGGAGGGAGGGAGGTTGTTCGTAAATCATTTGCTGGCAATTGGCAAATGAAATCCCTACTTTTTGCTAGCAAATGAAAAGGGGGAAAAGGTGGTAAATCATTTACAACTAGTAAATGATTTACAAGCATTTTAGGACATCCAAATGCAAGTTGTAAATGATTTACAACTTGCTTCATTTCCCACCATCCAAGCGATCCCTAAAATAATAAATATACTTAAAAAATATTTATTGTAAATTAATACATAAATGATTTTTTTTTTTTTTTAAATATACTTATACAATGAATTGTCTAAGTTTTTAGTATCTTCTGGTTAAAATCATGATAATTTCATGACGAAAAAGCAGTATCTTAAAATTGCCATTATTTTTGAAAATCTTGTGATAATACTGTTTGCGAAATTATTGTAACATTTTCAAAATCTTGGCGATATTCATCACACTGTTTTACAGTTATAAGAGGTTCTGTCCCAGCTGTACATGCAGCGAACATTTATGGTACCACAAGTTGATATGATTGGATCTGCTTGGGTGGTCAGTAGGCCAAAAATTGCAGTGATCATTGAGCTCTGACCATCTGATTTCAGCAAGTTTCACTGTTGAATGCGGGCCATTACTCATTTTTCTGAGTTTTCCATCCATTATGTGGCCAGTGATCAGGTGGGAACCATAGCCTAATCACTTTGCTTTTGGGCTATGGACCATGCACACTGTGCCTTACAAATCAACGGTGGTGATCACTGCACACAAGCCTGCATGTATGATAGAGATGTTTTGGTGCGTGCTTCATGCATTGTTCCTACACTAGAATCGTTCCGATCTTGACAATTCACATGTAGATCATCAAAACAGAAGTTTCTCTCTGCCTTCTTCTTCTTCTTTTCTAGATTTGTCTTTCTGAGATGGCTGAAAATTGCCTCCTGCCACTTGATTGAAACTATTTTCTATTACAGTCTTTGAAGTCAAAGGGTTCGAAGCAACACAAGCAAGTATTGATTCTTCTTAACTGGCTCTTTCAAGATGATCTTCTCTTCAAAGCTATTTCAAGCAATCTTGCAGAAATTATTATGAGAAAGGAGGACCACTATATTTCCCTGGGATGGTGCACGTTAGTGCGTAGCCTCATAGATCATGAGCTAACCTCAATTCAATTTTCAGATATAGGTAACATAGCAAAAGCTTATTCATCTATCTTTCAGAAAGTGATGTTTAATTGTTGTGCTGTTAATACCACATGGAGAATAGACTGCTTACTTGGATAGGATCATTCATATTCATGTGTATGACTCTTTTTTTTCGCCATTTTGTAAAACAGTGTAATCCTTGGTTTGAGGAAGAGTGGTATCATGAAGTGTTTGAGTATGCCATGGGGTTCCTGAGATGCACACGAACACATCTATATTACAGGCGTGATCTGCATATGGTGATCAGGACCGTTGATTTTATGTTACACCTTGTGGATGGGTTGTATCGAAAAAAAATAATTTAAAATCAAGGGGATTGCACTGCAATAGTCACCCAAACAGTGACCTGAAAGAGGGGGCAGTTCACTTGAAACCAAGCAATCCACAATGTCCAACAGGCAAAAGTCACAAGTTGCAACAAATGGGTGGTCAGATTTGCCTGATGGCTGCAACTTCTGTCTGGTAGCCCATTCACACGGTGGCCAACTAGATCAACAATCCTGATCACTACATCTACATGCACGCTTCACATGTGTGCACAAGAAGAGGTCCAGATGGGGCCCACTTAAGCTCACAGGGCAGGAGTCCCTTGTTGCAATTTCCTCCTTTTGAAGCTTCTTAGTTGTCTCTTTCTCTTTTTTAGAAAGTCTAGTTTTAGTAGATTAGAAATAACAATATTCAATGACTTATAAATTGGCTCTTATGGCCATACGTATGTAGAACTTTTCATGAGCTTTTTTCAATAAGAGATGCTGATATTTTTTCTTAGGGTAGAAGAGAGTAGTGGGTTTATGATCTCTAGCATAAAGGCTACAGGACTGTTGAGCACTGCTCTTAAACTTTCTTCTTCTTTTTATCTATTTGTGCATGTGGATGTTTGAGCCTAGCCTGGTAAGTTAGTATCAATTTGCAACTGGTTTCAATTTATTTGATTCTAGTTGCATTATTTGGGTACCAAAGCAAGTTCGGAGCTTGGGAGGGCTTTATTTCTCTATTCTTCTTTCCCTTTTCCCAAATCTGTCTGATTTCCCCGGCCAAATCAGACCCCACTTAGCCTCCAAAACAGTCTGATCTGTCCCATGTCTCATCCCATTGACAGCCCCAAATCCGAAACCCCCAGCAACACCCCTCCCTTCCAAAAAAAAAAGAAAGAAAAGAAAAACACCATTCCTTGACCTGCCCAAATTTAGTCCTCAAATATGTAGCCAAACCTCCCTTTAAATCTGTCCCAAATCTGCTTGCAATTTAGCCCCATTGCCGTCCAATTTCTGGAACCAAAATAGACCAGAAAGTTGCCCTGCGACCAGTCCACAATACTTTCTCATTAGCTATTCCTAAAATGGTCCATCGTGCCCAAAATCACTCCCTAATTTCAACTATTGCCTGTCCAGATTTCTGTCCGAATCTGTTAAAAAACCACCCCATACAATTCAGCCTTCTTACACCCAGAACATTGACCCAAAGCTGGCCTTAATAAATTTCTATTTTATTAAAGGGCTGTTAATGTAGAAAAATTAAAGGGCTGTAATCTGCTATTTTTAGGTTTATAGTAGTCTGTGTAGCTCCCTCGGTATAAATTTCTATTTTCCTTTTCACTTATAACTCCATGTAACCTCCATAATACCCATTGCTTATGCCCACAAGAAGTGGAGCTTCCTTTAGTCTTATGCTGGTGGGAGGGTGTCAAGATGATGTATCATTGATACTCAAACAAATTTTGGATACATTGGACCAGATGGATGGCTGGTTTGAGAACATGGAAGGTTGGATGATCATTTTGGAAGGAAACTATAAGAATGATAGTACTGACACTCAGGTCAGCAGAATGCTTAAGGAGCACCAAACATCGAAATGATGAATAGAATCGGGGCCCACTCATCAACAATCAGGTGCTACCCATTGTAGTTACGAATATGAACACAGGGCTCGTCTGGAATATCAACAACCCTGATATCCTCAACAAGGACAACGGGCACTTGTGGCTCCTTGTCATGGTTATCCGGATTATGTTGAAGCTACCCAATTGACTCGCACAAAAGACTTGACCAGGCGTGTGAAGGTGGGGGCCATAAACTACAATAACAGTGTCGATCTTGATGTTCTGCATGATTGGTTAGAGTCATTGAAAAATGATTTTGAGTGGTTTCAGCTCCCGGTGGTCAAGTTACAGTTTTGCAACATTGAAATTAAAGGGGCTAACCGTGAAGTGGTGGAATTCAGTGGGGAGAGACTTGGGATGTAGCGGCCTTCAACCCATCTCAAACAGTGTCCCGTATCGGTATCGGTTGGCGTATCGGTGACCTCCAAAACCGATACGGATACGGGGGCATAACGGCCCGTAACGGCGCAAAATTTTTTTTTTGCCAAAAAAATATGAAAAAATATGGATTAAATCCGGAATATTCTAGGCATTCCAAATATGCATTCATTTATAAAATGGAACATGTTTATGGGGGCGTAACGGTCCACTCTTTGGTGAGAAGTTGTATCGGACTGTCTGATGAATTTATGAACCAGATAACCTGAATTTGACTACAAAATTCATATATTTAATTTTCTAACTATCTACTACCAATGATAGATATATTAGAATGAATGTAATATGTAAATATCTTACATTAGGTGTGTTTGCAATTATTTTTGAGGAATTTCTCAAACATACCTGTGCAGTGTGTACGTGACTGTGATTCCTGTCTATGACCTGTCATCCTCAAGTCTAGAATATTAAAAAAAAATAAAATTAGTAGTGTCTGATATACTCCCCTGCAACTTGATTAAGGATTACTTGATTGGTTGTCAGGGGAGCTATTTTAAATACAAGTTCGGCAGTGTCAAGTGTGTGCATAATTGCATGGCTTCTTGCAATAATACTGTTGTGAGCTGTCTGCTGCAAAATGCAAATACTTGCCTTAATACAAATATATACTCACAATCACAAGTCACCACCAAAATGAAAATCTGCTTTTTTGTGGTTGCTCGACCTCCACATCATCGTCATTGTCACCATCAGGTTGAGGCTGTCCAATAGGTGTAGGTTCTGCATATCCATAATATCCAGTGCCAGAAGGAAATACTAGATCAACGAAACCAGAGGATGACTGATCCTGACTAGGTAACGACTCTGACCCCGAGTAAGGATATCCACCAGTGCTCGTCGAATAGCCATACTGGTAACCATACTCAGGCTGTTGAGAATCTTGAGATTGAGAGTGCGTCTGCTGTGATGAGTAACTTGGATTTGGATCTGGATATCTATAATCATATGGATATTGATCGGGAGGGCTACTCCAACATGAATGTGATGGAACGGGCTCAGTATAACCATCATAATTATAATCCAATTGACCATAAGAATATCCATCATAATAACCAAGACCATGAGCCTGCTGATGTTCCGGACCTTCCGGACGCGGTGCACCACTAGATGTACCCTCCTGCTGGCTGTATCGTGACTCGGTACACTCGTAGGTTCGACCTCGTGTACCACCTCGTCGATGTTCATCGGCATCGCGATCTGTAGACGGCTGAATAGGGCGTTGAGCAACACCAGAAGTGCCAGCACCAGAGGCAGGGGGGTCGTCGTCACCATCATCCGACACGGACACGCTACCACTACTCGTACTTTTTTGTTGATCTCGAGCCGTTTCCGTACGTGGCATAAACGCTGCCCCTCTTACTGGGTTCAACACATCTGCACGACTCTCTTGTTGTGCTTTGCGTATTTCTGGGTCATCAATTTTCAATTCTTCACTATCCTCTTCAATTTGTTTTTCCCTTGTTTCCAACCAAGGTAGAAGTGGGTCATCCTCATCATAAATATTGTCCAAGTTTATTGGATAGTAGTCTCTGTCATCGGCAGCTGTAATGCTCCTATGATGTCGTCGCATTCTTAGTTTTATATTGTAGTGCATGAAAACAAGTTTATCTAATGTTCTAGTCTACAATCTATTCCTATTATTTGAATGAATGAGCGCAAAACAACTCCAATTCCTTTCGCAGCTAGAGGAAGATGTTGTCTGGCTCAAAACTTTTACCGCAATTTTTTGGAGAGCCTTCGTACTCTCTCCGAAATTAATCCACCATTTGGCCGGTTGCAACCTAGATACTGCATGCTGTGCAAGAGCATCTCCAAAACTACCAAGACGATTTCCAAATGTATCTAATTCATTCAACGCCTTTATTTGCAGATCTAAGTCAGGTTCTAATCTCTTTATCACATTTTTTAGCCCGACACGAATTTCATCATCCGCAACAAATGATTGGGCATATCTATATCTAGGATTTAAGTAATAACCTGCTGCATGAAGATCGTGATGGAGTTGTTTTATCCATCTCCTGTCGATCATCTTCCAATAAGTCTCCCAGCTTCTACAATCACGTTGAATTGCAAGCTTTGCCTTATCCATGGCATCATATAGGAAGCCTATGGTAGGTGCTTTATCGGTTTCAACAAGACGGAGTACCCTCATTAGTGGCTCCATCACCTTTAGGATCGCCTTAACCTTCTTCTAATATTTGTTGTCCCGTATGGTGTTCACAACGTCGACTGGTGTCCCTGATGTCTTTTTCTCATGATTTGTGTTGAGCCATTGTCGGGAAGCGAACATTTCACTCAACTCTCCCCTATGCTGGAATAAAGTTTCTAATGCTATAAAGTTTGTTGCGAATCTAGTCGCCGCAGGCTTCAACAATTCTCGTCCTTTCGTGAACTTTCTCATTATTGCGACTACTTGATTATGATTGTAAATAAACGTCGTTACTTCTCTTGCCCTTTCGACCATTTCCTTAACATTCCTCCTCTTCCCAATATCTTCCAATATAAGATCAATATAATAGGCAGCACATGGTGACAAAAAAAGATGTTTTCTCTTATTCATCAACATATGTCCTGCAAGCTTATATGATGCTTCATTATCTGTCACAATCTGCACTACGTTCTCCTCTCCAATCTCATCCACAACTTTATCCATTAGTCCAGTAATATAATCAGAATTTTTTGTTACTTCTGAGGCATCAATTGACTTGTGATATATAGTTCCCAAGTGGCAGTACACCATAAAGTTGATCATGCTGCGTCTGGTTGGGCCAGTCCAACCATCGCACATGATCGTGCATCCTCTGGCTTGCCATATAGGTTTAAAGGTAGCCACGTATGTTTTCACATCCACATACTCGGCATCTGTCCATTTCTCCCTAATCTCCTTAGCCGTGGGAGCTTTTATTCCTTCACCTGCTTCTGCTGCTGCATCAATTACCACCTGCCAATATGAAGAATTGGCCGCGTTAGGAGGTATGTTAGCATGCATAAATAACTTTGCTGCCGCTCTACCTAATTTATCAATGGAAGTTCTACTCCACATTTGTTTTATCTTCTTTTGTTTAGTTGATTCTTTCCTAAACAGGATTGGATCAATAGAGGGTCTCATAGGCTCATTTACTTCTTCATCCAAATGTATATGGGCATCACGTGAAGATGTCTGTCGTCGGCTCCCAAATACACGTCGTAATCCACCAAACCTACCCCCCTACCCTCAGTCGCAGCTGCAGAAGCAGTTGCACTTCCAGTTGCACTCCCTGTCCCACTCCCACTCCCACTGCCCCCTCCTGTATCACGCACTGACCCATGCGTGCCAAACATGCGGTGACGTTCTTCCTCTTCACGAGCTAGACACATGCTCTCTCCTAGCTATGGTTAATTCCCGATCTGAATCTTCGTCAGAATCAATAATATCTTCATCACGAACGCCCATATATTCAGGAACAAACACCTCCTGTCAAGCTGCTTCTAAAGTATCATCTCTCTTCTTTTGTACAGCAGCACGTTTATCCTTCGACTCATCCAGACTAGCTTGCATTAATAGCATTATCTCTCTCGGTACTCTAACACATGGCACAACTTGACCCTTTCGATGTGCCAAATGTTGTTTGAGACGGGTAATTCCACCAGACACTATCCTATCATAATACTTGCACTTTATTTGGTGCCTAGTACCACCAACCCTCTCACAATGTTGCCATCCAATATCCTCACTTGTTGTTGGCCAGACCCAGACATTTCTTTAGGTTTAGGATATGAGTATGAGTGTATGACTTATGTTAATAAAGATAATTTTATGTTCTAACTAAATCCTAAGAAGCTCCAAAACCTGTCAAATATAAGCAAATAAAAATATAAAGTCACTAATTCGAAAATACAAAGAAAAATTTATAAAATGACACCCCAAATATGTAAAATGCACATTAACATATTCTACTATGATTAAGACATCATATGGCATGATTAAAACAGCAAAACAACCATTAAAAATTGATTTTTCAAATTTTAAAAAAAGGGGCCAAAATTCATGCGTAAATAGAAAAAAAATATAAAAAAAAATATAAAATGGCACCCCAAATCTGTAAAATGCACGTTAACATGTTCTACTATGATTAACACATCATATGGCATGATTAAAACAGAAAAACAACCATTAAAAATTATTTTTTCGAATTTTAAAAGAAGGGGCCAAAATTCATGCGTAAATAAAAAAAAATATAAAATGGCACCCCAAATATGTAAAATGCATATTAAAATGTTCTACTATGATTAACACATCAGATGGCATGATTAAAACAGCAAAACAACCATTAAAAATTGATTTTTTGAATTTTAAAAAAAGGGGCCAAAATTCATGCGTAAATAGAAAAAAAAAAAAAAAATATAAAATGGCACCCCAAATATGTAAAATGCACATTAAAATGTTCTACTATGATTAACACATCATATGGCATGATTAAAACAGCGAAACAACCATTAAAAATTGTTTTTTCGAATTTTAAAAAAAGGGGCTAAAATTCATGCGTAAATAGAAAAAAATAAAAAAAAAATATAAAATGGCACCCCAAATATGTAAAATGCACATTAACATGTTCTACTATGATTAACACATCATATGCAATCATTAAAACAGCAAAACAACCATTGAAAATTGATTTTTCGAATTTTCAAAAAAAAGGCCAAAATAAATGCGTAAATAAAAAAAATATAAAATGGCACCCCAAATCTGTAAAATGCACATTAAGCTGTTCTACTATGATTAACACATCATATGGCATCATTAAAACAGCAAAACAACTATTAAAAATTGATTTTTCGAATTTTAAAAAAAGGGCCCAAAAATCATGCGTAAATAGAAAAAAATATAAAAAAAAATATTAAATGGCACCCCAAATCTGTAAAATGCACGTTAACATGTTCTACTATGATTAACATATCATATGACATCATTAAAACAGCAAAACAACCATTAAAAATTGATTTTTCGAATTTTAAAAAAAGGGCCCAAAATTCATGCGTAAATAGAAAATAATATAAAAAAAATGTAAAATGGCACCCCAAATCTGTAAAATGCACATTAAGCTGTTCTACTATGATTAACACATCATATGGCATCATTAAAACAGCAAAACAACTATTAAAAATTGATTTTTCGAATTTTAAAAAAAGGGCCCAAAATTCATGCGTAAATAGAAAAAAATATAAAAAAAATATTAAATGGCACCCCAAATCTGTAAAATGCACATTATCATGTTCTACTATGATTAACACATCATATGGCATGATTAAAACAGCAAAACATATTAAAGAAAGTAAATACCTATTTTTGAAAAATTTCTGAAAAATGGCCCACCGAGCTTTGATTCAACCAAATCCGTAATATAATGTGTTTTTGTCCCAAAAAATCAGCCAAGGTTGGTCGAAATTACTAGAAGGAGTGAAAAACAGTTTGGAAGCAAGAAGTTTGGAAAAAACAGCAAAAAAAACGCTTAAAAAGAAAAAAAAAAAACCCGTTATCGGACCGTTACGGGTGACCGTTACGCCCCCGTAACGGCCCGATACGCCCCGTATCGGCCCGTATCGGCCGATACGGCTACAAAAATCGGTAACGGCCGATACGGAGCCGATACGCGTATCGGCCCTTACCGATATGGGACACCTAGCAAACTAGGATGAGAAGGTTATGATAAAACAGAGGTTTCTACCTCCAGTTATGAATCCAATATGTTCAGGAAGCTTCTGGATTTGCAATAGGACAATCTAACTGTTGAGGAGTGCACACAAAAATATTATGATCTTAAATTTAGGCGCGATTTTGCAGAAAATGAAGTGCAGTAGGTAGCTCTCTATTGTAGAGGGCTCAGGAGAAGTAAACAGAAAGAGATGATAAAGGTCCAGCCAGAGACCGTGGATGGAGCATATCAGATTGCATTGCAAGCACAGGAGAAGCACTGTTGGGTGACCCCTAGGCATAGTTATTCGCATGCTCTTATATCTCAAAATATGGTTCCACAGGTCTGGCCATCGTGACAAAAACAAGGTCCAAGATACATAATCAGGGAGTAATGCCAGTAACTTGCTCCCCACACAACCACAATGGAAATTTGAGAATAAGGGCAAAGTAGTTGCCACAAACCAAAGTTCACTAACAATTTGAGAATTAGGACACTGATGTAGGTTGATCTAGGCCCAATATCCCTAGGCCAAGCCCAAACCCAAGCACACAGCTGCCCTATCAATAAGGAGGCCCAATCCCCCTAATTAGGCAACTAGCTATGCAAAATCGTCTCGTTTCAGAAGGAGGAGAAATGGAGTCCTAAAGTGGGGGCCTACAGTTTCTCCATCCTTAATCCGATTTATTGCAAACCTCTATACATGCATACTGTTGAATAAGGTTTGTTTGCCCAAATTCCTTGCATGTTGGTGGAGGAAGACTGTGTTCTTGGTGAATGTTTTGATCCTTCTTTAGAGAGAGTGGCGTTTCAACCACGGTTGGAGACACCACCAACAGAGTATCTAAGCGTTGTACCGAAAAGGATGGAGGACTGATTAGCATGGAGAAAAGTTTTATAGATCAGAAGTCTAGCGAGAAGGAAATGTTGATGCAGAGTCAGTACATTTTATCTACCTTGGTAGGAGATGGTGAAGAACTGATGAAGGAAGCTTCCTTTCCAGCGACCATCACCTGTTTTGGTAGGAGACAGGGAAGATAAAATGGTACATGAAGACTGTATTAGATGGATGAATTTATATAATGTAGAAGGAGAAGTTTTAAAGAGAAGAGCAAAATCCAGCTCTGTTAAACTGGAAGCCTTCCCCCCCCCCCCCCTTTCCTTTTTCTATGGGACTTGTATAGCAACAAACATGATGAGGCCACACCACCATCGGTGATCCTCAGAGTACCAAGAGAAAACACTATCACATCACCTTTCAAGGGAGATCTGCTTGTAAATCCTTCAAGAGTATGAAATGAATATCGAAATTTCATTTCCTTTCGGCTACAATGGAGGCGGGAAATGCAGGGTTTCGAGACTGTATTCCACACTGTAACCAAACAGTGGCGCATTATAATAATTGCACATTTCAATGCATTTACAGGGTGAAATAAAAAATCAAACACCCCCTTGAGGAGCGGCTATCATCAGATCGGGATTCGTCCACGTGACAAGTGGAAGACAGCATTCAAGACAAAGGGCAGGTTGTACGAGTGGTTAGTCATGCCTTTTGGGTAAGCAGCATGCTGAGCACTATTATGACAAAAATCCTTGAGCCTTTAATAGGCAAGTTTGTTGTTGCCTATTTTGATGACATCTCTCTCTATAGCCATTTGCAAGAGGACCATATTATGCATTATCAATAGGTGATGAGATTGCTACAAAAAGAAAGGCTCTTCATCAATATGAAGAAGTGCACTTTTACAAGTCCTAAGCGGTTTTTCTAGGATATATTGTGTTTGTTGCTGAAGTTAAAGCTGATCCAAAGAATATTCAAGCAATTGTTGATTGCCCTCTCCCGATGAATATTCATGAAGTTTGAAGTTTCCATGGCTTGGCTGCTTTCTATAGGAGGTTCATGAAGAACTTCAGCTCTATTATGGTGCTCATTAATGACTGCATGAAGGCAGGTCCATTTGAGTGGATGAATCAATGTCCTTTCTCGAGAGACATGGAATAGTGTGCTGGGTCATTTTGGTGTTAGCTAGGTATTGCCGGAAACGATTGTTGACTTTTTTGTCCAATGGCACGATGGAGGGATGGAGGGTTAGTCTTGGAGGTGGGGAGAAGATGGAGATTGTTCTTTTTGGCTGGTCTATGGTCTATATGGCTTGAAAGAAATAATAGATATTTCTGAGATAAATGTGGTTCATCATAGGGTGTTTTTTCTAAAGCTATGGCTTATGTAGCTGAATGGGGTGGGGTGTTGCCTGTGTAATTTTTTGTTTTCTTGTTTGCGCTTTTTTGCCATGTTATGTTGCTTTTCTATTTTTTGGGCTTTGCCCTTCTTTAATAAAGTTGTCATCCTTCAAAAAAAAAAAAAAGAAGTTGCAATAAAAGCATTTTAAGAAATTTACGAAAGATTATGGAAGCTCCAGTTCTTAAGCTTCTTGATTTTAAAAAGGTACTTGAGGTTGCCTTTGATGCATCCCATGTGGGCATTGGAGGTGTCCTTAGAAAGGACATCCGATGGCCTTTTTCAGCAAAATACTTATGACGCATGAAAGAAGTATTTATGACGCATGAAAGAAGTATTCTCCCAATGTAGTGGAGTTCTATGCCATTATGCAGGCCTTGAAATATTGGTGTCATTACCTCATTCATCGAGATTTCGTGCTATATTCCGATCATGAGAAATTTCTTTATTTGAACTCCTAGAAGAAATTGAATGTACAACGCGCTAAGTGGAGTGCTTATATTTAAGGAATTCACATTCAATTTGAAGCATTGAGCCAATTTAGAGAATAAAGGAGCAGATGCTCTCTGTCGAAAGTCACATCTCTTGTCCAACTTATTCATCTCTGTCGTTTGGTTCAAAGAACTTAAGAGAGATCATGCAGTTGATGATGGTTTTGGAAAAGTATTTTCAGCACTGTTTGCAGGCTCAAGTCCTGAGTACCCATAATATAGTATGTATGATTTATTCTATAATATGAGGTTATGTCTTCCTAAAAGCTCCTTATGAGAGTTTGTGATTTGAGAACTCCATTTACGTGGCCTTAGCGGTCACTTTGGGATCAACAAAATGATAAACTTGGTCAAGGACCACTTCTAGTGGCTAAGTTTTGTTTTAAGAAAGATGTTGGGATCATTATTCAACAATGTCAAATGTGTCATTTACGCAAAGATAGCAAGCAAAACACTGATCTTTTTTACTTTGTTGCCGGTACCAAATGTCCCATGGGAAGACATCAACATGGATTTTATCTTGGAATGACTAAAGACTCAACGTGGCTATAACTCTATTTATGTTGTTGTCAATAGGTTTTCTTAGATGGCCCATTTCATCCTTATAAGAAATCAGATGCTTTACACATTGTAAATGTTTTGTAGGTGATTTGCCTACATATATTCCTAAGAGCTAAGACAATTGTGTTTGACCGTGATGTGAAGTTTATGAGTTTCTTTTAGCGTACTTTGTGATCTAAGATGGGAAGTAAATTAAAGTTCTCAAGTGCTTATCATTTGTAGACAGATGGACAAACCAAGGTTGTCAATTGAAGTCTTGGGAATCTTCTTCGATGTTTGGTTGGTGACAATATCAATTCATTGGACCTTTGATGCAGGACAGTTAACCACTTGTTCTAAAAGCTCGAACTGTTAGAGCATGGCGAATTAATCCCTTTATCTCAAAGCCCGGGCCCCACATCTCATGGCTTAGGACCTCGGCCGAACCCCCATCGCCGGCCCCAAATCATATGGGTACCGCCTCACACGGGCCGCCCACCCTGAGTGTGTCCCTGCATCCCACAAGCTACCCCACTCGAGCCCAGTGTGAAATGCGCATTAATCACCCCCAGTGAGGAGTCTTGAACACGAGACCCCCCGA
Organism: Magnolia kwangsiensis; assembly: GCA_037074715.1. Lineage (NCBI taxonomy): Eukaryota > Viridiplantae > Streptophyta > Magnoliopsida > Magnoliales > Magnoliaceae > Magnolia > Magnolia kwangsiensis. Next base: position 109,129,556 of record CM073581.1, read on the forward strand.
TCTGATACCAATTTGATGCAAGACAATTAACCACTTGCTTTAAAAGCTCGAACTGTTAAAGCATGTCGAATTAATCCCTTTATTTCATAGCCCAGGCCTCACATCTCATGGGTTAGGCCCTTGGCTGAACCCCCCGCGTGGGCTCCAAATCACATAGGTACTACCTCACACGGGCTGTCCACCCCGAGTGTGTGCTCGCATCCCACAAGCTACTTCACTCGAGCACGGTGTGAAATGCGCATTAATCACCCCCGATGAGGAGTCCCCGTGGGCCCCCACCCACCCCGAGTGTGCCCTTGCATCCCACAGGCGACCCCACTCGAGCCCGGTGTGAAAATGCCCCTGCATTAATCTTATGTTATCACAATCTGAGTTTGCTTGTGAACCGTAGTGTGAGACTCTCTTTTTGAAATTAAAACCTATATCTGACCTTGACAGCCTATCAATTTAGTTTCCCTTCCTATTGTGACTAGATAGAGCTAGGATGCTGAGGCTTTCGCACAACATAGTGACCATATCAGTTCATTGGACTTGATGTTATGACAAGCTGAGTTTGCTTGTGAACTATAGTACGACTCTCTCTTTTTGAAATTGCAATTTGTATCTGACCTTGGTAGCCCATCGATTTAGTTCACCTTCCTATTGCAACTAGATAGAGCTAGGATGCCGAGGCTTTCACATAGCATATCAAGGAGATGTGAGGAAGTAAAGCGGAAGCTCAAACTTAGTAATGAATATGAAAAGGGTTATGCAGATGTTAGATGGTGTTTCACACAATTTTAAGAAGGGGATAGAGTTATGGTGTACCTTGAGACTTAAGAGGTTTCTAGCAGGGTCTTACGCCAAGCTCCACTCTAGAAAGGTGGATCCTTATGGTGTTTTGAAAAAAAAAAGCTACAAGATAATGCAAACATGACCAAGCATCTTCCCGAAATAAAGATCAGCCCTATATTCAATGTGGAAGACCTCACAATTTATCTCGGGCATCATGAAGACGAGAGTACTAAAGAATGAGCTATTTGGATTCCCAAGGTACCATGCTAGTTTGAGGAAGTCATTGAAGGCGTGTTGAATTATCAGATGGTTTCCACACGCCAAAGTGGACATCAGCAGTTTCTTGGCAAGTTGAGGGGTTGCCCGAAATATGATGGCACGTGGATCTTATCGGATGATTTCAAGCGCATCAACTAGAACTTTACGAGGAGCACGTTGCCATTAAATCGACGGAGCCAAGTTCTTCAAAGCTGTGGGGGAGTATTGATGCAATTGCATCTCATCTCACACATGCACGCACCACAGGTGTGCACAAGAAGAGGTCCAATTGGATTCCCATTTAAGCGCATGTGGCAGGGGTCCCTTGTTGCAATTTCCTCTTTTGTTTAATCTTCTCAGGTGTTTCTTTTTTTTTTTTTTTTCCCTTTTAGAAAATCCATTTTTAGTAGATTAGAAATAACAATATTCAATGATTGGGAGTGTGGATTCGGAACCCCTTGGATTTGAAATCCTCCTATTGTGTTTAGCACCCTGGATTGGGAATCAACTTCAATCCAAAAGCAGCTATGTGTGGTATATTTACAGGGGTTTGAATTTAATTACTAAATCACCTTTACCATCTCTAATTAGTGAACATATGTAATGTTTAACACAATGGTTGTAATAAGCCCGCTGAAATATATACTTTGCTCGAAAATGATGAAATTCCAAGTCTCGGATGGGCCGCAAGCACAAGATCATGTTCAAGTGACTAACCAACGATTATTAACTGTTGATTTAAATGAACAATGTTTGGACAGTGCTGATCATCATAGTAAAGTAATTATAGTGATGCAATTGATAATCTAGTTGTTTTGGGATATCATTAGTGGGCCATGTGCCCAATAGTTTAATAGTCTAGTGACACACGTATTACACATGCAACTCTTGGAAGGATTGTAGATGTAATCCAAGCTCTCACTGTGGATTTGAAACTCCCTCTTTGAGGGGATTTGAAACCCCCAGTTACTTTATGGTGCCAAACAATCAAGGGATTTGAAATTCCCTCAAATCCCCCCAAATCCATGGTGCCAAACGACCCCTTATGGTCACACGTACATTGAACTTTTCATGAGATTTTCTTCAGTAAGAGTTTCTGAGATTTTTTCTTATGGTAGAAGAGGGTAGGGGGTTTGTAATTCCTAGCATAACGGCTATAGGACTATCGAGCCTTGCTCTCAATCTTTCTTCTTTTTATTTATTTGTGCATGTGGATGTTTGAGCCTATACTGGTTAGTTAGTTTCAATTTATTTGATTGTAGTTGCATTAAGTTGTCAACATGACTTGTGAGGTACTGCCTAGAACTTTATTCAAGTCAAAATAGCATTCGTCATTCTTCATTAATTCGATGTTTCCTTCATGAATCATTATTCTAATAAAGCTTTCAGTTGGAGTCAAATGACTGTTATCTATATCCTGCAGAATCAATACGCTAGCTATCATGTTTTGATTTAGTATTTATAATCATGATTAATAAACATCTTTTAAAGAAGAAAAAAAGGGAAAATAAAAATAACAATTTATACACTCTAGTCTTTGGTGATTTGCCTACACCTGAAGCTTTCACTAATTACTAATATCAATCGAAGTTTGCAGTGATTTTTGTCTACAAATTCTCACTTTAATCACAGGTAAAAAAGAAAAGCGCAATACTTTATTGAAGACTCTATGCCAGTCAATTTTTCATCTTTCATCCATCATACATAAAGGAAGGTAGGATTTCTCACCATGAAACAAAGATAGTCAATCATGTTTATATGCAAGTTCTGATTTATACATAAGTGCAAGATAAATTGTTCATTTCTTGTCTCAGTTATATTCATACCTTTCTTGGGAAAACTCTAATGTTGCATTATGATTGATTACACAATTGTGTGTGTGTGTGTGTGTGTGTGTGTGTTTTTTTGAGCCGACAATAAGAATTTTATTGAGAAAGGCCAAAAGCCAAAGAATACAAAAGAAAAGAAAAAGACCAAAGAAAAACAAACGAGCGGTACACCATACAAATCTAACCAGCTATCTGGAAATTGAGCAGCAGGGAAAACATTAGCTGCATACGCCTGCTCGATTACATTCATTTTTGCCCTATTAAAAAAAAATTCAAGAATCCATGTTTATGCTCTTTTTTTCTCCCTTAAAGAAAAAAAAAAATCCACGTTTTTGTTGCACTGAGAATGCTTTTATTAGCAGTGTTTCTCTACTTATTTCATGTATGCTTTTTAGGAATGAGTATACTCATTCTTGATAAAGCGTGTTCAGTTAAGAAGCATGCTGAATTTGGTTGCCATTAAAGAAAAAAAAGAAAAAAGAAAAAAAGAAAGAAAAAAATGATCATGCTCAAAGGAGAATGTGAGCATGCTTCACTTTTGATAATGTGGCATAGGGCTGTCAATTGGTTGGCCTTCGGTTGGCTCACCCAGATTTCGAACTGTTCTGGTCAGGCCTGTGGGGCTGGCCCTATTCAAAAATGTGATTTTGCTAGGCCCGGGCATGGCCTATTGATAGCCCCATTGTGGTGTACATGGAAACAAGCAGTGTTTGAATTGTCAACGAGAAATCGATAATGTCGGCGATATTATCGGTGTCGCTGAACCGGCGATACCGAAACCCCAAGTTTTTGTTTCTCTTCCAAATATCGACGAAATATCGACGATATTTTCGATTTTATCGAAAACATAGCTGTCGTTCTTCTTATTATTGAAAAAAAAATTGAAATAAATACAAAAAAATATATACAAAAAAGATCTCTTACCTTCTTTTTCTCCCGATCTACCCGCGGAAGTGGATTTCGGCTAGATTTAGTGGCAAATCGCTGTTGATAGCTCTGAATTATCCAAGATAAGAAAACCCTTTTAAAAAATCCTTTTGTTTTCTTCAAAGAAAGAGATTTGAAAGAGAACTTGATTTCACTGAGATTTACGGAGATTTCGGTTCGGATTTGAAAAAGATAAAGATAAATTTCTGGAAAGATTTTTTACGGAAGATGAGATTGATTGCGATTTTCTGGAGAAGAGAGAATTTCGTAAAAACGAAATCTCTCTCGCGTCCGGAGGGGATTAGCTACTGACGGTTTGAGTATACTCACAGGTTGAGTCGCGAGACTAGCTACTGAAGTGATGTTGGCAAGTTCCGTGGGCCCCACCATGATGTATGTTTTGCATCCACACCCTCCATCCATTTGGAGAGATCATTTTAGGGCAATATCCAAAGAACGAGTTAAATCCAAAGCTCCAGTGGACCCCAGCACAGAAAACAGTGGGACAGTGACACCCACCGTTAAAAACTTCTAAAGGCCACAAAAGTTTTAGATCAAGCTAATATTTGTGTTTTCCCTTATTTAATGTCTTTTTTAACTTTTGAACAGGTTGGATTTTAAATAAACATTATGATGGGCCTTAGGATAGTTTCAACGGTGAGAATCACTCTCCCCGCTGTTTTCTTTGGTGGGGTCCACAACAGATTTTTATTAGATTCATTCTTTAGTTCATACCCTAAAATGATATCTAAAAATGGATGGATGGTGTGGATATAACATATGCATCATAGTGGGGCCACATAACTTGGTGACGTCACTTCAGTAGCTGACTGGCTACTCAACTTGTTAGTATCCATCTAATCCGCGTCCTCTCACACCGGTGTATAGCTGCTGTATACGTAAGCAAGTTCTGTGGGTCTGATCACAAGGTATTTGTTATATCAAAATCGCCCATCAATTTGGCGAGCTCTCTTAAGGCTTGAGATAAAAAATAAAATAGATCTAACTATCAAGCGGACCACACTACAAAAAGCAGTGGGAGATTGAACGTCTACCATTGAAACCCTTTTTGGGGTCACAGAAGTTTTAGATCAATATGAAATTTGTTTTTATTCTTCATTCAGGTCTTTGTGACCTTATGAACAGATTGGATGGAAAATAAATGTTATAGTGGGCCCTACGAATTTTTTAACGGTGAAAATCATTATCTCCGCTACTATTTGTGGTGTGGTCCAAATGATCTTTGGACATGATTCATTTTTTGGATAATGCTCTAAAATGATCTCTAAAAATAGATGACGATGTAGATATAATAAATACATCACTGTGGGGCCCATGTAACTTTGATCTCCTTTGAACCATTCGTACAACTTGGAGCTCGAGCAATGCCAGTGCACGTCTTCGCACTACACGAACTGCAGTAGCTATATAGCTGGTGTGTGGTACACCAGCCAATCCACTTCCAGTTTTAAGGGAATGGAATGCGCTTCCAATTTAATGGTGGGATTTAATAGCTGTCGTTCCCTTTGATGTGGTCCACTTGAGATTTGGAACTACCTCATTTTTTGGACCATGTACTAAAATGATATGCTGAAATGGATTAATGGAGTTGATTTCTTGCATATATCATGGTGGGCCCACGGAACACTCTCCAGTAGCCACCTCGTTATTCACAACATCATAAAACACATGGGATACGGTGGGTACCACAATGTCCTTACACCACCTGGAGGACTTGATTTGGCTAGTGACGTTGCCACTGTTAAGATGGCTAGTGGTTGGTGCTATTTGGGCCTAATCATGATGTATTTATTTGATCCATGCTGTCCATCTATTTTTTCAGATCATTTTATATCTTGATTCAAAGCATCAGGCATATATAACTCTCAGGTGGACCACACCACAAGAAATAGTAGCAATTGAATGTCCACCATTAAAAACCTCCCAGGGTTCAATGTAATGTTTATTTGACATCCAACCTGTTAATTAGGTTATACAAACTAGTTTGATACAAAATTTGTGGCCCTTGAGAAGTTTTTAATGGTGTGCTTTCAATCAACACTGTCCTGTGATATGGTTCACTTGAGATTTGGATCTATCTATTTTTTGGGCTTATACCATAAAATGATCTGGAAAATTGAATGGATGCGTCAATTTGTCAAACAAGTGTCATATCCAAGCCATCAATCACCAAGTACACCAATATATAGATTCCATGTCCCAAAAAAGGTGTACTTTTTTAGTTCATTAACTTTTACATGTCCTAATTATTATATGTTAACTGCATTTGTATTATATGAACTCATTTTGATTACAATTGGAGCGATTTCTTATGGCAGCATATGCTTTTTGGGTCCCATTAAATGAAAACTTATTATTTAATGTATTTTTTTAGTAATTTTTTTTATTCCTAAATATGCAAATATGTGTATTTAGGCATGCCCTGAAGTTTTACTGAAAAATTTCATCATTTTCCCCATTATTCTTCATTTCTTTTCGCATTTCCGGTTATCGGCGATAACGATAATTTATCTTTATCTCTAGTCAGCGAAACTTGTAGCGATACCGACAACTCGAACACTGGAAACAAGATAAGAAATGTTGACTCAATGCATCTGTGCTTCAAATTTACTGCCTTCTATTTATTTTTGTCATACGTTGCAGTCATAATGTATTCCTTCACAAGCAACTAATTCATTCAATGTAGAAAGCGTGGCATTTAATTTCATCTACATGTATTCTCCACTTTATTCAATGGAGTCAATATTGCTCCTCCCCCCACCAAAGGCAAAATCTTCTCCTATCCTCTACCCCACTATACTTAGTGTCCTTAACTTAAATTCTTTTGCTACCTTACTATGGAATGTCTTAACCCTAAACAGAGATGGAAATTGAATCTGGATAATCAGTCCAAGAATTTCACAGGCACGTACCTTTTAACAGTTTGCAGATGCTAACAGCTTGAACAGTTGGGACCCATCTGAACCACACATAGGGACTATTAAGAAGCAAAGAAACACAGGAAATAGAAGAAAGATTAAAGAGAACAAAGAAGATAAGATAGAAGGAGATAGTTTAGTGACGTGACAAGAAGAAAACTAGAGGAGTCTCATCCTAGCTTCTAGAAAATTCCCACTTCCATTGTGGTATTCCAGCTGTAGGAATTGTAAAAACTCCTCATTCAATTGCATATATTTTGCTTCTCGAGTCTTAAACATGGTCAATATATATAAGGCTTCATTCTTTATCAAAGATAACTCCTAATTGGAGTTGGAAATGAACTTGGAGGGTTAGTCAGCAAGTCTCCTCTTTTAAGCATACTTCTTAAAAAAGAAAAGAACTTCTTTACTTAGAAGGAGATGCGTGGATTTGTAGGGGAAATGTGGGACCCATGGCTGGTTAAACAGTTACCTGCTGACCTAAGAATCACACCAATGGACCTAAAGGCCAGTGGATAAACTTTTAGGGCCCATATGTCCAAAACAGGGGGCTTCGAAGCTTAAAAGATTGTATATTTTCTGTTGCTTCTTACAGCGACTTGTGTTGACTGTTTTGGGTTTGTAGCACTCTGCAGGATGGATTTGAATTGCCAACCCGCCTTTCTGTGGCTGCTGCTGATTGCATCTTAGTTCTCACTGAAGCCTTAACAAAAAAAGCTCTGCCTTCTGATGTTTCAAGCAGCAGAACAAAACCATCTAACTCTAATGCAACGAATCGGCTAGTCACCTTGGTGCCTACGGACAGCCGTGAGAAGGAAAGGAGTTCAACTAGTAGACTTCCACAAGGCTCAGAAAATATGGAAATGGATTTGTTGCTTTGGGATCATATGGAGGAACTTACTACTCTTGTGCAGAAGCTCCAGGCTGTATGTTCTGAACTCGGCTGCTTCCCATTTGCTTTTGTTTTCCCATTTATGGATTATATTTGCATTCATATGACCATGGTGTGTCCTGCTGCAATTGCATCCCTTACCCATATTTTCATTGTATCCGTTTGATGGCAATACTCCAGGGTTATGTAGGTATACGAGTATCACAACCCTTATCAACAGAATTTCATTGTAGTTTCTCATCTCTATATTGTTGGATGCATCCTCTCTCTTCACAGCAAATGTCCTTTTTCTGGTTAAGTTTCTGTGGGAATGCCCCATTCTGTTATTGTTTTTCTGATATGAAGTCTACTTGCATTTTAACTGTGTGCGCGCCTCATTATCTGCAGTATGTCTGAGAACTGCGCCTTCATGATTATTTGCTTGCTTGCTCTTTGGTTATGTGTGTGTTAGTTGTCCTGGAGGTTAGTATTGGTTCAAACTGCTTTGCATGCGAGTGTTGTCCATGTGACCCTCTGATGGCTGGTTCGGTGGTTCTGATGCCTGGTTAAAAGAGTAAGGTTGATGTCCAGTTGGCAGCCAATTGTTGAGCTCTTGCCAACCTACTATTTAAAAGCTAACCCAACTTTCTCGGAGAAAGCTAAGATGATGATGATGATTTGCATTCATATCGCCCATTGGCTTCTCTATAGAACTTGCATCAAGCTAGTGTTTGAAAACCAGTCAATATTGGCTGGTTGACTTGGTTGATGAGTTCTCTTGGCAGTTCAAGGGCATTTCTTCCACCCCCCAACTGTGAACTGCCTTAAACTGAAGAAAATGACATGAAACCAAAGAGGAATGGCAGAATATTGCATCCAATAGATCCCGTCTTTCCATTTTGTGGTTTCCAAATCCATCTTTCAGGGATATGCATACAGTTGATTTTATACTTTTATTTGGTGCTTTTACTAAAAACAGTTCAAGAAAGAATTGTATTATGAATTTATAATGGACAGGCTTATCTCTATTTAAGGGTTACTTGAGCACCAAAAGCAAGGAAATGTAGTACAAGGTAGTTATATTTTCATGTCATTGGGAACTGCATGCTAGAGAACATCACATTGATCTTGGGATGGTGTTGCTGAGTTGACTGATATAACATGACATCATCAAGCCCATTTCCTGACTGTGTTAAAATTGTTTGAAAAATTATCATTTGTTTCCACAAGGAACCAATGAAAACTCTTACTTCTACTTGATTTCAAAAGCACATGTATCTTATGATTCATCCCTGCAGTGGAGCAGAAAAAGCCGACCTTTGCATGCAAAGGGGCTGGAGCGAGTACTGAAGTGGTTGCAGGATATAAGAGGTTATTATGGTTCCCCTAAAGATGAGGCAGGTGCTATACTCAATTCATAACTCAGTAACATGTTCACATTAGGTTATGTTTTTTTGTTCACAATTTATTTTTAATTTTGAAAACAGGTGGTAATCTGCTGAACACTGGAGTATTGCTGCTTTCGTCTTGTTGGAGGCATTATGTGATGCTTTTGTTCTTAGAGGATCGCAGATCTTCTCAACGATACATAGAAATGCTGGATCAATATCTATCTGCTATCCAGGTCCAACTTTGTTCACATACACTTACTCAACTTGTGTAGATTTACCTTAAAACTGTCACCAACTTTCTATATGGTTGGAGGATGCTAGATTGGTTTAGGGCCTGTTTGTTTTTTCAAAGAAATGGTAAATACACGGTAAACGGTAATTCCCCCTGTTTCACCTGTTTGAAAATTCACAGGAATTCGTGTCTTTGAAATTGGTTCAAAAGAGGTAATTTTAATTTTTGAATCGCATGATAATGCATATGATATATCCATTCCGTCCATCTGTTTTACTACAATATTTCGAAACATGAGACAAAAAATAAAGTAGATCCAATACTCAAGTGGCCCACGCCAAAGGAAACAGTGGCCCCACAAAGTTTTTAACGGTCAGTATTCAATTTCCTTTTTCGTATGACGTGGTCCACTTGAGTTTTGGATATGCCTCATTTTTTTACTCATGCTATAAATTCAACTGGAATAATGGATGAATGGTGTGGATAAACAAAATGCATCACAGTGGGACCCACGGATATTTTGCAATATTCTTGATTTTTGTGTCAAAAAGTAAGCAGTCAAATCAGGTATGATACAAATGCACAGGGAAATAATCATTATTTTTTTACACGGTATTTACCATTTCACCCGAAATCAAACACGCCCTTAATGATGTTAGCTTTGTTAGACGTCGAAGCATAAATGGTATAGATGTGACAGATTTGGTGCTTATTTTGGGGCTACAGATTCGTTTACATTTTCTCTCTCATCTCAGGTACACAAGCGGTGCATGGCATATAAATGCTCCATTTTATTTAATTTTGGTCGACAAGTGAAAAAGTGCTCCAGTTTCAAGGCAGCGAAGCATAAGCTTCTTGGTTAGACTGTACCACTGATTTAGAGTTATGAAAATGATAAAAAAATCAATTAAAAAAGAAAAAAAAAGCAGAGAAAATGAGAAAACCTCTATGACATGCAGGAGTAGGACAAATAATTTTAAAAATACTTGAGCACATAGAATGGTATTGGTGTCTACGTTGATTTCATATGCTATGCTACTATGTCGTTACTTGTATCTAATCAAACTAAATAAGAGAGACTAACTTTTTGCTTGTAAATGATGGACACTCCTGTGATACCACATCAAAAAAGTGAATGCAGATTGTAAAGAACAAATAATGGTCATGCTTCAAGGCATGAGATGTGCCCTGCAAATGGGTTCCAATGAAAAGTTAAAATGGTTTTGTAGAACCTATGGAGCATGATAAGCGAACGAATATAATGAGAACTAGCACTACTTCTATCTACCAACACCAGTTCCCCGTTTATGGAAATGCTTCTAGCTTTCCACAAATAAATTTAAAATGGTGGGCAGTGTTTGTCTTGCAATTGATTCTAGTTCCAGATTTCCAGGAATTTCTTGTTACTAAGTGATAACTACCTGCTGAATACAAGCAGGGATTTAACTGAATTTGAGCTCTCTCTCTCCCTGGCACGAACAATTGTGCTTCAGTACCTGTTTTCTAATGCTTGAATCAACTAATTGGTAAATCCCAAAGAGTTCTATGTTTAGAGTTTTTTTGCATGTTGCTCCATTAGAATCATGTAAAACAGTGATCTGTAGTGTCACACGCTGGTAGTTAGTCTGGTATTAGATAATTTGGTTGTGAAATGCTGCATAGATACTAATCTGAGTGTATACCTGGTAGCTTTGATGCCATTATGACGTTTTACAAGCATTATTAAATAAAATTAAGTTCTATTATTACCCCAAGAGTTCTATTTAAACATATGTTACAAAGAGCAAATGGCAGTGGTGGACCTAGACTGAATTAACAATTAAGTCTCCTAAGACTGATCCTAACATGCAGAGAGGACTTTATACCCTTGTGGGCTAGCATTTCTTGTGTAATACCATTCTGATTTCTTTGAGAGTAAGTTTCCTGGGTCCTTGTTCTTCCTGAGAGTTCGAAGGTGAGAGGATGCAAATAAAATTCGTTGAAGTTTAAAGTTTAAAGACTCACCAAGTTAGGACTGATCCAATTTGGGTTCAGTTGGCACTTATACAAATCAGTTATGCAATAAGCTGCTTGTATCAACCTGATGTGAATTGGCTGATATTTACTGTATAAGAAGTGGCTTTGTATTGTTAGGTGTACCTAGATGTTTTTATATGCTGTTTTATGTTTCAGTGAGCTTATGCAGAACTCTCTCTCTCTCTCTCTCAGTGTACTTCTGTTCCAATGGTAGAGAAAAATGAATTATAGATTTAAATTCTGCAAAATTTCTAATCTCTAGTGTGACTATTTTGTAAATTTAAAGAAATGGAAGGAAAAAAAGAAAGGAAAAGAAAAACAAAACATTTATTTGTTTGGCCTTTATGTTTTACCATCAATTAGGTTCAGTGTTGTAATTTTTTATGTATGTTGTGCTTACATTGTATTTTATATTTCTTTGTTAATGAAATTGTTTCATATCTGATTGGGAGGTATATATTTGCAGTTTTACACTCAAGATAACACTGATGAGCATCCTGGAAAAATGAATAGTGGTATGGAGACTAGAAAGTTTTTCTTGAACTGCATGTCCCTTCTTTGGGGACGCCTTGACAGTAACCAATTTGAAATTGCAATGTCTGAAAGGGGACCACAGATATCAAATCTCCTGTTATCACAGGTGAGCATACTTGGGCTTATTCAAATCTAATGGTTAAGTTGTTCATTGATCATAGAATTGCATTAGGACACTATGTTGATATTCTGATATTCGTCATCATTTCCTTGGGAACGTATCTTTATCTTTGACCTATATCTTTGTTTGTTAATCTAGTTGATCAGATTTCATTGGAGTAATTGCTTTATTCACTTGTTTCATCAATCATGTATTTATGTGTTGGTTAAGAAATTTTAAAATATTCAGACGACCATTTTGTGTTTCTTTTGCTAAAAAAGGGCATCAAATCGTCTAGTGAATATTTAAAATTATTTGTGAACCAGCACATAAACATATGGCCATTTTCTGATCTTATTTTTCCCCCTAAAATGGATCTTATACCGAAGTGTTTCTTAATGTTGCTTTCTTTTTCATGGATACAACTGGTTAACTGGATGTAATTGTTTGCGGTCAGATATTAATGTAGGGGCATTTTCACACCGGGCTCAAGTGGGGTAGCCTGTGGGATGTGGGGACACACTTGGGGTGGGTGGCCCGTGTGAAGTAGAACCCATGTGAAGTGGGGCCCATGAGGAGGTTCGACCAAGGTCCTAACCCATGTAATGTGGGGCCTGAGCTATGAGATAAAGGGATTAATTTGCTACTCTCTATTAGTTCGAGCTTTTAGAGCAAGTGGCTAATTGTCCTATATCAAATTGGTATCAGAGCGGGAGGTCTCGTGTTTGAGACTCATCACCGAAGGTGATTAATGCAGGGCATTTTCACATTGGGCTTGAGTGGGGTAGCTTATGGGATGCGGGGACACACTCGGGGTGGATGGCCTGTGTGAAGCAGAACCCATGTGAAGTAGGGCCCACGAAGATGTTCGGCCGAGTTCCTAACCCATGCGATATGAGGCCTGAGCTATGAGATAAAGGGATTGATTCACCACTCTCTATCAGTTTGAGCTTTTAGAGCAAGTGGTTAATTGTCCTAAATCAGATATGCTTGCTAGATGTCATTTCCAGAAGATTCTTTTAGTTGCTAGTTGGCTATATGATGGGGACATCTCGCGCACATGCACGCCCCCTACGCACGTATGCAAGGAGGAGAGCCCCAACATCGATCTAGATCGATGACGATGTCCAAGGAGGACCTCCTAGTTAGAGAATTGCGTTTTGGTTCGTTGGAGTGGACCCGATAGTCATGTGAATCCTACAATGAGTTTTTATGATCGTGGCCCACTATTCTAATTAATTTAGTACTTTGAGTTTTACTTATTATTGTTATTAGGAATATCATAGACAGTTTAGATTGCTTTGATTAGTTGTTATTTTTTATTACTTTGTCTCCAAGTAATAGGTTGCACACATGGCGCGAGTTTTGGGGTATAGGGTTTTATTATAAATAGGCACCCTTTGTAGTCTTTTTTTTTTTTTTCTCAATGAAGATTAATAAAATTGCTTCGTTTTTCTGCTCTAGATTTCTGAGTTGCGGAGATTCAATTGGGTGCGAAACCCTCCCTTCCTCGAAGGGCTGACTACCGTGGTGTGAAGCCACACCTATCCCGATTCACCCCCACCTCTTACCATCCATATTTCTGATGCAGGACAATTAACTACTTGCTTTAAAAGCTCGAACTGTTAGAGTATGACGAATTAATCCCTTTATCCCACCCACCTTAAGTGTGTCCCCGCATCCCACGGGTTACCCCACTCAAGCCCAGTGTGAAATGCGCATTAATCACCCCTAGTAAGGAGTCTCGAACACGAGACCTCTCCCGTGGGCCCCAAATCGCATGAGTCACCCACCCCGAGTGTGCCCCTATATCCCACAGGCGACCCCACTCGAGCCCAGTTTGAAAATGCCCCTACATTAATCACCCACGGTGAGGAGTCTCGAACACGAGACCTCCCGCTCTGATACCAATTTGATGTAGGACAATTAACCACTTGCTCTAAAAGCTCGAACTGTTAGAGTATGGCGAATTAATCCCTTTATCTCATTGCTTAGGCCCCACATCTCATGGGTTAGGACTTCGGCTGAACCCTTTTTTTGGGCCCCAAATCACATGGGCTGCCCACCCCGAGTGTGTTTCTGCATCCCACGGGCTACCCTGCTCGAGTTTGGTGTGAAATGTGCATTAATCACCCTTGGTAAGGAGTCTCAAACACGAGACCTCCCCCGTGGGCCCCAGATCGCATGAGTTACCTATCCCGAGTGTGCCCCTGCATCCCACAGGCGACCCCACTTGAGCCCAGTGTGAAAATGCCTCTGCATTAATTTCTCTTCTCATACAAGTATTCCATTAATATTTGTAGGCATTTTTCTCTCTACAATAGATTTTCAGAATCTAGCTCTGCAGGAGGGCTGAAACTTCGGCGAAGCACCACGCACAAACCGTGTGTCGGATCGAGCTGAGATTTGAGAGTTTTGGAGTCTATCTTTGGCCGACCAGAGCCAAGGTGGCCTTTTTCTGAATAGTGGGCCCCACACACGTGTGGCCGGGATCGCACGCACGTGCATCTGGGCCATTGCTGCTGTCCACACGTGTGGTACCTCTCTGGTTTATCTCTTTTCTCTCTTTCACTCATCTTTCACCCAAAATCCCTAAACCTAACTCTAAATTATTTAGATCCACAATTTTATGCCCTTTCTTCAACCTTAGGGTTCCTCGAATTGAAATTTCTGAATCCCTTGGATTGAGGGAATTATTTTTGTGCATGTGTGGATGAATTTACCATCCTTTGATTCTTGTTTGCTATATAATTTTGATTGATCCGGCCCTAGCATGTGTAGGCCTGGATCTGCATAAGATTCCCCTTGATTGAGTGTTTGAACTTTTGTGTGGGATGTGGAGTTTTGTGTAATTATTTTTAAACTAGTGTGATCTAAAGTCTGAAAATTTTTCACATCATAATTGAATTTCATGTCCTGCATCACTATATTGTTCGGGTGGTGGGAATGAGGATGCTTCATAAACAAATATTTCACCTGGTTGCTCCAACCTTAAGGGGTTGGGAACCTGCGTATTAGTCTTTCAACTTGCCTCTCATTTAAGTGATACCAGTGGATGCCGCTGACACTTTAGGTGATGGTGATCTGGGTCAAGTATGTTGTGCGTTCAGATCATCCGGGTGGATGGCTAGGGGCTCGTTGGAGCATTCCTCCAGAGTGTTTCAATGATGATTTTACCAAGCTTTAGGCATGCATATTTACAGTGATAGATGGGAGAAAAGTTACTTGGTGCAATCCATTTTTGATACTTGCTCTTTTGCACATTTGTTCAAAGGGTAGTTTGTCCCTCAGTGCTTTACTTCAGATTATTGCTTATTTTAACAGATCATGCGTGGTTTGGATCTTCAGTGGTCATGTTTGTCATTAAGCGGTCTTGTGAAAAGTCAAAATGTCTGTCGGCTTCTGTTTCTCGTCTATATTTTTATGCTGTTTTAGGCATCTTCATGTCTGAAATTATTAGGTCCCAACGAGAATCCATTGCTTATGATACAAAATCTTGGAATATTTCTCCATAAAATCTATTATTTGATGACTTGATATGATTCTTGTATATAATGATTCAGTTGCAAAGTCTTTTGCTTGGGCGCAAATTATATTATGTGCCCTGTAGTGATATTGTATCTCTTCTCTTGCAAAGCTTCAATGTACTGATGAAGATGTGATAGAGGGGGCATTGAGCATCTTAAGGGCTATCATCTTCAAGACGGATTTTTCTTCAACTGGAAGCAATCTTCTCGACTCTCATCAGATGGAAGCTGTGTTACCCTTATTGCTAAACCTTCTAGATGAAAGAGATTCCGCTGCGAGAGCTGTGGTGTTTTTCTATGCAGAATATTGCTCTCTGTATCCTTCACACCTTGAAATCCTTTGTAGCACTGTTTCATGTCAGTCACCTTTATATTTGTGGTCATAACTTGAGTATTTGACCGACATATTGTTCACCAGAAATCCAGATGGTCAATGCCTTCAAGAAATTTTCAAACGCCTTGATTTTGGAAATCAGTGCCAGAGGAGGAATGCCATTGATGTTATTTCAGAATTTATCCATATTTATTCAGATTCAGGAAAAATGCTTCCTCCATCAGTAAGGTATAAGACAACTTACAATGGTTTAATCTCTCTCTCTCTCTCTCTCTCTCTCACACACACACACACACACACACACACACACACACCCCTCTCTAATTTCTAGGAAAAATGCTTCCTCCATCAGTAAGGTATAAGACAACTTACAATGGTTTAATCTCTCTCTCTCTCTCTCTCTCTCTCTCTCACACACACACACACACACACACACACACACACACACACAAACACACACACACACCCCTCTCTAATTTCTAGGTGTCTTAGCCTTTTGCACTTCTTTTATGTATGTTCTGTGCCGCACTGCAGAAAAGATATTGCAGAACACTTGCTAGATCGCCTTGGAGATGAAGAAATTGACATTCGTGTGCAAGCATCCAATTTAATCCCAGAGATAGGTTAGTTGATCATCAGAACTTCTCCGGCCAGCGTTCAGCTTGAATGGTTGTTCGTTTAGCTGCAGCTTGCAAGTTGCAAATGATATTCAGGTTCTATAAATTTGTGAAATAAAATCGTGGACATTTTGTAGGAAATTAGGAAAATCTCCCATTCTTGAGCAAACTAATAGGAACCATCCTATTTTGATGCATCCTTTTCTGAAAGTAGCAATTCCTAAGCTTCAAGAACTAAGATCACATCTTCACTGATTCAGGATGCTTTATTAAAACATGAAATTTAGGACATTGTTTTCCATATTGTTATTGCGTAGTGTATCGCACCCTTGGGATACTGATACATATCAATTATCACATGTGATATATTGGTTGTATTGCGGAATGTATCGCTGTTGTTGGGAAACATGGGAAAACATTGGGAAGTTGGCAGAATTTTTCAATGAAACTTCAGCGATTGTTAAAAAAATATCAATACATACTTAGAAATCAAAACATCACAAAAAACAAGTGAACATAATAGCTTTCCTTTGTATGGGGTCCTAATCCATGCGTTGTTTGACTGAACTGATGCAAATGTATTCGAAGTCTATCCTTATAGTTTATAAATGTAAGAAGATACGTATGGAAACACAAGCAACATGTTCAAAAGCAAAAGAAGTAGAAAACTAGAATATATATGCGAATAATGTGAGTGGCTGTGGCTCAGACTCATATAGAGCTGCGCAGTGGCTCAATATCATCATCTCCATCTTGATGAGGCCGGGCATAATACCGCTTCTCCAAAAACCGACAATACTATGCCCAGATCATAGTAGAATGATATTAGTGAAGATAACTCTCTAACATAACGTTGGTACTTATCCTCTTCGATTTGAGAAAATTTGAGGATATTTTGAAAATTTCTCAATTTTCTACAAATCAACCCATCTTCCCCCAAAGCCGAAAATTAGTGTGTATGTGATGATGATTTCATCAAACACTCCTGAGTAATCTAAAACGGGGGCCAATTGACCGCTGATTGAAGTGGAATTTCAAAAAAATATATATTTTTTGACATTTTTAATTAGTAAGTAATTTCTTTCCGAAAAAGTCCCAAATTAGTAAGAATCGCTAGATCAGGTTATATACATTTTTGATTTTGTGTATGGACACAGATTGCAACCGATTTGTGAGAAATTGGAAAATTTCGATTTTTCTCAATTTTCTGTGACTCAGCTCATTTCCTCAAAATCTCAAAATCAAAGTTCCAAATTCATGATTTTTCATGCAAAACTTAATGAATCGTCATTTGGTTATTTGACACTGATTTAACATGATTTACAAGAAAAAAAAGGATCGAAAATCGAAAATGCTCACCAGATCAAATATGTGGGAATATATATCGCATTACCTGTGCGTTTCGTATCGCACAGGTGAGATACAAGATATATCATAGGATATATTGGCCGACATCGTTGATATTGAAAACATTGATTGAGGATACGTTTGTGACTTGTTTTATAGCGATTCTTGCAATTTACTCGGATTGCGTTGTGATTTTTGATAAACATTTTCCCTGATAATCTTTCCCTTATTTATATTTCCTTGTGCTTTGTTACTTCAATTTATGGAATGTTTTCCTGCGATCGTTTTTTTGAACCTCACGTTTTGGTTGTAGGTCCTCAATTTGTTTTGCCTGCATTACTTCGCCTGGTGTACTCACCGGATGAAAGAGTGCAGTCATCTACAAGTGATGCAGTGGTTGCAGTGCTCAAATGTCATAACCAGAATTTTGATGTGATAGCTATGCTGCTCGACAGTCTCAGGTTTACTAACATGGATTATGATTTATGACTGACCAAAACAATCAAAACTTGACATTATTAGTTCTTTAAAGTTGCTCTAATCTGGAAAACTTTTAAGTTATTTGTGGTTTTTTTTTTTTTTCCTTCCAATTTAATAGGCTAAATTGCACTCCATTTATTTTCCTTAACAGCAACCTTTGTCAGAACCCCAATCTTTTCAAGACACCAGGGCAGAGAGAAGGTGCGCTACACAGTGGTTTGATATTACAATCAGGTAGAAGCCACACCTGTGTTTATGAGGTGGTTCATTTAAATTCTGCCTTGTGATTATGCATCACAATTGGGTGCTTGAATTTTTATTTTTTTTTTAAATCAGCACCATGGTATGTTGCTGCACCAGGTGAGTTGGGTGACAAGCCAAATTATATTGATAGATATGAGATGAAAAATGATAAGATATACTGGATATGATTCTCACTGCATGTTCTATCAGGTTTTCTTTCAGAAGATACTAATGACTTGAATTTAATATTGCTATTGACTTTCCTATTTTTATTTCTGTAATTGTATTGCAGGTTCTAAATTGGATGCTGATTTGGTACTAAGGCTGATCCCAAACTGGTCAGAAAGTGTAAGATTAATTTCCTTCTAGATATTTTAATTTATTTACTGAACTCCTGGTTATTTTGGTCATCATTCAAACTTATTGATGGTGCACCATCTGCCTTGCTGTGAATTATTTTTAAAATGATGTTGCTGCTACTTATGTTTCTCTTTAATTAATTTGCTTGTTTTCTTAACAATCACAAGAAACTTTTTTTTTTTCTCATCTTAGCATCTGGGCTTCCAAGATTGGCATGTCCCCTGTGGGGCACTGCAGTTTTTTAATGCAAGAATGGCTGGTTTCAAGTGAAGCCTTCCTAGCTAGGTCTGTCAACGGGTTGGGCCTGAGATAGGTCTCGGCCCGGATTTTGAACTATTTTGGGCTGGGCCGTCAGGCGGGCCTATTCAAAATTCCATTTTCAGGCCCGATCCTGGCCCATTGACACCCTTATTTCTAGCATCTATTATAGACATTTTTGTAACTCATGCCCACCAGGACAAGTTCTGCTGGCCAAGTTGCATATTTTCTAGTATCAGATCATACATTTTGAGCAATTGGATCCAGCAAGAATGGAGTAACAAGTTGTTATTGAGGATCATTATATAATGTAACGGGCTTGTCACACATGTCTGGTTTTCCTGGGGCTTGGTGTTTGACACCTCATTCTCATGCCAGCCTAACCCACATTGTGCCTGCATGAACTTGCATTTTGTCTTGCAATAGATTTAAAGGAACACTTAAATGATTTCACTCTGCTCTCTTTTGTACAGCATATATATTTGAAACACATGCAGATTGATCCTTGTAGACTAATTGTTTCATGCCAAATTTAATAGGTACAAGATTGGAGCATATTGATTGAACCACTGATTGATAAGATGTTTTCAGATCCTTCGAATGCAATCATTGTCCGATTTCTTAGCTATATAAGTGAGCACTTGGCGGAAGCAGGGGATGTGGTCCTCTATCGTATTCTCTTCCATGCTCAAGGGCAGAAAGAGTGAGAGCAATTTATTATGCGTTGTTTGTCACCTATTTAATTTTGAACTTTGCATCACTTCCAACTCTATTATTTGAACTTTTCCACATTTTTGTGACTTTCCACTTCTTTTCCCAGCAATCCTAGTTAGATTGTGACTTTCCACTTCTTTTCCCAGCAATCCTAGTTAGATCAGCTGTGTCACCTTTTCTATTACTTCTATGTTTCCTTGAAAAGATAATGGAATTTTTTGGAAAATTGCATATTATTGCAGAAATATCTTTTTTTTTTTTTTTTGGGTCTCTGTGTGTGCGCGCCCGCGCCTGTGCACATTCTAGAGATAACCCTGCTGGAAGAAATAGAGGTTCAAAGATTTCTTCACCTTCCGGTGGAGAAAGATAAGTGGCAACTCTGGCCTGGAAACCAGTGAATAGTGGGATGTTCTATATATGATATCCTTGGTTAATTATGACAAATCTTATCATGGACGAAGGGAGGAGAGAAGAGGTGGTTTGAGATCCTGGAATCCGAGCAGGGTAGTTGAGGAAGTTTCCCAATGAAGATTTATCTCGTGGACTGCGAGGGGACTTGGTTGTCATCTAAAAAGTGCTCAGGTAAAATGGGTGCTTAGAAAACATGAAGCTTCTATAGTGATACTGCAGGCAACTAAAATCTGTAGCCTCTGATGTTTTGATTTGTTCAGTTATGAGGAGAGGCAATGCCTGCTTGTCTGAATGAATTGAATGATGGAGTGTCTTCGGGGGTAATTGCTGTGATTTGGGATGCTACTTCTGTTCGGAGAAGGACAATTGCTTGGATACTTTGTCTATATTCTCTTCATATTTGTGCAGGATGGATTCCTATGGGATTTTGCTTCAGTCTACTGTCCTCTATTGAGAAGAGCAAGCTTCTAGTACGAATTAGACGCTGTCAATAACAAATGGGGACTGTCCTGGTGTGCAGGAGACTGGGAGGTGGAAGCTCAATCATGCTGGGTTCTTAGAACGAGTGACGAAGAATGAATTGATTGATTTGCAGTTGGGTGGGGGACACTGTAGTGGGTCAAAAAATCTAGTTGGGCATTCCATGTCCAGCTCGATAGGTTCTTGGTCTCAGCTGATTGAGTGATGCACTTCCCAAGACTTTTCCAAATTGCAAGTCTCGAACCAACATCAGATCACTACCTAATCATTCTAAGTTCTGAGATGGAATCGTGGGCAAATGGGTCCCAAAAAGGCTTCTTCCATGCTTTGAGGTGTTTAAGGAAAGATGGCCTCTCTCTCTGTCCCTATTTGTTGTGGCTGCCAAGGCAGGCATCATAAAAGGCTTCACTGTGAACAATTCAGGATTGCTTTTATCTCATATTCAGTTTGCGGATGATACCTTGTTGAAGTGCAAGCATGCTAGGGAGCAAGTGGCATGCCTCAAAATTATTTTCATGTGGTTTGAACTGGTCTCGGGTTTAAAAGTGAACTGGCACTGGTCGGAGGTGCTGCAAATTAATCTGGATGTGGGGTCTCTTCCTTCATCTTATCTCTGCCTCCCTCCTCCCGTGGCTAGTTTCGGGATGTTTATAATATCTTGACCAAAAGAACATTCCTGCCAATTGATAATACATTAGATGAGATGGGCACCTGGTATGAGTTGTATGACATCTCCAGTTTAGAAGAAATTTAACTGACGCAATGATTTCCTCTTGCACTGGCATTCTTTCTATCTAGGAAGGTATCTTTATTCCCATAAATGACAATGACAAAATAATTTGGAAGTGGGATATGCAACACATGTTTACCATGAGATCCTTCTAGAGGCTTTTCCTTGGGGAGAGAAATATCAGACGCCCTATGCATGTATATGGATGAGTGGATGCCCTCACAGGTTTTCTGTTGCTACTAGGTTGTTGGCTTAGATAAAGTCCTCATGTTGGATCACCATACAATTATTGTTAATGTATGCTATTTATGCCTAAAAGAGAGGGAGTCTGTCAGCCACCTCTTTATGCATCTCTGCTTTGCTCAAGAAGTCTGGTGGTTTATTCTTTGCATCTGTGAGGCATGGTGGTTGATGCTAGAGACTGTTGCCAAACGTCTCGAAACTTGGAGCATAGGCTCTTATTCAGTCAGGGGAAGCACTATTGGCATTTGGCTCTCCCTGCAGTGTGGTGGACCATCTAGAGGGGAAGTAATAATCGGTAAATCCATGAGTAGTGAGCAGATTGCTAAGAGGGTTAGAGAGAAGATCATTGCATGGGGTCTTATTAGGAAGCCTGTCAAAAGTGTTAGTCAGGACTCATGATTCACTGTGAAGGGGTTGGCTGGAAGCTTTTCTGGATGGTAGGAGCCAGTCTGAACTTCGTCAGATCTGGGAGCTGCACTGCTTGGGATGTGGAAGCTTAATTTCGATGGAAGCTTGAGAGGTAATCCTGGTGAAGCTGGGATAGGAGGAATTATAAGAGAAGATCATGGAAATACTTGCACAGCTTGTAGGGGTCTTATTGGGTAACTAATTCCAATGAGGTTGGGGTTAGGGCACTTTGGCAGGGTATGGCTGACCTGAAAGGCATTCAAGCTCCTCCGAGTCTTATCGATGGGCATTCAATGAATGTGCTTAAATGTCAAAGCTCCATTGAGGATTATCCTTGGTGTTTCTCTCGGTGGATGGAGGAAATTAGAGAGATCAAGGAGACCATCTTGGTGTCCTTCTCTCACATGAGTGCTCAGTGGGTGATGTTGTTAAAAAGGAATGTGGCTTCTTTCCCTTTTGATGGGAGACCTTATCCTTCTTGTGTGATCTCTAATCTTTTAATAAAATGCACTTAAATCTTCAAAAAATCCACACTTTAGTTTCTCCATCATGATTCTGGCCAGTACCTATAGAGCTGCCAAAATAAGCTGGGAACTGCGAATCATCCATCATTTCTCTCATTTTGGAATGTTAGGTGTATCCTGTATTGTTTTCCGGAAATATGTTCATTTTTCTGTTGATGTGAAAATTCTTTTGGTGTGCAATCTTTGCATAATTGAGTGTTTCATTTAATGCAGTGGTTTCAATAGTTTTAGTTATTAAATTTTTTGTTTTCATGCAGGATGGATGAGAATTTGCTTTCAAAATGGGGTAATAGAACCTTTACAAGTGATGATTCTGTTGAATTAAAGGGTTCTCTATTTAATCGCCTTTGCCCTTTACTCATAATCCGGCTGCTTCCATTGAGAATCTTTAATGATCTGAATTCTTCTATTATGTATGGTCAACTTCTCAATCAAGACGTGTTGCATGGTATGCTTGTGTTTACTGCAAAACTTCTCTTTCCTTTTATAAAGCCTGCAGAGTCATTCAGTTAGTTATTGTAGTTTGGTATAAAGAAGGGAAGAAAGAAGAGAGAAAATTAGGGTTGGACGTCTCCACCCGTTTTCTTATATTTCTTAAAGTAATAATACCAAAATGAAAAGTTGCCCGTCACTAATAACAATTTCCTTAAGCAAAGTGTATCAAACAAGACTAAGAAAGGGGCCACATGACAAAGAGGAAGCTAGGTGGGCTGTACAATGTACGGCTCACATTACATCCATCTTAGGTGGCCGAACAATCATATAGACCACATTCACCACCACCAAAAGTTATTATTGTCTACCTCGCATATATTTTGTTTTACCTTGTGGTCAAAACTCACACTTCTTGATCTATTCCACTCCCTTCTTCGGAGGGTAAAGAAAGCATCCAGCAACTGTAGAATTTAACCTGCAGTCATACCAGCTTATTTATCATGCTTTCTCGAGCAATCATCAACTCTTGGAATCTTTTGTGCATTTAGACTTTAAATGGAGAAATGTGGATTGTTAATGATTATAGTGTTCGTCTCTTGTCTGACCAAACATCAGATAATGGAGGTTTCATGATCAACAACTATGACTGTGTTGCTGCTCTTTTGATAAACAGGTACTTCTATAAGCATAAAATCTTCTTCATTAGGCCAGCCCAATCAACCTGACAATCAACCTGACTTAGAAGCTGAATTTTCTTTTAATTTTTTTTGAATTTCTACCAGGGCATTTCATTTATTTGAATTTGAAGATGTTCGTAAGCTTGCAGCTGAGCTTTGTGGGCGTCTTCATCCCCAAGTATGTAACTGCAGTCTTCATATGAAGTAATAGGCTCTAATAGCATGTGCCATCTTCTTCAATGGATCCACTATTAAGATATGATTGAAATAAATTTCTTTTGCATGTTTCTATTAAACAGATTGGGGACATAATGATAGCTGTTCTTCTACACATTGTGTGGATGCATGCTTTTGCTCAATATTTAGATCATATAAATTTCCACTGCAATTTTTGTGAATGTTAATCAAGAGTTGCCAAGTGGAAATCGCTAATAAACCACTCAAACCATCAAATGGACTTTCCAGGATACACATCTATACATGCAAATGCATTGTCGACATTCAATGAATTACTCTCGGTTTAGGCCTCAGCATGCCACCCAAATGTACCTGTTACTTTTTGGACGAAGAGATGCAATGCTTGGGCTGATAGTTCGTACCATATTCTCTGATTTTCAGTTTGTACAAGTGGGGTCCATGGTTCAGTGATATAAACCATTTATCTCAGGAAGTGGCTTGGAGATTTTCCTAGGAGGACGAAGTGCTGTAGAAGGTTGTTTGTGCGAAATATGGATCAAGTAGTTATGCTTTGGCCCTCCGGATTAGGCTGCCTCAATAAATTTCAGGAGCTTGGAGGGCAATCCAAAGTATGGATTCTTCCTTATTCCTTAAGGAATCAGATTTTTAGTTGGCAACGACTCCTGATTTGCTTTTGGGAAGATATTTCGTGCTGCAATCAACCTCTATCCTACCTTCTCCAGAATTTCTTTGGACTGATTACCAAAAAGGGAATTGTAGTGGACCATTGTTTCTCAAGGGAGGGTGGTCAGGTCGTTTGGAACATTCAGTTCAGAAGATTTCTGTTAGATGAAGTAATGAATCTTATGTTGTTCTACTTTCCTTGCTTGAAGGTTTGTTTATCTCGACAGTTGACATAGATAAGAGGATTTGGAAATGGAAGGCACTTGGTTTATTCATGGTGAGCTCATTTTACAGGCAGCTAATTGGGATGGGGCATCAGATGTCCCCAACTGGAACATTTTGGGGGCTTGGGTTCCCTTCTAGTCACGCTGTTTTTTTGTTGGGTCACCAGCGCTAATAAAACTCTTAACTCTGGATCATTTGAGAAATGGACAAAAGATTATTGTAAATGCGTGCTTCTTATGTGCACAAGACGGGGACTCTGTTGACCATCTATTCAGACAATGCCGATTTTATTATTATTATTATTTTTTAAAATTTCAGGAAGTGTGGCCCTCTATTTTGAGTCTCTCTGACATAGAATGGGTGATGCCAGAGGTGGTCAATGATATTCTAGAAACTTAAAATTTTGGCTACAAATCAGAAAGGGGTGGTATTCTTTGGCACTTGGTTCCTCTTGTGATATGGTGGTTTGTGTGGGGACCTGGAGGGAATGGAATAACAGGGCTTTCAAGAACAAGTGTAGTGGCGTCCCTTAGCCCTTGGGTATCAGAATCAGCTAGGAATTGATTATTTTGTGGGCTTCAACATTAAGGGCATTCAAAGGGGTCTCTTGTAATATCATGGGAAGATGGTGGGCTAAGGTCATGGAAGGAGGGAGTGGGAGGTCCATTGACTCGAGCCAATCCTGGTCTACGGTGCCGAATGGGTCGTGGAAGCTTAATTTTGTTGGGAGTTCTAGGGGCAATCCGGGTTCAGTTGGAACTCATGGAATCAAAAGGGATGATCAAGGTAAAAGTTGCAGTGCTTTTGCTGGCTCCATTGGGTTTGCAGAGTCAAACGAGGCTGAAGTGTGTGCTCTTTGGCAGAGCATAAAGGAGCTTGCCAATCCCATGACCCATTCCTCTATTGAGTTGATTTGGCTAATGTTATTTGCTGACCCCAATTAGTTCAGATAAGTCTTGGATGATGTTGATTCAGCTAATGTTATTTAGCAGGCGAATTCTTCGGGTGTCTACCCTTGGTGCTTTGCGTGATGACTAGAGGATATCAGGGAGTTACAGGATGCCATCCAAGTTACATTCTCTCATGCTTGTGCCTTTGTGGGGATGTGAATTTTATAGCAGATGATTTTTATGGTTGAATGTGGACTGTTGCTGTATTTTCGTTCTTAAACCATCTGTTTCCCAGCCACCAATCAGAAGGTCAGGACTTGGGGGAAAAAAAGGAAAGAGAAAGAAGACATCAAATTAAATAGTTCATTTCCCTTTCTAAGAAATTTGTATCTATTTCTTTTTAGATTAGGAAGTACATTCCTAGGAGGTACTGTTTATATAAATTCTAGACACACTCAAGAAAGGGTGGTATCGGGAACATTCTAATAGGTTTTTAACTTCATTCAAATTTATACATTTTGTAAGAACAATTAGAAGTTAGATATTGCAAACAATTTGCTCTAGATGGTCAGGGTCCATTCCTATCACCCACTTTCTGGTTGCTGATGAAACTGTACCTTTTCTTAATTGTAACATAAAATTTTTGTTTCTATTATGCAAATTTTAAACGAGCATGAAAATTATTTGGAGCAGCTTGAGAGTAAGCCAAAAGCTTTTCTTCTTCTTCTTGTAAGATGCAGCAGCTTAGGATTCAGGTCATTGTAATTACAGAACATTTATGCAGAAACGTCTTCCTGTTTAGCTCGGTGTTCCTCTTCAGTGTGTCTGAGCTAGTAAAGATATTTTCAAAAGGCTGTTTGCTAGGATTAACAGGAAAATGTTGGGATCTTTAGGTTGGAAGGCAAACTTTCGGGGGACTTGGGTTCTTTGAGACATGTTCTAAGCAACATGCCTATTCACCTTTTATCTGCATGCAAAGTCCAGTTTCTGTTTTAAAAAGAATTGAGAATATGTTTGCAAACTTTTGGTGGGGAGAACCTGACTTTGGAAAAAGATTGCATTCG
Organism: Magnolia kwangsiensis; assembly: GCA_037074715.1. NCBI lineage: Eukaryota > Viridiplantae > Streptophyta > Magnoliopsida > Magnoliales > Magnoliaceae > Magnolia > Magnolia kwangsiensis. The sequence goes on from CM073581.1 coordinate 109,156,255, forward strand.
GTTGCTTGTTCTCATATATATATATATGCAAGCTACTTGAAGAAGGTGGTTTGGTTTTCAGAAGTCTAGTGAATATCCAGCTTAGTTTTAATATCAAACTGGTTTGGTGTCTTTTTAACAAACCAAATTCTATGGTCAAAACTGCCATTCAAAATAACAGGACTCAAGTTTTAACATACTCTTGTTTCCTCACTATTGGGCGGATAGTGTGGCACACTTGTTTTGGGTTGTTACAGATTGAGCAACATTATTGCACAACGACTGAACTACGGAGCCAAAACATGGAATTCAGCGGCCCCCTCAATTTAATCACATAAATGGGAGGATGAGCCTTATGCTAGCAAGGGGCAGGGCGTGGTCCTTGAAAAATAAATAATTTAAACCGGGCAGGCCCGAGGGCCTGGCCAGAGCAATTCAAAATCCAGGCCAAGGCCCAACCCATTGCCAGGTGTAATGGGTTTATTTAACTTACCTGATCCGTTGGCAAAAATGGTTTTGCACACCACCACACTCCTTGTCCATAAGAGAGACAAGAGGGGCAGTGCTAACCAACCTCACTCTCTCCTTATTTCCCTTGAATGTGTGGCCGCATGCACCCACTAGGGGTTGCCCCCTGTTCACTTGTGCCCGACATCTCCCACTTAACCTTGCAGTGGGAATATACTTTAAATGCTTTACTCTTTAGGGAATTGATCGAGATCACTCATGGAGAGCAAGAATCAAAGAAGTGGGACCACCTATGTTTATAGTATCTCCACACATAGGTGTTTGTACTCTAAATGACCATAACACCATCGAACAACCTCCCGAGCTCTCCAAGGCCTTTGCCTAAACCCGCACGACATCACTGGATGGAGACAACCCTCAATCTAGAGTTGCTTTACCTTCAGACATACTTATCCTCAAGTTTAAATCACAGATCTTTTACAAACTTTCTTCTAAGTTTTTTTTTTTTTTTTAAAAATAATTTCAAGGAAATAATTTGCAAATTATCATTTCACACAAAACTCAATAATGCCACGGTGGATAAGTTTTAAAGTGTGTGAGCATGGTCCTAAGGACCTGGTGATGTCAAGGGGTCTTCCTCTTTTTTTTTTTTTCTTTTTTCTTTTTGAAAGATAAGGGGTCTTCCTCATGCAACCATGCAATTTGGAATTGACTATCTAGGAGTAAATCCCCACCTGAATGAATTATGACCATCGTACTATTTGCAAAACGACACTCAAATCTCATCTTCCTGTACGCGAAGGTGGGTAGATGAGGGCACAAGGGTCATCTACATGACCATGTTGCTCACGTAATGCAATGATTAGGTGAAATTAGGCACCAGCATGTAAAACGATCTTGGTGCGGAGTTTTACTCATAGTGCTCCAAGCATGTGGTCGTTCATCTATCCACTATGCTGCAAAGTAGACATTACTACTAGGCATACTTCAGGTCAAAGCACATGAGTGAGAGATGTTTGAAGAATGATATTTTGGCCAAATCTTTGGTTTGAGAAATCATATGGTGTTTGAAGAATGATATTCTGGCCAAATCTAAATTGTTAGTTGGAAGAGGAAATATTAGCTTTTGGAGTGAATGTTTTGTTGGGAGATTATATGCTAATTGATGCAGTGGAAAATCGAGATGTGCCATTGAATGTGCAGCTAAATCAAGTGCTCTGTCCAAATCGGTTGTGGAATTTTTGGTGGTGGGGAAGTTCTGTGGACGTTAGACAGGAGCTATCTTCTAAGGCCTCGCTCCTATCCTCAAAGGAATATATGTTGATTTGGAAATCTACTTCTAATGGTATCTTCTCTGTTGTTTTTGGAGAACATCTGGAATAGATCACAGAGCTGTCTCTGTTTGAATTGGATTTGGCATCAATGGATTCCATTGAAGATTTTGGTTCTTTTATGGAGAATTATGCTTGGAAGAGTCCCCTTTGATAGAGCTTTCCAGCAGAGGGGTACATCTTTGGCACCTATATGTTTGTGTTGTGACGGAAGTAATTAAATTGAAGACTTGACTCACTGATTTTGTCATACTATTCTTGCCAACCAGGTTTGGGCTTTCTTGGATGGTTTGCTCTGCGTGCAGATTTTTGGTTTTCACACTGCTCAACATTTTTTAGATTTTTGGTTTTCAGAAGCTTCCTCTGCTAACCAGTTGAAGGTATTTTGGGTATTATCCCCTTGTTAATTTTTGGGAAATTTAGAAGGCAGGAAGAAAAGCATATTCAATGGGTAAGGGTAAATCTTTTCTTTGTTAGTTTTGTTTATGCAATTATTTTTCATGTCTCCTTTTAATCAATAAAATTCTGGTTGCACCGCCTACCTTTAGCCAAATTTTGGAGGTCATTTGTGGTATAGCTCAAAAACTGGAAAGTCCAGTCGAGCTAACTCGAACACTCAACAAGTCTTCACTTGGCATTTAATACTTAAACAAAAATATTTAGTATGTGAATTTAAAGCTAACAAGATACCTGACATAAACAAAGAAAGTAGTTGATGGTAGGATGGTTATAATGTTTGGTTTCTTACTGGAAGGTTGCAGGTTTGATTCTCAGCTGCCTTTAATTTTTTCCTTTTTTTAAAACAGTGGACCAACCAATGACTTGGGTTCATTAAACCGATTGACTAGGTTGAAGTCTCCATTTCTCTATGATTCGGACTTGGGTTCATTAAACCGATTGACTAGGTTGAAGTCTCCATTTCTCTATGATTCTTGCCGAATCTTGACTGAGACTCACAGAAAATGTCTCATTAACTTGGCTTAAAATCTCAATGATCTGAGTTGACTCTACGAAGTTTGGAGCTGAGTCACCGGGTTTTAGAAATATGGTACTTTTTCGTAACCATTTGGGCTGAAAGGAACGGTTGTTGCTTCTGCAACAGGAGAAGCTCTGGCTGGGGTTTTCTTGAGGATCACCCAATTTCTGCGAGATTGGGCTCTGTGATGTTTGAGGGCTTCTCCCAGTGGTGGCACCAGTTTTTGTTGTTGTATTTTAGTTTTCTTAGGTCTCTTTTTAGTTTTAGTTTTCTTAGGTTTCCTTTTAGTTTTAGGTTTTTCTTTTTCTGTTTTGGGCTCTGTTTGTAGTGTTTTCTTTTGTTTTTGTTTTTCTTCTTCAATAAAATATCACCTTTCAAAAAATAAAATAAAATAAAATTACTGGAGTGCGGATTGTAGGTCATTTTATGAGCTTTCTTTGTAGCCCACCAAATATACCCCCCTTTATCTGCACCATGAATTGTATTGAGCGTCTGAAGTCAACAAAAGAAACTATCAATTAGAACATCAAATAGCACATCTTTTCTTTCCCTGTTGCTGCTTGGTTCCTTGACTTTGCATTGCTATTATACCTGTCATGCTGTGTAAGGTTTCTTTCTCAAAATTGTTGGGTTGCTTCAAGGTGATAAAGCTCATGATTGTCTTCTTGCAGGTGCTCCTTCCCATTATTGGATCTCTTCTAGACAATGCTGCACATGAACGAGATATACTGAAGCTGAAGACATGCTTATTTGCAATTTGCACCTCGCTCGTGGTACAAATCTAATCCACGTGGCATGCATAAGTTGAAAAAATACCATACATTTGAGATCTCAGTCCTACTTCATTCTGACATTTTCCATGTCCTTGGATTGCAAAATTTGAATTGTTTCCTGATCTAGTTTAGGGGCAGGGATTCAGCTTTGCACCATGATATGGTCAAAATTAGAAAAATATTGGAAAGGATACTGTTGTGGCGTTCTGTGGACAGTGACGAAGGTATGTGGCCTATTTTTATTATTTATTGTTATTATTATTATTATTTTACGTTTTAATGATGTCATTTGTCTTATGACTGCAATGCATTCCATGTCCGAAGTTTCCAAGGCACAGCATGGATGTATCGATTGTCTAGCATTGATGATTTGTTCCGAATTACAAGCCCCAGTATCATCCAAAGACTTGACCCAGAAAGAAGTCAGCATTGTAGGAGAGCAGATGAATTGTCCTGGTGGGTACCCCCCTGTCTGCTGAATTGACATTTACTTGACCATGAGTGTGTTATTCATTCTTCTGCTCATGTCTGTGTGGACTTAAAAACTGCAGGCAATGGCGCCGTGATGAGCTCAGTCCTCACTTATGTGATGCAGAGATTGATATGTGATAAGAATGCAATTACCCTGACAGATTCAGATGAAAACGCATGCCATCAGGAGAGTCAGTCAGGTGAAAAAACTCCAGATTCAGTGCTAATGAAGAGTGAAAGCCTGATTGAGCCATCTATCCCACTTTCTTTTCGTCTATGCATGGCCAATGTCCTTATTAGTGCTTGCCAGAAGATCTCAAGCTCGGGCAAGCATGCATTCGCTCGTAGAGCTCTTCCAGAGCTCATTCGTACCATTGAGGTAGATGCTCAAAATCGTCACAAGCTTTTTCTTGCAATGTACTACTGAATTTATTGAGCAATTTCCTGATGGTTGCTTGCATGCAGGTAGTAGCAGACTCTGTGGTTAGAGCCGCATGCCTGCAGGTTCTATTTTCAGCTGTTTACCACCTCAAATCCGCAGTTCTTCCGCATTCTCCTGATTTACTCAAGCTTTCAATTAAAGCTCTTAGAAAAGGATCAGAGAAGGTACAGAAAAATGTTGATGCATCTGTGTCAGAGGATGAAAGGAACATTAGTTATTACGTATTAGCACCTCTTCTCTCATGAATTGGTTTAAGTTGTTATCTGTGGTGAAACTTGAGGGTGTGTGTGTTCAAAGGTAGGTCAGGCAGTGTGCTCTTCCATCATATTAATTTTGATTCAATTTCAGGTCGGACCCGAAACAGGAAGGGTCTTGATTTGGGGTGGATAAGATGGAAAACCATACTGGCATAATGCTATCCTGGTTCTACGCCCAGCTCCAAATGCACCCAAGAATTGTACCTTAGGCAGAAAAAAGATATTGCCCTAGAATTTGTTGGCCTGTCATTTCTGTCACATCCTTCTTTTTCTTTTTCTTTTTCTTAATCCTCTTTTATTTTGTTTTTTGTTTTTTGCATGTGTCTCGTTTGCTTTATGTGATCTGAGATGTTAAAGGAGATTCATGTTTTCTCTAGAATACTCATTGATCACGGTTCTCTTTGTCCGATTTGTGTGCTAGCCACATCCCGCAGTTGTCATGCGTGCAAGGTCTGGGATGTTCACCTGGCGGTGTATGTTCAATGCCATGAAAACCAGGCCATTCCAACCATCTTCTGGGCCACTCTTTGTGATGAATGTGGACCATCGGCCAATATCTGTCATTTGCATCTTTTCATACATGTGTGCCCCACCTGATGATCAGACCATTCTGATTTTTTTGGGCCATGGCACGTGGATAGCGGGCCCACCATCTGACCAACCTGTATATTGCACACAACCCATGTAGGATGAGTAAGCTTTGAAGCCTTACTCTCGCAACTAGCCAATGCATTTCTGGTTCGAGTGCTATCAGATTCTCCACTCTTCTGATGCATTTTTCTGTTTTTATGTTAATCAGGAGAGAGTGGCGGGTGCGAAGCTAATGGCATCCCTAATGGCAAGTGAAGATGTGATCATTGAGAGTATATCATCTGGTCTATTGGAAGCAAAATCTGTTCTGGTAAGTATCTCCTTGAAGGATTCTTCACCAGAATTACGACAGTTGTGTGAAAAGTTGCTGTCATGTATTACTCCTCCCTTAGACGATATCCTTGGTTCCATTTAAGCAGCCACCCATTCAGGTGTGCATGGCATCGACTCTGGACACTAGTGTACAGCTTTTCTTCTCCTGTATATTTCTGTGGTGGAACGATGACGTTGGCTACAACACCTTTTTTTAAAAAAAATAAAATAAAATAATACTTTTTCAATTTTCACTCGAAAGCATGCGAAATTTTTGTAGATGTGGCTTCAGCTTCTCGGTTGATCTACAACCCGTGGCGGAGCCCCTGCCAGATGCAATCCGCTTATAGTTGAAAGATGTTTTCCTTTTACATTTTCTTTCTGGGAAAGTGACTTCTAACCGGATCTTGACCAAACAAACAGACAGACACGTTTTGGTTGCATCGAAATCTCCGTTGAAAAAAAAGAAAAAAAGAAGAAGAAAAGAAATCCTTCCCAGAAGCTTCTACAGTGATCATGGATGTCCACAAGCATGTGCCTAGAAACTACTTGGCAGATTCCTTAGCAATGACTTATCTTCATGGCGTGTGGAACTCTCTACCTAGTCTTGGGCTGAGTGCTCTTGAAGAAACCCATCCTTTTTATCTCCTACGAACACTGTGGGGCCCACCGTTGTGGCTATGTGACATCCACCCTGTCTATGAGAGCCCAAAAAACGAGGCAAAGTGAAGCCACATCACAGGAAACGGTGGAGATGGAAAGGCCCACCATTGAAACCCCTTAGAGGTCCACCGTAATGTTTGTATGCCATCTAACCCGTTCATTAAGGTGATTCCCGTCCAGGATGAAGGGAAAATACAAATATCAGCCTGATCCAAATATTCTGTGGGTCCCAAGAATTTGGTGTGGCTCACTTAGCTTTGGATCTGCCTTTTTTTCTTTTTTTTTTGGGGTGGGGGTGTCACTTCCTAAAAAGTGATGGACAGATACATCGCAGTGGGTCCACAGCTCTTGGTTTCATTGGCTCCTTGGAATGAATGCAGTCAGTTGGGTGCGGCCCTAACAGTGGGGCCCACCCAGGTGTATGTGTTGTATATTCACGCCGTCCTCCAGTTTTGCCCGGCTCATTTTTTTGGGATAAATAGGTGGACCACACAGTATGGGTTGAATTCCCACCCTAACAAACTTCTTGGGGCTACAAAAGTTTTGGATCAAGCTGCTATTTAACCTTCCCTTCGTCCATGTTGGTGGGACCTTATCAACAGGTTAAGGGCAAATAAACGTTACGGTGGACCCTAGGAAGTTTCTAATGGTGGCGTTCAATCACCACAGTTTTCTGTAGTGCGGTGCACCTGAGATTTGTATCTGATGCCCTAAAATGAGCTGACAAAATAGATGGACCATGTGGATATACAGCCTATATATCGAGGTGGGCCCCACTATCAAGGCCACACGTTCAGTCGCGGTTTCCTAGGGTGTGGCCCACTTAAGATTTGGATTTCTTCATTTTTTGGACCATGGACTATAATGAACTGGAATAACTGATGGATGGAGAGGTTTTATAACATATACATCAAGGTGGCCGACGGTCTAGGATTCACTCACTAAGTTGTTACCCGGGACCCACCTAATCCGCGCCCCCGAGGAAGGACCAGAAATCTTTTAGATGAGACAATCTCAGCCTCTCGGTCTGTGGCCCGCAGGTAAGACTGGTCATTATAAGATATCCACAACGGTCCACGTTCAACTGAACAAGTGCCTGACAATGGCAGCTGGGATTATGACGGTGGGTCACGACGTAATCACGGTTTTAATATTTAACAACAAAACCATGGCCCACTTGTCCAAATTGAAAACCTGGCCACGGAGCATCATCAATGCCATTGCTTGGTTGTGATCCATCATCACTGGATCGTGATCCAAAAATCACCTACATGGAACAATCCCAACCCTGCAATTTATTCTGCTAAAAAAAAAAAAAACATATTGATGAATAGGATCTTCCAATACGGGGTTCTTTTGAGCCGTAGTTCACGTTGTGGTTCACAACAACGGACCATTTGACAATAGGCTCAAACTAAAAAATCCGACTAAATATTATATACATACCCTTCATGGTCGGCAGGTGGACAGGATAAAGACTCCTGTTTTTTTTTTTAGAAAAAAAAAATTTAGTAGTAACCCACCAGTCAAAGGGGAGGTTTCAGGGCTCGGGCCGGGATCCACCGAGGTGGGTAAATCTGTGACTGTGGGGCCCACTTTTATGCGTGTTCCCTACATCCACGCTATCCATCCGTTTTGAAAGCTCATTTTAGGGCATGCCCCAAAAATGAAGCAGATGCAAATCTAAGGTGGACCAAACCACAAGAAACCGTGGTGATTGAATGCCCACCATTAAAAACTTATCAGGGGCTACTGGAATTTTTATTTTCCATCCAACCTGTTTATAAGGTCACAGAGACCTGGACGAAGCGACCATACAAACATAAGCTTGATCCAAAACTTTTGTAGCCCACGACAAGTTTTTAATGATCAATCACCACTGTTTCCTGTGGTGTGGTCCATTGAGATTTTTATCTACTTCATTTTTGAGATCATGCCCTAAATTGACCTTTCAAAACGGATGGACAGCGAGGATGTAAGGAAAACACATAAATATGGGCCCACAGTCAGGGATCTACCCACCTAGTGGACCCTGGATCCACGCGCCCGAGGTTTGACACGCGCATACGAGTGAAGAGCCATGCGCATTTACACGCTAGCACACGTGCCAATATGACAAATGTGTGTGAGATCGGAACTTTCTATAATATGGGTCCTCCTTTTCAGATGGTCTGCTCCTAGATATCAAGCCGTTTAACTCCTCAAGGGGCCACATAGTACCAAACAGAACGACGGTTAAGATAACCTCTTTCTAGCCATCGATTTTTCGCCCAATGTGGCCCACCTGAAGATTGAAACAGCCTAATTTTTATTTCCAAAAGTTATAAACAGTGTGACCCACCTTGAGATCGGATCTCGCATGTGTGTTCCATCCGCCACGTGTGCTGGCGTGCTAAGACAGAGGCCTCTACACGCCTCTGTAATGGGGCCGTCAAACCTCAAAATCAAAGCTCCAACCCCTCCCTCTCCAACCCAAACCAAAGCTTCAACCCCTCTCTCCATCTCTCCCTCTCTCCATCTCTCTCTCTCTCTCTCTCTCTCTCTCTCTCTCTCTCTCTCTCTCTCTCTCTCTCTCTCTCATCAGATGCTGCAGCTGTTCTTCGCAATCGCCTTCTCGGCGGCTCCTCTGACGCTCTACGTACCGCCCGTACGTAGCTTGAACCTCTTCGTAGAGACCGTAGAGACGTTCCTCAGACAGACGGCCCTATATACGGTCAGAGTGTATCCCCGTATCCGGCAGGCCTGCGGGAGGATCTTCGCTTCCGTGCTCCACAACCGTAGGTAGACTATGAAAAAAAAGACCATTTTTATTTCATTTTTTCCCTTTGTAAGCGGAAAATTTTCATCAGATGGTTTTTTTTTTTTTTCTGTGAGGTGTATCTTATAAGGTGGATGCGAATGTACGGTTCTCACCACAGGAATGAATAATAATCATGAGGTGGTGTGATTTGGAATTTTGATTTCTTGGGGTTTTTATTTTTTTTGTTTTTTTGTTTTTTTATTTTAATAAATCGATTTTTGGGTTTTTATTTTTCTTAATTTTGGCGATGTTTTGTGCGGTTTTGTGTGTGTGTGTGTGTGTGTGTGTGTTTTTCTTTGTATTATTTAGATTTTATTCTTAACATTAGGTTTTTTTTGGAGGGATTCAATCGATGGGTTTTTGTAGATTTTGGGGTGTGTTTATCAAATTTTAGGGTTTCTAAATCTATTTAATTTTTTTAGATTTTGGGTCTGTTTGGGAGTGTTGATGGTGGGGCTTTGGATTTCGTGGGTGCATTTATTCTGCGTTTGGATGCACCGGTGAACTGAATTAGGTACGAAATTACGATTTTTATTTTGTCATTTCCTACTTTATTATTGTTAGACTAAATATTGCAATCCAACTTGATAGTGCTGCCAAACGCACCTCTTTACAGCTTAGAAACATGAGTTTTTTCGGATACTCTGCAGCGATGACGATTGATACACAGGCACTTAGAAATTGTACGCGTATAATACATCAACTCAAATTAGACCGCCTAAATTATGAAACCCAGATTCACAAAATCAGATGGATTAAGCTATCAAACCGTCTGATTCGTCCATCGAATTTTTTTTTCATTTTCAACCGTCCGATGAATGTCCACCAATCCCGATAATCATGTAATCATATACGCGTAACTTTTGGTTCATGATAATCTAAACTGGGACCCACAATTTGGACAGTTTTAACTTGTGTGCCACGTATGCAATTTCTAATCCAGACCATCCATATGGTAAGCCCACCGTCATCAATGCACCACCAACCAAAAATTGCACTGATGGGATGCGTTCGCACTGTAATAATGCAGTAGGGCTGTAGAACTAGAAGGTGGTGGTAGCGACCTCTCTGTGTTAAATCAATCGGGATCATCCATTTGGTGGGCCGATCATGGATGGCCCACGATTATAAAACCACAGCAGACAGTGCTAGTAGCGACCTCTGTGTTAAATCAATCGGGACCATCCACTTGGTGGGCCCATCGTGGATGGCCCACGATTCTAAAACCACAGCAGACAGTGCTAGTAGCTCTCACGCTGACCTTTGCTGCACGGAATTTCAGCTGTTATTATTTTTATTTACTATGTTCAGTTTGGAGGCTGCTTGTCAGATATCAAGCAGAAGACGATGGAATCAGGAATTTATTTTTAAAAAAAATTTACCACTTAGATCGACGGCCCGGATGATACCACGAGCTGGCACGTGATTGTCGAGAAAGAGAGAGAAAGCTCCCATGGGTGATGTACTCTCCTGCGTGAGATGGCCGCAGGAGCTGCCCTGAACACGTGTCAACATGGCAAACGTGTACGAGCTCTGGTCCGCAATCAGTTCGGGACCCGGTTTCCTGGAAGTTAGGTGGGGCAGACGGTTATGTTTGTGAGAAATCCACGGTGTTCATCCGTTAAGATGAGCCGGATCCAAGACTGAATATCTGGTGGTAGGCGAAACCTTCATGGCTCCACCTCCATGTTTATACCACTGGGATGAACTGATAACAAAGGAAACTTAGCATGATACAAAATTTTTGTGGCAATGGATGTGTTTCAACGGTGGTCGTCCAATCCCCACTCCTTCCTCCTGTGTGGCCCACTTGGGTCTTGGATTTGGATCATATTTTGTCACATGTTGTAAAATGAGCTTGCAAAATGGATGGTCGGGGTGAATTTCTCACAATCATCGTGGTGGGCCCCACCTAGCTTCCCAGCGCAGGAACTTCATGCGGAAGTAGAGCCGGCTCTTTCATCAGATCGGGTCAAATCAAGCTGAGTGCAGCATTTTCCAGGAGTCCGGATCTTTCCAAGGATCTGGAGTCATGGAGTGTAGCATTTCTCGTGGATTGTACACCAACAGCAATAGTTTATAGATATTTCATCAAATACTCAACATCAAAATCAAGATATTTATTTCACTTTCTTCCCCAGTAGTTGACACTTCCTTAACATATTTCATCAAACCCTTGGTGAGCAACATCGATGTCAAAATAACCGAGTCAGTCACTGAGCTGGTTGGTTCAATCCGAGTTGAGTTCGGGCTTTGAAAAATTTTTAAACTCAAAAAATCAGCACGAACTCCATTTCAAACCTTGTCGAATTGGGCTTTTTTGAATCCAGTCGAGCTAACTCGGTTCGTGTACAGCTCAATACAGAAAGGCTTTTGCAATCACTCAGCGTCGCCGGTTAGGGTGCTTTGATTCTACACGATTAGACATTCTAATCGGGCATGGGTAGAACCCTGACTCAGTCAGGGGCTCACAGTGATGTATGTTCCTTAAATCCAAACCGTCCAAACATTTTGACAAATCATTCTTAGGGCATGATTAAACAGTCGTGATTGAATCCCCACCTTTAAAATCTCTATGGATTCCACCGGAATGTTTATTTGCCATCCAACCAGTTGATAAGGTCACGAAGACCCGGATGAAGAGACTGCACAAATATCATCTTTATCCAAAGCTTTTGTAGCCTACGGGAAGCTTTTAATGGTCAATTATCACTGTCTCCTCTAGTATGGTCCATCTGAGATTTGGATCTGCATCAGTTTTTGGATCATGCCCTAAAAAGAGCTTTCATTGCGGATGGACGGCATGGATGTGGTCGCATATCACAGTGGTCCCCACAGTCAGGGTCATGTAACGTCTCTGTTTTTCCTACTTTTAACGTGGTGCAGTCTACTTGAGCTTTTGATTAGCCTCTACGTTGGGCCTACATGTTAAAAAAGAAAATAAAAAGAATAGATAAAAGAGAGACGCAAAAGCCACCCCATTCTTTTCCAGCTTCTTCCTTTTTCGATTGGCACCCGCACGACCTCTTGCCGTCTATTTTAGTAGGACTCACCTTCCGATCCTAACCAGTCATCACACTCGGATTTTCGTAAAATCTCAATCGTTGAAGCCATTACTCTGAAACCAGATTATCATATCTTTACCGTTTTTGAAACGATGATCACTCTCGACCCTACAATTTCGATAGACGGCTTGGATTCCTTGTTAAACATCCGGGTCGATCCTATTCCTACATGTCCTTCCCATGTATATTCCACACCAAAGGTCCAAAACCACGTCTTTACACTCTATATACCTGACCGTTAGATCATCATAGTATGTCCGTTTTCAGACCATTGTGGCTTTTAAGGTAATTTGCTGGTTAAAAAAATGACCGAACATTTTGAATTAATAATTCGACCATTCTTAGTCATCTATAAAGTCTTGGCTTATTTTAAACTCATCTCACTTAGGCTCATACTAGACCACTCACACCATCTCGCAACAGTTCATATAAGGTCGCAAGAGAGTGATCCCTTTGCGACACGACGTGAAGTGCAAAGTGTGCTAACTAACGCCGCTACAGTCACATTACCTGTGCCCAAATGCATGCATGTGTTCTACCACTATCCAAACGTCACAATATCGAAAGTTTCAAATAAGAATACTACACAAACATCCTCATATAAACCACGATTTTCTTCTTTTCATTTCCGACATGAGACAAAAGCACATATTACACTTATGGATTTAAAATTCTCAAAAAGTGTTTTGCCAGCAAAATTTTAAAATTTTAAATTTTAAATTTTTTTCAAAAAACCACAAATCTCAATACATTGGGCCTACTCAATCATAATATATATTTTTGTTACATGTTAACATAGTATTTTTAATTTTGAAAAATGATGTGATTCGCTGAGCCGTCATACTCACATCGGTTTATATTGTTAGGTAGGTTTCTATACAAAGAGTCAATGGGAAAAGATTAGTTAAATTTATGTATTTTGTTATTAATTGTTTTTTTATATAATATAATTAAAGATTATAGGATTAGTCCATTAATATTTATTTAATGATAATGATTAATTTTTATTTTCTTTTTAATCTTTATTTTTTTTTGAAAATTAAGTGAATTATAATATATATTTTAGATCCCTATAATTTAGATTTAGGCTGGCCAACTTGGATAACACATTTTGGAGGGTGACAGGTCACCGACCTCAAGATCCACCAAAGCCACAAGTTAGATATCGAACTAGATATCTCATGAAATGGACCACACACAAGTTAGTATATTAAGTTAGATATCTCATGAAATGGGCTACATGCAAGTTAGAATATTAAGCTAGATATCTCATGAAATGGACCACACCTTCACGTTTCATTCTTACCGTTTTTTTTAAAAAAATAAATTATTTCACGATATATTAGCCGCCTGATAAGTATGTGTAATGCCCTGAAATCGGGGGTCGAGTAAAAGCTCAACTCCCGAGTTCCAACGTATCACTTATGTAACATAGATAATGATGTTTAAATGTTGTTTATATTAGTGCATTAAACATTAGTGAGATTATACTAAAACAATATATCATACTCTAGAGATAATTAAGTTAAGCAAGTAGAAGACTGGGATAAGTATATAATGTATAGGAGTGTTTTTCAATTCCCAAAGTATGAGTATGTTACCAGGCTAAATATATACATGTATTGATCTACAATATAAAAAATACAAAAAATGTAAATGTCCAACTAATTCATATAATCCTTGTAATCTCGTCGAATCAGAACAAGGTCTACGAAGACCCGCCTGATAGTTGAACATAGGAGAATTCTTCCTCCTCGTCCATGAAATCCATTTCAACTGCATAGACTCCACCATTACCTGCATCCATGACAGAGTTTAGTTGGTGTTTTAAAACACCATCATGGATGAGAATGAGTAGCTAATTCAGTGAAACTATAAAGCAAAGGTTAATATGTTATCAATTCAGTCAAGCAGCAATGATAAAGCAGTACAACACTCATGTCTTAAATACTCTTGTTAATGCAGTAATGACATGCTATAATAATGCATACTCTCGCCTGCACTCCCTTAACGACACCATCTCATGGTCGCACATGTTACTCTCACTGTGTTCTTCCTCGCCAAAGGCACATGCAATGCGGTGCATGCACATGTTAACGGAGTTCTTGATTAAGCTTATTCATACAGTAGATTTGGGAAGCTAAGGTACCTCTCTTTTTATCATTTACCCCAAATAATGATCCATCTAAGGTCGTCAATCCTAGTTAGTCACATACGATGGGCAAGTTATAAGGCAACATCACCCCTGATTTGAAAAGCAGTGGATAGGCAAGTTCATGAGTTTATACTCGAGGTTACTCCACTAACGCCCTACTAACTAGAGCGATATTTTCGAAGGTCCGGATTAGACGGTTCACCCCAACCTACATTGGGACCACAACCAGGATGTGTTGGGGTAGGTCGACAACTCGAATACAGTGTCTCATACCACCGTATTCGGCTCACGAGTTTGGATTACTCACTGATCACTACGGGGAGGCTCGTTACCCTAGCGTATGTCGACAGCTCAACCACGGTATCCCATACTACCATGCCAGGCTTATGAGACTTAGTGGATCATGGTACCATAGTTGAAACGGGCTTTTACATTAGTAAGTGGTACCTTAGATTCAAGCAGTAATGTCTATACATGATAAACACACAATAAGTCAATCGGTTTATTAGGAAAGTTTGACTGGTACGAGCGTACGCTGAATTAATTGACATGGTACCACTGTCGATGATCATTGTACGACTCGGATTCACCGAACGCATCAAATGTGGCGAGACTAAAATAGCCACTCAAACAAAAATTGTTACCGATTGCCTGGATTACGTAGTAGTCCTAATCATACTCAAATGCAGCATGCTTAGACATGTGATAATCATATAGGCATTTAACAAATAATCCAAGTACAACACTCATTTGAGCATTTTATCAACATATTGAACATACTACCAAACATTTCAATTCATCCATAAATTGCATAGTTGAAATTAAGATTACGTGAAGAAAATTATACATATAGATAAGGTAATTGAGAATTAAGGTAATTGAGAATTTTATCTCAACACCCTTATTAAATACAATTCATCAAACAATATCTCATTCAGGCATTTTATCAAACACTTAGTTTACACATTACCAAATACATAGACTAGATTAGTTATGACGTGAATTATAGCAATTTCTTACACAACATAAGCTATAATGCATATAACAAACATGAATCTTAGATTAGAAATCATGACAAGCACAATTCGTCATTTTATATTCAGTCAAACATTTCAACAAACACATGGAATGCATTTTGTAGTATACATATATTAAATTAGTTACAACATACATTATGGTAAGTCCTGTCAGAAGGGGATTGTCATGCATACAACAAATATGAATCCTATGTTAATAGTCATGGCAAGCTCAAATCGTGATTTCATATTCATTCAAACATTTTAACAAACACCTGAAATACATTTTGTATACAACCTAGTTTACACATATATGATACATCGAAAATATCGTAACTAAGATCATATAGTAGCAATCAAGTCAGACATAAATCATTAGTTGACATTGAAAGCTTTGAAAACCATAACCTAAACGTTTATAGTCCGTACTTTTCGTCGGATTCCTCTTTTCGAACTCGGTTCAAATCTTACGTCTCAGTATACAGAACAACGGGTACCTAAATCACGAAATAAGTTAGTTATTTCGTCGATTCCTCTATTTAGATTCCTAAAACGAAATTGGGATTAGGATTTCTTACCCAAATCAAAATTGAAACAGGTTGAGTAGTGTAGTAGAAAGGCGAATCAACGTGTGGAGTTGTGGGAAAAGATCCCAACAACGATCCCCAAGAATCCCTCCTCCTTCTTCTTCTCTCTCTCTCTCTCTCTCTCTCTCTCTCTCTCTCTCTCTCTCTCTCTCTCTCTCTCTCTCTCTCTCTCTCTCCTAGGGTTTTTAGGAAATTCGTATGAGGGAGAGAAGGGGTGATTTAAGGGTTTTATATATGCCCAGAATTAGTGTAAATGGCCCTAGGGCAATGATATACTTGGGTTATAGCCAAAAGGTGTCTGTTTTGGGTCAACGGGACTCATCTGGAGGTTCATTACTTGTCTATGTTATAGAGTAAGTTCCCTAACAATGGATTTAAGTTAGGATACGATTTCGGTCCAATCAGATTAGCAGATTGACTGTGGAGGACTTGTATCAGCTCAACGGTCATACATATCTGATCAGGGCCAC
The DNA here is from genome assembly GCA_037074715.1 of Magnolia kwangsiensis. Taxonomy (NCBI): domain Eukaryota; kingdom Viridiplantae; phylum Streptophyta; class Magnoliopsida; order Magnoliales; family Magnoliaceae; genus Magnolia; species Magnolia kwangsiensis. Next base: position 109,172,611 of record CM073581.1, read on the forward strand.
AAGTATACCGATAGGTGTAGGAAAATTTCCTTGATCCATGGGTGAAGTTTGGTTAGAATCTGATGGTTTGAGTCTTCAATTTCGCTCACAAGCGAATAATCCAATTCACTTAAGTTCTGATTCATTTTCTAAAGATATTCACGTTTCCCACACACTTCGCTTAAGGCTCAAGTTGTGCGTTTTTGGATACTATTTGAGCTCGATTCTCTCGATGGTTTTCAAGCCCAATAAGGTAATTATAACCTTATAGTTTCGCGGTAATCGAATTTTCGACGTGCGGTTCAGGTCCGATACGGAGTTCCAATGTGCTCCTAAGAGCAACTGAATTTTAAAATTTTTTCTAGGTTTTTAAGTAATGTTGAGTTAGTGATTTTAATTATTTTGGATCTTATAGTTTGTATAGGAAGTGGTTCAAGCCAAATCCATCGATTGTTTAGTACTTAACTAAATTTCACCCTAATTACGACAGAATAAGATCATAGGATAATTTTATATCCCTTTTTGGCACTTTTAATTAGTATATTATTTTAATTATTTTTCTAGTGGCTTGTCATCAAGTCTACTTTATCTCTACCGAATTTTATTAGATTTCGTATTATAGAAAAATTCTAAAAATTCTGAAAGTTACAGCTATCTAAACTAATAATTTATGGACAGTTGTCACATCAACCTAGATTTAATTATATTTAAAAAATTATTATATTTTTCACCTATTTTTATATGAAACTAGATATATCAATCTTTAATCTGAATTTTGAATCACCTAAATCGGAATTATAACGAGGGAGATATGACTTTTTGAATTTGGTTGAAAACTGCAGTGAGGGTGCACCGAATTTTTGGTGCATCGGCGAGGCCTCACGATCGGTGCGATGGCATCGCAGTCTGTTGTCCTATCTAGTAGTGGTTCTACCATGTGATTTTTGAAATGAGCATATCTTACCGACCGGAATGAGTTATTCGATGTGCAATATATAATTTTGGGGTAGGAGCAACTGCTTTATCCAAATAACTTATTTATTTCGTGAGATTTCATATGGGCATGTTTAGGCGGTGAGATTAGAAGGGATTAGGTAGGATGAGATTCAAAAAACATAATTATTACCCATGGCAGGAATTGTTCCCTCTTGCCATGGGGATAAGATTAATTTTATGCTTTGTTGGTAATATAGTGGTACATTGAATGGATATACCCACCATTATTTGAAATTACTGACAATAACACACGTGTTATATCTAAACTGTTTATTTATTTTGTAACCTCATTTTATGGTAGGGGCCTAAAAATGAGGTAAATCCAAAACTTATGTGGCCCCAAAGAAATTTTTAACAGAAAGTATTCAACCCCCGTTGCTTTCTATGGTGGGGTCCACTTGGCCTTTATATTTACTTGATTTTTTTGTCCATGCTCTAAAACAATCTCAAAAAATGAGTGGACGGTATGGATATAGCTCACACATCATAGTAGGATCTACACAACTTGCTAACATTGAGTGAAATTGGCATAAGACCCAATGCAATTCCATCTAATCTAATTCTCACCTAATTTCATTCTTTCCAAATATGGAGTGGAATTGGCATTGGACCATATGAATCCCTTCCCACCTAATCTCTTATAATCCCACTGCCCAAATACGCACTAAGGTTAATGGTTAAAAATTCATTTTATTTATAGTAAATTTTAATTTTATTATTATTTTTTTTATTTAAACTTTAGAATTAGTGTCTAATATAAGAGTATTTAGAAAATTTTGAAAAATAAAATACTGAAAAATGAAATTTTAAAGGAAATAAGTTGAAAGAAAATTTAAAACTTTAATATTGAGTTATCAGAAGTTAATTAAAATATTATCATCGACTCAATAATTAATAAAAATAAGTGCCGTTACGGTGTGCCACTCTGACTATGTAATTAGGGCATAGTCGCTGGCATCCGCGCTGGGAAGTCTCCGGTCGAAGGCAGGGGCGCGAGTACACTCCGCATCCCTAAAATGGTTGATGTGCCTTTTAAAGATTGGCTCATTCACGTGGGGCCACCAAATATGAATTTGCCAACGGGACTAACACACGTGTTACTGACATGACGGAGCACCATGTACGGTGGTAATTGATGCCCGACCCAGACCGGTCACGTGTTCTTTACAAAGTGGAAGCAGAGCAACCTTTCAAAAGGGTATGTATGATAGATAGAAAATGATACAGTGGAACGCGAAGAACCTGAATACGATAGAGCCATCTCTCTCTCTCTCTATAAGACACGTGGCATGAGGATTTGTTGATCTTGTCCATCCAAATGCTGGCATCAGGACCGATAGCTCTTATTGTAAAGATAAAATTTAAGAGACGTACTATCCAACACCCCACTTCTATACAGTTTATCCCGCTGAATATCTGACAGCTAACCACGGATCAGATGGATATTGTTAACTTATCACCGTACAAAGTGAGACTTGTCGTATAAACGGCTTAGATCATTGGAAGATGACCCCGGATCCACCATGAAAGGGAAACTCATCGTATAAACGGTTTGGATCATTGGAAGATGATCGAAATTCAAAGGCTGACATACGTGGGGATGCTTACTTGTCTTTTAGTCATCGGATGATACGGTGGAGCCGGAGGAACCGCAGGACGTAAGCAATCGATCCATCCACAGGAAACGTGGCAAGGTTATGTATTCATCTGGCCCACCAATAGATCACCAGCACGGATGGCTAACATTTAAAAAGTAAAATTCAAGGAACAATCCAATCCCTTGCTTTATCTACAGTTCATCCCACTGCATATTTGATAGTTAAAAGGTGTTTTAGTTTTCGACCGTTTCTTTGATGGCCATAGATCAGATAACTAGATTGGGGTTATTTCTTTGACATAGACTATCCATGCTAGGGCCCTGCATATGGGCGAACCTGATTTGTGGACCAACTTGATTCTTGGGTCCAGATGATTAGTGGACCAACTCGATTCTTGGGCCAGGCAGCGCATGGTGGGATTTCCTTATGGATGGAATGGATCTCGTAGTAATGTACGATGCTGGTATGTACAGTGGCGTGTATACAAACTTCCTTGCACACGCGTGGCGTGGTAAAAGCTCTATATTTAGTGGCTTGTTTGGATGTACCCTAGAATGTGGACAGCGGCACGGATTTCCTCACCTTCACCGTTTAAGTCCCACTTTCGGCTTTGGATCGGGCTGTCCTGGCCAAACAGGATCTTTGTCCTTTCCCAGACGAGTTTATCCACACTGCCTTTTGGCCTTTTTCGATGGCCAAGTTTAACGGGAACGGCTTCCTTGGATCTCTGGATCCACTAAGGTGGATGGATCCCTTACTGTGGAGCCCACTGCGATACATTTTCCTTACATCCAATCCTTCCATCCATTTCGAAAGATCGTTTTAGGGTATAAACCTGAAAATTAAGCAGATCCAAATCCCATATGGACCACATCACAGGAAACAGTGGTGATTGGCCATTAAAAACTTCTTGTGGCGAACAAAGTTTTGGATCAATCTGATATTTATGTGGTCTCTTCATCCAGATATTTGTGACCTTATCAACAGGTTGGATGGTAAATAAGCATTCGGTGGCCCCCAAGAAGTTTTAAATGGTAGGTATTCAATAGCCACTTTTTCCTATGGGGTGGTCTACCTAAGATTTGGATCTGCTTAATTTTTCGTATCATGCCCTATAATGATCTGTTAAAACAGATGAACAGTTTGGATGTAATGGACATACATCGAGGTGGGCCCCACAGCCGGGATCCACCATCCACCGAAGCCGCGCCGAAAATTAACCTGCATCAGGTTTTTTTTTTTTTTTTTTTTTTTTTACCACCACGTAACTCCGTGTCCCAAAGTAATCAACTTTTTGAGTGTAATCAACCTATCTAATATATTATTACATAGAGCTCGATTGCAATAAACCCATGTACCGGTCTCTTACATTGCGTGTTTAGAGTTCTGTGCTCTTATTATCGGTCTGCAACCCGGATAGAGAAGGGTTGACAGATGCCACAACTTTCATCGTGAATCTGTAGCGGACCCCAATTAGATGATGATGATGATGACGATTTTTTAGTATCTGAATGTGTAGATAAGTGGTCCAATAGCACTGGACCAGATTTAGGGAGAGAGCATATTCACATCGAGGGCCCCCTATTACAGGGCCTGGGGGTCATGCGTGCCTCGTTAGCATTTGCTATCACAGCATGCTCCTATGAATGCTCTTATAAAGGGGGGCAGTGGGTTAGGTCGGCTTGTGTACAATGGACCGAACCCACTTTTGGGGCAGATTTGGACCGAGGTAAATGTGTGTGGTGGGTCGGGCTTGGACAGAAGTGTGGCAAATTTAAGTAAATGGGCTTGGATTGGGCTGAGGGGACGAGGACAGAAGAGAGGAGAGAAGCAAGAAAAGAGGAGGAGATAAATGGTGTGTGCACATGTAGCAAAGAGAGTAAGGGAAAGATAGACATAAGGCCGGCTCCCTTGATTGAAATTGTGTTCATCAGCTACCATCGAATTGCATTAGGTAAGTGCATTAGCTCGTCTTCCCAATGTGGTTGACTTGAGTGGCCCACCGGTTTTCATGTTTGCTCAGCAATTCAATTATTGTGCAATCATGCCACTTAATCCATAATAACCTGAAAATATAATGCACCGCACTGTTTGTGTGTGCCAGTATTCATATGTATCCACTAATTGACTTGCACAGGCTGCTGATTTCCATGTTTCGGCTCCCTGATTTTGTTGTTGTGTAATCATGTCAATTGATCCATAATAACCTATATATATATATATATATATATATATATATATATATATATATATATATATGCATAATGTGTATCTATTGGCCGCATGCAAACAGCACGGCATGTTTTATATATATATATATATATATATATATATATATATATATATATATATATATATATAAAACATGCCGTGCTGTTTGCATGCGGCCAATAGATACACATTATGCATGCATGTGTATATGTGCCAATTGATTGGACAAGGCTGAGCATGCCTTCGGCTCCATAATAAATTCAAAAACCCGTGTCATCATCTGAGCTCAGTTTAATGGAGCCCGACCCTATTATAATTAAATTGGTTGGATTTGTTCGGTCCATAGGATAATGGGTCACATGTTGAGCTCGTTCTGTCTGGGTTGAACCCAACCGATTACCACCCGTACTACAGAATACTCTTCCGGGAGAAAGGACTGCAGATCAGTCATCCAAACACATTTCTTTTTCTTTTCTTTTTTTCATGGCAACCTTTTCTAGGTGCCTTTTGAGTAGAATAACAAACTCTCAAAGTGGACATGATTTTTCATTTGTTTATATGTTTATAAATTCATGCAATTTATATATTTTTTCACATTTAGAAATAATTAGCAATTAGGAATCTATCCTATACAACTAATACTTTAGTCTACAATAGAACTAGTGCTCCGGACAAGTGGGACCATCCAAGCATCCCTATAGACAGTCATAGGTTCCAAACCAATATTGGTAGGCCACTTTATAACTCCGCAAGTCCCAATTAATGGATGATCCTGCCCCCTTTGAATTGATTTTCGTTTTTGTAAACACATCCATTTTACAAGGCAGTCCGCCAAATGTATACTTCGAGTTGATGATTAGGCCTATTTTTATTTGCTTAGTTTAGCATGCTATCCATAGGATGGTCAGAATCATCTGATTTGTTTTACTCCTGCATCATTTCAAGCGCAGTCCAAAATGTAGAACTATGACCCAAGCCAAGCTTGAATGGTGCCATGCTGAAACAGAGGTCAGAGCCCAGACCATCTGGATCAGAACAGTGCTACCACAGACCATCTGCTTACACTGGGAATGGTGGCATGTATGCCTCACTGGATTGCAGACTCATCTGAGTCAACTTGTACTCGGTTGGGTCTGATCTGGTTTGTCACCACAAGTCAGCACTGAAAATATGCCAACTTAGCTCGAGTTGGACAAGTCACCCCCAATTCCAGCGAGTCCCGAATTGACTCATGACCAAACGTATCAGTCTAATACTCCCAAATGGGAGCCTTCAATCCATGATGCATCATCAGCAACATGGCTCCTAATCAGGCACCCCCAGGACTATGGCCCTCGTCTTACCCATGCCACCCAGCACCCTCATTCCACTTCCGAAGGCCCAAATTTCTGGCATTTGGGTATCTCGTGTTCCATCTATCCCATTTCTGGGAATGGTTTGTAGTCAGAATAGATGGTCATGGTCTCAATCATCTAATCATATTAGCCACCATATGCTAAGTTGGGATTTCCTGTCCTTTTCCTTATTTGAGCTTACCTTTAATCTGCAGCTTATCAATAACTCAACTGCAAGCTCAGTGACAAAGGCAAAAATGAAGGCAGGCGCATTCAACATATATATATATATATATATATATATATATATATATATATAGAGAGAGAGAGAGAGAGAGAGAGAGAGAGAGAGACTAAAATATCTGCAACAGTTTCTCTTTGAGTTTCTGAAGCCAATTCACATCTAAGCTTGAGGCCATACCTTTAGGCGTCTGTCTCTGGCTCTCGGTTACATCATCAGGAATATTCTGGTACCGCCCAGATTTTCCTCCAAGCAGATCAATGCTGCCTGCACTGTCAGTACCCCTTTGAGAAGGTTCTGGCTTTACTTTAATCTTAACCGGCGGCCCAAGTTTTGACTTATCTTCCATTCCTGCGATTTCCAGAGCCCTTGCACAGACGGGGAGGCTCTGATCATCCCAAGATTCCAAAATCACACCTGAACCTATGCATGTCCTTTTCTGGTAGAAGGCTGCATATTGCCCAGCAGCCAAGCCCTGATCATCTTCAGATAATTGAACAACACCAACATCTCCCTGGCCATCATCAACTGGTTCTATCTTTATAGTGCAATTGTAAAAGCTGGGACCATGTCTAACCTGTAAGTTCAGTCCCCGTTTATCAGTTCTCAGATATGCAGCGTCTCATATTTATGTAGTTGAATGAAATTAAATGGCAGAGAAATCGATCCATTCCCTTTTCTATCAATGCATGAGAAACATCACTAATTTGGACAATTCAAGGTAAGAAACAGAAATGGCCAACACAGGTGGTGCCTATCATTCTCAGACATTGGCATGAAAAGCAGGTTATTGACAGAAAAAGGGACTTGGTCTTTCTACCTTGCACTGAAGTTGATCAAGTCGGCCAGGAGGTGACCCACTAAGCCATTTCAGGGATCCGACATGAAAGGTACGCCTCCTTTTATCCAATGAGAAGTAGTTTCTCGACACAAAGACTACATTGTTTTTTACATCCTTTCCAACCACATACCTGCACAAGAAATGCATGGCATTTTCATTGGAAATTACAACTAATCTTAGTTCATATACTAATGGCTACTTGAAGAAATATTAAGCTACGTGGCTGGCCACAAGCATTATAACAGCATAAACAAGAGGTTAACTGGAGAATTGACCCGCAAAATGGTATCAGTGTGAGAACATCCATACAAGTTCCAAATATTCAGTTATCTAGAGAGGCAACATATTAGCCAAATATGCTTGCAGAAGAGGGGGTTGCACATTCTTCTTCTGTGTATTTTCTCACGCATTGAGAGAGAGAGAGAGAGAGGATGTGGCTACATGCAAGGGAGAGTGGGTGCGAGCTACATGTAGAAAAGGGAGAAAATGAGTGCAGGCTACTAGCACACAAAATAAAACATAAAATAACCATAAATTCTACACCACTCTTCACAGAGTGGCTGAAATCTGAACTGGCCACTGATAAGCAAGGGAAATTTGTAAATTCCCTAAATACCCTTACCTATGTTGAAAATCCCTTCTCCTGTCCTTTGTCCCAAAGTTCACGACTCTCTCAAGACTAATTGCATGGGCAAAATTGTCTAATGCTACTTGCATTATACATAGTACAGATGACGATACCAGGTTTCCCATGCAAAATAATGCCAATAAACCAAGACCAACAGTGCATACCAGGGTCCTCCAGGAAGACGTAGACCTTGGCGCTGACCAATTGTATAGAACCAAAAACCCTGGTGTTTCCCAAGAAAATCTCCCGTCTCTGCTTCCAGTAGGATACCTTCCATCTCCCCAATATGTTTTGCAACAAACTCACTGAACTTTATCTATCAACAAAGTCCATACAGACGAAATCAAGGCCTTCTATTCCAGAACCAAATATTAATATGAATTGAGTTGCTTGTAAAAATAAACTGATGAATGAAACACACATGTAGAAGTTTAACCAAAGCCAACATCTTCCAATGGACCAAAAATAAATCTGACATTAATTCGATAAGGGAGCTATTTACCTTCCCCAGGAAACAGATTCCTTGTGAATCCTTCCTTTCTTTGTTAGTAAGATCCATTTTTGTAGCAAGCCTACGAACTTCATCCTGTAGATGATTGTGCATGGTAAAAAAAAAAATGAAATGAAGGACAAATACTGACATTGATACAGTCAAACGATTAGCCAGAGCATTAACTTGTAAACTTCTAAAGCTACTTAAGAGCAATGTCCCATTCCATTCAGCATATGCCCAATTTAAAGCCGTGTAAGTTAACTGCACGTCATAGCATTCAGGCTGCAACAGTTATGCAGAAAGGTGGGCTGAACTACATGAATTTAAGAATAAGAGTTACTGTAACTCTTACAAGTAAATGTAACCTGATGCTCAAAAGGAGACCTATACTGGAAGGAGGCAATCCAGGTAGCTATTAGAAAGAATTGTATAGGGAGAAGGATCGGCTAAGTTCCACCAAATATAGAATGCAAGAGCAACCACAGTAATCTCCTAGTATGTTCAAACAATGAAAACCCATAAACAGAACCCAACCAAAATAAACTCATTTCTTGGATCCATTAATATTCATACCATTGAGAAGCCACCAAACTAGAAGAACGGTTGATGGAAAGCTTCAAAAGGAAATAGAAGATAAAAGTTGATTTGCATGAGTTACATACTAACCTTTGAAATACATCCAAGAGGGTAGAGATAAAAAGTTGATTTGCATGAGTGAAATACTAACCTTTGAGATACATCCAAGAGGGAAAAGAAGCCGTTTAAGCTGGTCTTGTGAGAGATGAGAAAGGAAGTAGGTTTGATCCTTGACCTGAAAAAGTCAGGCAACATAACTTGAGAAATTCATAAAGTGATTATAGAAACTTAAATATGAAATGCCACCTTCTGAAAATAAAGAAGCCATATAGAGCAACTTCTTGGACAAGGAACTGAGATTTTTCAGAAATAGAAAGAGCATCCAGGACTTCCAAAACTGGACAGAAACAGTGCCTGATGTTTAAAATGAAATTTTAGCATGATACAGAGGAATGCCAATTTATGACAGGATTCGACAAAATTTTAGTCTTAAAACCCAACATGTAACCTTTAAGCCAATAGCATGGTAGAGATTCTACAATGTTCAATGTTTGCATAAAACTGCACAGGATTCTGATCAACAAAAGACTGTTAAGAGAAAAAAAAAAAAAAAAACAAGGACAGAACCATGGGAGTTTTTTATTACCAGTGTTTCCTTGTACAACATAACTTGGAAATGTTACATAATTGATGTGTCAATGCTTGCGCAATCGCACAAGCAGGGAAAGACTACAAACCAAAACCAAAAGCATGCAACAAATGCATATTTCGTGTGGGTACCGTATCATTAGATAACTCTAGGACAGAAGACCCATCGTCTTGCTCTGGAGATGAATGAATCACATGTGCATAATGTCCAGAAGCAACATAGTCAAATTCCATACTGCTGATGATGTCCATGAAAGCACCTGAAAGAAAAAAGAAAAAAGAAAAAGAAAAAAAAAAACAATAATTATAATCATGGACAATATAATAAATAGTGATCATGTCAATACAACTACGAAATGAATATAAATTTCTTGCTTAAACTCAAACGAGCAAGCAACTAACCAAACTTGATTCTTGTATTGCAAAGAACATCTGGATTAGGAGTACGCCCACATCTATACTCAGCAATAATGTGAGACACCTGAATCAGATTAGATAAATTTCATTGAATCGAATAGGAGAAGATGCAGAAAGAAGTGATAAATCATATCTCACCAGATGAATTTCCGGGCTAATTATGAAATCCAAAAGAAGTTATTATCACACAAATAGAACTGCTTAGCATTTACTACTAGTTTATTCATTATACTCTCACCATCCACAATCACTGCCACCACCAAAGAAAAGAACGCACAAATGGCATACAGTTCGACGATAATAACAGTGAACGTCATGGTAACAAGTGGGTAAGCATAAGTTGTGTTGTGTAACTGGATTCCAGGAATTTAGCTAGATAAGAAGAATCACTCACCACATGGTTCCAGTACTCATCTGTCAAATGCACGACTTCCAAAGGCACTTGAATCTAAATGCAGACAAGCCAAATTCAACTGTTAGGCTTCTCTTCCACATAAGCAACAACACAAACTGAAATAAGATCTAATTTTATTCCTCCAGAATGCAAACAAGCCAAATTCAACTGTAAGACTTCTCTTTTACATAAGCAACGCCAGAAACTGAATTAAGACCTAATTCATTCCTCTAGAATCAGATTATTCTTGAATTCTATTCATACAAAGAATAATAGATGAACAAAGAAGCAAATATGAAGTATAGATAAACAAAGACACAAACCTGCAGATTTATATGTTCATATAGATATGTTCACATACGAATGGAAATGATTTTAGCTACTATAATTAGGTACCATGCCACAGTGATTTATCAAACAAAAACTTTAAATGATTTTGCATATCAAAATGAAAATGAGCTCTCTAGAATGAAACTTGGCTAGCCCTTCTGTTTTACATTATATCAATATTAGATCTTAGACCATTTCGGATTTTTTTAAAAAAAAAACTCACCCTTAGACACATGTGCGGTTGATTTTACGATCCCAGTGAAAATTAGAATCTGAAGTTGGGATAAAATGATAATGATTTAAATAGTGGTGCATGAAAGAACCTAACCTGATCACAAACTTCTTTTGCATACTTCAGATCTTCATCCCATGGGCATGCTGACCAGAAGTTTTCAAAGTCTTCCTACAAAAAATCATATGGATCAAAGAGGATTTTGGCCATTAGTCTGAGAACTTGACAAAATTAAGGAAGAATTTGACTGCAGCTGATATATTGAATTATCAAAGCATAGCACAAAAGGTGGTGTGAAACATAGCATACAGATAATGAGTTTGTGCCTGCAAAGATAACTCTAACTCAATGACCTTCTTTATAGATAGATAGAGAGAGAGAGAGAGAGAGAGAGAGAGAGAGAGAGAGAGAGATTTTTTATTTTATTTTATTTTTTTATTATTTTTTATTTTTTTATTATTTTTTTTTTTTTTTTTTTTTTTTTTGGGGGGGGGGTGGGGGGGGGGGGTTGCATTGCTAGATTTTTTATTTATTTTTTACATGCAGGAAAAAAGATAGACTGCATAACCAGTGACTAGAGCGGAAGTATCCGATCTTTGGAAGTCTATTAACGGTTGACAATACTTTTAATATAGAAAGTGCATTTCGTTCAAAGTGGGGCGGGGCCTTATTTTCTTCGAAGGGGCACCTTTTGAAAATTTGATGTGCTACTTTAAGTTTTTATCAACCACAGGGACATGCATAGAGCTGGGCACCAATAACTAGATAAGATTTTTAGGAAGAAATGGGGATTGATGAGGAGGCTTGTGGCCGGTGATTGCTCTAAATTTCTGGAAGATAGAACAGAATGTGATATTTGTTTCTCATAATCTTCGAGTGATTCAAGGTTTATGAAGAATTGAGGGTGTTATTGAAGTTCTTCTCAACCCTAGCTAAACAAATGGGCCATAATCTAGAAACTTTTTCAAGTAACACCATGACGTAGGGGAGGACATGTTGAGGTCAAGCACCGTCTTCCTCAAAGGGATAACTGTTCTAAATCCACGGAACTACTCTGGACAAAATAAAAATAAATTCTAGAAAATTCGAAATTTGATTGATTGATAATTGTCTAATGTGTCCCAATTACACCATTAATATAGAAAAAAAAAAAAAAAAACAACAAAGTTCGTAATCACCAAAAATAGCAAAATTCTAACTTTAATAAAAATTCTAAATCTAATAAAACTCTTCTAAAACCTATTTTCTAAAAATAAAATTTCCAAATAAACTTTTGCGAGAAGAGTCCTATCATGATTACAAGTTATTTCTAAAAAAGAAGAAAATCTAAAACTCCAAAAATAAAAATATATATATTAAAAATCGGAATTACTAAAAATAGTAATTTTCCTTAAAAATTCATTTTTTAGCTGAAAGCACACGTTTTTTGACAAAACGGACAAATGTGACCCACTTTGTGGGTCGGTTTACATCAGATGGCCTGTTGCAGTAAAGATTGATAGGTTGTGCGCCCCATAATGATACCCAGATCAAAAGTTATGGTCAATTTATAGTCCACCTTCTTTTGGCCCAAACATGCTAAGAATGTATCTGTGACACATTCTACATCAGACCCCTCCACTTGAAAAACTCGTCTTCAAGTTGCTCAAGGGACTTGACTCATGATTTTCAAATAACTTTTGACGCCGATGTTTATTAGCTCCTCTTATACTTGGCATTAGGCTCTTGAGCTAACACAATACATGTACTCATGCTCTCCTTAACTTGACAAGCATGGATCAGTTCCTTCACTTGTGCCTGCAAGATCTCACGTTCTATCTCACATTCTTTCTAATAATCTGGGCAATTAGGCAGACTTGTCCCTGTGACAAGATCAATGTGGTTTTGTATATCTGGTATGAGAGGCAATTTATTAGGGAGTTCATCGAGCACAATCACCTTGAACTCTTGCAACACTGGTTTTAAATCCTCTTAAATGTTCACAAGCTCCATATAATTTTCCTTTTCAACTAATGCATATATATCTCACGTTTCCTCATATTGTTTAACAAAAGCTTGTTCAGTTATGAGAGACTGTCCTTCCACTTTAGAAGTATTGTTTGCTACTGATGAATCATTTGGCCTGTCGCAACTCCGTTTCGACTCAATCATCTCTCGCAATCAAATAATGAGATTTCTCTGTATAACCCATTACTAATCAGCTATCCTGCCAATAATTTAAGTTTTGTTAGAATAATGCATGATCTTATTTATAAGGGAGGAATCGTATGCACAACAACTGCTTCATCCACAACCACATGCGTATTGGTGTCTTCATCTGTCTCATCCTCTCGAGTTGAAGTTCCCACCAAGCTGAAGCTCCGCCCTTCAACTTGTAAACCACAAGCTTAACCTTCTTTGCTTCAGGGATTTCCATATAATCGAAGAATTGCTCAACTTCAGAAAGTCAATCGAGGAAATCATCAATGTGAAGTTGGCAATTGAAGCTATAAAGATCGACTCTCATCTTGAATTCTTGATTTGTCCGATCTACCCGATCGCCACCTTGCCCGGGATATTGGAAGATCATGTCGTCGACCTCCCTGTCGCTGGATCCCACTTCCTTAGGGATGATCCTTTGATTCACTGCCGGAATTATCTTATGATCAGGGTGATTACGAGTTCCAGCAGCAAGTGCTAGCAAATTACCGTCATGACCACGAAGTTGCCCTACAACCTCCGTCAAGCGGTCAATGGCAGCTTGCAACCCTTGTATGACTTGCCGATTCTCTTGCATGAATCCACAGTGTTGTTTGGAAAGTCGTCGCAGTTAAAAGATGATTCTATGGAGCACCATCCATGTGATTGTTGTTCGACCCATCATTAAAAGCCATAGAACTGAGGAGAAAGCCTTGCGCTGATACCAAACTGACACAAGAGAGGACGTGTTGAGGTCAAGCATTGTCTTAGTCAAAGGGATAACTGTTCTGAATCCACAGAACTTCTCCGGACTCCTCACAGAAATACCTCAAATCGACAAAGAAAAATAGAAAAATAGAAATAAATTCTAGAAAATTAAAAATTTGATTGATTGATAATTGTCTAATGTGTCCCTATTACACCATTAATATAGAAAAAAAAATTTTAAAACTAAAACTCGTAATTACCAAAAATAGCAAAATTCTAACTTTAATAAAAATCTTAATTCTAATTAAACTCTTCTAGAACCTAATTTCTAAAACTAAAATTTTCAAATTAACTTTTGCTAGAAGAGTCCTATCATGATTACAAGCTATTTCTAAAAAAAGAAGAAAATCTAAAACTCTAAAAATAAAAAATATATATATTAAAAATCGGAATTACTAAAAATAGTAATTTTCCTTAAAAATTCGTTTTTCAGCTAAAAGCACACGTTTTCTGATGAAACAGACTGATGCAACCCACTTTGTGGGTCAGTTGAACTCAGATGACCCATTTCAGTAAAGATTGATAGGTTGCGCGGCCCGTAACGATACCCGGATCAAAAGTTATGGTCAATTTAGGGTCACCTTCTTTTGGCCCAACCATGCTAGGAATGTATCTGTGACATGTTCTACATCACACTAGCAATGGTTCGGAATGGGCCCATTTTATCACTAACCTAAATAGTTCATCCTAGGCCCCATCATGGAACGGGCCATATCCAAGATCTCCCCATGCAAGTGGAGAATTACACCAAGTCCTCCACATTTAACAGTGTTCCAATTGATAGGTTAGGATCAACCAACAGCGAAGCTTTTTGGGTTATCTCCCATAATGTGGCCCGCCATATGAGCGTCTTGGGTCACCAAAAGATGGGCCCCACATATACAATTTGTCAGTTGCTCAATCAAACACTACAATTTTCCAGAATTAAGAAACCTTAGATTTGAGGATCCAAAACCCGATAAAATAGCAAAACCGGGCATTAAAATTAGGTGTTTAACGAACTTAAATTCAAATACCAAAAAAAAAAAAAACTTTTAAGAAACAGTTGAAATTACCTGAAACCAGATCTTGAGGTAGAACGCAGTGCACGAATGCCCAGCAGCATGGAGGAGACGGAGCGCAACGCTGCTGTCGACACCGCCACTAAGAAGAACGGCAATTCTCAGGCACTTCTCGGGCATAGAGCACGAGAGGTAGGGTGCGAGATCGCGATTGGGGATTGGAGAGAGAGGAGATTGAAGGGGCGTTGAAGAAGAAGAAATCGAGAGGGCTTTGGGGCTAATTATAGATTTCAAGGGTCTGCGACGAAGGTCGGGAGAAGGGAATGAGAGATAGAAGGGTTTGCAGAAATTAGGGTTGACAAAGGAGAATAGAGGAAGAGCTGCCATCGCTCTCGCTCGCAGCATTTCTAATGCTGGCTCTCGAATGCTTGGGCTGCAGAAGAGAGAGAGCAGAGGTGGAATTCGCGCGCGCAATATAAATACGCAGAGAAATGATAAGATACAGCTGCTGTATGAGAAGGGATACGCAGTGAAATGGGACGCGCGGAGAGAACGAATTGGCTACTCCCCCAGCCATCCGCCCCGGCAGATGGTCGGTAATCTGTGGGCCCCACCATGATGTATGTGTTTTCTCCATTCCGTTCATCCATTTTTAAAGGTCATTTTACGGCTTGATCGCAAAAATGAGAGGAATATAAATCTCAGGTGGACCACACTACGGGAAAACAATATTGATTAGACATCCACCATTAAAATCCTCCTAAGGCCCAAGGTACTGTTTATTTGACATCCAATCTATTGATTAGGTCATACAGACCCAGTTGAAGGGTAAAAACAAATATCAGCTTGGTCCAAAACTTTTATGGCCCAACAAAATTTTAATGGTCAAAATTCATTCAAAACTGTTTCTTATAATGTGGTCCACTTGAGATTGATATATAACTCATTTTTTACCTAATACCATAAAATGAACTAAAAAACTAGATAAACAGTGGGGATGAAACACAAACATCATGGTAAGGCTCATAGAGCACTGAAAACTAGTCCTTGGCCGGTGGGGGAGTAACCAATCCGTTTCCACCCAAGAACGAATGGGCTACTCCCCAGGCGACCAGCCCCGTGGCCGATGGTTGGTGGTCTGTGGGCCCACCATGATGTATGTGTTTTCTCATTTTAAGGCTTAATCAGAAAAATGAAAGGAATATAAATCTCGGTAGACTATACCACAGGAAAACAATATTAATTAGATACCCACCATTAAAATCGTCCTAAGGCCCTATGTACTAATTATTTGACATCTAATTTGTTGTTTAGGTCGTATAGATCCAGATGAGATGTAAAAACAAATATCAGCTTGATTCAAAACTTTTATGGCCTCCAAAAAATATTTAATAGTTGAAATTCATTCAACACTATTTCCTATAATGTGGTCTACTTTTATAGCCTCCAAAAAATATTTAATAGTTGAAATTCATTCAACACTATTTCCTATAATGTGGTCTACTCGAAATTGATATATAACTCATTTTTGAACTAATATCGTAAAATGATCTAAAAAATTGAATAGACGGCATGAATGAAACACGAACATCATGGGGGCCATAGAGCACCGAACACTAGCCATTGGTGCCTGGGAGTAGCTGGTATATTTCCAATGCCTACTCGCCTGCCACCAGCGTTATGGCTGATGGTCAGTGCTCTGTGGGACCCACCATAATGTATGTGTTTTTTCTGTTTCCTTTATCCATTTTTAAAGATCATTTTAGGGCTTGATCACAAAAATGAGGGAAATATCAATCTTAAGTGAACCACACCACAGGAAATCAATATTGATTAGATATCCACCGTTAAAATCCTCCTAAGACCCAAAGTACTGTTTATTTGACATCCAATCCGTTGATTAGCCCATACAGACATTGTTAGCAGCCACTAGCTACTGGACGATGCTCTATAAGCCCACAATGATGTGTATTTTATTTATGCTGTTTATTCAATTTTTTAGGGCTTGAGCAAAAATAGACAAACCATGATCTCATGTCGACCACACTATAGGAAACAATAGTGATTAAACGGGCTCCATTATAAACTTCTTAGGCGGAGAAGATTTGGATGAAGCTGATATATGTGTTTTACCTCCATATCAGTTTGTATAACCTCGTCAACCGGTTATGCCAAACAAATATTACAGTGGCCTAGCAGATTCTTAATGATCGGACTCTCCATCACCACCGCTTACTTCTATATAGCGCATTTGATTTGTGGATGTCTCCCTTCCAAGCTCATGCCTTAAAAAGATCAGATGAAAATTAAATGAACAGCCCGGATAAAACAAATAGGGAACAGATTCGCCACTCCCCAGCTACCATACTCGTGGCTGATGGTCAGTGCTCCGTGGGCTCACCATGACGTTTGTGTTTCATCTATTCCGTTCAATCATTTTTACAGATCATTTTAGGACTTGATATAAAAAATGATAAGAATATAAATCTTAGGTGGACCACATCATATGAAAACAGTAGTGATTGGATATCTATCATTAAAATCCTCTTAAGGCACACTTTACTGTTTACTTGACATCCAATAGGTTGATTAAGTCATGCAAGCTCAAATGGAGGGAAAAAATAAAAATCAGCTTCACCCAAAACTTCTATGCCACGCAACAAGTTTTTAATGATTGAAATTCACCCAAGAGTATTCCGATAATGTGTTCCACTTGAAATTAGGATATACCTTAGTTTTTCTTTCATGCAATAAAATAATTTAAAAAAATAAATGGATGACCTGAATGAAACGCATACATCATGATGGGGCCCACAAAGCACTGACCACTAGCTATTGGTCCGTGGTATGGGGAGTATTCAATCCGTTTGCAAATAAGAAACGGATTCGCTACTCGCTTGACACCATCCAATGGTTGGTGATATGTGGGCCTCATTAAAATGTATGTGTTTCATTCACATGGCCATCTATTTTTACAAATCACTTTACCGTATGAGACCAAAAAAGAGGTATATCTCAATCTTAAGTTGACCCCCTATAAGAAACAGTGTTGAATGAGTGTGGACCATTAAAAGCATTTTGGGGGCCATGGAAGTTTTGGATCAAGCTGTTTTTTTATTTTTTTTCCCTTCATATGGGCCTGTATGACCTAATTAACATATTGGATGTCAAATAAACTTTACAATGAGCCTCAGGGGGATTTTAATGGTGGATATCCAATCACTATTGTTTTCATATGGTGTGGTCCACCTGAGATTTATATCCCTCTCATTTTTTATATCAAGCCATAAAATGATTTATAAAAATATATGAACAAAATAGATGAAACACATACATCATATTGGTGCCCACAGAGTACCGACCACCAACCACGTAGCCGGTGGCAGGGGAGTAGCCAATCCATTTCTGCACGGGTGAGCATAAGAACAGCTTGGCTACTCCTATATGAGCCTCACAATGATGTATGTGTTTCATTCATATCGTTCATTTATTTTTTCATATCATTTTATCTTAAGAGACCAAAAATTAGGTATATCCAAATCTCAAGTGGACCATATTAAAGAAAACAGTGTTGATGGGCATCAACCATTAAAAACCTTTTATGGGCTATAAAAGTTTTGAATCAAGTGTATCTTTGTTTTTTCATTTCATTTGGACTTGTATGACCTAATAAACGGATTGGATGCCAAATAAACAATACAGTGGCCCTTATGAGGATTTTAATGATGGATATGCAATCACTATTGTTTTCCCGAGTGCGATCGACCTAAGATTTATATCCCTCTCATTTTTATGATCAACACCTAAAATAATCATTAAAAATGAAAAAACGGAATGAATGAAAATATATCATAGTGGGGCCCACAGAGTACTGACCACCAGCCACGGGGCTAGTGACAGGGGAGTAGCCAATCCGTCTCCGTTCAGCATTAGGAGCTAACGGTCATGAGAGATCTGGATCTCTCTCTCCTCTTGCCACCTCTCTCTCTCAGCCTGGCATTGAAGCAGGGGCGACATCGAGAGCGTTGATCGCTAAAGGTGTTGTGGTGGTTCTGGCAATTGAGGAAGTGAACACATTTATGGGGAAAACTTTGCTGGTGTGTGTGAGAGAGAGAGAGAGACAGGAAACTTTATTGGTTCTGGCGATGAAGGAAGAAAGAGCTGGACTCATCTGAGCAGGGACCTAACGGCCGTCAACTCTAACACTGGCATGTGTGGAATGTGTCGCATGAGGCTGCCTAGTTGGACCACTAGGGGTGGTGACATGTCAGGGTCCCACCCACATTACTTGTTCCATAGGGACACAGTAGGCATCCTTTGATGATTGTCTCTATTGACCCATGTTGTTAGATTTCATTGGGTCACCCCCCACTAGTTAAAGCTGGATGCCAATTGGGTACTGTCCCGACTGCACTGGACGCCGATTAGATAATGACAGGTTGAGTAGCGAGCCGGCTACTGAAGTGCCTCACCAGGTTCTGTGGTCCCCGTTATGATGGATGTGTTATATGCACGCCATCCATTCATTTTTAGATATCATTTTAGAGTATAAACCAAAGAATAAGGCAAAAAAAAAAATCTGCAGGGAACCCCAACAAAGAAAACAGCGGGGAGAGTGATTCCCATAGTTGAAACTATCCTAAGGCCCATCATAATGTTTATTTGAAATCCAACCTGTTCAAAAGTTAAAAAAGACGTGAAACAAGGGAAAACACAAATATCAGCTAGCTTGATCTAAAACTTTTGTAGCCTTTAGAAGTTTTTAATGGTGGGTGTCACTATCCCATTGTTTTCTGTACTAGGGTCCATTGGAGCTTTGGATTTACCTCGTTCTTTGGATATTGCCCTAAAATGATCTCTCCAAATGGATGGAAGGTGTGGATACAAAACATACATCATGGTGGGGTCCATAGAACTTGCTGACGTCACTTCAATAGCTAGTGTCGCTACCCAACCTGTCAGTAGCTAATTCGCACTGGCTGCACTGAGAGGTAGGGCTCTGAAAGGGCACTGTGATACATGATATTTGTATTTTCCAAAATGAGATGGATCCAAATCTTAAGTGAGTCACCCAATAAATAAATAAAAATTGAAAATCATATGCTACGATTGAAACATTCATTGGGCTACAGAAGCTTTGGATTAGGCTAATATTTTTATTCTTTTATTTCATTCCTATGGTAAGGACCTCGTAGGTATTTGAGTTACTTTATTAACAGTTTCGATTGTATATAAACATCACAGTGGAGCTTAAAAAGGTTTGAACAATGGACAACCCCTGTTTCACCATTTCTAATTGTGTGGCCCAATTGAGTTAAAGATTTGTCTAATTTTTGGTCTCATATCTTAACATGATCTCTCAAAACGGATGGATGGAGAGGATTTCTCACAAACATTATGGTGACCCCAACTAAGCTTCAGGTGGCAAGAACTTACTGCAAAAGGCTTCTGCTCAAGGATTTGTGTCAACGACTTGGATGGGTCAGGAAGACCTAAAAAGAGATGGATGGTCCTGTGGGACTCACTATAATATATGTATTTTATCTATGCTATCGATACATTTTGAAAGATCATTTTATAACATGAGTTCAAAAAAGAGGCATATCAAAGGCTTGAGTTGATCACACCACAGAAAGCAGAGAATTTGAAAACATATCATTGAAAACTTATTTGAGGCTATAAAATTTTTAGATATAACTCATTCTTTAGCCCATGGTGTTAAATTAAATTTTGAATCCATTGCATGAAGTATATTCGACACATATCATACGGTAGCCCTCCACAACCCTTAACACATGATAATTTAAATCCTTAATAAATGACAACCACCACAAACCTTAACTTAACCCCACGACAACCTCAATTCTTAACACATGACCACCAAGACTCAGACCCTTAACACATGACAACCTCGACCTTTAATGCATGACAACCTCAACCCTTAACAAATGATATATATTATTCATTGTTCATCTCCTTCAATGCCTCCCACATGATAACCACAATCATCATTCTCCACCTCAAATTCTTTTCGATAATCACCTCTCCCCATGACAACAATATGACCAATCTTCTCTATCCACAACCCTAGAAATGCCTTTCATCTTTGAGAAAATGCTATTAAGCTAAAAAACTAAACTTATAAATTCTTTCACCATATCATATGTAGGAATATGGTTGTCGGAGCAAAAACAACATTTAATTTTAAGGCCATAGAAGTTGTTAGTGGTGCCCATATGCAGGAAAAGTTGATGATGGTGATTGCATGCTTGAAAATGCAATCGGAGGGTTGGTGATTGATCCCCATGAGATGTTTTTGGAAGTGGTAAAAAATAATAGTTCCAAGAAAACAACAAACGAAGAAGAAAAATGAGGTCTATATGAGCACTAATTCTAAAGCAAGGACATTTTTGTCCATAAAATTTTTAAAAAATTGGTCAAAGGATATAAAAAATATTATTTTTTTTTGAAAAAAAATGCTTTTTGATGCATTCGGCGATACCACAATTATATTTTGGTCAAAATCCTTGTGAGCTTCACCATGTTGTGCATGTAAAATGGACACCAATTGTATGGTGACCCTGGCACCATTGATGCCCATTTTTGATAGCACATGTGACTTAATTAAATCTCACATGTTGGATCAATTCATGGTAGGGGGTCACCATGCATTCCATGTCCATCTACTCCATCCCACATCAGGTTCTTGGGTGTCGGGTGGCCATGGTGTGCATCTTTCATCAAAATCCGCTAATTGTATATAACTCAAAGATAATCCAAACAGCCGTGGCCAGTTCCCAACCTCAATTTGGCTTTCCAGGCCACCATCTCTTTCAAAAGATCCACTAATAAGGTCTGATCACCATCATGGAGCGAAAATACAAAAATCAGCCAAGCCTCCATCACTTGAACTTAAAAGCTTTGATGTAGGGCGGATCGCATGCACTTTTATGGCAAAGATGGACAAGAGAAGGCTCGATTAGAGGTAGAAATGATCTGGACCGTCAAAACTTAAAAACAGTTGTATCTTGCAAACTGGGATGAGTTTTTTGATGTATCATATCTGATTTACTTTAGCCAACCAACCCTGTTATGCCGGGTTACCCATGCTGGATTTGCGAGATTTCATCCGATCAACGGTCAAAAGTCCCATTTACTTTCATTTTTACTCTAAATAATGTCTTAGTTCAAGTATAACTTTCAATCCTCTGGGTTGTAAAAGCCGTGCTCAACAAGAAAAGGGCTTAGAAAAATTAGAAAAATAGCAGAGTTTGGCTAAATTAGACACTATTTTGGCCAAAACCCATGAAATCTAATTAGGAATGGAGACTATACTATTTATAATAAGTCACGTTTTAGAGAGTTTGAGTCTAGAACTTCATCATAAGTTTGAGCTCATTATTTAAAACATTGTAATTTCATCTTTTTTTATAATCATCAATCAATTTATTTAAAATTTATTTTTATTTTTATCCATTGTGAATTTGAAGAAGCTTTGTGAGTCGGAGTAGTTATTCCCTGAGGAAGGTGGTGATCGGCCTCATCGCGTCCTTCTCTCACTACAACAAAAGCAGGATTAGCCAACGATATATTTGGCTAATTAGCGGCGCTAATTAAAAGGGGGCGTCGGTTTGCGATCGGAGTATAAATACCGTACAAGAAGCGTAACATTCTTTTGCTTCTTTTGCTACCCTCTCCCTACTCTCTCTCTCTCACCGCCCCGGCGCCTCTCTCTCCATCTGCCTCTCTCCCTCTCCCGATCTCTATCTCTCTCTCTCTCTCTCACTTGCATCATCTCCAGATCTTGCTCCTCTCTCTCCATCTGCCTATCTCGCACTCTCTCTCCCTCCCTCTCTCTCTCTCTCTCTCTCTCTCTCTCTTCCTCACTTGCATCATCTCCAGATCTGGTGCGGCCAGCAGCCCCTGCCCTTCATCTCTTCCCCAGCCAGGTACTCATTTCTCTCAAATAGATATTTAGGTTTTTTATTTTTAGATCTGTAAATCCGCAGATTATCAGAGGATACAATATTGGAATTAGGGTGTTCCTAAACTCTGTAATGGGAAAAGGATTAGGGCTTTCCTAAAAAATCACTTTTATGGTTTATTGGTTTGATTTTCTTGAAGGAATTATAGGGCCCTACTCTGTATTTTGCTGAAGCACATGATTTGTACATGTGGATCCCATGGATCATTGGTCCAAACAGTGTTCCCTTTGGCTCCACCATGAATGAAGGATGCCCTAGAAACCTCCCAGATTAGAAAATCATAACCATCTGATATGTGTTTTTTTTTTTCATTGAATGTGGATGGTTGCTGCATTTTTTCCCTTAACTGTTGTAGGCTTCCATATTTAGATGTTGGGATCTTGCAATCTGGAACGTTTCGTGGGCATCCTCGAGCCTTGATGGGGTTCCATCAGATCAAAGGTTTGGATCGCTAAAACATGGGCTCCACCACACGCATGGAATCCTGAATGTCACCAGACCATATACTTGCAGATGAGCATGACGATGTAATTCTTCCTCAGTCAATCATTTCCGCAGTTTATTTAAGTTGGGTTGGGGTTCTCTAGTCTATTTTGTGAGTCTTCCTGCTTCGGTGCTTCACTATAGTTCCTAAAGTCTTCTGGTTATTTGGACAATTGCATTTCCTATTCCTTTGGACCCAGAAATTGCATATTTTATTGTTCCCATTGCTACTATCTCCCATGCCTTCTTTAGTAATGCCCCATGATATCAGTTTCCAGCCTATGCTCCAAAAACTTCACAAATGCACATGGTCACAAACATACTTACATGGCTCGACAAACACATGTACCTGTAGTCAATTTGTAATTGTAATTGTAATATTCCAAAGTGCGTGTTTGTGTTAGAACTTCACACACGTTCAGAAAGGATGCTTATCTTTGTATTGATTGGTTGGCAATGTTTGTGATACAGCTGTTGGTATGTGCTGTCCTTGCTTCTTGCTCGTGGATCTGTTGGTGAATGTTATTGGTTATAAATTTATAGTTGTTTGTTATTGTCATATTTAATACAATCTGTCTGCATGTAGGTATTATTCTTTTCAATGCCTATCCCTCTGCATCTTACTGAAATAACAAAGAGACTGTGCAGTGTAGTTTGTTATGTGTAGGATGTGGATGTTTCTTGTTTGTATGAAAATACCACTAAAACACAAGAAGAGAAGATACATTGAGTTTCTTCCCTATTGAAGAGTCTTTCTTCCCAATAGAATAGTCGAAATGTGTCTGAGATGTTTGTTGGACATGGGTGTCAGACAGCAATCTTTTAGAGAAGATCACATCAATTTTATTTTTTTTTGTTTTTAAATTGATGTTTGTTGGACATGGGTGTCAGACACAGCAATCTTTTAGAGAAGATCACATCAATTTTTTTTTTTAAATTTTGGTTATGTTATGCTTTGGCACCTTACATGCTCGATTAAATGCCAAACAGCCCAAACTTGCTGTATTGTCAAGAACTCTGCTGTAATTGTGCAATTGATCTGGGTTTCTTGTTTCCTGAGGAAAAGATTTTAGCACTGAAATTCGCTCCTATGTGATCCATTCACTGAAGATGGGGTTAAATGATCTGTTTGCTAAATCTCAGTGTCCACTTCCCATTTCAACTTTCTTAAAGAGATTTGTATGGTTTTCTTACCTGAATGTGTATGGCAGGTTGGTGGATAGTAACATTCTTACGCTGATATAATTGAATCTTATTTGGCTTCTATTCATCAAGTAAGCTTATGATTGTTACAAAATTGCAAATAACCTTGTTTGGATGCACACTTAAATTGAATGGCGAATGTTCAGTACAACCAAGACACAAAAGCTAATGGAACTTTGAACTGATAGGGATCTTGCTGGCTGAAACTCGTCTGCTTCAATGATTTGCTCATTTGGTGAAGCTTCTCCTTCACCTATGGTGAAACCGAACTGCAGATTGAACTAATGAGAGTGAAAGGTGGCAAATGACAGGTTGAACTAGACGGTCTATATTAAGGTAGTTCAGACATCTGTTCATTAGCATTTAAAAAGTAAATCTGTTGATATATATGATAAAGATCAGGCCATTAATGACACTACCTTTCCCTTCTGAACTTCTGGTCATCACCAATCTTCTGTCAGGGTTTAATTTTGTTTCATGAAAGAACTGTATTTATAAGATAGAATTATATATCTATATCATGTTCTCTTATGCTAGATCATGCTGTCTTGGTCAACCATGCCATGCTATAAATGACCAACCCAACATCATACGATCTACAGTCATGCCATCAGCAGCGTTAAATTTGAAGCACTTGTGGTGCAGTCGAATTATTCATGGGCATGCCACTGAACATCATATAGACATTATGCATTCGCATGCTTTCAAATCACTTATATGATGTGACAAGTGCCATTAGCTTCTGAGTGTGGATGTTAAATAGGCATTAAAGGAATTAGATGTTGTCCAAACATTTGAAATAACATCTATGCAGTCATTTGATGAATGATGTGGAAAACTGGAACTCTGTCATCCAGCAGCTGCTGCATATAGCCATGAACTTGCTCTATGTTGAATCATTGAGAAGACTCTTAAGAAACGAAGAACTGCCTCATGAAGGTACACATGTCATGAGGATCTTTCTAGTTGATGATGGTTGTGTCTAATAAAAGAAAGTAGTGGGCTCTGAGAAGGAATTTGGCATCTGCAGAAGAGTATTTTGAATTGTGGATGAAAAATAAATTACACCGAGTGACAGTGACTACTTAAAAAAATGTACACTGAGTGAAAAGTAGTTGTATTTGAATGGTTTTCCATTCTCTTTATTGAAATTGATAGTTCATTAGAACACAAGAAAGGCCTAGAATGGCAGAGAAAGTGCAGCCCACAATGGAAACCACAGACCCTTGCACCCCCATCACATTAGAACACCTGCTCAATTTTTAAAAGTCATCCCTACTATGCCTAGAGATCTCCTATAAGGACCTGGCCCAGGAAGTAATTAGGTTCACTATCACCAATTAGAAGTCCTGTTATTTCTTTCTTTCCAAGCTGGCCACAGAATTGCTAGGCGAGTAGGTTCCAAAGCACATGTTTCAATGGTTCTTGGATGTGCTAAATGTTGATCCGTTGACATGACGAACATGATGCCTTCCCAAACATGGCTTGGTAAATGGCAGTGAACATAATATGCTTGAGTCTAGCTGCTAAAATTTCAATTTGCATTGCATGGATGTAGCCTTGCACGCATAGTGGTTACTTTTCGGTATTGTGTTGTTTTTTATGTTACTATGAGCAACTGATTTATTTATTTATTATTATTTATTATTTATTTTTTTGTTGTTGTTGTTGTTGGCTCGTTAAAATGAAAATATCCAACGGTCCTATTTCAACGAACGGGTCTCTACAAATCAGAGGTTAGGATTGTTCAAACAGCCTGATTTTCAGATTGTGATTTAGCGACAGTGGATTCCACAGTCTAGTCAGTCTAATTTTAGTTAGTTTATGCCTGACTTTCATACAACCCCCAAGAAGACAACGTGTAATAGCAAAAAACAGCAAATCCAAAAAGACCCACATCAGAAATCTGCATGAAAAGAGGCTAAACAGCAAATCTAAAAAGACCCACATCAGAAATCTGCATGAAAAGAGGCTAAAACAGAATTTTTTTTAAAAAAAATGTCAAGACCATCTAAACAGCAAACACAAAGAGACCCACATCAGATATTCTGGGATTCATATCTCTAGAGGAAATAAACATGTTTTTCCCAAGCTGGCATGTTTTCACTGGTGAAAGATATATGTGAATTTTTTTTCTCCTTAAAAGTCTTGACTAATGATAGTCCGTTTGGTTTAAAAAAATATGGCCCACTGAATAGAAGTGGCGTTGTACCTAAGATCATGTCTCCCATTCTTTTATAATCTTCCCTGTTTATTGATTTTTTTATTTTTCATTTTTGAAACGCATGAATTGTTTATTGGTCGGCATAAAAATCGTGGCATTATCATGTAAATCCACTCCATTTTATTTTAATTTCATGATGCTTTCAGATAATGGTTTTCATTCTTATAATGGAACCCCCAGATCAATTTTATTTTTTATTTTTTATTTTTTTTGTCTTAACTCTCTCTTAGTATTGGAAAAAAATGCATAGGAGTTGTTTGTTAAAATCTCAAAGAAATGTGATTTTGTGGAGAATGGTATGCTTTTAGTTTGGTTCTACTCTCTCTCTCTCTAACTTCTTGAAATGCGGAAAAAGCAATGGATGATGATCTGTCTTGGTTGAATGGTTTGAGCCATGAAACCAATGAATGATGTTCAGGAACCCATAAATAGTTGATTATGGACACTGATTCTGTTTTTCCTCTGTATTGGGCAGGAATACTTGCTAATGTTTCAGAGGCTTGTAAGCAAGATCTTGACTTTATGTGTCCCAACCATTGCAGTAATTTGGTGAATTTCTACATAGGAGATAAATTACAATTGTTATTTCTAGCTGACTCCAATTCTAACATGTTTCCAAGTTCAAATGATTAATTGCATTTATTTCATAATCTTGGAATTAGTTTCTAATACAAGGTGACTGTCCAAACAGAGGACATGCAGTTGGCGCGGGCTGCATTTTTGCATTGGCACATGACTATTGGCTCATGGCCTCTAACTATGGTTATATTTTCATGAATGAGGTAATGATTAAAATCACCAAGGGTGCATTTGGATGTGTAATTGAATTGAATTGAATTGCAATAACTACTGAATATGTTCTTTCATGACCATATTGTATTTACTGACTTCCTCAAGTTGCTTCCTGCATCAGTATGCAGAATTCTAGAGTCTATACCTCCAGCATGTTTTTTCTGTTGTATTATCCCAATAAATCGGAATAAAATGAGGTCAGGTGGTAAAACAGTTCTGATTTTAATTGTGAAGTGTGATTTTTTCACTTTAAAAGCTAGATATCACCAAAAACTAGTTACTAGGATCTATATTAGCAGTCTCTTGGCTTTACTTGTCCCTGCAGACCTGTGTGCCAATGTATTGATCCAGCATTTCTGGTTCATGTTGAAGTATGCTGGCAGTATCCAATAAAGCAAACATGTTTGTGAACTTGGTACGCCTAGGAAACCCAGTTCTTAGTAGCATTGTATGGTATCTTTAATCCTATCTCTCATTCACAATTGCTACCTCATTCTTTCATGATTTACAGTGGTATTTATTCCCATACAAATCCCTAACTGTGAGAAGTCAGGGAAATGTTAACAGTTTATCTAGATTTATTGAGCTGAAAAGTTTAAAAAATGGTTTAAGTTTTAGTAAAACCGAAAAACAGTAGCATAGATGGAATGTTTATACATGCCAGGGCTGAAAAGTCTGTCAGGCGAACCTTTCCTGTTTATACATTTGACTAAAATGGGGAAAATAAGAAGAGACCGAGTTTGTCTAGGCCTATGTTTTCTCTATGTGGACAAGAACTTGCCACTCTCTAGTTAAAAGCGTCTTCTCTATGATTTCATTGTTCTCGGGGAAAAATATTAACCTTATGTTCAGCCATTTTAGTTTGAATTTTTGTAAATAAATTTGACAAAAGAGGGTCAATTTTAGGCAGGTGGTGGTCATAGAAACTTTGCCAACCAATCACAAGGATGCTTGTTCAGAATCTTATTCAAGCTCCATTTGGTCATCACATCAATCTTTATGAATATAATTTTTTATCAAACCAAATGGATCTTAAGCCCCTTTTTTAACTCCGCCAATGGAACTACTTGCATTGTCGGTCCCAAGCCCGGGTAAAGGAGGAGGGAGAAAGGCTTGAGTGTCAAGGTGAGTTATATCATTCTCCTCCATATTTCTTTAATGCAGCAATTCTGTTGACAGTGTAATCTCTAATTGCTTTATGCTTCTTGTAGGTGCATTTGCTGTGTATTTGGAGCCATGGCATTTGCTGGCTTTGCATTCACACCCAGCTGAATGAGGTGAACAGGCTGATTTTTGGGCCAGGTCAAGCAGACCCTCAGGCCCCTCCTGATGCATGGCTTAGATTACATGACAATCGACAACCCACATGGATTTTGAAGATGGTCTTGGTTTTTGCAGGTGCTGCGAGAAGCAGAGGAAAGAGGCTTCTAGACTTCAGACTGTTAACAGGTATTGCTTTTGGAATCAGATTATCTTCACTAACTGCTGATGTGATATGGTTTAGCAGATCATCCAGTGGCATGAGAAATAAATGACCTATAATTTTCTGAGAACCATTCTACTTCTGACGTTCTGATCTTCAATCTTTCATCCACATGGCCAAAACATTTATCTAGCATTTTCTTCATGAACCATGTCTGAATTTTGTGGGTTTTAATTAGTTTTCTCTTTTGGACAGATTTACTTCCTATCAGATGGCCTACTTCTAGAACTGTTGTAATTCTTATCTCAGTGCCTTTCCTTAGGCAATTCTACTTAGGGTCCTACGAGCAATGAATGCTGGGGATGCAGCTGACCAAGTTGTTCGGCAAGTTGATAAAATGCTGAAAAATACTGTGCGTGCTGTGCATGATTCCCGGTTTACCAAGGTAATTACATCTGCTCAGCACAAAGATCATCTGACGGAAGTCATTTCCATCCTTAGATGTCTCAACATATCCATGTCTCAAAGGTTTTTCTTCAATTCTTGCTTGTGGTTATCAGGAGGACCTGCCGTCAACTCAAATACCTGTTTCTGTGGATCTGACTAGAAAGAAATCCTTGGCTCAGGATAATGAAGTTCCTAATTCTGATGACATGCCTGCGAAGCGGAGTCTGTTTAGTCCTGCTATCAGTTCAGCTCAGCCTGCTCACACGTCAAGCGATTCTGCACAAGATGACATTGCAGCGAATGACATTTCTTCTAAGGCGCCATTGCTGGACAATGTTCTAACCCTTGTTGAACAGATGATTACTATGATTGGTGCTCTGCTGGCAGAAGGTGAAAGGGGCGCTGAGTCACTTGAAATTTTAATATCAAAAATTCATCCCGACCTGATGGCTGATATAGTCATTAGCCAATACGAAACATCTACCCAAGAGTCCCCCACCCTTATCCAGCAGGCTTGGAAACTTGCCAGTAAATTCACAGACAAATTTGTCCGGTATCTCAACTCCAGTGGTGTCACAAGCTGCTGCGACAGGCTCTGCACAACCTTCAGGTTTTACATCACAAGTTGTCTCACCTTTGTCTTCTACAACTGGAATCAGTCTATCAACATCCGATGCTTCTACGACACCTAATCTTCCTTCTGACATGAAGCGTGATCCACGAAGGGTAAACTATATCAATTTATAACTGTTAAGAAATATGTACCTACTGTAACTGCTATTGGCTTACTAATTCTGTGATTTTTATATTCACTGCTGAAAATTTAGTTTTGAGTTCAATATGTGCAAATTATATTGGCCAATTACAAGTTACCATAAGCATTATTTGTGAAAATTTATAAGCAGAATCAATTGGATGGTTTTCTTTTCTGGTTTTATAGCACGTGAGATCTTCTAAATTCCATGATCAAGAGGTTTCCTGTTAAGATAGATAATGGCAAATAAGGACTTGTTTTCTCTCTATAGCAGAAAAATTATCATGATTCTCTTGAGTATGGTATATGGTAGAATAAGAAGCCAGTTTATGGATCCTCTTTCTTTTAGTCTATATTGGATTTCTTTATGTGGAGTTCACTAATTATAGATACTTTTCTGCAGGCTTCTGTAGCCACTACAGACACAAGTTGTGAGTCTGTGCTTACCACTCCTACAAAGGTAAGTTTTGGTTTTCTTAACTTTGGAAATTGGAATCCTATTTCCGAAAACTTGTATGGCCCTCAATAAGTTTTGAATGGTGGGCGTTCAAACACCGCTATTGCTTATTATGTGGTAACCTGATATTTAGATCTGCCTCATTTCTGGAAAAATGCTTAGACAACGTGGATAAGACATCCATCATGGTCAGGTTTACAGAGGTTTTCCAGCCCAACCAGCACCCACGTGGGCTCTAGAGTCCCATGATTAGTGAGGATCTAGCATCTCATTTTTACATAAACCATCTTTTCATTTAACCATGTATAGTGATGCCTGAAAATCGGCCACTTCCATTCTTCTTTTTTTATGTGATTTTTGGTTACAATAAACGGCTTTGATTGACAGGTGTCTACCACATGTATGACATGTATAGGAGCAGATTAGGTGCCCCCCTCACCCAAAATGGCCCTTTCCATATGGCCCACCTTGATGTATTTATTTTACATACAGGCTGTCCATCTCTCAACTCCAGAAGGAGAGAACCTTGGCTGTTTGGGTAATATATTTTTTTAGTTTAAAAGAATGTTCAAAATGGAACTTTATACTTTGCACTTACATTGCATTGTGCATATTAAATTGCTAGCCTCTGTACTGGTTCCTCATAGCCTCTTTCTTGATTTTATTTTTTTGATGTCTCTCTTAATAAAAGTTGTTGTCATATATTAAAACAAATAAACATAAATAAATCCATGGTAATTTTTTTCTATCTAAGACGCTAATTCTATCTCTATGGTTCCTTTTCTGTTTATGTGCATCCTGTGTTTTGCTAGCTTTAATGTGTAGATGTGCATTCAAATTTTAATACTTTTTTTTTTTACACACGCACACAAACCTCACACACTCACGCTGGTGGAATTTCACCACCTATGGGTACTCGAACCCTTGACCGGGAGTTGAAACTCCTGAGAGTCTACCGCCCGGGCAGGAGTAAGGACCCAACATTCAAATTTTAATACTTGATTCTTATTCAGACAGAGATCTGATTCCTCCAAATTTGTATATGCACCATATAGGCTAGATGGGATGTACAAATATACAAAGGTTTGGTTGGTTCACCAAATGTAGCCAATCATTATGCAGAAGTACAGCTATACCAGGAGCAAACCTAGTAAGCAATTCATTCTAGATTAATAAACCCTCTATCTGTGGTGTAAACTATTTACATCCTCAAATGAAGAAATGTCAGGGTTATTTGTATTTTCATACATATGTACATAGGCATGCACATCTATTCCCAAGTCTGCATGCTTGTAGTGTGTAGTGAGTGGCATAGGCTACATAGTGTGTTGGGTAACTTTTAGATTTTTAATTACAATAATAGGAAAAATAGGGCAAATACTAAAAATAAAGATAAAAACAGCAGCAGAAATGATTTACTAGTGTTGCTCATGTCATTTCACTAAGGGGTGTTTGGTTTTCTAATTACAGCAAAAATGATTTCCTGTAGTTTTTTTTAAAAATGTTTCAAATATTTTAAAAATTTAGGTTTCGATTGAATTACTAGCATGCCAGGGCTCATCAAATACATACAATGAGATTTAGCGGCGCTTGTTGGAAATCACACGGCGCTTTTCCGCGGGAAAAAAGTGTCCAGAAATTATATTTCCCGGCGCTCGAAGACACTTTTAGCGGCGCTTATTCGCGTCGCTAGAACGCAAGTGTTTCGGCGCTTGGACATGCGCCGCTAAATCTTTACTAGCGCCGCTATAGCCTTTAGCGACATACTCATATTGCGGCGCTTGAATAGCGCCGGTAACACATTAGCAGTGCGTTTTGCTACTTTAGAGCCGCTTAAAAGTCTAACCTGTTGTAGTGTCTATGTTAAGCTTTGGGATCAATTTTGGTAGTTTCTGTTGGTGTGACACATCAAAGTTTTTAATTGGGCTGATCTCTTGTATTTCATGCAAATTATTTTCAAATGAAGTTCTTGGATCAGTTTTGGTGGTTTCCATTGGTTTGGTCGATCAAAGTCTTTTATTGGGC
This sequence comes from Magnolia kwangsiensis, assembly GCA_037074715.1. NCBI lineage: Eukaryota > Viridiplantae > Streptophyta > Magnoliopsida > Magnoliales > Magnoliaceae > Magnolia > Magnolia kwangsiensis. The sequence goes on from CM073581.1 coordinate 109,205,269, forward strand.
TGATCTTTTGTATGTATGTTTAAATAATTGTCAAATAATGGTTCTCCTTGGATTGAGTAGATATACGTATAAATTACAGTCTACCCATAGAGCTTGGGTGCTATGTAGATTTTAGTATAAAACTTTATGGCAAACACAAGCGGTTAAGATATTTCCATAAATGTGATGATTGGCATGTGCACGACTAGACGTGGATTATGTTCGACAGCCTGCAGCAGGAAGTTCCCATGCTCGAAAGTTAGGTGGGGCCCTCGTGATGTTTGCGAGAAATTCATTCATCCATCCATTTTTCTAGATAATTTTAGGACATGAGACAAAATGAGGCCAATCCGAAATTGAAGTGAGTGTCAAGAAACAATGGGATTTGAATGGCCAGCGTTGAAACATTATTAAGGCCACAAACGAGTTTTGTATCAGGCTAAGTTGGGTTTTTTTAAGGCTTGTCCCAAGTGCCGATGACCTTGGGAGCCGTTTGGAGATGACATGTAAACTTCAAAGTGAACCCCATCAAGGTTATAATCATAGGCATTTTTTTTATCTTTTTTCCTCTCGTGTGGCCCACTTGACTTTTGGATCCACCTTATTTTTAGTTTTACATCCTAAGAAAAGTGGCAAAATGAATAATCTAGGGCCCAACTGCGATAGGCATTTTTTAATCTTTTTTTACTTTTGGATCCACCTTATTTTTGGTTTTACATCCTAAGAAAAGTAGCAAAATGAATAGTCTAGGGCCCAACTGTTATGGGCTGGCGCAAGCGATCTACATCCGTATGCATCGACAAGAAAAGCCTTAATATTTTAGCGGAGTGTGATTGATATAAGCGGGCAATTATAAATTACACATGTAGCATATAACTAGTTAAAACAAACTGTCACCAAATTATAACCAGTCTGCCTATATCACAAATCAAAAATTAAGTTTTTTAAAAATTTTATTTTACCATCAAATTGATGATGTTTAGGGCCCGTTTAGATTGTAAGTTGCTTAAGATAAGTTGCTCATGTCACAAGTAGCTTATCCTAGTTTTACTTTTTAAGAAGATAAGTATGTTTGTTGAACAACATACGTAACTGTTTCTCATTTCCTTCGTCTCTCCTATTCCTTGCTTTAAAAACTTACGAAAAGTAAAAAAGCTAAAAAAATACATTGAGGTGATTGTTGGGGATTGGGCCGCGGAATTACATAGAGATGGATCTATGATAATAATCCAAGAGCACCAAGCAAATACAAGGGAACGCAAAAAATTAACGTGAAAAATCCTTTCGGAAAAAACTATGGCACAAAACGATAAAAATTCACTATGAAAGCATAAATTACAAAGAAAAAAATCTTATCGATTCGAACAACCTCAATCTCACATTTGTTACAGCCTTTGAAACCTTAAAACCCCTTATAGAAATCCTTTGGAATACTTTAGAAAGCATTAAGATACCTTAGAATGACCCTAGGGACTCTTATTTATAGTTGATGAATTTTCACTTACGTATCTCCCTAGAAACCACTTCAAATTTACGCAGTCCGCGCATGTAAGCCCCATATTTCAGACCGTACTATTCCGTAGGATTTTCGCGATCTTTTGGGTCGAATTCCGGCAACATTTGACCCTTAACTGATATTTTCGCATGACCCTGATTCACACGCCGTCAACTCGAGTCGACTCAACCCAAGACTTGTACCATAGCGACCGCGCCGTCACCGTGGTTCCGATGCCGTGACTCGCGCGCAGAGGCGATACCCTGGTCAAGAGATGTGGGCCAGCGTTCGGTGCGAGGAAAACGTCATGCGTACGAATTTCGAGAGAATCTCTACAACTTGTCACATCTATCAATCAATCTCATTATGTCAAGTACGTGTTAAGTACACATCACCTTTCACTCATTCCTAAGCAATCACAAAAGTCAAAAAGTTCTTACAAAGCTCATACTTTTCTTACACATTCTACCACAAAAGTCAAAGAGGTTCTTACACCCATCACTCACCACATCAACACATCCATAACCCATCACTCATCTCTCTTTACAACTCTCTCTCTCATTCTCATTTCTCAAAACTCACTATCCCAAGCAAGAGAGAGCATCACACGTCCAAGCCTATCCCCATATCTTCCAAGCTATAAGTGTGGCCTACCTTCCCTACCTCTTCATCTCCCATCTCAACCATCCAAACCTCACCTCCTCCGTTGGAATCGAAGCTAAGGAGCTAAGGAAGCCAAGAGAGCAAGAAGATCTAACGGTGGGTGCTTCTATAGGCTAATTTTTTTTATGTTTTCATGATGGGCCAAGTGAGGCATATCGATCAATGGTTTTGATCTTACTTGAGACCTTAAGATGTGGCCGATGACCCACTTTGATCATCATGATCATTCCATGATGGAACTAATCTCCATGGACCCCATCATGATGTTTATTTCCTTGCATTAAAAAAGTCATCTAGACCGTTTATATTGGTGGGGAAAGGATCTTCACCGTTGATTTTCAATTTCGATGGAACCACATGTATTGGGACCCACTTGATGTATGATTGATTGCAAGGAAGGGCACATAGTGTTGGGGTCCCTCCATCACTCGTGTCCCACTCTTTTCCTCTCTCTCTATCTCTTTTTCATTTTCTTTTCATGTGATGATAATGTGGTTGTGTGGCTCGTTCGGATGGACCCCACCATGAAGTATGTATTTTATCCAAGCAATCTATAAGTGGGGCCCACCTTATATGTGTTGTAACCACACCATCAATCATTTGGTGGCCCACCTGAGCAGGGCCCACCTCAATGCATATTTTATGCCCAACCGTCCAGCATCTAGGATGCTAGACGTGAACTAGAAAAAACACAAATATTAGCTTGTTTCCAAGCTTGTGGGGTGACCCACTCATATAGGCCCCACCTTGATGTATATATTCAATCCATACTGTCCACCTCATTCCCTGGATCATTTTAGGCTTTGAGCCAAATAATGAGGCTGATCTGAGCATCTGATGGGCCATAGCATAGGAAACTTCGGTGGTTACCGTTGAAAAATCGCATGATGTTTCTATACACTCAAAAATCTCGAACTTCGAACTCATTTCACCTGTTATGAGCCGTAGAATCCCATGGTTGGGATGAATTTTCTGAATGTGGGTCCTACCCGTGAAAAACCACAGGGAAACTAGTTTTTTTTTAAAAAAAAAACAAGGAAGAGGTTGCTGTAGCAGGCGCTGTTGCTATCAGCACCGTGGACGGGAGGGCGGACGGGCAGACCCACGGCCCAGCCGTGGGTCCCCTATGTTGTATGTTTGATATCCACACCGTCCATTAGGTAGGCCACCCCCTGAGGTGAGCCCCTTCGAAAAATGGTCCCATCTGATGCTTAGGTAGCCCACATCACAGGAAATAGTGGATTGAACATATACCATTGAGACTCTTTTTGGGTCACAGAGGTTTTTGAATCAATGTGAAATTTGTTTTTTACTCTTCATCCGGGTCTGTGTGACCACATCAACAGGTTGGACGGCAAATGAACATTTCGGTGGGCCCCATGTGGGGCTACATCTGATGTGTGTGCGGTCCAGGGCCTGGATGATCATAAAATTATATATATATATATATATATATATATATATATATATATATATATATATATGGTATATAGCACCGTCTAGGCCATCCAAGGCCTGGACATGGTTATATTATATTATATTATATATAGTATATATTATATTATATATATTATACATTATATTATGTACAATACACACGATGGTAGGCCTTCATGTGGACCCCCCACCATGATGCATGGGTTGCATCTAAGTCCATCCATCCATTTTAAAAGCTCGTTCTATAGTATGAGTTAAAGAATGAGCCAGATCCATAGTCCAAGTGGACCCCACCTTGGCATGTTATGAGGCTCATCTCTAAATGTATCTGTGGTAGTCCATTGGGGCCCACTTCGATGTGGATGTAAGGCTCATGTTATGAGGCCATTCAATGTATTTTTGGCCTATGGTTGAGGCCCACTTTGATATACGTGTAAGGCCCATGGGTTGAGGCCCATTTGATGTATTAGGGGTCCACGGGTTAAGGCCCATTGAGATGTATTAGGGCCTATGGGTTGAGGCCCATTTAATGTACATATGGGGCCCGATGGGTGTGGCCCATTTGATACACATAAGGCCCATGTGATTAGACACATTTGAAGTATTCAAGACCCAAGGGGTTATGGCCCATTGCAATGTACAAAAGGCCCATTGTTGCGGCCCACTTGACGAAGTAAGGCCCATTGATGTGGCCTACTTAACGAAATAAGGCCCATGTGATGCGGCCCATTTGATGTAATTAAGGCCCAATGAGATACATATACAAGGTCCAATGTAATGTGTGATTCCCCATGGCTTGTGTAATGATATTTATGGTGGATCGTGCCTTGCGAGCAATGTTGGTTTGACGTCTACATTGTAAGAATAATGTTGGTTAAATGTCCGCATTATAACTTTCCCTAGGGCCGTTGATAGACCCGTACTTGTTGTGTGTAGGTCGTTTAGGTCCATCCGCATTGTAAGGATAGTTTATTACTTTATAACATGCTTAGTATAATTTCATGACTCATGCCCATACACATCATATGTATGCTTAATATGAGGGATGTTTGATCATAGCATATGCATTCAGGCAAATTATTTAGGGGCTCTCGAATAGGCGGTGTTACCCCACATGAGCGCACGATACGCACAGGATTGCTGCATGACTGGACAGTGTGATTCATGTATTTCGCATTGTGTGACGTAGTTACTATACACCCTAGCGACATCGGGGTCGTAGCCTCTACAGGCGTATCGTGGTTGGCAGGATTGGATACCGAAAATTTTATGTTACATGGAGTGCTATAGATATCCCTGGGTGAAAGTTCCTAAACCCTTATGGTACCAAGAGGTTGTTCCAAGTCTAGACCGAGTGGGTGTACGAGTGTTAAGTGCCGATTACTAGGAGGCAGCGCTTTCAACTGTGTCGTGGTCTGTTGGAAGGGGGTGCGGCCTTACCCGTCTGAGTGGAGGGGGAAGAGTTAGGCTGAGTTTAACCAGCTCAAGGAATGGGTCCGCTATCGACGAGTCGAACCTGATATTGACAGACGAATAGTGAGGTCTCTTCCACTTGCCTTATTGCGCGATGGGGCGACGATCTGGTTTAGAGTATACTAGACCCCGATGATATCCCAAATTTAAGCTGTATTGATATATGGACTTAGATAAGGACTTATATGCTTGATTTGCACCTCGCATCGCATGACTTTGGTACGGTCGACATTATTCATGTCTTGGATTGCATGGCCTTGGTACAACCAATAGTATTCACGGATCCATCAGTATATTTCGCATTACTCTAATATCGTATGATCATATTACTACCTTGTGCACACACTTTCATCACCCTTTAAGCTTTCCATAAGCTTATACACGACCGTTGCGTGTAGGTGACATTGGGACACAACAGCGCTGAGGCAGGAGCGCTTTGCAGATCATCTTGAAACTTTTGTTCATCATCATTGTATTTTTCTTTATGCTCATTGTACTTGTAAAGTTTTTTATCATAGTAGAAATGTAATGGAGTTTTTTTTTGTTGTTATTTGTGAGTTATGCCTTTGGTTATATTTATCACGATTTAAACTAATCTTGAAAATCTTACTCGTAGCATTGCAGGATCAGAACCTGGTGAATGAGAGTTAGGAGCCAAGAATGGGGTTCTACGGAGGCTGTTGGCGCCAGATTCAGTAATCGAAAATTTTGTGAGCCTGGTTTCCGAGTTTGGGATGTGATAGCGCACAATCTACGTAACTCTTGACTAGTCGAGTCAAAGTTTCGACTGTTCGAAGGACCTTTTGACTAGTTGAGCCTATCCTTCAACTGGTCGAATATCTCGAAGATTCCAAATACATTGTTACTGAACTTCGAGCTAAACTTTCTCAAGGCTAATCAAAGATCTTTAAATTTAAGACATCTTTTTAACAAAAATAATTAAATACTTTTAAGTAAAAAAGTTATTTATAACTAATTTTAAACCAAACTTATTTAAAATACTTCACTTATCTATTGTTGTAAGTAAAAGAAGTAACTTATTTGGTGGTACCAAATGGTACGTTGGGGGCATTTGGATGGCAAGTTACTTGATATATGTTACTTATATATTAAGTTGGCTTATCTTAATTTATTTACTTATTAAATCGAAGGGATTAAGTAACTTTAAATAAAAAATTACTTACAATTAACCATAAACCAAACTTACTTATCCCAAATAAATTATCTATCTTCTATTGTAAGTAGAAAAAGTAACTTACTAGGTCATATATAAAAATATCTTGTGATATGACTTTATGCATCCGGATTCACATGCCAAGATAAGTTTTATTTGAGTTACTGTGGATTTCTACTACAAAATTCTCGAGGAGTCTTGATTTGACCAAATAATGCTTATCTGCTTTGGAGGAATAAAATTATAAAGAGACTCCTTTGATATTCTTTTGCTTAAAAAAGTACCGAAGTTTAAGATTTCCTCCGACAGCCTGATCTATGTATGACAAATAACAAGTGAAACGTATGCACCACGACACCGTGATAAGACTAACAAACATCAGGTCAACCAGATTAGTATCACAGACCACATGTGCCCATAACTTACTATTATGTGACTGATTCGGTACTGGCCCAAGCTTTTTGGCCCCACCATGATGCATGTATTCTATCCACAAGGTACATTCATGTTGCAGTCACATTTTATTTTAAGGAATAAAAAATGAGACAAATCCAAAGCACGAGTGTAACACACCACAAGAAGTCGTGGGATAGTGATTCCACCATTGAAACTTTCTTAAGGCCCACTGAGATGTTCATTTTCCATCCACTATGTTCGTGAAGTCACATAAATCTGGATGAAGGGAAAACATAAAAACCAGATTGATACAAAACTTCAATGGCTCACAAAAAGTTTTCAACTGTAGGCAATCAATTCCCAACTTTTTCCTTGGTGTGGTCCACTTGAGCTTTGTATTTGACTTAATTTTAATTTCATGCCATAATATGAGCTCTTAATAGAATAGACGGCGTGGATAACATATATGAATCAAGATGGGCCCATAGATCTACCGACGGTCACTAGGAAAATGAGTTCCTCTTTCTCCAATTTGGCGCTAAAAAAAGGTAAAGGGAGCAGTAAAAAGCACTGTCGGGGAATACCGCTAGTGGGGGTACAATTAATCTTCAACTAGAATTTTGCGTGAAAATCAAGGGCCAAATTTTATGGATACTTTTTTAAGTATAGGCAGATGTAGTTTTTTCATTCGCCCATAAAAAAATTTAATTATCAAATTATACTATTATTTATACGGATGAATCTAAAAAGACAGATACTCATATCTTTTTCAACTACTTTATTCTATTAAAATGAGATATTTTATCAAAAAATCAGCCTTCGTACCTTAAAAATTTAAATTGATGAAATACTTTATTCTCCAGCGCTATTTGTAACGTGATGTTGTATAAATCCGTGTGCTCCGAAGTTAGATGGGACCCATTGTGATGTTTATTAAATATCTATCTCATTCATCCCTTTTTCCAGCTATTTTATGACAGGTGATCAAAAAAGGAACCGGATGCAAAACTCCAGTGGGCCAAACAAATGAAAATAGTGGAGATTGGATAGACACACTTAAAGAAATTTTAGAGCCACATGAGTTTTGAATCAAGCTAATATTTTTATATTTTCAATTCATCCTAATACGAATGGCCTTATAAAAGTTTTGGATTTTATATAAACGATAAAGTGGAGCTCGGGAAGCTTTCAACGGCAGGGTTTATTTTCTTACCTTTTCCTATCGGGTGGCCCACGTGAGTTTTAGATATACATCATTTTTTATATTATTTTCTTAAACGAGCTGGAAAAAATGGAGGGATAGGGTTAGTTTATACAAACATCACAGTGGGCCCCACGTAGCTTGGGCTTCCGGCAATATCCCATCCTAACAGTCTCTGCCAGTTTTGCATAGCCTCTGTACGCACTGCGTACTTGTTTGCTGTGAAAGCCTTTCACGCGAAGTTACTGCGCTCGGATGCAATGTCTATCATCTACATATCATTTTAGGATATTTAAAAAATAAAAAATGAAAAATTATCGAAAGCTCAATTAGGCTGTACAAAATGAAACAGTGGCGAAAAGGAATTTCTACGGTTGCAACTTTTTTTGTGCTCCAGCTAAATATTTATATACCATCCCAATCATTTATAAAGTCATTAGCTTAATATTTATATGCCATTCAAACCATTTATAAAGTCATTTTTATTGGGATGAAGCGAAACAAATAAAAAACTTAGATCCATACAAAACCTTTTTGGCTATATAAATATTGAAACGCTGCTCACTAAATTCCTACTGTTTTCTCTCGTGTGGACCATATTAATTTTAGATCCACCTTATTTTTTGTCACATGCCCAAGAACGAGTTCGAAAAACGGATGGACGGCTTAGATTTCTAATAAACATTACAGTGGCCTCACCTACAATCCTTGCGGGAAGCCTCTGGCAGGAAATCTGCGAGAAAGGACGCGGATTGCGTCATACACCCGCCCGTCACTACCCCCGAACCAGCGGTTCTGTGGGAGGGCCCACTGTTATCTATTGGTTCATCCCCGCCGTCCATCCCTACTCGAGGATCAGTTTAAGGTCATCCCTCCTCGAGGATCAATTTAAGGTCTGTGCACAAAAATGAGGTAGATACAACGCTAAAGTGGACCATACCAAATACTAAGGCAGGGTTGCATTCAATGCACAAAACATTAAATGTTATTTGCATTAAATGCAAGAATCATCCGTGGTGTGGTCCACTTAAGTGTTGGATCTGCCTAATTTTGGTAAGTGTGCCTTAAAATGATTAGATAAAAGAGATTGACAGCGTGGATAAACCGATAGCTGAGAGTGGGCCAGAACTGCCCGTTCGTGGATAAAGACGGGCAGGGTAGGACGCAATCCGCGTCCACCGAGAAAACTCTGTATACCCAAATGTAACGTATGTGTCGTATCCACCACGTCCATCCGTTTTTCGGCTCATTTTAGGCAGTGATTCCATCCATGATTAAAGTATATTCCTAACTCTAGTGTACCACACTACACGGAACGGTTGGGAGAGGAGGCGGTTTGGATAATGACAAGGTTAGTAGTCAAATTGCTACTAAAGTGATGCATGTGGACGTGGTGATACTGACAATGTTAGTAGTCGAATTGTCACTAACTACGTGGGCTCAACATGATGCATGTGTTGTACTTATACTGTCCAACTATTTTTAGAGATGTTTTAAAAAATTACAAAAACAGAATGAGATAGATTTAAAGTTCAAATGCAACCCACCCTGGAAAAGAGTGATGACAGTGATACCTATCGTTCAAAACTTCCTTAAGGCCATAGTAGTGATGAAGCTTAAGATGGATAAAAAAATACATTAGTGTAGGTTCTATAAATGTTTCAACTGTGGGTGTGATGGCTATTTCTCATTCCCTGTGTAATGCCATGAAATGATCTCAACAGGTCGTTGGACGGTATGAAGCAACCCATGCCAGCTTGGTGACGTAACTTCAATAGCAACTTGGCTACCGACCTTGTCAGTATACAATCCGCCCCGTTGGATAATGACGTCCACCGTTGAAACATCCTACGGCCGACAGTGACGTTTGTTTGTTATCCAACCTATTCGTAGGTTCAAACGGAACGTTTGTTTGTCATCCAACGTATTCGTAGAGTAAAAAAACAAATATCATCTCCTTCCAAAACTTCCGCGGCCGGGAAAATGTTTTCAACGGTAGGAATTCAATTCCAGCTGTTTCTTATGGTGTAGTGCACTTAAAATTTTGATATGCTTCAATTTTGGGATCATGGCCTCAAATGAGCTGTTAAAGTGGATGGACGGCGTGGATAAGTCACAGACATGATAATAGGCCCACAGAGTTTACTCCGTACGCAATCCGCTCTCCAATTTCCGAGTGCCTGCGTATCAACCGTCAGATATAAATACCCTCCCTCGATTCTACATGCTTGCTTGAAGAAACCTTCCCAGAACGCTTACTTGAAGAAACCTTCTTTGCAGTTGCCGCAGCTCGTCGATCGCCATGAACCTAGCCGCACTGCGACTCGACTCAAACCCTCTCCCATTTTCTCACTCGGCCTTCAATAATGGCGGGAAATCCAGAAGCAGTGTGGCCCCAAACCTCTTCTGCCCTTCTAGAAGCTTCCTCAGGGGGCCGCAATGCTTAGTGGCTTCTTCTCCCTCAGCGGCCGTGCCGAAAGAGGCCGGGGGCGGGCCTGACCGGATCGATTCGCTGAGTCAGGTGTCGGGCGTGCTTGGATGCCAGTGGGGCGACGAAGGGAAGGGGAAGCTTGTCGATATCTTGGCCAAGCATTTCGATGTCGTCGCTCGCTGTCAGGTTTATACATATTTTTCGCCTCTTTGTTTTATTTATTTATTTTTAATTTCTTGGTTTTAGTCGATGGATTAGGGTTTTCAGATTTTTAATTTCAATACATTATTATTATTATTATTATTCTAGTTTGTTTGATAAAATTCAGTTGAGAATTACGGAGGGTTATATGATCATTGCATGAACGGGTGCTAGAGTGACGATGAATGTGGGGCAAGGTATTCGGTAGTGGTAATGGTGGCCACCACCATTGCCTTTACGATACGGGTCTTAATGGCTGTTATAGTCTCTTTTTTTATTGAAAGAAAAACCCGGCTGTTATAGTCTCTTTTTTTATTGAAAGAAAAACCCGTATTTGCCTCGTAACGTTGATTCCCTCCCCCCGACCCCCCCCCCCCCCCAAAAAAAAAAAAAAAAAAAAAAAAAAACTAAACTGTATTTGGCCCGTAACAAGCCATTAAGGGGCTGTTGTTACCTTTACAGGAGGTGTAACGGGCTGTTAACAACAGTTACAAGTCAATTTTTACATAAAGACTGTTATGGCCATTACGACCCTGTTGCGTGTAACGGTTGCCACTGTTACCTTTATATAACAGCCTTTATGGCACACCATGATGTGGGGTCCACTATTAAGACCTTTCTCCTGATGGGATCAGCTTGGATGGGCCATGCCCCAAAAATCTTCCAAGTTGGGCGGTTCCGAGCCCTTGGATCAGTGTGGTTCAAATAGTTAACTAAGAAAGAAATACATCAATGCTCCACATTCATTGTAAAGTGGCCATAGAATTAGATGGCTATGATATTTTATTATGAGATAGTTTTGGAGCATGATCCATCTTTTTGGGTCCCAATTATATTCATGGCCCAAAATACCAAGATTGGAAGTTCCCAGTCTCCAACATTGGGACCTTTTCCAGTTGGATGTGGACAGCTGTTGTATTTCTAGTTGTAACTATCTATAGAGCTGCCTTCTTTGCTGATCCTCCAGAAGCTCCCCATCCCCCCCCCTTCTCTCTCTCCATCATCCAACTCCTTCCTTCTCCCAATCAACCCTCTTCCCCATCCTCTGCTCAACCCATCTTTACATCTTTATCTTTGTACATACCACCCATTCCTCTTGCCTTAGCTTTTGTGCCAGCTTCCCCATATTCCATTGCTTCTACCTGTTTGTAGGAGATGTCAGGCTTGGAGCTGTTTTCAGATGCTCTCAACGTGACCTTGCTTCAGAGAGTGATAATCAAAACTGAGCCGGTGCTTGTTAACCATCCGTCTTCACTCTCTGAAATGTTGACCAGTGGGGATCAAAATTTAGTAGCTATCATCAGAGGTAAACCCTGGATCAAGGAAGCAATGGGGCATGTGGGTAGGCAATTGGGAATGATATTCAGGGATAGAGACGAAGATTATGTGGCTTTGTTTCGTCTTGTGGTGGAGAGAGGCCGTCTTTTTGAACCTGCGAAGTCTCGCTTTAAGCCATTGAAGGAATCCAAATGTGAGCAGAGAGCTCTCCAACCTCCTCCCTTCTTCATTTTCCGACAACGAATCCTCTGCAAGGATTGCCAAAAGGGGTTGCCGACGAAGATTAGTCTCCAAATGAAACTTTTTTCATGGAAGGTCAGAGGCTTGGGGTGCCCCCATAAACATGGGATTGTAAGAGATGTTTGCAGAAGATCTAAAGCCAGTCTATTTCTTATTTAGGAATCCACGCTTTAGGGTTTTTATTCGAAGTTGGCTAACTCCATTTGGGATCACAGTAGTGCCAAGTGGGTGGCTCTCGACGCTCAGGGTTCTTCTAGGGGTATTATAATCTTATGAGATTCCAAAATCTAGGTCGAGGAAGATAAAGCAATATGTCTTTGTTTTTTTTTTTTTTTTTTTTTTTTTCTGTCTCGGTCCTTCTCACAGAAGTGATCTTTGGTTTCAAATGGGGTTATCTCTGGTGTCTATGGCCCAAATTTTCCTAATATGAGGTATCTGTTTTGGTAAGAGTTGTTAGCAAACCTCCTCAGGTGGGATGCTCCATGGTGCTTAGGAGGTGATTTCAAAGTGGTTCGTTTCCCCCATGAAAAGCTCAATTATGATCACATCTCCAACAATATGAGGGGCTTCTTGGATTGGATTCTTAGCCACAATTTGATCAACATCCTCTCGCAGATTGTTGTTTCACGTGGACTAATGGCAGGGATCCTCTTGTGATGTAAAGGCTCAATTGATTTCTTGTCTCTTCTTCGTGGGTGTTGTGCTACTCGTTGGTTGTTCAACATTGACTCCTTCGTTCAATCTCGGATCATAGCCCTATGTTGCTCGAGTTTGATCCGAAAAATTGGGGGCCCAAGCCCTTTTGCTTTGAGCTGGCATGGGTGGAAGTGGAAGGATTTTGGGATTTAGTGATGCAACGCCCCCTCCCCCTAGTATTTGGCTTTGCGGAAATTGAAATTGCTGAAGGATAAGCTAAAAGTCTAGAACCACAAGGTTTTTTGTCTTAGAGAGCAAGAGACCAACAACATCCTATATAACATTCAGGTTCTGGACCTCATGGAAGAAAGTTCTCAGCTCTTGAAATCACAAAAATTAGTGAGGGATCGTCTTCTCTCGGATTGTAGCAATTGTATTAAGGAAGAAGAAATTAAATGGTGCCAATGATATAGGGCCATTGGCTCAAGGAGGGGGACAACAATACCAAAATTTTTCATGGGGTTGCTAGTGCGAGGGCTTGTTCAAATAGAATTGGTTCCTTCTTGGTGAATGGCTCGAAAACAAAAGATAAGGCTGTGATCTTTGACTCTTTCGTCTCCTATTTTACTAACCTTTTATCCTGAGGTAAAATGGTTTGTCCCATCTTGACAGTCTTCATTTTACTCATTCTCAGTTGAAAACGTTGAGATGCTGGAAAAGCTGTGCTCGGAAGATGAGATAAGGTCGATAGTTTTGTCCCTTGAAAGGGACAAGGCCTTGGGGCTAGGTGGTTTCCCAATCACGTTCTTCCATAGCTTTTGGGAAGTGATTAAAGGGGACCTCACTGCTTTTGTATCCAATTTCGTCTCCTCGAGGTATATCCTCTCTGAATTGGGCCACGATTTTATAGCTCTTATCCCCAAGGCCAAAGGTGCTGAACTTGAAAGACTTAAGACCTATAAGCGTTAACGCAAGCTCGTACAAAATTGTCACAGAAATCTTAGCTCAAAGATTCAGAACTATCCTTTAAAAAGTCATCTCCCCCTCTCAAAGCTCCTTCATTGCTGGTAGGCAAATTCTTGATTGTGCATTGGTAGCCCATGAGTGCATTGAATCGTGCCATCGGTCAAGCTTGAAGGGTGTAGTCTGTAAGCTGGACCTTGAGAAGGCATATGACCACGTCAATTGGAAGTTCCTTGACTACATGTTGATAAGAATTGGCCGTGGAGGCAAGTGGAGAACATGGATTCAGTCTTGTTTTTGTTCTCGCTTTTCAGTCCTCAATGGTTCCTCCTTTGGCTACTTTGCAGCCTCCAGCGGCCTTTAACAAGGCGACCCAATATCCCATTTCCCTTTCCTGGCAAAGGCTCTTAGTCGAATGCTGCCAAGGGTCGAGATGTGGGGTTGTTTCAAGGCTTTAAAGTGGAGAGCATATCTCCTCGAGTTTCTTACCTCCACTTCGCAAAGACGAAAGACTTTATGGTCGACAATCTTCGAAAAATTACCCCGTGCTTTGAAGTCATGTTTGGACTTAAGATTAATATATCCAAATGCGAGGTATTGGGGGTTCATCTCTCAAAGGCCGAGGTGTTGGGGTTGGCCTCTATGTTTGGATGCCGAGCTGGTTCATTCCCCTCTTACTTTGGTCTTTCGCTGTGCATAGGCAAGCCTCTAAAACACCTCTGGGACAAGGTTATTGAAACGATTGAGCAGAAGTTATCTCCTTGGAAAGGTAGGGAGCTCTCTCTTGGAGGTAGATTGACACTTCTAAAAGCAGTCCTTTCCAATCTTCCGCTTTTTTTTTTTCTACTTATTCAAGTGTGTCTAAATCAGTGATTTTGGGGATGGAGAAAATGAGAAGGGATTTTCTTTGGAATGGTGCTGCTTTAAAGGGTAAATTTCATTTGCTTGACTAGAATGAAGTGTGCAAACCGTATAAAGAAGGGGGAGCTGGTATCAGGCGCTTGAAGGATGTGAACAAAGCCCTTAGGGGAAGTGGATTTGGAGATTCAGGACCGTGATAAACAATTTTTGGTATTCCATTATCGTTGGCAAATATGACACCTCCGTTTGGTTGGAAATCAAAGCGCTCCTCTTTATAAAGCATCCGCTCTTTGGAAAGCGGTGATGTAGCTAGAGCAGGAGGTTTGGGCTGGAATTGGTTTTTCTTTAGGGAATGGATCCACAATTCGGTTTTGGAACGGCCCTTGGCTCGGGGACAGCCTGCCACATGCTAATTTTCCAAGCTTTGCAAGCCTTGGCTCTTTGGATGCTATCTTGGTGGCAAATTGCTTCTCCGGATCTGATGGTGTTTGGATCCCTCCTTGCAGGGGAGCTTTAAATGATTTGGAGTTTCAAGATTTTTGCCAACTTGTTTCTTGTCTTCAAGAGGTTGTGCTGGTTCCCGGAGAATCTAATTCTCTTCGTTGGATGAGAGACAGATCTGGCTCCTTCTCGGTTAAATCCCTGTATGACTCTATTCGGCGAAGAAGCCCTGATACGGTTACAACTCATAGTGGTTTGGTGTGGGCATATGGAGCCCCTCCAAAGATATTTTTGCATGGTTAGCAAGTTGGGATCATGTTCTCATTGTTGGCAACCTTCGCAAAAGTGGGATGGTAATCCCAAATGTTTGTATCCTTTGCTTTGGAGATGCAGAATATGTCAACCATCTTCTTCTCCGCTGCCCCTTCACCACGGAGTTTCCGGCTTCACTGGTCCGTGACAAGCTCTATGGAAGGCCCTTTTTGTTTTTATTTATTTAATAGAATAGAGATGATTTTATTAAGCAAAACCTGCAAGCAAAAAGTCAGCAGGAAAAGAATACGAAAAGGCAACAATGCCCCAAAAAGCTAAAAACAGCAACCAAGAAACAAACTATAAGTGCTTAGCCACTTTTAGCATGGAAGCCCATTCGGAAGTCATAGCCGCTGCCTTTGCCATTGCTGCCTCGGCTGAACATGCCGAGTTGTGGAAACGTCTATTTCTATCAGTCCATGTCGCCACCAAATGGCTAGAAGAGCTAATTGCCAAATAGCTTTGTTCTTACTTCTCGAGCTTCCCCCATGCCAGGCCTAAAGAAGATCCCTGACGGTACCTAGCATGGTCCATTGCATGTTGAAGGATGAGAGGAAGTGAGACCATACATTGGATGTGAAGGGACAATGAATGAAGAGATAGTCGATTGTCTTCGCCGCTTGCTTGCAAATGGAACACATGTTTTGAATAATTATAGAGCGCTTTTACAAATTGTCGATTGTCAAAACTTTCTTCATACCCACCAGCCAAACAAAGGCCTTAACCTTAGGAGTGCTATAGGACTAGAAGTAGAAGCATGATTTCCCTCGGATCCCTCTTCCTTTGGTCGAATCATATTGAGCTGTGACCTTTCCATACCATCTTGTTGCTTCCGCTAGGGGGTAGAGTTGGGCGAAGCCGACTGAGGAGGGAGAGCAGCTCGTCCTCAACCTCTGTCAAATTCCTTATACACGGAGGATTCCAAAACACTTCTAAACCATTAGAGGAAAAACAATCAACAACTTTGATGTCTTTGGAAGTTGCGAACCTATTAAGATTAGGAAAGAGTTGGGAATGGGATAGGCGCGAGTCACCACACCCAATGTTGTCAAATCGTATGCGCATATGCGATCGGAAAAATTCAAAAAAATATAAGAAACTAATGAGAACTTTTCTAAGTCAATAGATAACTAATTTTACATATTTAAAATATATTTGAGTGAGATAAAATCAATTAAACATCAAGTCATCCTCATTTAACAATATTGTTACTAAGAAATAACAAAAAAATCAACAAACTATTTATTTATTATTGTAGAAAATCAACAAGCTATCTTCCTTGAAACTTGGAAGTGCTTGAATCTTGATCTTCCAACTTCCAAGAGAGAGGAGAGGGAATGTAGGAGAGAGAGAGATTAAGATCACTTGGAAGTAGGAAATACAAGAGAGAGAGAGAGAGAGAGAGAGAGAGAGAGAGAGAGAGATTAACACCACTTGTAAGTAAGAAATGTAGACAAAAATAGAGTAAGAGAGTTTTGGAGTGAGAATATTGCAAATGGAGGAGATTTGGAAGCCTTTTTATATGCAAAATGTTTTTTTTTTTTTTTTTTTGTAGAAAAATAAAAAAAATTCAATGTGCTATGGTCAATATGTGATCACATATACTGTATGCGATTGCATATGCTGTATGCGACCGCATACATCGCATATGCGATCGCATATTTTTGCATATACCACATATGCGACTACATATGTGCCATGATCTCATATGCCATGATCGCATATGTGATTTGCATATGGATATGCGCATATGCGATCGCATATGACAACAATGACCACACCACACATCTTTCCAAAATCTAACTCTAGAATTGTCGCCTATAGAAAATGATAGTCCTTTCTTAAATTCCATCTTCATAGCCACAATTTCCTTCCATATATTAGATGCCCTGTGGACAAGGTGTTCGGTATTGGTATCAGTGGGCGTAAAGGTGCCCACTGTTACCTATATGGATATGGCTCGTAAAGGGCGATAAGGGGGCGTAATGGTGCAATTTTTATTTTTTATTTTTTTGCCAAAAAAATATGAAAAAATATAGATTAAATCTGGAATATTTTAAGTATTCCAAATATGCATTCATTTATAATTTGGAACATGTTTATGGTAGTGTAACGGTCCACTCTTTGGTGAGAATGCTATATTGGGTTGTCTGATGGATTTATGAACCTGACAACCTAGAATTAACTGCAAAGCTTTTATATTTAGTTTTCTAACTATATATATATATATATATATATATATATATATATATATATATATATATATATATATACTACAATGAATGTAATACCAAAACATCTTATATTTTCAAGTTTTCCTTCTATTTATTATGCTAGTGCATTGTATACTTCATGACTCACGTACATTTCATTTCAATATATAGAGTTTAGGGACTTTTGTATCCTATTATGTAATTCAAATACCTAACAATTTGATATCATTTTCCCCTATAGATCTTTAAAAAAATTAAAATTAAAATGAGGTAGATAGTGTTGTCGATTCAGGGCTGATTTGGGGACCATTTGATGCCCCGAACTAGCCTCGAATTAATGCAATCTATTGGCACTTATCCCACTAATGGATTGGTGGACATTTATTGGACAGTGAAAATGAAAAATATCAAATGGTCCTATTTTAAAAAACAAGTGTCTGCAAACTAACGGTGAAAATTGTAGGAGTTATTTAATTTTGGGATTGTGACTTAGCAACAATGGTCCCAAAATTTAATTGGTTAATTTTGAGTTGATATATACCTCATGTATAAATTTTTAGGGCCATGTGGAGTTCACTGGATTATGTATTATATATATATGTCATCCATCTGTTTTGTCCACTCATATATGGGTATTGGAAAAAAATGAGGTAAATCTAGATCTCAGGTGGATCACTAGTGGGTCAGGTGGGCCACCTCGATGTATTTGTATATCTATGCCGTCAATTCGTTTTGCCAACTCATTTTAAGGCATGGTCCAAAAATTCAGGTAGATCTAAATCTTCGGTGGACCACTAGTGAGTATGCCTTTAAAAGTGGGGCCCACCTCAATGCATTTTTTGTATATCCATGTGGTCCATCCTTTTTGCCTAGTTATTTCAGGGCATGGACTAAAAAATGAGATTGATCCAAATCTTAGGTGGATCACAAAATAATGATTTAATTCCCACCATTAAAAATTTCTTAACACATTTTATTTTGGGAACAAGCTGTTATTTGTGTTCTCCCCTCTTCAAAGTGAAGGTCCATGTGACCACATCAACAGGTTGGATGGAAAATAAACATTATAATGGGCCCTATGAAGATTTTAATGGTGGGCATTCAATCCCAATTGCGTGATCCAATTGAGATTTTGATCCCTTCATTTCAAGGATCATGCCTTAAAATGAATCAGAAAAATTATGGATGGCATGGATTTACTATACATAAATCAAGGTGGGCCCCACCCCACATAATAAAATAGTGCGTGTGCACTATGCAGCGTACACTGTAGAGTATAAAAAAAAGAAGGAAAACTGCCAGTCCATTCATTTTTTCTGGAAAAAGAAAAGAAGTGGGAGGGAAATGAAAAGAAAAGAGGGAAAGAAGAGAGAGGGGACCGAAACGAGAGATAGAGAGAGAGAGGAGAAGGGCAGCAACTGCTGCTGCCGCAGCCACAGCAGCGCCACAGCCTAATAATAATAAGAAGAAGAAAAGTAAAAAAAAAAAAGGTTTTTTTTTTTTTTTTTCATTTTTCTTTAAGGTTATGGCCCGTAATGACTGTTATGGGCCGTTACGAACCCAAAAAACATAGGTGCCCTGTTTTGGGGCCATATCGCGTAACGGTTGATACCGTTACCGTTACGTATCGGCTGTTACGGCTGAAACGTAACTGATTTTGAATACCTTGCTTGTAGAGAGAGGAATCTATCAATTCCCATCCCTCATCCTTTTTCCTATACTTGCTAACAACAACATCCATCCAAAGACTCCCATCTTCCGTTCCGAGATGCCAAAGCCATTTCCTTACCCTTTTTGACTTGCAAACATTGACCCATCTCAATAGGTGGAATTTATTACCTTCTACTGATCCCCTCCACAAGAAACCTGCCCTTAGCCTTTCCAATCTTTCCCAAACAATGACCTGGCGTCTGAAAATGGACATATGGTCAAGGTTCATGTTGGCAAAAGCCGCTTTTAGAAGCCTTGGACGACCAACTAAGGATAAGTATCAGCTCTTCCATTTTGAGAGTTTTCTTTTGATTCTCTCAACAACCTTATCGTATAGATGCATGGTAGGCTTGCCAATGCACAATGGGAGGCCTAAATAAAAAGAGGGAAGGGCCTCAGAAGGCTTTCTTTTAGCCTGGCATGACGAAATGCTAGTGGCATTTGGACCATTTGGAGGGAGCGGAATGACTGCTGTTTTAGAAACTCTAGCAGTCCTTCCTCAGTGTATCGAAGGTGTTTTCCCTTGTAAAGGACTGGGATCCCCCTTAGGAAGTTCAGTCACCTGGTTTGTTTTGTGTTTTCTGTATTCTTTGCCTTCAGGCTTCTTTAATATACATTCTTTACCTATCCAAAAAAAAAAAAAAAACTATCTGTAGGTCACAAATCCAAGTGTTAAGATTGTCCTATCAAGGAGATTTTGAGGCATAATCTATTCATGGTGGTGGGATACAGCAGATCAACAGTCTGGAATTGCTAAATGGTGGCCCCACTTGTCAGAATTGAAATGCGGCTCACAGATCATAAAATTCCTCCTAGTTCTGATACCCTTTTTAGATTCTCTTGTTATATGCTTTAAATTCCATGATCAGCCATTGTTGAGACCTTTCCCATTCAAGGTTTCATGCTTGGAGTAAAGACAAAAGTCCGGTCTCCCTTGATTCTTGACTTTCATGATGCTCCTTCAAATCTTTGATGAATGGATGGTAGAACCACATTTTTTTTTTAATATACAGATTATTCCATTTTTTGATGATTTCTTTAGGTTTCATAGATATGATATCCTTGTTAGTCATTGATATTCTGGCCGCTAATGTGGTTTTGAACACTAGGAGGAAAGGATGCAGGAAACATGTGGGAACATCTTGTTTTGCAATCTTTTGCTATAGTAGTCACATTATGAATGGGAAACAAATCCAAGAAACAGATGCGGAATGTCTCATTTTACAATGTTTGTTATAGTAGCAATGGATTTATGTGAAACAAATTCGGAAACAGGAAGCAAGAAATATTGATATTTAAAAGGGGAAACGGGTTTTCTGCTGACTATGTTTTGAACCCTTCAATTGCTTCTAGCAGTTTAACGTGCATTTCTATGGTACTGAATTCACATTGAGTGGAAGCAGTGAAGGGCCATTGTACTTTTTTTTTTTCCCCTACCATTAGAAGAAATGAGCTCACTTGCCAGTTCCAGCTGGTTTAGTTGATCAGCATTCACCCCATTGTTGAATGGGATTTGCCTACCTCCCGAACAAAATGCCTTTAAAATTTTTTAGTAAGGTCCATTCAAATAGGTTTCAATTGCCATTTACGTCTTTTTCCAAGCAGCCCCTTAATTGGTATTATTATTATTTTTTTTAAAAGCAACAAAGAAAATGCATTAATAAAGAGAACGCAAACAACAGACTGCTGAGATAGCAGCCAAGAAACTACATTAGGAGCCCAAAAAAAGAAAATCGAAATCTTTTAAGCCCATAACATTGATAACCCATTCAACAAGCATCTTTTTAGCTTGAGATCCCACAGCTTTAGGCGTCGTATGCAGGTCATTAAACACTCTATCATTCCTTTCCATCCAGATTGCCCACCATATAGCAATGATTGCCAGTCTCCAAATCTTGGATTTCACCTTTCTGATTTTGTGACCATGCCAAACTCGAATCAAAGACGCAGCAGAGTTCGGACAGCAACCCGTGAAATTGAATCTAGACCAGAAGTCCCAGTAAATAAGAGAAATAAAAGGGCAATGAACAAACAGGTGATTAATTGTCTCCTCACTGTGCATGCAACAGCTACAGATGTTGACAATTTGCATCCCTCGCTTCCTGAGGTTGTCAATAGTAAGAATTCGATTCTTGGTTAGCAGCCAACCAAAGCAGAATGGACAGGTTGGCTGATTAGAGACTGTAGTGGGGAGCATGACCGTATATAACGACTTAACAGAAAAATTCCCAGAGCTATGACAATTCCAGTGCAGTTTATCAAGATTAGAAACATCTGGAGAAATTGTGGACAGACATTGGAGAAGGGCCATATATTTGTCTGCCTCCCAGTCCCTAAGATTTCTCAGACAATTGATTTCCCATACTTCACTAGGAGCTGAAAAGGAGAAATTACTGGCTACCGAGCTTTCCTTGTTGATGACAATACCGTAAATGGCTGGGAATCTACTTTTCAAAGTACTGTTGTCTATCCAGTGGTCTTCCCAAGAGCGTATTCTCGACCCATTACCCAGAGAGAAGCATATGTGAGAAAGCACCTTTGCTTTGTGACGAAGGATGCCTTTCCAAAGATAGGACGCTCTATAGGAGGAAGAATTTTTTGTCCACCAGTCCCCTGCGGTGCTACCGTATTTACCTTTGACTATAATATTCCACAAAGCTTCCGATTCATTTCCCAAATGCCAAGTCCACTTACCGAGGAGGGCAGCGTTCATAATCTTGAGATTCTTGATGTCAGCACCCCCATTCTTGAAATGAGAACAAACTTCCTTCCACTCCATTAAATGGAACTTGCTTTGATTATCCTTGCTGCTCTAAAGAAAACTCCTCCTAAGCGCATCAATACGATTTAGGACAAAAGTTGGGCACTTGAAGAGAGACATATAGTATGTAGGGAGATTAGACAAAACTGCTTTGATTAACGTGATTTGACCTCCTAACGATAGATAACGACATTGCCACATCGCCAGTTTCTTTTGAATTTTGGCGTCAAATTTGTCCCACATTTCTAGGGGGGGCGGACCAACCGAGAGGGGAAGACTGACAAGTGGTTGGAAAGGTAGCCGACGAGCAGCCCAACGTAGTCATGTGAGCAGCCAGCGTCTGATCCGACACATTCATTCCATACAGCCTAGATTTTGCCTTAATAATCTTAAGGCCCGAAACTGCCTCGAAACAGCACAGAGTCGTATGGAGATTGGAAATAGAAGAATCATCAGCCTCGATCATAGCAAGAGTATCATCGGCAAATTGAATATGAGAAATCGGATGGACATTATTTGCACCAAAGGCTCCTATGAACAATCCCGCTGCTTGCCCTCTTTGAAGCATTTGGGAGAACGCCTCACCTATTAGAAGGAACAAGAGAGGGGAGAGAGGATCCCCCTGCCAAAGGCCTCTTGAGACCTGAAAGAAGCCATAAGGGGAGCCATTTAAGAGTATAGAGCAATGCGCCGAATCCAAATAGGAGCTGATCCATCTTCTCCATCTTACCCCGAATCCCATCCGCTTCATCATATACTGCAAAAACTCCCAATCAACATGATCATATGCCTTTTCGATGTCGAGTTTGTAAAAAATTGTTTTTCTTCCAGATCTGTACAATGAATGCAAGCATTCGTTAGCAATGAGCGCCCCATATATAATTTGTCTCCCTTTTAAGAACGCATTTTGATTTTTTGAAATAAGGCTCCCCAAAACAGTACTTAGTCTTGAAGACAGGATTCTGGCTAGAATCTTATAAGGACTGGACACAAGGTTGATGGGCCGAAACTCCGAGAACGAGGATGCACCTGGAATTTTTGGGATAAGAGATACAAAAGAAGCTCCCAAACTCTTGGACAGCTTCCCCCTATTATGAAACTCATAAAGAAATTCCATAATGTCTGATTAAACCATATCTCAAAAAGTTTGATAGAAAGCCATAGTAAAAGCATCGGGACCTGGAGCTTTTTCCCCTGATAACACGAAAACCGCTGCCTTAGCTTCCTCAATTGTGAAGGGCGCCTCTAGCATGACGGAATTCGTCGAAAGCAAGGAGGAGAATGGGATCCCATCGAGACGCGGTCTTGACCACCCTTCAGAAGAAAGGATGGAGCGAAAGTGATTTATGGCACATTCCGCAATTTCAACTTTATCATCGATTATCCGATCATTAACACTGATGGAGAGAATAGCTTTTTGACGGGCCCTGAGATTGGCATTAGTATGGAAATATTTGTTATTTCTATCTCCCTCTCGAAGCCACTTCACTCGAGACCTGATCTTCTAATTTAGTTCATCTTCCAAAGCACGGGCCAATAGGGATTGAATGATCTGAATGCGTCTAGTTAACAACTCGATCGATATTTCCTCCCCTTCAGTAAAGGCATCGATTTGCTGAAGCTCGGCCAAAAGAATGTCAGTCTCCTTCTCTCTTTGTCAAAGATCATTATCCTTCCATTCTCTGAATTTTGTTTTGAGAAGTCTGAGTTTACAAAATAATCTGTGACCTGCATACCCCTCTACTTGGAAAGAGTTCCACCATTCAACTACTTTCTCTCAAAATCCTTCTACTTTTAAAAGGCTTAGGGCCCCAATTGATTTCTTCCATGGACAACATAATCAGACAATGATCAGAAGTAGTTCTGGAGAGGGCGAGCTGCAATACTGAAGGAAAAGATTGCATCTAAGTAGGCGAAATGAGAAACCTGTCCAGCCACGATTGGATAGGAGACCTGCGACAGTTGGACCACTTAAAGTTGGCACCTGTCAGGGGCAATCAATAAGCTCTTGCGATTGAATCCAATCAGAGAATTGTTGCATAGCAGGCGTAATTCTCCTTTGCCTAGAATGTTCGTCCTGAAATTGTATGACGTTAAAGTATCCTACATAGCAAGTTGGACCTGGAAATGATTGACCTGAGGAATTCAGCTCTTCCCAAAAGGAAGGCCTGAGGGACTCTTCATTAGGACCATAAATAACGATAATATTACAACAGAAATTATATGACTTAGCTTTGAGGATGATAGACATGGAGAAGTTGCCAATGGACGAAGATTGAATATCCCATAAAGAGGATTTCCAAGGCACCAGAATTCCTCCCAACGACCCAATAGCGTTCCGCGAAATGCGAAAGACATCAGAGTTTTTCTAAATCGATTTCATAAGCATATCAGAGAATTGGGCCACTTTGGTTTCTTGAAGGCAGAGTATATCCGGATTCTTACGACTGATGGATTCCTTAATGAGGCCCCTCTTTTGAAAGGAACCCATCCCCCTTATATTCCAGGAGAATGTAATCATTGGGGAACATGGCTTCCCCGGGTTCCCTTTCGCCGTCGATTCGTCGCCGACGAAGACGCAGGAGTAGGGCTAGATTGGAGACGAATCAATTTTCTATTAGAGGGCCTGGGTGCTGATTTTGAAGGAGTTTTGGAAGGCGGAAGAGGTCTGCCATGAGTTTCAATGAATTGGAATAAGTTGATGAAATCTTCTGGTTGATTCCCATAGGATAAGCCAAGAGCCCTCCCGACATGCCCGATCGCGTCTCGAATCCACTTCTTGCTCTGAATTTCTTTGAAGATTTCCTCTCTTCTTATCCCTTCTAAACTAGCCTCCGACTGAAGTTCCTGAGGAGGAGAAGAACGTAGTAATTGATGCTGGGAGAAAGCAATCACTTGCAAAGGTTCCACATCTACAGCTGGGTCAGAATGATCGTGGAATAGAGTCAGAGGACCCGATTCAGTCCAATCTTCTTTCTGAGCCAATTTAGCTTCTGGGGAGTCGGGATCAGAAGGTAAACCTCCAGCAACCAAACTGTCTGAGTCCGCCACATCTGACGCTTCATCTTCCTAGTTCAAAGTAGGCGAGAACTGCAAAGAAGGGAGGATAGAAGAGATATCGGTACAAATGCCCAAGCCAGCCCGTCCCTGTGAAGGATAATCCTGACTTGGGACGCTGGACCCTAACTGTGATAGCGATGGTGTTCCCAGGTGCGCGGATCATGCGGCTACATGGATGGTGTGGAAGCGATGCGGGTTAACAGCTGGTAAAGCGTGCTGTTGATGTGTAAGCGTGCGATCATCGAGAGCTGCTAGAGTGTGCTGATGATGTATAAGCGTGCAGTCATCAGGAGCTAAACCTGCCGATCTGCGAGCACGGGGCGTTTCCTGAAACATCAGGTGCGAAGTCGATGTATCTGTAGTCAGCTTCGAGGTATGTCCCGGGACAGGTGTCGCTCGTTCGGTATCAACAAATCCCTTAGCTGATGAGCGAAATATTGCGTCAGACGATTTGGGCGGTGTGGCTTCGATATGGATGGCACGTGTCTCCGTTTGACAGCTAAGGGAGTGACGTTGATGTGTAGCATTAAAAGCCACCTTTTGCAAAATTTCCGGTGCTCCATAGGAAGATGAGAGAAGTGCTCCGTCAGCTGCATGCATCGTCTCCAATTGTTGTGCTCTCACAGCTTCTCTCCGGCTCCACACTTCACCCCATCGAGGTGCATCTTCCTCTGGGTTCTCCTTTTGAACAGGCAGACAAATAGTACGATTGTCCACCTTCACTTTCACGGCCTGTGGCAAGGAAGACCCTTTCTTCCTCCTGATTCTAGCTCTGATAACACCAACTTCAATTCCCATTTTCGTTTTGGCATCCAATTCCAAGAGCTCCCGCAATGACGAAGCTGCCGATATTAAGAACTCTTCGAACCAGAATTCCATTGGAATATCCCAAATGAGAACCCAAATATTCTCTTTGCTGAAGATGGAAAATTCTTCCCAAGGAAAAACTTTAATCACCGGATTGAGCGGAGATACAAAAACCTCCGATACTTCCGGGATGTGGCTTCCTCCCGCCCTTACCCAAAGGGAAGATTGTCCCAATGGTTTAAAATCGGATAACCTGAGATTAATCCTAGTATAACGAGAGATCCAATCCCTAACTGAAACTATTGTAGCATCTTCCTTAGTAATGAGGACAACCGATTTTGCTAATTGGACCCTATTTTTTTCAAAGATATCTTGCTCAATAGAAATACAATGAGCGTTATCCAAATCACAAGTCGGAGAGTGAGGGTGAAGCAATTCCGCCATCCCCATCCGATCACCAAACGGGAGCGAGGACGTTTGTGGCGAAGCAATATGGGGGGTCCCTAGGAGCAGTGTCTCCTTAAAGGAATACTCATCCGACTTCTTTGGAGCCTCCATAACAGGACGATAAACCGGAACAGATTTATTAGAAGGGATGAGGGTTGTAGTAGCCTTGTGAATTGACGACCGAAGCTTACCTGCTATGGACTCCGAGCCATACCGAGCACGTTGAACTAAAATCTTCTTACCTCCGAAACTCATCCCATGAATCATACTCACTACCCGCGCCAGTTCAGCTTCACTCCCCATGCG
This sequence comes from Magnolia kwangsiensis, assembly GCA_037074715.1. Taxonomy (NCBI): domain Eukaryota; kingdom Viridiplantae; phylum Streptophyta; class Magnoliopsida; order Magnoliales; family Magnoliaceae; genus Magnolia; species Magnolia kwangsiensis. The sequence continues at coordinate 109,231,754 of CM073581.1, forward strand.
AACGAGAGCGAATCCCCTATACTCTCCACTGACTTTATCCCTGGGCATAATAATCTCCATTACCGCTCCTGCTCTGCCGAAAATCCTCTCAAGGTTGATCGGATACCATCCGAGCGAGTATCCTCTCACGAAAAGGGTCGGATAGAGGAAATATTTAGATCTACCTTGAGAGAGACTAACCCTTTCAAACTTTTTGTGCCAAACTTCTTGCCACTCTCCTCCTCCTTCGTGTTGATCTTCAACAGAAACCTCCTCCGCAACAGTTTTCCCTCCCGTCATTTACTGCAGTAAGGAATCAGGACTTGTGGATTGTGAATGCATGCTTTTATCAAGCTCTACTCGACATGGTTGTGGAGAACTTCTCAAAAAATAAAAGGTTGTGGAGGCTTAGGATGGAGGAAGGACGATTATGGAGAGCCCATGGCCAAATCGAGGAATGCTTGTCATGGTTTAAAAACTTCGATTGGATTCAAACAGCTGCACGGCCTCACAGTCCAAATAACCAAAATGCCCATTTTTTTTATTAAAAAAAAAAAAACCCTTCTTATGTCCATCAATGATCCAAAGTTTTTGTAATTCTGAAAACTAGTTGGAAAATTTTGCCCCTTGCTACTTTCATGTGATACATAGTAGAGATGGACGGAAATGTGCAGATCAGATCTAAATGTTTGTAGCAACTTTAGATAATCAAATTAGTGCTGTATATTGGAACTGATGCTGACAATCAACACTTGGGTGTATTAAGATTGATGAATATTGGCTGGTGACTCTCCGATGTGGTGAAAGAGCCTTGCACCAGCACAAAATATCTTATTTTCTGCTATTATCTTGCCCTTATCTGTTTATTATCTGGTATAATATGATCAGTAACTAATTGATCGCCATGTCATTTCAGGAATTAATAAATTACAAAAAATGCTAGTAATCAGGAAAAGTACTTAATGAGTCTCACTACATTGTCTGAGGGCTTGATTTCTTTGATGATGACATCATGTTCATTCATTTCTTTTCCGTTCTCGAGATAATTGAATTTAATGATCTCCCATACGTTGGCTGTCTGTATGGAAAGTGAAATCTAATACTTGTGGTGGTTCTCAGGCACATTAGATGCTAATGTGCATATTTTATGCCTTCTAATCTCAGCGCCTTCCCTCAATAATCTTGGTAACTAAGGTTGTGTGGTTGAGGTTTTCTCCTGTTGTTTATCCAACTGCCAACGTTGCTGAATGAATTTATGAATAGCCATTTTGGGTATTCTTGCATCAGCACAATAACTAGACTATCATTTGACTCATCTGTATTGGCTTATTTATCAAATCCTGTGTACCTTCTCCCAAAAGAGCTTTGCTAAGTCCACACGTGTGTGCACTAAAGCTCATGTACATGCCACACGTGGAAGCATGGCATGATAGGACCAAGATCCAATCCATCCATCAGAATGGCACCACTATATTGATGCCCAAGCCCAAGAATCAGGTTGATCCATTGGTCAGCTGGGCTACAGTTCGCAAAAAAAAATATATGGCTGTGAAAAAATTGGCTGGAGTTTTCTAACCCATCCACCTGTTTCCAATATTGGGGCACACATTCTGATTAGACCATATTTTATTTTTGGAAAATCATGTACAAGTGGGACTAACCTGATGCATGGATTATATCTTGCACTTATGTGCCATGCTGGCACATGCGTGGCATGTACACGAGCTTTATTGCACACGTGTGCTTAGCGAAGCTCTTTCAAAAACATCTTCGGTATAATGCATTCTAGAATCAGATTTGACAAATTGTTGCTATGAGTTGCTCTCTTTTGTGGCTGCAATTTTTTTGCATGAAGATTTTCTTTTGTTTTTTGTTTTTTCCTTTCTTTGATGCTAGGGTGGTGCAAATGCTGGACATACCATCTATAATTCTGAGGGCAAAAAATTCTCTCTTCATCTTGTTCCCTCTGGAATCCTCAACAAGGAAACTTTATGTGTAATTGGAAATGGAGTTGTGGTGCATCTACCAGGCTTATTTAAAGAAATTGATGGCCTTGAGTCTAATGGGGTCTCTTGCAAGGGACGGATATTAGTATCCGATCGTGCCCACTTGTTGTTTGATTTCCATCAAGCTGTAGATGGGCTTAGAGAAGTAGAGCTCGCCAATTCTTTTATTGGGACAACCAAGAGAGGGATTGGGCCTTGTTATTCAAGCAAGGTGATTCGGAATGGCATTAGGGTGAGCGACCTAAGACATATGGATACTTTTCCTCAGAAGCTTGACACTCTATTATCGGATGCTGCGGCACGGTTCAAAGGCTTTAGTTATAGCCTAGACATGCTTAGGGATGAAGTTGAGCAGTACAAAAGGTTTGCTGAGCGGTTGGAACCCTTCATTGCTGATACTGTCCATGTCATGAATGAATCCATCAGAGAAAATAAGAAGATATTGGTCGAAGGCGGTCAGGCGACCATGTTGGATATTGATTTTGGAACTTACCCATTTGTGACTTCTTCCAGTCCTTCAGCTGGTGGAATTTGCACCGGACTTGGCATTGCTCCTAGATGCCTTGGTGATCTTATTGGAGTAGTAAGTGGAATTATCTTTACCTCTTCTTTACCTTGGCAGAGACACAAGCAGAACCATAATTTTGCCAAGCCCACTGGCAGAGACACGAGCAGAACCATAATTTTGCCAAGCCCACATGCACCTTTGCATGTGGCAACCAATGTGGCATGTGTAGTCTGTCTGTCTGTGCATTAGGCTGGCCCTACGTATGGATTAATTGGCTTGTAAACATTCTGGTCCACTCATCAGGCAGGTAGACTGGGTAATGTGGACCGTTGACAATTTAATTCAAACAGTCCTTTTTTTGTATGTTTTGTCCATTGAATGAGTTGACCTGCCTGATTTTTGGTCCACATCATTTTCATGGTGGGGCCCTTCTGATACATAGCTGGGATACCACACATCCCGGGTTGGCAGTTGTGGTCAGACTCCCAGTACAGTTCCATGTGGGACTTAACAAAACTTTACCAAATCATAATGTCTCTATATTAACCAAATCATTTCGTGCAGGTCAAAGCATACACTACGAGGGTTGGCTCAGGTCCCTTCCCAACAGAGATGTTGGGTAAAGGTGGTGACATCCTTAGGGTTGCTGGGATGGAATTTGGCACGACGACAGGTCGTCCTCGACGCTGTGGCTGGCTGGACATAGTTGCATTGAAGTATAGCTGCCAGATCAATGGTTTCACGTCTCTGAACCTCACCAAACTTGATGTTCTGTCGGATCTTCCGGAAATTAAGTTGGGGGTTTCCTACAAGCAAATCGAAGGCAAGCTAATTGAATCGTTTCCTGCAGATCTTCAAGTTCTGGAGCAATTGCAGGCAAGTATATCATATCTTTGGGGTTCACTGTGTTTGGACTTGCATGATCCTATGGAAATGTTGTTTAGTGAGTGCATCTTCTTGTTTTGATATTTATCTAAAAAAAACTTTTTGATATCTGAGCACCTTCTTAGGTTAGTACATGTGTCATGGGCACAAAATCTGAATGGTCCATGTGATGCGGCACTCCTTGAAACCCTGCGGGCCCAACTTTCAGCCCGATCCAGAAGTCTGGTGGGCAATGGCAAAAGGAAACAGTTTCCTCCCTTGATTTGCATCTCTCTTTGCTACGGCCCACCAGAGTTTTGGATCAGGCTGATATTTGGGCCCGCAGGATTAATCTCAGCACGATTCATTAAACTTTCAGCCTGATTCATTATTTGTACCAGGAGAGATTGAAGAGGTTAATCTCAGCACGCTGGCCAAATGGCACAAGTGTGCTAGATTTGCTTCAATAGTTAAGGGCCATAAATCAGGTGATCCCTTGTCAAGTGAGTCCCACCCATATGAGAAAAGTCGATGGTTAGAAAGAAAATCATGGCCTATTTTTCAGCACACATGCGAGGCCCACCTGATGACTGGATCACTGGCTTTTGGGACATGGCATGTTCACATGGAGCCTCATCTGGTCTGAGTTTCACACACGTGTGCCACGTTGCCACATTTCACCTCATCATTCTTCAAGCTCTCCCATGAATCACTTTGTCATTTCTCTTTGCATTATCTGCAAGCTTTCCATTGATCATGACAATGGTGCAATCTTCAATAATCTCTCTTGAATATTTTTGTTTATGTTTTTTGTTTTTGGAAGAGAATGTTTTAATTAATCTTCAGATGTTGCAAAGTGTTAAATGCTTTTAGGTTGATTTTCTAGATCCTGCCCTTTGTTTTGGATACCAGACTTTTCTGTTTGTGTTTTTCTTTGTTGGCATGCTGGTGAGGTTAAAAAAGAAGCAGAATGTGCAGTTTGTTTAAGCTATTTCCAACACCACCGTATTAGTCCCTGTCTGGACAGGAAATCTTCTGTAATCAGGACTTCTAATATAATGCAGCCGCTTCATATTTTGGTGTTGTTGCTTGCGCAAGCAAATATCTTGATTACAAGGATGTTGATTGCAAAAGATATCCTGTCCAAACAAGCCTTGTTGTTTCCCTGCATTTTATTTCAGATGATGAAGATAAAGCAAGCACCTGAAATGGGGCAGTTGTTGGATGGTTGGAACTCTGATGTTTTCTTGATGGTTATATTTTACATTGTTCAGGTCGTCTATGAAACTCTGCCAGGGTGGCGGACTGATATTTCTTCCATCAGGAGCTACAGTGACCTCCCTCATGCTGCTCGCAGATATGTTGAAAGGATAGAAGAGCTGGTTGGCTTGCCTGTACACTATATTGGTGTGGGACCTGGCCGTGATGCTCTCATATTCAAGTAGTTACTCTTCGATATGGATTGTTAGAGTTTCTTGCTGGTGGATTGAAATGGAGATAACGTCAGAATGAGATCTTGTCTGGGTTTCATGCATTTGATGAGCAATTCAAGTTCCAAAGAGGATTTTCTGCAGGCTTGTTATTTTCACATGGAGATTTTTGCATGCTATATTTGAATTTCAGAATAAATATAGAATTTTGGGTTACTACACTGCTTCTGTATTTTGAATAGGTTTTAGTTGTTCATTGATATGAGAACATCTGATCCTATTCATCTGCACTCGTTTTGAATTGCTGACTTCTCAAGCAAACTGTTGATTCGTAGTTCAAAAACTCAAAAACCTGACCCAACTGGATGTCTAGTTGGGTCCGGTTAACTCGAAGACTTGAATGAGTCTTTAGTTGATTTGACTCTGTATTAATTAGGTTTCATATATTTATTGTGTCAATAAATATTAAAATAATTATTTAAGGTTAATAGTATAAAAAGTAGCCACAGGAATGAAAAACCTGGGTTGTTCCCTGTTGGTTAGGAAGGTGACAGCTGTAAGACATGTGGCAGGTTTGGTTTGAATCCTAGTTGTGGCCCATCCTCTCTGAAGACGGTGCGACCCTTACTGTGGGGCCCACTTTGATGTCCATCTGTTTTCCAGTTCATTTTATGGCATGAGCCCAAAAATGAAACAGATCCAGATCTCAGGTGGACCATAGTATAGAAAACAGTGGTGATTGAACACCCCCACCATTAAAAACATCCTAGGGTCCACTGTAATGTTTATTTGACATCCATCTTGTTGAAAAGGTCACACAAACCAAAGGTCACACATACCTGGATGAAGGGAAAAAAACAAATATCAATCAAGCAAAAAGTTTATATGTACATTCACCACTGTTTCCTATGGTAGGATCCACGAGAGATCTGGATCCGCTTCATTTTTTGGCTCATACTCTAAAATGATTTGAAAAAAAATGAATGTCCAGCATGGATATAGAATAGTATATCAAGGTAGGCCCCATGGTAATGGTGGCACTGTCTGGGGTGAGGCGGCACCTAATCCGCTCCCATTGAATCATGTTATTGTATTTTAACTTCCAACTTCTCACCAAACAAGTGACTCAGCTTGTATTGACTGTCTGAGTCAGCCTCTACTGGACAAGTCCTTATCGAGTCAAGACTTAGCCAGGGAGCGAGTTTCCCAGTGAGTTGAGTCAAAATCTTGCTACTCTAGGCTGAGTTTTGAGTCCAGTCACAAATATCTTGACCCTAAACTTTTGTGGTCTTGTGGTACTTAGAAGTTTTCAATGGTGTGTTTAATTCCACTATTTAGTGAAACAGATATATCATGGTGGGCCCACAGAGCTTACACACTGGCTAGTTGGCCGGTACCGGGGTCACAGCCAGACCGCATCACTTTCCAACATACTTTGCTAGGATGCATCTCTAACAGTGATACATGGCCCAAGGGCCTGCATTAAATAACACCTGGTCATGCCCTCAACGAATCCACTTCCTCGTAAGGGAGATAAAATTTCCAAATTTCCTATTGGAGGGATACTTATTACATGGTGACTTGGTGGGACCACCCCACGTGGTGAGCAACATAAGATCCAATCAAATAACACCATGTTAAGCTACCGTCAATGTCTGTGGTGGGAGGGTCACACCACCCATTTGACCCTACCACTATTGACCTTTGGTGGTGGCAGGACTCTGGGGGCTCACTGCAATGCTTGCATTTTATCCATACTATGCCTTTCAGCAGTGACATGTGGCCTAATAAAATCCCACCACATCATATCACGACCAAATGTCTATAATGGTAGGGTCACCACCCATCCGACCCTGCCACCGTTGACCTCTGTATTGGCGGTATGTTGTGCTTACACAATGCGATGTAGGCATTTTATACATGGTGTTGGTCTATTTTGTCATCTCATCATTTTAAGCCATGACCCTGAAATTGAAGCACATCCAAAGCTTAAGTGGACCGCACCACAGGAAACAAATGGGAATTAAACATATACTGAAGTGACGTCACCTAGTTTTGTGGGTCACACCATGATGTAATTTTTGTATGCATCCGGTCCATCCATTTGGAGAGATCATTTTAGGGCATGAGCCAAAGAATGAATCGGATCCAAATCTCGAGTGGACCCATCACAGTAAACAGTGGATAGAGTCATGCCCACCATTAAAAACTTCTAAGGGCCACAAAAGTTTTCGATCAAGCTAACATTTGTGTTTTTCCTTCTTTAATGTCTATGTTAACTTATGAATAGGTTAGATCTCAAATAAACATCACGGTGGACCTTAGGAAGGTTTCAATGGTGGCATCACTCTCTCCACTGTTTTTTGTGGTGGGGTCCATTACACCTTTGGATCTGCCTCATTCTTTTGATCATGCCTTAAAATGATCTCTCCAAATGGATGTACAGTGTGGATACAACACTTACATTGTGGTGGGCCTACAGAACTTGGTGACGTTACTTCAGTAGCAAGTTTTGCTACTCAGCCTGTGAGTAGCTAATCCGTGTCCTTCCCTCTCGTGCAACATCCAGTCAAACCCGGTTACCCGGGTTAAGTCCCGTGCTCAACGGGTGCATAGTGGTGTACACACACAAGAACTGTCGAATCCACTCTGCTCACCTGACAAAGCTATGATGCAGTAGCCATGATCTTAAAAATGGAGTTGTTCTAATCATCATGTGGGCCACAAAACTCAAATTTCATATTTATTTAAGGGTCTGGTTTGATGAATGACTTGGATCATTTTTCAGATATGATTAAAGTCCAGGTCAACCATGCCAATAGATATTGAGTTTTAGATAATGATAGCAGTGTACTTATTGTCTAAACAATCCAAGTGTTGCATATGATTGTCAACACTACTTGTGGGCTTGATGGACGGTTGATCTAGTACTCCAGTCCTAATTACTGATGAAAAACGACTTAGTTGTTTGGTAGGGGATTTTATAAAGTTTTGTTGGAATATGATCCTAGAGTGCAATGGAGTGTGTTCTCATATGTCTGTATAGTTGATAAGAAAATAAATTGTCTTGACATTTCAAGATATATTCAGTATTAGAATATTAGTAAATAATTAGCACAAAAAATCTGAATTTTACCGGCGGTCATGACCGCTGGTAAAGGTTCCAGTAGCCGGCACTTGTAGTTGGGTACGTGGGTATAACCGGCGATAAAGGATTTTTATCGGCGCTTTTGTGAGCCCCGGCAATTAGCTACTCTTCTACGGCGTCCACTCTCCCTTCACCGACGCTTTTGCTGGTTGGTGGTAATTCTGAAAGAAGCGCCGGTAAAAGTGGAATATGTGAGGGCAGTAGTATGGTTTTGGACGCTTTTTGTCACTGAAAAGCGCCGCTTGTAGTCTACACAAGCGCCGCTAAAAAGTCTCGTATAGATTTGAGAGGCCCTGGATTTTTTTTATTATATATAATTCAATTAAAACCTGTATTTTTTTAAATATTTGAAACATAAAAAATGATGCAATACAATTAAAACTGAATATTAAACAAAATTTATATTACTACACAATAAAATTTTTAATATTTATTACAATAAATTGAAAATGGTTTTGAATAAAAAACAAAAACAAATCCTCTATATGGTCTAAATTTAGGTTGAAGTGATGTAAATCCTGCACACAACAGAAATTATGACTTCTCGACATAAAAGAAATTGAATGTAGTGCTACATGGAAGGCAATGCATATCAAGTCTATGAATTAAGCAACAAAATCGATAAACAAACAAGAAAAAGAACAAACATCATCAGATAGGAAGAGGATGGTTTGAAATCAAACCTGTATGACAGAGAAAAGCCGAAAAGCGCAATCCTGTCCAGCAGACAAAATGTGCCTCCCATTACCATAGAACCTGGGAACAACATAATTTCCAGAAATTCACTAATTGCAGAAAAATAACTGAAGAAACTTTAAGGTGGGAGTGACCAGCATGTAGTACACTTTTTATGCATTAGGTCACTCCTAGGAAATTTTCTATGCATTATGTATCTATCCACATGTATATTGTTGGAATTTGATATTGAAAGGGATTTTTCAAACTTTACAGAGTTGTTTCTCTAAGCTATCTACCTTCTGAGTATGAAAGGTTTCTTCTGAAAGATAGAATCTGGTTTTAGTAACTCGTGTCTAGTCAGAATTAGGAATTATTTCATTGATTTAAAAATAAAAATAAAAATGGACATGCTCTTGTGTGTGAATGGTAGCAAACAAATTTTCCCTATTGAATAAAGTTGTATTTAGAGCATCCTGAACAAGTTTTGTTGAGGAGTAAACAAAGTAAAGTGGCGATGATCAAAATGCAACCGAAAGAATTCATGTGCAAAGGCATCATAGTTACCAAATATGTTTTAGATGATCCCATTAAGTTTTAACAGTTAAGTTCACGGCTCCACATGTTGAAATGAATAACGGGTGGTTATGATATTGTTGAACCATCTGTGACACAAGTATGGAGAAACAATGACTGCAGTTTAGTCCAATGGAATTGGTCGATACCGAAGCATGTCCAAACAATTCAGAGCCCAAGGAGTGAAATATTCAAGCCCAAGGACATCTCTGCAATACCTTTGATCCACATGTATAACATAGCATTTCCCCAAACCTGTAACAGTAATTTACACAAACACAGAACCTAAGTTGCGTTCATAATTTCTTTACTGACTTTAGAACATTTTAGTCCTTCAAAACCCTTTTCTCAATATGGAAAGAAATAAAATAATAGGAAACACTTCTAAAAATCAAAACAATGTTATATTTAATCAGAAGGAATACAAATATAACAACTAGAGAGGATTCTTATCATCTAAACCTTACACATAGAGGAGGAGCACTATGGCCACTTCGGAAGTGTAAAAGATGAGGATCCCCATCAGTTGTGTCAAAAATCCACATCTGATTCAAAGAAAAGGCAAACATGTTGTTTTGAATAAAAGAAGAATCATTGGCATCTCAAGTGCCGATTAACATAAAGAAAATTTACAAAAAATAAAAAAAAATAAAATCCAGAATAAGAATCGTTTTGTCCTAGTTAAAGCTGCATGTTTTGTTTTGACTTTTGAGAAAGACATTCAAAAGCTAAGAAGTTGCCGGAATTGATTTTTTAAACAACCTGCACATCTAGTAGGCAACTTGTTGATTGCAATCAACCAATGTAATAGGCTATTAGATAGCGCTTAATTGTAATCAACCTATTTAATAGTCTAGAGGAAAGATACGATTTGCCGATAGAAATGAATATCTTTGTGCTTTAAAAAAGAATATGACTAACCAGAGACTGGAGATAATGGTTGGAAGGTCTTTGCACGTATCCCGTTCTACAGATAGAAATAACTCAACCTGCCAAAAGTGTAATTTCAGTATCAAGGGAAATAGAAGAGAGGAAATATATCATATGCATAAACATATCACCATCACCATCATAACCTTGTCCCAGATATTTAGTTGCTTTGTGCGGCATGTTACTTGCCACCATTTTTTTATTTTTTATTTTGATAAAAATAAAACATTTAGAACTCTAACCTTGGCATCTCGACTGGAGTTAAGTCTAAGTTGCTTGGATATTGGACCTGCATCCACAAGAGAGAAGTCAAGACAGTTTACCTGCCTGATCTCATAATTCGTCTGAATCTGCTTTTTGACAGCAGACCACTCCAAGGAAGACCCATTAGAAAAAATTGGGTGAACCTGATCTGACTTGGCTACTTTTTTCATGCGTTTTCTGTTTAGTTCCTCAATCAGACTTTGAACAGTAGATTTCAACGTCTCTAGTTCAGTTAGCGCATTCAATAATTTTTGCATGAAAGTATTTCGAAATCAAATGAATGGATGCTACTCACGATTAAGATTTTCAGATAGAGGTATGGGAAAGGCATAGTAAAAAAAAAAAAAACTTCTTAAAAGAAAGTCTCTCTCTTTTTAAAGACATTAGGTAGTCTCGATGGCATGGTATAGTTTCAGAAATTAAACTGTAGCAAGCAGATAGTAACTCCATTACTCTAACAGTACTTAGATACCATCAGAAAGAATAAAAATACAACATCTTTGATCAAATAATAGTAGTCATGAGTCCAATTTCCAGATCTAATACCAGAAGTGTATGATAAGGTCCTGATGCATTAGAAAGTGAATAGTTTCATGATTCACCAGTTCATGCATGTACAGGCTACAACTCATGGATCACAGCCAGTGATCTAACAGATGCATGAAAGATCTGTAATGCCTAAAAATCTCCTAGAATGGAAGATTCTAAACCTTCAAATGGAGGCCAATTAATTGACAATTAATAAGTTACTAGCTCTCAAATGAAATTCAGCTGGGCTTCCAAAATCACCAAACACTGATGAAAAACCAAAACCGAGTTAATAAAGAAACCAAAACCTAGCCTTTCCAATGTTCCTCACACCTCCTCCGAGCCATGCCCAAAGAAGACATTGAGGAGATTTCGAAGTCGTGTAACTGCCAATTGAAGACTACTTCCTCATTATGAATAGTAAGGAAGGTTGCAGTTGTAACTGCCAATCAAGCCCTTCTCCCTCCTCCTTTACCCAGGATTGGGACCGGCAATGCAAGTAGTTGCATTGGCGGAGTTAAAAAAGGGCTTAAGATCCATTTGGTTTGATAAAAAGTTATATTCATAAAGATTAATGTGATGACCAAATAGAGCTTAAGACTTATAATACTACAAATATGTACCAAGAATAACAACGGTAATACTTACATAAATGTAGTTGTTCTCCTTCGCTTGGCTTCTATCATCTAACACTGCCTCAAAAAACACGCTAAAAAAGGTAAACGCCCTCCTATTAATGTTGTAAAGAAATATAGAAAACATAGACCAAACACTTTAACTAAATCATTAATTGGCCATAAAAGCTACGCAGACAATCAATGTGTCCATGTATGCATAAAAAACCAAACACTTTAACAAAAAATATATGAGAAAGAATAAGCTCCATCGGGAATTTGTAATTGAATGTGTCTCTCTTTTAGACTCAACGGGCACATTTCAGCCTCTTCTACAAAAATCGAATAACTGCAACAAGGTTAAACAACCTAAATTCCCCAATTAAAGACTGGTTAGTTGCCAATCAATTATGGATGATGAAGATAACCATACACATATGCCACATGTATAGTCCAGATAATAGGTGGATGATAACTCCAATGCACCTAGGAGCATAGTTCAAACACTCTAAATGATCAATAAAAAAATCAAATCAGTAGCAAGATACAAACCTTACAAGCTCCCGGAGAAATACTTCCTTGTGGCTATACAGACTGTGAAATATTATCAAGTCCAAAAGGCGGCTGACCTACATAATTAAGAAACCATGAGAACAATCAATCATATATAATCAGACGTAACAGGCCATCCTGATGGAACAGTGGGGCTAGAAAGAAAAAAAATATTTTTGGTTTATATATTTTTTGACATTGAATGGTTTTATTCCATGTGCACCAGGATGACAATGGCAATGGATCTGTATTATTATGGATGATCTGTAAATGTACCCAATTACCCGACATCAAGATGTTGCGATCCCACGCCTAGGCTCAAGGCTAAGTTGTGCTAATTGTGTCTGACTAACACTAAGGTGTTGTCGTCTCATGCCCAAGGTCAAGGTTGTGTTGCACACATGTTGCTCTTACTCTGAGTGGGTTTGCCTGCCCCCTTCCTGTAAAGGAATTTGATAACATTTTGACGTTCTTCTTCCCAATTGGCATGTTAGACCCATGGCAATGTCAATACTATTCCCAACGACGACATTATTATAAGAAATTATCCTGGGTAGTATACGCCTCAAGGCTAATGGCATCTAAAGCCTGTGCGGCTGCGCCTCTCTGAATACATGATATGCAGCCTATGCTAGTATCCTGATGCTCAATTGGTTGTACAGATGCCTAAACATCAATGGCTATCATTCTCTTCAAGCATCAGAATGATCTAGCCTTATTAAGGTATATAAAAACTGTTAGGTAATGGTACTGGTGGGCACCGTTACAGGTTAAGGGGCTGTAACGACCATTACAGAAAAATGGCCTGTTATGGGCTGATACAGGGCTTTTTTTCTTCTTCTTCTTCTTCTTTTTTTTTTTTTTTGAGAGAGAGAGAGAGAGAGAAAAAAGCCATAATGTGTGTTGCAACCGCCATTATTGTTATTGAATACCTTTAGCCTAATCGATTATCTGGCAACTTTGAAGATGAAGGACATAGGATTTCATGCATCATTTGCATATGATGTTCTAAGCCATGTAATAAACCAGTTTCCTTGGCTTTACCTTTTAATCAGAGTTTTTTCACTAGGGATTGTAATTGATGGCCTGTGTCAGATCACTGCCTGGAATTTATTGTTCCCAGAATTAATAAAAGCCCTTTGACAAGACATTTTTAAGGGCAAATGTTGTCTCACTGACATCTTAATCCAAATTACTCGAAATTGAAATGAACCTTGGGCAATTTTTGTAAACAGTGTCATAAAAGGCCGAGTCATAGAGCCTATAAAGGATTCTTTTCAGATTGGACATGAGAAACTGATGCATAGCAACATGAAAGAAAATGAAGAAACAAGAAACAAGATGTCAATGTACCTGAACAGATGGAAATGGAAGCACCCATACAAGATCTCAATGATGAGTCCCTTGTGAATAGATTGAATTATTGCTGGAGCAATTCCCTCAGTTACTTTGGGGCCATCTTTTGGGTGTGAAACGATGTCTAGCTGAGGAATTCAAAAAAATAAAAATAAAAAAAGAAATCCCATTTGAAAGCATTTTGAGTTAGCATTAAAATGATTCCTTGATAATGTGATCCCTCCATGATTCTAGGAAGTTATTGCCAAAGTATGGTGGGTACAAGAATACAATGGGATTATAGTTTTGAGGTTTTTAACTGGCCTTCTAATTTGTTTAGAATTTGGTTAGGTCTTATTTTTATTTTATGCAAAAGTAGAAAAATGTGAGGGACTTCTTAGGTGAATTTTTTTAATGACTACAATTAGATTCTATGAATAGTTGGGATTTTTCCATACTTATACATGCTTGTAGAGCCTTCTTTGATGATAGTCGAACATAGAATTAAGCTTTTTTTTTATTCTATTCTTAAGAGAGATTCTCTCCCTTTTGGAAGAGTGAATCTCAATTCTTGGTTGTGATGCTCAAGCAAATTAGTGTGGTGCTAATGCACATCATGGTATGGATCTGGCATAAAAAATAAAGAAATAAAAATTATATGATCCAATGATTTCATCAAAATGTGGAAGTTCATTTGCCTGATAAATGTGATCATTGCTCTGTTTTCAAAATGTTTGTAGAGGCACAGCTAACAAATGGGTGGAGCTATCAAACCATGAAAATGCACATATGGGTGTGTAAAAAGATATTCAACTTGCTCCAATACAAAGTTCATGCAGAAAGTCGAGTTTGTCTGACAGTGTCCCTGATTGTGCATGTGCATGATCGAAGATCAATGTTGTTTGATGTTGGCCACAGTTGTAATGAAAGAGGAATCGTAATGCACAAAATTATATTGCTTCATGATAGTCAAAGGTTGGCCTGGATTTTGAATTTGAAAATTTGATTTTGCTGGCCCAGGCCCAACCCATTGCCAATTTTTGTTAAAAGGAGAATATTACATAGGATAGATGCCATTCACATATGAAAACTATCTTAATATGCTTTAACCAAAAATCACAAGCTACTTATTGAGAAGTCATGAATTGTTACACTTTGGCATATGTTTCTTGGATAATTACTAGAATGCAGTAAACTCAATCATCCAAAAGGTATTTTATTCATCTCGAGTGGTCAGCATGTCTCTTCATTGACATTACAAGAATATAAATAAAAAAATAAGAGTGAAGATGAAACAGGTACTTTCAATCAATGTAATTGGCCTAATAATCAATTAACTGTTGAGTAGCAGCAAAACAAAAATCAGCTACCAATAATGCTCTGAAACTGACGGTGATTAACACTGAAAGACGACCAGTGCAAAGTCTAAACTGGGGAGGATTCTCAAAAACATGAAATCACAATTGATCATAAAAGAGAGTCCAAAAACAAACAACAACACAGAGATCTTTATCAAACAGTCCTATCAATGCAATTTCTGATAATATGAGTAAGAAATAGCTGAAATTACCTTATGACTAGATGTGGTCGTAGATAATCTGCTAATTGCTCAAGAGAAAACCCCAGATCTGCATTGAAAATCTGTTGTAGCTTGAGAGAAAAATCCAAATCCATTTTGGAAAGATCGAGAGAGAAAAACCTAAATCTGGTCTATAAGAGAGAGAGAGAGAGAGAGAGAGAGAGAGAGAGAGAGAGAGAGAGAGAGAGAGAGAGAGCATCGGGGGTGGTGAGAGGGAGAGAGTCGGGAGAGGGGAGAATAAGAGGGTTAGGGATTTTGGTAGGCTATTTATACCCGATCGTTAACCGGTGCCCGATTTTAATTAGCGCTGGTAAATTAGACACACACAGTGTCGGCTAATCCTGCTTTTGTTGTGGTGAATGGTGTTACATTGGGACAAGATTGCGCCTACTTGGACAATGGGAGCTGGGCTTTAGTGATGATTGACAATTGACACCCCTACAATGTAATATGCTTGCAGTGTATAATGATTGATATGCAATCATGTACATTAGCCATATAGTAAATCAAATCAATTGAATTGCATAATCAAGCCACCAATTCATAATCCCAAAATCAGATTGGTTGATCAATCATAATCTCTTGCTCATGTACACTTGTTCTTAGTAGTAACGTTGTATATTTCATTTTAATTGTCCACTATTCAAATTAACATCTGATGGGTATCAACGGTCGATGATAGAGATGCTCTTTTTGCAGTTGAGAATAAAAGAGAAGTCAACCCTATTATCTTTAGAAGAAAATGAGACGAGAAATATATCCGAATAAATACTCTACCCACCAATGATGACTTTTAAACGAAGGTCAGACCACACCTAGGTAGATTTCATTGAGGCTAACAGACTCCATGTGAGCTCCTTTGTGCTCCTATCACTAATCACATCAAGTACATAGAACATATCCCACTCAGAGCTATTAATCACACCTGCTTAGCTTCCGTACGACAGAGAGAGAACGAGCCAATAGAAAAATTTATTGATTGATGGAAAACACTAGGGGCATCATGCAGGCAACTACTTGAAGAAAAGGAACAAATGAAAATGTGTCTGAACTTAATAGAAATAGGGATCGTGCCTAGCCTCACGAGCACTGATATAAGAACCCTTCGTGATCTTGCTACAAAGTCACATGCACTTGAATTGATGACCAAGAAAATGCCGGCGTTCTAAAATGAGACAGGTAGAAGAGGATCGAATAGATTAATTGCAAATGTTGTTGATCAGGAGATAAATAATGACGTCCCTTGCGATAGAAGAAGAATGGAAAGAAGAGAAGATACAGACCGCTACAAAGGATGCCAAGAATGCACCGATTTCCCTCCAAACATCTCCCCATCCATCACTGCAATTAAGTTGTCACAACAACTAACAGAAGTATTTACACATATTTAGAGGATATGTATAGATTGTACATACCATATATGCACACACCATTTGCAACTAATTTACTGAAAACTACAAAATCTGCAAATACCTTATTATCAAAGATTTACAATACATTTAGAATACAAAAGTCATGAACTAGACAAAACAACGTTACCTACTTCGTCAATTAAAATGTTATCAAATTTTAAGTTTTATAATAGAATTGGAGGTTCTATCGTGTATAAAAACTTCAACACCCAGGCGGTTCTAAGTGTAATTTTAACCTTAGTTCCAAATAAAAGGTATCTCCATTAATTACAAAAATAAAACTTACAAAGGATGACAATTCATTTTATTAAAGAAGCAATAATAGCTTAGTGGAAATTGTAAGATTAACTAAACATTGAAAGTCATACATTTTATGTACCAAAACAAAAAGCATATTACATAGATAGGAAAAAAGATGATTAAAGGTTGAGGTAACCCTATCTTTAGATTCAATGATTCAACTATTTGCACATGATAAAGCACCTAAGAAACTTAGTTTTAAAGGAACATGTTCCTTCACATTACTATTATAAATTAGTTCTAAATGGCTTCTACATATCTCTCTAAAGAGAGATGAGCATAGTCAGGGGTTTTCTCGTGGATCTTTGCATGGAGAGCACAAGATTCGTCTAAATTACCTCCAAAAGCTACCACATGAGGAACTTCTAATGGAGATTATTCTTCTGTATATGTAGTTCAAATGCATGGAGAACTCGTTCCATAGAACTTGGGAGTTTCATCATCTGGTTTGACTAAGATCATGGAAGAAGGGTTTCATTGAAAGTTGCATTCACCAAAATTCTAAGCAAACCTCTCACATTCTAAGACCAAGAAATAGAATATTGGTGTCCATGCGTTTGTTGTAAGACCCCATCTACTATACTAATATAGTATGCACTCTACATTTTCTTAGTTATCAACCAGATGGTTAGGATCAAAGTGACTTTTATGTAGGATTACCATTCCCATTATAACAACTGTTATGGTGCTTTTTAAGACCTTGGTTATAGGAACAAAAGCATCTAATGGGAGTAGCACCTGTTTGTAGCTGAAGTACTCATTTGATTTTCTTCAATTGATCTACCAAGAACAGAAAAATCCAATCCAAAGGATGAATTTTTATTACTTAGGCTCGCTAGACATTGTGTTTGAAAAAATGGATGATTTTTTTCCTTCATAAATTGAAATGGCATATTGTAGATCAAGAATGTGAAAAGAGAAAAACATAGAATACCCACATCATTTCTTTAATCTATCGAAAATCGAGTCGTTTTAGAAAAACTCCTCTTTCTCTTGAATTTGGATTTGAGGGATTTCAAAGATTGTATCTATTAATGGTTGTTGTAGAGCGGGTCGGAAACACTTTCATGGCAAAGATGGAATAGGGGATGGACTAAGGAAGGCCCAATTAGAGGTGGAAATGATCCGTATCATCAGAACTTTAAATCAATTGTATCTCACAGATTGGGATGAGTTTTTCGGCATATTATGTATGAATTTGGGGTGGGAGAACCTACTTAAGTCAACCAACCCTCTATGCCAGGTTGCCCACGCCAAATTTGAGAGATTTCATCATATGGATGGTCAAAAGGCCAATTTAATTTTGTTTTTAGTATAAATAGTAAGTTTTAATTCAAGTATTACTTTTGATTATTTGAGTTGTAGAAGTCATGATAGTAAGTTTTAATGCGAGTATTACTTTTGATCATTTGAGTTGTAGAAGTCGTGCCCAACATGAAAATGGCTTAAAAAGGTTAGGAGAATAACATAGTCAGGCCAATTTGCACACCTACTATTTTTGGCTGAAAACCATGAAATCTTGTTTACAAATAGTAAATTTACTATTTATAGTAAGTCATGTTTTTATGGTGTTCGAGTTGGAGTCTAAGTCCAAAACTCCATCCTAGGTTTGAGCTCATTATTTTTTGAGTTGTAATTTCATTATTATTATTATTAATCAAATTATTTCAAATTTATTAGGAATTATTTCTACTTTATCTATCATGGATTTTAGAAAGCTTTGTGAGGAGTTGATGCGGACACCAGGCCATTCAAAGTATATCAACGCAGGAGGCATGCATTACCCGTGTCAATGTGGTTAGACGACGGATACGGGTCGAGTCTCTAGATGTTGAAGACCTTACACATGTGTTCGTGACATGTGTAAGTTGCTTAGAGGAGACATTTGGACCATTGGATTGCGAGGAGAGTGTGATCGGACTGTTGGATCATCACGGCTCACCTTCATTACACCACCTTCACGGCACTATCATCAGGGCCCATTGGGCATCTTAAATTTATATTTAGTTTATGAACATTTGAATTAGTTATGTTTTAAGATAGTTTGTGCACAATTTTGTGCAAATTTCTTTTTTTTGAAACTTTTTTCTAGTAGGGGTATTTTGATAATTTCATGTAATTACGAATTTTATAAGGGTTGCTCTAAACCCATAGCACATTATATTATGTTGATTAAAGAAAAAAAAGGAGAGCTTTTGCTTCTGACGATCTCGTCTTCGACTTCCAGTGATTGGAAGAGGGCATGAGGCCTAGGTAAACAATTTCTCATCCCCTACTTCTTTCTCTTTCTCTCTTTTCCTTAAGATATTCTTCTCTCTAACCCCCATTTTCTTCTTTTTCTCCTAATCTCAAAAGATTCTTATTCCTTTTTCATCCCCACATAAAACCCATCACCCAAATCTACATTTGATGAACCATATATTTTTTTTTTCTGAATTTTTCAGATTTCCAATACAGGAAATTCCTATTTTTCTAGATTAGAAAATCCACTTGGATCGTTAGACGGACCTATTGCAAGACGAAAGTTCTATCTTTCGCCGGATCCAATTAAATTCAGATTTTAAGATTCAACACTTCATGTTTGTGATGGATGACCCTAATCAATGCTATATTGACCTTATTTCTTTCTTGTGTTTATGATGTATGAATCAGGCTAATATTTACTTATTTTTTTTAAGATTGCATGAATCTGCCCCTTTTCAAATACCATGATCATTTGAGGTTAGAATAGGCCGTCCTACATCAGGAGTCCAGAGAGCTTCATGGATTCAGAGTAGTTATTTCCTGAGGAAGAAGGTCATCGACATCCTTGCGCCAATGGTGATGTCAATAACCAATTCAAATGTTAATGGAAGAAAGCATTGAATCAATGTAGTTCTTCTTTATATCAAAAGCAATCTGGCAGATTCTTTTTCTATCTTAATCTTTTCCAAGCACAATCACATCCGTCTGAAATTGCATCCCTTCTTTGGGTTTTGATATAAACTCATGTTTTAACTGAATTAGCACTCTGCCATCTTTCAAACCATTCTCCTCGTTTTGAAAATGGATGAATTGAGAAAATGTGTTATTATAAATGGAAAAAGATTGGCATTGTTACAGTAATCTCAACCATCCCAACGCAATTCTCATTTTCTTATGATTGTTACACAATTAAATCTTTCTGGTTTGATATTTGAAGATTTGGGTTTGTGGATGATTGCAGGGGAGTTCCAAATTGGGGACCATACAAAGCCGTTGGATCCTAAAACCGTATCTAGCGTGGTCCGTTATGGGACGCTGAGATATCCATTGATGTATAAAGCGACTTGTTATTCACTCATTTACAATCAGCTCTATCCATTCAAAGGCCTCCAGAATTACACTTCTGGAATCATTCACCATGTTCATCTCACAGGTTTACTTCTACTGTGAGTTTTATGTTCTGTTCTCATTATAAGAATTGCAGAATCAATGCCTGATTTCACATAAATAACGGTTTGTGTGGAATGAGTTTGATTTCTATGAAAATTGAAATTGTTTTTTTTTTTTTTTTTGAATGGTCAGAGGTTTTGTATTTGCTGGATTCTGTACATGTGGGGCCCATGGTTTGGTGATCCAAACCACTGATCTGATGGTTCTCAAAGTGGATGGGAAGTAAAAAAACTTGTTTGATAATTATGGCTGAAGTCTAAAAATTAGGTACTGAATCTTAAACAAACTGTTTGTTAACAAACATCTCAAATGTTTGAAATATGTTAATTTGACACATTTGTCCCTATCTCTCATTTGGAAATGTTTTACATTATAAAGAAATTATTTTTTATGAAATGAAAATAAAATCATTATATTTAATTTGAATAAACTAAAATACTTAATTAAAAAACTAAAAATCATCATATGGCCCTCAATTCCTCTTAGCGGGAAGATTTTATAGGATTGAACACCAGTAGCAACAAAACCTTCAAATAAGCCCATCTTATATTTATATGCTATCTAAACTGAAAAAAAATTAATCATATTGATCTAAAACTTCTGTGACCCCAAAAAGGGTTTCAATGGTGGACGTTCAATCCCCCGTCGCTTTTTGCAACTTATTTTTCTTCTCAAGCTTTAATATGAGCTTGCCAAATGGATGGATGGTTTGGATATGACACATACCTCATGATGGGACCCATAAAGCTTGCTGACGTGAATATAGAAGCTATATAGCTGGTGTGAGGTACACCAACCAATCCTCATCCTACTCGGACGTGGATTAGCTACTTAAAGGTTGAATTTGGCTACCGAAGTGACGTCATCAAGTTCTATGGGCCCACTATGATGTATTTGCTTCGTCTACACCGTCCATCTATTTGGAGATTTAATTTTAGGCAGATCCAAATATGTAGTTGACCCAGTGGCGAGATTGATGTCTACCGATGGAACCTTCCTAAGGCTCACCATTATTTTTATTTGAAATCCAAATCTAATCTGTTCAAAAGTTAACACGGACATGAAAGAAGGGAAAAATAAATAAATATCAGCTTGATCAAAAACTTTTGTGGCCTATTTAAGTTTTTAATGGTGGGAGTCACTCTCCCCACTGTTTTCTGTGGTGAGGTCCACTAGAGGTTTGGATTTGACTCATTATTCTTTACCTAAAATTATATTTCCAAATGGATGGACGGCGTAGATACAAAACATACGTCATGATGGGGCCCACATAACTTGGTGACGTAACTTCGGTGGCAAGTCTTGCTACTCAACCTGCTGTCTCCAATCCGCGTCCACGGAAACAGATTGGCTACTCCCCTACCACCAGCTAATGGCTGATGGTTGGTGCTATGTGGGCCCCACCATGATGTTTCATCCATGCTGCCCATCTATGTTTATAGATCATTTTATGGTATGAGACCAAAAATGAGGTATATCCCCATCTCAAGTGGACCACATTACAGGAAAACAGTCTTGAATGAACGTTGACCATTAAAAACTTTTTGGGGGCCATAAAAATTTTGGATCAAGCTGATCTTCTTTTTTTTTTTTTTCCATTCATCTAGGTCTATATGACCTAATCAACAAATTGGATGTCAAATAAAGAATACATTGGGCCTTAGGAGAATTTTAATGGTGGATATCCAATCACTATTGTTTTCTTGTGGTATGGTCCACCGGAGATTTATATTCCTCTCATTTTTAGTATAAAGCCTTAAAATAATCTTTAAAAATGGATGAATGGAATGGATGAAACACATGCATTATGGTGGGGCATAATGAAGTTTCATAGGTTAAAAGTTGATTTTGTATTGCATAAACAATTTAAAGAGAAAAAATTGCCGTAGTAACTCGAAAGGGGTAATTTTGGAAGCAAAAATTTTTATTTAACGAAAAATTTACTGAGCGCATTCCGCGTTCACCATTAAGCCAAACTCCTATCACAGAAAGCATTCAATCAAAAACCTCTTAGCGCTTTCCTTCTTCCGCGTTATAGATGCATTAACAAACACCACTAAACACGGAATATTTTCCCTATTCCGAGTTAAGTGCAAAAATTCAGCGTTAACAAACTGGGCCTTAGTATCTGGACTTCTTCTCCATTAAATGCTAATTGTTGTTGTATTCTTTCAATTATCTGATGAATCTAGTCCCTAAGAATGGGGCCATGATTTATTGATCTAGACCATTGATGGGATAAAACCAACAAAATGGGGATGACCCAAAAGTCTTCCTGACTGGAAATATCCCAACCGTCCAATTTTGGCCTTTTTTCCCTAAACTCTTTTGATATGATTAGGGACATGTAATCTGGGTGGTTTTTTAGGGATCCCCACCCGAGATAGGGCCCATCAGATTAATGGGTCTAGAAGAATGGAACCATGGGTCCCATTTGTACAGATTGGTGCAAAAGGTTCATGTTAAGATACATCAAGACCCTATAATTCCTTGTCATGCATATATATAAATCTGAAACTGCCCAAATAGAAAATATTTGATGATCCTGACCTCAGATTCATGGATATTTGTTTGTTGAATTCAGATCATTAACTACTTTCCATTTTAACCGTCCATCGACTTCCGAAATTTTGCCTGTGGGGATTTCCTGTTTGGTGTGGTTTTTTGGTTATGGTATGTCTTTATTGGGACCATCCACCATTTGGGTGGTGAGGAATATGTATGGCACGTTTATGGTAACTGTGTGCATGTATATGGATCATCACACTCAGCCAGAGTATCAAAATTTTTCTCCTCAGATTTTCTCAAAGTTATTTATAATTAGTTGTGAAGCCTTCCGGGGAATGATACTATAAGACTGTTGTCATGGCTCATCTGTTAGAGGCCCTGAAATCAGGCCCACCAACCAGACTTTAACATGATTTGGACTTTTCATCCAATATGCCCAGTGTGAATTGTTGGAAACAATTTGTTGAAACTAGTAGATAATATTCAGAAAAAAAAAATAAAATAAAACAAGCAATGTCCCAAGTGTATCGGGAATCTTGGACAGTTGACCTTCAGGATACAAAAATTATTACTCAGTCCCAACGGTACACTCGATGAACGCAAAACAACACAATTATTTAGGTTTAGCGTATGATTAGGTGCTTAAAGCACCATTTCAAATGGGTTTGAGTACTCAACTGGTACTGCAATCACCCGAATAGACACATCCACACATAGACCCAGACCTAGATAGACAACCACGCACACGGCCACAACTCAACTCTGCGTGTGTTGTAAAGAAATGGTCCAACACAAATGGTTATTCCTCGTTAGCAGCTCAAACATTATACAAACCACATCATTTATATTCATGATATTTACGTGGTTCTTTCCTATGTAAGACAAGAAAGCTACACTAAAAACAAAATCACTTTCAAAATAAAAACATGAAAAAAAAAAAAACTTTAAATTTAAAATAAAATTATTTTAAAATCCTTCTAAAAATATAATATGGATTCGCCATAGCCTAAACATATTTTCAATCTGCCAATCCTAATAATATAGCTAGAAGACCTTTGCCCCAGAATATGAACCATTCCTTCTTTGTAACCATCTATTTAAAGGAAGCCAATTATACAAGCCCATTCATCCACTGGATCATGGCCACTTCATGGTGGGCTCCACCAGATGAATGGCCTGAACCATGCCGATGACACATGATCGGGTCTGATCACAGGATCTCAGTAAATAGCGACACCAAGGGGCTCTGATTGTACCATTTCCAAAACAACTAAAAAAAAGAAGAAGATGAATTAGCTATAAATAAGAGCTTAATTTCTCATATTTTCAGTTCATTAGTAATCTTCCCATCATCTAAGATTTTCTAATATTCAACACTTTCAATTTTTTTCTCTCTAGGTCTGAAACCAAACAAACGATACTACTATCATTGTGGCGATCCTTCCACACCATCCATGAGCAAGATCCATTCTTTGAAGACAATGCCAGCTTCGGGCCCACTAAATACCCAAATCGAATTGCTGTGGTAGGAGATCTTGGCCTTACATACAATACTACTTCAATGATCGATCATTTGAGAAGTAAGAATCCGGACCTGATTCTGTTAGTCGGCTACGTAACATACGCAAACTTATATCTCACTAATGGAACTGGGGCTGCTTGCTATTCATGTTCGTTTCCGAATACTCCCATACTCCCATACACGAAACCCATCAGCCTCGTTGGGATTACTGGGGAAGGTGAAGTAGAAGATTTTCATTAATGTTTGATGGAATTTCTTTGTTTTCCATTTTGCTGTTTGGGTGGGTAGAAACAAAATTCTAATGTATATGCATTTCTTGTTCATGCATGGACACTTGCATTTGGGTGAGCTTGCACATGCAATTGGGCTATTGAGATGCTGCTAATGGATGGATGGGATAGTTCGCCAGCGATGTGGTTGCATCTGATATCTTGAATATTGATTCACTTAAATGCATGTGTATGCTAGACCAGGCAATGCCGCAGGTGCATATGTCAGTGTTGTCTAATGTTTTTAATATGTCTGTAACAGAGTTTATCGATGTCATTGACAGACCACTCAATTCCATCGAGCAGATGTTGATGACATTGACATATGCTCGATCCCATTGAGAAAATTCAAAATAAAAAAATAAAAAAATAGTAGTTGATTGCTGGACAATTTTGGAGGTTGCTACTCGATGGCATCGAAGGATCTTCATCAACTAGTCTTCGATGACTGTTGATGCCATCGAATGACCCATCAAACGTTGCAAATTTGCGTAAGTGCGCAATTTGTTTCATATTTTTATTTATTTGTATATATACTGGGTGTAATTGGAATTAAGGAGGGGATTAAGGCTTTTTAAGTTATTCTAAAGGGTTTAAGGGCATCGCTAGGGATTCAAAGTAGATTCAAGGATTGTTCAAATTGATAAGATCATCTTTCTTGTAATATTGCTTTTATAATGCATTACTTGTCGCTTTGTACAATGTTTTTTTTTTTTTTTTTAAAGAGTTTTTCCACATAAAAATTGAATTGCCTTTTTATTGGGTTTGTGCTTGATTTTACTTTGTGTGCTTCCGCTAGTCTCAACAGTCAATTGGGACTTGCTTATATAAGTATCAGTAGGCTAGCCATGGTTAGGGAAAGTAAGT
This sequence comes from Magnolia kwangsiensis, assembly GCA_037074715.1. Taxonomy (NCBI): domain Eukaryota; kingdom Viridiplantae; phylum Streptophyta; class Magnoliopsida; order Magnoliales; family Magnoliaceae; genus Magnolia; species Magnolia kwangsiensis. Next base: position 109,257,034 of record CM073581.1, read on the forward strand.
GAAGTCCCGTATTTTGAATAAACTATCATGATTGCTGGTCATTGAGATTTTTTATTTTTAATCTTCACGGAGAAGAAATATGATCTCTAATACATAACTTGAATGAGCTTAAAATGAGATGAACTCATTTTAAGTGGCACCCAAACAGGCCCTAAGGCTGTGTTTAGATGCAAAAGCAAAATTAAATTGCGGTTATTGTTCTTATCAGGTCTGACATGAAAATAATGCAATTGAGATTTGGAGGCTACACTTACATTACTAATGCAATTATTTCCACTCTATTAGAGCAATAATTGCAATCCAATTCTATAATCCATCCAAACACACCAGAACAGAATTAGTAAATGTGAGCCCATCAAGTATAAAAATCATGTCTGCAGGAATTAGTCATAGAGAAGAACTTTAATATGCCAACACCATGTATACCAAATCAAATTTGAAGATGAGAAATGAAATTTACATCCATGCTTTCAATTGCATAACAAAGGTTCAGTGAAAATCCTGGATTTAAACAGCGTTTGGTTGTGATATGCTTGGGGAACAAAACCAGTACAACTCAGTTCGACTCGTCCCATATTGGTGTGATGACTCATTTTGCATAGTGGACAATTCTTTCAAACCATGGCGTAAATAGTGTTGTCTAATGTCTTAAATCCGACTATGACAAAGTCTGTCAGCTTGATCCCATCAAGAAAATTGAAAAAATCTTTATTGATTGTTGGACAATTTGAAGTTGCTACTTGATGACATTGAGAATTCTTTTATTGCAATAGTATATACACCAGCTGTAATTGGAATCAGGGTTTTTTAAACGTGCTTAAGGGTTTAGAGGGATTTTGAAGGGAAAAGGATTGTGCTTTTCTTCTTGTGGTTGTTTTCATAGTACATTATCGCTTTGTGCCATGTTTTTTACTGAATGAATTTTTTCATATAAATTCAGATTACCTTCTTGTTGGATTTGTTCGTGCGATTGTGATTCTCTTGTTTGATTCATCTCTCTGTGTACTCCCGCAAGTCCCAACAAAGAGTGCCCGCCAAATACTAGATATTACTTTGTAATGGTGTTTGGATGTGTGTTTTCAGGTTTATGGAGCCTTTGGTTTCGGAAGTCCCAATGATGGTTATTGAAGGAAACCATAAGAGACAACAGGAGGCCGAGGACCAGAGCTTTGTTGCTTACAGTTCTAGATTTGCGTTTCCTGTCGAAGAAAGCCCATCTTTTTCTACATTTTACTATTCTTTCAATGCAGGGGAATTCATTCTGATGCTTAGTGCTTACACTGATTATTACCAATCAGGTAATAGCTCTCTATCTATGTATTTGTTGCAGTTCAAAACTCAAAGAATCTGAGTCGACTCAGATGGTTATACTTCACCTGGGCTGAGTCGACTCATCTCGGAGATAACAGTTTAGCCTCTATGTAGGCCTGAATCGAGGTTTTTAATATATCGGTGAAATCTAGTCGGGTGAACTCAAACGAGTCTTTTTGTTTTTTGCTTTTTCTTTTTTAATTATGAGCTTAACATAGTAACTCGACTGTGATCCAACACAAGACTCAACTAGTCCTACAAGGGGTGCACATAGTTCGGTTTGGTCTGTTCTGGGGTGAAATCGGAATCAAACTGTTCCCAACGATTCTAGGAAAATTAGACCGTAACTGGAACTGAACTGTTTGCACCCTTGAACTGAACGGAACCAAACCGGAAAAAAACGGTTTAGTTCTACGGTTCGGGGCTTTTATAATTCAATTCAATTGCATAATTTATTTTCATATTCTAGTCTGATTGCATGATTTTTTTTAATAATTCAGTCCAATTGCATGATTTTTTTTAATAATTCAGTCCAATTGCATGGTTCTTGAAAGACCGAGAGAGGAAGACGGAGAGAAGCCACAAAAGCAGGGGAGAATAAAGAAAAATGAGGCCTTTTTGGCTCTCTTTTTTGGTTTTTGGTTTTTTGTTTGTTTTTTTTTTTTTTTTTTCATTTTACATTTTAAAAAAATAAAATTTAAATATTTATTAACTGAGGGATCCAGTTCCAAGTTCGGATCCAAGGTTCAGTTCTACGGTCTAGGTTAGTTCAACGAAACCCTAAACCAAGAACCTTTGGGAACTGTAATCAGAACCTGTGTGCTTCAAAACCGGACCAAACCGTGCGGTATGATTGGTTTACCTGTCCACAGGTTCCGTGTGCACCCTTAAGTCCTACCATCTATTTTGTAGGCCCTTTATTTGGATGATTATAATCATCTGATCAGGGTGATAGTGGGAGCATGTGCAATCCATGGAAGGCCCATCCTATCCAATGGCCCACCATGATAAACCCATCTAATTTTTTTTTTATCAATGTAGGGGATCAATACAAGTGGTTGGAGAGGGAATTGGCCAATGTAGAGAGAAGAGTAACTCCATGGCTGGTGGCTGTCTGGCATCCACCTTGGTATAGCTCTTACAAGGCCCACTACAAAGAAGCTGAGTGCATGAGGTTGGAAATGGAGGAAATACTCTACTCTTATGGCGTCGATTTCGTCTTCAATGGACACGTACGTATGTGACCGATCGACGGTAACCATCCTCTTTCTCGCCGTAGATCAGGTGGGGCCCAGCCCATCATCAGGTGGTTTGGTTCTGGACCATTGCTGCATTCATTGCATACTTTGTGGCCCACCCGCTATTGGATCTAATTAAGTTCTGTGCAGGGCTCACCTAATCAGGTGATGGATGTGGCATACCCCTACTACATTAGCACGTGTGGGCTTGATCCATATATCAGGTGGGCCCTGATCCATCATTAGGTGCGCCTGAATATGCGAGTTGAATGTGGACTATTGGGTTATGTGGTCCACCTAATAATCTTGGACCCACCTGAGCTTTTTTTATAGGGCCGACCTGTTCAAGGATGGATGTGGCATACTCACTACATTGGCACGTGTAGATAGAGTTGTACAACAGTCGAGCTTGGCTTGGCCAGTAGCTAACCCCAGCTCGAACTCAGCTCGGCTTGGTTTGGTTCGGTCAACCGCTTGGGCTAGTTTGAACCGAGTTCCAGCCTTTGCGACATTTTCTCAAACACAAAGTGCACCTTTAATTTCTTACTGAATGCAAAACAGCAGCAACAGTTTATATGTATTTTATCAAACACTTGGCAGGCAGCATCAAAATCGAGATATGAGGGTCGTTTTATCATGTAAAGTTTAATTATTTTATTTATTTATTTATTTATTTTTTTTGTAGTGAAATGTTCCGTATGCATACCTTCCTCACCACCAACTAATCTTGTGGAAAATGTATGCACCCGAAACAACACTTTGTTTAGTTATTTCATCAAACACTTGGTAAGCAGCATCAATATCAAAATAATCAAGTCATTGAACTTATTGAGTCGATTCGATTTGAGGTTCAATCCAAGTCGATACGAGATCAGACAGGCTTGAACTCAGATCGAAATTTTTTTGAGCTCTAAATATCAGCTCGACTTGGCTCGAACTCAGTTTCGAACCGAGTCAAATTGAACTTTTTCAAGTTGAGTCAAACGAGTTAACCGAGGTAACTTGATTCGTGTACAGCTCTATGTGTAGATACATAAGTATGCAACTCAATAACTGTCTTCTTTCTTGCAGTGCATCAGATGGGCCCTGATCCATCATCGGGTGGCTTACTTGTAGTTTCAATGTGGACCCTTAGCCCATTCTTGACATACCTGTGTGGCCCACACGATATTGGACCCGCCTAATTCTTGGGCAGGGCCCACACTATCAGGGATGCATGTCACTTTCTTGTGCTACATCGGCACATCAGGTGGGCCCAGAACCATCATCAGGCGAGATTACATATGTATTTTGAATGTGGACCTTTGTTCCATTTTTTCATATATCTGGTGGCCCACCTGATATCAAACGGATCTAATTTTTGGGCAGGGCCCACCTGATTAGAGGATGAATGTCGCAAACTCATGCTTCATTTGCACGTGATGAGGTGGGCCCTGACACACATTAGGTGGGCTCACGTAAGTACTTTTGATGTAGACCATCGGCCCATATATTTCAAGGATGTGGGACCCACCTGATTCTAGGCAACGTATCTAATGGAGGAGCCCATCTGATGTCCCATATGATGGATGGCTAACTTTTTTCCTCATTTGTTGTTTAAATGATCAGGTCCATGCTTATGAAAGATCCAACCGTGTTTATAACTATACGTTGGATCCATGCGGTCCAGTTCATATTGTGGTTGGAGATGGAGGCAATCGAGAAAACATGGCAATCTCCAGACCCGTCGATCATACTGGATTCTTTCATGGACCATTGTCCAAATAATTTTACAGTGGGCCCTGCGGCTGGTAAATTCTGTTGGGACCGACAAACCGATTTCAGTGCATTTAGAGATAGTAGCTTTGTCTTTTTTTGGTGGGTAAGGTGATGCGGAACCCGTGATCACATCACGGCGATTGTTTCAACTTGTCCAGTGCTTGATTTGTCTGCGATTGCAGGTGAAAGAGAATAAATTGAAGGTAGGTTTGTTTTCTGATTATCTTTTGTGACGTCTTACTCAGGATTAAATACAGTTCAGATGCATCATGGTTGTATTGTGCATGTGGGCAGGTTCATTCATTTAATTAGATTCTACAGCTTGGATTGCCTTGGTCCGTAAATCTTTTCAATCAGACATATTCCAACCGTAATGGCCAATGGATTTTGGCTGTTGAATGTGGTACAATCATCCCATCGGAGCGATTTTTATCCAACGATGTGCGCAGCCCATCAAGTGGCCAGGTATAACAAATCAATCTCTGGGATCACTTTCAGCGTTCTGTCATGGAAAATGTGACACATTTCTTGCATGATCTTGCAAAACAAAAATGGGAAATCCTACTAACATGAAAGCCCAGACATTCTACTGCAGTTGACTTGCAATCTAACAAAAATAACTGACATTTCAGAGAACCCAAAGAGAAGCAGGCAAACTCAAATCTTCATTTGTATCATCAACCTGCAAGCTACTGGATTCAGCTCCCTCCCGATCCGTTGGGCCCCAGATATCCAATGCATCCCAATCAAAACTCTGCGGATCGAAACCTTCCATCTCTGTGGTCAGGCCATCATTCTCCCAGAAAGATTCTGGCAATGATGCATCGCTGCCTTGTGATACATTCACTTCTTTCAGTAAACCCGACTGCTGCAGGAACTCCTTTACATCAATATGAGGCCTCTCTTCCGGACTCCCTGAAAGCTTTTCAGTGGAAAAATCCACCTCTTCTGCTTTCATTACTGGATTTTTGAAGTGGGTTTTCGAACCCATCCGGAGAAAATGAGATTCTGAATCATGGTAAGACGTGGAAGATCGATTGAGAACGGCATTTTTGTTCATTTCTTGGAGCTTTTGATGAATTACATGGACACTGGGTTGGGCATTCAAGTTAAGCAGGCCACATGAAGGGAACATGGAAATGAAGTTCTGGGAAGGAAACCATTTGAATTTCTGAGGCTTGTTCATAGACTGGAAGGTGGATCGGAGGTGGGGTAGATTGAGATAGGCATCCGGCCCATACAACCTTATCGCAGCATCATCATAGGCCATGGCGGCTTCCTTGGCGGTGGCGTAAGAACCCAACCAGAGCCTTTTTCTCTTCTTGGGCTCTCTAATCTCAGCCACCCATTTGCCCCATGTCCTCTGCCTGACGCCACGGTATTCGCAAGAGGCATTTTGTGGGCCACCTTTGCCTCTTGGTGGGCCCTTTTTCCATGGCTTGAATGGAGGTTTTGTGCTGTTTTCCATATGGGTTTTAGATGAGAAGATTGGAAGAGGAGAAGAGAAAAGAGTTTTTAGGTGTGTGTTGAAAGATGTTGGGATTGAAGAGGCGCGGGATATGTAGAGGTAGCGAGTGAGAGTGCAATTTTGGTTTTAAATGTTTTCACGGTTTGGAGTTTTGAAGCTCATGTGACCGTTGGCTACTAGAGATGGTACCTTCACAGGCTACTCCCGAGAGTATGATCTCCAATCGTACTCTCCCTCGGAGGAAGTTCCCGTAGGTGGTGGGTATCTGTGGCCCACCCAGATGTCCGTGTGGTATCCACTCAGTCCATCAGTACCGCATGCACATGTTAGGGTATATGAGCCCAAAAAAGAGGCAGATCTAAAACTCAAGTGGGTGCACCATAGGAAACTGTGGGGATTGAACTCTCACCGTTGAAACCTTCCTGGTGCTACAGAAGATTTTGTATCAGGCTAATATTTGTGTTTTCAGTTCATCACAGTGGAAACAACCTTATGCACTGTTTGGATGGCATATAAACACCAAGGTGGGTCCCAAGAAGGTTTCAACGGTGGGATTTTCCATACCCGCTGTTTCTTGTTGTGTGGTCCACTTGAGTTATGGATCTACCTAGTTTTTGGGTTAATGCCATAACATGAGCTGGAAAAATTGATGGACCGAGTGGATGTCACACACTGCCCATGTAGCATGTGTGAAATCCAGACTGTTCATCAGGTGAATGCCACCACATGCCATGGCGCAAAAATCAGACTGGGCCAGTCGTTGTGTGTTTAATGAAATCGGATTGCGTAATGAGTTACTCAAGTAGGCTTCTATCGTACCAAATAAACTCAATTGGGCCCACTGTGTGATTTATCCAGGCCGTCCATCCATTTTTCATCTCATTTTAAACGTTAAGCCAAAGAATGAAACATATCCAAAGCTCAAGTAGACCATAACAGTGGGAATAATAATTTTGACCGTTGAAACATTTCTAGGGTCCACAGTGATCTTATTTGTCATCCCACCTGTTCATAAGTTCACAAAGATATGGATGAAGGGAAAGCAAAAATATCAGCTTGATCCGAAACTTCTGTGGGCCCGGAGGATTTTTTTAGATTTTCAATTCACACTATTTCCTGTGTTGTGGTCTACTTGACCTTTGGATATGCTTCAATTTTTGGTTCAAGCCTTAAAATTATCTATTAAAATGGATGGACGGATTGGATAAAATACAAAAATTACAGTGGACCCCACAGAGTTTACTCAGTATACTAAACTGCTTTGTGTTCAATTGACCCTCTATAGGCGTCCATACTCTAGCTCCGGTGGTAGACTCTGGGAGTTTCAACACCTGATCAAGGGTTCGAGTACTCATAGGTGGTGAAATCCCACTACGGGTGTGTGTGCGCGTGTTAAAAAAAAAAAAAAAAAAAAACCCTTCGTCGATTCGTTTTAGCCATCCACTTCGCTTGTACACATGGGCCACTCGACAACTCGGCCGACCTGATCTTACGGCCACGGTAAATACACAAGATAAACCATGCGAAAGAATGTTCTACCTGTTGTAAAATATTGATTTTAATAAAAATATTTTAATAATAAAAAAGTTATTTTTTGAAAAACGTTTGGGGCTTTGGGAATAGTCCCACATGGGAAAGAGAAGAGAAAGAAAAGTGGTTTAAATGATAATAGTGGAGTACCATAATATTTGCCTACCTAGTCCGTGGACCATGGGACTTGCGTGTTCCAGTGCGAAGCACTGGAACACCGCGCACGCGCACGCGCACGCGCTCGCGCTCGGTCTCGGTCTCGGGCTCGGTGCGAGGGCGTGGGCATGTGAGGCAGTGTGGCTGTAGAGGCGCTAGTGGCGCACTTCGCACGTGCGCATCGTGTCGCAGAGGGTCGCTCCCTTCGCGAACCGCAGCGAGACGTGTGCGAGTCGCGGTGCGACTAGTGGCTAAGGCAGATGGTTGGTTGGACGAAAATCTAAAGGACTGAATGAGAGTCCCTTAGAATATATAGAGGGCTGAAAAAGAGCTGTTGCAGAAATTCTGTAACAGCTGTGCAATAAGTGCAGGGTCCAGCTGAAACTGCTGCATGGCTAGCCCCAACAGCTATAAAACGGCTAGCTGCTGTCTCACAACGGTCAGCATGCAGCAGCTTAATGGCCCATGCACAACGGTCAGAAAACGGCCATAAAACGGCTAGTTTTCTCAACAGCCAGAAAACGGTCATGGGATTTATTTCCCTGGACCATAACCCCCAGCCACCATAGCCTATAAAAGGAGGGCCTGGATAGGTTCCAAATCTATCTCAACTCACTCCAGCAACTCCATACGAATTCTAGAAAACAGCCTCTCAATACAGCAAGGTGTCAACCTTAGCTAGAAGAACAGACCAGCGGTGTGGTCTAGGACGGTTCAACCGAACCAGCAGGCTGAAGATTAGAACTTAATCGAGCAAACCACTTTTCTATTTTCTTCTTTTCTTATTTTGGGATTTTCCTTTATATTGTAATACTGCCAGAAATAGTGAAATTGAGTTCCATTTGGTGGGCCTTCGTGTTTGCTGAACGCAGACCCACACCAGGCTCGTCGTATCCTAGAAGCAATTTGCCTGTAACCTATCAGCATACTCAATTTACTTGAGTTGGGGCAAATAACGCTTTAAGGACAGCGTTTTCAGACGTGCTTCAGCCTGTCCATATTATTTTCGGTTTCCCTATTATACAGAAACTACATTAATCTGTATAAATTTCACAACAATCTTAAAGCGTTATTTCTAAAATGGAAGCCGATAGCGTTTCATCTATTAAATTGATGAATCAGGACTTGATACGTCTTGATCGGTTCGATGGAACCAATTTTACAAGATGGCAAGACAAGCTGAAATTTCTCCTGACGGCGCTGAAGATCTAAATCTGCAAGCATTGCCTGAAGCAACCGACAAAGACACACCTGAGCAAGTGGCTGCCCGTGCTAAAAGAGCCGAAGACGAACTATTGTGTCGTGGACACATTCTGAACGCACTCTCCGACCGCCTGTACGATCTGTACCAACAGACATCATCAGCAAAGGAGATCTGGGCCGCACTGGAATTCAAGTACAAGGCTGAAGAAGAAGGGACCAACAAATTTCTCATCGCCAGGTATTTTGACTTCAGCATGGTAGATAATAAACCGCTGCTGCCCCAAATCCAAGAACTGCAGCTAATAGTAAACAAAATCAAAGCGATCAAAATCGATCTTCCTGAATCATTCCAAGTTGGGGCTATAATCGCTAAATTGCCACCAATGTGGAAAGACTATAGAAAGAAGTTGCTGCATAAAACCGAGGACTACACACTGGAACAAATCCAGAAACACCTAAGGATTGAGGAAGAATCCCGTAACCGCGATAAAAAGAATGATAACGGGAATGCCTCGTCCAAGGTACATGCAGTAGAAAACACCAATAACAAGAATCCCGAGAAAGATGATTCCCTAAAACCCAATAAAGGGAAATTCAAGAAAAACGCCCAAAAGAAGAACGGAAAGTTCAAAGGCCCATGCCATGTCTGTGGAAAAATCGGGCACTATGCTCGAGTATGCCGATATCGCAAATCTAAAAAAGAGGCAAGTGCAGTAGAAGAAGGCGATATCGTGGCTATGATCACTGAAGTGAATACCATCCAAGGCAAAGTTCCAGGCTGGTGGTATGATACTGCCGCTACAGTACATGTGTGCTACGACAAATCAGCCTTCAAAACCTATGAGGAATTGACCGATGGTCAAGAAGTCCAAATGGGTAATGAAGTCCGATCGAAGGTCGTCGGCAAAGGAACTGTCGAACTGATATTCACTTCTGGAAAGAAAGTGATTCTAACTAATGTACTGCACGTCCCAGACATGAGGCGAAACTTAGTTTCTGGGGATCTTCTGGGAAAACCAGGTATAAGGGTGGTATACGAGTCAGGAAAACTGATTCTATCCAAGAATGGGAATTTTGTTGGAAAGGGATATGCTTGTAACGGGATGGTTAAGTTTTCTCTGAATGAAAGTAGCACTTCTGCGTATATGGTTGAATCTGCTGGACTGTGGCATGATAGACTAGCCCATATAGGGTATAGTACTTTGAAGTTTATGGCTAAGAATGGTTTAATCTCATACACAGATAATGAAACTAATAAATGTGAAGTGTGCATACAATCCAAAATGACGAAAAAACCTTTTCCAAGTGTTGAAAGATCGTCTCAAATTTTGGATCTTGTGCACAGTGATATCTGTGAGTTAAACGGCATTCTTACTCGTGGAGGTAAACGGTACTTCATAACCTTTATAGATGATTGCTCTAGATATGTGTATGTTTATCTATTAAAGAGCAAAGATGAAGCATTGAACATGTTTAAGATATATAAAGCAGAAGTAGAGAATCAACTAAGTAAGAAGATAAAAATTCTCCGTAGCGATCGAGGAGGAGAATACTTCTCGAATGAATTCGATTACTTCTGTGAAGAACATGGACTGGTACATCAATGTACAGCTCCATACACACCTCAACAAAACGGAATAGCTGAAAGGAAGAATAGAACATTAGTAGAAATGGTCAACTCAATGCTAATAAAAGCAAAGTTGCCACTAAATCTGTGGGGTGAGGCACTGCTTGCAGCATGCCATATAATAAACAGACTTCCGTCTAAAAAATATAAAGTATCTCCATATGAAACATGGAGAGGTAGAAAACCTAACCTAGGATATCTTAAAGTGTGGGGGTGTCTTGCATACTGCAGAACTCCTGACCCAAAAAGAACCAAGTTAGGACCAAGAGCTATTAAGTGCGCCTTCGTAGGGTATGCACAAAATAGTAAAGCTTATAGACTTCTAGACATGGAGTCTAATACAATTATAGAATCAAGAGACGTTGAATTCTTTGAGAACTCACTATCCTTGGAGTCAAAGGATAATGAAATTCAAACTCCTAATAGAGAACCAAATAGCACAGCTCCACATATAATGGAAGCTCCCACTGAACCTCGTAGGAGTCAAAGAACTAGAATAGAGAAGAGTTTTGGAGATGACTATATAGACTCACAACGCATCATTTTTCATCTGGTAGAAGCAGATAGAGAAAATGTTATAAGACGAATACCTATAGTAATGACTATAGAAGATGATCCTAAAACATATAAGGAAGCTGTATCCTCTAGAGACTCAGCTTTTTGGAAAGAAGCTATAAATGATGAAATGGAATCTATACTATCAAATCAAACATGGGAACTAGTAAACTTACCTCCAGGTTCTAGACCCATAGGTTGCAAATGGGTATTTAGGAAGAAATATCACACTGATGGGACTATCCAAACCTTTAAAGCTCGACTAGTAGCTAAGGGTTTTAGACAAAAAGAAGGGATAGACTACTTTGACACATACTCACCTGTAGCTAGGATAACATCCATTAGGATATTATTTGCGCTAGCTTCCATACATCATCTTCACATCCACCAAATGGATGTAAAGACTGCTTTCCTGAACGGTGACCTCAATGAGGAGGTATACATGGAACAACCTGAAGGTTTCGTTCTACCAGGAAATGAAAACAAAGTATGTAGATTAGTCAAATCGCTGTATGGATTAAAACAAGCACCTAAACAATGGCATGAGAAGTTTGATTCCAAAATACTATCTCATGGTTTCATGCATAATGTAGCTGATAAATGCATATATTCTAAAAAAGATGGTAGTCATATCATTATTATCTGTTTATATGTTGATGATATGTTAATAATAAGTAATAAAATGGAAGGTGTGACTGAAACAAAGAAGTTTCTTTCTTCCGTATTTAAAATGAAGGATCTTGGACAAGTTGATACCATCTTAGGTGTCAAAGTTAAAAAACATTGTGGGGGTTATGCTTTGTGTCAATCTCATTATATTGAGAAGATACTAAACAAGTTTAACCATCTAAATATAAAGGAAGCAAAAACCCCATTTGATCCAAGTATCAAACTAAAAGAAAATACTGGAAGAACAGTTGCACAATTAGAATATGCGAGTGCTATAGGAAGTCTTATGTATGCTATGCAATGCACTAGACCTGATATCGCATATGCTGTGAGTAAACTTAGTAGGTTTACTAGTAACCCCAGTAATGAACACTGGAATGCAATCAGTAGAGTCCTTGGTTACTTAAAAGCAACCAAAGACTTAGGACTATTTTATTCAGAGTTTCCTGCCGTATTGGAAGGATATACCGATGCGAGCTGGATATCGAGTGCAGGGGACAATAAGTCTACTACAGGGTGGGTATTCACCCTAGGAGGTGCTGCTGTATCTTGGGGATCCAAGAAACAGACTTGCATAACGCACTCGACTATGGAGTCTGAATTTATAGCCCTAGCTGCAACAGGCAAAGAGGCTGAGTGGCTAAGGGATCTTCTATTAGAAATTCCTTTTTGTGTAAAGCCTATATCGGCTGTATCACTACATTGTGATAGTGAAGCCACATTAGCTAGAGCCTATAGCGGTACTTATAATGGTAAGTCTAGACATATTAGTCTTCGACATGATTATGTCAGACAATTGATTCAAGATGGAATCATTGCTATTTCATATGTGAAATCAAGCAATAACCTGGCAGATCCTTTCACTAAACCTCTACCGAGAGAGGTAGTAAAGGCTACATCTAGAGGGATGGGGTTGAAACTCTTCAACCAAAGTTCCACCAGTGATGGTAACCCAACCTAAAATCAGAAAATCTCTAATCTTGGGTTTAATGGGTAAGAACAAGTCACTGATAAGTGGAAAGTTTTCAGCACTAAATTATATAACCTCATCCATAATAGATAAGTGCTGAGCGTTACGAAAGAGGGTTGAGTCTTAGAACTCTTAATGAATTCCAGTCTTTAGGACAAGTGTCTTACAGTAACGGAGACACTGGAAGGATTTCACCTATATGAACGTAGAGATGGTGCCGTCTCTCATGAGAGTTAAGAGTTTTCTCTCGGGATCGTTCACGAATTAGGATAAGCACATGGCCATTAATTGTGCTGAGCAAGATTGTGGGAACTCTAACAACACATAGCGAATATGTGTGTGGTTTCTCCAACTCTGTTATCTAGAAATAACTGGTTCAAAGCTGCGGCTACCAGTCATTTCGATAGAGTTTTGAGATACTTACACTAAGGGAAGATTAAAATCGAAAGATATCTTTCTTTATGCATATAAGCTAATTATTCTGGCAGTATGTTTAACCGAGAAAATATTTTTATAAAAAAAATCAAGTGGGGGATTGTTGTAAAATATTGATTTTAATAAAAATATTTTAATAATAAAAAAGTTATTTTTTGAAAAACGTTTGGGGCTTTGGGAATAGTCCCACATGGGAAAGAGAAGAGAAAGAAAAGTGGTTTAAATGATAATAGTGGAGTACCGTAATATTTGCCTACCTAGTCCGTGGACCATGGGACTTGCGTGTTCCAGTGCGAAGCACTGGAACACCGCGCACGCGCACGCGCACGCGCTCGCGCTCGCGCTCGGGCTCGGGCTCGGTCTCGGTCACGGTCACGGTCACGGTCTCGGTCTCGGGCTCGGTGCGAGGGCGTGGGCATGTGAGGCAGTGTGGCTGTAGAGGCGCTAGTGGCGCACTTTGCACTTCGCACGTGCGCATCGTGTCGCAGAGGGTCGCTCCCTTCGCGAACCGCAGCGAGACGTGTGCGAGTCGCGGTGCGACTAGTGGCTTAGGCAGATGGTTGGTTGGACGAAAATCTAAAGGACTGAATGAGAGTCTCTTAGAATATATAGAGGGCTGAAAAAGAGCTGTTGCAGAAATTCTGTAACAGCTGTGCAATAAGTGCAGGGTCCAGCTGAAACTGCTGCATGGCTAGCCCCAACAGCTATAAAACGGCTAGCTGCTGTCTCACAACGGTCAGCATGCAGCAGCTTAATGGCCCATGCACAACGGTCAGAAAACGGCCATAAAACGGCTAGTTTTCTCAACAGCCAGAAAACGGTCATGGGATTTATTTCCCTGGACCATAACCCCCAGCCACCATAGCCTATAAAAGGAGGGCCTGGATAGGTTCCAAATCTATCTCAACTCACTCCAGCAACTCCATACGAATTCTAAAAAACAGCCTCTCAATACAGCAAGGTGTCAACCTTAGCTAGAAGAACAGACCAGCGGTGTGGTCTAGGACGGTTCAACCGAACCAGCAGGCTGAAGATTAGAACTTAATCGAGCAAACCACTTTTCTATTTTCTTCTTTTCTTATTTTGGGATTTTCCTTTATATTGTAATACTGCCAGAAATAGTGAAATTGAGTTCCATTTGGTGGGCCTTCGTGTTTGCTGAACGCAGACCCACACCAGGCTCGTCGTATCCTAGAAGCAATTTGCCTGTAACCTATCAGCATACTCAATTTACTTGAGTTGGGGCAAATAACGCTTTAAGGACAGCGTTTTCAGACGTGCTTCAGCCTGTCCATATTATTTTCGGTTTCCCTATTATACAGAAACTACATTAATCTGTATAAATTTCACAACACTACCGCACGTGTTAGATTTACACGTGGGGGCATAGAGATCCAGACCCTTCTCTCGCGAGTAGCCTTTGCATCTCCCATTGGAGATACTTTCAAATCTAGAGAAGATATCTGGGAGTTGGCCTTTTTCAAGCTTTATAAAGTCAAAAGACTGCTTTTTGGAAAAGCCATTTCTACGTCTCTAGTAGGAAACGGATCGGCTCCTCCCCCTGCCACCAGCCAATGGCTGGAGTCGGTGCTCTGTGGGCCCCACCATGATGTATGTGTTTCATCCATTCCGTCTATCTATTTTGCCAGATCATTTTATGGTGTGAGATAAAAAATGAGGTATATCCCAATCTCAAGTGGACCATATTACAGGAAACAGCGTTGAATGAGCGTTGACCATTAAAAACCTTTTGGGGACCATAAAAGTTTTGGATCAAGCTGATTTTTGTTTTTTTCCCTTTATCTGAGGCTGTATGACCTAATCAACATATTGGATGTCAAATAAACAGTACAGTGGGCCCTAGGATGATTTTAATGGTGGATATCGCATCACTATTGTTTTCCTGTGGTGTGGTCCACCTGAGATTTATATCCCTCTCATTTTTGGGATCAAGCCCTAAAATGGTATATAAAAATGGATGAAACACATGCATCATGGTGGGGGCCATAGAGCACCGACACCAGCCACCGGGCTGGTGGCAGGGGGAGTAGCCAATCCGTTTCCTCCATTATATTATTCAATGATGACGTAACACTAATGAAAAAGTGCCACGTGTCTACTCGTGTTAAAGTTGAAACCTAAAGTGAAAAAGGACAAAAATGTCATTTCCTTTAAGCTAATTAGGATTCTCCACTCGATGGGTCCAGTCCCATCATAGATAGACCACACCAGTTGCATACTTGTCAAATGACTAAAGTACCCCTTGCTTGGTGACATTCATCTGAGGGGGTAAAGTAAAATATCTTCACAACAGAATGGAAATGATCCCTTTTATCCCCAATCAAACGAAGTGACCCCACAAACCATCTGTGTCCATGCTCGATCAAAAGTCTGATATGAGCGTTAAAGACCATCAGATCATTCCCCACAGTAAAAAGAAGGGAAATTGCAACCTGTGACTGGCACATTCAAAGTACATGGACATGCATTTAAGAGGCCCACCTCATGGACATTTCTCATTTTCACGAGCCCCAATTCACATGTTATTCTGCCATACACGACCTGATTCTCGAGACATTCATCAGCTTTATCCCATAGCTAATTGGCTCCCTATGAACATCTTCTGGCCCACATGATCACATGGGCTCCTAACATGGATGATCATCCATGATCCATGCACGTTGGCAATGACCATGTAGCCATGGCATTGCATTGCCATCTATTAATTAAAATATCAGGAGCCATGTACGGCATCATGTCTATGACTACGTGGCAATGCATGGTTGGATATCTTAGACATGAGGATAAGATAAGATGGGAAGTGATCACATGCATTAGTATGTTCTAGCTGTGTGGGGGCCACCACTGTGATGTGTATGTGGGATCTGAGCCATGCATCAGGAGAGACACCTTGTGTTCGTGGTACATCTCAAGAATTATTCTGATCCAAGACCAAGGTAGGTCACCACGGAAATCAATTTCCAATAGCCGCCTAGAACCAACACATCTTCATGTGTTGTGGCCCACCCTGAATTTTGATGTGTCCCTTCACAATTGAAGGATTTTCAGAGAAAATAGGCTAGAAATGAGTTGGTAAGGTAGGATGGTACTGCCAATTTTAGCATATGTGACAATGTGTAGCATGGGGAAGTGATCTGCAACATCCATTATGTGGGTCACACCATGACTAAATCCTAACTCAAAAATCAGGCCCATCACACCCGTTGGTTGGGCTATGAACAGTTGGTGAACTTTCTAAACGAGGTCTAACACACCTATTGCCATTGTCCATTAGAAATGAATCCAAATGATTTTTGGGTGTCATCCAAACGGTTTGTAAGGTGTAGAGATACAACAAACTCAGCTAGGGCTGCTGTTGATGGGCCAGACCTGTTGGCCTAGCTGCATTTGAAATTGATTTTGCTATGCATGGGCTGAGCCACATTGACAGCCTTAATAATACATGGGTATTTTCACACCAGGTTCGAGTAGGGTGGCATGTGAGATGAGGGCAGGGGTGGGTGGCTCATGTGAGGCAGAACCCATGTAATGTGGGGTTCACGAGTAGATTTGGCCGAGGACTTAACCCATGGGATGTAGAGCTGAGCTATGAGATTAATGGATTGATTCGCCACACTCTATCAGTTTAAACTTTTAGAGCAAGTGGTCAGTTGTCCTATATTAAAGTGGAATCAGAGCAGGTTTCATGAAATCTAGACTGTTCATAAGATAGGGTCAGTTATGTATGTTTGATGACCTGAAAATCAGCCAGTCCAATCAATGGCTGGATCAGCATTGGTAACTAATGTAGGCCATTTTTAACTTTTTTAACCATCTGCCGTTTTTTTCTCCGAACACATTGCCCACCCACACTCCACCAAATGAACGGCCTGAATTCCATATGCTAGATTAGCATATATGATGGAATGGTAGGAAGTATTGTCTACACACTGAATAATGGTTCTTGTTCACTGTTTATTATAGGTGGGACTTCACAGTGGATCCCAAGGGATGATTGTGCATAAGTAATAATATCCAAAAAAAAAAAACCTACACCAATGTTGTTTAGGCCTCACTGATAATGACTGGTGGATGATCTGCATCTATGATCAGGTTGACAAAGTTCCAGTGTCTGGTTGGAATGCAAGCATGAAGGTCCCAGGTATATTTTCTAACAAAACAAGGACACATCTTAAGCTTTTTTGAGAATTGAGGACACATCTTAAGTTAAGACAGTTATCCATCGCTTTTTGAAATTGAAGATGTCTTGTTGCTGTCGTAAGGTAGGCATCAATCTCATGCATGGCGTTTTTATTCTCTGCCCAAAGATAGGTGTTTTCTAGAAAATTCTAAATGTCTATTTGATAGACACTGGAAAATGAGTTGATCTTACTTTAGTTAATCATAATTATGTATTGGGTCTCAACGCATGGCTCAGTGGTAGATGGAATGTGTTTCGACACTAGTCATGGGTTCAAGTGCTCATGTGGGTCATGTGTAAAACTAAAAATAAAATCATAATTATTTATGAGAGATCATCATTAATACATAATTATGATTAACTAAAATGAGATGAACACATCTTCTTGGGTCTACCAAACAGGCCCTATTCCAATCAAAGTCTACATTGCCAAAATATAAGGGAGTTCATAGTACCGTAGCTGACTGACCTTCATTTTTCTTCATTTTTATTCAGCCGTGCTATAGTAGGCAGATTGGTGTACTCGAAAACCCTGCATCAGCTCTTACTAGCTGCTTTTCCATGCAACACCAGTATGTCTTGGGGAAAAGCTTCGAATAATTAAAAAAGAAAATAACTGTGAGTGTGCGAATATCCACCTGCACAACACATAACAAAATGTGTATTGATGTATGTGCCAGAAAATTAAAAGAAACAAAAACAAATACTGATATAAAAATTCATTGGTTAGTTCATATCATCTCCACACAGGTGTGTAGATAACATGGAGTTGATAGATAAAATTAAAATAAAGATATCGTCTTCTTTTCTGTTCTCTTTTTGAGAAATAAAACTCACCATACCTTTTTCCGAGAATAAAACTGAGTATGAAAAAATAAAAAATAAAAAATAAATCCAAATGGCCAACATGAAAATATAAAACCGTTGTATTTCAAAACTACTTTGAGTTCGAAGGTAATCACAATCTTTCCTGTTGCCTTGGGTCCTTTGAGGTGATTTAAAAGCTAGGGCTTCCTGTACCACTTTATTCAAAATGGAATTCCAAAGTTTCCTTGAGTTTTCTTTCTGCATGAAACCAGTGGCATCAATAATCCTGCATACATCTTTATTTACAATAAGGTATGGATAAACCATCCAAAAGAGTGGTAGTATAATTACATCTTTATTTATTTATTATTATTATTTTCTTTTGAAGGACAAAATTTCATTAAAGAGAGCCGAATTAAAAAAAATGCTTAAAACCATACCCAGACAACATGTGAAGACAAAGGAAGGATACATGACAGGGGATCATCCATCCGGAACTAACAAAGAATCATCCCTCTGAAGTTTCTGACCGCCCAATACCGATTGGAAAGATTCTTCTCCTTGAGCTGCTTTGTTACAAATATTATTTCACTCCTTCCAAATCAAGAGAACCAATTGAACAGTTGAAAAGAGCAACTAACTTCTCAATAAAATTTTCACTATCCTTAAAAAAAAAAGAAGATCGACTAACTTCGAACTCTAACTGCTGCCCTGTGGGAACAACTAGGGGGGAAGAGAAGTCACAACCAAATTTCACAAGAAAACGCTTACAGAAAATCTAGGGAGGCAAGAGTCAGCCATGGAAAATTTAAGACTGAAAACTAAGGCCAATGGGTAATGACTACCATCATTAGTAGCAAATGCCATAAAAGATACTGCAGGCCCTTTGAGAAGGGTGGGGCTGGAATTAACAATCTGGAGGAAGTTAATTCTGTGATGCTTGGTAAATGGATAAGGAGGTTTGGGGTGGAGCAAAATAACTTGTGGCGATTGGTCATAGCTGGCAAATATGGTCTCGCAAGCTCTGGAAGATGGATCAAAGAGTCTTCTGTGTATGGAGCTTCCTTTTGTTGGAGATCTCTCTCTTGGATGGCTGGTAAGGTTTTACTTGAGATTGGGATGTCTGTGGGCCGCAGGGGAAATGTTTGTTTTTGGGATGATGTTTGGATAGGGGAGGCCACCCTCAGATCCCAATTTCCAAGAATAGCATGCCTATGTCCAGCACCTAATATCTCAGTAGTCGACTGTTACTCTATCCAGGAAAATGGCAGTGTTTGGCTTCCCCCATGTTGCCGTCATCTGTCTGAGACCAAAGTTGAGGAAATGTCCAGATTGCGTGCTTTACTGGAAGGTTCTCAGTCTGATCTGGATGCAGCGGATAATCCCAGATGCCTAAGAGATTAGTCAGGGAGATTTTCTGTGAAGTCTCTTCACAATGTTCTTCAAGGGCAAGGAGATGCTGCTAGCTACTACTTCAAGGGGTTTATTTGGCAGTACTAAGCTCCTCCAAAGGTAGCGGCTTTTGCGTGGCTCGTGGGTCATAATAGAATTTTAACATTGGATAATCTCCAAAAGTGAGGGATGGTCCTCCCCAATGTCTGCATTTTGTGTAAACAAGATGAAGAATCAGTGCATCATCTCTTTTTTGGATGTCCTTACCAGGATTTTGGGACTATCTTCTGAGTGTTCAAAAGGCCATGGGTGCTTTTCGAATTCCATGAAGGATCTGTTTTTGTCTTGGCATGTCAGGGGGCCTTCTTCCGATATGAGAAGTTGGTGTCTCGCCTTGCTTGCTGCCCCTTGTTGTATCTGGCTTGAAAGGAATGGCAGATGCTTCACGTATAAGTCTGAAACTCTAGGCACCACAGTTGGAAAAGTCTTTTCTTGAATTGTGGAATGGGAATTGTAATTTCAGGTGGGTTGCTATTTTCTGTTTTGTTTCTTTTGTTCTGTTGTTTCTGTGAGCTTTTTCTTCCCTCAATAAAGTTATCGTCTTTCAAAAGAAATCATGTTTTAATATTAGAAAAAACTATTGTGCCACAGAAGATCATGTCAATAAATGGCAGGATTGACAAAAAGATAGAATCAGAGAATCACATACTTTTTCATCACCACGGCCAGTTGTTGCGGTTGAATAAAGTATCTGTGCCCAATCAAGATCGTGGAGTTCCTCTTTGACATCTTGCCCAGAGTATGTCCCTGTATGGTGGTTTGTATTAGGAATAGTATCCTGTTGAGAAGAGCAACTACCTTCTCAATAGAATTGTCATTATCCATTGAAAAAAAAAAAGCGCGACTAACTTCGAATTGTAACTGCTACCCTGTGGGACCCACAAGTGGGGGAGAGAGGTCACAACAATTTTCCCAAAAAAAAAAAAAAAAACGCTCACAGAAAATCTAGGGAGGCAAGAGTCAGCCATGTGTAAAGTAGAGAATTTGAGATTGTGTAAACTCAGGCCAATGGGTAAGAATGACAGCCATCATTAGTAGCAAATGCCATAAAAGATGCTGTAACAGATGTCTTCTCTAAAGAAATCATGTTTTAATATTCATAAAAAGCATAAGATCACAGCATTAAATGGTGGCATTGACAAAAGGATAGAATCAGAGCATCACATACTTTTCAACACCATGGCCAGTTTTCACGGTTTAATAAACTCTTTGCCTAATCACGATCATGGAGTTTCTTTCTGACATCTTGCTCAGAATATGCCCCTGTATGGTGGTTTGTATTAGGAATGGTATCCCATTTGTCTACAATAATACCACATCCACACCCTTCTTAGTTCTTGCAGCTATCCTTCAATCCTCCATCACACCAGCAGAAACAATACTCCAGATTAGACTTTTAACTTGTAAAATCCTAGGAACAGCTTGTCAAAATGATACTTGACATTCACGACATCTGACCTATTCATGCACTAAGGTAGTACCGATACCACCGTAAGCTCCAGTGGTACTGGGCAGAAGTGGGGCCCATGTGAAGTATTCATGACATCTGACCCGTCCATCAGATGTCTTGCCTCATGTTGCCTTCAGGGTCCAAAAAATAGTTTAAACAGAAGCTCAGGTGGGCCCCAGCACAGGGGACAGCTTGAGAGGGAATCCCCACCCTTGATTTGCATGAGGGGCCCAAAATGAAGTGTACACTGAATCCAAGTCGTCCAGTCATTTCATCTACCCTGGATGAAGGGTCAGGACAAAAATCAGGCTGTTCTGCAACTCAGGTGGGCCATGGTGAGAATGAAGGACGAGCATTCCCTCCCACCTTGTTCCACATGCTGTGGCCCACCAGAGTGTTAGATCAAGCTGATTTCCAGGCTGTTGAGGCAACCTGATGGGATGCATCCAATTGACGGGTTAGATGTGATACATACACCATGGGAGGCCCACTTCTGCCTGGTACCACCATAAGCCTACAGTGGTTCCCTGTACCACACAAGCACACTTCATTGATTCTATGAATGTGAAAATGCACTGCAAGCTGAGCGTGCAACATGAGGATTTCTATGAATGTTTTGACAAATAAATGGTAACGCAGAGTAATAATGAGATAATAAACATAAATTCCAACAGAATCAGCAATAGAGACTGCAGATACCTCTCAGAAAATTGCTTTTTTTTTTTTTTAAAAAACACACACACACACCCCCACACACTCACGTTGTAGTGGGATTTCACCACCTATAGATACTCGAACCCTTGACCGGGTGTTGAAACTCCTTAAGAGTCTACCACCGGAGAAAGAGTGAGGATCCCTCTCAGAAAAATCGCTTGAAGCATGTAATCTTTCAGTAAAAGATCATCTTCTGATGAAAAATTTCAGTCGTGATGCCTCAAGTCAATGATTCAACAAGGCACGTAAAATGTACGGTATCATGCAAAGCTGGTAAAGTTGCATAGACCGAATTTGATCGAATGAACTTGAACTGGATGGACTAACTGTAGCAGGCAGGAAGATGCTCAAGTTCCAACAAGATAGAAATTTCCACCCTACAAACCTCTGGAAGTTTGAACAATATGACCCGTAGGAAATTAACAGTGTCAGCAAAAAAGTAAAGAAATA
Organism: Magnolia kwangsiensis; assembly: GCA_037074715.1. Classification (NCBI taxonomy): domain Eukaryota; kingdom Viridiplantae; phylum Streptophyta; class Magnoliopsida; order Magnoliales; family Magnoliaceae; genus Magnolia; species Magnolia kwangsiensis. The sequence goes on from CM073581.1 coordinate 109,279,028, forward strand.
AATATTAGTCAGAGTACTCAGGCACATGAGATCATCAGTTGCATTTTAGCTTCCCACTGTGCCTAGAATTGCTTCAAGGTGAGTAACCTAGCCCCACCTTTTTGGTATTGTGGCCCACAAACAGATGTATGGAGTGGATGTCACAAAGTCATCACAGTGGGTCTCATAGAGCCTTTGTTGCAAGGGCTCCCTACTATGACGTTGTCTATGCAGTCTACATGCAAAGTGGAACGTGGGAGTGGGCTAAGCCATATGAAATGATTGAAATGACAAAAAAGACCTTGGTTTAAGGGCCAGACACATCCCATTTGCCTTTTTAAATCCAAACTTTATGCCCCTCCCTCTAACTAATTGCAAGGGTAAAATTCATCAAACAGTAGTCCTGTTATATATAGTAGAGATGTTGCCTACTGCTCACAATTGTTTTATCTGCCTACGTGATAAATTACCGCTAGATAATGATGCAAGACAATTAACCACTTGCTATAAAAGCTTGAATTGATAGAGCATGGTGAATTAATCCCTTTATCTCATAGCCCAGGCCCTACATCCCATGAATTAGGACCTCGTCCGAACCCCCCTCATGGGCCCCACTTCATATGGGTTCCGCTTCACATGGGTGGGGCCCGCCTCACACAAGCCACCCACCTCACACTGGCCGCCCATCCCGAGTGTGCCCCTACATCCCACAGGCCACCCCACTTGAGCCTGGCGTGAAAATGCCCTTGCATTAGATAACCTTTCAAAAATAAGTAAATAAATAAATTATTGCTAGTCCTAGATAATATAAAATTTATGAAGGATATTAGATGGAAACTCTGCCAGGAATTTGGCAGTTCTGAAAATGCATTATGTAGGTGACAATGAAGTGAACAAGATATCATGTATGTCTGTCTTTGAGAATCTTATATTTAATCTGCACATGCCCTTTAAAGCCCAAGTGTTAAATGTAGCCAGAACATATCCATTACCATCTGTTATTACTTGTGACTGAAGACATTGGGCTGGGATATATATCTGCACGTCAAATGATGTTTTGGCTGTTACAGTTGAAGCACCTGTTCCGTGATGCAAGCCATTGCTTCAACAACAAGAGCCACCACACCCGAATGGTGAATGGCATATGTAGTTTTATACAAGAAAGAAGGGAAGGTGAGAAGAAAGAGAATGGAGAGAATGAGATATGGTTGGACGTCCCCACCTCTTTTCACATATAAGTCAAGTAATCAAACCAAAAATGACAAAACCACCCCTCTTTAAAATAAGATCTGCACACATAAAGCATACCTAATAAGACCAAGAAAGGGTGCACATAATCAAAGAAACAAGCTAAGTGGGCCATACTTAAAAATCAACCCAGGGTGGGCCATACAATCGTATGCCCCACATTGTTGTGTTGTTGAAGCTACTGCTTTGTCTAGTTCTGGTTGTAGTAACAATTGCATACTTCTTCAAAACTATAGAATCTAAACTTTTTCTGTGACAGAACCTGGAATGAAAAATAGATGGAAAAAGAAAATCTACCATCCTCCATTTGCAACATTATAAAATCATTGTTCGATGCATTTTAATCACAAATGAATACATATTGATGATGAAACAAGAAGATTCACAATGGGATAAGCCCTGGAGGCACTAGTGCCGTATTCTATCCACGAAAGATTTGGAATGTTCGAAAACATTACCATAATAAAATCTTGGGTTTTTTAGCATGAGAGATAAAATGTAAAAGAGACACGAGGATCAACCAAAGCCAAAACTACACTTGAGTTGCATAAGTAAAACAGCCTTGCCACCACAGCCAAAAGTTCTGATCATATAAAGACTGAGAAGGTGATCTCTGGTTTTTATAGGAATCCTTTGTCGTACTTATAGTGTCCATATCCAACAAAGATAAATGTGGAGATGTCCAAGTTACATGTGTTTGTACCAACTACACTTTTCATGTGCCTATTCATAATCTGCGTCTGAAATTCTGAACTTGGATATTCAAGAAAGAATATGCTAAGAACCTGACATTTTTTACTGCAACACTGTGGCATATGCATATACATGCTTGTTTACAAGAAGAATGGTTTAGGACCACATGATCACTTAAAAGCTCCATAGTCCCACAGAACGTTCCGTGCGTGCATGCATGTGGTGTAGTTAATGTTCTCAACAGGACTGATCAAATTTGTATGCATCAGCTATAACAAGTAAATAAATAAAATTGACAATAATGTGCCATAAATTATATTTTGGAGCTTTTCTAAGTCGACACGTGTACAAATCAGCTAATGCACATGCCACCACATACAATAGTGTGGTGGGCAGGTGCAATATCCAAGCCATCCATCAGAAGGGTACCATTATGTAGATTATCCTACACCAATAATCAGGTCGGTCCTCTAGTCAGGTTGGGCACAATTACCTGAACCCGAACAAATGTTTGGTTGTGAAAAAATCATCCATAGTTTTCTAACCTGTCAACTTATTTCTAATATCATGGCACACCCACTGAATGGACCACCTTTATCTTTGGGCAGTAACATCTACACAGTGTGGTCCACCTGATGAATGGCTTGGATATTTCACCTGCCTGCTGTGCTGGCATATGTTGTGCCATGTGCATGAGATGACTTGTACATGCTTGTGAGCTTAGAAAAGATCTATAATTTGTAAGTACACAAACCTGCTCTTCTGGTCCAGTAAATTCAGTATCAATAATATCGCAAGTGGTCCCACTGATTGGGCTAACAATCATTGTCCTCTCTCTTTTCCGAACATTTGGCTGGCCAACAACAGCAATAGCTGGAATACAGTGTTCTTGTTTATCAGAAATTTCCAAATCCTGCACAATTAACGACATTAAAGACATTATGGAAATTGGTTGAATTCAATATTATCAGAAGGGAAAAAGAATTTTACATTTGTTCCATAACAGAAAAAAATCAAGTGTTGGTGCATATACCTCATTTTCAAGAAGATAGTGGAAGGAAACGTACCACATGCCAACTGTACTTATTCCTTTCTTTTATCAGTAACAATATTTTATTAAAAATGCCCACAGGCTAAAAGCTACAAGATCCATCAGGCATTGGATAAGAATCTCCAATAGAAAGAGAAGGATGAAGGAGTCCTTAGCTAGAGAATCACCACATTACGGGAACACATTCTAAGACCATTATAAATAAAAGCCCAGTTAGGAGAGGTGGCAAACCACTGGAGGAAACTAAGCTTTATCTACTATACTATCCACCATATTTATCTATTATCCTAACAACTCTTTTTTTTTTTTTTTTCCTTGGAAAAGAACAAAGTAGGATAAAAGGAAGAGTCAGCATGAATTGAACTTTTTCTTTTTCATAATTAATAAAAAAATAATTTGATTTGAATTACAATAACATTTTGGATAATCGATTTCACCACAAGATTGAAGGATATAATCAACTTCCATGACCAAGAATGGAACTAAAGGTTTCATCATCATCTCCATGGCCTTGTCCCAACTATTTAGGCTCAGCGGAAAAAGGTTTTTTCTGTCACACACACAATATGTATGTATGTATGTACACACACATGAATAAATATGTATATCTTGTGAATGACACCTGTAAAATGAAATGATATTTAATTCCCAAGATATTACATTAAATTTCTAAAAGAGTCCCACAGTTGAAAAACAGCTCAGTAGATATGCTTAAAGACTATACTTTCCATAGATATGCATTCATAAAGATTATAGAAAGTGGTATAGGTGTCATCCTGTTGAATACATGCCCATCACCCACGGCAAATCAATGTGGAGTTTACTAAGGGCCTGTTTGGACGGACACGCTGGATGGGATTAGAAGGGATTAGGTGGGATTGGAAGATAGATCCCGGGATTGGCAAGGCATGCCCAAACAGACATGGGATTGTGATCCCGGGATATAGGAATCCCATGGATCTTAAGACAATCCACTGACATCACCATCATTACCTTAAATCCCATCTAATCCATCCTAATCCCTTCAAAATTTCCTGGACGTGTTTGGTTAAAGGGATTAAAAGGGATTAGAAGGTATAATCCTGGATTTGGCCGGGCATGCCCAAACAGACCGGGTATAGCAATCCAGGGATATAGACAATCCACTGACATCACCATCATTGCCTTGAAATCCGTGCAATCCAGTCTAATACCATCTAATCCCATCCAGCGTGCCCGTCCAAACAGGAACCCAATTTTTTTGTAGGATTATTTATTTTCAAGAAAGTTAAATGTAAAAATAAGAAGACACCACTTTGCCTAGTAGAGGATGAAAGAGGACCTACTTGCACATAAGAGTATATAATATATCAAAACAGTGGAAATAGAGCAACAGATTGAGATATATGCTTTCTCAAGTAAATGTTATTGATTGACGAGAGGCTGGAATTTAACATAGTTCAGATATTCACAAAACCGCAACAGAAAGCAGTAATAGATCATGGGAATGAAAAACTGATACTACTGCCAACGAGCATTCAAGAATGCAGCACCAATATAGAAAGAATGAAAAGTAGCACTTCCTAGTTCCTACAATGAGGCAGAATTGAAAATGGAATGCATTATCGCATTAACTAGAATGAAAAAGCATTTCTTTTGGGATCTATAAAATTAGCAAACATGATAATCTATATTTATCGTCTCAAAGCAACCCATCTATTTAATATCTTCATTTTACGCTATGATGTAACAGAAAACAAGTAGACAGCCGCTTCTCATATTCAAATGCCTTGTTTGTTTGCATTAAGCCTCACAAGCTTATCCATGGTTTCTTTGGCAGCAACTGTTTCGGGATGATCTGCACCATACACCAATGACCTAATGCTCACCACCATCCTGCACAGCTCTTCGCCAACATCATATTCACCGGCTTTAAGCATCATATTCGCCCTTGTTTCTAACAATGTAGCTTTAACGAGTATTAGTTCATGGTAAAGTGTTGGATTTAGCTGCACTGTTGACTGAATTGAACATATCCAATGCAACGATTTGCTGAGCCCCTTCTCGACTTGAGAAATGAAAGACTTCTCAGCATCATCCAATGCGTCAGTGCATAGGCATAGGAGTTCTTTAGCCGCCACGCACCTGGAGAATGTAGTGAACGTTAAAGTCGCTAGAGGCAGGACTAACCGCTCAGCGAACGATAAAAGGCTAGGGACCTTCAGTTTGACAAGCGCCGGGCCATCTGAGAATTTAAATAGCAAGAAGCAAGCAGCCCAGATATGCTCAGCATGTTGGGTAACAGATCCACAAATGCTGATTGCTTGAACCATCGCACGAGCAGCTCTAACACTGCCTCTTTTACGGGCATATAGTTTAATAATATCATGGAAATAAACACAATCTTGCTTTGTGCTACTTCTCGCAATCCCAAAGCTCACCAACATGGCAGATGCTTCAGCTTCTGAATTTTTTACGTGAGATTTCATGAACCCACATATTAAAACATTCAGACACTTCTTCCAAAGCTGAGTGTCTCGATCATCTTCCGTAACCTCACATGCTGCAGAAGCCAACATTGAGACTGGAATTGGTGAAGGAGCAAACCACCCACTTACGAGAACCATTCGTGTTGCCAAATTTTGGGGGCCATCTGCAAGACCGAATATCGAGAAACAGATGTCTAAAAGTTGCACGATGAAAGGGTTGTGTCGCAATATTGAATCTTCTCTGCCACTCCATTTCAAATCTCTGTAAGGAATCCTATTAATGGCATTAAGGAGTTTACTAGGAGATATTGGAAGCTCAGACAATATTGCACCTACAAGTGCAAGACCCAGCGTAATCCTGCCTAATTTCTCTTCGATGGCTTTAAGTGCATTGACTTCTTCCATCTTGAGATCTTCCAAACTCCCCCTCATCAATGACATTGCCTCCCTACCAGATAAACATTGGAGCCTCAACGGTTCCATATTCAGTATCCGAGGCAAGCGCGTTGAAATAATGACATGAGTCTCTCCGCCAAAACGGGGGAGAAGCTCCATCACATTCTTCGCATCCCACCAATCTTTCTCAGACTCTAAGTTATCGATCATGATTAAGAAAGGAATATCCCGCATGAGCTCCTTCCGCACTCTACGGATGGCCTCCTCCTCTAGCTCTTTAAAGCTCCTTGGTCCATCTATTTCTGGAAAGACTTCATTTTCAACGCTCAAATCAACACCCAAAAAGGGCAACAAGCTCATGTAGTTATGACGAATATACCTCGATTCCCCACCTACCCACAAAACCATCCGATATCTCTGTGAGAATCTGTATGCGAACTCAAGCAACAACTCTGTCTTACCAACACCCGATTCACCCGAAACACAAGCAATACCCTTCCCATACAACACATTCATCGATTTCTTCCTCCCTGCATGCCTTTCCCCATCATTCTTCCCCCTCAGACGCCAACTCTCAGTGCCTCGCATTTCAAGCTGCGCCTCAGATTCTTTCCATATAACAGGCTCTTTGCCTTTGTGTGTGATGTCTTCCAGCCGATCTTCTACTTTATTTTCTATCACCTCTGAGGCCTTTTGTCTGCGACCAGCTTTCAGTTCAAAACATTCATTTTCTCCATCCCCCTCGACATTGCCAAACAGAATAAGTTCGAGCTCAAGAAGCTCTTTCTTTCGCCCAACAAAATTACCGTTTCGAGGAAACGGGTACTCCTCCTTCTCCACCCTCTCCTTCCACCTCTTCGCCCTCTCGATCATGCCTCTCTTCCCCAGCCTCATTCCAAGTAAAACAACCGCCTCTGAAATGCAATCCCTCCAATTGCCTGCATGAGCCACCAGCTTCCGCTCATCGACACGTGAAAGACCATTGACTGCCTCTTTCCATTCCTTTTCCGACCCGCTGTACGACTGCCAAAGCTCCCCGCCGTGCTTCTCCCACAATTCTCCCCTCCTCTCAATTATGTCCCGTGCCATTCGGTCCGCAGGGCCCAGCCCAAAGAAGATCGGGACCAAATTCTTCCGACCCAAGAACAACCTCAACTCATCAATGGTATACTGATTCGAAAACGACTTCCTCCTGAGGATCACCACCCCAAAACTGGCGGAATTCATCGCGCTCTCGACCATGCAATGGCTCCGAGCATCCCTGCACTGGCTTCGGTCCGCCGCAAAGCAAGACACGCCTTGAAGTTCCAGCTCTGCACGGAGCCAGTTTGCAAACCGGAGCAGAGACGGCTTTTGACCGAACATACCAATATAAACATCGCAACTCCGGAGCTTCGTGGAAGATGAGAGCGAAGCAGGGGAGCGCAGGAACGCGACACCCGGACCCTTCAGAGCCTGACTTCCACTCTCCCGATCGGATTCTGGGCCGTAACCCGACGAACCATAGTCAGAGAATCCGCCGGAAAGCGAGAAAGGATCAGGAGCATCAAGGCCCAGCATGTGTTCGCCGAATTGCCTTGATGAAGGGATGAAAGGCGGGAGGGCGCCAACAATGGCAATATCTGATGATTTGGGATTTTGGGTTAGTGGGTGTTGAACAGAAGTGGAGAAGGTTGATGGGTTTTGGATGGCTGGAGTGGATGGATTGGAGCTGTTGGATTTGGGAGATTGGTATGCAGATAAGAAAGCAGAGGAGATGGAGGGGGTCGTGGAGAAGTCTTCCATGAAGGAGAGCTGAGAAAGAGAGGAGAGTAAGGGGCGTTGGATTTGCAGTGCATTTTTGTAAATATAGGGAGAGAAATATTCGAGAGAGAGAGAGAGAGAGAGAGAGAGAGAGAGAGAGAGAGAGAGAGATTGGAGTTTTGCTGTTTTTAGATCTCAGGGGCCGAGATGTTTTTGCAGGAAAATATCGGCAGGTTTTCTTAAGAGAGGAGCCTTTTCCGTTTTTGTCGTTGGAGGAGTAAATTCAAAGGAGTTTGTTTTCCCTCCGTCGCGTCTCGGTTTCCACCGTATGTCTCCCGCCAACTGGGGCCCACATGATCAGATGGTCAGTTGATTTATACCGTCCATATTCTCGATGCTACGATAGATGAGCTATGGCCTTGTAAGCATGCTTCACTCATGACACTAGCCATTGAGTTTTGGAACTGATTGCTGGCCATTGAAAATTTGAAAATGCGGGAGTGACTTTCCTACTAAAGGGGGAGTTACTGTCGCTGACGTGGACAGGAAAGATTTGACGTGGACAAGATCCATCCTGTCCATCAGGTGAGCTACCATGTGTTTGGGATGGGGGTTAAAAATCAGGCTGATTTAACATTGGGTTGGGCTACACCATGAGAAACAGTTGAGATCGAAACTCCAATTAAAATCACCATAAAATTGCTAGTGGGGTCCACCGTGGTGTGAATATGCTATCCAATCCACTCATCTGACGCACCACCTATTGATGAGTGGATTAAATGAGCAATTTCCAATACTCGTGTGAATCATACGAGGTGAATTGAGAGGTTTTAGGCATGACTTTACACTGTTCCCTATGGTGTGGCCTACATAAATGTTGGACTTGAAATAATCTTAGGTTACATGGTGAAAATATCAAGGCACATATGATGGACGGGGTGGATCAGACGCATGTTTGTCCCACTCAGCAATCAGTTAGAACAAGTCAGGCTAGCTCTGTCCCTGAAAATTATCTTTCCATTGTTCTAAGCTCAGATGATCAAAATCAACCGTCTACCATGGGTTTCTTTGAGGTCTGTATGACATGGGCCGGTCAGATCATCGGACCACTCAGCATGTGGACCCCAGTGGGCAGGGGCGCGGATTGGATACTGACAAGGGTAGCCAAATGGCTATGAAGTGACGTCACCAAGCTCTATGGACCCCACTATGATGCATGTGTTGTATCCATACCGTCCAATTATTTTTAGAGATCGTTTTATGACATTACAAAGAGAGTGAGATGCATCTAAAGTTCAAGTGGACCCTACCATGGAAAATAGTGGGGACAGTGACATCCACCGTTTAAAACTTTTTAGGGGCCACAGTGGTGTATTTTTGAGATCCATCATATTCATAAGTTAACATAGAGATAGATGAAATGAAAGAAAAAATATCAGCTTCATCGGAAACTACTGTGGCCCCTAAGAAGTTTTGAACGGTGGATGTCACTGTCCCCGCTATTTTCTATGGTGGGTCCACTTGAACTTTAGATATATCTCATTCTCTTTGTAATGCCATAAAACGATCTCTGAAAATGGTTGGACGGTATGGATACAACACATGCAACATGGTGGGGTCCACAGAGCTTGGTGACGTCACTTCAGCAGCGATTTGGCTACTGACCTTGTCAGTATCCAATCCGCGCCCAGTGGGCAGCGAGACACGCTGGATCCTGAATCGCGACGGAGGCAAAAACGAAATCAAATTCAAGTGGGAAATGGTGGCCACGTCGATAAGGGTTAATTTAGAGATTTAAACATACTGTGGGCATGCGTTACTGGGAAAGATTTAGGTTAGGACATTCCTGCGGGCAGTGGGACCCATCGCTGCAGGTTTCCAGCTCACCAACGGTCCGCGAGTCATACACGCATGCTAATCCCGGCTGGTACACCTTCTTTTAGGTGCTACCCTCTCGCACGCGCGCGCCAAACGAGCGTACTTGCGTGAGATCCAAGCCGGTAATCAGATGGGCTTCATGCTATAGATATGTTTCATAAAACTTAGGCTGATACCATTATCAGGTAGGCCACACATGTAGAAAAGAAATGAACGGCTGAGATAATTTTAAAGTGCACTTTCGGTCCACCTGGTAATAGGCAGGCGTGATGTTCAAGGCATTTGCATGTTGAGGACTGCGTAATGAACGGCTTGAATTTTGAAGATATGTCTAACGGGCGTGCAAAAAAGTGAGTTGACATCTTTGCATGGGGAGCCCCACGTGGATGGGCCTCTCATACGTGGCAAAATAGCATGCTCGTGTAAGTTCGAAGTGCTCTTTTGCCCCACCCGGTAATCAATCAGGCCTTATATTCTTCAGTCACGTGGCCAGGGCAGCCTAATGAACGGCTTGGATTTTGAAAATATGATCCAAATGGCCATATGTAAGAGGCCAATGCCTTAAAAAAAGGCAATTGGTATCCTGGATTGGGAACCCACTACCCAGCATGTATGGATTATAGCTGGAAAATCACTGCGTTGAGGTGATCTTAACCATCTGATTTCATCAGGAAGGGTTTTTGACCCCTGACAATTTTCTTTCATAGCCATCCATTTGCTGCCCATCCATTGAATGGTTAAGATCACACCATCTATGTGAATTCAGGTTGGGCTAAATGGGTTCTGATTTCCCTAGCAAATCTTATCTCCTTTTCTAGAGAGATCACCTACAGGCACCTGCACCACTCCTCTTGTCACAGGTGTTTTGTGTCATTGGATGCATTAATTTTAGTTTTAAGAACTGATGGCTGCACCTAGAGCTGGGCATTGAGTCAAGTCAGACCAAGTTAGGTGTAGCTCAACTCGATCTAGTTTTGAAATAGGCTTGACCCGAACTCGATCTAACTCAATACGAGTCAAGCATGCCTGACTTGATCTGAGTCTAGTTTGGACTAGACTAATCTGGACCGAGTCCGATTCGGTTAGAAGTACCGAGTCGGGTTAAGTGATGAGGGAGGAAGAGACTGAGAGAGGGGAGAGGAGAGAGAGAGGAGGAGGGTGAAGGTGGCGGGTGGTTGTCGGGATTGGAAGATGAGGAGGATGAGGGAGGGAGGTCGAGCTTGGAAGATGAGGAGGATGAGAGAGGGAGAGAGATATTTTGGGATTAGGACGGGTAGGGTGCAACAGGTAGGGTTAGAGAGTCGGGTTTAACCGGATCTTGTTTCGGGTCGAGTCGGGTCAAGTTACTAGGTAACTCGAACTTGACTCGGTTTGAGTTCGGATTGGACGAAGCCTACTCGGTTCGGATGGACTCACCTATTTGGTTCGGATTGAGTTGGATCGGAGTTAGCCGGATCGAGTCATCCGGTGCCCACCTCTAACTGCACCGCAAGAGTGATACAGTACATTTTTAGTTGAAAAAAATAAATAAATATCCTTTAGTAATTTCTAGTAGTAAAAATGTACTTTATTGCACTTGAGTTTTATTTATTTATTATTTATTTTAAGGTGATAATAATATTTATTGAGAAAAAGGCTAGAGGCAAAAGAATAATAAAGAATTAAAAAAACTAAGAAAATAACACTCTACAACTCTGACCAACTAACTAAAAAATGAGCAAACAGGTAATATTTTAGCTGCATGTGCTCATTTCATTACATTTGTTTTTACCCTATTAAAATTTCAAGAAGACGAGTCTAATTTTTAAAGTAGTAACTATCTCTCTCCAGTCAAATGTTTCTAATAAGCATAGATACTTTTATTTCCCCACTTTGCTTTTACCCTTTTCATGCTAAGCCAAAAGAAACTGATCAATCAATCTTCGAATAACCCATGTAACTCCAAATAAAGCGAGGAAATAATACTACATCTCTGATGAAGAGGACATTGAATAAATAAATAATCAACTGACTCCTCATTGTTGTAGCATGATAGACAAATATTAGGAATAATCATACCACATTTTTGTGGATTGTTGACTGTAAGAACCCTTTTTCTTTCCTCCAGCAATGTGAACACCGCCACCTTGGATGGAGCACCATAGTGCCAAACATATGTTATACTATCCTCACCTTCTTGAAAATTAGCCACATCTAATTTCGTAAGGATTTCACAGAAAATTTTCCAAACTTCAGGATAAGCCACATTAAAGCGTCTTCCTATGAGATTAATTGCAAACGATTTAAGAGGAAATCCAGCAGCCTTAGCAACTCTTCTAGATTTAGGAGGAAATCCAACAGCCTTAGCAACTCTTCTACCTCAACATCGATCAAATTTCTTCTACAAAGTGGATCCCAAATAACTTCTTCACCGTGAAAGGAGTAACACCTCTCAACCCAAATATTTGGATTTAAGGCAATACATGCTAGAAGGGGAAATAGTGCACTCAATCTTTTTCTCCACCGCACATATCTTCCTAAAATCATATCTTCTTCCCGTTGCCTAACAAGAATCCTATACACTCAAAAACCTTTTCTTTTAGTAGATTTACTGACTTCCATAATGATAAAGCCCTATACAAAGAGGATTCTTTTGTCCATCTAACTCCCCTCATAAACCATATTTTTTCCCCAACACCTTTCTCCACAAACTTTTTTCCTCAATCTCAAATCTCCAAATCTACCTACCCAATAATGCCCTATTTGTCAATTCCAACTTAGGCAATTCCACTCCTCCCTAAGTCACTAGTTTGCAAACCAATATGTGATTAATTCTCTTCATTTTTTAAAGAACTGATTACTTACCTTGCCTATACCATTATCTCCCCCATTTAATGCATTGAATTGCAAGTGATCAATTCTCCTTTTGGAAAAGCCTTGATGGGAAGAATTCTAGTGGACCTCTCCATTAAAAGTTTGTAGATTAATCTTATATCAAAAGTGTTGGAATCAGTGAATCATTTTCTTTTGTTTGGAGGGCTAGTTTCTAAGTGTGGTGATTCTTTAAAATTGAGCCAATGAATACTCGTGCGTAGGAGGGAGAATCAGGCCTCGATAGGCTTGAGCAGGTCCGCCTGGTCCGAGCCTTGTCTAACTAGAAGATGGCTTCTATGATAACCAAGAGTACTGTTTTCACAATCATCTCAACAGGTATGATGATTTATTTTCTGCTTCTGGTGGCATTTTCAAAGGCACTCTATTCGAAAGATGGTTTTGAGCAGATGGCTTTTGCCACCAATGTCTAAGCTCAAATTGAATGTGGGGGCATTCTGAGGAAATTTTAGGATATGCAGGAGGGAGCGAAGTAATGGGCTGTGGAGTGTGTTCCAATAACGAAGCTGCATATGGGGCATTACTGGATAATCTCAGAGAATTCATGAAAAGGATTTACCGAAACAATGTTATAGAAAGTGATTCAAAGGTGATGGTAGAATCTATTTCTAAAGATAAAATGTTCTGTGGTCCATTTGATCTATTTGGAAAGAGATTTTTGCTCTTATAGACTATGCAACTAAAGGTACCTTGCATACATTTGTTTGAAAACTTGGCGAGTCAACCAGAGACTAGCCCGAGTTGATTCATGCTGGCCAAAAACTAGGTCTGTTCATGCTAGTAATCGTTCCTGTACCAAACTCACCCAAGCTTTGGCAACTCAGTCAAGTTTGCATTGACTCGGCCAATTCACCGAGTCATGAAAACTTCACCCAAGTTGATCTTACTAAATTAACAACAATCCTTATTGTTAGTTGATTGATTTTCTTCACATTTTTAGTAGTGTTTTTAAAATTTACATTTTAGCAGCAATTTATTATGAATTAATGCCCCCTTAATTAGATTCTAATCCTTTTTTACTTTTAGAATGATCTTTCTACTCTTCTCCTTCTTAAATCACATTCTCCTCCTTTATAAGCTCAGGACAAAACTATTTTATTCACAACATTCAAAGCTACTCAGTAAAAGCATTGAAATTCTTCTACAACTCTTGAAAGATACTTACGCACAATATTTCGTTTTTTTTTTTCTTTTTCTTTTTTCCTTTTACTTTGATTTTGTCATATATGTTCATGCAAAGAACCCATGATCATCCTTCACAGGTTCTGAGTTTCTTCTGCCTTTTCTTTTATTTTTCCTTGATCAATTGGACATAATTCTAAGCTTATAATTTCAAATTCATGGGTTTTGAGCAATTACGTGGTTACACCAACACGTAGTGAAAGCCATCAGACCCACCACCTTTGATCTCTCTGGTAATATAAACCTTCATCTCTTCAAGTCACTCTCTATTCCCTTCGCTGTAGAAAGCCACTGTCCTAAATCTCCTCACCCGTTTTTTCTGTATTCCCTTAAGTGCCCTTCACAAGGTAATCAATGACAGTAACAGCGGCTCTAACACCACTGTTGTTATCGTTATATACAGTGCGGCTCTAACACCACTGTTGTTATCATTATGATACAGGCCTTAATGGCCACTATGTCCAAGTAATGGCCATTACAGCCAAATTTAGACAAAAGAAAAAGAAAAACTGTAACAATCCTGTAATGGCCCTTATGGATTTCTGTAGTTTTACACACACACACAAGCAACCTCCCAAGACCTTTTCAAATGGCACATAGAGTGATCTATTGCCGATTTAAACTATTCATTCATTTATTCAACCAAGAGCAAGCCATGGTGGAAGATTTATGCTGATTGGATGATTCTAACCCTTTGAATGGGGTCAATTTGTTACAACTGTCCATAAATTGTCTCCATAATTTTAGGAAAAACCCATATACTATTAGGGCATTTTTTTCCCCACCAATTTACATGATAACATAACATAAATAAGCAATCGTTACTATTTTATAGTGTTTGTTTAAATAAATATTATGGGACAATTCAATGGTCAAACGTATACATAATATAAGTAAATGAAGTAAATGAATTTGTGATCATTACAACAATTGTCATCTTTATAATTTCACTTGGACAAATAATACTATCATTGTAGTTAAATGTAGCTGATGTCAGTAGACAAATAAAATAATTTGTAATTATTATCTATTTCTTTTACTATGGTGAAACAAACATAGCCTTAATTAATATTTTGAATACATTAAAAGAGTGGTTAAAAAAAAAAAAAAAAACTCCCAAAACCTCATTAAATATTGTTGGTCTTTCATCCACCTTTGAGAAAAGAGAATAGTAAAGTTAGTGATTCTTCTTCTAAGTTTGGAAGAGGGATCATCCAATACTCAGGACTACACCATATGCCTGCATTCCAGTTTTCAGTTCTAGCAAGTGCAACCATTGGTCAGTGATCCAAACCATTGGTCTCTATGGACCCAAAGTGAATGGACCATGCTCTTAACTCTCCCAGGTTGGACGATCCTTGCCATCAACTCAAGTCATTTTTCGGTCGAATGCAGGCCTGTCTCTCTTCTTGATCTCTATTGGAAAGCTATAAGCTTAAAAGGTTACAGACTATCTGATTAAGGAGTCTGTTGAATATGGTGATGTTTAGAATTATCATTAATCAACCTAATTCGGGATCCACATTACAGAACAGAACCATCTTTCCTCTCTCGTGGAATGTAGTGATATGATTTAATGACCAGATACCTAGTTTATGCATATCTGGTAGAAGCATTTGTATAATGTGAAGTGGGATCCACTACAACTTTTATATATAAGAATTTCATTCAACTGGCTGCATCTGGGGCATCCAATCCATCTAGTAGGGTTGCCCCACCATGAAAAGGGACGCTCCAAAAATCAGGCTGATCCAATCTTTAGGCGGATCACACCACAAAAAAAAAAAAAAAACAACGGACAACCACTTGAATAAGTTACATAGGCATGTGAAGTTTTAGACTTGTAACGAGTCTTAACATGTGTATGAATAAGTTTTTGCAGGGAAAGCTCACTGTCCTAACCGTTGCAGAAGATATCCCATCCTTGTATGATGATTGCCAAATGCCAAAGACTCTATGAAATGGAGATTAGTGGCCTAAACAGCACATCACTTTCTCCTCTCTCTTTACACATTGTCCTGCCTGATGGATGTGCGGTTGATGCAAGCAGCAAAATTCTCATAGTACAGCTAGGGGTGGCAATGGACAAGGCAGCCAGCTTGGGCCCGAAATCTAGGTTCAATGCTTGGATCAGGCTGTGGACAATGATGAATGGCCTAGCCTGTTGACCCAATCCAATCATCAAGTGGCCGCTAATATAATGGTTTAAAGATACTTGTTGATGGTTTTCACTTAAAAATAAAAAATAAAATGTAAGTCATATTTCGACAATCCAAACTGATAATATGTATGATTTGCTGTGGATGGAGAGTATCCCAACAGAAGAAAGAAAAAACATTAAATTGGATATATTTCAAACCCTTGATCACTAAGCACTTTTCTTTACTGCCTGGCCCAGCCCTTCTATCCCAAGCTTTGAACGGGCAATACTCAAGGTTTTGTTCTGACGAGAGACCCATGATTTGGTCATTTGGATCATTGTTCTATTACGTCCGACCATGGATAGAACATGGCCCAAAATCTCAATAAGACACTCATAATCCAACATTACAGATAGACATGTAAGAAATCGAACTGTTAGCAATGGTCTACATTCAACTGATAGAAGTACCAAGATTGGTGGTTAGGAAATTGCAATCCTGAATATTTTTGGGACATGGTATATACATGATGCAATGCAACAGATGGACGGTCTAGATCACTGAAACATGGGACCACTTGTCATAGCAGAAACCAGAGTATATCAAGCATCAACCCAAGGATCCTATACTTCCTCCTACTGATGCTGAAAAGGTGCAGCTAAAATGTAAGGAAATTATGAGGTGTGAGAACCGAAATCGGACTGTGTACTGAGTTACTTGGTACATCGCTCTTATCTTACTGAGTAAACTCTGTTGGGCCCACTGTGAATGTATCTGGTCTATCCACACTGACCATCCATTTTTCCATCTTATTGTAAGGGTTGAGACCAAAATTTAAGCATACCCAAAGATCAAGTGGACCATACCATTGGAAACAGTTGGAATAACGACTTCCACCGTTGAAACCTTTCTAGGGCCCACAGTGATGTTTATTTCTCATCTAACCTGTTCATAAGATCACACAGACATGGATGAAGGGAAAACACAAATACAATCTTGATCCAAAACTTCTGTGGCCCCCAAGAAATTTGCAACGGTAGATGTTCAATTCACACTGTTTCCCATGATGTGGTCCACCTGAGGTTTTTATATACTTCATTTTTAGTTTCAATTTCCAAAATTATCTGTTAAAATGGATGGACGGAGTGGATAAAATACATAAATTACGGTGGACTGCACAGAGTTTACTCAGTAGGCTTGGCGTACTGAGTTACTCAGTACGCAATCCGCTTCCGTGAGAACCATCACCTTATTTTTAAACAGTGAACCAAACTCCTGCGGCATTACTTGCAAACAGCCATCCAAATCCTAAAACTCACACGTGTCAATGTGTTCGGGTTCTGGGCAGTTCATAAGGTAGGATCCATCATGTACTTTAATGGACTGAAGATCAGGCAGCCCAGTCATCAATGGGGTCAAATGCGTAACGTTGATCATTGAACTGTCCAATTTTCCACACGTGTTGTCACCTGATGGCAGATATCTGCCTGAACTTTGGGCACCATACGTACACAGTGGACCCTACAAACTAACAGCCTGGATTCATGCATATGACATTAATGCATGCAAAGTAGGATTCAACTCTGCACCACATTTCTCATGATTGAAATTTTGATTTTCGAAGTGCTGTTTATCTGAAATCCCCAAATTTCTGAAGACAGATTTTATTGGAAAGATTCCATCAGTTTCTATCAAAACAGAATACTCTTATATACACAATCCTCAGTGCGAGAGCACAGAGAAACTACAACTACAAGAAATGGAAGTTTGCCTTACATTAGCCCACAGTTGCAGCCATGGTTCCCTAGTAAGCACTACAGTATTGGAAGTGCTGCGGTTCTCTCACAGAAGAAAACTGTTGTATCAGCTCAAGTAGCAACTGTCAATTTTCCACCAGTCTGACCTGGGGATGCTTGTGCATTGATGGCTGGGGCCTTTCCTGAAAAATAATACATCAAAGGAGTTTTTCTATTAATTGAGATAAATCAGTTAATGATCACCCCCTTATAAAAAAAACCAGTTACTGCTCACAATCAACTGCTTTCATGTTTCTTTTGGGTTACACTGCATGCATGGTTCCCTATGTGCAGACAACAGTGCTGATCTGCTAATGCGCATAAAATATACGGTAGAATGGTGGGAAGTATCATCTTACACTGAAAAATGGTTCCCGTTCACTGCTCGTTCTGTGGAGTCTTGGAGAGATATATTATAGCATACACCTATGGCATACCATATGCATCTATTCATGCTGGACGGTTCATGTACTTTTCTTACCTCTTCATGTACCTTTTCCTTTTCCTCTTTTTCCCTCGTGTTACTTTCCTTCTATTTATAAGGGTGTGTGTGTGTGTGTAATGCACTTTCACAATGACAATATCGATGTTATAAACCGTGGAACCCAAAGAAAGAAATAAACATGATTTCCAGTGGATTCATCTCTTTTCACCTCTTATATTGCCTCTTCCTTATTAGACCTCCCTTGGTGGATCACAAAGGACTATGCTAGAGTAACTCATGTAGGTATATGGCCTGGCCTGCCATGTGCACGTGTGTTGGGCATGCATGAGATCTAACCCATCCATCAATTGCACTCAGGTACCAAAAGATCAGGATCATCCAAGACTTGAGTCAGCCATACAGTAGGAAAACTTTGTATCGGAATGCCCACCATTAATTGCTTTGGGTCCTGCTCAATGTTCGGAGTATCCTTGATGTTATCTGTATCTCTAGCTTGGCAATACCGACATCACTAGTAGAGATACCGATAACATTGGTAGTATAAAAAATTCCAAGTATCATGATGTATTGCTAAGTATCGCCAATATTTTCGATTGTGTAAATTCTAGGTGTCACTTGTATCACCAATGTATTGCCTATATTTTCGACTGTGTAAATTCCAGGAGTCGTCTGTATCACTAGTGTATCGGTGATATTTCGACAACATCGCCAATGTATAGATATCACCAAAATTTTATTTATTAAAAAAGAATCATTTTAATTTTTTTTTATAGGCACATGGTTGTATGCAGTTTTCAAATTGTTGACAATAATATCAATAATGTCACGATATTGTTGTTATCACAACATGGACGATATTGAGACCATAGTCTTTCATTTTCTTTCCAATTGTTGACGATTTCTTAGAAAAATATCTTGTTGTCAATATTCTGAAATCTCGATGGATGTTTGGATGGAAAGTTGGATGATTGGATGGATAGATGGGAATGATGGAATGGTTGGACTGATTTCTTATGACAAAACATGCTTTTAGGCCACCATTAAATGGAAACTTATTATTTATGCATTCTTTTTGCAATATTTTGATTCCTAAATTCCTAAATATGTGTATTTTAGCATCTCTTAAGGTTCTAAAAACTTCCACTGTTTCCGCCATGTTTTCCCCCAAATTTCCTCGCATTTCCAGTTGTCAGCAATATTATTAGTGATATAAATATTGTTTCCATATCACCGGCCAACGAAACTTGTAGCAATACCGATACTTCAAACACTGTGCCTGTTATGGTGTTTATGTGCCATCTAATCCACTCATCCGACTCACCTCACTAGGAGGAACGGAAACCCCAAAAATCAAGCTATGCAAAAATCAGGTGGGCCACACCACATTACTAGAGAGGTTTTAGGCATGATTTTACATTTCCTAATGGTGTGGCACACCCCCCATATACCTACGTGAGTCGCGCAAGTGTTTTCAGAAGTAAAATTATGCAACAAGCCTCAAGAGTCAAGATCAATGCTGTTTGAGCCTAAATAAGAAGACAGTTGCAGACTTTGGTTGGAATGCATGAATGAAGATACCAGGTATATTTTCTAACAATGTAATGACACATTTAAGTTAATTATCTGTCCCTCCTTGAAAAGGTAGATGTACTTGCTGCAGTTAGAAAAACAAGTAGGCATTAGCTAACACAATATGCTTTTACCCTTTTCTCAAAGACAGGTGTTTTCTAGAACATTTTTATCGATATTTCCAAGAAAAAATTGATATTGCCTAGACGCAAGTGAGTTCATATCATCTTAGTTTACTGACCTTCGTCTTTCTCCATTTTTCTTCTGCTGCGCCATAGTAGGCGGATTGGTGTACCCGAAAACCCTGCATCAGCTCTTAGCTGCTTTTCCATGTAACGCCGGTATGTCTCAGGGAAAAGCTTTGCATCATTAACAAAGAAAACAAACGTGGGTGGGCGAATAGCTGCCTGCACAACACAAAATAAATGGATTGATGCATGTGCTTGGAAATTAAAAGAGAAATGTAACTGAAAAAAAATCATTGTTAAGTTTGCATCGATCTGTAAACAAGTAGGTTCATATGCAGCAGTCAATAGATAAAAAATACCTTCACCCTTCTTCCTAATCTTTTTTTTTTTTTGGAAAAAAAATCTACCGATACCTTCTTCTGAGATATGAAAACTACCTGAGTGCAATAGTAAACGCACCCTCTCCTACCGCCTCGGGTCCTTGGAGGTGATTTAAAAGCTAGTGCTTCCCGTACCACTTGATTCAGAATGGAAGTACCTAGCCTTCTTGACCTTTCTTTCTCCACCAAACCAGCAGCAGCAATAATCCTGCACATGGGTAAGTGATTATCAAGTATTTTTAGAAAGAGAGACGCGGGGGGGGGGGGGGGGGGGGGGGGGGGGGTGTGGGAACCGGTTTCATTTAAACCACATAGTTTCTCCTTGAATGAAAAATGACCAGGGGAACGCATGAGATATATATACCTAAACCAATAGGTCCTTGAGCAGATCCCATATCAACACCCTACCCTAACTCCATTAAAAGAAAGAGCCCAAGTGAAAAAAGGGTCAAAACAATGACGGCCAGACAACACGCAGAGACAGTAGATGATGAGGGGTCATCTATTCAAGAACAACAAAGAATCAGCCCCCTGATAGACTGCAAAAAATTATTCACAACACCCCTCTAAAACCCAATGATCCCAAGCCCAGGATATGACCATCCCTCTCTGATTGGAGCACCTCTTCCCCTAGAGCTGCTTTGTTACAAAATGTTCTATTGTTTAGCTCATTCCAAATCAAGAGAGCCAATTGAACTGTCCAAGAGAAACTAAGTTCCGGCTACAACTACTCTGTCGGATCCATGGGGATGGGGGGAGTTGCAACAAGTTTCACAAAAATGAGAAAATTTTCCAGAGGAAAGAGTCAATCATGTCTTAAGTGGAGCCCTTGCAATTAAGGCCAACAGGTAGAATGAATAACACCCTAAACAGCAAAAGGCTGTTAAAACTGTTCTTTTGAAAAGAAGAAGAAGAAGATTTCTTTAGAGATCATGTTTCAAAATTTCAGCATTTTCGTGCCGCAGAACATCACAACAATAAATGGTGGGAATAAAAAAAAGATGGAACTGGAGCATCACATACTTCTCAACACTATGGCCAGTTGTTGCAGTTGAATAAGCAATTGGTGCCCAATCAAGATCACGGAGCTTCTCCCTGACATCTTGCTCATAATATGTTGCAGTCTGGTGGTTTTTATTTGGTATAGTATCCCATTTGTTTACAACAATGACACATCCTTTCCCTTCTCTCTCAATTCTTTCAGCTATCCTGCAATCCTGCCTCACACCAGCAAAAAACATATACCAGATTAGACTTTTAACTTGCAAGATCCTAGATTCAGTTTGTCAAATCTGAAAAGGCACTGTAAGCTAAATGTCCAACATGAGGATTTCTAAAAATGTTTTGACAAATGAAGGCAACAAGGTGCAATAATCAGATAATGCAGAACTTTCAACTAAATCGACAATATTTATGACAGATATCTCTAAGTAAATCACTTGAAGCATGTAATCTTTAAATTTTTTTGAAACAATTTTTATTTTTAAAGATTACTTGAAGCATGTAATCTTTAAATAACCACTATCTTTCGATGAAAATTTTCAGTCATGGCGCCTCAAATCAATAATATAACATGTAAAATGTGTGGCATATAGCAAAGCTGGTAAAGTTGCATATACCTAATTAGATCAGGTGAACTTGAACTGGATGGACTACAAGCAGCAGAAGAAGTTTGGGTTCATAACAGCGACAATAAAGTCGATTTCTCGTTAATCTTTTTGTTCTTTCATATGATGATTTGATCAAAGACACTTCATAGAAGGCCCACTATGACTATTTAGAAAGCTTGTTGATCCAGGACGGATGGCCTAGCCTAGAATTATGCAATGAGATCATCAACGGATTAACTAGAACAATTTAAAGCACAAAATAATGTTAATCAATCACAAGCTTAATGAATTCAAGTATTTAACAATGCTCAAATTCAAGACTAAATCGCAACCCCTGTTAACGAGATCTTATAAAACATGATTAGATAGGACCTATGGGAGGTAGGACTTCCATCTAGCATAGGAATTGATCTAATTCCAAAGGGAATCTCTTGGTTTGTTAAAGGGTTTAAGAACTAGGGATTTGGGAATTGGGAATTAGGGTTTGAGGTTTTAGGGATTTAGGGTTAGGATTTTAGGAAACTAGGTCTGAGATTTAGGATTTTAGGGATTAGGGTTTAGGACTAGGGAGCTTAGAATTTGGGAATTAGGGTTTTAAGATTTGGGACAATTTAGGATTAGTGTTTTGGAAAAATCTAGGTTTTAGGCTTAGGGTTATGGATTTTAGAGAGAAATGAGCAAGGATCAAAGAAGGAAATAGGGAGGAGATGAATTGGCCATATGGTCTTGTTCATACGGTCAAGTGTGGTATGGTGTAATTGGGCCTAGGTTTATATGGGTTTTAGGGAAAACAAAGAAAATAAAGGAGTAAAAGAAAAGAAAAGTGTAGATATTACCTTGAAAGAAGAAAATAAGAGGGATATATAAGATGGAATCACTCTATGGCTTCACACCATTCCAATCATAGGAGATTTTGCTTCATCTCAAAGCAAAGAAAGATTATTTATTTATTTCATATGCTCAATCATGGCTAAGGTGTGGACGTCCAAGCCTTACATAGTCTCAAGAAAGATTTTATTATTATTATTATAAAAAGACGCTCTCATATAAAAAGTTTCACATAAAGACACTCAATAAAATAAAATTCATTCCTAACTCCCTAAACTCAACAAAAATATAAGCTAAACCATTAAAAAAATAAAATAAAATAAAATAAAATAACAAACAAACAAACATATAAACAATTAAATAAACTAAACTATTCGTGGCCTACGATCAAGATGTCTAATGACGATGATACAATGATCGGAACGGTCCAACTAAGTAGTCCACATGCATCTTCCCAGTGCGGGGCCTTCAAAGATGCATAATCATGGATGGACTATCATGTTTACCTATGAAAATCATTATATTTAATTGGCAACTATCCTCTAAAGCCGGAGGGTTAAATATATCAAGAACAAAACTGTGACTATTAGTTATTAATTGACTGAAGACATTTGCCTAGAATATCTATCTGCAGGTCAAATAGTGAGTTGACTGTTATTGATGAAGTACCTGCTCCGTGATGCAAGCCAAGGCTTCAATAACAAGAGCCACGATATCTGCCCGACGAACAGCACGAAATGCTCGATTCACTGATAAGGCTTCTGTTGTGCTACCAGCTGAAGCTACCGCAGCCCTTCGTCTAATTCCAGCTGTATCAATAAGTCTGTATTTCTGTGAAAACAAGTCATTATCAAATCCATTTCATGAGAGAACTTGGAATGAAAAATAGCAGGAAAAAATCAACTATCCATCAGTGACATTACAAAATCATTTTTTGATGCATTTTAATCACAAATGAATACATAGTGAAGAGAAAATGAGAAGACTTGCAATGAGCACAGAAGGCACTAGTGCTGTATTTTATTTGATGAAAGGATCTGGAACTTAAAAATGTTACCGTGATCAATAGGGTGCAACTCGGGCAGGTTGGGTCGGGTTGAGGGTCAAACCAAGGTGACCCGACCTCAAGAGGACCCAACCCACAACCCGACCTGAATTCCAACCTGAAGTGCCCAACCCGAACACAAATCGAATTCATTTATACTCGACCCAACCCAACCCAAATACCATGTAATTATTTCCAACACGACCTAACCCAACCAGGATTTTCTGAACCCGAACCTTACACAATTTCAAACCAGGTTGGAGTCTTCCAACCTCAACCTGACCCGAGGACCTTGACAACCCGACCTGAACTCGGGCGGGATCAATCAGGTTCCAGTTGAACCTGAGTTGCAGGCTTGCAGCCCTCGTAATCAGTGACAGGTAATTTGTTTGAGAGAAAACATTAAAGAGACAAGAAGATCAATTACAACCAAAACTATACTTATGTTACATGAGTACAACAGCCCGTCACCACAGCCAAAGTTCTGACTGTATGAAGATTGAGAAGGTGATCCCTGGGTTTTCTAGGGTTCCTCTGTTGAACATTAGTGTCGATATCCAACGATGAGAAATATGCCAATGTCCAAGCTACATGTCTTTGCACCAATTTTTCATGTGCCTATTCATGATCTGTACGTGGATCTGGAGATTCAGGAAAGGATGTGCTAGAATCCTGACATTTTCTTAAAGCCTATGATATATGCATACACATACTTGTTTACAAGGAGAATAATATAGGGCTGCATGGTCACTTAAAGCTATGCATTTTGGCCCCAGGGAAAGTTCCACTTATATATGTGATGCAGTTAATATTCTCAATAGGACACAGATCCATACAGTGAGGGGCCCTTTTGGATTGGTGGAACTGAAAACGTGGATATGGAAAACCAAATGTCACATTTAAGGAAATGGAAATGTCTTGGAAGATAATCCACATCAATCTATTTGTTTTTAGCACACATGATTTCTATTGAAATGTTAAAGGTTAATGGTAGAAAAGCAAGAGCTGTCTCTTGCAACCATGGAAATCAGGACAACAAATTTTTTTTTTTTTTTTTAAATCACAGTTTTTTGAGGAAAATTGTGGAAATGGAAACCGATTTCCACAGAAATTGTTTTTGTAAACAGGGGAAAACATCACATCTGCAGAAATCAATTTCATTCACAGTTTTCCAAAGGATTCCACCAATCGAAATGAATTCATGTGTATCATCTACTGCAAGTAGCCCATTACAATCAACAATAGTACACAAACCTGCCCATCTGGTCCAGTAAATTCAGTATCAATAGCATCACGAGTGGTCCCACTCACTGGGCTAACAATTGTTCTGTCCTCTCCAACTAAAGCATTCAAAATGCTACTTTTCCCAACATTTGGTCGGCCAACAATAGCAATAGCTGGAATATAGTCTTCTTGTTCATCAGAATTTTCCAAATCCTGCACAATTAACATCAATGCACACATTATAAAAATAGATTGATTTCAATATACTGAAAGTGAAAAAGGAATTTGACATTTGTTCCATACCAACAAAGAACCAAGGGTCATTATGGAAGCCCTTTGTAAAATATTGGGTACTTCCAAGTGTCAATGTCAGTGACAAGTCGCCAAAAGGGTACTCCCCCTCGTCTGCTTGTGGTGGTAATGGAAACCCTTGGTAAAATGGTGGAACGGGGTCAACCGGTTGTCCTTTTTAATGGGTTCTGTTCATAAGACAAGTACTCCAGTTTACCATCTTCAGTTCACCAATGGCTCACTTCAATTCTGTTATGTCAATGCGGGTATGGTGGAGAAGTCAAGGATGATCACCCAATGTTTTGAAGTTGTGTCCAGACTAAAAGTCAATATAGCTAAGAGCATCATGTTAGGTGTTCGTTTGCCTAAGGATACTCTCCAAGAGTTAGCTTCTATCTTTGGTCATGAGGAGGGAGAATTTCCATCCACGTATCTCGGTTTGCCACTTTGTATCGGTAAGCCCCTTAAACACTTGTGGGATGTGGTTGTGGAAAGGAAACTTGCGATATAGAAAAGTAGGTATTTGTCCCTTGGGGGCCGCATCACGCTAATCAAAGCCGCATGATCAAATCTGCCCGTGCACTCTATGTCATTATTCCGATGCCTGGCATACATTTTAGTGAAGATTGATAAATTAAGGTGTGACTTTTTGTGGCAAGGGGCCACAAGCACTCATAAATTCCATATTCTAAATTGGAAAGAGGTGTGTGAAGGGTATGATGAAGGCAGGGCAAGTATTAGAGATTTGAGAGATATGAATAAAGCATTATTAGTGATGCAGGACAATTAACCACTTGCTCTAAAAGCTCAAACTGTTAAAGCTTGGCGAATCAATCCCTTTATCTCATAGCCTAGGCCCCATATCTCATGGGTTAGGACCTCGGCCGAACCCCCCTCGTGGGCCCCACATCACATGGGTACCGCCTCACATGAGCCATCCACCTCACACGGTCTGTCCACCCTGAGTGTGCCCCTGCATCCCCCGGACAACCCCACTCAAGCCCGATGTGAAAATGCCCTTGCATTAATTAGCTTAATGGTTATGGCACTTTGGAACAGAGGAAGGTGTGTTTTAGAGGGATATTGTTTCTAACAGGTACGGGTGTAGCAAAGGTGGATAGTGCATTAAGGATACTTCTTTATATAGGGCTTTGACAGTTTAGAAAGGTTTTATATCCACCAAAGGCCTCTTTCTCAAGGGGTGGGGTTTGTGCCAGGAGACAGTGAGAATATTTGCTTCTGGGAAGATCTTTGGATTGGGGAAAAAAGATAGAATGTTATGGTGATAGGAGAAATCTAGTTGTTTTTTAGTGCAGTCTTTCTATAATTTGGTGCATGGTTGTGGATCGGATGGGGTCATCAATACCACCAAGTATGCTTGGTTTTATGGAGCTCTGCCGAGCATAGATGCTTTTGCGTGGCTTGTAGGAATGGGGAGGGTTCTAGCTGTGGACAATCTTAAAAAATAGGGGATGGTGCTTCCAAATATTTGCATCATGTGGATAGCCAATATGGAGGCAGTCAATCATCTCTTTCTTCACTGCCCTCTTGCTTCTAGATTATGGATTTTTTATTTTCCTTTTCAAGTTCAATGTCTCTTGGACCAATTAAAATTCTATCGCATTTCGAGATTTGGTTTTCCAGCAAAAGTAATCCACCCACTTATCTATTATTCTATCCACCATGTTTAACTATTATCCTACTCACCAAACACAGTTTTCTTTTGCATCAAAAAGCAAAAGAAAAAGAGCTTGAATTTGAGTTCTTCCTTTCCATTGTTCACAAAAAATAGATTGATTTGAATTATAAGAATGTTGTAGATAATCAATATCACCACATGATTGAAGAATATAACCAATTTCCACATCTAAGGATGGAAATAAAGGTTTCATCATCATCAATAGGCTTGCAACAACCATTTGGGATCGACAGAAAAAGGTTTTGATTTACAAAAATTTCTTAGAAATCATACCAGTAAAGTGAAAAGACTAGATGATCTATGGTCTAACTGAAGGTCTAGCTCATCATTAGAGTGGAATGGTGGAACAAGATTCATGCAGATAATGATGACGAAGAATCATACTTGTAAGAAATGATAGTTTATTTATAAGACACTGGATCCAATTTATGGAATCCCAAAATAGAAGACCAGCACGGGGAGAAGACTAAACTGTTAAAAAGATACTTTACATGGATAGGAGTCTATAACAAATTGTCGACAAATTGGTTTAGGTGTTATACAATTGAATCCTTGTATGCGTATCATCCCATGGTAAATCAATGCAGAATTACCAAGGAAAGCTTTCTTGAGTTAAAAGAGGGGAAAAACTGGAAATTTGTAAAACTCACCTTTCTGTAGTTTTTGGAGTGGTTTGAGGCTTCAGGGAACATAGTAAAACAATTTGCTTAAGGTGGGATATCATTTTTTGGCAACTCTTATTCTATGGAGCTACCATTTTTTTTGGCAACTCTTATGCAATGTTAGATTTCCCTTATATAATGAGATATCATTTTATTTTTTTTGGCAACTCTTATTCTATGGAGCTAGAGAGAACTGTTCTGAGAATCCCCTTTGATTTGTCTGTTAGGTGGAACTAAATGGATCAAGGTATGCCATGATCTTTAATTATTGGTAGCTTTGTCAGTTTTCTTCAAAACTAGAATCTTTTCTTGCATAGTTTTTTACCGTTCTTCTACACCCAGTTAAGCCCTTGCCTGGTTAAGGCCCAGCCTGAGTCCGATCAAGACCCAATGCTGACCAAGTCTTTTAGGCCCACACATGACTCAATTAAAAGTTTGTTAAGTCTAAGCCCAACCCATTAAGAAATTTTTAAATTTATATTAATGGTGCACGTGCACACACGACTAAGATACATTATCATTATCATGGCCCAAGCTTGACATGGCCTCATCTGAAAGGACCAGTGAGCTTGGCCCAAGCACAGCCCTACTACTAATTGGTATAAAACTTTTAGACATCCAATCTGACAAGCTTGGGAGTCTAGGCCCTGGCCTGCCATGACACCATGCCCAAAGACCAACCAGCTGGAAGGACCAGTGAGCTTGGCCCGAGCCCAGTTCTGTTACGAATTGGGATCAAACTTTTAGATACCCAATCTGGACAATCCTAAGAGTCTAGGCCCTGGCCTACCATGACAGGCCGCCCCTGAAGACCAACCAGTTGGCCCAACCCATTCACACCCTTCTTTTTCTATTTCTTTAGCAATCAAACCTTGTACACTTAGATCAGATTCTTTTAAAAAAGAAGGCCGCGTAAATTCAAAGATAGAAATAAGTCTCTTTTTTTTTTTAAAATAAAAATAAAAATGGTCTAGAAGTGAATTGTTGTGGAACAAATCAAATTAGGCTCTTGAACCAATCAGAGGCAAGGCAAATGGAAGTAATGAAATTGCATCAACTAAGCCCATCACCAGATAAATTTGTTAACAACAAAAGTAAACCAGTGGGTTAACATTCATTATCAATTCTTGCACATCACTGCACTTCATCATCAACAGTAATAGGCACCTCATCCATCAATATTGAAAAAAATAGAATATCCATACGCATCCAAAACATTTCATGTGAAACTCATGCTTACCTCTATTGTTTTCAGTTCTGAACAAACCACATCAAGAAGCTCCCCAGTTCCCGTCCCAGTCACAGCAGATATTGGAAATGGAGAAAACCTAATTGATCAGTAAAAGCCAAGTAGACTTATGTGTATACTGTTTATAAAAGGCAAACAGATGAAAAACCATTCCGAAAATATATTCAGTTCAATCATTCAGGAAGTAAACCAATATCATCAATAAGTTACTTCTTTTCAAATGAATTGATTTATCGGGACAAACCAAGTACTTCACATTGGAGATGCTTATCAGTCATAATAGTTTTGTATGATTGATTAGATTAAAATCCTAATGCCATGCTCTTCTCCAAGCCTGGATTGTCAATTGGGTGGGAAAATTGCCTCCATACACTACTCTTCTGGCATGACTTGATAATGACATGGAAGATATGCTTCAGCTTGATATTTCTAAATTACATAAGCTGCCCACAGAAGTTGCACGAAGCACTTGAGTAGGCTATGACCAGATTAGGAAAAGCATTCCTTAGCGTGTCAAAATATTACAAGTGTTGAGTGTTCTAAGGGAGACTGTTATTCCCACACTACTCAAACACCAATTAATTTTACACTAGTATTCTGGATATGCCTTATTGCAGAGAGTTGAATGGAAAATTCAAGACTCAATTGTTTGATTTGACATCACTTTGTGAATTCAACAACTCTAAGAATATATCTATTTGGGAGGCAGTAAGGAAAAGGGTTCATTGACCCTGAGTGATTAATAAGGGTCCATTACTCCATTGACAAGCACTCTTTTGGCAGACTGCTGGCAGTATCATTTGCCTACCATAGAGTATGGATAAAGTTAGCCTCCACGGATGCTACGGAATCCCTTATTTAACCATTAGTAGACACCCATCTTTACATCGCTTGCAACCTCTGCCCCTATTGTAGTAGAAATATCTTGTTTATCTAATATAGTGTTTCATCAACCATATAAACCTATCATGTAACTCCAATCATACATAAGACATGGTGCAGAACCTCTGTAGCAAATCAGTTGCTACTTTATCCAACATTACAGATTGGGGCAAGTAGCTGAGCAAAGGTCAGCAGTGTTTGTGCTTCAAAGGAGGTTCATCCTTATAACTTGTTTTTGTGATCAGTAAGATGTTGTCTAAGTACACATACACAGGTTGTTATCATCATCTTAGTCATTCACCTAGCAGTTTGGGGTTTGCCTTGTAAATGGTTGATGGGACAAAGTTTTACCATCGGCTGCTCACCAAGCATCAACCTTCACTAGGCTCTTGGAACCAGCCATGGTAAAGCCTCACTTTGACACCATTCACAGAATCACATGCCAACACAATCGCATCCAGTATTGGGTCCTAAGCCTAGCTCAATTATTACGCGCATGCCTCAAAGGACGAAAGTGTTAGCAAGAAAAGTAGGGTCATGGAGGGGCAGTTGCCAGGCAAACTGCTAAGCACAAACCACTCATGAAAGGTCATGCTTGAGTAGTTGGCTGCATAAAATAGTAGGGAACATTACCAACATGCATGACAACACAGTCAGGCACCCTACATGGCACCTTACAGCTGTTGCATGCTAACCACAATGGGGAATTAGTGAACAGTTGCTGTCTAGAAAATGCAATGGTAGACTAGCCAGCTGAGCAAGAACAAGTACACATCCACTAATATCGACCAATCAAAAGAATTATGAACTGAAGCAATTCATCAAGTCCTACATATATGTGACCATTCAAAGAAGAAGAAAAAAAAAAAACATATTCATGCAAGGCAGAGACCACATTGGCACAACTGCCACTATCAATGATCACCTTACAATTTTTGTCACCACACTTGGCATAAGTGTGAAAAATTGAATTCCCGTGTCAATAATCACTTTCTGTAGTCTAGACTAAGGCGCGTCTAACGACTGCAAGTAGCGCAATCTCAACTCCATCTTCTTCATCACTAGTACCAATTTCGAGCTGATATTCTTCTTTTTCACAATCGAATTAATCAGCCACATCTTTAAGCAAACCGCCAATGACGAGGGCCTTATTTCACTCTTTTGTAGGACATTGGTGTGCAAAATGCCTGTATCCTCAGCAGTTGTAACACTGCGCTTGCTCACCTCGCTTTTGAACTAGTACTAGACCTTTATCATTGGCATCCCCAATGTTGGATTGAGTACCGGTAACGACTTTGGATTGAACCCCAATACTAGGCTTGGCTACTTGGGGAGTAGCCTTGACATTGGACTCACAAGAGTCGAATCCCCTCACAAATTGTGGTTTTAGATACCGCTCAAGGTCTTGCACTACTTGATACGCATGTTATACGGTGCTGACATCGTAAGGGATGAGCCCACGTCGAAGCTTGACTTGGAGGCCCATCCTAAAATGGGAAAGTGTCACTAACGGGTCCTCGATGTTACATCCATTATGTATTCATCGAACTTAGCGATGTAATCTGTTAAAGGGCAATGATCCCTGGCGAAGGGATTGCCGTTGATTCAGGAGCCTTTGGCGGTATGAGAAGGGAAGATATTTCTCTCAAAATCTCTTTCATCTTGGTCCACAATGTGATCGGGCCATCTCTAGACCTCTCTATCTTCCGCTTGACATTTGTCCAAAACTATTTAGCTTGACACACCAACTTTATCTTGGTGAACCTCACTCGACGTTTATCAGACATGTTATGCCACTCAAAATCGCGATCCATGACGGCTAGCCAATCGAGAAATGCCTTGGGGTCCAAGCGACCATCATAGTTCGGGGCCTCAACCTTCACACTTTTCATCACACGCTCATCAGGATCATGGTGCTCCCGATACTCTTCACAAGGTGGCTCGGTACGCACTCTAGCATGACGAATACATCGGCTATGATTTCTCTCACGTCCTCCAACTTGGCTGCATTGATAGCCTCAACAAGCTGTTCCGAGTTCATTGTGGGGCGTAGACCAAAACCACGCCCAATATGAGTGGGCATGAACTTAGGGACCTAATGGGGAACCTAAAATCCAAAAACTTAGATGCATTTTGATGAGAATGGAAAGGCTCCTAACTCTAGACTCTAAATGCGATAAGAAAATCATATGCTAGAACTAGCCTCTGATGCCAAAATTTGATGCAAGACGGAATGATCT
Source organism: Magnolia kwangsiensis (assembly GCA_037074715.1). Taxonomy (NCBI): domain Eukaryota; kingdom Viridiplantae; phylum Streptophyta; class Magnoliopsida; order Magnoliales; family Magnoliaceae; genus Magnolia; species Magnolia kwangsiensis. The sequence continues at coordinate 109,310,786 of CM073581.1, forward strand.
AACCTAATTTGATGCCATGAAATTAAAAGACATATTAACTAGAGCAATAGAATGACAAAATAAAGCTAATTTACCATAAATTAAGAAATTCCATATTCATGACATGTCCAAATTCAAGCCTACGGAAGTCCCGCAATGTGAATCTCATAAATTTCTAATTAACTGGGACCTATGGGAGATATAACCCCTATCCCAACATATGGTTAAATTTGAATTGAATGGAAATCATGTGTCTTGTAAGATTTTTTGATGTGTTAAGGTTGTTTAAAGGCTAGGTAATGCAGGGGCATTTTCACACCGGGCTCGAGCAGGGTAGCCTGTGGGATGCCGGGACACACTTGGGATGGGTAGCCTGTGTGAGGCGGGCCCCACCCGTATGAGGTGGTACCCATGTGATTTGGGGCCTGCGAGGGGGGTTCGGCCGAGGTCCTAACCCATGAGATGTGGGGCCTGGGCTATGAGATAAAGGGATTGATTTGCTATGCTTTAACAGTTAGAGCTTTTAGAGCAAGTGGTTAATTGTCCTACATCAAATTGGTATCAGAGCAGGAGGTCTCAGGTTCGAGACTCTTCATTGGAGGTGATTAATGCAGGGCATTTTCACACCGGGCTCGAGCAGGGTAGCCTGTGGGATGTAGGGACACACTCGGGGTGGGCGGGCCGTGTGAGGCGGACCCCACTCGTGTCAGGCGGTACTCATGTGATTTGTGACCCGATTTAGAATATAGGATTTTTCGAATTGAGAATATGGGTTTCGGGTTATGGAAATTAGGGATTTATAATTTGGGCGCAGGGGATTTTCAGATTTTGGGCTTGAAAAAATTGGGGATTTTGGAATTTGGAAATTTTAGGGTTAGGATTTGGTGAAATTAGTTTAGGGGTTTTGAAGAGGGAAGAAAGGGAAGGGAATAGTATTTGTAACGAGACAAGGGGGCCATTGTACAAGGTTGCCCATACGGACAACAATATGTATGTGCGTCCGTACGGACAACAATGGATGACCGACTGTGGTCAGTTTAGGTCTTTGATGGTAACAAAGAAGAAGAAGAAAAAAAAAAACAGAAGAATGGATGAAAAAGGAAGAAAAGAGAAAGAAAATGATACCTTATTTAGAAGAGAAAACCAGAAAAGATAATTAGGGAATCGCTCCCTATGGTTTCGCACCACCAATCCAATCACGAGTTGAAATTTTGCTCAATATCAAAACAAAATGAGATAAATCTCTTTCATTCATAACATGCATAATCCCCTTAAGGAGCTGGACGTCCAAACTTATAAAGCCCCTCTTGGGGACTTTTACAACTAAACCCCTCGTAACATGCAAAGTGTCCAAAACACTCTTTCAGATGCCTAAATCATAATAAATAAATAAATAAATAAATAACAAACATACTTAATCAAATGACTAAACTAAATAAAAACACTAACTTTGAACTATCAAACTATCATATCCAATGATGGTCCACGGTCCAAATAGTCCAACGATCGAGGTCAAAATGCTCCAACGTGTGCGATCCATTGGTCTGATCATAGTGTCCACTTTATTCAACGGTCCAATGCGTCCATCAAGCTCCTATATGCAGCCCACGTGCATCTTCCCAGTGTGGGGTCTTCGAAGATGCACGAACATGCACGTGGGGTCTTCAACGTGGCTAGGAATGTGAATTGGGCCAAGTGAGCCCCATGTAATGGTTGTCTAGCCATAAGGAGACTAGCTCAACCCTCATCTGGTATGGTGCTCGGATGTCCTCATCATTAACCATCTCAACATCCTCATTTCAGATAAACTCGTCCCATGAATATGTTGTTCTTGATTTCCCAACATTTTATCCCATAAAGCATGGTTGGTCATATAGCTAGCTTATAAAAAATTCCCTTTGATTTGATTGGTATGCGACGGTCACATAAAACTCCAGTACAACTCTATTTCACCTGCAACATCCTCATTCCAGATATACTCATCCTATGAACATGTTATTCCTTGATTGCCCAACATTCTATCCAATAAAGCATGGCTTGTCTTAAATCTATCCTATAAAAGTTCCCCTTCAGTCTAATTGGTGTGCAGAAATCACATAAAACTCCAAAGGTAGATCTCTATGCACCCAGCTCTAGTTGATGGGCAACATCCTTCTCAATCTCTACGCTTTCATGAATTATCAACCCATGATATCGAAAATGGTCATTTTGGGTACTTCGTGACAATCTTAACCATTCCTTGTTTCTATTCCTGTTGCTACTAGAATTGCATTCCATAAACTCTGGTTTAGCTCAACTGAATTTAAACCTATAAAATTTTCTCCTGAATCCTAGCTCTTGTACATGCATAACTATTATATAACACTACTCATAACAATAATCACAATAATTATTGCAAGGACAAATATTCCAGTAACATTCCAATGGATCTATAACCCAACGAAGTGTAACTTCAAGACATGCATAGTATGTTATGGATGTGGTAAGCAGTGAAATGATACAAATCATCCTTCTCGTCAATGAAAACTAAACTAATAAAAAAGAAACCAGTGCAAAACCATTTCTACTAGTTGAATTGAATGTCTTGAAGGATGTCAGATAAAAATAAAGAACATTACTCACCCTAAGGACCAAAAATCTGATGCTTGCATGAATCCCTTGCGTGGAGACTCGCACTTGTTCACAGCAAGAATGATATTCTTGTTTGAATAGTTCTTACGTAGCCAGTCTGATATTTCCACATCAGCAGCTGTTAGACCCGCCTGTTCAGTAACTCTGAAATCATTTCCGTACTAAAGAAAAGACACTTGATAACCTAGGAACCATAAAAAAGATTAAGAGCTACAACATTTTTATTTTTATTTTTGAGAGAGATGCTACAACAAACAATATTTGGATTGTTTATGAATTAAACCAAAAGATTGAGCAAGAGATCATAGAATCCATAAAACAAACTGGGCTCTAAGATTCTTTCTATTTCTTAAAAATTCCAACATTTGTTCTTAAAAGAGATGGAACAGTCCATGGTTATAGGACTCGGCAACTCGGACCGACTCATTCAGTCCTGAGTCAACTTCAAGTTGCGACTCGGCCGATCAGGGGGTGACTCGGCCTAGTTGGGCCTATTTTCACTTCTAAGTCATGGTGCCAAACTGGGTCCAAACCAACTCGAACAAGGACATCAATCCATGGAACAGTTTGGAAGCAGCTGCCAAGTTTTAAATGGTACTCAAGACCTCATCAACTCCAGTTTTAGATTCATTCTTCAAAGAGGTATAAAATGTTTGACCTAAAAATCTTGGAAATATATGTTACGTTACCATGACCAAGCCCATAAGAATAAACCAATATGACAAAAATATTTGTAAACTAGTGAAAAAATTAAGAATAAATGGAGAAACACACATGTCACGAATCACACAGTTTATATACTACTTCAACAGTACCTGTCCATCAACAAGGAATATGATAACAGATGCCTCTTCCACAGCAGCAGTAGCTTGTCTCTCTATCATTGAGGGCATCCTTGCAACAGCAGCCTCTCTGGAAGCTAGTGGAAGCTTATCCATACCAATGGTTGTTGTAATTGCCAATTCCTCCATAACATTGGCCTGTGATTTTGAAACAGTGAGAACACCCCCAGTATCTACTACCATGAATTCATGATGTCCCCAGAAGGATCTGCCATACAAGCGATCTCTAGTAACACCAGGTTCATCCACCACTATTGCCTTATTCCCCTACAAGAATTTCAAAAATATAACCAATTCAACTTTATGCTTGTTGTCTATCAAGTTGGAAGAAAAGTTTACTTGAAACCTGAAGGGAAACCCCAGAAGGGAAAATGATGATTACCCCAACAAGACGATTAAATAATGCTGATTTACCAACATTTGGCCTTCCAACAATTGCAACCCTTGGAAGAAGATGGTCAGGGACCTGCAGACAGAAGCAGAAAGGAACAGTCACTGCCACTTAAAATTTACTGTATATATCAAGGCATCCTTTCAGAAAGGAAGGAAAGAAAAATGACAAAAAGATGATGACATCCATTCAGAAAGGAAGGTATGAAAAATGACAAAAAGATGATGAACAGATTTACAGCAGGCAGGGAAGAAAAGACTCATCCGATAGGGGGGGGCGGGGGACCAAGTTTAAGATTGTTTTCCTTTTGATGGCCAAGAAAAGAAATATTAAACAAAAGTAGCAGTAGAGTAGGGGTGTTTACCAAAACATATGTGAACATCCGTAACTCTATTTTTTACACCCGTGGTATGTTCACGATAATATAAAATAACATAAAGAATCCGAGGATCACTCTAATACGACCTCCTTTGGACAAATGTTCAAGTTTACCAGTACATATCAAATGAGCAGTCATATAATGCAAATTTGCTTGGTATAGATCTTAGCAAGTGATGAATTGATAGAACACTTTGACACAAACAGCAACGGAACTAATGACACATCTCCTTTGTGGCCCAAAATAGGCTAAAACAGCTTATTGGCTACTTTGATGCATTTCCAACAATGTGTATAGGCAGTTATATCCTGTATCTAACACAGTAAGACTGAAATGAAAAAGCTGTCTCTTATCAAGCTGTGCAAATCATGGGAAGTTGTGCTCATCTTTTATACATTGCTTTCTTCTCCACAATGAAGAAATTGTCAAGGATAAAAATTTCTTGTGAGCATTCCAAAATCTCTTTTTGTTTATCAGTAAAAAATTACTCACTTCACTGATAGGAAAAAAAAAAACGCGCCAGCAGTAAAATGGGCACTAACAACACGAGCTCATGAGAATGAGCATTTCATGGTCTTTTGGATGGTGTCAAGCTCAACTACAATCAGGGTGTAGGAGTGTGGACTGACTTCTAAAGCCCTCAATGCGCCTGATGTTTGGGGCCTACTGGTATCATCTAGAGGCTTAATTCTGATGGTGGAAGAAAAGTGAACCTGATCATCTATTATGGCAGTTGGCCTCATGCATGATTCCGAATGATCCATTGTTGTATATTACACCATCCCAGTGAATGAAGCTGATGCCACAACCATGAGAAGACAAAGCACTGGAGTTGAGCTAAATGCTATCACGATGGACTGAGAAGATAAGCTAAGCACTGGAGTGAAGTGTTGTTGTATATTACACCATCCATGGTTTTCAATTCCTTCATGATGGACTGAGAAGATAAGCTAAATGCTATCAGATGGCCAAATCACTCCACATTCGAGTATTCTTAACCAGGTCTTTGTTAATTTTTTCACTCATCATCTGACGTCTGTGTCTTTAGGATCTTCAATGTGCATTACAGAATGAACTAAGAACACATACCCAAGTTGTCCAGGTATAAAGAGAGCTGATTGTTTGCACAGGAAACGAGTTTTAGCGTTTCATTTGGCATATGGCCCAAGGATTTAGTGTTGGCCCCCGCTTTATCAATGGGTTTCTTCATTGCTTCCAATGGAAAGAGCAGCAGAGAAGTCACCCTCTCTCAAATCTCAATGTCTAGTTAATAGATCCGAAGGCATACACATCAAAGGTTGAATATCAGTTTAGGAAGCAAATGATTGCTTACATGTCTAATTGAAATTTTCTGCCTCTTTTGCTTTCCATCAATTGCCTTTTGATCAGTAGTCTCCTCTTCTGAGGCATCACAAAACAGCAGACCAGAAAATCACATATTTAGTCAGATGGACCGCAGCAGCAATGCAGCAATGCTACAAAACCAGAATATGGTCACGTTATCTACTACAACAGTTTGTGAATCAGCTCAAAATCTAACTATTTAACAAATAGCACAATCATTTTTATTTTTATTTTTAATAAAGAGAACATCCATTAAGCTGAAAAGTATTAAACAGAAGAAGTATATAACGATTTTAAAACTATATAAACATTTATATAACCATTTAAATCCTGTTATAAATAAAGTTATGCAATCAAGAAATAAAAAATGCGGGCACCTTCTCCTTCAGGACAGTTGGTGTTGATAATACGAGCACCTTCTGGGTAATATCTTTCCATGATTCTATCATCATTTTCAGGGGAAGAATGATTCATGGGAGCCTGCGACATTTTCAAAAGGCATGTAGAGGTATCCTAGTCCACCGAGAGTCAGTGTTTGCTAGTGGCCGAAGATAAAGTGCTAGCCATTATTTATTTATTTTTTTAAAAAGACGAGAATTTTATTAAAGCAAACGAAAGACTACAAGAGCAAAAAAAAAAAAAAAACACCGAAAGAAAGGGAAAAAAGAAGAGAAAAGAAAAAGGAAAGGAAAAGAAAACAAACTATAAAGGGGAAAAACCTTGAAAAAAATACAGCAACCAGATCCACGTCTGGCAAGAACCCAAGGGAAAAGAAGCTAAGGAGCCCAGTCTCGAAAAAGCACAAGAATTTTTAAGAACACTCCCACCGAGGACACACTCCTGTTCCTAAAGCATCAATTGATTCTCTCAGCCCAAATAGCCCAAAAAACAGCTAACAGAAGAGTTCTCCATTTCCTTTTTCCAATAGCGCCACCCGTCTCCATATGCCACATACAGGGAAGTTGATCAATGGAATTGGGCATTGGCCACGATATTCCTGCCAGACGAAGGACACCCCACCACAAATCTAAAGTGAAATGGCAGTGAATGAACATGTGATCCACTGATTCCTCCCTCAAACAAAGGAGATGGACATTAGGAAGGATCATCCCTCTTTTCTTCTATTTATCAATAGTTAGGATCAATTCCGACCAATGAGCCAGCCAAAAGCCGCCACTTTTGGAGACACACCATAAGACCAAAGCACTCCCACGTGGCAACAATGAATTGGATTAGCAGACGCTGCAAGGTGATGATAAAAGGATTTGATCGAGAAGAGCCCAAAACTTGACAGCATCCAGCGAATGGAATCCTCCTCATAGGACGAGGGAGAAAAGTTTGCAAGAGAGAAATAAGGAAAGTAAACTCATGGATCTCAGGTCAGACAGATTTCTTCTGAACAGAGGTTGCCAAATTCCACCACTGTCATCTTCTACAAAACAATCTCCCACTGAAATGTTTGGGAAAAGAGACCATGAAAGCATTAAGCTAGCATGGAGGAGCCACACCAAATATCCAATCAAAACCTAATTTTGTGGCCATTCCCTAAGGAGTAGGTAATCTTGTAAAAAACAAGGGGGGTATCTTAGCTATACTTTTCCATATAAAGGATGCTCTATACAAAGAAGAGTCTTTTGTCCTCCATCTGAGAGGGGAGATGCCATACTTAGCAACCACTATTTGACGCCATAAATTATTTGACTATTCCAAATCTCCAAAGTCACTAAAAGCAGTGTTAAAACCCAGGCCAGACTGGATGGTCAGACTGGTTTGGACCGATAACTGCTGCCTTAAAATCCAGGTAAGTTAAGTGGAAAACTGTTTTGTGAAAGAATTGCAACTACATTAGTCAAAGTTTGAACCCCCGCAATTTCGATTTGATAATAAACGCTCTTAACCACTTGGATAACAGCAGATTGATTTAATTCTATCTGTTTTATATAATTTTATATTAAGAAGATTTCAGGGCCAAAATGGGCCAGAGCAGATCTGACTGCCTGGACTGATTGTTCAACAGAAGCACTCAAAAACAGGTCGAGGTCCAGTCCAGGTTTTATAACATTGATTTAAAGAGTAGTGCAAACATGTCAATCACTAAATGTACTACCTGCATTCATCATCATCATAATCACAGTGTACGAATAAACCAGGCGATGCTATTGCCATTGATAAAGGCAAGCCAATACAGTGAATTCGGTAAGAAAACAATTGATTTTCTAGACACCAATTGGAAGAAAAAGAAAAGAATGAAGGATGCAGACTACATACATTAGGATCGCATCCACAGCATGTGGTCTACATGCATGCCAATCCAACCATCAAGATAATGGATTCCTCCGTGGACACATTCTAAACCAAAATCACATTGATCCAACAATCTTAACCATCCAAATTTTCCGGTTGAATTTGGAATGAGGACCATTTTATTCTCAACCGTCTGTTTCATGCCTACCAACCAGTCAATGACGATCTTTCTATCGGAGTGAATTCTGGGCCACGCCATATCCAGAATGGTGGGTCCACGACATGGACAGGTCTAAACTACCATGTATGTCAAGCATAATGAGACTGTATGCTAATGCTCCCTTGTGGTGTAGTGAACTCATACTGTAATATAGCCTTGAAGGTAGTCCACATACCTATCCTCAATTCACGGGATAAAGAGGCAGAATACTCTCTAACGACATCCAGCGCTTCGTCATCAAGCGCTTCGTAATCGAACGACTGAATTTCGTTGACCTCATCATCGTCAGTCCCACCAGCCTCATCTTCTACTACTTCATCATCATCGCCGTCAGAAAACACACGATCTGACGGCTGAGAAAAGCGTCTAGTGCGACTCCTACGACCTTCCGATTGCGGTTTTTCGGAGGAGATGGCGAGATTTGAGAAAGATTTGAAAGAGACGAGGTTAGATGACGGATTTCTGGAGAGGATTTGGGAGAATCGGGTTGGAGGAGTTGAAACCCTAGAAATGGCGGAAACCCGAGAAAATCTTTCGAGGAAAGAAGTAGATGTGAAGAGCTCGGCAATAGCTGCCATGAGAGCTCGTTTTCTTCGTTTCTCTTATTTCTAGCGGGTGAGGAACGAAAGGTTCGCGCTCGAGCGTTTTATCCTGGGAGAGTTATTTGATACTCTGGCAGAGTGTGTTGGTTGATACGCAGGCACTTCAGAACCTATACACGTGGCATGATTGACGAAACTTAAACCGACCGAAATGCGGTGAGCACTGTGGATGGGTTGTAGGTCTAAAATTACATTGATTTGAGAGTCTATAATTCCTGATTCGCAGGAAATTATTTACTGAATTAGGAGCGTTAGATGGCATTCGTTGTAGCCGTCCATTAAATCAATTGTAAATAAGTGGGCCTCGCATCAAATGATTCCTCGACCGACGTATTCCAAATTGCTCTTACCAGGAGATTGTGCACTGTATTCGGGGATCAATTTGGACGAGTGGCACCAGGTTTTCATTGATCCAGACCGTTGGTCTCAATCGTCAATCTCCAGCTAATAATGCTAGTTGATTAGTCCGAATGCTTTACTGCAAAATCAAAGGTGATTTTGTTTAAATAAAGATTTTGAAAAATAAAATAAAATGTGTTTAAAAATGAGAGTAAAATAAGAATTTTGATAATTAGAATTTGCATAAAATGTAAGACATTGAATAACCGAATTTTAAACACATGCCTGAATGATATTAGATTGATTATGTGGGGCCCACTTAATAAAAGTCTTCCGTAAAAGTCCCCGAAACACATATAAACCTAAATTTAGACACTGTATATAAAAAAGGCTTTAATGTCATTTACCCAAGTTTTGCTCGTTTTGAACGGTCACATGAATATTTAGGACACCCTCCTAGAGCAATCAACTGCTTAAACTATCAGTCAAACAATCACAGCCCCTTAATATGTAATCTATCTCAACCATCAATATAATCTAACTGTTCGTCCAAGACATCTATCTCGACCATCAATATAACTGTTCATCCAAGAGCCCACAGTTCCCACCGTCCATGTAATCAGTGCCTGCCTGGGCATGCTATACCACCTGACAGTCAACTCAATCAAGCATCCACTAGACAGTATGTCATTGGGTCAATCAACTCATTTAAAATAAGGCTAATCCAAAACCCGAGTAGGATCGCCACGGAGAAAAAGATAAGATTAGTAAAGCCACCAACGGACTTTTGCCTGAGTTTCAACATTTTGATTTTGCTTAGCTTGAGCCCAGCTCATTGACAGCCCTAAAGTTCAGCTAGCATTAGGTAGGACCATTAGTTTGTGACGTGGCATTTTTAAAAAAATTTGTAACGACTTCATTTGTTAAAATTAAATGTAGGATAACAAAAAAATCTAAAAAGTTACTATAAGTCTGTCATGCTCCTGAAAATGGAGCCTGTTCGGATGGCCACACACATATCATAATTGTGTAAGTTTAATGGGCCACACGTGATCACATGCTTAGGTGGCCACATATATACACATACGCCACGTATTTTCACTGTAGTGGGCCGCGCATACGGCCATACGGCTTACCTTAGCGGGGTCCACTGCCCTAAATGAAGCTTAAGGATGTTTTCACGTGGAAGTGGGGCCCACTGCCCAAACTGGACAGTAGGCCCACTGGCACCTTACTAGATTTTATAATAATAATAATAATAATAATAAACATAATTAGCAATTCTGAAACTCATGTCGACGAACCATAAAACACACCTGATGCACTGTTCCCTGCACTTGAATTTTGGATGGGTGTGATGTTTGAGATCAATGGCAGATAAAGCGTAGCATACCTGATGGACCGGGTGGATTTCTTGAACAAAAACTCATTTCCTCACGGCAGTAGTAGACACGCCCTCGTGTGCCTATACAAGACAAGCTGGTGTTTCTTAGCCCATTTACGCCTCCGGGGCTGTGAATGAACCTGGCTGGTCCGTTGGGCTTTGCATGGAATACTAAGCTCAAGGGCCAGGACTGGCCTAAAATTTAAGCACGTTTATAACTGCCCAGTTCATGGGCTTCATTCAGGAGGCCACCGTCCAGCCCAGTCTGTTTAGAATATCAAAGGCGTTTTTAGTATAGCATTGGCCATTGGGTAGGGCTGAAAGTTGAGGAGGGGGGGGGGGGGGGGGGGGGGTTGGTGCTCAACCCTAGCCCAACCCAAGGTTCCTATACCTTAACCTTAACCAAACACAACCCAATTATGAGTTGGGTTGATCACATGGATAAATGGTAATATTTTCGTTATTACAGTCTATTATCTTTTCAATACACATCTTTTTTTTTTTTTGTGTACGTATATATAATTTTATTACTTCTTTAAAAGTCATGTTGTGTAGCACACAATCTATTTAGAAGAGAGAAATTCAGCATATCTTATTAACTTGAGTCCCCAAAGATGTTATGGACCAATGAAAATAGATGACACTAGAATTTTCTATGCTTTTAACATAAACGATTTATATTCAATTATAATTTATAAGTAATTTATATATCGATTGAGTTTGAGTTGGGTCAAGCAACCTGGGCTGACCCAAGTTTTATTAGTACGGTGTTTATATAATCCAACCCTAAGAGCGTACTCTCAATACATCGTGCTTGAGCCCAATCCAATGTCGGGTCAGTTAGGTTGAACCCGCCAGACTTTCAGCCATACCATTGGGTGGAACTTGCCTATGTTTTCCTTTGTGGGCCGGGCTGGGAACATCTCTGCGCAGACAAAGTAGACCCGTTGACAGCCCGATTTGCACCCCTGCCAGGCTGGGCTCCCAGTTATCTAGTGAATCCCATCCCATTTTGGGCTGTGCCTCAAAATCCAACCCATCAAATGATCTTCACCATTCAATTGGGAACTCACTGATGGGACGGTTGAGATCATCATCGTACGGGAAGCCCTTTGAATGGGATGGCCCATCAACTTCAGCTAAAGCCCTCAAAAAGAGCTCACGAAAAAGAACTGTGCGCAGGTTAAGAAACCATACCGTTAGATGGCGCACAACCACCCAAAACTATATAATCTCCTGCAAACCTGCGCATCCCTCGACGCTCTCAAACAGCTCCATGCTCTAGCCATTACAACCTCCCTCTCTTCGAATCTTCTCATCATCTCCAAAATCCTAGCTCTTTCTGCAACTTCAACCTTTTCCGATCTCGACTATGCTAGAGAAATCTTCCGTTCAATCGAAAACCCCACAACCCACGCATGGAATTCAATGATAAGAGGATTATCGGTTTCAAGCTCCCCGGAAAGAGCCCTCTCCACCTACGCTCGGATGCTTGTTTCAGGTAGATTTCCTGATAATTTCACCTTCCCTTTTCTCTTAAAATCTTGCTCGTTTCTGCAAGCGCTGGCTCAAGGAGAATCGGTCCATGTTCATGTGATTAAGCACGGCTTCCGCAAGGATGCTTTCGTGCAGAGCGCTCTGATTCATATGTATGGGAAATGCGGTAGAATTCAATGTGCCCATAAGGTGTTTGATGAAATTCTTGTGAAGAATGTTGTTGTTTGGACAACGATGATTAATGGGTATGTTCGGATTGGTGGGTTTAAGGAAGCGATTGAGTTGTTTAGGGAAATGGGGTCAGAGAATGTGAGGCCGGATGAGGTTACGTTGGCAAGTGTGTTGACTGCGTGTGCGAGTTTAGGGGATTTGGAATTGGGTAGGTGGATCCATGGTCTTCTAGGCGAGAAAGATGTTGTTTTGGCGACTGCTCTCACTGATATGTATGCCAAATGTGGGAGTATTGAGAATGCACATGAAGTGTTCAGTAGAGCACCTCAAAGGGATTTAGTTTTGTGGACAGTGATGATTAGTGGTTATGTTAGGTGCAATTGTTTTAGAGAAGCTTTTGAGCTTTTCAGAGAGATGATTTTGGAGAATTTTAAACCAGATGAGGCTATTCTTGCCAATGTGGTATCTGGTTGTGCAAGATCAGGGGACCTGGCTATGGGCAAATGGATTCAACATTATATAGAGCTTCATGGTGTTGATTACAGTACTATGATTGGAACTGCTTTGATAGATATGTATTCTAAATGTGGAGAAATTGACGTCGCGTATCGACTTTTCAAGAGACTGCAGGAAACAAATGTTTGCTCTTGGAATGCCATGATGGGTGGACTTGCTATGCATGGTGAAGCAAATAGAGCCCTTGATCTCTTTGCTCAAATGCAAGGATTTGGTGTGGAGCCGGATGAGGTTACCTTCATCTGCATCTTGACTGCCTGTAACCATGTCGGGTTGGTGGACAAGGGCCAGCACTTCTTCAATTGCATGAGTGGGGTCCATGGCATTGAGCCAAAGCTTGAACACTATGCATGCATGGTTGACCTTCTAGGTCGCTCGGGGTGTCTAAGAGAGGCAGAAGAACTCATTAAAAGTATGCCGATGAAGCCTGATGCTGTTGTATGGGGAGCCCTTCTCAGTGCCTCGAGAGTCCACCACAATGTTGACCTGGCTGAAAGAGCAGCAGAACTGCTTCTCGAGTTGGAACCTTATAATCATGGCATCTACGTGTTGTTGTCAAACGCATACAGTGCATCCAAAAGATGGCAAGATGCAGACAAGGTGAGGGAGCTGATGAAGTTGCGTGGCATCAAGAAGACAAGAGGGTGCAGTTCAATCAAGGTGAATGGCATGGTCCATGAATTTGTTGTAGGGGATAGATCACATCCTAGAGCCAAAGAAATCTATGAGAATTTGGACACAACAGTAAAAAGGTTGGGATTGATGGGTTATGTAGCAAAAACATCCCATGTGTTGTTTGACATAGAAGAGGAGGAGAAAGATCATCAACTTTCTCATCACAGTGAAAAGCTTGCTCTTTCTTTTGGTCTTATCAGCACAAGCCCAAGAACAACATTAAACATATTGAAAAACCTTAGAACGTGTGAAGATTGCCATTCTTTTGCAAAGCTAATCTCTAAAAGTTATAATAGAAGAATCGTTATTAGGGATCTTTATAGATTTCACCATTTTGCAGAAGGGTCATGCACATGTCGAGATTATTGGTGAATGTCATGAATTTGTAGTTCCATTAGCATCTAATAATTGTGAATATTGTGGAATGTGTCATGGATTGCAATGTCTCTCTTGATCTACAACACCTATAGTGATTATGAAATTTCCAAATGTTTACTTGGTCAGTATGAGCATGTTCAGAAATCCACTGGAAATAGAAAGTTAAAAAAAAAAAAAACAATAAAAAAAAAAACATTGATTATTACTAAATTATTATTTCCACCAGCTGGATGAGAAATCGTTTCCAGTATTAGGGGTCTCGTTAGGATGGTAAATGGAAATATGATATTTGTGAGACAATAGTCACATAGTTTTTTGCACTATTACAAAGACGTACAATGATCGCTATGTGAAATCCTCCTTTTTCTTTTCTATCCAAAGATTATAAAGTTGTCACTGAAAATTTAAAAAAATTAAAAATTTTTAAAAAAATTAAATTTTTTTTTTTAAAAAAGGCCATACTCCATATCCTTTCTTTCCTTAGATTCCATGTGTCCAAAGATGGCCTAAGGGTATGCTTGGAAATACCTCGATATTGGGGTGGGTGGAGTGCTTTTCCACTAAACTAATGTCCCTTTAACTTTTAGCACTCAAAATGAATAGTGTTCTTTTGTGGATGGAAAAGTAAAATTTGATAGCCTGCCCATTTGGAGCTTCATTTCTCTCCCTGCCTGGGATATTGGAAGTTGGAACAGTAAGTTCCCCCATTGACATATTCAATCAAATGCTGAATATCTGTGCTTCGTTTTCCTCTCTGCCTGGGACGTTGGTACTTCCAAACACCACTTAATCATTATTCCAACACATCTCAAGCACCCATGTGGAAGTTTAACATCAAATTTACCCAATCACAAACCCTAATGGATGTTGCAGAACCATAATTTAAATATTGGAAGATCCAAACAAACTTTTGGGTTGTCATTGAGATGATTTGTGACAACAACACTGCTGTGAATAATCTTGGTTTAAAATACCATCAGATCAGATGCATAAAAAACTTCTGTGATTGCCATCAGGTTGATTTGTGAGAACAATTATATGTGCACAATTTTGGTATTTATCAATATTATTGATAAGTATTAGTTCTTTCATCATTATAATTGGTTGTTCTTACCTTCTTTCAAGAAGGGTAGTTTATTCTTTATCCCTTCTATGTACAAAGCCTTAGGAGTTTTAGCCCTTAGTCACTGGTTATGAAGACAATGTGCCTTTCTTTTATCTTTCCTTTTACTTAGTTTCCAGATCTCACGTATTAGAGGCTGTCGGATGTAAGCAAAGTTGTGCTGTCACAGGTTGTCTACATTATGCTTTCTTGGATAGGCTGTCTAGATGATGTCGTCTTGAACTAGCTATTTCATATCTTGTTTGTTAACCAACTTCGAATAGGGAGTAAAGTTGGATTTTGGCACATGTGGGAAACTTAATGTTGATGGTGGCATATGTAGCATATATATGCATGTGCATATTGACACATGTGGCACATGTTGAGTGCTTAAAGATTGAGGTGGCATCCGTGCAAATGTGAGGCACACTTGAACTTCAATGGTCCAACTTACATCACATGTGGAACATTAAATTCATAGTTGGTACTAAACTAAGGATAAGTTATTCTCATTGTTATTCCACTTTTTTTTTCTCTTCGTTGGCAGTGGAAGGTACAAATTGTCCTTGTTTTCCTAGATTCCAATGCATAGATGGCTTACGAACCACAAACAAGCTCTTTGCTCTAGACAGCTTGTGCGGACATGTCTTTGCATGAATTCAAGTGACCACGAGCACTGGATGTTTGCAAATTTTCTTGCTTACAGGGAGTACCTGCTTTCTCCTAGTCCTGTTAGTTTCATGTATTATGTCAACACATTGATCATTACAAGTTGAAGCCTTCCATTCCTGTTACTTTCTTGTATTAAGTTATTGAGCTTCGCTAAGCTCAGACACTGTCTGCAACAAAGCTCATGTACATGCCACATGTGCCAGCATCGCACAAAAGGTCCAAGATCTAATCCATCCATGAATAGGATCATCATCATCATCATTATTACTATTATTGTTGTTGTTGATGTTGTTATTATTATTATTTTTATGTTGATGATGATGTCATCATCATTCTTTTTATCTTTTTTTTTTTTTTTTTTTTTTTTTTTTTTTTTTTTTTAATAATAAATAAAATAAAAAATGATACCAACATCCCTCATCTGAAATCTTAGATAACTACATCAAACAAAGAATTTCATAACCCAATAACAAGATCCCTTTTACTTTATGCTCTCTTTCACTAGTAAGTTTCTTGTGGAGGTGGTTAAATGCAGCTGGACATTTTAGCCACCCACACAAACCCTGAACCCTTTCACAATAAAAATGTGCTTAGTTTACGTATTTAGAACTTAAATAGTAGAATAGATGTGACCCTTCTTTTGTGTCGGTCATCCTCGTCATTGTCATCATTATCATAATCATTATAATAGTAATAATAGCCCTGTCCCAGCTGTGCACGGGCCCTATAATCCTTATTTGCCAACCATTGAGAAATGCTCCTGTGCTCTTAGAGCACTATAAGTGACAGTGCTCATAGTTGCATTGGGACATTTAGACAGTCCAATTCATTGATTTAGATTGTTCATCAGGTTCAACAGTCATTTCATGGGTTACCATGCAAACATCATACCAATCTAGCAATTTTAACCATTTGATCGGTAGTATTTAACATTTACAGTCAAGGTTGTTTGAAACAAAGAAAGGCCTAATCTACAATTTAATTCATGTCTTTGTTAGGCCCAAACGTCGATTACTTATGATTTTGAGGGGTCACTTTTCTAGGCAATCCTAACCATTGCATCCATGGCTTGGAAAAAGATGACGACGGAAAATAAGTCAAATCATAGATGGGTTAGTCATTCTTATCTTCACATGGTAGCCCGTGAAATATGTTCTATACTCAGTGGAGGTTGGATGGATCACTTGAACTGTCCAAATGACCTTGTGCAACAAGTAACATTATTAAATAATGGTGCTTTGAGAGCAATGGAGCATTTACTCGGTAAAGGGTTAACAACAGGCTGTCGTATCATTATTAGGTAGAAACCATGATTGCTTATTCAAGTTGAGTCGTGCAAACGTCACAAAAATGCCGATGTTCACAAATTTCTATTTTTGCTAGTTGGGTGAGGAGATTGTGATTGAATCCTCCCTCATGCATGCGAGAAGTCAAGACCCTTCAAGTGAAGCTCTCATTAATGAGAAAAATGGACAACTAACTGTTTGTGCTAGACGTCAAGACCCAAAACTAGCATTAGTGAGAAAAATGAGCAACTGATTGTTTGATGGGTAGCACTGACAATGAACCTTATTAGAGAAAGGGTACTATTCTCAAGCATGTGGGGCCCATTAGTTATATGAAGCAATGAAGGGTGGGTCAAACCCGTTTTCTTACTCATGCAGGTGAGGTTGGCATTTTCGTTGAATTTAGTGTAAAAACTCCACCAGTTAGATATTCAAAGTATGGTCGGCTGAGTCGGTGAGTTGATCGATGTGAAAGATGATGCAGAATTGCAGCAGGTTAAAATATTAAAGTGGTTGTTATCATGACTCATGCCTTTAGGAGGCCTTATGTTTGCCCTACAACAATGGTTTTAAGACCCAAGCAACTGGGACTGACTTGTTCATTCTTGAATTGAGTCGTGATTCAGTGGAATTGAGCTGAATAACCCTCTTTATTTGAAATTTTGCTCTGGCATAGAACTAGATCATGTCCAAACTAGTCCGATTCACCTCCGACAAGTTATACAAAACCTAGTTAGGGCTTGTTTGGATACTATCAAATAAGTAGCTTAAATTTATTTATTTATTTTTTTAAAAAAATCCCCAAGGGTTTGTTTGGGAGCGTGGATTCGGAACCCCGTGGATTTGAAACCCCTTGGATTTGAAATCTTCCTAGTGTGTTTGGCACCCTGGATTGTGAATAAACTTTAATCCAAAAGTAGCTATGCATGGTATATTTACAGAGCTTGAATTTAATTACTAAATTAACTTTAATATCTCTAATTAGTGAGATATGTAATTTTCGATACAATGATTATAATAAGCACGCTGAAATATATGCTTTGTCTCGAAAATGATGAATTTCAAGTCTTGGATGGGCCACAAGGACAAGATCATGTCCGAGTGACTAACCAATGATTTTTAACAGTTGATTAACATGGATAATGTTTGGATGGTGCTGATTATCATATTAAAGTAATTATAGTGATGCAATTGATAATCAAATTGTTTTTAGATATCATAAGTGGGCCATGTGCTCAATAAAATGATAGTATAGTGACACACATGTTACACTTACAACTATTAGAAAGATTTTAAGTGTAATTTAA
The DNA here is from genome assembly GCA_037074715.1 of Magnolia kwangsiensis. Classification (NCBI taxonomy): domain Eukaryota; kingdom Viridiplantae; phylum Streptophyta; class Magnoliopsida; order Magnoliales; family Magnoliaceae; genus Magnolia; species Magnolia kwangsiensis. Next base: position 109,328,745 of record CM073581.1, read on the forward strand.
GCTCTCGTGGTGAATTTCAAACCCCCTTTTTGAGGGGATTTGAAACCCCCGGTTACCTTATACTACCAAATAACAAGGGGATTTGAAATTCTCCCAAATCTATGGTGCCAAACGACACCTAAGTTAATAAATTACTTTTAAGTTAGTTTGGTTATTAAACTTAAATCAGTAGATTAATTATTTTTTATTACTTTTCAACTTACAAAAGCAACTTATTTCCTTTATTTTTATTGGTGACACAACAACTTAAGAAATTATTCAAGAAAATATGTCTTCCATGGCCATGAATCCATTCTAAGTTAATGAGATTGGAAAATCATCAATGAATGGGTAAATGATTTAGCGGGCCTCATATGACGAATGCTCATATCGAAGTGATCTCGCATGATGGTCAATCTACAGCAAAAGTCCACCTCTAATGATGAATGACTTACATCTAGGGTGAGCCCGTATGATGGGCAACCCACATTGAAGGTGTGACCCACATGATGGGCAACTCACATCAAAGGTGAGCTCCACACGAAGGGCAAGTAATAATGGTGGGCCCTACATGACGGATGATCGACATCAAGGTGGGTACCATGTGATGGACAATCCACATCAAAGGTTAGCCTAATGATGAGTGACCCTATCCAAGGCGGGTCACGCATGATGGATGGCCCACATTGGAGGTGGGCCCACATGATAGATGGTCTACGTTAAAGGTGAGCTCCACATGATGGACAATAATGTTGATGGTGGGCCCTGTCTAATTAACTGTGCTCATTAAAAGTTGGCCTCTAATGATGAATGATCCACATCAAAGTTGGAGCCCACACAATGAATGATCTACATCAAAAGTTGGCCCCACATGATGGATGGCAGATGTGAGGGAGACCTAACAAACTTCCGGATAATTACTTATAATGTTGGAAACCAAATAAGCTTTTCTGAAACATATCTATCTACTGATTAAGTAAAAACTATGATAAGCTGCTTATGGCATAAGTAACTTATCTAAAGGAACCTACTATCCAAAGGCCCCCTAAGTTTTTAAACCCTGCTTACAATTGCTCCTGAAAGGGCACAAGCTCTAATGTGATTGATCAGTTGCAAGTTCTTCCTCCCTATAGATTTAAGGCATATTTGGTATATGCATAAAATGAGTTCATCTCATTTTAATTAATTATAATTATTTATTAGAGATTATGATTATTAGTTATTAATCTTATTTTTAATCCTTACCAAAAAGAAATATGATATGAAATGTATACTTGGGCTGAATTAAAATGACACGAAGTCATTTTTAAGAGTCTACCGAAGGCGTTTTTTATTTCTACCACGTATCACTTAAGAGTAGCTTTGGACAATCTTACCCATGCAATCTGCCATAAGAATGTGGTGAACTTTAAGTTTTAAAAGGGGCATGGTAAGGGATTTGAAAAGTAGGCAAGGGCATTTAGGTCATTTCATGTTTCTGCATGCTTAAAAAGACCTGCATGTAGGCCGCACACCCACTCTAGCTCGTAGCTCGCAACCCCTCTCCGTCAGCATCCAGGTCACTCTCCATGTGCATTACACGTGCCATATCCACTAGCTTGATTAATAAAAAGAGGGAAGAACTACATGGTCTCAAGAGGCCAATCCATGCAAGTAGGGCCAGTGGTTCAGTGATCTAGATCGTCGATTTAGTGGGATCTCAGTGGATGCCCCAAAAATCTGCACACAGCCTCCAAATTAGCAATTAGGGACATGCAAACACTAGTGAGGAAAGAAAGATGAAGATTGGATGGCTAGGATCTTTCGATCTAGAAGAATTTCCAGGTACCCCACCCATGTAAAGATACATTTCCAATGTTATCCTTTCAAAAGATCAATTAAAGAGATGGTCAAGCTCCTACCCAAACTTTAAGATCCATACGTCCATTTAAGAAAAAACACCAACTGCATCAACTGACAGAAAATGCATAATATCTTGTCTTACAGCATACATGATTGTTCTATAAAGATAGATTTACATGATCTTGGGTTCATTGAAAGTATAATAATCTTTCCACATAATAAATATTGTGACCTTTTTGTGTTGTTTAATCCCAAGCGTTGAAAATAAGGCAATCCCATTTTGATGGCATTGGATGGGCTTAGTGATTTGTTCATCAAATGTGCTTTAACAAGCTGATGTCCCACTCGAATGGATGGTTGATGGGAATGTGGCCCTTCTCCTGCAAGCTCTTGACGGTGTCGTGGAGGGATTGTCCAACTGGGGTGAAGATCAGGCCCAGATCCTTGAGCCGCTGGTTCGATAGCTTGTAGGGCTTTGCCCTTGGCTTTATTTGGTCCGAGCACCTGCATGTACGTATGCTGATTATGTGTAGATGAAATGGGCCACTACAGTTGGGCCTTTCTTTCTTAGCATTTCAAAGGGGTATGCTTCTAGCAAGGGTGGACCCCACCAGTGCTATTATTACCTGGGCTATTATCCCAACAGCCAATGTGGCATCTGTGTACAAAATCTCGGCCTTTGATAATCAGGTGGGCCCCAGTAGGGATGTGCCTCAGTCTATCTCGTCATCAGGTTGGCCACGTGCGTACACTGTACGTTGAATATGGACTTCTGATCTTTTAATCAACCATCCATTTCTTTGATACATGGGCGGTCCATCTGATGACTAGACCAGCTTATTTTGGGGCCGTTGAACACAATCAGTGAGGCCCACTGGATGAACAGCCGGATCTGACCCATCAGAACACTTGTGGAGTGTAGCATTTATGCTGAGAGCGAGATTAATCATGTGGGAACTTACTTGGTGGGGATGGGATATTGAGGGAAGAGATCAGAGAGCAGTTGGACGACATCAGCTCGGTGTAGACAGCTCTCCCCACAGAGGTAGCGGCCCGCAGCAGATGGGCTCTCGAGGACCAGCAAGTGGGCTGCGGCGACATCCCTCACATCTACGTAGGATTGGATGGCATTGGCATAGGTCTTGGCTGAACCGGTCAGATACTTAAGTATGTGGGCCGTGCTTGCATTTATGTTGGGTTGGAGGAGTGGGCCCAACACCAGCACTGGGTTCACCACCACCAAATCTACCCCTCTCTGCCTCGATAGCTCCCATGCGGCTTGCTCGGCCACCGTCTTCCCGTAGCAGTACCAGTTCTATCCATCAACAAAAATCATGATTGATGCCTTGTTAACCGTTGGCTTACTGTAGAAATTTGTACGACTAAATCATATCCATTGATCTGGACTGTCCGATGGATCAGATGCCCAGGGAATTGGTTACATTTTAAAAATTACACCAATCAAATGGTCTTACCGTTGCATCAATATTTTGTGGGTTATGGGTCGTGAAAAGGTCAATCCATCAAATGGAAAATATTTTGGGTTGACCAATACCCTTATTTGCACCACAACAGCCCCCATGATTGCAAAGGGATTGGCATGCATTACACTGAGATCCAAGCCGCCCATCAGGTGGGTCATGTTAGCTTTACTAGCTGGATGAAAAATCAGCTCCATGAACTCTTCTGGTTGGCCACACGCATATGTTGAATGTGCACTATCTTTTGAACTATTCATTTCTCTTCTACAGGTGTGGCCCACGTGATGAGCAGATCGGTCTGATTATTGGATTGGAGTATCTGTATTATTCGGCATGCCTGATGAACAGATTTGATTATGGCACACGTACATTACATTGTCACGTGTGAGCCGCGAGCGCACCTGCCAATATTGTGGGCAGCGCTGGCTCTAGAATGGCTGGGAAGGGCGGGGCTGTTTTGGTCGTTAAGGCGACGGCGTTGTATGTGAACTTTCACACATAACATGTCACTCAGGCAGAACATCTGAGCCGTTAAATAGGTGGGTTGTACCATGAAGATCATTTAGAACGAAAATGGGACCAATCCAAAAATTCGGTTGTCATCCCCGTACATTAGTACAGCCATCATATGTCCATTGATTTCGATGCTATTGTCCACCAGAGAGATTAACCATTGGGATTCCTCACTGGGAGATTTTATGATGCGACCCACCTTTTGCACGGCTCGGATGTTCCACACAAGTGTTAGCGGGTTACAAAACCGTTGTATGTGAACATTTCTCTTGAAACAAATATACCTTGGTGTTCTTGCAGAATTCTAGATCGCTCCAGCAGCTTTCGTCCACCACTGCATCTTTGCTCCTGTTAGGGTCCATATACACGGCCCCGATCGACGATGTGAAGACAACACGGCCCACTCTGGCTTCAGCTGAAGCGTTGATTACATTCTTCGTTCCGGTAACATTCGGCTCCAGCGTCAGTTCTTGCAATCTCTGCCAGACCACTCCCACCATTGAATAAAACAAATGATAACTGGAAAAAAAAAAGTATAAAAATCTGAACCATTTGAAAATAAAAAGGCCCACCAGATCTTCCATCACAGGACATGCTGTGTGGATCACTCCATCGCAACCATTGATCGCCTCAACAAGGCTCTTGTAATCAAGTAGATCGGCTTTGCAAAGGATCAAACGCTCTTTTGCTCCTTCAAGCTCCTTCAAATGAGAATTCTTCGCATCATCTGAAAAAATCAACGAAAGAACTAGTAAGTCGTGTTAGGAATGACTTGGGTACATTGCACTGCACTAGGACACATATTCCTCACAATCTCAACGGTACTTACCTTTTCTGGTGTTCTGGTCGTTAATATGGTTACCGACCATGCAGATGGGCCACAATGTACAAATTGTGCTGATGGGTTAGACTCATCCATCCAATCTATGTCTATAAATGGACGGTTAAAAATGACATGGCAATGGCTTATGAGGTCCATTTCTATGGATGGAGCCTGGCAGTCCCGACGGCCACATAGTTGGACTTGGATGATCTAGATGTCCATCTAACGGGCCTTACGGTGGATGAACTACCGTCCAAAAATCACACTGACCAAAATGATCTGACCATCCAATCGATGGACAGAAAAATGGTCCGGAGACCATAGTCGACCGGAGTACTTCTGCACTCTGGACCATCCACTCCGTAATTCAAGCAGATGGACAGGCCAGATCATCTCACGAAGCAGCCACATGGGCTTCCCGGATTGTAGGCAGATGTAATTCTCCATCCAAACCGTACAAATGACAGATGTACACTGATAAAGAGATGGGACATGACCCAAAAATCACATTGATGACACGATCCTAACCATTCAATCAGATCCATACAAAAAGGGACACTAAAGTTACCTGGATTTCGGACCGTTCCCTTAACCCTGTAACCTCTCTCTAAGAGCAACTTCACGAGCCAGGATGCGATGAATCCTCCAGCGCCAGTCACGCATACCGTTCGTTCACCTGATGGCATTTTGTCGGCGCACAGCTATGATAAATGAAGATTAGCTGCAGCACATGAACACAACGTTCAGATAGTTGGGAGTTCAAATCGACCATAGCTGATATTTATAGAAGGCTAGTATCAACTACCTAACTGTATTTTAAAATTATATGCGCAACACGCGTTTTTGTACAGTATACTTGCCTTTTCGGTTTTCAAAAGTGGGGCCCACGGTTTGATTAATGATTATTGGTCATCCAATCTATTATTAAGGTCAAGCAAAACACAAATATGCACTTGGTTCAAAACTTTTGTGGTCCCTAGCTGAAAGTGTTTGAGGGTGGGCGTTTAATCACCCTTGTTTCCTGTGGTGTCATCCATCTGATATTTTGAATTTGCTTATATTTTGTGTAATGCCTTAAAATGAGTCGGCAAAACAGATGAACAGGGTGATATAAAACATATATTTCATGGTGGACCACATAGTCATGGATCCACTGACCTTGGTGGTCCACCGGATCCATCAAATCCCCCTGCGCCAACGACACCCAATTTCTTTGAAGCGACATGTGTTGTCTATAGAAAATGCCTCCATCACAAAATGAGAACCAATAATTTAAACAAAATAAGCTTCACCAATGAAAACAACGTCAGATTAGTCTTGGACCTGCTAAAATCACATGGTGTTTCCCAACTCAATTTTGTATGAGTATATATATATATACATATATAGCCATGCTCACCTGCGCACCTATGCACGTGTGCACCTTTGCACACGTGTCATGAGTATGTAATCTGAGCGGTCCATGTGATGCGGAATCCCATGAAACCTTATGTGACAAATTTTCACTCTGGTATAAAATTCTGGTGAGCCATAGCAAAGAGAAATGCAATTCAGTAGAGGAAACTATTTTTATTTTTCATGGCCCATCAAAGTTTTAGATCAAAAACTTGGACCAGGGGGTTTGATGAGGTTCTGCTTCACATGAACGGTTCAGATTTTGGATCCACGTCACGAATGATGGGTTCTCAAAAAAGTTGGCACGGAACTGGTGCTGGTGAGCATTTCCATATATATATATATATGCGCGCGCGCGCGTACGTACGAAAAGGTACTATGCGCTCGACCTCACGTGTCCGTCCCATGAGGTTAAGTTGTGTGGGCCCCACCGTAATGTGTTTCGAAAATCTACTCCATCAGTCAGATGCACCATTCCATCGTGGGCCTAGGTCTCAAAAATCAAGTCAATCTCTGACTTTTGTGGGCCACACCACGTACGGAAGTAAAGAGGAGCCGTGCACCACTAAAACATTCATAATCATTTTTTGGGTCCATCGAGATGTGGTTTGCAAATCCAGCCCATCCATTATGTGTGTCCCACTTGGATGACAGTTTAGACCAAGTTTCAGTAGCATTCAAAAATCATGTGGGCCCTACAAAGTGCTTTTATATGTTTTAACAGTGTCTTCACATGATTTTAGATGGTATGGCCCACATGAGTTACATGTATGGATGATTTTTGGGATATCCCATAATTTAAAGGGGACCCATCAAATGCACGGTGTTGATGGTCGACACACATCACGGTGGAGCCCACACAGCTCGACCTCATGGGAACTTACCGTGAGGTTGAGCGCATAGCACCTTTAAATATACACACACATGTCGTGAGTTGTGTTCATGTGCTGTAGCTAATCTCATTAGAGTTTTAGCTGAGGGTGAAAATTGTTCAATGAAAGTTTCATGAGATACCATGTCATAGGACCATTCGGATTAGAGGCCCATGACAGGTATGCAAAGATGTGCAGGTAAGCATGCCTTTCAATGTGAGCACTCATGTGCACCTTTGCACACCTGTTATGGGTACAAAATGTGAACACTCATGTGCACCTTTACACACCTATTATGATGCGGCACCCCTTGAAACCACGCAAGCCCAATTTTCAACTTGGTGGAAAATTCTAGTGGGTCGTAGCAAAGAGAAATGTAAATCAAGGGAGGAAATTGGTTCCTTTCACCGTAGCCCACTAGAGTTTTGCATTAGGTTGAAGATTAGGACCGCCGAGTTTCAAGGGGTGCCGCATCACGTGGACCGTCCAAATTTTGTGCCCACGACAGGCGTGCAAAGTTGCATAAGTGTGAGCACATGTGAACATATCTCTCTCTCTCTCTCTCTCTCTCTCTCTCTCTCTATATATATATATATATATATATATATATATATATATATATATATATATATATATATATATGGGAAAAGGTACTATACTCTTGATTGTATTATACCTTCCATAAGGTCAATTGCTGGCAGCACATTATTCGTTGGATGGTAAAAGTTTTAAACAACTGGGAGATTTTATACGAAACCGAAGAAACATGGCGTGAATTAGATATTAAAATAGCTAAAAAAGTTATTGAAGTGACATCACCAAGTTTCATGGGCCCCACCATAATGCATTTTTTATATCCACACCTTCCATCCATCTGGAGAGATCATTTTAGGGCAATATGCAAAGAAAGAGTTAAATCCAAAGCTCCAGTGGACCCAACATAGAAAATAGTGGGGATAGTGAGGCCCACCATTGAAAACTTCTAAAGACAATGAAAGTTTTAGATCAAGCTGATATTTGTGTTTTCTCTTATTTCATGTCTTTGTTAACTTTTGAACAGGTTGGATTTCAAATAAACATTATGGTGGGCCTTGGGATAGTTTTAATGGTGGGAATCACTCTCCCCATTGTTTTTTGTGGTGGGTCCACTACGGATTTTTATCTACCTCATTCTTTGACTCATGCCCTAAAATGATATTTCAAAATGGACAGACAGTGTGGATACAACACATACATTATAGTGGGGCTCACAAAACTTAGTGACGTAGCTTCAGTAGCCAACTCGCTACTCGACGGTGCATACAACTTCTTCCAGATTAAAAGGGGAAGCGGATTGGCTGGTGCACATCACCTTGTATTGACGTTAGCAAGTTTTTTTGGTGTAATCATAAGGTATGTGTTATATATATCCAAACAGTCCATCCATTTGGTGAGCTCATTTTAAGGCTTTGGATGAAAAATAAGACAGATCTAACTATCAATTGGATCGCATTGTAAAAAGCAGTGTGAGATTGAACATCTACCATTGAAAGTCTTTTTGGGTCACAGAAGTTTTGGATCAGTATGAAATTTTTTTTTCCTCTTCATTTAGGTCCTTTTGACTTTATGAACAGATTGGATAGAAAATAAACGTTATGGTAGGGCCTACAAAATTTTCAACGGTGAAAATCATTATCTCCGTTACTATTTGTGGTGTGGTCCAGATGATCTGTGGATATGATTCATTTTTTGAATAATGCTCTAAAATGATCTCTAAAAATAGATGAAACGCGTAGATATAATAAATACATCAGTGTGGGTCATGTAGCTTTGATCTCCTTTAAACCGTTTGTACAACTCAGAGCTGGAGGAGCGTCAGTGCTTGTCTCACACGCCTGGCTGGTGTGAGGTACACTTGCCAATCCAAATCCGCTTCCATTAGAATGTAGATTGCGTCCTACCACCTCCCGATCCGTCCAGGGAGGGCTCTGTGGGGCCCAACGTGATGTAAGTGTTTTATATCCACACTGTTCAACGATTTTCTCAGATCATTTTAATATATGAACTAAAAAATGAGACAAGTCCGAGGCTTAAGTGGACCACAGGGTGGGGATTGAACATCTACCATTAAAAACTTCTTACGAGCTGGAGAGTTTTGGATCAAGCTAATATTTGTGTTTTCACTTCATCCACATCTACATGACCTTATGAATAGGTTGGATGGTAAAAATTCAATAACAACTTATTTTTCCCTACATAACCATTATAGTGGGCCATACGATTTTTTAACAGTAGAAATTCAATAACAACTGCTTTCCCATGGTGTGGTCCATCTGAGATTTAGATATAACTTATTTTTGGTGTAAGTCCCTTAAATTGTATTTCAGAATGGATGGACAACATGGATAGAAAATATACATCATGGTGAGTCCACATAGCACATCCTATTATTTAAAATTTTTACCATCCAACTAATAATGTATTGCCAGTACTCGACCTTATGAAATGTATAATACAGTCAAGCATGTACCTTATATATATATATATATATATAAATGGTACTACAAAGTCGACCTCATAGGAACTTCACATGAGGTCGAGCTATGTGGGCCCCATCGTGATGTGTGTTGAACATTAGCATTGTGCATTTGATGAGTCCCTTTTATGTCACGTGATATCTCAAAAGTCAGCTAAATAGGGGACTCAGTTGGGCCATACCATCTAAAGCCACTTGAAGACATGCCTAAAACATATAAAATGATGGGGGCCACCTGAGTTTTGAATATGGCTGAAACTTGGTCTGACCCCTCATCCAAGTGGGACACATACAATGGATGGGCTAGATTTGTGAACCACATCTAGGTGAGGCCAATAAATGATTATGCATGTTTTAATGGGAGGGTAACCCCTGTCAACTATTGTATGTGGTGTGGCCACCCAAATCTTGGATTGACTTGATTTTTAAACCCGTGGCCCACCTTCGAATGATGCATCTGACTGATGGGGTAGATGTTCAACACACATCACGGTCGGGCCCACACAGCTCAACCTCATGGGATTTCAGAGGTGCTGAAGAGGATTTCAGCCCATTTACACCGTTATGTCCAAAAAATCTCATCTATGGGAGGATCTAAGTCTTTAATTTTGTAAACCGGCTAGGTAGTTGATCAATTAAAATAATCTCAATATCAGTGGCTAAACTATAATAAAATAATTGTGACAAACATCACTGAAATCTTGAAAATCTTGAGATATCTTTGTGGGAAATAAATAAAATCATTCCCATTTTTTAGATGGTCTGGATAGTTGTAAATGAGCGCCAAATATGAAAAACGTGAGTTACTGACTTTTTTAAATTGGTGGTGAACTATCAATGGAGTGTCGCTCCTACAGTGCGTGAAGGTGGTACTTTTGTATATTATAATCAAGAAAGCCACGATGAGTCGCTGGAGAGTACCATCACTCCAATAGCTAAAAAAACTGATAACCTGCGGACAGCTAACCAGTAGGGCTGTCGACGGGCAGGGCTTGATGTTGGTGTTGGCCCGGATTTTGAACTGTGTGGGGCCGAGCCGTCGCACCGGCCTAGCCCGGATTTTGAACTGTGTGGGGTCGAGCCATCGCACCGGCCTTATTCAAAATTATAATTTTCAAGCCCAAGCCCGGCCCATTGACACCCTTACTTACCGGAACTTGCGGAAGCCGACTGGTTCGTGATTACAACACCACCCAGCACTGTGGGGCCCACTGTTTATGTGTGTTGTACATCCACACTGGGCATTGGGTGGGTGCCCTCTATATTATGGGATGTTCTGAAAATCAGACGTATTTGAGATTTATTTGAGCTACACAAACTGAAACTATGTAAAATCATGCCTAAAACAACTAAAAGCACTTGATGTGGCTCACATAAGCTTTAATATGTTATGAAATTTGGTGTGACCCTTCTTCCAAATGTGACACACATTATGAATGAGTTGGATTTCTAAACTATATCTCAATAGGTTTTGTAAATAGTTAGGAAGGTTACAATGGATGGACGTACACTCTCAGCAATTGTTTATATATAATGGCCTTGTAAATTCCTCCCGAATTTTGACAAAATGTCCACAACACACGGTTTTCTCAATATACAAGTCTCCTATTTTTCACCTTTTAAGGCTTTGATGCAGGATCGAAATTCATCAACTTGTATTCACCTGGCCCACTAAATGGGATCAATGGTGATCTTCACCGTCATGTATTATTGATCTAGCTATCCTCTAATCATCATATGCATCACATGTTTTCATATGTCTTAAATCTGAAAAATTTTTTACGTGCACGACTGGTCGTGAGCATGGTTCGACTGGTCATGGGAGCTGCTCGACTAGTTGGGAGTTGCTCGACTCAAAGTCTAGCGAGCTCACTTTTTTTGTGTCCGGGCCCCTCGACTAGTTGTGGGGATAGCTCAACCAATCATAGGGACCCTCAACAGGTCGTACAATTTTCTTGACTAGTCGTAGTTACGCAGATTCGTTTCCGGATTTGATGTTGACTGCGAAAATTTGAGTTGGGTTTCACAAAGATATGAAATGGAAGTTGCCTAAATTATAAGCAGGTATTCCTAGGGCTTTTCTAGGGTATAGGAAATAATTCTAAAGCTTTTTAAAGGGGTTCTAGGGAAATTAAAGGGTGTAGCAAGGGTAAGATTTGAGGTTGTTCTCGGGTAAGTCTTCTCTTTTGTAATTTTCTTTTCATAGTGAATTTCTGTCGCTTTGTACTATGGTTTTTTTCCACAAGGATTTTTCTACATTAAAACTTTGTGTTCTTCTATGATTGCTTGTTACTATTGAATTGCTATTTTCGATCTAGATCTGTGTGATTTTGCAGTGCAAATCCCTAACAAGTGGTATCAGAGCAATCATTGGGGCACAGATCTAAATCTGTAGGATTAGTAATAATGGAAAACGACAAGTTTGATATTGAGAAGTACTCGGGCAAAAATAATTTTGAGTTATGAAAGGTTAAGATGATTAGCCTGTTAACCAAGTAAGGCGAGATTAAGGCTCTTGAGGAGCGAAAATCAACTATGAAAGATGATGAATGAGAAAATTTTAATAGTAATGTTTTAGCCTCTATCTGTTTATGTCTCACAGATGAGGTTCTCTATAATGTTTTGAGGGAGAAAACTATGACTAGTTTGTGGGCGAAGTTAGAGAACATCTATGCAAAGAAGTCCTCTGAAAATTGCCTACATTTGAAGCTATAGTATTATACCTTCAAGATGGTAGAGGGTGGAGATCTAGAAGCACATATCAGCAACTTTAATAATTTGATGTGCAAATTGTTGGATATGGAGGAAGTTGTCAAAGATGATGAATAGGCATGTATATTGTTGAATTCTCTTCCTGCATCATATGAGTCTTTCAGGGACACGATGTGTACTGTAAATAAAACCCTAAGCGTTGACAACGTTATCTTAGCCCTTTAAGGGAAGGCTATAAAAAAGTTAAACAGTGACATGGGGGAAACTTCTGATGCACTGATTATGAGGGGCAGAGATTCTAAGCGAGGTACAAGATCCTCAAGGCCTAGATCCAAATCCAAGTGCAAGGGCAAAGGAAAATTAAAGTGTTGGAATTGTGGGTTGTCTGGACACATGAAGAAGGATTGTAGAAATCCTAAAACGAAGAAAGAAAATTCAGCGGCTTCTTCCAAGGAGGCCAATGTGGTCATATCTGATGAAGAATAAAGTGGTGGTGAAGTTCTATCTGTGGCCATGATCGGACATGTTCACGATAATCATATAGATGAGTGGATCCTAGACATAGGAGCATCATATCACATGACTCGTCATTGGAGTTGGTTTGCTAGTTATAAGGAATGCGATGGTGGATAGGTTTTTATGGGCAATGACAATGCCTGTAATGTTGTGGTTATTAGCACGGTGAGCATCAAAATGTTGATGGGATGGAGCATACCTTGACTGGCGTCAGGCACATTCCTGATATGAAGAAAAGTTTAATTTCTCTCGGTGCACTCGAGGCTATAGGGTGCAAGTTCACCAGTATGAATTATGTCAAAAGAGACACTCGTAGTTATGAGAGCACAGAGACACGAAAACCTTTACAGGTTGATTAGGAGCACTTCAGCAGGTGGAGCGGCAACAGCTATTGAAGACTTCACGTCTCTATGTATGTGACATACTCGTTTGGGTCACATGAGTGAGTGAGGCATGAAGGTACTTTCTGATTAATGTTTGATTCTAGTTTTTTAAAATTCTGATTTAGATATATGTGAGCATTGTATATATGGTAAACAATCTATACTATCTTTTAAATTTGAAAAACATGTTTCTAAGGGAGTACTTGATTATGTGTACTCTGACGTATGGGAGCCATCGCCAGATGTTTCCACTGAGGGGTCATCGTGGTTTGTTTCATTCATTGACGACTACTATAGGAAAGTTTGGATTTACTTCATGAAACGTAAATTTAATGTTTTCATCATTTTTAAGTAATAATGGAAAAACAGTTAGGTTTTAAGGACTGATAATGGTGGAGAATTTACTTCCACTGAATTTAATAATTATTACAAGGATGAAGGGATCATTAGAGACAACACAGTGCGCCACACCCTTAAGCAAAACGGTATGGCTGAGCGGATGAGTCGGACTCTCCTGGAGAGGGCCAGGTGCATGTTAAGTAAAGCTGAATTAGGTAAAGACCTATAGACTGAGGCCGTTAACATGGCTTGTTATTTGGTGAATCGTTCTCCTTCAACGACAATTGAATGTAAAATCCCAGAGAAAGTATAGAGTGGTCAGAAAATTGACTACTCAGATTTACGCATATTTGGTTGTGAGGCTTACTCTCATGTATCATTAGTTGAGAGAGATAAGCTAGACCATAGGGTCAAAAAATATATCTTTGTTGGCTATGACATTGGTGTCAAAGGTTAAGGTTATTTGACAAGGTTACACGTAAGGTCATCACTAGCCGTGACGTCAGATTCAATGAAAGCTCTCTATTTCGCAAGAATGATCAAAAGGAGCAAGAGGAACCAGAAAAGGTGATCGTAGACGTCCATATTGACTCAGATGATACTCAGGTAGAGACAGATGCGAAGACAGAGGTATAAGAATAGGTGGAGCAGCTACTTGTGAGAAGGAATCCACCTCGTGATCGCAGGTTACCGGCAAGATATAGGGATGACTCTAATATTGCATATGCCCTCATTACAAATGAAGGGGACCTATCTACTATTCAGGAGGCTCTTGATGAGCCTGATGTAGAAAAGTGAAAGGCGGTTATAGATGATGAGATAGACTCGTTGCACAAAAATCACACATGGGAGCTGGTGAAGCTTCCTATGGACCGAAAAGTGATTGAATGCAAGTGGTTATTCAAAAGAAAACAGGATAGATACAAAGCAAGATTGGTAGCGAAGGGTTATGCTCAGAGAGAAGGGATCGACTTCACAAAGATATTCACGCTGGTGGTTAAGAAAGTATCTATCAGATTCGTACAGGCGCTGGTTGCCCAATACGATCTCGAGCTGGAACAAATGGATGTGAAAATTGCATTCCTACACGGGAAATTGGAAGGACAGATCTACATGAAACAACTAGAGGGCTACGAAGCTAAAGGGGCAGAGAAAAATATTTGTGGGTTAATGAGGTCGTTATATGGCCTGAAATAGTCACCTAGGTAGTGGTATAAAAAATTGATTCTTTCATGATAAGTTAGAAACTCGGAGTGAATACGATCACTGTGTCTATTATAAACATTAAGTGATGAAAAATTCATCACCCTAGTACTGTATGTTGATGATATGTTGATCGCCTGTCATGATATGTCTAAAATTAACATATTAAAGACTTAGTTATCAGGGACATTCGAGATGAAAGATCTGGGGGCTGCAAAGAGGGTTCTCGGCATAGATATTTATAGAGACAGGAAGAGGAGCAGGCTTTGGTTATCAAAAGAAGAATACCTTGAAAAAGTATTGATCAAGTATGGGATGGATCAGGTAAAGTCGGTGAGCATTTTCCACATAGCTCACTTTAAGGTTTCCTCAGAACAATGTCCTAAATTCAATGAGGAAAAGCAGATTATGTCTCATGTGCCCTATTCGAATGCGGTTAACAGTTTAATATATGTCATGGTTTGCACAAGACTGGATATTTCACATGCAATCGGTGTTGTAAGCAGATACATGTCAAACCCTGGTAAGCAATATTGGGAAGCAGTGAAATGACTACTTCGATACATTCGAGGTATGAAAGACTACGTCTTAACTTTTGAGAAAACATGGACAAAGTTACTAGGGTATGTGGATTCTGATTACGCAGGCAATATAGATTCCAGGAAGTCTACTTTAAAATACTTATTTGTACTAGTAGGTGAAGCAATCAGTTGGATGTCGAAGCTTTAGTATGTGGTGGCTCTTTCCACAACTAAAGCAGAATATATGACAGTGACGGAAGCGTTTAAAGAAGGTGTTTCCTCAGAGGCATAATAAATTAGTTGAGACTTCAACAGGAGGTCGCGCCGGTTAACTGTGATAGCGAGAGCGCTATCAATTTAGTTAAAAATTCTGTTTATCTCTCACGTACTAAACACATTTAAATGTTCGTCACCACTTTATCCGACATGTGCTTGAGGAAGGAGGCGTCACATTAAAAAAGATTCACACCAGTGTGAATCCAACAGAGATGCTCACAAAGGTTGTTCCTAAAGAGAAGTTCAAGTTCTGTACAACTTCTCTGGGCTTTGTGATGGAGTAAAAGAAGGATGAAGTGTGCACAAGAAGCGTTAATTAAAGCTATGATGCAATACAGAAATAAGAGAAGAGGTCAAGAAGCTACACGGTTGAAGATTGAAGACATGGTAGAGATTGTTGTCATATGTCTTAAATTTGAAAAAAATTTATGTGTACGACCGGTCGTGAGCATGGCTTGATCGGTCATGGGAGTTGCTCGACTAGTCGAGCACTGCTCGACTCAAAGTCCAGAGAGCTCACTTTTTGGTGTCCGGGCCCCTTGACTAGTTGTGAGGATAGCTCGATTGGTCGTAGGGACCCTCGACCAGTCGTACAGTCTGCTCGACCAGTTGTAGTTTAGCAAATTCGTTTCTAGATTTGATGCGGACTGTAGAAATTTGAGTCAGGTTTTACAAGGATGTGAAAAGGGAAGTTGCCTAAACTACAAGTAGGTGTTCTTAGGGCTTTTCTAGGGTATGAGAAATAATTTTAAAGCTTTCTAAAGGGGTTCTAGAGAAATCAAAGGGTGTAATAAGGGTAAGATTCGAAGTTGTTTGAATCGGGTAAGTCCTCTCTCTTGTAATTTTCTTTTCATAGTAGATTTCTGTCGCTTTGTGTCGTAGTTTTTTCCCGCAAGGGTTTTCCACGTTAAAACTTTATGTTCTTCTATGATTGCTTGTTACTATTGAATTGCTATCCTAGATCTAGATCTATGTGATTTCGCAGTGCAAATCCCCAACATCACATAATTTTATGGGCACGACCCAAAATTAAATAGATTCATGATTCAGGTGAGCCGCATGGAGGGAAATAATTGGGAAGAAACTCTCTCTCTTAATTTCACTAAGGATTGAATTCTTACATGTACCTTCATCCATGAACGATTAAAAGCTAAATGATTTCACAACATAGATATACGTTACCATCCACCTGCTAGATAACTTACAACTAGATCCTTACTCTTGCTTCGGTGATAGACTTTTAGGAGTTTCAACACCCGATCAAGGGTTGGAGTATCCATATTTAAAAATGAGATCTGTCAATCTTCTACCATGTCATGAACAAAAATATTGAACATAATATGCTTGGTCAAAGCATGAAATACTAGATTCTTAGCCAAACGTAATGTGCTCTGATTGTCATAGTGAGTTGGCACCATTGCCTACTTAATTTTAATTATTCTAACAAAATTTTGAATCAAATACCTTTATTGCATGCCTGCAGTTTATATGTATGTTGCTTCTGTAGTAGGCAATGTCACCCTTGATTATAATCTCAATATCTAACCATCCCATTGTTGGAAAAATAAAAAAAACATAATATGCAATAGATATTATTTTATCAAGATCTTTTGTATAATTTACATGTACAAATTTAACCAACTCTAAAAATTTGAGTGTCTATAACAAATAATATATACTTATCTCAAAAGTAGCCTTAAAATAATGAAGGATTCACTTTGAAGTAATCTAATAATCTTTAGTCAAGTTCTCCTTTTATATTTTGAATGCTGCAATTGCTTATGTAATGTCTTGAGTTGGTAAAAATTGTGACATACATAAGGCTCGATCTCTACTGCTAATGAATGCAAATCTTAAAACATATCAATCTTCTCCACTTCGGCACTAGGATACTGATACGAAGACAACTGGAAATCAATAAAAAATGAAGTATTAAGTATGCTACAATTCTGCATGTTGAAGTGACATAAATCCTTTTAGCATAATTCTTATAAGTTATATAAACTCTCTCAATTTTCATGTCCCTAAATATTTTTATCCTAAAAATCTGATTAATTATACTCACATCCTTTACAATGAATTTCCTAGCTAAATGAGCTTTCAATATTGTAATAGTGTCTTTACCACTACTTATAACCAATATATCATCTACACATAATAATAAGATAATTAAGCCATCATTACCATAATTTTGAACGTAGACATAATAATTTGCTCAAATGGCTTGTATCAACACCTTGGTACATACTTTAAATGGTAAAGTAATTTGTTTAACTAACAAATACGATTGTTTTAATTTTCTTCAATGAAGTTTTTGCGCAGAATCATATAAAAATTTTCATCAAGATTGCCATGAAAATGGTTATTTTTTTACATCCAACTAACTCAAGTACTAAGTCAAGCATCACTATTATACTTAACATAAATGAATAATACTCAATTAAACAACTAGAGAGAACCATTGATATCGAAACTCGCTTTTTGAGCATACCATTTTATCAATAATTAGGCTTTGAATATTTTAACTTTCAATTTTTAGTATCTTTCCTCATTCGTAAACCTAACTATAACTAATAGCCTTACACATTTTTATTTTTATAAATCAACTAATTCTCAAGTTTTATTTGTATGCAATACTTTTATCTCATCCTCCATGGACACTCTCTACTATTTAGTATCTATAAATTCGCATGCTTTTCGATATAAATAAGGCTTATACTCTTTGATTATGAGTGGTGAGTGTCCCTCCATCCTTGCCCAATATATTTTCGAACGGAGTTCCACCCTGCAAGTGTAGGGGAGTGTTAAAGTCTCTTGATATACATTGATACACCATCTTCTAACATTCTAACAACTTGAGTTTTTAGATAAAGTGATTGTTTAACATGATATTAGAGTGGAAGGTCTCATGTTCAAATTATGGGAGTAACAAATATGCCTTCTTAATATATTCTCTCATGGGGCTCATTTATGGTGTAAGTCGTACACCATCCTCTAATGGATCCAGCTTTTAGATCAAGTATTAATTTAACATTATGCAAGCATAAGTCATAACATAATTATTAAGTCAAATAAAAGATTTTGTAGCCCTCTTCAATCATCTTAAACCACTAACTTATAGTTTTTAGTATCTCATTTATATGCTTTTTATCAATTTTATTTTCAATGATATTATTAACATGTTAATCTAAGTCAGTACATTGATTTTGAACATCATAAGTGGTGAAATCCCACAACGGCATGAGTGTGTAAAAAAAAGAAAAAGATTTTGAACATTATTAGAATATTTCAATTCAATTATTTTTCATGACTCTAAGCTTAACAATTCCTTACTTTTTTATGTTGGATCTTCATTAAAAAGTCATCTGGGCTAATCACTAACTTAAACACCGTAGAGTCCCGTAATTTATATAATTTCGTTATATCGGTTTTCCTCATAACAGGGAGAATAGGAGGTCCCTGCGTTGGAGCTGGTAGATTGTAAGCTCGAGTTTCCACCTTATTCCCCATCTCGGGTTGGAACCTGAGCTGTGGTCTTATACTAATTGTTTTATTTTGATTTCCGCATATATCTGACTCATTTTGTTGGTGTTTTACAACTCCTTTTAGATCTCAGCCCAGACTATTGGTTCGACGGTTCCTCTCCTTTGCATGATAGCTACCTGCCACCCAGCAAATTGACCTGTAACAATTTGCATTCTTCCATGCTTCTGGAAGAAAAGAAGCCCTCGAGTAGGAAAAGAAGAAAAGACTTTGTGGGAATATGGTTGGCTGTGGACGAAATGTAGACAAATAAAAAAAATTGCAAAAAATTGCAGATGGTAGCTTTTGACATTTGGCATGGTTCTCTTACTGGGGACTCGAATCTTTCATTCGGGGTGGCCCCACCTCTGACGAGTCACAGGCTAAAATCAGAACGGATCTGATCAATCCTGACCATTCATTGGGTCCGAGTCAAAGGCTAAAAGCAGAACGGATCTGATCAATCTTGACCATTCATTGGGTCCTTACTCATGGCTAAGTGGTAAACTCACAAAAGTTTCAACACTAAAAGGTCATGGTTCGAGTATCCATGCGTGTGTGGGGTGCGAGGGTGTGCACGTTAAAAACAAAAAGACTCAGGAAGTGCATCGGTTGGACGGTTCAGATCACTTGCTTGGCGTGATCTCTGGACATGGTCCAACGGCGCTGAAGGGTGGACCCGATGATGTGACCATGTAACAGATATCTCCACTGCGACTGCTCACAGTTGCCTGTTAGCTGGCATTATACGTGCGAAAAGGGAGACGGATTGGCTACTCCCCCCGATACCAGCCACGTGGCTCGTGGTTGGTGCTCTGTGAGCCTCATCATGATCTATGTATTTCATCCATTACGTTTATCCATTTTTAAAGATCATTTTAAATATTATTTCCAAAAATGAGAGGTATATAAATCTCAGATGAACCACACCACATGAAAACAATAGTGATTGGATATCCATCATTAAAATCCTCCCAAGGTCCACTATACTGTTTATTTGTCATCCAATCTGTTTATTAGGTCATAAAGGCCCAGATGAAAGGGAAAAACAAAAATTATCTCGATCCAAAACTTTTATGGCCCCCAAAATTTTTTTAATGGTTTATGCTCATTTAACAATGTTTCCTATAATGTGGTCCATTTCAGATCGGGATATATCTCGTTTTTGGTCTCATGATTTAAAATGATATTTAAAAATATATGGACGGCATGGATGAAACACATGCATCATGGTGGGTCCGACAGAGCACCGACCACCAGCCATTGGCTGGTGTCAGGGGAGTAGCCAATCCGTTCCCTGCAAAAAGATACAGGATCTTATCTGGCACGCATTTAGTGGCCATGTACATTGTGGGTTCCACTTGCCACTTTTAGCAAGTACGTCACGGCTCGACTTTGCCTTGTTCGCCCACGGCACGCCACCTTCCATCTTCAACACGTGCCACCCTACAGCTTCCAGCTATCCCACATGTGCCACTGCCACTGCCACTGCCACGCACGCTACAGTCATCCTCAAGCATCCCAGGAGTCCCACGTGTGCCAAGGTGCTGTACGGTCCAGCTTCAAGTGCCCACGCATGCCCGCATGGACGTAGACTCCAATGTTAGTTTCTCACTATTTAAAAGAAGGTAGGCACGTATCGACAACCATGTAGGCCATCTAATGTGTGGGACCCATCGTGGAAGTAACATTTCTTAGCACAAGACAAAAGACTCAGACCACTTAAATTGAATTCTCTAAAATATTCCAACATAGAGTTGAATCGATCAATTGAAGAGCTCAGATTTCAAACGACGAAAGATGGATCACCAAAACCCAAGAAAACAAAGATCTATCGATGAAGTCAGCAGAATACCGTGATTGATGAGTGGTGGGTAAGGGCAGGTGGGGTTTAGGTGCACACCTACCTCAGTGAGTTGAATGATCCAACGCTTCCTCTTGACACGATGGCCTTTCTAGAATCAAACTATCAAGAATTCCTCACCATCCAATTAATAGCGTTGAATGGACAGTTAAAGGTAAATAATGGGTGATCCAAATTCCAAGGAAAAAATTATGATGGTAGCTGTAATCAGTCAGACTCAGCCTGGATTAGTCCAGGCTAGAGCCGAACTCAAATCGAGTCAGGCATATTAGACTGAGTCGGCTCAAATTCAGATCATGTCTATTTCAAAAACGGATTAAGTTAAATCAACCTTAATTCGGTTCGATCTAACTTAATGCTAATCTCCAATGCCAACCCATAATTTTTGAAAGGGCCTATTATAATTTACATGTGAAATCTTCTCTAACCATTACATGTGTCATCTCATATTGAGCTGACATGTCATATATTAAAGTAAGAGAGATGCTCTGGTGCCTTCCAAGTGCTATAAGTTACGATCCTACTTGCATTGGATACTTATAGACAATCTAACCATTGATCAAAGATGTTTATTGGATTCAGCTTACATTTAATGGGCTATCATGCAAACATCACATTGATCCAACAAATAACAATAATTTGATTAATGGTCTTTAATATGAGCAGTCCAGACAAATTACATAGAGGCAGGTCCAATTAACAATTTGATCCATCTATTTATCTGAGCTTGCCATGAATTGCTTTCGAATTTACAATCATAACCATCGCATCCATGACTTTGAAAATGTGTAGCTGTGAAATTATGGCCTAATCAAAGATATACTAGGTCACTTGATCAGTGATCTCTTTATATAATATTTATGAAAGTGTTGTGGACTTGGTGGGGTAGTCCAGATACACCGAATAAACGGTTCAATTAAACCGTCGTTACTTAAACGAGACACGGCGTGGGAGACAATGTCCAAACAATTTAAAAGATGAAATGTAAACCACACACGTTACCAGAGGACAACGTCCACGCACGAGCTAGGAAATTCATGAGAGACTACATTCGTGCATCTGAGCATAGGTATATTGAATAAAAAAATGATGTGCATACTCCTGAGGTGTATATTACTTGTATGTAGCACACTTTATATAAGCCCCACCAAAGCCTTTGAATTAATACTATGTATGACCGACTATGAGAACAAATTCCAACAGTTTCCCGTAAGGTGTCCAAACTCATGCTAATGGGTTTCCTTATATTTCAAGACGTTTTCTAGCATATAAAATATATAGCATTAATGTAATCAACTCTAATTAATTGAGATAAGGCTAAGAAGATGATGGCAAAGATGATATTATACATGTGTAGTCTCGGATTCGGACTAGGTTGGGTTGGGCAATTGTAACCATCCTATCAGACTTTAAAAAACAAAGGACGGTTGTAGAAACCAAATAAAAAATGGACGGGATAATCCGAGCAATACTGCTACGGAAGACCATCCATGCTAGCGCTAGCAAAGGGTTGGCAGCTCGAATGGACCCCACGTGACATGTTTTCAAAATCCATTCCAACTGTTGGGTGCATGGCTTAATTTTAGAGCTAAGACTTAAAAACTAAGCAAATTGTGATTCAGGTGAGCTATACCAAGGGAAATAGTTAGAAGGAGAATGTCTAACTAGAATTGGACTCTGACTAGTTCAAACTCAACTCAACTTGAGCCAATTGAGTGAGTTGATCTCAATCGAGTAGATTTCGTCCAATCCAAACTCAAACCGAGTCGAGTTCAAGTTACCTAGTAAATCAACTCAATTCAAACCAATCCAAAATCCAACTTGGTACTAATTTGACTCAATTTGAAACCTAACTCGTACATATATTATAAGAAAAAAAAAAAACTTAAATTTAATGTTTCAGATATGAGATGCCATATAGTTGATGGAGAGGCTGCAATTCCAGCAGGTGCACCTAGGTTTTGAGTTGTGATTTCAACCTGTGGATACTCGCTACACCTGACTTAACTCGGTGCCTACTCGACCTGACTCGGTACTTGTGATCAGGTTAGACTCAATTCAGATTAGTCCAGGGTAGACCCAGACTTAGATGGGGTTAGGCATGTTGGACTTAGTATCGAGTCGAGTTCAATTCGGATCATGTCTATTTTAAAATCGAATCGAGTCCAGTTAGCCCTAACTCAGTCTAACCCAACTTAATGCTAATCTCCAATGCCAACTCATAATTTTTGAAATGGCTGATCATTATTTGCATGTAAAATCTTCTCCGACCATTACATGTGTCATCCAATATTATGCTGACATGTCATATATTAAAGTAAGAGAGATGCTCTGGTGCTCTCCAAGGGCTCTAAGTTATAATCCTACTTGCATTGGATACTTAGACGGTCCAACCAATGATCAAAGATGTTCATTGGATTCAGCGTAATTTAATAGGCTATCATGCAAACATCACATCAATCCAACAAATAACAATCATTTGATCAATGGTCTTTAACATGAGCAGTCCAGCCAAGTTACACAAAAGCATGTCCAATTAACAATTTAATCCTTCTATATATCGGGGTTTGCCATGAATTGCTTATGAATTTACAATCATTTTTATTTTTGGCCAATCATAACCATCACATCTATGACTTTGAAAATGTATAGCTGCGAAATTAAGGCCTAATCAAAGATAGATTAGTTCATCCAATCGGTGAGATTTTTATATGATATCTATTAAAGTGTTATGGACTTAGTCGGGTAGTTTAGATTAACCAAATAAACGGTCCAAATGAACCCTCGTTACTTAAATGAGACACGACATAGGAAACAATGTCCAAATAATTTAAAAGATGCAATGTAAGCCACACACGTTACCAGACGACAATGTCCACGCTCGAGCTAGGAAATTCATGAGAGACTACATTCATGCATTTGAATGAAGGTATATTGAATAAAAAAAATGATGTGTAAACTTCTAAGGTGTATATTGCTTGTATGTAACACACTTTATATGTGCCCCAGCAAAACCTTTGAACTAATATCATGTATGACTGACTATGAGAACAAATTTCAACAGTTCCCTGTAAGGTGTCCAAACTCATGTTAAAGGGGTTTCCTCATACGCAAGATGTTGCATAAACTATAAAATAGGATTAATGTAGCCAACCCTAATTAATTGAAATAAGGCTTAGAAGACCATGACAATATTATACACGTATAGTCTCGGATTCGGACTAGGTTGGGTCGGCCCAGGCCTCAACCCAAGCCCAATTGACCTAGAGTTGGGTTGAGGATTTCTAGCCCAAGCTTAACTCGAACCAAACCAACATGGCTAAAATTTAGGTTTCAGCCAGTCAGGTTCACGTTGAGACCGATCTAAGTGGAACATTTGGTGTTGCTCATGTTGTTACAACATTTGTAGAATAAGCTTATTTTACAAGTTGGCATGTGGGGCTCACTTTCATATAGGACTCATACCATAGTGGCATCTTCAAACCGAGCTCGAGTGGGGTGGCCTATGTGAAGCAGGGGCACACCTAGGGTTAGCGGCCCGTGTGAAGCAAGGCTCATGTGAAGCGGGGCTGACAAGAGGGGTTCAACTGAGGGCCTAACCTAAATTATAAAATAAATGGATTGGTTCATCAGACTTTATTAGTTTAAGCTTTTAGAACAAGTGGTTAGTTGTCTTTGTCTTATATTAAAAGTGATATTGAAGTTAGGAGGTCTGGTGTTCTAAGGTGATTGATATAAAGGCATTCTATGATAAATTTAAATATAATTATATAATGTATTAGTTAAAATTTAAATATTTTCACTTTGATGTCAGGATATTTTTATGAGAAAAAAATTTCGTGAGGAATTAGGCACTGGTAAGCTTGCTACCTTCCCATTTGAGTCCATTTTAGACTTTGGGCTGAGCCTACAGATCCATGGCCACCTGCGCTGAGTCTGCCTTTGTACAGTATTTACCTAAAAGGACTGCCGGGCTTGAGCCCAGTTCCTCAGCTCATGGTCTGGTCTAGGGTTCAACTTGGGCCTATAGGACCTGAATTGAATATGGACATCCTTCTGCCTAGCTCGGCCCGGTTGTAACCCTAACTTGCTGGGCAACCTAATCAATCATTTAAAATCCGGGCAGAGCAGGGCAATTGAGATTGGACCATAAACAGGCTGGGCTAGAGGCAGCTGCATCCACCAGAGCTTGAACCCACCCTTTCTTGAAATCCAAACACTAACCAAGCCACAATTCGCAAATCAAACAGGCTAACAGCAGAAAAGCTGTTAATTCTTTTTTTTTTTAAAATTTTTTTTTTCGTTTTTTTTAAAAATGATTTCAAGTGAAACATTTTCGAGGGCGAAACAGGCAACAGTGAGTCTGTATAAAATGTGTTTGAGGCCCATTTCTGGGTTTTGTAACAATGAACCCAACCCCATCAGCAGAAATCAAGATATCCCACCTCCAAAGCAATGGTACCCCTACAGCTTGCATTGGCCTACAACTGCTTAGGATTGACTAATATTCAAGGGCGGGCGAGAAGCATATCAAAAGCTCGTGTATGCCTACAAAATTCCTAGTGAAATTCAGACCGGAACTACCTCAAAACTGATTCCATTAATTGATGTTGTGTGTGTATATATATATATATATATATATATATATACAGAAATGTTCTCCTACGCACATGGCCGCACGGAGCTTTAATGCGAGCTTACACATGAGTTGTTAAATTCCATTCATGGCTGGGATTCAACCGGCGTGAGAATGAGAGTCTGCAAAATAATGACTCGCTAGCCAAAATTTTCGTAATCTCACATGAATTGCATGTTGTACATAGCAAGGAAGCTATTAGATGATGCTCTTTGGGTTGATCATAATGTATGTGTTTAATCCATGCTGTCCATCTAATTTTTTCAATCGTTTTTAATTATGAGCCCAGTAACAAAGTATATCTAAATCTCAAATAGACATCACCAAAGGAAAACAGTTAAAACCTTCCTGGCCCCACCTTGAAATTTACATGCCATCCAAACCATTTATAAGGTCATTAACACTGGGATGAAGTGAAAATATCAAAAAATTTGCCTGAAACACAAATTTTATTGCCCTAAGAATGTTTCAACTAGTCACACTAAATCCCCACTATTTCCTTTCATCTGACCCAATTAAGTTTTGAATACATATATTTTTTTGTCCTGTAACCTAAAATTATCTCTCAAAGCGAATTAACGGGGTGAATTTCTCACAAATATCTCTGTAGACCCCACTTAGCATTCTTGCCTAGGAACTTCCTGGAAAGCCTTTTACAGGAAATCCGTGTCCGTCGGAAACGGTTTGGCTATTCCCTCTTACACCAGCCAATGGCTGGTGGTCGGTGCTCTGTGGGCCCCACCATGATGTATGTGTTTCATCCATGCCGTTCATCTATTTAAACAGATCATTTTACAGTATGAGAAAAAAAAAGAGTTATATCACAATCTTAAGTGAACCACATTACAGGAAACAGTTTTGAATGAGCGTCGACCATTGAAAAACATTTTGGGGCCATAAAATTTTTGGATCAAGCTGATTTTTGTTTTTTTTCACTTCATCTGGGTCTATATGAGCTAATCAACCTATTGGATGTCAAATAAACAGTACAATGGGCCTTAGAAGGATTTTAATGATGGATGTCCAGTCACTATTGTTTTCATGTGGTGTGATCCAAATGAAATTTATATACCTCTCATTTTTGGGATCAAGCCATAAAATGACTTGTAAAAATGGATGAACAAAAAGGATGAAACACATACATCATGGTGGGGCCCACAGAGCACCGACCACTAGCCACGGGGTGGGGTGGGGAGTAGCCAATCCGTTCCCGCACCCTTCGCACGCAGACGCGGATTAACTAGCGACAGGTTGAGTGGCGAGACTCCCACTAAAGTGACGTCACCAAGTTCTGTGGGCCACACCATGATGTATGTTTTGTATCTTGTCCATCCATTTGGAGAGATCATATTAAAGCATGATCCAAAAAATAAATCAGATCTGAAGTTCGAGAAGACCCCACCATAAAAAATAGAGGAGGAGAATGACGCTCACCATTAAAAAGTTCTAAAGGCCACAAAAGTTCCCGATCAAGTTAATGTTTGTGTTTTCCCTTCTTTCATGTCTGCTTTAACACATGAATACGTGGAATCTCAAATAAACATTATGGTGGGCCTTCGGAAGGTTTTAACGGTGGGCGTCACTCTCATCACTGTTTTTTATGGTGGGGTCCACCCCTGCCTTGGATTTGCCTCGTTCTTTGGACCATGCTTTAAAATGGTCTCTTCAAATGTATGGACATTGTTGATACAACACACATCATGGTGGGGCCCAAAGCCTTGGATCTGCCTCATCTATTTTATCAATGGTGTTCAATCACTGTTGCTTTCCTATGGTGTGGTCTATTTGAGATTTGGATCTACCTCTTTCTTAGGCTCATGCTTCAAAATGATATGAAAAAATAAATGAACGGCATGAATAAAACACATACGTCATGAACATGGGGCCATTGACGTGAGCATAAGGGAATCTATGTAATTCCTGAGATTGCAAAAATCTTGGTGTGAGTTATTGTTTTGCATACTCTCTCATTCTCACTAATGATGAATCCCAGGTATGAGTAGAATCTAACGACTTAAACATGAGCTTGCATTAAAGCACCGTGTGGTCTTGTGCGTAGGAGACCGGGTGCATTTTACATAACATAAGAATCGGAAACAAAACCCGATCATCATGCTTGCAAAATCTTATTTGAACATTTTAATTACTCATTGCTCATAAATGAGACGACTACAATAGGAATGTATTCACGACAAGAAGGTAAGCTTATGATGTTCCACATTTGATTGTTTCTTGGATGACTTGATTTCATGCGACCATTTTGTCATTGACGACGTATCATGGGAACTAAAAGGTGATTTATCATTGTCGTCATCATCTAAGACTTATCATCACAACTAATTGGGGTCAACTATATGAATCCAATCCACTGTTTTGTTTGGAATATCATATTATTTGAAGTTATGGCATAAGTTATACGCCAGCTACCAACCTGATGCAATAAACGTTCTCTTTGAGGCTGAGAACTGGCAACAAGAACATAAAACGCCCACAGGGGCAATGTGATGGTCAATAGACTATTACATATGTTGATTATAATCAAGTGCTATCTAATGATCTATTAAATAGGATTATTGTAATCAATGAGTTAATTAAACAATGATTATTAAAATAATCATATGGATTTTCAAACATTAGTTAGAACATTCATGATATTTCAGGAAAGGAAACTATTATGTTATGTCCAGTTTCAATGAATATCCCTGCATTCATATGGAATGGCAAGTAACTATATTTTTATAATGTTGTTTGAAACATGGGATGAGAGAAGAGGATCCATTTTGTCATTTCTATGTTAAGTGATGTTCAAGCAAATTGATCAATCGGCTATACACATGTGATGTTGGGTGGTGCTAAAGAAAATAAGAGTAGAAGAATGAATTTGCGGATACGCCATACAATTCAAAGGGGTTGAATATTTTATTGGCCTTTCTCCCACTTCAAGATAATCTTCTCTACCTAAACTCATACTTTTTAATTCACATCTTCATTGCGTACGACATCCACGCATACACGACACACCCACAAATATAAAACTGAATCATACTAAATAAATAAATAAATAACCCCAAAAAGACCACTATATATTAGCCTAAATTCTCCATTCTTTTTATTCTCTTTCTAATCTTATAAAGAACTCAAGTTGTGTCGTGGAAGGTTGAAAAATGCTGATGTCCACAAAGTTTTATATTGGTTTATAAGGTGGGGAGATTGTGCTCCAATCCTCCCTCATGTACGCTAGAAGTAAAAAACCCTTTGGGCATGCATAACTAGCATTGGGGAGAAAAATGGGCAGCTGAATGCTTGATTGGTAGCATGGATGAACGAACCTTATTAGAGAAAGGGTGCAATACTTGAGCATGTGGGCACCATTGGCTATATGAACCAATTGAAGGATGAGTTGAACCCCATTTTCTTACTCATGCAGGTGAGATTAATTAGCATTTTAATTGAATTTAATGTAAAAACTCTCCCAATTAGATATTCGTTCATCATGTAGGGCCCACCTTGGTTGTGGGCATTCATCATTAAGGGCTGACCTTTAATGTACACAATTCATTAGGTAGGGCCCACCTTTATGTTAGTCATCCATCATTTGGGGCCCACCATCAATGTTGTTATCCATCATGTGGGGCCCATCTTAATATCCACTTCCCTTCCTGCAGAACCCACTTTTGATGTGGAGCGTCCATCATGTGGGCCTACCTCTGATGTGGGCTGTCCATCTTGCGGAACTCGGCTTGGATATGGGTCACTCATCATTAGGCCAACCTTTGATGTGGACTGTCCATCACATGGGCCTACCTTGATGTGGATCATCCATCATATGGAGGCCCACTATTATTAACTACCCTATCATGTGGAGTCCATTATATGGGACCCACATTTAATGTGGGTTGCCCATTATATGGGGCTCATCTTGAAGGTGGACCATTCATAATTAGGGGCAGACATTTAACGTGGATTGTCCATCATGTGGGACCACCTTGATATGAGCCATCATCCCGTGAGGCTCACTAGATCATTTATACACTCCGTGGATGATTGTCAAATTTGATGAATTTAAGAGTTCATAGCCACGTAGAGTATATTCTTTTAAGTAATTTTCTTATTTTTTCCATCACTAATTGAAATAAGAAAAATAAGTTACTTTCGAAAGATGGAAAGTAATAAAAAAATAACAAAAGTTAAAAATGTTACTTCTTACTCTTAAAGAAACAATCAAGCTCCAAGCCAAACTTTAGCATTCGTACGTCCATATATGAAAAGATCAATTACATCCACTAACAAGGAATTTAATGCATATATAACATCTTATTTATAACACGCATGAACTGTTAGGTAGATTTAATGCCATCCTTCAAGCACATCTGGAGCGAACTTCGAAGCTGATCCTAAGTCGTTTTGATCGCATTAGATGGGCTTAGTGATTTTTTTTCATCACATGTGCTTAGCGAGCTCGTGGCCCACTTGAATGGATGGTTGATGGGGATGTGGCCCTTCTCCTGCAAGCTCTTGACGGTGTCGTAGAGGGATTGCAGAACTGGGGTGAAGACCAGACCCAGATCCTTGAGCCGTTGGTTCGATAGCTTGTAGGGCTTTACCCTTGGGTTTATTTGGTCCGAGCACCTGCACGAATGTTTCCTTGATCACATGGTCATGATGCAGATATGAAATGAGCATTTTTCTTTCCCTTTGCATTCTTGATAGGGGTATGCTTCGTCCGGCTGCTTGTTTGCAAGCCATCGATATAGTGCATGTGCGCTATCACAAAAATCGGAATGGTCTACTCATCAGGTTGGCCACATGTGTGAAGAATGGATGGTTAAGATGATAAGCGCCGGTCCATATTGGATGTATGATTGACCCTCAAGATGAGTAGGATAGTCGGACATTTGGACAAGGGCACGTTCACTATAGTGACCGCCTGATAAACGGTTGGGATGTTGCGTGTGGTCCATTTTGACTCATGTAGGGCTTTTGCTTTTGGCCCTTGAAGATGGGCCACTGCAGAAAATTGGCGGCAGTGGACCTCACCAGTGCTAACAAACTCTTGAGTCTTGTCCCTACCTTTTGAGGAAAGAGCAGTGCTATGACTACCTGGTCTATTCTCCCAACAGCCAATGTGGCATCTGTGTGCAAAATCTCAGCATTTGATCATTAGGTGGGCCAAATAAGCATGTGCCATGGCCTGAAAATCAGGCCGTCTCGTCATCAGGTGGGCCACATGTGTACAATCTCCGTTGAATATGGACTTCTGATCTTTTAATCAACCATCCATTTCTTTGATACATGGGCGGTCCATCTGATGACTAGACGCGCCTATGTTGGGACCATGGCACACAGTCAACAAGGCCCACTGATGAACGGCCGGATCTGACCAATCAGCACGCCTGTGGAGTGTAACTTTTCTGCTGAGAGTGAGATTGAGCATTGTGGGCACTTACTTGGTGGGAATGGGATATCGAGGGAAGAGATCAGAGAGCAGTTGGACGACATCAGCTCTGTGTAGACAGCTCTCCCCACAGATGTAGCGGCCCGCAGCTGATGGATTCTCAAACACGAGCAAGTGGGCCGCAGCGACATCCCTCACATCTACGTAGGATTGGATGGCATTGGCATAGGTCTTGGCTGACCCGGTCAGATACTTAAGTATGTGGGCCGTGCTTGCATTGATGGTGGGTTGGAGGAGTGGGCCCAACACCAGCACTGGGTTCACCACCACCACGTCTAGTCCTCTCTCCCTCGACAGCTCCAATGCAGCTTGCTCGGCCACCGCCTTCCCGTAGCAGTACCAGTTCTATCCATCAAAAAAAAATTATGATTGATGCCTTGTTTACCGTTGGCTTGCTGTAGAAATTTGTACGAGTAAATCATATCCATTGATCTGGACCGTCCCATGGATCAGATGCCAATGGAATTCCTTACATCTTAAAAATTACACCAATATACAGATGCTCTAACCGTTGCATCAGTATGCTGTGGGTTATGGTTCATGAAAAGGTCAATCTATCAAATGGTCAGGATCAGTCTCTCATGAAATATTTTGGGTTGACCAATAGACTTATTTAGACCACAACAGCCCTCATGCTCGCAAAGCGATTGGCATGGATGCAACATGAGATCCAAGCCGCCCATCAGGTGGGTCATGTTAGCTTTACTAGACAGATGAAAAATCAGCTAGGTGTTCTCATCTGATGGGCCACATGCATGTGTTGAATGTCTAGTATCTTTTTCAACTATCCATTTCACTTATGCACGTGTGTCCCACGATGATTATCAGATTGATCTGATTACTGGGGTAAAACATCTATATTATGGAGCATGTCTGATGAACAGCTCTGATCTTGTACACGTATGCCACAAGCCGCGAGTGTAGTGTCCAGTTTTGTTGGCGGCGCTGGCTCTAAACAATCCCATGGACGTCCAAGGGTCTGTTGGTCGTCAAACGTCAATTGACGAGAATGAGAAGTCATGCAAACCAATCAATGGACGACGTTGCATGTGAACGTTCACATATAACACTTCCTTTCCAGCCAACATGTCACTTCTATAGGAAATCCCAGCCGTTAAATAGGTAGATCGCACCATAAACACCACTAGTTAGTATGAAAATGAAACCAATCCACGGATTAGGTTGTCACGTCCGTACATTTTTCCGACCATCAGATGCCCCCATCTGGTTTCTCACTAGCAGATGTTACGGTGCGACCCAACTTTTGCACGGTTCAGATGTTCTACAAGACAAGTGTTAGCTGGAAACAAAACCGTCGTATGTGAACATTTCTTTTGAAACATATGTACCTTGGTGTTCTTGCAGTATTCTAGATCGCTCCAGCAGCTCTCGTCCACCACCACATCTGGGCTCCTGTTAGGGTCCATGTACACGGCCCCGATTGTCGATGTATAGACAACGCGGCCCACTCCGGCTTCAGCTGAAGCGTTGATCACATTCTTGGTTCCGGTCACACTCGGCTCCAGCGTCAGTTGTTCCGATTTCTGCGAGACCATTCCCATTATTGAACAAAACAAATGGAAACTGCAAATAACTATAAAAATACATCAACCATATATAGGAAAATAAAGAAGCCCACCAGATCTACAATCACAGGACACGCTGTGTGGAACACTCCATCACAACCGTTGATTGCCTCATGAAGGCTCTTGTAATCAAGTAGATCGGCTTTGCAAAGTATCAAGCGCTCTTTTGCTCCTTCAAGCTCCTTCAGATGAGAATTCTTCACATCATCTGCAAAAAACAATGAAAGAACAAATAACTAGTGTTAGGAATGATTTGGGTATATCCCACTACACTGGGATTCACATTCCTAACCATCTCAACGGTATCTATGCTGTGTTCTGGGCGTTGATATGGTTACCCACTTTGCAGGTGGGTCGCAATGGACAAATCGTAGTGATGGGCCAGTCTCAGCCATCCAATCAAATCTATGCATATAGATGGACGGTTAAGAATAATGTTCGTACTATAAGGGTGAAAACTTCATGGCGATGGCTTATGATCGGGTCCATTTCTATTGATGGAGCCCAGCAGTCCTGACGGCCGCATAGTTTGATCCAGTTGTCCATCTAATCTACCGTCAAAAAGTCACACTGGCCGTAAAGTTCTGACCATCCAGTCAATGGCCTTCCATCCGATGGACAGAAATAATAATAATAATACTAATAAAAGGTCCAAGTCCATAGTCAACCGAAGAAGTACTTCTGCAGCATATACGGGGGCCATCCACTCTGTAACTCAATCAGAAGGACAGGCCAGATCATCTCACCGTGCAGCCACATTGGCCGTACGGATGGTAGACTGATGTCATTCTCCATCTAAACCGTACAAATGATAGATATGTAAAGTGATAAAAAGATGGGACATGACCCAAAAATTACATTGATGGGACGATCCTGACCATTCAATCAGGTACCTACAAAAAAGGACACTAAAGTATA
This sequence comes from Magnolia kwangsiensis, assembly GCA_037074715.1. Taxonomy (NCBI): domain Eukaryota; kingdom Viridiplantae; phylum Streptophyta; class Magnoliopsida; order Magnoliales; family Magnoliaceae; genus Magnolia; species Magnolia kwangsiensis. The sequence goes on from CM073581.1 coordinate 109,362,096, forward strand.
CCTGGATTTCGGACCGTTCCCTTAACCTTGTAACCTCTCTCCAAGAGCAACTTCACCAGCCAGGATGCGATGAATCCTCCCGCCCCAGTCACGCAGACCACTCGTCCACCGGACGGCATTTTGTTGGCCCACGGCTATTATAAACGAAGGTTAGAAACAAAACATGAACACAATGTACCGATAGTTGGGAATTCAATTTGACCGGAGCTGATATTTATAGAAGGTGTCTCACATACCTAAGTGTATTATTTAAAGATGTTGTATTCTATTTGCATTTGAGTGCGGATCCGCTGTTTCCACGAAACAGCGAGCAGCTGAACCCAATAATATTATTGGTCCACGTCACTGTAAGTTTTATATCACGAGCTTTTTTTTTAATGAACGAAGATCCTCGTGGAAACAGCGAGCGGCTGAATTCAGTTGGTACACTACGTCACCAGTTTCATTACGGACGCGGTTTAGATACTTACAGGTTGACTAGCCAGAAGGCTACTGAAGTGACGTCAGCGAGTTCTGTGGGACCCACTATGATGTATGTGTTATATCCACACCGTCCATCCATTTTTAGATGTAATTTTAGGGTATGAACCAAAGAATAAGGCAAATAAAAATTTGTAGTGGACGCCGGGAAGAAAACAGTGGGGAGAGTAATTCCCACCGTTGAAACTATCCTAATGCTCATCGTAATGTTTATTTCAAATCCAACCTGTTCTAAAGTTAAAAAAGATATGAAATAAGGAAAACATAGATATCAGCTTGATCTAAAACTTTTGTAGCCTTTAGAAGTTTTCAATGGTGGGTGTCACTGTCTCACTGTTTTCTGTGTTAGGGTCCACTAGAGCTTTGGATTTAACTCGTTTTGCGCTTATTGCCTTAAAATGATCTCTGCAAATGGATGGAAGGTGTGGATACAAAACAAACATCATGGTGAGGGCCATAGAACTTGCCGATGTCACTTCTGTAGCTAGTCTCGCTATCAACCTGCCGGTAGCTAATCCGCCCCTTTTTATTACATATATTTAAAAAATTACATTCCACGGCAAAGTCTAACGGAAACGTTAGACGGTTTTCGTTTGAAAATCGGACTGCGTACTGTGTATATTAGGCTTTTATCATACTGAGTAAACTCAGTTGGGTCCACCTTGCATGTACGTGGTCTATCCACACCGTCCATCCGTTTTTCCATCTAAACTAAGGGGTTGAGCCCAAAATTTAAGGTCCGTTTGGACGGGCGTATTAGGGTGCAGTACACAACATTCGGTTGGAGTGCACGTGAAACGAAGCAATTTATTAAATGTCAGTGGATTGTTTCCTATCCGATTGGAGTGACGGTCCAGTGACCGTCCAGTGTGAACGTTTGGACGGGCCAACTATTCCACATTGTAGATGCAGAGGCGTGTTTGGCCAGGTATGGGATTGCATGTAATCCAACGGCCGCTGGAGTGTTTGGACGGTCTACGGATGCCTTTGATTTTTTTTGTTCTTGTTCTTGTTCTTTATTTTTGGCACGTGGTATTCTGGGTGTTTAGTGCCCCACCATTATCCAATGTAAAAGAAGGATCCATTTCCGAGCATATCGGGAACTTTCTCTTTCAATGCCTGTTTAAAGGGGGCGGATTTAAATGATGCTCAGGCCCGCAATATGCTTGATGTGCGGGCACTTGGAAATTGTATACGTGGCATGTATGAGCTCAAGTTAAACCGACTAAATTGTGGAGCCCATTGTTCCAAAGTGACAGTCCCAAAATTATATTGGTGGGAAAATTCTAACATCGTATTTTTGGACAATTTTTCATCAAATAAGGACCAATAAAATCATATTGGTGGGATATTTTAAATTTTTAACCATCTAATAAATGTCCACCACAATGATAGTTAGATAAAAAAATGAGCTTAATCCGGATGTTCATGTTACATCTAGACTAGGAATCACAATTTGGATGGCTTAATTTGACTATCCGTACCTATTAGAATGCATTTTCTAAAGTACTTACGTATTATCCATTATTGTTCGAAATGGACAACGGTTGAAAAATGTTAACTTCTGATTTCACTATGGGCCGCACATTCATGGATGTGTTCCATCCATTCCATTCATATGGTTATTCAAAATAATTAGGAGATCCATGTCAAAATAAAACTAGAGATGTAAAGAGATATCAATGGCACAAAGAAAATACAAAATACTACACACAGACTATACTATAAGGAGTCACACGGCTATTGTCCACAAAAACCATAAACATCAATTGCAAAAAGTATTCAAAGTTACAATCGCCATATTTAAAATTTAATAATAATAAGCAATGCAAAAAAAAGAACCACCAGGTGCACGAAAATTGCAACGACTTTCTCGCTATCCGATGGAGTAAGATCATCAGTCGATGTTGCCCTCTCCACCACCTCCTGTCTTGTCTGGGTCGACTGATAGGTATACGAAGTCGTAGCGTGCTGGATCTCGATCTTAACAGATGCAGCGGCAACCTGATAACACGGAGACTTTTGCAGTAATACAGATGACTCACAGGCCTTACGGAAGAAATTCTCCCATCATGCTACGGCCTCCTTTCAGTTTCGAAACGCACGGTGCCTACCGCCATTGTATCTCTTAACTTCTACTCGTGCCTCATCCCAAGTGTGATATATCCCAGAGCGTCGCCCGATAAGGACAACATAGAACTTTTCTTTACTCATTTACGATGACATGCATGGATTATTTTTGTGATATATCAAAAAATGAACATCTGTAATTCAAATAAGCAATTATAAGCTTATTTTCTGAATATCAAAATTGTATGTGCGTACCCTTCCTACATTATATGAACTGATTAATCCAATCTAAGTTAATGTGTGTAATGCAAAAAATGTGAATAGATATATATGAACAACCTTCAAAACATATTTAGTCATTCAAACAACAACCATCATGGTATACATTAGGCATATATACCCGCACACCAAAATCCAAAATATAAAAAAAAACATAATGTCAGAGTATACGGAACCAAACATCACAACAATGGAAGTTATTACAAGCCACCAAAATAGAAACATTACTATAAAAAACCCCAATAACCACACCCTGTTAGACAGAACCTTCACCTCCATCACCGAAGTGATCACGTAGTTTTTCCTTTAACCAATCCACTCAGCGCTTGTGTAACACCCTGAAAATCGGGGGTCGTGTATAAACTCAACTCCCGAGTTCCAGACCGTCACTTATGCAACAAAAATGGTTATGATTCAATGTTGTCTGACTTAAAGCATTCACATGAGTAAAAGTATACCAAAACTGCAATTCATACTTCAGATCCAGTGATAAAAGCAAGCGGAAGACTAAACAATGTATATATCACTGTATGGAAAAACAAAGTAATCTCATCTGTCTCCAAAGTATGACTACATCTCTGAGTCTCATATACATGTAAATAAACAAAAGAATAAAGTTCAAAATAGTCCCACTGAAGTCCCCTCGATCTAGGTCACCTACGGGAAGCCGTCGTGATACTGCATATACGAGAACTCATCCTGGTCCTCGTCAATCTCCGGCTCCACCTCCTGGATCTCGTCCTCACCTGCAGCTACAACAGGGTCTGGTGGGTGTTGCAAACACCATCCCGTAACGTGGGAATGAGTGATCAACTCAGTGGAATCATAGAGCAAAGATTAGCATGTTCACAATTCAATCACGCGATAATAGTAAAGCAGTAAATCAGACAATCCTAATACTTTTGTTAATGCAAGATGATATGACGTGATGTATGCCCTCACCGACGATCACCCTCATGCGGCAACATCTTACGATCGCGGCATGCCACACTCCCTAGAGTGCTCCACATCTTCCAGGCACATGCAATGCTATGGTGATATGCTTTCCAAGTTGTTATTAGTCCATTCAAACAGCAGGATTGGGAAACTAAGGTACTTCCCTTGTATCAATCCCAACACGGATCCTGTCTAGGGTCGTCACTCCTAGTAATCTCATACGATGTATATTTCGTAGGTCACTGCAAGGGCTGCCAGGGCTGTTGCTCGCACTCGTTGCATCGCTTCCCCATCACCTTATCAATACAGGCCTACTGTACTCTACTGCACGGAAGGGTCGTCGCCTCCCGTGGACTCAGAATACGCTCGCCGTCACTACAAAGGGCTCGTCGCCTGATCAGTGTAGGCCGACAGCTAGAATATAGTGTCCCATATCACCATAATCTGCTCACGAGTCAAGTGCTCACTGGTCACTACGGGGAGGTTAACTCTTTAATGCGGCGATAAACCATGTCAATCACGTCAGCAAAATATGCACGTAGACCGTACTTCCTACAAATGACTAAAATGCCCTAAATCTCATATTCTTCGTTAATTTACGAAACAGGAAACAGAGAGCATGTTGTACATGTCAAACGGCGATGTCGTCGATAATCTACTATTAAACGACATTAAAAGCGTTGTAAACCGTCAATCAAAGCGTCTAAAATCCTCACCTAGTCTCTTACGGTCGCGAGATTTTGAACGGAGCGTGTACGCTTCGTCTACGGCTGTAAGAGAACCTGATTCATGGAGTACGTTAGCTAACATGCCCTGAATCTACGTAAACCCTAAATCAGCAAGTTTTTGGGGTTTTTCTATACCTGAAAAAGGGTAGAAATCACCAGCCAGGTGATTGGAATGAAGTGTTGAAGCAGCAACTGTCAGGGGCTCGGAAGCGGGAAAAATCTCCTCTTCCCTTTCTCTCAAACTCTCTCTCCTTTTTCTAGGGTTTGTGAAATTCGGATGGGAAGGAGAAATGAGGGTTTCAACCCCTTTTATAAGCTTGAAATTGCCGAAAATAGGCTCCGGGACGAAGTTTACTTGATGCCTATCCATTTCGGGGCTGTTTCGGTCCAAAAACTGCTTCCTGGTGGTCCCCTGGTCGATTGCAATCAGACTTAAGCTCATGGGTACCAGATGTACCTCGTATTAAGTTTTCAGTCTGGCAGGGTTCGCAGATCGCACGTGGCGGACCAGTTTCAGTTCAGCGGTCACCGCGCATAGATCAGGGCTGAAAGTCTCATGATAATAAATAGAAATTTTTCCTGATCCGAGGGTGTAATCTGGATGAATTCTTACGGTCAGAACGCTTAATACTGACGCGTCAAGTCGTGTGCCAGATTTGAATTTGAAATTCCCAATTCGTCCCTATTCACGGTCGCTTCAGTCCGGGTTCAACGAAATACTCTGTGATTATCGGTTTGACTTGATTTTCGAGATGATTGTCAAGTCCAGCTGGGCGGTTCTAACGGTCTAAGATAGGAGGTATCGGACCTTCGACACGCAGTCTAAATCCAATACAAAAGTTCAATGTGGTCCAGAGGACAAACCTGCTTAGAGTTTGATTCAAGGTTATAGAGTATTGTAGAGTTGTCTGCTCTACTCGATTTGGGTCTTGTAGAACGTATTTAAAGTGATCAGGGACTATTTCCCAGCTACTCTAGCGTTGCGCTAGCTAACTTACGTTTAATTTCCATGGAAATTATTTATACGCGATTTCGGGTCAAATCGGTACTCGAACCCAAGTACGGATTTTTCACGGGCGTTACAGCTTGGGTTGAAGACTAACAAAGAACGACGCCAACAACTTGTCCTTACTCAGGATCTCACCAACATCGACAAATTCTTTGGTGTTCGGGCCTTTGACCTCCTCGAGCACATCAAGTACTTTGTTAGTACGATTAACCTATTTGCCAAGCCCAAATTTCATCATTGACTCGGCAACGGTATTTAATGAGGCCCCGAGTACATCATATGGACGAGTCGGGCGCAATCGTGTCCTTGTTACTATCTCTTCGCGAGTGCCATCGGATTCAGGAGTGTGAGTGGGAGTGTCATGGGACCCGTGATGTCCCACCACAGGACTATCCGATGGTAATGGAATGGTCTCTATGGAGTCTGTTACGTAATCCTCTGATAGATCTATCGTATCATCCATATCGTCATCAACAGAATTCCACGCTTCATTGAGATCTCGCTGCAGACGAGGAGAAGATGCTGACGCAGCCATACTCCTGCTGCCTTATACGTAGCGGCTCGTGGCCTAGTCGGATCCGCATATCACTGTGAGGTCATCCATCCTGTCGATTCGTTTACCGTGGAGTCTTACAGCATTTGGGTGAGACTACCAGAGGAATAAGACAGATATAATAATGGGTAAATAGTACATAGAGATTGATAATAGACAATTCAAAACCAGTAAAATGTACCCTCAGATATTGCTCCCAGACTTCATCAAGGGCTGTCACAACCATCCTCTCAGAGTCCCAACCAAAGTCATTCACTGCCAGCATATCCTTCACTGCAGTATACTCTCGCGTGTAATATCTCAATCGATTGGACATATTTTGCCATGTGACAATTACCTCAGTATGCTTTGTAACTTCATTGGCCGCAATCTGGTATGCCTCCCGCTTGAATCCGTGATCGACCTTACAGTCTAGTACGACCTATTCGAGGAATGTGTCGAACAGTATCTGGTCTATAACACTTGTCCGTTTGATCTTCGGCGCTCTAGATGAAGGCTCCGCGAGAGATTTCATGGTTTTAGCCTGTGGTGAACATCGGGTGGCTACCGGCGGTGTTTTTACCGGTGACTGGGTCGGTGTGGATGTATCATTAAAAGTGTCTGTCATTTCACTTCAATATGAAGATTGTATGATTTTTTTACAATTTACAACTGTACTCGTTAAAATAGCAAATATTATGATAGATTTATATAACATAAATTCACTGGTCCTTATAAGTATCCAATAAACCACCAAGTTTGTAACTCGATGGCCATTCACAATTTTTTAAAGTTTAATAAACCTTAAATATAGCATCACCAATTGAAAGTATAAAAATTAGATAGAAAGTATCATCATCTACTCCTACTATTCTGTTGAGCATCTGCCCACATTCTGGCTGCAATGTCATCGCACATTTGATTGCAATCATCTTTTTCACGCCGCGTTGCTCGAAGTAAGCATTGCCGCTCGTCATTTCTTAATAGCTCTTGTGGTGTTGGGATACCTTCCACATCAGCACTAGATATAACAGCAAAATCACTGTTCTGTGGACGCCAACAGTGGTAATAATGCTTATCTATGTATAAATATAATAGTCTTCAAGTGCAGTTGATTCTACGAAATGATCTCATAAGTTAAGCAGATCATTACTGAGTGGAGATACATCGTTTCAACACTTGGGGTCTTGGTATCGATCCCTAGTGGGGGTGGCTAACATGGAGTGGGTGTACTGACATGGGTGTGTACTAACATGATAACTCTGGAAAAAAAAAAAAGCAGATCCAGATGATGAATGACCATTAAATATTTATTGCAGGCTACAAAAGGATTTAGATGAAGCTTATCTTTGTATCTCCCCTGTATCCAGGTTTGATTGACCTTACCAAGGGTTTGGATGGAAAATAATCATTACTATAGGCCCTACGAAAATTTTAATTGAAGTTTAATCACACGGTCCTCATCTGTAGTGTGGTCCATCTGAGATTTATATCTACTTAAATAAACAGTTTTATTGCGCCTTAAATTCATGCAGGGTGGCAGCCAACTATAGCATTCAACATAATATTTGACCCCTAAGCCCAGCCCTTTAAGATCATAAACTTATAGAAAATTTTGCAAAACCTAGGCCTGGCCCTTCCCATAGGAAGTTGGTGCTTGACCTGTGTTGGGAATTAGAATAGGTGAGACCATTGATGATCAGGTGGGCCACCATGTGGATATATTCATAAATGATACGTCAACTTCTACTCTGCTAGCCATTCAAGATTTATCTAGCTCACAAGTACGGCTGAGGTTTTATATATGAAGAACCCTGTAACAGCTTAGATGGTCACAAGTTATCCAATTAATGTGATTTTGGCGTTTAAACTGTCCACGCGATATGGCCATCAGATCAACGGTCCTCAGTGTAGACTAAAAGCTTGTTTGGCAGATGTCAAGGACTGGCAACCAACATCATGTGGTCCAACCGAAGCCAAAAAAAGGCATGATCTGTTGATAGATGTCTCTATTCCACACTAACTAGATGGTTTATATCATATTGTTGTATTTGGGTATGGATGATTAGAAGAAAGTTTTCAACTCAGGGACACAGCAGCATAAGCATTCATCTAGAATGATTATGAGGAAGTGTTTTTCAAGTTGGGAAATTACCATAATGCAATTATTACCAAAGAGCATTCAGTTTCGGTCCTAAACATGTATGAACCAACATATGCTTATCAAACTCAACATATCCTCTGTTATCAATTTGTAGAAGATGGTGATAAACAAGGACGTTACCAAACTATGTTGATAGACTATGTTGGTATTACAACAAATTCTGATATTTACCTGTCATTTGGTCAAAAAATAAGTGAATTAAATATATATCATATCATATATGGAGAACCAAATAAGAAAATAGTCACATTCTCATTGTTTATCATGTGGGCCTTTCTATATCATGTGGGATCAGCTATATGCTGGCCACTTTCTATCATTAACGCTAAGAAAATAACCTACAAATCAATGAAACAAATATTCTTTCCTCTATCGTATCATCCATGTCTCCTCTCTCTTAGAAATCAAACAACAACCGAAAAAACTCAACGGTTGAAATATCTAAGAAGAACTCATTTCAAAATCCTCATTGACCGCCCCAAATAGCATCTCAAAACACCTTAAAGCAGCTTCTATTAAGTGAAATCTCCCCCACCATCTGCCAGCACTAGTTCCTTCGGGGAAATCTCCAAACATTCATACATGTAGTGGAGCTTATTGAAGTGCCCTACTCAGCAAGATCATAAAGCCAGATTATCTGAAATGATTTTTCTCCAAATGAGATTGAAATGCTGGCAATCTGGACTCACAATTCAGAAAACAAGAACAGAAAATGAGATTGACAGGTGGAAATTCAAGAGAAGAGAATCTTTGGCTTTTTCTAGGAGCCATAAAACACAAGATGAAAATAAAAAAAGCAGGCAATGTGCGATCAGCTGAGTACCGATTATTTGAAAAAAAAAATCCATTCATACTCTGGCAGCTATGTGCCATCCAAACACAGGAACATAGCCATTTTTCACGTGAGATGAATGCAACAGAATCCAAATTGTTCAAACAGTAGGTCCCATTCTAGAAATGTAACAAAATAGAAATTTAACTTAAGGCGTATTGTGACTGGAAGGTAGAAAAATTGAATATAAAATACACAAGTTGCATGTCAACATTTATCAGCTGTTGAATATGATTGTAAGGATATGATCCATCTGTGGGTGCCCCACTATTTTGATGGTATGATCTTTATTTCGTGTATACATGGTCTAAAGAAGCAACATGCATGTAATGGATGAGCATAATCTGCTAGAGTAGCAAAGGACTTCCAATGTGGGAGTACATAGACCCACATGTAGATATGTGAGCAAAGGTAGCATTATAAGAGTTCTATTAGCATTGCAAATTTTAGGGAAAATAGTCATAGATTCTTCAGGCACAGACTGAGAGATTGTAAGGATCCTAAGTTGATTTAATGATCGAAACAACAAATTATTCATTTATATTAGTTATTTATTTTATATGGAGTTGGTTTGGTGCCTCATGGGATCTTCACTGCAGGCTTACTTACCATCTATAGTAGGGCCCACATGATATAACAGGACACCATGACCGTTATAAACACCATATGTGAAACAGACTTATCAAGTCATTCCCCTCTTCAATCCAAATCATCCCCCATCAGTCTGTCCATGCATATTTCTAAAAGACTCCAACTACCTTGCAACACCCAAATATACCTTTTAGACTGAATATTTATGGAACTCGAAGTCTCATTCTCTAAAAGACTCTAATTGTCCAGAAGAAAATAAATAGTCCTGTAAGTCTACACCATTTGACACATGTTGTCATGTCCCAAACCTGAAAATCGAAATTCACAGGAATCCCGTTCGCCGAATCCGGTGCCGACAGCCTCCGTAGTACCCCATCCTCGGCTCCCAGCGCAACATACACCAGATTCCGATCCTGGGATCCTACAAGGAGGATTTTTACGTACATTTGTCTTGTAATAAGCATAACCACAAGTTTACCCAAATCATAAAGGCAACATCATCATCACATATCCACTAATATAATCACTTGAATACAATACTGAAAGGAAAATACATATATTAAAATCAGAGCTCCTGAAAACCGCTGCACGCTTCAAGCTCAACACTGCTGCAACCTAACGCCACCTGCACGCATCTATCGTGCATAAGCTTACAAAAGCTTAGAGGGTGGTGTAAGTGTGTGTAAGGTAAGTGCCAGGTATATAATAAAGCTCATAATCATACATCATCGGGATAAGCAGAAATACTGACAAGATCATGAATCATACGATATCAGAGTGATGCGAAAATATGTGGTACGTCCATGAATACAAGCAGTTGTACCAAAGCTCTGTGATGCAAAGGATGAATGCTATTGGCCATACCAAGGCCATGCAATGCAAAACTTAATAAGACAATAGCATATACTGAGGATGCAATGCAATATGCAAATCCAGACAAGCCATCAATACCATCAATCTCATCTAAGCTATACAAGTGTAAAATATCGTAACCCAAAATACCAAGTACGGCGGATGCAATGTAATATGCGGTGTGAATGAAATGACTATGCTGGAATGTGAAGTCGGGATGACAGTACGAAGTATCACAGGCTATGGGGTCCATCACAAGGGACTTCTATCCAAACCAGTCCCATACCTAAATTTGGATAGTCAGACACAATGTGGTAAACTCCTGATCTTAGGCTAGTCGCGCGCCCAACCGAAATCCTGGTCGTGCGAAGGTACATGTAAAAAATAGTTACGCACCACCAGCCTGAGTGGAATGTGAATGAATGAATGAATGGATGTGCGATTCCTGCTCAATAAGTCCACATATCCGTACGGTTGCTCTCTGAAAAATCACCGGGGTCTAATACACGTTACTCTGACTACCTCCTCCTTAGCTGCACAGCCAAGTAAGTGGAATAGACCACACTATCCACCTGACCAGTAGTCTGCCAATACCTACCCGGCTCGTCGATAGAGGATTCATTTATGAGCTGGTCAAACTCAGCCTAGCTTATAGCCCCCTCACTCAGGCGGATAAGGCCACACCCCCTCCTAACCGACCATGACACAGTGGGAGATGCGGCCTACTGCTATTCGGCACTCGAGCGCTCATGTTCCACTCGGTCTAGACGTTGGGGCTACTCCTGGCCTCAGAGGTTCTGGAATTTTCACCCAAGGACATCCTAAGTGCCCCATAGTGCTAGAACCAAGCATTTTCGGTGTCTCATCTGGCCATCCACGATGTGCCTGTGGAGGTCATAGCCCTGATGTCGCTAGGGCATGCAGTGATCATGATACACAAATGCGAGATGTATGAATCACACCGTCAAATCATGCAGCAATTCAGCGCGTACAGTGCGATGATGTGGGGCACTCCGTCTCATAACGAGTCCCGCAAATGGTCTGCCCAATGACATATGCTATGATCAGTCACTACTCATATCAAGCATACATATGATGCGTATGGTCATGAATCATGGAGTTATACTAGGCATGTTATAAAGTGATGAACTATCTTTACAATGCAGATGGGCCTGTACGATCTACACACAACTAGTATGGGCCTATCAATGGGCCCTGGGGAGAGTTATAATGCGGAGATTTAACCAACATTATTCTTACAATGTGGACGTCAAACCAACATTGCTCCCAAGGCATGGCCCGCCATAAATATCATTACACAACTATAGTGGAATCACACATTACAATGGGCCTTTGTACATCCCATTGGGCCTCAACCTATGGGCCTCCAATACATCAAATGGGCCTCATATATATCAAGGTGGACCACATCAATGGGCTACACCAATGGCTTATATACATTGTAATGGGCCATAACCCATGGGCCTTAGAATGCATCACAATGGGCCTTAACCCATAGGTCATAATACATCACAATGAGCCTTAACTCATGGGCCCTAATACATCACAAAGGGGCCTCAACCCACGGGCCTTGAATAAATCATAATGGGCTCAACCCACGGGCCCTAATGCATCACAATGGGCCTCAACCCATGGGCCCTAAATACGCTATAATGGGCTTCAACCCATGGGCCCTAAATATATTACAATGGGCCTCAACCCATGGGCCTTATAAAAATCAAAGTGGGTCTCAACAAAAGGCCACAAATACATCATAGTGGGCCTAAACACATGGGCCTTATATATATTCCAAGGTGGGGTCCACTTGAACTATAGACCTGTCCTATTTTTAGCCTCAAGACCCAAAATGAGCTTGCCAAATGATGGACGGTTTGAATGCAGCACATGCATCATGGTGGGGCTGGTCACCAAATGGATGGATAGTAGGGATGCAGCACGTGCATCATGGTGGGGCCGGTCACCAAATGGATGGACAGAAGGGATGCAGCACACGCATCATAGTGGGTCCCAATGTCTTTGGACAGTGAAAATGAAGCACATGCATCACAGTGGGCTCCACTGTCCACTGGACGGTGGAACAAAACAGATATATCAAGGTGGGTTTCACCGTCCAGGCGGACGGTGGAACAAAACACATACATCCTTGTGGGTCCCACGTGGGGCCCATTTCAATCAATTGGTAAGGTCACACGGACCTGGGTGAAAGGGAAAAAAAAATTTCAGCTTGATCCAAAACTTCTGTGGACCCAAAATGGGCTTCAATGGTAGACACTCAATTCACACTGTTTCCTATGATGTGGGCCACCTGAGCGTTGGATGGAGTTGAGGTTTGGAGGGGGCCCACGTCAGGGGATGGCCCACCTCATGAACGGTTGGGATGACAAATAAACATCGAGGTGGGGCCCACGGCTGGAGCCGTGGGTTACTGCCCAACCGTCCGTCCGTCCACCTGGTGTAGGCAGTGCCTGCACGTCCTCTGTACTATAGCAGCAGGTGGCTGATGCTTATTTTAGTTTTTTTTTTTTTTTTGAAAAATGGATTTTCTTGGGGTTTTTCGCATGTGGGACCCTCTCCAAGTGAATCCAATCCATCCATTGGATTCCACAGCTCGTAACAAATCCAATGAGTCCAATGTTGGGTATTCTTTTGGAAGTATAAAAACATCATGGTGTATTTCGACGGTAAACCACATTGTTTACTGTGCTATGGCCCACCCGAAGATCGGATCGACTTCATTTTTCGGCTCAACGGTTAAAATGAGATGGGGAAGAGTATGGACGGCTTGGATTAGAAACATACATCAAGGTGGGGTGTGTATGAGTGGGCCACCCCATGAGCTTATAATCAAGCTAAAATTGGTGTTTTCACAGAAACGTCCAACGTCCCTAGACGCTAGATGGTTTGAGCCAACACGTACACTGAGGTGGGCCCTGCTGAAGTGGGCCACCAATTGATGGATGGTGTGGGTACAACATATTTAAAGTGGGCCTCCACTTGTACACGGCTTGGATACAATACATGCCTCATGGTGGTGTCCATCCAAGCGGGCCACACGGCCACATCAATCATACAGAGAAAATAAATAAAAAGGAGGGAGAGAGAGAGAGAGAAAGATAGAATGGGACACGCATGATGGAGGGCTCCGCTACTATGAGCCCTCCCTTGCATTAAATCGTACATTGAGTGTGCCCTAATACAAGTGGGCCCACTAATTCAAAGATCAACGGTGGAGATCTTTCTCCACTAAAAATGGACGGTCTAGATGACCCCTTTAATGCAAGGAAAGTAAACATCATGATGGGGTCCATGGAGAATGGCCTCATCATGCAATGATATGAATAATCAAGGTGGGCCATCGGCCACATCTTAAGGTCCAAAGTGAGATCCACACCATTGATCGGTAGGCCTCACTTGGCCCATCATAAAAATAAGTAAACTACCCTATAGAAGCACCTACCGTTCGATCTTCTCGGTCCATTGAAAATCCTATCTTCTTATGCTTCACTTTGATGGTGGATGATGAGATTTGGATGGCTAAGATGGAGGCTTTGGGATGGGAAAGTGGGCCACCAAAATCACATTTTTCTCTCTTGGGAAAACCTTGGACGTGTGGGCTCTCTTGGTTGCTTAGAATTTTTGAGAAATGAGGGAGAGGGAGAGAGAGAGAGAGAGAGAGAGAGAGAGAGAGAGAGAGAGAGAGTTGTAGGAGTGATGGAGTGATGTGAAGTGAGTGATGGGTGAGGTGAGAGGTTAGTTGACTTTGAGGTTTGCTTGACTTGTGGAGAAAGAAAGCATGGTTGCTTTGTACTTGACATGAGAGGTGATTGATGGGATTGATTGACATATTGTAGAGATTCTCTTAGAATTTACAACGCGCGGTGTTTTTTCCTCGAACTAAACGTGGGTCCGCATCTCCTCGTCTGGGTATCGGATCGGTGTGTGAGTTGCGGCATTGGAACCGCGACGATGGTGCGGTCGCAATGATACAAGTCTCAGATTAAGCCGACTCAAATGTATAGGATACGACTTATGGTCGTGCGCAAAGTTGATTACATGTCGTAGGTCACCGGAATTCGACGCGAAGGATTGCGGGAAGCGACGGAACAGTACGGATTAGGATACGGGTCTTACACATGTGGGCATATATAAAAAAGATTCATGACTACCTCGATAGGTCTTGGACAATGGTTAGACCTGATAATTACATCAGACTGTCACCTGTAAGGAAAGATGCACATATATCGAAAAATCCACATGACTTACCAAACATAGAGGTTAATAAACTTTGTGTCTATAACAAATCACCTCTAGGTTTTATAAATGCGTACAAGACTTAACAGTCTTAGATAACCAAGGAACTTTCTACATATGACCATGAAAAGAGATTCCATTTAAAAACAACAGATTTCATAATTGGCATCCAAATAAGACCACTATAAATAATGGATGTTCCATTTGTACGGCCATAGAGATTTCACGAGTAGCATCCAAGTTGCACCAAGGTTTGAATAAATTAGGAGATGGAAGTAATAATCCCAAGATTTCAAAACTTGCATTCAACTAAGGAGTTGACTAGTAAGGAGAATCCATTTGCAATGATAGATGTTCAGAACTGGCAACCAAGTATAACCAATACTATGCAATAGATTCCATTTGCATAGATTAAGATTTCACAAGTGGCATCCACGATGACCGAGCCTAATAAAGCGATTCAATTTGTAAACCCAAGGTCTTGAAACTGACATCTAAATTAGGAGATTACTAGGAAGGAGATTCCAGTTGCCAAGCCACATTTATCACCCAAATAACTTAGTAAGGTAGTAGAGACAAATATAATAAAAAAAATCGAAGCAAGTTCTGAGAAAATCGTAGGTTATCTGACACTTTGAGAAACAGTAAAGAAATATAGATGATAGTGACCATACCTGAGATCTGTCAGAAAACAAATTGAAGAGATCAGTGACCTTCAATTCACTGCAACCATGTTGCAATGGTCCCAAGATATTTTCACAAAAAGCTTAATAACGTTAGGCATATATACTCAATGTAATTGAAGTATAAAGATGGTTTTCAACTGCACATGTATTTGGAAGCCAAGTGACCTAACAACCTTGACAGGTCCTAGACAATGTTTAGCCAAAAGAACAGAATAACATCTTGAAAAGATATTACATTTGAAAACAGCAGATTTCATATTTTCCATCCAAGTAATAGCAATATAAGTAATGGATATTCCATTTGTAATGCCTAAGATTTCATGGCTTAACCCATCCTGGAGATCCATAGAGGCCAACAAACCAACAATTTCAGGATGATAGCATGATTCATTAGCATTAACAATGGTTCATACTACAACCACAAATGGTATAGGTTGAAATCTCATTGAAAACAAGAAGTAATTGCTTGCCAGCTTCAAGTCCATGGTAGATGCCTAAGTAACATACAAATAAACAATAAATTTATTCCTCCTTCCAGTGTAATCAGATCATGGTCATCCATTTTAATGGAGTCAATTTGTTATGACCATGTATTATGCATGAAGCAATGAATTTATTAAACTCGTTGTAAACAAAGATATTCATTTAGAAATCTATACCAATATATCAGCAATAAACAAATTTCATTACAACAGTCATCTAGGTATGCACCATTTCCAAAGGGTGGATACCTCTTCACAGGATGCAAACACTAACCATCATCTAAGCTACAGATATATTCGAAAAAACCCACTCCCTTTGCAATCCAGAGAATCGACACATACCTCATAAGCCTTTCACTCTCATACGAGTATATAAAATCCATGAACAACAATATGCAGAAAACCCATATACCGAATGAAGAACAATTTTCACATAACCCAAAAGCCCCATTTTCAGAAGAAAACTCTTTTTTCCAAAAACCCCAAATAATCAAAACCGTTATAGAAAATATTAGAAAACCCGAACGGCCATACTCCAACAATAGGATTGAAGTGGATGCAGAGTACAAATACCAAGTATAAATGAAGTCTGATAGAAAAATCCAACATGCACCCTTAAAATACAGAAAGCAGAAGGCATGGCATCCAAGCAGACAACACACATGCAATTGGGAGGGCCATCGTCCTATGATAACAGGCGTATATTAGTGTCATGAAGAAACCCTACTATGCCTCTCAGAAATGACAACAAATATAGTGGTAAAACAACATACATGAACAAGTCCAAGCATTTTCATGGTGTTTCAATGGGCTAGCGAGGAAGGAGATCTACCTCAGGCCTCAGACAATTCGTGAGATTGGGATGGGAACAGTGGCGGATGAAAATGGCCATTGCGATCTGCAAGCAATTTACTTATACGAAGATTTTGAGCGAAAACCAAGACTTGGGCCATGCCTCCCGCCATGACTGCTCCATCTCCAATCCCATCCCTCAGTCCGTACACTGGACAACAGAGAGACTGGGTTGGGCTTGAGAAGTATTCCAGCGCAGGACGGGTATGATCCCATCGGATTCTGAAAATCCAGCGAAATATCTATCGAAAGCCCTCTCCTTCTTATCCATCTGTTGCCCAAACAGGCTGGTGTACGGTCGCACTGCGACTTAACGCTTCAATCCCACTTAAGCTGTCCGACTCCCATTCAATCCACCCATCCAAACAGGCCCTAAATATATCCAAATATCAAGTGGATCATGACACAGTAAACAGTGGGGATGAGACATGGATGAGGGGAAAACACAAATATAAGATTGATCAAAAACTTTTGTAGCCCCCAATAAATTTTCAAAGGTAAACGTACAATTCAACTGTTTCCTATGGTGTAGTCCATTTTAACATTATATATGCTTTATTTTTTGGCCTCAAGCCCTAAAATTAGCAGGTGAATTGATGGATAGAGCGGATAAAATACATAAATCATGGTGGACCGCACAGAGTATGCTAAGTTACTCATCACGCAATCTACTTCCTTCCATATGGGGACTTAACACAATTGGTTGAGCAAGACTTGCTACTAAAGTTACGTCACCTAGTTATGTGGGTCCCATGATATATGTTTTGTAACCACCTCGTCTATCCATTTGGATAGATCATTTTGGGGCATGAGCCAAAGAATGAATTAGATTCAAAACTCGAGTGGACCCCATCACAGAAAACAGTGGGATATATGTTTTATATCCAAACTGTTTATCAGAGAGTCACGCCTACCATTAAAAACTTCCAAGGGTTACAAACATTTTCGATCAAGCTTATATTGTCTGTATTAACTTATGAACAGGTTGTATCTCAAATAAAAATCACGGTGGACCTTAGGAAGGTTTCAACGGTGAACATCACTCTCCTCACAATTTTTCATGGGGGGGGGGGGGGGGGGGCACTCTAACTTTGGATCTGCCTCATTCTTTTGATCATGACCTAAAATGATCTCTCCAAATGGATGAACAGTTTGGATATAACACATACATCATGGTGGGCCCTACATAACTTGGTGGCGTCACTTCAGTTACGAGTCTAGCTACTCAACCTCCTGTCGGTAGCTAATTTGCATCCAATTTCTTTATTCTAAAATTTAATTAGGTCATGTCATCTCACATCAATTCATAAGATAAAAAAAATATTTACAAAATCTACCTGATTAGCAAGGAATATTAGCTGTGACCCAGTATGAGTGATGTCCGAGGATCCCCACCATGGGCCCACCTTGATCTATACGTTGTATATCTACCCCATCTATCTGTTTTCTCATATTATTTTAGAGAATTATACAAAAAATGAAGCAGATACAACTCTTAGGTGGACCACACCACAGGAAACAATGGTCATTGAATGTCGACCATTGAAAACTTCTTTGTCCACTTCAATGTTTATTTGCCATCCAATTTGTTGTTGATAAGGTAACATAGCCCGGACGAAGGAAAAATACAAATATCAGCTTGATCTAAAACCATTTGTGGCCCACAAAAAGGTTTTAATAATCAATAATTATGATTTTTTGTAGTGGGGTCAACTTGAGATTTGGATAGGCTTCACTTTTTGGCCTACTCTGTAAAATGAGCTCGTAAAATGGATAGAAGGCATATATATTTATTATATACAATTAGATGGGTCTCAGTCACATTGGGGGATTCACAGTTGTCGGGTTCTTTCTTTTACACTTGGATCATATGGCATAGTACACAACACTAATGTTGTTATTGTGTGCTACTAAAAATAAAAAACCTTCATGGGCTTCACCATGATTAGGGTTGGGCAAGTGATGACTTAGTAAACTTATATCACCCTGAAAATCGGCACCCAAGTACATAAACTCCAATCCCAAGTTCCTAGGTGTTAACTTAATAAAATGTATATGCATCTTCATTCTAATTCACATTAAGTCCACATACAAATAATTAGAGTTGCACAATTTAACTTAGCGGAACCAAAGCAAGGAAGAGATAATAAAATTTAATAAATATAGGGCAACCAGTCAAAGTACAATTGAAAAGTGGTGTCTGGCCTAATGAAGATTATACGAGCCACAATATACATGCCCAAGATGGTTCAAGTGTAAACTTTTCAGTTTATTCCAAATCTCCCAGAACATAACGGTGGTGGCGTAAGTCAATCTAAGCCTACCTACCGGAGGCCTCGATAGAACCTGTATCAATAATATACCTGGTTGGTGTTTTTGAACACTGTCCCATGTGAGAGTGAGTAGCTAACTCAGTGGTTTCATTAGTTCTAAGTTACACATGCTATTAACACAATCATCGCAGTTAATGATAAATAAAAAATCAAACAATTCATAAATACTCTTGTTAAATGCGGATATGAAAATATAACATAATGCATGCTCTCACCATTCAACACTCCCTCAACACATAACTCCGACTACCTGGTTCGTAAATGACAACACTTCCTCAACATGTAACTTTAATGCCTGTTTCGCCACATTCTAAACTAATTTGATGTGATGAATGATCATGTTAGCCGAGTAATTATTAAATTTAATTTATTCAGCATATTGATGAAACTAGGATACCGACGTTATATCATGACTCCTTATCCAGATCACGTGGCTAGTTGTCGCACGTAGCGACTCCTTACCACTATCTCTTGATCTAAATTTAGGTGTCATCCATTTATCTCACAAATCAACAATTCTAAGGTTACAGTATGATACCTAAATGTATGAAGATCAATCTGGTATGGGTCATCACCTAAACTGAGTATAATCACTTAGTTCAAAGGTCGTAATAACCCACAGCACGCTGCCCCGACTGACTGGAGTGCTATTTTCGAAGTAATGCTAACATCGAGTGTTAATAGTCAGTAAGTGACAATATGAGTTAATTATAATGAAAATTTTCAAGGATTTTTGAAAATCTAAAATAATGAAAATCCAGGAGTTATAAAACTTGACTCGTCCGACTCGATACGAACAAAGTGGGTGAGTCGATCCTAATCGAGCTGACTTCATCCAATTCGAACTCAAAATGAGTTGAGTTTAAGTCACATAGTAAATCAAATCGATGTTCACAACCCCAAGTATAGGGTCGTGATATAGTAATAACTTAGTGAGATCGAGGTCGAATCCACAAGGACTAAACTTGTACGTATTCTAAAAATAACTAAAAGTAGAATTAGAATAAGATCTAAGTCTAAAATCTGAATAAAAAAGAGTATAATGTTTGACCCTTTAAAATAAAGGGTGGACATCTCTCTCGCAACAATTTCCTTTAGTGCGTAGATCTAGGCTCAATATGAGACTTAATAGCCAATGGTTATAATGGATATTACATAAACATCGCAGTGGGCCCCTAAAAAATCAAGAGTCACGCCCCATACAAATATATATATATGGAAAAGGTTCTATGTGGTCGAGCTCATGAGAACTTCTTAAGAGATTGAGCTGTGTGGGCCCCACCATGATGCGTGTCAAACAACAATACTGGGCATTTGATGGATCCCCTTTAAATTATGGGATATCCCAACAATAAGTCGTATACGGAATTCAGGTGGGCCATACCATCTCAAATCATGTGAAGACATGCCTAAAACATATAAAAGCACTTGGCGGGGCCCACCTGAAATTTGGATGCGTCTCAAACTTGGTTTGACCCCTCATCCAAGTGAGACACACATACATAATGAATGGGCTGGATTTGTGAACCACATCTCAGTGGGCCCAACAAATTATTATTAATGTTTTAATGGAAGGGTAACCCCTCTAAACTTTTGTATGTGGTGTGGCCAACACAAGTCACGGATTGACTTGAATTTTAATCTCGAGGTCCACCATGGAATGGTGCATCTGACTAATGGGGTAGATGTTCAACACGCATCATGGTAAGGCCCACACAACTCGACCTCATGGGAAGTTCCTGTGAGCTTGACTGCAAAGAACTCATATATATATATATATATATAAACTCACTTTACAATTGGAGAAGTATAGGGGATTGAATTTTTGGTGAGGGCCCACCACGATGTGTATGCAAAATCCATTCTGACAATTAGATGCAAAATTATTTAGGCCCAAATAAAAAAAATAAATAAATTAACACGAGATTCTTGTGAGCTACAACAAAGAAAATATTTGGAAGAGAGACATTCATACTTGAAACATATAAGACCCACCATGATAATTATATAAAATGGACACATTATTTTATCTAATAAAATCCCATCATTTTGTCTAATGGAACCCTATCACTTTGTCAAATGAACACGTCACTTTGTTTATTGAAAACCTGTCATTTTATTTGACAAGCCGCCACTTTATCTAGTGAAATCTTGTCACATTGCGGAATAAGATCATCACCTTATCTAGTGGAACCGAGGCACTTTATTCCAAAACACATCGTTTTATCAAGAAAAACCCTATCAATCTGTCTCGCATCACTTTACCTAGTGAAATATCATTACTTTGTCTAATGGAACCACGTTACGTTGACAAATTAGATTATGTATAATATCAATAGCACATGCATATTTAAAGCGTTCATTTAAAACTAGAATAGAGGTATTAATTTCATCGCATGTTCAAATATTTGAATTTAAATCCAATCTATCAATCATTTATAAAGAATCAAAATCAATAAGAGAAATCAACCATATTAAGCAATCAATGAGGTAATGAATGAAGATGAATAAACAAAGATAGCTATCAAGATGTAGGAAAGCTTGAAGGGTGATCCTCACTTTAGAGTTGAATTATCTCTCAATGTTGTTAGAGTTGGATGTTCTTACTTTAAGATCGACATCTCTCCTTCTTCATTTTTCTTCTTTCCTCTTCCAGATTAAAACGATTTAGCCTAAACAATCCAACAACAATGCTGAAAAATTTGGCGCCAAAATGGATGATTGAGTCGACTTTGTAGACTGAAAATTCCTTTCATCTTCTCTCCTCTTCTCTTCTCTCTCTCTCTCTCTCTCTCTCTCTCTCTCTCTCTCTCTCTCTCTCTGTCTTTTCTTTCCTTTTCTTCCAAACTCCTTGGGCCACACTAGAAGGAGTAGTGATGATAATGACACCCATCTTAGGGTTTCAAATCATTATCACCACTACTTCTTCTAGTGTGGCCCATTTGAGCTTTAGATCTACCTATTTTTGGGCTAAAACCCAAAATTGATTTTAAAAAATTGGTGGGTGACATGGATAAAACCCATACATTAAGATGGGCCCAACATAGCCCCTGCCTAGAGGGAATATGGTATATGTGGGGGCAGTATGTAATCTACTTCTCTGCAGAGTTTAGTCATTATACTAGTTAGCAATACAATGTCCATAATTTGGAGCCCCAACCTCTATTTATGTGAGGGTAACCTTTGATGCGGACCCTACATTATATAGGGAAAAATTCAACGTAGGCCTTAAATCATGTGGGGCCACCAACAATATAGACCATTTATTGCCAATAATTTTTTCTTAGTCATTAGACAAAGTGATGGGGTTCATTGGACAAAGTGACGGAGTTATTAGATGAAGTGACAGAGTTGTACTAAACAAAGTGACGAGGTTGCCCAACAAAGTAACATGATTCCACTAAATAAAGTAATAAGGTTAAACAAGACAAAGAAGATAAGGTTCTATTAGACAAAGTTACAGATTGTCTTAAAAAGTGATGGGTTGCCGGATAAAGTGATCCGATTCCACTAAACGAAGCCGGAAGACAGTGATTGGGTTTCACTAGACAAAGTGATGAGGTTATTGGACAAAGTGACGAGGTTGTTGGACGAAGTGATGAGGTTCAGTAGATAAAGTGATTGGGTTGCTGGACAAAGTGATGAGGTTCCACTAGACAAAGAGATTATGTAGTAGGACAAAGTAACAAAGTTCTACTATATCAAGTGACGGGGTTCTACTAGACAGAGAGTGACGAGGTTGCTCGACAAAGTGATGAAATTTTACTAGATAAAGTGAAAGGTGTGCTAGACAAAGTGACAAGGTTCTACACGACAAAGTCACGTGATTATTGGACAAAGTAACGGGGTTCCATTAGACAAAGTGATGATGTTCCACTAGATAAAGTGATAGGGTTGCCAGACAAATTAATAGGGTTTTGCTTGATAAAATGACGAGTTTTCGAATAAAGTTACTTGGTTTCATTAGACAAAGTGACGATGTTATAGTGCAAAGTGACAAGATTTTACTAGATAAAGTAGTGGCTTGTCAAATAAAATGATAGGGTTTCAATAGACAAAGTGACATGTTCATTTGACAAAGTGATAGGTTTCTATTAGACAAAATGATGGGGTTCCATTGGTAAACTAATGTATCCATTTTATATAATCATCATGGTGAGTCTTATAAATTTCAAAGGTGGATGTCTCTCTTCCAATTTTATTTTTTTTTGTGTGGCTCACATGAATCTCGTGTTAACCCAAATTTTTTGGATTCGGGCCTAAATGATTACGTATTTAATTTTCAGAATGGATTTTGCATATATATCATAGTGTGCCCCCACCAAAAATTCAATCCCCCATACTTCTCCAATGGTAAAGAGATACACATACAGATATATATATATATATATATATATATATATATATATATATATATATATATATATATATATATATATATATATATATATATATATATATATATTGTATGGGGCGTGACTCTTGATTTTTCTGGGGCCCACTGCGATGTTTATGTAATATCCACTATAACCATTGACTATTATGTCTCATATTGAGCCTAGAGATACACACTAAAGGAAAAAGTTGGGAAAGAGATGTCCACCCTTTATTTTAAAGGGTCAAACATTATACTTACATCAAAATTCACTTCAACAACTAGATTATTATAAAAAAAAAAAAAAACATTTTATCAAAAATCATACCGATACATGAATCACTTAGACCTAGAAACAATTTGGAAGGCGAGGATTGTTTATACACTATCGACAATCATGTGATCAACTTGAATTATAGATAGAACTGATTTTTTCGACCAGTTGCCTAAAATGGGGTGAGGCACCTTGTGGTTAGAGCTGGGCATCGGATCGAGTCGAATCAGATTGGGCCCAACTCGACCAGATCCGAGTTCTACATGGCCTTACCCTAACTCGGTCAGAACCGGGACCGAGTCTTGGTCCTCTGACCTAATCTGATCCTAACCCATGTGGCCTTAGACCGATCCGAGTCTGACTTGGTCAGGAAAACCGAGTCAGATCGGATTGGCCCAGGTTCGAATCCGATCCAAGAAAAAAAAAAAAGAGGAAAGAGAGAGAGAGAGAGAGAGAGAGAGAGAGAGAGAGAGAGAGAGAGAGAGATTTTCTACTTTGATATGGCATCACTTCTTCTTGTTGAATCAGAGGAAGAGAGAGGGCCATTGCAGCTCTTCTTTTCTTCTTCTTCTTCTTCTCCTTGGATTGGGTGAGAGCATCTACTATTATAGGCACAGATCAATTCCCTACCTCGTTGCTTGAGTTGTAATAGCTTTTTCTTTGTTTTTCCTTTATTTGTATTCTTTGGCTGCAGCCTCTTTTAATAAAGTGATCATCAATTCAAAAATAATAATAATAATTGGGGTCAGCTACATGAATCTTATTCTGCAATTCCACTCTATCAAGGGCCATATTCCATTTCCTTTTATAACTATTCATTTGATAGTCACTAATTGGAGAGTTAGGGACAGGGTCATCCAATTCAGTATCAATAAGATAACCCATGCATAATGGGTTCTGCAAAGTGAACAGTCCAGATTTACATACATTTATTTGTGCCACAAGATAGTGGATGGGTTGCCACGATTTTATAAACAAAAATGGTATGCAGGCTAAATACGCAATTGAAATTAGAATGTAAGATCATCCAATCATCATGAATTTGGAATATGCTCCATCTATATGGGGCCCATTATTTTTATGCATGTGGTGCATGTATGCTTCAATTTCCACAACTTCGTCAATTGAGATTGTCGAACATTCTAGTCCAATGTATATTAACTCATATCAGAATCCAAAATTATAACTGAAAAGAAAAAGAAATTTTAAAAGGAAAGAGGAGAAAACAGAAAAAATTTGTCATGTTTTTATTAGAAAAATAAATTTTAAAAATAGAATATCCAAAGCTTGAGTGGACCCCACAACAGAAGGGACCAAATAATTTCTGGTTAGCATTCTAAACTTCCTAGAATGTCAATCTATACAGTTTACACCTTAAAAATCGATACCTTACATTTAGGGGGCCATACTGTGGATACCCAATGGTTCAGAAATGAAGCCGATCAGATGATCATAGCTGTCAATTTCCTACACTCTCACATATTTGTTCCTGTTTCTTTGAAGTTGGTCATTAGTAGGATAAAGCCACGAGATCAATGTGGTTTTTGATCTATAAGTGCCATTCAATAGAGCCATCTTCTTAAGAAAAAAAATCTAAGTTCACAATATAATAGATGAGAACCATGGAACAAAAATTACAAAATTGGAATGTAATCATTGGCATTCAAAGAGTAATGGAAAAGATTTTATACAATATAAGGTCCCATTTCACTGTTAACTGCTTTGGAGAGGATATTTCATTGAAACTGATAACCATTCAAAGTGTTTGGCATTTGCAGTAGTTCCTTTTCCTAGACAGGCATCATCAGTAAGAGTGTTAAAAGTAGCACTTCTCCACCCAAAAATGTGAACTACAGAGAAATTGTTTGCATTGCACCTGTTTTTTTGCCACTACTGATTTGAGCAGAAAAATATATGTTCGAATACAAGTTTGGCAGACATCCAAACGCACCCTAAAGGTCAGATTGATATATTGACAAATTAGTTACGAAGAGTTAAGGGCCCGTTTGGATAGAGGATTCCGGAAAAATCAAGATTAAGCCCTAGGCCCTCCGCATAGGATTCACAACATTAAAGCGGGAACTTTGCTCCGCATAAATGCAATTAGTGTCTCTCTTCTTCTTCTTTTCTTTTTTATTTTTTTTCTAAGAATTCCTTAATTGTATTTATGCAGAGGAGAAAGCCATTTTAGCACAGGGAATCCTACATAGAAGGCATGGGGCTTGCCAAAATTGAGATCAGACCTAATCCCAATTTTGCAGGATCCCCTGCCCAAACAGGTCCTAAGTAAATGATAAAATCCTATTGAACCGTTAATAACAGTTACCAAACTCTTGATTTAACAAAGTATCAACAGCTTATAAACCTTAAGATTGCTAGTGCAATAAAAGCACTAGCAACAAATTTTAAGATTGGATTTGTGCATGTGAAAATATTATATGAGGGAACCCATTTAGAGCTGGCCATATGGTACAAGAGCACAAAATTCAGCTTATCCAGAATTTCAAGGAACATGAAATCCCTCCATTAAAAAGTTCACATAGACAAAAGCAACACAAGAAGATGAAGAGGTCAACCAATGCAGGAACTAGCTCAAATTCTTAGAAAAAGGACAATATGAAAAAAAAGCATCAAGCTCTAGGAGTTTATCACATGATTAAGTTATACAAGTAATAACGTGTAGACAAATAAGTATTCTTCTAATTATTTAAACCCTTTGACAACACACCACCTTTCAGTTCACGGGTGTATGTAAATCTAATGTATTGCAAGTAGACAGTTTTTAGCCATCAATTTTCTTCATGCACATGAGGCCGATCTGATGAGTAGACTGAGCTGATTTTGCACTAGCACACCTACACAGTAGGGCATACATGATGAATGCTTTAGACCTCGCACACGTATGATGCACTACCAAGTCTTGAGTGGGATTCTAATCCTACTCATGTGACACTTAGCAGAGCTGACATGTTACACACGAACCCATCAGGTTCACCAAAAACAACTAATATGAATAACTTGAGCTTTGCTAAGCACACCCGCGCGGGTAATAAAGCTCATGTACACACCACACCTGACAGCATGGCATGATAGGTACAAGATCCAATCTGTAAAAATTCAAAGCTGAAATTAAAACTAAAAAGACGTACCACCGCACCTTAGCTTTGGAGATTATCATTGCAATATCCTTTTGGTCCCTTGCCTTGTAAAATTGTATTGTTATTAACAAATAGATGAAGGATCAAACAGGATACATGATGAAAGAGAAATACCTTTAACCTATGTTTGGTTGCACTATCGTAGTGAATTGCAATTTGATGTAGAGCAGGTCACAGATAGTTCAATAGGTACTGTTTTCAGGACATTGATGCCAAACTGAAATAGTGGGGCATAGCCAGATACTGGAACTAATTAATGGTCATAGCCATCTTATTTCATTCGTTAAATTTAGACTATTGAACAATTTCTTCTTCTGTAAGCATCCATTTGATAAGAAGCTATAGGATGGTGCTCAGTTTGAAATGCTCCATCCACAACCAGCCCCACGATTTGGATAATCTAAATTTAAGTGCATGAAAAAAATAAAAATAAAACAAAGGGTGTGTGTTCCACTTGCCTGATCAGTCAACAAATGCAAGGAAGTGTTTGCATTTTTGTGACTAATATTAGAACCAAGTCAATCCAAATCAAGGAGAACCTTGCTCAATGCTATAAGAGTTTAAGTTTGACATAAATCATATCCAACATCATGTCCAAAATCAAAAGTAAGAAAAAAAATTTAGTACCAAACACACTTTAAGATAAAATTTAAAAAATAATAAAGAAAGAAAGAAAGAAAGAAAAAGAAAAAGAAAAAGATTAGGTAACATGCACATACTGACATAAACCATGTCCAACATCATGTCCAAAATCAAAAGTAAAAAAATATAACATGAATATACTGACATATAGATTAGGTAAAACTTTCATACATTCAATACCCTCTATATGATGAATGTCTTTGTAGCATGTAACTATATGAACCTTGTCCGTAATAGTAAACCCCTCCTCCACCTCCACCTTCGTCTCCAGATTCATCCTCAGTTCTCTTTTTACAGATTCAACTGCAGGAGAACTCTTAGGCGACTCCGAGCTGCATGTGTCCAACAAATGGTCGTTCACCTTTGCTGAATCGGATGGTGGGGATCTCTTCCCATCGTCCTCATTCACAGATGCAAGAACTTTTTTCAGACGCTTTTTATGATCCGATTTGTATGGGATTTCCAATAGCCTATAAAATGCTGCAAGACCTTTAACAAACTTTGATGGTTTACTTGTGCCTGCTTCAGTATCATGTTGTTTCGGAAGTGGATGTTGTTGTCTGGTACTTCTTGATCTGTATGTCATTTGCATGCTTTCTTTGACGGCCACTTTAAAATCCCGTTCTTCTTGCTCCCTTAAAATTCTCTCTTGTTCTTCTTCTCTACTAATTGTGGTTTTGGAAGACCTAGAACTAGAACTAGAGGCAGTTGCAGTTCCTCTGCTAAACCCTTCTTCATTTATAACAGACCTACTTCTATATATTCTTTGGTTAGTTGTATTGATTGTAGTTGCAGGGTGAGGAGTGTGGGAAGTCTTTGTATTAGAATTGAGAATGACTCTAAATAAATCCCGAACCTCCTGAGAAGTTTTGTTATAAGGTGCAACGTCTCCTCCCCGACAAGCCAAATATAATTTGAGTCAATTTATTTTGTTGACAAACTATTTTCTGTAAAACTTACATTTCAACTTTATTTTTTCATCCTGGGAGTAAGTTTGGATTCCATAATCTTAAATATTCACCTATGCATCATCTTCCGATGACATATCTAGTGTATATCTGGTTAGCTTAGGATAAAAAAAAAAGAAATTAAAGTTATGAATGAACGCAAGTACCTAACAATATAATAAGAGATTTAAACAACATTATCTAATTGAATATTACTAATGAAAAAAGAAAAATATTCATCCACCCATAAAACATAACCATAAAACTTCAATGTAACTGTTTTAACAAAATTACAAATAACATGATATAACAAAATTAGAAAGCATCAAAATCATATTGCAGCTGTAGGCACTGTCTCTTCAATCTTATCACTCTCCTCTTTATTGAACTCCTCATCAATAGAGGTCTTTTTTTCTCACATCGGACACAACCAATCCTGGGTACAAATGAGCACTTCAACCGATTCAGGTGTAAGTGAGCTTCTATACTTGCTTACGACCCTATTTCTCATACTGAATACAGATTCTGAAGCCACGGTTGAAATTAGAATTGATAATATGTCGCGTGCCATTAACGAGAGCACAGGGTACTACAACTTACCAGATCTCAACCTCCACCACTCCAAAACATCAAAATCTTTGCCTTTGTTTAGAACTAAAATATCCTCCTTGAGATACTCTTCAAGTTCTGATCTATGTATCTGTACTTGAGTCCCTTTCAGCTGTATATAGTAAGACATGAAATCATCTATCGTGTGTTCTTGCAATTCATCAATAGCAAAACTAGAACTCACATGAGGAGATTGTTCTTTTGTGGCATACGCATACGAATTGTACAATTCACTAGCTGCACCAGAAATCTTTTCAGCCTCAGCAACACCCATTACACCATACAACCTATTACATATGAAGCCAACCATAAACATCTTGTACCGGGGATCAAGAATGGCTGCAACACCCATTAACAGATTACACTCAGACCAATACTTATAAAACTTTACCTATATACTCATGGTCATGAATTATAAAAAGTCTTGTTCAATACTGCTTTTACGCAAGGCATCTTTTACCTTCCAAAGTTTAGGCAAAAATATATTTACTGTTGAATACTTGCAGCCCAAAAATTTCTTCGTGCAGTTGTAAAAAATAGAAAGAAACTTACAAACTGATTCAACTCTTGATCAATCATCTTCAAAAGGCAACCAAATATACGCACTATCATGCTCCGCATAGTGAGAGAAGGCAGGTCTCAAATCTATCGCTAAATTCAACATTTCAAAAGTTGAATTCCAACATGTCGTGACATCTAACTTCATCATTCTCTGAGTTGATAAATTTAACCGCTTCACAATCTCATTTCATGCATGTAATCGTGAAGATGACCCCCGTATGTACTTCACATTCTCTCTTATATTTTCAATCGTGGGATCGATTGTTTTAAGGCCTTCTTGTACAATCAAGTTTAGGATGTGGGCACAACACCTAATATGAAATATCTTTCCATCAAAATATAAGTTACCGGTAGCCTTAAACTGGTTGCACAAATTCATTATCATGCTATCAATTGTGGATGTATTGTCTAGTGTAATTGTCGAGATCTTCTTCTCAATTCTCCACTCCATTAGATATCTGTGTATGGAGTTTGAAATTATCAAACTACTATGAGGAGGCGCAAGATAACGGAAGTTTATTATTCTCTTGTAAAGCCTCCATTCGGCATCAATGTAGTGAGTAGTGAGGGACATATACTCCTTTCATTGATTAGATATCGTCCACAAATTTGATGCTAGGCTAATTCAAAAAATCATGGCCAACTCTCCTTTCAACTTGACCTTCTCGCCTCCATACATCTTCATACACACCCTCTTGATTGTTGTACGAGAGACCTTCTTGTATTTGGGGTTAAGGCATTTGGCTAGTCCAACAAAAGCAGGACTTTCTACCATCTGAAATAATTAACTTGGTCATCCACTCATTCACCAACTCTTTGTCATACTTGTAGATGGACACTGACGGACCACCTGCAGATTGCGAAAATGATAGTGTTTGTTGCCTTAGCCCACTTCTCAATTTTTTAACACACTTTGCTAGATGTTTCTTCAATGTTATGGTCGAACCATCTGCTTGCTTAGCATACTGACTCTTGTAGTGCTTGCATTGTTTCTTCACTTGGCCGTTCTTCAGGGTTACTTCTTCAAAATCTTTCCACATTGCCGACCTCTTTTTCGTATTTCCCGCAACATGTGACTGTGTGGTACTAGTATCAACCATGTCGACGAGCACCTCTCTATGTTCAACACATAATCCTTCATCTTCAAGTATCACCGGTGATGTAATTGATCGACCATCAGGGGCCGGGGACAAGGTATTGGAAAGACCCTCGCTTTCCATATGATAGTTGAAATATACTAAATCATATTAGCATTAGCAATCTAATGCTAACAGAGTTATACTAAATCCTAAATTAGTTATCCATCCAAGGTTGGATAGATTTTAATACTTTCATATTCTCATTTAAACGTCCACGTCGAAAATCCGACAGCGTCTCCCCATACCTCTCTAGATAAGTTGATCTTACGTTACATTTTGATGCAAAATATCTAAAGTAATGTAAATATATTTGGCATTGGATACGAAATGAAAGAAACATATCCAGAGAGAAACGGAAAAATATACCGCGAATCAGGCATGAACATTTAAATAGGTTATATGAAAGCATACTATCCATCTAACCTTGAACTGTCCAAAAAGGGACAATTTGAATGATTTCTATGCCAACAAAAATACACTATATCTATGTATGGTCACATACAAATCCTTAAACGGGTAAGTAATTATCTAACTTACAAGTAACAATTAAATTCTAAATTAGTTACCCATCCAAGGTTGGATAGATTGTAATACTTTCATATTCTCATTTAAACGCCCACACCAAAAATTCGGCATCATCTCCTCATGCCTCTCCAGATAAGTTAATCTTACGTTACATTCCGATATCAAATATTTAAAGCAATATAAAGATATTTGGTATTGGATACGAAACAAAAGAAACATATCCAAAGAGAAACGGAGAGATGGACCGCGGATTAGGTATGAACATTTAAATAGGTTATATGAAAGCATACCATCCATCTAACCTTGAACTGTCCAAAAAAGGACAATTTGAGCAATTTCTATGCCACCAAAAACATACTATATCTATGTATGGCCACATATAAATCCTCAAATGGGTAACTAATTATCTAACTTACAACTAACAATCACAAGTCACAACTATAAACTAACAAGTATAATAATAATTTAAGAAGAAAAAATGTAATACATATTAAGCTAACTATATCATCCATGTCATCTATCCACCATGATACATGTGTTTCATCCATCCCATCTATCCATTTTTTTTTCATATTATTTTATAGTACTAACCCAAAAATAAAGTAGATTCAAATCTCAAGTGGACCACATCAGAAAAAACAATGTTAATTGAACACCCACCATTAGGAACTTCCTGAGGGTGAGGGCTGGAAAAGTTTTGGGATGGAGATGATATTTATTTTTTTCCCCTTCATCCATGTTTGTATGACCTAATCAATAGGTTGGATTTCAAATAAACATTATAGTGGGCCTTATGGTGTGGACCACTTGAGATTTAGATTCGCCTCATTTTTTTATATCAAGCCCTAAAATGTTAGGGAAAAATGGATGAACCACCACTATTTGTTGTGGTGTGGTCCACCCGAGATTTGAACATGCCTCATTTTAGGGGAGCTCAACACGGTAACTGCATGTGAAACTCAATATAACTAACAGAAATTTGCAAGATAATCAACTAAGCATCTTTACATATACGACTTGCATATTCATCAAAAGCAGAAGAAAATTGAATGTATATAACGAGAGAGAAATTAAAATTTTCATACAACTAAACTCTGTAATTGAATATGCATAACTACAACACATCAAAAAACAAATGATGTATTTCCTGTTTATGGAAAGTTGCCCTCAAAACCGTTAGTGTTGAGGGCTGATCGGAGCAAATGGATAAGATCACCAAACCTGGGATGCGTATCGATACAATACATGTCCTAGTGAAGAACATATAATTCCTCACAAAGATTATAAATGTTGAGTCAACAATATTTTACTTATTTGTACTGGATGTTGCTTTATGCTGTGATACAAAGAGAATCTATTGGGTTTAAAGCCTTAGTAGAGGTTCAGTTTGCTAAGGGTCCCAATTCAATACATGTGGAGCTGATGGTTTTGTATCCATGCCATTGATATGATGGGCAATGCCGTGGATAAGAGATGCCTAAAGATCTCCAAGAAAGAAAGATGTTTCAATGGCCATTGCTTTATAACTTATATTGTGATAAAAATGGATATGTTTTATTTATAGTCTAAGGTTTGATACTGTTTTTGAGTCAGTCAAATCATCCTCAGTTCTTCTTCGAACGACAAAACGAAAGGCTGAATCGAGCACAAGCTATTTTGTATGAATGCTTAAAAAGTTCAGCAAAAGTCGACAACATGTAGATTTGGTCTTCCTCTCCAGGATGGCTTTTCTACTAGCTATTATAGAATATAAGCGTATCCCATTATAAATTGTGTTGGACCAAATTTCATTTGTGGGTCCATATCCACAATATAAGGTCCTTCGTGTTCAACCGACATTTATAAAAAATCAAACTGATCCAGAACATAGGTGGGCCACACACCATAGAGAACAGTTGTGATGGGGACACCCATTTCTAAGTACTTTCAGATTTTGTATAGGCACCTGTGTTTTGTACATGTCATCCAATCCATTCATAAGATGAGCCCCATAAGGATGGATGTTGTCATGAAACTTTAGGTCATTCCAAACTAAGGTGGGCACACAATGTGATTTTATTGGTTTTAGGCAGGGGTTTACAGGGTGTGACCTACCTGAGTTTTGGTTTGAGTTGAGTTTTCAGTGCCATAAACGTGATGGGGGCAGATATGATGGATGTCATGGATGTCAAGAAAAGATCATGGGCCCACCATCCATCCATTTTTTTTAAAAAAAAAAAATCAAGTTAGGATATGAGCCCAAACATGAGACAGATCCAAAACTCAAGTGGGCTACATGACTGGAAAAGCGAGGATTAAATGTTCACTATTGAAAAATTCCTGGGGCTACAAGTTTTGAGTCGAGCTAATAGTTTTGTATTTTTCAGTTCATCCCTATAAGGAGGACCTCATGAACGGTATGAATGGCATATAACCCCCTTAAGGTTTCAACGGTAGGCTTTTTCCCTGTATACTTTTTTCCGTGATAACCTATTTGAGTTTTGGATATGCCTCCTTTTTTGGAGCATGTTCCAACATGATTCGGGGAATAGGATGGACGGAGTGGATTTCTCACTAATATAAGTGTGGGCCGGACTTGGACTGGATTAACAGGGCTCGGAAAGAAAAATCGGAAATAATGATAGTGATGAGGAATGATGAAAATCCATAGATTACAAACAAAATGCAATCCAGGCACCCAAAAAAAAAAGAAGCAGAGATCTGCATACATGCAATCATGCAGGATCCGTTTTTATAGGCTGCAAAATCAGGCCAACCCATTGTTCCACCCAAAAAAAAATGTTGATAGAAATCTGTGAATCGAAATTCTGACTACAACGTGATTATTATGGATCAAAGACTATGCTGATCGACTCAACTCAGTCAGATCACATGCATCAGATTCACTCCACAGTCAGGGATTCATTATAATAAGAAGAAATAAGAAGAGGATTTATAAGAACTAAGAAGAAACTATCAAAGATTCAAAATAGAATCCTCACCAAAACCGGATTCAAACACGAAGAAGGAGAGGAGACAGGAGGCTAGCGTCGAGTGACGGGCAGGTAGCAGAATGGCCGAACGGGTGTTGACTGTTGAAGAAGAAGAGGAGAATGGAGAGGAAAAAGATCGTTCGTCGCCGTCGAGCAGGAAGCAGAACGTTGGGCAACGCTCGTCCATCTTTCGGGTAGGGTTAGGGTAAGAAAAGAGGGAAAGGGAGGGTCAGGTAAGAAAACAGAGAGTAAGAAATGTTAGGGTAAAAGTAAAAAAAATCTTTTATACTACCCGCTTGTGCCGTTCGGGTCGGGTCTGTACGGGTCGGGTCGGTTCCATTAGGTTCGGGTATACGAGTCGGGTCGGTCCAGATATAGGTCTATCCAGACCCGAACAAAAAAAAAATTGGATCTGGAAAATCAAACCCGATCAGGCCTCATCTTGGCCATCGGTTCTGTTTGGAACGGGTCGGATCGGAGCAGATCGGGTCGGATTCGCCGGATCGGGTCCATTTTGCCCACCTCTACTTGTGGTCCAGGTTGATTTTTCATAAAACATCATAGTATGGCCTACTTGAGCCACTGACTATTTGCTCATACAAGTGGCTTTGACAAAGGGGACAATGGTAGCATATACCACCAACTGTAGTACTATGTATTATTGGAAAAGCTCTTTTTTTTTACACATGCACACACACCCCACACACTCACGTCGTAGTGGGATTTCACCACTTATGGATGCTCGAACCCTTGACTGGGTGTTGAAACTCCGGAGAGTCTACCACCCGAGCAAGAGTTAGGATGCTAGAAAAGCTCTATTAGCTGCACCAAGATGTACGTATTTTATCAACACCGTTCATCCATTTTTACAGATCATTGTAGTTCATGAGCACAAAATTAAGGAAGATCCAAATCTCAGGTAGACCACACCACAAGAAACAATGGATGACTAGAAGATTAAAAACTTATTGGGGGCTACAAAGTTTTTAGGTCAAGCTGATATTTGTATTTTCTCTTCATACATGTCTTTGTGACGTTATCAGTTGGTTGGATGGAAAATAAACTTACATTGGGCTTTACAAAGTTTATAGTGGTATGCGTTCAATCACTACTTTTCCTATGGTGTGGTCCACTTGAGATATCGATCTATCTATTTTTAGACTTGTGCCCTGATGTAAGTGAGAAAAATAGATAAACAGTGTAGATAAAAAAAAACAATCATCATGGTTAGAGGTGGGCATCAAGTTGATTCAAACCGAGTCAGGGCTTACTCGACTCGATTCGGTTTTGAAGTAGGCTTGACCTAAACTCAACCTGTGTAATAGGCCGAGATTTCACAGCCAGAGTTCATACTTGTGATTGAGAAAACCGGGTGTTAATAATATATAAACTTCGATGCATTTGAAAATCGCACATTATTATTTTATTTTATTTCCATTTGGATCACTTTCTTTAAATTGGTTACTACTCACAAATAATTTAAACACAACCTCATATAATCCTAAACATGTATAAAAGTGATCAATTTTCATATGCTTGATTCAAAATTGAAAATTTTCTATCGCTTGATATCATTTAAAATGATAGCACTTTTATGACTAGCACGACCAATTCCAATCTTCAGGTATTAAACTAAGGATTGCAATGTAATCTTTCCCTCAACAAATCATTAGTTTGAAGAGATCCAATCTAGCTTGCTTTAAAAAATAATAATAAAAAAAAATACTAAGGAGTTGTATTAATGTGAACTTGAGATATACACCCATTCAGACGAGCCACAACAAAATAGGATTCAGGCTGCGCCTATCATTTAGTATATGGACAAGCTATTCAAAGGAGACAAAATACTAGAAGGAAGCATGAAGAAAGCTGTCGTGGAGCGAGGACAGTGGACAGATAAACACCACTGCGGGCTATCGTAGCAGTCCAAAAGGGGACACAGAGGCTGATAGAGACTCAGAAACTAGGGAGGTGAGGCTAGAATCATGGGCCGAGAAGTTAGCTTATCCCTGTCTTGTGTTGGTTGAGCTAAACCTGCCCCATGCCGGCTTTATCTAGGACTAAAGTGCCTCTTATATGCCTTAGAAGGTCTGCAGAATTGAGGAAAACTCTATTAGGGGCGCCACTGCTAGCAATTTTTGGCAAGGCCATCCGACTCAGAATTGTCTTCCCTGAAGGTGTGGCTGAAGCTGAGGTTGAGGGACTGATTGAGCTGGTGGATCAAATTGAGAATATACCAAAGCTTCCAACCATTGGAGGATGAGTGATTGGAGATAGCTTCAAAGGGCACACGGGAGTCAGTTTCAACAATAATTGATGTGAGCCCCAAGTCTTTGCATAATGTAAGGCCATTAATCATCGCATGGGCTTCAGCTTACATGTTCGAGATCTGATCGTAAGAATGATGAAAATGAAAGATAAGATTACTGGTGTGATCTCAACAAACACCTTCACCACAACTAGGATCGGGATTAGCCCTCGCGGAGCCATCAACATTCAATTTCTTCCAGTTCACGGTTTGTCTCAACTAGCGAATGACTGAAACCCTTCTAGCTGTGGAGTGAGAGTGAGGCGTGGTCCTGGAGACTCCTTGCATAAGTAGCTTGGGCCATACCGCAATGTCAGCATTTGTGTAACGCCCTGAAAATCGGGGGTCGAGTAGAAACCCGACTCCCGAGTTCCAACACATCACCTATGCAACATATTGAATGATGATTGTATGTTGTCTGTATTAGTACATAAAACATGAATGGGATCAAGCCAAATCAGCAAAACATAATCCAGGGACAGTTAAAATATGTAAGCGGAACACTGAAATAAATATGTATAACTTTATAAACCAGTATAGTCCCCAAAGTATGTATGCATTTTCAGGTTAATAATTACAAGTATTGTTTCAAAATACGACTTGTCAAACAAAATTTGATAGTCCACTACAAGTATAAGCCCTGAAGCCCCGTCAATCAGGACACGGATCACATAAACCCGCTTGAATACTGCATATAGGAGAACGCCTCCTCATCATCCTCAAAATCTGGCACTGCCTCGCAAGTATCGTCATCACCTGCAGTTAAGATAGAGTCTGGTTAGTGTTTAAAACACAGTCCCAGAACATGGGAGTGAGTGATCAACTCAGTGGAGCTATACAGCAAAGATTAACATCTTATCAATTTAATCAAGCAGTAATGATAAAGCAGTACAATCAAGCATCCCTAAGTACTCTAATTAATGTAAGAATGATATGTAGCAATGATGCATGCCCTCGCTTGCACTCCCTCAGCATCTTCATCTTACGGCGCGCATGACAACTACCCGAAAGTGCTCTTTCTCACCAAAGCACATGCAATGCAGTGCATGCTCGTGTTAGTCAATACTTAATTAGATTTATTCACACAGCAGGATTGAGAAGCTAAGGTACCTTCCTTATATTAATTTTTAAATAATGATCCATTCTAAGGTTGTCAGTCCTAGTAAATCTCATACAATGTTATGGTTCTAGGTCACTACAAGGGGCTCGTCACCTCAATGTAAGCCTAGCTTATACTCTAGTTGCTGCAGATAAACACATCACCTTAGCGCAGACTCAGAGTACACTCGAGGTCACTGTTAATAGCTCATCACCAAGTCGTAGGCCGACAGCTCGAATACGGTGTCCTATACCACCGTATTCGGATCACGAGTCTAAGTTGCTCACTGGTCACTACGAGGAGGCTAGTCACCCCAGTGTAAGTCGACAGCTCAACCACGGTGTCCCATACCACCATGTCCGACTCATGAGTCATAACGGATCGAGGTACCAAGGTTAAACGGGTTTCACTAGTGAGTTTAGTACCTTAGATTCAAGCAATAGTGTCCATACATGGTGAACATATACTGGGTCAACTGGATTAGTTGACGAGCTCGACTAGCATGAGCGCACGTTGAGCTGATCGACATGAAGTGCATAAACACTCCATGTGGCCTAACCACTATTGACATCCCAAGCATGGCTCGGATTCGTTGAACACGTCCTACTTGGTGAAAATAACCTCAACCACCAAATCAGGGCCTGTTACCGATTGCCTGGACTATAATATAGTCCCATCCACGTGCAATTACAACCAGTAAGCATATGAGATGATCAAAGAAGTAATGAATCAATAAGTCAAATCCTACAACCATTTGAGCGTACTATGGAATATAACTTAAACATGAATATACAGTATATAGAGGAAATTATACACACAGTTAAACATGAATAAACAGACACTATCATATACAGGACATGGAGAAAATCATACACATAGTTAAGGTTGTTGGGAATCATGTCCCAACTCCCTTATAAATTACCATTTACTAACTACTTACTCGTTCAGACATTTTTACAAACACTTAGACTACACATTCCAACATACATGACGTAAGTTGGTGATATTATGTACTGGGGTAATTCCTTTCGCCAAGGAGTTGTCGCCAATGCAACAAGTATATATGCACGACAGATAATCATGTCAACCACGAATCCAAAATCCATACGTATTCAATTATTTCAACAAATATATAGAATACACTATACTTGACATAGCTCATACGTATTCGAAAACCACGTCAGTAATAAATCATTAATCGACATTGAAAGCCTTGAAAACCATAACTTAAACATATATAGTTCGCACCTTACGTCGGTAAACGCATAATGGATTCGTTTTAGACATTTAGTCCTTGTCAACGACGGATTGACAACCTATAGCATGAGTTAGGTTAGCTATTTCATCACTTACGCTATATGAAGCCCTAAAACAGATTAGGATTAGGTTTTATTATCCAAATATGGAATCGGGATCGCCTATATAGCAATATGAATGGACGGATTTGACACGTAGAGTAGCAGGAAAGAATCCCAGGAATACTCCAACTCTCTCTCACACTTTCTCTCTCTTTCCTTCTCTTTCTTCTCTTCTCTCTCCTAGGGTTTTATCAAAATCGTATGGCAAGAGAGAAAGAGGGTTTAAGGCCCTTACATAGACCCAGAACTGATGGGAATGGCCCCAAGGCCAAGGCATACTTAGGTTATAGCCAAATCGGGTCTGTTCCAATCCAACAGAGCATTTCTGGAGGCCCCTTTGTTGAATACGGTCTAACTTAAGCTCCCTTATATTGGATCTAGGTCAAGCTAAATTTTCAGTCCGATTGGATTTACAGATCACCCGTGGCGAACCCGTTTCAGTTCGACAGTCACTGGCAATCGATCAGGGCCACAAGTGCACTGACATGTGTGGGATATTTTTTCTGATCCGAGAGTGTAATTATGTTGAATTCTGACGGTCTGAACCCTTATATTTGGCTCATAAGCGACATGACTCAGATTACTTAAATTCAGATTTTATTTCAAAAGATAGTCACGTTTCTCACACACTTTGCTCCAGGCACAAGTTAAGCATTTCTACACACAATTAGGACTTGATTTTCGAGATGGTTGTCAAGTCCAACTAGGTGGTCCTAATCGTATAGTTCCGTCGCTATCGGACTTTCGACGTGCGGTCCAAGTCCGATACAGAGTTTCATTGTGCTCCCGAGAGCAATCGGGTTTAGAGATGGATCCTAGATTTCACAGTAATGTAGAGTTAATAATTCTACTAGTTTTGGATCTTACAGATCGTATTTAAAGTGATTGGTGCTAATTTTTCAAGTAATCTAGTTTAGCGCTAGTTAATACTCGTTTAATTTCTAAAGGATTCGGTCCTATATGATTTCTACCTGAGGTGGTACTTGGGTCTTTGTACGGATTTTTTTCTAAGACGTTATAATTTGGGAGTTGGAAACCAGCCTCGAGAAGCCATTGAGTAACTCAGTTGATAATATCAATTGCTAAGAGTGGGCGGTTTTCAAACTTGGCATCATTCCTCCCTGGCCAGATTTCTCAGACGATGAAAGGGGGGGTGAGGTCACAAATGATGCACCGAAAGGAGGTGGAAGAGGCAGTTGTACTCCATTGAGTGATGCAGTCTTGGATGGATTGAGAATGAATAATAGGGATTTAGTATAAGTTGGTGAAGTGGATCCAGATGAGAATTGCGGCCTTACTGTGGCAGAATAGGTGGTTGAGGTCTTCAACGTGGTGGTTGGAGAGGGACGAAACTTAGCTAAGGTTGTTGAAGGTGAGAAGATCTCGTTGGTTGAAGAGGAGGCCTGGAGGCAGCGAGTTGGGGTTGTGGGGGTGGCTGGGTAAGGGGTGAAGATGGACGCTGGGCTGGGTTCTTTAGAATGACGAAGTGGGGGAGATGAGAGGCTAGGGACGAGGCTGTTGGTTGCTAGTAACTGAGGGGAGGGCCTAATGCATGGGAGAGATGGATTGGTCAGGTTGGGGAGGTTGAGAAAGAGATTTGGACATCATGGGTATGTCTAGAGGAGGTAGGGAGTGGGAAGAAGCAGAGGATATGGCTGGAGGGGGTGGGGCGCGGTCGCAAGATGAACCGCAATAGATACAATAGGATGCCAGGTTAATCTCAATGCGTTGAATGGCCACATTGATAGGGATTACATTGTGCATGATTTTCCAAAAAAAAAAAAAAAAAAAGATCTTGGGATGGATGCATTTGTTCCAAGCCCAAATGGACCAGCGCTGCTTGGGCCTTGCCCGTAGCGAATTCCAAGAAAATTTTGTAGAGAATTTTCCATTAGGGGAAAGGTTCTAGGAAAGCTTGTCCCTTCTATTGGAGATAAAGATGCTGCTGTTGTGGATGGATCAAATAGTCTGCTGAGAAAGAAAGTTTTCTACTTGGGACAGGTTCCAAGTGCCAGATGATACCTAGAAATCTGATAGAAGAGTTGTTCTGCCATGGGGCTGTGATAGTGGAGATGTCGTGCTAATGAGGAAGCCCTAACTAGTCCAGTTGTGAAGCCAAAATTGGATGTTCCCTGTACTAACCAGCCATCTAGAGTTGAGGATGGTGAAGGGGAGAGATGCTTTGATGTCCTTCCAAGTGTTAGAGCCAAAATTATTTGTGGGGCTAGGAGAAATCAGATATTTCTTAAGGTATTTGCCAGCAAGAAAGTTGGCACACTGAGATTTCCCTTCGATCAGCCACCAGGCCATCTTACAGTGGAAACCTTGCATGGTCTCATAGATCCGTCGTATCCCTAGACCACCTTCAGCTTTGGGGTAGCATATGTCGGGCCAACTAACCTAGTGATGTCTCTTGGTTCCCTTTGTTGACCCCCAAAAGAAGGATGTGAAGGTTTTCTCTATGTGTTTCGAAGCTTTCTTTGGGATATTGATCGCTGAGAGGATGTACACAGGCATGCTTGTGAGAACGTGATTGATGAGAACTAGCTTGGCCGCCTAGTTCAATAGTTTGCCCTTCTGACCGGAAGCACTGAGATCGTTCTTGTGAAGCATGGGGAGGAGATGTTGGTACCGGATTCTCCTTTTGAGGAGAGGAACTCCGAGGTATGTGATGGAGAGAGTTGATTGTTGGAATCCAGTGATGCGAGAAATATGCCTTGCTTTCATCATGGTTGCCTTCTTGGGAAGAATGAAATAGCTCTTAGATGGGTTCATCTGTTGCCATGAAGCCTCCTCATAGGAATGGATGAAAGATAGTAAGGATCGGATCGAGGAGCTCCTGCCGTTCAGGAAAATAATTGTATCATCAGCAAATAGAAGATGGGAGTTTATAAGGAAGGCATGTCCGCTTGATGAAAAGATCTTTGAGTCCTCAACTAAGGACCTCAGCCGCAATTATGAAAATGGCAGGAGATAAGGGATCTCCTTAACGAAGGCCCCTGGATGATTGGAAGAAGCCAAACGATTCCCCATTGATTAAGATGGAAAACCAGCTCCCTTCCCTGCATTGTTTGGCTAGTTGGATCCAATCTAGGTGAAACTCGAACTTGAGAAGCACAACCTCAATGAAGGGCCATTCCATTATG
The DNA here is from genome assembly GCA_037074715.1 of Magnolia kwangsiensis. Lineage (NCBI taxonomy): Eukaryota > Viridiplantae > Streptophyta > Magnoliopsida > Magnoliales > Magnoliaceae > Magnolia > Magnolia kwangsiensis. The sequence continues at coordinate 109,404,307 of CM073581.1, forward strand.
TCATAGGCCTTTTCTATATCGAGTTTGAAGATGATGTTCCCTCCATGGGTTTTCCTGTCGATGTCATTGGCCATTTCAGAAACAATGGAGATGCTCTCAACAATGGACCTGATCTTGACAAAGGCGCTTTGCTCATCGGAAATAATCAAAGGAAGGATCTTAGCTAGCCTGGTAGCTAGGAGTTTGGAGAGGATCTTTTGTGTACAATTACACAAGCTGATTGGATGGTAGTTGGTAAAGGATGAAGCGATTTTCTTCTTGGGAATGAGAAATATGGAAGTGCAGCGGAACGCTCTCGAAGTTGGGCACCTCTTCAAAAAATCAATAGCAGCTTGAAGGATGTCATCTTGGATAATGTCCCAGCAGGAGGTGAAAAAACCTCCCAAAAAACCATCCGAACCCTGCGTACTGAATGGATGGCAAAGACAGCTTTCTTGACCTCATCCAATGAGGGGGGACGCAAAAGATGAGCATTCATGGAGCACTACAAGAAAGAGGGTTTTTAGCGACTAAACTATTTTTTGTCGCTAACTTTTAGCGATGAAAGAAATTTTCGTTGCTAAAAGTTTACCTTTAGAGACAAAATTGTAAATTCGTAGCTAAAAGTCACTTTTACTGACAAAAAATTTTGTCAGTAAAGGTTGCTTTCAATTTTTCAAACAAATTCGAAAAGTTACTTTTAGCTACGAAAATTTTTATAGCTAAAAAACGTAGATGAGACTTTTAGCTACTAAAACTTTTGTCGCTAAAGGCTGGTTTACTTTTAGCTATGCAAAATTTTCGTAGCTAAAAAACATGGATGTGACTTTAAGCTATGAAAAGTTTTGTCTCTATAGGTTGTAAACAATTTTTGAAAAAAATCGAAAGGTACTTTTAGCTACGAAAATTTTCGTAGCTAAAAAACGTGGGCAAGACTTTTAACTAAGAAAAGTTTCGTTGCTGAAGGTTGGTTTACTTTTACTTACGAAAATATTTGTAGCTAAAAAACATAGATAAGACTTTTAGCTACGAAACTTTTCGTAGCTAAAAAACGTGGACGAGACTTTTAGCTAAGAAAAGTTTCATTGCTAAAGGCTGGTTTACTTTTACTTACGAAAATATTTGTAGCTAAAAAACATAGATAAGACTTTTAGCTACAAAAGGTTTCATCACTAAAGGCTATAAACAATTTTTGAAAAAAATTGAAAGGTTTACTTTTAGCTACGAAAATATTCGTAGCTAAAAAACGTGGATGAGACTTTTAGCTATGAAAATTTTTGTCGCTAAAGGCCGTAAACAATTTTTAAAAAAAATCGAAAGGTTTACTTTTAGCCACAAAAATTTTCATAGCTAAAAAGCATGGATGAGACTTTTAGCTATGAAAATTTTCGTCACTAAAGGCTTTAAACAATTTTTTAAAAAAATCGAAAGGTTTACTTTTAGGTACGAAAATTTTCATAGCTAAAAAACGTGGATGAGACTTTTAGCTACGAAAAGTTTCGTCGCTAAAAGCTATAAACAATCTTTGAAAAAAAATCAAAAGGTTTACTTTTAGCTTAAAAAATTTTCATAGTTAAAAAACATGGATAAGACTTTTAGCTATGAAAAGTTTTGTTGTTAAAGGTTATAAACAATTTTTGAAAAAAATTGGAAGGTTTACTTTTAACTGCAAAAACTTTCGTAGCTAAAAAATGTGGATGAGACTTTTAGCTATGAAAATTTTCATCACTAAAGGCTGTAAACAATTTTTCAAAAAACTCGAAGGGTTTACTTTTAGCTACGAAAATTTTCGTAGCTAAAAAATGTGGAAATTTTTCATAGCTAAAAATGTGGATGAGTCTTTTAACTACGAAAAGTTTCATCGCTAAAGGCTATAAACAATATGAGTGGAAATTTTTTTAATATATATATAATTAAAAGGTAATATTTAAATGAGTTGTAATATTACATGAAAAAGAATATTGAGAAGTTTAGAAATTTTAACAATGTTTGAGAAAAATTTTGAGAACAAAATGATGCTTTTGAAGAAAAAAATCGGCAATTTAAAATTTTTGAGAAAAAAATTAAAATATGAGAAAAATTTTAAGATTTTGAAAATAAAAATTCAGAATTTGTATTTTAAATATTTTTTGAAATATTTTTTAATAAAAATGATATTTTGTTAAAAGAGAAAATATATATTTTGAAAAAAAAATGTTATTTTTAAAAGGAAATTGAAATTTATCTGTGAAATATAAAATTACTAAATTATTATGCACATCCACTAATTGAACCTTTAGCTGTTTTTGGACAATCTAATCAGTCTAGATTGAAGAGTAAATAACTTCAAATGTTTAAATCAAAATTCACTCAAATTGTTGATCAATTTTATTTGCCCAATATCTTTCTCATATGTAGCATGATCGGGGCGAGTAACTAGTCAAATTGAGGGTAATGGTCAGTAAAATAGAGTGAATGGACCAAACATGTAAAATGGGTCAAATATTCTGGTCAAAATTATGACCCAACTTATTAACCTCATGAGAACTTAAGAATTGATGTTAGTAAGTTTTGTGGGCCTCATCATGATGTGTGTCGAACAACAACACCGTGGATTTGATGTGTACCTTTTAGGTTATGAGATATCTCAAAAATCATCAGTAAACGAAACTCAAGTGGGCCATACCATCTAAAAGTAATTGAAGACATCCTAAAAAAATATAAAAGCAGTTGGTGGGGCCCACATGAGTTTGGATGCGGTTGAAACTTGGTCTAACCCCTCAACCAAGTGGGACACACATAATGAGTGGGTTGGATATGTGAATCACATTTAGTCTCGCCCAATATATGATTATGTATGTTTTAAGGAAACCCCTCTCCATTATATTATGTGGTGTGGCCCACATTTAAGTTGATGTTTGTGTTTTCTTTTCATTCATATTTTTTAATATTATGAACATGTTGGATGACAAATAAACATTACTGTGGGCCCAAGGAAGGTATCAACAATGGAAATCATTATTCCACACTGTTTTGTGTAGCATGGTCCACTTGAGTTTTGGATTTACCGAAAATTTGGGATAAACCCACACCGTTCATACATTTTTATAGAATTATCCCAAAAATGATATTACAAATCATTTAAATATTAGCTTTTAATTTTTTATATATATATATATATATATATATATATATATATATATATATATATATATATATATATATATATATATATATATATATATATATAAACTTAGATAGATTTCCTAAACCTTAACCTATAACCTAACCTAAACCTAAACCTATAACCTGAATCTGATTTCCTAAACCTAAACCTTAATGTATTCTCAAATCTCTAAACCTAAACCTACACCTAATCCTAATCTCAACTCCCTAACTTAAACCTAAATCTAAACTTGAAAACCCAAACCTAAACCGGATCCCGAACCCGAACTCGATTTCCTAAACCCAAACTTATAACCTTAACCTTAACCTAAACCTATTCTCAAATCTCATAACCTATAACCTAAACCTAAATCTAAAACTAAAACTTAACCTATAACCTAAACCTAAATCTAAAACTAAAACTTAACCTATAACCTAAACCTTAACATATAACCTTAACTTATAACCTAAAATCAATTTCCTAAACCTTAACCTATAACTTAACCTTAACCTAAACTTATAACCCGAACCCGATTTCCTAAACCTAAACCTTAACGTATTGTCAAATCCCTAAATCTAAACATACACCTAATCCTAATCTCAACTCCCTAACCTAAACCTAAACATAAACTTGAAAACCCAAACCTAAACACGATCCTGAACTGAACCCAATTTTCTAGACCTAAACTTATAACCTTAACTTAAACCTATTCTCAAATCCTAAAACCTATAACCTCAACCTAAACCTATAACCTTAACCTAAACCTAAAACTCAACCTATAACCTAAACCTTAACCTATAACCTTAACTTATAACCTAAACTCAATTTCCTAAACCTTAACCTATAATCTAACCTAAACCTAAACCTATAACCCGAACCCGATTTCTTAAACCTAAACCTTAAGGTATTCTCAAATCCCTAAACCTAAACCTAAACCTAATCCTAATATCAACTTCCTAACCTAAACCTAAACCTAATCCCGAACCCGAACTCGATTTTCTAAACCTAAACTTATAACCTTAACTTAAACCTATTCTCAAATCCCAAAACCTATAACCTAAACCTAAACCTAAACCTATAACCTTAACCTAAACCTAAAACTCAACCTATAACCAAAACCTTAACCTATAATCTTAACTTATAACCTAAACCTATAACCTAAACTCAATTTCCTAAACCTTAACCTATAACCTAACATAAACCTAAACCTATAACCCAAACTCGATTTCTTAAACCTAAACCTTAACGTATTCCCAAATCCTTAAACCTAAACCTACACCTAATCCTAATCTCAACTCCCTAACCTAAACTTGAAAACTGAAACCTAAACCCGATCCCAAACTCAAACCCGATTTCCTAAACCTAAACTTATAACCTTAACCTAAACCTATTCTCAAATCCCAAAACCTATAACCTTAACCTAAACCTAAAACTTAATCTATAACATAAACTTTAACGTATAACCTTAACTTATAACCTAAACATATAACCTAAACTCAATTTCCTAAACCTTAACCTATAACCTAACCTAAACCTAAACCTATAACCCAAACCCGATTTCCTAAACCTAAACCTTAACTTATTCTCAAATCCCTAAACTTAAACCTGCACCTAATCTTAATCTCAACTCCCAAACTTAAACTTGAAAAGCCAAACCTAAACCCGATCTCTGACCCGAACCCGAATTCCTAAACCTAAACTTATAGGTTATAGATTAAGTTTAGGTTATAGGTTATAGGTTTTATATTTAGGTTAAGGTTTAGGTTTAGGGTATTTTTATTTATAATATTAAGCTCATATGTATTTATGCATGAATGAATGTGATGTGGATAAGATTGTTTGTGTTTGGATGGATTTACTAATTTAGGTTTAGATGGATGTGAATGTGAATATGATGAAACATATTATATAACAGGTGTATATCAGGATGAATATCTGTGAAATTTATTGTAACAGGTGTATATCAGGAATTTGTGTGGAATTTTGTGCTGGAATAGTTTTTTAAAAAAAAAAACAGAGACTTTTACCTACGAAAATTTTCGTAGGTATAAGTTTTGTAAATATTTCTACCTACGAAAATTTTTGTAGGTAAAAGTTTCCTACATATTTTTTAGCAACAAAATTTTTCATCACTAAAAGTTTTGTAATTATTTTTAGCGACAAAATATTTCGTCACTAAAAGTTTCGCATTTATTTTTTAGTGACCAAAATATTCTTCGCTAAAAGTTTAACATTTATTTTTTAGCGACGAAAATATTCGTCACTTAAATTTTAACACTTATTTTTTAGTGACGAAAATTTTCGTCACTAAAAGTTTTGTAATTATTTTTAGTGACAAAAACTATCATCGCTAAAAGTTTAACACTTATTTTTTAACAACGAAAATATTCGTTGTTAAAATTTTTGAAATTATTTTTAGGTTTTCGTCGTTAAAAAGCTTGCCTTTGCCGATGATTCAAATTTTTCGTCGATAATAACCTTTTGAGTTGGTCATTTAGCGATGAAAATTTTCGTCGCTAAAAGTTTTTCGCTACAAAAATTTGGCTTTTAGCAATAAGAATTTTCGTCGCTAAAAGTGGGATTTCTTGTAGTGGAGGTAGAGATTAAGGACGAAACGCTATCGAGCAAGCTAGCATGAATTTGAGTGGCCCTGGAGGTCAAGCTGTCTGTGTAGAATTTAACTGCATCTGGACTGATCTCGGTAGCTGAGTGAATTGTTTGACCTGAGGAAAGCAGGATGGAGTTTATGTAAGTTCTTCTTTCATCAAGAACAAAAGCATAAAAGAACTTGGTGTTGCGTTCACCATCTTTCAGTCAGGAGATCCTGGATCGCTGTTTCCAGAAAATCTCTTCCTGGAGGAGAGCTTTCTTGAGGGACACTTGAGCCAGGTTGTGAGTGATTCTATCTTCATCTGATCTGAAATGAAAAAGGTTGGTCTCCACAGCAATAATCCCATCTTCAGCAATCTTGACATTTTGGAAGACATTACCAAATACTTTATGGTTCTAGCCACGCAAGGCTGATTTCAACCTGTTTAATTTAAGAAGCAGTTTAACAAGAGGAGCCTAAAAACCTTGCGTCAATCAGACCGGCATCCCTGATGGCATCTCTGAATTCTTCCATACTCCTTGCGTCTAAAGCTTAGCTGTTGATCGTCTCACCCAGGCTGATAGTGGCATTGAAGTCACCCTAATATATATATATATATATATATATATAGGGAAAAGGGACTATGCGCTCGACCTCACGATAAGCTCCTGTGAGGTCGAGCTATGTGGGCCCCACCATGATGCGTGTCGACCATCAACATCGTGCATTTGATTGGTCCCCTTTAAATTATGGGATATCCCAAAAATCAGCCGTATACGGAACTCAGGTGGGTCATACCATCTAAAATCATGTGAAGACACCATTAAAACATATAAAAGCACTTGGTGGGGCCCACCTGAAATTTTCATGCGTCTGAAACTTGGTCTAAACCCTCATCCAAGTAGGACACACATAATGGATGGGCTGGATTTACAAACCACATCTCGGTGGGCCCAAAAAATGATTATGAATGTTTTAATGGTGCACGGCCCCTCTCCACTTCTATATGCGGTGTGGCCCACACAAGTCACGAATTGACTTGATTTTTGAGACCTAGGCCCATGATGGAATGGTGCATCTAACTGATGGGGTAGATGTTCGAAGTGCATCACGGTGGGGCCCACAAAGCTTGACCTCATGGGACGGCCTCGTGAGGTCGAGCGCATAGTACCTTTTCCCATATATATATATATATATATATATATATATATATATATATATATATATATATATATATATATATATATATATATATGATATGAGTATCTTCCTGAGCATCATGCATACTTCATTTAAGTCCATCCAGACCCTTTAGGTCATGGGGCATGATCCAACGAGGATACTGGTCAAACAATCCTAAACATGTGATCAGTGAGCACTGGAAGAAAGGATGGTTAACAATAACTGGATGGATAGGATTGTACGATGACACTATGCATGCAGCCCGACCATAGTGACATATCTAGGGAATTTCTTGGCTATGTAATATCTACAGAGATTTTTACTCTTTTTTTTTTCAAGAAAATCTCACCTTTTTTTTTAAAGTAAAAATATTATCATAAATAAATTAAATTTTTTATATATACTTATCTAATGAATTTGTTAAGATTTAAATATTTTTTCTTTAATGCCAGGATATTTTATGAAGAAGTGGCGAGCAATTAGGCACTGGTAAGCTTACTACCAGCCCACTTGAACCTATTTTAGACTTTGGGCTGAGCGCATAGATCCATGGGGCTCCTCAACTTGAGTCTGCCTTGAGATAGCATTTAATGCCTAAAAGGACTGCCAGGCTCGAGCCCAGTTCCTTAATTCATGCCTTGGTCTAGGCTTCAACTTGGGTCTATAAGACCTGACTTGAATATGGGCATGCTTCCCCCCAGCCCTGTTGCAACCCTAACTTGTTGGGTAACCTAATCAATCATTCAAAACCCGGGCAGAGCAGGCCAGTCGAACCATAACCAGCCATTGAAATAGTCTGAACCACCTTAAATCCGATGTCGTAACTCATTATGCAAATCAAACAGGGCTAAATTCTCTGTTTTTCATGATACCTTTCCTCGGAAGCAATGGTACCCTCACAACCTGCATAGGCCCCCTAACTGCTTTTAATTTTTTGTTTTTAAAATTTATTTATTTATTTACACTCTCACACACTCACACCGTAGTGAGATTTCACCACCTATGGATGCTTGAACCCTAGCCCGGGTGTTGAAACCCCCGAGAGTCTGCCCCTAGAGCAAGAGTACATTCAATGGGATTGATGCCCGGGTGTTGAAACTCCCGAGAGTCTGCCCCCCGAGCAAGAGTACATTCAATGGGATTGACTAATATTCATGGGCGAGCCCGCAGCATATCAAAAGCTCAAGTATGCCTACAAAAGCCTTAGTGAAATTCAGACCGGAACTGCAATATACCGGCCGACGTCAATCTGACCTCAAAACTTCAAAATGTGGATTTTTAAATGCCTAATTCCATTAATTAATGTTGTGGGTGTGTGTGTGTATTACGCATGTTGTGAATAGCTCACATGCATTCTCTCCTCTTATAAAGTAGCCTATATGCATACAACATCTCTTCCTCAGCTTTCAGATCATTCTTCATATCCATTGCCCAAGCTATAGCCACTAATTGTCTGGTGATCCAAACCACCGATTTAATGGGATTTTAGTAGGTGCCCAAAAATCACCTAGACTGAAAGATTCTATCCCTTTGATCAACAGCCTACAAAGAACAATTAGGAGCTGGCGAGGAGAGAAATATCAAGATTGGATGGCTAAGATATTTCAATCTAGAAGAATGAGCCCAGGCCATGTAAAAATACATTTCCAATTTTATGCTATCAAAATACCAATTAAAAAGAAGATCAAGCTCCAAGCCAAACTTTAGGGTTTATACGTCCATATATAAAAAGACAATCACATCCACTGATAAGGAAATGCATAACATCTTATTTATAACCCGCACGACTGTTGGGTAGATTTACCTGATCTTGATCTCGTTAGAAATATTATAATCTTTCCACATAAATAATTATATTATGACTTTCAAATGCCATCCTTGAAGCACATCTGGAGCGCACCTCGAAGCTGATCCTAAGTCGTACATTTTGATCACATTGGATGGGCTTAGTGATTTTTATTTTATTTTTTAATTTTTAAATCAAATGTGCTAGAGCGAGCTGGTGGCCCGCTTGAATGGATGGTGAATGGGGATGTGGCCCTTCTCCTGCAAGCTCTTGGCGGTGTCGTAGAGGGATTGCCGAACTGGTGTGAAGACCAGACCCAGATCCTTGAGCCGCTGGTTCGATAGCTTGTAGGGCTTTACCCTCGGTTTTATTTGGTCCGAGCACCTGCACGAATGTTTCCTTGATCACATGGTCATGATGTAGAGATGAAATGAGCATTTTTCTTTCCCTTTGCGTTCTTGATGGGGTTATGCTTCTTGCGGCTGCTTGTTTGCAAGCTGTCGACATAGTGCATGCGCCCTAGCTATTACAAAAATCGGAATGGTCTACTCATCAGGTTGGCCACATGTGTGAAGAATGGATGGTTAAGATGATAAGCGCCGGTACACATGATGCACGTTCGTCCCTCTTGATGAGTGGGATGGTCTGCCTTTTGGTCAGGGGGCATTCACTATGGTGACCGCTTGATAAATGGTTGGGAAGTTGCGTACGTGTTGTCCACTTTGGCTTGTGCAGGGCAATTGCTTTTGGCACTTGCATATGGGCCACTGCAGAAAATTGGCCGCAGTGGACCCCACAGTGCTCACAAACTCTTCTCCCAACCTTTTGAGGAAGGAGCATTGATATGATTAATTACCTTGGGCTATTCTCCCAACAGCTAGCCAATGTGGCATCTGTGTACAAAATCCCAGCCTTTGATCATTAGGTGGGCCAAGTGAGCATGTGCCATGGCATGAAAATTAGGCCGTCTGGTCATCAGTTGGGCCACATGTGTACAATCTAAGTTGAATATGGACTTCTGATCATTTAATCAACCATCCATTTCTTTGATGCATGGGCGGCCGGTCTGTCTGATGACTAGACCAGCCTATGTTGGGACCGTGGCACACAGTCAACAAGACCCACTGAAGAACAGCTGGATCTGACCAATCAGCATACTTGTGGAGTGTAACATTTCTGCTGAGAGCGAGATTGGTCATTCCGGGCACTTACTTGGTGGGGATGGGATATTGAGGGAAGAGATCAGAGAGCAGTTGGACGACATCAGCTCTGTGTAGACAGCTCTCCCCACAGATGTAGCGGCCCGCAGCTGATGGATTCTCAAACACGAGCAAGTGGGCCGCAGCGACATCCCTCACATCTACGTAGGATTGGATGGCATTGGCATAGGTCTTGGCCGACCCGGTCAGATACTTAAGTATGTGGGCCGTGCTTGCATTTATGTTGGGTTGGAGGAGTGGGCCCAACACCAGCACTGGGTTCACCACCACCACGTCTAGTCCTCTCTCCCTCGACAGCTCCAATGCAGTTTGCTCGGCCACCGTCTTCCCGTAGCAGTACCAGTTCTATCCATCAACAAAAATTATGATTGATGCCTTGTTTACCGTTGGCTTGCTGTAGAAATTTGTACAACTAAATCATATCCATTGATCTGGACCGTCCCATGGAACAGATGCCGATGGAATTGGTTACATCTTAAAAATTACACCAATATACAGATGGTCTAACCGTTGCATCAGTATGTTGTGGGTTATGGTTCATGAAAAGGTCAATCTATCAAATGGTCAGGATCAGTCTCTCATGAAATATTTTGGGTTGACCAATAGACTTATTTAGACCACAACAGCCCTCATGATCGCAAACCGATTGGCATGGATGCAACATGAGATCCAAGCCGCCCATCAGGTGGGTCATGTTAGCTTTACTAATTGGATGAAAAATCAGCTCGGTGCTCTAATCTGATGGGCCACATGCATATGTTGAATGTGTAGTATCTTTTTCAACTATCCATTTCACTTATGCACGTGTGTCCCACGATGATTATCAGATTGATCTGATTATTGGGGTAAAACATCTATATTATGGAGCATGTCTGATGAACAGCTCTGATCTTGTACACGTATGCCACAAGCCGCGAGTGTACTGTCCAGTTTTGTTGGCGGCGCTGGCTCTAAACAATCCCATGGACGTCCAAGGGTCTGTTGGTCGTCAAACGTCAGTTGACGAGAATGAGAAGGCATGCAAACCAATCAATGGACGACGTTGCATTTGAACGTTCACATATAACACTTCCTTTCCAGCCAACATGTCACTTCTATAGGAAATCCCAGCCGTTAAATAGGTAGATCGCACCATAAACACCACTAGTTAGTATGAAAATGAAACCAATCCACGGATTAGGTTGTCACGTCCGTACATTTTTCCGACCATCAGATGCCCCCATTCTGGTTTCTCACTAGCAGATGTTACGGTGCGACCCAACTTTTGCACGGTTCAGATGTTCTACAAGGTAAGTGTTAGCTGGAAAAAAAACAGTCGTATGTGAACATTTCTTTTGAAACATATGTACCTTGGTGTTCTTGCAGTATTCTAGATCGCTCCAGCAGCGCTCGTCCACCACCACATCTGAGCTTCTGTTAGGGTCCATGTACACGGCCCCGATTGTCGATGTATAGACAACGCGGCCCACTCCGGCTTCAGCTGAAGCGTTGATCACATTCTTGGTTCCGGTCACACTCGGCTCCAGCGTCAGTTGTTCCGATTTCTGCGAGACCATTCCCATTATTGAACAAAACAAATGGAAACTGCAAATAACTATAAAAATACATCAACCATATATAGGAAAATAAAGAAGCCCACCAGATCTACAATCACAGGAAACGCTGTGTGGAACACTCCATCGCAACCGTTGATTGCCTCAAGAAGGCTCTTGTAATCAAGTAGATCGCTTTGCAAAGTATCAAGCGCTCTTTTGCTCCTTCAAGCTCCTTCAGATGAGAATTCTTCACATCATCTGCAAAAAACAATGAAAGAACAAATAACTAGTGCTAGGAATGATTTGGGTACATCGCACTGCACTGGAATTCACATTCCTAACCATCTCAACGGTATCTATGCTGTGTTCTGGGCGTTGATATGGTTACCCACCTTGCAGGTGGGCCAGTCTCAGCCATCCAATCAAATCTATGCATATAAATGGACGGTTAAAAATAATGTTCTTACTAAAAGGGTGAAAACTTCACGGCGATGGCTTATGATCAGGTCCATTTCTATTGATGGAGCCCGGCAGTCCTGACGGCCGCATAGTTTGATCCAGTTGTCCATCTAATCTACTCTCCAAAAGTCAAACTGACCCTAAAGTTATGACCATCCAGTCAATGGCCTTCCATCCGATGGACAGAAATAATAATAATAATAATAATAATAAGGTCCAAAGTCCATAGTCAACCGAAGTAAGTACTTCCGCACCATATATGGGGGCCGTCCACTCTGTAATTGAAGCAGAAGGACAGGCCACATCATCTCACCATGCATCCACATTGGCCGTACGGATGCTAGACTGATGTCATTCTCCATCTAAACCGTACGCATGATAGATATGTATAGTGATAAAAAGATGGGACATGGCCCAAAAATTACATTAATGGGACAATCCTAACCATTCAATCAGGTCCCTACAAAAAAGGACACTAAAGTATACCTGGATTTCGGACCGTTGCCTTAGCCTTGTAACCTCTCTCCAAGAGCAACTTCACCAGCCAGGATGCGATGAATCCTCCCGTCCCAGTCACGCAGACCACTCGTCCACCGGACGGCATTTTGTTGGCCCACAGCTATTATAAACGAAGGTTAGCAATAGCACATGAACACAATGTACGGATAGTTGGGAATTCAATTTGACGGGAGCTGATATTTATAGAAGGTGTCTCACCGACTTAAGTGAATTATTTAAAGATGTTGTATTATTCAATTTAACCGGAACTGATATTTATAGAAGGTGTCTCACCGACGTAAGTGAATTATTTAAAGATGTTGTATTTTATTTGAATGCGGATTCTATTTGAGTGCGGATCCGCTGTTTTCATAAAATTGCGAGCAGCTGAATCCGATACAATTATGTCCACGACAATGTAAGTTTCACGTCACTAGCCTTTTTTTTAATGAACGAGGATCCTCTGTTTCGTGGAAACAAGGGGCGGCTGAATCCAGCTTTATCACTGGTACATGGCAATACAGTCACCAGTTTTATTACAGACGCGGATCAGATACTGACTGGTTAAGTAGCGAAAAACCTAGGAAAGCGACGTGTGGGCCATTTTGATATATATATATATATATATATATATATATATATATATACACACACACTGTCAATCTACTTTTAAAATATAATTTTAGGGTATGAACCAAAAAATAAGAAAATAAAAAGTTTTAGTGAACCCACTAAAGAAAACAATAGAGAGAGTAATTTCTACTGTTGAAATTATCCTAATGTTTATCATAATGTTTATTTGAAATCTAACCAGCTCAAAATTTCAAAAAGACATAAAATAAGGTAAAACACAAATATTAACTTCATCTAAAACTTTTGTAGCCTTTAGAAGTTTTTAATGGTAGGCGTCATTGGCCCACTGTTTTCATACTTGGTCCATTGGAGTTTTGGATTGAACTCCTTATCTGGATATTGTCCTAAAATTATCTCTACAAATGGATGGAAGGTGTGGATACAAAACATACATCATGGTGGGGCCATAGAATTTGCTGACGTCACTTCAGTAGCTAGTCTCGCTACTCAACCCGTCAGTAGACAATCCACGCCTTTTTATTGCATATATTAAAAATGTTAGATTTCACGGAAATACTAACGGAAACGTTAGACGGTTTTCGTTTGAAAATTGGAGTGCCTACCGTGTTCATAGGGCTCTTATCAGTACTGAGTAAACTCAATTGGATCCACCTTGCATGTATGTGGTCTATCCACGCTGTCCATCTATTTTTCCATCTAATTTAATGGGTTGAACCCAAATTTGAAGTATATCCAAATATCAAGTAGATCATGATACAGTAAACTGTGGGGATAATAATTACCACCGTTGAAACCTTGCTAGGCCCCACAGTGATGTTTATTTATTATCCAACCCATTCATAAGTTCATATAGACATTGATAAATAGAAAACACAAACATAAGATTGATCCAAAACTTTTGTAGCCCTCAAGAAATTTTCAACGGTAAACGTTCAATTCAACTGTTTCCTATAGTGTAGTCCATTTAAACATTGTATATGCTTCTTTTTTGGCCTCAAGCCCCAAAATTATGGGGTAAAATTGATGGACTGAGCAAATAAAATACATAAACCATGGTGCAGTCCAATTGAACATTGTATATGCTTTATTTTTGGCCTCCCTCAAATTATCAGGTAAAATTGATGGAGAGAGCTGATAAAATACATAAATCATGGTGGACCCCATAGAGTGTACTCGGTATGCTAAGTTACCATGCAATCTGCTACCTTCCATTTGGGGACTCTACACGGCAGGTTGAGTAGTGAGACTTGCTACTAAAGTAAGGCTACCTAGTTATGTGAGTCCCACCATGATATATGTTTTGTATCCACCCTGTTCGTCCATTTGGATAGATCATTTTGGGGCATGAGCCAAAGAATGAATCAGATCCAAAACTCGAGTAGACCACCACAGAAAACAGTGGGATATGTGTTTTGTATCCAAAGTGTTTATTTGAGAGTCATGTCCACCATTAAAAACTTCTTAAGGTTACAAATGTTTTCGATCAAGCTTAAATTGTCTGTGTTAACTTATGAACAGGTTGTATCTCAAATAAAAATCACAGACCTTAGGAAGGCTTCATGGTGAACGTCACTCTCCTCACTATTTTCTATGGTGGGGTCCACTCCAGCTTTGGATCTGCCTCATTATTTTGATCATGACCTAAAATGATCTCTCCAAATGGATGGACAGTTTGGATACAACACATACATCATGGTGGGCCCCACATAACTTGGTGACATAACTTTAGTACTAAGTCTAGCTACTCAACCTCCTGTTGGTAGCTAATCCGCCTCTAATTAATTTCTTTCTTCTAAAATTTAATTAGGCCACATCAACTCATGTCAATTTTATAAGATTAAAAAATATATATTTATAAAATCTACCTAATTAGCAAAGAATATTAGCTGCGACCCAGGATGAGTGATGTCCGTAAGATCCTTACTATGGGACCACCTTGATCTATACATTATATATCTACCCCATCCATCTATTTTCTCATATTATTTAGAGAATTATATAAAAAATGAAGCAGATACAACTCTTAGGTGGACCACACAATAGGAAACAGTGGTCATTGAATGTCGACCATTGAAAACTTCATTGTCCACTTCAATGGTTATTTGTCATCCAATCGGTTGTTGATAAGGTCACACAACCCGGACAAAGGAAAAACATAAATATCAGCTTGATCCAAAACCATTTGTGGCCCACAAAAAGGTTTTAATAATCAATTATTATGGTTTTTCATAGTGTGGTCAACTTGAGATTTGGATAGGCTTCACTTTTTGGCCTACACTGTAAAATGAACTCCCAAAATGGATAGATGGCATAGATATTCACTATATACAATTAGATGCGTCTCACTCACATTGGGGGATTCACAGTTATCCGGTTCTTTCTTTTACACTCGAATCACATGGCATAGTACATAACACCAATGTTGCTATTGTGTGATACTAAAAATACAAAACCTTTGTGGGCTTCACCATGATTAGCGTTGGGCAAGCAACGACTCGGTAAACTTGACTCATCCGACTCGATACGCACGGAGTATGTGAGTCGATCCTAATCGAGCTGACTTCATCCAATCCGAACTTAAAACAAGTTGAGTTTGAGTCACCTAGTAACTCAACTCGATGTTCACAACTCCAAGTGTAGGGTCGCGATGTAGTAATAATTTGATGAAACCAAAGTCGAATCCACTGAGACTAAACTTGTACATATTCTAAAAATAACTAGAAGTAAAACTAGAACAAGATATAAATCTAAAATCTGAATAAAAGAAAGTATAATGTTTGACCCTTTAAAATAAAGGGTGGACATCTCTCGCCCAACTATTTCCTTTAGTGCATATCTCTAGGCTCAATATGAGACTTAATAGCTAATTATTATAATGGATATTACATAAACATTGCAGTGGGCCCCAAAAAAATCAAAAGTCATGCCTCATACATATATATATATATAGAGAGAGAGAGAAGGTTTTATGCGGTCGAGCTCATGGGAACTTCCCATGAGGTTGAGCTATGTAGGCCCCACCATGATGCGTGTCAAACATCAACACCGAGCATTTGATGGGTCCCAAAAATCAGCCGTATACGAAATTCAGGTGGACATACCATCTAAAATCATGTAAAGAGATGCCTAAAACATATAAAAGCACTTGGCGTGGCCCACCTGAAATTCGCATGCATCTGAAACTTAGTCTAACCCCTCATCCAAGTGAGACACACATAATGGATGGGCTGGATTTGTGAACCACATCTCAATGGGCCCAACAAATAATTATGAATGTTTTAATGGAAGGGTAACCCCTCTCAACTTTTATATGTGGTGTGGCCCACACAAGTCACGGATTGACTTGCATTTTAATTCCGATGCCCACCATGGAATGGTGCATTTGACTAATGGGGTTGATGTTCAACATGCATAATGGTAGGGCCCACACAACTCGACCTCATAGGGAGTTCCTATGAGCTCGACCGCAAAGAACATTTTCTCACACACACACACATATATATAACTCTCTTTACAATTGGAGAAGTATGGGGAATTGAATTTTCTGACAATTATATGCGTAATCATTTAGGCCCGAATTCAAAAAAAAAAAAAAAAAAGATTAACACGAGATTCATGTGAGCCATAGCAAAGAAAATATTTGGAAGAGAGACATCCATACTTGAAACATATAGGACCCTCATGATGATTATATAAAATGGAAACATTATTTTATCTAATAAAACTCCATCATTTTGTCTAATGGAACCCTAGTACTTTGTCAAATGAACTCGTCACTTTGTCTATTGAAATGCTGTCATTTTATTTGACAAGCCGCCACTTTATCTAGTGAAATCTTGTCACATTACAGAATAACATAATTACTTTATTCAAAAACACATCATTTTATCAAGAAAAACCTTATAAATTTGCCTGACATCACTTTATCTAGTAAAATATCGTCACTTTGTCTAATGGAACCTCGTTATGTTGACAAATTAGATTACGTATAATATCAATAGCACATGCATATTTAAAGTGTTCATTTAAAACTAGAATAGATGTATTAATTTCATCACATGTTCAAATATTTGAATTTAAATTTAATCTATCAATCATTTATAAAGAATCAAAATCAATAAGAGAAATCAACCATATT
The DNA here is from genome assembly GCA_037074715.1 of Magnolia kwangsiensis. Taxonomy (NCBI): domain Eukaryota; kingdom Viridiplantae; phylum Streptophyta; class Magnoliopsida; order Magnoliales; family Magnoliaceae; genus Magnolia; species Magnolia kwangsiensis. The sequence continues at coordinate 109,421,433 of CM073581.1, forward strand.
AAGCAATCAATAAGGTAATAAACGAAGATGAATAAATAAAGATAAGCTTGAAGGGTGATCCTCACTTTAGAATTGAATTATCTCTCAATGTTGTTAGAGTTGGATGTTTTCACTTTAAGATCAACATCTCTCCTTCTTCATTTTTCTTCCTTCCTTTTCCAGATTAAGACGCTTTAGCCTAAACAATCTAACAACAATGCTAGGAAATTCGGCGCCAAAATGGATGATTGAGTCGACTTGGTAGACTGAAAATCTCTTTCATCATCTCTCCTCTTCTCTTCTCTCTTTTTTTTTTCCTTTCTTATTCTTCCAAACTCCTTGGGCCACACTAGAAGGAGTAGTGGTGATAATGACACACGTCTTAGGGTTTCAAATCATTATCACCACTACTTCTTCTAGTGTGGCCCATATGAGCTTTAGATATGCCTATTTTTGGGTTAAAACCCTAAACTGATTTTAAAAAATTAGTGGGCGGCATGGATAAAACCCATATATTATGGTGGACCTAACATTGCCCCTACCTAGAGGGAATATGGTATATATGGGGGCCAAATGTAATCTACTTCTCCACGGAGTTTAGTCAGCACATTATACTATTTAGCAATATAATGTCCATAATTTAGAGCCCCAGCCTCCATTTATATGAGGGAAACCTTTGATGTGGACCCTACATTATATAGGGCACAATTCAATGTAAGCATTATATCATGTGGGGCCACCGATAATATAGATCATCTATTGCCGATAATTTTTCTTAGTCATTAAACAAAGTGACGGGGTTCATTGGACAAAGTGACAGAGTTATTAGACAAAGTGACAGAGTTATACTAAACAAAGTGATGAGGTTACCCGACAAAGTAGCATGATTCCATTAAGTAATAAGGTTAAACGAGACAAAGAAAATAAGGTTTCATTAGACAAAGTTATAGATTGTCGACAAAAGTGATGGGTTGCTGGATAAAGTGACCCGGTTCCACTAAACGAAGCTAGAAGACAGTGATTAGGTTCCACTAAACAAAGTGATAAGGTTGTTGGACAAAATGACGAGGCTATTGGACGAAGTGATGAGGTTCAGTAGACAAATTAAGTGATTGGCTTGCTGGACAAAGTGATGAGGTTCTACTAGACAAAGAAACTATATACTAGGGACAAAGTGACAAAGTTCTGCTATATCAAGTGACGGGGTTCTACTAGACAGAGAGTGACAAGGTTGCTGGACAAAGTAATGAGATTTTACTAGATAAAGTAAAAGGGGTGTTAGACAAAGTAACAAGGTTCTACTTGACAAAGTGACATGATTATTAGACAAAGTAATAGGGTTCCATTAAACAAAGTGACGATGTTCTACTAGATAAAGTGATGGGGTTGCTAGACAAATTGATAGGATTTTGCTTGATAAATTGACAAGTTTTCGAATAAAGTGACTTGGTTCTATTATACAAAGTGACAATGTTACTGTGCAAAATGACAAGATTTCACTAGATAAAGTAGCGGCTTGTCAAATAAAATAATAGGGTTTCAATTGACAAAGTGACGAGTTCATTTGACAAAGTGATAGGGTTATATTAGATAAAATGATGGGGTTCCATTAGTAAACTAATGTGTCCATTTTATATAATTGTCATGGTGGGTCCTATAAATTTAAAGGGTGGATGTCTCTCTTCCAAATATTTTTTTTTGGTGTGGCTCACATGAATCTTGTGTTAACCTAAAGTTTTTGGATTCGGGCCTAAATGATTACGTATTTAATTGTTAAAATGAATTTTACATACATATCATGGTGGGCCCCCACCAAAAATTCAATCCCCCATACTTCTCAAATGGTAAAGAGAGTCTATATATATATATATATATATATATATATATATATATATATATATATATATATATATATATATATATATATGGGGCGTGACTTTTGATTTTTTCGGGGCCCACTATGATGTTTATGTAATATCTACTATAACCATTGACTATTAAATCTCATATTGAGCTTAAAGATACGTGCTAAAAGAAATAGTTGGAAAAGAGATGTCCACCCTTTATTTTAAAGGGTCAAACATTATGCTTACATCAAAATTTACTTCAACAACTAGATTATTAATATATATTAATATATATATATATATATATATATATATATATATATATATATATATATATTACCAAAAATCATAATGATACATGAATCACTTGGATCAGACTAATGGAAAGAATTTGGAAGGTGAGAATTGTATATAAACTATCTACAACCATGTGGTTTAACCTGAATTATAGATAGAACTGATTTTTTTGGCCTGTGGCCTAAAATGGGGTGAGGCACCTTGTGGTCCAGGTTGATTTTCTTAAAAACATCATAGTATGACGTACTTGAGCCACTGACTATTTGCTCATACAAGTGGCTTTGACAAAGGGGACACTGGTAATATACACCACCAACTGCAGTACTATGTGTTATTGGAAAAGCTCTATTTTTTTTTACACACACCACACACACTCACGCCGTAGTGGGATTTCACCACTTGTGGATACTCGAACCCTTGATTGGGTGTTGAAACTCCGGAGAGTCTACCACCGGAGGAAGAGTAAGAATCCTGGAAAAGCTCTATTGGCTCCACCAAGATGTATGTATTTTATCCACGTCATCCATCTATTTTTACAGATCATTGTAGTTCATGAACACAAAATTGAGGAAGATCCAAATCTCATGTAGACCACACCATTAGAAATAATGGATGACTGGAAGATTAAAAACTTATTGGGGGCTACAAAAGTTTTGGATCAAGCTGATATTTGTATTTTCTCTTCATACATGTCTTTATGACGTTATCAATTGGTTGGATCGAAAATAAACATTACATTGGGCTCTACAAAGTTTATAATCATATGTGTTCAATCACCACTTTTCCTATGGTGTGGTCCACTTAAGATATCGATCTATCTATTCTTAGACGTGTGCCCTAGTGTAAGTGAGCAAAATGGATAACCAGTGTGGATTAAACACCCATCATGGTTATAGGTGGGCATTGAGTCGATTCAAACCGAGTTAGGACTTACCCTACTTGGTTCGGTTTTGAAATAGGCTTGACATGAACTCGACCTGACTCAGTACCGAGTCAAGCATGCCTAACCCGATTTGAGTGTAGGTCTACTCTAGACTAATCTAGACTGAGTCTGACCTGATCACAAGTACCAATTCGGGTCGAGTCTTAAAATAATATGAGAAAATGGATGGATGGAGTAGATATTCAACACATAGATCAAGGTGGGCCCATGGTGAGGATCCTACGGACATCACTCATCCTAGGTCGTTGGTAATATTCTTTGCTAATGAAGCAAATTTTGTAAATTTTTTTTTATCTTATAAAATTGTTGTGAGATGACGTGACCTAATTAAATTTTAGAAGAAAGAAATTAGAGGCGGATTAGCTACCAACAGGTTGAGTAACTACACTCGCTAGTGAAGTGACGCCACCAAGTTTTGTGGGGCCCACCATGATGTATGTGTTATATCCAAATAGTTCATCCATTTGGAGAGATCATTTTAGGTCATGATCAAAAGAACGAGGCAAATCCAAAGTTGGAGTGGGCCCCACCATAGAAAATAGTGAGGACAGTGACGTTTACCATTAAAGCCTTCCTAAGGTCCACCATGATTTTTTTTTGAGATACAACCTATTCATAAGTTAATTAACACAAACAATATAAGCTTGATCGAAAACATTTGTAACACTTGGAAGTTTTTAATGGTGGGTGTGACTCTCAAATAAATAGTTGGGACACAAAACATATATCCCACTGTTTTTTGTGGTGAGGTCCACTCAAGTTTTGGATCTGATTCATTCTTTGGCTCATGCCCCCAAAATGATCTATCCAAATGGATGCACGAGGTGGATACAAAACATATATCATGGTGGGACCCGCATAACTAGGTGACGTCACTTTAGTAGCAAGTCGTGCTACTCAAACCGTTGTGTTGAGTCCCCACATGGAAGGAAGCAGATTGCGTGGTGAGTAACTTAGCATACTGAGTACACTCTGTGGGGTCCACCATGATTTATGTATTTTATCCGCTCAGTCCATCAATTTTACCAATAATTTTAGGGCTTGAGGTAAAAAAAATGAAGCATATATAGTGTTCAAATGGACTACATCATAGGAAACAGTTGAATTGAACGCTTACCATTGAAAATTTCTTGGGGTCTACAAAAGTTTTGGATCAATCTTATATTTGTGTTTTCCCTTCATTCATGTCTGTATGAACTTATAAACAGGTTGGATAACAAATAAACATCATTGTGGGGCCTAGCAAGGTTTCAACAGTGGAAATCATTATCCCCACTATTTAGTGTGTCATGATCCACTTGATATTTGGATATACTTCAATTTTGGGCTCAACCCCTTAAATTTGATGGAAAAATGGATGGACTATGTGGATCGATCACATACAAGCAAGGTGGACCCAATTAAGTTTACTCAGTACGATAAGAGCAAACTGTACACAGTACGCGGTCCAATTTCAAACGAAAACTGTCTAACACAATTTACTGCCTAACTTCTATGCTGTTATAATTTACCACCTGAAATCTACTCGCAATTTACTTCCTGAAAAACTATTTACAGTTTAACGCCTGAAACTATAACTTCCCAAAAAGCATCCAAAAATGAAAATGGAGAAGAAGAAGAAGATGGAGAGGAAATTGTTGGAATTGTGTATTCGGATTGACCCAAAGATAGGTTTATATAGAATCACAAGAGATGCTTTTAAATCTAAATGATGCTCTATTTATCAAGAAGCATCGCCAATGGTCACAACAATCTCCAAAAGTCATAACCCTTTTCTCAAAAGTTCTTTTATAAATTAAAATCTTTTTCTTCTAATTTTGAAAAAACCCAACATAAGACACATGCATCATGGTGGACCCTATAGACTTTATAGCGTGTTGACTAAGTGAGTAAGCAATTCGTGTCCCTCTCCCAAAGATGTTTGGAAGGGAGAGAGCAAGCACGCGTGGTTTATTCCCCTCCAAGTATCTAAACGAGATGGTCCAACTGGTTAGACTTATAAGTTACAGCCCAGTAATGGATAACTCTTAATCTCTTACTTACATGAGAAAACCAATCTATATAATAAGTTACGCCCCATCAAGAGGATCAACTTTTTGGAAAAATTGGGCATAAGCGGTGTTTGCTTGGATTCGGAAGTATGTGTGATGTGTGTGGGGATGTGACAAAGCTAAATGTGGTTTGAATTAAACTAAAAACCATGTGACCCAAGGCACCAAAGTAAATTGATTAAAACTAAATATGTAAAGATCGGCCGTCTATCCAACTATTGATTATGCAAAATCAAGTAATTAATAAATGGGAGAGCTGCTCCTTCCAATGAATTCTTTCTACCTTTGGAGAAAAAAATTCAATTAAGCATATATATGATAGATTACACCGTTCAATACTAAAATAACATAACTTAAAAGAAACAAATTAAGCCAAAACCGATGAAATTAATAGTGCAAGTGTATCTACAATCCAATTAAAAGATAATTAAAAGAAAAAATAAAATAAAATAAAGAATAACTAACAACAATTTGTTTGTTGTCTTGTGGAATAGCAGGCTTTTTAGGTAAGAAAGTCATTGGCCATGAAAGTTAGATCACTTGCTTAGCTACTTTGTGGCTACGCGGTCATTAGAATGGTAGCTTGTTCGTTACATGGCTAGGCTTCATTATGTGGGGCAATCATGGTTCGTGGAAGGGGGCGGACATCTATTCGTCACAGGACTAGCTTCGTGATTATACAATCATTCTGGCGACTTCCTGTTTGTCATGCAAGACCGGGTTTTGTGACTAGCCGACCAATGATGGCGCATCTTCAATAGTTTATTCATCACACGGCTAAGCTTTATTGTGAGATGGTTTTAGAAATGATAACCCATTTGTCACCTTGCACATCTAAGTTTTGTAGGTAAGTCAGTCGTAATTAAACAATTGATCATTTGTTACTCAGTTGCATACTTCATGGCGGGGACGTCAGTAGGGTGATAACTTGTGTTTCACTTTGAGTCCCTACTTCGTAGTGAAATAGTCTTGGGAATAACTATCCATTCGTTTCTAAGAACATCACTCTATAGACCAGGCTATCGTGGAATGACCACATGTTAACCACTCAACTAAACTTCGTTGTGAGGTAGCTATAATTAAAAGGTAACCTTTCTATCACTCGGATCAAACTTTGTGGTGAGATGATTGAGCATAATCTTTAGGCATGTGACAAGATGGCCCTGTTGGCCATCCGTTTGAGACCTAGATTTCTTCAGAAGTTCGATGGTGTGATTGCAGACATAGGGTACCTAACTAATGTATTCTAATTTAATCGATCAAGGTTAGTTTGGAACATTATGGTGGCTGGCAATGGATGAGTTAGATTGAATAATAATAATAATGATAACAAGTGTTCATGGCGGACGGAGGATTCTCACCCAGCTCAGTCCACAATGACCTGATTTTCCATACCCTTCCCTAATGAGTGCATAAAAAGTGTCCCACAAAAATTTTTGAAGATTTTATTACTTCAGCATAAGATTTAACTGTTCCATGTGGTGTGGCACCTGAGTCTCAGATAGGGATGAATTCTTGGTCCCATGGCCTAAAGCCAAAGGGCGAAGCTAACGAAAGGGGTGGATATGACCCACACATCACCTGCGCACCTGGCGATGACGGTGGATTGCGTGCTACGTAGACTTTTATATAGGGTCTCACTGTCGGCAGGCGACGGGATCTTGAGTACATTCTAGAGCCAGCAAGATTTGGGTAAAAATCCTTACATTGTAAAATTTAATTGCATTAAATTATAATGATGTCATTTATAATGAAAATTTATATATTTTCATTACAGGCGAAGATGGATACCTTACGCAGTCAGCCAACTCCTGATGAAACTCAGCGGAGTGAGCTAGAGATCCTGAGTCAGGTGCTTGACACTCGTTCTGGATATATGCATGGGCTTGGTCATGGTGTCAAGCTCATGGCACCCGTTAGAGCTGCCTTCAGCCGATCCATCGTCGTTGGCGACAGCGCCGTACGTCGAGCTGATATCGCAGAGAGAGAGGTTCAGCAGCTACGAGTCGTCGTCCATGACATCAGAGAGCAACTAGACCGGCAGAGTGAGGAGCAGGAATTAAAGGAAGATGATGGAGGAGCTGGCGAGGTAGAGGGAGGAGCAGGAGAGGAGGATGGAAGAGATGCAGGTGGAGCATGAGCGACGGATCACGAAGATGTTTCAGGCTCTCGTTGCACGCTTACCCACCGATGCCCCACTACCTCCACCTTCATGTTTGTGAGTTTTTGTATTTTTATTTATGATGTTAAGCTTATATGTATTTATGCGTGAATGAATATGATGTGGATAAGATTGTTTGTGTTTGAATGAATGTAATTTATGTTTGGATGGATTTACTAGTTTGGGTTTAGATAGATGTGAATATGAATATGATGAAATATATTATATAACAGGTGTATATCAGGATGAATATGATGAAATATATTGTAACAGGTATATATCATGAATTTTGTGCTGGAATATTTATTAAAAAAAAAAATAAAAGAGAGAAACTTTTACCAACAAAAGTTTTCGTAGGTAAAAGTTTTTTAAAAGTTTTATTATTATTTTTAGCGACGAAAACTATCGTCACTAAAAGTTTAACATTTATTTTTTATCAACGAAAATATTCGTCACTAAAAGTTTTATAATTATTTTTAGCGACGACAACTATCGTCGCGAAAAGTTTAACATTTATTTTTTACCGACGAAAATATTCATCACTAAACGTTTTGTAATTATTTGTAGCGAGGAAAACAATCTTCGCTAAAAGTTTAAAATTTATTTTTTACCGGCGAAATTATTCGTCGCTAAAAGTTTTGTAATTATTTTTAGCGACGACAACTATCATCACTAAAAGTTTAACATTTATTTATATTAAAAGTTTTTAGCGACGAAACAATTCATTGATAAAAGTTGTGTAAATATTTTTAACTGCGAATAAATTCTTATCAGTAAAGTTTTTGTAGCGACGAAAAAATTCGTTGGTAAAAGTTTTTTAGCGATGAAAATATTCGTCGGTAAAAGTTGTATAAATATTTTTACCTACGAATAAATTTTCGTCAGTAGAAGTTTTTAGCGATGAAATAATTTCTCAGTAAAAGGTTTTTTTAAAAGCTTGTCTTTGCTGACGATTCAAATTTTTCATCGATAAAAATCTTCTGTGTCGGTCTTTTAGCGACGAATTTAGCAACAAAAATTTTCGTCACTAAAACCTTTAAACTATGAAAATTTGGCTTTTAGCGACGAAATTTTCGTATGTAAAAGTGGGATTTCTTGTAGTGTACATACCCCGCCATCTCCAATTGGAAAGAGGTAGGGACTCCGAGTAGCCACCGTGATGTATGGGTTATATCCACACCATTCATCCATATTTCCGTATCATTTCAGGACATGCTCAAAAAATAGGCAGATCGAAGACAGATGGACCACACGATAGGGATTAAACTCTTACCGTTGAAGTATACGGCTTGGGGGATCCCGAAGGTGGGTGGGATCCCTGACCATGGGCACACTGTCATGTATGTGTTTTATATCCACACCTTCCATACATTTTGAAAGCTCATTTGACTGCATGATAAAAAATAAAAAATAAAATAAAAAACAAAAGCAAATCCGAATATCAAGTGGAGCATAATACAGAAACAGTGGTAATCTGCCATTAAAAACTTCCAGTGGGCCACAAAAGTTTTGAATCAAAATGATATTTGTGTAATCTCTTCATCCAAAGTCTCTGTGACCTTATCAACAGGTTGGATGGAAAATTAGCATTCCATTGGCGTCCATAAAGTTTTTAATGGTGGGATTCAATCACTACCGTTTCTTGTGGCATGGTCCACCTAATAATTGGATCTACTTCATTTTTTAGTTCATGCTTTAAAATGAGATTTCAAAATGGATGGATAGTATGGATGTAAAAAAAAATACATCACAGTGGGCCCCACAGTTGGGAATTCACCCAAATGAGCCTGCTTAATTGGTTAACTTTTCCACCTTAATTGGTAACTTTTCCACCTGTGGCCGCAGAAGTTGTCTTTTATAGTTAGGCAGGTAAGAACATTTAAACGTTTTTTTGTTTACCTTACTCTCTCCACACATAACGAGCCGTCCATATCGAAAGTGGCCCCACGGAACGCATGGCCCACACAACGGATGGTACACATCAAAGGTAGGCTCCACATAATGGGTAGTAGATATGAAGGTGGGCTCTAAATGATGGATAATTAACATTTATGGTTTGTCCACCTTATGGATAACCCACGTAAGTTGTGGTCCCCTTGCCTAGAAAAATGACAAAGGTAGAAAATAAGTCTACGTTAAGGATGGATTTGATCATTAGTTTGTTTGTTTTTCATATGATAGTCTAAGAAATATGTTTGAACTTGATGGACAGTTTAAATTAATTGATTAAACTGTATAACAAAGCTTAGCTGAATGCTCAAATGCGAACTGGTTCGCATGGAACTCTTGTGAACTTTTTTTTAAAACTAATCATACATGATGTAACTCCAAAATCTGAATGGTCCATGTGAAGCATCACCTCATGAAACCCTCTAGATCCAATATTTACTTTGATCAAAAACTTTGGTGGACCATAAAAGTGAAAACAATTTCTTCCCTTGATTAACATTTATCTTTTCTATGGCCCATCCTAATTTTATATCAGGGTAAAAATTTATCTATTAGGGTTTCATGGGATTCTGCATCACATGCACTGTTTGGATTAGACACCCATGACACATGTGTAAAGGTATGCACGTGCATAAGTACACAGGTGAGCATGATTCCTAAACTTAAGCAACTAAGAATACTACGAGTGCTGAGAGAGCACTAGTCCATTTCTCTTACTTGTAAAGATTGGTCTAGAACTTTGAGAAAATGTCGACCGCACCACATGGCTCGTCTCACTCTACACGTATCCTATTTTCTACCACACATGGATGCGGATTGCGTCCAACCCCGGCCCGGACGGTAATCCATCCGGGCAGGTCTCTGTGGGGCTTACTGTGATGTAAGTGTTTTATCCATGCCATTAATCATTTTTCTCATATCATTTTAAAGTATGAGACAAAAAATAAGGCAGTTCCAGAGATAAAGTGGACCACAAAGTGTGGATTGAACGTCCACCATCAAAAACTTCTTGGGAACTGGAGAAGTTTCAAATCAAGCTGATATTTGTTTTTTCACTTCATCCACGTCTACATGACCTTATTAATAGGTTGGATGGTAAAAAACATCACGGTGGCCCTTAGAAAGGTTTCAATGGTGGGTGTCCTTATCACTGCAGCTTCATTTGAGGTGGTCCACTGGAGCTGTATATATGCTTCATTTTTTATATATCATGCCTTAAAATGATCTTAGAAAAGCGATGAACAGCGTGGATAAAATACTTACATCACAGTGGGCCCCACAGAGCCCTGCCCGGGCTACCCCAATCCGCGTCCTACCACACATTGTTTCTCTCACTCTACACGTGTCATTCATGATCGAATTCGCAGATTGTATTAACCTTGCCCACCAAATTGTCTGCAAATGGCGCAATCGATCTCCACCACCATACATGTGTTGTTCACATATCCTCAGATTATCAAATGTGTCACATCATTTTGGGTATTCCCATCCTTAATTTCACTAGGGCCCACCTATCATACAAACTTGCATGATTTTTTTTTCAGGCACCATCTTCCGTGGAGAATTAAGGGATAAATGGTTACACATCATGTGGACCCTATACATTACTCCTTCCAACTGTTAACTTAATGGGGTAAACTTGAATTATGGATTGGCCAGGAAGTCACATTTTTTTTGTAAGGTAATATTCTTTTGAAGGAAGAAATTTGTTGGGAAAATAACTTTTCTAGATTCTCATATCATAGAATTCTTTAATTGATTGGAGCCTTCAATTGAATTATTTAAAATGATGATTAGCCTATTTCATTCATTCTAAGAAGAGTTTGGTGCATTATCATGATTTTTTCTTTGGATCAAGATAACGATACATAAGTGGCTCTCTTGTACATGAAATTAATTAGTCTTGATTTTATAATCTAATACACTTGATATTTTTAGGTAAGATGGATCTCATAAAATCTATATGATCAGCGGTAATCACTGCACACTTGTGTCCTACTGAATAATGACTTTCTTTAAATTGGTTACTACTTGCAAATAATTCACACACAACCTCATACAATCCTAAACACGTATAAAAGTTATCAATTTACATACGCTTGATTCAAAATTGAAATTTTTCTATCACTTTTATCACTAGCACAACCAATTCCAGCCTTCAGGTTTTAAACTTGTTTTAAGAGATCCAATCTAGCATGTTAATATTGACCATTAATGGGATAGTCAAACTGTGTTAAAGGCATATGGCTTGATTGTTTTTTTTTTTAAAATAATGAATGATAGACCCAACTTGAGTTAAATGACCAAATTCAACAGTCTGTATCAGCCCTTGACCCATGGATAAGGACCCCAAAGTTTGGGCTAATCAAGACTCTATAATCATTCATAACTAGCATGATTTAATCTCTACCGTTAACCAAGTCAGCGTATCTATGGGAGCAAATATATTATAATATGGTCCTATACATATGGACGACAACTATATCATTGTTATAAAGGCTTGCACAAATAATTATTATCAATGAGGTGAGACCTTTCATGTCGTTGTCTTAAGATGCTGGTGCATTTACGTGGGCCAACACGTGACATCCGATGACCAAATGACAGGTTGGGGCCGACACACATCACCTTAAATCCGATGTTGCATACTCATTATGCAAATCAAACAAGCTAAATTCTCTGTTTTTCATGATACCTTTCCTCGATCCGAAGCAATGGTACCCTGACAACCTGCATAGGCTCCCCAACGGCTTCATGCAAGCCAAAAGCATATCAAAAGCTCATGTATGCCTACAAAAATCTTAGTGAAATTAAGACAGGAACTGCAATGTACTGACCGACATCGATCTGACCTCAAAACTTCAAAAATGTGGATTTTTAAATGCCTGATTCCATTAATTAATGCTGTAAATATATAAAGAACGCATTTTACATAGCATAAGAATCAGAATCAAAAACCTCGCTATCGTCATGCTTGCAAAATTTTCCTTTTAAGTACACATTACTCGTAATCAAGACTGCCATAATAGGAATATTCACTGTTGTGGGTCATTCCTCATGTGGGGGTGGGACACACATGCGTGGGCTTAAGCAGTCCTTATTTTGACCACATGTGTGTAGGGGTATTTTGGTCTTTTCATTAAGTAAAATGAGAGAAAATTAATTTTTACCTGGATAGAGTTTTTATAATATTTGAAGTTTTTCTTTATTGGAGAAAAAGAAAGGAAAAAAAAAAAAACAGAGAGAGAGAGAGAGAGAGAAATTAGAATTTCGTATAAGAAGAAAATTAAAAGCTTTCTGCTACTGAAATCTTTATCTTCAGGTTTGTGAGGTTCCATGCACTACGATGATTTTTTTCAATTGTTTTCTTTAAGGGCTGAGTGATGTTGACTGCATGAATCTCTAAGTAAATGGATCAGTCGACTGCTCATGTGATATCATATGGATGAAAAAGAATATAAAAGAGCAAAAGAATGGATTCCTGCACGCATCCAACAATTCAAAGGGTTTTTTTTTTTTTTTAATAAGGTTATCTCCCTCTTTGAGAGAATCTTTTCTTGCTAAACCCATATGCTATTTAGTCATATCTTCATTGCCTATGACGTGCACACACAAACACACATAAAAACACAATCATACTAAATTAAAAAAAAAAAAAAAAATTTAAAAAAAAAAACAATCCAAAAATACCACAGGTATATTACCTTAAATTTCTTCCTTCCTTTTATTATCAAAAGCTAATCTCTTCTAATCATATAAAGATCTCACGTTTTGTCATGCAAAGGTCACAAAAATGCGGATGTCCATAAGTTTGTATCTTCAAGGGTGAGGAGATTGTGCTTATGAAATCCTCCCTCATGTATGCTAGAAGTAAAAACCCTTCAAGTATAACTAGCACTAGTGAGAAAAAAGGCAACTGACAGTATGATTGGCACAATGGATGATGAACCTTATTAGAGAAAGGGTGTGATACTTGAGCATGTGCGCCCACTGGCTATACGAACCAATCGAAGGGTGAGTCGAACCCCTTTTCTTACTCATGCAGGTGAGATTAGCATTTTCATTGAATTTTATATAAAAAGCTTTGGTCAATCATGCATTAATCATAAGAAAGTCTTGGAATTTAAAGAGGCATTGGAAGGGATTTGATAGGACAGAGTACTTCGGTCAAACTACTCATATTTTACCTGCTGGTGATGATTTCAACCACTCACTCTTTCCCTCAGTTTTGCCTCGATGTGAATAGCTCACTTGCATTCTCTCCTCTCCGTACGTATCCCGCATGCATGTAATATCTCTTCCTCAGCCTTCAGATCACTCTTCATATCCATTGCCCATGTTAGTTGTTTAGTGATCCAAACCACCGATATAATGGGATCTTAGTAGGTGCCCAAAAATCTCCTAGACTGAATGATTCTAACCCTCCGATCAACAGCCTAAAAAGAACAATTAGGAACTGGCGAGGAGAGAAATATCAAGATAGGATGGCTGAGAATTTACAATCTAGAAGAATTTCCAGGTGCCCCGCCCATGTAAAAATACATTTCCAATTTTATACTATCAAAATACCAATTAAAGAGCCGATCAAGCTCCAAGCTAAACTTTAGGATTCATACGTCCATATATCAAAAGATCAATTACATCCACTGATAAGGAAATGCATAACATCTTATTTATAACCCGCACGACTGTTGGGTAGATTTACCTGATCTTAATCTTATTGGAAATATAATAATTTTTATTGTGACTTTTAAAAGCCATCCTTAAAGCACATCTGGAGCGCCATTGATGCTGATCATAAGTTGTACGTTTTGATCACAATGGATGGGCTTGGTGATTTTTATTTTTATTTTAAATCAGATGTGCTAGAGCGAGCTGGTGGCCCGCTTGAATGGATGGTGGATGGGGATGTGGCCCTTCTCCTGCAAGCTCTTGACAGTGTCATAGAGGGATTGCCGAACTGGTGTGAAGACCAGACCCAGATCCTTGAGCCGCTGGTTCGATAGCTTGTAGGGCTTTACCCTTGGGTTTATTTGGTCCGAGCACCTGCACGAATGTTTCCTTGATCACATGGTCATGATGTAGAGATGAATTGAGCATTTTTCTTTCCCATTGCACTCTTGATAGGGGTATGCTTCTTGCGGCTGCTTGTTTGCAAGCTGTCGACATAGTGCATGTGCCCTAGCTATTACAAAAATCGGAATGGTCTACTCATCAGGTTGGCCACATGTGTGAAGAATGGATGGTTAAGATGATAAGCACCGGAACACATGATCCACGTTCATCCCTCTTGATGAGTGGGATGGTCTGACTTTTGGGCAAGGGGGCATTCACTATGGTGACCACCTGATAAACGGTTGGGAAGTTAAGTATGTGTTGTCCACTTTGGTTTGGGCAGGGCAATTGCTTTTGGCACTTGCATAAGGGCCACTGCAGAAAATTGGCCGCAGTGGACCCCACCACTGCTCACAAACTCTTTTCCCTACCTTTTGAGGAAGGAGCATTGATATGATTACCTGGGCTATTCTCCCAACGGCCAATGTGGCATCCAAGTACAAAATCCTTGTCGATCGATCATCACCAGGTGGACCCCAGTAGGCATGTGCAATGGCATCAAAATCAGGCCGATTCGTCATCAGCTGGCCACATGTGTACTCTCACCGTTGAATATGGACTTATGATCATTTTATCAACCATCCATTTTCTTTCATACATGGGCGGTCCATCTGATGACTAGACCATGGCAAGGCCCACCGGATGAACAGCTGGATCCGACCCATCAGCAGAGTAGCATTTCTGCTAAGAGAAAGGTTGATCATTGTGAGCACTTACTTGGTGGGGATGGGATATTGAGGGAAGAGATCAGAGAGCAGTTGGACGACATCAGCTCTGTGTAGACAGCTCTCCCCACAGATGTAGCGGCCCGCAGCTGATGGATTCTCAAACACGAGCAAGTGGGCCACAGCGACATCCCTCACATCTACGTAGGATTGGATGGCATTGGCATAGGTCTTAGCCGACCCGGTCAGATATTGAACTATGTGGCCCGTGCTCACATTGATGGTGGGCTGGAGGAGTGGGCCCAACACCAGCACTGGAATCACCACTACCACATCCAGTCCTCTCTCCCTCGACAGCTCCCATGCAGCTTGCTCGGCCACCGTCTTTCCGTAGCAGTACCAGTTCTATCCATCAACAAAAATCATGATTGATGCCTTGTTTACCGTTGGCTTACTGTAGAAATTTGTACGACTAAATCATATCCATTGATCTGGACCATTCGATGGATCAGATGCCCAGGGAATTGGTTACATCTTAAAAATTACACCAATCAGATGGTCTAGCCGTTGCATCCATATGTTGTGGATTATGGTTCATGAAAAGGTCGATCTATCAAATGGTCAGGATCATTCTCTCAGAAATTTTTTGGGTTGACCAATAACTTTATTTGGACCAAAACAGCCCTCATGATCTCAAAGGGATTGGCATGGATGCCACATGAGATCCAAGCCGCCCATCAGGTCGGCTATGTTAGCTTTACTAGCTGGATGATAAATAAGATTGGTGCTCTCAACTGATGGTCCACACGCATATGTTGAATGCGTAGTATCATTTTCAACTATCCATTGCACTTATGCACGTGTGTCCCAAGTGATTATCAGTTTGATCTGATTATTGGGGCAATACATCTATATTATGGGGCATGTCTGATGAACAGCTCTGATCTTGTACACGTATGCCGCAATCCGCGACCGTACTGTCCAGTTTTGTTGGCAGCGCTGGTTCTAAACAATCCCATGGACGTCGTTGGTCGTCAAACGTCAGTTGACGAGAATGAGAACGCATGCGAACCAATCAATGGACGACGTTGGATGTGAACTTTCACATATAACACTTCCTTTCCAGCTAACATGTCACTTCTATAGAAATCCCAGCCATTAAATAGGTGGATCGCAGCAAAAAAATTACGAGTTAGGATGAAAATGGGACCAATACACCGATTAGTTGTCACCTCCGTACATTTGTTCCGACCATCAGACGTCCATTGATTTCGATGGTGGTACACACCGGAGATATTAACCATTTCGTTTTCTCAGTAGAAGATCTTACGGTGCGACCCAACTTTTGCACGGCTCAGATTTTCTATAAGACAAGTGTTAGCGGAAAACAAAATTGTTGTACGTGAACATTTCTTTTGAAACATATGTACCATGGTGTTCTTGCAGTATTCTAGATCGCTCCAGCAACTCTCGTCCACCACCACATCTGGGCTCCTGTTAGGGTCCATGTACACGGCCCCGATCGTTGACGTATAGACAACACGTCCCACTCCGGCTTCATTTGAAGCGTTGATCACATTCTTGGTTCCGGTCACACTCGGCTCCAGCGTCACTTCTGGCATTCTCTGCTACACCAATCTCACCATTCAACGAAACAACTGGAAATTGAAAATAACTAAAAGAATATATCAACCGTCGGAAAATAAAGAGGCCAACCCGATCTTCCATCACAGGACACGCTGTGTGGAACACTCCATCACAACCCTTGATTGCCTCAAGAAGGCTCTTGTAATCAAGTAGATCGGCTTTGCAAAGTATCAAGCGATCCTTTGCTCCTTCAAGCTTCTTTAGATGAGAATTCTTCGCATCATCTGCAAAAATCAATGAAAGAACAAATAAATAGTGCAAGGAATGACTTGGGTACATCGCACTGCACTGGGATTTACATTCCTCACCATCTCAACGGTACTTATTTGTCATCTTTGCTGTGTTCTGGTCGTTGATATGGTTACCTACCTTGCTGGTGGACCACAATGGACAAATCATGATGATGGGTCAGTCTCAGCCATCCAATCAAATCCATGCATATAAATGGACGGTTAAAAATGATGTCCTTACTATAAGGGTGAAAAAATCACGGTGATGGATTATGAGGTCCATTTTTATTGATGGAGCCCGGCAGTCCTGACGGCTGCATAGTTTGAAGATCCAGTTCTCCATCTAGCAGGTCTTACGGTGGATGATCTACCGCCCAAAAGTCACACTGATCCTAAAGTTCTGACCATCCAGTCAATGGCCTTCCATCCGATGGACAGAAATAATAATAATAATAAAAGTCCATAGTCAACCGAAGTAAGTACTTCTGCCTATATATGGGGGCCATCCACTCTGTAATTGAAGCAGAAGGACAGGCCAGATCATCTCACCATGCAGCCACATTGGCCGTACGGATGGTCGACTAACGTCATTCTCCATCTAAACCGTACAAATGATAGATATGTACAGTGATAAAAAGATGGGACATGACCCAAAAATTACATTGATGGCACGATCCTAGCCATTCAATCAGGTCCCTACAAAAAGGGACACTAAAGTATACCTGGATTTCGGACCGTTCCCTTAACCCTGTAACCTCTCTCCAAGAGCAACTTCACCAGCCAGGATGCGATGAATCCTCCAGCCCCAGTCACGCAGACCACTCGTTCACCATACGGCATTTTGTTGGCCCACAGCTATGATAAATGAAGGATAGCAACAGCACATGAACACAATGTACAGATAGTTGGGAATTCAATTCCACCGGAGCCGATACTTATAAAGGTGTCTCGACTACCTAATTAAGTGTATTATTTAAAGATGTTGTATTCTATTTCTATTCTCGAGAGCTAATTAGAAAGGGACACATGTAGTTTAATAAGAGCTGTGGGCGTATTTTGTCATGAACATGTCTTAAATTTGATTGTTGGTCTGTCGATGACATTGACCTGATAAGGGAGAATCTAATGATTCTCCATGATATTTGTCATAATTCATTTCGAATTGCTATCTTGTATAGCTGTAGAGATATGTACAAATATTTTTGAATATTTGTATTTGATCCTTTCCTATTATATAGGATCACACAATTGTAATTATTTTGTATATAATCCAAAGTTATCTCCTCCATATGGTAAGGAGGATTCCAGTCATTGCTCATTGTTTGTTAAACATCTTTATGGTATTCTCCATGATATTTGCTATAATCCATTTCGAATTGCTACCTTGTATAGCTGTAGAGATATGTACAAATATTTTTGAATATTTATATTTGATTCTTTCCTATTGTATAGGATCACACAAGTGTAATTATTTTGTATATAATCCAAAGTTATCTCCTCCATACGGTAAGGAGGATTTCAGTCATTGCTCATTGTTTGTTAAACATCTTTAGTTTCGATGACATCGAAACCAGTCGTCGATGGCATTGAAAGTTACTCGATATCATTGATAATTTTCAGAATTTTTCATCCCTGGTCGCTGGACAGTTTTGATCTGTTTTCGATGACATCAATGGACCCTCGATGACATCAAAGATTTTACGCAAATTTATTTTCTGCGGAAACGCAGATTTTGCGATTTTTGTTTCCTATTCCGATTTTACTTTTTTCTAAACTTATATAAAGGAGTGTATACATGATTGTGGGGATTAAAAAGATTATTCTAAAGTTTTCTAAAGGGGTTCCATGGTTATCAAAGGGTGTGGCAAGGGTGAGATACGATATTGTTTGAATCGGGTAAGTCCCCTCTCTTGTAATTTCTATTACATAGTAGATTTTTATTACTTTGTGTCGTGGTTTTTTCAGAAAGAATTTTGCATGTTAAATTTTTGTGTTCTCCTATGATTGCTTGTTACTATTGAATTGCTATCATAGATCTAAATCTATGTGATTCCGCATGTCCAAATCCCTAACATATTTGAGATCTATGAAGATAACATAATAGTATTTTGTGGCGATATAGTTGGTATCTATATATCAAACAATGTCATGTCATCCACAAAGCAGGATTAGTCAAGTGAAACGTAGTCGAGTCGATAGGGAAGCCTAAAGTGGTTATTGGGCATATAGTAGACTTAGAAGGAGAACTTCAGAATACCATTAGTACTGAAACAATTATAACAACCGTCAAAAGGTGGAAAGTATCTAGATAATCAATTTAATACTATAAAATAATAAGAAATTCAGTAAAAAGATATGCTTCATACCAACCAGACAAAACCAAATATATCTTTCAATTATCTTTTGTTCCTTAGCATTATTAGTCATTTATATTTCTTTTGCTAATTAGCATTATTAATCATTTACATTCCTTGGTATAATCAATAATAATAAAGTAACTGTTAACTTTAGTTGTAATTTGAGTCTATGCTCATCTCCGCAACTAACTGTAGAAAGTTTCTTTTTATTTTATCTGTATTCAAAAAGTCTATTCATACAAAAGGAAAAGGTGCAACCCATCTTTAGAAGACGTACCTCATCCTCTGATAATTGTCTAATCATCTTAAACAAACATTGTACAAATGGCTAAATAGGCGACTGATCTTGTTCATATATGGTCGATTTTCAATGTATTTGCTCATCTTAGTGCTTAGGGTTGTAGTTATTCAATTTGAATTAAGCCCTATATTCAATTCTAGCATACCCACACAAATCACATGGCTAACCCAGACAAATCAGGTGACTGAAATTTTATAAAAATAAATAAATAAAAGGAGTCAACAACCTATTCTTGCACGCCTAACTCATCCCAATCCAGCTGTTTGACGTATGTGTTTTATCCATCCATTTATCCTAAATAACGTGACTGAAATTAAAACTGAAAAAAAGGTTCAACAATATATTTTTGCACAAACTTACAAATCACGTGACTGAAATTTAAATAAATAAATAAATAAAAGGATAAAAGGAATATCATTGTGGCGTGACGTGGCTAAGGTTGAGGTCCACACTGACGTATGTGTTTTATCCATCCATTCATCCACTTCACCGGCTCGACGTAAGGCACTGGCCCAAAACTGATACATATCCAAAGCTCAAGTGGACCACACCATTTGAAACAGTGGGAGCCACAAGCCCGGATGAAGGAAAAACACAAATATAAACTCCCAAAACTTTCGTAGCCCCTGGGAAGTCTTCAATGGTAAGCATTCAATCCCCACTATTTAATATAGTATGGTCCCCTTAGAGCTTTGGATCTACAACATTTTTAGGCTCATGCCCTTCAAATGAGCTGGAAAAATGGATGGACAGCATGGATTAAACACATACAGCACGGTAGGCTTCCCAGAGAGCTTCGGCCACATTGTGCCAGGCAGATATCCCATCCCAACTGCGCGTGTTGCACGTAATTTATTTAACGGAGAAAAAGTAGTTGCAAGTTCTATTAATGCATTACACAGTCAGTCACAAAAAGTAAATTTCTTCTTATGAAAAAAAAAAAAAAAAGAACCTAACACATCTTCATCTTAAACATCTTCTATCACCTTTCAATTACTTCAAAATAAAAAACACATCTTCATCTTAAACATCTTCTATCCCCTTTCAATTACTTTAAAATAAAAAACCCATCTCATGTCATCTCTTATCACATTGATGAGACCATACAATTATAAACTACCAACTGGGGGTGTAACTGCGTGTGACCCTTACATTGTATTATAGGTAGGAACAATGTCATATCATACCTAAAAATTTTAAATTGACTTGGTTTGTTCATCCAGCTCAGTCTACAATGGCCTGATTTTTCATGCCCTTCCCCAATGAGATTACGTAGTCTATATGTGCATATAAAAAGTGTGTCCCACAAATTTTAGAAGATTTTATTAGTTCGGCGTCAGCTCCAACTCTTCCAGGTGGTGTGGCCCACCTGATTCTCCGATAGGGATCAATTTTTTGTTTCACGGCCTAATGCCAAAGATAAAGCTAATGAAAGGGGTGGATAGGAGCCACACATCACGTGGGCACCCGGCGATGAATGTGGATTGCATCCTACTCCCGCCAATCTTCAGCTGGGAAGGGGCAGGGACTCAGTAGCCACCGTTCATCCATATTTCCGTATCATTTCAGGAGATATGCCAAAAATTTAGGCAGATCGAAGATACATATGGACCACACAATAGGGATTAAACTCTTACCGTTGAAGTGTGCGGCTTCGGTGGATCACCGAGGTGTGTGGGATCCCTGGCCGTGGGCCCACTGCCATGTATGTGTCATATATCCACGCCTCCCATCGGTGTGAAAGCTCATTTAATCGCATTATTTTTTATTTTTTATTTTTTTTAAAGCAGATCCGAATATCAGGTGGACCATAATACCGAAACAGTGGTAATCTACCATTAAAAACTTACAGGGGGCCACGAAAGTCTTGAATCAATTTGATATTTGTTTGGTCTCTTCATCCAAGTCTTTGTGACCTTATCAATAGATTGGATGGAAAATAAACATTCCATTGGCGCCCCTGAAGTTTTTAATCGGTGGGATTCAATCACTACTGTTTCCTGTGTCATGGTCCACCTAAGATTTGGATCTGCTTCATTTTTCAGGTAATGGCCTAAAATATCTTTCAAAATGTATGGACGGTGTAGATGTAAGTAAAGTACATCACAGTGGGCTCCACAGTTAAGGATCCACCAACCCCGGATCCACCCAAACTACCCCTGCTTCATTTGTAACCTTTCTACCTGTGGGCTGTGGCAGCAAAAAGACGCTTTTTAAAGTTAGATAGGTAAGAACATTGGAACTTCAGAGCCGTCGGTGTCATCGCATGAAGGATGGCCCACAGAAGGTATGGCTATGGTGCACATCAAAGGTAGGCTCCACATGATGGAGAGTAGACATGAAAGTAAGCTTCTGTACATGATGGACAATTAACATAGATGGTGGGTCCACATGATGGATGACCCACATAAATTGGCACCTTGCCTAGAAAAAGGACAGAGAGAAAACAAGTCCATGTTAAGGATGGATTTGATCATCTAGTTTATGTGTTTTTCATTTGATAGGCTAAGAAATATGTTCCCAACTTAATCTACAGTTTACATCGATTAATTAAACTGTATATCTAAACTTAAGCAACTAAGAACTCTACGAGTGCTCAGAGAGCACTAGACCATTTCTCTTCTTCTTAAAGATTCGCCTAGAATTTTGAGGAAATGTCTACCACACATATAGCTTGTCTCACTCTATAGGTGACCTACTTTCTACCGCACATTGTTTCTCTCACTCTATGTGTCATTGATGATCAATATTTGAATTTTCAGGGCTTGTTTTTTAAATCTGAAATCTGAAGTCTTAATCTGAAATCTGAATCTACGTTTGAATATAAAGTTTGAAAACTACTAGTGAAGCTAGAACAAACATACTGTTAAATAACTCCTGAAATATTTGAAATATGTTAATTTAACACATTTACCGTTCTGAAACAGTCATTGAATCCCTACCATTAAACACTTCATGGATTCCACCGAAATGTTTATTTGACGTCCAACCTGTTGATATGCTAGGTGGGGCCCACCATGATGTTAGTTAGAAATCCACCCGTCTATCCATTTTGCGAGCTCATTTTAGGACACATGACGAAAAAGAGGTGGATCCAAAACTCAAGTGGGCCACATGAGAGGGAAAATTGGAGAAAAAAATGCCTACTGTTGAAATTTTCCTTGACTCCACCTTGATGTTTATATGCCATCCAAACCGTTTATAAGATTGTGAACATTGGGATGAAGTGAAAAGATAAAATATTGGGGCTGATACAAAACTTTTGTGGCTATACAATGTTTCAACATTAACCTTATGGGGTGCACTTGAATTAAGGATTGGCCAGGAAGTCATTTTTTTTATAAGGTAATATCCTTTATAAGGTAGGTAATTTTTTTGGAAGGTAATTTTCCTATATTCTTTTTATTATTTTTAATACAAACACGATTATTATGTCCCACTACTTGGAAGATAAGTCATTGTCTACTAAGTAGATAACTTACACATTATACTCTTATTCAATTGATGGGAGCCCTCAATCCAATTATCTAGAATGATGATTAGCCTATTTCATCAATTATGATAAGAGCCTAGTGAATTATCGTGATTCCTTCTTTGAGTCAAGATTACGATACATAAGTGGCTCTCCTGTACATAAATCTAATCATTCTAGATTTCATAATCTAAAACACTGAACATTTTTAGGTAAGATGGTTCTCATAAACCTATGTTATTGGCACTAATCAATTCACACTTGTATTCTATTGAACAATGACCTTCTTTGAATTGGTTATTACTTGCAAAGAATTCAAACACAACCTCATATAATATTAAACACGTACAAAAATTATCAAATCTCATACACTTAGATTCAAAATTGAAATTTTTCTATCAATTGATGTTACTTACTAGCACAATTGGCTCCAACCTTCAAGTTTTAAATTAAGGATTGCAACATAATCTTACCCTCAACAGATCATTAGTTTGAAGAGATCACTCTAGCCAGCTTGATTTTTTATTTTTTTTTTAATAATGAATGATAAACCCAACTTAAGCTAAATGACCAAATTCAATATAGTCTCTGTAGACCATTCCTTCTTTTACAATACCAATCGTTAGTATCAGCCCTTGATGTATGGATAGGGGCCTAAAAGTTTGGGCTAATCAAGACTCTACAATTATTCATAACTAGCATGATTTAATCTCTAACATTAACCAAGTCAGCGTGTACATGATGTCTCCATATTTATGGGAGCAAATATATTATAATATGGTCCTATAAAGATGGACAACAGCTATATCATCAGTAAAAAGGCTTGCACAAGTAATTATTATCATTGAGCTGAGACCTTTCATGTCGTTGTCCCAAGATGCACTGATCCGTACATGAGCTTGATAGTGTTGTGCACCAAAGCAGGTCCTTGCATCCTATCTAATCACCAAATGGATCGTATGCGTGAGACCTATGCCCCGCTTCCTATTCATTTATGGGTCGGGACTTGAGGGCCTTTTTGTTTTTTTCCACAGGTGATCTAGAGAATCAACTAACCAACATATCTGTAGCCCAGGTGACTCACTGCCTCCCTCTTGTCCAAATGAAATGGAATGAATCAAATCATTAAGCTTTTTGATTGATTTGTGTATATTCCATCACTGGGGAATAAGTTGTCATGGTTACGCATACTCACTAATTAGCAAATCAATCATTGAAATAAGCACTCGTCACTAGATTGTTCCTCTATTCCTTTATACTTCACGACTTTTGAGCGGCCTAATCATGATAAACCGATCTTGAAATCTTTCCATCCATTTATATGTATATCTATCCGTAAGTCTAGATTGTTCCTAGGGGTGCACACGATTCGGTTCTATCCGATTCTGGGGTGAAATTGGAATCGAACCGTTCCTTTCGGTTCCAAGATTTTCAGAACCGGAACCGAAGCATTAGCACCTTAGAACCGAACCAAAACGGGACCGTGAAAACCAGTTCGGTTCCGGATCGATTCCACAGTTTTGGGATTTTTATAATCTGGCCCAATTGCATGTTCTGCTTTACAATTTAGCCCTTGTCCATTCGTGTTGTGATTCACTTGATGAGTGATTTAGATATTATATATGGTGTAAAAAAATACATTTATGAAAACAAGCAAAGGGTGCATTATAAACCATAAATCATGAGTCACGTATACAACTAAAATATATTATATACTCACGGTTCTAAGTTTGACTCCACAGATCAGATCCACAATTTGGATTCACGGTTCAGTTCAGTTCTACATACCTCCAAATCGGAACTGAATTGAATTAAACGGTTCTTTAATTTTTAAAACCAGAACCGGTACACTCTAGAATCGGACCAAACCAGACCATTTGGTCAGTTCTAGTCTGTTCCACGGTTGTACCAGTTCAATGTGCACTCCTAATTGTTCATCTACTCCTTTATACTTCAAAGAAACCTTGGACCATTTTTCTTGAAATTCCAAGATCTCCCGACCATCATTTTTACATCCTGCCCATACATGTGATATGCCTTAATCATCCATCCTTCCAAACTATCTCAAATATCCTTTCAATTAGGAAATCTCAACTGTCCATCCAAATAATCTGTTTAGAGACCTGGCAACGTCTTGGGCTAAAAAGGAATCGAGACCCCTTTTTAATGCTGCCTATAGGGGGAATTTGCACGTAGGGGTTGATGGTTGGTGATGATGTACACCGTTCCGAGGTATACGTATGGGTGGTTCCAACGAATGGTTGGGATCCGCAAAAAGGTAGTTGTTTGTCTATGTTTAAACGGATGGTTGTAAGAGATGGTTTTGGAACGAATGGTTGAGAGATTTTATAAACAGAGAATGAATGATCCATAGAGTATTTTAATGTGTCTGAAAGTCAATGAACGGTCGGTATTATGGATCCATGAATGTCGCCCGCAGGCTTCCACCCTCCTGTCGTCCCGACCTTGTCCCTCTCACGGAACAAGGGGAGGAGATTCGCGCTTGCCACTGTTTAGTGCGATATGAAATATTTTTAACTTGACCTGACTGTTTTGTATGTTCTTGGTGCAATAACCTTGTTAGGTTGCTTTAAAAAGAGTACATTTGAATATTTAGAGTCACCATTAGCTTATCAAACTTACTTCTATCCACGATTAACTAGAGTCTGTGGGTCTGCCTCATGGTTAGGAGATCGTGAAATCTCCTGACCCGAATGACTCTTGTGATTAGCTTGTGCTTGCAAAGATCTACCGAAGATGAAAGAATTTGACATCCTCTCTTGCTCGTACTTTGACATCCTCTCTTGCTCCTAATTTGTACAATCTCTACCTTAAGGGATATGTGACTTTTGAAAGAATTTTAAATATGCAATGATGATGTATGTCTAGCAATGCTTCACGTTGCCCTGTAAGAGGATTGGGCAGGCAAGAATAAAATAATTCATAGCCTTGTTAGGTGGAATCAAGCAATCCTAAACAGGCAAACAAAATAAATAGATAAATAACTAGGAGTAACTATAGTAAAAGTGAAATGGTTTATGTATGTTGGAATGTGTGGAATGCATTGTGTTTTGAACTTAATTAAGATGTAAGAAAGAAAAAAGAAAATTAGACACCTTTTTTTGTCAAAATGCATGGTCCGACATCCCTGATTTTAACCCTACTCTTAAACTAGCTGGCTTTTTCTGATAAGTTGGCTTTCCTACAACTGGCTTCCTGTCAAGCAGGATCTAGGCATAAGCATGATATTTTTAGGATTCCTAGATGGCAGAGCCTCCTATCTTGATGAGCACTTTGACTTAATTTTTAGGTCTCTTATCTAGGACCCAAATCCTAGAACCGTGACTAAATTTCAAATTTAATGCAAAAAATATTATCATTTTAGTCCACACACTCACATTCCATCAGGCATCCAATCAAAATAAGACCAAATCGATACACTATTATAAATGATACCAAGTTTTCTATTGCATCAATTCCAACCACTAATCAAGTTTTAAATTTAAAAGAACTAAAATTAAAGTTTTGGGAAAATCCCATTACATGAAATATCGTTAAGGAAATCAAACTACTCCTAATAAAAGTACATAACTATATGAAGTCAAATCGCATCCAATGCTCCAAGCACTAACAATAAACTAACAATAATAATTGGGGTCATTGTAATATTCCAATCTTATACCTGAAATGGTTAGTAACCGTTAGCTCAACAGCTCATAAAGTCATTTAGCAACCACGAGTTGAAAAGTTTCAATTCTATGAGACAGTTCAACATATAATCACAAGTTATAACATATCAGGAACAAAACAATTAGTATGAATATGAAATATCATATACCACTTCAACATTTGATAACCACGTGCCTTATAATCAATGAGTAACAGCATTAGGATGGATGTAAACAAATTTACGATTTCATTTCTTTTAAGGGATGACCCAAAGCAGAGCACTCATGTTGATCGTTTTAGGGAATAACTTAAGACAAAGCACCCGTGCAACCATTTTAGATATTAACCCAAGGCGAAGCATCAGAACCATTTTAGATCTCTCAAAACAGAAGACCAGGCATCCAACATTTTAGGAAATTCAAGCAGAGCACCCATGTGATCCATCCTTTTCAGTATAACCCTGAGGAGAAGGTATGTGTGACCATTTTAGGAAAAACTAAGGGTAAAGCACCCATGAACATCACCTATGATTATATATTACTTGTCCTGAACTACCTCCCACACAAACAAGTAATCGGAATGGATGTATCATGCAACGAATTTCACAATCACATGTAAGGATTTAAGCAACATGAATTCCTAACATGTGCGATAAAAGATGAAACTCGACAGGCATTATATGTGAATAGGTGAAGATGTCTCTGCATGGGGGCACATACTCTGATTATAAATCTAATGTTCGAGAGTTTTCAGATTTTAGGAACAAATACACAATTCTGCAAAATGACTCAGTGAGTTAATTCAGTGACTCGACTCAATGACTAACGAAAATTAATGCTACGGCTATGGTTTCTAACAAATAAAAAGGTTGGATCTTCCTGCAGGTCAGGATATGAAATTTATGCATTGTTTGGAAAAGGTTATCAAATCACTAACCGAACAGCGAGTTATCAGTAATTTGACTCACTGAGTTGTGTGCAACAGAGGAATAGCGTATATGTAATGGGGCAACAGCAACCCGACTCTCTCTCTCTCTCTCTCTCTCTCTCTCTCTCTCTCTCTCTCTCTCTCTCTCTCTCTCTCTCTCTCTCTCTGGTTTACACAAGACTGGTAGCGTCGAACGAGAAAAGGGACCAGCTGTTTTTCGGGATTTAAGTCTTATACGCTAATGAGGTTTTCTGTCGATAACCGTTGATCACACAGGATCCAGGTGGGCCTCTCGTGGCGATTTTAACCTTACAACTAGGTTCTACCATAATCGGACGGTGGTGGGTTCGGTTAGAGAAGATAATGATGGCTTTATCAGTGGTCCGGATCAGATAGACGGTTCGGATCGGATATCGGGCCCCACCGTGATGAACGGGTGAAGATCGAGTCGGCCGGATCCGGCCTGTTGGGTTCGAAGTGAAGAAGATGAGAGAGGTGATCTCGTGTTCACTTCGGTCTTGCAGTCAGTGCTATCAGCACTCGCGGACTGATATATATTTCTTCTTTTTCCTCTTTTTTGAAAACACGGTTCTGTGGGTCCCATTCGGGAGATCCTCTCCGTCCGCTCGCCTTCTCGGAACATTTTAGGGTAGGATCTCAAAAGTGAGGTAAATCTAAAGCTTATTTGGACCACACGACAGGAAACAATGGAAGATATGTGTTGGCGAAAGAGCCAATTCAAATATGGATTGTTAAATGAAAACCGAAATGAACCACATTGATCTAGATTGAAATTGAATGTTTGCATAGGGTTAATAGGTCAATAGGATGTATTTTCAACGGTTTAGATCGAAGGTAGGTCAAGAGTGCTGTGATTTTGTACGATTTGGAAGGTATATAGGGTGACGCACTCATTCTTGCAAGCTGGGTCAATCGACAGCAATCTCAACAATAGGAAAAATTTATACACCGGTTGTAAATAAGACGTATGGAAAAAATTTAAACTCTTTGAAGGGTAATAACTATGTTGGTCAGGTTAATCTTACTGGTTATAAAACCGATCATCTCAGTAGTTACTTATCACCGGTGGAGGCGGTGAAGGGCGACCTTACAATTCAATCTGACTGGCTCTAGTTGGGAGCTCGGTGAGTCACTCTCCCTCATGTCCATTGGGGTGAAGTAGGTGAGAGTGTTTCTCGGTAGCTTCAATTCTCATGATAAGACTTTAGGCTTATTTTTTGCTTATATCAAGTTGTGACTTAGATACTCTAATAACATGTTACATGCAATTGACGAACTGGTCAAAGAATGTAACAAAGTTATTAAAAATTTTCTAGGAAGATATTCATACTTCAACATCGACGGCAACGAGTTCATAATGTTAGCCCAAGTCTTGTTGCTCTTGTACAGCATCTCAGCCATAAAAGTAGCCTTAATTTACGAAGTATCTTATTTTAATGAGAAATACATAAACTTACTAGGTCCCACTGAATGTGCTAAAAGAGTATTACTGCCGATTCAATCAAACACTAGGCCACATGTGTGAACATGTGCTTATATTCAATTTTCATGTGTGAGTATGATGCACGGGCATACTAGAGTCTACTCGACTCAAGACTTTGCTTGAACTGCTAGTGTTCCCCCATGTTGGGATGGACAAAAGATCCAGTTATCCGCTTAACCATCAATTACACTTGGCGTTCAGGCCATTTGTAAAATAGTAGGAATTAGGCCTTTTGGATGGTGTTACACACACACACACACCCACACACACACCCACACACACACACACACACCTTGTGATGATAGACATGAGTATATGAACTTAACGACTTATTCTTTCACTAATATTTTAGCTTAAATATTTTTCAAATGAATAATGATATATAGATAAATAAAAGAAGGTTAAATAATGCCAATTTTATTAATATTTAAATAGATGACCCGTACAATTGATAGAGTCTCAGACAATTAAATAAACAAACAAAAAGCTAAATAAATACTTGATTCATCTATCAGAATATACGATCGAGGCGAGTGTTTAGCAGGATGTGACCAAATGGGTATGATTAGCTAAATCGGAACTCAATTGATCATGATCTTATAATTAAATATTGTGAAAATTTAATATACTCCTAACGTACTAAAGCAAAAGCTACTAGGTAATAAAAATCTATGCTAAAAATAAGTTATGCTAAGATAAATTCAAAAGTAGATAAATGTGTTTGGCATAAGGCCCCAAGTTCTTTTTCGTGTGTTCCTTTTATAGCTCGTCGATGTGGCAAAACCTTCATTGGATTTCCTTGTGGATCTTCGATCCTTCATGTTTACAACACGAATTCTAGATAAGGGAATCACTTGGACGGATCCAGAACCACTGGCTTCTTCGGTCTTCTTCTCATAGTTGATCCCGCTATGGAGATCTTTATGGCCCACTAAATGGATTTAAGATCATGGAACCTTAAGGGTTGAACTTGAACCTGAAGTTGTTCATACATTTGCAGGACCCAATCGAACCACCTCTTGCTTTTAACCATCCATAGTGTAATGGTTTGAAATGTTGGAGAAGATTGATGGACGAAATCCTCCTAATACTGATCTCTTATCGAAGATGGATCAAATCAAACCCTCCATCTGGTTCTCCTATTCTCTTAGTACCAATTGAACCACAGCCACAGGATCGGGTTCTCAAGCTCTCCCATTCTTTTTATTCCAATCAATGAGCAACTTGGGACCTTATCTAACTAATGTGTTTGTCTCTTCTTATTTGGGTCTAAATCATAATAAGAATCTCTTGGATATTGGTCTAATCTCTTGATATTCAGAACCTTTTCAAATGCTATATATGAACTCTCCAAACGTCTCTAGAAAAATTTTTCATTTTGAAAAGACTATATGAGATAGTTTCACTGAGTGTGTCATATCCAGATATGTGATAAGATCCATTCTCTTGACGGGTCTCTTATAAGCATGGTGTGTAAGTTGCTTCATTAATTGGCACAATAAACATATCCATGTGACATCCATTGATTTATTCTCCTAAAGGCGGGCGTAAGGATCTATGCGTCCGCATTAATAATTAAATGTGTAACGCCGAAGAAAAATCAAACGAAGATACTCATGAAAGTGTGTAGGATTTCTACTAATATTAACCCCGTTGTGTCAATATACAGCAACTTTTCATTGGTCTATGTTAGGGCACCAAAAATGGGTGTAAACACATTCAATCAGCAAGATTTTTGTATGATACCTATCAAAGCTATGATCTAGACTTAACTTACAATGCTATGAAATTATGGAACATTTCCCTATAAGTTAATAATTTTATTTGATATATATGATAGAGTATCAGACATCACTTGATTGCAATCAACCAATATGATAGACAATTAGACAATGCTTGATTGCAATCAACCAATATAATTGTTTATTACACTGCTGATGAGGAGTTTTGTGCGCTTATTGCTGGTCCAAGCCTGAATAAAGGAGGAGGTTGTGAGAGGTTGGCACCAATTAAAGCTTCAATGTAAGCAATGAACGGAATTAAAGACAATGTCCAAAAGACCTTCCCCGAAAGGTGTTGAGGATATCTAGCCCAAGCTCAACTCAACCTCAACTCAAACCAAACCAACATGACCAAAATTTAGGGTTGGGACTACGGGTGTACATCGAAACGAGTTGAGTTGGCCTCAGCTCGACTCGGCTCGGCCACTAACTAACCTTAGCTTGGCTCAGTCCTCGAGCCTCACTGGTCAGCTTGGCTCGGTTCGATAAGCGGCTTAGGCCAATTCGAGCCAAGTTCGTCATTGCAGCATTTTCACAAACACCTGGACTGCACCTTCAAAATCTCACTGTATTTGAGACAGCAACAATTGTTTTACATGTATTTTATCAAACACCTTCTAAACAACATAAAAATTAAGAAAACAAGGGTGTTGGTTTCATATACAGACCTTCCTTGCCACCAGCCACACTTCTTTGAGTCATTTCATCAAACACTTGGTGAGCAACATCAATGTCAAAGTAACCGAGTCACCGAACTAGTTTGATCCGAGTTCAATTCGAGTCAAGTTCAATCCAAGTCGAGTCGAGCTGGGGCCAGCTTGAACTTGGCTCGAACTCATTTTCGAGCTCAAAATATCAGCTCGACTTGGCTCAAACTCAGCTTCGAATCGAGTCAAATCAAGTTTTTTCGAGTCGAGTTGAGCGAGCTAACCGAGCTAGGTCGGTTCATGTACACCTCTAGTTGGGACAGTCAGATTCACATTGGGACAGACCCAAGTGAAACTCCTAGCGATTGCCAGTATAACTTATTGATGCCTCGGGAATTTTGACACAAACACTATTCATGCAGCCCAATCATAGTGACAAATCTCGGGAATTTCTTTGCTATGGAATTTCCAGGGAGATTTTAATTTTTTTAATTTTTTCCTCAGGAAAATCTTGCTAAAATTTTATTTTTTAAAAAAATATATTATAAATAAATTTAGAATTTTATATATACTTATCCAATGAGTCAGTTAAAGTTTAATATTTTTACTTTAATGTCAGATACTTTATGAAAAGTAGTGAGGAATTAGGCACTGGAAAGCTTGCTAAAAGCACACTGGATGCTATTTTAGATTTCTCAGCCTACAAATCCATGGCCACCTGCCTGCACTTGAGTCTGCCTTAAGACAGTATTTGCCTAAAAAGACTGCCGGGCTTGAGCCCAGTTCCTTAATTCATGGTTTGGTCCAGGCTTCAAACTTGGGTCTTCTGGACCTGATTTGAATATGGACATGCTTCCCCTCAACCTGCCCCAGCTGCAACCCTTACTTGCCGGGCAATCTAGTCAATCCTTTAAAACCCAGGCAGAGCACGGCAGTCAAAGAGTTTGGACCATAACCACTCCACCTATACAGTATGTACCACCTTAAATCCGATGTCATAACTCATTATGGAAATAAAAGAGGCAGCCACACCCATTAAAGCTTGAATCCACCACTTCTACTTGAAAACCAAACACTAACCAACCCACAGTTTGAGAATCAAGCAGCCTAATAGCAGATCACCTATTATTTCTCTGTTTTTCATGAATTCCAGTGAAACATTTTCTACAACACTGGCGTAGTGAGTCTGTATAAAATGGGTTTGAGGCCAATGTCTGAGTTTTATAAAGCGGAAACCAGGATAGCCCACCTCTGAAGCAATGTTACCCCCACAACCTGCATCGGCCCCCCAACTGCTTCATTCAATGGGATTGACTAATATTCATGGGCGAACCAGAGGAATATCAAAAGCTCATGCATGCCTGCAAAAAGCCCCTAGAGAAATTCACTGGAACAGTAATGTACTGACCGACATCAATCTGACCCCAAAGCTTCAAAAGGCGGTTTTTCAAATGCCTGATTCCTTTTAAGTAATGTTGTAACATGTATAGAATGCATTTTACAGGACATAAGAATCGGAAACAAAAACCTCCCTATAGTTGTGCTTTCAAAATCTTATTTGAACATTTTACGTACACATCGCTCACAATTGAGACGACTACAATAGGAGTATTCGCTACAAGAATGGAAGCTTATGATGTACTGCGTTTGATTGTTTCATGGACAACTTGATTTCATGCAACCAGTTTGGGAGAATTTCCAAATCACGTTTAAATAGAATCCTAAAGAAGATAGTTCACTAGTATACATCACATCCCACGGTTCACCACTCCTTACGCTCCCCATTCAGCTGCTCCTTTGGACAATGCAGTTCTCTACCAAGTACTCAACGAATTCATCGATCAGATAAGGCCAAGCGCCCTCCGCATCATAGTTGGATAATGCAGGGTCAACCGTCTGCACGCACCAAGAAACAGCAAGCACCAATGGTACATGTCAAATATGTCACAAGCAATTCACCAGACATTATTTTCAGCATGTGTCATGCATGCACATTCATGTGGTTGCATATATGTCTAAGTATGCATACGCTTGTTCTATGTGTGCTTGGACGTGTGAATTTTTCAAGCATTCATAAAAGATGCTTACACTTAGAAATTGAAGACGTACCATGGGAACTAGAAGCGTAACTCAACATGTGAGCCCACTGAATGGACCATAGTAGCAGTGAATAGGGCTTTTGGGGCCCGAAATCTTCATCACATGCATAGATCAAAACATATGTATCATATTGGCCGATACGGCCGTACCATATCTTTATTGGCCAGATGCTATACGCGATACACGTCCATATCGGCCCTTTATGAAAAAAGGGCACCGTATCGGCCCGTATTAGCCATATCAGCACTCATATTTTAAAGCCATATCGGTTTCAACTAATACAGCTAAAAAAGACTTTTTTTGCTCTTTTTTTTCTTTCATTTTTCTCCTGTTAATTTCTTTGCAGGGAGGGATTGTTTCAAAGGGCATTTCCAACCAGGCTTAGATCAAGATTTGAATATCAAAACCTGTTTTTTGCATCAAATCGAAGAATCGAAGCTCCAGGGTCCGGTTTTGCAAAAATAAAAATAAAAAGTTTTTTTTTCTTTTTTTTGCTATTTCAATCTAGGATTCCATCCAAAAAACAATATAAACTATTTCGATCAGATCTCAGTTGATTTGATTTGGATTTTGGGTGTTTCCTTTTTTAAAAAAAAAATTATTTACACAGGTATTTTCTGAAAATTTTAGAAAAAAAATTTTAATTACTTTTTTTTTACTGATTTTTTTATGATGCTTGAGTATTAGAAGACGATGGATCTACTGATTTGTTGAAGATTTGGGGATTTTTCTTTTTTTTTTATTTAGGTATTTTCTAAAAATTTCAGAAAAAAATTAAATTCGTTTTTTTCTGATTCTTGTAATGATGCTTGAGAAGTATTAGAGGACTATGGATCTACGGATTTATTTAAAATTTGGGGCTTTTTCTTCTTTTTTTTACACGTATTTTCTAAAATTTTCAGAAAAAAAAAAATTTTAATTTTTTTTTTCTAGTTCTTGTTATGATTCATGAGTATTATTAAAATGTATATCTACTGATATGTTGAAGATCTGGATTTTTTTAAAATTTTTTTAATTTATGCGTGTTTTTTCTAAAAAATTTATAAATTTGTTTTTTAATTCTTTTTGTGATGCTTCAGCATTAGAAGACTATGGATCTAATGATTTCACACATGCATTGATTTAAAAAAATATTTTCTACATATTTTATATTTTCAAGATAATTTTTAGCATTTTCTGTTTTTTAAAATAATTTTAGAAAAATTACATTAGTTGATAAATAATCATATTAGCAATATATGATATCAATTTCACATATATCAACAATTTATACACACAAATTATTAATAATAACACTACACCTTACAGTATGTCAACCCGTCAAGACAACATTCTTATCAAAAGGATGATCCGATACACCATTGAATACTTGGTCAAAACACAAAAATAAAAAATAAATAATAATGATCATGATAGATTCTTGAATATCTCTTTTTTTTTCTTTTTTTTCTAATATAACTTTGCATTTTTCTTGCTTTAAAAAAATTCTGACCAATACAGGCCAATATGGCCCCGATACCAATACACAATGCGGTATCGTATCATTTTTCCGTCAGGCCGGTATGGCGACCGATACTGTCATATAAAACCATGATCGTGTGCTTATTATGATGGTTCATGCATGCATTAACATGAGAACACGCCACTGTACATGTGCAGATGAAAACACACAAAAACGAATGTGGCATACGAGACCACAAAAACTGGTAGGTGCTACTTGCCTATGGGCACATAGGCATCACTCCACGCACATGTACATGGTCCAACTACCTTGCAAAATTGATGTGCAAGGAACTCTACATCACATACAGCGTGTGATGTGCAGGCATGAAAATGTGACGTGTACAAACTAACAATCAATTTTACCTTGGCGAATTCCAGAAGTTGAGACCAGGTGTCCCTCGAGATTGCTTTGTTATGCCTGGCCTAAGTAACACAGAGATCGAAACCATAAAATGATAGTTTAGATAGAGAACAATAAATCAAACCGAACAGGTCATAGAATTAAATTTCAAAGTTCAGTGGGAAAAGACAATGACATAACAGATGAAAGCGTGTGGTATAAAGAGCTTTCCCCTTTCACCATGTTACAAACAATTTACCAAGTTCAAACTTCACAATGGTCATCAAATTGCATGACCCCACATTAAAATTTAAAAATTAAAAAGAATGGTCCACAAACAGTAATTGCATATCTGCAACATTTTTTGACATTTTACTAAAATTACATGAGTGATAAATACAAGTAATTAGCCAGAGAAAGGGCACAGGTCTGCTACTCAATGATTAATTGTCAGTTCTTCAAGGGCACCGAAAAAATGAAATGCTCCTCAAGAAACCTGTCACAAAGCAATCCTTCAGTACATACAATGTTGCCTGCTAGAAAATATTGACGTGTCCAAAGTCCATATGGAATTGTTACTAAAGAGAAAA
This sequence comes from Magnolia kwangsiensis, assembly GCA_037074715.1. NCBI lineage: Eukaryota > Viridiplantae > Streptophyta > Magnoliopsida > Magnoliales > Magnoliaceae > Magnolia > Magnolia kwangsiensis. The sequence continues at coordinate 109,457,509 of CM073581.1, forward strand.
GATTCCGGAGTTCATTCAATAGATCATGCTTGAATATTTCCTGCTAGAATCTGTGCAATGCCCTTAACTTTTTCTGTAACGAAAAACATTAAGAGACAGGAAACATGTTCCCTATTCAAGGATCTGAAATTCCGAACAGCCAACACTCTAAGATACATGCCACATCATTTGGCCCCCTACCAACTTGGCTTATCATATATACAATGTCCCAATTTTCATTAAAAATACAGGATAATTTTGATAGTGAAGCAATCAATTCAAGAACATCCAACAAAATTCGAGTACCCCTCCACAATCAGTGGCTAGAAATTTCTTTGATGAAAATCCTCATCCCTTATCCAAGGGCGAGACCTCCTAAAAGGGCATATACATGCAACCCTTATCATCTCTAATTATATCACTGATACCACATGACCCAGCCAGGTCCCTTTGATCGAATTGAACTTCAAAAACCAACAACGAGCTCACAGCTAATACTTGTTATCGTCCTCTTACCTTTGCTATTGACAATAGTGGGCCAATTATATATAATGTCCTAAATGACATTGTTTTGTTTTGATTAAAAATGAGCCTTCGGGAGACGGAACCTGTACACGTTCATCTTCATCAAAGGGAAAAGGTGCTGACCTATGCAATAGATCTGTAAGCTCAACTACTGAGGTAATTTTGCAATCCCATAAATTTCAATAGGAGAGGAGAAACGACCACACAATATCGTCACCTATACAAGCTCATAGAGATCTTTGACTAAAGCATTCCTCAAGGCAAGGGAGATTAGCCAGAATTTTGAAAATGGAAAGGTAATATTTTGGGATATCGGTTTTCGCAAGTTGGAGGTTAGAAACAGAAAGTTGCTCTTCTATCATTTCATAGATAGAAAGCAATGCCTTTCATGCTTGCAAAGCTTACTTTCATTTCTAGTTCCTATGCAGCCAGGCCCAGCTAGTGTCAAGGCCCATTGGTGAGAAAGACTCCAACAAGAAGCAGATGCAACAGCTCCCCTCAAAGGCCTTAGGAATGTTTCTTCATCAATGCAAGGTTTATCATCTCTTCTAGTATATGATGCAGGGTGTCTAGAAAGAGAGGTTTTCTTTTCTTCTTCTTTCTTTTCTTTTTTTATTCTTTCTCTTCTTTTTTTTCTTTTTTCTTTTTTGTGAATGAATGGCAAATTGTCTAGAAAGAGTGGGTTTCCCTGACGAGAGAAGGTTTCTTGCCAAAGATATAGTTGCATCTCTATTTCACATTGCTCAGGAAGGCTACCAAGTTAAATGGATAACCATGCGAGGGAAGAAGTTTCTAGATCCTATTTGCACTGGGAAATCTCCGCCCCTAGTTTGATGAACACTCTTTCTTTCTAGCTTTAATAGAGTTTGCTGGTATTATAAATTTCACTTGATAAGTACTGATTGTAATACCTGTAAGAACTGACACCAATGGTCAACCAAAGGCCACTGCTTTTCAGCAAATAGTAACTGCCACATGCCAATAGCTGTATCAAGTGCCAAAGATTTTTGTCCCTGAAATGAATAGACATGAACACTTGTCAGTTACAAACTGAGGAAACCAAAAGATATATTGAGTTGCATTTCTTTGCCACAAAGCCATTTAAGTCCTAAACATTCTACCAGCGAAGAAAAGAAACCTAATTTATTTTTATTTTTTTCCGAAGGATGACAATTTATTAAAAAAGCAGGAAAAGCCAAAAGAATACAAAAGGAAAGAAAACAACAACAAGAAAAGCCACCCCAAAACAAGCATTAGAAGCCCACCCCCACCCGTGTATTACACGCTAGGAAGAACACGCCTTCCACTCAAATACAAGAGATCAAGCATAACAAAATAACCCCCAATGGGTTTGCCAGAAACATCCCTAAAGCACACCTCCGATTTCTTTCCTTCCAAATGGCCCACAACCCAAGTAAGAAGAATTATCTCCACTCTTTAGCGGCTTCCCTGCTACAGTCCCCCCATGCCATTGCAGAAAGAAGTCATCAATGCAGGCCAAGAAAACCTAGGAGACACCAAAGAACTGAAAAATAAATATCCACAACTACCTGGAGAAACGGCAGTGCATGAACAAATGAGGAACCGTCTTCTCATCATACAGGTAGAGAAGGCACACATCAGTAAGGAAGAGGCCCCTCTTGCGAAGGTTGTCAATAGTCAACACCTTGTTCCACCCTACTAACCATGCAAAAGCCGCTACTTTAAATGGCACGCCATAGGACCATAGGTGAAAAGTGTGCACCTTAGCGGCCCCTCTACTTTGGGGACTAACGATGGAGGAATGGAGAGATCTCACCGAAAATTTCCAGGATTTTATCTTACTCCATTGCACTGAATCAAACACAACCGAAACTAAGACCCCTTCCAACAAACTGAGAAGCGCTATAAACTATTGAACCTCCACCTCCCAGAGAGCTATTCTACACAATAGATTCCAAACCCCATGGGAATCCAAAAGAGAAAAGCACCGACTAACAAAAATGTCTGGGTCCAAGGCCACAAGAGCAAGATTCGGGAAGATGTCTTGCAGTGCTTTACCACCAACCCATGTATCCTTTCAAAATATGACCCTCTCCCCATCCCCCACTACGTAAACCACTCCATGAAGAACAATTTCTTTGATTTTCTTTGCTCTTGTGGGTACAAGGCCACGAGAGCAAGATTCGAGAAGATGTCTTGCAGTGCTTTATCACCATCCCATATATCCTTTCAAAATCTGACCCCCCCCCCCCCCCCCCCCCCCCCCCTTTTGGTCTACACACATCCAACCACTTCATAAGGTGAAACTTCTTCTTAGCTCCCCCACTTTGCCAAAAGAAAACCATTCTGAGCTTTTCAAGCTTATCGAGTACCCCTGTGGGACATTTGAGGGTTGACATGAAATAAATGGGGAGATTAGAGAGCACCACTACAACTAACACAATACGGCCTCCCAAAGATAATGTGTTGGTTTTCCATCCTGATAATTTCTGTACGAATCTTTCGAGTACGGAACTCCTCCAAAAGTGGCGGCATTTGGGTGGTTAGCAGGGAGGAAAAGCGCTTGCTATTGATAATCTTCAGAAGCAAGAAATGGTCCTTCCAAATGTGTGCCTTTTGTGCTAAAAGCGGGCGGAGACCGTGGATCATGTATTCCTTCATTGCATTTTCTCTTCAATTATTTGAATCAAGATCCTGGCTCTAGCCTTGATTGTGTGGGTTATGCCACGTTCGATTGAAGACCTTCTGGCTTGGCACGACAAGGATGGGGGAAAAGCTTGGGGGAGGAAGTGGTGTATAGCGTTAGTGGCGGTGCTTTGGCCCATCTGGGCCAAAAAGGAATGATCGTTGCTTCCACAATAAGCGAAATTCGGAGGCAGGGGTTTTGTTTAGGGTTACCCAATTTCTGGGGGACTAGGCCCCTTAATTTATTGTGGGTTTGTTTTCCCAATGTTAGTGTTGGTTGTTGTTGTATTTTAGTTTTAAGTCTCTAGTTTTTTACAAGGTTTTTTCCTCTTTTTTTTTTCTCCCTATTTTCTCAGTTTTTCTATTCTCCTTTCTTTTTTATCAATAAAATTCCACCTTCTAAATAAATAAATAAATATAATGGGGTCTCATAGGCTTTTCTTCACCTTTTAATGCAGGACAACTAACCACTTGCTCTAAAAGCTAGAACTAACAAAGCATGGTGAATCAATCCCTTTATCTCATAGTCCATGTCAGGCCATCGGTCGAACCCTCCTTGTGGGCCCCGCTTCACATAAGTCTCGCCTCACATGAGAGGGCTGGCCCACCTCACTTGAACCGCCCACCAAGAGTGTCCCCCCACTTGCTCTTAAAGATAGAACTGATAAAGCATGGCGAATCAATCCCTTTATCTCATAGTCCATGTCAGGCCATCGGTCGAACCCTCCTTGTGGGCCCCACTTCACATAGGTCTCACCTCACACAAGCCACCCACCTCAATTGGGCCACCCACTCCCCACTTTACATAGGTCTCACCTCGTTGGGCGCTTCACATGGGCCACCCCACTCGAGCCGGGTGTGAAAATGCCCTTGCATTAATCACCCCCGGTGATGAGTCTCAAGCACGAGACCTCCCGCTCTAATACAACTTTTGATGCAGGACAACTAATTACTTGCTCTAAAAGCTCAAACTAATAGAGTGTGGCAAATCAATCCCTTTATTTCATAGCCCAGGTCAGGCCCTCAATCGAACCCTCCTCATGAACCCCACTTCACATGGGTCTCGCCTAACACGAGCCACTCACCTCACATGGGCCGCCCACCCCGAGTGTGCCCCTAATTCACACAGGTCGCCTCACTCGAGCTTGGTGTGAAAATGCCCCCGCATTACCTTTGTATCCTAATGTTACAAAGTGGTATTATTAACAAATATTCAAAACCTAAAAATGGTAAATAAGAATTTAGTTGTATCATGGCAAGTAACATTCATTGTCCACAAAATTGACTCAGGAAAAAACAAAATTTTGAAGGGTAATGGAAATTTTATTAAAAGCCGGTTTGCAAGAAAGACGGGAAAAGAATACAAGAGAAAGCCCCAAAGGGACTACATCCCTAAAACTGACACAATAAGATCGGGCACCACATTCAGGATCCCAGCCCACTCAGAAACAAAAAATTGACAAATACTATCACAGCTTCACTCAATCCTTATGTATTCCGAAAGGAACGCCTATTCTGCTCGCCCTGGAAGGCCCACCAAACAACTGGCAAAACAAATTGCCATATAACCCTAACCTTCATGTCCATGCCTCCCTCGTGCCATACTTAAAAGGAGATCTCCGCCTAATCCTGGCATAACCCAATACAAACTGAATAAGGCTAGGAAGTGCAGCCATACGTTAAAGGTGAATGGAAAGAAGATAAAGAGGTGGTCAACAATTTCAGCATCTCGATTACACAAGCAACACATTCGGAATAGCATTCCATGCTTCTGAAGATTATCAATCATCAACACTCTTTCTACCCACCAACCATGAGAAGAGAGATTGTCATCTTAGGGGGAGCTCCATAGGACCAAAAATGAAAGGCATGGGTCCCATCTTCACTTAATGATTCCGGACACATTATCTTATAAAAAGAAGTAACTGTGAATTAACCTGAACTATGGTTGGTCCATGCCGTAGAATCGGCCTCTTCCAACAGCAACTCAATATGAAGGTAGGCTAATAGAGAAGGCGGCTCTTCCATCCAACACACCGAGGGCCCAACCTAAGAGAAGCAATCGGCCACTTTTAGCTCTTCAAAAGTCGTAAGATTAGCCAAGCAAGGAAAATCTAGATCCACGGGGTAGCCACCACACCAAGAATCCTTCCAAAATCCAACTCGCACACCATTCCCAAGAGAGAGAGAGACGCCTTACCAGGATTTGACTCTCAAGGCTGATATTGTGCTATGATGCCCAATGTTACGTGTCGATAATGATCACTACGGAAAGATCCCTTAGATAAGAGTCCTAGTTGTATTAAGAGAGATGTTGGATAAGAGTTTTATATAAATCAGTATTGCTTTATATAAAAGTCTTATATAGATCAGTATTGCATTAGATAGAGTCTAAGTTACAAAACTTGTTAAGAGGAGAATTCTATTTATAATTGTTTTTGTTTGATTGGGAAGTATGAATGAAATCACTTTTCTTAGCATGTAATTTTTTGTACGTAGTTGGGTAGTTGTAGATGGAAATTAACTTCTTGCCAAGCTCTATCATTTTGGTAGTAGAGCCTCTTCATCCTACGACCATATATTCGGAAGGATACAACGTTATTGTCAATAATGAGCTTGATCACATTCGGAAGGATCTTGGCTCTACCCGTGACAGTGTCACCAATTTACATGCTTGAGTCACCGAGCTAACCAAAGTTATTTTGAAAATCCAGGGGACCCTAGCAACACAGCTACAAGTGTCATCGCTTCTATGGTCTTTCCAACCTCTACCTCCTCCATCGTCCACTAATCACACCCCACCTATTCCATCATCCAACCTCCCCCTTCCAACACCCCAATCGACTACTAAACCTCTTAATATATCCCCTAGTGTCCCCTGATTGAGCCTGGCTGATCAATAGGAATGCAAGAAGAAGGGATTGTGTTTCAACTACAACGAGTAGTTTAGACCATGGCACTACTACAAACGTCATCGGCTATTGTTACTAAAAGTCAATGACAGTTTGGAATCTAAGCCTAGCTTAGAAGACCATGACGCTCCCACGATAGAAATTTCTTTGAATGCCCTTCTTGGTACTCAAAATTCTGACACAATGCGGCTTTTCGAACATATTAAGAAACAACCAATAAGGATACTGGTTGAATCGGGCGCCAACAATAATTTTGAACATCCGACATAATCAAGCAATGCATATTTCTGGTAAGTTGTGTTAATCCCATTAAGGTTATTGTCATTAACGGTAGTGTCATGCACAGTTCTAGACATTGTGACAACATCACATTGTCCATACACAGCTACAAATTCGCCGGCAACTTTTTCCTCTTATCCATTTCAAATTATGATGTAGTTTTGGGGGTGGAATGGCTCAAGTCACTTGGAATTATTGATTGGAATTTTGGGGATCTAACGATGCAATTTCACTAGGAAAAGGAACCAATCCAATTGATTGGCGTCGCTTTTGTTTTCGACGCCATCAATAGATCCAAATAATGCTTCCGATGTTTTGCTAGTTATCACCCACATCAATGGGTTCAATGGCCTCCTTGGGCAAAGTGCTAGTACAACACTTACTTCCATGGCTGTATCTTCAAGTATTCCACCAAAAGCTCCATGCACTTTTTTCTAATCATCATCCCCATCTAAGCCTTATCCTAACTAATTGGGGATGGCTACATGAATCCTTTTCTACCATTCCACTCTATCAAAGGCCATAACTTCAATTAGACCATAGGCCATCAAGTCTTGTCTTACTATCTCCATCCACATCCTTTTGAGCCTCCAACTCATACAAACTCATTCCTAACCGACACACGGCCCTTTGTCTTTGTTGCGCTTGACCAAACCTTCCAAGTCTACTTTCCATCATTCACCTAATGGTGCTACTCCTAAATTCCCTTAAATGCATTCATTTCTAACTTTATCATTGTCTTGCCACTCATCCATCTCAACATCCTCATTTCAAGTACACATCCTACAGGCATATTGATCTTTAACTGCCCAATATTCTTTTTTCATAAAACATGGCCGGTCTTACATCCATCCTATAAAATTTCCCTTTCAATTTGAGTGGTACACGATGATCACATAAAACTCCATAAGCACATCTCCATTTCTTCCACCCCACTTGAATTCTATGAGCAACATCTTTCTCAATCTCTCCATTCTAATGTATTATCGACCCAAGATATTGAAAGTGGTCATTTTGGGAAACTTCTTGGTCAACAATCTTTACTAATTCCTCCTTCCCATTCCAATCGTTACTAAAATTGCACTCCATATACTCTATTGTAGTCCGACTAATTTTAAATCCCTTAGATTCTAAAGCAACTCTCCATAAATCCAGCTTTTTGTTTATGCCCTCCCTCACTTTGTCAATCAAATTATATCATCTACAAACAACATGCACAATGGGATCTCTTCTTGCAAATGCCTCTTTAACTCGTCCATAAACAATGCGAGAAGGTATGGGCTCAATGTCAACCACTTATGCAAGTCTATAGTATATGGGAACTCATTTATCTCTCCACTAGTGGTCCTCACATTTGTTATTCTTCCCCCATGCATATCCTTGATCATGTCAATGTATCTTTTTGAAACTCCTTTCTCTCTCAACACCCCAAAATTAGCCCTCTAGGTACCCTATCATAAGCTTTTTTCTAAGTTGATAAAGACCATTGGAATATCCTTCCTCCTCTCCCTATATTTCCCCATCAATTGTCTAAGTAGGAAAATAGCTTTAGTAGTAAGCCTCACTGGCATGAAACTAAACTGATTTTATGATACATTTGTCTCATGCCTTAATTTTGCTAAATCACTCTTCCCAAAGTTTTAGAATATGGCTCATAAGTTAATCATATGCTAGTTAGTGAAGCTCCATGTCTCCTCTATTCTTATAAATAGGTACCACAGTACTTTTCCTTCATTTGTCTGGCATTTTCTTCAATTTTACAATCTCGTTGAACAACTTTATCAACCAAAATAACCCAGTATCTCCCATACTCCAAACATCAATTGGTATACCATCTTGTCCAAGAACTTTTCCTATTTTCATCTTTTTAAAAGCTTCTTTCAATTCAGATATCCTTATCTTACAAAAGTATCTATGGCCTCCGATGTTATTTGAATTTACGGTTCCATCTCTATGCTCTCAAAGTGATTGTCATTTAACAAGTTTTGAAAATAGCTTCTCCACCTTTCATTAATCTCATGGTCCTAGACTAGTACCCTCTAGTCATCGCTCTTAAATCTTAATGCATTTAAAATTATCTAGGCCACTAATCTTCCTCACTCTCATTTTTTCAAGTTTGAAGACATCTTTCTCACCTTCTCTTGTTCCCAATCTATTATTAAGATCATCCTAAGCCTTAAGTTTAGCCTCACTACTTCCTTAGCAATCTTTTTGGCATTTCATTATTGTTCAAGATTTCATTATTTCTAGTCTCTTGCCAGGCTTTGAAACATGCAAGTTTCTCGTTAATCGTTTTGTACATATCATTCCACCACAAAGTTTCCTTCTATAATGGCTTTTCCCTCTAGATACTCCTAAAACATCGTTTACCACTTTCAAGCCTTAAGTTTAGCCTCACTACTTAAAAATCTTTTTGGCATTTCACTAATGTTCAAGATTTTCATTATTTCTAGTCTCTTGCCAAGCTTTGAAACATGTGTTTCTCGTTAATAGCTTTTTGTACATATCATTCCACCAATGGGTTTCCTTGTATGATTGGTTTTTCCCTCTAGATACTCCTAAAACTCTTTTACCACTTTCCTAATGCACTCATTCATCTCATTCCACATAACATTTACTTCATCGACATTTCACTTTCCTTCTTCCATCAATTTATTTCTAAATAACATTGTTCTCTCCTTTTAAATTTCACTACCTAGTTTTTTATACCTATTAATTTCATCCACTTTCTTCCATCTCTTAAAGTAATATTCATATTCATTAACGTATATTGCGCGGTCAAGCTCTCTCTAGGAGTCACCTTGTTGTAGAACTTACATATTGATCTTTTTTATGACGACGAGGTGTGCCCACCCCTTTTTAAGGCTAAACTAATCCTTCCGGACGCACGCAATCACCTACAAACCATGTGCATCAAGTAATCCCGACGACGGGAATCGATCCTTACATATTGATTGTCATCTTTCAAGTAAAAAGAAATCTATTTTTGGCTTGTAAACGATCCACTTTTGAAAGTTATTGTCCATTTCTCTTCTTAAATTAAATGTTTGCTAGAACTAGATTGTATGCCATATAGAAATCAATGAAGCTTCCCCCATCTCATTTGTTCTCCCAAAACCATATCCTTTATGTACCCTCTCATATCTTCTACTTTTCCTACATGACCAATTAAGTCTCCTCCTACAAATATCCTCTCTCTATTCAGAACTTCTTGCATTTGTCCATCCATATCTTCCTAGAATTGTCTCTTGATTATATCCTCTAACCCCTACCTGCGACACATATGTACTAATGACATTGATTATCTCTTCTCTTAACACAAGTTTTATTAATAAAATCATATAATTTACTCTCTTAAGTCTTAACATCAACTTTATCCATTAAATTTTATCTACCATCATCCCTAACCCATTTCCAATATTGTCATTTCCTATGTATTACATCTTATGTCCATAAATTTTTCTAATTATGCCCCCTGTCCACTTCGTCTCCTAAACAAAAGCTATGTTAACTCTCCTTTGTTTCATCGTATCTACTAACTCCATACTCTTATCTGTCAATGTTCCTATATTCCATGTGACAAGACAAATCCTATTCTCCTATACTAGCTTCTTTACCCACATTCATCCAGAATGGTGTGGAAACCATTGCCTACTTCTCATAGCAACTAGGCGCTGTTACGGCACATCAGTTCCAGACGATGCCCTAGCCAACCTTTGCCCATTTCTCACCACACCCAGGTTCTGATTAAGCGTGTCCCTTATGGGGAATGAACTAGCATGAGTTTGGAATGTCATATTTTTCAGATTCATGTTGGAAGTTTGGCATAAGTTTAGCGCCATCTACCAACTCGATGCAACCCTCCTTTATTCCGGCTAGGGGTTGGCAATGAGAGGGGTCTCATTCTCCCCAATGTTTGTCTGCTTTGCCTGAATGACGCAGAATCTATCAACCATCCATTCTTGCAATGAATCCTATCCTTGGAAGTGTGGTCAGGAGCTCCCCAGCTTGCAGTGCTTCTTTGGGTGATGCATTCCTCTATCAAAAGCCTCCTTTTCTCCAGGCATGCGGCTGATAGCGGGAGGCTAGGTAGGAAGAAATGGAGAATCTCACTTCTCACGGTTCTCTGGGCCATCTGGGCTGACAAAAACAATAGGTGCTTCCGCAATAGAAGCCTCTCCTCTTCAGGGGTCTTCAACAAGACCCCTCTCCTTTTTCTGTGATTGGGCTCCTTGACTGTTTGGGCTCTCGGTTTTGATCTGTCTTTGGGTTTTCCAGCTGCGGGGCAGCTGATTGTTGTATTTCTAGCTTTTGTGAGCTTCTCGTTTCTGTAGGTTTCTTATCTTTCTAAATTTTTTCCTTCTTTTCTTTTTCTCGGTTTCCAGCCCTTGTATGTTTAATTTTTCCTAGGTTTTCTTTTTCTTCTCTTTTGTTCTTTTTCCATTTTTTGGCTTTGGCCCAATAAATTCATCTTTCAAAAAAAAAATTTAGTTGGTTCGGCCAAGACCAGAAACAGTAGGATCACAGCTCAATACTGACTCTCCCCTCAGGTAGGACTTAACTAGCTGGATTTTTTTTATAACAACAGGGTGTCCCTGCCCCTTTTGAAGGCAAGACTATTCCCTACAGATGCACGCAATAAACCACAAACCACGCGCAGCGAAGGACTAACTAGCTCAATTAACAAAAACGGAAAATAAATAACAGTTCAGAAACCACTCATACCTTTTCCTTAGCCCAACCAAAGGCAAAGTTGTATATCTCACGGAATTTTTCTGTATAAACAGAGAGCACAAAGTGTCAATCGCAACAGAAACCAAAATACCACCAAGCTTGCAACAAAGGAGACATTTACCATAATTGAAATCAACAAATCATGCATAAAGCACATTTAGGGTGCATATGTAATATCATGCTTGGGAACAAAAATGCAGTATAAGCTTACTTCCAGAACATTTCTGAATGTGGGGAATTTCTAATATGAGTAGACATTCTGAAACAATAACAAAAGTGTGTTGTTCTCATGACTCTTCAGGACTCCAAATGCAGAAAAGCTAGCCATCCCAAATAGCACCTTTTGTGGTGCAAAGAGAAAAAGGTTTAACTTTATAATTTATCCTTTTGTCGGTCCCCAACTGATACCTTAAACATAATAGTTCTCCATTTCCTTTCGAAATAAGAAGTTTTTCAAACATTTCAGTGGTAACATAAACTAGAACTCTAAATAGTGACACAAAATACTAAACTACAATTTAACCATATAATGAACACCATCTGTTCTTATTAATAGATATACAGACTTACGTTCATCTTTTAGCTCTGAACGCATGAACTGTATTCTCTCGCGGAACTTCTCAAGGGAATCTATCCTGCAATGCATATAACCAGCAATCAGTGCAATCCCCTTTTCAGAGTAGCCTTCGTCATCACGTTTAACAACATCAACAAGCAGCAACATTAATCAACTAATTCTTACCCCAATGACTGCAATCCAGTAATAAACTCCTGACGAGAGAATTCGCACATGGTAGCAGCCTTCATATGCCAGGACACAACTAACTGTGATAGATACAGAATCCACATTTATCTTTAGAAAATAAGTTTAACATCAATGCTGCAACTAGAAAGGACTATCAAAAAGATAGTACATGCTCATGTGTGAATCATCTTACATTTCATTCAAAATATTTGCTACCCATGTGCAAGTGTCTAACACTCTAATGAGTTGCACAATCAAAACCCAATGCAGTGGAACAATTATTCCAAAGTCAAAAGTGTCAATTTCAGTTCTCTGAAATGCAATTCTTGTTACTGGATATTGTAGAAGTTATCTTGTGAGGCCACAATATATGTACTACAAAATACAAGAACATATCCAAGTTCCATGTGATATTAAGCATGGTTGCATATGCTCACTGCCTTCAGATAGATGAATGTAGACAAATCGGACTTCTCATAGTACATCACGGCATATCTGCAAAAGGTTATACCTTCATTTAAAAACAATTATTCTGTATATTGTGTATCTACCTCTAAGAGATTATAACTTCAACATAATTTCACTAAGAATAATTCCACATTGTGCCCAGATGCCACTACAAACCATGCAAATATTCAATGAGAAAGTGTCACCGAGTTAAGACAATAAGCCCATACCATAACAATGTCTCGAGGATCCACCTGCCAAGGAACAAGGCAAACAGTAAATATGGCACTCAAATTATGATGAAACTAAAGAAAGAATAAAACATAAGGAATAATTAGGATAAAGAGCCATATTTGATCCAATTCCATTTAAAACAAGGACAACCAAAATCATGTAGAGCTGTCTAGAGTCTCTAGACGATACTTGACCAAAAGAGGATATGGTCCCCAAATTAATATACTTAGTAAGGAAAGAAAGATGGGAGGATGGCTTAGTCTCTCCATTTCTCGAAATATAGGACACGGATATGGGTATAACATTTGTAACACAATTCGTATTTTTAGTTTTATGATGAAATACAAGAGCAATTCCATTAACTTTTAGTTTCACTAAGCCTTGTTTCTTGATCTTTTTTTTTGAAGGGCAACACTAATTTTATTAAGAAGCACTGAGATGGCACAAAGACTACAAAACGAAGCAAAAAAGAAAAATTACAATCCTTAATCGAAGGAATACAAGAGGCCCACTCTATAACAAGGACAACCACCTTAGAGGAGACCTCTTCTACCCTGGAAGATTCATTGGAAACACTGCCCATTGCAATCACCCCAAATTGCCCATAAAGTAGCAAGGAGTGGATTTCACATGATCACCATGATAGGCTCAGTGAAAAATCAATAGCGGACGTCTCTCTTCCAACCATTTCCTATGGTGTGGCCCATTTGAATCACGGGTCAGCCCGATTTTTTGGACATGGGCCTAACATGAGATTACACATTTAATGGTTGGAGTGGATTTCATGTACACATCATGAGTGGGCTCAGGTGTGCATCCAATAATTTTTTCTAACATGCAAAAGGACATCTCGGAAGCTGATTACCTGCAGCGCCCGCCACAGGGATATTTATGTGTCACGACGTGGCCCAAGTTCTGTGGGACCCACCGGTATGTATGTGTTTTATCCACACCATCCATCTACTTTGCCAACTCATTTTAGTGCATGGGACCAAAGATAATGCAGATCCAAATCTCTAGTGAACGATACCAAAGAAAATGGTGGGGATTGAACGCTCACTGTTGAAAACTTCTTAGGGGCCACAGAAGTTTCAAATCAAGCTTATATTTGTGTTTTCTCTTCATCCAAGTCTGTGTGATATTATGAACAGGTTGGATGGCAATTGGCAAATAAAACATCACAATGGGCCCTAGGAAGGTTTCAACAATGGGTGTTCAATCCCACCATTTTCTTTGGTGTGGTCCACTTGTGTTTTGGACCTACATCATTTTTGGGCTCGTGCGCTAAAATGAGTTGGCAAAATGGAAGGACGGCATGGATAAAACACATCATGTTGGGCCCCATCATGCCACATGATTTCCCCGTGGCAGGTGCTGCAATTTTCTTCCACAAATCTCGTCTAGAGGGACGCCTGCAGATTTTTTTTGTGAGGCCCACTATGGTGTGTATGTGAAATCCACTCCAACTATTAGACGTGTGATCCTACTTTAGGCCCACATCCAAAAAATCAAGGTGACCTATGGTTCAGATGGGCCACACAGCCAGGGAAACAATTTGGAGGGTGGGCACCGCCCTATAGAATGTTTTCAATTGGAATCAGTGTTGTCATGTGCGATCACACATTCACATATGCGCACATATGTGCACTAATCGTATATGCGACAGTGGCATATGCGATCACTGCACATGCGATCGCATATGCCACATGTGACATGATATGCAATATATGCGATCGCATACAGCATATGCGGTAGCATAGTTGCCAATCGTCAGAAATCTTACCATTTTCTGACCAATGGAATAAAAAATAAAAAAAATAATCCTGATTTTTCCTCTAAAAAATGGGATTCTAAGCACTCCTACATGCACTCAAAGCTCAAACTCACTCTATCTCTATTTTGCTCTCTTACAGTCTCTCTTACACAATTCCAAGCCTCAAGCTCCACTCATCCATCCATATTTATTTCAAGAATCAAGATTAAGATTGAAATTTCAATTGAGGGACAAGTACATACATCCACGAGGATTCAAGAATCAAGATTCAAGAGGCATTACAAGACAACCAAGCTCTCCATCCATTGAATTGAACTCTCTTTCTAGTTTCTAATTTTTTCTAGTTATAAATATTCACACAACACACCCACCACTCTCTCTTTCTAATTTCTAATCTATTATCTATCTCTCTTTCTATCTCATTCTCTCTTAAAGTTTCATAATATCCAAGTTCTAAGTTTTCTAACAACTTCTAACATTTTTTTTAATTTGTTTTTTTACTTTGTTACAAGTTACAAGTTAGTGTTGTGTTAGTGACTTAGTATTACAACTTACAACTTACAATAACATAACTTTACAAGTCTACATTCTACATAATTCTAGAATCAAGATCAAGATCAAGACTCAAGTCAAGGGTCAAGGACTAAAGGCAAAGGTGAAGAGAAGGCAACTTAGAAAAGAAGTGAAGATTGAAGAATTTGGAACCTCTTTTTATATTTGTAGTTGTAATTTTGTTTGTATAAATCTCTCTCTCCCCTCTCTTTTCTACAAGTCTACAAGTGTAACTCAACTCTCTCTCTTTCTCCTTTTATTTTCCCTCTTCTTCTCCCTTTCTACAAGTGTAACTCAACTCTCTCTCTCTCTCTCTCTCTCTCTCTCTCTCTCTCCTTTTCTTTTCCCTCTCCCTTTCTAGTTTCTACTAGACTACTACTAGTCTACTATTAGTGTAAGTGTGTAAGTGTGTGTGTGTGTAACTCTCTCCCTCTCCTTCTCTCTCCCTCTCCCAAGTCTCATCTCTTTAGTTTCTTTACGTTTAGTCTTTTACTTTACTTTAGCTTTTACTTTTTAGTTTACTTTCTACTTACTTTTTAGTACTAGGCTACTAGCAATCAATACACACACCACCAACATAATGTCTTCTTTCCAATCTTCTTCTTTAAAACCCAAGTCAAATGACCCGGGTTGGAAGTATGGGCACTACCGTAATGTTACGGAAAAAACTCATATAGGATGTGAGTTATGTGGGTATGTGAGTTCCGGGGGCATTGCAAGGCACAAGCAACACCTTGCACATTTATCGGGGTCGAATACAAAAGCATGCAACAAATTACTCCAGAAATTCAGAGAGAGATCATGGAGTATATGGAAAAACAGTCAAGAAAGATATGCAATAGTGCCCTACGTCAGGAGGAATATTTGGAACAAGATGCATATGAAGATATAAACGTAGTTAATGTAGATGAAGCTAGTCTCATTCCTCCTATTTCGACAGGCCAGTCTAAACCACAAGTACAACCAACGGTCTCGAAAAGAGCCCGATGGCATGGGCCCGTGGATAGATGGTGTAGACCACACCCCAAGGATGTGATCGACCAAAGGGGTAGAGGCAATGGGCCGGCTCAAACTATTATAGAGAACCGGTATAAACAAAAAGATAGAAAAACCACCATTCAATATATTGTTAAGTAGTTTTACTAAATCGGCATTGCTTTGAACGCTGTTAAATCGAGAAGCTTCAAACTAATAATTGAGGCTATAGGTCAATTTGGACCTGGGCTTAAACCTCCCTCATATCATGAAATGAAGGTGACATGCCTAAAAACTAAAGTTGAATATACACGATCCTTCATAACTGAATATAAGGAATTGTGAAAAACATATGGGTGTTCACTAATGGCCGATGGATGAACCGATAGATCCAGTCAGTCTCTCATTAACTTTTTGATAAATTGTCCAGCTGGGACAATGTTCTTGGAGTCCGTAGATGCATCGAGTCACTCACATATAAGAGAATATTTGTTTAACTTACTAGATAATGTAGTTGAAGAAATAGGTGAAGAATATGTTATACAAGTAATTACAAGCAACGCAGCCTTGTATGTAATGGTCGATCGTCTTCTTATGGAGAAGAGACGACGTTTATTTTGGACCCCCTGTGCGGCTCACTGTATTGATCTTACGTTAGAATATATATAGGTAGGTTATTTATAAATGTGATTGCTTGAGCTAGAAGAATCACGGTTTTTATGTACAAACACGCTCTTCTTAGATATTATAGATAGAAGATGGGGTAGTCAAATGTCATCTCCATTGTATTCGGCTGCTTACATCCTTAACTCAGCCTGTTTATTCGCTTCTGCTGATCCGGCAGAAGCACTAACTATGCATATGGTTGGATTTTTTAATGTCTTGGAAAGAATGATTCCAAATAAAAGAGAACAGGATAAGATCTCAACTTTACTGGACTTCTATACAAAAAGTGTGGAGATATTCTCAAGAAATCATAATAAGGCATCGGACAATGAAATTACCCAATAAATACAACTATGAATGTCAGCCTTAGTGTCTTACAAATACCTTTTCTACAAAGTATCTCTAACCTACTTAAACTATTTTTCTCAGCTGAATGATGGGTTGCCTATGGAGTGGACCCGAACAAGAAGGATCCAACTCTAAAGAAGCTAACTATGAGGATTCTTAGACTCACGTGTTCTGTCAGTGGTTGCGAGCGCAATTAGAGCACGTTTGAGGCGGTAAGTTTAAGCTATTTAGTAATTTTAAACTTCAATTTTTTAGTGTAAGGCCTAAGCTAAATTAATTACCTAAATAGCTAATATCGAATGCGCTTTCTTTCTTGCAGATTTATACCAAAAAAAGGAATCGCCTTGAACAAAAATAAAAAAGTTCGACTTAGTTTTCGTTCAATACAATCAAAAATTACGAGAACGATTCCAAACTAGGAAAGAAAAGCCCGATTTCTTTGACCCTATCTGCTTAGATAAGTTGGATGCAGATAACGAGTAGCTCGTAAGGACGGACGACCCAGTATTTGCTAGAGAAGACCTGACATGGGCACGAGTTGAAGATGTTGCATACGGATCGACACCTGGTGAAGGTAGTACCACTCGAAGGCGAAAGATTGGGGAGGAACCGGGGAGCGAGCAGTAGCCGTCAAACCGTTGAAGAGATTGAGGAGATGGTGATAATGATGATCAAGTTGAAGATCATCCACCATTGGATGTTGATGAAGTATTAGTACGTACAGATGATGAAGAAACGGAAGAAAAAGAAGTGTACGTGGAAGAAGGAGATAACTCGAATGATGATGATAATGATGGTGGACCTGATGGTGATATGCCACGATGGCAACTAGATTAATGTTTATAGTATATGATTAGATGAATAATAAATAAATAACTTCTTCATTTTGTTTACTAAGTGTGTTGATGTATATGTAGTGTTGAATGTTGAATGTTGATATTTCATATTTGTTATTTAAATGTTAAGTTAACTATATTGTAGAATGTAGAATTGTTGATGAATGATGACTTAATATTTAATTCATTATGTAATTGGTTTTATTTTACTTAAATTAAATGTATTTCAAGGGTCAATGACATATAATAATTTATTCATTTTTTTCTTAATTTATCCCTATTTTTCTGTTTTTTTAAATTTTTTGAAAAATGTTTTTTTTTTTAAATGTGCGATCGCATATGCGCACTGGCATATGCAATCGCACACGATCGCATATGCTATTTAACAAAATTGATTGGAATGGGACTGGTTTTTGAAACCTGCGCTTAAAATTGGGTTTAGCAAGTGGTGATTGGATTGGATTTAGGAAACACATCAAGCAAGGATCCCTATAGCGTCCCGTTTTTGTAGTCCTAATTCCCTTCCGCAACGGTAAGGTTTTCAGTTATGTGTAAATCACTGTAAGGTATATTAGATTTTTCGTCCACTGTCTGTACAGTTCCAAGAATGTTTGGTAAATATGAAATGTTGAAAGGACATTTTTGGAATATCATGAACTCTGAGGAATTTTCAGGTAAAAATCCCAAATCTTTATGAGAGAATCTTAAGAAAAAGAGCAGTTACAAACACTTGATCGGAGAATAGAAGATACCTGCAGATCATTGCAAAGAAGGGTGATGCCATCAGCCATAATCATATCAACGTAAGGGTCTGCACAAATTCAACAGTTCTATTAGAATCTGAAATGTAAGGAATGAAAATCATCCTTAAGAACATGTTTCAATCAATAAAAATGCAAATCAAAAGTATAGAAAAAACGTAAAGCGTGCAATTGTACTCTATTTTGTCAAGAAACCTGAATCATGTCTATGTTAGAACTGCAAAGTCACCCATCTTCCCTTCATGACTTTTCTCATTTACCTTCCTGTTTAGATTAACTTTACAGAAGGAGCCAACTTACCACAACATAAATGTAAACAGTCCCAAAATATCAAGTATCCTGATTTAGAAAATTTTCAAAGGATATTCCTCAAAATGCATGCCTCTTGAATCGTACCCTTTTAACATTTCTTCCTCAAAGTAATGAATTTGGGCTTTGGGTACACATGTCAAAGTTTTTAAGAACACTATTGGAAAAAAGTTAGCTTTTGGGCATAATTGATCTCTATGATCTAGATTTCAGTTTGTTCTGGCTCTTTGAGTAGTACACATATGCACTTCAAGTCAAGAACAAAACAACGAAGGCAGCGACTTAGTAGTGACCACCAATGATTGTGTTATGATTTTGGCTCTAGTAACATCGAGAAATCAGAAATTAAAGGTGAAGTAGCTTTTCTTCACAAGTAACTGAGTGAGTAAGCTCACCTTTATATCTATGATAAAGCTCCTCAAGATGCCTAGAATCAGTCACTGCTCTAATCTGTGGCTGGCTATAGAATATGTCAAAAGCCCCTTCCAGATGCCAATCACTGGCCTTCAATGCCTGAAGAGCAACCTTCTCACTGCACATATAACAGTATGTAATATGTAAGGGCATCAAATGCTAAAATTGCACATAAACAAGCATCCAGGTACCCAATGCATACAAGGGGAATGACTAAAATGATAAGTAACATAAATGCACAAATATGTGTGTTCATATAAGCATAACATCTAGAGAAATGCATGCCATGATCCGTTAGTTAGTATATTTATGCAAGCATGTTTAACACCATTAAGACAAATCATCATGATCATCATCATCTAAGCCTCATCTCAATTGATTGGGGTTGGCTACATGGATCATGTTCTGTCATTCCATTGGATCAAAGACCATAACTTCAGTTAGACCAGGCCATCAAGTCTTT
This sequence comes from Magnolia kwangsiensis, assembly GCA_037074715.1. NCBI lineage: Eukaryota > Viridiplantae > Streptophyta > Magnoliopsida > Magnoliales > Magnoliaceae > Magnolia > Magnolia kwangsiensis. Next base: position 109,477,129 of record CM073581.1, read on the forward strand.
TCTTACTACCTCCACCCACATCTTTCTTGGCCTTCTCCTTGCCTTTTTAGAGCCTTCAGCTTGCACCAACTCGCTCCTAACAGGCATCTCAACTCTACTTTCCTCATCTTATGATGCTACTCCTAAGTTCCCTTGAATGCATTCACTTCTAATTCTACCCTTATCTTGCCACTCATCCATCTCAACATCCTCATTCCAGCTACACAGTGTTCGTAGTATCAGTATCGTTACATGTATCGCTGGTTGAGGATACAGAAACATGTATCGACATTGCCAGCAATATCATTGATACCCGAAAATGTATCGCCAATTGAGGGAAACATTACGGAAACACAAGGAAATGGTGGAATTTCTCAATGAAACTTCAAGAGATGCTAAAATACACATATTTGCATATTTAGGAATTTTAAAATTAAAAAAAAAAAAAAATTTATATTAAAAAAAAAAAAAAAAAAAAAACGCGTACATAATAAGTTCCTCTTTAATGGGGGTCTAAAAGCATGTAACGTTGACTCAAGAAAGCATTAGAGAAACATGGGGAAAATGGTGGAATTTTTCAATGATATTTCAAGAGATGCTAAAATACACATCTTTGCATATTTAAGAATCAAATAATGGCAAAAATATGCATATTTGTATATTTACAAATCAAATAATAAGTTTCCCTTTAATGGGGCCTAAAAGCATGCAGCGTTAACTCAGGAAACATTGGAGAAGCATGGGAGAAATGATGGATCCATCTATCCATCCATCCATGCATGCACATACATACATACAAACACACATGCATGATCCATCCATCCATGCATACGTGCACGCACACACACATCCATCTATCTAACCATCCATGCATACATCCATCCATCCATCCAACCATCCATGATCCATCTATCCATACATCCATATACACATACAAACATGCATTTCATCGTACAACCATGCACCCATGAAAAAATTTGAAATGAAAATTTTTTTACTAAACAATTTTTTTGGCGATATCGATACATTGCCAATATAATCGAAATATTGCTGATATAATTGTGATACAAGCGACACTTGGAATTTACACAGTCAAGAATATTGGCGATACATTGGCGATATCAATATATTGGCTATACTCAGCAATATATCGCCAATACCTAGAATTTGTAATAGTACCAATGTTCTCGGTATTGCCGAGCTACAGATATAGATAATATTGGGGATACTATCGATAATAATATCGGGAATATTCCGAACAATCACTACACTAATCCTATGAACATGTTGTTCCTTAACTGCTCAACATTCCATGCCATAATGCATGACTAGTCTTATAGTTATCCTATAAAATTTCTCTTTCAATTTGAGTGGTACATGATGATCACATAAACTACAAGGGCACATCTCCATTTCCACCACCCCACTCAATTCTTTAGGCAACATCCTTCTCAATCTCTCCACTCTCATGAATTATCAACCCACGATATCGGAAGTGATCATCTTGGTAAACTTCTTGGTCAGCAATCTTAATTCTTAACTGATTCTCGTTTCCACCCCTGATGTTACTAAAATTGCACTCCATAAGATAATTGCAGTTCATATTTTATTTAGTCCAACTAATTTTAAATCCTTTAGATTCCAAAACACCCTACATAAGAGAGAGCAACCAAGAATTCTTCATTTACTTGAGACAACAATATTACTAATAGGAATTGGATGATTTGTTTCCTAGATACAGCAAGTGTTTGATACTTGAATTACATGCAAAATGAGAGTAGCATTTCTTGTGGTTGGTGATTGAATTGCTTGGAGATTAATACGGCGGATCTGGTGTGGTCCAAATGAGCAATTGCAACACTTGACTTCAAGCATATGAAGTGTAGACCAAAGGTATACATGCAAACATTTAAAGTTTGATGTTATAGAAATATTTTACATAAGCAACAAAAAAGGGGTTGCAAAGAATTTGGTTATGAGGGATGAACGTAAAGAGGGTTTACAGTGCCCAATTCTGCCAACCTAGAACCCACAAAAGGCTGTTGGTTGATTAAGACAGCAAGAGGGTGGTCATGGAAGTTGAATATCCACCAAGGGTCAAGGAGGATGTAGCAACTAATCCAACGGATCAACTGGCAGTGAAAAAGCATTGTGCTATTTTGTGCAGCCAACTACCCAAGCATGATGTGTTTGGTGCTTCAAGCTTAGCACTTTGCCAGGCAACTGCCCCTCCATGACCCTACTCAGCTTTCTTGCCCTTTACAGAGTGTATAATTGTTGGGACCTTATGGGTGTGTGAGTAGATCAGTGGGGTCAATGTGAACATCTGCAAAAACCAATGCTATGAGCCCAGCAAGAAGAGGTTAGTGGATGTCAGGTGGGTACCCATCATAAAGCTTTTGCCAATCTAAGAGCCAACCCAAATTGCCGAGAGAAGCTAAGATGACAATGGTGATGGTGATGATGAAAAGAGGAGCTGCAAAGATTCAGAAAAAAAAAAAACTGCAAAATGGCAAGAAAAAATAAAAGGAACAAAAAAAAAAAAAAACCATCAACAATAGGATTTTTTAACAAGCATGCCACTAGGTTTCTATGTCCGTATAAGTCTATAACCATATCAAATTGTGCGATGTGTTCAAGCAGATCATTGAGCGATAAGCAAATGATGCAGTTTTAAGATATAAAAGTTATCGAGAAATAAATCCAAGTCCAAATAGGGAGTTCACCTTGTTCCCGTTATTGCCATGAACTGCTGAACTTTCTCTCGGTGCCCTCTACCCAATTTATGCTGCCAATCAAATAACAGTCAGTTAATGCATTTTGCATCATATTAGAGATCAAGGTACAGCAGATTCAAGCACATGTCACACCATATTATATTAAAGAAAACCTTAAAAGCAGCACATGCTTTTCGTGGTCAATGCTGAAACAGGTAGTTTCTTCTACAAAAACTGGGCAATCCAATCAGACGGTACACAATTTTCCTTTTCTGGTGCACCAGGGTCAAATTGAACGTGGCATAACAGTCCATGATCCAGACCATTCATTGGTTGGGTGCACCCCGGATGGACCACTTTCCACAAATCACACAGATTGGACGACATTACACATCCAACAGGGGACTTTTCCAGTTCAATGCTGACAAATACCAATATTCTTTCTGCCATCCATTTGATGGTCACCCCCTGGAGTCCTGGACAGTTAAGACATCTGATTGGTGAGATTTTTCTATTGTAGCTGAGTGATGATGGGACCCACCAGATGGATGACCTGGGATTCATGGACCATTTTGCCATGTGTATGGTTCGAGTGCAGCACACCGGATAAGAAAACTGATGCGCTGAACACAGGAAGTCTAAATTTCCCGCGAACAAAATGTGTGCATAGGAGTTTGTGTACTCATAGGCATCATTTTTTGCAGACAGGTAACAAAAAAAGTAAGCAATTCCCCAATAGATGAATAAAAATTGATCCAAAATTATATTAGATTGTGGTTACAACAAAGAACCCTGACTTCCAAATTATACAATCAGCTTCTCAAAAATATAATAAAAAAGGATGTCAGGCAGACAGCTCTGCTCAAAGCATGCCAACACACATGTCCAAACTGTCCAACAGTTGAGACCCACTGTATAGATCCCTGGCCTCATGAATCAGAGTGGTCCACTCATCAAGGGTATTTTTGTCGAATCATGCATGATAGGGCACACTTAATGAACAGCCCAGATTTTGCACAAATGTGAGTGGTTGGGCTCAGCTGTGTACAGTCATCACAGGCCGAGCTAGAGCCTGCATCTTTCGGCCTATCATGGGCCAGGACCGGAGCTTTACCCTAGGTTGGACAGAACTCAGCCCGTCCGTTAACAGCCCTAACTGACAGTACCATGTCCAGGTCATGGTAGAATAATACCAACTCAGGTGTTCTCAAGTTTGCCAGCACCCATCCTCCCAAACTAGACAAGTACGTCCATCCATGGGTGTTGCATAATGGAGATTATATGCAGATGATGGGGGCCTACGGTTGGATAGAGAGTGTAGCTGATATGTAGATCAACTTACACTCATCAATAAACACATACATCACCAAATTTTGGGTGATCAAAATTTTTCGAAATGAATTTTTATTTCTTTCATTATTTTAATTAAAAATATTATTTAAAAAATCAAGAAATTTTACGTAACTCGTCTTACAAGTAGTGTTATGTGAATTTTTTACACAGTACTTGCAACCTAAACAGGTGAAAATAGAAGATTTTCGGATCTTCCCCAATTAAACCATGGTCCCTTATTGTTCAGATTCACGTTGGAAGTTATGGCATAAATTTAATGTCAGCTGGAACATGACACAGCCCTCCTTTTATCCAAGCTAGGGATCTGCAATGAGCATAAAATTCCTACAGGCATGATTTAATAGACTATCACATAAATTGATTACAATGAAGCACTATCTAATAGTCTATTACATAGGTTGATTACAATCACCGAATTTTCAAATTTTCACTAAATTCAAAAATCATCATTAAAAAAATCCAAGATTCATATGCAAAAAGTGCATAACTGTGGATTAATGACTTACTTTTATCAAAACTAAGTAAAAGAAACAATTAAAAACTGTCGTAATCACAAAAATCTTACCAAATGGGTTCCAGCCCGCTCCCACTTTTTTATTGTGATTCCACCCCCCACCCCCTCCAAAAAAAAAAAAGTGATTTCTTCCATAACAACTCAAAAGGAGTTGCCCAAATGCAGTAGCAAACACATTCCTATAGAAGGGAATTTTTAAATTTCCCCCATAGCATCGGCCTCATGAGACGGAGATAATATCAACTAATTTTATAGACATTGAAAACACTGATCGCGACTACAAATTTTCAAGCCATTTACGTAACATGCCTCTGAACTATCATCCTACGAAAGCAATTGACCTGGCGCATTTTTCAAAGGATCCCTAGGAAACCCTAGGGACAAGCCATGTATGGTAGAAGTCTTCTAAACCTCTTAAGGAGGAAAAAAAAAATGGCTACTAGCAGTTATTATCACACTAAAAATGAGCATGATATCGCTCCAGAACATTTTCAACCTATAGATGATGAACATAGGAAGAGTTTAAGAACTCATTCATATCCAAATACCAAGATGACCATAGGTTTGTATCAAAAACTAATGACAAGTTCGACCCTTCATCCCATTCAAAAGCAATCCAGTCAAACGAGTTTTAAGAAATGGTTAAGAGTTACAAAAGAATAAATTGATCTTATAGCAAAAATAAAGCATGATTATTGGTCAATTTTCTGAAAGACCTATTGTTGGTCAATTTTCGGAAAGATCTTAAAGCTATGGGATTTAAATGAGTTCCAAAAAAAAAAAAAAAAAAGTTAAGGCAGGAGGGAACCATGGACAAGCATAAAAAGCCCACCCAGTGACAAAAGGTTATATACCCCAAGGGACGGTGTAGACTACCTTTCAAAAAAAAGGGATGGTGTAGACTTCGAAGAGACACTCCTATAGTGAAACTCCAATTTGTTAGGATTTTGGCATCTGTGGTTGCTTTCTTTGAACTTGGATTGCACAAGATGGATGTCAAGACATGATTCTTGAATGGTAAATTAGATGGGGATTTCTCAGTAAAGATCGTGATCACAAGATTTATAGGCTCATGAAATCCCTGTATGGGTAAAGCAATCTTCTAGACTGTAAGTAGCATATGAAACTCCACAAGGCTACTATAATGATTGGTTTTGTCTCAAATGAAAGATATAAAAATTTATACGTTAACAACTCTGGAAGCAGTTTTGTGTTCTTATCATTATATGTAGACGACATTTCAATTGCTGAAAATGATATTGATGCAATATCCGGGGTTAAGAATTGGTTAAGTGGTCATTTTGAATTGAAGGATTTGGGTGAAGCCAAATATTTACTGCGATAAAAAAAAGTCACACACAATCAACCAAACTCTTTATTAACTCTGTTTTTTTTTTTTAATTTTCCTTTTAACCCACCTCGATCCCTTGAACTACTTGTCAAGTGAGGGACCTCACTTCCACCTATGAAAGCTCAAGATTGGCTCCTTATCAACACTGTTGCGAGAGTCGTATATGGAACTGTGTTGAAGAGGTTTGGAATAGAAATGTGTAAACTAATTGATACTCCCATATGTAAGAAGAAGGAAAAATAATAATACTAAAGGAAATGACTGAAATGATGGATTCGGGTGATGCCCGGATTCATTAGCATAAAATGAAAGTTTATATCAGCAACGGATACTTAGACGAGTTGATCAGATTCTATCTTCTTCCAAAACTGGCCAGTTCATCCACATGGTAGTCCCTACCAGATAGATGGCTTGGGTGTTCCGCAACCTGCATGTCATTTTAGCATGTGTGTTGGCAAGTAGACACGCTTGCCTACAATGCACGTTTGCGATTATCTAACCTCTAGAACAGGAAAATACCGCCATACCACGAAAAACGATGCCCTTACATGCAATCCGAAGCGGAATTTCGGAGTTAAGAAAATCGGATCGAAACTGATAATTCAACTCCGAAATTATAAAATAAGAACATCAATATTACTCTAGAAATCATCAAAACTCTAAAAAAAAGCACTCAAAATTTTTATCAAAGAAAATCGAAATTGCGTGATTTCAAGAAATCAGATAAAACAGTTCTGAAATGAAGATTTGAAGTTTGAGAGTTGTCAGCGATACTGACCATCTTGAATTCTTGGAAGAGAGAGTTTTGAGGAGTGATTTGGGAGAGAGTTTTAGGGTTTTTTATCTCTCTTTTTTCTCGATCTGAGCTCCTCTCTCTCTCTCGCCCTCTCTCCCTCTTTTCCTAGCTTTTGTTGCTTCGCGCTGCCCCCGAAAAACGCGTCGAAAAAGTAATAAGGTAAATGGTCATCCCATTTGTCTGGAAGATTACCAAAATACCCTTGTTATTTCCTCTAATTCCCGAAGCCAACTGAGTTGGAATCGTCCTCAACACCTGTTTTGCGCAGTGCGTGAAACGCCAAGCTCTGTGGGCCCCACCAAGTTGTACATGTGAAATCCGAAATCGGATTGCGTCCTGAGTTACTCAGTACGAAAGGTGAAATCCGAAATAGGATTGCGTACTGAGTTACTCAGTACGCTCTTATCGTACTGTGTAAACTCGGTTGGGCCCACCGTGAAAGCATGTGGTTTATCCACGCCGTCCATTCGTTTTTTCAGATCATTTTATGGGTTCAACCCAAAACTGATGCGTATACAAACCACAAGTGGACGATGCCACTGGAAAAAGTGGAAATATTGATTTCAACCGTTGAAAACTTTCTAACCCGCTTTGATGTTTATTTGTCATCCAACCTGTTCATAATATCAGAAAGACATGATGAAGGGAAAACACAAATATCAGCTTGATCTAAAACTTCTGTTGTCCCCGAGAATATTTCAACGGTAGATGTTCAATTTACACTGTTTCCGGTTGTGTGGTCCATTTGATGTTTGGATATACTACATTTTTGGAATGAAGTCCTAAAATTATGTCTTAAAAGAGATGAACGGAGTGGATATAATTCATGAATGACACTAGGGCCCACGGAATTTACTCAGTACGCAATCCGCTTCCGTGAAATCCAAACTCTGTGGGCTCACCAAGTTGCATCTGTAAAATCAACTATGCTCCTCAGGTGAAAACCTTTGTTTTCACCGCAATGCAAAATATAAGCCCGATAAAGGACTGATACGACTAATACCTCCTGAGTTCAAGCAGTATGGCTCACCTTAGTTTTGTATCAGGATTATTTTTTGTATACTCCTTCCAAGTTATCCAAACTTGATGAACGGTTTTGATGAAAAATAGCCGCGACATTGACACCAAACGCGGCGCTCCATCCCCATCGTTCCCTGTAGTGCATCCCACCTGATTCCTGAATTTAGATCCATTTTGGCTTCAGGATCTAGAACCGAGGACCTCACCTGATGGACCACGTAGATTCACACGGACAAGATGGTGAGCGCGTGAGCGTTCTTATTGTACGCGCTGCGAGGATTCCCTTCTCTTTCGGCGTTTGCTTGGTAGCTCCTCACACGGACACTCTCCACGTGCGACCTTATAACGCGTGGTTACTGCCCACCTAAGATATATGCAAGACATCTTAGCCGTACATAAGGTGGGCCTCACACTGAGTATGAGTCCACATCAGGAGGGCCACACTGCAGGTACTTTGAATGTAGACATCTAGCAGATTCGTCAGCATGTGTGGCCTTTCTATGCCGACGGGTCTGATTATTGCACCCGGTCAGCTTCCTGCTAGGCTGCACCTCAGACGACTGGATGCTTCATACACGTGGCTCGTGTGATGCCTGTTATGCGTTTGAATAAGCCCGCAGAGAGGGCGCTTGGAAAAGCTGGCGAAGAACGCCCGCGGCCGCAGGCAATCGCCATAGCCGAAAGGGCAGATGGGAATAATCTGCCGAAAGGGCAGATGTGAATTCACTCTACTCCTCTCTAACCAAGAGCCGCCAGGGTCCACCACAAACTGGCCCACCCCTTTGGTCATCGTACCGATCGAAAACAGAGCCTTGCAGATGCCACGTGGCTAATCGAGAGAGCAGACATCCAAATTCACATGCCCGGTCCACACGTTACGGTGGGACACAATTGGATGACATAACAAGGGTGTCACCCGGGTAACAGCCCAGTGGATGTTACCTTTACCGTAGGGCCCACCTTGATCACATGTTGTATATCCACTCCGTCCATCCGTTTTTACATCCCATTTTAAGATACCATGCCAAAAATTAAGCTTATTCAAATCTCAAGTGGACCACACCAGTGATTCATAATTGAATGCTTATTATTAAAAACTTTTCGGTACCCAATGTAATCAGATCATTAATGCTTATTTGCCATCCAGCCCATTGTTAAGGTTAACCAGAACTAGGTGAAAGAAAAATACGAAGAATCGTTTGATCTCAAATTTTTATAGTGAAAGAAAGTTTTTAACGGTCGTTCACTACTTTTTTTCAACTGTTTACTTTACCTTATATTTCCATTTATTTAAGTATTGGTATGACTTCCTTAAATGAGCTGAAAAACCGGAGGACAACATGAATAGGAAAAACATTCACGGAGGTAAGCCCCACACAATAATACAAACACCCGCTAAGCTGCTATTAGGGTAACCACTATTCCTCCTTGGATATCACTTTTGTGGTTTAAAGAAATTTTTAATGAATATTCACTACTTTTTTCATTTGTGCACTTTCACTGTAGATTTTGACCTGCTTAAGTTTTGATATGACTTACTTAAATGAGCTTAAAAAATGAATGGACAACATAGGTATGATGCACATTCACGGAAGTAAGCCCCAAATAGTAATAATAGCACCCACTAAGTTATTATTTAGGTAACAACTAATCTTCTCTTGACATCATTGACAGTTGGTCTTATTGGTCGTAGAGCCGGTGCAGTGAACAAAGTGTACTGGATCAACCACTTTGCAAACCAGCATGGCTGGTGAGCCAGCTAGCCACCACTGATGCCATAATTTTGTAGCCTTACAATGATATATGTACTTTATCCATGCTTCCATTCATTTAGCTAAATCATTTTAGGATATGAGTTAAAAAAATGTAACAGATCTAAAGATCAAGTGAATCTCATTACAATAAATAAAAGTGACTAAATGCCTATAGTTGAAAACTACATAAGGATTGTAGAAGTTCCAGATCAAGTTAATATTTATATTTTCCTATTCGCTTAGATTGATGTGACTTCACAAATAGATTAAATGTCAAATAACCATTGTGGTGGGCCAAAATATTTTCAACCATAAGCTTTCAATTGCAATTATTTTTTTTTTTATTGTGGTTCTAGTTAAATTTAGATATGCTTCATTTTATTTGATTTTTGGCTTATGCTCTAAAATGAGCACGCTGATGTTGATAAAGCACACCCACCACTACGGGTTTACATAGCCTTAGCTGGTGCTGCAGTCTTGAAGTCACCAACCAAATTTGGGTGCTTTCAAACATGCCTTATTTGGAGCCGTACTTAACTGCCGCCTAAAACTAGCTGGGTTGTCACACTCCATTTTAGCTTGTTAGTATACACACTCCATGTTAGCCACCCCCTGCTAAGGATCCATACCAAGACCTCGAGTGTTGAAACAAGGTATCTTCACCCAGTCTGCTAGTTGAGTCATGGATTTGAGTGTCTTTTTCAACTTATTTATATTGTGGTTAGTAAAATGAAAAGGACCTAAAATTTAGGTAGATCGCAACATTGGAACTAATGATCATTCAACGCCCAATTCTAAAGTCTTCCAAACTTCCAGTGTTATGTTCGCAGACCATCCAACCTGTTGATAAGTTCAAGCAATCTCAGAAATATCAGCTAAATCCAAAATTCGTGTGGCCCGTGTAAGGTTTTTAGTCGTCGATAACCACGGGCAATGCACGTAGATGGAGTGGATATACAATGCATACATCAAAACTTGTTGATAAGTTCAAGCAGTCTGAGAAATATCAGCTTAATCTAAAATTTGTGTTGCCGTGGAAGGTTTTTAATGGTCGATAACTACTGGCGAAACACATGGATGGAGTGGATATACAATGCATACATCAAGGTGGGCCATCAGGGTCGCACCCACATGGCTGGTTCCGTGGTAGCCAAGTGCTCCTTGTGCGGCCGTCTTTGGGGCATGTGACACAACCAAATCTCGCCACGCAGTGGGGCCTCACCCAATCCGCTCCCCATTCATTGCACCAGATGTCAGGCGCATGCAGAACAACACTAGCATTCGGTAGTCTACGTGGGTCCCACGAGCGGAAGACGAACTTCTCGGCCGAAGTGGATTGTGTACTGAATAACTGTGTACTCACTAAAATCTGTGCCACGGTGATTTGCATATTTTATCGACTCTGACCGTTCATTTTACACTATAATTTTAGTGCTTATGATAATAATGAGAAATTTGCAACCGTACGACCCATTTACTGTCCATTTACGAGACGAAGCCCACCTTATTTTACCTTAAAAATAAACCCCAACTGTACGGACGAAGGTCGAAAATGCCCCTGCTTTTTTCTTCAAGCGGATCGGCCGCTGCTCGAAGACGAGCGTCGAGCGCTGACGCTCCTCGAACTCCGAATTTTACAAACGGTTCGAAAGAGATCAACGTTATATAGGCCCCACAGTTATGTATTTATTATATCCACCGCGTTCATCCATATTTCGAGATCATTTCGGACCGTTATCCAAAAAAAAAAAAAAAAAAATTCATATCCAAGGATCAACTGAACCACACCACAAAGAAAAGCGGAAATATGATTTTCATCGTTGAAACTTTTGTATGGCCCATCATAACATTTATTTTTCATCCAATCTATTCATAAGGTCACAAAGAACTGGATGAAGAGGAAAAACAAATTTTGTAATGATCCAAAAATTCCGTGGCCCCTAAAAGGGTTTCAACGGTAGACGTTCAATACTCCACTGCCTTTTACAGTGTGGTCCATTGATAGCTAAATCTGTATTATTTCTCTTTTCAATACTTATAATGAGTTCACCAAATAGATGAACGGTTTGGATATAACATGTACCTCATAAAAAGACTCACAAAGGCAGTGGGGATTATAACGGGAAAAAAAAAATCTGAAATCTTTTTTTTTTTTTAACACACGCACACACACCCCCACACACTCACGCTGGTGGAATTGCACCACCTATGGGCACTCAAACCCTTGACCAAAGGTGAAGCTCCTGAGGGTCTACTACCCTAGCAAAAGTAAAGAGTCTATGGCTACAGATATAATCCATAGTCATAATTGCAACTCATGTTTTTTTGATATGTCCTTTGCCATGTATTAAAGGTCTTTCGATTAATCAAAAAAAGTCTAGAACTATTCAGCGACTTTGCATAAAAAATCGTACAATTTTCGATACATATCGGAATGTACTCGATATTATCGAAGATATAGCTACAGATTATAGTCGTAACTATAACTGCAGCCGTAAAAGTCTATACAATTTTTATTTAACTTTTTAATTTTTAATATTATATTTTTTATTTTTTACATGGAGAACTTTATTCTACCTACAATTTTCTCTAATACATATTTATATAAATATGTATATATAAGCATATAAAAAAAAAATTTCTCTCTTCTTTTCATTTCTTTCTTTATTCATTTAACAAGAATGTCTTCTAAACTAAAATTAGTTACTTGATGTACCTTATATGATTTTGGGGTAGGAGAAGCTACTTTAGCCAATTAACCTAATTATTTGTCAAGATTCCATCAGGTCGATGGTTGAAAATCCATTTCATATTCACTTTGCGGTCAATTCACGGTCAATTTCATTTATTTCATTTACTTCACGGTCATTTTCATGCATATTACGGTCATTCCCGCCTATTCCGTGTTGATTCACGGTCCTTTCAGCGCATTTCACGGTCATGCTCCTTCACTTCACGGTCATTTGCATGCATTTCATAGGCATTTCGTAGCAATTCATGATCACTTCCATGCATTTCACGGTCATCCGAAACAATTTCGTGTTAATTCACGGTCATTTTAAGGCATTTCACGGTCAAACCCCTTCACTTCACAGTCATTTGCATGCATTTCATGATCAATTCGCTTCAATTCATGATCACTTCCATGCATTTCACGGTCATCCCAAACAATTCCGTGTTGATTCACGGTCATTTCGAGACATTTCACGGTCAAACTCCTTCACTTCACGGTCATTTACATGCATTTCACGGTCATTTTGCTTCAATTCATCATCACTTTCATGCATTTCACGGTCATCCAAAACAATTCCGTGTTGATTCACGGTCATTTCAAGGCATTTCACGGACATTTGCATGAATTTCATGGTCAATTTGCGGCAATTCATGATCACTTCCATCATTTCACGGTCATCCGAAACAATTCCGTGTTGATTCACGGTCATTTCGAGACATTTCACAGTCAAACTCCTTCATTTTATGGTCATTTGCATACATTTCATGGTCATTTCGCTTCAATTCATGATCACTTCCATGCATTTCGTGGTCATCCGAAACAATTCCATGTTGATTCATGGTCATTTCGAGGCATTTCACATTCAAACTCCTTCGCTTCACGGTCATTCGCATGCATTTCACGATCATTTCACTTCAATTCATGAGCTAATCAAGGGCAGAAGAAGTTGAGAAATATCTCCAGTAAGAAGATCAAGGAATTGAAATCAGCCTTGGTAGATCTGAAGCAGAACATAGATTCAGTACGTTGCAACGCAAACATTTTGGTTATTGAATCTGACAGGTGCTGGAGAGAAAATGGGGCCGAGGTCATGTTGGAATACTCAGGTTCCAAGGAATAGATGCTTGTTGTGAAAATTCGAGGCTTAACAAGGTACTTGCACAAGGCTCAAGAAATGAGACCTAGCACAGTCAATCGTTACACACATGTCATGATGTGGATGGGTGAGAATGGTTAGAAGCTAGAGTTTTGTGACAGAATAGGTTGGCTCGTATTCAAGGAGCTTCATAGGGAATGTTGTGAGAGAAACATGCAGGCTGCTTCTGTTAGGATAATCCCAGTACCTAGAGAGGATGCATCACAGAGGAAGGAGAAAATGGAATGCAGGCGACGTATTTTAAATACATGCACACATTCGATATATCGAATATTAATCGATATATCTACAGAGAAGCGCAACGGTCGAGCAAATAGTTTATGCCTTTTCAAATCTTTTCTCAATCGAGACCACTTCGATACATATCAACAAGCTACTCGATATATCGAAGGAGTATCGATATTATCGATAAATCGTTTCAGAAGAGCTATGCGTCTCTAGACTAACGAGGAACATTTTTTATATATCGAACAATTTTCACGCCGCAAACTCGGAAACCGAGCTCACAAAATTTTCGATTGCTGAATCCGGCGCCGACAGCCTCCGTAGAACCCCATTCTCGGCTCCTATCTCCCATTCGCCAGGTTCCGATCTTGGGATGCTACGAGGAGGATTTTCAACGTCAGTTTGATTCGTAATAAGCATAACCAAAGGCATAACCCACAAACAACAACCAAGAATTCCATTACATTTCCACTATGATCAAAAACTTTATAAATACAATGAGCATAAAGGGAAATACAATGATGATAGATCAAAAACTCTAGAGTAATCTGCCACGTGCTCAAGCCTCAGCGCTACTGCGCCCCAACATCACCTGCACGCAATGGTCATGCATAAGCTTATAGAAAAGCTTAGAGGGTGGTAAAAGTGTGTGCGCAATGTAGTAATATGATCATGCAATATCAGAGTAATGCGGAATATGCAGATGCATCTATAATATCATGAGCCGTACCAAGGCTATGCGATGCAAGATGTAAGTCAAGCATACAATCCTCATATAAGTCAACATGTCAATACAACTCAACTCTGGGATATCACCGGGGTCTAGTACACTCTAAACCAGATCGCCGCCACATCGCGCGCGATAAGGTAAGTGGAAGAGACCTCACTATCCGTCTGTCAATATCGGGCTTGACTCGTCAATAGCGGACCCATTCCTCGAGTTGGTCAAACTCAACCTAGCATTTTTCCCTACATTCGGGCGGGTAAGTCCGCACCCCCTTCCAACCGATCACGACACAGTGAAGAGCGCAACCATCTGGTAATCAGCCCTCAACGCTCATTTACTCACTCGGTCTAGACGTTGGAGCAACATCTTGGTACCATAAGGGTTTAGGGACTTTCACCCAGGTATATCTATAGCACCCCATGTAGAATAAGATTTCCTTTATCCAATCCTGTCAACCACGATACGCCTGTGGAGGCTACAACCCCGATGTCGCTAGGGCGTACAATAACCATGTCACACAAATGCGAAATGCATGAATCACGCTATCCAGTCATGCAATAAATCCTGCGCATATCGTGCGCTCATTTAGGGCAACACCGCCTAACCGGGAGCCCATAAACAATCTGCCCGAAGGCATATGCTATGATCAATCAATTCTTATATCAGGCATACATATGATGCGTATGATCATGAGTCATGGAACTCTACTAAACATGTTATAATGAAATGATCTATCCTTACAATGCAGATGGGCCTGGACGGCCTACAACAAGTACTGCCTATCAAAGGGGACCTAGGGAGAGTTGTAATGTGGACATCCAACCAACATTACACTTGCAATGTGGACGTCAAACCAATATTGCTCCCAAGGTACGATCGTCGCAAACATCGTTACATAAGCCACATTACAATGGACCTTAGGTACATCCCATTGGGCCTTAAATACATCAAATGGGCCATATCATATGGGCCTTTTACTCATCAAATGACCCACATAAATGGACCACACTAATGGGCCTTATGTGCATTGCAATGGGTCATAACCCGTTGGCCTTAGACTACATCAAATGGTTCTCGACCCATGGGCCTTATACATATCAAATGGGCCTACTCCCATGGGCTTTAAAATACATCAAATGGGTTCAATCCCATGGACCTTGGAATACATCAAATGGGTTCACTCTATGGGCCTTAAATAGTTCAACAACTGGCTACATTCCTGGACCCAATTAAATTCAACTGTGGTGGGCCTCAAAAGTATATTCATTAAGCCCAACATTTAAGGAACTAAAGGTATAAATCATTTCCTCTAAGATCTTTATAATATGGTGGGCCCCACTCCTCAAAATTTCAGCCCAAGGCCAGCATAATTATAATATGTTGCTGTCCTAAATTTGGGCACTCCATTGGAGTGAGTCCAAGGCCTCTAAAACTCTGAAAATTTAGGGCCAAGGTCCCTCATCATGCATACAATGAGAGGAAACCCAAAAAAGTGGCCCACCATCAGAAGAAATACTTTTGAATTATGGTTTTTTTTTTATCAAGGCATATTGCTGGACTGCACAGTAGAAAAAATCTGAGAGTCCAACCATTTTGGCCCATTCTTTTGGATATCCAAACGGGGTCACTTGAGGTTAAAATTTCACAGAGTGATACTTCCATAGGTGGGCACACCCCCATAAAATTTCATAATTTTTAGATATCTCTAAGTATTTTAATTAATTTAAACAAAACAAACTATCCAGAAAAATCGGACAGACCTGGACGTCCCAACGTGGTGGGCCAGTCCGGCCCTCACCACGGTGTGTACAGGGGTCCATTAGCCTTGAAATTTGGTAGGTGGGTTCTAACATAAGTGGACCACACTCCTAAAAAAATTTAAAATTTTTGGACATCTGTAAATATTTTAATTCATTTACATAAATCAATCTGTCATGAAAATCGGACTGATCTGGACACCATATTATAATGGGCCGGTTCCGCCATCACCACGGTGTGTACAGGGGTCTATTGGCCCCAAAATTTTATAGGTGGGTCCTATCATAAGTAGGTCACCCCCCTGAAAATGTTTATAATTTTTAAACACCCATAGGTATTTTAATAAATTTCAAAAATCAAACTGTCCATGGTGGAATGTTGCTGGAACAGTGCAGGAAATCCAGACTGTCCACCTCACTTGGACCACACCTTTGGAACCCCAATGAAGGTCAGTTGGGGCTGAAATTTGGGGGACATCAAGATGAGATCCCCACCTTTTAAAAAAGTATATTTAATAAGTATGAATAGTCCCCCAAACAGTCCCAAAATTTAGTTAAAAAACAACCAGAAACTGTCCAGAAAATCCTAGACAGCAACATGTACTTAGATAAAATTTATTAAATTAGTTAAAAGGAAATACATTAATGGGCCATACACATCAGGAAATAAAATGAGGAAAAAGAGAGATAGAAGGACAATTCGGCCATAGAAAAAGGGGCTCCGCCACTATTGAGCCCTCCCAAGATCAATTACACCCCCACATCATACTTGAATTTACATTTACAATATGGATTTTGCACATGCATGACCTATAATTAAAATGCATGGTAAGGATGTCATCCCCACCATAGTTATAAGGTCTAGATGACCCAAACATAATATGATATGAAATAAAACTACTATGATGGGGCTCATAGAGAAAGGCCCCATGCATGTATCATGCATGCATAAGGTAGGCCATTAGGCCACAACCATAGGATTATGTGGGATTCCACCATTGATTGGTGGGTCTTACACTTTCCTCATGAAAGAAGAAAAAAAAATATATAGGCTATAAAAAAAATCAGATTTTTTTACATCTAGAGGAGCACCCACCGTCCGATCTTCTTGCTCCTATGAGGTCCTTAGCACCTTAGCTTGGATTTCAATGGAGGAGATGGGGAATGGATGGTTAGGATGGGGAGATCATGGGGTAGAAAGAGGTAGGAAAGGTGGGCCACACTTGGTGTTTTGGAAGAGAGGGAGAGGCTTGGAGAGCTCACATACGTGGGATTTTATTTTTTTTTGCTTGAAGATTTGAAATGAGAAAGAGAGAAAGAGAGAGAGTTGTAAAGGGAGAGAGAGTGTGTGATGGATGGATGGAGTGATAGATGTGTGTAAGAACTTTTTAACTTTTGAGGTCTTTTGTGTAAGAAAGACATGGGTTTGTAAGAGACTTTTTGACTTTTGAGGCTTGCTTGGGAATGGTGAAAAAGTGATGTGTACTTGACATGTACTTGACATGTGATGGATTGATGGATTGATTGATTGATGGGATTGATGTGACACATTGTAGAGATTCTCTTGAGTTTCACAACGGGCGACGTTTTCTTCGCACCGAACGTTGGCCCACATCTCTTGACCAGGGTATCGCCTCGGCGCGTAAGTCACGGCATCGGAACCGCAGCGATGGCGCAGTCACTATGGTAATGGTCTTGGGTTGGGTCGGCTTGGGTTGACGGCATACGAATCAGGGTCGCGCGTCAATATCGGTTAAGGGTCGAAGGTTGCCGGAATTCGACCGGTAAGACCGCGGAAGTTTATGAAATGGTACAGACTAAGATACGGGTCTTACAGCTCTCCCCTCCTTATAAAAATTTCATCCTCGAAATTTGTACAATCATCACAACTAAGCATAACTCATGAAGAAGAAAAGACATAACATCACTATATAAAATCAGAGATATCATACAAAATATAATACATGATCAATCATCAAAGAGATGAGGATAACGCTCTCGAATCTCGACCCCACGCTCCCAAGAAGCCTCCTCTATAGAATGGTGACCCCACTGAACCTTCACCAACGGAATGACCTTGGTTCTGAGGACCTGCTCCTTCCGATCAAGGATACGGACTGTCTGCTTAATGTAAGAAGCGTCCTCACGAACCTCCAGCGGCTACCAATCAATAACGGGAACTATGTCTGACCCACACTTTCTCAACATAAAGACATGGAAGACGTTGTGGACGCTTCATTCCCGCCCAAAAATATTGTCTCCTCATGTCACGGTACATCTTCGTCGAGCTAGAGTGGATAGAAAATCGCGATCGATGTGCCTCGGTCATAAGATCTTTGCGCAACTCTGGAATATCCAGGACACATAATCGACATCTGAAGTGAAGTCCACCATCTGTACCAATCTGCCAATCTGCCTGACTCTCAGATGTAGCCTCAGCCATATAACTCTACAACGACTCATCAGCCTGCTGAGCCTCGATCACCCTAGCGACAAGGAAGAGTTGAATCGACAGGCTCGATAACTGCACAATAGAAGACTGCAGGCCTAACTCAAAATCATACGCTACGATATCCTCAAGCATCCGCCACTCCTGAATCATCATATGCGCCACTAGGCCTCGTGGCTGACGGCTGAGGGCATCTGCCACTACGTTTGCCTTGCCCGGGTGGTACTAGAGATCGAAATCATAGTCTTTCAGGAGCTCCATCCAGCGCCTCTGTCTCATATTCAACTCAAACTGCGAGAAGAGGTATTTCAAGCTCTTGTGATCGGAGAAGAGCTCAAACCTTACCCCATAAAGATAGTGCCTCCACACCTTCAGTGCGAAGACAACTACAGCTAGCTCTAAGTCATGCGTAGGATAGTTCAGCTCATGGACCTTGAGCTGACGAGACGCAAAGGCCACTAGTCTCTCGTGCTGCATTAGGACAACACCCAAACCAATATGCGAGGCATCAGTGAATACAATGAATCCGTCACTCCTAGAGGAAAGAGTGAGGATAGGAGCGGACGTCAGACGGTCCTTCAACTCCGTAAATGCTCGCTCGCAGACGTCACTCCAAACAAACTCTATGCCCTTCCGAGTCAACCTGGTCAGCGGGGCTACAATACGAGAAAAACCCTCAATGAAACGCCGGTAATAGCCCGCCAAACCAAGGAAACTACGGATCTTTGTCACAGTCGTGGGCTGGCCCCACTGACGCACTGCCTCGACCTTCGAGGGGTCCACGGTGACACCTTCCCTCGTCACCACGTGACCGAGGAACTTCACCTTCTCCTGTCAGAACTCGTACTTCTCTAGCTTCGCATACAGCTGGTGTGCGCGGAGGGTCTACAAAGTGATCTCCAAATGCTGCTCATGTTCCTCACGGGTCCTCGAATAGATCAGAATGTCGTCGATGAAGACTAAAATTGATCGAGATAAGGGCGGAAGACCTCGTTCATCAGCTGCATGAAGACCGCGGGTGCATTGGTCAGTCCGAAGGACATGACCTGAAACTCAAAATGACCGTAACGCGTCCTAAATGCTGTCTTTGGAATGTCCTCATCTCGGACCTGAATATGATGATAACCGGAATGCAGGTCGATCTTCGAAAAGAACTGTACACCATGCAGCTGATCGAACAAATCATCAATCCTAGAGAGCGGGTATCTGTTCTTAATCGTGACTTTGTTGAGCTCGCGATAGTCAACGTAGAGCCTCAACGAACTATCCTTCTTCTTCACGAAGAGTACCGGCGCTCCCCACGGCGAACTGCTTGGACGGATAAAGCCCAACTCAGGCAACTCGTCCAACTGCTTCTGCAGTTCCCATAACTCCAATGGTGCCATGCGATACGCGGCCTTCGAAATAAGAGCGGTACCGGGCACGAGATCAATCTGAAACTCGGTGAGTCGACGAGGCGGTAATCCTGAAATCTCTTGGAACACATCGAAAAAATCGCAAACCACCGGAAAATGGTCGATGCTCACAGCTATAGGCTCCTCTACGGCACATGACATCAAACAAGACAACCGCTCTCCTTTGGGCTCAGCAACGAACTGGAACTGCGGCACGCCAGGTATACAAAACGTGATTGTCCTCGCGGCGCAGTCCAATATGGTATAATACTCGGCGAGCTAATCCATGCCCAGGATGACGTCGAACTTAGACATCGGCAACGCAAACAGATCAGCAGGCAAAAAGATATCCCCAACTAAAATGGGGCAAGACGAGCAAAATCGACCCAACACTGTAGTCCTCTCCAAGGGAGTCGATACTGATAGACTCTCACCAGAAGACTCCAACAGTAATCCAGTCGATCGGCAGAAGCTCTTGGCCACAAAAGAATGCGATGCATCGGAATCGAATAACACACGTGCAATGCATACAGAGACTAGAAGTATACCCTCAACGACTCCTTCAGAAGACTGCGGGTCCTGCTGAGCCGTATAGAACCTAGCCTGAGCTGGCTAGGGAGGTGTTTGTCCCCTCTGTGCGTGCTGCTGCTGCTAATGGGGTCGCTGAGGTGGTCGAAACTGTTGCCTCTGCTGCTGCGGCCTCGGAGGCTGGTGCTGATGCTGCTGCTGAGGTGGCCTCGGTGGTGGGGGCTGTTATCGCTACTGCTGTGGGGGTCTCTGCTGTGGCTGTGGTGGAGGTTGCTGTGGAGCCCTCTTCTGCTATAGGCCTCTCTGCTGCTGCTGGGGGCTGAGACACTCCTACAAACGGTGTCCCGTCGCACCGCACCTAAAACAAGTGCCAGTGAACTGTCTCGGAGGTGGTGGTGGAGGTGCTGCTGGTGCTCGGAAGGCTGGGCGACCTGTGCGCCTCTGCTGCTGTGGTCGACGCTGCTGGGAATCACTGGAATGAGCCTGCCTCTTCCGGTCTCTCCTCTGACAGCGATCAGACTGAGCCTTCCACACCACTTCCTCAAAAAATCTGAGCCTTCCGCACCACTTCCTCAAAAGTCGGAAGCTCATGGCCAATCACACGGCTGCGAAGACCGTAACGTAAGCCGTCCTCGAAGCGGCGGGCTCTCCGCTCCTCATCATCTACTAGGTAAGGTGCAAATATGGACAGTGCTACAAAACGAGCTGCATACTGAGCCACTTTCATATCACCCTGCACCAGGGCCTCGAACTCCAACGCTCGCTGTCGTCGGATGTGATCAGGGAAGTACTGTCGGTCAAACCGATCCACAAAATCCTCCCATGTCCATACAAAGTCGGCGCCTGCTGCTCGAGAGACTGATGTCCACCAATGCTCAGCCTCACTGTGGAGAAGAAATACGACTAATCTGACTCGCCGCTCAGTCATACATCCCATAGTCTCAAATATCTTCTCCACATCGGCGCGCCATCTCTCAGCTGTCGTCGGATCTGGCTCACCCTGGAAACGCGGGGGATCGATCCGTCGAAACTCACGAAGGAGAGCACTCGCACGATCCTGTTCTTCCTGTGCTGGTGAAATAACTGGCTGCCTGCCTTGCCCCTAAAGTGCAGCCGTCACAGCCTGTAACATCTGCTGCAACTGTGAGACACTCACGGATATGGTCGGGTCCTCACCGATCTCTGGTGAAGGAGCAGCATACTCAGGATGGGCAGTAGGAATCTCTGGTGGTGGAACGGGCATCGCAGGTGGTATGCAGGAGCCGCAGGTGGTGGAGCGGGATCCTCAGGTGTTGGTGCGGGAGTCGAACGGGTCACTCTCCCACGCGTCATGTCCTACAGGAAAGAGTAAAGGCACCTATCAACTTCAAAACTCTCGAAGGCATGCACGTTAAGGGTCTGTAACGGAAGGTCGCGAAGCTATCTGAACTTTGGAACTTAGCCATTCTACACTCATAGCAAACATGTAATGTTGTTTTCGGTTATTCCCAAGTTATGCTCTGATATCAACTTCTGTCACGCCACAAACTCTGAAACCAGGCTCACAAAATTCTCGATCGCCGAATCTGGCCCTGACAGCCTCCGTAGAACCCCATTCTAGGCTCCTAGCTCCCATTCGCCAAGTTTCGATCCTGAGATGCTACGAGGAGGATTTTCAACGTCAGTTTGATTCGTAATAAGCATAAACAAAGACATAACCCACAAACAACAATCAAGAATTCCATTACATTTCCACTATGATAAAAAACTTTACAAATACAATGAGCATAAAGGGAAATACAATTATGATAGACCAAAAACTCCAGAGTAATCTGTCACGTGCTCAAGCCTCAGCGCTGCTGCGCCTCATCGGAACCGCAGCGATGGCGCGGTCGCTATGGTAATGGTCTTGGGTTGAGTCGGCTCGGGTTGACGGCATACGAATCAGGGTCACGCGTCAATATCGGTTAAGGGTTGAAGGTTGCCGAAATTCGACCGGTAAGACCGTGAAAGTCTATGAAATGGTACGGACTAAGATACGGGTCTTACACGAACTGTAGTCGATATGATTGATAAATTCATTTAAAAGGAATTGTCTTTGGACATTTTCTGTCCATTTTCGATATATCGAAATGGCATCGATATATCGTTCCATATATCGAAATTTAATCGATATTATCGATAATACCTTTAAAAAGGCATTTTGTCTCTGGACATTTGCAAACCATTTTCGATATATCGAAATGCCGTTGATATATCGTGCCATAGTTATATCGAAATTTAGTTGATATTATCGATAATTCCCTTAAAAAACCATTTTATCTCTGGACATTTGGTGACCGTTTTCGATATATCGATATTTAGTCGATATATCGTGCCTTAGATATATCAAAATGTGGTCGATATTGATAATTCCTTTAAAAAAGAATTTTGTCTCTGGACATTTTCTGATCATTTTCGATATATCGAACTTGAGTCGATATATCGGGCCTGACTTAGGACGATTATATCGACTAACATTCGAATTAATCGACAACCTATGACAGATCTAATCGATTAGATTTCGATAATATCAAAAGGTAGTTATGTTTTTTCCTTAAAATTTCAGTGCTATTTTTTTTTCTTTTTTAGGTTAGCTTGTTAGTACACACCCATGTTGGTACACACTCCATGTTATCCAAGTTGGGTTCATAGTGTGCTTCTTCTAGTCTCTTAAGTTGCAATTGCATTTAGTGCTTTTGAGTAGGGATTAAAAATGAATGAAACTAGTTCTAGAAGATCATATTCATGCTGCAACTCAAGCTAAAGCAAGAAATTAATACCAGCGTGAGGCGTCAATGTGATAAAACTCCTTCACTTCATGGTCATTTGGATGCATTTCACGGTCAATTCACTCAAATTCATGATCACTTCCATGCATTTCACGGTCATCCGAAACAATTCCGTGTTGATTCACGGTCATTTCGAGGCATTTCACGGCCAAACTCCTTCACTTCATGGTCATTTGCATGCATTTCATGGTCAATTCACTCCAATTCATGATCACTTCCATGCATTTCATGGTCATCCGAAATAATTTCGTGTTGATTCATGGTCATTTTGAGACATCTCACGGTCAACTCCTTCACTTCACGGTCATTTGCATGCATTTCGCAGTCAATTCACTCCAATTCATGATCACTTCCATGCTTTTTGCGGTCATCCGAAACAATTCCGTGTTGATTCACGGTCATTTCGAAGCATTTCACAGTCAAAATCCTTCACTTCACGGTCATTTGCATGCATTTCACGGTCATTTCGCTCCAATTCATAATCACTTTCATGCTTTTCACGATCATTCCAAATAATTCCATGTTGATTCACAGTTATTTCGAGGCATTTCATGGTCAACCTCCTTCACTTCACAGTCATTTGCATGCATTTCACGGTCAATTCACTCCAATTCATGATCACTTCCATGCATTTCACGGTCATCCGAAACAATTTCATGTTGATTCACAGTCAAACTCCTTCACTTCACGGTCATTTACATGCATTTCGCGGTCAATTCATTCCAATTCATGATCACTCTCATGCTTTTCACGGTCATCCGAAACAATTTCATGTTGATTCATGGTCATTTCGTCATTTCGAGGCATTTCACGGTCAAACTCCTTCACTTCACGATCATTTGCATGCATTTCACGGCCAACTCACTCCAATTCATGATCACTTCCATGCTTTTCACGGTCATTCCAAACAATTCCCTGTTGATTCACGGTCATTTCGAGGCATTTCATGGTCAAACTCCTTCACTTCACGGTCATTTGCATGCATTTCACGGTCAATTCACTCCAATTCATGATCACTTCCATGCTTTTCACAGTCATTCGAAACAATTCCGTGTTGATTCGCGGTCATTTCAAGGCATTTCACGGTCAAACTCCTTCACTTCATGGTCATTTACATGCATTTCACAGTCATTTCGCTTCAATTCATGATCATTTCCATGCTTTTCACGGTCATTCCAAACAATTCCGTGTTGAATGAGGTAGTAAAAGTAAATGAATCTCTAAGACGAGACAAGTATAACTGAAAGCAGTGCAATAAGAAAGATTCAAATCTGTGAAAGATTGTTTCTGAATTTGGTACAACCTGATATTCACGTAGCCATGGTTCAGAAATTTGTAAACCAATTGCCTTTTTTGCAGTTTATAAATTGTGCATGCATGTTGCGAGAGGTTGCATAGTTTGAACGGAAGAGTTTGAATTGGCTATTGCTTGCTCTTGATGGGTATTCATAAATAGTGCATGGCTCTTGATGCATTTTGATTGATATTTATCTTTAGTAATGGATGTTCTGTTGTGTTAGGCATTTGGCAATGTCTCTAAATTTTGAGATTGCCAGGAATAATATGGCAATAGCCTTGACAGACTTAGAAATAAAAGTGGGTTTCATTTCAAGGTCCTACTTAGTAAGTTACCATAATATCTCCGTATAGTAAGCTGTTTGAGCTTAGATGTCGAGGACGGAATATCTCTACATAGAAAGTTACTGGATAAATCTCTACAGAAAACAAACCAACAAAAATTTCAATTAAATCCTCCATTACATTCTCAATTGCATTAGTCCCCTGTTTTTAGTGGACGAATTGCGTTTATCCGTCACTGCAATGCAGTGGATGCCTTCTCGTAAGACAATCGTTTTTTCATGATGACGTGAGGAACTTCACCGGATTGGGAGATGGTGTCACTGGTTGTTGAGGGTTTCATTCTAGTTTCTGCACCACCCTGGTGGAGGATCTGAAGTAGAGGAGGCCAGCCACCATCTTCCAACTGAGAATCTCTCTTTGCATGAAGGGAGAGGAGACGATAGTGATTTAGAATCAGAAGAGAACTCAATTGAAACCTCTGTCAATTTAAAGTTTGGAATTGTGGATTGGAGGATGGAGAAATGTTGGGAACTTGGCAATAATATGGTGTTACAGTTTGAGAGGTTTAAGGTTAGGGTTTTGGGGGGAGACAGGGTTTAGCAACATCAGGAGTTTAGACAACATTCCAATGGTCTTTCATTGCATAGACAACATTCCAATGGCTTGACTGATTTGGTTGGTTGACAGTTAGTTGACAAAAATGAGTTTTATTGCATTGACGCCTCACGCTGGCATTAGTTTCTTGATCTAGCTTGAGTTGCAGCATGAATATGATCTTCTAGAACTAATTGCCCTTGAAAGTGACATCATTATTCAGCATGACTACTAGCTGTGGTCATTACCAAGTTCTAAGACCCGTTCCTTTCAGCAGGTTATTTAATTCTAGTTCTGTTCATTCTCCAAATTTGTAGAATAATGTTCTTAACCAACCAACCTTCAACTAATGACCTCAAATCTTACATGTAGAGCATCCTTGTATGATCCTTCATACCCATAACATGTAGAGCATCTTATGGCTTGAGTTGGTATGAGGGAATTGTTTCGGATAACCGTGAAATGCATGGAAGTGATCATGAATTGCCATGAAATGACCGTGAAATGCATGAAAATGACCGTGAAGTGAAGGAGTTTGACCGCGAATCAACACAAAATTGTTTTGGATGACCGTGAAATGCATGAAAGTGATCATGAATTGCCGCAAATTGACAGTGAAATGCATGCAAATGACCGTGAAGTGAAGGAGTTTGACCATGAAATGCCTCAAAATGACCGTGAATTTAATGGTCAACTGCGATGATTTTCAGCATGTTTGACCCCTGATGCATCTCCAACATGTGTGTGTGTGTGTGTGTGTGTGTGTGTGTGTGTGTAATGTTAAACCATAATCTCTTTTTTTCTCAAATATTGGTGTAAACATTTTAAAATCTTTAGCAATTAATTAGGAGCGCTCATTGCAAGGCTGTAGAGATGCTCGCACTTCTTCCCTCTTTTCATCTCCCTCCCTGTCTTGAAATCCTTCACAATACAGTCCGCAGTATGAAACTCGAATGCCCATAGCTTATCTCCAGCAAGTTGAGCTACAGATATTATCTTTTTTGCCACCCATACATAACATTATGAGAAAAGTCTAATGGATCAAGGGCTACATAACAAGATATGGTCATTTTATTTTTCAAGTAGCAATCTTGACACTGAGTAACAAGATTCGTAAAGCCGGCCCAAATATCTAATGATGGAGCCAACAAAGAAGGATGGATATCTTCAGGGCCGAATTTTGCAGGCTAGAAAAATGCCCAACTAACCCTCACCATGATAACTTAAGTACCTATCATAAATATTCACACCATTGTAGAGAGCACTCAACTTAGCAGTTTCATAAGCCTCCTCATTCACTTCTTCAGGGATTAGAGCAAGTGAGATGGAGTGATGATTGCACAGGTCAATGACCTTGTTAGTTGTGTCTGCAATCCTCCATGGAAATGGATCACCCTTAGCGTTTTGCTATTGCACTATTTGAAGGGGCATGACCTTGAAATGCCTGGAAATGACCGTGAATCAATACGGAATTGTTTGGAATGACCATGAAATGCATGAAAATGATCATGAATTGAAGTGAATTGACCGTGAAATGCATGCAAATGACAATGAAGTAAAGGAGCTTGATCGTGAAATACCTCGATATGACCATGAATTAACATGAAATTGTTTCAGATGATCATGAAATGCATGGAAGTGATCATGAATTGAAACGAATTGACCGTGAAATGCATGCAAATGACCATGAAGTGAAGGAGTTTGACCGTGAAATGCCTCGAAATGACAGTGAATCAATACGGAATTGTTTCGGATGACCGTGAAATGCATGGAAGTGATGATGAATTGAAGCGAAATGACCGTGAAATGCATGCAAATGATCGTGAAGTGAAGGAGTTCGACCATGAAATGCATCGAAATGACCGTGAATCAACACGAAATTGTTTTGGATGACCGTGGAATTCATGGAAGTGATCATGAATTGCCGTGAATTGACCGTGAAATGCATGCAAATGACCCTGAAGTGAGGGAGTTTGACCGTGAAATGCCTCGAAATGACCGTGAATCAACACGGAATTGATGACTGTGAAATGCATGGAAGTGATGATGAATTGAAGCGAAATGACCGTGAAATGCACGCAAATGACCATGAAGTGAAGGAGTTTGACCGTGAATCAACACGGAATTGTTTCGGATGACCGTGAAATGCATGGAAGTGATCATGAATTGCCACGAATTGACCGTGAAATGCATGCAAATGATCGTGAAGTGAAGGAGTTTGACCATGAAATGCCTCGAAATGACCGTGAATCAACATGAAATTGTTTCGAATAACCGTGAAATGCATGGAAGTGATCAAGAATTGCCGTGAAATGACCGTGAAATGCATGCAAATGACCGTGAAGCAAAGGAGTTTGACCGTGAAATGCTTTGAAATGACCGTGAATCAACACGGAATTGTTTCGGATGACCGTGAAATGCATGAAGTGATCATGAATTGCCATGAATTGACTGTGAAATGCATGCAAATGACTGTGAAGTGAAGGAGTTTGACCGTGAAATGCCTCGAAATGACCGTGAATCAACACGGAATTGTTTGGGATGACCGTGAAATGCATGGAAGTGATCATGAATTGAAGCGAATTGACCGTGAAATGCATGCAAATGACCGTGAAGTGAAGGGGTTTAACCGTGAAATGCCTCAAAATGACTCTGAATCAACACGAAATTGTTTCGGATGACCGTGAAATGCATGGAAGTGATCATGAATTGCTGCGAATTGCCCGTGAAATGCATGCAAATGACCGTGAAGTGAAGGGGCATGACAGTGAAATGCGTCGAAAGGACCGTGAATTAACATGGAATAGGCAAGAATGACCGTGATATGCATGAAAATGACCGTGAAGTAAATGAAATGGATGAAATTGATCGCGAACTGATTGAAATTGACCGTAAAGTGAATATGAAATGGATTTTCAACCATCTACTTGATGGAATTTTGGAAAATAACTAGGTTAGTTGGCTAAAGTAGCTTCTCCTACCCCAAAATCATATAAAATACATCAAGTAACTAATTTTGGTTTAGAAGATATTCTTGTTAAATGAATAAAGAAAGAAATGAAAAGAAGAGAGATTTATTTATTTTTTATATGCTTATATATACATATTTATATAAATATGTATTAGAGAAAATTGTAGATAGAAAAAGTTTTCCATGTAAAAAATAAAAAATAAAATATTAAGAAATAAAAAATTTAAAAAAATTGTATAGACTTTTACGGATTGCAGTTATGGCTACGACTATAATCCGTAGCTATATGTTCGATAATATTGAGTACACTTCGATATATATCGAAAATTGCTAGATTTTTTATGCAAAGTCGCTGGATAGTTCTGGATCTTTTTCGATTAATTGAAAGACCTTCGATACATAGCAAAGGACATATGGAAAAAGCATGGGCTACAGTTATGGCTACAGATTATATCCGTAGCCATAGATTCCATGCTTCTTTTTTTTCCTGTTGTAATCCCCTCCGCCTTTGTGGGTCCTTTTATAGGGTATGTGTTATATCCAAACCATTCATCTATTTGGTGAACTCGTTATAAGTATTGAGAAGAAAAATAAGATAGATTTAACTATCAAGTGGACCACACTGTAAAAGGCAGTGGAGGATTGAACGTCTACCATTGAAACCCTTTTAGGGGTAACGGAATTTTTGGATCATTATGAAATTTGTTTTTCCTCTTCATCCACATCTTTGTGACCTTATAAATAGATTGGATGGAAAATAAATGTTATGGTAGGCCCTACAAAAGCTTCAACGGTGAAAATAATTTTTCTACTGCTCTTTCTGGTGTAGTCCAGTTGATCCTTGGATATCTTTTTTTTTTTTTTGGATAACAGTCTGAAATGATCTCGAAATATGGATGAACGTTGTGGATATAATAAATACATAACTGTGGGGCCCATATAACGTTGATCTCTTTTGAACCGTTCGTAAAACTCAGAGTTCGAGGAGCGTCAGTGTTCGACGCTCGTCTCCGAGCAGCGGCCGACTGCTCGAAGGAAAAAGTAAGGGCATTTTCAACCTTTGGGAAGACGTCCATACAATAGGGGCTTATTTTTGTAAAGTAAAATAAGGTGGGCTTCGTCTCTTAAATGGGGCATACATGGGTCGTACCATTGCAAATTTCTCAATTAAAAAAAATGGAGCATATTTAAAGCTAAAGTGGACTACACCATCGGAAATAGTACGAATGAAACATCTTACGTCGAAAATAATATTTAGAGTAACAATTTGGATTAAGCTGGTATATTTATTTTTTACTTTCATGAATTTCTTTGTGATCATATGAACATGTTTGACGACAAATAAACATCGCTGTAGGCCCTAAGAAGATTTCAAAGGTGGAAATCATTATTCCCAATGCTTCCTGTGGTGTGGTCCAATTGAGCTTTGGATATGCTTCAATTGTTAAATCAACCGTTAATATAATCTGAAAAAACGGATGGACAGCGTGGATAAACCACAAACATTCAAAGTGGAACCTACCATGAAAGCCTACTGAGTTGCTCGGTACGCAATCCTATTTCCTTCTCGGCCCCATCCGTACGGATAACGTGGTATAAAACTTGGCTCTGCCGAAATGCATCCCCACGTACTCTAACGTGATATGTCGGGACCTTATCCTTTGAATCTGAATTGTTTTTTCAATGATTTAAATTATTTATACTATTAGTCTCAATTATTTTTATTTTTTTTGTAAATACATAATAAATAAGTTCTCTTAAATTCTATTATTTCAAGCATTTGAATTTTGAAATTTAGTTGTTTTGCTTTGAAAATGGACGGTCATAATAACTTTTGTGTAATCAAAGTGTTAAAATAACCAATATGAAAAAAATTTGGGCCATCCCCAATCCAAGGAGTTCCCTATCATATGAATGATTTGGATCATTGTAAAATATTCAGTTCCAATAGATAAAGTCCCAATTTATCAAATTATTATGCATGAGAATGCATTCAAACAAACGTTACGGCGACCACAGAAGTCTCTTGGTTGTTAAGTGGAGCTCGCAGGAAGAGAGTCGTGGGTGTGATTAAGGGATCGACATCTGGTTTCTTAAAAAATAGAAAAGTAAAGGCGCCCATGGAAAGTGGGTAACGATTTCAGGTTCCTATATTGCGGCCGCAGGTAACCTCACCCATTATCAGTAATGCCTGTTCGATACAAACGCTAGTTCAGAGAGGCCAAACTCTAATTTAGAGGGTCCAAGGAAAAACGAGTACAGTGATACAGTGACCACCGTATCTGTATCTGCTTCTCAAACACCCTCACACCAATGAGATGCCATCATGTGTTGTCATTCTACCTTAAGTAATAAACAAAATCCTAAGTACAAAGAATATTATTTATACTTAGCTTGATATACCTAAATCAAATTATTTAGAAGACGCCACAGTCAGGCCATATATTGTGTAGCCCAACTTTAAGTGGTGTTAGAGATGTAAATATAATAAAACATTAAGTGCTAGAGTTATATGGAAAGTACTCTCCACATGAATATTTATATTTTTACTTTATTTTAATTTTAACCAAGCCACTACTTATTATATGAGTTTTTAAGAAAGGTCACTCAATTTCGAATGAAAGGTTGGGGGATTTCTCTGCTATATAAAAGGTGATTTGTTGGTCACCTCATCACAAAATTTGATATACATCAATCGATAAATGAGTAGTTAAATTATAATCATCTCGCAATGTGTTTGATTCCTACCAAGACCACAAATCAACTATCACTATACTGTCTATCACAATACGAAGTTTGGTCCACACAAAATAATAAAATGATTGTCAAATCACGATCATCTCACCACATGCTTAATTCTCATCAAAATTATGAACATATTGTCACCACATTAGTTATTTTTAACTGAAGGACGAATAGATTATCGAAGATCTACCCTTCATTGAATGTCTCATGCCTCATTTGAAACTCGGTCCACAATTGGACAGTGAATGAATCATCGTCCTTCAAGTTGATTTTAAGTGCCGATATTAAAAATATTATTAATAGAAGAATACTTTCGACTTTTATTTTTTTTTCCTATTGCTATTATTAAAATACAATAGCTATCGTGCCAAAAAATAGTCCTTAAACATCACAAAAAGATTCCATCATGAAGTATTAATTCATAGTTTTTCGCAAGTCATTAAAATCATTGATCACTGTCGATGATTGAGAGGATGGCTGAATCCTCCATCTAGTCTCAAATCAGTATAACTCAACCTGTAAAGGGTACAAATGTTCAATCAAATACTGAGTTAAGTATGATTTTAACATTGAGTAAATTACAACTTTAACATGCTCGCACATCATACTCATGTGTAGAATCTAGATACAAGCCTGTGCCTACATTTTTTTATTTTTATTTTTGTTAATTAGCTTTTTAGTACACCCCACTGCCAGTTCACACTTCAGTGTTAGCCACCCCCACTAGGTATTGATATGAAGACCTCATGTTGAAACGAGGTATCTTTCACTCGGTCTACCACTTGAGTTATGGATCCGGGTGTTGGCCCTCACTTACATATATAACCCTATGTTTGATTGAATTGCCAGCAACACATGAGGCCCACCTTGATGAAGGAGAAATACTACATCAACTTGATCCAAAACTCTTGTGGTACACAAGCATTCAATCACCACTTTTCTTATGGTGTGGATTTGCTTCATTTTTTAGTCATGCCCTAAATTGAACGGGGAAAACTGACAAACGGCCTTATGGCCTCTGCCTTTCGATGGATACAAGATTTCCGATGTATATTGCACATGGCTATAAGAGAACCATGATCCAATGATCCAAACCAACCGATGATAAAACTATATGACAATATCCATCCATTTTTTGAAATCGAATGCTTTTTAAATCACGGAATGATATTATTTTAGAGTGTTTTTCAGTCCACAGTGATTCCGTTGCGTCCAGTGGTCCATCATGATTTTAGGTATGCCGGGTCCCACTCCCGCATTTGAATTTTCAAAGCAACATGGTAGGAAGATCGCAGTGGAATTGCCCGCAAATAATTGGGGAGCGATATGATACTCAGGTAGCGCGTGACGCTTGATAAGCAGGCACTCAGAAATTCTGTATATCGTATATATTAATTCAATTTAAACCGATTAAATTCTGGAAATCAATGTAACTACTCCAAGATCCCAAAATCATATTGGTTGAACATTCCTGAAATCTGATTCATAGACAATAGTTTATTGAATTAGAAACATTGGATATTTTCATTCTAGCCGTCAAATAAATGCCAACAATTGCTAGGTCAGATAATCAATTTTATTGATTTATAATTGAAACTTAGTACAATTAACAGATAAACAAATTAAAAAAAAGAAGAAATGAACATAAGATAAATACTTGAGATTGCCTACGTGAACAAATAATTAAGATATCATTAAATAAGATGTGATCCGAATATAATCTTGCAAGTAAGGATTTGGTTGATTAGGTTTCCGACGACAATAGTCGATAGATATTTATATTACTCTCATGTATATTGTATGGATAATGTAGGAATTGATAGCTAAACTACTATAAGCAGCATTGCAACATGTAGCTCCTCAAGTAAATTATGTTTCGAAAGTAGCTACAACTCTCCATCAATTATATTCAATAGGAAGGCCAGTAGGCATTCAGCCGTACAATTCTTCTCGATTCTCTAAAAGATGTCATTCATCTCTTGCAATCTAGTGTAGTAATATTTGTCAGAAGCTAAGAAGCTTTGTTAGAATTTCAACATAACTGAATTCTTTCCATTTATAAATTAACTTTTAAAAATAATTATATATCTCTAAGATTTAATCTCTTCCCAGGACATGCTTGGACAGAATTTACTTTAATGATATTTACTTTTGATAAAAAATTAGTATTTAATGCCATTTAGATATGCATGTTTCTATCTCATCTTCTTGAAATACATCTACATGCATGTCTCTGACTCCTTTTCTTGAAATTCATCTGCATCAAGTGCGACATGGCTGCCACATATGGCACCTCTTGAACAGTTTGCATGGGCGATATGAGCCCCCCTCTCTATCTGATGCGAGTGAATCCTGTTAAATCTTTCATCATCTCTCAATATCGATATTACCTTGCGGGAAATGTTCATATGCAACCTTGCATGGCCCACCACTCTAACGGCTTGGATTTTCCGCCAGAGAGCGCATTGGCAGGAAATAAAAATGCTCTATTTAAAGTTCCTATACAGCATTGTATGTGAACATCACACATCAAGTCATGGGTGCATCTTTCCCACCTATGTGTAATTCACGTAGGATATCCGAACCGTGAAAAAGATAGGCCATCTAATGCAACCGCTTGGGGCAAAAATAGGGTCGGTCTACTCCTTTGACGTCCACACCATCAATATTATTGGACAGCTAACGGTCTGATTCATCTGATTCAACGTACAGCTTGTGCTTCACAACACACTAACGAGTGGATAGGAGATCTTAATGCTGTTGCTCATCTTATGAACGGCTCGGATGTCCTAGATGCATGCACAAGTAACTAGCTGGAAAGCGGTGGTATGTGAAAGTTCATACGGACAGTTTTGATATATACACCGTCGATCATAATATCAAATTGCCAGAAGTAGAAAGAATGGGGTGTCCATTAGCCAAGGCAGGTGTTAATAGCAAGTTTATTTTTTTTCTCTCTCTCTCATTATTGGCATGGACCCCACTCTTCTGATGGGTCCCATCCCATGACGTGTATTGAAGAACAACACCAGTCTGGATTTTAATAGAGTAGGTACAACCTACTTGCTCTAGATTCCTTATCGTCCTATACTCAGGGAGAGAGAGATGTGGAGATGTGGACAGCTTATTCCATTTGATTAAGATAAATACTTTGCTACTCTGGTAGAGTGTGATGGATGATACGCACGCACTAAAAAATTATTGAGAAACTGCATCTACAGATTACCTAATTAGATGTATCATGAACTAAAGATTACTTTTATTGGGGTTATCTGACTAAGATTGCTGGGATATTGGACGGTTAAAACTGAAAAATATCCAAGGTTTTATTTCAAAAAAGACAAGTGTCCACTAAGTAATCAAAGGTTAGGATTGTTCAACCAATCTGGATTTCATGACTGTAATAACAATTCATTCGGTTTCATTAGAGTTAATATTACGTGCACCATTTCAATTTCCATGTGCATCAAGGAAAGGGTCATATGCAGCCAGAGTAGCAAATAGCTTCTCTTTGATTAATATGATTCATGAGTAGGCTAGGGTCGAACTCATGTATTTTCCTTCTTTTTACTAGGTGGACCTCACTTTTCTTTAAGCATCTCATGTCTGCCGTATATCATGGGACCCGTTTGTACCATGCAGCAGGGGGATCATCTGATGCACGTTATGTCCGGTACATTGGTGGCAAATTTTCACGTGAAACATCCCAAGAGATAGAAAGCACTTGTACCTTCGAACCATAAAAACCGTTGGCGTACATGATGGACGGCATGGATTTTGTCGTAGCCATCGTTTTAAGACACGTCTCAGTCAAGTCAGGCAGAGTCGATTCGTGCGAGTCTTAACTCAACTCGAGATGGAATGAGTTCATCTGAGTGCCCGAGTCCTTCAACCATGGTGCACGCAAGCGACTTGGCTGCGACGTTGAACCAGATTGCATATCCACGCCGTCCATCTGTTTTGTTTGATTATTTTAGTGCACGATCCTAAAAATGAAGGAGATATAGATTTCAAGTGGACCACACAATAGGAAGGAGTGGTCATTAAACTTCGTAAAGTCCACCGAAGTGTTTATTGACCATCCAACCTGAAAAAAAAAAAAATCATCAGCTTGATTTAAAACTTTTCTTTTGTGGCAATGGTTATTGTTTCGTGTGGTGTAGTAGGATGCCAATTGGGTAGTATCCGTTTACACCCGATCCACCCTGTGTTGACACTACACACTGAATAATTGACAAAATTCTACTCGAGTACCGAGTGTTTACACTTGGTTTGGTATGCTTATATCAAACATTCTAGAAGCACGTCACGTGACATCTGTGTGTTATATGTAGTGTAGATGATTTTAAGAGAAACATTAAGATAAATCAAGCATCTCAACGTTAAATATCAAAATCTTATAAAATCACATTTCTATATAGCATTAAATGGTATAATTATGGCATATTTTTTCGAATGCGAAATTCAAGAGACTCCAACAACTTTCCTTGCGTGGAGTCAAGTGAAAGAGGAATCCAACCAAGAGTTTATCCCTTGTATACATGGCCATACACAAAAGCCATGTTAATGTGGAAGAATCAATAATAAATTTATAGCTGATTATCCAAATTCTTAATGATGCTGAAGACTGCAGAACCACTGCCTTTCCAAAGCTTATAAAAAGAGCACGCAATGAAGAGCTTAAGGCCCTAACCTAACTTAGTTTTATTATAGATCGCTACTATTTAGCGTTCATCGCCAATGTATCGTAATATTGGATTAAATGTCCACAAACCTTAGCTGTTGAATCATGATCAACTAAGTTCTTACTTAAATGATCATACCTATGCGGTCACATACTACTGACCAATAGCTCGATTGTCTATTTTGATAGACGAATTAGGTATTTACCTCGTTTATTTGATTATTTGATACTTTATTGATTGTAATGAGATATACATTCAAATATTAATAAAATTGACATTGTTTAACTTTTCTTTTTATTTATCTATTCATTTTTAATCCTTTGAAAAGTGTAAAACTAAATTATTGATGAAAGAACAAGCTCTTAAGTCCATAAACACAAGGTAAAAAGAATTTATTTAAAACGACTCACCTCTACCATTTCACAAATTGCCTAATCGCTGATCATAACCAGTGGTTGAGAGGATGGCTAGATCCCACATTCAGTCTCCAATTAATCGACTCAATGCGGTGGACACCAACGGTTTAATCAAACATTGAGTTTGAGTAAAGTCTAGTAATGACACATGATATCCAAACACAGGCCCTTGATCACATGTGTGGCCACGTGTTTGATTTAATTAACACAACAATACCCCCATCAAGACCTCATTGGAGATGGACAATCCAATCATGGAGTTTATGGACCTACCATGATGTATATGTTTTATCCACCTCATCCATCCATTGATAGATTATCGTAGGACACAAACCCATAAAGGAGGCAGATTGAAGGTTCAAGTGGACCACACCACACGAAGCAATGGGATTGAAAGCCTGCCATTTAAAATATTTTGTGGGCCATATAAGTTTTGGATTGAGCTGATATTCTTGTTTTCCCTTCATACATGTCTGTGTAACCTTTTGAACATGTTGGATGGCAAATAAACATCATGGTGGGCCTTAAAAAGTTTTCAATGATCAGATGTCATTTGGGTTTTGTATATACTACAGAGAGACTTATTAGAATCTCATGTTCAGCACATGTGCAATCTTCTGATCAGATCAAATCCTTTTCCATCTTTGCCATTATCATTGCTACCGCTATTGCAATTATTGTTAAAGAGGCCACGTTTGGATGCTTAAGTGATTTGAATTGCAAACACTCAATTTAATCAAGAGGAAATGCAATATAAGAGTCAAATTGTGTTGTCAGAATGATATTTTCAATCTGTAATTGTTCTCTGGGCTGCTCGACCAGTTGAGAGCCTAGCTCGACCAGTCGAGGGTCCACTTGACCGGTCGAGGCCCGCTTGACTCGAAGTCTAGTGAGTTCTATCTTTTGCTATTTTGCATTGCTTGACTAGTCAAGGGGTTTGCTTGACCAATCGAGGGTCCGCTCGACCAGTCGAGGCTCCCCCTCGACTAATCGGGGTTACGCAGATTCTTGCACGGATTTGATGCGAATTGCGTAAATTTGAGGCGGTTTCTCAAGGGTGTGAAAAGGAAGTTGCCTAAACTATAAATAAGGGTCCTTAGGGCTATTCTAAAATATTTTAGGGCTTTCTAAAAGTTTTCTAAGGGTTTCTAAAAGGGTTTTAGGGTTTCTAAAGGGTATAACAAGGGTGAGATTCGAGTTTGTTCGAATCGGGTAAGTCCTTTTTCTTTATAATTTATATTTTCAAAGTGGAATTCTGCCACTTTGTACCGTGGTTTTTTCCCGCAAGGGTTTTCCATATTAAATCTTTGTGTTTTCTTGTGATTACTTATTGCCATTGGATTAGTATCCTAGATCCAAATCTGTGTGATTCCGCAGCACAAATCCCTAATAAGTTGTATCAGAGCAATTGTTGGGGCACAAATTTGAATCTGAGGGGTTAGTAATAATGGCAAGCACTGGGTATGATATTGAGAAGTACTCAGGGAAAAATAATTTTGAATTATGGAAGATCAAGATGATGAATTCCTTAATCAAGTAAGGCAAAGATGGTACTCTTGAGGAGCTAAAGTCTACTATGACTGATGATGAATGAAATACTCTTGATAAGAAGGATTTATTATCGATTCATTTATGTCTCACGGATGAGGTTCTCTACAATGTCATGAGGGAGAAAACTGCGGCTAAGTTATGAGCGAAGTTAGAGGACCTCTATGCGAAAAAATCTTTGAAAAATCGCCTACACTTGAAGTGGTAGTAGTATAACTTCAAGATAACATAGGGTGGAGATCTGGAGGCTCACATCAGAATTTTAATAAATTGGTTTGCAAATTGCTAAATATGGAGGAAGTAATAAAAGTTGAAGAACAAGTATGTATGTTGCTGAATTTCCTTCCGGCATCTTATAAGTTATTCAAGGACACAATGTGCTCGACGAATAAAACCCTGAGTGTCAACGCTGTTATCTCAGCCCTTCAAGAGAATGCCATGAGAAAACTTAACGTCGACATGAGGATATCTTCTGATGCACTGATTATAAGGGGTATGAATTCTGAACAAGGTACAAGTTCTTCAGGTTCTAGATCCAAATCCAAGGGCGAGGGCAGGGAAAAGGTAAAGTGCTGGAATTATGGAAATAAAAGACATGTGATGAAAGATTGTGAAAATCCTAAATTGAAGTGGGAAGATTCTGAGGCTTCGTACAGGGAGACCAATATTGTCACATCAGATGGATCAAGTAGATGTGATGGTTATGTTTTGTTTATGTCTTCGCTCAGACGACTATACGACAATCATAGGGACGAGTGGATGCTAGATACGGGGGGATCTTTTCACATGACTCCTCATCGGAGTTGGTTCACTAGCTACAGGGAGTGCGATGGTGGACAAGTATTTATGGACAATGATAGTACCTATAATGTTGTGGTTGTTGGTTCGGTGCGCATCAAGATGGTTGATGGGGTGGAGCGTACCTTAACTGATGTGAGACACGTTCCTGATTTGAAGAAAAATCTGATTTCTCTTGGTGTACTTGAGCAATGGGCTGCAAGTACACATGTATTGATGGTGCTCTTAAAGTATCTAAGGGAGCACGGGTGATCATGAAAGCGCAATGTATTGATGGTGCTCTTAAAGTATCTAAGGGAGCACGGGTGATCATGAAAGCACAATGACTCGATAATGTTTACAGGTTGATCATGAGTACTTCAAAAGGTGGAGCTGCAGTGGCTATTACGTATTCTACCTCTGCACGTGTGTGGCATGCTGGGCATGGCCACATGAGTGGGCAGTGCATGGAGGCTGAGATGCACGGACAAGGATACAGAGCAGGTGGAGCAGCCATCTGTGAGAAGAATTACACAGCATGATCGTGGGAGATCGGTGAGGTACATGGACCACTCCAATATTGCAGGAGGATCTGTCTTCTATTCTGATGACTCTAAGTGAGCCTGGTGCTGAGAAGTGGAAGGTGACTATGGGCGATATGATGAACTAGTTGTACCAGACCAACACATGGGAGTGGGTGGAGCTTCCAATGGGCCGGAGAGTGGTTGGACGTAGGTGGATCTTCAGGAGGATATAAAATAGATATAAAGTGAGGTTGGTGGCGATGAGTTATGCTTAGAGAGAATGTATCAGCTTTTTAGAGATATTCGCACTGACAGTATAACAAATGTCTATTAGATCCATGATTGGCGCTGGTTGGCTAATGTGATCTTGAGCTGGAACGATGAATGTGGAGTCTACACTTCTGTATGAAAAATTGGAAGAACAGATATACATGAAGCAACCAGATTGGTTCGAAGTTAAAGGAGCTGAGAAGAAGATTTTGCAGGAGGTCGTGGTATGACCTGTCGCCTAGGCAGTGATTTAATTCCTTCATGGTGAGTCAATAATTGATGACATGTAGATCGCCAATTATGACATGACTGAAATCAATGAACTGAAGACTCGGTTAAATGGGACATTCAGGAGGTTCTCGGCATTAAGACTGAAGGAAGAGTAGGTTTTGCTTATCGCAGACAGAATACCTTGGGTAAGTATTGATCAAGAATGTGATGAATCAGGCAAAGCCGGAAAGCGTTCCATATGCATCTCTCCTCAAGTTTTCCTCAGGACATGTCCCAAAATATATGAGAAAAAACAGGATATCTCATGAGCCTTATTCGAATGCGATTGGTAGTGTATGTCATGGTCTGGATTAAACCGGTTATTTCACGGGTTATCAGTGTTGTGAGCAAATACCCTATAAAGTAATATTGGGTAGCAGTGAGATGGTAGGAAGACTACATCTTTCCTTTTGAGAAGACAAGAGCTAAAATGGTTGGGTAGGTGGATTCCGATTCGGCAGACATGCTCACCTAGAACGTTCCTGTAGAGAAGTTCAAATTCTGTACAACTTCTTTGAGCTTAGTGATGGCAGAAAAGAAGAACGGAGTGTGCACGAGAAGCTATGATGTGATGTAAAAATAAGAAAACAAGTCAATAAGCTACGCGATTAAAGAATGAAGACATGATAGAGATTGTTGTCAGATTGATGTCTTCAATCTGTAATTGTTCTTTTTGCTGCTCGATTGGTCGAGGGCCTGGCTTGACTAGTCAAGGGTTCACTCGACTAGTTGAGGCCCGCTCGACTCGAAGTCCAACTAGTTTTGTCTTTTGCTATTCCATGCTGCTCGACTAGTCGGGGGGTTTGCTTGACTAGTCAAGGGTCCGCTCGACCGGTTGAGGCTCTCCCTCGACTAGTCGAGGTTATGCAGATTCTTGCACGGATTTGATGCGAACTGCGTAAATTTGAAGCGGTTTCACAAGGGTACGAAAGGGAAGTAACTATAAATAGGGATCCCTAGGGCTATTCTAAAATATTCTAACGCTTTCTAAAGTTTTTCAAGAATTCCTAAAATGGTTTTAGGGTTTTTAAAGGGTGTAGCAAAGGTGAGATTCGAGGTTGTTTGAATCTGATAAGTCCTTTCTCTTTGTAATTTATATTTTCATAGTGAAATTTTGTAGCTTTGTGCCGTGATTTTTTATCGCAAGAGTTTTTCACGTTAAATCTTTGTGTTTTCTGTGTAATTCTGCAACACAAATCCCTAACAAATTGGACCCTCGTACCTAAATATGAATCCTGTGGAAGGTAACTATGATTTGGCCGTTTCCACTTCAGTAGACAGGTTATTGCAATTCACTTCACTAGAGCATCCAAATACGACCCAAAAAAATCAAATCTTATTTATGACTAAACATAAATAAATCATGCTTTTGTCCCTATTTCTTATGAACTTGGAAAAGTACATAGACACACACACACACACAAACAAAAAGAGCCAAGGGCAAGGCTAGAAGGAAATAACTGTTACAACAAGAAGCATTTGCTCCATCCTGACTAAAATAACAAACGAATGGCATTCTCGTAAAAAATTTCCTAATTCAAAAATCCCTCACTTATTGTTTCTTAAACATGCTTTTGGCAATCCAAACTCCTTTCGTCGAGAATCAAGATGCCGCCTCCAAGGGTCGTTGTGTAATTTGTAATGTAGTACCTTGTTACAAAAAGAAAAGGGTTTGTTGAGACCATGGTTACTTTAATCATATGAACAGCAATATCAGTAAATCTGGTTCAACACACATCAGCAAAATATGCATATGATTGAGGAATGTTCACCTGCCTTGCATGTGAACTTCACATGCGGTGGATGCACCTATATCAATGAACATGAATTGCCTGTAACCCCTGATGTGGCCCAATGGAAAAAGCACTATGTGCTCCTGTTAGCTGCAGGGCCTGAGGTGAAATGGGCAAAAGCATCTTTTCACCCTTTGGAATATCCAAAGTGATTCGCGGGCCCCAACTCAAGCACGCATGAGACTTTTCCATTGAGCCACGTTAAGGGTTATAGGAATCCCTTGTACCCCTCGGTTATGGGCAATTCCATACCAGTGTGTCACATTACTACAAAATCCAAGCTATGCGAAAAGGTGAGCCCAACTAAAAAACCTTGCACGAGCATTGGAAGGTATAATTGATACCATCCATTCTGTCCGTACAATGTGGCAAATGATAAGTGGACCAGCCTGTTTTGTATGCCAGGATCTTCATTGTGCTCATCATCATAATCATCTAAGCCTTATCCCAACTACTTGGGGTCGGCAATACAGACGCATGCGTGGGTGGGAATGTATATGTGCTATGTGTGTTTGCAATTTCTACATCTTATGAAAGAGGTGGCTTCAAGCCCAACCAGTTGGACCATAAGTTACCGTCCACCCAGTGGATAGCTTTCAACTTGCCATGTGTGCGGTACATCCAACACTTTCAATATTTTGGCTGCACCATGAGGATCACATTGTACAAAAATCAGCCCCATCCACTCATCATGGAGGCCAATCCATACGAAAAAATTTCTCCCCACTGATAAATGACAAAATACAAGTGCAGTCATCTGACGAGAGGATGCAGCTGATTTTTGTAAAAGGGATCCTCGTGATGAGGCCAACCTATTGGACATGTTGGATATTGCATGCACATAACATGCTGGAAGTTATCTCCAAGGGGTGGATGGTAACTTGTGGTCCAAACGGTTGGACTTGAGACCTCATTTAAAAAAAATATCCCACCTGAAACAAAGCGTGACTTGCACACTGTTTGGTTGGTTGGTGGTACATGGCAATATTGATATTTATGCACACAGCCTGGACAAATTGTAGTTGTTATAATCAATGGGCCACCTTTGAATTTGGCCACCAAATCATCTGAACTTTTAGGAAGCTCAATGAGGATATTAAGGTCAAATTCAGAACATTAGTTTAGTTAGGAATTTAGCGTGGTTTCTGTTAAATTGTTCTGAAGTACGGAATTATATATATATATATATATATATATATATATATATATATATATATATATATATATATATATATATATATATATATATATATATATATATATATATATATATATATAGATAGATAGATAGTTAGAGAGAGAGAGAGGCTCTTGAGTCCAACCGGTTGGACTATAAATTACAGTCGACCCAGCAGATAACTTCCAACCTGCTATCTATATTCAAAATCTAACCCATCTAATTGGTTGGCCCAATCATGAGGATCACCTTCAGAAAAATTCAGTCAAATCCACTTTTCAAGTGGACCTCACTTGTAATTTGCTATTTATCAACGGCTAGAAATTGTTTCCTCTTTTGTGGTTTGCCCAATAAGCAGATTCGGCTGATGTTTGAACTAGGAAATCTTCACGGATGGGCCAACCCATTAGAGGGGTTGGATGTCACATGCTCTTAAACAGTAGGAATTTATCACTGGGTGGACCATAACCTGTGGTCCAACCAGTTTATATATATATATATATATATATATATATATATATATATATATATATATATATATGGGAAAAGGTACTATGCGCTCGAGCTCACGGCTTCGTCCCATGCAGTCGAGCTGTGTGGGCTCCACCGTGATGCGTTTCGAACATCTATCCCATCAGTCAGATGCGCCATTCCACCATGGACCTAGGTCTCAAAAATCAAGTCAATCCGTGACTTGTGTGGGCCACACCACATACAAAAGTGGAGAGGGGCCGTGCAACCATTAAAACATTCATAATCATTTTTGAGGCCCACAAAAGATGCGGTTTGCAAATCTAGCCCATCCATTATGTGTCTCCCACTTGTATGAGGGTTCAGACCAAGTTTCAGCAGCATTCAAAACTCAGGCGGGCCCCACCAAGTGGTTTTTCATGTTTTAACGGTGTCTTCACATGATTTTAGATGGTATGGCCCACCTGAGTTCCGTATACGGCTGATTTTTGGGATATCCCATTATTTAAAGGGGAACCATCAAATGCATGGTGTTGATGGTCGACACGCATCACGGTGGGGCCCACACAGCTCGACCTCACGATAAGCTTATCGTGAGCTCGAGCGCATAGTACCTTTTCCCTATATATATATATATATATATGAACACTGTAACATGTTGGAGTCTGCGGGAATGAGAATAAAGGAAGTACCTGTATGAATGTTGCAAAAACATCATCCTCCCCCAGTTGTGAGAACTCCTCAGCCCAATCATAGACTTGTCCAGACAGTCTCTTCTGCCTTTCGGCCTCAAGCAAGACAGAATCGCGATATAAGAACCTCTGCCAGATCTTGCCCACATTTGCCAACATGAATTCAATTTCTGTCTCATTAAATCCCTATGAGAAGAAACAAAAACCCAATACGTTATCGACAGCCGTCGCAGATATCACATCTCATTTCCACTTGAATTAGTCTGTGTTTGGACAGTGGATTGAATCGCAAAGCTTCAGTTTAATAAAAGAAGAAATGACAACAAAAATAATGATGTTGCCTAGCACTCACAAGAATAAAGTAGCCCTCAAATGTCACTTCAATTAAATAGTGCATCCAAATGGACCCTTAACGATAGAAAGAAATAATTACCCGAAGAATTTGCAGCAAATTTGGAATCTCATCCTCGCGAATGCGTACAGCAAAGCTATCATAGTTGAGAACATTCTCGTATGGAAGGAAGATACCATCCTACAATAGATGTAAGTAATAAAGAATCATGTAATTTATAACAATGCCAAGTCGAAGAAGATAAAACATCCTGTTTTGTGGAAGTCAAAATCTCCAATTCAACTGCACACCATGATCATGAGCAAACGAGGTTCTTCAAATATTGGAAACTGATGGAAACAACATATCATGCACATTTCTTCAAGATTGACATATGAAATCCCTTCTCCATAAAAAATAACTAGATTTAAGTTTTAGCAATCATATGATCCTCAACGCAAGGAAACAAGTAGAATCCTCAGGCGGTCAACCTGTATAAGCAGAGATAATAGTTTAACGATCAAGACAGTAGGCCCGATGGGTGCCACAGCATCCCTGTGGATGGATCGTGCTTAAAAATTCTGCAAGACTTTAAGCACCGAAGATACA
The DNA here is from genome assembly GCA_037074715.1 of Magnolia kwangsiensis. Classification (NCBI taxonomy): domain Eukaryota; kingdom Viridiplantae; phylum Streptophyta; class Magnoliopsida; order Magnoliales; family Magnoliaceae; genus Magnolia; species Magnolia kwangsiensis. The sequence goes on from CM073581.1 coordinate 109,521,847, forward strand.
ATATTTCTTCTATGGAATGTGGGCCATTCTGCATTATTTTCCTAACCATCCATTTGCAGGCCATTGATTGAAGGGTTTAAGCTTGTCTGATTGGGGAAATAATTGAGGTATCCCCACGACCAATGTTACCTAAACTGCTAACCACCCTATGCTTTCTGTCATGGATTGTTCAATCTGGATTATGGATCATTTGCGATCAAGATCGCAACTTTTACCGATTCACAATTCTGGTTTTCTACTTTGAATTTTGATTAAGTTATAATGTAAATTTATATTAAGAACATAGAGATTAAAACTTTGATGTAGGTAATAGCATGCATATAATGCAATACCATGCATGTGGGATTTGTAATAATAATATTCATCATTTCACATATAAATGACAATATCAATACCAATATAAAACTAAATTGCACACACTTTGTAATTTGTATGTATCGGAGTACCCGCATGATATTACCCCTAGCGTACCACATATTGGAGGTAAGTAGAATACGTCATACTCATTCTCATACCATGTATTGGAGCGACCCACAATCCAAGTAACCTTGCCCCAAATGAAGGTGGGGATATTTAGGGGGTGTTTGGGTCATATGTTGCTTTAGATAAGCTGCTTATGGCTGCTTGTGTTCCTTAGGCAACCCGGAGGGAACTTTCTTCCTTAATGCCTAATTCCTGGGAGGCGCAAGTGTGTTAGTAGCTAGGTTGTTTTGTAAGAGGTAGTTACACAAAGTGCTTTCCAACAAAAGCACGAGTGGAACGACTGTGTAGGTGTTTTAGTTACGTGAGGTCAGTGTGTTTAAGGCGCATGGTAAGTGATGAGAGTGTTAGCGACAGGTTGGTTGTTATGGTGAAGAAGGTCCTTTAGGGTGCAAGTGTAGGTAAGTGATGGAGTACATTCCTAAGGTAAGGGACTTCTAGGTAAGGAGAGTGTAACGAAGTGCTTCACTCCAGAAGCACGAGTGCAGCGAAGAAAGTGTGTTTAAGTGGAGTGGTTAGTTCCTCCAAAGGAAACTTCCTTGCTAATAATCTTCCTCACTCTTCAGAGTTGGGGTACGTGATTCTTAAACGTCATTGAAAGTGACTTTAAGGTGGGTGCAGGTAATTGACACTCATAGGGTTACAGTTCACCATGGCCAAGATGTCAGCTACAGCCAGGCCAAGAGTCTTGTGTCTTCACAAGGATGCTCAAATCCAACCATCTGTTGATTGACCACGTAATCATTAGGGAGTATCGATCATTATGGTAAACCAAAGATCTTACCCGTCTACTAGTTGTATTATCGACGAAGAAGTGGACTTTTGACAGCCACGAGGAACTACCAAAAAGATCTTAATGGGAATCGAACTGCTTTGAGCAATGAAGTAGACAACCCTAGGAAGGACTATCTCATTGGCTTTTCGGCCCTTGGGAATGTATAGTCCCTTCAGATAACATACATTCCAATGATTGCCACTATCAGATCCCCCTTTCGAGGGGTGACAATCCTCAACTAGATCCAAAAGGGACCCTACTATAACGAGCAAAGGTCCAAAGAGAGTTTAAACACTCGTCTCTTGGCCCAATAAGTGTGTTGTTTGTTTGAGTATAGTAATGGAAGTGGGTTTAAGGCGAGTGGAGGGAAGTAAGGTAAGGTTATATACTGTTTATTTCTTAGGCGAAGACTACATCTAACTAACTTCAATCGAGCTATTCTAATCGATAAGTGAGTTGTTGGTTCCAAGGCCCAACTCCCTTGGCTTGACAGTATGTTGTCGATAAACACTCTCCATGCCAAATAACAGCTTTGAGAAGAGAGAATTGTTAGTGTCAGGACCCCAGTCAGACAAACTTTCCAACAATCAGTAATGGGTTTGGTGATGCTTTCGAAGGATCATTATTAATGGTATGGAAGTGGGGTTATGCTGACGCATGTGGGTTCTGCTTTCAAGCGAGTGATTAGGCGCAGTCGCTGGTATGCTTTCATTTGAACTCCATCATCCACCTTTCTCCTGAAAATCTTGCTCCTTCAATGACATTAGTGAGTTGCCTGCCCCATTTATTATTTTAGGTTTCTCTATGGCTTGTTTCTGTCCCATTAGAAACTAGGTCTCATTCGTCGTTGTTGTAAGCTAGGATATACTCAAATTCTCCCATGGAAAGAGTCGAGTCATCTCTCCCAGGGCTCCCACTCGAATATTCAAAGGAAATCGTTGATCCAAATGGCAATTGCTCTATTCTCGACATTTCCAAGTCGATCCTAGAGTTGGTGGACAAAGAGAGTTCACCGAGTGATCGGGAAGGAAGTTCTCTTTCCGAACGAGTTTGACTTCTATTTCTCGTGTAGTAGTGTCAAAATGTCAATACATGGAATGGGGGAGAAAACCAGATCCTCATCAATCCACTAGCTGCGGAATCTCCTCTCACCGGCATAAGTAACTTATCTTGGTTTCTACTTATTAAGCAGATAAACATGTTTGGTAGACAACAGACTTATCAGCCAAGAAGTAGAAAAAACATGTTTGGTTCCAACATAATAAGCATCTATCCCTCAAGGTTATTTTGGTCCCCCTCACATCCATTGTCCATTATATGGGGCCAACCTTTGATGTGGACCATTCATTGTGTGGGCCCCACCTTCGATGCGGGCCATCCATGTGGGGCCCACCTTGGATGTGTATCATTCATCATTAGGGGCTAACCTTTAATGTGCACCATCCATTATGTAGGGCCCACCTTTGATGTTGGTCATCTATCGTGTGGGGCACACCATCACTGTTATTGTCTATCATGTGAGGCCTAACATCAATGTTATTGTCCATCATGTGGGGCCTACCTTCAATATCCACTGCCCATCATCTGGGCCCCACCTTCGATGTGGGTTGTCCATCATATGGGGCCCGCTTTGGATATGGGTCACTCATCATTAGGGTCAACCTTTAATGTGGACCGTCCATGATATGGGGCCCACCTTGATGTGGACTATCCATCATACAGGGGGCCCCACCTTCAATGTGGGTTGCCCACCATGCAGGGCTCGCCTTGGATGTGGGCCATTAATCATTAGGGACCGACCTTTGATGCGAACCATCCATCATGTCGCCCCCCTTGATGTAGGCCATCCATCATGTGGGACCCAACTTCAAAGTCCACTACCCATCATGTGGAGACTACCTTTAATGTCGACCGTCCATCGTGTAAGCCCTACCTTTGAAGTGGGTCGGGTCATCCACCATACCGGCCCACTTTGGATGTGGGCCATTTATCATTATGGGCCGACCTTTGATGTGGACCATCCATTATATGGGCCCACATTAATATGGGGTCATCCATCATGTGGGGCCCACCTTTGATGTGGACAGTCCATCATGTTGGCGCTCCTTTGATATGGATTGAGAGAGAGAGAGAGAAGTCAATAAGTAAGAAGTCAAAAGGCTAAGAAATTTTTATTATTATTATTATTGGGATAAGTAGCTTTTAACACATGAGTTACTTTTACAATGATGATTACCAAGCTAACTTAAGTGAAAAAGTAACTTAATGACTTAATATAAGTTAAAAAGTAACTTATGTGGTGGTATCCAAACAGGCCCTTAGAATCACTAAACCATGGAAACACTGGTACAAACTGAGGACCCAAGGATGGTAAACATGTCTACAGGTAGAGGATCATAAAATCCCTCTCGAAAGTCCATGGGTTCCTCAACTAATCACAGCATCACAAGCACAAACTTTGCTTCTTCTTTCTTTCTTTCTTTTTTAATTTGATCTCGGTAACACACACACACATACATCCAACTGGTTGGATGATAAGTTACCATCGAACCAGTGGATAAGTTACAGCTGTTCATGTTTTTGTGAAATACAACCCCTCCAATAGGTTGGCCCAATCATAAGAAACTCCTAGTGTGAAAAATCAACCCATTCCACTCATTAGGTGGGCCACACCATAGAAAACAATGGATACCCATCAATACAATAAAGAGAGATTGACGTGGCCCACCAAATGGGTTGATTAGGCTGATTTTTGCATAAGGTGGTCCTCCGGCAGGGCCGATCTTTTGGATGGGTTGGATGTCGCACAAACATCAGAGGATGAAAAATATTCGCTGGTTAGAGGATAAATTAGCAGTATAATGGATTGGATGTGAACATCTTAACACACACAAACACAGATACCACACACACACATTTGTATGTATCGATGTACATATGTATATATGTATGTATGTATGACCACACTTAAACAAGCCTTTGCTCAAAAAAAAATTCTATGGTGGAAGCCCCCCGTCAATAAACATGTGAAAAAAGGAAAAAAGAAAAGAAAACTGTTGAAGAATATGATGAGATCACACTACCTGAATTACAACAGGAATGCAACCTTGCAAAACACTATCTTCCATTCGACCGCTCCAACCATCCCCTGGCAAAACCCCACAGAAAATAGAGCTTGCTAAGTCGTCATAATAATTATCAGCACGCTTTGAAGTTACAGCCGCGTTTTCCGTATATTGTCTCCCAAGCTTTCCATCCTTGTCAGGGATTGAGCCAAATTCTTTCGCTAGTTTTTGCCTGATACCCATGCTATACCTGAATTACCTCAGACAACACAAGAAGATTTGTATCAGCTACAAAGGAAATATGTGACCGAAAAGCTTGTTTTTACATTGAATGACAATTAGACACTCACGTATCTTCAGGTCTGCCATTTTCATAAGCAGGTCCTAGATTTCCATTAAAGTAGAACAGCCTTTTACGCTCTGCACGCGATCTGCACATAAGGGTCAACCACTTTCATCTTGATAACCATAAGAGAGGCTGTTCCTTCAACTGATGAGATTTAATCAAGAACAAGTATACAAGCAAGATAGAGAAACAACAATGATTAATGAAGCCTTTATTCAGCCCAACGGTGTATTAACAGCCCACCTTGCGGTGATTAAAATTGTTCATTTGGTGCCTTGGTTGGCCTCATGGTGGATGGGAGATACCCCAACAACTCTTCCATGTCCTAAGTCCTAATCATCTTATTTGCCCCCATTAAATGCAGACCATTGGTTGTAATTTGCCCATTTTCAACAGATGCTAGGCCCAACAACTCTTCCATGTCCTAAGTCCTAATCATCCTATTTGCCCCCATTAAATGCAGACCATTGGTTGTAATTTTCCCATTTTCAACGGATGCTAGTATCATCTGATAATGAAGATATCAAAGTCATTGGCCATTCATGAAGGGCTCAGCTTGTACCATCATGGGGTTCAGTACAAAAAATGCCATATCTAGATCGACTGTGTCATACAAGACCTCCACAAGATAAAACTTTCATCAATACCTGGCCCACAGTTTTAATCTCAAGGAACCGGGATCAGGCCGCTTCCAAGCAGGAAGCACAAGATCCTTGTCTGGGTCGAAGCATGGATGGTCGCCTCTTTTATCAGAAGGAATGTTATCCCAGTTGTCGGCCCAATAAGCGGTTGTCGAGTGATTGTGCCTCGAATTCGTGTTCCCCCAGTGAACCAACATCATACTATTCCAGATCTCTTTAGGAGCATAGCAAGCACCTTCATCCCATGAAAATAACTGCCTACAGTAGAGGCAAACACCGTTAGTAAAACCAGAAAGAGAAAAGGTCATCCAAAAGCGAAAAAAACTGATACTGTTCTTATGCTCTCCTCCGCCAACCAATGAAGGTCCTTCACACATACCCAAATATGATCTCTTCCGGACGAGCGGTTCCAATACGGGTAATGCTCGACAAGGTGATCATGTGCCTTCTTGTAATAATCCAAAGCTAGTGAGCTCCTCAAACCCATGTGTTCCTGTAATATACGAAGGAAAACATACGTTGAAGTATTTTCATTGAATGGAATGTGCTTCTAAAAGTGACAGTCTAAGATAATACATTCAAGGTTCAATGGGTGGAAATATGTGAAGGCTATATAGGAATTAGTACCTGTATGTTCAAGTGGGGTGCGTCGTCTGCGCGAGTGATGAGGCAGGCATCAAGAACCGGAACATAGAAATAGTCTGCTTCTTCGCCATTCAATGTTCGGTATGGGCTAGCCAGGATGCTTTCATAGAGTGCCATCTGGAAAAAGGTGCATCCCAAGGCAGATTAGAAAGATTGATTTCTAATATCATTATGTGAAGTTTGAAAACCTGCAGCCATCTCTACAAGTAGTGACGTGTTTGTGGACATCTGAGCTCTGCATCAGGTGGGTCTCACCACGTTTATAACCTGGCCCAATAATCAGGCAAGCTATAAATGGTAAATTGTCAATTATCTTTGAATCCATCCATTTTCCAATTCTCTTTTAAACTTTCCATTTTCTGTAGATGGGTGGTCCGCACCAAGTGAGTTGACTGCCATAAGTTCTGGGCACGGTCTTCTGCACAAGGGATGCCACCTCCTACATGGCTTGAATGACCCACAAATACACGTTGCCTAACATGTAGACTAAACAAAACTCTGGCATGAAACTGAAGTGTCTTGGTTGATGAAACCTGTGAGCCATACAACTGGTCTGTCCACAGTGTTGTGTTCTGCTCACTATATATCCTATTTACACATTCAAACTTGAAATGCCGCCCCTGCAACACAGCAACAAAGTGATATATGACGATGTGGATCATGGTGCTTCTAATGATAAATGAACGGAAATTCTGAAACCTGACCTCAAGGAGATGACTATCGAATTCTGCAGGCAAATCGTAAACATATATAAGAGGCCTTTTCTTTTTCACCAGAGCATTAACATTCAGGAGATCACCAGTAAGATGTGTATCGGCCAAACTGATTGTAGCCGGTCGAAGCCATCGAGGCCATTCTCTCATTGATGACAAAACAGATGGAATGCTGCAATCTATTCCATACCAACCGGCATCACACTGAGAAAAGAATGCCAGATTTAGTTAAGAGTTTCAAAACAAGCACCAATTAAATATCACAATTTCATGGTATATGACATGAATATGGGTGTTATCGAAATCGTATAGTATAAAATGTATATTCGACTTCAACTTATTAAGAGCATACAACACAGAAACAGCAGGAAAGAAAAAGACATGGGTAATCAGTGTCAGTTCAAAAACAATATGAAAATTTTCTCTTGAATGAAATTGCACTCTAAAGCTTCCTAACTATGCTGAATTACAATAACTTAAAGGGCTAGACCATTATAGAACTGTATGCCTTAGATAGTGGTGAGCCATTCACGACACGCATGACATGCATGGAAATCAAGACATCCAAAATCATTGGCTCCATTGTGGATGGAATATAGCCAAAAAAGAAACACAGATAGGATGACCATAACCATCTAATATCAGCAGTTGAATTTGGACCCTTGACCTTGCCAATGAAACACTAATAGGATGACCATAACCATCTAATATCAGCAGTTGAATTTGGACCCTTGACCTTGCCAACCAGTGGTTCCAAGCATCATATTAGTGTCACTTTTGGGTTATGCTCCATCAGCAAGAGGGCCCATATTTACATGTTTTCCATGAGTATGGTGGAAGTCACCGCCATTTAAGAAATGGGTGAAACCAATATAATCTAGTCCAAACTATATAAAAAAAGAGTGTCAATTTGATAGTATCTTCTTTTACGTCTTCCATTTTTGTAATGATTCTGTTTGACAAATACAGAAGGAGAAAAAGATTTTTGGAAAATACCACAAGTAGAAAGCATCAAAACTCCCATCACTTACCTGACAAAATCCACCGCGACAATGTCCACGCCCAGAGCATTGGTTGACACAACTGCATAGTGAAGGCACCTCACAAAACTGTCCCCAAAGGCAATCATATTTACAGTCACATTCCTCTTTGAATTTCACCTTGGAAGCGTATGCTTCTTTCGGGTCCACATTACACCAGCCAGGCTTGCTACTGTTGGTCGTAAAAATATTTTCCAGGTCAGCCTTTGTCCAATCAGTCAGCCTAGGACCGCCAGGTTCAGATGGTAACCTGAAAAAGACATGCTTTGGAAATCAATTTTCATTCTAGCAAGATACCTTGGCATGAACGAAGATTGAAAAAGATTGGACTTTGATAAGTGAGAAAGTGTTTGGAAGTTCAATTGAATTGAATTGGAATGAGTCAATCCAATAAAGTAACTACCAAACATGGAATTGTAGCAAATGAGCTTGGTTTTTATTACAAGTAAAAAGGTTTCCACCCCATTGTGGTGGTCACTTTATAATAAATTGAGTGCATTCCAATTCAATTCAAACACACATCCAAATGGACCCTAATGTTCTTACTTCACTTGAAAGCCACATGCCTCTGCCACAGGACGATTTGGGTACTTGGTTCCTTCTCCACAAAAGCACATTGCTCTTGTTGTATCACAATGTGCTGGGCAAATTGAAACAACCCATCGCCCATATGGCTGCTCCGGAGATCCTGGAAGATTGCAGTCCAACTGCAATTTCTCGGAACAGCTTTCCCCTATTAAATGAACATATCATATTAGGATTTTTCTTAGACTGTAGTTAATGGTTCAAGCATAAAAGAAGCACTGAAAATTCTCATCTGCAACAATCCAAATAACCAAATAGAAATTGTGGAAAATATCAAGAAAACTATGCTGACCAGCATATCCATGAAAACATCTGCATTGTCCCAGTTCACGGTTACAAATGCCTTGACCACTACAGTCATTCTTGCAGCCCTTTCCACCTATGCTCTGTCAACACGAGGAATATTTAAGCAATGAAAAATTTCAAAAGTGGAACTTGAATCAAGAACTATCTAAACTCTTGGATTCTCAATACAACCTGTAATAAACCAGAAAATGAAATACTAAAATCCAAAAGGATAACAAATTCGAGAACCAAAAATATCTTAGAAATCCATACATCATAATAAACTCTCAGAGCTATCTGAATCAAACCCAAAAAGCTTATGAACCAAACTCTTGGGCAACAGAGAAATCAGATAAATCTGAATTAGATAAACAAACATAGATGGAAATACAAATGTCAACCTTAGCAACCTAAACGATTAAACACTCTATAATAATACCATATCTTACCTCAACGATATCTATTTCTGTGGCAATTGAATCGCAGCCAGAAAACCACCGTCCAATATCTGCCTTCCACGGTGCACCCCGGTAACTCACTGCCCGATGAGAGTCAGCAGGAAACCGAGCATCTAAATCAAGGCCTAGCAGTGAATTACTGGTCAAATGGCCACCACCTCCTTCAATCGAGCCATTAATTGGGAGACAAGAACTCCGAGATTGCCGGCCACCAAGATAATCAAGAGAGGATGGCACCAAAGGGTACAGGAACATATGAACAACCAAAACTAATGCTATAAGAGAACCGATTGTCGCTACCAAAGTCCAAGAGAAATTCCATTTCGGAATAGAGACCATCTGCTCAAAGCTTCTTCAAGAATGCCACAAAGACTCTATACAACTATGTGTCTTCCCAGTTCCTGAGAAATACTTAGAACCATAAAGAAATTTGGTTGAATGATAAATGCTACAACCTTAAAAAGATCATGGTTAATGTAAAACAGTGAGGAGAATGAGAAAAGTTTTAAACTATCGTCCAAAACCAGTACATCATGCTTGATATGTACCAGTATCACACATGAACAATACGGCTGTATCAGCCCGGAATAATACGGCTGTATCAGCTCGTATTGGTCCAAAACAGCTAGATATAGAGCAATGTTGTACCATATCGATGTGAATGATACCCAATACACCAATTTAGAATGTTGATGAGAAATCACTGGCGAAAGAAATCCAGGAAAAAAGGCATATATATTATAGAATCGATATATTAAGTCAAAAATAAAGCAAAGAAGAACAAGAAGAAAATAGAAGTTCATGAATTAACCAAAATCTCTTCATCGATAACTCCTTTAAAAAAAAAAAGAAGGAATTAGCCAACAAATTTCATTGAAAGAGATTTGGGTCTAATTTGGTGCAAAAATCATAGAATTTCATGATATTAAGCACAACCAAATGGGCCCTAAAAGAAAAATGACTCAGAAAGACAATTATCCCAAGCCCAAATTTTAATGAATTAACAGAAATCACTTTATCGGTATATGCTGAAATTGCAAAATTCAGGGAGTCAGCACGCAAATCTAGATAGTAGCAGCTTGCTAGCCACCAAGACACCCACTCCATCTTCACATGCACCAATTTGGCAAGTGCGTGAAACATCTGAGCAGTGCCTACGGTGGCTCCCACCATGAAGAAAAACACATGAAAACCATGCTGGTCCACCCATCAGGTGAGTCAGGTAACCAATGAAAAAAAGACTGGATGGATGGCTTATGAAAGCTTGTCAAGTGCCCAAATTTGATGTAACAAGTGACTGACCTGATAAGTCAACCATCATAATTTTCATGCATGTCCATCTTAACAGTAGCGCCCACCTTGCAGACCACTAAGATGTCCACCCACTTGCCAGGTTGGCACATATGCCAGGTGTAAAGGAGTGGACACAGAGAGAGGCCTATGGGGCGGATTAGGTGCGGCCCCGGCCTACCCCAACATGGTGCAGCCCTGACCGTGGGGCCCACCTTGATGTATGTGTAGTATATTCATGCTGTCCATCCATTTTTCCAGCTAATTTTAGGGCATGAGCCCAAAAATGAAGCAGACACAAATCTCAGGTGGACCACACTACAGAGAAGGATGGTGATTGAATGCCCACCATTAAAAACTTCCCACGGCCACCATAATGTTTATGTTCCATCCAACCTGTTGATAAGGTCATTGGTCACACAGACCTGGATGAAGGATAAAAAATAAATATCACCTTCATCCAAAACCTTTGTGACCCACAACGAGTTTTTAATGGTCAATTACCACTGTTTCCTGTAGTGTGGTCCGCCTGAGATTTGGATCTGCTTCATTTTCGGTGTCATGCCCTAAAATGATCTGGAAAAATAGATGGATGGCGTGGATACACTACACACACATCAATATGCGCCCCATGGTCAGGCCACACTGTGTTGGGTGAGGCTGAGGCCGCTCCTAATCCGCTCCCCTGTGGCGCTAGCCTAGCAAGCCTCCTAATGTTATCTCACATTTCAGAAAAATACATATTTATAAAATAAAATATATTTCCGATTAGATATTCTGTCAAACCAAAGAAAAAGAAATCATTAGTTAACAAAAATCATTTCACAGACATCTCTTAAAATCTATAATTTTTATACAATGAACACAAAATTTCAGCGGGACCCGCTCATCAAACCTGATCGAGAGCGGGCATCGTTCCTCCTACATTTTGGGAAAACAATAGCTTGTACTGTTGTGTCGTTTCTGTCTATTTACTGAGCTGGAGACAGATATTCTCAATTCCCAGTTTCATCCAAAACAAAGGAAAATACAGATTTCATAACAGAAATTATCAAAACCCAAATGAAGAAAACCTCACGAATGACCAAACTTCCTTTAAAATAAAAAATAAAAAAAAATCTGCGAATTAACATAAATCACTTCATGGGTGTCTCTCGAAACAGACAAATATACAGATCAGAAAATGAATTTCACAAAAAACATAGAAAAATCTCACCACCCCAAGATCTGAAATCACCCCAACAAAGAAAAATACATAAATTCGAGAACTGATTTACGTACCCAGGCATCGAAAATTTCATGAATTCACAGAAAATGACTTTCTGGGTGCTACCCAAATTCACTATAAATTCATCCAATCATCAGTGAATTTCAGCAGAGATTGATAAGAACTTCTCACCTTTTAGAAGATACGAGAATGGGGTCTTCTGCCAAGAACCTGAAAATGGCAAATGAGTCAAAGTCAATTGAAAGAGAAGCATACTAAAAACAAAAGACTCAAAAATCATTTTACCATAGAAAAAATAATTACCCAAAAATAATATAAAAAATTAAAAAATTGAGAATTTAAACAAAAAAAAAATAAAAAATGGATGGATAGAGAAACGTTTCAGGTCAAATCAGAGCCGCCAAGGCTCTCGCTGGTGAGTTTGTACAAAACGGGAACCATTCTATATTACCAAATTGCCCATCTTTCAATTATTTCCGAGGGGGGGCTGCGCTAGCCTGGCTTTCGGTAGCGGCTCGCTACGTGGGACAAACGTGAATCAGATCCACGCCGTCCATCAGATGCGACGTTACATTTTTAACATCGATCCTTAAATTCGGTTAAATCGAAGACTTAAGTGGGCCATGCGACAAATCCAAGACTTAGGTGGGCCATACCTTAGGCAACGGTGTTAATTAAATCAGGACGCGAGTTTCCTGTTCCTGCGTGGGATGCTAGGTGGTGGGGCAGACCATGATGTTTGTCAGAAATCCACCCCACCCCGTTCACCCGTTCATTTTAAGTCATGTCACGAAAAAATGAGGCGTATTAAAAGCTAGGTGGGTCACACGAGAGTGAAAGAGTTTCCTGCCGTTGAAACCTTACTGGGCTCCACCATGATGTATATATGCAATCCAAACCGTTTATGAAGTCATTTGTGTTGGGATGAAGTGAAATCACAGAAAATTAGCCCGATGCGAAAATTTCGTGGCCGCACGAATGTTTCAACGGTGGTCACTGAATCAAACTGTTTTCTCTAGTGTGGCACACTCGAGTTTTGGATCCAGCTAATTTCTTGTATCATATTCTAAAATGATCTCTAAAAATAGATGAACGGGGTGGATTTCTCACATAAATATTAAGTTGGCCCCACTTAGTATCCCAGCGTAGGAACTTCATGCATCACCTTTTCCAGGAAACCCGCGTAAGTTAAATCATGCCTAGAATCTCTAAATTTAAGTGATGTGTATCACATATACATTTTAATATTATTAATTTTTTGTGAATTGATTAATCCTGGCGTGGATCGTCAGATGAGTGGATTGGATTGTACGTACACACAACTGTGGACCCCACGTACAATTTGGATAAATTTAACGGGGAGGCTTCCCATCTCAATGGTTCCTATGGTTTAGCACAACTGAATGTTAAATAGCACTCATTTGTTCAAACAAGTGGTGGAGAACCTGATGGACGGTGTGGATCTCTTCCACGTGAAGTCGTTATGTCCACGTCATCTAAAGTAACGTACCCATTTCCGTGCGGATGCGGCGTATGCGTTTTCATTCCCGAGGATTGTGATTTGTGATTTGGGAATCTGTGATCGCAAAGCAAGGAGTAATTTATAGTCTGTCAGAGTGTCATGGTTGATACGTAGGCAGTCAACAATCGTACGCGTGGAATTTATTACTAAATTTAAACGGTCTAAAATAGGATAACCATTGCAGATGAATCGTCATATAAAAATCAGAATAGTTGAACAATCCTAACCTATGATTAGAGGACACATGTTTGCTGAATTCAGACCGTTGGATGATTTAATACCATCCATCCAATGAATGTCAGTCATAAATTTTTTTTTTTTATAGTCCATTACACGACCATGTGATGATCCGGACCGTTTGTATAGAATTTCCCGCAGGAGATGATTTATGTGTAAAAGATCTCACTCATCAGAAATCTCTTCATTCATAAAAGTGACTTGGAAACAACGGTCCAGAGAAAGCATTTTATAAATCACATTTATGTGAAAGGTGACCTTCTGTGATCAGTTTTAATTCTTACTGTAGTGAACGCAGACTCTAGAGCTTAGATGAACGGTCTGGATCATCGTTCGATAAGACGAAGCCTTCATTGGAGGACCGGTATTGTGTACACCGCCTGCAAAACATCCAAGCTCCGCGTGGTACATCTCATTGTATATATGTGATCTAATCCGTCCATCGGGTGAGAAACATTATTTGGACCGTTCATACAGTAGATAAAAACGATTGGAAACTCATATGGACCATAATAATGGGAACAGCGTAAAATTACTCCCTACACCGCTAAGTTCAAAGGGTGTGGCCCGTCTGAGTTTTCGTATCTACTATTGACATTGGTGAGTTACACCTGATCAACAGGTTCGATGAAATACACACACCATCGTGGCACCACACGCAAACTTACGATTTGCATCTCATCCCCAATTTTCCATCTGGTGTGGCCCATCAGAGATGTGGGTCTACCTGATTTTTTTCTTCAAGGTCTAACATCGATGATAAAACCCGATAGACGGATTAGATTTTACATATACCCCATAGTGGGCCCCGCAGGCTTGGGTGTTTTCGGCACCGTGTAAAAAGGTAGTGGAGAAGATTCGATTCCTATCGTGGGAGAGCAAAACCGCTTTGTTTTCCACAAAAGGACAAAGGTAGCCAGCTGTGGCTCGTGGAATCCTGGGAAGTTATCTTGATGCTCTGGCTGAGGGTAACACATGATAAGCTCGTACTCGGAATTTCTACAGTAGTCATATTTTAACTCAATTTTAACCGAATAAATTGTCGACACCACTTTTCAAAACACACATTTCTAATATCTGATTGGTTGAGAAATCCTGACCTTTGATTCGTGAATACGGTTGTTGCAAAAGGAAACGATGGCTGGATACTTTTCAGTACTACCCGTCGTCCATCAATCTTTGGTCAGATAATAAAATAAGCTAATCATTGTTTTCATGGTACATCTAAACTGTCTCCCATAATTGGAACGTTTTAATTTGAATTAATTACATGCAACGTATGTAATTTATGAGTATTTTCCAAGTGCTTGTGCATCATCCATCACACTGCAAAGGTATCATGGCTTGTTTGGTCCGTGGAATTGAATTGTATTAATTGTCTTTGATGTGATTAACATCATCATTCTACAGGGATTGCAGGTTTAGAAAAATTATAGCCATCTAATCTTATGTTTGGGATAAAAAATTAGTTATGAAAAAATATTAAATCAAGCAAAATTATGTTTGGTGGGCTATTGAATTGTACTCAACGAGCCAAATTCACAACCCATGTCCTTCACTTGTACACATATATAACCGAAATGTCATTTGTAAATGGTATGAATAGACGACATGGATAAACACATGCAGCAATGTAGGGTTCACATGTTTTATAGATTTTAAAATTCATAGAAATCTTGCTTGAGATCAAATGCAATTCCATCTCTCCTAGTCCCAACCTTTTCCAACCTCTCCTAACACTTATAGAATTGCATGTAGCTCAATACAATTCTATCTCACCTGATTTATCTAATACCCTGCACCAAATGCACCATCAGAGTCTTTCTCGTGGAATTTTAGGTGCTCGGGATAGGCTTTGCACATGATGGCCTGGCCTGTGTGCTGACATGGTAAAGTTCTATGACATGGTAAAGTTCATTTTGTAAGATCAATTTATCATATAAGTTTACAAAGGAACCAAGTCCAAACCTAATGTGTACCATGTGATGGAAAGCAACGGACGGGATTAAAGCCCTACCATTGAAAACTTTTTAGTGCCATTGGAGTTTTGGATCAAGCCGACATTTGTGTTTTCCCTTCATCTTTGGTATAACCTTTTAAACATATTTGGATGGCAAATAAATATAATGCGGGCTTAATAAAGTTTCAATGGTGGGTGTCACTTCGTGATGTAGTCCACTTGGGGATTGGGTCTGGTTCATTTTTTAACTTATGTTCTAAAATGATCTCAAAAAACGTATAGACAAAGTGGATATAACACATAAATAAGGTTCATTCCCTAATGTGGTGGCTAACAGTGAAGTGTGAATTGACAGTGGGATGTACTAAGAAGCTAACAAAAAAAAAAAGGCTCAGTCATTTTATCAGGCCATTTTGCAACATGAGCCAAAAATAAGCAAGATAACCGCACAATAAAAAGATGAATGCGTACTGTTGCAAACTACTTGAGCCACAGAGATTTCGAATCAAGATGCTTGTGTTTTCCTCTCATCCGTGTTGGTGTGACTTTGCGAATAAGTTAGATGCTGGCCTGAGGAGGTTTCAACCGTTGACACCATTATCCCAACTGCTTTCTATAATATGGTCCACTTGAGATTTAAATCTAGCTCATTTCTAAACTGATGCCCTCAAATGATATATATATAAAAATAAAAATAAAAAATTGTGGGCAATGTCCACCTTAGATCTGTAAGGGCTGTCAATGGGCTCGGCTAGGGATGCAAAATCAGAATTTTGGTTTAAGCCAGGCCTAAAACAGTTCAAAATCCAAGCGGAGACCAACCCCAGGCTCAGCCCATTGCAGCCCTATCGATATGACACATAAGTGGGGTGAAAACTGTGGGACCCACCCTTATGTTCATGTTTTATCCCATCTGTAAATCTATTTTTCAACTCATTTTAGGACTTTTCAGCTCATTTTAGAGCATGAGCCTAAAATTAAAGCATAATCAAAGCTATGGCGGACCACACCACCGAAAACAATAATGGCGATAATGACATATGTGGTTGAAACCTTCATAAGACCCATGGTGATGCTTATCATCTAACCTGTTTACAAGTTCAAAAAGACCTTTGAAAAAAAAAAAACAAATGTAAGCCTAATCCAAAACTTCCGTGTCCAGCGAGAAGCTTTTAATGGCAGGGGTTCAATTCTCATTATTTCCTAGCGTGGGCTGCTTGAGATTTGCATCTACTTTAATTTCGGTCTAAGGCATGCATATAAAATGAAGCGGATTGGTTGGTGTGCCAGCCACCACCAATCTGGCTGGTGGGTTGACAACACCAACTTTTGTGGGTCACATCATGAGGTATACTTTATTTCCAAGCCATCCGTCCATTTGGTAAGCTCGTCGTAAGGTTTGACTCAAAAACTAAGGAAAATTCAAAGATCAAGTGGACCACACTGTAAAAACCGGTGGAGATTAAATGTCTACCGTTGAAATCCTTTTGGAGATCAATATGATATTTGTTTTTCCTTTTCATCCAGTTCTGTGTGACCTCATGAACAGATTGGATGTAAAATAAACGTTATGGTGGCCCTATGAATGTTTTAATAGTGAGATTCATTGTCTCCACTTCTATTTATAGTGTGGTCCACTTGAACTTTCGATAATACTCATTTTTGGGCACATGCTCTAAAATGACATCGGAAAATGGATCAACGGTGTGGATATATTAAATACATCGTTGTGGGGCATGTTAATTTGATCTCCTTTGGACCGTACAGCTCAGCGCTCGTCTTCGCAGAACACGTACCCACACCAGCCAGGTCGGTGGTGTGTGGTACACCAGCCAATCCGCTTCCATATAACACATACACCACAGTGGGCCCCATAAGAGTCTTGACAGCACGCCCACGCTAAAGTGTGGTGAGGAGCTCACTGCACAATCTGCATCCACTTATTGAATGGACCGGTCTGATTTTGGGCCAGGTCACATTCATGTAGTGGGTCCACCTTATGAATAATCCGGACCATACAAACGCTTTGTGTTGCCATATAATTCTCAAATCTCAACCATCAGCTCCACAAAACTTCCAACCGTTGAGAAACGTGTGATCAGTCTAGTCATTGATATAGATCATGGATCCAACCCTGGACTGCCCATGATCGAAATTTAATCTCTCATATCTGTTATCCTAACCGTTCATCCCATGGACTTTTGGCCATAGAATTTGGACCCTTTGATTTTTTAATCCTGTCATCGGTTTGCATGATCTGTATTAGAAGATTAGGGTCGTACCTTCAAAATGCTTTTTTGGGCAATAATCAATGCTAGATGGACCCATTGATGCAGCAGTGCATGTGATCAAAGTGGGTCCCACATGTAAGGTTAAATAATATGCACGATGCCATCCACGTCCATGTCCTTGGCATCATAAAATTCCGTTTCTTACTCAGCCATGAATAACTCCCACCTTTTAATTCATTATATAATACCATTTCTTGTTAGCCATGGACAAGTCATCTTCTTTTAATTAATTAATTATATGAACCCATATAAAACTTTATTATATTAGTCATTTATCCTATTTTAATTAAGTTTCACCTGCATTCCCCAACGCTAGTCAAGGAATGTATTCATTCATCTTGGCCGTCCCTTAGAATGGCTACCTCTTTGCTAGCCATTGCCGAAAGCTTGAAGTAAAATCCTGTTAAAAAGATCTATATACCGGGACTCACAGGGGGTGTGTCAAATGAAATTCAGTTATCAGGTGGGGGCCATCATGTAGCTGCGTCGACTCGAAACCATAGCTACTCATCAAGTAGACCATATATGTACAAAAACTATGGAGGGCTTAGAAGCATGGCCAATGTCCACATATAAGTTTACAATGAAAGGGCCACCTGATGAGCAAGGCATCTCCATGGTGGTCCCCTGCCTGAGGGTAGGGGTGTACACCGAGTCGAACCGAGTCGAGCTGGCCTCAGCTCGGCTCGACCACTAGCTGACCCCAGCTCAAACTCGGCTTGGCTCGGTCCTCGAGCTTGACTGCCTAGCTCGGCTCGGTTCGGTCAGCAGCTAGGGTTAGATCGAGCCGAGTTCGAGCATCCGCAGCATTTTCACAAACACATGTAGTGCATTTTCAATTTCTTACTGTATGAAAAATAACAACAGCTGTTTACAAGTATTTCATCAAACACCTTATAGGCAACATCATAATCAAGGAAAAATGGTATTTGTTTTATATACATACCTTCCTTGCCACTTGCCGACACTTCGTTGAGTCATTTCATCAAACACTTGGTGAGCAACATCAATATCAAAGTAACTAAGTCACCAAACTAGTTTGATCCGAGTTTGATTCAAGTTGGGGTTTGATCCGAGTCGAGTCGAGTCGAGCTCGGGCAAGCTCGAACTTAGTTCGAAATTTTTTTGAGCTCAAAAAATCAGCTCGACTCGGCTCAAACTCAGCTTCTAACCGAGTCAAATCGAGCTTTTTCGAGTCGAGTCGGTTCGTGTACACCCCTACCTGAGGGATGGGCCAAGCATAATCAGCCATTGGTAATTCGAATGATTCGATGGAAATTTCTATTATCAAAACCAAAGTGACACAACAATTGAGAAATATATAAGATAATCTAAGATTACGTAACACACCCAAACATAGCTAATCCATATGTAAAATGGAGTTAGGCCTCCCTATTTAACACAAGCTGCCAAAGAACAAAAGACATCATAGAAGATCTTAGCCACCCACCAAAGGGCCATCATCATTAAATGGGCTGATTTCATCATATTGAACAGAAACATCTATCCATCCATGATAGAACCAAAAGATAACTAATAACTATCATTGCCAACAGCCTCATTCCACATGCTTCTTCAATTGAATTTAAGTTTTGCTGCTGCCTCTCTTCGCCAAAGGGAGGAAATGAATCGTCCCCTCATATGGGCACAGGAGCAAGAAGACCGTTGAACGTTCTGACGCCACTCCCTCAGCAGCCAACAACATCACTTCCTATGCCTGATCTTCAAACTAACTGCATTTCCATTCATTTGATGGCATCAAAAAGAAAAATAAATAAATAAATAAAAACAGCATTTTTAAATGTGATTGTTAGAGAGGAATGAAGAAGAAACTTTGCACACTTAGTCCCCAATATCCCTTTGGCTGTGTTTGGATGCACTATTGAGTTGAATTGTAATAATTAGTTCATTAAAGTGGAAATGACTAAAGCGCCTGTTTGTTTCCCCAATTACCATGTCAGTGAGGAGGACATGTGCAATGATGACAAATTATTTTACCTGTCTATTGACAACATCTGCATTTGACCACCTGTGCTTCATTTATTGGTGGTAAAATTGTAAAAATGGCATTTTACATTACTTTAATGCCAAATCATCACCAAAATATACTGGTATCATTGTTTGGATTCGAGATTTTAATGGTAATTATACATGAAAAAGTGCAATGATTACAATTCCCAATCTCTTGAATACATACATTTGACCAACCATTTCCATGTTTGGTTTAGCAGTGATAAAATTACAATGATGACACTACTGGGGAAATCGACGAAACAAACAAGCCCAAATTGTAATTCCTTAGCGTTTCTATTTAGGAACTATGAGGGTTCCAGATTGTCATTACTTTGCTTTCAAGTTTGAGCAGGAAGGATATAATTGCAATTTGCTCAGAATGAATCTAGGAAAGAGAACTGATCACATATGGGCAAGGTACCGCAACTTGCAGTACAGTACCATCTCTTCCATCAACATGCCACTTTGTGTAGGACTCTATATATATATATATATATATATATATATATATATATGGAAGGCCCCAACATGCAGATCACTTGGCGCAAAAATCAAGCCAGTTCACTCATCAAGTGGGCACACCATTGGAATCAATGACAACCAATGGTCTAACTAAACATACAGGTGTGGCCCACCTAGTGATCAGATCAGCCTCATTTTAGAGAAGGTTGGTCTTCATTTCACAGAACTGATTTCCTACACAAGTGGCATGTTGGCAAAAAAGAAGGTAAGGTGCCACAAGTTATGATTCCATTGCCTGTAGACATTCAGTTGTCACAAGGAAATCACTACAATTTCATTACTTCCAAGTTTTTTTATTTTTCATTTTTTTTATTTAAATAATTAGGAAGATAATTATAATATTTCATTTTTTATTACAAAGAGTGCAAAAGCATTACAAAGGGGGAATTGAGCCCATGATAAAAAGAGCCTCACAGCTAAAACTGCACTTAGCTACTGCAGAAGTGGCAGAAATAGCCCTTGAGAGCAAATGAAGTGTTTAGCACGGAAGCAAGAGAGCTAATTTGATTAAGGGTGCATTTGGCTGCACCAAATATCATGAAATTTCATGATATTCCATGATTAATCAATCTAATTTGGTGCAACCAAACACACCCTAAGCACAAAGTCAAGCTCCCACATTTGACACCCGAGTCATGACATTAATTGAGTCACCCCCACAATGACCTGCTCGCCTAACTTCTTACTCAAAATATGGAGAGATTTCCTTAACAAGAGGAGGGAGAGTGAAAGTTAGAGCAAAAAGTGCTTTGAACTTTCTTTGGGTTTTTGCTTGTGGGAATAGTCGCACATTGGAGAGAGGAGAAAATTTTCTCATTTATATATAGGAGCATGTGGTAAGCTTATGTTGAGCTCTTGAGTATGCTAAGCCATGGACCATGCGCCCGTTGCACCTCGTTGTGCAAGCGGGCCGGGCTTAGGCTCAAACTTGTCTACATGATTCATTTTCTATTGTAAAACCATTAGTCCTTCGTCTAAGTTCCTTCTGGAATTCCTTCCACAAAGGTGGTAATTTATCTATAACAAATGCTATCAAGTATTGTTCGTCAACCTTAATACCCTCTTGTAATACTTCATTGAAAATGAGTTGGATTTCTTTTGTTTGAGCCACAACAGATTTGTGGTCTGCCATCATGCAGCTGTTAAAACGACTTACCGCATATTTTTTATATACAACATCTTCATTGCGGTATTTTTTTGTGAGAGCATTCCAGAAATCCTTAGATAATTTATTGTCACAATAAAGATCAAACATAGGGTTTGTCATATAATTTAAAATATAATCTTTACAGAGATCACCATCTTCTTTTCATTTCTTAAGTCTCCAATACTAATAAGGTTTCATCATGTGAGTATTTGGCTCCGACTTTAAGATGTACAAAATTTTCTCTTTTCACAAGAGAAATTCAAATTTCTTCTACCACCTCTTAAAATTCGACCTATCAAACCAGGCTATTGTCATAGAGGAGAGGGAGTGACTCTATAAGAAGGACATCGGTTACTCAAATTAAGAGATGTATCGAATTATATCAATGTTACTACACGAATAAAATTAATTTAAAAGTTCAGAAAGAACAATATCCAAGTCCAGACAGATAATATATCACAGAACAATTCTAATAATCCGGTTAGATAAAAATTATGGTAGATTAGACTTGTCAGATCAGAAGAATTAATTAGACTCGACAGATCAAATGAATCTGATAAAGGAAAAATCCGTAAAATCAGATGAATCTGATAAATCAGATGAACCGATAAGCAAATTAATATGAAAAGTCATACTAAATGAAACAATAGATCCAACATTAACAGTTGCAGAATAATTATCATATCTAAGCAACTGAAAATAAAATAATTAGATCTATACTATATTATGCTAGAGTTCTGTATTATAAATTAGATCTAAATAAAATAATGATATAGATCTGCAAATATTAGTAATGGAACAGATCTGGACAATTAAAAGAAATATGAAAAAATTTGGAGTAAAGGGAAACAAATCGACATAGATTCATATAGAAAGTAAATAGATCTGTACACAAAATAATTTTTGTACACTGTAGTTAGTCTTCAGATTGTTGTTTCAATGCACAAAAATTATTAACAAGAAATATAAATTTATAAATATTAACAGAGATTAATGTTTAATTATGAGATCAGAAATACATAAATATTATTGAAGGAATGCACCTGCATCAATGAATGAATGAACTGATGAAAAAGATAGTATCAACAAACTCAGTGGAGGCGTGGATCCATGTCACTTTCTCAAAGACTATTTGCACCCTTTTCGTGACCTAGACAATCGATCTAGATCTCCTTCAATGAAAAGCCTTTGGGATACAACCACCAATCGGCTACAAACGGCCGACTCAAACACTAAGTGATTGATGTTCACAATACCTCGAGTTGAATAGAAAAACAAAGAAATGTGGAATTTATTGATTTCGAGAAAACGAGAAAATACAGTTTTCTTAAGATGAAAAGATAGATCATGTGGCAACTGCTTTGCTAGGTTTTTTCTTGAAAATACTATTTATAGTAATCGTAGGGCTTATGTGGCGGACACCTGACACTGAGGTGTCAACCAACGTAAACATTAGTTTTACAAACGGTCATAATAACGTTGCAAAGAAATGCCACATATTATAGCAACAGACTCAGTTGAAAGAAAAAAATAATCAAAACAGAATAAAACAAAAGGAATCATTTAGGTAAACTTGATCTCGAGCCCAAGCCCAGCCCGGCTGGCCCGCACGATACAACACAGCGCGGTGGGCGCACACACGCATGTGTGGTCAATGGCATAGCATACTCAAGAGCTCAACATAAGCTTACCACATGCTCCTATATATAAAGGAGAAAATTTTCTCATTTCTCTCCAATGTGAGACTATTCCCACAAGCAAAAACCCAAAGAAAGTTCAAAGCACTTTTTGCTCAAACTTTTACTCTCTTATGGACATTCAAATTAAAGAGGAGGCTTGTCTTTAAGATTGTAAAAACAATGGCTGTCCTAAAGTCAATAATGTTGATACGAAAATTCAACATCCCAAAAAAACAAATAATCTTAACAATAAATCTAATCATGACCTGCAAAAACCGCACGAGAAATTCAAGAAAGTTAAGGCTAAGTTGGGTTATTTTGTGTGTGGTGTTCCAAGTTTTTTGGTTAGGAACTGCAGACATCATAGAGGAAAAGTTCAAGTTAATATAACAGAAGCAAATAAAGCAAATAAAGCAGATTAAGCTAATGAAGAGAAACAACCAGTGGCTATGATCACGAAGACATGTGTTGTCGATGTGAAAGAAGGCTCATTGTAGCACCATCCACCGAAGAAAGCTTTGATTCCTGAATAAGAACAACATCGGCCTTTAGTTTCCTCAACGCCCCTTTAACCATCACTTTTTTACTTAATTGAGTTCCCCAACCCTCTCACGTTCCACGACACGATCTTTATGACAAACCAACAGCACCGGTGGCTTGATTTAGGAGCTATAAGACATGTTGGGTCAGACAAATCATGGTTTAACACCTATGAATCGTCCCAACATTACTAGATTATTCATATGGCTAACACAACAACTACTAAAGTCGCTAGAAAAGGAAATGTGACTCTCAAGTTTACTTTTGGGCGAGAACTCACCCTTAAAGATGGACTGCATGTCCCAGAACTTGGGAAGAATTTAGTGTCTCATCACTTGCTAGATGAAGCTGGTATTAAGGTCATAACTGAACGTAGGCAAGTTTTTTCCAAGAATGGAAAGTTTGTAGGGAAGACTTATAAAGTAGATGACATGTACAAACTATCTGTTGACTTGAATAAAACTTCTTCTTCTACTACTTACTTTATTAGTGTCCATAATGTGAATATTTGGCATGGAAGATTGTGTCACATCAATCCTAAATACGTAAAGAGGATGAGTGTGTTAAATCTAATTCCTAAGCTAAGTGACAAGTCCTCTTATGATAAGTATGTACATTTTAGTATAGTAAAATCGAGCAAGAAACCCTTTCAATCCGTCGATGGGGATTCTAAACTCTTAGGCTTGATCCATTCTGATATTTACGACCTAAAAGAAACCCAAAACAGAGAATGAAGAATGTATTTTATTATATTTATAGATGACAACTCTAGGTTTTGTTTTGTGTACCTCATTAGGTCCAAGGATGAAGCCTTAGACAACTTTAAAACCTATAAGGCTGAGGTAGAAAATTAACTTAATCGCAAAATCAAATGCTATAGAAGTGATAGATGAGGTGAATACACATCTTTGGTCTTCAGTGAATTCTGTGAATCCCACGGGATTATTCACCAATTCATCGCTCCCTACACTCAGCAAAATGGAGTTGCTGAAAGGAAAAATAGGACGTTGATAGACCCAGTGAATGCTATGCTTAGTTCCTTTTGTCTACCTAATAACTTATATGGCAAAGCAATTCTAACGGTTGCCTATATCGTTAATAGGATTCCTTCGAGCAAAAGTGACAAATCTCCTTATGAGTTGTGGAAAGGTAGGATTCCTAACTTAAATTATCTTAGGACATAGGGCTGTCTAGCTAATGTTATACTAGTAGATCTCAAATGGGCTAAGTTAGGAGAGAGAATTGTGAGTTGCGTATTTGTTGGATATGCACTCAACAGTAAAGCTTATAGGTTTTTAACGCTAAGCGACTCTTCGATTATAGAATCTAGAGACGTTGATTTCTTCGAGGAAACCTTTCCTTATAAATCGAAAATTAGTAGGGGTGAGCCTCTAGATCCTGACACTAGATTTATCGAATAGTCTATTCCAAAGGATTCTATTGAACCTAAAGCTATGGCCAGGGCTAGTAAAAGGCCGAGGGTTGCAAAGGATTTTGTACCTGACTTTTATTATTATAATGTAGAGAGTAACCCCGTCTCATTCCAAGATGCTACGTCATCTCACGATGCTTCCTTTTAGAAGAAGGCTGTAGAAACAGAGATGGACTCCATTGTGGTTAATCATACTTGGAATCTATTTGACTTACTCAATGGTCTTAAACCACTCGGTTGTAAGTGGATTTTTAGGAAGAAGCTTAGACCTGATGGTTCTATAGACGAGTATAAGGCCAGATTACTAGCCAATGGATTTAGACAGAAGAAAGGAATAAATTTCTTTGATACATATTTACCTATCTCTAGAATAACGTCAATTAGAGTATTGATCGCTACTGCGTTCTTACATAACTTACTCATATATCAAATGGATATGAAAACTATATTTTCGCATGGAAATCTCGAAGAGAAAATCTACATGGAGCAACCCGAATGTTTAGTAGACCCTACTCAACCTTTAAAGGTGTGAAGATTGGTTAAATCTAGAGGTGGGCATCGAGCCGAGTAGAGTCGAGCTGGGCTAAGCTTGGCTTGGCTTGTCCATGGTGTACTCGAGCTCAACATTGAAGCTTGGCTTGTTTGCTAAAGTTGTCGAGTCGAGTTCGAGTCGAGCTAGTAGTTTGAGTCGAGTCGAGTTTACCTCGAGTCGAGCTCGAGCTTGTTCATATCATTCATCGTAGGTTAAGTTAAATACAAATTAAATGCCACATTACTAAGACATAAATGATAAACCTCTAAATATTATCAATATCATACCACAAAAACATAATTTATCCTCAACAATTAACATCAACATTAATTCGAAATAGTTAAAATATATCAAAAATTATAAATCCATTCACGAAAATTTTTAAAGCTTTCATTGCTTTAAGCATTCTGGCCCATGTTTTCAATTTCATTGTCCTCTTCATACTCATTCAGCATATAAAGTGCTACCACCCCAAACTGGATGCAACCAATCTTGCGTACATATCAATGCTTCAATTGTATTCGAGGCGAGTGAGCTTCGATACTTGCTAACTACCCTGCTGCCAGTGCTAAAAGCTGATTCTGATGCCACGGTCGAAATTGGAATTGATAAAATGTCTCGTGCCATCAATGAAAGTCTAGGGTATTCACGAGCTCGAGACTTCCACCATTGCAAAACATCGAAATCATTATCTTTTATCCTTATGACCTGTTCCTTTAGATACTTGTCCACTTCGGATTCAGTTTTCTGCGTATCCGTTTCTTCTTCGTCTAAAAAAGACAAAGTCATGAAGCCGCTCGCCCACAGTATAAGAATTATCCGCAGTTTGAGAAGTATTTATTGCACTTGATGGATCGGCCGAATTATCAACATATGATGCGAACAGCTCTTCAATTGCAGCATTAATAATGGCGGTTTCCGCTGAAACTCTTTCAGAACTGGAATAAAGCGATCTGAAAACAAATCTAACCATTGCCATCTTGTATCGTGGATCCAGGACAACTACAATGGCCATTAACAAGTGGCATTCAGCCCCGTACTTATCAAATTTCATCTGCATTCCTAGAGTCATCGCTCTTAAAAATTCTGGACCATCAACAGCATATTTTTTAATCGCGTTCATAATGAAAATAATTTCAGGAAGAAATAAATTTGGCGTGGGATACTTATTTCCTGAAAAAATCTTCGTGCATTCGTAAAAAACTTTGAGAAACCGATGAACATCTTCAGCTTTCTTCCAGTCTTCATCATTTGGCACGTATGCGTACATTTTATCGCGCGCTGCAAGTTCGGGGAATGTAATTTTAAATTGTAAAGCCGTATCCAACATTTCATAAGTGGAATTCCAACGAGTGCAGACATCTAACTTCAACTGCTATTTAGATTTCAAATCCAAACGTTGGATTATATCATTCCACGTACTCATTCTTGAAGGTGACCCCCTTATATATTTAACGTTATCTCGTATGTTTGCAATCATTGAATCAATTGCTTTCAGCCCTTCTTGCACAATTAAGTTAAGTATGTGAGCACAACATCTAACTTGGAATATTTTGCCTTCGAAGAATAAATTTCCAGCAGCCTTAAACTGAGTACGTAAGAAAGAAATCAATGTATCGTTGGACGAGGCATTATCTAAAGTAATTGAAGAAATTTTCTTTTCAATGCCCCACTCAACAAGACAGTTGTAAATACAATTGAACAGTACCACACCGGTGTGAGGAGGAGGAACGTGACGGAAGTTTAAAATCCTCTTTTGTAGTTTCCAATCCGTATCAACGAAGTGTGCAGTCAATGACATATATCCCTTTCTCTGATTTGAGGCCATCCACATATCAGATGTCAAACTTATTCTGGATACGGATTCCAAGAGAGCTTTCAAATTAGCTTTCTCAACAGCATACATCTTCATGCACTCTCTTTTCACAGTAGATCGAGAGGCCTTCTCACATCTGGGATTTAGAAATTTACAAAATCTCATGAAAACCTTGCTTTCCACCATGCTGAATGGCTTCTCATTGACTATCACTAACCTCGCAAACCACTCATTTAGTTTATCTGGGTCATACTTATACGTTGAGAGTGCAACTTTAGAGTCGTCATCTTCAGAAATATTAAATGAAAGCAGTTGCTGGACTCTACTCTTCAATGTTCTTGGTCTCTTCACACATTTATCTAGATGCCTCTGATAGTGGGTTGTAGAAGAACCAGAATGTTTGTTGTAAAGAGTCTTACAAAACTTGCATCTAATCTTGACAGAACTATCTGGTTGCGTGATCTCATCAAAAGATTCCCATATTGCAGATCTTTTTTTTCCTTTCACAGAACCTAAAGTTGTTTCAACTTTGTTATCTAATTTTTCTTCATCCACAGAAAAAGGAAGAATTGATTGACGCACCAGGGCCAGGAGTACTTGGGTTTTCTTCAGTAGTCATCTAAAAATCAAAAGTTAACAAGAGTAGGATAAGATCAAGGATTTTATAGGTTGAAGGAAACAGTCAATGACATTTATACGTATATATAAATATATAATACAAACAATATCGGGCCCCTCCATTAACTGCAAGACACAAATGTCTCAAATAGTCCCCTGATAAATTCCTAAACTGGGGGTATATTGCTAAACCATTAGGTAGCCTAAATATTAATTAACAACATCAGATTATAAATAATCATAAGCATCAATATGACAATACGTAAAGAATAATTATCAAAATATATAAGAAATAATTTATCCATACAACTACAACTCTACAAGAAAATAATGTTTAAGAACAAATAAGAAGATAATGCACATGATCATTAACATACAACATTACATAATGCAACTATATAAGGAAATAATAAAGTAATATGATAATGCATATGACCATATACCCATGGTCTGCTCTGTTTTCAATTGGTCCATACAACAGTAGCGTTTCTTTATATTTTGTATTTCCGTTACTGATTTATTTTTTATTTTGTACCGGTGTTGGTAGTGATGGCCTACCCATGTGGCCGGGCCATTTCAAAACTTGTGCATTGTAGGTCCATCATGTAGATCAATTGACACAAAAATCATGAAGGTTTTGTCGTCATGTGGGCCATGCCTGTATGTTGAGTCAAATTGTTGGTTCCATTGATTCTAGTAGTGTGGCCCACCTGATTAACAGATGTTCCAGTTGATCTTCATCTCAGAGCTTACGATTTTCATTGTCCATACTGGGGGAATGGCACATGCAATGCAAGTGGATAAAAGAAGGGAGAGATCATTTGGTGAGACCAATCACATGGTGGGGCATAGGTATGACAAACTTGTTGCAACTGCAAGATTGGAAACAATAAGATGTGCACATTGATAACCTTGAGATTTAAGTTGACAGGTTATGACTAATCTAATCGCATTGGTTTGGTCCAATCGCAAATGATCCAAACCGTGGGTATGACATTGGAAAAAAGAAAGAGGAAATTGATAACCTCGAGGTTAGTCTCATTGCGCCAAATGCACATGGCCCAAACCATGGGTGTGACATATGAGTTGTAACCCAAAATTGGATATATATATATATATATATATATATATATATATATATATATATATATATATATATATATATATATAAGAACAAATTGCTAACCCAAAATCTGAAACAAGAAATGATACCGTGAGCACCATGGTGTGTCGTAAATAACCAGTTAGATGTCAAATAAACATTATGGTTGGCCGTAGGAGATTTTTAATGGTGTAATTCAATCACTACTGTTTTCCCACGGTGTGGTCCACCTGAGATTTATATCTACGTCAATTTTTTGGTCAAAGCCTAAAATTATATTTCAAAATGGATGGATGGCATAGATAAAACAAATACATCATGGTGGGCCCCACATAGCACCAACCACTTGCGCACGAAATCCAATGCTGGAAAGTAGAAATCCTTACCTCCAGCGTAGCTTCCAAGGTGGGGCTTCCAGCCATGCTTGATGTGAGTCCAAATATCTTAAAACCTAGTCTTGCTACTGCCACCTAATCCCCTATAAACCTCTTTACAGTACACATAAAGCACCACTCTTGTTCTACACAGTGCCTAAAACACCAAAGCTCTGTCAGGTCCACCATGTTTTTATTTAAATCTACTCCATCCATTGTGTGAGAAAAATTATATGGACCGTACGTGAATAAGACAAGGCCAATCAGAAAGTTAATTAGGCCACACCAATAGGAGCAATGTAAACTATCTCCCAAACCATGAAGTTTACATGGTGTGGCCCGTATGAATATTTTTTGGGGAAGTTTTGTGTACTTTCTCTTAAACTTGATGAGATCAACTTGATAAACGGATTTGATGAAAGATATACACAATGGTAGTCCCATAGACAAACCTATGGCTGGCATCTCATATCTATTTTTACATATATGTGGACCATCTGATTTGTGGATGTAGTTGATTTTTGGGCTTAGACCCAAAAATCGAGGTAAGGTCCTAATAAACAGGGTGGATTTTACATATAAAATATGGTGGGACCCAAGATTTGGGTGTCTTACATACACGTGGTGCATACGTTCCAGTCCCAACAAATGGATGGGAATGAGACTGTATCTAACATGACGTTTCAAGCTTTTGACTAATTTATCTCTCTCAGATCTACGAATGAAAACTGCCACTGTAAATCCATTCTATCCTCTCCACCTCCCAGCTCCTACATCCTATATTTATTCTTGGACCCACAGGCTATACATGTGAAGCATGGGTAGATACGTGAGAGATCTAATCCATCCACTCATCAGGTGGGGTATCAGGCGGGCCATCACGGGACTCGATTCGAGATCTAAGCCGCTCATCAGGTGGGACCCATTCTCCAACGAAATCAAAAAAGAGGAAAAAAGAAGAAAAAGAAGAAGAAGAAGAAGAAGAAGAAGAAAAACTCACCTTAATAATGTTGGTCGGGCGGATGTGCAGCGAGCAGGGCAGCGGGCTGGGTGGAGACCGTGAGGTAGAGATTGAGAAAGAGAAGAAAAGGGAAGAAAGGGAAAGGGAGGCAGTCGTGTGGGGTAGGGTTTTTAGTTTTTTACGATTCTATTATATATATATATATATATAAAATATGAAAACCTATTTCTAACGAGTCGAGTCGAGCTCGAGTTCGAGTTTCGAGGCAAGTTGAGTTCGAGTCGAATCGAGTTAAAATGGCCTATGGTCGAACTCGGCTCGAACTCAACTCGAGCTACAGTTTTTCAGCTTGACTCGACCTGACTCAGTCATTCAAGCCGAGTCAATCCGAGCTGACTCGAGCCGAGTCGAGCGAGTCATTCGAGCTAACTCGACTCGTGAACAGCTCTAGTTAAATCCATGTACGGCCTTAAACAGGCTCCTAAATAGTTGTATGCTAAGTTTGACTCTATTTTAAGAGATGACGGCTTTAATATAAATGAAGTAGATAAATATATATATTATAAGAACAATGGTGCACTGAATGTCATTATATGTTTATATGCTGATGGCTTTCTAATATTTGGGTCAAATAACACCATCATAAATCAAACCAAAACATTTTTATCCTCTTAAGTTTGAAATGAAAGACTTGGGAATGGTTAATGTGATCCTTAGGATCAAGATAATCATGAAAAAATATGAGATACTTTTTACTCAATCTCAGTATATTGAATCCATTTTAAAGTATAACATGTCGGAATGCAAACCTATTTGCACTCCTTATGATCCTAATGTGCACCTATATCCTAATAAAGGGACAAGTGTGGATCCAAATGGTTGTGCTAGTATCATTGGTAGTTTAATCTATGTGATGAACTGCACTAGACCAGATATAGCCTATGCTGTCGGGAAACTAAGTAGGTTTATTGGTAATCTCGGAAATGAACATTGGGAAGCTGAACGTAGAGTGTTGAGATACTTGAGAAAGACTTAGCACTATGGTTTACATTATGGTAGATATCCAACGGTATTAGAAGGATATTTTTATGCCAATTGGAATTCTATCTCTGATGATTGTAAAGTAACTAGTGGCTACATCTTTCTCATAGGAGGAACTGTAACCTGGAAATTTAAGAAGCAATATATTATCTCAGACTCAACTATGGAGTCAGAGCTTATAGCTCTTACCTTTGTTGCAGAAGAAGTCTAGTGATTGAGAAATATTATGCATAATATGCTGTTTTGGAGTAAAGTTGTACCTTCAGTTAAGCTAAATTGTGATAGTAATGCAGCTATCAGACGTGCTATAATGCACAATATAATGGTAAAATAAGACCTATTAGCTAGAAACACAGTAGGATTGGAGCGTTACTCAAAGTAGTAATCTCTATAAATGAAATTAGATCACCAAAAAATCTTGTGAATCCTTTAACTAAGGGCCTTGCAAGGGAAAAAAAAATCTATAACACTGCGAGAGGAATATGTCTTAAGCCAATTGAGTGAATTGCCTGTAATGGTAACCCAACATGAATGTCTAGATACCCCAAAAAATAAGTTCAATGGGAAAAATGAGTTATAGAGTGGTTCTATGTGATATTGGATTAAGGAAATTGGGTTTCCTGACCCATTCTAATGAAGAACCAGTACAACTTGTGACAATTTAGAGTCTGAGGTTATAACTCTTAATGAGTACTATAGTCCTTATGGATGGGACGCAGGGTCACAAGTGCATTCTTGATAGACTCACATATATGAGTGTTAAGGTTTGGCCACCTTCTATAAGAATTTGGTGAATTGTCTAGAGTGCTCATGAAACTGGGATTTGCATATGGCCTTTATAGTGCACTATGCTTATACCCACCATAGAAGTGGTGATCAAACATGTGTGAGAAATACTGATCTTACCAAGCACTAGCTTAGTTTTGAAAGGCTTGGTCTACTAAGTCTATGGTAAAGGATAACTTCCCACTAAGACGAGGTTCAAGTCTATATGACACCTTGTTTATGCACGTGAGGTCAGATGCTCACATATCTTTTGTTTTTCAAAAATGATGGGGGATTGTTGGTTTAGATGTATGGTTTTTTTTTTTTTTTTTTTTTTTTTCAAAAAAAAAAAAAAAACAAAAAAAACAAAAACAAAAGAAACAAGAGAGTGAAAGTTTGAGCAAAAAGTGTTTTGAAGTTTCTTTGTGTTTTTGCTTGTGGGAATAGTCCCACATTGGAGAGAAATGAGAAATTTTTCTCCTTTATATATAAGAGCATATGGTAAGCTTATGTTGAGCTCTAGAGTATGCTATGACATGGACCACACATGCGCGTGCGCCCGCCCTGCCATGTTGTGTCATGCGGGCAGGCCAGGCTTGGGCTCAGGCTTATCTACATGATTCCTTTTGTTTGATTTTTTTTCTTTTGACCGAGTCTGTTGCTACAATATGTGGTATTTCTTTGCAACGTTATTATGACCGTTTGTAAAACTAATGTTTACGTTAGCTTACACCTCAGCATCAAGTGTCCGCCGTATAAGCCCTATGATTACTATAAAAAACCCATCAGAGCAGTTGCCGCATGATCTATCTTTCCATCTTAAGAAAAGATTACTTTCTCGTTTTCTTGAAATTAATAAATTCCCCATTTCTTTGTTTTTCTATTCAAGTGGAGGTACTATGAGCATCAATCACTTGGTGTTTGAGTTGGTCGTTCGTAGCCGATTGGTGGTTGTATCCCAAAGGCTTTTTGTTGTAGGATATCTGGATTGATCGTCAAGGTCAGGAAAAGGGCGGGAATAATCTTCAGGAAAGCGACATGGATTCGTGCCTCCACTGAGTTTGTTGATACTATCTTTTCCATCAATTCATTCATTTATTGATCCAGGTGCATTCCTTCAATAATATTCTATGTATTTTTTATATCATAATCTGTCATTAATCTTTGTTGATATTTATAAATTTATATTTCTGGTTAATAATTTTTGCGCATTGAAACAATGGGAGAGGGAGAGGCTTTGCTCGGAATCTGGTGGACCATCTGCGAAGAAAGAAATATCAAAGGGCAAGAGGGGCAGTCATAGAATGGGTAAACGTTATTTTATCTTTAAAGGGGTGTATTCTGTATTTCCTTGGTTAATTTGGGTCACCTTTTCAGCATCTCTTGCTTATTTTTTTCTTTTTTTTTTTTTTTAATTTTTTTTTTCTGCTTTTTGTTTACTAAAAGCTCTCATTATCTTTCAAAAAAATAAAAAAAATAAAAAAATAAAAAAATCTAAATTCATGTAGTATGGCCAACCTGAGTTTTAGAATACTATTTGTTAGTTAATTCTATCATTATGTATTTTATATCCACGCCGTCCACTCGTTTTGCCTCCTTCGTTCTGGTGCAAAAAACCAAAATGAAGCCGTAGTGTTCGGTGCTCCGTGGCCCTACCACAATATAAGTGTTTTATCCACGCCGTCCACCCATTCTTCCGGATCATTTTATGGTATGAGCCTAAAAATTAGGTTGATTGAAATCTCAAGTAGACTGCACAGTTTTAATTAAATGCCTATAGTTTAAAACCTCTTGGAGCCACAAAAGTTCTGATGAGGCACATCAGATGAATGGATTGATGGCATATAAATAACAAGGCGGATCCCACACAGAACTAGTGTGGGTGTTCCATCCCAACTGTTTCTTGCAGAGTGGGCTACCAGAGTTTTGGATGATCATGATTTTTTGGTTCAACGGTTAAAATGAAGCAGCATACAACCCCAGTAGGTACCTGGCATGAGTTACCCTAGCATGGCTCTCAGGAAATCGGGGATGAAAGCGCCCAAAACTTGGTGATTCCTTAATTTTCTCTCTTATCCTTTAAATAGAGATCATTTCTCTCTTGAAACTGAAATGACTTGTTACTTCATCTAGATTGAACTGAATATTCCCAATCCAATTCAATGGTGCGTCCAAACGCTCCCTTATTCAATTTAACAGTCAACCTTTTTTTCTTCTGACATCCTTAATAGATCTCTCAGAATAGTTGGAAGAATAGAACCTTACAGGTAGGTAAGCATTTTGCTGATCATCTTCTGTAAAGATACTTCGACAGAGGGAAGTTGACACTCCTCGCAACCTATTAACCATTTCAAGAAATGAAATTCAGAGAACTGGAGAATAGAAGAACTCAAGGAGTCAAAAACTAACAAATTTCAAGCCAACAGAATCGAATGATCCACCTTCAAAGCCATTTCTTCATCCACTGTAGATCGGTAGCGGGAAGACCCCTCCAGGGGGCAGCTTTTGCCTTTGCTGATAAAATTAGCATTGCAGAGAGTAGACAATTGCAATAGAACGTCAGACATAAGTCCACCAACATCCATGCCTTCCATCACTGACACACTTTGCTGGTCATCCTTAAGATAGCCTTCTGCCACGGATGTGATACATTGAAATATGGCCAACAACCTCTCCAATGGAAAAGTGCCAGGTCCTTTCATCAGCATTTCTTGGGCTGCATTATCTGTCTTCTCTATGGATGTTGCCGAACTCCTAGGTAGAAGTAAATTGATTCAATAAATGAGATCCTATTGCATATCATTCAAGAAATGAATTATGGGATCCTGATGTGCCAGGTCTGTGAAAGTGAGGCCCATAGTTCTGTGATTCAGATCATTTATCTGACGGAACCTTATGGTTGGGGATGCCCCAAAAGTTTCCCAATTGGTAGAATCTAGATTTTGATTGGTGGCCTACAAGACACTGCTCGGTTAAAAATATGCAGCAGCAGTTTGGAAATAAGGCCAAAGATTGCAAGGCTAAGATTCTGGGCATCCCTCATCATGGTGGGCCCCAGCAGATCAATAATCTGGATCCCCGAACCCTAGGGCCCATTTCTACATACCAGAGAAGCAGGACAGTACATGACCCAGTGCATTTAATAACATCAGATGAACTCTTAAAGGCAGCAGCATTTTTAGTGAAACAGTGATATCTGTTAACGGAAGTGGATATGGCCCACCTAGGTCTTATTCTCTTATTATCTTTTATTTATGTTAATTAGGATATCTTGGGTATTTTTGCTTTTGTTACATAAAATTATATAATTGTCATATTGATTTTTTTTTAGAGTTATAAAAAGGGAGAGAGGGGAAGGTCCAACTCAAAAAGGGCTTTCCTCTTCTTTTCACTTTTCTCCTCCTTTTCTTCTCTTCTTTCACGTGCTACAGTACCATGCCACAATAACAAGTAGATTGTTCTACAAAATCAAAGATCGAATTGACTTACTTCCTCTTGCGCTTTCGATTGTCACCCCCTCCAGTTGAGTCAAACAGTGCAGCATCGAGGGTAGCAGGGTTTCTTGAAGCAAGGAATGCAGAAATAAGAAGATATTTCGCTGAGATGGACATATGAAAATCAAGCTCATTGCAGCCTTCCCCACCAGCCAATTTCGTCATATTCCCCTTTCTCTTGACTTTCTCCTTGTTAACCTCAAGAGAAGGTCGAGAAGGAACCTTGAAAATCTGGTTCAAAGAAGAAGTTATGTGTGGCTGAAGGTGACTGAACAGCCTTCTCTTCGTGTTTTCATCAGGAACAAGTTCCATGTCACTCAAGGGTTCGCAATACTTCTGATATAATGGTGACAAAGCAATGGATAGTTCATTGATCCGTCTAGTAATTCTACAGAAAGGCTTCAGGACAGCACTGTTTGACAAGGAACATAAACCAAAAGATTAGTGAAACTATATCGACCAAGAGAGTATGTGTACTGCTATGACATGCACCTCATGAAGTCCCATAAAGTGAGAATCTCATCTCCATTATACAGTTGCAAAAAATGGCGATCAAGCAAGTGGATGGGCCATAAGCCAAAAGGAAACACATGGTCAGGAAGTGGTAGCCATCCAAAAAACAATATTAAAAGATACTGTTCGCGCCAAAAATGACCAAGAGTTGGCATTCAACAGGGAAAACTCAAAATCAATTGGATGGTCAGGTCGTTTAATCAGTACAAACTTTAGTCAACGGCCTATCCATGTGGTGGCCCACCAGATCAATGGCCTCAATCACCAAACACATCAGCCATGTCTACGGTGGGAGGGCACTTCATATAAGTTTTCTATAGCATGCATCGCATTAGCATTTCTCAAAATATAAAAATATATGATGCAGTTTCTACTCTTAAGTATGTAAGTTATTTGACTTACTCCAGAAAAGAGGAATACAGCTTGGGGTTTGCTTGGTTTCTCATGAAGATCTGATAAAGATCATCTTCTGTATAATCAGGGAAGAAAACAGGAAGAGGATCTGGAAAACCAGTATTCAAGTAATACGTATCAGGCGAGGTGCCGCTGATAAAAATCAGACCCACTTCAGGCATTTTCAGAATATCTGAGATATTGAACAATGTAGAAATCATGCTTGAATTCTTATCCCAAGCTCGAAGAAGCTCCACATTATCAAATATCAAGTAAACCATCCTTCCGCTGCCTTGCTTCATTGTTTCCTTCAAACCTGACTTCTTCGAACATCCGTTGATACCATCTATTACCTGAATCAATGCTTCTTTAAGAAGATTGACGAAATCAGCAACTTTTTCACAGCGCTTGGCGCTGGAATAACCATTGCTCGCATTTCTCTGATGACCCAACAACTTATTCAACACAGATTCGAACAAGATTCGAGGATTGTAACAAGACCGGCAGCTTGAATAAACAAATGGGCGGTTTAGATGCTTAAAAATTTGAAGGATAACACTGGTTTTGCCAGTAGAAACACTGCCATAAATGAGGAAAGGGATCATGGGGGAATTCAGAGGCCCGATCAAGCGCAATAACTCGAGGATTTGGAGTCGTCTACCCGGGAAACTAGAGAGCAGATTGTCCAAGCTGATGGATTTTTCGGAGAATAAGAGATCACTTGATGTAGATGGGGGGACAGAATCACTTGTCTTTGGAGTTCTGAGGGAATGTTTTGAAGGCGTTGCGGAGGAGGATCTGGTTGTTCTTTTGGGAGTCTGTGGGGTAGCTGGGGTTCCTTTTTCTTTGCCCATCATCTCTTTAGGAAGGGCTTCTCTTCACCAACGTCCCCTTCTCTCCCCTTTCTTACAGGGTAAATACAGATAGATATAGGTAACATTCACATTAAAAGAGGCAGTAAATGGCATGGCTTCACTGTAAAGCAGCATAGAGTGAACCAAAGTTGAAAATGTAAGGACTTGCTGATGGAAGAGACCATGGTCATGAATCCCCTCAGCATTTTCTTCATTCCTGATCAATTCAACAGTGGATGTTAGTAAAACCTGGTAATATTATAATTACCTGCAATCAGGAAACAAAAGAAGAAGAAGAAGAAGAAGAAAAGAAAAGAAGGAAACACACAGAAATAGAACATTACAAACTAGGAAAAAACCATTAAGGAAATAAGAAAGAAATCAAACCAAAGTTCAGATGAGTAATTAAAAAAAACACTACAAACGTAATAATGATAATGATAATGATGATGATAATACTAACAACGACAACAACCTACAAATTTACAATGGTGCTATCAAAGTAAACAATGGAAAGATAGTTTCTTCACAGTCACTTTGGTGATGCCCAAGTCAATGTCTTTTAATCATTACCATACCATTGAGAGAAACAGGGAAATAAATCAATAACAAATATCTTTTATCAGTTGATGAACTGGAAAAAAAAAAAAAAAAAAAAAACTACTACTAACAGGGAAACCATATGCACTCAATTAATATTTAATAGATAGATGGTTCCAAGTAACCATAAGCGCTAAAAGAAGTCATCCAAATCCAAGAGGCAAGTAGTTTCTATCATTGTGTGAGTTCAGCCATCATATAAAACCAAAATAATGGGATTGTAAGCTTCATTTGTCTAATAAGAAAAGGTGACACACCAGAGGAATTGTTGTGCTAATCAGAGGGTGTAAAGTTCCAAAAGTGTATGCGAGAAAGCTAGCAGTTTTGAGGATACCATAGGAAGGAAAACTGCATCTTCTAGAAGCGGCCTTCAAAATCTTCGTCACTTTGGAAGTGTCCTTCATAAAATGGACACTCTTAATACGAGCAAATGGTTAAGCATGAGCCTCTGTACCCTTGGGAACTAAATCATCCTTTGAAGAGATTTGATATAAAGAAGAGAAGCATCTGATCCGCAAGCATCATTTAGGCAATTGATGAGGTTTTGAGATATTTTATTGCATTCCTTTATTCCAATTTCCTAGTTCAAGAATGATGGAAACAATGTTTAGCCTAAACAAAGTGACAATCGCGGTTAGAGGTGTACACGAACCGAGCTAGCCTGGTTAGCTCGCTCGACTCAACTCGAAAAAGCTCGATTCGACTCGGTTCGAAGTTGAGTTCAAGCCGAGTCAAGCTGATTTTTTGAGCTCGAAAATGAGTTCGAGCTAGCCCCAGTTCAACTCGACTCGGATCAAACCCAACTCGAATCGAACTCGGATCGAACTAGTTCGATGACTCAGTTACTTTGATATTGATGTTGCTCACCAAGTGTTTGATGAAATGACTCAAAGAAGTGTGGCTAGTGGCAAGGAAGGTATGTATATGAAACCAACACCCTTTTTTTCTTGACTTTTATGTTGCTTAGAAGGTGTTTGATAAAATACCTGTAAAACCATTGTTGCTATCTCAAATACAGTGAGATTTTAAAGGTGCAGTCCAAGTGTTTGTGAAAATGCTGCAATGGTGAACTCGGCTCGAACTCAGCTTGAACTAGCTCGAGCTGCTGACCGAATTGAGCCGAGTCGGCCAGTCAGGCTCAAGGACCGAGCCGAGCTGAGTTCGAGCTAAGTTCAGCTAGTGGCCCAGCTCGACTCGGTTCGACTCGATGTACACCCCTAATCACGGTAACCCTTGCTAGCTAGGGGAGTCAGCCATGTCACTAGCCTCAAGTAATATATGAGAAAATGAACCACTAGATCAAGATGTGAGGTCACAAATCTCATAAGTAATGAATGATAGTGGCCTCAACGGTATCAGGTTAATGTCAATCCATTGGCCAAGGACAGAACAATCTGCAAGTTTATGTCAACTGTAAGTTTCTCTATGAAATCTATGTTTCAGATCCTTACCTCACAAGATGGAAACTTCCACCATGCACCTAAGTTTTGAAGGCCTTGTCCCACCTAGAGTGCTAGCCTTTGCATTGATAGAAACAACTGACAAAATCACAACAGTGGATAATCTAATGAAGCGTTAGATGGCTATCCCAAACATGGGTGCCTTGTGCCATCATAAGGAAGAAAGTGTGGATCATCTTTTTCTTCATTCCAAGGCAGCTGATAATGCTAGGGGGATTTTGGCTATTTGAGGTCTCTCAGGCCCTTAATAGTTCCTTCCCTGCGCTAATCATCGGATGGGATTGGGTCATGGGGGTCCATTAAAATCCAAAACAAGTACTACGTGGAAAAGGTATATCGTGGGATTTGTGGAAGGAAACAAATCAAAGCATCATCTAGGAAAAATTAGGTCTGTCAACCGGCTCAGATCTGGGGTCAGGCAGCCCCCCCCCCTTTTCTGGCCCGAACCATTGACAGCTCTAGGGCAAAGTCATTTTGGTAGAGCCAATTAAGAGAAGCATAGATCATATGGTTAATGATTAGGCACTCCAGAGACCTGATTTCAGAAGATATTCTCAGTCAAGTCTTTCATGTTCAAAGAAGTGATTCACAATGGGCATTTGTCAGCTAGGCAGGAGGTTCTCTCTCCTGATTATGAAAAACTTTGCATCTATTGCTTTTTACTTCGCCCGTGTTGTAGTCTTTGTTTTTTGTCATTGGTCAGGCCATTAGCCTTGTATTGAGGGAGTGACAAGAGGGTCAATTGATAGCACTTCACACCTATTTCTATTTGGTTGCTTCGTTTTCAATAAAGCTTATGACCTTCCAAAAAATATTGTGTCCACAATGATGGTCCTTGCAATTCTATATATCATGAAAATGCCAACACAAAATTTCAAACCTTTCTTCAAAGTCTAAGATTCCATGTCATTTGAATTGACCAAACCATCACCAGTCACCACCCCTGTGGACTACCAAAAACCAATTTGCTCTCCCCTTTATCATCACTTATAAACTATGACACTGGAAGCCTTCAAATAACTAGAGCACCCGAGCACGATACTAGGATACATGCGAAAGGGTAAGGATAAGGGATCGATGCTTAATAATCCAGAAGTACATGGATTTGAACTTTAAGAGCTATCAATGCTTCATTATCCATCTTCCATCTAAGAGACAATTCACATTAGATTTTGAATTAGAGACATTGACAACGATGAACAGAAGTTGACTATAATCCTCAGCCATCCAAACTAACAAGGCGGGCTCACTTCCTACTACCCACTTCAAATAGTCGTTTAGGCCATAGAACATGTCTATCATGCTCTTAGATGTTCTAGGCCACACGTGCACTAAACGGATATATCCAAAGAACTTATAGCCTAACCTGATGGCCTGAGTAATCTTTGAGAATTCTATCACAATACGAATACATCATTGCAATTGTTGATCTTCAACGACAAATTTCTAGTAAGTGAGAGTCACCATCTCGCATTGAATACATCCCAACACTTTGTACACAACACATGTCACTCCAACTAATTGAATGGTCCCGTGAAGTGATTGGATCGCCCCAAATTTGCAAGAAGTCTGGTAAACCTTATATTTCAAGAAAGGAGAAGCCGTAATAAGGTAGTGAGCTCAGCTATGGATGGTTCCTAGAGCCCAGGTAAAACAGGGCAGTTAATGTATAATCAGCAACTGATTGCAGAACTTCTGCCAATCTACTACTTAAAAGCTAGACCGAGTTTCCACTACCATTACTTACACTATAGCAAATAGAAAGGCAAGGTACCACAATGTGGGGCAGTGTAAAATCTTTCCCGCCAAAATGCCACTTGGGTAGTGGGCTGAGCCGCTGAGATCACCCAGCACCAGAAAAATGAAGCCAGTCCGCTGATTAGATAGGCCAGACCGTTGGTAGACAGCCAACGGTCTCACTTCACATACAGGTGTGGCCCATCTAATAAGCGGATCCACCTGATTTCCGACAAAGATGATTTTCGCCGTGGGACCTATCATTTCTACGGTATTGATTTAGCAACACGAGTGGCATCTTGGCGGGAAAGATGGTACGGTGCTACAAGTTGGGGTACCTTGCCTGTAGATGATTGTTCTCTATGTCAAATGGAAAATAAAGAGGGAGAGCTTATTGCGCACCTTGAGTACGATAGGTAGCGGAAATGAGAGAGAGAGAGAGAGAGAGAGAGAGAGAGAGAGAGAGATTGGCGCTTTGATTTCTGTTGCGGGAGGAGGGACGCGGGAGAAAAGCTTGCACGTAGGAGAAGAGAGGCAGATGAGGATAAAACCCTTGCACGTGGGAGAAGAGAGGAGGTCTAGGGACTCGGCGGGAGCGACTTGCTGGGGAGAGCGGATTAGGTGAAACCCCGGCTCACCCAAGACGGTGCGGCCCTTACCGTGGGTTTAGGTGGGCCCACCTTGATTCATGTATTATGTATCCACGCCATCCATCCGTTTTTCCATGTAACTTTAGATTATTATAACAAAAATGAAGCATATCCAATTATAAGGTGGAGCATACCATAAGAAAAAGTGGTTATTTATCATTAATGAGACACAAATTTCGTATCAAGCTCTTATTTGCTTTTAGGAAGCGGATTGCGTACTGACTAACTCAGGCTAAGCGTACTGGGTAAACTCTGTGGGCCCCACCGTCATTTATGCATTTTATCCACTCTGCTCGTCCATTTTACTAGTTAATTTTAGGTGGTTAACCCAAAAACTAAGCACATACAAAGATCAACTGTACCACACCACTGGAAACAACGTGAGTTTGACGGTTGAAAAATTCATAGGAGCTACAGAAGTTTTAGATCAGGCTGATGTTTGTTTTTTCACTTAATTAATGTCTTTTTTTACCTTACTAACAAGTTGGATGACAAAAACATATCATTGGAGACCTTGGAAAGGTTTCAAAGGTGAAAATCAATACTTCTGCTGTTTTCTATAGTATGTGTCATTTAATCCTTGGATATAGTTTAATTTTGGGCTCAACAACTTAAATGATCTGGAAAAACCGATGGACAGCGTGTATAAACCACAATACAAATATGGGGTGCAAGAAACAGTGATGAATGACTATTAAAAACTTTTTGTGAGTACAAAACTTCTGGATCAAGCTGATGCGTTTTCCTTTACACATGTATGCGTGAACTTGTAAATAGCAGGTAAACATTACAATAGGCTTTAAGAAGTTTTTAACGGTGAGCGTTAAATCATTCTTGATAATTATACAAAATGTATGGACAGCATGAATTAGCACATGCATGATGGCGGGTTCCTACAGAGCACCGCTGACATGTCAGTATGCAATCCTAAAAAGAGAAAATGGCCACTGGCCCATATTCCATGTCCACTTCTAGCTGATGCGGATTGCCTGCCACCCCGAGCTGTGGGGTTCACTGCGATGTCTGTGTTATATCCACTCCTTTGATCCGTTTGGCCTACTCATTTTAGGGCATGAGCCCAAACATGAGGCAGAAC
This sequence comes from Magnolia kwangsiensis, assembly GCA_037074715.1. Lineage (NCBI taxonomy): Eukaryota > Viridiplantae > Streptophyta > Magnoliopsida > Magnoliales > Magnoliaceae > Magnolia > Magnolia kwangsiensis. The sequence goes on from CM073581.1 coordinate 109,564,747, forward strand.
CCAAGTCTCAAGTCAACCACACCACTAGAAACAGTGGGGATTGGCCACCCACAACTACTAGTTTCTCAGGAGTCCCAGAAAGTCTTGTATTTTTATTTTGCAGGTTGGGCTCACCTCCCGGGTTAGATGGCAAAAAAACATCAAGGGAGGCCCAGGAAGGTTTCAACGGTGGGCCTAATTCTCCAACTGAAACATGGCCCATTGGAGATCTGGATACGCCTCATGTTTATGTCATGCTCTAAAATGAGGAGCTGGCTAAACGTACGAATGGCCCAGAATAACACACACATTACAGAGGGCCCCACGGAGCTTAGGTTCTACAAAGCGAGTGGCCCAGCCTATCTTTTTTTAATAGGGCATGCTCACAAGATTCCCTGCCTGATTGATTGATGAATGGAAATATCATAATAATTTGACCATCCAATTCTGCCTGATTGATTGATGAATGGAAATATCATAATAATTTGACGATCCAATTCTATGTTTGGGATCAAATTCCCAAATTCTTGCCTTAGGAAAAACATTGTATTAAGTGAAAACTGCATTTTGTGGACCATAAGATTGTAACCATTAGACTGTATTCCGGCCACTTGTATGCATATGCAATTCAATTGATATATGTAAAGGGATGTAAAGGGCGTATATAAATGGATAGCATAGAAAAAAACATATGCATCAACATGGGGCCAACAAATGTAGTAGATTTAGAAATCCACCCTAAATCATACTGTATCTTTTATTGGGACTAAAATGATATAATAACTGAATTAATCCAATCTTTTCCATCTTTCCCAAGCTGCAATCCTAAGAAACAGGCCTAAAGCCCATTCTAGCCTGAGGCCAGCCCAAAAGTCCAGCCAGCCAGCCAGCCCAACTCATGGACTAAAATCACATGATAGATGGACAGTGCTAAAGTTTTTTTTTTTCCTACAATAAACATGGATTGAACCATTTCTAGATTAGATAGATTCATAAGACCAAAGTGATTTTCTGGATGGATAGTGAAACAGTGGTTCATGTGATGGAGAGATCGTCTCCTAACAAGACCTAATTTGATGTAATAAATATTTGGTGACGTGGGCAATAAAAATGGCCCATGTCATGGCTAGTTCGAATTAATAACAGGGCATTTTTCTAATATAATCAATATGGACACTCAATTTTCATTGCCATTCATTGGTTAGTTAGGATGAACAACCAAAGATAGCCTTTTGTGATGATCTAATATAATAATAAATAGAGCATCCACCTTTCTATGCTAGATTTACATGATCAATGTCTTGCTTTTTTAAGAAATGGGCAATCAAAAGTAGGGATGCATGATGGACAACTCGTATCCCTAACTAACATCTTTCCATATAAAAAATGGGAAGCATGATGGCTACCATATTGGTAATGATTGAATGGCATGGGTTGTCTAATCTCAAGTGATCTCAAGGGCTTATTTGGAATGTGGGTTAAATGGTATGAAATTAGATTAGGTGGAATTAGTATCATTATTGAACAATGATTATATGTATAGAAATAACATTGTATTTTGTCCCTTCGATCCCATGTTTGGGATGAAATGCATTTGGTGGACCATGGAATATTGTAAATAATGGACTAGATTTCACAGCTGATGCCTATCACCTATATGAATAGGTAACTCGATTGTCACATGTACAGGATGCGTATAAATGGACAATGTAGATAAAAACATATGCATCCACATGAGGCCCATAAATGTAGTAAGTTTTCAAGAATCACCGTAACTTTTATTAGACGTGATGATATGATATCTAGATTAATCCAATACGATATCTAGATTAATCCAATACTTCTTGTCATTTTTAAATACTTGATGGAATTTTCACAGGACCAAATGCTATTCCATACCACTTAATCCCAAGTTCCAAAAAAGCCTAATGGAATTAAATGAAGCTAACTATTCATTCAATGGTACCACATAGGTTGATCATAACCTTATTAATGAAGCTAATTTGCTTTAAGCTTTTGTTTTGTTTTTTTTTTAATGAGCTATATATAGATAGTATGGTTAGATTCATAAGAGCAAAGTGCTACTTTGGAATTATAAGTAAGACAAAATGAGATCTATCATATAGAAGTTGGGATACTCTGCTTGTCATAAAGAGAAATTTGTAACAATGAATTATTTAATCTTTGGTTTGGGATGTTTCTTTCTTGCATTTGGTGGACCATAAAATTGTAATTAATGGACTATATTTCATAACTAATGACAGTCACTTATATGCACATGCAACTCGATTGTCACATGTATAAGATGCATATAGATGAACAGTGTGGATAAAAACACATGCATTAAAATGAGGCCCACGAATGTAGTGGATTTCCATAAATCACTATATCTCTTGTCAACACATGATGATATAATATTTAGATTGATTCAATTCATCCCGTTGTTTCTAAACACCAAATGGAATTTACATGACTAAATGCAATTCCACATCACCTAATCCTAGGTTCCAAAAAAAAAACACAATAAAAGAATTATAAAATGATTTACTTCAACTTCATAAGTTATCATGTACTAAGTTTGTTGATGTGGGGACCACGGTTAGTGTATCATAGCCATTGATTTAATGCTCCTATCATGGATTGACCATGCAAGCAAAATTTTTTCCTTTCATCGTTGCCATGCAAATACATAGTTAAGAAGAAATGTATCAAGAATCAAAGATTCAAACGATGGAATCTTCAGATTTAGGATATTTGGAGGGGACGGTCATTCGTGATGGGTACCTCATATTAATGGCCTGTATAAAACAACCATGACCTCACATGTGTGAATTCAGTGCACAACAAGGAAGCCCCTTATCCATCCCAAACAGGTGAGGCCCTTCATGAACTTCTAAATTAATCATTTGACTAAATATGTACCACCTAACCTACTTGTTATACATGTTTCATTTAAGTGTCCATTAATTCTTTTTAAAAAAAAAAAACACGCGCACACACCCCCACACACTCACGCCATAGTGGAATTTCGCCACCTATGGGTGCTCGAACCTTTGACCGGATGTTGAGACTCCTAAGAGTGTACCACCGGAGCAAGAGCAAGTGCAAGTGCAAGTGTCCATTAATTCATTTTTGCTTGCATTCACGAGAAGTTAAGGCCACACGCCCTACCAAATACATGATGAACGGTCTAAATTAAAAATATTGTCTCATTGTAAAGCTGAGAACAACCTTTCAAGTTGGGAGGCTTGATAGAAAAGATATTGAATTGTTGGGAGCAAGTTGCCTTCAATTTCAAGAACTATAATATGTTTGCTTGCAACAAGTTGTTTGAATTGTAAGGTGCAAGTTGCTCACCTAATATTGCATGGATTAGATCACACACGTGCCATTTTCACATGTGTATAGTGTGTAAATGGTAAACGGATTGTCTTTTCATGTATTTGGCTCTAGAAAACTTATTTTCTTGCAGGGTCTCCGATCCTTTCAAATAACATATCAGATGGCATATCATCAGTTGGGATAGTTCATTCCATGGTGTCATAGGGAGCAAGCTATGGTGCAAGAATCACACTGATGGGTTGACAAATCATTTACCATATGGTTGGAATGATCAACCAAAGTATTACTTTGAAATCATAAGTAATACAAAGTGGAATCTATAAGTGAATATTTCAAGATGATGATTGAACTTATTTTATTTATTGGCTTTATCCCGTCAATTTCAACTATTCATTTTTCATGCTATTGATAAGATGTTTAAGATCACTTCGATGATGTGATTTTTACACCTGGCTTACTCCTATTTGTGCGAATAGATAAATGGTTCACTCTTATTAGGAAAAGGCCAAAGCTTTTAATTTATAAGTGGGAGTCCTCATCCAGTAGTATCAATGTAACTCCTCATCTTTGTCCCAAAACTTTTAATTTACACGTGAGATGTCCAATCATTAATATAACTATTCATTCAACGGTATCACATGGGATGATCATAACCTTGTGAATGAAGTTAATTTGCTTTAAGAATTTTTATTTTTTTTTTCAATGAGTTAGAGATAGCATGATTAGAAATTTAGAATCATAAGAGCAAGGTGATACTTTGGATTCATAAGACAAAATGATATCTATTATATAGAAGTTGGGATACTCTACTTGCTATAAATAAAAATTTTCTATTTGTAGCAATGTGATTAAGACATATCATGACAACCTAAATTTAATGCAGCGGTCTTGATAACATCAAAATCACAATGTGGGAAAATAGAAAATCTCTATTTGTAGCAAGCAAAGGATCTAGATTCATTATTCATTTCCGTGCCATTGATTGGATGCTTAGGGTTATTCGATTAACATGATTTTTGTATCATGGCTTGTATATAATTGTATAAAAGAATGGACGGTCCAGATTGACGATTGTGCATCCCACATGTAAATAAAAAGATCCGGGGAGCAACACCAGTTAGATACATATAATGGCACCAGTTAGATACATTTAATGGTACTGTATAAATCTAATTCCCCAACCCTGACCCGACCCGCTAGCCATCTTGCCAAGGCTGGTCTGGTTCAAGTACCGTCGGGTCACTGAATCTGAGTTTTGGTTTGGATTAGGAAAAATGAGAGCATTTAAATCACTGGGAACACCAAATGTATGGATCAGATCACGCACACCTTGCTATTTCGATATGTGTATGGTGTGTAAATGGGATCTTCCATCATCGGGCCAGGCAGTGCTCTTATTTGCATCAGTTCACTTGGAAATGTACTCTGGACTTAATCAACGTTCATAGAATCTAAGTGGGTTACTGCCATTGTCATCTCTAAGCAAATAAACATTATATCAGGCCAGGAAAATTTTAATAATGACATTAAATCAATGGTGTTTTCCTCTGGTGCGGTTCACCTGACAGTTGGATCTTCATCATTTTATGAATGGATGACATGAATAAAGCAGATACATCATGGTGTAACCCACGGAGCTTTGACATCAGCTAGATGGCTGGTGTGAGGTCCAGATAAGGACCGTAATGTCAGAAATCCAGGCCATTCATCAGGCACCTAGAGAGTCTTCAAGTGAACCATACGTGCACCTCGAATTCAGACCATTGGACGTTTTCTTTCTGCCCGTCTCTTTTTCTCTTCATAATTGGCTGGTGACCCCAGCGTGGTGTTCGGTGCTATGGGGCCTATTGTGATGTATATGTTTTATTCATGCCATCTCCTCATGTATAGTCAGATCATTTTAGTACACGAGCAAAAATAAATAAAAATTCAACACTCAAGTGGACCGCACCACAAAAAAGAGTAGTGCTTAAACACTTACTATTAAAAACTTATTGGGCCACTAGATTTTGAATCAAGTTGGTATTTGTCTTTTTTCCCTTCCTATGAGATTGCCAGACTTTATCAATAAGTTTGATAGCTAATAAGCATTGAGGCAGGCTTTAAGAAAGTTTCAAAGTCGGGTGTCATTATCGCCATTGTTTCTTGTGGCATGGTCTGCTTGAACTTTGAAACTGATTCATTTTTCATTCTATGCCTTAAATATAAGATGGGAAAACAATTGGACTGCGTGGATATAAAGCACATGCACCAGTGGTCCCACCGTATCCAACACCACCTAATTAGGTGGTGTTGCATCAGCACCCATTCCATGTCCTTTCTTTTTTCGTGCCATTTTGGGAAGGGAATTGGCTGGTGTGGACGTGTCAAGACGAGCGTTAATGCTCATGCGAACTGTTAAAAACGATCAAAGCTAAATAAGCCCTAAAATGATGTATTTACTATATCCAAATTTTTCATTCATTTGGCTCTTCATTTATTTAGCAAGATCATTTTAGAACATGAGTCCAAAAATAAGTCATGTAATAATCTCAAGTGGACCACACCACAAATAACATAGGGATAATGATTCCTACCATTAAAATATTCACAGGGCCCTTCATTATATTTATTTTCCATCCAATCTATTCATAAGGCCATACATACCAGGATAAAGAGGAAAATCAAATATAATATTGATCCAGAACTTCCGTGACACCAAACAAAAGGGTTTCACTGGTAGATGTTCACTTGCCCTCTGCTTTTTTCGGTGTGGTCACTTGATCTTTCGATCAGTCTTATTTTTTGATTCAATCCTTATGTCTAGCTCACTAAATGGAGAGATGGTTTGGATATAACACATACCTCGTAATGGGACCCAAAAAACTTGGTGACATCAACACACTAGCCGGGTCGGTGGTCACTGGTACACCAGCCAATCTGCTTCCGCCATTTTGACCTGCCCGCCAACACTATTTTGGTCCACGAATGTCCACGGTATATTCCCTACCTAGATTAAAGGACCGGATCTCTGACACACGATTCCCACCCCTTCATATAAGGGAGGGACCCTCATTGATCACGATCCGTAGAATAAAAGGCCCATTGATGGAGAAGGTTGGGATTTTTAATGCAACATAAAGATGCGGTGAAATCATGGATGAAACCAGTTGGGGCCTTAAATTGCGTGCCAGGAAGATGCATTTAATCTCAACCGTAAATTATTATTTTTTTTCCAAATAATTATGTATTGGCTGTATCTATACAGCCATCACTTTTCCAGCCAACGTATTATACTTGAACGGTGATGATCACCTATGAAGAAAATCATGACCATCTTAGTCATGATTGGGTGCGCTATACCAGCACACTCGAGTCATTCCACGGATGTGCATGTAAAGCTTGGACTGCAATTCGAACGGTTTGGATTTAACGTGCTGTTGTCATAGAGAGTATCGGAGCCACTCATATAAAAAATCCATGTAATGAAAACCATGGTACTGTCAGGGCGATTACTTTTCAAAGAAAAATCAGGCCGGTCCACTCATCGCGTGGACTTCACCTGTATATGGGCTTTTGATTTTATTGGTGTCCATGGTTGAATTGGTATGGGTCTCATTAATGGGTTGGAAAGACCTTGCTGAGTGATGAGTTGCTGAAGTATTAAATACAACGTTCCAAAAAATAGATAAAAGTAAATTGTTTCTTTCTTAAAGTAAAGCTTTTATAGAACTTGTTTTCGAAATAATCTTTTGAAAAATTGTTACATGGTACTCTAGTTTGTAAATATGCACAAGATTGGCCCAAGGAAAAAATGGGCTGAAAAAATCATTAACCATGTAGGTGTGAATCTAGTCCTAGTAGGCTTGGCTTGGGTAGGTTCCCTCTTCAGGTCTTTCTTTAAGAAATATGTGTTTTATCAGGTTCAACAGTTTCTTATATTTGTGTTGGGATGGAGATTTGTTTTTCTCTTTCTAAATAAATGTGTGGGCTCTTAAGAATTTCAAGATAACAAAATTTCTTTGCCTTCATCTTCCCTCTTTGAAATATTTGTTTTCATTTTCTATCGAACGGCATGTGAAGGAAGTTTGGTAGCACTATTAGGCTTGGGTTTTAGATATGACATTGAAACTAGACTAAGGTGATTGTATCCTGCAGGTAACATTGGGAGTGATTTCGTACACATCTTGTTCTACATAAAAGTGTTGGTTCCCAATATAGTTGCATGTGTTGTATATGTTGAGTGTGCACAACAAATATTGGTTTAACTTGATCTGGACACTTTGTGACCTTATTCACCAAATAAACCGAAAAAATTGAGTTCAGGAGAACTAGGTCACCTATTCAACAACTGATTGCAAAAAGTTAAGCAATTTGTGAAGCAAAATGTTCATTCTTCTAATGAGTTTATTTTATCATGAGTCTAGGCTTTTAATAAAATATATGATATGTTACTGTAACGTCTCGAAAAAATTCGTACAAAGATCTAAGTACCACATCAGGCAGAAATCACTAAGAATAAAATCCTTTATAAATTAGACAAGAATTAATTAAGTGTTAAACTAGATTATCTGTGAAATTAGCTCTAACCGCTTTAAATACGAACTGCAAGACCCAAAACTAGCAGAATTGTTAACGCTACGTTACCTATAAACCTATGATCCATCTCAAAACACAGTTATTCTCGGGAGCATCATGAAACTCCATATTGGACCTGAACCACGCGTCGAAAGTCCGATTATCCCAAAATTATACGGTTATGATGTCTTACTGGACTTGACAACCATCTCGAAAATCAAGTTCTAAAGGTATCTAGAAACACACAACTTGAGCCCAGAGCGAAGTGTGTGAGAAACGCAAATATCTTTAGAGAAGTGAACTGAAACATAAGTGAATTGAGTCGTTCGCTTACAGGCCAAATCTAAGGATTCACACCGTCAGAATTTGACACAATTACACCCTCAGATCAGGAAAAATTTTCAACACATGTCAGTGCACTTGTAGCCTCGATCGAGTACCTGTGACTGTTGAATTGAAACTAGTCCCCCGCGGCTGATTCACTGATCCAATCAGACCAAGATCGTAACCTGGGGTAGATCCATCTTCGGGGGGCTTACTCTCGACCGTATGTAGAAAGAGAGCCTCCAGATCAACTCCATTAGTTCTGGGCCTATATAAGACCCTTAAACCCTCCCTCTCCTGTTTCATACGAATTTGCAAAATCCTAAGAGAGAGGAGAGAGAAAATAGTAGAAGAAGGTACGGAAGAGAGAGAGATAAAGAGAGTTGGCGATTGTTCCTGGGATTCGATCCCACCACTCCACGTGCTTAACCACCGCTTCTTTATCGTCATACCGGCGATTCCGATCCTGTTCTTAGGTAAGAAATCCTAACCCTAACCTGATTTAGAGATTCAAATAGAGTAAATGGTGAAATAACTAACTTATTTCATACTATAGGTTGCCGTTGTGCCGTAGACGAAGAGTTAGTGTTCGAACTGAGTTCGTTACGAGTCTACCAGCGAAAGGCGTGGACTATAAACGTTTAGGTTATGATTTTTAAGGATTTCAATGTCAGTAATGATTTATGACTAACTTGATTGTTGTCACATATGCTTAGATATGATCTGTATATTACACATATATGTAAACTATGTTGATTTTAATGTATTACAAGTGTTTATTGAAATGTTTGAATGAATATGGAATTATGATTTGTGCTTGCCATGATTATTGATTACAAATACATGATTGTTGTATGCGTGGAAACTCATTTATGAAAGGATTTGCTAATATATGTGTTTTAACTAATTTATTACATGTATGAAATATATGTAGTGTAAGTATTTGATAAAATGTCTGAATGAGAAAATGCTTGATGTAATGTATGTAATAAGGGTGTTAAGATAAGATTCTCGATTCCCCTATCTATAGTTACAATTTCTTTCATGTAACCTATCTACTACTATGTGATTTACGGATGAAATGCCTATGTATGATAACGTGTGTATTATGTGTTTATTGAACTACTCAAATGAGATTTATATTTAGATTTGGTTGTCACATGCAGTCTTAGATTACCACATGTGAATGCTATTGGTTAGAGTGTGATTGAGACTATGACATAGTCTAGGCAATCAGTAATGGTTCCCGATTAAGGGCGGAACTACTTTCGCCACATCAGATGCGTCCGGGGAATCTGAGTCATACGATGATTGCCGACAGTCGTTAGGCCACGCAGAGCGCTTACACGCTCTATGTCGACCAAGTCAGTATATGCTCGTATAGCATTCCAAAAAACAGCTAAAAGCAAATTGTTTCTTTCTTAGAGGAAAGCTTTTATAGAACTTGTTTTTAAAATAATCTTTTGAAAATTTGTTACATGGTTCTCTAGTTTATAAATATGCACAAAATTGGCCCAAGGAAAAAATGGACCGGGAAAATCATTAACCATGTAGGTGTGAATCTAGCCCTAGTAGGCTTGGGTAGGTTCCCTCTTCAGGTCTTTCTTTAAGAAATATATATTTTATAAGGTTCATCAGTTTCTTATATTTGTGTTAGGGTGGGGATTTATTTTTCTCTTTCTAAATAAATGTGTGAGCTCTAAAGAATTTCATGATAACAAAATTTCTTTGCCTTCATCTTCCCTTTTCAAAATATTTGTTTTCATTTTCTATTAGACGACATGTGAAGTATGATAGTACTATTAGGCTTGGGTTTTAGATATAACATTGAAATTAGGCTCCAGGCGATTGTATCTTGCAAGTAATGTTGGAAGTGATTTTGTACACCTTGTTCATGCAAGAAAGTGTTGGTTCCCAATTCAGTTGCATGTGTTGTATATGTTGAGTGTGCACAAAAAATATTCGTTTAACTTGAACTGAACACTTTGTGAACTTATTCACCAAATAAACCAAAAAATTTGTGTTCGGGAGGACTAGGTAATCCATTCAACAACCGGTTGCAAAAAGTTAAGTAATTTGTGAAGCAAAATGTTCATTCTTCTAATGAGTTTATTTTGCCATGAGTAAAGACTTTTAATAAAATATATAATATGTTACTTAGTTGAGTAATAATTTAATATTAATTTTTAAAAAAATTGGTCTCATCTGATAAAAATATATGTCATTATACTTAACTTTTAAATGTAAAACAATAAAAAGAAAATATATCTAATAACTGTCTCATCCAAAAGCAAATAGTCATCAGGTATGATCATTTGATTCATCTCTTTGTTGACTTCAGAGGCAAGATGATTGTTGCCGGATTATTGAATGACCGTTTAACCACTAGTCTTGTTAAGCAAGACATTCGTAAATAATGGGTAGTTATTCAACAATTCTGTGAGAAAGTTGGTAGAATATGAATGATTAAGAATTTCATCGTCTAATTAGAACCCTTGAGTGAAATGATTGCCATGTAACAAGTGACTGTTCATTGTCTAGCTGGTAGTTAAACTTTATAGATATAAGAATTGACAAAAAAATTTAAACTTGTAAGCAAGAAAGTCTTATTGGCAATCTATTCATCCACCACGAAGTTTTTTCCAATGAACGAAAATATGCTATTTGACTCATTTTGAAAAGTAAAAAAATAATAATATTAAATTTGAAATACCAATGAATAAAAGTAAAAATAATAAAATAAATGACAATATTAAGGTAAAACAAGGCTTTGATCTATATTGTATTAGCAAAGGCCTAGGGCTCTTTGTTCTCTATCAAATCTATAAAAGTCATAAAGCAATAAGAGAGTTGTATTTGGATTCGACCTCAACGATCTTTGCTGAATTAATCAACCAATATAAAGTGATGATTGATGATGTTTCTCTCCTAAATAATGATTTTATTATTTTCTTACTAAACTGGCTAAATCGCCAAAGAAGCATGATCAATTGAATTTCAATTTTCAAGTGATTCATAAACTCTTGGATAAATTTTTAGCTGCTAATTATAATTTGTCAGAGTTTATAAGAAAATCAGTACCATGCATCGCCTTTTTAGGCCATTACATTAATTGTGGTCAATAACATCTCGTGTGTATGTGTTGATGATAACATACTTTTGTCTTCCGAATGTATAGCACATGTCATTCGAAGAGAGCTTGTCTTCTCTTTGCAATTTCATTCCAATGATTATATTGGCTGTTATAAGGATATCATGATGATCTTCTTATGACGGTGCTATCACGATTTCCTAGACATTAACCCCGATGGACTCTGGTTGGACACAGATAGTCGTTTAAATAGGTGTACCATTACATATCTCTTTCATTTATTTTTTAATTTTTTAATGTTTTCTATACTATTGTTTTTAACATAAGTTATGATACTTCCCACTTTAATTAGCAAACAACACTCATTTTTTAGTAACTCTTATTAAACACATTTCTTCAATAAAATTCATTTTATTAAAAAAATAAAGAAATAAAAATGATCAGCCACCCCTCACTATTAAAATTCAGCAAAAGGTTATTTATTTATTTATATATAACATGAATAGATTAATATATATGAGAATTACAAAAAAAAAAAAAAAAACAGAAAGATCCAAGAGAGGCAAAGAATACTATTTGAGTACTAAATTGTATTAATTCAAAATAAATGAACTAAATTATGAAATCCACCGTTGCTAAGTTATTAAAGTCAGATTGGTTGAACAATCCTAACTCCCGAATGGACACTTGTTTTAACCGTCCAATCAATGTCAGCAATCTAGTAGTTTGATGACCAAATAGTAGTAAATTTTCATGTATGATCTACAAACCAGATGGTTTAATTTAAAATACTCATAATTGCCTGAGTATCATCTATCATGCTCTAAGTATTAAAGTATTTCCAACCATAGAACCGTTGAGCCCACCCTCTATAAGTCACGGTCACAAAGTCAGATCAGTTGAACTATCATGTGACCTCGTATTCCTAACCACTTGTTGTTCGTTGAAACAGGAAATTGGATACATTTCATTTCTGACCATCCAATAAATGTCCACAGATCCTATAGTCAGATTATCAAATATGATTAATTTTTGTTTCATGATGTATCTAATTCAAGAACCATATTTTGGACAGTTTAATTTGATATACAACCTGTGTATCATCGGTCACTCTTGCTGGAGTATCTAAGTTTCCTCTCGGCTTAAAATGTCCTCATCCATTGATTCGTTAGAGTTGGCAAACTTATCTTGGTGAATGGTGTTATATATTTGATACTCTTGCGGAGTGACATCATTCATACGCATGCACTTAGAAATCCCCGGAAAATTAAATGCTTCGAATTGTGGGACCCACCATAGGTAGGTAATCGTCCCAAAATTGAACGATTGCTACCTCTTATTAATGAACCTTAAATAGGCCAGATTTTTCCAAAATGGATGACAGTTAGGCTTTCACGCCGTTGGATATTTTAGACAGTGTGTCCAACCCAATAATTTTACCAGTTCTATTTTTTGGCCAGATCATCTATGCGGTGGAACCTATTTGATAAACGGTTCGGATGTATTGTACGGACACCAGGATAACGCGTGTGGACAAATGGAGGGTTGTGTTGTGGGGCTAGTAGATCCCCATTTATGACTCTTATCGGTTTCCTGTCGAAATCACCCTTCTCTCCTCCCTCTTTAGTCATCTGAATCGTGATCCCAACCATCTAAACGGTGGGTCCCTTTCTAGATGAGGGAAGTGCTCAAAATTCGCACTAATATTAAAACCGGGCAGGCAGTAACGTGCGATTCGCACGATCCCAACTGCTTGGTGTTATTATCAGTGCTGTGTCACAATCGTGTGTAAGGAGTAGTTGAGGCCATTGGTGGCGGTTGTTGAATGCCAAGATGACGTGGCCCTTCGCCCGCGGACGTGAAGGGAGACCGTGTAACAAAAAGCTGTGGCCCACCGTTATGTCTGTGTCATATCCACCCATGCAGATCGTTTTACACCATTGGACTAAAAATAAGGCAGACCCAAAACTCCAGTGGTAGACACCACAGGAAACGGTGGGTGCACGAACGCCTACGAGTGAAACTTTCTTGGGGCCCATCCACTGTTTCATGCGATGTGACCCACTTGAGATTTTAGATCTTCCTGATGTTGGACTGACTTCCTAATATGAACCGACGGTACTCATGGATGGAGTGGATGTTATACAGACATTCTGGTGGGCCCCACAAAGCTTTCAATTCCACAGGCTCTCTACTACAAAGTGTTGTGGGAAATTGGCGGCCTTGGCCCGCATCTCTAGCCATAAATTATCTAATTAACCACTGAGCAAACGTTAACCGTGGGACTGGATCCAGTGGGTCACATGGGAGGTATCTCGCTTCCTGTCATTGATACACATGTGGCATGCATGGACTGGATCTAGACCGTCCATTTGATAGAATGAATAGCGAATGGGGTATATTAAAAATATTACACTGCTTGATCGATAATAACCTTTTAATGGGTAGCACAAAAGTTCAACGACTTGTAATATAATGCTCACTTTCCATTGGTCTGTTAACACACTTTTGGCTTTGGGCTCAATTCCACCACATAAAAATCAACGCTTAAAAATTACTATATAAAAGGCTTTTAAGGTGTAATTGTTTATTCATATGGACCCATTTTTTAATTGTTCGCGTGGGGTTGCCCAACCACGCACTTGTTTGTAAAAGATAAGAAATGATGTAATGGACCGGGTGCCACTCTACTTTTTTGGTTTTTTTTTTTTAGGCGCACACACATCCTCACGTACCTACGCAGTAGTGAGATTTCACTGCCTATGAATAATCGAACCTTTGACCGGGTGTTGAAACGCCTGAGATTCTACCGACTAAGCAAGAGTAGGTGCCACTGTGCTGATATGGAACCCAATATATATATTTACATATATTCACGTGGGGTGCCGTATCACACGGACCGCTCAGTACGCATGGGTGCTCACGTAAGACAGTTCACTGGCGAGCACTCTTCTCTCTCGCTCACGTAAGACAGTTCACGCATGGAAAAAGTTGCATGCGGTTTGATTTAGCTCACGAGAACTTTCCCTGAGGTTGAGTTGTGTGGATCCTATTATGATGTATATCAAACATTAATACTATGCATTTGATGAGTCCCTTCAAATTATGAAATATCCCAAAAATCAATTGGAACTCGGGAGGTCTTACCATCTAAAATCATGTGAAGACATCCTTAAAATTATAAAAGCACTTGGTGGGACTCACCTAAAATTTGAATATCTCTGAAACTTGGCCTGAAGACTCATCCAAGTAGGACACAAATAATGGATGGTATGAATTTATGAACCACATCTTGAACCGTCCAAAAAATGATTATGAATGTTTTAATGAAAGGATAACTTCTCTCAGCTTTTGTATGGTGTGTCCCACGCAAGTCACGAATTAACTTGATTTCTAAGCCCTAGGCCCATCATGGAATGGTGCATCTGAATGATGGGGTAGATGTTCGACATGCATCACAGTGGGGCTCACACAGCTCAACTTCATGGAAAGCTTCCCTGAGCTCGACCGCATATATACACACACATAAAACGTGAGCAGCTGTGCACACCTCCGTACATGTGTCAAGGACAAAATTTGAACGGCCCGCATGATGCGGCACCCTTGAAATCTTTCGCAGGCCTAACTTTTAGCTTGATACAAAATTCTCGTGGGCCACGATAGTTTCTTCCTAGATTTGTATTTCTTTTTATCACTGTTTACTAGAGCTTCGTATAATGTTGAAAATTGGACATATAAAGTCTCAAGAGGTGATGTGTTATATAGGCGGTTTAAATATTGTCCCCGTGACTTTTTGTGCCTGTGACAAGTGTACAAGGGTGCTCACGTAAGAAAGTGTACACGTAAATAAACGTAAGAAAGTGCGCAAGTAGATAAATAGATAGATATGAAAATGGTAGTCAACTTCGATGGGTAAGTTCCTAATAGGTGGAGCTGTTTGGACCCACCTATGACGTGTGTCCAACATCAACACCGTGCATTCTTATGCGAAAAACCATGTGAAGACGTGCCAAAAACCCCACCGCCATTCTTATGTGAAAAAGGGACGGTAAGTGGATCGTGTGTATCGGATGGAGAGGCACTTCACAGTACACGTGCCAAATCAGCATGCGAGAATCAGATCTGGGCCATTCATTGGGTAGATCCCATTGCTAAAGTGCTCTAAAACTGAAACAAGGTGATTCCACACATCCGTGGGGCACTTCTCATGCACGAACAGTTGGCAGTTCTTTCTTACCATCTATATTTCTAACAGAAGTCTGGTCAGCCTGATGAGTCGACCGCTCTTATATTTTCCTCGTAGACGCTGGTCCCAGCGTGCGCTCCCCAATGAACGTCCCGGATCCCTCACAAGTGTGAGGTGCTGGCATGTCTGCAGCAAATTCCCGCACGTGTCACGTAATCAGAGAAGGTTGATTTCCGAGGGTGTGTGACACGATGCCGGAAGATTCATTTCATAAAGGTGGGCCACATTTAGCTGATACGGAATGCTGGGGATGATCGATGGACCAAAATAGCGCACCATCTTACTGTGGGATATGTTGATGTAAAAATCTAGCCAGCCCTCTATCCATTTCACCCTCCACGTATCGTCCCTAAAATCTGCACCGAGAGGAAAGGCAAAGGTGACCTTGGCTAAGTTGGGGGACACTCCGATGCACAAGTCAGGACAAGAGAATCAGGGTCTAGGTAGAGTAGAAGAGAGTTCGGTTTTACGTACCTGTAGATGTGGCAATGCGTGTTATTTATACTTGCCTATGAGATAGTCTGGATCCAATGATCTCGGCACGATCAGAGGGATTCTGGGATCATGGTTTCTTCCCGCAATCTATTGATTGCGCAGCGTATCTGACGGATCATGCGCATCTGCGAGCGAAGTTGTCGGTCACGTTTGGTTATGACAGTTTCCATGTTTAGCGAGTGGGGCATGCGCCTCTGATCATCGCCTCAGCTCGGCCAGTTCGACCATAGTCTCGGCATCCGAGCTCATGTGGTCGGCTGGGAGTGTATTCTGATCTGATCGGGTGTAACCACCCTCCGAACTGAACCTTTCTCTGAGAATCGCGTGGCGCTGACGCTGAGTCGGCTCAGAATAGTCAGCTCGGATCTTCCCATAACAGAAGCCTCCTACTCTTCGAGCTTGCCTGCGGGCTCAGAGAGTACTTGTATAGGAAATCTCCTGCCTTAAGAATCGCACGTGCTGGTCGCTTTGGTTAACGCGTGGCGACGGTTACGATCCCAGATCTTCTCCCAACCTATAAAAAGCTACCACGCAGGCTGGATGTGGAGTATTTATGATGGCTCCCACTGCTGGGGCGTCTTTTCGCTTATAGAGGCACACTGCCCGATGTCAAAGACGTACCGACGGTTCGTTACGCATCCAATGCGGTATTGCCACGTGTGCTCGGAAGTCGTTTCGTGCCGATTCGGCTGCTGCCATTAAAGTTTGCCATCAATGCGAAAATCCTTCGCTGCTTATATAAGGGCGCCCCAGACTTTCGCGTACCATTTTACATTCTGATTCATAAGAGCACACCGGAGAGGTGATTTTCGACGAGAGGCAATTCCGGCCGACTTCGAAGTTTCCGTCAGTAGGCGATTTTCGGCAATCACCCGGTGAGTCTCGCTGACCTTCGTCCTCCTTTCTGCCATGTTTTTCGATCTGAAAATAGTTCGCAAATACGGAAATGACTCCGAGCCGGGGACTACTGAAAGTGAGAGTGGGTCATCCAAAGGCCCTTTCGAGGCCACTCTACTGTACCCCCGCCTTGAAAGCAAAAAACATTGGCTTCTAAGACCAAACAGCCCAATAAGAAGACAGCCTGAGCCCGCCGAGTCGAGACCACTGCTACCACCGAAATGCCTTCGAGTCTGCGTACCACAGAGGTAGTTCCTGGAGGTTCTGTTATGTCAGAATCTCATATGGAGTAGATTCGCTCGGAGTTCCAGATCCCTGACTCCGTTCAGATAAGGGATCCCGGTCCTTTGGACGCTGCCGGAGCACCTGTCGAGGGGGAGGTGGCTATCTTTCTTTGCGCGTTGCAATGTAGAGTCCTGCTCCCTCTACATCCCTTCATCAGGAAGGTTGCGGCTCATCTCGGACTGGCCCCTGGGCAGTTTACCCCGAATGCCTGGAGGGTGATGATCTCTGCCTACATCATCTGGAGGTAAGTGGGTAACTCCGAGCTGACCCCAGAGGAGCTGCTAAGCTTGTACCTGGTCAAGCATGATAGCAACGATCCATGATACTATTTCGTGACTTGGGAAAGCAAGGGGTCGGGATTAGTGATGCACCTGCCGTCTTCCAATAGGGACTGGAAGAATAAGTGGTTCTGGGCGGAAGGTGACTGGAAGGCACCAATGGCTGAGCTTAGGGCCTCGACGGCTCGTATTCTGATTCACTTCACAAAACCAGGTCGGATTGCATCTGGCATCTGGGTTGTTACCTTAGTTTTCATGTTTCCGTTGAAGTGACATTTTTTTTGTTTTGCAGCTTTCGCAAAGGGGTTACCACTCCTCGACTCTGACTAGAGGAATCAGATTGTAAAGGCCAGAGCGCCGTCGAAGACGCTTCGCTCCTGGGCCAATCTGATAACTGCGGCCAACCTACATTGGTCCGGGCTCTACAAATCCCGGCCTTCACTCACATCCCTCAGTAAGTCGTCTTGATCTCTTCGATGAACTTTCTTTCAGTTATTTGATAGCTGACATGATCTCCCTTTTCGCAGGCATGGCCGAGGCGTCCGGGGCTGGGAAGAGGAAAGCGGCTTCGACCGCGGTGGAGCTGCTAAAGGAAGCCCCCCGAGTGAAGATCACTCGGAAGAAAGCGGCTCCCCTTCGCGTGGGGGAGTCTTCCACTACGCCGACCCAAGCAACTTCAACACTGAAGCCAATCGGCTCGTCCTCCGTGCCACCGACTTCGGCGCGCTCTAGCACTGTCGCGGCTCCCTCGGTAGTCCTGCGCCCGGTGGTACGTCCTCCTTCGAGGGTCGTCCGAGTGACCGAGGTTGACACCCCAGTCGTGCCGAGGTCTATTGCTCGTGCCCCTGCAGTCGTCGTTCCTCCTGCCGCAGTCCCTGTCGCAGCCTCCGAGCTCCCCATCGCTGTTCTCTCATCCCCCAAACAGGAGGGAGCCAATAAAGTGGCTGACAACATGCTTTCCCCCCAAGGTCGGGGGAGAGGTCCGCGCCGAGGGTCAAAACTCGGCCGACAACAGGGTAGGGGCCGAGGGGGCTAAAGCCTCGGCACAAGCTGGCACAAGCGAAGGGAAGTTTGAGCTCGGCTATCACATGGCGTGCTTGGCTCCTTGGGCCGCCAAGCATGCCAAGGAGGAGGATATCGCTCAGAACTTGAACGATTTCGCCTCCGTATGCTACATGGTATATCTCCAAGACGACTTCTCTTTCATGTCGTTATACACTGTAGTTTTTGATATTTGTTTTCTGTTCAGGCCGTCCCGGTGCTGCTCTCTATTCGGCAGAGAGTGCGGGAGCACAAGAAGAGGGAGGCAGAGTTGGAGGGCATATAGGCCGAGGCAGCGGCCTTGAAGGCTGAGCAGACTAGCCTACGCCAACAGCTCACGGGCGAGAGGGCCAGGGTAAGACGACTGCAGGGAGTCGTCATTGACTTGGAGGCCAGGGAGTTGCATCTGCAAGGCAAGGCAGATGACTTTAAGAGGAACGGCGATGCAGCGACCGCTGAGCTGACACGCGCCAGGGTCCACGGGGACTCCTTGGCCATGGAGACCGCTCGGCTCAGTGAAGCTCTGAACCGCGCTAAGGCCAAGGCGACTGAAGAGCTGACACGAGCCATGAATCAGGCTGTGGAAGCTCAGCGGGCTAAGGACGAGGCTTCTCTGGCCACGGCAGTTTCTGCTACTGTAGAGAGTTTCAAGACCTCCAAGGAGAGGGACGCTGAAGCCGCAACGTTCTACAACCGCGGCTTCGATGCTTGTCTCGAGACAGTTTTGGATTTATACCCAGACCTCGATCTTGATTCATTCCTGCCCGACGACTCTGAAGATGCCCCGTCCAAAGTCGTCCATTCGGATCATGCTCCTGACGCCCAAGCACTTCCGACATGAAGACTATCATTTTCTTTTTCTTTTTGGAGACTATCGATATATTTCAAACAATGTATTTTTTGCCCCTCCTAGGAGATTCAATGAAGATCAATTCTTTGATGTTGTCAATTTGGTTTAGTCCCTTGTTTGTTGCTTAATCTGTTTCCGACCCAAGTCTCAGTTGGGTCCGATCTTTTGGAGTGCTCGGTTCGTCGTTTTTCGGGTGAGAGCTTTTCATTATCATATGTCGAGCCAAATACTCCACTGGAGAATCGGATCATGATCAGGCTTTTTTTTCCCCAAAGGGATGCCTTGTCGATCTTAGTAGGATTAGGGTCTGACCCCTTGGGGGTCGGACCATTAGGTCATAGTCGTACTAGCCAAGACAGTTAAGTAAACATCCGAGGTCAAACTGGAATTTTTATTAAGAGCCTTAAAAGCTAGTCGCTTGGAGACACTTTATTATGAGCCTTAAAGGCTAGTTCCTCATGGGTAGTAGATCTTCAGATGTTCAGCATTCCAGGGATGAGGGAGCTGGCGCCCTTCGAGGTCTTCCAAGTGGTACGAGCCCGGTTTGGTAGATCTGACCACACAATATGGTCCCTCTCAATTGGGTCCGAGTGCTCCTGCCCCCGGGTCAGCCGTGTTCTGGAAGACCAAGTCCCCTGGTCGGAAACGCCTGACTTTGACCTTTGAATTGTAGAAGCGTGTTACCTGTTGGTGCCGAGCCGCCGTTCGGAGTTTGGAAACCTCTCTGAGTTCTTCGAGCAAATCTAGATTAGCAGCATCTGCTCGGAGTTCTAATTTTCTTCGAAGCTCCTTAAAAGCGCCGTATGGAGTTCGATTTTCACTGGCACCATTGCCTCTAAGCCATAAGATAACGAAAATGGAGTTTCACCCGTCGAAGTCTGGGCTGTGGTCCTTTAGGCCCAGAGGACGAGGGGGAGCTCTTCGGCCCAGCTTCCCTTTGCTTTTTCGAGCTTTGTCTTGAGGTGATGCTTGATGATTTTATTGACGGCTTCAACCTGCCCGTTTGATTGTGAGTACCGAGGCGATGAATAAGCGTTCACAATGCCAAGTCTTTTGCACATACCGCGGAACTTATCATTATCGAACTGGGGACCGTTGTCAGAGACGATGGTGTGTGGGATTTCGAACTGGCAGATGATATTTTTCTACAAAAAGTTGATCACTTTCTCCTCAGTGATCTTGACAACTGACTCAACCTCGGCCCACTTAGTGAAATAGTTGACCGCAACTATGGCAAACTTGACCTGCCCCTTCCCTGTAGGCAAAGGACCGATGATGTCGATCCCCCATTGGGCGAACGGCCAGGGCCCGCTCATGGGGGTCATTTCTTCTGTCGGTCGCCTCGGCACAGCCGCGAAGCGCTGACACTTGTCGCACCTCCGAACAAAGTCCTTTAAATCCTGCTTAAGAGTGGGCCAGAAATACCCTTGGCGAAGTAGCTTCAGGGCGAGGGCTCGGCCGCCTGAATGGTTTCCGCAAATTCCTTCGTGAATTTCCTAAATCACGTAGTCGGCCTTGTCCGGTCGGAGACATCTAAGGTAAGGATGAAAATGCCCATTCTTGTACAGCACTTCGTCCAACACGACGTACCGAGCTGCCCTGACTCTGAGTCGCCTTGCCTCTAATTTGTCTGCGGGGATTTTGCCGAACGACAAATAATTGAAGATCGGGTCCATCCAACTAGGAATGGAATGGATGGGGTTGACCTTCTCCGACTGACGGATACTTGGATGCTCAATAAACTCGACGAGAATAAAACGTGGAATCTTTCCCTCGAAGGCTGAGGCGAGTCTCGCTAGAGCATCGACCCATGAGTTCTCAGCTCTGTGGATCTGTCGGATGGTACAACTCCAAAATTTCTCGAACAATTTTCTTGCTTCTTCGAGGTAAGCGATCATTCTGGCCTCTTTAGCTTCGTACTCGCAGGAGATATGGTTCACCACCAACTGTGAGTCTCAACGGACCTGTAGGGTCTGAACGCCCAGGCTCGCTGCTAGCTTGAGCCCAGCTAATAACGCTTCGTACTCGACCTCGTTGTTTGAAGCTTTGAATTCGAGTCTGATTGCATATTGGATTGTCGCTGAATCAGGTGCAACTAGGACAACACCGGCTCCTGCTCCATTAATGTTGGAAGACCCATTAACATAAAGGATCCGTCCAGGATCCGACGCTGCCTCCTGGTCGCTCAATAGGACAGGTGGTGTCATCTCAACTTCTTTAATGATCTACTCCTCACTCGGAGCCGTGAACTCGGCGATGAAATCGGCTACCACTTGACCTTTGATTGCCACCCTAGGGTGGAACTGAATGTCGAACTCTCCGAGCTCCACGACCCACTTGGTGATCCGACTTGACACTTCAGGTCTTTGGAGGACCTGTCTCAGAGGAGAGTCCGTTAGCACAACTATGGAGTAGACTTGGAAGTATGGCCGCAGTCTTCTAGCCACTACGACGAGGCAGAGCACCGGTTTTTTCAAGGACTGGTACCTTGTTTCAGCTGGTACCATGGCTTTGCTTACGTAGTACACAAGGTACTGCTTGCTTCCGACCTGTCTGATCAGGGTCGAATTGACAGCTGAAGTCGAGACTGTGAGGTAGAGGAACAAGGGCTCCCCTTCTTTTGGCTTGGACAATAGAGGCGGTGATCCCGAGTACTGTTTCAACTGTTGAAAAGCTTGCTCGCACTCTGGCGTCCACTCCGCCTTCTTATGGCCCTTCAGCTGCTAGAAGAAGGAAAGACATTTATCTGTGGCCCTGGATATGAAGCGTCCGAGGGCGGCAACTCTTCCAGTGAGACATTGTATCTCCTTAAGAGTCTGATGCGAGTTCATGTCGAGGGGGGCCTTGATTTTGTCCAGGTTGGCCTCGATCCCTCGCTGGCTGACTTGAAAGCCAAGGAACTTTCCCGACTCAACTCCGAACGCACACTTGGTAGGGTTAAGCTTCATCTGATACCCTCGGAGGACGTTGAACGTTTCTTTGAGATCTGCAAGGTGATCGGAGGCTTTGATATTTTTTACTAACATGTCGTCCACGTACACCTCCATGGTGCGCCCGATCTGTTTGGCGAACATCTGATTCATCAGCCTTTGGTATGTTGTCCCAGCGTTTTTCAGGCCGAATGGCATGACCCGGTAACAGTAGAGTCCTCTGTCCGTAACAAAGGTCGTCTTCTACCTGTTTGGGGGATACATACAGATCTGGTTGTATCCGGAATAAGCGTTCAAAAACGAGAGTAACTCGTGTTCGGCCGTGCTGTCCACCAATCGGTCGATCCGAGGTAACGGGAAGCTGTGTTTGGGACAGGCCTTATTTAGATTGGAATAGTATACGCAGACCCACCACTTCCCGTTGGACTTCCTAACGAGTACAACATTTGCTATCCAGTCAGGGTAGTACACTTCTTCTATGAAGCCCGCTTCGAGTAGGACGGAGACCTCCTCGGCAATGGCTTTATATCGTTCGGCGTCAAACGACCTCCTCTTTTGCTTGAACGGCTTATGATCTGGGTCCACGTTCAACCTGTGAACCAATATGTCAGGAGAGATTCCTGGCATATCCGCATGCGAGCATGTGAAGACATCTCGATTTTGCCTCAAGAAGGCCAGTAATTCGTTTCTCCTCTCGGTATTTAGTGATGATCCGAGCTGAAAAGTTTTGCTCAGATCTAATTCATCGAGCGGTACTTTCATCAGATTTTCGACGGAGGAGCTTTCCATCGGTCCTCGAGGATCAAATGCATCCACCACGAGCGTTTGTTTGATAGCTCATTTTCTCACGGCTGTAGCATAACATCTTCGAGCCTCGCATTAATTGCCTCGAAGATAGCCGATCCCTCCTTCGGCTGGGAACTTCATCATCAGATGGTAAGTTGAGACGACCGCTCTCATTGCATTGAGGGAGGGTCGACCCAGGATCACATTGTGAACAGATGGAACATTGATAACCAAAAAGTCCACCAGAAGTGTGACTTGTTGTTGCCCTTCTCTCGCTGTTACTGTGAGGGAGATAGCTCCTTCGGATATTACTCTCTCCGGAAAAGCCATGCAAGAGAATCTTCATGGGTCGGAGCCGAGACCGTGGAATTCTCATTCTTTCGAATGCCTCGGAATACATGACATCAGTCGAACTCCCGGTGTCGACCAGGATACGGAACACCTTGTGATTCGCTATGATCATGGTAACCACTAGCGCATCATCGTGTGGATGTTGGATCCCGCGTGCATCGTCCTCCGTGAAGGTCAAGCTGCACGGAGCGACTCGTAGTTCCTTACTGGGACGTTTCGTCATGTGAACGTGATGCTCCGACTCGGATCTCAGGGAATGGGCTTTTGGAGCCCTGTTTGAATCCCCTCCCCCAGCTGATCCCTCGAAGATGGTACGAATTTCGGCGGGTTCCTCTGGGGGGTTGTTTGGCTTTTCCCGCGGTTGTTCATCTCTCTGAGCGGATCTTTCTCTTTTGGTGTAACGACGAAGATGTCTCTTACAAATGAGGGACTCAATCTCATTTTTCAGGTCCACGCAGTCATCCGTGTTATGGCCATGATCTCGGTGGAAGCGGTAGAATTTTCGTTTGTCCCATTGCTCAGGGTCAGCCCTCATGCAGATCGGCCAATTAAGTATCCTGTCTCCTCGAATATTTAGCAAAACCTGCTCGGTAGATGTGTTAAGAGGAGTATACGAATGAAATTTTCTCTCCGGACTATGGCTCGGTCGACGATCGCGGGAGACGCGGTCATCGGTCCCTTTGCCGTTCGGTTGAGAGTCTTCGTTCCTTGGCCTCTTCCCTTTATTTGTTGAGTCGCCGACTTGTAGTCCTTTACGGGCGTTAGTGAACTCTTCGGCGTTGGTATACTTTTGAGCCTTCGCCATGAAGTCCGCTAGCATTTTCGGGGGATTTTTGCCGATGGAGAAGGTGAACTTTCCTTCCTTCGGTCCGCTCAAGATGGCAGCGAGAGCCATTTTGTCATCATAGTCTTCGACATGCAACGCCTCTTCATTGAAACGGGCGATGTAGTCTTTCAACGACTCCTTCGGTGCCTGTTTGATGGTAAGCAGGTGAGTGTTGGGCTTCCGACTTCTCTTACCGCTTATAAACTGCATAAGGAATAGTCGACTCAGCTTCGCGAAAACAACCCACGGAATTTGGTTTCAGCTAGCGGTACCAAATCCGAGCAGACCTTGTGAGGGTGATTGAGAATCCCCTACACATCATTGCATCCGTTACAGTCTGGATATGCATCTACGATCGGTAGGACTCCAGGTGTTCGGATGGATCCCCAGATCTTGAATACTGGATGACGGGAGGCATCCGAAACCTCTGCGGCATCACTTCAGCCATGATGGCTGAGGTGAAGGGAGGCTCGGTCTCTTCAATCATCTCCTGGATCGTGTCTGGAACTGTCGATTGTTGTTGCTTCTTCTCCAACGTTAGGAACTTGTCCTTCAACTCCGTAAATCGTCTCCTATGGGTCTCTATTTTTCGCGAGGACTTCTGGGGTATCCTCGCCCTCCGGCGTTCTCCCTTCTCTCCTCTGTTCTAACTGATGACGGAGGTCCATGGGCGACAGAGCTGATGTAGCAGAATGAATAGTCGTGGAAACCCGGGTAGCGGCATTCCGTGCGGATCCCTCACCATGCACCGCAGAAGGGTTCTGTCCTGAACGTGGCACCCCTAAACGCTGGGGGGCCTCAGGTCTTACACTCCTCGGCATGAAGCGGGTCTTCACGAACAGTCTCACCGGTTCGAGAGCAAGCTGTTCCTGAACCGGACGTGACTCTGGTTCCCTCTGCTGCTTCATCTTGTTGATCTCGTCGCGCAGGGTCTGGATCTCGTTCTGCATGGCTCGGTATTTACCCGATCGGTTACGAGAACGTTGAGAAGGTCCTGGTGCGGACTCGGCATGAAGCGTTGATGATGACTGAGCCTGCTCGCTCGGTACCGGTTCCACCACTACAGCTTTCTTCTTCCTCGCCATTGCTCAGGTGAATGAGAACCTGACTTCTAGTTTTAGGTTTTCACAGACGGCGCCAAAAAATGTTGATGTAAAAATCTGGTCAGTCCTCTCTCCACTTCACCCTCTGCATATCGTACCTAAAACCTGCACCAAGAGGAAAGGCAAAGGTGACCCTGGCTAAGCCGGGGGACCCTCCGATGCCTAAGTCAGGATAAGGGAATCAGGGTCTAGGTAGAGTAGAAGAGAGCTCGATTTCGCGTACCTGTAGATGTGGCGATGCGTGCTATTTATACTTGCCTGTGGTATGGTCTGGATCCGATGATCTTGGCACGAACAGAGGGATTCTGGGATCATGGAGATACTGCTCGCAATCTATTGATTGCGCAGCGTATCTGACGGATCATGCGCATCTGCGAGCGAAGTTGTCGACCACGTTTGGTTATGATAGCTTCTATGTTTAGCAAGTGGGGCATGCGCCTTTGATCATCGCCTCGGCTCGGCCAGTCCGACCATAGTCTCGGCATCCGACCCGCAAGTCCGAGCTCATGTGGTCAGCTGGGGGTGTATTCTGATCTGATCGGGTGTAATCACCTTCCGAACTGAACCTTGCTCTGAGAATCGCGTGGCGCTGACGTTGAGTCGGCTCGGAATAGTCAGTTCAGATCTTCCCATAATAGGATATATTTGGGTTTCATATGAACGGTCAAGATCAGATCTGCAGCCTGACCCATCTGTGTTAATGGTCTGGATCGCTAAAGAAAGCGAAAAATCTACTTAAAAGTTTCGTATCTACATATTTTAGGTGGGGAAAGCTGCCTTGGTACGTGTTTTTCAGAATTTCACGAACCACTGGGCATAAATCCACACCCTCCATTTTGGGTGCCCAACTAAATGAGTTCTAGACACATCAATCGTACCAAAGCATCCGAATTCAACCGTTGAAATAAGACTCATGGCCAGTTTTCCCTCAACTGTACAAGTGGATGGTTGGGATGGTCTGGTCAGAGTGAATTTTGATGCATACTCCATTAAGGTACCGTAAATTTCGTTTACAGTCCATATAAGTGGGGCCCATGTTTCCGTGACCAAATTGCTAATACACGGTCATAAATGTGGAGGCCCACGAACAGAAGATCCCCATATCGGAAGATCCTAGCTATTAGCTATGGAAGATGAACATGAACATTTTTCCGTTGACCGTGAACCACTGCCATATTTTCCATCTGAACCGTCAATTTGTTGGCCACCTATTGAAGTTAGGATTTCCTTTTCCTTATAAGTGGACATTTTTTAAGCCCGTGGGCCATCTACAATGGGTTTAATAATATCAACGGTATGGATCACTTAACCATCCACGCGGCTTGTAAAACCTTAATGCACCAGCATTGTATCATCTCATTAATGTTCCAACTATCCGCTTTGTCACGTGTGGCACCTTGTATCTGTTGCATCGCTTTTCGCTTCGCATGCGTTAGCCTGACCTGCTTAGGCACGCGGAGGGCGTGGCTTTCGCTAATTCATCGCTAACAAATAGGAATCAGATCCAACCCGTCCATAAGGTTAGAAGTAAAATTTCCACCATTGATCCTAAAATAAATTAACATAGAAATTTTAGATAAGCCACAACGTAGAGAAAGTTGTAAAATCATGTCTAGAATCACTAAATACTCTTGGCATGGTTTACATGAGTCTTAGAATGTCATTATTTTTGTACAATCAATTTATCATTATGTGACTCAGATGAGTGGTTTGGATGAATATATACCTCCATTTTAGACGCTACATGCAATTTTAACGATTTTAATGGCGAGACTTCCAATCTAGATTTTTTCACATGGTAAAGCGTACTTGAGAGTTTAAGGATCAGCTGTTCAAAATGAGGGTGGTGCACCTGATGAACGGTGTAGATCATGTCCGTAGTTGTTACATCTATTCCAGTGAAAGTAACGCGCCGCGCATCGGTACGTATGTCATGCAAGCGTTTTCGATTTCTCTTTCTCGTTATTGTCACCGTCGTTTTGGCAGAGAGGCGCATTTATGGGGGAGATTAAGTGATGTCCCGGCCTCACCCAAGAGGGTGCGGCCCATACCGTGGGGTCTACATCGATGTATGTATTCTATATCCACTCTGTCCATCCGTTTTTTTAAGATTATTTTATTGTATTAACCAAAAAAATTAGGCAGATACTGTTTAAGGTGCACCATACCATGGGAAACAGTGGATATTGACCATTAATGGGCCACAAAAGTTTTGGATCACACATATATTTTTTGAACCCTTCATCCAGTTTTATGTGACCTAATCAACAGTTTGGATGGAAAATAAATGTTATGCAAACATTATGGTGGACCTTGGGAATTTTTAATGGTAGGGCGTTCAATTGACTCTGTTTCCCATGGTATGTCCTATAAAAGTCCTATATCTGCTTAAATTTTGGATTTATAATATAAAATATCAGAAAAAAAACGGGTGGACGGTGTGGATTTAGAATACATACGTCAAGGTAGGCCGCATGGCAAGGGTCGCACCGTCTTTTGTTAGGCCGGGGCCGCACTTAATCGGCGCCCATTCATGGCAAGCGGACGCGAGTTTCGGATCCTGTGCAACAAAAAGCTACGTGTGGTCCAGTGCGACGTGTAAGTACAATCCACACCATCCGTCATTTGATACAGATCACGTTAGCGAGTAATTCCCAAAATCAGGCCAATGCAAAACCCAATTTGGTCACACCACAGGGAACGGTGGATGGAACGGTCGCCATCGAAATCTTCCTGGGGAACATCAGGCTGGTATTGGGTTTCCGTTCCTCTTCGTGGGAAACATGGCCCAGGTTGGTTCAATGGCGTGCGTTCCCATTCCTTCTGTTTCCTGCAGTATGGCCCACTTGGATTTTGGATCGGCATAGTTTTGAGATCAGATCTTAACAGCCGTCGGTGAAAATGATGGATGGAGTGGATATTACTCACACGCCACGGTGGGCCCGAAAGCCTTATGTTGCCGAGCTCCCTACAAGCAGGAAATTCGTGTCCATGGCACGCTCTACAACCAGGCACACGTTTACGGGATACTGGCACGCCAACCATTAGCGTGCCGTGGCCCAAATATCAAGGTCCACTCATCAGGTGGCCTACAGTACATGTTGAATCTAGGCCGAGGATAATAGAAAGTCCCCAAAGGCCAAACACGGCATTAGGGCGGTTCATGAGTCAAGCTAGCTCAATAAAAAGTCCCCAGAGGCCAAACACGGCGTTAGGGCTGTTCATGAGTCAAGCTAGCCCGAATAATTCGTTAAACTTGACTCGAGTCAGTTCAAATTAACTCAGCTTGAATAGATAAATCGAATCAAGTCAAGCTAATTTTTTGTAGTTCAAGTTGAGTACGAGCTGAATATAACTATGGGATATTTCAACTCAATTTGACTCAAAACTCAAACTTAAGCTTGATTCAGCTTGACTAATGAGTATATTATTTTCAACAGAGGTAGAATCTCTACTTTACTTTTTTTATGATACATTTGTTGAAATTTTTTTTATTTATTCTTTTCATTTAAAATACATAGCAGTATGATTCTAAATTCCTGAGATATACCTTAGGTGAGAAAGTCAAAAAGTTCATTATAGGTTCTTTTTAAATTTGTTAGAGCTTCGAGGAAATTTTATGATTTGATTGGCTAAATCTCTTTAGTTGAATTTTTAATATACGTTCTACTTTATTTTATTTTATATTTATTTATTTTTTTAATACTTAAATTTTTACCGGTAGAAGAAGATCAAGAACAGATCGATTCTTGTAAGTTTTCTTATTTGATTTGAAGTTTTGCTTAATTTTTTCATTAAGTTTTATTTTTATTTTCTTAAAATTTTTAAATTTTTTATCAATAGAAAAAGGTCAAGAACAAAATCTATTATTCTCTCGCTCAACCAGCTCGATCTTAGCTTTAACAAACAAAATAAGCTTCAATGTTGAGTTTGAGGCCGAGCTCGCTTGAACTTAAACTCGAGTATAGCATGGATAAGTTGAGCCAAACTTGGCCCACATCGACCCAACTTGGCTCGATGGGCACCCATATGCGGCATGAATATGATGGAAAAACTATGGTATGCGGATTACGTCCTACCCCTGCCCGCCTCAAGCCATAAATGGGCAGTTTTGTGGGAGGGCCCACCGTGATGTCCACGTATATCTACACCATCCATCTATTTTCTAAAATCATTTTAAGGTATGTTAAAAAACAAATGAGGCATATCTAACACACAAGTGGGCCACACCAAACGATAAGGTTAGTTGCATTAAAAGCATAAAACATTAAATGCAATAGTCATCTTTGGTGCAGTCCAATTGAGGGTTGGACCTGCCTTATTTTTGTGCCCCTACCTTCCTTAAAATGACCTGAGAAAACGGATGTACGGTACGAATACACGAAGATATAACGGCGGGCCCATCACAGAAATGCCCGTTCGTGGCCAGAGATAGGCGGGGTAGAACGCAATCCGCGCGGAGTCGAGATGCACCAGAACACGAATAGTGTCCTGGTGCACCATTATGTATACGGTTAGGAAGCAAACGACATATCCAGGTCATCCATACCGTTAGTGCTACAGATGGGAAAATTCTCGAACATCTTAAGGATTAGAGCTTCTTAAGCCTTTCGATGAGTGGCCCAGGTATAGAGAGTTGATGTTCTAATACGGAATACTTTTGGATCATTGCCCCTCAGGGTTCCATAAGATCAACGGCAATCATCAATCAACCATGGAGCCTCTTGTACAAAACGGGCACATCAGGATTGGACGGATTGCCTGTGCCCGGGAGCACGGGAAGTTCCTGTAGTCGGAAGCTGTGTGGGGCCATAGAGATGCCCGTGACAAATCCACTCCGTCCATCAATTTTTGAAACCTAAAAATCAAGCCTATACAAAACTCGTGTGGGCCAGACCAAAGGAAGCAGTGGAACGTTGAAGCCTTCATTAAACCTACCATGATGTTTATATGCCATCCAAACCGATCATAGGATCATTTCCACTCAGAATAACTGTAGGAACAGATATCATCCTGATATAAAACTTCTGCCCTTGAAAGTTTCCGATGGTAAGTGTTCAATCCTCACTGCTTTCGTATGGTATGGCCCACATGAATTTTGGGTCTGCCTGAATTTTTTACTCTTATCATACCGTGGTCTTGTAAAACTGATGGACGGAGTAGATTTGTCGTGGACGCTATGTGGGCCCCACAAAGCTTCCAACTACATAGACATACTCTGCCCGGCGGCACAAGCACTCAACGTCCATAGTTTTTAACATACGTGTTAAGCGCTGTTTCGCGAGGGGTGGTCCACCTAAGCTTTGGATGTACCGTATTTTTGGCTCATGCCTTAGAATGTGAGGGCAAAATAGGGGGTGGTGTGCCGAAACATATACATGATACATTATGGGTGGGCCATCTGAGTTTCAATATTATTATCGCTCTGTCATGCCACGAATGCCGGTCCAACGTCATGTGAGCTGCCGCATGAACATTTTTGGACGGCTGTCTAATTTTTATTTTTTATTTTTCCATGGTGGGGCTCATCATATTGTGTGCGTGCCATCTAACCGGTGCACTATGTGATCACGCCAGCGAGGGTGAAGACTGTACGATCATTTGGTGGGCCACGCCGTACAAAACGGTGAACCCTCGTGCACGGACTGTAAAGTGTAATAGATGAAAGGAAAGGAAAAAATTCAAGATCTCGACCTTTCTTTTTCAGTATAACACAAACCATTTTTTTAGTACAACACAAACCATTTTTTCAGTGTCATTTCCTCTGTCTCTGCCAATGGCGATCGCAGCAGCAGCAGTCATCGTTCCTTTGGGGCTTCTCTTTATCCTCTCTGGTCTCATCGTCAATCTCTTCGAGGTCTTCTTCCCATCCTTCGATTTCTAACTTTTGTTTTCCTTTCTAGGGTTTTTTTTTTTTTTTTATAATGGAATTCATGGGTTTTTTCTTGTTTCAGATCGATTTAATTCAGACATTTTTCGTTTCATTTTACCGAATTACTGCTTTTTTAATGTTTTGTTGCTGTTTTACGGCTCTATGGATTGGATTTCTTTTGTGTGAATCACATGAATCGAAGTTGATTTTTTTGAATTAATTTCTGTTTTTATTTTATTTTTTATAGGCTATTTGCTATGTTTTACTTCGTCCGGTATCGAAGAATTTGTACAGGAGGGTCAATAGAGAAGTGGCAGAATTGCTGTGGTTGGAGCTTATATGGCTCATCGATTGGTGGGCGGGCGTCAAGGTATTTATCAAACTCCCCCGCTCTCCCCCTCCTTTTATTATTATTATTTTTTAATAAAGCAACCATGATGATCGATGGAGCATCTCGTGGGGTGAATAGAATGTAAACTTGGGGCTCACCTCCTGGTGATCTGGATGGTTCATATGGTGGGCCACATGCTTGATGATTGAAGAAAGCTCGAAGAATGTAACCAAGTGGGTTTCTCACAAGGAGCTGGGACCGTGGAATTTGGTCTTTGTGCTCTTTGAGATGGGGAGCCTTTGCTTGCCATTTAAATGTGATCACTTTCTATTGCTCTGAGTTTGTAATAAATGAAGGGCCGATTACCTTTGGGAAGAGTGATGGGGGTGACTATCAGTTCTTCGTTTTTCCTTGTTGAATTGTAGCTCCTTTCCCTTTCAATAAGGTCAATTCACCTTAAAAAGCCAAAATAAAAAAATAAAAAAAAAAAGAAAAAGAAAGAAAGAAAAATGGTGGGGCCTCATGGTGTATGGAAGATACCCCGAAAATATCCTGAATTGGATTATCTTAATTATCCAATTGGGTCTCTGTTAAATGTTGGCAGTTGGTCGTGGTTTTGTGTTTCACAGTATGTCTAGGATTATTTGATATAGGCCATGAGTAATACACTCTGCCATCATGAAAAGCCTCACATTTGTATTATCTATAAATTTTGCTTGGTGAGGTTGTTAGGTATGAGTCGTTAGCATAAGGTACCTTTTTCTCAACTAGAAGATGGTTTTTTTGTTTGTTGCACTCATAACTAGGCAGAGATCATTTCTTGGTCGATCCAGTCAACACATAATAGGTTTATGCTGTCTCTCCCTACTTGATGACGACCATGGAAGTTGGGTCTCGCCATGCTTCCTAGGTGGCTGTTGAGGTGTTCTTTTGCTTACTCTCTTGGGATATATTATCCTATTGAATTAGATCCATCGCCATTGTAAGATCTGCATTTTCAAGGTTTTGTTTTGCACAGGTCTTGGGGCACACCTTGTCATGCCTTCTAAACTACAGTGTTGGTTACGGAAATAGGTGTCTGGAATTTGCAGGACTGGCAAATGGTTCCATAGAGTAAGTTTAGGTGTGGCAGCATTTGAGAGAAATGGGGTTTACAACCTTTGAAATCCATGCTCTTCTGATGAGCTTGTCAACTCGTTTTCTTTCATGTTCGTCAGGGGACCTCCCATTGGATCTCCCATATTGGCTTGTTGCTTATATATTCTAGTGGAACAAAGATGCACAGATACATGGATACCTCTGTTGCCTGCAGAAATATGTTTCTTAAGTAATTTCATTGCATTGCTTAAAGAAGAACATGGTCTACATAATTAAGAGGAAAAAACTTGATCCTATATTGTAGAACATGGTCTACATCATCTGGATGTTTATGCACCAATGACCTGTAGAAATGCATTTATTAGGTACCATTTGCCTGTGGGGTTGTCAAAAATTCAGAATCTTGGTAAAAATGGAAACTTTCTGGTTGCAGGTCCAAGTCTATGCAGATGCTGAAACTTTCCGCTCAATGGGTAAGGTCAAAACTTTCCTGATTTCTGAGCAGTTCTCTTGATGGACTGGAAGAATTTTGTTCCTCACAAACAATCACTGAACATCTTATGTTAGCTTTATAGCTTATTTTGGAGAATTTTCCAGGAAAAGAACATGCACTTGTCATATCCAATCACAAAAGCGACATTGATTGGCTAGTGGGATGGGTTCTAGCTCAGGTGCGTATCTTTGTTCAATTCGTAAATAGCTTCCAGTACATGCTTAGGCATGTCCCTATACATAGAATTTCTGTGCTTGCATACATATGTCCCTATATATAGAGTTTCCGTACTTGCATACATATGGCCCTATACATAGAGCTTCTGTACTTGCATACATGTACCTATATGCAGACATGCACGACTATATAGGTGGTTGGAATAATACCATCTCTAGTGGGCATTGTCGTATCCGGCTGACCATGAGAGGCATTAGTACACTGCAAGCTTTCCAATGCACCCTTACTTTTTCTTTTTTTTTTTTCCATCTATTTATTGGTGATTCAATCTGGTTACCAGCGCTCAGGTTGCCTTGGTAGTACTCTAGCTGTCATGAAGAAGTCATCAAAATTCCTCCCAGTGAGTTCCTTTTTAATCCGATGCATCATTATCCTTTTGCTTTCTGCATGTAGCCTTTTATTTTAGAGAGATGATTTCATACTTGTGCCAAGTGTCATGTTTGATGCATGGGCTTATCTCTGCCGTACATGTGGCACACATGTAATCTGATTGCTGTCCTGCTGTGGATTGGCCATACCCAAGTGCACTGATAGAATGATCCGATTATTTATCTTTTCCTGTGAACATGCACCATTTTTTCTTTTCAACCATCCATGCATGAGACTGGTCAGATGATTGGGATTGTGGGTGAGTTTTTGTGCTTGGACCATTCATGATTGGGCTCACAATTTAGAGTCTGGAACAGTTTACGTGTGTGGCACAGTAGAGAATCATGCCCAAGTATCACACCCTTGAATATTTTAGTTTTCTCTTTATTCCATGTAATTTTCTTTAAAACATTTCAAATCACAAGATCTCTGAGTCATCTTCTCATAGGTGTTAGGACTTGAACCAAATCTGGAAATTTGAACAGCACATGTATTCAGCATCCAGTTGATCTTAGTTCAAGTTCTAATTGTAATTTTCTTTGTGATCTTTGTCTTGTCTAATTTGGAGGCATGGCCTTTGGATTAGGTTATTTGCAAGTCCACAATTTAGTTCTTAAAAATTAAAATATGATTAGTTACTCCCCAGGTTGTGCGTCAATTATGCTAATGATTTAATTTAATACCTTTTTTTAGTCTTCCTCTTACTCATTGTTTTTTGAATGGATAATCAACAATTTATTAGCCAGCAAAGTGCACAAAACATCATCATCATCATATAAGTTTTATACCAATTAATTCGGGTTGGCTACATGAATCCCGTTTCACCATTCCACTCTATCAAGGGCCATACCTTCAGTTAGACCATGGGTTATCAAGTCTTTTCTTACTACTGCCATCAACATCCTTTTGGGCCTTCCCTTGCCCTTTTAGAGCCTTCAACTTGTACCAACTCACTCCTAAATCGAGAAATGACCTCAAATTGAGAGAGGGAAAATTCAGATTGTAAGTACCAAAATTTGAAACTTGACGTGAGTCTTGAATGTAATAAATCACTGGTAGGAATTAAAGAAGATTGGAATTTGGAGAAATGGGTACAAGAATATGTCTTGTCTCCAGAGCATTTGATTCTTCTAAATGCTTAGTTGTGGAGCTATGGTGCTCCTCCAAAGGTGGCTGCTCTAGCTTGGTTAGTGGGAAGGAACAAAGTGCTCATAGTTGACAATCTGCACAAGAGGCAAATGATTCTTCTGAGATGTCATCTATGTTATTAGGATGAGGAAACAGTAAATCATCTTTCCATTTATTGTTTATTTGCAAGAAAGATATGGGAAGGTCTCTTTATCATGTTTGCTACTTAGATGTTTTGCCGGGTTCCATCGAACCTTTTCTATTGTCATGGCATAGTGGGGGCAAAGGGAAAAAAAAGGAAGAAGATCTGGCGTGTACGTTTGCTAGCTGGAATATAGTCAATATAGTCTGAAAGGAATCATCGTTGTTTCGGAAATTAGAAAAGAGAGATTATGGAGGTGTGTAATCTGGCTGAAGAACATGTCAAGTAATGGGCACCCTGGGAAATAGCGCAGTCTCAGTTTCCTGATGGTTGGGCAGATTTGTAATTAGATTATATATATATATATATATATATATATATATATAAATTTTCCTGTTTGTTTTTTGTAATTCTTTGGCTTTGGCCTTTTTGCAATAAAATCATCAATGTTCAAAAAGTCTCTAGAGCATTCGATCCCTAGAAAAGATAGGCATAGGGCATGACACAACTAGATTAAAGAAGCACCAGCTGCAACACACCCATCAAACTAACCCATCGGGTTTTAAAGAATAGAGCTTTTGTACACCATGCACATTATGTAGTATATACAGGCTTTCATACATTTGCTTTCCTAGTTTAAACATGATTGTAATTGTAAGTTGCAAAATAAGTTTCAATAAAAAAGACAAATCTCGACTAATTGGAGTTGAATAGGTAACATATGAATTGACTCTTAACCATGTGGATAAACTGTACTAATGGACCAAACGATTTGTTATTGAGATGTTTCAATTGGACATGTGGCCCCACTGGTCGATTGTACTATGATTTAGTCATTTGATTGGATCCGTGGGCTCCACAATCTCAGACAGCTCTATGACCCAGATCATGGATCAGCCAGCAGGTGGGGCCGAACCTAACCCTTTGGGTGCATACATGCGTGACATATGGCCTTGATGCATCATGCTATTTTTGTTCATTGGAGGTCTCTTATGGATTTGTTAAAACTTTATTCATTCATTCAATGTTCTCCTGAGTGTAGGCTGTGGATTGCATGTTTCTGGGATTTTCTGAGGATAAAATATGGTCTTATACATGCAGGTCATTGGTTGGTCAATGTGGTTTTCTGAATATGTTTTCCTGGAGAGAAGTTGGGCTAAGGATGAAAGCACGTTGAAGGTACAAGTACACATGCATGGGTGAAATATGCACATGTTTTTGTCTAGTTTCATGGGATTTCACTGAAATATGTATGATTGTATGCTGCAGTCAGGTTTGCAACGGCTGAAGGATTTCCCACGGCCTTTCTGGTTGGCCCTTTTTGTGGAGGGAACTCGCTTCACGCAGGGCAAGCTTTTAGCGGCTCAAGAATATGCGACTTCATCAGGGTTGCCGGTGCCTAGAAACGTTTTGATTCCTCGTACAAAGGTTAAGATCATACCACACCTCCACCAATAGCAATCTTCATATATGCAAAGATTATATGCATATATTAGGAGGAAGCAACCAGTAGTTTGATTTATTCTGTTCCCAAGTTTCTTTGCTTTTCCTTTCACCCCTTCATGTTTTCTGCCTTATTGTAGTTTTTGGTATGTGCAATAACTATGTTAGACATATTGTCTTTGGGGTGTAAAAGCATGTGTCCATTGTCCTTGCTATAGCTCTTTTGCTGTTTTGTTAAATTCATTTGATGTGGAGTTGGATCTTTGGTGATTGCAATTCAATGGATTGCTTTTGCTGAGTAGTCATTGATCTAATTCTAAGGAGTTCCAAAACCATGCATTTGAGAAGTAAGGAATAATGTGAAATAATAAGTCAGCATGAATTTGAGGTCCTGTCTGTCAACCTTTTATGATTACTTATACTCGCAACTTCCAGTTACAGACATAACCAATCCTCAACTCTCTACATCTAGCCATTTGGCCTGATCTAGTTGCATTATACTATTTGAAAGGGCATATGACAGCTTGTTGTAACATAGTATCTTAGCCTAGAGGCAACTATTTTCAAGGCCTAATTTGTGGTAGAAGTTTCGAATGGAGCAATCCAATCTTAAAGGCTCTTTTTTTTCTTTTTCTTTTTTTTTTTTTTAAAAGAAAAAAAAAGAAAAAAGAAAAGAAGATTAACTAGTTTTGTTAAAAGCTGGAGGGGAAAGGAATTCCTGATGCAAAGATAAGGGCGCGAAGCCCTTGATCCCCTTGCCATCTCAAGATCAAAATCTTTGAGGCTTTCTACTTGGAATTTGATCATACATCAGATTGACAGGGCATGGGGGGTAGAGTGTGGGTTTTACCTTGGCATGGCTGAATCAAGTAATGATCAACTGATCCTAGATTGACCTTGGGTTTACAATTTGAAGAGAGTTGCTCGTATGTTGGATAGTTTTCAGCACCTTAGGTGCTGGAGAAGAATATATGTTTCTTTAAACATTGCTTTTATTGTTGAAGAAGTGATGTACGAAATATTAAAGGGGTAGTCCAAAACTTAGGTTATGGGTTAGGCAAGGTTTGTGACTAGTCGAACAAGAGTGATGAGGATAATGTACTTAGTCGAAATATAGCTAAATTGTCCTCCTAGTCTCATCGAAGACCTTGAATTCAAGATTGGAGTCACACCAATTGATTACAGTCGCACCTTTGAAAGGGGTTGATGGAGGCACACCGGCAAGGATGCAAGTGCTGGAAAATTTGGCCCCAATCTCCTGATTCATTCATGCTCAAAAGGGAACTAATGCATGGCTTTTTATAGAAGAGACCACATAAGTTAGTAATCAATAAAAAATCTACTACTACAAATTCTTATGTAAGCACTTCATCTTTCTATGCAACTAAATCTCTAATTCCAGTTTATTGTTAGAAAACCACATTTGTAAGTTACCATGCACTTCACCATTCTTAAGGCAACTCCCTCTTTAATGAATTGAATGTCTGGTAGTCCCTAAGCACTTGGGTTAGCTTGCAAGTTATGGGCATGGTCTTGGCTCTTGGGCCTGGGCCTAGGGCTGGGGCTGGTTCTTGGGCTTGTTGCCATCGATTCTCTCGGGTTTGAAGAACTCGTCTCCATCGAATTGAAAACTTGTTATCTCTCATAGAGGACTGAGATACATCGCTAGAAATCAGCTGTTGAGATCCATGTGCAATAAGACAATAGTCATCTTATCCTTTTGATTAGGAATTTTGATTTCCACCTGG
Source organism: Magnolia kwangsiensis (assembly GCA_037074715.1). Classification (NCBI taxonomy): domain Eukaryota; kingdom Viridiplantae; phylum Streptophyta; class Magnoliopsida; order Magnoliales; family Magnoliaceae; genus Magnolia; species Magnolia kwangsiensis. The sequence continues at coordinate 109,602,989 of CM073581.1, forward strand.
GTAGAAATGTTGCCATTTTGATTAGGCATTTGGGGTGGTTGTATAGCATGCTCTTCCGCCGTCTATCTGTATGATATCCAAAGTAAGCAGGGAGATCAAAGGTAGCAATTCAAGATCGGTGCCACACATCAAGCACATGTTGGGGAGAATCATCCCCCGCTTCTGAAGATTATCAACAGTCATGACCCTTTTGCATACCAACTAGCCAAAAAAACACGTCAACCTTCATGGGGCTCCATAAGACCACACACGCTTGGTATTCGAGGAGCCACCAACCGAATTTTGAAGTAGTCTGTAAAGAGATCTAACTGTGAACTTCCCCGAAACTTCCTTTTTCCACATAGAATCCTTCTCTCCGCTGGACGGTTGATAAAAATGGATAAGATTCATAAGCAAAACCAATTCAATCGCTTCCTCATCAGATATAAATAATCGACATGGAGGGGACCATCCTGTAGAGTTACCAGACCTTGACACGTATTGCGCAACCATGAGATTACTACTAGGAGCAAAACATGCAATATTTTGAAACAAGTCTTGCAGCGGCACATCCCCCACCTAAACATCTTCCCAAAATCAAATGCTTTTCCCATTCCCAAGACTAAAACCAACTCCTTCCAAAAAGTTGCTCTTGGTATGGAGGATCCCTTTCGAGGATCCCTTTCCAAACGACTGAAGCCCTATACAACGAAGAATCTTTAGCACACCATCCTCCAACGTTGCAACCATACTTGGAAACTACCATAGCCCTCCATAATGCCTCTTCTTCCAACCCAAACCTCCAAAGCCACTTGCCCAAAAGCTCTATGTTCATGACATTCAAATCCTTGATACCAGCCCCTTCCTTGTCATACAGCTTACAAACCTCTTTCCACTTCAACAAGTGAAATTAGATCCCCTTTTTGCCCCTTGCCAAAGGAAATCACGGTGCAATTTATCTAACCTCTCAATAACTGACTTTGGACAACAGAATAGAGACAAAGTAGATTGGTAAATTAGAGAGCACCGCTTTAATTAGAGTAATGTGAACCACAAGGGATAAATACGTACTTTTCCTACGGGCTAACTTCCTTTCAACCCTTTCCACTCCAACGCCCCCATGTGTTTTGCCCAATGCACAAGACTAACCCCAGGTACATGGAGGGAAAAGAACTCGCCCTACACCCTAAAGAATCAGCTAACGACAGAAGCTCCTCCTTCAGTATGTGAACTCCCAACATCACGCTTTTAGCAATGTTCACCTTTAACCTAGAAACTGCTTTAAAAAAATGAATGATCATCCTCAGATTTTCCACCTTGAGCTTATCAACTTCACAAAATAAAAGTGTGTCATCCATGAATTGAAGGTGAGAGATCAGAGAAGACATTCTACTAGAATTTGTTGTCAACCAATCTGATTTTTGAAATTTGACATAGAGACAGTAGGTCCCACAGTTTACTCTGTTTCATTTGAATTAATTACTCTGGTTATTTGCTCTTCTAGGAAGAGATCTTTGGGAGCCCCAGCCGAAGTTCATTAGGTCTTTTGGAGCCATCCTAAGGTTGTGGCTTTCGCTTTGCTGGTTGGTAGGGTAGGATCCTCATTGGACAATCGTAATGGACATGATTATCCCTAATGTTTGGATTATGTGTTTGTTGTATGTGGACTCTATAGGCCATTTATTTATGCATTGCATTCTTGCTAGGAGGTATGGTATAGATTCTGTGGCCTAAGCACTATTAGGTGATGCTAGCTTCAGTTGGGGACGCGTTTCTAGCTTGGCAGGGTAGAGGCAGTGGTCTCAAAGGGAGGAAACTTTGGAAGCTCTCTCTCCTAGCTGGGCTTTGGGCTATTTGGCTGGAAAGGAATGATAGATGTTTCTGTAACTGATGCAAGTCGTCCGATGTGGTTTTTTTATATGGGGGGAAATTGGATGTTATGTATTGTTCAGCCTCTATCAAGTCCCTTGCTTCCTGTGCTCTGGCTTCTGTGATTGTATGGTTGTTAACCTTTTTATATCTGTATTTTTTTGCCTTAGATATCTCATCTTTGCCTTTATTAATAAAATAGTAACCTTTAAAAAAAATTCATCGTCCCAGGCAACATAGTTTCCAATGCCACTGCACTTCCATTAGTTCTCCATGCATTTCACCTCTCTCAAGCAAACAACCCTCTTTAATGACTCAAATATCGTTTAGTCCCTAGGCAGTTGGGGCTACATGAGAGGCAGGGGCTCGAGCTTGGGTACAGGCCTGGCTCTTGGGCTTGAACTTTTATGACAGCTAATGGAAAAGCATCGTGATGAAATGAGGTTTCAGTTTGCTATATCAGGACTCTCCTTACGCTAGCTCTTGGTTTTGAGTATCGGTGATTCCTATTGATTATTATGTTTTAGTGTTGCCATGTTTTCATCCTATAGAAGAACCACTTTAATAGCTACTATTCTTCCAGTACAATCTTTCTTTCTCACTATTTGGTATGTTTTCCATATTATATGAATGAGCAGTTTAACAGAAATTGTCTGTTTGATAGAGTTCATGAATCTTGAAATTGCTTTACAGCCGATATGATTGGTTGGACTACTAAAATCTGTCCATGATTATATAAATGATTCTTAGTGTTGGTGTTGTTGCTGTTTTTTTTTTTTTTTTTGGTTTTTGCTGCACATTCTGTCAAATATGATATATTCTGCCAGTGCTAAATTGTCATGGCCTCTGGCACCAATTTTCTGTTGTTGCCTTTTCTGTAACTGATGCAAGTCGTCCGATGTGGTTTTTTTATATGGGGGGAAATTGGATGTTATGTATTGTGCAGCCTCTATCAAGTCCCTTGCTTCCTGTGCTCTGGCTTCTGTGATTGTATGGTTGTTAACCTTTTTATATCTGTATTTTTTTGCCTTAGATATCTCATCTTTGCCTTTATTAATAAAATAGTAACCTTTAAAAAAAATTCATCGTCCCAGGCAACATAGTTTCCAATGCCACTGCACTTCCATTAGTTCTCCATGCATTTCACCTCTCTCAAGCAAACAACCCTCTTTAATGACTCAAATATCGTTTAGTCCCTAGGCAGTTGGGGCTACAGGAGAGGCAGGGGCTCGAGCTTGGGTACAGGCCTGGCTCTTGGGCTTGAACTTTTATGACAGCTAATGGAAAAGCATCGTGATGAAATGAGGTTTCAGTTTGCTATATCAGGACTCTCCTTACGCTAGCTCTTGGTTTTGAGTATCGGTGATTCCTATTGATTATTATGTTTTAGTGTCTGCCATGTTTTCATCCTATAGAAGAACCACTTTAATAGCTACTATTCTTCCAGTACAATCTTTCTTTCTCACTATTTGGTATGTTTTCCATATTATATGAATGAGCAGTTTAACAGAAATTGTCTGTTTGATAGAGTTCATGAATCTTGAAATTGCTTTACAGCCGATATGATTGGTTGGACTACTAAAATCTGTCCATGATTATATAAATGATTCTTAGTGTTGGTGTTGTTGCTGTTTTTTTTTATTTTTTTTTATTTTTTGGTTTTTGCTGCACATTCTGTCAAATATGATGTATTCCGCCAGTGCTAAATTGTCATGGCCTCTGGCACCAATTTTCTGTTGTTGCCTTTTCTGTAACTGATGCAAGTCGTCCGATGTGGTTTTTTTATATGGGGGGAAATTGGATGTTATGTATTGTGCAGCCTCTATCAAGTCCCTTGCTTCCTGTGCTCTGGCTTCTGTGATTGTATGGTTGTAAACCTTTTTATATTTGTATTTTTTTGCCTTAGATATCTCATCTTTGCCTTTATTAATAAAATAGTAACCTTTAAAAAAAATTCATCATCCCAGGCAACATAGTTTCCAATGCCACTGCACTTCCATTAGTTCTCCATGCATTTCACCTCTCTCAAGCAAATAACCCTCTTTAATGACTCAAATATCGTTTAGTCCCTAGGCAGTTGGGGCTACATGAGAGTCAGGGGCTCGAGCTTGGGTACGGGCCTGGCTCTTGGGCTTGAACTTTTATGACAGCTAATGGAAAAGCATCGTGATGAAATGAGGTTTCAGTTTGCTATATCAGGACTCTCCTTATGCTAGCTGTTGGTTTTGAGTATCGGTGATTCCTATTGATTATTATGTTTTAGTGTCTGCCATGTTTTCATCCTATAGAAGAAACACTTTAATAGCTACTATTCTTCCAGTACAATCTTTCTTTCTCACTATTTGGTATGTTTTCCATATTATATGAATGAGCAGTTTAACAGAAATTGTCTGTTTGATAGAGTTCATGAATCTTGAAATTGCTTTATAGCCGATATGATTGGTTGTACTAAAATCTGTCCATGATTATATAAATGATTCTTAGTGTTGGTGTTGTTGCTGTTTTTTTTTTTTTTTTTTTGGGTTTTTGCTGCACATTCTGTCAAATATGATATATTCCGCCAGTGCTAAATTGTCATGGCCTCTGGTTCCAATTTTCTGTTGTTGCCTTTTCTGTCTTTGAGCTTCACCGAGTATAAATTCTTCTGCTTACAGTTTTATGAATATTGTTGTTGAGATCAGAAGTAAAAGAATCGAGTATTTGGTTTTATTCTAATATGTTCAACTTCTTGCATTCAGGGTTTTGTTTCAGCTGTAAGTAACATGCGCTCGTTCGTTCCAGCTATATACGATGTAACTGTGGCTATTCCTAAAGATCAGCCTTCACCTACAATGCTCAGAATTTTTAAGGGCCAACCTTCTGTGGTAAGTTAAAGTAAATCTGTCCATATAGGTTTTGTCAGAACTGCATTCCAGGTCTATATTTCATTAATTGATTTAGTTTCTTTTTCATGTTTCATAATGACGAGACATACTTAAATGTACTTCTATGTTATTTCATTATAAAAGTTTTGAATATCCAGCATTACAAAGTGTTCATCAAGATGGATCTGGCCATTGGTCTGATTTTTGTACTTTGTTTAATGGACATCTATTCCATAATGGTCAGGTTTTCTGGGCAATCAACAATGTAAAGGTTCCAAGGATCATATTGGAAGTTTTTAATCCTTTTGACTTCCAACTATTTTGCTTTTCTATAATTGAAACCCAAGCCCATTTCAAAATATAAGGTTAGTCGGCAATTGGGTACGAAAAATTGGTTGCAAGCAGGACTAAAATTTAGGCTTAATGGTTAACTTGTGTTTCTGAAAGAGAATTTTGAATTTCAAATTTGATTTTGATTGTTCTTCTTGCTAGTCTTCTTTGTGTAGGTTATTCAACACTGCAAATGCAAACTGTTGTATGATTAGAAATGACTATTGATTAAAATTGATGCCTTAAAGCTTGGAAGTATTTGAGTCCCACTTTCAAAAATGGAAGGGGAAGAATAGATCTGTCCCCTTGTATCTCGAAAGAGAAGAAAATGATATTTCCTGAAACTGTGGGAAATTTATGTTACATGGAAATTTGTGCTGGTGTTTGTGGCCCTGTCTGTATTGGTTGAAGTTCATGAAAGTTCTGTTATATAATTTCTTATTATTCTTCTTATCAATGAAATGCATACAAATGTCTGATTAGGTGTTATTTTTCTATCACTATAAGTTTATAGAACGACGGGGATATCTTTTACATGCAAAACATATTAGTGCAATGTTTCCTAATGCTCCACAAGAAGGAAAAATGTGTTCAACCTGAATAATTCTTGTGTTTAACATTATGTTTTGTAACTGAGATATATAAGGCCTTTAGACCTCTGTGTATTGTAAATGGAACTTGACTTAGCTTTTCATTGGCACACAGCCTGAATTTTCGATATCACTAGTTCAATCCTTCTCTCTGACCAACCAAACTGACAAAGGAAAAATAAGTATGAGAGAGAGGCACCAACATCCGTAGTTACATAATTCTTCCTTGGAATTCTTATATAACTATTGATGGCATCTGTATCATGAAACAGTGTTTAGAGAATCTGGGATTTGTGTTTGTATTTTTGTGAACTGAATTTCCCTGGGAGTGATTTTTCACAAGATGCCCTATATGTGCAGGTGCATGTCCACATGAAGCGACATCTGATGAAGGAATTACCCCAGACAGATGATGGAGTTGCACAGTGGTGTAGAGATATATTCGTGGCGAAGGTATGTTATTATTCAGTTCCACACAACTTTGTTGAGTTAGGGTTACAATAAAATCCCACTGAATTTCCAATTCTGAAGTGTAAAATTCTGATATGAACATTACAGTGTTGTATTCGAAGTGCTGTTCTGCACAGTGCAATTAACCTGCTCTTTATTTAGTATTATTTTCTGGCATGAATGTGTGCCTTTTATTTTCTGCCTTCCAGGATGCTTTATTGGACAAACATCTAGCTGAAGGCACTTTTGATGAAAAGGAGTTTCAATCGATTGATCGGCCAAAAAAATCCTTGTTGGTAAGATTTCTAATAATTGATTTTGAAATTGTCATCTCTCATGTCAGGTCAAGAAACTTGTGACATACTCCTTCCACTGAATAAAATCGATTGTCCTGTAAAAATTGGAAAAATAAATGGTACTCATCCATCGTATGGATCCCGCCATGGATGGTCCTTATAGCAAACATTTTGGAGATCTGCATCATGATAGGTTGAATCTTGACTATTGTTTCTAGCTCACCTTTTTATGGATGGTAAGGATCTCTAATCTGAGGGATTTTTGCATGTCCCTCATCCGTGGTGGCACCTTCTTGATCTACCGCGTGGATCACCATGTAGTGGGGGCAGAAGGGGTGCACCTAACATTCATTTCGCAAATATAAATACATTCAGAAACCCTTGTTATGAATGCTAGAAGAAATGTAACTTGAATTTAAGACCTCACACCTCACATGAATATTGAAAGAAACATATTTGCATTTTGAGAGCTACTTCATCATTATGAATATTAGGAAAAACTATTATTATTATTATCTGTTGCCTGATTAGACTGAGTGCTTGGAAACTCGATTCGCTTGTGCATTTTCCAAATGTTTTTTTTTCTAAAAATTTACTTGGGGAGTGGTCCCTAATTTTCTGTCCTGGTTGACATCACAGGTTGTTATGTCTTGGTCATGTCTCCTGATAGTCGGCTCTTTCAAATTCTTCAAGTGGTCCTCATTACTATCCACATGGAAAGGAGTCACGTTTTCAACAGCTGCAGTACTTCTGGTTACAGTCGTTATGCACATCTTTATTCTGTTTTCTCAGTCAGAGCGTTCAACTCCTTCAAAAGTAGTGCCCAACGGGCCCAAGAATGTGGGACCACCTCTGGATGCCGACCGTGACAAGCAGCATTAGCCCCACATAACAGAAATGTAAGCTCAATATTATATATAACTCCTCTTTTTTCTCGAGATCATCGGTCATGCTGGGTGCTGTCTTCGGTCATTTCTGAACTTCCAAAACAATATATGTAGTTGTCGATGATGTATGAGGATCTGAAATGTCTTTATTTATTTATTTTTGTTGCCATTGATTGTTGGAGTTCTGCTAATTCCACATGCATGGGAGCCCTGACCATCCACATGTGAGCGCACTCGTCAATATGGCATGTGTACGAAATCAGATCTTCCTATTAGGTCGGCTACTATTTAGATCTCCTGGCATGAAAAACTGAGGCCATTTCACACCTCACGTGGGCCACGGCATAGAAAACAAATGGACAAATAGACACAAGAAAGGAATTGTTTCAACACTTGGTTTAGCTTCTACATTGTGCCCGCCTGAGGAGGGAAACTGCCTGATGTTGAGACAAAAGATGTTAAAGCATGATTTCCAATCAAATGGAAAGCTCAGATCTCATACATGCTCCATATTGCCATGTGCGCGTTTGTGTGCATGCACAGGGCTCCACATGCGTGTGGAATCAGCAAACCGGGGAGGTCGTAGATGGTTGTACTGAGAGCATTTTTATGCATGACAAAACATTTGCATGCTTTTTGCCCTGCTTGTTTTATATCAACTATTCCACTGTTAAGTGAGTGGTTTAAACAAATGTGCACAATATCCTCATAGTAGGGAGTAGACACTTTTTCCTTCAACCCAGCAATGGGGCAACCTAAGCTGTTGATTGGTAGGGTGGGGCTGTCATCTCCTGGTAGCTTCCCTGTTAGATGATCTCACACAAGGGTCCATATTTACTGGGTGGCCACATTGCCAGAAGGCTGGATGTGTACATCTCACGAAGCATGGACATTCATATGTGTGGACTGTTTTCTCTTCAAGGAAGAAGCTCTCTTACCCTGAAGCATCCTGCACTGGAGCTCTCCAATAATGTATGGAATTCGCTTGTTCATGAATGCTAGAAAACGTCTTTAAGCTTAATGTTTACAATTCGATTCATTTTTCTATCCAAACGCAGCCTAAGCAATTTTGATATTACCAGGAACCATGTCCAGAAAAACGTGCTCAAAGAACCAATACCAAGACAACATCCGAGCAATCGGGTGTACACCAGCAAGAAAGATGAGTTCTGAAGAACCTATCCTTTCCAGCTATCCAAGGATCTTGTCACCATTAGCTTAGCTGAAGGCCTCGTCAATTCTCTAAGCAAAAAACCGAACTATCTTCCAAGCTTTTCTGAGTGGATGATGTTTGATGCCGGATCCCACTAGCAGTTGCATGGAAATGTCTTATGCTTTTTGACCAACATTTTTAGTGGAAGGTAATGAGACTTGCGTTCTTGTTGGAGTTCCTCCTGTGGGGGCCATGGGACTTTCAGAGCTAGGACATCAGTACCCGCATCAGGGTTCATCGTGGGCATGGCTGCAAATTTCAATGTTTATGGTGAGGCCATACATTTGATGCGGATCAGGTATAATATGTTCCCACCGTCATGATTTTAACTGCTTGTTTCGATTGGTGAAAATTAGCTTGAGGAAACGAAAACGTCACATCAAGAGGAAGACTGAAAAAGCAAAAGGATCCTTTTCCTTAGATCTGAGAGAAGAAAATGGATAAATTTTTTGAAGAAATTTGAGGAGAAGGAATTGATTTCCTCAACCTATCTTTTACAAATGAGGGAAATTCTCACGTTAAAAAAATTGATTTCCTTTCCTCGATTACTATTTAATTTCCATCAATCTAAACAGTCTATAAGCTGATATCATGACCGAAAAAAATAAAATAAAATCATATCCCATCTTCATAACCATGACGTGGACAATAATATTCGCCTACACCTTTGATGAGCATGGCCCGGTTAAAATGGTTAACAATGTGTACGGTTATTTGCAAGCTTCGTAAGCTGCGAGGAACTGCTGGCAAAGTGGGCTACCTAGAGGAACTGCTTTAAGACACTCCCATGCAATCATATGTCACCCACCCTCGTAGAGGCTGGGAAGTTGTCCCGTTCTGTCTCTAATGTCTATTAGAAGATTCACATCATCGATGGGCCCTTTGCCATAGGATGTTAAATCTACCACTTTATATTAATTAATATGGGATGATCTTGTTCCTGAATCAGAGAATGGTAGATACCATGTAAGACTGATTTGGATGACAAGTGGTTATTTGGACGTGTGGAAATTTAATAGTAGGGTGGTCAATGGGTCCAGTTGAACTCAAGTCCTAGAGTTTCCCACACCCGATCTACTTGTTTCCGGTATTTTCCAGCCTGTCTTGTTTGGGAGGACCAGAACCCAGATCCAATTGAGTTCCGGGTATTCACCGGACCTTTGGACCTTAGTTTTGAGTCAGGTTGGGGTGGAGTGGGGCCCATGCTAAATAGGTCATTCACGTGGTTAGGCCACAAATGGATGGACTAGATCACACGCATGTTTGCCAATTGACACGTGTGAGGTGTTGTGGCTTGGCAAGAATAGTTCGTTAGCTAAAAAATACCTGCACTAGTAAAATGTGGCAGGAAAGTGTTTCCATGACGTGGATTCTTCTTCGAAAGAAGATGGGCTTAAGGGAAAGTAGCCCATCCAGAAATGGAATTCTTAAGCATGCCCGCGTTTGAATCCCAGGAAATACTTAGAAGAAGCTATGCATTGGAAAAAAGGGTTTCCAGAAGAGAAGATGTTTTATGGTAGCTTTCAAAGTTCCAGGAAAACAGATTCCTTGCTTTTGATCACTAAACACATGAAATGATTGAGCTAACCGACACTTCCTTGCATTTGAGCACAAGAAAGCCAATATAAGGATGTCAGAAAATGTGTTCGGTTAAGTCTGTGGATTTCAAAATTTTGACAGTTGTCGAGGAACCTACTTGGCTGAATCTTTTTTTAAAAAAGTCCAATGGGAAAGTGGTAGACGCAAAAGAAAAAAAAGAGTTCATCTCATTTTATTGTTTATAATTATGCATTAGAGATCATGATTATTGTTTACTAGTACACTCATTTGCGTGGGTCACATGGTATGAAAAAAAAAGAAGAAAAAAAAAGCACAATTACACGTGACCAACATTACAAATGTTGAATATCTGATCATCGGGCTGGAAAATTTATGGGTCCATTCATGATAAAATTAGTTCCTACCATACGATGAATGGGCCAGATCTTGTACGCATATGCCAAGTAGGCATGTGTGGTGAATCCCGTGGCTCCAAGGCATTTCTCTTCTTAGGGGGCATGGTTTTCATGGTGGAGAGAGAGAGAGAGAGAGAGAGAGAGAGAGAGAGAGAGAGAGAGAGAGAGAGGGGTAGAGCTGCACGCTGAGAGGGGTTTTGATAGTGAATCGCCCTAATCACTACCCAGATGGCTTTTTCTGATACTGTAGCCCACTCAAGCTTTAAAATGCATCTTTTTGGACTGACATCCTAAAATGAGTGGGGACAACAAATATATGGTGTGAACGTTAAATAGCCATCCAAATGGCCGCGTAGGGCTTTATTGCATGGTCCCTCTCATTCCATGCGTGCAGAGCTATACAAAAAGACGAAGGGAATACTACTGGCTTTATATATATATAGCCAATAGTATTCAATGGTCAATATGAAACCAAGAAATACGATGGATTGGAATATCCTTTTGGTGTGATTTTATAACTGAGGGTCATCCAAGAAAGGACACCCACTAGATGGACGGTCTGGATATATTTCTTCACTAGTTTGTGTTACTGTTTTGGGCGACAAATTTAAGTCGCTGATTGAGCTTGTTAGATCAGAGGGCTCCGGCGAAACTGAGGCCCCACTGACCCTAGTTTTTATTAGTTTGATCGAGTCTCCGCCTAATAAATGACTTCAAGACAGAGATGGTCCATGCCACTAAAACCTTCCAAAGTATTTGTGGGGCCCACTATATTTTGAAATGACATCAAATCAATTCATGACATGTAACTAGCAGGATGAATGGACATCCCAAAAAATCTGCCCATTCCAAAACTCATGTGGGTCACACCATGGGATTTTAGAAGGTTTAGGCATGATCTTATATGGTGTGCCCCATTGAGTTTCGGATCGTCCTAATTCTTAGTCTCCTAGAAAGCATGGGGAGACGAACATGATGGACGGAGTGGATTTCATGAATACATCATGGTCAGCCCTAAAATAGTTGTAGAGTAAGCTCCATTCTACCAACATAGTAGAGGAACCGGCCCAGGACAAAAGAAAATAACGAAGTTTAGGAGGGGAGTGTGCAGGCGTTTCAATTATGATACATGGGGCTCTTGATTGGGTAATCGAAACCATTCGTCTGTTGCCGCCCACCCCCTAAATCTGGAGGATCTGAAGATATGGTTGCCCATATTCGTGCTTTTCTAAGCTGAATGTGGACTACGGCAGCATTTCCTTGTTAACCGTCTATTTGTGGGCCATAGCAATAAATGTTTCTACTGTACTGTCAAGTATATTTGGTTTATGGTCCATCCATTGTAGGAGAAAACAAATCAGTGGACTAGATTCCAGATCCATGTGGCCCAATTGTCAGAATTAAATCAGGATGCGTATCAAATAGGTAGTAGATGTGGATAGCTTAGAAATTTTTATTGTTACAGTGGAATGATATGGATTATTGATGTAGCTTTTTGAAAAGCTTTTTAAAAAATGTACCATGATATAAATTCCATACTAATTAGGTACTCTTTTTTTTTTTTTTTTAATCATAAAATTTTATTTTTAATATATTTTGGAGCAGCTGGAGAGGGACTCAACCCTTGATTTTTATTTTATTTTTTTTATAGGGCCCCTGTGATGTATATGTGAGATCCACTTTGGCCATTACATGTATAATCGTATGTTAGGCATAGGGTTAAAAAGATCAAGTTCACCAATCGGTGGCCATATCAAAGAAAGTAACTGGGAGAGAGATGTCACCCATATTTTACGGGGCCTTCTGATCTACTTCAATTATTAGATGCCACAACAATTTCAGCCGTGGGTCATAAAATCAAGTCCATTCATAATTCAGGTGGGCCACGCTAAGGTACAAAATTTGGAGAGAGAGCATTACACTGGACCCTGTTTCCAATCATGTGGTCCACCTGAATTAGGGATAGGGTTAAGTCTTGGGCCCTGGGTGTAATGGGGGTTATGCACCAGGAGGTTTATGTGGAGTTTGCATAAACATCGAGATGGAGCCCATACGAGCCACCTGTTAAGAAATCTAACAAAAGATGCTTAAATGATAATTACTAAGATTGAACATTGCTTATAGAAAAATGCAAATTCTTTTTTTTTTTTATTCCAAGCTAATCATTTTTTTTTGCAAAGTGCCAATTTTTAAAAAATGTCAATCTCTTTCAATGTCTCTGTTTCTTTTTAAATATCAATTCTTTTCAAAATCTCAAAATTTCTCAAACATTGGTAATATTTTTTTCAAACTTCTGAACTCTGTTTATCAAAATCACACACACACACACACACACACACATATTTTAAATTTCTCATTTTTTTAAATATCATTTTTTTTTCAAAACTATCAACTTTATTCAAACTTCTTAATTTTTTCAAAACGTAAATATTTTTTTATTGAATCATAGAAAAAAAAAATCTTAGATACAAATAAATACAATTAAATTTCCAAAATTCTATTAAAAATCACTTCCTACAGTAATAAAGTACAATTTTCCATCAAATTTTACAAAAAAAATAATAACAATAATATGGAGGTTTGTGGCAAAAGTGAATTTATGATGGATCCCAATCCGCCGCAAAAGCAAAATCCATCGCTAATTCTTCTTTCGGGTGGAATTTTGCGATGCAGCAAAAGCCATCCTTAAATCCTAATTTGCGGGGGACTGGATCCGTCACAAATATTCTTTATCGACGGACCGGATCCGTCGCTAAATCCAGCAACCCCAACTCGCTTCCCATTAAGATGCGTGACGGACATTTACCATTAGGAACGGACAAAGTCTATCGTTAAACCAAGCCTTTTTTGCAACGGACCATTTCCATCGTAAATTTAGAATTTTGCGGTGGTCACCCATTGCACTTTAGTGTTGAGCTATGCAGAGAACTAACTGTGGCCTAATTTAATGAGTGAATTAAGCAATAAAGGACCCTTCAATTGAAGGGCGAACCATAACCGTTAACGACGTTATGAGGGGTAGAATTGTTCAAATGCTACTAGGACTTGTATTTAATGTATATATAAGTGAAGACTTTTTAATCTTGTCATAAATAAGTATGCAAGTTATACGTTGTACTACTATAGATTAGCTAATCTCATAACTGATTTCATCTCATTTTAAAAAGAGTTTTTAACATGTACTGTCTATCCTTTTCAACGTATATCAAATAACCCCCTCTTTTCACTATCACCAAATAACTCAATTGTTTTTAATATACTGTACGTTATTTGCAACGATTTAAGCAGTAATTTTTTAATTTAGAGCAGGAGAGGAAGAGGGGACTGGACCTTTTGGACGGTCGTAATAGATAATGTTAATTCCAACAAGTCCAAATGCAACTGGGTGCACAGAAAGGGGAGCGGATTAGGTGTTACCCGGGTAACACCACCTTATTGGGTGTTACACTTACTGTGGGGCCCACTTTGATGATGTGTTATATATCCTCGCTGTCCATTCATTTATCCAACCCATTTTAGCATGTGTTTTGAAAATTAAGCAGATCCAAATCTCAGGTGGACCACAGCACAGGAAAAAGCGTTGATCGAGTGCCTCACCATTAAAAATTCCAAAGGGCTCATCATAAGTTTTTCATAATGTTTATTTCACATCCAACCTGTTGATAATGTCAAGAAGACCTGGATGAGGGAAAATACAAAGATAAGATTGATCCAAAACGTTTGTGGCCCACAAAAAGTCTTTAATGGTCATTATTCACTGTTTCTAGTGGTATGGTCCACCTGATATTTGGATCTTCTTAACGTTTAGGATCGCATGCTAAAATGAGATGAAAAAACGGATGAACCGAGTGGATATACAACAAATACATAAAGGTGGGCTCCACATGGTTGCGGGTGTTACTCGGGTAACAGGTAATCCGCTTCCAGCGTAAAGATTTCCGTACAGTAACGGACTTTTTTTTTTTTTTTTTTCTATACGAATTAAAAAACTAGCCCATGCAACCAACACAAACATGCGGCACCCAAACACGACCTTAGAACAAGCAAATGGAATGATGTGGCCCAAACACAAACAGAACTACTTGTATTATCCATATTACATATTACATGAATCAAATGCAAATAATCTCATCTTTCAGCTCTAGAATTTGTGATAACTGACTTAGAAACTTCCTTAGAATCACTCTCACTCTGGCAAACCTCTCTACTTAATGCAAACAGATAAAGAAACAATGGGTTTGGCACGTTTGGATGCACCATCGAATTAGATTGCAATCTAATAAAAGGAGATAACCAAATTGCAATTTCCTCATGATTGAACATTATGTTTGCAATTCAATCCACTTGGGCATCCAAACACGACTACACCAATGAAATGAAGCTAATGGTATTGCTAGTAGTATCCTTTAGGAGGCGGCAGTGATTTGTAGTAATATGGAGGTGGTGGAGACCACGATGGAGGCGGCGGTGACATGTAGTAGTAAGGAGGAGGGGGCTATGGCGATGGTGGTGGTGGTGATTTGTAATAATACGGAGGTGGCCGCGATTTGTAGTAGTAGGGAGGTGGTGGGGATGGTGATGGTGGGGGTGGGGACTTGTAATAGTATGGAGGTGGTGGGGACGGTGAGGGTGGGGGTGGTGATTTATAGTAGTATGGTGGTAGTGGGGATGGCGATGGTGGAGGTGGGGACTTGTAGTAGTATGGAGGCGGTGGGGATGGCGAGGGCGGGGGTGGTGATTTATAGTAATAAGGCGGTGGTGGGGACGGTGATGGTGGGGGAGGGGATTTATAGTAGTATGGAGGCGGTGGGGACGGCCATGGTGGGGGTGGTGATTTATAGTAATATGGTGGCGGTGGGGACGGCGATGGTGGGGGCGGAGACTTGTAGTAGTACGGAGGCGGTGGGGATGGTGATGGTGGGGGTGGCGATTTATAGTAGTATGGTGGTGGTGGGGACCATGATGGTGGGGGTTGTGATTTGTAGTAGTATGGTGGTGGTGGAGACCATGATGGTGGGGGTGGTGATTTGTAGTGGTATGGCGGTGGAGGAGAAGGCGATGGTGGGGGCGGCGATTTGTAGGAATAAGGCAATGGTGGTGGAGAATGGTCAGGGTACCAAAAAGTCTCATGGGCCACCACGTTTGTGGCCATCAAACATACGACCACGATGGTGAAGATCGAACATTGGAATTGGTGAGCCTTCTCCAGGGTCCCCATGTCCGGCGACTAAGGGTGGGCCACTGAATCTAATTGAAGACTTGTAAATGGGAAGGTTGATGTGTAGCATGGGGAGGGAGTGAGGCTTTATATAGCGAGTGTTTTACGTGATTTTGTATTAAGATATTGTGATTTTGTGTGGTTTACAACCTGTTATGAAAGCTACGTTGTAACTTGTAATATTTTTAGAGTTGGTTGGGACGCGCTGGACCAGGATTAGATGTTTTGTTGCGCAGTAGCTGACACGTGGAGGGAGAGGTATGGGATCTCGACCATCCATCTAGTGGGTCGTCATATCATTGGATGCTCTTTATGTAAAATGACAAGGCGCAGACTATTCGAGTCATATGTAACTGTTGGCCTTCAACTAGACGGTAATCGTTTGCAACCATTAGCGGTCAATATGAAACCGAGAATGATGATGGTTTGGGAAATTCGTTTAGTGTGATTTTTTAACCGTGGATCATCCGAGATACGACCCACTAGATGGACGGTCTGGATATATAGCTTGGTTCCGTGTGTTACTGTATTGTGCGACAGATTTAACTAGCTATTAAGCGCGTTAGATCAGTGGGCTGCGGCTTCTATCCCATTGCCTGAGACTGAGACCCCGCTGGCCATAGTTTCATTAGTTTGATCGAGGCCGTGTTGAAAAGGTCATCAAGACAGAGATGGCCCAAGCCACCAAAATCTTCCAAAGTACTTGTGGTGCCCTCCGTATTTTGAAATGACATCAAATCCATTCACGATATGTATCTGGAATGATGAATGGGCATCCAAAAAAATCAGGCCATTGCAAAACTCACGTGGGTCACACCGTGTGATTTTAGGAGTTTTACACATGATCTTATATTATTTGTCCATCTAAGTCTTGGATCATCCTGATTCTTGGTCGACAGAGAGAACATGAGGGGATGAACAAGGTGAACGGAGTGGATGTCATGCACACACGATGTGTAAGCCCCGCAAATAGTTGTACAATAAGCTCATTCTACGAACCTTGTAGAGGACCCGGCCAGGGACAAAAGAAAATTACAAAGATTTAGTAGTGCAGTATGCAGGCGTTTTAATTCTGATAACTGGGGCTCTTGATGGGGTAATCCAAACGATTGGTCTGTTGCATCCAACCCCTAAATCTTGAAGATATGAAGATATAGTTTCCAGTATTTGTACTTTTTCTCTGATGAATGTGGATCATGGAGGTATGTTTCTTATAACCGTCTATTTGTAAGCCATAAGTGTACATATTGCTACTTTTCTGTCACGTATTTTTTAGTTCAAAGATCCATCCACTGTCGAAGAAAACAGATCATCGGTCTAGATTCCAAATCCATGTGGGCCACTTTTCAGAATTAAACCGGGACGCGTATCAAACAGCATGTCGATGTGGCTGGCGTAGATTTTTTTCTCCGCGTCTCCTAAGACCGGATCTCTGATTCGGAATGCGTCCGGCAGCTGGCGGAAGCTTCTTCTGATTTTATAATGAAAAGGGAATTTTTCATGAAACTTCCTAATTATTGCAGAACTAACATTTCCTTTTTTTTTACCACACACCCATTGAAGACCACGTGGGCACTCGATGCCTCGTCCCAACGTTGAAACGGAGCCTGCCTGCCACGCGTGGAATTTGGCTGAAGTAGCCTCGTGGTCATGCCAAAAGCAAGTTATTAGAGTGCATTTGGTCAATTTTTAAAAAAATACTCATGCTTTGGAAGCTAGTTCATGCTTTGGAAGCTAGTACATGTTCCTTTTCCTGTGTTGTTTTCGCAGCACTTTTTCTCTTCTATTTTCAAACATGTCTCCCGGGACCCACTACCACCACTCTAACTGCATTTTTTACGTATATGCTTACTACCATCAATTTCCCTAACGTATAAGCACTGCTCACAACTTCTATGGCTTTAAGGGGTGTTGTTTTTTGTTCTGACAATTACATTTTTTAGAAATTGAAGTCACTTTTACGTGAGAGACATTTTGAATGTTTTTTTATGGCTTTTTTTTTTAAAAATAAAAATCACTTTTAATTATAGATAGAGGTGAATGACCATAGTTTCTGTCGTGGGAAGAAGTGATTGTTGGAAGTGTTTTCAAGGGTAGAGAGATAGTTATGGTTATCATCTGAAAGACAATAAATGAAATAAAATTTAAATTTTATAATATATGGTCTTTTTTTTTTTTTTTGTGTTTTTTCGGTTAGCTTGTTAGTACACCCATTGTTAGTTGACACGAGGATAATATATATATATATATATATATATATATATATATATATATATATATATATATATATATATATATATATATATATATATATATATATATATGGGAAAAGGTACTATGCGCATGAGCTCACGCCTGTCCCATGCGGTAGAGCTGTGTGGGCCTCACCGTGATGCATTTTGAACATCTACTCCATTAGTCAGATGCACCATTCCATCGTGGACTTAGGTCTCAAAAATCAAGTCAATCCGTGACTTTTGTGGGCCACACCACATACAATATTGGAGAGGGGGCTGCACACCATTAAAACATTCATAATAATTTTTTGGGTCCCACTAAGATGTGGTTTGTAAATCTAACCCATCCATTATGTGTGTCCCACTAGAATTAGGGGTCATACCAAGTTTCAGTAGCATTCAAGACTCAGGTGGGCCCCACCAAGTGCTTTTATATGTTTTAACGGTGTCTTCACATGATTTTAGATGGTATGACCCACCTGAGTTCTGTATACGGCTGATTTTTGGAATACCCCATTACTTAAAGGGGAACCATCAAATGCACAGTGTTGATGGTCAACATGCATCACGGTGGGGCCCACACAACTGGACCTCACGATAAGCTTATCGTGAGCTCGAGCGCGTAGTACCTTTTCCCTCTCTCTCTCTCTCTCTCTCTCTCTCTCTCTCTCTCTCTATATATATATATATATATATATATATATATATATATATATTGTTAAGGCTTGAGGTTGTCATGTTTTAAAGGTACGGGACGCAGTTGTTATATATTAAGGGTTGAGGTTGTCATATGTTAAAGGTTTGCGTCAAAGTTGTCATGTGTTGAGCGTTTGGGTCGTGGTTGTTATGTGTTAAGGGTTTAGGGCCTAGTTGGCCGGCTAGATTACATAGACTTAGGTGGGATGGAGTTGCATATCCTGTGCCAATTCCATTTCATGCTCAGGAAGAGTGGTAGGTTAGATGGAATCGTATTGGGTCGTGCCAATTTCACTCAATGTTAGTAAGTTGTGTAGGTCTCACCATGATGTGTGGGCTATATCCACGCCATCTACCTATTTTTTGAGATCATTTTAAAGCATGGGCCAAAAAATCAGGTAGATCTAAAGCTCAAGTGGACCCTACAATAGAAAGCAATAGAGATTGAGTACTTAACGTTGAAAACTTCTTTACGGCCACATAAGTTTTGAATCTGTCTTATTTTTAGGCTCGTATCATAAAATTAGGTTATAAAACAAATGAATAGTTTAGATATAACACGTGTGTTATTCTTAATAGTTTCAAATGATGGTGGGTATATTTTTTCAATGTACCACCATTTTACAAACAAAGCTGGGAGTTAAGCCCATCCTATGGTAACAGGGAACCATCCCTGCCATGGATAATAATTATGTTTTTTGAATCCCATCCCACCTAATCTTTTCCAATGCAACGGGCCAAACAGGCCCTTAGGTTATCATGTGTCAAGGATTGTAGGCCCCACCGTGAGATACATGTCGAATCTACTCTACTTATTTAATTTAAAATTTTATTTAATGCAATGGCCCAAGGATATGAGCCACTCTTGAGTTTTAAAATCTAGTCCAACCACTAAATGCCACACAAAAACTTTAGGCCTATAGCTCATAATAGGACTTTCCATAATTCAGGTGTGCCATACCAAGGAAAACAGTTCAAAAGGTGACCGTGCAATCGAGTAGTCCACCTAGATCATGGACAGTGCTGAGTTTTGGGCCCTGATCTTAACAAGGGGCCGGTTACACAATTGGTGGTTGGAGTGAATTTTAAAACTCACCGTTGGCTATCAAATTGGGACACGTGGAGTGTCTAATAAATAAATTTAGGCTGTCTATCATGTCCGGCCCACACTTCAGGAGCCACCCATCATACCACATTCGATCAATTAACCTGTAAGATGTACGGCCCATATTATTTACGAAAAAGTACGTCCGAACAATTTGAGCCATCTTTTTGGTTGGGCCCCATATGGATTGCTTGTGGTTCCAGAGAATCACTTCAATCTGAGGATCCCAGCCAATCCATTCATTGCTTTGGCAAAAAGATGGCTATATAATGGAGGCCATCTTCAAAGGAAACGGATTGGCTACTCCCCCTCTGCGGGCCCCACCATGATGTCTGTGTTTCATCCATTCCGATTCATCAATTTGTGCAGATAATTTTATGCTTGATCCCAAAAATGAGAGGGATATAAATCTCAGGTGGACCACACCACATGAAAACAATAGTCATTAGATATCCACCATTATGACATCCAATCTGTTGATTAGGTCTTGAAGTCCTAGATGAAGGTAAAAAACAAATATTAACTCGATCCAAAACTTTTATGGCCCCCAAAAGGTTTTTAATGGTTAAAACTCATTAAACATTATTTCCTTTAATGTGATTAACTTGAGAATTAAATATAAATCATTTTTGGACACATATTGTAAAATTATCTGTAAAAATAGATGGACGGCATGGATGAAACAAATCATCATGGTGGGGTCCACAGAGCACCAACCACCAGCCATTGGCTGTTGTCAGGGGGAGTAGCCAATCGGTTTCCACCTTCAAACGAATATGATCATAAGGTCATTATGATTTTTTTCCGGAAGTCTATCATTGTCTCATTTATTGGACGACCACGTCCCCAGGAGTACTACCTATATTGCTCATATCATCATCATCATCAGCGTCATCATTATTACAAACGGTCAGCATATGAATGGACATGATCATCCATGGTTTGTATTCATAGGCACGTGAAGATTGGGCTGGATCAGATGGACAGTTCGGATCAATGTTTTGAACCACTACATGTGATGTGCTCGATAACTGTCTTTTCGTTCACGTGCATCAAGTACGCGTGGATTTCTTCTTTATAACTGTACCAACGAAAGCCCCACACGCAATGGTATTCACGTACAATCACTCTGTTTTTGTGCTTGTCCATCCAGCACGTTTGGAGAACGTGCCACATTTACACGCCATCTAATACCATGAAAAGGAAGGTCCCGCCTTAGAAGATTTATTCGGCATAAGAAAATGAAAGCGGATTGCGTAAGTAACTCTCTGTGGGGCCAACCGTGATTTATATACTTTATCCACTCCGTCCATCCATTTTAATATATAATTTTATAAGTCGAACCAAAAAATGAACAATATAAAAATATCAAGGGGACCACATCACAGGAAACAGTGTGAATTGAATATCTACCGTTGATTTTTTTTTGTTCTCTGATATTTATGTTTTACCTTCATCCACGTTTGTTAAATCTTATTGGATGACAAATAAATATTACTATGGACATTAGAAAGGTTTCAACGGTGGAAATCATTATTCCCACCGTTTCCTGTGGTATGGTCCACTTGAGCTTTGGATATAATCAATTTTGACCCCTAAAAGGATATGGAAAAATGGATGTACGGCATGGATAAGCCATAGGCATTCACATTGGGCCCAACATAGTTCACTCAGTACAAAGTGAACTGAGTACAATCCGATTTCTAAGAAAACAGGTCGACGCATTCATCGGTGAGCCATACGTGTATATACATTGAGCTGTCTATTATATCCATTGGTTGTCCATTTTTTTCAACAGTGTAGTCTAAATGATGAAAGGATCTGCCTGATTTTTTGTGCCCAATAATCGTCAATGAAAGGCCCACCTTGTAATCGGATCAGATTGCATGCACAAACGACCCATTGGCTGAACGTGCTGAATGGGCGGTAAATTAATGGTCCATTGAGATGGACGTGGGAGTTCTTCCTTTCGTATGATGCGCGGCAAGGAGCAATTTCCTATGAACCCAGAAACGGGTGGAGATGAATGTACGTGATCTCATCTTCTTTTCATCAAGATCCAACGGCAATAATTGTCAAAGTTACTCCGACTTTTCAGCAGATGAGGAATATATCATACACCGTACACACCCACTCCCTGCCTCTCCACCGTACACCTCCATGCTCCCTGAATAGATGGCTGAGAATTGAAATCCACGATTTTCAAAAGTACGTGTATGGGTGCTGGGCTTCAATTCCACCACACGTGTACTGAATGGCCCAGATTGAATTGTGTGTTCATACACATAGGACTGAATGGTATATATGGGAAATGGTACTATGAGGTCGACCTCATGTGAACTTCCCATGAGGTCGAGCTGTGTGGGCCCACACAGGTCGACCTCAGCCCCACTGTGATGTGTGTCTCAATTGTTCAATGGTCCCGCATCATCGGCCATCGAGGACGAACTTTCATGGGCCCATGCACGATGGACCCAACAACGACTAATGGTCCATCCCATCGATAGTTGCAGCCTCTGCTTCCCCGCCCTGTACTTGAATTTCGTAATCGGTAGAAATGCGTTGGGAGAAATGGGAATTGGGATTTTAGTTCGTATCCTTATAGAATGCAAATGGAAATTGAGATTTTAGCGCTCATATCCTTACAGAATGCAAATGAAAGGATGTGGACCAAACACAAGCAAAACAATTTGTATTATCTACATTACATATGAAATGTATCAAGTGCAACTTAAGCATCAGCCACCTTATAATCTGTGATAGCTGATCTTATGATAAAAACCTTCTTAAAATCTCTCTCACTCTCACAAGCCTCTGTATGTAATGCAAATCAATATAGAAATATTGGGTTTAGCGCGTTTGGATGCACTATTGCAATTATTGGTCTAATAAAATGGAAATAGCTAAATTGTAATTTCTTCTTGACTTAACGATATGTTTCCAATTAAATTCAGTTGCGCTTCCAAACATGAGCTTACGCGCTAGTAGTGATCTTCAGGAGGTGGTGGGGAGCTGTAGTAGTAGCCGTGATAGTAGGGAGGAGGCAGTGAAGGAGGCAGCGGCTGAGGACATTTGCAGTAGTACGGAGGAGGCGGCGAAAGTGAAGGTGGAGGTGGTGATTTGTAGTATGGAGGTGGAGGAGATGGAGACGGTGGCGGCAGTGATTTGTAGTAATGTGGAGGTGGTGGTGATTTGTAATAGTACGGAGTCGGTGGTGGGGACGGTGATGGTGGGGGCGAGGACTTCTTCTGGTACGGCGGTGGTGGGGACGGCGATGGTGGGGGCGAGGACTTCTTCAGGTACGGTGGTGGTGGGGATGGCGATGGTGGGGGCGAGGACTTCTTCAGGTACGGTGGTGGTGGGGAAGGCGATGGTGGGGGCGAAGACTTCTTCAGGTACGGTGGTGGTGGGGGCGAGGATTTTTTCAGGTACGGCGGTGGTGGGGACGTCGATGGCGGCGGCAATGGCTTGTTCAGGTACGGCGGCGGTGGAGGCGGCGAGTTATAATAGTATGGCGGTGGAGGCGGCGAGTTATAGTAGTGTGGC
The DNA here is from genome assembly GCA_037074715.1 of Magnolia kwangsiensis. NCBI lineage: Eukaryota > Viridiplantae > Streptophyta > Magnoliopsida > Magnoliales > Magnoliaceae > Magnolia > Magnolia kwangsiensis. The sequence continues at coordinate 109,626,224 of CM073581.1, forward strand.
AGCGGTGGGAACAGGGGCGGCCATTCGTAGTTATAAGGTGAGGGTGGTGGAAAATATATAGGGTGCCAAAAAGGCTCATGGGCCACCACGTTTGTGGCCATCAAACATACGGTTATGATGGCCAAGATCGAGCATTGCAATTGGTGGGCCTTTTCCAGGGTCCCCATGTCCGGCAACTCGAAGGTGGGCCACCGGAAGGCTTTCAATCTGGGCTATTGAATGTGATGGAGAACTTGTACGTAACAAAGTTCATGTGTTGCATGGGGAGGGAGCGAGCCTTTTTATAGTAAGGGTTTCACGTGATTTTATATTGAGATATGGTTGTTTTGTGAGGTTTCCAACCTGCTGTCTGAAAGCTACGTTGTAAATTTTTTTAAAGCGGAGGTTGGGACTTGTACGCGCGCTGGACACGTGGAAGGAGGTGTAAGGGATCTCGACCATCCATTTAGTTGAGCTGTATTATTGAATGGCTAACTGTTAAAACTCACAGAGCACGGACTATACCAACCAGTAAAAAATAAAGGCCTTTTGGTTAGACTGTAAACAAATGTAACAGTTAACGGTCAATATAAAGCCAAGATAGGTTATGGATAGGATCATCTGTTTGGTGGGATTTTTGATAGTGGATCATCTGGAAGGGACCCAGTGTGTGGACGGTCTGGATTAGCTGTTTTGCATACCATGTGTGAGGTATAGGGAGACAAATGTAACTTGCTGATACAAGGCACTGGATCAGAGTCTGATTCGGCTTAATTTCCAGAACTTTCGGTGATCTGATACTAGGATCTATTAACCAGTGCTGGTTTTTATTAGTTTGATTTGAGTCTGTGCAGAGAAAAGCTTCGGAAGAGGTCGGTTACTTGCTTCACAAAGTTCATAGAATATATAAGTTTATTCTAGAACGTTGTGTATGGGCTCCCCCGTAATGTGTGCAAGATATCCAAGCCGTCCATCATGTGCGCCCACATTAATCATGTGGGCCCGGGGTATATTATGAATGGATTAGATGGCATATAAAAACACGGTGGGCTCCACACAATCTTGTGGCGGTCCCATCCCAACCGTTCCCTATAGTGCTCTTCTTTGGATTAACATGATTTTTGGCATACGGTGTGGATATCGGCCCTACATTGCGGTGCGCCACACACTGAAATCTGACAACTGGGGCCCTTGAGTGGGTAATCAAGATCATTGGTCTGTTGCATCCTACCCCATGGAAATTCCAAAATATAGCCGGAAAGACTGAAAATTTTCTCAAGGGATAGTTCATTATTGCTGCATTTTTGGGCAATAACTTGCTATTATCTTGTTGAGTAGAATTTTCCATCATGGTCCACATACTAAGGGAGACAACAAATCACTGGTCTAGATTACCAAACCATATGGCCCACTTGTCAGAATTAAATCCGGCCATGTATGAATATGTTGTAGATGTGGTTGGCTTAAAATCTTTTAGTATCTTTTACTCCAAAATTCTCAAGAAATTTAAATTTTACCAAACAATGCCTTTACTACGTAACACCTTAGTTTATTATTAGTATTTTTATTATTATTATTTTAAGATATAGTAAAGTTAGGAATCGCAGAGCCCACACGATATGTATATGACATGCAATCCGTCCTACATATGATACGCACCATGATATTCATACCACCTAGAAATTTTGGTGGTCCAATCACCTAATGAGCTGCACATGTTTTTAGAAGTTTTAAGGGGTATATTAGTTTTTATTGTTTGATCCATCTTGATCATTCGCTTAGTCAGATTTTTAGTGAGTATGGACGGGTTGGATATCAGACATAAATCTCATTAACCTGCTACAATGATTGATTTCTTGCTTTTAAAAGAAAAAAGCTAGAAGGAGGTGTTTAAATAATTACTTTCTTTATAAAATTTCTTGTTAGAGTCATTATTCAGTAAAATCTTACCTATGAGGAATTTTTACCATAAGAATTCTGAACTTTGATCAAATTTCATAAAAATCCAAAACCTTTATCGAATGTCGATCACCGCGTTTTGTGAGATCTGATCCCTCTAGACAAGTACCGCAGCTGGGCGAAGCTTGCTTTGTTTTTATAATATAAAGAAAGGAATGAAAAAGATGTCTTTTTTACTTAATGAGTGACTCTACCAACTTGGGAGACACGTGGACGGATTAATAAAAAGTCTGGGCCCTTTATCAGGTCCAACTCACACATTCGATCATTGGCCAGTAAAATAAATAATCTGAACCGTCCATTTTGCGGGGCAAAATATGGATTGCTTATTGTTCCAAAAGTGTCACTTTACTGTAACTATCATAACCATTCGAAGCCCATCTTCAGATAGATATGATCATTGTATAGACCGTTCCTTATCATCAACATTCACAAAAGGAGGACAATCTATGCCATCGGTAGGATCATTCGATTAATGTCGTTTTGTATTGGATTGTGGGAATGCGAGGAGTTAGTGGATCATATGGACGGTTCTGATCAATGTTTTATTTGAAACGTTGAAACATGTCCAATGCATGTGATGTGCTCCATAACTGTCTTTTCATTCATCTACCCTTTCGGTCACTGTGTCACCTTCGTCCCATGTACACGCATGACATCTAAGGCCATGAAAAGGTGGGACCCACCTTAAAATCATCAGGTGGGCCCATTCATCAGGTGTGAAGAAATCAAATGGTTCTCTTATATATATATATATATATATATATATATATATATATATATATATATATATATATATATATATATATATCCATCGGCTATCCATTGTTTTGTACGGTGCGGCCGAACTGACGAAAGGATCCGCGTGCTTATTTATGCCCGATTGATAATCAAAGCAGGGCCCACTTTGAATTTTTACAATTTCTCTCTTGATTTCTTGTTGTATCTTGCAATGGGGTCACTGATCCCCTCTTATAGATCACGATCCACCATCCCAACCGTAGGATCTTTGATATCCCCATGCTTTCCAAACGTTAATCTACATTGACCATTGATTTGAACGGTCGAAAACCAATTTTACAAAATCAATATTTATAACATGTTAAAAACGAGTTTAAACATCTGAATTAATAGACCATTGTGAGGATTACCCGGGTTTCGATTACGAATGGTCAGGATACAGAGGGCCTTCTGGCCGTTGATCCAACAGACAGCGGCTCAGAGATGGATGTGGACGCTCCTCCTCTCTTCCAGTGGTGTGTGATAGGAGCTAGCTACTGTCTTTGCACGCAGTGGTCCTTGTGAGACACGCTAGGGTAGAGATGAATGCACGTGAATCTCATCATCGTCGGATCAAGATCGGACGGTGAGACGTGTCCCAGTTACTACGACATTTCAGCGACTAAATGCACGGTACCTTTAATGTGTTCCACTGCATGAAATGGATGCGGGACATGTCCCAAATTGGTACACGTCTGACATCCTAGCCATTTATCAAGTAGGACAAGCAATGAGCATGCTACGTTCCGAAAGTCAGGACTGTTCTGTTTATCAGGTGGACGAAAATTGCAGTAAAAAAAATAAAAAGAGATTAATACCAAGCACCTCCTCAGCATTGTTTTTTTGACTTGTCACTTCGTTCCAGCTCATGCCTTAATTTTGCTAAATAATCCTAACTTTTCTTTTATTGTTAAAGGTGAGAGTACACCACCTGCAAATTTATATTTATATGTGAAAAGATATACAACCGTTCAGGCAGCCGGGTATAAAGAAATAGACTCTTATTATCCCATAAAGAAAAGACGATGCAGGGAAGGACGTGAGGTCAACTATTATTTTCCTCAAGAATGATATCTATTTTGAATCTATAAAACTTGAAAGCAAGAAAATAAAAATAAATTCAAAAATGATTGATGAATGAAAAAAAATGAGTTCAGAACCCTTTAAATAGGGATACCAAGCAATAGAGAGAAATTAGAATCAAACTACTGCTAAAATTATTAGAATTCGCGACTTACTATAAATAATAAACTTACTATTTATAGATGGTTGTGATGTCTACTAGTGCATAAGGTTTTCGGCCAAAAAAAGTAAGTGTCCTACTTGGTTTCACTAAGTTGCTTTTCTAATTTTTCTAAGCTCTTTTAGTGTTGGACACAACTTCTAAATCCCAATGAATGAAGCGTTATAATCAAACTAAAACTTATAATTTATAGTAAAAATAAAATTAAAATAATAAAATAAAAGTCGATCTGTCGATATTTCGCAAATCTAGCTTAGGTAACTCGGCATAGTAGGGTTGGGTGGCTAAAGTAGCTCGTTCTACCTCAAAATTATATTTTTTACGTCCGATAACTCATTCTCGATTGCGAGATATGCTTGATTTAAGGTCCGACAGTCCGAATCACTTTTGTCGTTGACCGAGCCTTTTTTAATCCATCTTGACCATGTAACTATCCCCAAACCTCTTTACATCAAAAGCCAAGCCATGACATGAGCTAATTACAAGAATATATAGACCACGACAGACCCTAAGTAGGAGAAAACCTTGGCCCGTTTGGATACCACCAAATAAGTTACTTTTTCTACTTACAACAGTAAGTAAGCTACTTATTTAAGATTAGTTTATAATTAATTGTATATAACTTTTTATTTAAAAGTAAATAATCATTTTATTTTTTATTTTTTATTTTTTACTTTCCTATTTTTTATAAGTTGATGAAAAGAGACGTTAAAAGAGATGAAAGAGATGAGAAGTTGATATGCTGTTTGACATAGAAATTAAGATAAGCTACTTCCAATGCAAACACCCCCTAATTGACACCTTTGGCCCGTAACATAGGTCACTCCAAATTCAACAAATAACCCTAGCTACTTACATGTTAGTACTTTTATTTATTTCTATTATAACTTTTTGCAGTTCTCCATCTCTTACAAGTTTAGATCTTTTGTTAGCTGTGGTGGAATAAATATTGCACGCTATTGGGCGTGGGCCGTCTTAGGAGGGTCCATGTTTCAATCAATGTTGCCCCACTACGAATTTGAACGTCATAAAAAACCGACATTGTGTGAATTTCGAGATTTTTGATGGTTGTCAATTGATTTCTACAGTGGGCCGACTATGTGTGTATAACATCCAACTAGTTTATAATGTAGGTTTGACCATAAAGATATGGCTAAAAAATCAAGCATATATACTTAAATGAATGACGAATGTAGAAAACAATGAACAATCATTTAAAAAAATTATTATTATTATTATTATTATTATTTTAAAAGAAGAAGAAGAAGAAGAAGTAGTCCAAATTTACGTAGTGGCACGTATGATGGTTGTATTAGTCTATTGTTTGGTTGTATTAGTCTATTGTTTGGGCATTCAACTTTTACAACGGGCAATTTTTCAGGCTTGTTGAATTCTTTAAACACACGTAGTGGGGCACACGAGCCGGAGAAGTAGACGTAGGATTGGTATTGTCTACAACACAATGCAAATGACCCAAGCTATGTGGGGTCACCATATTGCGTATGCAAAATCCACTCAGTTTATCAGGTGTGAACCATTATTTCAACTGTAGATATATGAAAGATAAGCTAAATTAAGAACAAATATAGGCCACAACATTGTGAATTATGTAAAATTACTTACAAAACTGCTAAGTCCACACAGTGTGGCCCACTTGAGTTTTTAACCAGGCTGTTTTTTGTCTCATCTCTTCACCCCCGGTGAGATACACATGGTCAACAGACTTGATGAAAGATACACACCATGGTGACCACACACACAACTTATGGTCAAACCTCTAATTAAGGTCATGGTGTAGCTCGTGGGATATTTGGGTAGCACAGATTTTTTTTTTTAAAAAAAATTAATTATTATTATGATGCCCCGAGAGTCCATTTTCAGAAGTCCTGGCTCAGAATCTCTTCCCCTCGATTTGCACTCGACCATCATCATTGATGAGCCGTAATGTAGGTGCGGTTGGCTGGAGAGTCAGGATCATTTCCACGCTTGCTTCCCACGCATGCTGATATGGCACACATGGCACACGTGTTGAAACTCTTGTGGGTATGTCACCGAGGCATGAGTAAGGACTCAATCAGGTAGGTTCTCATGGCCCATCATGGATGGACAGTCTGGATCATATCTGCCTTGGCCATGTGTCCCATCTGGGCGCAATTGGATGGATGGTCTGGATCATTTCCAGGCTTGCTGACTGCACGTGCCAATGTGGCACACATGAAACTAACCACTCATCTGATGGTTCCATTTTAGAGATCGTTGGGCTAAAAATCAGGCTGGTCCTCATTGTCCATCGTTGATGGACGGTTTGGATCATTTCTCATTAGCCATGCTGGCCATTATAGATGACCCAATAACGATGCCAATGGAGAGTCTATTTCATTTCCGACCTTGCGCTCACAGGTGCTCATGTGTCATGCATGGCATTAACCACTCATCACGTGGATCTAAATGTGCTGGGAAAATAATTCAGGTTGGTCCGCACACGTATGTTCAATGTGCACTGTCGATCAATTTCATTTACTCGCTCACGCCCACACGATGAATGACCAGCCTCATACGTAGGGGTGTATATGAACCGTGTTAGCTCAATTAACTCACTGGACTCGACTCGAAAAAGCTTGATTCGACTTGGTTTGAAGCTGAAATTGAGCTGAGTTGAGCTGATTCTTGGAGCTCGGAAAAATTTCGAGTTGAGTTCGAGCTTGTCTTGAGCTTAAATCGAACCCCAACTCAATTATTTTGATATTGATGTTGCTCATCAAGTGTTTGATGAAATGACTTAACGAAGTGTTGGCTAATGGTGAGGAATGTATCGATATGAAACAAATACCCTTGCATCTTTATTTTAATGTTACCTACTGAGTGTTTGATGAAATACCCGTAAACTGCCACTGCTATTTTATATACCGTGAAAAGCTAGTATATTTTATATACCGTGAGAAGCTGCTATTTTATATACGGTGAGAAATCGAAGGTGCACTCCATCTATTTGAGAAAATGCTGCATGGGCATCCTGGCTCGAACTGCCCCCATTCTGCTGACCGAATCAAGCCGAGCTGAACCAAGTTCAAGTTAGGGTCAGCCAGTGGCCGAGCTAAGTTGAGCCGTGCCAAGCTCGACTCGGTTCCACTCGTGTACAGCTCTACTCGTAAGGAGCACGGATGTGGCACACGTATGGCACATCACCGTGTGAGTGTGGGAGTATTTAGAAAGTGCTCTGGCGTGGATGTGGCACACGTATGGCACATCTAAGTGGGGGACAACGCGCATGCACAACTGCTGTACACGTGGCATGTTCAAATGGCAAGCCCAACTTTTAACACGCATAGATTTGGACGGTGTGGATCTTCCTACGTGCATCATGTGCTTGCAATTGGGTCCGGTTCCATGGCACAGTGGTAGGGTGGTTCTGTTTCAACACTGAGACCGTATGCGTGTGTGGGGTGTGGGTGCGCGTCTTAAAAAAAATAAAAATCATGTGCTTGCAAAGAGCATTTTGTGTTAATTATTTTTAAACAAACGAGGGTCGAATGGTCATTTGATGAAAAGTAACAGCACTATCAAACGGCAGTTTGATTTGTCGGGAATCGGTAAAATACTGGGGAGTTTTTAACAATTTCAGAAACCAGAGGGAGGTGTTTACAATTTTCAAAAACTTAAAATTTTCTTTTTAAAATGACCTGCTAAAAGGATACCTCGTACGTGCCAATTGGCAAATGTGACAGAAGGAGACTTGGCGGGGATACCATGCTGGTGGGGACCACCATGCTGTATCTTTGACATATGTCCATTAGCTGGAAGGTGTGATTAGGTGGCATTGAATTGTATTATATGGAATTAATACCATTATTACACAATGATTATATGCATGAAAAAACCATGAAAATTTGACCGTTCAATCCTAAAATTCTTCTTATGGGAAAAACAATACTATATTAAGTCAAATCATTCTTTGATGGACCATTGAATTGTACTCACCAGACTAAATCTTACAACTGATGTTAGTCACTTATATGCATAAGCAACCTGAATTTCATGTGTAAAGGGCACATATGGATGGACCATGGATTTTATTTTTATTTAAAAAAAAAAAAAAAAAAACATGCATCAACGTGGGGCCCACAGCGGTGGATTTGAGATTCCACCGAAATCCCCTGCCGTGTCTCCTGCCGGGATTGGATAATCCAATTCTTCCTTTCATTTTCAAATGTTGAATGTACTTTATATCCCATCAAATGCAATTCAACACCGTGTAATCCCAGGCCCCTACTAATGGCTCAATGGTAGGCTCTGTGAGTTTCACACTGAGGTCATGAGTTTGAGTGCCCATTGTGGCTTGGATGTGAACACGTGTAAAAAAAAACCCACGTAATCCCACATTCCAAACAGGTCTGTAATGATCCAGTGGGAAATCTATCGAGTTTAGAGGCATACACATTACCTATCTGGACCACCTATTATATCTGTTGCACTGTAATAGGCTTCTTGAAAATTACATAGCGAGAAGATTATTACTATCACCATATGTTAGTGAATAGTTATCAAGTTGTACTGCTTAATTGGTATCCCAAATGAAGCCTGCAAAATATGCTTTCATGGGCCTGATCTCCAAACCAAACCAGACACGTTTGGATGTACTCCCCAAAACAGCGTTTGAGGCCTAAAAGCCATTTTGATATAAAACGTTTTCTATGGTGTGCATTTGGATGTACTCTGCAAACACCAATCTCAACTTCCATCGCAGAAATAGGCTCTAAAACTACAATTTTACCAAGTTGACCAAAAAAGCAGGCTTTCAGAAACTCCCTTTTGAGGAAGTGCGTCCAAACGGGCCCTAAAGGTCTTGGAATTATGAGGAGGTTTTGGGTTTGTTGTGCAATGAGACATCCATTTCCCTTTGCTCAATGCATGAGCAGCTAGCACCGCTCAAATTGCCTGGTAAAATGTTTTTTTCCCCCCAATCCACAAACTTCATCACAAGCAAATCTGACTTCATTTTAGTAGCTATTTCCTAGTTGGGTTGAGCACAGGCATCCTATAAGCTTTTAATTGGATGGAAACAGACTCAATGCACAAATCCCAGCATCTACAGCAAGATACATACGGAAATATTCATTCCAATTGGGTTCATTACATTCGGTTATTATATATTAACTAAGAAGGTTCTTCTATCAAAAGATGTGTGGAAAAGTAACAAAGAAAACAGAAAAATTATCAGAGTCGTCATGCCAAATTCGTGGAGGCGTGGGAACATACCAAAGACGAGTTTTTCCTCACCAGAGATTCTTTAATGCCTAGCTTCCTCACCAAATACCTCCATGTAGCAAACGGGGCATGCCTGAAAGACAAACCAGATGAGATCAGCCACAATGGATGAAAAACTAATACATGCCAGCTCTCTCTTTTCATTGTTTTAATGAAGGTTTCAGCTGACCTTGTTGATGCTAAGCCATCTGGTGACACAGCTGGCATGGTAGGCATGCTTGCATGGCAGTGTCATCTGCCTATCCCCTCTTTTATAGTTCATCTGACAAATGACACACCTGTTACCAGGAACACACAAGTTCTAACACACTGTTGTCTGGAAACAGAAAAAGCATTTTTGTATTTTGTATTTTTACTTTTTCAAAACCTTTAAGCCCTGTTTGGTAAACGCATAAAAATGAGTTCCATCTCATATTAGTTAACATTAATTTTCTATTAGAGATCTTGATGTCTAATACATAATGTGTTAATGTTAACAGTATTTATGGAATAGAGATACTTCCATAAATACTGTTAACTAAAATTAAATTAACTCATTTTTAGGTGTCTACAAAATAAGGCTTTAGCTTTTCTTATTTATTTTCAAATTTTATTTTTTTTTCCTTTCCAAATCTTAGATATTGTGGCGTATATCACAACAGAATCATTAGATTTCTGTAGCCAAATCCAAATGGTTTGAGCAGAAAAGAAAAGATGACAAAAGGGAAAAAAGATTGGTCATAGAAAAGAACTCTCCAGCAGTAGGATGTGATACACATGCAACACTTACAAAGTAACAGGAATCTGAAGATGAATCCTTTTAAGCATTTTTTCAGAAGTTTAAAGAGGCTACATCGATTCTCCGATCATACATGTGTTCTTTGCTACATAGCAGTTTTTCTTTTGATGTTTCCAACCAGTAAACGAGTGAAAGCAAGATTCAAGAACTGCTAAGCACATCTCAAACCCAATAATCACAAATATGACGACTAAGATCTCCATTTCAAACTAGAACTAGTGAAGCAAACCGGCTATTTCCAACTAGAAACAGTGAAGCAAACTGAGCTTGCCTATATATTCATTTCCATCTTTCAGCAAAGAAAGATGGGTCTTCAGCATAGTTTGCTTTCACTTGATTCCATTGCAATCTCAATGGGACTGTAGTCATTCCCTCAGTAATACATGCATGAGTGCATCCATCCATTCATGTGTGTGTTTCTACAGCATGCAAATGGGTGTGTGCTCGCCTAAAAGACAGTGAATGAATTATGATTTTCCAAAAGCCAGTACTTTGGATTTATATTGTGATTCTTATTTTCCCACCAATGACAAAAGCTAACCACTTAAAATTTTCTGCTAAATTTAAATAAATGACACGAGGATGTCTACTTTAATGTTGTCCTAAATTTCTCCTATCTTGGTGGTGGGGGTGACGGTTACTTTAAATTGCAAAGCTTACAACTGATGACTGCTCCCTCCCTCCCTCTTTGAATCTCAACCATAGTAAACCACTAAAGAAAAACCTCAGAATTAGTTCAATATTGTAATGCTTATCATATAAATTTAGGATATCTTGGAATTCTAAATTTAGGATTTACAACTCATGTACATGTGTGCATGTACACATCCTTCTTTGTATGTAATCCCTCTTGGGGTGTTGGAACAAGACAAGTTTTCCAGCCATTGGTACGATCCATTTTGGAGTGACTGGATACAAAAGCATTTAAGGCTATATCCACAAGGCCATACTGCATTAACTAAAACAGTTTCCTGTCATGTACACAAGCACCTGGACCATGCACTCAGACAAAAGATAAAAATTTATAAATTACTCATCCAAAGAAAAAAAAGAAAGAAGTTGTTCATGAATACATTCATGGATGAGGAACTGAGATAAGCATTTAGCATGTTTATAGCAGTCTGTTTGTTGGGTTCAATCTCAAAGGAAGAGCATGGATTAAGCCAAGATGTTACCGTTCACATCGCGACTTTCTTCTTGAAAAGAAGCTACACTTGTACTTTGAGATTGGAAGTGAAGAGATACGTTCTTGGGAGAGACCTCGATTGTGAGTTCCAACTGCCTCACCTAAATCCAGTAATTCCTGTAGATTGAAAATAGTTATTAATCAAGCGAACAGCCATATTGGAACAAATTGACCATTAAGTCTATTGATCATTTTTTATTGGCATAAATCTGTTGCATCATTCAAAATTGACACAAAATCAAGGATTGTCTTTTGACAATAAGACTTCTTTGCTATGAAATGTGTTTGCTAACACTAAAGGGTCCCCTGTTGGTTGGGTTACATCTTGCAAGACTTTAAAGGCATATGTAGGCATCAAACATCTACCATTGGGAATTTTCATAATAGTCAGGTAATTCCACAAGCACAGTGAGTCAACTGCAGGAATACCCTCCAGTGGAGATCAAAAGTTGAACTTCAATGCTTCCTGTCCACCAATTCAGACCCCACTGTGATGAAGACAACCTTTGGGAGCAGAATATAATATTCCCAAATTCGGGCTCTATTGGGGAGACCTGACCATGTTGAGGCTCCACCCAATGGGGTTCATGTTCTCTCCAACACTTGTAACGGGCCTTATATCACGGAGGAGAAATTCCCGAAACATCTACCATTGGGAATTTTCACAATAGTCAGGTAATTCCACAAGCACAGTGAGTCACCTGTAGGAATACCCATCAAAAGTTGAACTTCAACGCTTCCTGTCCACCAATTCAGGCCCCACTGTGATGAAGGCAACCTTTGGGAGCAGAATATAATATTCCCAAACTCGGGCTCTACTGGGGAGACCTGACCATGTTGAGGCTCCACCCAATGGGGTTCATGTTCTCTCCAACGCTTGTAACGGGCCTTATATCACGGAGGAGAAATTCCCAAAACATCATCAATTGGGCTTTCCACCAATGGTGTATAACCCTGGAGACTTGCGTTTAATACTAACAAGATAGCAGGCACCACTTTGAAACTGAACACTTAGTTTTCCTCTGAAAAAGCTAATGTTGCTGCCTAGACAATTTCTAAAGATGGTGTCAGGTGAGGCCCCAAACAGAACAGAAGGACACAAAGGAGAGGAAAGGAAAAGAGATGATGAGAAATCAGCCAGCTTACGCCCACCAACAGAGGGAGAACCCTCCATCATCATCATCTAAGCCTTATCCCATTAGATTGGGGTCAGGTACATGAATCCTATAATGCCATTCCACTCTATTAGGGGGTAACCTCAAAGCCCAATATCATGACTCATAAATATGGTCGTTCTAAAACATATCCTGACAATATTACTGTGTTAAACATATATTTTAAAGACAAACCGTAGGTTGAACATGGGGTAATACTACTGGTTATTTGGATTTCAACAAAATGCACATTCAGTAATTTGTAAGGAAATACTTTTACAGCCTTTGTAGCAAACCTCGTAAGTCATGTTGTCTGGATCAATATTGTCTTGCCAAATGGCCTGCAATCCATAGCACGAAAGGGGGTTTTTATTAGTTATCTTCAAGGGTAAAAAAAATATATTATGAAATTCTGACTCTCATGGATAAATGCATTCTGCAGATGACACATTCGAAACACCAAAAAGTATGACTGCAAAATAAGATCAATGTACATCATAGAAACTTCATGTGACAGTTTAAAATTAACAGAAAACAATTGCTGCACTTATATGCAAAAAGATGGGGAGGAATATGACTAAATTTTGAAAACCAGGATCACTGCATAAAGGAGGGGGAAAACCCCTATGTATGGATGTAGTAAGAATAATAAAATGGAAAAACTGCAAAAACTCATGAAGCACAAGAAACTACCCATGAATGAAGGGAAAGATCAAACAATACATTTTTAAGGGAAAACCGATTGTAAAAAGGGGTTGTAAGTTAGCCTACCAGTCATAGATGATCAGTTCTCTTTTTTATATGGTCTAGAAGTAAATGCATATTGAGAATGCAGAGTCTAAAAATCACAAAATTTCTGCTCCTTGGAGTTGTAGGAATGAAAATAATAATAAATTTTCCATTTTTCAGAAGTGATGCAGATTACACGCTACCCAAATATAATTCGTTTCCCTAGGAGATTATAGTTAAGCAAGCTTCCCACCTGAGAACTTGCATTATCGCGACTTTGAATGCCTGCAAAAACCAAAGGTGACAAGCAATAAAATTCTAGGTTAAAAAAGAAGAAAAAAAGAAGAAGATAGAAATAACACCTTCGATAATAATAATAGACTTTGACTAATGTCACTTAAAAAAACGTGCTGTCTAAAAGAAAACCAGGTCCACATCCAGGAAGGAAACCACTTCTTTCCTAGTTAGAGTTCCTAACCATCCAATCAAATATACATGCAAAAAGTGAATGAGATGTCAAAAAGTGATTGCATGATATTTTGCTTCATTTATGAATGATCTCACTGCAGACATGACACTTGACTACCGCCTGGGGTTTGGGCAAATGGCTGGTGCCATGGGTTTGCTCCCCACAGATGTGAGTTCGATTCCCCTCCCTGTGATTTACCCAATGCACATGGTTTGCAGGTGATTGCATGCATCTACAGGGAATAGTCTCACCTTAAAAAGAGGTGGGTACACCATGCATCTACAGGGAATAGTCTCACCTTAAAAAGAGGTGGGGATACCCTCTCGTCATCCAAAAAAAAAAAGACATGACACTTGACTGGAAAAGTCATTAGTCAACCTACATTGACAACAACTCTGTGCGTGGACACAAATTGCCAGCCTCCACACAGGCTAGTGGAATGCTTGAGCTGCATGTTTAGGCCTAACCTACATACTTTATATTCACTTTGATGTCCAAACACCCCAACCCCCCTGCTCTGCAATTTTATAAACTACTAAAGCATGGTTAACATGCTTAACAAATGCCTACAGCAAAATTAACTGCCCCCACATGTTATTGGAATCAAACAGCAACAGAAGAATCAATACATGACAAAATATGTGCATCTAGTACAAATATGAGCCCAAAGCCACTAAGTTCTGGAACTAGAGCTGTGGATTACTTGTTTCTACGCCATCACCTTGTACACAATTCTAAGCCTGAGAATGGGCATTATTCAATTTGAAGCTTCTATCCATGAAGATAATAGCATCTAGCTATCTGGAGGTTGCAGGAGGTGAATCATTCAGTACATAATTTTTTTTTGAAAGGATCTTTCAGTACATAATAGCCTGACCATAATTCTAGACCAAAGAGATATGCATTGTTCAAACTTGAAGTTTCTATTTTGTAAGAAAAATGGGATTCTGACGGCAAAAAGAAGTTCAGAGTGACAGAGAAATGATCAATAACCGTTTGCAGGCATGCTGAAATCAAATGAGTGGGTATCAAATGCTCTAAGCAATAGTTTTATGGATAAAACTTCAACAGTTTCATCAAGTAACTCGTTAATCCTTGGTCAAGTTTTTAAGACTCATATATTTGTCATGCAGTTATGGCTCCTATCAAATGTTTCCATTAGGGGTTGTTTGGCACCATGGATTGGGCACATGGCCCACTGATGATATCCCAAAACAATTAGATTATCAATTGCATCACTATAATTACTTTAATACGATGATCTGTGCCGTCCAAACATTATCCATGTAAATCAACGGTTAAAAATTGTTAGTTTGTCACTCGGATGTGATCTTATGCTTGTGGCCCATCACAGACTTAGAATTTCATCATTTTCAGGCAAAGTATATATTTCAACGGGCTTGTTACAACCATTGCGTCAAACATTACATACATACACTAATTGGAGATATTAAAGTTGATTTAGTAATTAAATTCAAACCCCTATAAATATATTATGCATAGCTACTTTTGGATTAGAGGGGATTCTAAATTCTAGGTGCCAAACACAATGGGAGGATTCCAAATCCGTTTCAAATCCCGGGGGTTCCGAATCCAAGGGGTTCCAAATCCACGCTCCCAAACAGGCCATTAGAATCTCCAACCCATCACTGGACACATTACTCAACAGAAGAAAGCTAACTCACATTCCTCACGGCTGGCATGTATAGTTGAATCAGCACCTCTGCTCTCATGCAGAATGAGGGCCGGTGGCTCTTCACTATTCACCAATGAGAGGTTGCCCCAAGGCCTTCGGCTTCCATCCATTCTTGGCAAATAATCGTTTACCTCATAAGCATGGCTGTGACTGTAATATGAAGTACTGCCTGAACTAGATGGTCCATACTTGTACGAATTCATATGCATTGACCAATATGCATTTTCCTGCATCAACACCAAAAAGTCTTCTATAAGTCACCAATGCATCGTAATAAACAATTGATTCTTTAAATGATTCGTACAAGAGCGTAAAAATGCTGATTTTCCATTTCTAAGAATGTCTGATTTATAACTACTCTGAGACGATTATTTGAAGGCTCAAAACAAACAATATGAAGAACAGTGTTGGTTGGACCATTTCACAAGTAGGCAAAAAACCCCATTTACAATTAAAAGGAAAAGAGAAGGATATATGTATTGAAATTGTCGAATTTCTATTCATTTCCACAACCTTCATTCTTTTTCTTTTTTCCTTTTTTTAATTATCTAAAAGCTTTACTGTGTACAATGAATGGTGAAGGTTATTTCAGCAAAAACAGAGGGATGCTTCCACATGTTAAATATTTTTTGAAAAGCAAAGAATCAGATTCTATCTCCAGATGAAAGAAACTTGTCACATTGTGAAAGGAACCTGATCGCATAAAGCTCCTGAGAGAGCAAAATCCGCCTGAGCATATGTCAGACCTTCAAACAAATCCATGAAGCTTTCGGTCACTGTGTACGGGAATCCAGTATCTATGTAATGAACTTCCACCTGCCGGTTTTCGTTCATCTGAAACCACTATGTTCAGTCACGAAATCTGCAAAAAAAAATTAATACAAGGATCACACAAACGAAGTTTAAATGGATGAATTAAAGCATTTGGAGATAAAAGCATGTCTGGAGAATAGACAACTACCAAGATTGCCGTATAGCTTACATTGTCCCGTGGGGAATACACAAACCAGTCTCAATTTTTCTTCAAGATTTTCTGCTGGTGCGCATATGCCCTTCCGAATTTTCTGCATTAAACAGCAGAAATTTCACAAACTCGATGACTACAGAGGATCTGAATTAACAACAATACCTCGTTTACGACATTTTCTGATAGTTTTTGTGCAATGTTTTCTATTTCTATTTTTAGTTTCAATGAGTTCAGTAAAAGTCACATTGTCGGATAAAAATATTCCCAGAAACCTGCATTCTTACCTCATGTAAATCGATTTTTACACGATTTCAGTGAATCCTCTAGGGATTTCGGTGATGTTTAGGAAAAACTCTGAAATTCTCAAATCATACAGATGAAAGGGAAAAGTTGCAGAGATTTCACCAGTATTGATCGCTCTTACTTTTCCTGAGATTATTCAACAGCATAAAAATAAATAAATCAAATGCCATTAAAATAAAGCTTGTGAACGTTCAATTTTTCTGATTTTAGGGCAAAACGATCACACTCCAGGTCAAAGAACACAAAAACAACACCTCTTCCAACGAAATCTCTGTAGATTTACGACAAAAAGATCCATTTTTCTGCAATCTCGTTTAGAAAAACAGAAAAATAAAAATAAAAATAAAATCAACTACAGCTTCAACTATCACTGTATTCGAAGATTTTCCATCAATGTGAGTTCTAAGCCACCTCTTCCAAGAAGCAAAAATAAAAAATAAGAATAAAAATCGGGTAGAAGTTCGAATTAGAAGGCAAGAATGGTCATTTCCACCTCGTCTAACGCCTCCGCTTCTGCGATTTCGCCATGAAAAAAGAAGAAGAAGAAGAAGAAGATGAAAAGATCGAGGTTATCGATCGATCGAGAGATTGAAGGAAGAATATACCGAAATTCTAGAGCTTAAATAGGCATCTGATCGTGCTCTCTCTCTCTCTCTCTCTCTCTCTCTCTCTCTGCAATAGAAGCGAAGAGCATGAAAATGAGAGGCAATCGAGTTATGGTTTTGTCTTTGTCGAGTCTTTATCCTTGTGTCACGGACACGACAACAGCAAGTCCGAGTAATTTAAAGAAAATAAATAAATTACGAGGAGTTATATGATACTTGCGTTGCGTGTGACGCTTGATACGCAGGCACTCAGAACTAATACAATCGGCATGCAGTAACTCAAATAAAGCCGACTATATTGTCTATCCCATTGTTTTAAATATTTTTATAATAATCCTAACCTCTTATTTATGGAAAATAGTTTGTGGAAATCGGACCGTTGGATAATGTTTCATTCTTAACCGTCCAGTAAATGTCCAACAATCCGGTGCTCAGATGATCAGAAATGCTTCGGTTTGGTCCATGATAAATAAAATTTTGTTACCGTCATTTTGACTATTTAATTTGACTAATTTTAAGCCATGTATGCAATTTCTAAGTGCCTGCTTACCATCCATCACACTCTGCCGGAGTATCAATCTTCTGTAAAAAAAAAACACAATAGCAGAGCCTTCCATATTATCGCGAGAAACAATGAGAGAAGTATGAGATATGATACACGGCCAGCGTCTTGTACACACGCGGACGCGGATTGGGTTCTACCCCACCCGTCCCGAGCTAGGAACGGACAGGGACTCTGAAGGGTCATCGTGATGTGTGGGTTTTATCCACACCGTCCATCCATTTTTCATATCATTTTAGAATATAAGGAAAAAAAACGAGGCAGTTCCAAGGCTAAAGTGGACCACACAGTGGGGATTAAACACCTGCAGTTAGAAAACTTTTTGAGAGCCACAGAAGTTTTGGATCAAGCTGATATTTAAGTATTCATTTTATCCATGTGTACGTGGACTTATAAACAGGTTGGATTGAAATTAACCATCACGGTGGGCCCTAGGAAGGCTTCAATGGTGGGTGTCATTGTCACCACTGATTCCTTTGGTGTGGCCTACTTGACTCTTGCATCTACCTCATTTTTGGGCTTCGATACTAAAATGATATGGAAAAATGGATGGACGGTGTGGATAAAACCCATACATTACAGTGGCCCCTCAAAGTCCCTGTCCGATCCGGCTTTCCTGATTCTGACGTATGGAACCTGGGGTTTGGTAATCCACGCCGTTGGTCTGTTGAGTCGCACCGTGGATGGAATTTATTTGAAACAGTGGCGCACGGAACAAATACTTAGCACGTGCGAGGGTAGACGCCTTCTGCTAGATCCGAGTTGTTCAACGCGTGAGATCGAGCATGTTTGGAAGGTGGCCAAATCATGATGATGAATGTGGGCCACACTTTCAAGAAAAAGCAGGGCTGTGGCTGAGGGCATGCGTGAAAGCAAGTTTTATTTAGGTCAGGTTATCATGGATTAGTTAGCCTCAGCTAACTTGGAATGTGATCGCCTGTCATCCATCCATGTGCTACATTCGCACGCTTCCACCTTTCAAACATGTGCCACATGCCATCTTCAGCTTGAGATATTCGCATTGGGGGAGGGAGTAACCCATGTGGTTATCTGGGGTTTTTTTAAAAAAAAAAACAGGAACACGTGGCACATGTGCCACTTGAAAATTTATTGTTATACATTTTACGTATGAGGGTGCTCCCAAATATATATTCATAAAGGTGTGAAACCTTGAAAATATACAGTGGCACATGTGTTGGATGGAGCATTTACAACTCACACATGTAAATCATAAAGAACACTTAAAAAATTAAATTTGCAAATTGACAAGGTTTAAAAGCTGGACAACTGCACGTGTGGTGTATTAGCATCGCCACTTGTGTACTATCAATTATAAAATGACCAAATATTTAAAGGGCCTGCTTGGAACGAGGGATTAGAAGGTACTAAATTGTGTTAGGTGGCATTGACAATATTATTGCATTTTGATTATATACTAGGCAATATTATGATAATTTGGCCATCCACCACACTACATGAAGTAAAAACTACATTTAGGGCATCATGGAATTGTGATTTATAGATCAAATTTTAAAATTGATGTCAGTCACCTGCATACATATGGGACTTGATTATCACTTGTAAGTAGGGCATATGGATGGATAATGATTGATAAAACATATGTATCAACATGGGCCCATAAATGTAATGAATTTTGAAATTGATAAGAACTCCTATCACATCCGTTATTTAGATTGAATGATATGGCACTTGAATTAATCTAATTATTCTTATTTTTTAAAAGCGTAGGATAAAATTTACATTGGACTAAATGAAATTTCATACCACTTAATCCCGCCCTTATTAACAAGAGAAACCTTTAAAATGATTACACACACCAATGTTTACATCTTTTAAGGTTTTGATTTTCCATAGATAGTATATGAAAATTTTATAGTCTTAACTTTAAAAAAAAAAATAGTACTAAACTTTTATTGTTAGCCCATAATAGTATTTATTAATAGCCTACAACAGCAACACTTAGTTTAACATCAAGGCCATTTACGATTGTAATACACTTGGACAATGGGATTAAACTGTTTGATTTGCATTAGATGAAATTAATATTATTATTACAAAATTACATGTACGAAAATACCATTGTATTTTGAAAATCCAATCTCATGTTTGAAATCAAAATCTTCCCTTGAAAATACATTGTATTAAGTGAAGCCGCCCGAATTTGGTGGACCGTATTCTCTTAATCAAATAGGCTCTATATGTAAAGCTTTCACTCATGCAGAAAATACGAGAGATAAACGGTGTGGATTAGGTCCCACTGCCAGAGTTGAAAACTGTGTCATGTGGAAAGATGCGGGCCACATGTCATACAATTCCTCATCAACCGTCAGAGCTGAAAACCGTGTCATGTCCATATATGTGGCCCACATGTCATATAATTCCTCACGTGAACATGGGTAAGATGGATATGTCCCGGAGCATTAACGTGAGAGTATGTTATGATGCGCCGGTCTACGAAAGTGGGACCATGATTATGTGATCCAAACCGCTAATCTGATGTACCTTACTGTGGATAGATAATGCAAAATTTATAAATTTAAAAGATACTTTTTTAAAAAATAAAATTAAAAGATACTAACCCTTCAATGTTGGAGATGGTGCTACGGAATCACACGAAGATAAATCTAGGATAGTAATCTAATAGCATCAAGAAAACATAAAAAAATACAAAAATTTAACATGAAAAATCTTTTAAAAAAAAAAACCACGGCACAAAGTACTAGACCTTCACTATGGAAGTATCATTTACAAGGAGAAAGACTTGTCATGACAAATGTTCACGTGAAAGCAAAAATTATAAAGAAAACGGCATCATGGTACTTGAGTAATCCTCGAATAAGAAAGACAAAAGGCTTGTGTTTAGAAATCCTATGACTCTGTAATATATAATTATAGAAAGAATTCTAAATAAAACCGAAAAGAGTTCTTTTGTTAAAATAATTGTGCAAAATTTGATTGTATTTAAGACATCAAATACAACATTCAGTTTAATGACTTGTATATAGATGGGGAAGAAAATATGCAGCACTGATCCAATAAAAGACCATATACTATGGTAAGATCTTCCCATCTCTAATATTTGATGTGTCTAGAATCGAGAAGGAGGCACATCCATTGAAATCAACGGTTTGAATCTGCTAAAGATGGACCCCATCTAGAATTCTATACCAACACATGTAATGCTTAATGTGTTGTTTATCATTCCCTTACACGTGAGAAGTGACAAATGTACTGATTCCTGGTTCGGTGCAGTTCGATCAATGGTTCCGAGATCCATACCGTTGATCTGATGTGTCGCCCCGTGGATGGGTACCAGACAAAATATTGTAAATTTCTAGCCATCTGATCTTTGCCCATCTCAGCATGTTTCCTCAACCATTTACCTGCAAATCTAATTCATGGTGCGGCCATGGCATGTACGGTCTTGAACACCTAACCATGTACTCTCCTTTGGTTTATGCCAATTATATGTCGTCTCTTCCTAAGGGCCTGTTTGGCCGGACCGATCCCACGGAATTAGGTGGGATGGGATTAAAAAAACATAATTCTTACCCATGGCAGGGATTGCCTCCTTTTGCCATGGGATAAGATTAATGCGGAGAAATTTAGGACCGTGGACCCCACCTTTTACCCAGCTGTTTATATGAAAGAAGACAAACTTTATTTTGCAAATTGGACCTGCACGTGCGGATTACGAATTTCTGGATGAAAATACCCCTCCTCTTTGCATACGCTTTTCACTGCCGCTGTCTTCCCTTCCCCTTTCACTGTCTGTTTTTTAATCTCCCTTTTCACTGCTGTTCCTGCTCTCACGTTGCTTTCACCCCCGTTTCCACACTTCGGCTCTACGATAAAGATGAAAGAATCTCATTTTGTCGGCCCCCCTTATTAGCATTTCATCTTTTTTTTCGAAAATGGTCAGTCCAAAGAAGAAATCACGCACCACAGGTATATTTTAAACTCAATTGAGCCCACATTGAATATATGTAGTATAGGAAACGGGGCTGGTGATCGATGCTCTGTGGGCCCCATCATGATGTATATGTTTCATCCATTCCGTTCATCCATTCGTAAAGATCATTTGAGGGCTTCATCCTAAAAATAAGAGGGATATAAATCTTAGATGTGCCACACTACAGGAAAACAATAGTGATTGGATATCCATCATTTAAATCCTCCTGAGGCCCACTGGACTGTTTATTTGAAATCCAATCTGTTTATTAGGTCACAAAGACCCAGATGGAGTCTAAAAACAAAGATCATCTTGATCCATACTTTTATGACCCCCAAAAAGTTTTTAATGGTCGATGTTCATTAAACACTGTTTTGTGTAATGTGGTCCAATTGAGATCAGGATATACCTCATTTTTTGTATAATATCATAAAATGATCTATAAAAATAAATGCCCTGTTCAAATTCATGTTTCCCTTGCTGAATTTCTAATTTTCCCTGCTCGAATTCATGTTTCCTCCGCTCAAATTCTAGTTTCCCCCGCTGAATTTGTAGTTTGCCCCGTTCAAATTCATGTTTCCCCCGCTGAATGTCATGTTTCCCTCGCTGAATTTGTAGTTTGCCCCGCTCAAATTCATGTTTCCCCCATTGAATTTGTACTTTGCCCCGCTCAAATTCATGTTTCCCAAGCTGAATTTCTAGTTTCCCCCGCTGAATTTCTAGTTTGCCCCACTGAATGTCATGTTTCCCCTTCTGAATTTCTAGTTTTTCCCGCTTAAATTCATGTTTCCCCTGCTGAAATTCTAGTTTCCCTCGCTCAAATTCATGTTTCCCCCGCTGAATTTCTAGTTTGCCCTGCCGAATGTCATGTTTCTCCCGCTGAATTTGTAGTTCGCCCCGCTCAAATTCATATTTGCCCGCTGAATTTGTAGTTTGCCTCGCTGAATGTCGTGTTTCCCTCGCTGAATTTGTAGTTTGCGCCGCTCAAATTCATGTTTCCCTCGTTGAATTTGTAGTTTGCCCCGCTCAAATTTATGTTTCCCTCGCTGAATTTCTAGTTTCCTCCGCTGAATTTCTAGTCTACCCTGCTGAATGTCATGTTTCTCCCACTGAATTTCTAGTTTCCCCCGCTCAAATTCATGTTTACCCCACTGAATTTCTAATTTTCCCCGCTGAATGTCATGTTTCCTCTGCTGAATTTCTAGTTTGCCCCACTCAAATTCATGTTTTTCCCACTGATTTTTTTAGTTTGCCCCGCCGATTATCATGTTTGCCCCGTTCAATATCTAGGTTCTATCCCTCAATGTCTAGGTTCCCTCCCACATGTAGGGTTTTGGTGTATACAAAATCCGATGAACATGATGTATTACAAATAAAACATCATAGCAAGCGTAATTGGATTGCGTATTGAGTTAGTAGTCCGCACCTATTGTACTAAGTAAAGTCATGTGAGCCCACATTGAATGTATATAGTGTATCCACGACGTCCATCCGTTCTTTCATCTAACTTTAGCGGGTTAGCCCCAAACTGAAGCATATCAAAATATCAAGTGGATCATACCGAGGGAAACAGTGGGTCCAACAGTGATGCTTGCTTGTTATCATAATTGTTCATAACATCATATAGACACAGATTAATAGAAAATACAATTATAAGCTTGATCCAAAACTTATTTGGCCCCAAAGAAATTATCAATATGACAAATGATCCAAAACTTCCCTTGCTAAAATTCAAGTTTGCTCTGCTGAATTGCTAGTTTCCCCCGCTGAATTGTTAGTTTGCCCCGCTCAATTTCATGTTTCCCCTGCTGAATTGCTAGTTCGCCCTGCTCATATTCATGTTTCCCCTGCTGATTTTCTAGTTTGCCCCGCTCAATTTCATGCTTGCCCCGCTCAATTTCCAATTTGTCTCGCTCAATTTCATGCTTGCACCACTGAATTTCATGCTTGCCCCACTGAATTTTCAGTTTGCCCTGCTGAATTTCATGTTTGTCTAGCTCAATTTCATGTTATCCCCGCTAATATCCAGTTTGCCGCGCTCAATTTCATGCTTGCCCCGCTCAATTTCCAGTTTGCACCGCTGAATTTCATGCTTGCCCTACTCAATTTCCAGTTTGCCCCGCTCAATTTCATGTTTGCCCCGCTTGATTTCATGTTTGCCCCGCTCGATTTCATGTTTGCCCCGCTCAATTTCATGCTTGCCCTGCTCAATTTTCAGTTTGCACCGCTCAACTTCATGCTTGACCCGCTCAATTTTCAGTTTGCCCCGCTCAATTTCATGTTTGCCCTGCTCAATTTCCAGTTTGCCCCATTCAATTCTTGTGAAAATCCTTTCAAAGAAAAAAGATTCCTAAATAAAACACTTGAGAAAAAGAACTATTGGGCATTTTTTAACTAAGACATACGAGGAAACTTAATATTTTACTAATATAGTGAGGAACTCATGTACTTGTTAATGAAATAACATGTTCATGTCCACCAATTAAATGACATGAAAAAATCAAATGCCAAAATCAATGATATTAAGAAAGACTAGTGCATATTTAGAATTTCCAATAGCATTCTCCAAAGACTTGTGCATGAAGCCTTCTTCCCCTGAGACTTTTCAATTCTTCTCTCATTAGCACTGACAAGTGAGCTTTCAAATGCAATGTGCTTATAGGAATGAACATTTCGAGCAATGTGTTTATTGGAACGAACATTTCGAGCATCATTCAAAGCATTCCTCAGAAGATCCATAAAATATTCTTTTGGGACATCTCCATAGTTTAGTAGTGAAATAAAAGTCCTATTTAGGTACGTTTTCCATGCTCAAGGATCTATTGGATGATACAATCAGTGGTATTTTTGGTCATGTTTATGAGTTGGGTTAGCTTATCTTTGAACTAGTGATTCCTAACCAGTCTCTTGGCCTCATTTCAAAGCTATATGTTCTATTTTCCTTATATTGCTTAATATATTGTTTATTATGCAAGTCTTATTCATCATTGGTTCAAGTTTGATATCAAACAATACAAAAATCCATGCTTCTTGCATCTGTCCAGGGATTTGAGTGAGAATGAGTTAGTCGGGACAATTCCAGGTTAGTCCAGGGATTTAAGTGAGAATGAGTTAGTCGGGACAAAAATCCATGCTTCATGCATCTGTCCAGGTTACATTCTCTATGGTGTCCTAATGCTTTGTTTCTTTGTTTCTTTTTTTCCTTTTTATTTTTATTTTGTTTTGCTTTATTTATTTAGTTATTTTTGTATCAGGTGTAAAGAAGAAAGTTGATAAAGTAATAGATATTTGATTCACTTATACTTTATATACACAGTAATAGATAAGTTGTTGATATATCGACATTATCTGGGAAATGCAGCAAACCTTGCTGGACGATTGTCACCCAGATTCAATATTATAGACATGTTGTCGATATATCGATGACTTACGTAGATTATATCGATGATATGTCGATAATATCCATAACTTACGTCGATATAATCAACTTTACATATATGCTTGTTTTATACGTAAATATCATCGACATGCTGTCGATGTATCCATCGTCTTCATCGATATTATCTATAACTTGTCGATATATCGATAAAATATGAAATTTTTGGTGTTGCTTGCTTGACACTAACCGCCATAATGTCGATATATTGACAACTTATGGATATATCAACATATCGATATATCGACATGTTGTAGATATATCGATGACTTACGTAGATTATATTGATGATATGTCTGTTTGGGTTAGCTTGTTGTATACACCTAAGTCAGTACACACTGTCCATGTTAGCCATCCCCACTAGGGATCGTTACGAAGATGAATAAATTTCATCCTTGTTGGGAGTAATTGAAATTTTATTAGGGTGAGAAGTTAGGGTTATGTGTTCTTGAATTTTCTGTGTGAATAATAATACAATACCTTGTTTGCTTTTAGTGCTTGTATTTTTTAGCAACCAGCCAAGGAAAACGTACCTAAATAAGACTTTAATTTCACTACTAAACTATGGAGGTGTCCCAAAAGAATAATTTATGGATCTTCTGAGGAATGCTTTGAATGATGCTCGAAATGTTCATTCCAATAAGCACATTGCATTGAGAGGTATGTTCTGTACTTAAGACCTATTAGTTGTGTTGTTGAAAGCGAGTTTAAATGCACATGCAACTGCCATAAGTTTCTATCATCATAGATTTCTTAAAATTTTAGATCTTGTGCGGGTGAATAATCTAAAAAGTGTTCTTTGGACAAAACCTCAAGAGTTGTGATAGAATCATCCCATTCATGGCCATGATTCACATTGACACAACACAATTGAATTGGGGAATTATCAAGATTATCTTTTCTTTAGATGTGGTTAAGTGGATTCTAGACAACCCAATCTGTATTACTGAAGTGCATATATATATATATATATATATATATATATATATCTTTGGTGTATGATATCAGTCAGCTGAGACTACTGATTCCTAAAATCTCTTTTGTACCCAACACCATGAAATCAGATATTTTGAGCTATGGAATCAGGGTTGCATTTTTGAAAACATCTTAACCATAAGGTAATGCTTTTTCATTGCTTAAAATGAGCGGGGCAAGCATGAAATTGAGCGGGACAAACATGAAATCGTACTAGGGCATGCTCGGTTGGAACTTCAGGAGAGAAGACCTCTTCAGAAATCCTCTACTGCTATCAACTTCATGATAGTACATAGCCTTTGTTAAATGTTGTTTGGCTGCAAGGGAAGTGCTTATCAGGCACTCCATTGAATCTGCAGTAGGCCTGAGTCAAGACAGCACTTTTCCACCGTTCACAAATTCATGTCGACACCTAAGCAGAATATAAAAAAAGTAAAGAAAAAAATCCTAATAAAGACAAGTTTTTCTAAATTGTATTATATATGAATGGATGACATGAGGTGCTAAAAAATACCTTTTTGGTAAAGTTTGGCCAGTAACTCCTGGACTCCAGGGTCTTCAAAAATAACATTAATAGTTAGGTGTATAGCTTTCCATCACTAAGAAACCAACAAAAGATACAACAATGGTGCATACAATGTTTGCCCCGCTCAATTTTCAGTTTGTCCCGCTGAATTTCATGTTTGCCCCGCTCAATTTCATACTTGCCCCGCTCAATTTCATGTTTGCCCCGCTCAATTTTCAGTTTGCCCCACTCAATTTCATGTTTGTCCCGCTCAATTTCATGTTTGCCCCGCTCATTTCCGTGATTGTCCCGCTCAATTTCATGTTTCCACCGCTGAATTTCATGTTTGCCCCGCTCAATTTCCAATTTACCCTGCTCAATTTCATGCTTGCCCCGCTGAATTTCATGTTTGCCCCGCTCAATTTCCAGTTTGCCCCGCTCAATTTCATGCTTGCCCCGCTCAATTTCATGTTTGCCCCGCTCAATTTCCAGTTTGCCCCGCTCAAGTTCATGCTTGCCCCGCTGAATTTCATGTTTGCCCCACTCAATTCTTAGTTTGCCCCTCTCAATTTCATGTTTACCCCTCTCAATTTCATGTTTGCCCCCCTCCTTTATGTTAGCCGAGATCTTGTCTTAATTCTTGTGAGAACCTTTAAATTTCTTAACACCCAGTACATGTCCTCATCAGAATCACTATTCGTCATCTCATCTGCCAATGATCACGACCCTTTGGTTGGAAAGAAAATAGCATATTTAGAATTTCCAACAACATTTATCAAATCCCCGATGTAAGTCGTAGTGACAACATGGATATCTCCAAAGTGTAGTCTAGGAGCCTTGTATACTAATATATTTCCCGAGATTTACCTATTCTCTCAGTATTTTCGTGAGAAATAAAGCATGGAAATATTTTGCATATCACACTGGTCTAAAACAATCAGAGGAATCACATAAACAGAGTAATATAGCAACAAAATTACAAACAAATTAACACAAACTTCAATAGCTTTTAGATAACAAATAATTTGGATAAACTTTTCATATCACCTTCACAGATAACAAATAACCGTTATATACAAGCACTAAAAGTTTACCTCGATCATATTCATCGAGGTTTATTTCATGTTTGCCCAGCTTAATTTCATGGTAGATAAGGTCAATTTCATATTTGCTCCGCTCATATTTTTCCTGTTCATATTTTTTGTATTTCTCGTTCCAGTTCTATTTCTAATTCATATGAAGCTTTGAGAAAATTAATGAAATGCTACATTCTTTTGAACGTACTCTGATTTTATCCACAACGTTTATCTTGTGAATTTTATGTTTGATATGTTTTTCAATTCATCTTTGCAGGCGATGAATATTCTGCAAAGATCCCCAACCCAATATGTAGGTGTACACTCACATGATGGTTTGACAAGGTGAAGGGTGGACTGGAGAAGCATGATAGTCGCCTAAATTTTTTTAGGCAATCTCCTTTCTCGTTTCTATTGCACGTTACATCCTTTCGATTTTTAGGGGCTCTATTTCACCTTCTTTTTATAAGATACAAAGGTGATCTAGTATTTGAGATCAAGGGGAGGCGATTGCACTTTACCGAAATGGACTTCACCTTCATTACCGGTCTTAAGTTTGGGGATCTAACTGTACTGAAGAATCGTTGCACTACGAGTACATTAAGAGACAAATACTTTAAAGAATATCCAGTATTAAAGAAGCAACTAATGGAGGTGTTTGAGAGATTAGTTAACACTGATAAACATGAGGACGTCATTAAGGTTGCCCTACTTCTGGTTGTGGGGCATTTTCTTCGGGGAACCGAACCGAAAACCATGTGCAAGATGGATTATATTTACCTGGTGGACTTGCTAGATGATTTCTATATGTATCCCTGGGGTAGTTTGAGATACTATACATTGTCGCAAGGAATCGAATCTTCTGTTGCTGCATCAAGTTCCTCTCGGTACACAGTATGTGGTTGCGTCTTTCCTCTACAGGTAAAAACACCTTTTTCTTTGTATATGTTTTCTCTCTATAGTCAATTATGGATCTTTAACCTGGTGTAATTTCATTCTGACAGGTTTGGTCAGTTGAGATTTTACCGGCCCTACAAGACTGCGTTGTTTTGTATGTTCCACATCAAATTCCACGCTTCATTCAATATCGAGGCTGGAAGGGTTGGAGGTATAACAACATACATGCTATTTTCAAGAGTAAAGCTGTAAGTTTATATATATATCCTCATCATTTACTTTGCTTAACTTGACGTATATGCTTTTTTATTTAACATTACTCTTTGTTCTTTTGCAGACCTCAATAGTAATGAGGTTAGAACCAACGCTACGAGAATGGGAAACGGATGTCGTTCGCTCAGTGCAAGACAATTTCCAGGTGAGATGTATAGGAAGATGAACCATAATTTCATGTTTGCCATTATAAAGTTATCATTATTCTTACATATCCATCTATGTATTTTGTAGCTTACCGAGACCCAGGAAGATGATGAAGAGGGTAATGAGAATGATCATGAGGAGGATGACGGATCAGATGATAGCGATGAGAAAGGCGTGGAGGGATCGGGACTGAGGGGGGGTATACCGAATGAGGTTCTTATGGAGGAGTTTCGAAATGAGAGGGAAGAGTTGAAGAAGGAGAGAGAGAAATTGAAAAATGAGAGGGACGAATTGAGGAAAGAGAGGGCAGAGATGAGAAGGAAAGAAGCACGGTTTGATGACAGGGAAACGTTACTGGAGAGGGAGAAGGAGTTGTTCTTTGTGGATAAGGAATGGTTCTTTAAGGACAAAGAAAGGTTAGCGAATGACAGGCAGAAGTTTAATAAGGAGAAGGTCGGTAGTCTTACACAAAGTGGACGTTTTTTTTATGGAGGAGGAGGGTGAGGAGTTGGCGAATGAGAGGAATAAGTTTGACACGGAGAAGGAAGGTAGTCCTAAACAGATGAGACATTTTGTGATGGAGGTCGAGGGTGAGAAGTTGAGGAATACAGTGGAAGCAAATGATATCGAAGATAAAGAACTTGGACATGTATCCATTTCTCATCCTGTTTATGAAAAGAGAACCAAAAGGATACCAAAGCCGTCAATTTACAAAGTTTCTCCATACTTGTCCCTGTCTGCATTTGATACAACCCCTGGGGCGGTTCGTGAACCCGAGCAAGTTACAACTTTTGCTACTTATCCGATACCATTTCCTCAACAGATGAATCCTTTCAGGATACTATCTGCACAGGAGGTGAAAGAAGCAGAGGACTGGTATGAAGCAAACAAGGACATGCCAGCAGGAAAATGGTTCGGTACGATATGGATGAAGGATGCCTGAGTTGATAGCGAGGTAAGCTTTACTAATTTATTCTCTATATGCATCGTTTGCCAAGTCCTAAGTTTGTTATATGAATCTATGACAAAATCGTACTATCCTAATGATTAGGCCATTGACACATACATCGAGTTACTTGATAAAAGGCATAACGCCCACTCAATAGCATATCCTCAGGATTGTAAGTTCTGTCCTACGTATTTTATGGTAAATGTTTATTGCAGCAATCCTTAATTACCGCTCAATCTTGTTTTATTACATGTATTAAACTTTAATCATGTTTGTAACAGTAAAGCATTGAGGGGTGTTTGCCGGTTTTGATCGCATACCGGGCCTCCAATTCGGCGTCAGAACGGTCGTCGCTAATAGGACAGCTGACGACGGCTTACGCAATTGCCAGACAGCGAGATAAACCATACACCAGAGTGATTTGGTATTATGAATGGGTAATACACTCGTCACAGAATGTCATATCTTACTTTTATATGTTCTATCATGTTTTGACAAATATATTATTTTGTGAATCATGGACAGGTCTATGCGCCAATAAATCATGACAATTCTCATTGGTTTTTGTTAGTCATTTATCCTAAAGAAAGAGAAATCGTTGTTGTAGATAGCCTATACACATATCTAACGCTGAAGTTCAAGCATAAGATGAAGAATATGACCGATGCACTCCCTGTCCTCTTCCATGCCGCTGGAGACAGTACTGCGCTTGAAGGGAAGAAGTGGACCGTTAGATTCGATGAATTCGCGCCGAAGCAGGACAATGGTTATGACTGCGGCATCTTCGTGATGAAATTCATTGACATTTTGTGTAGCGGTCTCACCTTAGAGGGAATAGACATGCAAAAATACACCGCTGATTGGAGGAAGTCAATAGCATATGATTGCTTGTCTGTAGTCAGTAGGTGATTTTGTGCAGTGCATGAGAGAAAGATTTTGTATGAATGTATTATTCAGAGGTTTACAGTAACCTTGGAGTGCTGAAAATTTCCAAGTATGTGCATTTCAGTCCGAGTTCCTTCTCTAATCACGATAGCCGTGGGAGGGTTGATCCGAATTCCTCTCAAGTCTATCGTGAATAGAGAAAGAGCTCAGACTGAAATGCATATACTTGGAAATTTTCTGCATACTCGCCGAAGTGCAAGTTTTGATGTATAGCATACTATATAATTTTAGTAGATGTCTCGATATTACACATTGTATGGATTCTATGCACAACGATACAATGAAATTTCTGTTTTTCGTATGGATATGAGGATGAACAAGTGCATTTCATTGAACTTTCGAGAACACATCTAATAAGTGTTCACATCACTGTTGCCAGTTGATTGCACTGGTGGCATATAAATTTTACTTTTTAAAAACTTTCAGAAGAGTTAATTCCTTTTGAAATGACCGTTTTGATCTCTCCCTTATAAACCAATACTAGATATGCAGAATATTACCAAAAGGCCATTTTTATTGTGTTCGAAATAGCTACATTGGTTGTAAAAATCAAAACAACTTATTAGCTAAGATCTAAAAACAAAATCATGCACTCACTGGTAACCATATTTAGGTGATTTTATGTCATGCTTGGGATTCAAGATGAAAATATTGTATGCATTCTCAAGTTCAAGGTAGTCAACAAATCAGATATGCAAGTTACTCATAAAAGTTTCAATTGAAGTCTGAATATCTGCAGGACCTATAAAAGTTTCATAATCAGAAAACTTCCATTGATTGATCTACAAATGAGCAGACCAACCATAAAACTGAAAACTGATATTCATTGTACAATTCGTGATTGAGACAGAGCACACATATATTACCTGGTATTAGATACATCATCTTTACGAGATAAGCCTTTGGTACAGGTACTAGAGGATTTTCCATCTGTGCAAATGCCATTTGAATGGCTGTTGCAGCTTGTTCCTCCATTGAAAAAAAGGGCCTTTTCCATATCTTCTACCCCTTCAGCTCATCCCAATCAAGTGCACTTAACTGTGAGCGTGGTTTCATGGATGTCTCCTTTCAAGCGTAAGCGATGTGGCCTCTGCTCAACATGGTTAGCCGGACTTGATCCTAACAATAGTAGGGGTTCATTCATGGAACTTGCACCAATATTTTCAGTTTAAAATAGTAGTAGACGAGAAATGCTAATATTGCATGCAAATCAGACACAAAATGTTGGAATGCTTATTTAGCGGAACCAATCATGGATGGTTGTAGGCCAAAAAATCTAAGTTGCCGGATATTCCCAATTGTAGTTTTGAGGGAAAATCGAATGCTTAAAATTGAAAAGTGAACTCATAGATGTGGTTGTTTGGTGAGTGTGATTTTTGGACAATGGCCTGCCTGGGTCTGAAGAGTGAGCAGTCTAGATCTCATACATGAAAGCCGCATCTCACAAACGAGTACATGAGATTTGCATCTTAGTAATAAATAAGCATTTCTCATAATCACCCAGATATTATATGTTGAATCATTTGGCTCCTGTTGTGAGCAGGAGTCCCTATTCCTGCATGGTTCCATCGAGATTCCCCTATTCCTGAAATGGAGATCAAGACTTTGAGACAGTCCGATCTCTTGCCCTACAATATTTTTATTTGTAAAATTCTCTCATGTGTTTGACTGTTTATACTTGTTAGCCTTTGAGACTAAATCTAATATATTATGATGTAATTCTTGTCTATTCATGTCTAGAATGCGAGAGGTGAAGGCAAAGTCTTCAATGTAGAGTTTACAGATGAAGATGTAAGCAAATCCAACTCACACATCGGGCTTTTAATAGACTAAAGCCTTCTTGTTTTGACATCAAATGTTACTTTAGTAGCACAAAATCATACAATGGCTATTGTAAAATGACATTTGAAAAAAATTTCAAATCTCTGATGTAGGGTACCCAAATACAAGTGACTCACCACACACTTATCGCAAATACAAGTTGTACCCATTTGAATTGGGAAAGGTTTACTTCATTTCTAGAGGAACCCTTAGAGTTGCAAACAAATAATTCAAAACTAATGATTGGTTGAGAATTATACACACTTATAGCAAATGCTATATTAGGTTGAGAATTATACAGGATAGACACACTACATACATGTTTGCCAATGAAAGAAACACCTCCATATAAATGCACCATGCACACTAATAAACGAATAAACTAGACATTCACGTAAGTAACAGAGCTTTTGTATAATTTCACGTACCATCGATATATCGACATATTGTCGATATTATCGAACTCAATCCTCATTTGTCCAGAGACTAAAGATGAAAATTCCATATAATATAGATATATCGACATATGGTCGATATATCTATATGTAGATATATCGACATATGATCGATAATATCGATTTCAGTCCTGAATTGTCCAGCGACTGAACCCAATAAATGCATATAATGTCGATATATCGACATCTCATCGATGTATCGATACAGCGATATATCGACATATTCTCGATAATATCAAAATCAGACCTCTTTTGTCCCGAGGCAAAAGTAAATTTTTTTATAAAATGTAGATATATCGACATATCTTCGATTATATCGACGAGGATAAGGATACATCGACAATAAGTCGATAATATCTTCGATACAAACTTTCAGAATTGTAATGTCGATTGCATCGGCATATCGTCGATATGATATGAGTAAGTCGTCGATATGATCTACATATCACAGATTTGATCGACGTAAGTTATCGATATATCATCACGTATGTCGAGATATCGATGTCAGTCCTAAATTGTCCAGCGACTAAAGATGAAAATTCCATATAATGTAGATATATCAACATATAGTCGATATATCGATATGTAGATATATCGACATATTATCGATATTATCAATTTCAGTCCTGAATTGTCCAGCGACTAAACTGAAAAAATGTATATAATGTAGATGTATCGACATATCGTCGATATATCGATATAGAGATATATCGACATATGGTCGATAATATCGAATTCAGTCCTCTTTTGTCCAGCAGCAAAACTAAAAAATTCCACAAAATATCGATTTATCGACATATTATCGATTATATCAACGAAGGTAGGGATACATCGACAATATATCGATAATACCTTCAAAATTTACTTTCAGAATTGTTTTGTCGATTGTATCGGCATATCGTCTATATAGTTCGAGTAAGTCGTCAATATAATCTACATGTCATAGATATGATTGACGTAAGTTGTCGATAGATCGTCCAGTGTGTCGATAACTCGAATTACACCTGAATACATCCAGCAACGAATCCTCAACCACTCCATTTTACTCGATATATCCACACGTCATCGATATATCGACAGCATATTGCCGATAGATCCACATGCAATCGATGTATCAAGTACGGTATAGATCTCAAATCTGCATTGCTTTGTCGTACAGTGTAGAGATATCTACGATATGTCGATATATCGACGACGGACGGTTTTCAAAAATAAAAATGCATTAACTGCTTTCACCAACCATAATTCATTTCCTTCAAATACCAAAATCCGTAGTCCCCTTCTTCCAAAACATCCCCTCCACTTCATCTCAACCGGATTTTTCCATATTAGCAAAGGGCTCTTCGAGGGATTTCAGCTTTTGACGATCTCGGTATGTTTGTGTTCATTGCAATCGATATGAAATGCTGTGTTTGTGTTCTATATGTTGATGAAGCATTGATGGGAGATAAGGTCTTCATCTTAGTGTCGTGGTTATGATTTTTGAAATGGTGGTGAAGTTCATGTCTCATTAATATACTTATTCATAGCATTTCTGATTTTTTAAAAATAGGTGTACATTCATTTTACTCAAGTCAGTCGCTTAATGTGCATTATGAGCTCATTCACCCTTTACTAATAACTCTTGAATCACATCTCCAAGGCTGTGATTTGATTTAAATGATATCAGCACTGTCAGAATGCAATGCATCTTGCCTCCAATTCTAGAACCACCAAAACAGAAAGTTACCTTGAGTGCTTGTTCTTAACATGTATGTCGCTGGAATTTTTGCTCATGAACAAGCAGAGAACTCATGGTGACTTTTTGTTGTGAATAAAGTTTACATTTGTTTCTTTCACAGACAAATTGACTGAATTTTTAGTAGATTTAAATTCATAGCATCACTGGTATAGTTTGGATTCATGCTGACTTTTTTAGCAGCTGTTGTTTTTCTTTTTTCAATCAAGTTTTTCACAATCGCATATACTACAGAATTCAGAACTATTAGTGATCCTTCAATATACATGAATGCTAAATGCACTGTATGGACAACTATGCTATTTTGAAGGATTACAAAAGTCACATCATTTATTTTTTTAATTCTATTTTTATTTGAATGCAGTCGTGATTATTTAGATTCACTTGAATGAGTCTTAAATGACAGAATAGCTTGATTGATTGGTAGAGAGTGCTCATTGGGCCAAACAAGTGGGTCAAGAAAACAATTACCTTGAATAATGTTTACTGAATTTTCCTCAGCTTTAGCATAGTAATTTACATGAGTTTAATTGCCTACAAACTGAATAATGTTTATTGAATTTTCCTCAGCTTTAGTATGAACCAATTACTGATTTTGAGTAAGTTTTATTCCATTAATTACCTTATTTGCCTTATTTTATCATATCTTTTAATGTTTGTAAAAGGCACTTATATCTCAACATTCATAATGCATAAGGATAAAGGAAAAAAGGCTATTGTCGGAGAGTCATCTAAGGGAGGTTGTACAAAACTCCGTTCAAGACGTACATCGGAATGGGCAGAGGAACGAACTTCCCCGACCGAATCGCCGGCTAGGCGAGCTCGTACTCAAAGGGGTACTCCAATTCAGGATCCCCCTCCACCAATACAACCAGAACAATTGATACCACAAGTTCCTCCCTCCCTATGAACATGTACGAAAAATATCGCGACCGAAAAATCGTATATGAGAAAAGGGTCGATCGAGCATGCATCTAGCAATTTGGGATTCCCCAGATTCTGGAGAAGGTTGGGTGGAGTAACCTGTTAGATTTTGGAGGGACAGTTAGAAATGAGCAAGTGATCATATTTCTATCATGTTGTCACTCGTCGGTGTTGCACCCCCCTTCATTTCAGGTGACCATTGGAGAGACCACCACCACCATTGATAATGGGGTAGTTGCACAACTTTTAGGCATTCCAGGCACAGGTTGAGGCTTAACGGATCACGACATTGATGACCCAGCTGTGCGGATAGAAATGACGAAGTATGTTTGTAGTGGACAGAATGTTCTGTGGCATCAGGGTAATGCACTGAGAGCAACGCACCTGCAAGACAAGTACAAGGTGCTACACCATATCTTCACCTGGAATGTATATCCAAGGGAGACGAATAAGTCTGACATTACTTCGTATATGTTAGATATTCTATACAGCATCTGTCATGGTATTCCTCTATATTTGCCCACCATCATTACTCAAATACTTGCCGACAACATAGCGACCACCAGAAAGGATGTCATTCCATTCCCACACCTATTATGTTCATTCTTCCGTCATGTTGGCCTGCTACCAACCACTGACCGACCCAGACCCGTGAAAATACTTACACAAAACAACATCAAGCGCATGAAACTGGGGTCCAAAAAAGATAAATCGACTTCAGAAAGGCGCGATGAAGATTTTATCAGAGAGACAGAAGCAGAGGCAGCGAAGATAGAGGCTGCAGAGATGGACGTGGCTGAGACAGAGGCATCCGACACCGACTATCCTACGGAGGGAGAACAGCCTGGGGTGCCACAAACCTCGTATGGTCATACTAGTCAAAGGATGGCATACCGTAACGGCAGGGCATACATTGTCAAGCACATGGATGAGCAAGACAGACGACTCACGCGACTAGAGCGGCTTTCTGAGGCCATCCAGAAGGGTATGGAGCGGGTCGAGCGTAAGATTGACTCCCTTATTGCCATAATCACCTGCGGCCGTGATAATGTCGCTCCACCGGATGGCGGTCCGTCCAGCTAGATAGTGGTTTAGTCTCGTCTGTTGGCTTGTGCATCAAGTATCTTTTTGGGATGCTAAGCCTATAGGATATTATCTTTTTAAATAGTGACGTTAATTTTACTTTAACTGATGCACAAGACTATGATTTTGGTGCCTAAACTTGGGGTAGTTATTTTGATTACAGTATTTACTGTTTCCATAAAATTAATTTATGCACTTCCTCTGGACTGTAAATGGACTCAAGAATCCCAACCATGCCATCCACCTTTTTCACAGAATTCATTGTTCGTGGTCTATGAATACCGATTATAGCATTTTATTCTCCATTAGTCAGTTTGCCTTTGGCATTGGATCATGAAGGGGCACTAAACACCTTACATATGGCAGGTCCGCTGATGGATCCAAACACTAAAAACCTTTCAGTCCTAGCCTTGGATTGCCCTGGGTTGATAATCACATGAGCATCCTAGTCACACAAATAATAATCTTGACAAGGATGGAGAAATGAAAATGTTGAGCAGTCAACATCCAATCAGGAAAAATTGGTGGCTAGTAGAGTTTATTTTGTACGATTTCAACTAATGTCCATCCATGGATATGACTGACGAGGTGCACGGTTTGGATTCATTGCCCTTGTTAGATATTTGTCTATGAGCCTCTTCCTAACCCACAGCCATCTCATAGATGGTTTTCAGCTCATTTGGCCCTTTTGATAAATTTTTCAGTCATTTTAAGGCAGTGGTCTATTATACTTTAGTCTAGGCTTTTGCAACTCAATGCCTTCTACTTCCTTTTCAGATATAGGAAAGTGGCTTATGCTTCCTTTTCAGATATAGGAAAGTGGCTTAGTTGGATACAGATGTTGAACAGCCAGAGTTCACAACTCCTGGTTGTCGTTCACTACAACTCATTAATGAACAACTTCTAGGTACAACTTTTCTGGTTGTTTGGGCATGAGCTCTCTTTACAAATTTGGTTGAATTCTGCATTGCTTTGAATTATATTTTTTATTGCATTCTTTGCATCTTTTTATGATCGTTCTTTTTTGTGTTTCCGTTTGTAGAGTTGACAATTTTGACTCTGAAAACACCTGAGAGATATGTATTGAAAACTCCTGCAGGGTATGCATTGCTGAATTAAAGCATCTTTTCTTTTTCCTATATTTGTCTCTGAATTTATGGTGGCTACTGGATTTATACTAGCACAAGTGAGGGTTTTTTAATAAAATTGATACTAAAATGCTGGTCTAGGTCATGTTGGTTTGGCCATATATTTGCTCAAAACATTAAAAATTCTGGTCCAGGTGGGACCATTGTTGGCATGTGAGTGTTGTCAATGTGAGCCTCTCCCATGGCTGGTTCTAGAACCAAGGAAATAGAGGAAGGTTGATATTCATGGGAAAATTTGCCAATGTAATATTTCGAAGCTGACCCCAAATTGCTAGGATAAAGAAATATCTTGAATGATAATGTCATGACTAAAAAATACGAAATATCTTAAAATGGCGAGGGATGACTTCATTTACGTCAGTTGAAGATAGAAAAAGAAAGAATAGAAACCAAGGAGGCAGAATATTCCTATGGAAAACAGATCTCCTTTCATGTCAGTCCTAATATATGTGTCACAGTGCAGTTATTTTTTATACTTTTATTTTCACTGTCAATATACCAATTTGGATGCTATCATTGATAATTCTCTTAGTAAATGTCTTGAACAAATTTCTAACCTGAATCATTGATATACAGATAAACATGCGTACTGCAACATTAAAGCACACTTATGTTCATTATTTTTTGTGCATCTGTGGTAAGAAATAGACTCTAATGACTACATATATTCATGCATCATGAGGCATATGTTTGAGTGAAGCATCAAAACGTCAAGAAACATAAATGCTAGTGTTAGATTAAATGGTAAAGTGAAGGGTGGAAGGAAAAGGGTGAATAGAGAAAGGTGAGGGAGAGGAAAGGATGTATAGAGATTAGTCTTCTCTATGTCATCAGGCATCTTATTAATATAAACCTAATAAAAAGGGTTTGAACCCATACCTAAATGATGGATAGGGGGTGTTTCAACATTATTAAGGTCTTTAGATTGAGTCCATATATCTTTAGATATGCTATTGTCCAAGACAAGGCCATGGCCAGACCCATATATTTGTAGGACTTAAAGATTAGGCCCAAGCTCCACCATGTGGCAGGCCCAGATGTGCCCGTTAAAAACTGAGATGTGAAAGGAAGACATGGCATACCGGATACATGTACTCATCATGGCCCCATGACATGGTGATTTTGTGGAGTCTGCATACTAAATACATGTACTCGTCGTGGCCCCATGACATGGTGTTTTTTTTTCACCTTTTTTTTTTCTTTTGTTGAATTTTTTAAAAACCCAGATCCGTGGAACCGAACCGGAACCAAACTGATTTTCATGGTCCAGTTCTAGTTCGGTTTTAGTATGCTAACGGTCCGGTTCCGGTTCTGAAAATCCCAGAACCGTTAGGAATGGTTCGGTTCCAGTTTTACCCCAGAACCGGATCGAACCGAACCGTGTGCACCCCTAACATTGAGGTCTTAGGATTGAGTCTGACTTTCCCAATAAAATAAATATTTTTTTAAAAAATGATGTTTCATAGGAGCACCTAAAGCTGTACAATACACCAACAATACTAAAATCGTACTCTAGACTTAAGCTCACACACACACACAAAAAATCTCGCACATGCCCATCAATATCAATTAACCAATCATTGGATTGAAAGAATGGAGTGCAGTCCTATAAAAGATTACTGCAAGATGATCAACAAGCATTGGAGAATTACCTTCACCATGTCCTCTATGTGGCAGGTAATAATATAGAAGTTATGCACAATATCTATTACTCTCACTCTAGTAATGTCTCATGGACATTCATTATGCAGTTAATCTTATAGTTATTGCTAAGTTACTTTTATGATGTAATCATTAATGTTCTTTATTATTTTCATTATTTTAATCGATCCTACTAATTAAATTTGAGATACCAATATACTACATAAATAAGCTTCTTCTATTGCATTAATCCCCGAGATCGAAGGCACTGCCTTTGTCCATATTCATGACCATAACAGGGGAAATCTTGATCCTAGGCATCGAGAAAATGTATTTTTGTAGGATATGCACCTACTCAGAAAGGAAATAAATACTTTGATCTGATCTCAATAAAAATGTTTGTCACCATGGATTTAACCTTTTTTGAATTCAAAGACTTCTACCAGAACTACTTTGGATATAAATACTTCCTATAACTTCTATTAATTTAAAAATAAAAGATTAGTTCTTTTCCATCCCTAAACTTTCAAATCTCAATGTGTGGGAGATCCATTCTAGAAAGCTGCAGAGCTATAGAACATGTGGGTTGGAGATAAGTTCCAGAAGTCAAAAGGTCTTATTCTTGTGACTTCTAATGTATCTGCATGCGGTGTTAATTATCCAGATGTCACCCTTATTATGCAGGTAATATGGTGGATAATTTCTTTTTACAATACAAGGGGGCATTTTCGAATGCATGTATGGATAGGGCTGACAGTTGGTACATTTTTACACGATATGCTATACATGAAGATCGACTAGGAGCAATATATAACTTTCAATTGTATGCACATATAAAATACATAAATTACACGATATGCTATACACCGGGTATCGAAAACTTACACGACCGACGATTATACCCGATTTGTTTGCATCGCCCACACTTTACTGTTTTCGATTCCTCTCCACGTGATGGAATTCTAAGCTTTTTAGGTCTTCCATCTGATCTCCATTGTCTTGGAGGTTTAATCTGCGCACAATACTCCTTCATCCCCGCTAACATTTCCCACTCGCTATTGTCGCGTACTGGATACACCAATTCACTATACGTGGCCAGGTAATTATGCACCATGTAGAATGGGGAGCAGTATAAATAGTGATCCAGATTGTAGTTATGTAGGCTAATAGGACATGTATGCAAGGGTATCCCTTCACGCCAAACTCATGACATGTACATGAAAACTCACTGAGTTTCACCGTATCGTTATAATCTCCAACGAAATAATACTCATCTCGAGAAATAGCATGGCAGCGAACATCTCGTGCCTTCTGCACAATATCCTTTAACTGTTTCTTCGCCCATGATGTCAATGGACCCACAAATGATCCTGCAGATTCTCGTTTCTTATAAAATAATTCTTGTATCGTCAATATTACAGTCTCTATCAATTTCGTAACGAGGTATTCGCGTGCTTCTTTGAAAAGGGCATTAACGCACTCAGAAATGTTCATCGTGACCAAGTTGAATATTCTTCCTGGGAAGTGCGAAGATGCCCACCTCTCGTACCCAATTTCTGTCAGCCATGCATGTACTGGGGGATTGATCATTTTGATATCATGCATTATTTTTTCAAATTCGGCCCTCCTGCAAGTCTTCACAGCCATCCAGTAATACATCTCCAACGACTTGTCCTTAAAAGTGTCCACTAAGTTTCTGTAGATATGGTACGCACAATACTCATGGATTGCACGCGAGAAGACTTGGGGAACCTCTTTCATTAGACCTTTATGTCGGTCGGATATAATGACAAGACCCTTTACAGACCCTAACACATTGTTAAGGTGGGTAAGAAACCAATTCCAACTACTGTTGTTCTCTGATTCCCCAATGCCAAACATAAGTGGAAATATATGATTGTCCCCATCTAAGGCCGTGGCAATGAATAGCACACCCTTGTATTTGCCCTTTAAGTGTGTCCCATCAATAGCCAATACCCTCCGCAAAGATTTTTAAAAACTTTGAATGCATTGTCCAAGAGCAAGAAAACATCTCTCGAACCTCCAAGTCTGTTGGTTAACTGTAAGACCCGTATCTTAGTCTGTACCGTTCTGTAGACTTCTGCGGTCTTACCGGTCGAATTCCGGCAACTTTCGACCCTTAATTGATATTTGCGCGCGACCTTGATTCGTACGCCGTCAACCCGAAGT
Source organism: Magnolia kwangsiensis (assembly GCA_037074715.1). Taxonomy (NCBI): domain Eukaryota; kingdom Viridiplantae; phylum Streptophyta; class Magnoliopsida; order Magnoliales; family Magnoliaceae; genus Magnolia; species Magnolia kwangsiensis. The sequence goes on from CM073581.1 coordinate 109,668,075, forward strand.
CGGCTCAACCCAAGATCTTTACCAGTGCGATCGCGCCGTCACTACGGTTCCGATGTCGCGTCTCGTGCGCCGAGGCGGTACCCAGGCCAGGAGATGTGGACCCGCGTTCAGTTTGAAGAAAATGCCGTGCGTTGAGGGTATCGAGGAAATCTCTACGATACGTCACATCAATTAACCAATGTACAAATCAAGTACATTCCATCACAAGCCATCACTCACCCATACCCCTCTCTTCACCAAGTCAACAATACACATGCCCAACCATTCCTTTCTTACCAAAAGTCAAAAGAAACCATACCCTCCATCCCATCTCCCTTACAACAACCCATCCTATCTCTCATTTACTCACTCCATCTGAAGCATTAAGGGAGCATCCAACGTCCAAGTAAGAGAGCTCCATGAGAGAAGCTTTGTGTGGCCCACTCCCTACTACTCAATCTTACATCCTAGCCATCCAATCTTCCATCTTCCACCATTAAAGTTGAAGCCAAGAAGACATGGATCCCAAGGAGTTAAGAAGGAGCGCCATCGGTAGGTGATTTTATTTATTTGATTTGTGATTTGGGGGCCCACATATGGTGGGACCCATCTTGATGTTTGCATTGTTTAGGGAGGGCCCATAGTGGCGAGGTCCCTCCCCTTCCCACCGATCTCTCTCTTTCTGTCTCTCTCTCTCTCATTTTTTTGTTGTGTGATGGTACACCTTGATGGACGGTGCTGATTTACATGGCCAAGGTTTGGATGGTGCTGGACGTGGGATGTGGACCCACCTTGACTTTTTGTGTTTCATCCAGGCTGTCCAGCCGGCTCACCTGATTGTCCATTTGGACAGGTCTGGCACGTGCTGGATGCACCGTGGGACCCACATCGATGTACGTGTTATGTCCCCATCACCGTCCAGCGCGCAGGTGGGATATTGGTGGGGCACACCTTGATGTTTGTGCTTTAGCTGCACCGTCCATCTGCATTACTGGACGGTGCTGTGGACTCCACCATGATAGATGTTTGACCCACCGTCCAGTCCAACATCTGGACGTGGACCCACCATTTATATGTGTTGTGATGGTGGGTCCCATAGGATGTGTTGTACCGTCCATCTGGACGAGAGGAAAACATATAGATCAGCTTGATCCGATCAAGTGGGCCACGTACACGTGAACCCATCTTGCTGCAATTATCCACGCCGTCTAAAGGTGCCCCACGTGATGTATATGTTTTATCCAGGCCGCCCATCCAGGGCTGGGCGCTGGATCTGATGATTAATATAATGTACACACACACACACACACACACACACATATATATATATATATATATATATATATATATATATATATATATCTGGTGGGCCCCACGTGGGACCCACCTTTACTATATATGTTTCACCCATTCGTGGCTTCCATCCACGTGGCCCACCACCCCCATGGGATATGATCCAAACCGTCCATCATCCACACCAGCGTATAGCTAATGTGTTGACGATGACAGGTGAGGTCTGATAACCCAGACCATCCATCTATGTGGACCCCACCTCGTATCAGTTGCTGACAAGGTCAGCAGTTCCGTAGGTCCGCATGTGATACATCCAGACCGTCCGTCCATTTCTCTGGGTCGGATCTTGAGGTATGTGTTTCATCCTGCCGTCCATGTGGACGGGACCCACATGTGGTGTAGATTTCACCATCACTGTCCGTCTGTTATGCCAGCAAATTGGCAGGAGTATCCCACGTAGCAGGGTGCTGATATTGACGTCAGCAATTCTGTGGAGCCACCCTGATATATCTGTGGTATCTGCACCGTCCAGAACACTAGACGGTGAGATCTACTGTGATGGCACGTGTGAAATCCACACCGTTTAGATCATGGGACCACCATGACATGAATTTCGTCCAAGCCATCCATCCAGGACGCTGGACTGTGGAATGTCTGTTCAAATATATATAATATTGTATGGTGGGCCCTACGTGGGACCCACCTTGGAGCATGTGTTTTATCCAACCATCCATCTGATGGCACCCCACTATGGCGTATTTATTTCATCCACACCATCTAGATTATGTTGGATGGTGCTGGACAATATTTGGACAGTGCTAATCATCATTAGTGGGCCATGTGTCTCATGAAATGATTTTTGGTGCGGCCCATCCATGAGACCCATCATGATGTATGTTTGAGGCCCATATGATGGGGCTCACATGCCTTGTATTTAAGGCCTATATGATGGGGCCCACCTGCTTGAATATGAAGCCTAAGGGCAAGGCCCATTGTGATTTGTATTAGGCTCATAATATGTGGCCCACTTGATGTATTTGAGGCCCAGGTGCGTGGCCCATTTGATGTATATGAGGCCCATGTGTAGGGCCCACCTTCGTGTATATGAGACCCATTAATGCGGTCCACTTGATGTATATTGAGGATCATGGGTCGTGGCCCATGGTGATGTATATTGGGTCCGTGTATTCGGCCCATTGTGATGTATATTAGAACCTTGTATAAGGTCGTGGGTCCACTGTATGTTTAGCCCTATGTGGGCCACTCCTTGGGAGCAATGTTGGTTAGATTTCCACATTGATGGGCAATGATGGTTGAATGTCCACGTTGTGACCTTCCCTTAGGCCTTATTAGGCCCATCCTCATCATTTTCTTAGTGGGTTAACCCAAATAAGTGGGCCCCATTTGTCGTAGACGGATGGCTCCGTATTATCGAATTTGATATAACTATGGCCGATTACCGATTATCGATCGATGCCGAATACCGATTTTGATGGTCGATTGCAGATTATAGATTGAGGCTGATTATCGATCGAGGCCGATTATCGATTCTGAATTGTCGTGGCCGATTGCCGATTATCGATCGAGGCTGATTATCGATCGAGGCCGATTACCGATTCTGATTTGTCGTGGTCGATTGCCGATTACCGATCGAGGTCGAATACCGATTCTGATGGCCGCTTGCCATTTATCGATCGAGGCTGATTATCGATCGAGGCCAATTACCGATTCTAATTTATCGTGGTCGATTGTCATTTATCGATCAAGGCCGATTACCGATTCTGAATTGTCGTGGCCGATTGCAGATTATTAATCGAGGCTGATTATCGATCGAGGCCGGTTACCGATTCTGATTTGTCGTGGCCGATTGTCGATTATCGATCGAGGCCGAATACCGATTCTGATGGCCGCTTGCCATTTATCGATCGAGGCTGATTATCGATCGAGGCCGATTACTGATTCTGATTTATCGTGGCCGATTGTCATTTATCGATCGATACCGAATACCGATTCTGATGGCCGATTGTCAATTATCGATCGAGGCTAAGTACTGATTCTGATAGCTGATTGTCGATTATCAATCGAGGCTGATAATCAATCAGGGCCGATTACCGATTCTGATTTGTCGTGGCCGATTGCTGATTATCGATCGAGGCCGAGTACCGATTCTGATGGCCAATTGTCGATTATCGATCGAGGCTGATTATCGACCAGGGCCGATTACCGACTTTGATTCGTCGTGGCCGACTGCCAATTCCGATTGTCGGGGCCCAATGTGATGTACATGCGACCTGTATTTGAGGCCCGGCGTGATGTGTATTCAGCCCGTGTCTAAGGCCCAATGTGATGTATATTGAGGCCTTGGTGATGAGACTCATTGTGATGTATTTGAGGGTCAGGCGAAAGAGGCCATTGTGATGTATGTTAGGCCCATGAGCAGGGCCCACCTATTGTGTACATATAACCCTTGAGTAAGGCCCATTGTGTTGTATATTAGGCCCTTGTATGAGGCCGTGGGCCCATTATATGTTTAGATCTATGTGGCTCATTCCTTGGGGCAATGTTGGTTAAATGTCCACATTGTCGAGGCCAATGGTTGATACCGATTATGAGTATATGACTGCATAGCACCATGATACATGCCCATACGCATCATCTGCATGTCTGTTATGAGATATGATTGACCATTGCATATGTCATAGTGCTGGTTGTTATGAGACTCCCTGATAGGCAAAAATTTTTGCACATGAGCGCACGGTATGCGCAGGATTGATGCATGATTGCACTATGTGATTCATGCATCTCGCATTTGTGTGACATGTCCACCGTACGCCCTAGCGACATCAGGGTTATAGCCTCACAGGCATATCGTGGATGGTCAGATGGGATACTGAAAATCTGTTCTACATGGGGTGCTATAGATATCCTTGGGTGAAAGTTCCAGAACCCTTTTGGTTCCAGAGGTTGCTCCAACGTCTAGACCGAGTGGATAAATGAGCGCCGAGTGTCGATTACTAGATAGCTGCGCTCTTCACTGTGTCGTGGTCGGTTGGAAGGGGGTGCGGCCTTACCTGTCCGAGAGGAGGGGGTAATGCTAGGCTGAGTCTGACCAGCTCAAGAAATGGGTCCGCTATTGACGAGCCGGGCCCGATATTAGCAGGCGGATAGTGAGGTCTCTTTCACTCACCTTGTTGCGCGAGATGAGGCGGCAATCTGGTATGGAGTGTAATAGACCCTGGTGATTTCTCAGAGAGGAACTGTACTGATATGTGGACTTATCGAGTAGGAGTTGCATGCTCTTTCATTCATTCATTCATTATCCACTCAGGCTGGTGGTGCGCAACTAATTATTGTATACCTTCGTTATGGTAAGGATTTCGGTTGGGTGCGCGACCAACCTGAGATCAGGAGTTTTCACGTTGAGTCTGACTATCCAAATTTAGATATGAGACTGGTTTGGATAGAAGTCCATTGTGGTGGACCCCGTAGCCTGTGATATTACATACTATCATCCCGACTTCATGCTCCAGTATGGTTATTTCATTAGCATCGCATATTGCATTACATCTGTAGGCATATGGCATCTTGGGTTGCTATAACTGCACTTATATGGCCTAGACAGATTTAGCAGGATTTGTATATTTCATTGCATTCTCGGCATCCGATATTTGGCTCTTTATGACTCCTTTTCGCATAGTTGTTCTATATTGCGTATTCTGATATTGATTGACTTATAGACTTGTTCATACTTCCGCTTACTCTGTTATCGTATGATTTATATCTTGTCAGTATTTCTGCTTATTCTGATAATTCCTGCTCTTGTCAGTGTTTCTGCTTATTCAGACATTGTATGGTTTGTGGATTACCAGTTTTTCGGTATTGTATGATTATGGAATTGTATTGAATACTTGACACTTACCTTGTGCACACACTTACACCACCCTCTAAGCTTTCTATAAGCTTATGCATGATAGATGCGTGCAGGTGATGTTAGGTTACAACAGTGTTGAGCTTGGAGCGTGCAGTGGTCTTCTGGAGCTTGAATTTCTATTTATGTATTTCCCTTTTAGTGTTGTAATCAAATGATTATATTAGTGCATATATGATGATGATGTTGTCTTTGTGAATTGGGTAATCTTGTGGTTATGCTTATTACTAGTTAAATGTACATTAAAAATAAAATAAAATCCTCCTTGTAGGATCCCAGGATCGGAATCTGACATATGAATGCTAGGAGCCGAGAACGGGGTACTACGGAGGTTGTCGACACCAAATTCGGTGATCGGGATTCCTATGAATTCGATTTCCGGATTTGGGGAGTGACATTAACAGAAATGGCAGTAACTGTCCCTGGGTTGGCCCTCCTCAACTCATGCAAATACAAAGAGAGTTGATTGTAGGAGTCTTCATAGGACCTCATCACGTGATTAATTGCAAGCTCCCTAGCATTTCATGCCTTCCAATAACTGATACGAACATTATATTTCTCTTGCATGGCGAAGATAATGTCACGTGGCCTCAACCCTAGGCGTTGTTCAATGTGGCTAATAACCAGATCACACACTAGCTTACTACTGGCTTACCGATGATCACTCTTCATCCATGCCATGTCGCACGTGTATTTTGATGTATAAGTTCGTATTTTGAATAAACTCATATGATTCACCCGAGATGCATGAACCCTCCATACGCATGGATCTTCAAAGCACACCATGACAAATCTGCTCGTATTTGAGTATAGTACTCTATACTGAAAATTATTCTGAATTGAAAATTAACTCAAAACATACTGACAATAACTCTTGTCCTTAAACGTTTGCCCTTCAAATATATCGGTCGGTTCACATAACAAATCAGTATATTCCAGCATTTTTGCATTCGTGAGTGCATCATCATCAAATGGCGCGAGAACTTGACGAGTCATGAGGTATGATGTTTCGGGGAGGTCTCGAAGCGGAATGTCGCTTACACGCACAAATGGGATGGTCGATGATGATGGCACATCTGTTGTTGATGCTAACGGCGGTGTCTTGTATTCATAATTACTGTTAATGTCAACTGCACCACTGACTTGCCTAGTCACGAAGTTTACTGTTTGCGGCAGCTCAGGTAATTGCTCATTGCTTACTACCACTCGTAAGGGAGAGTGATTGTATTTAAATTCCACGGCATACTCATGAGCCACACTGTCCACATATGTTGTGGTATTGATGTGTTGGATTGTTTCAAGGACTAACGAGATGAATTTTTTCGAATGCTCGAACTGGTAAGACAAGAACTCTTTGACATCATTGTCATCTTGGATTTCAATTGGATGCATTGATTTGTTAGTGCAAGGATTCAATACTTTCATCCTAATATCACAATCTTCTGGTCTGCTCTTAATAATCTTGTAAATTCTAGAACGAAGCTCCTCATACGTAGTCTCTAGACATAGCGTCATTTGTTTTGATGTTCCACCCATGTACGAGTATTGCTTGTTTTCAAATTCTAACTCCCCGTCAAAAGAACACATGATTCTTGCAGCCATTATCTGAAAACCAATACAATGACACATTATCAGTGAATCATAAATCAATGGAACCATGCCATATGACAAAACTTGATTAAATAATGAAGGACCTTCGTTAACGAATGAAAAATGAGTGGTGCTTGTTTAATTTTGTGACGCTATCTATCATGCCATTGAGAAATGTTGAGGGTCAAATAGTGCATATTATACCTCATTTATTACTTAGATTTATGAGCATAATACCGTTTAACGCCCGATTTTAATCGTGTTTTGTTGCAGGGTGTGATTAGGAGAGTTGACTGAAAAAGGATGTCAAAAGCTTGGATTTAACGTTCTGATAATCACCAGGGCAAGGGACGGACTCGAGGGACTAAAATCGACAAATATGCACGCCAGGGACCCGAGAAATTCCAGCCGTTCACTTGCAAATGGCCTGAAATTGGTGTAAAATGCAAGATCACATGGTTCCCGCTATCCGATTGACTCAAAAATTTATACACGTGATGAGGGCCATGAATTAACCGTACATATCAATTTTTAGCCATTGAAGATCTCGGGAAGTGGGCCAACAGACAGATCAGCCCATTAATCTTCAATTTGGGGCCCACTTGATATCTGGAATTGCCTCAACTTTGGTATTGACGGCTTAAATAATATGAGAAGATGAATGACTAGATCAGATTTTAGAAACACATCATCATGGACCCCACATATACAGAATGTGCATAGTGCATATATGCACTAGTCGTGCACGGAAAAAAAACCAAAAACGGGTCAGCAACTCTTTCTGCGGCAAAAGAACGGACAGCGTTTACACTGTTCGTCCATTTTTTTTCTTAGTGGGCCCCACTCATGGTCCAACGGGTGATCCAAACCGTCCATTAGTTCCCTGAGGCAGCCGCAATCCTTGCCTAGTTGGCAGTATTTCAAATAGCAGCAAAGATTGGGTTTTGATCGTTCAAACGGAAGGTTGACGGTGGAAACGTTTAAGACGGTGGACCGCATTAAAATTTAAGAAAAATACATGTTCCTGATTGGTTTCTCACTCAGAAATGAATGAATGGAGTGGATTGTTCATTTGGCTTCAATAATCGAGCCAACGAAATCGTCGGAAATTTCTGCGGACAAGGGCTGCGGATGAAGTGAGTGGGCCATCATCATGGTCCAGAAGGTCAATCCGAAGCGTCCATCATGCAGAGGGTCGTGAGCTCGTCAAACCCATGTTGACCGTGTGCATGCATGCTTACACACATACTCGGTGCAACGGTCACAAATGGACAGTCCTACATCGATTTCAGTGGAATTTCGTACCTGGATCGCGCTAACAGGCAATTAAAACCACTCTTCTCTTGTCGAAATTGTGAGGGTCAGACAATGGATGGAGTGGATTTCGCAACCGTCAACTAAAGTGGGCCCCACCAACACTTCAGCGCAAGAGACACAGACTTTCTGCTGCGTAAGAGCTTACGCACGCTGCTGTGCTGCGTAAGGAGCCACCGACTCCAACCAGGACAGCGTTCTACTGCCTTTGCTACCTATAAAAAGAGAGAAAACGTGGGAGGAAGGAGGAATCATTCACGACTGGAGCTTGTGGACGTGGATAGAGGAAGAGAGAAAGAGAGAGGAGGTCTAGAGATTTTATTTTTCTTTCTTATTTATTTAATTCTGTTTTTCTCTTTAAGATGATTAGCCCATTCATGTCAGGCTAAATCCTCTTAGCTAGGGCTAAGAGGTGACGCTTGTAGCATGATGGGAGATCCCCTGCTTGTGCCTTTTTGTTTGAAACTGAATTGATATTGATTAAAGTTATTTAAAGGGAATGTTTTTAGTTTTTAATGGTCTGTTTTGACTAAAGTTACAATGGGTCTGCAATGGCTTAAAGCATGTTCTTTTTCTCTCCATGTTTATGATGTTAGGAAGCCCTATTGTTCACCATAGTCTCCTGGACATGGTCGGATGTCGGTATCCTTCATAACCTTCATACCTGTGATTGGTTGGTAATTAGTTTAATTCTATTTTTTGCCATATTCTCCTGGGCATGGTTTGGTGATGGAATCCATTCTAGTTTATATACCTTTCATCTTTTGAAAACTATCTCAACAACAGTCAGTTTAATTTCCATGATTCATGAAACAGGCATAAGATCTCCCTGATCTCTACAAGTGGATCCTCTGAATCCCTAGTTTTCTTTCCTCTGATTTCTATAAATTTTAGATTAATATTTTCACCATTATTCCTCAAATTACATTCAGTTTAGATTTCATTTTAGCATAATTCTAGTTCTAGTTAGTTTTAGATAACGTACAAGTTTCAGTCCCTTGGGATTCGACCTCGGTCTTACCGAGTTATTACTACATCACAACTCTACACTTGGGGAGTGAACAAGCAAGCGAAAGCTTATCAGTTTGAGCGGGGCGCACATGAAATTCAGTAGGATAAGTTGAAAATTGAGCAGGTAAAAATAGAAATTCAGTGGGGCAAATAAGAAATTCAGCGCGAGTAAGATGAAATTGAGCGGGCTAAACTAGCAAATGAGTAGGGCAAGCATAAATTTGAGCGGGGCAAACTAGAAAATGAGCGGGTTAGACTAGGAAATGAGTGGGGGAAGCATGAAATTGAGAGGGGCAAACTAGCAAATGAGCGGGTTAGACTAGGAAATGAGTGGGGGAATCATGAATTTGAGCGGGGCAAACTAGCAATTGAGCGGGTTAGACTAGGAAATTGAGCAGGGCAAACATGAAATTGAGCGGGGCAAACTAGCAAATGAGCGGGTTAGACTAGGAAATGAGTAGGGGAAGCATGAATTTGAGCGGGGCAAACTAGTAAATGTGCAGGACAAACTAGCAATTGAGCGGGTTAGACTAGAAAATTGAGCGGGGTAAACTAGCAAATGAGCAGGTTAGACTAGGAAATGAGTGGGGGAAGCATGAATTTGAGCAGGGCAAACTAGCAAATGAGCGGGGCAAACATGAAATTGAGCGGGGCAAACTAGGAAATGAGTGGGGGAGGCATGAATTTGAGCAGGGGCAAACTAGCAATTGAGCGGGTTAGACTAGAAAATTGAGCGGGGTAAACATAAAATTGAGCGGGACAAACTAGCAAATGAGTGGGTTAGACTAGAAAATGAGTGGGGAAGCATGAATTTGAGCGGGGGAAACTAGCAAATGAGTGGAAAAAACTAGCAAATGAGCGGGTTAGACTAGGAAATGAGTGGGGGAAGTATGAATTTGAGTGGGGCAAACTAGCAATTGAGCGGGTTAGACTAGGAAATTGAGCGGGGCAAACTAGCAAATGAGCGGGTTAGACTAGGAAATGAGTGGGGGAAGCATGAATTTGAGCGGGGCAAACTAGCAATTGAGCGGGTTAGACTAGAAAATTGAGCGGGGCAAACATGAAATTGAGCGGGGCAAACTAGCAAATGAGCGGGTTAGACTAGAAAATGAGTGGGGGAAGCATGAATTTGAGCGGGGCAAACTAGCAATTGAGCGGGTTAGACTAGGAAATTGAGCGGGGCAAACATGAAATTGAGCGGGGCAAACTAACAAATAAGCGGGTTAGACTAGGAAATGAGTAGGGGAAGCATGAATTTGAGCAGGGCAAACTAGTAATTGAGCGGGTTAGACTAGAAAATTGAACGGGACAAACATGAAATTAAGCTGGGCAAACTGGCAAATGAGCGGGTTAGACTAGGAAATGAGTGGGGGAAGCATGAATTTGAGCGGGGCAAACATGAAATTGAGCGAGACAAACTAGAAAATTCAGCAGAAAAATTCGATACATTTGCGCAGCAAGCATGAAATTGAATGGTGCAGACTGAAAATTGAGCGGGACAAACTATAAATTCAGCTATGCAAGCAAGCATTAAATCGAGAGCGCATATTATGATATTGATGTGGGCAAACGATAAATCAAGCGAGCATAGTTGATATTGAGTTGGCCAAACATTTCTTTGAGCAAACATAACATGATATTGAGCAGGGGAAACATTAAATCGAGCGAGCATTGCATGGATATTGAATAGGCAAACTGTAAATTGAGCGAGCATAGGATAATATTTAGTTGGGCAAACATTAAATTAACCTTATCTACCATGAAATTAAGCTGGACAAACATTAAGTTGAGCGATCCTAGGATGAAGTTGAGCAAGATAAACATGGAATTCAACAAGCGTAGCATCAGATCAAGTGAGCCCTAACATTGAATAGAGCAAGTTTGACATGGATTCAATCGATCAACACGTAAATTTAACTAAGCCTAACGCATGAAATTGATTAAGCCTAACACATGGAACTGACCAAACTTCGCATGTAATGCCATTGTACGAGTCTAGCTTTTTTTTTCAAGATCTATTCCTCCGACTGCTGCAATACTGGTAAAATGCAGGTTGAAAAGAGATGCTTTGGAGTGAGGGAATATTTTGAACCTTTTCAAGGAGATGCAACCAGTTCGTTGGGTTTCACGTAATCCTCGCCAAGATGAAATATGGAAAATGTAGAATAACGATATCTGGATGGATATCTATATGATTCACAAAGATTTCAGTTAGGCAAATGAGAAAAAAATCCTTCGTACTTCAGTTCTTCGTTGGAAGAGAGTGCAGGGGAAGAACCTATTTTTTTTCGTTAAGGGGAGTGAAAGCAACGCTGAAAAGCAGCAGGTGTGAAAAGAGTATTTGAAAAGGAGGGGTATTTTCGTCCTAAAATTCGTAATCCGCACGTGCTAGTCTAAGTTGCAAAAGAAAGTTTGTCTTCTTTCATAAAAACAGTTGGCTAAAAGGTGGGGTCCACAGTCCTAAATTTCTCATTAATGTCATACTTTGTTCGTAATACAGTGGTACATTGAATGGATATACCCACCATCATTTGAAATTACCAAGAATAACATACATGTGTTATATCTAAACCGCTCATTTGTTTTTTAACCTCATTTTATGGCATGAGCCTAAAATTGAGGTAGATCCAAAACTTATGTGGCCCCAAAGAAGTTTTCAATGGTAAGTATTCAATCCTCGTTGCTTTCTATGGTGGGGTCCACTTGAGTTTTAGATTTACCTGATTTTTTGGTCCATGCTCTAAAATAATCTTAAAAAATGGGTGGACGATGTGGATATAGCCCATGCATCATAGTAGGACTTACACAACTTACTAAAATTGAGTGAAATCAGCATGAGACCAATGCAATTCCATCTACAGCTTTTCCAAGAGAAATTTCCAACTGTACGACTAGTATATGGCCCATTCCCGAGACGAAGCCCACCCCATTTTACTTCCCAAGAATACTCCCCTGGGGTACGGATGCCTTCCCAAAGGTCAAAAATGCCCCTACTTTTTCCTTCAAGCGGATCGGCCGCTGCGCGAAGACGAGCGCTGACGCTCCTCGAACTCCAAGTTATACGAACGGTTCAAAAGAGATCAACGTTACATGTGCCCCACAGTTATGTATTTATTACATCCACAACGTTCATCCAAATTTCCAGATCATTTCGGAGCATTATCCCAAAAAAAAAATCATATCCAAAGATCAACTGGACCACACCACAAAGAGCAGCAGAAAATTGATTTTCACCGTTGAAACTTTTGTAGGGCCCACCATAACATTTATCTTCCATCTAATCCATTCATGAGGTCACAAAAGACCTGGATGAATAGGAAAAAAAAATCGTAATGATCCAAAACTTCCGTGACCCCTGAAAGGGTTTCAACGGTAGACGTTTAAAGCAGAATGGCATTACCATTTGCTACGGTCAGATCTATGGCTACGGATTATAACCGTAGTCATAGATACCATAATCCGTAGCAATAGGGTTCATCCGGGGTGGGCGCGCCGAACTAGCGGCCTCCCGCGCCACTTGCTGGCCTGTCCAGCGCGGCCATGCCGATCTGGTGAGGCTGCGCCCATAAGGTGGGCCTTATGGCTATAGATAATAACCGTAGCTAAAGTCAGTAGCAATAGGTTTTTTTTTTTTTTTATATGTTTTTTTTTTTGTATTTTTTTTAATGGATAACTTTATTCTGCCTATAATTTTCTCTAACACATATCTATATAAATATGTATATATAAGCATATAAATTTTTTTTTCACTTTTTTTCCATTTCTTTCTTTATTCATTTAACAAGAATATCTTCTAAACTAAAATTAGTTACTTGATGTACCCTATATGATTTTGGGGCAGGAGAAGCTACTTTAACCAACCAACTTGGTTATTTTCCAAGATTTCATCAGCTCGATGATCGAAAATCCATTTCATTCACTTAGCGGTCAATTTCGTTCATTTCATTTACATGCATTTCACGGTCATTTCACTTCAATTCATGATCACTTCCATGCATTTCACGGTCATCCAAAACATTTTTCTGTTGATTCACGGTCATTTCGAGGCATTTTACGGTCAAACTCCTTCACTTCACGGTCATTTGCATGCATTTCACGGTCATTTCTCTTTAATTCATGATCACTTTCATGTATTTCACGGTCATCCGAAACAATTCTGTGTTGATTCACGGTCATTTCGAGGCATTTCACGGTCAAACTCCTTCACTTCATGGTCATTTGCATGCATTTCACGGTCATTTCGCTTCAAATCATCATCACTTCCATGCATTTCATGGTCATCCGAAACAATTCCGTGTTGATTCACGGTCATTTTGAGGCATTTCACAGTCAAACTCCTTCACTTCACGGTCATTTGCATGCATTTCAGGGTCATTTCGCTTCAAATCATTATCACTTCCATGCATTTCACGGTCATCCAAAACAATTCTGTGTTGATTCACAGTCATTTCGAGGCATTTCACGGTCAAACTCCTTCACTTCACGGTCATTTGCATGCATTTCACGGTCATTTCGCTTCAATTCATCATCACTTCCATGCATTTCACGCTCATCCGAAACAATTCCGTGTTGATTCAAGGTCATTTCGAGGCATGTCACGGTCAAACTCCTTCACTGCACGGTCATTTACATGCATTTCATGGTCATTTCGCTTCAATTCATCATCACTTCCATGCATTTCACGGTCATCCGAAACAATTTCGTGTTGATTCACGGTCATTTCGAGGCATTTCACGGTCAAACTCCTTCACTTCATGGTCATTTGCATGCATTTTACGGTCATTTCGCTTCAATTCATCATCACTTCCATGCATTTCACGGTCATCCAAAACAATTTCGTGTTGATTCACGGTCATTTCGAGGCATTTCACGGTCAAACTCCTTCACTTCACGGTCATTTACATGCATTTCACGATCATTTCGCTTCAATTCATGATCACTTCTATGCATTTCATGGTCGTTCGAAATAATTCTGTGTTGATTCACGGTCATTTCGAGGCATTTCACGGTCAAACTCCTTCAATTCATAGTCATTTGCATGCATTTCACGGTCATTTCGCTTCAATTCATGATCACTTCCATGCATTTCACGGTCGTCCGAAACAATTACGTGTTGATTCACAGTCATTTCGAGGCATTTCACGGTCAAACTCCTTCACTTCACGGTCATTTGCATGCATTTCACGGTCATTTCGCTGTAATTCATGATCACTTCCATGGATTTCACGGTCATCCGAAACAATTCCGTGTTGATTCACGGTCATTTCGAGGCATTTCACGGTCAAACTCCTTCACTTCACGGTCATTTGCATGCATTTCATGGTCATTTTGCTTCAATTCATCATCACTTGCATGCATTTTACGGTCATCCGAAACAATTCTGTGTTGATTCACGGTCATTTTGAGGCATTTCACGGTCAAACTCCTTCACTTCACGGTCATTTGCATGCATTTCAAGGTCATTTTGCTTCAATTCATTATCACTTCTATGCATTTCATGGTCATCCGAAACAATTCCGTGTTGATTCACAGTCATTTCGAGGCATTTCACGGTCAAACTCCTTCACTTCACGGTCATTTGCATGCATTTCACGGTCATTTCGCTTCAATTCATCATCACTTCCATGCATTTCACGGTCATCCGAAACAATTCCGTGTTGATTCACGGTCATTTCGAGGCATTTCACGGTCAAACTCCTTCACTTCACGGTCATTTGCATGCATTTCATGGTCATTTCGCTTCAATTCATCATCACTTCCATGCATTTCACGGTCATCCGAAACAGTTCCGTGTTGATTCACGGTCATTTCGAGGCATTTCACGGTCAAACTCCACTTCACGGTCATTTGCATGCATTTCACGGTCATTTCGCTTCAATTCATCATCACTTCCATACATTTCACGGTCATCCGAAACAATTCTGTGTTGATTCACGGTCATTTTGGAGGCATTTCGCGGTCAAACTCCTTCAATTCACAGTCATTTACATGCATTTCATGGTCATTTCGCTTCAATTCATGATCACTTCCATACATTTCACGGTCGTCCGAAACAATTCCGTGTTGATTCACGGTTATTTCGAGGCATTTCACTGTCAAACTCCTTCACTTCACGGTCATTTGCATGCATTTCATGGTCATTTCCACGCATTTCGCGGTCCAATTGCTTCACTTCACGGTCATTTTCATGCATTTCACGATCATTTTTGACAATTTCGTATTGATTCATGGTCATTTCCCTAAACATTAACCTATACCCTAACCTAAACCTATACTTATAACCTAAACCTATTCTCAAATCCCAAAACCTATAACTTAAACCTAAACCTAAACCTAAACCTTAACGTAAACCTATAACCTATAGCAAATGACCTTAATCTACACCCTAACCTTAACCTATAACCTATAACCTAAACCTATTCTCAAATCCCAAAGGTTATAGGTTTTGGTTTAGGTTATAGGTTATAGGTTTAGGTTTAGGTTTTGGGATTTGAGAATGGGTTTGGGTTTAGGTTATAAGTTTTGGTTTCGGTTTAGGTTATAGGTTAAGGGTTTAGGTTAAGGTTTAGGTTTAGGTTATAGGTTTTTGGATTTGAGAATGGGTTCGGGTTTAGGGTATAGGTTTTGGTTTTAGTTTAGGTTATAGGTTTTGGTTTAGGTTATAGGTTTTGGGATTTGAGAATGGGTTCGGGTTTAGTCTATAGGTTTTGGTTTTGGTTTAGGTTATAGGTTTTGGTTTAGGTTATAGCTTTTGAGATTTGGGAATGGGTTCGGGTTTAGGTTATAGGTTTTGGTTTTGGTTTAGGTTATAGGTTATAGGTTTATGTTAAGGTTTAGGTTTAGGTTTTGGGATTTGAGAATGGGTTCGGGTTTAGGTTATAGGTTTTGGTTTTGGTTTTGATTATAGGTTATAGGTTTAGGTTAAGGTTTTGGTTTAGGTTTAGGTTATAGGTTTTGAGATTTGAGAATGGGTTCAGGTTAGGTTATAGGTTTTGGTTTTGGTTTAGGTTAAGGTTAGAGGTTTTGGAATTTGGGAATGGGTTCGGGTTTAGGTTATAGGTTTTGATTTTGGTTTTGGTTATAGGTTATAGGTTTAGGTTAAGGTTTTGGTTTAGGTTTAGGTTATACGTTTTGAGATTTGAGAATGGGTTCGGGTTAGGTTATAGGTTTTGGTTTTGGTTTAGGTTAAGGTTAGAGGTTTTAGGATTTGAGAATGGGTTCGGGTTTAGGTTATAGGTTTTGGTTTTGCTTTAGGTTATAGGTTTTAGGATTTGATAATGGGTTCGGGTTTAGGTTATAGGTTTTGGTTTTGGTTATAGGTTTTCGGATTTAAGAATGGGTTATGGTTTATGTTAAAGGTTTTGGTTTAGGTTTAGGTTATAGGTTTTGGTTCAGGTTATAGGTTATAGGTTTAGGTTAAGGTTTTGGTTTAGGTTTAGGTTATAGGTTTTGGGATTTGAGAATGGGTTCGGGTTAAGTTATAGGTTTTGGTTTTGGTTTAGGTTATAGGTTTTGGTTTAGGTTAAGGTTTAGGTTTAGGTTAGAGGTTTTGAGATTTGAGAATGGGTTCGGGTTTAGGTTATAGGTTTTGGTTTAAAAGAACACTTAAAAATTAAATTTACAAATTGACAAGGTTTAAAAGATGGACAACTGCACGTGTGTGTATATTAGCATTGCCACTTGTGTACTAACAATTATAAAATGACCAAATATTTAAAGGGCTTGCTTGGAACGAGGGGTTAAAAGGTACTAAATTGTGTTAGGTGGCTTTGACAATATTATTGCATTTTGATTATATACAAGGCAATACTATGATAATTTGACCATCCACCACACTACATGAAGTAAAAACTGCATTTGGGGCATCATGGAATTGTGATTTATTGATCAAATTTTAAAATTGATGTCAGTCACCTGCATACATATGGAACTTGATTATCACTTGTAAGTAGGGCATATGGATGGATAATGATTGATAAAACATATGTATCAACATGGCCCCATGAATGTAATGGATTTTGAAATTGACAAGAAATCCTACCACATCTGTTATTTGGATTGGATGATATGACACTTGAATTAATCTAATTATTCTCATCATTTGAAAGCATAGGATAAAATTTACATTGGACTAAATGAAATTTCATACCACTTAATCCCACCGGTATTAACAAGAGAAACCATTAAAATGATTACACACACACACACACACACTAATGTTTACATCTTTTAAGGTTTTGATTTTCCATAGACAGTATATGAAAATTTTATAGGGTCTTAACTTTAAAAAAAAAACTAGTACTAAACTTTTATTGTTATCAAGTAGCCCATAATAGTATTTATTAATGGCCTACAACAGCAACACTTAGTTTAACATCAAGGCCATTTATGATTGTAATACACTTGGACAATGGGATTAAATTGTATGAATTCACAACAAGAAAGTAGGCCTTTAGCCTCAATTTTTTAGCCTCGGTTCAAAAAAAGGAGGCTAAATATGGTTTTTAGCCTCAGTTGTAAAGGAACTGAGGTTAAAAATTTACTTTTTGCCTCGTTTGATGAGATACTAAGGCCAAAAGTTTGCTCTTTTGCCTTGATTGGTGAGAAACTGAGGCCAAAAGTCAGCCCTTTTGCCTCAGTTGGTGAGCAACTGAGGCTAAAAGTCTCACCCTTTTGTCTCAGTTGTTGAGAAATGAGGCCAAAAGTCTGCCCTTTTGCCTCGGTTGATGAGAAACTGAGACCAAAAGTCTGCCCTATTGCCTCAGTTGTTGAAAAACTGAGGCCAAAAGTCTGCCTTTTTACCTCTATTAGTGAGCAACTGAGGCTAAAAGTCTGCCCTTTTGCTTCGGTTGGTGAGAAACTGAGGCCAAAAGTCTGCCCTTTTGCCTCAGTTGGTGAGCAACTGGGGCTAAAAGTCTGCCATTTTGTTTCGGTTGTTGAAAAATGAGGCCAAAAGTCTGCCCTTTTGCCTCGGTTGGTGAGAAACTGAGGTTAAAAGTTTACCCTTTTGCCTTAGTTGGTGAGAAACTGAGGCCAAAAGTCTGCCATTTTGCCTCGGTTGGTGAACAACTGAGGCTAAAAGTCTACCCTTTTGCCTCGGTTGTTGAAAAATGAGACTAAAAGTCTGTCCTTTTACCTTGGTTGGTGAGAAATTGAGGTTAAAAGTTTGCCCTTTTGCTCGATTGGTGAGCAACTGAGGCCAAAAGTCTACCCTTTTGTCTCGGTTGGTGAAAAACTGAGGCAAAAAATCTACCCTTTTGCCTCGGTTGATAAGCAACTGAGGCCAAAAGTCTACCATTTTGCCTCGGTTATTGAGAACTGAGGTCAAAAGTCTACCTTTTTTCCTTCGTTGTTAAGAACTGAGGCTAAAAGCTTGCCATTTTGCCTCGGTTAGTGAGAAACTGAGGCCAAAAGTATACCATTTTGCCTCGGTTAGTGAGCAACTGAGACTAAAAGTCTGCCCTTTTACCTCGGTTAGTGAGCAACTGAGGCTAAAAGTATGCCATTTTGCCTCGGTTGGTGAGCAACTGAGGCCAAAAGTCTACCCTTTTGCCTCAGTAAATGAGCAACTGAAGCCAAAAGTCTACCCTTTTGCCTCGGTTGGTGAGAAATTGAGGCCAAAAGTCTACCCTTTTACTGGCCATATACTACGGTGGCCACTCAAAGCTGTTGCCCATTCCCAACTGGAGACGGGTTGGGGTGGGATGCGATCCGCGTCCAAAGGGTCATAAATGATACATAAACACTTATAGTACATGGAATACAAGTAATTAAAATTAAATGGTCCAGACTATTTATGAAATTTCAGGTGTATCATCAACCAAAAATTAAGCTTATACTATTATCCAACTATTATATTGGTGGACATTTATTGGATGGTTAAGAATTAATAGATCCAGGGCCCTGTTTCAACAAATAAGTGTCCAAGAATTTGAGGTAAGGTTTTTTTTAAACTCGACTGTGACCTAGTGTTACTGATTTCTACGATGAAGATAGTTTGATTTGAGTTAATGTATGCTCAGTGTACGGTTTCTGAGTGCATGCGTATCAAGCATCGTATCCAACCAGAGTATAAAATAAAACTCCCCTGTATAAATTCCTCTATTTATTTTCTCACTCTCTCAAGCTTTCGCGCCCAAAAGATGAAGTCTTCTACTGTCCAAACCCCTCAGAAAGCTGCCATCCGTCGATCGAAGGAGAAATCCCACAAGGTGCGTTTGAAATCTCTCTCTCTCTCTCTCTCTCTCTCTCTCTCTCTCTCTCTCTCATTTCCCTTTCCCTTTCGAAGATCATCGCAAAATCCCTAAATCCAGCTTTCTTAGCTGCATCCGAAGCCGATCCGATCGATACCATTTCATCTCAGATCCCATCTCCGCAAAATCCCTCTAAAGTATGTTTCAGATCCCAATTCTCCGAAATCTGTGTTGAAATCCATGCAATCTCTCACATTTGTATGTCCCGTCTGCCGAGCGGTCCAAAACCCTCGTTTTCATCTCCGTCGAACGCGTCTGACCCCACCGATGCGTTAGATTCCTTCTCTACATCGTCGGTTGCTGACGGGAATCAAGGATCTGTGTTTTCATGTGGATCGTTTCGGTGTCAGTCGTCATGGATCGAGATGCCCGAACTGGGACGGGATTTCCTGGCATGCCGCCTCCTACATGACGGTTTCTAGGGACGGCACGTGCGTTGCATGTGAGACGAAGGCCGAAATGAGATGACGCAGCGGTAAAAAAAGGGGTTCCCTTGTGGTTTGGAATACTGAGGGGTTTTGAGGATTTTTAAAGCTGGATAGCGTGGGATGAATGTTTGACTGTGGTAGCTGCGGAATTAATGGGAAAATCCTATATAGCAGAAAAGAAGAGATGCTCTTGCAGCCTGTTGATAAGGGATTCTGAATTTGGCGATGAGAGTGTAAAATCTCAGATCATGGATCATTTATTGGTATGTTACCCTTACCTGCAATTTCATGTTTTTGACTTTATTATAGACAAGATCTTATAAAACTCGGTATGTTACCCATCTGATTGCCGTCAAGCTACCTTCTAATTGTTTGTTGCATGTAAAATGACTTTACTTGATTAGGCTTCTCTTCACAACTATTTCTTTGTAGGTGTACTATATATGTCTATAGTTTTATGTTACTAGTTTTCCTGATTCTCATAATTGTCACCGTATGTGTGACTATTGTGGGTATGTATTTCTCACTGAATGCTGAGAACTATCATTAAAAACAATAAGACCTCAAACTATGCAAATAATGCATAAAAAAAGTTAATAAAAAATAAAATAAAAAATGTAGAAATATCACAACCATCCAAAACTCCACTGAACCAGCATTAGGGACAAGGCATCATACTCGCCATGCAAGCAATGCCTCCCTTCAATTAAAAAAAAAAAAAAAAAAGAAAAAAAAAAAAAGAGGATGACAGCTAGAAAAGAGCTAACCATTCTGATGCCCTCTCAATCAGACAGTTTCCTCCAGCTTGATTAAACAGCCAAAAGAGGAAAGACTGCTTTGCATGCCCCTTCTATAGGTCCAAGACATGGGAGAACAGAGGAGCTCATCACTGACTAGCAAAGCCCTCCAAAAATCAACTCAACTTTGTCCAAATTCAGTTTCAAGCCGAGGCGAGTTGAGTGAGCTGACCGAGCTAACTCGACTCGTGTACGGCTCATGTTCTACTTGCAAGGTAAGTGTGGGGCTAGGAAACCTCCAACCTATGGAGAAAATTTTTAGTTTTACTTTTGATGGTCTTTATTTGTTTGTCCTTTTAAATGATTGTGGTCCACATGAATGTGGTCTTTATTTGTTTGTCCTTTTTATATGATTGTGGAGCTGTTTGTCCTTTTTATTTGTTTATCCTTTACTTTCGAAGGTTTGGTTCCTGCTTTTAGTTCCTGAATTTCAGCATTTTTTAGTCATGTGAAAGCTCAAACTCATGATTGCACTTTTGTTTTGGTTTGGCATATTTACTAATTCCTAGCAAGCAATCTCATTGTTTTTTTTTTTTTTTTTTTGGATATGGCTAATTAATAGTGCTGATTAGTTTAATAAATTCACATAGGAAAAGGGTTGACCCGGAAACTGTGAAGTATTTCTCAGAAATTGCAAATCTTTTTGAAGGAGATGGAATCGAGTTAGAGGAGAGGACTGTTGTATGTGGCAATGCCTTGGAAGAAACTAGGGGGAAAGAGTTGGAGCTTGCAACTAACATGATTCTAAGCCGTATTTTGCAAACTCTTCTTGAAGGCTGTGACCTAGACTAGCTTTGCAGTTTCCTATTAAGTTGTACAAAGGAGTTTCCATTCATTGCAATGGATAAGTCGGGATCTCACGTAGCTGAGACAGCTCTCAAGTCTTTAGCTTTACATCTTCAGGACGAAGAGGCATATGCTTCCATTGAAGAGACTTTAACTAAGATATGCGCGGTACACATATTAGTATTTAGGAAGTATCTAGTGTTAAAGGCCAATACCTAAATCAGTTATCAAGTACTCAATCTCTGTACACCTGGTGCACATGTACTGAAGTGTTCATCCATTTTGCACCACAGATGGGCTATGCACCAAAAATCCTTCCAGGGAGAAAATCCTATCCACCAACTGGAGTGAACCCTGACTGTTGGTTTCCCTTTTTCCTAACTGCCTATTTGTAATCCTCAAGAATTGGATCACCAACCGATTTTTTTTGCAGCACATCTTACACATAGCATGCCCACTAGATAAATGGTTCAGCTCCCTTACATGTGCCCCATGTACAGAAAAAGTGTGCTTCTTAACTGAGATAAACTTGATACCACTGGATCCTCTCTGTTAGGGTCCATTTGGATGCGCCCTTCGAAGGTGAGTTTATCTGATATGCACCTACTGTTAGGTTGCGTTTGATGCACTATCCAATTGAATTCCAATAACTAGTTCAATTACTGCATAAATCCAAGAAGTATATTTGGAAAGAAAAACACAACATCTGAGGAAAATGTGGATGAGGAAATAGTGGAAAAGAATCCTAAAAAAATAGATAATTTGTTTCAGTTTCTGTGATTTTTAAGCATACCATCTACGTGGCACCACATATTCCAGTGTGGCAAACAAGTGCAATATCCAAGCTGTCCATCAGGTTGGTCTTAAGCAATTCTTTTCTCAGCTATTAGACCAGACCTGATTCATTGATGGGAAGGTTATGGTCTTCAATCTAGAAGATTAATTGTTGGAGTATCTTTAAAAGTCTATTTGTAGCACTCCATTGATGAGAAGGTTATGGTCTTCAATCTAGAAGATTTTCCAATGATTCCTTATCCATACCATGTCCTATTAGATCAGTGGTTTGGATCACCAAGCCGTAGACCCACATCATTTCTCAAGCAAGACCTAACTCTGGATATGTTTTTTGGAGTGGACCTGTTCATATCAGCATGGGTTGGGCTTGAGCTTTTCTGTTTAGGCCTGTCATAGGCTTTGGCCTGGAATTTGTATTGTCAACCAGGCTTGGGTGCACCTTGGCCCAGCAAGAGCCAAAGCTATAGACAACTCTACACAATTTTGAACTGCAAACATCCAATCTAATCCAAAAGAAAAGAACAAAAATCATTGATGTTTGCTAGTATTCATAATGAGAAAGTAGCCCTTAAAATGTACTTTCGTGCCATTGGAATCCAACTTGAGCGTATTTGGAGCCCATTCCCTCAATATGCATGCCTACAACTCTAATCATATTGAATGTTTTCTGCTTCACCTGATTAAAATGCAATTCGATGGTGCTAGAGTTTCTTAATATATTCCCTGTGTAACATGCATCTTGGCATTAATGCATGCAGTTGCAGATATTTTTGGAGCCACTTATGTGGAGACGTGCTGAAGCAAAACATAACATCTCAAAGGTGTCTAATGAATGTTTACAGGAAAGGTGATTGAAACCATTTGAATGTTAATTGGAATTATTTATATGGAATCTATGTTGTCTTCAGTGTGCTAAAATGTATTGTTAACTTTTGAATTCATTTGTTTGGGGAAAAGGGTGAACATATGGTAACTAGTTCTTATGGCCCAACTTTTGAAAGATCATTTCCATCACTTTGAAACACTTAATTATTGCTGGTATTTTGTTCACTTGCATGCTCTTCCAGTGAAAGAATCCAGATATGGCTAGCCTTGTATTATATGTGGTACCTACTAAACATGAACTAGGAAAAAAGGAGAACTACTATTCTAATGGTCAACCGGGTTATAAAACCCAAATCCTTGTATTATGTGTAACTACTAAACATGAACTGATATAGAAATGGAAATGGTGTATTGCTTTGTTGGCAGCTTTGTGGGGCATATGGAGGGAGAATTGCAAGAAATGGAAATGGTGTATTGCTTCTTCCAAGATGGCCTTTTCTGGAATCTCAAGAATTGCATTGTGAACTTACATAATGAAAATTTCAAACTTTCATTAAAAGCATATGATAGAAACAACATCACTAGGGACATGCTATAGTTACAAAAATCACAAAGGTAAGTCGTTCATCTCATCTCATCCGATGGTCTTCCTCTCTTCTTATCTCTATGTGATGAAATTGAGGACCACTACCAACATCACCCAGCCAACTAGTACAGAACATAGACTCTGCTGCCCCAAACTAGCAGAAACCCAAAAAACAGTAAAGTCTGCCAACCAAAAACAGATATATCCCTTCTTCTTCTGTCCATGTGTATGTGTTTTTTTTTTCTTCTTCTTTAAACAAAAATTAAGGCTAGAAGATCCATCTTCAGAAACATCTATTCAGCCCCTCCCGTAAGAGATATGATCGTACATGCATGGAACGGTAATGGTAACAACCACTATAATTTAACAGAATTCTATTCAGCCCCAGATGTTTGTGCTTTGCACACGGCAAACCATTTTTTTTTCTATTGATTTTTTGCATTTTTCTGAATTCCCTAGTACATGTTTTAGTAGGGAATGATTTGTGTGAGAACACCCATAGCAAATACTTGTTGTAAGCAAATATTCTCCATTTTTTTTTTTCTTTTGATTGGTTGGTGAGGGTGTGTCCCATTTGTTTCTACTTCTTAAAAGCATCTGGGGATCAAATGGGACCCATTTCTCATCACTCTTAGATTTTTGTCCTTATGGCAGTAAGAATCACCTACAACAAAGCTCTGTCGCTATTAGTGCTTCTTGTGCCATCATTTCCATTATGGAACATTCTAAGTTGATGCTCACCTGTCAAAGATTGGATTTTGGTATTCTTGCTAATGGATCCTTGTGGGACATGATCCTCCCACATAAGCTCATCAACATGGCCTGATCAGATGTGAGGGCCATCCTGGCAGAATCATCCACAGCTTCTCTAGCAGATGGCAGCCACACCCGATCATCTGATCATCATAAAAAAATGGCAATGAAATATTTGTAGCATATGCCCTATACTTATAATTTTCTGATCTTAATCATAATTTTCTCATTGTTTTCTTAATTTTCAAAATCTATCTTCTAGTGATAGCCAATTCTCTCTAAATTTTCCTTTTGAACTAGTTCCACATCTCTCATATTTACAAGAGTAATAGACAAGCCCCTCAAGAACAACGACGATTTCGTCTGGGCAATCGAGACTCCACTTGCAGGGAAATTCATTATCGACGTTGAGTTCCTCAATTTGAAGATCGCAGATCCAGTAGTATGTTCGTATGTGCTTCCTTGTTTTCTTACTTCCGGTATACATAATTAAGCACGTGGCCAATAAGCAGCCACATGTCGATGGATTTAAATAGGTAGGACGTTGGACCCCATATTCAGATATGTGGGCTCCACTGCTTATTTATACCAATCAAATATTCGTGTGCTTAACAAAACTCATTTACTTAATCTACGTTTGAAGAAACAAAAACCATGAAAATTCAGAACCTTGCAGAAGACTACTACCATACAATCTGAGCTCTAAAATAGCTTATAGCAAATAGGCTGATGAAATACTATACAATCTAGTCTAAAAAGCATCAAGATACTACTAACAACATATCACTCATGTTTTTTGTTTTTTTTTTCCAATGGTTCATGAATATAGTTTTTTTTTAGTCTCTAATTGCAATGTATTTAAATTGTCTTTAATTGCAACACATGCTTCATAAATAAGCATTTTATTGTTTGAACACTCTTCTGATTTTGCTGAAGCAATGGCAGTTTCTTATCATATTGTACCCAATGGATTTTGATGTATGGTTGCATGTATCTTCTTTCATACCCTGCATATGGTGTCATTTGCTATGATATTGTTGGCTTAGAGAAACTAAGCACTGGGATGGTTCCTCCATGTGGGTGCTTTGTACATGACCTTTTCTATGTGTCGATGTTTGCTTGCCTTGAAATTTTCCCTCCATGACCTTTTTTATGAATTCCTAGGTGAGAGTTTGGGGTAGAAATATTGCTTCTTCTACTAAAGACTTGGTTACAAATCCTTTCTTAAAAATCTAGGCAGTTCATATGAACTTAGAATCTTTGTTTTTATGAAAGAATATTTATTTTCTTTTTAGTTGAAGTCATCAGCCTGATATTTTTAATTGGTTTGATTATCAGAATCCCCTCAAATGGAGTTCAAAATAGCAACATATTAAGGTATGTCCCTTTCTTAGTTTTTGTCATGTCATAGTTTAAGTACATGAACTGTAATTTGTAATGAATTCCCGCCTGTTGAGTTTTCTCTTTGATAGAGTGAAGAAGAAGAGAGTGGATTTCATTTTCCATTGTTCTGGCAGCCAACCAAAAGTTGTGTTTAATATTGCTCAAGTCATTAGGGTATAACTCATGTATGGAGGATTTCATGTTTCCATGCTCTGGCAGCCAACCAAAAACAAAGTTCCCAACCTATGGCTGGTCATGATGTGAGCTTTTGTGTTATTTGGATGGCAAAGAACCATCAATTCCACAAAACAATTGTTAACATTTTTTATAGTTGTTGTTGTTCTTGTTGTTATTGGGGCATGTTGATGAATAATTTTGATTGTTTTTTCATTTTTGATAGTTAATTTCTTCATCACATACCATTAATATCATAATGTTAAGTTAGGAAAATGACTAGAAATTCCTTTTATTTTTTTTCTTTGCTAAAATTATCTGACTTGTTTTTAATTGTTGTGTTTCAAATGGTTGCAGGGGAAAGGAAGTGCGTTTTGTGCTGGTGGTGATGTTCTAAATATGGCCCATTTCGTAATCACCAGTAGATGTCTCTTTTCTAGCCTGCGACAAATCCTTTAATGACAAGATATAATACATTGCAATAGATTTTTTTGGGTGATATTTAGTCAATGTACCGAATGTTTTATGAAACTCAATTTTGGATCTTTGTTTGATGATTTTAACTCAATTGCTATGGACTACTTTCATTTTTTGGAGAATTGAGCATTGTTAATGACAATTGTAATGCTTGGTTTTTTAATTAATCAAATCATGGGAGCTAATGATTCAAGATGTTTGTCAGGCAGGATATATCCATTTTTAGTCTCAATTTTGCCTTAGTTATCTAAACCGACACTACAACTCCCGTGGCTAAAAGGCTTTAGCCTCGGTTGTTGAGAACTGAGGTTAAAAATAAATTTAGCTTCGGTTGGAGGCAATTAAAGCTAAAATTTGGATTTAGCCTCATTTCGAGAAAATTGAAGCTAAAAAGGTTTTTAGCCTCACTTGAAGAATCAAGGCTATAAGTCATTTTATCCTCAGTTGCTAAAACTGAGGATAAAGCCTTTAGCCATAGGGGTTTCAACCTCGGTTTGGATAACTGAGGCAAAATTGAGGCTAAAGCCTTTAGCCACAGGGGTTTCAACCTCGGTTTGGATAACTGAGGCAAAGCTGAGGCTAAAGGCTTTAACCTCAATTTTTAACCTTTTTAGCCTCAGTTTTGAATGGAGGCTAAAGCCCCCTTTTCTTATAGTGATTGCATTAGATGAATTAATATTATTATTGCACAATAATTACATGTATGAAAATACCATTGTATTTTGAAAATCCAATCTCATGTTTGAAATCAAAATCTTCCCTTGAAAATACATTGTATTAAGTGAAGCCGCCAGAATTTTATGGACCGTATTCTCGTAATCAAATAGGCTCTATATGTAAAGCTTTCACTCATGAAGAACGTTCGGACGCATACCTTGTGGTGTGTTAACAGAAGCTTTCATACATACTTTATTTTTTACCTCATATATTCTCTTAATCAAATAGGCTTTACATTTAAACTTCATATAGAAATGATAAGATTGTCTTGGCCGAGGTATTTTTAGGCCTAGCACATCTTACAAATACGAGAGATAAACGGTCGATTGGGTCCCACTGCCAGAATTGAAAACCGTGTCATGTGGAAAGATGTGGGCCACAGCCAGAGCTGAAAACCGTGTGTCATGTCCATTATGTGGCCCAAATGTCATATAATTAATTCCTCACGTGAACATGGGTAAGATGGATATGTCCCGGAACATTAACGTGAGAGTATGTCTTGATGCGCCGGTCTACGAAAGTGGGACCATGATTATGTGATCCAGACCGCTAATCTGATGTACCTTACTGTGGATAGATAATGCTTGGAAAATTTATAAATTTAAAAGATTCTTTAAAAATAAAATAAAATTAAAAATACTAACCCTTCAATATTGGAGATTGTGCTGGGAATCACACAGAAATAGACCTAGGATAGCAATCTAATAACATCAAGAAAACATAAGAAAATACAAAAATTTAATATGAAAAATCTTTTTCAAAAAAAAATACAACACAAAGCAATAAACCTTCGCTATGGAAGCAGAAATTATAAGGAAAAAAGACTTCTCATGACAAATTTTAACTATAAAAGCAAAAATTATAAAGAAAAAGGACTTATGAGACTTGACTAATCTTCAAATCTATTCCTTGCTTCACCCTTTTAGAAATTCTAAAACTTTATAATATATGGTTATAGAAAAAATTCTAAATAAAATTGAAAAAAATTCTAGACAAAATCAAAAACAAATTTCGAACTTTTATAGTTTTGCTAAAAAATTTGTGCAAAATCTAATTGTATTTAAGACATCAAATACAACATTCAGTTCAATGACATGTATATAGATGGGGTAAAAAATATGCAGCACTGATCTAATAAAAAACCATATACTGAATGGGTAAGATCTTCCCATCTCTAATATTTTAAAGCTGTCCGGAGTCGAGAAAGAGGCACATCCATTAAAATCAACGGTTTGGATCCGCTAAAGATGGACCCCATCTATAATTCTATACCAACACATGCAATGCGTAAAGATCTTGTACTTTCTCTAATTTGTTGTTTATCATTCCCTTACACGTGAGAAGTGACAAATGTACTGATTCCTGGTTCGGTGCAATTCGATCAATGGTTCCGAGATCCATACCGTTGATCTGATGCGTTGCCCCGTGGATGGGTATCAGACAAAATATTGTAAATTTCTAGCCATCCGATCTCTGCCCATCTCAGCATGTTTCCACAACCATTTACCTGCAAATCTAACTCATGGTGCGGCCATTGCATGTACGGTCTTGAACACCTAACCATGGACCCTCCGTTGGTTTATGCCAGTTATATCTCGTCTCTTCCTAAAAGAGTCATATGGCTCATGGCTACCATGTGGGATGATCTGGACCGTCTCATGTTGGGCTGTACAATCTAGGGGTGCATACCGGTCGGTTTGGTCCGGTTCTGGGGTGAAATAGGAACTGAACCGTTCCTAACGGTTCTAGGATATTTGGAACTGAAACCGGACCGTTGGCACCTAGAATCGGACTAGAACCGAACCATTAAAATCGGTTCAGTTCCGGATCGGTTCCACGGTTCTAGACTTTTTATAATTCAGCCCAGTAGCATGTTTAATTTTATTATCTAGCCCATGTCCATTCATGTTGTGGTGTATTTGATGAATAGTTTAGATATTATATAAGGTGTGCAAAAATACAATTATGAAAATAATTAAATGGTGCATTATGAACCATAAATCATGATTCAAATATGGAAACAATCAAAGGGTTATTGGTTCGGTTCCAAGTTCGGTTCCACGATTCGGTTCTATGGATCGGATCTACGGTTTGGTTTTATGGATCAGTTCATGGTTCGGTTCGGTTCTACATATCCTCAAACCAAGAACCAAATCGATGCAACCGGTTTTTTTTATTTTTGGAATCAGCGCACTCTAAAACTGGATCAAACCGAACCGTTTGGTTGGTTCTAGTCTGGTTCAACGATTCTATTGGCTCAATTTACACCCTAGGACAATCTTTGCTGCTTATGGGTAGTGACATTTTTAACGGTCAAATCTGGAGTCATACGTATGGCACGTGTCTATGATGATGTGATCCATTCATCCTATGGGGCATATCATTTATTAGCCACAATTAAAAAATTGCTTCGTTTAGACTATATCCTAACCATCCAAATAGATGCACCATTTCTCACTAAATGTGACATTTCCTAACTTGTCTCCAGCATCCTCGTGTATAGTAAAGATCTTTGGATTATGTCCCATCCACCATTTGTACCATCAAATAAACAGTTTAGATCCGGTGGATGAATGTCACATGTGCATCAATGACATAGAGGTGCCCTATGTTCTATGCCTCCAAAGGCACGGGATCTGATGTCCAAAGATACACATTTTCCATACTGTGCACCGTACATGTGGCACCCAAACATCCATCCAGCCATCTCTAGAGCATCAGATTGAACGGTTATATTTGCACGTGGGCCACCAGAGTAATCTTTCAATCATGCAAATATGCAGCCACTGGGCCATCCTGGCTTGGGTCAGTGAAATGAACTAGGGGTGCATATTGAACTGGTAAAATCGTGAAACCGGATCGAAACCGACCAAACGGTTCAATTTAGTCATTCCGGTTCTAAAAATAAAAAATTTGATTACATTGGTTTGATTCTTGGTTCGGAAATATGTAAAACTGAACCAAAACATGAGTCGATCCGCAGAACCAAAACATGAGTCGATCCACAAAACCAAACCATGGATCCGATCCATAGAACCGAACCGTGGAACTGAACTTGAAACCGAACCAACAATCCTTTGATTGTTTCCATATTTGACTCATGATTTATGGTTCATAATGTACTATTTAATTATTTTCATAAATATATTTTTGCACACCATATACAATATCTAAACCATTTATCAAATAGATCATAATATAAATGGACATGAGCTAGATAATAAAATTAAACATGCAATTAGGTTGGATTATAAAAAGTCCAAAACCGTGGAACCAAACTGTTCGATTCCAGTTCAGTTCTAAGTGCAAACGGTTGGATTCTAATTCCAAATATCTTATAACCGTCAGGAATAATCTGGTTCCAATTTCACCCCAGAACCAGACCAAACAGCCCGTGTGCATCCCTAAAATGAACATGGCAAGAAAGCGGATGACATATCAACAGTAAATTAGGAAAAGTGGCATCCACGGCAGGAAAACCAATTGAAAATCTGCTCCCATGATAGGGACGGTTTATGGATGATCAAAACCGTTCAATCGGATAGTCTCAACGCAGATCGACCACTAAAAAAAGACATCTCCCAACAAACGATCCTAACGTTTCAATCAAACGCCTTGAACATTTGATTCATCATAATAGAGCCTTTGCCTCTTCAACGGTTGTGATCACCTGAAAATGCGACACTAGCGTCAAATGCAGGTTCACCTGTGTCTTACGCTAAAAATAGGAAAAGGCAGGTACACCTCGGGAACATCCAAAATTGTACTCCTCGTAGTCATTTTCACGTCACGAGAGTTTCTTATTTCTTTCGACCTCTAGGGTCCTCTTTCTTCCCGAATTTTAGGATCCTCGACCCCAGTACTTGCCTTATCTGCTTGTGCTAATGGGGCCCACGGTTAACTGATCTAGACCATTGTTTAATTCGACCAGCCATGGGTGGACCATGAACCAAAAGTTTCACATATTTGCATATGGAAGATCCTAACAAAGATCTTCGATTTTCTTCAGTTGAAAATTTCTCATATTGGTTGTCTATTCCATCTGGTTCGAAATTGACTGGAAGGATTTGTATTATAACGATATTTTTTAGAATATTGTCCATCCACACTCCATCAGATCAATGGTATGGATCATTTAAAACTGGGCCTTAATTGCACAGACGTGAAAACCCGAGTAGATTGTACTCTTGATAGAGGTAAGAGGATAGAGGATCATATAATATAAAAACTCCTTTTCCCCGCGACGTCTTCAAATGCCATTTTCTCCCAATACGATATGCGCGATACGAGATATTGAAGAAATGGGTCGCGTGACTGATCCAAGTATTCATACACGCAAGTCCCTGTCGTAGTAGGTTGCAAATTCCACGTGGCGGCTTCTCAATGGTGAATAACCACAGAGAAGTTCCAAGTTAGACGAGCTGTTTTCACACGTACCAGGAATGGCACGTGTGCTGTGGGTAATGGTGCATGAGGAGCTACAGACCAACGGATTTGTGTCCACGTGGAGCTACAGACCAACGAAGGAGGTTTTGTGTCTGATTAACACGCACGTTTCAATCGGGACAGTTCATCTAGTGGTCCCATCATAAATGCGGCACATGTTCAAAAATCATATCTAGAAAATCCATTTCCACGCTTCTTCGTGACTTCAGCTCAATTAAACTCAACGATCGAGCATATTTGATTTCTGCCGTTGCTTAGAAAGCCACTGGTTAGATGGATAGGATCATCCAATCTATGTTAATTTTGAATCATTAGCCGTCCGCACTAAGTAACAATAGATGGACGGCCGTGAATGTTAACTCCCCCTACCTGAAATAGCTCGACGTTGAAATAGTTATGATATTCCAATGTCGGATAATTTTGGGGGATGCCCCATCCATCAAGGGACCCACGTGATCAATGGTCTGGATCATGAAACCATGGGCCCAAATGTACAAGGTCCCAAGGCTCAACGTCCTCGGTAATTTCGGCGGTTCCAATGTGATGATTTACAAACGTGCCTTTTTCTTTTGGGAGGTGCTATCAGCTCGATTGCTTTGCTCATCCACACGCGTGTATAAGGCGTGCACACGCCACCACACGTGCCACCATTCCCCAATTTATGAGATCAATCCACCCATCACAAGGACCCCGGTGTGCTAATTTTTTGCCCCAGGAATAACGTCAGTCCACTAATCTGGTGGGCCTCTGCTAAAAAAAAAATGAATGGATGAAAAATCCTGGCTAAAATCTTCTCAGCGGAGCAGTTTTTTCTAAAATCGTGACCCTCTAGATAAGTGAACCATCCTTATAAAACATCTACACAGTCAGACGTACCTAATGAACGGCTTGGATGTCTTTCATGCCAGCGCATGTGGTCGCGTGTAGAAAGTACGCCGTCTATACTCGTGTGGACTTACCAAACATCTCAGGCCTCACTCCTCAGTGCCATGGATGAATTGCAGAGAAATCGTGGTCGTGGATAAAGAGAAACGATGCAGTGTTCTCGGAGCACTACAAATTATAGCGCTCTTAGATCAATCTGTTCATCTGAACAGTCCAATCGATCGATCTGAACTGTCCATTAAGTTCATAACAGATTTATGGTTCACCATAAAAAATAACACTGATTGAATGGTCCAATCTATCCTTAATTTGTCCTTATCTTTATAATCCATTCATTTTCTGAGCTATGAATGGGATGTTTACGATTGCTTTAAAAAGTTGATTCTTAAGAATCATAAGCAATCCATGATGGATCCTAACAAATACGTTGATCAAAATCTTTGATAGACACATTTTTATGTAAACAATCTTAACCGTTCATATTAATAATATTTCTCAGATTAGTGTGGTGGACCTAATGTACGGTATAGATCGATAGATTGGGCTGTCTAAATGTCCCGATGCAACCAGGAGCACTATAACCTATAGTGGTCCGAGAGAACTGGAGCATTTCTCGTGGGTAAACCATGCAATGAACCTTCTCTGTCCTCCAATCAATGCACACAATGCCCATACTAGTTACTGACTGTTCAATCAATGGGCCATCTGTTGGATAGGGCGTGACAAAAAACTGGGCGTGATCGGAGGGCCCTGCTTATCTGATCATGGATTACCTTATCTATTTTCACCCATAACTATTCCTGAACAGTCTAACGTCAGTCAGTTCAGTGGGGCAATGGATCAGATGGTTGAAAACCTTTTTTTATCAGCGGGAATTATCACATACATTCGAGTGCATGGTAATTACCATAGATTCGAGCAGTGTGGGGACCACTTATGATGTGTATGTGTAATCCAAATCACGTAACTAGTGCATATACTCATGATAACCGTACAATCCCATAATCACGCTGATCCAAACCTCATATGGGCCACACCACCTTGAAGTAATGTGCAATCAGGCAGTGGCCCACCTAAGTTTCGGAATGTCTTGAGCTTCGGCCTATCTCTTCTTCCTGGCGGGTTTCACCTGGTTAATGGGTTAGATGACACATACACACTCGGTGGACCCCACATTCAATCAGGAAGTTTTTATGGTGGGCCTGCCCATTCCAACGTCTCCCATTGTTCCTTTCGTTGTGGCTCACTTGAGCTACGGATCAGGATGGATTTTGGGATCTAGGCATGGGATGCGTATCTAATGGATGGGTTCGATGAAAGTCACACATCACGGTGGGCCCCACACAGCTTGAATTTATTGATTATAATAAGTCTTTGCACAATATATGCAGATCTCGATCCTAATAAGTGGGGCCCACGGTTCGGTGATCGAGAACGTTGGTAGGATTCATCCCATCATGAATGAACCATGCCTAGAAAATCTCCCAGATCGGAAGATCCTAGAAACTAGGTTTGGGACCTTTTTCAGTTGAATGCGTACAGTGTTTGTATATCTCTTTACTAACCATCTATATTTTTGCCACAAATCTAAAGGTCAAAATTGTCAAAACGAGGATTGTCACGCTCCAAAATTTGGGTACCTAAATAAGGTGTTCAGGACTCAAATTTCACACTATAAAAATAAAAATAAAAAATAAAAAAATAAGTATGACAATTTCATATGTATTTTTTTTTTTTTCACTCTGGAGCATAACACTTTAAAATTCAAAAAAAAATTAAAATAACTAATTACATAATCTGTTATGACATCGATGAATAATTATTTAACTTAATTTAAAATAAGAAAATCAAGTCAAACATTATTACATTTAGAGTTGTAAAATAAAATAAAATTTATCCTATGTAGAATGACGTGTCACGTGATTTAACCACATTCCATGCTCCACTGCTATTAATAGTACCCTGTATCTTTAAAATATTCATAATATGAAACGGTTAAAACATAATGACTTGACAACTCAATAGAATCACATCAATCTCGAGTTGAAAATCTCACAAATATTATCAAATTTAATATCGACATATTAATTAAAATAAGACGAACATTAGATATAAAATCATACTAAATAATTTGACATTCATGAATATGAAATGAATAAATTGTTTAACATAACTTTTCTAAAAATACTAAAATTTGGATTGAGCAAAACACTCATGTGTGTTGATCCTTTTAGGAGATGACCCATGGCAGAGCACCGATGTTGATCCTTTCAGGGTATGTCCCTCGGTAGAACACCCATATAACCTTTTAGGGACAAAAGCTCAGAGCAGTATACCTGTGTGTACTGATCCTTTTAGGGAATAACCAAAGGAAGAGTACTTATACCGATCCTTTTGGAAATGATCCTGGGCAGAGCACCTGTGTCGTGCTGATCATATCAGGAATGACCCTGGATGGAGCACCTGTAAGAATCATTGCATAAAAGAATAATTATTCACATACTATACATCTAACTTACAAGGAAACATTGTAATATATAATATTAGAACACCCATAACAAATAATATGGTGATCCTTTTAGGGCAGAGCACCTGTAACAAATAATATGGTGATCCTTTTAAAGTAGAGCACCCATAAAAATCATTGCATAAAAAAAATTTGTTTACATAATAAATATTCATCATCACCACTAGAGATGCAAATAATAATAATAATAATATTTACATTGATTCAGTAGTCAAATAAAGAATATCCTTCAATAGGGAATTGCTTATGAATCTTTCAATGTCTAAATTATATAAGACAATTTCTTATGAATCTTTTAATAAGGATTGATCACCTACCTGCTATGGAAAAATTATATGATGGGAGGATCTGAAGCGATGTTGATTTCTACGTATACTAACTTAGATTAATCAACTCCGAACTCAATGTTGAACCCTCATGGATACTTTCCCTTTTCTTGAGTTCTCTTTTTATTCTCTCAGATTTTCTCTCTGCTTTTCTCTTAATAGCATAAGAAATAGGATATAAGAATAATGTCAGGTGAGTTGGTGGGTTCTGAGTTTAATGGGCGGTTTAGATTGGGGAGTGGGTCCCACCATGATGATGACAATCATGGTGGATGAGTTTCTATCTGTCGTGGAGGAGATGGATGCACATGGGGTGACGTGCGTCAACATGTCACTTTGCTTTGTTTTTATTTTTATTTTTTTGAGAATGGGCCCCACATGAATCATGTGATAAATCCACACTGTTCATTAATTTTGCCCTTCAAAGTTATGGCATGAGCCCAAAAATGAGGGTTATCCACAGCTCAGGTGGGCCACACCAAAGGCAACAGTAGAACCCACCATTTAAAAAAAAAACAGAGTATTACAAGGAAATTTTCGGCCATGGCCCATCCATGGTGGGGTGCAATAGACCAATGGTCTAGGTTACCTGTGAGAATTGAAACCACGTGTATACTTTTGAAAGCATTGGTTCATCCATCATGCAATTTTTTTATTATAAACAATTCACCTCATTTACCGTGATCAGTCAACGGTGATGAGTGTGGTCCATACCAACTAGAGTAAGTGGTGGGCCCCACTCATCACCATCATTTGATCTGAGCATCATGAATAGCGAGTCCACTGTATGCGAACGTGCACTTCATGCGCTGCCTCCCAAATCATGTCGAAGAATCATATGATGGTGGCCCACAATCTAAATAATACACACAGTTCTCAGTTCTGACAAGTAGTGTCCTAGTTCTGTAATCCAGACCATTGGTTCGTTGAGCTATACCATCAATGGAGCATGTCCCAAAAATATCCCACATTGTGACATCCCAGCAACGTATATCAAGACATTTTCGATTGAATGTGGACGGTTCGTTGTACGATCGCCCTGTCAAGGTGCTTTACGAGAGACGTTGTATCCAGGTGTGGCGTTTGGCTGGCATATATCATATATGGCATCGGTTTAAGACACGTCCAAGTCAGCCCGGATTTAGACGGTCTGGTTCGGTATCCCCAGAGTCAACACTGATTCAGGCGAGTCAGAGAGATACATCCCCGACTCAGAACAAACCAGTCAATTTGAGTAGCTGAGTCTTAAAACCACGGTTTATACGGACCAGATCTTAACCTTCCCCAGCCGGTGGAATTGTCCTGGGGCTGAAAGTCAGGCTGGTTCAACCGGACTGGTGACCAGCCTGGCATTGGGTTGAGCATACGCAGGATGTATTAGGTTTAATCTCGGACTTGGCTCTACAAACACCAATCCCATAAAACTTGGGCCAGGCTAAGTTCAAGTCTCGTTAGCCTAATTCAAACCCAATAAATATATAAGTTCCTTTTAAATTATAATTAAGCACAAATAATTTATATTGAAGGCCCAAGATATTACGAAGATATCACATTTCATCAGTCCACGTCATTTCCAATGACTAAAGCTAATAAGCAGTTGTCTTATATCATACCTTATTTATTTTTTAAAAAATAAACTTTTTTATAATGAATGTATATATATATATATATATATATATATATATATATATATATATATATATATATATATATATATATATATATATAAGTTAAAACTTATACTGAAAATATAATAAAGTAATGTAATAACGAAAATATTAGTGCATATCCACCAACGGAGCCCACTTGAGTTGGATTAGGTTAGGGTTGAGGTATACGAACTTTGGGTTAAGCTACGGTTGACCAACTTTGGATTAAGCCCTTTACAGGCCAGATGATCGGATGAATGCCGTATAGCCAATGGTAGATCCATCTCCACATATGGTACACGTTTGGCAGGGTGTCTTGTCATTTGGGACACTTACCAAGTTATGATCAGAACCATCTGAGCAGTGGCCCTCAAACCAATGGTAATAAAAATAAGAGTTGCTAGTTAATTTTTTTTTTTTCTTTTACACACGCACACAGACTCCATACGTAGCTGGATTTCAACTACCATCCGGGTGTTGAAACTCCCGAGAGTCTATCACCACCGAGCAAGAGTTTGCTAGTTGGTTGACATTATACGTAAAGTCTAGAAAGGTAATGACTAGGATTGTCCTGCAGGTAGGATTGTCGAAGCTTATGCCGCCATGATACATCCCCTTAAATGAATGGTCCAGATCGGTACATTGATTACCCTGCCACGTGTACTTTGGAGAAATGACCCAGCCGTATTGCGGTTCAATACGGAATCGGATTGCGGACTGAGTTACTCAGTAGGCTCTTATTGTACCGAGTAAACTTTATTGTACCGAGTAAATTTTGTTGGGCCCATCGTGAATGCAAGTAGTTTATTTACTCCGTCCATCCGTTTTTTCATATCATTTTAAGGATTGAGACCAAAATTTAAATATATGGAAAGCTTGAGTGAACCATACCACAAGAAACAGTGCAAGTATTGAATTCCACCATTGAAACATTCCTAAGGCTTATAGTGGTGTTTATTTGTCATCCAACTAGTTCATAAGATCATACACACATGGATGAAGGGAAAAAACAAATACAATCTTGATTTAAAACTTCTTTGCCCCAAGAACTTTTCAACGGTAAATGTTCAATTCACACTGTTTCATGTAGTGCGTTCCTTTTGAGTTTTTTATATCCTTCATCTTTGGAATGTAGGCCCTACAGGGTTTACTCAGTACGCTAAGCGTACTGAGTTACTCGGTACGCAATCCGCTTACGTTCCATACCGGCTCTCGCATGGTATGTTCCATCACACTCGCAAACACATGACGGGTATACATCAATCCAGGCCATGCAAATGATGGGTCCCACTGTGGAAGGGGCGTAGAACAACAATCATACCACTCGGATGAACTAAACCGTCTGATCTATGGTCATGAAAAACGAACAGCTAAAAAGATTTGACAAACGGTCGGATCGCCATACGGAATGAGTAGGATCGTGTGATTAATTTGATAATTATCTATTTCCCATCTACACGGTGGCCCACATTTCAAACGGTCGGATCGCCATACGTCGATGCCACTTGCGAGGTGGGTGGATGCAGAGTATGATCATCCGCACCCCGCCAGAGCGTAATATGATTCACCTTTGATAAAAAGCGCCTCCATCTTATCCTCACGAATCCCAAGGAGAATCGTAAGGCCCGCAACGGCTGACGTGGATCAGGCCCCTTCGCGAGTAATGCGAAAACGAGAACGCAAGGGAGAAGAACCTCATGCTCTGAAAAAGACCCACTCAAAAAGAGATGCTTTGGATAGTAAACGACGGCCTTCATGGAAGTAGTAGGGTAGTTCCCTCCTAAGATGCACGTGACGAATATGTGGTGATCAGGACCTTTGATCTGACGGTTTGGACCCGTGTGGTAGGGCCCTTTATTATAATCATCATGACTCCATGGTCTGAAGCTAGATAGGCCAATGGTTGATTGTTCCTCTGCTATATATTATGCGAGTGACCAGGGTAACTCTTTTTACCAAATTAGTTTTTGGAGTTCATTGAATTCTGGATTTTTAGATTAATATAAGCATATTTGAAAAAATTATATATTTTAATATGAGGTATCTATGAGAAAAGAAAATATTTCCTTTGATTCCACATTTCCTGTCGCTTGAATTGCAAACAAAACTATGAATTTAGCAAAATAATCATTATTCTTATTCTTGCAAGAGCATTTATTTAGTAACCACTGTTGTTTAATGAATTTGAAATTTCACAATCATAATTTAACATTGCTTATGAAATTAGTGATTACTTTTTTTTTTTTTCTTTTTTTTTTTTAAAATCATATCCATGCCTTGAGGTCATCCATCGAAATAGCATTTGAAGGCCAGGGTATTTATCTAACTTCATATTTTACATGCTCAATTACTAGTGTTGTGCGTCCTATAAAGTCAATATATTAATATTAATCATTAATTTGACCATCTTAACTATAGATTATAATGATCATGAGTCTTTTGTGGATGTTTCAATAATGCCATAGTTAGTACATGGATATTACTTTAAATTATGTCTTGTATATAGGTTAAATGAGAGGGATTTCTTTGGTTGGTCTCGAGAACTTAAGTTTGAAGGCAACAATCACTAATTAAGAGAGAGTTGTGTTTCATGGATTTCAACATCTTGCTGTTCCATAATTACTTAATAATGATTGTTATATTCTTATGTGGTCATCCTGGGTGAGGAAACTGATGATGAATTGGGATGAAAGGTCCACCTTTGGGTTCAACAACAAGTCGATGTGCCTGTGCCCTACTTCAGATAAAGGTATGTGTTATGTGAATTGGCCCTTAGTATTAGACTTATTAGACACTTATATTAGATGATCGGTTTAAGCTTCCAAGCTAAGAGACTTGTCATGTATGTGTTAGTGTCTCGATTTTGTCAATGTCTTGAGTCGGTTAAGCCTCCATAAGAAGATATTGAAGATATAAAACTTAAAAACTTAAAGCATCAAGGTTGAAGATAATAGGTAAATCAAGAGATACTTTGGTAGTTCTAACTCTAGACCCATTTTAGTTCCAAAACCAGCTTACCTCATATGACTTGATCCAAAAATAAAATAAAATAAAATAATAATAATAATAAATTTAATCATTAGATTTGTACCAAGTAGATTATGTGTAAAAGAAAGAAAATCAAATGTACAAGTTCGATCGAACAAAGGTGAGCCTAAATGTCCAATGAGCTTTTTGTCCTATTTTATAGAAACCTTGATCAATTGACATGTCAAGCTCGATCGATCGAAAATGTGCAAAAGTGTCCAGCAAGTTTTATACATTTTTATCGAACTAAGTTTAATTGATCAAAATGGTTGCTCGATCGATTGAAGTTAGCCGTTATAGATCCGTTGGAGTCTTTTTTTTTCTATAAGTTTAGCAATTGGATCTGTATAGTTGATGAATTTTAGTATTTTAGAGACCTTAGTGTATTCCAAACTCTAACATACCTCTTAAGATCTATTACAAAGATATTTATGTTATCTTCTCAGTGATCATTCATTCTAATGAGCATTCCAAAGTTCAATTACAGGAAGAACATGATCTCAAGCCTCATTTAGAATGTAGACATCAATCACATATGTAAATCCTAATGCCAATTAATCTCTAGAGCATCCATATAGGTGAATCCCTACTAGAAACTAACTAAAATTATAAGTTATACGAGATTCAACCTAACTTCAATTACATTCGTACCTCATAAGAAGATTTTTACTGATAGCCGATTCAAGGAAACGAAATAAGATCAACTTAAAAAATCAGGAGAGCATAAGATAAATGAATTTAATAAGTGAAGACACATCTTAAGCAAGACGCATTAAAAGGGCTCAATCCGATGAGTAAGCTCATCAATTTAAAGTTCATATAGGGTTTGCAACCCAAACTTGAATAAGTTTTTGTATCAACCTCTGATGGAAGTGTGCTTTTGTAAAATCTTATTTAGGCCTCCAGTGAGAGTGTATGCTTATAAAAGTTATGGGTGAACCTATTAAAAACTTCTGAGATAGAGGAATCTGATACATTCGAAGAGAGTACGTTTGACAGGAGTGGAGTAGACAAGTAGTCAAACCACTATATATCTATGTATTTGCGATTGTGATTTGAGCACATTTCTATTTATATATGGGTAATGCTAGATTTATACATTTGAATATGATTAAGGTCTATATGATCTAACAAGAGATCCACTAATCTCTTAAGGATACTCTTATGCCTAAATTTTGGTAGATTGGATCATCCATCAAGTGATTTTTTATTGGTATCGGTGTTTTAAAGGTTTCAAATGATTTTACAAGTGTTTTCAATTTTTGATATTTTGTTTTAATCATTAAAATGTTTTCATCATATTTTATAGTAATTGCGACAGTTGATATCCTATGGTCTATCACTTAATTGACATGGGATTTGCATTGAAGACAAATAACCATGTTCAATGGAAAAATAGAGTTCATACGAGTATATGATTTACAAATTCTTATAGGCAATGGATTTACATACCAACGTCTTTTGGGTGGTGGAGCACCATACTTGTATCTCTTCTTAAAATCATAAATCTTTTCTATAAATAAAAACCTATCTTAGAGGAAGAGCACACACATAAGAGAGCCATCTTGTAGATGATTTTGATCATTGAATTGAAAAGGATCCATATGCAACGGTTGATGTTTGGACCTATACTATTAAGGGTCATACTCTACTAAAATATTCCAAGAAAATTCCCCTTACTTTGCTCCTCCAAATCTTGCAAATTGCTTTCTCTTTCATGTGCAATGCACATGCCATACCCACTAGTCAACTATAACAGATTAGCTGCTAAAGAGGAGTGATTTTGGACTCGAGAGATTTTTTTTTGCAAATGGTGAGTACTACAAGTATTTGGTGCATAGAATTTCATCACCAATCAACCATCTAATCAGCAATGAGTGGGGCCCATCATCTGGTAAGGAGTTGCTAATTCCACCCACAAATATGTGGGGATCCACTCAACACCCCCATAGTGAGCAAGGACACTTCCCACAAGGAAACACTAGAGAGAGAGGCATCCAAAGTTCAACATAGGTTACTCATCTCCACTTTCTCTAGTATTCTGGCTAACTTAACTTTTGGGTTGATTTTTTTAAAAAACTGAAGTTGTAATATAATACAGCATAATAAATGTATAAAGTGAATATCACAAATTTATTACCATGAGCTCTACATAGCCTTTTTGCATGGTCTCCCTAATAACATGAGTCCTTCCGGGCAAAAATGAGGAGACATAGAAGGAAACCATTCACATGAAAGAATTGAAATAACAAAAACACCCTTAGCTAAAGAGCCAAACATCTCATTTTCCTTTTAAAATCAAAAGTTCACATGCCTCTCATGATTGATTATAGGGAAAGAATTAGCTAAACGCTATATATAATAAAGATAAAATGAAAGAGAGAGAGTTGTAGTTCACTAAATTACAACACAAGGAAAGACATTGATTGTTGAAACCCGTGAAAGTACAATCCATGTAAGCAGTGAAGGTCATGAGTCATTCATGCATCTTTCTCCTTCACATGCTTTCACAAAAGCTCACCTATTTTGATACCATCAAAGACTATACACTCTCCGTCACCAAAAGCTCCCAAAAGCAGGTCGAAAAAAAAAGAAAGGGAAATGATTCTAGGCTTTCATGTGAAAACCACCTTTTGGTGGCATTGCATGGGCCAACAAGCATAGACTCCAAGTTTGGGTGTATGTGATTATTAAAGATGGATTCTCACATGTGGGGTCCACTGACTAATCTTATCAGTGATGGAGGGGCCCACAACCTGAGTGGGGCGGTGGTCTGAACATGTGAAAAATCAATTTATCTCATCTTCAAGTTTGTTCACACTGAAATCTAGTGTTTCTGATTGCATTGGCTCGTTCGCTATGACCACATGTATCATGTGGGCCGTGAATCAGTGGTCGACAGATCGGCTTGGCCAGCTTGTCAGATGGTTCATCATACATGTAACTTGAATGTGGACTGCTTCCGAACATGATGAACATAAGGCTGTCACCGGGTGCCTGATGGGTCTGACCCATTTTTAATGGGTCTGGTTCAATTTTCAAACCAGTTAACAGTGTTATGTTGAGGTCCATCACAACCAAAAATCAAGTTTATTTGGGTTCGGTCAGTTTCACCATCTTAAACTCGGTTACAATTGGGCCGGGTCAGATCCAGTTAAATTCGATAGTAAAACCTGAACCTGATCAACGCCCGGTATGGGTACTCCAAGACCCAACCCATACACGACCTGTTACAGCCCTAGATGAGTGGACAGCCCTGATATTTATGCCAGTCATGTACCAAATGGGGCACACTCAATGCATATGGGCTTAATAAAGCTCTAATTTCAGATGATTTGAAATCATCAAGTATATATCGAGCCAGCTCTAATTGTTTGGCTAGCTGCACCAAGCATGCATAGATCTGTTGGACTGTGGGTGTGATTTGTCTCGGACAATAAATTCATAAACAATGTCATTCACCTCAATCATGCTACAGCCAGGGGTCTTCTCCACACCTCTCACTCTCATTGCGGCTGCACCTTCCCAGCTTCACCCCACATGTTCGCAAGCAGCACATAGATTCCACTGTCATGAGGGTCCAATTCAAAGAGTTTTGATGCGGCCTGCTCTCCCATCACAACATTATCATGCATCCTACAAGCGAAAAACAAGGCTCCCAACACCGCGACGTCCGGTTTCATGGGCATGGTCTTGATCAGGTTCTCTGCCTCATCTAGAAGCCCAGCTCTGCCAAGAAGGTCCACCATGCATGAATAGTGATTGAGTTTCGAAGATAGGCGAAATTTTGTGCTCATTTGATCAAAGAATCGATGACCCTCATCTACTAATCTGGCATGACAACAAGCTAATAAGACCTCTACAAATGTAACCTCGTCTGGGGTCAAACAGATATCAATCATCTTCATGAAGTAGTTTATAGTATCTTGTCCATGCCCATGAATGGCCAAACCACCAATCATGGTCGTCCACATCAACGTGTTCCTCTTAGGGATCTCTGCAAACACTTGAGCGACTTTTCGATTTTCCCACACTTAGCATACATGTCCACCAAAGCCGTGCTCAATGCTACAATTTGAGGAATCCTGTGTCTGTCGATATAGT
Organism: Magnolia kwangsiensis; assembly: GCA_037074715.1. Lineage (NCBI taxonomy): Eukaryota > Viridiplantae > Streptophyta > Magnoliopsida > Magnoliales > Magnoliaceae > Magnolia > Magnolia kwangsiensis. Next base: position 109,712,128 of record CM073581.1, read on the forward strand.
GATGAACCCATATCTCCGTCTCAAGTGGTCCGATTTGTGCACACGCAAAAAACAAGCTAACCATGACAACCTCATTGGGCTTTACACCTGTTGCTTGTATTTCTTGAAACAGAGCTAGCGCATCCTTGCCTCGCTTGTGTTATACATAGCCAGCAATCATGGAATTCCACATCACGACATCTCTTTCGGGCATTTCATCAAAACACTCCCTCGCAGTATCTGGAAAACCAAACTTCACAAACCCCACGACCATTGTAGTCCAAGAAACTACAGTTCTTCTCAGCATGTTGTCAAACAACAGCCTTGCCTGCTCCAAACTCCCGCACTTCACATACGTGTCCATGAGAGCATTATTGAGAGCTATGGTGAATTTCAATCATTTTTCTTCAATGTAGTGATGAAACCCTCTTCCGAGCTCCAAATCTCCTAATTAGGCACAAGACGAAACTACCCCAATCATTGTCACCTTATCAGGCTCAACCCTTTTCTCCCTCCATTTCTTGAAAAAGATTCAATGCCTCATCCACCTGCCCACTCCGTACATAGCCATTTATTATAGAATTTCATGAAACCAAATCTCTCACACAACTTCCATCAAATACTCGGCGTGCATCTTCCAATCCACGGCACATTGCAAACATGTGAATAGCCGTATTGCAGACAAAGACATCCGAATCGAAGCTCAAATGCCAAACATGCATGAGAATCCCGACACTCATCTTGATGGCAGACAATCAAGCGGATACCTTGAGCAACAAGGGGAACGTGTAATTGTCGAGCTGAGAGCCCATCCCGAGTATCCGCTTATACAACAAAAGAGCCTCTTTGGGGTCCTCGCTTTCTGAAAACCCTCTAATGGTAATATTCCACATATATGCATTTGGGTTTTCGATGCAGACCAGGATCTTGCAGCAATAATTGGGATCAACGAAATTGGAATCCACACAAAATGCGATAAATTGGCTTGAAGCGAATGTGTCAAAGATCAATCCAGTTAAGATCATCTAGGCATGGATTTGCTTCAAATGTCTGACGCTGCCGTTGGATTTTTGCGAGAGAGAGAGAGAGAGAGAGAGAGAGAGAGAGAGAGAGAAGAGTGTTTTTGAAACGATGGGTGGTTGCGTTGGGATTTCGATCGTGCAGTAAGACGAGGCAAGTGTGGAGGAATGAGATATGTGTGAATGGGATTAAAGGGTGTTTGGGAAAGGAAGGGATCGATCAGAGAAAAAGGAGTGAGGATTTGAAATCTTTTGGCATGGGAAAGAGGTGCAGGTTAAGGGGAAGAGAGTAGTAAGTTAAGGTAGAAAGGAAAGGAGTTTGAGGGTGTAACTGTCGAAATTTTAAAAGATGGTTGAATCATTTGAAGTTTCCACCATAAGAAGGCTCAACGACCACTGGTCCGCCCGACCCCTCCACACGCACACACATGCCAATGAGACAACGTGCGAGAAAACCATGATGAAAAACTCATCAAGGGGGATACACTATGGAAATAAGTGTAGCACTGATGGCCTGACACAATGTATGTTTGTGCCCCCACTTAGTGAGTGGCAAGTCAGAATTTTGGCCCCATGTGATGTCCATGGTGTGATCACCCGTTGCACACGTGTAAAAAATCAGATCCATGAAAATGATTGGTCCCACCACAAAGATCACCCTTGTTGAAATTTTGAGTGATATGACCACAGTTGGTAGGCCACACCTATATTGTGAATCGGACCGTCAGTTGTCCCCTTGAAAATTTGGTTAATATGACCACAGTTGGTTGGCCACACCTATTTGTTGAATCAGACGGTCAGTCGTCCATTGATTCCAATGGTGTGGTCGGCCCACCTGATGAGAGGATAGGCCTGAATTTTTGTGCCAGGCGATCTTCATGGGGGCCTACCGTCTTCATGGCACCGATGTGATCCACGGATAGCTTACCCCAGATTGGCAGCTTCAGGCCCCTCACAAAAACTAACATTGGAAAAGAAAAATGGAAGAAACTACTCACGTCAAGATGATTTCGATAGTAAAAGAAACATTGGATTTCAAAATGGTATCATTACACAAATACCATATTCAAATTTTCATACATGAAATATTAGGTGGCTTTTGTTAGAACTTTGTTCGGATTTCCGCTCATATCCATGGTACCATGCTTCTGGAAAATCTTGAGAAATCATCAAAATATAGTTTCTTTTTCTTTTCTCACTGTCCAAAGAGTCCTTAAAAAGATTAACATATCAAGGGATTCTAATGATTTGGATCATTGAAACTTGACTTGATCTAAGTGTCACCTCATTGCTAGCTATTTTCTCCTTTTTAGCCACCTTGCTAAATAAGCACCCGTCACATTATGCAGTTCCTAATAGTTAATAGAATCCAGGGAACCATGCTTCTGGAAAATCTTGAGAATTTCCTTTTCTTTTCCCACTGTCCAAACAGTCCTTAAAAAAGATTTACATATCAAAGGATTGAAATAATCCATTTTCTAATGGTTTGGATCATTGAAGCTTGACTTGATCCAAGTGTCACCTCATTGCTAGCTATTTCTTCTCCCTTTTTAGACACCTTGCTACATAAGCACCCGTTACATTATGCAGTTCCTAATAGTTCTAATGGATGGAATAAATTCAATTCATTGCCTGTGCATTCTTTCATTCGTTATGCTTTTTCTCAAAGAACTTGCCTACCTGAAAACTTGCCTACCTGCATAGGATTGCATGGTACCTGGACCTTAAGTCGCTGCAACTAGGATGCATAACCCCACACCATGTACTATGTATGTCTTGAAAATCCCCAAATTGGAATCCTAGCCATTTGATTAGGGAGATGCAAATAGGCACTTAAGAAAAGATACAACAATTGCCCACGATAGAGAGAAGGTTATAGATTGGATGCTAAGGATCTTCCAGTCTATCATCAGATCATTAGGCATGGTGCATCTACAGTCCAAGCACAGCTCATTAGATTTAACGGTCATTATCACAGAACTGCAATATCATTAAAAGATAAAAAGGAAGTCCACAGATGGAGGAAAATAAAATGAATGCGTGTAATACGAAAACCACAATATCAAAAGGATAGTTGGGCTACGATTAAAGCAATGAAATGTTTGTAAGCATAACTCCTTCATGGAGGACTCATATGGAAAGCACGTGCTCCCAACTACAATAAGAAGGTTTTAAATAACAAAATTCCAGTAAAAAACAAAATGCAGGATGAATACCTGCTGAAGCTAAAATTATTCCATGGAAAAATCACCTAAGAGACATGTATCCGGACTCTCAAGCAGAAACCTAGCATTTTCATCACCATCGGTTGACAGAGATCAAAAGGAAGAAATTAGCCGCCGCCAGAACCGTACTTCTTCCCAAAGACAATCATCTGTAACTTGTCATAACCGGCAAGCACACCAGCACCCGCAACTGCACGGAGAATATTCGCACCTGCACCTTTGAACAGGGATTTGGCCCCCTCATTCTTCAGGATCTGAGAGAAGGCATCCATCGAGCTCTTGTACTTAACAGCTTCACCGGAGGTCATCATCATTCTTCTACGGACAGTGTCAATTGGGTAGGATGCAAGGCCAGCCCCATTCGTGATCACCCAACCAAGGGCAAAACTCGCAAAAAAGCTATCCTGAAATGACACAATAGATGGATGTGATGAAACTGCATGGTAACTCAAACATGCTTATTACAATGTGTAAACTCAACAGGGAATCAATCGTGAATGCTACCCCTTTGATGGATACACCTTTCTTTTCTACTTTCAGTAAGACAATGATACGAATTTGAACTGTTGCATTATCAAAAGTAGAGTGTGTATCTATTAATAATTTCTGTGGCTAAACTAAAGGCCTGTTTGGTTCCTTGAAACACAAGGTAATGTGGTGTAAAACTCGCATCATTACTGCTGATAGGATAAAACCAGCTGTCAAATCTTAGTAATCCGTCGGAATTACTACTGACTTGGATTGGCAGAGGTGCGTTGACATAGCAAAATTTTGTAGGCCGCACCATGATGTATGTGCTATATCCACACTGTCCATCCATATTGCGAGATCATTTTACTTAAAGAGACAAAATGAGGCACGTCCAAAGCGGAAATTAACCACACCATAGAAAGCAGTGGGGATTGAGCGCCTGCCATTGAAATTTCCTGTGGTCCACAGAAGTGTTGGATGAAGCTGATATTTGTGTTTTCCCTTCATCCAGGTCTGTGTGACCTCATGTATCAGTTGGATGGAAAATTAACATACTAGTAGGCCATAAGAAGGTTTCAATGGTGGATATCATTGTCCCATTGCTTTCCGTGGTGTGGTCTACCTGAGCTTTGAATCTTTCTCATTCTTGGGGTCATGCCCTACAATGATATTGCAAAACGGATGGACGGTGTGGATATAACATATATTGGGCAAGTTATATCCACATGTATCTAATCACGGTGAAACTTTACATGCATATCCAAGGTCAAAATTAAAGCTGTGAGAGTGGTATTACACAAGGCTTTACTTCAGACTACTGTAGTGATAATCATTACCCATTTACATAATTTTACAGCATATAGATTCCATCATGACAAATCTCATTCTTGGCAATTTCTCAGCATGGAAACTTCTCAGGAGATTTTCAGATTCTCACGATTTTCTATCTATATATCGGGAAAATCTCACCAAAAATAAAATGCTAAAAATCATTTATCAAAAAGTTCATAAATAATTTTAAAAGTTCAAAATATGGGTAAGAATGAATAAATTTAAACTTTTAAATATTCATTTTGGAATTAACTTAAACTATTAAACATTCATTTTGCTAAACTTACGATAATTTTGTAATTAAAAAGCGAAAATTTTAAAACTTCCGAGATATTGAAAATATCACGATAATATCATCTAATGAATTTTCTACGACAAAATCTCAGTGATATTTGTCACAGTGATAGATTCTCATTATGTTTCAATATTATATATGTTCTTAAGTATTCTGTTACTTTTCATATTGTTCATTGTAATTATAACAACAACAACAGTGACAGTAATAACAATAATGTGCAATGCATCCCCCACTTCCATGTTTCTTGATTTTCCTTTGAAATCTGGAACTGTGGGAACGTAGCGCTGATCCAACATCAAAACCCACAAATGTATCCTAGTGAATGTAATATAGACAACCAATGTTGATGTCGTAAAATCATTAAAAAGCAAGTTCAAAATTTCCACTAACCTGCATCTTCCCGGTCAAAACCACTGGCTTCAGAGAATCATACATTCCAAAGTAGAGACCACGATAAACTATGATTCCAACACATGAAATGTTGAACCCACGGTAGAGTCCAGCAAGGCCATCCGACTTGAGAGTCTTCCTGTAAACATCAACCAAGCCGTTGAATTGCCTTTCCCCTCCCTTCTTCGCTGCCTTTGCATCGTTTGCCAAACGGGTTCGGGCATAATCCAAGGAGTAGACAAAGAGAAGGGAAGAGGCACCCGCAGCACCACCAGATGCTAAGTTGCCGGCAAACCATTTCCAGTAACCGTCTCTGTCTTTCTTGAAATTAAACAGCCGCTTGAAGTAGTCCTTGAATGCAAAGTTCAAGGCCTGTGCAGATTTCAGTTTGTAGAAATTAGCATATAGGAAAGGGAACAGGCAACCTCAATAAGAGCAAGAGCAAGGTACATGAAGAGTCCAAATTTTTATCAGTAAAGACTGCATGGCACGATACAATAGCTTTGTAATGAATCATTCTCTATACTATAATCACTCAATACAAACCATTGCTTTGTATTGAATCTTTCAGTTCATTAACAGGTTCTTCTGTCTGTCAGAAAAGGGAAGGTAAAAGAAGATCATCAACAGCGAGAGAGACCAAACCTGAGTAGGGAAGTAGCGAATGACGTTAGCAGTGTTCCCTCTCCACAATGACATGGTTCCTTCCTCCTTTATTGTTCGACTGAAACAGTCTCCAATTCCCTTGTAGGGCTCAGAGAGCCGACCAGTCTTAATCATCTCATCCTGGTTCTGGATCAAAAGCTTCACACGCTCGATAGGAGCAGCAGCCGTTTTGGAGACAGCAGCAGAGACTCCACCCATCAGGAAATCAATGGCAAAGCCAGCTAACCCTTTCTCTGAAGGTGCTGGTACAAAAACAGGTGATGTGGAGGAAACCATGGATAGATCATGGCAACCTCTCCCTGTTTGCATCTGCAGTCCTCCGTTGCTATACCTCCCATTAGCAAAACTCCTCTGGTACAGAGCTGGCTTATACAAGCCACAGTTCCGAGCTTGCAAATCTTGGGAGAAGCTGGAGCTGAGATGGAGCTGACCAGCTACCTTCTGAATAACAGTTGGGTGATGAGGCCGATCCGCCATGGGTTGCAAACTGAAACCATACATTGGATGTGAGAAAAGCAAAGAAGGGAACTGCTCACTACACAAGCTTGAAACAGTTTAGGTTGACATTTCTATCAAGACTTTATGAGGGGGGAAAAGGTCTTTTCAATGGTTATAATGGTCACAGATGGTTCTGAAATGATCGAATGAGAAGAAAATCCAAAATTTTAGAAAAGCTGGAAACTAATGACAGTTTCCAGAAACTTCAAATTGACTCGTTGAATAGAACATCCACCATTTGCACAAACTCACAAACAGCAGTAATTCTTGAAAGATGTAGGTGCTACTTCCGGACATCAAAGGGAAAAAAATATTCCATTCACCATCCTCCAAAACCCAGTCTAGAAGCGATGCACTACTGTAACTGGACAAGATTACCAACCATGGACAGTAAGCTATGGGATTCGGCTACTTACACTGGTATTTTATTATTAGTTTATCACTAAATGACTAAATAATTTCCAAGATTACTGCATAGTCATTTTCTCTCAAAAACTAGCATTCAATTTTAAAAAAGAATAATTTAGCAAAAGCATCGACACCAACAAGTAAATGGTGCAGAATCTGCCACATATAATCATGTATGGAGCCCAAAATCAGTTTGTTATGATGAATGTCAAACACCACAGGTAGACCCTTCCCTGCTTTTGTAGTCTTTCTAATGCCTCCTCCCTTACTGAATCCATACTCTTTATCTTTTTCATGTCTATTTTAGGATGATCACGATTACTTCAAGCAGATAAAGCAGTGACAAGCTCAACATTCCACGTACGCTAAAGCTAGAAAGAAAATAAATTTATGCAATATAACTGAAATTCTCAATTGCTACAATGTAAGGAAAGAAACCAAGCATTTGTAAGTACATAGCCATCTAAAAATGTAAATTTAACAAAGAAAACACTCTCTTTCACTTAAATCTAGGGCTAAATTTCAAAGCGGCATTATAGTTGAAATCTAAGCAATTCTTAGTGCAACAATGCTCAGAATAAGAACAGATTGGGGAGTGAAAATGTAGAATAACAAAGTGAGCAAAGTTGTGTTTATCCAAAAAACAAAACATGCAACAATAGGGGTGGCAATAGGTTGGTTCAGGGTCAAGTAGGGCCAGCCTGAGCCCAATCCATTTACTAAAAACGTCCAGCCTTCAGGCCCATGCTTGATTAGTAAGTTGAGATGAGATGACCACGCCTGAGCAAATTCCTAAGCCCCAGCATAGGCCCAGCCTGACCCATTTATGAAAAAAGAAGAAAGAAAGAAAAAAAAAGTTCACAAAGGACTCAAAACAGAGACCATGCAAATTTCGGCACATCGGTAACACTAGAGCTAGGCATGGTTGTTATAAGCTACATAGTTATTCATATATAAATTCTATATTTGGGGGTCAGGTCAAGCTCAACCCAAACCTGATTCGCTAAGTTAAAAGGGCAACATTTCCGAACCAAGCCCAAGCCAAAACCCAACAAGGGCTACCTGAGCCCTGACATAAGCGAGTCAGGTTGGTTGGCCTGTGAGTTGACTGGATCAACCCAACCCATTGCCAGCCCTATGCATCAGCCAATCGAGACAAGAAGAGAATGAATACGAAAAGGGAAAAAACACCCGCATTAACTGGGTACGAATACACAAGTTAATTGACACTCCCACAATGACAAAATGATCAAGAATAGACCTATAGTTTATGAATCGGACCTAAAGAAATGGTGAACTAAACGAAAGAAAAGCTAGATTGAAGCTCTTGTAAAAGTTCAATGCAGCTCCCTCCTCATGGAGGACACAACATGTGTGGTATCGGGACTGCAGATTTGGTGGGCCACCACATAGATAGGCCATATCCAAATAAATGGGGGGTGTGGATTGTGGCAACCACCCAATTAGTGCAGTGTGAAAGGAATGGTTACAGCTAGAGTACACATTCAACCAGGAGGTCAAAACAATTGGATTGTCAGAGCTGTCTAAATCCCATCACTTTCAGCCCAACATATCATTCAAGGGTCCACTTATGCCAATCACCCCACCTTTTTATGTCTTCTATGGTACAAGCTGAGTATTAGCATTTCTCAAACTAGAACTACCAATGACATACCTTCAGAAGATAAAAATGGAAGGAATAAAAGCATGAAAAATGCAAAATGGAACTATGCATGCACGCATGTACACATCCCATTTCTAAGTGGAAAGCAGTCATATGGGGCTAAGCCTTTCACCCCTTACAACTCTCATAATGTTGAGAAATTCAAATAATACTGTCTTTTTGGCGAATTTCACAAGCTCTTGAAACGGAGATGAAATCAATAACTTGGAAATTTTCCTTTTGTTGCTGAATTTCCTCAAGCAATTGAAAATGATAACATTCTAACCGTCCCTTCAAACACAATTGAAAAGATGAATGTTCCAACAATGATTAACGCTTATGAAATCCTGAAACTGCCCTTGAAATTTTCCCTAATTTTGCTCTTATACATTTTTTCTGTTACATATGTGGACAAACACTATAAAGAAGCCTCAACGGCTAAAAGACATCACTGGTGTGTGGTTAGAAGAAGAAAACAAAAACCCCTCAAAATAATTGAGAACATGATTCCCATATGGCATTCAATGGAAAACCCATAAATCTTAACAAGATATCATCATATATCTTCATTTAAAAAATAAAAATAAATTATCATCACAATAGTCATCAAGCCAGGGGAAAACACAAGATCCTGTAACAAGAATAACAAAAAAATCACACACGCATAAAAATATAAATAAATACATAAAAGGATAATGCAAAATACACTAAATTACAGTGTACGGAGTCTTTGGACTACATCTACCGTCCGACTGCTAGGCAAACTCATTGATCCAGACTGTCCACCAATTTATGTGCAGCCTCTATGAGCGGCCACTGCAGAAGACGAAAAATCATATCCATCAAATGATCCCAACCGACCAATCCAAAGACAACAGATCAGCCGGTCAGGAACATCAGATCCACGGAAGTTTGGCCCACGATCCAATCAAGAGGTGAATCTAGCAATTTACAATGAGCCTGTTCGATGGACCACTGCAGAATACAAAATAACATATCCATCGAATGATCCTAATCGACGGATCCATTGAACTTCTGCTAACCGTCCAAAAATAGACAACAGATCGGCTGGCCAGAAACATCAGATCGATGCAACTTTTAGGCCACAATCCAATCGAGATGCAAATCGTCAGTGTAACAGTCCGGATCAATAAAAATCTACGCCAATTCCAAGCTCGAATCAGTATATACACGGAGTTTAGGCCAAAATCCAATCAAGAGCCAGATCCGCAATGGAACAGTTCAGATCGGCAGAGATCTACACTAATTCCAAAGCTAAGCCACCAAATACATCGAGTTTCAGTGAAATACGAAATCTATACATGAAAAATCCTCATTCCAAAACTCACAGAGAGAGAGAGAGCAGAGATCCAAACAGAGAAAGACAACGAAATGCAAACAAATTTAACCGACCTTCGTTCCTGCTGTAAAAGAAGAAGAAAATCGCAAGCCCTAGAAAAATACAGAGTTCGAGAGAGAGAGAGATCTGAGAAAAGGGCAGTGAAAAGGAAGAGATAAAAGAGGAGGAAAGGCGTGGAGGAGTTGCGGTTAGAAAAGATGCAAGAACAGTTCACATGGCACAAGAAACGGCGATATTTCGGGATGAGAGAGAAAGCGCCGGTCCACAAGTTCAAATCGTCCGATCAGGATAAATGTACGGTTCGGATTTCGACACGTATGTTACATGGAGAAAAACAGAAACAGAAATAAAGGAGAAAAACGGAAATTTGGGGTGCGTGAAAATTACAGAACATACCTTGTATGAATAAGGCGGGCTACCGCAATGCTTCTCTTCTCTCTCTCTTGTTCTGTGGAGAAGAGAGAAAGGGTAGAATTGGAATGTAAAAGATCTCAGAGGGGGTTGACGCTCGAAAAAAGGAAGAGAACGAAGAGCCAAATAAATGGGAAGGGCTATAAGGTTCGTGGAAGGTCGTGTAGGAGGCCTGGTGGACTTGGGAGTCGTAAAAAGGAGGGATATTCGCGGGAGTTGAAACATTCGCATAGCCCGCTGCGACGGTTAATCACCATCCAAACTGTGAACAAGGTAATCTAAGACATGGATGAAGGGAAAAAACAAATATCGGGTTGATCCAGACCTTCTGTCAACTTCAGAATTTTTTGGATGGTAAGGGTTTAATCCTGGATGTATGATCCACCTGAGCCTTGGAAGTGCCTAGTTTTTGGACTACTGCCTCAAAAATGATATAGAAAAATGAATGGACGGCGTGGATAAAATAAATACATCACAGTGGCCGCTCAGAGCTTCTCTCCATTATTAGCTTGATGCCGTGCCCAATCCGCATCATTCAAGAGGCCATTCGCACACGTCTGTGAGATCCGTAGCATTTATTCGGTGGACCTCGTACGGAATATTTGGTGCATTGTATATCGAGAGGGTGTCATTTGTTCTGATCGTCCATTTTTTCATGCATATGTGAACCACCCAAGGAACGGCACAGCCTATCTTTTGGTCTTTGGAATTTTTCACGATAGAACGCACCTTATGAATGGACCCGATCTAAAACTCGTGTCCGAATTTTTATTCGTCAGCTGATCGAGACTTCTATCTATCCTCGCGCGATTCGTCTTTAGTTTTTCACGTCACGAAAGTATCTTTTTTAACGATTTTCTCGGCTTTCTCGTCGCCAACGAGATCTCGTGTGTATAGTACCCATGAGCATTTTAAAAGCACGACACTGTAATCCTAAGCTCTGTGGGCCATCGAGACGTTCGTGTGACATCAACGCCGTCCATCAGTTTCACCATATCCTATTAGGACGTCAGACAAAAAATGAATTATATCTAAAGTTAGCCGGCAAAACCAATGGACGCGGTGGATGTCACGCGGACAGGCAGTAGGCTCCACAGAACTTGGGTCCAGGAAACTCGCGTCCGCGTTTTAAGGAGTGTGAATTTTTTATCATTCACGTTTCTATGAATATTTTTAATTAGAAGACGCTTGTGTACCTTGCGGAGGCACTTATCGGGTCACTTTCTCTTACTTGCATAAGCAACTCAAAATGCACGTAATCCACACCGTCCATCAGGTGCATCACCTCTTTGTTAGCCTTGATCCTCAAAATTCAGCTCGTTGAACACTTCGTTGGACCACCCGTAAAACTACACCTAAATTTTTCTAAAACTCACTTGACATGGTTTACACGAATTTTGGAATACTGTTCTTTTTCGGTAATTCCTTCATCCCGATGAGAAACCTAAGATGAATGCATTGGATGACATATAATCACCATGGTAGGCCCTACTCAAAACTAATGGTGTGCATTCCATTATCAACTTTTTCTTAGTTTGTGGCCTCCCTAAGTTCTTGATGTAATTATCTTTTTTAACTCTAGAGTGAAAATGACGTAGCTTGCATGATGTACGGGGTGGATCTCATGAAAGTTCCATTTACTTGGCACCCTGGGCACGAGTTACTTACAAAGGTTTCAATTGATGGATCACGTGGTAAAAATTGCTTCCAGTAAAAAAATGTTTATATTTGAAGGGATATTAATTAAAGCAGTCCTCAGTTATGATAAATAAAAGTGTTGATGCATAATTTTTAATGTCTATTTTTTATGCCTTTTTGCATCTTACAGGTGTTGAAAGTACGGCCTCTGTCTGTCGTTACCCTATATGGCATTAATTGGTCTCTGAAGTCGATTGAGCCTTTTGAAGATACAAAGATTGGGCCTACTAAATCAACAATTTTGGTCACTCTTCGAGTGATTTGATATGTTCACTTTACTCAGATATCCATGGCAAGATCATTTTAAACACAAATAAGAATAAAAATGGGAGTTGTGTGTGTTTACAATTGCATTAATGTTATGACTTAATTTTAAACTATTGTTTTTAATGTGATTTATCTATAATGAGTTTTACCTTTAAACTTTGGCATATGATATTAAATTAAAACTCATTTAGGTCCTACACAAGATATAGGATGCATTCAGTAGATGAATTCCTTGCATGGGAAGGCATTTAGTCTTTTCTTTTTTTTCTTTTTTATTAGTTTTTTTCACAGTAGGAGACCATTTAATTGTTAGGATAGTTGCCACCTTCAAACATCATTCATTCCATTCTTGTGAGTTTCTGAGTATTTTTTAAGGTTTTTTAGCATGCTTTTCAACGCAGAAGTTATGATTGTCAAATGCAGGTTTATGTTAGAGTAATATTGACTTTTGTGTATGTGTGTGTGTTTTTTTTTTTTTTTATGGAGTATCTGTTGCGCAGCACGCTAACAACGTAGTAAGTCGAGATCCAATTTCAGGCCTCACCCACAAACGATAAACAAGAAGAAATATAAACTAGAAACAGATTAAAGCAATCCAAACAAACCACAAGACAAGATATACGTGGAAAAACTCCAAACTAGGATAAAAAACTACGAATGCAAACTTCTACTATGAAGAAAAATAAAGATTACAAGGCAAAATACTAACCTCTCCCTTAGAAGAATATAGATACCCTTAGCCCACACCTTAAAATAACTCCTATTGCTTTCCAAATCTCCTAAAAAAACTCTAGGAACACTTTTATATAGTTTAAGTAACTTCCCTTTTGCACCATTGTGAAAGGCGACACCAAAATCTGCAGTCCGCATCAGATTCGGAAATGAATCTGCGTAACCTACGATTGGTCGAAGGGGAGGTACGATTGGTCGTACTATGACCGGTCGAACAGTTCATACAACTGGTCGAAGGACCCAAAACATGAAAAACAGGACTCGCTGGACTTTGAGTCGACGGTCCACGACTGGTTGAACAGGCCCCTACGACCAGTCAAGCATGTCCTACGACCGATCGAAGGCGGCCTAGATGTGGCTCCACATTCTCAACAGTCTCCCACTTAGAGACACATTGTCATAAACCTTCATCTTCTTCATCCGGAGTACACCACCTCCCTATCTTCAAGCCTGAAGACCAATCAAAGTTGAAGAGAGCTTCAGCGTCTCCCTTATGACTGCCTTAGTCAACATATTTGCAGGATTCTTACTTGTATGAATCTTCTCCAGAATAATCAATCCATCTTCCAGTAACGAACGTATGAAGTGATATCTGATGGCAATATGCTTGGTCCTTGAATGAAAGGCTGAATTCTTAGTTAAGTGTATTGCACTCTGTACAGCTTGCAATCTACTTGCTTCTTACCTAACTCTTTCATAAAATCTTGCATCCACACTATCTCCTTGCATGCTTCTGTAGCCACAATATATTCTGCTTCTGTCGTACTGATAAATACTATCTTCTGTAACTGAGAGACCCAACTGACTGCAGCACTACCCAGAGTAAACACATAACCTGTAGTGCTTCTTTTGTTGTCGATATCTCCAGTCAAATCTGAATCCACGTAGCCTTGTAGCTTGATTTCTGATCTACCATAACACAGCCCTACATCCTTAGTACCCACCAGGTATTTGAGGATGCACTTCATAGCTTCTCAATGTTCTTTCTCGGATTTGTTCATGAACCTGCTAACAACTCTCATTACTTGAGCAATGTCTGGTCTCATGCTTACCATAGCATACATGAGACTCCCAATAGGTGATGCGTATGAGACTTTAGCTATATAGTCCCGTTCCTCTTGCGTCATTGCACCTTGCTCCTTAGATAGCTTGAAGTGGTTGGCTAATGGAGTGCTAACCGGCTTAGCACCTCCCATATTGAATCGATCAAGTACCTTGACTATGTACTCTGCCTGTGACAAAACTAATTTCTTGTTTTCCCTGTCACGCTTTATCCTCATGCCTAGGATTTGTTTTGCAGCTCATAAATCCTTCATGACAAATTCTCTAGACAGTTATCTTTTGAGATCTGAGATGTCCTTCATGCTTGAACCGGCCACAAGCATATCATCAACGTACAGAAGAAGGATGATGTATGTCGTATCAAACTTCTTCAAGTAACAATAGTGGTCTTCATGACATCTCCTAAAACCGTTTTCGATATGAAACTATCGAACTTCTTGTACTACTGCCTCGAGGCTTGCTTCAGGCCATATAGACTTTTCTTCAGTCTGCACACTTTGTTCTCATTACCTAGTGCCAAGTATCCTGTCGGCTGATGCATATATATATATCTTCTTCAAGGTCCCCATGAAGAAAGGTTGTCTTAACATCTAGCTGCTCTAGATGTAAGTCTTTTGCAACTACTATACTTAAGACCATGCGAATGGTAGACATTTTCACTATCGGTGAAAATATTTTAGTGAAATCGATACATGCCTTTTGTTGAAACCCTTTCACAACCAATCTGGCCTTGTACCGTTTCGAATTATCGTGCTCCCCCTTTAGTCTGTAAACCCACTTGTTATAAAGAGCTTGCTTACCCTTAGGTAGAGTGACTAGCTCCCATGTACGATTAGACTCAAGAGAGTCCATCTCATCATCCATGGCCTGCTCCCACTTAACCCGTGTATCTGACTGTAATGCCTCTTCAAAACACTCTGACTCACCATTATCTCTTAGCAGTAGATAATGTAAGGAGGGTGAGTATCGAACTGTGGGTCTCCTCTCCCGAGTAGACCTCCTCACAACCGGTGTCTGTGGCTCTGCCTCATAATGCTCATGTGCATGATCATCCTGTGGCGCTGTAACACCCATGTCCGGTAACTCTTCCAACTCTACGAATTCCTTTTTCTCGGCCTTATTTTCTTGCACACTGTCCTTATGCATCACTTTTTCGTTGAGACTATGTCCTTGCTTTTGATGATTTTTCTATTTTCTGCATCCCAAAACCTATAGCAAAAATCGTGCTGCCCGTAGCCTATAAACATGCACCTCCTGAACTTCGCAGCTAGCTTGTTTCTGTGTTCTGCATCAATGTGAACATATGAAGTGCAACCAAACACTCTGAGATGTGTAAGGTTCACTTCTTTCCCAGTCCACGTTTCTTCTGGTAGCCCACCATCCAATGGTGTTGAGGGACTTCTATTAATAAGATATATGACAATATTTACAGCATCTATCCAAAAAATCTTGGGCAACCCTGCATGTAACCTCATGCTCTTGACACGCTCAAAGATGGTCCCGTTAATGCGCTCACCACACCATTCTGCTGCGGTGTCCCTGGAATCATTTTTTGATGTTTGATTCCACTTACTGCACAATACTCTTCAAACCTCTTGTCACAATATTCTCCCCCATTATCAGATCTGAGACACTTTACTGTTTTACCTATCTCGTTTTCTACCATAATTTTTCACTTCTTAAAAGCATCAAATACATCAGATTTATGCTTTAAGAAATAAACCCACAATTTTCTACTAGCATCATTAATGAAGGAAACAAAATAACGTAAGCCACCAAGAGATGATACCTATGCCGGTCCCCACACATCAATATGTACAAGCTCCAATAGATGCGTCTTTGGAGCGCGTCCTGTCTTCTTGAAGCTTACCATCTTCTGCTTGCCATATACGCAGTCCTCGTAAAATTCTAAGTCAAGAGACTTCAGCCCTGGTAGCTTTCCTTTTAACAACAACACTTTCATCCCTTTTCTCACTCATATGTCCCAATCTCTGATGTCATAACTGCCCATTCACTCCAGTTGATGCGACTGCGAGTGAACTATACGATCCTAAAGTCACGTACAAAGTACCTTCCTTTTTTCCTCGAGATATCACCAGGGCACCTTTTGTAATCTTTCAGGAATCACTGGTGAATGTCGTCACATAACCAGTGTCGGCTAACTGCCCCACTGAGATCAAATTCCTTCTCAAACTCGGTACATGTCTGACATCCTTTAATTTCAAAACCGTTCCGTCTTTCTAATTGACCTAAAAGTCTCCCTTTCCAACGATACTTCACAGCTCATCATCGCCCAGGTAGACTCTCCTAAAGTCACCTGACACATAATCACGCAGAACTTCCTTACATGAAGTGACATTAAACGAATCACCCGAGTTTATAACCCAAAACTCATTCCTCACATCAAGAGACAAGACCAACGCCTCTGTGTCGCTCTCCTCAGACAGATTCACTGAATCCTTCCCGCCTTGAGAGCTTCCATCTTATTTCTTAAGCGCCTTCCAATCACGTTTCATGTGTTCCTTCTTGCCGCAATCCAACTGTCACGCCCCAAACTCGGAAACCGGGCTCACAAAATTTTCGATCACCGAATCTGGCGCCGACAGTCTCCGTAGAACCCCATTCTCGATTCCCAGCACCCATTCGC
This sequence comes from Magnolia kwangsiensis, assembly GCA_037074715.1. Taxonomy (NCBI): domain Eukaryota; kingdom Viridiplantae; phylum Streptophyta; class Magnoliopsida; order Magnoliales; family Magnoliaceae; genus Magnolia; species Magnolia kwangsiensis. The sequence continues at coordinate 109,728,753 of CM073581.1, forward strand.
CAGGTTCCCCATCCTGGGATGCTACAAGGAGGATTTTCAACATCAGTTTGATTCGTGATAAGTATAACCAAAGGTATAACTCACAGACAACAACCAAAAACTCCATTACATTTCCACTATGATCAAAAATTTTACAAGTACAATGAGCATAAAGGGAAATACAATGATGATGAGCAAAAGCTCTAAGATGATCTGCAAAGCGCACCTGCCTTAGCTCTCCTGCACCCCATCGTCACCTGCACGCAACGGTCGTACATAAGCTTATAGAAAGCTTAGAAGGTGGTGAAAGTGTGTGCGCAAGGTGATAATGTAGTTATGTGATATCAGAGTAATGTGAAAAATACTGATGAATCCATGAATACCATAAGCCGTACCAAGGCTACGCAATGCAAGATACACGTCAAGCATACAAATCTTCATCTAAGTCCACATATCAATACAGCTCAAATCTGGGATATCACCGGGGTCTAGTACACTATAAACTAGATCGTCGTCCCATCGCGTGCAATAAGGTAAGTGGAAGAGACTTCACTATCCGCCTGCCAATATCGGGCTCGGCTCGTCAATGCGGACACATTCCTCGAGCTAGTCAAACTCAGCCTAGCTTTGCCCCCTACTCTCGGGCGGGTAAGGAGGCACCCCCTTCCAACCGACCACGACAAAGTGAAAAGCACGACTGTCTGATAATCGGCACTCAGCGCTCCTATACCCACTCGGTCTAGACGTTGGAACAATCTCTTGGTACCGTAAGGGTTTAGAGACTTTCACCCAGGGATATTTATAGCACCCCATGTAGAATAAGATTTTCGGTATCCAATCCTGTCATCCACGATACGCCTGTGGAGGCTATGACTCTGATGTTGCTAGGGCGTTCAGTAACCATGACACACAATTAGAATGTATGAATCACACTATCTAGTCATGTAGAAATCCTGCACATATCGTGTGCTCATGTAGGGCAACATCGCCTAACCGGGAGCCCATAAGCAATCTGCCCGAAGGCACATGCTATGATCAGTTACTTCTCATATCGAGCATACATATGATGCGTATGATCATGAATTATGAAACTATACTAAACATATTATATGGTGATGGATGCTGTTCATAACGAAGATAGGCCTATACGGTTTACAATTATGGGACGAACGATGGGCTATGAGGAGAATTTTAATGCGGACATTTAACCTACATTATTCTTGCAATGTGTACGTTAAACCCGCATTGCTCCCAAGGCATAGCCCATTGTAAACATCATTATATAATCTATGTTGGGATCACTCATTGCAATGGACCTTAGGTACATCCCATTGGGCCTTAAATACATCAAATGGGCCATATCATATGGGCCTTATATTTATCAAGTGAGCCATATCAATGGGCCACACCAATGGGCCTTATATACATTGCAATGGGTCATAACCCGTTGGGCCTTGAATACATCAAATGGGCCTAATCACATGGGCCTTATGTGCATTAAATGGGCCACACCCATTAGGCCCCATATGTACATCAAATGGGCCTCAACCCATAGGCCGTAATACATCTCAGTGGGCCTTAACTCATGGGCCCCTAATACATCTAATGGGCCTCGACCCATGGGCCTTACATATATATCAAAGTGGGCCTCAACCATGGGCCACAAGTACATCGAATGACCTCATAACATGGGCCTTACATACACATCAAAGTGGGCTCTAATGGACTACCATAGATACATTAAGATGGCCTCATAACATGCCAAGGTGGGGTCCACTTGGACTATGGATCTGGCTCATTCTTAGCCTCAAGCCTTAAAATGGGCTTTCAAAATGGTTGGACGGTTTGGAGGCAACAAGTGCATCAAGGGTGGGTCCCACAAGAAGGCCTACCATCATGTATATTGTATATGATATAATATTATATATATATATATATATATATATATATATATATATATATATATATATAATATAATGTATACTATATATAATATGATATATTATAACCACGTCCAGGCCCTGGACGGCCTAGACAGCACACACATCAGGTGTAGCCCCACATGGGGCCCACCAAAAATGTTTATTTTCCATCCAACCGCTAACAGTAGAACCCAAAAGGGGTTCCAATGGCTGCGACGCAACCCAACTGGTTCTTATCATGTGGGCCACCTGAGCTTTGGATTAGGCTAATTTTTGGAGGGCAACCTACCGCCCTAAGGGCCCACAAAATGGACGGTGTGGATATACAAAACATATATCAGGGTGAGGCCCATGGCTGGGCCATGGGGCTGCTCGTCCACCCGCCCATCCGTGCAGCAGGCGCTGTTTGCGCCGTCTGACACCAGCAGCGTCAGCTTCATGGTTTCTTTCCTTTTTTTTTTTGTTTCCTGTGGTTTTTCACAGGTGGGGCCCACATTCAGGAAATCCATCCCAACCATGAGATTCTACAGCTCATAACAGACAAAATAAGTCCAAAGTTCGAGATTTTTTGGTGTATAGAAACATCAGACGATTTTTCAACGGTAACCATCGAAGTTTCCTATGCTATGGCCTACCAGATGCTCAGATCAGCCTCATTCTTCGGCTCAATGCCTAAAATGATCCAGGGAATGAGGTGGATGGCGTGGATTGAATACATACATCAAGGTGGGGCCTATATGAGTGGGTCACCCCACAAGCTTGGAAACAAGTTGATATTTGTGTTTTCCAAACCACGTCCAATGTCCCTAGACGCTGGACGTTGCACATAACAAATACATTGGAGGTGGGACTTGTTTAGGTGGGCCACCTCATGGAGGATGGTGTGGATACAACACACACAAAGTGGGCCCCACTTGTAGATGGTTTGGATAGAATACATGCCTCATGGTGGAGTCCATTCAAGTGGGCCACACAACCATCTTATGATTTCATAAAAGAAAATAAAATAGAGAGGGAGAGAGAGAGAGAGATAGATAGTGGGACACGCGTGATGGAGGGACCCCGACACTATGGGCCCTCCCTTGCAACCAATCATATATCAAGTGGGTCCCATTACACATGGGCCCATTAAATTATAATCCAACGGTGGAGATCCCTTATCCACTAAAATAAACGGTCTAGATGACCCTAGGTATACAAGAAAATAAACATCATGATGGGGTCCATGGAGAATGGCCCCATCATGGAATGATCATGATGATCAAAGTGGGCCATCGGCCACATCTTAGGGTCCCAAGTGAGAGCACCCACCGCTTGATCTTCTTGCTCCCTCGGCTTTTCGGTCTTCTTGGCTTTGATTCCAATGGAGAAGATGAGGTTTGGATGGTTAAGATGGGAGATCTTAGGATGGAAAGGTGGGCCTCACACATGCATTTTTCTCTCCATGGGAAGGCTTGGACGTATGGAGATTCTCTTGCTTGGAAATGAGTTTGAAAATGAGAGAGAGGGACTTGTAAAGGGAGAGAGAGAGTGATGGGTGATGGATGTGGTGAGTGATGGGTGTGTAAGAGTTTTTTGACTTTTGTGACAAATGATGTAAGAAAAGTGTGGCTTGTGTAAGAACTTTTTGACTTTTGGGGCTTGTTTGAAAAAGGGTGAAAGGTGATGTGTACTTGACATGTACTTGACATGTTGAGATTGATGGATTGATGGATTGATGTGACAAGTCGTAGAGATTCTCTTGGGTTTTGCAACACGCGACGTTTTCCTCACACCGAACGCTAGCCCACATCTCCTGACTAGGGTATCGCCTCGGCGCGCGAGTCGCGATATCGGAACCGCGGTAACGGCGCGGTCGCTATGGTAAAGGTCTTGGGTTGAGTCAACTCAGGTTGACGGCGTGTGAATCAAGGTCGAGCGTAAATACCAGTTAAGGGTCGAAGGTTACCGAAATTCGACCGGAAAGACTGTGGAAGTTTATGGAATGGTACGGTCTAGGATACGGGGCTTACACCAAAACCCGTCTTTATCTTTTGGTCTCTTGAACTTCTTCCTCGACTTAGAACGCCCGTGTTTATTGCCTCCTTTGTTCAGCGATCTTCCTCTTCCTTCAATGTTTAGAGCATTCCCTGAATCTCTTGAAACTCCTGATGCCTTCCTTTTAGATTCTTCGCTGAGAATTAAACCAGCTATATCATCAAATTTCAGCTTTATCGATCCTGAAGAATTGCTCACAGCAATCACCAAACCATCCCAAATGTCCGGCAGACTGGATAAGATCAATAGCGCCCTGACCTTATCGTTAAAAATAATGCCAACGAATTTCAACTGGCTCATGACTGTATTGAACTCGTTTAAATGTTCAGTCACGCTCCTACCATCTGATATCTTCATGTTGAATTGTTGTTTCATAAGATGAACCTTGTTGGATGTTGAGAGTTTTTCATACATGGTGGCTAGGGCTTTCATTAATTCTTTTGTCGTTTTCATCTTGGATATGTTAAAGGCGACGCTCTTTGACAAAGAGAGTCGGATCATTCCTAAAGCCTTCCTATTCAGTAAAAACCATTCATCATCTGTCATCTTTTCTAGTTTCTTATCTTTTCCTTCTAGAGGAATGTAGAGATCATTCTGATACAGATAATCCTCCATCTGCATCTTTCAGAAGGAAAAGTTTGAACCATCAAACTTCTCAATTCTAATTTTTCCATCTTCCGCCATCGCTCCCAATAGAACTAAACCAATAGCTCTGATACCAGTTGTTACGCAGCACGCCAACAACGCAGTGAGCCGAGATCCAATCTCAAGCCTCACCCTTAAACGATAAACAGGAAGAAATATAAACTAAAAATAGATCAAAGCAATCCAAACAAACCACAAGAAAAGATATACGTGGAAAAATCCCAAACTAGGGTAAAATACCACGGATGCAAACTTCTACTATGAAGAAAAATAAAGATTACAAGACAAAATATTAACTTCTCCCTTGGAAGATTATAAAAAACCCTTAGCCCACACCTTAGAATAACTCCTATTACTTTTCAAATCTCCTAGAAAAATCCTAGGAACACCTTTATATAGTTTAGGTAACTTCCCTTTCGCACCCTTGCGAAAGGTGACACCAAAATTCACAGTCCGCATCAGATTCAGAAACGAATCTGCGTAACCTACGACTGATCGAAGGACACAAAACATGAAAAACAGGACTAGCTGAACTTTGAGTCGACGGTCCACGACCGGTCGAACAGGCCCCTACGACCGGTCGAGAATGTCCTACGACCGGTCGAAGGCGGCCCAGATGTGGCTCCACATTCTCAACAGTATCAATGGTGGGAGTTTTGTGAAAAAGGATGAGGGTGTAGTGGTTCCCCTTATAATTATTTTATATTTTATATTTTTTATACGAATAATGAGAATTTTGTGAAATGGTGGAATTTTACAATAAATGAATATTGAGAGAATGAATTTTGAAATGGAAAAATGTTATAATAGATGAATGTTGAAATGAAAAAATATTGCAATAAATGAATGTTGTAGTGGATAAATGTTATAAGAGATGAGTGTTGAGATGGAAGAATGTTGTATAGTGAATCATTGATTATCATTGTGGATCACTAATAATTAGCTTGTATTATCGATATTTAGTAAGGATCGCCGATATTAACTATGGATCATTCAAATTAACTATGGATAGTCAATATTTAGTGGTGATCGCCAATATGCGCTATGAATCATTGATATTCACTGTAAATCGTTGGTATTCAGTGAGGATTGCCAATGTTAACTGTGGATTTTCGATACTCACTGTGGATCACCAATATGCACTATTGATTGTTGATTCGTCGAAAACGGTCACCACTCCCTTATTATATGTTCGATTTAGGTGATATTATACTCGTTAGAAAGATAATTTGGACTTTCAAATGTCTTTGAAATCATATTATTTAGACATCATTTAATTACTTGAACGTAGGCCCTATAATAGAAGACTCCTCAAATCAAGGAAAAGATCACTCTTGCTGATTATTAGGCTGAACATCTGCTTGTAACAACTACCTGATTATTAGGCTGAACATGGCAAATCACGAGTCAAAGTTTTTGTAACAGTTACGCTTATTTTTAGCTTTCCTTCATAGTATAGATTTTGTATCCTTGTATATATTCTTCCAAGATAACAATAAGAAATGTAGGGTCAAAATTTTCAAACTTTATCATGGTATCAAACGAGCCTTCCTCCCACAAGAACCCGATCACAACACCACCATCTCCAACAGATATCCCTCTTATTGCTCTCAATATTACTGCCTAGATAAACGAAAAACTCACACCCTCTACCTTCCCTCAATGGCGTGCCCAGTTCGAAGCCCTCCTCATTGGGTATAATCTACTTGATTATGTTACTGGTGATAAACCTTGTCCCAACCCTAATGATCCCTTTATTTCCATCCTTCAAAGAACCCACTAGATAAGACAAGATAAGCTTATTATCAATGCTATTTTGGCTTCAACAACCACCACCATAACACCATTCATTTCCATTGCCAAAACCTCCCAAGAAGCATGGAAAAAATTACACACCATATATGCGAGCAAATCCCACACTCGTGCAATGCAGCTTAAAGAGGAAGTCACCTTGATAAAGAAAGGCAATCAGACGGTTCAAGAATACCTGCACACTGTCAAATCTCTTGTAGATGAAATTTTCATCATTGATCATCCTATCTCTGAAGATGATCTCACGCTCTACATCCTAAATGGACTGGGAGCTGACTTCCACTAAGTCACAGCCCCCATTCGCGCACGGGAATGCCCACTCATATTCGAGGAATTACATGACCTTCTCATAGATCACGATGCCTACCTGCGACATCTCGAAGCCACATTTCAGCAGTTGGTCGCCTCGGCCAGTTACTCCAATCGATGACCTGGTCCCACCTCTTCTTCTGGAGGTCACAACTCTAAGGGCTTCTCAAAACAAAATGGGTATGGCCGTAATAATGGATCTCAACAACAAAACTCTCCTTCGACCCAGTATCGAAACAATGGTGGCCCACAAGACAATAAGAAAAACAAACACGCTGGATAGTGCTGTTACGCCCCAAAATGCCAACTTTGTGATCAATTGGGTCACATTGTAAAATCCTGTCCCCATGTGCAGTTCTCTGTAGCAATGGCAAACTGTGCCTCACCATCACCAACCCATGACACAAAATGGCTTATTAACTCGGCAACATCCCACAATATCACTGGTGATTTAGCTAATTTATCAGTTCATTCTGAATATGATGACACTGACGAGGTTGTAATCAGTGATGGTTCAAGTTTGCATGTCTCACATATTGGTTCATTGGTTCTTCACTCACCCACCTGTACCTTTCATTTAAATGACACCCTTTGTGTTCCTCATATACGAAAAAATCTTATTTTTGTCCATCATTTTACATTTCAAAACCATGTTTTTATTGAATTTCATCATTCTTTTTTTTTCTTGTTAAGGATCAAACCACGGGGGCAGTTCTACTCAAAGGTGCATGTGAAAATGGAGTTTACACCCTACCGGAGTCAATGGTGAAATCTTCTCCAAATATGGTTGCAAACGTGCATGAACGGACATTCGTTGATGGGTGGCACAAACGTCTTGGACACCCGTCTCATAAAATTATTCATCAACTTGTCAACTCTTTTTCTCTTCCAATAATAAAAGAAAAAGTTTCTCAACTATGTACTTCTTGTTCAGTCAATAAAGCACACAAACAACCATTTCGGCCCACTAGACTTCAAAGTCATGCACCACTTGACTTAATTTATATTGATGTTTGGGCCCTCCAATTCTGTTGGCATTGACGGATCTCGCTATTATTTGATTTTGGTTAATCATTTCACAAAATATATTTGGTTCTATCCTATGGAAACAAAATCTAGTGTTAGCACTATATTTCCTCAATTTAAACATCTCGTTGAAACTAGATTTCAATCAAAAATTTCAATCAAAAATCAAAAGCATTTATTCGAATAATGGTGGTGAATTTGTGGCCTCAAAAAAATATTTTTCTATCCATGGAATAAGCCATTACATGATAGCCCCCCAAACACCATAGCAAAATGGTGTTTCCAAGTGTCGTCACCGTCACTTAGTGGAAACAAGCCTCACACTATTACATGATGCTTCACTATCCTTGATTTATTGGCCCCATGCCTTTTCCACTACTGCATACCTTATAAATCGTCAACCAACACCTCTTCTACACAATAGATCACCATTTGAGGCATTATTTAAACAGCCGCCAAATTATCTCAAGTTAAAAAAAGTTCAGTTTTCTATGTTTTCCACTCACTCGGCCTTACAATACTAACAAACTTTAGCCCAAAGCCATTCCCTGTCTATTCGTGGTCTATTTTTCAGCCCAAAATGCATACAAATGCATTGATCCAAAAACCAAAAAATATATCATTCTTGACATATCCTCTTTGATGAAAACCAGAATGGTCCTTATGGCAACCCAGAGTCTTCATTGTCCTTGGCAGTTGCTCCACTCATCAACACCTCGTCTTCACCACAACCTCCACCAGTGACTCTGGCAGGGGATATTACTTCTGCATCACCTCCAGGTAACGCCTCTGTTTCCTCTTCTTCTACTTTTTAAAATCTAGACTCCATTCCCTACGACTTACCTGCACCACAAATTACCCGCCCCCGCTCCATGACCACTCGGTTGATGAACAACATCTATAAACCCAAACAATTGCATTCCACAACCAAACATCCCATTCCAAATACCATTGAACCAAGTAGTGTGGGCCAAGCACTCCGTGAAACACACTGGAGATCAGCAATGTCAGAAGAACTCACTGCGCTCATGTGCCATGGTACATGGGAACTGGTTCCCCCACCAAATAACTGTAGACTAGTGGGTTGCAAATGGGTATTTCGTGTAAAATGCAAGGCAGATGGGTCTGTTGATCGTTTTAAAGCAAGGCTTGTCGCTATAGGTTATCATTAGCATCCTGAATTGGACTACGAGGAAATCTTTAGCCCCATTGTGAAGCCCGCTACTATTCGCACTGTTTTGACAGTTGCTATTATGCAAGGATGGCCCTTGAGACAACTTGATGTCAATAATGCATTTCTGCATGGCGAGTAGACTGAAACTGTATACATGGTCCAACCCCCGGGATTCAAAGATGTCTCAAAACCTAACCATGTTTGCAGGTTAAATAAGGCCATCTATGGCCTCAAACAGGCTCCTCGAGCATGGTACTCGGCACTACGATTGACAATCATGAATCTTGGTTTTCAAAATTTGAAAGCGGACCCTCCTTGTTCATCTATCGCCACAATTTTGTCTTGTGCTATTTATTGGTATATGTGGATGATCTGGTTATCACTGGCAGTGACATGTAATTTGTGTCTCATAACGTTGACCAACTTGGAGTTCGATTCTCTTTAAAGGACATGAACCAACTTCATTTTTTCTTGGGTATGGAAGTCATTTCTACTCCATCAGGTCTCTTCCTCTCACAACACAAATATATTCGGGACCTCGTATCTAAAACCAACATGACAAGTGTTAAAGAAGTTTCTACTCCACTGTCCACAAGCACAACTCTAAAGTTGGTTGATGGTACAATATCTTTTGATAGTACCAAGTTTCGAAGTGTCATTGGCGGTCTTCAATATTTATCTCTTACTCATCCAGACATTTGTTTCTCTATCAATAAACTCTCACAGTTTATGCAATGCTCCACAGTCACTCATTAGGCAGCTGCAAAGAGACTCCTCCGCTACTTGAAGCAAACTATCTTTCATGGCATCCACATCACCAAAAATTCCAGTTTTGCTCTCACAACATACTCTAATGCTGATTGGGTGGGCAATTTTGATGATCGTACATCCACATCCTCATACATTTGCCTTCTTGGATCAAACCCCATATCTTGGAGTTTAAAAAAATAAAGAGCTGTAGCAAGATCGTCGACCGAAGCTGAATATAGATCCCTTGCAAATGTAGCTTTAGAAACTATGTGGCTGCTATTACTATTCACAGAACTCGGGTTACCAATGAAATATTCACCGAAACTGTTGTGTGATAATTTGGGTGCCACTCACCTCAGTTTTAATCCAGTGCAGCATTCTCAAATGAAGCATATTTAAATTGATCTACACTTTATTCGTGATATGGTTCAACGTGGCATTCTCAATGTTCATCACATCAATACTCAAGATCAGCTCGCGGATTTGCTGACAAAACCATTATTACGACACTGCATAGATTCTCTCAAACACAAGATTGGCTTAGCCGATGACAGCTCCATCTTGCGGGGGCATATAACAAAAGACTCCTCAAATCAAGGAAAAGATCACTCTTAACTGATTATTAGGCTGAACATCTGCTTGTAGCAGCTACCTGATTATTAGGTTGAACATGGAAAATCATGAGTCAAAGTTTTTGTAACAGTTACGCTTATTTTTAGCTTTCCTTCCTAGTATAGATTTTGTATCCTTGTATATATTCTTCCAAGATAACAATAAGAAATGTAGGGTCAATATTTGCAAACTTTATCAGGCCCAAAGTTCATAAAAGATTGTGGATCGTCAATACTTATGTATCGTCGATCCGGCGATCATAACTCCCTCATTATGACAGTTATGACCATTGATCCATTTCAACATTCATCAATTACAACATTCTTTCGTTTCAACATTCATCACATGCATCCATTATAATATTCTCTCATTTCAAAATTTATCCATTACAACATTTTTCTGTTATAAAATTCATTAATTCCACAAACTCGCACCATTCATATTAAAATAATAATAATAATAATAACAAAATTTAAAGATAACCAATACACCCTCCTTCCTTTCACAAACTCTCAGCATTGATACCCATAAAAAATAACACACAAATTTCACTATTATCCTAACTTAAATATGTTGTTGATAATCATAGCTTTTACATCGAAGAGCATGGCCAAAAATCTTTGAAAAAAAACACTCAGAAACTCGTGTAGAATAGAGAGAATTGACGATGGATGTACGACAGAAGCTCGTCAGAGTGCCACGGAGGTGACAATGATCATAACAACCAAAATGGTCTCTTCACATGAAAAGAAGAAGAAGAAATTTTTTTTTTTTTAAATGACCTTCTTGCACAAGTGATGAACTTATCCCGCATCTCGTGTGGGCCGCTAGATTGTCTTATAGCAAATCCAAACTATTCACATGAAATGAATTTTAATTTCACGCCATCTGCCCAAGTTTGACTAATCACGGATGAACCATACTGGAGGAAATAGTTTGGAATTAACTCACAGCGTTAATGCAATTGTGGGCCATAAATAACTCATTTTTTTAATGACCTTGAGGTGGGTTTACGATTGTTTGATTAAAGTGAATGAGTCAGATCGACCATGGGGTGACCCCAATCGTTAATTTAGTGGAGTTCATACCTTCGTTCTCAAAAGTCTTTCTTGACTTTCTGAAAAAGCTACCACTATATGAAGGGATGACTAACAGTGAGCATTTTTGTTTGGAAAAAGCCAAGTTCCTGTATGGTTAAAAAAACCAAGTTCCCATATGGTTAAAAAAGAGATGGCTTAAAATTTTATTGTTGGCATCTTTATGACATTATAATTGAAGACTATTTTAATTAATTTCCAACATTTTAATTGTAGAGTTTGCCATAGGCGGTGAGACAAAAAATATAACTAAAGTTCACTTTCAAATGAAAAATGGCACGAGATGAGTGGCTAAGGGGTCGTTTGGCACCATGGATTGGAGGGGATTTGAGGGGGTTTGAAATCCCTAGTTGTTTGGCAGTACAAGGTAATGAGGGTTTTCAAATACAGGGGTTTCCAATCCCCTCTTTGAGGGGGTTTGTAATCCACAGTGAGAGATTGAAGATTACACCTAAAATCATTTCAATAGTTGTGGGTGTAACATATGTGTCGCTATAAACTATCATTCTATTAGGCACATGGCCCACTAATGATGATCAATGCCATCCAAACATTGTCTATGTAAATCAACGATTAAAAATCATTGGTTAGTTCACTCAGACATGATCTTGTGCTTGTGGCTCAGCAGAGACTTGAAATTTCATCCTTTTCAGGCAAAGCATATATTTCAGTGGGCTTATCACAACCATTGCGTCAAAAATTACATATCTCAAACCCCCATAAATATTTAGTAATTAAATTCAAACCCCCATAAATATTTCATGGACAGGTGCTTTTGGATTAAAGTTGGTTCACACTCTAGGGTGCCAAATACACGGGAAGGATTGCAAATCCAGGGGGTTTCTAATCCTAGGGTCCCGAATCCACACTCCCAGACGGGCCCTAAGATCTTTCAATCTCGGATCGTTTAAAGGTAGTGCCCGTAAAATGTGGATTGGATCAGGATCGGATTGGATCGCGGGTTTGGATCATTGAACCATTGACTCCACTTGTAAAAACCCAAATTCTTAGATTCCGAGGTCATTGGCATGTAATCCTATACTTGAAGGCACTGGATGGAACGCAGCTGAGACCCACTGTGATGTTTGTGAGAAATCCTCCCCCTCCATCCGTTTTTTGAGTTAATTTTAGGACACGAGGCCATAAACGAACAGTATATCCAATGCTCAAGTGGGCCCATTTTCATGGGGCCACGGAAGTTTTGAATTACGCTAATATTTGTATTTTCAGTTCATACAAGCAGGAGTTACGTTAATATAACGGCATATATGGCATGTAAACATCACTGTCGATCCCAGACAAGTTTTAACGGTAGGAATTTCCCCAACTACCTTTTCCTTTACTACGGCCCACTTGAGTCTTGGATCCTGCTCACTTTTCTTCTAATCTCCTAAAATGAGATAAAAAAACGGATGGACGGAGTGGATTCCTTACAAACATCACGGTGGGCCCTACCTAAGTTTCCTGCTAAAGGCTTTGGCAGGAATTCCGCTTGCGCACTGGATGCTTATAAGATAGTCCGATTAGGACCGGACCGGATCGGATCGGAATAGCCTACCACTCCTGTTTTAGGCCCTGCGTAAAACACCCAAACTCATTGGGAGCCGCCATGTGATGTAGAGCGGGTCGCGGACAATTTCATGGCCAAGATGGATCAGAAAAGGCACGGTCGGCGACAGAAGTGATCCGGACCATCGGACCTTAGATCGGGCGTATCTCACAATCCGGAATGAGTTATCCGACGTAAAATATATGATTTTGGGGTAGAACGAGCTACTTTAGCCAACCAACCCCGCTACGTCGGGTTGCGCAGCCCAGATTTGCGAGAAACCCCCTGATCGACGGTCGTTTCCTCGTTTTAATTTTATTTTTACTATAAATAGTAAGTTTTAGTTTGAGTATAACTTTTCATCCGTTGGGCTTTAGGAGTTGTGTCCAACATGAAAAGTGCTTAGGATAATTAGGAGAACGGTTTGGTGAAGCCAAATAGGACACTTACTATTTTTGGCCGAAAACCTTGCGCACTAGTAGACATCATGACCGTCTATAAATAGTAAGTTTACTATTTATAGTAAGTTGCGAATTCTAGGAGTTTTAGTTGTAGTTTGAGTCTGATTTCTTTCTTATTGCTTGGTTCCCTTATTTAAAGGGTTGTGAAGTCGATTTTGGGAATTCATTAATCAATTTCAAATTTATTAGAAATTATTCTTATTTTCTACTTTCTTTCCTCATGGATTCGAGAAGTCTCTGTGAGGAGTCCAGAGAAGTTCCATGGATTTAGAATATTTATCATCTTGAGGAAGACGGTGCTCGACCTCATGTCCTTCCCTGCGTCAGTTTGGTATCAGAGCGAGGTTTTTCCTCGGGCCAATGGCAAACAACGAAGGTATGAATCAAAATCTTATGGACGGTGATCCAGGAATTCGTTATCTTTCGGAAAGAATGGAGGCTTTCCATCGGGAAAGTCAGTTGACCATGCAAGGGCTACAGGCAACCCTCGACCGTCTTGCGGATGCGCTATTTCCGCCCCGAGCCCTAGGCGGTGCTCCACCACCCGTGGTTGCTGTACGATGTGACCCTGATTATCGCAGAGTACTACTAGCGGCAAACCGTACGGCTACACCAGATGACTCTAGTTCCAGCGATGAGGATATTAATGAGGGTTTCGACCGACGGTCAATCCATGGAGGCGTCGTCTAGATTGTACTGAAAGAGACTATCGAGGTAAGGCTGAACTTCCTAGTTTTAACGGTTTATTACGTATCGAAGATTTTCTTGATTGGCTAGCCGAAGTAGAGAGATATTTCGATTATATGGATGTGCCAGATCATAAAAGGGTGAAATTGGTAGCGTTTAAATTAAAATCTGGTGCTTCTCCATGGTGGGAACAATTGCAACTCTCACGAGCCTGCCAGAACAAGGCGCCCATCGCATCATGGCCTCGGATGAGACGTCTTCTTCGTTCACGATTTCTCCCCAGTGATTGTGAGCAGATATTATTCCAGCAATACCAGAATTGCCGACAAGGAAATCGAACTGTTACAGATTACACTGAAGAATTCCAGCGGTTAGCTACACGAAACGATTTGTCAGAATCTGAGTCACAGAAAGTGGCACGATTTATAGGTGGGTTGCGACCTGTAATTCAGGATCGAGTTCAGATGTACCCAGTCGGGACCGTAGATGAAGTAATTCAATTAGCAGGAAGGGCAGAAACACAGCTTGTAAGAGCTTTTGCTCGTCCCTATCCTTCAAATCGACCCCCTATGACAGGTCCCACACAGGATCCAGTGCTGGCTCGAGGAAAAGATTCGGTAGGAGAACGTCCTCAACCTCCTCCACCCGCGAACCGTGATACGGGGAGCGGACCATCCAGACCTCAACGGGCAGCACCCACAACATCGGGCCGGAGTAGGATTCCGAATCCTTATGCTCGGCCAAGGCCGAACAATTGTTACCGCTGTGGCCAACCAGGCCACTTATCAAACACTTGTCCTCAACGTCCGACAGCACACTTGACTATAAACGAAGGGGGCACTGAAGATGAGGCCGCAGAAGAAGATCATGGCTTTGATGAATATGAACAAACCACTGAAGAAATAGCAGGTGGCGATGAAGTGACAGGCGAGGATCGTGGCGAATCTCTCGTTGTGAGGCGACTACTGTATACCCCACGAAAGGAATTACATACACAGCGGCACAATATATTTCGTACTCGGTGCACTGTCAACGGAAAGGTCTGTGATGTGATCATAGACAGTGGTAGCAGTGAGAACATCGTTTCAAGAGTGATGGTGGATAAGTTGCAGTTACCAACGACGAAACATCCTTCCCCGTAATCAATTGGCTGGATAAAAAAAGTGAACGAGACCAAGGTAACTGAACAATGCACTATCTCATTTTCAATTGGTAAACATTATAAGGATCAGATACTTTGTGACGTGGTTGACATGGAAGCCTGTCATATGCTACTCGGTCGACCCTGACAGTCGAACCGTGATGCGACCCATCGGGGGCGAGATAATGTCTACATATTCGTCAAGGATAGTCGAAAAATAATCCTTACCCCTATGGCACCAGAGAACCACCCTGAAGCCTCTAAAGTGGAGGGAAGTTCTCTCTTGACCATTCGGGATTTCATGGAGGAGTCCAAGAAAATCGGCGAGGTATATGTCGTAGTGGTGAAGGGCGAGAAAGAGAAACCCTCAAACATCCCTCCAAGCTTAAGACTGTTACTAAACGAATTCAAAGAAGTCTGGCGTGAAGATTTACCTGATGGATTACCTCCCATGAGAGACATCCAACATCACATAGACCTCGTCCCTGGGGCTAGCCTGCCCAATCGCCCTCATTATCGGATGAGTCCGAAGGAGTGTGAGATACTTCAGGGGCAAGTGGATGAATTGATCCGTAAGGGTCTATTGAGAGAGAGCATGAGCCTATGTGTTGTACCAGCATTATTAACGCCAAAAAAGATGGAAACTGGCGCATGTGTGTCGACAGCCGAGCAATTAACAAAATTACTATTAAATATCAGTTTTCAATACCACGGTTGGACGACATGCTCGATATGTTAGGAGGGGCTAAAGTGTTCTCTAAACTCGATCTAAAGAGCGGGTACCATCAGATTCGTATTCGACCCGGTGATGAATGGAAAACGGCATTCAAGACAAAGGAAGGGTTGTATGAGTGGCTGGTCATACCTTTTCGGCTTATCGAACGCACCAAGTACTTTTATACATTTGATTAATCAAGTTCTAAAACCGTTCACTGGCCGATTTGTGGTAGTATATTTTGATGACATATTGATATATAGCCAGGATGAGGCGGAGCACAAGAAACATCTCAGACAGGTGCTGCAGGTCCTACAAGATAACAAGTTGTACCTCAACTTGAAAAAGTGTAGCTTTTTAACAGACAGCCTGTTGTTTTTAGGATTTGTTGTAACGTCCACAGGCATTCGGGTGGACAATGAAAAGGTGCGAGCTATTAGGGAATGGTTGATCCCGACAAACATTTATGAGGTGAGGAGTTTTCACGGATTAGCGACTTTCTATCGTCGATTTGTGCGAGATTTTAGCACCATAGTCGCGCCAATAACAGATTGCATGAAAAAAGGACCGTTCCAGTGGACCGATAAAGCTGACAAGAGCTTTCATGAGATCAAGCATCGTTTATCTACAACACCGATCTTGGTGCTTCCTAATTTCGATAAATTGTTTGAGGTGGAGTGTGACGCTTCATATGTCGGAATAGCAGGAGTATTATCACAGGAAGGCAGACCGGTAGCCTTCTATAGCGAGAAGCTCAGTGAAGCCCAAAAGAAGTGGTCGACTTACGAGCTTGAGTTGTACGCAGTTGTTCAGGCGCTGCGACATTGGCGGCATTATCTGATTCAAAGGGAGTTTGTTCTGTACACCGACCATCAGGCATTAAAGTTTATTAATAGTCAGACTAACGTGAATCGTGTGCATGCTAGATGGGTTGCGTTTTTACAGGAATTTACGTTTATTCTGAAGCATAAGTCAGGTCAGTAGAATAAGGTGGCTGATGCACTTAGCCGTCGTGCATCACTACTTGTTACGGTGAGCAATGAGGTGGTCGGCTTTGACTATCTCAAGGAGCTATATGCCGAGGATGAAGACTTCAAAGATTCTTGGTTGAAGTGCCAAGAAGGTCACCCCAGTGACTTTCATATACAGGATGATTTTCTCTTCAAAGGGAATCGATTGTGCATCCCCCAAAGTTCTCTAAGGGAGAAGATTATTCAGGAACTACATGGAGGTGGCCTCGATGGACACCTTGGGCGAGACAAGACGCGAGCTCTTGTGGAAGAGCGGTATTACTGGCCGCAATTAGTACGTGATGTGGGAAGAGCCGTACAACGTTGTCATATTTGTCAGACCTCCAAGGGACAATCTCAGAATACTGGCCTCTACACCCCGTTACCCGCGCCTGACGGTCCTTGGGAGGATTTATCAATGGACTTCGTGCTTGGTCTTCCACGAACACAATGCGGCATGGATTTGGTGTTCGTAGTGGTCGATCGTTTCTCCAAGATGGCGCACTTTATCCCATGCAAGAAGACCGTTGATGCAACACATGTGGCGAATTTATTCTTCAGGGAGGTCGTACGACTACACGGGGTCCCTAAGACCATTACTTCTGATCGTGACACGAAGTTCATTAGCCACTTTTGGCAGACTTTGTAGACTCGATTCGATACACGACTTCATTTCCGCAGTGCTTACCACCCACAGACTGATGAGCAGACCGAAGTTGTGAATCGCACTTTGGGAAACCTCCTTCGATGTATTTCAGGAGAGAAACCGAAGCAGTGAGATTTGGCCTTGTCTCAAGCGGAGTTTGCATTCAACAACATGGTGAATCGCTCGACAGGGAAATCCCCGTTCCAGGTTATTTACGGACAAGTACCTCGCCACACACTAGACTTGGTCCCTCTGCCCAAGCTCCCAGGCATGAGTATCGTAGCAGAACATATGGCAAACAGGATCATGGGTATTCATGCGGAGGTGCAGACTAAGCTACATGCCTCGAACGAAAAGTACAAGGAACAAGCGGACAAGCATCGTCGATAAAAGGTGTTCGAGGTGGGCGACCAGGTAATGGTCCATTTGCGAAAAGAAAGATTTCCGACCGGGACGTACAACAAGCTGAAGAATAAGAAGATTGGACCGGTACCGATCATTTGAAAGATAAATGACAATGCTTATGTTGTTGATCTTCTAGATGACATGGCGATCTCACGGACTTTCAACGTTGCGCACCTGACCGAGTATCATGAACCAGCGCAGGACGAGTTCTTTTCAAATGGAGGGGACTGATGTAGAGCGGGTCGCGGACAATTTCATGGCCACGATGGATCAGAAAAGGCACGGTCGGCGACAGAAGTGATCCGGACCATCGGACCTTAGATCGGGCGTATCTCACAATCCGGAATGAGTTATCCAATGTAAACTATATGATTTTGGGATAGAACAAGCTACTTTAGCCAACCAACCCTGCTACGCCGGGTTGCGCAGCCCGAATTTGCGAGAAACCCCTTGATCGACGGTCGTTTCCTCGTTTTAATTTTATTTTTACTATAAATAGTAAGTTTTAGTTTGAGTATAGCTTTTCATCCGTTGGGCTTTAGGAGTTGTGTCCAACATGAAAAGTGCTTAGGATAATTAGGAGAACGGTTTGGTGAAGCCAAATAGGACACTTACTATTTTTGGCCAAAAACCTTGTGTACTAGTAGACATCATGACCGTATATAAATAGTAAGTTTACTATTTATAATAAGTTGTGAATTCTAGGAGTTTTAGTTGTAGTTTGAGTCTGATTTCTTTCTTATTGCTTGGTTTCCTTATTTAAAGGGTTGTGAACTCGATTTTGGGAATTCATTAATCAATTTTGAATTTATTAGAAATTATTTTTATCTTCTACTTTCTTTCCTTGTGGATTCGAAAAGTCTCTGTGAGGAGTCCAGAGAAGTGTCGTGGATTCAGAATATTTATCATCTTGAGGAAGATGGTGCTCGACCTCACGTCCTTCCCTGCGTCACCATGCTGCATAGTTTCGTATAAAACCTCTATTCTCGAAGCAGATTGCGTCCTGCGCCCAGCTGGATGGACTCGGTCCACGCAATGGCTCTTTGGGCCTGCTGTGATGTATGTAGTTTCATCCACGCTGTTTATTCATTATTTTAGATCATTTTATAGCATGAGTCCAAAAAATGAAGCAGATCCAAGGCTTAAGTGGATATTCTAATACCTCCCTTATTCAGGTCCATGTGACGTTATTAACAGGTTGAAAATAAACGCCAGGGCGGGCCCTAGGTAGGTATCAACCCACTATCACCGCGGCGTCCTGTGGCGTAGTCCACTTGAGCCTTAGATCTACCTCATTTTTGGACTCATTACAATATGGAAAAATGGATGGATGGCCTGGATAAAACCCATACACGATGGTGGGCCACAAAGCCTACCTGTACCGAGACCATCCCTGCGGTGCTTGACGCAATCCGCTTCCTCTAAGCTCATGCGTTGTGGCCTTACTGAGTTTTCGATCAAGGTAATTTTTTATATCATCCCTTCATCTGTTGTGTGGCCCATCAAAGTTGTGGATCTGGCTGATTTTTAACCGATGCCCTAGCATTAATAATGGAACCTGATGAACGGAGAGGATTTCGCACGTACTATCAAACAGCTTGGGTGTTTTAGGATTCCCGCTCCGTGTTAAGTATGATTTATTGGCGCACATGTGACATCAGCATGATCCTAACCACTCAATCCAAGATGCAGCTTTGCAGGGACTGCGGGCCCATCGTGATGTGTTTTACATCCACGCCATCCATTAGCTTTGCAATTCATTTCAGGGCATGAACCCAAAAAACGAAGTAGATCAAAATCTTAGGTGGGTCACACCACAAGAAAAAAGTGGTGATAGGGCGCACCTATTACGGTCCACTGTGATGTATGCGTCTTGTACCCACACTGTCCATCTATCCTCCACGCTCATTTTAGGGCATAATCCAAAGAATGAAGCAAATCCAAAGATACATTACATCACACCATAAAACAATGGGGATTATGACACCCACCGTTGAAACCTTCCTGGGCCCACCACGATGTTTATTTGCCATCCAACCTGTTAATAAGGTCATTAAGACCGGGCTGAAGGTAAAACATAAATATCGTCTTGATCCAAAAATTTCGTGGGCCCAACTTTATTTTTAACGGTGGCTGCAATCACCGCTGCTTCTTGTGGTGTGGTCTACTTAAGCTTTCGAGCTGCTGCATTTCTGGGTTCATGCCCTAGAATAAGCTGGCAAAATGGATGGACGGCCTGGATAAAACATATACATCACGGTGGGCCCCACAGCATCTGCCAGAATACCAATCAGTCCACTTCCGTACACTACTGAACATGGGACAGTCCAAATTAATGATTGTACGAGTGGGGTTGGCCTTTAATATTCCAATCTAAAAAAGGATGGTTAGGACCATCAGATCAGGATGGGTTTTGGAGCCTGGTCAATCTAAGGTAGAATCCACCTGATGAAAGGTTAGGATCCAGTAGACCCCTTCCACGTGGACAAACACAAGCCTTTATTATTTTCTCAGCCATAGGCTATAATCTATGAGAATAAATCCAAAACCCGTGGACAGTTACTGCCCGCAGCTACATGTCACAGCTGTCACTTCTTACTCGTAAATATCGAATTATCAGCAAATTATCGGACGATATATCGTTTCACGTGCGAGATATCATTTCATATTGCAGCCAGGGCTCACGCGGCAACGGGTGGCTATAAACCTCTGACTATCTTCTGGTCTCCGAGAATGGGCGGCCACCGAAGAGGATTCTTCTTGGGTGGGTGGGAGTCTAGAATCCACGTGCAAAAGGCAAGAGGAATACTTTTCTCGGCCTCGCATCTGCACGTGACAAACACAAGCGCCTACGGTTGAAAACATGGCGCACAAGTGGGTGATCCTAGCCGTTCCTCAGGCAGGTTGTGACGTGCTTGTCCCAAAGTATGACTGGGGTCCTTGCTCTTGCTCTAGTGGTAGACTCTCAGGGTCTGTTTGGGCGGGGGGATTGGAAGGGATTAGCTGGGATGGGATTAAAAAAAACATAATTATTAGAATAACACACGTGTTATATCTAAACTGTTCATTTGTTTTATAACCTCGTTTTATGGCATGGGCTTAAAAATTAGGTAGATCCAAAACTTATGTGGCTTTAAAGAAATTTTCAACAGTAAGTATTCAATTCCCGTTGCTTTCTATGATAGGTCCACTTGAGTTTTAAATTTACCTTAATTTTTGGCCCATGCTCTAAAATAATCTCAATAAATGGGTGGACACTGTGGATATAGCTCACACATCATGTTAGGACCTATACAACTTCCCAAACATTGAGTGAAATTAAAACGAGACCCGATGCAATTTCATTTAATGTAATTCCAAGCTTTAGCATTCTTTCCAGACATGAAGTGAAATTGGTATAGGACAATATGAATCCCATCCTACCTAATTCCCTTTTATCCCACCGCCCAGACTGACCATAAAAGTAATGATGATGATGTTAGTAGATTGTCTTAAGATCCATGGAATTACTATGTTCGGGATCAGATCAGGTGTCTGTTTGGCACGCCTGGCCAATCTGGAGATCTATCTTCCAATCCCGGGATCAGGAGTTTCAACACCCGGTAACGCTTCCTGTACCCATAGGTGGTGAAATCCCCTACGGTGCGTGTGGCTGTGTGTGCATGCGTGTGTTACAGAAAAAAATAAAAATAAAAATAAAAAATGACTGGTACGATCATCGGGCTGGAAACACGTGTACCAAAAATGAAGAATCCGAAAAGGGATAATAAATGGTCGACATTCAACGTACGTGTGACCTGTGCTGGCTCAAGTTTTAGGTGAGGTCACATTCCCTGAAGGGCCCTCCTAATGAATGTCCCTGGTTTCATACATGTGAACCATTTTGGCACGTGCCGGTCTTATTCTGTGAGGCGCGTGCACAAGAGCGGCCGCACGTTGTAATCCTTGAAAAGGCATTCCTTCGTATGCGAAGGAAACGGATTGGCTACTCCCCAGGGATGGTCGGTGCTCTGTGGGCTCCACCATGATGCATGTGTTTCATCCATTCCGTTCAGCCATTTTTAAAGATAATTTTAGGTTTATTGCCAAAAATTAGAGGGAATAAATCTCAGGTGGACCACACCATAGGAAAACAATATTGATTGGATATCCACCATTAAAATCCTCCTAAGGCCCACTGTACTGTTTATTTGACATCCAATCTGTTGATTAGGTCACACACACACATGAATGAAAAAAACAAAGATCAGCTTGATCCAAAACTTTTATGCCCCCAAAAAGTTTTTAATGGTCTACTCTCATTCAACACTGTTTTCTGTAATGTGGTTCAATTTAGATTGGGATATAACTAATTTTTGGTTTCGTACTCTAAAATGATATGGAAAAATAGATGGACGGCATGGATGAAACACATACATCATGGTAGGGCCCACAGATCATTGACCATCAGCCATTGGCTGGTGGCAAGGGAAGTAGCCAATCCGCTTCCGCGAGGGAATGCCTTCTAATTTTCGTTCGCTGCACATGTGCGAATGCCTTCTACTTTTGCCACGATCTAGGAGATGGTGGCCAGCCACCATGCATGCGTTTCATATATTTATGACTCCAGGGGCCATGTGATTTTTAGGGTGTGTTTGGGGCATGGCATTGGGGAGAGTTAGGTGAGATGAGATTAAAAAACATAATTATTATCTATGTCAGGATTGTCCCTTATTACTATAAGGATAGGCTTAACTCCTTACTTTGTTTGTAATACGGTGGTACATTAAATGGATATACCCACCATAACACACATGGGTTATATCTAAACTTTTGTATAACTCAAATGCGTGTTAGCTGGATCGTGTCATCCTATGCTCGCCTGTACACTATACATAGACCCTGCTAACTTTTGAATAATTCAAATGAACTTTGCTTAATTATTTTAAATTATGGTCTTTCATACTTCTATTAGCCCATGTGGCTTCGGAATAGCTGGTTCACGTTGATGATTGTTTTTAGAGTGCAATTTTAATTACACACGTGTCTTACTCAGAGTTCAATTGAAGTTAATAAGTGGAATATAATCCCTTTCAAAGTGAGGTGTTTGTGTGATCCTAAAATGGAATGATATCCACAAGCACCGCAACGTAGGAGACAATGGGGATTGGGAGCCTACAGTTGAAAACTTTCTCATGGTCAGAGAAATTTTAGATCAAACTGATATCTGTGTTTTCACTTTTAACCATATGAATATGTTGAGGGCAAATAAATGTTACTGTGGGCCTTAGGAAGGTGGCAACGGGTCCTCATTATTCCTACTGTTTCATTAGGTGTGGTACACTTGAGTTTTGGATATGTTCAATTTTGGGCTCATGGCCTATAAATGAGCTGGAAAAACGGGACGTACGGCTCAAATAAAACACATATTACACGGTGGGCCCCACAGCCTTGTCACGAGGGAGGTCGGTCACCACGCAATCCGCGTCCCAAAGCAGGACGTATTGATGAAAGTTTTATGCAGATTGCCACTAATGGTACACGTGACAAACACTGTTCAGCATGTGGATGGGAAAAGGTACCATTGATTGGAAATATCCGACCGTCCATGGTAGCCTTCTACTGTGCAAGAAACGTATTAGAACTTCTTACAAGGGAAAATGGTCAACGGCTGAAATTCAAAGGCGAACAATCGGGTTTGACGACCGGCTATCACGGACCGTACTACCGTACATCGCGTGGGGGGTCTAACTAGCTAACCAAGAGCCACGTGGTGGAACTTGCATGAGATCCACCTCGTCCATCAGGTAGGCAGCCTCATGTCCAACCTGGAATCCAAAAATCGTGATGACCCAAAACTCAGTGAGCCCACAGCGTAGGCAACACTTGGGATGGGCTCGCTCACCATTACTTTTGTGTAGGGCCCACCGTGGATTCATCGCATGCGCCTATCAAGATGAAAGTGTTAGCATAAATCAAACCGTTCGGAAACTCATGTGGGCCAGAACATGCGAATGTAGAGGTTTTATGTGCAATTTTATATTCTTCCCTATGGGGTGGCCCACCTGATTATTGAATCAGTCTGATTTCTGTGATCAAAGCCAACAAACGGAACGGGCGGATGCGTGGGCTGTTTTGATTTGTGAAGAACTCGCGGAAAGAAATCATTTCCATTTCCACGCTCTCTCCAAGAATCATAGAAAATAATTGGAAAGTTAATTGATACTCGGTCGTGTAACACGCTTGATATGCAGGCACTTAAAAATTGTATACACAGAACATATTAACCCAAACTAAGTCGTATATATTGTAGGAACCCACTACATCTGAGTTACAATAAAAAATCATATTGGATGAACGATCTTAATTTCTGATTCATGGATATTTGTTTTTATTTTTTATTTTTTAAAAAGACCGTATTGGATGCCTCTCGTTTTTAACCATTCAATAAATGTTCACGATACATCTAAACCGGTACCCACAATTTACACGGTTTAGATTGAATAGCTTGTGTGCCACGTATGCATGCTGCATCTGTCTCAAAGCCAACCTTGATGCTTTTAAAAGCGCCTCCTCTGATTTTAGCCACTTGGGATTTGCCTACATCTCTCACCGTCAATCAGACGGCCATTCTCATCTCTAGATCTTATTCCAAAAGTGGCACAAACCATCAATTGGTCTCTATCCTGTAAGGTATTGCATAACAGTCAGCACCATTATCCCTATGATATGATATGATACGGGTTGTAACAGCTGTCACAAAAAATGCAAAAGTGAGTTGAGCTTAGAGTAGCTAGTATTTTCAGGCTTTTACCGTGCGTACCCTTTTCTGCATGTTTTTTTGGCCATCGTTTTTAGTTGTAATTTGGCCTATGAGGGCTCTTTTCTCTTCTTCTTCTTCTTCTTATTCTTTTTTTTTTTTTTTGGGGTTGACTATATATGGGCTTTTTGTACCCCTTTTGGAAGGTAATAAATTCTACGTACATTTATTTATTTTTCAAATCTAAGTGCCTACAAATTATTCAATTAGTTTCCTTTTTTAAACTTGTTAAATTATGGTTCCTACTTCTAAGATATAAGAGACACATGCCAAGATCTCCTGCATGTGTGACATTCAACCATCCCATAACTGGAAAAGATCATCCTCATCATCATCTAAGCCTTGTTTGAACTAATTGGGATTTGTTAAACCAGTCTTCCTCTCTCATTCAACCCTATCAAGAGCTATAACTTTAGTTAGACTATATCATTGAGTAGTTTCCTACTACCTCCACTCATGTTCTTCTGGTTTTGTCCCTCTCTTTTAAGGCTTTCAAAGCCGCTCTAAATTGGCATAGTTCTTGGGTCTCTATTACACACGACCGATCCATCTAAGCCTATTTTACCTCATCTTATTACCTAATAGTATTCCTATTAAGCTCTCTTAAATACATTCATTTCTAATTCTATCCTTTACCCATCCAAAGCAATATCCTCATTTCCACTGCACTGATCCAATGGGCATGTTGTTCCTTGAATGCCTAGCACTCAGTGTCCCAAAGCATGCCGATCTTGTAGCTATCCCTGGAGAAGATCAGCTGGAGCAAAATATCATGTCAATCCACTCATCAAGATCTCATGCATTTATTTATCCACTCATCAAGTAGACCACAATATAATAAGAATTTGAGGGTGGCTACAAGCTAACTAGGCTTCTAGTTCCAACCCAACACAGGTAGTTCTTGGGCAAGCGGTTACCGATGGCAATGAGCCAAGCTGAGGTTGGCCTTGCCCAACCTTAGTTTCTTAAGACTAGGCCCTAGCCCAGCTCTGCCCTAATTGGGCTAAAACATATTTACAAGAGTTACATGATTGACGTTTTCCAATAAATCCAAATCTAAGACATTTTTTAATGCATCCCTCTATTCTTGGCATTTCCCATCATATAAATGGTTTAGATTATAGAAAATGCTTTTTAAATTACACATGCATGTTTGTTTAACGCTGACTCACTTGAAAGGTTAGGTAGGGCTTGAGAGAGACATACATCTCTCCTCTACTCCGACCTCTCCCCCCATCACATGTTTCACACATGGAAATGGCATACATCCCGTCGCCTTACTTCGAGGTTTGATGTGTTGACTCCCCACGTTTCTTCATCTGGAATAGATCTGACAGTCTTTCGAATTTAAAAAATTAATATCTATTTTCACGTAGGTTCTTACCTTTCTTCATCTAGAACAGATATGAGAGAGACTTTCCAATTTAAAAAATTAGCATTTGTTTTTACGTAGACTCACCTTTCTTCATCCAAAATAGATCTGAAAGAGACTTTCAAATTTGAAAAATAAGTATAAACAAAACACGTATTTATTAGGTACGTTTTAACAGTAGAATTTAAGTTTTCTTCTTCTTTAGAAACTTGAGAATATTTGAATTCAGATCCTTAAAAAGTTGTTAAATCCTTTTTTTTTTTTTGAGAGAGAAAACAGAGACTTTCATTAAAGCAAAAAGAGAAACGGGGAAGAAACCAACCTGCTGAGATAGCAAATTAGTTTTCTCCATACAAAAGCAAATTCCAATCTTTTAAAGGAATTACATTGGATGCCCACTTAAAAAGTTGTTAGTCTTAAATCCAAGTTTTCAAAAATTTCATACTCGTCTGCATTTCAAAAAACCCAACAGATGAAGCAAAGGTTCGGCTTGGGTGAACCTGTTTATTTATGCAACATGCATGATATATGATAAAGACACCTAACGGATGCCACAAGAAGAAAGTGCAGATTCCAAACGAGTTTTTTGTTGCAGTAGGAAAACAGGACCTAGCATATTATTTGATTTTAACATCAAGCAATTGCAGCGTAGGAGTTAGGGATGAAGGGTTGGGAAAGAACAGGCCCTTGAAACCATAAATGCCCCAGGCTTGTGCCGGACTGATGGGTTCTCAGGCACACTCCATGCCCAGCCCGATTAATAAACAGGCTTAAATTTTAGGTCAGCATGGCCCTCAGGTCAAGACAGAATGCCCAACGGCAAACCCAACCCATTGACAGCCCTAAACCAGGCCCCTTGCAGTGTCCCAAATGCATAATGAAAAGAATCTGCAGAGGGTGATCAAACTCCATGGCCCACATTAGGCTGTGTTTGGGAATGACACAATGTTGGACAATGCACTTTATAACACATTTGCAAGGTTGTACTGAATTGTAACAGTTCTACAACAGGTTATCAGCTGCAAGTCTTATAGCGATGGTTAACCCTGAGGTATAAACAAGATCAAGGCCGTTCATCTGCTGGGCCCTAGGCATACAGGTAATCAATGCCGCTGCTTGGGTGGCTTCTAAGGATGACAATTCAGTGGTTAGAGACAAAAAGTCCCGACTATCAACATTAAATGGCAAAGGGTCCTCCGACAAGCGGCTAGGATCATCGGATTACTTTGATTTTATGTACACCCATCCAGTGTAAAAACCTAATAGGCGTCTGGATCTTGTATGGGTGTGCCATGTGGAACATCTCTACCAAAACCAATTCTTGATGATCCTTCCCCTTGCATATTCATAAATTCATTCCAGTTGCAGGCATCTAACCATCGACACTTACCAAACAGGTAGATGGACTATGTCAAGGATTCAGTCATAGCACCACAGCCCAGGCTTCCAATTCGAAAGGCAGAACTCTCCAAGAGACCCCAAATGTAGATGGCAAGCATCTGATGCGGATGGCACTGAAACAAATTCTCTCCTGTGACAGTTCCATTTACAATCTTGCTTTGGAGTTGATGTGCCTGAAGACGAAGATCAAACAAAAGAAGCTCAATGGAAAGGCACGAGTCAAAGCAAGGAGATAGCACTCTCAGTCTCAGCCATTTTCTGCAATCATGAGTCATTCAGAACTGTGCTTTTTGCTTCGTTGGTATTGTACCCAATCATACTTTGTTTTCGCTTCTGGCTTTCAGCTCTAGCTGTGTTTCCCAAAAATGTGCGTCTCTCCTTTGTGCGTCTCTCCTTTGGCCCATCCACATGTTCTTTTCTTGGTCTTCCCCTTTTTCGTCTTTCTGTCAGCCCATCCACATGTTCTTTGCTTGGTCTTTCCCTTAACTTGGATACCAAAGCTCCCCAGCCTGCCTCCACTGACCTCCTCCTAACCGGCGGATTCTTCGCATGATTTTTCCTTGATCTGGAGGCATTTTCTTCAGACCCATCAACTGATTTCTCATACTTGTGTATTTTCAAAGCCAATGCTTCCAGCGGAATCGCAATATCAAGGGGAAGAAGTACTTCTTGCAACTCCTGCCACTCGAGATCTTCAAAGTCGTCATCTTCATACACGACCCTGTACCAATTTGATTCTGCATCGAACTTTACCACCTTTCCAGAATAATACTGATCACCAAACATCTTTCGAACTCCCCTGCCTACCAACCATTCACTGAAGCCAGGATTAACTTCTGATTCTGAGTCGCTTGTGGAGTCTGAGGAAGTGGAAGCACCATCAATTGGGGCCATCTTTGGAACCCCATTAATAACAATAGCGGGCTCCCCAGGTACCTCCGAAATGCCCACGGATGAAGATTCCGATTCCTGTTCTATGCAAGTTTTTTCCATTGCAGTGCAATTCCCCAGCGGCAATCCTTTTCCAAAAAGCATGCAAAGAAAATGAATGATCTGTTTTGGCAAATGGGGTAAGACAGATCAACTGCCATGGTTTTGAAAGGCTTGGCAACAACCTACTAAGAAATGAGATTCTACAAAAATGTATGGTTTTTAACTTTCTTAGAAGGGTCTGTACAAGCATTACATATGGAATCATCTTTTGAATTGCATATGCTGTTCCCGTATACCCATTTACCAGGATACTAACATGGTATGTGGTATGGCATAATCCTAAATATCAAAACACATGTAATAGCTAAGGTGGCCCAGTGATGCAGGCCCACAACCTAGTAAGGCCCAACAAGTGCTGATTTTGGACTGTTTATTTCTAGATTTAAGGCCTAAATATTAAGATTTGCAATTATTATTTGTGAAAAATATGGGGGTTAATTTAAAGAAGTGATTGAAGATATAGGGCTAATACGAAGATGTGATTGAAGATTTGAAGGATTATTTCCTAGATTTGCTTTTATTATTATTAAGCTACCATCTTAGGTAGATTTCATTGATTGGAAATCAATTTATGATTTATTTGAAACCAATCTCTTAGTTAGGGAGATTCTCGTTGAAGATTCATTTAGGGCTCCATAAAGGGGTAGAAGAAAGGC
The DNA here is from genome assembly GCA_037074715.1 of Magnolia kwangsiensis. Classification (NCBI taxonomy): domain Eukaryota; kingdom Viridiplantae; phylum Streptophyta; class Magnoliopsida; order Magnoliales; family Magnoliaceae; genus Magnolia; species Magnolia kwangsiensis. The sequence continues at coordinate 109,757,951 of CM073581.1, forward strand.
ATTCCAAAAATTTTCAAGTGTGAGTTCTTCTTAAGTACTATAAGAAGAATTTTAATATCAATAAAGCATTTCTGCTTCTACTCAAATATTCATGTAAGTGTACTCTTGTCCATTTCTTTGTGATTTAGGTGTCGAGGCATCATTGACTTGATAATCGGGTTGCACCATTTTGGTATTAGAGCAGGTGATTGTTAGAAAGTTGCCCACTCTATATCATCTCCTGATGGCTTCGAAGGAGGTGACACAAAAAAAGTTTGTGAAAGTAATCTACACACAGATCAGCTCATGCACATGGTAGGCAATCTCACTAATCAAGTGGGAGAGCTCTGGCATGGAGGAAATCCAAAGACCGAAGTTACAACACTTGGACACGCAAAGGAAAGTTACCAACAATGGGAAGCCCTGGATTATGAAGACACCAATTATTGAATCCTTGGATTATTGGAACATGACAGAGAACCCAAAATTGCAGTAGAAATTCCGTAAAGGCTGTGCGGAGTCAACACCTAAGGTTGCATCACCAACTTCAACAAAAGAAAAATATTTATTGTAGAGGTAGTACAAGTCCAAAAGTTAAGATTGGCTTCCAACTTGAGGACAAGTCCTTTCAAAGCCATCAAGAATTGATACAGGCCCATGCCCCATGGCCTACCTAGGCCCACAACCTACCATAGGGCCCAACATATGCTGATTTTGGACTATTTATTATAGATTTGGGGTTAAATATCAAGTTTGCAATTTACTATTTGTAGGAAATATGGGGCTGATTTAAATGTGTTTGAAGACATGGAGATGTGATTGAAGATATGTGGCTAATTTGACGTGATTGAAGATTCTTCCTAGATATGCTTTTACCATCTTAGGTAGATTACATTGATTTGAAATCAATTATATTTCAAATCAATATCTTAGTTCAAGAGATTTTCATTGAAGCTTCATTAAGGGTTCTATAAGAGGAGGGGTGGTGTAGGACACATTTCCAAAATTTTCTAAGTTTGAGTATTTCTCAAGTACTGGAAGAAGAAGTTTGATATCAATAAATTATTTCTCCCTCACTATTCAAATAGTCTTGTAGGAACTCTTCTCCATTTGTTTATGATTTAGGTGTTGGGGTCTTATTGACTCGATAACAAGGTCGAACCACCTAGTCCCTAGTTACCTTGCCAGCCCAATAGATTGGGCATTAACCCTTCAACCATCAAAAGTCTTGAATCTCATACAAATCAAAACAATCACAAATTGTGAATCATAAACCTTAAATCCAGCGCCTTATGAGTCAGTTGGAACTAGAAATTAGTGCATATAGAAACAGAATCCACCAGCAAGGGTCGTTTCTCACGTTTGGGTGCTGAGAAATTGCTGGGAATGGATTCTTACGAGAATCTGTTGACATAAAAAGCCATTTTGTGATTACTTCATACAAACCAGGGGGAAAATTCCTAGACAAGTTATTCCCCTCCAACGGTCATATTTTTGGAATGTCATAAAGGCCAGCCGTACCCAAATTCATCACCTTTCTCACTCTTTCCCATCACCCAAAAACAGTCTCTGAGTACTCATAAAGTCCAATAAGAAAGAAAATTCAAGCACTCACTCTCACAGTACATGAGCTTAGGATGGATATTCTCAGCGTATGAGCTGAGATGTCCTCAGATTGTTTGTGACCCAAAACAACGAGTCCAAACCAACCAGAACCCTAAGACATGCAATGTCCTGACTTGTTCCAGATATCGGTGAACCAGGCAAGTACAGTCCAATAGTCCATACATTCCTATTTGGGCTCGAATATCACATTAAGCCCAATGACCAATTTGAAATCGGCATCTTATGAAACATATCATTCACCACTGATACCGCTATGTATCATCCCGTATTGGGCTGTTTTGGGCCAATACAACCATATTGTTCATGGGCAATAGGCACATATTGGGTGACATGTACCAGTTTCGGATGATACTCTACACCTTGCCAATGACAGCCCAGCACACGATTCATACAATTCGCTGTCAAGTACAAATGAGAAATAATTGGGCTGAATGCAAATAGGCACAGGCTCAAGATGACACAGAAGGGACATAAAATAGATGCAGGATATCTATACTCACCAACCAAGAAGAAAGGTCAAGATGACATGGCAGGGACATAAAATAGATGCAGGATAGCTATACTCACCAACTAAGAAGAAAGGCCCACATGGGAAAGAACGAGATTTGGGCCAAAAAAGGAAAACACCAAATTCATACCTTCAGTAAAAGAGATCTCATGTTGAAAGAGCAGTGCTACAAGTATCGGCAAGTACACTTTTGGATCTATCAACATATCTGCTGCAGCATGAGGATATCGGAAGTAGCAGGAAGCATGCAACACAAATAGGGGAGCCACAGAAGTATTCATCAACTGATTGTCAGATCATTGAATCAAAACTCAGTAGAAGCATGATCAGTTTGAGATTCAGGAACGTGGACTATCAGAACATTATGAGGTGAGGAGATTTTGATGCCAAATAGATCACAACTGAATGCAATATCAGATCATAATCCATGTCTGGATGATACATAAAGGTTGGAATTCACAGCAGTAACCAATCTATCACTGGACCCAAATGTAAATCAAAACTGTTTGATATTCAGATCGCTTCAGAAAACAGAGCTAGAACATTTCTGAACAGGACAAAAAATCTACCAAAGCAATGATCAAAAGTGAGATCAGGTTGCATCATTCCTCTTCTAACGACAATATAATCCTATATGATTGAAAATTGGTTATCCACATGTGATCAGAGGGCAAATCAATACAATCCCATCTAGCCATATAACAATCGGTGGAGGAACATAAATCCTAACTTTCGATGCGTCTCTGATACCACATGTAACTGCTGATTTGGCCTTGATCCCATATGAAGGAACATAAATCCTAACTTTCGATACGTCTTTGATACCACATGTAAATGCTGATTCGGCCTCGATGCCATGGATCTCATGCATCAAATACACAAGGAATTGGATTTGGAAGACTATACCCGTATTTGCCATTGATGATTATGTTGCTCGCTTGCTCACACCCAAATGCACACCTGTATGGGATGCGCTGATGTGCAAAATGTGTGAAGAAGTTCTGACCAAGACTTGTATGTATAGAAACTAGAAAGTCTACCCACCAGTGACTTCTATTTGAAACTGTCTCCACAACTCATTCTGAGAGAGAGAATCCATATGTGTCTTTTCCCTATTTGAGGGTATGATACAATAAAGCCCTGATTATGTTGCTCGCTTGCTCACACCCAAATGCACACCTGTATGGGATGCGCTGATGTGCAAAATGTGTGAAGAAGTTCTGACCAAGACTTGTATGCATAGAAACTAGAAAGTCTACCCACCAGTGACTTCTATTTGAAACTGTCTCCACAACTCATTCTGAGAGAGAGAATCCATATGTGTCTTTTCCCTATTTGAGGGTATGATACAATAAAGCCCTTATTATTGTGTACAACCACATTATTGTGGGCCCCACAGATAATCCAAACTGTCCAAATCACCTGTCCAGACATAAGCGCTGCATTGCCCACCTTTAAGGGCTAATGCTAACAGGTTCTTCCTTGTAAGGTAAAGAAGTGCCACCCCCACTATAGGTCATTTCTTCTGTACTGAATTTGGATTGTCACAATTCAGTTCGATTGAGCATCCAAACACACCATGACTTGCCTATAAACTGGTGTGCTTTCTAGCCATATTACGGGCCATTTGCAAATCTATAAAGCGACATCAATCAACATTTGCAAGAAACAGCAGACATGTGAGTGTAAGTAGCGATAATATAATTTTTTTATTTTTTATTTTTGAAAAAAAAAAAAAAGGAGGAGAAGAAGGAGAGAGAGAGAGAGAGAGAGAGCAAAAAGTAGCAATAGTATTCAAATTAAGCATGTTTCTATTTCATGCATATACGACCAAGTAGATCGGTAGATGCAACCAATGTTACCTAAATCTCCAAACCCGTAGGTCTTCCAATCTAGAACAGGAAAAGATGATGATTGTGCAATCTGCATTATGGATCATTTGTAATCTGGATCAATACTTTTCTGATTCGGTGTTTTAAACAGCACTTTGTGCATTGCCTAGCATTCAGCCGTCTATACTGTTGAGGGTCAAATATTGCATATTAGACCCCAGTTATTACATGAAATTACGAACGTGATACTGTTTAACGGCCTATTTTTAATCGTGTTGTGCTGCAAGGTGAATCTAGGAGCCTGGACTAAAAAAGGGGATGCTAAAAGCATGGATTTAACACTCTAAAATCACCAAGGCAAGGGACCGAGATCGAAAAAGTTACATGCCAGAAATCTGAGAAAATCACGCCACTCACGTTAAAAGGGCCTAAAAGTCATCCAAAATACAAGATTGCAGGGTTCCCACCATCCGTTCGGCTCGAAACTTTATATCTGGCCTGAGGACCATAAATTAACTGTACACGTTGAATTTCAGCCATTGGATCCTTGTGGAAGTGGCCCAACTGACAAATCATCCCCTAAAATTCTGATTTGGGGCCCACTTGATCTCTGGATATGCTTCAATTTTGGACTCGACCACTTAAATAGGATGTGAAAGCTAATGGACAGTGTGGTTTTATCAAAAACATCAAGGTGGGACCCACTTTGCGTGAGTGAGAGTGCACACTGGCTGTGCACTTGCAATGCACCGAACTGGTAATGTCAGTCAACAGACCTTTGACTGAAAAATTCAAAAGGAATTCAAATTCGCGAACGCTCAAACAGAGCTTGCAGACGGTTTGTCGTGGGCCACCATGATCAATTGGCTGGATGATCAGGACCGTCCATCAGACTTTAAAGGGCCCTAGCATAGGTGACAGAATCCCAGAAAGCAGCGGAGAACGAATTCCAATCGCCCAAATGGAAGATAGATGGTGCAATGAAAAATTCTGTGGGCCACACCGAACCTGAGTTGCAACACGTCCTCCACGACCGGTTTTTTGAGCCTCATTCAATGGATAGACTGGATTTCTTAAAGAATCCTGATCATGGGCCCCACAAATCACCAGCGCAGCCTCGTGCGCGAGCCTTCTTTTGCACACGGATCTGACGATCCAGGTGGGCCACCACGGCTGGCCAATGGGGAGATCCAACCCGTTCATCTTCTTGGCAATCCAAAACATCCTAAAGATGAGTCAACCCCGCACTTGCATGATCACGGCTGCAGGTGAAAACAAAACAGCAAGTTTGCTGTTTTTCTTGGTTTCGCACTGGCTGTGTAAGAGATACGCACTGGCTGCGTAAGCAAGGTCGGTTCGCTAGCCGACCAATCCTCATGTTGCCTATAAAAGAAATAGCCAAGAGCTTGGAGATTATAAAATCATCCAAGGAGCTAGACGTGGAGCAAGAAGAGAGAGAGAGAGACGAGGGCAGAGACGGGTTCTAATTTCCATTTTTCTTCTTCAGTTTTTTTCTTTTATGAATTTTTTCATAGAGTATAGCCTCATCATGTCTGGTAAACCTCTTAGCTAAGGCTAAGAGGTGAAGCTTGTAGTGAGATAGGAGACTTTCCTTTATGCCTTTGATTTAAAGTTGTTTTATGAACTGATTTTGATTCTAATTTGATTATAAGAAATGCCTTTAAGTTTTAATGGTTTGGTGTGACTTAAATTACAATGGATCTGCGATATCTTCTGGTATTTTCTATACATACGTAAAGGTTATGATCGTAGGAACCCTGTTGCTCACCATCGTCTCATGGGCATGGTTGGATGATAGAACCTTTCCTTATGTTCATAACTCTCTCAGATTGGTTGTGGATTGGTTAAATTTTGTTGTTTACTTTGTCTCCTGGGCATGGTCTTGTGATGGAATCAGTCTAATTCTCATGCCTCTCATCTCTTGAAAACTGGATCAAAGGAAGTTCATATTGTATCTTCCATCTAGATGAAGATAGGACTTTGAGTCTAGATGTGTTCTTGAATAAGGCATAGATCTCCATGATCTCTACAGGTGGATCCTCTGAAAACCCTAGTTTCCTACCTTTGAATTCTAAGAGTTTTAGTTTACTATTTCACCATTATTTATTCATATTCACCTAATTTAGATTACATTTTATTCTAGTTCTAATTCGAGTTACTTTCAGATTATGTACAAGGTTCAGTCCCTGTGGATTCGACCTTGGTCTTACCAAGATTATTACTACATCACAACCCTATACTTGGGGTGTGAACAAGTTTTTGGCGCTGTTGCCGGGGATTGATGGTTAAGTTTTTCTGAGATTAACTAGATTTGGGATTAGTTTAAGATTAGGATTTTTCTAATTTTAAGTTAGAATTTTTCTGTTTTATTTCTAGAAACTAACTTGTATTCCTGTTTTGTAGGATCCTAACATAAACTTCTAAATTTGGTTATCCCTTTCTAATTTCTCTACTTCTTTTATTTTTAGAATTAGGGTTCTAGTTTTTGAAATTTTTCCTTTTTAGAAACTAACATTACTTTCTAATTTCAGGATTAGGTTTTCTTTTAGAAATTTCTTACTCTCTACCTTAGGTTTAGAACTTTCCTAATTTGTTTTTAGAAACTTTCGATTTCTGACCATCTTTAGAATTCTTTCTTCTTTTTTTAGAAAATAGTTTACTTACTATTTTTAGAAAGTAACTTGTTTTGTTTTGTTTCGCAAGTTCTTAACTTAGGGACTCCAATTTGGTAACTTCTTTCCAACCCTCCTCTTTCTTTCTAGATTTTTATTTCCTTTCTTTCTTTTAGGTTTAGGTTTAGAATATGAATTGAGGACTACGAGTGTTTCATGCCCAAGTGGGCTCGTGACAACACTCGACTCTCTTGACTGAAGGAGGATTGGTTAAGGGGTTAACTATCCATTGTAGGACTAGACACCGCTCAAAATCCCCTGAGTTAATTGAAGTGATGACTGAAAACCAACCTCTTCTACCCCAACCTAAGGCTGAGGAAGTCCATGATGAGAATGAGGTACATCAAGCACCCCCGCCTCGTACTTTACGATACTATTTACAACCGGCGGGGGTGAGCACGCCCTCATATGATTTTTTCTGAAAATACGGGACATATGGATATTAAGCCAAGGGTAATCCAACTCCTTCCTAAATTTCATGGGCTTGAATTAGAAAATCCATATTTACATATGAAAGAATTTGATAAGATCATAGCCGCTTTATATTTTCCAAACGTGTCTGAGGACATAGTCAAGCTGAAACTCTTTCCCTTTTCTTTGAAAGAGAAAGCTAAGACGTGGTTGCATTCACTATGTCCTAGATCTATTGGCACATGGAATGTTATTAAAAAGGGAGTTCATAAAGAAATTCTTTCCACATCATAAAACGAACACTCTTAGAAAATCAATCATGAACTTTGCCCAAAAGGAGGACGAAATATTCTTCCAATGTTGGGAAAGGTTAAAGGATCTTGTCAGTTCATGCCCACAACACGGTTTTAAAACGTGGCGCATTACACACTATTTCAATGATGGACTGACATCTTCCATACGCCAATTGGTTGAGACAATGTGTAATAGGGAATTCATGAATAAAAATGTCGATGATGTGTGAGACTACTTAGATAGACCTACTGAAAAAGGACAATCATGGGACACATACCCAAAATCAAGTACGACTTCTAGGCCCACTCAATCAAAGGAAAGGAGTGGAGTATACCTTCTAAAAGAGGATGATGATATCAATGCTAAAGTGAATAATCTCATAAGGAAATTCGAGGCTATGAAATCAAAGAAGGATAAGGGTAAGGAAGTTGTTTGCGGTATTTGTGGTTGTAACAGTCACACAACTGAAAAGTGTCCAACTATATTTGCCTTTCAAGAGGTATTGACTAAGCAATCCAATGCCGTAAATAATTATCAAAGACTTTTCAATGGACCTACCTCTAATACATATAATCCTAGTTGGAGAAATCATCCAAACTTCAATTGGAGGAATGGACAAATGACTACTCTTCAAGGTTTCTTCAATCAAAATCCAAATCAAGAGAAACCTCAAGAGGATCCGGTTCAAAAATATATTCGACAACAAGAGCTACTTAATCAGAATTTGGCACAAATGTTTCATAATATCCATACAGTATTAGAAATGCTTGCATCATCTATTCAAAGGATAGAGTCACAATTAACAAGTGGAGGAAAGGGGATGCTTCCTGCTCAACCTCTCCCCAATCCCAAACCGCAATATGAAATAAGTGACCCTATCTCTTCAAATCAGATGGAACAAGCCAAATCCATCACCACTCTTAGAAGTGGGAAGATCATTGACAAAACCATTCCGGTTAGGGTTGAAAAGCCTAAGGACCCGGAAGTGGACAAAGATGATGGATCTAGCCATGCTCCACAGGAATTAGAACTATAACCTCGAGGGAAGTCGGTTGCTCTATTTCCCCAATGGTTGGTTGCACCAAAACCTTGCTCTAACTCTCAGGATATTCTAGAGGTGTTGAAACAAGTGAAAGTCAACATTTTTCAACTTGATACCGTGAAACAAATACCTTCATATGCCAATTTCCTGAAAGATTTATGTATGACCAAAAGATGACAGAATATTCAAAACAAAATCTTCTTGACTGAGAAAATGAGTGCCATCATAAAGTAAGATGTGCCGCAGAAATTCAAGTACCCTGGTAGCCCAACCATATCATGTGTAATTGGTAACTATCAAATTGAGCAAGCACTTCTGGACTTAGGAGCGAGCGTCAATCTGATCCCCTACTCGGTATACAAACAATTGGGTTTGGGTAAATTAAAACTCACCCTAACCACACTACAACTTGCTGATCAATCTATTCGTGTACCGAGAGGGATAATCGAGGATGTGTTAGTCCAGGTCGACAAATTTTATTACCCTGTAGATTTTATCATCCTGCATACCGAACCCATCGGTAACATGAGTACTTAGATTCTCGTCATTCTTGGTCGCTCATTCCTTACCACCTCAAACGCAATTATCAATTGCAGGAATGGTGTCATGAGTATGTCTTTTAAGAATATGACATTAGAAATGAATATCTTTTTCAACACAGGCAGACGGTTAGAGGATGATGACGATTTCCACGACATTAACATGATTGACACTTTCGTGGAAGATAGGACACCTTTAACTTCATCCTCTGACCCTCTAGAGACGTGTCTCTCCCACACCCATGATTTTGATGATGACATGATTAGGGAGACGTGTGTCATTTTTTATGTTGCGCCGATACTTGAAGTTAACCGGTGGAGGCCACAATTTGAAGAGTTGCCCCAAACTGATGAAGTGCCTCTACCGTCTAACCTCAAGCCACCGACGCTTGACCTAAAACTTTTGCCCTCTGATTTGAAATATGTATATTTAGGTCAAGATGAGATATACCCGGTGGTGATTTCTACCCACCTAGAGAAAGAACAAAAGAGTATGCTCATATCTACTCTCATTGAGCATAAGGGAGCCCTTGGATGGACGATTGCAGACCTCAAGGGAATTGACCCCTCGATTTGTACTCACCGCATTTATCTTGAGGATAATGCTAAGACCTCTCGGCAATCACAATGTAGATTAAATTCAAACATAGAAGAAGTGGTTAAGGCCGAAGTTCTTAAACTATTGGATGTGGGTATCATATACCCTCTGTCTAATAGTTAATGGGTGAGTCCAACTCAGGTAGTTCCTAAGAAGTCTGGCATCACCATCATAGCCAATGTCAATAATGAACTCGAGCCAGCAAGAGTTACTACTGGTTGGAGAATGTGCATTGACTACAGGAAGTTGAATACCGTCACTAGGAATGACCACTTTCCTTTGCCCTTCATTGATCAGATCTTGGAAAGATTAGCTGGTCATTCGTATTACCATTTCCTTGACGGGTATTCGGGTTACAATCAGATAGAGATACCCCCTGAAGATCAAGAAAAGACTACATTTACATGTCCCCACGACACCTTTGCTTACCGAAGGATGCCATTCGGACTATGTAATGCCCTTGCCACCTTTCAACGATGTATGATGAGTATCTTTTCTGACATGGTGGGGCAATGTCTAGAGGTCTTCATGGACGATTTCTCTGTGTTCGGTCCATCTTTCAGCGAGTGCTTAAAAAGTCTTAAATGTGTGCTGAAAAGATGTGAAGAAAAGAACTTGATACTTAATTGGGAGAAGTGTCATGTCATGGTTCATAAGGGAATTGTCCTTGGACATATTATCTCGTCCAAAGGAATTGAGGTGGATAAAGCAAAAATCGATCTTATCTCTAACCTATCTCCACCCAAGAACACACGGGACGTGCAATCCTTCTTAGGACACGCCGGGTTTTATGGAAGATTCATAAAGGACTTTAGTTTCATCTCTCGTCCTATATGTAATCTACTTCAAAAGGATGCACCATACAAGTGGACTGAGCCTTGTCAGGAAGCTTTCACTAAGCTTAAAGGCATATTAACCAGTGCACCCATCATACAACCACCCGACTGGAGCATCCCTCTTGAACTTATGTGCGACGCGTCTGATTATGCTCTTGGGGCGGTTTTAGGCCAAAGAAATGATAAGAAACGCTACGTTTTTTATTATGCGAGTAAGACTCTAAATCCTACCCAAGTGAACTACTTGACTACGGAAAAAGAACTCTTGGCCGTAGTGTTCGCTTTGGATAAATTTAGGCTCTACTTGATTGGATCCAAAATCATTATTTACACAGACCATGCAGTGCTCAAGTATCTTCTATCTAAGAATGATGCTAAGCCTTGCCTGATAAGATGGATCCTCTTACTCCAGGAATTTGACCTAGAAATAAAAGATAAAAAGGGAGTAGAGAACGTAATGGTTGACCATCTTTCTCACCTTGATCTCTCTGATTCCCTTTAGACAACACATATCACTGACATGTTCCCTGATGAACAAGTATTCAGAGTCTCATTCACCTTGGTTCGCTAATATTGTTAATTAACTTGCCACAGGTTTCATACCAACACATTGGATCGCGTGAGATAAAAAGAAAATTTTCACCGAGGTGCATAACTTTTTCTGAGACGATCCATATTTGCTTAAATATTGCTCAGACCAAATCTTGAGGAGATGTGTGCTAGACGATGAGCATTAGAGTGACATCTTCTTCTGTCACTCACAAGCCTGTGGTGCTCACTTTTCTGCTAAAAAGACCATGGGCAAGATTTTGCAGCGTGGCTTTTACTGGCCCACTATGTTCAGGGACATTCATGAGTTTTGCAAAGCTTGTGAGCGTTGTCAGAAGTTAGAAGCATTGTCCCGTCGAAATATGATGCCTTTGAACCTCATTTTTATTATAAAGGCATTTGATTGTTGGGGCATTGATTTCATGCGACCATTCCCCCAATCTTTTGGAAATCTATATATTTTGCTCACCGTAGACTATGTCACTAAATGGGTCGAAGCGATTTCGTGTCGTGACCATTGCACGGTCATTAAATTCTTAAAAGCAAACATCCTTTCCCAATTCGGAGCGCCTCATGCTATCATTAGTAATGGGGGCTCACGTTTTTGCAATAGACCATTTGAGAGCTTAATGAAGAAATATGGTATCTCTTATAAGGTGAGCACCCCATACACCCACAGACAAGTGGGCAAGCTAAAATTTTCAATGAGATCAAACACATTTTGAAGAAAACGGTTAACCTTGACCGTAAGGATTGATTAATCCGATTGACCGATGCCTTTTGGGCTTACAGTACTACTTTTAAAACCCCTATTGGAATGTCTCCATTTAGATTTGTCTATAGGAAGGCTTGTCACTTGCCTGTAGAGTTGGAACATAGAGCCTATTGGGTAATTAAAAATCTAAATTTCAATCTAGATAACGCTGGCTCGCTACGCAAACTTCAATTGAATGAACTCGAAGAAATCCGGAATGACGCGTACAAGAACTTGAGAATTTACAAGGACAGGATGAAGGTGTTTCATGACCAATATATTATACGAAAATTATTCACACCTGGTCAGAAAGTCCTTTTGTACAATTCTCGATTACATCTCTTTCCGGGTAAGCTTCGATTTCGTTGGACCGGCCCTTTTACTGTTATCAATGTTTATCCTCATGGGGCTGTCGAGATTCGAAATCCAGACAATGGCAATGAGTTTAAAGTAAATGGACATCAACTAAAGCCATCTGTTAAGAAATTTGATGGTGGGAAACCTGTGATGCAATGAGTTTACTGTTATTTTTCGCATACTTTGCTCGGGACTAGTAAAATACTGGTTAGGAGTTGTGTTGAGGGTCAAATATTGCATATTAGACCCCAATTATTACCTGAAATTACGAATATGATACCATTTAACGGCCTATTTTTAACTGTGTTGTGCTGCAAGATGAATCTAGGAACCTGGACTGAAAAAGGGTGCTAAAAGCATGGATTTGACACTCTAAAATCATCAAGGCAAGGGACAGACCCCAAGGGACCGAGATCGAAGAATTTACACGCCAGAAATCCAAGAAAATCATGCCACTCGCGTTAAACGGGCCTGAAAGTCATCCAGAATGCAAGATCACAGGTTTCCCACCATCCACTCGGCTCGAAACTTTATATCTAACCCGAGGACGATAAATTAACCGTACACGTTGAATTTCAGCCATTGGATCCTTGTGGAAGTGGCCCAACTGATAGATCAGCCCCTAAAATTCTGATTTGAAGCCCACCTAATCTCTGGATATGCTTCAATTTTGGACTCAACCACTTAAATAGGATACGAAAGCTGATGGATGGTGTGGTTTTAACAAAAACATCAAGGTGGGACCCACTTTGTGTGAGTGAGAGTGCACACTAGCTGTGCACTTGCAATGCACCGAACTGATAAAGTCAGTCAACAGACCTTTGACCGAAAAATTCAAAAGGAATTCAAATTCTCTCTTCTTCTCGTCTGCGAACGCTCAAACAGAGCTTGCGGACGGTTTGTTGTGGGCCACCATGATCAATTGGCCGGATGATCAGGACCGTCCATCAGACTTTAAAGGGCCCTATGATCACGGCCTACGTTACAAAATCCCAGAAGGCAGTAGAGAATGATTTCCAATCGCCCAAATGGAAGATAGATGGTGTAATGAAAAATTTTGTGGGCCAACACCAAACCTGAGTTGCAACATGTCCTCCACGACCGGCTTTTTGAGCCTCATTCAATGGGCAGATTGGATTTCTCAAAGAATCCTAATCATGGGCCCCACAAATCACATGCACAGCCTCGTGCACGAGCCCTATTTTGCACACAGATCTGACGATCTAGGTGGGCCACCACGGTTGGCCGATGGGGAGATCCAATCCGTTCATCTTATCGGCAATCCAAAACATCCTAAGGATGATTCAACCCTGCACTTGGATGATCACGGCTGCAGGTGAAAAAAAAAACAGCAAGTTTGTTGTTTTTCTTGGTTCCGCACGCAGCTGCGTAAGAGATACGCACTGGCTGCATAAGCAAGGTCGGTTCGCCAGCCTACCTAGCCTCATGCTGCCTATAAAAGAAATAGCCAAGAGCTTGGAGATTATAAAATCATCCAAGGAGCTGGACATGGAGCAAGAAGAGAGAGAGATAGAGAGAGAGAGAGAGAGAGAGAGAAGGGCGGAGACAGGTTCTAATTTCCATTCTTCTTCTTTAATTCTTTTCTTTTATGAATTTTTTCAAAGATTATAGCCTCATCATGTCTGGCTAAACCTCTTAGCTAGGGCTAAGAGGTGAAGCTTGTAGTGAGATAGGAGACTTTCCTTTATGCCTTTGATTTAAAGTTGTTTTATGAATTGATTTTGATTCTAATTTGATTATAAGGAATGCCTTTAGGTTTTAATGGTTTGTTGTGACTTAAATTATAATAGATCTGCAATATCTTCTGGTATTTTCTGTAGATACGTAGAGGTTATGATCGTGGGAACCCTGATGTTCACCATCATCTTATAGGCATGGTTGGATGATGGAAACTTTCCTTAGGTTCATAACTCTCTCAGATTGGTTGTGGATTAATTAAATTCTGTTGTTTACTTTGTCTCCTGGGCATGGTCTTGTGATGGAATCAGTCTAATTCTCATGCCTCCCATCTCTTGAAAATTGGATCAAAGGAAGTTCATATTGTATCTTCCATCTAGATGAAAATAGGACTCTAAGTCTAGATGTGTTCTTGAATAAGGCATAGATCTCCCTGATCTCCACGGGTGGATCCTCTGAAAACCCTAGTTTCCTACCTTTGAATTCTATGAGTTTTAGTTTACTATTTCACCATTATTCCCTCATATTCATCTGATTTAGATTACATCTTATCCTAGTTCTAGTTCGAGTTACTTTCAGATTACATACAAGGTTCAGTCCCCGTGGATTCGACCTCGGTCTTATCGAGATTATTACTACATCACAACCTTATACTTGGAGTGTGAACACATACCTTGTAGCATAAGCTACACAATACTTCTATTTTTTAATTAAAAAATAGAAAAAAATGATAAATATTAAAAGTCAATATTTTCAGTCCCCGTGGATTCGACCTCGGTCTTACCGAGATTATTACTACATCACAACCTTATACTTGGGGTGTGAACACATACCGTGTAGCATAAGCTACACAATACTTCTATTTTTTAATTAAAAAATAGAAAAAAATGATAAATATTAAAAGTCAATAGTTTTTTAAAAAATAATTAAAGTGCTTAAATAATGCTTCATTTTCCAAGAAAATGAAAGCCAATCCACAATGGACAGTCATTTAAGTATTTAACCATAGTTTACTGAAAAAAAAAACTAACAAATCATAAAAGATGACAAATAACCTATTAACATTTAAGTGTTTGACCATAGATAAAAATGAACAGCCACATAATAGAAAACAAGCTCATAGAATCAATGGACATTCACAACTAGAAAATAAGACCACCACCACCACCATCACACACTACACTACACAGGATAACAACTAAAACATCACCACTACAGAGTGGTGGCCAACATGATGAACTGGACAGTTTGGAGTCCATGCCATACACACACCACAGAGGGCCCCACTCACGTGGGCCACGGCATAGAAAACAATGCACAACCACCCAAACACCTCCACTGAACGATAGTGGCCCTTGGATGGGTCGCATGCAAGCCATACACACATCACAGCAGGCCCTACACATAACAATGTCATCAAACAATCCTATCCTACCACATTACATAGCAACCGGCCTCCTCAAAAGAAAAAAAAAAATGGAAAAAATCCCCCCCCCCCCCCAAAAAAAAAAAAAACACAGACCTTAAGGGTTAAGAACATACCTCTTTCAAGCTCGAGAAGAGATTCAATCAATCGAAAAACTGATTTTTTTTGAGCTTCCTAGCCGTACGTGTATGTGAAAAGGGGGAAATTTGAAATTTTCCTTCGTTAGGGCTCTAATGCTCTTGAAAATACAGAAAATTGACCTTCTTACAGGCTCGATTCATCGGCCAAAATCTCGTCTTCAACGGCTTTGTGGATCATGAGAATCGAAAAGTTGGATTTGGGTGAGCTTGCGTGGATCATCAGGGCTTTCGAGAGAAGACCTCTCTCCCGAAACCCTTTCGGACTTTCTCTAAAAATTGTGAGTTCGACACCATTTACGATACAGGCGGAGGCCCATTTATAAACAGTTAAGATTGTCTAGAATGGGCAAATGAATATATGAAGATAGGACTCCCCATTTGGATGGTCCGGATAGCTCTACATCATTGCCGCGTGTGAGAAGGATGAGCCACCACTATTTTACGTGAAGTGTTTGACTAACAGCATTAAAAGTGCTTCCATTTAATAATAATAATAATAACAACAATAATAGTAATAATAATAAAAATAATAAAACGTACAGTACGTACGCTATTAGTTACATGATACGGGATAAACGCATTTGTCATGGACGCTGTGGGGCCCAACATGGTGTATTTGTTTTATATCCACGCCGTCCATCCGTTTTTCCCCCTTCAAATGAGGGCACGAACCCAAAAACGAAAAGATCCGAAATTAAAGTAGACCACAACACAGGAAACAGTGGGGATAATAACACTCACCGTTGAAACCTTTCTAGAGCCCACCATAATGTTTATTTGTCATCCACCCTGTTGATAACGTCGCTCAAACCTGGATGAAGGGAAAACACAAATATCATATGAGCCTGATCCAAAACTAAATTTCAAACGGTGGACATTCAATCACTACGGTTTCCTATGGTTTGGTCCACTTGAGCTTCGCATCTGTTTTATTTTTGGATTCATACCCTTATATGAGGGGAAAACGGATGGACGGCGTAGATAGGCCCCACAGAGCCCAAGACATGGACACCGCACTGCTGGAAGTGGTGGCTGGGCGCCCATTTTTCATACGCTTCATGGCAGGGACATAGCAACGGTGTTTAGAATAACGCTCAGGTCATTTTAGCCCGATATACCGTATTTCTGCCCCCACAGGACTCCTCTTTTGTTTTTTTGTTAGCTCGTTAGTACACCCACTGTCAGATCACGCTTCACTGTTACCCACCCCTACTAAGTAATCAATGCTAAGGTATCTTTCACTCAGTCTAACACCTGAGCTATGGATCTGGGTGTCCCCACATGACTTTATATGTACATGCATTTTGCCAACCTGTCGATCTTGAACGTAGAGCATTGATTTCGTTCCTCTAAAATGCATATTTCCTTGTGCATTTCTTTCTTCTTCTTCTTGTTCTTCTTCTTTTATTTATTTATTTATTTAAGTTTGGCCATAGTCAGCATATTAACCGTAACAATGGTATCCATTGCGCATCATGAGATCTTGACGGCTACAATGGCCATTCATGGGAAAAAAAAAACTTACCCAGGGATGCGGATTTTCTGCCGAAGCCTTTTTCCTGGGAAGTTCATGTACAAGGATTTTACATGGGGGCGATGTTTGTAAGAAATCCACATTGTCCATCCGTTTTGAGAGATCATTTTAGGACGTTAGATAAAAAATGAGGTGTATCCAACATTCAATCAGGCCACACGAGAGAAAACAATGAGCATTTAGTGAGCACCTTGAAGCATTCTTATGAACAAAAAAGTTTTGTATTAAGTTATGTTATTCGTGTTTTCACTTCATCCGACCTTATAAAGGGTTTGGATAGCATATAAACATCAAGGGGGAGTCAGGAGGGTTTCACCGTAGGAATTTCTTTTCTCAATTTTCCCTCTGGTGTGACCTACTTAGTTTTGTATTTACCTCATTTTTAGTTGCACATTCTGAACTGAGCTCACAAAATGGATGGCCGGAATGGATTTCTCACATACATTTCAGTGGGCCCTACCTAGCATCCTTGCACAGGAACCTTTCTCCTAACGCTTTAGCAGGAAATCCGCCTCCCTTCGGTAGCTAATGGTCATTTAACATATTGTATTTGGTATTGTTATAAATTGTAATTCAAATCACAATTATTATGAAATCCACATGAATTAAAATCCTTGGCTATGTTTGGGTGGCCAATGGAGTGAAAACCATGTTATTTTTTTAGCAGGCCTTAAATGGGTTCTAAGAATTCTCACATTGAGTCACTGTAATGTTTACGTGAAATCTATCTTGACCACGAGGCATGTCACCTTATGTTAGGCCAAAAGCTAAAATTCAACTGCATTTGTGATTTTGGTGGACCACGCAATGAAATAGTGTATAAGGCCGGGTTCACCATTGAAACCGTTCCTGTCATATAGCCAAACTGAATTACTTTTGGGATTAAATTTTTGTCCCCAAACAAAATTTTATCTTGGCATCTAATGATTAGAGTGGATTTCATATAATTATCAAGGTTGATTGTGTAAGCTGATTGCCGTCAACCACGTACAAAGCTAAAAAATTCTCACACCTGACCTACCAAGTTGTTTATGCGAAATCCACCCTAACTACAAAGTGCGTCACACTATATTAGGCCTAGGACAATTTAAGCTCATCTGTGATTCAGGGGGACCACACGATTGAAAACATTATATAGGGAAATACTCACCCTTCAAACTATTTTACCCTCGTGTGTCCCACCTAGATAACAAGTGGGCCTAATGTTTGGCCCCAATGCTTTAACTTGGTGTGGATTTCGTATAACCATTACAGGGAGCCCAAAAAAATCAAGAGCAGGCATCCCTCAATGGGATGATTTTCAAGCTATGGGCCTAACATGGCCTAACATGGGGTGACGAACCTGGTGGTCGGGGTGAATTTCACATAAATATTGTGGTGGACCTACAAAAGCCCACCTGTGCCATTGCTTTTAACAGTCGAATTTCTAACCGTTGGCGGAATCCATGGTCATCTTTGTTGAATTTACGCCTTAATGCAGTGATTTTTAAATGGTTAAATTGGTGGCAAATGGCACTGCTGTTCATGTTGCAACTTCTTATTCTTCTTTTATTTTTATTTTTATTTTTTTACTATCCCCACCTATTACCATCGAATCCACACCGCCAGCTGCCAAACAACCCCTTAAGAAATACCATGGTTGTAACGGCCGCCATGGCCATATTATAATGGTAACGATGATGGCCATAACAGCTCCCGTTGCCATTATTGAATACCTTGTGCAGAACTGACCTGAGTGGTGAACATTCAGTTCAATCGATATAACCAAGTAGTAATAACATTCCCTGGTATTTGCATTTCTTTCAAGTCAGTTTGGAGCCTAGTCAATGTAGTTCTGAATATCAATTACAATTTTTAATTTTTTTTCCTCTCATTTTTCTACTCGTATTCATTGCAATCAAGGAAGAAGCTTAGAAACTCATTTTAGACAAGAAAGCTTAGCTCGGGGATCAAAACACAAGTTAGTAAAAACCATAAGAGAAGCTTAGAAACTCACTTTTTTTTCTAAGCATAGAAACTCACTTCAGAGGGAAAAAAAACACATAAGAGAAGCTTAGAAACTCACTTTAGACACGACAGGCTAATTTTAAGGATCGAAACACAAGTTTTGAGTAAGATCAAAGGAATGAGAGTGGAGTGAACCATTTTTGGGAAAAATACAAAGGGGTGAACTATCACTTATGTTTTTGGTTTTCTTTTTGTTGTGTTACAGTGTAACGAGCCCTAATCAACAAATCATGCGTGATTTGTATTCAATTAGGGCCTATTTGATTGAATTTTAGCAGGTCAAGCCCATAAACAGCATTCTTACATATGTAAAAAAATAAAATAATAATAATAAATAAAAATAAAAATAAGAAGAGTCTTATACAACATTGAATAAATGTTAGAAACACAAAAGTAACAGATTTTGGTGTTTTACAATTTTTATTTTATTTTTTTCCAATAAGATTTCGAAACTTTTGGGCTAAAAGAAAAAGAAAGACTGATACAGGTCCACATTGTCTTTTATGGTCCAGTGCATATTGTCCCTCATTTTCAGTACTAAATAAGGCAATCTCAATTTGGTTATTTCGATTTTGTTTAACTAAGAACTAATTCCGGTGATCCAGTGAAGTGGTGCATCCAAACACACAGCCCGGAAGTCTTCGCTAATTGCAGATCCATGTTTCCTAACTTTCCACACTTACATATAGCCACAACAAATTCCATAAAACAACAAGCATTTTATTACCGTAATTCAAAGCCTTTCACATTATAACGAAAATAGAAAGATAAAATATTAGAAAATTACCGACGCTACCTCCTCAACTGTACACTGCAGAAATCCCAGCATCGAAAGATGGCACGAAACATGTCTCTGGTAAACTGTTGAAAGCTCTGAAGAGTCTCAGAAGGTAAGATCATTTCAAGGCTCTAAAGGTTAGAAGAGCACCATATATCATCCTAGCAGTAAGACTGTATTCTAGCATCAACGGAGCTACTGAACCCTGCCCAGATCAATTTGATCTCTTCCTGGCAGTCTGTCCATCCTGATAGTAAGGGGATTCCTCGATGCTTCAGACCTCTTGAAATCAATCTCCAGCTCCCTCTGCTTCACTTGCAATGCCATCCGCTCGTTCTCCAATTTCATCCTTTCGTTCTCCAGCCGCAGCCTCTCCAGCTCCCTATCTTTCTTGCTGCAGAATCTCAGCCACCTAAACCGACTCTTCTCTAGTTCGAATGCCTGGGCCTGGAAGCTAACCCTCTGTTCTTGGAGCTGCAGGGTTCGGTTTCTAATCCACTCCGGATGCTCCCACGGTGAATTTGCGGTGTCTTGAAGCATGCCTACCATCTCCGCTCCAAAATTATCCAGAGTGCCCGAATGCAACCAAATATCTTCTTCATTCATCTTCTTCCTCTTCCTGAAATCGGTGATTCTCTCAATGTCTTCGTCCCCATTTGCATCAACCTCATTCTCCACATCATCGTCACTGTCCTCGTTATCCTCATCATCCTCCCCCTCGAATCTGTTGCCGTCCTTTGAGCACCTCGCACCAGGAGGACAGTACCCTCGCAAATCAATCTCGTTATAACCAGGTATCTTCTGCCCGTTGTGGTAAGCGCACATCTCCTTGTAAAACAGGTGCTTCGAGCTCAGGATCTTCCTGACATCGTCCTTCATCTTGGGCGAGAGGTGTGTCATTGAGTCTAGGAGAATCGGGTTCTCCACAACCTGGCAAGTGGTCCCACGGCCCAGAATATCATTCAGCCGTTTGTACCTCTTATTCAGATCATTGAACTTATCCTCGCACTGCTGCGGCGAAACGTAACAACCCCTTTCCATCATGATCTTCGATACCATCTTCCACTTCCCCTTCTTCTGCGATGCACCGGATTTCCTCTTCAGCCCCTCAGTGGCGTTATCAGGTGGACCATCCTCCCCGACACATGAAACCACTGCCACCAATAGCCGTACCATGTCATCCGTCCATTTCATCCGTTGCCATGGAGACACCAATTTCCCCTTCGCCCCATTGAAATGGGCGTCATTCCCGTCGTCTGTGAAGCTCGGCTCGTCATCATCGCTTGTATTATTATTACTGTTGCTATTGTTGTCAGCCGCAGCATTCATCGTGGCAGTGATAGTAGCAGAACTAATGCCCTTCCCTTTACTGTAATTCACGGGAATGCCCTTCCGAGCAGCCATCGACTGATCGCTACTGAACCCAGCCATCATGCCCATCGCCTGCATCTGATGGTGATTATGATGGGGCAGCGTCAGTGGCGGCCCATGGGCAAAATGGTGGTGTGGTGGGTGCCGATGGATCGACGGTTCAAGGTCTAGCAACCTAGCCGGCGGGCCCGACAAAAGCCCACCTCCCATAACCGAATTTTCCATTTTTTCCAACCACCAGACGGCGAGATCGCATCAATCAATTCCTTTCGTTAACCCTAAAAAAACACCAAAAAAAAAAAAAAAAACCCTAAATTTTTCAATAACCCTAACATAGCCAGTTTAACTAAACGAAAACCCTACCATGATTTAACATCAGAGAGCGAAATCCGACCGTCGGTTGCCGATTTCTCCAGAATCGACAGGGTTTCCAAAATCCTAGAAAAACCACACCATGCATGTAATCGCCTGAAAAGAAGAGAAAAAAGAAAAGATCTTTCCACTCACTTAGATATTCCAGAGAGGGGAAAACAAAGGAAATCGAAATCGAAATCGATGAAAATGCAAATATCTGAAATCGAAGAAGCGTTTGGCGTGGATGAAACTGCAAAGTGATGGAATTGGGAAAGGGTAAAAAGTGACAAAAAGAAATTAAAAGGGAGAGAAGCTGACCTGGAAGGAGAGTCGACGGAGGAAATGGCGAAAGGAGAGGGAGTTATGTGGTAATAAATAGAAAGGTAGGGATAGAAAGGGATAAGAAAAAGGATTCGTTTGGGAGTTATACAAAGGCATGGCTTACACTCGCCATACGACGTCTGTTTCTGTCGCCTCTGTCTCTCTCTCTCTCTCTCTCTCTCTTTCCTTCACCTAATATGGAAAAAAACGGCATTTTTCGGGTCGAGTTTACTTTTCAAACAGAAAAATTCCCAAAATACCCTGTCCCCGACTGTGGTCGACTGACGCGCGTGCTTGCCTGAGTTGCGCTAATTGATCGCAGCGTGTGATAAATATCAATCAGATCCACGCCGTTCATCAGGTGTCCCAATATATTTTCACTTTTCGATATTAAAAATAATTTTAATATAACCCTTAGGTGGTTCTTACCACCGGGAGATTTGTAAAAATCATACCTAAGATATCTATAAATTCATGTGATATGCTCACCTGTGTATTTACCTGGCTATATTTTTGGTTAACCCATCGAACCCTGGTCCAGCCGTTAGATGAGTGAATTGCATAGAATAAAAACACCCCCTTGGACCCCACACACAATTGAATGACTTTAATGGTGGGACTTAGTATCATAAATGTTTTTTACCTGGGTATTTAATTCAGTTAGATTTTTGGATGACGTGGATCTCATTTGCATGAAATCGTTCATCCATGTTAGCGAAAATCACGCCCCATTATACCTACGAACGTTACGCGAGCGTTTTCTGTGCCTCAGCTGAGAGGGAGAATGCAATCGCTTTACACATGAAAACCATGCGAGGCGCATGTTCAAATATCGAAGCCAATCATCACAAGATTCCAATACAATGTATGATGCGAAAATTTTGAAGTATATGTGATGATCATGGATTTTTATTTATACCGCACAAATAAATGATTAATAAAAGTGGATGATATGATTAGATTATCTATTACTGTGTGGTCCACCTTATGATAATTTTTAACTGATTTTAGATGATAAAAATATCCTAAATATTCCGATGGATCTTTCATGTGTGTGGCTCATCTACGAGTGAGGCTAATTCACTTGCACTTCAGTGAATAAGATTAACATTTTTATAAAAGAAAACGCATTTACAAGCGGGATTTGATAGGCCACACGTGACCATGGTATCCTGGATGCACAGTGTAAATCTTTATATACATGTAGAATTTTCTTCAAATTTGAACCATCTAAGTGGAAAAAGATACTGTAAACTTTGTTTTCTTGGTATAGAGTATGCTCTGATTGATTATAAGAAAATATATATTAAAATTCAATGGTATATTGAAAGATGAAATGAATGAATGGTCAATGTCAACGATAAATATTGAAGATCAGATGCCATTTTTATCTAACCAGTTTTATTTTTAAATGATCAACATACATTGAATTTTATTTGGACCGTTTAGATTTGAGGTAAATGCCGCATGTAATTTTGAAAGGGTCGTATATATCTTGGATACCGTGTAATCTAGTGGCCCACATGAATTTATTGGTTTTAAGTGTTCAGATTTTTTATTTTTTTTATTATTTTTTTTACACATGCACACACACCCCCACACACTCGTGGGCTTTCACCGGATACTCGAATCCTTGACCGTTAAAACTCCTGAGAGTATACCACCCGAGCAAGAGCTAGGATCCATGAGACCGTGCTAGCGGAGCAACGGACCACACAAGCACATATCCTTGGTGCTTGTTAGGTGAGGTTCACCGCGCAGAATGCCGGGCCCAGCGAGTATCAATCTGCTGACGTAGAGATTCACACGTGTGTGTTTGAAATAGACAGTAGTCTATATTTTCCTTAACTACCCAATTTTCCATACACGTGTCCCTATCCTATCAGCTGAACGGATAGATTTTTGTGTTCACAAGGGAACCACAGGATGAATGGTCCGGATCTTGCAAAAGTGTGACACGTTAGTCCCCTCCACTCTTGTCACGTTGCCAAAGCATTTATGACAGGAAAAGCTTTGCTAGGCTCACACGTGTTCCTCTTCCCGGCGAGACTTCGGAAGAAGACGGACGGAATTCCCTGCGATAGGCTTTAGCAGAAAGTTCCTGCGCTGGTAACTTAGGCGGGTGGCCCGAGGTAGTTTTTGTGAGAAATCAATTCTATATATATGTTTTGTGAGCTCGTTATAGGACATTGACATAAATAGTCGTATCCAATACTCAGGTGTTGCCAAAAACGTGCGTGTTAAACATCAATTGTTGAAATATTTGTGTTGTCACTTAAGCTTTGAATCAGGATAATACTTTCCATTTCAATAGAAATGACGTTATAAATGGTATAGATGACATATAAACATCACTGTCGATGTCAAGAACGGTATAAATGGCATATAAACATCACTATCAACACTAGGAATGTTTCAACGGCAAGAATTTTCCTACACATATTTTCCTTTCATGCGGCCCACTTGAGTCTCAGATCCTTCTAAATTTTGATCTCAAATCCTAAAATGAGGTTAAAAAATGGATGAATGGGATGGTTTTCTCACAAACATCACAGTAGGCCCTACCTAAGTTTTCAGCCAGGAACTTCCTGCCAAAGGCCTTCACATAATCAAAGGAAATTCAGTGCGAAAAATAAGCAGATTGCGGAAAGGAAGTGGATTAGGTGCCCAAGAGGAAGCGTACCTTGAGGAGTGTGTTCAACATCCACACCGGCCATCCATTTTACTAGATTATTTTAGGCCATACGAGCACAAAGACGAAGCAGCAGATACAAATCTCAAGGGGACCATACGATAAAAACAGTGGCCCACTGTTAAAAACTTCCCATTGCCCACCGCAATACTTCTATTTTTTATTCAACCGTTGATAAGGTCACATAAACCTAAATAAAGGGAAAAACAAGTATCAGCTTAATCCAAAACTTTCATGGCCTATAATAAAATTTTAATGATCAATCACCATAATTTTGAATTTACTTCATTTTTGGGCTCATGGCCAAAATAATATTTAAAAAATGGATAGTCGGCATGGATGTAAAATACATACATTAATAAAACAAATATCAACTTGATCCAAAACTTTTGTACCCCCGACAAGTTTTTAATGGTGGATGTTAAATCAGCATTGTTTCCTGTGGTGTGGTCCACTCAAAGACTTACCCATGTATATACTCGTGTCAATGGTATACACAAGGGCTTAAACACATACTCACATGTGTCGGTGGTGATACAACCCTACACAAGAAAGTTTAGATTACAAACTCTACCCTTGATCTTACATAAGGAAGGATTGTACGGACTTGTATAATTCGATAACTCACTTGTCAGATTCAACTTATTTTGTAGTATCTTCTTGGGTTGCTTGTTTATTGCTCTCTCGTGCTTCAATCAGATCCCATTGTGCTCCCCAATCGTTGATGCCGATACTCTGTAAAAGCTTCAGATCAAATATCAAACGTCTTGCACACGATGCTTCCTTTAGGTGACTAAGGTATTGAGAGGTTAGATGAATCTCTTACAACTAATGAAAGGTTATAATCAAAGAAAATTCACTTAGATGGGTATTCTATAGGGTTTATACAATAATTTGACTATTGACTTAAGTATAATATCTAGAACATGGTGGAGACTAAGTCCATTTTCTTCATTGAAGTTAGAATCCTCTTTAAAGTAGTGAATCATAAGGAAGATAACTTAGATCTCATGGATTTAAAGGCTTAGAATGTGGGATATGAGTGAGAAATCTCTTAATCTTCTATTGCACCAAAAACTCATTATTTTGCCCAAAAACTAAATGTATTTTTTATAATAAACTGATTTGTAATAACTATAAAACGGCTAGATAACAGCTCTGTTAATAGGATCGAAAGGACATTGGATGAGATTGAACCCTCTGTCAATCACATCGAGAAAATTTAAAATTATCTCTGTTGGTTGTTAAACACATTCTTCGATGGAATCGAGAACCACTTGAAAACTGTTATTTTGGGCATACAATTTCACAACAGCTTAATATATCTTCAAACCTTACTAATCATGTTCTAATTAGGCTCTTAAAGCTTAAGGATGATCGAACAAAGTTTACCTATTAACTCATAATCATATAGAGGTTCAAGAGTTGTTTGGGTTAAGGTTTATAGCCACCAAGACACCTTATTTATCCGCTCTCCACTCCTTGATGCTTCACATCCTCTTGTATCTTTGGTCTTCAGCTTCTAAAGTTTTGACTGATTACATGACACACGAACTCACGTAATTGACAAACACTATACCAAATCAGTACACTAACATGAATCGAGCGCGGATTGAAAACTACCCCACCAGGACGTACCTAGAGACGAATGATTATGTCAAGGGTTGTGTGGGGCCGACTGCAATGTCTATGTTTTATCCATGACATCCATTTACTTTTATAAATCATTTTAGGGCATGAGCTGAAAAAGGAGGCAAATTGAAGACTTAATTAGACCACATCATAGAAAGTAGTGGAGAATAAAAGGCAATTGTTGAAAACTTCTTGCAAGCCATAGAGGTTCTAGATCTAGCTGATATTTATGTTTTTCATTTCGTACAAGTGTATGTGATCTCATGAAGAGGATATGAAAAGGTTGAATGTAAAATAAGCAGCATGGTGGCCTTAGGAAGTTCTTGATGATAGGAGTTCAATCCACATTACTTCCTTGGTATAGTTCACTTGGCTCTTCTATCTTACTCCTTTTTGAGCTCATGTTTTAAAATGAACTTTCAAAATAAGTTGAAGGATGGATAAAACATACACAAGTCTCATGAAGCTCATGACATGGCCGTCCATCTTTAGCAACGCTCTGGTGCAGGTGGCACCCAATTTGTGCCCCTTGGAATAGCAACGTGGGTAAAATTATCTGTAAAAAAATATTGTACGAGACAGTGTGTGCGGCTTTTTGGCTAACGGCAGAAACTTTAGGCAGATTTTATGAAATAATTTAAAAGAAACTTTATTTTAATTCAATTAAAATATAAGCGCCAGTATGGCGTTGTCTCTAAAAGATAAGGTACGTTGAGCTACGCAATGCTCCTTTTTTAATCTATGGGGAATCTAAACCGTGCATCTGGTGAGCCTCATGATGTTCAATATACATCTCAAGAATATCATTGATCCATGACTCTTGCTAAACACACCACAGAAGCATTGCATTACTAAGCCCATAACCTATATATTCAAGTGGTGTGGCCAATTTAAGTTTTGGAATGGCTCTGATTTTGGTTTCTCCATTCATCCAAGTGAGGCTCATCTAATAACTGGTGTATTATTTGTTGGACTCCATGTTCCATCAGAAAGTCTCCACCTTATGCTTTGCATTGGGGTCATATACCTATAATAAGGAGGTGCCTTGAATAAATAGGTTGGATAGAATTTGTACATCATGTAGAAACTCACATGATCATTCATCAATACTAAATAAATATATATGGGTTTTGCTAACATATTGCCCCTTATGGGGACAAAATGTTCGAAAAGCTTTTAAATTACATATAGGATTGCATGTTGTTGTTTTAACCGTTCGTTCAATACAACTAAGAGTAAGCCAGGTGCAAAATTTATGCTCATCAAATTATTTTTAAACATCCAATCCACAAATGAAAAATAAACGATCAAGATTGAATGATTCAATAGATCCCACTTTGTATTAACATTAATAGTACTATAGTTTGATGATTCTAACCATGTGTTCTATGGCCATAGATAAGGGACGATTGTGACAAATCGGGCTGATTTAAATGGTTAGAAACATCCAATAGTATTATTGAATGAACTCATGATTAATGATCGGGCGTCCAACATGCCATTCAAAACGGTTAAAAACGATAACAAAACCAAATATATGTTATTCTAATGCTATTTTGTTTGAAAAATAGTTAGGTTTCAGAGCATAACTTCCAACTTCTATAATATAGATAAATGGTGGACACATATATTGATTTAAATACAAGTATAAGACATAATCACCTACATGTGCCATACAATTATTTGTACTACGAGG
The DNA here is from genome assembly GCA_037074715.1 of Magnolia kwangsiensis. Lineage (NCBI taxonomy): Eukaryota > Viridiplantae > Streptophyta > Magnoliopsida > Magnoliales > Magnoliaceae > Magnolia > Magnolia kwangsiensis. The sequence continues at coordinate 109,785,618 of CM073581.1, forward strand.
CATTTTAAGCTACAGAAAAGAAAAGTGGAAGATAAAAAAAGTTACATTTTTGCATCTCATGGTTAAAAACACCTTGTGTCCAGGTGCCGATAGTTAATCATTTTTCTTTTAAAATTACCAGTTCTAATTGCATTTTAAATTTGTAGCAACAACTCTTAAATATGTAAGGTGTACCGAGTTTTGCTAATTGATTGCAGTGTGTGACAAATATGAATCAGATCAACACCATTCAGTAAGTGCACCTCTATATTTTTATGGCAAATCTTAAGAAATAATTTTGATATAATACTTAGGTGACTCATACCATTGGGAGACGTGTAAAAATCACGTTTAAAACCTATAAATTCATGTGATGTGACTTACATGGGCCTTTATATGTTCGTATTTTTTATTAATTCATCCATTCTGGCATAGCGAGTCAGATGAGTGGATTTGATGGAATAAAAACACCATAATGGACCCCACACACAATTTGCATGAATTTAATGGTGGGACTTAGCATCACAACTGTTTCCAATGGTGTAGTCCACCTGGGTGTTTAATTAGGCTTGAATTTTGTGATTTATTTAAAAACAGGGTGGTCATCTAATGGACGGTGTGGATCTCCTCCACATGAAGCCGTTCATCCACGTCAGTGAAAATCACCCCCCTTCTGCCCACGAACGAAAGTCACGTGAGCGTTTTCTTTGCGAGAGCTGAGAGTTGAAAAGAGAGAATGAATACTGGTTGTAGTTGCACTTGCTCCACAGGTGGAGGTTAGGTGAGGCGCATGTGTGAATATGTAGCTGGTCATCACGAGATCTAACATACAACATGATATGAAAATTTTCAAGCATGTGCGATGATCATTGGCTTCTACCTGCACAAAAAAAATAAAAAATGATTAATAGAAACGGATGATACAATCAGACTATCCATAGCTTTGTGGTCCACAAGATCATTCTTGCCTAATTTTAGATGCATGGAATCTAAGTGATGATGATATTCTGAATATCCTGTTGGATCATTCGTGCGTGTGGCTCATGCCCACGTGAGACCAGTTCACTTACACTCAAGTGAGTGAGATTAGCATATCTAGAAAAGAAAACGCATTTGCAAGCGGGATTTGATGGAGTGCATTCGACTGTGCCGTGGGCCGAATATTGTACATCACATTCGTATGTGTTGGGTTTACAACCCGGCTTCTTGCTTTCGTATGGCTGCAGCCACCGAAAAGAAAAAAATAAGAATTTTTAAGAAGAAGAGAAATTGTTGCTTTTAGATTTGAATTTTTTAATTAAAAATCATATTACACTGCTGTCTATTTTTAGGCTTTCTTATTATGTAAAATTACTAAACTATCCCTATCTATATTTATCCTAGGGGTAGCTAAAGAAGGAAAAATAATCCAGAAAAATTAGAAAGAAATCTATACATGGTTTGCTCATAAGATAATCCACAAATCTAAAAAGAAATTTAATCTAAAAAATAAAAAAATCTAATCTAATAGCTTGCTCATAAGACATGCACACGGTTTTGGATTTGCAGAAATTCATCACCGATTCCAACACTCCCCTTCAAACAAAAATCAGCTTCATTCCGATCATCGTTCTTAGTCGTTTGAATGCATCTGTCGGCAATGCCTTCGTGAAAATATCTGCTACCTGTTCTGTGGTATTACAATACTCTAATTTCATCGTTTTCTGCTTCAGATGATCTCTTAGAAAATGGTATCGGGTATCAATGTGTTTGCTTCTTCCATGCTGCACCGAATTCCTCCTGCGAATGCTTCAGCTCTTTTAGTAGGTTTCTCAACCAAATTTTCTCACAGACGGTGGACGATGCTGCCATGTACTCTGCTTCACATGTGGATAGGGCGACCACACTCTGCTTCTTCGAATTCCATGTGAAAGCAGTCGTTCCGAGATAGAATACATAGCTAGTAGTGCTCTTTCTCTCATCTTGGTCACCTCCTCAATCACTATCTGAGTATCCATACAGCATTGCTTCATCATCGTATGAATAAAAGAGACCGAATTCAATGGTCCCTTTGATATACCTCAATACTCGTTTTGCAGCTAGCCAGTGTGACTCTTTTGGGGCTTCTATATAACGGCTTAGAAGCCCAACACTGTATATTATATCTGGCCTAGTGATTGTGAGGTACCTTAAGCTTCCGATTAGGCTCTTGAATAGGGTTAAGTCGACGTTTCTTCCTTCTCCATCTTTTGTAAGCTTCAGGCCTGTTGTAACAAGTGTATTTACAGCTTTACAATTGTCCATCTTGAACTTTTCAAGTAATTCCTTAGCATACTTTTTCTGTGATATATAGATACCACCATATTATTGCTTCACTTCAATGCTTAGAAAAAAAGACATCAGACCACCGTCTGTCATCTCGAACTCCTTAAACATGGCCTTCTTGAATTCTTCAAACATCACCTAGCTATTCCCAATGAACAACAGATCATCAACATATAAGCAAGCGATAAGCATATCACCAAAGGCATTCTTCTTTGTGTAGACGGCATGCTCATATGGACATTCGACGAAACCGTTCTCTTGAAGATAACCTTCGATTCGGGCATTCCAAGCACGAGGAGCTTGCTTCAACCCATACAGGGCTTTCTTCAGCCAATACACCTTTTGTTCCTCCCCTTGTATGACAAAACCTTTAGGCTTTCAACGTATACTTCTTTCTCGAGTACCCCATTTAGGAATACAGATTTCACATCCAGTTGGTAAAACGTCCAACTGTGATGAGCTGCAAGGGAGATAATCATTCTTACAGTGTCAAGGTGAGTAACTGGGGTGAAAATTTCTTCATAGTCTACCCCATATTTCTGTTTGTAACCTTTTGTTACGAGCCTTTCTTTATATCGTTCGATCTTACCATCGGCATTCCGCTTGATTTTGTACACTCATTTGAGACCAATGGTCTTTTGAATTTTGGGGAGTGAGGTCAATTTTCATGCTCAATTCTTCTCGATGGCATGAATCTCTTCTTCCATAGTCTTTCTCCAACATTCTTCATTCACAGCCTCCTCGAATGTGAGAGGCTCATGGTCCACATACAGGTAGAGTAAGTTCACTTATTCAGTTTGTACATAGATGTCGTTGAGACTTCTCATTTTAATAAGAGCCAAGGGTGAAGGAGAATCGGATGAAGATGTGCTGAATGAATTCTGATTTGATGAAGTACTTCCAGGAGATATGGAGCGTACTCCTGGACTTCTGTGATCCGAAAGGAGTGATGTGGGTGTCTGATCTTGCTTCTCATGTCTCTTTTCTTCGCATTCTTCAACCTCGACATGCTTTTCTTTTGTTGAATTTCCCCCGTTCCATTTTCATGCTTCTTCTTCACAGAATACAACATCTCTACTCACCACCAGCTTATTGGTTAGTGGGTTGTAGAGCTTGTATGCCTTTGACTCTTCACTGTAGTCGATGAAGATGCACTTCTCGCTACGATCATCAAGCTTTTTCCTTCTCGCTTCTAGAACTTGAGCGTAAGCGACACACCCAAAAATATTAAGGTGCGTCATGCTCGGCTTGTATCCACTCCATGCTTCTTGTGGCATCTGAAATCTGACACTATTGGTTGGACACCTATTGAGCAGATAGGCAGTACATGTAATTGCCTCTGCCCAAAAATTCTTTGACAGACTTTTCTCCTTCAGCATGGTCCTCGTCATGTCGAGGATGGTGCGGTTCTTCCATTCTGCAATTTCATTTTATTGTGGCGTGTACGCTACAGTGTGCTGTTGCTTAATGCCATTATCCCTGCAATATTCTCGAAAAACATTTGATGTGTACTCCCCACCTCTGTCAGATCGGATGGTTTTGATTTTAAGACCACTTTCTTTTTCAACAAAAGCCTTAAAATTTTTAAAAATAGTAAAAGCAGCAGACTTCTCTTTGATTACATACACCCACAATTTTCTACTGAAATCGTCAATGAAAGTAATAAAGTATTTATTACCTCCAAGAGAGATTGGCTCTAATGGTCCACAAATGTCAGTGTGAACCAACTGCAATGGTCCTCTTGCTCTTCGGGATACTCCACTTGAAAAAGAGTTCCTTTGTTGTTTTCCAAGTGTGCACGCCTCACACACATGTTCTGGAGTTTCAATAGCAGGCAAGCCATGCACCCTGCTTGATGAGGATAGAAGTTTCAGGCCACTAAAGTTTAGATGGCTAAAGCGAAGATGCCACATCTAGGAATCATTCTTTATTTTTCCATAAAAACACTTCTCAAGAATTGTGTTTATATGGAGAGGAAACATACGATTCTTCACCATCTGGACTTTTACAATCAAACGTCCATGCTTATCTCTTATGGAAAGAGAAGAGTTCTCCATGTGTATGACATATCCTTTTTCGAGAAGTTGTCCGAGACTCAGCATGTTACTTTTAATGTTAGGCACATAGTACACATTGGAGATATAGTTTAGAACATCATTCTTCTGAAATATTTTGATTTTACCTTTACCTTTCACTGGCGTTTTTGATGAGTCTCCAAACGTTACATCACCATGAACTCCTTTTGTGAGTTCCACAAAAAGTTTCTTGTCGCCGCACATATGATTACTTGCACCCGTGTCGAGATACCATACATCTGTTGATCTATAACAACCTGGATTTTCATTATTTTAGATTTTCAAAAATCCTTAAATTTTTTTTATAAATTAACTTATAATATCACTTAAATGACCATTAGCATTTAATGTTCATCTATACAAGGGTAGTACCAATAAAGAACCACATAAGTCTGATTAATTAACCGTACGAAACCACTGAATTCGCCCGATCACTTGAACATCAGGTGTAGCCCCGTGATTTACTCACATAAGACCCAAATCTAATCGACCCATCGCTAACTAATCAAGACAAGCATAACTAAATTAAAAATTTAACTGAAGCCGATTCAGATAAAGCCTGGATCTTAACTAATAAACCAAATCAACCCATGTAACATCCCGTCCAACCAACACGGTGTCCTGGAGCGTCAACGTATGATTCACTGAAGGACCATTAGTTTAAACCGCTTGTGGTGGGATACCACAAGTTAATTAACCTATGATTAGTCCATTAGAATAGATCAGTCAAGCCATGATAGGGCCTAGTGCAGGCCACCAAGTCAAATGACCATTTATACTTAGCAACAGCCCATATGGGCTATTCCGTAGCGTAGGAAGGTCGAAAAATTATAAAAACTTAGAGAACCTTAGATCTCACTGGGCTTGTGCTCCATCACGGACCACGGACTCATTGGGCACCCACAAGTAATTATTTGAGCCGTTCCAACGGCACTGGTCAACCCATCCAAGGCTAAAGTGAAAATCTGGCATTGAATAATGAAACTGAGGCTCCAAACTTTCTAGCCGTTGGATTTTTTTAAAATTTATGGTGAAGGTCTAATGTAGTGTCCTACACCCGTCTACAAAATCTGAAAACCGATCATGACACGACGACCGTTGATCACAAATCGGACCCATACGACCCAATCCCATATTCGATCGTTCTCAAATCTTGCAAGGCCCTTCATCGGGCCATGGACCACCTATCTTATAAATTTCATGGCTAGGGGACTACTAGAACCTCTCCAATCACCGGAATAGACCCTCATTGGGCCACTTAAAGATCGGGACCATGTGATCAAATTTCATATTCGTTTATCCGTTAAATTCTAAACTTTGCATGAACCCTTGTTGGGCCATGAGGTACCTACCCACCAAATTTGGTGGCCTAGGAGGTGGTAGGGCCGCCTCTAAGCCAATATGGAGTGCTAGAAGGCCATTGTGGGCATTTGAGGAAACTTAAGGCCAAAGGGCCCAAGTCTAGGAAATAAACCCTAGCTCACTCCCTCATATTTCCTCCATTGTTCTTCCCAATGACCAAGCTCTCCCTCATACCATCTTACTTTTTCCAAATCATCAAGTCCTCTTCCTCACATCCTCCTCCTTCTCCAACAACAAATCCCCCTCACCAACTCCCACCATCCACCAACAACCAACTTCTCTTATCTCATAACTCCCACTACCATAAAGAGAAAGTTTGGGAGTAAAAAGAGAAGAAAGAGTGTGTATGGAGAGATCTAAGGTGGAACCTAGATCGTGGTGGGGCCGAGGAGATCAAGCATTGCAACTCCCTACTCCTTTTTCTAAAGAAAATCCTACATTACCACCACAATAATCATTCTGTTGAGTATCTAGGTAAGATCCTTCACTTCTTTTGCTTGGTACTCATGCATTGAGAAAAGATTGGCTTGAATTTCTCACATGCAAGAACTTGCTTTGGGGATTCCGGCCGTCCGACTCGAAGCCCTCATTCTTAGGTCAATTTTTGAGTCTCCAACGACTCATAGGTGTGGACTATTGCTCTTAGGTGGCTTAGCACCAATGCTATTATGAGTTTAATGATTTTGATTGCTTGTATGTCATTTTTGGAGAACCTAGAGAATCCCTAAGAATTGCATGCTTATTGAAATTGTATAGAATGGTATATTTGATTCTCATGACGTTGTACTTGTTTCTCACATGATTTGGTGTTTGATTGATTTATGCTCATGCCTTGTTGATTTTCTCCATGAATTGCCACTTCATAGCATGTATGATTTCATTACTCTTATGTATGTAAATTCTTAAGATGGAGGAAGTGCTTAATTTTCTCACCCACACACACACACACACTCACATGCACTTGTTTCTTGATATGGTTAGCCTAGCTTGCTATGAGAATATGAATGATATGTTGATATGTGTGAGAACATGAGTTTGTTTATTCTAGCCATACATTGTTAGTCGGCATACTATGAATCTCTATTCGTACTCTTGGGTTGGCCAGAATCATGAGGAGAGCGAAGGTGGTCCCAATGGTAGGATCGCCTCGAGACTAAACCTATGGATTTAGGCGGGTGTGTTCAGGTGGCTGTAGTTCGACTACATGGGCCTCTTGAGCCCGATGTCACTCATCTCACGCTCTCCTGACTCTTACAGTTTAATCTACTATCTGACCAACCTTGAATGTTAACCCTGATTGCTCACATATGTATGGAACCTGAACCACCCTACAACCGTTGTAGCCCATCAATAACCCGCTTGAAACTGGTCCACAGCCTCGTGAGCCAGGCATGGTAGAATGGGATACTGTGTCCGAGTTGTCGACCTATGCTAGGGTGTCGCGCCTCCCTGTAGTGACCGCGAGTGATCCCTTTCTCTCGGCACTCCTCATATGCTTGAAGTCGAGGATGAGGAACCCGACGGGATCACGGACCTCGAGGTCTCGGCCTCACGTATTGGAGGGTCTTGGCTTCGCAACCCGTTTAGAGTATTGATACGTGGGGTGTATCAGATTTTCCAGCCTACTGGATGAATGGACTTAACTAATAACTCAGCTAACACGATCGTATTGCATCGTATTAGTTAAGGTGGTGACTTGAAAGTCGAGGTCACTCTGAGGGAGTGCTGACATACGCGATCGTTAGATGGAGTCTCTCGAGGGAGCATTATGGCGAGGGCATGCATCATATCATTCCGCATGCATGCATTTTAATAAGAGTTACTAGGTGTTGATGATTATCTGTTTTTCATTAAATTCATATTATAATTGATGCCTGTTATAACTTAAGATTAATAGCACCCACTGAGTTGATCACTTACTCCCACTCTGGGACGGTGTTTTAAAACACCAACTAGACTCTTTACTAGATGCAGGTGAGGTGGAGCTCGACGAGTCGAGCAAGGTGAGCAAGGATAGGGAAGAGGAGCTTTCTTGTTTCCAGACTTTCGACGGATCTTTTTAGTTGAGTTCGGGCCGCCACGGGGTATGGACCAGGGCCCTAATCGCCTTAGGTCATGTATGGGTGGGACTAGTTCCCTATTTAGATGATTTTGAATTCGTCGTTTGTATATTTTTAATTTAGTAGCAATTGATACTGCTTTATGATGTATTTATACTTCATGCCTTGTTAAATCTTTCATTGTTTATGAGATCATGCAAATGTAATAAAAATATGAAGCCCATTAGGGCACCCATGACACCTGGGAATTCAGGAGCCGAGTTCTTACACGGCCCTTGAAAACTCGGGGCATTACATGATCACTACCTTTCTCTTGTGCAAGGAGAAGTGCGGAGCTTTCTTATTCATGGTTTGATGCTTCGGCATAGTTGGATAGCTCGTCTTGAGTTACCGGCTTGCTCCAACAATCAGATGCATAGTGGTCAATCTTGTTGCAATTGTAGCATTGGACGTTCTTTGTACTTCCTCATCCACGTATAGATCTACTTCTACTATTTCCTTTTCCACGAAAATTGGTATTTTTCTGCTGGTTTTGGCTATGGCTTTATTGGTATCCGCGCCCTCTGCCTTTTATGCGATTGTTAGCAAAACGTCCACCACGTTGTGAACTTCCACGTCTACCATTGTTATCATTCAGAGTCAATCTTGACTCTAAAGCTTGTTCCATCGGCATGAAACTGGCATTCTTCTATATTCGTTGTTCATGAACTTGTAACGATCCCATCAACTCCTTAATAGAGAGTTTCTCAATATCTTTTGATTCTTCGATCGCCACAACCACATGCTCAAACTTGGTTGTGAGAGATTGAAGTATCTTTTCAATAACTTGGATATCTTCAATCTTTTCACCATTCCTTTTCAAATTATTGACAGTTATAAGCAAACGCGAAAAGTAATCAGTAATATTCTCACCTTCGTTCATGTAAGTTGCTTCGAACTCGGTTCTTAATGTTTGAAGGCGAACCTGCTTCACTCGATCTATACCTTTGAAGATGGTGTCAAGGGTATCTCATGCTTGCTTGCTTGATATTGCTTTAGCAATCTTTTTGAAGGTGGATTCATCTAACCCTTGATAGAAGAGAAACAAAGCTTTATTGTCTCTCTTTCTTTGATTTTTTTAAAGCGATCTTTTCTTCATTGGTGAGGGCAGCTTCTTCTTCCATAGTGGGTTCTTCATACCCATCGGTGATGATCTCCCATAGTTCTTGTAACCCGAATAATGCCTTCATTTGGATGCACCATTTTTCATATTTGTCTTTTGAGAACTTAGGAACCTGCGGCTGGATTGTGATGGCTATCTTTTCTATTTTTAAAACGGAATGACTGATTTTTTTTAAAAAGGGAGATAGATGAAAGAAAAAATCTGAATATTTTTTAAACAGATTTTTTTTTTTGCTAAAATCTGATTTTTTTTAAAATAATTTTTTTTTTCACTGCAATATATATATATATATATATATATATATATATATATATATATATATATATATATATATAACAGATTGTTGTTGCAATCTGATTGTTGAAAATAGATTTTTTTTCAATCTGATTTTTTAAAAGCAGTTTTTTTTTTCTTTTTTTCTTTTTTGCTGGAAACTATTTCGAAGAAAAATTGGACCTGTGGGTTATGGGCCCACCACAACTGACGTTTCAAACAAAATTGGCAGACCCAAAACAGAGAGTACGAGACCTCCTTCCCACGGCTGATGAGGCCCAAGGATCAGCGGCTCTGATACCACTTTGTTGGGTCTACAACCCAGCTTCTTGCTGTCGTGTGGCTGCAGCCATCGAAAAGAAAAAAATAGGAATTTTTAAGAAGAAGAGAAACTGCTGCTTTTATATTTGAATTTTTCAATTAAAAATCGTATTATACTGGTGCCTATTTCTAGGCTTTCTTATTATGTAAAATTACTAAACTATCCCTGTTTAGATTCATCCTAGGGGTAGCTAAAGAAAGAAAAATAATCCAAAAAAATCTAGAAAGAAATCTACACACGGTTTGCTCATAAGATAATCCAGAAATCTAGAAAGAAATCTAATCTTAGAAAAAAAAAAATCTAATCCAACAGCTTACTCATAAGATATGCACATGGTTTTGGATTTGCAGAAATCCATCACCGATCCCAACAGTATATATAAGTGAAATTTAACTCAAATCCCAATCATCCAATTGAAAAAAAAATAGTGGACTTTTTTCATACAGAAAATACTATACACTGACTATAACAAAATGTATATTAAATTTTAATGGTCAAATGTAAAATAAAATGAATGAACGATTCAATATCACCAATAGAAGTCAACCATAAGTGTTGTTGTTATATAATACATTTCATTTTATTTTTTCATAAGATCAGCATACAGTAGCTTCCACTATTTAGACGGTTTGGATTTGAGATAAATGACATGTGTATTTTAAGAAGCATTGTATGTATCTTAGCTACAACACACTCGTGTGCATTAAAACAAGCAGGGATGAGTGGTTATTTATTTATTTATTAAAACAGCCATAAGGTTTGACTATTGTAAGGTTTTAGCCCCAACGTCCTAATTCTTCTTTTTTTGGCAATGGATCAACTTTTGATATTTTTTGGGACCAAAATGCCCATGGCAAGAGCTGATGTTATTGGATTTTTCACAGGAGGACAACCACCCACCGATCATTAGAACCGTCCCTTGTGGAGTCACGACCAACGTCCGGCGACCATCCAATGTCCATTCTCTTCATTTGGTGACATTTCGGTGCTTTTTTATGACCAAAATGCTGCTAGCAAGAGCGAGTGTTATTTGGGTCCTTGCTCTTACCTGGGTGGTAGACTCTTTGGAGTTTCAACACCGGGTCAAGGGTTCGAGTACCCATGGTGGTGAAATCCCACTGTGTGTGTGGCGTGAGTGTGTAGGGGTGTGTGTGCGTGTAAAAAGAAAAAGAAAAAGAGCGAGTGTTATTGTTTTTCTTTTCAGAGGTGGACTACAACCCACCAACGGTTAGAATCGATGCTTATGGGGTTACAACTAACCTCTGTTAACCATCCGGTGACCATTCAACATCCAGTCTCTTCTTCCGATGACATTATGCAATTGTGTTCCAAAAAATATCCTTATCCACTCTCACTTTTTATTAACATAACACATTGGCTTGATAATTCTAACAATGTGATTTATGACTTAATAGATAACAGATGGTTGTAACAAATTTGTCTCATTTAAGGAGTTAGGAACATCCAATATTATTATTGAATGAACTCATGATCAATGATTGGGCATTCCACATGTCATTCAAAAGGTGTAGAGACAATAACATAATCAAATATATATTATTCTAATACTAATTTATTTGGAAATTAATTAAGTTTTAGAGCATGACTTCAAACTCATAAAATATAAATAAATGGCGGGCACATATATTGATTCAAATACATATATGAGACATGATCATATACATGCACCATACTACTACTACCTTTTTTTTAATAATTTAATTATATATTAACTTCGCCCCAACAAACATTAAATATGTGAGGTGTACATGCTCTTACTCGCAATAGGGCTATTAAATTCATGGTCTAACAACAAAAATGATAGCATGATCATTATTTATAAGAAATAATTTATCAAAGATAGCTATTCATTTCCTTAAATTTGTAATCATTTCTACCATATATTTATTTATTAATAGGATTATATTTTTTGAATATGCACATTTTCAATATTTAGGGACAAATATTAATAGAAGTTGGTAAGGATTATTTGTCGTAACCAAGGTTTTAAAGGTTATAAAAACTTCTACCTTTTATTTAACTATAATTAATTTTGTGAGACTAATGAAAATTTGAGACGGTTAGTGAGAACAAGGCTAAAAATCTGTTCCATTAAGTGCTTATAGGTGTTTGAATTGACAAACTACTGTACAAACCCTTGATATCCCTAATTCTCCTTCATCTTTTCATATGTTTCGAAGTTGTCTGGATTCCATTAAAGCATTAGTTTGGAGGCTACTTGAACTTTTTTGATGTAAAATGATTTTCAAGTGACGTGAAATTAGTTTTATTTTTAAGAACTTTCAAATGACCCAAAGATTATAAAGTTCTAAGACTGAAACCATATAAGTATGACATGATTCAAGGGTTTCTTCATATTTTTTAATGTTCTATTTAAATTGAAAATTGTTTAGAAATGATAGTTAATATAATAATAGGAATTCTTTGCTTTTAACAAATGCATATGATTATGGAGTTATTTTTATAAAAATTCGATGATTGAATATTGATTTTTTAAAACATAGAGGGTTTTCTTAAGTTCTGACAAAATTAAAGTACTCACTAAGGTGCTAAAGAATTATGATTTGATCCAATTGAGATGCTTATATTCTATCTCCTACAATAGTTAATTTTTTCCTAAATAACTCGTAAGATCACGTAGCCTAGTTATCTAAACAAATTTTGATATACAAGTCACCTTCATATACATTGCAGTCTATATGCTTCATAATTTTAATTTAAACAAATTTTACATCAGTTGGTATCAGAGTCAAAATTCATGTGAAGTAAATATTCTTTTATCTCGCCCATTTTCTTTGGCTGAGATGGTATTTAAGAAAATAAATAAGATTTCAAAGATGCAAGCAAAAAATATGTGAGAAATTAAAAGAGCTACAATACGTCTCCAATAGGTTATAAGAAATTGCACAACAACAAAGAAAAGGTCGTGTCAAATCTTAATATGTTGAAAGCGTGCACTTTAAATTTGAAGAAGACTAGTATGTGATAAATGGGATGGTAAAGAAAAAAATTACTTGGAGGCCATTATGATAGTAAATGAATCCACTATTAGATTGATTAATGGATCAACAATCAAAACAATAAAGACAACTATCAACTGGTGTGTAATACATGACAAATAAATCAAAGGTCGCATCAATGAAATCTAATAAAGAATGTGTTAAGATTGTGATTGGCGTGTCAATCCAATCTTAAAGAAGAATGGATTATGTAGAACAAGCACTCAAGTGGAAGGAATACAAGTGAATCCAGGTGCACAATACTCCGAAACCGACAATCGGGCTCTCTGACTTCCCAAGCGACAATCCCAGGTTACTCCAGCTACCTCGCCACGTGCCAGACTTGGCAAACGGGCTCACCAAATACCCGAACTCTAAATTTGGACTATGGTGAAGGAATTTTTTTAGGCAAGCTACATCTATAATAGAAATGTAAAACCTTGCATGCTCATAACATCTATAATAAGGGTAACCTTGATCCTTCTAAGGAATGATCGCCAAAACCAAATCCACACGTCACCAAAATATCATCCAAAATACATAACAATTACATATCTAAAATTCAAAAGGAGAAAGAAGCAATAACAAGGACATCCATAATAAGAAAATATGGGTGCAAGAAACAAGCTTGTGGATCATACCGCATGCCAAAAGTTGAGCACAACTTATCATGGACATTCCTGAATCACGAGAGATATCACAGATGTATGATAATATATTACCATTAAGCATGTTAAATATGCAAACATGATATCATAAGTAAGCATATTACAAAAGAATACATAGTGAATGGTCGAGTTGTGGTGTGTAGTATCGCGGATCAATAAGGGCTTCGCACAAGGGCCATAAACCATGTTATTTCCATACTTAAAAAGTGTAAAATGATTTCATAATGGTAGACTCTTGATCTCGAATAAACACATATCTATTGAGAACCGTAGCCCATGAATATGTGCACCTAGACTATATTTATGCATGTACAATCCCAAATGCATGAATATCGTACATGTCCGCATATCGCATCTATATCATCATAGCAAAAACTATATTCGTAATCAAAATCATAATTCTAATACCATTCCCTCACAATGGCTCATACGTATATATGTCTGCTAAACCTGGGATTGAGACTAATTAAGCCCCCACGTGACGGTGTGGCTGAGGCTAGTTTTTCTACGAGGCAAATGTTGGGCGCGCCACACCTTTTTCCATTTGACACACGATAGTGGACTTGGCCAGTTAGTTTGTCAATGAAGATCGCATTTGTTTTTCCATCACTGTCCTCAGTAGTCGGGAATATGTCATACAGCCTCGAGTAGTTCATTGACTTAGGCCTAACGGTAGGTAGGCTCGTTATACTTCTTCCTTTCCGGTCTTGGCAGTAAAGGTTCTCGACACCCTTTGAATGCGCTGCTCCTACTCGACCTAGTAATGGTCGCAAAATTCATTAAATAGAACTACTTGGGTTCAGTGCACACCACTTTCGATCTCACAACCCAGGTCTTGCCACATGTGGTCTCATGGCGTATAAACAATATCCATAGCAATACTCCCAACTCCTCCAGAACTACTCCGGACATACGGACCAACACGAGGGCCCAACATCATGATATGCTCATGTATGTGTGACATGGATGCTCATGAAATCAAGCTATTAAGCAAGTCATTGTGTAAACCATGTATGCTATGCCACTGTGCAACTTACACCAAGTGTACCATGGTCCTTAGGCCCTCACCTCATAGCCCATTGTTCATGAAAAGTTCATCCGGACCCTTCATCTCACTTAAACACAGCTGGATCTCGGTATTGGTACCCATAAGCAATGGGCCTCAACATGGGCCTGACCCACGGTCCAACATCAATCATGTTCTTACATCATGCAATGTATCTCATGCCATCTATATCACACATATCTCATATGCCATTTATATTATACATACATCTTATGCCTTCTAAATCATACATACCATCAACATCAAGCATACATTACATGCTACTTATATCATACATACATCACATGTCCTTGTGGGCTTATTACATGCTACTCAAGTAATTTGTAACGTGGTATGTATATCAAAGTGGGTCACAGGGGCTATCAAAATTGAGGGATAATCTGAAACATACATCACATATATCCTAGCGGGCCTAAAAATGGTTCAACGGTGTGTATGCACGACACGTGTAATAAAGAGGGCTATTTGGGTTGTCAAAATGCATAAAAAATGTGTATAAAACACAAACAACATAGCGGGTCCAATAGCAAGTGGGACCCACATGTTGGAAACGGCATGGATAATACACATATATCAGGTCCCATGGTGTGGCCCACTAAGTTTTGGATCAAATTGATATTTGTATATTCCCTTCATCTAGGTCAACGTGACCTTATCAACGGGTGTGCTGGCAAATCAACATTACTGTGGAAAAGATATTTCTTGTGTGTTCATTGTATTTAGGTAATGTCTCTCTTGTATCTTGTACTCTCCTTATGTACTGATAGAATGATTTGCCGTTGATTCTCTATGGATGTAATCATGTTATGGTGAACTACATACATCTTGTGTCTATTTCTTTACTTATTTTATGTATACTTAAATTTATAGTGATGTATATTACATATTATCTTCATATAATCATTTATACAAATAGTCAAAGCGATTTTGCATGTTGGAGCTTGGTTCATTCTCCAAATTGGTGATGGTTGGCTTCCAAGTTTTGACACTACACATCATGACTTGTTAAACAATATATTTTCATTACTTTTTGGTATCAAATAATGTGCCAACAACTTAAAATTTACTGTGTTTGAAAGCTTATAAAGTCATCTTCAAAAAGAGCCGACGATCATACAATTATATGAGTGGGTTTGGATAAATTACTGAAAGATCATAGTAGTGACGTGATTCAAATGTGATTTGGTAATTTGTCAATGCTTTATCCAAATAAATGGTTACTATTAGAAGTAATTGTTGATCTCTGTCTTTAATCTAGTGCAGAGAAGCCCCATCACAATTTAGCCGGTGTCACTTTTAGTTCGATTGAATTAGGGGTGAATTCTTTGATTAAAGGATGTCCACTTTCACACATTTTCGGTTCAAACAAATGTACGTGAGTCAGTTCAGTTCAGTCCAACTAAAGGTTACATGGTTTGACCAACACCATCGATATACATAAAGATATGAAAATGAGCACGTCACGGTTATCTTAAGAGGAATATTTTGAGAAGGTCTTGATCAAGTTTGGACTGAAAAGGGATAAACCGGTTGGTACTTCCCATGCTGCTCACTTTTAGCTTTCTTTGAAACGATGTCATACATTAGATAAAGAAAAACAATATATATCTAACGTGCCTTACTCGAGAGTGGTTGACAATCTTATGTATGACATTGTCTATACTAGGCCGAACATTTTACATGTGATTAGTGTTGTAGGCAGATACATGTAAAACCCTGATAAACAACATTGGGAAGTAGTGAAATGATTACTTCATTATATACGAAGTATGATAGACTACATCTTAGTTTTTGAAAATTCTAAGGAAAAAACTTATATGATATGTGGATGCAAATTACACAGGTAATGTGAATAATAAAAGGTCGACTTTCGGTTATTCGTTTGTATTAGTAGGTAGAATTATTAGTTAAATGTTAAAGATTCAGTCTGTGGTTGAACTTTTCACAACCGAAGTTAAATTTTCACAATTGAAGCTAAATACATGGTAGTAATGGAAGCATTCAAGAATGTTGTTTGGTTAAAAAAGATGATGAATGAGTTGGGGTTTCAGCAAGAAGGCATGACAGTGCATTGTGACAGTGAGAGCACAATCAATTTAGTGAAGAACTCGGTATATCACTATCGGACTAAACATATTAATGTTTGTTATCATTTTATCCAACAAATGGTAGATGAAGGAGGTGTTACTCTTGAGAAGATTCACACTAGTAAAAATTCGATGGACATGCTTACGAAGGTTGTTCTTACAGAGAAGTTTCAGTTTTACTTGACTTCTCTGAGCTTGGCAAAGAAGAAATGAAGACGGAATGTGTATGAGAAGTGATGTTGATGGTGTTACTGCTGAAGATGATTAGAAATGGTGATAGCAGCTTGGAGTAGTGGAGATGGAGGATTAAAGCCACCGTGAAAATTGTTGATCAAGTGTCTTTAATCTAGTGTAGAGAAGCCATGCCACGGTTCAACCAGTGTCACCTTTGGTTCGACCGAATTAGGGGTAGATTCTCTAGTTGCACATTGTTCACTTTCGTACATTTTCAGTTCAACCGAATGTGTGAGTTTGTTCGATTTGACCGAATGTCACATAGTTTGACCAACGATACGCGTAAGTGCAAGTTTTATTTCCTAATCTCATATGAAAGTGCATAAATACATTGTTACTTGCGATTAGGGTTAAGTAGAACGTGAGGAGATTGAGAGCCAAGGGTTTTTGAGGAAAAGCTAAGGTTTCTACCATACGTTGTTCCATCTTTTGTAACTCTCTTTCGATTATAGTGGATTGATCATCGCTTTGTACTGTAGTTTTTTTTTTGTTAAAAATTTTCACATAAGATTTGTCACGCCCCAAACTCGGAAACCGGGCTCACAAAATTCACGATCGCCGAATCCGGCGCCGACAGCCTCCGTAAAACTCCATTCTCGGCTCCCGGCTCCCATTCGCCAGGTTCCGATCCTGGGAAGCTACGAGGAGGATTTTCAACGTCAGTTTAATTCGTAATAAGCATAACCAAAGACATAACCCATAAACAACAACCAATAACTCCATTACATTTTCACTATGATCAAAAACTTTACAAGTACAATGAGCATAAAGGGAAATATAATGGTAAAGGACAAAAACTCCAAAATGACCTGCAACGTGCTCCTACCTCAGCGCTCTGAGCCCCAACGTCACCTGCACGCAACGGTCGTGCATAAGCTTATAGAAAGCTTAGAGGGTGGTGAAAGTGTGTGCGCAAGGTAGTAATATGATCATGCAATATCAGAGTAATGTAGAATATGCAGATGGATCCATAATATCATGTGTCGTACCAAGGCTATGCGATGCAAGATGCAAATCAAGCATACAATCCTCATATAAGTTCACATGTCAATACAGCTCAACTCTGGGATGTCACCGGAGTCTAGTACACTCTAAACCAGATTGTCGCCTCATCGCGCGTAATAAGGTAAGTGGAAGAGATCTCACTATCCATCTGCCAATATCGGGCTCGACTCGTCGATAGCGGACTCATTCCTCGAGCTGGTCAAACTCAGCTTAGCATTGCCCCCTACACTTAGGCGGGTAAGGCCGCACCCCCTTCCAACCGACCACGACACAGTGGAGAGCGCAACTGTCTGGTAATCGGCACTCAACGCTCATTTACCCACTCGGTCTAAACGTTGGAGCAACCTCTTGGTACCATAAGGGTTTAGGGACTTTCACCTGGGGATATTTATAGCACCCTATGTAGAATAAGATTTTCGGTATCTAATCCTGCCAACCATGATACGCCTGTGGAGGCTACGGCCCCGATGTTGCTAGGGCGTACAGTAACCATATCACACAATGCGAGATGCATGAATCACACTATAAGACCCGTATCCTAATTCGCATTGTTCCGTTGATTCCCGCGACCCTTCTCGTCAAATTTCGGTAATCCGCGACTTATGGTTGACGTTGCGCACGACCGTAAGTCATATCCTATTCATTTGAGCCGGCTTAATCCGAGACTTGTATCATTGCGACCGCACCATCGCCGCGGTTCCAACGCCGCAACTCACGCACCGATCCGATACCCAGGCGATGAGATACGGACCCATGTTCAGTTCGAGTAAAAACACCGCGCGTTGCAAATCCCAAGGAATCTCTACAAAGTGTCCCATCAATCACATCAATCAATCCCATCAATTACCTCTCTCTCTCAAGTACAAGCACCCATACTTCCTTTCTCCACAAGTCAAGTCACTCCATACCTAAGTACAACTAACCCATGTCATGCCCATACCTTTCTCTTACACAAGCAACCCAAAGTCCACTCTCACATCACTTCATCCATCACCAAACCCATCACACATCACTCCATCACCCTTTTTCCCATCACTCCCCTCTCTCTCTCACTCATTCTCAAAAAAAAAAATCTCTCCAAGCAAAAATTTCACACGTCCAAGCATTCCCAAGCTTTTCCAAAAGCCAAGTGTGGTCCACCCTCTCATCTCTCATCCACACCATCAAAGGTCCATCATCCACCGTCCAAGGCGAAGGCAAGGAGCATTGGAGGCCAAGGGAGCAAGGAGGAGGCTTAGAGGTGGGTGATCCACCGTTAAATTTCTTTTTAGGGACCACTTGTTTGTGGGACCCATTTTTTTGTGTGTAATTTGTATCATGTGGGGCCCATAGTAGCGAGGCCCCACCATCACCGTCTCTTATTCTCTCTTTCTCTCTCCTTATCCTTCTCCTAAAATGAAGTGGGCCCCACCGATTCATGATAAATCTACTCCATCCATCAAATGGTGTGGCCCACTACATATTAGATAAATGATATTTATTTTATATATATATATATGTACATGCAAGGTGGGCCACGATCATGTGGGACCCACCTTGGTGAACGTGGACCATGTCCCTGTGGGACCCACCGTGTTGTATCTGTTTAAAGCACGCCGTCCAGCGTCTCTGGACGCTGGACTGGCAGCGTTAACACATTGCACTTAAAAAAAAAAAAAAAGAAAGGGAAAAAGTATACTTTTACAGTGGGCCACTGATGCAGGCCCCACCTTGAGGTATTTGCTTGATCCAAGCCGTCCACCACCTTTCTCAGACTATTTTAGGCGTTGAGCCAAAGTTTGGGACCAATCTGATTCTCAGGTGGGCCATACCATCTAAAATCATGTGGAGACATGTCTGAAACATACAAAATCATTTGGTGGGGCCTATCTAAAATTTGGACGTGGTTGAAACTTGGTTTGGACCCTTAATTTTGTGAGACACATGCAATGGACGGGGTAGATCTGTTTAATGTGGGTCCCACCTAGGATAAAAAAATAATTTTCTTTTTTGATATGACTTTGTGCCATGACGTCCAGAGACGTCCACGTTAAAAAGCGTGGCCGCATTGGCCCACTTGTAGACTCCACCATGATGTATGTTTTACATCTATACCGTTCATTTAATAGGTCCCCTTGAATGGTGCGTTGGCTCCAAAAATCATCCACAAACTGAACTCAGGTGGGCCATACCATCCAAATCATGTGAAGACATGCCTAAATCATATAAAACACTTGGTGGGGCCTACCTGAATTTTTAATGTGGCTGAAACTTGGTGTGAACCCTCAAACAGGTGATACGTAATGGACGGGTTGGATTGCAAATAAACACTTTGGTGGGCCCTACATGGGATCCACTGTGGTATGTGTGGCTTACCACACCGTCAAAACAGTGGGTGGTGACACCCACTGTGATGCAAGTGTTTCACTCACGCCGTCCGTCCACGGCAGTGGACGGTGGCCCCCACTCAGATGTATGTGTTATGTCCACGCCGTCCATCACGTGGGCCCCTGGCCACGTGACGTTATGAACGGGTTTGGATGGCAATAAACATTACAGTGGGCCCTAGGCCATGTGATTCAATGAGCAGTTTGGATGCAAATAAATAGTACAGTGGGCCCAGGTTGGGTAAAAAAAAAATATATACATTACGGTGGGCCCTGGGTCTATATGACCTCATCAGCAGGTTTGAATGGAAAATAAACATTTTGGTGGGCCCCTTGCTACATGGCCTTATCAACAGGTGGGATGTAAAATAAACATTTTCGGTGGGCCCCTTGCCACACGGCCCTAACAACAGGTTGGGTGGCAAATAAGCATTTCAGTGGGCCCAGGATTGGATGGAAAATAAATGTTATAGTGGGCCCACATGGGAGTCTACCATGATGCATGAGTTTCATCCAAACCGCCCATTTATTTGTTGTTGTAAAATTATTTCATGGCTTGTGCCAAAATGAACCAGATCTATGGTTCAAATGGGCCACCATGGTATGTGTATAGGGCCATATTGACCCATTTATGGCCATTCATTTAGGCCCACCTTGGTGCACATCTAAGACCATGGGATTAATCCCATTTGGCATGTGTAATGTCCATGGGATTAAGCCCATTTAGCATATCTAAAGCCCATGGGTTTCGGCCCATTTGATATATACAATGCCCATGAGATCCGGCCCACTTATTCTATATAAGGCCCACGGGATCTAAGCCCATTTGGTACATATAAAGCCCATGGGATCAAGCCCATTTGATGTGCAAGGGGCGCAAATGGAATGGCCCATTTGACATATTTAAAACTCATGTGTGTAGTCCCACTTTGATGTATTTCATGGCCCATGAGTCATGGACCATTGCAATGTACATAAGGCTCCTTGATGAGGCCTATTAACGTAGCCATTTGAAGAATGTAAGGCCCACGCAATTCGGCTCATTTGATATATCCAAGGCCTAGGGATCGAGGCCCAATGGATGTCCTTAGGGTCCATTGCAATGTACGTCTATCATGGTTCGTGAAATGATATTTACGGCAAGCCGTGCCTAGAAAATAATGTTGGTTTGACGTCCACATTGTACGTACAATGTTGGTTAAATGTCCGCATTGTAGCTCTCTTTAGGGCCCATTGATAGGTCCATACCCGTTGCTATTCATTGCCTTATAACATGCTTAGTATAACCTCATGACTCATGCCCATACACATCATATGTATGCTTGATATGAGTAATGACTGATCATAACATACGCCATTGGGCAGACCATTTACGAGACTCGTTATGTGACTGAGTGCCCTACATGATTGCGCAGTACGCGCTGGACTTCTGCATGATTTGACGTGTGATTCATGCATCTCGCATACGTGTGACTTGATCACTACACGCCCTAGCGACATCAGGGTCGTGGCTCCACAGGTACATCGTGGATGACCGTATTGGATACCGGAAATACTTATTCTAGCACTGTGGACACTTAGGATGTCCTTGGGTGAAAGTCCCAGAACCTTTTTGGTACCAGGAGATGCTCCAGCGTCTAGACCGAGTGGATACATGAGCGCCCGAGTGCCGAATACCAGTAGGCCGCGTCTCCCACTGTGTCGTGGTCGGTTGGAAGGGGGTGTGGCCTTATCCGCCTGAGTGAGGGGGCTATAAGCTAGGCTGAGTTTGACTAGCTCGCAAATGAGTCCGCTATCGACGAGCCGGGTAGGTATTGGCATACTACTGGTCAGGCGGATAGTGAGGTCTTATCCGCTTGCTTGACTGTGCAGCTAGGGAGGTGGCAGTCTCTGCGAAGTGTATTAGACCCCGGTGATATCCAGAGAGGAACTGTACTGATATACGTATTTGAGGAGTACCGACTTGCTTGGATTGCATTTCGCATATGACATTTGGCTATGTAGGCCTTGCATTGCATCGGTGTGGCCGATGGCATCCATATCTCGCATCATGCCTTGCATTACATAGCCTTGGTATTTTCATGGACTTACCACATACTTCCGCATTGTCCTGATACTGTACACTTGGCGTTTGCCTTATGCACACACTTACACCACCCTCTAAGCTTTTGTAAGCTTATGCACGATAGTTGCATGCAGGTAGCGTTGGACGACAGCAGCGCTGAGACAGGAGTGCACATCAGGACCTTTTTTGGAGCTTTTCGATCACCTTGTATTTCCCTTTCTGCATTGTACTTAAAATTGTTGTTATAGTGGATATGTGGTGATGTTGTTTTGTGACTTGGTTATGTCTGTGGTTATGCTCCTTTACAAAAAAAAAAAAAATTCATTCTGAAAATCCTCCTTGTAGGATCCCAGGATCGGAATCTGGCATTGGATTATCAGAAGCCGAGAATGGGGCACTACGGAGGCTGTCGACACCGGATTCGGCAATCGGGATTCATGTGAATCCGATTTTTGGGTTTGGGGCGTGACACACACTATCCAATCATGCAACAAATCCTGCGTGTATCGTGCGCTCATGCAGGGCAACACTGCCTAATAAGGAGCCCATAAACAACCTGCCCGAAGGCATATGCTATGATCAGTCACCTCTTATATCAAGCATACATATGATGCGTATGATCACGAGTCATGGAACTATACTAAACATGTAATAAAATACCGAATTACCCATACAACGCAGGTGGGCCTATATGGCCTACACCCAACAAGTACGGGCCTATCAATGGGCCATAGGGAGAGTTGTAATGCGGACGTTTAACCAACATTATACTTGCAATGTGGACGTCAAACCAACATTGCTCCCAAGCCATAACCCGTAATAAACATCATTACATAAACCAGGTTGGACCTTAGGTACACCCCATTGGGCCTTAAATACATCAAATGGGCCATGTCATATTGGCCTTTTACTTATCAAATGGACCGCATCACTGGGCCGCACCAATGGGCCTTCTGTGCATTGCAATGGGTCAAAATCCGTGGGCCTTAGAAGGCATCAAATGGTTCTCACCCATGAGCCTTATACATATCAAATGGGCCTACTCCCATGGGCTTTAAAATACATCAAATGGGTCCATTCCCATGGGCCTTGAATTACATTAAATGGGCCTAATTCCATGGGCCTTGAAACACATCAAATGGGCCTAATTCCATGGGCCTTGGAATACATCAAATGGGTCCACGACCCTCTCGAGTTTCCGGCTCTTTCCGTCATTGAAGTAGCCTTTCGTCACCCTACCCTAAGAAAGAAGTCACTATCAAACAGCTCACCCTATACAATGTTTGTTTGCCATCCAAAATGGCAAAGGGTCCACTGCAATGATTGTGTGCCATCCAAAATGGCAAGGGGCCCACTACGATGTTTATTTGTCAACCATCCAAGGTGTGGGCCAGGGGGCCCACTGCAATCTTTGTTTGTCATCCAAAGTGTGGGCCAGGGGAAAGCCCACTGAAATGTTTATTTTTCATCTAGCGGGTGGCATACATAAAACACATTCATTAGGTGGGCTCCACCGTCTAGCGGACGGTGGAGGCAAAGCAAATACACCACTGTGGGCTCCACGTGGGGCCCACCTCAATGTTCAAATGCCATCCAAGTCATTCATAAGGTCACTCAGACCTGGATGAAGGGAAAACACAAATTTCAGATTGATTTGAAACTTCTGTGGCCCCTAAAACGAATTTCGATAGCAGAGGTTCAATCCACTGTTCCCTGTGGTGTGGGCCACCTGAGATTTGGAACCGGCTGAAACTTGGAGGGGGCCCACCTCATGAATGGCTTGGATTAACAAATAAACCTCATGGTGGGGCCCATGGCAGCAGCCGTGGGCGCTACCCGGCCGCCCGCTCAAACACTGCACGCAGCAGCGTGCAGCTTACTGCCGCACGTCAGAGAGGCAGTGCCTCAAATTTTTTAAAAATTTTGAAAACCCGATTTTTCCGGGGTTTTTCACGTCTGCGGCCCGCGTCACATAAATCCGCCCCGTTCACTAGCTTCCATGGCTCAAGACAAGCCCAATGAGTCCGCTATTGAGCCCATTTAGGCCTGTAGAAAAATTAAAAATCATTTAAATAGTGAGAGTTACTGTTTTGAGAGGTATGGCCCGCCAAATGAACGAATGGACCTCATTCCTTGGCTCAACGCCTAATATGATATGGGGAAGAGAATGGACGGCTTGGATTGTACCTATACGTCAAGGTGGGGCCTACACAAGGGCCCACTTCCAAAGCTTCCTTCTTTCTTTCTTTTTTTTTTCTTTACAGGGACGTCCAGCGTCCCAGACGTTGGACATTTTGGTTCAAAAAAAATAATACATTGTGGTGGGCCCTGTTGAGGTGGGCCACCACTGATGGATGATGTGGGTACAACATATAAGGTGGGCCCCACTTGAAGAAAGCTCAGACAAAAATAAATACTTTAAGGTGGGGTCCATTCAAGTGGGCCACACAAACACAATATGATAATAGAAAAAAAATGAAGTAGAGAGAGAGAGATAGAGGGTGGGACACATTTGTGATGGAGGGCTCCGTCACTATGAACCCTCCCTTGTAAGAGATTATACAATGAAATGGGTCCTTCTACAGATGGAACTAACAAAAATTGGATTCAACGATGGAGATCCTTTCTCCACCAATATGGACGGTCTAGATGACCTTTAAATGCAATGAAATAAATATCATGATGGGATCCATGGAGAATGGCCCCATCATGGAATGATCATGATGATCAAGTGGGCCATCAGCCACATCTTAGGGTTCCAAGTGAGATCCAAACCATTAATCGGTTGGCCTCACTTGGCCCATCTCAAAAATAAGGAAAACTACTATTATCATGCACCCACCGTCCGATCTTCTTGCTCCTATGGGCTCCTTAGCACCTTAGCTTCAAGCCTAATGGAGGAGATGAGAAATGGATGGCTAGGATGGAAGATCTTAGGATGGAGAGGTGGGCCACACTTAGAGCTTTGGAAAGCTTGGAGGATGTCTCATACGTGGGATTTTTTTTGCTTGAGAAAATGAGATGAGAAATGAGAGAGAGAGAGAGTTGTAAAAGGGAGATGTGAGGTGATGGGGTGATGGAGTGATGGATGGGAGAGAGAGGGGTGTGTAAGAAAATCTTGACTTTGGTGCCCTTTTGTGTAAGAAAAGCATCGGCTTTGTAAGACCTTTTTGACTTTTGAGGATTTTTGGTGTAAGAAGGTATGGGCTTGCTTGGGAAGGGTGAAAAAGTAATGTGTACTTGACATGTACTTGACATGTTGATGGATTGATTGATTCATGGGATTGATGTGACACCTCATAGAGATTCTCTTGGGTTTCGCAACGCGTGGCGTTTTCCTTGCACCGAACGTTGGCCCACATCTCTTGATCAGGGTATCGCCTCGGCGCGCAAGTCGCGGCATTGGAACCGCAGCGATGGCGCGGTCACTATGGTATTGGTCTTGGGTTGATTCGATACAGGTTGACGGCATATGAATCAGGGTCGCGCGTCAATATCGGTTAAGGGTCGAAGGTTACCGGAATTCGACTGGTAAGACCGTGGAAGTCTACGGAACGGTACGGACCAAGATACGGGTCTTACAAGATTCATGTGTTCTTTGTGTTTGCTTGGATTTTTTCCCTTCTCTATTACTTGTTTGATTTGATCTGAGATTGCTTCTGTGCCCAACAGTAATTAATATTTATAATTATGCCAAATTATAATTATACCATGGTTTCCATTGAAAAAAAGAAGCATATAATCATAATCATCTAAAGACTCTTTTGCAAATAGCTATATAGATTGGATCTCTCTGTCTCTCTCTCTTTTTTAAAAATAATCCAAAACTTGGGAGACTTTTCTTAGATTTTGTAGTGCTCCCCAATTTTTGTTGGTTTTCATCATTGTGTTGTTGTTCACTTGCATGATCATATACCCCAGTCCTTCTAGGTTGATTTTGATCTATGAATTACCTTTATCTACATGCATCTCGTTGTTTCAATTCAAGCCAGCCTACATCAAAAACAAAACATCTGAAAAAAAAAAAAAAAAAAATCTCTTCATCATGTTTAAGCCATGAGATCGTGGTTTCATAAAAACATTAGTTTTGTGGACTCTGAACTGAAAGGAGGATGATTTAACAAAAACATTAGTTTTACGGAGTTTGAATTGAAAGGAGGAAATGCGGTAGTTGGAGCCTACTCAAGTCTCAAAAAATATATTTAAAAAAGAAGAACTGTTTCAATAAGACACAATATGAATAGGATAGATGACATACACACACCGGACGCTATGGTGGACCCTACATACAATCTGGTTTTTCTATGGTGGGGCCGTCCCCCATTGTTTCCTTCTGTTATGGCCTATCAAATTAGCGGATTGGCCGGATGTTCGGGTTCATGGGGTATTCACGGTGGGACCTGCCTTTAGAACGGTTCCCATCTTCATACACGGGCCAACTAGCAGACTAAGAATTTATCCGTGGACCACAAGATTGGGCCCCTACAGAGAAAATCACATGAGAGTGACTGGTGGAGGGGAATTTTCATTCCCATATAAAATCAACACAAGAAGCAAGGATTTGCATTGGGCCATGTTTCAGTAATCTAGACCATTGTCCCCCCCTTGTGGATGGATGATGGCCCAAAAATCTCCTGGATGTGAAAGTCAAATCCTTTCAATCTGTGGCAGGCAAATAGACGGTTTGGAAGAGAAGTACAGCAACTATCCACATTCAACGGAAAAGAAGGCCCAGAATTAGTGGCTGGGATCTTCCAGTATGGGACACTTCTTGGTTAGGGTTCATCCACGGTACTGTCCGATAGACCAATGGTGTAGAACAATGAGCAATGGGCCCCAGCTGTATAAAGTGGAAATCTGAGTGCAACGTGCAAGTGCCCAGTCAAAAAAGAGTCTAACAATAATCCTCCCATCACTAGGAAATTTCGACCCTCCGTCATGGCCCATCTGGACCGAGGTTGAATCCCAATTTCTTTGATTTTTTTTTATTTTTTTATTTTTTTATTTTTTTGTTTTACCTGAAAGCACTTGTTTTGTAGGTGCTTGTTTTATCCAAACAAGCATTTGGACATCTAACACACTTGTTGTGGATGGAAGATATATCCAATCATCTCAGCCATCTGATGTCTGCCTTGTTCATCATCAGACGGTGGTGAAGAGGGGCCATCACACCTAAGCATATCACGACTCAGAGCAGGAAATGGGACCCAACTGGAGCCCTGTAGGGTCCTGGTCATCGATAAATGCAGTTTGTTAATGAGCACCGAAGGCCATCTTTCGACGATCCTGCAATCCAAACCGCTGGTATCATGGGCTGTTGAGGGACAAATATTACATATCAGACTCCAGTTATTACCTGGATTTACAAACATAATGTTGTCTAACAGCCTGTATTTATCGTGTTTATGTTACAAGGTGATTTTATGAGCATGGACTGAAAAAGGTGCTAAAAGCATGGATTTAACGATCTGAAGGCACTAAGGCAAGGGATGGACCCCAGGGGACTAAGATTGATGAAATTACATGCCAAAGATCTAAGAAAAAAATAAAAAACTGAAGTTCAAGTGGCCTGAAAATCATGCAGAATGCAAGATCATGGGGTTCCCACCATCCATACGGCTTGAAACTATATACATGGCCTTAAGACTACAAATTAACCGTACACGTCGAATTTTGGCCGTTGGATCTTGGTGGAAGTAGCCCAACAAACAAAGCAATTCATAGATATGTGAGGTGGGGCCCACCTGCTGTCTGGAGATGCTTCATCTTCAGTCCCCATGGTTGTAATGATATGACAGAATGGATGGACGGTGCAGATTTCTCCTAAACAGTGGAACGGGACTTCACTGACAACGTCAATGCATCATGTACAATGCACTTCACGTGCACGAGACCACCTATCTCAGTAAAAGTCAGTTTGACCGACTGATTTCAGCAAAAACGGAAATTTCCATTTTCTTTAAACAGAGACCGTGAAACGGATGCTCGGTTCGCAGTTGTGGGACCCACCTATTGTCCATATAGCCAATCTAAGTCGTCCATTAGACGTCAAAGGCTCATGTTACCAAGACCCAGGTGCCCTTTCTCCCTCAGGCGAAATATCGGAAGATCCAAGCCGTTGAACGTAATTCGGACGACGGAAAGAAAAGTTATGTGGGTCACCACAAATCTGACCCGAAATTGACCATACACGACCGATTTTTCATTTTATATACAATGGACGATTTGGATTTACCATCAAAATAAGATAGTGGGCCCACCGACACCACCGACATAATAGGAAATCGCGTCCTCTGTTCGGTCTGCGAAACAGAGGCTGCGGGTCATCTCAGCGGGCCATCATCGTGGACCAAATAGGCGATCTGAGTCGTCTATCATGAAGAGGGGAGCGATATAGTCAGACCCATGTTGATCTCGTGTACCCATACACGCGCACATGTTAAGTTCAACGGTCACAAAACGGATAGCCTGCACTGATTGCATTCTAGTTTTTACCGTTAGCTGCGTCAAAAACATTCCAAATCCGATTATTTCTAGCTGAAATCTCGCTGCAAACACAATAGACGGAGTGGATTTCCTACACTCCAACTGAAGTGGGCCCCACTAACAACTCAACACAAGAGGCACCGACCGAAAGAAACAGAGTCGATTTTTGGAAACCGATCTCCCCTTTTACGCATGCCAGCAAGGTCGGTTCTCCAACCGGACCTTTGCCTCTGCTATAAAAAGAAAGGGGCATCCACGGCAAAGAGGAGACAAGCTAGGGCTCGGTTGGACGTGCATCAGAAGGCTATAGAGACATTAGTTTTAGGCTTTTTGTTTTGTTTTCTTTTTTTGTTTTATTTGATTTTTAAGATGTTTAGCTTCATCATGTTGAGTTAAACCTCTTAGCTAGGGCTAAGAGGTGAAGCTTGTAGCGTAATGGGGGATTTTACTTATGCCTTTGATTTAATGTGAGAACTGAGTTTGATTTTAGTTGATTATTAATGGAATGTTCTTAGTTTTTAATGGTCTGTTGTGACTAAAATTACAATGGGTCTGCGAAGGCTTTGAGTATTTCCTTTGCTTTGTTATATTTATGACGTTAGGAAGCCCTGTTGTTCACCATCGTTTCTTGGGCATGGTCGAATGACGGTACCTTTCCTAACCTTCATACATGCGATTGGTTGGTAATTAGTTTAATTCTGTTGTTTGCCATAGTCTCCTGGGCATGGTTTGGT
This sequence comes from Magnolia kwangsiensis, assembly GCA_037074715.1. Classification (NCBI taxonomy): domain Eukaryota; kingdom Viridiplantae; phylum Streptophyta; class Magnoliopsida; order Magnoliales; family Magnoliaceae; genus Magnolia; species Magnolia kwangsiensis. The sequence continues at coordinate 109,814,886 of CM073581.1, forward strand.
GATGGAATCCACTCTAATTCATACACCTTTTATCTCTTTAAAACTAGATCAAAGTAAGTTCAGTAAATTTCTATGATTCTTGAAGCAGGCGTAAGATCTCTCTGATCTCTACAAGTGGATCCTCTGAATCCCTAGTTTCTCATCTCTGAATTTTCTTAAGTTTTAGATTAATTATTGCATAATTATTTCACAATTGCTATTTGATTTAGAATTCATCTTAGTTTAGTTCTAGTTATAGTTCTAGTTAGTTTTAGATAACGTACAGGTTTCAGTCCCTTGGGATTCGACCTTGATCTTACCAAGTTTTATTACTACATCACAACCCTGCACTTGGGGTGTGAACAAGTTTTTGGCGTCGTTGCCAGAGACTGACGGCTACGATTTTTTGAAATTAATTAGTTTCAGGATTAGTTTAAGATTAGATTTTCTTTTTAGAACTTTCTAATTCTAGGTTTAGAAGCTTAGTTATTCCCCTTTTTAGAAACTTTTCCTAACTTTAGAAATTTCCTATTTTTCTTTAGTTTTGGATTCTTCTTTCTATCTGATTTTTAGAACTAACCCAATTTTTCTGTTTTGTAGGCTTTTGAGATAGTTTCTAAATTGGTAACTTCTTTCTTAACTTATTTTTCCTTTTTATTTCTAGATTAGGATTTGTCTTCCTTTTTTAGTTTCTATTTCTTTTAAGAATCCTAACCTTGTTTCTTGTTTTAGAATTTTTTTATAAGTTTTTTTTGTTTAGGAACTAACTTATTTATTTTGTAGGAAACTTCTAATTTAGTAAGCTCTTTCTAATTTCTACCTTCTATTTTTTTTTTTTATATATCTCTTTTATTGCTTTTTAGTTTAAGACTTTCCTAATTTGCTTTCTATTTTCTTTTTTTTTAGGAATTTCTTCTCTTTATGTAGAAAGTAGTTTACTTCTAATTAGGAATTTTCTATTCTTAGACTTTCTAATTTTAGAAACTAACTTGTTTTGTTTGTTTTGCAGTTTTTTTTTTTTACTTAGGGACTCTAATTTGGTAACTTCTCTCCAACCCTCCATTTTTCTAGATTTTTATTTTCTTTCTTAGGATTGGGTTTAAAATTTGAGGGCTGAGTGTGTTTTATGTCCAAGTAGGCACGCGACAACACTCAACGTCTCGTGACTGAAGGAAGATTAGTTGAGGGGTTGACTGTCCATCGCAGGACTAGACACCACTTGAATTCTACTGAGTTAGTGGAGGTTATGGCTGAAAATCAACCTCAAGCACTACCCCAACCTACGGTTGAGGAAGTATAAGCTGAGAATGAGCTGCATCAGGCACCCCCGCCTCGTACTTTATGAGATTATTTACAACCGAAGGGGGTGAGTACACCCTCATACATGATTTTTCCTGAAAATACAGGACATATGGACATTAAGCAAGGGATTATCCAACTCCTTCCGAAGTACCATGGCCTTGAGTCTGAAGAACCGTATCTACATCTGAAAGAGTTCAACGAGATCATGGGCACCTTATACTTTCCTAATGTATCTGAGGATACAATTAGGTTAAAACTCTTTCCATTTTCCTTGAAAGAAAAAGCCAAGACATGGTTACATTCATTGCGCCCTAGATCCATTGGCACATGGAATGATATGCAGAGGGAATTTATAAGGAAAATTTTCCCATACCATAAAACGATTACCCTCAGAAGAGCAATCATGAACTTCGCCCAAAAGGAAGATGAAACATTCTTCCAATGTTGGGAAAGGTTCAAGGATCTGGTCAATTCATGCCCACAACACGGCTTTGAAATATGGCGCATTACGAATTTTTTCTATGATGGGCTAACATCTTCCATGCGCCAAATGGTCGAGACAATGTATAACGGAGAATTCATTAATAAAAATATCGACGAGGTATGGGATTACCTCGATAGTCTCGCTGAAAAAATACAATCATGGGACTATTACCCAAAGACGAACATTACGTCTAGGCCGACTCATTCAAAGGAAAAGGGTGGAATATATCTCCTGAAAGAGGATGATGATCTTAACGCTAAGGTGGCTAATCTCACCAGAAAAGTCGAGGCCATAGAATTAAAGAAGGATAAGGTTCATGAAATTGTTTGCGGCATCTGTGATTGAAACATTCACACAACTGAAAATTGTCCTACAATACCTGCCTTTTAAGAAGTGTTGAATGAACAATCTAATGCCATAAAAAACTATCAAAGACCTTTCAATGGACCGACCTCTAATACATACAATCCTGGCTAGAAAAACCATCCTAATTTTAGTCGGAGGAACGGACAAACTGCTACCCCTCAAGGTTTCTTCAATCAAAATCCAAATCAGGGGAAACCTCAAGAAGAATCGGTTCAAAATTCCATACAAGAGCTGGCTCAAACAATGCGAGGAATATCAGATTTTATGCAAAAAATAGATTCACATATGACGGCTATAGAAAAGGGGATGCTTCCTACACAACTACTCCCCAATCCTAAACCGCAATACGAGATAGGTGATCCCAGCTCTTCAAATCAAATGGGGCATGTTAAATCCATCACCACTCTTAGGAGTGGGAAGGTTATTGATAAAACTCTTCCGATTAGGCTCGAAAAGCCTCAAGAACCAGAAGAGGACAACAATAATGAATCTAGTGATGCCCCACAAAAATTTGAATCGGAACCTCTAGAGAAGCCACTTGTTCCGTTCCCCCAATAGTTGGTTGAACCAAAACATCTCTCTCACTCTCAGGATATCCTAGAGGTGTTGAAACAAGTGAAAGTCAATATTCCTCTACTTGATGTCGTAAAACAGGTACCTTTATATGATAAATTCTTAAAGGACTTATGCACGACCAAACGACGGCAAGGTGTTCAAAAGAAGATTTTCTTAACTGAGAAAGTGAGTGTCATCCTAAAAGAAGATGTGCCGTAAAAATTCAAAGATCCCCGTTGCCCAACCATATCATGTGTAATCGGAAACTATCGAATTGATCACGCACTTCTTGACTTATGAGCGAGCGTCGATCTAATTCCCTACTCGGTATACCAACAGTTAAGTTTGGGTGAATTAAAACCCACCCGGACCATTCTACAACTTGCTGACCGCTCTGTTCGTGTACCAAGAGGGATAATCGAGGATGTGTTGGTCCAGGTGGATAGATTTTACTACCCTGTAGATTTTATCATCTTGAACACCGAACCCATCAATGACACGAGCACTCAGATTCCAGTCATTCTTGGTCGCCCATTCCTGTCCACTTCAAATGCAATTATCAATTGCAGGAATGGTGTCATGACTATGTCTTTTGAAAATTTGACATTGGAATCGAATATCTTTTTTTAATAATGGCAGCAACTCAGAGGATGATGACGATTTCTATGATATTAACATGATTGATTCTTTTGTGCAAGATAGAAAGCCTCTCACCTTATCCTCTGATCCTCTAGAGACGTGCCTGGCTCGCTCTCATGATCTTGATGATGATATAATTAGGGAGACGTGTACCATGCTTGATACTGCACCGGTACTTGAAGTTAACCGGTGGAGGCCACAATTTGAAGAGTTGTCACAAACCGATGTATTGCCTCTAACGTCTAACCTCAAGCCACCGAAGCTTGACCTAAAACTTTTGCCCTCCAATTTGAAATATGTCTATTTAGGTCAAGACGAGACATACCCGGTGGTGATCTCTACCCACCTGGAGAAAGAACAGGAGAGTATGCTCATATCTACTCTCATTAAGCATAAGAGAGCTCTAGGATGGATGATAGCGGACCTCAAAGGAATTAACCCATCGATTTGTACTCACCGCATATATCTTGAGGATAATGCAAAGGCTGTTCGACAATCACAACGTATACTAAATCTAAATATGAAGGAAGTGGTTAAGGCCGAGGTTCTCAAACTATTGGATGTGGACATCATATACCCTATATCCGATAGTCAATGGGTGAGTCCAACTCAGGTGGTTCCTAAGAAGTCCGAAATCACCATCGTAGCCAATGCCAATAATGAACTCGTGCCGACCAGAGTTACTACTAGTTGGAGAATGTGCATTGACTACAGAAAGCTGAATACCGTCACAAAGAAAAACCACTTTCCTTTGCCCTTCATTGATCAAATCTTGGAAAGGCTAGCTGGTCATTCCTATTATTGTTTCCTTGACAGGTATTCGGGTTATAATCAGATTGAAATCGCCCTTGAGGACCAGGAAAAGACCACATTCACATGTCTCTATGGCACCTTTGCTTACAGAAGAATGTCATTCGGGTTATGTAATGCCCCTGCCACCTTTCAGCGATACATGATGAATATCTTCTCTGACATGGTGGGGAAATATCTAGAGGTCTTCATGGACGATTTCTCTGTTTTCGGTTCATCTTTCAGCAAGTGCTTAGCGAGTCTTAAATGTGTGCTAAAAAGATGTGAAGAAAAGAATTTGGTACTTAATTGGGAGAAGTGTCATTTCATGGTTCAAATGGGAATTGTCTTTGGGCATATCATCTCATCCAAAGGAATCGAGGTAGATAAGGCAAAAATCAATCTTATCTCTAACCTACCTCCACCCAAGACTATCAGAGACATGCGATCATTTTTAGGACACGTAGAATTTTACAGACGATTCATAAAGGACTTTAGTCTCCTCTCTCGTCCTTTATGTAATCTTCTTCAAAAGGATACACCATACGAGTGGACTGAGCAATGCCAAGAAGCTTTTATTAAGCTTAAGGGCATGTTAATCACTGCACCTATCATGCAGCCACCCGACTGGAGTCTTCCTTTTGAACTTATGTGCGACGCTTCTGATTATACTCTTGGAGCAGTTCTAGGCCAGAGAAAAGATAAGTAGCCTTACGTCATTGATTACGCAAGCAGGACTCTAAATCCTGCCCAAGTGAACTACTCAACTACGAAAAAGGAACTCTTAGCCGTAGTGTTCGCTTTGGACAAATTTAGGTCCTACCTGATTAGATCCAAAATCATTATCTACACAGATCATGTGGCACTTAAGTATCTTCTTTCCAAGAATGATTCTAAACCGCGCCTGATACGATGGATCCTTTTACTCCAAGAATTTGATTTAGAATTTAAAGATAAAAAGAGAGTAGAAAACGTAGTAGCCGATCACCTTTCTCGCCTTAATACCTCTGATTCCCTTAACGCGACCCATATTAACGACATGTTCCCTGATGAACAACTGTTTAGAGTCTCCCATTCACCTTGGTTCGCTGATATTGCTAATTATCTTGCTACAGGTTCTATACCGATGCATTAGACTGCACAAGATAAGAAAAAATTCTTTACCAAGGTGCGCAACTTTTTCTGAGATGATCCATATTTGTTTAAATATTGCCCAGACCAAATTCTAAGGAGATGTGTGCCAGACGATGAGCATCAAAGTGTCATCTCCTTCTGTCACTCACAGGCCTGTGGTTGTCACTTTTCTGCTAAAAAGACCACGGCCAAGATTTTACACTGTGACTTTTACTGGCCCACTATGTTCAGGGATACTCATGAGTTTTGTAAGGCTTGTGAGCATTGTCAGAAATTGGGAGCATTGTCCCGTCGAAATATGATGCCCTTAAATCTCATCCTTATTATAGAAGCATTTGATTGTTGGGGCATTGATTTCATGGGACCATTCCCCCAATCCTTTGAAAATTTATATATTTTGCTCGCCGTAGACTATGTCACTAAATGGGTCGAAGTCATTCCGTGCCGCAACAATGACTATCGCACGGTCATTAAATTCTTAAAAGAAAACATCCTGTTGCGGTTCGGAACGCCTCAAGCCATCATTAGTGACGGGGGCTCACACTTTTGTAATAGACCATTTGAGAGCTTAATGAAGAAATACGGTATTTCTCATAAGGTGAGCACCCCATACCATCCACAGACAAGTGGACAGGCTGAGATTTCCAATAGAGAGATCAAACATATCCTGGAGAAAACGGTTAACCCCAATCGGAAGGATTGGTCAATCCGATTGATCGATGCCTTATGGGCATATCGTACTTCTTAAAAAACCCCTATTGGAACATCTCCCTTTAGACTTGTCTATGGGAAGGCTTGTCACTTGCCTGTGGAATTTTAACATAAAGCATATTGGACGATAAAAATTTGAATTTCTATCTGGACAATGCTGGCTCGCTACGCAAACTTCAATTAAATGAACTTGAAGAAATCCATAACGATGCGTACGAAAACTTGAGAATTTACAAGGACAGAATGAAGGCGTTTCATGATCAAAATATTCTACGAAAATCATTCACGCCAAGTCAGAAAGTCCTTTTATATGACTCTCGACTACATTTCTTTCCGGGTAAGCTTCGATCTCGTTGGAGCGGCCCTTACATTGTTGTTACTGTTTATCCTCATGGGGCTATTGAGATAAGAGATCCCGACAATGGTAAGGAGTTCAAAGTAAATGGACATCGATTAAAACCATTTGTCGAGACATTTGATTCAGAGGACATGTCCATGCCTCTGACTACTCCTGTTTACCAGGATTGATCTCCTAGTCTGATGGAGGTATAGGTAGGTTTATCGTTTTTATAGGACTATGGTAGTTTACTTTATTTGTCTGGCTGAAGACGGTAAACTTAGCGCTACTGGGAGGCAACCCAACTTTTCATTCCCTTTCATTTTTCTAGTTCAATGTTTGTGGGTAACATTATTGCAAACCCTCACGAGACTACAACTCGTCCACTAGGGGTAACCTAGGGGTTTAAAGGCTTGTTGCATACGCTAAATGCAATCGAGAGCACCTGCAAAAGTGATATAGGTAGGATTTTATTTTTGTTATTTTTGTTTTGTTTTTTCTCTCGTCCTGACCAGCTTCCATGATGTGATCTCTTGAAAAGTCTCTCTCTCGATTCGTTATCCAGGTACTATCTTCCCATCACTTTACTTTCGTTGTCCCATGTACATTGCATGTTTATATCTTTTATATTGAGGACAATGTAGATTTTAGGTTGGGGGTAGGAGATTAGGTAACCTAATCAATGTTTTCTTGGTCTTGAGCAAAAATTGTGAAAATTTTTTAAAATTTTTAAATTTTTTAATTTTTTTTTGAAAATTCTTGAGAATTCGAAGTGATTTTGACAGATATCCCTAATTTAGATTTTCAAGATACGTGATGTTGGTCATGTATGACTCTTGACTTCAGTTATCTGTTAGATTTCAGAGTTAAGTGAATTGTTAATCGAGAATTAGAAGTTGTAAACATTGATTGAGTCATGGTTTCACATGTCACATCTCGCTTAATATTGAAGAGTTATCTTGGTAATAACTAAGCATGGAAGGAACCAGCCTGGACAATTTGCCTATTATGATCAATAGAAAAAGAAAATACCCAGGGTTGGGCGAATGGCCTTCACTGTAGGTTTGCTCCCTACAGGTGAAGGTTTGAATCCCCAAGGTTAACATTCAAAAATTATTAGGTAACTGGTATTTACCATAGGTTTGCTCCCTATAGGTAAGGATTCAATTCCCCTCCTTGGCATTACTTTTAAGAGAAAAATCAAAAGTTGGAATCTCTGAGACAGGTTTGGTTCGGGTTTTGGTTATCATAAATTCTTTTGTTGATTACCAATGATATCATAAAATAATGAATTGAATTTTAATGACAATGAACCGAGATTACATTATACACCCATGAAACTCAATGTTTATAATTATTCTAATTGATAGATTAATATCTTGAACTTGATTATGAAGTTTCCCGAGCGCTTGAGTCCAGGAGAAATTAATGCCCAACATTCATGAATCTTAGAATTTTCGTATCTGGATTATTTGCAAAAATCACTCGAGTTTATGGAAATCGTCCTGTAATTCTCAACTTATTTTTCGCATATTTTGCTTGGGACTAGCAAAATACTGGTTGAGGGTTATGTTAAGGGTCAAATATTGTATATCAGACCCCAGTTATTACCTGGATTTACAAACATAATGTTGTCTAACAGCCTGTGTTTATCGTGTTTATGTTGCAAGGTGATTTTATGAGCACGGACTGAAAAAGGTGCTAAAAGCATGGATTTAACGATCTGAAGGCACCAAGGCAAGGGATGGACCCCAGGGGACTAAGATTGATGAAATTACATGCCAAAGATCCAAGAAAAAAACGAAGAACTGAAGTTCAAGTGGCCTGAAAATCATGCAGAATGCAAGATCATGGGGTTCCCACCATCCGTATGGCTTGAAACTATATACATGGCCTGAAGACTACAAATTAACCATACACGTCGAATTTTGGTCGTTGGATCTTGGTGGAAGTAGCCCAACAAACAAAGCAGTCCATAGATATGTGAGGTGGGGCCCACCTGCTGTCTGGAGATGCTTCATCTTCAGTCCCCATGGTTGTAATGATATGACAGAATGGATGGACGGTGCAGATTTCTCCTAAATAGTGGAACGGGACTCCACTGACAATGCCAGTGCATCGTGTACAATGCACTTCACGTGCACGAGACCACCTAGCTCGGCAAAAGTCGGTTTGACCGACTGATTTCAGCAAAAACGAAAATTTCCGTTTTCTTTAAACAGAGACCGTGAAACGGATGCTCGGTTCGCAGTTGTGGGACCCACTTATTGTCCATATAGCCAATCTAAGCCGTCCATTAGACGTCAAAGGCTCATGTTACCAAGACCTAGGTGCCCTTTCTCCCTTAGGCGAACTATCGGAAGATCCAAGCCGTTGAATGCAATTCGGACGGCAGAAAGAAAAGTTATGTGGGCCACCACAAATCTGACCCGAAATTGACCATACACGACCGATTTTTCATTTTATATACAATGGACAATTTGGATTTACCATCAAAATAAGATAGTGGGCCCACTGACACCACCGACACAAGAGGAAATCGCATCCTCTGTTCGGTCTGCGAAACAGAGGCTGCGGGTCATCTCGGCGGGCCATCATCGTGGACCAAATAGGCGATCCGAGTCGTCTATCAGGAAGAGGGGAGCGATATAGTCAGACCCATGTTGATCTCGTGTACCCATACACGCGCACGTATTAAGTTCAACGGTCACAAAACGAACAGCCTGCACTGATTGCATTGTAGTTTTTACCGTTGGCTGCGTCAAAAACATTCCAATCCGGTTATTTTCAGCTGAAATCTCACTGCAAACACAATAGACGGAGTGGATTTCCTACACACCAATTGAAGTGGGCCACACTAACAACTCAACGCAAGAGGCACCGACCGAAAGAAACAGAGTCGGTTTTTGGAAACCGATCTCCCCTTTTACGCATGCCAGCAAGGTCGGTTCTCCAACCGGACCTCTGCCTCTGCTATAAAAAGAAAGGGGCATCCATAACAAAGAGGAGACAAGCTAGGGCTCGGTTGGACGTGCATCAGAAGGCTAGAGAGACATTAGTTTTAGGCTTTTTGTTTTGTTTTCTTTTTTTTATTTTATTTGATTTTTAAGATGTTTAGCTTCAACATGTTGAATTAAACCTCTTAGCTAGGGCTAAGAGGTGAAGCTTGTAGCGTAATGGGGGATTTTACTTATGCCTTTGATTTAATGTGAGAACTGAGTTTGATTTTAGTTGATTATTAATAGAATGTTCTTAGTTTTTAATGGTCTGTTGTGACTAAAATTACAATGGGTCTGCGAAGGCTTTGAGTATTTCTTTTGCTTTGTTATGTTTATGACGTTAGGAAGCCCTGATGTTCACCATCGTCTCCTGGGCATGGTCGGATGACGGTACCTTTCCTAACCTTCATACATGCGATTGGTTGGTAATTAGTTTAATTCTGTTATTTGTCATAGTCTCCTGGGCATGGTTTGGTGATGGAATCCACTCTAATTCATACACCTTTCATCTCTTTAAAACTAGATCAAAGTAAGTTCAGTAAATTTCTATGATTCTTGAAGCAGGCGTAAGATCTCTCTGATCTCTACAAGTGGATCCTCTGAATCCCTAGTTTCTCATCTCTGAATTTTCTTAAGTTTTAGATTAATTATTTCACAATTATTTCACAATTGCTATTTGATTTAGAATTCATCTTAGTCTAGTTCTAGTTCTACTTAGTTTTAGATAACGTACAGGTTTCAATCCCTTGGGATTCGACATCGGTCTTACCGAGCTTTATTACTACATCATAACCCTCCACTTGGGGTGTGAACATGGGCCTCACCAGTGATGGGGATGGAATCTCGCAGATTGAAAGATCTTCTCCACTGAACAAGGACCATTGCTGTATTTCTTGTCTCAACCATGAATTCAATTGCCAACTTTGCAAGATTTCCAGGCATCCCTCCATCCGTGATAAGGGTCCATGATATCACAAGTTTGGATTATCAAATAATGGGCCCCACATGAATGACATGAACAACCCATGGATCTAATGAGCTAAGTAAACTACCCCAACATTTGATTTTGTTATATGACCAAAAGATGTTCAGTTGCATTATTATCAAATGAAGTACATCAATAGTGATACTAACGAATGCTGAAACAAGCCAGATGACTTGTGGGCCACCAGCTCACACAGAGTTCGAGTAATCGACTGGTCCTCGAGTCTCTTGAACATGCAAAGGCTTCTTATAAGACTGCAGTAGGAGAGAGGAGCACACGACGCTGAGTGACGATGCCGCCATGCAAGCACCTGCAAGCCAGGGTGGTAACCTGATCCCGGTGAACGGGAACAAGATGCCGGCAGCAATTGGCATGCCGAGTACATTATAGCCCAGGGCCCACACGTAGTTGAGCCGGATCCTAAAGAGGGTCTTCCTCGACAGATCGATGGCCGTAATTACATCTTCCAAGTTGCTCTTGATGAGGACAACGTCAGCAGCTTCAATTGCGACGTCAGTGCCCGCGCCGATCGCCATGCCAACATCAGCAGCAACCAGGGCTGGTGAGTCATTGATTCCATCGCCCACCATAGCCACAGTATTCCCTTTCATCTGTATTGTATGTAAGACATCATGGTTAACATGAAGAATGAGATGGCAACTGGCAAATATTACTTTGCCACACGTGCTAATGTTGCATGTGTGAAATTCAGGCTGTTCATCTGCTGGTGTATGACGTAGACTAAATCAGGCCTGTCCGGTCTGCAGATAGGCCAAATGCTTATGAAAAATATGGATGGTTATGAACACCTGAACAATGGCCCATATTCTTACAGTGGGGCCCACCTGATGAACTGCCCTGATATTATGCATAACCTGCCACATTGGCTTTAGGTGATGCTTACAATTCTTTGGGTGTCGCACAAATTTGTTAGCTGAGGTTCAAAACCGCGGTTGGACTTTTTACCTGTAACTCTTTGATTTTCTCAGCTTTCCCCAGAGGGTCCATCTCAGCAAACACCTTGCCGATCCCAACCTCCCTCGCGATGGCAGTTGCTGTGGCCAAGTTGTCGCCAGTCACCATAATGCTTGAGATGTTCATCGACTGGAGGAACGACACCACGCGCTCAGCTTCCGGCTTCAACGGATCCGTCACTGCAAAAGCCCCGGCAATCCTCCCATCAACAGCGACCAAAACGCATGTGCGAGCTAGCTGTTCGGTCTCCAACATGTAGTCTTCAACCTCAGGGCTTAAGGGGACCTGGCAATCCAGCATAAGCCTCCTGTTCCCTACCAGGACTGCTTTGCCACCAACATTTGCGGTCACACCAGAGCCTGGATGAACCTCGAAGTCCTTGGCTTCTACATGGTCAATGTTGGACCCATACTGCTGATGCAGCTTCTTAGCATGGTCAACTACCGCCTTTGCCAGAGGATGCTCACTGTTGGCCTGTCAATAAAAAATTAAAAATAAAAAATAAAAATAAAAATCAATGGGAATGTATTGGGAAATCCCTAAACTTTTCTCCAAGAAAATAACATCAGGTTTAGGAACACGTGTGAGTGCTCATGGGTGTGTGTCTCGTGCATATGAATGAACGTGCCTCATATGTTTGGTGCCAGCTCATGAATTGGACAGCCTCAGAGGAATGTGTGTACAGGAGAGGTAGCTCTCTCGATTGGAGCCAGTGAGGTACCAAGATCCAACATACCAGGAGCCAGACTCGAGTCTCATTTTTGGGGTGTAGGGTAGGCCCGAAAATCAGTCTTGATGAATAAACAGATCAGAGCTGGGTTGGAGCTGGGTCGGAGATGGATTTAAGTAGCGAATTTGGAGTGGACTCTCCTGGGAACTAGAACTGGTATGACTCGCCCCAAATAGATCCGACTCGGTATGACTAGGTTCCATTTCAGTCCTGTACTGGTGTGGTGATTTGCATCATTTCAGACGGTAAGCAATACACAACTCAGTTGATACCAAGCCATATCAGATAATTTTCCAAACTAATATGACTAGGTCTGACTCAGTCCCATTTCAGTCAGTGTCAGAGTGGCAACTTGTTTCGCTTGGGACCGAAACCATCATGACTCAGACAATACCTGTATCGAATGATTTCTAAACCATCATTAAAGCCTAATGGAAACCCCAAATTTGAGCAGTTTGTCGCTGTTAAAGGACAGGCTGGGCTTAAATTTCATGCCCAGAAGGTAAATAGGCTAGACTACCCTGGCTGGCTGGCTCACTGACAGACCTAAAGAAGAATCCAAGAACAGCAAAGAAATCTTGTTCCGAGACTGAAGAAAATAGGTCATAACTTAGATGCTCACCTCAGCAGCTGCAGCCAGATCACAGAACTCCTGGATCGGCACATGGAAGAAAAGCATTGTGTTAACTACCATCGGTTTGCCAATCGTCAGTGTTCCAGTCTTGTCAAAAATGACAATTTTCACCTGTAACCCAAGCAGAGAATCAAAACATCATCAATTTGCAACTTGAATCATGAAGCAATTCACCAGAACAGTAAACTAGAAACCGTAGTAATTGTTCATTCTACTTTTTGCTTAATTTTCAAGAACCGCTCAGCTATGTTTTAACTTACCTTGTGTGCATTTTCAAGTGCATTACCGCCTTTAATGAGGATGCCCTGAGAAGCACCTTTTCCTGTGGCGACCATTACTGCTGTCGGGGTTGCAAGTCCTAGAGCACACGGGCATGCAACCACCAAGACTGAAATCCCGAACTGCAGCGCTAGCTCAAACCCATCCATGGCTTTCGGAATCCAATGGCGAGGGTAAATGCCAGCTTCTCCTGGGATAAACCAGCATAGCCATGTAAGGAATGCCGCCACAACGACCTGAAACACAGAGAGACAAAAGAAAATGGAAATCACATTTTACATTGTCAACAAAATATGCCATGTAACTCGCAAAAAAAATTAAATCAAAATGCACACTCTCTAGGATGGAGCATTCACATGGATGTTGTAAGCAGAACTACTTAAAAAAAGGAAACTTTGAGATTGGATCTCAACGATTTTAAAAAGTTGATGAGGATTTAGGGGGGGCAGAACTTACTGAAGGAACGAAGAACTTGGAAATGCGATCTGCAAGTTTTTGAACAGGTGCTCTGGTAAGCTGAGCAGCTTCTACCAGTTGTACTATTTGGGACAATGCAGTCTCTGACCCAACATGAGTGGCCTTAACCAGCAAACATCCATTCTCATTCACTGTCCCACCAATAACCTGTCCATAAAATGTTTGGCATTTGGCACAAATATATTATATGTGCAAAACCACAAAAGCAAAAAGAAAAAAGGAAATCCAATGGAAAAAAAAAAAACAATAGAACAAAGCAATAGAACCTTGTCCCCCAGTCTTTTAGCAATTGACCTCGCCTCTCCAGTGATCATGCTCTCATTTACATGGCTTTGACCCCTTATAACAATTCCATCCACAGGAACTTTTGCACCAGGAACAATCTTGATGACATCATTCCTTTGTATCAGCTGAGTACTGATCTCCATCTCTGAAATCATATTCCCATCCCCATCCAAATTCAATAGAAATGCCGTATCAGGAGCAAGATCTGTAAGCTTTGCCAAAGCATCTGATGTCTTCCCCTTTGCCACCACCTCTAAATACTTTCCCAGAAGAATGAAAGATATCAACATGACACTGGTTTCAAAGAAATCCTGCCCTTCGAATGAATCTGAAGTCACTGCTTTTACAATGATATATAGGGAGTAAAAATAAGCAGCATTGGTGCCCAATGCAACCAAAACATCCATGTTAGCAAACCCCCGTTTCAACGCATGGTAAGATCCAATGTAAAACCTGAATTAACAACAACAGCCATACAGTTACCCACTTTCTGTAAACTTACTGGCATACACCTGTTCTTTCAGTAACAAAGAGATCCCTAGAAAATTGATGAAATAACTCTACAGTTTGTGTTCACTTCAATCAACGGTGATGTTGTCAACCGTCAAATTTTAAAGAACAACAAAACTGCTTAATTCCAATGATTAGAACCAATTAGCAATTACTTGGAATCACCAATCTGCCCAATCAAGCAAGCATGAATTGCCACAAAAATAAAGTGCCTGGTTGGGTCTTTTTTTCATCTTAGCCTAGGTGGGCAATGACTCGATGAGTTCTGACAATTCAATGGTTAAAACGTGTTGGAGAGAGAGAGAGAGAGAGTTTATTAATGTATGTTCATTTCAGTGCTCCCTCAGGACGGCATAACCATTTGTACATTCTCTTTTAATAAAATAGGTAAGGGAGGCCATTAGCTCTAGGGGTGTCAACGGGCCGGGCCGAGCTCCGTCCAAGCCCGGCCCACAACCTCCAACATAGGCCCAAGCCTGTTACAGACCAAAATAGTCCAGCCCAAGTCCAGCCCGAATGAGAGAGAGAGAGAGAGAGAGAGAGAGAGAGAGAGAGAGAGAGAGAGAGTTTATTAATGCATGTTCATTTCAGTGCTCCCTCAGGATGGCATAACCATTTGTACATCCTCCTTTAATAAAATAGGTAAGGGAGGTCATTATCTCTAGGGGTGTCAACGGGCCAGGCCGAGCTCTGTCCAGGCCCGGCCCACAACCTCCAACATGGGCTCAAGCCCGTGACAGGCCAAAATAGTCCAGCCTGAGTCCAGCAGATAGTCCAGCCCGAGAGAGAGAGAGAGAGAGAGAGAGAGAGAGAGAGAGAGAGAGAGAGAAGAAGAAAAAGAAGAAGAGGAAAAATCCAACCCTCTCTATAAGTAAACATATTCCTCCACTTCTTTTATTTCATTTCTCCATCATCTTTTCTACTAAGAGATTTTTAGTTTCCATTTTTTGAATTGCTAGCCCATAAAAATGAAACCATTCATACACTTCTCAAGAAGGAAAATCAGACCCAAATAACTACTCACAAAAACCAATAACATATTCTCTCATTTCCAAACTCTAGCAGGCTGGGCTGGACTTTCGGACATTTATGCCCAAGCTCAGTCTGATTTTGAAATGGGCTTGATTTTTAAGCCTGAGCCTGTCCCTCAGGCCTGATACTCCAGGCCAAGGTGGACCAGGCCCAGAAGCCCAATGGCCCAACCTGGCCCATTGACACCCCTAATTAGCTCTCTAACATTATTTTCCCCCAATCTGTCCCAGAACCGCTGCCAGCAGCAATGTCCAGTACCTCGTATGGTTGTTGACATCCTCTGTTGCCTTCGTGTGGCCTGTCTTCCCCACTCATATTCAGGAGGTCCCAATTCATCTTGTTCATGGATGTCCAGCGACACTTGGTGAACCCACAATTCACTGAAGTTGTGATGTTTGTCATATAACTGTTATAGGTTCGTTGGACTATGGTATGTGGTTCCCCACTCATATTCAGGAGGTCCCTATTCATCTTGATCGTGGAAGTCCTGCGACACTTGGTGAACCCACAATTCACTGAAGTTGTGATGTTTGTCACATAACTGTTATAGGTTCGTTGGACTATGGTATGTGGTACAGTTGGATTTGTTGATTGATTTCTTTTTCATACCTATTCATCGTATTTCCCTTCATTGTGTTGCCGGGAGATTATTTGGAGATGGGTGATCAAAAAGGTGCTTCCACCTGGTGGGTGTAGTCATCAAGATCCACATTTAGGATCAGTTATTACCACTGAAATTAGATAAGGATGAATTACCTTATTTGGTTGCAGTTGGCTAGATGTTTGTCAGTGGGTGGAAGAAGTTAGGACATGCCACTAGTAGTAAAAAAGAAAATGTACAAAAGGTTATGGTGCCCTGAGGGAGTAGCGAAATGAACTCGCATAAATAAACTCTCTCTAACAAAAAGCATCAAAATTATTAAAAAACAGTTTAACCACGGGGCATTATGAAAATTAGTCTCCTCTCAATTTCTCTTCCTTTTTTTTTCCCTTGTTAGTCTCCTTCCATTTCTTAATAAAGAAAACAAAAATCCTATAGCAATAGCAGCTGATAAGAACCATAACAATAAGTTACAAAACAGCAGCATAATATCGATGAGACGACCAATGGCATACCTTCGGCCAATGATAAACTGTACCGGTGTGCAAAGGACCCATCTCAGAAGCATCCCAATTGTAAGCATGTTGTGAAGCTTATAGTTTAACCAGTTCCCATAAGGAGGAAGCATGGGAAATACCATGGAGAAGAGAAACACAGGAACTGAAAACAGGCAACTCCAAAGGAATTGGTTCCTATAAACCTCAATCTCATGTTGCTGTTCAGCTTCTCCTCTTCTTGGAGGAGTGTATATGCTTGCATGGTAGAAGTTGGGGCCATGGCCAGCTTCCTGAACACATTGTATAAGAGACCTTGGACCAGTGAGATCTGGGTCATAGGTAATAGTTACTTTGTTGCCTGCTGAATCCATTTCCACATGATCCACACCTTCCACTGACTCGAGGGAGGACTGAATGATAGCAGCTTCTTCAGGAGAAGAGAGGCCTTTGAGCCTTAGGTGCACTTTGTTCATTTCATCTCCAGAACTGATGAGATCAGCTCCAAATCCTGCATCTTCGATGGATCGGAGAAGGTGATCGGAGTCAGTGATGTTTGGATCAAAATGGATCTTAGCTTCTTTAAGTGCAAGACCAACCACAGCCTTCTTCACTCCATCAACTGTGAGGAGGGCCCGCTCTATAGACTCAGAACAGCTGGTGCAGGCCATGCCTTTAATTCGGAGCCGACATACAGCTATATCTTGTTCAGAAAATTCATCAACTTGGAGGCCTAGGTCATCAACAGCTTCTTTGATTGTTTTTGCCTGAAGAAAGGATCAACTGTGAATACTTCTAGTTTTCAGAAATAGAAAGATGACAATACCTGGTTGAGGGCTGGAAAGTTAGCCAGTTCTATCAAAATTAGGAGGAAAAAGAGCTCCTGGTTTGAAAATTTTATAAGCTAATTGGTCCATACACAAACTGAAAGTTGCATACATGAGAAGAGAGCAAGTCAATAAATAAAGAACTACAGAACCACATTTCATAGTACAGGAAACAGTATGTGCATGTAAACACCCAATGCATCTATAACTAACGTTCGTGAAGGCAACCAAATAGGTCCAGATTTCCTAGACATACAAGACTGATTTCATATACATGCAAGAACTAAAAGAACAATGGACATGCAAACACAATCTCAACACCATATTACTTAGGGAACCAGAACGAAAGGTATGACCATCTGACATAACTCATGCTTAGAATTGATGCCCCAAACATAGGCATGTCCCTGAGTCTGAAGTGCCGACTTAAGTTCAGACTGACTCAAAGGACAATCAGGATTTGCCTAAAATGAGCCTTGGCCAAAGCCAAAATCCGGGGTCCAAATTCCAATAGATAAAGGGCTGGACTGGGGCTTCAGATTTGATAGCTTTCCTATTAAGGCCCACAATGAGTCCATTTATGAATGTCATGGGCTGCATGCACCAGGGCCTCAATTCTAATGAACAGATCACTTTGAGCTTACCCTTGCCCAGCCAAAGCCCACGTATGTTGACAGCCCTACTTTTGTGCTCACTGTTGTTATTAAGTGGGCTTAGTGTTACATAATCATGCCTACGAAAGTTCTCTAAAGCTGGCTTACATTGATGGATTCTGGTATGTATCTGATAACAGCCTGGCCTTGAATCGGTGAGACTGCAACGCTTTCAATGCCTTGAAGCTTCCCTAGCGCTGATTCGATGGAAACTTCGCAAGAAGCACATTTAATTCCCCCAATTTTAAACTTCACCGTCTTAGATTTCCTGACTCTTTTTGGAGCTGGCCCAGAGAGACTGACTGCAACACTTTCTGAAGGTTGTAGAAGAGGCACCTTAAGATCATCCTTCCTGTCGGCTTCCATTTTACTGTTCACACCATTCAACCTTCCAAACATCTCCGACACCAACTGAAAAGTGTTGGAAAATAAAAGGTCAAAAATTTCAATTTTTTACCAAAGTCAACTCTAGATTTAATCCCAATTCTTCCTAAATAATCTGCGAAAATCTTCAGGACAGGAAACTTGGAGAACCTATTCTCTTATACTCAGTATATATAAAAGAAAAAAAAAAAAATCAGATTTCGAATTTCAATTTTTTCAGAATTCTCATTTTGGGTGTATCCTTTCTAGAAAGGACCAATTTCAATGGAACTCAGCAATCTGATTGGTGAAACTTTTAGTAGGCACTACAAAGACAATAGCGATGCCCTTTTTTTTTTTTTTTTTGAACAGCAACAATAGTGGCGCTTTTGGAAGCTCAATCGAACAGAATTGCAATTCAATTACAGGAACTGACCAGAGTGGGGGCTAGCACCAAGTACAGCTCCATGCACTTCAACTTGGCCTTGAAATGATAGTAACCACAACTTGGGGGCCACTGAAAGAAGTGAGAGTAGCCAGACTTTGCCTGCTCACCCTTTCTTGAATTTAGTGATTGCAATTCAATTCAGTTGAGAATCCAAAAGCAGCCTAAATGCATAAAATACCCACAAACTTTCCATAACAACTTGAAATCAATACCAAGCTATCCTAGTTCCAAAAGAAGATAAATTAAAAACAAAACTCAATTTTAACCTTCCACAGGAATCGTCATCCTGAGGAAAGAATCATACACTAAACAGGAAAAAAAAGAAAAGGATTGCAAACAATAAAAAGAAGGGATCTAAACTCAAACATCAAAACCGTATTGCAACTTTTACCCTTGAAATCCACATTTTTGTTCGAGATCCTCCCAACAACCAGAACTACTCTTTATTTTCTCTATAGAATTTCATATAAACATCGGTGATTAAACCCAGATCAGATTGTTTCGACTTCAATCTGGAATCCAAATCCGCACGCAGGATGCCCACTTAGGAATTCAATTTCCTTCTCAGAACTCACAAAAGAATCAAATCCTAAAGAAAACAAACAAAACCTAAAGAAATAACGCGTCAAACTTTGTTCTTGAAAATCGTGAGCAAGAAAAAGACAATTGACAAACTCAAATCCTTTCTCCAATCTCACAAACAAAACAAGATAATATATATAAACCCTAAAATCACGATTCCTCAACAACAGGAAGAAATAAAAATAAGATAATTAACATTAGATACGACAGGAGCATCCAAATCGAAGCAGAGAAATCAGCATAACAGAAAACAGGATTCGAGAAGAGAGAATCCGAAAAGAAAAAAATGAAAAGTCTGCAAGTACCTGTGGCGTGCGTGAGTACCTTTTGACGTTTACCGTGTCAGATCGCGGGTGGATGATGGGGAAAAAGTAAGGCTAGGGTTTCCGATAGCGATAAAAAGCTAGAATGTCTGGTGGCGAGAGAAAAGCTAGGGTTTCTGAAACGAAAAAAAGCTAGGGTTTTGTGAGAGAGAGAGAGAGAGAGAGAGGCTTCTGAAAGGGGAGGTAGGCCGATAGTGCGCCAGGAAATTTGTCTTTCGCTCCAAAAACAACGCTCCGCGAACTTCATTTCGTGTTTATCGTGGCCTGCTTTTTTGAATTTTCGAATGTCCAACGGACCACCTATAGTAGCAGGACTGCCCCGGAAATTGATGAAATTTACAGTATGACCCTTCTAGAGTTTTTACAAGCATATCGTGCGACACGTGTCCAGTATCCGAACCAATGGTCAGTTGGGTCCTACCTTGGATTTGACCACGTTACGAAAATCAGGTCGGTAGGACAATACACCAATGATTCATTGTTTTGGAGGACTTTGGAAGGAAGAATGTTCTCAAAAAAAGTCAACCGAACCGACCTTCATAGAGGACACACCGAATCCGTAAGTTAGGATTGCACACCCGCGAATGATCTGCGACGTTGATCACTAGAGGTGGGACCCACCTGATTTGGGGTCTCGCACGCGTTTGCCAATTGGGTGTGATTTGATACTATGGCTGGTATAAAATTTGATATGCAGTCGCTCATAACTAACTTCAATTAAACGGACTAAACTGTGGATCGACCGTCGCAGAGTCGCACTCTCCGAATCAGATTGGTTAATTGAATCTTAATCTCTGATTCATGGACATTTTATTTTATTTTTCTAAACAGAACCGTTGGATATTTTTTATTTTTAACCATTGAATAATCTCCACCGATTCAATAGTGACAGTCAAATAAAAGCGTCGTTATTTGTTCATGGTGCATGGCACTTGTAATTTGGACGCTTCAATTTGAATAATTTATATGCCACCTGTGCAATTGCTGAGTAAATTCTAACTGCCCCTGCATCACTAATCATACTCTCTGGGAGTATCGAACAATGCCCTCACCGTCCATAGGAGTGTCAATGGGCCGGGCTCACGCCTTCAAAATCAGAATAAACAGTTCAAAATCCAGGCCAAGACCAACCTCTGCCTGGCCCATTGACAGCCATGCCTGTCCATAAGGATGCCAATGGGCCGGCTCCGGCATTAAAATAGGAATTTTGAATAGAGCCAGCTCAACAGCCAGGCCCGAAACAGTTTAGAATCCGGCCTGAGGCCTACCTGAGGCCCGACCCTTTGGCCGCCTTACGGTCCATCGATTTCAGGAGATGGCAAGATGTCAGTTAAAAAGTATTGGATTTCCTTTTAACCCATTGATTCATGCCTTAGGATGAGATTTACTGACCATCTAATATGAAAAGATGAAAGTGGGGATTCCATCATTTTAATATCTGCTTCCAAATACCCAATTCCAAGCATTGCTCAACTATTCTGCATTTGAGTTTGGCAAGCTTGTAACAGAATTATGTCAAAAAATGAGGCAAATTCAAAACGTAGGCAATGTCACATGAATGATAAGAATATATTTTTAAATTATTTTAAGTTGTTTAAATCATTGGTTATATTAGAACATAAAATATTATAAATAGCTATTTAATTGAAATCATGTATATTTATTACGATCTCCATTAATCTCTCACATCTCTTATATATTCTTGTCATTCATTAAAGAGCCAATTGTTCACATTTAGAAGTTATCAAAAGTGTATACTTGTTGCATGTTACTCATTATTTTGTCAACACATTAACTTTAACTTTTGACCTAAGAGTATATGATATTTAAGAGGTGTTTGGATTATAAGTTACTTTAGATACGCTACATATGTCTTAAATAACTTATTTTGATTTTTTACTTATTAAGAAAATAAGTTTATTTGGTAAACAACATACTTGTTAGGTACGAGAAAAACATGTTTTATTTCCAACACACAAAAGTATTTGTCCTTTTGGTTTGTTTGATTCACCTTTATATTCATTGTTCATCATGTGAGACATACTTTTGATATCGATTGTTCATTGTGTAGGCCCCACCTTTGATATGGTTCATTAATCATGCATGAGCCACCTTGGATGTGAGTCATTCACCATTAGAAGCTCACCTTTAATGTGCACCATCCATTGTGTAGGGCCTAACTTTGATATTGGTCATCAATCATGTAGGGCTCACCATTAATGTTATTGTCCATCATGTAGAGTTAATCTTCAATATTCATCGCCCATCATGTTAAGCCCACCTTTGATGTGGACCATTCATCATGTGGGTCTCACCTTTAATGTGGGTCATCCATCAGGCAGGTCCCAGCTTGGATATGGGCCACTCATCATTAGGGATGACCTTTGATGTAGATCGTCCATCATGTAGAGCCCACCTTGATGTTGGTCATCCATCATATAAAGCCCACCTTCAATGTGAATGGTCCATCATGTGGGCCCCACCTTTAATGTGGGTTATCCATCATGCATGGCGTACTTTGGATGTAGGCCATTCATCATTAAGCACCAAATTTTAATGTGGATCATCCATCATTTAGGGCCCACCTCGATGTGGGCCATCCATCATGTTGAGCCCCATTTCAATGTCTATTGCTCATCATGTGGGGCCCACCTTTGATGTGTATCATCCATATATAGGCCCCACCTTTGAAGTGGGTTGTCTATTAAACCTGTTTGCTTTTGATGTGGGCTATTTATTTATCATCAGGGGCCGACCTTAACATGGACTATCCATTATGTGGACCCACATTAATTTGGTGTCATCCATCATGTGGGGTTATTTTGATGTGGACTATCCATTCTGTAAATCCTACCTTTGATGGAAATAATCCATCATGTGGGACTTCATTTGATAAGGGCGGTAAGAAAGGTTCCTTTGACATGAATAGTAAATTAAAAAGAAAAGTAAGAAAATAATAAGTCAAAAAGTTATTAAAAAAAAAAACACTTGAAATAAGTAATTTTTAATACTAAATTACTTGCACGATGATACTTACCCAATAAACTTAAGTATAAAAAGTAACTTAAGGGACGTTTGGATAATTACTTGAGAAAAACTACTTATGTCTCAAGTAACTTATATTGGTTTTTACTTATTAAGTTGAAGTGATTAAGTAATTTTAAGTAAAAAAGTTACTTATAATTGATCTTAAATGAAAGTTACTTATCTATTGGTGTAAGTAGAAAAAGAAATTTATATGGTGATATCTAAATGAGCTTTTAATAGGGCGTTTGGATACTAAGGGAGTGTTTGGTGCATGGGCTTAAATGGGATTTGGTGGGGTCTTAAGATCCCATGGATAAATGCAACGTCTATTTGGGACTCACATAATGTATGGGTTGTGAAGCCCCATCTTGAAATTAGCGCTGGGCAAGGGCTTCTAAAATCCTACTTTGGGTTTCGTATAGCTAGTGATTGGTGTTATGTGTACTCCATCATGATGTATGTGTTTTATCCATGTTGTCCATCCATTTTGAAATATAATTTTAGGGCTTGATCCTAAAAATGAGGTAGATATAAATTTCAGGTGGACCACACCATAAGAAAACAGTAGTGATTGAATTACACCATTAAAAATGTCCTGACTAACTGTGCAGTCCACTTGAAATTTGGATCAAACTCATTTTTGGGCTCATACTATAAAATGACATGAAAGAAGGGGTGGACGGCATGGATGAAACACATACATCATGGTGGGGCCTACATAGCACCGACTTGTAGTGGCAAGATGAGTAGCCAATCCGTTTCCCAAACATGAAGTGGGATGGCCTTCAAGCCATATGATTAGACGACAATCCCTAACACGGTGTAGTCATTACATTTTGGTAATTTCATCCCACTTAAACCCGCTAATCCCATGCTCCAAACACCCCCTAAGCTACTTAAGATAAGTTGCTTATGCCACAAGTAACTTATCTTAGTTTGTAGTTATTAAGAAGGTATGTAAATTTGGTAAATAATATATTTGTCAACTTGTCCTCACTTTCATTTCTCCTAATACCTTTGCGTCAACTTATGAAAAGTAGAAAATGTAAAAAAATAATCTCAATACTATAAGTAAAAAAAGTAATTTATTTGGTGGTATCTAGCTAGGCATTTAATGACTTCAAATAAGTTAAAAAGTAATTTATTTAGTGGAATCCAAATATGCCCTTAGCATTGGAACATGTCATTAGTATAGATAGCTAGAGTTATATGTATCATTTAAGATTTTTACCTCTTCGTTCTTTTATATATTTATATTATTCTCAATAAAATAAATAAATTATAATTTCAAAATTTTCTTATCTTGAACTCCGCTGCCCCAACTAAATTTATAGAGTTGAAATGACTTCATTTGGATAGTTGGTGGTCTTCGATTTATTTAAATTATTTGTATTGTTTTAAAGATTGATTTTTCTTTTTTAATTGCTGACCAAACCATACCAAATTGCTCCTACGGTGAACGGTTTACCTAGAGACAAACATCATCACACATGCAGTCCTTATGTGCTTACGTGTTGTCCAATCATAATTCGTTAAGAGTATCAAAGCTTTTCTTAATAGAAGTGACAAAAACTCTCGGTTTTCACACATTAGAACTTGGCATAGCTGCCTGGCATCCAAGACAAAGCTTCATGTCGGCGCCACCTCGTAGAAACATGTCTGAAAAACAAGGTTGGTCCACTTATCAGCTGGCCTTCACGTGAGTTAAAAATGGTTGAAGGAGCTGCCAACTAGGGGTGCACATCAAACCGGTAAAACCATGAAACCGGACTGGAACTGATCAAACGGTCTAGTTCTAGAGTACACCGGTTTCGGTTTTATTCCGGTTCTAAAAATTGGAGAATCGATTACATCAGTTCGGTTCTTAGTTTGTAGGTATGTAAAATCGAACCGAATCATGAACCAATCCGTATAACTGAACACTTTTTCCAAACCACGGAACTGTGGAATTGAACCCAGAACCGATCCTCTCTCTCGCCGGTCCCCCCTCTCTGTTTCTCTCTCTCTAAAGTTTTCTCTCTCTTGCCATTCAATTGGGCTAGATTATAAAAAGTCTAAGATCTGAAACCGATCTGGAACTAAAGTGGTTTTAACAGTCCGGTTCCGGTTCGGTTCTAAGGTGCTAACAGTTCAGTTCCGATTCCGAAAATCCTAAAACCTTTAGGAATGGTTCGGATCCAATTTCACCTCAAAATCGGACCGAACGGATCTGTGTGCACCCCTACTACCAATGGTTTACATTCAACGTACAAAAGGCAAATTATCGGATGAGTGATGAGTGGACCAGGCAGCTATTTTGCCCATGTCACATCCACAGTGTCAAGGTGGACCTGATGATGCATGGTTGGAGGGCTAACAGTCTCGTGCTATGTTGGTGTAACTTTCTTGAGATCCACTCCGTTCATGCAGCACATTGCCTCATGTTAACCATTGAACCCAAGAAATGGTTGGGAAGGAACACCCACCATTAGATTTTGGCAAGGCCATGGCGTAGGGAAGGACGTGAGGTCGAGCACCATCTTCCTCAAAAGGATAATTATTCCTAATCCACGGAACTTCTCTGGACTCCTCATAGAGACTTCTCGAATCCACGAGGAAAGAAAGCAGAAAAAAGAAAGAATTTCTAATAAATTCGAAATTGATTAATGAATGAATAAAAATTAGTTCACAACCCTTTAAATAAGGGTTCCAAGCAATATGAAAGAAATCAGAAGCAAACTACAACTAAAACTTCTAGAATCCGTGATGTCTACTAGTGCACAAGTTTTTGGCCAAAAATAGCAAGTGTCCTTTTTGGTTTTACCAAACCGTACTCTTAATTATCTTAAGTAAAAACGAAAATAAAACAGGAAAACGACCATCGATCGAGGGTTTTTTTTGCAAATACAGGCTGCGCAACCTGATGTAGAGGAGTTGGTTGGCTAAAGTAGCTCGTTCTACCCTAAAATCATATATTTTGCGTCAAATAACTTATTTCGAATTGCGAGATACGCCCGATCTAAGGTCTGATGGTCTGGATTACTTTTGTCGTCGACCGTGCCTTTTCTGATCCATCTTGGCCATGAAACTGTCCGCGACCCGCTCTACATCAGGCCACGTTGGTATTTATATACCATCCAATCTAGTCATCTCATGTGCCTAGTTCGGATGAAAGAATTACCCAAAAATCACTTGACTCCAAAACTTAGGTGGGCCCTACTACGTGAATTAGAGATTTTAGGTTGTGTTTTTTTTTTTTGGTGGTGGCCCACGAGAGTGTTTAATCTGACTGATTTTGGGATGAAGTCCAAAACAAGGAGTGTTATACCAAATGGACGGCATGGATTTCATTCACATTGTCTCTTTTTCACACGTTAAAGAAAGTATTACTCTAGCGTGCTGTGACCGGCAAGTTATCTATTAATCCGATGGTGTATCGCAGCTCTACCTCAATTGGTAGTTCCTACCTGTTCTTCGGTTATCACTGTGAGCCGGAAGATCCGGAACCATATGGTTGCATTACACGTGGGAGAGTTATCTTTTAATCGGGATCGTCCATCTAGTGGGTCCACTACGGATGGAAATTGATCCACTGTATGATCCTAGATATTATCTAGGCCGTGGGAAGTAAAACAGTTAATGGTCAACATTCAGTGCTGGATAGGAAAGATGAGTGATCGCTATGGTCGTCGGATAAGTACGATTTTTGGCATGTAATCAATCCATACCGAGGCCCACTAGTTGGACGGTTCAGATTAATGGATAACCCAGCCACATGTTCTTTCAGATCTATGGTGTCATCTCCTTGACCGAGATCAATCTTTATTGCTTTTGGAAGACTTTCTTATTCTATAGATTCGGCGAGTTCATGAGCTTGACAAGTTAATAGATTTTAATGAATCTACATTTTGTCAGATCCTCAGGCATGCTGATTATTGTAATCAAGCTACAAATACAACTTTGATATGTTACGTTGCCCATGAACTACAGTACGATATGTGGGCTGATTTCTGATCAAGTGTGCATCTTAAATGATGATCTGAACCGTTCATGTTCTGGATTCAATGCTTCTGGGGACATAGTTAGAAGCATTTATTGAATGAGTCATTTCTTCACAAGGATGATTATTTAATGGTTCATATTCAAATCTAAGATTTAAAGGTCTAGATGATCAACGATCCAGTATGACTACATGACCCTAGACTATATATTGTAGAGGTACGAAATTCAACGTTCAGATCAATCAAAGGGTGCATTCCACGCGGAAAGTCGCCTTGCTGTCACATGAGGATAATATGGTAGGGAGCACTATACTTGTCAAACCGCATGTTGACTTAGCTGTTATTACTTGTGAGAGGGTCCTAGGTTTTTTATATAAAAGCTCGAGGATGAACACTTTTTTGACCCATCCATTTAGCTGGTTGGATGGAGGCTGCCAAACTCATTTGAATAATTTTATAATGTGAAAATATAATGATTAAAATTTATTTTACTTTCTTTACAAGTGTATTTGACGCTTGCTTATGATTGTTTTTTTTTAAACAAAAACTAAGAAATAATAATAATAACTCATTTACTTTGTATTTAAAAATATGTTTAATTTTTCAATTACAATGGTAAATGGTTGGTAATAGATGATGATAACTTACTTTTGTAATTACGTGATGACATGATTTACATTTTATGGTAATAATGATTTTGTTATAAATGATAATGATGGCTCATTTACTTTGCATTTTAAAGTTCATTTAGTTTTTTAATTATAATGGTAAATGGTTATCAATGAGTAATGATTATTTTACTTTTATAATTGTATAATGACATCACTCACATTTGGCTATAATGATAATTTTGCTACATTATTATTTTTTCATCTACAAATGACTATTGGTAGTTTTATAACATGAAAATCTAATTATTATAATATACTTTACATACTCTCTTTACTAGTGTACTTAAATTCTGGTTTATAATTATTATTTAAATAAATACATGAAAATGATAATGATAGCTCATTTATTTTACATTTCATGAAAATTAAAAAACCTAATGAGCATTATAGAAAACCAGTTATGCTAGGAGTGATGTCTTGTAAGAGTATTATTGTTTAAATGATACCTTTTTAAGGCCTTAGCCACTTTTGTTTATCTAATAGTTTTAAAGAATTCTTAAAAAGTGCACATGTGGTACACATTAGATAGAATTAGGCATGCTACACTGAGACCCATGTGGTTGCCAAGTCACATCCCAAAATCTCATATGTTCGGGCGAATAAGACCATTAAGAAATTATCATTTCAGTGGTCTAATGAATGTCCAATAATACAATAATAAGATATCAAATAAGCTTAATATTTAATTCATGGTGTCGGGTGGTAGACTCTCAGGAATTTCAACTCCCAGTCAAGGGTTCGAGTTCCCATATATAGGTGGTGAAATTCCAGCAGCGTGGGTGCGTGGGAGTGTGTGGGCATGTGTAAAACAAGAAAAACAAAAGTTCATGGTACCTAAATTGAACCCACCCATGATACGAGCAGTAAGCAGATGCTGCGGTGGCGCCAAAAGAACCAAAATACGGTAGAGTCATCTCTTTGCAACACGTGGGCAGGTGATATACAAATCAAGTCTACCCATGTACGTACCCTTGCATGGATTGTTATATCTAATAAAATCGGTTAAATTATGATCAGATTAGGTGAGCCTGGAGTAACAACTTAATGGGTGAGTCCTTGACCATGGGGCCCAACTCGACATATGTGTCATATATCTATGTTGTTCATCCTTTTTGTCGGCTAATTTTAAGACATGGTCCACGCTACAGGAAACAATGGTTATTGAACGCTCACCATTGAAAACTTCCTAAGGCTCATCATAATATTTATTTACCATCCAGTATGGAAAGAATACACAAACCTAAATGAAGGAAAAAAACACAAATGCTAGCTTGATTCAGAACTTTTATAGCATACAAGTTTATTTTAGTTGTCAATCAACACTGTTTCTTGTGGGTGGTCCACCTTAGATTTGAATATACTTCATTTTCAAGCCATGCCGTGAAATAAGCGGGAAAATTGATGGATAGCATGGATATATAACACAATCAATGACATGGGCCCATGGTCAAAGACTCACTCATTGAGCCGTTGCCCTCGGCTAACCGAACCGCCCCCGTAAAAATTAGATTAGTTGAACTATCATGCTACTTGTAAAAATCTTTTAATAAGACCATTGTATATTTTTCGTTGTTAACCATCCAACAAATGTCCAATAATCTACTAGATAATAATTTCATCTGTCCTTTAATTTTGCAGCTAAAACTGATTGGGTCTGAATTGAATAACAACAATTAGATGATTAGATAAGAGTAATATTTATTATGATAAATCTGAAATTTTAATTTGGAGGGTTTAGTTTGAATTACTTGAATATCATTCCCGCGAGTTGTCACTAATTTCAATATGCATGCATGTCATCCATCGCACACCGTGAGAGTTTCTCTTCTGCCAAAGATGCCTATGAGGCTATGAACTTTTCGGACGCGGATTGCGTCCTACCCCCGCCCGGACGGGCAGGGATCCGTGAGGTCCACCTTGATGTAAATGTTTAATCCACTCCTTTAATCGATTTTATTAGAACATTTTAACATATAATTTTAAGAATGAAGCAGGTTCACAGATCCAAAGGACAACACCAAAGCAAGCTGCAGTGATAATGACAGCCACCGTTGAAACCTTTCTAAAGGCCATCGTAATGTCTTTTCTACCATCCAACCTATTCATAAAGTCATGTAGACGTGGATGAAGTGAAAAAACAAATATCTGCTTAATCCGAAACTTTTCCAGCTCCCAAGAGGTTTTTAATGGTGTACGTTCAATGTCCCCTTTGTGGTCCACTTAAAAACTGGACCTGCTTCAAGTTTCGGATAATATCTTAAAATGATCTGATAAAAGCTATTAACGGCGTGGATAAAACACTACATCAATTTGAGCCCCACAGAGCCCTGCCCGGACGGATTACCGCAATCCGCATCCGACTTTTTCGGCTAGACTCCTGTGTGCTCTTCCCTCGCAGTGTTAAACGGTGGCAACTCATCGACCATCCATTGATTCAGACGGTCCAAATCGGGAGCTCTATATATTATCCTGCACCTTTAGACCGTTTATCTTTTAACCATCCACTTGACGACTGCCAGCTGGATGGTTAGGATAGTTTGAAAGCAACGGGCCGTTATCTGGACAGTCCAGATTAACATGCATGTGTGCCACACTTATAGTGGATGAGTCACCACCATTTGTTGTGCGTAGCAAGGTGTAGCAAACGCAAATCGAGGTGTCGCAGGGCACTTACCCACAACCTCTGTTGTTTTGTTTTTTTTTTTTTTTGGGGGGGGGGGGGGGGGGGTGTGTGTGTGTTAGTTAGCTAGGTAGCACACAAACTCCATGTAAGCCACCTCCGGTAGGGATCGATACCAAGACCTCAAGTGTTGAAACGAGGAATCTCCACTCTGTCTGCCAGTTGAGCTATTGATTTGGGTGCGCGTATGTCGCATGCACGTGGATAATCCAGACTGTATTTTTTCCTGGGCCCATCACCGGTGCAGAAAATATGATTTATTGATTCTGTCTAATGAATGGCCATCAAAATGGAGGGCTGCAGATTATATAGTGGCTAGTGGACCAAATTCCAAACCCAATCGGAAAAATCGGATGGTTAAGATTATCCGTTGGTGTGGTTTACGGCCCCTGTTTATGCTTTTTGTTGTGCATGATTGTCATCGGCTGTTATTATGCATGTGGCCCACTTAATGCATGGAAGATTCTGATTCCTGCGCCAACTCATCTTTGTGGGGCCCACCTTTTCAATGTCTCAAATGACTCATGCGTGTAATTTGTTGGCATGTATGCAGCAATATGAGCATGATAACGAACATCAAACTGAATGAACCATTCTATTAATATGAAAGTTTGCCTAATCGGCTGATTCAGGGCCACACACGACTTTCAAATGGACGGCATAGATTTAACTAGAAAAATTGATGACTACAATCATCTGTCATCTAAGTTAAATAAATGGACTAGACAGACTAGATGGAGGGGCAGAGCCACGGCTCAAACTGGGCCCATCGAGATATGGCACCTATCGAGCAATGTGGAACGTCCATGTTTGAAAGGGATGGAAAGTAAATGCCATCCACGTGAGGAGGGACCATCAATGCATGCATTCCACGAGAAAAAACGACTGGAAGTTGATATTCGATTGGAAAATGGATTTTCGAAAAATCGAGAAATGCGTTTGGATGACATAAAGCTGGAAGTTCTCGATTTGTCGTTTTATTCGTTATGTACGAAAATCCAAACCAAATGCTGTTTACGTGGCTCCCATTTCATACTCCAGTGGACAGTACATTATTCTTACAGCTAGCAGCAATGGGACCAATGCGATATGTGCAGCCGGTACTACATCCGAGCTCTGTGGGGCCCACCATGTTTGTGCATGACATGTGATCCATCATCCGGCGTGCCTCTCGATGTTAGCCTGATCGAAGTGTCAGGTGGGCCACACTAGAGAGAATACTGAAGAGAGTACTCCAGCAATAGGTTTGTGCGTGGAGGTTACCATATATATATATATATATATATATATATATATATATATGTGGAAAAGGTACTATGCGCTCGAGCTGATGCGACCGTCCCATGAGGTCGAGCTGTGTGGACCTCACCGTGATGCGTTTCGAACATCTACCCCATCAGTCAGATGCACCATTCCATCCTGGTTTTATGTCTCAAAAATCAAGTCAATCCATGACTTTTGTGGGCCACACCACATACAGAAGTAGAGAGGTGCCGTGCACCATTAAAACATTCATAATCATTTTTTGGGCCCACCGAGATGTGGTTTTTAAATCCAGACCATCCATTATGTGTGTCGCACTTGGATGAGGGTTCAGACCAAGTTTCAGAAGTATTGAAATTTTATATGGGCCCCACCAAGTGCTTTTATATGTTTTTGGCATGTCTTCACATGATTTTAGATGGTATGACCCATCTGAGTTCCATATACGGTTGATTTTTGGGATATCCCATAATTTAAAGGGGACCCATCAAATTCACGGTGTTAATGGTCGACACGCATCACGGTGGGTCCCACACAGCTCGACCAACGGGGATTGAATATATATATATATATATATATATATATATATATATATATATATATATATATATATATATATATTCAATCCAACCCGTTAATCAGGTGAACCCTGCTAGGGTGAACGGATGTTTCAAATTCAGAGTGACCCAAAATTCAGGTGGGCCACACCAAATAAAATTAAAATGTTCCATTCGTGATTATCTGTTTCCGTAGTGTGGCCCACCTGAATTCTTATTGGACTTATTTTTTTGAGATGTATGGTGAACAAAGGGGACTCGCCTGATGGAAGGATTGGATGTCTCACATACAACACCGTGACTCCACTGAGCTCGGCTGTGGTGCATTTCCGGTCTGACGGTGGGGAATTATTGAATCCTCCACTCTAGCTAAGCTTTGCAGGGTACTCGGGTTTTCAGTTCTGACAAGTGTGGACTATGGTTCAGTAATCCAGACCGTTGGTATGTTGCGTGTTGTAATGGATATGGATGGAAAACCAAAATCTTTCTATTTGGAAGACCATAGCCACCAATCACGGGACATATTTCAGGTGAATGTGGACCGTTGCTGTATTTCACTTCTTAACCATCTAGCTATTTGCAGGCCAGGAATTAATGGAGAAGGTTCAATTGTATTATTGAGGATTGATGCATGATCCATCAACAGTGCCATGCAACATCCCGACTGTCTGGATTACATGTTCCACCTGTCCAGACTGAAAATCGAGAATACTGTCGATTGAAATGCTTGTAACATGTGCTGTGATTTGCCTATCATTTTAAAGGCCCCACCATGAAGACCGCCCTTCTTGAAAACCAATCTGATCGGTTCGCTGGGTGGGCCACACCAACATGTTGAAACATGATGTAGGAATGAACGTGTTGAGGTCGATCAACGTCTTCCTCTCAAGTATATCTACTCCGAGTCGAGGGAGCTTCTCCGACTCCTTACGTAAACTTCTCAAATACATGAAGAAAAAAGTAAGAAAAATAGAAATAAATTCTATAAAATTTTTAATTTGATTAATAGGTGAAATAATTACAACCCTTTAAATAGGGATACTAAGAATGAGAGAAATTTCATAATCATACTGCAACTAAAAATTTTAAAATTTGCAACTTAATATAAATAGTAAATTTACTAGTTACAAACAACCAAGATGTCCATTGGTGCACAAGGTTTTCGATCAAAACTAGTAAGTGTCCTATTCGGCTTAGTAAGTGTCCTATTTTAGGTTGCACAACTCCTAGGACGCAGATTGCGTCCTACCTCTGCCCCTAAGGTAATCTATCTAGGAAGGGCTCTCTGGGTCCCACTGTGATGTAAGTGTTTTATCTACACCATTCATCTTTTTTTCGGATCATTTTAAGGTGTGAGCCAAAAACTAAGGCAGGTATAGGGCATAAGTGGATCACAAAGTGAGGATTGAACTTCCACCGTTAAAAGCTTCTTGGGAGCTGGTGAAGTTTCCGATCAAGCTAATATTTGTTTTTTCACTTCATCCACGCCTACATGACCTTATGAATAGGTTGTATGGTAAAACAACATCACGGTGGATCTTAAAAAGGTTTCAACGGTGAATGTCATTATCACTGCAGATTCCTTTGGTCCGGTTTTTTGGCTAATACTTTAAAATTTTTTGGAAAAAAGATGAACAGCTTGGATAAAACACTTACATCACGGTGGGCCCCAGAGAGCCCTGCCCAGACAGATTATTGTCTGGGCCGGGGTAGGACGCAATCCGCATCCTAACTCTTAACCGAACAGATGAAGAGATATAATGAAACTAAAACTTATCATTTTTAGTAAAAACCGAATTAAAATAGGGAACGATTGATCTGATGATATTTTGCAAATCCAGCTTGTGCAACCCGGCACAGCGGTTGGGTGGCTAAAGTAGGACGTTCTACCCCAAAGTCATATATTTACGTTTGATAACTCGTTCCGGATTGCGAGATACGCCTGATTTAAGGTCTGATGGTTAGGATCACTTCTGTCGTTGACCGAGCCTTTTCTGATCCTTCTTAGCCAAGAAATTATCTGTGACCCGCTTTACATCAAAACAAAACATCTCAGTTGTCTACTCATTCCAGTGGCGTTGCCCACCTGACGAACGTTTTGGATATATATATATATATATATATATATATATATATATATATATATATATATATATATATATATATATATATATATATATCGAGATGATCTTTATGGTGGGGCCTACCGTTTTCAGTGTCGGACAGCAGTGGCGTGTTGGCAGAAAAGAGGGGAGGGTACCACAAGTTGTGGTAGTGCCTCGACTATAGATGATCGGTTATCTTTAAGCAAACCGTCAACTTCATAGCCCACCCGCAACTAGCTTTCCTTTTAGCGCATGCAGAAAGCCTAACATGGATTCGTCGTTGTATGGAAGCATGTTCTTCGTGCAGTTCAGTGGGCCAAGTCTTAGTAGTATATCGGGTCTCGGATTTTGAATGGCCCAGGATGATTCTGTTGGGATGGGCCTGTAAATCTTTGAGTTTGATAATCAAAGGCCCAATCCATTGAGGGCTCTAGCTAAAAGATTGGCCCATCAGGTAATTGGCCCAACCAACTTCTGTGGTGGGTTTGGGCCAAGCTAAAGAGGGAGCTGGTCATGGTGGGGCTGGAAATGTGGTTCATTTAAGTACGTGGGTGAGATTATGTTGAACCATACTTGACCTGACCTAGAAAGGTGGCTCATTTATGTATATGAGCGAGGTCACGTTGACCCGGACTAGACCTGATCTGATGTGATGCGGGGAAGGATGTCATGAGGTCGATCACCATCTTCCTCGGTCATAAACACCTTGAATTCATGAGAGAATTTTACAAATCCCCGAGAGAAATGATATAAATATGAGAATTTTTAATTGAAAGCTTTTGAAGAAAATAAGTTTAACATGTTTAAATAACCATAAACAAATCTTACAATGTAATCAAAAGAGTCCTAATCAAATAAAGAAATAAATTCTAAAACCGTCGACCATTTATTGGCTGGTCAAGTCAATCAGGCTAAAAAACGTTCAGAAGTTAAAACTAAAAATTATGCGAATTTCGACATGTTGACTCGATTCACTGACTTGTGGAACAGGGCTTTTGACCTCTCGACCAGATTTGTTGACTAGTTGAAACTGGTAGAAATTGTCCAACTACCAATTTGAAATTTCTGATAGAATTTCCACGTGTTGACTCAATTGATCGATTGGTAGAACTATGTCAAAATTCAATCTCTTTAGGCTTTTTCCAATCCATGTGTTGAGAACATGCTTGATCCATGTCTTACATTACGATGTATATGTTATCAATGAGCTGGGCCATATGACTTGACTCAATTCTGCCTAAAAGGCCAAACAAACTAATAAAAGAATAGTCGTTGATTTAATCTACATACACTACATGTCGACTAAATGGGTCCAGCTGGGGGGACCCTTTGCCCCTTGTTCCCTTTTTATGAGTCTACTTGTGTGGGGTTGAATCAAGCCGGTTTACTCCAATTGAAGTGCAATAAATAAGTTGGTTTGGACTTAGATCAGATGAATTTTAACTTTTTAAGTAGGTTTGGAAACAACAAGTAATGAAGTCTTCGTTAATTTCAAGTGAAAATTCTTGACCTATTAATAAATAGGTTGGGTTTGAGTGATCCGCAACTGAAATGACCCCAACCAATTGTCACCTAATCTCAGCAGTTGAAAGCCTAAAAGTTTGTGAAACCGTCTGACAAAGAAACAGTGAGAAATGTCCATCATTTCAGTTTCAACCATTAAAAAGACAGTCAAAATAATACTAAAATATAGTGATAAGGTCCAAAAAATGTGTTCAATTCAATTTGCGTAAGATACGGTTTTTTTTTTTCCATCATATAGAGTTCGGCTCGCATGTTCTAAGATTGTTGATGAATAATCCAATTGTGCTAATATTAAAAACCAATGGACAATGTGGAAGACAAATGGTCTAATTCACACGATGTTAAAGATGAATGGTCTTATTAGATGAATGGTAAGGATGAATGGTTTGATTAGATCAAAATCAGATATCAACAATTTCATTGGATTAATATTAAAGATGAATGTTTTAACTAGGTGGATGTTAAAGATCAACTACGCGTTTGGATCGATATCAAAGAAAGGTTTGTTGGTATTTTTTGATTTCATTAAAAAGAAGTGAATTTTGATTGTTTGTTGGTACTCAAGAGAAGTAATGATGCTTTCTAACTTTCATCTTCGATGGATGCTAATTCCAGATGCCTCATCATCAAGCACCAAAGACAAATGCACCATGCATGCCAATGTAGCACGTGTGCGGGATCCAGACGTTGGTTGGGTGGTTCCAGTTGTGCATGTATCCTATCCTAAAATCAGGCCCGTCCATTCATCAAGCGAACAACACAGGCCCATTAAATTGTGGCTGTTGGCTATCAAGTTTCCAACTACGCATTCTTCTCAGCCCCATTTCTAAGCATCGACATTCTGTTGATTTTCCACAGCAATTTAGGAAGGTATCAGACTTCTGAATTTTTAAAATCTGAATTTAATTAACATTTTTTCTTTCTTTTTTGCATTTTCTGACTGCCATTTTCCATCAAATGAATGAAGACCATCGTAACCATTTGAAACAGAAAGCAGCCGAAAAGATGAAAACATACGAAGGTGATAAGAGTATTAACCTGCACGAAATTGTAACTCCCATGGTATCTTGATATTCTTTATTTTCTTTTTTTGTCTTGGCACCCTTTGGTGGAAATTGGGATATTGCACCATCCTTAACTCTTAACAAAATATCTTAATTTTAATCTCTGTTTGGTAGACACTTAAAAATGAGTTAATCTCATTTTAGTTAATAATAATTATGTATGAGAGATCTTGATTTCTAATATAGAATGAGTTCATGTTAATAGTAGTTCTGTATTAGAGTTCAATATCTCTACTACAAAATTACCATTTAACTAAAATGAGATGAACTGATTTTCCTCTTTTTAGGTGTCTGCAAAACATGGCATTAGTATTTAGTGGGACCCAAATACTTAAAACCTTGCGATGGGCTACACTTCTCTTCGAATGCACTCTTAATCATTCATTGTTGCAATTTGGGATATTAGAAGGTCCGATTTTTGCTGATTTCGAAAGCTATATATCTTGGGTTGAACCCATCATTATAGTCACTGTTTTCAGTTTGGTAGGCTGTGTTTGGTTGCACCAAATGTCATGAAATTTCATGATATTTTGCACCAAATTAGACATCAAATCATGAAATATCATGATATTTGGTGCAACCAAACACGGCCTTAATGAAGAAATAAACTAATATCATGATTTTGTATGGTTATCATAGGAGGATTGTGTAAGGAATTCCAAATGCTGTTGGATTTTCTTAGTGTAAAGGGTCATAGTTATAGCCATAGGATATGCATGATTATTAGGTATGAAAATTTGTAAAAATATTGGTTAGTCCTAAATCATTGTTGTAATCTTTTGGTAATTAATAGCTGCGATTTATTCTCATTGGCCCACTCAAAAGATTACAACAATGATTCAGGACTAACCAATGTTGATGTTGAAAATATTGTCTTAATTTGGGTTGTGAATGGGCTGGCCGTAGATCGGTCTGGGCCTTCCTTGCTAGGTTGATCCAAACTATTGGTTCATCCCAAGTGTGGTCCATGTCGCTTCGAAGCCCTAATGTGGGCTGTTGAAGAGGTCTTTTGAAATGCTTGGCCCAAAGTTTGAAAACTACTTTTCTTTCTTTATTTTGTTTCGGATTTTGCGTTGGGTTAGGCTGGGTCATCTGGTCCAACCCATAGATATGTAGATGGACAGGTTGGGTTGGGTAATGATTCAACCCAAGCCCAACCTGGTTACTCAAATGGGTTACATTTCTAGCTTGAGCCCAACCCACTACAATTTAGCTTGGCCTGAGCATGCCTTAAAAGCAGGTCGGATGAGCTGACCTGCCGAATGGCGTATTATAGTGGGCATCGATGATTTTAGTGCCCCGGCCTATATCAGTGTCTCTTACTAGGCATGGGCTACCTAGCCATCCAACTGAATTCCAGAAAATGAGAATTCGGGATGAGAATGCGGACCGGGTGGTTCGCCTGTATCTGTCTTGGTTTTCCCTCAATAAGTTGAGACTTGGATTGGACTCGAGGCAGCCATCTGGCACAATCTGCTTCATATGGAGTGGGCTCCAATTTTCTGGATGGTGGTTAAGGATAGGGGAATGTTACATGAAGAGGTTGGGCTTGCGCTGGAGTTGTACCGATTGACTTGGCCAGAGTCAGCCCAGTTCATCTGCCACCTCTAATTACTAAACCTCTTAAATAGTTTGTGGGCCTGAAATTGGGCCTATCAGAAAGATCAAGTGGGGCTTGCGACTACTAAAATTTGATGATCTGAACCGTACAGTGTGGGTTCTCACCAGGATTTTGGATCTTAGAATACGATCTGAACTGTTCATGTTCTGGTTGCTGCCAAATACAAGCTTTGATAATATAATCATGCTTCATTGATGATCCTAACCTTTTGGCACGCGGATATTGCGGAGATTGACGGCTTTGCCTTTTTAAAATAGATGTCAGCCGAAATTGAAAAGGGCTGTGGAAAAAAGTGGGCCCCACCGTGATGTATGTGGATTATCCATGCGGTCCATCATTTCTACCAGCTGATTTTAAGGTATCCGCCTAAAAATGTGGCAGATCCATCACTCAAGTGGACCACACCAAATGAAAGAGTGGGAATTGAACACCTACCGTTGAAAACTTGTTGTGGCGTCAAAAGTTTCCGATCAAGCTGATATTTGTGTTTTCCCTTTATCCATGTTTGTGTGACATTAAGAATAGGTTGGATACCACATGAAACAGTGGGAATTGAACACCTACCGTGGAAAGCTTGTTGTGGCCTCAAAAGTTTTCGATCAAGCTGATATTTGTGTTTTCCCCTTTATCCATGTCTGTGTGACATTAAGAATAGGTTGGATGACAAGTGAACATCAATGTGGGCCCTGGGAAGGAGTCTACTTTCAATAATGGACATTTTAGTACTACTGTTTCCTGTGGGGTGGTCCACTTGAGCGTTGGATCTGCCTCACTTTTAAGTTCATGCCTTAAAATTTTCTCCTAAAAATGAATGGATGGTGTGGATAAGTCACATAGATCACAGTGAGCCCACGCGTTTATGTCAGCCCTTTTAGGACTAGTTTTTAAGGTGGAAATATTCACCGAATACCAAACATCCGCTTTGGAAATATTTACTGAGGATTTGAAAAATCAAACAGCCCCTGAAATAAACAAAACTTATGCCTATCATCAACTGAGCTATACTAGAATTAGGATATTTTAAATAACTTAATATTAGTTTTTAAAGAATGGCCCACCTTTTTATTGGATCTACCATATTTTTGGTTAGTCTGATAATAATGTGGTGTACATTTGCTAGACAACTTGGATGTGAGACACATTAAGTAGATAAGTAACAATACAAGAGAATATTGGCCAAGGCACCCAGCTATTACTTTTTAAGTAGCTGGGGGCATTTGGATACTGCTAAATATTACTTTTCTACTTATAGCAGAAGATAAGTAACTTATTCAAGATAAATAAGTTTGATTTATGATAAATTATAAGTAGCTTTTTCTTATTTAAGGTTATTTAATCACTTTAATTTGATAAGTAGAAATCAAAATATGCTAACATAAGATCCGAACAGCCCCCTTGTTAGCATAGTGCCGGATGCCATTCTCATCAATTTCTTGCTGTGAATTTCCCAAAAGATTTTTAAGTTTTGAGCCTTTTTCCAAGGTGTGGTGGGAAGATCGAGCTTAAAGTAAAATTTAAAAAAAAAATATTTATAATTTAATAAATAATTTAAAATGTTCATATATATATATATATATATATATATATATATATATATATAAATAATAGAATGAATTTTTAAGGCTTTTAATATTTTCAGGTCAAAATCAGGACAATAATATAATAATTTAGTGAGTCAGGACCCTTCTGTATTTACTGATATTCTTGTGAAACAGATATCTGATGTGAGAGTGAGTTTTCCGTTTAGATATACAATTTTGGTTTGTATTAATAAAATTACATGAGGTGGTGTCTCATCTTTTGCTCCACACAAGAAAAAAAAAAAAATGTCTTTATATCAAGTGGCTAGAAATAATTAATAGCTGCGATTTATTCTGATTGGCCCACTCAAAAGATGGCCCATCATTAACCCAGGTCCAATACATTCATTGAACAGAGAAAATGGACACGTTCCCTGATTTTGTGTAGAAGGTTCCACCATTTATGGGTTTTTTTTTTTTTTTTTTTTTTTTTGAAGTGTACTTGCTGCTGGGTAGATGGTAGATCAGGACGGTGAAAATAGTGTAGCTTATCATCGATGGCCCATACATAAGAATTCACCATGAAAAAGTGATCCTATGCATCTGACCGGTGGCCATCAAATGAACCATTAAAAGCAAAACTAGCTAGTGCTTGACGTTTGCTGCGGAAAGCTGAGAAAGAAAACGATGGATATGATTGAAATATTAGTGAGATTTTTGAAACATTATCGTTTCATGGCAGAGTACGCCAGGTGGATGGCTCAGATTCACTATCTATTTTGCGAGGTGTACGATAGAAGAGGAGCTAACATGATAGAGACGTCTCTATCATATCATTTCCTTTTTTACAACGGTGCAACTGTATAATTCTGTGGTGGACCCATGCAACACAGGAGCGACGTACAGCACGTCTCTCAGTGGGCAAAAGCACGGCTGCATCGACGGGGGTTTGCTACAATATAACCAGGTGTACAACTACAGGATTCATCCGGACTAGCCATTGAATAGTCGGTTGTAGTGATCCCAACCGTGGATAGGATGCGATAAAGTAGCTGCCTCCAAATTGAAAGATCCTGAACCTACAATCCTTGGCCCACAAAACAAT
This sequence comes from Magnolia kwangsiensis, assembly GCA_037074715.1. Lineage (NCBI taxonomy): Eukaryota > Viridiplantae > Streptophyta > Magnoliopsida > Magnoliales > Magnoliaceae > Magnolia > Magnolia kwangsiensis. The sequence continues at coordinate 109,855,496 of CM073581.1, forward strand.
GACCAAGTAGAGGGTCTATATTCAAAATAAAAAAAGAAGAAGCTAAACTCTTAGAGTTGCATTGTTGGGTATTTCTTATATGTGTTTCAGATAGTTCGATGAAATGATTGGGTTGTTGGATGATTAAGGCTCATCCATTTTGGCTATTAAGGCTATTATCTATTCTCTCACTTGAACAGGTCCGTTTTAGCTGGTAAGGCTACTATCTATTCTCCCACTAGAGCTACACTGTCCACACCTATGTCTAAGCCATATGTTCATTATGTACTGATATACTTAAATAGAGCATTTCATCTTCTATTTCTCCGCGTAAAAATATAACTAACTTAACAACTTATAAACCAAAGCTTTTTTCACACTCTTTCTAATACAATATTAAAGAAAGCACAGTTCCTATTTAAAAATTTTAAAATTATTTTTGGAGAAAATGAAAATTTTCAAAAACATTTATTTTAAAACCAAAAATTTCAACAACGCATGTAAAATACAATATATACTACTAAAATGGAGCTCAAGCAAACAAACATATCTTCATAAAGAAGTAGAGTGAAATTAGATCTTACCATCTCTGGGACGTCTTCATGCGATGAGGGAAGAAAATTCATGCCAGCTTCTTGTTATTTCTGCTGGGGGAGAAAATGGAGCCTTTTACAAATCGAGCTGCTGCTACTTGTGTCATTGTAGTTGATCTCTTTAACTCTAGAAATGCAAGCTTAGATAGATAGATGGATGGATAGAGAGGCTTTAGTTAAAATTTTTGCTTAAGAGGGATAGGAGAGAAATTTTAATTTAGATATTCAAAATTTTGATCTGACGTGTTGAGTTGGGTGGACGAGTTTTTAGATAGCCAAGTCCAAACGCCCTCAGGAGAAATAGGCTTGAATTTTAAGCCCAAAACCAGCCCTTGGGCCTAATACTCTAACCCAAGCGCAACTTGAGGTGGGTTAAGTCCAAAAGCCTATCGTGCCAACCCGGTCCATTGACAGCCTTACATCCTATGATCCAACTTCAGATTTTGTCAGCCCAGCAAGTGTAAAACTTTGACTATACACATGTGCCACACGTGTCATGTGCACATCCCATGAGATTTTAATTTTACTTCCGATGGGAGAATGTTTGAGATTGCCGAAATTCGGGCTGTTTCAGCCCTTGTTCAGGCCATAACTTGAAAAATAATTAGATGGTGAGAAGAAGTTTTTAGCAGCCCATGTGTTTTGTACAATGTGGCCCACTTGAGGTGTGAAACGTCTTACATTTATGCTACAGGTGCCTAATAGTGAAATGTGTGCTTGCATGTAGATGGACAATGCTCCCACACGAATGTAGCTTCAAAGGGCACCTTGAGTAAAGACATCAAGGTTATTCACGAGAGGTGAGTGAAGATGATACCATGGAAACTGACAAGAATATAATAAAATAATTTTGTAGCTTAAAAGGGCACTTCGAGTAAAGACATCAAGGTTATTCTTGAGAGGTGAGTGAAGATGATACTTTGGAAACTAACAAGAATGTAATAAAATAATTTTAGGCCGAAAGAGGTCTGTTCAGGTGGGCCACATGTGTACATTGAATAAAGACTACTCTCCACCTCTTTTCTTATTGTACGTATTTTGGCTTGAATTTTGGGCCAGAGAAAGTTGGTCTGTATGTACTTCTGGCTTCGGCATATAAAATAAATTTTGGTGGCAGTGCTAGCATAATCCAAACATTAGGACAAAACAATACAAGAGAATATTGGGCAAGGCACCCAGCTGGTGAATGTCCCTGATTTTCACATTGGTATTAAGATGCGAAAACACCTTTCAATCAAATTATTCTTTATAAACTTAGGAGCCGTATGACAGCCGCAAAAGTTCACTCCTTGACAAGTCATTCGTACTTATTTACTTTCCAATATATAATAAAAAAATAAGAAGATGAGTTGTCCAATTATTATTATATTATTTTATTATATTTACTTTGGTAGGACTTTTGGTGTTTCTAATTAATTAAAAAGCAGAAGCCAGCTAGACCCTATCATAGCACACGACCAACTGTTCCCTTGCGGTACATCATGTACTACACACGCCACATGGGTCATAACTGCTATTGTCTATCATCAAGCACTGTAGGTATGAAAGCGGATTGCATGGTGTGCTACACACACCCATATTGGTGGTGTGTCAATGTCACTAAGTTCTATGGGCCCCACCATGATGTATGTGTTATATTCATACTGGGAGATCATTTTATTAGGACATGGCTCCAAAAATTAGGTAGATCCAAAGCTCAAGTAGGCATTGATGGTGACATTGATGCCTAATGTTAAAAACTTCCTAAGGTCTACTATGATGTTGATTTACCATTTGATCGATTCATAAGGTTATACAAACCTGGTCATAAGGAAAAATACAAATATTTGTTTAATCCAAAACTTTTATAAGCACAGGAAGCTTTTAATGGTAAGCATTCAATCCTCACTACTTTTTGTAATGTGATAATATTTGCTTAATCCAAAACTTTTATAGACACGGGAAGCTTTTAATGGTAAGCATTCAATCCTTGCTACTTTTTGTAATGTGATCCACTTAAAGATTTGGATCAATTTCATTTTTGAAGCCATGCTATTAAATGATCTTACAAAATGGATGGACAGTATGGATATGATAATGTATCATGGTTAAACATATATAACTTGGTAATATCAACACACCAACCAGGTCAATTCTCTTTGGCTAAATAAACCAAATTAAACAATTATTCTTTTCATTTACCACAGTAATTTATTTATTTATTTATTAATACGCACACACACCCCCATAGAATCCCGCCATAGTGGAATTTCACCACCCATAGGCACTCAACCTTTGACCGGGTGTTGAAATTCTTGGGAGTCTACCGTATTAACAACATGTGTTAAGTTATATATGCACGTAAGTATTATCGTGTATCATCAAATGCCTACCATGTGTAATTGTACCTCTTTTAAGCACATTGCATGCACCAAATACAATACTCGATTATTTTCAAGTAGCATTGAGTGTACTATGTCTGCCAACTTTTCAATGTATACTAATTGCAGTTCTTGGCTGATAGCATCAGGAAATGCAGGACTAAACTTTCCACATGCTGGTGGCCCTTTATCTCTCTGAGTCATTCTCTACGTGTCGCTCTCTGATGGATGGGCCCACAGCTACGACTTCAAGATTACGAGAGAAAATAACAAAGCAATTAATCTACTGGGTTAAACCTGATGGCCCATGTTTTTTCATTTATTGCAACTGGCGTGAGGTGTATCAGTCAGCATCGAACCCCACGATATCGATGGTTGTAACCCATTGATTGCTAATGGACGACTCTGGGCCCTACATCAACCGTTGATTGCACTGTAGACCACAATGACATGCTCTCCACATTTCAATCGATGGTGATTGTTCATCCATCTTGTGGCCCTTCTTAAATGAAAAATATACGGCTCCTACCAAAGCCAATATTTCATTAAGAAAAATGATCACATACAACGGCTGCTCTTGAACTTTTACATGCATCGATTTCTTTCCCACTAGATTTTTGTGTGTGTATAATATCTGATCCGTGGAAAGGGTTGATGACACCAAGATGATCATTTGACTTGAAAATCAGGCCAATCGACTCTTTGAGTGGTTCACACCAATTCATTAAGAAAATTGCGTCTGGATTGAAGAGTGGATTGGCCTGATCTCCATAGGGGGCAGTCATCATGTGTTCCCCATATTTTGTATATATTCGTTGACTAAGAACGCGACACGTAGACCGGAAACAAACGGCTGTATTGAATGTTCACATGGAGTGGCTGTATGTGATCATTTCTCTTCTTTATTTCATCAAACGTGGATGGTGTACCGACTCACTAGGCTATAGCGTACTGAATAAACGATGCGGGGTCCACAATGATGTATATGTCATTATCCACGCCGTCCATCCGTTTTTCAAACTCATTTAAGTGTATGAGCCCAATCGAAGCATCTCCAAAGCTCAAGTGGACCACACCACAGGAAAAAGTGGGGACAATGACATCCACCGTTCGAACCTTTCTAGGGTCTAAAGTGACGTTTATTTTTCATCCAGACTGTTCATAAGGGTCACAGGGACATAGGTGAAGGAAAAAATATATATACATATATAAGCTTCATCCAAAACTTGTGTGCCTTTAAGAAGTTTTCAACGGTAGGCATTCAATTCCCACCGTTTCCTGTGGTGTGGTCCACTTGAAATTTATATATGCTTCGATTTTGGATCCATGCATTAGAACGAACTGTAAAAACGAATGGACGGTGTGGATTAAACAAATACATTATTTTGGATTCCACAGAGTTTACTCAGTACGCGATACTCAGTGTACAATCCGCGTCCTATTCATCTGATGCTGTAACATTATATTACATCAGACTCCTTTCTTTGTCTGTATCATTGGAATGATGCTTCTCCTACTCTCTGTCCACATACCTAAGTGGCCCTCGTTGTTTATCAAGTGGGCCCCACCGTGGATATGCTATGGCTCGAAAATCAGGTGAGTCCACTCATCAGGTGGGCCAACTGCGTACATGGAATGTTGACCATTGGTCAGTTTTTAAAAGTTCTTACTTGTATGGCCTACCTGATGGCTTTTGGGTCATGACAGACGTGCAAAGGCCCACCTGATGAACGGCTCTAACTACGTCTGTTCAATGCTAACGTTTGATCACACTAGCTAGTGTTTGACCTCGATTGAATGGTTGATGGAAGCAGGGCCCACCACTGAGAGGCTCACCAGTATAGTTTCTTCAAGTGTGACTAGAGCTGGGCAGAAATCAACCCGATCCGAACCAAAGGCTTGGATCGATGCAGTTCGAGTAGGATCAGTCAGATTCAACCATTTATCAGATCAAGTTCGGATCAATGTCAATCCAGGCTAATTCGATTCGAAATCTGCTCTCATTGGATCCGATCCAAATCTATTAATGAGTTATGTATATTTACTATTTTATCCTCTCTCTCTATGTATATATATATGGGAAAAGGTACTATACGCTCGAGCTGATGGGTCCGTCCCATGAGGTCTAGCTATGTGGGCCCCACCGTGATGCATTTCAAACATCTACCCCATCAGTCAGATGCACCATTCCATCATGGGCCTAGGTCTCAAAAATCAAGTCAATCCGTGACTTTTGTGGGCCACACCACATACAGAAGTTGAGATCGGCCGTGCACCATTAAAACATTCATAATCATTTTTTGGGCCCACCGAGATGTGGTTTGCAAATCCATCCCATCCATTATGTGTGTCCCACTAGGATGAGGGATCATACCAAGTTTCAGCAGCATTCAAAACTCAGGTGGGCCCCACCAAGTGCTTTAATATGTTTTTGGCATATCTTCACATGATTTTAGATGGTATGGCCCACCTGAGTTCCGTATACGGCTGATTTTTGAGATATCCCATAATTTAAAGGGGACCCATCAAATGCATGGTGTTGATGATTGACACGCATCACGGTGGGGCCCACATAGCTCAACCTCATGGGAGCTTATCGCGAGGTTGCGTACATAGTACCTTTTCCATATATATATATATATATATATATATATATATATATATATATATATATACACACACACACACACATACCTTTTACTTTTTACCCTACCTTCCACTCGCAACCAAACGATCACTGAACCCCAAATCTCCAAAATCTCTCTCGTCTCTATCTGAACGAGCAAGAGCAGGTAATCATCTCAATCCCGATCTGGCCACTCCAGACTCTACCTTAGGTATTCCCATCAATGCTAACAGAGCAAACTCATCTCCTTCTTGCATAAGGGGATATTTTGCACCATTATCTCCATGAAATTCACAAACTGTAAGGGAAAAAAGCAATAGTTCTTTGTATATATGCACTCTGTTTTTTTTTAAAAATATTATTTTAATGGTTAGGCTGTTTATATGACCATTATCCCACCTAGGATTTAGTTTTAGAAGTGTTTATAGTTTGTATTTATAACCTAAAAATTATCAAAGGCCTGAGCAGGTATATTGTCATTGGACGGAGTCGGATTAGATTTTTTTTTTTAATTTTTCAAAAAATAAAATAAAATAAAGGCCGATTTGAACTGTGCCTACTCGGATCGGATCAGGCCAGCAGTGTTCCGGATCGGTTCAAGTTAGATGACCCAGACTCAGTCATGAATCGAATCTAAGTTTGGGTCAACCTATGTAAATTTCGGACTAAGTTAAGTTGAACCTAATATGATTCAACTCGGCCCGATGCCCAACTCTACATATGACTGGTGATGGATGGACTCACACCCGAACGTCATGACCTATAGACCGTCATATTTTCCCTTGGATGGTGAAAAAATGGGCCACGTCATGTAGACCGTCTTCTGTGAAGAGGATGATCCACTCGGTAGGTGGGCCACCCTGTACGTCAGACCATCTATGCCATTGATTTTGATGGTGAGATCTACCCAACGAGCAGGCCATCCTTATTTTCTCTAATGAATCAAAACCGTCCAAAAGGCTTATCTCAGCCGTTCAATTCTGTGACCATCGCCAACCGTACTGCAGCTTTGTCACTGTCAGAAAATAAATGCCGAATTATTCTCTCTTCTTCATCAATCGCTGTCTCCAGAAAACATGGGATCTAGATCCATCCAAACTGATCAATCAAGATCCCAACAATCCTCAGATTCCAGCTAGATTGCAAGAAGATCAAAGAGCCCAAACAGCGTCCGGAGTGAAATATCAGTATGAATGTAGTGGAACTAGAAATCACGTATTACCATAGAAATAACACATGTATGGGAGATTGTAAAACATTGCAAAAATTATAAGAATTTTACATACTTAAAACTCAAAACATTAAATTTTTTATTTATAATAATGAAATATGTATGATAAGTTTTATTTACATATAAGCTTGAACCATGCGCTTATACAAGTTATATAATACAAGTACCAAAATAAAAAACAATACATTCCAAAGGACAAAAGAGCCAAAAATACACCATGTGCCATTGCATCCCATCAATGGATTTCTCTTGAAAGATCATGTAGAGTGGGTTGCAGACGCATTTTCCGCACAATTGGACCAAATGAAGCCCGAATGGAAGTGGAAGTAATCTATTCAATCCAAGCTCAATCCTACATAGGGAAAGATGTAACGAGATCTTAGGCGTGTTCAAATTGAAGAAATTCATTCCAAGCAAGGAGAAATTGTTGTTAGAATTTTGGACCATAAACCGATCGTAACTTTTGATTCGACTATTATCATGGAATGGATGACTTGTTAACTTTCACGTATTAGGCCATCCGAAGTCCACCGACTCATAGCGAGTCACGCCTGTCAATTTTGCGAGAAAACGCACCATTCCAATTCAAAATCATAATGTTTATTGCATTTCCCTAATTTTAGAAAAAATGCATTGTTTTTAAATCATATTAGGTTAGTTTTAAAAGTTTTCAATTCTCATCTTTTTAGAAATTGTTTGTAATCAATCCAATGAGGTTAATATAGACGTATTTATTTTTAACAAAATTTATTATTTCAAGTAATTTTTATTCTAATCGAATTAAGACTTCTATTACGGTTTTAGGTATTTCATTTAAGTAATTAAATGGAGCATTTCAAATCATTATTCTTAATTATTTAATAATGCAATTTGAAATTTCTTGTTATCTCGTGGTTTCAATAATTACTTTATAAATTCAAGGTTTTTCTTACTTGAGGAAGATGATGATCTTCTTCTTATTATTTCATGCCCTTCTTTGTATCAAATTCTTATATATTTTTTTATTTACATTTTTTTTTTGAAAATTCATTTCACCTTTCATATAATGTCTTGATTCCATTAATCTATATGTCTAGCATTATATAAAGAAATATAAATTGAATACATATGGATGTATCAAAGAATTTTATGCCACCGTACAATATTATAAAATATTGCATAATATCATCAATGCAATGTAATATTATCAACTATACTGGGGAGTTTAAGGGCATGTTTAGATATGGGATTATGTGCTATATAATTGCATCCAGTCCCATGTAAATTTCATCCAGCATTTGCAAGTGATGGGAAATATTGAATTAATCCAAGTATCATATCATCCAATCCCAATAGTAGATATCATGGAAATTTTAGTGAACGCATGTGTTTTATCCACCCCATCCATTTATATGCGCCCTTTACAAATGATGGACATCAATTGTGAATTTGATAGACCCTGATCCATAGCTTAAGTGGTAGACTAAGTGAAAGATACCTCATTTCAACATTGAGGTCTTGGTATGGATCCCTAGTGGGGGTGGCTAATCGTGAAGTGTGAACTGACCGTAAGGTATACTAATAAGCTAACAAAAAAAAATAATTGTGAATTTGATCTATAAATTATAAGTTCATGGTTCATTAAAGTCAGATTTTACTTAATAAAGTGTTTTCTTAAAAGAAAATTTTGTTCCAAAGTGGTATTGGGAGGCCAAAATACTGGACGTAGATTGTGTCCTACCCCCGGTCGGACAGTAATCCGTCCGGGTAGGGCTCCATGGGGCCCACCATGATGTATATATTTTATCCATGTCGTTTATCATTTTAATGTATGAGCCAAATAATGAGTAGGTACAGGGCTTAAGTGGACCACAAAGTGGGGATTGAACTTCTACCATTAAAAACTTCTTGGGAGTCGATCAAGTTAATATTTTGTTTTTTCACTTTATCCATGTCTACATGACATTATGAATAGGTTGGGTGGTAAAAAAAAATAACCACAGTGGCCCTTAAAAATGTTTCAACGGTTGGTGTCATTATCACTGTAGGTTCCTTTGGTATGGTCTATTGGATCTTTGGACCTGCTTCATGTCTAGGGTCATAACTTAAAATGATATGAGAAAAATGATGAACGGGTTGGATAAAATATTTACATCATGGTGGGCCCCACAGAGCCCGGGTAGGACACAATCCGCCTCACAAAATACCATGGTATTTTCAAACATATAATCATTGTATAATAATAGTGTTAATTCTCTACCATTTAATCACGTGAGCCAAATCTAACCTAATAATTCTAGCTTTGCCTCTTATACGTGTGCATGCTATGTTATTTAAATCATTGCCCTTAGCCTATTCAAGATGTGGTTGTGCGTTTGGCCTGATTGTGGGGCAAACAATGCCGGAAGCTATATTGATTGAACGATCTTAACCATCTAACTTTGTGAATTCGATTTCGAACGGTTAGAATTATCCAATTGGTTAGATTGTTATTCTATATGTGAGCTAGATTAAGACTAACGGTTAGATATGTGGACCTTGTATTTTGAGGAGTTTGCTACTCATTTAATAACTGGTGGCAAATTCACAACATAGCCTATGGAGAGAGAGGAAGGCGACATAACCAGGGACGGAGAGTGATGAGAGGGAGAGGATTGCGGATGACGTCATATCTTTACATGAACAGTGACTCCCAATCATTACTAATTCCTCCCTGGACCCTGCCTCCACATACCACACGTACGATCCTCACGTGCCACACCGCCGATGTGCGTGGGCCATCCGCGCCCGTGCTTGAGGCGAACGCCTGTCTTGATCACGTGACCTGGGAACCTTGTAGATCCACTCTCAGGTGGGCCACACGAATGTGAAAATTGGTTGCCAATGGTCTATTTGAACATGTGATGGGTGGACACCACGTTCCCCCAGCTTCTGGACCAGAGCGTGTAATTGGGTGGGCTAGATGTACTTAAAAAAATGTGCCAGGTTGGCACGTGTGGGCTGGGCCACTCCACTAAGGAGAAATTAGAGTTTGATAAAAAGCCTTTTCTCTCTCTCAAAACCCCTTGTATTTATTAGATATGAAAACATGCCTGGCCTTGACTGGGCCAGAAGCCCAATTCAGAGCCCAAACTCTGACAACGCTCTTTAATGGCCGTCTTGAAACATTCATACTGATAAGATGTTCAGACAGCCCGGTTAGTGGAATGTAAAATAGGGGCAAAAGATCGTTCATGGAATAAGAGGGGATTGCACCTAATGGACGGTTCAGATGGGTGATGTGAATGCCTACAAGTCCAATTTCAGCGATGTGCATGGGAAGATTTCCGTGCCCCACCATCAGATATCAACCCTACATACAATCGGATGCACCGTATACATACATGGTCACCACACAGGTTGGATGATCCTAACCGTCTAATTGTTGGGTGAAATGTCATATAAACCGTGACAGCCAATCCACCGATAAACATCGTTATGCCATGCATCTTTATCAATCTAGGTTGCCCGTACAGTGGACCCCATTTTCTGATGAGGCATAGCCTCGACATCACACAGTTAATATAATCTTAAACACCGATCGACTTGGCCATCAAAATGGACGGTCAGAAAGAAAATGGTCAGTGGTTCAATTCGAAAGAAAATGGCTATTGTGAAGGCATGACAGGCTCCATCCTAGTGGGGCCCATGATTTGGACGGTTTCGATTGACATGCACGGATGACATGTTCGGTGTATGGGTTGCCAATGTTTAATAAAATGTGGCGAACTCATTCCTTACCCCACGCAGTGGTTCTAAATAAAACTTACATGTATGGCCCCCACCTGATGAGACTTGTAGACGCCCCAGCAGACGAGTCAAATCATATCATCAGTATATCTTCACATGCATTCCACCAAAATAGGACTGACTAAAAGATCATAACGTCTGGTTACCACCTTTTAGGATATATCACATAGACCGTCCATTATAACTGTACCAATCACCCAGTTTTCTGACCGTGTTTCTTGGGTCATGATGCATCTATAGTGGGTCCCAATGATTTAGATATCCAGATTTAAGTACACGTATGTCAGGGGTACAGTGGCTGTGCGCATGCCTATGGTTCGTCGCACACTACAAAGCTCCATTGTCTGTGGGAGAGTCGTCGTGACCCTCCTACATGGGCGCGGATTAGCTGTTACCCGGGTAACAACTTAGTGGTGTTACTCTAACCGTGTGGGGCCCACCTTGATGTATTTTCTTTGTATATCCATGCTGTCTATATGTTTTTACATCTCATTTTAGGACGAGATACCAAATCATAAGTAGATTCAAATCTCAAGTGGACCATACCAATAGAAATAGTGATGAATAACCATTAAAAAAATTTTGTGGGCAACAAAAGTTTTGGATGAATCTGATCTTTCTATTTTTCATTCATCCAGATCTTCTTGGAATTATCAATATGTTGGATTTCAAATCAACATTACAAAAACCCTACGATGGGGCCTTTGGAATTTTTAATGGTGAGGCACGCAATCATCACTCTTTCCTTTGGTATGGTCCACCTGAGATTTGGATATGTGTATTTTTTTGGGATCACGTCCTTAAGACGGATGGATGGCATGGAAATACAAAAAAATCATCTAAGGTGAGCCCCACAGTTAAGGTAGCATCCACTAAGGTGTTACCAGGGTTCCGCTCCCTCACGGATTGGGTGCTAAGATGAAAAAAATTCATCTTAGGTGATGATTAAAAAAAAAAAACGAGGCAGATTGAATACTCAGGTAGAGATTGAACGCTGCTGCTGAAAACTTCTTGGGCCACAGAAGTTTTGGATGAAGCTGATATTTATCTTTTCCATTCATTCAAGTTTATGTGACCTTATGAACGGGTTGGATGGCAAATAAACATCAGGTTTCAACGGTGGGATGGTTGTCACCACTGCTTCTTGTGGTGTGGTCCACCAGAGCCTTCGATCTTCCTCCTTCCTTTGCTCATGCCTCAATGCCTCATGCTCCGAAATGATCTTTCAAAATGGATAGATGGATTGGATAAAACACATATATGATAGTGGGCCCATGGATCCCCTGAAAGGACCGTCCGTCTGGTGGGGTGGCACCCAATCCGCGTCGCCTTCTCTGGTGGGTCTGGAGGATTTGGATAGTCTAGATAGGCGCGGATTCCGTGGATCCTCCGGGGTGAGTGGATACCTGACTGAGGAGCCCACCGTGATGAATGTTCCTTACATCCATGCAGTCTGGCCAGTTTGACAGCTAAGCTGATCTAAATCTCAGGTGGGCCACACCACAGGAAACAATAGTGATTGAATACCCACCATTGATAAGTTAGGTCACTGGAATGTTTATTTGCCATCCAACCTATTGATAAGGACAAAAAGGCAGAGATGAAGGAACACACAAATATCAGCTTGATCTAAAACTTTTGTGGGCCATGATAAGTTTTTAATGGTCAATATTGTGGTGTGGTCCACCTGAGATTTGGATCTACTTCATTTTTGTGACAATGCCCTAAAGTGAGCCGTCAAAACGGATAGATGTTGTGAATGAAAGGCACATACATCATGTATTACACGTGTACAGTGGATGAGTGCATTGCCTATTGCTCATCACACACTGCTAATCTACAAAGCCCTTGTCTTAGAAGTGGAACATGGGGCACATATTAACTCAAATAAAACCTACTGCCTCTGAATTAAAATTTAAAAAATCAGATTGTTTGAACAATCCAAACCTCATTCAAGGACACTTGGTTTTTTAAAAAATAAGAACATTGGATATTTTTTTATTTTTAACTGTCCAACAATGGTCCAACGATCTAATATTTAAATAGACATAAGATTTATTTATTTATTTTTGGGTTCATAATACATTTAAACAGCTACTTATAATCTAAACGGTTTATTGGATTTTACTTGTATGCCACTCTAGCTTGAATATTCATCACACTCCCCCCCCCCCCCCCCCCTCTCTCTCTCTCTCTCTCTCTCTCTCTCTCTCCAAATTTTATCCATAATGGTCTCCAAAGATTTTCAAAGTTTTTGAGACTTTATCTCAAGACATGCTTGAAAAAATCTCGCCAAAAATAAAAATATTTTAATGAATTACTAAATTTAAGATGCTTATATATTTTATATAACAAATTGCTTAAGTTTTTACCATTTGTCACAATAAAATCATGACATTTTAAAATCTGCCATTATTTTGAAACTCTCGCAATTATATCCTGATAATATTATTTACTTTACTTTCTTGATATTATCACGAGATTTTCAAAATCTTGGTGGAATTTGTTACACTGATTTCAACCACTTGATTTTGACTAACTCCCTCCTCTTTAAAAAAAAGAAAAAGAAAATGAAAAGAAAGAATATTTTAGTGACTTGGGCTTTGGTGATTGAAGAAGCAGAGATGTTTTGGAAATGCAAGCACAAGGACATAGAGACTCAAATCCCTCACTCGTGCTATCTTGGAAATGCAAGAAGAGAATGGTACCTGATAATTCAAAACCATTTCTAACACCCGCCTGAAATATATATTTTTATTTCATTGTAACATGTGTTTGATTTTATATGAAATTGCACCACATACAAGTTGCATTTAATGTCTCCAACACCCAAAAGGAGTCTCCATATTCTCATGTGTTGAGAATTTGCACTGGTTTGGGATTCTTAAATAAATTTCTTCTCCTTTCTCCCATCTCTATGAATTTTTTAGACTCTTGCATAGAGAGGCATTGGTCAAAGAGGAACTCTACATGCACACCACTTAGGGCTATGGTACAATCTGATATTTCACCTTACTCAAAACTGTGGAAACTCATCCACCATACATGTGGCATACATGCACCCTCTCTGGGAAATCTGATTGATGGGCCTTATTGTGAGATGGAAGGATGGCTGATGTCTGATAATTCTAACCATCCAATTGACAGCTCAAAAGAACAACGCTAAAAAGGTGGTCAGCAGTCCAAACTCGGTGAAATCAGAGAAGTGAGATTACCATATCAATGTGATTTTTGGGTTATGATCCATCCACAGTGTGGCCCAAATATTGGACAGGATTGGTATGTAGTCACCTTACAAGACATAGATATCTATATACAGATGCATACATACACAGAAAAAGAGATCCTCCGTCAAACGTATACACTTGTTGGGGATTCCCAATCAACCAAAATGGTCAAAATGGCCCATTGAAGCACTGTTGCTTTGAGAAAAACTAAGACAACGGAAATTATCTAAAAAACTACAGGTTTTTTTTTTTTTTTTGGCTTATATAGGGTACAGTGCCACCATACCGTACTATGGAACAAAGTTTCTACTCCCCATTGCATTTTAAATGATCTTTTGAACTGTTCATTTTCTGTACTTCATGCCACCTGGGCCATCATAAGAAACTTCTATTGAATGGATGATTTGGTATGAAGATGAATATTTACTGGTCATATTCAAATCCAAGATTCAAAGGTCAGGGTCATTAATGAAGCATGATTATGAGATCTTAGCTGCAATATGGTAGTAAGGTGAACATGAACGATTCAGATTGTTCTAAGGATGTAATCCAGGGGGGGAAACCAGCTGCCACCGTACCATACAATGATAGGGTGGCACTGTAACTTTTCTTTTCTTTTTCTTTAAAAATAGTATTGATAGTTAGAAGTACAACAAAGACAATAGATTTAATTAGGCTTCAATCCCAACTTGAAAGTTGAATCCGCAAGCATGCGTTCGGTATCCAAACAGGGGCAAAAGCAGGAGCTAAAACAGCTAAGTAGACAGAAGAGTGCTGGTTTTGGTTCCCCTGTAGAAGAATGTGGGGCCCATCATGGGAAGAGGAGAAACACAATAATGATATAGATTTTTCTTGGATTCTAGTAGATGGCACACGTGTTAGAGATCAGAGCCATTTACAAAGAAAGGTATATTGAACATACCATGGACTAAAAAAAATATTGGTCTAATTATCAGGAAGTTAAAGTTGTTTGTGGAAAATAGGCAATCAAAAGAAGATCCCACAATCCAAATTTAATGTCCTTGCATGTTGATAATGTGTAAAACCTGAAGAACGGCCTAGATCGTTGACATGTGTGCCGTTTCCTCACATGAGGGGCCCTAAACGAATCGTGACATTCTTTTAGCATAGCCCGAAGACAAAGGGTTGGCATGATGTGGTGGACACCATTAGGCATTTAATTTTCTTGAATTAGAACTTGTTTTGAAGTTAGAATTGTGTATACTTAGTTATTACAGTTTCCCAACAAAAATTCCAAATTTTCCTGCCGTTATGGACTTGAGATGTGTGTTTTTATATATATATATATATATATATATATATATATATATATATATATATATATATATATAAAAAATAATTAATGCATGATTTCATTATGTTGTTAGAACTTAGAAGTCATGTGTAAATAGAACTTAATTTCTAAGGCATGTTTGGAAGGCAGAGTTAAAAGGTATTGAATTGCCTTAAGTGGAATTAACATTCTTATCACACGATGATTATATGTATGTAAATACCATGGTATTTTGACCATCTAATTCCGCATTCGGGATCATATTTTTCCCTTAAGAAAACTTTGTATTAAGTGATACCTATGTTTGGTATAGACCATGGAATTGTAATCAATTGGACTAAATTTCACAATTGATGCCGGTCATCTGTTTACATATGCAACTCGATTATTATTTGTAGAAGGGCACATATGGATGGACTGCATGGATAAAACACATACATTAATATGGGGCCCACAAATTTAAGAGATTTTGAAATCCACCAGAAATCCCATTGCATTCCCTACTAAAGATGGATGATATAATATTTAGATTAATCCAATAATTCCTGTCATTTTCAAATATCACATAGAATTTTCATTGAACCAAATGCAATTCTATACCACTTAATCCCACGTTTCAAATATACGTCCCTAAGTCATGATGGGATTTTTTGACCCGTCGTCGACTGGTCGTAAGCCCTGTACGACCGGTCGTGGGTTGTGTCCGGTCGTGGGTCGTGTTCGACCAGTCGTGGGTTATACGACTCAAACTCCAGCGAGTTTAGGATATTTTTTCCAGAGGTGCTCGATCGGTCGTAGGTGGCGCTCAACCGGTCGTGGACTCTACATGACCAGTCGTAGCTACGCAGATTCATTCTGCGATTTTGAGCGGATTTCGTTTCGCAAGTCCTTTCGCAACTGGGATGCGGAAAGGAGTTTTCTAAAATTATAACTAGGTGTTCTTAGGATTTTTCTATGTACATGAGAAAAATACAAGAGGGCTATCAAGGGTGAGAGAGAGAGAAAGAGAGGGAGAAAACTTGTAGAAGGGAGGTTATACTCGTGAAGGTGATCTACTGTGCAATCTACATCTCAGCGCTTCTACGTCCTCGTAATCGGTCAGATCTCTCTGTTTTCTTTTATTCTCTTATTATTTATCCACTCCTGCGTGAGTGAAGAAGGTTATAACGTTCTGCTTCATAGTGGATTATTGATCTGGATGAGGTCGCGTGATTTTTACCTCTTTGAAGGTTTTTCACGTAAAAATCTCTTGTGTGTTGTGTGGTTGATGCTTTGATTTATTTCATTCCTATTATTATCCCATAATTCTGGTTTGTTCTGGAGGGCTAGATCTTAAGGTTTTGTGTAAGGCCCCTAACAAAGTAGTATCAGAGCGCTAAGTTCATTGAACATGTAAGATCGGTTTGGAATTATGGAAGGTGGCTCATCAAGGATGATCAGCCTCAATGGTTCTAACTGGACCATATGGAAGGCTAAAATGAAAGACTTTCTTTATTGCAAGGATCTATATTCTCCAATTTTAGGCATATCAGCAAAATCCAAGGATATATCTGATGAAGATTGGAAGAAGTTGGACTGGAAGACGGTGGGGTTTATTAGAAAATGGCTGGATCATTCTGTGTTCCACCATGTGTCTACGGAAACCTCAGCTGCCAGCCTATGGCTGAAATTATAAGGGCTGTATGAGAGGAAGACAACCGGTAATAAGATTTTTTTGATAAGGTGACTTGTGAATCTCAAGTTCAAGGATGGTGGTTCTGTGGCCGAGCACATGAATGAGGTCAACAATATAGTGAACCAACTCTCTTCTATGAAGATGGTCATGGATGATGAATTGCAAGCTTTGCTTTTGATTAGTTCATTGCCTGACAGTTGGGAGACATTGGTGGTGTCTCTAAGTAAATCCACGCCAGATGGAAAGATATC
This sequence comes from Magnolia kwangsiensis, assembly GCA_037074715.1. Taxonomy (NCBI): domain Eukaryota; kingdom Viridiplantae; phylum Streptophyta; class Magnoliopsida; order Magnoliales; family Magnoliaceae; genus Magnolia; species Magnolia kwangsiensis. The sequence continues at coordinate 109,872,500 of CM073581.1, forward strand.
CGTAAAACAGGTTACTAGCTGTCTCTTCAATGAAGAAATAAGGAGGAAGTCTCAGGGGTCTACTCAACAAGAGGCTCTTGTGACACAGGAACAGGGGAGAAGAAAGAATAGGAAGGTGGGAAGGCCCGAGATAAATCAAGAGGCAAGTCGAGTAACATAAAAGATGTTGAATGCTGAAATTGTGGCAAGAAGGGTCACTATAAGCACGAATGTCGTAAAGCTAAAAACAATAAGAAAGGAAAAGGAAAGGAGAAGGAAGATGGATCAGATTCCACTGCGGTCGCTTCAGATGGCAGCTGTAACATCTCGAATTTTTCACTGTTTTGGATTTTCAAAAATCCTTAAATTTTTTTTAAATTAATTAACATATAACATCACTTAATGACCATTAGAACTCAATATTAGTTTATACATGGGTGATATCAGTAAAGAATTGCACAAATCCAATCAATCAACCGTAAGAAGCCAACGAATCTACCTGATCACTCAAACATCGAGTTTAGCCTTATGATTTACTCACGTAGGACCCAAATTTAACCGATCCATCGCTAATAAATCAAGGCAATCACAACTAAATTAAAAATCTAACCGAAACCGAGTCAGATAAGGCTTGGATCTTAACTAATAGATCAAATCAATCCTTATAACGTCCCGTCCAACTAGCACGGTGTCCTGGGGCGTCCATGTAGGATTTGCCGCAGGACCATTTGTTTAAGCCACTCGTGATGGGGTACCACACCTAAATTAATCTAGGATTAGTCCAACAGAGTAGACTAAACGGGTCATGTTAGGACCAAATGCGGGCCGCCAAGGCAGATGACCGTTTATATTTAGTAACAGTCCGTGCCGGCCATACCGCGACGTAGGAAGGTAAGAAAATTATAAAACTTTAGGAAACCAAAAGTCTCACTGGGCTTGTGGTCCATCACGGACTACGGACCCAGTGGACACCCAGAACTGGGATCTAGCACTGGCCGAATGCACCCCACTAATTTCAGAATTTAAATCTGGCACTCGCAAATGAAATCGAGGATCCGGGCTTTTCAGCCGTCGAATTTCTTCTAAATTTACGGTGAAGGTCTGTAAGACCCGTATCTTGGTCCGTACCTTTCCGTACACTTCCGCGGTCGTACCGGTCGAATTCCGGCAACTTTCGACCCTTAACCGATATCGACGCGCGACCTGGATTCATGTGCCGACAACCCGAGTCGACTCAACCCGAAACCAATACCTTAGCGACCGCACCGTCGCCGCGGTTCCGATACCGCGACTCACGCGCCAAGGCGATACCCGGATCAAGAGATATGAGCCAACGTTCGGTGCGAGAAAACGCCGCGCGTTGCGAAAACCAAGGGAATCTCAACGATGTGTCACATCGATCACATCAATCCCATCAATCAATCACCCATCAAGCCATCACATGTCAAGTACACATCACTTCCATCCCTTTTTTCCAAGCAACCACAAAAGTCTCCCAAACCCATACCTCTCTTACACAAAAGCCAACAAAGTCTTCTCAACCCATACCTTTCTTACACAAAAAGCCACAAAAGTCAAATTTCTCTTACACCACCATCACTCACCCATCCATCCATCACTCTCTCTCTCTCCCTTTACATCACTCTCTCTCTTTCTCTCTTTCTCATTCCAAAATTTCAAAGCAACAAAGGAGATCCAAGAGTCCCATACGTATGGAAATCTCCAACCCTTCTAAGCTCTAAGTGGCCCACCTTCCTACCCCAAAATCTCCCATCTCAACCCTCCATTCTTCATCCTAACCGTTGAAGTTGAAGCCAAGGTGCCAAGGAACCCCTAGGAGCGAGAAGATCGGACGGTGGGTGCTTCTATAGGGTAGTTTTTATTGTTTTTATGGTGGACCAAGTGAGACTCACCGATCCATGGTGTGGATCTCACTTGGGACCCTTATTTGTGGCCGATGGACCACTTGGATCATCATGATCGTTCCATGATGGGGCCATTCTCCATGGACCCCATCATGATGGTTATTTTCATTGCAAAAAGGTCATCTAGACCGTCCATAACGGTGGAGAATGGATCTCCACCGTTGATTTATAATTTTGATGGTCCCATGATCAAAGGAATCCATTTATTGTATGTTTCATTGCAAGGGAGGGCCCATAATGACGGGGACCCTCCATCACAAGCCGTGTCCCACTCTCCATAACTCTCTCTCTTTTATTTATTTTATTTTATTTTATTCTATTTTATTTTATTTTTGTGCAAAAGGATTGTGTGGCCCACTTGAATGGATCCCACCTTGGCATTATATACTTTTGATCTATTCAAGTGGGGCCCACCATATGCGTTGCACACCTAGCTGTGGTGGCCCACTTCATCAAGGTCCACTACAAAAGAAAGAAGAGAGAAGAAAAGAAAAAAAAAAAAAATATAAAATAACCGTCCAGCGTCAGAGACGCTGGACGTTTCAGCCAAAACAAAAAAAGGAAAGGGGCCTTTTTGGTGGCCCACTTGCATAGGCCCCACCCTGATGTTTATGCTAAATCCACGCCATCCACCACTTTTCCTGAGATATTTTAGGCGTTGAGCCAAGGAATGATCTCAATCCAATGATCAGGCGGGCCGTACCAGAGACAATGACACTTTTACACTTCTAAGTCTGCTAATACCCATTTTGTCGTTTCTACACTCCAAATCAGTTCTAGAGATGAGGTTTGTGTGGCCTGTTTGGGGCCTAGGATCAAGTGGGCGGAGCGGATCCCTCATCAGCGGACCCCACCTGTGTTTTTTTAAAACACACAAAAAAAAAAAAAAAAAAATAAAATAAAATAAAGGGGCAGCAGCGCTGCCACCTTTGAAGGCAGCAGGCGCTGCCTGCGCACCTGGACGGACGGACGTAAGGGGGCCCACGGCCCTGCGTGTGGGCCCCACCATAATGTTTATTTGTCATCTGACCTATTTATGAGGTGGGCCACCCCAGTGGTGGGCCCCCCTCCAAGGATGAGTCAGATCCAAAAACTCAGGTGGCCCACACCATGCAAACAGTTTGAATTGAATTCTACCGTTGAAAATTTTCTGGGGCCCATGGAAGTTTTGGGTCAAGCTGAAATTTATGTTTCCCCTTCATCCAGGTCCGGGCGACCTTATGAACAGGTCGGATGGCGATTAAACATCCTTGGGTGGGCCCCACATGGGACCCACTTTGTTGTATATGTGGTAGTCCACCGTCCAGGCAGACGGTGGCTCACCCTCCTTGCTCATGGACTGCCTCCACCGTCCACGGACGGTGGGGCCCTTAGGTTGTAAGTGTTATATCCCCACTGTCCATCTCTTTTGGGACCCACCTTGTTCATGTGATGAATCCAAACCGCCCATCCACTTGGTAAGATCATCAGTAGGCATGGGTGTAGATTGGGTGGGCCACCTACCTATGGGTTAGGCCCATTGAATGTGAAAAAGGCCTATGGGCTAGTCCCATTTAAATTATGAAATACTTATGGGCTAGGCCCATTTGATTCGTTTAAGGCCCAAGAACTTGGGCCCACTTGATATGTCCCAAGGCCATGTGTCTAGGCCCATTTGAATTAAATATGAGGCCTAGGGATTTAGACCCATCTGGTTCATATAACGCCTATGGGCTAGGCCATTCGAATTTCAAAAGGACTATGGGCTAGGCCCATTTGGGTTATAAAATTCTTATGGGCTAGGCCCATTGGTTTCATTCTAGGCCTAAGAACTTAGGCCCATTTGATATGTTCTAAATCCATGGGACTAGGCCATTTGATATACTTCAAGGCCCATGAAATTGGACCCATTGTTGCATTCTTAAAAATCCATGGAAGGAGGACATTTGATATATGTAAGGCCTAGGGGTTAGGCCCACTTTGATATGTATTCAAGGCCTACAGATTTAGGCCATTTAATGAACCATAAGACCTAGGGGTTAGGCCCGTTTGAACCCATGTTTAGGTCTATGGGTTGAGGCCCACTTGATCTACATATAGGGACCAATTGGTGTGGCCCATTGGTCTTACATAAGACCCATGAGACTAAGCATTTGATGTCATCCAAGGCTCTCGGGTTTTGACCCATTGCAATGCACATAAGACCCATTGGTGTGGCCCATTTATATGGCCCATCTAATGAATAAAAGGCCCATAAGATATGGCCCATTTGATACATGTGTAAGGCCAATGGGATGAACCTACGGTCCATTGCAATGTGTAATCCCAATACAGGTTATGTAGCGACGTTAAGAAGATTGTGCCTGGGAAGCAATGCTGGTTTGACGTCCACATTGCGAGTGTAATGATGGTTGGATGTCCACATTACGACTCCCCTTAGGGCCCATTACTGGACCATGTTTATCGTATTTAGGCCGTTCAGGCTCATCTGCATTGTAAGATAATGCATTTTATTATAACATGTTTAGTATAGTTTCATGACCCATGATCATACGCATCATATGCATGCTTGATATGAGGATTGACTGATCATGGCATATGCCTTTGGGCAGGTTGTTTATGGGCTCCCGGTTAGGCGGTGTTGCCCTACATGAGCGCACGGTATGCGCAGGATTGGTTGCATGACTGGATAGCGTGATTCATGCATCCCGCATTTGTGTGATATGGTTGTTGTATGCCCTAGCGACATCAGGGCTGTAGTCTCCACAGACGCATCGTGGTTGGCAGGATTGGATACCGGAAATCTTGTTCTACATGGGGTACTATAGATATCCCTGGGTGAAAGTCCCTAAACCCTTATGGTACCAAGAGGTTGCTCCAACGTCTAGACCGAGTGGGTAGATGAGCGTTGAGTGCCGATCACCAGACGGTTACGCTCTCCACTGTGTCGTGGTCGGTTGGAAGGGGGTGCGGCCTTACCCGCCCGAGTGTAGGGGGCAATGCTAGGCTGAGTTTGACCAGCTCGAGGAATGGGTCCGCTATCGACGAGTCGCGCCCGATATTGGCAGACGGATAGTGAGGTCTCTTCCACTTACCTTATTGCGCGCGATGTGGCGGCAATCTGGTTTAGAGTGTACTAGACCCCGGTGATATTCCATACTCTGAGCTGTACTGATATGTGGACATTGATGAGGATCTGTATGCTTGAGTTGCATTGTACATTGCATGGCCTTGGGATGGCCGATACCATTCATGTCTTGTATTGCATAGCCTTGGTACGGCTCATGACGTTTTGGTTCCATCTGCATATTCCGCATTACTCTGACATTGCATTCATATTACTACCTTGCGCACACACTTTCACCACCCTCTAAGCTTTCTGTAAGCTTATGCACGACCGTTGCGTGCAGGTGACGTTGGACTACAGCAGCGTTGAGGCAGGAGCGCGTCGCTGATTATTTTGGAGTTTTCTGTTATTTACCATTGTATTTCCCTTTATGCTCATTGTACTTGTAAAAATTTTTGATCATAGTGAAAATGTAATGGAGTGCTTGGTTGTTGTTGGTGGGTTATGCCTTTGGTTATGCTTATTACGAATCAAACTGATATTTAAAATCCTCCTCGTAGCATCCCAGGATCGGAACCTGGCGAATGGGAGCTAGGAGCCGAGAATGGGGTTCTACGGAGGCTGTCGGTGCCGGATTCGGCGATCGGGAATTTCGTGAGCCCGGTTTCCGAGTTTGGGGCGTGACAGAAGTTGGTATCAGAGCATAACTTGGGAATAACCGAGAACAACATTACATGTTTGCTATGAGTGAAGAATGGCTAAGTTCTGAAGTTCGGATAACTTCACGACCTTCTGATTCAGACCGTTAACGTGCGTACATTCGAGAGTTTTGAAGTTGATAGGCGCTTTCGCTCTTTCCTGTAGGGTATGGCGCCTGTTACTCGATCGACTCCCGCACCACCACCTGAGGATTCCACTTCACCATCAGAGACTCCAGCTCTACCACCTGCGTCTCCCATCCCACCCTCAGAGATCCCTGATTCCTCCCATGAGGATGACATTCCTCCACCTGAGACTGATGAGGAGCCGACTGTGACTGTGAGTGCCTCTCAGTTACAGCAGATGTTGCAGGCTGTGACAGCTGCACTACAGGGACAGGGTAGACGCCCAGCTGTTTCACCAGCTCAGGCGGAGCAGGAGCGCGCGAGCGCCGTACTTCGTGAGTTTAGACGGCATGATCCCCCTCGTTTCCAGGGCGAGCCGGATCCGACTGCAGCCGAGAGATGGCGCTCCGATGTGGAGAAGATATTCGATACCATGTTATGCACGACCGAGCAGCGCGTCCGGTTAGCAGTATTTCTCTTCCACGGTGAGGCCGAGCATTGGTGGACCTCTGTCGCCCGTGTCGCCGGACCTGACTATGTCTGGACATGGGAGGACTTTGTGGAGCGATTCGAGGAGCAGTACTTCCCTGACCACATCCGTCGTCAGCGAGCCTTAGAGTTCGAGACTCTGGTACAGGGAGACATGACCGTGGCACAGTACGCGGCCCGTTTCATGGCACTATCGAGATTCGCCCCCTACATGGTTGATGATGAGGGGCGGAAGGCCCGCCGTTTCGAGCACGGCTTACGTTACGGCCTTCGAGGTCGTGTCATTGGGCATGAGCTTCCTACCTTCCAGGCAGTGGTGCGGAAGGCTCAGATATACGAGACTGAGTGGGCCGGTTCTCAGTCTGATCGTGGTCAGAGGGGAGACCGGAAGAGGCAGGCTTCTTCCAGTCATTCCCAGCAGGGTCGACCACAGCAGCAGAGGCGTACTGGTCGCCCAGCTTTCCGTGCACCATCAGCACCAGCAGCACCTCCACCACCACCTCAGAGACAGTTCACCGGCACTTGCTTCAGGTGCGGTGCGACGGGACACCGTTCATGGGAGTGTCCCAGTCCCCAGCAGCAGCAGAGAGGTCCACAGCAGCAGAGACCTCCACCACAGCAGCAGAGACCCCCACAGCAGCAGCGACAGCAGCAGCGACAGCAGCCTCTACCACCGAGGCCACCTCAGCAGCAGCATCAGCATCAGCATCAGCCTCAGAGGCCGCAGCAGCAGAGGCAGCAGTTTCGACCGCCTCAGCGACCCCAGCAGCAGCAGCAGCACGTTCAGAGAGGACAGGCACCTCCCCAGCCAGCTCAGGCTAGGTTTTATGCGGCTCAGCAGGATCCGCAGTCATCTGGGGGAGTCGTTGAGGGTATACTGCCAGTTTCTGCATGCATTGCACGTGTATTGTTTGATTCTGGTGCATCACATTCTTTTGTGGCCGAGAGCTTTTGTCGATCGGCTGGCTTACCGTTGGAGTCTGCTGATGTGAGTCTATCAGTATCGACTCCCTTGGGAAGGACTGCAGCGTTGGGACGATTCTGTTCGTCTTGTCCCGTTCTAGTTGGGGATACCTTCCTGCCTGCTGATTTGTTTGTTTTGCCGATGTCCGAGTTCGACGTTATCCTAGGCATGGATTGGCTCGCTGAGTATTATGCCATTTTGGACTGCGCCGCGAGGACCGTCACGTTTTGTATACCCGGCGTGCCACAGTTCCAGTTCGTTGCAGAGGCCAGAGGAGAGCAGTTGTCTTGTTTGATGTCGTGCGCCATAGAGGAGCATGTCGCCGTTTGCATCGACCATTTACCGATAGTTTGCGATTTTCCCGATGTGTTCCAGGAGATTCCGGGATTACCACCTCGTCGACTCACCGAGTTTCAGATCGATCTCGTGCCCGGTACCGCGCCTATTTCGAAGGCCCCGTATCGTATGGCACCGTTGGAGTTACGGGAACTGCAGAAGCAGTTGGACGAGTTGCGTGAGTTGGGTTTTATTCGTCCGAGCAGTTCGCCGTGGGGAGCGCCGGTACTCTTCGTGAAGAAGAAGGATGGCTCGTTGAGGCTCTGCGTTGACTATCGCGAGCTCAACAAAGTCACGATCAAGAACAAGTACCCGCTCCCTAGGATTGATGATTTGTTCGACCAGCTGCAGGGTGCACAGTTCTTTTCGAAGATTGACCTGCGTTCTGGTTATCATCAGATTCGGGTCCGAGATGAGGACATTCCGAAGACAGCATTCAGGACGCGTTACGGTCATTTTGAGTTTCAGGTCATGTCCTTCGGACTGACCAATGCACCCGCGGTCTTCATGCAGTTGATGAACGAGGTTTTTCGCCCATATCTAGATCAGTTTGTTGTAGTCTTCATCGACGACATTCTGATCTATTCGAGGACCCGTGAGGAGCATGAGCAGCACTTGGAGATTACTCTACAGACCCTCCGCGCACACCAGCTGTATGCGAAGCTGGAGAAGTGCGAGTTCTGGCAGGAGGAGGTGAAGTTCCTCGGTCACGTGGTGACGAGGGAGGGTGTCGCAGTGGACCCCTCGAAGGTCGAGGCAGTGCGTCAGTGGGGCCAGCCCACGACTGCGACAGAGATCCGTAGTTTCCTTGGTTTGGCGGGCTACTACCGGCGTTTCATCGAGGGTTTTTCTCGTATTGCAGCCCCGCTGACCAGGTTGACTCGGAAGGGGGCAGAGTTTATTTGGAGTGACGCCTGCGAGCGAGCATTTACGGAGTTGAAGGACCGTCTGACGTCCGCTCCTGTCCTCACTCTCCCATCTGGGAGTGACGGCTTCATTGTATTCACCGATGCCTCGCATATCGGTTTGGGTGCTGTCCTGATGCAGCACGGGAGACCAGTGGCCTTTGCGTCTCGTCAGCTCAAGGTCCATGAGCTGAACTACCCTACACATGATCTGGAGCTGGCTGCCGTTGTCTTCGCACTGAAGGTGTGGAGGCACTACCTTTACGGGATTAGGTTCGAGCTCTTCTCTGATCACAAGAGCTTGAAGTACCTCTTCTCGCAGTCTGAGTTGAATATGAGACAGAGGCGCTGGATGGAGCTCCTGAAGGACTATGATTTCGACCTTCAGTACCACCCGGGCAAGGCGAACGTGGTGGCAGATGCCCTCAGCCGTCAGCCACGAGGCCTAGTGGCGCACATGATGATTCAGGAGTGGCGGATGCTTGAGGATATTGCTGCATATGACTTTGAGTTCGGCCTGCAGTCTTCCATTGTACAGTTATCGAGCTTGTCGATTCAACCCTCTCTTGTCGCTAGGGTGATCGAGGCTCAGCAGGCTGATGAGTCGTTGCAGGGTTATATGGCTGAGGCGGCATCTGAGGGTCAGGCAGATTGGCAGATCGGTACAGACGGTGGACTTCGCTTCAGAGGCCGATTATGTGTCCCGGATATCCCAGAGTTACGCAGAGATCTTATGACCGAGGCACATCGATCGCGATTTTCTATCCACCCGGGCTCGACGAAGATGTACCGTGACATGAGGCGACAGTATTTTTGGGCGGGGATGAAGCGCCAGATCGCCAGTTTTGTGGCTGAGTGTGACACGTGCCAACGTGTCAAGGCCGATCATCAGAGACCTCCTGGGTTATTGCAGCCGTTGAGCATCCCGATGTGGAAGTGGGAGCACGTGTCAACTGATTTCATCATGGGTTTGCCGAGGACTCAGCGCGGTCATGACTCCATTTGGGTTGTTGTGGATCGTCTGACGAAGTCGGCGCATTTCCTTGCGATGCGTGCGACTTGGTCTATGGACCGGCTTGCGAGATTGTTTATTGAGGAGATTGTGAGACTGCATGGTGTTCCAGTCTCGATCGTTTCTGACCGAGACTCGAGGTTCACATCTCAGTTTTGGGGGAGCTTCCAGCGTGCGATGGGGACTGATTTGCAGCTCAGCACCGCGTACCATCCGCAGACCGATGGCCAGACCGAGAGGGTCAATCAGGTACTTGAGGATATGCTTCGGGCCTGCGCGATTGACTTCGGGGGTAGCTGGGATGAGCATCTGCGATTGGCTGAGTTTGCGTACAATAACAGCTATCAGGCGACCATCGGCATGGCTCCTTTTGAGGCACTATATGGCAGACCATGCAGATCACCGAGTTGTTGGACCGAGGTTGGAGAGCGCCGTCTCCTAGGTCCCGAGCTTGTGCAGGAGACTTCAGAGGCTATTGACATCATCAGGCAGAGGATGCGCACAGCTCAGAGCCGACAGAAGAGTTCTGCTGATCGTCGGCGTCGTCCCTTGGAGTTTGATGTAGGGGACCATGTGTATCTCAAGGTCTCGCCTATGAAGGGCGTAGTTCGATTTGGAGCGAAGGGCAAGCTTGCCCCGAGATTTATAGGACCTTTTGAGATCACTGGGCGCGTCGGCGCCGTGGCCTATCGGCTTGCCTTACCATCACAGTTGTCTGGCGTCCACAACGTGTTTCACGTCTCCATGTTGAGGAAGTGTGGGTCAGACATAGTTCCCGTTATTGATTGGCAGCCGTTGGAGGTTCGTGAGGACGCTTCTTACATTGAGCAGCCAGTCCGTATCCTTGATCGGAAGGAGCAGGTCCTCAGAACCAAGGTCATTCCGTTGGTGAAGGTGCAGTGGGGTCACCATTCGGTAGAGGAGGCTTCTTGGGAGCGTGAGGCTGAGATTCGAGAGCGATATCCTCATCTCTTTGATAGTTGATGATCGTGTATTGTATTTTGTACGTTGTCCCTGATGCTATATGATGACGTTATGTTTCTTATTCCTCGCGAGTTATGCTTAGTTGCGACGCTTGTGTAAATTTCGAGGACGAAATTTTTATAAGGAGGGGAGAGCTGTAAGACCCGTATCTTGGTCCGTACCTTTCCGTACACTTCCGCGGTCGTACCGGTCGAATTCCGGCAACTTTCGACCCTTAACCGATATCGACGCGCGACCTGGATTCATGTGCCGACAACCCGAGTCGACTCAACCCGAAACCAATACCTTAGCGACCGCACCGTCGCCGCGGTTCCGATACCGCGACTCACGCGCCAAGGCGATACCCGGATCAAGAGATATGAGCCAACGTTCGGTGCGAGAAAACGCCGCGCGTTGCGAAAACCAAGGGAATCTCAACGATGTGTCACATCGATCACATCAATCCCATCAATCAATCACCCATCAAGCCATCACATGTCAAGTACACATCACTTCCATCCCTTTTTTCCAAGCAACCACAAAAGTCTCCCAAACCCATACCTCTCTTACACAAAAGCCAACAAAGTCTTCTCAACCCATACCTTTCTTACACAAAAAGCCACAAAAGTCAAATTTCTCTTACACCACCATCACTCACCCATCCATCCATCACTCTCTCTCTCTCCCTTTACATCACTCTCTCTCTTTCTCTCTTTCTCATTCCAAAATTTCAAAGCAACAAAGGAGATCCAAGAGTCCCATACGTATGGAAATCTCCAACCCTTCTAAGCTCTAAGTGGCCCACCTTCCTACCCCAAAATCTCCCATCTCAACCCTCCATTCTTCATCCTAACCGTTGAAGTTGAAGCCAAGGTGCCAAGGAACCCCTAGGAGCGAGAAGATCGGACGGTGGGTGCTTCTATAGGGTAGTTTTTATTGTTTTTATGGTGGACCAAGTGAGACTCACCGATCCATGGTGTGGATCTCACTTGGGACCCTTATTTGTGGCCGATGGACCACTTGGATCATCATGATCGTTCCATGATGGGGCCATTCTCCATGGACCCCATCATGATGGTTATTTTCATTGCAAAAAGGTCATCTAGACCGTCCATAACGGTGGAGAATGGATCTCCACCGTTGATTTATAATTTTGATGGTCCCATGATCAAAGGAATCCATTTATTGTATGTTTCATTGCAAGGGAGGGCCCATAATGACGGGGACCCTCCATCACAAGCCGTGTCCCACTCTCCATAACTCTCTCTCTTTTATTTATTTTATTTTATTTTATTCTATTTTATTTTATTTTTGTGCAAAAGGATTGTGTGGCCCACTTGAATGGATCCCACCTTGGCATTATATACTTTTGATCTATTCAAGTGGGGCCCACCATATGCGTTGCACACCTAGCTGTGGTGGCCCACTTCATCAAGGTCCACTACAAAAGAAAGAAGAGAGAAGAAAAGAAAAAAAAAAAAAATATAAAATAACCGTCCAGCGTCAGAGACGCTGGACGTTTCAGCCAAAACAAAAAAAGGAAAGGGGCCTTTTTGGTGGCCCACTTGCATAGGCCCCACCCTGATGTTTATGCTAAATCCACGCCATCCACCACTTTTCCTGAGATATTTTAGGCGTTGAGCCAAGGAATGATCTCAATCCAATGATCAGGCGGGCCGTACCAGAGACAATGACACTTTTACACTTCTAAGTCTGCTAATACCCATTTTGTCGTTTCTACACTCCAAATCAGTTCTAGAGATGAGGTTTGTGTGGCCTGTTTGGGGCCTAGGATCAAGTGGGCGGAGCGGATCCCTCATCAGCGGACCCCACCTGTGTTTTTTTAAAACACACAAAAAAAAAAAAAAAAAAATAAAATAAAATAAAGGGGCAGCAGCGCTGCCACCTTTGAAGGCAGCAGGCGCTGCCTGCGCACCTGGACGGACGGACGTAAGGGGGCCCACGGCCCTGCGTGTGGGCCCCACCATAATGTTTATTTGTCATCTGACCTATTTATGAGGTGGGCCACCCCAGTGGTGGGCCCCCCTCCAAGGATGAGTCAGATCCAAAAACTCAGGTGGCCCACACCATGCAAACAGTTTGAATTGAATTCTACCGTTGAAAATTTTCTGGGGCCCATGGAAGTTTTGGGTCAAGCTGAAATTTATGTTTCCCCTTCATCCAGGTCCGGGCGACCTTATGAACAGGTCGGATGGCGATTAAACATCCTTGGGTGGGCCCCACATGGGACCCACTTTGTTGTATATGTGGTAGTCCACCGTCCAGGCAGACGGTGGCTCACCCTCCTTGCTCATGGACTGCCTCCACCGTCCACGGACGGTGGGGCCCTTAGGTTGTAAGTGTTATATCCCCACTGTCCATCTCTTTTGGGACCCACCTTGTTCATGTGATGAATCCAAACCGCCCATCCACTTGGTAAGATCATCAGTAGGCATGGGTGTAGATTGGGTGGGCCACCTACCTATGGGTTAGGCCCATTGAATGTGAAAAAGGCCTATGGGCTAGTCCCATTTAAATTATGAAATACTTATGGGCTAGGCCCATTTGATTCGTTTAAGGCCCAAGAACTTGGGCCCACTTGATATGTCCCAAGGCCATGTGTCTAGGCCCATTTGAATTAAATATGAGGCCTAGGGATTTAGACCCATCTGGTTCATATAACGCCTATGGGCTAGGCCATTCGAATTTCAAAAGGACTATGGGCTAGGCCCATTTGGGTTATAAAATTCTTATGGGCTAGGCCCATTGGTTTCATTCTAGGCCTAAGAACTTAGGCCCATTTGATATGTTCTAAATCCATGGGACTAGGCCATTTGATATACTTCAAGGCCCATGAAATTGGACCCATTGTTGCATTCTTAAAAATCCATGGAAGGAGGACATTTGATATATGTAAGGCCTAGGGGTTAGGCCCACTTTGATATGTATTCAAGGCCTACAGATTTAGGCCATTTAATGAACCATAAGACCTAGGGGTTAGGCCCGTTTGAACCCATGTTTAGGTCTATGGGTTGAGGCCCACTTGATCTACATATAGGGACCAATTGGTGTGGCCCATTGGTCTTACATAAGACCCATGAGACTAAGCATTTGATGTCATCCAAGGCTCTCGGGTTTTGACCCATTGCAATGCACATAAGACCCATTGGTGTGGCCCATTTATATGGCCCATCTAATGAATAAAAGGCCCATAAGATATGGCCCATTTGATACATGTGTAAGGCCAATGGGATGAACCTACGGTCCATTGCAATGTGTAATCCCAATACAGGTTATGTAGCGACGTTAAGAAGATTGTGCCTGGGAAGCAATGCTGGTTTGACGTCCACATTGCGAGTGTAATGATGGTTGGATGTCCACATTACGACTCCCCTTAGGGCCCATTACTGGACCATGTTTATCGTATTTAGGCCGTTCAGGCTCATCTGCATTGTAAGATAATGCATTTTATTATAACATGTTTAGTATAGTTTCATGACCCATGATCATACGCATCATATGCATGCTTGATATGAGGATTGACTGATCATGGCATATGCCTTTGGGCAGGTTGTTTATGGGCTCCCGGTTAGGCGGTGTTGCCCTACATGAGCGCACGGTATGCGCAGGATTGGTTGCATGACTGGATAGCGTGATTCATGCATCCCGCATTTGTGTGATATGGTTGTTGTATGCCCTAGCGACATCAGGGCTGTAGTCTCCACAGACGCATCGTGGTTGGCAGGATTGGATACCGGAAATCTTGTTCTACATGGGGTACTATAGATATCCCTGGGTGAAAGTCCCTAAACCCTTATGGTACCAAGAGGTTGCTCCAACGTCTAGACCGAGTGGGTAGATGAGCGTTGAGTGCCGATCACCAGACGGTTACGCTCTCCACTGTGTCGTGGTCGGTTGGAAGGGGGTGCGGCCTTACCCGCCCGAGTGTAGGGGGCAATGCTAGGCTGAGTTTGACCAGCTCGAGGAATGGGTCCGCTATCGACGAGTCGCGCCCGATATTGGCAGACGGATAGTGAGGTCTCTTCCACTTACCTTATTGCGCGCGATGTGGCGGCAATCTGGTTTAGAGTGTACTAGACCCCGGTGATATTCCATACTCTGAGCTGTACTGATATGTGGACATTGATGAGGATCTGTATGCTTGAGTTGCATTGTACATTGCATGGCCTTGGGATGGCCGATACCATTCATGTCTTGTATTGCATAGCCTTGGTACGGCTCATGACGTTTTGGTTCCATCTGCATATTCCGCATTACTCTGACATTGCATTCATATTACTACCTTGCGCACACACTTTCACCACCCTCTAAGCTTTCTGTAAGCTTATGCACGACCGTTGCGTGCAGGTGACGTTGGACTACAGCAGCGTTGAGGCAGGAGCGCGTCGCTGATTATTTTGGAGTTTTCTGTTATTTACCATTGTATTTCCCTTTATGCTCATTGTACTTGTAAAAATTTTTGATCATAGTGAAAATGTAATGGAGTGCTTGGTTGTTGTTGGTGGGTTATGCCTTTGGTTATGCTTATTACGAATCAAACTGATATTTAAAATCCTCCTCGTAGCATCCCAGGATCGGAACCTGGCGAATGGGAGCTAGGAGCCGAGAATGGGGTTCTACGGAGGCTGTCGGTGCCGGATTCGGCGATCGGGAATTTCGTGAGCCCGGTTTCCGAGTTTGGGGCGTGACAAGGTCTAATGTGCGGGCCTACGCCCGTCAACAAAACCTGAACCCCGATCGTGGCACGGTAACCGTTGATCGCACATCAGACCCGTACGACCAAACCCCATATTCGATCATTTTTAAAATTTGCATGACCCTTCATCGGGCCAAGGACCACCTACCCTATAAGTTTTGTGGCCAGTGGACCATCAGAACTTCCCCAACAACCAGAATGGACCCCGCAGGGCCTTTTAAAGATCGGAATCGTATGATCAAACCCTATGTTCGTTCATCCATTTGCTCCCAAACTTTGCATGACCCCTCATCAGGCCATGGGGCACTTGTCCTATGAATTTCCTGACCAGAGACCCATCAGAGCAACCCCGTTACTCTTTTAGCCTAAAATTGACGGTTTAGAGTAAGCATGACCAAATCTCCACTTTCACCAGTTATAAATGGGCCACATTATAAACATAGCTAATACAAAATCTAATCATTGCCCATGAGAAATCTCAATACTTAATTCATTCTATAAATGCTCCGATTTCCCGAACAAGCTCTAGACCCCTCGTTGGTGGGCCACAAATTCTAAAACTATAGAAAAATGTCTATCTTACTGGGCTCGACGTCCATTGTGGGAGTCGAACCTGAGAACTGCCAAGAACCGCTCAACTTGAGCCAAAGGACGAGTGCATGAGAAATGCAAATACCCTAAAGAAAGAAGATGAAACTTAAATGAATTGGGTCGTCCACTCTTATGCAAAGTTGAGGATTTCGGACCGTCGGTTTGTGACCAAACTTTACACGTAGAGTAAGAATATTTTCCTTCTCATATCTGTATAGTCGCGGCCCCGATCGACCATCGGTGACCGTTGAACAGACTTCTAATCATATCTATCGATCGGCGCATCCAAATGGCGGGCCGATCATATCCATACGTGGATCATCATTAGAACCAACTATCCTACGGTTTATATCACCATGTTCGCCCCTTAGTGGGCCCTAGAGGTTAGAAAAACCCTCCTATAGGGCTATTATGGTAAAAACCTAGACATTGGGGCCATTTACACCAAATCTGGCACTATAAAAGGGCCTCATTTGGGGCACCCCTCTCCCCATACGAAATTTTCCTAGGGAAAGAAAGAAAGAAAGAAAAAAAGAGAGAAAGAGAGAGAGGGAAAGAGAAAGAGAAGGAGGAAGAGAGGAAGAAAGAGAGAAAGAGAGGATGAAGAAGAGCAAGGTGGACCATAGATTGAGGTGGGGCCAAGGGCATAAATCCTTTTCAACTTTCTACCTCTCCTCTGAGAAGAAACTCTCCGCCACAACTCCCAAATTCGTCCGTTGGCCATCTAGGTAGGAACCTCTCACCACTTCTTCTTGAGATCCAAGTAATAAGAAAGGATTGACATGGAATTTCTCACATGCAAGGATTGGTTTTAGGGATTCCGGTCAGCCAACCCCCAAAACCCTCATTTCTACGTCGTCTATCAAGCCTCCAACGATCCCAAGGTGCGGACTATTGCTCTTAGGTGGCCTAGCACCAATTTTAGTATGTGTTTAATGATTTTGGTTGTTTGGATGCTATGTTAGGAGAATCTGGAGAAACCTTAGGACTTACATGTTTGTTAGAATTGTATGTTTGGCTCTCATATGATGTTATTCTTGCCCCTCATATGACTTTGTGTATGAACAATTGCATGCTCATGCCTTGTTTGATTTTCTCATATGATTTGCCCTATAACATGTATGATTCATTGATTTTTATGAATTTCAGTTCTAAGGGTGGTAGGAAGTGCTTGACTTCCTTATCCACCCACACAACACACACACACCTTGTTCATGATATTGTTAGCTTTACATGTTAGTAGAAATTTAGAATTTTATGTTGAAAAGCACGAGAACATGGTGTTGTTTATGTTAGATGATGCATTGATAGTTGGCATGTTCTGAATCACCTCCCAAACCCTTGGGTTGATCAGTAATTCGAGAAGAACGAAGGTGGCCCCGTTAGTAGGACCGCCTCGAGGCTAAACCCATGGATTTGGGTGAGTGCGTGTGGGCGACAGTAGTTAGACTACATGGGTTGCTTGCACCCGATGCCGTTCCGCCACGTACTGGCCTGACTCTTATGGTTTAATCTACTGTCTGACCAACCCCGTTTGCTAACCCTGTATGCTCACATTTATATGAAACTTGAATCACCCTACAACCATTGCAGCCCATTATTAACTCACCAAAAATTGGTCTACAGCCTCGTGAGCCAGGCATGGTGGAATGGGACACTATGTCCGAGCTATCGGCCTACGCTGGGGTGCCGCACCTCCCCGTAGTGACCGTGAGCAATCCTTTTCTCTTGGCACTCCTCATGTGCTTGAAGTCGGGGATGAGGAACCTAACGGGATCGTGGACTGCGAGGTCTTGACCTCACGTATTTGGGGGTCTTGGCCTCGTAACCAGCTTAGGGCATTGATATGTGGGGTGCATTAGATTCTTAAACCTGTTGGATGAATGGACTTAACTAATAACTCAGCTAACACAATCGCATTGCATCGCATTAGTTAGGGTGGCGACTCCGAAGTCGAGGTCACAATGAGGGAGTGATGACATACTCGATCGTTAGATGGAGTCGCTCGAGGGAGTGTTGTGGCGAGGGCATGCATCATATCATTCTGCATGTATGCATTTTAAATAAGAGTTGTTAGGTATTGTTGATTATCTGTTTTTCATTAAATTCATATTATAATTGATGCCTGTTAAAACTTAAGATTAATAGCACCCACTGAGTTGATCACTCACTCCCACTCTAGGGCGGTGTTTTAAAATACCACCCAGATTCTTCAGTAGCTGCAAGTTGTGCTGAGTTCGACGAGACTGGCGGTGAGAACTTAAGTGAGGAGGACGAGTTCTCCTACTTCTAGTTGATGAGCGATTCTCCATCGACTTTGGAGATTGGATTCTGGAGCGTTGAGTCGTGGGCTCAGTGCACCATTCTTTTGTATATATGATTCTTTTTTTATTATTTTTGTTGGACAACGCCTTGGGCGACCCCTTTATATTCTTTTAGACTAGTATACATATATATCTCTTTCATTTCAGTAGACTTATGTGGTTGTGTTTCATGCTCTAAGTAATTCCAGGCTGCGCATTTGAATTTGATTAATCATAAAACTATAAATTTGTTGATAAGTGACACCCAGGAACTCGAGAGTCGAGCGTATTCACGACCTCCGATTTTTAGGGCGTTATAAGTTGGTATCAGAGCATGGTTTGGAATTAATTGGGCCATGGGTCATGAGCTCACTATCGCGTTCGCTGACTTGAAAGGATACGTATTAGGTAATGCAATAGGGACTTAGAACTCTAGGAACCGTCCCAGACCCCGAACCAACAACTCTTGATGGAAGGAATGACTTGCAAGGGGTTAGGAATGGGCAACAAGAGAGGGGGATCTGAGGGTCTTAACCTAACGGCAAGATTCGATTCGATTGACTAAGAGGTTTAGCTCGTTAGTCCACTAAGTTTCTAGGGCCCATGGGGCCAACTGAAATAGGTGGGATTAGGGTGAAATGAATGTTAGAGTAACGATTAATATAGGTGTAAGGCATTGTCCCATGGGTGACTGCATCCCATTTTCTCTAATGCCCTGATGGAATGTATTCCATTAAGGGTAAATCCCGAGTTTTACCTAGAGATTCATTATCCCGGGATTTGAAAACCCCACATTACGCCTTCCAACGCAAGACTCGATAAGCAAGTAGGGCCCATTTCTAACGTATTTTAGGACCCAAACTCCCTCTTCTATTCTCAACCCCATCCTCCTTCTTCATATTTTTCCTCTCCTCCAACCCATCTTACTTGACCTTTCTCCACAAGCTAACCTCAACACACCATTTCCATCATTCATCCGCATACCCATTTCACCAACTCATCACCAAAGCCCTTTTCAAATACCTTCCCTCCAACAAAACTCCCATACCTCCTTCATATACTCAACCCAAACCCAATTTCAACATACATTCCTCAATCCTCTTCAACTTCCATCTACAAAACCCATTCTCCAAGCTCTCCAAGGAAAACCCTCTCCTTCTCAAGAACCCATCTCCCAAACTCCCCCTAGTTCATGCAAACCCATTTCAAGACCCCTTTTCAAGATCCACCCCAGACCCCGAACTGGCAATCTTATATGGACGGTGAGACTTCCTAGGAATAGGAATTTGTTAGTAAGGTAAGGTAGCGATGCTAGAGAATGGATCCAGGAGTCGTACCGGATCTCAACCCATCGATAGCAACGAGCCAAAAATTAAAGGATTTGAAGGAAAAAGTCAATATCTACGTACTAAGGAGTTAGTTCTGAGTCAAATTTGATAGATTTGACCCATTTGGGGATAAAGAGTTAGGAGTGAACAAGAATTTATTGAAAAATAATGAAACTGAAGAAAAATTGGATTTTTGCTACTAATTGGGAGGAATTTTATGAAATAGATAGGCTCATTGCGTAAACCAGCTTCTCCTACCCCAAAATCATATATGGCATGTCCCGGGGGGCCTTACCGGTGCCCAGAAAATATCAAATGAAGTTCACCCCGCCTACAGTACAGAGGCCAGGCGGGACCCCGCCCGCCCGACCTCATGACCCCGCCCAGTGACCCTGCCCAGCCCCCAGCCACCGCGGGACCCCGCCCAGACGTCCAGAGAGTCCACGGGACCCCACTCGACCGGCGTGGGCCCCGTCCAGACGTCCAGAGAGTCCGCGGGACCCCGCCCGACTGGCGTGGGCCCCGCCCGAACATCCAATGTGGACACCCTCCCCTCCTTTAATGTACACACATGTGGGGCTCCTTTCGATTGCAATTTAAGGTCCCAAACCCTTCATTTCTTCCCCTACACCACACCCCATCTTCTCTAAAACCTCACATACCTCTCCCTCTTCCGTTTTTCACATTTCCCATCTCCTTCTCCTTCACATTTCCCATCTCCTCTTCCTCATCTCCAAATCCTTTACCACATCCCATTTCTTCAAACCCAATCTCAACATTTCCCCCTTCAACAAACCCATTCAAACCCCATTCACTCAATGACTCCAAACTTCATTTCCAAATCCCCTTTCTTCGAACCCACTCTCAAACCCCTTTCCTCCAATAAGCACCCATCTCTTCTTTCTCATAACCAACCCAAATTCATCTTACTCAACATCACCTCCAACCCATTTTCAAATTTCATTTTTCAAAACCCATCTCCAACCATGGTGCCTCCATGTAATATGATCTTCAATGAGTCTTATCATACAATTTTAACAAAAAAATGTGCACTGTGCTTGATACTATTTGTGTACCGACTATCTTGTTAATATTATTTTACTAAATGAGAGTCATAATGCCCTGTTTGCTTATGTGTCGAAGTGTTTGTTTATTAATATTATTATATGTATATATATTGTTTAAAAAAAAAAGTATTATAGATTCAATTTTCTTTTCAACCATGTTTAGAGAATAGTTTACTGTGTAAATCATGCAGCCTAAAAGGAGCTCCAGTAAGATAGGTAGGATTCAAACTGTCAAAAATTTCAAGGCAATTGTGTCACTGCCTCACCTCACCTGATCGACCAATCATGTCACGTATATTAGTACCTATAGTCATTTGGATTCATTTGGTTTTTCGAGAATCTTCAGCAAAAAAAAATAAAAATCATCAATCAATTTATAACATCTTTCCAGAATAGACCTTTTACAAGAACCCCATTGCGAGTAAACCACTTGGTGACGCTCTTTGTGAACTAGACTGGCCTTCTAGCATAAATTGGTTTCGGATCAGCACCGATAACAGAGGGTGTATACATGTTAGAGAACCTTGACAGCTTAGAAGAAATTACCAGCGTAGTGCTGTTGAAGGATCCTGAGAGAGGGTGAGTGAAGGGGAGGAGACACCCCCATCCCCGTCCGAGCCAGAAGAATAATAGCTTAACTTTACGAAAATTAGTAGTTATTTTAAGTTAGTTAGGACTACTGCCATATATTGAAGATACTTAAAACTCCCGCTTGATTTGTCTGTTTTTTTTTTCTTTATGTTTAAAGTATCTAGTAATACATGTAAATCCATATTGTAAGATATAACTAGCCATACTAATGACATTTTGAATTCAATATGAATGTATCGATTGTTGTGGAATTTTTCTTGTCATCTTATGAATGCCTTTATGAATAATTATCTTACTGTGTCCATATTAGCCTTATTAGCACTCTAAACCACCTGAATGCC
Source organism: Magnolia kwangsiensis (assembly GCA_037074715.1). Taxonomy (NCBI): domain Eukaryota; kingdom Viridiplantae; phylum Streptophyta; class Magnoliopsida; order Magnoliales; family Magnoliaceae; genus Magnolia; species Magnolia kwangsiensis. The sequence goes on from CM073581.1 coordinate 109,893,881, forward strand.
TTAAAACTTTCGATTCTTCCTTCCCTGTTAGAATTTATGAAACCAAAGCATAGTTTACTCATAACCCACTAGCTATATGACCGAGACGATAACATAGAGATACAGTCTTAGGCTATTGAAAATTTTTCTAAGATAATCGTTTGACCATAGGCTCAGTGAAAGATTTATTAATCACAAATTTGGACATGAATTAAAATAAGAAACTCTCTTGACAAAGACCCAAATGACAACCTTAAAAATAGGAGATTTTAACATTTCAAAGATAAGAGATATTCTCTAAATATTTAAGTTGATTGGACTACGAAATTACGGAACCATACATTTGCGAGGTATTCGCGGCATAACCCAATTCTCAATCCTGAACGACTACCACCGGACTCACTGCTTTGACCGAACAGAAGACCAGGATCCATCAGGATTCAGAAAGGATACGATGAGCCTTCTACCCTGGTCAGGTAGATGATCGATGTATCGGGTTTAAGCCCACTACGACCGTCTCTCCGTATTGCTTTAACATTAAAAATAAATATTTTTACTCTAGATAGAGGGAAATCGTTGCCATAAATCCAAACTTTTAAAAATAAATAGATAATTAAATAAATTGTAGTATACCATCAGGGTGAAAAAGTTTTAAGGGGGTAGACTAAAATGAGTCAAACTAATTTATATAGTATACCCCCTACCATACATATAAACTTGAAATCTATAAAAACTTAGACAAAAGAAATAATAATACCTCTACTTAATACTCTTAGGCAATTTCGAGGATGAAATTGTTTTTAAGGGGGGTAGATTGTAACATCTCGGATTTTTCACTGTTTTGAATTTTTAAAAATTCTTAATTTTTTTTAAATTAATTAACTTATAACATCACTTAATGACCATTAGCACTTAATATTAGTTTATACAGGGGTGATATCAGTAAAGAATCGCACAAATCCGATCAATCAACCGTAGCAAGCCAACGAATCTACCTGATCACTCAAACATCGAGTTTAGCCTTATGATTTACTCACGTAGGACCCAAATCTAACCGATTCATCGCTAATAAATCAAGGCCATCACAACTAAATTAAAAATCTAACCGAAGCCGAGTCAGATAAGGCTTGGATCTTAACTAATAGACCAAATCAATCCTTATAACGTCCCGTCCAGTGTCCTAGGGCGTCCATGTAGGATTTACCGCAGGACCATTTGTTTAAGCCACTCGTGATGGGGTACCACACCTAAATTAATCTAGGATTAGTCCAACAGAGTAGACTAGACGGGTCATGTTAGGACCAAATGCGGGCCGCCAAGGCAGATGACCGTTTATATTTAGCAACATGGCCATACCGCGACGCAGGAAGGTCAGAAAATTATAAAACTTTAGGGAACCAAAAGTCTCACTGGCCTTGTGGTCCATCGTAGACTACGGACCCAGTGGGCACCCATAACTGGGATCTGGCATTGGCCGAATGCACCCCACTAATGCCAAAATTTAAATCTGGCACTTACAAATGAAATTGAGGATCCGAGCTTTTCAGCCGTCGGATTTCTTCTAAATTTACGGTGAAGGTCTAATGTGCGGGCCTACGCCCGTCAACAAAACCTGAACCCCGATCGTGGCACGGTAATCGTTGATCGCACATCGGACCCGTACGGCCAAATCCCATATCCGATTGTTTTCAAAATTTGCATGACCCTTCATCAGGCTAAGGACCACCTACCCTATAAGTTTTGTGGCCAGTGGACCACCAGAACTTCCCTAACAAACGGAATGGACCCCGTAGGGCCATTTAAAGATCAAAACCGTATGATTAAACCCCATGTTTGTTCATCCATTTGCTCCCAAACTTTGCATGGCCCCTCATCAGGCCATGGGGCACTTGTCCTATGAATTTCATGACCAGGGACTCATCAGAGCAACCCCGTTACTCTTTTAGCCTAAAACCAACGGTTTAGAGTAAGCATGACCAAATCTCCACTTTCACCAGTTATAAATGGGCCACATTATAAACATAGATAATACAAAACCTAATCATTGCCCATGTGAAATTTCAATACCTAATTCATTATATAAATGCTCTGATTTTTCGAACAAGCTCTAGACCCCTCGTTGGTGGGCCACAAATTCCAAAACTATAGAATAATGTCTGTCTTACTAGGCTTGAGTCCATCGTGGGAGTTGAACCTAGGAACTGCCCAGAACCGCTCAACTTGAGCCAAAGGACGAGTGTATGAGAAATGCAAATACCCTAAAGAAAGGAGATGGAACTTAAGTGAATTGGGTCGTCCACTCTCATATAAAGTTGAGAATTTTGAACCGTCGGTTTGTGACCAAACTTTACACGTAGAGTAAGGATATTTCCCTTCTCATATCCGTATACTCGCGGCCCCGATCGACCATCGGTGACCGTTGAACAGACTTCTAATCATATCTATCGATCGGCGCATCCAAATGGCGGGCCGATCATATCCATACGTAGATCATCATTAGAGCCAACTATCCTACGGCGTATATCACCATGTACGCCCCGTAGTGGGCCCTAGATGTTAGAAAAATCCTCCTATAGGGCTATTATGGTAAAAATCTAGACATTGGGGCCATTTGCACCAAATTTGGCACTATAAAAGGGCCTCATTTGGGGCACCCCTCTCCCCATACGAATTTGCCCTAGGGAAAGAAAGAAAGAAAGAAAAAGAGAGAGAAAGAGAGAGAGGGAAAGAGAGAGAAGGAGGAAGAGAGGAAGAAAGAGAGAAAGAGAGGATGAAGAAGAGTAAGGTGGACCATAAATTGAGGTGGGGCCAAGGGCATCAATCCTTTTCAACTTCCTACCTCTCCTCCAAGAAGAAATTCTCCGCCACAACCCTCAAATTTGTCTGTTAGCCATCTAGGTAAGAACCTCTCACCACCTCTTCTTGAGATCCAAGTAATAACACTACAAGAAATATGATTTTTACCTACGAAACTTTTACCTATGAAAATTATTTTCGTAGGTAAAAATGACTTTTACCGACGAAACATATTTTCGTAGATAAAGGACAACTTTTACCAACGAAATATAATTTTGTAGGTAAAAACAATATTTACCAACGAAACTTTTCGTAGGTAAAGGGTCTTTTGCCTTTTTCAAATAATAAAGACTTTAAAACATTACTTTTACCTACGAACTTTAATTTCGTAGGTAAAACACACCTTTACCAACGAAAACATTCGTAGCCAAAGGTTGTTTTACATTTTTTACCTACGAACTACAATTTCGTAGGTAAAAAACAAACTTTAGCTACGAAAATATTCGTAGCTGAAAGTCTATTGATTTTTTCAAATAATTAGAAATCCAAAACTTGCTTTTACCTATGAATTCTAATTTCTTAGGCACAACCAATATTTACCTACGAAAATATTTGTAGCTAAAGGGACTTGAAACCTTACTTTTACCTACGAAAGGTAATTTCGTAGGTAAAACCCATATTTACCTACGACAATATTCGTAGCTAAAGGGTGTTTCAATTTTTATAAAAAACCAAAAATTGAATTCTTTACGTTTGCCTACGAAATATTATCAAAAACGTACTTCTACCTACGAAGTATAATTTCGTAGGTAAAACTCCTATTTCCCCATGAAAATAGTCGTAGCTGAAGGGTTTTGAATTTTCGTAGCTAAAGGCACTACAAGAAAAATGGTTTTTACGTAAAGAAGACTTTTGCCGACCAAAATGTTTTTCGTAGGCAAAAGTAAACTTTGTACCAACGAAATTTTATTTCATAGGCAAAACTTTCCTTTACCTACAAAACTTTTCGTAGGTAAAGGGTCTTTAATCATGAAAACATTACTTTTACCTACAAATTTTAATTTCGTAGGTAAAACAAACCTTTACCAATGAAAATATGCGTAGGTAAAACCATATTTACCTATGAAACTGTTAGTAGCCAAAGGGTGTTTTGAATGATCTAACCCATATGTACCTATGAAACTGTTCGTAGCCAAAGAGTGTTGGTTAATAATAATTCGATCTTTACCTATGAAAACTTTCGTAGCTAAATGATGTTATGAATTTTAAAAAATCAATACTTCACTTTTGCCTATGAAATTATTTTCATAGGGAAAAACCATTTTTGCCTACGATCATATTCGTAGCTAAAGGGTCCATTTTTTCTGAGACCACTCCTTTTACCTACGAAATAAACTTTCGTAGGTAAAAACATATCTTCACCTACGAATATCTTCGTAGCTAAAGGGTTAATTGAACCTGCCTTTTTACCTACGAGAATAATTTTCGTAGGCAAAAAGGGATATTCACCTACGAAATTTTTCGTAGCTAAAGGGACTGTTAAAATTCAAAATGGCGAGCCTTACTTATTTGCCTACGAAAATATTTGTAGTGGAATGTATGTGAAGAGATAACAAATATTTGCCTACGAAACTATTTGTAGCTAAAGGATATGTGCAAATTTTCAAATAAATACAAAATGCAAATTCATTCTTTTACCTACAAAAGTATAATTCGCAGGTAAAAACATCTTTAGCTACGAAACTATTCATAACTAAAGGGTCCTTTGATTATAGATGAACGATGTGTGAAATTTTTTAAAGTAAAAAAGAAAATGCAAAACATTACTTTTACCTACGAATACTAGGTTCGTAGGTAAAACTATATTTACCTACGAAATGATTCGTAGCTGGAGGGTTTTTTGAATTTTTAAAATTGAAAACCATACTTTTACCTACGAATGATAATTTCATAGGTAAAATAGGATTTACCTACGAACAATTCATTGCTAAAGGGCTTTCGAAAATTTCTACACTTTTGGCGGGATGGGGAAAAAGTTGGCGGTAAGACTTTTACCGACGAAAAATTTCGTCGGTAAAAGTGCCTTTCCAATTTTTTTTTTTCCTGACGGCTAGAAACCGTCTGTAATGATGTAAAATTGTTTTAGTTTTTAAAATTTTTTGTCTATAACGTAAATGTATATATATATATATATATATATATATATATATATATATATATATATATATATATATATAAAGTTTTTATATCATATGAATGGAAATTTTTATATATATATAATTAAAAGGTAATATTTAAATAATTTAACATATCACATGATAAAGAATGTTGAAAAGTTTAGAAATTTGAAATATGTTTAAGAAAAATTTTGAGAACAAAATAATGTTTTTAAAGAGAAAAATTGGCATTTTGAAATTTTTGAGAAAAAATCAAAATATGAGAAAAAAATTTGGATTTTGTAAATAAAAATTTAAAATTTGTATTTTAAATATTTTTGAAATATTTTATAATAAAAATGATATTTATTTAAAAGAGTAAAAAAAATATACCTTTTGAAGAAAAAGGAAGTTAAATTTATTTGTGAAAAATAAATTTACTAAATTATTAGGCACATCCACTAATTGAACTTTAATTGTTTTTTGAAAATCTAATTAGTTTAAATTAAAGAGTAAATAACTTCAAATGTTGAAATCAAATTTTACTGAAATTGTTGATCAATCTTGTATGCCCAATATCTTTTTCATATGTAGCTTGATTGAGGCGAGTAACCAGTCAAATTGAGAGTATTGATCAGTAAAATAGGGTGAATGCACCAAACATGTAAAATGGGCCAAATATTCTGGTCAAAATTGTGACCTAACTTACTGACCTCATGAGAACCTTTGAATTGATGTTAGTAAGTTTTGTGGGCCCCATCATGATGTCTGTCGAACATCAACACCGTGGATTTGATGTCTCCCCTTTGGGTTATGAGATATCTCAAAAATCATCGGTAAACGAAACTCAAGTGGGTCATACCATTTAAAAGTATGTGAAAACATCATATAAAATATAAAGCACTTGGTAGGGCCCACAAGAGTTTTGGATGCGGTTGAAACATGGTCTGACCCCTAATCTAAGTGGGACACACATAATGAGCGGGTTAGATATGTGAATCACATTTGGGCAGGCCCAATATATGAGTACAAATGTTGTGAGGAAACCTTTCTCCACTACATTTGAGTTACTCGTTACCTTTACCTGAGTAAACTCTGTGGGGTCCACCATTATTTATCTATTTTATCTACTAAATTCATCCATGTTAACAGATAATTTGAGGTCTAAAGAACAAAAAAGAAGCATATCCAAAGCTCAAGTGGACCACACCATAGTAAATAGTGTGATTGAACCTATACCATTTAAAATTTCTTAGAGGCCATAGAAGTTTTGGATCAAGCTGATGTTTGTGTTTTCTATTCATTCATATATTTTTGATATTGGAGATTGTACGCCCACAGCTGATGTTTGATCGAACACCTTCTATGCATCCATGTCCCACAACCCTAACTGCTTCGACGAAAGATTTCCCTTTCGTAGTCAGCACCTTTTGGGCTAATGCGAGGGGGATTTGAAGCAGCCCTTTGCAGCGGTGGTTGAATGTTGGGCGAATGTGCAGCACGGGCCTTTGCCATTACTACCATCAGAATCCAACCATCCACCATCTTACCGTCGAGAATATCCAAAGTTGTGTTTGCATTCGCATATTGGAATCTGATGAAGGCATAGCCTAGAGATCTTCTTAGATTATAGTTCCAGGGTATGTTGGCGTCCATAATCTTGCCATGCCTCCCAAAGATTTTGGTAAGATCATCTACTATCATGTCAAATGAAATATTACCATCAAAGAGGGTGAATGGGTTCATTTTCACTACTTTTTATGGTGTAGTCCACATGAGCATTTGATATGCCTGATTTTTGGGCTCAATCCCTAAAATGATCTTTCAAAATGAATGGGTGGCATTGATAAAATATATACACCACAGTGGGCCCAATAAGACAATCCATCTCTACATACGTCTTGTTACCCTACCCACTTTATATCACATTACATTGACATTGATTTCAAGGGAAAAGCTTTTTCCATGTGGTTTATATCACCATAAGTTATGCTGGACCACCGTGATATATGTGGAAAATCCATTCCATCCATTCATTTTGGAAGATAATTTTCAGACATGAGATAAAAAATTGGACAGATTTAAAACTCAGGTGCACCACACGACTAGAAATAGTTGAAAGGAAATGCCTATCATTTAAACTTTTCCAAGCGGCATTGTGATGTTTATATGTAATATAAAATGTTCATAAAGTGACCCAAATGTTCATAAACTCCTTACCATGAGATTGAACTTGAAAGAATAAGAATATTTTTGTGATCCAAAGCGTGTGTAGCCCTATGAATGTTTTAGCTGTGGGCATACAATCTTCATTCACTTTAAGAGCAATCCAGATCGTGACCCCAAAAAAAATCCATGGGACCCAGCTGATGCTTTTAGGAAGCATGACCCATAACAGGACCGTGACCCCTAAAACCACACAAACAAAGGCCATGACGTTAAGGACTTTGGCCATCAATGGCAAGACTGACCGGATGATCATTGCTATGATAGAGATATAAAATGTGACCATGATTACTAAGAGAAAGAATCTAAACGATACAGGTCGTCCACTAAATAGGGTGGCTGGGGTAAGGTTGTCATTTTCCTTGATTGTGTAATTGACACTGAGAAGGCCCACTACGGACGTGAAGGCCATCCCAACGATTACTTTAGCCCGTGGTTGTGGGACAGTTTACTTCTCAGATGCCGTTGGTTCTGTGGTGGGGCCCACTTCCTGATCATGGTCGAAGTCTAGAACGAAGTCAGTGACCAAAGGACTGCTTATATCTCGGATGAAATCGGTGACTGATGGACTGGAGATGCTGATTGGACGGTCCAAATGGATTTCACGAGCATCTTGATGGTAAATCTCATCCATTGATCCGAATGGCTAGAAAGATTGTTTAGAACCCTGAAAACAAAAAGGATTTCAATATCATACACATGGCACAAATATATAAGATCTAGAAATATTCATCTATTGGGCCCTTACATTGGGAGGGAAATCCCCAAAGAAATTTCTCTTTGGTGAATTTTTGTATAACTCAATAGTCTAGAAACCCTAAATCGACTTGCTCGAGTTGACGCTACTCAACTCAACAAGCTTTTTCGGAGACTCGGAAAAACTCGGTTTGATCACCATTCAGTCAAAACTCAAGAGAGAAACTCAAATTGGTCACAACTCAGTCAAAACTCAAGCGAAACTGAGATTATGGCCTGTATCATCCAAAACATGTATATTATGGCCTGTACCATTCATCCAAGCTGATTTTTGTTTTTTCCCTTTATCTGGCCCTGTATGACCTAATCAACATATTGGATGTCAAATAAACAATACAGTAAGCCTTAGGAGGATTTTAATGATAGATATCCAATTACTATTGATTTCATGTGGTGTGGTGCACCTGAGATTTCTGTGGTGGGGTCCACTACAAATATTTATTTGCCTCATTCTTTGGCTCATGACGTAAAATGATATCTCAAAATGGATGGGCGGTGTGGATATAACAAATACATCATAGTGGGGCCCACAAAACTTGGTGGATGTTGGTCGGTGCTCTATGGGTCCCACCATGTTATATGTGTTTCATCCATGTCGTCCATCCATTTTTATAAATCATATCAGGGCTTGATGCCAAAAATGAGAGGGATATAAATCTCAGGTGGACCACACCACATGAAACCCTAAATGTGATTGGATATCCACCATTAAAACCCTCCCAAGGCCCACTATACTTTCTATTTGACATCCAATCTGTTGATTAGGTCATACAAGCCCAGATGAAGGGAAAAAAAATATCAGATTGATCCAAAACTTTATACGGCCCCCCAAAAGGTTTTCAATGGTCGACGCTCATTCAACACTGTTTCCTATAATGTGGTCCAGTTGAGATTGGGATATACTTCATTTTTTGTCTCATTCCATAAAATGAAATGAAAAAATAGATGGACGGCAGGGATGAAACACAAACTTAATGGTGGGGCCCACAAAGGATCGACCACGCCACTAGCCGCCGCGAGTGAGAGAGACTTAGTCTCTCTCGCTCTCTGACCTCTCTCACTCTCACTCTCTCTCGCGCCCTCTCGCACTCTCTCTCTCTCTTTCTCTCTCTCTCTCTCTCTCTCTCTCTCGGTACTCTCTCCACCCTGCCAGGCTCTCCACCGCCCTCTCTCCATTGCGGCCTCTCTCCACCGTGCTCGGTTGACGGTGATCAGGGCTCCAACTGAAACAGGTCTCTCTCAATCTCTCTCAATCTCTCTCAATCTCAATACCGATTGAAACGATTTGGGGATTTAGGGATTTAGGGACGATTCATGCATGCAATTTTGTGGTTTTCTTTTTCGTCGATTGGATCTTCTTCTTCTTCTTCTTCTCCTCCAAACAATGCATGAGAAAACCCAATAATGCATCGTGTAGGGCATCCAGCAGTGCCCATGCCTGTCTACATACGTTTAGGGCATCCAGCAGTGCGTCTTTATATCAATGGCTGTTCTTCTTTCTGATGCTGGGGGTTTTAAATTAGAAGTGACTCGACAAAACTAGAAGTAAAGACTCCATTTTCCTGACAAATTATCTTGCTAATCATTTATAGACTCTATTTCATGAAAAGCATAAATGGTAGTGCATGTTCTACCCTTTCCGCAGGATAGGTTGGCTGCTTAAATTTAGTACAATTTGTGTGGAAAAATCTGTCTTACATCCAATCTGAATATTCTGTTGGTTGTGCCTATGACAATCTGTTTTCTATAGGATTTTGAAGAATCCGAATTTTAATAGTCTTGATTTCAATGTAATCCTATTCAGATTACATTTACAGGCAAACAAGACCCTTAACCAAATCATATTTATAGCATAAGCACATGCCTAAGTGTAGGTCGCTCTCATACATTTACGGGCAAACATAATCCATACTAGTCCATGGATGGTATTTTTCTTTTTATTGGCCAGGGTAGGCCTCACTGAAAATTAGTCAATGGGTCAGATTCGGGATTGGCTTGGGTCGGGGCATGGTTTTATGGATCATATCTATAGTTGCCCACCCCATGCGTGAAACAGGGGCAGTTACAGGGCGACATAGGCAGATGTGGGCTGTATCATATCCACCAAAGCCCAACCCATTACCAGATTCCCAACATTTACAATGAATTGTGTTTTTGATTGTGCTAAATTTCATGAAATATAATGATTAATCAATCTAATTGGGTGCAAAATTTCATGATATTTCATGAAATTTGGTGCAACCAAACACCCTCTAAAGCAAGCACAGAATTTTTTTGGAAGTTGCATATTTGTAGAGATGAACTCCCTGTTGGTGAAAAATAGAGAGCTTCCCTATTGCACACCGAGTTTGAACATGTGGGATCCATGGTTGGTTTATCCAAGCAATTCATCTAGAAGCCCCTGTCATGGAAGGACCACCAGATGAACGTGCCAGATGTCGTACATGCATTCAACATTAGAAATTACTCTCCACCATTATTATCTGATGGATACAGTGGTTTTGGTGGGGGTTGGCTATGCATCCCATTCAAACTTAAATTTTAAGTAATGAAATGAAATGATTTTTTATCTTAAAGAAGAAATGAAATGATTTTTGCTCTTTTATTATTGAGTTTTCTCTTTACGTTTTGTGGTCCACATTCCACCCACCTCCCTCATGCCTTAACGTCACCGAGCTATGTGGGCCCCACCATCATATGTGTGTTATATTCACACTATCCATACATTTTGCAAGACCATTTTAGTCCTAGTGGGCCCTAGGAAAGTTTTAATGGTAGGCATAAAATGCCCACCGGTTTCTATGGTGTGGTACATTTGAGCTTTGGATCTGCTTTATTTTTAAGCCCATCCTCTAAAATGATCCTGCAAAATGGATGGACGGTGTGGATGATACATTCATACATCATGGTGTGGATATAATGACTTCAACACACCACAGGATATCGGTGGTGTGTTGCACACCACGCAATCCACTTCTCAATGGATAGAACAACAGGACCCACCTAGATTCTGTTTTGTGACCGATGCTTTGAGAATAACCTTAACCTAGAACCTAAACCTTAACCTATTCTCAATTCCCTACAGCTATAACCTATACCCTACCTAAAACCTTAGCCTAAAGCTTAAATGTGTTCTTAAATCCCTAAACCTAAACCTACACCTAATCCTATTTTCAACTACCTAACCTAAACCTAAACCTAAAATCGAAAACTCAAAGCAAAAGCCGATCCCGAACCCAAACCCGATTTCATAAACCTAAACCTTAACCTATTCTCAAATCCCTAAACCTATAACCTATAACCTACCTATAACCTTAACCTAGAACTTAAACCTTAACCTATTCTCAATTCCCTATAGCTATAACCTATACCCTACCTAAAACCTTAGCCTAAAGCCTAAATCTGTTCTCAAATCCCTAAACCTAAACCTACACCTAATCCTATTCTCAACTACCTAACCTAAACCTAAACCTAAACTCGAAAACTCAAAGCAAAAGCCGATCCCGAACCCAAACCCAATTTTCTAAACCTAAACCTTAACCAATTCTCAAATCCCTAAACCTATAACCTATAACCTACCTATAACCTTAACCTAGAACCTAAACCTTAACCTATTCTCAATTCCCTACAGCTATAACCGATACCCTACCTAAAACCTTAGCGTAAAGCCTAAATGTATTCTCAAATCCCTAAACCTAAACCTACACTAATCCTATTCTCAACTACCTAACCTAAACCTAAACCTAAACTCGAAAACTCAAAGCAAAATCTGATCCCGAACCCAAACCCGATTTCCTAAACCTAAACCTTAACCTATTCTCAAATCCCTAAACCTATAACCTATCACCTACCTATAACCTTAACCTAGAACCTAAATCTTAACCTATTCTCAATTCCCTACAGCTATAACCTATACCCTACCTATAACCTTATCCTAAAGCCTAAATGTGTTCTCAAACCCCTAAACCTAAACCTACACCTAATCCTATTCTCAACTACCTAACCTAAACCCAAACCTAAACTCGAAAACTCAAAGCAAAAGCCGATCCCGAACCCAAACCCGATTTCCTAAACCTAAACCTTAACCTATTCTCAAATCCCTAAACCTATAACCTATAACCAACCTATAACCTTAACCTAGAACCTAAACCTTAACCTATTCTCAATTCCCTACAGCTATAACCTATACCCTACCTAAAACCTTAGCCTAAAGCCTAAATGTGTTCTCAAATCCCTAAACCTAAACCTACACCTAATCCTATTCTCAACTACCTAACCTAAACCTAAACCTAAACTCGAAAACTCAAAGAAAAAGTCGATCCCAAACCCAAACCCGATTTCCTAAACCTTAACCTTAACCTATTCTCAAATCCTTAAACCTATAACCTATAACCTACCTATAACCTTAACCTAGAACTTAAACCTTAACCTATTCTCAATTCCCTACAGCTATAACCTATACCCTACCTAAAACCTTAGCCTAAAGCATAAAAGTGTTCTCAAATCCCTAAACCTAAACCTACACCTAATCCCATTCTCAACTACCTGTTCACTCCCCAAGTGCAGGGTTGTGATGTAGTAATAACTCGGTAAGACCGAGGTCGAATCCCAAGGGACTGAAACTTGTACGTTATCTAAAATTATCTAGAACTAGAACTAGGCTAAGATGAAATCTATTCTGATTGAATTTGAAGGAATACTGGTGAAATAGTTATCTAAACTTGAGAGAAATCAGGAGAAGGGAACTAGGGATTCAGAGGATCCACTTGTAGAGATAAGGGAGATCTTATGCATGTTTCATGAAAATTAACTGAACTGTTATTAATCTAGTTTTCAAGAGATGAAAGGTATATGAATTAGAATGGATTCCATCACCAAACCATGTCCAAAAGACTATGACAAACAACAGAATTAAACTAATTACCACCCAATCACATGTATGAAAGTTAGGAAGGGTACCGTCATCCAACCATGCCCAGGAGACTATGGTGAACAACAGGACATCCTGACGTCATAAACATAAAAGTAGAAGGACATGATCAAAGCCATTGCAGACCCATTGTAATTTTAGTCACAACAGACCATTAAAGACTAAAACATGCCATTAATTAAACTAGCATCAATATTAATTCAATTCATAAATTAAATAAAAAATTCATAAATTAAACTCTCTCATCTCACTACAAGCTTCACCTCCTAGTCCTAGCTAAGAGGTTTAGTCCAACATGAATAGGCTAGATATCTCAAAACAAAATAAAATAAAAATAAAAGAAATAAACAAACTCAACTCTCTCTCTTGGAGACGTCTGACCTGAGCCTTCCTTCCCAGCTCTGAATCTTCCTCCCAATACCTGAGTCTCCCCTCCCCACATCCAAAACCTCCTTATATAGCTGCTGGAGTGGTGAAAATCGAATTTGAATCGAATTTGGAAAGCTATGCATGCCCATTGAAAGCTTTTTCGCAGCCAAGTTCGGTGCCTCGAACCACGCCACTTTTCTCACTTAAATTCTAAAGAAACACAGTCCCTTAGGACTTTCTTGGGTCCTCTACATGATAGACGGTTCAGATCTGCCATATGATCAAAAATGGTGGGCCAAAACCGCCTAGAAAAGTCAAATTTCACGGATGTGCGAAACCTTTCACACCATTTTTCTGTTGTGATCGGTGGGCCCCATAGAAGCATTTTTTTGGAAAATCCACCCCGTCCATTGGATTCAGGATGAAATTTCAGTCAAGAATGGATAGTTTTGAACGTCCATTGACGAAGCCCAGAGAAGAAATCACTAAAAGATCAATTTTGAACGTCCCAGGGTAGCCCTTTTTTGGCCTCTGTAACGCACACATGTGTATGCATGGCTGAAAAATATCACCTAGGTTTTGTAGTATTCACAGCCGTCTACAAGATGGACGGTTAGATCGTCTGTACGGGACATGAATGGGGCCCACTATCGACCGAAAAATGGAACAGAGCCGTCCGTTCGCTGGCTGCCTTACGCAGAGACGGCGAAGGAGACGGGTCTCCTTCTTTGGTTTTGATTCTTGGTCCAGTGCACGTCACGTGCACTTGTGCATTGTGCACTGGCGCTTCCAGTGAGGTCTAATCATGATGTATATATAAAATTCGCTCCATCCATTCATTTTGTCATATCATTTAAGACGTTGAGTCCAAAATTTAGGCATTTTCATATATCAGGTGGGCCCCAATTTGAAGATTAATGGGCTGATGTATCCGTTGGCCCACTTTCCAAGATCATCAATGGCTGAAATTTAATATTTACGGTTTATTTATGGCCCTCATTATATGTATGATGTTTCGAGGCGAACAGATGGTGGAAACCTCATGATCTTGCATTCTGGATGCGTTTTAGGCCACTTGAGCTTCAGTTTCTTAGTTTTCTCAGATTTCTGACCGTGTAAATCCCTTAATCTTGGTCTTCTGAAGTCCGTTCCTTGCTTTGGTGACTTTGGATCGTTAAATCCATGCTTTTAACACCTTTTTCAATCCATGCTCATAAAATCACCTTGCAACATAAACACGATAAAAACAGGCCGTTTAAACAGTATCATAATCGTAAATATAGAAAATAACTGGGGTCTGATATGCAATATTTGACCCTCAACACAACCCCCAACCAGCATTTTGCTAGTCCCGAGCAAAGTATGCGAAAAATAAGTTGAGACTTATATAAAAATATCTGTAAAGCCGAATGATTTTTGAGAAATAATCCAGGTACTAAAATTCTGAGATTCATGACTACTGGGTTTTACTTTCTCATGGACTCAAGCGCACAATAAATTTCTTAGTCAAGCTCAGAATATTAATCCACCAATCAGAAAAATCTTAAACAATGAGGTCCATGGTTGTATAATCTTATCTCAACTTACCATCATTAACATTCACTTCTCTATTTCAGGATGTCATTGGTAACCAGCAAGAGAATTTATGAAAATAAAAATTTACCTCACAGATCTTCTTGTCATTCTTTCAACTTTTGATTTTTTTCATTAGAAGTACATTAATAAGGGGAATCAAAGCCTCACCTATAGGGAGCAAACCTATGGTGAGGACTGTACACCCAGACCTTTTTCACATATCATTCATGGAGAATTAACTCCACACCTATAGGGAGCAATCCTATGGTGAGGATTATTCGTCCAAATCTTTCCAAAGATTTCTTCTTTTCTTTAATTGATCATGATGGGTAATTTTCAAACGGGTTCCTTACATGCTTAGTGATTACCAAATTAACCCTTCAATATCAAACTAAACACTTAATGTGGAAGCGAGATGTGACATGTGAAAGCATGACTCAATCAATGTTCATAACTTTCAATCATGGATTAATGTTTTGATCTTAATTGTGAAATCTAACAGATAACTAAATTCAAGAGTCGTAAAATTACCAACATCACGTAGCTTGAACTTCTAAATCCAGGATATCCATCAAAATCACTTCGAATTCATAAGAATTCTCAGAAAAATTTAAAAATTTTCACAATTTTATTTTCACAATTTTTGCTCAAGACTAAGAAAATACTGGTCAGGTTACCTAATCTCCCACCCCTAATCTAAAATCTACATTGTCCTCAATGTAAAAGATATGGGCATGTAATGCACATGGAACAACGAAAGTAAAGTGATGGAAAGATAGTACCTGGATAACGAATCAAGAGAGATTTTCCACGAGATCACAGTATGGAGGCTGTTAGCATGAGAGAAAAAGAAAAATAAAAATAAAGAAAATAAAATCTTACCTATACTACTTTCGCAGGTGCTCTCGATTGCATTTAGCGTATGCAACAAGCCTTTAAACCCCTAGGTTATCCCTAGTGGACGAGTAGTAGTCTCGTGAGGGTTTGCAGTTATGTTACCCACAAACATTGAATCATCTAACTAGAAAAATGAATGAAAAGCTGGGTTGCCTCCCATGAGCGCTAAATTTACCATCTTCAGCCAGACAAATAAAGCAACAATCATAGTCCTATGAAAGCGATAAACCTACCTATACCTCCATCAGACTAGGAGATCAGTCCTGGTAAACAGGAGCAATCAGAGGCATGAACATGTCCTCTAAATCAAATGCCTCGACAAATGGCTTTAATCGATGTCCATTGACTTTAAACTCCTTATCATTGTTGGGATCTCTTATCTCGACAGCCATATGAGGATAAGCAGTGACAACAATGTAAGGGCCGGTCCAACGAGATCGAAGCTTACCCGAAAAGAGATGTAGTCGAGAATCGTACAAAAGGACTTTCTGACCTGGCGTGAATGATTTTCGTAGAATATGTTGATCATGAAACGCCTTCATCTTATCCTTGAAAATTCTCGAGTTCTCATATGCATCGTTCCGGATTTCTTCAAGTTCATTTAATTGAAGTTTGCGTAACGAGCCAGCGTTGTCTAGATTGAAATTTAGATTTTTGATCGCCCAGTATGCTTTATGTTCCAAATCCATAAGAAAATGACAAGCCTTTCCATAGACAAGTCTAAAGGGAGATGTTTCAATAGGAGTTTTAAAAGCAGTACGGTACGCCCATAAGGCATCGGTCAATCGGATTGACCAGTCCTTACGATCAGGGTTAACCATTTTTTCTAAGATATGTTTGATCTCCCTATTGGAAATCTCAGCTTATCCACTTGTCTGTGGATGGTATGGGGTGCTCACCTTATGAGAGATATCATATTTCTTCATTAAACTCTCAAATGGTCTATTACAAAAGTGTGAGCCTCCGTCACTAATGATGGCTCGAGGCGTTCCGAACCGCGACAGGATATTTTCTTTCAAAAATTTAATGACCGTGCGATGGTCATTTTTGCGGCACGGAATTGCTTCGACCCATTTAGTGACATAGTGTACGGCGAGCAAAATATACAGATTTCCAAATGATTGGGGGAATGGTCCCATGAAATCAATGCTCCATCAATCAAATGCTTCAATAATAAGGATGTGATTCAAAGGCATCATATTTCGACGGGACAATGCTCCCAATTTTTGACAACGCTCACAAGCTTTGCAAAACTCATGAGTGTCCCTGAACATAGTGGGCCAGTAAAAGCCACACTGTAGAATCTTGGCCGTGGTCTTTTTAGCAGAAAAGTGACCACCACAGGCCTGTGAGTGACAGAAGGAGATGACACTCTGATGCTCATCGTCTGGCACACATCTCCTTAAGATTTGGTTTGGACAATATTTAAACAAATATGGATCATCCCAGAAAAAGTTACGCACCTTGGTAAAGAATTTCTTCTTATCTTGTGACGTCCAGTGTGTCGGTATGACACCTGTAGCAAGATAATTAGCAATATCAGCGAACCAAGGTGAATGAGAGACTCTAAACAGTTGTTCATCAGGGAACATGTCATTGATATGGGTCACCTCAAGGGAATCAGAGGTATTAAGGTGAGAAAGATGATCGGCCACTACGTTCTCTACTCCCTTTTTATCTTTGATTTTCAAATCAAATTCTTGGAGTAGAAGGATCCATCGTATCAAGCGGGGCTTAGAATCATTTTTAGAAAGAAGATACTTAAGTGCCGCATGGTCTGTGTAAATGATGATCTTGGATCCGATCAGATAGGATCTAAATTTGTCCAAAGCGAACACTACAGCTAAGAGTTCCTTTTCCGTAATCGAATAGTTCACTTGGGCAGGATTTAGAGTCCTACTTGCGTAATGAATGACGTAAGGCCGCTTATCTTTTCTTTGGCCTAGAACCGCTCCAAGTGCATAATCAGAGGCATCGCACATAAGTTCAAAAGGGAGACTCCAGTCGGGTGGCTGCATGATCGGTGCAGTGGTTAACATATCCTTAAGCTTAGTGAAAGCTTCTTGGCACTGCTCAGTCTACTCGTATGGTGCATCCTTTTGAAGAAGATTATATAAAGGACGAGAGAGGAGACTAAAGTCCTTTATGAATCGTCGGTAAAATCCTGCGTGTCCCAAGAAGGATTGCACATCTCTAATGTTCTTGGGTGGAGGTAGGTTAGAGATAAGATCGATTTTTGCCTTATCTACCTCAATTCCTTTGGACGAGATGATATGCCCAAGGACAATCCCCTTTTGAACCATAAAATGACACTTCTCCCAGTTAAGTACCAAATTTTTTTTCTTCACATCTTTTCAGCACACATTTAAGACTTGCAAGCACTCGCTGAAAGATGAACCGAAAACAGAGAAATCGTCCATGAAGACCTCTAAATATTTTTCCACCATGTCAGAAAAGATACTCATCATGCATCGCTGAAAGGTGGCAGGGGCATTACATAACCCGAATGACATCCTTCTGTAAGCAAAGGTGCCATAGGGACATGTAAATATGGTCTTTTCCTGATCTTCAGGGGCGATTTCAATCTGATTATACCCTAAATACTCGTCAAGGAAACAGTAATAGGAATGACCAGCTAACCTTTCCAAGATCTGATCTATAAAGGGCAAAGGAAAGTGGTCTAACTCTGGTCGGCACGAGTTCATTATTGGCATTGGCCACGATGGTGATCCCGGACTTCTTACGAACCACCTGAGTTGGACTCACCCATTGACTATCGAATATGGGGTATATGATCCCCACTTCTAATAGTTTGAGAACCTCGGCCTTAACCACTTCCTTCATGTTTGGATTTAGTCTACGTTGTGATTACCGAACAGCCTTTGCATTATCCTCAAGATATATGCGGTGAGTACAAATCGATGGGTTAATTCCTTTGAGGTCCGCTATCGTCCATCCAAGAGCTCCCTTATGCTCAATGAGAGTAGATATCAGTATACTATCCTGTTCTTTCTCCAGGTGGGCAGAGATCACCACCGGGTATGTCTCATCTTGACCTAAATAGACATATTTTAAATCAGAGAGCAAAGGTTTTAGGTTAAGCTTCGGTGGCTTGAGGTTAGACGGTAGAGGCACTACATCAATTTGGGGCAATTCTTCAATTTGTGGCCTCCACCGGTTAACTTTAAGCACCAGTGCAGTATCCAGCATGGCACACGTCTCCCTAATTATATCATCATCAAGATCATGAGAGTGAGTCAGGCACGTCTCTAGAGGATCAGAGGATAAGGTGAGAGGTGTTCTATCTTCCACAAAAGAATCAATCATGTTAACATCGTGGAAATCGTCATCATCCTCTGAGTTGCTGCCGTTATTGAAAAAGATATTCGATTCCAATGTCAAATTTGCAAAAGACATAGTCATAACACCATTCCTGCAATTGATAATTGCATTTGAAGTGGATAGGAATGGGTGACCAAGGATGACGGGAATCTGAGTGCTCGTGTCATTGATGGGTTCGGTGTCCAAGATGATAAATCAACAGGATAGTAGAATCTATCAACCTGAACCAACACATCCTCAATGATCCCTCTTGGTACACGAACAGAACAATCAGCAAGTTGTAGTGTGGTTCGGGTGGGTTTTAATTCACCCAAACCTAACTGTTGGTATACCGAATAGGGAATCAGATTAACGTTCTCTCCTAAGTCAAGAAGTGCGTAATGAATTCGATAATTTCTGATTACACATGATATGGTTGGGCAACCGGGATCTTTGAATTTTTGCGGCACCTCTTGTTTTAGGACGACACTCACCTTCTCAGTCAAGGAGATCTTCTTTTGAACACTTTTCCGTCGTTTGGTAGTGCATAAGTCCTTTAGAAATTTAGCATATAAAGGAATCTGTTTTATAATATCAAGCAGAGGAATATTGACTTTCACTTGTTTCAACACTTCTAGGATATCCTGAGAGTTAGATAGACATTTTGGTTCAACCAACCGTTGGAGAAATGGAGCAACTGACTTTTCTAGAGGTTCCGGTTCAAATTTTTGTGGGGCGCCACTAGATCCATCATTGTTGTCCTCTTCTGGTTCTTGAGGTTTTTCTGGCCTAACCGGAAGGGTTTTATCAATAACCTTCCCACTCCTAAGAGTGGTGATGGATTTAGCGTGCCCCATTTGATTTGAAGAGCTGGGATTACCTGTCTCGTATTGCGGTTTAGGATTGGAGATTGGTTGTGCAGGAAGCATCCCCTTTTCTATAGCCGTCATACGTGAATCTATCTTTTGTATAAAATCCTACATTATCTGCGTCAGCTCTTGCACAGAATTTTGAGCCGGTTCTTCTTGAGGTCTCCCCTGATTTGGATTTTGATTGAAGAAACCTTGAGGGGTAGCAGTTTGTCCGTTCCTCCAACTAAAATTTGAATGATTTTTCCAGCCAGGATTGTACGTATTAGAGGGTGGTCCATTGAAAGGTCTTTGATAGTTATTTACGGCATTAGATTGTTCATTCAATACTTCTCTAAAGGCAGGTATTGAAGGACAATTTTCAGTAGTATGAATGTTGCAATCACAGATGCAGCAAATACTTTCATTAACCTTTTCTTTCTTTCCTTCCATGGCCTCAAATTTTCTGGTGAGATTGGCTACCTTAGCGTTAAGATCATCATTCTCTTTCAGGAGATATATTCCTCCTTTTTTCCTTGAATGGTCGGCCTAGACGTAGTGTTCGTCCTTGGATAATAGTCCCATGATTGTGTTTTTTCAGCGAGACTATCGAGGTAATCCCATACCTCTTCGACATTTTTATTAATAAAATATCCGTTACACATTGTCTCGACCATTTGGCGCATGGAAGATGTTAGCCCATCATAGAAAAAATTCGTAATGCGCCATATTTCAAAGCCATGTTGTGGGCATGCATTAACCAGATCCTTGAACCTTTCCCAACATTGGAAGAATGTTTCATCTTCCTTTTGGGCAAAGTTCATGATTGCTCTCCTGAGGGTAATTGTCTTATGATGTGAAAAAAATTTCTTTATAAATTCCCTCTGCAAATCATTCCATGTGCCAATGGACCTAGGACGCAGTGAATGTAACCACGTCTTGGATTTTTCTTTCAAGAAAAATGGAAAGAGTTTTAGCCTAATAGTATCCTCAAATACATTAGGAAAGTATAAGGTGCCTATGATTTCATCGAATTCTTTCAGATGCAAGTATGGTTCTTCAGACTCAAGCCCATGGAACTTAGGAAGGAGTTGGATAACCCCTGGCTTGATGTCCATATGTCTTGTATTCACAGAAAAAATCATGCATGAGGGCGTACTCACCCTCGCCGGTTGTAAATAATCTCGTAAAGTATAAGGCGGGGGTGCGTGGTGCACCTCATTCTCATCATGTACTTCCTCAACCCTAGGTTGGGGTAGTGCTTGAGGTTGATTTTCAGACATAACGTCCTCTAACTCAGGAGAATTCGAGTGGTGTCTAGTCCTGCGATGGACAGTCAACCCCTCAACTAATCCTCCTTCAGTCACGAGACGTCGAGTGTTGTCGCATGCCCACTGGGGCATAAAACACATTCAGCCCTCAAATTCTAACTTAAACCTAAGAGAAAGGAAGAGGAAATCTAGAAAATAAAAGGAAAAGATGGAAAGAAGTTACCAAATTTGGAGGCCTAGGTTAAGAATCTACAAAACAAAACAAAATAAGTTAGTTTCTAAGAATAAGAAGTCCTAATTAAAAGTAAATTAATTTCTAGGGAAAAGAAGAAATTCCAAAGAAAAAGGAATTAGAAAGAGCTTACTAAATTGGAAGCTTCTTACAAAACAGAAAAATTGAGTTAGTTCTAAAAATCAGATAGAAGGAAGAATAGAAAGTTTCTAAAGTTAGAAAAAATTTTTAATAAGGAAAATAACTTAGCTTCTAAACCTAGAATTAAAAATTTTTAAAAAGAAAATCTAATCCTAAAACTAATTAATTTCAGAAAATGTATCCAACAGTCCCCGGCAATGGCGCCAAAAACTTGTTCACTCCCCAAGTGCAGGGTTGTGATGTAGTAATAACTCGGTAAGACCGAGGTCGAATCCCAAGGGACTGAAACTTGTACGTTATCTGAAATTATCTAGAACAAGAACTAGGCTAAGATGAAATCTAATCTGATTGAATTTGAAGGAATATTGGTGAAATAGTTATCTAAACTTGAAAGAAATCAGGAGAAGGGAACTAGGGATTCAGAGGATCCACTTATAGAGATCAGGGAGATCTTATGCATGTTTCATGAAAATTAAGTGAACTGTCATTGATCTAGTTTTCAAGAGATGAAAGGTATATGAATTAGAATGGATTCCATCACCAAACCATGCCCACAAGACTATGACAAACAACAAAATTAAACTAATTACCACCCAATCACATATATGAAAGTTAGGAAGGATACCGTCATCCAACCATGCCCAGGAGACTATGGTGAACAACAGGACGTCCAGACATCATAAACATAAAAGCAGAAGGACATGATCAAAGCCATTGCAGACCCATTGTAATTTTAGTCACAACAGACCATTAAAGACTAAAACATGCCATTAATTAAACTAGCATCAATATTAATTCAATTCATAAATTAAACTCCCCCATCTCACTACAAGCTTCACCTCCTAGCCCTAGCTAAGAGGTTTATCCCAACATGAATAGGCTAGATATCTCAAAACAAAATAAAATAAAAATAAAAATAATAAACAAACTCAACTCTCTCTCTTGGAGACGTCCGACCTGAGCCTTCCTTCCCAGCTCTGAATCTTCCTCCCAAGACCTGAATCTCCCCTCCCCAAGTCCAAAACCTCCTTATATAACTGCTGGAGTGGTGAAAATAGGATTTGAATCGAATTTGGAAAGCTATGCATGCCCATTGAAAGCTTTTTCGTAGCCAAGTTCGATGCCTCGAACCACGCCACTTTTCTCGCTTAAATTCTAAAGAAACACCGTCCCTTAGGACTTTCTTGGGTCCTCTACATGATAGACGGTTCAGATCTGCCATATGATCAAAGATGGTGGGCCAAAACCGCCTAGAAAAGTCAAATTTTGCGGATGTGCGAAACCTTTCGCACCATTTCACTGTTGTGATCAGTGGGCCGCACAGAAGCATTTTTTGAAAAATTCACCCCGTCCATTGGATTCAGGACGAAATTTCAGTCAAGAATGGGTAGTTTTGAACGTCCATTAACGAAGTCCAGAGAAGAAATCACTAAAAGATCAATTTTGAACGTCCCAGGGTAGCCCGTGTATGCATGGCTGAAAAATATCACCTAGGTTCTGTAGTATTCACAGCCATCTACAAGATGGACAGTTTAGATCGTCCGTACGGGACATGAATGGGGCCCACTATCGATCAAAAAATGGACCAGATCCGTCCGTTCGCTGGCTACCTTACGCAGAGACGGCGAAGGAGACGGGTCTCCTTCTTTGGTTTTGATTCTTGGTCCAGTGCACATCACGTGCACTTGTGTATTGTGGACTGGCGCTGCCAGTGAGGTCCACTCATGATGTATATATAAAATTCGCTCCATCCATTCATTTTGTCATATCATTTAAGACGTTGAGTCCAAAATTTAGGCATTTTCATATATCAGGTGGGCCCCAATTTGAAGATTAATGGGCTAATGTATCCGTTGGCCCACTTTCCAAGATCATCAATAGCTGAAATTTAATATTTATGGTTTATTTATGGCCCTCATCACATGTATGAAGTTTCGAGGCGAACAGATGGTGGGAACCCCATGATCTTACATTCTGGATGCGTTTCAGGCCACTTGAGCTTCAGTTTCTTAGTTTTCTCGAATTTCTGACTGTGTAAATCCCTTAATCTTAGTCTTCTGAAGTCCGTCCCTTACTTTGGTGACTTTGGATTGTTAAATCCATGCTTTTAACACCTTTTTCAATCCATGCTCATAAAATCACCTTGCAACATAAACACGATAAAAACAGGTTGTTTAAACAGTATCATACTCGTAAATATAGAAAATAACTGGGGTCTGATATGCAATATTTGACCCTCAACACTACCTAACCTAAACCTAAACCTAAACTCAAAAACTCAAAGCAAAAGCCGATCCCAAACCCAAACCCGATTTCCTAAACCTAAACCTTAACCTATTCTCAAATCCCTAAACCTATAACTTATAACCTTAACCTAGAACCTAAACCTTAACCTATTCTCAATTCCCTACAGCTATAACCTATACCCTACCTAAAACCTTAGCCTAAAGACTAAATGTGTTCTCAAATCCCTAAACCTAAATCTACACCTAATCCTATTCTCAACTACCTAACCTAAACCTAAACCTAAACTCGAAAACTCAAAGCAAAAGCCGATCCCGAACCCAAACCCGATTTCCTAAACCTAAACCTTAACCTATTCTC
This sequence comes from Magnolia kwangsiensis, assembly GCA_037074715.1. Classification (NCBI taxonomy): domain Eukaryota; kingdom Viridiplantae; phylum Streptophyta; class Magnoliopsida; order Magnoliales; family Magnoliaceae; genus Magnolia; species Magnolia kwangsiensis. Next base: position 109,917,982 of record CM073581.1, read on the forward strand.
AAATCCCTAAACCTATAACCTATCACCTACATATAACCTTAACCTAGAACCTAAACCTTAACCTATTCTCAATTCTCTACAGCTATTACTCATACCCTACCTAAAACCTTAACCTAAAACCTAAATGTGTTCTTAAACCCCTAAATCTAAACCTACACCTAATCATATTCTCAACTACCTAACCTAAACCCAAACCTAAACTTGAAAACCCAAAGCAAAACCCGATCCCGAACCCAAACCCGATTTCCTAAACCTAAACCTTAACCTATTCTCAAATCCCTTAACTTATAACCTACCTATAACCTTAACCTAAAACCTAAACCTTAACCTATTCTCAATTCCCTACAGCTCTAACCTATAACCTACCTAAAACCTTAACCTAAAACCTAAATGTGTTCTCAAACCCCTAAACCTAAACCTACACCTAATCCTATTCTCAACTACCTAATCTAAACCTAAACCTAAACTTGAAAACTCAAAGCGAAACCCGATCCCGAACCTAAACCCGATTTCCTAAACCTAAACCTTGACCTATTCTCAAATCCCTAAACCTATAACCTATAACCTACCTATAACCTTAACCTAAAACCTAAACCTTAACCTATTCTCAATTCCCTACAGTTATAACCTATAACCTACCTATAACCCGATTTCCTATAACCTAAACCTAAAAATAAAAAATTAAACCTAAACCTAAACTCAAAACCTAAATGTATTCTCAAATCCCTAAACCTATACCTACACCTAATCCTGATCTCAACTCCCTAACCTAAACCTAAACCTAAACATGAAAACCCAAACCTAAACTCGCTCCTGAACCCGAACCTAATTTCGTTAACCTATTCTCAATTGCCTAAAGCTATAACCTAAACCTAAACCTAAACCTTAACCAAAACCCATAACCTTAACCTTAACCTTAACCTAAACCTAAACCTAAACCTATATTTATAAATCTTAATTTATTTGATAAAAGTTCATTTACGATTAAGTTATTTTCTTAATAAGTTTATTGCCTTAATCTATTATTTATGAAATTACAGGATAAATTTGAATTCGATTCGAGTGTTCCACATATTTCCTATGTCATCGACGACATGATCAAGGAGTGGTTCAAGGAGTACCGCTCATTGTTACACAAGTTGTACAAGCAGTGCATGAGTAATGAGGAGGGAACATTGTCCGCATCGCTGCACGTGACCCATGATGACTGGAAGATACTCTGTGATAGATTTTCGTCTAATTTTTTTCAAGTAATATTTATATATTTACGATATCTTAAGGTAACAATTAAATTCGTAACTAATAATATGTATTATGAATAATGTGTTCAGAAGAGGAGCAAAATAAATTTTAACAACAGGGAAAAGTTAGCAGTGAACCACGTAGCTGGTTCAAAGTCATTTGTACAAATTCGTCACGACATGGTAAGAAATTACTGATAATTATTAAGTTGATATATTTTTTCAATGCATTTTATATTAACTCTATTGTTCTTTCGATTGCGCAGCGAGATTCCATCACTGGCCAGGAGCCCGGACCAATAGACCTCTACAAAGGGACTCACTATCGGCAGGCGACGGGATCTTAGGTGCATCCTAGTGCCGACGAGATTTGGATAAAAATCCTTACATTGTAAAATTTAATTGCATTAAATTATAATAATGTCATTTTTTGAGAAAATTCATATATTTTCATTACAGGCAGTGATGGACACCTTATGCAGTCAGCCCACTCCCGATGGTACTCAGCGGAGTGAGCCAGAGATCCTGAGTGAGGTGCTTGGCCCCCATTCTGGATATGTGTGTGGGCTTGGCCATGGTGCCAAGCTCACGGCACCCGTTAGAGCTGATTCCACTCGATCCATCGTCGTTGGCGAGAGTGCCACCCGCCGAGCTGATATCGCTGAGAGAGAGGTTCACCAGCTACAGGTCGTCGTCAATGACATCAGAGATCAGCTGGAGAAGAAGAGTGAGCAGTTGGAGAGGCAGATGGAGGAGCAGCAGAGGAGGATGGAGGAGTTGACGAGTCAGAGGGAGGAGCAGGAGAGGAGGAGGATGGAGGAGCAGGAGAGGCTGAGGGAGGAGGAGAGGAGGATGGAGGAGCTGACGAGGCAGAGGGAGGAGCAGGAGAAGAGGATGGAGGAGCTGACGAGGCAGAGGGAGGAGCAGGAGAGGATGAGGATAGAGGAGCATGCGAGGCTGAGGGAAGAGCAGGAGAGGAGGATGGAGGAGATGCGGGTGGAGCATGAGCGACGGATAGCGAATATGTTTCAGGCTCTTGCCGCATGCTTACCCATCGATGCCCCACCACCTCTGCCTCCATCTTCGTGATTTTTTATATTTTATTTATGATGTTAAACTTATATGTATTTATGCAGGTAGTTTATATTTGGATAAATTTATTTTTGTACTTTGGAGTTAAATGGCTGTAAATGTGAATATGATGAAATATATTACATGACAGGTGTATATTAGGATATATTGTAACAGGTGTATATTAAGAATTTTGTGCTAGAATATAGGGTGGAAAAAAACTAAAAAAAAACTTTTACCTACGAAAATTTTTGTAGGTAAAAGAAACCTCCGAGTTTTTACCTACGAAAATTTTCGTAGTAAAAAGTATCACAATGTTTTTACCTACGAAAATATTCGTAGCTAAAAGATCTTAAGGTATTTTTACCTACGATATCATTCGTAGTTAAATGTGTGTATTTTTACCTACGAAAATATGCATAGGTAAAGGAATTTTTAGCTACAAAATTAGTCGTAGGGAAACGTTTATTAAGTATTTTTGTCTACGAATATTTTTTTTAGCTACGAAATTATTGGTAGGAAAAAAGTCTTATTAATATTTTTAGCTACGAAAGTATTGGTAGGAAAAAAGTCTTATTAATATTTTTAGCTACGAAAGTATTGGTAGGCAAAAAGTTTTATTAATAATTTTAGCTAAGAAATTTTTGGTAGCTAAAATGAGTTTAATATTTTTGGCTACGAAATTGTTGGTAGGTAAAAAATTTTGTAAATACGTTTAGCTACAAAATTGTTGGTAGGTAAAAAGTGTTTATAATATTTTTTTGCTACGAAAGTATTCGTAGGTGAAAAGTCTATGTTTAGCTACGAAATTGTTGGTAAGTAAAAAGTATTTGAAATATTTTTGGCTACGAAAGTATTCGTATATAAAAAGTCTATTATATATTTTCAGCTACGAAATTGTTGGTAGGTAAGTATTTTTACCTGCAAAAATATTCGTAGGTAAAAAGTTTTTTCAATACTTTTACCAACGAAATGCAACGTTGGTAAAATTATTTGCCTACGAAATATTTTGTTGGCAAGTCTTACCTTTGCCAACGAAATTTTTTTTTCATGGGTAAAAGGTGTTCCCCTCGAGCTTTTATCTACGAAATTACCAACAAAAAATTTTGTTGGTAAAATTTTTTGCTGCGAAATTAAGTCTTTTGCCTACGAAAATTTTCGTTGGTAAAAGTATGTTTTCTTGTAGTGTAAGAAAGGATTGGCATGGAATTTCTCACATGCAAGGATTGGTTTTAGGGATTCTAGTCGGCCAACCCCCAAAACCCTCATTTCTAGGTCGTCTATCAAGCCTCCAACGATCCCAAGGTGTGGACTATTGCTCTTAGGTATTGTAACACCAATTTTAGTATGTGTTTAATGATTTTGGTTGTTTGAATGCTATGTTAGGAGAATCTGGAGAAACCTTAGGATTTGCATGTTTGTTAAAATTGTATGTTTGGCTCTCATATGATGTTGTTCTTGCCCCTCACATGACTTTGTGTATGAACAATTGCATGCTCATGCCTTATTTGATTTTCTCATATGATTTGCCCTATAATATGTATGATTCATTGATTTTTGTGAATTTTGGTTCTAAGGGAGGTAGAAAGTGCTTAACTTCCTTATCCACCCACACAACACACACACACCTTGTTCATGATATTGTTAGCTTTACATGTTAGTAGAAATTTAGAATTTTATGTTGAAAAGCATGAGAACATGGTGTTGTTTATGTTACATGATGCATTGATAGTTGGCATGTTCTGAATCACCTCTCAAACCCTTGGGTTGGTCAGTAATTCAAGGAGAACGAAGGCGGCCCCATTGGTAGGACCGCCTAGAGGCTAAACTCATAGATTTGGGCGAGTGCGTGTGGGCGAGAGTAGTTAGACTACATGGGTTGCTTGCACCTGATGCCGTTCCGCCACGTACTGGCCTGACTCTTTCGATTTAATCTATTGTCTGACCAACACTGTTTGTTAACCCTGTATGCTCACATTTATAAGGAACCTGAATCACCTTATAACCATTGCAGCCCATTATTAACTCACCAAAAATTGGTCCATAGCCTCGTGAGCCGGGCATGGTGGAATGGGACACTATGTTCGAGCTGTCGGCCTACGCTGGGGTGCCGCGCCTCCCCGTAGTGACCGCGAGCGATCCTTTTCTCTTGGCACTCCTCATGTGCTTGAAGTCGGGGATGAGGAACCCGACGGGATCACGGACCGCGAGGTCTTGGCCTCACGCATTTGGGGGTCTTAGCCTCGTAACTAGCTTAGGGCATTGATATGTGGGGTGCATCAGATTCTCAAACCTACTGGATGAATGGACTTAACTAATAACTCGGCTAACACAATCGCATTGCATCGCATTAGTTAGGGTGGCGACTCGGAAGTTGAGGTCGCAATGAGGGAGTGCTGACATACGCGATCGTTAGATGGAGTCGCTCGAGGGAGTGTTGTGGTGAGGGCATGCATCATATCATTCTGCATGCATGCATTTTAAATAAGAGTTGTTAGGTATTATTGATTATTTATTTTTCATTAAATTCATATTATAATTGATGCCTGTTAAAACTTAAGATTAATAGCACCCACTGAGTTGATAACTCACTCCCACTCTGGGGCGGTGTTTTAAAATACCACCCAGATTCTTCAGTAGCTGCAGGTTGTGCTGAGTTCGACGAGACTGTCGGCGAGAACTTAAGCAAGGAGGACGAGTTCTCCTACTTCCAGTTGATGAGCGGTTCTCCATCGGCTTTGGAGATTGGATTCTGGAGCGCTGAGTCGTGGGCTCAGCGCACCATTCCTTTGGATATATGATTCTTTTTTTGTTATTTTTGTTGGGCAACCCCTTTATATTCTTTTGGACTAGTACATATATATGTATATCTCTTTCATTTCAGTAGACTTGTGTGGTTGTGTTTCATGCTTCGAATAATTTCAGGCTGTGCATTTGAATTTGATTAATCATAAAATCATAAATTTGTTGATAAGTGACACCCGGGAACTTGAGAGTCGAGCATATGCACGACCCCCGATTTCCAGGGCATTACAGCGACATTGTTATTATTCTTTTAACAGATCACGATGTATGTCTCATGGCTACGAGTCAGGACACCGACTGGGTGATTGACTCAGGAGCTTCTTTTCATGCGACTCCACGCAGGAATTTCTTCATAAGCTACAAGTCAGGTGACTATGAGACCGTGAAGATGAGAAATTCTGCCGTATCGAAGATTGTAGGGGTTGGTGATATTTGTGTAAAGACCGATGTGGGCTGCACATTGGTTCTCAGGGATGTGAGGCATATTCCAGACATTCGTCTCAACTTAACGTCGACGGGAAGGCTGGATGATGATGGCTATGAAAATCGATTTGCTGGTGGGTGCTGAAAGCTCATCAAGGGTTCGTTGATCGTAACCAGAGGAAAGAAGTATTGCACCCTGTACAAGGCAAGTGTCAGTGTATGCAAGGGTGGGTTGAACGCAGGAAAGATTCAGTTATAGACATGTGGCACAGGCATCTAGGCCACATGAGTGAAAAAGAGCTTCAACTATTAGCGAAGAAGTGGCTCCTTCCAGACGTGACAGGTATGCCTCTCAAAACTTGTCTTGATTGTTTTCAAGGAAACAACATAGAGTTTCATTTATTAAATTTGCTTCTCATGTTAATAAAGTGTATGCATTATATTTAGTTTATTCTGATGTTTGTGGTCCTATGAGGACAAAAACCTTGGGTGGGGTATTGTATTTTGTTACTTTTATAGATGATGCATCTAGGAGGGTTTGGGCTTATGCTTTGAAATACAAGGACGAGGTCTTTGGTGTGTTTAAATTATTTCATGCTATGGTTGAGAGAGAGACAGGTAGATCATTGAAGTGTATCTGCACTGACAATGGTGGTGAATATATTGATGACTTTCATGAGTACTGCAAGTCCCTAGGTATACGGCATGAACAGACGGTTCTCAAGACCCCCCAGCATAATGGTGTAGCTGAGCGAATGAATAACACCATTTTTGAGAGAATAAGATGCATGTTATCCCATGTGAAGTTGTCCAAGATGTTCTGGGGAGAAGTAATGCACACGGCGGTGTATCTGATAAACAGGTCTCCATCAGTCCCGTTGAATGGAGAAGTACCTGAGAAGGTGTGGACTGGGCAGGATCCATCGTACAGTCATCTTAGGGTGTTTGGATGTAGGACATCCGTTCACATACCAAAGGACGAGAGGTCCAAGCTCTATATGAAGATCAGGCAGTGTGTGTTCTTGGGGTGTGGTGATGAAAAGTTCGGGTACAGATTGCGAGATCCGACTAAGAAGAAGCTCTTCAGGAGCAGAGATGTAGTATTCTTCGAAGATCAGTGTATAGAAGACATTGGTAAGCTAGAGAAGAACCAGCCTAGTTTAGGTGAGCTAGAGGACATGGATCCGGTTATTCCTCTAGTGGTGCCTGATGACGGGGGAGTACAGCAAGGTACAGAGGATGAGGGAGTTCCTTTAGAAGATGGACTAGGGGAGCAACCCCCACTTGATTCACTTGTTGAGCCACAGGTGAGGAAGTCATCTAGGGACAAACAGCCGTCCAAGAGGTACTCACTGCATGAGTACATTATGTTGACTGATGGGGGAGAGCCAGAAGATTATTTTGAGACCCTAGCTGATAAGCATAAGGAAGAGTGGTTGAAAACTATGTAAGAGAAGATGAAATCGTTACATAAGAACCACACCTATGATATGGTGAAATTGCCTAAGGGCAAGAAAGCTCTGAGCAACAAGTGGGTATTCAGAAAGAAGGTTGAGTAGAAGAATTCACAGACGAGGTTCAAGGCCAGACTTGTGGTAAAAGGGTTCGATCAGAAGAAAGGCATAGAATTCAAGGAGATATTCTCACAAGTGGTGAAGATGACATCCATACGGGTGTTCCTTGGGTTGACAACTAGCATGGATCTGGAGATAGAGCAGTTGGGCATTAAAATTATTTTTTTCCATGGTGACCTGGAAGAAGAGATATACATGTACCAACTAGAGGAGTTTAAAGTCAAGGCCAAGGAGCACATGGTGTGTAGGCTAAGGAAGAGCTTGTATGGGCTGAAATAAGCTCCACGGTAATGGTACAAGAAGTTTAATTCGTTCATGTTACAGCATGGGTATGACAGAACAGAGTCGGACCACTATGTGTTCACGCGCAAGTTCTCAGATGGTGATTTTTTAGTTCTACTGTTATACGTTGATGACATGCTCATCATGGGAAAAGACATCAAGAAGATTGATAGGCTGAAATAGGAGTTGGGCAAGTCCTTTGCGATGAAAGACTTGAGCCCGGCTAAACAGATCTTAGGAATGGAGATAACCCATGACAGAAGTAGTAGGAAGCTTTGGCTGTCACAAGAGAGGTATATTGAGAAAGTACTAGAGCGGTTCAATATGAATACAGTGAATCCGGTCAGTACTCCACTGGATGGTCACTTCAGATTGAGCGACAGGCAGTGTCCCAAGACGAAGGAAGAGGTGGAAGAGATGCAGAAGATACCCTACACGTCAGCCGTAGGAAGTTTGATGTATGCTATGGTGTGTACACGCCTAGACATAGCATATGCGGTTGGTATTGTCAGCCGGTATCTTGCCAATCCTGGTTAAAAATATTGGGTAGTAGTGAAGTAGATACTGCGGTATCTAAAAGGCTCATCCAGGTTGAGCCTATGCTATGGTGACGGTAAACCTGTGTTAGAGGGCTACACAGATACAGATATGGTAGGTGACATAGACTCCAGGAAGTCTACATCGGGGTTCATGTTCACATTTGTAGGGGGAGTGATTTCTTGGCAGAGCAAGTTACAAAGGGTCGTAGCATTGTTAACGACAGAGACCGAGTACATTGCAATCACAGAGGTATGTAAAGAGATGCTTTGGATGAAGAGGTTCCTACAGGAACTTATCCTGAAGCAGGAGCAGCATGTGGTCTATTGCGATAGTCAGAGTACTATACACTTGAGCAATAATCCAAGTCAGCATTTTAAGTCGAAGCACATAGAGATTCGGTATCACTGAATCAAGGATATTTTAGAACAGAAAGTGTTACAGGTTGAGAAAGTCCACATGGACGATAATGGGTCAGACAGGATGACCAAGACTTTGCTCAAGGATAAATTTGAGGTTTGTAGAAACCTGACTGGCTTGAAGAAGGGGATCCCTCCTGGGTAAAAAAGGAAGAGATTTGATAGAATTTTTTTACCCATCTTCGACCGGTCGTGAGCTCTGTACAAATGGTCATGGGTCGTGTTCGACCAGTCGTGGGTTGCACGACTCAAACTCCAACGAGTTTAGGATATTTTTTTCAGGGGTTCTCGACCGGTCGTAACTGGTCCACTACTGGTTGTAGGTGGCGCTCAACCAGTAGTGGACTCCACACGACCAGTTGTAGCTACGCAGATTCGTTCTGCGATTTTGCTCGAATTTCATTTCGCAAGTCCTTTTGCAACTGGGATGCGGAAAGGAGTTTTCTAAAACTATAACTAGGGGTTCCTAGGATTTTTCTATGTACATGAGAAAAACATAAGAGGGCTATCAAGGGTGAGAGAGAGAGAAAGAGAGGGAGGAAGCTTGTAAAAGGGAGGTAATGCTCGTGGAGGTGATCTACTGTGCAATCTACATCTCAGCGCTTCTACGTCCTCGTAATCGGTCAGATCTCTCTGTTTTCTTTTATTCTCTTATTGTTTATCCACTCCTACGTGAGTGAAGAAGGTTGTAACATTCTACTTCATAGTGGATTGTTAATCTAGACGAGGTGTCGTAGTTTTTACCTCTTTAAGGGTTTTCCACGTAAAAATCTCTTATGTGGTGTGTGGTTGATGCTTTGATTTATTTCATTGCTATTATTGTCTCATAATTCTGGTTTGTTCTGGAGAGCTAGATCCTAAGGTTTTGTGCAAGGCCCCCAATAAGTCATATATGCATGTAATTCATATTCATTCATATTGTGTAATTTGTAAGGTAGCATAAAACTATTTTTAGAATTCTTTGTATTAAGTGTTTTGCAATTGAGTTATTGGTTGACATAAAGAGTGAGATGTACACTTCAATTGAGAATGTAAATGATATATGTGGATTTTTTAATTTTATTTTATTTTTTTGTGTTCTCCATCGTCACTGTATATTAGTGTGATTATTGTGTTAATTGAGTTGTGAATTTGGATTCCTGCATATGAGCTATCAAGTGGTATGGGTCCAAAGGACCTACAAGTGAGGTTAGACCCAAGGTCCAATAGTGTTTCTTGGTAATTTAGCACTTGTATATAATAATTTTGATATGTTTGGGCATAGTTGAAAATTTTTAATTATCCATCTCATATTTGAAATAAACTTAAAGAACTTTATTTTAAAAGTATTATTTTATAAATGCATATAACTACTAGATAGGTGAATATGAAAAAGAAGAATTTCATATGGATGAAACTGCTGAGATAAATTTTAAAAATGATATGGATAAATTGAACAAAATTATAAGTAAAGGATCCTGTTACACTTCTAGTTTATAGACTATTTTAAGTCTATTAAAGAGTATGATCGAGATGTTTATATTAAAAATTTATATTTCTTTTTAAGGATAATTAGACAACAAAAAATATTGAAGAATTAAAGAAGTCAATTAATGAAAATTTGAAAATGTAAAAAATGAGTTTCATTATATCAAAATCACAATGGTGTGTTATGCTAAGTTTAAATTCATAGATTTTGATTCGTTGAGTTTTAACTGCATGGATTATGGTGACAAGAATGTAAAGGGTAGCAATAGTCCTATTATAGAAAATTTTATGAATGAAGAGAAGGATGAGAAAATGAATTCTGTCCTACAAATCCCATTCTCTCTTCTTCTTTATTCTCTTTTTCTCCAAAACAAATAAATCATAAAATTACTAGAACTCTTTCTCTAAGCAAAAGAGCCCATTTTTATTCCCTTGTACTTGGTCAAAAGACCAAAATACCCCCACACATGGTCTTAAAAAACCATATAAGCTTACACATTTGTGGGTCCCACCTCCACATTAGGAGGGATCCCTAATGTAGTGGTGGGCTAGATGAGTCTGATGGTGGTGATGTTGGAGAATGTTAGAGATTATATGGAGTGCGTGGGTGATGCAGATGGTAGCAACGATGGTTGGTAACGGTTGTGCTCACTAAATGAGTAGCAGGGATTTTAGACAAAGATAGACACAAAGATTAAGAGAGATTAGACTGACAATGGTGTGCACGGATGGTGGTAGTGGTATGTACGAATAGCGGTGATCATGTATCAATGACTGAGAGATTGAGATAGTGATCATGTTAAACTACATGTACTACTGTGAACGCCTCCCCCCACACGCACGCACGAGTGTGGTGGTGCTATTGCTTCGTTGGCTTTTGTATTAATTTTTGCTACTATGGGCGATGTGTGCTATTGACTCAGGTGTAAAAATACATTTGATTTGGAGTTGTCACTAGTCAAATGAAGCATAAAATTTACTTCTGGCTAGGAATAGTAGAATCACTTTGGAATTGAAAAATCTCACTATTTTCCAACTCAAGTGACTCTCATGGTTGGTCTGCGGCTAAAGATTCCGAGTAATGGCCTCAGTGATGGAAAAAGAAGGGTTCAAGCACCCTTTTTCGCCCATATAATGTGCGGTTTCTACTTTACAAGATTTATAATTTTTGGAGATTTAATGAAATTTCAGCTTTTTATACTTGATCATGCTTCCCATAACCCAAGTGGGTCGGGCAGGCAGAGATAAGGAAAAAAGTTATCTAGTTTTACATTATAGAGCTAAGTGGCCCTAGGTAGGTAAATAAAATAAAAGCAGTGAATAAGATAAAATGTTAACTGGCCTTACTTCATAAGATTTAAGATCCTTGGCAGACAAATAAAGTGAAAATGGAAGATGGAGAATAATGTAGAATAAAATGTAGAACTAATTAATGTAATTGAAATGTGTGGAGTGGAATGCACATTAAATAGAAGTGGACAAATTCTTAGCTTTCTTGACTCCTTTGATGACCATTTTTATCTCTTGTATTGGGCAGCATGTCGGCACATTAGAAATCTTTAAGGTACTTTAGTTAGCACCTCCAGGCAAATTCCAACCCTCAAACCCTTTCTGTATTTTTTTCTCTTTCTACTCTCTATTTTCTTTCTTACTCTTTATTTCTCTCTATCTACTTAAGTTCTCTGTCTTAGCTTCTCCCTACCCTCCTCTCTTTATTTGTGTGACCCAGGGTACCTTATATAACATTAGCATCCGTTGTGAACACCCCCGTACTTTGAGTTGTGTTGTGGGCGTCCACCCTGAATTATGGGCATGGAGGTAGTTTTTGTATATTAAAGTATTATTCTCTTCCCTCCTGGCAACATGCAGGTATTTATATATATTTATTTTATATATAATGTAATGATTACTTATATATATATATATATATATATATATATATATATATATATATATATATATATATATTCATTTATAAAAGGTAATCATTATTTATATTTATATATTTATATTTATAAAATGTAATGATTACATGTAGAATATATGTGTACGTAGTTGTATTTGGTTTTCGTGTTTTTGTGCAAAATGTTTAAACATTTGTATCTTCTTCGTTGTTCATTCGTTTTTGGTAATCTTAGTCTCAATAGAAAGATGATAATATAAGCTTTCTAATAAGATTAGAATCACTTCGATTGGACCTCGTTTGGTGTGTCAAAAACACGTCCGTCCAATATATGAAATCAGTTGTTTACAATTTGACCAATGGTCTTATTTTGATGATATTAACATCATTATAAACGTTGTCTAATAAGCTTTCGTTGCAACTGAAATCATCTCAATCAGATTTCATTTGACTAGTTTAAAGCAGGGCTAAAGTTTTTTTTTTATTTTAGTCAATCGACAATGTGTGGTTTTGATAAACGGGGCAGAATCTTCCTCATTATAACTCGGATTGGAGAAAACTTAAGTTTGTTAGGAATATTATTTAACTACCTTTCCAACGAATCATAAATCATTCTAATCAGTCAGGATTTGCTTTCAATAATACCATGGTCATTCCATATATCAGGACAGCTGTACTTTTCCTTGATTTTAAAGATATGACCTCTCACACCTCAAGATAACGTTATTCTGAAGGACTAAATGATATAGAGAGTGATCTATGGGTAAAGAGTATTCGTTTTATCCATTTTTGCACGTCGGTTGCGTCGTACAGAGAGTTTCAGGAGTTTTGGAGTTTCGATACTTGGTCGTGTCCGAATTGCTACTGAATTCGGTGTTAATTAATCGGGTCTGTTGGTTGTCTCTGTCACGTGCTTAATATGCTCCTAGTTTGATCCGTTTGATTTTTCAATGATTTCCAAGTCAGTAGGAAACAATTCATTGAAGTCAAATTGAAACTCAGAGTAATATGTTCTTATTTTAGGTGGGGTGTCTACAACTATATTGTTGAAATTTAAAATATCTTATTTCTTAGAACATGGATATAAACTAATTTATTTTAATATAATCTAACATACTTAATTGAAAATGTGTGGATATGATTTGAAAAATTCACCAATTTGACGAATCTCTTGGTAAAAAACAAAGAAGAAAATTTGAAATATATAAATTTTCCTAGGTCCCCAAACGGACGTGGATTAGCTACTAACAGAATGAGTAGCTAGCAAGACTCACCGCTGAAGTGACGTCAACTAATTTTGTAGGTCCCACCATGATGTATATTTTGTATCCACACTGTCCATCCATTTGTAGAGATCATTTTAAGAAATCAACCAAAGAATATATCAAATCCAAAGCTGGAGAGGACCACACCACAGAAAATAGTAGAGATAGTGACACCAACCATTAAAAACTCCTAAAGGCCACAAGTTTTTGATCTAGTTAATATTAGTCTTTTTTTTTTTTTTTTCTCTTTAATGTCTGTTTTAACTTATGAGCGGGTTAGATCTCAAATAAACATTACAGTGGACCTTAAGAAGGTTTCAACGTGGACGTCACTCTCCCCACTGTTTTCTTTGATGGGATACACGGCAGCTTTATATCTACCTAATTTTTGTCCATGTCTTAAGAGTATCTTAAAAATGGATAAAAGAGATGGATACAGTACGCACATCTTGGTGAGGCTCAAAGAAATTGGTGACGTCACTTCAGGCGAGAGTCTCGCCGCTCAACTTGTCAGTAGCCAATCCCCGTCCGTCCCCATGCACCCCCCCCAAAGAAAATAGCATTAAATGCTGCAACTCCTACCTAAGAATCAGGGTTATGATTTATGAAGATGGTACGCTGAGAGCTTGAGGCCCACAGGCCCACAAAAATGGGCCAATCATTCATTGGGGTTATCATTTCAAAGAAACCAGCTATCAAAACAAAATGTCCACGTCAGCTTTGGATACTTGGGCCTATGGTGGTGGTCCATATACATTCTCTTATTAGAAACTGTACAAATCAATTATATGTACCTCAAAATTAAGTGGTTGGAACCATAGATATGGGTCAAAACCATACAGTTGCACTGAACTTATGATCCTTACTGGGTGATAATTGAAAGCTCAGATCCAACGAAGAAAAGGCCACTGATCAGGGGTTAGATTAATTTAATTGATCCATTTTAAAAAATGGGTCCCACTGCTATTTGAACGGTCTAATTTGAAGTACATGTATGACACCACGTGTGCAGCTTCTCTGTTGCATGTGTATCATCCATCACACTGGTCCAGAGTATCCAATGGCTCTCCCCATACGACAAAAGTCAATTGCTTTTGGCCTACAAGGTTACATCACATCTAATGTCCTAATCCGCACAAAGGGCCCATCGATGGCATCATTCAGAGCCTTGGTAAGGGCATAGGCCTGTGCACTACAGCTCATGTGCACGCTACACATGTGTCAACATGACTCTTACGTCTGAGATCCAATCAATCCATTTCGTTGATCCGACCAATTAGATGTTTTCTAAAAATAAATCAGGTTCACAAAGCAGGTGGTTCCCAATATTGAAAAAATATTAGACGGGTTAGAAAACATCATCCACGTGTTTTTACAGGCGTACATTTGTATTTTTGAAAACTGTGGCCCACATAACCAATATATGAACACGATTCTTGGGATAGAACATCAAAATGGTAGTGTCCTTCTAATGGACGGATTGGATCTCAGACATACTTTCCATGGCGGCACAGTACAGGAGATGTATTGCACGCGCCTATGGGCTTAGCAAAGCTCCATCATTCAATCCATCCCATCCATGCAATATCTCTTAGCAAAGCTCCATCATTCAATCCATCCCATCCACTCTCTCTCTCTCTCTCTCTCACTCTCTCTCTCGGTGTGCGTGAGGGGCCTACGGAAGAAGGATCCAGGAAACTTGTAAAGGTGGACTTCTGTCCCATGAGATGTCCAATGAGTTGCAGCAAAATGTATCTATCTTCTGCACATGTTTTATACATCGCACCCAAGTATTTTCTATCTCCGTACCACCTGCATCCATCCAACCATCCATCCGTTGGCTTCCGGGCTACAATACGCATCGTCCATTCACTTGGCTCCAATTGCTTTTCAACTGGGTGATGACTCCATCGAGTGGGGAGAACCGACTATGGTAGACCATGCATCTTTAAACAGTTCGATTGACATCCTAATCAATCAATCGGAACCGTTCATCTAGAAATACCTATGATGGATGGCCTATTTTTGTGAAATGATACAAGCCAACTAATGGATTTGATTTGCTTTCTCAAACTACCCACAAACTATATTTGTTTACAACCGTCAATTTAAAGGCTACCAACCAGATAGTTGGGATCATTTGATAGTTGTATGTTTATAACCTTTTATGTCCACAGTAGGTTATCTAGATGTACGAACCCGATTGATACAGTGGAGAGTCGGATCCACCTATTCGGGTCCTCCGGCTCAACCATATCATCGACCTTTCAAATTCTTTGTTATTCTTTCATTCCACGTGTCGTGTCGAGGTCCATGGAATGCCCCATCTAGACGTCGCAATCCACAGTCTCCACGTTTCGAGAGGAAACAATGTGAAGGTGATATCCACCCTCCACCCCTTGAGATAAATGGATCTGGTCTTCTCTGCCTTATACGGAATATAAGGATGAGCTATTGGATAGTCTGGAGGAGTACAATGATCAATGCTCTCGTACCCTAAAATTATACACGTGGCAAAAATCTAACCTATATCAAACCGTCTTAGCTGTGTGATCCACTTTAAATAGGCCACCACCCTAACATTTAGAAATTATGTCTATTTTGGACTGCCACTGATTGCTTTTCATTCTAAACCCACACCAATCAGCTATTGATGAAATCAATTCAGTATGATTTTTAGGTCGTGGCCCATCTAAAGAGGCCCCAAAAAATGGAATTTTTAATTCCAGCTTAGATGCATGCCACGTGTACAATTTCTGATTGCTTGTGTAGGAACCATTGTACACGACCAGTGTATAAAATAAAATAAAAATAAAAAAATCGTAAAATTCACGCGTTACTAGTACACGTACATTCAGGTGTACCTATTGATACTGTTACAGGTGACAGCTGCATGGTAATGTCTTATGCGCATATTGTAGCTGAACTTCTATGTTCCAACTGGTTTATAGAAGATTGTGTACGAACGGCTGCCACTAACCCATTTGTGGTGAGCAGGAATCTCATTGTCCGTTCAGAGTTAGGATGGTTATGCTGGATGATTTCCTTATGTGTACATCGCCATTAATGATCATCAAGTGCGTTGCCTCACTGGGGCCCACATGAGGAGATGGTTGGATGATCAGAACTGTTCAATGTTCGGATGCTACGGTAGGCAGGACGATGAACGGATGATTCTTACGTTTTGATATGTGTAGGCGATTGTCGACCATTGAAAGAAGGTTTAGATGGCTAATATTCAACTTGATAAATCAATGGTTAGAATCATTTTTCAGGATGATTATTGGATTATCTACTAACCATATTTGCATATAGGCCCAGTACCGTGACAAATGGGGCAAAACTTTCATACTCTGGCAGAGTGTGAATGTTGATACGCAGGCATTTATAAAGAGCATATATGGCACTACAATTAAACTGTCCAAGACTGGTGGCTATATTGGACCGTTAAAAAAAAAAGTACCCAAATTTAGTATTTTGCGACACTTATTGGCCGTTAAATTTAAAATGAAAATTACCCTTATTTAGTAGGTTTCATCTGAGCTAAAAGCATGACACATGCCACGTGAACATGCCTGTGAATCAAGTGTCGTACTGTGCCAGAGTATAAAATACCTGGTCGTGTAATGCTTGAAAAACATCCCATTTTTTTACAATACAAATGAGAATGTGTACCAGACAAATGGTACGCAAGAGACTGTGTACCGAACATCTTCCCTAGTAAATTAGATGTGGGCGGGAATCCCTGTGCATATTTCCCGCCATCATTTTGGAAATTACACGAGTTAAAATTTGAATAAGTGCGTCGGATTCCGGATTCCAATAAATGGTGGCAGATGTTCAGTACACAATCTCATGTGTTGCAATTTGAAAACACAAGCACTGCTTCATTACGAATTATTTCAGGTTTCACGGATTACACAGTGCATAACTCAGCAGCACACACGTGCCACATGAAATATATCCTAGATTCTATAAGCACACGTGTAGGAGATCTGAGCTCTTCAGCTTTTGGATCCTACCCATCTATTGCGGGATTTGTACATTGAACGTGGACTATTTCCTGACCACCCATTTGCAATCCTCAAAGATCCTCCAATGAGAGCAGATAGGTTAGCCAATTTTCTAAGTTACACCTCGTCAACGATAGGGCCCCAATAGATAAACGGTCCCGATCTCATCAACTTGAATCAAGCCCACAGATAATTCTCAACCTGGAGGTAGGCTCCTATATTAGTTTTACACCATCTAAGAAATTGTAGCGACTCTTCAAACGCCCAGATGGCATACTTGCACGTACGCAAGTTGTAATAAGAAGATAGTAGTATCAGAAGTCTTTTTTAACATTGAATTTCGATAGTTAGGATTGTTTGATTAGTATGATTTTAAGGATATGTTTCATAAGCAACGGTACTCACAACTTGGGTGATCCTACGGTGAAGAGGATGAGTCATCGGTCGACACCATTTTTAAATGGTGTAAAACTCAGACAAGATTATAAGGATTCAATATGTTTGTTGTAGGAAGTGAAGAGAAGAAAAGCATGTGTTGTTTTGAGGAGCATGCAATGCATGCAACGGCAAAGCTGAGTGAAGCCGAGCTGAAGGAGAAATGACGGTATGAACAGTAGCTTGGATGTGGGGATACAGTAAGGGAATAGATAAGAGAATGATGAAGAGAGAGGGATTTTGACAGTCTCTCATTTCAGCTCGTAGTGAGCCGAGCCAACCAAAAGCGCGCCCACCGAAGCAAATGCCTGGATTGATAGGAGAGAAAGAAAACTGCTTGTATTGCATCCCACGCAAGGGCAGCGAAAAAGCTTCTCCTTTTGGATTGTACAAAACAACACATCTCTCTCCCTCGCTTCTCTCTCTCTCTCTGGTATGGGAGACAGCCTCCAACCCAATCTCTGACCTTGTCTTTCGGTTATCTCTCTCTCTCATTTTCATTTTATATAGAGTATGGTAGGTGAGTGAATTTCTATTTATCTTACACACTCTCTTCACTAAGGAAGTCCTTCTTTCAAGTTCCAAGATTATCTCATTCTCCCCACTATCTCCCATCCACCCTTTTCTTTCAGTTTGTTTTTACTCTCTCTCTCTCTCTCTCTCTCTCTCTCTCTCAATGATCCATACTCATGCACACATCTACTTTATATGTGGCACTTTTGTACCTGAATCCTAAAATTAGGGATCATGTGCCCCGCTGTTGATTGTGGCATACTCCAGTAAATAAACAGATGACCCATCTGATTGGTGGCCATCAAATTGAAAGATTAATCCAAAAAACGCAAGTGGTCCAGTGTAACCTATGGAATGTTATCTTGTCTATGATGAGTAATTTAGTATTTTGGCTGTGTGATGCTTGATACACAGGAACTCATAAATAGGCATACATTAACTCAAATTCTTCTTTATCATTATGGTTGGGATGTAGGATTAAATGTTATGGAACCGCATTAAATGAAATTAATTACACCAATAATGCACAATGATTGTTGACTGTTCAATCCCACATTTGGGATCAAATTCATCCTATGGGAAAAGCATTGTATTATGTAAAACCTGCATTTTGTGGGCCATAGAATTGTAATCAATTGACCCGATTTACAACTGATGTCGGTCGGTCACTTGTAGACATATGCAACTTAAATGTCGGCCTATCACCTGTACACATATGCAACTTGAAAGTCATATGTAAAGGGCACATATGAATGGACAATTTAGATAAATCACATGCATCAATATGGAGCTCACAAATGTAGTGGATTTCAAAATTCACTAAAAATCCCGTAGTATCTACTGTCGTGACTAGATTATATTATACAGACCCAACTCGATACCATTTCGAACAGAACCGATAGTTCGATTGGGCCTGATCGATTCTGATTGGCCAGATCTGATTTAATTTCAAGTTGGGCTCGGATAGCACTGTACCCTGACACATCCGGTCCGAATACCCGGACCGAATGGGTCCGAACCGACCCGAACAGACCCAACCCTGAGCAACGTCGAGTATACCTATAAATACCCTTTTTTCATCCAAAATCTAAAACTCTTTTTACCCTATCCGTTTTTTCCCCAAAACTCTACCGCCAGAGAGAGAGAGAGAGAGAGAGAGAGAGAGAGAGAGGTGAACAAATGCAGAGAAGGAGAAAATGGATTCTTCATTTCTTCTTCAGTCTGCTCCCGTTACTTCTTCTTTGGTATTTACCTTGTGCTGCCTTTTCTCTATTTTCCTAAATGGTTAGCTATGAGCTGATGATTTTTAACTTGTTTTCTACTTTTTCATCTATGATGAATCCAATAGAAGAAAGAATCGCGCTGCCAAAAGTTGAGTTTTCCCTTCTTTCCTTGGAGTTGCCCTCCTCAAGAGGAGTTAGTTATAATAGATGGACGCTCCAGCTACGCCCAAGGATAGTGAGGATGTAGCTATGCCAAACGACCCAGAAGCCCAGCGATGCCTAAGGACACTGACGTTGATTCATCTGGATATATTGGACAGTCCCTTTCATCTTTTTTCATGGATGCAAGGTTACCATTTCACTCTCTTCTTCAAAATGAAAATTCAAATCTAAAGATATGCAATGAAGTAGATTCATCTATTGCTTGGGAGGTTTATCTCTCAGGCTTCTTGATTCATCATCATCATAATCAATTAATTAGAATTGTCTACCAGTTGCTTTGGATTCATCATCTAAGTCTTATTTCAGGCTTCTTGATTACTTTAAAATTTTCTAAGTGTGGTTGTAGGTTTGTAAACTAATCCCTATTTCAATAATGGAATTACCAGGAGTACTCCAGAAAATGTTATTACTTTCTTTCAAATGAGCAATGAGTTTTGAGTTTGTGTACGTTTTCCACCATGAAAGTAGGATGCCCAACCTTGCACAATCCGATCCAACTCTGTTTCCTGACCGAGTCGGACTCGGATCGGTTCAGATCAGTACATATTCGGGTTAGACCGAGTCAGCTGACTCAGACTCGGTCCCAGTTCGGTTCGAGTTCGGGTTGGGCCATGTAAAATCCGGACCTGGTTGAGTTAGGCCAAATCCGAGCCGACTCGATCCGATGCCCAGCTCTAATTCCAACTAATTAAGCCCAGCTATATGAAAGTTATTCCTCAAGTCCACAATCTCAAGAACATTATTATCATTCCTCAAACCATCAACCACCAAGTTTTTTTTCCAAGGGGTGGTTTGGTTGATGTTAAACACTTGTAATAATTAATAAACGGATGAACATGGGTAGAAAGGGTCATTGGGTTGATGGTAAAAAGTGATAATTAAAATCAATGTGAAATGAAATACAATAAAATCATGTGATTTGGAATTCTCTCAAAATGTTGAGAATAGGATGAAAATGTCATAAATAGTTGGATTTTCAAAAATGAGCCCCATTTATGGCCCTCCCAAGGCTCAAATTTTTCTTATTTTTGGTTAAAGTATATGTTTCAGTGGAATTATTACAATTACTATGCAAAATGTCACATTTACTAATTTGGGGTAATAAAACTAATTTACTTAATACATTCCAATTACAAGCATTCAAACACAAACTTTGGATTCAAATTTATTCTAATTTAGGAACATGACTAAAGATTTCAATTCACATTGATTCCATTTATCATGTGATTTAGATTCCAGTGTATTTCAATCACAAGCATCCAAACAAGCTGGGTCCTTACTCATGCATCAGTGGTAGACTCACAAGAGTTTCAACACTATGTCATAGGTTCAAGTACCCGTTATGGTGAGAAACTACTGTAGCGTGAGTGCATGGGTGTGTGTGGGGCTTGAATGTGTGTGTAAAAAAAGGTGTGTGTAAAAAAAGAAAGCACCCATGCTAGTCTTAAAAAAAACATCCAAACGAGTTCTAACTATTGTTAAGACACTAACATTGGGTTGGTTAAACAAATTTTTTTATTTTTTTTCCAATTTAACTGTCAAACACTCAAATAAGCACTTATTCTTCATAGCACATTTAAATTGAGACCTATATATAGGTTGGATGGTTTAGTTTAAATTACTTTAATGATATGTAATTTTTAAGTAATTTATAAGTGCCTGCGTACCATCCACTGCCAACGTATCAAGCATTTCTTCCAGTATCTATCTCCCTTATGCCCATTTAAATGGGCCCACCATTTGGACGATTTAGAATGAATTACATCCATGCAATGTGTATAATGGGTAGGTGCCTATCGATGTTCATACTCTGTCAGAGTACCGATCCTTGTTTTCCATGTATGCTTTGTTTTTTCTTCATTGGTATTTTGCTTTAGTAATTTTCTTCTCTTTCACTACACTTTCTAGGTTTTGGTATATTTTACTCTCTTTTGGCTTTGGTATTTACTAATTTCCTTCTGGTGTGCACTTTTTGAGTTGGGTCTCTCTCTCCACAGCGTTTGCTCTTTTGGGTTTCTTTTCTTTTCTTGGTTTTGATGATCTCTCTCTTCCTGATAACCATCTCTCTCTCTCTATCTCTCTATAATAACCTTCTCTCCCACAATCTCCCTTCCAACCTCACAACAACATGACAGACCCCTACTCCAATTTCTTCACAGGATGGTTCAACTACGACCCCCTCTTTCGCAACCTTTCCTCTTCCAATCCATCACATCCCCCTCCTACCTCCTACAACTTCTACTCTCACAACAACAACGACGACAACAACAATACCCACAACAGCATCTACAATAGAACCCCTTACCTTCCCACCCCACCACCCTCCCCTCCTCTCAGAGAAGCCCTCCCCCTCCTCAGCTTAAGTCCAATAAGACATGAAGAAGAAGAGCCCTCTTGCAGTGCCATGGAAGAAGGTTATGATACCAAAAAGAAGGGTTGGGATGACAACTCTTCCTCTACTATGGACGGTGCTGATGATACTGTCACAGTTGCCCTACATATAGGGCTCCCTAGCCCTAGTGCTGCTGATCTTATCTCAAGGGTCTCTTCTACAGAGATGTTGGAAAAGGAAGGAGAGGTTGTTGTTTCAGGGTACCCTACGGCCAGACTCAACAAGGGTCAGTACTGGATCCCCACCCCTTCTCAAATCCTCATTGGTCCTACACAGTTCTCATGTCCTGTGTGCTACAAGACCTTCAACAGATACAATAACATGCAGGTATATTTCATTTTCACATAAACCGTGGCCTTTTCTTTTTCTTTTCTTTTTTTCTTACAAAAATTAAAAGGGTGACACTATTCACACCCACCCTTATCGGTATATACACCCAATATTGGGTGTAGATATCAATTTCCTAAGACTAAGAAAGACCTACTTCTTTCTTTTTCTTGCACCTCTTTTTCTTTTTTCTTTTTTTCTAGAATTTCCTTTAATTTTCTATTTTAATTTTTGCATGGGATGTGGGTTCTGATGTTGAGTGTATCCAGTGCAAGTGAGACAGAGATGAGTACCTTTTACATGTGATTTAACTACACAAGCAATGTTCCTTATGCTTTTGGTACTTTGAAGTTTGTGTTCCATGCATTGGCACGCGTGTAGAACTGAGGATGTCATCAGTTCTTCTTCCATTTCTCAGATGAATTTCAAAAGAAAGAAGAAAGAGAGCTTCTCTCAATCTGCACTCCCAGTCCTTGCTTAACCCGTCCACGTAACCACTTACACATGGTGTTGTTTCTCCATTCCACCTTCAGTTCTACCACTTCTCTCTTTCAGGACCAATTGCTCTTATTTGAGCCAAAATTTTTTTTAAAAAAAATACTTATTTGAATCTAAGTATTTTCTTTTTCTTTTTCTCATAACTTACTAGAGCCTTTGTATCAATATCACATGGTTATTTTCAAAGGAGAAAGAGAACCCATTTGAGTAATACAATCTTCTAAGGAAAGGAAGTTTCTTTTTATGCTTTTCAAATTGCAAGGTATCTCATCCTACAGTTACACGAAATGGGATTCCATTCAAATTCAACAGCAAGTAGTTTCTTCCATCAACATACCACAAAGAATCAGGCACTACAGAAGCCTGTCTTTTCCTCATATAAATGAAAGATTCTAACTTAATTTCTCAAACTCTCAATAACAAATAAATAACTAACATGACAAGAATTGCTAGATAGAAGATAGTATTCTCTATATGGTTCAGTAACAACAGATACTTGTTTCTTTTTGCGATCGACTTGCAATAGGAAGCTCTGATGCCATGTTATAGGAAAGGAATTTTGGGAGAATTGTTTATTAGGGAGAAAATGAACTCTCTAATCTATTTTAATAACACAGTTAAATATACAAAAAAGGTATTTTGTCCCAAGGGATCACCGAAATAAAAACAACAAATACTCTCCTCTCTCCATCAAAAATACTTGTAGAAAGAGTTCTAGCACTATTTATCTTTACTAGATTTTATGGTATTCTGTTCTGGAAATTGTATACTGATTGTATATGCATTTGTGTTGTCTGTGAATTTTTCTTTTCTTTTTGGGTTTTGTAGATGCATATGTGGGGGCATGGATCTCAATATAGGAAAGGGCCTGAATCTCTAAGGGGCACACAACCGACCGCGATGCTTAGGCTCCCTTGCTACTGTTGTGCACCTGGTTGTAGGAACAACATAGACCACCCAAGATCAAAGCCATTGAAGGATTTCAGGACCCTTCAGACCCATTATAAGCGAAAGCACGGCATTAAGCCATTCATGTGTAGGAAATGCGGCAAGGCGTTTGCGGTGAGGGGCGACTGGAGAACCCATGAGAAGAACTGTGGGAAGCTGTGGTATTGCGTCTGTGGGTCTGATTTCAAGCACAAGAGATCTCTCAAGGACCACATCAAGGCTTTTGGACATGGGCACGCTGCCTACGGTATTGACTGCTTTGAAGATGAGGAGGAACCCGCGTCGGAGATTGAACAAGACAATGAGTCATCACAGTGATGGAGAAGATATGGATATTGGTAATTTAGGTCTAAGGTAGTGAAATTATCATCTTGAGCAACAGCCCTTCTCAATATCCAATCCACTTTCTTTTTTCTTTTTTCTTTTTTTTCTTTTTTGTAGTAAACCAAAATACAACAATTCAGACTCATGTCATGTAAATTCAATTGGGTTTTAACTTATGGGGATGGAATATGGATGAAATTGATGAATGCCTGTTTCTTTGATCCAATTGCTCAGATGAATTATCAAGTGGACCACCCTTCTTCCCTTATGTTATTTTGTTAGAAACTTTTTTTTGTTTTTTTGGTGGCCATAATTTTATTACTTAGTCATTTTCTTTTGAGAAATGATCCAGTTCTCTCTGATAACGATAATTAGTTGCATTGGGAGGCTTGGACTCTCCAAATCTTGATCTGGACAGTCCATAAGGTTGAGCGCACTGTTCACGATGGGCTACCATGAAAAAATCACATCCATCATATGAAGCAACCCATTTTCCAATACATGGATGGAATGGTTACGATGACATGATAAATGGTGGTTTACCGTAAGCGATCCATGATTGGCCCTAGAAAATAGATGTATCAAATTTTTTATTGGAATTACCTTTATATAAATGATTATTAATTATCCAATTTATAGGCCATCTGTTGGTGAGGATCATCCTATCTGTGTGAATTTTGTCTTGTAGTCTATGAAATATGTCTTAGACCTAATGGACGGTTGGGATTAATCTTTTGACTGTCTAAGTGTCCTGATGCAACTAGTAGTATAACTTACAGTGAAAAACAAATTTTTGATTAAATGGCTTTATGTTATCGCAATCTTAGTCTTAAAATTATTGTGTATTTTATATCCTTCTTCTCTGGGAAGCAACCAGTTCGAAGAGAGGTTGAAGAGGTGGACCACATAACAATTGCTAGGCTGGAACACGTGTGAGATCCGGGCCAATCATTATGTGGGTCCCACTGAAATGGCAGGGGCTGGAAGTCAGACCAATTTACTTATTAGATGGGCTATGCTCAGTATGAAGAAAATGAGGAAGTAGGAAGCAAATCACCAATATGGTGAAGGGGAGCACTTACATAGTACCGGAGCTACTGTGGACCCCATTGTGAATGTATGACATCCAACCAATCCAATAGGTTTGCCCCACCATGATGGCTTGTCACTCTAAATTTTAGATTGATCCACTCATCAGGTGGGCCACACAGAAACAATGTAAACATTGCCGGAAAAAAAAAAAAAAAACCTACAAATCTATATGGTAAGGATAATTGCCTGATTTTTAGAGAGTCATGATCATGGTGGGGCACACCTATTGGACAGGTTGGATGCCATTACACGCCAGATGGACCTGAACAATTGAATTTATATGTTTTTAGTTGGTTGTGCTTAGTTTCCAATGGCGTGGCCCACCTGCTGTCTGGAATAGACCAATTTTTTTGCGCTGAGTACACATCACAGTGGGACGTATCTGTTGGATTGGTTGGATATCATGCATGCAAGATGTGGACCCCACAACAACCAATAACATTTGAGCCTTCCTCAAAACTATATTCAACGTACAAACATGTGGGTCACCTGATGAGTATAACCCCCTAGATTTCAGATAAGGCAATGCTCAAGTAGGGAGTCCTTTGGTAATGTTTGATTTGTCACTCCCATGTGATTTCAAAAATACTTTATGTGGTCCTATTTTTGATAACAACATGTAGTCCAATCAAATCTGTTAGGTGGGACAGGGCTTCATCAAGTCGACTCTTGTTTAAATAGTGCGGCATGGGGCACATGGTCAGATTTTCACACAAGTGTGCCAAGTGGCACGTGTATGCACTTCTCATTAATGAAATACACATATCCTTTATCAATGTCGTTTTCTCCTAATAAATGCTCTTGTTTAGTGCTCTTTTTTCCTCATGTAGAAACGTTCTCATCTTGTGGAGAGAAATCAAAAGGCAAGGTCCTAACACAGTAGAAGTAAGCTACTTTGTGGGGGTGATACATAACAACGGTGTTTTATCCTTGACCTTTTGCTTTTGTCTGTCTGACACTCTCTCCAAAGGGTTACTACGGACTATAAACCTCTTCCCTACAAAGAAGAAAAGCTATGAGTATATTTCATACCTAAAACGTAGTTGGATATAGGCTTTTCAACCTGCAAATACATCAGCTTTTAGGTGCATATGATGCTTTGCTTTGGTTAGTGGAGATATGTAGGTTGATAGATGGAACATATACCATATGAGATTCACTGCATGGAAATTCAAATCAAATGATTAGCTACCTTCCAAGGGGGGCATGAGAGAGAAAGAGAGGGGGGCCTCTTCTTTTTTAAAGTTGTAGCGTCTCATCCACAGTGTAAGTGGCATATATCCCCTTCAATCTAAACCATCAAAATTATTGTCCCTTGCCTGAGGATGATCCCATTTTGAAAATCACACTGATCGAACAATCTTGACAATCCAATTGGAGACTATCAAATCGACGGGTAAAACAACAAGTCTCACCTATGGTGTAAGCCGGATACATTCCCTTCAACGCAGACCATTCAAATTATGGGCCCTGTTTGAGGCTAATCATATTCCAAAAATCACATTGATTGAAAAATCCTAACCATCCAATGATTAATAGCCATCAAGCATCGTCGCCATCTAATCCTTATCCCCAGCTAACTAGGGTTGGCAAAATCACTCATTTTCTGCCATTCCATGCTTGGATTTAAGTTGAAATTTATGACATAAGTTTGGCACCATCTGCCAACCCTGACACAACTCTAGCTTATAAACTAGAATCGGTGACGAGAGTAGAAAACTCACGCATGGTGTAATATATATTAGAATAAATAGCCATCTAATGATCTATCATTACGATTTGTGGGGACATGCATTCCTTTCAATCCAACCATCCAATGGTTCCATAATAGGCAAATTATATTCCCAAAATAATACTACTAGAACATTCTTGTCCATTGGATGGTTGGCCGCTATCAAATAAACAAGTAAAACAAAACTAGTTAATGGTCCAAATTTATCTCCTTCCCTGTTAGTGGCATACACCCCTTCGTATCTAACCACCCAAATTATGGGTCCCAATGGAGATAGGTCATATTAGGAAAATCACACTGATCAAACAATCCCAACCATCTGATTGGCTGCTCTCAAATGTACAGGTAAAATAAAATCCGTCAACTGTCCAAATTTGTCTCATCTACATTGTAAGTGGCATAGGTCCCCTTCAGTCCAGCCCAACCAAATTCTGGGCTCAGTCAGCAGTGGATCATATTCCAAAAAACACAGGGATCAGACAATTCAGACCATCCAACTGATGACTATCAAATATAAAATGGTTGGTGGTCCAAAACTTCCCCATCGATATGTATTTCAGACAATGGCCCATCAACAAGGAGGCCCATTTTGGACAGTCCGGATTGGACGATGGCTGTATGCCATGTCGAAGGTAAAGGATGCCCCAGAGCAGGAAAGATAGGGCTAAATGGTGGGCAACTAACAATGTGAGGTGGGCCAAAAGAATACAATAAAGGAAGTGGGTCCAAGAACAATTATAATAATGGTAAGATGTAGGAGGTTGGAGGTGGAAAGGATGGAATAGATCTGGAGTGGCAGTTTTTGTTCAGAGAATAGAGAGAAATCAGTCAAAAGAGAGCTCTCGAAACGTCATTTCAGCTACAATCCCATCCATCTGCTGGGACTGGAACCGTCTGCAGCACCTGTCCGTGAGACACCCAAATCTTGGGCCCGTCATATTTTATATGTAAAATCCATCCGTTTATCGGTACCTTACTTCGATTTTTGGGTCTAAACTCAAAAATCAGCTACATCCACAAATCAGATTGTCCACACATATGTAAAAATGGATATGAGATGCCAGCCATAGGTTTGTCTATGTGACTACCATTGTGTATATCTTCCATCAAACTCGTTTATCAAGTTGATCTCATCAGGTTTAAGAGAAACTACCCAAAACTTTCCAACAAAAAACTCATACGGGCCACACCATGTAAACTTCATAGTTTGGGAGATAGTTTACATTGCTCCTATTTGGTGTGGCCTAATTGAGTTTCTGATTGGCCTTATCTTATTCATGTACGGTCCAGATAAAGTTTCTCACACGATGGACGGAGTGCATTTAAATAAAAACATATGGTGGACCCGATAAAGCTTTGGTGTTTTAGACACTGCGTAAAACAAGGGTTGTGACGATTCCGGTCCCATCCGTTGGGTGCCTTATGTGTACTGTAAGTGGGTATCAGTATATGTCGCAAATAAGCCCACCAACAGTGCTTGGGCTCCACAACCTACCATTATATATATGCCTACCTACCATTATATATATGGTGGATCCCTCTCCGAAAAACACATTTTCATACTCTAGCGAAGTGTCATAGACGATACCCATGCACTTAAGACTTACATACATAGCATAAAATTAGTTCAAATTAAACCGTCAAAATTATGGGTATCAGTTTAGATTCACTGTGAAGGAAAAAATTATACCCACTTGATCATCTAATATCAGATTTATGAAAAAATATTAGACGGTTAGAAATTAATCCTATCATATGGTCTAATTTCAACAAACAAGTGTTAAGACTCAGAGGTCATGATTTTCTAAGATACGGTGGATTCTGCAATTTAATTTGTTTAATTCGAGTCAATATATTCCAAGAATATACCATTTTTAAGTGACTGCATATCAAGCGCCATAGTTAATTTCCCATCTTTCTCTCAAAGTTTACATTGGTATACAAATAATTCAAATAAAACCATTCGAATATTGGGTACTAGATTTTATGTATCATGGACCGATAACTGATATTATATTAGATAATCTAACTATTTGATTGATGACGTTTATGGGACAATTTAAAAATGTAAACTATTTAATGGTCTCGTTTCAATCAATAAGTGTTTAAGAATAAAAGGCTAGGATTGTTCAACCAACCTGATTTTTGGATGGTAACTCAATGAGGGTAGATCCCACAAGGAAAAGCCAACTGTAGGTGATGATTTCTCTTTCATCCACAACGCACACTTACGTTGATCTACAGTGGCCAAATCACAGCCCCCAATAGTCACACTGATCAAATAGTCCTGATTATCTAAGTATGGCCAGCAAATGGACAATTAAAAAGATAATCATCTATGGTCCAAACCTTATAGGTAAGGTCGTATTCTAAGTGAGATATTTTAGATGGTCAGGATTAACATACATGCATGCCACTTGCTTGGTTCATCGATATTTAGACAATTGTACAAAAAGTAAATGGGAAACCAGCTATGTAGGCAGTTACTGATTTAATTAGAATTATCGGCTGTAAGATATCATAAAAATACAATAATTACAAATTACAATCTCTCTTTGATTTTATTTTTTTTCTAAAGTAACTTAACTGACCATTTTTATATTTGAATATAAGTGGTAAAATCATAATAATAATATTTTTACATTTCTAAAATATTAAATTAATAGAAAAAATATTATACAAATTATTTTTTTCCACACAATACAATATGAAATTGTGATGATCACAAATTTCTCATAAATTCCACTTGATTTACTATAATGTGGAGGAAATAAACAAAGATAACATATTACTTTATTATCTCCTTATATAGTTGCATTATGCAATGATGATATTCTTGCTATGCTTGATTTATTAGTTGAAAAATCATAATAATTGCTCTTTTACATTACTTTAATATCATAGAATCTGTGAAATAAAGTTAAAAAGTTTGTCTACTTGAAATTTTTTGCCATAGTTGTATAGAAAATAGCAATGATTATAAATTATGTCTCTTAAATTCATCTTCATTTGATTAGTCATTCCATAGTTTGATCTCTAATGATAAAATCATAATAATGACATAATTCGTTTATACCCAATTATAATAAATCAAAGTCAATTGTCTTCTATAAAATTTGAATTTGATTGCCAAATTACATGTCGAATTACATGTTTAAATAGTATTGTAATAATGACACTTCTTCACATCTTATCTTAGCGGTAGATGTTGTGACCAACCGCAAGTCACCTTTGCTCCTACAATTAGTTATGAAAAGGGTGTCGAACTTTCAAAAACTCAAATGTGCTCGTAGCCCAGCAATTGAGGGCATTTTTGTCCTTTAAGTTCTTTAATGCAAGCTGCCCACCAATTATCATATTAGTGAGCCTGTGCAACAAAAGTTCTTTATGGCCCAATATTACAATGGTGTTGTAAGAATTCTATAAAGTAAACCTTATTGATCAACGGTCTAGATTGTCCCAAGTGTTGGATAGTATGATTGGGATTACTAGTGAACCCCACTAAGCTGTAATGCATCTAAATTCATGTAAGGAGTGGTATGCTAGAACTGTGATACATAGATAGTGTCCTAGTGGGACTGAGATTACCAAATTCATGTGGAGCCATAGGGAGATGAGTTTCCATGAGTTCCAAACTATTCAATCCTCTAATCTATATAAATAGGGCTTAATCTCCAATCCTACATGCAACATAAGCAAGAATTTCTATCACAGGGCTTCTCTAGGGGTATAAGAAAAGAAAGATTACAATATCAAGCCTACAGTAATGGCGTCTCAACAAGGTACACTATTTAGTTCATCTTATTTTCATACTCAATGCACAACATGGTCCTATGCAATTTTACATAAAGTTTTACAAGTGTGAGATCCACTCTCCACTCTGCAGCCAGATCATGCAAAGAATTCATCCCTAAAATGAGATAAATCTGAAACTTGGGTAGGCCACAGCATAATTAAAAACCAAGGTTGATGATTCTTTAGCCATATCATCTCGGTAACCCTTGTGTCTTTTACTCTACATATAATTGCACTCTTTCTCTCCGTATCTGCTCTTATTTGGTTCAATTCTCTTATTTTGTCGTAACCATCTCCACATGCTTAACCGGTACCATTTCGCATTGGTGATCAATGATGACACCATTAATGAGACTGACTATGGGCAGTTGACAGTTCTTAGGGCACATTTAACATGCTTGATAACGATCCTTACTACTGTACTTGTCATTGTTTTTATTATTGTTGTCACTGTTGTTGCCGTTACTTTTGCAGTGATTGTCAGTTAAATGTTGCTCATACACCAAACTCCACGACTTTTGTTGCTGCAGGTTAGATGAGCAAATGCTAAACACCAGTCTTGAAGAAGAACTGCTTCGGATGTTTACATCTTGGTTTTCTTACACTTAGTTT
This sequence comes from Magnolia kwangsiensis, assembly GCA_037074715.1. NCBI lineage: Eukaryota > Viridiplantae > Streptophyta > Magnoliopsida > Magnoliales > Magnoliaceae > Magnolia > Magnolia kwangsiensis. The sequence continues at coordinate 109,949,095 of CM073581.1, forward strand.
TCCCTGTGCAAGTACAGCCCACCCAATCTACGACCCAATTAGTCAATCTGATTTATTGCCTAGGGCATGTTTGCACAAGTCCCACCTAGTGATTGGCCTGGATCTTGCACACACAGCACAAACCTCGCCACTTCAATACCTCCTTGTACAATTATCCATATCATTTTATTTTTAACGGCAGATATTTGAGCCTCTTTCAATTTCTGATAAACTCTGGGGCCCCATGACAGCTCCCGTGCAATGTTGGGCTCCTACTAGTAATGGCACATGTCTAAGATCCACGCGATTAATCAAGTAGGTTATATATATCATGAACATGTCCTGCACTAAAAACAATGTTGGTCCACTAATCGGATTAAAAATAATGTTGGTCCACTAATCACATGGATAGCTACTAACAAAGTTATTAAAATCTAAATTTAGGGTACATGTGTGGCTCCTCTATTATTGTACTAACTAACTATTTTTTGCTGTATGACCCTTTTCCAACATAACCTACCTAATGAATGGCCGGAACTCTGACAAGTGTGCCATCATATGGTGGGACCCAGGCTGCATCAGGTTTGGACCAAAGTCTCTCTCTATGAAGTGGATCATTTTTATTTTTTTTACACACTCACACACAACCCCACACACTCACATCTTAGTGAATTTCACCACCTATGGATAGCCGAACACTTGACCAGATGTTGAAACCCGGCCCCTGACAGTCTACCACCGGAGCAAGAGCAAGGATCCAATATGAAGTGGATCATGTGCGGCCCTGGTCTCTCCCAAACGGTATGGCCCTTACCATGGGACCCACCTTGACGTAAGTAGTATATATCTATGTTGTCCATTGGTTTTGCCATATCATTTCAGGGCATGAACACATAAATGAAACAGATTCAAATCTCCAGTGGACCATGTCATAAGAAACAGTGGTGATTGACCATTAACAACTTCTTGTGGGCCACAAAAGCTTTTTATCAAGCTGCAGGTTGGATGGAAAATAAACATTACTGTGTGCACTAGGAAGTTTTCAATGGTGGGGCTTTCAATCACCACTGATTCTTATAGTATGATTCACCTGAGAATTGGATATATATGTTTCGTTTTTGGGCATGACCTAAAATGATATGAAAAAACGATTGGACGGCATGGATGTATAATGCATACACCAAGGTGGGCCCTACGGTAAGGGCCGCACCGAATCTGCTCCCCTCTCACACATGCACGCACACATCCAATAGTCTGACTTCAACTCCCTCGCTTACAAACATACACTGAAAACTAAGGTGTATAGTCGATGAGTATTAAAAGCGATAGGAGTCCGACCCACATCCACAAAAAAACAGGCCGCAAGATCCTACTTGGCTGTTTCTTAATATTTAAGATGTGGGGCCCACTTACAATAGGATTTTCGCACATGCACACTGCAGAATTCGTTGTCCCCTCCTCCCAAACAGTTCACCTACATAAAAATCTCAATCCCTTTTTCTTTATTTATTTTAATTATATATCTTATAAAATAAGATATACGATTGCTCTGTATATAATCTTGTCGAGGAGACCATACACCCCTTAGCAGAGAAAACAATACATTTTCTCGTCTCGCTTTATATTCGTATTCCAACACCAGGAGACAGCCTTGTCCCCCTTGACTCGAATCACGAGCACCAGCGATTTCCTTCCATAATTTCTCGGCATATTCTCATCTCGCGACCAGTATAGCCAGTTTCTCGTTATTTAAGCGTCTATCTATCTACGATCTGACAGGTGCTGCGAGCAGCTTTTTAGTCCGGACGCGAATGCAATACAGCAGCGCAGCTCGTGCCACGAAAAGCTGAATGAGGCCCACCGTTTGTGTTACATCCCCTCCTTCCATCATCAGCGACAGCTCGTTTTAAGTAAAGCCGATTGCGTACTACCATCCGTTTTTTCGGCTCATTTTAGGTCATGGCTCCAAAATTAATGTGTACCAAAGCTCAAGTGGACCACACCACAGGAAATAGTAAACCTACAGTTGAAAACTTCGTGGGACCACAAGTTTTGGGTCAAACTGATATTTGTGTTTTACTTTTATTCATTTACGTGTGACCTTATGAATGGGTTGGATGATAAATAATTTAGAGGGTTTCATCGGTGGATGTCACTACCCTCACTGTTTTTGGTGCTGTGGTCCGCTTGAGCTTTGGCTATGCTTCAATTTTGAACGCAATTTAGCTTTTGACCCCGACTCCGGTTAATTAGCAAGTGTCAAAGATCTATGGCCACTATGATGTTTAAGCATGCTGCTTGTCCAATTTGTCAACTCATTTTAAGGTATGAGTCAAAAAATAAGTAAATCTAAACTTCCTTAGAGTAAGGTGGGGATTGAATGCTTACTGTTGAGAACTTCTTGAGAGGCATGAGAGTTTTGGGTCAAGCTGATATCTGAATCTCCCCTTCATGCGGGTATTCCGAGACATGGACCAAATCAATATATTAGATGCCAAATAAACATTAAAGTAAGCCCTAAGAGATAATTTTAATGGTGAGCCCTCAATCAATGCTGTTTCCCATGGGGTGGTTCACCTGAGATTTTTTATCTGCATCTTCTTTTTTTTCTTTTTTTTCTTTTTACTCATGCCTATAAAATGAGTTAGAAAATTAGATGGATGGAGTGGACAAAACACATACATCATGGCAGGGCCATAAAGCTTTGTCACCAGCTAGCTGGCTGGTGTTGGGGTCACCAACTAAATCATCTCCTTAAATTTTGGGCTCAAGCCCTACAATAAATAAGACGGCAAAAGGGATGGATGGTGTGGGTAATACGTGTACACAATGGTGGGTTCAAGAGGGTTTATTGGGCATGGTATACTGTGCTTACCATACAATCCACATCCATACAAAGCGCAAGTACACCACACCACAAAACAGTGAGAATTGAATACCTAAAGTTGAAAACTTTTTGGGAGCCATAGGAATTTTGGATCAAGCCCAATTTTGTGTTTTCCCTTTGTCGGCGTCTATGTGACCTTACCAACATGTCAGGATGATAAATAAACGGCCCCAAGGGCCTTAGGAACATTTCAACTGTGCTCATCATTATCCCTATTGTTTCCTGTGGTGTGGTCCACTTAGACTCTGTATATGCTTCAATTTTGGGCTCATGCCCCTACAATGAGCTGGTAAAATAAATGGACATCGTGGATAAGACACATAGATTATAATATGCCCCACAGAGTTTACACTGTATCTTACTCAAAAAGAAATAGGCATCCATACGAAACTCAAGTGGATCACACCACAAGAACCAGTTGAGATTGGATGCCTAATAATAAAACATTGTTTGGCCCAGCGAAAGCTTTGGATGAGATTGATATTCTGTGTTCCCATTCATCACGGTGGGACTCACCTTCCGAATGGGTTCCTATCCTACTTTTCCCCATGACATGGGCTAGTTGAGTTTAGTTGGCGCAGATTATGGATAGAGTAGATGTCATGCATACATCATGGTAGCTCCACTAATGTATAGCAGGTCACGGACACATTTTTGTCCATGATGGATCAAAGAAGGCTTGATGGGTGGCAGAAGTCATAAGACCGCCAAAATCTTAAAATAGACATATCTTGCAAATCAGAATGAGTTAATCGATGTACTATATATGATTTTAGGGTAGGACAAGCTACTTTATCCAACCGAATTGTGAAATTCTATTGTATCGATGGTTGAATTTCATGTTTATTTCCATTTTTACTACTTTTAGTAAGTTTTAGTTTGATGATAACTCTTCATCTGTCGGGCATTAAAAGTTGTGTCCATCATGAAAAGTATTTAGAAAAATTAGGAGAATAACATGGTTAAGCCCGATGCTTACTATAAATAAAAAATTTATTATTTATAGTAAGTTGCGAATTCTAGGAGTTGTAGTTTAATTCTAAAATTTCTTCCAAGGCTTGGTATTCCTATTTAAAGGGTTGTAAATTCATTTCTAGTGATCAATCAATCAAATTACTAATTTTATAGAATTTATTTCTATTTTTCTTGCTTTTTCCTGATAAATTCGAGAAGTCTCTATGAAAGTCTAAGGAAGCTCCATGGATTTGGAGTAGTTATCCTTGAGGAAGACTACGGTGATCAACCTCATCACGTTCATCCCCGCATCACCTACAAAGCTTTTTGTTACACAGGCTTGTGTCCTATTAATCCAAATAGAGTCTAATGTCGATGCCAAGGATTAGATGGGGTTGCATGCTGAGATGGCCCAATAATCAAGTTAGCCACAACAAGAAACTTGCAATGGATGGTTCTAAACAATGGGTGAATCCTCATTGGTTGATATTAAACTCCACAAATGAATGGTTAGGAGCATTGCACTTCACTTCAAAATAGTGTCTAGAGGATGGATGGTTCTGAAAATTATTTGATCATCTCTACATCTAAGCCTCTTAGTGCACCACATGTACTGATATCAATGACTATTTTAGGTTGAGACAAATCTGATGGAGTTTTTTGACCCGTCGTCGACCGGTCGTGAGCTGGTGTTCAACCAGTTGTAGGTTCGAGTCGTGACACGACTCAAAGTTCAGCAAGGTTTGAATATTATTTTGGGGGGTGCTCGACCAGTCGTGGGTAGTTCACAACCGGTCGTAGGTGGCGCTCGACCGGTCGTGAGTGGTGCACGACCAGTCGTGGTTACGCAGTTTTGTTCTGCGATTTTGCGCGAATTTCATATCATAAGTCCTTTCGCAACCAAGATACGGAAGGAAGTTTCCTAAAACTATAAAAAAGGGTCTCTATGGCTTTTCTATGTAAATAAAAGGCATAAGAGAGTTTTCTAAAGGTTTTAAGGCTATCAAAGGGGTGAGAGAGAAGAAGAAAGAGAGAGAGGAAGCTTGTAGAAGGGAGGTTATGTGCATGGAGGTGATTAACTATATTTCAGCGCTTCTACGTCCTCGTAATCGGTGAGATCTTTTAGTTTTCTTTGTTTCTCTTACTGTTTATTTACTCTTACGTGAGTGAAGGTTTGATCATAGCAAGGTGTGCTTATGATCGGTTGTAATGTTCTACTTCATAATGGATTGTTGGTCTGGACAAGATCCTGTGGTTTTTACCTTAAAGGTTTTCCGCGTAAAAATCTCTTGTATGATGTGTGGTTGATGCTTTGATTTATTTCATTGCTTTATTATTATATAATTCTGGTTTATTCTGGAGGGCTAGATCTTAAGGTTTTTTGCAAAGCCCCCAACAAAACCTTGAGTTTATCCTAAACTACATAAATACCCTTTTTATTGCTAAAAGACTCTTTCCATATCGTTTGGTATTACATAATTTAATTATTTTCAATAACTAATTGAGTGTAATCTTCTGCCTTTGAAATTCTCACATTACAAAGATTGAGATGAATTCCAAGGACTACCTTACAAAATATTTGTTCCCAAATGTACCTCATTAAGCATTCCCCTCCTGTATCATAAATGCACCTTATGTTAGAAATATATATAATGAATTATCTATTCCTTCACATTAAATTTTGGGGCCTGTTTGGGTGGACCTATAATGAGGATGGAATAAAATTTTGAGGAACTAGGGCCTTTTCTGCATTTAAAAATGAGGATGGAACATAATAGGATCTTATAGAAAATGAGTATGATTAATTTTATTACTTTCAAAAGAGCAATAGCATGAAAATACAGAGAAAGAAAAAGCAAAGACAAAAACCCACACCCCAAACCAAAGAACTAAAAAAGAAAAGACTTGCTGTCTGGTCATGACTTTAGACATAAGCTAAACCATTTCTTCCTAAAATGCCCACTATTTTAATTCGAAGTTATAACTTTGGATATGAACTTACACCATATATGGTTCCAAAAATGGGAATACGCATGCCATTTGGTTTATATTAGATTATATCACTAAGGTTGAACTTGGTTGCTATAAAAATCATGATATTTCAAAATTAATTAGTCTAATTTAGTGTAAAATATCGTGAAATTTCATTATATTTGTTGCAAACCAAACCTAGCCTAAAGGAATATTCTAAAATTGAAGCTAAAATTCTTCTTATGGGAAAAGATATCCAATGACTTTAAGGAATTATTTTGATTTATTTTTAAAAGATTGACTAGTGCATGTCAGGGTGTGAAAATTATTAAAAAGTCACAAACAAAACCATTTTGAGTTCATTCAGATAATTAAGCAATCAAAATAGGGTACCTTAACCAATCTTTATCCAACTTCTATCAATTTACTAAATGGGCAGAGCAATCCATTGGAAGGGTAGACCATCCCTTTGATAGGCCATTGCACAAACTCGAAGTTCAAACAGCCGCCCGACCACGTCCCGGTAGCCTACAATGTTCATTAATAGGATGATTAATACAATTTTAGTCTACCCTTTTTTTGTCTTTTTATGTTGGGATTGCACCAACCGTCCAATCAATAGATATCGTAGGCTACTTCTCTCCTGACTGGGGCCATTTGATCAAATTGTGTTTTGTTCAATGGCCTATCCAATAGCGGATCATTCAAATGGACGGCCTAGATCAATAAGTAAATATTCCAATGGCCTATCCAATAGGTGGGCTAGTGAATAACCATGTCGAAATAAAGTAAAAGGAATCAAAAATAAAAAAATAAAAAAAAATCATTCTTTTAGACAGTACCTAGAGCTTACTTTAATCATTTTCCCACACTATGGGTTCATCCATTTTTCCTCTGCCAAAGATAGAAAGCTTTGGATGTTTGAAGATTCTCTTCAAGTTGCTTGTATTGGGACTGTTTGTTGGAGAATAAGGAGAGAGAGCCTTCAAAGGGAAGAAAGAGAGCATATCAAAGGAAAAGAAAAGCTACTTTTGACGTTCTTGGCCTTGATTCTAACATACCAAATCCAATGCAGGAAAAATAAAATCAAGGTCTATTTAAAAAGAGTCTTGAGACAAACACACCCAAATGTAAAGTAAAAGAACCCCATGTCCCAAAAAGCCTATTCTAATGCAAAAACACAAGCAGATGCAGCTCCAAAAGTGTCCATTTGAATGTAGGCCGTTCAATCTTGTAAGACCAACACTCTTTGATGGGCCATGACTTAACAATAACAACCCTCCAATCAAATGAAATTACAGATGAAATTCTCTACACAATATATGAAAATTTCTACTTGATTGGAAGAATATAGGATGAGTCTTGGCATGTAGTATTTAAAGAAGAGTTACAACAGTTTACAACTTAAAAATAGAAAATCATGAGATGCTTTGCTAGACCACTATCCTGTAGCTTTGTAGGATTTGGTGAATCTGAAGTGGGCCCCTTCAATATCTCATGGATTTTACACTATCCATTTCATTGCGTTTTAACCAAGAACTTAATTTTGGGTTATGGTCCATCCAGGAGGTGGGGTGGCCACTAAATCAGACGTTCCAGATCAATTGCTCAGTGCATTGATTGGCTTATGGCTGCGGTTGTCTCGGTGAAGGTTTTCTAACCCCGCGTGCATCTTGGGCTTCGCCCATGTACATATGAGCACACGTGACAATACATCACACATGTGCAGGGTCTTATATTTCCATCAGGTGGGCCACGTTGATTCTAGCCATCCATTTATATCTGCACACCGTAGCCCACTTGAGAAGTGAAACTGCCTGATCTCCAAGCCAGAAGATCTAAACATCGCGGTCCACCTGATGGAAAGCTCAGACCTCACACACGTGCATGTCCATATGCTTGCATGTCGATTGGTAAGTGCTATAAACGCCCGTGGGGCTAAGCAACCCTCTAAGTTACCCGATAAGGAGTTATTTGATACTCTGCTGCGTATGATGCTTGATAAGCAGGCACTTAAAAATGGTGCACGTGACACACATTAACCCCTCATTCATGGAAACTTGTGATAATTTCAAGTAAGTTCATGTGATGCTTTTCATGCTAACCGTCCAATGAATATCCAGCAATATGATGTTGTAGATAATAAAATAAGAGTATTTTTTGGTTCATAAAGCATCTAAACTAGTACCAATAATTTAGATGGTTTAGTTTGAATTAAATATATGCCACGTATGCAATTCCTAGGAATTTCAAACTGCCTGTGTATCATCCATCACACTTGCCTGAGTATTAAAGTAATTCTCTTAGCCCGATATATATGGGAGATCTTGATCAGTGGTGGAGAAGATGAGAAGAAAAAACGGGAAGTGGACCACACAAGAGACATGAAATGAAAGAGTGAAGAACCCAAGGTATCGCTTTTCTTGTGTTTCTCTGTGGTCGTATCTTCAGGAAGAACAAAAGCCAACTTTTGCGAGCCGGAATTCCCTCATTCCCATTTAATTAAAAACGCGTTTTTCTTTTGTTTTATTTTAATCTAATCAAGATCCAAATTCCAAATCAGTAGAATCATTTTCTCTAGAAAAAGAAAATAAAAATAGCTTTTTAAAAAGAAGAATCTCGTTCCCCAGTTTCCTCGAAGCCAACCCCTCTCTAATCACCGTCCATGCATTGCCCTTTCAAAGGTAAAAAGTGGAAAAATATAAGGCTTGACTTTTTTCTTTTTTTTTTTCTAAAGAAAGACATGTCCTTGTCTTAGTGAGAAGCCAATGGGCCAAAATGATCAAATGCATGCGCTGTCTTTCCCGCCAACGTGTCCGGTATTTAGGACATCCGATCCGTGCAAAAGGTGGGCCACACTGTGAAGATCATCTATGGAGAAAATCACGGTATTCCAGTGGTCGGATGGGAAACAAACTAGAATTCATTGGATGATTATTTAAATAAATTTACACTTGTGGCCCACCTAATGAACGGATCCTCACGCTGTGGGCCACCTTCTGCACAATTGATACATTGGCGGGAAAATGGGGCCTTGGCACATTCAGTGCTTCCATGTTATCGTTGGTTGGCGGGAATCCCGAGGTTCATAGCAAAATGCGTTTTGCTAAGTGATCGAGGACAGATGGCGGGGATCCCAACCAACAATCTCATTCAAGTCTTGAGTTTAGGGGTCCTGTCATCTCGATCGAACTGTTGTTAGATTGTGTTGGTTACTGCATGAAACGGATCTGCGTGTGGGGCCCACAACCTACGAAGCGGTGGTCCCCACATGCGACAATCTGGCAATCAAGATGAACGGTGGGGTTGGGATTCAGCTACGCTAGAATTCAATGCTAGATATTGCTAGTGGCTTGTACAGTTATACTGCATCATTCCTCTTGTCTGTTCGCAGGGTGTAAATGAAATGGGGCCCACGCACTGCGAATTTACATAGATACCCTCCATCGTAATCAGAAACGTTTACCATTCAATGATGGCGACTATCGTAATTTCTCACCAAACAATGCCTAGTTTGAAAGAAATGCGTCCTTCATTTCCGAGTAGCAAACTGTATTTTGTACGTACAAGGGTTTATATGCCGAGGCGGCTCGCCCCTCCAGCCTCACCATCTGATCATCCAGACTGCTCATCTAAAAGATCCCACTACAGATGGGCCAACCAGCACCGCTCCTACCCCACCATGTGATTATCCAGACCATTTATCTAAAACATCCCACTATAGGTGAACCAAATGGCAAAATCGTCAGATGTTCTCACCACCCATACAAATGTGAGCTATCATCGATGGGGAGAATCTCTAATAAATTATTATTTTTCCATCTGGCCCACCTATGATGGGACCTTCTAGATGAACGTTCCGGATCATCATTTGGTGGTTGAATCTCCAAGGTTCGAGCTCCAGAATCTCTCCACGTGCAACTTTTACACGCACTGAACACGGGTCAACCTTGCCAGCGTATGGAACAATTGAACGGCGTATAAAAGGTCGGCCTTGGCATGAAGACGACCCATATTTAAAAATCATGTTGATACTCTCATCAGGTGGGCCACTTCAATACGAAAAGAAAGAAGGTTTACAAAAACAAGCCAACTGTCCACATCCAAAGTACACGTGTGGCAGATATAATGGGTAGAAGGGCCCACCTTAGGGACTGCTATGATGCTCCACGCAGTTGCCGGGTTGGCACATGTGCTTGAAAAACAGGTGCACGTGGGACCAGCAAACCGGTTCTCTCTGTAGGCGGCAATGGGTCAGATCAGCCAGCGGGTCAACTTCACCGACCCACTTCTGATGTGGGTTTGGGCCGAGTCAAACTGGTTTTGGGTCCGGTTTGGGTTACAAAATGTACCTATTTAAGTAAAACCAGCCCGAGTTTGGTCCAGTCAAGTCCAAGTCGATCCGGACGATTCACTAATCTATCATTTGGTCAGGTCGGGTTTGGCCTTGATGAATTTTTAAGTGGGTCAGATCAGGCCACAGGTTGATGGATGATGACGGCTGATTGGTTTTGGGCCAGAAACTGGACCCGTTAAGCAAATGGATAACCCGACCCGAAACCGACCCATTGCCACGCCAACATGCAACATCTCTTGGTAGCGGATTAGGTAAGACCCCGGTCCCACCCAAGACGGTGCAGCCCTTACCGTTGGGCCCACATTTATGTGTTTATTCTGTATCCATACCGTCCATCCGTTTTTTCAGATCATTCTATTTTATTGTGAAAAAAATGAAATAGGTCCAATTGTCAGTGGACCATACTCTAGGAAAAGTGATGATCGAACACCTTACCATTGAAAATTTCTTAGGCCGTATTTTAATGTTTTCCTAACGTTTATTTTCCATCCAATCTGTTGATGAGATCACATAAATCTGGATGAGGGGAAAAAACAAATATCAGATTGATCCAAAATTTTCGTGGGCCATTAATGGTCAATCACCACTCTTTCTGATGGTATGATCCACCTGATAATTGGATCTACTTAATTGTTTGGATAATTTCATAAAATATCTGATAAAAAATGGATGAACAGTGTAGATGCAGAATAAACACATCGAGGTGGGCCCCACGGTAAGGACCGCACCATTTTGGGTGAGACCCGGGTCTCACCTAATCCGCTTCCACGTCTCTTCACCTACATAAAGTTACGGGAGGTTAAAAGAAGAAAGAAAAGATCTCGTACTCTGACATAAAAAGAAGTGATCTTTTTAAACTGCAGTAAATGAGCGGTTGAGATCGTGCAGTTGGCCCTACTTGATAATCAGGACTGCACCATCCGCTTTGTTTCTGGTCCTTGGTCTGTTGCACTCGTCCTGCAGACAAATAGAATAAAGCCCATACAGCTCCCTTGAAAGCCCACGTCCACGACCAAACTAAAGTACTTTAATTTATAGTTGCGGATATCCCCGCATTCATTCACCATGCATCGCATTGTACACATCATCAAACCACGCACGCTTGTAAACATACGTGCAAGGGGAATAGCAAAGTGTTCAGCACGTGCGAGACGTGTTGGAAGTTGCTGCTGCTCATTCTGGTGGGCCGCCACTCTGTTTCTAAAATCATACCCGTTCATCTGGTGGGCCACGTAGAGAACATTGATCTTTTTAAGTCCCATCTGCATCCCACCTGATGATCACGATTTGAATGGTGGGGTTATCATGATGAGCGGCTTGGATTTCTCACATTTGTCAGCAGTTGGAAAACGCTAAGAGCGAGCAGCGCTGGACATGTATCCATATTTAACTCATTGCGCTTGAAGGTTAATGGTAGAACGTGTTCCATACATTTTCACACGTGTACACTAATTCATCTACTGTTTTCTCATTGAATATGGATCGTGGATAGCCGTTCTATTGTATGGTCCAGATTGATGAACACGTGCCACAAATAAAACTGGCTTGTTTTTACAACAGGAAGGATTTCTGTGATTGTTTTGCACCAAATACCGTTCCTCCTCACTTGGCACTCGTACAGCTTTTATTTTATTGCTATCCCCATCCAATGTGAGGCCCATCACGTGTACGGTTTGGATCATTTAAATCATGTAACAGTAATACAACTCTAGTTTCCTGGGGTGATGATTATATTTTCATGGAATCCAATCCGTCCATGGAGGTAACTCCACCGTAACTTTTGTAGAGTTAACTTGTTATTTACAAACGTCGCAAGGATTGGGCCTCTAGCTATGAACGTCTGACAATTCTTGTTAATTGCAACGTTCTAGCTCGAGCGCACTTTCAAGGTGCATTCACTTCACATGTAGAAAGTTAGAAATAAAACATGCTTATATGATCGGGTTGGTCTGAAAATCGCAAATGGCATAGCTTAAACAATAGCATACATTATGTTTGGCTCAAATCATGGTTGGGTGTACGTGTGTGTAGTGTTAGGCGTGCTAGATCCTTTTATGGCTCCGTTCGAATCTGAATACTTTTGACCCCAAGAGTCAAGATAGATAAAAGAGACCGTAAACAGTCACTTCTGATCGAGAACTAAAGTAGTTTAGCTATTTACTAAGCTATTTATATGTGCAAACAAGTAATTTATAAATGGAAGGATTCACCCTTCTAATGAATTCTTTTTTTACTTTTAGACGGAATGACTTTTCTCATCATGATAACAGAAATCATCTAGATGCAAAGTTTTAAATCAATTATTTCTTGATTTAGTGATTTGGATGTAGATGAAAGAAATTACACTATTGAAATCAAAAGTAATAATTTGCCTTACGATGGATCTAGCACTCAGTGTAGATGAATGAGAATTACACCTATTCTAAATTGGTTTAGCATAACAGTAGATGGATAAGAATACACTACTTATCTTAAGATCGGTCAAGCACAGCAGCATATATGAGTTATCCTATTCTAAGATAAAGATAAAATCTATAGGTAGCATTGCTATAGATTTGGTTTGGTATGTGTTGGGTTGGTGAGGGTCAAGTGCTCTTAGATCTTCATCCTATTATAGAACCTTGAGGATGATTGTAAAGAGAGATTTTCGTAGCAACTTTTCTTATTCATTGATGTGGAGATAATCATTTGAACATATAGACAATTATGACCTATCAAATGACACCACATGTGTTAGTCGTTTGTCATGCGTTAGTTATTGGTTGTGCTCACATACTACTTTCATTACATGGATATGAGTTTCTCTTAAGCCAACATGTGTGGTGAAAACTATCTACTTCTTTGTACGAACGTGAATTATGTGTTGTGACATTAAGCCAACTTAATGTTGGCACTACTTTGCTTCTCATAAATCTTCAGGCCATGGGAACCATGTAGCACACCATGGCAGGTCAACTGAACCTATCACTTGGCATTTGATTGAAACCAAACTTCAGTTATATAGCCAATGTGGTGATTAGTTAGCTCTATCACATGTGTTGGATGTTCCACACGTGTATTCCTACTGTAGCCAGTTACACTTATTCTTCTTGGGCTACTTATGAATTTAAGATTCTATTACCGTTCAGCCGTCAAAGCAATCGATAAAATATTCATCATATCTTTTATTAAGATCTTATTGCCATGAGACATTATCTGAGTCATTGGATCTGACATGGTCAAATCAAGCATAAACACATGATTATCCGGCATGTTAGGCCTAATACTTGGACTGTTAAGGGGGATTGGCTAATTATTTAAATCTCAATATATTGGTGACCTAATTGATTGTTCCTTTTTCCTAACTTTAAACACATACAATCTACAAAGTGAAAAGTTGGTCGAATCTCACACATGTGTGATCCATTTCCACGTGTGAGGTGATTGCACTTTTTCAAAGCACACTTGAGTGACTTGCATTCAGCGTCTTTAGATGTAGAATTATTTTACTTTTATCTTTATATCCCGTATAATAGTCCTTGGGAGTACCTAAAGGTTAATTTATTGGGACCTCCACCTGCTCATTGTCTATAATTGATATGTTCATTTTGTGCCCCAACATGGACAGTCGATGTTGCAAAGTAACCACCCAATCACACCGTCTTCCAAAATGCTCGTTTTACGTGAATGTTGGCCCTTTTATTCTAATCAGCTATTTGCAGTCCATCTAGATCTTCCCATCTTTCTATGGCAAGTCTTTGCACTTTGGCAATTCTTGGTGTGGCCCACTAAACAAGTGATTTCATGTAGAGTTGGGTCCATGTAACCATGATTTCAGGTACATGTGCGAGTTTCCTGTCTTTATTGTTCTAAAATGAGTAATAAGATGATGCAAGATACAGGGATTCAACAATGGGCACTATTACCTCCATTATTTCCTATGTTGTGGTCCCCCTTGAGCTTTGAATTTACCTCATTCTTTGGCTGGTGACCTAAAATGACCTTAAAAAAATGGATGGAGAGCATGCATGGGTAAAACACATACATCATGGTGGGCTCCACATATTTGAGTCACTGAGAATTTTCCAAACATTGTTGGTGGCTTAAAGTTTTATTAACTCCTAGTGACTCATGTTATCATTTGTGTAGCCATTAGACAATGATTAACAAGTGCATATATTTATTTATTGAATTACCTTGAGATTTTTCTACTACTTATGTTTGCATTTATGAACATGACCGTTTTGTGATAATGCATGCACATCAAGATTCGTATTAGCTATCATAATATGACATAGCTAACCTTTTTTAATAGTATAAACCATTATAAAGGTACACACAACAAAATGATGCATGTAAGCATGAAAGGTATCTCTGCCCTGATTATAAATTTTGATTAATCAACTTTACTAAAATAAAATTTATTCAACCTCAAGTAGATAAGTATGCATCATGATTGCAACATTAAAATTTATGTGCACGCACGTATGTAAACAAAATGAGTCTTCTGAATGTGACCAGATAAGCGACTGGAGATTGTGACATATATCAATTATGGTCCACTTGTGAATTTGGTAAGATGCATCCCCTATAAAGGTTGAAGGATTCATCTTTGAAATCTTACACAGAATCTGCTTGATTGGATATGCTCTTAATAAGCAAAGTATGGTAATTCAGTGCACCTCATTACCATCATAACATAAGCGATATTAAAGTAAATTTCTTTGCAACGAATTTCTATAAATTAAGAATAAGGTTTTTGTAACATCCTGAAAATCGGGGGTCGTGTATAAACTCAACTCCCGAGTTCCAGACCATCACTTATGCAACAAAAATGATTATGATTCAATGTTATCTGATTTAAAGCATTCACATGAGTAAAAGTATACCAAAACTACAATTCATACTTCAGATCCAGTGATAAAAGCAAGCGAAAAACTAAACAATATATATATCACTGTATGGAAAAAACAAAGTAGATCTCATCTGTCTCTAAGGTATGAATACATCTCTGAGTCTCATATACATATACATGAACAAAATTAAATGTTCAAAATAGTCTCACTGAAGTCCCGTCAACCCAGATCGCCTAAGCAAAGCCATCATGATACTACATGTACGAGAACTCGTCCTGGTCCTCGTCGAAGTCTGGCTCTGCCTCCTGGATCTCAGCATCACCTGCATCTACAACAGGGTCTGGTGGGTGTTGCAAACACCATCCCGTAACGTGGGAGTGAGTGATCAACTCAGTGGAATCATAGAGCGAAGATTAGCATGTTCACAAATCAATCATGCGATAATAGTAAAGCAGTAAATCAAACAATCCTAATACTGTTGTTAATGCAAGATGACATGACGTGATGTATGCCCTCACCGACGATCTCCCTCATACGGCACCATCTTACGACCGCGGCATGCAATCGACCCTCAAGTGCTCTACATCTTCCAGGCACATGCAATGGTATGGTGATATGATTTCTGAGTTGTTATTAGTCCATTCAAACAACAGGATTGGGAAACTAAGGTACTTCCCTTGTATCAATCCCAACACCGATCCTGTCTAGGGTCGTCACTCCTAATAATCTCATACGATGTATATTTTGTAGGTCGCTGTAAGGGCTGCCAGGGCTGTTGCTCGCACTCGTTGCACCGCTCCCCCATCACCTTATCAATACAGGCCTACCGTACTCTACTACAACGGAAGGGTCGTCGCCTCCCGTGGACTCAGAATACGCTCGCGGTCACTACAAAGGACTCGTCGCCTGATCAGTGTAGGCCGACAGCTAGAATATAGTGTTCCATACCACCATAATCTGCTCACGAGACTAGGTGCTCACTGGTCACTACGAGGAGGTTTGTGGCCCCAGCGTAGGCCGACAGCTCAACCACGGTGTCCCATACCACCATGCCCGGCTCATGAGTCTTCGTGGATCAAGGTACCATGGTTAACAGGGTTTACAATGGTAAGTTCAGTACTCTAGGTTCAAGCAGTTATGACTCATCCAGGGTGAACATACATCGGCCAGTCGGGTTACTTGACGGGCTCGACTAGCGCGATCGCATCTCAAGTCGAACGACATGAAGTGCGTAAAACACTTCGCGTGGCCTAACCACTGCCGCCAACTCCAAACACGACTCGCATTCATCGACGCGTCGTTCGTGGCCAAGACCAGCCAACCACGAATTCGCTCGGTTACCGACTGTCTGGACTAAGTATAGTCCCAAACACATATGAATTCACATCAGCAATTTATGTAGGAGTATTGGAATTGAAATACAATCATGTGAGCATGTTAACACATGTTATAACATTCAACTTAAGCAAATCTTCAAGCACATACATTTCATGCATAGTATGGAATCATGTACATAGTCAACATGTAGGAAATCATTTATGTCACGCCCCAAACCCGAAAATCGGATTCACATAAATCCCAATTGCCGAATCTGGTGCCGACAGCCTCCGTAGTGCTCCATTCTTGGCTCCTGACAATCAAATGCCAGATTCCGATCCTAGGATCCTACAAGGAGGATTTTTTCAGAATGAAATTTTTTTTTGTAATGGAGCATAACCACAAGCATAACCAAGTCACAAAACAACATCACCACATATCCACTATAACAAAAATTTTAAGTACAATGCAGAAAGGAAAATACAAGGTGATCAAAAAGCTCCAAAAGGTCCTGATATGCACTCTTGTCTCAGCGCTGTTGCCGTCCAACGCTACCTGCACGCAACTATCGTGCATAAACTTACAAAAGCTTAGAGGGTGGTGTAAGTGTGTGCGTAAGGCAAACGCCAAGTGTACAGTATCAGAACAATGCGGAAGTATGTGGTAAGTCCATAGAATCAACCATGCCAAAGCTATGCGATGAGATATGAATGTCATCGGTCACACCGATACAATGCAAGGCCTATATAGCCGAATGTCATATGCGAAATGCAATCCAAGCAAGTCGGTACTCCTCAAGTAAGTATATCAGTACAGTTCCTCTCTGGATATCACCGGGGTCTAATACACTTCGCAGAGACTGCGACCTCCCTAGCTGCACAGTCAAGCAAGCGAATAAGACCTCACTATCCGCCTGACCAGTAGTATGCCAACACCTACCCGGCTCGTTGATAGCGGACTCATTTGCGAGCTAGTCAAACTCAGCCTAGCTTATAGCCCTCTCACTCAGGCGGATAAGGCCACACCCCCTTCCAACTGACCACGACATAGTGGGAGACGGGGCCTACTGGTATTCGGCACTCGGGCGCTCGTGTATCCACTCGGTGTAGACGTTGGAGCATCTCCTGGTACCAAAAAGGTTTTGGGACTTTCACCCAAGGACATCCTAAGTGCCCACGGTACTAGAATAAGTATTTTCGGTATCCAATACGGCCATCAACGATGTAACTGTGGAGCCACAGCCCTGATGTTGCTAGGGCGTGCAGTGATCAAGTCATACGTATGCGAGATGCATGAATCACGCTATCAAAACATGCAGCAATCCAGCGCGTACTGCGCGATCATGTGGGGCACTCAGTCACATAACGAGCCCCGTAAATGGTCTGCCCAATGGCGTATGTTATGATCAGTCATAACTCATATCAAGCATACATATGATGTGTATGGGCATGAGTCATGAGATTATTCTAAGCATGTTATAAGGCAATGAATAGCAACGGGTATGGACCTATCAATGGGCCCTAAAGAGAGTTACAATGCGGACATTTAACCAACATTGTACATACAATGTGGACGTCAAACCAACATTGTTTCCCAGGCACGGCTTGCCATAAATATCATTTCACGAACCATGAGAAACGTACATTGCAATGGACCCTAAGGACATCCGTTAGGCCTCGATCCCTGGGCCTTAGATATATCAAATGGGTCGTATTACATGGGCCTCACATTCACCAAATGGTTTGCATTAATGGGCCTCACCAATGAGCCTTATGTACATTGCAATGGTCCATGATCCATGGGCCTTGAAATACATCAAAGTGGCCTGTCAACTTGGACCTTAAATATGTTAGATGGGCCCAAACATATAAATATATCAACCAGGCCACTCCATTTGTGCCCCATGCACATCAAATGGGCTTGTTCCCATGGGCTTTAATATGTATCACATGGGCTTGAATCCCGTGGGCCTTATATAGAATAAGTGGGCCGGATCCCATGGGCATTGCATATGTCAAATGGGCCCAAACCCATGGGCATTATACATGCCAGATGAGCTTAATCCCATAGCCCTTATATGTATCAAATGGGCCTGATCATTTGGGCCTCAGATATATACCAAGGTAGGCCTCAATGAATGGCCAAAGTTAAATCAATAAGGGGCCCTATACACATGCCATGGTGGCCCATTTGAACCATAGATCTGGCTCATTTTGGCTCATGCAATAAAATAATTTTACAAAAATAAATAAATGGTCGGTTTAGATGCAACACATGCATCATGGCGGGGGTCACATGAAGGCCCACCATCATTTTAATATACTATATAATTTATATACAGTATATATATATATATATATATATATATATATATATATAAAATATTATCTGTAATATAATATTATATATACATATTTATATATATATCTACACACACACACGCACACACACATGTGCACTCACACATACACACACACGCACTCACACATGCTTACACACACACACACGCACACACAGTAACAGTGGGCTCCACCGTCCGTGCGGACGGTGGAATGTAGCCACATACATCACTATGGGTCCCATGTGGGTACGATGCATATAAGGTGGGCCCACTCATGGATGACTTGGATAAAATACTTACTTCAAGGTGGGGTCCATCCAAGTGGGCCATACGGCCATTTCATCATATACAAGGAAGTAAATGGAAAGAGAGGGAGAGAGAAATATAGTGAGACACGCGTGATGGAGGGACCCCGGCACTATGGGCCCTCCGTTTCAATCATCCAATCATACATGAAAGGTCCCCTTGCATATGGACCATCAACAAAAGATCAACGGTGGAGATCCCACTCCACTAGAAATGGACAGTCTAGATGACCTCCTCAATACAAGGAAAGTAAACATCATGATGGGGTCCATGGAGAATGGCCCCATCATGGAATGATCTTGATGATCAAGATGAGCCATTGGCCACATCTTAGGGTCCCAAGTGAGATCCAAACCATTGATCGGTTGGCCTCACTTGGCCCATCTTAAAAACATAAAAAGTAGCTTAAAGAAACACCCACCACTTGATCTTCTTGGTCCGTTGAGATGCTGGTCTCCTAAAGCTTCACTTTGATGGTGGAGATGGGAAATGGATGGCTAAGATGATGGGATTTGGAGATGGGAAGTGGGCCACCAAAATGCACATTTTCTCTCCATGGAAGGCTTGGACGTGGGAGAGCTTTCTTGCTTGAGATTTTGAAATGAGAAAATGAGAAGGAGAGAGAGAGAGTTGTAAGGAAAGAGGGATGGGTGATGGGTGAAAGGGTGAGGTGAGTGATGTGTGATGTGAGTGATGGGTGAGGTGAGAGCTTGGTTGACTTTTGGTGGTTGCTTAACTTGTGGAGAAAGAAAGCATGGGTGGGTGTACTTGACATGAGAGGTGATTGATGGGATTGATGGGACATATTATAGAGATTCTCTTGGGATTTGCAACGTGCGGTGTTTTTTCTCGAACTGAACGCGGGTCCGCATCTCATCGTCTGGGTATCGGATCGGTGCGGGAGTTACGGCGTTGGAACCGCGGTGACGGTGCGGTCGCAATGATACAAGTCTCGGATTAAGCTGGCTCAAAAGAATAGGATACGACTTACGGTCATGCGCAACGTCAACTATAAGTCGCGGATTGCCAGAATTTGACGAGAAGGATCGCGGGAAACAACGGAACAGTACGGATTAGGATACGGGTCTTACAATTTATGTCAGCATATAAATTAAGAAATTCATCTCAAACTAATTCATAACATCATTTAATTCAATACATACTAATACAAGCATTTATACAAACACATACACTACACACTTAAGTCTACATATAGTATGTCGACCCGAAGTGCGCAATTAGGCGAATCTCTTCGCCAAACTAATTATGCACGTATTCCTAAATTTCTAATGTGACAACAAACCATGTCAATCACATCAGCAAAATATGAATGTAATCAGTACTTCCTATAAATGACTAAAATGCCCTAAATCTCATATTCTTCGTTGATTTACGAAACAGGAAACGGATAGCATATTATACATGTCAAACGGCGATGCCGTCGATAATCTACTATTAAACGACATTGAAAGCGTTGAAAACCGTCAATCAAAGCGTCTAAAATCCTCACCTTATCTCTTATGGATGTGTCGTTTCAAACGGAGCGTATACGCTTCGTCTACGGCGATAAGAGAACCTGTTTTACGAGTTACGTTAGCTAACATGCTACGAATCCTAGTAAACCTTAAATCAGCAACTTATAGGGTTGTTTCATACCTAAAAACGTGGAAGAATCACCGGCTTAGTGATCAGGAGGTGTTGCTACAGCACGTGCAACAGGTGGCACGAAGACGGAAAAAATCTCTTCTACACTCTCTTCAAACTCTCACCTTTTCTCCCTCCAAATCTAAGGTTTCTCTCAAATTCAGATGGGAGAGAGGAGTGAGGGTTTCAACCCCTTTTATAAGCCCAAAAATGTCGAAAATGGACTCCGGTACAAGGTTCACTTAATGCATACCCAATTCGGGGCTGTTTCGGTCCAAAAGATGCTTTCTGGTGGTCCCCTGGCCGAATGCGATAGAACTTAAGCTCATGCGTACCAGATCTAGCACGTATTAAGTTTTCAGTCCGGCAGGGTTCGCAGATCGCGCGTGGTGGACCAGTTTCAGTTCAGCGGTCACCGCACGTAGATCAGGGCTGAAAGTCTCATGATATGAAATAGAAATTTTTCCTGATCCGAGGGTGTAATCTGGCTGAATTCCGACGATCAGAACACTTAATACTGACACGTCAATTCGCGTGCCAGATTTGAATTTCAAATTCCAATTATGTCTCTATTCGCACTCTCTTCAGTCCGGGCTCAATGAAATAGCCTGTGATTATCGGTTGGACTTGATTTTCGAAATGATTGTCAAATCCAGCAAGGCGGTTCTAACGGTCTAAGATAGGAGGTATCGGACTTTCAACGCGCGGTCTAGATCCAATACAAAGATTCAAAGTGGTCCAGAGAACAAACCTGCTTAGGGTTTGATCCGAGGTTATAGAGTATTGTAGAGTCATTGGTTCTACTCGATTTGGGTCTTGTACAACGTATTTAAAGTGATCAGGAACTATTTTCCAGCTACTCTAGCGTTGCGCTAGCTAACTTACGCTTAATTTCCATAGGAATTAATTCTACGCAATTTCGGGTCGAGTTGGTACTCGAGCCCAAGTATGGATTTTTCACGGGCGTTACAATCTACCCCCCTTAACAAATAATTTCATCCTCAAAATTTGTACCTTTTCGTACTCCTCGAGAAGCTGTGGGTAGTTCTTTCTGATCTCGGCTTCTATCTCCCAGGTAGCCTCTTCCTCAGAGTGATGCGTCCACAATACCTTCACAAGGGGAATCACCCTGCTACGCAGTACCTGCTCCTTCCTGTCTAGGATACGTGTCGGTCGCAGGATATAAGTAACATCCTCTCCTAACTGCACCAGCTCCCATCTGATGATATGGGAAGGATCAGCAACGTATTTCTTCAGCATAGAAACATGAAATACGTTGTGAACGCTCACGAGAGGCGTGGGTAAAGCCAATCGGTAAGCCACTGCTCCAACACGATCGAGGATCTGGAATGGACCAATGAATCGCGGTGCCAGCTTCCCCTTCTTTCCAAACCGAAGGACTCCCTTCATAGGGAAAACTCGTAAAAACACATGATCCCCAACTGTGAACTCTAGTGGCCTCCGTCTAGTATCGGCATAACTCTTCTGTCTGCTTTACACTGTGAGAAGCCGATGCCTAATGATATCGATCTTCTCTGACGTCGCCTGCACTAACTCTGGGCCAATCAAGCTACGCTCACCAACCTCTGCCTAGCAATGCGGTGCGCGACAAGGTCGCCCATACAGCGCCTCATAAGGTGTCATACCGATACTCGCCTAAAAACTATTGTTGTACGCAAACTCTGCATAAGTAAGACAATCATCCCAACTGTCCTTGAAGTCCAATGCGCAAGCTCGCAACATGTCCTCTAAGATCTGGTTCACCCGCTCTGTCTGTCCATCTGTCTGTGGGTGGAAGGCAGTACTGAACTTCAACTTCACACCCATAGCCTCCTGAATGCGAGTCCAGAAAATAGAAGAGAACCGCGTGTCTCTATCCGACACGATCTCCAACGAAACTCCATGCAGACGCACAATCTCTCTGATATACAGTCTAGCCAGCTCGTCTGCAGAGTTCGTAACTCTGATCGGTAGGAAGTGCGCCGACTTCGTCAGACGGTCGACGATCACCCAAATGGAATCATGTCTATTCTTCGTCTTCGGCAACCCAGAAATGAAGTCCATGGAAATGAAATCCCACTTCCACTCTGCGATCGGCATAGGCTGCAAAAGTCCAGGTGGTCGGCGATGCTCTGCCTTCACCTGCTGACAAGTGAGACAATGGGACACGAACTCAGCTATGTGGGTCTTCATACCTTCCCACCAATATGTCCTCTTCACGTCACAATACATCTTCATACTACCTGGATGCATCGCGAGTCTAGTACAATTCGCAGCCTCGAGAATCTCTCGTATCAAGTCAAGGACATCTGGGACGCATAGGCGGCCACGATAACGTAAGCCCCCATCCATACCAACTCGTCACTCAACGTCTGCATCATCACTAGCCTGCTCTCGAAGCTCAGTCAGATGCGCATCATCCCTCTGCGCCTCTATGACCCGGTCATCGATCTGAGATCGCACCTGTACATGTGCGATGAACTCATAAGGCTCCTCTACGGTGAGTTTCTGCTCAAAGTCTCTCAAAAACTCAACCATATCCCACTCAGCAACCATCAGCGGAGCCACAAACTCTATCGCCTTCTTGCGGCTCAACGCATCAACCACAAGGTTCGCCTTCCCAGGATGATAAGAGACTTCAAACTTGAAGTCCTTCAACGTCTCCATCCATCGCCGCTGCCTCATATTCAAGTCTCGCTGCGTGAATATGTACTTGAGGCTCTTGTGGTCGCAAAAGAGCTCGAACTCCTCTCCATAGAGGTAATGTCTCCAGAGTCTCAGTGCGAATATAACGGCTGCCAACTCTAGGTCGTGTGTAGGGTAATTCTCCTCGTGCTTCCTTAATTGTCTCGAGGCATACGAAATTACCCTGTCCCTCTGCATAAGGACACAACTCAGACCAACGCTAGGCGCGTCAGTGTATATAGTGTATCTAACCCCTTGCTCTGGCAATACTAGCACAGGGGCGGACGTAAGTCTGTCCTTCAGCTCCTGAAAAGCTGACTCCGCCTGATCGTTCCAGGCGAACTTCACATCCTTCCGTGTCAACTGAGACAAGGGTTTCGCGATCTTCGAGAAGTCCTGTATGAAGCGCCGATAGTAGCCAATGAGACCCAGGAAACTCCTCACCTCAGTGACAGAACCAGGCTGCTCCCAGTCCTACACCGCAGCTACCTTAGACAGGTCAACTGCCATGCCATCCTTGGACACCACGTGTCTCAGGAACTTCACTTCCTGCTTCCAGAAGTGGCACTTCTTGTACTGTGCGAACAACTGATGCTGTCTGAGCGTATCCAGGACCAAACGCAAGTGCTCCTCATGCTCCTCTCGACTCCTAGAGTACACCAAAATGTCGTCAATGAATACAACGACGAATCGATAGAGGAAAGGCCGAAATACCCAGTTCATCAGATCCATGAACACGACTGGTGCGTTCGTGAGACCGAACGACATCACGAGAAACTCGTAGTGGACAAAACTGGTCCTGAATGCTGTCTTCTGCACGTCCTCATCCCTGACGCGCAACTGATGATATTCTGACTGAAGATCAATCTTCGAGAAGTACTGCGATCCTCTCAACTGATCAAACAAGTCATCGATCCTAGGTAAATGGTACTTGTTCTTCACCGTGATCTGGTTCAGCCTGCGATAATCAATACACAATCGCATCGAACCATCCTTCTTTCTCACGAACAAGACCGGTGCTCCCCAAGGAGACACAATAGGCCATATAAGGCCAAGCTCTAGCAGACCATCAATCTGCGTCCTCAACTCCTCCATCTCACACGGTGCCATGTGATACGTCGGCAGTGAGACGGGCGTAGAACCAGGAACTAGATCGATAGTGAAATCGATCTCTCGTCGGGGCGGCAAACCAAGGATCTTCCTGAACAGATCCCCGAACTCGGAAACGACTGATGTATGCTCAAGTATCTGGGCACCGGCGTCTCGCAGTAAAGTAGTATAACTAAGTATGCGGAAAGGGAGATTTATCCGGACTGAAAATGTGAAAGGCGTGCCCTCTGGCTCGTACACCGACACCATACGAGTCTCGCAGTCAATCTCGGCCCTCCCAGCAGTCAACCAGTCCATGCCAAGAATGACGTCGAGATAAACAAGAGAGGGATCGACGACAAGATCAAGAGCAATCGTCCTGCCTACCAAATCCACCAAACAACCCTCACACATCTGGGTGACATCTGAATAATCCCCATGAGCTGCAAGGACTCGCACCCTATCTATAGTAATAGTCTGTAACCCAAGACGCCTGACTACAGTACGTGATATCAAAGAAATCGTGGAACCAGTGTCCACCATCACGAGAATAGGAGTACCTCCAATATGGGCTGTGACCTCGAAGGCCGAATGCTGAGAAGTCAGTGTCGCAGCTGCCTCAGCTGTCAATGCATGAACCCATGCCTGTTGTGGCCGGTTCGACTGCTGTGTCATGGATCGTGGAAGCCGTCTGATCTGTGATACCGGAGGTCTGAAAGAAGGGTGCGCAGGAGCTAACCGTATAGGCGGTGCTGATATCGCCTGTGAACGTGCACGGTCAATCTTCTACGGCGGTGAGAACCCACTGTCCCGCATCCGAGAAAAATAACTCTGCGTCAAGTGGCCCATCCTCCCACAGTATGTGCACGATAACTCGGGGTGCCGAAACGATGGTGTTGGCGCTATGGCCCGAGTAGGAGGGTCGACGCGAGGCCTCTTGCCCGCGAAGGGCCTGTCCTGCATGTCTGGTCATGGCCTAGAAGCAACAGGGCCGCGAGATCGCGCAAGTCAATCCACATCCTGCTCTACCCGCATAGATATGTGAATCAACTCCACATATGAGGGAATGCTCACACAGCACATCTTCGACCGAATATTCGGTCGCAAACCCTCCAAAAAGCGCCGTATGCGCATCTACTCATCAGCCAAAATAGTCGGGACGTATCTGCCAAACTCCGTAAACCGATGCTCATACTCCGTGACTGTCATGGCTCTCTGTCGGAGGCGGAGAAACTCATTCTCCCGGTCATGCCTGTACGTCTGGGGGTAATACTTCTCGTGAAAGTGGAACTCAAACGCTGCCCATGTCCATATAAAGTCGGCGGCAACGGTCCGCAATACGCTATCCCACCACAGGCTGGCCTCTCACTCAAATAGGAATGTAGCCAGCTCTACCTGCTCGGCCTCTATGCAATGAAGCATCTGCAATATCTTGGACACACGGTCGAGCCAGTACTCGGCCTCCTCGGGTCTGTGAGAACCCGTAAAAGTGAGAGGCCGTAAGCGCTGGAATCGCTCTAATAGGCCCCTTGTATCTGCAGCATTCTCCGCAGGGTAAGCAGGTGGTACAGGATGAGCCATGCCCTCATCCTGGGCATAAGTATAGGCATCCCCAGCTGGATGCGCAGGTGGTGCAGGTGGAGCCACACCCCCACCCTGGGCTAATGTCCCCACAATGGTAGTCAGAAGCTGCTACTGCTGCTGCATCATAACCATCATCTGCTCAAATCTGTCAGGAGGTGGAGTAGGCTGTGGCGTGTGCTGCGTCGAAGTAGATGCACGATAAGGCTCTCTGACTGGCGGTGTGAACGGCGGTGGTCCAACTGTAGGACCAGCAGTAGGCTGAGACGCACGAACTGTCTCAGGAATCGGGCCCACATCAGGGTCCGCATGGGTGTCAGACTGCGAAGGAGTCTGATCCATAGGCTCACTCAATACAAGCCGAGCCGTGCTCCGCGTAGCCTTAGGCGGCATTCCCTATATTCAAAATAGGGCGCAACCTTGTCAGTCTCAATAACACAAATACACCACAATCATTCACACAAGGAGTCAAAGGCATTCCATGCATTTCATTTAATCAAAATTGTCACAATACAAGGGATATATCCTTACAAGCATCATGACGAGAAATACATGGGAACTAGGATAGTTAAAATTACAACAGCAACATAAGCAAAGCACTAGCCCTAACAAGCTTACAAAACATAAAGCAGCAAATGACTAACTACTAACAACAACATCATAGATCTCGCTAGTCTGAGTCGGGTGATGGAGGAGGAGCACCTTTATCCTGTAAGCAACACAGAATCGCCTTCAAGGTGCGAGTCACCTTGCCGAATTTTCTCTTCGTAACGGCCTTGGCATCCTCGACTTCAGCGCGAAGTTCCTGAACTTCCCTTTGCAAGGAGATCTGACTCTCCTCGATCCGAGTAATGCGATCATCACCAGTAGCCTGAGAAGAAGGAGGAGGGCTCTCATCTGTATCCTGAGCCTCCTCTTCTGCCTCTTCCTGGACTTCTTTCTGAACTTCTGCTCCAGGTTCTCCCTCACTTGGATCCTCCTCATCATCAAAGTCATCCTCGCTATCCTCCTCAAGCTGATTTTCACGGTACTGAGACCCAATCTTCATCTTGACCATAGTCGACTCATCAATGCTATGAATCGAAACTGGCAATTCTGGCCCAAGTCTGTAAGCAAACTCAAGCGCGATCTTGCATATCAGTCGGCCAAAAAGAAGCGATTCGGATGTTCTTCTTGACTTGGCTATGAGGATTATCTGTCGCAAGATAAAAGTGGTCATACATACATTCTCTCCCTGGGCCACCAGATACAGAAAATCAACCATAAGGCGCGTACACTCAATGCGATTCGTCGACCTGTGATACACATTAAACGTGCAGATATGGTGCAACAGGCGCAAATCATCAGACATATACGTCACCTTGAGGCTATTATTAGGCTGTCATGGAACCAATTTACCGCACAGGAACCTGGTACGGCTATCTCGCTCATGCCTACTCCTCAGATTCTTCTCGCTAGGATGAACATCACCAAGAGGTACGTTCAGAAGTCGCGCAATCAGCCGCACATTGATCGTAGCCATCCGATCTCTACCAAAAGGGATTTTGAACTGCAATGGCTCCAAGGTAGGATTCTGGATACTAGCGTAGAAGGCACGAATGGTACTCACATTAGCACGAGCGCGAGCTTCAAAGATCGGACCCCAATGCGCAGCTTCGATGCGCTCGAACAACAAAAATTCACCGAACAATTGTCCTTCCACATCCGCCTCAAACAACACTTTACGATCAGTGTATTGGTCATGAGGCATCTCTGCTAGAATTACTCGCCCAAGATAAGTATGAAAATTCAAATCCCGCTTTGTATGGAACTCTCGGGCTGTGGGTGGACCTGTGGCGGCGCTTGAACTTGCGGCACCACCCCGCGGTCTTCTCGATTGAGCAGGGCGACTTGGCCCAGCCTCGTCTATTGCGGTCTTCCTTTTACCCATCAAGGATAGGATGGTGGAGAGTGACAAAAGGCCTAAAATGGCTTCCACGAAAGCCATGAAAAATGGAGAAAATGCGGAGAAGTGGCTGTCCAAACTGAAAAAGGGAGATCTAAGCGTTGTAGAGGGATGCTTTAAGCTTCCCAAGGATGTATTTTCAATGAGAAATGAAAATGAAAAAGTGGAATGGAGCACCTCATGATTTCAGCTCGATTTGGGAGTTTTTAGAGCTCCAAGAGACGAAATATTCAAGAGGGAGGGCTGCCAACTTCAAAGGAATGATGGAGGGTGGTCGTTTTTGGCCAAGGATGTATCTAGTGGTGGTTTGGAATCACGAATTTTGGAGATATCTGCTGGAAAACGAAAATGGAGCTATGGGGAGGGCTGTTTGTGAAGGAAGTTCACGATTTAGGATTTTCTACCCACGAACCATATATGGGGGGTGGGAAATACTCAAAATACCCTCACATCTCAAAGCAAACCTCCAACGGACAAGGGTGGTCGGCCATGCATCGCCAGACCGGCGATGGCATCGCCGACCGACTACCTATTCGGTCGGTGGGACCACATGGGTTTGGTCCCCCATGGTCCAGGGACCCCAGATATGTACGGTCCCAACCTTGGTTCATTGTATTTTGACCTATATAGGCCCAAACATGTGTTCGGGACTTTTCGGGACCAATTCATAATCCCGAATACAAAACCTTATCATGCAGCATATGATTTTAGGGTAGAAGGAGCTAGTATATCCATCTAGACTATTAGTTGCTAAAGAAAGTGAAGGTAGAATGACCTTATGGCCATTTTTCATGAAATTTTACTATTCACTATAAAATTTAGTGAAAGTATGATTTTATGTTATTTTCATATTAGGTTTGATGCCTAACATGAAAAGGATAAGAAAGAATTGAATATTGGAGTGGTGAGAGGAAGAATTTTAAAGATTTTTGGTGAAACGGGGTTTTTAAGCCCTGACGATTGAATACAGGGGTCGTGGTTGTCTCACGGCCCAAGGGTTCACATTCACGGGTTTAGAATCGTTAAAAGAACGTCTCAACCCATTCACCAATAACCTAAGAGCTATCCGGGTTACTTTACCCGACCCGAGATGCGTTACAGACTCGATCGTACGATCGATTCGAATAGACTTCGCCTATTGGCGAATCTGCGATCCTAGAAATGTTTCTAGACCCTTCTCGCACCTACCTAAGTCAAAAGAAGCGACAGCGTACGTCGCGAGACCATAATCCAGGCCCAGTATACTTTTATTCATGCTCTGATACTAACTTGTAACACCCTAAAAATCGGGGATCGTGTATAAACTCAACTCCCGAGTTCCAGACCGTCACTTATGCAAAAAAAATGATTATGATTCAATGTTGTCTGATTTAAAGCATTCACATGAGTAAAAGTATACCAAAACTGCAATTCATACTTCAGATCCAGTGATAAAAGTAAGTGGAAGACTAAACAATATATCACTGTATGGAAAAAAACAAAGTAGATCTCATCTGTCTCTAAGGTATGAATACATCTCTGAGTCTCATATACATATACATGAACAAAATTAAATGTTCAAAATAGTCTCACTGAAGTCCCGTCAACCCAGGTCGCCTAAGCAAAGCCATCATGATACTGCATGTACGAGAACTCGTCCTGGTCCTCGTCGAAGTCTGGCTCTTCCTCCTGGATCTCAGCATCACCTGCATCTACAACAGGGTCTGGTGGGTGTTTCAAACACCATCCCGTAACGTGGGAGTGAGTGATCAACTCAGTGGAATCATAGAGCAAAGATTAGCATGTTCACAAATCAATCATGCGATAATAGTAAAGCAGTAAATCAGACAATCCTAATACTATTGTTAATGCAAGATGACATGACGTGATGTATGCCCTCACCGACGATCTCCCTCATACGGCACCATCTTACGACCGCGGCATGCAATCGACCCTCAAGTGCTCCACATCTTCTAGGCACATGCAATGGTATGGTGATATGATTTCCGAGTTGTTATTAGTCCATTCAAACAGCAGGATTGGAAAACTAAGGTACTTCCCTTGTATCAATCCGAACACAGATCCTGTCTAGGGTCGTCACTCCTAGTAATCTCATACGATGTATATTTTGTAGGTCGCTGCAAGGGCTGCCAGGGCTGTTGCTCGCACTCGTTGCACCGCTCCCCCATCACCTTATCAATACAGGCCTACCGTACTCTACTGCAACGGAAGGGTCGTCGCCTCCCGTGGACTCAGAATACGCTCGCGGTCACTACAAAGGACTCGTCGCCTGATCAGTGTAAGCCGACAGCTAGAATATAGTGTCCCATACCACCATAATCTGCTCACGAGACTAGGTGCTCACTGGTCACTACGGGGAGGTTTGTGGCCCCAGCGTAGGCCGACATCTCGACCACGGTGTCCGATACCACCATGCCCGGCTCATGAGTCTTCGTGGATCAAGGTACCATGGTTAACAGGGTTTACAATGGTAAGTTTAGTACCCTAGGTTCAAGCAGTTATGACTCATACAGGGTGAACATACATCGGCCAGTCGGGTTACTTGACGGACTCGACTAGCGCGATCGCATCTCAAATCGAACGACATGAAGTGCGTTAAACACTTCGCGTGGCCTAACCACTGCCGCCAACTCCAAACACGACTCGCGTTCATCAACGCGTCGTTCGTGGCCAAGACCAGCCAACCATGAATTCGCTCGGTTACCGACTGCCTGGACTAAGTATAGTCCCAAACACATATGAATTCACATCAGCAATTTATGTAGGAGTATTGGAATTGAAATACAATCATGTGAGCATGTTAACACATGTTATAACATTCAACTTAAGCAAATCTTCAAGCACATACATTTCATGCATAGTATGGAATCATGTACATAGTCAACATGTAGGAAATCATTTATGTCAGCATATAAATTGAGAAATTTATCTCAAACTAATTCATAACATCATTTAATTCAATACATACTAATACAAGCATTTATACAAACACATACACTACACACTTAAGTCTACATATAGTATGTCGACCCGAAGTGCGCAATTAGGCGAATCTCTTCGCCAAACTAATTATGCACGTATTCCTAACTTTCTAATGCGACGACAAACCATGTCAATCACATCAGCAAAATATGAATGTAATCAGTACTTCCTACAAATGACTAAAATGCCCTAAATCTCATATTCTTCGTTGATTTACGAAACAGGAAACGGATAGCATGTTGTACATGTCAAACGGCGATGCCGTCGATAATCTACTATTAAACGACATTGAAAGCGTTGGAAACCGTCAATCAAAGCGTCTAAAATCCTCACCTTATCTCTTATGGATGTGTCGTTTCAAACGGAGCGTATACGCTTCGTCTACGGCGATAAGAGAACCTGTTTTACGAGTTACGTTAGCTAACATGCTACGAATCCTAGTAAACCTTAAATCAACAACTTCTAGGGTTGTTTCATACCTGAAAACGCGGAAGAATCACCGGCTTGGTGATCAGGAGGTGTTGCTACAGCACGTGTAACAGGTGGCACGAAGACAGAAAAAATTTCTTCTACACTCTCTCTCAAACTCTCACCTTTCTCCCTCCAAATCTAGGGTTTCTCTCAAATTCGATTCTCTCAAATTCGGATGGGAGAGAGGAGTGAGGGTTTCAACCCCTTTTATAAGCCTAAAAATGCTGAAAATGGGCTCCGGTACAAGGTTCACTTAGTGCATACCCAATTCGGGGCTGTTTCGGTCCAAAAGATGCTTTCTGGTGGTTTCCTAGCCGAATGCGATCGGACTTAAGCTCATGCGTACCAGATCTAGCACGTATTAAGTTTTCAGTCCGGCAGGGGTCGCAGATCGCGCGTGGCGGACCAGTTTCAGTTCAGCGGTCACCGCACGTAGATCAGGGCTGAAAGTCTCATGATATGAAATAGAAATTTTTCCTGATCCGAGGGTGTAATCTGGCTGAATTCAGACGATCAGAACGCTTAATACTGACGCGTCAAGTCGTGTGCCAGATTTGAATTTCAAATTCCAATTATGTCCCTATTCGCACTCTCTTCAGTCCGGGCTCAATGAAATAGCCTGTGATTATCGGTTGGACTTGATTTTTGAAATGATTGTCAAGTCCAGCAAGGCGGTTCTAACGGTCTAAGATAGGAGGTATCGGACTTTCGACGCGCGGTCTAGATCCAATACAAAGATTCAAAGTGGTCCAGAGAACAAACCTGCTTAGGGTTTGATCCGAGGTTATAGAGTATTGTAGAGTCATTGGTTCTACTCGATTTGGATCTTGTAGAACGTATTTAAAGTGATCAGGGACTATTTCTCAGCTACTCTAGCGTTGCGGTAGCTAACTTACACTTAATTTCTATAGAAATTAATTCTACGCAATTTCGGATCGAGTTGGTACTCGAGCCCAAGTATGAATTTATCACAGACGTTACAGTTTTGGTTCAAGATACTTCACTTCTCCAGCCCATACCTTAACTGCAAAAATCTATTCCCTCTTAAAAACTCTAATCCATAAAATCTAAGGGCATATTTGAATTACCGATTATCACATTAATGTGATATATTATATTGTAAATGAGTAATGATTACCATTGCCACAATAGTCAGAGGTAAACCATGATAGCAGTCGTACACAATATTCATCCTATATATATATATATATATATATATATATATGTATATATATATATATATATATATATATATATATATATATATCTGCACTTTTTATCCGTATGGTATTCTCGATGATCTATTATGTGGATGTGCTTTCGTTATTACATATTATATAGATACTTCATTTTGCAATATTATTTTAAGGCTTGTCCTAAAAACACAGGAAGATCCAACATTTTTGTGTCACCAAGAAACTTTTTGTGATGTGGTCCATTTCTGATTTCGATCCACTTCATTTTTTTTCTCATTCCATTATATGGTCACCTGTGAAGGATGGACTGTGTGGATATAACACATACATCATGATGGGGGCCACAAAACTATGCCACGTAAACGTACTTATCTGTTGTGATTCTAGAAGATTACTATGATTTGACAGTGGCAATATCCAATCAAAGACAATATAATGATGTCAGTTTTACATCACATTACCGTAGTAATCCATTATCCAAACAGGCCATAAAGACCTCATAATGTGTGCAATATTTTCTACTCTCACATGGGCTTTCCTCCATCTTCGTGTATGTTTAAAGATCATGAATACGCATTCGAGCTAATAAGGGTTTTGATCATTAAATGATGTTCTCACCCATACAAAGTTTAGACCCAAGTTTGATCTTCCTTTCTACAGTTGAGGATCGTATATTCGCATCGACGTGTAGTTTGGATCATTGGACATCGTGTTACCAAACCAAAATCAATAAATGCTCTTTAATTAAAACCTGTCCACTTGTTCCTTTTGTTTGCAACACGTACATATGTGGACTGCGGGGAGGATGTGGCTTGCATGCAACGTACGGATATTACATGGCTCCCCTTACCCTAGACCTAGAGCCCACCGTGTTTATTATTATTTTTTAACGTCTACCTCGTCTATCCGTTTTGTCGGCCCATTTAGGACGAGCCCAAACACAAGGGAGATTGAAAACTCAAGTGGGTCATACTAAATAATAATAGGGTTGAAAACACCTACCACTGAAACCTCCTTAAGGCCCATAGTGATGTTTAGATGCCATCCAACCTGTTCATAAGGTATAATCCTCACCTGGATGATGGGAAGACACATATAACCTAATCCAGATCTTCTGTGATCTCTGCTAAGGTTTGAACTGTAGGCGTTCAGTCCTCCCTATTTTAGGCCACTTGAGTTTTGAATCATCTCCATGATTAGGCTCACGTCCTAAGATGAGCTGATGAAACGGATACGTGGAGTGGATGTAACAAATAGCGACCACAAAGGTTTGAGTTATAGGGGAGCCTTAGCAACTAAGGTGGCAAGCAAGGATCCTCCCTACACTACACATGGGCTCCAATTTGGATGCATCCTAATTGAATGGCTAATTTTCAATTAGTGACCATCATATTTACAGTTAAAAAAGCAAAATTGTCTAAATTGAATAATAAGATCGTCCAATTAGCGTGAGTTTCTCTTGGTAGTCCATTGGCAATAGTGCTAACCATTCGGATGGTTCGATTAAATGTATATGGCTAACATCTTTGAAGGTCTGACAAAACACTCCGTGCTTCGATCCTATGTATGCATTATTACCATTAGATTGTGCTTTATGGCTCTATGAGAAAGAATGGAAGATAAATATGCTAGCAACATATCGAAACACGCACATGCAGTCTTTGTATGCTTGGTATCAATGTATTACAATTTAGAACGTCAAAATCATGATAGTGATCTAGATGGGTCATAATCTAAGAATCTAAGTATGGTGTGGGTGGATACCTTATGGACGGTTTAAATGGAAAACATGATGGTTGGGATTCAAAAAGAAATCGTCCACTGATCAGATATCATTGCCCAATAATTAAATCTTTCTAATTATGGGGGCTATGGTCCAGTATTTGGACCTTTTTTTTAATTCAAGTGCATAAATACTCTGTCCACGATAGCTGAGTAGGGGCTATGGTCTGTCCAATAAATCGGGCCCCTATTTGGATGTTTCTAGATTCACATGCGTGAATACCGTCTATGCAATGCTTGACTACATGAGTGTAGTAAAATGCCAATTTTAAAATAAAAATTTTAAAAAAAAAATGTAAAAAAATCACAGCATTGTTTCGGGGAGCGGCTTATCACCTTCGCTTCGAGTGATGGGCAATTTTTTAAAGAAAATATTATCATATTTACATGTAAAGCGAGGTGCAAGGTGAGAAAGATTACAACCCATTTGGACAGGTTTCCATAAAAGAGAGTTTTTGAATAAGTGGATTTAACGCTTGCTTTTCAATTGACTCGGTGTCAGCTAAGCATTTTAGCATCTATTTTTTCGATGAGAGATGAGATAAGGTTTTGCAAAATTCATCTAAAACATAATATCAATTATTATTTAAATCAATGATATTTAGGCCTTAATGATGAAAACTTCTCTTCGGAGCACCGAATGGTTATCATTTATGCTAACAAAATAAAAAAGAAAAATGACAAAAGGATTTTTTGTTTATTTAAGTGGAGAGTTTTCTCAAATGAATTCTCCTCAAATGTTAGCAAAATAAAGAATGAATGAGATAGTTTTTTCCAAAGGTTATTTTTATTATATATGAGAATATGTGAGAGACGTTCATTGTTTGTTCATTGTATATGAGCAATGCTTTGAGCGGAGATACATCGTTTCAACACTTGAGGTCTTGGTATCAATCCCTAGTAGGGGTAGCTAACATGGAGTGTGTTTACTGACATGGGTGTATACTAACAAGCAAACCCAAAAAAAAATTTTAAAATTAATAAAAAAACAATGCTTCTCTTTTCTCTTTTTTCTCCTTGTTTTTGCTAATTGAAAGATTTGTTGGTATTTCCCTATCAATGTAGCTATAGTGTGATGAACCATGCATATCATGTGTCATATTTGTAAGAAGAAATACCAACAAATATTCCAATTTAAAAAAATAAATAAAAAAATAAAAAATCAGGGGTGGAATTATCTCAAATGCATAACTATGATCGTCTTTTTCACCACACTTAATATGTATGGAGAAGAAGAAAAGCCCGCCAAATTTTTATTGATTCTCAACTACAAGGGAAGAGAATGTTTTACACACTATAAGATCTCTAAATTTAGTAAATTATGGATTCTAAGAATGAAGAGATTTCTCTAAAGAGGCATGCTCCCCTATTCACCTACGCACGTCCGCACCTTTGCACATGTGTCATGGGTGTCGAATCCGAATGGTCCATAAGATGCTGAATCCCATGAAACCTTAGGGGGTGAATTTTCACCCTGATCTAAGATTCTAGTGGGCCATAGAAAAGAGAAATTCAAATCAAAGAAAAAAACTGTTTGCATTTTTCATGGCCCACCAAAGTTTTGGATCAAAATAAAATTTTGTACCAACAGGTTTCATGAGGTTCTTCTTCATGTAGACCGTTCAAATTTTCGAGACTCATTAGATATGATGAGTTCTCAAAAAAGTTTGTATATATAGTATGTATGAACTGGTTCATAAGTGAGCGTTTCCGTTTCTCTAAAAGAAAAGTTGCGCGATGAAGAGAAAAGTATATCAAACAAAGCTCTACACATATTCATTGACAAAAGTATATCAAACAAAGCTCTACGCATATTCATTGGCATCCGCCTAGAGAAAAACTCTACTATATCTTATGTTATAATAATAATGAGATGTACCGAATTATTATGCTCCCTCCTATTAGAATAGCTTAATCTACACCCTACAATCAAGTAAATGCAATGTAAGATCTCATAAGCTATAATCCTCTTTAAAGGATAACATCTCATCAAATTTGTAAGTAAATTAAAAATAATTCATCATAATCTCCAACCGCTTGTCCTAAATTGTTAATTTGATCATATTCAATCGAGCACATTTGATTCTATTTGTGCATGCACACAAATTGAAGTGCTTTGATAGTGACATGTACTTATCGACTTTTGAAATCAAATGAATTTTATTTTTGTAAACTTGACATATTAAAATTCATTGAAAATATTAATATAACAATATATAAATATTTTTAAAGAAATTCACATAAAACTTGACCATCCATTCAATCTGATGCCTTGGATAAGCTGCCATGCATCATTACCACCGTGTGGTCGTTACGATCTTAATTTGGCTATGTTCCTAATGTGCTCCTAACTCAATCAAATTTGTGTGCTTAGCCTTAAGAGTACACACCAATAAGATTAATATACGCACATAGCGGCTAGGCTAAAACTAATCCACCACTTATAAATAATTAGTCTCATAGTATATGTAGCTTAATTCACATATTGTGATTGATTAAGTGTTCATCGTATCTACAATAGAAGGAGATCTCACACCAAAGTGGACTAAGCTTGTAAATGTTAGCCACATCTCATCATGAACGCCAGTCCAACTACATCTTATCATAAAACAATCACATTTATACATGTAAACTGATACATCGGAGAATGTCAAATATAATTCAATGAAAAAATGAGTATAGGTATTAATAACGGTCCACTGAGTTACACAAAGTCCAACAATTTTTTCCTGCTTTTTTCATTTATATATAATGATAATTATTTTCACATTATTTTCACATAATCACATGTGCACATAGCATAGTCAAGGTGCTCATGTGAATGAAAGCTTGGTTCTTTTTTGGATTTAATGACGATAGAGCTCCAGATTTCCACCACAACAATAGCCATGAAATGGGTCGGGGCTACTAGACCTGCAGTATATTAATCTCATTTTATTTATTTCTTTCTTTTTTATCATCTTGAATATGCAATGAGTCCCATCATATTGAACGATTTTGACCACTAAAGCTTGACCCAAAATTCAATGAATGTCTTTAAACATTCCCACAAACATGTTTTTAAACTGTCTATACTTTTTATGTAATACTGTCCCACTTGATGATTGGATTGGGCTAATGAGAGACTGGACTTGACCTGCCCAAACATCCAGCCTAGATTTCAAGTGGGGCTTTTACATGTAAACTGCATCGAGAGACCTTGAAATAGCCTCATCCAAACAAATGTTATCAAAAGACAAAGATATGCAATACAACAAGATGGGCCTGGGCCTTCGGTTAGCCTACAACCCACCTATCTAGTAATTGGACCTTTGATTTTAGGCTCGCCTGAGCCTGCGGTCGTAACCAGGTGTGATTTCACACTTAGGTTGGGTTAACAAAAAAATTCTGTAAAAATAAAAAATAGGACCAAGCCTAACCCATTTATTAATTGGGCTGCAAATTAGGCCCACCAGCCGATGAACACGCTTCCCCAAGTCCCATGTTTGGGCCTGCCTTCATGAGGCCAGATTCTTCCTGTTGTCGGCCCCACTTTTGACTGGCCGTAGCCCAACTTGTGATCCTAACCATTTGATTGCAAGAGTGTTCACATTGACTGTGGACCATTGATGTATCTTTTTTACCTACTGTTTGCGGTCATTTAAAAAAATATATGGTATAAATTCGGAAAATTTGTAATATAATGGCAGGGGCATTTTAAATAATAAATGTATAAATTGGTTAGATGGTTTGGATCGTCCAATCTTTCATAACTCTAAAGGGACTAGTGATATTAATGTAAACCTCTCTTTCAAAATAAAGATTTGATAAGGCCAACCATACAATTAAATAAAAATCATTAGTTTTAAGAACAATTAATTTTGCTAACGGTGTGTTTGGTTGCAACAAATATCATGAAAAAATATTGACTTAAAAGAGTTTTATGGACTACTTTAATTTTCTGATATTTTAGCAGCCTTGCATATCTACAGCAGTGGGCCCTACCACTGATGTGGGCCCTAGTGGGCGTACTATGAATGGAAAGCTTTCCAAATTACAACGTCCCAATCATCCTAGCCATGGATTGGAGTAAATCTGATAAATGGAAATGGGCATGTGTAAAAGGTCAAATGCCCCTACTCGGTAGCTATATAATCCTACCACTGTAATTTTCAAGGAATGGAGAAAAGGCCCAACAAACCAACGGTGTAGATGTTGTACATGTGTACGAAGTTTCTAAGGATCAAGGATCAAGGATCTGTACATAAATGTGACAAGCGGTTTCCTTTTCCCAATAAAGGTTTGATAAATATTTTTGCTTCTTTAGTTGATGAATGGCTTTTGCTCTCTTTTTCTTTAAGAGAAGGTGTATTTTATCTCCCTCCTCTCTCTCTCTCTCTCTCTTTTATTTTTTGGTTAACCAAGGTCTATTTACCATATGTACGGCCTGCAGAATTTCCATCCGTTTGGGACTGTCAATTGATGATCCAAACTGTTCATGTAATGGGCCCCACTTTTCAGATTAGATTCCAACTCCCTCTATCAAGGCTTTATATGTGGTGATTAAGGAGAAATTGTGACAACGGTCCACATTCAATGCAAAGTTTCCAATTTCAGAGATTTTTTTTGGGTACATCCCATTCAAACTCTCCCATCAGATGCACGGTTTGGATCATTGAGGCATTGTCCAAAATGCACGTAAAGGAAAGATAAACATACTGGCATGGAAGGCATGTTTTAACATTTTGGCACCCAGAGAACATTGAAGAATCCCACCAAAAGCTCTCTTTCTATTTAAGACGTGGAAAACGACCCAACAGCTTTCTTTTGTGAGAGCTTCTTACATGAGGATTTATATTTCATATGTGACATGTTTGGGTGATTGCATTCACAGCCCATAGGGAAGTTATGGATGTGTGAAAATTTCCTTGATTTTACTTAAATGCTAGGTTTGAAATAGTGCAACCCCACCATGTGGCACTTTGGCATGTGTCACTATTGCATGGTGCCACATGTCATGTCGCAACACGTCATGTGCATTGCCAATATTTCACCACACGTGGTGATTTGTTTTGGGAAAGAAATGGTGAAAATGATCGTGAACGCTTAATCCTTGTTTTGGTGGGCCTCACAGACTTGTCGGATTAGTTTATGTGTGCCTTTTATCGGTTAATCATGATCTTGGAATGTTTTTTTTTTTCTTTCTTTCTTTTTTTCTTTTAAGTAACAAAGATCATAAATAAATAGAGGGATGGCTTCTTAACACTTCAATTACACTTACACATGCACGTAGACTCTTTGGGAAGGAGACTTCTCCAAAATTCTACCATTTTGGAATATCGCAGCGACTAATGTTAAGAGTCATTTCATTTGAATGAGGACGGTTGTTGAATTTCTTCTCTTATCTATCCGTATACCAATCATCAGATGGTTTAAATTGGAAGATTTTTTTAATCATTGTAGGAAATAAGAGATTTATGGGTTACCGTGATTACACCTGTTAGAATTGAAACCCGTGTATATTAGGGAAAGACGCGGGCCGACATATTATATGATTTCTCTTGCAAGACCTTCATTGTTCGAGTATGTGCCTAATATGAGCCCTAATCCGCCAGTCATGTAAATGGGATAGGGTTGATCCTGGCCATAGATTATAATTACTATGTGTCCCATGTTGCTAGCTTAATATGCTTTAAAATAATATGTCACCTTGAACTTGTATGTATATTGATTACTTGAGGAGTGAGACTTCTAGCAGCCCTTGGGAACTTAAGATTGGATACAAGGATTATTGGCCGAAGATGCTTGTGATCCATGGGTCTCAATGCCTACTTAAGCTATGCCATTTATTTATAAGATATATGACCATCTTGTGTAAAGGAACTAACTTAGATAAAGATCAACAATCTCCAACATAGGGCGCAACTTGGTGTCTGTGAGCCTTTGCCTTTATTCTAAATAGAAGTGTGAGTATGCGAAGGACATAAGATCCAAGTTTGGAGTTTTGAACATTCACACCAATGGATCGAGATCAAGTCAATAATATAGGAGCCTATTAGCGTGGAATTATATAATCAAATTAATGATAAAAACTAAATGATATATGAAAGATGGTTGATTTTAAAACCTGAGGATGCATAAAGGTCATGATCTTGACCAATCAACTTTAGCTCTTCCTACGAGACGACCATGTGATCTTTAAAATTGGATATAATTGAGTATTTTAATTAAGGACCAATAATTTTTACACAAGCCAACAAGAAATTCATTCGGTTTTACATAGAAACTGTATATAGCTAAATCTTATTAGATCGAAGACTCATTGAATAGTATTTCTGTTAGACCCAACACTATAAATGTTTCAATCAACTTTTCAAACCATGCCTCTCAGTTGTTGAAGTTTTGTTTTAATCGTTAAAATAACTTTGATTACATTTAATGATAATCTAATGGTTCAAATCTAATTATTAACTATTTGATTAGCATGAGATATAGATTACTGGTGGATGGTCATGTCAGTGAAGGACTAGATCATGAGTATATGAATGGAAAAGGCGGATTCAAAGACTTTCTTTGTAATAAGGTTACAATAAACCATTCTTCATTTGAATTCTTTGAGAAATCCAACATCATCATATACAGTGGTTCCAAGAGGACATTATGAATTTTGATCCGTGGAGAAAAATACTCCAAGGAGGCAATGGGCGGGTCATGCTCAGCCAAGGATGCCCAGTCAACAACTAGACTTGAAAGTCAGGTGAGAGACCATTTATTAAATGGACCTCTCAAATTGAGGCAGAGGCCCAACCACACTGGTTAGAGAAAGCCAGGCCAAGACTCAATAAGGAATGTCACCAAAAGCCCAAATGGCAAAAGAAGCCTATCCCCAACCCTAGTCATTCCTTTCTGGTCTTGGAGATTGGCACAAATAGTTGTGCTTTCATTGTTGCTTGTGACAAAGCATGAATATCCAATTATCACAAGTGAATGATCAAATAAAGATTATCATATGATAGTCATAGACAGTGTTGATCTAATTATGGAAAGCTATGCCGCAGGGAACGGATATCGGATAGCACAAGAATAATAAGAACCAAGGTATTAAATAATGGTAACAGTGGCCATAATGTCTAACCTTATGGCCGTTATGATACGGCCGTGGCCTATAAAGGTCAATCTTTTTTAATGAGGAAATTTTATTGGCCCATTACAGGACCGTAGCAGCCGTTCTGGCCGTTACAGGGCTAGTCTTTTAGAACAAGCATTACAACCCTGTATTGCGTAACGGCTGCCACTGTTACTGTTGCAGTCATAGTGTAACCACTTTTTAATACCATGGTAAGGTTAGGGTAGTTGATCACCAGGTTTAGGCCCATTAGTTTTCCAGCCCAAACCCATCCCGAGGCTGTAAATATTGTGCACATGCCCACCTCACAGAAGTAAAACAGGCCTGGAATCCACCTTGAAGTGGGCCTCAATTGGATCAGGCGTTCATGGAGAATGCCATTAAATCAGAACAAAAGACATTGCCTGAATCTTTGTGGGGCCTGTTAATCAGACCCATGGCCAGCCCATATACCAATGCCGGATGCATCACCGGCTATGAAAGGAGGATCCTCCAGACTCCAAGATCTTATATTGCTAAAATATCAAGATGGGCTTCGTGCAGGAGGCCTTTGGATATTGAATCCAGACTTTCTAGATATCCCAATTCTTGAAATCACAATTTTGTTCTTTCAGTAAACAGAAACACCGTTCCTTGAATCAAGATTTCTATTAGGCTAAGGGTAGGCCAGGCAATGGGCCGGACAGGGGCCGGCTCATCCCCCGATTTTGAACTAGTCAGGCTGGACCTATTCAAAATACTGATTTCGCCGGACTCATTAGCAGGGCTAGCTAAGGATGTGTTTGGTGGCACCAAATTTCATTAAACATCATGAAATGTTGCACCAAATTAGACAAAAGATTAATCATGAAATTTTACGGTATTTGGTGCAACCAAACGCCCCAAACTTTCCAGGAATTGTTTGGTCTGTATGCATTTATTTGCACATCATGATAAATAAGCTTGATAGAATTTATGATGTTAGCCCCCATGCATGTGGGGGAGCAGTCTCATTTACACACATGCCACTGTGTCAATGGATCCATTACGTGGCCCACTAGTTTTTTTTAAAAAAAAATTTTAAATTCACCAAAAGCCTGTGGTAAGACTCGATCCTAGCT
Organism: Magnolia kwangsiensis; assembly: GCA_037074715.1. Classification (NCBI taxonomy): domain Eukaryota; kingdom Viridiplantae; phylum Streptophyta; class Magnoliopsida; order Magnoliales; family Magnoliaceae; genus Magnolia; species Magnolia kwangsiensis. Next base: position 109,991,622 of record CM073581.1, read on the forward strand.
GTCACGCCCTTAAATTATATTTAAGATTATATTTTCTTTGGAATTAATATTGGTTTAATGTTGAGGATTGATAATATAGAAATTTATTTCTCATTTGTAATTAATGTATGATTGGAATTAAAATGTGTAGTGGGTAATGGAATGTAAATGAATGTGGAATGTAATGATATATTCTTATAATGAAAAGGAACCATTTAGTTCATGACTCTAGGATTCGGGCCTCAAACTGTATTATTCAGGCACCCGAGCTCCGGAGAATGACACCAGACCTAGAGCATGACAAGAGAACGATAAACCGCAGCTGGGATGCTGAGCTGAGTGTAGCTACAGTATCATTGATAGTGAAATGGTCAAGGCATGTTGATTATACAAGAAAATGTCCTATGAACGATCTAAACCATCCATCATGTGGTTCCCACCTTTGATTTCCAATCTCTCAAAAATCGTTTTAATGGGATGATCCTAACCATCCAATCAAAAGCTAAGACACAGGCGATCAATATAGACTATGCTATAAACAGTCAATCAAGAGTGTAGATGATGTGAGCCACACGTTTGATTGCCTATCCCCCTCATATAAATAAATAAATAAAATCACTTTGGTAAGATAGTCTTAACCATCCAACTAATGACTAGATAGACGGATTATCCATATTGATTACGAGGGACATGCTGCAATCACTAATCTAGATCATCCATCACGTGGTTGTGACCCTTGATTGTCCATCCCTCTCAAAATATTACTTTGATTGGATGATTCTAGTTGCCCATGATTCTGGTTGTCCAATGGATGGCTAGGGACATGGATGATCTATTGAATTATTGATAATACTACAAACGGTCTAATCACTGATCTAAATCATCGACACCTGGTCCCGCCTTTGATTTCTCATTCCCTCTCAAAATATCACTTTGATCAAATGATCTTAACCATCCAATCAAATGGCTAAGGGAATGAATTATCTAATTTATTATACTAGAAACGGTTCAATCACTGATCCACATCCTCCATCATGTCCTGCCTTCGGTAGGACAAGTACCTACAGACCTTTCATGATTGGGCCCACCGGATGAGTTGCATGCATGTCGTCCATTTGTCTCACGGTTTAGAGGCAAGCTATTGGGGGAGGGGGAGAGCCTGCTCGACAAAGGAGAAGAGGGATGCAAGTTCCTAGAACTGAAAGAACATCTTTTCAAGACGAACTTCAGCTCCAGCTATTCTGGGGGCTGTTTGTTGGGAGGAATTCAAAGTTCCAGTAACTTCAATGAGCCAAGTGCAGGATCTTTGGGGCTAAGATCTTAGTCGTAGATGAGGGATAACTTACCCAAACGGACCCCAGGCAAGTAACATGAAGAAATCAGCAATTAGATTTATAAAGGCATAAGAGTTACACTTTCCTATTTATTGATGATGACTGCTGCATTTCTTTGAACTATGACCATGAGATGTTATACACAATAATCTTTTGATGGTTACAGTGGAATGTGTACAAGGTTATGGAATTCTAACCGATTCAACAGCTACAAGCTCATCTCCTGCGGCAAGCTTATCTCCAAAAAGTATAGGCTGCAAACACAATCACCAACATTCAGTATTTAAAATTATTAAAAAATAAAAATAAAAAATAAAAAAGAACAAAACACAAACAATGAGCCAGCTAAGTAGGCTTCCTTTATTTTAAAAACACATTTGAAAGCTTGGTGAAATTACCCCAATCAACTGAGGGTGTGCGCCCTAAACTAACCTGGGTGTTGGTTCTTAGTTATAAACAGGAAACCTTAATTCCTTTTTTTTAACAGGATCCAGGTGAAAGGAATGGTTCTTTTGGCACGATTGATGGTATGATTGTTGAAATTTGGTAGATAGAGACATTCAGAATAGCCAGCTTCCTTCCATTATTGGAACCAGTATTTTTTAACAGCGCCTCATTACAAACATGCAAATAGAGCTACCATCATCATTGGAACCCAGAACCAGGGGTACTTTAGACATGTTTTGGAAACATGGGTATCTTGAATATTCAAGTGAAAAATGGAAACTTGAAGATGGTTGTCCATTCTATGAATTACCTTGCCGACATGAAAGCCATGCCAATGAAGACGGCTTTGACAGCTTGTTTCTGCCCAGCATAATCAAATGCTAAGGGTAGCATTTCATGCAAGGTGAGAAAAGCCATTACTCCCCCAACTGTGTAGAAAAACAGTCTATGAAAAGTAAGCATATTGAAGCAACGAAAATAAGTCTTGGTTTGTGTCAAAAGCAATATGACATGGATGGTAGAGAGAACCTGATCCAAGTAGGCCCTCAAGGATTTCAGGGCTTAGACTGCTTGGGAACAGGTAAGCTGCATGGGACCCATATTTCAGTATGTAACAGTCATGTAGAAGTAAAACCACCAAAATATAGTCAACAGTGTTTTTATGCATTTGAGTAGATATTGAAGTATTATACTACACTCGGGCTGACTTTTTGTACATTGCATCCTGGTTTTCAATTTGTACATGTGGAACCTATGCCTCCACGATCCAAACCATTGATAAAGTGGACCTCACTGCATATGGTCCACTCATAAAAAAGAATCTCTCGGATTCAAAGATCCCAAATATGGAGTAATCAGCCTTTCCTAGGTTGAATGTAATATCATTGCTATATTTTCTTTCTAACCATCTGTAGGGACACCTAGTGAAGGGTTAGATATTTTCCATCTGTACAAAGATTCAGCCTGACCATTATATAACGCCTCAAATATAAATACACATCCACCCTTCTGTAGATGCACCTGACAATTTTTTATGCATTTAGAGAGTAGATATTGAGGTATTGTACAAAGCTCAGACTGTCTCTTTGAACATTACATTTGGGTTTTCAATTTTGTACAATCGGGGCCCATGGCTCCGTGATCCAAGCCCTGTAATGGGCCTTGCTCTAGATGGACCACTCACAAAAAGAATTTCTCAGATTCAAAGATTCTAGCTATATAGAGTACTCGACCTTCTCACAGTTGAATGTGAACCGTTGCTGTATTTTCTTTCTTAATCATCTATCTGTTGGGACACCTATTGAAGGGTTAAGATTATTTTTCATCTGTACAAAGATTCAGCCCAAGCATTATATAATGCCTCGCATATATTTACACCGACCCTTTTTGTAGATACACATTTTTCTTATATTGTACTCCTGCAAACACTAGCAAAAGGGTGCATCCAGGTAAACAATAGCTGTATATAGTGGCTCCCTATCTTAATTGTGTGCTGAATTACAAGGTCCTCAGGAATCAGGATTTGATAGTATCCTGGTCTGCTGGTTTGTACAAATGAGATCCATGGCTTAGTGAAACAAACTATTTTATATGATGGGCACCACAGTGGATGAGGGGTGCTAGAAAATCTTCCAGATTGGAAGTTCCTATCATCAACAGCCGACAAATAGACGGCTTAGAGAAAGATGACAATGATCCAGCAAAAAGGCTAGGGATCAGATGGCTACAACCATCCATTCTGGAAGAGCTTAGAAGGATCCCCTATTCATAGTGCAACCTCTCATGTCAATGGTCTGGATCAACTAAACATGGGACCCCACTTGTGCGAAGTAGGGAGTCCAGATACCATTCATGTCCTGATCCATCAGCACCCTGTAAATCCTCGCATCGTATATGATAAGGTTAGCTAGAAGGACAAAATACCTGCAAACAAAATGCATGTAAATAGTAATTGACATACCTACAATAATCACACCAAGGGGCTCGGCAAGACCAGAAAGTGTTGCCAGTTTGAACGCCTGCCATTTGCTGTGTTACGCATATAAAGTAATGGTGTAAAATGATATATTAGATGGAGAGAGAGAGAGAGAGAGAGAGAGAGAGAGAGAGAGCTCTGTTGTGTTTCTTTTGTTTGATTTTGGACTCAATCAACGTGATATATTACAGAATAGCTAAAGGATATTCCATCCCTCAAAAATTTCCAACCACATCAAAATGGTCTTTCACTAAATTATGAGGGATGCGGATATTGACAGAGGACTTTTTTCTTTTTAAGGTAACTACCTCTTCTGATAAACTCAATTTTCATATTACGCCTGACATTATTACCTTTCTGTTGCAAAATAGACAGGAAGTGCTACAGCAACACCCTGCAGGAGGAAACATAGTAAAAATTATAATAAATACCATGAGAACTATCCATATTTGTGAAGTGATTTTTTGCTTTTCACAGAAAAAGAATGCCGAAGTGATGTTCAACCTACAAGAAGCTCTCATAATTTTTTTTTGAAACAAGGATACAACAGGACTACTAAAACACCCAAGGAAATGCATTTTCCTAGAAGCAGTTAGCTTCAAAAAAAAATTACGAGAAACATTTTTAGTTAGAATGAAGTGAGAAAAGAAATTTTTTTTTTTTTTTTTTTTAAAAAAATATCTGCCTTGCAATTGGCCCATTTCCCTTTTAATTGGGTGAATGACCTGGCAAATGAGCACAATTTTGACAGGTTTCCATGAAGCGGGCTAATAACAGTAGCATACTCAATGCTGAGTGCCTTCCATTTTCCAATACGGAACTATGGCATACCACATCCATGAAACTAGATAACCACATTAGAGAGGTAGGAAATGCACACAGCTGGTTTATTTTTTGTCAAATGTTTATTGAGATGAGCTAAGAGCAGGTACAGAACAAATCAGAAGACTCTAGAACTGTCATCTTTTCTAAGAACAGATTTTTCAGTATGCAGCATGTCACAAGAAAAAAGGTAAATCAGAATAATCTGATGGAAAGAAGAAATTAATGAAATGTTATGTGACTATTGAACAATCTGCTGTAAGAGCACATCATGGACTCGGACATCAATTGAGCATGTACCTCTGGAATGTTATGCAACGCAATGGCCAAGGCCAAGTTTAGACCAACCCGAAGTCCCTACAACAAAACGTCCAGCAAGCAAGATATACAAGCATCATTAACATGTCTTTATAATTGATAAAGGCTAAAAGGTTAAAATATATCAATGCTTTCAGTCACCATATCCCTAGCATGGCACTGGATCTCAAATCATGGTTTACATGAGCACACGTAACTACTTAAGTACATTCAAGAAATCACGAAATAAAACACAGCAAGCACAAGACTCTTACTGACAGGTCCTCCCAACCTAACTATCTAGCTCTAGGGAGTCAAAACAAATGTCATTGACAAGGTGGATACTTTCATATTAGAAAAAAATACACAAGCACAGGATATGGAGCTAAATAGACTTCCATACACAATTTTTGTTATAGAAAAAATAATAAATAATAATAATAACACAGTACTTTATACAATAGATGGGATGCCTACTTATATATAGAATACCAAATTACTTGGCTATACTCAAAGCGGGCACTTAACCCACACACATGAATAGAAAAGGGGAAAAAATCAGGTTCCATGCAGACCTGGTTAAAAGCTAGGCAGATGGATTATCACTACTTTGATCTGCCTGAACATAAATGAAGTCAAAGAGTAGTGATAACAACTTGAAAAGAAGAATGATTGGTGAACAGGATTCGTAAAACGCCAAATTATAAGGACAGGGCTATGATGATGCTCGTGGTGGCAATGATTAATAAAAGAATCAATTGAAGAACGAGTATCTTGATGTTAAGCATCTCCAAATAGTGACAATATCAAACATTAAGATTATAATATTGAAATGAATCAACAATAAAACAACCAAATAAGGTATGGACAATGACTAAGAGTAGAATTGTAAAAAAAAAAAAAAAAAAACAATGGCAGATGATGTAGATAGAGCATGATATTTTAGAACCCATATATCTGACACTTCATGAATTCATCCTAACATGCTGAGCCTAATATGCACTGTGGTTTGCTGAGCGTCACCGACAATTTTCTTGGAAATAAGTTGCTCAAAAACAAAATCTTATGGGATACTATACTGTTTTAAAGCAAAGAAATAAAAATAAAAATAAAAAATTCAAGCATATATGTAGAGAGAGATAAATATAACTTGGACATTAGTGCCCAAGAATAGGCACAATCACTCTACGACAATTAACACATTACATCCTGCAAAGTAAAATATGAATCTAGGAGCACCTTGATTGATCCAAGGAACACTGCCATTCCCTCTGGAAAATTGTGCAAACTTATGCCTGCAAATTTTGAGGATGGAGTCAGCAAATGGAGGAGACCAGCATAAGTGCAAGTATTGCATGCTAGAAGGCAAATAAATCATAGGTGAGTCACTTTCTTTGGATACGGTATCTTCCTGTTCAACAAGGATACTCTGGTTTCTAAGAAATTTTCGTGTCAACACTCGTATTGGACATTTTTCGGATACACATCAAGACAGTAATCAGGAAAACTAAAACTCAATTTAACTTGTACGCATACATTTCAGCAATATTTATGAACTATTAACATAGTTCTAGTATATTACTAGTTTCTTGGACACATGGTTCTAATATATTACTAGTTTCTTGGACACATTTTTTTTCTAATATTGTATGCGTTGAAACTAAAGTCTGTATGATTTTTTGTCGTTATTCATATTATGAAATATATTTTTCAATTTCATTATATATCATTGTAGGTGTGCCGGCATATCAGGTTTTCCAAGGTTCCAATGTCCAGCACCTGGTGTCTGTATCCAACACGGACACACATGTCCATGTCCAAGTTACATAGAAATTTCATTCACCCAAGAATTCATTCTGGATAGCGACGGACAGTTGGAACAGAAAGCATGCTGTTAATGTAGAGGCCACTGCTCAAGGTTAACATCTTTTAACCAAAAGAAGGAAAATGCACTACATCAATAGCATCAATCTCTATCTAGAAAGGGAGGAGAAAATGAATCTGGGTATGCTAAAAGATATTTGAAAATTAAGGAGAGATGTTTCAAGGAAAGTAGCTGGAAAATTGATTAGGAATAATGAGCAAGAGCAAAGTAATCACTAAGAAGAAATTATTTGACTCATACGAAATAGTGGGAGCAAATTAATCATCAAAAGGATACATAGCATTGCATACATGAAAGGTTTGGGAAAACAGATAACATTGTTGCCAGAAAATTCTTTTCCCTTTATTTCCTGGCTGCAACAATACTAAGGGTTTGTTTGGATGCTCAATTGAAGAGATATGCAAGTCGCAATTCCTTAATCCATAATGGAGAAGGTGTGGGCAGCACCATTTCAATCACCGCACCAGTTGCAATTCATGTCAGTCAAGTTGGACTTGAAAGCAATTGCAACAAGGGGCTAGTTATGAATAGAGTGGGGCTATCCCCATTACACTCATTTACTCTTAGGGCCTGTTTGGATCATGGGAAAGGAAAGGAAAAGTGTAATGATTATCCAATGATGGATACCCATGGACTCCATGAGCGCCATGGACATATGGATTCCCATAGCTTCCTTTTTGGGGTTCTTGTTTGGATAGCATGTGGAAATCTTATATTCATCTCACAATGGTCACCTCGAATATTTTGCATGAGAATTTGACTATGGAAAAGGCTAATGATTGCTATTTCCAATCTCATTGTTTCATTTGCTATCCAAACAATGAAAAACCCTAGAGTTTTCTTTTCTTTCCTTTTCCGACAATCCAAACAGGCCCTAATGGAATTGAACTATTGTGATTCAATTCGATTTAACATCCAGAGGCAGCCTCATTTGAACTGTCCCAAATGGACTAGTTTTTATTCTGAGAGTTCCTCAGACTGGCTATGATGGATTGAAGTTGAACACATAAAATAAAATAAAAACCTGTTAAATACAAAGAAACATAGACCAATAGACAAATTATTCATCGTTAAATCCAGATTGCTCTTATAAATTATCCATTGGATTAAAGAAATAAATGGAAAAAAAAACATTTGAAGACATGCTTACCAATTGCTGTAATAATTCCACTAAACAGAACTTGGCGACGGTGCTTTTTCATCAAATCTTTACCTGATCCATCATCGTGTTTCTATCGTTCACAAGGGTGTAGAAGGTGAATAAAACTTCAGAGATTTTGACCAAAATGGAAGTATCTAATGTGCACAGTTATGCAGGTAAGCACTCTATAGAAGAAAACATCAGCTAAACCTGCTTCGTTTTTGCATCTGTGGTGGGAACAAGAGTTGGTTCTGGGATGAAATTAGTAATAAGGGCAAACATAATGACACCTGCAAAGAACTGCATAATGACAAAGTTCAAACAAAGAAAACTCTCCCACTAAAGACTGAGAAACAAAATAATAATAATAATTGTGCCTTCTCGGGACTAATACATTAAAAATAGAAAAAATATTCCCAGGCATTGATTTTCGATAAGTGTATCCTGCAGTTTGGTGACCAGACCTTAGATCTGATGGGCACCAGAATGGATGTCCCGTGCCCCAATAATGTCCCGGTGGGGTGGCATCATTACCCTTCAGTCAGGGGTCAGCAATGGTCAAGAGAGAAAATATAGCAACAGTCCACATTGAATAGCAAACACTAAGAAGGCCAAAGACTGGATGTTCTACTCTATCTCTCTCAATCTGGAAGGGGTCAGCAATGGTCAAAAGAGAAAATATAGCAACAGTCCACATTGAATAGCAAAAACTAAGAAGGCCAAAGACTGGATGTTCTACTCTATCTCTCTCAATCTGGGAGCTTTTCCGTGCATGTTCCGCCCACAGTGGGATCCATCAGTTCAATAGTGCAGATCACCAAACCACAGCCCCAAAGTATAATATTCATATTCTTTGATCAAGGATCAGAAATATCCTCTTGAAATTATCACTCCTTGGAAAGGATAGCTCACCCAAAGGTTGCCTTTTAAGAAGCCAATGGAATTCAGACAATTATGTGCCAGGTCTAAGAAAGATATGCTCAGCATAAGACCAGCTGCGAAACCCTGAAAAAGAACCTTAATCAGTTGTGAGAATTATAGCCAATAAAAAAACAGAAGAAAAGAGAGATGCACAGATTATCACCTGTAAAAGCCCAAGCATCTTCAAATTGGGAGTAGGGTTCAAAATAACAAAAAGTGCACCTGTTTCATATGCCATAATTTTTAGTTGGAACCCAGAATTAAACCAATCAGTGAATAGTTTGATGCAATCTTTTATGTTCATGAGGTAACCATCCTGCCATGAATTATTCTGAGAAAAACACTACCGTCAGCCCCACTTTTAACAAGGTTATGGCTTGAGTTGCCATGATCATACAATTGTATGCATGGTCTTTAGAAAAGGAAGAAAGTATCTCGGTATTCTGATGGGGTCCAGTGGCCACTTATATCAGCAGCTAATGAGCGCCATAGATCTCTCAGAGATCTCTCAGAGGACTACTAACTAGGTCTCTTCTAGAAGAGTTATAACAGCTGATGTAATGGCAGTTACAACAGTAATGGCACCAAATGCACATTATCTAACAGTATGACAGGGTATAAATAACAACTTTTATTTTCTAAAAAATTATATTAGCCGTCAAAACATTATCTTCACCGATCTAACGCTTTCCCATATTTGTAATGTTTTAAAACCGTGATTATAAGTGGCAAAAATTATTCATTTGCTTTCAAAATTCACATGAGCTTTCAATTTTCCCCATCTCATTGAGAGCCAAAGGAGTATGTCTATCTGGGTAATGGATCCACTACCTCTAGAGGCATGACATTATTGGTCATCCACCATACACGTGGCACATGTGCATGATGACCCAAACCAGCATTTTGTGGACTCCATCACTGATTGGCCAATGACCAAAAATTGCTTTGGTTGGACAATCTTAACTGTTGAATTGATTAGCTATTTTGTATGCCACCAGTTGAAGGGCTAGGATTGTTCCAAACATGGTGAATTTTGGCTCAGGGCCAATTCACTATCAGAAATACCAAATCAACAGTATTAATCTCATCCAGGTATGCCCCGAGTGCATATATGACATGGAGGCACAAATATGCCGTGCCTCCAGGGCCACCGGATCAGTTCCCATTCATTCCATGCTTTGCAATAAGGTTTAAAAAGTTCAACAGTGACCCCTAGAGGGTTGATAAAACATGAACAAAATGATAATTACAATAACAAGAGTTCTTTTGGTCTCAAGATCACCAGCGATCTTCTGCCTCGTGGGGCCCACATGCCGACTGATTGGAACTAAACCAATATCTTTGTGCTATCTTGAATGAGCTCAAAGGATGATCCTGACCGTCAGTTTGTGTACTTGAATGGAAATCACTGAAAACTCTCTATCCAAACGCTCCACATTCAACTATCCATCCCAGGTGTCAGAAAACCATGCATTGAGCATAAGTTCCTCACTGTGCCCTGACTCTAGTAACTAACTCCCAGAACATGGCCCGATTTCGATCATCAAACCATCGATACATGTGGGCCCCACCGAGGCAATATAAGCCTTTAATACATAGTTAAGACGGAGGTGAAAACGAACTCAAAAGTGAACAATAGCAACAAAATTCAAAGCAATGCCAGTTTAATTCAATCATAAATTCCAACTAAGACAACAAATCAATCAAAAAACGAGAAGTGAATTAAAAAATAATAATAATAAATAAATAAATATATAAGAAAATTCCCAGAATAAAGAAGGATGCTTGACATTGCCCTCTCTTCGAAAATTCAAGAAAATCTCCAACCCATACCTATCGAAGTGCTCAATCCACCGACGAGCGACAGCGCGAGAGCGACCATGACCTGAGAATCCATAGAAACTTCTGCTTAGAGAGAGAGAGAGAGAGAGAGAGAGAGCAGATGGGGTTTGGGGCTTCCTTCCTTCTCTGATTTTATGGAGGGAACGAGAGAAAGCAGAGAATAATAAAAGACGCTGACTTCACGGAAATGAAATTGGGTGCTAATATTATTAGTTATTAGAGCCTTAATTGAATAGTCGGGATATTTAAATATAGGGTTGTCAATGGGCCGGGCTCAGGCCTGTAATCAGATTTTGAATGACGCCTGCCCCGACAGCCCGGACCGAAACAGTTCCAGTTCCGGGCCGAGACAACCCAGGTCCAGCCCATTGACGGCCCTATTTAAATTTGAGAGATTTTCCAGTGCTCCCAGAGCACTGTAAGTTATGGTGCTCCTACTTTCACTGGGTCATTTTAACAATCTAATACATTGATCTAGACTGTTCATTACGATCATAACACATTATATGAGCTACCATGCAAACATCACATGATGTAAATAATACGAACCGTTTGATTAATGGCCTTTCATATCGATAGTTAAAACTACTTACAAAAAATTAGGTCTAGTATACAATTGGATCCATATAATTGTTAGTTCCTCTCATGGATTGCTTATGATTATAAAGTATTACTTTTGTTAGGAAATTGTAACCAATCCATTCATCGATTCTAAAACGGATGGTTGTGGAAAATAAAGCCAAATCAAAGATGGACTGGATCATCAGATTCTATAAAATTTATGTATGATAATTTTGAAATGCTTTCTAGACTAATGGACAGTTTGGATCAACTGAATGGACTTTCCAAGTGAACTGATGCAACTAAGAGCACTATAACTCATAGTGCTAGCACAGGAGCATTTCTCTTTGAAATGAAGATTGAAGAGGGTACTTTTTTAGTATAAACTCAACGGCCTACCTTCGTTTTTCATTTGACTCGAAAATATCTTAATTATCAAACTAAATTACTATTTGTACGGACGAATTGAGAAGGATAAAAATATCACTACCTCTCCAATTACTTTACCCTAACAAAAAGGGATATACTTTTGTCCAAAAACAAAAATTTGTATCTTAAAAATTTGAAATATTTTTCGAGTGGAGAAAAAAACAAAGGAATGATACGGACTCGTCTGATGTACTAATTTTTTCAAGAGAAAAACCATGATTATTCACCAGCAGAGCCTGATGGACTATGCGCAGACAGGAATTATTTTAATATGGAAGATGTGGCATAAAAACAATTCAAAATGAATTTTTCAAATTATGGGTCCCATTCTAGATGAATCATGAAGAAAAAATTAAGATCACTTGATAATGTGATCATGGGATTGGTCCACATTGATTGGACGGTTTAAAATGAGAAGCATCCAATGGGCTTATTTCAACAAATAAACCACGTAGGGATCACTCAAGAAATCTGATTATTGAATTGTGCCATAAAAACAGGAGGTTCCATAAACTATCCAGTTTATTTTGAGTTAATGCGTGCCAGACATACAATTAATGGATGCCTGCGTATCAAGCTTCATACCTTAACGGAGTATCAAATAACACCCCCTAAATTAATATGGTATGGCCCATCTGAATTTTGGAAATTTGATTTTTAAGGAAGGATATCATATAATACCACGGTGGGCCCTATACAAAACTAATGGTGAGTGTCCGTCCCAACTTTTCCCTAGGGTGTGGCCTACCTGACTTCTGGATGGTCTTGTTTTTTGGGTTTTCATGTGAACACGCAGCAGTCTGCCCGATGGACAGTGTGGATCACATGTAGTACCAGCCACGTGGCTCTTAGAATCTGGGAGCCCAATTGAAAAGTCGGTGTTATTTAAAATGGGTGTTTAGCTGTGCATTTAGAATCTGTAGTGGAGCAGGTGCGGAAAGGGGCGGTTTGATGACGATTTCTAAGTTCGTAGTGCTATTTTCGTGTACTTGTCATGTTCGTCATTGCACGGTATGTGGTCCACTCAGGAATTATAAGAATCCTGGCCCGCTATTTGGCTGAGGAATCCAGGCCGTTGGTCTGTTGAGTCCCACGGTAGATGGATCATGTACCAGCATACCTATTCAGCTGAAGGTGGACCTTAATTCTATCTCTATTATTAACCTTCTATCTGTATATAAGGTTTAGACCATCCACGGTGGCAAGAAACAAACCAACGGTCTGGATTACCGTACCATGGGTCCCATTCATCACAATTCAGAACCCATGTATGTAGTGCAATGCCGCGGCCTAGATGTTATGTGAATATGTGATTCCGGAGTGGATTAGGTGCGACCCTTAGTGTGGGGCCACCATGACCTATGAATTCCATATCCACACCGTACATCCGTTTTTCTAGATAATTTTAGGGTATGATCCCAAAAATGAAGCAGAACCAAATTTCGGGTGGACCATACTATGGGAAACAGTGACCATTGACCATTAATGAGGTACGAAAGTTTTGGATCAAGCTGAATTTTTTTTTTATCCCTTCATCCAGGCAACAGGTTGGATGGCAAATATACATTACGTCGGACCCTAGTGAGTTTTTAATGGAAGGGCGTTCAATCACCACCGTTTCCTATAGTATGGTCCAACTGAGATTTGGCTAATGACCTAAAATGATCTGAAAAATGGATTGACAGCGTGGATACAGAATACATGCGTCGTGGTGGGCCCCACGGTAAGGGCCGCACCTAATACGCTCCCATTCCTTCAACCCACTTGGGCTTTTTGTTTAGATTCTTGTTCCCAACGACAAAGCATGGGATAAACTAACGTGCATGATGCATCATACAGCACTAATAACGGCTAGATCACGACGTGCTCTCACCTAACTTAAGCATTGTCCGGATAAATCGTGGCTTCTTCTGTGTACTGCTTGTGTCCCAAAATTAAAATTGATCGGATGATCCTAACCATCTAACAGTGTTTAGCAAAAGGATGGATGAAATGTAAATGTTCTATAAATCTGGTGAAAATCAGACGATTAACATCCTCAAATCAGTTGGTTTTACATCTATGATCTGTTCACAGTAGGACTCATGATTTGGATGGGTCAGATTGCCATCCATGATATCACGCATGGGAGATGAGGTGCCACGGTACCATGGCGAATTTCTTCTCTATTGCAAAGCGTCCAACGAACGGACACCAACCACTCCACGTACTATTTAGTAGTTTATATATGTGTGTGGGTGGCGCGCGCGGGGGAAATGGTTCTGTGAGGTCGACCTCGTGGAAAGTTCCATGAGGTCTAGCTGTGTGGGCCCCACCGTGATTTGTGTCGAACATCAAGACTCTGCATTTGATGGGTCTCCTTTAGGTCACTGGATATCCCAAAATTCAGCCCTACTCGGGTGGGCATTACAATCTAAAACCATGTGAATATGCAAGTGGGTCACTGTGTGAAAATGCCCTGTCCCAAGATCCAGGTTGGCCCACTCATCAGGTGGACCAAATGTTACGTTAATACGATAAATAAAGATTTTCTTGTTCTTACCGACCATTTCCTTTGTATGAGCCTGACCCACCACCTAATAAGTGAATTGGCCTGATTTATTATTCGAGGCATGTTCACACTCAGAACCATCCAATAAATGGTCCGGATCTTATACATGCGTACCATGTCATGCCACGGTTTACCTTTCCAAACTTGCTTCATTAGAAACCCCGTCAGATGCAGGAAAAGATGCTGCGCGAGTCCTCCTTCCAGGAGACTTTCTCTTCTCACGGTGCTTAAATCCCAGTCGATAGGAGAATCTAATAGACAACATGGAAGCTCGTATTTAAGCATGGTACAGCATGGTGTGCAAGAGACCGGGACTCTCTCTCTCTCTCTCTCTCTCTCTCTCTCTCTCTCTCTCTCTCTCTCTCTCTCTCTCTCTCTCTCTCTCTCTCTCTCTCTCTCTCTCTCTATATATATATATATATATATATATAAGCACTTGGTGGGGTTCACCTGAATTTTGGATACGGCTAAAACTTGGTCTGACCTCTCATCTAGGTGGGACACATACAATCAATGGGCTGAAACTTGTTAACCATATCTCATTGGGCACAATAAATGAATATGAATGTTTTAATGGGAAGGTAACCCTTTTCAACTATTGTAGGTGGTGTGGCCCACCTAAGTCATGGATTGCCCTGATTTTTAAGCCCTTGGCCTACCATGGAATGGTGCATATAACTGATTGTATAGATGTTCCACACACATCATGGTGAGGCCCACACAGCTTGACATGGAAACTTCCCATGAGGTCGACCTCATAGTGCCATTTCGCTATACATATCTATATGGGAAAAGGTTCCATGCAGTGTAGCCATGTTTACGGGACAAGGTTCTATGCGGTCGAGCCCATGGGAACTTCCTATGAGGTTAAGCTATGTGGGCCCCACCATGATGTATGTCGAACATCAACACCATGCATTTGATGGGTCCTCTTTAAATTATAGGATATCCCAAAAATCAGCCGTATACAAAACTCGGGTGGACCATACCATCTAAAATCATATGAAGACATTCTTAAAATATATAAAAGCACTTGGTGGGGCCCAACTGAAATGTCTAGAACTTGGTTTGACCCCTCATCCAAGTGGGACACACATAATGGATGGACTGGATTTATAAACCACATCTCAATTGCCCCAACAAATGATTACAAATGTTTTAATGGAGGGAAACCCCTCTGAGCTTTTATATGTGGGGTGGTGCACACAAGTCACGGATTGAGTTTATTTTTAAGCCCTAGGCCCACCATGGAATGGTGCATTTGACTGATGAGGTAGATGTTCGACACACATTACAGTGAAGCCCACACAACTTAACCTCATGGGAAGTTCCCATGGCCTCGACCACATAAAACCTTTTCCATATATATATATATATATATATATATATATATGTTTGAAAAAAAAAAAAAAAGTAGTAAAAAATATAATAGTCTAATAAACTTATTGGTGTAATCGGTCATCCTTTGTTGCATCAAATATCTTTATAATTTAAAGAAAATGTGTTATTGACCATTCAATCAAATGCTAAAATTGTTAATATTGATGCCTTTAGGGTATGTTTTATTTAATATAATTGTATGTAAATAGTGATAAAATCATAATTATCACAAGTATTTACTACTAGTAAAAAGTTGAAAATTCAGTTCAAAAATCAAGTGAGCTCCACCATTGATATATGTATCATATCCAAGCTGCCTATTCATTGTTCTCAAATTAATTTAGGGTATAAGAAAAAAGATGAAGCAAGTCCGTAGCTCATGAAGACCACATGATATAGTGGGGATTTAAGCGTTGAAAACTTCTCGAGGCTACGTAAGTTGTGGGGTTGCTTTGATATTTTGCTCATGCATTAAAATGATTTAATAAAATGAATAAACGCTATGGATTAAAAAATAAATTTTAAAAAAAATCATACTTCAGAATGGGACCTATCAACATTTTACAAAATTAAAATAGTAAAGCAAGTTGTCTTTACTTTTATATCATCATTTATATATATTTACAGTTAACCAAATAAATTCTAAAGAAATTTGCAATCATTTCACTTTTTTTATTTATTACTATATTGGTCTGTAATAAATAAATAAATAACCTAAGGGTGCTTTGGTATTCTGACACATCAAAAAGCTTGAATATCATAGGGATATATTTGCTAATTTAAAATGGGGTTTTTATCCAAAAATTCCTCAGGCATATGTAACATTCCCATGACGTGATTTGACTCTCAATATTTACATAAAGGTTCCAAAGAACCCTTCATTGATCATCAAGTAAAAACCACACCAATCTAACAATTCTAACTATCAACAGTCAGAAAAAAAAAAAAAAAAAAAACTATCAAATCAATGGCCTATGACATTGGCAGCTAAGATCGTTTATTAAAAATGGCCTAATCTACAATTTTAACCATCTATTTTTTGGGATCCATCAGGCTTGCTTACGGTTCAAAAGAATCACCTTCATTAAAAAAACCATAACCAGCCCATCCATGTCTTGGAAATGGAAGGCTATAAACATCACCCAACCTTACCAGCGACTTATATCATGCAATCTTTTTTTTTTTCATTTTTTTTCGTGACTAGCCCATAAAACATATGATCAACCTAGTAGACGGTCCAGATTGATATATTAGACTATTCAAGTGTTCCAATGCAATTAGGAACACTAAAACTTATAATGCTCTGAGCACTGGGTCATTTCTCTTAGTCTAATATGAGAGATGCTGACATCTAACCAGTTGGAGGTCCAACAAGCAGATAACTTCCAATACGCCAATGAATGTGAAATCCAACCCGTCCAATATGTTGCCCCCAAAATAAGAATCACTTTATGAAAGAATCATCTCCATTCACCTAGTAATCAAACCACACTTATATTTTCTATTCATCAGCAGCTAAACATTATTTTTTGGATCACTTAATTAGTAAGGATGATGATTTTTTAACAGTATTATTCTCATGGTGGGGTCAACATATTGGACGGGTTGGATTTTGTATGAACATGAAAGGTTGGAAGTTATTTGATGGATAGACGGTTACTAACCGTCCAAACGGCTAGATTTGAGCATTTCTCGTCAAGTATTATCCTCCAGATTTCAAAAGGAGGCCCATCTGTCCCTCAAAGAAAAGAATCCCATGGCTTTGAGTGGTAGCCTTTCACTAAAACTCCTTTTAAAGCCATCATATGTTAAGAAAATCAAAGCATCCAACATCAAAGAAAGCCCAAATCTGAGGAAGTGCCTGAGGTGCAACACTCTCTACCAAGATAAGGATAACTCTCCTACTTCTTGCTTTTTCCACGGCCATACGACAGGTATGCCTTTCTATCATGTTCAACTTTGATACTCTGCCTCTCTCTGTGGATGATACGCATGCACTGACTATTTGTACACGTGGCGTACATGTAATTCGAATTATGTGTCCCGGTTTACATGTATTGTACAACATAAATTACACTGTTCGATTATATGACTATCTTATTGGTGGAAATTTGCTGGATGGTTGAAATAAAAAGATATTCAACGGTCCTACTTCAGCGATTTAGTGTCCACGAATCACAGATTGCTCTACAGTCTGATTTTGTGATTACAATTGAGGCATGGTTGGTTCCACAATTTGGGCGGTTTAATTTGAGTTTACGAATGCCACGTCTGCAATTTTTTACCATCTGGGTATATCAAGCATCATCCACTGCCAGAGTATTAAAGAGAGTTGGGCCCACATCCTTTTACTACACAAACATACTTGTGGGAGATCCGGGCCGTTCATCAGGCTAGTCTAGTCTTGCATATTGGTCATGCGTTGAATGACCGAATATCACAAACATGGCCACTTAGCATTTCTGGGACACTTTGATTAGTCTAAAATTGCAAATGGGCGCAGGCAACTAGTGATGGAAATGGGTTAGAGCAGCCCATGGGTCAACTGGCCAGAAACTAACTAAATAGGTAGTGAGTCAGGCTCGGGCTAGAAATCTGGCCCATTTAAGTAAATGGGTTGGGCATAGGTTTGGCCGTACCTGACCCAAACGGCCCATATATTTCATTAATGGAATGGACCAGATGATCCAATCAAAGGCCCAAAGCAAAGTATTGAAAAACATGCACGCATACGATGTATGTATGTGTCATTGTCATCATCATTATCTAAGCTTGTATCCCAATTAATTGGGTCAATTACATGAAACCTTTTCAACCATTTCACTATATCAAGGACCATGATCAGTGGAGCATAGGTCATCAACTCCTTTCTCGCTTTCACTTTGCCTTTTTAGAGCCCTTAACTTGTACTTAACTATAACAGACCCAGTTCTCGGTCTCTCATCATGTCTTATCACACATTCATCTCAATATCTTTGTTTTAGCTACACTCATCTTATGAATATGTTTTTTTTAACTACCCAATATTCTATATATAAAGCATGTTTGGTCTTATAGCCATGCTATAAAAAATTCTTTTCATTTAAGTGGTACATGACGATCACATAAAAACTCAAGAGGCACGTTTCTTTTTCTGCCACCTAAATTGAATTCTATAAGAAACATTTTTCTCAATCCCTCTACTATCACGTATATACACGTGTCCACTAGTTAGGTTGGGTTGGGTTGGGTTGAGCATCCATAAGAAATGATTCAATTTTTTTCGTCGGGTCTAGGTGGAGACCGAAGATCTTAAGTGACCCGTTCCGCGAAACAACTAAAAAGATAATATGCCAGGTTAGTCGAGGTTGACTTGATTGCAATTAAATGGGTCAGGTCAAGTTGGGGCTGGGCTTAATGAATTTTAAGTGAGCCTGGTTGGAACATAGGGTAATGAGTCAAGGGTTCGATTTGGGTGGGAATTCGTAAAAGGGTCGGGCTTGGGCTGACCCCTACCCAACCTGAGCCTGACCCGTAGCCGAGGCTCAGGCCCATATCTCAACAATCAGAAAAAAGGAGGGCCAGTGGTCCAAATTCAACCACTAGAGTTGCTCACTTGGTATGGGGCATGTTCACAATGACCACTACCTAATGAATGGCTCGGATCAATCACACGCATGCATCCAATGGTGGGAACCAGGCCCTGGATTATAGCTGTCATGCAGGCTCCCATGACTGACGTCCATACCTACATTACTTGATGTGGTTGAACTGTCTGCAGGAGAGAGAGGATTGTTTGCATTGGCACCCCCACACCAGGGGATAGACGGCGAGTGGAGTGACAGAAGTGGAGTGATTGTTTACAGATGGAATGAGAAAGGAAATAGGCCAAACGCAGGAATTGCCAATTGGAAGAAAAGATGGAGCTGCTGTGCTGAATACAATGAGAATGCACCGCCATGTCGACGAGGTTGGCATGTTTGTTATGACGACGGTTTCACACTTTTCTAGTTCTCATCCACTTCCAAATTCTCTGTAGAATACTCTGCATCATGCATTGCTCAAATCCAACTCAATGTTCTATAGTAACATTACATCCAAAAGAAGTGGATCGAAAACAATGGTTTGTCTAGTACAGAAGTGTCCAAGTGCGCTCTAGTGTGTTAAAGTGCATTTAAGTGTGACTAAATACAGTTCGTGTGTTAAGTTAATCTAAGTGCTGTGTACTTATATGCACTGAGACAGCACCTGGATGCACATTGTACACACACAAAGCTTTGTGTTGGATTGGGTGGATTGTGGAAACGTAGTAAGGTTGCGTTTGGATGCTCAATTGAGTTGTATTACGATAACTCGATTCAAGAAAGTAGAAAGGAAACGAGGTAAAATAGAAATTAGTGAGTTTGAAGTTGGGCTTGAAATACATGGAATTGCAATTAGGATTTGGTCATTGTTATAGATGAAAATGAACCCACCTCCATTTGGGTCATTTCCTTATATAAACTGAATTTTATAGCAATTCAATTCAAATAGGCACCCAAATGCATCCTAAGCTAATGAAGGCTCCCAAACCTTTGAACTGAAGAGCTTTTAACTTCAGCTCCAGGTCACAATATCACCAGCAAGCTTGCAAAGAACTATGGCTAGCTGCACAAAGATGAACTCAATTAAGAGCTAAGGCTTTTCAACCTCTCATTGTGTGGGCATGGTCGTGTGGGATTTGGGAATTGCGGCAAAATGTCCATGTTTAGACTGGATTCTCGTCTGTTTTAATCTTGGAACCTGTTGATGGAACACACTCCGAATAATGTCTAGATTAGCGGTCTACATATTCTCAAATTGATCGTTAAGAAGAGAGAAACAACAACACTTCACATTCAACTGAAATAATAGGTCATTGGTTTGTTTCAAGTTGGACGTTTTTGGGACGTGCTCCATCCAAGATCAACAAACTAGCGTTGTGGATAACGGAACCATGGGTCGCATTTGTCAGAAATTGGAAATGGGGGGGCCTGGTACGACTCGACTCGAGACCAGACAAGTTGGTCCAAGTTAAATAGGTTTTCAGATACATGTATAGATAAGCATGTCATTACATTTCATTCCTACCATGTATATTTCTATATTTAGATTTCTCATTGGATTTGGATGACCAGTCATCAAGGTCTTGAGAACGGTTTAACTTTCACCTTCCAGTTTCATCTGCTTATTGAAGCAAACATGTTCTCAATATGTATAGATCAAACCACTACGCTAGAATCTGTTATGTTCAATTCCCAATCTCTTCATCGAGCAATGCGTCCACTTCGATGTCGGCAAATTTCCCAGATGATAATAGACAAAATCATTGTAATCTCAATGGGCCTACACCTTCCTCAACCATCCAAACAAACACCAGAAGAGTGTCTCAGCACTGTTTGCCCCAAGCATTACCCATTAATCCTTTTGGCCACATTTCTCCGAGGCATTCCTCAAACAGTTCCAGGATTTCATTTTCATTGACGGTTTTTTGAATGTTGTTCCAACTCTTCGTTGATTTGATGGGCTGCACTGTGAATGACTCATAGCCATAGAATCTCTCCAATGGGATGATCCTAACCCATTGATCGATGGCCTGCAGATTTTATGGCTAGAGAAGGCTGAAGATTGAATGATCTGGCCATCCCTCCGTTGGGGCTCTCTACTTGGATGGTTTGGATGTGATGCTTTAGGGACAGGTTTGGGGCCAAGGAAGTGAGAATATGGATCTGGTAAAGCCATGAATTTGCTCTGTCTGGATTTGAGTTTATCAAATTGCAATGTCTGTTGTTTCGTAATTAATCTGAAATGCATTTTCTCTATTTGGCAGTAACAAAACCCTGAATTTCAAGAGTTCAGGGGACCTAGTAATGCAACCAGTAGGCCCAAGCCTCCCAAGTCATCCAAGCAATCCATCTTATGGGTAATCTTCTTTATATATATATATATATATATATATATATATATATATATATATATATATATATATATATAAAGAAATGGACTGCAAATCCCAAACCTCCAAATGGATGAATTGGCCCATTGAATGTCCCTCTTCTAAACATTATTATTTGCCAAAATCAGACTCGGCGGTTTTACAGCTATGTTGCACAGCAACTTAAATGTACCATCACTAAGTATTCATAACCGTCCATTTCTTTCATACGTGTGGTCCACCCGATGATCAGACAATCATGATATTTTATCCATGAAAAACAGTGGGTGCAGCAAAATGGACGACCCAGATCTCACGCGATGGGCGTGAAACCATTATAAATACCGTTCATTATTTCATTGCAAGATTTCAATAGTAATACATCCAGGGTGGATCCATCAAATGGATGGTCTAGATTTTCTGATATGCTTCTGCGTGTACGGTGGTGTGGCGAAAACTGGGTAAGAGTTGATTGATATTCTGGCAGACTGTCACAGCAATCGTACATCATGTACTAAACGGTCCAAAGTGAGAGAACCTGCCCAAAAATCAGGTTGAATGAACCATCATAAACTCTGATTAGCCGGCCCTAGTTCGTTGGATATTTTTCATTACAACCGTCCATTGAATCTCCACCAATCGGCAATTAAAGGCTGTCAAAATTATAACTCAAAATTTTGACGGCTTATTTTAAGATACTTGCATGAGTATCAAACATCACACGCTGACAGAGTATCAAACTTTCTCTCTTAACAATAAAAAGTTGGACGCAACAATAAACGACAATTCTCCCTCATCATTTTTGCAATCTACGAGCAGTGTAGATGGACTATTATCTGGTGCACACGTGCATACAAGGGGACCATCAAACCCTTGGGCCCTGGTATGGCTGGACCACCACACACCAACAATCACTGTTCAAGTGATCCTGCTCGAGAGAGCTGGTGATGGACTTTAAAAAAGGATTTCATCTACCCGAAATTGTAACTTGAAGACTGCAAAAGTTGCTGCATGCAAGCCAACATTCCAAATCTCAACCGTTAAATTAACCTGCGATGGATTTTAACAGGCATTTTGCCTGTGGAAGAACAAAATGGAAACAAAAATTCAAAAGGCATAAAAGACGGTCACACACGCATACAGCTGGTTGTAGGTGATCTGTCCTCCAGCTAGGACCAGAGAGAGAGAGGGAGAGAGAGAGGTGGGGGGGGGGGGGGGGGGGGGGGGGAAAGAAGAAGCCTGTAATCCGTGATAATCCACCGTCAATTCAACTTCTTTAAAAAAATAAAAAATACAGAGAGAACCCAAAAAGATCTTAGAAAATAATGTGCCAAGAAGAATGAACAAAGGGAATACATTTTCCATGAAAACCTTGACTAGCATGAGTACAAGGGAAGGGATGTATCCAATAATATTTTCTTTTGGACCATATATAAATAATGGTTTTCACCATCATTTCACGCAAACATTCATCAAAATAACAACAACAACAAAAAGGGGGGGGAAAATTCAATATACAGTTGATGATGGCATGAAACTGCACAATGATTGTAATTATTCCGAATGGCATTTCTCTTCATATGCAGAATGAGAAATGCGAGGGGGCTCACTAGAAAAGAAATGTGATGATGAAGGGTCTCAACACACTCACCCTTCTTTCTTCCAATGTTACCTTCCTTTTTTTATTGCAAATGTAATAATCAAAGCAGAGCATTATTCATGTGGTCATATAGGCCCACCTTTAGCTCTTTTTGTTTTTGGTCCCCAGCAAGCAATTCTGCACTTGACAATTAAAAAATGATGAGGGAGAATGATGACTGAAAGAAAAGCAGGAGAAGAAATGAAGATTTACACAAAAGGTAGAAGGATGAGATAATGAGAATGATGGGCATGGTAATACCATGGATGAATTTCTTGAATTGTGGGCATAAGTTCTTGAGAAAGAAAAAAAAACAAAAAAATTGTAAAAAAGTGTGGTTTTTTGGTGGGCCGCCAAGTTTGAAACCCCCAAACATTTTAAGCCCTGGTGAAGCACCACCATTAAAGCGGCAGATACGGTGTTCCATTCCAGCCCGTGTCAAAAGGAGAAATTAATTGAACTAAAAAATAATGTAAGAGTTGAATATTGTATAAGTTTTCAGTACAAGGTAGCAGTAAAATGAATTTTGAAGGCATTTCAAGGGACAATCTGCGGACGAAATGTAGAGACTGAAGAGAAAAGAGTATGTCACCTTTATATGCAAGTGGAGCACCAAGGGCAATAGAGCATACTTTCGGCACTTGAGATGGCAGATATTTCCTGGATGGCAGTATGTATAGGTCCTGAAGGCAGTGTCATCGTCAGGGGAATGAAAAAGGAAGGCAGCATTATACATGAGAGATCCGCTAGCCATGCATGCACCTTCCACACATGCTTTTACATGCTGACACACGTGCCAATCAGGAATAGTGTGTGAGATATCTAAGCTGTATATAAGATGAGCAGCACCATGAAGCTAAAATAGCATAAAAATCACCATGCCTACTCATCAGGAGCATATAGAGAAAGAGAGACCCCTTCCTTTCTACAAAAGACACTTGTACATTAAACCATCTTCTAAGCCATCCAGCATTTTTTGCACAGGGCTGTCCTGCCTGTTGAACAAACCATCCTGAATTTTCCTCTAGATCATCTATTCACGATGGAGCCCACCTTATGCACAGCTTAGGCGTCCCAACAAATGTCCAGTTGACAAGCAATGATTTAAATAACAGTTTTGGAGTGAAATTTGCCTGGGGACCAAAACCACTACAACCCACCCCAACTTCAATCCCGCACAGATCCATTTCTGTCCCAGTTTCAGTCCCCTATCAGTCAGGTGACTCATTTCAGGTCAAACCAAAAACAATAAGACTAGACGGCACCAAGTTGTAACAGACATCATTTAAAACCATGTTAACAGGTGGGTGATGTAAGGGAGTGTAGGGCTAGAAAAACTCCATACATAAGAAAAATGAAAAAGGCACAGAAAATTAAAGGTAGAGAAGAATTGCAACATCAAACTTACATTTAAGCTTTTTAACAAGCTCAGCTCACCCATTATAGATGCAACCTACTAAGGAAGTCTGAGAGCCTGAAAGAACCATGAATTTTGTAAGAAACAAATGCAAGCAGAAGGATACAGATGCACCAGATAGTGATGACAAAGCAAAGCCAAACCTGATATCTTTAGCTATCACAGTGTTTCCATCTTCAGCGCCAAGATGGCGTAGTACCACTTCTTCTAACCGGCCATCACGGTATGCATGCTGAAATAACAAAATGCATGAAATCAAGCCCTGGAAAATTGGCAAGCTGTAATGAAACAATTACCATAACAGGTATGCTACAAGTGGAAGACACAAGACATGGAACCCATAGCATGCAATTATCCGGGGAAAAGGCAATGATCCCTCCCGCCCTCTCTATCCCTCGAAAAGATTCACACAGGTTACAAGGAAGCTAGCACTTACAAAACATGACAAAATCAATAAAAACAATTTCATGATGGAGTTCCACATTAACTAGAGATAATTTGATTTCACTACTAACAACAGGGATGGATGTTTCATATGATAAACAGACCATCGATGCCACTAACCAGTAGTTTGCACAGCATATCCCTTCTCATAGATTACATTTGTTATCTATCATGAAACTTTATGAGGAAGCAACTGGTTCCCGCCATGGAATTTTCAATGGGATAAGCTTCATAATGCTTGGACAGAGATCTATCCTAACTTTCCATACAGTTTACAAAAACTTACAGGGAAAAAAAGGGATACGTTAGCTTCTGGATTTAGGATGCTTAAATCTTCTTTTCATGTCAGTATCACATTAGCTTAAGCTTCACCACATTTGGTCCTAAATACAGATTTGACTGGCTGCATTTTTCTGAATAGAACATCAACAGCAAGGCCAAAGGTAGAACTCATAAATTATCATACCATCTCTGAACTAAAACTTAGGAGGCAGATAAAAAAGACCCACATGAATCTACAGTGCCATACTTTGAAATAAATATCCAAGAAGTTACGAGTGGGAAATTACGAGTGAAAAAACTAAAAGATCAGCTTGAAGAGTCCTGTGCATCAATGCCATCTGCCTTAATAGAGAAACCATACCATCTCTAGCAATACATAACACACACACACAGAGAAACCATCTCGCGCGCGCGCACACACACACACACAGAACCGGTCTCCTGCGAGCAAGACCGTAAATGGCTTGTCATGCAAGCAAAGTGTTGGCCGGTTGGGGTGGACCCCACCGTGATCTGTTTCCCAAATCTGCTCCAACCACTAGATGGGTGACCCATTTTTTGCTTATGGCTAAAAAACCAGCCCCATCGGTGCTTCAGGTCGACCACACAATTGGAAACAGCGTACTGGGCAACACCCACCCTCCAAACTATTTCCCTTGGTGTGATCCACTTGAATTATGAATGGGCCTGATTTTTTGGCCACAAGCCTAAATTTGGTATGGCATCTAATGGTTGGAGTGGATTTCACAAAACCATTATGGTGAGCCCCTGTAAAAAATCAATTGTGGACGTCTCCCCCAATTGTTTCCTTTGGTGTGGCCCACCTGAACAGTAGGTTGGCCTGATGGCCCTAGGCCTAACATGGAATGACACATGTAATGGTTGGAGTGGATTTTACGTACACATCACGGTGGGCCCCATCAAAAATCAAGGGTGGTGTTCCCCTTCCAACTGTTTCCATTGGTATGGCCCACTTGAATCACGAATAGGCCTGGTTTTTGAGCCCTAAGCCTAAAATTGGGCACGCACCTAGTGGTCAGAGTGGATTTTAGAAACACGACATGGTGGGGCCCACCTGAGCCGCCTGACCCCTTTGCTCCCTCCCTTCCCCCACATATGGCCACGCACGCACAAGGATTTTAGAATGGATGCCTGTTGGATTGTGAATCCATGCTGGATGCAGGACCACGAGAGAGGGAAGTTGGAGAAGAATAGGTCTAATGGTGTCGCACTAGCAATTTGAGAGCCTCACACTCTCAATGAATTCTAATCATTGAAGAGGAGAGGGAAAAAACCTCAAAGAAAATATTCATTCAATTTGACAATAGAAGTCTCTACATACCTTTGTGTACAGAGTCCTTGACCAACAAGCTACTACTCAGCACACAACTAACCTACCATTCTAGTCCTTGAACATTGAAGCAAAACAAAAGAACAAACTAGAAGGAAGCCTGATGAGCGGGAATGCATGGTGGCATCTCCATATAATCAGATCCATACAAATGTACAACCAGATTTGGCCCGTACAAGATCCTTTCCAAAATTGAACAGACTTTATAAAGAGCTTGGAAGTACTTTCTTGGCCCCGATCCCCAAGATGGAAGGAGCCCAATGCATCAAAGACGTCCGCCCAATTATCCTCTTAGGAAGCCCCTGCAAGATCCTTTTCAAAAATTTGGCTCAACCTTTGAGACGGGTCATATTCAGTGTTGTCTCCCCTTTCCAATTTGCACTTGTAGAGGGTAGGCAGATTCTTGAATTAGTGTTATCGCTAATTAATGCATTGATCCGTGTGTTAAAAACAAGAAATCAGGTATCTTATGCAAGCTTGATCTCTAAAAGGCCTACAATCATGTAGACTAGTCTTTCCTGGATTATATGCTACAAAGATTGGGGTTTGGATTTACTTGGAGATCTTGGATGAGAATCTGAATCTCTATCTCTTCTCCTAAACTCTCAGTCTGATTAATGGATCCCCCTTTAGATACTTCAAGTCTTCTAGAGGTCTTCACCAAGGGGAACCCCTCTCCCCCTTTCTGTTTGTTTTGGTGACGGAATCCCTTAGTGGAATGCTTTCTAGGGGAAACGCTATGGGATTATATAGGGGGTTCTCGATTAGGAATTTTTCTATTTGTATTAATCATCTACAATTTGTTGATGATACGCTCCTATTTTGTAATTTAGATGAGGTGATGATAACCGTCCGAAGTATGACAATCTACTGGTTTCAAGTGGTGTCTGGCATAAAGGTTAAAATGTCGAAAACAGAGCTTTTCGGTATAAACCTTTCTGTAGAGTTGTGCTCTTCCTTTTATAAGTAAACCCCCTCTCTCCCTATGGGATAAAATTGTGGAAAGGATGGAGAGATAGAGCTCTCTTCTTAGATGCTTAATGTTTTGTCCCTTGGGGGGGAGAATCAACTTGATTAATGCCTCCCTTTTGAGCATGCCCATTTATTTCTTGTCTCTGTTTCAGTGCCCCTAATCTATTATTTCAAAAATCGACAGCATCCGTAGGAAATTTCTCTAGCAAGGAAGTAGTGACTCCTTCCAAGTTTCCTTTGCTCAAGTGGAAGGAAGTGTGTACTCCCTATTATGAAGGGGGGGCGGACATCAAAAACATTGAGATTGTCAACAGCGCCCTCATTGGTAAATGGATATGGAGATTCGAGACTGAATCTAATAGCCTTTGGAGACAAATCACAGTGGCTACGTTTGGGACTTCACCCCTAGGGTGGTGGACTAAGGAAACGTTTATGTACAGATCATCCTCTCTTTGGAAAAATATGGCCAGATTGACCCCATGCATTCGTTTGAATGTTTGTTTCTTGCTTGGAGATGGCAATAGGATCAAATTTTGGCGGGACCAATGGTGTGGCCACACTACACTTGCAAATGCATTTCCTTCCCTGTTTGTTCTATGCCCTAACCAGAATATTGTTGTACTGATTGCTTTTATCGGAATTGTCAAGGGCAATGTTCAAAATATCGGTATCGCATTACATATCACATTCTTGGGATACAGATACGTATTTGTTATCGCATGGGATATATCAATTGTGTCGTGTAATGTATCACTGTTGTTGGAAACATTGGGAAATTGGTTAAATTTTTCGATGAAACTTCGGTGATTGTTTAAAAAAAAAAAAAAAAAACATCAATACACACTCATCAATCAAAACATTACAAAAAACAAGTACACATAATAGGTTTTCTTTGTATGGGGTCCTAATCTATGCGTTGTCTAATTGAATTGATGCAAGTATATTCAATGTCTATTCATATAATTTATAAATGTAAGAAGATGTGTGAAAACACAAGCAATACATTTAAAAGCAAAAGAAGAATTACTAGATTAGGTTACATACACGTTTGATTTGATGTTTAGACACAGATTGCAAACGATTTGCGAGAAATTAGGAAATTTTGAATTTTTTTTTTTTCAATTTTCCGCAACTCGGCCCATCTCCAAATCTCAAAATCGAAGCTCCCAATTCATGATTTTTTATGCAAAACATAAAAAATCATGGATTTGTAACAATTTAACACTAATTTTCTCCGATGCCTCGATCGAAAGTGTGGAAAATCTTCGAACCGCTATTCGTTGCTTCCAAGCGGTTTCCGGTTTAAAGGTAAATCTGGTGAAATCAAAATTTTTCGGGATTAATATGGAAAGAGTTGAGATTGAATCTCTAGCCCAAGCGTTTGGGCATGCTGCTGCTTCCCTCCTGTCTTCTTTTGTCAGCCTCCCGTTAACCATTGGAAAGCCTCCTAAATCAGTGTGGGATAAAGTTCTTCTCAGATTTCAAACGTATTTGGCGAGATGGAAAAGTCGTTATCTCTCTTTAGGAGGCCGCCTCACCTTAATCAAAGCTGCCCTCTCAAATCTCCCAATTTACTTTGTCTCTTCTCAAATGCCCGGCATCAGTGATTGCGAGTATGGATAAAATGCGGCGGGACTTCCTTTGGTGCTGTAAGGAAGATAGAAAGAAGTTTCATCTCCTAAAGTGGTCGAAAGTGTGTCTCCATTTGTCCAAAGGCGGCGCAGGCATCAAAGAGCTCAAAGCAATGAACAAAGCTCTTCTCGGGAAATGGATTTGGAGGCAAGGGGCGGAACAAGGGAACCTCTGGAATTCCATCATCACGGCTAAATATGGAACTGTTTCTGGCGGGTGGTGGTCCCCGGATTCTTCTTTCTACAAGGCATCTCACATTTGGAAAGACATTATGGAAATGAAAAAGGAGGTCCTCCCTGCTGTTGGTTTCATTCTCGAGAACGGCGTCAAGATTCGTTTTTGGGACGACATTTAGCTAAGGGATCAACCGTTTAAGATCCTTTTCCCTCATATGTACCTTCTAGCCTCTTCTAAAGATTCTTTTGTTGCAGATCATTTCACAGTTATTGCAGGGAAAATCGTCTGGAACGTGCAATGCAGAAGGGGCCTCCAAGATTGGGAGATTTCAGAATTTGCGCGTCTTTTGGAAACGTTATATGCTGTTGTCCCTTCCCCTTCGTCTGAGGACAGCATCTTCTGGCGACCTGATAAATCTTCCTCCTTTTCTGTTCGATCCCTATATGATCAGTTGCATTTGCAGCAGCCCATCCCCAAGGCTAAAATTTCTTTCCTCTGGAAATACCCAGCTTCCCCAAAAGTTCTTGCTTTTAGTTGGCTGATTGGAAAAAAAAGAATCCTAACTATTGATAACATGAGAAGGAAAGGGATGATTCTTCCCAATATATGCCTCTGCTGCATGCGGGCTGAAGAGTCTGTTGATCACCTGCTCCTGCACTGTTCTTTCATTCAGTCCATTTGGGCTGATTTCCTGATGCGGTTCAACTTAAGCTGGTGTTTTCCGAGTGAGGTTAATCAGCTTCTTCAGGCGTGGCATGGAGTGAAATTGGGAAAAGGGAAGACTTTAATTTGGAGAATGGCCATTCTCGTCGTCTGGTGGTCTGTTTGGAGAGAGCGAAACAATAGATGCTTCAGGAATTCTTTTAATCAGGCTGGGATGGTTGTGTCAAAGGCTAAACGGTTAATGATCAAGTGGGCTTCGAATATTAAGGATCTCTTTGGTTGCGATTTCTTCTTCTTAGGAGTGTAGTTTCCCTGCCTGCCATCTCAGCAGGCTGTTTTTTTCATTTTTTTTCTTTTTTCTTTTCTGTTTTCTTTTCTGTTGTCCTTTCTTTTCCTCTTAATGAATTCATCTTTCAAAAAAAACAAACAATTTAACACTAATTTAACATGATTTATCGAAAATAAAAGGATTGAAATTCGAAAATGCTCACAAGATCGAACATGTGGGATATATCGCACTAGTGTTTTTCGTATCGCACTAGTGGGATACAAGACATATCATGGGATATACCGGCCGATATTGTCAATATTTAAAACACTGGTCAAGGGGGAGTTTGGATTCCTCTTTTTGAGAGAAATTCAAAGATGAGGAGATTCTCGAATTTATTTCATTATTGTCTCTCTTGCAGGGTATCAGTCCTAATCCCGCGGCTCAAGATTCAATGTCTTGGAAGCTATCCAGTTCCAGAACTTTCTCTGTCAAGTCATTCTACTATGGTACCCCTCCCAAAGTGGCCACTTTAAGCTAGCTAGCTAGAAGGAATATGATCCTTACTATTGACAATCTCAGAAGGAGAGGTATGGCGCTGACCAACAACTGCCTCTTATGCCTAAACGAGACAATTGATCGCCTCTTTGTCCATTGCAAGTTTATTGCCAACATTTGGGGTGTGACCTAGACCATGCCTTCCTCGATCAGCTATTCTGCTCTTGGCATGTGGAGTCCGATGGATTGTTAGGCAAGAGAAATGGCGGTGTATCTTGTTAGTGGTGCTTTGGGCAGTTTAGGCGGAGAGAAATGATCATGTTTTTAGTAACCAGAGCCTCTCCTCCACAGCTATATTTTCCAAGGTTCTCGTTCTATTCAGGTATTGGGTCATGAGTTGAGTGCCTTTCTAGGTTGTGGCTAGGGATGTAGCCTCTGATTTTTTTTTTCTTTTTTC
Source organism: Magnolia kwangsiensis (assembly GCA_037074715.1). Classification (NCBI taxonomy): domain Eukaryota; kingdom Viridiplantae; phylum Streptophyta; class Magnoliopsida; order Magnoliales; family Magnoliaceae; genus Magnolia; species Magnolia kwangsiensis. The sequence goes on from CM073581.1 coordinate 110,022,918, forward strand.
TTTTTTGTTTTTTTTTTTCCTTTTTTCTCTTTCGTTCCCTCTTTTTTTTATCTTTGTAGGGCTTTTGCTCCATTTGGCAGTTTTGTTGTCGTTTAATAAAGTCACTTATCTTTCAAAAAAAAAAGATATGGTTGCATGGCCTGGCAGGAACGACTATAATAGGTTACATCTGATCCTCCGGTAGTGCCAAAACCGTGGGTACACATCAGTAGGTCCTGCTGGTGTGGACCATTCCACAGCAATGCTTGACTTTCAAAACTGAAATTATTGTAAAATTCAACATGCTACACCAAGTCACCAACAGAATAAGGAACTTAGAAATAAGCTACAGGTGCAGAATATGGAACTTAGAAATAAGCTACAGGTATCCCTTGAAGCAAGTTACTAATTAAATATAAACCAAAAGCAAGAATATGTTAAGAAGGCAAAGTACCTTGTAGAAACAATAGTTCCAAAGGGGCATGTCCCATTTCCAATAAGCAAATTCTTACTAATTAAATATGAACCAAAAGCAAGAATATGGTTAGAAGGTGAAGTACCTTGTAGAAACAACTAGTTCCAAAGGGACATGTCCCATTTCCGAAGTCAAAGTACCTGCAATCAATAGAACTGCCAAAGAAGAGGTATTAAAATCCTCTTTCTTAAAGGCTGTTATACAATCCGAAGTAAAATAGATGACATTAAGGTCGACAAGCATTTTGGCAGTGCCTCAACATCTAAGCAATAAAATGCTAATAAAATTCCAACTGGTTTCACAATCAGATCAGCCTTACGGATCCAAGTAACTAAGTCATAAAAGTTTAACGATTCCAATACAACAATGTCACATGTAGCACATCCATGTAAACAATAGAATACAATCGAGTGGAAAAGAAAAGAATACAGATCCTCATTATAATATGCCCTAATCCATGCATCAATCCAAAGTCTTTTCTTTTTTTCTGAAAGATGATAATTTATTCAAAAAGGCTGAAGGAAAATTTACAAGAAAATAAAAACACCCCCAACACTACAACAAACACCGGAAGCTATAAGAAACTTGCGCCCGTTCCAACACATGAGCTTTTCCCTTAAAAACACTCCCCATATCTGCCCCTCACGATTTCTAAAGCATCGATCGTTCATTTCAAACCAAATAGCCCACAGGCCTGCTAGAAGAGTTCAAGTGCCAAACTTTCCTCCCAACCCTTACAATTCCCACGCCATGCCAACTTAAAAGAAAGTTATCCATAGAGTTCGGCAAGACCCAGTGGACTCCAAATAACTTGAGGAAGTTATTCCACATATCTCTAGCAAACAGGCATTGGATGAATAAATGATCCACCATCTCCTCGGCCTGAAAGCATAAAAGACAAACATTTGGCAAGATCATATTCCTTTTACGAAGATTATCCACTGTAAGCACTTTTTTCCTCCCTACTAACCAAGAACAATGCCCTCCACAAAAAAAATGTCAGACAACGCTCCCCTGAATTAGCCTCCCCGCTTATTAACAAATAAAGGGATTTCAATGAGAACTTTCCAGATTTTTCTTGTAACCAAACCATTGGAATCCACTTTAGATATAATCGGTGAAACCTTGGAAAGCATATCGAGCAAACAGACAAAATCTGAAATTTCATTGTCCATCAAATTCCTTCTAAACTGCGGAGCCCAAACAACTTCCTCACCCAAAACAGAAAAGCAACTCGCCACTCTAAGATCTGCCTCTCGAGAAATTCCCATCAACCGAGGAAATAGATCCCTTAGCCTTTGTCCCACCACCCATCTATCTTCCCAAAATCTGATATTATTCCCATTTCCTAGGTTAAACCCAATTCCTTCGCCAACTTTATGACTCACCACCGCCACTGACTTCCAAAGATAAGCAGCTCTATACAATGACGACGACCTAATCCACCACCCCCTCTTCCTCTCCATATTCTCTACAAGTCACCTCTCTCCAACGAGAATCTATTTCAACCCCAAACCTCCAAACCCACTTCCCTAGCCATGCTAAATTCATATCCTCCAATCTCCTAAGACCCGCACCGCCTTGATTCGCAGGCTTACAAACTTCTTCCGACTTCAGGAGATTACATTTATGACTTCCTTCCGCTGCTTTCCACATAAAGTCCCTCCTAAGCTTTTCCAAATTATTTAGAATTGACTTTGGACATTTGAATAACGACATAAAATAGACCAGGAGATTTGACAACGCCTTCTTGATCAACAATCTCCCCCCCACAAAAAAAAAAAAAAAAAAAAAAAAAAAGGAAGAAGAAGATAATTGACGAGTTTTCCAATGAAACAGATTTCTTTCAAACCTCTCATTTACTTTATCCCAACAATGTTTCGCTGGTTTACCAATACAGAGCGGTAACCCTAGATATGACATGGGAAAAGTACTTCCCTACACCTGAATTGATAGGAAAAATTCTTCGTTTCCTCCTAAATTCTTACCCCCAAAATTTCATTCTTGCTAATATTGATTTTTAGACCCGAAACCGCCTTGAACGTTACTACAATTGCTTGAAGATGTTCTACCGAAAGCAACAAAACCTTACAAAATAACAATGTGTCATCCGCATATTGCAAACGAGTAACATGAAAAATCTGAATTATCCACTTTAAACCCTTTCACAAGAACGATCTCTGCCCCTCTATCTAACAATCTGCTGAAGGCCTTCATAATCACTATGAACAAATACAGCGATAAGGGATCCCCTCGACTTAAAACCTCTCGATGCTCGAAAGAAACCATTCAGAGAACCATTCACCAAGACTGAAAAAATTGCTGACTTTACACACTCTTACATCCAAGCCCACCACTTAACTCCACATCCCAATCTTGCTAGCATATAAACCAAGAAGGCCTCATCTACATGATCATAAGCTTTTTCTATGTCCAACTTGCAAACCAAGCCTTTTGACCTTAATTCTTACACGCATTAATACACTCATTTGCCACCAAGAAATTGTCAATAATTTGCCTCCCTTCAACAAAAGCCCCTTGAGATTCTAAAATTGCTTCTCCCAACACCACTCGAAATCTAGAGGCAAGTAACTTAGCCAAGATTTTGTAATGCCCTCCAATTAAACTGATGGGTCTAAAGTCTCGAGGGCTTTCTGCACCTTTCTTTGGAATTATCGCTAAGAAGGTGGCCCCCAATTCCGAAGCTATGTAACCTTTCTCACAAAATTCGTTGATGAACGCAGTCACATCATCCTTAACCAGTCCCTAAAACTTCCAAAAGAATGCAATCGGAAAGCGAACTGGCCCTAGTGCCTGATCGCCGCCCAAATCCTTCACCACTTGTTTCACTTCTTCTTCAAAGAATGCCTTCTCCAAAGATTTTGCCACTATCGATGCAATAGGATTAAAAGACACATTATCTAGAAGTGGCCTCTTCCATTGGTCTCGCGTTAGCAGCTTCCGTAGAAATCTACTATTGACGCACAAACATTAGCCTTACCCTCTTTTCTTTCCCCCTCAACCAAGATAGATTCTATCTTATTAGCCCTAGCCCTTGCACTCAGCATAGAATGAAAGAATTTTGTATCGCGATCGCCCTCTTTCAACCAAAGAACCCGCAAGCGTTGTCTCCATTTAATTTCATCTTCCCACAATCTTGCATTATACTTAACCCGATGAACTTCTCGCCATGCTCTCTCCTCTTCTGATAGGGCTTGAGACTCTTCTTTCACATCAAGAACCTGAATTTGTTGCATCAATCCGAAGTTACATGGCAAAAAGCAACAGTGGAAAATTCTCTTCAGTAATAGCCATTTAGGCCCTTTCTTATGGAAGAAGAAACAAAACAAGGTAAAAGACATATAGATATGCAGAACCACGAGGTAAAAGATAACTACTTAGAAGTGCTTCTAGAGGTGAGGGTGAAGGATGTCAGATTTAAAGTGGGCCACATAAGAGGATTTGCTTTGAAGAAGAATTTTGGATCGAGAGGTCCTTTGCATCTAGATTTCATAGACTTTACTCTATTGCTAGGTGAAAATTTGTAGTCTTAATTGCTATCGTAAAATTAAACTATTAAAAAAAAAAACATTGTTATCAAATAGTCATATGAGCTCATGGAGGATAAATATAGTCTTTGCATTTTCATCCTAATCTATGGGATAATGAGATAGATCCCTATGGTGGCTGAGCTTCTTAACCTTCTGAATGAGGTCGTCGTATGTGCCTTTGTGGGATCTACGCACAAATGGTCATTTTTCTTCTACAAGACTCCTCAAGGCTTCCAGGCCAATCAGGACCATGAAGCCGCCACAAGCAGAAGTGTGGGAACTTATGCTCCACCACATGCGGAGGCATTCTATTAGACACTTGCGGCTAGGAAGATCGACAATCTCCAAAAAGGAAATTGCTCTCTTTCAATCATTTGCTTTATATGTAGTAGAAAAGATGCAGAATCAATTATCTCTTTCTTAGTTGCAAGTGGCTATCCATATTTGGTCCACCTTTTTGTCTCTTTGAAATTGATTTGGGTTCTTCCTAGATTCATAGCGGACCCTATGGATGGAAGAAGAGGTGGACCTTTTAAGCCTAAAAGCGAGATTTTATGGAGGATGCTCTGGCTTGCTATCATGTGGGGTATTTGGAAAGGAAAAAAAACAAAAGGAAATGATTGTTAAAAGTAACTCCTCAAGTATCACTCAACTGAGGAATTGTTTGACCACATCTTTCTTCATTGTCCATTCACTAGAGAGGTGTAGGCCGGTATCTTCAATCTGTCAGAAGAGTTTTGGGTTATGCCGTGCTCGCCTTGTTTGAGGTGCAGCATGCTTCAGACGGTGGTAATCTTGGGCAGCATAAATGGAGACTTGTCTTGTTGGCCTTCCTTTGGATGATGTGGCTTGAGAGGAGTAGCCATTGTTTTAGGAAACTTAGAGGGGGGTTCTTTTCCTTTTGTTATTTTCTGCTTAGTTTGCTTTTGTTTTAATAAATTGCTTCATCTTTCAAACTAAAAACAATAAACAATAAACAAAAGTATCACTCAACTGCCTACCAAAGTTAATTGGGGCTTTGATGCTGAAGAACTCAAAGGGATTCCTAAACCCAATCTAATCCATGAAAGGCAGAGGATCATCAAAGATTATCAGAAACCACACCCAAATGTGGGTTTTAGATGACTTCTCCCTAGGGTAGTGTAAGCTTAGTATTGATGAGAGCTCAACAATGTAGACACCCCACATGATGTCATTGGTTTAGACTCAGTAACCTCCACTCCTAAAGAAGAGCTTGCACTGATCCAAATTTTGGAATCTTGAAAACCTCTACTAACTCCCATTACCCTATCAAACATAGCCTATGCCCAAATCCACCTCAAACCTCACAAAAAAAAGGGGCCCACACGGCCACACTCCATCTTTTTTTGGAGGCCTCACTGGGACACTTAAGGAAACTTTTTCTGTGTTTCATGAAATGCTTCTTAAAAGAGGGTACTCCCTGGCATGGAGAACCTTCCTCCACGTCCCAGATAGCACCCATCTCTTTCACAAGTTTCCAAATTCAGGCTCCTATTTCTTAGATTTTGAGATAAATTTCTTCCATCTACAGGTCCATCTTGAAGCCCATAAAGTCTAATTCCAATGAGCCTAGTTTCAGCTTAATCCCATGTCCGTGAACCATATCTAAACGAAACATCCAAAGGTACACCAAAATCAATTGACTGTTGCGAACCAGAAATTGGACTCAACTTGCATACCCCATATCTCCCTACTGCTAGGAATTTCATCTTCAAACCAAAACCATTGTTTAGCCCATCCAATTTAGTTTCCAACCATCCATAGATCACCCAAATTCAATGCCTGGGCGCTGAGATCCAATTAAAAAAATGAGAAGTACATAGGATGATTTTCATGCAGGAAACAATTTGAAAATGACGAGTATGTCCTTGCACGGAAACCAATAGCCCAAATTTCACTTTCCTCTGACATTTTGACCCATTACCAAAAAACCTTGAAGAATCTTAGTTTGACCCTGAACTAGCATCTTTTTTTAACCAACCTCCTAATTACCTCGGATAGTGAAATCTTGATTCTACTCCTCTCAAGCTCTAGGGTTTTACAAGTACCAAAATCGTGTCCCCCCTAATTCACAACCTCCTAAAACGTTCCCTCCGTTCTAACAACCATTAGAAACCCCTCAATTTACGTCCAAACCACCCAACCAACTAACTAGGATGATGCAAGTCTACCCCTTCAAATTGCATACCCCTTACTACCCCATACTACCCCTTAGCATACCCCCATCCTTCCTTCAAATTGCAAGTCTACCCCTCAAAACCTTTCTAAAATGAGGCATTTTGTACAAGAAAGGAGTCCTAACTTTTTAACTGTTTAAGTGCCAAAACCCCTTGAAAATATATTTCCATAGACTCATAACAATGAAGAGGGAGAAGATTTGGGAATTAAGAGCTTGGGAAGCTCCTCTCCTAAAGGCTAAGGAGTACAACTCTACTCTCCGGAATAGTGGGCCATGGCTTCGATAACCTATAGAAGAGAAGTATTCTCTTGTTCTTCCTCTCCTCTCACTTCTCTTTGAAATGCAAGGCAAGAGCCTTTTTGGTGTAGCCTCTACAGCTGTCCAAGGAGTCCATCTCAAGCTCAAATACATCAAAGGGCAACGGATCGATCATTGATTTTCCACATTCCTTCCCTGTCCCATCTTCTTCCCTTTCCTTTCTCATTGGCATCCCCTTCTTCTTTATGATTTTGGGCTAAATCAACTATTTGTTGAACTTCTAGTTTTGGAATCTCAATTCTCCAAAACATTTTATGCAGGTGGAGAACATTGTGTAACCCCTTCTCCACAACCAACGTCCTTGCTCAAAGCCTCTATATGAAGAACTTTCCCAAAGAAATTTCCAAAAGAGAAAAGGTCCGCACTCCTTGACTTTCAGAGAACATATCAAGGATTCAAGTTGTCCTTAAAATATAACTTCAATTAGCTAGTGGAGACTCCTAAAGCTGACTTTACTCTTTGGTAGAGTTGTCGTTCCATCAACAATGGGTAATCCCAAGGCAACTGGGATTGAAGATGTGTTGATAGACAAAAGTAGTACTATTAATCTTTCAAAAAAAAAAAAAAACAGTACTATTAAGTTTTCCAGGCTAGTTGGGATCGGAATCTTACATAGGGGGGAGTACTAGGGTTTCTCAAACTCCTCAATTTCTACTATTACATCAATCATAGTTTCGATGAGTTTAATGGTTTCACAGAGTGACTGGAAACTTGTAGTTACATCTTAACAATAAATAATGGCACCGTGCATTTATGATGCAAGGCCCTCCAAATTTGACTTTTTCAATATGATTGTTTTACTAGATTTACTATATTTCCTAGTATAAAATACATAGCCTTGAGATTGTTCATACAATCAAATACAGGTTTCTTACGTAACTTTCTCATATCCTATAGTTACTATGGTTATGAACTTATGATTCTACCAGACGTGTCTCCTTCATTCCATTGAAGATCAGCTTTACAGTTGGCATTAAGAGAGTTCGAATCCCTCTCTCTCTGTTCCCTCTGATCGCTTGAGATTTATCTTTCGAAGAAATAAAACCATGTAAAGGAAGAAACCACAAGCTGGTGACCAACGAAAAGAAAATATAAAAATTAATCCTAATGAACAAACAAATATAAAGATAGGAATATCACAATACCTCAGTTTGGCTTTATAGTTATCGATTATCTCTTGCTTTTCTTCCTTTGTGGAATACCAAATAACACTCGGAATGACAAAGTATGAGAGTTTGCGACATATCGGACAGGCCCTCAATGCAGTGTTGACATCCATGCCAGAGGTTGGAGAATTGCTTCGCCAATTCCGAATACATGATATACAGAATGGATGATCACATTCAGATAGCAAACCAAACTTCCTTTCCGCAGGAGTAGCTTTCGAAAGCACTCGATCCAGGCATACACTGCATTCTATCTCTTGACTATGCCTCAATGCTTCAAGACGTTTTTTATTTATCTGACACTGTCTTGTATGTTCGTCTCTTTCATCAGGCCTGTATGGATGCAGGCAGTGCTTTCCACAGGTGGAACATAAATCTCCATGAATATGGGGACATCTTTCACCATGAGGACACTTACCAGCAGCAGCAAATGCACAAATAGGTCGGTCAGAGGTTCCAACAAATTCAGAATTGTCAGCATTCTCATTTTCTGATATGGTATTATCTTCAGAATCTTGACCCCATGACGGTCTACCTGGAGGGAAAAATGGTTTACTCAAAGCTGAAAGCTCTGTAGGATTGCTCAAGGCTGGTGCAGTTTCCCCATTCAAAGCAATTTGAAATGGACATGTGACTTGATCACGATCTGAAACCAGATTCAGATGAGAATTCGATGATGATGAGACAGAAGCCTGTGGACGAGAAGCTTTCACATGGTCATACCTACAACGGCTGCCATAAGAGCACACTCCTTTCTGATAGAAGGTACATATCTGTGACCATAATCAACAAAAAAATGACAAAGACAGAGGATTATAAACTATCCTGGGCACCCTGGAATATCTAACAGGAAAAACGAAGTAGGATTATATATTCTTACATTGTTTGCCTGATCTTTCCAATCATGTGAAAATTCACAGTGTTCCCCTTTTAGACATGCCCCGTGTGCAAAGAACTTGCAGAGAACCCTGGAGAATCATCCACAAATAATGAGGACAGCAAAAACTTTTTCTTTCTCTTTTTCTTTTTTCCGAAAGTAGACAGCAAAAAGCATTTTGGCAAAATTCTACAATAAATTAAACACCCAAAAGATCTTTGAAGTTTCAGCACAGAAAATAATGCTTTGCTTACAAGTAGGATTGCAATTGACTTTTCTTCTAATGATTTTATAATTTTTTATTTTTTTTTAAAGAAAAAAAAAAAAAAAAAAAATCTATTAGTGAAGATGGAGAAAAGCCTCTAATGCTCAAATAGAAGGGATGGAAAAATTGTATAACCAATGCCCAGCATTCATGGGTAATAGCATCTTCTCAAATGCTCAAATGATTTGCTTCTCTCCATCTTTTTGCCAAAATGTTGGCAATACAATATCATGGATCTCATTGAAGATGGAGAAAAGCCTCCTCCAAAGCTCAAAAGGTGGGGGCGGAAGGAATGCATTTTTCATGCTTGGAATAAATTAGTCTGTCTGACGGTTGGTTCCATTCCATGTATTATCAGTACTTTCTTATTTTGTGCCCTTCAAATTTACCCAGATACATTAGTAGCTTCCGAAGTTCCAAACTTCTTTTCTTTTCCTCTCTCTCTTCCTTTTTTCTTTTTCTTCTTTCTTGTGTCTGGGGGAGGGGGGGGGGGGGGGGGGCTTATGATAATTGAAAAAAAGGAAACCATCACCCAGCAACATTTTACACAAACCCAATCACCCATGAACCAATTCCAACAGAATCATTTGAAACTATTCTAATAAATCAGCTTGTACCAATCACCAATCAATCTAACCAAACTCCACAGAAAATATATTAATTATGCAACACACATCTACAGTTCAACGTGTAAATTTAATGAAGATTCAAGTTTCAATATCCCTTCACAACATTAAGACGAGAATTTAATAAAATAAACCGGGGGGGGGGGTTCTTTTCACCTTATGATAATTGAAAAAAAGGAAACCATCACCCAGCAGCATTTTACACAAACCCAATCACCCATGAACCAATTCCAACAGAATCATTTGAAACTATTCTGATAAATCAGCTTGTACCAATGACCAATCAATCTAACCAAACTCCAAAGAAAATATATTAATTATGCAACACACATCTACAGTTCAACGTGTAAATTTAATGAAGATTCAAGTTTCAATATCCCTTCACAACATTAAGACAAGAGAATTTAATAAAATAAACCAAAAATAATAATAAATAAATAAATAAATAAAAACAGAAACAAACTTGATATTCCCATCCTTGCTAGTGTAACTTGGCCGCAAGAAGTTCCTTCTATGGGGTGTTTTAACAATCTCTATAATGACCAATTTAACCTTGTGGCAATCAAACTAACAATTTCTTTTCACCTTATGATAATTGATAAAAAGGAAACCATCACCCAGCAGCATTTTACGCAAACCCAATCACCCATGAACCAATTCCAACATAATCATTTGAAACTATTCTGATCAATCAACGTGCACCAATCAATCTAACCAAACTCCAAAGAAAATACATTAATTATACAACAAACATCTACAGTTCAACGTGTAAACTTAATGAGATTCAAGTTTCTTAATATCCTTCATATCACTTCGATAAAAAGAATTTAACAAAACAAACTTGATATTCCCATCCTCACCAGTGTAACTTGGCCACAAGAAGTTCCTTCTATGGGGTGTTTTAACAATATCTATAATGATCAATTTAACCTTGTGGGAATCAAACTAACAATTTTTTATTTTATTTTCAATGCATAAAATTCAAAACGCTTGTGAGTTCTGCTTTAAAAATGCATTTAGTAACACCAAAAAATCATAAAATTATCCAAATTCATGAAATTTAAATTATTCCAAAGAACTTCAAGTTTTACATATTCCCTTTCTCAAAGGTAACAACAAACTTATTAGCAAGGAAAAACTTCTTAAATTCCCATAAAGATCCATGCAAAAGAGTGGGGTGCCCAAGTCCTCAATTCAATACTGACAATCTTTAAATTTCTCAGAATGGCCTTATATCAATAGAACATATAATATATACATACATATGTATATATAAGAATAAAATAATCCAGTAGCCACAATAAAAAAAGCTACACAATTTATGTGATAAAAGTCCATGTTAGCATGAAATCTGTCTCACAACCCATGTGTAGGACATCCACACCATGCAAAGGTGGGCCACACCATGAAGATCACCTTGCCAAAAAACCACGTAAAGTTCACTCATCCAACAAGGCCCCATGCATGTAAATAATTGAACTAGACCAGCTGGCAATCTGATTAAATGTACTTGTGTGGGCCCCTGATAAGTGGACCAAAATGTTTTTGCACCAGGTGAGTCAAGGTGGAGGCCCACCCTTCTTCACAGTTCAGATGTCCAACAAATGTGATATGCTGCAAGTGAAAAAGGTTGTTACACTAATCGTTTGGCCAGCCTAAAAAAAAAAAATTCATGTCGAGACCTGGTTGAATTCCAGCCATTATTAGAAGAGAGATGCCGACGACCCCCCACCCCCAAGTGCCTAATTTCTGGGCCAAGGCTATCTTGCTATGAGCCCAGCACAATGATTGTCTTACATGTGGTACACATGTATCACGTTGGCATAGTTGATACAATTTGACTCTTCAAGCCTGTTCTCCTGTAAATATACATGGTAGAATTCCTGGCAATTCTTTCCCAGCATCCAATCACAGTTCTCGATTCCACATAATCAAATTATCAGGAATTCACATCTCAGAATTGCATTCTTGAGTAATTCCCAAATTACAGGGTGCCAAACGACACCTAACCTACAATCAATTCTATGTGATAAACACTCCTTCAAAAAAGAATCGATGACCTACACCGGGCTGTAGGGAACCTTATTCTCCAAACCCTTTTTAACAAGCATTTTGCCATTAAAAAAAAAATCGTATTTTCAAGGGAGAACTTGGAGACCAGAACTCTTAAAGCCATATTAGGAATGGGTTGTAGCATACAACCGCTTGTAGGTGGTAAAAGGAAAACACCATGCAGGAACAAAGAGCCTAATCTAATCATCAAACCCTAAAATTACATACTCAGACATTGAAAACTTATCCAGGTTAAGGGAAAAACACACAGGAACTTGAAAAAAAAAAAAAAAATCAAGAGATTAAGAGCTGTTCAGCCAGAAAAAAAATAATGCGATAAGCATTTCAGAAATTGAAGAAAAAGAGGGGGGGAAATCACCTCTTCGGCATGGCGGATGGAGATGAAAGGTATATGTTCGAATTTTCGAAATCGAGGAGTTGAAGAGAGAGACAGAGAGAGAGAGAGAGACGGAGCGTAGTTGCCGGAGTCGGATATAAAGGGGCGGAAATTTATGCATTCTAGGGTTTTAACGGTTCGTTTCGAGGGACGTGGATCAGGTACTACCCCACCCGTCCCTAGGAACAGACAAGCGCTCTGAGGGTCCACCGTTATGTAAGGTCTCTATCCACACCGCCCATCCATTTTTTTCATATCATTTACATTAAAATTCCAAAAATGAGGCGGATCCAAGCTCAACTGGACCACAGAGTAGATATTAAACACCTACCGTTGAAAACTTTCTAAGGGCCACAGAAGCTTTGGATCAACATGATATTTATATTTTCCCTTCGTCCACGTATATTTGACCTTCTGAACTGGTTGGATGGAAATTAACGATCACGGTGAACCCTTGGAAGGTTTCGATGGTGGGTGTTACTGTGGTGTGGTCCAATTAAGCCTTTGATCTGCTTCATTTTCAAGCCACGACCCTAAAATGACATGAAAAAAAAAATTGAATGGACGGTGTGGATAAACCCATACATAAGGGTGGCCCTTAAAGCCCTACCCTTTCCTAGCCATTGACAGTCGAGATAGTACCCAATCTACATCCATTTAAAATAGGGTAACACTCATGTGGTGAGAAACTGCAATAATGTTATATGCTTTTAAAATTTTACACTCAATAGTCATCATCGATGTAGTAAATTGATGATTGCAAAAATTAGTTAGCATGCCAAGTGCGACATAGGTCGGAGAGTGAGGGAGATTAGGGTGCACCGTGGGCTGCTGGGTTGGGTTGAAGGTAAACAAAGCCCAACCAAACCTCTCGAAGACCTGATCTGTAGCTAAATACATATGATTATTTCCTACCCGACTTAACGTAATTTGAATTTTCTCAACTCTAACTAATATGATTTCAAATGTAGCTGGAGTTCTCTAACTTCTACCTAGTCCTATGACCCTAACAACCTGACCTGAACTCTGGCAGTCACTCATGCTCAGGTTAACCCAAATTTAAGTTGCACTGCTAGGGGAGAGAAAAGAGAGAGAGAGAGAGAGAGAGATGTGTGTCAGCTACACAAAAACGAGTAGGTAGCAGAGAGGATAAAAAAATGCTATGAATAATTTTAGCTGTGCACTTAAAATCTTAAATCTTCCGTATCTCTTATTTGTTGCCGGCATACTTTCTTTTTTTTAGAACTCTCTTCTTTTATTCTCATGTGTTGCATGTGTCATACTCATTAGATATATCTTTAATTAAAATTATAGGAATATCCAAATTACATAAGTATCCTTTTTTACCAAATAGTTTCAAATGTCATTTTTAAAACTTGAAAGATCATAATTAATGCATTTGATGATTGAAAACCTGCTTGGCAGAAAAGCATGCAACATGCACTAACAAAACAATACAATGCATTCCAACATGGATTTTAGGTAATTGTCATGGGAGGATGAAAATGCACCGATATCTTTTACAATAGGTGAGGTGGCAAGGGCTACATCATTAGATCCACATGCAACATGTTCAACTTCCACTCCGTCGATTTTGTTAATTGTCGATTGGTGGAGATCCAATGGACGGTTGTAATGAAAAATATCCAGCAACTTAATTTTTGGGCAGGTTCTCCCAGTTTGGACCATCCAGTTGGGAGTTAAAGCATGATACGTGTACCATTGCTGAGTGTATGAGTACCAACCATGACACTTCGCCAGAATTTCATTTCACTCGTATTGCAGTGGGTTGGGCCTAGTTTTCGCCTTGCCACCGTACATGCAGAAACATGTCAAAAAAATCTAGACCATCCATTTGATGGATCCACCCTGAATGTATTACTATTGAAATCTTACAATTAAATAATAATGAAAGGTATGGATCACGGTTTAGGAGCCACTCACTGTCAATCATTCACTGGAGTCCGTTAGATTAACTCTGATAGTCGAAGCACCCACGGGGTGATCGACACAGGGTATTAGATAGGATTAGATGAGAATTGCATCCGGACCATGCAATTTCATCCCGCATTTAGAGAAGATTGGAAAGGTTGTATTAGGTGGGATGGAATTTCATTCAATCGTACTGAATTGTATTTGGTCCATGTTGGATTTACGTGGATTTTGAATTTAGCTACACATGTATCCCCCACATTAATGCATGCATTTATGTATGCAGTCCATCCAATCTGTCTCATCTATCCATATATGCTTTTTACACGTGACAATCTGCTTAAATGTTAAAAAATGATCAAGGATTGGATGGCTACAATAACATAGTATTTCTAGGCATGTAATCATTTTGCAATATATATTAATCACATCTGATATGATTCAATAACATTCAATTCCTGGACCAAACACGCATTTATGAAGTAGAAAGCGGCTCATCTAAATTTCGGTTCTCCTCGAGTTGTGGGATAGAAATGTTGCTGCTCCTTGGTAATCTCGCGCATTATGTGAGATCTGGGTCGTCCATTTTGCCACACCCCACTGTTTTCCATGGATAAAATGTCATGATTGTCTCATCATCAGGTGGACCACAATGATGAAAAAATGGATGTTTATAAATTCTGACTGATGGTAAATTTAATTATTTGTTGTGCAACCTAGCCGTTTAACCGCCAAGTCTGGTTTTCAGTCCACCGAATACATATTGTGGGACCGATCTGATCCCCTGATGAACGGTCCTGATCTCATGGGATGGTTCAGATGGTCCTCGTTAATACTCTTGCATGGGGGCATGCAGCACATGTTGAATTTCTTCTCCTACTTAAACCAAAATGGAGAAAGAGTTAAATTTCTTTCAGGTGCAGCACACCACTAAAGTATTTATATGATACGTATCATGGATTATATTTAGATCGATCATGGAGTATATACTAACAAGAACACGTGCGTGCACCTCGTGCAAAGAACACGTATCATATAACAAGTACATGTGTTGGAAATACTTTAGTGGTGTGCTGGATTTCCTCTTGTTAGAATTCCTTAGTGCTGATCTACATGATACGTGTTGGAAACCCCATATGATACGTGTTGGAAACCCCATGTGTTGGAAATACTTTAGTGGATTTCCTACTTAAATCAAAATGGTTTCATGATCTACTTTATTCACTATAAACACTTTAAAGGAGAGTGAAAGACAATCTATTTACATAAAAACATATTATTACTCAAACGACAAATGAAATAGCACGTAGACAATTTACACTGGGAATTTTTTTTTAGCGCAAATTGTTTACAACTAAAAAATTTACAGACATCCAAATGACTCCTTAGTCTATTTCCAGTATACATGTGTTTGAAGTTCTAATGAGTGGGCCCATGATTCCGCAATTCAAACCATCGATCTCTTGCCTTCCATCATGAATGAAGTGTTAATGAAACATTGTATTGATAAGTACATGTTAAAATGTCTATTTTTATCTTCAGATAAGCGGCCAAGAAAAGAAAATTGAGGCCGGTTCACATTTAACATTGGTTGTTTTGATCATCGAGTATTAAGTGATTTTGAGAATATACTCCATGATCGATCTAAATAGACCAATGGTCTGGATTTCCTACTCAAATTTCTCTTCTTGGCCGCTTATCTAAAGATAAAAATAGACATTTTAACATGTACTTATCAATACAATGTTTCATTAACACTTCATTCGTGATGGAAGGCAAGAGATCAATGGTTTGAATTGCGAAATCATGGGCTCACTCATTAGAACTTCAAACACATGTATACTGGAAATAGACTAAGGAGTCATTTGGATGTCTGTAAATTTTTTAGTTGTAAACAATTTGCGCTAAAAAAAAATTCCTAGTGTAAATTGTCTACGTGCTATTTCATTTGTCGTTTGAGTAATTATATGTTTTTATGTAAATAGATTGTGTCTTTCACTCTCCTTTAACGTGTTTATAGTGAATAAAGTAGGTATTCATACCATAGAGCTTGGGTGGTGAACCTTTCAAAATCTACAAATCACATAAATACTTGATCTTATTTTTTAAGGACCTGAGAGAATATTAAAGTATGCACACACTAAATGGATTGGATGTCTTTCGCCCATCATAGTGGGCCCTAAATATAATCTATAAGTTTTTAATGGTGGACATCTCATCCTTCCTTCGTGTGGTCCATTTGATAATGGACAAGCTGTTTTTTTAAGGTTACAGAAGAGCATCAAGGGAAGCACATAATGTATCAATTAGATGTACTGTAAACATTACGGTGGACCCCACATATCATGATTGTATATGAATAATTATGTTATAACATGTATAATATCTTTTTTGCTCGTGAAGATTTTGCCTGTAATTTGAAATATGACTTTTTATCCAATTTACAATATATAAAGCTTTTACGAGCAAATACATGCATCCAAATAGCCTCTGTAAGACTATAATCCCATTACAACTTAAAGACTTTACGTACATCCAAACAACACCCTAAGGGAGTATCACCAAGATCCATCGTGTCGCCGGCCAATAGGCCCAACTAAGATAATCTAGTTATCTGAACCGTACATATTATCTTACTATCATAAATAAGCTTTTATCAAATAATCACCCTTTAAAGATAATCCTAACCTTTGAAAATTGGAGTTGAATTGGAGCCATTAAAAACTTTCTTTTCATTATTTTGAATTCATCCATAAGGTAAACATCACAATCATCTATTAACAAAAATTCTTAGGGTAAGAACTATATCATGAATTTTAAAACATGGACAGTTCCGATCATAGTATCTCTCAACACATGGCCCCATTGTTGTGCCACACATTGCACCTTGAGTTGCGACCAAGACAAAGCAAACTCTATAGGATTTTTAGTAGCTCCTTAGATGTCCTCACCCAACGTACCATGGGGCCCGCCTTGATGTATGTATTATATACTCATGTTGTCCATCCATTTTTATATATGCTTTTTGAGCATGAACCCAAAAACAAAAGAGATAAAAGTCTCAAGTGGACCATACCATAGGAAACAATGGTGATTGACCATTAAAATTCCTTGTAGGCCCAAAAGTTTTGGATCAATATTGATATTTATTTATTTTTCTTTTCTTCTAGGTTTTTTTTTGTCCTTATCAACATGTTAAATGAAAAATATGCATTACAATGCGCATTGGGATGTTTTTAATAGTGGGGCATTCATTCACCATTGTTTCATGTACTATGGTCCACATGAGATTTGAATCTACATAACTTTTTAGGTCATGGCTTAGAATGATATGAATATATGGATGGACAACATGGGTTTAAAATACATATATCAATATGAGCCCATGATAAGAGCCGCAACTAATCTCTTAATGGAAAAGTAATTAAAATAACAATTAATTATGACATAATAAAGGTGTTGACCTCAGCATCCAATTTTATTATTTATTTTGGCCCACGTGTACTTTTTGTATTTTTTTGAAAATAGAGTGGGTGGCAGAGAGGATAAAAAAATGCTATGGATAATTCTAGCCACGCAGTTAATATCTAAGTCTCCCACGTCTTTTGTGTTGGAGGTATGCTTCTTTTGAGGACTCTTCTTTTATTCTCATGTGTTGCATGTGCCATACTCATCAGACATGTTTAATTGAAATTGTAGAGACATCCAAATTATATAAGTGTCATTTCTTATGAAATAGTTTCAAATGTCATTTTTAAAACTTGAAAGTTCATGATTAGGGCATTTGATGATTGAAAACCTGCTTGGCAAAAAAGCATGCAACATGCACTAACAAAATAATACTTCTGTCAATGCATTCTAACATAGATTTTGAGTAGCTGTCACTGGAGGGTGAAAATGCACCGAAATCCTTTATAATAGGTGAGGTGGCAAGGGCTACATCATTAGATCCATGTGCAACATGCATGTTCGACTTCCACTCCGTCCATTTGGTTAATTGCCAATTGGTGGAGATTCAATGAACGATTGTAATGAAAAATATCTAGCAACCTGATTTTTAGGCAGGTTCTCTCAGTTTGGACCGTTTTGTTGGGAGTTAAAGCATGATATGTGTACCATTGCTAAGTGTATGACTACCAACTACGACAGTTCACTAGAATATCATTTAACTCGTATTGCAGTGGGCCGGGCCCAGTTTTCGCCACGCCAACGTACATGCGGAAGCATGTCAGAAAATCTAGACCATCCATTTGATGGAGCCACTTGGATGGATTATTATCAAAATCTTGTAATTAAATAATAATGAAAGATATGGTTCACGATTTAGGAGCCAATCACTGTTAATCATTCATTGGAGACCATTAGATTAGTTATGAGAGTTGAAGCAGCTATGGGGTGTGTTGGCACGGGGTATTAGATAGGATTAGGTGGGATAGAATTGCACCTGGACCGTGCAATTTCATCTAGCATTTGGAGAAGATGAAAAAGGTTGTATTAGGTGGGATGGAATTTCATTCAATCATATGGAATTGCATTTGGTCCCATGTTGGATTTTTATGGATTTTAAAATCCATTACACATGTGGCCCTCACATTGATGCATGTATTTATCCATGTTGCCCATCCATATACACTATTTACACGTGACATTCTGCTTATATGTAAAAAAATTATTGGGATTAGATGGCTACAATAACATGGTATTTCTAGGCATGCAATCATTGTGCAATAGATGTTAATTACATTTAATGCTGTTCAATACCATTCAATTCCATAGACCAAATATACATTTATGAAGTAGATGGCAGCTCATCTGAAATAACAATGTACTTGTGCTTATGCCTTTTCATTTTAAACCAAAGAGGTGTATCATTCCAATTGGTCGCACTTGTTGGGTTTAAACCCACCAGACCTAACCTGTAAGGCCCATCCCCACAGCACATGATATTGTCCGCTTTGCCCGGAGAGCTCACGGCTTTAAAACGCGTCATGTCTGTTATGGGAGGAACCCAACATATAACCACCACAACTCCAGACAACTCTTTCAATGTGGGACAAGGTTCCGCCTTCACTGTGCGCACAGTAGCCTGCAGCACAGTAGTCTGCTAGCTACACAGTAGTCTGTCAGCCACACAGTAGCCTGTCAGCCTTCCTTGAGGCCCACCCACATATGCATCCGCCCACGTGTGCCCGCCTACATGTGGCCACAGTGACGGGGCGTCACAATATCCCCAACCGAGGGCAGAGCCGTCCTCGGCTCTGATACCATTTGTAAGGCCCACCCCCACAGCACATGATATTATCTGCTTTGCCCGGTTGGCTCACGGCTTTAAAACGCGTCAGGTCTGTTAAGGGAGGAACCCAACATATAACCACCATAACTCTAGACAACTCTTCCGATGTGGGACAAATTACGCTACAGTCAACTGCAACAGTAGCTCACACAGCACAGTAGCCTGCCAGCCTTCCTTGGGGCCCGCCCACATGTGCCCGTCCACATGAAGCAGTGCTTATGCACCACTTCAGAGTCTATATAAAGACTTCCGATTTATGTTTGTAAATACGAAAATCCTTCTCTCTTATAAAACACTCTCTTATATTCTGTTTTAAGCATTATGATTGCTAAGTTCGTCGCTAAGTCAACTCAGCACTTTCGGGTTAAATTGTAAGTGGTTCGATCCCACATACAGTGAGTGTACCACTGGAACCGAGTCATAGTCGTTATATCATGGAGGTTGATTGCTCTAGAAACCTGCTGCACTTGGGACGCTGTCTAAGGGAAGCAAATTCAATTTCAAGCCGAGTGACTTAGTCTCGCCTCGACTCAATTCAATAAGTCCTCTTTCTCAAAATTTTATTTTCTTTTTTGGTTCTCGATTTTCTATAGTTTATTTAATTCAACCAAATATTTCAACAATCTTGAAATCGAATAGTTGAATTATATAGACTATAGCTATAGTAACAATAAATGTTTCTACTGAGTTAGCTAAAATCGAACCGTTCGCTTGACAATGTTTTAAACGGTGGAAACAGAAACTGATGTTCGCACTGACCACCCTTAAAGTTTCATACATACTATCTGAATCATTTACTATAGATCCAGCAAATCAAACTGAAATAGCAAATAAAAATAATTGTAAAAACTATACTCTAAACTCTTCATCAAACGAACCATATGACGTATATGCTTCTTACGTGTCTGCTACAGACACATTGACTGCTTTATAAAAGAAATACATATTCGAAGATGCAGGTGGTGAAAAATATGCAATTAGTAATTTCCTTCATTATGAAATGACTGACGATAAACTTGTCACAAATCAGATTCATGATTTTCAAAATCTAGTTCACGAATTGTCAACTGAAAGAATTAAGTTGGATGAAGTGTTTCTGTCAGGAGCGTTAATAGAAAAGCTACCACTCTCCTGAAAAGAATATAAGAATAAAATTAAACATAAAAAGAACGGTATTTCTTTGGGAACTACTATCGTACACATACGAATAGATGAGGCCAATAGAATCAGAGACCAAAAAGAAAATGAAAATGAGATAGATTCAAAGACGAATCTTGTGGAATCAAGTTGAGAAAATAATAAGAAAAATGACAAATGTCATAACTGTGGCAAACTTAGGCAAATGAATGTAGGCTAAAAAAGAAAAATACAAATAATCAATTCAAGAAAAATGAAAGTTGCTACAACTGTGGAAAGCCTATGCATCACATTAAAACATGCAGGCTTAAGAAAAATAAAGATAAGCCACAGACTAATCTTACAGGAATAGATAATGAGTCTGACATAGTAGTAGTTGTGGTGTCAGAAGTCTTCCTTATAAACAACTTGGAGCGGGTACTAGATACACATTAAAACATGCAGGCTTAAGAAAAATAAAGATAAGCCACAGACTAATCTTACAGAAATAGATAATGAGTCTGACTTAGTAGTAGTTGTGGTGTCAGAAGTCTTCCTTATAAACAACTTGAAGTGAGTACTAGACACACATTAAAACATGTAGGCTTAAGAAAAATAAAGATAAATTATACACAAATCTTATAGAAATAGATAATGAGTCTGACATAGTAGTAGTTGTGGTGTCAGAAGTCTTCCTTATAAACAACTTGAAGTGGGTACTAGATACTAGTGTAGCTAGGCACGTGTGCAAGGATCATAACAGGTTTACCTCATACCAAGTATCAGTAGATGATGAGCAGATGTTCATGGATAATGTTAGAATGTCTCTAGTTGTACGAAAATGAAAAATACTTTTGAAACTCACTTCTGGAAAGACTCTAATGTTAAATGATGTTCTACATGTATCTGACATTAAAAGAAACTTGAATGCAAACAATCAATTCAAGAAAAATGAAACTTATTACAACAGTGGAAAGTCTAGGCATCACATTAAAACATGCAGGCTTAAGAAAAATAAAAATAAGCCATAGGTTAATCTTACAAAAATAAATAATGAGTCTGACATAGTAGTAGCTGTGGTGTCAGAAGTCTTCCTTATAAACAACTTGGAGTGGGTACTAGACACTCGTGTAACTAGGAACATGTGAAATGATCAAGCATATTTACTTCCTACCAAGTATCAGGAGATGATGAATAGATGTTCATGGATAATGCTAGAACGTTTTCAGTTGTAGGAAAATGAAAAGTACTTCTGAAACTCACATCTGGAAAGACTTTAATGTTGAGTGATGTCTTACATGTGTCTGACATTAGAAGAAACTTGGTCTCTGGTTCATTCCTCAATAAGGCTGGTGTCAAGTTAGTATTTGATTCAGATAAGCTTGTAATGACTAAAAATGAAACTTTTGTTAGTAAAAGATATTGTAGTGATGATTTATTCATTATAAATGTATCCAATGATAGTAATAATATGACAGAACTAGTAGTAAGAAGACATTCAGTTCTATTTATGTCGTTGAACCTTTTTATCTATAACATAGTAGATTAGGTCATGTGAATGTAGTATCTTTGAAAAAAGTGAAAAGATTAGGTTTATTACATAATATATTTAATGAGAAATTCGATAAATGTGAAACATGTGTAGAATCAAAATTCATTAGAAAACCTTTTAAACGAACAAAAAGATCATATCTTTTATTAGAGTTAATACGCAGTGACTTAGGTGATTTTAGAAATCACAAATCTAGAGGTGAAAAAAGATATTACATGACTTTTGTACATGACTATTCTAGGATTATTAGAGTTTATCTGTTAAGGAACAAAAATGAAGCTTTAGATGCTTTTTCTAAATACAAAATTGAAGTTGAAAATCAGTTAAATATAAAAATTAAAAGACTTAGAACAAATAGATAAGGTGAATATGAATCTTCTTAATTTAGAGAATTATGTGAAAAGAGTAAAATAGTTCATGAAAATATAGCTCCTTATACACCAGAACAGAATGAAATAGCATAACATAAGAATATAACTATAAAGGAAATGATGAATGCTATATTAAATAGTTCACGCTTATCCTCAAATATGTGGGGAGAAGTAATTCTATCTGCTTGTTATATCCTGAATAAAATTTTTTAAAAATCTTATAAAGAAACACCTTATGAACTTTGAAAGAATTATGTTCTTAGTTATAAATATATTAAAGTGTGAGCGTGTTTTCTTAAAGTAGGATTGCCTAAAACTAAGAAAAAAAAGTTAGGTCCTAAAACAATCGACTATGTATTTATAGGATATGCACAAAACAGTGCAGCATATAGGTTTCTAGTTTAAAAAACTAAAGATAATATTCGAGATCCTAATACAATTATAGAAGCTAGGGATGTAGAGTTCTTTGAGAACGCATTCCCTATGAAATCTTAATCTATAGGAATAAAGGAAGTTAATGAATCAGATATCGTGACTACTAGTAAAAATGCTTACGAGAAAGTAGTAGAAGGGATACAACCAAGAAAAAGTACTAAGGTTAAAAGAAAAACTAATTTAGGAGACGATTTTTTTACATTCTTAGTAAAAGATATTCCTACAACCTATACAGAAGCAATTAAGTCTCCAAATGCAACCTTTTAGAAGGAAACAATAAATGATGAATTGAAATCTATAATATCTAAAGCACTTGAAAATTTATAAACCTACCACCTGAAAATAAACTAATAGGTTGTAAATGAATGTTTAGAAAGAAACTAAAACCAAATAAGAATATTAATAAGTTTAAGATTGGGTTGGTAGCAAAAGGATTTAAACAAAAGGAATGAATAGATTACTTTGATACATATTCCCTTTTAATTAGGATTACAACTATTAGGGTCTTAATAACAATAGTCTTCATATATAAACTGGTGGTACACTAGATAAATGTTAAGATGATTTTTCTAAATGGAGACTTAGAAGAAGAAATATATATGTAGTAACCTGAGGGTTATAAGATATTAGGTAAAGAAAATAAAGTATGTAGACCAATTAAATCACTATATAATTTAAAACGTGCTACTAAACAATGACATAAAAATTTGATGGTGTTTTAAAATCAAATGGTTATCATATAAATGATGTAGATAGATGTGTATATAGTAAAATTTTTAGAAATGATTATGTTATTATATGGCTTTATGTTGATAACATGCTTATTTTAAAAAATAATATTAAATTAGTTAATGCAACTAAAAAATTCTTGTCATTTAAGTTTGACATAAAAGACTTAGGAGAGGCTAATATAACCTTGGGTATTGAAGTAACCAGGAAAGATAGTGTTATTATATTATCACGATCTCATTACATTATAAGATATTAAGAAAATTTAACCATTTTGACTGTTTACCTATCAGTACTCTTTATAATTATAGTATGACTCTTATGAATAATACAGAAAATAGTGTGTCTCAATTGGAGTATTTCAGAATAAAGAGTAGTCTCATGTATCTAACAAACTGCACCAGACCAGACTAGCTTTTGCAGTAAGAAGGCTAAGTAGATATACACATAACCCTGAAAAAGAACATTGGAATATCTTGTTTAGGATTCTGAGATACCTAAAAGGCAGTATGGCCCATGGTTTACATTATAATGGTTATCCTTTTGTATTGGAAGGATACAATGATGCTAATTGGATCAGTGATTCAAATAAAATAAAATCCACTAGCGAATATGTCTTCACTTTTGGTGGAAGAGCAATCTCTTGTAATTCTACCAAGTACGCATGTATCACTCTGTCGACTATGAAATTCGAGTTTATTGCCTTCGAAAAGGGTGGATCAGAATTCGAGTAACCTAGAAATCTCTTAGTTGATATATTATTGTGGTCAAAGCCTATATCGGCCGTGTCTATTCATTATGACTGTCAAGCAACTATAGTAAAAGCAAAGAGTAAAATATATAATGCAAAGACCGGACATATTAGACTTAAACACAACATAGTGAAACACATGTTGCGTAATGGAGTCATATCTATTGATTTTGTGAGGTCAGAAAAGAATCTGATAGACTCTCTGACCAAAAGACTATCTAAAAGGTTAGTCAATGATATATCGAATGGAATGGGGTTGAGCCTAATATATGAGCTACCAATATTGATAGCCCAACCTATACAAGTGGAGATCTCATGAGATAGGTTTAATGGGTAAATAACAAGGCACAAGGTAGACGATTGCACTGAGTTATATAAGCCCCTTTTATGGTGTACAACGCGAGCAACAACAAAGAATGATGAGTTTTTTAAAATTCTTAATAGATTCATAGTTATATATTTGGTGGTGTATACAGTTGCTACATACACTTGATGAAATTCACGTATATGGGTGTGGAAGTGAAGGCCGCTTCCTATGAGAATCTAGGCGAATTCTCTATAGCACCCATGAAATTCAGGTAATGGTATATATCTGAAACGCACCGAACTACATAATCACTTGCAGAGGAAGAGTTGTATGAGTGACATGTACTTGCAATCTATATTAAAATGATTCAGGTTCAAGACTATGGTATCACCTGTAACACCTCAGATTTTTACTAACCTGGGGTTAGACGTCCTTAGGCAATGAGTCAACCATAACACCTTGGTAACCTCTTAGAACCCAATTCTCAATCCAGAGAAATCATTTAGAACCTAATTCTTTAGAAATTTAACGTGAATTCTAAACCCGAAAATGGATGTCCTTGGGTTGTGGGGCAACCACAACACCTTACACTCAATCTCAAGGCCTAAAACCCCTTTTATCCAATTCCTTCAAAATCTCTCCTTCCACCACCCCATTCTTTAACTTTTTCTAAGTCCTTTTATACTACACATAAATCCTAATGTAAAAATGATGGAGAATCATACTTAAACAAAAATTTACTATGAATAGTAAATATATGTGTAGATTGGACTTTTGACCATTCAAATTATGGAATCTCATGGAATAAATAGGTTAGTTAGATAGATTAGTGTCAGAGCATGATTTAGATTAAACTGGACCTGGGTTATGGTAACACACCGCACACTGACGCACTCTGACTTAGGAAGGGGGCGATGGAAACCTAGAAACCACATTAGAATCTCAAGTTTCACCGACAGGTGAGATTATACGTTAATTTAGGCCATAATATACCTTCGGTCGCGTGAAGCGACCTAAGTCGCCTCTAGGCTTTAGTATTGACATCCTAAGGAAAGTTCAAATCCTACTTAATGACCTACCCTTACGTATAACCTAAATCAACTTCTTCGATCCTAGGCCAGTGGGAAAAGGGTCAACCACGCTTCCGCTACGCTACTCTGATCTAACGGTTGTATTAGCTAATGCTAACTAGATTAGGCTCGGTACGTTCTACCCCCCTTCAAACTTAGTCCTACTTAAGGCTCAAGAATCTATGACTCGATCCGTATATCGGAACGAGATGTAACTTTGTAACGCCCTGGAAAAATCCGTACTTGGACTCGAGTAGCAACTCGACCAGAAATTGCGTAGGATTAATTCCTTTAGAAAATAAGTGTAAGTTAGCTAGCGCAACGCTAGAGTAGCTGGAAAATAGTCCCTGATCACTTTAAATACGTTGTACAAGACCCAAATCGAGTAGAACCAATGACTCTATAATACTCTAAAATCTCGGGATCAAACTCTAAGCCGGTTTGTTCTCTGGACCTCTTTGAAACTTTGTATTGGATCTAGACCGCGCGTCGAAAGTCCGATACCTACAATCTTAGACAGTTAAAACCGCCTAGCTGGACTTGACAATCATTTCAAAAATCAAGTCCAACCAACATTCGCAGGCTATTTCATTGAGCCTGGAGTGAAGAGAGTGAGAATAGGGCTAGATTTGAAATTTAAAATTCAAATCTGGCACACGACTTGACGCGTTATTATTAAGCATTCTGACCGTCAGAATTCAGCCAAATTACACCCTCGGATTAGGAAAAATTTCTATTTCATATCATGAGACTTTCAGACCTGATCTACGTGCGGTGACCGCTGAACTGAAACTGGACCGCCACGGGCGATCTACGAACACTGATGGTTTGAAAACAGGATGTGAGCGACATCTGACAAGTACGAACTTAAGTCCTATCGCGTTCGGCCAGGGGACCACTAGAAATGTCCTTTTGGACTGAAACAGCCTCGATTTGGATATACCTTAAGTATACATTGTTCCCGAGCCTATTTCGAGTAAGTTTTAGCTTATAAAAGGGCTTAAAACCCTCACTCTTCTCTCCCATCCGAATTTGGAAAAAGCCCTAGGTTGAGGGAGAGAAAAGGTGAGAGATTGTGAGAGAGAGAAGAAGGGAATTTCTTGTTGCTCGTGCCACATGCTACACGTGTTTAAGCAACACGCTCCAATCACTTTGCCGGTGATTTCTCCACGTTTCTAGGTAAGAAAATACCCTAAACTCTTGTTGATTTGCTGATTCTTCGTTTCCATGGCAAACTAGCTGATAGATCTTGTGTATTAGGTTCCCTATTCGCCGTAGACGAAGCGTATACGCTCCGTTCGAATTAACATACCTGTAAGAGATAAGGTGCGGATTTTAGACGCTTTGATTGACTGTTTCCAACGCTTTCAATGTTGTTTAATAGTAGATTATCGACGGCAACGCCGTTTGACATGCACAACATGCTGTCCATTTCCTGTTTCGTAAATAGACGAAGAATATGAGATTTAGGACATTTTAGTCATTTGTAGGAAGTAATGTTTTCATCCATAATTTGCTAATGTGATTGACATGGCTTCTTGTCGCATTAGGATACTAGGAATGCGTACATAATTAGTTTGGCGAAGAGATTCGCCTAAATGCGCACTTTGAGTTGACATACTATATGTAGACTTAAGTGTGTAGTGTAAGTGTTTGTATAAATGCTTGTATTAGTATGTATTGAATTAAATGGTGTTATGAATTAGTTTGAGATTGATTTCTCAATTAATATGCTGATGTAAATGATTTCCTACATGTTAGCTATATGCATGATTTCATTTTATGTATGAAATGCATGTGCTTGGAAGATTTACTTAAGTTGTATGTTATAACATGTGTTAACATGCTCACATTGTTGTATTTCATTTTCAATACTCTTACATAATTGCTGATGTGGATTCATAATTGTTTGGGACTATACCTAGTCTAGGCAGTCGGCAACCGAGCAAGTTCGTGGTTGGCCTATCTTTGCCACGAACGACGCGTAAATGAACGCGAGCCGTGTTTTGGAGTTGGCGGCAGTGGTTAGGCCACACGAGGTGTTTTACGCACTTCATGTCGTTCGACTTGAGATGCACTCGTGCTAGTCGAGCCCGTCAAGTAACCCAACTGGCCATTGTATGTTCACCCTGTATGAGTCATAATTGCTTGAACCTAGGGTACTGAACTTACCATTGTAAACCCTGTCAACCATGGTACCTTGATCCATAAAGACTCATGAGCCGGGCATGGTGGTATGGGACACCGTGGTCGAGCTGTCGGCCTACGCTGGGGCTACAAATCTCTCCGTAATGACCAGTGAGCACCTATGTCTCGTGAGCAGATTATGGTGGTATGGGACACTATATTCTTGCTGTCGGCCTACACTGATCAGGCGACGAGTCCTTTGTAGTGACCATGAGTGTATTCTGAGTCTACGGGAGGCAACGACCCTTCCGTAGCAGTGAGAGTACAGTAGGCCTGTATTGATAAGGTGATGGGGGAGCGGTGCAATGAGTGCGAGCAACAGCCCTGACAACCCTTGCAGTGACCTACAAAATATACATCGTATGAGATTACTAGGAGTGACGACCCTAGACAGAATCTGTGTTGGGATTGATATAAGGGAAGTACCTGAGTTTCCCAATCCTGTTGTTTGAATGGACTAATAATAACTTAGTAATCATATCACCATCACATTGCATGTGCCTGAAAGATGTGGAGCACTGAGCGGTACGCAAGCATGCCGCGGGCGTAAGATGGTGCCGTATGAGGGAGAACGTCGGTGAGGGCATCCATCATGTCATGTCATATTGCATTAACAACAGTATTAGGATTGTTTGATTTATTACTTTACTATTATCGCATGATTGAATTGTGAACATGCTATTCTTTGCTCTATTATTCCACTGAGTTAGCTACTCACTCCCACGTTACGGGATGGTGTTTGCAACACCCACCAGACCCTGTTTTAGATACAGGTGAGGCTGCGATTAAGGAGGCAGAGCCGGACTATGATGAGGACCAGGACGAGTTCTCATACATGCAGTACCACGACGGCTTTGCTTAGGTGGCCTAGATTGACGGGACTTCTCAGTGGGACTCTTTTTGACATTTTAATTTTATTTATTTACATGTATATGAGACTCAGAGATGTATTCATACTTTAGAGACAGTCAAGAACTACTTTGTTTTCCATACAGTGATATATATATTCTTTAGTCTTCCGCTTGCTTTTATCACTGTATCTGGAGTATGAATTGTAGTTTTGGTATACTTTTACTCATGTGAATGCTTTAACTCAGACAACATTGAATCATAATCATTTTGTTGCATAAGCGACGGTCTTGGACTCGGGAGTTGAGTTTATATAAGACCCCCGATTTTCAGAGTGTTAGAAGTTGGTATCAAAGCATGAATGAGATTATACCGGGCCTGGGTTATGGTCACGCGACGTATGCTGTCGCTTCCTTTTACTTAGGTGGGTGCGAGAAGGGTCTAAAAACACTTATAGGATCGCAGATTCACCAATAGGCGAAGTCTATTCGTATCGATCGCTCGATCGAGTCCGTAACGCATCTAGAGTCACGTTAAGCGACCTAAGTAGCTTATAGGTTATAGGTAGGTGGGTTGAGACGTTCTATGAACGGTTCTAAACTCGTAAATGTGAATCCTTGGGCTGTGGGGCAACCACAACCCTTGCATTCAATCGCCAGGGCTTAAAAATCTCGTTTCACCTAAATTCTTCAAAATTCTTCCTCGCACCACTCTATTCTTCAATTCTTTCTTATTCTTTTCATGTTAGGCATTGATTATAATGTGAAAATGATATAAAATCATACTTCGATAAAATTTTACAGTGAATAGTAAACTTTTATGAAAATTAACCATTAGGCCATTCTAAGTTTGTAATATTTAGCAACTGATGGGCTAGATGGATGTATTAACTCCTTCTACCCCAAAATCATATGCTGCATGATAGGAGATTGTATTAAGGTTTGCATATTGGCCCCAGAAAGCCCCGAATGCATGTTTGGGCTTCCCTAGGGCAATCTAGAATGAACTAAGGTGGGGCCCATAATTTTTTTAAGGTCCTTAGGCCAGGGGAGTCCCGAACCATGTGGTCCCACCGACCAGATCATGAGATGGTCGGCGATGCCATCACCGTCCGTTGGGGCCCATTTGCTGTAAAAGTTGGGGCGTGGGGGTATTTTGGGTAGTACACCCCCCCCCCCCCCCCCCCCCCCCCATGTATGGTCCGACTGTAGAAAACCCCTAAATGGGGTACTTCCTTCATAACAACCCCCTTCCCTAGCTCCATTTCACGTTTTCTAGCTGTCCTCTGTCAAATCTTTGCTCCAAATCACTCCCAAACCCATTCTTTGCTGAAAACGACCCCACTCCAACACTCCATTGCAGTTTGCAACTCTCCTACTTACAAATCTCGTTCGTTGGAGCTCTTACAACCCCCAAAACGAGCTGAAATCGTGAGGAGCTCCATTCCCTTTTTCATTCTCTTTTCTTTCTGAAAATCCATCCGAAGGGAGCTTGAAGCATCCCTCTACAACACCCAGATCTCCCTTTTTCAGTTTGGGCAGTCATTTCCTTACAGTTTTTCCATTTTTTATGACTTTTGTTGAAGTCATTTTGGGTCTTTTATCTCTCTCCTCCATCCTCTCTTTGATGGGAAAGAGAAAGACCGCAGCGGATGAGGCTGGGCCTAGTCGCCCTACTCAATCAAGAAGACCGAGGGGTGGCGCCGCTAGCTTAAGCGCCACCGCAAGTCCAAGCACAGCCTGAGAGTTTCATACAAAGCGGGATTTGGATCCCCATACTCAACTTGGGCGAGTGATTTTAGCAGAGATGCCTCACGGCAAATACACTGACCGTAAGGTGTTGTTTGAGGCTGTAACATCCCAAAAATCGGGGGGTTGAGCAAAAACCCAACTCCCGAGTTCCAAAATGTTATTTATGCAACATAGATATGTATGATTGAATGTTGTCTGTGATAATGTATTAAACATGAGTGAGATTAAGCCAGAACAGCATATCATACTCCAGAGACAGTTAAATTTGTAAGCGGAAGATTGTTATAGTATGTATAACATATATAAACTGTTGTATGTCTCCAGAGTGTGAGTATATTACCAGGTTATACACATACATGTATACTTCAAAAGTAAACAAAATGAATATACATGAGGGCGCTAAAAATATAAAATGACAAGTGTCAATGTATCTAATCAACCTCCCTGTAATCCCGTCAATCAAATCACGCATAAAGGAGAGATCCTCCTCATCATCATCAAATCCAGCTCCGCCTCGCAGGCCGCGCCATCATCTGCAATCACAATAGGGACTGGTGGGTATCCGGAAACACCATCCCGTAATGTGGGAGTGAGTGATCAACTCAGTGGGATAAGAGAGCAGAAATTAGCATGTTATCAAATCAATCATGCGATAATAGTAAAGCAGTAAATCAAACAATCCTAATACTGTTGTTAATACAATATGACATGACATGATGTATGCCCTCACTGACGATCTCCCTCATACGGCACCATCTTCGTCCGCGGCATGCAATCGACCCTCAAGTGCTCCACATCTTCTAGGCACATGCAATGGCATGGTGATATGATTTTCGAGTTATTATTAGTCCATTCAAACAACAGGATTGGGAAACTAAGGTACTTCCCTTGTATCAATCCCAACACAGATCCTGTCTAGGGTCGTCACTCCTAGCAATCTCATACGATGTATATTTCGTAGGTCACTGCAAGGGCTGCCAGGGCTGTTGCTCGCACTCGTTGCACCGCTCCCCCATCACCTTATCAATACAGGCCTACTGTACTCTATTGTAACGGAAGGGTCGTCGCCTCCCGTGGACTCAGAATACGCTCGTAGTCACTACAAAGGACTCATCGCCTGATCAGTGTAGGCCGACAGCTAGAATATAGTGTCCCATACCACCATAATCTGCTCACGAGTCTAGGTGCTCACTGGTCACTACGGGGAGGTTTGTAGCCCCAGCGTAGGCCGACAGCTCGACCACGGTGTCCCATACCACCATGCCCGGCTCATGAGTCTTCGTGGATCAAGGTACCATGGTTAACAGGGTTTACAGTGGTAAGTTCAGTACCCTAGGTTCAAGCAGTTATGACTCATACAAGGTGAACATATATCGGCCAGTCGGGTTACTTGACGGGCTCGACTAGCGCGATCGCATCTCAAGTCGAACGACATGAAGTGCGTAAAACACTTCGCGTGGCCTAACCACTGCCGCCAACTCCAAACACGAATCGCGTTCATCGACGCGTCGTTCGTGGCTATGACCAGTCCGCCACGAATTCGCACGGTTACCGACTGCCTGGACTAAGTATAGTTCCAAACAATCATGGAATCACATCAGCATTCACGTAAGAGTAATGGAAATGAAATACAACCATGTGAGCATGTTAACACATGTTATAACGTACAACTTAAGTAAATCATCCAACGCAAGCCTTTCATACATATAATGAAATTATGCGCATCGTCAACCTATAGGAAATCATGTCCATCAGCAA
The DNA here is from genome assembly GCA_037074715.1 of Magnolia kwangsiensis. Lineage (NCBI taxonomy): Eukaryota > Viridiplantae > Streptophyta > Magnoliopsida > Magnoliales > Magnoliaceae > Magnolia > Magnolia kwangsiensis. Next base: position 110,054,925 of record CM073581.1, read on the forward strand.
ATTATTTGAGAATTCAATCTCAACTAAATCATAATGAAATCATCAAGCACATGTTATAACATACCAATTAAGTGAATCATCAAGCGCATGCATTTCATACTTATAATGAAATCATGCATATGGCTAACATGTAGGAAACCATTTACACCAGCATGTTAATTGAGAAATCAATCTCAAATTAATTCATAACACCATTTAAGTCAATACATACTAATACAAGCATTTATACAAACACTTACACTACACACTTAAGTCTACATATAGTATGTCGACCCGAAGTGCGCATTTAAGCGAATCTCTTCGCCAAACTAATTATGCACGTATTCCTAACATTCTAATGCGACAATAAACCATGTCAATCAGATCAGCAAAATATGCATGAAAACAGTACTTCCTACAAATGACTAAAATGCCCTAAATCTCATATTCTTCGTCTATTTACGAAACAGGAAACGGACAGCATGTTGTACATGTCAAACGGCGTTGCCGTCGATAATCTACTATTAAACGACATTGAAAGCTTTGGAAACAGTCAATCAAAGCGTCTAAAATCCGCACCTTGTCTCTTATGGATGTGTAAATTCGAACGGAGCGTATACGCTTCGTCTACAGCGATCAGAGAACCTAATTTACGAGTTACGTCAACTAACAAGCTATGAATCATAGTAAACCTCAAATCAGTAACTTTTTAGGGTTATTTCATACCTGAAAAAGTGGAGGAATCGCCGAAAAAGCGATAGAGGTGCATTGCTTAAGCACATGCAACACGTAGCACAAGTGGCAGGAAGAACTCTCCCACCTTCTCTCACAAACTCTCACCTTTTCTCTCTCTCAATCTAGGAATTTTTGCAAATTCGGATGGGAGAGAGGAGTGAGGATTTCAACCCTTTTTATAAGCCCAAACTTGCTCGAAATAGGCTCCGGTACAAAGTTCACTTAGTGCATATCCAAATCGGGGCTGTTTCAGTCCAAAAGATGCTTTCTGGTGGTTCCCTGGCTGAATGCGGTCGGACTTAAGCTCATGCACACTGGATCTGGCATGTATTAAGTTTTCAGTCCGGCAGGGTTCGCAGATCGCACGTGGCGGACCAGTTTTAGTTCAGCGGTCACCGCACGTAGATCAGGGCTACAATTCTCATGATATGAAATAGAAATTTTTCCTGATCCGAGGGTGTAATTTGGCTGAATTCTGATGGTCAGAACGCTTAATACTGACGCGTCAAGTCGTGTGCCAGATTTGAATTTGAAATTTCAATTCTGTCCCTATTCGTACTCTCTTCGGTCCGGGCTCAATGAAATGGCCTGTGATTATCGGTTTGACTTGATTTTCGAAATGAGTGTCAAGTCCAGCTAGGCGGTTCTAACGGTCTAAGATAGGAGGTATCAGACTTTCGACGCGCGGTATACATCCAATACAAAGATTCAAAGTGGTCAAGAGAACAAACCGGTTTAGAGTTTGATCCCAGGTTATAGAGTATTATAGAGTCATTGGTTCTACTCGATTTGGGTCTTGTAAAACGTATTTAAAGTGATCAGGGACTATTTTCCCGCTACTTTAGCGTCGCGCTAGCTAACTTACACTTATTTTTCAAAGGAATTTATCCTACGTGATTTCTTTGGCTATGGAATTGGGTTCTAAGCGATTTCTCAGGTGTTTTAGTTAACCCATTGCCTAAGGACGTCTAATCCCAGATTAGCCAAAATTCGGGGTGTTACAGAGGCGAACGTGGAAGGACGACTCTTCGACGAATTCCTGTTGTTCGAGCGCATTGAAGCTGCACATTGGGGTCCACTATTTGAAGCTCGTGCTCTTGCTAATGTGAGCACCATTCGTGCCTTCTACGCTCGTATCCAGAGTCATACACTGGAGCCATTGCAGTTCAAGATTCCTTTTGGTAGAGACCGGATGGTTACGATCGATGTTCGGTTGATAGCGTGACTTCTGAACGTGCCCCTTGGTGATGTTCATCCCAGTGCAAAGAATTTGAGGAGTAGGCGTCAGCGAGATCGCCGTACCAGGTTCCTATGTGGTAAACTGGTTCCATGGCAGCCTAATAATAGCCTCAAGGCGTCTCATATGTCTGATAATTTGCCCCTGCTGCACCACATTTACACGTTCAACGTGTATCCCAGGTCGACAAATCGCATTGAGTGTACGCGACTTATGGTTGATTTCTTGTATCAGGTGGCCCAGGGAGAAAATGTGTGTATGGCTACTTTCATCTTGCGACAGATTATCCTCATAGCGAAATCAAGAAGAACGTCTGAGTCGCTTCCTTTTGGCCGACTCATATGCAAGATCGCGCTTGAGTTTGCTTACAGACTTGGGCCGGAGTTGCCAGTTCCGATTCACAGCATTGATGAGTCTACCATGATCAAGATGAAGATCGGGTCTCAGTACTGTGAGACTCAGCTTGAGGAGGATAGCGAGGATGATTTTGATGAGGAAGAGGATCCAAGTGAGGGAGAACCTGGAGCAGAAGTTGAGGAAGAAGTCCAGGAAGAGGTAGAAGAGGAGGCTCGGGATACGGATGAGAGCCCTCCTCCTTCTGCTCAGGCTACTGGTGTTGATCGCATTGCCCGAATTGAGGAGAGCCAGGTTGCCTTGCAAAGGGAAGTCCAGGAACTACGGGCTGAGGTCGAGGATATCAAGGCCGTTATGAAGAGAAAATTCGGCAAGGTGACTCGCACCTTGAAGACGATCCTGTGCTGCTTGCAGGATAAGGGTGCTCCCCCTCCATCACCCGACTCAGACTAGCGATGAGATCTTGATGTTATTGTTAGTAGTTAGTCGTTTCCTACTTTAAGTTGTGTAAGCCTGCTAAGGCTAGTGCTTTACTTATGTTGGTGTTGTAACTTTAACTGTCTTAGTTCCCATGTACTTTCTGTCATGATGCTTGTAAGGAGATATCCCTTGTATTGTGACAATTTTGATTAAATGAAATGCATGGAATGCCTTTGATTCTTTATGTGAATGATTGCGGTGTGTTTGTGCTATTGAGACTGACAAGGTTGCGCCTTATTTTGAATATAAGGAATGCCGCCGAAGGCTACACGGAGCACAGCTCGGCTTACATTGGGTGAGCCTATGGATCAGGCTCCTTCTCAGTCTGATGCTCATGCGGACCCTGTTGTGGGCCCGATTCCTAAGACAGCGCGTGCGTCTCAGCCCACTACTGGTCCTGCAGCTGGACCACCGCTATTCACACCGCCCGTTAGAGAGCAGTATCGTGCGTCTTCTTCGATGCAGTACGTGTCACAGCCTGCTCCACCTCCAGATAAATTTGAGCAGATGATGGCTATGATGCAGCAGCAGCAGCAGCTCCTGACTATGATTGTGGGGACTCTAGCCCAGGGTGGGAGTGTGCCTCCACCTGCACCACCTGTGCATCCAGCTGAGGATGCCTATACATATGCTCAGGATGAGGGCATGGCTCATCCCGCACCACCTGCTTACCCTGCGGGGAATGCCGCAGACACACGGAGCTTATTAGAGCGATTCCAGCGCTTATGGCCTCCCACTTTTACGGGTTCTCATAGACCCGAGGAGGTCGAGTATTGGCTCGACCGTGTGTCGAAGATACTGCGGATGTTACATTGTTCAGAGGCTGAGCAGGTCGAGCTGGCTACATTCTTGTTCGAGCGAGAGGCCAGCTTATGGTGGGACAGTGTATTGCGGACCGTTGCCGCCGATTACATATGGACCTGGGCAGCGTTCGAGTTCCGCTTCCACGAGAAATACTATCCCCAGACGTATAGGCATGATCGGGAGAATGAGTTTCTACGCCTCAGACAGGGAGGCATGACAGTCATTGAGTATAAGCATCGGTTCACTGAGTTGGGCAGATACGTCCCGACTATTCTGACAGATGAGCAGATGAGCATACGGCGCTTTTCAGAGGGTTTGCGACCGGATATTCGGTCGAAGATGTGCTGCGTGAGCATTCCCTCCTATGCAGAGCTGATTCACATGTCCATGCGGGCAGAGCAGGATGTGGATCGACTTACCCGATCTCATGGCCCTGTTGTTCCTAGGCCGCAACCAGAGTTGCAGGACAGGCCCTTTTCGGGCAAGATGCCTCGCGCCGACCCTCCTTCTCGGGCTACAGCGCCAGTACCACCGTTGCCGAAAACAGCGATTGGAGTGGTTTGAAACGGGATTTGAGAGGGAGGACAGCAAAAACGTGAGAAAAGGAGAGCTTGGGAGGAGTTTTTGTGAAGGAGGTGAGTCTTTGGGGTGGTTTTAACGGACGATCCACAGACCAGGGGGCTACCCTAACCCCCAAAGACCATCGGCCTGAAGGCCCGACCGAATGGGGCCCACTGTACGACGAGGCCTCGCCAAACCGGCGAGGTCCTCGCCAACCGTTTGGTGTTTCGACGATGCCTCGCCCTTTGGGCGAGGTCCCCCTGCCCTAAGGGCCCAAAATTCATATGGGTCCCATCCTGGATCATTCCATATTTATGTGGGTGGGCCCACGACTCCATTTGAGGCATTTTCGGGGCCAATTTGTAAATCGGAATGAATTTATACAGCGTGTAGCATATGATTTTGGTGGTATGGGACACTATATTCTTGTTGTCGGCCTACATTGATAAGGTGATGGGAGAGTGGAGCAACGAGTGCGAGCAACAGCCCTGGAAGCCCTTTGTAGTGACCTTGAGCTTATCCTGACACCGCATGGGGGTGAAGAGTCCTAATGTAGTCTTAAGGATATAAACTAGGCCTGTATTGATAAGGTAATGGGGGAGCGGAGCAACGAGTGCGTGCAACAGCCCTGATAGCCCTTGCAGCGACCTAGAAATATATCATCATATGAGACAACTAGGAGTGACGACCCTAGACAGGATCATTATTTAGGTATTAATATAAGGAAGGTACCCTAGTTTCCCAATCCTGCTGTCTGAAAAGGACTAATAATAACTCGGTAATCATATTCATATTGCACTGCATGTGCCTGAAAGATGTGGAGCACTGAGGGAAGAAAGCATGTAGCGGATGTAAGATGGTGTTGCATGAGGGAGTATGTCGGTGAGGGCATTCATCATGTCATTTCATGCTTACATTAATCACAGTATTTAGGAATGTTTGATTGCTTGCTTTACCATTATCACGTGATTGATTGGATAACATGCTAACATTTGCTCTATAATTTCACTGAGTTAGCTACTCACTCCCACATTACGGGACGGTGTTGCGCACACCAACCAGTCCCTATTTTATTTTCAAATGATGGCGATGCTTGTGAAGCAGAGCCAGACTTGATGATGATGAGGAGGATCCCCCCTATATGCAGGTTCTGATCGACGGGTTTACAGGGTTACTGATTAAATGCCAATACACTTGGTATTTTACCTTTTATTTCCACACCCATGTATATTCTTTTCTTTCTATTTTGGAGTATACATGTATTTAGTTAACCTGGTAACATGTTCACACTCTGGAGACTTACAATCATTTATATATTTTATATATCTATCACATTCTTCCGTTTGCTAATTTAACTGTCTCTGGAGTATGATATGCTGTTTTGGTCTAATCCCACTCATGTTTTCTGCACTCATATGAACAACATTCATCCATCATTGAAAATGTTGCATAAGTGATGTTCTGGAACTCGGGAGTTGGGTTTCTACCCGACCCCCGATTTTCGGGATGTTAAATCGCCTGATTTCTTTAGACCTGTCTTGCATATTCTAATGTCGGTTCAAGTCTATGGTGATACTGACACTATTGCACAACTATTACACTTTAATCCGAAAGAGTTTTATTTTGAAACATGTGTGGGATTGTTGTATTTTGTTTCAAAATAATTATTAAAAATTTAATTTTTCAAATTTTTGATTTCCCTCCACATTTAAAAATTTTGGTGTTTTTGAATTGTGGGTTCTGTCCCACATCGGATTTGACAGAGTAAATCCTCTTGTATATAAGATAGCTCAAATCTATGTCGTTGACCACAAACGCGCACACGTGCACACGCGTCGAGCCAAGTCGTGTCATGCCGAGCCGAGTTCGTGTGGACGAGTTGGGCTGGGTGTGGGTGTGGGTGCGGGTAAGTGTACTCGCGTGAGTGTGTGTGTATGGGTATTCGCGGGACTTTATTTGCGAGACTGTACTCAGGCTTGCACCGTTTCACCAGAAAGGTGTATCCATTCTGGTCGATTACATATGTTGGGTTTAAACTCAATGGACCTAACCCTTTGTAAATGGTGCTTATGTACTACTTCGGAGTCTATATAAAGACTTTTGATTTATGTTTATAAATACAAAAATCATTCTCTCTTGTAAAACATTCTCTGATATTCTATTTTAAGCATTTTGATTGTGGAGTTCGTCGTTGAGTTAACTCAACACTTTTAGGTTAAACTGCAAGTGTTCGAGCCCACGTACAGTGAGTGCACCGCTGAGATCGGGTCATGGTCGTTGTATCGTGGAGGTCGATTGCTTTGGAAACTTGTTGCACTTGTGACGCTGTCCTAGGGGAGCAAATTCGATTTCAAGCTGAGTGACTCAGTCACGTCTCGACTCAATTTAATAAGTCCTCTTTCTCAAAATTTTATTTTCTTTTTTGGTTCTCTATTATCTATAGTCTATTTAATTTAACCAAATATTCCAATAGTGCACGCATCTCAATTCTAACAAGAAGCCTATGTGTCAGAAATCCATACCATTAGTCTATTTAGATCGATCATGGATGAAGTATATTCCCAAAATCCCTTAATACTTGATGATCAAAATAACCAATGTTAAATGTGAACCGACCTCAATTTTCTCTTCTTGGCCGCTTATCTGAAGATAAAAATAGACATTTTAACTTGTATCTATCAATACAATGTTTCATTAACACTTCATTCGTGATGGAAGGCAAGAGATCGGTGGTTTGGATTGTGGAATCATGGGCCCACTCATTAGAACTTCAAATACATGTATACTGGAAATAGACTAAGGGGTCATTTGGATGCCTATAATTTTTTTAGTTGTAAACAATTTATGCTCAAAAAAATTTCCAAGTGAAATTTGTCTACATGCTATTTCATTTCTCTTTTGAGTAATAATATGTTTTTATGTAAATAGATTGTGTCTTTCACCACCCTTTAACGTGTTTATAGTGAATAAAGTAGGTATTCATACCATAGAGCTTGAGTGGTGAACCTTTCAAAATCTGCGAATCACATAAATACTTGACTTTATTTTTTTTAAGCCCTGAGAGAGTATTAAAGTATGCACACACTAAACGGATTGGATGTCTTCCATCCATCACAGTGGGCCCAAATATAATCTATAAGTTTTTAATGGTGCAATTTGAAATATGACTTTTAACCAAGTTTCCAATTTTATTTATATTTTTTTAATTTTTTTACGCATGCACACACACCCCACACACTCACCCTTTAGTGGAATTTCACCACCTATGGATACTCGAACCCTTAACCGGGTATTGAAACTCCTGAGAGCCTACCATTAGAGCAAGAGTAAGGATCCACCAAGTTTACAATATGTAAAGCCTTTATGAGCAAATACATGCATCCAAATAGCCTTTGTAAGACTGTAATCCCATTACAACTTGCAGACTTTATCCAAACAACCCTCTAAGGGAGTGTCACCAAGATCCATCATGTCGCCAGCCAATAGGCCCAGCTAAGATAATCTAGTTGTCCGAACGGTACATATTATCTTACTATTATAGATAAGCATTTATCAAACAATCACCCTTTAAAGATAATCCTAACCTTAGAATTTTGGAGTTGAATTGGAGCCATTAAAAACTTTCTTTTCATTATTTTGAATTCATCTAGAAGGTACACAATCATCTATTAATAAAAATTCTTAGGGTAAGAACTATATCATGAATTCTAAAACATGGACATCATAGTAGCTCTCAACACATGGCCCCATTGCTGTGCCAGACATTGCACCTTGAGTCGCGACCAAGACAAAACAAACTCTATAGGATTTTAGTAGCTCCTCAGATGTCCTCACCCAACGTACTATGGGGCCCACCTTGATGTATGTATTATATATCTATGTTGTCCATCCATTTTTATATATGATTTTAGGGATTAGCCCAAAAACTAAAGAGATAAAAGTCTCAAGTGGACCATACCATAGGAAACAATTATGATTGACCATTAAAATTCCTTGTTGTAACGCCCGTGAAAAATTCGTACTTGGGCTCGAGTACCAACTCGACCCGAAATCGCGTAAAATTAATTTCCATGAAAATTAAGCGTAAGTTAGCTAGCGCAACGCTAGAGTAGCTGGGAAATAGTCCCTGATCACTTTAAATACATTCTGCAAGACCCAAATCGAGTAGAACAAACAACTCTACAATACTCTATAACCTCGGATCAAACTCTAAGCAGGTCTGTTCTCTGGACCACATTGAATTCTTGTATTGGATTTAGACCGCGCGTCGAAGGTCCGATACTTCCTATCTTAGACCGTTAGAACCGCCCAGCTGGACTTGACAATCATTTCGAAAATCAAGTCAAACCGATAATCACAGACTATTTCGTTGAACCCGGACTGAAGCGACCGCGAATAGGGACAGAATTGGCATTTCAAATTCAAATCTGGCACACGACTTGACGCGTCAGTATTAAGCGTTCTGACAGTCAGAATTCATCCAGATTACACCCTCGGATCAGGAAAGATTTCTATTTATTATCATGAGACTTTCAGCCCTGATCTACGTGCGGTGACCGCTGAACTGAAACTGGTCCGCCACGTGCGATTTGCGAACCCTGCCAGACTAAAAACTTAATACGTGCTACATCTGGTATGCATGAGCTTAATTTCGATCGCAATCGACCAGGGGACCACCAGAAAGCAACTTTTGGGCCGAAACAGCCCCGAAATGGATAGGCACCAAGTAAACTTCGTTCCGAAGCCTGTTTCCGTCATTTTTAAGCTTATAAAAGGGGTTGAAACCCTCATTTCTCTCTCCCATCCGAAAATTGCAAACCCTAGAGAAAAGGAGAGAGAGTTTGAGAGAGAGATTGGAAGGGATTTTTCCCGCTTCCGAGCCGCCGATTGCTACTGCTTCAGCGACTCTTCCCAATCACCTGGCTGGTGATTTCTCCGTTCTTTCAGGTATAAAACAATCCTAGAACTTGCTGATTTGGGGTTTACTTAGATTCACGACGTGTTAGCTAACGTATTTCGTAAAACAGGTTCTCCTACTGCCGTAGACGAAGCGTACACGCTCCGTTCAAAATCCCGCATCCGTAAGAGACTAAGTGAGGATTTTAGACGCTTTGATTGACAATTTACAACGCTTTCAATGTCGTTTAATAGTAGATTATCAACGGCACCGCCGTTTGACATGTACAACATGCTCTTCGTTTCCTGTTTCGTAAATTAACGAAGAATATGAGATTTAGGGCATTTTAGTCATTTGTAGGAAGTACGGTCTACATCCATATTTTTCTGACGTGAATAACATGGTTTGTTGTCGCATTAGGAAGTTAGAAATGCGTGTATAATTAGTTTGGCGAAGCGATTCGCCTAGTTGCGCACGTTGGGTCGACATACTGTATGTAGACTTAAGTGTGTAGTGTATGTGTTTGTTTAAATGCTTGTATTAGTATGTATTGAATTAAATGATGTTATGTGGTAGTTTGAGATTGATTTCTTAGTTAATATACTGACCTAAATGATTTCCTACATGTTGACCATATGCATGATTCCATTACATGCGTGGAATGTATGTGTTTGAAGATTTGCTTAAGTTGAATGTTATAACATGTGTTAACATGCTCACATGATTGTATTTCAATTCCAATACTCTTACATAGATTGCTGATGTGATTCCATAATTGTTTGGGACTAGACTTAGTCCAGGCAGTCGGTAACCGAGCGAATTCGTGGCTGACTGGTCATAGACACGAACGACGCGTCGATGAACGTGATTCGTGTTTAGAGTTGGTGGCAGTGGTTAGGCCACGCGAAGTGTTTTACGCACTTCATGTCGTTCGACTTGAGATGCGATCGCGCTAGTCGAGCCCGTCAAGCAACCCGACTGGCCGATGTATGTTCACCTTGTATGAGTCATAACTGCTTGAACCTAGGGTACTGAACTTACCATTGTAAACCCTGTTAACCATGGTACCTTAATCCACGAAGACTCATGAGCCGGGCATGGTGGTATGGGACACCGTGGTCGAACTGTCGGCCTACGCTGGGGCCACAAACCTCCCCGTAGTGACCAGTGAGCACCTTGACTCGTGAGCAGATTATGGTGGTATGGGACACTATATTCTAGCTGTCGGCCTACACTGATCAGGCGACGAGCCCTTTGTAGTGACCGCGAGCGTATTCTGAGTCCACGGGAGGCGACGACCCTTTCGTTGCAGTAGAGTACGGTAGGCCTGTATTGATAAGGTGATGGGGGAGCAGTGCAACGAGTGCGAGCAACAGCCCTGACAGCCCTTGCAGTGACCTACGAAGTATACATCGTATGAGATTTCTAGGAGTGACGACCCTAGACAGGATCTGTGTTGAGATTGATACAAGGGAAGTACCTTAGTTTCCCAATCCTGCTGTTTGAATGGACTAATAATAACTTGGAAATCATATCACCATAGCATTGCATGTGCCTGGAAGATGTGGAGCACTCTAGGGAGTGTGGCATGCCGCGGTCGTAAGATGTTGCCGTATGAGGGAGATCGTCGGTGAGGGCATACATCACGTCATGTCATCTTGCATTAACAACAGTATTAGGACTGTCTGATTTACTGCTTTACTATTATCGCATGATTGAATTGTGAATATGCTAATCCTTGCTCTATGATTCCACTGAGTTGATCACTCATTCCCACGTTACAGGATGGTGTTTGCAACACCCACCGGACCCTGTTGTAGATGCAGGTGAGGCTGAGATCCAGGAGGTGGAGCCAGAGATCGACGAGGACCAGGATGAGTTCTCGTATATGCAGTATCACGACGGCTTCCCGTAGGTGACCTGGATCGATGGGGTTTCAGTGGGACTATTTTGAATATTTTATTTTTGTTCATTTGTATGTATATGAGGCTCAGAGATGTAGTCATACTTTGGAGACAGATGAGATTTACTTTGTTTTCCATACAGTGATATATATATTGTTTAGTCTTCCGCTTGCTTTTATCACTGGATCTGAAGTATGAATTGCAGTTTTGGTATACTTTTACTCATGCGAATGCTTTAAATCAGACAACATTGAATCATAACCATTTTTGTTGCATAAGTAACGGTCTGGAACTCGGGAGTTGAGTTTATACACGACCCCCGATTTTCAGGGTGTTACAAGTTGGTATCAGAGCATGAATAAGAGTATACTGGGCCTGGGTTATGGTCTCGCGACGTACGCTGTCGCTTCCTTTGACATAGGTGGGTGCGAGAAGGGTCTAGAAACACTTCTAGGGTCGCAGGTTCGCCGATAGGCGAAGTCTATTAGAATCGATCGTAAGATCGAGTCTGTAACGCATCTCGGGTCGCGTAAGGTAACCCAAATCGCTTCTAAGATGTAGGAAGTCAGGTTGAGACGTCCTATGAGCAGTTTTAAACCGCAAAAGTAAATCCTTGGGCCGTGAGATGACCACGACTCCTGTAATCAATCGTCAGGGCTTAAAAACCCCGTTTCGCCAAAAATCTTCAAAATTCTTCCTCTAAACACTCCGACCTTCATTTCTTTCTTATCCATTTCATATTAGGCATCAAACCTAATGTGAAAATAACACAAATTAGTACTTTCACAAAATTTTACAGTGAATAGTAAAATTTAATGAAAAATGGCCATAAGGCCATTCTAAATTCACTTTATTTAGCAACTAAGGATCTATATAGATGTACTGGCTCCTTCTACCCTAAATTCATATGCTGCATCATAGGGTTTGGTATTCGGGATTATGATGTGGTCCCGGAAAGCCCGAACACATATTTGGGCTCATACAGATCAAAATACAATGAACTAGGGGGTGGGCCATATATTTTTGGACTCCTTGGATCATGGGGGACCGGACCCATGTGGTCCCACCGGCCAACTGGGAAGTTGGCCGGCGATGCCATCGCCGGTCCGGCGATGCATCGCCGACCGGTGGGGCCCATTTGGCATGAAAGTTGGGCGCATGCCCTTAAATAGGGTGTACATCCTCCCCATGTACCTCCCATCCCACGAAAGTCCCTAAAACATCCCCCTCCTTCACAAACAGCCCTCCCCTAAACCCTATTCTCATTTTCCAGCAGCCATTTCCAAACTCCGGCGTCCCAAATCACTCCTAGGTCCCTCCTTGGCCAAAACCGACCACCACTCATCACTTATTGGGAGTTGGAAGCCCCTCCTCTTGAAGATCTCACCATTTGGAGCTCTAAAAATCCCCAAATAGAGCTGAAATCGTGAGGTACTCCATTCTACTTTTTTGTTTGCATTTCTTCTTGAAATTACAGCCTTGGGAAGCTTGAAGCATCCCTCTACGACGCCTAGATTTCTCTTTTCCAGATTGGGCAGCCACTTCTCCGCATTTTCGTCGTTTTCCATGGCTTTCGTGGAAGCCATTTTGGGCCTTTTATCACTCTCATCCATCATATCTTTGATGGGTAAGAGGAAAACCGCAACAGACGAGGCTGGGCCGAGCCGCCCTGCTCAATCGAGAAGACCGCGGGGTGGTGCCGCAAGTTCAAGCGCCGCCGCAGGTCCAGCTGCAGTCCTGGAGTGCCGTACAAAGCGGGATTTGGATCCCCATGCACACCTTGGGCGAGCAATTTTATCAGAGATGCCTCATGGCCAATACACTGATCGCAAGGTGTTATTTGAGGCGGACGTAAATGGACGATTGTTCGGCGAGTATCTGTTGTTCGAACGCATTGAAGCTGCGCATTGGGGTCCGATCTTTGAAGCTCGCGCTCGTGCTAATGTGAGCACCGTTCGTGCCTTCTACGCAAGTATCAAGAATCCTACCTTGGAGCCTTTGCAGTTCAGAATCCCTTTTGGTAGAGATCGGATGGCTACGATCGACGTTCGGTTGATTGCGCGACTTCTCAACGTGCCTCTAGGTGATGTGCATCCTAGTGAGAAGAATCTGAGGACTAGACGTGAACGAGATCGCCGCACTAAGTTTCTGTGCTGTAAGTTGGTTCCATGGCAGCCTAATAATAGCCTCAAGGCGACGTACATGTCTGAGGATTTGCGCCTGCTACACCATATCTGCACGTTCAATGTTTATCCCAGGTCGACGAACCGCATTGAATGTACACGTCTTATGGTCGATTTCTTATATCTGGTGGCCCAGGGAGAGAACGTATGTATGACCACTTTCATCTTACGGCAGATAGTTCTCATAGCCAGGTCAAGAAGAACATCCGAATCGCTTCCCTTTGGCTGACTTATTTGCAAGATTGCGCTTGAGTTTGCCTATAGACTTGGGCCGGAATTGCCGGTATCGATTCATACCATTGATGAGTCAACAATGGTCAAGATGAAGATTGGGTCACAATACCGTGAAAATCAACTTGAAAGGGATAGTGAGGATGACTTTGATGATGAGGAAAATCAAAGCGAAGAAGAACCTAGAGCAGAGGTTCAGGAAGAAGCTCAGGAAGAAGCAGAAGAGGAGTCTCAGGATACTGATGAGAGCCATCGTCCTTCTGCCAAGCTACTATCGATGATCGCATTGCTCGGATGGAGGAGAGTCAGACCGCTTTGCGAAGGGAAGTCCAAGAACTTCGCGCAGAAGTCGCTGATGCCAAGGCCGTTACAAAGTAGAAATTTGGCAAGGTGACTCGCACCTTGAAGGCGATCCTGTGTTGCTTACAGGATAAGGGTGCTCCTCCTCCTTCACCAGACTCCGACTAGCGATGCGATCTTTGATGTTATTATCATTAGTTAGTCATTTCCTGCTTTATGTGTGTAAGCCTGTTAGGGCTAGTGCTTTGCTTATGTTGTTGTTGCTTAACTGTCTTAATTCCCATGTATTTCTCGTCATGATGCTTGTAAAGATATATCCCTTGTATTGTGACAATTTTGGTTAATTGAAATGCATGGAATGCCTTTGACTCATTATATGAATGATTGTAGTGTATTTGTGCAATTGAGACTGATAAGGTTGCGCCCTATTTTGAATATAGGGAATGCCATCTAAGACTACGCGGAGCACGGCTCGTCTTGCGCTGACCGAGCATATGGATCAGACTCCCTCTCAGTCTGACACCCATACGGACCCTGCTGTGGGCCCGATTCCTGAGGCGGTTCGATCGTCTCAGCCTGCCGCTGGTCCTACAGATGGACCACCGCCATTTACGCCCTCAGTCAGAGAGCCACATCGCGCATCTACTTCCACACAGCATCCGCCACAGCCTGCTCCACCCCCTGACAGATTCGAGCAGATGATGGCTATGATGCTGCAGCAACAGCAGCTTCTGACCACCATAATGGGGACATTAGCCCAGGGTGGGGGTGCGACTACATCTACTCCACCTGCACCACCTGCGCATCCAGCTGAGGATACCTATACATACACCCAGGATGAGGGCATGGCTCATCCTGCGCCGCCTGCTTTCCCTGCGGGGAATCCTGCCGACACACGGGGCCTATTGGAGCGATTTCAGCGCTTGCGGCCTCCTACTTTCACGGGTTCTCACAGGCCCGAGGAGGCTGAGTACTGGCTCGACCGGGTGTCGAAGATTTTGCGGATGTTGCATTGCACCGAGGCCGAGCAGGTGGAGCTGACTACCTTCCTGTTTGAGAGAGAGGCCAGCATGTGGTGGGATAGCGTACTGCTGACCGTTGCCGCAGACTTCGTATGGACGTGGGCAGCATTTGAGTTCCGCTTCCATGAGAAGTATTATCCCCAGACTTACAGGCACGACAGGGAGAATGAGTTTCTCCGTCTGAGACAGGCAGCGATGACAGTTACAGAGTATGAGCATCGGTTTACGGAGTTGGGCAGGTACGTCCCGACGATTTTGGTTGATGAGCAGATGTGCATACGACGCTTTTTGGAGGGTTTGCGACCGGATATTCGGTCGAAGATGTGTTGTGTTAGCATTCCCTCTTATGCAGAGTTGATTCACATGTCCATGCGGACAGAGCAGGACGTGGATCAACTTGCGCGATCGCGTGGCCCGGTTGCTTCTAGGCCACGACCAGATTTGCCAGACAGGCCCTTCGCGGGCAAGAGGCCTCGCATTGATCCTCCTACTAGGACTACGGTGCCTGTACCACCGTTTCGGCGCCCTGATTTGACATGTACATACTGTGGGAGGACAGGCCACTTGGCGCAGAGCTGCTTTTCGAGGATGCGGGACAGTGGGTTCTCGCCGCCGCAGAAGATTGACCGTGTACGTCCACAGGCGATATCAGCACCGCCTATACGGTCAGCTCCTGCGCATCCTTCTTTTAGACCTCCGGTATCGCAGATTAGACAGCCTCCACGGCCCTTGACAAAGCGGCCGAACCGGCCACAGCAGGCTTGGGTTCATGCATTGACAGCTGAGCCAGCTGCGACGCCGACTTTCCAGCATTCAGCCTTCGAGGTTACGGTCCATATTGGAGGTACTCCCGTTCTTGTCATGGTGGACACTGGTTCCACGCTTTCTTTGATAACGCGTGCCGTAGTCAGACGTCTTGGGTTACAGACTATCACTATGGATAGCGTGCGAGTCTTTGCAGCTCATGGGGATTATTCGGATGTCACCCAGATGTGTGAGGGTTGTTTAGTTGATCTGGGAGGCAGGACGATGACTCTTGATCATGTCGTCGATCCCTCGCTCGTTTATCTCGACGTCATTCTTGGTATGGACTGGTTGACTGCAGCGAGAGCCGAGATTGACTGCGAGGCTCGTATGGTGACGGTGTACGAGCCTGAGGGAACGCCTTTCACGTTTTCAGTGCGGGTAAATCTTCCTTTCCGCATACTTAGCTACGCCACTTTATTGAGCGACGCTGGTGCTCAGGTACTCGAGCATGTGCCAGTTGTTTCCGAGTTCGGGGATCTGTTCAGGAAGATCCCTGGTTTGCCGTCCCGACGTGAGATCGATTTCACTATCGATCTGGTTCCTGGTTCTACACCCGTCTCACTGCCGACGTATCGCATGACACCATGTGAGATGGAGGAGTTGAGGACGCAGATTGATGGTCTGCTAGATCTTGGCCTCATACGGCCTAGCGTGTCTCCTTGGGGAGCACCGGTCTTGTTCGTAAGGAAGAAGGATGGTTCGTTGCGATTGTGTATTGATTATCGCAGGCTGAACCAGCTCACGGTGAAGAACAAGTACCCTTTGCCCAGGATCGATGACTTGTTTGATCAGTTGAGAGGAGCGCAGTACTTCTCGAAGATTGATCTTCAGTCGGGATATCATCAGTTGCGCATCAGGGATGAGGACGTGCAGAAGATAGCATTCAGGACCAGTTTTGGCCACTACGAGTTCCTCGTGATGTCGTTCGGTCTCACGAACGTACCGGCCGTGTTCATGGATCTGATGAACCGGATATTTCGGCCTTTCCTCTATCGATTCGTCGTTGTCTTCATTGACGACATTTTGGTGTACTCTAGGAGTCGAGAGGAGCATGAGGAGCACTTGCGTTTGGTCCTTGATACGCTCAGACGGCATCAGTTGTTCGCACAGTACAAGAAGTGCGACTTCTGGAAGCAGGAGGTGAAGTTTCTGGGACACGTGGTGTCCAAGGATGGCATGGCAGTTGACCTGTCTAAGGTAGCTGCGGTGCAGGACTGGGAGCAGCCTGGTTCTGCCACTGAGGTGAGGAGCTTCTTGGGTCTCGCTGGCTACTATCGGCGATTCATTCAGGACTTCTCGAAGATCGCGAGACCCTTATCTCAGTTGACACGGAAGGACGTGAAGTTCGCCTGGAATGATAAGGCGGAGTCAGCTTTTCAGGAGCTGAAGGACAGACTTACGTCCGCCCCTGTGCTAGTATTGCCAGAGCAAGGGGTTAGATACACTATATACACTGACGCGTCTAGCGTTGGTTTGGGTTGTGTCCTTTTGCAGAGGGACAGGGTAATTTCGTATGCCTCGAGACAATTAAGGAAGCACGAGGAGAATTACCCTACACACGACCTAGAGTTGGCAGCCGTTATATTCGCACTGAGACTCTGGAGACATTACCTCTACGGAGAGGAGTTCGAGCTCTTTTGCGACCACAAGAGCCTCAAGTACATATTCACGCAGCGAGACTTGAATATGAGGCAGCGGCGATGGATGGAGACGCTGAAGGACTTCAAGTTTGAAGTCTCTTACCATCCTGGGAAGGCGAACCTTATGGCTGATGCGTTGAGCCGCAAGAAGGCGATAGAGTTTGCTGCTCCACTGATGGTTGCCGAGTGGGATATGGTTGAGTTTTTGCGAGACTTTGAGCAGAAACTCACCGTAGAGGAGCCATTTGAGTTCATCGCACATGTACAGGTGCGATCTCAGATCGATAACCGAGTCATCGAGGCGCAGAAGGACGATGCACATCTTACTGAGCTTCGAGAGCAGGCCAGTGATGATGCTGACGCCGACTGGCGAGTTGGTATGGATGGGGGCTTACGTTACCGTGGCCGCCTATGCGTCCCAGATGTCCCTGACTTGAGATGAGAGATTCTCGAGGCTGCGCATTCTACTAGACTCGCAATGCATCCAGGCAGTACGAAGATGTATCGTGACGTGAAGAGGACGTATTGGTGGGAAGGTATGAAGACCCACATAGCTGAGTTCGTGTCCCGTTGTCTCACTTGTCAGCAGGTGAAGGCAGAGCATCGCCGACCACCTGGACTTTTACAGCCTATGCCGATTGCAGAGTGGAAGTGGGATTTCATTTTCATGGACTTCATTTCTGGGTTGCCGAAGACGAGGAAGGGACATGATT
Organism: Magnolia kwangsiensis; assembly: GCA_037074715.1. Taxonomy (NCBI): domain Eukaryota; kingdom Viridiplantae; phylum Streptophyta; class Magnoliopsida; order Magnoliales; family Magnoliaceae; genus Magnolia; species Magnolia kwangsiensis. The sequence continues at coordinate 110,072,772 of CM073581.1, forward strand.
CCATTTGGGTGATCGTCGACCGATTGACGAAGTCGGCGCACTTCCTACCGATCAGAGTTACGAACTCTGCAGACGAGCTGGCTAGATTATACATCCGAGAGATTGTGCGTCTGCATGGAGTTCCATTGGAGATCGTGTCGGACAGAGACACGCGGTTCACTTCTATTTTCTGGACTCGCATTCAGGAGGCTATGGGTGTGAAGTTGAAGTTCAGTACTGCCTTCCACCCACAGACGGACGGACAGACGGAGCGAGTGAACCAGATCCTGGAGGACATGTTGCGAGCTTGCGCATTAGACTTCAAGGACAGTTGGGATGACTGTCTTGCATATGCGGAGTTTGCGTACAACAATAGCTTCCAGGCGAGTATCGGTATGACACCTTATGAGGCGCTGTATGGGCGACCTTGTCGCGCACCGCATTGCTGGTTAGAGGTCGATGAGCGTAGCTTGATTGGCCCAGAGTTGGTGCAGGTGACGTCAGAGAAGTTTGATATTATTCGACGTCGGCTTCTTACAGCGCAGAGCAGACAGAAGAGCTACGCCGATACGAGACGACGGCCATTAGAGTTCACAGTCGGGGATCACGTGTTTTTGCGAGTTTTCCCTATGAAGGGAGTCCTTCGGTTCGGGAAGAAGGGGAAGCTGGCACCACGATTCATTAGTCCATTCCAGATCCTCGATCGTGTGGGAGCGGTGGCTTACCGATTGGCTTTACCCACGCCCCTCGCGAGCGTCCACAACGTATTTCATGTTTCTATGCTGAAGAAGTACGTTGCTGATCCTTCCCATATCATCAGATGGGAGCAGGTGCAGTTAGGAGAGGATGTTACTTATATCCTGCGACCGACACGCATCCTAGATAGGAAGGAGCAGGTACTGCGTAGCAAGGTGATTCCCCTTGTGAAGGTACTATGGACGCATCACTCTGAGGAGGAGGCTACTTGGGAGACAGAAGCCGAGATCAGAAAGAACTACCCACAGCTTCTCGAGGAGTACGAAAAGGTACAAATTTCGAGGACGAAATTATTTGTTAAGGGGGGTAGATTGTAACGCCCGTGAAAAATCCGTACTTGGGCTCGAGTACCAACTCGACCCGAAATCGCGTAAAATTAATTTCCATAAAAATTAAGCGTAAGTTAGCTAGCGCAACGCTAGAGTAGCTGGGAAATAGTCCCTGATCACTTTAAATACATTCTGCAAGACCCAAATCGAGTAGAACAAACAACTCTACAATACTCTATAACCTCGGATCAAACTCTAAGCAGGTCTGTTCTCTGGACCACATTGAATTCTTGTATTGGATTTAGACCGCGCGTCGAAGGTCCGATACTTCCTATCTTAGACCGTTAGAACCGCCCAGCTGGACTTGACAATCATTTCGAAAATCAAGTCAAACCGATAATCACAGACTATTTCGTTGAACCCGGACTGAAGCGACCGCGAATAGGGACAGAATTGGCATTTCAAATTCAAATCTGGCACACGACTTGACGCGTCAGTATTAAGCGTTCTGACCGTCAGAATTCATCCAGATTACACCCTCGGATCAGGAAAAATTTCTATTTATTATCATGAGACTTTCAGCCCTGATCTACGTGCGGTGACCGCTGAACTGAAATTGGTCCGCCACGTGCGATTTGCGAACCCTGCCAGACTGAAAACTTAATACGTGCTACATCTGGTACGCATGAGCTTAAGTCCGATCGCAATCGACTAGGGGACCACCAGAAAGCAACTTTTGGGCCGAAACAGCCCCGAAATGGATAGGCACCAAGTAAACTTCGTTCCGGAGCCTGTTTCCGGCATTTTTAAGCTTATAAAAGGGGTTGAAACCCTCATTTCTCTCTCCCATCCGAAAATTGCAAACCCTAGAGAAAAGGAGAGAGAGTTTGAGAGAGAGATTGGAAGGGATTTTTCCCGCTTCCGAGCCGCCGATTGCTACTGCTTCAGCGACTCTTCCCAATCACCTGGCTGGTGATTTCTCCGTTCTTTCAGGTATAAAACAACCCTAGAACTTGCTGATTTAGGGTTTACTTAGATTCACGACGTGTTAGCTAACGTATTTCGTAAAACAGGTTCTCCTACTGCCGTAGACGAAGCGTACACGCTCCGTTCAAAATCCCGCATCCGTAAGAGACTAAGTGAGGATTTTAGACGCTTTGATTGACGATTTACAACGCTTTCAATGTCGTTTAATAGTAGATTATCGACGGCACCGCCGTTTGACATGTACAACATGCTCTCCGTTTCCTGTTTTGTAAATTAACGAAGAATATGAGATTTAGGGCATTTTAGTCATTTGTAGGAAGTACGGTCTACATCCATATTTTGCTGACGTGAATAACATGGTTTGTTGTCGCATTAGGAAGTTAGAAATGCGTGTATAATTAGTTTGGCGAAGAGATTCGCCTAGTTGCGCACGTTGGGTCGACATACTATATGTAGACTTAAGTGTGTAGTGTATGTGTTTGTTTAAATGCTTATATTAGTATGTATTGAATTAAATGATGTTATGTGGTAGTTTGAGATTGATTTCTTAGTTAATATGCTGACCTAAATGATTTCCTACATGTTGACCATATGCATGATTCCATTACATGCGTGGAATGTATGTGTTTGAAGATTTGCTTAAGTTGAATGTTATAACATGTGTTAACATGCTCACATGATTGTATTTCAATTCCAATACTCTTACATAGATTGCTGATGTGATTCCATAATTGTTTGGGACTAGACTTAGTTCAGGCAGTCGGTAACCGAGCGAATTCGTGGCTGACTGGTCATAGCCACGAACGACGCGTCGATGAACGTGATTCGTGTTTAGAGTTGGCGGCAGTGGTTAGGCCACGCGAAGTGTTTTACGCACTTCATGTCGTTCGACTTGAGATGCGATCGCGCTAGTCGAGCCCGTCAAGCAACCCGACTGGCCGATGTAAGTTCACCTTGTATGAGTCATAACTGCTTGAACCTAGGGTACTGAACTTACCATTGTAAACCCTGTTAACCATGGTACCTTGATCCACGAAGACTCATGAGCCGGGCATGGTGGTATGGGACACCGTGGTCGAGCTGTCGGCATACGCTGGGGCCACAAACCTCCCCGTAGTGACCAGTGAGCACCTTGACTCGTGAGCAGATTATGGTGGTATGGGACACTATATTCTAGCTGTCGGCCTACACTGATCAGGCGACGAGCCCTTTGTAGTGACCGCGAGCGTATTCTGAGTCCACGGGAGGCGACGACCCTTCCGTTGCAGTAGAGTACGGTAGGCCTGTATTGATAAGGTGATGGGGGAGCGGTGCAACGAGTGCGAGCAACAGTCCTGACAGCCCTTGCAGTGACCTACGAAGTATACATCGTATGAGATTTCTAGGAGTGACGACCCTAGACAGGATCTGTGTTGGGATTGATACAAGGGAAGTACCTTAGTTTCCCAATCCTGCTGTTTGAATGGACTAATAACAACTTGAAAATCATATCACCATAGCATTGCATGTGCCTGGAAGATGTGGAGCACTCTAGGGAGTGTGGCATGCCGCGGTCGTAAGATGTTGCCGTATGAGGGAGATCGTCGGTGAGGGCATACATCACGTCATGTCATCTTGCATTAACAACAGTATTAGGACTGTCTGATTTACTGCTTTACTATTATCGCATGATTGAATTGTGAATATGCTAATCCTTTATCTATGATTTCACTGAGTTGATCACTCATTCCCACGTTACGGGATGGTGTATGCAACACCCACCAGACCCAGTTGTAGATGCAGGTGAGGCCGAGATCCAGGAGGTGGAGCCAGAGATCGACGAGGACCAGGATGAGTTCTCGTATATGCAGTATCACGACGGCTTCCCGTAGGTGACCTGGATCGATGGGGTTTCAGTGGGACTATTTTGAACATTTTATTTTTGTTCATTTGTATGTATATGAGGCTCAGAGATGTAGTCATACTTTGGAGACAGATGAGATTTACTTTATTTTCCATACAGTGATATATATATTGTTTAGTCTTCCGCTTGCTTTTATCACTGGATCTGAAGTATGAATTACAGTTTTGGTATACTTTTACTCATGCGAATGCTTTAAATCAGACAACATTGAATCATAACATTTTTGTTGCATAAGTGACGGTCTGGAACTCGGGAGTTGAGTTTATACACGACCCCCGATTTTCAGGGTGTTACACTTGTAGGCCTAAAAGTTTTGGATTAATATTGATATTTATTTATTTTTCTCTTCATCTAGGTTTTTTTTGTCCTTATTAACATGTTAAATGAAAAATAAGCATTACAATGCGCATCGGGATGTTTTTAATGGTGGGCCGTTCATTCACCATTGTTTCATGTATTATGGTCCACATGAGATATGAATCTACATAATTTTTTAGGTCATGGCTTAGAATGATCTAAAAATGTGGATGGACAACATGGGTTGAAAATACATATATCAATATGAGCCCATGATAAGAGCCGCAACTAATCTTTTAATGGAAAATTAATTAAAATAATAATTAATTATGACATAATAAAAGTGTTGACCTCATCATCCAATTTTATTATTTATTTTGGCCCACATGTACTTTTTACGTTTTTTAGAGACTGCAAATGCCCATTTACTAGCCTCCCCAATAGCTTATTGGGGAAGTAAATGTCTTTTAAGAATGAGTGTGTATCCCACTAAATCAATGATTAGACCCACTTCTCGATCGATCTGATCCGTTCGTTTTAATCATACAACTGTGACCCCACAGTAAGGTCATTAAAAAATGGAGCTGTCTATAGCCTACAACTGTATTAACATTACAAGTTAATTCCAAACCATTTCATTTTGTATCGTCAATCCATAATGAGTTTAGACTTTAAACTTGGATAGATAACATGAAATTACGACACCTTTCATGTGGACGGTTTGTATATACAATAAGATGATCCGGTTGATCCCACACAATATGTGGGATGGATTTAATAGGTGAGTCCCTTACATGGGAATGACATTTAACATTTTCTTTATCTTTCTTCTTTGTTTTTTTAACAAGATGAGACCATCGTTCATTAGGATTATCTCCATGAGACCTGTTTTCGTTGTCATTTCCTCTGTTATGGAGAGCTTTTGTGGTTTTTTTTTTTTTTTAAGATTTTCAACTACACTCTTCAATATAGAAACTATGATAATTAAAAGTAGATTTAAGTTAGGATAATAGTAACTTTTGTGTGTTATTTTAGGTATCAATAATGAGAGTTTGTTTGTGAAAGGAAAGAAGGTGTGATGGTTTCCTCTAAAATTTTATTTTTGAGTATGAATTATGTAAGTTCGTGAAATCAATGAATTTTGTAATGAAAAAATATTATAATATATCAAATTTGAAATGGAATAATGCTATAATTAATGAATATGATGAATATTAAAATAGATGAATGTTGTCCAAAAACAGGCCCAAAGTTACATGTGGATCATTGATACTCACTATGAATCATCAATGTTCACTTTAGATCGTCGATTCAATGAAAACAATCATAACACTCTCATTATATGTTCAATTAAGTAATTTTATACTTATTGAAAATGCTATTTAATGAACTTTTAAAAAAATAAAAAAAAAACATAAATTAGTAAAGTATTTTTTCAAATTTTTTTTTTTTAAGGAACATTTTTTTAAATACTAAAATAAAAATCCTTGGACACAATCATAACATCTAGTTAGTTCAAGCACATTAACAGCGTTGGTAGTAAAAGGTAGTGATGAGTTTAAAAAATTGATTTTTTTTATATATACTTGTTAAGGAAAATAAAAATCATACCATATGCGATACAATTCAACCCCTACAACGATTCTCGTGATCGAAAACTTTTGTAGCCCATAAATATTTCAAAGTGAACATTCAATCTTCACAGTTTCCTATTGTGTGGCCCAGTTGAATTTTGGACCTATCTCATTTTTTGGACTCATGTCTCAACATGAGCTGGAAAAACGGCAGGCTGTAACTTTTCACAAACATGGTGGCCCCACCTAGCTAGTTCCTAGGTCCGGGTAGCAGCCTCGCAGGTAATCCGCGTCCCAGCCCATTTCCAGGAGCCAAAAATGGAAGGAAAAAAAAGTATTCCAACGGATAAGAAATTTGACCATACCATGCGACCATGTTCTCTCTATGTAAAATTGGGCCACAGGAGTAATGGTCCACGAAAGGAGATATATCAAATCATTCAAATATTTATGGAGGCCAGCTCAAATACCAATCTTATACTTAGACCACGATGGTCATTGCAAACATCTTATAAACCATCTTATTCAAGAGGTCAAGGGTTCGAGATTGGTGCTTAGGCCCCTTCCTCTTCCACAGTGACAACGTATTTCCCAAGAGGTATTCTAAAATACCTCCCTTTTTTCCTTATTTTTTTCATTTTTTAATTTCCCTTTTATCACGGGCCGCAATTCACTTTTAACATGTGGCTCAGCTATGGTGCGACCCACTAGTTCAAAAAGTACCCTTCCCTTCTTTCATATCAATAGAATCCATTTATTCACTAAAATCACTAAAAAAAGAAGGAATAATATAATGTAGCAATCCTCTCCGAAAGATAGAAAAAAAAAGGAAAATCAGGACAAAAGAATCGCATCCCAAAGAAAAGCATCTCAATCTCCGAAAAGAGAAAAAGAGAAAATCACGACTGAAATCGATATCTGGAATTCCCCAATCTACTTGGAGAGTAAGGCAACGAGAGAGAGCAGCAGAGACGAGCAGAGAATCGCGCCGGACATCTGCGTCGAGAATCCCGCCCCGGGGTTCATTGACGGCGACGGCGACGGCGCCATCTCGATTTCCTGCGCGGAGACGGCTGCTGCAGAGAGGAAGGCGAGGAAGATGACGACCGCAAACGTGGAAAGACTAACGTGCGCCATTGGTGGAGTATAAGGAGGGTCGACTGGAAATAAGGCAATGTAAGAGAGATGCTGGGATCGGATGTTTGGATGAGTTCCGGTTTGGTTTATTTATAGGGGAGGGTTTGATCTCGGCGTGTGGAGCCCACGAAAACTATGGACAGCTGGCGCACGCTGCAACGTGAACGGACCAGTTCCGAACAAGAAGCCCATCTTCTTAGGCGAGTCGGCGCACGTTACCTGTCTGCCGCTCTTTGTAGCTGGACGCGTGGAAACATCTAGAACAGGAACTATATGGGCGTCGACTACATGTACGGTGTTTTCGTTCTTTTTAGTTTATGCAAGTGGGAACATTATTTGTACGATCTAGGCCGTTGGAATGATCACATCCATCGTAGATAGACCATTGCTCGAAAGATACTCGTTAAGATGATTCCAGCATTTCAATATGGGAGGTGTAGATCGACGGTCAATTACAGAGATATATCATCGTGTCCATGGTTAATTAGGAAAAGAACTGGCTAGGAAGTAGGATCCATGTATTTTTTGGCTTGATATATCTATTGATCGGGCAACACCCCCTTGGGTCGAGAATCATGTGACTCTAAGGAGTTATTTGTGCAAGTAGGGACGTTATTTATATGATCCAGGCCGTTGGGATGATTAGATCCACCGTAGATAGACGATAGCTTCAAAGATACTCGTTAAGATGATTCCAGCATTTCAATATTCGAGGTGTAGATCGACGGTCAATAACAGAGATACATCAACGTGTCCATGGTTTTTTTTAAGGAAAGAACCAAAATTTGTGGCTAGGATCTTCCAGTCTTGAGTTTTTATTTATTTATTTATTCTGGCTTGATATATCCATCGATCGGGCAACACACCCTTGGGTCGAGAGTCATGTGACTCCACGGAGTTATTTGATACTCCGGCAGCGTGTGAGGCCTGATACGCAGGTACTCGGAATTGAATACGATGCGCACATAAACTCCCATCAAATTGAGGGAATTATGGGACCCACCGTCGGTAAGGCAACGTCTCAAAATTAGATTGGTCCAACAATCTCAATATTTGGGACCTGGACGGTTTATTTGGAATAGTGCATGCGTATCATCCATCACTCTCTGCCGGATTATCAAAGTTTTTCTCATTCCTGACCACGCAAACGGCAAGGCTCACTCGAGCACGTGGGACGGATGGGGGCACGAACACAAGTCTATGTGGTACACTTCTCCGAGATCTCAGCCATTGAGGAGGTGGGACCGCTGAGAATCCTTTTCTTGTCCAATAAATCTGGCAGGTCCAGTCATCACTGGGGCTACACATAAGTTGAACATGGAGTGGTCCACTTGATGAATGGACCAGGCTCTTCTCCGGGCCGGAGAGGGTGAGCCGCATCTAGATCAATGCTCAGTCTGGGACACGTGGTGAGAAGGAAAGATCCGGGCGGGTGCCGGCCGCGGTTCGGCCAGTGACCCCAACACCAACCAGCTAATGGGTGTCAAAGCTCTGTGAGCCCCACCATGATGTATGTGTTTTATCCACGCCGTTCATCCATTTTTCCATCTTATTTGACTATATGAACCCAAGAATATCGCAAATCCAAATCACAGGTGGACGACACCACAGGAAAATAGCATTAATTGAACGTCCACCGTTAAAAACTTTTTAGAGCCCACTGTAATGCTTATTTGCCATCCAACCTGCTATTTAGGTCACCTGGATCTGGATAAAGTGAAAATACAAATATCAGCTTGATCCAAAAATTTTGTGGCCCCCAAAAATTTTCAACGGTAACCGTTCAATCTCCCTGTTTCCTCTAGTGTGATCCACGAGATTTGGATCTGCCTCATTGTTGCTCTAAATGATCTGGAAAAATATATGGGCGGCATGGATAAAACATATACAGCACGGTGGGGCCCACAGAGTTGTGACATCAGTTAGCCGGCTAGTGTTCGGATCACTAACCAAAACGCAGGCGCGGATCCACCGAGGGTGGGATCCATGACCGGGGGGCCCATATCAATGTATATACCTTATATCAACACCGTCCATCCGTTTTGAAAACTTCTTTTAGACATGATCCCAAAAATGAATTAGATCCAAATCTTAGGTGGGCCATAATACAGGAAACAGTAGTCATCACCATTAAAAACTTCTCGTGATCCACGAGAGTTTTGGATCAGCCTGATATTTGTTATGTCTCTTCATCCAGGTCTTTTTGACTTTATCAACCGTTTGGATGGAAAATAAGGATTCCTTTGGCCCCTAAGATTTGGATCTGCTTCATTTTAAAGATCATGCCTTAAAATGAACTGTAAAAATGGATGGACGGTATGGATGTAAGGCACATACATCACAGGGGGCCACAGTTAGGGATCCACTGACCTCGGTGGAAACCGCGCCCGGGGTGGCTACTCTGTCAGACTGACGAGATGATGGTAAGGATCGGGTCAACCCAAGAGTCTGTATCGGGTGACAGGTCCAGGTCCAAATAGAAACGGTCCATATTCAGAGCGATTATATTAGATTAGATGATTTTTGACTATCCCATCAATAGGGTAGAAAATGGACGGTGAAGATCATTTACAGGAAAGTATTTCCTTCAACAATTTGAACCTTCTATTACCTGGGGCGATGATAGGTAGCTTATCGAGTGTCACTTTCAACAGACGATCCTAACCATTCAATGGGATGATTTCTACACCCAAGCTATTGCATTATCCAAATCGATGGATTGGAATGTTCAAGGGTCCTGATGCAAGTAGGAGCACTTATAGCTTCCAGTGGATTGGAATCTCCGCAACACCTGTTGTACGCTGAGGGTAAAATACCAGAGCTACGGGGAGCCGACAGTGTTATGCATGTGACATCCACTCCGTGCATCTTGTTTTCTTCTAAATATTCACCATACACCCAAAAACCTAGCTCGATCAAAAACTCAAGTGGGCCATACTAAAAGAGTCAATGTAAAATCACGGCTAAAAACCTCCTTTAAGTAGTGTGTTCTGCCCGAGTTATGGACCAGGCTGATTTTTTAAGTTTCTGTTCACCTGATGAACGGGTTGGATGAAATACATTCACAATGTGGGGCTGAGACAATAACCCATGGCTAGCATTTCCTCTCCATTGTTTCCTATAATGTAGCTCACCTAAGTTGTAGAACAGGATGATTTTTGGCCCCAGGAACTAACATCAAGGGACGCACCTGATGGACGGAGTGGATGGCACAGGTAAATAAGGTGGCCCACGGAGTTGGGTATTTTACTAGGTCGCGTACAACAGGTGCTGTAGTGATTCCGGTACGCTCCTAGTGTCCTGTGGGGCCATCATGATTTATGCTTTATATCCATGCTGTTCATCCATTTTAAAGCTCATTTTAGTGCGTCAGCCCGATCACGAGGCAGATAGCAAGGTCAAGTGGACCCCACCAGTGGAAACAGTTGGGAGCATGACGCGTCCACAGTTGAAAACTTTCCGTGGACGACTGAAGTTTTGGATCAAGCTGATATTTGTGTTTTAGGAAGGTTCTAACGGTGGGCGTCGTCATCCCTACTGTGTGGTCCACTTTAGCTTTGAAACTGCCTCATGTTTGCGCTTACACCCTAAAACAAGTTGGCGAAACGGATGGACGGCATGGATATCACACATACATCACGGTGGTTGCCACGGAGCTTAGTGCTGCAGGAATCCCCTGCAGCCGTTCGCTGCAGGCAATCGGAGTCCCGGAGCACAGCCCTGGATCATTGCAATGTTACTCTGTACAAAAGAGGAATGATCACATACAATCACATGCAGGCTAAGGTTACAATGCTACATAATTTCCCAAGTGACATTTCCAGTACATCTGAACAGTCTCAGATAATGAGATTCTCCGCGAAGATCGGCACAAAATTCTTGCTGATACACTCATCAGATGGGCCACACCATCAATTTAATGAGCGGAGATGATCTATCCAATATAGATAGTTGGCGAATCTGAGGAGCAGTCTGGTCTACTTTCAATGCCAGGTGAACGACACAAGTGTTTCACACATTTTGCACGGCTGAGATGACCAGGACATACACCGTGGGACTCATAGCATAATATGGTAGCGTGTAAACAAAGTAATTACCATGCTAGAAGGTTCCCACATTTTGAACGGCTCAGATGTCCTGAACGCGTAGCGTGGGAAGCGTAGCATATTTAGGTTGTATGAAGTCATTGCTCTTTATTTTATGTGCATAAGCCCACCAATCCAGCGAATGCATAACATGTAATCACATGTGAGATTGTGAACATTAATCATAAGGGCCTCTCAACGAATATTCCCTAGCACGAAAAGAATGTTGTTCGCGGAATCAGGTGGGCCACCCCATCCAAGTTTGGTTATCTTTTTCTAAATATTACTTCTTGTTTTTTTTTTTTAGGGATCAGTCCTTCATCCACGTCTACCAATTCGAGAACTCGATAATACTTGGTAAGTCAAAAAAACTCAAAACTTGGCAATGTAATTTGATAATATATATATAAATAAAAAATATGGATGACTACTTATCATCATATGTGGTTATCCTCCTTAGGACTGAAAGTTGGGTAGGTTCAACCTGATCGTCCCGTGACTGACCCAACATTGGGTTGAGCTCGAGCAGGATGTATCGAGTCCGATCTCGGGCTTGGGCTATACAAACACCAACCCGATAAAGCTTGGGCCGGGCTTGAGTTGATGTCTTAGGTTGCCCGACTCAACTCGAACCCGATCAATATATAAGTTACTAATATGATAATGTGTTGAAGGCATAGAAAATTGCGTGCTATACAACATGACTTTGAAAAAAATAGTTCTATTTTTTAGCTTGTTTGTTTACTAAAAAAATGAAGTTTTTTTTACTATAAATAACTAAATATATAATTAATAAAACTATAAATATAAAAAATAAGACGTGTATTGAAATACAATAGACTATTGTAATAATGAAAATATTACCAGCCCAACCAACTCGACCGAGTCCGCTTGGGTTGGGCTTGGGTTGAGAATTCCCAACCCGAGGTTAGGTTGGGTTAGGGTTGAGGTACAGGAACCTTGGGTTGGGCTTGGGTTGAACACCAATCCAACCCAATCCGACCCAACTCAACCCAACTCAACCCAACCCGCCTGACTTTCAGCCCTAATTCTCTTTGTATATTGCATTTCTACATGCACTTACACACACCACAATGGTTACTTAAACTTATGACCTTGCGTTAAAACTTTTACGGGTCTATCATTAAGCCATAAGGTTTTAGAAACTCATTTATTTATTTATAGATGTTTAAACCATCTAAATTAATTGTGGATGGATCTCTTCTCTAAAATCACACTAAAGTAATGCAGTATAATGGAAGAAAGCTACTATTCTTTTAAATAATGAAAATTTTATACCATTTTGTAACCATTCACATTACAGTTTCTAAGATTATTAGGCAACCGTAAAAAACTTTTGTTGAATGAATATGTGTGTGTGTGTGTGTGTGTAAAAAGGGCCCATCAAATGCAAGTTGATGTTTGACACAAATTACGGTGGGATTGTGTTTTGGAAAAGCGTGAAATAATTAACCACAACTTTATTTACCATGGAAGTTGAGTTCATTGTTTGTCATAAGACATCTAATCAGGCTTTGTGATTAAAATGTTTCTTATCAGGTTTGCAAGTACTTGAGTAAATCCTGAAATTATTAAGAATCTTTTGTAATAATTCAGTTGTGATATCCTTATCTAATAATAACAAGTATTAATAAAAGTCGAGGCATATCCACGTCAGGTATCTTATTGTGAATGAAATAATTCACAATCGTCAAGTGTCTGTGAAATTCATCGGCACTAAGCAGATGATTGCATATCCTCTCACTAAAGAGCTCCCTATTATACTATTTTCAAGAATATGTAACATCCATGAGAGTTATTGATCTTACATATGTTTTCAATTAGTGAAAGTTGAGCGTGTTTTATTTTCATAGATATTGAAGAAACTTCATTTAATAAAGTTTTAATGATTCTGATATAAAATTTATTTCTGATTCTTAATATATACGCAATCTGTTTTAAGTATAATTAAAGTTATGTCTCGTTGGAGACATTTGAAAGTCCCAAGACCTTTTAAGAATGTAATTCTTATACTATAATTCTTAGTTATTGATCTATGTCATTAAGACTGATAGTATTTATACCCGTGTTTAGTTTTACTTCACTTAGATTGAATGTTGTGATGATTACTGCGATTCGATACTAGTTGTCTTGGTGAACCAGATTGTAATTGTACTACACGTATTATCTAACAATTATATTGGTTAACCATTTGGATATTTCTTCAAATTCAAAAAAAAAATTAAAAATATTTTTAAAGATTAATAATTGACATTGATCAATGTGAACCAAGTGGGAGAATGTAAAAATTCTATAAGGTGGGCCTTATTGATCAACGGTCTAGATTATCCTAAGGGTCGAATAGTGTAATCGGGAGTACTAGTAAATATTGCTAAGTTGTGATGCATGTAAAATTGTGTAAGTGGTGGTATGTTAGAATTATGATACACAAACAATATTCTAGTAGGATTGAGATTACCAAATTCATGTAGAGCCTTAGGGAGAGGAGTTTCGATGAGTTTCAAACTCTTCAACTCTCTAAATTATATAAACATGACTGAATCCCCAATCATACATACAACAAAAGCTTCATTTTCATCCCAATGCTTCTCTAAGGGTGTAAGGTGCGAAAGACTATGGCATCAAGCCTACAACGATGATATCTCGACAAGATATATTATCCAATTCATGTGATCTCCATATTCAATATATAACACAGTCCTTTGCAATTCTGTATATAGTTTATAAGAACGTATTAATTCAATACACCTCATTATTACCATCACATAAGCAATGTGTGAATTTATACTTAATTAGGATTTCTCTCAAATGAGGGACATAGAAATATAGACCCAAGTCTTGTAAGGCCTGTCTGGATAGTAAGTTGCTTAAAATAAGTTACTTTTAACAAATTACTTAATGTCAAAACTAACTTATCTTAGTTTTTATTTATTAAGAACATAAGTATATATATGTTTGGAAAGCAATGTACTTATCAGCTTCTCTTCTCTTTGGTCTCTCTAATGCCTCTATTCAACAACTTATGAAAAGTAAAAAACTAAAAAAAAGAAAAGAAAAACTAAAGTGATTAAGTACATTTTTGTAAAAAAAATTATTTATAACTAATCATAAACCAAATTTACTTATCCGAAATATGTTACTTGTCTACTACTATGAGTAGAAAAAGTAACTTATTTGGTGGTATCCAAATGGACTTGGAGTGTGTGTGTGTTCTCTTACCTTTTGTTATTGAGATTCTACATCTCTAGGAGACTTACCTTTATCTTTGTATGCATATCCATATTGTGACAAAGATGATCAGCATTAGAATACAATTGAGGTAATTTTATTCCAAAAGTTTTAAATTAATGCATTTTATAGAGCTTTTGCTTTACTTTATGCTTAAAATTAATAAAGAAAATAATATAATAGAAAAATTGTATATTTTTAATGTATAAGTTGGTATCGATCTTATATTGGTGATGATGATGCTAGAGGCTAGTTCAGCCCTTTTTTCAAGACCAATTCAACTTGGGCTACAACTGGGCGGTTGATGCAATGTTATAACCTTATGTAAATACCATGGTTGTAAATTTGTTAAGTTATCAGCAATGCCCTTGAAGGCAACCAACATTCAGACTTCACCCATATGGTACACCTCCTCAACCTGGCTTGTGTTATAAGACAGCAATGTTGGGCACGGGTGTCTCCTATTTGGGCCCCATCCCATCGACCAGATAGAAAAAGGGAATTCATCGACGTACCCTTTTTACCCTGACATGATCTCATGAAATGGATGGACGGTATGGATATATAACAAATATATCATGGTGGGCCCACATAACTTGGTGATGTTAACACACCACTGATGTCAGTGGTGTGTGGCACACCACGCAATCCGCTCCCCTGTAGATCCCATGAAGCATCCTTGCCAAAAACTAGAGAGACGTACAAATATTGCCTATGATATGTTCACTTGGTCCGGCCCCACGTAAGTCTGGACGCTGTAGCTGGCTGAAAATTTTGAAATTTGGGATGGAGGCGAGGATTCTAATGTTCGGACGCGGTTTAGCCGGTGACCGCAACCCAACACCAGCCAGCTAGGTGGTGTGGAAGTTGAATGCGGATCTGGATTTGTGGAAGTTCCATTGGCCCTTCATGATGTGTGTTTTATCCCAGCCGTCTATCCATTTTCCAGCTCATTTTAGGGAATGAACACAAAAACAAGGGAGATTTAAAGCTTCAAGTGGACCATAGCCGATGAAATAGTAAGAATTAAATTCTTACCTTTGAAAACTTCTCTGGGACTATAGGTTTTAGATAAAGTTGATATTTGTGTTTTCTCTTCATCCGAATCTGCATGACGTCACCATGTATACAGGAAGGTTTCAACGGAGGAGGTCCCTTTTTCTAGTGTAACTTAGCTTTGAATCTGCCTCATTTTTAGGCTTTTTAGGCTCATCTATTAGAATGAGCTGAAAAAGATAATGGACGGCGTGGATAAAACACATACACGGCCCATAGAGCTTTGATACCAGATATCTGGCTGGTGTTGGGTTCACCAGTCAAACCACGTCGCTAGTGGACCGGTTGGATGGCTCATTGGCACTCAGACACTCACAGCTCGTACGTATGGTAATTTACATGCATTCGCGTCATCATTTCTCTAAACAACCCTCTAAGTGTGATGTTCCTCGCACATGCAAGTAGGGGGCCCATGGCTAGATGGCCAGACAATTCATGTTTAACTGTCTACTATTTTCAGGTCAGTCTATTTTAAGTGGACCGATGGTTAGGATCTTCCAGGAGATATTTGGATATCCTCCCTCCATGGAAACGCCCAGCCTATGATGGGCCAGATCCAATTACATGGTGGGGAAGTTGGACGGCTCGCCTACTCTTGCGAGTGTACTTACTGATCCGAGCCGCTCATCAGGTGGCCCACCGCGTAGATGTCCCGTGGCAAAAAATCCGGCTGGTCTGCTCACCAGACATCTCTTTTGCACACAGCTTGTTCCAGCCTGGAGATCTAGCTGGCGAGGCCCAGATGATGAGCGGCTTAGATTTCGCACGTGTTCAAGTTGAAAGAGATCATGAGATTGATTACTCTCGCTGTCTGTTCTAAACAAAAATAAATTGCACAAAAAAAATCCATTTATTTATCACATCGAATCATAAAATACAAAAAAAATAAAAAAAAAAATCGTGTAAAATGTGTAACTGCAATCCGTCAAAATCACTAACTCCATACAACCTAAACGGTGTTAAAAGAATGAAAATCTCCACCCCAACATCACTCAAAATCGTATATAGAGAGAGAAGACCGCGAGAAAACCAGCATCGGTATTTTCTTCAGCTACTGCGAGAAGAGAGCGAGGAGAGATAGTAGCAGAGATGAGTAAAAAAGGGCGCATGAAACCGGCAGCGAGAAGCCTGATCCAGCGTCCATCGCTGGGGACGGAGGGATCCCTCTATCTTGCGCAGAGACTGCTGCTAAAATAGATGCTGCGACGAGGAAGATGAGGCTCGCTGCTCTGGAGAAGCTAACGTGCGCCATTGCGGTAGGATAAGGAGTTTTGAGGGGTAAGGAAGAAGGTTTTGGTTGGGAAAGCCGTGGGTGGATTGGGAAGAAATGGGGGTGGCTAGTTATAAGGCGTGGAGCGCTTCGACGGGAGGCGGCGTGTGGACCCAATTCCAGAGGACGTGGACAGCCTAGCTACGTTGGGACGACGGTGACTCCGACCAGCTCCTCTCCCAGGTGTGGACAGCTGAACTCGCTGACGCCAGCTCTCTATCGACTTCGCCAGAAGTAAAGCGATTCGAGCCGTTTGATCTCGACACGTGGCCTGCATCTAAATAAGCGAAAGGACGTTCCATCTATAGCAAGTTGGCGCGGATTGGTTAGTACCCCACCAGGGCCTAACTGGAGATGTACGGTCCTGTCAGGGTATCTGTGGGGCCCACTGTGATGCGCACGTTTTATCCAAGCCGTCCAATATCATCTTAGGCCATGAGCCTAAAAAGTAGGCAGAGTGAAGGCTCAAGTGGACCAGGATTAAATTTCTACGTGTTCATATGGTTTTGTACCGAGGTAAACATAGATATTAGCTCCAAACCTCGACATTAAGCTCTTAATCCTTTGGTGCTTCCTGTGATATGGTTCACTTGAGCTTTTAATCTATCCCTTTTTTAAGCTCATGGCTTAAATTACATGTCAAAATATGGATGGGCAGTATACATAAAACATATACATTAAGGTGGGCTCTGGATCTGTCTCATCTTTTAGCTAATCCCTTAAATTCAGCTGGCATAATGAATGGGTTTTAAGCTGGCATAATGAATGGGTGATGTGGATAAGCAACATACATCAACGTATACTTCACATATATTTCACACCTCCTCTCAGGTCAAGTACAGGAAACATGCACTAATTACTTAAAAGTAAATAATCATTAATTACCTATTTAAAAAATATTTAGAGAGATTTTGAAAATCAAACCAGCAATGATTAGAGAAATCCTAGTTGGTGATTGCATGGTCACTCTGACCAAACAAAGATGAAGGACTTGAGTCACGAATGCAATGAAACACATGTAAATGAAAGACAAATTACATTATTATATCGCCTGTGAGTTAGGCTATCAATGGGCTGAGCTGCTCCGTTGAGCTTGGTCCTATTTATTTGGGTCTGTCATGGGCTTGGGTTGGGCTCATTTTTGGTTATTACATCCAAGCTGGTCTTAGGTGGACGTATTTTGGTTCTTAGTACTTTATTCTACATCACACGGTTGTGATGAGGTAATGCTATTTTGATGCATGTTCTTAATTAATTCATGTCTACGGCGAGGTCAAAACTGCAATGGAAATGAACCACGGATTTATGATTGATCGATCTCGACCTGGCCACACTAATGTTGCTGTCACTTTGGTCTTTGATATGAACTCTGGTCATTGCTAAGAAGTCACAAGGGTGGCATTTTACTTAGCACTTGATGGATGATCATGGTATTATTGGTGAAAAATATATTAGCAAAGTGATTTAATATAATTTATTTAAGTTATAAATTTTAAATATTTAAATTTATTTAAAAAGTAAATGACTTTTAAATTAACTTAAACCCTTATTAATTATGGCTAAAAAATAGCTTTAAGTTATTCGAAGACTCTAAGGGCCTGTATGGTAAAACTTAATTCTAACACTTATATCTGAAATAGGTATTTTTCAGTAACTTTAAAAAAATAAATAAAAGTAAATTCAAATCATTTGGTAAGTTCAAAAGTTTAAGATTTAATTTGAATTTTCCCTGAAAACATTCATTCATTTTTAAACTTTCTTTCTTTGGTTTAATATGTAAGATGGAATGTAGTACGCCATTTTTAGTTAAAACATTTTAAAAAATGACAACTTGCTCTTTCTTACTTCCTCCCGGCTTTCAAGGCTAAGGGGTAGAAGCTATGTTGATGGGGCAAAGATCTTTGGGCCCATCATAATATATGTGTTATATCCACCTGGTTCATCCTTTTCACCATATCATTTTAGGGCATGAGCCAAAAATCGAGGCTGATCCAAAGCTCAAGTGGACCACACCACAGAAAGCCCTGGGACAAAGAGCCCACCATTGAGATCATCCTAGGGTCCACCATGATGTTTATATGCCATCCAATCTCTTAATAAGATCACCCAAACCTAGACGAAGGGAAAATGCAAATAACAGCTTGATCCGGAGCTTTCATGGACCCTTATTTTGGGGTTCAATCTCCATTGACTTTTGGATCTGCATCATTTTGGGGTTCAATCTCAATTGACTTTTGGATCTATCTCATTTTGAGGCTCATACACTAAAATAATATGAAAAAAATGGGTGGACGATGTGGATATAACACATATATTATAATGGGCCACATGCTTTGCCTAGTCAAGATGGTACTCATGGAGGTGCCGTGTCACGCGCGCCCATGTGAATTGCCCATTGACATTAGCCACTGAAATACTGGATGGTGCTATGTGGGCGCTAAGATAATTTATGTGTTTCATATAGGCCGTCTATCAATATTTTTAAACCATCTTATAACATGAGCTCAAAAAATGAGGTAGATCCAAATCTCATGTGTAACACGCTAGGGAAACAGTGGTTATTAAATGCCCTCTGTTAAAAACTTCCTGAGGTCACAAATGTCATCATGAAGCTGATATTTGTAATTGATACTACATTCCATTCCACGGATATAATCTCGTCTTAGGTATGCACATACACAAATAACTATATGTATATCATCTAGTCTTATAGGCATTCATGTAAAGTAACCAATATAGCTATCACGTCTATTGGGCTGATATTTTCACTATAAACATGTGTTTTCCCATAGCA
Organism: Magnolia kwangsiensis; assembly: GCA_037074715.1. Lineage (NCBI taxonomy): Eukaryota > Viridiplantae > Streptophyta > Magnoliopsida > Magnoliales > Magnoliaceae > Magnolia > Magnolia kwangsiensis. Next base: position 110,092,128 of record CM073581.1, read on the forward strand.
TATTAGGTGTTACCTAGATTACACATTAATGGGTGATGATTGTGTGCCCACTAAGTCCATGTGACCTTACGAACAAGTTAGATAGTAAATAAATATCATAGCAGGCACCAATCTTCTAATCTAAGAAGATTTTTAGACAATAGATCTTTATCTTCTTCGCACTCTACAAAATATTAAAAGTTGAGGTACTAGGACCAAATATGATAAAATGCTAATTTTGAGACATTTTTTATTTGCATTTACCAAACAAGCTTTTATTAAAAAAAGTGCTTACTTTAACATATTAGTAACTTTTTCAGAAAAATTACTAAATGATTTTTTTAGTACTCATAAATATTAAAATTCACCACCTTAAGGTTTTTATGCTTAAATTATTTCTCAGACTTTACTTTTCACTTTACCAAATGACATCTAAGAGGCCGTTTCGATCTTAAGTTACTTATGCCTTAAGCTACTTATGACTTAAGTAATTTATGTTAGTTTCTACTTATTAAGCTAAAGCTATTACATACCTTTAAGTAAAAAATTTACTTATAATTGATCTTAAACCGAACTTACTTATCTCAAATAAGTTATTTATTGTTGTAAGTAGAAAAATTAACTTACTTTTATTTGGTGGTATCCAAACTGTCCTAAATGTTATCTCTAAAATGATATTATTTTAAGAAACTTTTGAGGGTTATTGTCTTGGCACTGGCTTCTTATTATTATTATTTTTAACACACATCCTCACATGCTCACATCCGCATTGGCTTACGTATAAAGCTTGTTGATAGCTTTCCAGCTATATATAATTATATGCACAAAATAAATAATTAATTCCAAAATGATAGCATTTGGAAGTTATAATACAATTTTATACATAATAAACCCTTGAGTTGTTTTTTCCAGCTGATTTCTTTCGATTGTAACTGAACATTATCCACGGCTTTGTCCTACATCATCCTTGAGCAGTGGTTTTGGGTCAGTAGAGCATTTACGGCAGTACAAATATCATTGGTTCAAAGCATCAGGCTATCTTGGATGGGGCAGGGAGACATACATGCTACATTCTAAGGCCTACAGGTAGACCTATAACTGAATGAATGCGGATTGCATACGGAGTAAACTGTGCGCCCATCGTGATGTACGTGTCTTACCCATTTACCCATGCTGGGCCACATAAGTTTTGGATTAAGCAGATATTTGTGTTTTCCCTTCATCTATGTGTGTGTGACCTTACGAAAAGGTTGGATGACAGATAAACATCACTTTGAACCTGGAAGGTTTCAACGCTGGATATCATTGTCTCCACTGTTTCCTGTGGTGTGGTCCACTTGAACTTTAGATATGCTTCCATTTTGAGTTCAAGCCCTGAAATGAGCTGGCAACACAGATAGACGGCGTGGATATGACACATACCTCACGATGGCCCCCATAAAGTTTACTGAGTATGCAATCTGCGTCCTAACCCGATGAGGTCTTATCACTGGAAGCTGGATATTTTAATTGAGATTCAATGGATCAGCGTTCGTGATTACGAAAAGCATGGGACTCAGTTTTAGAATCAAGAAACAGTGCCTGCCAATGCATGCCATTAAAATAAAAGCAGGCCTATTCAAGCGGGTAGCAATGGGCAAGGCGGTCCACCCCTCTAGGGCGGGCTGGGTCCTATTTTAGGCCTGGGTCAGGCCCGGCTTGAAATTGAGGACTGTTGTCTAATGGTTAATGGCCTGGTCCAATCTTCAAGTACATGGCCCTTATACAAAAGGAATGAATGATTTAAAGAAGATCATAAGTGGTTCTTGTAACGCTCCGGATTTTGTAACTCGAGTTTTGTATTTGTTTTTTGAAATCTCCAGAGTTAACTTATAAGGATAGCTCACATTTCATAGTAATATATATATATATATTTTCCTTTATAAGTATAGATGAACAATCGTAATGGAAGCAAATAAACCACATATAGAGGAATTTTATAAAATATACTTTAAAATATACATATGGTTGCCAATAGAACTTATACAAACCAATGACTCAAACTCAAATGAAATAACTAAAAAAAATAAAAACTTTAGAATAAAAAATATGCGGAATTATGCAGTTCTTCGTGCACCACATTAAAGTTAACTTATACGTTATTTTTATAACCTGCGCCAACTAAATACAGTTTGATAGCGTCAATAGCTATCCCAGTGAGGTATACTCTTCAAGATTACCAAGCATTATAATAGTCAAGAATGAAATTCTAATAACTCAAGAGAATACAATATCAAACGTAAACTTCACAAATTGAATACAAAAATATACAATTTATGTTTTCTAAGTGTTATATAGGATGATACCACATGACATATAGGATGATACCACATGTACATAAGAAAAAAAAATACAACTACAAGTACAATCAAAGGAATTATAGAATATAAGTTACATTTCATAATTCACAAGGATAACACCAACTACTTATCCACATGAAGTTTAAAATATAATATGTAGAGATACAGTCCATTCCTCACAAATATAACACAAACAGTTATAGCATGCAAACTGTAGTTTAATGTATGATATAAGAATATATAATCTATTTCACAAACAAATTCAGTCGTCAACTTAATCTTGATTAATGAATGAATGCATTGATGTAATCAGCCTGGGGATGTATATCTAGCTGAACAAATGAATGGACCTTTCAAACAGTCAACCCATTCAAAATGCAAAGAGGGTCGTTCAAACAGTATACAAGTCTTTTAAATAGTCGACCAGGCACCCGATAACGCCTGCATGCTATGTATGTATGATTAACCCAACCGTTATTAGTCCAATTTACAAACAAAATATCAAAGAAGCTCAAAGGTCACTATGGAGGGCGCGCGCAACCTAGCATAGATCGACAGCTGAGGCATAGTGTCCCATTCCACCATCCTCGGCTCATGAGACTTAAACGAGTAATATTCTAACATACATAGATGATTATAAATAATATTTTTAAAATAAAGAATTCAAGACATTTCATTTACAAGAATCTCTACAACTAGTGGCCACTCATGGTTCAACACATAGACATTACCATCATGAGTTCATATATAATTTCAACAATGAGTTCTCCCAAAAACCACATTGGCATTAAGTCCTTCAAGGAGACCACTAAATTATACAATCTATAAGCCACAATAACACAAATAATCCATTATGGTAAAGTCTACAACCATATAACGTTTAATTCACTCATGATCGGTCACTAGCTCGAGAAAACTCTAAATGTACATATTCATTTACATATAACATTTGAACTCCAATACAATCCCTTAACACAAGCAAATGACAACTAAATCACAATTAACTCAATCTTCTAATTACAAGCAATTTATCATTTATATCAACTTATAAATGTATCAACAATTATGCAGATAAGATTGTCTACTTAACTAAATTAGATAGTCAATTTTCACACTAAGAGGTATCTTGATTCTACTATATAGACAATAATTCTATAATCATTCTAAAACATTTGTATAAATAAATAAAGCTAAATCATTCATATAAATTAAACATGAATGATAGTTCAAGCATGGAAGATATATGAAAGCAAACTAATTTAACCATTGAAATAGAAGAAAGCTTGAAGGGTGAATCCTCACCTCTTGATTTGGATCGTGTTCTAGTGTCGATAGGACAAATGCAAACACCTTAAGATAAAGCTTGAACGAAATCAACACAATTGACCCAATGGTGCTCGAACTCGACTTGGTTGAACTTTAGATGTTCCAACGACTCTTGTTGCATGATCAATCCACATTAGGGGGTTTGTTTTTTTTTAAAACCCAAGCCTGACATCCTCAAACTCAAACTCGGCCCCGACTCACTGATTCAGCGAGTTAACTCAGCCGAGTTGACGTATTCTAACTTCCTATCTTTCTTCTCTTTCTCATCATCTTCTTCCACTTCCTTCTTTTCTCTTCTCCCTGAGATAATCACTAACATCTAGGCATGAACCAGACGTGAAAGACATACTGACCCTGGGATTAACCGAGTCAACTCAGTAGTGACTCGGTAAAGGCAAAACTCCCCTCTTTCCTCTCATTTTCTTTCTTACTCTCTTCTTTAGTCTCCCCCTACTGATCAAACATTAGCTGAAGATAATATGAACTAGTCCTTGGACTTGAACAGACATGTCTAGCACGATCCTTGACTCAGCAGTTCGGTGTGGACTTCGAACGAGTCAACTCGCTCCCATCTCTCACGTCGATTTCTCATTCTTCTTCTTCTTTCTATCTTTCTCTGATTCTTCTTCATCCTTTTTTCCTTCCTCACACACATGGCTAGAACATAACCCTAGAATAGTTGAATCGACGACTGGATCAGGTGCAACCAACGACCAATGATGAGTTAAGAATGGTCCCACAAGAGTTGAGGATCTGCTTCATATACCTAAGATGACTCTTGGATCTGACTACAGGGGTTTGATATCGCTCCTGAGACCTACCTAATGGATGTTTTAGATCTGAGATCAGCTCTCCATGAACTTGAACGACTGGTGATGAAACGGAGAAGAAGCTCGGCTGCTAATGGCGGATTCAAATCCCTAGCTTCTTTCTTCGATCTGACTTTTATGGCAGGTCTATATGAGCTCTAGGAAGTCTGTGGAAGGAATGTTTCGAAGCTCTGCGATTATTTGAGTGGTGGGTTTGAGCTTTGAAGAAAATGGCCGATTTTCTCAAGTGGATGCCAGAAATGGAGTGTCGGTCCTCTTGATAGATATATTCCTTCTTATATTAAACCTTAAATCTCACCAACACCGTCGGATGAAAATGAACGGTTTAGATTGTCATTCAACTCCACTCCTCTAACAATCTTAACGGAAGAAGCTCCTAGAACCGTGTTTGTTACGCACAGCTCAGCAGTACTTGCAAGCGGACAACGAGAGGCTAGGATTCTCTCAATGGACGGATGATAATTGAGGAGGGATGTTCACGTGGATTGCCAACAGGGCGAGATGAAACGGTTTCCGTTTTCGAATTATTCTTCCACGTACAATCCAGCTATGACTAGATTTGTACCCACACACATGCATTCACATGTACAACCCATGGGTTTTTGATCAGAATTCAGCCCTGAGCATGATGGACGGTTCAGATCATTAGAAAAATGACTGACAGTGGGCCAGGACTCGAACAGAAGGACGTCGTCCGTTTGAATGTCAAAGGAGAGAGAGAATCTCTCTTTTCGAATTGTATCGGGTTAACGCCTGATTGATCTAACTCTCAGCATAGTGTACTGCGAGTACACCTTCACTTGTGCACACACATATCAAAACGTGGGGTCCACAGCGGTGTCTTGTGAAATTCACACCGGCCATCAGATTCCATAATTCTCACTAGGCCATTCGACCAAAGATGAGGTAACTTAAAAACTCAGATGAGCCCTGCAAGTGAATAATGTCTTAACTAAGGATTTAAATCAATCTAATGGTCAGATTGATCTTAATCCTACCATCACGGTAAGTAACATCCCAGGATAAAAATATGGGGTGTTACAGTTCTAATTCAAGGTACGTGCGTTTAAAGACTCTCTTCAATCAGGGTTATGTTTCAATGCGTCTAAACGATGGGCCTCGCTGTGGATAAATGGAAAACCCTTTAAAAAAAAATGGTAGATTGGATCATTTCACTAATTTTGTAACAAGACAAGCTCGGTAGGGCAAGGCCAAGGCTAAGGCCTCTTTAGGACTAAGGCCGAGCCAGGGCGAATCCAGGGCCAGACCCTAGCCTGGCCCACTGCCACCCCTGTATTTGACTATTCGCCCTCTTCTAATTCAAGACCCGCTCAAAACCGGTGACCTAATTTTTACCTTTCCCGCCAAACTCTCCGCCTCATTCCATGCAAATGCAACCACGTAAAATCCAAATAACACATGGATCCTTTCCTTCCCTCCACAGAAACCCAACACCCTAAAAACAAACTCCCATTCGTTAAACAACTACACCCTAAAAAACCCTATAAATAACCATCCAACCCCACCTTTCCTCCTCAGGTCTGCAAACGAGTTCGAGAAATCACAGCTATTCAAATTCTTCCGGCAGCTTTCAGTGATCTTTCTCACACTCCCACTCTCCATCATGGACATGAGAAAGATCTCCTGCGCCATCATCGTTGCTGCTGCCACAGCGACAGCAGTCTTTGCTGCCGAGGAGAGCTTGGCCCCAGCGCCTGGGCCTTCCATGCACAGTGGGTCCACCGTGGTCACACCCGCCCTCGGGCTGGTCGGGGCCTCGATCGTGTCCTTCTTTGCCTTTTACTTGCAGTAGGCCTCACAAGAAAAGGAAATAAAGAAGACCCTCAAGCGAGGAATGAGAAGAGAGATGAATGGTGGTTGGATTTGTCTTCTTATTTTTCCTTTTTTTCTTTTGTTACATTGGTTTGTATCATTCACCGTCGGATCAGATTCATATCCGTTTGTTTTGTGATGAACGTGGATGCAATAAAAAAGCCTCATTCTATAAATTTAGGTGTTTGTTAATGAGGAAATCACCTACAACCACTTACATGGAAACTTCACATGTAACTTGTATACCGTAAGGGTCACTTCTGTAGGGCATGCATTCAAGTCGTTCATAAGGTGGGACGCACCATGAATAACATAACCAGGCTGGCATGGATCTGGGGTGCATTTGAAGTCCACATACAATTTGTGGTAGACGATCATTCTATAATTATCTTTCTTCCTTGCCAGGAATCATCTTCCCACCGTACATGGGCTTTCAATTTTGGTTAGTGGGGTCATGTTTCGGAAGATGCGCACCACGAATATGATGCTTTTTTTTTTTTTGCAGTTGAGAGTGGACCATTGTTATATTTTTATTATAATCATCTATTCATAGGTTGCAAATCAAAAAGTTAATTAACACTGCCCCACTTATAAGAATTTTGGGCCATAACGAATCCAATGTGAGAAAATGAAAAACCATTGGCCTGGAATCTCCAGATTATTAAGCCATGCAACTTAATTGTCAGAATTTAAAACCCTTGCATACGGCTTGTTTGGAACACATCATAGTCCTGTAGGCATTAAAATATGGTTATTTTTTCATAATTAACTTTGCGTTTGTCACTTTAATATGCCATATGAACAATGCTGTTATCAAAATAGAGCTATTTTAGCGCTTCTCTATTCTCATGTTAAATTTCAGTTGACAATTGGATTCTAAGTCAGAATCCAGCTATTTTGATATAAATATGCTTGAATACATTCCAACATTTTACAATCAGATGCATATCCAAATTCCAGCTTTTGGATTTGAGCCCTTTTCCATGACCCGAACCGCCTATGTTAATGGGGCTCCAGTGTGATGAGAGATGCCCCAAAAAGCTCATAAATTGAATATTTCAACTCGTTAATGGCACAAAGATTACAGTGATCAAAGGGCTGAAATGATACAATTGATAACTTTTATTTATTGATTCTCCACCGTACAAGTGTATTTGAGCAGACCTCGTTTTGATATGGTCCGTTTTTAGCGGGCCTCATGTGCTCATGTGAGAGGACTAACATGAATGAGATTCAGACTGTCCATCATGTGGGCCGCCTGTTGTTAACCCTGGAGCCCGAAATCAGGCTCATCCAAAACTCAGGTGGCCACACCGTGGAGAAAAGTTGGGATGCTTGCCTGCTATTAGTTGTATTTGAGGCCCAATGTGGTGTTTATATGTGCCATCTAGTATGTTAATTTGATGCTTTCTAGCAGGACAAGGAACACTCAAAAAATCAAAGCATGCCAAAACTAAAGTGAGTCTCACCACATGAATTTAGAAGGGGCGCATGATTTACACTGTTCCATCTGGTGTGGCCCACATGAGTTTTGGATCGGTCTGATTTTTGGAATCAAGAACAAACATGCGGCCTCTCATCTGATGAATGGTGTGGATCTAACGTACATAAATCATGGCTCCCACATCAGTGCTTGACACTCCCCGTACCCTTACTCTCACCAAATTGGGTCACATACCAATGATGATGGAGCCGATGGGCCACTTTTTACATGGGCCATACTCCAAATTTATTTGCACCAGCCAAATTATTAAAATAATCAATGGGCTACGTTTGTGATCGTAGTCACCATACATATATCTTATGATAAACGTCCAAAATCAGTGGACGGTATAACGTCCAAGTACTGTTGCTGCATTTTCATGCTACATTACATCTAGAGATGGCCCATTTAAAGGTAATGTCACTCTTTTATGAAAAACTGGCAATATCAGGCAACTTGTGTAACAGCCAAAGTTACTCATTACCTTGCCGCACAGAACCACACCTTGCTCAAGAAAATGAAAAAAAAGTGAAAGTATAGGATAGTACAGGATCTTAATTCTTAGTAGATTACATTCGTTGAGTTTTGAAAGAGAATTTTAGGATTGGATCCTTGATTTTGTTATCCTACCATGTGAATCCACCGTTCATTTATTGGTCCCATCACCATCTAATCAATGCCTTAAAATTTAAACCGAGGGCCTCTCCCTGATGAACCGTGCCCGTGTGAGGGAGTTTTTGTTGTGTATCTTGAATGATGGGGCACACTTAATGAACAGCTCAGACCTTATACAAAGGTGAACCACACCATAGAAAACAATGGGCAAAAAACTTCCAAATTCATACGGTGGCCCACATAATGGTTGGATCGACCTAATCAATTGGGCGACTACTCTTCTGGACGGGTCTAAGGCTCAAGAATTGTAGAATAAATTCATTCTACAAATGCTGTGGATGATCCGTCCTCCTAAAAATAAAAATAGAATCAAATCAACAAGAATTATAAAAACGAAAACTTCCATGTGGCCCACCATGATGTCTCTCGATCCATCAATTGATTCAACTCATGTTAGGACACAAACCCAAAAATCAAGCTGATCCACCCATCAAATAAAACATCACAGGCATGAATTTGGATGTTTATGGGTGGATGCCCATTATTTTCCATGATGGACCATCTAATGATTAAACAATCCTGATTTTAGGGCCATCAAGTAATAATTAATGGTGGAATTCACTTAATGCACGGGTTAGAAGGCATGTACACAACTTAATGGGCTCCATGAAATATGTTGTTTATTTATTAATTATTTTTTTAAGAATAAAATTTATTGAAAGAAAGGAACAAATACATCTTCGGGCGGAGCCCACGCTCTAAAAATTCAGGGATATCGTATCAGCCCATATACAAAAGAAAAACAAAAATCGTTACAAAACAGGGATGAACACACACACACACACACACACACACACACACACACACACACACACATATATATATATATATATATATATATATATATATATATAGGAAATAGGTATTATATGCTCGACCATATTATACCTTCTATAAGGTCGAATGCTGGTGGCACGTTATTGGTTGGACGGTGAAAATTTTAAACAAATAAAATTTTATAGGGCTGTAATGGAATTTATGTGCAGCCTTTCGTTGTTGGAAGATCATGTGTTAGGATTTTGTGTAGGGCCCACTATCATGTTTGTGATAAATCCAACCTATCCATCCATTTTTTAAAATCATTTTAGGAAATGAGACCAAAAATGAGAAGGATCCAAAAATTAAATGGGCCACATGAGAGGAAACAGTGGAGATTAGTGACCACCATTGTAACATTTATATGGCTACAAAAGTTTTGTATCGGTTTATATTCATAGTGTTTTCATTTCATCTTAGTTAAAATGACCTTATAAATGGTTTGGATGGAATATAAACACCAAGGTGGAGCCTAGGAAGGTTTCAACGGTAAGCATTCCTTTCCCCGCTGTTTCATCTCGTATGGCCCACTTGAATTTTGGATCCTCCTCATTTTTTGTGTAATGTCCTAAAATGATATTTAAAAACAAATGAATGGATTAGATTTCACACAAAGATCACAGTGGGCCCTACACAATTCTTCTGTTGATCTTCATGGGAAAGGTTTTAGCAGAACCTGCATCCCTGGGTTTTAAGTTTGGGAAACGGACGGGCTACTTCGCCACTAGCTAATGGCAGGTGGTCAGTGCTATATATGTGGGCCCCACCATGATGTATGTGTTTCATCTATGTTGTCCATCCATTTTTCCATCTAATTTAAGGAGTTGAGCCTCAAATTGAAGCATATCCAAAGATTCAAGTCCATCATGCCTGATAATGATTTCCACCAATTGAAACCTTGTTAGGCCCCATATTGATGTTTATTTGTCATCCAACCTATTCATAAGATCATACATACATGGATGAACGTAAAACAAAAATATAAGCTTATACAAAACTTATGTGGCCCCCAAGAAATTTTCAATAATAGAAGTTCAATTCAACTGTTTCATGTGGTGTGGTCCATTTGAACATTGTATATATTTCATTTTTGGGATGAAGCCATAAAATTATCTGGGGAAATGGATGGATGGAGAAGATAAAATACATAAATCATGGTGGACCTCACACAGTTTACTCAATAAGCTGAGCAATCCCCTTTCGTCTTGGAGGGAAGCGGATTGGCTGGTGTACTACGCACCAGCTATATAGTTGGTGTATATACATGTCGCACGAAGACAAGTGCCGACGCTCCTCGAGCTTTGAGTTGCACAAACGGTTCAAAGGAGATCAAAGTTACATGGCCCCATAATGATTTATTTATTATATCCACATCCTTCATCCATTTTTTGAGATCAGTTTGGACCATTAAACAAAAAATGAATCATATCCAAAGCTCAAATGGACCACACAAAAAATAGCAGCGAGGACAATGATTTTCATCGTTAAAAAATTCATAGTGCCTACATAACTTTTATTTTCCATCCAATTTGTTAATAAGATCACAAATACATAGATGAAGAAGAAAAATAAATTTCATATTGATCAGAAGCTTCTGTGACCCCAAACGGGTTTTATTGGTAGACGTCCAATCCTCAACTGCTTTTTGCAGTGTGGTCCACTTGATCTTTGTATCTGTCTTATCTTTAGGCTCAAGCCTTAAGACGAGCTTGCCAAAGGGATGGATGTTTTGGATATAACACATACCTCATACCTCATGATGGGACCCACAAAACTTGTTGACGTTAATACACCAGCTATATAGTTGATGTGTCGTACACCAGCCAATCTGCTTCCATCTCGAAGTGGGACGCGGATTACCTAATAAGAGGTTGAGCAGCTGAAGTCACGTCATCAAGTTTTGTGGGTCCCAACATGATGTATGTATTATATCCACACCATTCATTCATTTTGAGAGATCATATTATGGCATTATCCAAAGAATTAGACGGATCAAAAGCTCTAGTGGACCCTACCATAGAAAAAAGTGTGGAGAGTGATGCTCACGATTAAAATCATCCTAAGGCCCATTGTACTATTTATTTAACATCCAATCTGTTGATTACATCATACAGACCCATATGAAGGAAAAAAATAAGATCAACTTGATCCAAACTTTTATACCCCATTTTTGGGATATACGCCCATTTGAGATTGGGATATACCCCATTTTTTGTCTCATTACCATAAAATAATCTAGAAAAACATATAGATAACATAGATGAAACACATACACCATAGTGGGGCCCACATAACACTGACCACCTACCATATGCCAGCTGCAGGGGAGTAGCCGGTTCGTTTCCCAAACCCAAGGATGCGGATTTCCTACTAGAGCCTTTCCCATGAAGATTCGGGAAAGGATTCTATGTGGGGCCCACATTGATCTTTGTGTGAAATCCAACTCGTCCATTCATTTTTTATATATCATTTTAGGACAAAATAAGGAGGATCCAAAATTCAAGTGGGCCATACGAGATGAAGCACTGAAGAAAGGAATGCTTACAATTGAAACCTTCCCATGCTCTAACTTGGTGTTTATATTCCATCCAAACCGTTTATAAGGTCATTTTCACTTATATGAAATGAAAACACTAGGAACATAAACCAATACAAAACTTTTGTAGTCATATGAATGTTTCAATGGTGGTTCACTAAATCCCCACTCTTTCCTCTCATGTGGTCCATTAATTTTTGGATCCTCCTCATTTTTGGTTGCATGTCTTAAAATGATTTTGAAAAACGGATAGACGGTTTGGATTTATCACAAACATCATTGTGGGCCCTATAAAGAATCCTAACACATGATCTTACAACAATGAAAGACTCACACATAAACTCCTTGCAGCACTTTAAAATTTTTCGATTTGTTTAAAATTTTCACCATCCGGCTATTAACGTGCCACCAGCACTCGACCTTATAGAAGGTATAATACCGATGAGCGTATAGTACCTTTTCCCATATATATATATATATATATATATATATATATATATATATATATATATGTATGTATGTATATGGGAAAAGGTGCTATGTGCTCACCTCATGATAACGTCCCATGAGGTCGAGCTATGTGGGCCCCATCGTGATGCGTGTCGACCATCAACATCGTGCATTTGATGGGTCCCCTTTAAATTATGGGATATCCCAAAATCAGCCGTATACGGAACTCAGGTGGGCCATACCATCTAAAATAATGTGAAGACACTGTTAAAACATATAAAAGCACTTGGTGGGGCTCACCTGAGTTTTGAATGCTTCTGAAACTTGGTATGACCCCTAATCCTAGTGGGACACACATAATGGATGGGCTGGATTTGCAAACCACATCTCGGTGGGACTCAAAAAATGATTATGAATGTTTTAATGGTGAAAGGGCCCTCTCCACTTCTATATGTGGTGTGGCCCACACAAGTCACAGATTGACTTGATTTTTGAGACCTAGGCCCATGATGGAATGGTGCATCTGACTGATGGAGTAGATGTTCGAAACTCATCACGGTTGGGCCCACACAGCTGGACCTCATGCTACGTTCCCATCAGCTGGAGCGCAAAGTACCCTTTCCACTATGCGCTCGAGCTGATGGGAACATCGCACGAGGTCGAGCTGTGTGGGCCCCACCGTGATGCGTTTTGAACACCTACCCCATCAGTCAGATTCATGACCAATATATATATATATATATATATATATATATATATATATATATATATATAGTTTTAATGGATTAATTAAGTGATTCTTTACGCATTGGCTTCGGTGCTACTCATGTATTAGATTCATGACCGTTTATCAGGGGCCACATTGAACAATCCTGCACTTAAAAATGAGACGTGTCCATCCATCAAGTGGGCCACATACGAAGGAGAATAAACGGGTAGCAAGAGAAAAAAAGAAAAAAGAAAAGAAAAGAAAAAAGAATGGTGCATGGGGTGTTGTATGGTCTGGTGGAGATGAATCCCACGTTGCACATGTATCAATAAAAATCAGTTGGTGTGTTTCCACATTTTTTAAAGGGCTCCCTTTCGGTAAAGGAACAAAAATTGACAGTCTACGTTCAATGTGAATAAGTGGCCCACTCGGTGGGTGGACAGGTGTGATTGTTGGGCTGATCAAATAGAAGAAATACCACGTAAGAGATGCAAAATAAAAATAAAAATAAATAAATAAAAGGTATACTACACATACGAGCTTTCTCTATATTTGAAGCCTCTCACAATTATTATTAATTTGACATAATTCTATGCATCGTATTTAATGTGCAAGTAACTTCTAAGTTCCTGAGTATCGTCCATTACCCCTGACAGAGTATCAAAGTTTTTCTTGATTTTTAATGGATGGGTCTTTCGCTCTGCGTTAAAGCCATGAATCACGTCCACCATTGGGCTAAACGACGGTGTGCATTTCCAACATTTCTTAAACTAAAAAACGACTCATCCTCCATACACGTGTGTCATACATGCACATCAATCCAGACTGTCTATTTCGTGAGCTGCACGGATGATGCATCATATTTAGACAATCGTTCTCATCTAGTGATCCTAACCATCCAATTGGGGACCATCAAATGGACAGGTTCCAAATTCAACGGTCGATATCATATGGTTAAGATAGTCTACAGGTGGTGTGCTCCTACCTTTCTACCCTCCCCCGGATTAAGTGCGTTTTTGAACTATTCTCTAAGAACCCACTCGTTCTCTCCTAGTAACACATGGATTTTTTCCCTCCACAAAAACCCAAACCACCTAGAAACAAACTCTCAACCGTTTTACAACAACCCTCCAGAAAACCCTCTAAATGCCTTTCCAACCCCACCTTCCTTCCCCAGGTTTGCTGAAGAAGAAGAAGAAGGAAAAAAAGGACTGAGAAATCACAGCCGTTCAAATTCTTCAGGCAGCTTTTTGGTGATCTTTCTCTCACTTTCACTCTCCATCATGGACATGAGAAAGATCTCCTGCGCTATCATCATCGCTGCTGCGTCAGCGAGCGCAGTCCTTGCTGCCGAGGAGAGCTTGGCCCCAGCACCTGGGCCCGCCATGCACAGTGGGTCTGTTGCTGTCGCACCCGCCCTCGGGCTGGTCGGGGCCTCGATCCTATCCTTCTTCGCCTTTTACTTGCAGTAGGCCTCACGAGGAAAAGAAGAAAGAAGACTCTCAAGGGAGAATAAGAAGAGAAAGGCATGTTGGTTGGATTTTTCTTTTTATTTGTTTCTTCTTTTTTCTGTCACATCATCGACTGTCCGACCAGATTTGTATCTGTTCATTTTTGTGAAGAACGGGAATGCAATAAAAGCAGCGTTGTTCTAGAAATTTAGTGTGTTTTAGTGATGAGACAAGATCACCTACAACCTCCTGCATGGGAACTTCACATGTAACTCGGAAATGTAAGTAGCGTCTGTGGGGCATCCAAGCCGTTGAGAAGGTGGGACCAACATCATGAATATCTTGTTAATTAAATAAATTTGATGCTAATTTTGATGGACTAAATAATAAAGGAAATAACTTAAAAAATAAGAATACAGTTGCATAACAAGTAAACCAATTGCAAAAGAAAAAAATAGCATAAAAGAATAAAAATAGAATTCCTAATAAAGAAAGAATCTTAAATTGAAAGAGCTGTAACTAGAGATCGCAATGGATCAAATTAATCTGGTGCACACGCAATCTAAACCCCTCAAATAAGGATAAAATATTCAATCTTTCAAAAACTATATTTGCTTTTCTGAAAATACTCTGAAAAAAATAGTTGTTTTCCCCCCCTTCATTTAAGCTTCAAAATTTCAAATTCGAAAGCCAACAGTTGGAAGACTTGGTCCAACCACAACATGTGGCACACATGCAATATATAAATCAATGCAAATCTAAACTCATAGTTCTCTCTAGTTGATTTGCTTTACAAACCTAAGGGATAACAATATCTTATAAAGGTTTTGTTTTTTCCACACTCTCATCGGATGTGGGACAAAAGAAAAAGCAAAGATGAGAGTCTAAGTCACCTAGGACAAAAGGCACGCACAAAATATAAAAATATTTAATTTTTTATTTATTTTAAAAGTTCTCGATTTTTACTAATATATCATGTAGCAAAGAAACTAGCTGGCTTGGAGCTAGGGTGCCTTATAAAGTCCATATACAATTCGTAGCGGGTGATCGATAATTATTGACCAGCCAATCCTATTAATGTAGTTCACAATGGACCGGACCCGTTGCTAAAAAGCTTTCGAGAATGCAGTTGGGATGAATTCAGAGCTGCGTTGGGATACCACTACCACTACGGAATGGGAATATGACAGCTATTTCCAATGGACTTTTCCGAGACCTGCCTCGGCAATACATAAAAACATATGTAGGAAAACTCTCCTCTTGTGGGAAACCCTCGCACCCTTGCTCCTCGCTTACTAACACAAGAAAAAAATAAAAAAAAATAAAAATAAATAAAAAAAATCCTTTTAATCTCTAATATAAAAAAATGTCATCTCTTTATCTGTACAATTTTTTTCTGAAGAAAGGTGGGAGCATACCACGTGAATTTTATTGAAATGAGAAAATTGTATAATACTTCGGGCGAGCAAATCCCAGCAAAAAGAATCCAGGCCACACCTATCATATACTAATATAGAACTAGTCACAACCTAGGAACCATTCTATAGACACAATAGCCAAAATAGAAGCAGCAACTAGAAATGGGCGGAAGCCGGAGCAGAAGCACTAGGTGATGAGATTTTCCTCCTCAGATCAGAGGAGAGATGGAGGAACGGGTGAAAAATCAGAGTAATTCACCGCGTTGCTCGACCGGTCGTAGGTGGTCTTCGACCGGTCGTGGGAGGTGCTTGACCGGTCGTAGGTTCGAGCCCTGTCATGACTCAAAGTACAGCGACATTGGGTTATTTTTCTCCGTGGTGTACGACTAATCGTAGGTGAGCTACGACCAGTCGTAGGAGGTTAGGACCAGTCCTGAAATTTCCAGGACCAGTCCTACGTTACGCAGTCTTTACGTGAAATTGTGGATTTGAGTCCTTTCGCAACAAGGATGCGGAAAAGAGTTTCCTAAAACTATAAAAAAGGATCTCTAGGATTTTTTTAGGATATGAGAAAAACACAAGAGAGTTATCAAGGGTAAGAGAGAGAGAGAGAAAAGAAAGAGAGGAAGCTTGTGGAAGGGAGCCGTCGTTTCAGCGCTTCTACGTCCTCGTGATCGGTGAGATCCCTCTGTTTTCTTCTATTCTCTTATTGTTTATCCACTCCTACGTGAGTGACGAAGGTTGTAAATGTTCTACTTCATGGTAGATTGTTGATCTGGACGAGGTCCTATGATTTTTACCTCTTTGAGAGTTTTTCACGTAAAAATCTCTTGTGTGGGTGTGATTTTGCTTTGATTTATTTCATTGCTATTATTATCTCATAATTCTGGTTTGTTCTAGAGGGCTAGATCCTAAGGTTTTGTGCAAGGCCCCTAACAAAGTGGTATCGGAGTGCTAAGTTCATTGAACGGGTAGGATCGGTTTGGAATTATGGAAGGTGGCTCATCAAGGATGATCAGCCTCAATGGTTCTAACTGGTCCCATGATTTTTACCTCTTTAAGAGTTTTTCACGTAAAAATCTCTTGTGTGGTGTGTGATTGTGCTTTGATTTATTTCATTGCTATTATTATCCCATAATTCTGGTTTGTTCTGGAGGGCTAAATCCTAAGGTTTTGTGCAAGGTCCTTAACAAAGTGGTATCAGAGCGCTAAGTTCATTGAACGGGTAGGATCGGTTTGGAATTATGGAAGGTGGCTCATCAAGGATGATCAGCCTCAATGGTTCTAACTGGACCATATGAAAGGCTAAGATGGAGGACTTGCTTTATTGCAAGGATCTATATTCTCCAATTTTAGGCATATCAGCAAAATCCAGGGATATGTCTGATGATGATTGGAAGAAGTTGGACCGGAAGTGGAGTTTATTAGACAATGGCTGGATGATTCTGTGTTCCACCATGTGTCTACGGAAACCTCAGCTGCTAGCCTATGGCTGAAACTACAAGGGCTATATGAGAGGAAAACAGCCGGTAATAAGATTTTTCTGATAAGGCGACTTGTGAATCTCAAGTTCAAGGATGGTGGTTCTGTGGCCGTGCACATGAATGAGGTCAACAATATAGTGAACCAACTCTCTTTTATGAAGATGGTCGTAGATGATGAATTACAGGCTTTAATATTGCTTAGTTCATTGCCTGAGAGTTGAGAGACATTGGTGGTGTCTCTAAGTAGCTCCGCGTCAGACGGAAAGATATCCATGGAATAGGTTACTAGCTGTCTCTTCAATGAAGAGGCAAGGAGAGAGTCTCAGGGGTCTACTCAGCAAGAGACACTTATGACACAAGAACGGGGGAGAGAAAAGAACAGGAAGGGCGGGAAGACCCGAGATAAATCAAGAGACAAGTCGAGTAATAGAAAAGATGTTGAATGCTGGAATTGTGGTAAGAAGGGCCACTATAAGTATGAATGTCATAAGGCTAAAAATGACAAGAAAGGAAAAGGAAAGGAGAAGGAAGATGAATCTGATTCTACTACGGTCGCTTCAGATGACGACGTTGTTATTATTATTTCCACAGATCATGATGTTTGTCTCACGGTTACTGGTCAGGACACTGACTGGGTGATTGACTTAGGAGCTTCTTTTCATGCGACTCCACGCAGAGATTTCTTCACAAACTACAAGTCAGGTGACTATGGGACTGTGAAGATGAAAAATTCTGGTATATCGAAGATCGTAAGGGTCGGTGATATTTGTGTGAAGATCGATGTGGGCTGCATATTGGTTCTCAGGGATGTGAGGCATATCCCAGACCTTCGCCTGAACTTGACGTCGACGGGAAGGTTGGATGATGATGACTATGAAAGCCGGTTTGCTGGTGGGTGCTGAAAGCTCATCAAGGGTTCGTTGATCGCAGCCAGAGGAAAGAAGTGTTGCACCCTTTACAAGGTAAGTGTCAGTGTATGCAAGGGTGGGTTAAACGCAGCGGAAGATTCAGCTATTGATATGTGGCACAGGCATCTAGGCCATATGAGTGAAAAAGGGCTTCAACTACTAACGAGGAAGCGGCTCCTTCTAGACGTAACAGGCATACCTCTCAAAACTTATCTTGATTGTTTATCAGGAAAACAGTATAGAGTTTCATTTATTAAATCTGCTTCTCATGTTAATAAAGAGCATGCATTAGATTTAGTTTATTCTGATGTTTGTGGTCCTATGAGGATAAAAACCTTGGGTTGGGCATTGTATTTTGTTACTTTTATAGATGATGCATTTAGGAGGGTTTGGGTTTATGCTTTGAAATCCAAGGATGAGGTCTTTAGTGTGTTTAAGTTGTTTCATGCTATAGTCGAGAGAGAGACAAGTAGATCATTGAAGTGCATCCGCACTGATAATGGTGGTGAATACATCGACGACTTTCATGAGTACTGAAAGTCCCTAGGTATACGATATGAATAGACGATTTCCAAGAGCCCCCAGTATAATGGTGTAGCTGAGCTAATGAATCGCACAATTGTTGAGAGAATCAGATGCATGTTATCCCATGCGAAGTTGCCCAAGACGTTCTGGGGAGAAGCAATGCACATGGCGGTGTATCTGATAAAAAGGTCTCCATCAGTCCCATTGAATGAAGAAGTACCTGAGAAGGTGTGGACTGGACAGGATCCATCGTACAGTCATCTCAGGGTGTTTGGATGCAGGGCATCCATTCATGTACCAAGGGATGAGAGGTCCAAGCTCGACATGAAGATCAGGCAGTGTGTGTTCTTGGGGTACGGTGATGAAAAGTTCAGGTACAGATTGTGGGATCCGACCGAGAAGAAGCTCGTCAAGAGCAAAGATGTGGTTTTCTTTGAAGATCAGTGTATTGAAGACATTGGTAAGCCAGAGAAGAATCAGCCTAGTTCAGGTGAGCTAGAGGACATGGATCTGGTTATTCCTCCTGTGGAACCTGATGACGGGGGAGTACAGCGGGGTGTAGAGGACGAGGGGGTTCCTATATAAGATGGACCGGGAGAGCAGCCCTCACTTGATCCACCTGTTGAGCTACAGGTGAGGAGGTCATCTAGGGATAGACAACCGTCCAAGAGGTACTCGGCGCATGAGTATATTATGCTAACTGATGGGGGAGAGCCAGAAGATTATTCTAAGGCCCTAGCCGATAAGCATAAGGAGGAGTGGTTGAAAGCTATGCAAGAGGAGATGGAATCCTTGTATAAGAATCACACCTATGACATGGTGAAACTGCCTAAGGGCAAGAAAGCTCTGAGCAACAAGTGGGTGTTCAGAAAGAAGGTTGAGTAGAAGAATTCACAGACGAGGTTTAAGGCTAGACTTGTGGTAAAAGGGTTCGGTCAAAGAAAAGGCATAGACTTCGAGGAGATATTCTCACCAGTAGTGAAGATGACATCCATACGGGTGTTGCTTGGGTTGGCGGCTAGCATGGATTTGGAGATAGAGCAGTTAGGCGTTAAAACTGCTTTTCTCTATAGTGACCTGGAAGAAGAGATCTATATGCACCAATCAGAGGGGTTCGAAGTCAAAGGCAAGGAGCATATAGTGTGTAGGCTGAGGAAAAGCTTATATGGGCTGAAACAAGCTCCACGACAATGGTACAAGAAGTTCGATTCGTTCATGTTACAACATGAGTATGACAGAACGGAGTCGGACCACTGTGTGTTCATGCGCAAGTTCTTAGATGGTGATTTCATAGTTCTGCTGTTATATGTTGATGACATACTTATCATAAAAAAGGACATCAAGAAGATCGACAGGCTAAAACAGGAGTTGGGCAAGTCATTTGTGATGAAAGAATTGGGCCCGGCTAAACAGATTCTAAGAATGGAGATAACTCGTGACAGAAGTAGCAGAAAGCTTTGGCTGTCACAAGAGCGGTATATTGAGAAAGTCCTAGAGTGGTTCAATATGAATGCAGCAAAGCCGGTCAGTACTCCACTGGATGGTCACTTCAGATTGAGCGACAGACAGTGTCCCAAGACGAAGGCAGAGGTGGAAGAGATGCAGAAGATACCCTACACGTCAGTTGTAGGAAGTTTGATGTATGCTATGGTGTGTACACGACCATACATAGCATATGCGGTTGGTGTTGTCAGCTGGTATCTTGCCAATCCTGGTAAAGAACATTGGACAGCGGTGAAGTGGATACTACGGTATCTAAGAGGCTCATCCAAGTTGAGCCTATGCTATGGTGACGGTAAACCTGTGCTAGAGGGCTACACAGATGCAGATATAGCAGACGACATAGACTCCAGAAAGTCTACATCGGGGTTCATGTTTACGTCTGTAGGGGGAGCGATTTCTTGACAGAGCAAGCTACAGAGGGTCGTAACATTGTCGACGACAGAGGCCGAGTACATTACAGTCATAGAGGCATGTAAAGAGATGCTTTGGATGAAGAGGTTCCTACAGGAACTTATCCTGAAGTAGGAGGAGTACATGATCTATTACGATATTTAGAGTGCTATACACTTGACCAAGAATCCAAGTCAGCATTCCAAGTCGAAGCACATAGAGATTCGGTATCACTGGATCAGGGATACTTTGGAACAGAAGGTGTTACAGCTTGAGAAAGTCCACACAGACGATAATGGGTCAGACATGATGACCAAAGCTTTGCTCAAGGGAAAGTTTGAGGTTTGTAGAAACTTGGCTGGCTTGAAAAAGGTGAATTCCTCCTTAGTCAGAAAGGGAAAGATTTAATGAGATTTTCCTCCTTAGATCAGAGGAGAGATGGAGCAACGGGTGAAAAATTAGAGTAATTCATCGCGTTGCTCGACCGGTCATAGGTGGTCTTCGACTGGTCGTGGGAGGCGCTCGACCAGTCATAGGTTCGAGCCCTGGCACGACTTAAAGTTCAACGACAATGAGTTATTTTTCTCCGCGGTCTACGACCATTCGTAGGTGGTCTACGACCAGTCGTAGGTGAGCTACGACCAGTTGTAGGAGGCTAGGACCAGTCTTAGAATTTTTAGGACCAGTCATAGGTTATGCAGCTTTTGCACGAAATTACGGATTTGAGTCCTTTCACAACAGGGATGCAGAAAGAAGTTTTCTAAAGCTATAAAAGGGGTCTCTAAGGTTTTTCTAGGGTATGAGAAAAATACAAGAGGGTGATCAAGGGTGAGAGAGAGAGAGAAGAGAGAGAGGAAGCTTGTGGAAGGGAGCCGTCGTCTCAGCGCTTCTACGTCCTCGTGATTTTTGAGATCCCTCTGTTTTCTTCTATTCTTTTATTGTTTATCCACTCATACATGAGTGACGAAGGTTGTAAACGTTGTACTTCATAGTGGATTGTTGATCTGGATGAGGTCCCGTGGTTTTTACCTCTTCGAGGGTTTTCCATGTTAAAATCTCTTGTGTGGTGTGTGATCGTGCTTTGATTTATTTCATTGCTATTATTATCCCATAATTCTGGTTTGTTCTGGACGGCTAGATCCTAAGGTTTTGTGCAAAGCCCCTAACACTAGGCACCAGAACCAAGTATACTTAGCACAAAACCTGCAACGTTCCGCAAGAGGTGAAGAAAAAGTTTCGCAGAGACACTTCAAAAGATAGTTACTATTCTGAACCCAAAACAGCTCAGAATCCAGTTCCTCCACACATGCAGATCTTTTTTTATTTTTTTATTTATTATTTTTTTAAAATAATATTTGTATTGAACCTTTACATCACAAAAAAAAATAATAAAAAAACACAGATTCGGGCGTCCCTTCTGGGGATGACCACACTCGGCCTCCCGATGCCAAACAAAGCGACAATAAGCACTATACAACTACATATGTGCAAATCTAATAGATCCAAGCCCAACCCTATCCAAGAAAAGAAGCCCATGAATGTGATGAGGAAGGGCTCCAATGTGTTCAAAAACTGTAAGTTTCTGATTTTTGCTGCCCTTGCCATCCTATCCGCCTGGCCGTTCCCTTCCCTGCAAATAGCTGAAATAACGAAAGTAGCCAAATGCCTCATCCTATTGATTCTGGTAACCCAAGGCCTCCATTGCTAAGGGATATTGGAATTCCCAGAGAGAAGGCCCACCGCCACCGTTGAATCCGATTCAATTTCAACTCTATGATACCCTCGTTCGAGACATAGGATGAGGCCATCATAGATAGCCCTCACTTCCACCCTGATGGCCCAAAGAAAGCAGCAGGAGCTAGTAGTAGCCAATCTATTTATCTCTACATAACATGTACTAACTTGGAGAAATAAGTGATAGCCCTAAAATGATCTCTTACCTAATTTGCAAAATGACCATTTCAATCGGAAAATCTACATCACATAAAATTGATGTGATCAGTCATTACTCCTAACAAGGCACACATGTTCTACTAATTCAAACAAATGGATTTGAGTGCCCATGTAGGGTGTTGATGTATGATGTGCCACAGATGCATTATTGGCATGGTTGGACTAAAAGAAGCTCAAACAAAAGTGTAAGTAATCCGTTAGAACCGGACATAGTCCTACATAAGGCATGATGTAATTTGGTATAAGTCACGTTCGGTTCAAAGAAATTCATTACATATATGGAAAAATTGTTATTTGAAGTTTTGATTGTCGTCACAAAATACAAAACCTATTAATCTTTATGTAATGGTGATTCTAGGGTCAACCGACATGCATAGCAAGTTGCGCACTTTTATTTCACTTGAAAATGCACACTTTCGATTCAAAATTGTAAGATTTTAGAAAAAAATTATTATTTTTTGTAATTTCTATTTTGTCATATCTCCTTATTTTTAGAGTTTTATGATTTCATTCTTTTTAAAAATTGCTTGTAATTAATCATACTAGGAATCTGAGGTAAGATTTATCTATACTTTCTATTTTTAGCAAATTAATTTTTAAATGATGTTTACTATTTTGGGTAACTTTTAAATTAGGGTTAGAAGTTTACAAATTTGGGTAATTTTTTAATTAGGATTTTAAGTCATTTTTTTTTAAAGACAAATGCCATCTGCAACTTTGTTAAATAAACAAGATGTACAAATATATACATCGGGTGAGATCCGCAAAAAAACTACAAGGCCTCACCTAGCATATCATCCACACATTCCTTGCACCTAACCTAAAAGAATTAGCCTAGAACATACACCTGCAACCCTCGTAAGAAGATGAATAATCCGGAGCCCCCACCATGATAGCCTCTGCTATGGAGGTCACCAAGAGATTTCACCTTTCTAATGACACCTACCCTGGCGTTATCCAGGGTAATAAGATCTCTCATAGAGCTCGGGGTCTAGGCGACGAAAGTATCTCCTGTTAGGCCAATTGTCACTCCCCAACCTCGCTAGAGCATTTGCCACCATATTACCTTTCCTATGGGCGTGAGAAACCCTGTAGTTGATGGAACTCTCTTAAGTGTTGGATAGAACCTAAATGATGCCATATATTCCGAGTATTAGCTCAGGGGTTAGATATTGCCTCTGCAATGATACAAGAGACGGTTTCCACTATGATATTTAATAAGGCCAAATCACTACATATCTCCAAGCCATCTAGAAGGGCTTGGGTCACCACCACCATGTTGGACACCCGATCATATGAGTCATGTAATAAAAAAGCTTTATATTATTATTCAATAAAATATTCAAAATTTCTCTCCTATTTTCTTATGAGCTCAAGAACTTTCATTGTGCATTCAAGGTTTTTTTTTTTGGAAAGTGGGCTCCTGCCACCAATTCATTAACCATAGAAATATACAGATCTTCGGGTGGGTCCCAACAAAAAGAGATGGGCCTCACCTATCATATACCCTTGACAGAGCTACATATAGAATTAAAAATACTTGAAATGGACGGAGAAAATACCGAAAGCAGAAAGACGCAAAAGTACTGAGATTAGGGATTTCTGAGAGATCCTAAATCGGTTTTTATCAAGAACAAGTAATCCCCTAGCTAACCTCAAGCGGAGAGAAGTGGATTGAAAGATCGTATCTGGGCATCCTTCGCTAGCTAACCTCGCTAGAGCATTGGCCACCGAATTCTCTTCACGATAGATGTGGTTAAAGGAAAGATTGAGCCTCCCTCTAATTTGGTGAATAGCTCCTATGATGTGCAATATATTCCAGGGCCTGGGGGCTGAAGGGTCCGAAGCCGAAGTTGTTAAGAGCTTTGAATCCAATTCCATGACAATATTGGTTAACCCAAGGTTAGAGCAAATAATCAATCCATCCAACATGACCTGAGCTTATGCAAAATTGTTAGACTTTACCCCGTAACTTCTCGAGATCGATGTAAAGACAAACCGGCCGTGGTAATCCCTACAGACACCCCTGCCACCACTTTGGCCCAGATTACCTCTCGAAGATCCATCAATGTTGAGCTTCAGCCACGCTGATGGAGGCTTGGCCCAAGTGACAAGAATAGGCTTCCTTGGTTCAAACAGAGAGAGATTGTTAATTTTGAGAAGCTGGAGGGTGATGGATTCAGACAGAGATTTCTTGTCAGGGGCATTAATAAAGGGGGCGATCTCACTCAGCCATCTTGTAACTTTATGGATGATCGAGCTAGCCGACATAACTTTGCCCTTGAATCGGGCCGAGTTTTTACTTGGCCAAATTTCCAAGGTGATAAAGGATGGGGTACAACCAATGATCATCTTAAACCTGGTTTTGGAGTTGGCCTTTGCTATCCATTGCTGAATTATGTGAAGGAGAGGTTGGTTTTGGATGAAAGGAAGATCAAACAGCTTATAGAAAAAGCTCCAAACTGACCTTGCAATGCAACCTTGACAGAACAGGTGTTCTGCGTCCTCCAGAGCATGTGCAGGCTGGCTCAAAATAGAGAATGGCTGATGACCGGTAATGTACCTGTACGTTGGGCGATCATCAACAAGATTGGATGAGTTGTAGATCAGGTCACCTGGAGCCCGAGAGGGGAGAGAGGAAAGGAGCTGTAGAGGGAGGAACGTGTGAGTTATCTGAGCACAACATTCACATTTCGACGCCATGGGGATACCAACCTGTTGCACCACCGTGTTGACAGGGACAGCATGATGAATTGCCTTCCATACAAAAATTGCTACTTTCGGAGGTAGGATTTTATTCCAAAGCCATCTAGTCCAAAGTTGATTTGGTTGACGCTGTTTGGATCTGTTCCATGCTGCTTTGATGGAGAATTTGCTGGTAGAGGAGAGGTCCCAAATGAATCTATCTGTTCTGCCTAGAGTAAAATCAGCACAGAGGGATAAGGTCCGAAGAGTTGCCGCTGGAAGGACTCGACCGATGTCTGAGGTGCTGTATCATCCATCTGAGGAGAAAACATCTCAGACTGGGACCTGTAGGAGGTGAGGAGGAATAGTCTCCTCAGCTTCTGCAGCCAAAAAACCGCTCCCACTCCAATTCGAGAACCAGAAGCTGATATTTCCTTCGCCTACAAGCCACTTGGAGTGATGAAATGTGAATGGCAAGGTTCTGCAAATCTCCTTCTATCTAGGGGAGGAGGCCATTCCAATTATTCCCTTTTTAATGAGGAAATTCCTGAAGTATTTGGCTGAGAAGAATTCAGCCCAAAGAGACGTCCCCTTCATCATATTCCATCCCATCTTCGCTCGAAAAGCTTGCATTATATCGTCTGTGCTTCTAATACCCAACCCTCCTTTCGTTGAAATGCAAATCTTTGACCAACGGATCCAGTGTCTTTTGAAATTACCTTTCGAACTACCCCAGAAGAAGTTGGTGACAGTTCTATCAAGAGATTTCGACACCATTTTCGAAATGTTGATAGCTGACATGAGGTGGATCGGGATGCCGGTTAGGACATACTTGATGAGCACTAATTTCGCCGCTGGGTTGAGGAGCTTGGCCTTCCAACCATCAATTTTATTGGCAATCTTCTGGATGAGAGGCTGCAACATTGGTGCGGTTATTCTCCCTTTGGTAAGAGGGACATCAAGGTAGACCATGGGGAAGAATGCTTGTTTAAATCCTGTTAGGTTGCTTAATCTTTGAGCTTTGGCTATAGACATCGACTTAGGAGTAATGAATGAGGTTTTGGAAGTATTGAATTTTTGCCCCAAAGCCCTTTCGTAATAAAAAATGAAACTGAGGAGAGTACACACATTGGACTGCCTGCCATTAAGAAATAATACAACATCATTAGCAAAAAGGAGGTGGGAGATATTAGGACACCTCCTGGGAAGCTTGTAAGGCCGGCAGATCCCTGAAGAGAAGAGATTGGAGATACCCCTACTAAGCACTTTTGCTGCGAGGATGAGTATCGAAGGTGATATCGGGTCACCTTGTCTGAGACCTCTACTAGCTTCAAAGAAACCGAAGCTTCTTACATTAATGAGAACAGAAAACCACATGTCAGTCCAACATCGTTGCAAAGTAGAGATCCAAAGGGGATGAAATCCGAACTTGAGAAGCACCTGAGAAATGTAAGCCCATTCCATTCGGTCATAAGCATTTTCTATGTCTAATTTGATGATTAAGTTACTCCCACGAACCTTTCGATCAATCTCAAAGGCCATCTCTCTAGCTAATTAGATATTCTCTTAGATCGATCTCCCCTTCACAAATGCACCTTGCTGATTCGAAATGATAAGAGGAAGGATGTGAGCCAACCTGACAGCCATGATCTTGGAGAATATCTTCATTATGTAATTGCAAAGGCTGATCGGCCGGAACTCTGTATTGGAAACTGAGTTGTTCTTCTTTGGAATGAGGCAAACTTGAGTACATTGAAACACTCTTGGTATGGGGCCTCCTTGCAGAAAGTCTTTGGCTACTTCAAACAAATCTTCCCTAATCACCTCCCAACAAGCAGAGTAGAAGGCACCCCCAAAGTCGTTCGGACTAGGAGCACTATCGATTGGGATCGATGAGACGGCTTGTTTGACTTCTTCTATCACAAGAGGCCTCATGAGACCTTCATTCATCTGATCGCTGACCACCGTAGGAATCCAATTTAGTATTCCTTCATTAAGATTAGAACCTTCTGTGGAAAATAATTTTCCAAAATAGGCCTCAGCTTCAGTCCCTATTTCTTCTTCAGTCTCAATGATTTTGCCTGAATCTTTTTTTAGCCTTTTGATTGTCAGTCTCCTATGGTTGTCAAGGACTGAGTCATGGAAGAATCGAGTGTTTTTGTCTCCTTCGGATAGTCAGGAATTCCTCAATTTTTGTTTCCAAAAGATCTCCTCTTGGAGATAGGATTTTTTGAGCTTAGCCTGAGCTTGGAGAAGAGCAAGGAAGTCTGAATTAGACTGTGAAGAAAGATGGTTAAATTCAGCCCTACTAACCTCGTCTTCTGCCACTTAAATATTCCTGTTTATGTCTCCAAACACCTCTTTGTTCCAGATTCTTAACATAAACTTCAGATTTTTCAGTTTGATGAAGAAGTTCAATATTGATGTCCTAGTTGTCTTTAATGAACCTCATGAAATTATCGTGGTGCATCTACATTCTCTGAAATCTAAATGGACGAGGAAATTTCTCAGTTTCTTTCTGAAAGGAGAGCAAGATAGGGGAATGATCTGAGAAGGATCTGGTAAGATTGTCGACCTTAAAGGTTGGGAGGGTTCTCATCCAATCAATATTGATTAACATCCTATCTAGCCTAGCTCATCTACGACTGCTGCCTGCCTTATTATTACACCACGTATATATGGAGCATCCAAGAGGCCAGTCATTCAAGGTTTTAATCACATAAGGAAGACAATGATCTTTCTCTTATTATTTTATGCTTTTCTCTTCGTCAAGTGTGTGTGTGTTAGAAAAAGTTGCAGATGTGATGACTTTTTTCAATTGAACGTGTACCATTGTTGTATAATTACTTGTAACCATTTATATGTAAGCTATATATCGAAAGGTTAACACTGTCCTATTAATGATCATTTTGAGCCATTATGCATTGTGGGAAAATAGAACAAATACATTGTTTGGATTACCAAGCCATGTGCTATCAGCATTAAAATTTGGCTATTTTTTTTTGTTTTGTTTTTTAATAAACAGTTTGCTCCAATTCATTAAACTGAATAACTAAATACAGCTTTTCGGGAGGGACCCTACAAAAAGAAAGAGGACCCATCTATCGTGTGCACCTATGGAAGAGCTGAATTTGAATAGGGGAGGCAGGCCAGCTCAAAGGAAACCTCCTGAGGAATACAAAGCAGAGGAAAAATAGGGGGGGTTAGTAGTTCACCTGGGATCTCCTGACAGCAACCAACCCGACCTTATCTAAGAATAGGAGGCCGCGGGCGGTTGCAGGAAGGTCGTCCAAACTTTTCCTCATCGTAAGCAGCTGGGTGTTACTCCCTTCAAAGGCCATCCAGTCAGCCAGGCCATTCCCTTCCCTTGGGATAAGCCGAAGAGTGGAGGAGCAGCCCTGCCTCAATTTGCTGATTCTGCTTACCCAATAGTTCCAGATCCAGAGGGCGCGGGACTTACCCGAGAGAAGATCAACAACAAATTTCGAGTCGAATTCAATTACAATGTTATCGAATCCCAATTGTAAACGCAATGAGAGACTGTCGAAGATGACTCTAAGTTCAGCTCTGTTGTTAGTCCTTATTCCATACCCGAATGAGAAAGCAAGAATCAAGGACCCGTTCTCGTCCCTGTAAATTCCACCACCACTCGATACACCTGGGTTACCTCTTGCCGAACCGTCAATGTTCAATTTGATCCACCCACTCTGGGGCCTGCTCCATTTGATAATGTTGGAGCCGAATAGCAGAGGAGGGGCTGAGAGTGCAATAGCTGACGAAGGATCCCGAAAGTGAGGGGGAGAAGGCCTGTCCCTAAGGATCGCCTGGCTCCACCAATCGATACGAGCAATGGATTTGAGAGGGCTCATGGGGTTCTCACCATATCTAACATCGTTGCTAGATCTCTATAATTCCCAGAGGATAAGGATGGGGAAGATTCGGCGCGAGAGGGCTAGAGCACACCCAGCGGTCGCAGCACTACGCTAGTACGACAATATTCCTTTGATCGTGAGGTGGGATAGAGGGGCAATTCCGCATAGGCTACTAAAATGGTGCCAGATCCTGTTGGCAAGACGACCGTGGAGAAATAGATGTTGGAGAGTTTCTTGCTGTCACGCCCCAAACTCGGAAACCGGGCTCACAAAATTCTCGATCGCCGAATCCGGCGCCGACAGCCTCCTTAGAACCCCATTCTCGGCTTCTAGTGCCCATTCGCCAGGTTCTGATCCTGAGATGCTACGAGGAGGATTTTCAACGTCAGTTTGATTCGTAATAAGCATAACTAAAGGCATAACCCACAAACAACAACCAAAAACTTCATTACATTTTCACTATGATAAAAAACTTTACAAGTACAATGAGCATAACGGGAAATACAATGAGAATGAATAAAATTACCAAAGTGATCTGCAAGGTGCTCCTGTCTCAGTGCTGCTGCGATCCAACGTCACCTGCACGCAACGGTCGTGCATAAGCTTATAAAAAGCTTAGAGGGTGGTGAAAGTGTATGCGCAAGGTAGTAATATGATCATGTAATATCAGAGTAATACGGAATATGCAGATGGATCCATAATATCATGAGCCGTACCAAGGCTATGCGATGCAAGATGCAAGTCAAGCATATAATTCTCATCTAAGTCCACATGTCAATACAGCTCAACTCTGGAATATCACCGGGGTCCAGTACACTCTAAACCAGATCATCGCCACATCACGGGTAATAAAATAAGTGAAAAAGACCTCACTATCCGTCTGCCAATATCGGGCTCGACTCGTCGATAGCAGACCCATTCCTCGAGTTGGTCAAACTCAACCTAACTTTGCCCCCTACTCTAGGGCGGGTAAGGCCGCACCCCCTTCCAACCTACCACGACACAATGGAGAGCGCAACCATCTGATAATCGGCACTCAACGCTCATCTACCCACTCGGTTTAGACGTTGGAGCAACCTCTTGGTACCATAAGGGTTTAGAGACTTTCACCCAGGAATATCTATAGCACCCCATGTAGAATAAAATTTTTAGTATCCAATCCTGCTAACCACGATACATCTGTGGAGGCTATGGTCCCGATGTCGCTAGGGTGTACAGTAACCATATCACACAATGCGAATGTATGAATCACACTGTCCAATCATGCAGCAAATCCTGCGCATATTGTGTGCTCATGTAGGGTTACACCGTATAATCGGGGTCCCATAAACAATCTGCCTGAAGGCATATGCTATGATCAGTCAATTCTTATATCAAGCATACATATGATGCGTATGGTCATGAGTCATGAAACTATACTAAACATGTAAATAAGTGATGAACCATTCTTACAACGCAGATGGGCCTAGACGGCTTATACACAACAAGTACGAGCCTTTCAATGGGCCTTAGGGAGAGTCATAATGCGGACGTTTAACCAACATTATACTCACAATGTGGACGTCAAACCAACATTGCTCCCAAGGCATAGTCCGTAGTGAACATCCTTACATAAGCCAGGTTGGGATCACATATTGTAATGAACCTTAGGTACGTCCCATTGAGCCTTAAATACATCAAATGGGTCATATCATATGGGCATTTTATTCACCAAGTGGGCCACGTCAATGGGCCACACTAATGGGCCTTATGTGCATTGCAATGGATCATAACCCGTGGGCCTTAGATTGCATCAAATGGGCTTAATCTCATGGGTCTTATGTGTAACAAATGGGTCACATCAATTTGGGCCCCATATGTACATCAAATGGGCCTCAACCCATAGGCCCTAGAACATCCCAATGGGCCTTAACCCATTGGCTTTTTAACATAATAAGTGGGCCTCAACCCATGGGCCATAAGTACGTTAAGACGGGCCTCATGCACATCAAATGGGCCACACCCAAACATAAGTGGTGGTAATGATTGCCACCATTAAAATTCCTAAGGCTCGCCATATCATATGTCTCCCATCCATCTGACCATAAATTAATATAGTGATGGATGAAGTGGAAGCAAATATAACTTAAAAGAAAGCTACTAGGGTCCCTAGAAAGTTTTGAACGGTGGACATCATTGACCACAACATTAAATGGTGGGGTCCACTTGAACTTTAGATCTAACTCTTTCTTTAGCTCAAACCATAAAATGAGCTTTTAAAATGGATGGACAGGTTGGATGCAGCACCTGCATCAAGGGTGGGGGCCCACATGAAGGCCTACCATCATGAATATTATAAATAGTATAATATATAAATTACATATAGTGTGTATATATATATATATACACACAATATTATATATAATATAATATACACACACACACACACACACACACACACACACACACTCACACGCTGCACACACACAGCAAACACACACGCACACACACACACACACAACACACGCACGCCTGAGGGGTGGCGTGAATAAAACACATGCATTAGGTGGGCTCCACCGTCCAGCGGACGGTGGAAGAAAGGCATATACATCATTGTGGGCTCCACGTGGGGCCCACCTCAATGTTTATTTGAAATCCAACCCGTTGATAAGGTCACACAACCCTGGATGAAAGGGGAAAATAAATTTCATCTTAATCCAAGACTTCTGTGGCCCATAAAAAGATTTTAATGGTAGAGGTTCAATCCCACTGTTTCGTGTGGTGTGGGCCACCTGAGTTTTGAAATCAGCTGAAACTTGGAGGGGGCCCACCTGAGGAGGGGTCCACCTCATGAACGGCTTGGATTTACATATACATCATGGTGGGGCCCATGGCAGTAGCCGTGGGATGCTGTTGGTCATCTGCCCGCCCGCTCGCTGTGCAGCAGGCGCTGGCAGCGCTGATAGCTGTTGCCTGCAGCACTCCCTCTTTCCTTTCTTATTTCTTTTTTTAAAAAATTTCATTTTTCTGTGGTTTCTCACAGGTGAGACCCACGTTCGAAAAATCCATTCCGACCATGGGACTCTATAGCTCGAAACAAACAAAATGAGTTTAAAGTTTGGGATTTTTGGGTGCATAGAATCATCAAGAAATTTTTTTAAGGGTAACCACCAAAGTTTCCTATGCTATGGCCCACCAGATGCTCGGATCAGCCCCATTCTTCTACTCAACGGCTAAAATGATGTTGGTAAGAGGATGGACGGCTTGGATTGGATATATACATCAAGGTGGGTCCTATACAAGGGTCCACCCCCAAAGCTTTGAACCAAGCTTGTATTTGTGTTTTCCTTTATACAGGGACGTCCAGCCTCCCAGACGCTGGACGATTTGGTCGTTGAAGGAAGGTGCATTGAGGTGGGCCTTGATTAGGTGGGCCACCTCATGGAGAATAGTGTGACTACATCACACACAAAGTGAGCCACACTTGAGGATTTGGATAAAATATAAGCCTCATGGTGGGGTCCATTCAAATAGGCCACACCACCCTATTGTAATCTTATGAAAAAAATAAAAAAAAAGAAATAAAAAGGGAGAGAGAGAGATAGAGAGTAGGACACGCGAGTGATGGAGGGCTCTGCCACTATAAGCCCTCTCTTGTAAGAGATCATACAATAAAATGGGTCCCTTTACACATGGAACTAACAAAATCGAATTCAACGGTGGAGATCCTTTCTCCACCAATATGGACGGTCTAGATGACCTCCATAATGCAATGAAATAAACATCATGATGGGGTCCATGGAGAATGGCTCCATCATGGATGATCATGATGATCAAAGTGGGCCATCGGCCACGACTTAGGGTCCCAAGTGAGATCCAAACCATTGATCGGTTGGTCTCACTTGGTCCAACTTGAAAACATGAAAAATTACTATCATCAAGCACCCACCATTCGATCTTCTTGCTCTTATGGGTTCCTTAGCACCTTAGCTTTAATTTTAATGGAGGGGATGAGAAATGGATGGCTAGGATGTGAGATCTTGGGATGGAGAGGTGGGCCAAACTTGGAGTTTTGGAAAGCTTGGAGAATTTCTCATACGTATGGGGTTTTTGCTTGGAGATATCTTTGAAAATGAGAAAGAGAGAGAGTTGTAGGTAAATGTGAGGTGATGGGGTGATGGAGTGATGGATGGGAGAAAGATGGGTGTGTAAGGCTTTGTTGAATTTGATGGCCTTTTGTGTAAGAAAGGCATGGGCTTATAAAACCTTGTTTGACTTTTGTGGTTGCTTGGGTATGAGTGAAAGGTGATGTGTACTTGACATATACTTGACATGTGATGTGATGAGATTGATTGATTGATTGATGGGATTGATGTGACACCTCGTAGAGATTCTCTTGGGTTTCATAACGCGTGACAGTTTTCTCGCACCGAACGTTGGCCCACATCTCCTGACCAGGGTATCGCCTCGGCGCACAAGTCGCGACATCGGAACCGCAGCGATGGCGCGGTCGTTATGGTAATGGTCTTAGGTTGAGTCGACTCGGGTTGATGACATATGAATCAAGGTCGCGTGTAAATATCGGTTAAGGGTCGAAGGTTGTCGGAATTCGACCGGTAAGACCGCGGAAGTCAACGGAACGGTACGGACTAAGATACGGGTCTTACACCTGCGCAAGTTCTGTTCGCAAATCTACCTCACAACAGTTACATTTGGAGGCCAGGGAGACTTCCTTGGATTGAACTCTCTCATCCACTGAGATTTCTCGATGAATTAATCGCCATAGGAAGATTGACATCTTGGGGGGAATCAGTTTATGCCAGAGCCAGTTGGACCAAGTGGACATCGGCGACAGGTTTCTGGAGATTCTCCAGGCCAATTTGAACGTGAAACAACCAGAAGAGTCATGGGGCCAAACTTGGTCCGGTCTAGTGTCTGATGTAGCAAAACCTCCATGGATAATGAACTGCATGACCTGTTGAGGAAGGATGGAAGACACCACGGAAGGAGGGAAGGGACCTACCGGCCCTATAAAGTCTTTCACTTGAAGGTTACGCAGAGAATCTGGAATGGGGCTATCAACCGTTTGAGAGAGGGGACCAAGACCGGTCCAGTTGTCCTGCCATAAGTTGAGATTCCCATTGCCAACAGTCCATTGAACCTCCGAGTCAAGAAAGGGAAGGAGAGCCCTGATCTTCTTCTAGAGGGGAGAGGCCTTGCTGGGCTCTTGAGGAGAGGCATCAACTGCCAAGTCATGAGCATATTTGGCTCTCATAAGAGTCACCCAAGGGCCTGTCGAGTCTGCTTTTCTGATGTCCCAAGCCATTTTCAGTCGGAGAGCAATCAAGACTTCTTTGAAACTTCTGATCCCCAAACCTTCGTCCTCGATGGGAGCAGTGATCCTATTCCAAGCAGTCCACTAAAATTTACGATGACCCTCAGCCCATCCCCAAAAGAATTGGGCAAAAATATGGTCCAACTGCGCAAGGATCAGGGAGGGGACGTGAGTAACAACCATTACGTGGAGGGGCGTTGAACTAAGGACATGCTTTATAAGTGTCAATCTACCGGCTTGAGATAGGTATCTGGCTCTCCACCCGCTGATTCTATTGTTGACCTTATCAAGGAGAAATTATAAGTTTGCCCTGTTTGATCTACACGTGGAGAGGGGAACTCAAAGATAGAGAGCATCCTCACGAGCTCTGTCAAACCCTAGATGACGTTGAATAGTTCTGACTCTGACGGCCGGCAACTTGGCGGAGCAAAGGAAAGCGCTTTTATAGTTGTTTATTTTTTGGCCCGAAACTTCCTGATAGGAGGAGGAATTTGTTGACTGTGGAGAGAGTTTCCCTGCTACCATTGACAAAAATGAGGGTGTCATTAGCAAAGAGTAAGTGAGAAATCAGTGGGCTACCCCAGTAGAGCTGAAAGGGTTTGCACCATCCTCTTACAATCAGTTGCTTGAAGCTTCTAGAGAAAGCCTCGGTCGCTAGAATGAAAAGCGCCGGGGATAGGGGATCGCCTTGTCTCAAGCCTCTAGATGATTTAAAGAATCCTGTCGCTTCTCCATTAACCAGCACGGAAAACCAGTTGTTGCCCTAGCAGACTTCCATGACAGCCACCCAACGATCATTGAAGTCGAACTTGAGCAGGACCTGTTTTAAGAAATTTCAATCCACTCTGTCATAGGCCTTCTCTAGGTCCAATTTGATGATAACATTACCCCGTGGACCTTTCTGTTGATATCCCGCAGAGCCTCTTGAGCCAATGCAACGTTGTCGGTGATTGACCTGCCCCTAACAAAGGCACCTTGCTCGGCAGATATCAGTTTAGGAAGCAGGTTGTTGATTCTGTTAGCCGGGACTTTGGCGAGAATTTTGTAGATGACGTTACACAGACTGATCGGGTGGAAATGAGAGAACTTGGAGGACGAGGCGGTTTTTGGAATTAGGCAAATAAGGGTAGAGGTAAACGCCCTGGGGAGGGCACCGCCTTCTAATAAGAATCTGGTAGCGTTGAGGACATCAGGTCCCACCGTTTGCCAGCAGGCCACAAAGAAAGCGGCGGAGAATCCGTCGGGGCCCGGCGCCCCGTCGACTGGAATGGAATGGACTGCCCCTTGCACTTCTACAAGACTGGGCGCGGACAGGAGGTCGGCATTGTCTTGTGGGGTGAGGATAGACTGGATGACAGCAATGAAATCATGGTGGTGGGAGGTGGGGGCAGCAGTGAATAAGTCTTGAAAAAAGAAGACCGCCACTGCTTTGATCCCACCTTGGTCGGAGATAAGGTTTTCGAGCTCGTCTTGGATGGAGGAAATTGCCGCTCGTCTGAATTTTTCACTGGCTGAGGCGTGAAAGTGCTTGGTATTTCTGTCTCCCTCTTGGAGCCAATGACATCTCGCTTTCTGTTTCCAGTATACCTCTTCCATGATTTCTAAATTAGCTAGACGCTGTCTAGCTTCCTGACTTTCTTGGAGGAGATCATCGATTTCTGTTTCCAATATACTTCTTCCATGATCTCTAAAATTTGGCTATTTGGTACATTGTGTCTGGTACTTTAATATGATAGGTGCATAGCATATAGTTATCAAAGTAGTGCTTTTGTACCACCACTTTCCTCCTAGGTTAATTACCTACTATTAAATAGTTGGATACCTAGGTGGAATCTGGCCATAGGAAAAGAGGTTTACTAAAAGAGAACCACATGAATCATGATTAAATATGGACTCCAGTGATTGGATTATAGCATTTTTTTAATGATATAAGCTGTTTATTCGGTGGGCATCTTTAGATGTGATATATCCAAAAGAATGCTTCCATTGAATGTTTCAACCTAGTGATTATACAAAAGTTATATTGATGTGTTGTTCAATATCAAAGAAGAAAAGTAAAATTATTGAAGTGAGAGCTTTCATTTGTTAGCTTTCCACCATACATGCGCATGCCGCTCCTCGTATAAACAGTTTGGATCACTAGAAAAATGACCCAAAATTCTAGAGTCTCCCCATCATATTATAATTTGATTATTTGGACAAACCTCACTTTGTTGGGTTTCATTTTTAACAGGCCTCGTGTAGCCAATGTGAAGGAAGTAACATGCATGACTGTTCATCATATGTTCTGCCTCAGATTACTACTGGAGCCAAAAAATTAGGCTCATCCAAACCTTGATGGACCGCACTGTAGGGAACAATAGGGATGCTCATGCCTGTCATTAGTACTACATGGGCTCCCACCTTTCGGTAAAGGAAAAATGGGAAAAATAAATTTGACAATCTGCATTGAGTGCAAATAAGGGCCCACTCCGTGGATGGACAGGCCTAATGTTTGGGCCGATCAAAGGGAAGTGAAGCGGATTGGCTGGTGTACTGTACACCAGCAATATGGCTAGTGGGTTGATGTCATCAAGTTCTGTGGGTCCCATCATGAGGTATGTGTTATATCCACACCATCCTTTCATTTGGCAAGCTCGTCCTAATGATTGAACCGAAAAATAAGACAGATCCAAAGATCAAGTGGACCACACTGCAAAAAGCTATGGGGGATTGAATGTCTACCATTGAAACCCTTTTGGGGGTCACATAAGTTTTAGATCGGTATGATATTTGTTTGTCCTCTTCTTCCAAGTCTGTGTGACATTATGAACAGATTGGATGAAAAATAAACGCTATGATGGGCCCTACGAATATTTTAATGGTGAGAATCATTATACCACTGCTATTTCTGGTGTGGTCTACTTAAGATTTGGATATAAATCATTTTCGGTATCATGCTCTAAAATGATCTCAAAAAATGGATAAATGGTGTGGATATAATAAAAACATCATTTTGGGGCCCTTGTAGCTTTAATCTCAACACTCGTCTTGGCACAACATGTACCCAAACTAGCCATATTGCTGGAGCCAATCCACTTCCCAAGGAACCCTACATAAGAGATCCAAAATAAAAAGGATTGGAAGGTACAATGCTCACGGGAGCTTACTTTTATATTTGAAGCCTCGTAGCTTGCTTTTATATTTGAAGCCTCTCTCACCTATAATTTGAACAAGTTCACTGCATATCATCCATCACACCCTCATCCTCCGTACAAGTGTCATACGTGCAAATTAATCCAAGTGTAATTCGTGAGCTGCGCGGAGGATACATCGTATCTAGAAAATCATTCTCATCTCGTGACCATAACCATTCAGTTGGAGACCATCAAATGGACAGGTTCCAGATTGAACGGTCAATATCAGATAGTCAAGATAGTCCAATGACTGCATCTTTGAACTATTCTCCAGGACCCATGAAAAACCCATTCATTGTCGCAGTAACACATGGATTTTTCTATCCACAAAAACCCAAACCCTATAAACAAACTCTCAACCGTTTTACAACAATCCCTCTAAAAGAAATCATATAAATGCCCTTCCAACCCCACCTTCCCACCTCAGGTTTGCCGAAGAAGAGGAAGAAGGAAAAAGGACTGAGTAATCACGACTGTTCAAATTCTTCCGGCAGCTTTTGGGTGATCTTTCTCTCAATCCCACTCTCCATCATGGATATGAGAAAGATCTCCTGTGCCATCATCATCGCTGCTACCTCAGCGAGTGCAGTCCTTGCTGCCGAGGAGAGCTTGGCCCCAGCGCCTGGGCCCGCCATGCACAGTGGGTCTGCTGCGGTCACAACCGCCCTGGTGGGGGCCTCGATCCTGTCCTTCTTCGCCTTTTACTTGCAGTAGGCCTCATGATAAAAAGAACAAAGAAGACTCTCAAGGGAGATAATTAGAGAAAGGCATGCTGGTTGGATTTTTCTTTTTATTTTTCTTTTATTTATTTTTTGTTACATTGGTCATGATCATCGACTGTTGGATCAGATTTGTATCCGTTCGTTTTTGTGAAGAACGGGAATGCAATAAAGAAGCATTTTTTCTATACAATTTATGTGTTTTGATAATGAGGCTACATCTTGCATGGGAACTTCACATGTAACTCGGACAATGTAGGGCAATCAAGCCATTCATAAGATGGGACACACGATAAATATCATGTGGCAAAGAAACCAGGCTGGCATGGAGCTAAGGTGCCTTGCAAGTCCACATGCAATTTAGGTGATCATTCTATAATTATTGACCAGCCAATTAATCCTGCCATAATGTAGCTCACAACAGATCAGACCCATTGCTCAAATGCTCAAAACCTTTCGAGAAAGCGGTTGGGATGAATTTAGAGTTGCCGTTGGGATACCACTACCACCATGGAATGGGAACATAGCAGCTATTTCCAGTGGACATTCCTAAGACCCGCCTTGCCAATACATAAGAAGAAAACCTTGGAGAAAACTCTCTGCTTGTGAGAAAACTTCTCTCCTCCACACCTCTCTTGCTAGCACATGAAAAAACCCTTTTAGGCTCTAATAAAAAAATGTCATATCTTTATCTTACATAATATGCCTTAACTTAGAGAAATATGTGAAATGATCGTTCTGCCCCTAAAATGATATTCCTTATCTAATTTGCTAAATGACCATTGCAATTGGAAAAATATCGATCAAATAAAACAAAGGTGCTGTCCTAATTAAACAATTACTCTTTTGAGCATTACAATGGATGGAGGCACCCCAAAAATCTTCCAGATAAGAGGATCCTAGCTAGCTACAAATGTGATGGGTTCCAACCCATGGCTCAATGGTAAACAGAGTGCATTTCTTGTGTGTTAAAAAATGCTGCAAATGTGATGTCTTTTTTCAGTTGAACGTGGACCATTGTTGTATTTCTATTTGTAACCATCTATTAGGCTATTTGTATGGTTAATTATGTTTGGTGCTTTATTACACTAGGTGACACAAGGAATGGGATGAAGAGAAAGATTATCATCTTCCTGAAGTAGGCAAAACATTAAATACATAAGGTTATTCTTGAATCCATGAAATAAAAAGGAAAATTTAAAATTTTATTATTTAATGAATTCCCAAAATTTCCGATTATATTACTTATAAAGAAAAATTAAAATCCTAATTAGGAGTCCTAATTCAACTAAATTAGAACTTATCCAAGATAGAAAATTTAATCAAAAATAGAAAGCTATAAATTAATCATGTTAGATGATTACTAAAATTATTACAGGCAATTGCTACGAAAATTTCATATACTAAAACTCTAAAATGAATGAGATACATTTATATTAAAACTTATTAAAAATGACAAGTTTTTCCTAAAACCACAATTTTGAATCAGAAGGAAACATTTTCTCACAAGACAAACCATTGTGACACATATCGATACGTGGATCAATAGTTATGACCACTTTACGGTTCAAACTCTGAACAACAATTTCTCCCTATATAGATTGAATTTCTTCGAACTAGACCCGCCCAGGGCCTAGTTACATCATGATCTAGGCTTGGATTTGACAGACTATGTCTGCTTCCATTTGGGTTTCCTTCGGTATAGCTGTGCTAAGAATAGATTTGTGACCCACCTACATCACTAGGAGCATGGCATAGTTAATCAAAATAGTGCTTTTTAGTGCCACTTCCCTCCTATGTTAATTCCCACGCTATTACAATTCCCAAGTGGAATCCGGCTATTTTAAGAGAGGTTTACTACAAATGACATGACGTGCAATAAAATATTATAGGACTAGCAATTGGATTAGGGCATTTTTTAATGATACAAGCTTTTTATTTGATAGGGCACTCCTTGAATGTGGGATATCCAAGAGAACTCTCCCATGGAATATTTTAACCTGCTGACTATACAAAAGTTACGATGACGGTTCAATTTCAAAGCAAAAGAGCCAAATTATTGAAGGGTTGAAATAATCCAACTGAGAGCTTTCGGTTGTTAGCCTCCCTAAAAGCTGCAGATCATTATAAACACTTTGGATCACTTAAGATGACCTAGATTCAAGGGGTAAGTCTCCCCCTATCTTATTACAAGTTGTAGGGACGTATTTGGACAAACCTCATTTTGATATATTTGTTTTTGTTTTTTTTTTTTTCTTTTCAAAAATGTTTTACAGAAAGCGGAAAGGGTTGTCTGCTTCTATTAGAGGTGGAGTAGCTTTAGACTTTGCCAGAGTGGGCAACATTAGAGAGGAAACTGCATAGAAAGGGAATAGGATGATTTGGCCTATTTAGGCCCGGGTGCCATGTTTTCCCCATCCGGGTCGGGGTTTCTTTTTATTTTGTGTGGAGTTGTTTAGGGGTT
Source organism: Magnolia kwangsiensis (assembly GCA_037074715.1). Lineage (NCBI taxonomy): Eukaryota > Viridiplantae > Streptophyta > Magnoliopsida > Magnoliales > Magnoliaceae > Magnolia > Magnolia kwangsiensis. The sequence goes on from CM073581.1 coordinate 110,132,966, forward strand.
ATATGATAGATGGTGCCTCGATTTTTTGTGGGCCCATCCGAATGCTCATTCATCTCCTTTCTATGAATGAGATTTTCTCTTCTTCAAAAAATAAATGAAAAATAAGGTATGCTTTTAGCACACCTCGTGTAGCCATGTGAAGGGAGTAACATGCATGAGATCCAGACCGTCCATAATATGTGCTGCCTCACACACACAAAAAAATAAATAAATCAGGACATTCCAAACAAAATTGGGTCCCACCACTTGACTTTAGAGGGGCATTAGTTTACAGTGTTTATCTGGTTTGGCCCATATGGGTTTTGGATCAGTCTTTTTTTATTTTTATTTTTAATTTTTAAATTTAAAATTTAAATTGTGATCAAGGCCATAAATCACCTCTCATCTAGTGGACGGTGTGAACCTAATGTATATAAATTATTGCCCCCGCATTAGCAATAAGCATACACCCTTGCACCTGTTCCCTTCTGCCTAAGTCTATCTTACGCTAAGGGCACGTTTGTTTCAACAAGTACACGAGTAATGTTAAGTAAAACTGAGCACTGGAAGCTAGAAGCTAAATGAGCACTTGTGGACATTGGCATATTAGCACATGTTGCACATATATAAAATGATTAAAGAAGGAAAATGGCACAAGTGGCACATTGGTGCTCATGGGATGCTTTGCACATGTGTGGCACAAGAGAAGATGAATGGTGGTACATGAGGTGCTTTGTATTTATGGGGTGCAAGGGAAGATGGATGGTGTCACATGTAATACATTGGCACATGTAGCATAGTGGCATGTGTGCGGTGTAACTAAAGATGGACATTAACTCATCTAACACATTAGTGCATGTGGCACATATGAGGTGATTGAAGATGTATCGTAGTACATTTGGGTTTTAACTCTCAATAAACTTGTTTTTCCACCATGAGAAAAATGCCTTCAAAGGAGTAGATGTAGGAGAATAAAAAATAAAATTATTTATTTTATAACAAAGAAAAAAAAGTGAAAAATAGCGTTTCCCATCAACTCATACAAAGAAAAAGCTTGACAAAGAACAAAAAGTTAGTTTTATGTGAAATAATGTTTCGTCTCCTTTCCTTTTCTATGAATCCAAAGATACCCTTAATTAGTAATTATTGTATTTTTACTTGTAACCATTTATATGTAAGCCATATATTGAAAGGTTAACACTGTCCTATTAATGATCATTTTGAGCCATAATGCACCACAGAAAATTAGTACAAATACATTGTTTGGATTACCAAGTCATGTGCTATCGGCATTAAAATTTGGTTATTTGGATCATAGTGTTTGGTACTTTAATTTGCTAAGTGCATGGCATATAGTTATCAAAGTAGTGGTTTTTTACCGCCACTTTCCTCCTATGTTAATTACCTCACTATTATGTAGTTGGATACCCAGGTGGAATCTAAAAGAGGTTTGCTACAAGAGAACCGCATGAATCATGATAAAATATGATGGATTCTAGTGATTGGATTATAGCATTTTTTAATGATATATAAGTTGTTTATTCGGTAGGCAACTTTAGATGTGATATATCCAAAAGAATGCTTGCATTGAATGTTTCAACCTAGTGATTATACAAAAGTTATATTGATGTGGTTCAATTTCAAAGAAAAAGAGTAAAATTATCAAAGGGAGAGCTTTCATTTGTTAGCTTTCCACCATACATGCCGCTCCTCGTGTAAACAGTTTGGATCACTAGAAAATTGACCCAAAATTCTAGAGTCTCCCTATCTTATTAGTTATTTATACAAACCTCACTCTGATGGGTTTCATTCTTAACAGGCCTCATGTAGCCATGTGAAGGAAGTAACATGCATGAGATCCAGGCCGTCCATCATATGTGCTGCCTCACATTACCCCTAGAGCCAAAAAATCAGGCTCATCCAAACCTTGATGGACCGCACCGTAGGGATGCTTTTTTTTTTTTTTCGGTTAGCTTGTTAGTACACGTCATGTCAGTACACACACTCCATGTTAGCCACCCCCACTAGGGATCGATACCAAGACCTCAAGTGTTGAAACGAGGTATCTCCACTCAGTCTGTCAGTTGGGCTATGGATCTGGGTGTGAACAGTAGGGATGCTTACGCCTGTCATTAGTGCTACGTAGGCTCCCACCTTTTGGTAAAGGAAAAAGGGAAAAATAAATAAATTTGACAATCTACATTGAGTGCAAATAAGGGCCCAGGCCTGATGTTTGGGCTGATCAAAGGGATGAAGCGGATTGGCTGGTGTACTGCACACCAGCAATATGGCTGGTGGGTTGATGTCACCAAGTTCTGTGGGTTCCATCATGAGGTATGTGTTGTATCCCAACTGTCCTTTCATTTGGTGAGCTTGTCCTAATGGTTGAGCCGAAAAATAAGACAAATCTAAAGATCAGGTGGACCACACTGCAAAAAGTTGTGGGGGATTGAACTTTTACCATTGAAACCCTTTTAGGGATCACATAAGTTTTGGATTGGTATGATATTTGTTTTTCCTCTTCATCCAAGTTTGTGTGACATTATGAACAGATTGGATGGAAAATAAATGCAATGGTGGACACTACGAATATTTTAAGGGAGAGAATCATTATCCCACTGCTATTTGTGGTGTGGTCTACTTAAGATTTGAATATAAATCCTTTTTGGTATCATGCTCTAAAATAATCTCACAGGATGGATAAACAGTATCGATATAATGAATACATCATTTTTGGGCACTTGTAACTTTAATCTCAAAGCTTGTCTTTGCACAACACTTACCCATACGAGCCATGTCGCTGGAGCCAATCCGCTTCCCAAGGAACCCCACATAAGAGATCCAAAAGAAAAAGGATTGGAAGGTACAATGCTCACAGGAGCTTACTTTTATATTTGAAGCTTCACTCACCTATAATTTGAACAAGGTTACTTCATATCATCCATCACACCCAGTCAGAGCAGCAGAGTCCTTTGATGCACATCAGTGTACATTTCCAAAGTCCTTTAATGCACAACGGTGTGCTACTCATCCTCCATACAAGTGTCATACATGCAAATTAACCCACCTGTAATTCGTGAGCTGCACGGAGGATGCATCATATATCTAGAAAATCATTCTCATTTCGTGACCATAACCATTCAGTTGGAGACCGTCAAATGGACAGGTTCTAGATTGAACGGTATTCTCCAGGACCCACGAAAAACCCCATTCATTGCCATAGCAACACATGAATTTTTCCCATCCACAATAACCCAAACCCTATAAACAAACTCTCAACCGTTTTATAACAATTCCTTCAAAAAATCCTATAAATGCCCTTGCAACCCCACCTTCCCTCCCCAGGTTTGCTGAAGAAGAAGAAGAAGGAAAAAGGACTGATTAATCACAACCGTTCAAATTGTTCCGGCAGCTTTTGGGTGATCTTTCTCTCACTCTCCCACTCTCCATCATGGATATGAGAAAGATCTCCTGCGCCATCATCATCGCTGCTACCTCAGCGAGTGCAGTCCTTGCTGCCGAGGATAGCTTGGCCCCAGCGCCTGGGCCCGCCGTGCACAGTGGGTCTGCTGCGGTCGCACCCGCCCTCGGGCTGGTGGGGGCCTCGATCCTGTCCTTCTTCGCCTTTTACTTGCAGTAGGTCTCACGAGAAAAAGAAGAAAGAAGTCTCGCAAGGGAGATAAGAAGAGAAAGGCATGCTGGTTGAATTTTTCTTTTTATTTTTCCTTTATTTTTCTTCTTGTTTTGTTACATTGGTCAGGATCATCGACTGTTGGATCGGATTTGTATCCGTTCATTTTTGTGAAGAACGAGAATGCAATAAAGAAGCATTTTTCTATACAATTAATTTTTTTTGATAATGAGGCAACATCTTGTATGGGAACTTCACATGTAACTCGGACAATGTACCAGTAACGTCTGTAGGGCAATCAAGCCATTCATAGGATGGGACCCACCATGAATATGGTGTGGCAAAGAAACCAGGCTGGCATGGAGCTAAGGTGCCTTGCAAGTCCACGTGCAATCTAGTCGCAGGTGATCATTCTATAATTATTGACCAGCCAATTAATCCTACTATAATATAGCTCACAACGGATCAGACCCGTTGCTCAAATGCTCAAAACCTTTCGAGAAAGCAGTTGGGATGGATTTAGAGTCGTCGTTGCGATACCACTACCACCGTGGAATGGGAACATGGCAGCTTTTTCTAGTGGACATTCCTAAGCCCCGCCTTGCCAATACATAAGAAGAAAACCTTGGAGAAAACTCTCTGCTTCTGAGAAACCTTCTCTGCTCACTCCTCTCTTGCTAGCACATGGAAAAAACCCTTTTTGGCACTAATAAAAAAATGTCGTTATCTATACCTTACATCATATGCCTTAACTTAGAGAAATATGTGAAATGATCATTTTGCCCCTAAAATGATATTCCTTATCTAATTTGCAAAACGACCATTGCAATTGGAAAAATATCCATCACATAAAACTAAAGTGAGGTCCTCATTAAATAATTACTCTTTTGAGCTTTACATGGATGGAGGCACCCCAAAAATCTTCCAGATAAGAGGAGCCTAGCTAGCTACAATTGTGATGGGTTCCAACCCATGGCTCAATGGTAAACAGAGTGCATTTCGTGTGTTAAAAAATGCTGCAAATGTGATGTCTTTTTTCAGTTGAATGTGGACCATTGTTATATTTCTATTTGTAAACATCTATATATTTTTCTATTTGTATAGTTAATTATGTTTGGTGCTTTATTATGCTAGGTGACACAAGGAATGGGATGAGGAGAAAGATTATCGTCTTCCTGAACTAGGCAAAACATTAAATCCACCAGGTTATTATTGAATCTAGAAAATAAAAAGGGAAATTTAAAATTTATTATTTAATGAATCCCCAAAATTTTCCGATTATATTACTTATAAAGAAAAATTAAAATCCTAACTAGGAGTCCTAATTCAACTAAATTAGAATTTATCCAAAATAGAAAATTTCATAAAAAATAGAATGCCCTAAATTAATCATGTTAGATGATTACTAATATGATTACAAGCAATTGCTAATAAAATTGCATATGCTAAAACTCTAAAATGAAGTAGATATGTTTATATTAAAACTTATTTAAAGTGGCAAGTTTTTCTTAAAACCATAATTTTGAATCGGAAAGAAGCATTTTCTCACAAAACAGACCGATGTGACACGTATCAACAACCAGATCAATAGTTATGGCCAATTTACAGTTTACAATCTGAATGACAATTTCTCCCTATCTAGATTGAATTTCTTTGAACGAGACCCGCTTAGGGCCCGGTTATATCATGACCTAGCAAGGCTTGGATTTGACGGACTGTGTCTGCTTCCATTTGTGTTTCCTTCTGTACAGTTGTGCCAAAAATAGATTTGTGACCCGCCTACATCATTAGGCGCATAGCATAGTTAATCAAAATAGTGCTCTTTAGTGCCACCTCCCTTCTATGTTAATTCCCACGCTATTACAATTCCCAAGTGGAATCCGACTATTCTAAGAGGGGTTTACTACAAATGGCGTGACATGCAATAAAATATGATAGGACTAGCAGTTGGATTAGGGCATTTTTTAATGATACAAGCTGTTTATTTGATAGGGCACTCCTTGAATGTGGGATATCCAAGAGAATCTCCCATGGAATATTTTAACTTGCTGACTATACAAAAGTTACAATGACGGTTCAATTTCAAAGCAAAAGAGCCAAATTATTGAAGGGTTGAAATAATCCAAGTGAGAGCTTTCGTTTGTTAGCCACCCTGAAAGCTGCAGCTCATCTTAGAAACAGTTTGGATCGCTAGAAGATGACCCAGATTCAAAGGGTAAGTCTCCCACTATCTTATTACAAGTTGTAGGGATGTATTTGGACAAACCTCATTTTGATAAGTTTTGCTTGTTTTTTGTTTTTTTGTTTTTTTTGTTTTTTCCAAAAATGTTTTACAAAAAGCGGATAGGGCTGTCTACTTCTATTAGAAGTGCAGTAGCTTTAGACTTTGCCGGGGTAGGCAACATTAGGGAGGAAGCTACATAGGGAATAGGATGATTTGGCCTGTTTACACCCGCGTGCCATGTCTTCCCCATCCAGATCGGGGTTTCTTTTTGTTTTGTTTGGAGTTGTTTAGGGGTTATATGATAGATGGTGCCTCGAATTTTTGTGGGGCCCATCCGGATGCTTGTATATCTCCTTTTTATGAATGAGATTTCCTCTTCTTGAAAAAATAAATAAAATATAAGGTCTGCTTTTAACACACCTCGTGTAGCCATGTGAAGGGAGTGACATGCATGTGATCCAAGACAGCCGGCCCTCCAGCGAATCTCTAGACCATCTCGTCCTGCGCAGCAAACTGGCAGCTGGGATCTGGATTTTCTTCTCGGCTGTTTTCGTCATGGCCCCTATGCTAACCTCTTCGGTAGTGGACTAGGTCTCGTCTTGGTGGCTTCCTCTGGCTTCTTCGAGACACGTCCCACTCCTTCAAGGGCTCTTCCCCTACCTTATACTCTGGGAGATCTCGATGGCTAGAAATGCGCTAAAATTCGACGGGGTCTCGCCTCTCATGTCCTCGGTGATTGCCCGGGTGAAGTGGAGACTGTCATCCTTGATCTCGCCGGCGTCTATAGGTAGGAGACAACCTCGATTCTCCCAGCCGTGGCTAAAGAAGCTGGGTATTCCGGTTGCTAGCTCAATTTCCCTCTCGGCAAGGATTGTTAAATGGTTAAGGCCAAACAACGGGTGGGTAAAGCTTAACGTCGATGCTTCCGCCATGGGTAATCCTAGGATGTTAGGTGGTGGTGGCATTTGCAGACGGGACAATGGGGATCTCTGTTTCTCCTTCTCGGTGGGCTACGATCTTGCCTTGAATACGAGAGCAGAGTAGAGCAGTGTATAATGGCTTAGCTCATTGCCCGAATTTGGGCTTCCACAAGGTAGAGGTCGAATGACTCTAAGATTGTTGTGGCTCTCCTCAATGGCTCTTTGGAGCCAAGTTGGCGATGAAAGTATTGGTTGCTGAGAATAGATAGGATGAGGGCCATGTCTTGAGGGAGGGGAATGTTGGGGGCCTTGCACAAAACCTTAGGATCTAGCCACCCGGACAAACTAGAATTATGGGATAATAATGCAATGAAATAAATCAAAGCAACAATCACACACTACACAAGAGATTTTTATGTGAAAAACCCTCAAAGAGGTAAAAACCACGGGACCTCGTCAAGATCAACAATCCACTATGAAGTCGAAAGATATAACCTTCGTCAATCACGCAGGAGCAGATAAACAATAAGAGAATAAAAAGAAAACTGAGATATCTCACCGATCACGAGGACGTAGAAGCGCCGAGACGATGGCTCCCTTCCACAAGCTTCCTCTCTCTCTTATTTCTTTCTTTCTCACACCCTAAACCCTTTTAGAAAACCCTCTTGTACTTTTCTTCACACAACATAATCTCCTAGAAAACCCTAGGAACTCCTTTTTATAGTTTTAGGAAACTTCTTTCCGCATCCCTGTTGCGAAAGGACTCAAATCCGCAATTTTGCGCAAAAACTGCGTAACCTATGACTGGTCCTAGAAATTTCAGGACTAGTCCTAGCTGCCTACGACTGGTCGTAGACCACTCACGACTGGTCGTAGCTCACCCACGACTGGTCATAGACCGCGGAGAAAATTAGCAACTCGCCGGACTTTGAGTCGTGCCAGGGCTCAAACCTACGACCGGTCGAGCGCCTCCCACGACCAGTCGAAGACCACCTACGACCGGTCGAGCAGCACGATAAAATTCTTCAAAATTTCAACCACTGCACCGTCTCTCCTTTGAACTGAGGAGGAAAACCTCATCAGGGAACCGCCTAACGGATGGGATGACCTGTTTGGGGTTGGAGCTCCAAATTTCCTTTCTAACTCGTCATGTTGCTAAGCTCCCCCATCGATCAGGGGTTAGATTTTCCTAGATAAGGTGGGTCTAGATGCCATTCGGTCCAAATATATATATAGTTTTTGTTTCTCTTTATCATAGGCCTCTAACTGAGCATGTTCGCCTGGCTTTGGCCCGAGTGAGTTGTAAAGGTCTGTTCATGGTTTAATATACGCTAAAAAAAAACATGCATGAGATCTAGACCGTCCATCATATGTGCTGCCTCACACATGAAAAAAAATCAGGACATTCCAAACAAAATTAGGTCCCACCACTTGACTTTAGAGGGGCATGAGTTTACCGTGTTCATCTGGTTTGGCCCATATGGGTTTTGGATCAATCTTTTTTTTTTAAAAAAAAATTATTGTGATTAAGTCCATAAATCGCCTCTCATCTAGTGGACAGTGTGAATCTAATGTACATACACTTGTTCCCTTCTGCCTAAGTCTATCTTACACTAAGGGCACGTTTGTTTTAAGGATTACACCTATAATGTTAAGGAAAACTGAGCACATCCTCTCTCTCCAACAGTGAATCAGGGGGAAAATTTTGAGTTTTCTTCCAAAACCATCTTCACATCTTTGTCCATTCCTCCTCTAACCAAATGCTTTCCTTGAGTATCTGTCTGCAGCACCGTAGAGATCCCATTTCGCTATCAATCGTATATGCCCGTTGCTCAAAATTGAAAAGAAGATCGCTATGGAATGACCTCGCAGGCATGAGTTGGACCACATCTGGCCCTTGGGCAATTGGGGGCGACTTCAACGCGATCGCCGCTGCTGACAAAAGGCTTGGCATGAGACTACTCGACAGATCCAACATGACTGAATTCTCCAATGCTATCCAGTCAGCCGGGCTACCGGATGCGGGTTACGTTGGCAACAGATTCACTTAGAGCAATAACCGCTCGGGGAATGCTCGTGTATGGGCCAGATTGGATAGGGTACTGCTAAACGCAGATTGGGCCAATGCTTTCCCAACCTTTACAGTGGAACACTTGCCCAGGGCTAACTCAGACCACCCTCCTCTTCTCCTGGAATTTCCCTCTCAGTCCCTTCCTAAGATAAAGCCCTTCCGATTTCTTAGGATGTGGACTTTTCATGAATCCTTTTAGCAGCTGATCAATCAAGCATGGGAAGGCTCCTGCTCCTCTCACCCTATGATCAACATTCAACTCAAATTAAAGAAAACCAAGCAGCTGCTCAAAGTCTGGAACAAAGAGGTGTTCGGTAATGTATTTCAACAAATTAGGAAAGCGGAGGATGACCTTTTGAACATCGAATTTAGAATGCAGGGTAACCTTTCTGAAGATCTCCACCAAGAGAGCCTTGAAGCTAGGCAGTGGCTAGCCCAATGGGAGCTCAGGGAAGAAGTCTTTTGGAAGCAAAAAGCGAGGAACCACTGGCTCCAAGAGGGAGACAACAACACCAAGCAGTTTCATGCCTTAGTTACTGATAAAATCTGACGATCGGCTATCACCTTAATCTTTTTTTTTTTTTTTCAAAAACTGATACTTTCATTTCTCAGAAGAAACGGCTATACAGTGATCTGCACATGCTTTAACAGGCCACACAACAAGTAGGACAAGCGGACTGAACGGAACATAGAAAGAGAAAAAACAACCTCATATCTACATGTAGCACCAGAAAGGAGATAAGAAAATCCAGGCGTTAAGCATTCGATCTAAGCGCACCTAGTCCGACCCTATCCAAAAAGTTCAAACCACGAACAGTAGGAGGGAGGCACCTGGAATGGTGATAGATCGTCGACCGTTGGAGGAGACTCCCTTCCGGAGCCAAACTATCAGCCGACCCATTGCCTTCTCTGAGAATATGGGTGAATACAAAAGTACCTAGTTGAGGTAACCGGTTAATACGAGCTAGCCAAGGATTCCATATCCAAGGGGGTTTTGCGAGAGTTGAGAGACTTAGAATAGTTAATTTTGAGTCAGATTCAATCATAACCTTATCGAAACCTTTTCCTAAACAGAGCACCATCCCATCATGAATAGCGCGGAGTTTGGCCAAATTATTAGAACCCATCCCGTAGCCCATGGAGAAACCGAACAGAAAGGATCCGTTTTCATTCTTGCATATGCCACCCCCACCCAACTGACCGGGATTACCCCTCGCCGATCCGTCTACATTTAATTTGACCCATCCCGAGGGTGGCAGTCTTCACTTTACCAAAGTAAAAACGCAGCAATTCAGTCCAGTAGACGATTTCATGGTGCTCGGCCCAAAATTGTAGCTGCAATCTACCAGTAAATCTGTGCTCAGGATCAGCTTAGCCCACCATCTGACTCGGGCCACTGAAGTAGTCAATAACATTGGGGAATTTTCATAAACTGCTATGTTCCTGGCACCCCAAGTCTCCCATAAAATTAGAATGGGTAACAAACATCTGACCGCTGTGGATGCTACGCCAGGAGCTGAAGCGTTCCTCCAATAGCACAATTTTCCAACAATCAAACTATGGATTAGTGGAGGGATACCACATATCGAGCCGAAAGTCGTCCAGAGAGCCTGCTCGTGACACCCAAAAAGAAACAGGTGCGGGATTGATTCCTTATGAGGAGATGAATTCATACCTTGTAGACAGCATCTGTACCTCAATACCATGACAACGCCTTTCGCTTGGACTCTGGTGTCCACTGGCAAAGCATTGTGAAGTGTCCTCCACGTGGGATGAGCAAGGGAACCCCATCTCTAATCCTCAGGAAATTACATGAGCGGACATTTCATTCTTTCAAGAGCTGTTTTCAGTCATTCCTACCCACAACATCTTCGACTTCACGATGGCCATTCCGCACCTCCTCTCCCACCAAGACAATGAGGATCTCCTCTCTCCTCCTTTAGATGAGGTGCTAGCGGCAGTCCGCTCAATTCCGGTGGATGGGGCAACTGGCCCGGATGGGTTCTCCGCCTCTTTCTTTTCTGCTTGTTGGCACACGGTGGGGCCAAACATCCTCAGTGCAGCTACGTTCTTACTGGCCGGGGGTGATCTCCCAAGGGTCTTCACCTCCACATTGATTTGCCTTATCCCCAAATCCCCCTCTCCCTCCAAGTTTCCACACTTCCGTCCTATCAGCCTTTGTAATGTTATATATAAAATCCTCGCAAAGGTCCTAGCCAACTGCCTCAGCACCATCCTTCCCAACCTTGTTTCCGGCGAACAAGGTGCATTCGTCCGAGGTAGATCGATCTCGGGCAACATTGCCTTAGCACAAGAGGCTTTACGTGACATCGGTCGGAAGGTTCGTGGGGAAAACATTGTCCTCAAGTTGGATCTCGAGAAAGCCTATGATAGGGTGGACTGGAACTTCTTAAAACTGGTCTTACTCAGATTCGGTTTTAATGATAGATGGGTGGCCATCATGGAAGCTTGTTGGAGCAACAACTGATTTTCCGTCCTCATCAATGGTGAAGCTTCAGGGTTCTTTAAATCATCGAGAGGGCTGCGACAAGGTGACCCTCTTTCCCCTGCTCTTTTCATCCTTGTGGCTGAGGCGTTCTCTAGAAGTTTCAAATAGTTGGTCGCCAGAGGTTGGTGCCGACTGTTTAAGCAACAAAGACGTTGCCCTCTCCTTTCACATCTGTTATTCGCTGATGATACCTTACTTTTTGTTAATGGAAGTCGGGAGACCCTCTCAACTGTCAAGAAATTTCTGGCGGCCTACCAGAAAGCGTCGGGCCAAAAAATAAATTTAAACAAAAGCAGCTTCCATTGCTCCACTAAGCTGCCGATCAGCAGAATCAGAAGCACCAAGCTCCTCCTGGGAGTTAGCACAGCTCGAAATGACGGGCTTTATTTGGGCGTTCCCCTCACCACGAGCAGAGTGAAAAGAGCCCACTTCAAGTTCTTAATTGATAAAATTACCAGCAGAATCAGCGGTTGGAGAGCTAGATACTTGTCCCAAGCCGGTAGTCTGACGCTCATCAGGCATGTCCATAGCTCCACGCCTCTTCATGTTATGGCTGCATCTCATGTTCCTTCATAGGTTCTCACTGATTTAGAGTGAATCTTCTCTCAATTCTTTTGGGGGTGGGCCGAGGGGCGTTAAAAATGTCAGTGGATCGCTTAGAAGAAGATTACCAAACCAATTGCCGAAGACGGCCTAGGGGTAAGAAGCCTGAAGGAAGTCATGACAACCCTCTGAATGAAAATGGCATGGGATGTCAAATTCGGGGCTACGGAAAATCCTTGGGCAGCGCTCATGTGAGCCAAACATGCTCGTGATTTAGGGAACGAAGCCATCAGCCCTCATTCAAGCAATGCCTCGCCCCTTTGGAAGAAAATCAGATTCCTCCTTCCGGTTTTTATCTTTAAGGTTTAGTGGCTGATTGGCTCTGGGGAGCTGAACGTTTGGAATGTAAATTAGACGGGTCTTGGCCCCCTCAATCAGTCAGTGATCAGACCCATTCCTGAGGCCCTTCGATCTCTTCAGGTGAAAGATTTCTTTGGCCCAGAAGGGCCTTTACCTCCATCGGTGGTTCCTTCCTTCCTTCCCTAGGACGTCTTCAACTTCATCATCCAGTGTGGCTTCGTTACGTCTGAAGCCAACCTGGAAAGCTTCTGTCCCCATGACCCTTCCGGCTCCTTCACAATTAAATCCGCCTGGAGAATCAGTAGAACCTCTACTCCGGCCATTGCGTGGTTGGCCTGGCCCTGGCCTAAATCCATCCCCCCCAAGATGTCGATTTTCCTGTGGAGATTAATTCAGAAAGCGACCCCCATGGACAGTAGAGTTCAGTCTAGAGGGATATCTCTAGCCTTAAAATGTAACTGCTGCGAGGAAGACACGCCCAATGCCCCAGCGCTCGAAACCTTGCAACATCTTTTTCTTCTCGGTCAGCAAGCCATCAGGATCTGGAGACATTTCAGCACCTTAAGTGGTATTGCCCTTCTTCCTCACCTCTCCATTGAAGGTAGGTTGACTCACTAGTGAAGAGCGTCGGCTACTGGTTGTGCATCCGCCCTAGCTCGCAGAGGTCTTCCCATCCTCATCCTTTGGGAATTGTGGCGCTCCAGAAACGAAGCCAGGTACGGCCTGACTCCCATGTCTGTTGTGAAATCGATAGCCCGAATCACTTGGTGGAGCAACACAGTCTTAGGTGCTAGGCACGCGCTCCAAGCTCGTCAAGCGCATCTCAGTTGGGGACCAACTTCTACAAACTTCTCTCATCAGAATCAACAGCCCAAAATTATCAGGTGGAGCAGGCCACTGAGGGGCTGGGCCAAATTGAACGTTGATGGCTCGTCAATGGGTAATCCGGGCTTATCAGGAGGGGGAGGGATCTGTAGGGGTGATGATGGCTCCTTTATCTTCGCTTTTTCATATGATTATGGCACGAGGACTAACAACAGTGCGGAGCTGCGGGCAATTTTCGACAGCCTTTCTCTATGCTTGGAGAAGGGCCTCGACAGAATTGAGATCGAATCAGATTCGCATCTAGTTGTCAATATCCTCATGGGTAAATCCAGCGCCCCTTACACCTAGAATTACTAGATTTCTCGGATAAACAGATTGAGACAAAGGGGCACCTCCTCGCTCAGTTTCATTCATAGGGAAGGGAATGCTCCTGCTAACTGGATGACTAGAGTTGGGAGCAACAATCAGAATGTCTTGGTGTTCGACTGCCTGGATTCCCTCCCTGACGCAGTTCGTGGCCTTATATTCCTAGATAAGGTTGGCCTGGCATCAGTCCGGAGACCCAGATCGGCCAAGTAGTGCTCCCCTGTTCTTTGTGCTTCTTGGGTTTTTCTTTTTCTCAGTCTTTGCTTGGGGAAGCTCCTGCTGTATATATCAGATGTGTTGCCTAGTTGTTACACGATAGATGGAGTCTCTTCTTTTGTTGGGCCCCATCCGAAAAGCTGTATCTTCTCAATGGTTAATGGAATTGTGGCAAGAGTCCATGTTTTTTTAAAAAAAAAAAAAAAAAGGAAAACTGAGCACAGGAAGCTAGAAGCTAAATAAGCACTTGTGGACATTGGCATATTAGCACATGCTGCATATATATAAAATGATTAAAGAAAGAAAATGGCACATGTGGCACATTGGTGCCCAAGGGATGCTTTGCACGTATGTGGCACAAGAGAAGATGAGTGGTGGTAGATGTGGCACATTAGCGTATATGGCGCACAAGAAAAGATAGCTTGTGGCACATGTGGCATATTAGCATACATAAGGTGCTTTGTATATACGGGGTGCAAGAGAAGATGGATGGTGTCACATGTAATATATTGGCACATGTGGCATAGTGGCATGTGTTTGGTATATATAACTAATGATGGACATTAACTCATCTATCACATTAGCCCATGTGGCACATATGAGGTGATTGAAGATGTATAGTGCCACATTTGGGTTTTAACTCTTAATAAACGTAATTTTCTTCCATCATGAGAAAAATGCCTTTCAAAAGATTGGATGTAGGAGAATAAAAAATAAAATTATTTATTTTTCAACAAAGAAAAAAAGTGAGAAATAGCGTTTTCAATAAACTCATACAAATAAAAAGCTTGACAAAGAACAAAAAGTTAGTTTTATGTGAAATAATGTTTCTTCTCCTTTCGTTTTTTATGAATCCAAAGATACCTTTAATTAGTTATTATTGTATTTTTACTTGTAACCATTTATATGTAAGCCATATATTAAAAGGTTAACACTGTGCTATTAATGACCGTTTTGAGCCACAATGCATGGTAGAAAATTAGTACAAATACATTGTTTGGATTACCGAACCATGTGCTATCGGCATTAAAATTTGGTTATTTGGATCATAGTGTTTGGTACTTTAATATGCTAGGTGCATAGCATATAGTTATCAAAGTAGTGCTTTTTTACTGCCACTTTCCTCCTATGTTAATTACCTCACTATTATATAGTTGGATGCTCAGGTGGAATCTGGCTATACTAAAAGAGGTTTACTACAAGAAAACCGCATGAATCATGATAAAATATGATGGACTCTATTAATTGGATGATAGCATTTTTTAATGATATAAGCTGTTTATTCGGTAGGAATCTTTAGATGTGATGTATCCAAAAGAATGCTTCCATTGAATGTTTCAACCTGGTTATTATACAAAAGTTATATATGTTGATGTGGTTCAATTTCAAAGAAAAAGAGTAAAATTATCGTAAGGGTTGAAATAATCGAAGTGAGAGCTTTCATTTGTTAGCTTTCCACCATACATGCGGCTCCTCGTATAAACAGTTTGGATCACTAGAAAAATGACTCAAAATTATAGTCTCCCCATCTTATTACAGGTTGATTATTTGGACAAACCTCACTTTGATGGGGTTCATTTTTAAGAGGCCTCTTGTAGCCATGTGAAGGAAGTAACATGCATGAGATCCAGACCATCCATCATATGTGCTGCCTCACATTACCACTAGAGCCAAAAAATCAGGCTCATCCAAACCTTGATGGACCACACCGTAGGGAACAATAGGGATGCTCATGCCAGTCATTAGTACTACGTGGGCTCCCACCTTTCGGTAAAGTAAAAAGGGAAAAATAAATAAAGTTGACATTACATTGAGTGCAAATAAAGGACCAGGCCTGATGTTTAGGCTGATCAAAGGAAAGTGAAGCGGATTGGCTGGTGTACCGCACACCAGTAATATGGCTAGTGGGTTGATGTCACCAAGTTCTGTGGGTCTCATCATGAGGCATGTATTAAACCCCAACCGTCTTTTCATTTGGCGAGCTTGTCCTAATGATTGAGCTGAAAAATAAGACAGATCCAAAGATCAAGTGACCACACTGCAAAAAGCTGTGGGGGGTTGAACGTCTACCATTCAAACCCTTCTGGGGGTCACATAAGTTTTAGATCAGTATGATATTTGTTTTCCCTCTTCATAATAAGACAGATCCAAAGATCAAGTGGACCACACTGCAAAAAGCTGTGGGGGGTTGAACGTCTACCATTCAAACCCTTTTGGGGGTCACATAAGTTTTAGATCAGTATGATATTTGTTTTCCCTCTTCATCCAAGTCTGTGTGACATTATGAACAGATTGGATGAAAAATAAACGCTATGGTGGGCCCTAGGAATATTTTAACGGTGAGAATCATTATCCCACTGCTATTTCTGGTGTGGTCTACTCAAGATTTGGATGTAAATAATTTTTGGTAACATGCTCTAAATTGATCTTACAAAATGAATAAACGGCATGGATATAATAAATACATCATTTTGGGGCCCTTGTAACTTTAATCTCAACACTCATCTTCGTGCATTCGCTGGAGCCAATCCGCTTTCCAAGGAGCCCCACCTAAGAGATCCAAAGGACAAAAGAAATTTTTTTTTGGGCTGAAATTGGAGTTGAATGGGTCCTTACTCTTTTTTTTTTTTTTTTTGGGTGTGTGTGTGTTTTTAAGGAGAGAATTTCATTCATTGATCCTAAGACAGTTACATGTGATGCCTTTGGGCTCCATCGGGACAAAAAGGGGTGACAGAGCCTATCGTAAAGAGAGAGAAAAACAATCCTGTACGCATGGAGGCTCTGGAATCGAAGAAGAAAAATGCTAGTTGGCGAGCGGGTGGTGCTAATTTGCAACATTCTTGTCTGGGTGCGAGCAGACCGCGCCTACGCCCACTTTATTTAGGAAAAGGCAGCCCCTGACATGGGGAGGAAGCAGGGAAAGGTTCCTGGAGAATGAGGGCAACTGAGAAGTGCTTCCCAGTTGGGCCATATTGTCGGCAGGGGCATTGCCTTTTGTAAAAATGTGAGCAGCCGAACCATTTCCTGCATTGACGAGCTAAATCTCCTGATACGGCATAATCCAATACGACCATTTCCAGCAGGGAGTAGCCAAACCATTTAAGAAATCCACAATAAGGCTAGAGTCAGATTCCACAATTATATTTTGCAGGTCCGGCTGAGAACAGTGGGCTACACCATCGTGAATGGCCCTCAACTCGGCGCAGACGTTAGAACCCTGCCCGTATCCTTTAGAGAATCTAAAAATAAACATCCCCTGCGCATCCCTATAGACAACCTCACTGCCCGATGGGCTTGGGTTTCTTATCGCAGACCTGTCCACATTCAACTTGTACCAACCCAACGGGGGTTTCTCCCACCTGACCACAACGGGAGTGGGGGTAGCCTGTCTAATAACAGAGATGCCCAAGTCAGCCTACGCCAAAGCGGTAGATTGGGGGGGGGGGGGGGGGGGGGGGGGGGGGCGGGGCGAAGAACATCAGGGAACAAGGAGGCTAGAGCCACTAGATCCTTTTTTACTTTTTCTCTAATGGTCGGTGCACTAATTTAAACCTTGTCGAATCTGGCGGAGTTACGGGCCTTCCAAATTTTCCAGAGGACGACGCATGGGGTAATATTTTGCAGATGGAAAATTCTTCTATTTGATTGCATAGAGGTCCACTAGACAGACATCATGCTTTCGACTGTGGAAGTTGTGTTTGTCAAGATCCCAAAAATACCTCCAAAAAATGCCCACGTTGCTGTCGCGATAGAGCTGCAGACGAACATGTGATCCAGGTTCTCCACTGATCTGCCGATTAGCGGAGAGTTTGCGCAACATGAACAACTCGAAGCAATCAAAAACCCTCTCTTCTGGATGGCCACATCCAGCGGGATAGCCCTGTGAAGTAGACGCCACACGAACATGGATATTCGAGGGGGCAGGGTTGCGTGCTAGACCCAACGGGCCCAAGATTTATGGGGCTGAACAGCTCTGCAAAGGTGCTTGGCGGATCGCACCGAGAATTCTCCGTTAGGGGTGTAGGGCCAGACGCGGTAATCAGGATTGTACGAGAGGCAAAAGCCAGCCTGGAAAATGAAATCCACAATTTGCGTGGTAGGAAATCAAAAACCGAGGAGGGGGGAAGAGGACCTGATGTTCCGAGGACCTGGTTGACCTTGGTAGATAGAAGAGGCTGCGGGACGTGAGGAAAAGCGAGCTGAATAAGTGGACCCATTCCAGTCTAGCTAGTTGTCGGTCCAGAAGTTGTAGTTACCTTGACCTATCTGCTAGCAAATTTGCTAATCCAACATTGGGAGGAGATCCCACACCTTCTTCCAAAGCGGGGAGGCATAAGAGGAGTGGATTTGGCTAGGCGTTGATAGATCCCCCTGGTACTTGGAGTGCATGAACAATTTCCATAGGCTAGGCACCTCTAGACATCTGACTGACCATGCCAACTTCATTCTAAGGGCCTTCATGGAGTCCGACAGAAACCTTACCCCCAGACCACCCTCAGACTTTGGAAAACCGATCGAATTCTACCCTACCCAATTAAGCTTTTTCTTGCCATCTGTCCAACCCCACAGGAAATTTGCAAACGTACGCTCTAGAGATGCCGGAACCTGCGAGGGAACAATCGTTGCAGCCAATAAATAGATTGGTATACCGGCGAGAACATGGCGCACCAGGACTAGTCTACCGGCTTGAGATAGGCAGCTCACGGGAACTTACTTTTATATTCGAAGCCTTTCACCTATAATTTGAACAAGTTTACTGCCTATCATCCATCGCACCCAGTCAGAGCATCAAAGTCCTTTAATGCACAACGGTAACTCATCCTCCATACAAGTGTCATACATGTAAATTAATCCAACTGTAATTCGTGAGTTGCACTGAGGATACATCATATATCTAGAAAATCAGTCTCATCTCGTGACCATAACCATTCAGTTGGAAACCATCAAATGGGTAAGTTCCAGATTGAATGGTCAACATCAGATAGTCTAGATAGTCCAATGAGTGCGTCTTGGAACTATTCTCCAAGACCCACGAAAAACCCCATTCATTGCCAAAACAACGCATGGATTTTTCCCATGCACAAAAACCCAAACCCTATAAACAAACTCTCAACCGTTTTACAACAATCCCTCCAAAAAATCCTATAAATGCCCTTCCAACCCAACCTTCCCTCCTCAGGTTTGCTGAAGAAGAAGAAGAAGGAAAAAGGACTGAGTTATCACAATCGTTCAAATTCTTCCGGCAGCTTTTGGGTGATCTTTCTCTTACTCCCACTCTCCATCATGGATATGAGAAAGATCTCCTGCGCCATCATCATCGCTGCTGCCTCAGCGAGTGCAGTCCTTGCTGCCGAGGAGAGCTTGGCCCCTGCGCCTGGGCCCGCCATGCACAGTGGGTCTGATGCTGTCACACCTGCCCTCGGGCTGGTGGGGGCCTCGATCCTGTCCTTCTTAGCCTTTTACTTGCAGTAGGCCTCACGAGAAAAAGAAGAAAGAAGACTCACAAGAGAGATAAGAAGAGAAAGGCATGCTGGTTGGGTTTTTCTTTTTGTTTTTCCTTTATTTATTTATTTTTTTCTGTTACATTGGTCAGGATCATCGACTGTTGGATCAGATTTGTATCCGTTCATTTTTGTGAAGAATGGGAATGCAATAAAGATGCATTTTTCTATACATTTTGTGTTTTAATAATGAGGCAACATCTTGCATGGGAACTTCACGTGTAACTCAGACAATGTACCAATAACGTGTATAGGGCAATCAAGCCATTCATAGGATGGGACCCACCATGAATATCATGTGGCAAAGAAACCAGGCTCGCAGGAGTTTTTTTTTTTTTTTTTCAAAGAGTGGGCTCTTGCCACTGGATTCCATTCAACAAGATCATGTACAACTTTTCGGGAGGGCCCATACAAAAAGACTGAGGCCTCCTATAGTACGCTACACAAAATGGCACAAATGAACAGGACAAGAAAAACTATAACCAGCGCCCCAAGAAGTACGCCAACAGCGTGTGCGAGGTTGGAGGGAAGGACACAACGATAAAAAGAAACGGGCGGTGGAGAACCTGAGAAGACCTGGCAGAGCCAAGGCCAGTGTTATCGAGAACCAGCCAGTACTTAATCCTGCTATAAAAAGAAACGGGCTGGCATGGAGTTAAGGTGCCTTGCAAGTCCACATGCAATTTAGTTGCAGGTGATCATTCTATAATTATTGACCAGCCCGTACTTAATCCTGCTATAATGTAGCTCACAACGGATCAGATCCGTTGCTCAAATGCTCAATACCTTTCAAGAAAGCGATTGGGATGAATTTGGAGTCGTCGTTGGGATACCACTACCACCATGGAATGGGAACATGACAGCTATTTCCAGTGGACATTCCTGAGACCTGCCTTGCCAATACATAAGAAGAAAACCTTGGAGAAATGGAAACATTCTCTCTTCTACTCCTCTCTTGGTGGCACATGAAAAAAAAATCTTTTTTGGCTCTAATAAAAAAATGTCTCTCTTTATCTTAGATAATATACCTTAACTTAGAGAAATACGTGAAGTGATGTTTTTGCCCCTAAAATGATATTTTCTCTAATTTGCAAAACGACCATTGCAATTGAAAAAATGTCCATCACATAAAACTAAAGTGGGGTCCTAATTAAACCATTACTCTTTTGAGCCTTAGCATGGATGGAGGCACCCGAAAAATCTTACTGCTAAGAGGATCCTAGCTACAAATGTGATGGGTTCCAACCCATGGCTTAATGGTAGACGGTGCATTTCAACACTAGGTTATGTATTTGAGTGCTCATGTGGGGTGTGTGTTGAAAAAATGCATGCGTTAAAAAGAGCTACAAATGTGATGTCTTTTTTCAGTTGAACGTGGACCATTGTTGTATTTCTATTTGTAACAATCCATTTGGCTATTTGTATAGTTAATCATGTTTGTTTGGTGCTTTAATGAGATAGGTGACACGAAGAATGGTGTGAGGAAATTAAACATTTGCTTCTTTCTTTTGGGGGTGGGCAGGTGGTAAACGTAAACTACATTGAAAAAGTTGGAAGTGTATAACAAGGCCGAAAGAAGAAGGTGGCTTAGGCATCAAGAAACTAGCAGAGGTGATGAAAGCTTTCGAGATTAAAATGGCTTGGGTGCTTAAGTTCTGTAGGGAATTCAGCTGATGGGCTTCTTTTATGGCAGCAAAGTATAATTTCAATCAGGAAGCATTGATGCCCGAAAGCATTGCTAGGTGTGCATCCCCCTATTGGAAGAAAATCTTGAACTCTATTCCTTGTAGATAAGGTCCAGTGGAGTGTGGGCACAGGTGATTGCAGTTTTTGGAGATGCAGTTGGACTGGCCTTGGCCCTCTTCAGAATTTTTTGACATTAAAAACCTCAGCTGACTTTCTCTCCTTGTAAGCTAACCATGTGTTGGGTTCGTCTGGTCCTCTCCCATCATCGGTGGCTCTATCCATGCTCCCCAGTGACGTTTTTGATCATACATACCAGTGAGGATTCTGTGTTTCAGCTGGTCCCGATACTCCTCTTTGGCCCTTCACTTCTTCAAGCGTCTTCACCGTAAAATCAACCTGGGATGTTAGCTGGTCGAACGCTCCCAGAAAGGCTTGGGCGCGATGGGTATGGCATGGAAAACTTCCACCAAAAATCTCATTTTTTATATAAAAATTTCTTCAAAATGCTATTCCAGTTGAGAAAGCAATCCAATCCAGAGGCATGTCCCTTGCATCAAAGTGCGGTTGCTGCAAGGGCAATTCTGAGTAGGGCCCAACCGAAGAGTCCATGTCTCATCTCTTTCTGGACGGACAACAAGCCTCATCAGTCTAGGGATTTTTTGGAGTGTAGGCTGGGATATCCATCATGTAGGCGACAATAGTGGAAGCAAGAATTTTGCAGTGGAGACGGGCCTATGCAGACAGAAGAGGACGTTCAGTAAGCAAGCTTCTCACACCACCTTTTATTCTTTGGAAGCTTTGGAAATCTAGGAACGGGGTGTTTTATGATAATAGAGCTATGAAGACTCAATCAGTTATCGTGAAAGTCTCTTGGTGGCTGACCACCACCAGGAATGAAGCTATCAGAAAGAGGTATGTGCAGCTACATCCAACGCAGCAGTTTGTGGTCTTATGGCAGAAACTCCCTGCCGGTTGGATGAAAGTTAATGTTGATGGGTCCTCTAGGAAAAATCCGGGCTTGACTGGGGGTGGTGGTGTATGTAGAAATGATAAGGGTGAGTTCATATTTGGTTTCGCTTTTAGTTATGGTGTGATGTTGAACATAGGAGCTGAGGTTTGAGCGGCTCATGATGGGCTTCTTCAATGTTTGGAAAAAGGTTTTTCCAAAATTGTGGTGGAGTCAGATTCAAATTTGGTGATTAAGGTCTTTAATGAGGAAAGCAAACATCGATAATGGAATGGATGGAGAGCCATAACGGATAGACTTCGGGATCTCGCCTCGGTGGAGTTCAGTCACGTGTTCAGGGAGGGAAACACGTCAGCCGATGCACTCACGCGTGAAGGAAGTGTGTCCCAAGCTCATTTCTTTACTTCCAGCAGGGCGGATTTGCCTCAGCAGGTTAGGGGTCTACTCCAAGGTTGGCCTTGGATCGATTAGAGAGAGAGAGGAAGAATTAAGGCCTTGAGTCTCTTTTGGTGTTCCTTTTTGGGTTTGCCTCTTTCGGCCTGGATGTCCCGACTTTTTTTACGATAGGTCTTCTGTAGGTCCTTTTTTCCTATGAAGACATGAAAAATCTGTAATTTTTGTCTAGAAATGAAATATACCACTCTCGTTTTAAAAAAATAAAATAAAATAGTGGTAGATCTCTTTTGTGAAAAAAAAAAATGCATCCTAAACCTTTTTTTTTTTTCCTTTCTTTTTTCTTTTTCTATTTATGCTGGTTAAATTGAGTCTATAAAGTGAGTTGACATGACTTGTAATTCATATGATATAAGTTGACTCAGCTCAGTTTTGAATTGATTCCATGAATTTGGGTAGGCTCTGAATGATTTTGCAAGGAAATTGAATCATAGTTGTTGGATAGTTAAAAAAATATAGGAATGGCGCAAGGAGGAATTCAAAATTTTATTATTTAATGAATCTCCTGATTTTCCAATTATGTTAAAGAAAAAGTACGTAAAATCTTAATTAGGAGTCCTAATTCAACTAAACTAGAATTTATCCGAAATAGTAAATTTTACCAAAAATAGAAAGCTCTAAATTAAGCATGCAGATGATTCCTAGCATGATTACAAACAATTATTATTTAATGAATCTCCAGATTTTCCAATTACATTAAAGAAAAAGTTAAATCTTAATTAGGAGTCCTAATTCAACCAAACTAAAATTTATCCGAAATAGTAAATTTTACCAAAATAGAAAGCTCTAAATTAAGCATGCAGATGATTCCTAGCATGGTTACAAACAATTTCTAAAAAAGCTGTATATATTAAAGCTCTAAAATGAAGGAAATACGTTAAATTAAAACTTACTAAAAAAGGCAAGTTGTTCCTAAAACCATAATTTTGAATAAGAATGAAGCATTTTATAATAAAACAAACCGATGCGACCCATAACGATACATGAATCAAAAGTTAGGCCAATTTGTAGTTCACATTTTGAACAACAATTTCTGCCTATTCAGGTTGAATTTATTCAAACCGGACCTGCCTAGGGCCCAAAAACATCAAGCCCTACGTAAGACTAGGCCTGGATTTAACAAACCATGTCCACTTCCATTTAAGTTTCCTTCGATCCAACTGTTCCAAGAATATATAGATCCATGGCTCGCTGTACATCACTAGGCGCATAGCATAGTTAATCAAAATAATACTTTTGAGGTCCCAGTCATCCGTGATCAGACCATCAGTCAGAAGATCAATCTTTGGGCATCAAGGGCGTCCTCTTCCTCGCGCTTCAAGCAGCTTCTCGGCCTGGCTCCTACGCTCATCGTTTGGGAACTATGGTTGAGCCGAAACGCGTCGCGGTTTGAAGGAGTGAAGATGTCTAGCAGCGTGGTTATCGCCTGAGTGTCAAGATGGTTGCGGGAAATCGGCAATCTCCTGCCAGACAGCAAAACTCAGTCGTTTTCAGAGTCGGTCTCCTGTCAGGCTCTGCACTTGGCCTGTGGCAGGGGTCTTCCTGAAGTAGCTCCTCAAATAGTTAAATGGCATAAGCCGTCTCTCGGATGGTTCAAGCGCAATGTTGATGGATCCTCTCGAGGGAATCCGGGGGAGAGTGATGGGGGTGGGATTCTTAGAGACCACAATGGCGGGGCCATTTTTTCTTTTCATAGGAACTATGGGCTTGCTTCAAACACAGGGGCGGAGGCCCAGGCCATCCTGGATGGAATTACTATATGTAGCAAATTGGGCTATTCTAGAATCATTGTTGAATCTGACTCCAAAATAGTGGTGGAAGCCACTTCAGCTCCATTTGCTCATTGTCCTTGGAGTATCTGGTATCGTATGGGAGCCATTCAGCGCTGTAACTGCAACCTCTCCCTTATATTTAGGCACATATATTGTGAAGGAAACTCAGTGGCTGACGCGCTCGCTAGGAATGCGTCAGAAGGCTGTGCAAATGCCTTTTATCGTTCTTTGTCCGATTTTCCGAGGAGGTTAAGAGGCCTCCTCGTCTTGGATAAGGCAGGGCTGGGTTACCTGCGAGTTTAGCCCCTTCAGTTGCTGCTGGGGTGCTGTTGTTTTCCGTTTGGCCTTAGAGGGGGCCCCGCTGTATAGCCCTCCGCGATCTGTCCATGGTAGTGCGCTGCTTCTTGTGTGTGACATGGTATATGATAGGCTTGGCTCCTTTCCTTTTGTTGGAGCTAGCCCGAAAGGCTGTACCCGTTTCTTCTTTTCTTAATAAAATTCGTAGATTTCTTCAAAAAAAAAATAAAAAATCAAAATAATACTTTTTACTGCCACTATCCTCATGTTAATTCCCACTCTATTACAATTCCAAGTGGAATCCAGCTATTCTAAGAGAGGTTTTACTACAAACGATTTGACGTACAATAAAATATGATGGGACTCTAGCAGTTGGATTAGGGCCTTTTTGAATGATACAAGCTGTTTATTTGATAAGGCACCCATTGGATGTAGGATATCCAAAAGAATTCTCCCATGGAATTTTTTAACCCACTGACTATACAAAAGTTACAATGATGGTTCAATTTCAAAGCCAAATAGTCAAATTATTGAAGGTTTGAAATAATTTAAGTGAGACCTTTCATTTGTTAGCCACCAAAAAAGCCTAGGGTCGTATAAACAGTTTGGATCACTAGAAGATGACCCAGATTCAAAGGGTAAAGTCTCCGCCTATCTTATTACAACTTATAGGGATGTATTTAGACAAACCTCATTTTGATAAGGTCTGCTTCGTCTTTGTTTTTGTTCCAAACATGTTTTACAGAAAATGGGAAGGGTTGCCTGCTTCTACAGAGGTGCAGTGGCTTTAGAGTATGTAGGGGTAGGCAAAATTAGAGAGAGGAAGTTGTATAGAAAGGGAGTTAGATGATTTGGCCTGTTTGGGCCCTGGTGCCACGTCTTACCCATCCATATAAGTGTTTCTTTTTGTTTTGTATGGAGTTGTTTAGGGGTTATATGATAGATGTTGCCCCGGTTTTTTTGGGCCCATCCAAAGGCTTATACATCTCCTTTTTATGAATGAGATTTTCTCTTCTTAAAAAAAAAAAAAAAGTTCCGCTTTTAGCACACCTCGTGTGGCCATGTGAAGGGAGTAACATGAATGAGATCCGGACCATCTATCTTTTTTTTTTTTTTTAAAGAAAACTTTCTATTAAGAAAAGGGCATACAGAAACTGTACTTCGGGTGATCCCCAGCGCCACGAAAAACAGACATGGGACACCTATCGTAAAAGGAAATGTACAAAAGCCAACGCCCTGAAGGTGCCCAAAACGACACGAGCAAAACCCCACTAACAGACTAGAGGAGGAGACCATCTGGCCCCGCTCTTCCGGATAGCCCCAAGCCCCGTTTTATCGAGTTAAAGGAGGCCCCTAATGACCTGAGGAAGGTCAGAAAGGGAAGAAAAAAGGGAGGTATTGTGCGTGGAACTAACCAACTTCACCATACCATCGGCCGAACCGTTTGCTTCCCTGTAAACATGATTGAACATTACCTGCCCAATGGAAGAGAGATTCTGAATTCTGGTGATCCAGTACTTCCATCTCCAGCCCAGTTGAGTGGATCCCGACAAAAAGTTCACTACTAAACTGGAGTCCGATTCGACGAGGATGTTCCTCAAACCATGTTGGAGGCAAAGAAGAATCCCATTGTGGATAACCCGCAATTCGGCCCTTGTGTTGGACGCAATTCCATAACCCGCACAAAAGGCTAAGCGGAGTTCCCCTTTGTCTCCTCTGCACACCCCCCCTCAGCCAGCCCTGCCGGGATTGCCAATGGAGGACCCGTCAACATTAAGCTTAACCCACCCCTATCATATGTGCTGCCTCACACAAAAAATAAAAATAAAATCAAGACATCCCAAACAAAATTGGGTCCCACCACTTGAATTTAGAGGGGCATGATTTTACAGTGTTCATCTGGTATACCTCACATTAGTTTTGGATCAGACAGTTTTTTTTTTTTTTTTTTTTTTTTTTTGGATCTGCAGGGCAATAAATTGCCTCTCATCTAGTGGACGGTGTGAATCTAACGTACATAAATTATTCCCCCCGCATCAGCAATAAGCATATACCCTTACACCTATTCCCTTCTGCCCAAGTCTATCTTACACTTAGGGCATGTTTGTTTCAGCAATTACACCAGTATTGTTAAGTAAAACTGAGCACTAGAAGCTAAAAGCTAAATGAGCCCATGTTTACATTGGCACATTAGGACATATGACATGTATAGAATGATTAAAGATGGATAATGGCATATATGGTACATTGGCACTTATAGGATACTCTGCACATGTGAGGCACAAGAGAAGATGAATAATGGTACCTGTGGCATATTAGCATATATGTGGTCTGCTATAGTCCCTATCGTGGCTCTGGGTTCTCATTAAGATGGCCAAAACATCTTTCTTTCACTTTTTACCTTTTCTCTTGGCTTGGCCTCCGAACATGGTGCAAAAAGATAGGGTGTCAGCCCCTGCCAAATGTCTGACTGCTTACTGCAGAATTCAATAAATTCTTATTTCAACACACACAGATATATATATATATATATATATATATATATATATATATATATATATATATATATATATATATATATATATATATTTATTAGGATGCAAGGGGCACTTTGTATTAATGGGGTGCAAGATCATGGATGGTGACACATTGGCACATGTGGCATAGTGGCACATGTACAATGTAACTAAAGATGTACATTAACTTGTCTAGAACATTGACACATGTGGCACATATGAAGTGATTGAAGATTCATGTATGGTGGCACATTTGGATTTAACTATTGAGAATTCCATTTTATGGGTAAAATGCCTTTCAAATGAGTGGATGCAGGATCATAAAAAATAAATTTATTTATTTTTCAATAAAAGTAGGAAGTGAAAAATAGTGTTTCTCGTAAACTCATACAAAAAAAAAAAAAAGCTTCACAAAGACTAAAAAGTTAGTTTTATGTGAAATAAGGTTTCCTATTTTTTCCTTTTCCATGAATCCAAAGAGACTGTTAAGTAGTAATTATAAAACTTATTTGGATCGAGGATAATTAACCCACTACAAGAAAGTGGGCCATTGCCGACACTTTTTTCGTCGATGACCAGCACGAATTGCCAGCAAAGGTAAGAATCATTAATTGGCGCTTCGTGTGGCCGCTGACGATTCAATGGTGTTACGGGAACTCTTTGTAGCGCTAATTAAGCAGCCGCTAGCAAAGGGTGCGGGAAAAGCTTTTTTAAAAAACAGAACCCTCTCTCTCTCTCTCTCTCTCTCAACGCCCTCCACCCCCATTCCCTCTCTCTCACTCCCAGCGCCCTTCGCCACCCTTCCCTTTCCCTCTCTCTCTCTCTCTCTCTCTCTCTCTCTCTCTCTCTCTCTCTCTTAGCGCCCTGTTCCCCTATTCCCTTATAACATCCCGAAAATCGGGGGTCGAGCATAAACTCCACTCCCGAGTTCCAGAACATCACTTATGCAACATTTTCAATGATGGATGAATGTCGGCTGTAATAGTGCATAAAACATGAAGTGAATTAAGCCAAAACAACATATCATACTCCAGAGACAGTTAAATTAGCAAGCGGAAGACTGTGATAAATATATATAATATATAAATGATTGTAAGTCTCCAGAGTGTGAACATGTTACCAGGTTAACTAATTACATGTATACTCCAAAATAGAAAGAAAAGAATATACATAGGTGTGTAAAAAAAAGGCAAATCGCCAAGTGTATTGGCATCTAATCAGTAACCCTGTAAACCCGTCAATCAGAACCAGCATATATGAGAAATCCTCCTCATCATCAAACAAGTCCGGTTCCGCTTCACAAGCAGCGCCATCATCTGAAACTAAAATAGGGACTGGTTGGTGTGCGCAACACCGTTCCGTAACGTGGGAGTGAGTAGCTAACTCAGTGGAATCATAAAGCAAAGGTTAACATGTTATCAAATCAATCAAGCGATAATGATAAAGAAAACAAATCAAACATTCCTAAATACTGTGATTAATGCAAGCATGAAATGACATGATAGATGCCCTCACCGACATACTCCCTCATACGACACCATCTTACGTCCGCGGCATGCTTTCTTCCCTCAGTGCTCCACATCTTCCAGGCACATGCAGTGCGATATGAATATGATTACCGAGTTGTTATTAGTCCTTTTCATACAACAAGATTGGAAAACTAGGGTACCTCCCTTATATCAATACCCAAACAATGATCCTGTCTAGGGTCGTCACTCCTAGTAGTCTCATACGATGATATATTTCTAGGTCACTGCAAGGGCTGCCAGGGCTGTTGCACGCACTCGTTGCTCCACTCCCCCATCACCTTATCAATACAGGCCTAGTTTATATCCTTAAGACTGCATCAGAACTTGTCGCCCCCATGCGGTGTCAGGATAAACTCAAGGTCACTACAAAGGGCTGTCAGGGCTGTTGCTCGCACTGGTTGCTCCACTCCCCCATCACCTTATCAATGTAAGCCGACAGAAAAAATATAGTGTCCCATACCATCATAATCTGCTCAGAGTAGGGTACTCACTGGTCACTACGGGGAGGTTTGTGGCCCCAGCGTAGGCTGACAACTCGATCACGGTGTCCCATACCACCATGCCCGGCTCATGAGTCTTAGGGGATCGAGGTACCAAGGTTAGAGGAAATTTTCAATGGTAAGTTTAGTACCCTAGATTCAAGCAGATATGACGAATACAAGGTGAACATACAATGGTCAGTCGGGTTACTTGATGAGTCTGACTAACACGAGCGCACGTTGAATGGACCGACATGAAGTGCACAAGCATTTCGTGTGGCCTGACCACTGCCGACGACTCTAGTACGACTCGGGTTCGTCATACACATCCTTCGTGGTGAATAGAATCCAACCACGAATTCTAAACTGTTACCGACTGCCTGGACTAGAGTATAGCCCCAAACACATGTAATGTGAATCAGTAATCATATGCAATAAACAAAATTGAAATGACAACTAATTCAAGCATGTTAGTAACATGTTATAAGGTACGGCATACGCAGTTAAGCATACACAAGCATTTCATACATCAGGAATCAATTCAACAACGTACGTGGAGGACGTCATACTCATCATCAACGTAGTTGAGAATCCTATCTCAACACTAGCCTACAACACTACTCACTAAGAGCTTACTCACGCAAGCATTTATACAAACACTTAGACCACACAACTCTAACGTACTTGACGTATGTTGATTTCGACATATGATATGACAGATCCTTATATCAAGGAGTTTCCTAATATACAATAATCATGTTCTTACATTCAAAACATATAGCAGGCATAAATCATCTTGATTTAGGCATTTCAACAAACACTTAGTCTACACACATTAGTCTACATAGCATATGTCGGCCAAATACGTGCATTAGGGCGAATCTCTTCACCAAACAGATCATACACGCATAAATAACATAGGTACACGACAAATACTCATGGCAATCATATCGGTAAAATACGTACGTATACAGTATTTCCTACAAATACCTAAAATACCTTAAATCTCATATTCTTTGTACGTATTCGAAATGAAAAACAGACAACATGTTCTATATGTCAAACAACGTTCTTGTCAACAATCTATCATTAAACGACATTGAAAGCCTTGAAAATAGGTAATCTAAGTGTCTAAGATCCCCACCTTTCGCCGTAGAAGCGTATCAATTCGAATAGAAAGTTTACGCTTCGTCAACGTCGATATGACGACCTACTTCACAAGATAGGTTAGCTACTTCGCTACTGGTATTGCTAGAATCTCCAAAACAGGTTGAGGTTAGGGTTTTCTTACCTAGAACGAAGTTGGAATCGCTAGAATAGCGATGCAGGTGGAAGGATTTGACATTTGGAGCAGCAGGGAAGAATCCCAAGAGAAAACTCCAACTTCTCCCTCACTTTCTCTCTCTTTTCTCTCCTCTCTCTCCTAGGGATTTCTCAAATTCGTATGGGGTTTGTGAGAGAGGGCTTAAGGCCTTTTTATAAGCCCAAAAATGATGGGAATAGACTTGGGGCCAAAGTATACTTATGTTATGTCCAAATACCGACTGTTCCATCTCAACGGAGCACTTC
Source organism: Magnolia kwangsiensis (assembly GCA_037074715.1). NCBI lineage: Eukaryota > Viridiplantae > Streptophyta > Magnoliopsida > Magnoliales > Magnoliaceae > Magnolia > Magnolia kwangsiensis. The sequence continues at coordinate 110,163,379 of CM073581.1, forward strand.
TGGAGGTCCTCTTATCAAATGAGGTCGGACTTAAGCTCCCTGACATTGGATCTATGTCAGGCAGAGTTTTCAGTCTGATCGAAAATCCAGATCGACCGTGGCGGACCAGTTTCAGTTCAACGACTACCGGTACTCGATTAGAGATACAAGTACTATGACATGTAAGGGCCACCTATCCTGATCCGAGGGTAAAATTTGATCGAATTCTGACGGTCAGAACGCTTAGAAAATGTCATGCAAGTGACACGTGCCAGATTTCATAAATTATATTTAATTTCTAACATTTCTCACACTCTTCACTCTGGACTCAAGGAAATCATTATGGGACATCATCCGGACTTGATTTTTGAGGTGATTGTCAAGTCCAACTAGACGGTCAGGATTGTCTAAGTTCAGGATAATCGGACTTCCGATGTGCGGTCCAGGTCCGATACAAAGTTTCCGAATGCTCTCGTGAGCAACCGAGTTTAGAGTTTGATCTTAGGTTTTAGGGTATTGTAGCGTCACCTATTCTATACGTTTTGTCTCTAGTAGATCGTATTGAAAGTAATTAATGAGAATTTTATAGGTCATCTAGTGCAGCGCTAGCTAATTCATGTTAAATTTCTAAAGAATTAGGTTCTAAACGATTTATTTGGCTTTGAAATTTGGTTCTGAGAGGTTACCAAGGTGTTATAGTTGACCCATTGCCTAAGGACGTCTAACCCCAGGTTGTGAAAAATTCAGGGTGTTATATCCCTTTCCCTCTCTCTCTACAACTTGGAGAAGATCTAGTTTGGATTTCCTTTTGCCTTTCCCACTTCACTAGTTTTTAGGGTTTGGAATATGGCTTGGAGCAAATCTAGTTGAGTTCGAAGCATTTGGTGGAGGTTTTCTTGTAGAAATTGCATTTTGTGAGAAGTCCCATTTTTGGATTTTTTAGGCATTTGGAGTTAGATTTAATTGGCATTGGGGTTCAAATTCCAGACGTGTTGAAGAAAGCGGAAGAGGAGTTCGATTTCCAGATGTGCGGGGGCCTAATTTTATCATGTAAGTTGATTCTGAAATCCCTAATTGGATTTTGAGATTTCCAATTCCTGATATGGGAATTTTAAAATCCTCAATTACCGTATTTGGGAATCAAAATCCCCAATTGTCGGATTTGGAATCGAAATCTGAAATCCCTAGTTTTCTACTTTCGGGATCGAAATCCGAAATCCCTAATTTTCTAATTCAGGAATCAAAATCCGAAATCCCTAAATTTCTTATTTGGGGATCATAAATCGAAATCCCTAAATTTTTGATTTGGGGATCATAGTCCGAAATCCCTCATTTTATGATTTGCGGATTGAAATCCGAAATCCCTAATTTTCTGATTTGGGTAAATAAATTCAGAGTCCAATACTGTATTCTGACAATATTATTCTCATGTTTTGCTATTTTATTTTTTTTTTGGGTATTTGTTCCCTTTCTTTAGGGACTTGCATTACCAGGTGAGATACTGTTCCAAGTATACATTTCATTAAGAAATTATGTAATGTCTTTTACCTTTTTGAAATCTAGCACATCATAGTTTTGAGCATATGGTTGTGGGTATAGATGTATAGTGTTTTTTTTTTATTTTAATCATTAATCTTTCTGGAATTTTTTCAAAATGTCATGTGCATCTTTCATATCTGAAGAACTTGAATTGATATTGTACTCTATGATCATCCTACTTTTCCTGAAATTATGGAACGTTTGTACTATATTAATTGCCCTCTTGATCATATTGGTGCAGTCGTCTCTTGCTTTAAACTGGGTTCTTGCATGCTCATAAGCTTTCATGGATTTGATACCACTAGTTGTCAGTATAGCATTTCACTCAGTGATCTTTATTTGGGTGATAGTAGAATTTTTCATGGAGTGGAAGAGATGTTTGGATAATGAAGAAATAAAACATGAAATAGTTGATAGAAAATCTGTGGTTCTAAGTGAGGTTGTTGTTCTTTGTAATTTTTTAATCTCTATTTCCTATTTGGGTTTTCTTGTTTTTGAGACATTGCGAGCAGATTCAAGTTTTGTCGAGTTTCATCAACTTTTCTTTTTTCGAGTTTTATGAGTTTTGACTAGTCAAGTGGACTGAATCTTAAACAAGTCTTGACTGAATTGTGACTAAATTGATTTTTTTTTCCCTTCCTTTTTTCAAGTCTTGATTAAATCTAAAATTTTCTTAATGAAATCATGTGGAAGTTTTCAGAATGCTGAAAGTAGGAACATGTGGTTCCATTGTGTTTCATGATAACTAAAAGTCATCTTTCTTTCTTTCTTTTAGATATAAATTCATGTGTAACTTTTTTTTACAAGTTTGTAATCATCTTTTACCATAAGATTGATATTTGGAGCATATGTATCTACGTAATAACCTGGAAGAACTCAAAAGCAAAGTAGCAGCTTCGCTCGTATTCTTCTCTCCGTCTCTCTAACATGTGCAGCTTGCAAAATGGATTCTCAAGTAAAGCTTGCAGTGGTGGTGAAGGTGATGGGCCGAACAGGTTCAAGAGGACAAGTGACTCAAGTCAGGGTCAAGTTCCTGGATGACCAGGATTGACTCATCATGAGGAATGTGAAGGGTCCTGTCAAGAAAGGCGACATCCTTACCCTAGTCGAGTCTGAAAGGGAAGCAAGGAGGTTGCGCTGAGAAAGGTTTTGTTCCCTAAGGTTTTGTTAGGTTTGTTTTTCGTTGACATGTTCCGTTTGGCTTGCTAAAATGCTTTAAGATGGGTATGAGAGAGAGAGAGAGAGAGAGAGAGAGAGAGAGAGAGAGAGAGAGAGAGAGAGAGAGTGTGTGTGTGTGTGTGTGTGTGTGTGTGTGTTTGTGTGTGATAGCTGAGATGGAAAAGCTTAGGATTTGGAATGATATTAGCTAGACTTGTTTGCTACAATGGTTATTTTTACTACTTGGTTCTTATCTTTTAAATTTTTTTTAAAAAAAAAAAACTGGAACAGTGACTAATGTGATGCGGACATCAAGCCATTCAAAGTATATCAACGCAGGAGGCGTGCATTACTCGTGTCAATATGGTTAGATAACGGATACGGGTCGAGTCTCCAGAGGTTGAAGACCTTACATATGTGTTCGTGACATGTGTAATTTGCTTAGAGGAGACATTTGGACCATTGGATGCGAGGAGGGTGTGATCGGACCGTTGGATCGTCACGGCCCACCTTCATTACACCACCTTCATGGCACTATCATCGGGGTCCATTGGGCATCTTAAATTTACATTTAGTTTATGAACATTTGAATTAATTATGTTTTAAGATAGTTTGTACACAATTTTGTGCGAATTTTTTTTTTTAAAACTTTTTTCTAGTAGGGGTATTTTGGTAATTTTATGTAATTATGAATTTTATAAGGGTTGCCCTAAACCCATAGTACATTATGTTATGTTTATAAAAGAAAAAAGAGAGAGCTTTTGGCTTCTGACGATCTCGTCTTCAACTTCCAATGATTGGAAGAGGGCGTGAGGCCTAGGTAAACAATTTTCTCATCCCCTACTTCTTTCTCTTTCTCTCTTTTCTCAAGATATTCTTCTCTTTAACCCCATTTTTTTCTTTTTCTCCAAATCTCAAAAGATTCTCATTCCCTTTTCATCCCCACATAAAATCAATCACCCAAATCTACATTTGAAGAACCACATATTTTTTTTTCTGAATTTTTTAGATTTTCAATCCAGGAAATTTCTATTTTTCTGCATTAGAAAATTCACTTGGATCGTTAGACGGACCTATTGTAAGACGAAAGTTTTATCTTTCACCGGATCCAATTAAATTCAGATTTTAAAATTCAACACTTCATGTTTGTGATGGATGACCCTAATCAATGCTATATTGACCTTATTTCTTTCTTGTGTTTGTGATATATGAATCAGGTTAATATTTATTTGATTTTTAAGATTGCATGAATCTTCCCCTTTTCAAATACCATGATCATTTGAGGTTAGATTGGGCCATCCTACATCAATTTTGCTATCAGACCAAAGTTCCTTACATTGGGTCGTCTTAGATTAAGTTATCAAGGTTTAGATTTTTAATTTTTAGTTCTTATCATTATCATTATTTATTTATTATTATTTTTTCTCTTTCTAGGGTTTCATGCATCGCATATAGAGTCTAGATTTGAAATTTTCAGATTAAGAAAAAAAAAAAAGTAAAAAAAAAGTCGAGATCTGAATTTTTTCCACATTTACATCATTCTAAAGGTTAGGATCATCGGTGTCTATAGTCTTGTGTCAAACAATCTCCTAGAGTCATGTTTTAGGAAACCTAAGTTGAGTCTTATTGTGTATGCCCACTCGGACTGGTAGAGGATTTGGTCTACACCCGCTTTTCAATATGGAACAGTTGACTGAGATGATGAACACGATCAACCAATGTTTGGGCGCCATTGAGGCACAATCTAGGAACACGAATACCCGTATGGATCAGATAGAAGCGTCCCTAAGAGAAATCTCTGACATTGGAGGGGATGAACAGTCTCACGTAGGGGAAGTAGTTGAGAAACGGGTAGAAAATCGTGGTAGAGGTCGTGGAGAACGTGGCCGAGGGGTAGGACGTGGAGGGGCGTGAAATTCGTAGCCCACTTTGAGTATCAAGACCGTTATGATGTCGATGAGAGGGTCTTAAAGAGTGTTAAAGTAGATGCTCCAGGTTTTGATGGGAGTCTTGACCCAAAAGCATTCCTTGATTGGTTAGCAGATATGGACCATTATTTCGAATGGTATGAGATGTCTGAGAACCGACAGGTGCGGTTTGCGAAAATGAAACTTGTGGTCAAGCTAAATTATTTTGGACAAATACGAAGCGTAGGATCGAGAGATCAGGAGGTGTCCTAGTCGCACATTGGGTAGAGATGAAGGAGTTATTAAAGAAAAAATATCTTCCTCTCTCTTACCGTCAAAAGCTCCTAGATCAGTGGCAAGCATTACGCGAAGGATCTATGTCGGTTGCAGATTACATCGTCAAATTTTAGGAGTATATGATGCGGTGTGATATTCAGGAGGATCCCTTAGTGAAGCTGGCACGTTTCAAGGTGGGTCTTCGCATGGATCTATAGCGTGAGCTTATGACCCGTGCAGTGAGTGACTTGGATCAGGCTTACCAAGTTGTGCAGGAGTTAGAGCTTTACCTAAAGTCTCCTGTCACAAGGCGTTTTGAGTCCCGAGACTCTACTGTTAGATCTGATTTTCAAGGAACCAAACCTAACATTGGAAGTTAACCTAAGGTACAGGCTAGTGCACTGCCTAAGCCTAAGGATGATAAGGGCAAAGGTGTCCTTGGTGCCAATCCTGGCAGTGGTAGTCACTTGAGATGTTATGAGTGTAGAGGTACAAGTCATTTTGCATACCAGTGCACGACAAAGACTCGTGGAAAAGCTTTAGTCATAGACGAGTCAAATAAAAATGTGGATGACATGGGTGATTATGAAGTTGAGGAATATCATCCAGAGATAGGTGCTAGTGATTATGAAGAAGAAGAACTAGAGATTACACCACTAGCTGTAGTTAGATGTGCTTTAACGCAGGCCAAAGAGAGTGATGATTGGTGCAGAAGCATAATTTTCTACACGTTTATCAAGAGTGGTGACAAAAATTGTAAAGTCATCATGGATAGTAGTAGTTGCACCAACGTAGTCTCAGCTAGCACAGTCACTCGTTTGGGTTTGAAGCCCATCCCTCACCCTCAACCTTATAAGGTTTCTTGGGTTGACACGTCTTCTATGCCTGTATCCAAGTAGTGTTTAGTCCCCATCTAAATCGGTTCATATAAAGACATATTGTGGTGTGATGTTTTACCTATGGATGTAGGTCACATCATTCTAGGGAGGCCGTGGTTATACGATAGAGATGTTACGATTTTTGGTCGCTCGAACGTGTGTACATTCACGCATGAGGGTAAGAAAATCAAGATTAATCCATTACTACCCAAGAGCCACATGGACAAGGCTAGGGATGTGAAAACGAGTGAGTCAAGGAAGGATGTGAGGAAATCTATTCCGAAGTCTCTACATATCATAAATGCAAAAGAGTTTGAGAAAGAGACAGAGGATGATTCGACAGTGTACACCCTAATGGCTAGGGAAGTTACACCCGAGGTTCGTGTAGAGTTACCCCCTGAGGTGACTTTGGTTCTTGAGGAGTACAATGATGTATTCCCTGAGGATTTACCAGATATGCTTCCACCTATGTGAGACATCCAGCATGCCATTGATTTCGTCTTGGGGTCTACTTTACCGAACCTTCCACATTACAGGATGAATTCTACAGAGCATGCAGAGTTGTATAGACAGGTAAATGAGCTCCTAAAAAAAGGTTTCATCCGTGAGAGCATGAGTCCATGTGTCGTACCAGCGCTATTAACGCCTAAAAAATATGGTACGTGGCGGATGTGTGTGGATAGTAGGGCCATTAATAAGATCACGACCAAGTATCGGTTTCCGATACTGAAGCTTAATGATATGTTAGACATGATGGCTAGATCCACAATTTTTTTCAAGATAGACCTCAAGAGTGGGTATCATCAGATACGCATACACCTTAGAGATGAGTGGAAGACAGCCTTCAAGATGAATGATGGGTTGTACGAGTGGTTGGTCATGCCCTTTGGCTTGACTAATGCACCCAGTACTTTTATGCATGTGATGACCCAGGTTTTAAGACCCTTTATGGGGAAGTTCTTAGTGGTTTATTTTGATGACGTACTCATATATAGTACTACTAAAGAGCTGCATTTCGACCACTTGAGGTAGGTCTATAGTGTCCTGAGGGCGGAGAGGTTATGTACGAACCATAAGAAACGTTCGTTCCTGTCTGATAGGGTTGTCTTCTTAGGGTTCATAGTGTCGTCTGTAGGGATGTAAGCAGATCCAGAAAAAGTTAAAGCCATAGCTGACTGACCTGAACCACGGAACATACATGAAGTAAGAAGCTTTCATGGCTTAGCCACATTTTATCATCAGTTCATTCGAGGGTTTAGTACTATTATGGCTCCCATTACTGATTGCATTAAAAAGGGAGAGTTCATATGGTCTAAGGCCGCAGCTAAGGCATTCAAAGATATTAAGGGCAAGATGATAAAGGCTCCCGTCATGCATCTTTTAGATTTTTTTAAAGTCTTTGAAGTAGCATGTGATGCTTCAGGCGTAGGTATAGGAGGAGCACTAAGCCAAGAGGGTCATCCAGTTGCCTATTTCAGTGAGAAACTGAATGAGGCAAAACAAAAGTATTTCACCTATGACAAAGAATTTTATGTGGTTGTGCAGTCGCTATGTCATTGGCGTTATTATCTTCTACTGCAAGAATTTGTCTTATTTTCTGATCACGGGGCTTTAAGGTATTTGAATTCTCCAAAGAAGCTTAACCCAAGACATGCCAAGTGGGCAGCGTTTCTTCAGAAATATTCATTTGTCTTGAAATATAAAGCCGAGATCGAGAACAAACCAGCCGATGTCCTTATTAGGAGAGTGGCATTGCTCAACTCTTTGAGTGTAGAAGTTATCAAGTTTGAGCAATTGATAGACGAGTATCCCATGTGTCTGAATTTTGGGGGAACATACGTGTTACTCTTAGGTGCCCAGCATAGTTTGGGTGAGTTCGTGTTGAAAGATGGTTTCCTTTTCAAAAGAGACCGACTTTGTATTCCCCGCACTTCCCTCCGTAATTTCCTTGTTTGAGAGCTTCATGCTGGAGGTATTGCTGGCTATTTTGGTCGAGATAAGACCATCGCCCTAGTGGAGGATCGATTTTATTGGCCAAGTCTCAAGCGAGACGTAGCAAAAATTTTAGGACAATGTCGAACATATCAACTGGCAAAACAGAAAAAGTAACATACTGGATTGTACACGCCATTGTCAGTGCCACACGCACCGTGGCAAGACATCAGTATGGATTTCATGCTTGGACTTTTCAAGATAATTAAAAAGCACGATTCCATTTTTATGGTCGTGGATCGTTTCTCAAAATGGCCCACTTTATCCCTTGTTCTAAAACGTCTGATGCGTCCAACATAGCTAAGATTTTCTTTAAGGGGGTGGTTCGATTATATGGTTTGCCTAAGACCATAGTATCTGACAGGGATGTCCGGTTTACTAGTTATTTTTGAAAGGCATTGTGGCATATGATGGGTACGAGACTCCAGTTCTCGTCTGCCTACCATCCTCAAACTGATGGCCAAACTGAAGTTGTGAATCGAAGTCTCAGAAATCTACTACGATGTTTGGTGGGTGAACACATTAAAACTTGGGACTTAGTCCTGCCAGTCGCCGAGTTTGCATATAACAGTTCAGTTAATACGTCTACGGGTATGAGTCCATTCGAGATTGTTAGTGGTTATAAACCTAGACTACCCATAGATTTGTTACCTATGTCAGTCACCCAGAGGACCTCAGAGTCAGCCAATGCATTTTCCCATCACATTCATGAGTTGCATGCAGAGATTAGGAGGCGGATAAATGAAAGTAATGAACAATATAAAATTTTAGCTGATTTAGATCGTTGAATCCAAGAATTTAATGAGGGTGATTATGTAATGGTTAGGATGAGGCTAGAACGGTTCCCATAGGGTACCGTTAAGAAGTTACAAGCACGTAGTGCTAGACCATTTAAAATTTTAAAAAAAATTAGGTCCAATGCGTATGTGATAGATCTTCCACCTCGCATGAAGATTAGTTCAACATTCAATGTGGAGGATCTAATGCTTTGTTCAAATCATCCCATAGACCCTAATTTTGTTCAAAACCATTAGCCAATTTCTGAATTTTCTTCCCAACCTACACCACCTATGCCTACTATACCTGAGATAAGAGAAGAAATTGAAGGAATTGTGGATGAGCAAATTGTTTACACTCGAGACGGTGGATTTCAGAGGTACTTAGTGAAGTGGAAGAACAGACCATCATCCGACTATACATGGTTAATGGAAGTAGAGTTACAGCGACTAGATCCAGATTTGTTAGAAAAGAACAAGAGTTTTATCTCACTGGAGTCGAGATCTTCTCAGTCAAGGGGAGTTGATGCGGACACCAGGCCATTCAAAGTATATCAACGCAGAAGGCGTGCATTACCCGTGTCAATGTGGTTAGATGACGGATACAGGTTGAGTCTCTAGAGTTTGAAGACCTTACACATGTGTTCGTGACATGTGTAAGTTTCTTAGAGGAGACATTTGGACCATTGGATCGCGAGGAGGGTGTGATCGGACCATTGGATCGTCACGGCCTACCTTCATTACACCACCTTTACGGCACTATCATCGGGGCCCATTTGGCATCTTAAATTTATATTTAGTTTATGAACATTTGAATTAATTATGTTTTAAGATAGTTTGTGCACAATTTTATGCGAATTTCTTTTTTTGAAACTTTTTTCTAGTAGGGGTATTTTGGTAATTTCATGTAATTACGAATTTTATAAGGATTGCCCTAAATTCATAACACATTATGTTATGTTTATGAAAGAAAAAAGGAGAGTTTTTGGCTTCTGACGATCTCGTCTTCGACTTCCAGTGATTGGAAGAGGGCGTGAGGCCCAGGTAAACAATTTTCTCATCCCCTACTTCTTTCTCCTTTTTTCTTTTCTCAAGATATTCTTCTCTTTAACCCTATTTTATTCTTTTTCTCCTAATCTCAAAAGATTCTCATTCCCTTTTCATCCCCACATAAAACCCATCACCCAAATCTACATTTGAAGAACCACATTTTTTTTCCAGAATTTTTTAGATTTTCAATTCAGAAAATTCTTATTTTTCTGGATTAGAAAATTTACTTGGATCGTTAGACGGACCTATTGCAAGACGAAAGTTCTATCTTTCGCCGGATCCAATTAAATTCAGATTTTAAGATTCAACACTTCATGTTTATGATGGATGGCCCTAATCAATGCTATATTGACCTTATTTCTTTCTTGTATTTATGATGTATGAATCAGGTTGATATTTATTTATTTTTTAAGATTGTATGAATCTGCCCCTTTTCAAATACCATGATCATTTGAGGTTAGATTAGGCCGTCCTACATCATAATGGCTAAGATTTGTTTTGTAGGTTAGAACTGACTGGTTAGGCCGAGTGCTTCCCTTGAAAAATCTCCTAAATAACAGGTTTGTTTCCATTCCCTTGCAGCAGTTGAGTGCTTCACTTGTATAATTTCCTTTTAGAACCTTCTATCTGAAAACATACAACAATGTAGGATCCAGAAATTCATAACATTCTATCTAACCCCATCTTGTGTACAATATCAAACTGCAGGTTTTTGCCCACAAAAGATAACGTGAGGAGAAAGGAAATGGACAAAGGAGTGCAAGCTATTATGAGAAGAGGGAGATGACCTCTTTTCTAAACTGAAAACACAAATACTAGCCTGGTTCAAAATTTATATGTCCTCATGAATGTTTCAATGGTGGGTGTTCATTCTCCATTTTTGTTTTTTCCTGTTATGTGGGTCTTCAAAATTTATACATTTGTGCAAGCTATTTGAAGACCTTGCATTTTGTATCTGCTCCATCAGCTAGACATCATCATGATTAGGAACTCAAATGGACCTTCATCAGTATGATGTAAGTATCCGTTCTTCCATTGTTTCTATTATTATTTTTTAGTCTAGTATATTAATCAGTAATAATTTTTCTGATTACTCTTGTTGATGAGGGTGATGGTCAAGGTGGTCCTAGGTCCTTTCACAAGCATTTCCATATATACATTATTTAATTTGGCATATCTATGCATCAATCTCTCCTTCATAACAATGTTCACTAACATGTGCTGCAGAAGATGTTCTCACTTTATGGGACCTAGACACAAATGTTCTTGTAGCTATAATTGGAGATACTCTTACATTGATTGTCTGAATATCATTATCTAATTGTGTTGTGCGTGTAAGTAGACATTTGACGTGGATCATTGCTGAAAAATGATTGATGGTTATCATACACATTAATTTGTCGTGGAAGCTTACCAAAAGAGATGAGGCCTTGGTGCAAAGCAAGAGTGCCATAGAAAAAGGTTTATTTTTTAGTGTTTTTTTTCAAGCAAAATTCTCTGTTTTCATTGACGATTTAAAAAAAAAAAAAAAAAAAAAAAAAAAAAAAAAAAAACTTGGAAGATTCATTGATCAGACAACTTTACAGGCATTCGGGAGGGCCCAATAAAAAAGATGGCGGCCACACCTATCATATAGCGCAAAGCTAAACTGGACAAGGAAAAACTCTACAAACAGGAAAACTGAGAGACTGTCATGGTCACTGACGTCTAAGCGTACCAATCCCTACATTATCTAACACTAACGCGCCTCTGACCAACCACGGTAGCTGGGAGCGACGAGAGAAAATTTTGTCAGGACAACCCTCGCTAGCCAACCTAGCTAGCGCATCTGTCACTGCATTCCCCTCTCTAAAAGAGAGGCTAAACAACAGATTTAGGCTCTGAACCTTAGCTTTAATATTCCCCAGAATGTACCAAATCCTCCATGGGATGGACGAGACTGAATCCCCCAAAGCATCCACAATGACCTTCGAGTCAGATTCAAGAATAATATTCGCAAGGCCTAGATTAGAACAAATCTGGAGCCCATCCAACATAGCTCAAGCTTCTGAGATAGTGTTAGTAGAAACTCCATAAAATCTGTGATAAGCAAAGATGAGCCGACCAAGATGATCTCGATAAACTCCTCCTCCACCGCTCGCTCCTGGGTTTCCTCGCGAGGACCCATCTGTGTTTAGCTTCAACCAATGTTCGGGGGGATTTGTCCATTTGACAAGGATATGATTGGGAATAGGGGAGTTGGTAGGGGAACCAAGACATAAGAGTTGGATGGTGATATTCTCAGCCAAGGAGTTTTCGACCGGAGCGTGGATCAAGGAGCCGATCTCATGTAGCCAATGATGAACATTGTAGATGATGCCTGCGACAGACATGATCCGGCCCTCAAAACGGGCTGCATTTCGACTCTTCCACAGCTCCTAGATGATGAAACAGGGGAGAAAACCTATCAGTATCTTCACCTTGGATCTTTCACTTGCCTTAGAAGACCATTGCTAAATTCGTTGGAGAATGGGAGTATTGTGCATGAAGGGAATGTCAAAGAGGGCGCTGAAGTGAGACCACACCAGCCGAGCAGATCTGCCGTAACTCAGAAGGTGGTCTAGCATCTCCACATCATTCTGCAGGTGCAGCGGTTGCGGGCTGCTGTGATGAACTGTGCTCAGCTGATGGAGAGAGGATCTAGGAAGGGTATTTGGCGACGAGGAGCTGGACACGGGATGAAGACTACAACATTCACAACTGGAAGCAAGAGAGACTTCACAGTTCTGAGTAGCTACGTCAACAGGAATAGTCGCATGGGCTATTTTCCAACAGAAAATTGCCAATTTTGCAGGCAGGTATTTGTTCCAAAGCCACCTGGTCCACAGGGGTTTCGACAGGTGCTGTCTGATGCCATTCCAAGTAGATTTCAAAGAGAAGGACCCATTTGAAGATAGGTCCCAGATGAATCTGTCTTCCCTGTTAGAAAGGCCAACTTCAGTAGCTGAAATTGTAAGCATAGTAGCAGGGGATATTATGTCCTGAATATCAGCAAAGTTCCATCTGCCTGATGAGGGGTTGAAGTCGCAAACCTTGGCCTCAAGAAGATGTGGAGGGATCGATCGCAGGACTGCACTTGCCAGAATCCCACCACCCGACCAATTCTGATTCCAAAAGCTGACTTTGCCCTCTCCAATCAGCCATCTAGAATGAGACAGAGCATAAGGTAAAGCACTAAGAAGATCCCTCCAAGTAGGGGAAGTAACCCATCCGACCCTGCCATGGTTGGAAATCAGCTTCGTGAAGTATTTGGTTGATAGAAAAAGGGCCCAGAGCGACGTTCCCTTCAACAGATTCCACCCCATTTTGATTCTGAAAGCTCGCATAACATCGACGATACTACGGATCCCTAAGCCTCCCTCCTGAGTAGGGGCACAGATTTTAGTCTATTTGACCCAATGTCTTTTGTTTCCCTCCTCCGAGCTGCCCCAGAAAAAATTAGCAAAAGCTCTTTCCAGAGCCTTGCAGACCATTTTAGGGATGTTAATGGTGGATAGAAAGTGGATGGGGATGCTAGAAAGAACGTGCTTGATGAGGACTTGCTTCGCAGCCGGGTTAAGAAGTTTCGCTTTCCATCCATCTATCTTACTGGTGATCTTGAGAACGGTCGGGTGCAGGAGCGCACTGCTGATTCTGCCTTTGGTGAGAGGAATTCCCAGGTACACCATGGGGAAGAAAGCTTGGCGATAACCAATGAGATTGCTGAGCTTCTGAGCTTTGCTTCTGGACGTTCTCTTAGGAGTGATGAATGAGGTTTTAGCAGCATTAACCCGTTGACCTGAGGCGCTTTCATATTTGCGAAATAAGGCAAGTAGGACTTGCACATTAGAAAGCCTGCCATTTAAAAAAAGAATCGCATCGTCAGCATAGAAAAGATGGGAAATTCTGAGGCAATTTTTAGGGAGCTTGTAGGACTGGCATCGTCCCGAGGTGAAAAGATTGGAGATGGCCCTGCTGAAAACATCGGCTACTAGGATAAAGATGGATGGGGATAGCGGATCTCCCTGTCTAAGACCTCTGCTTCCTTGAAAAAAACCATAACTTCGGCCATTGATGAGGACTGAGAACCATACGTCACTCCAGCATCGCTGTAGCTGGGCAATCCATTGGGGGTTGAAGCTAAATTTTTGCAGGACTTGCGTGATGAAGTGCCATTCAAGGCGATTGTAAGCCTTTTCCATGTCGAGTTTAATAACCATATTTTCCCCATAAACTTTTCGGTCTATCTCGTGGGCCATCTCCCTCGCAATAGATATGTTTTCCGCAATTGATCTGCCTTTGACAAATGCACCCTGTTCCTTAGAAATCAGTACGGGGAGGATGAGAGCAATCCTGGCTGCCAAAATCTTGGAAAAGACTTTCATGATGCAGTTGCACAGACTAATTGGCTTGTAGTCTGTGACGTACTCTGGGTTCTTCTTCTTGGGGATAAGGCAAATCTGGGTGCATTGAAAAGCTCTAGGGATCGGGCCTCCAAGGAGGAAATCATTGGCTGCCTCAAAGAGGTCCGTAGCAATCACTTCCCAGCAGGACAAATAAAAAGCACCACCAAATCCGTCAGGCCCAAGAGCGCTATCCATCGGAAGAGAGGTGGCCGCTGCCTTGACTTCCTCCAGAGAGGGGTCTTATGAGGCTCGAGTTCATCTGGGATGTTACCAAATTCGGGATGCAATTGAGGATTTCGCTATTAGTATTTCTGCCTTTCGAAGAGAACAAATATTGAAAATATCGGACTGCTTCGTCACCTATTTCGTCAGCCTTTTCTAGCACCTCCCCAGTAGACTTCTTCAGATTTTTAATGGACAGACATCTGCGCTTGTCGAGGACTGAATTGTGAAAAAACTGAGTGTTCCTATCTCCTTCAGACAGCCAAGCAATGCGGGACTTCTGTTTCCAAAAAACTCCCCCTAGAGATATGCCCGTTTCAGATTTTGCTGGGCCTGGTGCAGAATGATTGAGTCTTCCTCTGCCAACGAGGAGAGAAGAGTTAGCTCGGCCCTATTAACTTCATTCTCCGTTGTTTGCACGTTCCTGAAGACATCACCAAAGACATCCCTGTTCCATCTTCTCAGCGAGTTTTTCAGAATTTTTAGTTTGATGTGGAACTTGTACATAGGGAAAGCTGTTATCTCAGTCTACCAACTTCGAATAACCACATTCCTAAAGTCTTCATGAGCAGTCCATATTCGTTGAAATCGAAAGGGACAAGGGAAATCAGCAGCCTCCTCCTGGAATGTGAGTAAAAGCGGCGAGTGGTAAGAGTGAGATCGCATAAGATGTTGCACTTGGAATGTAGGGAGAGACGCCATCCATTCAGAGTTGATGAGCATGCGGTCCAGCCTGGCCCATCTACGCCTTCTGCCAGCTCTATTGTTGCTCCAAGTGAAAGAAGGGCCCGAGTATCCCGCGTCGAGTAGGCCTGTATCATTAATGGTTTCGTGGAAGTCTCGCATAGCTACTGTCAATTGAGGCGTGCCACCAAAGCGTTCGTTGGGACTGATTGTGGTGTTAAAGTCACCACAAACCAGCCATGGGCCTGAGAGTGATCTGTGAATAGTTCTCAGTTCGTCCCAAAGAAGCTTTCTTCTCTCCCTGTTACAGCTGGCATAGACTAATGTGATGGTAATGGGTTGGGGGAAGTCGGCCGAATGAGCTATGATGGTGATGGTTTGATCGCTTGCCCGGACGGTTTGAAGCTAAACATGATCCGTACCAAGGATCCATATCTTGTTATCCCCAGCTACGTCTGTAATGTGGTTGGGGAAACCAAGTTTGGAGGCCACCAGAGTGCGCTTAGAAGCTCTTACCATCGGTTCCTGCAGCAAAAGAATTGAAATATTGTGTTTCTTTACTAACCTTTTCAAGAAACGGGTAGTTTGAACGTTACCTACCCCCCGCACATTCCACGAAAGGATGCTACTCATCAGAAATGCAGCCTCTGTTCTCAGCCCGTTGTTGTTTGTATTTTAGTCTCTGACTCTTCCTATAAATGATGCTTAGCTTGGACAGATTTTTCCTTTTCTTCTTTTCTTGTTCCTTTGCTGCCACTTCTTGATCTGGGTCGGAGCTCGAATTCGGGATAGAAGCCTCATCAGATCCTGTCTTGCTTGGAATGTCTACCCATAAATTCAGTTCCTTGTGAGTTTTAACAGATGCTTGCTTCCCTGGCTCTTTTGAAGTCTGGCTATGCATGGCAATTAAGCTTGTGCCGGCAGGTGTGTAGGCAGCCTCTGCATTTTTTTCCATGGCTTCGGAAAGACATATCAGTTCTTCACTCCGGGGCCTAGCTGGAGGTGTGTTCTGGTGGGCTGGATTGTGGTTAGCTAAGTGACTCAGGGAGGAGTGGGGAGGGATGAAGATCGATCGCCTCGAGCTTTCCTTGAATAGATCCTTCACACCAGATAGCCAACTATCCCAGGCCTCCAGAACATCTTGAGGAGGTCGAATCCATGGGGTCGAAGGATGGGGCTGGGTCGGATGGCGAAAGTTGGGCACTGTGGATGGCAGGTAGAGTTCTGTGGAGGTGAGGCTTCTACCATTTGGGGGCCTATTTTGTTGGGGATCAGCTATCAGGAGAGGGATTGCAGGTAGAACTGTGTTGCTTTCAGAGGGCTGATTGGTTCTTCCAAATACATCTTGTTGAGATAGCCCATCAAGGGTCTGATGATTGAGAATTGCACTGGATTCCAACTGGAAGGACCGCTGTCCTTACTGCCATGGATGGTTGCTGCTGATCTGCAAGTCATTAATAGGCCGAACTGTCTCTGCGGCATTCTGTCGATCAAGTTGCGCTGTCTTCATAACCCGAGGATCTTCTGGTTGCAATGTCTCCTTCTGCCCAATCTGATTGTTGACATTGCATGGGGTCTGTCCATCAAGGGTCTGATGATTGAGAATTGCACTGGATTCTAACTGGAAGGTCCGTTGTCCTTGCTGCCATGGAGGGTTGCTACTAATCTGTAACTCATCAATAGATTGAACTGTCTCTGTGGCATTCTGTCGAGCAGGTTGTGCTGTCTCCATTATCTGAGGATCTGCTGGTTGCGTTATCTCCTTCTGCCCGATCTGGTGGTTGACATTGCACGGGGTCTGCTGGGGTCCTTGAACCTGAATCCTAGTTTGTGTAGGCTGGAAAGTCCTGGCTACCCACTCCCTAGTTCCTTCTCCAACCATAGGAGTTGGTGACTGAAATTGGTGTTGAGGAGATTCCTCATGAGGATGACAGCAGCATTCAATAAAAGATGAGATCTGATATGTTCTCCCCTCAACTAGGAGCTTTGAGAACTTGAACGGTTGGCCCTCCCGATGTGGAAGTATCTTGGCTCGAGCAAACCATCGGTTTGGTCCATCCAGGCATCCCCTGTCTAGATCAATGACATCCCCCATCTGTTCAGCAATCTGTCCAATAGTGTGTTCACTCCATGCGTGAATGGGAATTCCTTCAATCCGTATCCAAGTTCCTCTACCTGGAATCGCCATATCTGGGCCCCACATTCTTGGGTTTTTTAGATCCATTTTCTGATGGAGGAGGCGGTCCCTGGAGAATGCCGTGACTTCTTCTCTGGATTGAAATCTGATGATGTAGGCTGTTTCTGAGATTCTATGGATCTGGGTTTGGGAAGATTTAAAAGAGGATGATTTCAGGGCATCAACTATACGATTAACTGCATCTTTCGACCCTGGAACTTCACCCACAATGGCGTGTGATAGATCCGTCCTACCCCTGTCAGATATCCATTTGGGGGCAATGATGGAGGTGGGGTTCGCAGGAGGACTGGGAGGGTGGAGAGCGTCAGCATAGGACATGTAGAGGGGATCCTTACCTGAGGTTTGAAAAGAGTCCCTGATGGCCCTGTTTGGATGGGAGGGCATGAGTGGCATAGCGTCTTTGACTGGCTGAGGCTTGAGATTTTGGGTAGTAGAGGAGAGGTTTTTGGGATTCAATCTTTGTAACGCATCGTTAACGAACATTCGATGCCTTCCTATGAAACGTTCATTAAGCATTTCTTTTGCCGTTTGGGCATCCCCTTTGTTCCGAAATCTGATAAAGGCATAACCTCTTTTTCTTCCAGACCGGGCGAAGGTTGGAAAATAGATATCGCTGATGTCCCCAAATTGGCCGAATCTCTTCTTGAGGTCATCCTCTTTAATATCAAAGGCTAGGTTACCAACGAAGAGGCTCCATTCACCTCCCTTGGGTCGTTTGGGGTGGACAGTTTGCCAATCAGAAGCTGTCAAATCCCTATCCGTTTCACCTCTCTTGGCCGGATTCATCTCATATCCCTCAAAGCTATTGATTTGTGGCTATGGAATTTGGGGTCTGTCTCTCTTTCTCTCTCTCAACATTCTTTGCTTCTCTATCCTCTATCTTCCTGACTCTATTCAGCATTCTTTGCTTCTCTATCCTCTATCTTCTCTCTCTCAGCATTCTTTGCTTCTCTACCCTACATAGTTTGGTGATGTTGGGATGTAGCCGGATTTGATTGGGGCAAGTGATGTTGTCAGAGATGCAAAGCATTTTTGAAATAAGTTTTTGAATCCAGATCATGTGCTTGCCACAAGCCGTAAAATTCTTTAACTTGCAATCTAATTAGGCTACATCATTGCACACTGAGTTTATTGTAGTAGTACTACTAACAATGTGAGTGATAATATGGAACAATGAGGATGAAAGAAAAGTTTTCCCGCATGTGGCCTGGTGGCTTCGCCCGGGGAGGTGAATGGAGCCTCTTCCTGTGCAACCAAGTGCAACATCTTATGCGATCTCATTGACGATTTCATTGAATTGAAGTTGGGTTTCTTTGGAAATTGGTTTAAGATCTGTTTGATAGTATTTTTATGTTTGTTGAGTTGAATTCTTGAAGAAACGATGACCAAGAAAATGAGGCGGTTGATTGATAAATAGCCTGATGGCAGTAGTGGAGGCTATTCGGGTGGGATCCGTGATATTGAAACACACTCAAGCTTTATGGTACGGATTCCAAAGAACTCATGTGGATTTTTCTTTTCTTTTCCTTTTTTCCTTTCTTTCTGGAAGATGACTTTGAAATGGCATTTGGTTGTTTTGTTTCTTTGAATTTGGCTCTCCAATGCTAGAAAACGGTAACTTTCATTTTGGGTTTTTAAATTCCTAGGGCCTCAACTGCAGAAATTGAAAACCCAAATCCAATTTTTGATTTTTGGATTCAAAATTGTTTGGCATTTAGAGAGCCAAAGTTTCTATGGCCTAAACATAGATGACTTGACCTTTTGTTGTGCAGATGTAGAAAGAAATAAAAGAGCTAATTCAACATTGAGATCTTGCTCAATCTCCTCTCAAGTTCTACTTTGATAACATTCTCATTGCCTTCATTATCTTGATTGTTGGGGCACAAATGGCTGTATCCTGCATAGCAATACACGACTGTTTCTTGCTGCATGGCCCACATTTCAGCAATCCACAATGAAAAGAATAATAACTATTTTCTTGAATTAGAGTACCTATGCTATGCTTGGATGTACACAAGGATGGTTTTGTGCTTCTCTTTTTCATCCTTCTTCAAGGTAACTCAATAAACAAAATTGTTAGTCTTATTCTATTGGCATTATTTATTATTATTATTATTATTATTATTTATTTTACAGTAATAAACATATGCTAGAATTCTAGATATTACTATTTAAGAAATTTCGCTTTCTGCTGCTTCATCTTTATCTATGAATGCCGATGGGTATCCAATCTAAGTGTAGTTTGAAATCATCCAATCACCCTGCCATGTTTGCTTTGGTGAGTTGGCTCTGCCATATTCAGGTTTGATCAGCTCTGCTACATAAATCTCCCTTTTCTTTGAATGAGAATACTGTTGGGGTTCCTTGGGATTTCTATGGCTCCACTGTATTTTTGGCACATGAAAAGTGGTTGCATTCATAGTATGAATTCAGTGGGTTCTCTGAACTATTGGCTATCCTTGAAAGGGTTATCATAGAATGATTGGCCAAGAGTTTGCAATGTACATTTGGGACTTATTATCACCTTTCGAAAAAAAATGGTATGTAATTTAATGGACCCTATTGTCAACTACACATTCACCAAATATCACATAGATGTGAAGATTGTAGCTATAGAATATTTGGCCCTTTTTTCTTCTTCTTCTTCTTCTTCTTCTTTTTTTTTTTTTTGCTAAATGCGAACTGTTTCTGTATTTCTTCCTTAAAGGTATGTTTGGGTATGTGAATCCAAAGGAAACGAAAGGAAATAATAAAAATTGTTCTATGATGTTTTCCATGAGAACTACTGAAACATGGTTGTTGTAATGTCCACCTATTTAAGGCTTAGGATTTCTAACCATCTGGGACATTTTGGTGCATGGTCGTCCACATTGACCAACAATATTAACGGTGTGGATCACTGAACCATGGGCCTCACATATACAAACTCTCAACCTAAGCACGGTACAATAAAACCTAGCTAGTAATGCCAACGTTTGCATTCTAAGCTGTCTAATCGACAAGTGCATTATTGTTTTTAGGATTCATATTACCTGCTGTGGAGCACAGGTTTCTTCATTTGATTTTACTGTTATTTGGCTCAAACTGTAATTACCTAGGAGTTAGTGAAGTTAAATGATATGATGATGCCACCACAAAGGGGAATGTAAATAGATCAAAGAAAAGAAAAAGATTGTGGGAAAGAATCCAACAATCTTCTAGTCAAGACTAGAGAACCAAAAACTAATTGATGACATTATCTTCTCAATTAGGCATAAATCTATGTTTGCTGTAGGTCAAGGGCATTGAGTACAGAGTATAACTCTCTCCCAAACGAATCTTCCCAACCATTTGACTGTGATTGAGCTGAATTTGTGTAAGCTATCACTCCTAATATCTCTTTCCCTTTGTTCCATTTAACATGATTCTCTAATTCATATGTTGTTTTTCTCATAGATGACATTGCTGATAACGGGAAGAGGTTAAAGCCTCTTAAAATCCCTCATTGAGTTGATTTTATCTAGTTTTATTAATCATAAGAAGCATATGATTGATTAATATCTTTGGTTTCATAGCATGGTCTCGAGAGCTCATGTGAATCCTACGCGATTGAGGAAATCATGATTTCGACATGATTGATGACAAGCGATGAGTACATAGTCCACTTCAGCTTATGGGCTATTTCAAATGTATTATAGAGGTTTCCATATCATGCACCACCATGTGGGTATGTTTGTAGTTTGGCTGATGTGCAGTTGTGTAGAAGACTAGAGGCTGGATGTTTGGGCTCACAAGGTTGGTGTTTGCTGTATGTAAGGATTTATGGGTGGTTCTCTTATTGCTGTATGTTGTGTGCTATAGGGCTGTTAGGAGGGTGGATTGTAAAAGTTAGGGGTGTGCCGGCGGAGGTATGTCTATAGAGTAGGGGTTCGGGCCCCCCTTTTGTTTTATATCTAGGTGTGGCTTCACACAATGGCTGTTGCAGGCCTTCTACAGTTTGTTGTTATCTTGCAATCTAGCATGAAATCGGCACTTAAGGAAGACCTTTACTGGTGTGTTGCAACCCTTTCCTTTTTCAACAAACAGGTGATGAGTTCTCAAATAGAACAAATATGTGAACACTCACACCAATAATAAAAAAAATACATGCATAAAGAATGTCAAGAGCATGCTTGATATAGGGAATGACACTCTCTACCTGAGTTTTTATCGTAGGCAAATAAATAGCTTTGCAAATAATCCACTGTCTCATTAGTTACTTCCACTGTTCCACATGAAAATCTTCCATTGAAACTCTCAAGATCTTTTTAGAATGCTGAAATTTTTATTGAAAATTAATTGAAAGAAGGAAAGCTATCCATTAAGATAATGGACAATTATTTCCAATTAGAAGAGAGTCCCTTACTTTCAGATAGCTATCAAATCATTAAATAACCATTTTGAGTTCAGGAGTTTTTCATATAACTCTTCTTGGTCTTGATAAAGCTCTTTTCTTCTGATTGTTTAAGTTATTTAGAAACTGAAATGCTTGCAATGGCTCTTGTTTTAGTGGTATGCTGGGAATGGGATTCTTTTGAATATCTAATCTGAATCCTTATTTTATCATTGACAGTCGACAGATGTATTTGCATGTGTTATGACAGATTTCTTTTTTGAAAAGTAACATTACCAAGGATTGAACCCTGGATCACTCACACACACTTCTTAATCTTATTATGACAAATAAAATTTTTCCTGGTTCACTGGCTTCCTTTTACCTAAATAGTTCGCTATCATCTTGATGAGGACCCAAAGACTTTGAAGGTGTTTCCCATTCCACTTCATGATGCCAGTGGCTCAACTCTGCATTATGACCGGCTTAGCATTTCACCTGATGGAAAGATATTGGCAGCAACCCATGGTTCCACATTCTGTCATGTGCTGAAACTGGAAAGGTTTTGGATACAGTGTATAAAGATTTGTTTCAGATATTTTGATATGTAACCAGGTGTTAATATTTGTTATATGTTCTGTACTTTAATTCACAGAAACTGTTCAATTAAGGTTCGATTTATTTCACTATAGGCATTGTCTGCGTATAATATGTTAGTTAAAAACTGAAATAAGAAGCAATTTCTTTACGGTATATGCCTAGGAGGGCTTCCATGAATTTTATTTATTGCCTATTATATACCTAGAATAATTAAGAGTTTCCCTGTATTTTATTGGGGTAAGCTGATATGGATTCAACACTGCTGTATCAGCTGATGTGATTTTCTGAACCCCACTCAGCAGGCTTTGCATTTACCGTGGCTATGGTACCAATGGCTATGGTCGAACTGTGGGCTAGTCATGTTTAGCTACGGATTTTAGCTGCAGCTGTTGATCATTTAAAAATAAAAAAATAAAAATTGACGATTTAGCGGCGTCCAGCACAACTGTCAGTAAAGGTCCTGGCCGTCGGTAAAGCCTTTACCGACTAAGGCTTTACCGGCTGTTAGCTAACCGCAGGCAAAGACTTTGCTTGCAGTTTTCTTGATGTTTGCCGGTGGTTTTGACCGCCGGTAAAGGCCAGTTTTCTTGTAGTGACCTCAGTAATATATATAATGTGAAATTGTAATATTGGTAAAAAAAAATAAATTTCACCTGTCTTTTGAAAAAAATTTGTATTTGATTGAGGATTGTTGTGTTTAGTTTATTGGTGATAAAAATATAATGATGACACTTTTTCATTACTTTAATGTTAAATAATCAAATTCATACCCTAATGTGCTTGTTTGGAATTGAAATTTCCGCGGTAATCAATTAAAAAGAACAATGATTACAAGTTCTCTTACCTTTTCTAAAAGCAGGTTAAATGCGTACATTTTCTAAAAATATCTGCAGACAGCGTTAAAATCACGACAGCAGCACTCTTTTATTATATTACCATGGTAATCCTTCACAGGAATGATATCATGCCTTTATGGGAATAATATAATCACTTTATGGCTTTTGAAAAGCAATATATAATTAAAAATACCATTCACATCTTGAAATTGAACAGCGTTTGGAAATAGTTATTATTATTATTATTTTATTCCTAGACTTGGTATACCCTTCCAAGCGAAAACAAGCCGAGTTTTCATGCGAAGGCCACTCAAGGACAGACCCAGGATTAAGACCAAATTGAGCCCAAGCCTAGCTTAAATTGAAGATTCCAAACCAGTATTAAGATCCAGCTCAAGCCTGTCATTAAGGCCCATATTTTGATTGGGCTCATTTTTAAGCCGATCTTCCATCCAAATCTTCCTTGGGCCATATTTTCATCATCCGTACTTGGATTTTCAATCCGTTAGAACCGGCATGACCGTCTAATGAAGGCTCACATAATAGAAGGAGCTTATCAAGCAATCAAGATATATGAAGGTGCTGATCATCATGACAGCTGGAGCCCATCAACAGTAAAAGTAACCCTTTTTCGACAAAAATTGGTTAGTTGTTTTTATTTTATTATTTTTTTCTTTTCTTTTAAGTAAACACAATCATTAAAAAAAATAGCACAAATTTTACCACGACATAAGAAAAGATTGAAAATAATTTATCAAAAGCCACTAGTCTGATGTCAATGAAAATAATTTTCCATACAATCAAATTAACAATGGGAGTGAAATTGAAAATAAGAA
Source organism: Magnolia kwangsiensis (assembly GCA_037074715.1). NCBI lineage: Eukaryota > Viridiplantae > Streptophyta > Magnoliopsida > Magnoliales > Magnoliaceae > Magnolia > Magnolia kwangsiensis. The sequence goes on from CM073581.1 coordinate 110,187,084, forward strand.
TCAGAACCAATATGAAGCTCTAGGTTTTTTTTTTTTTTTTTTTTTTTTTAGTTTTAAATTAGGCGCTCTAGGTTCTTTCAAACCACCTATTGGCTAAACAAGAAAAGAAGAGTTAGTGAGTTGACACAGGCTAATTGGTATATTGGAAGCTTAAAAGTCCTTTGTAGAATTAAAAGCAAGAGAGAAGAGGATCTACATGGCAAAATAACACCCACTTTGATATACTAGATTTGAGAACCTGGGAATTGAAATTTGAAAAACTGGACTTTATGCTAATGATATATTCTTTGTTCCGGTATATGACTCAATAATGTCTCCGTCCACTTTTTGTTTGTAAAAGGTTTTAATATTTATTTCCAAACATTGAAAATATTCATCCAGAAGCATGGCGATGTGTTCGTCCAACGTCATTTAAGTGACAAGATTTATTTATTTTTGGTAATAGATGCAATGGCTTCTATTGTTGGGCACACTAGAAAAGATAAAATGAAAAGACTATTAAATACAGGTTTGATATCTTATCTAAACAAAGTATAATTCCAGACAAGTGAGTATTATTTTATGATAATATAACCAGAAAACATTTTCCTATAAAAAATAGAGAATCAAAGTTGTTGTATGTTATAAAAAAAAAAAACAGTATATTATAGTAGAAACAGGATTACAACCTAGGCTATTCAGGCAAAGCCGAAGAAAGAAAGTGTCGTGCCTATCATATTTATCGATTACCACTTTGTAACCCTGACACAACCAAGACCCACTCTATCTAAAAGGAGATGGCCCCTAACCACCCTAGGGAGGGAATGGTGATCCCGGAAGAAGAGGCTAGACTGGTTCTTGCTCCCTGTTTTAGCCAGGCCATCAGCCGGGCTGTTTGCTTCTCCAGGGATGAGAGAGGTTCGGAAGGGGATCCTACGACGAAGATCCTTAATCCTCACCAACCAGTATGTCCATTTCCAGGCAAAGGTAGACTTCCCGGAGAGGCAATCCAAAGCCCATTTTGAATCTGATTCTGTTGCGCAGCACGCCAAAAACACAATGAACCGAGATCTAATCTCCGGTCTCACCCACAAACGATAAACAGAAAGAAATATAAACTAGAAAAATGATCAAAGCATTCCAAACAAACCATAAGATAAGATATTCGTGGAAAAACCTCAACATGGATAAAAAAAATAACGGATGCAAACTTTCACTATGAAAAAAATGAATATTACAAGGCAATATACTAACCTCTTCCTTAAAAGTACAGAGAAAATCCTTTGCCCACACCTTAGAATTATTCCCCCATACACTAGAAAAGCCCTAGGGTCACCTATTTATAACTTATTCAACTTCTTTTTCGCACCTCTACGAAAACCGACTCAAAAATCCGTAGTCTGCATCAAATCCGAAAACAAATCTGCGTAATCTCGACTGGTCGAGCAGGCTGCTTGACTGGTTGAGCAGACCCTCGACTGGTCGAGTATGGGCCTCGACCAATCTAGTACCTCAGAACCCAAAACTTGATGCTCGCTAGACTTTGAGTTGAGCTAGTCCTCGATTAGTTGAGTGGGCCACTCAACCGGTCGAGCAGGGCACTCGACTGGTCGAGCGGCCCCCAGATATGACTCTACATCTCAACAATCTCCCACTTAGAGACATATCGCTATAAACCTTCGTCTTTTACATATAGAGTGCACCACCTCCCCGTCTTCAAGCCCGAAGATCAATTAAAGATGAACAGAGCTTCAACTTCTCCCATGTGACCACCTTGGTCAGCATATCCGCAGGATTCTCACTTGTATGAATCTTCTCCAGAGTAATTGATCCATCTTCCAGTAATGATCGTATGAAGTAATATCTAATGGCAACATGCTTGGTCCTTGAATGAAAGGCTGAATTCTTAGCCAAGTGTATTGTACTCTGACTGTCACTATACAGTTTGCAATCTGCTTGCTTCTTACCCAACTCTTCCATGAAACCTTGTGTTCATACCATCTCCTTGCATGCTTCTGTAGCCATAACATATTCTTATTTTGTCGTACTGATAGATACAATTTTCTGTAACTGAGAGACCCAACTGATTGCAGCACTACCCAGAGAAAAAAAATATAACCTGTAGTGCTTCTTTTGCTGTCGATATCTCCTGTCAAATCTGAATCCGCATAGCCTCGTAGCTTGATTTTCGATCCTCCATAACACAACCATACATCCTTAGTACCTACCAGGTATTTGAGGATCCACTTCACAGCTTTCCAATGTTTTTCCCAGGATTGTTCATGAACTTACTAATAACTCCCACTGCTTGAGTAATGTCTGGTCTCGTGCTTACCATAACATACATGAGACTCCCAATAACTGACGCGTACGGGACTTTATCCATGTAATCTCGTTCCTCCTGCGTCTTTGCCCATTGCTCTTTAGATAACTTAAAGTGGTTGGCTAATGGAGTGCTAACCGGCTTAGCACCTCCCATATTGAATCAATCAAGTACCTTGGTTATGTATTTTGCTTGTGATAAAAATAGTTTCTTATTTTTCCTGTCACACTTTATCCTCATGCCTAGCATTTATTTTGCAGCTCCTAAATCTTTCATGACAAATTCTGTAGACAATTGTCTTTTGAGATCTGAGATGTCCTTCATGCTTGAACCGACCACAAGCATATCATCAATGTACAGAAGAAGGATGATATACGACGTATCAAACTTCTTCAAATTATAACAGTGGTCTGTATGACATCTCCTAAAATCGTTTCCCGACATGAAACTGTCGAACTTCTTGTACTACTACCTTGGGGCCTACTTCAGGCCATATAAACTCTTCTTCAGTCTGCACACCTTGTTTTCCTTTCCTGGTGCCACGTATCCTGTTAGCTGATGCATATATATCTTTTCTTCAAGGTCCCCATGAAGAAAGACTGTCTTAACATCTAGCTACTCTAGATGTAAGTCTTCTATAGCCACTATACTCAAGATCATACAAATCGTAGACATTTTCACTACCAGTGAAAATGTTTCAGTGAAATCGATACCTGCCTTTTGTTGAAACCTTTTCACAACCAGTCTAGTCTTATACTATTTTGAACTATCGTGCTCCTCCTTCAGTCTGTAAACCCACTTATTATGAAGAGCTTTCTTACCCTTGCGTAGAGTGACTAGCTCCCATATACAATTAGACTTAAGAGAGTCCATCTCATCATCCATGGCCTGTTCTTACTTAACCCGTGTATTCAACTGTAATGCCTCTTCAAAATATTCTGGTTCACCATTATCTGTCAGAAGTAGATAATGTAAGGAGGGTGAGTGTCGGACCGTGGGTCTCCTCTCCCAAGTAGACCTCTTCACAATCGGTGTATGCGGCTCTGTGTCATAACGCTCCTGTGCATGATCATCCTATAGCACTGTAACACCCGTGTCCGGTAACTCTTTCAACTCTACGAATTCTTTCTCCTCAGCCCTTATTTTCCTGCACACTGTCCTTATGCATCACTTTTTCATTGAAGACTACGTCTTTGCTTCTGATGATTTTCTTATTTTCTACATCCTAAAACCCATAGCCAAAATCATGCTACTTGTAGCCTATAAACGTGCACCTCCTGCACTTCACATCCAGCTGGTTTCTGTGCTCGACATCAATGTCAACATATGAAATGCAACCGAACACTCTGAGATATGGAAGGTTTACTTCTTTCCCAGTCCACGTTTCTTCTGGTAGCCCACCATCCAATGGTGCTGAGAGACTTCTATTGATGAGATATATGACAATATTCACAACATCTTCCCAAAAGGTCTTGGGCAACCCTGCATGTAACCTCATGCTCCTGGCGCGCTCAAGGATGGTTCTGTTAATGTGCTCAGCCACACCATTCTGCTATGGTGTCGCTGGAATCGTTTTCTAATGTTTTATTCCATTTTCTGCACAATATTCCTTAAATCTCTTATCACGGTATTGTCCTCCATTATCAGATCTGAGACATTTTACTATTTTACTTGTCTTATTTTCTACCATTATTTTCTACTTCTTAAATACATTAGATTTGTGCTTTAAGAAATAAATTCATAGTTTTCTACTAGCATAATCAATAAAGGAAACAAAAAAACGTGAACCACCAAGAGATGAGACCTGTGTCGGTCCTCATACATCAGTGTGTACAAGCTCCAACAGATGCATCTTTGGAGCGCATCCTATTTTCTTGAAACTTATCCTCTTATGCTTGCTATACACGCAATCCTCGGAGAATTCGAAGTCAATAGACTTCAGCCCTTGTAGCTTTCCATTTGACAATATGTCCCAACCTCTGATGTCATAACTGCCCATTCACTCCACTTGATGTGACTGCAAGTGAACTATATGATCCTGAAGTCATGTACAAAGTATTTTCCTTCTTGTCTTGAGATATATTCACTCCCCAAGTGCAGGGTTGTGATGTAGTAATAAACTCGGTAAGACCGAGGTCGAATCCCAAGAGACTGAAACCTGTACGTAATCTAAAATTAAGTAGAACTAGGACTAGAATAAAACGAAATCTAAAGCGAGTGTAAATTGAGGACTAATGATGGAATAATTATCTAAAACTTAAAAACTTCAGAGGAAAGGAAACTAGGGATTCAGAGGATCCACTTGTAGAGATCAGGGAGATCTTATGCCCGTTTCATGAATCATGGAAATTAACTGAACTGTAATTGATCTAGTTTTCAAGAGATGAAAGGTATATGAATTAGAATGGATTCCATCACCAAACCATGCCCAAGAGACTATGGCAAACAACAGAATTAAACTAATTACCAACCAATCACAGGTTATGAAAGTTAGGAAGGGTACCGTCATCCGACCATGCTCAGGAGACTATGGTGAACAACAGGGCTTCCTGATGTCATAAACATAAAGGAAAAGGAAACATCCAAAGCCATCGCAGACCCACTGTAATTTCAGTCACAACAGACCATTAAGGACTAAAAATATTCCTATTAATCAACTATCATCAAAATCAGTTCATAATATGTATCAAAGCCATAAGATCATTCCCGTCACGCCACAAGCTTCACCTCTTAGCCCTACGTAAGAGGTTTAGCCTAGAATGAACATGATTAGGCTAAATCCCTTAAAACCAAAAAAATAAAATAAAAATAAAAGTAAAAGAAAACTCTACTGTCTCCCTGCTCCTTGTGTCCAAGCTCTAGCCGTGGGTTCAATCCCTCCTCACCTCTCTCTTTTTCTTCTTTATAGGTGTCAGGGGAGTCGGCTGGAGATCGTTTTTAGAAACTGCCTCCACAATTGTTTACGCAGCCAACTCGTGCGCAGGAAGGCAACTTACGCAGCAAGATCGGAGTCTCCTAACTCTCCTCTTTCGATGATTCCATTTAAAGGAAAAACGTCCCTTAGGGCGTTTTCGAGTGGCCAACACGATGGACGGTCTGGATTACCCATCCGATCGTCCCCATAATCGTATAAATGTCCGCAAAACTCAGATCGTGTTCGGACGTAAAACAGGGACTGCGTATTCGTTACATAGTGACAATGGTGGGACCCACTTCAATTATCATTTGAAAGATTCATACCGTCCATCAGCTTCTCCTTAAAATTTAGACTGAAGATGGTCCATTTTGATCGTCCGTTGATGCGTCCCAGGGAAGAACTCCTGCTGCAATGGTATTTGAATGGTCCTTTTGTGATCACTGTAACGGACATGTATGCTTGTATGGATAAAAAGGGACAGCATGGGACTGAACATATTGGGCCCCTCTACACAATAGACGGACTGGATCAAGTCCTTGATTAATGATGGTGGCCCACCTGCACCTGACTACAGCTCTATTTGCGAAACAGAGCTCGCGGCCACGTGTGCTGCAACATTGGTGGGGCCCATGAACATTGTTTTTTGACAAATCCATGCCGTTCATTAGTTTTAGCTCAAAAAACCAATTAGACATGGACGATTTTGGATTGAGTTGAGAGTGGCCCGTGGAATATTTTATTTCACCATCCAGTCTTCGTTTAACGGCTAGGATCTTGTGCTAGGTTGCATGGTGGCAAATAAACACCTACACGAAGCTAATACCCTCTCTTTGGAGAGTATAGACGGTCCAGATCATCAAAAAGGATGATTTGTGGGGTCCACTGAGCAAGACCAGCAGACACGCTGTTGCGTGGGAGAGTTGGAGAAGAAGACATCGAGTCAGCCCATCCTTTGACCGGGCTGACCGATCGGTGCGGCTCAAGCATCGTGTACTCCATGTACACGCACTATATGTGCGAGGTCCACTGTGATGTTCGTGAAAAATCCGTTCCGTCCATCCTTTCCATCATATCATTTAAACCGCAGGGACCGAAGATGAAGCATATCCAAACATCAGGTGGGCCCAAAATCATGATTCTAAGGACTGATTTGTCCGTTAAGCCACTTCCACCAAGATCCAATGGCTGAAATTTGACATGTACGGTTGATTTATGTCCCTCAGACCATGTATGAAGTTTCGAACCAAACGGATGGTGGGAACCCCGTGATCTTGCATTCTGACTCACTTTCAGGCCACTTGAACTTCAGTTTCACGATTTTCTCGGGTCTCTGACATGTAAATATGTTGATCTTGGTCCACTTGGGTCCGTTCATTGCCTTAGTGACCATCAGAGTGTTAAATCCAAGATTTTAGAATCTTTTTTTGGCTTAAGCTCCTAAATTCAACCTGCAGCATAAATACGATTAAATCGGCAGTTAAACAATATTATGTTCATAAATTCAGACAATATCTGGGGTCTAATATGCAATATTTGACCTTCAACACAACCCCCAACCAGCATCTTGCTAGTCCCGAGCAAGGTATGCGAAAATTAAGTTGAGATTGATATAAGAAATTCTGTAAAGCCGAGTGATATTTGAAAAATAATCCAAGCATTAGAATTCTAAGATTCATAGATGTTGGGCATTACTTTCTCCTGGACTCGAGCGCACAGTAAACTTCCTAATCAAGTTCATGGTATTAATCCATCAATTTGAAAAATTCTAAACATTGAGTTTCATGGGTATATAGTGTAATCTCGTCTTATCAACATCAAAATCCAGTTTGTTATTCCATAATATCATTGGTAACCTATAAGAGCATTTAGGACACCCGAGACCTAGACTAAAATGTGTCTAACAGATCATCCTTTTTCTTTCTTCCAGTTTTTTATTTTTTTTTATTTTTTTTTTTATTTGTTCTTTTAAAGTAACTCTAAGGAAGGGAATCGAGTTCTTACCTATAGGGAGCAAACCTATGGTAGAAACCATATACCCAGATCTTTTTCACATATCATTCATGGGGAATTAACTCCATACCTATAGGGAGCAAACCCATGGTGAAGATTAATTGCCCAATCTTTTTAATTTTTATACCCTGATGGCAAGATATTTCAGGCTGGTTCCTTTCATACTCAGTGATTACCAAGTTAATCCTTCGATATGGAACTGAAATCTTAATGTGTAAGTGAGACGTATCCTGAAATCATGATTCAATCAATGTTTAAAACCTCTAATCATGGATTGATAATTCGAACTCAACCGTGGAATCTATCAGGCAGCTAAATCCAAGAGTCATAAATTACTAACATCACATATCTTGCAATTCTAAATCAAAGATAAATGTCAAAATCACTTCAAATTCACAAGAAATTTTAAAAAAATTTAAAAAAATTTACAATTTTTGCTCAAGACTAAGAAAACACTGATTAGGTAACTTAATCTCCCACCCCCAACCTAAAATCTACATTGCCCTCAATGTAAAAGATATATTAGCATGCAATGCATATGGGACAATGAAAGTAAATGAGAAGTGATGGGAGGATAGTACCTGGACAACGAATCGAGAGAGATTTTTCAAGAGATCGCTGGGAGAGAGCGGGTTAGTACGAGAGAGAAAGCAACAAAAATAACAAAAATAAAATCCTACCTATACCACTTTCGCAGGTGCTCTCGATTGCATTTAGCGTATGCAACAAGCCTTTAAACCCCTAGGTTACCCCTAGTGGACAAGTTGTAGTCTCATGAGGGTTTGCAGTAATGTTACCCACAAACATTGAATCCATCATGCCGCAAGGTTTTCCTTCTGGCCAATATCTTGATAAGTTTCTCAGTAAGTTCCTCAACAGGATCATCCAAAAGCCCTTTTTGCAATAGGCTTGGGTGCCCTGAAGCATGACTTTCCAGAGAGACTTATGTACCTCATAAGAAATCTTCCATTGAATGGCTTGAGGTATCCGTAATATATACGATTCACCTATTATAGAAGAAGTTTCAACGTTAGTATCGCATGGTGAATCAGAGACTATAAGTAAATAAAGTTTAGAAAACTTCCTAAGAAATGATGTAGTCTCAACATATTCCGAAGCTCCAAACTTCGGTTCAATTTTCACCTCCTCTTCCTTTACTGGTAGATGTTTAGAATTAGGGGAAGAGAGGATTTCAGAATAAGGGTTCTCTCGGTCAGTGATGACTACCGAGATGTTGTCTCGCAAGGCATCCACTCAGTCTCTTAACATGGGATCATTTGAAACTACAAAGTGTGCCAAGCAATCTCAAGAGTTAGGAAGTTCAGCTGAGTGTGACTTCTTGTGGCTTGTGACGATCTGCGCAAAGAATCCATCGTCCTTGAAAGTGGATGGAGGTACACTTTCTTGCTCCAGTCCTGCACAGACAGATTGAAAATCAGTAAGTGAGGCATTGATGTGATTACTCTATTTATTGAAATTACTCAATTGAGGCGTTGAATTGTCAAATGTGTGTCGCTCAAATGGTGGCCTCAACTGAGTGGTTTCAAATTTCAGAGTCGTAGTGGGCAACTCCTTCTCCCGAAACATATCATCATTCAATTCAGGAGAGTAGTCCAAACATGTTTCACAAGAGTTAGAAGGGTCGGTCATAAGGGGCTCATCCTCCACCTTTAAATCAAACATGTTAGGTGAGGGGAGTGGCTCATTATGACCGACCACTTCATGTACATCTTGATCATTGATCTGGACCAAACATGAGAGGGATTCTAGGGGGACTGTGGCTGCACATTCAGGATTGCAATCATGTTCTAGTCCAGTGCAGTGCACATTTGGGATGGGATAGCCTTCCTCACATTCTATTCCTAAATTCAGTTGAGGTTCGAATAAACTAACCTCCTCGTCATTGAAATCATGTGTGTCATATAAGGAAGGTGTGTCATCATCAATGTATTTAAAAGACACCCATGTATCTTCACCATTCTTTTAAACAGTCATCAAGATTGACTCATCGAAAAATTTAACCACATGCTCATTAACGGAATCCAACGCCTCATTCCAAATTTCAGATTCTTTTAAAAGTGAGTGCGGATTACTTTCCTCGCATTGTATTTCTGGATTAGGTCGTAGCTGGGATGACCGAGCCTCCTCTATCCTATCAAGGCGCGCATTGATTCCTTTCATTGTTTCCATTACTTTTCTCATTTCCACAAGACAGGCTGAAAGATTACGCTGATATGAATCTTCTTGGATCGTTTCTGGATGGATCTCAAAGGTAAGGGATCCAAGAGAATAATCATTATAACAAGTAGTTGGTTCATTTTTCCAATTTTGATGTTTCCACTGGTTATAGTCATAGTGATCATAAGTGGGAGAATCTGCTGGTTGGTAATACTTATTATCACTCATGATACAATCACGTAAGGACTTCTTAACCGGTGGATTTTTATATTTTGATCGGTTTTCGATGATAGTTTCAGAAAAGTTTTGAGACATAGGTTGATTTATATCATCATCATCCCAAAATAAGTTATTCTTCTCAGCATACTGACGTTGCCACTCGTGCATATACATGATGAAACCCTTAACTTGAATTTTATCCTATGAAAAATAGAAGAGAAGGTCCTACAGCAAAGTGGAAAGTAAGAGGAGGAAAAGTTAAAAAGATGTTACCATACTAGAGATTCCTATATTAAGATCCTGCAAAATAAGACAAAACAAGTTAGTTTCTAAAACGAGAAAGTCTAGGATTAGAAAATCTCTAAAAATAAAATCATAATTCTAAAAATAGAAAAAATAAAGAAATTAAAAAGATATCACCAAATTAGAAGTTTCTATCTCAGAATCCTACAAAACAGGAAAGACAAGTTAGTTCTAAAAAAAAAATCAGGAAAATCTAAACCTAAAATTAAAGTTAGTAAAAATCCTAATCTTAAACTAATCCTAAAACTAATTAATTTCAGAAAAACGTAGCCGTCAATCCCCGGCAACGGCGCCAAAAACTTGTTCACTCCCCAAGTGTAGGGTTGTGATGTAGTAATAAACTCGGTAAGACCAAGGTCGAATCCCAAGGGACTGAAACCTGTACGTAATCTAAAATTAAGTAGAACTAGGACTAGAATAAAATGAAATCTAAAGCGAGTGTAAATTGAGGACTAATGATGGAATAATTATCTAAAACTTAAAAACTTCAGAGGAAAGGAAATTAGGGATTCAGAGGATCCACTTGTAGAGATCAGGGAGATCTTATGTCCGTTTCATGAATCATGGAAATTAACTGAACTGTAATTGATCTAGTTTTCAAGAGATGAAAGGTATATGAATTAGAATGGATTCCATCACCAAACCATGCCCAGGAGACTATGGCAAACAACAGAATTAAACTAATTACCAACCAATCACAGGCTATGAAAGTTAGGAAGGGTACCGTCATCCGACCATGCCCAGGAGACTATAGTGAATAACAGGGCTTCCTGACGTCATAAACATAAAGGAAAAGGAAACATTCAAAGCCATCGCAAACCCACTGTAATTTCAGTCACAACAGACCATTAAAGACTAAAAATATTCCTATTAATCAACTATCATCAAAATCAGTTCATAATATGTATCAAAGCCATAAGATCATTCCCGTCACGCCACAATCTTCACCTCTTAGCCCTAGCTAAGAGGTTTAGCCTAGAATGAACATGATTAGGCTAAATCCCTTAAAACCAAAAAAATAAAACAAAAATAAAAGTAAAAGAAAACTCTACTGTCTCCCTGCTCCTTGTGTCCAAGCTCTAGCCGTGGGTTCAATCCCTCCTCACCTCTCTCTTTTTCTTCTTTATAGGTGCCAGGGGAGTCGGCTGGAGATCATTTTTAGAAACTGCCTCCACAATTGTTTACGCAGCCAACTCGTGCGCAGGAAGGCAACTTACATGGCAAGATCGGAGTCTCCTAACTCTCCTCTTCCGATGATTCCATTCAAAGAAAAAAACGTCCCTTAGGGCATTTTCAAGTGGCCAACACGATGGACGGTCTGGATTACCCATCCGATCGTCCCCATGATCGTATAAATGTTCGCAAAACTCGGATCGCGTTCGGACGTAAAACAGGGACTGCGTATTCGTTACACAGTGACAATGGTGGGGCCCACTTCAGCTGTCATTTGAAAGATCCATACCGTCCATCAACTTCTCCTTGAAATTTAGACTGGAGATGGTCCATTTTGATCGTCCGTTGATGCGGCCCAAGGAAGAACTCCTGCTGCAATGGTATTTGAATGGTCCTTTTGTGATCACTGTAACGGACATGTATGCTTGTATGGATAAAAAGGGACAGCATGGGACTGAACATATTGGGTCCCTCTACACAATAGACGGACTGGATCAAGTCCTTGATTAACGATGGTGGCCCACCTGCACCTGACTGCAGTTCTGTTTGCGAAACAGAGCTCGCGCCCACGTGTGCTGTAACATTGGTGGGACCCATGAACATTATTTTTTGACAAATCCACGCCGTTCATTGGTTTTATCTCAAAAAACCAATTAGACATGGACGATTTTGGATTGAGTTGAGAGTGGCCCGTGGAATATTTTATTTTACCGTCCAGTCTTCGTTTAACGGCTAGGATCTTGTGCTGGGTTGCATGGTGGCAAATAGACACCTACACGAAGCTAATACCCTCTCTCTGGAGAGTATAGACGGTCCAGATCATCCAAAAGGATGATTTGTGGGGTCCACTGAGCAAGACCAGCAGTCACGCTGTTGCGTGGGAGAGTTGGAGAAGAAGACATCGGGTCAGCCCGTCCTTTGACTGGGCTGACCGACTGGTGCGGCTCAAGCATCGTGTACTCCATGTACACGCACTATATGTGCGAGGTCCACTGTGATGTTCGTGAAAAATCCGTTCCGTCCATCCTTTCCATCATATCATTTAAACCGCAGGGACCGAAGATGAAGCAATCCAAACATCAGGTGGGCCAAAAATCATGATTCTAAGGGCTGATTTGTCCGTTAAGACACTTCCACCAAGATCCAATGGCTGAAATTTGACATGTACGGTTGATTTATGTCCCTCAAACCATGTATGAAATTTCGAACCAAACGGATGGTGGGAACCCCATGATCTTGCATTCTGACTAACTTTCAGGCCACTTGAACTTCAATTTCTCGATTTTCTTGGGTCTCTGACATGTAAATATGTTGATCTTGGTCCCCTTGGGTCCGTTCATTGCCTTAGTGATCATCAAAGTGTTAAATCTAAGATTTTAGAATCTTTTTTCGGCTTAAGCTCCTAAATTTAACCTGCAGCATAAATACGATTAAATCGGTAGTTAAACAATATTATGTTTATAAATCCAGACAATATCTGGGGTCTAATATGCAATATTTGACCCTCAACAAGATATCACCAAGGCACCTTTTGTGATCTTTCAGGAATCACTGGTAAATGTCGTTACATAACCAATATCGGTCAACTGCCCCACTGAGATCAAGTTTCATTTCAAACTCAGTACATGTCTGACATCCTTCAATTTCAAAGTCATTCCGTCTTTCTGATTTATATGAACGTCTCCCTTTCCAACGATATTGCATGGCTCATGATTACCTAGGTAGACTCTCCCAATGTCACCTGATACATAATTACGCAGAACTTCCTTACGTGAAGTGACATAAAACGAAACACCTGAGTCTATAACCTAAGACTCATTTCTCACATCAAGAAATAAGATCAACACCTCTGTGTTACTTTCCTCAGATTCATTGAATCCTTCCCGCCTTGAGAGTTTCCTTCGTAGTTCTTAAGCGCCCTGCAATCACGTTTCATGTGCTCCTTCTTGTCGCAATGCCAACACACGTTTTTGTCTTTTGGTCCCTTTGACTTCTTTCTCAATTTAGAACGTCCATGCTTATTACCTCCTTTGTTCAATGATCTTCCTCTTCCTTCAAGGTTTAGAGTATTCCCTGAATCCCCTGAAACTCCTGATGCCTTTCTTTTAGATTCTTCGCTGAGAATTAGACTGAACACAGCATCAAATTTCAGCTTTGTCGACCATGAAGAATTGTTCACAGTAATTACTAAAACATCCCAACTATCTGGCAGACTGGATAAGATCAATAACGCCCTGACCTCATCCTCAAAACAATGTCATTGGATTCCAACTGGCTTGTGACTGTATTGAACTTGTTTAGATGTTCAGCCATGCTTCCACCATCTGACATCTTCATGTTGAATAGCTATTTCATAAGATAAACCTTATTGGACGCTGAAGGTTTTTCATACATGGTGACTTGGTCTTCCATTAATTCTTTTATAGTTTTCATCTTGGATATATTGAAGGCGACGCTATTAGATAAAGAGAGTTGAATTGTTCCTAAAGCCTTCTAATCCAATAAAAACTATTCATTATCTGTTATCTTTTCTGGTTTCTTGTATTTTCCTCTTAGAGGAATAGAGAGGTCTTTCTGAGCAATTAGGTGACTCCATTGATATATATGAGATCATTGACTTATATGATTATACCAAAACTACGTACTCCTGAGAATCTAAGAAATGACTAAATGCTATATGAATAAAGAAATCAATTTAACAGAAAAAGCAAGTTTGTGAACTTTGTGAGCTACCCAATAAAATAAAATAAAAGGCACAAGTAAATATCCCTACAACATTAATTTGTTTGGGAGCACTACCAAGATTTCCTTGGGCCTATTTAGATTGAGAATTACCTTAGTAATGTAATGGAAAAGTATTATGATTTTTTCACCAACAAAACTAAACATAATAATCATCAATATTCAAAAATAATTGTTTTAAAGAGATAGATAAAAGAATTTGTAATCATTGTACTTTTTATCTGTGCAATTGTGAAAATTTTGATTCCAAACATTAAAATGAATATTTTGATTTGATAATTTACTATTAAAGCAATGAAAAAATATATTCATTATGATTTTACCATCGATGAACCAAACATAGTAATCCACAGAGGCATAACATCTTCCGCACTAGGTGTACGGTGAATCGAAAAGTTTGTGACGTGATTATTGATAGTGGCACCAGCGAGAATATCGTCTCCAAGGTCATGGTGGAGAAATTGCAATTGAAAACAGAGCGTCATCCCTCTCCATATACAATCGGTTGGATCAAGAAGATCAGTGAAACAAAGGTAACTGAACGGTGCACCATATCATTTTCAATTGGTAAACATTATAAGGATGAAGTAGTATGTGATGTAGTTGACATGTAAGCATGTCACATACTACTCAGTCGACCCTGCCAATCTGACCGTGATGCCACTCATAAAGGGCGAGATAACATATATATCTTCGTCAAGGATGGCCGGAAGACCATATTGGCCCCTATGGATCCAGAGGGACCACCTGAAACTTCTAAAGTGGAGGGTCATTTTCTCTTAACCATACGGGACTTCGTGGAAGAATCCAAAGAAACAGGACAGGCTTATGCATTAATTGTAAAATGGGAAGAACTCGAGCCTACCATCATCCCTGAAAGACTAAAGCCCTTGTTACATGAATTCAAAGAAATCTGGCCCGATGACCTTCCCGATGGGTTACCTCCCATGCGGGATATCAAACACCATATCGACTTTATCCCAGGGTCCAGTCTACCCAATCAGCCTCATTATCGAATGAGTCCGAATGAGTGCGAGATTCTTCAAGGGCAAGTGGAAGAGTTGATCCGTAAAGGTCTTATTCGAGAAAGCATGAGTCCATGTGTTGTACCAGCTCTGTTAACTCCAAAGAAAGATGGGAGTTGGCACATGTGTGTCGACAGCCGAGCCATCAAGAAAATTACCATAAAGTACAGGTTTCCTATACCCCGGTTGGACAATATGCTGGACATGTTAGAGGGTGCCAAAATATTTTCTAAATTGGATCTAAGGAGTGGCTATCATCAGATTCGAATACGACCGGATGATGAGTGGAAAATGGCCTTTAAGACCAAGGAAGGATTGTATGAATGGATGGTCATGCCCTTTGATCTTTCGAATGCGCCTAGCACGTTCATGAGATTGATGAACCAAGTTCTGAAACCTTTCATTGGATGATTCGTTGTGGTTTATTTCGATGATATTTTGATATACAGTCAAGAAGAAACTACCCATATGAAACACCTCAAGAAGGTCCTTCAGGTGCTTACTGAAAATAAACTGTATCTCAATTTAAAGAAGTGCAACTTCATGACTAATAGCCTATTGTTTCTGGGTTTTGTCGTAACGTCCACGGGCATTCGAGTGGATGAGGAAAAGGTGAAGGCAATCAGAGAATGGCCAATTCCCACAAATATTCACGAAGTGCGAAGTTTTCATGGACTGGCGACATTCTACTGTCGGTTCGTGAGAAATTTCAGTATTATTGTGTCACCAATCACAGATTGTATGAAGAAATGGCAGTTTCAGTGGACTGACGAAGCCGACAAGAGCTTTGCCGAAATCAAGCGCAAATTATTTACGACCCCAGTTTTTGTACTTTTCAACTTCGAAAAACTGTTTGAAGTCGAATGTGATGCCTCATATGTCGAAATTGGGAGAGTTTTGTCTCAAGAAGGAAGGCCAGTAGCCTTCTACAGTGAGAAACTTAGCGATGCACGCAAGAAGTGGTCTACATACGAGATCGAGTTATACGCGGTGGTCCAGGGACTGCGACATTGGCGACATTATTTGATTCAAAGGAAATTCATACTTTACACGAACCATCAAGCTCTCAAATTTATTAATAGTCAAGCTAACATTAACCGTATGCATGCTAGATGAATCTCGTTTTTACAGGAATTCACGTTCGTGATAAAACATAAGTCAGGACAACAGAACAAGATAGCCGATGCGTTGAGTCGCCATGCAAATTTGTTAGTAACTATGAGTAATGAAGTTGTCGGGTTTGAGTGCCTCAAAGACATATATGCCGATGACGACGACTTCAGGGACGCATGGGTTAGATGCCAAGAAGGTCACTCCGACGACTTACATATGCAACATGGGTTCCTTTTCAAGAGAAATCGATTGTGCATCCCGAACAGTTCGCTAAGGGAGCAGATAATCCAAGAGCTACATGGAGGTGGCCTCAGTGGACACCTTGGGCGAGATAAGACGCGAGCTCTTGTGGAAGAACGGTATTACTGGCCGCAGTTGGTACGTGATGTGGGAAGGGCAGTCCAACGTTGTTATATTTGTCAAACCTCCAAGGGGCAATCTCATAATACGGGCCTCTATACCCCGTTGCCCGTGCCTGATAACCCTTGGGAGGATTTATCTATGGACTTCGTGCTTGGTCTCCCACGAACACAACGTGGCATGGATTCGGTGTTCGTGATAGTAGATCGTTTCTCCAAGATGGTACACTTTATTCCATGCAAGAAAACTCTCGATGTAACACACGTGGCGAATCTATTCTTCAGAGAAATTGTGCGGCTACACGGGGTTCCCAAAACTATTACTTCTGACCGTGACACGAAGTTCATAAGCCACTTTTGGTGAACTTTGTGGACTCGATTCGATACACGACTTCAGTTCAGCAGCGCCTACCACCCACAGACTGACGGTCAAACTGAGGTTGTGAATCGCACTTTGGAAAACCTCCTTCGATGTATTTCAGGAGAGAAACCGAAGCAGTGGAATTTGGCCTTGTCTCAAGCGGAGTTTGCATTCAACAACATGGCGAACCGCTCGACAGAAAAATCCCCGTTCCAGGTTATTTACGGACGAGTACCTCGCCACACACTAGACTTGGTCCCTTTACCCTAGCTCCCAGGCATGAGTATTGCAGCAGAACATATGGCAGACAGGATCATGGGTATTCATGTAGAGGTGCAGACTAAGCTACATGCCTTGAACGAAAAGTATAAGGAACAAGCGGACAAGCATCGTCGACAAAAGGAGTTCGAGGTGGGCAACCAGGTAATGGTCCATCTGTGAAAAGAAAGATTTTCGACCAGGACGTACAACAAGCTGAAGAATAAGAAGATTGGACCGGTACCGATCATCCGAAAGATCAATGACAATACTTATGTTGTTGATCTTCCAGATGACATGGCAATCTCACGGACTTTCAACGTTGCGGACCTGACTGAGTATCTTGAACCATCGCAGGAGGAGAACTCAAGGATGAGTTCTTTTCAAGTGGAGGGGACTGATGTAGAGCGGGTCGCGGACAATTTCATGGCCAAGATGGATCAGAAAAGGCACGGTCGGCGACAGAAGTGATCCGGACCATCGGACCTTAGATCGGGAGTATCTCACAATCCGGAATGAGTTATCTGACGTAAAATATATGAATTTGGGGTAGAACGAGCTACTTTAGCCAACCAACCTAGCTACGCCAGGTTACGCAACCCGAATTTGACCCACGGACAATTTCATGGCCAAGATAGATCAGAAAAGGCACGGTCGGCGACAGAAGTGATCCGGACCATCAGACCTTAGATCGGGCGTATCTCACAATTCGGAATGAGTTATCTGACGTAAAATATATGAATTTGGGGTAGAACAAGCTACTTTAGCCAACCAACCCCACTACGCCGGGTTGCGCCACCCGAATTTGTGAGAAATCCCCTGATCGACGGTCGTTTCCTCATTTTAATTTTATTTTTACTATAAATAGTAAGTTTTAGTTTGAGTATAATTTTTCATCCGTTGGGCTTTAGGAGTTGTGTCCAACATGAAAAGTGCTTAGGATAATTAGGAGAACGGTTTGATGAAGCCAAATAGGACACTTACTATTTTTGGCCGAAAACCTTGCGCACTAGTAGACATCACGACCGTCTATAAATAGTAAGTTTACTATTTATAGTAAGTTGCGAATTCTAGGAGTTTTAGTTGTAGTTTGAGTGTGATTTCTTTCTTATTGCTTGGTTCCCTTATTTAAAGGGTTGTGAACTCGATTTTAGGAATTCATTAATCAATTTCGAATTTATTAGAAATTATTCTTATTTTCTATTTTCTTTCCTCGTGGATTTGAGAAGTCTCTATGAGGAGTCCAGAGAAGTTCCGTGGATTCAGAATACTTATCATCTTGAGGAAGACGGTGCTCGACCTCACGTCCTTCCCTGCGTCAGACATGGATAATTTTGGATTGAGTTGAGAGTGGCCCGTGGAATATTTTATTTCACCGTCCAGTCTTCGTTTAACGGCTAGGATCTTATACTAGGTTGCATGGTGGCAAATAAACACCTACACGAAGCTAATACCCTCTCTTTGGTGAGTATAGACGGTCCAGATCATCCAAAAGGATGATTTGTGGGGTCCACTGAGCAAGACCAGCAGACACGCTGTTGCGTGGGAGAGTTGGAGAAGAAGACATCGGGTCAGCCCGTCCTTTGACCGAGCTGACGGACCGGTGCGGCTCAAGCATCGTGTACTCCATGTACACGCACTATATGTGCGAGGTCCACTGTGATGTTCGTGAAAAATCCGTTCCGTCCATCCTTTCCATCATATCATTTAAACCGCAGGGACCGAAGATGAAGCATATCCAAACATCAGGTGGGCCCAAAATCATGATTCTAAGGGCTGATTTATCTGTTAAGACACTTTCACCAAGATCCAATGGCTGAAATTTGACATGTACGGTTGATTTATGTCCCTCAGACCATGTATGAAGTTTCGAACCAAACGGATGGTGGAAACCCCGTGATCTTACATTCTGACTAACTTTCAGGCCACTTGAACTTTAGTTTCTCGATTTTCTCGGGTCTCTGACATGTAAATATGTTGATCTTGGTTCCCTTGGGTCCGTTCATTGCCTTAGTGATCATCAGAGTGTTAAATCCAAGATTTTAGAATCTTTTTTCGGCTTAAGCTCCAAAATTCAACCTGCAGCATAAATACGATTAAATCGGCAGTTAAACAATATTATGTTCATAAATCCAGACAATATCTGGGGTCTAATATGCAATATTTGACCCTCAACAAGATATCACCAAGGCACCTTTTGTGATCTTTCAGGAATCACTGGTGAATGTCGTTACATAACCGGTATCGGTCAACTGCCCCACTAAGATCAAGTTTCATTTCAAACTCAGTACATGTCTGACATCCTTCAATTTCAAAGTCATTCCGTCTTTCTGATTTATATGAACGTCTCCCTTTCCAACGATATTGCACAGCTCATCATTACCTAGGTAGACTCTCCCGATGTCACCTGATTCATAATTACGCAGAACTTCCTTACGTGAAGTGACATAAAATGAAGCACCTGAGTCTATAACCTAAGACTCATTTCTTACATCAAGAAATAAGATCAACACCTCTGTGTTACTCTCCTCAGATTCATTGAATCCTTCCCGCCTTGATAGTTTCCTTCGTAGTTCTTAAGCGTCCTGCAATCACGTTTCATGTGTTCCTTATTGTCGCAATGCCAACACACGTTTTTGTCTTTCGGTCCCTTTGACTTCTTTCTCAATTTAGAACGTCCATGTTTATTGCCTCCTTTGTTCAATGATCTTCCTCTTCCTTTAAGGTTTAGAGTATTCCCTGAATCCCCTGAAACTCCTGATGCCTTTCTTCTAGATTCTTCCCTGAGAATTAGACTGAACACAGCATCAAATTTCAGCTTTGTCGACCATGAAGAATTGTTCACAGCAATTACCAAACCATCCCAACTGTCTGGCAGACTGGATAAGATCAATAACGCCCTGACCTCATCCTCAAAAATAATGTCATTGGATTCCAACTGGCTTGTGACTATATTGAACTTGTTTAGATGTTCAGTCATGCTTCCACCATCTGACGTCTTCATGTTGAATAGCTATTTCATAAGATGAACCTTATTGGATGCTAAAAGTTTTTCATACATGGTGACTAGGTCTTCCATTAATTCTTTTGTAGTTTTCATCTTGGATATATTGAAGGCGACGCTCTTAGATAAAGAGAGTTAAATTGTTCCTAAAGCCTTCTAATCCAATAAAAACTATTCATTATCTGTTATCTTTTCTGGTTTCTTCTATTTTCCTCTTAGAGGAATATAGAGATTTTTCTAATACAAATAATCCTCCATCTGTATCTTTCAGAAGGTAAAATTTGAACCATCAAACTTCTCAATCATAGTTTTTCATTCTTCCGTCATCGCTCCCAATAGAACTAAAAATAATTAGCTCTGATATTAGTTATTGCGTAACACGCCAACAACGGAGTGAACCGAGATCCAATTTTCGGTCTCACCCACAAATGATAAACAGAAAGAAATATAAACTAGAAAAAGAATCAAAACATTATAAACAAATCACAAGACAAGATATACATGAAAAAATTCCAACAAGGATAAAAAAAACTACGGATGCAAACTTTCACTATGAAGAAAAATGAAGATTACAAGGCAATATACTAAACTCTCCCTCAGAAGTAAAGAGAAAACCCTTTGCCCACACCTTAGAATTATTTCCCCACATACTAGAAAAGCCCTAGAGTCAACTATTTATAGTTTAGGCAACTTCCCTTTCGCACATCTGCGAAAACTGCCTCAAAAATTCGTAGTCCGCATCAAATTCAGAAACGAATCTACGTAACCTCGACTGGTCGAGCAGGATGCTCGACTGGTCGAGCATGGGCCTCGACCGGTTGAGTACCTCGGAACGCCAAACTTGATGCTCGCTTGACTTTGAGTCGAGCAGGGCACTTGACTAGTCGACCAGACCCCGGACGTGGCTCCACATTTCAACAGATTCCAGCAGAACTTTGCTTAGCCCGAAGGAGATACAGAATCTTAGACCGTCAAAGACAGCCTGAAGTTTGGCCAAATTGTTAGAAGCATTGCTGTATCCACAACAAAAAGCAAAAAATCAAAGTTGTTGTATGTTGTACATTGAGATAATTATGGTACTCTTAATGTAAAAACTCACAAAAACATTATATATAATTAGGAAGAAATCAAAGGCCTTGAAAACATTTTAAGATATAAAAGAAAATTAGAAAATTAATTACGAAGAACCATCAAAGTTCTCAGAAAGATATATGCAATTAAGCATCGTATTACAATGACTTATACACATTAATACAATGGTGTAGCAGAAGGCACAACCGAACCCTTCTAGATATGCCTAGGTCCATGCTAGTACATGCTAGTTTGCTTAACACCTTTTGAAAAGAAGCCCAAGCATGACTATGTATATCCTAAATAGGGTTCCAACTAAATCTACATAAAGAAACCTAATCTAAGTAATCTTTGAAAGTGGATTAGCGCATATATTGGTACTGAATCAAGTTAGAGGTTATAGGGAAGGACGAATAATCACTTATAAACAGTGATTCAGCAGGTAAGCAGCCTATAGATGTTCTCCTATACTGAATGGTCAAAAGAGATCAAGTGCTACCATATCATACCTATATGAGTTCTATGTACACCTGTGTGAGCAATTAGGTGACTCCATTGATATATATGAGATCATTGACTTATATGATTATACCAAAACTACGTACTCCTGAGAATCCAAGAAATGCCTAAATGCTATATGAATAAAGAAATCAATTTAACAGAAAAAGCAAGTTTGTAAACTTTGTGAGCTACCCAATAAAATAAAATAAAAGGCACAGGTAAATATCCCTACAACATTAATTTGTTTGAGAGCACTACCAAGATTTCCTTGGGCCTATTTAGATTGAGAATTACCTTAGTAATGTAATGGAAAAGTATTATGATTTTTTTCACCAACAAAACTAAACATAATAATCATCAATATTCAAAAACAATTGTTTTAAAGAGATAGATAAAAGAATTTGTAATCATTGTACTTTTTATCTGTGTAATTGTGAAAATTTTGATTCCAAGTGTAAAAATGAATATTTAGATTTGATAATTTACTATTAAAGCAATGAAAAAATATATTCATTATGATTTTACCATCGATGAACCAAACATAGTAATCCTCTATCAAATGCACATATTTTTAGGAGATGTGTAAAGAAATTTTTAATCATTGCAATTTTCATGACTTTTTTTTATGATAATCCCCAATCTAAACAAGCCTTAGAAAATTGTCTACAATCAGCTTCAAACAAGTCCAACACCATTTAAAAAAAGAGATCCAAGGAGGAAGAACAGGACAAGTGGGAACCACAGATCCCGAGAGATATAGCTGGTTGTTGAACCTACAATGAATAGAAAACAAGGTGCTTGATTATTGACTTGCCACCACCAACTGAATAATAGCATGATATAATGAAAAGAATGAGATAAATGTCACAGCAATTTTAAATGGACGGTATAACATCCAATTGTTAGGGCATTTCCATGCAAAGTTACACGATAGAGATGGCCCACTTACATGAATTGTTTGATACTTGTTTGGTAGATTTTATACCGAGTTTTGGTGTATATTTTTTACATGGTAATATTACTCTTCATGAAAAACCGGCAATATTGGGCAAGTTGTGTACCATCCAAAGGCAGCTTTAAATATTTTGCAATCCTGCGGTTTTGGTCGTATCATTCATCTTTAAAATTCTACTCGTGGATTAGTTCCTTTTTCTCTAATATTGATGGATGGCGCATGGTTGGTGTATTTTGGTGGGCCCACCATGCAAAATGAGATGATAAATGCTAAGGTGATTCGTACAAGGAAAGATCAAATTATACATTAGAAACATGAAAGCTCAACTACACAACCCAGTCCAGTCGATATATATATATATATATATATATATATATATATATATATATATATATATATATATATATATATATATTAAGACGAAACTTTCATTGACATTGAATAATAAAGGGAACTGTACAGCCATTCGGGCGAGGGCCGACAAAAAGAAAAGCCCCACCTATCATATGCGCAAAGAGAAGAGAAGACAAAAGACCCCAAAAAACCAAAGACCTAGGTTAGGGAGTTCTGATCAACCCTAGACCCACCTTGTCAAAGAAAGTTAACCCCCTAATCTCGTGGGGCAGAGATGAAAAGTAGGAAAAGTGATGGGAGGTTTGGGAAGCGCTACCCAGTTTTGCTAAGCCATCCGTCGAGTCAAATTGGCTCAGGAAGCTCCACCGCGAGTTTCTTGAAAACTTGCATGCATGTGTTTTTTGAGTTTCTTTGGTATTAATTATTATTTAAAATAGTAAAAATAATAAATAGACAATGCTGAGTTGTGTTGAGGGTTTTCATTTTTGTCCATTTAGCAGAGTTTTTTTAACTTTTCCATCACCAGATAGCTCAAGTCCAGGTTAAATCGAACCAGGTTGAGTCGGCTCATCGAGTTTTTTCAAGTTTTAACGAATCAAGGAGGTGATTCTTTTCACATTGGCCAATGTGGCACACTGTATTAGATCCAGACTATTCATTAGGTGGGGCCCACGATGGACAAGCCTACACCTGAAAATCAGAGTACCTGTCCATTCATCAAGTGGGCCACACATGAGCAAGAAAAACAACAGCAAAAGAAAACAACTCAGTCTATATTCAATACAAATAGACCTAATGCGTGAGTGGACTGGCCTGATTTTTGGGCCCATCAATGAAAAGGAACCCCGCATAAAAGATTCAAAGGAAAAAAACAATAATTTTAAAAGGTACAATCATAGTTTAAAAACTCAAAAATTTGACTCAACTGAGTCAAGTTTACTAAAAAAACTAGGGTAAATTACTGAAAAGCTCAAGAAAATATATTATATTGAAAATTAAATAAAAATATATTATATTGAAAATTTAAAAAATATATATATTATGTTGAAAATTAAGTATAATCCGAACCATTCCTTGTTCAATTTCTGATAAGTGGGCCTCTTAATTGGATAATCCAGACCATTGTGTTTTTATACACACATACAAGTGTGCTTGACCTGATGAGTGGATAGGGCTGACTTTTACACATGGTGATCTTCATGATGCGGACAATGTATTGGACGGCTTGGATGTCACACACACACATGATAGTTTAGAAGCGATTCATCAGGTGGACGGTGGATATTATAATCCAACCGGTTGTACTAGAGAACATCTCATGTTTAAAAACGTCTCAAACTGAGAAGCTACTCGGTCTAAATGTATGTATTGACTCGACTCGTTCAAGTTTTCATCATAACTCGATGAGTCAAACGAGTTTCGATGAAAAACTCCACGTAAACGAGTTTTTCAATCGAGTCAGCCCTTCTCCACTTGAGCTGAGTTGACTCCGGCGAGTCAAGTTTCCGTGTTTTTAAACTATGGATACAATATAGCTTACTCTATATTTGAGGAACCCCTCACCCATAATTTAGATAATTTAATTTGACTTAATTCCATGCCACGTGTGCAATTTGTGAGTAATTTGTAAGTGCCTGCGCATCATCCATCAAACTCTGCCAGTGCATAAAAGCCTTCCTCAATTTTTAACGGACGGATCTTTTTCTCTGCGTGCAAGACATGAACAAGTCCACCATGGGGCTTTACAGCAGCGTGCGCTTCTACCATTTGTGGAACTAAAGCGACTCATACACCGTACACGTGGCATACATGTACATCAATCAAGACTGTCTAAATCGTGGGCGCACGAAGTATGCGGCGTATCTCGAAGATTCGCTCGTCCAGTGATTCTAACCATCCATGTAGAGGTTCCAGATTCAACGGCCAATATCGGATGGTTACGATCGTCCAATCAGTGCGTTTTTTGAACTATTCTCCGATCCAACACATGACCCCACTTTTTCTAGGACACAGATTGCGTGGAGACACGGTCACGACTCTGCAGGGCCCACCATGACATATGCATTTTATCCATGCCGTCCAATTATTTTTCGTCATGAGTCCAAAAATCAGGCAGATCTAAATCTTAAGTTGAGAATACCGCAGGAAACGGTGGGGATAGTGATGCCCACGCTTGAAAAACTATATGGGGCTCACCGTAACGTTTATTTTCCATCCAACGGTTCATAAGATTAAAAAGACGGATGAAAAGAAAATATAAATATCAACTTAAAAAATTTTCATAACCCTTAGCGTCAGTTGGGGCGGTGGGATTAGAAGGGATAAGGTGGGATGGGATTCAAAAAAACGTAATTATTACCCATGGCGGATAAAAATAATGTCATGCTTTGTTGATCATACCGCGGTACATTGAATGGATATACCCACTATCATTTTAAATTATTGAGAATAACACATATGTGTTATATCTTAGATTGTTCATTTATTTTGTAACCTCATTTTATGGCATGAGCCTAAAAATAAATGAGATAGATTCAAAACTTATATAGCCCTAAAGAAGCTTGCAATGGTATGTATTTAATCCTTGTTGCTTTCTATAGTGGGATCCACTTGAGCTTTAGATTTACTTAATTTTTTGGCACATGCTCTAAAATAATCTCAATAAATGAGTGGACGGTGTGGATATAGCCCACACATCATGTTGGGACCTACGCAAAACATTAAGTGAAATTGACACGGGACCAATGCAATTCCATTTAATGTAATTCCAAGCTTTTCCATTCTTCCCAAGTTAACATGAAGTGGAATTGGCACGGGATAAGATGAATTCCATCCCACCTAATCGCTTCTAATCCCACCGCCCAAACTGACCCTAAGAAGTTATCACCGGTACGCATTCAGACCCCAAGAGACGCGTGACAGAGGTAACCCCGGTGACCCATGCGGATTGCGTCCTACCCCACCACGACAGATTCGTTCCTGACAGGGGCTCTATGGGGCCCACCGTGATGTATGTTCTTTATTCATTCCCTCTATAAATTTTAAAATATCATTTTAAGATGAGATCACAAAAAGAAGTCATATCCAAGGCTTACGTGGGCCACACTACAGGAAGAAGCGGTGATACTAATGCCATTGTTGAAACCTTACTACGGCCCACTGACTTTTATTTGCTATTCAACCTGTTCATGAGGTCGTATGTATCTTGATGATGGGAAAACACAAATATAAACTTGATCATAAACTTATGCAGCCCGCAAGAATTTTTCAATGGTAAGTGTTCAATCCCTGCTGTTTCCTATGATGTGGTCCACTTGAAACTTGAATCTTCTTCATTTTTGGGATCATATCTTATATGATCTTCCAAAATGGATGGACGGAGTGGATAAACACATACATTATGTTAGCCCCACAAGGCTCTGCCAGGACCCAGTCCACCATGGCAGGGGTAGGAGGCAATCCACGTCCCCCTGTGACCGGGTCTTCAGTGAATCCACCTCCCTCTTTCCCGTAGTAACACATGGATCCTTCCCCTCCACGAAAACCCAAACTCCTGAAACAAACTTCCGACTGTTTTACAACAGCAACCCCAGAAACAAACCAATAAATGCCCTTTCAACCCCACCTTCCCTCCTCAGGTCTAAGAAAGAAGAAGAAGAAGAAAAAGGTTGAGAAATCACAGCCCTTTAAATTCTTCCGGCTGCTTCCGTGATCTTTCTCACTCTCCCACTCTCCATCATGGACATGAGAAAGATCTCCTGCGCTGTCATCATCGCTGCTGCCTCAGCTACCGCAGTCCTTGCTGCCGAGGAGAATTTGGCCCCTGCGCCCGGGCCTGCCATGCACAGCGGGTCCGCCATGGTCGCACCTGCCCTCGGGCTGGTCGGGGCCTCGATCCTGTCCTTCTTCGCCTTTTACATGCAGTAGGCCTCACGAGAAAAAGAAAGAAAGAAGACTCTCAAAGGAAGGAATAAGAAGAAAAATGAATGCTGGTTGGATTTGTCTTTACATTTTTCATTTTCTTCTTTTGTTGGGCTGGTTTGTGTTGTCCATCGTCGGATCCAATTCATATTCGTTTGTTTTGTGATGAACGTCGATGCGATAAAGAAGCCATTTTTCTATAAATTTATATTGTTTTGAGAATGAGGAGTTATCATCTACAACCATCTTCATGGAACTGATCAGATAATGTGCTCATCATGACGTGTTGTGTTGGATTTTAACCTTGAAAATGCAGCTGAGGAAATGTTTTTCAAAATTTTCAATTAATTAATTTTATTCCCATGATCCCCATCATCTCAGATTTCTACTTCTATAAACGTAAAAGATGATTCAGATTTTACCTCAATGCAATCACGACCATGATAATAATTTTTCTACAAGATGTTGTGGATGGCAATTCTCTAATGATTCTTAATCTGTCTACATTGGTAGGGATCCAACGATGTGGAAAACAAGATAGGGATTCTCTACAGTGACATTGTACAACAATTAAAAGGGATTGGAGCCATTAGATGCCGGGGTCCAAGACCCTAGTTTCCTTTGCTTCTGTTTCTTTCCGTAGAGCTTTTCCCTGTCCATATTTTGTCACATGATAGGTGAGGCCGTGTTTTTTGTCGGGCCCACCCGAATGGCTGTACATTTTTTAAGATCAATGGTACCCATGGCTATCGCCATTTTAAAAAAATAAAATAAAAATTAAAAGGGATGTAGCGTAGTTTGGTAGCCTGTTGATTTTGGGTACAAAATGTCACGGGTTTAAATCCTGTCATCATTACCTATTATTTCTCCTTTGGGCAGTAATGATGGGTCAATTGAGATTGATGAAAATTAGACATAATCTTTTATCTTATCATACTATATGCAATGTATGCAAAATGTATTGGGGAATGAATCCTTTCCTTGACTGTTGTATACGCTTTCATAAATAAATAAATAAATAAAAACCCTCTTAGTTCGGTTCCATAAAATATGGGTCTCCAAGACCCGATGTGATTCTATTCTTGTAATGTCGAATCACAATAAAACAACTTCGGACTTGAACTGCATTTTGAACTTGACCTCCTACAAATTAAGGAGGAAGTCAATAAAAAAGAAAAAGAAAAAAGATGTTACTCAATCAAAGGTTCATTTGATCACCGCATCTATATTGTAAAAAGGAAGACATACACCATCCACAAGGTGAACTACACATACCACATGTGAAGGAGAAGATTGAAGGATGATAAAAGAAAACACTCTTTTCTCTCTCTAAATTATAACAGTCAAGAAAGTATATTCCTGACTTTTAGCTTTCATCAACTATTTTTTATAACATGGTATTAATACAAGGAAGGGTTAGGTTTCCAGAGAATGAGTATATATGGTTCTCCATCATCATATGAACTTCTTTATATTATATTTTACTGTGAACGAAGTCTATTAATGCACATCACATAAGTTTAAGGCAATGCTGTGTTTTAGTTAGGGTAAATTATATAATCTAAAAGAACTTATGTAATTAAGATCAAAGGCTTAGATTGACTGGATCACATTTACATGGCCAATGAATTAGGGTTTATATTGGTTTTTCATGATGCAATTTTAGCATGTTGAACGTCTAAGAATTGAGACACCGGTGGCCTGGATTATGATGGACTACAAAGGTGCATGTATAAAGAAAAACCGACGGTTTGGATTAGCAAGACGTGCTGTCAGATTTTATTTTTTTTCAAGGTGGTAGCATGCCACCAGGAGTATATTAAGAAAACAGAGGATTTACAGCCATTTGGGTGGGCCTCAACAAAAAGGATCTGGCCTCACGTATCACATGCTAAACTCCTATTACAGATATATACAGCAAGCCACCTCAGCTGTCAGAATTTAAATGCTAAGATGTCTCAAGCATATAACATTTTCATAAAAAAAAAAATTCAAGGGCGACTACTAGGTGATCTTGGATGTTGAACTCGGGCAAAACACCACACGAGACTGGATGGTTTGTCCAAGAAAAACCAACGGTCTGGATTGTTTGCCCGACGCTACTTGAGTGATCGTAATCACCATCAAAAGAACTTATGATGACCGTTCAAATTCAGGTTTATCATCCAATGGTTGCCGCATTTTCACGGTATTTCAACAGTTGCTAGAAAAACTGGGGATATCAGGCCCGTCTGGAGCATCAAAACGCAGCTTCAAATATTGGGATTTTCACGAGAAAATTCCTCAACAATCAACATTTTATGAAAAAGAGACTCGATTGATAGGAATTTTCAAAACAACCTTTGGCAGAAGGTGAAATGACCCAAATATCCTCTGTCCATTCTATTTGCGTGGTGCAATCGGGCATTGTGGCCCCACGTGGGGTGTGTGTGTAACTCTATGTATTCCACCCCATTCAATAGGTGCGACCCACCGTGATGATCTAGGACATAGCTTCAGTGGATCCCTGACTGTGGGGCCAGCCGTAATGAACGTGCCTTACATCCATGCCGTCCATCCGTTATAACAATCTCATTTTTGGGATATGATCCCAAAAATGAAGCAGATCCAAATCTCAGGTAGACTACAACGCATGAAATTATAGTGATTGAATACTAGCCATTAAAAATGTAACACCGGTAATTTTTAAAAAAACATAAATTTTAAATTTTAAGTTTTAAACTTTAAGTGAGAAAGAGATCCACCGCATCGTTATAAAAAAAAAATTCCTTGTATCTCGTAGTTTTCCAACCAACCTTCATTCTTTAAAAAAAAACAAGAATGTAAGAAAGATTAAGAGTTCTATCAAAACTGAAATAAACGAATGAAAAACTCATAGAAAAAGAATACGGAAGGAAAAGTGAAAAGGTAAAAAAATTTTAAAATTCGCTTATTCAGATGAATAATTTTATATTTTTTTTTATTTTTTTTAATGTAATATGTAATTTAGTATGATATATGCATTGGATGGATTGAATCAATCAAACATTAATATTTGTTGTGTAAGTTTAATTAATTCATATAAAAAAGGTTTGTGCATGACTTGCAAAAGTATAAAACGTGAGATTTTAATGTATACGCGTATGACTTCAAATCTTATATGTAGAATGTGATGTTTTTTCATGATGGACAGTGATCAATATGGTCCGTACTGTTCATGAGTGTTATAATAATTAATTATATAATATTTTTAAGAATCAGATCGATTCGATTCCTTAATGGACTGTACTGGTCATATATGTATCAATTTTCTTCCTTAACTAAACGAAATTTTTAAAAAAAATGGAAGAATAATTTTCTACGCAAGATACAATTTGGCACAGAAAATTATATAACATATTTTGAAATATCTAATTAAATCATTACTATTCATTAGTTACTTAAAATTAAAATAAATTAAAAGCTTAAATTTTAGACAGATCAGACCATTAGATGAGCAATATCGATATGAATAAATAATAGATAATACATTTTATTCATTATGTGTAATTGTAAGATTTAAAGAAAATTCTTATTTATATGATTTTAGGAAGTCCTAATTCAATTCAAACTATTGGCTCACGGAATCATCTCCACCACATCAAGGTGAGTGATCCCGATGTGTTTCTCATCCATCAAGTTAAAATAGATGAATTGTTGATGTGTTATATCATTATCTTGATTTAATTGCCATGTACTCTTAGTTAATTTAAAGGACTGTGATTTCTGTATTAATAATGATATTATTTGATTAATGTGTTAGACTATGTTGATTCAAATATGATAATTGAAATAACTTATACAATACATAATTCATGATTTCATGGTGCATCTATCAATTGCATGCACAACATGTGCTGGATTCCTAGAGGACCTCCCTGGATGGTATATCCTGTTAGATTCGTTGCCAGAAGCCCATTATACTTGTAAAGACCTACTTAAGGAGTAGATGTGGATCTTGCTTATGCTTACCAAGTGGTAGAAGCTTGCCAAGGGATAGATGTGAGTTGACGGGTTTCTAACTCAAGCAACTGGACAGATTCTCACTTGTTGCATTATTGCATTATATTTACATTTTTAAAAATTTATATTATGTATGATTATTGGTCATTCTATTATAATTTGATGTAAAAAATCATGTCGAGAATTCTCACTAAGCCTGGCCAGCTTATCCTTTTTATTGATGAAAAAATCATACAAATGTGAATGAAGGTGAGCCGGTGGCTCAAGAACAGGAATATGTGGCCCAGCCGGACGAGGGTTTAAGGAACACGTGACCCTATTTGACAGAAGAAGAAATTACTGCCTTAGAGTAGCCATGATTTTTTCCTTTAATTATATTTGATTTTCTTATATTATTAATTTATTTTTTGAAGTTGTTGGACATGTTTATTTCATTTCATAAGACCTGAATGGAACGGTTCTTTACTATATTTATGATTGATTATTGGAATAAATGGTTATTTTTTATTTATGGGATGTTTCTTAGTATGAATAGAATGTACATCTACAGTAAAGCTACTGGGTAGATGAGATTTTTTGTAAGCAATTTAATAGTTAAGTATACTTAGTGTACAAGTTTTGACATGGATATCGGGTCCAAAGTATACGCTAGGTACCCAAAATCTGGGTTGTGACAGAATGGTATCAGAAATTGGTCTTTCTAAAACCTAGAGTGACGTATAGGTCATGTACTCCACAAAATCTCATAAATTGTAGACCCCTAAAATTAGAAATATTTCATAAGAATTTCCCTCTCTATTGATGTATGAAATGTAGTACATAGAAATTCAAAACTAAGTTTCTATTCATTTTTAAATGCAAAAATAAAAACTTTAGACTCTCAGCACTCCTATTTGAATATAATTTAAATTAATATGGGTTAGTATGGACCGAAATTAATTTTTTAAGATTTTTAATCCACAAAATAATGGTTAACAGCAATAGGCAGCAAAAATTACCCAACTTGTAAAATTCGTAATTATAAAAGTACTACTCCGATTGAGGCGATTCAAAACCCTAATCGAAGATAGACGAATCTAAATTAATATATATATATATATATATATATATATATATATATATATATATATATATATATATATATATATATATATATATATAAATTGAATCTCAGAGTCATTATACTAATTCAGTGAGTTTGTACAGGTTAGTCAGAATTCATCAAATTCTGGACAGGTCTGACTACAGGAATTTAAAAAAAATTAAAATTGTTAGCTAAGATTTTATAAAGATATATTAAACTTATAATAATATTTTCAAAAAATAAAAATAAAATTTAATCTGAAATTTTAAAGTAGAAGAAAAAGTGATAGAAATAACAGTCATCAAACCGAAAATCAATCTACCCATACTAGTTTTCTATCGATTTAACTAATGGAGTTTTTCATTTTAATAATTACCTTTGCTTAAATTAATATTTTTATTTGAAGTACTTTAAATATATATATATATATATATATATATATATATATATATATATATATATATATATATATTAAGGGTAAAATAAAATAAAATAAAGGTCATTATATCTACCAAATTTAAAATTCTTTCTTATAGGATCATAAGCCCATACTTGACGATTTTATTTTTTTACTTTAAAAAAAAAAAAGAAAAAAAAAAAGAAGGAAAATTTAATCTTAAACTTAATAAGATTTATTTTTAGGCATATAAGAATGTTTTTCCCAAATTTCAAAGTCCAGGGAAAGTATTTCTAATTTTTGACAATTTGTTTATATTGTTGATTGAAAATCTGGGCCATTTTAGTGTCCCTGATCAAACACAATAAAATTGTAACTTAAAAATATTTTAAATTTTTTTAAGAGTTATGTATATATTGCTGGATATTTGTATAAAATTTTATGATAATCTGAGTTATAAATAAATTATGAAAATTCAAATAGTTGGCCATAAATAACAAAAATAACTACTAGATAACATGATTTTTCTCCCTTATTAGTGATAAAAAAACCAAGTAGATGTAATGATTTTGATCTAAAATTTTTTGAAAAAATCCATCAAATAGTCAGTGACCTGTGTTCCAAATTTCAGATCATTCCGACTTCCAGTTTAGAAGTTAAAATTCTAGAAATGATTATATATCCATCAAATCCGAATTTATAAATTTCCTTTAGTCACATCGAGAGATACCACACTTTGATCTTTAATCATCGTGACATGTAAAACTTAGAAACCCAACCTATGATCATTGATTGATATGAAATATATATATATATATATATATATATATATATAATTAAATTTTATTTCCTTGCTAAATTAAATTTTCTTCTCATAGGATTAAATGGCCCCTAAGAAGACTCATAGTATCCGAGATTTGTTGCCCTCCGCAAGTGTACCTCTCCCTAAGAGTCCCATAATAAATCTGACTATTCATGAAGAATCAGGGACGGCTCCTGAAGAGCAGGATGAGAATATGATAAATGAGGATGAAGTGGGAGATGTAGGGCAACTTCCTCTACCACCTCCTTATCTAGTTAATATGGGTGGTGCAGGACCGAGCACTCATTTACCGATATCTCCAAATACGATGCGTGTTAACTTCAATAGACCTAACATTCAGCCTTGGGATGCAGCCTTTGGATCAATGACTCAAATGGCAACCATGATGAAATAACAACAAGAACAATTTGCGGCTTAATGGGATATGTTAACGAATTTGAACCAGGCACCTCAAAATCATTAGAATTCTTCACTACATGGAACAAACCACCTCGAGAAGTAGATATGCTCGAAAAATTTATCAAGTTACGTCCGCCAGTTTTCAAAGGAGCTTTTGATCCATCAATTGCGAAAGATTGGCTTAAACAAGTCAAGAAGACTTTAGAAGCTATGAATTGCCCTAATAACCAAAAGTTTTGATTCGCAACATTCATCACATAGGGCAAAGCAGATGTATGGTAGAGAGCTGCCAAGAGAATGGTACCAACTGGACATTTGTGGACCTGAAAAGAATTTCAAAATAAATTCAACAAAAAAAATTTTCCCAAGGCTTATCGAAATCAAAATATGGCAGATTTTACAAACCTACAGCAAGGAGCAATGACTATGGCTCAATAAGAAGCAAAATTCGCTGAGTTGTCAAGATATATCACAAGACTAGACGAAGATTATAACATAAGAAGATTTGAAGAAGGTCTTCATCAGAATATCCGAACAAGATTTTGTTGTGCGGATATTCAGAAGTACTCTGAAATTGTAGATAAAGCCCTTTGATCTGAGAGAGATTGTGAACATTTTCTGAAGTCGAAGGTAGGAAGCCAAAGAAGAACCGCGCCAAATCAACAACAACCTTTGGAGAAGAGACAATGGACGCATGTTCAAACAGCACGATCAGGAAATCAGGAGCAACATTTCTCTGAAAATTGTTCGTATTGTGAAAAATATGGACATAAAGCTCAGGTGTGTAGGACCAGACTTAAAGATATGGAAGTGATGCCACTTCAGCAAATACCTCCTAGATTGCAACTTCTAGCACCTACTCAACAGTCGGGTCAAGCATCGCGTGCATTACTTTCTAAGCCTCCACAGAATCAACATAATGGGCCTCAACCTCCTACATCTCAAAACCAGGGAAATTAACAAACTAAAATGCAACCATTGAGAGCTCGGGTTTATTCTGTTCATTCCATCACACCTGCAGACAAGCCTGAAGATAACCATAATGTCGTGGAAGGTACAATTGATATGAACAATATTTCAATTTCTGTGTTGTTTGATTCTGGAGCTGCATTATCTTTTGTTGCGTCATCCATTATAACTCCATTAGGGTTAAAATCAGAACGTCTTGTAAAGAAGATTTCTGTGAAGTCTCTCATAGGAAAACCTGTTATTTTAGATAAGATTTGCAAGTTTGTTTCGGTCATATTAAGAGGGATTCCAATGATAGCTAACTTGGTTATCATGGACATGTCTGAATATGATATTATTTTTGGTATGGATTGGCTTACCCCTCATCATGCCAAGTTGGATTGTTATGAAAAGACGGTTAATTTTTCTATACCTGGAAGAAAGCCATTTATAATTCAAAAGAAGCAGATAAATGAAAGGATCGAGCGTGCTATGATGTTAATGAATGGAGAGACATCAAAATTGTCCATAGACCAAATTCCAGTAGTGAGGAAATATCATGAAATTTTCTAAGATCTACCGGGTTTACCACCTCGTAGAGAAGTAGATTTTGGTATTAATCTTCTACTAGGATCAGCACCAATATCTATGTCTCCATATTGAATGGCGTCTGTCGAAAGGAAGGAATTGAAGGAACAACTAGAAGAACTAAAGGCTCGGGGATTCATACGACTGAGCACGTCACCATGGGGTGTGTCAGTACTGTTCGTGAAGAAAAAAGATGGTACTAGATGCTTATGTATTGATTATCGCCGATTGAATAAGGTGACGATTAAGAACAAGTATCCCTTACCACGCATTGATAATCTGTTTGATCAACTGAAGGGAGCTCGGTATTTCTCCAAGATCAACTTAAGATCTAGATACCATCAGCTGCGAATCAAGGAGAAAGACATCTATAAAATAACATTTCGAACACGCTATGGACACTATGAATTTCTGGTTATACCCTTTGGACTAACTAATGCCCCAGTACTGTTCATGGACCTGATGAATAGAGTATCCCAGCTTTTCTGGATAACCTTATCATTGTATTCATTGATGATATCTTGATTTACTCCAAGACTAGTGAAGAGCATGAGCTACATTTATTTTTATTTTTAAAGAAGTCTAGCATGAGCTACATTTGAGGACAGCATTACAGACTTTAAAGGACAATCAATTATATGTTAAATTCTCTAAAAACGAATTCTGGAAGAAGAGTGTTAATTTCCTTACCCATGTTATCTTAGAAAAGGGAATTGCAATAGATCCAGCAAAAATTGAATGCGTGGTGAAATGGGAACGACCCACAAATGTCTCAGAAATTAGAAGTTTTCATGGACTGGCTGGGTATTACAGAAGATTCATCAAAGATTTTTTAAAGATTTTTGGACCATTAACAAGTTTGACTCGAAAGGGAGTACCATTCAAATGGATTGAGAACTGTGAAGAAGCTTTCGCCGAGTTAAAGCTACTTCTAACCTCCACTCTCATCCTTACTCTTCCAAAAGACGAACTGATGTTTAAAGTATATACAGATGCATTAACAAAAGGTTTGAGTTGTGTACTGATGCAATTTGGTAAGGTCATTGCCTATGCGTCAATGTAACTTAAGCCCCATGACCTAGAATTAGCTGTCATTGTGTTCGCATTAAAAATTTGGCGACATTATCTGTATGGCGAATGGTTTGAACTTTTTACAGATCACAAGTGTCTTCGGTACTTATTTTCACAGAATGACCTGAATACGAGACAAAGAAGATAGACAGAATTCCTAAAGGACTACGATTTTGAATTACTTTATCATCCAAGTAAAGCAAATTTAGTAGCAAATGCTCTAAGCAGAAGACTATAGCTAGTTTGATGATCTATGGATGGAAAAATGCTAAGTTTTATAAGAGAATTCGACATTAAACTAAATTTCTAGGATCAGAAGGTTGAGATATGTGATATTAAGATGAAACCGACTCTTAGAGATCGGATTATCGAATTACAAGCTAATGATGAATGGTTACTAAAAATGGTAGCCAAATATTAGGATAATGAGGAGTCCGAATGGAATAATAGGGTAAATAAAGGGATTCAATACCAAGGACATATCTGTGTACCCAATGTCCTGAAGTTGAAGGATGATATTTTGAAAGAACCACATCGAACCAAGTTTATTATTCACCATGGAAGCACGAAGATGTATTAGGATGTGAAGAAATTATTTCGGTAGCCGAACATGAAGAAAGAGATCGCAAATTATATTTCTCGATATTTTATTTGCCAATAAGTGAAGTCAGACCATCAAAATCCATCAGGTTTGTTGCAACCATTAAAAATACCGAGTGGAAGTGGGATTGTATTTCTATGGATTTTATAGTTGGTCTCCCCAAGACTCAGAAAAAGCACGATGCGATATGGGTGATTGTCGACTAATTGACAAAATCAGCACATTTCCTTCCCATCCGTATCAACTATTCAATGGATGAGCTCGCTAAATTATATATCAAGGAAGTTGTAAGACTCCACGGCATCCCTAGTTCTATCGTGTCAGATCGTGATCCTCGTTTCACTTCACGATTCTGGATCAGCCTACAGGAAGCTATGGGAACCACTACAGAATACAGTACAACATATCATCTGCAATCCAATGGGCAGACCAAACGTCAGAACCAGATATTAGAAGATCTGTCGCGCGCATGTGCCCTTGATTTTAAAGGAAGTTAGGATGACAATTTACATTTCACTAAGTTTGTCTACAACAACAGTTATCAGGCAAGCATAAGAATGGCCCCATATGAAGCTTTATATGGGAGGCCTTGTCGTGCGCCTAATTGTTAGACTGAAGTAGGTGAGAAGAATTTGGTAAGGCCAGATATTATTAGGGAAGCTGCTGAAAAGGTCGAGATCATTCGTAAGCATTTACAAGCTGCGCAAAGCTGTCAGAAGAGTTATACCGATAATAGAAGACGTGATCTGGAGTTCGCAATGAGAGATCATGTACTTTTAAAGGTCTTTCTGATGAAGGGACTTATGCAGTTTGGTACAAAAGGAAAACTTGCACCGCGATTTATTGGACCTTTTGAGATTCTTGAACGTGTTGGAGCAGTAGCATACAAACTCACTTTACCTCCTCAATTGATAAGTTTTCATAATGTTTTTCATGTATCGATGTTGTGGAAATATGAACGAGATACCTCTCATGTTATTGAGTGGCAAAATCTTGAGCTGCAAGAAGACACTTCTTATATAGAGAAACCGGTTCGAATTTTAGACCATAAAAAGCATGTCTTACGTACAAAAACTATACCGTTAGTTAAAATCTTATAGTTACATCATGGAGCGGATGAAGCATCTTGGGAATCAAAAGTAAAAATTCATAAGAAGTATCCTCATCTCTTTGAAGAATGACATCAAGTAAATTTCGAGGATAAAATTTTTTTTAAGGGAGGTAGAATGTAACACCTGTAAATTTTTTTAAAATAAATTTTAAATTTTAAATTTTAAGTTTTAAACTTTAAATAGGAAGGAGATTCACCAATTTTGTCATCCTTCCTCTTATCTCGTTATAATAAAAAAAATCATTGTATCTCATAGTTTCTCAACCAACCTTCCTTCTTTTTTTAAAAAAAAAAGAACGTAAGAGAGAGCAAGAGTTCTATCAAAACTAAAATAAACTAATGAAAAAGTCGTACAAAAAGAATATGGAAGGAAAAGTTGGAAGGAGGAATTTCTTTAAAATTCACTTATTCAGGTGAATAATTTTATATTATTTTTCTTCATTTTATTTATGTAATATATAATTTGGCATGATCCACGCATTAGATGGATTAGATCAATCAAACATCCATTATGTAGGTTTAATTAATTCATGTAAAAAAAAGGTATGCACATGACTTACTAAAGAATAAAACGTGAGATTTTAAGGTATGCGCATGGCTTTAAGGCTAATATGTAGAATGTGATATTTTTTTCATGATGGACAATGATCAGTATGATCTGTACTATTCATGGGTGTTATAAGAATCAATTATATAATATTTTTAAGAATCAGATCAATTCGACACTTTAATGTATCGTATTGATCATATATCTATCAATCTTCTTTCTTAATTAACTTAAGAAAATTAAAAAAAAAAATAGAAGAATAATTCTCTGCGTAAGATACAATTTGGCACAGAGAATTATATGACATATTTTAAAATGTGTGATTAAATCATCACCATTTATTAGTTCCTTAAGATTAAAATAAATTAAAATCTTAAATTCTAAACAGATCAAACCATTGGATGGGCAATATTGATCTGGATAAATAATAAATCATACGTTTTATTCATTACGTGTAATCATAAGATTTAAAGAAAATTCTTATATATGTGATTTTAGGAAGTCTTAATTTAATTCTAACCGTTGGTTCACGGAATCATCTCCACCACATTAAGGTGAGTAATCTCGATATATTTCTCATCCATCAAGTTAAAATAGATGGATTGTTGATATGCTAGATTATTATCTTGATTTAATTGTCATGTACTTTTAGTTGATTTAAAGGACTGATTTCTTTATTAATAATGATATGATTTGATTAATGTGTGAAACTATATTGATTCAAATGTAATAATTGAAATAACCTATGCAATACATTATTCATGATTTTATAGTGCATCTATCAATTGCATGCACAACACATGCTGGATTCCTGAGGGACTTCCTTGGATGGTATATCCTGGTAGAATCGTTACCAAAAGCCCACTATCCTATTGGAAGCCTACTTAAGGAGTAGATGCGGGCCTTGCCTATGCCTACCAAATGGTAGAAGCATGCCAAGGGGCAGATGCGGGTTGATGGGTTTCCAACTCAAGTAAGTGGACAGATTCTCAATTGATGCATTATTGCATTACATTTGCATTTTTTTTAATTTATATTGTATATGATTATTGGACATTCTATTATAATTTGATGTAAAGAATCATGTTGGGAATTCTCACTAGGCCTGACCAACTTATCATTTTTATTGATGGAAAAACTGTACAGATGTGAATGAGGGTGAGCCGGTGGCTCAAGAACAGAAATACGTGGCCGAGTCGGAAGAGGATTTAAAGGACACGTGGCCCTACTTGACAGAGGAAGAAATTACTACCTTAGAGTAGCCGTGATTTTTTTCTTTAATTATATTTTATCTTCTTAGATTATTAATTAATTTTTTTCAAGTTGTTGGACATGTTTATTTCATTTCATAAGACCCCGAATGGAAGGGTCCTTAACTATATTTATGATTGATTATTGGAATAAATGGTTATTTCTTATTTATGATATGCTTCTTAGTATGAATGAAATGTAGATATACGGTAAAGCTATTAGGTAGATGAGATTTTTTGTAACTAATTTAATAGTTAAGTACACTTAGTGTACAAGTCATGACATGAATATCGGGTCCAAAGTATACGCTAGGTACCCGAAATCTGGGTCGTGACAAAAAACTTCTTAGGGGCCAACAGAATTTTTATTTGTCATGCAACTTGTTAATAATGTGACAAAGACCGGGATGAAGAGACCACACAAATACCAACTTGATCCAAAACTTTTGCGGCCCCCGAGAATTTTTTAATGATAAATCACCACGGCTTCCTATGGTGTAGTTAGATTTGGATTTTCTTCATTTTTATGATATGATGTAGGACGTGGCAAAGATATATTGTTGGTATAGTTGGATTAAAAGCAGGATAAATAGAAGATAGAAATAGTCTGTCAAATTCAGGTCCAACTCTACCTAAGACATGACTAAATTAGGCTTAGGTGTGTTAGGTTTGTAGAAATTTAATCTACATGAGGAGAACTTATTTTTATAAACCGCAAATCATCGATAACTTTTTATCTACAATAGCACATGATAATTTTTCATACATGGGTAGGGGTGTACATCAAGTTGAATTGAGTCGAGCGGCCAGCTCAACTTGGCTCGGCCACTAGTTGACCTCAACTTGAACTTAGCTTGGCTCGGTCCTTGAGCCTGACTGGCCAACTCGGCTTGGTTCGGTCAGTAGCTTGGGCCAGTTCGAGCCATTCAAGCCAAGATCGAGTTGAGTTCCCCATTGCAGCATTTTCACAAATACCTGGACTGCACCTTCAAAATCTCAATGTATTTGAGACAGCAGCAATGGTTTTATAGGTATTTTATCAAGCACCTTCTAAGCAATATAAAAATCAAGAAAAAAAGGGTGTTGGTTTCATATATATACCTTCCTTACTACTAGCCACACTTCTTTGAGTCATTTCATCAAACACTTGGTGAGGAACATCAATATCAAAGTAACCAAGTCACCGAACTAGTTCAATCCAAGTTCGATTCGAGCTGGGTTCAATTCGATTCGAGTCAAGCAGGGGCTAGCTCGAACTCATTTTTAAGCTCAAAAAATCAGCTCAACTTGGCTCGAACTCAGCTTCAAACTGAGTCGAATCAAGCTTTTTTTAGTCGAGCGAGTTAACCGAGCTAGCTCAATTCATGTACACCTTTATACACGGGTAATTACTATGAAATCTAATGTAATTTAGGCATGTGTGAGATTACACTTAACTTACACGTAATAATTCAAAATGCACGTATAAAAATCTATTTCCTGAATTCAATTGGTAGTAAAATCTCACGTGACGCATGGATAGATCAAATGAATTATACAAAATAAAATTTGAGATCTGGATCACCAGATCCACCGTTTATTAGGCCCACAACATCTCCAATTTAACAATCCATCACTTAATCAAGTAATTTGACTACCTGGTTATAGAAGAAACCATTAAGATTCCTCTAAACCATACTAGGAACCTTAGGAGTCATTAATGATCGGTTGAGAATGCATCCAACCGTTAGATTGACGAAAATCAATAACATAACTCAAAATTCACTGAGTGTGCCCACCTAAGATGTAGATATGTCTCATTCCCTATTCTAGTAGATGAAGCTAATGGCTGGTGTATGGATTGTACCGTGCATTGGTATGGACCCCACCTTAAGTTCTTAACGTGTGCTAGCTGTGAACTGAACTGAGAGACGGGTCAACCTGGCGTTGACTCGATGAGTTACGTAAAGTACTCTCCTTCCTTTGCATTTTTCCCGCTCGAAGCGAGTTTGAACGGATGGAGTCCGTTTCTTTCGACTGTGGCCCACCATCATGATGGGCCTGGATGATCTGAACAGTCCATCGTGTTCAGGCGTGGCCTCCCACCTAAACCCTCTTGATTGAACACATTAAAACTCACGTGCAGGCGCTCGATCATGGGTGAAACCAAGGTGCGTGCGGCTGTTTTTCTGGAAACAGAAAATTCCGTTTCACCTTGTTGAGTTGGCAATCCAGGAGAGCGTTCTTCATGCCATCTCAACCGTCCATGGGAGGAGAATCTCTGCCGTCCAAAATCACTTCACGTGGATTTGGGTTCCTATCATAACAGAATGAATAGCGGCCATTTTCTGCTTTGCTAGCTGTACTTGTAATTTGCTGTAAGACAAGAAATCTGAGCCGTTTGATTTCTTCCGACACATCAGAGTGTCAAATAAGAATCAAGAGGAGCGTTGAATTACTATAAATGTAGTTTCAGTAAAAAAAAATACCCGCTAGACGCGATTGCAGCCATTACCTAATGAAGTGGATGAGCGAGTCAGGTTCCGCATGCTAGTTCTCCGACCCGACACCGAGTCCTTGCAAAACAAGAAGCTTTGGGCATGAATAGACTATAAATAGTCTTATTTCATAAGGGCTAGACCTTTCGAAACCCTAAGATCCAAGAGAAGAAAAGAGAGAGAGAGTGAGAGTTGTGTTGCACCGTCTCGATCAGAGCGAGTCGTGTGTCTAAGTCAGACCGAGTCAATCGCTTCTGAGCTGTATCCCATCTATGTGGATGTTCTAAGAAAGATAAGGAAGAAGCAAAGAAGGAATGAGTAGTGAAGGCCGGGTGGGGGCTACTCTCTGAGTTCGACTACCGAGTCACACGTTACAGCTTCTGAAGCTTGACTCGCTGTTGAGTCAGATGAGTTTTGATTCTGGTTGAGTTCAGACCTAGTAGAAATCTAAAGACTGAGAGGGTGAGAAATCAATAGTAGGTAGATGAGAGTCTGGTTGCTATTTATCTCGGTCAGCTGCAGCGCCAACCAAGCTGACTCGGTTGTTCTCCACTGAGTTCTTGGTTGAAGCCAGTCTCAACTTGGACCTCTTTAGTTTAGCAACTCAAGTGTTGCAGATCCTCCCAGTTGCACCATTAGGTTGCTATTTTCAGCTCACCTTTCGATCTCAGTTTGAAACTAAGTCAGTTCAAGTTATACCACACTACTGGGTCTACTCATCTCAGGCTACTGAGTTCGTTTGGGACTCCATATATGGTTATGGTTAGTCTGCTAAGTTCTCTTTCAACCAATTTGTGTGTTTCTTCAGCAAAACTCCCAGAAAATTTGGTACGGAGCTATGTTTATACAGTCATTTAACCCTACTGTATTATTGAGTAACTGAGTTGTGGACTCAGTGAATCGTGCTTAAACCAGATTTGGAATATCTAATCTGATTTAGGTTTGTCTTGGATCAGCAGGAATTGGGACATTTATTCAAGGGTCGTGATTTCATTAGGTTTGAGAGGAACATCGTATTGCCAAATAGAATTAAAGATCGAGTTGAGTCTTCAACTAGGTCAGGAGAACTCAATAGTTTTGCTTTTTAAATCTAGCCATTCGGATATTCATTAACTCACTTGAATTCCCATTTGTGTGTATGGAATTTGGAATTTACAACTACCTTTTGAGAACCTTTTCTTTTGAGTTAGTTTGAGTTGAGTCGAGCTATTGTAGGTGAGTCCATCCCTAATGTTGCTATTAGAAGTGGGATTAGGAAAATTACATACTTGTAATTAAAACAAATGTCATTTGAATATAAGGACCTCGAGTTCTTCCTAAAATTTTTATATTGGGTGTGCATTCAAAACAAAGACCTGAACTTGAAGGTGTGGAATACTCTTCAAGCTTCCATTGTTATAATAGTTTAGTTTAATTCCCTTAAATTTGTTATTTGCCTTTTTACTAATCATGACTAACTTACTTATGTGATGAAACATACATGTTAGCTTCTCTTTTAGTAAGTCTTTATATATGTTGGATGTTTATATTTCAAAATATAATATTCTTACATACTATATACCCTAACATACTTTAAGTTGATCAATTGTGAAATTTACTTTTTCTATTCTAGTTGTAATGAGTATTGATGATATATGTGAATGAAAATAATGAGTTTATGTATATTACAGGTTGGACTTGATATGTGGTTTGGTTTGCCACTTAAAGATTTGGAATTGATGTTATGGATTTGCAACTTTATTTTTGGGTTGACTCCTTTTTTCTTGGTTTGTCATTGAATAGACTTTTTACCCATATGACTTTTAGGAGGAACTCTTTGTTAGTGTATTTATTTAAGCACCTTGTTTGTCAATCACATGAGTTCTTATGTCAGAGAGTTGGTTGAACCCTTTGAAACTAATGACTGAAAATACAAGAGGACATAAAGCATCAAGAAATGAAAAATATGTAAATGAAGTACCTTAATCACCCTAACCTTAGACCCAAAATAACCTAACATTTAAATGATCCTAACATTCATAAGTAAATCTTCATTTGATCATCCTATAAGCTTAGAAGCTTATTTAGAACATGCTTAGATAGGATTTAGAGCTTCCGAGTTGCACGAAGACAATAACCAAAACTAACAAACTACACAAACCAAATAACTTAGGGTGACGTCGATCGATCAATTGATCGAACACATCCTCAATCGATCTGGAGCAATAGGGCTCTATCGATCAAACATGGCCAAAAAATCCAATGAATTCATTAGACTATTTCGGCATAACTCGATCAATTGATGGGGTCACTTGTTAATCAGCCTTCTACTCTATCTCTTTTAATTATTAACGTTAGGGATGCTCAAAGCTTTTGAATGGATGGTTCACTCATGTAGTAAGTCATGGTCCAGAAATCATGAATGTGATTAATTTTTTATAATGGTCTTTTTTTAATGAGCCGTAGATCACATGGTTAGAAGTATATATCACACCAAAATATCATTTCTCATCGGTTACTATCAACAATCATGAGTTACTTTCTCATTTGGGTGTTTGAACAACGGTCTCAATTGATCGAGACTAGCCATTAAAAATCTATTGGAGTTTTTTCTCTATATTTCTTACAATCGAATCTTTGTGATATAAATGA
Organism: Magnolia kwangsiensis; assembly: GCA_037074715.1. Classification (NCBI taxonomy): domain Eukaryota; kingdom Viridiplantae; phylum Streptophyta; class Magnoliopsida; order Magnoliales; family Magnoliaceae; genus Magnolia; species Magnolia kwangsiensis. The sequence continues at coordinate 110,231,758 of CM073581.1, forward strand.
GTTTTGGTATTTTAGAGACCTTAATATATCCACTACAAGAAAAACGGGCAAAGGCTACGGCCAAAAACCGTAGCAAAAGAGCTTTTTATCCGTAACATGTCCGTCGCTATTGGTGGTGTAGCTAAAGCTATAGCTACGGACTATATCTGTAGTAATAGATACCAATAGCTATGGATTATATCCATAGCAATAGATACCATAGCTACGGATTATATCCGTAGCAATAGATACCAATAGCTACGGATTATATCCGTAGCAATGTCTTTAGCTACTCCACCAATAGCTACGGATGTGCTACGGCTTATATCCGTAGCAAAAGCTATTTATCCGTAGCAATAAACACCAATAGCACCAATAATATCCGTAGCAATAGATACCAATAGCTACGAACAAAAGCCGTAGCTATAGCTACAATTATATTCATAGCTATTTTTTTAAAAAAAAAACTGTAATAATACGACCTATTTTCATTGCAAGAACCTGTTGTGATGATAACTCACCTAAGCTTAATGCTGATAGAAATAATACATAAAATGCAATCAGAAAAAAATAGATGCATTTATTATAAATGCCAATCAAATCATACAATCCATCCTACATTTACATTTCTAAATAAATGTTGAGGGTCAAATATTACATATTAGACCCCATTTATTTCCTAGATTTATGAATAAGATACTGTTTAATGACCCGTTTTAACCGTGTTTGTGCTGCAAAGTGTAATTACGAGCTTGGACTGAAATAAGGTGCTAAAAGCATGGATTTAATGCTCAGAATTCACAAAGGTAAGGGACGAACTCCACGAAACCAAGATCGACGAATTTACATGGCAGAGATCCGAGAAAATCAGGAAACTGAAGTTCAAGTGGCCCGAAAGTCAGCCAGAATGCAAGATCACAGGGTTCCCACCATCCATTCGGTTTGAAACTTCATATAGGGTCAAGGGACCATAAATTAACCGTACACGTCAAATTTCAGTCGTTCGATCCCTGTGGAAGTGTCTCAATGGCAAGATCAGCCCACAAATCGTCCATCTGGAGCCCACCTGATATCTGGATATGCTTAAAAATTGGTATCAACGCGTTAAATGAGAAGACAATACAGATGAACGGAGCAGATTTCTCATGAATATCTTCAAAGGACCTCATTTACATCACGTGTGCACGGTAGACAAGTGCACCAGCCGTGCACTAAAATTCTCAAAGTCGGTCAGCACATGCTGACCGACTCCATCTTCTTCAATTCAAAAAATAAATAAAATAAAATAAAGCACCAGCGGACGCACCAGCGTCCGCCAGTTTCTCACTGTGGGCCCCACCCATCGCCCAAATGCATGATCTAACCCATTCATTGTGTCTAGGGGGTGGCCATGCCCCTATCCATGTTGACCTTCTGACCCCATGCATGCTATCATGCAATTGCCACCGTCAAACGTAGGATAGACGGCGGAAGCAAAACATCAGTGGGCCAAACAGAATCTAATAAAAAATAGTCATTTCTTACTATTTTTTTAGAAAGGATCACAATGAACGGAGTGGATTTCTCCATATAATCTGATAAAGGGGCCCACCGATCATCACAGTCACGTACGTAAGCTCTGTTTCGCAACAGAGCTTGCGTAAAAATGTTGTGGGCCACCATTAGGGTCCATCTGTCTAATCTAGACCGTCCATAAGAGTCCCTTGGTCCCTCTCATCCACGCTTAGATGACGGAATTGAAGAAGACAAAGGATATCGATTTTCTGCCGTTCAAAAGTACGACGGACGGCGACAGGATCTGGTAAAACAAACCCACCTTTCCTAACCTGTTTTTCATCCTGAAATTAAAGGACGACGTGGATTTCTCGTTAAAACCTGTTCATGGACCCTACCAAGAATCAGCGTAAGTGAGTTACGCAGGCCATGCGTTTCTTACTACGGGAAACAGGATCGGCTCTTACGCACCGCCTCACGTAGGCTATAAAAGAGAAGGAGAAACAGAGGGGAGGAAATTTCACGGCTGGAGATTGGAGACGTGAAGCAAATTCACGGCTGAGGCATCTTGGACGTGAAGCTAGGAACAGTGGAGAGAGAAATAGGGACGTTTTTAATTTATTTATTTTTATTAAATTAGTGAGATCTAGGCCCATCATGGTGGGCTGAACCTCTTAGCTAGGGCTAAGAGGTGAAGCTTGTAGCGTGATGGGAGAGAATTTGCTTGTTCCTTTTATTTAAGATTGAACTGATGATTGATTTTGGTTTTATTAATGAAATATTTTTAGTCTTTAATGGTCTGTTGTGACTGAAATTACAATGGGTCTGCAATGGCTTTGAATATTTCCTTCCCTTCTATGTTTATAACGTCAGGACGTCCCGTTGTTCACCATATTCTCCTAGGCATGGTCGGATGACGGTACCCTTCCTAACCTTCATACGTGTGATTGGTTGGTAATTATTTTAATTCTGTTATTTTCCATAGTCTCTTAGGCATGGTTTGGTGATGGAATCCATTCTAATTCATATACCTTCCATCTTTTGAAAACTAGATCAATGACAGTTCAATTAATTTTCATGATTTTTAAAGCAAGCATAAGAATTCCCTGATCTCTACAAGTGGATCCTCTGAATCCCTAGTTCCCTTCTCCTGATTTCTCTCAAGTTTAGATAATTATTTCACCAGTATTCCTTCAAATTCAATCAGATTAGATTTCATCTTAGCCTAGTTCTAGTTCTAGATAGTTTTAGAATACGTACAGGTTTCAGTCCCTTGGGATTCGACCTCGGTCTTACCGAGTTATTACTACATCACAACCCTGCACTTGGGGAGTGAACAATAAACAGTACTTCACTTTGCTCAACCTATCATAAGAATTATAACTAAGGCGTGTCCTAATGTATAATAAATAAATACACTCCAACACAGTAAACACCCTCCATATGCATTCAATAATGCTCACTTTTTTACAGAATTTTCTTCCTTCAAACGGTCAATTTTAACAAATGCAGAAGATAGAGTTTTTTCTTTCCTTGAAACTGCAGATGTAATTTTGTGTCGAAAGTTCTGAAACCCTTCCCTTAAAAAAATGAATTTCATCCTCCACTGACTTCTTTAGCTTGTCAGCCTGTATAAAACAGCATTTATAAACATAATTGTAAGACCCGTATCTTAATCCGTACCGTTCCGTAAACTTTCACGGTCTTACCGATCGAATTTCGGCAACCTTCGACCCTTAACCGATACCGACGCGCGACCCTGATTCTTATGCCGACAACCTGAGTCGACTCAACCCAAGACCAATACCATAGCGACCGCGCCGTCGTTGCGGTTCCGATGCCGCGACTCGCGCGCCAAGGCGATACCCTAGTCAAGAGTTGTAGACCGACGTTCGGTGCGAGGAAACGCCGCGCGTTGCGAAACTCAAGGAAATCTCTACGATGTGTCACATCAATCACATCAATCCCATCAATCAATCACTCATCAATCCATCACATGTCAAGTACACATCACTCTCACCCCTTTTCTCAAGCATGTCACAAAAGTCTTCCATGCCCATACCTTTCTTACACAAAGACCACAAAAGTCTTCCAAACCCATACCTCTCTTACACAAAAGGCCACAAAAGTCAAGGATTTCTTACACCCCATCTCTCTCCCATCCATCACTCCATCACCCATCACACTCTCTCTCTCCCTTTACAACTCTCTCTCTTTCTCTCTTTCTCATTTCAAATCTCAAGCAAAAAAAAAAAAAAATACTCCTCCATACATATGGAATTCTCCAAGCATTCCTAAGCTTCAAGTGGCCCACTTTCCTACCCCACCATCTCCCATCTCAACCCTTCATTCCTCATCTCATCCATTGAAGTTGAAGCTAAGGTGCCAAGAAACCCCTAAGAGCAAGAAGATCGGACGGTGGGTGCTTCTATAGGGTAGTTTTTCTTATTTTTATGATGGGCCAAGTGAGGCCCACCGATCCATGCTGTGGATCTCACTTGGGACCCTAAGGTGTGGCCGATGGCCCACTAGGATCATCATGATCATCCCATGATGGGGCCATTCTCCATGGATCCCATCATGATGTTTATTTCTTAGAAAGGTCATCTAGACCGTCCATTTTGGTAGAGAAAGGATCTCCACCGTTGATTGTAGATTTTGGTGGTCCCACATGCTTTAGGGCCTACTTGATGTATGATTCATTGCAAGGGAGGGCCCATAATGTCGGGATCCCTCCATCACAAGTGGGTCCCACTCTCTATCTCTCTCTCTCTCTCTTTCATGTTCCTTTTCTTTTCTTTATATGGTTGTGTGGCCCACTTGAATGGACCCCACCATGAGGCATATACCCTAATCAAATTATCTATAAGTGGGGCCCATGTTATTGTGTTGTATCCACACCATATTCCATGAGGTGTCCCACCTAAGCGGGGCCCACCTCTAATGAACTTGTTTCATGCACGTCCAGCGTACGCTGGACGTGGGTTGGGAAAACACAATACAAGCTTGTTTTTCAAAGCTTTTTGGGGTGGGCCATTGGTGTAGGCCCCACCTTGATGTTAGTATTCAATCCATGCCGTCCACCTCATCCCCTGGAGCATTTGAACCGTTGAGCCGAAAAATGAGGTTGACTTGATCATCTGGTGGGCCATAGTATAGGAACCTGCGGTGGTTATCATTGAAAGGTCATTTGATGTCTTCTATCCACCCAAAAATCACAAACTCTGGACTCATTGGGCTTGTTTCGAGCCAAGGAAGCCAATGGTCGGGGTGGATTTACTTAATGTGGGCCCCAGACGTGAAAAACCTCAAAAAAATGGGTTTTTTCATTTTTTTAAAAACCAACCCAAGAGGCTCTGCCTCTCTCTGACGTTGCAGCGGGCGCTGCACGTCCTCTGGCGGGCGGGCGAGCGAGCAGCCACCCACAGCTGCTGCCGTGGGCCCCACCATGATGTATGTAAAGATCCACGCCGTTCATGAGGTGGGTCCCCTCCTCAGGTGGGCCCCCTCCAAATTTTAACTCGATCTAGAACTCAGGTGGCCCACACCACATGAAACAGTGTGAACTAAACTCTATCATTGGAATCCTTTTGGGGCCCACAGAAGTTTCAGATCAATCTAAAATTTGTGTCTTCACTCCATCCAGGTCTAAGTGACCTTATGAATGGGTTGGATGGCATCCTAACATTACAGTGGGCCCCACATGGACCCACAATGATGTATGTATTCTAAGTCCACCGTCCAGGCGGACGGTGGCACCCATCTTAATGTATTTGTACTTCTACCGTCCAGCGGACGGTGGGGCCCTTGGTGAGATATGTGTTCGATCCTCACTGTCCAGCGACAGTGGGACCCGCCATGATGCATGTGATACATCCAGACCGTCCATCCACTTGGTGGAATCATTTTAAGGCATGAGTTGCTGATTGGGTGGGCCACTCATGTATGAGTTAGGCCCATTTGATTTATAACAGGCCTATGGGCTAGGGCCGTTTGATTTATGAAAGGCCTATGGGTTGGGCCCATTTGATTCATATAAGGCCTATGGACTTGGGCCCACTTGATATGTAAAGCCTATGGGCTTAGGCCCACTTGATACTTAAGGCCTATGGGTTTAGGCCCACTTGATATGTTCCAAGTCCATGGGACTAGGCCCATTTGATATATCCCAAGGCCCATGGGATTAGGCCTATTTGATGTAATTTAAAGCCCATGGGATTAGCCCTATTTGATGTAATTTAAAGTCCATGGGACTAGGCCCATTTGATATATCCTAAGGCCCATGGGATTAGGCCTATTTGATGTAATTTAAAGCCCATGGGATTAGGCCTATTTGATGTAATTTAAAGCCCATGGGATCAGGCCCATTTGATGTATTTTAAGGCCTATGGGGTTTAGGCCCATCTAACTTAAATAAGGCCTATGAGTTTAGGTCCATCTGATATGCATCGGGCCCATGTGATTAGGCCCATATTGATATACTCTGAGGTCCCCTAGATTGTGATCCATTGCAATGTACTTACGGCCCATTGGTGAAGCTCAGTAATGCGGCCCATTTGATAAACATAAGGCCCACTTGATGCATATAAGGCCCATTGAATGTGACCCATGTGATATATTTAAGGCCCAATGGGATGTACCTAAGGTCTATTGAAATGCGTGACCCCAACATAGAGTATGTAACGATGTTCACGACGATCGTGCCTTGGGAGCAATGTTGGTTTGACGTCCACATTGCGAGTGTAATGCTGGTTGGATGTCCACATTACGACTCTCCTTAGGGCCCATTGTTAGGCCTGTACTTATTGTGTATAGGCCGTCCAGGTCCATCTGCAGTGTAAAATAGTTCATTTCATTATAACATGTTTAGTACAGTTCCATGACTCATGATCATACGCATCATATGTATGCTTGACGTGAGGATTGTCTGATCATAGCATATGCCTTCAGGCAGGTTGTTTATGGGCTCCCGATTAGGTGGTGTTGTCCTGCATGAGCGCACGATACGCGCAGGATTTGCTGCATGATTGGGTAGTGTGACTCATGCATTTCGCATTGTATGACATGGTTGTTGTACGCCCTAGCTACATCGGGGTCGTAGCCTCCACATGCAGATCGTGGTTGGCAGGATTGGATACTGAAAATCTCATTCTACATGGGGTGTTATAGATATCCCTAGATAAAAGTTCTTAAACCCTTATGTTACCAAGAGGTTGCTCCAACGCCTACACCGAGTGGGTAGATGAGCGTTGAGTGCCGATTACCAAACAGTTGCGCTCTCCACTATGTCATGATCGGTTGAAAGGGGGTGCGGCCTTACCCGCCCGAGTGTAGTAGGCAATGCTAGGCTGAGTCTGACCAGCTCCAGGAATGGGTCCGCTATCGACGAGTCGCGCCCAATATTAGCAGACGGATAGTGAGGTCTCTTCCACTTACTTTATTGTCCGCGATGTGGCAGCAATCTGGTTTAGAGTGTACTAGACCCTGGTGATATCTCATATTTAAGCTGTATTGATGTGTGGACATAGATGAGGATCTGTATGCTTGAGTTGCATTGCACATCGCATGGCCTTGGGATAGCCGATACCATTCATGTCTTGCATCACATAGCCTTGGTACGGCTCATGATATTATGGATCCATCTGCATATTCCGCATTATTCTGATATTGCATGTTCATATTACTACCTTGCGCACACACTTTCACCACCCTCTAAGCTTTCTATAAGCTTATGCACGACTGTTGCGTGCAGGTGACGTTGGTTCGCAGCAGCGCTGAGGCAGGAGCACGTTGCAGATCGTTTTGGAGTTTTTGTTCTTTACCATTGTATTTTCCTTTATGCTCATTGTACTTGTAAAGTTTTTGATCATAATGAAAATATAATGGAGTTCTTGGTTGTTGTTTGTGGGTTATGTCATTGGTTATGCTTATTACGAATCAAACTGACGTTGAAAATCCTCCTCGTAGCATCCCAGGATCGGAACCTGGCGAATGGGAGCTAGGAGCCGAGAATGGGGTTCTACGGAGGCTTTCGGCGCCGGATTCGACAATCGAAAATTTTGTAAGCCCGGTTTCTGAGTTTGGGGCGTGACAATAATCAAACAAGCATGCCTTTGTACACATCTCAAAAGGAAGAAAGACAAAAAAAAATACTTATGAAGAAAAAAAAATGTACCTACAAATCTTCTAAACAATGGCAAAATCCAACATGAGTAATGTGTTCAAACCTAGGATGAACTTTTAAACTCAAAACCTAGGTTTAGGTTTAGGGATAGGTTGTAGGTTTTGGAATTTGAGAATGGGTTCGGGTTTAGGTCATAGGTTTTGGTATTGGTTTAGGTTATAGATTTTGGGATTTGAGAATGGGTTCGGGTTTAGGTTATAGGTTTTGGTATTGGTTTAGGTTATAGGTTTTGGGATTTGGAAATAGTTTTAGGTTATAAGTATAGGATTAGGTTAAGTTATAGGTTTTGAAATTTGGGAATAGTTTTAGGTTATAAGTATAGGATTAGGTTAGGTTATAGGTTTTGGGATTTGATAATGGGTTCGGGTTTAGGTTATAGGTTTTGGTTTATAGGTTTAGGTTTAGGTTATAGGTTTTGGGATTTGAGAATGGGTTCGGGTTTATGTTATAGGTTTTGGTTTTGGTTTAGGTTATAGGTTTTGGAATTTGAGAATGGGTTGGAGTTTAGGTTATAGGTTTTGGTTTTGGTTTAGGTTATAGGTTTTGGTTAAGGTTATAGGTTATAGGTTATAGGTTTAGGTTTAGGTTTAGGTTAAGGTTAGGTTTAAGTTATAGGTTTTGGGATTTGGGAATAGTTTTAGGTTATAGGTATAGGTTTAGGTTAGGTTATAGGTTAAGGTTGAGGGATAGGTTATAGGTTTTAGGATTTGAGAATGGGATCGGGTTTAGGTCATAGGTTTTGTTATTGGTTTAGGTTATAGGTTTTGGAATTTGAGAATGGGTTCGGGTTTAGGTTATAGGTTTTAGTTTTGATTTAGGTTATAGGTTTTGGGATTTGGGAATAGTTTTAGGTTATACGTATAGGTTTTGGTTAGGTTATAGGTTTTAGGATTTGATAATGGGTTTGGGTTTAGGTTATAGGTTTGGGTTTTGGTTTAGGTTATAGGTTTTGGGATTTAAGAATGGGTTCGGGTTTAGGTTATAGGTTTTGGTTTTGGTTAAGGTTATAGGTTTTGGTTAAGGTTATAAGTTATAGGTTTATGTTTAGCTTAAGGTTAGGTTTATGTTATAGGTTTTGGGATTTGGGAATAGTTTTAGGTTATAAGTATAGGTTTAGGTTAGGTTATAGGTTTTGGAATTTGAGAATGGTTCGGGTTTAGGTTATAAGTTTTGGTTTTGGTTTAGGTTATAGGTTTTTGGTTAAGGTTATAAGTTATAGGTTTATGTTTAGGTTAAGGTTAGGTTTAGGTTATAGGTTTTGGGATTTGGAAATAGTTTTAGGTTATAAGTATAAGTTTAGGTTAGGTTATAGGTTTCGAGATTTGATAGTGGGTTCGGGTTTAGGTTTTAGTTTAGGATATAGGTTTTGGTTAAGGTTATAGGTTATAGGTTTTAGTTTAGGTTAAGGTTAGGTTTAGGTTATAGGTTTTGGGATTTGGGAATAGTTTTAGGTTATAAGTATAGGTTTAGGTTAGGTTATAGGTTTTGGAATTTGAGAATGGTTCGGGTTTACGTTATAAGTTTTGGTTTTGGTTTAGGTTATAGGTTTTTGGTTAAGGTTATAAGTTATAGGTTTATGTTTAGGTTTAGGTTATAGGTTTTGGGATTTGAAAATAGTTTTAGGTTATAAGTATAGGTTTAGTTTAGGTTAGGTTATAGGTTAAGGTTTAGGGATAGGTTATAGGTTTTGGGATTTGAGAATGGGTTGGTATTAGTTTAGGTTACAGGTTTTGGGATTTGAGAATGGGATCGGGTTTAGGTTATAGGTTTTGGGATTTGGGAATAGTTTTAAGTTATAAGTATAGAATTAGGTTAGGTTATGGGTTTTAGGATTTGATAATGGGATCGGGTTTAGGTTATAGGTTTTGATTTTGGTTTAGGTTATAGGTTATAGGTTTAAGATAAGGTTTAGGTTTAGGTTTAGGTTATAGGTTTTGGGATTTGGTAATGGGATCGGGTTTAGGTTATAGGTTTTAGTTTAGGTTATAGGTTATAGGTTTAGGATAAGGTATATGTTTAGGTTTAGGTTATAGGTTTTTGGATTTGAAAATGGGTTCAGGTTTAGGTTATAAGTTTTGGTTTTGGTTTAGATTATAGGTTTTGGTTAAGGTTATAGGTTATAGGTTTTGGGATTTGAGAATGGGTTCGGGTTTAGGTTATAGGTTTTGGTTTTGGTTTAGGTTATAGGTTTTGGTTAAGGTTATAAGTTATAGGTTTATGTTTAGGTTAAGGTTAGGTTTAGGCTTTAGGTTTTGGTTTTGGTTTAGGTAATAGGTTTTGGTTAAGGTTAATAAGTTATAGGTTTATGTTTAGGTTAAGGTTAGGTTTAGGTTATAGGTTTTGAGATTTGGGAATAGTTTTAGGATATAAGTATAGGTTTAGGTTAGGTTATAGGTTTTAAAATTTAATAATGGGTTCGGGTTTAGGTTATAGGTTTTGGTTTTGGTTATAGGTTTTGGTTAAGGTTATAGGTTATAGGTTTTGTTTTAGGTTAAGGTTAGGTTTAGGTTATAGGTTTTGGGATTTGGGAATAATTTTAGGTTATAAGTATAGGTTTAGGTTAGGTTATAGGTTAAGGTTTAGGATAGGTTATAGGTTTTGGGATTTGAGAATGAGTTCAGATTTAGGTCATAGGTTTTGGTTTTGGTTTAGGTTATAGTTATAGGTTTTTGGATTTGAGAATTGGTTCGGGTTTAGGTTAAGGGTGTGGTCCCTGTAAATGCAAATATAAATATGGCCTGTCCAAATGGCCAGGCCCTTCCAATGCCGTCCATAGGAAATGGACAGCTTCATCATGGTCATAACAGCGGTTCCCACCTTCCAGGGACCCCCGCTCGCTCCGACGCACATCCGGGTCTGCTCCATTAATTTCCAGCAAATACATAAACATGGCCTGTCCAAATGGTCAGGCCCTTCCAATACCGTCCATAGGAAATGGACAGCTTCATCATGGTCATAACAATAGTTCCCACCTTCCAAGGACCCCCGCTCTTCCGGATAGCTCCGACGCACATCCGGGTCTGCTCCATTAATTTCGAGCAAGTACGTAAACACGGCCTATCCAAATGGCCAGGCCCCTCCAATCATGTGCATTATTGAGTCAAGAGACTTACCAGATGCTTGAATCTGAAATATGCATTTACTGTCCATGACCATACTGTTAAGATCAATTCTCTTATTTGCGCTCCCCTAGGTGTGGATTTTGATAAGGATTGCGTTCATATGCTACTTCATAGATCATATTCCTAGATAAAAGGTGTCAATTATATAAAAAATTATAATTCAAAAACTAACAATAAAGAGCACAAATTCTTATTATAAAGGTGATATTTAGAGTTAAGCTTACCGTCATTGTCATGTTGAAACCGTTCCTTGAATACGGGAACGTCTCTTATTGATCTAAAATAGTTAAAAAGAATTACAATTAAAAGAAAGAAAGAAAGAAAGAAGAAAAGAAAAGAATCTGGCATCAACTGAGAAAACCCATTCATTAACCACTGCCAACAACATAACTTCTTAACTTGGGAAAGAAGACATCTCAAAAGTGCATGGTCTCATGATTAGGAACTAACTACTTACCAAAGATTCAAACCTGATGATTCTCCTGACTTATCCTCGATGTAATAAGCTACAGGTTTACAAACTCCAAGAAAAGCAACATGAAGCTAACTAGCATTACAAGGTAAACTTTTAGCATGCTAAACAACTGAGATAGATTCCATTGGTTGTTTCTCTTTTCCTATGCAATAATTGAGTTCATATGATGGAATCTGGCATCACAAATGCAAATTCTTGGAATGCATTTCCTGGCTGCCATCTATCCATGAAACTATGAAGAAAAAATAATATAGAGAATACAGAAATTGCTTTTCTTCTGCCAAAAATAAATCCTCTATATGGTCTAAATTTAGGCTGAAGTGATGTAAATCCTGCACACAACAGAAATTACGACTTCTCAACATAAAAAAAATTGAATTTAGTGCTACATGGAAGGCAACGCATATTCAAGTCTATGAATTAAGCAACAAAATCAATAAACAAACAAGAAAAGGAACAAACATCATCAAACAGGAAGAGGATGGATTGAGATCAAACCTGGATGACAGAGAAAAGCCGAAAAGTGCGATTCTATGCAGCAAACAAAATGTGCCCCCCTTTACCATAAAACCTGGGAACAACATAATTTCCAAAAATTCACTAATTGCAAAAAATTAACTGAAGAAACTTTAAGGTGGGAGTGACCAACATGCAGTACGCGTTCTATGCATTAGGTCACTCCCAATAGATTTTATATTCACTGTATCTATCCACATGCGGGCCCCACGATTCTTGACTTTGCTACTTTTAAAAGGAAAAAAAATACATATACCATCACAATTCCCATGCACATGAAAAGAGTGCACAGCATAGTTCACAAACAACACAAAAGATGCTTTGAAGTAGTGAGAAATTTACCTGCTGGGACATAGCGCTTGCAAGAGAATACGATAGGGATGTTGGCGAATATGATGGTGAAGTTAGGCTGCAATAAAAGCAAATATAGAAGTTAAAGCACAGTTAAGGCACGCACCAACCATTGGACACAATGTTCTATGGATAATGTAGACTATAATTCTATTTCAAGCAAAAAGTTAGACATTCACTTTTGAGATGATATATGCTCTAATCAACTAGTCCAAGAATGACTCAACAACTTCATGGGGAGGAATGCATGATTGCCATATCCACTGGAAGCTGAGATATTGATAGAAGACATGATTCCCATATCCCAAGCAACGATGCTCTAAATAGATATGATGATAGTAGTGTAAACTGGATTATCCATCCAACTCACATGCACAAAATGTTGGACTCAGTGTTCTAAGGCAATGTAGACTATGATGAAATATCTCACTGCCAAATGATCAGTTGGAAGTAATTCACTAGGTGTATAATGACTAATAGTTCAACTGGTTGGACTAGAAACCTTGATCATACTCAATGAGAAAAAGTTCATTGATCATACAACCTAGATTCCCCAATCAAAGGCATTCCTGTTTAGTTGCCAATCAATTATGGATGATGAAGATAACCATACACATATGCCACATGTATAGTACAGAAAATAGGTGGATGATAACTCCAATGCACGTAGTGGCATAGGTCAAATACTCTAGTGTAGTATCAGTTTAATGTCTGATATGTAGGCCATCAGTCCACATTATATTAAATTGATTTCCTCCAAGGGAGGGCCTACCATAGTAGCTTGATAACGTGGCCCTTAAGTGGTGCCCCTGTGTTGCACTACTGCATGGGCTGGCCACACCCCTCCTTTTTAGTATCTAGTAAAAAAGAAAAGAATAGAAATTTTAAAAAAGAAAAGAAAAAAAGAAGGAAAAAAAAAAGAGAGAGAGAAGAAGAAGAAGAAGAAAAGAGCTTCATCTATGGATTCCGAGCCATGGAGATTCACATTCAATAATGAGTTTCGGATTTGGCATCAAAACTAAAGATTTTGTTTAATCATGCATTGCAAGAAGCCAATGACAAAGCAAAATCAGTCCCTTGGAAAAAGGGGTATTAAGGTTGTTTCTATGTATTGGCTAACAATTGCCCTTGCCATGATGTAACTAGAGTTGTCTTGGCCTGAGTTGGGGCGAGGGCTGAAATACTAGGCACAATGGCCAGACCTGACCTAAAATTTAAGCCTGTTTATTAATCAGGTCAGGCTTGGGCTGCATCTAATAGCAAGTCAGCCCCGCCCATTTAAGGTTTCAAGGGAATTTTTGTCAATATCATGCATGATTGGGCACATCAAATGACCAGCCTACATCTTGCACAAAAGAGGGTGGCAGGGCTCTAGCCCGGGACGGACTCAGACTCACACCATTTATAATCATCATGGGATAGGCTCAGACCTGTTTGTTTTGGCCCATCACTGACCCAGGTCTGGGTTTTACTTTGCAGGCCAGACTTGGACAGACCTCAACCCATCTTGTTGACAGCCCTAGATGTAACTCCATGAACCTATCTTTATTACTAAGACCTGAAGATTCAGATAGGAAACAAAAGATAACAACAGAAGTGATGTGGTTACACCATCGAACTGGACCAGTTCAAAAAATGCCCACACATATGGAGATTAGAATCACACCATTTCTCCAAGTAAGCAGGCACTTCATAACAAAGAAGAGGGGCATTACCACTTAGTCAGGGACACCATCAGAAACCCGCGAAACACAGTCTCCTCGAGCAGCGGAGCCAAGACACCAGTGATGGCCAACAGACAGGCAGTGCTGTGCAAACAATGTATATGAAAATACAATTAATCCCTTTTCCTTCATTCTTGATATTCTTAATATAGGCCAAGTGGGAAATATGACAAGAGTAAAAAAGGAACTAAAAATTTTAGATGCAGTACCTGATACTTGAAGATCCAATCAGCGGCAGCAAAAGAATTAGTGCATCCTTCTGAAAAAACCAACCAACTTAGGAAGCAATAACAATAGCAATCACTCATATATATTAATAAACAGGCCATCTTGATGGATCAGTGGGGCTAGAGAGAAGAAAAAATATTACAGTTTTATATATTTCAACAATTCTATGATTAAGAATCTATGTGGGGCTAAAACGTAGAAGTACTTGTAGTTCAAATACAGCAAGAATCTATGATTAAGAATCTATGTTTAGTTAAATAAACTCTGAACTAGTTCTGAAATTTGCTATAAACTAGTTGTGTAATCTGATAATAATCTAAGCTGTGATCTGAACTAAAGTCAACTACAAATTAAGGTTAAAACAGTGGAAGGTTTGAATACCTGATGTTTATATATTCTGGCTCTTGTGCAGCAGTGGCCTCTGTTCTTAATGGCCCACTGAGCTTATGAGATTATGAAGGGGATTAACATTCCCCAAATGAAGACCGTTGCACCTTGGGAGAGTTGATGATTGACTGTTGGGGTGGTGGATTGAAGTCTATAAAAGGGTATCAGGAACCCCATTACAAGGAATAACAGAAAATACAACAAAATCTCTCCAGATTTATTTTTGGGAACATGTACAAGGTCAGACCAACCTGATAGATGGATTGAATCTCGCACCTATGTGCAATGCCGACACATGTATGGAATGTACATGTGCTTTATTGTGCATACGTGTGCACTTAGAAAAGCTTGGTGCTTAGAACTTAAGGCATACTAGTAATTCAAATTAACTGACTATTGGATTGGTGGACAATTATCGGACAGTAAAAGATGAAAATATCTGATGGCTGTATTTCATCAAACAAGTGTCCACAGATCAGAGATTGGCATTGTTCAACCAATCTGATTTCATGACTTAGTTCCACAATTTAGTCATTTAATTTCAGTTAATGTATGCAACGTGTACAATTTCTAAGTGCCTGCATATCAAGCATTATATGCTGACAGTGTAACATAAACTCTTATATCTAAAGGCCCATTTGGATGGTGGCAGACAGCCATATGAACAAATAGGACAGAGCGTCTAATAACTCCCATGCCCATTCCATAGGAGATCCTAACTGCTGATTTGTCGGGCCTTACTGTTGATGGACCAAACCCAAACTGAAAATGCTTGAATGGTCCAGGTTTCTGGTTGGAGGAATTTCATCCATTGAATGTCAACTGTCGGCAATGCTTTTTTTTTCCTAGCCATCCACTTCGAATCATCCAATTGGCAGTTATGAACATCAACCAATGAGATTGTGGCATGTGGCCCACCCCACATGAGCAGTCTGGATTCATACACGTGCAAAACATGGACTGCAATAGAGTGCTCCAGAACTTGGATAAAACTATAAGAGATAGCATCGGATCTTCTTCCAGAAGCAAATACGCATAATAACAGAGATGAGATTTGAGAGGCTGGTACCTTTAGTTGCTGTATTTGGGATTTCAACTGGCTGCCTTCATTGCTCGTAACAGAACAAACGATCACAGGCGTTGTGACCCCACATGCCCGCCCGAGAGCTTGCTTTGAAGGAACAAAGACATATGGCACATTCTGCAAAAATTAAATACATCAGTTGTTTTGCTCTCATGAATCGTAGACAAAGACGACAAGAACAACGACAACAACAAAACAAAAGGAGAAGATAGTTCAAGGAGAAATCGCCTGGGTTGAGGGTGACTCATGGTATTGAACCAGATCGGATGCTACGAAGTCTTAAAACCACATTGAAAATGCTCAAAAATGAGAAATCACGCATAATATAGAGATTAAGCACTTGATAGAACAAAATGAGTAAAAAGTTTCCAAGGATAGCAGTGTTTTGAGTATTGTTATAGTATCAGCCGATATGGATGTATCGTACCCATATCAGCCTAGTACGATATGCAACACAAGTCTGTATCAGCTCCCATTTTCCACATTTTCACCTTTTTTCTTCTCCTTTTGAATTTCTACAAGTCAGGGATTGTTCAGGCTTAAAGACAAGCTTTTTTGCCTCAAATCAAAGGACCAAATGTTGGGTACTTGATTTGAGAAATTTTATGAAGGAAATTTTAAAACAAATAAATAAGTAGATAAATAAAGGATCGATACCAAGACCTCAACTCGCAGGCTAGGTACTTATAACAATAGGTACCAGGTCTTTGGTTAAGGGGTGATCCACAATAAAAGGTACCATTTACCATCAACTAAAACCATATATTATCCATACCTTAATTGGACTCACTATAAGGGTAATCTTTCAATGATGGCCCGCTTCTTCTGATAATCACTACAGGGGTAAGAAAATTACAAATAGTAAGACTCATGAGATGACATATGTACAAATAGTGAGAATACTAGCTGGTAATGACAGGAGGCTAAGACATCAAATTATTTATGAAGAACAGGAAAAAAATAAAGATAAAATAAATAGTTAAAAACTTTACCATTTCAATATTGAACCTTGTAGTGCAACATTGATCTGTGAGGCTAAAAATAAATCAGCCTGCATATAAAAAAATCTCAAGTTAATTGGGCCTTTGAGGTCTTCAAATGATAGTAGAAGAAGCTAGAAAACTATTGAAATTAACCATCAAGCATTTTAAAAATTCCTCTCAGAAAATGAAGGAAAAGTACACAACTCACCTTGATGCCCATTCTCCCTCCTCCTTTACCCGGGCTTGGGACAGGCAATGCAAGGAGTTGCATTGGCGGAGTTAAAAAGGGGCTTAGGCTCCATTTGGTTCATGACAACCAAATGGAGTCTAATATGTTTAAATATAGAGTATAAAATTCATTCAAAATTATAAAAACCAAACAACATATAGAGTAACCAAAAAAACAAGTGAAACATCAATATAAAGTATCTAAAAACCAAACCAAGTTCTGAGTTCATCAATATAAAGTAACTAATGTGCTAAATTAGTTAAAAATTAACCCCAAAAAAACAAGCAAAACATCATATAAAGTAACTAAAAAAAGCATCCACACCAAGTTCAATTATAGAGTACCAAATTTGTAAAAATTATAGAAATCTCAAAGATTCCTTCCCCCATTGCACAAGTGATCCCGGACCGGCCTCTCCAAGTGTAGATGCGAACCCATCTTCTTTCCACAAATGAGTGTCAGGATATATAATCTCAGTCAGGGTAATAACAAAAGCTCCCTCCTCCAATGGTCCGCAATGGACAACTGCATTTGGATTAACTTCGTGTACTTGACCACGAGCAACTACATCACGATTTCCCCAACCAAGCAAGTCGCATCTCTTACCGATATATATAACATCAGGCTACATGTACACATATAAATGGCATTAGTATTGTTATCTTTTATAAAATAATTGTAAGTTCAATACAATAGCAAATTTACACTTGCATACCGACGATGCCTGAGCAGATTTAGCAATTGTTGGTGATGAGAGGTTTTGAGTAGATTGTGCGTGTTGCTGCATCTCCATCCAGGCCTCCATCTTGGCCAATGATTTCTTTATATCAAATATCTCCTGCACTAGGCTATCTCTCTCTTTTGTCAAATTCTCTACCTTTGAACGGGCAGGGGCTGACATCTTCAGTCCTGTCTTGGTTATTGAGCAACCTAGACCCCGCATTCGCCCTCTAGTGTCAGAACCAACCAACTGTAAAACATTGCAAATCAAGTTATTAAAAAATTCATAATTACCATAAATCTCACTGTAATTGTTAAAATTTATTATTACCTGTGTAAGGGCATCGTCAACGCCGGTAATCTTAGAAGAAGGATTGCTAGAATAAAGCTCATCTAATTTTTCCTGCGACAAAATACAAATGAATGTAAATTAATTCAAAGTTATACATTGGCATCTCATAAAGGTATTGGTTAGTGGTAGAAGGGGATGTACTTACAACAAGGTCAGGATACTGGACAACTTTGTCCTTGCTTGTATGGGTTCTTAAGTAAACATTACATCTACCTATCTCGGCCTCAGAGGTAAGATTCCTCTCCTTCGCCTTTTGCACATTACATATTAATGGAGTTAGATGAGTGATAATTCAAAAGTAAATTCAATATTAAACTATAGTACCTGTATTATAAATAAATAATACATACCATCTGATGGCGAATAATAGCCATGCTGTTCCTCCCAAGACACGCAGGTCCTTTTACCTTGGACCGATTGACTTTATTCCTTTCGCTTGCTCTCTTGAATTCCTCAGTGCTATGTTGATTCACGAAAACTAACCAATCCTCCATAGGGATACCTGGGGGGCAGGACTATCTCTCACAACTGCAAGATCCTTGTCTTTAATATATTTTGCAGTCAACCTTTTCTTGTAATTCCGCCATGTTTCCTTGATGCGTTTTGTTACGTATGAAAGACTCGCATCCCAAGTTTGATTCTCAAACTCATAAGCCTGTGACAATGACTCTATGATCATTTGAATGTGTGCATGAGGAACCTGGCGAAAGTCCTGGTATATGATCGGGATATGAGTACGGGTGAGGATACTAATATGCGATGCAAATTGCTTTTGTTTAGGACAATCCTCATTTGGTTGCCCGAATTCATTCGTCTTTAGGACTTTTTTCCTATCAAGTTGCTCATGAGAAAAAGGACCCTTAGTAGGACCTCTCTTTCTAGATGAAGAAGAAGAAGCTGGCACAACAACATAAAAAGAATAACAATTATGTATACACAACATTGATTACTGTCAATATATAAGAAAACTGAAATTTGCATATCTAATTAAGGAGAACTATCATATTACCTTTGGTCTTGCTTGCATTTGTAGTGTCAGTCAAGTGCACACCCAATGCCTCTGGTTGTGAATCCATGTGCCTGTTTAAATTAAAATAAAATAAAAACACTAATGATTAATATAATTATTTGGATAACAGATAAAGTACAAGCAATTCACTAAATTATCCATACCTTGATTTGATTTCCTCCAATAAATATCATATTGTTACATGCTTAGAAAATATAAACAATTCAAGAGATTCTCCTTGGTCGCTTTCTTTTCTTTGTTTTCTCGACTACAACACTGATGTCTTCAGGTTCATTGAATACCAACTCATCAACAATTGCTAATGAGGTGAGATTAGGTCCTGCATCGGCATCAGTTACATCCTTAGATCGTTTCGATAGATGGCATGTTTCTTCATCGATAAAAATCTTTTTTAAAACCTCCAATACCACATGCCATTCAAGATTTTTTGGATCTCTGGAGTAAAAAACTTGCGTGGCATGCTCCGCAAGAATGAATGGCTCGTCACCCAATTTGTCTGAACTGTAAAGATTGAACAAATTTACTAATCTCAGATTCACTTCGACATCAAAAGAAACACCATGATGTGTCACCTTCACCCAATCACACTTAAATAAGACAGGCTTGTACCCTGTTCTGTACTCCAATTGGATAATTTTACGAAGGACTCCATAGTAAGGTTGATTTTCATCCACTGTATTCATATCCTTAACACTAGATCGAAAGGTGGTCATACCCTCTGTCATAACCCTGCTATTTTGGTTCATTTTATTCTCCTCATAGTCCTTAGTGACAAAGAGAAAACCATTAATACAATACTTATTGTATTGAGTACAAAAAGCTAGAGGTCCTCTCACTATATCTTTAAATTCTTTATTATCAGATTCGCTAAACTCTGGTTGCCTCTTCAACCAAGGTATGAATTGATCCTCGTTAGGTACCTTGTTGGTCCTCCTGTAACATCGTTGCAAGAAATCTTTGTTCTTCCTGTGCGTTATTTGATACCATTGTTATATTGAAATCGCATAAAGTAATGAAGATATATACAAATGAGCTAATTGTGCATACCCTTCCCATACATCATAGCTGGGATGACTCTTCAGTACCCATGTACGAGCTTGTTCGTATTCGATGCCCGTTAGAATAACACTTTGACTTGAACCTATTAGACCAACATCGTTATCATTGTTATTATCATCAACAACATCTTACAACTTTTGTAGTACTGAAATGACTCCATCAAACCGTTTTTTCAATTTTTTCAAGAGACTTGTTTTTTGTTTTCCTCTATATTGGTTGCAATATATAATTGTCTCCTCTTGGATATATTGTTCTGCAATGCAACCCTCGGGTCGCGTCTTATTACGGACATAGGCCTTGAATGTCTTCATGAACCTGACAAAGATAATGATACATTACAAATACATACAACTGTAGATGTTAAGCCGGATTATTCTTACTAAACTTATAGCATACCTTTCGAATGGATACATCCATCGATAGTATACGGGACCACATATGCGAGCCTCATAATCCAAATGGATCGACAGATGCATCATCACGACAAATATAGATGGAGGGCATATAATCTCAAGCTCACATAACGTCCTAGCCATACCCCTCTCAAGAGTGAGGAGCGTTTGAACGTCTACTGTTGTCGAGCACAACGCATTAAAAAAGGTGCAAAAGCTTGTAATTATAGGACGAATGACCTTCCTATCCTTGAATGCATGCTGGATGAGAACTGGGAGAAAATGTTGCATCAACACATGGTAAGAATGAGACTTCATTCCCTTTAAATCCACTCAATCTCCCTTTATGATGGTCTTTCAATTCGCACTAAAACCGATTGGAACACACAAGTCATGCAAAGTCTGGATGAAAAGCTTTTTCTCTTCTTTTCTTAAACAAAAAGGACCTTGTTTCTGAATCATCTTACCATTGCTCTTTTTTAACGATAGACGCTTCTTAATTCCCAACCATTTCAGGTCCTTATGTGCATTAGCATCATCCTTGGTCTTGCCAGGTGTGTTCAACAACAAGGCGATAAGGATTTCACATATATTTTTCTCGACATGCATAACATCAAGGTTGTGACGCACTGGAATATCTTTCCAATACTCCAAATCAAATAATATAGACCGTTTGAAGAACCACGGTGATTCAACATCACCCATTAGCTCTTGTCGGCCTCCATCAATACCCCTCATATTCCTCTTCTTAGTCTTCCCCCATTGCATATGCAAGTTCGCAGTCTGTCTTTCCACCTCAATCCCGTCTAGACGAATGGGTTGACGTCGTATTTCCACCTTCTTATTGAATGTGCCAGCACTTGTGTCCTTCCTTGCCTGGTCTGACATTAGCAACCATCGTCTGTGACCCATATAAACATGTTTCTTTCCATATCGGAGTCGTAAGGAATCTGTGTTGGGACCACATACAGGACAACCATACTTACCCTTGGTCCTACAACCAGAAACATTACCATATGCTGGAAAGTCGTGGATTGTCCATAGCAAAACGGCACGCATCGTGAATTTGTTTTTATGATATGCGTCAAGCGTCATGACCCCTTTATGCCATAAGTCTTGCAATTCATCAATCAATGGTCATAAATAAACATCAATATCCTTACCTAGTTGTTGTGGTCCCTCAATGAGCAAAGTCAATATAGTAAACTGAGGTTTCATGCAAAGCTTTGGTGGAAGCTTGTACATCACACACATAACGGGCCATGAACAATGAGCTATAGTAAAAGCACCGAATGGGTTAAACCCATCTGTAGCCAAGCCCAATCGAACATTGCGAGGCTCAGCTGAAAAATCCATATACTTCTCATCGAGATTCTTCCATGCAATAGAATCAGCCGGATGCTCCATCTTTTCAGGTTGCAATTTTCTAGTTGAGTACCACAACATTTCTTTCGCTAACCATGGCACACTAAATATTCTTTATAGCCTTAGTGTTAATGAAAAATACCTTAACACCTTGACAGGTACTTTAGATTGTTTTTTCTCAACATTCATTTCTATCTTGAACGTAGGAGCTTTACAAGTTGGACAACTGGTTTTCATCTCATTTTCTTTCTAGTACAAGATACAGTCATTTGGACAAGCATGAATCTTCACATAATCAAGACCCAACTTTGTAATGATCTTCTTCGCTTGGTAGGTATTAGTAGGGGCCTTGTTACCGGAAGGTAACACCTTCTTTAGTAGTTGAAGGACACCTTCTTTAGTAGTTGAAGGAGCTCTGTAAAGCTTTTTTCGCTCCATCCATGGTTCACCTTTAACTTGAAAAGTTGTACAATAAAGTCAGCATGGTGAAATCTTGGGCCCCTGGGTATAGCTCAGTCATTGCGTCTCGTAAATTTTCTTCAAACTCATCAGCTTCATTTTCCCCAAAGACGCCTTCGACGACAGGGGTCACATTCGGCTCATCCTGTACAACTTCATCTAGGTTATTACCACCGAGTTCTTGAACAATCGCGTTGTGAACCTCATTTAAGTTTAGGACATTGTAGTACTGTTGGGAACTTGACGCATATTCAGTACGCTTAGGTGATTCATGCTCACCATGCATGTCCCAAACCCTATAGCTTGAGTCGAATCCATATTTCATTAGATGTATTTCCAAATCATCATAAGAAACCGGTAATCGTAAACATCTGCAAGTGGCGCATGGACAAAGAATGGTTTCTCTACCAGGAAGGTGTTCTCGTGCAAACTTCACAAAGCTTTTGATTCCAAAAATAAAACAAGGGTTCAGAAAACTTAGTGTCATCCACTCCCTATCTGTTATAGCCGAATCGTGATTAACCACGGGGTTCATTTTGTACCTGCACCTTACAAAAACATATATTATTATTATTATTATTATTATTATTATTATTCACCCATTCACGGATCTAATTCTAAACACATGCATCTATGACTATCATTGAATAGCAATGTCAATGGATGATCCTAGATCTAGTCAATCTGGTGGTGTGTCTGTGGAAGATACAGATATGTCAGAGGTAACTACAGAAGACCAAGAGTTGGCTTTTGCCCTTTAAATGTCTGTGCAGGACAGTGCAAAAGATACAGCTAGCCAGAATGACATGAGCAAGGTGCTTGAAGACCAATCTTTCGTGTCATCTATTCTTGCTTCGCTTCCTATAGTTGACCCTAATGATCCTTCAGTTAAGGATTTGCTGGCATCTCTCCAAGTCCAAACAGAGAAAAAGAAAGATGAAGATAAGCCACCAAGCGAGGGCGAAAAGTGATGGTGCTCTGTAAGTTGTCCATGCCTCCACATGCTCTCCAAAGGTCAGGTTTGTGATATACATACAGAAGGCTCCTAGGAAAGTTTGTGAGAAGTAGACATCTCTTTTCAACCATGAATGAATTTGATTTAAACAGTTTCAATGTTTCCAAATTATGATGACTTGAAGTGAAGCTCTTGTGATGCAAGATGTTCTTGTTTGGAACTTTGATGGTGGCAGTAATAGCAACAATCAGGGAGGTTATTTGTGCATTCAATTAGAGGCCTTGGTAAATTCCTCCTAGTTTGAATTAATCAAACAACCACCTATTGTAGGTTATTTATTTCCAAAGCACTGGTTTAAAATGGATGCATGCCTGTCATCGAATTCTTTGACACAAACCATGCAAACACGCCATCAAAATAAAAAATAAAAAAATGGTTGCACTGCTTCTAATATCTAACTTGTTGTTAAGTTGAGTTTGAATTTGTAAACTTCGATAGAGAGCATTCAAATTATTATGTATAAATAAATATAAATATAAATATAAATGTATATAGGAAAAAAAATTCAAAGTACGGAAACTGATTTCACAAACTAGTCCCAATGCATGCCTTGTGGCATTCTCAAGCCTTCTAGGGTTGCACTACTTCTAATCTTTAACTTGTTGTCAAGTTGAGTTTGAATTGTTTCTGCATGGGCTGCTGCAGAGCAGGATGTGGCTGAGAACAATGGTGCTATCCTTCACCACTTTGAGAGTAAGTCCTATATTATTCTTACTTTTATTACCCACATCTTTTAGTCGCATATATTTGAGCTAAGAAATATGGCAAAGAGGAGCTGAATATCTCAAAATCTCCTAATCATTTGGTCAGCATGGCTCTGTGATTTGTTTCAAAGAGTTCTAATTTGGCTGTTATGGCTGTAAGAACATGTGTTCAATACAGTGTTCTTAAAATACATTTTGAGTTAGAAAAGGCAACGGCAGAAAGATTACATACAAAATTTGTATGGTACCTTCGGTTTAGTAACTCAAACAAGATTTGTCTCTGATGAACCAACAAACTAGCTTTGCTACTGTAAACGCCAAAGTCTTCAGTTCAAAGTCTCAATTAAGGCTTACAAATTAAATAAGATGGGGACGTTGCATAAAACAGATATCTCCTGGCATGAATGTCATTTCAACAAACAGATAGCATGCCATTTCATCAAATAGATATAATGCCATTTCATCAAATAGATACAATGCCATTTCACCAAACAGATAGCATGCCATTTCATCAGACAGTGAAATAGATACAATGCCATTTCATCAAATAGATACAATGCCATTTCAACAAACAGATAGCATGCCATTTCAACAAACAGATAGCTTGCCATTTTAAATCTGAAAGAAAGTAAAAGAGATACAAAAAGAAGAAGATATCAAACCTATGGAAAGGAGCTTCACGGCGTGTATTTCTTCGGGCAGGAGATTCACGGCTGCTGCAATGGAGAGAGAGAGAGAAGAGGGCGTTCACGACTGATGCATTGGAGAGAGAGGAAGGAGAATGAGAGAGGTGGAGCAGAGATCGGAAGCGAGAGAGGGGACAGGGAAAGATGAGCTTAGGGAATGCTCTGATACCCGCGCCCAGGATCAGGTTAGCCGATCAGGTAAAAATCAGGGAACGGAGAGAGAGAGAGCGAGAGAGAGAGAGAGAGAGAGAGAGAGCAAGAGCGAGAGCGAGAGAGAGAGAGACGCACTTGGGCGCGGCTCTGTTTTGAGCCCGCGTCCAAATTTGGGGAACGGACCCCGTGGCTGGTGGTTGGTGCTCCGTGGGCCCAGCCATGATGTATGTGTTTCATCCATTCCGTTCATCCATTTTTACAGATCATTTTAGGGCTTGATACAAAAAATTAGGGGGATATAAATCTTAGGTGGGCCACACCTCAGGACAAAAGTAATGAATGGATGTTCACAATTAAAATCCTCCTAAGGCCCACTGTACTGTTTATTTGACATCCAATCTATTGATTTGTTCATGAAGACCCAAATGAAGGGAAAAAATAAATATCAGCTTAATCCAAAACTTTTATGGCTCCCAAAACGTTTTTAATGGTCAAAATTCATTCAAAACTTTTTCCTATAATGTGGTCCACTTGAGATAGAGATATACTTCAATTTTTTTTATCATATTATAAAATGATATATAAAAATATATGGACGGCATGGATGACACACATACATCATGGTGGGCCCCACAGAGCATCGACCACCAGGCAATGGCTGATGTCAGGGGGAGTAAACAATCCGTTCCCCAAATTTTACGATTTTGACGGACGAACGGACGCTGACGGTCTGATCAGGGGTTCTGCGGGGCCCATCATGATGTATTTCCTCAATCCATTCTGATCTATAATTTTAATAAATTATTCTAACTTATTGCACGAACTTTCAGGTATATTGAAGATCCTAGTGGACCACACCATAAGAAGCAATTGTACTTTAATATCAATGTTTCCTACCGTGTGGTCCACATGAGCCTTCAATCTACCTAATGTTTTTTCTCATCCATTAAAGTAATATTTAAAAATATATAGACGGCTTAGATAGAACATATAGTTTTTTTTAGGCCTCATAGAGCACTTTACAATACTATTAAATATTAATGGTGTATTGACTTTTTAGTTACGGATTAAAACCGTAACAAAATTGGCTAAGGCTTATATCTGTAGCAAAAAACTAACGTGGTATGAATCCTTTGCCCATGTTTTTTGTAGTGATCCCAAGCTTAACTGAATCTCTTAAGCTCTACTTCAAAGAGATTCATGCTCTTTTCTTAGTGATTCTTCACTATAATAAGCATTCCAAGTTCATTTACAAGAAGAACATAATCTCAAGCCTTCTTTAGAGTTTAGACATCAATCCCATAGGAAAATACTAATGTCTATCAACCTCTAGACTATCCATCTATTAGGAAAAAGTCTTAAATCTGAAGTTTTTAGGTCGTTCAACCGGTCATGGGATAGCCACGACTGGTCGTGGGAGGCGCTCGACCGGTCGTAGGTTCGAGCCCTGGCACAACTTAAAGTCCAGCGAGTTTTTGCTATTTTTTCTTCACGGTCTTCGACCAGTCGTAGGTGAGCTTTGACTAGTCGTAGGTGGGCTTCGACTAGTCGTAGGTGAGCCTCGACTAGTCGAAGGAGACTAGGACCAGTCTTGAAATTTTTAGGACTAGTCGTAGGTTACGCAGTTTGTTCCACGATTTTACGTGAAACTGTGAATTTGAGTCCTTTCGCAACCGGGATGCGAAAGGAAAGTCGCCTAAACTATAAATAGGTGTTCCTAGGACTTTTTTAGGGTATAGAAAAAATTTTCTAAAGGGATTCCAGGGAAATTAAAGGGTGTAGTATGGGTGAGATTCGAAGTTGTTCGAATCGGGTAAGTCCTCTCTTTTGTAATTTATGTTTTCATAGTGGAGATCTGTCACTTTGTGCCATGGTTTTTTTTCGCAAGGGTTTTTCACGTTAAATCTGGGTATTCTCTGTGTTCTCTTGTGTGCTTGGTGCCATTGGATTGTTATCCTAGATCTAGATCTATGTGATTCCGTAGGAAAAAATTCCCAACAAGTGGTATCAAAGCTATTGTTGGGGCACAGATCTAAATTTGAGGTATTAGTAATAATGGCGAGCGCTAAGTATGAGTTTGAGAAGTACTCAGGAAAAAATAATTTTGAGTTATGAAAGGTTAAGATGATTAGCCTGTTAACCAAGCAAGGCGAGGATGGTGCTCTTGAGGAGCGGAAGTCTACCATGAAAGATGATGAATGGAATATTCTTGATAAGAAGGCATTACCATTGATCCGTTTATGTCTCACGGATGAGGTTCTCTACAACGTCATGAGGGAGAAAACTGTGGTTGGTTTGTGGGCGAAGTTAGAGGATGTCTATGCGAAGAAATCCTCAGAAAATCATCTACACTTGAAGCGACAGTGGTATAACTTCAAGATGGTAGAGGGTGGAGATCTGGAGGCTCACATCAGCAACTTCAATAAATTGATTTGTAAATTATTGGATATGGAGGAAGTGATGAAAGATGAAGAACAAGCATGTATGTTGCTGAATTCTCTCCCGGCGTCCTATGAGGCATTCAAGGACACTATGTGCAGCATGAATAAAACCCTAAGTGTCGACACCGTTATCTCAGCCCTTCAAGGGAAGGCTATGAGACAACTGAACAGCGACATAGGAACACCTTCTGATGCACTGTTTACAGTGGGTAGAAATTCTGGACAAGGTACAGGTTCTAGATCCAAATCTAAGGGCAAGGGCAAAGGAAAGGTAAAGTGCTAGAATTGTGGGAAGGAAGGACATGTGAAGAAAGATTGTGAAAATCTTAAATCGAAGAGGGAAGATTCTGAGGCTTCATGTAGGGAGGCCAGTGTTGCCACGTCAGATGGATCAAGTGGATGTAATGGTGATGTCTTATCTGTGTCTTCGCTCAGACGGTCATACGATGATCATAAGGACGAGTGGATGCTAGACATAGAGGCATCTTTTCACATGACTCCTCATCGGAGTTAGTTCACCAGCTACAGGGATTGCGATGGTGGACAGGTATTTATGGGTAATGACATTGCCTATAATGTTGTGGCTGTTGGTTCTGTGCGCATCAGGATGTTTGATGGGATGGAGCATACCTTGACAGATGTGAGGCACGTTCCTGATTTGAAGCGGAATCTGATTTTTCTTGGTGTGCTTGAGGTAAAAGGATGCAAGTACATAGGATTAATGGTGCTCTTAAAGTATTCAAGGGGGCACAAGTAATCATGAAAGCGCAATGACTCGGTAACTTGTAGAAGTTGATCGGGAGCACTTCAAAAGGTGGAGCTACAGTGAATGTAGGAGATTCCACCTCTGCACGTGTGTGGCATGTTGGGTATGGCCACATGAGCAGACAAGGTAGGAAGGCTAAGACGCGCAGACAGGGATACAGAGCAGGTAGAGAAGCCACCTGTGAGAAGAATCACATAACATGATCGCAGGAAATCGGCGAGCTACATGGACGACTCCAATATCGCAGGAGGATTCATCTTCTATTCAAATGGCTCTAGGTGAGCCTGGTGTTGAGAAGTGAAAGGTGACTATGGGCGATGTGATGAATTCATTGTACCAGACCGACATATGGGAGCTGGTGGAGCTTTCAGTGGCCCGGAAAGCGGTTGGATGCAGATGGATCTTCAGAAGGATAAAGCATAGATACAGAGCAAGGTTGGTGGCAATGGGTTATGCTCAGGGAGAAGGGATCGGCTTCTCAGATATATTCGCACCGACGGTATAGCAGGTGTCTATTAGATCAGTGTTGGCACTGGTTGGCCAATGTGATCTTGAGCTGGAAAGAAGGATGTGGAGTCTGCACTTCCGTAAGGAAAAGTGAAGAACAGATCTACATGAAGCAACCAGGGCTATTCGAAGTGAAAGGGGCTGAGAAAAGACTTTGCATGAGGTCGTTGTTCGGCCTGTCGCCTAGGCAGTGGTTTGATTCCTTCATGGTGGGTCAGGTATTGTATGTTGATGACGTGTGGATCAAAAATTGTGACATGTCTGAAATCAATGTACTGAAGACTCGGGATATCCAGGATGAAGGATCGGGGGGTTGCAAAGATGGTTCTCACCGTTAAGACTGAAGGAGGAGTAGGCTTTGGTAATCATAGGAGGAATACCTTGTGTGTAGTTATTGATCCAGGATGTGATGGGCCAGGTAAAGCTGGAGAGCTTTCCGATGAGTCTCGCTGTCCTTCGCCCTTCTTTCTGCCATGTCTTTCGATCTGAAAATGGTTCGCAAATACGACGATGACTCCGAGTCGGGGACTACTGAAAGTGGGAGTGGGTCTTCCAAAGGCCCTTTCGAGACCACTCTCCTGTACCCTCCGCCTCGAAAATAAAAAATATTGGCTTCTAAGACCAAGCAGCCCAGCAAGAAGACAGCCCCCCGAGCCCGCCGAGTCGAGACCACTGTCACCACCGAAATGCCTGCGAGTCTGCGTACCGCAGAGGTAGTTTTCGGAGATTCTGTCATGTCAGAACCTCAGATGGAGTGGATTCGCTCGGAGTTCCAGATCCCTGAATCCGTTCAGATAAGGGCTCCCGGTCCTTTGGACGCTGCTGGCGCTCCTGCCTAGGGGGAAGTGTCCATCTTCCTTTGTGCGCTCTAATGCGGGGTCCGGCTCCCTCTACACCCTTTCATCAGGAAGGTTGCGGCTCACCTCGGATTGGCCCCCAGGCAGTTTACTCCGAATGCTTGGAGGGTGATGATCTCTGCCTACATTACATGGAGGCAAGTTGATAACTCCGAGCTGACCCCAGAGAAGCTGTTGAGCCTGTACCTGCTCAAGCATGATAACAACGATCCATGGTACTATTTTACGACTCGGGGGAGCAAGGGGTCGGGATTAGTTATGCACATGTTGTATTTCAACAAGGACTGAAAGAATAAGTGGTTCTGGGCAGCAGGTGACTAAGAGGCACCAGCGGCTGAGCTTAGGGCCTCAACGGCTCCTATTCCAACCCACTTTACGAAATCAGGTCGGACTTCATCTGGCATCCGGGTTGCGGCCTTCGTTTTCACATGTTTCCGTTGAATATCTTTTTTTATTTTACAGCTTTCGCAAAGGGGTTGCCGCTCATCGACTCAGACCAGAAGAATCAAATTGCAAAGGTCAGAGCGCGGTCGGAGACGCTTCGCTCCTGGGCTGATCTGATCACTGTGGCCAACCTCCACTGGTTCGGGCTCTATAAATCCCAGCCTTTGCTCACATCCCTCAGTGAGTTGCCCTGATCTCTTCGATGAACTTCTCTTTGGTTGTTCAGTAGCTGACACAATCTTTCCTTTCGCAGGCATGGCCGAGGCATCCGGGGCTACGAAGAGGAAAGCAGCTCCAACCGCGGCGGAGTTACTAAAGGAAGCCCCCCGAGTGAAGATCACTCGGAAGAAGGCGGCTCCCCCTTATGTAGGGGAATCTTCTACCGCGCTTACTCCAACAGCCCCAACACCGAGGCCAATTGGCTCTTCCTCCGTAACGCCGACTTCGGCGCGCCCTAACACTGTCGCGGCTCCCTAGATAGTCCTGCGCCTGGTGGTACGTCCTCCATTGGGGGTCGTCCGAGTGACTGAGACTGGCAACCCAGTAGTGCTGAGCTCTGTTGCTCCCCGAGCTCCCACTGTCGTTGTTCCCCCCACCGCGGAGGTGCATGTCGCGGTCCCCGAGGCCCCCATCACTGTTCTCTCCTCCTCTGAATGGGAGGAGGCCAAAAAAATGGCTGACAATACGCTTTCCTCCCCTGAGGTATGGGGAGAGGTTCGCGCCGAGGGTCAGAACCCGGCCGGTAGCACGGTAGGGGCTGAGGCCTCGCCCCAGGTGGGCACAAGCGGTGGGAGATTTGAGTCAGGCTATCATATGGCATGCTTGGCTCTGTGGGCTACCAAGCATGCCAAGGAGGAGGATATCGCTCAAAACCTTAAGCGGTCGGAGGGCGACTTCCTGAATGACTTCGCCTCCGTATGCTACATGGTATATCTCCGAGAAGACTCCCTTTCTTTCATATCGTTATATATGTTTTACGGATTCTGACCTTTATTTTCTTTTCAGGCCGTCCCGGTGCTGCTCTCGATTCGGCAGAGAGTGCAGGAGCACAAGAGGAGGGAGGCAGAGTTGGAGGCTCTTCAGGCTGAGGCAGCGGCCTTGAGGTCTGAGCAGACTAATCTACACAAACAGCTCACGAGTGAGAGGGCCAGGGTTAGGCGACTGCAGGGAGTCGTCGTTGACTTGAAAGCCAGGAAACTGCATCTGCAGGATAAGGCAGATGACTTTAAGAAGAGCGGCGACGCAGCGACCGCTAAGCTAACCCGCGCCAGGGCCCACGCGAACTCTTTGGCCATGGAGACTGCTCGGCTCGGTAAAGCCCTGAACCGCGCCAAGGTTGAGGTGGCTGAAGAACGAACACGAGCAGTGAATCAGGCCGTAGAAGCTCAGCGGGCTAAGGACGAGGATTCTTTGGCCGCAGCGGTTGCAGCCGCAATTGAAAGTTTCAAGACCTCCAAGGAGAGGGACGCTGAAGCTGCAACGTTCTACAACCGCGGCTTCAACGCTTGTCTCGAGGCAATTCTGGATTTATACCCAGACCTCGATCTTAATTCCCTCCTGCCCGACGACTCCGAAGATGCCCCGGCAGAAGTCGTCTGCTCGGACCAAGCTCCTCCTCCGGCCTGAAGACGTTTTATCATTTTAGTTTTTTTTTTTTAGAAACCATCGATGTATCTTAACCAATGTGCTTTTGCCACTCCGAGGGGATTCAATGAAAAATATTTCTTTTATATTGTGTCAACTTGCTATGAGATGTTGTCGAGCTGATTTCTTTTTACGGGCCTAGTCCCTTGTTTGTTGCTTAATCCGTTTTCGGCCCAAGTCTTAGTTGGGTCCGATCTTTTGGAGTGCACGGTTTGTCACTCTTCGGGCGAGAGCTTTTCATTATCGTATGTCGAGCCGAATACTCCACTGGAGAATCGAATATGATTAGGCTTTTTCCCTTAAAGGAATGCCTTGTCGATCTTTGTAGGATTAGGCTCCGACCCCTTAGGAATCGGACTATTAGGTCATAGTCGTACTAACCAAGACAGTTGAGTAAACATCCGAGGCCGAATTGAAATTTTTATTAAGAGCCTTAAAGGCTAGTCGCTTGGAGACACACTTTATTATGAGCCTTAAAGGGAGCTGACGGCCTTCGAAATCCTCCAGGTGGTACGAGCCCGGTTTGGTAGATCTGACCACATGATATGGTCCTTCCCAGTTGGGTCCGAATGCTCCTGCCCCAGGCTCAGCCGTGTTCTGAAAGACCCGTCGGAGGATCAAGTCCCCTGGTCGGAAGCGCCTGATTTTGACCTTTGAATTGTAGAAGCGCGCTACCTATTGGTGTCGAGCTGCCGTTCGGAGCTTGAAAACCTCTCTGAGTTCTTCGAGCAAATCCAGATTAGTAACGATCTGCTCGGAGTTCTAATTTTCTTCGAAGTTCCTAACCTGCGCCGTAAGGATCCGATTTCTACTGGCACCATTGCCTCTGAGCCATAGGATAACAAAAAATGGGGTTTCACCTGTCGAAGTCTGGGCTGTGGTCCTGTAAGCCCAGAGGACGAAGGGAAGCTCGTCGGCCCAATTTTTCTTTGCTTTTTTCAGCTTTTTCTTGAGGTAGTGCTTGATGATCTTATTAACTGCCTCTACCTGTCCATTTGACTATGAGTACCGAGGCGATGAGTAAGCGTTTACAATACCAAGCCCTTGACACATGCTATGAAACTTGTCATTATCGAATTGGCAGCCGTTATTAGAAATGATGGTTCTTAGGATCCCGAACCGACAGATGATATTCTTCCAGATAAAGTCGATTACTTTCTGCTCGGTGATCTTTGCGACTGACTCGGCCTTGGTCCACTTGGTAAAGTAGTCGACTGCAACTATAGCGAACTTGACCTGTTCCCTCCCAGTAGGCAAGGGACCAATGATGTCGATCCCCCATTGGGTGAACGGTCATGGCCCACTCATGGGGGTCATTTCTTCTGCCGGTTGCCTCGGCACGGCAGCAAAACGCTGACACTTGTCACACTTTCGAACAAAATTCTTGGAGTCTTGCTTAAGGGTCGGCGAGAAATACCCTTAACGAAGTATCTTCATGGCCAAGGCACGGCTGTCATAATGGTTTCAGCAGATTCCCTCGTGAATTTCTCAAATCACATAGTCGGCCTCATCCGGTCGGAGGCATCTAAGGTAAGGCTGAAAATGCCCCTTCTTATACAGCACTCCGTTCAATATAGCATACCGGGCCGCTCTGACCCTAAGTCGCCTCGCCTCTAGCTTATCCGAGGGGATTTCACCGGTTGATAGATAATTGAAGATCGGGTCCATCCAACTAGATATGGACTAAACGGGATTGACCTTCTGCGACTGGCTGATACTCGGGTGTTCAATGAACTCGACCGGGATGAAACGCGGGATCTTTCCCTCGGAGGACGAGGCGAGTTTTGCTAACGCATCAGCCCAGGAGTTCTCAGCTCTGGGGATTTGTCGGATAGTACAACTCCAAAACTTCTCGATTAATTTTCTCGTTTCTTCGAGGTAAGCGATCATTCTGACCTCTTTAGCTTCATATTTCGAGGAAATATAGTTCACCAGCAGCTGTGAGTCGCAACGGAATTGAAGGGTCTGAACGCCTAGGCTCGCTACTAGCATGAGCCCAGCTAGTAACGCTTCGTACTCGACCTCGTTGTTTGAAGCTTTGAATCCGTGTCTGATTGCATACTGGATTGTCACTGAATCAGGTGCAACCAGGACAACACCGGCTCCTGCTCCTTTAATGTTGGAAGACCCGTCAACATAAAGTACCCACCCCGGGTCTGGTGCTACCTCTTGGTTGCTCAGAGGGACAGGTGTCATTTCGACTTCCTTACTAACTTACTCCTCATCCGGAGTTGTGAATTCGGCAATAAAATCGGCTACAACTTGACCCTTGAGTGTCGTTGTAGGACGAAATTGAATATCAAACTCTCCGAGTTCTACAGCCCACTTGGTCATCCGACCTGATACTTTGGGTCTCTGGAGGACCTACCTTAGAGGAGAGTCTGTTAGCACAACTATGGAGTGGGATTGAAAATATGGTCGCAGTCTTCTGGCCGAGACGATGAGGCAGAGCGCCAGCTTTTTCAAGGATGGTACCTCGTTTCAGCTGGCACCATGGCTTTGCTTACATAGTACACGGGGTACTGCTTGCCTCCAACTTCTCTGATCAGAGCCGAACTGACAGCTGAAGCCGAGATAGCTAGGTAGAGGAGCAGAGGCTCCCCTTCTTCGGGCTTAGACAATAGGGGTGGAGAACCCAAGTAGTGTTTTAATTGCTGAAAGGCATGCTCACACTCTAGCGTCCACTCCGCCTTCTTGTGGCCCTTCAGTTGCTGGAAGAAGGGAAAGCATTTATCTGTAGTCCTAGATATGAAGCGTCCGAGAGCGGCAACTCTTCCCGTGAGACACTGTATCTCCTTAAGAGTCCAAGGCGAGCTCATGTCGAGGAGAGCCTTGATCTTATCCGGGTTGGCCTCAATGCCCCTCTGACTGACTTGAAAGCCAAGAAACTTTCCTGACTCAACTCCGAATGCACACATAGCGAGATTCAATTTCATCTGATTTCTCGGAGGACGCTGAATGTTTCTCCGAGGTCAGCAAGGTGGTTGGAGGCTTGGGTACTCTTCACTAACATGTCATCCACATACACCTCCATGGTGCGCCCAATCTGATTGGCAAACATCTGATTCACCAATCTCTGATATGTTATCCCAGCACTTTTCAGGCCAAACGGCATGACCCGGTAACAGTAGAGCCCTCTGTCGGTGACAAAGGTAGTCTTCTACCTATCTGGGGGATGCATAGCGATCTGGTTGTATCCGGAATAAGCGTTCAGAAACGAGAGTAACTAGTGTCCGGCCGTGCTGTCCACCAATTGGTCGATCCGAGGTAACGGGAAGCTGTCTTTGGGACACGCCTTATTCAGATCGGAGTAGTCTACACAGACCCGCCACTTTCCATTATATTTCCTGACGAGAACCACATTCGCTATCCAGTCAGGGTAGTATACTTCTTCTATGAAGCCCGCATCGAGCAGGACGGAGACCTCCTCGGAAATGGCTTCATATCATTCGGCGTCAAACGGCCTTCTCTTTTGCTTGACCGGCTTATGATCTGGGTTCACATTCAACCTATGAACCAACACGTCAGGAGAGATTCCTGGCATATTCGCATGCGACCATGTGAAGATATCTCGATGCTGCCTCAAGAAGGTAAATAGTTCTTTCCTCCGCTTGAAATTTAATGATGACCCGAGCTGGACAGTCTTGCCCGGGTCTGATTCATCAAGGGGGACTTTTTCTAGGTTCTCGACTGATGAACTTTCTGCTGGCCCTTGGGGGTCCAAGGCATCCACGACGAGATCCTGTTTAGCGGCTCCTTTCCAACCGCTA
Organism: Magnolia kwangsiensis; assembly: GCA_037074715.1. Taxonomy (NCBI): domain Eukaryota; kingdom Viridiplantae; phylum Streptophyta; class Magnoliopsida; order Magnoliales; family Magnoliaceae; genus Magnolia; species Magnolia kwangsiensis. Next base: position 110,266,878 of record CM073581.1, read on the forward strand.
TAGCATAACATTTTCGAGCCTCGCGTTGATCGCCTTGGAGATAGCAGATCCCTCCTTCGACTGGAAACTTCATCATCAGGTGATAAGTCGAGACGACCGCTCTCATTGCATTGAGGGAGGGTCAGCCCAAGATTACATTGTGGACAGATGGAACATTGACTACCAAAAAGTCCACCAGAAGTGTGACTTGATGTTGCCCTTCTCCCGCTATTACTGGGAGGGAGATAGCTCCTTCGGAGATTACTCTCTCTCCGGAAAAGCCGTGCAAGGGAGTCTTCACGGGTCGGAGTCAAGACCGTGGAATTTCTATCTTTTCGAACACCTTGGAATACATAACATCAGCCGAACTCCCGGCGTCGACCAGGATGCGGAACACCTTGTGATTCGTTATGGTCATGGTAACCACTAGCGCGCCATCGTGTGGATGTTGGATCCCGCACGCATCGTCTTCCGTGAAGGTCAGGCTACACGGAGCGACTCGTAGTTCCTTGCTGGGACGTTCTGTCAGGTGAACGTGGTGTTCCGGCTCGAATCTCTGGGAATGGGCTTTTCGAGCCCTGTTTGAATCCCCTCCCCTAGCTGAACCCCCGAAGATGGTACGAATTTCGGCTGGTTCTTCTGGGGGGTTGTTTGGCTTTTCCCGCGGCTGCTCGTCTCTCCGAGCGGATCTTTCTCTTTTGGTGTAACGACACAGATGTCCCTTACGGATGAGGGACTCGATCTCATCTTTCAGGTTCACGCAGTCGTCCGTGTTATGGTCATGATCTCGGTGGAAGCGGTAAAATTTTTGCTTGTCCCGTTGCTTGGGATCAGCCCTCATGCAGACTGGCTAATTAAGTAGTTTGTCTCCTCAGATATCTAGCAGAATCTGATTGGCCGATTGTTTAGAGGAGTAAAGGAACGGAATCTCCCCTCTAGCCTACGGTTCGGTCGACGATCGCGGGGAGCGCGGTCATCGTTCCCTTTGTCATTCTGCTGGGAGTCTTCGTTCCTCGGCCTCTTCCCTTTGTTTGTCGAGTCAGCGACTTGTATTCCTTTACGGGCGTTAGTGAACTCCTCGGCATTGGTGTACTTTTGAGCCTTCACCATGAAGTCCGCTAACGTTTTCGGGGGATTTTTACCGATGGAGAAGGCAAACTTTCCTTCCTTCAGTCCGCTCAGGATGGCAGCAAGAGCCATCTTGTCATCATAGTCTTTGACATGCAATGCCTCTTCATTGAAACGGATGATGTAGTCTTTTAACGACTCCTTTGGAGCCTTCTTGATGGTAAGCAGGTGGGTGTTAAGTTTCCGACTTCTCTTACCACTTATAAATTGTGTAAGGAATAGTCGGCTTAGTTCTGCGAAGGAGCCCACGGAGTTTGGCTTGAGCTGGCGATACCAAATCTGAGCGGATCCTGTGAGGGTAATGGAAAACTCCCTACACATCATTGCATCCGTTGCAATATGGATCTGCATTCACGATCGGTAGGATTCCAGGTGTTCGGACGGATCCCCAAATCCTGAATACTGGATGACGGGAGGCATCCGAAACCTCTGCGGCATTACTTCAGCCATGATGGCTGAGGTGAAAGGAGGCTAGGTCTCCTCCATCATCGCCTGGATCATGATTGGAATCGTCGATTGTTGCTGCTTCTTCTCCAAGGTCAGGAACTTGTCCTTTAACTCCACAAAACGTGCTTCCCATGGGTCCCTATTTTCCGCGACCACCTCTGGGGTATCCTCGACCTCCGGCGTTCTCCCTTCTCTCCTCCGTTCTAACTGATGACGGAGGTCCGTTGGAGGCAGAGCGAATTTAGCAGAATAAACGGTTGAGGGAACCCAGGTAGCGGCATTCCGTGCGGATCCCTCGACGTGCACCGCAGGAGGGTTCTGTCCTGAACACGGCGCTCCTGAATGTTGGGGGGCTTCAGGTCTTACACTCCTTGGCGCAGAGCGGGTCTCCACGAACAGTCCCACTGGTTCGAGAACAGCCTGTTCCTGAACCGAACGAGACTCCGGTTCTCTTTGCTGCTTCATTCTGTTGATTTCGTCGCATAAGGCCTGGATCTCGTTCTGCATGGCGCGGTATTTTTTCGACCGGTTATGAGAACGTTGAGAAGGTCCTGGTGCGAACTCGGCATGAAGTGTTGATGATGACCGAGCCTGCTCGCTTAGTACCAGTTCTACAACTACAGCTTTCTTCTTCCTCGTCATTGCTTAGGTGAATGAGAACTTGACTTCTAGTTTCAGATTCCCACAAACGGTGTCAAAAAATATTGAGGTTAAAATCTGGTTGGCCCTCTGCACGTCACTCTATACGCGTCGCCCCTAAAACCTGCACCACGAAAACAGGCAAAGGTGACCCTGGCTAAGCCGGGGGACCCTCCGATGCCTAAGTCAGGACAAGAGAATCAGGGTCTAGGTAGAGTAGAAGAGAGCTCGATTTCGCGTAGCTGTAGACATAGCACTGCGGGCTATTTATACTTACCTGTGGGGCGGTCCGGATCCGATGATCTCGGCACGATCAGAGAGATTCTGGGATCATGGAGATACTGCCCGTAATATATTGATTGCGCAGCGTATCTGACGGATCGTGCACATCTGTGAGCGAAGTTATCGGCCACGTTTGGTTATGGAAGTTTACATGTTTAGCGAGTAGGATACGCACGTCAGAAGGTCTACTCGGCTCAGCTTGTCAGGCCGTATCGAAGAATACTCCGAGTCGGACGCCATCCGACTAGTCATACCGAATCCGATCTGACTGGCTTAAGCGCCTCGGAGTTGGGGGGTAGCGGGTTATCTGATCTGATAATTAGGACCAACTCCGAGCTGATTTGACTCAAAGAAGTTCGTGTGTTGTTGTTGCGATGTTGTAGTCTTGGTCAGATGGATCATGCCTTGGGCGCCTCAGCTCGGACTTCAAGTCCGATTAACATTTTGCAACAGGCTCGGATTTCTCCATAACAGACTCAATTTGACAAGTTGTCAATTATAAGAGTCCATATACTCTCTCCTTGTGTAGGATTGAGTATAGAGTTTGTGACCCAAACTCACCTAGGTTTTTGTGTCCCTATATAGGTCTCTGGTGGGAGTGTTAGGCTTGTTAAGTCCTTGTATAGGCCTCCAACATGAGTGTATGTATGTTAAGTCCTTGTGTAGGCCTTCGATAGGAGCATACATTTATAAGACTTTGTGTAGGCCTCTGATGGGAGTATATTCTTGTAAAGGTTAGGGGTGAACTTATTAAAAACTCTTAAGATATTGATATTGATACACTTGAGGAGAGTACATCTGCTGAAAGTGGAGTAGAAAAATTAAACTTGAGGAAAATGTGTCATCGAAAGTGGAGTAGGGAAACCGAACAACTATATATGCTTGTGTTTGTAATTGTCATTTGAGCACAATTTTATTCATGCTTATATGTTTGATTAATTAAATCATATGAATGCTTGAATTTAGTTGTATGCTAGGCACTTAACTTGTAAGCACACACAAGCTCACTATCCCCTATAGAATGTTTGCTTAATTGGCATATCCTTTGTAGTCTATATAATTAGATTCACTTTGGCTTGGAAGCCTAAATGTTATTTTTCCTTATTAGTTTTAATTAGTAAATTATATTAATTATGTGCAAAGATTTTTAAAATGATCATAATCAACTCCCTTTAGGACTTAAGCCATAATTTTATAGTTCTATCAAACTTACACACACGTCGTGGTAGACTATTCCATGTAATTCCATCCTTTTGTTAGATATTTTTATAGTAAATTTTACTTATTGTATGATAGGCCACTGGTTATTGTGTTTTTTCATAAATAGATTGTTTGTAGAAATTAGACTAATAAAAAGATGGACTAATCATGCAGACACTTAGGCTTTTAGGTCACTTGAGATTCTACATAATGGCGATAATTGTCTCTTCTAATCTCGTTGTGTATGTCACCTGAGATTTTGAATAATGTCAATGATTGTATCTTATGACTTTAGGTCATTGTTATGTGACTTAAGATTTCAAGTAATACCGACAACTGTCTCTTGTCAATCATGCATTCATACATCCGTGTATTTAAAAAAGATGTACATTAATAAAAATTTATATTGTATATTGAAAATTGTATCTTGTTATGTTATGCTTACAAAGTATGGATGGAATATAAATTATTTATTATAATGTATGCTTGTCTTATGAACTTTGCTTATTATTATGATGGTCCTCGTGAATTGTTTATTGTAGAATTTTTCTGACAAACTATCTCTAACTATTGTGATATTTTGATAAATCTTAAAGGTATACCTAACTAGAATAGTCATTGATATTATCAAACTATATTCACCTAGTGTAAGAGATATAGGTGATGGGCATATTGATGCTCGCGTGGAACATGATGTGGATGCTAGGGACATGTGGCCCTTATATGTCCCAAGAGGAGCTAGATGATATTACAACTCTAGATTAATTGTATTTTAGATTTCTTTCATAGTTGATTTAATTTATTTCTATATTTGTGTAAGACATGAGACATTAGTTTGTATAATCAATCTGTACAGCTACTTGGATGCTTGATGTATGTTTTGGTTTTTATTATTTATGCATGATTTAAATTTCTTTCACTACGGTACTCACCTTTTGAAATGATCATTAAAACATGATAAAATACAGGTTATCCTTGATAGTTAACCTGTGAATTTTTTTTTTTAAAAAAAAAAAAATGAGTAGTAAACTCGGATTATGAAATTCAGGGTGTTACATTTGAGTATTATTACAGGACACACGAACTATTAATCTTTATTGTAACAAGCTATTTGGGGTCAACCGATCCATAATTAAGTATGCCGCATCGGCCGTTTCATGAGAAAACACATGCTTTTAGTTCAAAATTGAAATTTTAGCAAAAAATTATTATTTTTAGTCATTTTAATTTTTATTGTATTTTCCCCTTTTTATAGTTTTAGTTTTTTCTTCTTTTTAAAAATTACTTGTGATCATGTTAAGAATGATTTATCTAACTTCTATTTTTAGTTTATTACGTTTTAAAAGAGTTTTACCATATTAGGTAACTTTTGTTAGTCTTAAATTTTGTTATTTTTGATAATTATGAATTAAGATTTTATTTTTCCTTTAGAGGGGTAATTGAGAACTCATAAGAGTTTTACCATTTTAGAGGGGTAATTGAGAACTCATATGCGTTGGACATTATTTAATAAAATATCTGAGTTCTTATCTCTTTTTTCTCGTGGATTTAAGAAAATACCATTGTAAATTCAAAGTTTTAATCACCCGCGGAATACGGTGATCTCGTTCTCTTTATTTCACACTCCTCCATGCGTCATGATCTGGCCCTAAAATGAGCTATATATCAAAACTAATGGATGGCGTGGGTGTAAGTTACGTACATCATGGTGGGTCTTATAGTCAGGGAGACACGGTGGATCCGGGGATCCGAAAGCCGCATCCGATGATCATGTGTTAAGCAGGCCGATGTATGCATGCCTCGGGTGAAAGTAGATGTTTTTGGAAGGTGTATACTGTTTTTTTTTTTTTCTAAACATTGTTACCCACCTAGTGATTTGATCGGCTTGCTTTTTGGGGCATAAGATCAGCATGGTGTGGCCCAGCTGTTGGGCCGGTTATATGTAATACACCAGCATGCGGGCCCCACAATCCTCCACCGAACCACTTTTTTATTTCAGATGACCTACACCCACCAAAGATTGTTTTGAAAATTCAAACTAGTCATGAGTCGTTATCATAAAACTAAGATTATTGAGAACCTTTTTTCATTAAAAAAAAAAAAGAAAAAAAATCCATAAATATTTTGAAAGCCTGCGAATTTGCTTGCACCATTCATCCTTAAAATACTCCTCGTTGATTAGTTCTTTTTTCTCTGATATTAAAGAGTGTCGCATGATTTATGTATTTTGGCGGGCCCACCACATGATTCGTACAAGGAAAACATGAAAGCTTGACGCGACTTAAAACTCGGGCTAGTTTTCTCGATAACCCGCAAGGATGGTGCATGATTGGTGTATTTCTGCAGGCCCAGATGAGAAATGATAAGTTGATCCGTCCAAGGAAACATGATAATTCAACTCGACTCAAAACCCAGTCCGAGTCCAGTCGAAAACTAGGAAATTTTTCTCCATAGGACCATAGATCAAAAGGATAGCACATGATTGGTGTATTTGGTGGGCCCATTGCATGAGATGAGAAAATGCTGAGGTGATTTGTACAAGGAAAACATTTCTGAATCGAGTAAAAATACTGAGGCAAGTTTTCTTGATTTTCCTGGTGTGTGTGTGTAATCTAAGTTTTTTTTTTCCTGTATTATTTAATATTTAAAGAGAACGTCTTGGGTCCAACAGTTGGACCACAATTTACTGTCCATCGGGCGAACTTTCAACCAATTAAGTGCAATGCAGCATCCAACCCATCCAATAGGTTAGTCTCACAACGGGAATTACCTTGTGGAATACTTAGCCATATCCGCTCATCCAGTAGACCATAATTGTATTTTTGTATTTATCAATGGGAAGTCATCGTGTTGTGAGGTGTGGCCCACCTGGTAAGTAGATAGGCCTATTTCTTTCACTAGGTTATCCACATGGTGGGCCAACCTATTGGAAAGGTTGGATTTCTCTTGCACTCTACACGTTGGAATTTATGTGTTGGGTGGACCCAAACTTCTGGTCCAGCCGGTTGGATTTGATTTGAGAACTTCTCGCATTTAAAAAAGAGTAATACATAAATAATTCTAGCTGTACCGAGTCAAGTTGATTTTTTTTCATGTCCAGTCTAGTTTTCTCATTTAAAGTTTTGAACTGTTGGTAAAGGAAGTCACTCTTTGTACATTTGTGAATGTGCTTCATGATATGAGATCTAGACCATTCATCAGGAGACGAGGCCTATTATGAACAAACCTGCACCTAAAAATCAGACCCGTCCATTCATCAAGCTGGCTAAGCGTGAATAAGAAAAACAGGCACCTAAGAGTTCTCGTTATTAGTCAGTTAGGCCATGATGTTTTATCCACGCTATCTGTCCATTTTTTCGGTCTATGTTAAGGCATGAGTTTAAAAATGAGACAGATTCAAATCTTTGGTGAAGTATGAAGCCCCGTCCTTAAAAACCTCCTAGGGCCATCAAATATCAGCTTAATCTAAAAGCTTTTGTGCCCCCAAAAAGTTTTAAAGGGTAGACGTTTAATTAGCATGGTTTCCTGTGAGGTGGACCAACTGAGATTTGAATCTGCCTTATTTTTGCACTAACGGCCGAAATAAGCTTTTAAAAAAATTATATAAATGTCATGGATAAAATACATACATGATTGTGGGGCCCACAACACCCACCACTAAAGGGGTCACTATCGATCCAACTAATAATCTATATTCAATGCAAAAAAGTGACCCACTCCGTGAGTGGAATGGCATGATTGTTGTTGGGCAGATCAAAGAAAAGGAACTCCAAATAAAAGATCCAAAAGAAAAAGGATTAAAAGGTACGATGCGCATACTTTCACACTTTATATTTATATGTGTATTGTGCATACATATGCTTTTGTACCTGCATACCACTTTTGGGTTGGCCTGTGATGATTAGGTTTCCACAAGTGAGTCAAATGATCTCTCCTTCCCTCTCTCTTCGAGTAAAAAAGAGAGACCATTTTCTACAGTAAAAGGTATTGATTGGACCCATCAAAAACCAAACAATCATCACTACCACAGTGCACAAATTCCCTTTTCAAAAGGAGATCAGACCCACCAACAAAATCTTGAAAATAACGGATCATTATCATGGATGCATGTGGATACACCCAAAAGTCGTTTCATATGATGCTTGATCCGAGGATGTGTACAGTTTGTACAAGTGGGCCCCATGGAGGTGGACTGTTGATGCATTTTCTCCCATGTTTGGAGGAACTTGACCTTTTAGCCTTTCCTGTTGAAATATGGACGGCTGATGTGTTTTCTTTCTTAGCCATCTATTTGCTAGTGAATGAGCCCTACAAGTGGGACGCTATCAACGGTTTGGATCACTGAAATGGGTCCCACTTGTGCAAACTGTAGAATGTAGAGGAATTGTTAGATCTATTAAAGATGAGGAATCATATGATAGGTGGTCGGTGGTCCGCATCTTCGGGTAGGGTGCAAGGGTTTCGCCAGAGCGACGGTTCGGTAATCCAGACCGTTCATCTGTTCAGTCCTACCATGGACTAAGCGTGGCCCAAAAAATGCTCGCAGATTTTAACATTCAAGTGACCAATATTAGGATTATTTTTCAGTTGAATGGGTACCGATCTCCTCCTAACCATCTATCTTTGGGCCAGAAATTTGAAATCTTAAGATTGTCATATCAGGGAGACACGCTAGGCATGGACCATCCACGGTGGGAGTCAACACACCAACGATCTTCATTACGACACTATGGGCCCACTTGCAGGAATCCAAATAATTGCTTTTGAGGACTGCTTTGCGGTTGATGGACGTTTGCCGCTGAAGCCTGGACGGAAATGGTCCATGCAGAGGCTCTGTGGGGCCCAGCGGTTTTATCCGCGCCGTTCATTCATTTTTTTTTTATTTTTTTCAGAGCATTTTCGGGTATAAGCCCGAAAATGAGACAGATCGAAGATTCAAGTGGACCCTACCACATGAAGAGGCGGTGATAACGACACCTACTATTTAAACCTTCCTAGGGCCACCATGAACTTTATTTTCCATTCAACCTATTCATAAGGTCACACAAACCTGGATGGAGGGAAAACATAATGTCAGCTTGATCCAAAATTTCTGCGGCCTTAAGAAGTTTTTAATGGTGGGCGTCCAATCCCCATTGTGTGTTACATTTAAGCCTTGGATCTGCCTAATATTTGGCCTCGTACTCTAAAATGATCTGAAAAAATGAATGAACAGAGTAGATAAAACCTATAAATCACAGTGGCCCATAGAGCTCCTGCCTCGACCGATTCTATTCAGGCGGGGGCGGAACGCAATCCACTTCCGTTTGCAGCGAGCCAGCAACGAGATTGTTAAAATACATCCCCTCGCATAATGCAATTCTATGACATGTATGGCAATTTGTAAATGAATTGTAAGTGCCTGCGTATCACCCATCACAGTCAGTCAGAGTAACATGGTTCTTCTCAACTTGCTCTGCGTGGAAGCCATGAACATGTCTCCCAAGGGGCTAGACAACAGTGCATTACCTACATTTCTTATACAAAGCGACTCATCCACCGTACAGCTGGTATACATGTGCATCAATCCAGTGATCCTAACCATCTAGTCGGGGACCATCAAATGAACAGGTTCCGAATTCAACAACCAATATCAGATGATTAAGATCGTCCAATCAGTGATTTTTATTTTATTTTTATTTTTTTTGTACTATTCTCCAGCAATGGCAAACACGATTTGGATGGTCTGAGTTGAAGGAATCTCGCACCATAATCTATCTGGTGCACCTGCTCTATTAAAACCGCAGACATTGACTGTCTAACAGTATTGGCACAAGATCAACGGTAGGGATTTGCCGATTTGCTCAATTTTTCACAAAATGAGGTCTCCAGTCCAACTGGTTGGACCACAGTTTACAGTCCACCCAGTGGGTTACCTCCAACCTTTTAGGTGCTTGTGGCATCCAATCGCTCCACCATGAGGATCACCTAGACATAAAAAAAATCAGCTCTATCTAATCATCAAGTGAGCCACACCATAGTATAGCCATTAATAAATAACAAAATACAAGTGTGGTCCACTTGATCAGTGGATGGAGATGATGGAGATGATTTTCACATGAAGTGTTCCTCATGTTGAGACCAATCTGTTGAATGGGTTGGATGTCCCATTCACTTAGAAAGTTAGAAGTTATCCACTAGGTAGACCATAACCTATGGACTTGAGACCTCCTTTCATAAAATATAGCAATAATCAAATGCATAATAATTTTCATTTAGAAAGGATATATAAAAACAGTTGCACATTCGTGTACATATATTGGATCAAATGGAAACATCCACATACATAAAACATGACAAGTTACAACATGGTGCATGAGGTTTCCCCTACAGCTCAGGAGGGATAGGCAAAGGGAGAGAAAAGACTCATCCTATGGACGGCAGACGTAGTTGCTTCGTCCGGGTATTCGGAACTCAGACATGAACAGAATCCATGACAGGGTTATACGGTCTTACAAGGTCAAGAAAGAAGTTCTACACAATTAAGAAATACATAGGAGAAGACATGGGGACCAGAACACTAATTGTGTCCGGTCTCCACGATCTAGTTGGAGATGATAAGCAAAGCTCAGGTAGGATACCGCCATCCTTATGCACGGTGCATGACCAAACTAGGCCTGATTAGACCATTTTCAATCTTCCACCGTAGAGATTCATACAACATCGACCACACATGGGGATGAGAGATGGACATTGTGATGAAGGGGTGAAAAGTCTCCTACTTGGCATGGGAACTTGCTGTTGATGGAACAAAAGCTATTTAAGAGGTAAAAAATTAGAGGGGGAGAAGGAAGAGGGCCCAAAAGCTCCTTAACAGCTTTTGCCTTCGCTTTGGATGGAATGAGGTATTTATAAAGCACGGATTGCCCATAGAAACATTTAAACCTCTATGTTATTATTAAAGAGGAAAACTTGATACTCTGGTAGAGTGTGATGGCTGATACTCAGGCACTTATAAATTTCCTACGTAGCATATAAGTAATTCAAATTAAGCTGTCCAATTCAAGGGTCCTAGTTTTAGATGTATTATGAATTAAAGATTATGTTTATTTGATTATACATCTATCAGATTGGTGGACATTTATTGGATGGCTAATAATGAAAATATATGAAGTGTCCACAAATTAGAGGTTAGGATTGTGCAACCAATCTGATTTTGGAGATTTTGAATCAGGGACGTCGGAATCCACTTAGTCAGTTTAATTTGAGTTAATGTTTGCCACGTGTACCATTTCTAAGTGCCGGAGTATCAAGCATCATACTCTACGAAAATGTCAAAGAACTCTCCATTACAAAACCAACGCCCGGTCATTGGGTGGACCCGCACTTGCTGCTGAAATGGAGGACACATGATCCAACCCTGGCCCATCACATTTTAAGTGGACCCCATGCGTTTGACCAAAGGCAAGGAGAGCTACTAACTGGTTTTTGCCCTCCACTGGCTACTGAAATGCGGGACACATGATCCACCCCTGGCCCATCACATTTTAAGTGGGGCCCATGCGTTTGACGAAGGGCAAAGAGAGATACTAACCAGTTTTCCCTACAGAAGGACCCATTTTCGCTTAGGCCCCCCACCGGCTGCTTAAATAGGGGAACACGTACGTAACACACACCTGGCCAACCCCATTTGTAAGTGGGCCCCACGCTTCTGACCAATGGGAAGGTAATGACTAATGAGTGGGAGCGGATTAGGGGAGACCTGCCTCGCCCAAGACGGTGCAGCCCTTACGGTGGGGCCCATCTTGATGTATCTATTCTGTATCCAGGCCGTCCATCTTTTTTTCCAGATCATTTTATCCATGATACCATAAATGAAGCAGATCCAATTACCAGGTGGACCATACCATAGGAAAAAGTGGTGATCGACCATTAATAGGCTACAACAGTCTTGGATCGAAAAAGTGGTGATCGACCATTAATAGGCTACAACAGTCTTGGATCGAACTGATATATATTTATTCTCTGTATCCATGCTTATGTAACCTTATCAACTGATAGGATGGAAAATAAACACTACAGAGACATAAAGTATGCCCTAATTAAGAAGATTTTGGTGGTAGGGCATCCAATCACCACTGTTTCCTAGAGTATGGTCCACCAGAGATTTGGATATTCTTTATTTTTTGGATCATGCCCTAAAATGATATGGAAAAAGGATGGATCGAATGGATGCAGAATAGATACATCAAGGTGGGCCCCATGGTAAGGACCGCACGTCTTGGGTAAGACCTGAGGTCTCACCTAATCAGCTTAATTTACAAATGGACCGTTTCTACTGGCCCCCCTCAGTGGCTAATGAAAAACCAGGGCCATCGCATTTTTTAGTGGGCTCCATGGTTTTGGTTAAGGACCCCTCTTCCTGGCCAAGAAGTGGCATTCAGACGCTTTAACCTGGAGAATAACCGGTTTGAAGCTTGATGTGGAAAAACATGCCTACGCATACAATCTTCCAGTAAGTGGGCCACCTCTTTGATGGGCCATGGGTTAAAAATACCACACAGATGTTCTCAGGAGTCAGATCACTGGCCTACTTTTGGATGGACTATCAGCAGAATCTGAAAGAATATTGGTGGAAAAAGTCCTATGCATAGCAGGTTTTAATATGGGAGTTTTAATGTCAGATATCCTTTATCTGTCGTGAGGCCCACCTTGCAAATGGTTTGGATTAGGAAAATGTCCCCAATTTAGATGGTTATAGTTCCAACATATCTAATTATAATGTGCAGGTTGCATTCTACCTAACCTTTTTCTAGAAGACAACATGGATTAATGTGTTGTCACCCACCACTACTGTGGTGACCTGACATGGTAGGATTTGATTGAGCCATGTATTTCTATTAGAGATGAGGCTTAGTTGAGTATATACCCAACAACGTACTTTGTGTAGTCCCTACTTTGGCAATGGCGTGTGAGCCGATCAAATCGTATCACATTTGTGGAAGTCACCTAGCAATCCACGTGGCTAAAAGCGGATTGTTTCACGTCATGCAGTGGATGATGATGATTTAGATATACATAAAACTTGATAAGTTGCCGCTGAGTCTTGGTAACAATGGTAGATCAGTAATTGTCAGGCTCTTCACGATATAATGACCCATGCCTTCAACAGTTTTGTCAGCCCATTTTAAGTATGAGCCTCAAAATTAAGCAATCCGAATCTCAACTGAACTATACCACAAGAAATAGTGGTTATTAAAAGCACACAGTTAAAAACTTATTAAGGGCCTATACCACAAGAAATAGTGGTTATTAAAAGCACACAGTTAAAAACTTATTAAGGGCCTATACCACAAGAAATAGTGGTTATTAAAAGCACACAGTTAAAAACTTATTAAGGGCCTACCATAATGCTTATTTGCCATCCAACCCAAGGTTAGGGAGAAATAGACGAAGCGAAAATATAAATATCAGCTTGATCTAAAACTTCCATAGCCCGTGATAACAGCTTGTTCTAAGACCTTGGTAGCCTCAAAAAGTAATATCAGTGGGCGTCCGGTCACCATTATTTCCTCTAGCATGGTATACTTGAGATATGGATGCAAGTCATTTGTGAGCTCATGTCCTAAATTGAGGGGCAAAACGGATAGACAATTTAAATATAAAAGGCATACATTCAAATGGATATTATACATCTTTTAGCCTTATAAAAACTTAGAATTTAAAAAAAAAAAAAAAAAAAAATTCTTTACACACTCCTTGTACATGCTTATACTAATACTGGAACATACTCTCGTGCATTCGCACCATGAGGAATGCTCAAACCCATGACCTCAGTCTTGAAATCCATGGATTATCTTACCGGCCAAGATGATTCGCACGCATGCACTCAAAACTTATATAGTTGATACGAATGCCAAAGTGGATTGCATGATGACCTCATGACTACGTGGGCTTGGGAATTGGTGGGCCTTTGGTGAGCTGTATAAAGCATGTTTGGAAGTTGTACAGTAAGTATCATGTTCACCCGTGGCATAAGGCCAAATGATATCATGCCACGACAGGTTCACAAAGCAATCACGGCCCCCTGTGTAAATATGCCATAACACCAAAGTTAAAAGATTGATTGGACCATCAGAGCCGATATAGATTTATGGACTTTCGTTTGTCTCGGACATTAATTTTAACCGTCCGCTAGATGTCCACTTATCAACCATCTGCTACATGCTTTCTTTGCAAACTTTTAGAAATAATCCATCTAAACTGGGTCCGGCAATTTGGACCTTTGATTTGAGTTATATCCATGCCGCGTGTGCAATTTAACAGTGCATGAATCCACTCGAGTGTGGGAGCCCCTTCCCACGGGTAATACACGTGCCAGTATGGAACACGTATGAGAGATCCGTCATGTCAGACAGGTGGACTAGGCTGTTTTGATATTCCGGCCTAAAAGTCAGGCCACTTCATATCTCGGACCGCAGCATAAAATTGTTTCAATGGTCAGTTAGACTTGTAGATTGTTGCCCACCTTACGTAGTCAAAAGGTTTGATTTTTCAGATGGAAGATCTAAACTTCTTCTAAAACATATGGAAAGCTAAGATTTCTTACATGAGCTTCATTTTGGCACGTTTGACTGCATGGGGATGAGCCGGCTTCACACGCGTGTGGAATCAGCCAATTCGCTCGCTCTTCGAAAAGAGAGAAGAAAAAAGTTTGATACTCTGCAGACAGCGGTAATTGATAAAGAGTCACTAAGAAACTGTAAACATAGCATCTAAGTCACTAATTTTAATCCATTCACATGGTGGGCCGCACTTTAGATGCATCGTAAGACAAAAAATATTCTAATTTAAGGAATTAGTTAATCGATAGGTTGACCTTTACTGAATGGTGGAACCAACTGTCCCTACTTAGCAAACAAGTGTACTCTAATCAGAAGTCATTGTCTTTTAACCAATCTTATTTGGAAAGGATTATATATTTACTATGGGTCCCAAAATGTGGACAGTTTACCTTTAAGTTAATATATCATCAATACAATTTCTGAGTGCGTGCGCATTAACCATCATACAGAACCAGAGTATATCAAGAAAAAGGACGGAATGAGAGTACATGGTATAAATATGATATTTACCACGAGAATATCGCCGATCTCGATCCCACCTGACTGGGTAGAAACTTCAATACTTTCCTCCCCGTCGAGGGTTCGAGATATGTGCACGACAAAGAGAGAGAGAGAGAGGATAGAGAGAGAAAGAGGTATTCTAAAATACCTCGCTTTTTTTTTGTTCTTCAACAATTTCTTCTTTTTCTCGTTTCTGTTCATCTCAGCAGGAATATGAACGGTTTAGATGGCAGATAAAGATCACGGTGTGCCCCTGGAAGGTTGAATAGCCGTCTTCGTACCCATTTCTTCCTGTTATGCGGCCCATATTCTATTTCCGTATTGAGATGATTATCTTCAACATTTATTCTATTTCTGTTGTGTTGATCTCGGTAGGAATATGAACAGTTTAGATGGGAGATAAACATCGCGGTGGCCCCCCAGAAGATCGAAGGGTCGGCGTTTCCATACCCATTTCTTCCTGTTATGTGGCCCCGCGTGAGTTTTGAATCTGCCTCACTTTTAAGCTCATCTACTAACGTGAACTTTAAGAATCTGATGGACGGTGTGGATTTTTCTCGAACATCTCGGTGGGCACAACAGCGCTTCCACAAGCGGAGGGCTCTGGCAATTCACGTTCCGGACTCACCGTCTCTTGGAACCAAATCGTCTAGTTGAGAACCATTATGTTAATCGTACATGTGAAAGATCATCTCTATGAAAGCTCTGATGGGTCGCACCGGCGGAAATCAGATAAAAACCGCACCAAAAACCTCTTAAATTATTACGGTGTGGCCCATCTCATATTTGAATCAGGTTGAGATTTTTCTTTTTTTGGGTATTTTTTATTTCACTTTGGCCAGTTACAACCATATAAACGGTTTTGATTGAAGATACACACCACGGTGGCCCCATAAGCAAACATACGGTTGATATCTCATCTCCATTTTTCCCTGCGGTGTCCCACATGAGTCGTGGATCTGGCTGATTTTTAGCCCCAGTTCCTACTCGTATATAACCCGATGGTTATCCTTAGAGCTGGGCGGAATTCGGACTGATCTTACATATCCGAACCGATCCGATCCGAACTGAAGGTTAAGATTGGGGCGAATCGAGTTAGCCTAGTCAGATCCGACCGTTCAACAGATTGAGTTCGGATTAATGTCAATTCAGACCGATCTAATTTAATCCAGATCAGGTCTATTAATATGTATGTGTGTGTGTGTATACACAACCTACCCACCTGCACTCGAACTAACAACAAACCCTAAATCCCTAAAATTCTTAAAATCTCTCCCTCTCTCTTTCTCTTCCCAAACAAATAGCCATCTCAATCCAGCTACTCCACTCAGCAGCCCAATCCACTCATCAGTCATCATCACCATCCATCCCTAAAATTTCTTCCTCTTTCATCTGTCTCTATCTGAACGAACGTTGCACCCAGCCATCTCAATCCGATCACTCAGTAGCTCAACGTACTCATCATCACCGTTCATCATCTCTATTCATCAAGTAGGTACGGAGGTTTCATTTTTATTTATATATTTTTTTTTTAATTTAAACTGTATTTATTCTTAGATTCTTAGTAAAACTTTTAGGCCATGCACCATTAATAATTAAGTCGGTCAACTTTGACTGCTTAGATTTCCATAAAACTATACTCCTTCTATATGATTTAAGAATTATCACTATTTTTTTATATTTTTTTTATAATTTTTATAATGTTTTTATTTTTTAAAAAATATTCAAAAAATAAAAATAAAATAAAATTAGGAATGATTCAAACCGTACCCAATCCAATCTGACTTAATTTTTTTGACCAAATCAGACTCAAATCAAATCAAGTTAAATGACCTAGACTCGATCCCTAATTGAATTAAGTTTGGGCCAGGCCATATAAATTTCGGACCGGGTGAAGTTAGACCCAATGCAATCCGACTCATGCCCAACTCTAATTATCCTTTATCACACCTTCTTTACGCAGTGCGAGACAAGTGAGTAAGGTCCACCATGTTGTCTGAAATCTACTCCATTTACCAAGTTTTAATCTCGATACGAGGCCCTCAGGCTAAAACTCATCTGGAAGTGTAATTCAGATTAGCAGCGGTTGAATAAATGGCGATGTGTTGCTAAACATAGGTTTGTACTGCTCTAACTTGCACTGGGTCACACAGACCGTCCAATTCATTGATCTAGACCGTTCATTAGCTTGAGCACACATTTCATGGGTCATCATGCAAACATTACATCCAAGCTAATAAATATGGACCATGTGATCAATAGTCTCAAATATAGAAGGTTAGGTCCAATCAACAATATGATCCATCCATTTGTTAGGGCGTATCACGCAAAGAGAAAACAAGGGCAATGGCTTACAGGAAAGTGCAAATGTTACGTGACTGTTGAACCGTGGCCCGCTGATGAACGGTCCCGATACACTAAGACTTGGGACACACATTTTAGTGGTTGCAAAGAAAAAAGCATGGGAGGTATTTTGAAATACCTCTTTGTAGTGCTGCATTTCCAGTTGCTCACCAGCATCGAAACCTAGAAGCAGGACTAAGGATGCAAAGTCCTTACCATCCAGACACGGAAAGGCTGGTGTGGATGCTTCCAATATTGGCCCACCCAGATTCCAGGGTTGTGCTTGCCATAAATCTGAGTACATAATCCATCTGATCAATCCAATTTTAAGGTTGTAATAAATCCTCAGTCAGCCCCATTATCTGGACGGTTCAATTTGAGTTAACATTATGCCATGTCTACAACGTTTTAGGGCACGAGTATGAACCACCGTGCTCTGCTAGACAATCCTGACGGTTTGATCCTACCCTTTAAATGGTTGGCTTAAAACACAGTAAGTTGTCCACGTTGAAAGTGTGAATTTTGGACTATGGTCTCTTCACTATTGGACCAACTGAATGAACGGCTCTGATCCACAATAACGTGAGAGATGGACAGTTTAGGTATCACCATCCAGGTGGTAGGCTCCTTGGAGTTTCAACACTGGGACAAGGGATCGAGCACCCATGGTGGTGAAATTGCGTGTGTGGGGTGTGTGTGTGAGGCGTGAGTGTGTGTTAAAAAAAAAAGGGTATCACCATCCTGCGAATCTAATCCAATTAGCCAGGGTCTGCTGAGACAGATGCGTGCACCACATGTGAGATCCAAGTCGTCCACTGCATTGGACCCACAGCGTACTTAACCTTGCCAAAAATCAGGTTGAAGTGTTCATCAAATAGGTCCACCCAATAACTTATATCGATGAACAGATCAACCGTTTGGATAACCGTAACATGGGCCGCACCTGCACCGAATCTTTCACCTAAGCAAACTTTCCACCTCATTTCGAGAATTGGAGGGTGAACCACTAGTTAACTATGTGATTGAATGAGCCTCATCTCTTATACAAATCCGTCCAATCAAATCCAGCCACATTATACACTATGAATTCTTATCATCAGCCAATTGCATCATGTGTCATGTTGATGCAAGGATGGACATGATGAGGTTGATTGTTGTCATCCTCGAGAGGATAATCACTCTGAATTCACTTAGCTTCTCTAGAATGCTCACAAATATTTCTTGAAACGAGGAGGAAGATTAGAGAAATATAAATAAATTCTAAGAAATTTAAAAATTAATTAATTCATAATTAAAAAAATAAATTTATAACTCTTTAAATAGTAATATTAAATCTAAGAAGAAGTTTCAAAATCAAACTCCAACTCAAACTTTCTAAAATTCATCAGAAAGTTATGATTTCTAACTGTCCAATTCGCCCTAACCATGTTTTATAAAACTTCCTATGCCACTTTCATGCTGGGCACTACTCCTAAAGCTCAAGGGATCAAGAGTTATGATCAAACTAAAACTTATTATAAATAGTAAAAATGAAATTTTGAAAGGATTTTTTACGGCTGATTTAATGAAATCTCCCAAATTTAGTGTGGGCAATGCAGCCTGGTAAGGTTGGGTGGCTAAAGTAGCTTCCTCTACCCAAAATTATATATGGTACATCAAATAACTCATTCAAATTTGAGATATATGCCTGTTATAGGGTTTTGATGGTCTTGATCACTTTCACCTCCAACCGAGCCTTCATTGGTCCATCTTAGATATGAAAGTGTCCGCAACCTGCTCTACATCACACATAATTATTAATAGCAATTGCCTTGAGATTCAATGGCCCAACTATGAGACCCACGTTGATATGCCAGATCATTGTAAGGCGTAAGCCTAAAAATGAGGCAAATCCTAAGCTTAAATGGTGGGGATTAAGCGCTTATGGTTGAAAATTTTCTTAAGAGCACCAGAAGTTTTGGATCAAGTGGATGTTCATGTTTTTCCTTCATCCTTGTTTACATGACTTTATCAACATGTTGGATGGAAAATAAACATCATATTGGCACTAGAAAGTTTCAACACTAGGTTTTATTATTCAATTATCTCCTATGGTGTAGTACACTTGAGGTTTGAGTCTGCCTCATATTTTAGATCATAACAATAGGTTTATTATTCAATTATTTCCTATGGTGTAGTACACTTGAGGTTTGAGTCTGCGTCATATTTTAGATCATATCATAAAAGATTTGGCAAAATAGATGGATGGCATAGATAAAATACATACATCACTGTGGGGCCCATAGAGTTGTACATGATTTGCCTATACATTATCAACGAGTAGCTACTGGACGGTGCTTTGTGGGCTCATCATGAGTTATGTGTTTTATCCACACTATACATCCATTTTTCATATTATTTTGGAGCATGATACTAAAAAGTGAGTTGATCAAAATCTCAGGTGGACCACACCATAGGAAAGAGTGGTGATTGAACACCCACAATTAAAAACTTGGGGCCACAAATTTTGGATCACGTTGATATTTGTGTTTTCCCTTTATCCAGGTCTTTGTGACCTAATCAACAGTTTGGATGGTAAATAAACCTTACACTGGGCCTTATGAAGTTTTTAATGGTGAGCGTTCAATCACCGCTGTTTTCCTATGATGTGGTCCACCTAATATCACGGAAAACAATCTGATAGCAACCTCGCTACTAACCGTGTCAGTATGTCCATAGGAAAACTCCTGAATTGACCAAAAAGATGATGATGGTAGTAAATTCGTGAGGTATTCTGAAATACCTCTTTAGTCGAGTAGAGATGGGATTGGGATCATACCAACCGCGAACTCTTGTTAACGAGGTATGAGCTGTTAAGCTCCGACCGTCCAGCAAGAGAGAGACTGGTATCTAAATTGCCAAAACTAATACACGATGATTACATTCGTTCAAGCTGTTTGGTATGACGTGTACATGGAATCGGAACCATGACTCTTGGTTAGCCTTCTCAGGCACACCATGATCCCAAATATTCATAATTATCAAAAGCTCAGGTGGGATACACTACAGGAAGCAATGTACAATTACAATCACCTAAAACCTATGTATTCACTTGTTATGGCACACCAAAATTTTGAAACAGCTTAAATTTTAGTGTCCCTTTTATTGTATACTATTATTTCTAATTATTCTTGTAATTAAAAATGACACGTATATAACAAGGGAAAAATATAATATAGCAAAGATCTTCAAGAATGTTTAAAATGTTTTTTACACAAAATCATGGCTAATATGATGACAAAATAAGAGAGCCATTAAAAGAAATTCAAAATCAAACCACGTGTCCAAAAGAGGTATCTAATGGTCGATCGAAAGGACGATCAAAACAAAACTTTAGTTGACAAAGTGAAGTAAGCGGTCGAAAAAGATGCCAAGAGGCATCCCAAAATAGACCGAGCCTATAAGAGGTGTCCAAAAGTAAACTCAGCTGCCAAGGGAAGCCAAAAAACAGAATACAACTAAAAAACTTGATCAAGCAATCAAAATGGAAAGATGCGGAAAGTGGTCAATTGAAGCGCGAACAAGCAATCGATAAAGAAATATGGCCAATGTGTAGCCGATGATCGATTAATTGACCAACAAAAGAAATGTGACCAATGCGTACTTAATGATCGATTAGGTAACTAAAAGCAGAGCTTTGTCAAGATAAAGGAAATAGTTAGTAAGAATAAATATAACAGAGAGAACAAGAAAAGTCACGAAGAACAAATGTAATAGAAAAAATGATCTAGACAAATATTTTTTTGAACTACTCTAACTGTTGCAATTAATGGAAGAAGAATATGAAAAAATAAACTACAACAAAACTCTATAAATAACAAAGAAATGTAATAAAGAAAAACCTACAACTAATCAAAACAAAACAAACAAATAAATTTATCTTATCAAATTCCTTTATTTCAGTTTATCTTAAGAGTAGATAACATTGGATATACTCTTTATCAATATTAAATAGTTCTTTCAAGGGACACATTTTTACAATTGCTCTTAATGATCGATTGTAATTTTTTTATTTTTTTTTATTGCACTCGTATTTTTAAAGTTTTTTCTTGTGAAAGGCACAAAGTAACTTATATTTAAATAAAGAACCTCAACCTCCAATTATCACATGATTATTATCAAATTCTACAAATACTTAAGTGATTGATATTCTCATAATCTTATCATATATGTTCATATACATATATGGTTATTTAGCACTTGGGGTCACAGTTAACTGGTTCAAATCATGCTGTTATATGAATTCTAGCACGCCTGCATAATTAAAAACAAACTGAGCAGCCAACAACTTCATCCATCGGTGTGTATCTGATTAATGAGCCAAATGATGTATGCACAACACGGTCAACCCCGCATTCCATCATGGAGTTTCCATGTTGCGCATCCCCCTACCTCATGTCCCCTTTGTTCCCTTTGGCGTGGCCAACTATTAGTTATGTATTTGGGATATACATAGGGGACGGATTGGAGGGCACTAATAAAAAAGAAATTCAAGTTGGGTCACACATATCTCGAGCCTGACGCCAATTGCTTGTGCCTCGTCTCCTACAAAGTTTACGTGGGCAAAATCTATGGGCCCACTACAATATCCACGTGACATTCACTCCATTCATCAGTTTCACCGGCTAATGCAAGTCCAAAAATGAGCAGCATCCAAAACTCAAGTGGAGCACACCACAGAAAATAGGGAGGATTGAACGCCCACCATTGAAACCTTCATCGATCATGTAGCAATTATGGACCAGGCTAATATATATATATATATATATATATATATATATATATATATATATATATATATGGGACATGGTACTATGCGCTCGACCTTGCAATAAGCTCCCATGAGGTTGAACTGTGTGGGTCCCACCGTGATGCGTGTCGACCATCAACACCGTGCATTTGATGGGTCCCCTTTAAATTATGGAATATCCAAAAATTCAGCCATATACGGAACTCAAGTGGGCCATACCATCTAAAATCCTGTGAAGACACCGTTAAAATATATAAAAGCACTTAGTGGGGCCCACCTGAGTTTTGAATGCTGCTGAAACTTGGTATAACCCCTCATCCCAGTGGGACACACATAATGGATGGTCTGGATTTGCAAACCACATCTCGGTGAGCCATTAAAATGATTATGAATGTTTTAATGGTGCACGGCCCCTCTCCACTTCTGTATGTGGTGTGGTTCATAAAAGTCACGGATTGACTTGATTTTTGAGACCTAGGCCGACGATGGAGTAGATGTTCGAAACGCATCACGGTGGGGCCCACAGAGCTCGACCTCATGGGACAGACTCGTGATGTCGAGCGCATAGTACCTTTTCCATATATATATATATATATATATATATATATATATATATATATATTCAGTTCATCCCAATGGGAATAACCTCATGAAAGGTTCGGATGGCATGTGAAAAATAGTAAGCCCTGGGAAGGTTTCGACCATGAGTGTTTCCATCCTTGTCGTGTGGCCTACTTGTGCTTTGGACTCCTAAAACTGATATACGAAGTATACTTTTAAAGGAAGTCAGTAGTCTCCAACGTATGTGATCATTCGGCCTTGAAGAAGGGCTGCAGCTCAGGCGGGCTCAACCAGACCCGCCCAAACTCAAAACCAGGCGAGGTTGTATTGGGTGCCGTGCAGTTAAGGCTTCAGTAGCGGTTTTTGGTTTCTACTGGAGTATGATGGGCCATGTGCGTGCAAATTGACGTAATGATCATTAGCTTTGACTAACTGATGTTTGCTAAATTCAGACCGTTGGATGTCCTTTATTCTAGCCACCCATCATACATCTAACAATAAACCCGCTAGGAAATATTTCCCGTGCAATGTTTTATTTATGAATCAGCTGAAGTGGGTCCCACAATTTAAACGCCTTTGATAGGAGATACATGCAAGACACGCATTCAACTGTTGAGCGGATGTATATAGACCATCACGGTGCCAATCTGCCAGGCATCCAAGTTCTCTTAAAAATTTGTACCATGCAGACGAGAATAATTCTGTACCATTTGATGAACTCGCAAATGGACTGTCAAAAGTAGCAATAGTCCACATTCCAAAAGTCGAAATTTTCATTTATTGTATGGTTAGGATTGACCGCCAGAGTGGATCTATGAACAGTGGGCAATCCATGGTGATAACCAACAAGGTTTAACTTGGGTTGTTTTGCAGACATGGTTGATCCATTGTAACCCATCGACAGTGTAGACAACAAAATAAGGGGGCCCACCAGTACATACTAAGGTTACAATACATCCCTCTGTGAAGAATTACAAAATCAGGGCCACAGCACTCAAATTCAGAAGGGATGCAGTGGTCCATAATCCAAACCATTCATTGGGTGGGTCACCTGGCAGATGGCCACAGCTGCAAAATGTCTCACAGAACAAACTATATCACTCAAGCACTGACCTGAAAATGGTTGATCAAAGAGAATATCTGAGATGATAATGAAAAGTTACAATCAAAACAGAATCATCTGATCTGGGAAATTTGCAGACAAATGGCCTATCCACCAAGGGACCCACCTAACGGACGACCTAGACAGTGGACAGCTGCATCATGTGTCCGATATTGCAACAGATGACAAATTTGGTATAAATAGCTGAGCTAGTCATGTCCTAGTTGTTGAGGTATTTATGGTACTAAATGGAGAATTCTATTACTTTCTCCTCTTCTTTTTTATGTTTGGCCATTTGTAGCTAAAGCCATTTGATTGGAATCGCCCAATCATGGGATTGACCATGCTGTCATACCTCCACAATCAGCTGATCTTAGCCATCCGGCATTCAATAGACAGTTGAAACCATTGGTCCACATTTGACATGGTACAATCAGAGTATCAAACATATAGCATCTTCTCACTGCAGAGATGTTGGGGGCATCTGGTATTCACTGGATCCCACCAAACGATACAATTTCCTACTTGCCTAGGCAAAAGCTTAGAAAGGTTCCCGTTTCTATATTTGAGAAAGAAATGGGAAAGCTTTAAAGACAGCCGACTGATTGGAGAAATGCAGCCAAATATCAACACAACTTGCAAAAGAAGCACACTATAGGATTGCAGTCCAGAAAAGAAATAAATACATGGAAAGATGCAACCGGTTGATGGGAAGCAAATATTCTACTAGAGTCCTTACCAAGGGCGAAATTCCATGGATTCTTCACTTATGTTTTCGCTTTTTGGTCTGTTTGCTGCTTTCAAGCCTTTTCCGTGCAGCCTCAAATTCCTCTTCATTTGGCTCAAGGGAGGGCTCACCACCATTGTATTTTGCCATTATGGAGGAAAACATAGACTCAAACTGTTCTTTCCTCTCGCTTCGGCGCTGAGAGATAACTGCCACCAGATCAGTATCTGCACGTTGATTGGATCTGCAAAAAGGTTTAAAAGATGGTGAGCAGGGAAGGAGAATTAGTTGTGTGAGTTGTCGATGTAAGACAATTAACCACTTGCTCTAGAAGCTCGAACTGTTAGATCATGACGAATTAATCCCTTTATCTCATAGCTCAAGCCTCAAGTCCATAGGTTAGGTCCTCGGCCAAACCTTCCTCATGAGCCTCAAATCTATGGATTCCGCTCACTCGTAGGCCCCAAATCCATGGGTTTTGGGAGCCACCCACCCTAAGTGGGTCCCAAACCCCACAAGCCACCCCACTCAAGCCCGATGTAAAAATGATCCAACATCAATCACCCTGGTGAGGAGTCTCGAACATAAGACCTCCTGCTCTGATATCAATTTAATGCAGGACAATTAACCACTTGCTCTAAAAGCTCAAACTATTAGAGCATGGCGAATTAATCCCTTTTATCTCATACCCCAAGCCCCGAGTCTATGGGTTAGGTCCTCGGCCAAACCCTCCTCGTGAGCCCCAAATCCATGGATTCCGCCTAACACAACACCAGCCTCACACGGGCCCCAAATCCATGGATACTGCGAGCGACCCACCCCGAGTGTGCCCATACATCCCACAGGGCCACCCCACTTGAGCCCGGTGTGAAAACGCCCCCGCATTAGTTGTAGCATGGATGACTGTGTTGTAGGCAACTCACTTGCCCTTCCTTTTTAGAGGACTTGTAGGTGGTTTAGTCTCCGACACTTGCTTTGCCCATTGCTTGTATGCTTTAGTTTCCTTCAGCTCTCCTGTAGAAAGAAGAATAACTCAATTGATTACTTCCCTCAGCAAGTGCAGAACAGATTAGATTCATCCATTCGAATTTAGTAACTGATAACTAGAGGTATTGCAAAGTGCATATTGATCACAAATCTTATTTGTTGATTTGCAGGGCTAATTATCATATGATTAAAAGAGCAAGGTTATGTTCAAATCTCAAATAAATAAAATAGTGGTTAAAAAGAGTTCCAAAGAGCACAATCATGATCCATATTATAACTGATATGAGTGAGAGAGATTATTGTAAAACTATATATATATATATATATATATATAACTAACAGAAACCAGAAATGCTGTAATTAGCAGCTATTCATCAGCTCCTTCAATGCATCCCAATTGAACAACACATGCACGCACGCATGCACACAAAGATATGAAGAGTAAGAACCAGATTTCTTATCGACACTATATCTCAATAGGGGAAAATTGGATTTATGGATGGAATCAAATATGCAGTGTTTACAGAAAAATGTATTCAGTTATTGGGGAACGATCAATATACTTCTAATGTCAAATCAGGATCAACTTGGGCAGTAATAAAGTAATTGGGTCAACTCTTCTTTGGTGTCAAGGTAATAGCTATGAACAGCCATATAAATATAAATAAATAAATTTTACATTTGCGTGTAAAGAGAGATCTATGGCTGCTGAAACCCTCTTCTTTTTTATTTCGTAAGACAAAATCAGAATGCGTTTTGGTTCTCTGAAGATGAATTCTTCATCCCTCCCTGTGTGTGTGTGAATAAACTTCCCATCACATACAGGAAAACTGATCCATGTGGCTGCTCACCGGTCCTCTGCAAGGGTGTATATGGTATATACAAAATATGCACAGCACCCTTGCATAGGTGGACCGATCAATGGAAGATTGGCATTCCTTGTATAAATATAGATGACAAGAATTCACACCTGCAGCTATTGCCTCATCAATGATATCCTTGAACCGGTGTGAATCCAGTTTTGGCTCGGAACAAATCATCGAACAGAAAAGCCTGCAGGACAAACTCCCAACTGTCAGGATGCTGCATCCTTTTAGAGAGGCAAGGAGGAAAGACGAAGAAGTGTTCTACTTCACACCTGTTCATATTACCCTTACACTTCTTATATAGATCCTTCAAATCCTTCTTCTCTATATCTGATCCTCTGTAGTTAGCTTCAAACTCTTCAATGTCAGCCTCTGTAACCTGAAATTGATAGAGAACTATTTCCTCATCTAGCTAGAAAAGAAGAGACCAATTCTGGAATACAATAATGAAATCTTCTCAACCAAAAATAATAATAATAATTAATTAATTAATTAAAAGGAATAGGGGAAAAAACAAAACAAAAGAAAGCCACCTTTTTGTACAATGATCTGAAGAACTCCTGAAGATTTTGAGCAACTTCCCCAGCTAGGTCCTGATTAATGCAAAATATGCATAACAGACATGAATGTCATGTGATCAACATAATAGTTCAAAAAAAAAAAAAAAGGCAAACCAAGTTTTGAGAACCACTCACAGCATCATCAACACATCCAGTCTGGTCATAAAGTGCCCTTTTCTCCTCATCTCCAAGAATCGATATCACCTTTTGCAACAGCTGGAATTTCTCTTTAGCCTCCTGCAAGAAAAGCAACAACATGATTAGACAAACAAAAGAAACAACTAATTAAAATGCTAAATGTTAAAAAGAAGGTCCAGTATTATGGAAAATCAACTTTTCACACCTCATCACCAGGATTCTTATCTGGATGAAGACGCAAGGCCAACTTGTAGTACGCCTTCTTTATTTCCTGATGGGATGCAGTCCTCTCCACACCGAGAATCTGCATGGACCCTGGACTGTTAATTACACTTTACATGTTTTATTAACAAGGAAAAAAAAAAAAAATCAAAAGCCACCATGAGCATTACAAAGGAACTTTCCACTCGACATTTATGGATGGCCTAGGAACTTTTAAACTCTAGATTTTGTAATGCATTTTAGCATTAGAATGTCAGGGTTTGTATATAGCTGTTACAACAACCATGTACCCTAAATATTTTAGTCCAGGAAGCAAAATCATCTTGGAATATCAGCATAACAAAGGGTGGGTATCAGCCAAAATATCTCAATGAATTGATTTTAGGCAATTGCAACCTTGAGTTGTCAATACCTGATGACATAGGACGAGGATCAAGCACATTCTTAACCCACATGAACCGGAAGAAGCCCAAGGAGAAATCGACAAAAAGTTAAGGCCCATTTGGGAGCGTGGATTTGGAACCCCCCTGGATTTGAAATCCTCTTATTGTGTTTGGCAACCCAAATTCAGAATCAACTTTAATCAAAAGTAGCTATGCATGGTATATTTACAAGGGTTTGAATTTAATTACTAAATCAACTTTAATATCTCTAATTAGTTAATGTATGTAATGTTTGACACAATGGTTGTAATAAGCCCGCTGAAATATATACTTTGCCTGAAAATGATGAAATTCCAAGTCTCAGATGGGCCACAAGCACAAGATCACATCCGAGTGACTAACTAACAATTTTTAACCGTTGGTATACATGGACAATGTTTGGACGGCACTAATCATCGTATTAAAGTAATTATAGTGATGCAATTGATAATCTAATTATTTTGGAATATCATTAGTGGGCCATGTGTCTAATAAATTAATAGTCTAGTAACACACATCTTACACACGCGACTCTTGGAAAGATTTTAGATGTAATTCAAGCTTTCACCATGGATTTCAAACCCCCTATTTGAGGGGATTTGAAACCCCCTAGATTATATACCCTCAGTTACTTTATGGTGCCAAACAACCAGAGGATTTAAAACCCCCTCAAATCCCCCCAAATCCATGGTACCAAACGACCCTTCAACTTAGTTCGACTAGTCAACCTTTCTCGTCAACAAGTTGAAATTCCACCATAAATTCTAGATTGCTTGTTGGCTGATTTTTGCCAGTTTAGACAGGTTGAAATATTGTTCCAAATTGCTTGTTGGCTGATTTCTGCCAATTTAGGCAGGTCAACAGATATTGTCCATAGGTCGAAATCCAGTCCGCCAAGTCAACAGGTCAAAAATCACAGAATTTCTAATTTAAATCCCTAGACACTTTTTTGTGTTTCAACCTGTTGAGTTAATAGGTCGTCAGACGGCGGAAATTTACATTTTTTTAGAATATGTTTCTTTATTTAATTAGAACTCTTTGATTACATTTTTAGGTTTTGTTTAGGGTTATTTAAAAGGTGTTAGCCTCATTTTTATTATTCATTTAATCTATCAATTAAAAACTTCATAGAAATTCTATTTCTTCTCGTGGATTTGAGATTTTCTCTTTTGAATTCAAGAGCACCTTGTGGATTCAAAGTATTCATCGATCGAGGAAGACGGTGATCAACCTCATCACATACCCCCCTACATCACCTAACCATTGAAAAAATTAGCTAAATACGGTTAAGTGTGTTTGTTTTGCCCCCGCCTTTTATGTAATGTTGTGCTAATGACTTTTACCTAGTTGGATTTCAAATCTCTTAGGGTGCATCTGGTAGATGCTCTTTCAAAATAGAAGCCATTCTACACTCTAGAATAGCTTTCTATTTTGTAAGAGAATCTGCTAGAAGTAGCTTCTAGTGGTGTTACTAAACACACCCTTAGTACGATAAGTTATGTTTGTTATGCACTAGAAAGGAGGCATAGAGAAGTAATTGGCCTTGTTTTTAGGTTTCATCTGTTACATGATGTTGTCTATAAGGATAGTTTAGTCATCTCTGTATTTAAGGGCAGTTTAGTCATTAGGTGTATTTAACGCTAGTCAAATCATTTGACACATTTAAGAGTAGCTTAATCATTAATGATAACAATATTTTATATGTACCTTTTTGTATGCATTTACAAGTAGGGTTGGCAATGGGTTGGGTTGAACTGTGCAATTGGCCCAACCCGCTTCTAAGCCAGGTTCGGGCCAAGATAGGTCAAGTTACAGGTCAAACTCGGGCCAAAAAATCAACCCAAATAGATAAATGGGTCGGGCTTGGGTTTACCCTGACCCAACCCACCCATATAGAGCATCAATGCACTAGGCCAAATGACTCGACCCAACCAAAGTATAGTTTTGATCCCTTCTAAATCAAGGGAGGATTTAACAACCAATGTATACCATCACAACAAAATCATTGAGCATCAATGAAGGACAAATGAAAGAGCAATAACCACACTGCTTTAGGCATAAGCGGGAATAAATCGCAGCTGAACACACTTAGCATCTTGGGCCAAGTTGGTTGAACCTAACCCAATTACAATTAAATGGTTTAAGTCAAGTTGAGTCAAGCTTTAGAAAATTTCAAGCGGCTCGAGTTAGGTCATAGGGAAATCGATCATTGATCTAGTTAAGGCCAGATTTCTTTGCCCTTTTAATAAATGGGTCCAGGTTGTCCAGGTTGGGCTAACACCAACCTGGACCAAACCCAACCCACTGCAGGGCCTGTTTTATAGGAGGAGGTCGTTTTGTGGTGTATGTGGTTTGTAGATGATATGATTTTAATTGAAATGAGGGAGGGGATGCACACACAGCTAGAACTATAGAGGAACGTTAAAATCATTTGGACCAAGACCAAGCAAATGAAATGCAATTTTAGAAACAATAGGAGCGGGAAATAGTTAAGATTGCTAACCAAGAAGTACCCCAAATGACCACTTTCGATATTTTGGTTCGCTAATCCCTGAAGGGAGAGATTGAGAAGGATGTCACGCATAAGATCAAAGTTGGATGGGATATGTAGGACAATCAACTTGACAAACACAGAGAAGAGATAGATCCACAGCCATCACCTTTATATCGAGTAACCCGTTATGCAACGCACCCGCAGCAGCTAACCATGCAATGGGAGACACGTTCAACAAGGTATCCTTGATATAGAGTGGTGCAAGTTGAAGGCTCCAAAAGGGAAAAGGGAAGGCCCAAAAAGGACACGAGTGGAGATAGTACACAAAGACTTGGCAGCAATCATATAACAAAGAATAGAGTGAAATAGCAAAATAGGTACATGCGGACAACCCCAATCAACAAAAATGAGGCTTAGATGATAATGACCTTTTTCAACCTACAATTAAGTTACAAAAGAGATTATTCTCTCAACCTTAGTACAAATTTCAGAATATCATACCTCCACTAGATCTAAGAGAGCTATGGTTTAACCAATGTTTTAAATAGCGGTAGCGTGATGCGTAGCGATCAGCCCTCTATAGCATGTAGCGTAAATACGTAGCATGTAGCGTAAGCTACACAATACTTCTGTTTTTTAAATTTAAAAATAGGACAAATATAATAAATAGTGAAAAAAATATAAAAATGCCTAAAAGATGATTCATTTTATTAATTATAAGCATGTTTAAAAAAGCTATTAGTTATCATTTATCAAAAGCCAATCCACATATGTAAGCCAAATCAAATAATTATATCACATCAACAACTTTCTAAGTAAACCACTTTAATTAATAATGTCTAATTAAAACCACAAGTCACAATTATGAAAAGAAATAAAAATCTCATAGGTTAAAAGTATCAAGTATAATACAAGTGTCACATTCCTCAACATTGAAAACACAGAAAACGTGAATAAAATAAAATAATATAGTAAAAAAAAGCATTGTAGCTTATGTTACGCGCTATGTAACTATAGCGTACGCTACAGGGGATTTACGCTATTTGGGACACTACATAGCGTACGCTACAAGCACTGTTTGAAACACTGGGTTTAACTAAGGATATGATCCTTAATAGAGTGGAATAGCAGAACAGGAACATGCAGCCAACCCCATTCAATAAAAACAAGGCCTAGATGATAATGACCTTTTTTAATCCTCCATGAAGATAGAGAAGAGATTATTCCCTCAACCTTATTACAAGTTTCAGAATATCAGACCTCCAACAAATCTAAAGCATTTTCTAACATCTTCAGACATCAAATCAAGTTATTACTTCCTCCTCCATTCCTTTGTACCATGCAATTTTTTCTAGCTCTCAAACATGCATGTGCATGTGGAGCTATCGGGCGACCAACCTCAGATCTAGTTAAAAGTGGTCCCTATTGATAAATCTTAATTTAAAGATTTTTGTGATTTTTTTCAGAATTTGTGAAGCCCATGTTGAAGGTGTTTCAAATAGTTTAAGCTCAAAAAATGTTCAAATTCATAGCTTAATCAATTTTCTAGTTAGGGTTTTTTTTTTTTTGTTTAAGATGACAAAGGTTTGAGAGAAGTATTTTAGCAACATTTGGAGGCTAATAAAATCAAATTTGGTGTTGATTTGAGTTTGTGGCATCAAAATCCTCTTCAAGAGTTGCCAAATAACAATATTTCTTGTCTTTTAAGGTTATTTGTCTTGAATTGTAGGGATTTCAGATTTGGATATTAGTTTTGCATTTTGGGCAATTTGGAGGGATGTTTTCCTGTGTTGGGGTTGGTTGTTGATAGATCCCTTCAAACAATAAATGTGAGGTTGAATGGAAAAAACTACACCATGTTGGTCATTTTTAAGGCACTTTTTTTGGTTGGGTAAAATTTTGTGGGGCATATTGATGACTCTTTGAGAACCAAGGGATATTGGGGGGTGAGTGGTTGGTTTTTCCACCTTTGTTACCTCTAGTGGCTAACCTCAGGTTTGTTAGAAACAAACACTCTGTCATCTAAAACGGCCCCCATCCTAAGGTCAGGCGCTGGGAGGTTAAGCTTCACTTACACCTAACCAAGGGATACTGGCAATGAATGCATGCTAAATCATGCAAAAATCATGACCTGGATAACAAATTATAGCGATCCTAACATTGGTGTGCAACTCATCAAGTTTTAGAATGCAATAAAAGCTTGGGAGTACTTCAAGATATTCCATAACAGAAACAATGTCTGTAACAGCCACCACCATTACCGCTACGATATGGGGCTATAGATTTTTTTAACATATTTCAACCCCATTATGAACGGTTACAGGACTATTGTGGGGCCATTACAAGACAGTTGCAAGGCCATTACAAGTCAATTTTTCTATAACGGCCATAATAACCCCATAATGCGTAATGAATCACCTTGAAGTACTTAGATGGGTTGTGTAATAAATTTTGTACAAAGAGTATCAATTGGACATTGATGTTCAAATTGCTTGATAGAAGCATCATTTAGTTAAGGAGTTGTAGCCAATTTTTTTAGGATTGCTTGGCCTTGATAGAACCTAAGTTCACTGCTAGTAGCATTCTTACCATTCAACATTGTAGGAAGCAATAGGAACTTAATCAATTTTTATGGCCCACCAAACAAGAGTTTGGGCAGGTATGTAGATCTATTCTTCACCATTCCGCTCAACTTAACTTTTAGATCATTTTTCCATGTTTACTTGAAATTCAATGATAGTCGCAAGTCTTTGCTCATACCTGTCTAGGCCCCACAGATGGACTAATTCTTGCCTCATTGAGACATGCCTTCAATTTGTTACAATAATAGCAATCAGTTAGGACATGAAGTATAATTGTCCTAATGAGCACAAGAATTACAACCAAAATAGAGGTACCCTTATTATCGAGCCCAACCACATGTGGCTGCTTTTTCACTCTAACTTCTGAGCATTCTACTAACGTCTTACCCCTCCTATAGACCCAGCAAGTTCCAATTATGTCACCTGTGATAGCTAACAAAAAATATTAATAATCATGCATCCTCTAACTCTACTCTTGTTGTCTTCACCTAAGCTATTCTTCCTCTGCATGGCATCTTGGGAAAATAGATATTGTCTTCTTCTTTTTATTTTGATAAATAGGGGAAGATATATTTTGAACAAAGTTGGCAAAGGGGGCATCTACTTTGCTTCCATGTTAGGGTTTAAAGGCATTGTTCTAATGCTCCTAAGAGAGCTTATGATAGGATGGAACAGCCACTCCTATCATGGCACTGGCAAGGGCATACTTTAGTGCCAATGGCAAAAGTGGATTCCTTAGTTTGACTCAACAACCAAAGCCTTGATTCAAGAGGCTTCCAATAGAGTCTCACACCAAGCTCCACTCTAGAAAGGCAGGTCCTTATTGTGTTTTAAAGAAGTTAGGGGATAATGCATGCATGATCAAGCTTCCACCCGAAATGAAGATCAACCATATGCTCAATATGAAAGACTTCACATTTTATCTTGGGCATGATGAAAACAAGAGCATAGAAAAATGGGTTATCCAGATACCCAAGGTACTGCACTAATTCAAGAAAGTCGTTGAAGATGTGTTAGACAATCGAATAATTTCAACACACCAAGAAGAATGTTAGAAATTTCTCACCGAGTGGAGGGGTCGACTCAGATCCAACAGCACATGGATCTAAGCTGACAATTTCATGCACATCAGCACAGAGCTCTATGAGTAGAGTGCTATTAACTCAACAAAGCCAAATTCTTTCAAGCTACACGTGTATGCTCCACGTGTACATAAGAATAGATCCAAATGGGGGCCCACCTATACACACGTGACAGGAGTCGCTTAGTTGTTACAATTTCCTCTTTTGTTTAAGTTTCTTTAGTACTTTTTTTCCTTTTAGAAAGCCTAATTGTATAGATTAGAAAAAGGAATCTTCAATGACTTATAAATAGACTCTTATAGCCATATGTATAGAGGACATTTTATGAGGTTTTCTTCAATAAGAGTTTCTGAGAATTTTCCTCACAGTAGGAGAGGGTAGGGAGTTTGTGATATCTAGCATGAAGGCTAAAGGACTGTTGAGACTTGCTCTTAGTCTTTCTTCTTCTTTCTAACTATCTGTACATGTGGATGCTTGAACTAGACTGGTAAGTATATTTCAGTTTGCAATTAGCTTTAGTTTATTTGATTCCGGTTGCATTAATATTGCTTAAGGGAACCCCCAAAGATAGCCTTAACTCTTCTTCAACTAAAACAAAGATCTTTTTACATCTTGCAGCAACTAAAGTCTGGCTAGAAGATGTAAATAGAGACCACCGTTTTTTTTTCAGTGTAAATAACAGACATTACTGAGAAATAACAGCCGCTGTCTCAAAAGCAACAGCCATACAGTTCAGATGATTTACTTTCCTTGTTATCTACAACAAGGTGGAGTAACCAGCCCCATTATAACGGGAAGTGTGCTATCTTGTAAAACATCGATAAAGACACGAGGCCGTTCATCTTCAATCGAGTTCAAGCATATCATATAGTTCATATCAGGAGAAATTTCAACGCATCAAAATCCATCTAAGCAAGCTGCAAAAGAGGAATAAATTCAGCAGCAACTAATTAATCCAAGAGAAGAAATAAAACAACAGGAATGGAAACGAATCGAAGAATTTCTCCATATGCAGTAGATTTAGACCTAATTCCAAATCTAGTACACGAAGTCCAGCGAAACGAAAGCCTGTCAAAAAAAAAAAAAAAAAGTTCTATTCTCGAAGATCTCGGTTTAGAATCCGAGAGAGAGATGTAGAGACACAGATACCTCGTATAAGCTCTTTTCTTTGGGCGCAGGGTATTCTTCTTCTCGGTTTTGATGCTCTTCCTCTTCGCTTCCTTCAGAAACCCTAGATTTCTGTTGCTTCTTTTTCGCCATTTCTGTGGGGAGAGAAATGCGAACGGAAGGGTTTTGGATAGAAGAGAATGAGGGATTCTCTGCCTTTATACCATTCGTTTGTTTATGCGGTAAAATTTCCCGCCATTTCTTATTCAGAGAAGATATTATGGGACGGGGAAACCCGCGCATACCTGCTCGAACCGCGCTCCGTACCAACTTTTATTGCGGCCACTCCGTTTCGGGTCAACCCTAACCCGACTCACCCAACCCGACTTGAGGTCGAAAAACGCCACCCAATTTGAATTTGGGTTGGGACTTGGGATCAGAAAATTCGGGTCAGGTTGGTCGGGCCAGGTTGGGCTGGGTCGGGTTAGGTCGGATTGGATGAGGTCATATTACCCCTACCTAGGCGCAAACAAAGAGCCACATGAGTGAAACTTTCATGAGATTCAATACATCATCATGTTATGTTCAGTTGAACCCCAAAGATCATAATAATCCTCCATCCATTGTGTGGGCCCCATCCTTGATTGAACTTTCTAGTGTAAAAAAGAAACGGTCCATGTTAATTATACTAGAAAAGGATCACCAGTTTGGACCATCCATTGTGTTGGGCCCACCTATGAAAAGTCACTTCGATGGCAAGATCCTAGCCAGCCAACAAGTTATTGGAAAAATGGATTATCATTCTAGTTGGGAGTCCAATCATTGATCTGGGACATCCATCATGTCTGCCCTACCTTTGATCGTCCATCCCTCTCAATAATTACTTCGATGGGATGATAACAATCATCCATATTGATGATGCTAGAAAAGGTCCGATTGCTAGTTTGGACTTTCCCTCGTGCAGCCTCTCAAAAAATCGCTTTGAACAGATGCTCCTAACCATCCAATGAGTGGCTAGGAAAATTGAGAATTCCTATTGATTACAGTAGAAAAGATCCGGACATTGATTAGACCACCGATCACGGCAGCCCATCTTTGTTGCCCATCATACTGAAAAATATAAATTTTATTTAGTGTCCTAACCATTGTAGCAATCTTTTAGATGGTGGATGGTTTTAATCTGATATTTTAAATTGATACCAACTCCCGTTTTCATAACACATCCAAACGACCCGTATACAGGGCCATGCGTGTTGCACCATTGGTTAATTACAAACAGTCCACTTTCATACACATGTACCACCTGATGAGGTGCCCAGCCCCGACTCTCGGGACTGTGCTATGCATTTGGTGACAGATGCCTAACCAACGGACCGGATCATGCACACATCTCTGCCAAGAAGACGTGGGAGTGATATGTCCGGCTAGGGGAGGCAATTTGGTTGGGTTGAGCAAGGGTGAGCTAGGGCCTGCTCATTCCAAGCCCAGCACAGGCCTAGCACTGCAGGTCAAATTCCCCATAAATTGATCAAATCCCCATTTCCCAGGCGAATTTTCATATCCATCCACTGATCAACTGGGCCACACATCAACGAAGAAATGAACATTTAGAGGAATAACACCAACAATATACGGTCCCAATCTGGGCTTACAGACCATAGGTCCAAGCCATGTCCAACATGGGGCCAGCTACCCGAGAGAGGCCATCGCCACCCATGTATCCAGCCCAGCCACAGCATGGTCAGATGGGCGAGCCAAAGATGGTCTTATCTTAGAAGCCCTTTTGTCACCACCAGCATGTAGCATGTTGTATGGGACATTCAAGGCGAACCAAAGTTGGATTTCTTCATCAGGATCCTCGCCAAAGATTGATCTCATCAGGAAGGTCCAGGCAAGTAAAGCCAGCTGCACCATCAAATCAATGACCGCTCATTATGATCTGACCGGGCCTACAAATGTGGCACGTTGATGGCAATCCACATATTGTACGCCCAGAATGTTCTTCCCTTCAAAATGATCTGTATTAGGTCTTGCACCCATTTCATGGCACATGGAGTACCGTGTAAAAATGCACGGATTAGGCGTTTCTAACGATCCAATTTGATGGCCAATGTTGTCATATAAAATAAGGCCCAAAATACAATTTGAACCATCTTTTGGTCCTGTCACTGATTGCTTTTGGTTCAAAAGAACTAGTTTTATCAGCTAATACTAACCATCCCATTCATGGCATGGAAAATGGATGGCTGTAAGACAAACATAACCAACTTATGGATTGATAGGAACATCCAAATTGGCGTGATTTTCTGCCTTGGAAACCTATGGAATGCACACTGGACCAACTGCAGATCCAGATCACTCAACTGGGCTGTCCAAATGTCTTAATCCAACTACAAATTGCTGGTACACAACAGACCTTTTCCCCCAGGACAGTACAACCATTCAGTGTGTGGGGCCATCAATCAAGAATCTCCTATGCGGAGGATCCTTAACTATCAAATTGGCAGACTTCTCCCACCAAAATGTGAGCTGTCGGTTAAAGAAACACTCACACAAGGACACGGCAATATTACATTAATTTTCCTGCACAGATCTTCCAAAATCACATTGCTCTTGCAGAAAGTATCAGACCCAACAAAAGTAGTTAGTGGGAGAGATTTAAACTCACTGCTTATCTTTATCACCTGAGGATCTCCGGGTGTAAACTTTCTTAGCATCCCAACGGCCCAGTCCACCCCTGCGCCCGCCTTGCTTTCTCATTTTCTTAGGAACAAGAAACCTGGACCCTAAACAAGGCCTCAAGGTAAGCTGTTCTGCAGCCGAGCCTGAGTCCAGCATCGGTGTCAACCCTGGTTCCGGTGCAGGGGAAGGTTCCGGTTCGGAAACTGCTGGAGCAATGCCCTCCTTCGATTCATCTAATTCTTGTGTGGCCTGCTGGGGAGGCTCTGGAGGCTGACCAACCTTCTCAAAATTCAGCAACTCTTCCTCGGAAGCTTGATTGGGTATCAGAACATCATCAGCAATCTGCAGAAATGGGTATCAGAACATATATATCAATGAATTTATATATATATATATGTGTGTGTGTGTGTGTGTGTGTGTGTGTGTGTGTGTGTGTGTAACTAATGGGAAATATTGAGAGAGGATGCTTTCAAAAATGTGGAGTGGTCTTTTTTCTTCCTTTTTTTTCCATTTCCTGAAATCCTGATCGAATCCCATTCAAGGTCCCATTTGCAGAAGAGGTGCATTGGCGGTGCAACTAGTGTCAGCCTGATGGAGGTAACCCGCAGCCTATGGCTGCTGAAACCAGAATAAACCTCCAGCTGCTCAACAACAGCAAGGTGGGAGTGATTGCAGGTCTATCAAAGAGGTTCTCAAACTAATCTCAGGGTCATAGCTCAATGGTTTGCAAGTGCGTGGTCAGGGTTGGCTCAGAGGGGCTTGTTTACTAGGCCAAACACATGCAGTAGACCAGCTCAAAACATTGCATATTGGAAATGACCAATTTTAGTTACATTCTTGAGCAATGGTAGTGAGAAAATAGCCCCTCCTTTCTTTCATGCCCAACTTGAAAGCAGCAAAATGCAATTTGAAGCTTCATCCCTGATCCACTAGTATCAAGGAAGGTAGTTTCAATTTGGTCATTTTGACTATTGAACTTGGTATTGCAATCAATTCAATTGTGCATCCAAAAGCAGCCAAAATTAGGGCTGCAACTTGGGTTTGGTCATCCTAAACCCAACAGACCCAACTTGAGTATAGGTGAGGTTGGGTCAGGTTGTCCAGGTCCTCGGGTAGGGTTAGGATTGGAAAACTCCAACCTGATTTCAGTTAGGCAAATTCAGGTCAGGTTAGGTCGGGTTCAGAATAATCACATGTATTTGGGTCAGGTCAGGTCAGGTTGGGTCAGCTTTAGGGTTGAGAAAAGATAAATTCTCATTGGGTTTGGGTTGGAATTCAGGTCGGATCAGGTTGCTGGTGGGGTCCTCTTGAGGTCAGGTCAGGCTTGGGTTGACCCTAAACCCAGCCCGACCCAACCCAACCCACCGAAGTAGCAACCCTAGCATAAATCAGGGATATTTTCATTTATTTTATACTCAGCATGAGCTTTAGAACTTTTGAAGGTTCAGAGATATACCATATTCATTGTATCATGAAATAACAAGAAATTCTCAAACTAACTAAAAAGGTCTTACAGCTTCGGAAGAATCGCCAATCTGAGGTCGATCCAGAGAGACATCAGCAGCAGATAACAGGCCCACCGTGCTTTCAATTATATCAGGAAGGGCAGCTTCCCCAAAGCTTGAAACTGCACTTTCAGGCCTAACTAGATCTTCAATGCCATACTCAGCAGACACATGCCCAGGTGGAGTATACAGTGCCCCAACTGGCATGTCATCAACATCACCGGGAGAGAGAGAATGATTCAAAGCTGAGCCAGTTGGTACGTCACCTTGCATGAACAGGCTCAAATTCTCCATCGAAGGGAACTTTCCAGCATTTTTGCACCTCAATTTACTGAGCTGGGCCTTTAGCTCAAGGACCCGAGACTGTTGGACATCAATGTTCCAAAGAATCTGCTCCAACGAATTATCACCATCTTTGGATTC
Source organism: Magnolia kwangsiensis (assembly GCA_037074715.1). Classification (NCBI taxonomy): domain Eukaryota; kingdom Viridiplantae; phylum Streptophyta; class Magnoliopsida; order Magnoliales; family Magnoliaceae; genus Magnolia; species Magnolia kwangsiensis. The sequence continues at coordinate 110,306,250 of CM073581.1, forward strand.
AAACACAGGCCACTCATAATTAATGCCAAACTCACCGGCACCGTTGATATCCTGTTCCATCATGATCACCGCTGCAAAAACAACAACAGAAGTGAATGGCCAAACTATACATATCAAAGATGGTCAAAATCCTGCGAGGTTGAAAACCCAGCAACAGGCCCAATTCAGAAACCAATCCAACCAGAGAGCCATTAGTGCAGTTATTAGATAGTGTCAGTTAGTGCAGAGAATAACCATTTTCTTTTTCCTTTAACAGCATTTAAATTCCAAATCTATGGTACATATAAAGAAAATGCATGTGAATAAAGACTCCTTCCTGAGCATCTAATTGTATTTAATGGAATTTCCCTCAATCTCCACTGGCATTCGCAACAATCAGCTTCCTCCTGCCCAATGCTGTACAGCTTGGACTCTTGCATTGCAAAATTTAGCAGGGATTTTATAGGGTAGTATACTGGCAATTGCATACAAGCATGCTATATGACTGTATTCCGACATGTAATCAAATGACGGACACATGATGTCACAAAGAATGCAATGTATCTGAGTCTATGTCAAGAACTCCGTCACATTTTTTGGGGGCATTGCTCTAAGGTGTTACATATACAACATACATGACAATAAAGAATTACATATAAAAGTAAATCAAGTGCCACCAACTACACCAAATAGCATGTGATCCTGTGGTATGAAGTTTATAAAACATAGAACCCGGAAGAGTTAATGTAAAAGCTTCTTTTTTTATTTGCAGTTGCTGACAAATTTCACAATTCAAGTTTGCCAGCAAATCTCGCACAAGAGGTTGCTAAACATTAACATCTGCCATGCATCCTCTGGACTCTGACAGTGTACAGTAACATCTGCCATGCATCCTCTGGACACTGGCAGTGTCAAGCGAAGGAAAGTGCAAGGGGAACCCAGTCTAACAGTTGGTCTCTCTTGTTTTAGTGAGTCCAAATGGAAAAAGGGCGATAGTTCATTGCCATTTTAAAAATTGTGGTTACTCATCCACATTGCATACATACATAGGATATCAAAACTGTATAAATTCTGAGCTTAGATAAGAGTAAAGCTCAAATATCCCATTGATCAGACAAACAATCTTAACCATCTGATTGTGCCCATTTAATTTGGGCTGCTGACCATTTGTTGTTGTTGTTGTTATTTTGGAAAGATGGTCTGCTGACCACATTATTTTAACCGGCTAACTCTTGACTTGGGAATTGTAAATTAACCATGTGGTATGTTGAATCCATGCGGCTGAGAGTTTGGATCAGTTGGAGCCTTTAGTAGCAATTTTTTTAGTCGTTTAATTTGAACTTAACTTTCTGGTTCTCTTTAGCAATAGAGTAGACAAGGTTTCTTTTAAATAATGGTGGTAAATGAACATAGGAATCTAGTAAAAATGAGATGTGCTATCTGCTCAAGAATATTTTTTTAGAGTAATTTGCAGCACATGCCCATGATAAATGGGAGATCTGGGCTGGCAGCCCACTTAAGCATGCCCTGACGCAAAAAAAAAAATCAGTCCGTCCGCTCGTCAGGTGGAACAGACCTGCAGGGGAAGATGGATTTTCCAGAAAAGATAATGACCATAAATGTATATTCAAAGTGTATATGTGACCCACCTCATGAGCAGAACACCTCATTATTGGTGTCCAGGACCAAACCGAATAATGGCCCAGATTCCACATGTGTGCCTAATAGACACATGCTGCAAACCCATTCTATGATCCTTCTGGGTTGTCACACAAATCACTTCCGCATTTATTGCCTAAAACTCAAACACACTAGAGATTTGCTAACCCCACAACACCCTCTGCATGCAGCTTCAAAAGCATAACCACACCAACTTGGCACATTGTGGGCCATCATGGTGCATTAGGTGGTCTGATTGTGAAGATGACCTGGCACACAAATCAGGCCAGTCCACTCATCGGGTGGGTCACATGTAGGTTCAATTTGGGGCACTGGCACATTTTTTAAACCACCCATTGTTGTCTACAGTCGCGACCAACTGATGAGTGGACCAGCCTGATTTGTCTGGTCATCTTCACAGTGGGACCTACCTTATGGACCACTAGGATGTCCCACATACGTGCTATGTTCACACATGTTCTGCATGTAAATGTGCATGGACAGGGTGCATGCTGGCTGGCAAACCTTGAGATAGAAAAAAGGAGTCGACCCACGCTAATCTCTCCACAAGCACCACTATGTGCAGACATTAAGTACCAACTTAGTTTGGGTTGGAGATACCTGACCCATGCTTTTTTTTCATTTCTAAATATGCAAATATATGTATTTTAGTATCTCCTGAAGTTTCACTCAAAAAATCCACCGGTTTCCCCATGTTTCCCCAATGTTTTTCTGCATTTCCAGTCATCAGTGATCAGCTCGTACACTACAGAGAAAACTAACAAAAAACTGATGAAACTTCTCTTAATAGCACTGACATTCAAAATAAACCACTCCAAGTTCCAACTGCCCTCCTCAATCCTTTTTTATTTTATTTTATTTTTGGAAGATTCTTTAATCCAAATTTGTGAATCCTGAATTACTAAAATTCCCCATGCCTAATGCCACCCAGTTTATAGATTTCCCTCCCCATAATGAGTTGACTATCCTCTAATCTACTGATTGTAACTTTGTTCCCTGAAAAGCTACCATTTGAGCTTTATACCGCTTGTGCATGTCCCAGATCTACCCTCTCTTTTGCAGGCATCCAAGCATCACACATTCCAGCTAACTATCTTCATTGGGTAACTCATCTAACCTTTTCCCCCTTGTGCTTCTCAGAGATGACTGCAATTCATTATTAATATTGGAGTCCAACCTCACCAGCTCCCTGCTTCCTTTAATCTCTCTAAGATTTGACTGCTCAATTCTTATTGAGGTATTGTCTGCCTCTATCCTTCACTATTGAAACAGAGCGACGTAATCGTCTGCACAGTCTCCAAAAGATAACCCCCACTAATCGCGCCATCTGTCCCATCACCTCCTTTATTCATTTCATCCCTTGAGCCATAGATACTTTGCATACCTTGCCTTGAGATGAACTTAAATCTTCATTTAAATCTTAATGTGAAAGAACCCACGCCATCAACCCATTCTCAACTGCAACTGACTGTCTTTCAATGGCCAGCAGATCCATCTCATGCACTTCCATCATCTCTGCGGATAGTTTTGTTGAGCTTGCATGATTCTGGATGTCTACCACTGCATACTAATAGAAACTTCTCACTTCATCTCATTCATCTCATCTCCTATTTGAAGATTCTCCTCTCTACCCTTCATCAGCTCCCCTTCATCTTCTTGCTTCTCACCAAGTTTCCAAATCAAGACACCTAATCACCCACTGACTCTGCCTCCCGCTCCAAGCTGTGGAGTTTCGAAAAATAAAAAGGGGAATGTTCTATTGGAGTCTTTGTAAGAAAACCTCGCACATGAGCCTTCTTTAGCATTTTTCCCCACACGTGCAAAAATAAACATTAAGGTCGCACATGTATCCTTCTTCACACGTGATGAGAATGTTGCTTCGTTTCATTCTTTGGACAAGCCACGTGTCGATGATCTATTGTCTTAGGCTCTCAGCTGATCATCCTTCCACGTGTCAACTTTTCTCTTCAAATTAATTCCTTTGCAGATCATACCACCACACGTAGCACCCTCATTTATCCTCCAGCCACCTAACCCTGCCTCTCAATTAGCACGCCCCCTGCTAATTCCAATTTACTGCTATCATCACTGACAACTAGGACGCATGTCACTCCCTGCTTCGTTCCCATCCCATCGACCTTTTGCACCAATCAAAGTCATCCACGCTTTCTTTCCCTTTTCTGGTACTCTGCTTGAGCAACATAATTGTGAACCTTCAGCTTCAAGAACCCAAACCACCACTCTCGATCTCTTCGAGCTCGTTGTCACAACACTATTGCTCTGTTCCAGGTCTTCTTTTAACACCTTCACTAAAATCTTATCATCCCCTACTCTTATGTTAATCTTCTCCGACGTTGAATCAAGTTTCTTCTTCTTGATAAGAATTCTAGCAAAACATAGGTTCTCACAACCTTCCAACAACAGATCTATCACCACCACCACCACAATTCAAGCTCCATCTCCATGAACAGCTCATTAACCCAAAACTCCAAAAGGGAGACCCCAGATCTGGCACCTAATTTCCTCCTGGACAAACGTTAACCATTCTTCCCATCTCTGAATCCCCCTTACCATATCATCTTGGAATAGATTAACTGCTAATGAAGTCAGTTAATATTTGTCCGAGGATTGAGGGAAATCCAAACGGTAGTATCATTCAAAAGTTTCACTACCCGATCTTCTTCCAGGCTACATTTGTGGTTTAACCACTCTGCCACTTTCTCCTCCGTAAATCCTGGCCAGACTGAAGTTACAAAGCTATATTGGAAAGAATTCCAAGAAATTTCCAATATTTTTTACGAAACCTTACCTCCAGCCCCTTCTCAGTTTTTACCCTCCAAACCCATTTCTCCTGTTGCTCCTACAATGGCATCCCTTTTTCGAACTCTCAGGAAGCTCCTTTAACCCGAGACTTGGGATGTCTGCAACCACATCTCTAAAGGACCAACAAAACCCAACCCCTGATTTGTCGACCTTCTATTGTCGATTTGCAACTCCTTCCTCCTTTCCATTCTTCTTTCCTCCATCTTCCACCTGATGAATATTGTTTCGATTAATCTCCTCAGGTCCAAATCCTACCTTGTTAACCCTTATTGCTCTTCCTCCATATTATATCCCATTCATTTACCCTATTGCTTCCTTCGGTCCTCCGTTTCCATCCGAACAAAAGTAAATCCCCTAATCCCTAGCGCCCCCTTCTTCCTTGGGATGATAATTTCCTTCACCTCAAACATCGTCCAAAAATGATAATCATCCATTCTATTGGGAACTTTTCTACAAAGGCTATTGATAATTCCTTAAGGGGCCATTTGGATAGTAAATAAAGGTAAATGGGTGGAATTGGGAGTAAATGGAGGTCAATGGCATTTGAGGTGTGTTTGGATGGGAGTAGATGCATGTTAATGAAATAAAATGGGAGTAAATGAGCATGTAAATAAAATCTTCTCTACAAGAGAGGATTTGAAAGTAAATGGGGTGAAATGACTTTTTGAGCTCCCTTAGAGAGTTGCACGCGTAAACAAAGTGCCGTTATGCATATGTTTGTCATACACATGGCACGTTGATGATACTCCAAAACAATCCAATTATTGGGTACATCACTAAAATCACCCCAAAAGAATAATTCAAACCATCCAAATGTTGGGCATCTAAATGAATAGTTAAAAAAACGTTGGCAACTTGCTTGTTTGTGATCCTTACATTTGTGACCTACTCAAGGCTCGAAATTTCCTCATTTTTTGCTAAAGTAGATATTTCAATGGGCTTACTACAATCATTCTATTAAATATCATATATGTACACTAAGTTGGGATATCACATATTTTCTTGTGATGATATTGAAAAATTCAAATGCATTCCAATTCTTCCTATTTACTCCGTCCAAACAGAATATTTGGATTTCAAATGCATTTCATTTTCTCCCATCCAAACACAACTGAGTAAGCCATTTACTCCCAATTCATTTACCTCCAATTCCATTTCCCATTTACCTCCGTTTACAAGCTCCCAACCGAGCCCTAAGATCTCACCTCTCCCACCCTTTTTTCGTTCCTCTCTTTTAACCTTTTTCCTTCCCACCATTTTCCACTCCCTCCATCCCTTCTCCCCCCAAAACCCATCCCTCTGCAACTGATCTCACTCATCTTCTCCCCACCTAACACGCTCTTCCCCATATCTGGAACATCCCTATCATAGCCCCATCTAGTTTCATCCATCTGCAATTGACGATACAGCTCGGAACCTCATACCTCTGTGTTTTGAAGTGTTCGTCGTCCTCTACCATAGTCTTTATTTCTGTCAAGATTAGAAAATATCTTCCTCTCACCTCTCAATTCCTATTCCTCCAACAAGATCGACCTCTCATCCTCACAATCGATTGGCCCCTTGATTTTCAGCTCCCGCCTCTGGTATCACCTTGCTTCACCTCTCATCTCTCGTTACGAGGAGAGCATTAGGTTGCCCACATGGTGAACAGGGTTGATGAGCAAGGCTCAAGAAATTTGACATCTACAAACGTTATCTTTGAAGAAGGAATAATCGATGCTTCTAGAATTGAAGTGGATCAGCACCGGAGGTCTTTAGAATGAAAAAGCAGATTGCCAACCATCTTCGACATAGCATTCTGGACAGCCTGATGTGTGGACTGGCCTAATATATGGGAATGATCATCTGTACTATGGGACCCACCTTGTGCATCAAGGCTCAGATATCTCATCTATGTATTGGGTTGGCACATGTAACCAAATGTACTGGTGCAAATAGTGAGGGCTGTGTCCTTTACTGCCATACATGATTTTGGTCTTACTCTGGCTCGTCTACAAACAAAGAGGCATAGCTGGTTGATCAACTACCTCTCCATCTCTTTCTTCTCCTGACTCTACCACATATTTGGGTGCAGCGAAACTTAGAAAACTTTTCGCCACACCCATGAGACTTGCTAGCACACCTTTTTCAAGATTTATGCAATCCTAATAATTTAGTTATATTATGATACCAGGTTTCCAAACTAAGGAATGCAGTCATTCTTACCTTGATTACCATAATCATCATCGATAGAGATACCATCTGCTTCAGATTTCTTATTTTCTGCAAACAGCAAAGAAAAAAATTGTATAACTGAACCCAATGCATAACAAGCAGAAAACCAACAAAAAAGCGCAGGCAATGAGTACCATAATAAGAGAATAGGTTGTGGTGCGACATGTATGATCGTATATCAACCGTGTCTTCAACTCGCCTTCTTTTTCTCCTCTTCATGACTTGCTTCTTCTGACTTGGACAAGACAGAGTCACTGACCTAGCAGCAGAACTATCTGATGCAACCTGCCCTACCTTCAATTGCTTTTCATGAGAGTATGCCAAAAGTTCTCTGTCATATTTTAATGCTTGAGACTGCAATTCTTTCGCCTGCAATTCTAACCATTTGCACCGCCACATCAGAGGTCGGATGTACCTTCTCCAATGAGCAGTCAACTTCTTCTTCCTGGGAAGTAGGGGCTGCATATCATTAGAGTGCGCAATATGCACAACTGCTCGACTTATCATCACCCATGGAGATTAAGTCCAGAAGATAGGTTCCTACTATGCATATTGAGGGAAATATGAAAATGCAATTACAATGGTTTTAAAATATAAAGTGGTTTCCCTAAAGTTGCCAAAACATATTATGAACCATGCAGTTAGAGCAAATGTTTCACAGCATGATTGAGTGATTGAGGTTTTTTTTGGTATAATTCATAACACCACGCTTTCCTCATCCTTTTGTTCAGATCATTTTCTTCTTTTATTTATTCTTTCAACTTTAATCTGTCCCTGGAAGGGTGCCACAATTTAGATTCCCAGTCCCGAGAATCTGGTGGGCCACAATTAACAGTACAAATGTACAGTTGTGAAAAAAAAAAAAAAAAAATCAGCCAAAGTTATCTAACCCATCAACTTATTTCTAATATCACAACACACCTATTTTGGGCAGTAATAACCACAGTGTGGTTGGATCCTTACTCTTGCTCGGGTGGTAGACTCTCGGGAGTTTCAACACCCGGTCAAGGGTTCGAGTATCCATAGGGTGGTGAAATTCCACTAGCGTGAGTGTGTGGGGGTGTGTGTGTGTGCGTGTGTTAAAAAAATAAATAAATAAATAAAATTTTTAAAAAAAACAGAGTGTGGTCCACCTGACAGATGGCTAGGATATTTCACCCGTTTACCACACTGGTAGATGTGGTGGCATGTTCGTTAGCTGATTTGCACTAGCATGCAGATTTAGCAAACCTCTAATCTACATATCCAGGATTTATATAAGACCATCAAAATTACAAGCGATAAAAAAATTATTTTATTGTCCTCGATAGAGTGGAATGGCAGGACAAAATTCGTGTAGCCAATCCCAATTAGTTGGGCTAAGTCTTGGCAGATGATGATGGTGAAAATTTTATTGACAGAAAGGTAGAATAGCCACATCAAGAGGGTTAATTCTTAATAAAAAGCAATGACCACTATAGCCTACCTTGCGAAAGAGCTAGAATGGAACAATTTGTAATCCTTGGAATTTAAGGAGAACAAAATGTTTTTCCTTGCTACAAGATTCCTAATTTTGTTGAAACAAATCCTACTTCCAAGGATCAATGGCCTTGCTCAAGTACCAATCCCAAGTATTCATAGAGCATCCCTCCACAATGAACAGGCCTTGGTCATAGTTTGTAGAGATCTGAAGACCAAGGTGTTTTGTAACAGTAACGATGGCCATAACGGCCACTACCATTACCTTTGTGATACGGGTCATAACGGCTGTTACGGGCCCCGTAACAGGCATTACGGTCTCTTTTTTATTTGGGAAAAAAAAAAAACTAAAAACATGTATCTGCCCTGTAACGTTGAAAAGATTATCCAAAAAACTTGTATTTGTCCCGAAATAGACCATTACGGGGCTGTTATGGCCATTACGGTTACGGGTCATTTTAACCACAGCAGTTGTTATGGCCATTACAACCCCATAACGTATAACGGTTGACACCGTTACTTTTACGTAACGGCCTTTACTGCACACCATGCTAGAGACCTCAGATTGCCTTGGCTTTAGTTTCAAGTTGATCTACAACAAGATTCCTATGCCCATAATTGTCTTTAAAAATATTTCCCATTTTGGAAGGTCCGTCCCACACGCGAAGAGGAAGACTCCACCCCCCCGACTCTGAAATGACTTACCCCAATCTAGTTTCCAACTAGAATAGAAGTCTGACACCACAACTTCATGGGAGTAACTCATTACAAGTCGGGGCCCATCCCACCATATAATTCTTGAACTGACAACGATCCTTAGCATTGAATGAATCTTCCATAAAAAATTTAAAAAAAAAAAAAAAAATACACCACAAAAACTAAACATGACACAAAGATTACAAGGGGATGTGCCAATAGTAAGATACATGTTAAGTCAGTATCAGTACAATTCTCACCCACATAAGCTTAGCCTGGAGCTGCTGTGTAGCATGCACCGAGGAGAATTCTGCTAGTTGATGGGATTAGAGATCATGGAATATCTTAAGAGGTCTTGTTGGAAGTATGGTTGAACAAAACTTGAAGGGAAGCAACAGCAGATGCAGATGTGGGAGCAGGGAAGCATCCTTTTTTCAAAATGTAAGCAAGAATAAATAGCTAGGAGGCATGAGCTAGAATTAGAACCACAAGTTTCAAGCCGATGTGGCACATAACCAGAAGATTGAGCTCCTTCCCTGATTCTTAGAGAAGTTAGTTTCTCACATTGGGCATGCATACATGTCCAACAGAAACACCACCTTGTAATTTTATGCCTTCATTTTATTTATTTTATTTTATTTTACACTCTAAGCTAGTTTCTCATATTGGATGTGCATACAATGTTCATCAAAGCCACCCCCTTATAATTGAATGGCTTCATTTTATTTTTTCTTTTTTATTTATTTATTTTCTTTTTTGATAGATACGCTGAGCTCAAACCTGAGACCTCAATGTTATGAAGGGTATGAGCTACAAGCTCAAACACAATTTTATGTCTTCATTTTAGCTGAAGGGTATTTTAAATTTTCAAAAGTATCCAAGGGAAGGAGCCTTAGGGAAGTCAGAAGCCGTGTGAACTTCTATAAGGGTGTAAGTTTTTGGAGACTTAAGAGGTGAAGAAATCATTATTGGTAGTCCAGTCCTTCAGGGAGGAGTCTATGGTAATAAACAAGGGCATCGGTTGAGCAGAATGGGTGGGTTTAGAAATGGAGTTTTTAATGGTTAGATGAAGGTACCAAGTAATCCAATGCCATGGAAGGAAGCTGGAAAGAGGTTAGGAAAATGAAAAGACACAAAAAGCATGACACTCTCTCCGTCTCTATCCTGTTCAAATCTACCAAAAACAATTATTGATCAATTTCCTCATTTGAAGAAGTGACTAACATGTTCATCCCTTTGGACAAACTCTTTGGGTGGCACGGAAGCTTTGCCTTTGTAAGATTCAAGCAGGAATGGGAGGCAATGAGAGTGGGGGAGGTGCTAACGAGGTGGAGCTTGGTGGGTGGCAGACTAATGAAAGTTTATTTCACTTGAGAGGAACATAATAGCTTTCAAGTCCACCAGACAAACAGTATGGGAAGGAAGGAAATAGAGTTCACCAAGAAAGTAGAGGATGGTAAGTATGCTCAGCTCAAAGGCTACCCAAGCTATATGAAGGCTCTAAATCAGGGCATGCCTAACCCGAAGCTGGGAAGAGCAAGAAGGGATATTGGCAAGGAAAAGGTTAAGGTGAATGCAGAGGCAGCTGAGAACCAAGCCTCTCTGTTGCAAAATGCTATCCTTGGATTTTCAAGGCAAATTTTGAATGACTGTGCTATGGATGGGATCCTCAGAACAAGGATGAAGGAGGTGTGCAGTAGAATTATGAATAGTGAAATCCTGTCAAGACAGTTGGTGGCACTCCTACCCTAGTCTGAGGAGATTCGGACAAATGATAGGGTCATGTGGATTCAATTGTTCAGGAACCCTTCACATGCTTGGTTCCTTGAAACATTCTCTGAACTGGGCTGGGCAGTTGCTTCAGCGACGCCATAGAAGAGGAACCAGCACCGGTAAGAGGAAAGGTCTTAGAATTCGAAAGGGTTAAAATCCTATGTGCAGAGGAGGTAAAATTCGAGCCCAAAAGTCTGATTATTGGTTCATTAGTGTTCCAAATCTAAGTTGCGATAGAAATTATGCAGGAAATGCTAGCAAGCGCGGAGGGCAACATCCCCAAGGATTATGCGAAGAAGCAGAAGATGATGTGGCATCGCTCGTTCAGGACAGCCTTGTGGCTTTGATCCCAAGCAACCCCAGTACGCCAGGAAAGCCCGTGCAGCAGGTTGGATTCCACTTCTGCAAAAGATCATCCTCAGAGAGTGTCCTACATGGCATGAGTTATGCAGATAGGAACATCCAAAATTCAAATTCATGTCCAAAGCTTGCTGAAAATGAGAATACAGACCTGCAAACCTCTAAAATCCAGCCTCACATGCAGCCTAAATTGGGGTCTTGTGGCACCTCCAGAGGCTTCTTCAATGATGCTCAAATACCAAACCAGTAGCTGAGGAAGAAGGATAAGATCCCAGCATATCAGCCAGCAACATGTGGCTCTGAGTGCTCTAACCATGTTAGGCTTGGAGACGTCATCAGGGACAGAGATCATGGGACTAGGGACAGTGTGAGGACACAACACATGCGACCAGTGTTCGAAATATCGGTATCGCACAATGTATCGCACCCTTGGGATACAGATACATATTGGTTATCGCACGGGATATATCGTTTGTATCGCATAGTTTATCGCACTTTTTGGGAAACATGGAAAAACATTAGCAAAATGGTTGAATTTTTTTATGAAACTTTGGAGATTATTTAAAAAAACCTTAATGCACACTTTTAAATCATAAAATATCAAAAAAGAAGTGCACGTAATAAATTTCTTTTGTATAAGGTAGTAAGTTATGCGTTATCTGATTAAAATAAGGTAAATATATTTAAATATGATGCATACCATTTATAAATGTATAAAGATATGTATGAAAATGAGTCACATCCAAACATCAATTGGAATTCATTTTAACATGTCATTTTAGGGCATGGGCCAAAAAATAAGGCAGATCCAAATCTGAGGTGGACCACACCACACAAAATAGTGTTCATTGAATGATCACCATTAAACTATTTTGGGCCTATAATTTTTTTGCATAAAGATAATATTTATGTTTTCCCATCCAGGTTTGTCAAACCTCATGGATAGATTGGATGGCAAATAAACATTACGGTGGGTCTTAAAAAGCTTCAATGGTGGACATCATTGCCACCACATTTTCTTGTAGTATGGTATACTTGATCTTTCATCTGTCTCGTTTTGGGCTCATGCCTTAAAATTACTTATGAAAATGGATGGAGGGTGTGGATTGGCTGGTGTACCACACGAGGTATGGGCATGTGTCGTGCGAAGATGGGATGCGAATTTCCTACTAAATCCTTTCGCAGGAGTGGGGCACACCGTGATGTTTATGAGAAATCTACTCCATCCATCAGTTTTATGAGATTATTTTAAGACTTGAGGCAAAAAATGAGCAAGATCCAAAACTCAAGTGGGCCGCACTCAAGAAAAAGGTGGGTGGGAAATTCCTACCGTTGAAACCTTCCTGGGTCAACAGTGATGTTTACATTCCATTCATACCGTTCATTACGTCATCACTATTGGGATGAATTGAAAACCCAAATATTAGACTGATTCAAAACCTGTGGCCCCACGAATATTTCAACTATGTACCTTCAATCCTCACATTTTCGGCCTACTTGAGTCTTAGATCCGGCTCATTGTTGGGCATGTCTTAAAATGTGTTCAAAAAATGGATGGACGGAGTAGATTTCTCACAAACATCACAGTGGACCCTACCCAAGTTTCCAGCGCATGAACCAGCTGTCCACCAAATCGGATTGCGTAACTCAGTACACAATGCGCTTTTATTGTACTGAGTAAACTCAGTTGCACCCACTGTGAATGTATGTGGTTTATCCACACCGTCCATCCATTTTTATTTCTAATTTTAGGGGTTTATACCAAAATTGAAGTAAATCCAAAGCTCAAGTGGATCATTACACAGGAAACAGTGTGGAATAATGATTTCCACCGTTGAAACCTTCCTAAGGTCCAAAGTAATTTTTATTTGTCATCCAACCTATTCATAAGATCACAAAGACATGGATGAAGAGAAACCACAAACATCAGCTTGATCCAAAACTTCTTTGGCCTCCAAAAAATTTTCAATGGTAGAGGTTCAATCAAAATGTTTCCTCTGGTGTGGTCCAATTGAGATTTTAATTTGCTTCATTTTTGGTATCAAGCCATAAAATTGTCTTTTAACATGGATTAGCGGAGTGGATAAAATAAAAAAAATAACAATGGACCCCACACAGTTTACTCAGTACGCAAAGGGCACTGAGTTACTCAATACGCAATCTGCTTCCGTCGTCCACGTTGTGCAAACAGTTGAAAGGAGATCAGAGTTACATGGCCCCACCAATAATGTATTTATTATATCCACACCGTTCATCCATTTGGAGAGATCATTTTATATCGTCAACCCAAAAATGAGTGACATCCAAACCTCAAATGGACCACACCACAAATAGCAGTGAGGATAATGATTCTCACTGTTATAACATTTGTAGGGTCCACCGTAACGTTAGTTTTCCATCCAATCTGTTCATGAGGTCACAAAGACCTTGATGAATAGGAAAAACAAATATCATACAATCCAAAACTTTTGCAAGCCCAAAAGGGTTTCAATGGTGGACATTCAATATACCGCTGCTTTTTTCCAGTGTGGTCCACTTGATCCTTGGATCTAACTTATTTTTCAGATGAAGCCTTACGACGAGCTCGCCAAATGGACGAACGATTTGGATATAATATATACCTCATGATGGGACCCACATAACTTGGTGACGTCAACACCAGCAGTGACGTGCGATGCACCACTCATCCGCCTCCACTGAATAAGGGCTCGGGTCCCTTTTTTTAGTAGCAGAGAGGGTTCCGGCACCGGAACCCTGAAATCTCTCCCAAAGGGCCGATGATTTCGACGGATTTTTCGCCAAATCTCTCCAAATCAAAGGCTTCTATTCGAATGGCCCATCAAACACAGCTTCCGATCAGGGCGATCTTCTTTACAAGTACCGAAATCTACCGTTGAAAGTTTTTCTTTTCTCTTTTCTATTTTTTTCATTTTTTTCGGATAATGACGCTGTCCCAGGTGCGATATCGACGATAATATCGGTCGATATCTGAAGTTTTGGATTTTCGGTATCTTTCGAGGGTTATCGGAGGAGTTTCGTCTCGCTAGGGCCCGATACCGATAATATCGGCCGATAGTATCGATATTTCGAACACTGCATGCGACCACCCTATCCAAGCGAGATAATCCCAGCCATCCCTAAACCAGGGTAACAGGTGATCGCAACCACTCAATCATTGCTCCTTCAAGGCTTAGGGCTTAGGGTTCAAGGCAAAGAATGTTTCTTCTCATGCGACCTTGATCCGTCTATTACCAGAGTCTTTGATTCCATTCTCATAGATTTGGGGGAAAGCCACAAAGAACTAAAGTGCAATGGCAACTCCAGAGTGGTGGGACCTAGTTATGACAGCGTTGCCTTGAAGTTTGGCAAAGCAGACATAATTGAAGGTCCTACACCAAATCCGATGAAAGAGAAGTTAGTAGAACAAGGAAAGAAGATGCTTCTCAGTTTGTTGTCGACCACGGAAACATGAGATTCAGGCTCTAACAGTTCTGAAGAGCATTGTAGTACCCAACGGACTCTGTTACACACCGACGGTGATGCCGCTTCTGAACAGAGCTGGTCCATTCAAACTTTGAAGGATGAAGGATCCATGTCCGAGCACTCGGCTTCAAGCTCAACAGCTAATGTGACCCCTTCAAATCAGCACCTTGAAGTGGTGCCAGAAAAACAAGCAAAGGCAGACTGATCTTCAATTATGTGGACATGATAATTTGGGAGTATAATTCCAGTGGCCACAACAAAGGAGAACCGAATAATGTAACAAATTAAGTGGAATGATCAATCCAAATAGCGGACCAAATTGGAGTGACAGCATAGGGCCAATAGAAGATATACAGAATCTGTTCGTGCAAGTGGAGGCCAAAGATGCAAAGGCCAGTAAGCAGTAGGGAGAAAATCCTAGCTCATCCAAGAAGAGCAAATTGGAGCACGGGAAACACAAGAGATCAGCTGGGGCAGAGATGAGAAGTGCTTGTGATAGTGCTTTCATGGAACGTCAAGGGATTGGGAGCCTTCAGAAAGAGATTCATCGTCAGGAACATGGTAAGGAAACACTGTAAAGACATCATTCTCATTTAAGAATCAAAACGGGAAAGTCCAAATGATAGAAAGATATCAGAAATTTGGAGCAAAAGAAGCTTCGACTGGTCAACGATCCTAATTATAGGCTCAGCTGGAGGGATTATTACATTTTGGGATTGCAACCAATTCAATAACACTGAGATAGTTATGGGCAGATTCTCATCTCAGTAAAATTGAAGAACTTAGATGACAACTCCGAATGGGTGATTTCCAATGTTTACGGTCCTACAGAGAAGAGACTTGAGACAAGTTTTGATAGAGCTAAAGGAAGCCTATTGCATGTGAGGGAGGCTTTGATATATTGGGGGAGACTTCAATGCAATTAGGTTTGGCAACGAAAACAGCGGTGGCTCAAACAAAACAGGGGGTTCACGAAAATTTGGTGACTTGTAAACTCATGTAATCTGATCAATCTTCCAACTACTAGTTGTCTTTTCACTTGGTCAAACAATCAGATCTCTCCAATCCTATCTATGTTGGACAGTTTTTCATTGATGGGGAATGGGAAAGGAGGCTTCCCTTTTCCACCAAACAAACTCTGCTAAGACCAGATTCAGATCATTGGCCCATCCTATTTAGGACAGAAGAATTGAAATAGGAGCAGCAGCCGCTCAGATTCAAAACAAATGGCTGACAGTCCAGAACTTTAAAGCAATGGTGGGAGAATGGTGTGGATAAACATCGAGTCCAAGGATGGGCCGGATTCCGATTTGTTAAGAAGCTGCATTTTATCAAAGTGAAACTGAACGAGTGGAGTGCAGTAATAGAAAAGCAGATGCAGCAAGAAAAGAAGAGATCAAAGAGTCCATTCACCAGCTAGACAAGAAGGAAACGGAAGTGGGTTTTTCATCTTTTGAATGGGCGCAGAGATCTAACCATTGCAAGGACCTCGGCAAGCTTATTTTGCATGAGGAAATCACATGGCGCCAATGATCAAAGGCACTCTGGCTTCAAGCAGGGGACCGTAATCAGGCTTCTTTCACAGAATAGCAAACGGTAGAAAGAGGAAGAATTCTATTTCTAAGCTTCCGGTCAGTGGTGTCCTCACAGATGATGCCGGAAAACTCAAAGCAGCAGTAGTGAGATATTTAAGCACCTGTACTTGGGGGGAAGCGTGCAACGGCCCACGCTGGAAGGAATCACATTCCAATCTATTACGGAAAAGGAAGCCAAGGTGCTGGAAACGAGTTCTCTGAAGAAGAAAGTCATGTGGCTATTAGTGCTATGGGGGCATTGTCCCCTGGTCCAGATGGCTTCTCCATGGGATTTTTCCATCGCTGTTGGGACTTCTTGAAAAGTAACATAATGGAAGTATTCTCTGAATTTCATGCTAAATCAAAGCTGAGTAAAGATATGGGCACATCTTTTATCTATTTAATTCTGAAATTTTATTGCGCTGAATGGATAGCAAACTTTACACCTATCAGTCTTCGAAGTAGCACATACAAAATCATTGAAGCAGTCCTGGTTGAACGTCTAAAACTAGTTATGGCTAAGAGCGTCTCGGCTTAGCAAGGCATTTTCATTTCTAATAAAGATCCTTAAAGGCATCCTTGTGGCAAACTAATTCATTCGTTCTAGTCAAAAAGGGAAGAGGGAACGTGTAGTGTGCAAAATTGACATGGAAAATGCCTTTAATCATGTTGATTGGGGAGTTCTCATCTACATGCTTAAAAGATGAGGATTCAGGCATAAATGGTGCAATTGGATTAAAGAATGCGTCTCCTCGATGTACTTCTCGGTTCTAATCAACAGCTCCGCAGTAGGTTCCTTCATGAGCTCCAGAGGCCTTAGGCAAGGACTCCCAACCCACTCTTCCTTCCTGTTTGCTACGATGGTGGAAGGGCTTAGCCGCACGCTATCAAGGGAAGAAGATAGATTCCTCGTAAAAGGCTTCTTGATCAACACACTTCATTCTCCATTTTCCATCTTCAGTTCGCAAATGATACCCTAATTATGTGTAGGGATTAGTCTCATTTCAAAAATGAGGTGGGGACACCCTATGTCTTCAAAAAAAAAAATTGATACCCTAATTATGTGCAGTGTAGAGAGCAACCAATTGCAAAGTTTCAAAGGCATCTTAAGAAGTTTTGAAGCTGTTCAGGATTAAAAGTGAATTTGAAGAAAAGCCTACTAGCAGGGATCAATATTTCTGCATTGCAGGGCCTCAGTGATGGAATGTAAAGAAGGTCCCTCCCCATCACTTACTTGGGGTTGTTGAGCTCTATACCATCAGTTCAAAATCCTAGTGGGGTAGCAAAAGCTCTAGAAAAAATTCAACGAAACTTCTTCTCTTTTTTTTTTCTTTTTTTATTGGAGAGATGCATCTATTAGGGCCAAAAGCCAAAAGGAAAGAAACTATACACAACAAAGAGTAAAAAAGAAAAACAAATACAAAAAAAAAAAAAAAAAAGCCAAAGAGAAAAGAATATAAAAGTTCCAAACCCAAGCTCAACAGCATCAATGAGCCCACTCAAACAATAACACAAACACCCTATTGACTACCCCCACACAAAGAACTAGGGAGATTCTGAAAAAACACGATTGTTTCTCTCCAACCAAAGAGACCAAAGTCAAGCCTAACCAAAAGCGTCAGCCTCCATTTCCAAGAGTAGAAGCATCCACCCGAATTGCCATGCTAGGACCAATACGAGGAATCAATCGACGCAAGCATAACCCAGGATACTCCCAAAGATCAAAGAATGCTTGACCAAACAATCCTAAAGAATGAGCAGTGAATAAAAAGATGATCCACCCATTCATCTGCGTCGAAGCAAAGGATACAACCATTAGGAAGCACCATGCCTCTTTTTTAGCTTATTTATCATCAGAATCCTTTTTCTGCCAACTAGCCAAGCAAAGGCAACAACTTTTAGCAGAGCACCAGGGGACCAAATGAGAGGAGCGGTGGCTTTCACCCCTAAAGTTTGAATTAGACAGGCACATAAAGAAAGAGCGGACTGAGAACCTCCCAGACGTCTCAAACTTCCAAACTAGCGAGTCCTTTACTCCCGGCAGACGAGATAAAAGAAAAAGCAAGCTATCGAATTCGAAGTCTAGGACATTGGGGAGGGGGGGAGCACTCTCATGAGGGAAACAATCAGTAACAACGACATTAGCTGATGGGCAGAGGGCCGCCAAGACACCAAATATTTTCCCAGAACATGACCTTAGAACCATCCCCAACAGAAAACCTAATTCTGTTTAGCACCTTAGTGGCAATCTGATAGATCACTTTCCAGATAAAGGAAGCACGGTAAAAGGAGTCTTTAAGCCACCGCCCCGTAGAGGTCAACCCATATTTGGCAGTGATGATACTACGCCACAAAATCTACTACTCAGCACCAAATCTTTGTACCCATTTACTCAAAAGAGCAAAATTAACAAGGTCTAGCCATATGATCCTGGCTCCCACTTCCTTGAAAGGGCAAAAACTTCTTCTTTCTAATTCAAGAGGTGATATTTACCAATAAGAGCTCCACCTTGCCAGAGAAAATCCCTTCTAAGTCTATCGATGCGCTCAAGCACTACCTTAGGGTGGCATCTAAATAAGGACATTAAATAGAGAGGCAAGTAGGATAGACAAGATTTAATAAAGGTTAGCCTATCCCCTAGAGAGAGTGACCTACTCTTCCAGGGGCTAAGCTTCCACTCCATTCTCTCCACAACTTTATCCCAAAGATGACCTACATGTTTGCCCAAAGATAGAGAAAGATTGAGGTAAGAGGAAGGAAAGGCCCCTGACACACAACCGAGAATCTTTGCAAGATAGGAAAGCTCTTCGTAAGAGGTGTGGATCCCGAGGATCTTAGACTTGTATAAATTGATTTTTAGCCTAGAAACCAACTCAAACCAGTAGATCATGGCTCTCAAATTGGCCACCATAGAGTCCTTAGCTTCGCAAAACAAAACTATGTCAAATTGGCCACAGAGAAGCCTCTAAATAAACCCACCTTGTTAATTTTGGAGGGAAAAAATATGGGACAGAAAACAGAGGTTGGGACCCAAATGCCAGCCCGCATCAAGAGGTTCAGAAGTGTGAAAGGGATTTATAGGTAGCATAGGGGACAATAACAAGCCTTGGAGCCCTTGCTTTTTTACGCTTTCAAGTCAATAAAGGGGACAATGTGCGGTTCTGGGAGGATGAATGGATTGGGGGCAACCCCTTTGCGCTTTCCTTCCCAGACATGTACAAGAGAATGTATCCAGATGTACAACAACAAAGTGACTTGAGCATCAGATTCAGAAGGAACTTGAAGGATATTGCAGGTTCGAAAGTGTCGAGGGGATTCGAAAGTGTCGAGGGGATTTGTAGCATGGGGGGCAATAACAAGCCTTGGAGCTCATGCCTTTTACGCTTTCAAATCAATAAAGGGGACAAGTTCTGGGAAGATAAATGGATTGGGGACAACCCCTTTGTGCTTTCCTTCCCAGATTTGTACAAGGCGACAACAGAGAGGCAAACCATAGTAAGAGAATGTATCCATATGTACAACAACAAAGTGACCTGGGCATCGGATTTAGAGGGAACTTTAAGGATATTGAAATTGATCGATTTACTGAGCTGTTGGAACTAGAAGATTGGAGCATTTTGAAGTCCTCTTGGTGGAAGATGCATTAATTTGGAAAAGATCCTCCTCGGGAAAGTATTCAACTATATTCTTCCTCGAAGGGATAACAAAAAGCCCTTCAAATCCTCCTTCAATCTCCTTTCCAGTTAGCATCTGGAATCCAGCAGTTCCCCCCAAAATTTCCGCCTTCATGTGGACTGCAATAAAAGAAAAAAATTCTATCCCAAGATCAGTTGCAAAGAAGAGGCTACAGCTTCCATAACAGATGCATTATGTGCATACAAAATGAAGAATTGGTGTCCCATTTACTCACATTCTGCCCTTTATCTAAGGAAATTTGGTCCAATATTCTAGATTCATTTAGAATGGCATGGGTCCCTCGTAGCAGGCTCCAAGGCAAGATGACTAGCAGGACAGGATGGCAACTCAAAGGCAAGGGTAAGCTCCTGTGGTCCATGACGACTTTTTCGGTCTGCTGGGAACTCTAGACGGAGAGAAAAAATCCTATCTTCGAAGGGACAGATTCCTCGGTAGATAAAAATTTTCAAAAAACCCAGTAGCAATCTGACCTCATGGTCTACAGGCCACTCGCTTTTCACAGATGTAGAGCACTATGAGACACAGGATGATTGGAGGAAAGGCTTGGCGATGGAGGTCCAGGCATCATTTCTCCTGACAAAAGGTTATTGATCTGTAAAGATACTAGATTCTTGGTGGGGGTGTATCAATAGCAGGGGATGGGAGGCATGCTTCTCGATGGCCATGTTACAATGTTGTGGGCATTCTCGGGTCCTGTCAAAGCAGTATCCAAGATAACAACAATATCGCTACCCGTCAGGGAGTCAGTGCAGGCTGTCCATAGCCATTTTTGCCAGACATCTATTATAAACGATGTGAGAAGTTTGTTCGAGTGTCTGGGAGCAAGGAGCATACTTGGGAGGTGGATTGTATAGTTAAAGAGATCAGGCTACTGACCAGGGTTTTAAACATTTCATTTATACCTTCAACCGGTTCACCTAATCCCTTATAGGTCTTGCTTGTTCCAGGGCTCAATGCTCTTTTCTTTGTATGGGGATCTCCTTGCCTCCCTCTTAAATTTTAATAGAATTATGTCAATCCTTTAGAGGGGGGGGAGGGGGGAAGGATTGTGAAAATCTGCCATAATCTTAAGGGTCTGGGCATGCCATGGCATGCATCCTAGTTGGTCCACAGCCATGTTACTAAGTGAAAGTTTCAGTGTTTTTCAAAATTAATGTCTGTGGACGAACTTTCAAAAGTTTCAGTGCTGTTAGAAAAATATAACAACATCCAGTTTGAAAGGAAGCTGAAAATAGCATTTAGCATGGCGCCTGAAAAAATTGCTTGGGGAACTCCAATGCAGCCCATGGCTTTTATGCTTTTCCTTTGAACTGGCACAAAAGCAATTAAGCAAAATAGGGCACCCAACCAAATTGCACCAACTTGCCATTTCATTCAATGGTGCATTTAACCTCCATCATGTATAGAAACTTCCAGACACAGCGTAAATATTTAATCAGAACATACCTTGGTCGGAAGACTCTATCAAGTCCATCGAAAACACTCAAAGCGCCATTCTCATGATGAAACCGTGACTCCACCTCATCATCGCTCGAGTTCAATTTCAAAGCATCCCCAGATCCTGAAACAGTGTTGCCAAAAGAGCTCGAATACTCTGTGGCATCTGGGTCTTCCTCAGCCTTGGTCAATTTGATACTGGTATTCGCACAATCAACAATGTCAACCTCTGCATCCACCACCTCATCAACCTTGTGGTGATCTGAGATAGCTTCCATGTCGAATGTGTCATCCTCACAATTATTCGCGCATCTCAAACCCCCATCATCTTTGACTTTTGAAGCGTTCCCATTTTCTCTCTCTGCAAATTTTACAGGGGAACCCGGTTGTCTCTCCTGGTCTAAACCCAGAGAAGGAGCCATGCAACGGATGTCACCTTGTTAAAATTTAAGTCATTTTCCAAAGAGGTGAAACCCAACTTACTACCATAACAATGAGAACGAGATATCTCCCAATTTCTTCTTCAATTCTCCAAAATCAGTTTATGGTCGAAATCACAAAAACAACCTGAATGACAACAGATGGATAGAAAATAATCAAAATCTCTTATTTAATGTGCACTTTGGCTGAGTTTGTAAGTACGTCAAAATGGTTCGTTTTGAATACTATCTTGGGTGCAGAAAAAACAGAGGGCTGAAAACCCGACCGTTGGGTTTCATTTCCATGTGCCACCCCCAAACGCTCGGTGAGTCAGATTCAACCAGATGCTGATTTGAAGTGAACAGATTCATAATTTGACATTAAAAAATCTCATTATTTCAATAAGAACTTAAAAAATTCACTAAATTCCTTCACATTTTCATAGATACCTCGAAAAAATGAAATAAGATAAGAAGTTCCGAAAAACCCTAACATGAAAGAAACCATAAACCCTAAACCCTAAACCCTAAGCTCGAAAAAAAAAAAAAAAAAAAACCAAATCATCAAAAACGGATTTTCAAACTAAAATCGATAAATGGAAAAAAGAAAACGGAATTAAATCACAGCGAAGTGCAATTAAGGAAAAAGAAACCAAATCATCAAAAACGGATTTCCATTGAAACGTGAGAGAGAGTGAGAGAGGGAGGGAGGTAACTCAGCACCTTTGTACCGACTTCCAGCTGAGAAGAAAAGATGGAGCTTTTTCTTCTTTCTTTCTCCCTGGAAGATGGAGCTTTTTCTTGTCTCGTTCTCCTTGGCAGCGACGAGGGAAAGAGGGGAAGCAAGACACCGACGGCGCAAATTAGCCCTAACCGCTTTGCGGTTCGTGTTTCCCGCATTCTTACCGAAAATAAGAACTCCAATGGAACCGGAATATGGTAGAGTCCGGCACGTGCGGCAGGGCCGCAGGGGGTCAAGCGTTGTGGACTGTCTATCTGCTGCAGATGGCAAGTGAGTCAAAATAAAAATAGATCAGACGCTCCCATCCATCTAATCCGTGGACGCGGATTGGGGACTGAAAATAGCGTACTGTGTAAACTCGGTGGGGGCCAACCGTGATGTATGTGACATATCCATGCCGTCCATCCCGTTATCAGCTCATCATGGGCCATTAGCCGGATCGGGTACTACCCGGCCAGGACCTATCTCGAGACGGACGGTCTGTCAGGGGCTCCGTGGGCCCACCGTGATGTATGTGTTCTATCCACGCTGTCCGTTCATTTAGAAAAATCATTTAAGAACATGAGCAAAAACATGAGGTATATTAAATGATTCAGCGGACCGCACTGTGAGAAACAGTGGGGATTGAATGTCCACTGCTGGAGACTGCTTGAGGGGCCACAGAATATTTGTACCAAGCTGATATTTATGCTTTCCTTTCATCCAGGTCTATGACCTTATGAACTGGTTGGATGGCATATAAACATCACGGTGGGCCACAAGTAGGTTTCAACAGTGGGTCAGTGTGACTGTAGTGTGGCCCATTCGGGCCTTCAATCTACCTCTATATTTTTGCTACAACATTAAAATGATCTTCCAAAATGGAAGGCCCAATTGGATAAAACACACACACGCAAGTGCACGCACATATACGTGTGGTATATGCATACAAATAAATGGTAGTTATTTTATGCTGTCAAGCTGGTGGGAACTTCTCATGAGGTTAAGCTGTGTGGCCTCAACATGTGTGATGTGGGTCGAACATCTATACTAGAGGTGGGCATCGAGTCAAGTTGAAACGGATTAGGCCCAACTCGATCAGGTCCGAAGTTTTTAACACTTGACCCGAACTCGATCAGGTCCGAGACCGAGTCCGGGTCCATTTACTCGATCAGAACTGTTGTACTGTTATTTAGACTCGAACCGAGTCCGAGTCCGTCTAAAAAAACGAGTCAAATCAGGTTATATAAGGTTCGGATGGAATATACATGACATTAAAAGTTTCAATGGTAGACATTCAATCCCATTGCTTTTTGCAGTATGGTCTACTAGATCTTTAGATCTATCTTATTTTTTAGGTCAAACCTTAAGACGAGCCTGCCGAGTGGATGGACGGTTTAGATATAACAAATGCCTCATGATGGGACCCACAGAACTTGCTGATGCCAAAGCGCTAAACCGCGTTGCTGGTACATAGTACACCTGCGATCCACGTCCCAAGGTTTTTCCTTGGACGTGGATTTTATGTTGTGGGCCCATAGTAATATTTGTAAAAAATTCATACCGTTCATCAATTACGAAGGCTCATTTTAGGATATGATATCAAAAAAATAAGTAGATCCAAAGTTCAAGTGTGCTGGACGAGAGAGAAAACAGAGGAAGGTAGTCATTGAATCTACATTGTTTTCTCTCGTAGGGGCTACTTGAGTCTTGGATTATAATTCATTTTTGGTATCATGTATTAAAATGATCTCCTAAAATAGATAGACGGTGTGGATTTATCACAAACATCACAGTGGGACCCACATAACATCCTAAAAGCAAGGACACGATGGGCTCCCACGTCGTCAGGGAACTCTGCCCGAGGAGCCTGGAGACGTGTGAGAGTATTAGATTGGATACCCTACATCACATATTAAAATGATGGTAAGTCAGTATTTTGTGGCCCCACCATGATGTATTTACTTCATCCATACCGTCCATATATTTTTCTAGGTTATTTTATGGCATTAAAAAAAAAGATATATCTCAATCTCAAGTGGACAACTGTACAAGAAACAATGGTAAACAAATGTGTCGGTCGAATCGAATCAGGTGAGATCGGATCCATTCGGATCGGATTACGGATCGGGTCGGTCCGGGTTGACCATTGACCCGAAATCGATCCGATTAATGGTTAGATCTTGCTGACCCACCTCGATCCACCCTGATCATGGCCTTCGGTTTGGATCTATTCGGGGCGAATCGGGTCGGATCTGCTGGAACGGTCCCTTTCTACCCAGCTCTAATCTATCCTATCACCCAGATGTATTATTTCATGGGCTTTAAAATAAAGTCAATTCATGACTTGTGAAGTTCCACCTCACTAGTGTAGAACCATTTCCCACATATATGGGCCCTACCGTGATGCGTGTTGAACATCAACACCATACATTTGATGGGTCCCTTTAAAACTATAGGATATTCCAAAAATCAGCCATATACGGAACTCAGGTGGGTCATACCATCTAAAATCATGTAAAGACATACCTATAACATATAAAAGCATATGGTAGGGCCCACCTAAAACTTAAATGAATCTGAAACTTGGCCTAACCCTTCATCCAAGTGGGACACATATAATGGATAGGCTAGATTTGTAAACCACACCTCGGTGGGCCCAACAAATGATTATAAATGTTTTAATAGGAGGGTAACCCCTCTCAACTTTTGTATGCAGTGTGGCCCAAAAAAGTCATTGGTTGACTTTATTTTTAAACCCAACACCCACCATGGAATAGTGCATCTAATTGATGGGGTAGATGTCTGATTCGCGTCATGGTGGGCTCACACAACTCAACAGTATAGGACCATCCACCAACCACACCTCAGTGGGCCCAACCAATGATTATAAATGTTTTAATGGGAGGATAACCCTCTCAACTTTTGTATGCAGTGTGGCCCAAAAAAAGTCATTGGTTGACTTTATTTTTAAGCCCAACACCCACGATGGAATGGTGCATCTGACTGATGGGGTAGATGTCTGACTTGCACCATGGTGGGCCCACACAACTCGACCTCATAGGACTATATATATATATATATATCAAGGTGGGCCAATATCCAAAGCTCAGTTGAACGACACCACAGGAAACGATAAAACATCACCTGGTAGGTGTAGCTATGCATAACTTTCCCACACAGGACGTGGATTTCCTTAGAAAGTGTTGCTGTGTTTTTATGGGATGGCTTCCCTAAGGCGAATCTTCCTCGACCTGCACAATCAACAACGTCAAGGGAACCCTGGCTAGAGCCGGGGAACCTCCGATGCTTAAGTCAGTTATCTGATTAATAGCAAGGGGCTTATCTCAGTTCAGTACTGCGTACCTTCTTTCGTCCCAAGCTTGGAGATTTATACAGTTTGTCAATCCTCATCCTTCGAGGATTCTCCTCCTGATTATTTGGAGATTTACTCCTTTCCACAGATTGCTTCGAATCCCGAAAATCTCGGGATTCGCTACCCGCATCTCTGGATTTTCGTAGAGCAGTATCTATTCCTGTTCCACCACTCGCTGTCTCGGACAGGTCGTTACCGACTCTCGTAGAGTCTCGGCCAGGTCGCGACCGACTCTGGGAGAGTCTCGGCCAGGTTGTTGCCGATTCGGGGAGAGTCTCGATCGACGTAGGAGGGTGGGTTCTTGGCCTTTCCACGGAAGGAATAATCTCGACATTTATCTGTCATTCCTTGTTCCGTGACCGACAGAACCAACTCTTTGAATCGATCCCGTTCTATCAGCTAAGTGGCTTGAACACGCTCGGCCTTTAGTGGGCTTTTGCAGACGAGGTCATCACTCTGACAGAGTAACTTTAATCGTCCCTTGCTTACGCCTCCTGGCCTATCCTCTGTTCCGTCGGTGTTGTCTCGAATTCTTCAGGCAATGTCAGCAGAACCAACCTACTTTAATCTGAGTCTCCGAACTTAACACATTTTTCCCCAACAGAAAGCATTTATCAAAAGTTCCTCAGCTGGGAACGTAAGTGGGGCACACCATGATGTTTGTGAAAAAATCCACACGGTCCATTCATTCTGTGAGCTTATTTTAGGACGCTAGACAAAAATTAAACAGATCCTATACTCAAGTGTGCTGAAAATGTTAGTATTAAACTTCTACAGTTGAAATATTCATTAGACCACCTAAGTTTTGAATCAGACTAATATTTGTGTTTTCAATTCATCGCAGTAGGATTGACTTTGTGAACAATATGGATGACATGCAAACATCACCGTCGACCCGTGCAGGTTTCATCGGTATGAATTTTCTTACCCACCTTTTCCTTTAGCGCGGCCCACTTAAGCATTGGATCATGCTCACTTTTGGTTTCACGATGGGGTGGATTTCACACAAACATTATAGCAGGCAATGGTTAAGTTTGGAGCTTAAGAACTTTTCTTGCAAAAGGGATTTAGCAGGAAGTCGCATCCTCGTCACACAGTGCTGTAAACTGGCCTGGTGAGGGCTGGGTCAAGCTCTGTCTAAGCCCAGCCACATTGTTGAACATAGTCTCTATTCCAACAACAGATGGCCAATGCCCAGCCCGAAATATCTATGCAGCCCAGGAGACTAAGCCTCAGCGTTTCCCAAGTCGGAGAGAGTCACATAGAGCTCACTGGAGAAACGGCACAGGCTATGTGAGTTGGTCCCGAGAGGTGCGTTTGTTGGTCTAGTTGTTAGTAATTGTTGGAGAAAAATGTGTTAAGCTCGGAGACTCGGATAAGAGTAGGTCGGCTTTGCTGACACTGCCTGAAGAATCCGAGACAACACCGACAGAACAGAAGATAGGCCAGGAGGCGTAAGCAAGGACGATTAAAGTCGCTCTGTCAGAGTGATGATCTCGCCTGCATAAGCCCACTAAAGGCCGAGCGTGTTAAAGCCACTCAGCCGATAGAATAAGACCGACTCAAGGAGTTGGTTCTGTCGGTCACGGAGCAAGGAATGACCGATAGAAACCGAGACTATTCCGTCCGTGGAAGGGCCGGGAACCCGTCCTCCTGTGTCGGCCGAGACTCCCCCAGGGTCGGTCACGACCTGGCCGAGACTCCCCCAGAGTCGGTCGCGACCTAGCCGAGACGGAGAGTGGCGGAACGAGGACAGATGCTGCTCTACGGAAATCCAGGGATACAGATAGCGAATCCCGAGATTCTCGGGATCCTGAACAATCGCAGGAGAAGAATCCTCTGAGGATAAGGGTTGGCAAACGGTATAAATCTCTAAGGTTGGGACAGAAGAAGGTACGCAATACTAACTGAAACAAGCTCTTGGCTATTGATCAGATAACTGACTTAAGCATCGGAGGTTCCCCGGCTCTAGCCAGGGTTCCCTTGACATTGTTGTTCGTACAGGTGAAGGAGGGCCCGCCTTGAGGACGTCATCCCATAAGAACACTGCAACAGTAATTATAAGGTAGCGCCAAATGTAATGAATGGAAAAGGATTGGAGCCTGAAAGATGAGAGAGAGGGGAGTAAGTAGTCTGTGGCTTGGGTGGGCCCTAATGTTGGGTAGAATCCACCCTAACTACTAGGTTTGTCATGCCATTTTAGGTCATGGTCTCAAATATAAACTCCATCTATGATTCATGTGGACCACAGGATTGAAAATAATGTAAAGCGCAACACTCAACCTTCAAACCCTTTCCCTTGGTGTGGCCCACCAAATTCACCTATGTGCCTGATTTTTATGCCCATGTCTAAATTTTGGTGCGGTTGGTGCACCTGTGAAAAATCAAGGATGGGCATCTAAATAATTTGAAAATATTTGCTTTTTAAATAACATGGGGTGACCATGCATCTTTGATTTTTCTATGGGACCATCATGTTCTGTATTTTAAATCAACTCTCACCATTAGATGTGTGAGTCTGTACAGGGCACAGGTCCAAAAAATAAAGTTAATATGTGATTCATGCAGTGTTACAAACTAAAAAGTTAAGAGAGACATACGCCGTAAATTTTTACAAGGCCCATTGTAATGATTATATGAAATACACTTTGATCATTAGACGCACGTCAAAATGTAGGCATGACCTTAGTAGGCAAACATCATTTTCTTTCATTTTCTTTCCTCCTTGGAGAATCTCTTCCCCATCCACTCTCTCTCATTCCTTTGATCTCCACTTTGCTGCAGGTAACAATTCCCTAATTTTAGTTTATTTAATTATGTGTTGGTGATATATTTTGCAGGAGTAAAAGTTAATTCAGATAGTCAGCAGTTGGCCATAATCTTTAACACATAATACTAACTATACTTAAAAGAATTTATTTTTTAAGTAGCACCCAAACATGAAAGCAAATTGTGTCCTCCCCCTACCTCAACCGAATTCATCTAGTTAGGGGTTCTGTGGGGCACGATATGATGTATAAGTTTTATAGCATGATCCAAAAAATAAGTAAATTCTATGCTTAAGTGATTCGTAGTAAGAAATGAGTGCCCACCGTTAGAAACTTTTTAGGAGCTAAAGAAGTTTTTGATAAAGCTCTCTCCATCCAGATATATCTTACATTATGAACAGTTTTGATGGCAAGTAAACGTTATGGTGCCATAAGAAGGTTGTAATGGTGGGTGTTTTTATCATTGTTGCTTCCTGTGGTATGGAACGCTTAGACCTTATCTCTACCTCATTCTCAGTAAAATGATTTTTAAAAATGTACGAACGGTGTGGATAAAGCCCTAACAACACATCGGCCCCACAGAGCCAAAGCCTGTTTGTAGACCGATTTATGTTCAAGCGGGGCTGGACGCAATCTACTACCACAAACATGCAAGATAATTAAAAGACCAATCACACTATGTAAAACAAGACGCTGGGAATAATATTTTTATAAGAAAAGCCAAGGTGAAATTTTTTTTTTTTATTTAAAAAAAGCTAAGCCGCAGAGTCAATGACACAGCCACGTGAAATTAAAATCCTTACGATCCAGGCAGGAGACTACGGCAATGACGTACGGAGAATATGATACTTAATCGGGTGGAATGCATCGCCCGCTACAAGTGAGGCTTGGTGCGTCGGCCCTGTTCGCGTCAACTGGCTGAGGATCATTTAATTCTCCGTTATAACGTGGCTGTTCTTTGCGTTGGCTCGACGTCGACTGAACGTCAGCTGCTCTTAACAGTACGCAGAAAAGGTGCCGCCACGCCAGAAAGCGCAAACAAGCAGTTCGATCTTAGTCAGCATGCTCATTCGCCAGCCGTTGCCCGCCGTTCATCCATACGGCTTGGTGTCACCTCCGTCCGTAGCGGACGTGGATTTCCTGAAGTTCGTACGAAAGGATCATGGGCGAAGCCTATTCCGGTGTTCGTGAGAAATCAAAACCGTTCATCGTTTTTTTTTTTTTTTTTTTTCACCTCATTTTAAGGCATGCTATTTCTGAGTATGACACAAAACTTAAGTAAATCATAAGAGAAGAAACAGTGAGGAAAGGAATCCCTGCAGTTAAAACCTTCCTAGGCTCGACCTTGCTGTTTATATACCATCTAAACTGTTTATAACGTCATTTTCACACAGATAAAGTGAAAACATCAAAAAATTAGACCGTTACAAAACTTTTATGGCTATATAAATGTTCCAATGATAGTTACTAAAACTCCACTGTTTCCTCTCGTGTGGCCTGCTTGAGTCTTGGATCTTCCTTATTTTTGGTCTCGTGTCATAAAATAAGCTTCAAAAATGAATAAAGAGGTTGGATTTCTCACATACATTTAAGTGGGCCTCACACAGAATCCTCGTGCTGGAACTTTATGCGAAAGGCCTGTAGCAAATGATTTTTTAGTATAGACCAGACGTACCACCCACCTTTTTTATTCGACCCGAAAAAAACCTAAATTATCAAACTAAACATCTTCGTAGGGACAAACCTATAAAGACAAAAACACCCTTACTTTTTTTCAACTAGTTTACCCTAAAAGGCAGGGGTATTTTTGTCCAAAAATCTATATCTGTACCCTAAAAATTCACTTTGGTGACATAAGTTTTTATGTGTAAAAAAAAAAAATAGTACGGAAGAGTCTACCATGCTAATTTTTTCCTCAGTCGATGAGCGCGACCTCCCTGTGATTTGGGAACCACCAATGTGGTGTGACCCTCAGCGTAGGGTCCACATCGATGTATTCATTTGAATATCCGCATCGGTCATTTGTTTTCCCAGCTTATTTTAGGCCAAATTTCTAAAAATGAAGAAGATAACAATTTAAAGTGGACCATACTACCTAAAACTATGGTTATTGACAATTAAAAACTTTTCATGGCAACGGGAGTTTTGGATCAAGCTAATATATATTTTTTACTTTTGTCTAGGTCCATGTGACCTTATCAACAGTTTAGATGGTCAATAAAATTTATGGCGCGCCTTAAGATGTTTTTAATTGTGAGTGATGAATGACCATTTGTTTCTTATGACATGGTTCATTTGAAAATTTGATTTATTTCGCACTCGAGACCATTGTCTGAAATAATAAGGTAAAATCGATGAAAAGCTTGGGCATACCGTTCACACAACGAGGTAGACCCTATTGTTGCATGCGGTCTCACCCACATAGCAGGTTCCTAGTGTTAGTGCTCATAGTAGTTGAGCGTGACTTTGCTACATACCCCAGAACCACCAATGCGGGTGAGACCCTGACTTGAGGGCCGGCATCGATGTATGCATTTGTATATCCATGCTAACCATATGTTTTCTCAACCTATTTAAGGCTGTATTCCCAAAAATGAAGTAGATACTAATTTTAAGTGAACCCCATTTTCATGGGCTACAAGAGTTTTGGATCATATATATTATTTTCCTTTTATCAAGGTTTGTGTGACCTTATCAACAGGTTGGATGGTTTAATAAAAATTATGGTGGACCATAGTATGTTTTTAATGGTGAGCGTTTTATTACCTCTGTTTCTTGTGATGTGGTACATTTGAAAAATTTTGTTGTGTTGGGACCATGGCCTATAATAATTTGAAAAACACATAGATGATGTGGGCCCTATGGTCAGGGTCTCATCTACATAGCTGGTTTTGGGGCTGCGCTTGTAGCAGATGAGCACAACTTCACTACGACCTCTGAATGATCGATGTGGGTGGGAGACACATCACCTGATTACAATTGAGCACAGTTTGGGTGGATTCTTGGATCCACCAATGTTGATGGATCCCTAACTATAGGGCTCACCTTGATGCATGCACATTGTATTCAAGTCATCCATCCTTTTTGGCAACTTATTTTAGCATTTTAAAAAAAAAGGTGAAGCAAATCCAAATCTAGGTTAACCATAATATGAATAAATAGCGGTAATCAACCATTAAAAGTTTCTCCAGGGCATAAAGTTTTGGATCAAACCGGCATTTGTTTAGTCTCTCATATAGGTCTTTGCGACCTTATCAACAGGTTGGATGCCAAATAAATATTATGGTGGCCCTCATGAAGTATTTAATGGTGAGGATTCAATCACAACTTTTTCCCATGGTCTGGTTCATGTATGATTTGGATATACTTCATTTATTGGGCCATGCCCTAAAATGAGCTATCAAAGACTTTTTTTTGATGGGACCACCACAAAAATCACATAGAACAAATAAAAGGTTGTCAAGTAGGCCATACTTATATGTTGAGTTAAATAATCGGTAGCCCCTTGATTTCAACCTGGGTCCATTTGACAATATCACTACGTTAATTTTTGTGTAAGGCCATTTGCATGGTGGGGTTTATTGTTCACATAGTACGAACTAATTTGCTATATGGGAAATACAACCATTTATAGTAGGAATGCCTTCAAGCTGGGCCGATTAGGATATTAGGATAAGTTTCCTGAGTTAGTAAGGCACCAACAGAGAAATGACCCCTGTGCCGACCTTAAATTGAGCTATTTAAGAGCAGAACTCAATGATGGGAATACCCTTTCTGTTCTTTACATACTGTTGATGCATGTACCCGTGCATCTGCAGACAGATTCTAAGAATAACCTATCTAATCGACAAATTTCAATAAAGCATAATGAACTGAGCCATCTTTTCCTATAAACGGTCCTGATCACTTAGGGCGTGTTTGGACGGACGGATTGAAAGGGATTATGAGGGATAGATCAGTAAAATCCTGGGAGTACGAAGCTTGCGTGTGTTTGGGCGGGTATATATCCAACAAATGCGTTGGATTTTGGTGGGATTTGGCTGCGAAGGGAAGGATTGCGAAATCCCTCTTGGAGATGACGCCCGGGACGCTGCCTGCATCGAGCCCATCCCACAACTCTTCTTTCATCCAGCTGTACGGATTGACGAGATAGAAGCTTTCAGCTCAACGTGACCGGTCGAGTTGGTGGGAGTAGAAATGTTGGCACGAATAGGGAAGTCTACGATATAGGGTGGGTTAGAACGCTGGTGGTTGTCTTTGTCCCACTGACAATCGATTTTAGGTGAGCAACGACATTTGATTCAAACCCATTTCGACCGAGGTACGTCTTCCTTTTCGATAATTGAAGCAACGTAGATTGATACTTTGATTTTCTCGAATGAAAATATTAAATTGATTTCTGGTGCGATGCTTTCTTAAAATCATAATTTCATTGGTCCTACTTCGAAATTGAGATAGAAATTGGGGGTTTTGCTTCCTACGTGTTTTGATTCATTGTTCCTTTGATTATCATATCGAATGGATTTGTTCCAACTCGAATTTAGGAGTCTATTATCTACAGATTGTGCACGGTACTTGAGATAATTTCCATGACTTCATATAATTTTTCTTCAAATTTGGGGGTATGATGTACATGAAGTGCATGGTACTTGAGATGATTTCTACGACTTTATATATATTTTTTGATAATTTATGTGTTTGTGGTTGAGAATTTTTGCATGGGACCCTAATATACCTTATCTGGATTCTATCGTTTATGTCTGAAATATTAGGAGTTTTTAATCTATGTATGTAAAAAAAATCAAGATTTACCTTTATGCATGAGAATTTGACTGTTGTTCAAATTTCATTCATCGTGTGATTTTATTGTGGCCAGATACATAGAGATTGTTTCATCTCCTTCAAATTCATGACTCAATGTATGTGATTGGTGATGCCTTATTTGTAGAATGGGTCTAGCCATTATAATCCGATCTGAATTGTTTTGTTTTTTTTTTTTTTCAAACCATAGAAGTGACTTTGTTACTGTTACACTTTCTATGTGCTGGGTAAAACAAGTAGATCCATGTCTCAGGTGAGCAGAACATATATAATATACTGTTTTTTTTTTTTTTAAATTTCTTTTTATTTTCTTGTGGCCCATATGTAATTTACATCAGTAAGTCACCATTGTTTCTCATGGTAAGGTCCACTTAAGATGTCGATGAGTTTCAATCCACTTAAGATCTTCATGTTCATTTATTAAGTATGAAGTGTTGGTGATGTATTTGGACTAGTTGCGTGTCCTACAATTTTGATTACTTTGGAACTGTTACATTTCTTGTATTTTTGTGTTTCATAGACACTGAATTATTATAGAGTATGTTATGTTAATAAAAACCCTAATATACTTCATGAATTTTCCTAATATGTGTAAATTGTGTTCAGTCTATTATGTAAACTAGCCCTTGCTAATGATTCATTTTCAACTTCATGTCTTTCATTCTTCCTGGGACAAGAACTGGTTGGCTTGGAATGACATTGTCAGAATTGGTTGGCTTGGAATGACACTGTCTTCATGAAAGGTACAAGAAAACCATGCCAGTAATGACATTGCCCTAATGTAAGGCAAATCAACGGGTCATGGCCTCCTCGATATACATTCTTTATCTATGAGGTATTGGTGATGTATTTTGCTATAAAGTATGTCCAAGCCATGTTAAATCAAATGTCTTTTCTCACATACATTCATCAAGTGATTTCATCGTGGCCAGACATACAAAGATTGTTTTATCTCCTTCATGTTCATGACTTAATGTATGTGATTTGCGATGCCTTTTTTGTAAAATGAGTCTGGCCATCATATTGTTAGATTGGAAGGTTTCATTGCATTTTTTTTCTTAAGTATTTATTTTTTAGAAGTGATTTTGTTACTGCTACACTTCCTATGTGTTGGGCTAAACAAATATTAGATCCATGTCTAAGGTGGGCAAAACATATATTAGATACTGAATTATTTTTACAACCCATATGTAATTTAAATCAGTAGGTCATCACTGTTTCTTACGGTAAGGTCTATATAAGATTTTGATGACTTTCAGTTTTGACTCTAAAACTATTAAATTTCTTGTATTTTGAGTTTCATGGACACTGAATTATTATAGAGTATGTGTGGTCCACTGGATATATGGACTCGCTACACGTGAAAGTGTTTTTAATTGGGGCCCAAATCATTTGGTGTGGTCCACTGGATATTTGGACAACACCCATTTTTTGCCTAACTTCTCATAAATGAAATGGGCAGTTACATTGGACGGTCCAGATTAGGCGATCTTCATATGGTGTGCCACTTCATTAATAGACCCGCTACATGTGCATATGCTTATAATGCCCCATAATGAAAATGATGTGGTCCACTGGATATCTAAACCACAATTTTTTTTTTCTTTTTTGTAAGACGCTAAGTCTTCCTTGCATCAGTTATATTGGATAGCTTGGATGACACTGTTTTAGTTTGTGCAGTCTATTGCATACCCTTTTCTATGGCATGGAATGTGTATAGCATACCATGTATGTGGATGGAGATTTATCCAACCGAATATTAATCATGGGATTTTGAAACTATTATCCAAACGGGCAGTAAGTTTTCGCCCAATGATTTCATACCATTCCATGTCATATCTAAACAACATCACTTCTGTAATCCAGAGATATGCCAAACTAACTAAATAGACTCGGTGAACTTATCTCGGGATATAGCAATACCATGGATCATAAACCAATTCACCGACATCATGATCATTACCTTAGGGGGTGTTTGGCGCTTGGTATTGGGAAGGATTAGGTGTGATGAGATTAAAAAAATGTAATTATTACATATGACAAGGGATTGTTCCCTGTTAACAAGGAAAAAGCTTAATTTCATGCTATGTTTGTAATAAGGTTGTACATTGCATGGATAAACCCACCATCATTTGAAACTATTGAGAATAATGCATAAGTGTTATATCCAAACCGTTCATTTGTTTTGTAAACTCATTTTATGGCATGGGCCTAAAAATGAGGCAAATCCAAAACTTATTTGGCCCTAAAGAAGTTTTCAATGGTAGGTATTCAATCCCTACTACTTTCTATGGTGGGGTTCACTTGAGCTTTAGATCTACTTGATTTTTTGGCCCATGCTCTAAAATGATCTTGAAAAATGTATGGACGGTATGAATATAGCCCACACATCATGGTAGGACCTACACAACTTGCTAACATTGAGTGGCATTGGCATGAGACCAATGTAATTCCAAGCTTTTCCATTAATAAGTAGAATTGGCATGGGACCAAATGCAATTCCATCTCACTTGATCCTATCTAATACCATGCACCAAACACCCCTTTAACATTGATCCCATCCCTTCTAATCCCGTCCATCGCAGACCAAACTGGCCCTTAGGACATGTTTGGGCGGTGGGATTAGAAGGGATTAGGTGGGATGGGATTCAAAACACATAATTATTATCTATGACACATATCGTTCCCTTTTGCCATGGGATAAGATTAATTCCATGATCTGTTGGTAATATGATGGTACATTGAATGGATATACCCACCATAATTTGAAATTATGGAGAATATCACACACGTGTTATATCTAAATTGTTCATTTGTTTTGTAACCTTATTTTATAGCATGGGCCTAAAAATGAGGCGGATCCAATACTTATCTAGCCCCAAAGAAGTTTTTAGCAGTAAGTATTCAATTCCCATTGCTTGTTATGGTGGGGTCCACTTGAGGTATAGATTTGCGTGATTTTTTAGCCCATGCTCTAAAATAATTGCAAAAAATAGATGGACGGTGTGGATATAGCCCACACATTATGGTGAGACCTACACAACTTGCTAACTTTGAGCAAAATTTACAGGAGACCCGATGTAATTCCATCTAATCTAATTCTTAGCTTTTCCATCATTTCCAAACGTGAAGTGGAGTTGGCACGGGACCAGATGCAATTCCATCTCACATAATCCCTTCTAATCCCACTGCCCAAACACGCCCTTAAGATATCCCGAAATAAATGACTACAGTCTCAGCGAACCGTGTAACAAAAAGTCGGGACGGATGGTCTCAGGGTATTTCTCAGAGGAGTGGCCCCTGGTTTCGTCGTTAGCCGTTCCGTGGTGAAGCCGCCGAGCCGTTCAAAAGACCGGGCATCGAAGCCGGGAAACCTCGTCGGCCAGCTGGCAAACGCAGAGGAGACGCATTCTCCGTAACACGTGGCCGCTGACTTGGTTTGACAAGTGTATTGTACGCCGTGATCGAGAGCGACATCACGGGAAACAGAAAAGGGCGGTCACGTAAGGCGGCCGAGAATGGGAGTAGATATTTCCAAAATTGGGGTTGTGAAATTACCAAGTTACCTTCTACTGTCTTGGACAAAGGAATTAATATGGAAACCGCTTTTGTACCTCGCGTAATGTCACCTTGGAATCAGGCGTGGATTCAGTAACATCAGACGGAACGAGTTCCGTCGGGACCTTTTCGTGGGCCCAACTTAGATGTATGCATTATATATCCTCGCCGTACATCCGTTTTTATAGCTTATTTTATGGCATGGGATATAATGTGATTTAGCTTTAATACTCAGGTGGACCGCATCACACGGAGTGGTGATTGATCATTAGGGCCACAAAAGTTTTGGATTAAGCTGTTATTTGTTTTAGATGGTGAATAAATATTACGGAATACTCTAGTAAGCTTTAATCCGTGCCGTTAGAATCACCTTTTTAGGCCTTAATCACGTAACGTCTACGTACAGTTACCTTTGATGCGATAGGCTCTGCCTCGGATATGGCTACCCATATTTGGGATTTTTAGTTGACCATGGGGTTTTTTTTTTTTTTTTTTTTAATTATTATTTTTACACCGTAACCGCTTAATTACAAGCAGTTGGGAATGATAGGTGCTGCTAATCAGATCAACGGTTTGATCACCCACACAGGACCCAACGTGTATGATTCCTTCGGGCCAGCAAAAGGCAGCGACCTCATTTGCACTCGGGCAAATGTTCAAGCATCATAACATTGATTGGATGGGTGGGATGAGCCATAGCCCAAAAATCTGCCATGGCCCTATAATTCAGGGCGTCCATCGAGCGTGGATCGTTGCTTATATCTTTACCCTTCTCGAGCCGTCTATTTGGAAGTCGTCCAAAGAAAACGGTAGTTTGATAGCCACTGATATTCAAGGCATGCATTGCCCATCAAATCAGTGGTTCCCGGCTTTCCAGAGATATAAAAAAGGAGTTATTTGATACTCTGGCATGGTGAAGTGCTTGGTACGTGGGAAGTTGCACAAACTTATGGGACCCACTATTATCGCTCCTAAAATTGGTTTGGTTGGTTAATCCTAATCTCTGATTTGTAACATTATTAAAATACGATCATTGATTTTTAGCCGTCCCATAAATGGACACCACGGAAGTTAAGATAATCAAACAAGCACAATTTTTGGTTGAAGTGGGCTGATACTTTGGCTGGTTTGATTTGAATTACGTGGATGCCATGTACGCAATTTCGAAGTGCTGGTGCATCATCCATCAGACTCTGCCACAGTAAAATCGAATGACCATTTCTTAACCCTTTTGATTTTTATTTTTTTTAAAAATTCATATCGAGAATTGCTCCAGATCACGTTGTTTTTCCGGGGTTGCTCAGCCCCTTGGGAACGCGCCATCTAGAGACAGGCGCACGTACTAATCGAGCATACGTGTATCAGATCTAAGCCATCATCATGGTTGGCCACAATGATTAGATCTTCCATTTCAAAACTTAAGGTGTTTCACCATTTAGGTGAATTACAAAATACAAAATAAGCTGAAGGTTAAAGCCGTTTCTGTAGCCGTTCATTTGTTTCGTTCGATCTGGTCCACCCTTGGTAAAATAATATATCGTTTAGTATAGAAGATCTAAATAATGCAAGCATCTGATTAAAATATGTGATCACACGTGTGCAACAATGGTACTTCTGCTGCGTAGAATGGGCAGGTCTAGCACCCGCGTGTGGGCTCAAGAAAGTTAGAAACCCGTGTATGTAGCCAATTTTCCATGCAGGCGTTTCACGTTCGAGATCTTCACACGCGCATGATACGCAACACACGTATTATCCTGGCAAGCGTGTGAGATATCTAACCGGTGCATTAGGTGGCCCCAGTCCTGAAGATGGACACATAGAAAAGGCAGACTGGGCCATTAATCAAGCAGGCTACACAGTACGTCGAATTGGAAAACTGGAAACTTGTAAACCGTCCATTCTTTCCATATAGAGTGGGCAACCGGATTTTTTCTGCACCTGTTCACCATCATGTTAAGGGACTTTAATGCATCAGGGAGATGATCGATGCATTATCCATGTTCGCACGTGTGCTACATGTAAGGGCGCGTGCCGCGAGCGGTGGGCCTGGGACTAGCAAAAGTGAATCGGAATCCATATCTCGAAAGCAGGCTATTTTCGAAAGAACAATAAAGATCCGAGGTCATTTTCGTAATTACACAGCCAAAACGTCTGATACGCGTTGCAAGGGAGGCCCCATTTCCACCATTTTCCTTTGCCACTGCCGACTCTCCCGACCCTTGAAAAACCCTCCAAAACACAATCTGTCTCGTATTCCCGAAAAACCCCTCCTCTCTCTATCTCAATCTCTAAAACCCGATCTTTCTCATATTCCCAAAAACCCCTCATCTCTCCGTCTCAATCTCAAAGAAGAAAAGAGGAAAATGGCGCAGAGAGAGAAAGAGGAGACGGAATTCAAGGTTCCCGAAAACCTAACCCTCTGCATCAACAACTGCGGATTTTCCGGCAATCCGGCGACGAAGAACATGTGCCAGAAGTGCTTCCAAGCCGCCGGAATCCTGACGCCTCCGTCCTGCTCCGGCCACGACAAGCCCAAACCAGCCTCGATCCGCTTGGAGAGGGAGATACCGGCGGTGGCCATCCAGGACCGGCGTCGAGAGCCGGTGGACCAGCCGGACCCGGCTCGGCAGGTGAACCGGTGCTTGTGTTGCCGGAAGAAGGTCGGGCTGACCGGATTCCGTTGCCGGTGTGGGGATCTGTTCTGCTCGGAGCATCGGTATTCAGACCGGCACGTGTGCAGCTACGATTATAAGGCTGCCGGAAGGGAGGCGATCGCTCGGGAGAATCCGGTGGTGAAAGCGGCGAAGATCATTAAGGTTTGAGGGGCAAAAGTGGAAAGAATGCAAAAACCGTTTCCGCCTCCTCTGTTTTGAGAATGAAGGTGACTCGATCTTGTGATTGTTTCAGCAACAAGAGAGAGAGAGAGAGAGAGAGAGAGAGAGAGAGAGAGAGAGGTCTGA
Organism: Magnolia kwangsiensis; assembly: GCA_037074715.1. Taxonomy (NCBI): domain Eukaryota; kingdom Viridiplantae; phylum Streptophyta; class Magnoliopsida; order Magnoliales; family Magnoliaceae; genus Magnolia; species Magnolia kwangsiensis. The sequence goes on from CM073581.1 coordinate 110,346,046, forward strand.
TTATTGGTGGAAATTCTCTCTCTTTTTTTTCTTTTTCTTTTTTTTTTTTCTTCTTCTTTCTATGAAATGGTTTTCTTTCTTCTTCTGCTTTTCTTTTTCTAGGATTATTGAATTTTAAGTTTCTAGGATTATTGAATTTTAATTTTCATTTTTATCACATTGTGGATTTATAATACCGGATGATACACCGAAATTCGGTGCATATACCATCTTCGTCGTGGAATTCGTATTAGTCGGACGTTCATCATCGTCTGATTTGTGGCATGGTTTTGGAGTGGCAGCGAAATCACGACCGAAGGGCCAAAAGTATCAACGGATCGGAAGGTGGCGTGTGTAATTGTTGGCCTTTAGAAATGGTTTATACACTGAACTTCGGTGTCCAGCTTAGAACCGGTGGAACATTGATTTTTGTTCTCTTCGATTCAAATGATCACCATCAACCGTTGGATATGAGGGATCCGCAGAAGGATTATCTATTGTGGTTGCTGATCGCCCTCAATCAGACAGTTATATTGATCGGATCCCTCGTTCAGATCTCTACTCATCCAACCGTTCGGGTCACGTGCGGCCCACAGTCAACCCCTTGTGTATTGTGACCCACGTTGATCTTAGATTTGTCCGTGTGGTCCACTGGAGTACCGTTGATCCCGGGTTCGCCTAATCCCCGTTCATTGCTTTATTACACAAGTGGCAGAGTTACCCTTCAATCAGGATTGTCCATTTAGTAGGACCTACTGCGAGTATAGATTGGATGGTCCTTCCCATCCGCATTATTTGCTGGGAATTAAAGATAACCGATGATCATGCTTACACCCGATCGAAGCAATCTGCAAACGATAGCATCACCTGAAGGAGAATTGTGAGAAGCCAGGCTAGCCTTTATCATGAAACACGTGTGAAACATGAACACAATGGCTTGAAAGTGTGCGTTCTATCGCATAATCAGCTGATGATAACCTTTTGTTACACCGGTCATAATGTAATTGGTTACGTATTACTTGGTTCTTGGGTGGGGATCATGAAGATGGTTACAAAGATAACTCTCCCCCAATTATCTTAAATATCTGGTAGCTATCCTAAATGTATATAAATAAAGTTAAGAACGAAAAGCTCAGAGCCTATATGAACCTGGCCAAACTTGGTGCAATGGTGTCTGTGGCCAAACTTAGGTCAATGGTGTCTGTTGTTGTTTAAATCTAGTCAATCCTATTTTACCTCCTGCCTTTCATTGGGTGCCTGCAAACTAACGGAAAAGAAGAAGACACTGGAACACGGCATCTTTGTTCATCCTATCTTCTTCAAACCTTGAGTATTTTGGAGAGTTTGCTTGGATGCTCTCGTTGTATTTGGCTCGTGCATTAGGTTAGTTTGATTCTATCCATAACAGTGTCTATCTTTTGTCCCGTATGAACATTTATTTATTTTGGATTAGTTTAAAAGAAAACTACAGACAACATGCAATTAGATTAATTATCGCCTTGCCCTTCATGTGTTTTCAACTCTTGGATTTTCCTACCTGCATGCTTAGAAATTTCATTGATCATCTTGCTTGTGAAGTTCTCCATCGAGTAAAGAACATGCAGTTGAAACACTGATAGTCTTGCTTAAGGGCCTGGCTTTCGCGAGATTTCTAACAAATTGTCATACCACCAAACATTTTACTGATGAAACTTGGTCTTGCAATGAACATTCAGTCAAAGATCCATACCTTATTGATCGTCTCACCTATGAAGTTTGGTCTCTACTAAGAGACGGATAGACGACTTTTCCATGCTTAACCATCTTATCTATGAAGCTCAATCTTTGCTCAGCGAAAAATAAATTGTGGTATCTATCTTTAGATTGATTGTAAGTGTAATTATTGTATATCATTAATAAAATTACTTTCACCCAATTTTATCACGGGCTTAATTAAAAGTCATTTCAACCACAAGGTAAAAAGAACTCATCTTAAAGGTGAACCATTTCTTTCACAATCGGTGGCTATATAGATGACCGACCCATAAGGAACTTGGTTTTTTGGTTTATTTTGGCACTGAGGGTTAAACACTTTCATTTTGATTTGAGCCACATCCAGTTCCAACATGCACAATTGAATTTAAGTCACACAACATGTACAATTGAATTTAATTCAAACACTATGCTATGGTCATTTGGCAAGTGTGATTTTGAAAGATGGCTATCCATTGTGAGACATACTGGTTTGGCACTTCATATTTATAAACAACACTTCCACGTCAGATGCTCTATCATATATCTCTTCTTCCAACTTTACTGCATCACCTCTCAAGATTCGTACCAGATAATGGCTAGTGATAGATCCATGGTTGTGGTCCACTAGTATGGAACATGCACATAAATAATAACTATCTAATAGGTGGTCTTCAAATCCAGGTTAAGAGATTTTGGGGGGTATAGGGATAGAGTTGCCCATAACATGTTTGAAAGTTGTTTAGTTGTTAGTTTGAGTCAAAGATGAGTCCTGTGCATGACCCATCTCTAACATGACTGTGTCACAAGTGTCTAGGTGTCAACCCATCTAGGGGATGCGGATTGCAGGTAACCTGCTATCACGGAGGCCTCATGGGTCCCTCATCAGATCGTCCATCTAACGGATGTCTCAGGAAATTCAGCTCGTTTGGTGGATAGTCCATTATAGCAGGTCCTTAGGGCCCGTTTGGCCTGTTGGATTAGAAGGGATTGGAAGTTGAATCTCGGGAATAGCAGCGACCCAGATCAGATCCCAAGCCCATGGATCTCAAGACAATCCACTGACAACACCATTGTTTCATTTAAATCCCATCCCATCCACCCTAATTCATCCAAAGTTGCCCGGGACATGTTTGGTTCGTGGGATTGGAAGGGATAGGAAGGTTTAATCCTCAGATTGGCCAGGCATGCTAAACGGTCTGAATATTACAATCCAGGGATATTGCAATCCCATCCATGTGAAGGCAATCCACTGACAACACCATTGTTACTTAGAAATCCACGCCATCCACCCCACTACCATTCAATCCCTTCTAATCCAGCTGGCCAAACGGGCCGTTAATAGGTCCACCTAGGATTATTGGGCCCATTCATACCCAGGGCCGGTGGCAGGTCGCGTAGATTTTTCATTTTTATAAAGGGACGGAATTTTCGAGGAGTAATATGTTACCCAGGCTCCCAAAAGTTCTATAACTGGCATGCATAACTATAATTAAACGGATTAAATAACAAAAATACTGTGGCGGACTCAGATTGGTTGAAAAATTCTAGACTTGAGCGACTTGGCTGCGACCCGGAAGCAGGCACGTGGGTGGGATCCTGACCGTAGGGCCCACCTCAGTGAATGAATTGTATATTCATGCTATTCATCTGTTTTTTCAGCTTATTTTATCACTTGTCCCAAAAATGAAGCCTATAAAAGTTTCACGTGGACCACACCACAGGAAACAGCGGTTATTGACCATTAAAATTCTTTTGTGGGCCACAAAAGTTTTGGATTTGTTTTTCCTTTTAATCCAAGTCTGTTTGACCTTATCAATAGGTTGGATGGTTAAAAAACATTATGGTGGACCCCAGGAAGTTTTTAACAGTGGGCATTCAATTACCCCTAATTCCTGTGGGTGGTCCACCTGAAATTTGTATCCTTATCATTTATGTATCACGCCCTAAAATAAGCTCTAAAAATATATAGACGGCGTGTATATAGAGTGCATGTATCGAGGTGGGCCCTAGAGGGTCCCACCCACACGGCAGGTTCCCTGGTCGCAGCCGAGCCGCTTTCTCTAAACTTTGAGTGGCGGACACTTATTCATGGGTTTCGTGTGTTTGACGGATCTTCAGACGCTAAGGGCACAATTTTCAACTGAATTTTGGGTGCCTGCGTAGCATCCATCACTCTGTAAAGAGTATCAAAGTTCTCGTTTTTAAAGCTTCAAGTCACACATCGACCATCAAGACACCTTTTTCGCAAGGGAGTTATTTGGTGCGCTGGCAAAGTACAACACTCTATACAAAGGCACTGAAAAAGTGTAAACGTACCGTGCTTTAATTAAAATCAAATCAACCAAATTATGAAACTCATTCTCTAATATCCAGGACCAAAATCAGATGGTTTAAATAATCCCCACCTCTGATTCGTGGACAGATGCCTGTAAAGAAGTACAATTGGACATTTTAATTTTTAACAGTCCAATAAATGCTTACAAATCCAATAGTCTGAAAATAAAGAAAAACTATACTTTTTGAACTAGTAAATCTAAACTAAATCCCATAATTTGAACGGTTCGATTTTAATTATTTATGTGAAAAGTATGTAATTCTAACTGCCTGCATATCATACATCACACTCCACTAGAGTATCATAATTTTTCTCTTTTCGCAATTACACGCAAACGCCCCAGCCTCGTTGTCGAGTACAGGCCGTCTAGGTCACCGAAAGGCTACGAAGCTTTCCAAGCACGCGAATTAAAGAGGGATTATAATACACGGCCGGTGTCTTGCATGGTTTACGCGCGTTCTCAGTTCTGGCAATTTGGGTCATGTTTCAGTAATCCAGATCACTGATCTGTTGATTCCTATTGTGGATGGTCGATGTATCAAAATTATGGAAGATTAGAAGATCCTGATCGTCAATGACCATGATTTATTTTTATTTTTCATTTCAATGACTACCTCATTCCATTTCTCTTCTTAACCGTCTATCAGTAGAAAACAGCTTGTAAATTTATGAACTCAGCATCAAGGATTTTTCAATAATAGTCCATTTAAGGTGATACTTAGAAGATACAATGGATCAATGGTCCAGATTACAGAATCAGGGATCCACTTGTCAGAACTGAAAATTCGCCAGGACGCGGTTTGGCTAGTGACGCTGCCACTAGTCCGGTGTCTAGTGGTCGGTGCTACGGGGCCCCACCATGATCTATGTATTTCATCCACACCGTTTATCTATTTTTACACATAATTTTAATAATCCATCTTACAAAATGAGGCAGATCAAAATCTCAGGTGGACCACGCCATGGAAAAACAGTAGTGATTGAACATCTACCATTATAAACCTTTAGAGCCGACTGTAATGTTTATTTGACATCCAACCTGTAGAGTAGGTTATACAGACCTCGATGAAGGCAAAAACAAATACCAGGTTATACAGACCTTGATGAAGGCAAAAACAAATATCAGGTTGATTCAAAACTTTTGTAGTGGTGAGATTTCAATCAACACCGTGCGGCCCACTTGAGATTTTATCCCACCACAGTTTTGGGTTCTTCGTATAAAATTATCTGTAAAAAAGGATGGACAGCGTGGTGAGACACAAACATCATGTTGGGTCCACGAAGCACCTACCACTAGCCAATTGCTGCTGGCAGGGGGTAGCCAATCTGTTTCCAAATTCGCCAATACCGTGTACAGACACGCGTACTATATCGTATACTGTGTAAAGGACGCGGATTCTGCGAGGCCGTGAAACACTGACTTAGGTAAGGCCATGACCGTGGGGCCATCTTGATGTACGTGTTGTATATCCACACGGTCCATTATTTTTTCCAGATCATTTTAAATCATGATATAAAAAAATGAGTCAGATCCAAATCTCAGGGGGACCACACCACAGGAAAAAATTGGTGATTGAAAGTCCACTATTAAAAACTTACTACGGCTCACTGTAATGTTTATTTTGTTGACAAGGTAACACAGACCTGAATGAAGGTAAAACATAAATATCAGCCTGATCCAAAACTTTTTTAATGGTGGGCATTTAATCACCACTTTTTCCTGTGGTGCGGTCCACCTGCGATTTGAATCGGCTTCAATTTGTGTCCCAATTCTGAAATTATCTGGAAAAACAGATAGACGGCCTGGATGCATACATCAAGGCGGGTCACACAGTCGAAGCCTGTGTTTTCTCGGCCTCATCGAATCCGCTCCCGGTTTCATCATAAACCGTTATTTGATATTCCAGCCGAGTTCGATTGTTTTTATCCACCTAGTAAATAACTGTACGTGTCGTATTACTAATTCAAAATAAACCGTTCAAATCATGAATATAAGTAGAGAGACAAAAATCAAAGTGAATGGACGAATCTAAGGGCCGTTTTATGGACATCTTTTTGTTAAATTCGGTTTGTTGACATTTAATTTAATTTAATTTTTTATTAACGCTTGATTACGTGTTCACTACATTGTGTACGTAACATCTGAATCATGAATTAAGTAAGCCCCACCTTGATGATGTGATGAACAAAAACTCATACCTATGCAATCATTGGTTTGGCCCCAGTATGGTAGGGTGGCGCTGATGGACAGGTCAGAACTTAGCTACAAGAAAGGCGATTACGGCCTTGCTAAGCTCTTTATGGCCTAGCCTGATGCATGTGTTATATCCGCATCATCCATCCATTTCATTCTACCTCTCATGTCTTAAAAGAGGTAGATCTGGAGCTCAAACAGGCATCACCACAGGAAATGACGACCACAATTAGGGTTGTCAATGGGTCAGGCTACAGCCTGAAAATCAGAATTTTATATAGGCCTAGTCCAAAACAGTTCAAATTCCAAGCTGAGACCTACCCTGAGCCCCATTGACAATCCTAATGCTCGTAACTAGGGCCATTGCGACATTCATTTGCTATCCAAGGTGTTTTTTTACACACACTCACACCCTGTATACACTCATGCATTCACACTGCGGTGAGGTTTCCTCACAATAAGTACTCAAACCCATGACCCTGTGTTGAAATTCTTGTGGCAGGTGTTTAATCCCACTGTCATATTGTTGAAGAAGTTTTTAACGGTGTTGGCACTCAATTTACTTTCTAAAACGTATGATGTATGTGGGGTGATAGAAACAATATAGCAGTTCCATTCAAATAGAACAATTAGACCCTAAGCATTGAAACAAGCAAATATGTCAAGCTTGATACTATACGATTAAGATCTTTGGAGATCGGTCATCTACTTAAACACATGTAAAATATTATTTGTAATTATTAGTTGATAATTAAAGGATGAGATTATTCCTTTAAAAATGGGTTGTGCTTTACCTTTCATAATAAATGACTTTTCAATATACTAATGCAAGCAAGCAAAAATAAATACTTACAATTGGTCACGAAAGAGCGACGGTAAGAATTTATCTCTTGAAAGAACTTCTTATATTAAAAATGACCAAGCTTAACGTATAAGCATAAAATTAGGTTACAACTAAGAGATTATTGTTGCTGAATTATCACTATTTTTAACATAGGCCAAGTTAAGATAAATTAATAGATTTGATTTATTTGTTAGATTTGATTGTGTGTATTATTTGAGTAATTTCCTCTGTTATTTATATGCTTCCCCACTACTTGGATACTTTGTGTATGATCTCAATCTTTACTCCAAATGGTAGATGAATCGTTGCCACGCAAGTCTTTTAAATTCTTCGGGCACTTTTTATTCTTCCAGCTCTTTCCATCTACATCTTTTTGCTCGACTGCTTTCCTCTTCGACTACTCGATTGTGATCCTTCATCCGATGGTGTCAGCTGTACTTCTGTAATGAGTACTCCAAATATCTTTGGCATGATATACATTCCCCTTGCAATGACATGTGTCATTTTTCAATTAAATTTCTCACTAATGGACAAAAATAAGGTACAACACATGGTACACATTTAATCTTACTATTGCCTATGCCGTGGTCCACTTGAGCTTTGGATATGCCTCAGTTTTAGGCTCATCTCCTGCATAGGCCATCACCTAAAATCTTCTCAACAAAATAATCCTAACTTCACAATTTATGACCACAAAATTAATGAATAAGAAAAACAGCCTACAATTGTCGACGCGCGTCTTAAAAGAGTCGTTGATGGTCTACCAAGACTTGGGTTACATTGGCCCGACCATCTAGATCACTGGCCATATGGCTCTCACCTGTATCTTCAAAAAATCGGAATAGAAGAGGCTGACAATAACTTACTCCAAATTTGATTATCTGTTCCTCTAGTGGAGGTGTTTTAGAAATGTTTGCAATATTCTTAGAATTGCATCTTGTCCAAGAACCTAACTCATGTTTTAGATTCGATTGCTAGGATCTCCTAAGGATTTGAGTCCCACCATTTTGTTTCGGTCAATGGAAATGGCTGATTTCACTGGGCGTCCGTTAAAACTTGGGCTCAAGCATGGCCCGTCTATTCAACACATTTAAAAGTTTGATCTTTGACTCAAAAAATAAAATACAATTGGAGGCTTGGATTGCAAAATCACTTTTAACAACATAATGCTAGATAATGGGACCAAGCCCAAATTGCTGGTCAAGGCCGTTCTTTCACCGCACACATCGTCACTCTCTCAGTCAGCCATGGGGCTGGGCTCAACCATGACCAATCTACTGCACTGGACATAAATTGGGCCTTGAATCAAAGCCCAAGCCCAATATAAACAGGAATCAACTTGGGTTTCGCCACACTTGCAAAGAAAAATTTGTCAAACCTAAGATTCACACTGTCCATTCATCCATTGGGCCATGGGCTTAGGGCGCCATTTGGGAGATATTAAAAACCAGGTTCATCTCAATTTATTTAATTGTAAATGACTTACAGATTTATTTTCTTTTTGGCAAGTATAGAAAGAGAAGATCTCCGGTCCATAAAACTGCTCTCAATGGAACTTCATAAGAATTTTTGACACGTGCTGTGGACAAAAAATTCAAACGGTCCACTGGATGAGTCACCTTATGAATTTCCCAAGACTAACTTTGTCTCTTGATCCAAAAATTTAGAGGGCTATAGCAGAGTGAAAACCCTCGGGCCATGTGCCTCTCACTTTGCAATGATCCACGAGATTTTTAGATTAGACCAAAAAGTTAGCCTTGAAAGTTACATAAAATAACTTATTAATGGTTTTAGATTTGTTGACCACATCACTTGTCAAGGTCTCACAAAGTAGCTGCAAGGGCATTTCTCCTCGTGTCCAACCGGTTGGACTACTCTGTTATGCATGCGCCACATCCAACCCTTCTCGATCAATAGGATCACCCTGGTGTAAAAATCAGCCTCATCCACTCATCAGGTGGGCCGTACCATAAAATCAATTTTTAGCCACTGATAAATCACAAAACATGAGTATTGTCCATTGATTTTTCCCAAAGATATCCTCATACTGCAGAGAACCTAACTCACAAGTTGGATTTTACCCACACATGAAAATTTGGAAGTTATTCGCTGAGCGGACAGTAACTTGCTGTCCAAACGGTTAGAGTTAAGGAATAATCTCAATAACCAACAATCACAATCTCTAATATATAATTACCATTAATTAAAATGATATGAACTCATTTTAGGTGTCTACCAAACAAGCCCTTATGCCTCCAAAACCACCCTAACACGCCTAATATGAAGCTCAAACCTGACCATGTTTGCCCAAGCCAAATGAGCAGTTGGCCACACTTTCAAATTGGAAACGGTACGATGACAATCTATGAAATTCCCTAATCTAAAACTTACTCACTCGACACGGGAAGATTTTGAGCCAAACTGGCTCCTGATAGTGAGTCAGCCCCTACTCAAAAAGAATCCCCAGGTCAACCCAATAACTCAACTGACTCAAAGTGATGAATATGTGAACCCCTCACCTCTACTGAAATATGGACATTTTATAGTACTGATGCTATGCACTAGGGACAACCAAATATTGGATATTTTATAGTAATGCACTAGGGACAATCAAATATTGGACATTTATAGTACTAATGCTATGAACTAGGGACACTCAAGTATTGGACAGTTTATGGTACTTTTTTAAGTGTATCTATTTTAAAATCTTTGGACGAAAAATTCAGAATTTTTACTATGTAAAAAGTGGTGCATCGAAAATTGTGGGGGCACACGAGGTACATGTCATACTTCCAACTTGTCGAATGGATGCATCAGACAATGATTACTAGACAGACCACAAATTCGAGAATCCAATGATAAGATGGGCCAGACCATAAAAAGTAACATCAGCGGCTAAAAAACATCCAACTTCATTTGTAGCACATCTGGTGATTTGATCGCCAGATTTTTAGTTGATGTGAACAACACGTTGGGGTTTATACGTCAGATGGACTGGATGTTATCCATATGCCATGTGGGCCACAAAATTCTTGATTTTACTGCCTGTAAAGTAAAAAAACACTAAACAAGGGCATTTTAGTACTTTCTCCTCCTACATGGGTTTGTGCATGCCATCAACATCCAACAAATGCAACTTGCCATTATTAATGAGATGAGCCAAAAATTTGGATGATCCAATTGCAAGGTGGGCCACACCATAAGAAACAACGTGGTGGGTGTATATGTTGGACGGGTCCCATATTAGACATACAACGAGCCCTGCAGCTCGTCTTTATGCACTATCAAGGATTAAGAAATAATCGGAGACATTTTTGTAATTTCACCTTTAAAAAGCACTGTACAAGAGTTTTGTTCAAATGAAGAATATTTAGCAGAATGAAAATTCTAAGAACTTTACCTACAACTTCGTTAGGAATTCACAAAATTTCAAACAATGTCTGGACAATTGAAAATTCTTGGAATATATTTCTCAGGCAAAGAAAATTATCAAAATGTTATCATTATCATTTTTCTCTAAAATTTTATGTGAAGTTTCTTGTCGTAGAGATTGATTGGTGTGTATCAGGTCGAATTATATTAAATATGTACGGATCATACAATTCTTAAAGTCAAAATATACAAGGGCTTTAACTTTCAAATTAATTTAACCATCAGATAAATCACATTAGTCAGATATGTAAGTGTTTAACGAGGAAAGCTTAGGTTTTTGCAAAGTATGGTATCACTTAACATAGAAGGTTGATATGGGTCATCAGAATATGTGTGATTAGATCCGCACCGTTCATCTAATGTGGAGAGGTAAAATATGCTAGGATCTCAAAAATCCGGATGTTCTAATTATACGGTGGCCACCTTGATCAATCATTTGCCATTTAATTTTTTTTTTTAAAATTTAAAATTTGATAATTAAATTTAATGAATATATTATATATGAAATTTTAATTATTTGATCATTTAGGATTTATTCAAATGTGATGTTAATCAAACATGGGCCCTACTATATAGTTTAACTAGATGAATAACCATGTCATGTTAATTGATTTGATTTCTGAATTCAAACCAGCCTAATCATCACTTGAATTTTACACTATTAAACTAAGATAAATAACCTAACGTATCTCATGATTCATTGAAATTAATGCCTAGACGAAGAAATTTTTACAATAAAAATCTCTAATAAATATTAAGTCACATCTATGAAAAAATCTCCTCAATAACTCAAACTTTACTAAAGAGTGCTTTTAAGAACCCAAATTGCAACAAGGTACTTTTAGGAATGAAATAACCCAAAACCCCTAGTTTTTTCCTCTAAATAGTGGCAATGTCAAGAAACATATGGGGCTCACATGGTGCATATATGGTACCAAACTCACCCTTAGATGCATCCAAGTAAGCCCGAAAACTAAATTAGATCTAAAGCACAAGTCATTCCTCGACGTTGGAACAAGCATGCATAGTTTGACTAGGGGAGATTTTAAGCCGACTTGGCCCCTACTCAACAAGGAAGGCATTTGTATTGTAAGTTACTTAAGATAAGCTACTTTTGACTTAAGTAGCTTATTATAATTTCTACTTATTAAGTTGAAATGATTAAGTGTTTTAAGTAAAAAAGTTATTTATAATTTATCTTAAATCAAACTTATCTCTCTCAAGTAAGTTATTTATCTACAGTTGTAAGTAAAAAAAAAAAAAAAAACCCTTATTTAGTGGTATCCAAACGGGCCTTAAGAATCCCACGGTCAACTTGTGAACCCAGTTGACCCAAAGTGATGGAGATTTGAATTTTGAACCCCTCACCTCAACTGAAATATGAACATTCTGTAATACTAATGCTATGCACTAGGGACAATCAAATATTGGACATTTTATAATTCTTTAAGTGTAGCTATTTAAAATTTTAGGGAATTTAATTTACCACAAAAAAAAAATGTCAGAAATATTTTGCTGTAAAATTCAGATTTTACCTTCTTTAAAAAAGCGATGCATCGGAGATTGTGTGTGCACGCGATCAATGCACCAGACAACGGTTAATAGACCGACAAAAATCTGGAGAATCCAATGATAAGATGGGCAATACCATAAATAGTGACACACACCACTAAAAAACATCCAATTTCATTTGGAGCGCATCTAGTGATTCAATCAGCCAGATTTTTAGTTGATGTGAACAACTTAATGGGGTTCACATGCTAAATGGATTGGATGTTATCCATATATCATGTGGGCCCACAATATTCTTGACCATTGCCTGTGAAGTTTAAAAAAACCCTGAAGAGGGGGATTTTAATACTTTCTCCTCTAGAAAAGCATTCCATATAATTTGTTTCATATGGATATTCTTTGGTAAAATGCAGATTTCTTAAGAATTTTCTAAAATTTATTCCTAATATTCATAATTGGTAAATTTAGCTATTAAAATTTTCAAGTAATTTTGCTTTTACCCAAAAATGCCTTGACTAAGGAAAGACCTCTTTGAGGGTGAAAATGATCAAAATGTCCTTGTATTTTTCTCTTTGTGATAAAGTCGGAAATTGTGGGACTCACATAGGTATGTGACGCAGGGATGAACGTGATGAGGTTGATCACCGTCTTCCTCAAGGATAACTATTCCGAATCCACGGAGCGTCTCTGGACTCCTCACAGAGACTTCTCGAATCCACGAGGAAAGAAAGTAAGAAGGTAGAAATAAACTCTAATAAAATTTGAAATTAATTGTTGAATGAATAAAAATGAGTTTACACCCCTTTAAATAAGGGAACCAAGCAACATGAAAGAAATTAGACTCAAACTACAACTAAAAATCCTAGAATTCGCAACTTACTATAAATAGTAAACTCACTATTTATAGACGGTCGTGATGTCTACTAGTGAGCAAGGTTTTCGGCCAAAAATAGTAAGTGTCCTATTTGGCTTCACTAAACCGTTCTCCTAATTATCCTAAGCACTTTTCATGTTGGACACAACTCCTAAAGCCCAACGGATGAAGAGCTATAAGCAAACTAAAACTTACTATAAATAGTAAAAACGAAATTAAAACGGAAAAACGACCGTCGATCAGGGGGTTTCTCGTAAATCTGGGCTGCGCAACTCGGCGTAGCAGGGTTGGTTGGCTAAAGTAGCTCGTTCTACTCCAAAATCATATATTCTGCGTTGGATAACTCATTCCGAATTGCGAGATACGCCCGATCTAAGGTCTGATGGTCCGGATCACTTCTGTCGCCGACCATGCCTTTTCTGATCCATCCTGGCCATGAAATTATCGGCGACCCGCTCTACATCAGTCCCCTCCACTTGAAAAGAACTCGTCCTCGAGTTCTCCTCCTGTGCTGGTTCATGATACTCGGTCAGGTCCGCGACGTTGAAAGTCCGTGAGATTGCCATGTCATCTGGAAGATCAACAACATAAGCGTTGTCATTGATCTTTCGGATGATCGGTACCGGTCCAATCTTCTTATTTTTCAATTTGTTATACGTCCCGGTGGGAAATCTCTCCTTACACAGATGGACTATAATGCGGTCACCCACCTTGAACACTTTTTGTCGCCGGTACTTATCCGCTTGTTCCTTGTACTTCTCATTCGAGGTATGTAGCTTGGCCTGTATTTCCGCATGAATGCCCATGATCTTATCTGCCATATGATCTGCTGCAACGCTCGTGCCTGGGTGCTTGGGCAAAGGGACCGAGTCAAGTGTGTGGCGAGACACTCGTCCGTAGATAATATGGAACGGCGATTTCCCTGTCGAGCGGTTCACCATGTTGTTGAACGCAAACTCTGCTTGAGATAAGGCCAAGTCCCACTGCTTCAGCTTTTCTCGTGTAATACTGCGAAGGAGGTTTCTCAATGTGCGATTCACAACTTCGGTCTGCCCATCAGTCTGTGGGTGGTAAGCACTGCTGAATTGAAGTCGTGTATCGAATCGAGTCCACAAAGTCCGCCAAAAGTGGCTAATGAACTTCGTGTCACGATCAGAAATAATGGTCTTAGGGATCCCGTGTAGCCGTACGACCTCCCTGAAGAAGAGATTCACCACGTGTGTTGCGTCGAGGGTCTTCTTGCATGGGATAAAGTGCGCCATCTTGGAAAAACGATCGACCACCACGAACACCGAATCCATGCCACGTTGTGTTCGTGGAAGACCAAGCACGAAGTCCATTGATAAATCCTCCCAAGGACCATCAGGCATAGATAACGGGGTGTAGAGTCCCGTATTCTGAGATTGCCCCTTAGAAGTTTGAGAAATATGACAACGTTGTATGGTTCTTCCCACATCACGTATTAATTGCGGCCAGTAATACCGTTCTTCCACAAGAGCTCGCGTCTTATCTCGCCTAAGGTGTCCACCGAGGCCACCTCCATGTATTCCTAAATAATCTGCTCCCTTAGAGAACTTTGGGGGATGCACAATTGATTTCCTTTGAAGAGAAAATCATCCTGTATATGAAGGTCATTCGGGTGACCTTCTTGGCACTTTATCCAAGAATCCTTGAAATCCTCATCCTCGGCATACAGCTCCTTGAGACAGTTGAAGCCGACCACCTCATTGCTCATTGTAACAAGTAGTGATGCATGACGGCTAAGTGCATCAGCCACCTTGTTCTGCTGACCTGACTTGTGCTTCAGAACGAGCGTGAATTCCTGTAAAAACGCAACCCATCTAGCATGCACACGATTCACGTTAGTCTGACTATTAATAAATTTTAATGCTTGATGATCAGTGTACAGAACAAATTCTCTTTGAATCAGGTAATGCCGCCAATGTCGCAGCGTCTGAACAACTACATACAACTCAAGCTCATAAGTCGACCACTTCTTTCGGGCTTCGTTGAACTTCTCGCTGTAGAAGGCTACCGGCCTACCTTCCTGTGATAAAACTCCCCCAATTCTGACGTATGAAGCATCACACTCAATCTCAAACAATTTGTCAAAATTAGGAAGCACCAAGACTAGTGTTGTAGATAAACGATGCTTGATCTCGTGAAAGCTCTTGTCAGCTTTATCGGTCCACTGGAACGGTCCCTTCTTCATGCAATCTGTTATAGGCGCGACTATGTACTAAAATCTTGCACAAATCGATAATAGAAAGTCGTCAACCCGTGAAAACTCCTCACCTCATGAATGTTTGTTGGGATCGGCCATTCCCTAATAGCTCGCACTTTTTCATCGTCCACCCGAATGCCTGTGGACGTTACAACAAATTCTAAAAACAACAGGCTGTCAGTTAAAAAACTATACTTTTTCAAGTTGAGGTACAATTTGTTATCTTGTACGACATGCAGCACCTGCCTGAGGTGCTTCTTGTGCTCCGCCTCATCCTGGCTATATATCAATATATCATCAAAATATACTACCACAAATCGGCCAGTGAACGGTTTTAGAACTTGATTCATTAAACGCATAAAAGTACTTGGTGCGTTCGATAGGCCGAAGGGCATGACCGGCCACTCATACAACCCTTCCTTTGTCTTGAATGCCGTTTTCTACTCATCACTAGGTCGGATACGAATCTGATGATACCCGCTCTTTAGATCTAATTTAGAGAACACCTTAGCCCCTCCCAGCATATCAAGCATGTCGTCCAACCTTGGTATTGGAAATCGATATTTGATGGTAATTTTAATGATTGCTCGGCTGTCGACACACATGCCCCAGCTTTCATCTTTTTTTGGCGTTAATAATGCTGGTACAATACATGAGCTCATGCTCTCTCTTACTAGACCCTTACGGATCAATTTCTCTACTTGGTCCTGAAGTATCTCATACTCCTTCGGACTCATCTGATAATGAGGGCGATTGGGCAGGCTAGCCCCAAGGACGAGGTCTATGTGATGTTGGATGTCCCGTATAGGGGGCAATCCATCAGGTAAATCTTCAGACCAGACGTCTTTGAATTCGTTTGGCAACAGTTTTAAGATTGGAGGGATGTTTGAGGGTTCCTTTTCCTCGCCTTTCACCACTACGGCGTATACCTCGCCGATTTTCTTGGATTCCTCCATAAAATCTCCAATGGTTAAGAGAGAACTCCCTTCCACTTTAGAGGCTTCAGGGTGGTTCTCTGGTGCCATAGGGGCAAGGATTATTTTTCGACTATCCTTGACGAATATGTACACATTGTCTCGTCCCCGATGGGTCGCATCACGGTCCGACTGTCAGGGTCGACCGAGTAACATATAGCAGGCTTCCATGTCAACCACGTTACAAAGTATCTGATCCTTATAATATTTACCAATTGAAAACGAGATAGTGCATTGTTCAGTTACCTTGGTCTCGTTCACCTTTTTTATCCAGCCAATTGAGTATGGGGAAGGATGTCTCGTTGTTGGTAGCTGCAACTTGTCCATCATCACTCTTGAAACGATGTTCTCACTGCTACCACTGTCTATGATCACATCACAGACCTTTTCGCTGACAATGCACCGAGTACGAAATATATTGTGCCGCTGTGGATGTAATTCTTTTCGCGGGGTATATAGTAGTCGTCTCACAACGAGAGATTCGCCACGATCCTCTCCTATCATTTCACCGCCACCTTCTATTTCTTCAGTGATTTGTTCATATTCATCAAAGGTATGATCTTTTTCTGCGGCCGTATCTTCAGTGCCCCCTTTGTTTATAGTCAAGTGTGCTGCTGGGTGTTGAGTACAAGTGTTTGATAAGTGGCCTGGTTGGACACAGCGATAACAATTATTCGGCCTTGGCCGAGTATAAGGATTCGGAATCCTACTCGGGCTTGTTGTTGTGGGTGCTGCCCGTTGAGGTCCGGATGGTCCGCTCCCCGTATCACGGTTTGCGAATGGAGGAGGTTTTGAAGGATAGGGACGAGCAGGAGCTCTTGCAAGTTGTGTTTCTGCCCTTCCTGCCAATTGAACTGCTTCATCTACGGTCCCGACTGGGTACATCTGAACTCGGTCCTGAATTGCCGGTCGCAACCCACCTATAAATCGTGCCACCTTCTGTGACTCAGATTCTGACAAATCGTTTCGTGTAGTCAACCGCTGAAATTCTTCAGTATAATCTGTAACAGTTCGATTTCCTTGTCAGCAATTCTTGTATTGTTGAAATAAGATCTGCTCATAATCATTGGGGAGAAATCGTGATAGAAGAAGACGTCTCATCCGAGGCCATGATGCGATGGGTGCCTTATTTTGTCGGGCTTGTGAGAGTTATAATTGTTCCCACCATACAGAAGCACCAGATTTTAATTTAAACGCTACCAATTTCACCCTTTTATGATTTGACACATCTATATAATCAAAATATCTCTCTACTTTGGCTAGCCAATCGAGGAAATCTTCGATACGTAATAAACCGTTAAAACTAGAAAGTTCAGCCTTACCTCGATAGTCTCTTTCAGCACGATCTAGACGATTGCCTCCATGGATTGGTCGTCGGTCGAAACCTTCATTAATGTCCTCGTCACTGGAACTAGAATCATCTACTGTAACCCTACGATTTGCCATTGGTAGTGCTCTGCGAAAATTGGGGTCGCGTCGTACAGCAACCACGGGTGGTGGAGCACCGCCTAGGGCTCGGGGCAGAAGTAGCGCATCCGCAAGACGGTCGAGGGTTGCCTGCAGCCCTTGCATGGTCAACTGACTCTCCCGATGGAAAGCTTCCATTCTTTCCGAAAGATAACGAATCCCTATATCACCGTCCACAGGATTTTGATTCATACCTTCGTTGTTTGCCATTGGCCCGAGGGAAAACCTCGCTCTGATACCAAATTGACGCAGGGATGAAAGTGATGAGGTCGATCACCGTCTTCCTCAAGGATAATTACTCCGAATCCACGGAGCTTCTCTGGACTCCTCACAGAGACTTCTCGAATCTACGAGGAAAGAAAGCAAGAGAGTAGAAATAAACTCTAATAAAATTCGAAATTAATTGTTGAATGAATAAAAATGAGTTTACACCCCTTCAAATAAGGGAACCAAGCAACATGAAAGAAATCAAACTTAAACTACAACTAAAACTCCTAGAATTCGCAACTTACTATAAATAGTAAACTTACTATTTATAAACGGTCGTGATATCTACTAGTGCGCAAGGTTTTCGGCCAAAAATAGTAAGTGTCCTATTTGGCTT
Organism: Magnolia kwangsiensis; assembly: GCA_037074715.1. Classification (NCBI taxonomy): domain Eukaryota; kingdom Viridiplantae; phylum Streptophyta; class Magnoliopsida; order Magnoliales; family Magnoliaceae; genus Magnolia; species Magnolia kwangsiensis. The sequence continues at coordinate 110,364,219 of CM073581.1, forward strand.
CACCAAACCGTTCTCCTAATTATCCTAAGCACTTTTCATGTTGGACACAACTCCTAAAGCCCAACGGATGAAGAGCTATAAGCAAACTAAAACTTACTATAAATAGTAAAAACGAAATTAAAACGGGGAAACGACCGTCGATCAGGGGGTTTCTCTCAAATCCGAGCTGCGCAACCCGGCATAGCGGGGTTGGTTGGCTAAAGTAGCTCGTTCTACCCCAAAATCATATATTCTGCGTCGGATAACTCATTCCGGATTGCGAGATACGCCCGATCTAAGGTCTGATGGTCCGGATCACTTCTGTCGCCGACCGTGCCTTTTTTGATCCATCTTGGCCATAAAATTATCCGCAACCCGCTCTACATCAGTATACGTATGCCATCAACCATCCAACAAATGCAACTCACCGTTATGATGAGATGAGCCAAAGATTTGGATGATCCAATTGCAAGGTGGACCACACCATGATAAACAATGTACACCAATCAAAAGATGTCCAAATTCACATATAGTCCATTTGATGATTTGATAGGGAATTTTTTCTTTTGTTCATTTGATCGTTATGATATGTATATATGTTGGGCAGGTTCTTTGTCACAGAAATACCACACGGGCCATCAAGGATAAAAGTAAAAATAAAAATAATCAAACGCATTTTGGTAATTTATCTTTTAAAAAGCACTGGAATTTTGTTCACAGGAGCACTTTTTGGTAAAGTGAAAATTCCAAAGAAGTTACTGAAAAATTCCTTAGGAATTCACATTTTTTAAAAAGATGCCTGAACGATAGTACATTTTTAAAAAATGCCTTCTGAGGAAGGAAATTATCAAAATGTCATCATCTATTATTTTTCTCCAAGTCAAAAATTGTGAAGCCATGTGGTATATGTATAACATCCAACAGATGGGCCGCATTTGAATTTTTATTTCACTGAGTGGTATAGATTTTTTCAAAAAGGGTTGGCTCATACTATGCTCACTCAACCAGCAAGAGCTTTCATGTGTAGTAATACGGACAAATCCAATCAGTGTAATTTTTGGGCTTTGGCCCATAGATGATGGACGACCTGATTAGCGGTCAGAATTTCGTACTTGTGAAATGTACCTTGTTTTAGGATAAGGGACACGAACTTTCTTTGACAAAAGGATCGGATGAGTCTAGCCCATCAGGTTAAGGTCAATGGAAGTTTGGTTTGTGGGCCCACCCACTGTAAGGGCTTTCCTGATGAAAACTTCTCAGCTCACACAGATAGCACGAGAATAAAGTTGATGAAAACTAACATTCCCATCGATCACGACCATCTAATCAATGGGCCACATCCCCAAAAATACTAAACTCACCGTTTGAGTTCTTTCTAGAATCTCTTCCACAGTTTTACTGACAATTACACTCGTGGGTTGCCGATTGGAGGTTGGGAACATCTTACAACGTGATAACTATTATATGGTTCATCCAACAAGTGAATTGACGGTCTAGATCAATGCATATACACCGAATATAAGCTACATTTGCTCTATTCACTGTACTTTCGGCGCCCATACACATGATCATGGTTTATAAACTCAAAAAACTCACAACTCGGTCAAAATTCAACAAAACTTACCACAGCTCAGCGGGACTCCACAATGTTTATATTTATATATTTTCAAATATAAAATATTATTATCAAAATCTTCTCCAATAGATGTAATTAATCGTAGAGGCAAGCTCATTGTTAGACCTACAAAGAGATAGAAAGATGTGGACAATGGGAGAAGCCAATGACGATGATGGCTACAGATCGTCCGATGCATAAGCTAAGTTACTTACCTCAAATTAAAAGCTTGAACTTAGGTTTGTTCACTTATTTTTATTCAATTACAGTGAGTGTACTTATAGACTTTTTGAGTAATTTCTATACTTGCATATCCTTGTGGGAATTGTTCGATGTACTTATATAGTCTTTAAATAATTTTAAGACTTACATATTCTTGTGGGATCTGCTCAATTCATTATAAGGTCCTTATTTATATGAAAATCTATATTAAATATAAAAGTCTATATTAAAAAATATTTACAAGCCCACCTTAATCGACGTGATCATTAGTTAGGATTGTACACAATCATACATTTCTGGGTTCGAGACTAAATTCTCTCTGAATTTTTTGTTCTGACTCCCGCCATTTGATTAACTAGAGAGATGACTCTCCTAACAAGATTTATACTTTAAGCAGTTACGCTCATAGAGAGCGTCTAGGCTTTTTTTTTTTTTTTGATTAGAAGAGCTACTTATTATATCTTACAAATTTTGTGCCCTATCAACTTGGGATAAAAGCTCATCCTGATAATTTAGTTACATTTTTCCCGTGTTTAGTCACAATTCCATGTAGTTGACCAATTCAATGCTTTTAAGCTAAGGCTGCAACTTTGGGTGAGTTAGCTTTTTTTTGTTTTTTTGAGTTACCTTGCTAGTACACACTCATGTCAGTACACACACTCCATGTTAGCCTCTCCCACTGGAGATCTATTCCAAGACCTCAAGTGCTGAAGGAGGTATCTCTACTCAGTCTGCCAGTTGAGCTATGGATCTGGGTGGGTTAGCCTGGATTGAGGGTCATCTTGTCTTCTAAGTCAACCAATATTATGGCCGGACTCAACACCACTTGATAACTGAACCTGCGCCCTACTCGTTTTATCATATCTTCAACCCTAAACGAACTTGGGTTGAGCCAAATTTGTTGAGTTGGACCATGAACCAAAAATCATACATTTCAGTTGATCTGGACCAGTCAGTCCCATACATTGCGCGTATAACAATCTCTATATCATATCACCCTCATGAAATGCATCCGATTCGACATTGAGCTACGCTTTCAAAATGGTGTTGACTGATACTCCTCACGTGTGGATGTGTGGCACCCGTGCACGTATATCTATATCCGGAGCATCCTAATTGTGGGGCACATTTTCATTGGAGTGATATCTAAAATTCCAGCACACAAGCAATCTGAACCATCAAATCGGTGCATTTAAATGGATTACCATCAAATTTGTGTATTTAAATAGATTGTTAAAAGCATAATAGCGAGTGGTCCAAATACACCTGTTTGGTGAAATGGGACGATTGTTTTCAAAATTTTAATTCACATATAATTATCACATGTAGATAAATACATACCGTGATGTATGTGTTTTATCCATGCCGTACATCCATTTTGACATATAGGCATGAGCCCGGAAATGAGACAGATCCAAGGCTAGACCATAAGAGTACCGATTAGATGCCTACCATTGAATGTTTATTGGGGTAGAAGTTTTGGATCAAGTTAATATTTGTGTTTTCACTTCATCTAAGTGCGTGCAACCTCATGACCTCATGAACATATGGATAGCAAATAAACATCATGATGGGCCTTAGGAAGGTTTTTGACGGTGGGTGTCATATCCCCATGGTTTCCAATGGTGTGGTCCACTTGAGCTGAGGATCTACCTCATTTTTGGACTCATGCCTTGAAAGGATCCGGAAAATAGATGGATGTGGGTGGATAAAATACATACGTCATGTTGGGCCGTTTACCTGGGATATACTGAAAATTGGGTCGGGTTGCCTAAGGCCCCCAACCCGAACCTAACCCAATCCAGTCTTAGGTCGAGGTTTTTCAGCCCGAGCCCAACTGCATCTCAACCCAAACCAACACAAGCCAACCAAAATTTTCAGGTTTGGGTTCGGGGTTGAGCCGACCGAAGGTGCACCTATATTTTAAAATATGTAGAAGACAGGTCAGCCATTACGACTTGGCTTATCTGCATGCATAACATAAGCACAAAGCAATCTCAACCGTCCGGTCCCACCAATACTAGTGGTGGACGCATGTAAGAAGACAAGCAAGGGATGCGTGTTACGCACTATGCGTACGATAGGACGCTTCACCCAAATGAAATTAAGCAATAAATAATAAATTATTGTGGAGTGATCAATGAGTGGGCCGCCTTTTCTCTTGCGAATAATTACCACCATCCAATTCACAAACATAACATAAAATAATCTTCCAAGTTGTGGCAGCCCAATATCATAGTCCCCCACTTCTTTTGAAATGGTGGTGACTCATGCACCATCTACATGGGCATACTTATGCCTCGATCTGGACCATCCAAACCACTGGCCTCAATAATCACACTTGATGGATGCTCTCGACCATCCGATCTTTCCCTTAGACTATGAATTCTTACCAGTTTAATCTTCACTATTCGTTCGATTTTTTAGGATCATTCAATCGGTGGGCATCGCGGGCCATACTCCATCGATATGTACCCTATGACTTGGATGGCCTTGATTGGCATCCATGCATGCTACTTCTACGGTAGATGAATCACCACCATTCAGATGCTGGGCCATGAACATCATCCAATTCCTGTTCATTCCACGTTTGTATTTTTACCACCTAATGTTCGCCTTTAAATGATCAAACACAGATATTCAATCACAAAAGAATGCATTCTTTTTCAATCCTAGATAATGGCCGACCAAAGCATCCTCAAGAAATCTCAGCCCTTCACTTTTAAGTACATTTCCATGATTTTCAGATAGGAAGGAAAATAAAAAAAAGAGTAGTTTCGTTCCACTTAGGCATAGGTGGTGATGCTTGTGTCTTTTCTCCCCTCTGATGATGCCCGACCAGACCACATTTTATGAAACTTAGAACTTTTTGGGCGGTTCACAAAAAGAGAAGTTGCTTGATACCAACGGCTGATACACAGTGACTCAAAATTGCACAGATGGCAGACATTAAATCAATTTAAACCGTCCGACTTGTGGGACCAACCATGGATAGATCATAACCTCAAAATCGAATAGATTAAATGATTCTGTAATCTGATCAGTGGATGTTTATTAGTTTAATTTGTACAGTTGAATATTTTCTATCAAGGCCATCGTCTATTTAGAAAACTGAATTAGTGTGACTTTAGGCTTATGATGAATCTAAATTAGTGGTCACTATTTGAACGGTATGGATTTTGTGCCAATTATATGCCATATGTACATTTTTTAGTGCCCGAGTATCAACCATCACATTCTACTAGAGTATCGAGATTTTTTTGCCTTTTTTTGACAAATGAAAATGCATGCGGGGTTGTCATGTCCAATCAAACCCAAAAAAAAAAAATTTAAAAAAATGTAAGATATCTTGACGCCTAAAGCGGGGTAAAAGCTGTTTGGAACGAAGCTTTTTCTTTCAAAAGACACCCGTGAAGGAGAGGGGAAGAATGGAGTGTAATTCCTGCGCAGGCTGAGTACACGTGTGGGACACTAACGAACATTGTACACGCGTGGAAGATCTGGTTGTTTGTCGTGTGGGACATAAACGCCTCTACTAAATCAGGTTGTCTGCTAATCGGCATGAGTCGAACATGTGTGATTAAGATGGACGGTTATAACGAAGAGAAATGATGGCTGGGTAACATTTGCACCAAAATTTCGGTGCGAACTTTTTCGTGGTGTGTTGATGGCATCCAATCCGACCATCAGAAACTTCTTACCTCTTTTGTCCACGGAAAAAAAAATCAGGTCAATCCATAACTTAGGTCAGCCACACGAAAGGAAACAGTTGAGTGGAAATGCTCATCCTTAGTGGAAATGCTCATCCTTAGTGGAAATGGGGCCACCGTGCTTTATATATGCTATTCAACCCATGCATATGATACATCTGCCCCAGATATATCATATATATGGCTTGGATGGCATATACACATCAGAGTGGGCCCATATGCCAACAATGGTGGGTATCATGGGGCCCACTAAGTTTTGGATCAGACAGAATTTTGGGTCCATCGTAAAACGAGACAGGGCACATCTAATGGATGGGTCAGATGTCATCGACGAAAACATTACCATGAAATCATTAACAAGGCACATCTAAAGGATGGGTCAGATGTTTTCCATGAAATCATTCCCCTGTAATGAATTCAAAGATGGTGCACACGTGGGTGGACACGTATGGCCCACCTGATAAGAGTTCACTACTTTTGGAAAGAAAATGCTCATAGTGGACCCCCTCGATCAATGGGCGACTAATGGTCCATATGTCAGGTACTAAGTCGTACCTGAGCATTCATACACAATGGTTTCTTTTCTACAAAAGTGTCAGTTCTGTTGGACATCCGACCCATTGAAAAGGTGGACCCAACCATAAAGATCACTCTAGCTAGGGACGTAAAACACGACGGTCCACTCATTTAGCAGGACAAAAACCAACCCAAAACCAATGGTCCGACTCAATGTACGGACGTGGCCAATCGAATCAGTGGTTTAAGTCTGAATTACCACTACCTGATCTGTATAAGGCATCCAAACATTTGAACGGCTCAGATATTGTGCACAAGTAACAGGCCCACTCAAAAAAAAACATTGTATGTGAAAGTTCACCTACAGCGTTGCACGTGAACAGTTGTATATAATATAAGATTAATTTCAAGCAATGTCAAAGCTGTTGTTGTCTTGTCTCCCACATGGCTAAAGAAAGGGCCATTCAAGTGGGGTATATGTCATATGCCTTTCTTATAAAACATTGAATGCCATTATTTATTTATTTTTACATTAATGCTTTTCATAGCCACGGTTAAGCTCGTGAAAATTAGATTTTTCTAGCTTATTATATAGCCGCCCATAGGTTCTAATGGGCTCACATGGAATTCATTGTAAGAATGTGACAACCATTGGATTGTCTTTAACCCTTATTTTATATTAGGGGCTGTTTGATTTACTAAGTGGTAATTTAAAGTAAATGGATAATAATTATTTACTTTTGATTTTTGAGCTGCATTTTCGAGGTGGCATTGACCGCAGCCTTCGTTTATAACACACTCACCTCACCCGAGGAAAAAACATTATACCTGTGGGGTCCACAAATCATTTTATCTGCGGGCTCCACCATGATATGATATGTGTTTTATCCAAACCGTTCGTCCCTTTAGCCGGCCCATTTTAGTATATGAGCTGGAAAATGAGGCATCTAAAGTTCAAGTAGACTACATTGCAATAAACAATGTGAATTGAGCTCTTACCATAGGAAGCCTTTTGAAAGCAGTAGGAGTTTTGGATCAGGCAGATAATTTTGTTTTCCCTCTATCCATGGATCTGCCCCCTTATGAACACGTTGATGACAAATAAACATCAACATGGGCTCTAGAGAGAAAATAGCTTTCAACCATTGACATTTTTATAATTATTATTTCTTAAGGTGTGGTTCACTTGACCTTGGGATCTGCTTCAGTTTTAGACTCATGTCCTAAAATGTGCTGTTAAAAAAGTTGGATGGCGTGGATAAGTCACATGATGGGACTCACAAGTTTAAATTGATAATAACATACTTTTTGTGGATCGATTTTTGGAGATGTAATTCCTTGCATGTTTCAAATAGGTGAAATTAGTCATAATTACTATTTAAACTTATTCACTTTGATTTACCGCTACAGTTAGAAAATCAAACAGCCCCTTAAACTTGTCCTTGATAGTGTTTGTAATTAGGACTTGATGGTAGGGAAGGCCCACCATCATGGCCTAGCTGTTGAGAACTAAGAGCCGTTGTGCTAGGTTAGGGGTACGATATAGTACACTAATGTAGAATGTGTAAAACATGGTAAAACTATATAAGTTAATAATACGAAGTGGTTAGGTTATCTAATCTCACATCGGGAAAAAAAAAAGATAATGGCTACCAAATCACGAACTTGTCATGATGCAAGTAGGCCGAACCGAAATGGACGACTTGCGTGGAAATCATGATTTTTGACTGATGAGACGTGCTGGCGACTTGGAGAAAGATGTTCGGAAAATTTCCGTATCGCAATATGGACACCCACCAAAAGCTAGAAAAGACATTAATATTTTAAAAGAATTCAGTACATCAATCAGCTCATTAGATATTGGATACAGGTTTCCAAAGCAAGGTATATGCTATTGAAAAAATCAATTTAAATAAATTCAAACAATTAAAAAAATGAATTAACCTACTCATTAGAGATGTGCTATTAGAAAATTGTTGACTTGAGTTATATGAGTCTACTTCCATGGCTGGCTCAGTGATAAACAGACTGCCTAATATAAGATCATGAATTCCAATAAACGTGGTGTAAGCATGTGTATGTAGAACTAAAGAAAATTTGTTGAGCGTATGTATAGCTGTACATATAACCATACAGATAGACATGTGTACGTGTCCTAAGGAAACCATGTTGGCAAAAGAGCATGTGCCCCAAAAGTGAGGTGAGGTTTCTATGCCAAGGTGTGTAGGCGTACGTAGGAATTATGAAAACCTTGTTGTAGGCTTCTATCACGAAAGCTATAAAGTCAATACACTAGCTGCTGAGGAAAAGTAGGTGGTTTACAGCAAAGCTAACAAATAGATATTTTAAAAAAACTGTCCATAAAGATACTTCATCTCTCCAGTTTTTATTCAAAATACCTTTCTAAGTTGCCTTCTTGGATCTTTTAGGTTAAATCTTTTCTCCAAGGGTGTCTCCTTTGCATATGGTATGTTAATTTAAGAGATTATTAGGGATAGAAAATGAAGTCAAAGAAGGCTTGTTGAGTCGCGGATTGTTGGAAGACTTTAGAACTGAGCAAGACTAAGTCGCCATCTTTAAGACTAGTTCTGCCCCCACACAAGTGCAGTAGGTGACAACAGAAAAGTCCTAGAATCAATCGGGCCACCTCAAAAGTGTTAGTCCGACAGAAACCATATCACCGGGTCCAAGTTGAAATCTATGAAATCTACAATAGGGACTGGTTGCATGGGAATTGATCTAATATCATGTGTGGCCGAGTGCATTTTGGTCAAGTACATTTACAAGAGACGTCTTTCAAAATCTCAAAAAAGCCGAGCAAGAGCCGGCCCTCTTGGAAGATAGCACCCAATCCAATCTATCGGGTAGCTCAACAACTTTAGCATGGGCCAAGCAAAACCTAGCCAAGATGGAGCTTGTAGAAGAAGTTTTCTTGATGCAAAAGACCCGCAACTCTTGATTAGATGAAGGTGATAGGAACACGAAATTCTTTCACCTATCTATTTCGAAAAAAGTTAGAAGGATGAGGATCCAGGAGAGATCCATTTGGGAGAAGCAAGAGCTATTTATGATCACCCTTCTATTCAGCATGAAGCTATCAAGTTCCTCCTCTTATCTCTGTAGATGACAACAACATATTGTTGAGTGTCCCTTCATTCGACGAAGTCAGAAAGGCCATTTTTCATCATCCTATAGATGGAGCTCCCAGCCTAGATGGATTCTCGAAAGCCTTTTTCGTTGGATGTTGGAGCCTTATTGGCTCAGATATTCATTCAGCTTTAGTGGAGTTTTTCCAAGGTGGCACTTTGCCCAGGGCCTTCTCTTCTTCCCTTATCTGCCTAATTTCGAAAAACCCGGATGCTAAATCCTTCACTGACTACAGGCTGATAAGCCTCTGCAAAGTGGTCTACAAGATCTTTGCCAATATTTTAGCTAGTATGTTGAGTTCTATTCTTCCAAAGTTGATCTCTTTAGAACAAGGGGCTTTCGTTAGGGGCCGATCTATAGTGGAAAACATCGCCCTCAGTCAAGATGTATTCAAAGATATCGATAGAAAGGTCCATGGGGGAATATTGTCCTGAAGTCAACATGGAGAAGGCTTACGATAAGGTTGAATGAAACTTTCTGAAACAGGTTCTGCTAAAATTTGGCTTTGCATCCAGTTGGGTCAGATTGGTTGAATCCTGTTGGAATATTAACTAGTTCTCTGTCCCAATTAATGGAGCTAGTTGTGGTTTCTTCAAGTCCTTTAAAGGTTTAAGACAATGCAACCCCTTCTCTCCTAGTCTATTAATCATTGCCTCAGAAGTTTTCAACAACGGTCTCTGCTGTTTATTTTTCGATGGCTTATGCTCCATGTTCAAGCTTAAACAAGGCTGCAAGTTAGTCTCTCATCTGCTGTACATTGACGATACCGTTTTGTTCCTCAACGGTTCAAAGAAATTTGTAAGGCCCGTATCCTATTGCATATTGTTCCTTAGATTTCTGCGATCCTCTTGGTTAAATTTCGGCGACTCACAACTTATAATCGGTGTTTGCGTGTGACCCTAAGCCGTATCCCATATATCTGAGTCGACTTGACTCGAAACTTGTACCCTTGTGACCGTGTTGTCACCGCGTCTCACGCACCGATGTGATACCCAAGTTAGAAGTTGTGGGCCCGCATATATTTTTTGAAAATGACGCACGTTGTGAATTTCGAGAGAATCTTTACAATCCATCACATCAATCAATTAAAGTACAACCCATCACTCTATCCATCCCTAAGTACACAAACCATTCCTCAAGTCAACTCTCTCTTATACAACCCATACCACCCATCACCCATCACTCCATCTATCACCCATCCCTCTCTCCTTACATCTCCTTTCTCTCTCATTCTTTCTACCATTTTTTTCAAGCAACCCAAAGGAGAGAAACGTCTAAGCATTTCAAGGGAGAAGAAGTTAGGTGTGGCCCACTTCTTACCCCCTAATCTCCCATCTTCACCCTTCGATCTTCATCCTCCACCATCAAAGGGAAATCTTAGGAGCTAAGGAGTCCAAGGAGCCTAGAAGAAGCAGAATCGGTGGGTGTTCATAGCACTAGATAGTGATTTTGATTTAGGGCCCACGTAATTTGGGATCCATATTGGTGTATGTATTGATGCATATGTTAGAGGGGCCCATAATGGCGGGACTCCTCCATCGATTGTCTCTCTCTCTCTCTTGATGTGTGGCCCGCCTAATGATACACGTATGATGATCTATACTATCTGATTGCGGGATCCACCTTACTACCCGTCCGTTTGGACAGGCTTGGATGAAGGAAAAACACAAATATCAGTTCAATCCAAACTTCGGTGGGCCACTGTGTGGACCCACCTTGATGTTGTGTTAGACGCACCATGATGTGTGTTCCACATCCACACGTCCATCCATTTTGTCCAGATTATGGGGCCACCTGATCCTGGCCGTTCAGGCATAAGTGTCCAGCAGCAGTTGCTGCTGGACCGTATGAAAGGGGAAACAAATATCAGCTTTATTCTAAGCTGAGGTGGGCCACACGTGTGGACTCACCTCTAATATATATGTTTCAACCATGCTGTCCATCCATGTGTCCCACGTGGGGACTACCATGATGTATGTGTGCTATAGATCCACACCATTCAGAACTCTGGACAGTGGGACAGATCATGAGGTATGAGTTATATCTATACGTCCTCCCTTTTGGCAGCCTTGGCCCACCCCACATGTGTAGCACGTGTGTAGGTGGGGTCCACCTTAATGTATATATCCTGTATCTACACCATTCGGTGTTGTGGGGCCAGCTGTACATGCTTTATCCAGGTCATCTGTCAACAAACGTCTAGGGCCTGGATGTTTAAACAACACTAAACAGTAATAATAATAATAATCATATATATAATATTATATATACACACATATATTAAATAATATTATAATATTATGGTGGGTCCCACATGGGACCCACCTGTTGTGGAAGACGATTGGCTGGTGTACGCTAACACCAGCTATGTAGCTGATGTTTGATGTCAGCAAGGTTTGCGGGCCAATCACAAGGTATGTTTTTTTGTTATCCAAACCGTTCATCCAAAGCTGGTGGGTTCCACACGTGTGGACCCACCTAGAAGTTGATTGGCTGGTACCCCACCCAGCTATATAGTTGCTATAGTGATGTCATCAAGTTTTTTGGGCCACTATGATGTATGTGTTTCTCCAGCCACGTCGTCCATTTGTTTTGCATGTCCACCATCCATTGCAAGGAAGGTGGGACCCACCGGATGTATTGCTTCGTCCCAGCCGTCCATCTTTTGGGACGGTGGGCCAGATGTGGCACGTGTGTACTGTCCACATCGTCCAGTTTGGGACGGTGCTGGATGCACCATGTTGCTTGTGTTTTATCCTAGCCGTCCAGCCCAGTTGGGACCGGCCATGATGTTTGTGTTGTATATCTATGTTGTCTACCACGTGGACCCTACCTTGATGCATGAAGAGTATATCCACGCCGTCCACTTGGAGAGATCGTTTCGGGGCATGATCCAAGATGGGCCAGTAGGCAGGGGTCTGCCCAGCCGTAGTTGGCCATCTTGATGTATCTGTTTTAGTTGTCCTGTCCAGCAATTAGGGTGGATGGGTTGGGCTGGCCCACCTCCTGAGTGGCCTGTGCCCAAGTGGGGCCTACCATGATGTATGTTTTGCACCCATGTAACCTATGGGGCTAGCCCAAATTCAGGTAGACCCAGTAGTTGGACCGTGTGTCCAACAGATCTGCAGGGCCTGTAGCGATGTTATGTTTAATCCACTCCATCCATTCGTTTTGAGGCCCACCTGGATAGGGTCCACCCTCTTGGTGGACCGTCCACAGTGAGGCCCACCTTATATATTTGTATTTCATCCAGTCTGTCCATCCGCTGACCCCAGTAGGGCTGGGATGCTGGTGGGCTGACCAACCAGTAGTGGCCCACTAGCTTGCTGTATGCATTGAATCCACACTAGTCATCAGCTAGTGAGGGCCCATTAGTGATATGTGAGGCCCACCCTATGTATGCATTTTATCCATACTGTTTATCCAATTTTCCATATCGTTTTAGGCCATGGGCCCGAAAATGAGTTTGATCCAAAGCTTCGTTGATCCACACCGCAGGAAGCAGTGGGGGTGATGTCCAACACCGAATTTTCCTAGGCCCACTGTGACATTGTTTGAAGCCCGGCTTGGGGCTATGAGGCCACTGATGAGGCCCACTATTTATATGTTCTATATAGACCGTCCAGTTGCTGGACATCCAGTAGGCCCAGTGTGTAGATGGGTTGGATGTCCAGCCTCTGGCCTGCTTGGCTGTATGCGTTGTATAATCATGTTGTCTACCCGTTGCGGGACCCATTATGGTGTGTGGGGCCCTTATATGTGTTATGTCCAGGCTGTTCATTCACTAGATGTCCAGCAGGTCGAGCAAGTTGGGCGGGTTGGACGTCTAGCAAGAGGTCGTCATTGTATGTGTTTTATCTCCATGCTGTCCATTGTTGTGGGGCCCACTAGAGATGTGTGGGGCCCTTACACTCTCCAGCGGCCTCTTTCGGGCCCACTATATGGTGTGGGCCCAGAATGAATGCAGTAAACCCATTTTGTAGACCGTGGGCGGCCTTATGCAGGTCCACCATGATGTATGTGTTTTATGTACACTGTCCATCCATTTTATGGACCGTGGGCTGCCTTATGCAGGCTCATCATGAGGTATGTGTTACACGTGCTGCCCATCCTTTTTCCATATCGCGTAAGGGCCGGGGGCCCCATTAAGAGTTAGATCCAAATCCTAAGTGGACCGCACCATAGGAATAGTGGTGGTTAAACGTCCACCGTTGAAAACCATAACCCGTAGGGCCCACCAGCCATGTAATCGTAGGGTCCACAATGTTGTAAGTATTTCATCTATGCTGTCCACTTATGCGGCCTGCCTTGATGTATGAATCCTCTATCCACACCGTCCAATGTTGGGACGATGGGTCCCACCGTATGATGTATGTGTTTCAACCTCGTCGTCCATTTGTTTGCTATGGGGCCAACTGTAATGTTCATGTTTGATCCAAATTGCCCATATGTGAGGCCCAACTTGATGTGTACGAGGCCCATATGGGAGCCCCAATCTGATGTGTATGAGGCCCATATGAGAGGTTTGTGTGATGAGGCCCGATGTGATGTATATGTGGCCGATATATTGCAGCCCATTTGATGTATATGAAGCCCGTGTATTGCGGCCCATTTGATGTATGTGAGGCCCATATGATGAGGCCCGATGTGATGTATATGTGACCCATATATTGCTGCCTAATTGATGTATATGAGGCCTGTGTATTGCGGCCCATTTGATGTATGTGAGGCCCATATGATGAGACTCGATTTGATGTATATGAGGCCCATGAGTGAGGACCAATGTGATGTATATGTGGCCCATGAGTGAGTTCCATCGTGATGTGTATTAAGCCCTTAAGTGAGGCCCATGGTGATGTATATTAGGCCTTTGTGTGAGGCCATGAGCCTACTATACGTTTGGCTTTATGTAGGCCACTCCTTGGGAGCAATGTTGATTAAATGTCCACATTGATGGGCAATGATGGTTAAATATCCACATTATGATCTTTCCTTAGGCCCTTTATTAGGCCGATTATCGATACCAATTGTGACACTACCAAAAAATAGGGCTAAGGCTACGGATAAAAACCATAACCATAGACCTACGGCTACGATTTTGGTCCGTAGCTTGACCGTGGCCGTAGTTGTCATAACAGTAGGTCTTGAACTTATGGCTACGGATTTAATCCGTAGCTATAGGGTGTAATAGCTATAGATATAATCTGTAGCAATTATATCTGTAGCGAAAACTTCAAAAAGCTACGGATATTATTTGTAGCTAAAAGTCTGTAGCAATATGCAAAAATTGAAAAGGCTACACCTGTCAGATTAGTAGCTACGGTCAATATCCATAGCTATTTTTTACCTTAAAAAATTATATATAATCATTTGTTCATTCAATTATCACCTGTACAATCATTCATTCATTCAATTACAATCCTTCATTCTATCAAGTACAATTACAATCCTTCATTCAATCAATTACAATTACAATCCAATTTATTCAATCAATTACAATTAGAATAATGCTGAAAATACAAATCTTTAGCTTCATTAGAGAAATGTGCTCGACTTCACCCTAAAATTTCAACAGCTTCATATATTCCATCATCCTACAAATAGTCATGTCATTCATAAATTAGAATGGCCATTGGGGAAAAGAAAGATAAAATGAAAGAAGTGCATCATGTATAACTACTTTTCTTTTTTTCTTAATGAATTAAAAAAAATTTCAAAGAGGAATGAAATTGACACAAAAGAAATAGTCTCACCATATGATTATAGGTTTTAGTTTAGGTTTATATTAAGGTTAAGCTATAAGTTATAAGTTTAGGTTATAGGTTATATGTTATAGGTTTTGGTTTAGGTATAGGTTTAGGTTTAGGTTTAGGTTATAGGTTATAGCTTTTAGGAACTTGATTATAAGTTAAGGTTTAGGTTTAGGAAATCGGGTTCGGGTTCGGGATCGGGTTTAGGTTTAGGTTAAGGAGTTGAGATTAGGATTAGGTATAGGTTTGAGTTTAAAGATTTAAGAATACATTTAGGTTTTAAGTTTAGGTTTAGGTTAAAGGTTTAGGAAAAGGTTATAAGTTTAGGTTATAGGTTATAGGTTATAGGTTATAGCTTTAGGGAATTGAGAATGGATTATGGTTTAGGTTTAAGAAATCGGGTTCAGGTTCGGGATTGGGTTTAAGTTTGGGTTTTCAAGTTTAGGTCTAGGTTTAGGTTAGAGAGTTGAGATTATGATTAGGTGTAGGTTTAGCTTTAGGGAATTGAGTTTAGGTTATAGGTTTAGGGAAAGGTTAGGTTTAGGTTATAGGTTTTGGGATTTGGTATTAGTTTTAGGCTATAAGTATATGTTTAGGTTAGGTTATAGTTTAAGGTTTAGGAATTTGAGTTTAGGTTATAGGATTAGGTTAAGGTTCAGGTTTAGGTTATACGTTTTGGGATTTGAGAATGGGTTCGGGTTTAGGTTATAGGTTTTGATTTTGGTTTAGGTTATAGGTTTTAGTTTAGGTTATAGGTTTTTGGATTTGAGAATGAGTTCGGGTTTAGGTTATAGGTTTTGGTTTTGGTTTAGGTTATAGGTTTTGATTTAGGTTATAGGTTATAGGTTTATGTTAAGGTTTAGGTTGAGGTTATGGGTTTTGGGATTTGAGAATGAGTTCGGGTTTAGGTTATAGGTTTTGGTTTAGGCTATAGGTTATAGGTTTAGGTTAAGGTTTAAGTTTAGGTTTAGGTTATAGGTTTTGGGATTTGAGAATGGGTTTGGGTTTAGGTTATAGGTTTTGGTTTAAGTAATAGGTTATAGGTTTAGGTTTAGGTTATAGGTTTTGGTTTTGGTTTAGGTTTAGGTTATAGGTTTTGGGATTTGAGAATGGGTTCGGGGTTTAGGTTATAGGTTTTTAGATTTGAGAATGGGTTATGGTTTAAGTTTAGGAAATTGGGTTCAGGTTTGGGATTGGGTTTCAGTTTGGCTTTTCAAGTTTAGGTTTAGGTTTAGGTTTAGGTTAGGGAGTTGAGATTAGGATTAGGTGTAGGTTTAGCTTTAGGGAATTGAGTTTAGGTTATAGGTTTAGGGAAAGGTTAGGTTTAGGTTATAGGTTTTAGGATTTGGAAATAGTTTTAGGTTATAAGTATAGGTTTAGGTTAGGTTATAGGTTAAGGTTTAGGGATTTGAGTTTAGGTTATAGGATTAGGTTTAAGTTATAGGTTTTGGGATTTGAGAATGGGTTCAGATTTAGGTTATAGGTTTTGGTTTAGGTTATAGGTTTAGGTTATAGGTTTTTGGATTTGAGAATGGGTTCAGGTTTAGGTTACAGGTTTTAGTTTTGGTTTAAGTTATAGGTTTTGATTTAGGTTATAGGTTATAGGTTTGTGTTAATGTTTAGGTTTAGGTTATAGGTTTTGGGATTTGAGAATGAGTTCGGGTTTAGGTTATAGATTTTAGTTTTGGTTTATGTTATAGGTTTTGGTTTATGTTATAGGTTATAGGTTTAAGTTAAGGTTTAAGTTTAGGTTTAGGTTATAGGATTTGGGATTTGAGAATGGATTCGGGTTTAGGTTATAAGTTTTAGTTTAGGTTTAGGTTTAAGTTATAGGTTTTGGGATTTGAGAATGGGTTCGGGTTTAGGTTATAGGTTTTGGTTTTGGTTTAGGTTATAAGTTTTGAGATTTGAGAATGGGTTCGGGTTTATGTTATAGGTTTATGTTTAGGTTATATGTTTTTAGATTTGACAATGGGTTATGGTTATAGTTTAGGTTTAAGTTATATGTTTTTAGATTTAAGAATGGGTTATGGTTTAGGTTTAGGAAATCGGGTTCAGGTTCGGGATTGGGTTTAAGTTTGACTTTTTAAGTTTAGGTTTAGGTTTAGGTTAGGGAGTTGAGTTTAGGTTATACGTTTAGGGAAAGGTTAGGTTTAGGTTATAAGTTTTGGGATTTGAGAATAGTTTTAGGTTATAAGTATAAGTTTAGGTTTGGTTATTGGTTAAGGTTTAGGGATTTGAGTTTAGATTATAGGATTAGGTTTAGGTTATAGGTATTAGGATTTGAGAATGGGTTTATAGGTTTTGGTTTAAGTTATAGGTTTAAGTTTAAGTTATAGGTTTTTGGATTTGAGAATGGGTTCGAGTTTAGGTTAAAGGTTTTAATTTTGGTTTAAGTTATAGGTTATAGGTTTATGTTAGGTTTAGGTTTAGGTTATAGGTTTTAAGATTTGAGAATGAGTTCGGGTTTAGGTTATAGGTTTTGGTTATAAGTTTTGCTTTAAGTTATAGGTTATAGGTTTTGGAATTTGAGAATGGGTTCGGATTTTGGTTATAGGTTTTGGTTTTGGTTTCGGTTATATGTTTTGGTTTAGGTTATAGGTTAGTTTATAGGTTATAGGTTTAGGTTAAGGTTTAGGTTTAGGTTATAGGTTTTGAGATTTGAGAATGGGTTCAGGTTTAGGTTATAGGTTTTGAGATTTAAGAAATGGTTCAAGTTTAGTTTATAGGTTTTGATTTTGGTTTAGGTATAGGTTATAGGTTTTTAGATTTGAGAATGGGTTATGGTTTATTTTTAGGAAATCGAGTTCAAGTTCGGGATTGGGTTTAAGTTTGAGTTTTCAAGTTTAAGTTTAGGTTTAGGCTACGGAGTTGAGATTAAGATTATGTGTAGGTTTAGCTTTAGGGAATTGAGTTTCGGTTATAGTTTTAGGGAAAGGTTAGGTTTAAGCTATAGGTTTTGGGATTTGGGAATAATTTTAGGTTATAAGTATAGATTTAGGTTAGATTATAGGTTAAGGTTTAGGGATTTGAGTTTAGGTTATAGGTTTAGGTTTAGGGAATTGAGTTTAGGTTATAGGTTTAGGGAAAGGTTAGGTTTAGGTTATAGGTTTTGGGATTTGAGAATAGTTTTAGGTTATAAGTATAGGTTTAGGTTAGGTTATAGGTTAAGGTTTATGGATTTGAGTTTAGGTTATAGGATTAGATTTAGGTTTAGGTTTAGAATTAGGTTTCAGTTTTGGTTTAGGTTATAGGTTTTGGTTTTGGCTATAGGTTATAGGTTTAGGTTTAGGTTATAGGTTTTGGGATTTGAGAATGGCTTCGGGTTTGAGTTATAGGTTTTGGTTTTGGTTTAGGTTATAGGTTATAGGTTTAGATTTAGAATATAGGTTTTGGGATTTGAGAATGGGTTCGGGTTTAGGTTATAGGTTTTGGTTTTGGTTTAGGTTATAAGTTATAGGTTTTAGGATTTGAGAATGGATTCTGGTTTAGGTTATAGGTTTTGGTTTTGGTTTAGGTTATAGGTTTTGATTTTGGTTTTAGGTTATAGGTTTTGGTTTTGGTTTATGTTATAGGTTTTAGTTTAGGTTATAGGTTATAGGTTTTTGGATTTGAGAATGGGTTCGAGTTTAGGTTATAGGTTTTGGTTTAGGTTTAGGTTATAGGTTATAGGTTTAGGTTAAGGTTAAGGTTTAGATTTAGGCTATAGGTTTTGAGATTTGAGAATGGGTTCGAGTTTAGGTTATACATTTTGGTTTTGATTTAGGCTATAGGTTTTGGTTTAGGTTATAGGTTATAGGTTTAGGTTAAGGTTTAGATTTAGGTTATAGGTTTGGGGATTTGAGAATGGGTTCAGTTTTAAGTTATATGCTTTGGTTTTGGTTTAGGTTATAGGTTTTGGTTTAGGTTATAGGTTATAGGTTATAGGTTTAGGTTTAGGTTATAGGTTTTGGGATCTGAGAATGGGTTCGGGTTTATGTTATAGGTTTAAGGTTTAGGTTTAGGTTATAGGTTTTGGGATTTGAGAATGGGTTCGGATTTAGGTTATAGGTTTTGGTTTTGGTTTAGGTTATTGGTTTTGGTTTATGTTATGGGTTTTGGGATTTGAGAATGGGTTCGGGTTTAGGTTATAGGTTTAGGTTAAGGTTTAGGTTTAGGTTATAGGTTTTAGGATTTGAGAATGAGTTCGGGTTTAGGTTATAGGTTTTGGTTTAGGTTATAGGTTATAGGTTTAGGTTTGGGTTATAGGTTTTAGGATTTGAGAATAGATTCGAGTTTAGGTTACAGGTTTTTATTTTGGTTTAGGTTATAGGTTTTGGTTTAGGTTATAGGTTATAGGTTTAGGTTAAGGTTTATGTTTAGGTTATAGGTTTTGGAATTTGAGAATGGGTTCGGGTTTAGGTTATAGGTTTTGGTTTTGGTTTAGGTTATAGGTCATAGGTTTTGGTTAAGGTTTAGATTTAGGTTATAGGTTTTGGGATTAGAAAATGGGTTCAAGTTTAGGTTATAGGTTTTGGTTTTGGTTTAGGTTATAGGTTTTGGTTTAGGTTATAGGTTATAGGTTTATGTTAATGTTGAGGGTCAAATATTGCATATTAGACCCCAGATATTGTCTGGATTTACGAATATAATGCTGTCTAATGGCTCGTTTTCTCATTCTTGTGTGGCAAAGTGATTTTATGAGCATGGATGGAAAAAAGACGTTAAAAGTTGAGATTTAACGATCTGATGACGCCAAAGGCAAGGGACACACTCCAGGGGATCAAGATTGACAAATATACACGGTCAGAAATCTGAGAAAAGTTAGAAATTGAAGCTCAAGTGGCCTGAAGGACGTCTAGAATGCAAGATCACGAGGTTCCCACCATCCGTTCGGCTCGAAACTTCATACGTCGCCTGAGGACCATAAATTAACCGTACATATAAAATTTCAGCCATTGAAGATCTCGGAAAGTGCCCCAACTGACAGATCAGCTCATAAACCGTTGATTCTGGGCCCACCTGATATCTGGAACTGTCTCAAAATTATTATTGACGCCTTAAATAAGGAGTCAAAACAGATGGACGGTGTAGATTTCTCTAAAACATTGCAATGGGCCCCATATGAAATGAGTGTGTACAGTACACATGTGCACTCGCCATGCACCAAAATTTCCAAAAGTCGGTCAGCGCCGTCTACAACTCAAAAAAAAAAAAAAAAAAAAAAAAAAAAAAAAAAAAAAACGTGCAGCGGACGCACGGCGCTGGCCGTTTTTGCGATCAGTTGTGGGCCCCACACGTGCCCCATAAGCTCAATCCGATCCGTCCACCGTGTAGAGGGCTTCGAGCACTACAAAATCATGTTATCACTTTTTACCCATGCGTGCACACGTGTGAGATACACAGGCCACAAAAGGGTTGCTCGGTAACGTTCAAAACTGATTCTTCTGTGATTTCTTCTCTGGGCCACGTCAATGGACATTCAAAACCACCCATTCTTGACTGAAATTTCGTTCTGAATCCAATGGATGGGGTGGATTTTCCAGAAAATGCTTCTGTGGGGCCCACCGACCACAACAGCGAAATGGTGCGAAAGGTTTCGCACATCCGCGAAAACCGACTTTTCCGGACGGTTTTGGCCCACCATCTTTGATCATATGGCAGATCTGAACCGTCTATCATGTAGAGGACCCAAGAAAGTACTAAAGGACGGTGTTTTTTTAGAATTTGAGCAAGGAAAGTGGCGTGTTTCGAGGCACCGAACTTGGCTGCGAAAAAGCTTTCAATGGGCATGCATAGCTTTCCAAATCCGATTCAAATCTGATTTTCACCACTCCAGCAGCTATATAAAGAGGTTTTGGACGTGGGGAGCATTCATTCAAGGTCTTGGGAGGAAGAACAGAGGTCTCGAGCTTGGGTTTCAACGTGGGCAGAGGAGAGAGAGAGGAGCTTGGTTTTTTCTTTCCCTTTTCTTTTTCTTTTCTTTTTCTCTTTATTTATTTGGATTGAGCCCATCCATGGCAGGCTAAATCCTCCTAGCTAGGGCTAGGAGGTGAAGCTTGTAGTGAGATGAGAGATTATATGCTTTTAATTTAATTTTAATTTTTGAATTGAAGTTGGTTTTAGTTTGATTTTAATGGAAATATTTTAGGTTTTTAATGGTCTATTGTGACTGAAATTACAATGGGTCTGCAATGACTTTTAATATTCCCATTCTCTTTAATGTTTATGACGTTAGGAAGCCCTGTTGTTCACCATAGTCTCCTGGGCATGGTTGGATGACGGTACCCTTCTTAACCTTCATACATATGATTGGTTGGTAATTAGTTTAATTCTGTTGTTTGCCATAGTCTGTGGGCATGGTTTGGTGATGGAATCCATTCTAATTCATACACCTTTCATCTCTTTGAAAACTAGATCAACGGCAGTTCAGTAATTTCCATGATTTTTGATGCAAGCATAAATTCTCCCTGATCTCTACAAGTGGATCCTCTGAATCCCTAGTTTCCTTTTCTCCTGATTTCTCTCAAGTTTAGATAATTATTTCACCATTATTTCTCAAATTACATTCAGTTTAGATTTCATCTTAATCTAGTTCTAGTTCTGGTTAGTTTTAGATAACGTACAAGTTTCAGTCCCTTGGGATTCGACCTCGGTCTTACCGAGTTATTACTACATCACAACCCTGCACTTGGGGAGTGAACAAGTTTTTGGCGCCGTTGCCGGGGACTGTCGGCTACGTTTTTCTGAAATTAATTAGTTTTGGGATTAGTTTAAGATTAGATTTTCTTTAGAATTTTTAATTCTAGGTTTAGAAGTAGTTATTTTCCTTGTTAGAAATTTTTCCTAACGCTAGAAACTTACTATTCTTCATTCATCTGATTTTTAGAACTAACCTAATTTTTTTTCTGTTTTGTAGGAAACTTCTAATTTAGTAAGCTCTTTCTAATTTCTCTTTCTTTAGAATTTCTTCTTTTTTTTCTAGAAATTAGTTTACTCTTAATTAGGACTTTCTATTCTTAGAAACTAACTTATTTTATTTTGTTTTGCAGATTCTTAACCTAGGACTCCAAATTTGGTAACTTCTTTCCATCTTTCCCTTTTATTTTCTAGATTTCTTCTTCCTCTCTTAGGTTTAAGTTAGAAATTGAGGGCTGAGTGTGTTTTATGCCCCAGTGGGCACGCGACAACACTCGACGTCTCGGGACTGAAGGAGGATTAGTTGAGGGGTTGACTGTCCATCGCAGGACTAGACACCACTTGAATTCTCCTGAGTTAGAGGACGTTATGACTGAAAATCAACCTCAAGCACTACCCCAACCAGGGGTTGAGGAAGTACATGATGAGAATGAGGTGCATCAGGCACCCCCGCCTCGTACTTTACGAGATTATTTACAACCGGCGGGGGTGAGTACGCCCTCATGTATGATTTTTCCTGAGAATACAGGACATATGGACATCAAGCCAGGGGTTATCCAACTCCTTCCTAAGTTCCATGGGCTTGAGTCTGAAGAACCATACTTGCATCTGAAAGAGTTCGATGAAATCATAGGCACCTTATACTTTCCTAATGTATCTGAGGATACTATTAGGCTGAAACTCTTTCTATTTTCCTTGAAAGAAAAAGCCAAGACGTGGTTACATTCACTGCGTCCTAGATCCATTGGCACATGGAATGATATGCAGAGGGAATTTATAAAGAAATTTTTCCCACTTCATAAGACAATTACCCTCAGGAGAGCAATCATGAACTTTGCCCAAAAGGAAGATGAAACATTCTTCCAATGTTGGGAAAGGTTCAAGGATCTAGTTAATGCATGCTCACAACATGGCTTTGAAATATGGCGCATTACAAATTTTTTCTATGATGGGCTAACATCTTCCATGCGCCAAATGGTCGAGACAATGTGTAACGGAGAATTCATAAATAAAAATGTCGACGAGGTATGGGATTACCTCGATAGTCTCGCTGAAAAAACACAATCATGGGACTATTACCCAAGGACGAACACTACGTCTAGGCCGACTCATTCAAGGGAAAAAGGAGGAATATATCTCCTGAAAGAGGATAATGATCTAAATGCTAAGGTGGCCAATCTCACCAGAAAATTTGAGGCCATGGAAGGAAGGAAGGAAAAGGTTAATGAAAGTATTTGCGGCATCTGTGATTGCAACATTCATACTACTGAAAATTGTCCTTCAATACCTGCCTTTCGAGAAGTATTGAATGAACAATCTAATGCCGTAAATAACTATCAAAGACCTTTCAATGGACCACCCTCTAATACGTACAACCCTGGTTGGAAAAATCATCCAAATTTCAGTTGGAGGAATGGACCAACGGCTACACCTCAAGGTTTCTTAAACCAAAATCCAACTCAAGAGAAACCTCAAGAGGATTTGGTTCTAAAACATTTTCAAAAGCAAGAGCTTTTCAATCAGGGTATGATGCAAGCCTTTCAAGACCTTACGAAAGCAATACTTGAACTTAAGGCTGAAAATACGATTGGAAACAAGGGGAGCTTCCCAGCTCAACCTCTTCCCAATCCTAAACCGCATTATGGAGATAGTGATCCCAGCTCTTCAAATCAAATGGGGCACGCTAAATCCATCACCACTCTTAGGAGTGGGGAGGTTATTGATAAAACCCTTCCGGTTAGGCCCGAAAAGCCTCAAGAACCAGAAGAGGACAACAATGATGGATCTAGTGGCACCCCACAAAAATTTGAACCGGAACCTCTAGAGAAGCCAGTTGCTCCGTTTCCCCAACGGTTGGTTGAACCAAAACGTCTATCTAACTCTCAGGATATCCTAGAGGTGTTGAAACAAGTAAAAGTCAATATTCCTCTGCTTGATGTTGTAAAACAGATTCCTTTATATGCTAAATTTCTAAAGGACTTATGTACTACCAAACGACGGAAAAGTGTTCAAAAGAAAATCTCCTGGACTGAGAAAGTGAGTGCCATCCTAAAACAAGATGTGCCGCAAAAATTCAAAGATCCCGGTTGCCCAACCATATCATGCGTAATCGGGAACTATCGAATTGATCACGCACTTCTTGACTTAGGAGCGAGCGTCAATCTGATTCCCTATTCGGTATACCAACAGTTAGGGTTGGGTGAATTAAAACCCACTCGAACCACACTACAACTTGCTGATCGTTCTGTTCGTGTACCAAGAGGGATCATCGAGGATGTTTTGGTCCAGGTGGATAAATTCTACTACCCTGTTGATTTTATCATCTTGGACACCGAACCCATCAATGACACGAGCACTCAGATTCCCGTCATTCTTGGTCGCCCATTCCTATCCACTTCAAATGCAATTATCAATTGCAGGAATGGTGTCATGACTATGTCCTTTGGAAATTTGACATTGGAATCGAATATCTTTTTCAATAACGGCAGCAACTCAGAGGATGAAGACGATTTCCACGATGTTAACATGATTGATTCTTTTGTGGAAGATAGAACATCTCTCACCTTATCCTCTGACCCTCTAGAGACGTGCCTGGCCCACTCCCATGATCTTGATGATGATATAATTAGGGAGACGTGTGCCATGCTTGATACTGCACCGGTACTTGAAGTTAACCGGTGGAGGCCACACATTGAAGAATTGTCCCAAACTTATGTAGTGCCTCTACCGTCTAACCTCAAGCCACCGAAGCTTGACCTAAAACCTTTGCCATCTGATTTAAAATATGTCTATTTAGGTCAAGATGAGACATACCCTGTGGTGATCTCTGCCCACCTGGAAAAAGAACAGGAGAGTATGCTGATATCTACTCTCATTGAGCATAAGAGAGCTCTTGGATGGACGATAGCGGACCTCAAAGGAATTAACCCATCGATTTGTACTCACCGCATATATCTTGAGGACAATGCAAGGGCTGTTCGGCAATCACAACGTAGACTAAATCCAAACATGAAGGAAGTGGTTAAGGCCGAGGTTCTCAAACTATTGGAAGTGGGGATCATTTACCCCATATCCGATAGTCAATGGGTGAGTCCAACTCAGGTGGTTCCTAAGAAGTCCGGGATAACCATCGTAGCCAATGCCAATAATGAACTCGTACCAACCAGAGTTACTACTGGTTGGAGAATGTGCATTGACTACAGGAAGCTGAATACCGTCACAAGGAAAGACCACTTTCCTTTGCCCTTCATTGATCAAATCCTGGAAAGGCTAGCTGGTCATTCCTATTATTGTTTCCTTGACGGGTATTCAGGTTATAATCAGATTGAAATCGCCCCTGAGGATCAGGAAAAGACCACATTTACATGTCCCTATGGCACCTTTGCTTACAGAAGGATGCCATTCGGGCTATGTAATGCCCCTGCCACCTTTCAGCGATGCATGACGAGTATCTTTTCTGACATGGTGGGGAAATATCTAGAGGTCTTCATGGACGATTTCTCTGTTTTTGGTTCATCTTTCAGCGAATGCTTAGCAAGTCTTAAATGTGTGCTGAAAAGATGTGAAGAAAAAAATTTGGTACTTAACTGGGAGAAGTGCCATTTTATGGTTCAAAAGGGAATTGTCCTTGGGCATATCATCTCGTCCAAAGGAATCGAGGTAGATAAGGCAAAAATCGATCTTATCTCTAACCTACCTCCACCCAAGAACATCAGAGATGTGCGATCCTTCTTAGGACACGCAGGCTTTTACAGACGATTCATAAAGGATTTTAGTCTCCTCTCTCGTCCTTTATGTAATCTTCTTCAAAAGGATACACCATACGAGTGGACTGAGCAGTGCCAAGAAGCTTTTACTAAGCTTAAGGGCATGCTAACCACTGCACCTATCATGCAGCCACCTGACTGGAGTCTTCCTTTTGAACTTATGTGCGACGCCTCTGATTATGCTCTTGGAGCGGTTCTAGGCCAGAGAAAATATAAGCGGCCTTACGTTATTCACTACGCAAGTAGGACTCTAAATCCTGTCCAAGTGAACTACTCGACTACGGAAAAGGAACTCTTAGCCGTAGTGTTCGCTTTGGACAAATTTAGGTCCTACCTGATCGGATCCAAGATCATCATTTACACAGATCACGCGGCACTTAAGTATCTTCTTTCTAAGAATGATTCTAAGCCCCGCCTAATACGATGGATCCTTCTACTCCAAGAATTTGATTTGGAAATTAAAGATAAAAAGGGAGTAGAGAACGTAGTGGCCGATCATCTTTCTCGCCTTAATACCTCTGATTCCCTTGAGGCGACCCATATTAATGACATGTTCCCTGATGAACAACTGTTTAGAGTTTCCCATTCACCTTGGTTCGCTGATATTGCTAATTATCTTGCTACAGGTGCCATACCGACACACTGGACGTCACAAGATAAGAAGAAATTCTTTACCAAGGTGCGTAACTTTTTCTGGGACGATCCATATTTGTTTAAATATTGCCCAGACCAAATCTTAAGGAGATGCGTACCAGACGATGAGCATCAGAGTGTCATCTCCTTCTGTCATTCACAAGCCTGTGGTGGTCACTTTTCTGCTAAAAAGACCACGGCCAAGATTCTACAGTGTGGCTTTTACTGGCCCACTATGTTCAGGGACACTCATGAGTTTTGCAAAACTTGTGAGCGTTGTCAGAAATTGGGAGCATTGTCCCGTCGAAATATGATGCCTTTGAATCCCATCCTTATTATAGAAGCATTTGATTGTTGGGGCATTGATTTCATGGGACCATTCCCCCAATCATTTGGAAATCTGTATATTTTGCTCGCCGTAGACTATGTCACTAAATGGGTCGAAGCAATTCCGTGCCGCAAAAATGACCATCGCACGGTCATTAAATTTTTGAAAGAAAATATCCTATCGCGGTTCGGAACACCTCGAGCCATCATTAGTGACGGGGGCTCACACTTCTGCAATAGACCATTTGAGAGCTTAATGAAGAAATACAGTATCTCTCATAAGGTGAGCACTCCATACCATCCACAGACAAGTGGACAAGCAGAGATTTCCAATAGAGAGATCAAACATATTCTAGAGAAAACGGTTAACCCTGATCGTAAGGACTGGTCAATCCGATTGACCGATGCCTTATGGGCGTACCGTACTGCTTTCAAAACTCCTATTGGAACATCTCCCTTTAGACTTGTCTATGGGAAAGCCTGTCACTTGCCGGTGGAATTGGAACATAAAGCATACTGGGCGATCAAAAATCTG
Organism: Magnolia kwangsiensis; assembly: GCA_037074715.1. Lineage (NCBI taxonomy): Eukaryota > Viridiplantae > Streptophyta > Magnoliopsida > Magnoliales > Magnoliaceae > Magnolia > Magnolia kwangsiensis. The sequence continues at coordinate 110,391,317 of CM073581.1, forward strand.
AATTTCAATCTGGACAACGCTGGCTCGCTACGCAAACTTCAGTTAAATGAACTTGAAGAAATCCGGAACGATGCGTACGAAAACTCGAGAATGTACAAGGACAGGATGAAGGCGTTTCATGATCAACATATTCTACGGAAATCATTCACGCCAGGTCAGAAAGTCCTCTTGTATGACTCTCGACTACATCTCTTTCCGGGTAAGCTTCGATCTCGTTGGACCGGCCCTTACATTGTTGTTACTGCTTATCCTCATGGGGCCGTCGAGATAAGAGAACCCGACAATGACAAGGAGTTTAAAGTAAATGGACATCGATTAAAGCCATTTGTTGAGACATTTGATTCAGAGGACATGTCCATGCCTCTGATTGCTCCTGTTTACCAGGACTGATCTCCTAGTCTGATGGAGGTATAGGTAGGTTTATCGCTTTCATAGGTTTAGGATAGTCGCTTTCATAGGTTAGTTAGTTCAATGTTTGTGGGTAACATTACTGCAAACCCTCACGAGACTACAACTCGTCCACTAGGGGTAACCTAGGGGTTTAAAGGCTTGTTGCATACGCTAAATGCAATCGAGAGCACCTGCGAAAGTGGTATAGGTAGGATTTGATTTTTGTTATTTTTGTTCTGCTTTCTCTCTCATGCTGACAAGCTTCCATGCCGTGATCTATTGGAAACTCTCTTGATTCGTTATTCAGGTACTATCTTCTCATCACTTCTCATTTACTTTCGTTGTCCCATGTGCATTGCATGCTCATATCTTTTACATTGAGGACAATGTAGATTTTAGGTTGGGGGTGGGAGATTAGGTTTCCTAATCAGTATTTTCTTGGTCTTGAGCAACAATTGTGAAAAAAATTTTTGAATTTTTCTGAAAATTTTTATGAATTCGCAGTGATTTTGACAGATACCCCTAATTTAGATTTTCAAGGTACATAATGGTGGATTTATGACTCTTGGATCCGGATCTGTTAGATTTCATAGTTAAGTGAATTATTAATCCATGATTAGAAGTTGTAAACATTGATTGAATCATGATTTCAGGACACGTCTTGCTGACACATTAAGATTTCAGTTCCATATCGAAGGATTAACTTGGTAATCACTAAGCACGAAGGGAACCAGTCTGAAATATCTTGCCATCAGGGTATAAAAATTGAACAGGTTGGGCAATTAATCTTCACCATGGGTTTGCTCCCTACAGGTGAAGGTTTGATTCCCCAAGGTTAAACATTAAAAAAAAAAAAAAAAAAAATAAATTTTTTTAGGTAATTGGTCTTTTGCCATAGGTTTGCTCCCTATTGGTAAGGATTTGATTCCTCTTTTTGGCATGACTATTAATGAAAAAATAAAAAGTTGAAAAGATCAAAAGATGAAATTTATGAGGCAAGTTTGGTTATCATGAATTCTCTTGCTAGTTACCAATGAGATCCTGAAATAACAAATTCAATCTTAATATGATTAGCTGAGATTACACTATACATCCATGGATCTCAATGTTTAAAATTTTTCTAATTGAAGGATTAATGCTTTACACTTGATTATGAAGTCTATGGTGCGCTTGAGCTCAGGAGAATACAATTTCTAACATTCATGAATATTAAATTTCTCGTATTTTGTTCAAAATCTCACTTGATTTCATAGAAAGTTCTCCTATAATTCTCAACTTATTTTTCGCATACTTTGCTCGGGACTAGCAAAATGCTGGTTGGGAGTTGTGTTGAGGGTCAAATATTGCATATTAGACCCCAGATATTGTCTGGATTTACGAATATAATGCTGTCTAATGGCTCGTTTTCTCATTCTTGTGTGGCAAAGTGATTTTATGAGCATGGATGGAAAAAAGACGTTAAAAGTTGAGATTTAACGATCTGATGACGCCAAAGGCAAGGGACACACTCCAGGGGATCAAGATTGACAAATATACACGATCAGAAATCTGAGAAAAGTTAGAAATTGAAGCTCAAGTGGCCTGAAGGACGTCCAGAATGCAAGATCACGAGGTTCCCACCATCCGTTCGGCTCGAAACTTCATACGTCGCCTGAGGACCATAAATTAACCGTACATATAAAATTTCAGCCATTGAAGATCTCGGAAAGTGCCCCAACTGACAGATCAGCTCATAAACCGTTGATTCTGGGCCCACCTGATATCTGGAACTGTCTCAAAATTATTATTGACGCCTTAAATAAGGAGTCAAAACAGATGGACGGTGCAGATTTCTCTAAAACATTGCAATGGGCCCCATATGAAATGAGTGTGTACAGTACACATGTGCACTCGCCATGCACCAAAATTTCCAAAAGTCGGTCAGCTGCGCTGACAGAAGTTTCCCTGGCCGTTTTTGCGATCAGTTGTGGGCCCCACACGTGCCCCATAAGCTCAATCCAATCCGTCCACCGTGTAGAGGGCTTCGAGCACTACAAAATCATGTTATCACTTTTTACCCATGCGTGCACACGTGTGAGATACAGAGGCCACAAAAGGGCTGCTCGGTAACGTTCAAAACTGATTCTTCTGTGATTTCTTCTCTGGGCCACGTCAATGGACGTTCAAAACCACCCATTCTTGATTGAAATTTCGTTCTGAATCCAATGGACGGGGTGGATTTTCCAGAAAAAGCTTCTGTGGGGCCCACCGACCACAACAGTGAAATGGTGCGAAAGGTTTCGCACATCCGCGAAAACCGACTTTTCCGGACGGTTTTGGCCCACCATCTTTGATCATATGGCAGATCTGAACCGTCTATCATGTAGAGGACCCAAGAAAGTACTAAAGGACGGTGTTTTTTTAGAATTTGAGTAAGGAAAGTGGCGTGTTTCGAGGCACCGAACTTGGCTGCGAAAAAGCTTTCAATGGGCATGCATAGCTTTCCAAATCCGATTCAAATCTGATTTTCACCACTCCAGCAGCTATATAAAGAGGTTTTGGACGTGGGGAGCATTCATTCAAGGTCTTGGGAGGAAGAACAGAGGTCTCGAGCTTGGGTTTCAACGTGGGCAGAGGAGAGAGAGAGGAGCTTAGTTTTTTCTTTCCCTTTTCTTTTTCTTTTCTTTTTCTCTTTATTTATTTGGATTGAGCCCATCCATGGTAGGCTAAATCCTCCTAGCTAGGGCTAGGAGGTGAAGCTTGTAGTGAGATGAGAGATTATATGCTTTTAATTTAATTTTAATTTTTGAATTGAAGTTGGTTTTAGTTTGATTTTAATGGAAATATTTTAGGTTTTTAATGGTCTATTGTGACTGAAATTACAATGGGTCTGCAATGACTTTTAATATTCTCATTCTCTTTAATGTTTATGACGTTAGGAAGCCCTGTTGTTCACCATAGTCTCCTGGGCATGGTTGGATGACGGTACCCTTCTTAACCTTCATACATATGATTGGTTGGTAATTAGTTTAATTCTGTTGTTTGCCATAGTCTGTGGGCATGGTTTGGTGATGGAATCCATTCTAATTCATACACCTTTCATCTCTTTGAAAACTAGATCAACGGCAGTTCAGTAATTTCCATGATTTTTGATGCAAGCATAAATTCTCCCTGATCTCTACAAGTGGATCCTCTGAATCCCTAGTTTCCTTTTCTCCTGATTTCTCTCAAGTTTAGATAATTATTTCACCATTATTTCTCAAATTACATTCAGTTTAGATTTCATCTTAATCTAGTTCTAGTTCTGGTTAGTTTTAGATAACGTACAAGTTTCAGTCCCTTGGGATTCGACCTCGGTCTTACCGAGTTATTACTACATCACAACCCTGCACTTGGGGAGTGAACAGTTAATGTTTAGATTTAGGTTATAGGTTTTGGGATTTGAGAATGGGTTCAGGTTTAGGTTAATTATAGGTTTTGGTTTTGGTTCAGGTTATAGGTTATAGGTTATAGGTTTAGGTTAAGGTTTAGGTTTAGGTTATATGTTTTGAGATTTGAGAATGGGTCCGGGTTTAGGTTATAGGTTTAGGTTAAGGTTTAGGTTTAGGTTTAGGTTATAGGTTTTGAGAATTGAGAATGGGTTCGGGTTTAGGTTATAGGTTTTGGTTTTGGTTTAGGTTATAGGTTTTGGGATTTGAGAATGGGTTCGGGTTTAGGTTATAGGTTATAGGTTATAGGTTTAAGTTAAGGTTATAGGTTTTGGAATTTGAGAATGAGTTCGGGTTTAGGTTAAGATTTTGGTTTTGGTTTAAGTTATAGGTTTTGGTTTAGGTTATAGGTTTAGGTTTAGGTTTAGGTTATAGGTTATAGGATTTGAGAATGGGTTCGGGTTTAGGTTACAGGTTTTGGTTTTGGTTTAGGCTATAGGTTTTAGTTTAGGTTATAGGGTTTGGTTTAGGTTATAGGTTATAGGTTTAGGTTAAGGTTTAGGTTTAGGTTATAGGTTTTAGAATTTGTGAATGGGTTTAAGTTTAGGTTATAGGTTTTGGTTTTGGTTTTGGTTATATGTTATAGGTTTAGGTTAAGGTTTAGATTTAGGTTATAGGTTTTGGGATTTGAGAATGGGTTCGGGTTTAGGTTATAGGTTTTGGTTTTGGTTTAGGTTATAAGTTTTGGTTTTGGTTATAGGTTTAGGTTAAGGTTTAAATTTAGGTTATAGGTTTTGGGATTTGAGAATGGGTTCAGGTTTAGGTTATAGGTTTTAGTTTTGGTTTAAGTTATAGGTTTTGGTTTATGTTATAGGTTATAGGTTTAGATTAAGGTTTAGATTTAGGTTATAGGTTTTGGAATTTTAGAATGGGTTCGGGTTTAAGTTATAGGTTTTGATTTAGGTTATAGGTTATAGGTTTAAGTTAAGGTTTTGGAATTTGAGAATGGGTTCGAGTTTAGGTTAAGGGTGTGGTTTATGCAAATACATATATAAATATGGCCTGTCCAAATGGCCAGGCCCCTCCAATGCTGTCCATAGGAAATGAAGAACTTTATCATGGTCATAACAATGATTTTTACCTTTTAGGGACCCTCGCTCATCTGGATAGCTCCGACGCACATCCGGGTCTGCTACATTAATTTTGAGTAAATACATAAACATGGTCTGTCTAAATGGCCAGACTCCTCCAATGTCGTTCATAGGAAATGGATAGTTTCATTATAATCATAACAACGGTTCGCACCTTCCAGGGACCCCCGCTCATCCGGATAGCTCCGACGTATATCCGGATCTTCTCCATTAATTTTGAGCAAATATATAAATACGGTCTGTCTAAATGGTCAGGCCCCTTCAATGCCGTCCATAGGAAATGTACAGCTTCATCATGATTATAACAGCGGTTCCCACCTTTCAGAGACCCCCGCTCATCCAGATAGCTCTTACGCACATCCGGGTCTGCTTCATCAATTTCGAGCAAATACATAAATACGACATGTCTAAATGGCTAGGCCAGTCCAATTATATGCATTCTTGATAAGAGATGTATCAGATGCTTGAATTTGAAATATGCAGCTCCAATCCTTCCACATGCAATATCCACCTGAAAGAATGCACATAACTGTCATGCTTGAGTAATTAACTACCCACTCAATGAAAAGATCACAAATACCTTTTTATGATTCAAAGAAGGAAACTCGAGGGTTTTCCTTACCTTCCATTGTATGCTTCCAAGGTTTTCTTTACAGACCAATAAAACTGATAGCAAGAAAGAACCATTAACAACAATTTATATTCGAGAGAGCCTTAAATCTCAGGAACTGAGAAAAATTTTCTAGTTTAGAAGATGGGTATGTCTAATCTTACTTTCTTTTTAAATGTAATGTAGGTCGAATTTGAACAGTAATGTCACATGGGTAGTTGAAAGTGGCATTTTACTGTTGTTAATATCCACTAGCATCAAGGGAAGATGTTAATTTTCTCAATGGTTCTCTTAAACTCAAGATATTTGGTCTAAACTTTCTTCTATGATGTGCTTTTGCAATAGTCTACCTAATAGAACCTTCACAAATTTCAAACAAGAAAGGAGGGCAAAAGGAAAGTGATATGATAAAAGGCTCCGATGGTATACGTACCCTACCTTCAGAGTAAGCATGAGTGGGCCTTTGTAATTTTCATCATGATCACCGGAAAGAATGCGATTGAAAGCCATTGTAGATTCTGAAAGAAGTGTAGAAATGGGGTGGTCCAAATGCGGTGGTTTCAAATATGGTTACGAGTATTCTCCTTGCAAAACAATTGTAACATCAAAACTTCAGTCCTTTCAGGAAAATCGATAGTAAAAAAAAAAACATTTGGAGCACTAAGAGTACATTTGAAGCACTTATTAATGAACTGAAATTAAATCATTGGCATTCATATCAAATTTAAGTTAGCATAATCAAATGAAATAACCACAAGGAATACTTCCCAGTTTCTAACATAAATTATAAAAATTAATAAACAGTATTAAAGGAATATTCATTCACATAAACAAAAACATTATATAAATAGCCAGGAAGTCGTAAACTTAAAAATAAAATATAAAAGATCACATCCATACATATATCAACAAAGAAATCAAATCAAAAACCATATATCAATAGTTTCAAACCCAAGAAACTCATGACACATTTTAAGGCATGAAAATATTGTGTTTACAGACAATCCGTTCTGTATCGTGCTCTCCCACCTCTTCTAGAAGCCTCACTTTCAATTGTTAAGGCATGTCCTACAACATCAAGTTTCTATGTAAGTCATCCAATCATACAACCATGTGGGTCAACTCATGGGTAGAGAGAAAAAAAAAGAAGGCGCTAGTGACTTGAGGTGCCAATAGAATTGTTAGAGATTAGAATGATAGCCTACTATTGTGATCACTGAGGCTAAAGACTGTGGAAGAATTAGTAAATGCGCTTTGCATTAGGATCCTAAACTTAAAATTCTACCAAGCAAAATTACCTTCTTGTGTTACTTCCTGTACATAGCCGTCCAGGTAAGCTTGGAAGGCTTCAATCGGTTATGGAAGTAGCGCGTGCATTTTGAGTTGGAGAAGAAGAACACTTGTGAAAAAGAAGAATAAAGGGATTTCAGGATTAAAACAAGAAAAACTCAGTTCCAAATTCAGTCATTTAGGATGTTTACCTGGGAATCAGGTCATACAAATTTGATACCTTTTCTTGGGTATATCTTAACAACACTAAAACGGCACAGTTTTGTTCTAAAAAATTCATAACATCAATATTGGTATAATCTTATGCTACCATTGCAGGTGGAGCCAAAAGCATGAAAGAACCAACAAAAATCAGGGATTGTAATAAGACCCACTCAAAATTCCAGTTTACAACAAGCTGGGCGAAAATTTTTCTTAAAAAGAAGTCAGTTCTATATGCAACTTTAATACATGTCCTTTGGGCTCCAGTAGGAAAAGTAATCAGTAGATTCCAGTACGAAACTTCAGGCCTCCATTCCCCTTGATGTAGATCACTTTTCACTTATATCACTGGACATTTTTCATCCTTTCTGTAATAAAAAACTAAGAAAAAATAGGTAGGAGAAATGGGTTGTTTGTGCTGGAGTTTTCTTCAGGCTTCTGCAATTCATAGTTAATGAGTACTATAACTGTTTCTCTAGGGATCTGGTTAGGTGTTATCCGGGTAACATGTTAGCAGGTGTTTCCTACACCGTGGGGGTCCACCTTGATGTATGTATTGTATATCCACTCCATCCATCAGTTTTTGCAGCTCACTTTAGGACATGATCCCAAAATGAAGTAGGTAGAAATCTTTAGTGGATCACACCACAGGAAACAGAGATCATTGAATGCCCACCATTAAAAACTTCCTAGGGCCCACCGTAACATTTATTTGCCATCCAACCTGCTGATTAGGCCACACAGACCTGGATGAAGGGAAAACACAAATATCAACTTAATTTAAAACTTTTGCGACCCCAAGAAGTTTTCATTGTTGGGATTCAATCCCTACTATGTGGTCCACTTGAGATTTGGATCTACTTTTTGGGACCATGACGACCTAGAATGAGTTGGAAAAATAGATGGATGGCGTGGATAGGTTGGACATCATTCACACATGACATGTTGCTAATTACAAGCTAGTTGAATGAGAACTTCATCATCCAATTAGTTATATGCTGAAATAAAGTTTAGCTCACTCATGATCAAATATGGTTCATAATTTCACCATTTTTTATGAAGAAACATGAAATAAAATAGCATAAGGCTAAGTACAAGTTGCAACCTTACAAGAATTCCTAATCGCTAGTTCATAGTAAGATCTCACTCAGTATTAGCAGGGGAACTGCTAAAGCAATTATTGTTGAGATGGGGATCTCCACAAATTTGAGAAATTTGTAAGAAACCCAAAAGCACAGATTCAGTTTAAATGAAAGCAATAGGACACTTTAATTGGGCACTTTATCAACCAATCACATGATTATATAATCCAAAGCTGCTTCCTTAACTAGCAGTTTAGATTAAACAAGCAAAATCAGATGGTTAACAGCATTCTGAACTATGCTCCTTACACAATGCAACCCCACAAGCTTAGTAGTCTGGACTGCAATACATGGATGTCACATGAACGGTGGATAAGGTAGGCACCAGAACCATCCAATTGCTTGGTGGTTACGAAAATAAAATCGTCAGCTGTCCTAATTTAGTGAGAAAAATTCGATTGTCATGATCACCTATCAATGTGAATTCTGAATTTCATGGTATGTTACACTGACAATGGAGCTTGCAATTTTTGGGCACTTTAGATTGCCATAAATAATTCTAGCATGTAAATTGATGATGCACCGCAACTTGAAATAGTGGGACAAGCCATGCAATTCTCAGGACAATAATAAACAATTCAATTGCAAATGAGTCTGGATCCCGAGATGTTGCAATCCCATGGATCTTAAGACAATCCACTGACATCACCATCATTACCTTTAAATCCCATCTAATCCACCCTAATCCCTTCAAAATTGCTTGGGACGTGCTGGGTTCAAGGGATTAAAAGGGATTGGAAGATTTAATCCAAGGATTAGACCGACGTCCCAAACAGACCGAAAATAGCAATCCCATAGATCTTGTACCAATCCACTGACACAGCTATCATTACCTTGAAATCTATGCAATCCACTCTAATACCATCCAATTCCATCCAATCTACTTGGCCAAACAAGGCCTAATGGTGGGCGTTCAATCACCACAGTTTCCTATGGTGTGGTCCACCTGAGATTTGGCCCTAAAATGAGCTGAAAAAAATGAATGGCCCGCATACACATATTATGGTGGAGCCCACAAAGCATTTTTAGGGCCCGTTTAGCCGGGTGGATTGAAAGGGATTGAATGGTATTAGGGTGGATGGCATGGATTTCTAGGTATTGATGGTGTTGTAAGTGGATTGTCTTGAGATACATGGGATTGCCATATCCAGTCTGTTTGGCACACCCAACCAATACCGGCATTAAACCTTCTCATCCCTCGAGCCAAGCACGTCTCAGGGATTGAGATCAGATCACCGACTCTATTTGGCACGTCCAGCCAATCCTAGGATTTAACTTCAATTCCTTCCTATAACATCCAATCCCTTCCAATCCGATCGGCCAAACGGGCCCTTAGATTTCAGAAACTGAGAGAGGGGAATGCGGATTGAAGGATTGAGCATAGGGATTGAAGGATTGAGCATCCAAACACAACAGATTTGAGAAACAGATAAAGAGAGAGAAAGAGAGAAACTAACCGTACGTGCTCCTCCTTCTTCTCCTTCTCCTTCTCCTTCTTCTTCTCCTTCTTACAGCGAAAGGAGTTTTTGAAAACAGAGAGAGGGGAATGCGGCTAAGAGACAGGGAGAGAGGGTGAGGGAGATCGGGAGATCGAGAGAGGGCAAGGGAAAGAGAGAGACTGAGTGCGAGAGAGAGAGATGGAGAGAGAGCTTGAGAGATGGGTTTCGTCAGTGCGTGGGAGAAAATGGTGGATGGGAGGGTTTTGTTTTTGAAGGGGTTTGGGATTTTGGAGGGTGCGTGACGGACGGCTCCTTGGACGTTTTATGGTTTCAGGATCATGTGGCCCACTGTGATGTGTTTCATATATCCACTCCGTCCATTAATTTTAAATTATTATTTTAAGTACTGATACAAAAAATGAGTTAGATCGAATCTGTAGGGAGACCACACAACATATTAACAATAGAAATTTAATTTACATTATTGCTTATGGTGTGGTCCACTTAGACATTTAATCTACATAATTTTTGGGCTTATGCACTAAAATTATATATCAAAATTTTTAGACGACTTAGATCAAACACATATATTCCAATGAACCTCATGGATCCCCTTAAGCACCATTTATATTTAATATGCTTTAGGTGAGGAGGTACGCTTTAGCTATATAGCACTTAGGCTATAACTATGGATTAAATCCGTAGCTATATTGCTATGGATTTAATCCGTGGCTAAAAGCTTTTAACCTCCATAGCCGTTGCTCAATTTTTTGGTAGTGTGAGTACATGATAGTATAATATCATGACACATACCCATACACATCATCTGCATGCTTGATATGAGATGTGGTTGACCATTGCATATGCTATTAGGCAAGTTGTTATGGGGCTCCCTGATATGTGGAGTTGTCCCACATGAGCGCGCGATACGCGCAGGGTTTATGCATGACTGAATTGTTTGACTCATGCATCTCGCATTTTGTGATATAACCACCGTACGCCTTAATGACATCAGGGTCATAGCCTCCACAAGCATATCGTGGATGACCAGATGTGACACCAAAAATCTTTCTCTACTTGGAGTGTCATAGATATCCCTGGATGAAATTCCCTAAACTCTCTAGGTACTAGAGGGCGCCTCAACGTATAGACTGAGTGGATACATGAGCGACCAAGTATCGAATACTAGGAGGTCGCGTCTCCCACCGTGTCGTGGTCGGTTGGAAGGAGACATGGCCTTACCCACCCGAGGGTAGGAGGCATTGCTAGGCTGAGTATAATCAGCTCATAAATGAGTCCACTATCGACGTGCAAGATAGGTATTGGCAGGCTATTGACCAGGTGGATAGTGAGGTTTCTTACGCTCACTTGGACTACGTATCTGGGAAAGGGGCAGTGTCATTTGAAGTGTACTAAACCCCTGCGATTATCCAAAATAAAAACTGTACTGATATATGATGCTCTAGTGATGAATAACATTGATATGTCGATTCGGATGAGGATTGATATGCTTGAGTTGCATCTCACATTGCATGGCCTTGGTATGGCTAATAGCATTCATGCCTTGCATCGTATGACCTTAGTATGACTGATAGCATTCATGCCTTGCATTGCATAGCCTTGGTACGACTATTAGAATTCATAGACTTATCAGCATGATTTTGCATTATTCTGATATTGCATTCTAAGCACGCTTATATTACACACACACTCTCACCACCCTCTAAAGTTTCTATAAGCTTCTGCATGATTGATGCATGTAGGTGATGCTAGGACGCCATAGTAACATCAAGATTGGAGCGTGCAGCAAACTTTTGGAGCTTCTGATTCAGTTATTGTATTTCCTTTTATGCGCATTGTTCTTTAAATTTTTTTTATTATAGTAGATTTTGTGATGGTGTTCTTGTGATTATTGTTCACGCGTTATGCTATGGTTATGCTTATGATGGAACAAATTCATATTGTAAATCCTCCTTCTGGATCCCAGGACAGGAACCTAACATATGGGTGTTGGGAGCCGAGAATGGGGTACTATGGAGGCCGTCGACGCCGGATTCAGCGATCATAAATTTTGTGAGGCCTGTTTCTGAGTTTGGGGCGTGACAAAATCTCTTAAAGTGGTAAAAAAATGTCATCTCTTCCTACCAGTTGATTTGAGCCAAAGAGTCAACTTGACAAAGAGTGCTTTCTTTTTCTTTAATAAGCTGTCCAGAGCTAGGATTAGGAGCATCGAAGCTACTCTTGGGATCAGCAAAGCCACCGGAGGTTTCTCTTATTTGGAGGTCTTTATTGTTAAAGGAAAAATCAGATGCAGCCTTTTCTCCCTACTAATTGAAAAGATGGCTGACAAGGTCAAAGGTTGGAAAGCTAAAATTCTTTCGCAGGCGAGTAGGTTCGCCCTCATCTCCTTTGTTCTTAGGGGGATCCTGATCCACTTCATTACAGATACGGTAGTGCTTAAAAAAGTCCTAAAGGATATGGAATCCTTGTTTGCTGATTTTTTCTGGGGTTGGTGAGATGGGAAGCATCGTCTTCACTGGAAAAAGTAAAGTGCCCTTACTTTACTAAAAGAAGGAGGCCTTGGTGTCCGTAAGTTGAAGGATGTAGTGAAGGCCCTTTAACTGAAGGGGGGCAAATATGGGAAGGTCGACAGCCTTTGGGGTGAGTTTATTCGCTCCAAATACCTACCAGATACGGCTGCTCCCCTCCATAGTAGATTCTCATCTGGCGTCTCTCCAATCTGAAAAGCCTTGCTGGCCCTCTTCCCCATTTTGGACAGCCATACCCAATGGGCTGTAGGCCGAGGCACCTGCAACATGTGGAATTGCAACTGGATCGGTTTGGGCCCTCTGATTGCTCAACCCTCGCTCATCATTTCGCCCTCCTCCAGTGACCTCGGAGTGACTGATTTTCTTGACGATGACGACCTTAAACAGGATGCAGCAGCTCCCCTTTCGGCCTGGTTACATACTATTATCGATCAAGTTGGTTTCTGCACCTCAGACGCAGATGACAGTATTCTCTGACCTCTTGATCCCTCTAGTAAGTTCATGGTCCGCTCGGCCTGATCCATAGCTAAAGTTGGTGGTCAGCGAGCTTTTTAGGCCAAGAGAGTGTGGCATCTTAAGATTCCTCTCAAAATTTCTATTTTTATGTGGAGATTGATACAGGGAGCTTTGCCCATCGATACTCGCATTCAGGGAAAGGAGATTCATTTAGCATCCAAATGCAACTGTTGCGGGGTCGTATCCGATGTTATCCCTCAAGTTGAGTCTCTCTCTCACTTATTTATGGCTGGTTCTTTGGCAGATTTTGTTTGGAAGCTGTTAGCGGCTTTCTTTGGGGTATCTCTATTCTACCAGCCCTTGATCCTAGCTCGCCTCTATTGGTGGTGGCATCGCCCCTTGTCGTTTAAAAGGAGCTCGGTGGACCTTCGGCTTGCCCTTGCCATCATTCTCTAGTAGGTGTGGAAGGCTCGGAATGCCGCGAGGTTCAATGATATGACTTTCTCAGCTTCAGGCGTGTTCTCTAAAATCAGATGGTGGTTGAACTCTCTCTTCCCTCATTTGTTTAGAGCCTTGCAACACCTACCTCGGTTTCTCGCTGCTCAGCCAGCCCCCTCTTGCATCAGTTCCTCCTGTCCAGCTCACAGTTTCTCTATAGTTAAATGGATTAGATACCGTGTTGGTTGGAGCAAATTGAATGTCGACGGTTCAACACTCTCTAATCCAAGCCCCGCGGTCAATGAGGGCATTTTTAGAGACCATCTAGGCAATCTGATTTTTGCATTTGTCAACAGATACAGGGTCTCCTCCAAAAATATTACGGCTGAGCTTCGGGTGGTTCATGACGATATAAAGCATTGTTTATCCCAAGGTATCTCGAGTCCTTATTGAATTTGATTCCAGTTGGGTGGTGAACTGTTTGAAGAAGAAATCATCCACCTCCTAGAAGTGGTCCTACTGGCTGACGAGGATCAAAATGCTTAACGCTCAGGTTTCATTTCGGATTGTTCATGCCCCGCGTGAAGCCAATGGCCCGGTGGATGGCTCGGCTAAAGAAGGGAGCAGATCGCAAGCCAACAGTTTGTTCCATAATTTCTCCTTCCTTCCCTGCATTGTTAAGGGTCGCGCTCTTCTAGATAAAGTAGGTTTAGGCTCCATCAGGGAGTTCTCCAGTCATTCCTCTGTGTAGGATATGATAGGCGGGCCTGGCTTTGGCCTCTCCCCCACTCGAATAGGATTTCTGTATATGTTGCCTTATCAATGAAAAGTTTTCCTTATATATATAGGAAAAGGTACTATGCGCTCGACCTCAAGAGTCCGTCCCATGAGGTCGAGCTGTGTGGGCCCCACTGTGATGCGTTTCGAACATCTGCCCCATCAGTCAGATGCACCATTCCATCGTGGGCCTGGGTCTCAAAAATCAAGTCAATCCGTGACTTGTGTGGGCCACACCACATACAGAAGTGGAGAGGGGCCGTGCACCATTAAAACATTCATAATCATTTTAATGGCCCACCGAGATGTGGTTATCAAATCCAGCCCATCCATTATGTGTGTCCCACTAGGATGAGGGGTCATACCAAGTTTCAACAGCATTCAAAACTCAGGTGGGCCCCACCAAGTGCTTTTATATGTTTTAACGGTGTCTTCACATGATTTTAGATGGTATGGCCCACCTGAGTTCCGTATACGGCTGATTTTTGGGATATCCCATAATTTAAAGGGGACCCATCAAATGCACGATGTAGATGGTTGACACGCAGCACGGTGGGGCCCACACAGCTCAACCTCACGGGAGCTTATCGTGAGGTCGAGCCCATAGTACCTTTTCCCTATATATATATAAAGTACATTTACGAGAGAGAGAGAGAGAGAGAGAGAGAGAGAGAGAGAGAGAGAGAGAGAGAGAGAGAGAGAGAGAGAGAGAGAGAGAGAGATGAACGGTACATGTGGCAAGGTGACGTGTAAATTAGGTCTACCCATATATATGTAGGGCTGAAGCAATACCGTGGTCTCAAAAATCACAACTATTATACTATCTTATTCATTGGATCAGTAATGATTAAGATGACAGTGAAAAGCAAAACAGTTAACAGTCAAACATGCGCAAGACCATACTGTAGAAAAAGGCAATGGATGAGATTACCTCATGCCTTTTATTTTATAAAAATGAGCCATCTATCCTGGTGCTAGTACCCGGGTGGAACTAATGGGTATATAACCTTGTCATGTGTACCGTGGAGAGATGGTTAGAGGTGGCTCTAAAATCTTTAATATAGCCCAATATAAAATGTTATATATGCTTGTTAGAAATATACTTATTGTGAAAAAAAGAAACATGATATGATCTTATCCTCCTTTTTAAAAGTAGGCCTTGCATATGACATGTGCACCTAGCTAGTTAGGGTTACAAGAATCTCCTCTAACCTTGCGTCACACCTACCGCATCATAATCTCCTTGAAAGAATAGCAATTTGATGACAAATCAGTATCGAATCACATGTATATAACACACAAATGGAGTGCGGTGAATGCCACACTCTCGTGGGGTCAGGATATGATTCGTTTGCAACTCCACTTGAATGGGGTTCTATCAGTCCACACCACATCATAACGGAATCATATTCGTTTGAGGAACAATTCGATGCAAAAACATACACTGAATTTCAGTGTAAAGAAGTGATTATTGAAAGCTTTAAGATCTTGATTGGATGGTTTATATTGGACAGAATCACCACTTTATACAGATCAGCTGTGGGGCCACCCCAACTAAACAGCTAGTGGACCTCACACTGTTAAGTTAGCTTAAAGTGAAAATTTTAAACGTTGTTAGGCTGAATCATTTACCTATTCTAGGCTGATAGGCTGATAGAACGAGAGAGAGAGAGAGAGAGAGAGAGAGAGAGAGAGGATATGAATGATATTGGATGGTTCGGTGGGTACTGTAGCGTCCATTCCCTGGCCAAAAGTCAGGGATCCTTTCTCACCGTATTATCTCACATGGGTCGACCATCTCGATTTTTGGCTAGGCATGTTCGTGAGTAATGGATCGACCCACTCGATAAGTGTTTCAGATCTTACACATGCACACGTGTTTGCCACGCTTCAATTGTGGCACGAGTTGCTTTGGCACTAGTTTGAGAGAAACTTGATACTAGCACACCCTGATCCATATTTCAAGTGTTTGACCGAGTGAAAGATGCCTGGTTTGAACACTGGGGTCTTGGCATCGATCCCCTAATGGGGTGGCTAACAGTGAAAGATGCCTAGTTTGAACATGAGGTCTTGGCATCGATCCCCTAATGGGGTGGCTAACAGTGAAGTCTGAACTGACATGACATGGGGGTGTACTAACAAGCTAACGAAAAAACCAAAAGCCTTTGATACTAACAAAGTATGATGGTAGATAAGCATATATTTAAAAATTATTGAGAAATTACATACGTGGCATGCAAATAATTCCAGATAAACCGTCAAAATTATAAGAACCAATTGAGATCTATCATGAACAAAAAAAATACTTTTAGATTGATGCATATTTACTGGACGGTCAAAAAATGATAAAAAAAAAAAAAAGCAAGTCTCATTTGAAAAAACAAAGTCTACAAATTAGGGGTTTGGGATTGTCCAATCAATCTGATTTGCTGATAGTAACTTAGCTATTGCGTTCCAAAATTAGGTCTTGAGTTGATATATGCCACATCTACCATTTCTAACTTCCAGAGTATCAAGCATACAAGCGGACAGAGTAATAATTCCACGGAATGGGCCCGGTGGAAGATCATGAAGGTTATTATCACCTGGATGAGTTAAAACACAAATTAGTCTGATCCAAAAGATTCCGTGGCCCTGTGAAGGTTTTGATGGCGGATGGACAATCTCACTGTTTTCTGTGGGCCACCCTACTTGAGTTGTGAATGCCTACAGTAACTTTCACTTCCAAATATACATGGCCACACCTCTGTGCTGAGTCAGACCTTCGGTTTTTTCGTTGAATTCAAATCTGTGGTCCACCTCATGATCTGCCTGATTTCAGGCCAGCTAATGTTCACGATGGCCATACAGTTTCGATGGTACAGATGTCTTAACACTCAGGGGAAGTTGGTGGGAACCGGACGTGAGTTGCGTGCGCCCCCACCCTCTCCAAAGTCCCTATGGTGGGAAGCGAAATGGGGCCCACCGAAATGTCTGTGTGAAATCCACCTCGTCCATCATTTTCTTCTGCTCTTGTTAGGACATGTTCCAAAAAATAGACCGATCCGAAACTTATTTGGACTACCCTACGGGAAAAAAGTGAGGATTAAAATGCCCACCATTGAAACTGTCCCGGTGACCACCATGATGTGTGTGTGTGTGTGTATATATATATATATATATATATATATATATATATATATATATGCCATCCAAACTGTTCACAAGGTCATTCTAATTAGGATGAACTGAAAAAAAAAATATTAACCTCATCATAAACTTTCGTGGCCCCATGAATGTTTTGATTGTATGCGTTAGAACCCCAGAGTTTCCTCTGAGTGTGGTCCACTTGAGTTTTAGATCTATCTCATTTTTCCGATTATCTCCTCACATGAGCTCGAAAAACTGATGAACAGGCAGATTTTACTCGGATATCTGTGGGCCCTACGTAGCTTTGGACGACGCAGGCAACTCCTGTCCGTTGGAACCAGTAGCTGCATGAAAAGTTATCAAACAGCTAACCCGATTTTTTTAAAAATTTTTAATTTTTTCTTTTTACTAGCACAGGAACAGACGATGAATCTTCTGTAGTTGTACGCAAAATCTGCAAAAAAAGAGTATCCTAGTAGTACCATATTTTATAAATTTCCTGTGGATTATTCGGTTCGTGCATCATCACTTAGGGCCTGCATATAATGTCAACCGTTTGGACTACCAAACCGTAGGTTTCCCATGACCTTGATGCAACTTGCCTGCAACTAGTTCATAAGAATCCTTTGTAATTCCTGACATGATATTACCAAAACACATAAATGCACGTATATCAAAGGCGTGGGATGAAAAGCATATACATGGCCATTTCCTGTTGGAGAGTAATTAAAGTAATTTTCTGGCTGGCCTTCAACTTGTGCAGTCGACATATCTTCATTGAGCCATGTCAAGGAACAGAGTCGGTTATAATTCACCTCCACTATATACCATTGGCATTGCTTTTACAACTTGAAAACTGAACCAGAGCATTGAATGGAAGCTGGTTCCCCTGGCACGACGTCTTGAATTGTATCCCTACATATTCATAACTAGCTCGTGTTAGGATCCGTTAAAAAATGCCAGGCAAATTTAAAATTCAAGTGGGCCACACCACGAGATATGGGGTGAGGAATGGTTGTGGAACCCCAAAGTTGAAACTGTAAGTTTATAAGTGTGATGAGAGGTTTGAGTCGGTGGTGAAATCCCACTACGGTGTGAGTGTGTGGGGTGTGTGTGCATGTGTAAAAGAAAAAAAAAAAAAACAGAAGCTTTCAGTCGGGCTATATTTGACATTTCCCTTCACCCCATGAGAATAACGTCATGATGAATAGCTTATAACCAACACGGTGGGTCAACTATGCTTTTCTCTACTATACGAAAATGAGTATAGAGATGTAGAAAAACCCACCTGATATGTTAATTCAAAACTATGATAGAAGAGAATAATGCACACATTGGCATCTCTAAATGAATTATTTTTTCTAATGTTAGGCTTGAGGAGAGAGAATTATCTCAAATAAAAATTCTATTCCTATATTCATAGGTCTCAATCTTGAAAAAAAAAATTCACAATTAAATACAAACTCTAACATTTTTAATGTTGTATTGGTAACGAAGTGTACAAAAATACCATGATCTATTCTAATAAAGAAATCTAATCTATACCCTCCAATTAAATAGATTCAACATAAAAACTAGGAGATTAATCCTTTTTAGGGGATTACATTGCACCAAATCCACGCATGGACAAATAATAATTCATCTTATTCTTCAATTGATTATCTTAAACCATTGATCTAATCACATTGAATCAAATATGTTTAATTCCATGTGCATCCACATACATCCTTAATTTGATCGATAATGCACACTTATATACTTTTTGGATCTTATCTTTGCAAGCTTGATCATTTAAAATTTATTGAAAATATTATTATAATAATATAGATTTTTTATTTTTATTTTTTTTCCAAAATCATCTGTGGTAACACGCAGCTACTCATTTTACTCATGTGCATCATCAACAAAGTCGGATCATAGACTATCATCTTTTAATCCATTTACATGACCAATCTTAAGTCAACCACTTTTCGAATGCACTTTTGACCAAGTTGAATCTAAATACATGACCTTAAGAATGCACACCAAATTGGCATCACCTTATCATGACTTGGTCACATGGCGTAGAGTGATAAGGAGTGATAAGGATACAAGAGTAACCCGCAAAACAAATGTACTTTCATGACAACTGGATTTGGATTGATCAATCACTCATCGATAATTGATCTCGCAACACATATATCTTAATTTATACATTGTGATTGAACAAGCATTAGTCATCTCTATGCAATTATCATGCAAGATCCATTCGATTTACTAATTATTCATCTCCACTATAATAAATAGAGTCCCATAGTCCAAATGAAAATGAATTTAATAGTATGAATCTCTTGAGATCTCATCTTATCATCTCATAAATTAGAGTAAGTGATTGCCAATCTAAATATCTCCATGAATCAATCACATCCATACATGAACACAAACATTAACGGGTTCTCTGCATAATCAAACACTTGTCAAAAAAAGCTTGATGGGTCACAGAAGGTCTAAAAACAAGAAGGTTTCAAGAGAGTGTTTCCATCCCCACTCTCTCCTCCTATGACCTGCCCACTTGTTTCCTGAAATTACCGATTTGTTAGGTAGTATTTTAATCAGCTTTTAAGCAAGGTAATGGATTGTTTAGCTAAAGAAGGAAAACGAATGTGAATCTTAAAATTGTTTGACAGATTCGGCCATCAAATGGGCTTGACGCACCAAGATATTCCTAGATTGTGAATCGTAGAGTTGTTGCGGTAGAGCCGCAAGAACCGGAATATGGCAAAACAATCTCTCTACAATATAAGTCGCAGGGTGATGTGTCAATCGGGTCCATCCAACTACTCGATCCTACCATCGATGGCTTATATTGCAAAAATCAAACCTATTAAACAATCATAGCCATCATTTTTCTTCAATTTTCCCCCGCGGATGTTTGATAGTTAACAGATTTCGGTTTCTAACATAGCTTTGAGGGCAACCAATCTGATGGCTATGATCATTTGATCCGTATATATTCTTAACCATTGTTCATCCACTGGAGGATTTACCAGATAGACGGATATATACGGAAAATACTCTTCCACGTGTGGGGTAGATTTGGTTCTACAGTACCTGCTTCTTTTGTAACCATTCATTAAACTCTACCTACCAATCGTAGACGACTTACCTAGATGATGGAACAAATACGATAGAGCAGAACCAAAATTGACAATTCGGTGTAATGAAGGTACATGAGCGAGTAAACATTTTTTTTTACACTTACCTCGAACATGTGCCAACGTGGCACCTTTGTACAAGATCCAAGATGCTTATCAGGTGGATCTCACTGTTTGATTTCTCTATCTGAAAAATCAGGTTGATCTAATTAAAATATGGACCACTTGCATAAGTTGAAATTGGGCCATTGGTTAAAATTCCCTTAACCGGCAATTTCTTTCGTAACTTTTGGATAATAGCAGCCGGAGTTTTACAAGAGGTAGCCGTTCTATGCACTCCTTCTGAAGAGCGGCATGGATCTCATACAAATATTCCACCTTGCCACGTGTGAGAGGTAATTGCAAAAATCGTGCATTAAGATAAGTTCAGTTAGCATTTATCTTAAAAGAAATTAATCAACGCTTGCAATGGTCACTATCTCTTGCTTGGTGTAACTGTTGGGGTATGGCCCAGCCAAGGGGGACGCGGATTGCATCCTAGCCTGCCCATCTATAGCCACGTATGTTCAATTCTGTGGGTGGGCCCATCAATGTTATAACAGTTTATGATATATCGGATGATGTGAGGTCAAGCACCGTCTTTCGGGACTCTTCATAGAGACTTTTTGAATCCATTGGAGAAAGAAAGTAAAAAAATATAAATAAATTCTAATAAATTTAAAATTAATTGATGAATGCAAAAAAATGAGTTTACATCTCTTTAAATAGGGATATCAAGTAATGTGAGAGAAATTAGAATCAAACTACGACTAAAACTCCTAGAGTTTGTAACTTACTGTAAATAATAAATAAGTGGTTAAGGTTTTCAGTCAAAAATAGTACAACCCTTAATGCCCAATAGATGGAGTTATGATCAAAGTAAAACTTACTATTTATAGTAAAAACGGAATTAAAATAAGAAAATGTCCATCGATTTGACGGTATTTTGCAAATCTGGCATGGGCAACCTGGCATAGCGGGGTTGGGTGGCTAAAGTAGCTCGTTCTACTCCAAAATCATATATTTTATGTCTGATAACTCATTCTAAATTACAAGATACGCCTGATTTAAAGTCCAACGGTCTGAATCACTTCTGTCGTTGACCAGTCCTTTTCTCATCCATGTTGGCCATGTAACTGTACGCCACCCTCTTTACATCAGTTTATCCTCATTGTCCATCTCTTCTCTCAAATCATTTTAAGATATACTCACAAAAGACTGGTAGAACCAACATTGAATTGTACTACACCAAAATATGATTGTTGCATTTAATGCTTTATCTATTAAACTCAATTCAAGCTTATCATTTGATGTGGTCATTGCCTTATTTACTTATTAGATGGTTGAACAATCAAGATCAATTTACTTGTAATACTTAGTTGACATTTGTAAGAAGTATTTAATGTATCATGAGATACGTCTAATTTAAGGTCTGACGGTCCGGATCACTTTTGTCATTGACGAGTCCTTTTCTCATCCATCTTGGCCATGTAACTATGCGTGACCCTCTTTACATCAGTTTATCTTCATTGTCCATCCCTTCTCTCAAATCATTTTAAGATATACTCACAAATGAGAATTAGAATCAACTGAATTATACTACACAACGAATGCTATACTGTGCTACACCAAGGGCCCATTTGGCCAGTTGGATTGGAAGGGATTAGATGGTATTGGAAGGGATTGGAAGTTAAATCCTGGGATTGGCCAGGCGTGCCAAACAGAGTTGGTGATTTGATCTCAATCCCATGGATCTTAAGACAATCCACTGACAACACCATCATTACCTTTAAATCTCATCTAATCCACCATAATCCGTTCAAATTTACCGGAGACATGTTTGGTAAGAGGGATTGGAAGGGATGACAAGGTTTAATCCCGGATTGGCTGGGCGTGCCAGGCAGACTGGATATAGCAATCCCATGAATCTCAAGACAATTCACTGAAAACACCGTGGTTACCTATAAATTCATGCCATCCACCTTAATACCGTTCAATCCCTTCCAATCTAACCGGCCAAACAGGCCCCAAAAGATGACTATTGCATTTAATGCTTTATCTATTAGACTCAACTCAAGCTTATCATTTGGCCGTTGCCTTATTTACTTATCAGATGGTTGAACAATCAAGATCAATTTACTTATAGCACTTAGTTGACATTTCTAAACCGTTTCTAATGTATCATGAGTTCAATAGATTCTATTTAGTAGAAAATTGATTTTTCTATTCCTTGCTCGTTATCAAATAATCACTTATACACATACAATCTATTTAGTAGAAAGATGGTCTTTCCATTCCTAGCTCATTATCAAATAATCACCTATTCACATACCTCGTGTGGGGGCAGTAAATAAATTAAAACGACTTCCTGAGTATTTTTTATACAGAAAATACAAATTCGAACAAGTTTTAAAATAAAATTTAAAAAATTAAAATTAAAATTAAAATAAAAGCAGCGAAAAACGGAAAATTTGTGTGGCTAGAGCCGGGAGGGGGGAGGACTGGCTCTCACGGGCTCTATGATGAGACTG
This sequence comes from Magnolia kwangsiensis, assembly GCA_037074715.1. Classification (NCBI taxonomy): domain Eukaryota; kingdom Viridiplantae; phylum Streptophyta; class Magnoliopsida; order Magnoliales; family Magnoliaceae; genus Magnolia; species Magnolia kwangsiensis. The sequence continues at coordinate 110,414,000 of CM073581.1, forward strand.
GTCAAATAGCGGGGTAGGTCATAAATCGCATATGGTTTTCATATGGGAGTGGAGTCGGTGCGGCCCTGACCGTGGGCCCACCTTGATGTGTATTATATATCCACACTGTCCATCTGTTTTTCCAGCTCATTTTCTGCATGACGCTAAAAAATGAAGTAAATCAAAATCACAGGTGGACCACATATCATAGTAAACATTGGTGATCGAACACCATCCATTAAAAACTTACTAGGGTCCATCTTAATGCCATCAAACCTGTCGATAAGATCACAAGGAACTGGATGAAGCTCACAATAACTTTTTTTAATGATGAATCACCACCATTTCCTATGGTGTGGTGCATCTGAGATTTTGATCTGTTTCAATTTTAGGTTCAAAATCTAGAATTACTTTTAAAAACGGATGAACGGCATGGATATACAATACATGTATCAAGCTGGGCCCCGCATTCAGGGCCAAACCGTGTTGGGTGAGGCCGGGCCGCACCTAATCCGGTAACTTCTCACATAATGTGTACAATCACCACATATTTAATTTCACTTTAAACGTAACGTAGGCATATCAACAACGTTTTTCAAAGTAACTTGTACGTCTTAATGTTTTAGATAAAAAGATGTGATAAAATGACATTGTATCAGACAGGTGCATGCACACGGATGCAATCCTCACAATTCATGTACCCCCACATTCCTTAACCTACGCACTTCTTGGCTACCATAATTCACGATTTTCGACGCGCAAACCCCTTCAATACTCTTCCTGATGAGTTCATTTTTCCTCCGTCGAGACCCACAATCCAGCGTATGTTGCCACTTACTGCAGCCAACATGCCTAGTGATCCGATGATCGAATACAACCATGTTGTGGAGTCTATGGTATAAAGCAAAATTATGAAAATTATACTGAATGGATGACTTTAACCATCACTATCTGCAGACGAATTTGGAACATTAAATGAAAATTTTCAATGGCTCACATTCGATTCTGTAAAATCAAATGTTAGAATCACGAAAACTTATGATGAAGTAGTTTATTTGTGATAGTAGGAACAATATGGATAGTTGAGATTATCAAAACATGTAGAATGTCGGCTCTAGTGAGTGGCTACACGGTCGATCCTGAGTCGCCAGAGACAAAACGAACTCTTCCCCGATCTCGCCTTAATTTCCGATTCGTAGTATAAATTTCTGTGTACCTAAAAAGGCTATGTTTAAAAAATAAAATAAAATTACAAATCAATTTGTATTTTTTAATGCAATTATCTAATCGCGACTAAACAAAGTCAAATTACAGGCTTCTTTATTTTAATGGTATACACGTGCCACCTACTAATTGTGAAAAACGAAATGGAATTTCACCTGTAACATCATCAATATATTATAATAAACTAAAGAGGAATTAATGGATGAGAGATGGTCCGGTGATCTTAGAGCACTACAGCTCCTATTGTATTTGAAGGCTTAGACAGTCCAATCCATTGATCTAGACCGTTTATTAGGTTCAGAGCACATTTGATAGATCACCATGCAAATATAAATCAATCTGACAAACATGAACTATTTGGTCAATAATGGCCTTCTATATGGACGATCAACATAATTTACAAAAAAGCATATCCAATCAACAAATCCATCCATATATGTTTTTAGTCATGGATTGCTGATGACTTTTGTTAGCCAACTGTAACCGTACCATCCATGGCTTGGAAAACGAATGGATGTGAAAAATAAGGCAAAATCAAAGATGGGTCTGTATGATTGTTGTTTGATAGTCTATGTGAACTGACGCAACCAGGAGTATTGTGAGTCAACAGGGCCTTTGAGAGCACTGGAGCATATTTCTCTTTATCCATATGCATGGCACAAATGAAAGGTTAGGACTGTCCTAGGCAGAATTTCATCGGGTATGGCCCATTCATTGTAAGGACCAATACCTATATGGTTTGATCCCTGAACCGTGGTCAACTGTAACCTGTTATATCCTGCGGTTGCCGTGGAAAACCGTACAACTCGTCGCAAACAAAAGAAGTCTGATCGGCTCCGAACAACGAGGTGTAAATGTTAGTATGCCAAGGGAGTAGCACTTAAGGTGATGGGATGATCTGTTTAATTATTAGGTGGGCCACACGGCAGAGGACAATGGACAACTATCGCAAAACTTCCAAATTCACATGGTGGGCATTTGATGGTTCGATCGGCCTTACTTTCTCAGAATCCCACTTTCAGGTGGGTTGAACCTTTTGGGCGGGTTGGATTCCGTACATAAGCGATAGTGGGCCCCACAAGCAAGAGTAGGAGAATAAGCTTTTTTAAAAGGGTTCTCTAACCGAAATCAAGAAAACTTGCCGGCCCAAAAAGATGGGGCGCGGATTAGGCGCGGCAGGTGTAACGGCTTACTTAGATGGCTAGGCCTGACCATCGCCCCCACCTTGGTTTATGTACCGTATATTCACGTCGTTGAATCATTTTGACAGTTCATTTTAAAACAAATTACAAAGATTAGGCAGGTCCAAATCCTAGGTGGACTACCAAGCGTAGATTAAATGTCTACCGTATAGAACTCTGGAGCCACAAAAGTTTTGGATCAAGCTGGTGTTTATATTTTCCCTCCATCCAATTCTGTCTTTATTATCAACAACTTAGATGACGAATAAACATTAGAGGACCCATAGTACGTTTTTCATGTGATATGGCCCACCTATAATTTGGATCTGTCCCATTTTAAAATCATGCCATAAAATCGGCTGGAAAGACCCGGTGGACGTATGGACGGTGTATATACATCACATACATCAGGTGGCCCCACGGCCAGGCCCCACCCATTGAGCTTTTATTCTGCCTCACCTAACCCGCGCCCAAAAAGATGACATACGTGAGTTTTGTCGGACCCAAAACTGCTACGCGGAGCGTACCGACTGAAGATCCAAACAGTTCATTTAGGGGCCCACATGGATGCCGATTGCGGAAACGGATCGGATACTCCCCCTGGCATCAGCCAATGGCTGATGGTCGGTGATCTGTGGGCCCATCATGATGTATATGTTTCATCCATGCCGTCCATCTATTTTTCCAGATCATTTTATGATGTAAGGCTAAAAATGAGGTATATCCCAATCTCAATTGGACCACATTAAAGGAAAAAGTGTTGAATGAGCGTCGACCATTAAAAACCTTTTGGGGGCCATAAAAGTTTTGGATCAAGCTGATTTTTATTTTTTCCCATCATCTAGGCCTGTATGACCTACTCAACAGATTAGATGTCAAATAAACAGTACAGTTGGCCTTAGGAGGATTTTAATGGTGGATATCCAATCAATATTGTTTTCCTGTGGTGTGGTCAACCTGAGATTTATATCCCTCTCATTTTTGGGATCAAGCCCTAAAATGATCTGTAAAAATGGATGAACTAAATGGATGAAACACATACATCATGGTGGAGCCCACAGAGAACCAACCACTAGCCACGGGTATGGCGGCTACGCCGATTGCATCCTGTGGTCCTGGCAGGGGTTCCATGGGGCCTACCATGATGGGTGTGTGCTTTATCCAGGCTATCCATCCAAGTTTTCGGATCATTTAATGTATAAGCCCAAAAATAAGGTAGATTCAAAGCTCAAGCTGACTACATGGTGGGGATTCTACGTCCACTAAGAGAAACTTCTTTACAACCGCGGAAGTCTTGATCCAGCTGATATTTGTGTTTTCCCTTAGCCGAGGTCCATGTGACCTTATGAAGAAGTTGGAGGGCTAATAAACATTATGGTAGACGTTACAAAGGTTTCAACATTGGGCCTCATTAAAACCACAGCTTCTTAAGGTGTAGTCCACTTGAGTTTTTTATTTGACTTATTTTAAGGCTCATGTCTTAAAGTGATAGGCAAAATGGATGGACAATGCATGAAGGTGGGCTTCATGTGTCGTAGAGATATGCGGTGATTAAATGCTCCACTGACCAGACAACTCTAAAAATCATTATTAATGAACCACGGAAGTGGCTAAAAAGAAGAACGAGGAGCACGTTCAAAGGACGCATATTTCCTGCAACGACTGTCGCGGATAGCCCCGCGCAAAAAAGAGCTGTGTGGCCCACCATGATTTACGTGTGACTTCAACTCAGTCCATCAATTGAGTCAGCTTGTGTCGGATGACTCGGGACGTGCAACCCAATAATAAGGCTGATTCAGAACGCAAGTGGACTGTACGACAGGGTAAAGTGGGAGCGGGAACGCCTCCCACTAAAACGTTATTGTGGCTTGCAGACGCTTACTCAGTTCTTCAGGCTTTTCCCTCTAAGCCTCCTGGGAATTGCCTTATGAACGGTTTCGGTAACATACGAATAGCATGGTTGGCCCCACGAAGATATCAACGGTGGGTATCTCATCCCCACCTATCCCTGTGGTGTGTCCCACTTACGTTTTAGATTGGCCAGATTTCGGGTTCACATTCAGCTGGCTCGAATGATGGACGGATTGGCACACATCTGGTGGGCCCAATTGTGCTTTCGTTGCACGGCCTCCTTAGTAGGAAATTCCGTGCAAAAAAAAAAAAAAAAGTGGCTCCTCGATATGATTAGAACTGTCCTGACCAGCACAACTATCGGACCATGTCCCATCTACAACGGACAAATCAGTGGATGGACGGTCAGAAAACAGTAGAGAGACATGCCCCCCACAGGTTGTGTCCACTAGATTCAAGGATACCAAGCTTCTAGTTCCCAAAAGTACACGAGATGACAAAGCTCTCTCTCTCTCTCACTCAGGAAGGAAACGGATTGGCTACTCCCCCTCCCACCAGCCAATGGCTGGTGGTCAGTGCTCTGTGGGTCCCACTATGATGTATGTCTTTCATCCATTCCGTCCATCTATTTTTATGGATCATTTTATCATACGAGATAAAAAATTAGGTATATCCAAATCCCAAGGCGACCACATTACAGGAAACGTATGTTGAATGAACATTGACCAATAAAAACTTTTTGGGGGCATAAAAGTTTTGAATCAAGCTGATCTTTGTATTTTCCCTTCATATGGGTCTTCATGACTTAATCAACAGATTGTATGTCAAATAAACAGTACAGTAGGCCTTAGGAGAATTTTAATGGTGGATGTCCAATTACTATTGTTTTCTTATGGTGTGGTCCACATGAGATTTGTATCCCGCTAATTTTTGGTATAAAGCCTTAAAATGATATGTGAAAATGTATTAACGGCATGGCTGAAACACATACATCATGGTGGGGCCCACAGAGCACCGACCAACAGCCACCGGGCTTGTGGCAGGGGAGTAGCCAGTCCGTTTCCTCTCAAGAATTATGCTCCACCCTTGGATGGTGGGACCCACCATGTGGCGACCCCACGCCGCGTTTGTCATTTCCCCAACCAAATATTCCAATCCCCACACGTGTGCAACCCACCATGCTTCTGGAATAAACAAGGTCCCCCTCTCTCCTGCTCTTAATCAACGCACCCAAAGCAATAAAAAACGAGGAGTTATGTGGTATACTCAGGATGCGTATGACGTTTGATGCGCAGGCACTCAGAAATTGTAGACGTGACACATCAACTCAAATAGAACCGGCTACTTATTGAAACCCACTGTCCCCAAGTCACTATCTCAAGATCAGATTGGTTGAACAATCCAGAATTCGTGGAAAATTGTTTGTGGAAATAGGGCCGTTGGATAATTTCATTTTAACCTTCTAATAAATGCCACTCATCCGATATTAAAATGATAAAATAAGCATAAATTCTTGTTCATGGTAAATCTACACTAAGTTCCATTAACGGTTTAATTTAAATAAATTTGTGCCATGTATGTAATTTGTGAGTGCATGCGTATCGTACATCACCATCTGCCAGAGTATCAAAGTTTTTCTCATAAAAAAGTACACACTCAAATAAAACAAAACCCAAACGAACTCAAAACCACCTTCCAATCTCTCCTTCTTCATTTCTCACCCTCTTTTCATTCTCTCTCTCTCTCTCTCTCTCTCTCTCTCTCTCTCTCTCTCTCTCTGAGTCGGAGATGGAAAAGCTTCCAGTGCGTCTCGACATGGAGAATCTGATCGCGGTCAGGGTCTTGGGCAGGGGAGCAATGGGCACCGTCTTCTTAGTAACTGAACGGTCAGCTTCAACCTGCCCGTTCGCTCTCAAGGTAGTGGAGAAATCGACCCTCCACACTAAGTTCGATGCTGACCGGCGTGCCCGCTGGGAAATGTCCGTACTTTCCCGGCTCTCCCATCCCTTCCTCCCAACACTTCTGGGTAGCGTCGAGAACGACGAATTTCTGGGCTGGGCAGTCCCGTACTGCCCAGGCGGCGACCTCAACGTCCTCCGCTACAACCAGACCGACCGTATTTTCTCAACCTCCGCCATACGCTTCTACGTAGCCGAGATTGTTTGCGCCCTCGAGTATCTACACCGTATGGGGATCGTATACCGAGATCTCAAGCCCGAGAACGTGCTGATCCAGCAATCCGGCCACGTCATGCTCACGGACTTCGACCTCTCGTGCGCCCTCACGCACAGGAAGAAAACGAAGAGCGAAAACTTGGGCTCGACGTCAGCTCCTGCTGACGTGGCGGAGGCGAGGAGGCGGACGAAGCACTGCCGGAATCTGTCGCTGCTGATGTCGGCCTTGTCGGAGAAGGGCCTGAAGAAGCCGAAGCCCGCCAGGGTCTCGCCGGTGAGCCGCCGGAGGGAGAGCTTCACTGCCGGTGAGCGGGCGAAGTCGTTCGTTGGGACCGAGGAGTACGTGGCGCCGGAGGTCGTTCGCGGCGACGGCTACGAGTTCGCCGTCGACTGGTGGGCCCTCGGGATTCTGACGTACGAGATGGCGTACGGACGGACGCCGTTTCGGGGTAAGAACCGTAAGGAGACTTTTCGAAACGTGCTGACGAGGTCGCCGGAGTTTGTCGGGAAATGGTGGGCATTAACGGACCTGATCTCGCAGCTGCTGGAGAAGGACCCGACCCGCCGTTTGGGTTATGACGGGGGGGCGACAGAAATCAAAGAGCACTCTTTCTTCAGCGGGCTGAGGTGGGACCTTCTAGCCGAAGTTTCACGGCCTCCGTTTCTCACGCCATCTGAAGACAAAAAGGAGTTGACGGATCTGTTAGGAAAGAAAGCGTTCGACATTAGGGACTACTTTCAGAATCAACGGCGGAAGCAGTCTTCGCCGTCACCGCCTCCATCACCGCCTCCGTCACCTACCCCGGATCATCGCATAAACGTTTCTCTTACGAATGAGAATCCTTTGCTTGCCGCGAACAGAAAATTCATGTTTGTTAACCATCGCGCGATGGAGTTCTGACATCACCTGACGGAGTTCGTTAACTTTCCGTTTGTACATTAAAAAAAAACGATATGCGAAACCGAAGATTGTGAGTAGATATATTCGGGGTTCTCTTGAGAGAGAGAAAAGCTCTGATACTCCGTCGAAAGTGTGATGGATGATGCGCAGGCACTTAGAAATTGCTTAGGAATTGCATGAGTTGTATACAAGTAATTCGAATTAAGCTTTCCAAAGCTCTGGGTCCCATTACCATGGTTATTGGACACGGATTGCCTGCGACGGAAAGCCAAGTGTGGCCCACCGTGATGTTTGTAAGAGATCCACCCTGTCGGGTCCTTACTTTTGCTCGGGTGGTAGACTCTCAGGAGTTTCAAATCCCGGTCAAGGGTTCTTGTACCCATAGGTGGTGAAATTCCACCGGCGTGAGTATGTGGGAAATGTGTGCGTGTGTAAAAAACAAAAGAAAGAAAAAAGATCCACCCTTTCGATGCCATGATAAAACATGGGTCCACAGAAATAAGGTAGATCCAAAATTAAAATTAGCGGCATGATAGAGTAGAGAAATGAGTACCACGGAAACCTTCTTGGTGTGGTGTTTATATGTAACCAACACCGCTCATAAATTCAATCTACTAAGATGAACTTAAAATATAAAAATACTAGCTTGATTTAGAACTTTTGTGGGCTATGAATGTTTTAGTGGATGTAATGTAGAGCAAGTTGAGGATAGTTTTATGGCGAAGATGGATCGGAAAAGGCCTGGTCAACCACAGAAGTGATCCAGACCATCAGACCTTAGATCGGGCGTATTTTGCAATCCAAAATGAGTCATCGGGCGTAAAATATATGATTTTGGGGTAGAACGAGCTACTTTAGCCATCGAACCCTGCTATGTCGGGTTGTGCAAGCCGGATTTGTGAAATATTCCCAGATCGATAGTCGTTTTCCTATTTTAATTTTATTTTTACTATAAATAGTAAATTTTAGTTTGATTATAACTCTTTATCTGTTGGGCTTTAGGAGTTACGCCCAATATGAAAAGATCTTAAAATAATTAGGAGGAGCTTGGTGAAGCCAAATAGGACACTTACTATTTTTGGCCGAAAACCTTACGCTTGACATCACACTGTCTATAAATAGTAAGTTTACTATTTATAGTAACTTGCGATTTCTAAGAGTTTTAGTTGTAGTTTGCTTCTGATTTCTCTTCCATTGCTTGGATTCTTATTTAAATGGTTGTGAACTCGTTTATTTCAATCATCAATTAATTTCTAATTTTATAGAATTTATTTTCAATTTTACTTGCTTTCTTTCTCGTAGATTCGAGAAGTCTCTCCGACGAGTCCAGAGAAGCTCCGTGGATTCGGAAATGTTATCCCCTGAGGAAGATGATGCTCGACCTCACGTCCTTCCCTTCATCAAGATAGCATTTAATTCTCACTTTTTCTTGTCATGTTGCTAGCTTTAGCTTTGGATCTGTCTCATTTTTTAGCCCATGTTTTAAGGTTATGTAAAATAGATGGACAAGAAGAATTTCTTACCAAAATTACAGTGGCCATATCTAACTTAGGAAGCGCAATCCACGTCTATGAGTAACCGACTGAAGTATCTGCCGATATTTATGGTCCTTTTAAGGCCCATGAATTAGAGGATAGGATTTTTCAACCAATCTAATCTTCAAGCTGTGACTTACTATTTCTAAGTTTCTAACTATCTAATATTATAGGTTGTCAAAGTACAAAATATCTTCATCTATGCTTGGGTGCTAGAGTACGAACTAACTCCCCTTCCATCAAGCTAATTCAATGCTCAAGTGGGCCGGCTAAAAAAACTACTTAAAATCACTAATTAAATTCACGTGGGATGACCAACTCAAGTTTTGAAATACGTGATTTTTTACATAATTTGTTTTTCTTGATTAACTACATTAGATGAATGGATTGGATGGCAAATAAACACCACCATAAATCCTACATTAATTAATGAAACTATTGTTGATGCTTGATTTGGCCGCGTTAATTAGATCAAGTAATATATATGATGTCACGTGGCAGTGGTATTTTAAAATTGACCAATGAAAGATCATTTTAGCTACCATGGCAGTTGAATTTGATAAGAATCCTAGATGTTATTGGCAGTCCAAAAATGATAAGTCGAGCTGGCTACTGCACGTGTCATACATGATAGAGCCAGTTGCCCACTTTAACTTGAGTGTGTCCCATAGTGTTGATCAAAGTGTCGATAATCGATGTGTTGGAACAGAGTTTTTGATTCAATCAATAGTCTCATTGATTTGATCGAGAAAATCTTAAAATTTCAAGTTTACTCTTTAGACACTTTTGGACATTTTGATCCGATAAACAGCAGTGTTGATTCGATTGATGGTTTGTCGTTTACAGTCAATTCTATCGGTAGTTCAATGGATAGTTTGCACAATTTTTATTATATTCATTGATGACTTCTTTATAAATATGTGAGTTTATTTTATGAAACATAAATCTAATGTTTTCACTACTTTGAAGGCCTGATTGAAAAGTAAATGAGGATAAATATGAAATTTATTAGTATTGATAACGGTAAAGAATTTACGTCAGGGAGTTTAATCAATATAGAAAGGATGAGAGGGTCGTGAGGCATACACCTTAGTAGAATGGTGTGGCTAAACATCAGACTTTTTTGAAAAGAGGCTGAAGTATGTTGAGTAATGTTGAGTTGGGTAAAGAGATATGGGCTAAGGCCATTAATGCGGCTTGTTATTTAGTGAATCGATTTCCGTGTATGTCGATTGATTATAAAATTCTAAAGGAAGTATGAAGTGGTTATAAAGTTTATTATTCGGGGCTGCGGATATTTGGTTGTGATGCTTATTCTCATGTATCGTCAGTTAAGAAAGATAAGCAAGATCAAATGGCAAAGAAGTATACTTTTGATAGTTATGATGATGGGTGAAAAGATACAGACTGTATGACCAAATCTCATGCAAGATCATATTTAGGTAAGACGTCAAATTCTATAACGATTCCTTCTTTTGAAAGGATGAGCACGAAAAAATAAAAATAAAATTGGTTATTGATGTTGAAATAGATAAAATTGAAACACCTCAAGAAACTGACCCATGGATAAAAGTAAATGAAATGGTGGTTGCACCACTTGTTAGGAGAAATCCATCAAGAGATCGTGGGGCATTATTGAGGTATAAGGATAACTCGAATATTATATTTTCTCTCACTACAGACAAGGAATTTGTCTACATTTCAAGAAGCATTAGAAGACACAGATGCTGAGAAGTAGATAGCAATGATGCATGATGAGATTGACTTTCTGTAAAAGAGTGAAATGTGAGAGCTGGTGGAGTTACCTGTTGAGAGAAAAATGATCAATTACAAGTGAAGTTTCCGCAAAAAGTTGGATATGTATAAGGTCAGATTAGTAGTGAAAGGTTATGCTCAGAAAGAAGGTATCGACTTCGGTGAGATATTCGTACCCATGATCAAGCAAGTGTCTATCGGATTCGTATTGACATTGGTTACTCAATACAATCTAAAATTTAAATAGTTAGATGTGAAGATTGCATTTCTACATGGAGAATTAGAAGAGTGGATCTACATAAAACAACCTAAAGGGTTTGATGTACAGAGAAATAAGAATATGGTTTGCAGGTTAAAAATGTCGTTGTACGGCCTGAAACTTAGGCAATAATATAACAAGTTTGATTCTTTCATGTTAAGCGAGCGATTTATTAAAAGTGAATTTGATCATTATATTTATTTTAAATCACTAAATGTCAAGAAATTCATTATTTTAATATTGTATAGTGATAATATGCTTATTGTCAGTTATAACATATCTGAAATCAACATATTAAATGCTAGTTTATCTATAACATTCAAGATGAAAGATCTATTAGGAGATGTCTTAAATCTGATTATGGTGTTGCTCGACCGGTCGTGGGGTCCTTCAACCGGTCGTAGGAGCCGCTCGACTGGTCGTGGCTTGCACGACTCGAAGTCCAGTGAGCTCAGTTTTTTTATATCCGGACCCTTCGACCAGTCATAGGGATTGTCCGACCAGTCGTAGCTTGACCAGTCATAGCTCCCCTTCGACCAGTCGTAGGTTACACAAATTCATTCCACGATTTTATGGATTACAAAAATTTGTGTTCTTTCGCAACTGGGATGCGTAAGGAAAGTTGCCTAAACTATAAATAGGTGTTCCTAGAGTTTTTCTAGGGTATGAGAATGGATGAAAAATAATTCTAAGGCTTTCTAAAGGGGTTCTAAAAAAATTAAAGGGTGTAGCAAGGGTGAGATTCGAGGTTGTTCGAATCGGATAAGTCCTCTCTCTTTGTAATTTCTATTTTCATAGTGGAGATCTGTCGCTTTGTGCCGTGGTTTTTTCCTACAAGGGTTTTCTATGTTAAATCTGAGTTCTTTTGTGTGTGCTTGGTGCCATTGAATTGCTATCCTAGATCTGTGTGATTTCGCAGTTCAAAATCCCCAACAAATGGTATCAGAGCTATCGTTGGGGCACAGATCTGAATCTAAGGGATTAGTAATAATGGTGGGTGCTAAGTATGAGATTAAGAAGTACTCAGAAAAAAATAATTTGGAGTTATGAAAAATTAAGATGATGAGTTCCTTAATCAAGCAAGGCAAAGATGGTGCTCTTGAGGAGCATAAGTCTACTATAATTGATGCTGAGTGGAATGCTCTTGATAAGAAGGTCTTATCATCGATCCGTTTATGTCTCACAGATGAGGTTCTCTACAACGTCATGAGGGAGAAAACTGCGGCTTAGTTATGGGCGAAGTTAGATGATGTTTATGCGAAAAAATTCTCTGAAAATCGCCTGCAATTGAAGCAGGAGTGGTATAACTTCAAGATGACAGAGAGTGGAGATCTGGAGGCTCACATCAGCAACTTTAATAAATTAGTTTGTAAATTGTTGGATATGGAGGAAGTAATGAAAGATGAAGAACAAGCATGTATGTTACTGAATTCTCTTCCGGCGTCTTATGAGTCATTTAAGGATATTATGTGCAGTATGAATAAAACCCTTAATATTGACACTGTTATCTCAACCCTTCAAGGGAAGACTATGAGACAGTTGAACAGTGACATGGGGACATCTTGTGATGCATTGTTTACAGTGGGTAGGAATTCTGGATAAGGTACAGGTTCTTCAGGTTCTAGATCCAAATCCAAGGGCAAGGGCAAAGGAAAGATAAAGTGCTGGAACCGTAGGAAGGAAGGACATGTGAAGAAGGATTGTGAAAATTCTAAATCAAAGAGGGAAGATTCTTAGGCTTCATGCAGGGAGGCTAATGTTGCCACGTCAGATGGAAGTGATGATAATATTTTATCTGTGTCTTCGCTCAGACGATCATACGATGATCGTAAGGACGAGTGGATGCTAGACACAAGGGCATCTTTTCACATGAATCCTCATCGGAGTTGGTTCACCAGCTACAGGGAGTGCGATGGTGGACAGGTATTTATGGGTAATGACATTGCCTATAATGTTGTGACTGTTGGTTCGGTGCGCATCAGGATGTTTGATGGGGTGGAGCGTACCTTAACAGATGTGAGGCACGTTCCTGATTTGAAGCGGAATCTGATTTCTCTTGGTGTGCTTGAGGCAAAAGAATGTAAGTACACAGGTATTGATGGTGTTCTTAAAGTATCTAAGGGGGCACGGATAATCATGCTTGTACAGATTAATCGGGAGCACTTCAAAAGGTGGAGCTGCAGTGGATGTAGTGGATTCCACCTCTGCACGTGTGTGGCATGTTGAGCATGGCCACATGAGCGAGCAAGGCAGGAAGGCTGAGACGTGCGGATAGGGATACAAAGTATGTGGAGCAGCCACCTGTGAGAAGAATCACACGGCATGATCGCAGGATATCAGCGAGGTACATGAACGACTCCAATATTGCACGAGGATTCATCTTTTATTCAGATGGCTCTAGGTGAGCTTAGTCCTGAGAAGTGAAAGGTGACTATGGGCGATGTGATGAATTTGTTATACCAGACCGACATATGGGAACAGGTGGAGCTTCAGTGGACCGAAGAGCGGTTAGATGCATGTAGATCTTCAGGAGGATACAATATAGATACAGGGCGAGGTTGGTAGTGATGGGTTATGCCCGAAGAGAAGGGATCGACTTCTCAGAGCTATTCGTGCCAACGTTATAGCAGGTATCTATTAGATCCGTGATTGGCACTGGTTGGTCAATGAGATCTTGAGCTGGAAAGATGGATGTGGAGTCTGCACTTCTGTAAGGAAAAATGAAGAGCAGATCTACATGAAGTAACCAAAGCGGTTCGAAGTTAAAGAGGCTAAGAAAAGACTTTGCAGGAGGTCGTGGTTCGACCTGTCGCCTAGGCAGTGGTTTGATTCCTTCATGGATGAAGGATCGGGAGGCTACAAAGATGGTTCTTGACATTAAGACTGAAGGAGGAGTAGGTGTCACGCCCCAAACTCGGAAACCGGGCTCATAAAATTCCCGATCGCCGAATCCGGCGTCGACAGCCTCCGTAGAACCCCATTCTCGGCTCCTAGCTCCCATTCGCCAGGTTCCGATCCTGGGATGCTACGAGGAGGATTTTAAATACCAGTTTGTTTCGTAATAAGCATAACCAAAGGCATAACCCACAAACAACAACCAAGAAATCCATTATATTTCCACTATGATCAAAAACTTTACAAGTACAATGGGCATAAAGGGAAATATAAGGGTAAATAACAGAAAAACTCCAAAATGATCAGCAACGTGCTCCTGCCTCAACGCTGCTGCGATCCAACGTCACCTGCACGCAACGGTCGTGCATAAGCTTACAGAAAGCTTAGAGGGTGGTGAAGGCGTGTGCTCAAGGTAGTAATATGCACATGCAATGTCAGAGTGATGCGGAATATACAAATGGAAACATAATATCATGAGCCGTACCAAGGCTTATGCGATGCAAGACATGAATGGTATCGGCCATCCCAAGGCCATGCAATGTATAATGCAACTTAAGCATACGAATACTCATCAATGTCCACACATCAATACAGCTCAAAGTATGGAATATCACCGGGGTCTAGTACACTCTAAACCAGATTGCCGCCACATCGCGCACAATAAGGTAAGTGGAAGAGACCTCACTATCCGTCTGCCAATATCGGGCGCGACTCGTTGATAGCGGACCCATTCCTCGAGCTGGTCAGACTCAGCCTAGCATTGCCCCCTACACTCGGGCGGGTAAGGCCGTACCCCCTTCCAACCGACCACGACACAGTGGAGAGCGTAACCGTTTGGTAATCGGCACTCAACGCTCATCTACCCACTCGGTCTAGACGTTGGAGCAACCTCTTGGTACCATAAGGGTTTAGGGACTTTCACCCAGGGATATCTATAGTACCCCATGTAGAACATGATTTCCGGTATCCAATCCTGCTAACCACGATGTGTCTGTGGAGGCTACAGCCCTGATGTCGCTAGGGCGTACAATGACCATGTCACACAAATGCAGAATGCATGAATCACGCTATCCAGTCATGCAACCAATTCTGCGCATATCGTGCGCTCATGTAGGGCAACACCGCCTAACCGGGAGCCCATAAACAACCTGTCCGAGGGCAAATGCTATGATCAGACAATTCTCACGTCAAGCATGCATATGATGCGTATGATCATGAGTCATGAACTGTACTAAACATGTTATAACAAAATGAACTATTTACAATGCAGATGGACCTGGACGGCCTAAATACGATAAGTACGGCCCAGTAAGGGGGCTCCAAGGAGAGTCGTAATGTGGACATCCAACCAACATTACACTCGCAATGTGGACGTCAAACCAACATTGCTCCCAAGTCACGACTTTTTTGTAAACGTCAGTACTTAGTCTGTAATGAATTTACACATTGCAATGGACCATAGGTTGTCCCCATTGGACCTTACATATATATCAAATGGGCCTTATCCTATGGGCCTTTTATTCATCAGATGGGCCACATAAATGGGCCACACCAATGGGTCTTATGTACATTGCAATGGGTCAAACCCGTGGATCTTGGATTACATCAAATGAGCATAATCTCATGAGTCTAATATATGACCAATGGGCCACACTAATTGGGCCCCAAATGTATATCAAATGGGCCTCAACCTAGAGGCCTTATATGAGTCGAATGGGCCTAAATCCTTGGGCCTTAAACAATTCAAATGGGCCAAACCCATGAGCTTGCATGCATATCAAAGTGGGCCTAATCCCATGGACCCTTTTTATAATCAAATGGGTTTAGTCCCATGGGCCTTACAACATATCAAATGGCCTAGTCTCATGGCCTTTAAATATAACAAATGGGTCCCAACTCATGCGCCTTACAAAATATTCATTTCCATCCAAACCATTCATAGGGACACATGGCCTAGGGCCCACTACAATTCTGTTTGTTTGCAATCCATTATGTTCAAAAGGTCATACAGACCTTGGGCCCACATATATAATATGTATAGCAATATGCATACATTATAACTACAATAGCAATTCATACATTAAGGACTATTGTACCAGTTCTTTAATCATTAAAATGGAACTGAGTTAGGTCCCATGTAGGGCCCACCACTATATTCATAATATAAAATAAACTTTATAAACTATGTAAATATATATATATATATATATATATATATATATATATATATATATATATATATATATATATAAAGGTGGGTCCCACAGAAATCACTAAGGCAGCTGGCAGCGGGCCCCATTATCAGAATCCGATGGACTGCGTGTGTAAATCCCATGCAACAGGGCCCCATCGCCCGCTGGTGGGTGAAACGGTACATCCAAGCGAGTCTCACCGTCCACGTGTCGCGAATGAAATACACACCTTACTGTGGGTCCTACAAATGTGGCCCACCGTAATATTTATTTGAAATCCAACCCGTTCATAAGGTCACTCAGACCTGTATGAAGTGAGATTAAAAATTTCAGATTTATCCAAAACTTCTGTGGGCCCAAAGTCAATTGATTTCAATGGTAGACTTCAATTCCACTGTTTTAAGTGGTGTGGGCCACCTGAGTTTTGGATCTGTTTCATTTTTGGAGGGGGGCCCACCACTGGGGTGGCCCACCTCATGAGCAGGTCGGATGACCAATAAACCTTACAGTGGGGCCCAAGTGCAGAGCCGTGGGTCCAGCGGCCGTCCGCCCGTTTCACGGCTGCACGCTGCTCATGCAGCGCTGCTGCCTTAGACGTGAAGGCAGAGAGACCCTGCCTCATTTCAAAAAATCAAAAGAAATGGTTTTTCGGTAGTTTTTTGTACATGGGGCCTGAAAAAATGAAATCCGCCCCGGCCATTGCGTTCAGCGGCTCGAGGCCGTCCAAATGAGTCCAGAGTTAGAATTTTTTTGATGCTTAGAAGTGGAATAAGATAAGAAATTATCATTTGAATGGTGACAATACAATATTTAGTAGTATGGCCCACCAGGTGATTGGATCAGCTCCAAACTTCTACCCAATGGCTAAAATGCCATGGGTAAGAGGATGGGCGGCTTGGATCGAACATAAACATCAGGTTGGGGCTTATGCAAGGGAAAACACCCCATTCCCTTCCTTTCTTTTTTTTTTTTTTGTTCTCATTCCCTTAGAAACGTCCAGCGTCCTAGACGCTGGACGGCTGGCTCTCATAAAAATTTCTGTGGTGGGCCTGATGAAGTGGGCCACCACATGGTGGGCGGCATGGGAATAACATCTAAGGTGGGCCCCACTTGAATAAAATAAATACATCAAGATGGGATCCATTTAAGTGGGCCACACCGTCCTATTGCAATAATAAAATAAAATAAAATAAAATAAAAGAGAGAGAGAGAGACATGGAGAGTGGGACACGGCTTGTGATGGAGGGACCCCGTCATTATGGGCCCTCCCTTGCAATGAAACATACAATAAATGGATCCCTTTGATCATGGGACCATCAAAATTATAAATCAACGGTGGAGATCCATTCTCCACCGTTATGGACGGTCTAGATGACCTTTTTGCAATGAAATATCCATCATGATGGGGTCCATGGAGAATGGCCCCATCATGGAACGATCATGATGATCCAAGTGGTCCATCGGCCATAAATAAGGGTCCCAAGTGAGATCCACACCATTGATCGGTGGGCCTCACTTGGTCCACCATAAAAACAAGAAAATCTACCCTATAGAAGCACCCACCGTCCGATCTTCTCGCTCCTAGAGGTTCCTTGGCACCTTGTCTTCAACTTCCATGGCTAAGATGAAGAATGGAGGGTTGAGATGGGAGATTTTGGGGTAGGAAGGTGGGCCACTTGAAGCTTAGAGGGACTTGGGAAATTCGATACGTGGGAGCTTTTGGAATTTTTGTTGCTTGGACATTTTTTTGGAATGAGAAAGAGAGAAAGAGAGAGAGTGATGTAAAGGGGGAGAGAGAGAGTGATGGATGGATGGGTGAGTGATGGTGGTGTAAGAGAAATTTGACTTTTGTGGCTTTTGTGTAAGAGAAGTATGGGTTAAGAAGACTTTTGTGGCTTTTTGTGTAAGAGAGGTATGGGTTTGGGAGACTTTTGTGGTTGCTTGGGAAAAGCGATGGAAGTGATGTGTACTTGACATGTGATGGGTTGATGGGTGATTGATTGATGGGATTGATGTGATTGATGTGACACATCGTTGAGATTCCCTTGGTTTTCGCAATGCGCGGCGTTTTCTCGCACCGAACGTTGGCCCATATCTCTTGATCAGGGTATCGCCTTGGCGCGCGAGTCGCGGTATCGGAACCGCAACGACGGCGCGGTCGCTATGGTATACGTCTCGGGTTGAGTCGACTCGGGTTGTCGGTACATGAATCCAGGTCGCGCGTCGATATTGTTTAAGGGTCGAAAGTTACCGGAATTCGACCGGTACGACCGCGGAAGTGTACGGAAAGGTACGGACCAAGATACGGGTCTTACAGTAGGCTTTGGTAATCATAAGAGGAATACCTTATATGTAGTTATTGATCAAGGATGTGATGGGCAGGTAAAGCTGGAGAGCATTTCCTACGTATCTCTCCTCAAGTTTTCTTCAGGATTTGTTCCGAAACAGATGAGGAAAAGCAAGATATCTCATGAGCCTTATTCGAATACAGTTGGTAGTGTATGACAGGGTCTGGATTAGACCGATTATTTCATTGGCTATCAGTGTTGTGAGCACGTACCCCGGCAAGCAATATTGGATAGCGGTGAGATGGTAAGAAGACTACGTCTTTCTTTGTGAGAAGACAGGAGAAAAGATGGTTGAGCACGTGGATTCTAATCCTACGGACATGCTCTCCTAGATCATTCCTACAGAAAAGTTCAAGTTCTGTGTAATTTCTTTGGGCTTGGCAATGACGCTAAAGAAGGATGGAGTATGCATAAGAAGCTATGATGTGATATAGAAATAAGAGAAGAGGTCAAGAAGCTACACGGTTGAAGATTGAAGACATGGTGGAGATTGTTAGGAGATGTCTTAAATCTGATTATGGTGTTGCTCGACTGGTCGTGGGGTCTTTCGACTGGTTGTAGAAGCTGCTCGACTGGTCGTGGCTTGCACGACTAGAAGTCCAGCGAGCTCAGTTTTTTTATGTCCGGACCCTCCGACCAGTCGTAGGGATTGTTCGACCAGTCGTAGCTCCCCTTCTACCAGTCGTAGCTCCCCTTCTACCAGTCGTAGGTTACGCAGATTCGTTCTGCGATTTTGTGGATTGCGAAAATCTGTATCCTTTCGCAACTGGGATGCGGAAAGGAAGTTGCCTAAATTATAAATAGGTGTTCCTAGGATTTTTCTAGAATATGAGAATGGATGAGAAATAATTTTAAGGTTTTCTAAAGAAGTTCTAGGAAAATTAAAGGGTGTAGCAAGGGTGAGATTCAAGGTTGTTCGAATCGGGTAAGTCCTCTCTCTTTATAATTTCTGTTTTCATAGTGGAGATTTATCGCTTTGTGCCATGATTTTTTTCCATAAGAATTTTTCACGTTAAATCTGAGTCCTCTTGTGTGTGCTTGGTGCCATTGAATTACTATACTAGATTTAGATCTATATGATTCCGCAGTTCAAAATTCCCAACAAGATCTAAGCCCTGCAAAATCAACAAATTATTTATCCAATAGGTGATTGAATATATGGCTGGATTATGAAATTATCAGTCTCTTAGTCTATCTCAATGCTTGAATCGTTAGTTATATCATGCCAGACGCAACCGAATTTGTACCAAACAACTATTGATTCTCAACCTATTGGCCTGCCTGAATTTTAAATTATTTTGTTTTTATGGTAGATGGTTAAAATATGCGGAATGGACAAGGTGGATTTCATGATATTTACAACACGGTGCTCTCAATCTTCCAAAGTAACCCCCGGTTGGCTCCAGCCCGCGGTTCACGACAAAACTAAGCATGCGTACTACGCACCGGTTTCGTCAGAAAAGTGAAAAATTCTGATACTCTGTCAGTATGATGGATGATACCCTGCTACTTTGAGTTAACTCAGAAATAGCATACATGAAGCATACTAATTTAAATGATACCGTCAAAATGATGGTTCCCACGCTGTTTTGTGATTTTTCTGATTACAGGATTGGTGGGCATTTTGGAGGTTTAAAAAGTTAAGTATATGATGGCTTAGTGTTCACTAATCAGAGGTTAGGATCGCTCAATCTATCTGACTTTGGGACTGAATTAGCTAAAGTGGCTTTCACAGTTTGGCTGGTATACGTATACTTGTACTATTTCAGTGTGCCCGCGTATCAGGGTAATAATCTGTCAGAGTAGCAAATAACTCCCCAACAGAAAAGGATCACTTTGAATGTGTATATACGTACATATACACGGTGAAGTGACAGGTCATGAAACGTTATTACAATTTTTCTGGCCTTTTCTTTTCTTTCCAAGACGAACGTACAGGTCTGGCTCATCTGGAATCCGACAGTTTTCTGAAGCCTGGATTTCCATACATGTGGTCATAAATTGATTATCCAAACCGTTGTTATGATGAACTCAACATGGATGGGAATATCTCGAAACTCTTCCAATTTTTAAGATCCTGGACCGTAACTAAGATCCTATCCATAAAATCAAACGGCATAGTGTTTATATACAACGAATCCTAGGTGTGGATGTAGAAATCATATGGGTCCTGAAATTCCAAATATAAGGTCCTCATTGGCAACTAGTTGAAATCTCAATTTTACTAGATAATAGTCATATTGTATTTGTATTAAGGAATTGCAATTATTTTGCATGGCTAATTATTATTTTGCAAAATTCATAGATTTTTATATATTTACATAATAACCTTTATCTAATTAAGGGAATAGAATTTCTTTATTTTACTTGGATTGCTCATGTGCCCACATTCAACTGAAAATAGTTGTAGGGTCACACAATCGGGGCGATTGAGAGCATTCTTCATATCCATGGGAGAGTGGATTAGGTACCGCTTTTACTGTGGAGCCCACCATAATACATGTATTCTATATCCATACCATCCATTTGTTTCTACAGATAATTTTAGGGATGGGAAGCAAATTTAAATTTCGGACCATGTCATAGGAAACTATAGTTATTGACTAATAAAAACTTATTGTGGAGCACAAAAGTGTTGAATCAGACTGATATTTGTTTTTTTCTCTTCATTCAAGTTTACCAACCTTATCAACAGTTTGGATGACAAATAAATATTACAAAAACAACATTATTGGGTTTTAGAAAGTTTTTAATTGTGGACAATCATTGTTTCTTATAGGATGGTCCCTTGATATTTGGATCTGCTTCATTTTCGAGCTCATGCTCTAAAATGACCAGGAAAATAGATGGACAACATGGTAATAGAATACATACATCAAGAATGTAGGCCCCATAGTAAGCTACACCTAATCCATGGTCTAGATAAATCAAAAAATCACTCTCCCACATATGGAATCTTGCCTCTCAGCAACTGCAATTGGTTTGTGGACCAATTGGAAAATTCCTTGTATACCAAATTAACTCTATTATAATGCAAATATAACATTTAGAACCTGTTTGGTTGTTTTTACCTTTTAACTCCATGTTGGATTGATTTGAATGTAAACTTGGAACACTCCAAGATCCATGCTGATCTGCAAACAAATTATAACAGCTATTGCCAAAACGCTCATTTCAGTATGCAGCTAAAAGAAAATAAAATAACTAATAATAATGTGCCAGCCAGCCTAACACAGATACGTGAGGGTGTTGGTTAGGGCTATACATCGAGCTGAGTCGAGTTGAGGTGGGCCAAGCTTGGCTTGACTCATCCATGATATACTTGAGTTCGATCTTGAGCTTGAGCTCACCCTCAAGCTCAACATTGAAACTTAGTTTGTTTGCCAAAGCTTTTGAGTCGAGCTAGTAGTTCGAGTCAAGTCGAGTCGATTTTACCTCGGTAGGAAAAAGGAAAGAAAAAGAGGGAACGAAGATGAATAGAGTTTTTTAATAAAAACTTTTAAGTTTTAACTTCTTTATATATATATATATATATATATATATATATATATATATATATATATATAAAATATTATTAAAATATATTACTCAAGTCGAGTCAAGATGAGTTCGAGTCAAGTCGAGTTAAAATACATCATGGTTGAACTTGGCTTGAACTCAACTCGAGCTTTGATAAACAAGCACGACTCGCCTTGAGTTGGTCTTTCAAGCCGAGTCAATCCGAGGTGACTCGAGCGAGCTTTTCGAGCTAGCTTGACTCGTGTACAGCCCTAGTGTTGCTTGTGATTTGAAGGAAGAATGGCTGAAGAGTGATTCACTTCCCAATGCTAACTCAGGCCCATTTATCAACTGGGCCCACTAAGAACATGCCCTGGCCTAAAAACCAGGCTAGTCCGCTAATCACAAGAGCCACTTATGGATATCGAGTGTGGACCATCGATCTTTTGTTTTCTGACCATCCATTTGCTTCTCAAACACATGCAACCTATTTGATGAGTGGAGCTGGCCATTGCCTGATTGGCCGGACTACATGGAGAGTCCCACCTGATAGAAGGCCCACAAGTCGCACGTGTGTTCAAGCTTGCTCTGTTGTGCGCCCCAATCACGTCTCTTTAGTAAATGGGACCAAGTGCACCGACATTTTAGACCTGCTGTCCATTTAGATTCATGGAATATCTAATGGATGGCTATAAACAGACAAGAAATATAAGAACTGTTGTGGAATAGTCCCATAAATTTCCTCGTGATTGGAGTGTGTGGCCCACCAGAGCTCTTACTAGAAGCCAAAAAGATGTTTTGTCTCGTTCTCCATTTTCTGCTTTTAACATTTTATGTGGCGTTGGCAATGATGGCCACAGCGTATTCTTATCACACCAAAGCCGATCAGGATAGAGGAAAGCATGGCCCCTTAAACTCCCTCAATTCATTGCCTTTTCCTAATAGAAAACATGGGGGCCCCATTTTTCAATTTCTAATGAATGAGAGGTAGATGTTTCTGTTTACCATGTAAAAGAAGAGGTTTGCTAATTCTGCTCATCCACATGCACAGATGTGGAACACGTGTGAGATCTGAGCTTTCCATCTGGTTGAAAATCATAATTAGATCTTTTGCCCAAAAATAGGCCGTTCATACCTGGTGTGGTCCAAAATTTACTATAGATTTTTTTATACGCTGTGACCTTTTGAGGTGATGAATGGTCTGATTTTAAAACGGAAGATCTAAACAATGTACCCTAACTAATGAAAGGTTGATCAGCCACCGGATCCAACACGATTATTAGAATGTTTCTTGGATGAGCTTAATGTAAAAAATTAATGATGCATGTGGCCCACAATCCATCCATTATGTGTGCTCCCTTATGCAGTTATGCTCCACCAAGGTAGGTGACACCACAGGTAATAGTTAGACAGAAAGCCAACCATTAAAAAACTTTCCTAGTTTGTGGGGTCCACTATATATATATATATATATATATATATATATATATATATATATATATATATATATATATATATATATATATATATATATATATATATATATATATATATATTATGCCATCTAATTCATTCAAAAACCAGGATAAATGAAAATCCAAAATTTAGGTCATTTCAAAACTTAGGCTGGCCACAACACATGATTTTGGCCTGCTGGTACATCGGACTTAGGTGGGATGGAATTGCATTTAGTCCCATGCAAATTCCATCCCACATTTGGTGATGACCGAAAGGACTGGAATAATATAAGATGGAATAGCATAATTTGGTCCCGGATTTTTGGTGGATTTTGAAATTCACTAAATTTGTGAGTCCCACATTTGATGCATGTATTTTATCCACGCCATCCATCCATTTGTATCTTTTACACATGACATTCAATTTATATTTGTACAGGTGACCGACATTAGGGTCATTGTTGCTAATCTGGTATGTGATTACACTTCCATAGTCCACTAACAGTAGGTTTCCCTTAATGCAGTGTTTCTTCTAGAGCAAGAATTTGATCTCCAAACACAAGATTGAATAACTTAAACACCATAGTATTTTCAAACATGCAATCATTGTGCAATAATAATGTTTATATCCCATCTAATGCAATTCCATACCATTTCATCCTACGTACCAAAAATGCATTGTAGGAATGATTTTTTTTATAGTATCGGTCATCTGAGATTTAGATCAGATATATTCACGGACGCTGAGGAGAGTAGGAGGGGGCACACGTTAGGAACAAATTGGGTGTTATTAAAACATCATGGTGAGCCCTACATGTCGATTTCTACCTTAAGCTTGTTCTAGAAACATCTCATTTCATATGAGCAGGTATGCCCACCTGTGAATGGAAAGATCCCACGAAGGGGTGGACTAGCAATAGGTGTTGCAGCCGTATCAATACATTACTTAAGATATTCATATTATACTTGAACATTTTTATTAAATAAAGATGTTGGTTGATTGTAATGGACCTATCCAAGGAACACGTAGAGTAGATCAGATGAAAGAAAGCCTAAGCTTTTCAAGGGAGTGTCGCTGTCCCGAACAAGCAACCCACGTGACAACCTCAATCCTGATTGGTTGGATTGGTTTTCGAGCATCTCTCAAATTTCAACTCATCTCGAGACTTCGACGCCACTTGCGATCAGACCTTGTTCGCAAATCCCAACCAAGTCATGGATTCCAAACATCTATGGGGCCCATTAATCCTTAGCTATGTGTATGAGCATCGCCAGCATCTCAATCATCTGTAATAATCAAGGGAGAAATCTATTGTACTCGTCTGACCACGTGTCTGATTTCCCTTTCACATGTGCATGACTTGTCATGGACAATTAGGTCCTCTGCCCCGGACCTAGCGGGATTTGCTTATACGGTAGGTAACTGTTAAAGATGAGGCTCATATTAAGTATATTTAAAAGTTGTGCAGCTGAATACATACTCAAACTAGTCCCATCTCAAACATCACCTGCCGTCCAATCAAATCTTGCTATTCTATGGACAAAGGGTGCTTGATCTAGGCAGAGGCAATACCTAATCCATGTCCACCTGATCATGGTCCTCTCATCACATCTTGTCATACACACGTCCTGCGTATGTCACTAGAAGTCAATGGGCTCACATGGATGCATGCATGGTTCATCCACAACTGCTCATTGTGTATATATATATATATATATATATATATATATATATATATAGAGAGAGAGAGAGAGAGAGAGAGAGAGAGAGAGAGAGGAACGCTCACCTGCGAACCGGTTCGTACCTACTACGTGTGAACTTTTTTGAGAATCCATCATATGTGATGTGGATCCTAAATCTGAACCGTTCATGTGAAGCAGCACCCCGTGAAACTCCTCTGGCCGAAGTTTTAATTTGATCCAAAACTTGATGGGCTATGAAATATGAAAACAGTTTTCTCCCTTGATTTGCATTTCTCTTTGCTATGGCCCACCAGCATTTTAGAAAAAAAAAACTTCGGCCTTTGGGGTTTCACGAGGTGCTGCTTCACATGAACGGTTCAGATTTAGGATCCACATCACCTATGATGGGTTCTCAAAAAAGTTCATACGTAGTACGTACAAACTGGTTCGCAGGTGAGCGTTCCTCTCTCTCTCTCTCTCTCTCTCTCTCTCTATATATATATATATATATATATATATATAAAACCATAGCCCATTTGAATGTCACAAATCATACAGTCAGGATTGTTGAGGCGATGATATCTCCCACGATGTCATCATGTCTCCTACGAGTCCCTCTCTCCCTACCTTTTATGTTTTATGCACAATGAAGCCTAATTAGGCTGGGCTTTTGATTACTTTCTCCATGCAGTGTGATCTATATAAAAGGAGTACAATAAATTGTATTCTTTTAAGGTATTCTTTGATGCGAGATTTCTTGTACAAATGAATAGTGAAAAAAAGTAATTCTTATATTTTTAATTTCTTTTGTTTTAATGAATAAGGAAGTTCCATGTTGTTATCCCATAGATGCCGGCATCTAACTGAACTACATAAATCTTTATACCTCATCTCTTTTCGTTTTCTTTTTCTCTTTTTTTTGGGTTCTTTTTTTTTTTGGTCACTCTCTTTCGTTGTTTTGCTTTGCCTGTATCAATTGGGGACGGGTTTTTTCCACAACAAGGATTAGGAAAGCATGATTTTAACTTTAGCCCACCTGATGGACAGCCATGCAGCCATGTAAGGCCTTATCCAGTGACATGCGCCGGAACCATCTATGCCGGTATGAATCCCACGACAAACCATCAACCAGATCTGTACATGGCAATTGCATCTCTGTGTCACGATCAAACTGAACTTGAATGGTCTTGCTTTGAAGCAATTTGTGGATGTGTATAGTCACTTTCAGTGGTTCCACACCACCACACAAAAAAGCTTGCACATCAATGGTGACGGTTGGCAACGTTATGTCCACATGTCATCTTTAATGCACCCACTTCAATTAGCAACGGTTAATTGCTGTAGACCAACAGTTGTGAAATTACTCATTGAGCTAGAGATGTCATCAATAGATGTTCTGTTACTATAGCTTCTGTATTTTCTTGGAGAATGAGGGGATGTTTAAGTGCCAAAAGAATGAGTTCTAATGCATTCTCCCAAAGGGCATTGATACTGGTTTCAGCCCTTGTCGAAAGCATACCGACAGCTGAAATTGAGTTGTTGTGACTGACTTAAATGCTCAATATATAGACCTGAAATTTTAGAAAAGATCATGATGGAGTCCTTGTCGTGAGCAAGAAATATCTAGCTTCAAAGCCACTGTGCTTTTAAAGGGTCCCCTTAGGACTAATCCCCCAATGGAACACCCTGATCAATAGCTCAAGTGGTAGACTGTGTGAAAGACATTTTGTTTCAACACTGAGTTCTTGGTATCGATCCCTAGTGGGGGTGGCTAACAGTGAAGTGTGAACTGACAGTGGGGTGTAATAACAAGCTAACAGAAAAAATGAAAAATAAAAAATCCCCCAATGGAATAGCTCTACTTAAAAGTTCAACTGACGGAATAGTCCAATGGCTTTTTTTTTTATGATGCCGAGTTTGAATTATCAAACACATGGTCAATAGACCTGAAATATTAGAAAAGATCGTGATAGAATTCTCGTCACGAGCAAGCAATAACCAGCTTCAAAGCCGCTGCGCTTTTCAAGGGCCCATGCCTGCAACGGAGTAGCTTTGCTCAAAGTTGAATTGAACTTATTGCATGAGAGACGGTTGATCCCTCCCCCCACTAAGTCATCGCAAAAGGCGCTGAATTTGGGTCTGTTGATAGAATAAGGGCTATGTCTATCTGCCCAAGTTCACTCCAAGTTCCACCCAGGCAGATGTAAGAGCACCTAGATTCAAGCTCCTGCCGAGCCTCAAACAGAAGATGGTTTAAGATTAAGGTCGAGGTCCAGACCAAGTCTTTTTGGCCCCAAAATTCAGGACTGATCCTATTCCCCAGCTCGAATTGAACTCAAGCCCACTCACGCAGGCTCAATCAGATAGCCCGTAGGCTGGCCCACCCCATTGACAGTTCATAATCAAAGTTTCAAACAGTATGGATGGACCATTCCCAAAAGCCAATCTCCTATTGAAATATAACAACGACAACTGGTGAGACATTTTTTTTTTTTTCTTTTTGTTGAATGTGGACCGTTGCTCTCTCCTCTCTCCTACCAGTTGTAGATCTTGATTTGAAAGGTCAGCATTGCTCTTTTGGGGTGATTTTTTGAGCATGGTACATATGTGGTAAACGGATGAATGGTTGACACATGGGAGAACGTGAGGTCAAGCACCATCTTATTAGGGGGTAACTGTTCCGAATCCACGGAACCTCTTTGGACTCGTCACAAGATTCATCAAATTTACGAGAAAAAAAACAAGAAAATAAAAAATAAATCCTATAAAACTTGAAATTGATCGATGAATGAAATAAACGAGTTCACCACCCTTTAAATAGGAATATGAAGCAATGGCAAAAATTTCAGAATTAAGTTACAACTAAAACTCTTAGAATTCGCAGCTTACTATAAATAGTAAACTTGCTATTTATAGAGAGTCATGATTTCTACTAGTGCACTAGGTTTTCTGCCAAAAGTAGCGAGTCTCCACCCAGCTATTCTCGCAATATGATGGTATTTCGCAAATTCAGCTTGGGCAACTCTGCGATAGGAGGGTTGGGTGGCTAAAGTAACTCATCCTACCTCAAAATTATATATTTTATGTTCGGTAACTCGTTTTGAATTGTGAGATACACCTGATTTAAGGTCCGTCCAAATCACTTATGTTATCAACCGGGCCTTTTCTAAACCATCTTGGCCATGAAAGCATCCGCGACCTTCTCTACATCAATGGTCTAGGTTATGATCACGATCCCACTTGGCGTATGTCTCATAGTTCCTAATCCAACCTGAATTTAACCAGTAAATGGGCATTTTTATCTGGCATTACATAATTAAACTAATGAGGTTTCAATTAGGAGTTGCCAATCCCACACGCATACATAACTCAGCTCCACATATTGGTTCAAACGTTCCGGCTTGCATGCTTGTTAGAGATGAGAACCGTCCATTAACGTTGCCACAATATGTTGATATCTGGCCCAGGAATCATGCGGCTCTGCTGTTCAAATGCATGACATCTGCTTTGAGTGTGGACGTGGCCATCTATTTCTGTCCATTCATTTAATTTGTACATTATGCGTTACATACCTGAGGAATAAACTTGCCTGATTCTTGAGCCAGCGCATCTACACGTACGCATTGCATCTGACCTGATGGATGGCTTGGAGTTGGCACCTGTGGTGGTGTGTACAGGAGCCATGCTACAGAGTTGTTTGGACCAGCAAGCCTCTGTAACCAGGATGGTCGATGAGCCGGGCTCGCGCACACCCTTTTGGGCCCGGCCCCCTTTGCATCGGCTGGTAATAAATATAAGCCCATGAGCTGGCCGTCTGGGCCTAAAATTAAGCTTGTTTATTAATTAGACAGACTTTGACTGTCTAAGAATGATTTGGCCAGGCCCGGACCGGCCCGTTTGGTATTTCCAATGCCATTTGGGTCATATATCACGCACTGGGGTGAATTCTTAATGACCAGCCCGTATCTTCCGCAAAAGCTGGTGGAAGGGCTCGAGCTGTGGCCAGACCGGACTTAGAGCGTGTATACTTATTACAGGCAGTGTCTGTTTCTATGGGCCCACATGGACCGGGTCCAAGTTTTTTTTATACTTTGTTGTATGGGCTTCGTAGACTATTGGCCCTGCCAACCCCAGTCCATTGGCAGCTCCATCGATTATTTATTGACATCTAATCGGAGTATGGAGAGGAAATACCCACCCAGTGACTAGGTCTTGTCCAGATCGAGTTGACTCAGACAAGTCCCAAGTGATCAATCGTTTATGCATTGGGGCTGAGGTAATGCAGTTAAGTGGAGAAATTACAAATATCTGCTTTTGAATGTTGTTGGCCACCTTTAGATGGAATATAATTTCCAAATGGCTTTTTATTTTCCGAAGATGATTCTGAAGAAGTCATTCTCTTCATAATGTTTTCAAACATGAAGTTGTTACCAAACTCTATGAAATTAGCCACGACCACCACAGAAAACAGTATGCTCCGCACTTCTGCATTTCTGGTTTCCTAATATAGTCGTCGTCATTTTGGTAAAAGCTGGCTGTTAAAGGGGTGGTGGCTGCCCCATTGGACGGGATGGATGCAAATCGTCTGAGTCAACTCGGACTCAGTCAGACCCAACCTGGTTTGACACGCCATGAATCATCACCGACTCAGACGATTCATCCCCAACTTGGATGAGTCGTGACTCAACTTAAGACTGGATGAGTTAGCGCATGTTGCCAAGTCTTGAATCCTAAATCGGGCTAGAGACTTCGTGTTCCGCTTATGGGCCTGAAAATGGTTTTACAACTTTTGTGTTGATGTATGAGCCTGTAGCCTCGCTTTGTGCTGGCGTGAGCCGAATTTAAGGGCCGCATGGATAAGACTACTATGTAGTTCACCACCATTTTGAATATGCTGGTGACTCGCGATCCTCAAATGTGGCACTCATGTAGAACTGTATAGACCATCTAAATTGTGGGGAAGATTTAAATCAGCCCGATAAAAGCAATCTTAACCTTGCACTCATGGCTACTAAATGGATGGTTGAGGGTGATATAATGGATGGTTCAAATTTGAAGGAAAAATCGGGGGTTTACTATCATCTTCTCATTATAACTTTCGAGTCATGGTCCATTCACAATTGGATCAGCGATCTGATCGGTCTTTATATCTGTATATCACGGCATGCATGCACAAGGCCGAAGAGTAACCATTACCACCGTTTCCTAGGCTTGTTTGATTTTTCGGCTCAAGTGTAATTACCAACTAAATGGGTAATAATTATTTACCTAGGTAATTACTACCGCATCTTTTACATGTGGCAAGTTACTTTTTAACATTTAAATAGAAAAATTTACAACATCAATGTGGGCCATTTAGATGTATGTTACTTATCGACACTGTTCATTTGTTATGCCAGCCATAAAAGCATGGGTTAAAAAATGAGGCAGAACCAAAGCTCAAGTGGACCATACCACAGGAAACAATAAAAATTGAACACCTACTATTAAAAACTTCTTAGAACCTTTAAAAGTTTTGGATAAGCTGAAATTTGTGTTTTCGCCTTGTCCATCTTTGTGAGACCCTATGAACAGGTGAACAAGTTAGGTGTTGAAAAAACCTCAATGTGGGCCCAGTGAAGAAAATAATTTTCAACAGTGGACAAATTAAGGTCACTGTTTCCTTTCGTGTGGGTGATTCAAGTGTTGAATTTACATAATTTTTTAATTTATTGTTCAAAATGTTATAATAAAATAGATGGATGGTGCGGATATATCATATACATTACGATGGGGTCCATATATTTAAATCAACACTTTTGTTTTGTTTTTAAGCGGAATTACTCTCACATTTTTAAACAATTGAAAAGGTAATAATTACGTGCATACCATGATTCACATGCATCATAGAAAATCAAACAGGCCAGTTGTCACAGAAGTCTTTCCGGTCTCTCATCGAGACAACGAGTCATTTGCTAAGACACGGATTAGGCGGTTTGTGGATTGGAATCCACAGAGGTCGGCGGGATCTGTCACTGTGGGCCCGCCGTGATGTATGTGTTTTATACTTACGCAGTACATCCGTTTTACTGTATTATTTTAAGGTATGAGGTCAAAAAAAAGAGGAACCAAATATCCGGTGGACCGCATCACAAGAAACAGTAATGAGTAAAGGCTTACTATTAAACTTTTTAGAGTTTACAGAAGTTTTGGATCAAAGCTGATACCCATACGATCTTTTCAGCATGTTAAATGGCAAATAAATGTCACGGTGGGCTGCAAGGAAGTTTTTAAAGTGGGCGTTTAATGACCACAGTTTTCAGTGGTGTGGTCCACCACAGATTTGAAGTGCTTCATTTTTTTTACTTATGATTAAAATAATCTAGCAAAGAGCTTTACACACAGATTGCTTAAGGAGTAAGTAAAGAAAGAGAAAAGACTAAGAAATTATATATATTAAAAAAAAAAAAAAGAAGTTTAAAAGATTATGTGATTGCCACGTCACCTTCTCGGGGGCATTAAGCTTGAATCTGGATCATCTGTTTGCTACAACAGGAAATTTGGGTTTTCCTGTATCGGTCTGCATCATCATTGATGTTGCCAGCGCTGCTACATTAAGTGTAGTGTGTAATGATGTGGTCCAATCAGTTTGCATCAAATACAAATCTCCTATTTGTGGCAAGCATGGGATCGCATTCATCAAGTTTATGGATGCATAGCCCCACCATATGGGTGTGCACCTTCTTTGGTGAGCCCCCATGTGCACCTTTGCACGTGTCATAGGCATAGAATTTGAATGATTCACATGAAGCGGCATCACTTGAAACTCTATGGCTCATTTTTAGCCTCATTCAAAACTCTAATGAGTCATCATGGCAAAGAGAATTGCAAATCAATGAGGAAAATTGTTTCCTTTTTTTCCTTGGCCCACCAAAGTTTTGGATCAAGATGAAAGTTGGGTCTATAAAGTTTCAAGGGGTGACGCATCACGTGGACCGTTCGGATTTTGTGCCCATGACATGTGTGCAAAAGAACACATAGGTGCTCAGCTAAGGTTTGCATATATATATATATATATATATATATATATATATATATATATATATATATATATATATATATATATATATATATATATATATATAGATAGAGAGAGAGAGAGAGAGAGAGAGAGAGAGAGAGGAATGTTGACCTGTGTTGGGGGCCGTTGCACAAAACCTTAGGATCTAACCTCCCAAAAAATACTAAAATTGTGGGATAATAAAGGAATGAAATAAATCAAAGCATAAACCACACGACACAAGAGATTTTTACATGAAAAATTCTCAAAGAGGTAAAAACCACGGGACCTCATCAAGAGCAACAATTCATTATGAAGTAAAACATTACAATCGATTACAAGCACACACCGCTTGGATCAAACCTTCTTCACTCATGCAGGTGTGGATAAACAATAAGAGAATAATGAAAAATGAAAAAATCTCACTAATTACAAGGACATAAAAGCACTGATACGTTAACTACGAAATCTCCCTTCCAGAAGCTTCCTCTCTCTCCCATTCTCTCTCTCTCTCACCTTGGTCGTGAAAACCCTTAACACAGTAGCTTTAGAAAGCCTTCTTAAAACTCTAGAAAAGCCCTAGGGACCCTTATTTATAGTTTAAGCAACTTCCATTTCGCACATTTGCGAAACCACCTCCAATTTACGCGGTCCGCATAAAATCTGTGCAACCCTCGACTAGTTGAGCCATGGCCTCGATTGGTCGAGCACTGTTCACTCGACTGGTCGAGTCAGGCCCTTGACTAGTCGAGGCCAGAAAACTGAGCTCGCTGGACTTTGAGTCGAGTGACCCTCAACTGGGCGAGCAGTCCACTCGACTGGTTGAGCAGTGCGGTGAAACACTCCGATTTTCAACCAGCTGCACTATCTCTCCTCTAAACTGAGGAGGAAGACCCCATCAAATCTCTCCCTTTCTGACTCAGGAGGAATTCACCTTCTTCAAGCCAGTCAGGTTTTTATAAATCTCGAACTTACCCTTGAGCAATGCCTTGGTCATCATGGCTGACCCATTGTCGTCCGTGTAAACCTTTTCAGGCTGTAACATCTTCTGTTTCAAAATATCTCTGATACAGTGATACCGAATTTCTATGTGCTTTGACTTGGAGTACTGACTTGGATTCTTGCTCAAGTGTATAACACTCTGACTATTGCAATAGACCACGTGCTTCTCCTACTTCAGGCTAAGTTCCTATAGGAATCTCTTCATCCAAAGCATATCTTTACATGCTTCTGTGATCGCAATGTACTTGGCCTTTATCGTTGACAATGCTACGACCTTCTGTAGCTTGCTCTGCCAAAATACCGCTCCCCCTGCAAATGTGAACATAAACCCCCTTACAGACTTCCTAAAGTCTATGTCACCTGTCATATATGCATATGTGTAACCTTCTAACACAGGTTTTTCATCACCATATCATAGGCATAACCTGGATGAGCCTCTTAGATATCACAATATCCATTTCACCGCTGCCCAATGTTCTTTATCAGAATTGTCAAGATTTCGGTTGACAACACCAATTACATATGCTATGTCTGGGCGCGTACATACCATAGCATACATCCAACTGCCTACCACTAACGCATAGGGTATCTTCCTCATCTCATTCACCTGTCTTTATCTTGAGACACTGCTTGTCGCTCAATCTGAAGTGACTATCCAGTGGAGTACTGACCGGTTTCGATGCATTCATATTGAACCGCTTCAGGACTTTCTCAATATATCGCTCTTGTGACAGCTAAAGCTTCCTGCTGTTTTTATCACGGGTTAACTTCATTCCTAAGATCTGCTTAGCTGGGCCCAAGTCTTTCATTGCAAATGACGTGCCCAACTCCTATTTCAACCTGTCAATCTTCTTGGTGTCGTTTCTCATAATGAGCATGTCATCAACGTATAATAGCAGAACTAAAAAATTACTATCTGAGAACTTGCAAGTGAACACACAGTGGTCTAACTCCGTTCTGTAAAATTCATGCTTTAACATGAACGAGTCGAACTTCTTATACCATTGCCTTGGAGCTTGTTTAAGTCCATACAAACTCTTCGTCAGCCTATACACCATATGCTCTTTGCCTTTGACTTTGAACCCCTCTGGTTGATGCATGTATATCTCTTCTTCCAGGTCACCATGGAAAAAGACAGTTTTAACATCTAACTGTTCTATCTCTATATCCATGCTAACTGTTAACCCAAGCAACACCCATATGGATATCATCTTCACCACTAGTGAGAATATCTCTTCGAAGTCTATAACCTTCCTCTGACCAAACCCTTTCACCACAAGTTTGACCTTATATCTCATTTGTGAATTCTTCTACTCAATTTTCTTTCTGAATACCCACTTGTTACTAAGAGTTTTTTTATTTTTATGTAATTTCACCATATCATAAGTGTGGTTCTTATGCAAGGATTTCATCTCTTCTTTCATAACTTTCAACCACTCACCCTTATGCTCGTTAGCTAGGGCCTCATAATAATCTTTTGGCTTTCTTCCATCAGTGAGTATAATGTATTTATGCAGTGAGTATCTCTTGGACGACTATCTATCCCTAGAGGACCTCCTCACCTGTGACTCAACAGGTGGATCAAGTGGGGCCTACTCCCCGGGTCCATCTTCTGTAGGAACTCTCTCGTCCTCTACACCGTGTTGTACTCCCCCATCATCAGGTACCACGGGAGGAATAACCGAATCCATACCTTCTAGCTCTCACGAACTAGGCTGCGTCTTTTCTGACTTATAAATATCTGTAATACATTGGTCTTCGAAAAAAAGCACATCTCTGTTCCTGATGAGCTTATTCTTAATCGGATCCCACAATATATAGCTAAACTTTTCATCACCATACCCCGAGAACACACATTACCTGATCTTCATATTGAGCTTGGAACTCTCGTCCTTTGTTATGTGAACGGATGCCCTGCATCCAAATACCTTAAGATGACTGTACGATGGATCTTGTTTAGCTCACACCTTCTCTAGTACTACTCCATTCAACGGTGTTGATGAATACTTGTTTATCAAATACACTGTCGTGTGCATTGCTTCTCCGCATAACGTCTTGGGCAACTTTATATGGAATAACATGCATCTGATTCTCTATACAATGGTGTGATTTATTCGCTCAGGAACACCATTATGCTAGGAGGCATTAGGAACCGTCTGTTCATGCCGTATACCCAGGAACTTACAATATCATGAAAGTCACCAATGTATTCACCACTATTGTCAGTGCTGATGTACTTCAATGATCTACATGTCTATCTTTCGACCATAGCACAAAACAATTTAAACACTAGAGACATCGTCCTTGGATTTCAAAGCATAAACACAAACTCTCCTAGATGCATCATCTATAAAAGTAACAAAATACAATGCCCCACCTATGATTTTCAAACATCAAAATAAACTAAATTTAATACATGCACTTTATTAACATGAGAAACAAATTTAATAGATGAAACTTTATATTGTTTCCCTAATAAACAATCAATACATGTTTTGAGAGGTATATCTGTCATGTCTGGAAGGAGCCGCTTCTTTACTAATAGTTGAAGCCCCTTTTCACTCATGTGGCTTAGACGCCTGTGCCGCATGTCAATAGTTGAATCTTCCGCTGCGTTTAACCCACCCTTGCACATACTGACACTTGTTTTGTAAAGAGTGCAACACTTCTTCCCTCTGGTTACGATCAAAAAATCCTTAATGAGCTTCTAGTGCCCACCAACAAATCGACTTTCATAGTCATCATCATACAATCTTCCCGTCGACATTAAGTTGAGGTGAAGGTTTGGGATATGCCTCACATCCTTGAGAACCAATGTTTAGTCCACATCAGTCTTCACACAAATATCACTGACTCGTATAATTTTCGATATGCCAAAATTTCTTATCTTCATGGTCCCAAAGTCATGTGACTTGTAGCTTGTGAAGAAGTCTCTGCATGGAGTCGCATGAAACGAGGCTCCCGAGTCTATTATCCAGTCAGTGTCCTGACTCGTAGCCGTGAGACAAACATCGTTATCTGCTGAAATAATAACTACAACATCGCCATCTGAAGTAACTGCAGTGGAGTCTGATTCATCTTTCTTCCCCTTTTATTTTCCTTTCTTGTCATTCTTCTTATTACAACATTCATGCTTGTAATAACCTTTCTTGCCACAATTCTAGCATTCAATATCTTTTCTGGTACTCGACTTGCCTCTTGATTTATCTCGAGCCTTCTCGCCCTTTCTGTTCTTTTCTCTCCTCCGTTCTTGTGTCACAAGGGCCTCTTACTAAGTAGGCTCCTGAGACTTCCTCCTTGTCTCTTCATTGAAGAGACAACTAGTTACCTGTTCCATAGACACATTTTCGTCTGGCGCAGAATTACTCAAAGACACCACTAATGTCTACAAATTATCAGGCAATGAGCTAAGCAATAATAAACTTATAATTCATCGTCTAGGACTATCTTCATAACAGAGAGTTGGTTCAATATATTGTTGACTTCATTCATGTGCTTAGCCACAGAACCACCAGTTTTGAACTTGAGATTTACAAGTCATCTTATTAGAAAAATCTTATTGCCGACTGTCTTTCTCTCATACAGCTTTTGTAATTTCAGTCATAGGCTAGCGGTTAAAGTCTCTGTAAACACATGGTGGAATACAAAATCATCCAACCATTGTCTAATAAATCTGATTATCTTCCGGTCCAATTTCTTTCAATCATCATCTGTCATATTCTCTGTTTTTGCTAATATGCCTAATATTGGAGTATACAAGTCCTCGCAATAAAGCAAGTCCTCCATCTTAGCCTTCCATATAGTCCAATTAGAACCATTGAGACTGATCATCCTTAATGAGCCACCTTCCATAATTCAGAACTAGTCTCACTCCGTTCAACCAACCTAAATGCTTTTAATACCACTTTGTGGGGGGCCGTTGCACAAAACCTTAAGATCTAGCCTCTCAAAAAATACTAAAATTATGGAATAATAAAGCAATGAAATAAATCAAAGCACAAACCACACAACATAAGATATTTTTACATGAAAAACCCTCAAAGAGGTAAAAACCATGAGACCTCGTCTAGAGTAACAATTCACTATGAAGTAAAACGTTACAACCGATCATAAGCACGCATCGCTTAGATCAAACATTTTTCACTCACATAGGAGTGGATAAACAATAAGAGAATAATGAAAAATGAACAGATCTCACCGATTACGAGGACGTAGAAGCGCCGATACGTCAACTGCGAAATATCCCTTCCAGAAGCTTCCTCTCTCTCTCTCACCTTGGTCGTAAAAACCCTTAACACAATAGCTTTAGAAATCCTTCTCAATACCCTAGAAAAGCCCTAGGGACCCCTATTTATAGTTTAAGCAACTTCTATTTCGCACCTTTGCGAAACCGCCTCCAATTTACGCACTCTACATAAAATTCGCGCAAATCTACGCAACCCTCGATTAGTCGAGCTAGGGCCATGACTAGTCGAGCACTGTTCACTCGATTGGTCGAGCTAGGTTCTTGACCGGTCGAGGCGAGAAAACTAAGCTCACTGGACTTTAAGTCGAGTGACCCTTAACTGGTCGAGCGGCTCCCTCGACTAGTCGAGCAGTCCATTCAACTGGTCGAGCAGCGCGGTGAAACACTCCAATTTTCAACCGGTTGTACTATCTTTCCTCTGAACTGAGAAGGAAAACCTCATCAAACTACACACTTTCTTACGTGAGCACCCGTGCACACTTTTACACACATGTCATGGGTATAAAATTTGAACATTGCGCCATGCGGCACCCCTTGGAATCTTCAAATCTAAAAGTATAATTGGAGAATTGCCCATAGCTACCACCTCTATAAAACAATCTATTTAGAATTGCTCAAAGCAGCTGGTGTCCATAAATTAATCTCACTCTTAATTTTAATTGATAGTGTTACGGCAAATTGGAAACCATAGCTCTCCCAAACTGCTCCTATTTAGGCCAAGATTTCATACCATGAAACTTTACAAAGAGTACTTTGACTTGGCCAGTTGGCACAAATATATAGCAAACTGGCATAATCTAAGTTTTCAAGAGGAAATCAGCCATTGATCATAAGACAGGAGGCTCTAATACCACTGTTAGGTTTATAAGGGTAATAAATGCGGTGAAATTAAAGTTTAAAAAATCCTTTACATGTTTTATATTAAATTTTAACATTAAAATCTCCATTCATGAATTAAGTCATGTTTTAAAACCAAGTAAATCACCGTATGATCATACCGATCATACATGAGAGCCGACCAGTTCGCATATTTCTGCTGTTTAATGTCTCTCAACATAAGAAATCTCTCATTAATCTATGGTGAGTTTAAGAGAAAAAGAAGCTATGTCAAGTACTCTAATAGAGGGCAGAAGATTGACCAGAGCTGTCAAATGAGTAGACCAGACCCGGCACAAGGTGTGTGGACGTGTAGAGTCAAAAGGGTGGAACACTCACTCTTCTCTCTTGCATTATCTCTCTTTCTTTACTCATGCAGGCACTCAACTCTCTCTCTATATATTAAAGTCCTTATTCTTATAGTATTTGTATGTACCCCATTATGAAAGAAGCTCGTGTACCTTTGTAATCCATGCACTCCAGCTGACTATTTTCCCTATACTATATGTGGTATTCAAACTTGATGAATCACGTGCCATCCCAATAAGTGGTCTATAAATCTTAGCTATTGAATGTTCATTCATTGGACTTGATTCAAAACAAATCAACGGTTAAAACTTAAAGTTTAAAAGTTGAAACTTCTTGAATAAACGTTTGAAGAATACAAGATTACTAGTCAACCTTTAAAATATCTGATAAACAATTCAAACCTTAGGATTAGCCCACTTACATGCATTCGAAAGTGAATCAGGTGGATCTCATGTTGGATCAGACGGTGCTTGATGAACTTAATATAAATATATGATATTACTCACTTTTAGCACCATGCAGTGACCTTGTAAAGTAAACCACAACATTTACTATTAAGCCATTTCGACCCACATGTCCTCAAGTCTAAAGATATGGACAAAGCTAGTTGCAAATCTGCAAGTATTATTCTAACTTGGACATGATGAGACTTCAAATTTAAAAACCTGTAAGTGATTTTGTTAATGTGCATGACAAAAAGTCCAACATGTCCAATCCCTCATGGTGCGCTCACACACACATTTGTGTGAGGAAGGGCGAAGGGTCTTTGACATAAAGTTACACCTAATGGTGTATACCATCCATCATGGTACCAAGTCAGCCTCAAGGTGAACATCTAGGAAGAACAAAAGATAAGTCCTAATATTTTTATAGTCATGGCCAAGGCATTAATATCCATGGACTATATTTCTCCCTCGGCACTTGGTTGATGTGTCCATTATTTAAGGTGCTTAAAGACCCAAAGGCTATTCCTAAAAAACTAGAACGAATAATAATAAACATGTTGACATACAATAAGATTAATTACTGCATAAACCATGTTGAGGAAAACAATGTTAAAAAAGAGAGGGAGAGAGAGAGTAACATAACATTGTTTTTTCAGAGCATGACCTCTATTGGTCTCAAATTCGGTTACGTGGGGTGTGTGTGATGTTTGTTGGTGTGCCGGAACTGATCAGGTTCGATTCAAACCGTGACCATTGACCCCTAGCGTTGAGATAGAGCGGTGCTTGGTCGTAGTTCGACAGTCCATCTATTCAACCAACTGTTACACAAGATATCATACGATTTGTAGATGTTGGGGCTATTCCTTCAAAAA
This sequence comes from Magnolia kwangsiensis, assembly GCA_037074715.1. Classification (NCBI taxonomy): domain Eukaryota; kingdom Viridiplantae; phylum Streptophyta; class Magnoliopsida; order Magnoliales; family Magnoliaceae; genus Magnolia; species Magnolia kwangsiensis. Next base: position 110,453,722 of record CM073581.1, read on the forward strand.
GTTCTTTTTACCTTAAAAATCAAGGAGATGTAGCGATTATACGGTTAAACTGAGATAGATGGAAGATGCATATTGAAATGAGCAGGGACTAACACTACAACGGAATCACCAACTTGGTTGAAAGTATCAGGGTGCTACGTGGAGCATTGTGCTAATGAATGAGGTAAAGGCAATACCGAGAATTACAACATTCACCGGTCCAATGCATGAGTGTAGGCAAACAATTCTTAAAACTAAGATCTTCCTCATATCCGGTATGCAAACATAGATAGAAGAAAAGTATGACCATAGATTGCAGTTAAAGCTGATCCGGCATGAGTATATGGACAGACTGAACTACTCCTAAGAACTAACCACTTCACAACTAATGAGTAGTGGAGATGATAGGGTAAGCTATGATAGATAAAAAGTGTTGAACTAGTTGATAGTTGATTGGATTTTTTGGTTTGTTTGTTGATGCCTCTCTTCCAATTTGCCTTCAGTATTTATAGCCTTTATAGATCAAGAGTAGGCATAGTGTTATAGTGTGTAACCAGTTGTAAAGTAGCGGTTACCTTTTCTCAATCTCTTATTTGCCTTTATCAAATACCAAAAATTTACACCAATGCTAACGTAGCTATCATTACTCATCCAGAAATCGCATAAACACCGGAGCTCTCCAAAGATATGACAAACCTTTCCTATCTTTAGCGTGTACTAAAAATATATTGCATATATGTCTACTCCGCCTATTCTACACCGTCAGTCTCGTTATGCTGGATTTTATTGTGAATAACCTAATAAGGCCCGCATTAAATAGAGGATAATTTGAAAAGTGGCATTGATAAATTAATACAATCTACCCCAGTATGTGGCATCAAATGAATGGTTAAAAGTGGTCCAAATTCAATGGTAACGTCAGTTGCTGCTATCATAAACCCTTTATTCAACTTTGGGAAAATAATGAATGAGATCGGCCTCATGGGAGCTTCCCATAAGTTCAAGCTACGTGACCTCACCATTATGTATGTTACACATCCACACTATTAATTAGATCCACCCTTCCATGGTGGGACATGGCCTAAAATTTAGGCCTACACTACACCAAAATCGTCGGTCAGGTACGGTTGGGAGTTTGGTTCAGAAACGGCTGTAAGCCGCTCCTGATTTGAAACGGTATTCAACCGTACTCAGCTGGTTGTTGTTGTACCCCGTTATTTCTAGTGTTTTGTTGGTGTGTCCTAATTGAGTGTTTGCTATTCTGATTTATTACTATTATGTATTATTATTTTATTTTGAAACAGATGGACGGAATAGATTCTATTAATAACCTCTGAATAGACCCTAAATGGCCCGAGAGCCACATTACTTTTAACTTACCGCAGACTACCGAATATTTTTCTTCATTTTCAATGCCAAAACGCCCTAAAATCCTTCATTTACATCCATCGTCGCCTGCGTCTCCCTCTCTCAATCTCCCTCGATCTCCCTCTCCCAATCTCCCTCTCCCGATCTCAACCCTCTCTCACGATCTCCCTCTCTCTCGATCTCAACCCTCTATCTCGATCTCCCTCTCACTCTCCCTACCTCGCCCTCGATCTCCCTCTCCCTCTTCCGATCTCGACTCTCTCTCTCTCGATCTCCCTCTCCCTCCCTCTCACGATCTCCCTCTCCCTACAACATCCCTAATAAACTCCCTTGTGCTTTACGTAGGAATGCAGGTAAAATTAGAAGCTCGCCATGACTGCTCAGATGTAAGAAGAGCTCCTCGCCGCTCATCTCGAGCAGACAGATTGATGTATGATTTCTCCTCTCTTGATTTCATTTCATTTAAATTTTTTTTTTCTTAAATCTCTCTCTAGTAGAATCTGTAGATCTCGCTAGGTCTCCGTACTTCTTCTTAGGGTTTCGCTAACGTGCGCTTGTAACATCTGTCTACTGTATGTGTTGCCGTTGGCCAGGAAACAACAACCTATGGTACTCTAAGAGCACTGTAGCATTTCTTGATTGATGAAAGAAGCAATGGGTTCACTTTATACTTGTATATGTTGTTGTTGGTCAGAAAACAACAACCTATGGTGCTCTCGAGGATTTTACTAATCTAAAGATGTTGAGTTGTTTCTTGACTGATGAAAGAAGAATTCATGTCAATGAAAAACCTTTTTGTATACAAATTGTCAATAGAGATGGATGTAGGTGTCAGTCTTTGTTACTCTGACTCAATGGGCAGAAGAGCTCTGGATTGGCAGTGGTTGAAGGGGATTCTTATTATGCAATGCAATGGGGAAGAAGGCTAGGAATATGAACACCAAGTCTGTTGGTTATCTCGAAAGAACGGAATAACAGAACATCACTAGCAAATCTGAACACTCTGAGACACCAAAAAGGTTCCAGAACGGACTACCAGAACATCACTAGCAAATCCGAACACTCTGAGATGCCAAGAAGGTTGTTGTTTCTTGGGCATCATGCTCACAAGTCTTCAACGGGCATAACAAGGAGGAAATTGAGAGATTTTTGGGGGCGTGGGTCTTGCCACTGTGGCATGGATGATCTCACATCATCTAGCTTATGTATCTTTTTTCTAACCTTCTTTTCAGCTTTAAATAAATTGACGATATAAGTCATATAAATGCTATGAGTCATATAAATGCTATGATGATATATCTTATATCTTATATAACTTAATGTGCACCTGTGCAATAATATGTATCTAGGAAATGATATCTAAGCTGTCATCTTGTGATGCGTAAACCCCTTCTTCGATGCTGTTTTCTACCTTTTGCTTATTCTTTATTGTCTAATAAAGAAAACAACAATAGGGTGTAAGCATGGAATAATTGGGTTCAAATATTTGTTTTCCTGTATAGTGTATACTTAGTATTGTGTGTATAGATGGCCTTGGGATTGATTGGTGAAACATGATTTGTAAAACTGATCCCAAATTACTAGGACGGGATTATGATGATGATGGTGATGATACGTATATCTATTATGTAATGAAATCTAGTACCTTGAATATAATTATGACATGCAGTTATTCTATCATAAGTCATATGTATGAGTGGCAGTGCTACTTTTTGGAGTTCAAAATTCCAGATCTGATCTGTTGTCATCAATGGTTACTAGGCCCTTCCTCTGGTCATTCTTGAATTCTACATCTCCTCTGACTACCAGTGAGGGGTGATCGTTACAGCACACTTTTCTCTATTGAGGCTGAGCTCAGTTCCCCTGAGAACCACATTGAGGACTTTTCAGGCTGAAGTGCACCCAACATTCCGGATGCATGCTTCAACAAAGAAGCATACCTCTGAGACCTTTATAGGATGAGGTGCACTTGTGGCACACTAGAGGCTTATGCGTCAAGCCTCAAAAAATATCCAAGAATACCTTAGCTAGCTTTCTTTTTGTGTTCTTTTATTTCATTTCCAGCAACTTTTTGTCCCCTATATTTTTTCTGCAGGGATAGAAATAATCTATTTCTTATGTCAACATTATGATGTAGCTTTGATATAATGATTTCAGAAACTGATGAAATTATGGCATATAATCTTAGATTTGCCTTTCTTTTAGATATTTGACATAGGGGTCAGTGAATGTTAGCCTTGATAAATTAAACACGATGATGCTTCTTAGTAAATTTTTTATTTATTTTTTCTTTTCCAGAATGAACAGAGATTGTGGTACCCTGACATTGCTTAGGTTTTAAATGGATATTTGACATAGGTGTCAGTGAATGTTTCTTTTTCTTAGTTGCTTTTGTTTTTTTTTTTAAAAAAAAGTTATGTACTCATCATTTCTTACAATTTTCATCTCTGGGATATTGTTTCTTCTTTTCATTGCTTTTTTGGGTTTATATTTGCCTTGATATTTGTTAAGCTTGATACATTTGTACTTCTTGAAACAAAAGTTGCCTTGGGTTTAGGACTGTTAAGCAAAATGAAGTATTTGATCTATGAATGGGGAATCGAGAAGTTCAGGACTGTTGCTAAGCAATATTATGGAAAGAAGTTTGAGCCCTTCCGAGAGTAACCAGAGTGGGAATTCAAGAGCTATCTAGGCTAGCATGATCAGGTTATGTTCTACCCTACCCATACCCACAGATTTGTAACCGATGTGTTCTGCTTCTTACTTTCTCTCTTTAGGATTTATCTATAGATCTGGTTTTCTATAGAATTTAACATGTATTAGCTAGATTTATATTATCTCGATTATTTCATTATCTTGCCTAGGTTCTTATTGATATATTAGGTGTGGCATGCTTTTCTTTTCTTTTCTTTTCTTTTTTTTTTCCTCTCTTTCCTGTTTGTGCTCTCTGATCATTTAATGTATCCTCCTGCAGGGGAATCGTGCAATGTTTTTTTTTTTTTGCTTTCATTAATTTGAATTGGGCTTATTTGTACATTGATTTTTTTTGTATGTATGTATTAGGTACTTCTTCAAGGTCTTTCTTCAAGGGATTTGATATGTGGAAGGAAGAAATTGTAATGAAGGTAAAAAATCAAAGATAATATGGTTTGCTAAATCTGTTTCAGGCATATGAATTACTAAAGAATAAGCGGAAAATTGTGAAATCTAAACGTTTGAACTTTTTAACTGTTAAAATGCAAAAGGTTGTCCCTCTTGAAAGACTTTTCAATGATTTAGATTATAGTAAATGATTTCCTTAGTCAAGGAAGGTTTCTGGATTATCTTTTGTTGTTTGACAGGAGCACGAATGTTGACCATGAACAAAGCCTCTTAACGAAGCTGAAGCAACAATGGGGTGGCCAACTTATGTTGTAGATGGAAGGAATGGTTTGTCATATACTAAATACTTGCCTGAGCTAGTTGCATGCGTGCGTGTGTTTTCTTCTTCTTTCTCAAGGGATTTCTTGGTGTTGTTCTTTCATGTTTTTCTGGCAATGCAGGTTATTGATTTTGCATTAACAAGGGAGAATCAACAGAATGTTTTGAAGCTCCATGCCCATTTCCATCTTTATATTGCTAATAGAATTTGTCCTTTACCTTCACTATGGTTTTATTCAGGATGATGGTTTTCATATCTTTTCTTTTCTTTTTCAAACTATTCAGCGTCTATGTTCGTAGCTTGCTCAGCTCCAAGATACATACATGTTGCATCATATTTTAATTAGACCAAACTATTCAGGATGTTGGTATTTTAATTAGACCAAGCTATTTATCTTGCATCATATATCTTGGGTCATTATTTTGTTCACGATCATGTTTGTGGAAGCTTCATTTCGGTTAAAACACCTGATATGTTATTGGATCAACAACAATTCAATGCTTGGACTTGAATTGGTTATTTTTATTACTATTCAGGTTGTATTTTGAACTTATTATTTAATATGCACTCTGCTGCAAGGTAACAATTAGGTCTCCAGCTATCAAGCCTCCTCTCACTGAAATATATGTAAGTATGATTTTAATTGAAAATTCATGGAATTAATTTCAAATCATGATGAGCCATATAGAATAGTGAGTTTTTTTTTAATTAATTAATTATTTATTTACGGCCATGTGTATGAATGTATGCTTATGCAATTAACTATGTTTTTTTAAAAAAAAACTCTCCGAACTAGCCAAGCAAATTCTACATTAGAAACCAATTTCTCATCATACATAAAAGATTTTTTTTTAAAAAAAAAGAAGTAAAAACAGATTGAAAATAGACCCAACACAAAAACCAGTGGATCACACTGCAAAAACCAGTGGGGGATTGAACGTCTACCATTGAATCCCTTTTTGAGGTCACAGAAGTTTTGGATAACGTAGTCTCCATCATAGCCATATTCAATGGCGCCCATGATAGTTGGGCAGCTTAGATGGACTCACACTAATGTCAGCTTTGGATTTTGTAACTGAATATGTTTACTTGTTTTTGAGTCTTTCTCACAGGAATATATCTGAATTTGTGGTTAATTCACTTGCACTGGAGCTATTTGTAATACATGGTAAATGGACACAATCTGAACTTCTCACATCTTCTAAATATTCTCTTTTGTAGGAACTCAATGCTGATTGGCAAAGGGCAGCAGCAGGTCTTCTTGTTTCGATTGGTTCACATTTGCTTGATCTGGTAAGCTTTTCTAATGTCATGCATTGAATGATGGCCTTAGTTTCTTATTTGAGGGCCAACGACAAGTTGGTGGTTTTTTATCAGTAGGAAATGCTGCATACAGAAAAAGAGTGACAGGAAAGTATGAGTTTCATGAGAGAGATGTTTGCAATGCCTCAAGTTTTCTAGAAATAAGTCAAATTAAATTAATTATAAGAAAAATGTCACCAGTAGATCGCTACTATGATACCTTAAAAGGGCCTGAATTGGATACTCTCAGGGTACGTGAACTTTTTCTTCTTCTTCTTCTTCTTCTTCTTCCTTTTTTTTTTTTTTTTTTTTTTTTTTTTTGCTGCTGCTGTTGTGCATTCAGTCTCTTATGACTTGAACATGTTGTTGGTGGTCTTCACTGATTATACTTTTAATTCATGCATGCCTGGGTTTGTCAATGATGGGAAAGCCTTGACTATCAGATGTCGTACTCACTCCTTTTCACACATCAGTAAAATTGTGAGATTAAAAAAAAAAAAAAATTTGGTTCGAGCTGCACTACTGGTTTCCTTTCTACTATTTTTTCTGTTTCTTCCATTTCTTGATTTATTTTGTGGAAAGCAAGGTCTGGAGTTATATGAGAGTTTTTGTTCTTTCTGAACTAGTTGCCTTACTGTCCGTCAGATGACTTAATTGGTTTACAGGTACCTCCTTATTTTGTTTCGTAATGCTCCATTAGAAGTATGGGCTATGACAAAGAGTCCCGTGTTTAATTAATCACTTGTAATATTACTGCAAATCACAAGGAGTGTGCTTGGGGACATGATTTTCTCAAGATGGGCTCCGGCCTATATATGAATTCCCTGAGTTTGGGACTTTGGCTTGATTCTTTGATTTGACTTGAATTAGTTAGAGATTTCTTGGAGGCGAGATCTACCTTCCTTTTTGCCTATTTTTCATAGCTGCGACTGCCTTGTATTCTTTTGTTACATGCCTTGATCTCTTGGCAGTGGTTTAATAAAAATATTAATTCTTGTCATCTCTCTCTCTCAAAAAAAAAAAAAAAAAAGATGTACTTAGTAAGCTCTATTCTGTTGGCAGCAATTATCTCGTTAAAACAGGCAGTAGAAGGTCTTGACAACCTTGACCAGTCTGCAAAAATCTTGATCCATTTTCTCTGCGTTGTTCCTGGATGGAGTGAGAAAAATGTTCAGGTACTTCATCCTTTCATTTTGTCCTTTATTTTTAATATTTTATGTATAGCAGTGTAGTCAAATTCTCGTGAATGAATCCAGGTTCAACAACAGGTTATAGAGATCATTACTCATATAGCTTCTACAGTCCAAAAGTTTCCGAAAAGATGTGTCGTGCTCTGCATTCTAGGTGGGTATTAGGTTATAGTTGTAAATGGTTTTTTTTTTTTTTCCATTCTATATAAGTTTTAAATGTGTTAGATATGTTTGATGACTGTTATTTTCTGCAAGTTAACTAATGTTATCAGCTATGCCTTCTGGAAAAACTGAAAGAAGTTAAAATTTCAAGAGATGCCTGGTTTAGGTTCAGTTTTCTCAGAAAAGTCACCGCCAACCTGTTACTTATGAGTCAATATGAGTGATACTAGTTGTTGATGAGTTCTTTCAGAGTTTTCTTTTGGTCTCCTGATCCTAGTTGATTTGGTCAGTTGTGAGTGATGCCTATGAGTTTTGAGCTTTAATTTGGAGCAATTGTTGATGTTGCATTTATAGGACTCACCATATAGGTTAAACTAGTGGCAATTTGTATTTTTAGGTACAAGTGAACGGGTAGCAGATATAAGTATCTAACAATTTTTTTAAGTTCACCTTGTTGCTTGTGTTATACCATGTTGTTGCTCACTAGTAGTTTTGCTAAAATAAACAAAACATTTGCGCTTAATTTCTTTACTTCAGAATTTGATTGTCTTAATTTTGATATTATGTGTTCTTTATACATCTAGCTTGTTGATTGTAATCAACCTACATCAATATACTATTACATAGTGATTGATTGAGAAAGTAAGGCGTAAGTCCCAGTTCAGTAACTCGGGAAAAAAAAAAAAGAAGAAGAAAAAGGTCGGAGTCGTGATTTTTTAAACCTGGGCTATGAGTATATGTGGGGATGCAACTGGATGGGTAGCCCAAAAGGGTTTTTAAGGTCCATCCGTGTGAGTCCCTTGGGTTTGAAAGGTGAGGCCAAATGAGTCTTTAGAACTTCGATTTGTTCTTGTGTCTGGCAAACAGTTATCTTCATGTAGTCCCAGAAATAGCTGTAATATACAAATATTTATTATGAAACTCAAAATATTCAGTTTTTCTCTTTTACCTCCCTACAATGATTGAGAGTGAACATACAAGAGGTTGGAAAGCTCATTGTTGCAAGTTCTATTCTCTTGTTTCTTCCATTATATATTATTTACTTCTATTGTGCTTTTCATGTCCTTGTCTCGTCCTCAGAAATTTCACTTTAGACTTTTCAGGAAGACATTAATTCAAATAATAATACTTTTTTCCCAAATTTCTTCACTAGTAACTAATTCCCTTGCAAGTGGGAACTGAATTGTCCTCCATGTTTTAGCTGTTAATTATTTCAAAACAGTTTCCTATTTCTAAATGGTTTGGATCACCAGAAGGTCTGCTGTCTATGTAACTCTGTGTAACTCATTTATAACATTGTAGCTCCACTTGGTTTAGAACGAGCTGGTTACGTCTCCCTGACCATTCGTAGCCCCGCTTGGTCTAGAACGAGCTCCCTTTCGGCCAGGAGTGCATCGAGCATATCCAAAAACCAGGTGAGTCAACTAACAACAGTCTCCCATAAGTATGTTTAATTGTCACAATTTTTTTCACACTGTTTTGAAAGTTGATTTTTCTTTCAATCTATTCACATGTTTTTGTTCTTATTTTTTACTTGTTGCTTGTAGTTAGGGTACATAAAAGGCCATCACATTGTGGAGCTCTTCATCTGCTTGACGGACTTTCATTGAATTCTCTTTATTTTGAAGTCTTCCATTGTAGATTTTAGTTTTTATTGTCAGGTTTGCAAGTCCGATAAATAATGTTTCAAATTACATCATGGTTGTTTTTACTATCTTTTGATTCTTAAAGGAATATGGCTTAAATATATTTTATTTTATTTTATACAGCAGGTTTTTTTTGTTTAAAATCGTTCCGAAATAAGAAAAAATATCCTTTTCAAATAAGACCATTGGCACAAGAACGGTTTAAAACCGTTCCTTAAATTCCGTTTTCAAATGGTACCCAAAATGGTTCTGAACCGTTCATGATTTTCTGCGACGCCTCATTTAGGAACGGTATTAAACCGTTCCTGAAGCATTTAGGAACGGTTTAAAACCGTTCCTAAGTGACAATTTTGGTGTAGTGCTATCCATTACTTACGTGGACCACACCATGAACAATAGCTGAGATTGAATGCCCACCCATTGAAACCCACCTGATTATTTATAGGACGCATTGACATGTGGTTCAGACATCCAACCCAATCATTGTGTGGGTTCATTTGGACGGAGGATTATACCAAATTTCATGTCATTTCCAAAACTTAGGGGGCCACCAAGTGATTTCACATGGTTTCAAACTATATGGCCCATTGAAGTTCCGGATATAGCTTAGTCTTGGAATATTCCATGACCTAAATGGGACCCACCAAATGCATGGTGTGGATGTCCAGCACACATCACGGTGGGGCTACACATGCGCACCGTTGATGAGGTTCCATTATTTCTGAAAGAGCCACGCTAGCGTACCTCGCGCTAGGACTTGCACGGTTCGGTGGATCACTGAACGTGAGGCCTACTTTGTGTATGTGTCTTACATCCACTCCGTCCATATGATTATCCTGATCATTTTATAGTATTATTCGAAAAATCCTAAAATATATAAATCTCACGGGACCACACCACAGGAAACAGCGGTGATTGACCATTAAAAACTTCTAGTAGGCCACAAAAGTTTCAGATCAAGCTGATATTTCTGTGGTCATTTCATCCAGGCCCTTTGACCTTATCAACAGGTTGGATGGAAAATAAACAACCCGGTGTCCCCCAAATTTATTTAATGGTGTCATTCAATCTTCATTATTTCCTGTGGTGTGGTCCACTTGAGATTTATCTCTAATACATTTTTGGGTTCTTACCCTAAAATGATATGGGGAAACGGATGGACAGCGTGGATATAAGAAAAATCAAACCGGTAGACCCCACAGTCAGGGATCCACCGAAGCTCGGTGCACTGGTACCTCGTACATACACCGACATCCAGAACAGGTAGGCAATACCCTACGATAACATAAATTAATCAAAAGGTTTTTAATATTTGTATTACGATGGCCCATCTGAGTGGTGAATCTGCCGTGTGCCACGCACTACGGACTTCGTAGTGTGTTGACGTCACCAAGTTATGTGGGCCCCACTACGATGTATGTATTATATCCAAACCATCTGTCCATTTGTTAAGATTGTTTTAGGGCTTAATCCCGAGAATGAGACAGATCCAATGCTACAGAAGACCACACCAAAGAAAGTAGTGGGAATTTAACGTCAACCATTGAAAACTTCACGAGGGTCACGGAAGTTTTGGATCAACCTGATATTTGTTTTTTCTCTTTATCCAGGTCTGTGATACCTTATGAACAGTTTGGATGGAAAAAACATCATGGTGAGCCTAGGAAGGTTTCAACAGTGGCTTGTTACCGCTGCAGTATACGGTGTGGATTTGTCTCGTTTTTTGTTTGATTCCGTAAAATGATCCCGTACGATGGATGAACGGTGTGGATATAACATATACATCATGGTGGAGCTGACAGAACGTGATGACGTCAACACATCACCGAGGTGCCAATCGGTTCCGATCTTTGATATCAAGGGTAGAAAATGGGACGCGGATTTTATACGAAAGACTTCCGGAGGAAGTTCCTATGCTGGAAACCTAGGTGGGGCCAACTTGATTTTTTTTTTAGAATCCACCCCGGTCATCGGTTTTCTGAGATATTTTAAGGATAATATATCAAAAACGACCCATATCTAATATCAAGTGGACCTAAAATGTGAGTATTGAATGTAAACACTTAAAATATTCGTTGGCCACATAAGTTTTGAATCAGGCTAATATTTGTGCTTTCAGTTCATCCAAGTAGGAATGACGTTATTAACGGTATGGATATCATGTAAACATCACTTTCTATCCAGGAAGTTTTCAACGGTAGGAATTTCCTACCCACCTTTTACTCTAGTGCGGCCCACTTGAGTCTTGGATCCTTCTCACTTTTGGTCTAACGTCCTAAAATGAGCTTAGAAAACGGATGAACGGAATGGATTTCTCAAAAACATCGAGTTGGGCCCTACCCAGGTTTCCAGCGCAGGAACCATGAAATCCGCGTTAGAAAATGGGCGCATCACCTGATGGACGGGGTCGATTTCATCCATTCCTTTCCCCGGAGTGGGCGAGGATTGTCTACTGACAGGTTGAGTAGTGAGATTGCTACTCACCAAGTTCTGTAGGCCCCACCATGATGTATGTTTTGTATCTACGCCATCCATTCATCTGTAGAGATCATTTTAGTGTAATACGCAAAGAATGAGTCACATCCAAAGCTTAAGTAGATCCCACCAAAGAAAACAGTGGGAAGAGTGACGCCACCGTTAAAAACTTATAAAGGCCACAAAAGTTTTCGCTCAAGCTGATATTTGTGTTTTCCCTTCTTTAATGTCTTTGATGACTTTTGAACAGGTTGGATTTCGAAAAAACATTATGGTGGGCCTTAGGAAGGTGTCAATGGGCATCAATCTTCCCGCTGTTTTCTGTAGTGTGGTCCATTAAAGTTTTGGATCTGCCTCATTCTCTGATTCATACCTTAAAATAATATCTCCAAATGGATGAACGTTGTAGATACAACACATATCATAGTAAGGTCTATACAAGTCGGAGACGTCACTTCAGCAGTGACTCTCGCTGCTCAACCTGTCAGTTTCTAATCCGCGCCGCCCCCGAGTTAGAGAAGTAGGGCGCGGTTGGGAGCGGATTAGATACTGAACGCTTCGGTAGCCTTTTGGCTACTGAAGTGATGCGGCAAAACGCTGTTGGTTAGACACCGAACGACTGTTCCCTTGGCATAAATGCTGCTCTGTTAATGGATTTTTCTCCGTTTTTACTGTGCACTCACTCGGTCACGAAAGGACTAAATTTAGTTGGGCCCACTGTGAATTTATGTAATTTATTAAGACCTTTTATCTATTTTTTCATCTAATTTTATAAGTTGAGCTCAAAATTGAAACTTATAAAAATCTCAAGTGGACCGTACCACAAAATCCACCACAAAATCCAGTGGAAATAATGATTTCCAACGTTGAAACCTTTCTATGCCCCACGATGATGTTTATTTTTCATCCAAACTGTTCAAATGATAAAAAAAAAAAAAAAACAACTATAGTCTTGATGGAAAACTTATGTGGCCCCCAAGAATTTTCCAAGGGTATAAATTCATTTCAAACTGTGTGGCGTCCAAACTGTGCAGCAAATGCCTCCTATCATGAAAATGGAACACACGCAAATTGCCTCGTCCAAAAGTCAAAGTGAGGAGACCACGAGGGGATCTTGACTGTGGGGCCCATCTTGATGTATATTCCTTACCATGGGGCCCACCTTGATTCTCACTATGGGGCCCACCTTGATGTATATTCCTTACTGTTGGGCCCACCTTGATCACAAACTTACTGGGTTGAAGATCCTTCTACATTGCCACAAGGCTTCAGTAGAATCCTGACTGTGGGGCCCACCTTGATGTATACTCTTTACATCCATGCCTTCTATCAGTTTTGAAAGGTCATTTTAGGGATTGATCCCAAAAATGAAGCAGATACAAATCTCAAGTGGACCTCACAGAGTTTACTCAATATGCAATCCGTTTCCCTCGACAACATACCGGTAAACTCCAATTTCAGGTTTTTTTTTTTCCTTCTCTCTCTCAATTTTCTTACCACCCACCTGACATCTTAATCTTCATCCATTGATCATTGTGTTGTCTCTCCTTTCTTTTATTTCTTTCGATCGAGGCTCTCGGCAGCACCCACCTACCGTTTGTCCAAATCAGGTTCATGCGTGTGATACATGAGAGGGGACTCCATTTATGTTGAAGATTCAACCTTGGCCAACCAATGATGGGACACATTAGATCATATTATCTTAGGTATGCAATGTCTACACCTACACTAAAAAAATCATTCCTCTTAAGTGGGATCCATTCATTTACAATGTGTTTTTTTTTAAATAAAAAATAAAAAATTGGTCATTTTCTTAATGTAGATAAAGGTTGAAGGTAAGCCAATGGAAGCTTTGAAACTAGTGAAATGCCCGCGGTGCAATCTGCATAATAGAAGAGAGAGCAATTTCAACCCTTTGAAACACGTCAATGGCAGAAAAACACATCGCAAAATCCAAGCGCGACCTACACAATGGAGAAGGGAGCAATTTCAGCCCTTTCGACCTGCACAATAGATAATTGAGTAATTTCAACTCTTTCAAAAGTAATTGTTCTTTCTTCTGTTAGACTTAGTTTTCTTTTAAGGTACATTAATTAAAAGTTATTGCTTATATTTAGAAAATAATGCCCCTAAATTATTTATACTGGCTTTCATTGACAAAGTCATGAAAAAATGTTCCTTATAGTCTCTCTCTCTCTCTCTCTCTCTCTCTCTCTCTCTCTCTCTCTCTCTCTCTCTCTCTCTCTCTCTCTCTCTCTCTCTCTCTCTCTCTCTCTCTCTCTCTCGTTTAGGCCTTTTGCAAGTGAAATTGACTCATTTAAGCTATTCTCATCAAATAAATGAGACTAAGATGACTCTGTTTTTGCAGGCCCAATAATCAAGATTGTTGATATCTTTTTTTCAGGAATGCGATACCCAACATATAACAAAACATAAACAAGGCCTATATAAGAAAAAACTTAATTGTCCGCTCAACTTTTATTTGTACCAATGAAAAATGAGAAATGGAATTCAAGTATCATTTCCTTAAAAAATAAAAATAAAAATTAACGATAAAATACAGCTGTGTTTATCAAAAATTATGTTGAATTGTCATGTTCTCTTTAGCCTTGTGCTTAGATGATCCAGATTGCCCATCTGTCCTGTCACATCGAATAAGTTGTACCCACAATCATTTTTTTATTTACATCAGAAGATAAGTGACTTATTTCAAATAAATATGTTACTTACGTCTCAAATAACTTATCTAGTTTTTTGTTTATTAAACTAAAGTGATTAGCTAACTTTAAATATAAAAGAATTACTTATAATTAATCATAATCCAAACTTACTTATCTCAACTAAGTCACTTATTTAATATTATATATAGAAAAAATAACTTATTTGATTTTTCTATTTACATCAGAAGATAAGTGACTTATTTCAAATAAGTAAATTTGGTTCTTGATTAATTATAAGTAATTTTCTTACTTGAAAAATATATGAGCACTTATGTTATTATTATTATTGTTATTATTATTATTATTATTATTTAGTTTTTTAATTTTTCATGAGTTACTAAAGAGAGGCATCAAGATATACAAAATAGAGAAGAATGGCATAAGTATGTGGTTAGCCAAACATATTTATATTCTTAATAAGTAGAAGTTAAGATAAACTATTTATTGAACAAGTTGTCTATCTTAAACAACTTACTATCCATGCATGCCCTAAATGATAAAATGATAATTATTAAAAAATTGGGTTGAGTTGATTAAAGAGTTTGTGAGTCTTTTAATTGGCTCAACCTGTCCAGCCTTGTGTTTTTTAGTTTTTGAACCATGGTTGGATAACTAACTATGGTTCCACACAATGGTTTCACTAACTATGGTTTCACACAATGGTTTAACTATGGTTTCACTAACTATGGTTTTTGAACTATAGTTTTTTAACTATGGTTTCACCAACTATGGTTTTTGAAATATAGTTTTTTAACTATGGTTTCACCAACTATGGTTCCCTACAATTTAGAATATTTTATCCACGTGAAAAGGAAGCTACACCATAGAGATCATATATATATATATATATATATATATATATATATGAAAATAAGGTCATTCCACACGTAGATGAGAACTAAACTTTAAAATTGAGGTAGCAAATGTTATAAAATTTTGTAGTGCAATGGTTCACCCAACAAGTGGAACGGCCTGATTTTGATACCAGGTGATCATCACGATGGGGCACACCTTTTATACGGATGGGATATTCTACACGTGACATGTTGGCTTAAAAAAATGGATGTATAAAAATTTCAGTACAAACGACCATCCTTGAACAGTTTGGATGAAAATAAACATCATTGTGGGGCCTGGAAAGGTTTCAACGGTGGAAATCATTATTTCCCCTGTTTTTTGTGGTACGGTCCACTTGAGATTTTTATAAGCTTCAATTTTGGGCTCAACGCATAAAATTAGATGGAAAAATAGATGGAAGGTGTGGATAAATCAAATAAATTCACAGTGGGCCCAACTGAATTTGGTCATTCCGTGGCCGAGTGGGTGCACGGCGGAAACGGAGAAAAATCCGTTAACGGAATAGCATTTATTCCGAGGGAACGGCCGTTCGGTGGCTAACCAACGGCGTTTTGCCACATCACTTCAGTAGTAAAGAGGGCTACTGAAGCGTTCAGTATCCAATCCGCTCCCGGCGCGGTTTCATCCACCAAGGTTGGTGGATCCCGTCATCCACCAAGGTTGGTGGATCCTTAACTGTGGAGCCTGCTGTGATCCATGTGCCTTAAATCCACACCGTCCATCCATTTTGCAAGCTCATTTGAGGGCATGGTCTTAAATGAGGCAGATCTAAATCTTAGGCGGGCTATACCACAGGAAACAGTAGTGATTGAATCCTCATCATTAAAAACTTCATGGAGGCCACCGGAATTTTTATTTGCCATCCAACCTGTTGATACGGTCCCAAAGGCCTGGATGAAGAGACCACACAAATATCAGGACCCGAAACTTTGGTGACCTGCAAAAAGTTTTTAACGGTCGATTACCACTGTTTCCTGTATTTTAGTCCACTTGAGATTTGGATCTACTTCAGTTTTCGGTTCGTACCTTAAAATGTATTTTCAAAACAGATGGACGGCATGGATATAAGTCACGTACATCATGGTGGGCCCCACTGTCAGGGATCCCACCCACTTCGCCGGCCCCGAGAAAGTAACCCCGATAGGAACCTCCGCAAGGCACGCAAGCGCTTATCTTTTTGAAACGGTGGTGAACTATTAGCAAAATGCTGTCCCCACTTGCTGCCTTGCGGTACGTAACTTGTAAGCCCGCTAGTTTCACATGTAGCAATGAACTACACTTAAAAATACAAGTACACTTGTATAATATCTGAGCTGATCATCACCGGCCCCCACTGTGTTTATCCCATATCCCGTTGATTAGGACGAAAGCCACACGTGTACATGTATGAGAAAATTATCAACGGCCCAAGTTTGGCTTAAGAGTGGCTCACTTGAAGATCGGATCAGTTGGATTTTGGAGATGGACGGCTGAGATTTCCTAACGAGTCGAATGGAGTAACCCAGCTACCATTCGTTTACAGACAAGGAGAGAAATGGCTCTAACAGAGCCTTGCAATGCAAGATTTTTACCTCCGACTCACTCTCTCTCAAATATCTCTTTCCGGGATTTCCGCGTTCGACTATTGTATTGACTAGTGTCTGATCCTCTTCTGCTTGAAATCTGGGATGTCATCTCCTCTCTCCTCTGCTTGAATTTCAAGGAATATTCTCTATTTCTCAATTCCAATTTCAATTCATGTAGGATTTAGGTTTTCTTCAATTTCCAGTTTCCAGGAAAATGGAATTCTTGATATTCTTCGGCATTCTTCTCTTCGTGTCAGCGTTTTCGGGCCGTGTTCTTGGAAAGGAGTGCACGAACACTCAGACCGAGCTTTCTTCTCACACTCTCCGCTACGAGCTCTTGTCGTCCGTGAATGGTTTGCAGAGAGACAGGACGCTGATTTCTTACGACCGTTCGATCTTGATCGATGAATTCTCCACGTTGTCACGTTCGATTCCCCGGAAGGTCTTGAGAGAGGAGGCGGATGAATTCGACAGGCAGATGCTTGATTGGAGCACGGAGAATCTGGACGGGTTGGTGACAGGACGAGGCAAGGAGAGTTTCCTTAAGGGAGTTTCGCTTCACGATGTGCGGTTGGATTCGGATTCAATGCATGGCCAGGCCCAGCAGACGAATTTGGAGTACTTGCTTATGTTGGATGTGGATAGCCTGGTTTGGAGCTTTAGAAAGACGGCGGGCCTTCCGACGATCGGGACACCATATGGAGGGTGGGAGAAACCCACATGTGAGCTCAGGGGCCATTTTGTAGGTTAGTCGTTTTCTTTAATTGTTAATCGTTACACAATTACAGTTTCTATATATGGATTCTCTTGTTTGTTTGATTGTGATTATTGTGTTCTTCTCAGTTTACACTGTTTGGTCTGGTTTTATGACATTTGGACAAATCTTCATTTGTTTGTAGGGTGTGTGGATTTAGGGGAGCTGTTTAATACTCTGGCAGTGTTTTATGCTTTGGATATGCATCTAGAAATTCTACATACCGTATATATGTAACTAAAATCAATCTGTCCAAATTGTGAACCCATCGTGGATATGTCACACCATCATCAGATTGATGAGTGATACATCTATGGACATTTTTTTTCTTGATTTAGGATCATCGATTGTTTTCCATTTCAATCGTCCAGTAGATGCCCATTTTACCTATTTAGGACATTATTGTAGGGAATTGACACACTTTCTGTCTCTGTGTGAATCAAACGGAAATATGAAATCCACACATATGCATCACAAATCCAAAACAAAGCCACAAAATAGAAAAAGCCCAAATAACACAATTAAACCACAATGCAGGATTTATGTGGAAAAACCCTTCAATGTGAAGGGAAAAACCAAGGGTCAAATCCGTGAGAAATCTACTATGAAATAAGAGAGTACAATTGAGAGATTACAAGAAAAAATAAAATAAAAAATCACCTATTTGATACTTCAAGAAATCCAACTTTCTCATCACAAGAAACTCTTTCCAAAGGTAGAAAAACAACCTCAAAGAGACACCAGGCTGCTATGGGATCAAATTCATGGAAAGAGCCAGAAAAACCTTCAAGAATCTCCACTAGAACACTAATCTTCACACCAAGAGACCTTATCATCTTCTTCTCTTCTTGTCTCTCTCTTTTCCGCTTTTTTCTCTCAATACGTCTCTTGCAAGACTCCTAGGGCTAAAATCCCTTTTCTTTCTTTTCATCCCACCAAGGGGTGGGGCCCACGACTTATGGAGCTGGACCTATGGGAAACACATGTGCGCAACCATTATTTCGTCTAAAGTGAGCCCCACAACTTGGACAGTTTAATTGAGTTACATGTACGCCATATACACATTTTTATGATTTCGTGTCTATGAACCATCACATGCTGTTATTAAAGTTTTTGTCTAAATTTTAATATAAATTCACATTAGCGGAACTGGTCTTGTTGAGTTGATTCTCTTGCTCTTTGAGCTATGGCGGTATTTATGTAGGTGAGGTATTAATTTGCTGGCTGTCTGGTTGAGTGCTTTTATGCAAAAATCCATAACCCAATCTTGCTTTATAGACAATTCGTTTTGTTTGCATACCATGATTGTGATAAGGCAATGGAAGGCAACCAGTTTAGCCATTTTATCAAATTAAGTAACATTGCTATGAGTATGTTCTTTTAATCTACCATAGGCAATAAGGGCGAGTTTGGATCCTTGCATTGGTCAATTCTGGATTGGTCAATCCAAGCATTTGCTACCAATCTCTTGTTTGGGGTCTTCAGGGATTGTTCAGTCCACCTAATACTCAAAAATAGGAATTGAAGGCTTCCCTTGAAGATGTGTGATTGCACAATCCTTGTATTGATCAGATGCAGGTCAGGCCTGACCTGCTGGCCAACCTGACCTATTGCCACCCCTAAATCTGTGTGGGATTTAGATTACTCAAATGTCTTTCACAGTTGAAGAATTTCGGAGCATAGTTTGTTATCTTTTTGTAATTTAAATTGGAGCATGTTGTATGTTTGTGATGAACTAAATTGAATTTCTAGTTTTGATTCTGCACATACATTTCTGAATATCCAGCCTTTTTTTCTAGTTTTTGAAGCTTCGATGATTTCATTGTCTGTTGGCTTCTCGCAGGACATTACATGAGTGCATCAGCTCAAATGTGGGCCAGTACTCATAATGGTACTCTTCGGGATAAAATGTCTGCATTGGTTTCTGCACTTGATGCCTGTCAGAAAAAGATGGGCACTGGGTATCTTTCAGCTTTCCCTTCTGAGCTATTTGATCGTTTTGAAGCTATTGAAACCGTTTGGGCACCATATTACACTATTCACAAGGTAGACCTTCAGTGAACTCATTAGGTGGACTCGTTTTCATAGGCTGGACAAATCATATATAAATTCATCGCTTTACTATTTCATATCATATTTGATATTGATGATGCTATGTCTGACAGATCATGGCAGGCCTTTTGGAACAATATTTGTTGGCTGGGAATGATAAAGCTTTAGAAATGGTGGTCTGGATGGCTGACTATTTCAGCAACCGCGTGCAAAATGTCATATCAAAATATAGTTTGGAAAGGCACTGGTTATCACTTAATGAAGAGACAGGTGGCATGAATGATGTTCTTTATAAGCTGTATAGCATTACGGTAAACGTATCAAACCATTTGGGATTTTAATTTTTCCTTATTACTTACTCCAAAGCATTGGCAACAAAACAGTTCCGGTTCTACTCTCTCCTTCATTTGCATTTTAATGGCTATCTGATGGGTCAAAATCTGAAATGCTGAAGCTTAATCTAGTTATTTGACAAATATTGTTGGTTGATCTATTTATCAAGAACATGTTTAAATGCTTATTGAACTCGTTGATTGTAATAAACCTATGTGATAGGCTATTAGATAGCACTTGATTGTAATCAACCTATGTAATAGTTTATTATATTGCACCTGTGGGAGTTTTGTGCTCTTATTTCCATTCCCCAGCTCAGATAAAGGAGGATTGCATCAGGTTGGCAGCGGAGTTGGCTTATGCCATAATTTTCATCATGAGTCTAAACAAATTGACAGACTCTATGGCCTATGGTCTAACTGAAGGTATGGCCCTTGATAGAGTGAAATGGCAGAATAGGATTCATGTATCCAACCCTAATTAATTGGGATAAGGCTTAAATGATGACGATGATGATGTTTAAATGTTATTGAATTTCAGCAAATCACATACGTGATTATATCCTATATAAAGAATATGATGGTTGTGTGTTTTTGTTTTCATAGAAAGCTGTTACAAACTTAGGCAAGTCAAAGCTCAATGAATGAATCCAATAATCCTTTTGAGTAGTGTGAAGTTGCATCCCCTGATTCTTGCCAAGCATGGGTTTTGATGTTTGGTTGTGAGCTATCATTATGAATTCATGACCTTTCTAGTATCTCCACATCCTTTAGAAAAAAAAAAGCCTTTTGGTTCCTTTTTTTTTTTCTTTTTCACATGCAGCATATATCTTGTAACTCGATGCCACACTGCGGTGTATATGTCTCTTTTCCATCACTTGAGGTTCTGAAAAGCCATCAGAGAGTTCAAGTTATGATTCTAAATTAGATTTGCAATTGTTTGCAGGGTGATCAGAAGCATTTGGTTTTGGCCCACCTTTTTGACAAGCCATGCTTTCTAGGTTTGCTTGCTGTACAGGTGAAAATAATTCATTCTCTCCATTCACCACATGTTGCTTTTGGGCATCTTGAAATTGGCTTTAGTGTGTGCGCATGCATGTGTTTCGTGTGTGCGCATGTGCGTGTGTGTTCTTCAACAAATTAAACAACATAATTTGGTTAATAGCTTTCATATGGTTTCCTTTTTGGGTTTAAAATAAAGTTTAAAAGCTTGAAACTCGACTTGAAGATCTATCGAGTCAAATTGAGTAACTGGCTGAGTATTTTTAGTGTTTTTCATAATATTTTATATTTAAAACGTAATGATATATAAGCATTGTGGTCCTGGAAAGCTGAGTCATTTTGTCAAGTTTCATCAAGTTTTTCTGAGTTCTTTTCCAAGTCTTCTCGAGTTGAGTCCAGGCTTTTCCAGTCTTCACCATGTCCCGAGTCTTGTGACAAATTTGAGTTTTTCTCGAGTCCTGATGATATTAATGCAGGGGCATTTTCACACTGGGCTTGAGTGGGGTCGCCTATTGGATGCAGGGACACACTCGGGGTGGGTGACCCATGCGATTTGGGGCCCACGGGAGAAGTCTCATGTTCGAGACTCCTTACCAGGGGTGAGTAATGCGCATTTCATACCAGGCTCGAGTGGGTAGCCCATGGGATGCGGGGACACACTCGGGGTGGGCAGCCCATGTGATTTGGGGCCCACGAAGGGGGTTCGGCCGAGGTTCTAACCCATGAGATGTGGGGCCTGGGCTATGAGATAAAAAGATAATTCGCTAGTTCGAGCTTTTAGAGCAAGTGGCTAATTGTCCTGCATCAAATTGGTATTAGAGCGGGTGTTCGAGACTCTTCACCAAAGGTGATTAATGCAGGGGCATTTTCACACTGTGCTCGAGTGGGGTCGTCTGTTGGATGCAGAGGCACACTCGGGGTGGGTGATCCATGCGATTTGGGTCCCACGGGGGAAGTCTCATGTTCGAGACTCCTTACCAGGCGTAAGTAATGCGCATTTCACACTGGGCTTGAGTGGAGTAGCCCGTGGGATGCGGGGACACACTCAGGGTGGGCAGCCCATGTGATTTGGGGCCCACGAAGGGAGTTCGGACGAGGTCCTAACCCATGAGATGTGGGGCCTGGGATATGAGATAAAGGGATTAATTCACCAAACTTTAATAGTTCGAGCTTTTAGAGTAAGTGGTTAATTGTCTTGCATCAGATATCTGATTAAGTTAGCCTAACTAGGCAGAGTTGAGCCGACTTTTTTTAAAATAAAATACCTGTTAAAATATGGTTTAAAGTGAGCTCAATAACTCAGTTCTTAGGTCAAATATTAGAAAATATGTTTGTTTATTCAATTGTGTTTTCTGCTCAAGGTTGTAATATATTCTATATGTAAGAGTCCGTTGAATTTTAGAATAATTGTTGCAACTATCAACACCAATCAATCCAAAGGAGAATAAAAAAGAAGAAGAAGAAGAAACAATAGGCACCGAGTCAAGAGTTATATTATGCAGGGTCAAAGCTTTAAAACTATTGTTGCAGGCCCAGGATGCAGCTAGATGATTCTCTTGTGAACTGTTGCTTCCCCTTGCTAGTTCAATAGATCTGGGTTACATTTCCAGTACTGTGTACATTTTATGGTGTTACATGCCTCATACCTGGTATCCTGCATACCGTATGATCCTCAACTGGGGAATACAGAAGATAATAATCTCTAATTCTCTGTAGGAAGAATCTTGAGTTGTGAATGGTTTTTCTTTTTTCCTGACGGTGGAAAGAATGACATATCATAAATATTTCTTTAGATTATCTTTACAATCATCATTGAACTCCTTGCTTTCCATTGTTTGCAGGCTGATAGCCTTTCTGGTTTCCATGCGAATACACATATCCCTGTTGTTATTGGAGCACAGATGAGATATGAGGTTACTGGTGATCCACTCTATAAGGTGAACTTTAGCACGTACCAGGCTTCTATTTTTTCCCCCTTTTGAAAGATAGTTGGTATTGTGCTTGGTTTGGAACTAGAAAGCCACTCTTTATGTTTGCTGGATTTCTACCAAAAAAACCCATAATGCACCTAAGTTATATGAGTAAACTGGTAACCTATACTTGCATGTGCAAAGAAGAAATAGGTCAGGTTTCTGATATTATCTTTTTTTATTTCTCTGTTTTCTTGTTGATTTATAATGATGTTAAGTAACACTGATCTCTCTTGAGTGAGTCTGCTTGTGTCTAACAGTTGTTTTTATCCTCTTTTTAGTCCTTATATTTCCTTAGAATGCATTTTTTTTTCCCATTGAGCTACATCTTTTATGATGTTTCTAGATTCATTTGGAATGGTGATGGTTGCATGAAAACTTTTAAAACTATTTTATTTGTTGTTAGACAAAGTTCTCCCCCTTTTTTTCCATTAATTCCTGCTAGATCAAGATGCGGCAAGCAAATTCAGTGTTGGATTTTGTGCTTTGAAACAATAGATTTCACAGTTCTCCCTCATAGGAATTTCTCAACGTTTCCTAACAGAATCAATTTACTCAAAACTTCAATTTTTAAGGAAGGATTTTGTTTTAGTTATAGGACTAGTTTGTAAAGGAATAGCTTACCTAAGCTATTTATTATATCATAGAGAGTATTTACCACTAGAAAGCATATTTTCTGAAAGTGGCATTACATTGGAACATTCATCTAGACGATTGAAAGGTGAATTCCTTCTGTGTGGCAGGCGATAGGAACATTCTTTATGGATATTGTCAATTCTTCTCACAGCTATGCAACGGGTGGAACATCTGTCAGTGAATTCTGGTAACAGCAATAGAAAGTCTTCTGTTTTCTATCTTTCAATGGAATTGTCAATTATTTTTTAAAATGCTTTGTGGAGCTCTATTACAATGATCTACTCGCAGGTCTGATCCAAAACGCTTAGCAGACACTCTGCGGACAGAGAATCAAGAATCCTGCACTACTTACAATATGCTCAAAGTGCGACATCCTTTCTTTCGTAATGATACAATTTGATTGTTTGTCTCATCAATAATGGATTTATATTCTTTATTGACAAAGAAAGATTGATATTTATTTTTCAACTGCATTCGTTTTCATCTTCCTTCTATTCCTGAGATTTGTACTGTGATTTTTTCCAAGTCATACCACTCTAATTCTTCCTTTCTCGCTGATGAAGGAAAAAAGAAATCTTCCTTTTTCATATAAGTACATACACTATTTATGTAGGTCGCACGACATTTATTCAGATGGACAAAGGACATTGCATATGCAGATTATTATGAGCGAGCCCTGACGAATGGTGTCTTAGGAATCCAAAGAGGAACAGAGCCTGGAGTAATGATTTATATGCTTCCTCAGGGACGTGGAACATCTAAGGCACATAGCTATCATGGTTGGGGGACCAAGTTCGATTCATTTTGGTGTTGTTATGGGACAGGTTGTCCTTCTAACCCTTCTTCTTGAACTTCTGTATTTGGTTTTTTATTTCTTTTTCTTTTACACTTGAGTCTTCTATGTTTGTAACCCATACTTTTTTATCACACCATATGGAATATGTTCTTCATATTTGTAATCGTTTCCATAAGGTATGCTCATGCTAGAAGCTTGATATGCTACAGCATCAGTGGTGCTACCATGCCATAGCCGAAATTAGATATTAATCAACGTCATACTGGTTTTGGTTTGAAAATTTTATTCTGCTTGTCTTGTTACTATCATCTGGCATTGGTGTGCCTAGCACTTCAGTCATTCATGGAACTATGGAATTGGTTGATCATTGATTGTGAACTAAGCATAACAGCAGGGGTGGCAACAGGCTGGGCTGGTCCATCAGTTTTTTGGTCCTGGCCTGATATTGGGTTGAGTCGGGGCTGTAATAAAAGCCCGTGGGTTGGGTATGGGCCTGGATTTTTGAAGCGCAATTAATAAACAGGTCAGGAAGTAGCCTAGGTTTTGCAAAATATCCATTAAGGCCTGACCCAAGTCCGAGAACTAGGCTGTTGGTCACTATTCTGTTTATTTCTCTGCTGCAAGGATTTTTTTGATCATTAGCAATTATTGGGAGGACCGTTCTATGATCTGGTTACATGAACATCATCTCTTTCATTGGAGTTCAATTCTTCTTCTTTGCTATAACACTAGATTTCATTTTCTTGAACGTTCTCCATTAGGAGTGTTGTTTCCATATCTTAATCTTCATATGCTGGTTGCATAGACTTTGGCTGCTACTTTTATGTTATTTCAAGGCATTATCTGAAAAACCAAAATTCACAACCTTTCGTTGTTTTAGGAATCGAATCATTTTCAAAGCTAGGTGACTCTATATACTTTGAGGAGGGGAGTGATATTCCAGGTCTTTACATCATCCAGTTTGTCTCAAGCTCAGTTAATTGGAAGCAGGGGCGGATTACCCTAAATCAGAAAGTGAAGCCTGTCACTTCGTCAGATCCTAATCTTCGAGTGTCATTTTCATTTTCTGTAGAGGTACTATTTCATAACAAGTTTCATTTTGTGAAGAGCTTCCGAGGAAGTCATTCCTTTACATTCATTACCAGTGCCTTTAGTGTCTTTTTTGCATTATGATCAGGCATTTGACAAATTCTTTTTCTTGTAACTCAGGGTGTGAGTCAACTATCAACCTTATACATACGGATACCTTCTTGGACGTATTCGAATGGTGCAAAAGCCACACTAAATGACAAAAGCATGACTCTACCATTTCCAGGTGAACTTATGAGTATTTGTTTCTTTTTTCTTCCCCCCCCCCCCAACTCATTTGGTGTCTGCATTGCATGAAAACAATGCATGGTTTAAAAACCATTCGTTTGACTCGGTGTACAGATGTTTACTGTATAATGAGCGGACTGGTCTGATTTTTTACTATGTGATTCTCTTGGGGTCCACCTTATCCACAGTTTCTATACCCTACTCATGTGCCAGGTTGATATCTGAGCGAGGTTGCATGTGATGCTCACATGCAACTGTGATGCAGTCAAACCTAGCCACCATGTGTGATGTGATACAAGGTGGGTCCCATCTTTTCACCTGTGGCCATGCATGTCAGAATTAAACTTGCATGCAGACATCCAGCCTGTGTGGTGCATGGTGGAAAATTGCCTAAGATACACCCATGGTTGGTGTGTACTGTGTACAGCTCTAACACAACCATATGGCTGCATACACAGCTATATACAGCATGCGCAAAACTAGTTTGGACATTTAGCAGATTCAAGAGTCCTTTCTATGTTTGTTTCTTATTTTTAGAACTATCAGCCCTCTTAGTTGTCTTTGATCTGTTTTAGGTAAGTCCAGATTTACGATTAATTAGGAAATAGTTTGAATTGTAAAGGAAACTTTTGTACACCACTTACATATGGGGACTATTGATTAACTCTTGAATAAAAACTAAGCTGCAGATATGTTTCTTGTTTTTGTTTTTCCCTAAGCTACCAGATCTTTTTAAACTTGCATGCAGACATCCAGCCTGTGTGATGCATGGTGGAAAATTGCCTAAGATACACCCATGGTTGGTGTGTACTGTGTACAGCTCTAACACAACCATATGGCTGCATACACAGCTATATATAGCATATGCAAAACTAGTTTGGACATTTAGTTGACTCAGGAGTCCTTTCTATGTTTGTTTCTTATTTTTAGAACTATCAACCCTCTTAGTTGTCTTTGATCTGTTATAGGTAAGTCCAGATTTACGATTAATTAGGAAATAGTTTGAATTGTAAAGGAAACTTTTGTACACCACTTACATATGGGGACTATTGATTAACTCTTGAATAAAAACTAAGCTGCAGATATGTTTCTTGTTTTTGTTTTTCCCTAAGCTACCAGATCTCTCTTTCTTTCTTTTTTTTTTTCTAAAAAAAGTGTGGGAGGGCTCATTTCGGTAGAGAATTTAAGGGAGATTTTTTGCCCCCATTGTGTGCATGTTTTCCTGGGTGTGGATGTTACTTGTGTACAGGGTAAATTTTCCTGCTGCAGATCTGGGACATTGATTTTTCTCATCTGCATCTAGTTTTCTTCTTTGAATTGTAGCTTTCTTCAAACTGGTTATAGGATCAGTCCTATCATACACATATCATCATCATAGCCCTGCCCCAGCTATTTGGGGTTGGCTTATTAATTCCATTTTTCCAATCATATTTGAAACAAGTATTCTCATGATTGCTTGCAAAAGTTCTACATCACTGCCCACTTGAAGTCAACCCTACTTTACCAGGGCTTAGGATCAGTCAGTGTATCACTTCTAGGTGGAGTTCCCAATATCCTTCCATGTGGTAGAAAAAGATTGAACTCAGTATGTGAAATTTATGGGGCTATCTTCATCAAATTTATGAAATGTTCACCATTATCTGATGGTTGTGAGTCCAAGGACCAATAATCTAAATCTATCCATAAGTACTGTGAGGCTTTACCTTAAGATTGTCTGATCAACAGTCTCCAATTTTCCTTACTCTATAAGGCTGCAAAATGGAAATCCCATGTCCTTCTAAATGAAATGACAGTTCACCTCCTTTGATACCCAAAGCCTTCATAAAAGTGGAGTATCCGAGATCGGTACTTGAAAGGGTGGATAGAATATGGGTAAGAATATGGGTAAAGTTGGGAATGATAACTGTTGGCATGTAGCAAATCTTGTAAGTTCTCTGATTATCTGTTGTTTCTACAAGCAGGTAATTTCTTTTCAATCACGAAGAAGTGGGATCGGAGTGACAGAGTGAGCCTTCAGTTGCCGATAGCTCTTAGGACTGAAGCCATAAAAGGTTATTTTGCAGAAGTCTCTTGATAATCAATTTTAAAATTCGTGTCAATAGACTGTGATTTGGTCGAAGTAATTCAGTTTACTTTAGAAGCTTCAACATGACGTAGGCGACCTGGATTTCTCCAAATTTTGGATGCAGATATCTGCACAGTATCTTCTGTCACGGACATTTATAGAAGAGGCCTTATACGCCCATTCGAGAGAGTTGGATCTCAAATCTTACTCTCTGCTAGAGCCAAGGTTTAAAATTGATGTATCTGATACATATCCTTCACTACCAATACGGCTCGTATCGCCTTATATCGGATTGTTTCGGACCAATATGGGCTGATACAGCCATATCTCTCATGGACAGTACTTGTACATATCGGGCGATACATTCTGGTTTCAGATGATACTTTAAACCTTGGCTAGGGCTGTCAATGGATCAGGGTTTGGGTTGGCTATGGCCTAGATTTTGAACTATTCCAGGCGGTCCTATTCAAAATCTTAATTATCTTGGCCTGTGCCCGGCCCATTGACAGCCCTACTCTCCAGATACGGGTGAATGCTCCACATAAGTGCAAGACTGAGGCCATCCATCAGGTAGACTCTCACCATTAATATGTCATGGCCTGTAAGTCAGCCTGGTCGGTTCATTATGTGGGCCACACATGCACATCAAATGCAGAGGGTTGGCCAATTTTTCATAGCCGTCCACTGGTTTCATTCACGCAGAGCCCATCAGTGACCAACCAGCCTGATTTTAAGGCCATGGCACATACATGGTTGGTCCCACATATTGAATGGCCAGATCTTGCACATTTGCTGTGTTTTCATGCGTGGAGAGAGTTGGATTCAGGATCCAACTCTCTTGGATGACGGCTAAAGAAAAGAATAGAAAACGGATGATCTTCTCATGATGGGATGTTTTATCACGTTTGGATATCAAGGGAAACAAAGGATTTCAAAATGCAATTAGTATCTAAACAATTTAGTCAAATTCTCACTCACACTCACGAAATACAAGCTGACTTTTGTGAGTGCTTTATTTGAATTTTCACTTGCCATATCAAACAAGACCCCTAGAATGGAATCCATGGGACTAGTTTTGGAAAAGTTGTTTTTACTCTTGAAACAGGTAGAAAAATGCACATCCGTATTCACATCACGTCTTATACAGATCAAGGCCTTCTTTGGTAGATGCCTAAACATGAGTTCATCTCATTCTAGTTAACAGTAAATAATATATTAGAGATCCTGATCCGTACTGCATAATTACTGTTAGCACGAACTCATTATGTATTAGAAATCAAGATCTGTAATACATAATTACTGTTAACTAAAATGAGATCAACTAAATTTTAGGCATCTACCAAACAGAGCCTGAGTTAGTTCCAATAATAATAATAATAAATTAGATACCTCTCATTATAAGAAAAACCTGACAATCTCATTCATTCCACAGATGACCGACTGGAGTATACTTCTATTCAGGCAATTCTTTTTGGTCCATACGTTCTTGCTGGTCTAAGTAATGGCGACTGGGACATAAAACAAGGGACGTGTAGATCTCTCTCAGACTGGATCACAGCTGTCCCAGCCAATCGCAATTCTCAGCTGATTTCTCTCACTCAAGAATCTGGCAACACGACTCTAGTCTTCACCAATTTGATGTCTTCCATTACAATGGAGAAACTGCCTGCATCCGGCACAGATGCTGCCATCCACGCCACTTTCAGGCTCATCTCTAAAGACCCGAGCACCTCCCAGTTCTTGTCAGGCACGGGTGTCATTGGAAAATCCGTCATGCTAGAACCGTTCGACCTTCCGGGAATGATGGTGGTGCCAAGTGGTCCAAATAACAGCCTTGCTGTTACTCCCTCCGGAAGCGGGTCAGACTCCGGCAGTGGTGAAGTGTTGCCTGTATTCCGGGTGGTTGCCGGATTGGATAGGAAGACAAACACGATTTCTTTGGAATCAGAAACCCAGCGTGGGTGCTTTGTGTGTGGTGGAGGGAGCGTACAGCTCAGTTGCTGGCCTGGGGAGGAGTCTTCGGATGTGGAATTCCGTCGGGCTGCGAGCTTTACATTGAACAACGGGATGAGCAGATACCATCCTCTCAGTTTCGTGACGAAGGGAGCAACACGGAATTTCTTGCTGATGCCATTGCTGAGCTTGAGAGATGAATCTTATACTGTGTATTTTAATGTGGGAGATTGAATGTTGGTAAGGGTGGTCCATGCCATGCAGGGGATTTGGTTACCTACAGTTTCTTTTCTTTGAAATGATTGGTTGGTTGCTGATAGTGAAGGCTTTGGCTCAGAAGGTGAGATTATATGTAGCAACTTTCCCTAGCAAAGAAGTTGTTTCACCTTTCAGGTTTGCTTTTGTCTAATGGGACCCGTAACTTGTTAGAACGTGTGGGCCACCTTATAACTGTCTTGTCACGATCCAGTGATGATCGTTCCATCATTCATGGGTAACCGCGTAAGCTATACCATATATCATTTCCAAGGGTGGGTATGATGGGTCAAAATTTAGGTTGTCTGTGGCAACTTTCGTTGTAAAGGTGTTTGGATGTCTGTAAATGCTAACACCTATAATCTGTTACATTTTGTCATGTTTGGCTTTTTAAGTCATAATAGTGTTTACAGGTGTACATAATTTTATTCATTTGGCTAACTTTGAGCTTTAACCATGCGGAAGGTGGTGGTTCACATGATACAGAGCTTGGAGTGGTGAATTCCCTCAAAATATTCACCCTCAAAAATTTCAAATTGTATTAGGGCTTGATTTTTGTAGGGCCCTAAGGGAGCATCAACGGATATGCACTTAGATTGGACGTCTTCGACCCATTACAGTGGGTCCACACGATGTGGAAGGTTTTAGTAGTGAGTGTCATGTTTTAATTACTCCCTATCATGTGGCTCACCTAATGTTTCTCTTTTCTTTTCTTCCTTCCCTTTTTTTATTCTGCCATAAGAGAGCATCGAAGGACACATGATGGATGGATTTAATGTACCATACACATCATCGTGGACCTCAAAAACAGTTCGTGTATCAACCATGCTGCTCTGGGTGTGATGTTAATGTCTTTGCTGATGTAAATCTCTTTTAACCTGTAATGTGAAACATGGGGATAACTTTGTGAATGTGCTAAATTGAGCTCAAGAAACATGGGAGGTTTTGCTAGGAAAAAATGGGACTTGTAAAGTTAAAAAATTGGAAGTATGTACTTGTAAAATGTTTATATAATCACGTTACACTCAAAATTTTCTATCCAAATAACATTTATAAACCTTTTATCTACGTTCTCTTTACAACTAAACGGTTTTAGGGGCATTCAAATAACCCTTTACAACTAGGGTTTTCCGGTCATTTAGACAACCCCTTTCTCTACGGGATGCTCATCTATACGCCATGCATATGCCAGTTGAACAAAATGGCATGAGATACAGTCATTTATTTGTGTCATACTACAATATAGATGCTCTTGCTTAATAATCGGGGTTGATCCACTTGCCAGAGGGCCACAGTTCATGAAACAAATACACATCCCAAAAAAACTGTGTGAAGTTTGGGATGGCTTCTAAAATCAGATGGCAAGAATCCTTTTCGAACGCACCACCAGGTGAATGTCCACGTGATCCATTCAGCAGGTGGCCCATGATTTTAGAAGCCATAGGAAACTTCAACTGAGTGTTTAGAATCATGGCCCACTCTTACACCACCTGTTGAATGTCCATAGCCCCTCAATGTCCACTGCTCATCATGTAGAGTCCACACTTGATGTGTCCATAGTGTGGGCCTTATCTTCCAAGTAGATTGTTCATCATGTGCGGCCCATTTTTAATATCCACCATTCTTTGTGCAGGGGTGCACCTTCTATATTGATTATCCATCATGTGGTCCACTTTGGATACGCGTCATCCATCACGCAAGACCTTGGATGTAGACCATCCATTAGGTAGGGCCCACTTAATGTGGACCATCCATTATAAGGGCCACACTTTGATGTCAGTCATCCATCATGTGAAGCCCATTCGGTCCATAATGTGAGGCCACCTTGATGTGGACTATTCATTTGCAGGGCCCTACCTTCAATACGGGTAGCTCATCATGCGAGCCCACCTTTGATGTCAATTGACGATCATGTCGGCCTTTCAATGACCCCACCGTTATGTGGGTCCCACCTTTGATGTGGACTATCCATCAAATGGGACCCACTATCCACTTTGATGCTTTATATTTATCATGTGGGGCCCATATTTGATGTGAATCATTCATTACATGGGCCCCATGTTCAAAATGAGTCGTTCATCACGGGGGGCCCACCTTTGATGTCCACCGTCCATCATGTGGTTCCCCCATTTGTTGTGGACCATCTATCACATGGTGTCCACTTGATGTGGATAGTCCATCATGTGGAACCCACCTTTGATGTCCACCATCATCCATCATGTAGGTTTCACCTTTGCTGTGGACTGTCCATTATGTGGGGCCCAATCTTCAATATGAGCCATTCATCATTTGGGACATCTTTAATGTCATCCTTCCATCATATGGTCCCACATTCAATGTTCACCATCCATTGTGTGGGTCCACGTTCAATCGACTCTGTTTCGTGTGGTGTGTCCCACATGAGTTTTGGATCTAACTAATTTTGGATTCCAGTCCTATTGTGGTCCTGCAAAACTGCTGGAGGGAGTGGATGTTGTAAGCATCTCTGTGGGCCCAAATAGCTTCCGACTACATGAACTGAACTTCCTGTGAACCTAGGTACAGGCAATCCACGTTCTTCTAGATAGGGCTGTTCACAAGTTGAGCTAGCTCGAAAAACTCGCTCGACCCAACTCGAGTCAGCTCGGATTGACTCGGCTTGAATGGCTGATTCAATTTGAGCCAAGCTAATTATTTGAAGCTCGAGTTGAGTTCAAGCCAAGTTCAACCAGGGGGCATTTCAACTCGACTCGACTCGGCTCGATTAATAAATATATTAAATATTAAATATTATATATATTATTAATATAAGTTTTAAGTTTTAATTTAAAAAAAAAAATCAAAAACAAAACAAACAAATCCTAGAGTCTCAACCCGAATGCACGGACCCCCTTTCCCTTTCCATTTCTTCTCTTTCTCTACCCACTGCCAGCTGCATGCTCGCTCGAATCGCCGCCACTGGATTTCCTGATCCGATTCAAAGCTTTGTTTGGTTTTTCATTGGATTTTGTTTTCATTCTCTTAAAATTTTTGAATTTTTCATCAATGGAGGAGGATCAAAAACAGAATCCATTATTCTCTCACCCAACAAGCTCGAGCTCGACTCGAACCACTAACTCGACTCGACAGCTTTGGCAAATAAGCCAAGCTTTAATGTTGAGCTCGAAGCTAAGCTCATGCTCAAGCTCGAACTCGAGTATATCATGAACAAGTCGAGCCGAGCTTGGCCCACCTCGACTCAACTCGGCCCACCTCGACTCGACTCGACTTGATGCCCACCTCTACTTCTGGAGGGTTGTTTTACTCCCCGTCGCGTACGTGCTAGAGTGGGCCATGCAAGGTTGATTGATCATTCCAGCCATTGTGGGCCACACGCCAATGTGGGCGATCAGGCAATTTCTTTTAACAGACCTTTTTGGCCACGCGTAGCACGCCTATTGGCCCGGCCAAGCGAACTTTGGGTCACTGAACACAAGTTTGGAAACAGATTGGCTACTCCCTCTGCCACTAGCCCCGTGGCTGATGGTCGGTGCTCTGTGGCCCCACCATGATGTATGTGTTTCATCCATTCTGTTCATCCATTTTTAAAGATAATTTTAGAATGTATACCAAAAATGAGAAGAATATAAATCTAAAGTAGACTACACCACGGGAAAACAATAGTGATTGGATATCCACCATTAAAATCCTCTTAAGGCCCAATGTATTGTTTATTTGACATCCAATCTGTTGATAAGGTCATACAAGTCCCGATGAAGGGAAAAACCAAAGATCAGCTTGATCCAAAACTTTTATGGCCCCATAAGGTTTTTAATGGTCAACGCTCATTCGACACTGTTTCCTGTAATGTGATCCACTTGGGACTGGGATATATCTCATTTTAGGTCTCATACCATAAAAATGATCTGGAAAAATAGATGAACGCGTGGATGAAACAATTACATCATGATGGGGCCCATAGAGCACCGACCACCAGCCATTGGCTGGTGGCAGGGAGAGTGCCAATCCGTTTCCCACAAGTTCGCTGTTAGGTCATCAGATGAATGACTCGGATCTCGCACACGCTGGCACGTGTTGGTGGAGGATCCGGATGTCCCAACTCCCATCGCATTTCCGCCCCGCGACTGTTACGCAAATGACCAAAACACCCTTAAACGATAATCGACACTCGGTAGTGTTTTCCGTAGTTGTCTTAAAAACCAGGGGTAATTTTCTGGACTCATTATTATATATTCTCCTCACTTCAACGTTAGGGTTTCTCTCGCAGCCGAAACTTTGGGGACTAGGGTTTTGAGAGAGGGGGGAGAGGGAATAGCTGCTAAGATGGTGGAGAAGACGGCCAAAGGGAGAAAGGAGGAGGTAGTGACAAGAGAATACACTATCAATCTCCACAGGCGTCTCCATGGATGGTAATCTATCTTCAGCTCCATCCTGTTCTTCAAATTCACCCCCCTCCCCCCTTTTGTCATTTTTGGTCATTTTTCTGCTCTGAAATGGCTTGATCTGTATTTCATTCAGCTTATGGAAATGCAAATTTCAGAGATCGATTTCATCCGTAGTTATTCAATTGGATCTTCTTCTCTTTGCAATGTTTGTCGATTTTACGTGATATATAGCACTTAATCTGGCGTATTTGCTGAGTTTCTTCTGTTGGATAGAGAAATTTAAGATAGTGGCTGTATCGGAACTCCTGATGCAGCTGATTTTTCCCGCCAATATGCCACATAGGTTGGATATCCAATCCGTTCAAAGGGTGGGCCACACCACGACTTTCACCTGAAATGAAAGTCAGGCCCATCCACTCATTCAAGTGGACAAAGCATCAAAATCGATGGACAGCCAGTCGTATAACTAAGTTTACTGGTGTGGCCCACTCAATGCATGGATCGGCCCGATTTTCATATCAGATTCATCATGGTGTTGCCCGTATTTTGTACGGATTCGATATCCAACAGAGGTGACATACCGTATGGAAAAGGTCTGTATGAGAACTTCCAAGACGGTCACTATATCTAATTTTCCTCTTAGCTTATGTAGTTTGATGTTATCTGTCTGATTTTATTATTGTGTAATATGA
Source organism: Magnolia kwangsiensis (assembly GCA_037074715.1). Lineage (NCBI taxonomy): Eukaryota > Viridiplantae > Streptophyta > Magnoliopsida > Magnoliales > Magnoliaceae > Magnolia > Magnolia kwangsiensis. The sequence continues at coordinate 110,488,596 of CM073581.1, forward strand.
GATTATGATGCATATCCTGCATCTTTTCATATCACACATGGCTTTCCAATTCTGACAGATAAGCCCATTTTGTGGTAATCCGGACCATTTGTCTGCTCTCCCACCATGCATGGAGTCACGTTTCAATAATCTCTTTGAGAAGACCATGTTAAGCTTTTCATATTTGGACTATATATAGATGGTTTAGTAGATAAATGCAAAAACGGTCCACATTCAAATGAAAGAGGTCCAAACATTGGTTGTTTTGTTTTTGTGTCATTCTCCATCAAGATTGGGACTCAGATCAGTAGTTTGGGTTGCTGGCCATGGGCCCACTCATAATGATTAAAAACCTGTGTATACCGTTGAAAGCTACTGGCACTTGTGATCCACCTAGATTCACATTGGTTCGAGATGTGTAGATCCATCTTATTTTTGTCATGATAAATGGACCATGATTTACAATTCCTAGAGATTTCAGCTGTGTTGATCGCTTGATCTAGGTTGGAGATTTGGATGTTATGTAGCATTTGTTCATTGTGTGCAATGTTCAAAAGATCATTTTAACAGGTAGTATCATTGCATATCATGATTAAGGGTTTCAGTTTTGGTGTACCGTATTTGGTCACCACTGAAACCGTTATGCTTCAACCTTATTGGTGATATTGCAATGCTCAAAATATCATTTTAACAGGTAGTATCATTGCATATCATGATTAAGGGTTTCAGTTTTGGTGTACCGTATTTGGTCACCACTGAAACTGTTATGCTTCAACCTTATTGGTGATATTGCTTCCGAAAAATGATCAATACACAGGCATTTCAATTTGACAAGTGGAGACGTGGTTCAGTGGTCTAAAATATTTTTCTGACATGTTCCACTCAATGGATCTATCATTCACCCCATAATAATTCATTAATCATTATTGGGCCTCCTGATCTAAAATAATTTGTAAGAATGGTCCATCCAGTGGGACAAATCACAACAACGGTCTGGATTAGTTATCCCTTCTCATGAATTGTACAATTTGACAAAAAAATGAGGGCCTAATTCCAATTCTCATTGAATTAAATGTGTGATGGGCAAGACTTTTGTGATAGAAATATACCATTTAGAAAATGGCGGTGAATCTTCAGACTGCCAAATCTCTAAGATTCTAGCCCAATCTTGGATTCTGCATAACCAGAAATTTACACTATGATGGCATGGTGTGCTGTAACATCCGTTACATAATGGTAACGGTGGCAACTGTTATGCCTTAAAAGGTTGTGAAAGCTGTGATGGAAATAATGACCTGTAACAGCCCTGTAACGGGGCCAATTCAGTTTTTATTTTTTATTTTCTTTTGTTTTTGAAGAGACCATAACAGCTGTTACAGGGGCCATTATGACCTGTATCAGTTTACACTAAGATAGCGTAAACCTCTAGCCCAATCTTGGATAGAGTATAACCCAAAAGCTACATGACTATATTAAGCAGCTGATTTTCCCCTCAGAGATTGAACAACTCACTGTTTTACTTTCAATTACCATTTTGGTAGCCATCAATTAGATGGTTAGGATTGCTTGATCAGTGTGGTCTTATAGGTATGCACCATTTTCAATGAGCCCCACTATTTGGATCGTCTAGAAAGCTGTACATGGTGCCAACCATGAAGATTGGTCATCACCATTTTTTAAATGGTGCAAAACTATCATGGGAGTTCAGTTCATGAGGGATCATTTACACTATGCTAGACTATGGTATGGTAAATTACCATATTCTTGAGATGTTTGTGCGCTTGGCTTGATGTGCGTGAGACATCCAAACATGCACCAATTGTGCTGAACCACAATGACAATGTGGTTTCATAGGTATGCTCTGTCCACAATGTGCCCCACAATTTGGATGGTTATGCCAAACCATAATGACAAGACAAGCAGAAAAAAAGGTTGATCCAAAACTTAGTAGGAGAACGTAAAAAGGGTCTCTCTCATTGTTCCATGCATTGTGGCCAGCCTGATTTCTATTTGGCTTGAATTTTGAGCTCAGGGCCTAAAATGAGGGCACATCTGATGGACAGGATGGCCCCACATCATGGTGAACCTCACACATCATGGGATGGACCGAGTTGCCTTGTGGTGACTTGTTCAGTCTCATATGAAATTGAATGAGTCGGACCAATTCCGCCCCATTCATAGGGTGAGTGGCCCCTGTATATATGATTGGTGTGGTGTACCAGATTGCCTTGGACCAAGGTGTCCCGTATCGGTATCGGTTGGTGTAACGGTGCCCTCCGAAATCGATACGGATACGAGGGCGTAACGGCGATACGGGGGCGTAACGGTCCATAACGGCGTAAAATTTTTTTTTTTGCCAAAAAAATATGAAAAAATATGGATTAAATCCGGAATATTCTAAGCATTCCAAATATGTATTCATTTATAAATTGGAACATGTTTATGGTGGTGTAACGGTCCACTCTTTGGTCAGAAATTGTATCGAACTTCCTGATGAATTTATGAACCAGATAACCTGAATTTGACTACAAAATTCATATATTTAATTTTCTAACTATCTACTATCAATGATAGATATATTAGAATGAATGTAATATGAAAATATCTTACATTTAGGTGTTTGCAATTATTTTTAAGGGCCAAAATTTATGCGTAAATAGAAAAAAATATAAAAAACTAAAATAAAATGGCACCCCAAATATGTAAAATGCACATTAACATGTTCTACTATGATTAACACATCACATGACATCATTAAAACAGCAAAAGAATCATTAAAAAATGATTTTTCGAATTTTCAAAAAAAGGGCCAAAATAAATGCATAAATAAAAAAAATATATATAAAATGACACCCCAAATCTGTAAAATGCACATTAACATGTTCTACTATGATTAACACATCATATAACATCATTAAAACAACAAAAGAATCATTAAAAAATGATTTTTCGAATTTTAAAAAAAAGGGCCAAAATAAATGAGTAAATAGAAAAAAATATAAAATAGCACCCCAAATCTATAAGATGCACATTAACATGTTCTACTATGATTAAAACATCATATGACATGATTAAAACAACAAAACAAATATTAAAAATTGATTTTTTGAATTTTAAAAAAAGGGGCCAAAATTCATGCGTAAATAGAAAAAAATAAAAAATGGCACCCCAAATCTATAAAATGCACATTAACATGTGCTACTATGATTAACACATCATATGGCATCATTAAAACAGCAAAAGAATCATTAAAAAATGATTTTTTGAATTTTCAAAAAAAGGGCCAAAATAAATGCGTAAATAGAAAAAAATATTAAAAAAAATATAAAATGACACCCAAAATCTGTAAAATGCACATTAAAATGTTCTACTATGATTAACACACCAAATGGCATGATTAAAACAGCAATACAACCATTAAAAATTGATTTTTCGAATTTTAAAAAAAATGGCCGAAATTCATGCGTAAATAAAAAAAAATATAAAAAAAATATTAAATGGCACCCCAAATCTGTAAAATGCACATTAACATGTTTTACTATGATTAACACATCATATGGTATGATTAAAACAAAAAAACATATTAAAAAAAGTATAAATACTTATTTTTGACGAATTTCTGAAAAATGGCCCACCGAGCTTTGATTCAAGAAAATCCATAATATAATGTGTTTTTATCTCAAATACCCAGCCAAGGTTGGTCGAAATTAGTAGTAGAAGGAGTGAGAAACATTTTAGAAGCAAGAAGTTTTAAAAAAATAGTAAAAACAGAGCTTAAAATGGAAAAATGTCGATACGGGCCTGTTACGGGCTTGTAACGGGCCGTATCGGCTGATACGGTGCAAAAAACCGAATCGGCCGATACGAGGCCGATTCGCGTAACGGTTGCCACCGTTACCGGTACGTATCGGCCGATACGGCCGATACGTAACCGATTTGGCCCACCTTGCCTTGGACTGTTATGTATATGTTGATATGTATCAAATTTTGCTAATACTTCAAACCATGAACATGATTGATTCCTGATATCATACTTCCCCACATTCATGTCCATGGTTTTTTTATATTGCAATTCATTGAAATTATTCATGGAATAAATGTATTGGTGTTCCAATCTGATAATTATGCACTGGTATCAGATCTATGAATGATATGAACCTTTTAATTTAGAAATGATACTTCCCAATACATTGTCATATTATGATACAATCATTTTAATTTATTTCCTAGTGAATTTTATGTGAAACTTTCCTGATATTTTGAACATTTATTACGGATGTATCTGAATAGATTGGCGGTCTTTAGAATGACCTTCTGAGTTGCTTGGTGTTTCTTCTGGTCTATTGTGTGTGAAGCCTTTTTCCTCTATTCATTTTTGAGGCTGGCGATCATTGCCTTGACTGTAGTTCATGATCTTGGATCCTTGATGTTTTGGTGTGATCTTTTTGCTTCCATGTCATCATGTTTGTTGATGCTTTCTGTCACCTTTATTCCTTGCTTTGTTAATCTACCCAGTATCTCTTTCATTGCAAATAATGCCAAGTCATGTTTGTGAACATGATACCAGTTTTTGTAGAAATCCTACTTTCCTCCATTTGAGAGAAAAAATGGTAGCATTGAAACTGATTTGCCTTGCCATCTTTATTTCAAAACAAATTGTTAAATTGATTTTTCAAAGCAGAGAAGCCACATGAAGTGAGCATTCTGTATGTGGAATCCATTTAAATTGGAATAAAAAAACAAACAACTGAATAAAAGGAACAGAATCCACGGTTTTCCATTTCCTGAAGATGTGGAGTTGCTTCTGTAGATCCACATTTTAGTTTGCCTCCATCCAAACATCCCTTAGTTTCTGATTGTCACGCATGATTGCAACTTGGTTGAGTTGGCTTGGACCTGCCTTGGCCCCATTGTGATTGGGGATATGGTTTCTGCTCAGCTTCTAGGCTTGTGGGTTAGACCCCTAGTTTGGCTGGATTGTTTTTCATGTTGAGTAAGCCAGTCCTGCTCCAACTAAGGTCATTTGAGTATTGGTGGGATGGGCATTTGGCTGATGGCTCTGGCCCAGTTGAGGCTGAGCCCAATTCCTGAAGTCGGGGGCTGGAGCTCATCCCTGGACTTTCAGTCTCCTGGACAGGGTTGGACCTGAATACATAATCCACACCAAATGGGTGGCCCCTATAGGAAGAACACATGGTGTAAATAAAAGGCAGCTCTACCCATCAATTGATCACGCTTTTCTTTTCTTAACCAGTGAACTGTTATTCATCTCTCTTCCTGTGTTCATGTTCTTTTTCCTTTCTGTATTTGTTTTTATCAATTTTTTTATTAGGAATAATCTCATTTTGTTTTTATTAATATGTTGGAAACTTTTGGAGGGTGAGTAGTGTCTACTGAAGCATGACTTGTGTCCAGGTGGAGGTAGAAATTGTATCATGTCCTGTACTCCAGCTACAGCCTTAAATGGACACAGTTGAAAATTTACTTTTATATTTTTTCTTTTCATTTAACTTCCGATATGGACAATCTACACAGCTCAAGATCCAATTTTCTACTTGGATCATCATTTTTCTCCCTTTTTCTTCATTGCATTTTGTTAAGTCTGCATTTGAGCCTTATCAGGCGCAGAGAAATAATAATAATAATGTGATTTAGGAATGACTTCTCCTAATTTAATCACAAAATTGGGCATTTTTTTTTTATATTTGGTAGTAGATGGTCAAGAGCTCTTTCAATCCATTCAGTTATACTCAATAAATTTTTGGTAATTTTACTGCAGAGTAGAAATCTCAAAATCCTGAATTATTTTTCTGGCCGCCCAAGCCAATGCAGCCTAAGTTCCTATTTTTACACCATTGTATCTTCTCCGTTGTTGAAAGTTCGCATGATTCTAGCAATAACTTCTCTGTTGTTGAAAGTTCACATGATTCTAGCAATAACTAAAAGAATGGAATGCCTTGTAATTTGGGCAGCACCTTCAAGAAGATGGCTCCCAAAGCCATAAAAGAGATACGAAAATTTGCACAGAAGGCGATGGGGACAACCGATGTTAGGGTCGATGTGAAGCTAAACAAGCACATATGGAGCAGGGGTATCCGGGGTGTGCCTAGACGTGTCCGCGTGCGTGTTGCTCGCAAGAGGAATGAAGAGGAAGATGCTAAGGAGGAGCTTTATTCGTTGGTCACTGTAGCAGAGGTCCCACCTGAAGGGCTCAAGGGATTGGGAACCAAGGTCATCGAAGAAGGAGATTAGACTCAGTAAACTTAAGTTTTAAGAGGTACTTTTTTGAGATTTATGTTTTGATTTTTATTTTTTTTTATCAGTGCATTTTGGATGTATTCCGGATTTTGAGATTGCCCTTTGAAAATTATGTTCGGTCAGAATTTTTAGCTTTACACATTGCATCTAAATATTTAAATGGCACGTAAGCTTTTAATCTTTAATGAAGAGTTCTGGAGAGAGGTGATGCTAGCCGTGATGCCCATAACATAATACATTACGTTATGTGATGTGCCATCCCTATCATAGTCTTAGCAAATATGTACGGTAATATGGACCATGGCACCACATATTTGCTTCATGGGGCCAGTTTTGACAATTGACTAACTCGATGATCATTTATAGTCTGTGTTAGAGCCATGACCTAGCTGAAACTTGTTATGGTGGTGTGCACTAGCTGAAACTCGTTATTGTGGTATTCAAGAAAGAGATGATTCTGATTTGTTGCGTGGCACAATATCTAACACTTGGCAGGTGCGAGGGTATCTAGACCTCCATCTAGTTGAATCCCATCTTTACATGTTGAACCTATGGTGAGAGGATACTCTTGACAATATGATTCTACTGGACCATGGGGCCAGCCATGTCCGATTCATGCTCCACCCGTCTAGTTGTAGATAACATTCCCCTAATCGATTCACTGTCAAAATCAAAACCTCAAATATTTTGAGAGATTGTTTTGTACAATCTCGTTTGAGTATGGGTGTACACGAACCGAGCTTGGTTAGCTCGCTTGACTTGGCTTGAAAAGGCTCAATTCGACTTGGTTCGAAGCTGAGTTCGAGCTGAGTTGAGCTGATTTTTTTTTGCTTAAAAATGAGCCAGCTCGGATTGAACTCGGATCGAACCAGTTCAGTAACTCGGTTACTTTGATATTGATGTTGCTCACCAAGTGTTTGATGAAATGACTCGATGAAGTGTGGCTGGTGGCAAGGAAGGTAGTATATGAAACAAATCCTTCTCTCTTTTTTTTTTTGGGGATTTTTATCTTGCTTGGAAGGTATTTGATAAAATGCCCTTTTTTATTCTTTTTTTTTTTTGGGTTAGCTTGTTAGTACACACCCATGTCAGTACACACACTCCATGTTAGCCACCCCCACTAGGGATCGATGCCAATAGCTGAACTACCTTTGCTGCATTTTACAGAATGGGATTTTGAAGGTGCGTCTAGGTGTTTGTGGAAATGCTGCACAGGAAAACTCAGCCTGAACTGGCCCAAGCTGCTGACTGAGCTGAGCTGGCCAGTCATGCTCAAGGACCGAGCTGAGCCGAGTTCAAGCTGAGGCCAGCTTGACTTGGTTCGGCTTGATGTACGCCCCTACTTAGAGGGGTGGGTATTGTGATATGGGCCATCTGTATTTCGTGTGGCATAACGTCAGACATTGGATAAATCTTATGGCCTATATGTATGATGGGAAAAGGAAAAAATAAAAATTGTAATAATTAAAATGACGATTTGGAACATTTCCTTGACCACTATTGAGACATTCCCATAATGTATTCCATTTTCGGGGTTTTACTTCGGATAAAAAGCAGAAATCTCGGAGCGCCCTCAGAGGTGTCACCCCCAATCTTTTATTAGACTTCTATACCTTACAGAAACCACGATGAAATATTTCATCATGGAAGAGGTAATCATTCTCTCTTCCCTCAATCCAAACATGAGAGTTGTCCATGCATGACGGGTACACCCTAAAAAGGGGGCCGAAATAAGAAGATATATATATATATATATATATATATATATATATATATATAACGCACACGCACACAACAATGCATGTCTGGATCGATTGCACGAAGAAATGATCAAAATAAATGCGTTTGGGTTCGCATGGCAACTACCATACGTTTGAGGTGTGTCATGCCCACTGATAGGAGTGCCATTCAAACCCGGATTATGAAATTTGGATCACTCATGCGTGCAGCACCGCCTTGGGTGAGGCCAGGGCCGCGCCTAATGTCCCAATGCATCTTCGGTGGATCCCTGTGGAGCCAACCTGTGATGTATTTATCTTTTATCCACGCTGTACATCCATTTTGCCTCCTCATTTTAGGAAACGAGCCCAAAAACTGCGGCAGATCCAAATCTCAGGCTGTCTACACAGGAAAAAGTGGTGATTGATCATTAAAAACTTCTAGTAGGCTATGAAATTTTTTGATCAAGCTGATATTTGTGGTCCCTTGATCCAGGTCTTTATGACCTTGACAACAACAACAGGTTGATGGAAAATCAATATTCCAGTGGCCCCCAATAAGTTTTTAATGGCAAGGTCAATCATCACTGTTTCTTGTGGTGTGGTCCACTTGAGATTTGGATCTCATGCCCTAAAATAAGCTTGAGAAAGGAATGATTGGTGTTGAATACATGAATACATAGGGTGCAGACATGATCGTACACTGCTTCCTGTGGTGAGTCCCACCTTAGTTTTTGACAGGGTTGATTCTTGGGATGTACGGTACCCATGAGTTGCAGCAGATGCATTGTTCGAACTCAACATTCAATCACGGGGGCCCCCACAGCTCACCATGTGTTTGAACTGCCTATTTGCGAAAATTCTGCATGGATCCACATCCCATGCTTTACGTCCTGAAAATTTAACGTCTCAATCAATTTACGATGAAACCATTGGATGCCCTAACTATGCGTTTGAACCGTCTATATGTGAGGCCTACCTATGGATTGGACAAGTAGAATTTGTGATTGACTAGGCAATCCATGTACTGGCACTCGTGTGTTGAGAATTTTTACTATTCATAGGGAGATATACTGCGAACAATCTTCAAATTTATTTACTTATAAAAGGAAAAATCAATGAAATCACCTCTTTTTTCTCTGCACATCGCTATTGATTCTTTTTTAATCTTCTCTATGAAAAATAAAAATAAATTTAAATTTAAAATTAAAAACGACATGACTCGAGATGAAATCACACAGACCAAACCTCACGAAGGAGTTGATACCTCACACCTTCCCCATTAGATCGCACCGTTTCCTTCAGCTTTCCATTTCTGTTGGTGATTGGAGGAGACGGGGGCAACTTATCAATGATGGAAGTGAGAGGAGATTCCAGTTCATCCAAGTCGTCGTCACTGGTATACCCCCTCCTCTGTACCAACGACGCATTTCTCCCAAGTTCTGCCTGCCCTCCTGCATCTGCCACCTTCTCTGCCACATCAGCCAGCAAAGGTGGGCTGTAGACAATGGGTGCAGCGCTGCATGGGAAGCTGCTTATTGAGTCCCCGTTAGATTTCCGCCGTTCCAGCCAACTCTGAGTATTTTTTTTTTTAAAAAAAAAAAGAAAAAAAAAAGGCATCTATAAGATCAAGCATTTTAAAATACTTCTTCCAGGGAACTCTGACCAAATGAGGCATTAGGTAGCTGATGGACACATCAGAAAATGGAGGGTCCTCTTCCAATCAACTGTCAATAGACTAAAATCAGTTATTTGTGAGTTTTTGTACTTCTCTTCCAGTCCATAGGAAGGATGGGGAGAACTGGCCACTCAATATTGAAGTAGAGGGAGCCCAGTTTGTATATATGGGTTTGTTAAGGGTCAAATATTGCATATTGGACCCCAGTTATTGCCTGAATTTATGGACTTTGTGCTGTCTAATGGCCTGTTTTTATCGTGATTATATTGCAAGGCATTTTTAGGAGCATGGATTGAAAAAGGTGTTAAAAGCATGGATTTAACAATCCAAAGTCATCAAAGAAAAGAACGGACTTCGGAGGATCAAGATTGACGAATTTACACGGTCAGAAATCCGAGAAAACTAAGAAACTGAAGCTCAGGTGGCCTAAAAGTCAGCCAGAATGCAAGATCATAGAATTTCCACCATCAGATCAGCTCCAAATTTTATAAATGGCCTGAGGACCATAAATGAACCGTACATGTCAAATTTTAGCTATTGAAGATCTTTGGAAGTGGGCCAACGAACTGATCAGCCCCTTAATTCATTAAGTGGGGCCCACCTGATATCTGAAACTGCCTCAAAATTGTTCTCGACGGTTAAAATAATATGAGGAAGAGGATGGACGGTGTAGATTTCTCGTAAACATCACGGTAGGCCCTGTGTATAGGGTGTGTGCACAGTGCACAATGCACGCATGCGTGCACCAGAGACAACGCACGCGGGTCAGCAGCGCTGACCCGCACCTTTCTAAAACAGCAAGTGCTGTTTCGTTTTCGCTTACGCACGGACGACCTGCGTCCGTTTTGCGATCGACTGTGGGCCCCACCTATGGACCGTATGACTCATCTGATCCGACCATCTTGTAGAGAGCTGCAAACACTACAAAACCATGTTGACTCTTTTCATTCATGCATACACATGTGTGCGTTACAGAGGCCACAAAAGGGCTACCCTTTGATCCTTTTGTGATTTCTTTGGGCCGCGTCAATGGACCTTCAAAACCACTCATTCTTGACTGAAATTTCGTCATGAATCCAATGGACGGGGTGAATTTTTCAGAAAATGCTTCTGTGGGGCCTACCGATCACAACAACGAAATGGTGCGAAAGGTTTCGCACATCCGCGAATACCGACTTTTTCAGGAGGTTGTGGCCCACCATCTTTGATCATATGACAGATCTGAACCGTCTATCATATAGAGGACCCAAGAAAGTCCTAAGGAATGATATTTCTTTGAAATTTGAGAGAGGAAAGTGGCGATTTTTGAGGTACTGAACTTAGCTGCGAAAAGGCTTTCGCTGCGCATGCAATAGCTTTCCAAATCCGATTCAAGTCCGATTTTCACCACTCCAGTAGGTATATAAGGAGGTTTTGGACGTGGGGAGCATTCATTCAGACCTTGGGAGGAAGATTCAGACCCGTAGAGGCTTGGGCTTGGACGTGGGACGGCTTAAAGAGACAGGGAGAATTTTTAGTTTTTCTTTCTTTCTTTCTTATTAATTTATTAAGATTTAGCCTCACTATGTTAGGCTAAACCTCTTAGCTAGGGCTAAGAGGTGAAGCTTGTAGTGTGATGGGAGAGCTCCATGCTTGTGCCTTTTATCTAGATTGACTGATGTTGATTATAGTTTAATTAAGAGAATATTTCTAGTCTTTAATGGTCTGTTGTGACTGAAATTACGATGGGTCTGAGATGGCTTTGAATATTTCCTTTTCCTTTTAATGTTTATGACGTCAGGAAGCCCTGTTGTTCACCATCGTCTCCTGGTCATGGTCGGATGACGGTACCCTTCCTAACCTTTATACAGATGATTAGTTGGTAATTAGTTTAATTCTGTTGTTTGCCATAGTCTCCTGGGCATGGTTTGGTGATGGAATCCATTCTAATTCATATACCTTTCATCTCTTGAAAACTAGATCAATGACAGTTCAGTTTAATTTTCATGAAACAGGTGTAAGATCTCCCTGATCTCTACAAGTGGATCCTCTGAATCCCTAGTTCTCTATCTCTGATTTATTCACGTTTTAGATTAATAATTCATCATTATTCCCTCAAATTCATTAGTTTAGAATTCATCTTAGTCTAGTTCTAGTTCTAAGTAGTTTTAGATAACGTATAAGTATCAGTCCCTTGGGATTCGACCTCGGTCTTACCGAGTTTATTACTACATCATAACCCTGCACTTGGGGAGTGAACAAGTTTTTGGCGCCGTTGCCGGGGACTGTCGGCTACGTTTTTCTGAAATTAATTAGTTTTAGGATTAGTTTAATATTAGATTTTCTTTTTATAATTTTCTAGTTCTAGGTTAGAAGCTTAGTTATTTTTCTTGTTAGAAATTTTTCCTAACTTTAGAAACTTGCTATTCTTCATTCTATCTGATTTTTAGAACTAACTCAATTTTTCTGTTTTGTAGGAAGCTTCTAATTTAGTAAGCTCTTTCTAATTCTTCTTTTTTTGGAATTTCTTCTTTTCTCTAAAAATTAATTTACTTTTAATTAGGACTTTCTATTCTTAGAAACTAACTTATTTTGTTTTGTTTTGTTTTGCAGATTCTTAACCTAGGACTCCAAATTTGGTAACTTCTTTCCATCTTTTCCTTTTATTTTCTAGATTTCTACTTCTTTTTTCTTAGGTCTAGGTAGAATTTAAATCGAGGGTTGAATGTGTTTTATGCCCCAGTGGGCACGCGACAACACTCGATGTCTCGTGACTGAAGGAGGATTAGTTAAGGGGTTGACTGTCCATCGCAGGACTAGACACCACTTGAATTCTCCTGAGACAGAGGAGGTTATGACTGAAAATCAACCTCAAGCACTACCCTAACCTAGGATTGAGGAAGTACATGATGAGAATGAGGTGCACCACGCACCCCCGCCTCGTACTTTACGAGATTATTTACAACCGGCGGGGGTGAGTACGCCCTCATGCATGATTTTTCCTGCGAATACAGGACATATGGACATCAAGCCAGGGGTTATCCAACTCCTTCCCAAATTCCATGGGCTTGAATCTGAAGAACCATACTTGCATCTGAAAGAGTTCGACGAAATCATAGGCACCTTATATTTCCCTAATGTATCTGAAGATACAATTAGGCTGAAACTCTTCCCATTTTCCTTAAAAGAAAAAGCTAAGACGTGGTTACATTCACTGCGTCATAGGTCCATTGGCACATGGAATGATATGCAGAGGGAATTTATAAAAAAAATTTTCCCACATCATAAGACAATTACCCTCAGGAGAGCAATCATGAACTTTGCCCAAAAGGAAGATGAAACATTCTTCCAATGTTGGGAAAGGTTCAAGGATCTGGTTAATGCATGCCCACAACATGACTTTGAAATATGGCGCATTACGAATTTTTTCTATGATGGGCTAACATCTTCCATGCGCTAAATGGTCGAGACAATGTGTAACGGAGATTTCATCAATAAAAATGTTGATGAGGTATGGGATTACCTCGATAATCTCGCTGAAAAAACACAATCATGGGACTATTACCAAAGGACGAACGCTACGTCTAGGCCAACTCATTCAAGGAAAAAAGGAAGAATATATCTCCTGAAAGAGGATAATGATCTTAACGCTAAGATGGCTAATCTCACCAGAAAATTTGAGGCCATGGAAGGAAAGAAGGAAAAGGTTAATGAAAGTGTTTGCGGCATCTGTGATTGCAACATTCATACTACTGAAAATTGTCCTTCAATACCCGCCTTTCGAGAAGTATTGAATGAACAATCTAATGCCGTAAATAACTATCAAAGACCTTTCAATGGACCACCCTCTAATACATACAATCCTGGTTGGAAAAATCATCCAAATTTCAATTGGAGGAATGGACCAACGGCTACACCTCAAGGTTTCCTAAACCAAAATCCAACTCAAGAGAAACCTCAAGAGGATTTAGTTCTAAAACATTTTCAAAAGCAAGAGCTTTTCAATCAGGGTATGATGCAAGCCTTTCAAGACCTTACAAAAGCAATACATGAACTTAAGGCTGAAAATACGATTGGAAACAAGGGGAGCTTCCCAGCTCAACCTCTTCCCAATCCTAAACCGCATTATGGAGTTAGTGATCTCAGCTCTTCAAATCAAATGGGGCACGCTAAATCCATCACCACTCTTAGGAGTGGGAAGGTTATTGATAAAACCCTTCTGGTTATGCCCGAAAAGCCTCAAGAACCAGAAGAGAACAACAATGATGGATCTAGTAACGCCCCACAAAAATTTGAACCGGAACCTCTAGAGAAGCCAGTTGCTTCGTTTCCCCAACGGTTGGTTGAACCAAAACGTCTAACTCACTCTCAGGATATCCTAGAGGTGTTGAAACAAGTGAAAGTCAATATTCCTCTACTTGACGTTGTAAAACAGATACCTTTATATGCTAAATTTCTAAAAGACTTATGCACGACCAAACGACGAAAAAGTGTTCAAAAGAAAATTTCCTTAACTGAGAAATTGAGTGTCATCCTGAAACAAGACGTGCCGCAAAAATTCAAAGATCCCGGTTGCCCAACCATATCATGTGTAATTGGGAACTATCGAATTGATCACGCACTTCTCGACTTAGGAGCGAGCGTCAATCTAATTCCCTACTCGGTATACCAACAGTTAGGCTTGGGTGAATTAAAACCCACTCGAACCACACTACAACTTGCTGATCGTTCTGTTCGTGTACCAAGATGGATTATCGAGGATGTGTTGGTCCAGGTTGATAGATTCTACTACCCTGTTGATTTTATCATCTTAGACACCGAACCCATCAATGACACGAGCACTCAGATTCCCGTCATCCTTGGTCGCCCATTCCTGTTCACTTCAAATGCAATTATCAATTGCAGAAATGGTGTTATGACTATGTCTTTTGAAAATTTAACATTAAAATCAAATATCTTTTTCAATAACGGCAGCAACTCGGAGGATGATGACGATTTCCACGATGTTAACATGATTGATTCTTTTGTGGAAGATAAACGCCTCTCACCTTATCCTCTAATCCTCTAGAGACGTGCCTGACCCACTCCCATGATCTTGATGATGATATAATTAGGGAGACGTGTGCCATACTTGATACTGCACCGGTACTTGAAGTTAACCAGTGGAGGTCACAAATTGAAGAATTGCTCCAAACTGATGTAGTGCCTCTACCGTTTAACCTCAAGCCACCGAAGCTTGACCTAAAACCTTTGCCCTCTGATTTAAAATGTCTTTTTAGGTCAAGATGAGACATACCCGGTGGTGATCTCTGCCCACCTGAAAAAAGAACAGGAGAGTATGCTCATATCTACTCTCATTGAGCATAAGGGAGCTCTTGGATGGACGATAGCGGACCTCAAAGGAATTAACCCATCGATTTGTACTCATCGCATATATCTTGAGGACAATGCAAAGGCTGTTCGGCAATCACAACGTAAACTGAATTCAAACATGAAAGAAGTGGTTAAGACCGATGTTCTCAAACTATTGGAAGTGGGGATCATATACCCCATATCCGATGGTCAATGGGTGAGTCCAACTCAGGTGGTTCCTAAGAAGTCCGGGATCACCATCGTAGCTAATGCCAATAATGAACTCGTGCCAACCAGAGTTACTACTGGTTGGAGAATGTGCATTGACTATAGGAAGCTGAATACCGTTACAAGGAAAGACCACTTTCCTTTGCCCTTCATTGATCAAATCCTAGAAAGGCTAGCTGGTCATTCCTATTATTGTTTTCTTGACGGGTATTTAGGTTATAATCAGATTGAAATCGCCCCTGAGGATCAGGAAAAGACCACATTTAAATGTCTCTATGGCACCTTTGCTTACAGAAGGATGACATTCGGGTTATATAATCAGACGACCGAGTTTATTTCATCTGTATGAAGGTTAGGAAGGGTACCGTCATCCGACCATGCCCAGGAGACGATGGTGAACAACAGGGCTTCATGACGTCATAAACATTAAAAGGAAAAGGAAATATTCAAAGCCATCTCAGACCCATCGTAATTTCAGTCACAACAAACCATTAAAGACTAGAAATATTCTCTTAATTAAACTATAATCAACATCAGTCAATCTAGATAAAAGGCACAAGCATGCAGCTCTCCCATCACACTACAAGCTTCACCTCTTAGCCCTAGCTAAGAGGTTTAGCCTAACATAGTGAGGTTAAATCCTAATAACTTAATAAGAAAGAAAGAACGAAAAACTAAAAATTCTCCATGTCTCTCTCTCTAAGCCGTCCCACGTCCAAGCCCAAGCCTCTACGAGTCTGAATCTTCCTCCCAAGGTTTGAATGAATGCTTCCCACGTCCAAAACCTCCTTATATAGCTGCTGGAATGGTGAAAATCGGACTTGAATCGGATTTTGAAAGCTATTGCATGCGCAGCGAAAGCCTTTTCGCAGCCAAGTTCAGTACCTCAAAAATCGTCACTTTCCTCGCTCAAATTCCAAAGAAATATCATTCCTTAGGACTTTCTTGGGTCCTCTATATGATAGACGGTTCAGATCTATCATATGATCAAAGATGGTGGGCCACAACCTCCTGAAAAAGACGGTTTTCTCGAATGTGCGAAACCTTTCGCACCATTTCGCTGTTGTGATCAGTGGGCCCCACAGAAGCATTTTCTGAAAAATTCACCCCATCCATTGGATTCAGGACGAAATTTCAGTCAAGAATGAGTGGTTTTGAAGGTCCATTGACGCGGCCCAGAGAAGATATCATAAAAGGATCAATTTTGAACGTTGCAGGGCAGCCCTTTTGTGGCCTCTGTAACGCACACGTGTGTATGCATGAATGAAAAGAGTCAATATGGTTTTGTAGTGTTTGCAGCTCTCTACAAGATGGTCGGATCAGATGAGTCATACGGTCCATAGGTGGGGCCCACAGTCGATCGCAAAACGGACGCAGGCCGTCCGTGCGTAAGCGAAAACGAAACAGCACTTGCTGTTTTAGAAAGGTGCGGGTCAGCGCTGCTAACCCGCGTGCGTTATCTCTGCTGCACGCATGCGTGCATTGTGCACTGTGCACACACCCTATACACAGAGCCTACCGTGATGTTTACGAGAAATCTACACCGTTCATCCTCTTCCTCATATTATTTTAACCGTCGAGAACAATTTTGAAGCAGTTCCAGATATCAGGTGAGCCCCACTTAATGAATTAAGGAGCTGATCAGTCCGTTAGCCCACTTCCAAAGATCTTCAATAGCTGAAATTTGACGTGTACGGTTCATTTATGGTCCTCAGGCCATGTATAAAATTTGGAGCTGATCTGATGGTGGAAAATATATGATCTTGCATTCTGGCTGACTTTCAGGCCACCTGAGCTTCAGTTTCTTAGTTTTCTTGGATTTCTGACCGTGTAAATTCGTCAATCTTGATCCTCCGAAGTCCGTCCCTTCCTTTGATGACTTTGGATTGTTAAATCCATGCTTTTAACACCTTTTTCAATCCATGCTCCTAAAAACGCCTTACAACATAATCACGATAAAAACAGGCCATTAGACAGCATAAAGTCCGTAAATTCAGGCAATAACTGGGATCTAATATGCAATATTTGACCCTCAACAGGGTTGCATGGATTATGATCTGGACATTGATATTTAGGTCAAAGAATGGGCAGCTATGACCTTACGTCAAGGGCATTAGATCAAAGTCTGGACCACTGAACCATGGGTCATACATGGAAACTCTAGACATGAGAATACTGCAGACACTTGGTGCAAGGTTCCACAAATTCCCTCCTGAAGAAATTGACTCGACCTCACATGACTGGGACTTAATCCTCAAACAGTCCTTCGCGCTGCAATATGATGCTGATATCCGACCATCTAAGGAGCAGAAGCATAAACTCGAAAACATAAAATATGTTAAGCATTTAATTCAAATCGGCTTTGGCAGTTTTGAATACTTGAATAAATCATCAAAACATTACTCCCGATGGCAAGATGTGCAATTCTTTTCTATGTTACTGGAGCTTTCAGGTTTTTGAAAAGCATGGACCCATTCATAAGAAATTTAAATGCAGTCCAAAATCTTACCTCGGAATTCAGTGCTTCTAGGACAGCACCAGGTACGGGATCAGGACAGAACTCATCAGGTGTAAAATTGCAGAGGATCCGCTTTATTAACGGAAGACCGAGTGAAGGGCATACCTATAAAAGATGGAAACAGAATAAATCCAATGAAAGATCTGATGAGGAAAGGATACAAATAAATTATGTATGTGGGTGTGTTTGTGTGTGCACACACACACACAAGTGGCCTTCATGTGAACATTAGCAACATTCGCAAACCTTTTAAATGGCATATGGGGTGACCGATTGTCAATCAAAATGGTTCATTCATTCATACAGCTAGGAGCAAGCCATGGTGCAAAAATCATGGCAATCAGGTGTCCTAAACTTCTGATCAATAGCATGAAAATGGACAGAGATTGACTGGAGAAATAAAATAGGTCCAATCATCATCTTGAAACAACCAGTAGATAAATGCCACTTTTTATTTCTTATTATTCTAAAGTAACACTTTGATCTGATGATTCTGACTGTGATTTACAGCTCGTAAACAATGGAGAGTTGTACCAAGTTGGCCCCATTCAAAGGGTTAGGATCATCCAATCAGTGTGATTCTTGCACCATGGCTTGCTCCTAATTGTACGACTGAATGAATTGGTTCAGGATAGGTCACCGGGTCTACCGCTTAAAAGGTTAGAGGACGTTGCTAAACATCCCGTCGAAGGTGGGGACATTAGCAAAACCCATATTTACACGAGAACTGTTGGAAGACTTTTATGTAGAGTTATGGATCTGACCTCTTTTCTGATGGATCTGTCAATGAGCATGTCTTTTGGGAGCATCAGAAGATCACTCAAGGAATTCATCAGGGGGAAAGATTTGGATTCGACATCCCCGCCCCTTCTGTCATCATCCTCACGGCTGCTCTGTTCTTTCGTGAAATTGTCTGCATCCATACCGAACATATCCGCCAGCCACCTAGACCAATTTCCAATCTGTAATGGGAATAATATGCTCTCTATTTAGCATCCGTAAACTCATCTACAATATGGAATCTGAAGGGTATGCATGCTCAAACGAGTCCAGGGTCCCACTCAAGCACTTGATGCAAGACCACAAGCATTTATAAAGGTCCACAAAAAGAATGGATAGTCATGTCAAGAACATGAGGTTTAATGATGGAAAATGGATAACTATTCCTGCCCTGCCTTCTCTGACAGTGTCAGATATGCCCTGACCCCTATCCAGAATTTGTATCTGGTATAAATTAAAATAACTTTGCACCAAATTTTCAGTGCAAGCAATTACTAAAGACCATCTGATCTTTGATCTGATGATTGTCCCATATTGGGGTCACTGCCTGCTGCGTCAGTGGCCCAACATGCAACAGCCATCCGGTCAGTGGTTGTTAGTAATGTAAGTGGTTTTATCGTATTGCTTCAAACAAAGAGAATTAGTAGCCGGCCTTGTCCACTACTTGAATTTAATAGTTTGATTACTATGATCAATAACAACGACATTAGGGAATGGAAAGATTGTTGCAGAATTGTAAAACGGTTAATCAAGGATGTGTCGGTTGAAAATAACCATCAGCACAATTGCTTCCTGTTTCTTGATTGTCTACAGAAAGCTCCAATTTCATTTTCAATCCACAAATGGAAAATTGTTAACGAATCAGGCATTATGCCACCTTTTTCAAGCCATTCACAGTGAGATGAAGTGTGGGCCAAAGAATGAAATCAAACAGAATCTGCCTCAAGAAACACTGCACCACATATCAGGAAAGACTGTCTTAAGGTGCGTTTGGTTGCACCACATATCATGTAATTAAATCATGATGTTTCATGATTAATCAGTCTAATTTGGTGCAGAATTTCATGAAATTTGATGCTACCAAACACACCCTTAATGAATGTAAGATAATAGAAACTATACATACAGAATTTTTTAGCTGTGCGCCAGACCCAAAGCTCAAGTCTCCGGCTGGAATAGGTAGAACTTTAGAATCAACAATTGGATCTGATACAGGATCGGTTGGAATTTCGTTGTCTGATTCCCGCAGGATTGCATTAAACATGGCAACATCTAGTCTGGCCACACACTGTTCCATTACCTGAGCATAGAAATAAATATGTTTTAAGAAGAAAGTGCAATGCTCAAAGTATGAGGAAGCTTTGAAGAAGATATTAAAGACCATTAACATACTGCAACTTGCATAGACTTTATGTAGGAAATAAAAAGAAAGAAAGAGAGAGAAAGAAAGAGAGATGGAAAAATGATTTAATGGTGCAAGGGCCATTTATCACTCTATACCATTCTTGCCAACACAGGTAAGCAACCGCACTCATTCCCTCCTGCTCGAACAGGACAGAGCCTTTGGAAGGCATCCAAAAAAGCACTTTTCCAGAGGTTGATAGAGAAGCTGCCTTGCTGCTGATCACCCAAAGCTGGTCCTGACAGCTTCCTGAAGCTTTTTACTCTGTACAAACCATCAACTGGAGATTGCATGTGTGGGGTTAAGGTCTGAAAGCAGACAGGTACATCAAGGAATGTCAGTCGAATGAAAGAGAAAATCAGCACCTGGCCTCTCCATCATAATGATTAAAATTTAATTACAATGGAAAAGAAAATCATATAATATCTATTTCATACGAAAAACCATTTCTGTTGTGCTGTTTCTTGATTCATCAAAATATAGGTGCATTGGGCATGATAGCACATATATGCAAATGACTCAGATATAAGAATAAGAAGGCCATTTTTACATTCTCATAACATGCTATAAAATGTAACTTCTGATCTATCCCAGACGTGATCCCAGACCAGAATCTAGATCCAAACTGAATTCCGAATCCTAAAACATGCTTGAAACTGAACCCAGCAGGACCTCATGGGGATACCAGAGGTGATTGGATTTGAATCTGGTACCCCATATGCAGTGCTTGGATCAGAGCCTGACAGGATCTAAATATAATTCCTGTAGTTGAGTTCAAATATGGGTACAGTAATATTCGGACGGGACCTGATCCATTGACAGCCATCTATGGTACTGGGCTGTAGTAAATACTATCATAATATCTACTACAGCATACTGAACCATAGTAAATATCTTCATAGAAGCAGGGTTATGCACATGAGCTCTTGTATTTCTTTTTCTCCTCCTTTTTTCTTTTTCCTTACGTTAGAAATGAGAAGCCTGTATTTCTTGTGTCATTCCATACCCATCTGTATTTAGGATTTACTAGTTAGAGAGAGAGAGAGAGAGAGAGAGAGAGAGAGAGAGAGAGAGAGAGAGAGAGAGAGAGAGAGAGAGAGAGAGAGAGTGGCACACACATTTTATCCCTGAATAATTTTTTTTGAGGGTGGGTGATAAAAAAACACATAAGGAAGCATCTAAGAAGGGCAAATAATTACATTCACCCACTATACTTCATTACACATGCATATACAAATTCTAACCATTTAAATTAAATACTTGTATTTTAATCATCTTTGTAAACAAAGCACACGTTGTTTTAGTTTTGTAATGAATCTCTCACACACCTTTTTTTTTTCACACTGTTTTTCAGTTTGAAACTGTATTAAACCGACTTCCAATACTCTGATTTTAGGCATTTCTGCTTCCTTGACTTAAATTTTGACCGTCTTTTTAGTGTTTGGAACCCAATCAAATGTGGACATTCTCGTAGCATTTTTCCTGTACGGATTTTTGCTATGGTATGAAATACAAAACATATGAGGCATCTGTTGGTAAAACAGAATTGCAATAAATTTATGTGGAGTTGACGATTTCTTCAGTAAGACAATTACCTTGTCAAAGGTATCAATATTAAATTGCAATGCAACATCTAGTCTATCATGTGCTTGTACGCAACATCAAGTCTATAATGTGATTGTTACCTGCCACCACACCGACTCAATAATCCGAGAAAAGATCCAAGATTCTATCTTTTCCAATGCAGCAGTAAATGTGCCCATCTCCTGCCAGTCGTCTACCAATTGCATAAAACCAAGCTTCTGCACCTGCTTGCTGCCAGGACTACCTTTCCATTTCATGGGAGGGGACTTCAGGTCACTTCTCTTTCCCCCACCATTAGACTCAAAAAGCCTTCCAATCATACTTGAGTGATGAGAATTACCAAATGCTTGAGAAATAATAGTTCTCAGCACAACTGTATTCGACCACCAGAAAGTCAACCTTAAATAGGAAAAGAAATAAAAGCTATTACTCTCTATGATTTTAAAAAAATTTAAAAAAAAAAAAAAAAAAAACTGAAAAGAAGAAGAAGAAAGAAAAGCCAACACTGCAAGAAGCACAAACTTAAAAGTTGCAGTAGTTTCTATACCTTTGCACATCACTGCCGCATGACTTGGCAATCAATACAAGCCCTGAGACGGTATTTCTAGCAATGCTGGCTCTCTTATCCTGAGTCCAATGCTTGCAAGCATGAATGTATAACCTAGAAAGGCGCCGAGCAGGTGTGTGGACCTTATGTGCCGAACTTCCATGCTCTGGCACCACGGAATAGAGTGAAATCTCAAGAGCAGCAATTTCTCTCAGCTCCTCTTCTAGCTTCTCAATTTTCAGTTCCATTTCCTGGATCCTTTGGTCTGCATTCACCTTCTCTTCATCTATGCTAGTCTCATCTGCATCAGCAGTTTCATCGTCTGTTCCAATGCTCTGAGCACCATTTGGTGCTTCATCTGAGAGATCCATCTCCTTCACCTCTTCAATTGGCTTTTCATCACCTCCTTCAGATGATTCTGATGAAGGCTTGGAAGGAACTTTCATATTCTTGGATTTATTATCTAGGCTTTTAGCAGCAGCTTCTGACATCCCTTTATTGGTTTTTAGAGATTTCTTTGGAGTGCTCTGTGGTGTCTTCAATTGAAATTTATTTCCTTCTTTTTGACCGCCGTTTATTCTTGCCGCACGAGGGAGTGCTTCTGCCTGTTTTTTTGGCAAGTTTTTAGGAACCCCGGAAGCCTGTTCTACTATGTCATCTTTGTTGGTCTCTATATCCCCTTGAGATGATACAGAATCTACAATGGTTTCACAGTCAGATTCTTCTTCCTTCCCCTGTTTGACTTCCTTTTCCTGATCACTAGAGGGATCTTCTCTTTCATCCCCATTTTCTTTCACAGCCATTTCAAAGGATTTTCCATCTGTTATTGCGACATCAGACTTGCGGTCATCCATATAATGTATGACCAGGCTTTCATAAACTTCAGGGGGATCTGTGCCTGCTTTCAAATCACTTATTCTGGTACTGGAGTCTGGCCGTGGCCGTGTACCCAAGGTTTCACATTTAGCTCCCTTGGTGCTCAAGATTTTGTGGTCCTTCTCTGGATGTGGTTTTCTTTCTCTTCTCTTGTCTTTGCTAGAACCATTCTTTTGGTTACTGTTTGGCACTACAGTCTTGCTGTCCTTTTCCCTCATATTATCACTTCCCTTTCTCCACTGTACTAATCAAGATCAGAAGCTATTGATGAGTTAGTGAGATGAATGGCTAAATTTGGAACAACCAATTGTGAGGAGACAAGCATTCGCACCTCGATATTATGACCAGTATTCTACACAATGAAAATTTTGTAATACTTCCTGTGCTTCGAGATGTCCCAAAGCACCCTGCCATAGGACAACAACAAACTAGATCCTCACCAGATGATTTGACACAGTAAACTGTGTGGAATAGACTAAATAACTCATGATAAATCCAGTTGAACATGCATTACTCTCAAATAATGATTCAAAACAGCTAAATGGACATAGATCGAAACACAAAATAGAGTTCATGAAATGAAAACTAATTAAGAACTTCTCAAAGGTGAAGATGTTCTTAATTTTGCAACCTATTGCCTTCTTTCCAATCAATGATCATGGGAGGTTACAGTAGACCTAACAAATCTACTAGAAGCACTTCCCTGACCTGGTTTTACACTGTTATACAAACATTGCCTGATTATAGCACTGTTATTTTATAGAACCATAATGCATACTACTTGGATGATTTTTCATAAAGTGAAAGCGAGAATGCCTTGGAACAAGTTCAACTTGCTTAAAAGAAAATAGTTGCATGTTTTCCAGTTAAGATCCATCAGGAGAATCACATTATATTAACAACTTAGAGATAAGAAATTGAGACATGAATGGAATGAAAAAAATAATTAAAATAGCACAGAGTGGTTGCCTGTACAAGACCCAAATCCAGAATGATCCCAGTCAGAGAGTTTGCAACAGCTACACCCCCTTTTTTTTTTAAAGGTACAACAGTTACAACCGCTATATATTGCCTGATTGTAATTGTCAACGGAGAGGCTCCTTTTATGTAAACTAGAGTATGTAACCCCACTGCAATTTCTTTATAAATTTATAAAATTAAGATGGTGTCCTGCACCTTTTTCGGGGGGGAAAAAAAAGCCTATAGTCTGTAACAAATTTCTGATGATCAATGTGCAACTATACTGAGAACCTACAGCATTATATAAAAAATGATAAATTTAGGAGACACTGAGACTGTAGTCTTGTGTTCTTCAAACAAAGGGAAGAGATGCTGCCAATGATTTTGTCGAAACATGCTTTCATAAGAACGTATATATTTGCAGTTACTGGGAATTATAAACAAGTTGGACTTGAGTGACAACCAAAATTGAAATGGTAGAACCCTTATTTAGAAGCCAATAATAATAACAAAAACATTATGATCAGACACTTTGTATTATCTGAAGGAGTGGACATCTTGAAGTACCCCACTCTGTGCAGTTACTTCTTCAAGAATGCTAGTTTCAAAGTGGCATGACATTGCATAGAAAGAGAGTAATCAGAACACAGATAAACAAGAGTTTAGCATTTTTTGAAATTGAGTGCGAAAGCATCCAATTCAAGATGCCCCAATGCCTTTCCAGGGGAGAATGAAAATGTGGCAGCATAAGTACTGGGGTGAGACATTAGATTGATAAAACGACTTTTGCAAGATGATGACTAGTTACAACTTTGCTAAAACAGCTGCATCTTGTTATATTCAGTACCCAAACTATTACTAGTATCTAACTGGACAAGAACACACTGTATAAGCTCATAGTTAAACATACACACATGAGACTTATCTAGAAGAACATGAAATAATAAGTGTAAATAAATAAACATTTAATCAGCATACCAAAGAAACTAAATTATAAAAGTGATTCGTATGAGTCCACAAGTGCAAGTGACAGAGGTGGATCCAGAAATGAAGTGTCCACAAAGTGAGAGGTGTCTGGTGGATGGGGGAGGATGAAATTGATAGTGGTTTGCATAGCGAGGTGAATTACTTGGGCAGATCCATGATAATTTTGTTGAAATCATGATTTCCATACCTAGAGTATTTTAGATTGCAAATGTTCTTACATGACATTTATTGTTCATCAGGATTTGCATTTGACCTGAAGCTGAAGTATGTTTATCTTTAGGTAAGGAACTAACATGATCTAATGACAATAATTGGGGTATTTCAGCTCAGGACCTGCAAGAAATTCATCACTTGTATATACAAAAGAAGAAGAAGAAGAAGAAGAAAAGAAAAGAAAAGAAGTAATTGATTAATCTCTGTAATGATAAAATGGAACAATCAGGCATGTGACTGTCATTTGGGGGCTTCAACGAGAATGATGAACACCGCCATTCATAATGGGCAATTTAAACTCCAGCATTTCACAGTGCACTTCCGCTCAAAATTTTCCTAATCCAATATGAACTCTACTTTTCAAAATCCAAAAACTAAGCACTAAACAGTTATCCCTGTTGATTGATGTCTCAAATCTATAATTCAACATGTCTATCGATGACTAGGGCTGTACATCGAGCTGAGTAGAGTCGAGCTAGGCCAAGCTTGGCTTGACTCGTCCGTGCTATACTTGAGTTCGACCTCGAGCTCAACATTGAAGCTTGCCTTTTTTGCCAAAGCTTTCGAGTCAATCTCGAGCCGAGCTTACCTCGAGTCAAGTCGAGCTTGTTCATATGCCAACCCAGTACACACCCCGACCCAAACCTGCACCCGATTCAACCCGGTGCCCACCTCGACCCAACCCAGCCCCCACCCCGACCCAAACCCCAGCCCTTTTAGTAAAAACTTTCAAGTTTTAACTCTTTTTTTTTTTAAAAAAAGTTAAACATATTATATATATTTAATACTAATAATATATATATAAAATATTAAAATATATTACTCTAGCCGAGTCGAGCTCGAGCTCGAGCTTCGAGTCGAGTCGAGTTGAAATGCACCATGGTCGAACTCGGCTCGAACTCAACTCGAGCTTTAGAAAACAAGCTTGACTCGCCTTGAGTCGGCCTTTCAAGCCGAGTCAATCCAAGCTGACTCGAGCCGAGTCTAGTGAGCTTTTTGATCTAGCTTGACTCGTGTACAACCCTATCAATGACAGTTCGATGCCATCGCAAAAATCCAGAATTTCCCATGTTGGTTGTTGTACACTTTGGGCATCCTATTTGATGCCATCGAAGGTTGTTCAATGACATTGAAGCCCTGCTCAAAGCCATCATAAAAATCTAGAATTTTCATGTTTAGTCACTGGAACGTTTTGATGTTTAGTTTGATGTAATCGAAGTCCCTTCGATGACATCAAAGGCTGTTTGATGCCATTGAAGTCCTATCGAAGTGCCATCGAACGATCGCGCAGAGTTACGTAGAGTTGCGTATCCGCAGGATTTGTTTCCGATTTCAATTGTGATTCTCCTAGAGGCTATAAATATAGGTGTAATCGGGATTAGGGTGTATCTAAGAGCTTTCTAATTCGTTCCTAGAGTTTTCAAGAGCTTGTAATGGGAAATTTGAGGCTTGTTCGGATCGGGTATTCTCTCTATCTCTTGTAATTTCTACTTTCATAGTGATATCTGTCGCTTTGTGCCGTGGTTTTTTACCGCAAGGGTTTTTCCACGTTAAATTTGGAGTTGTGATTAGGCTTAGTTGTGCGATTGGAATACTTTGCTTGATCCATCTCTGTGTGCTTCCGTGGTCCCCCAACAATCCTAACTCTGACCAATGAGATTATTGTGTACATTAAACACAGTCTCACTAACAAAGGAAACAGATGATGATAAAAACAAATCACAGAAAGATGTTTACATGGATTAGGATCCAAACTGTTAGTAATTGGACTGCAAACAGAAGTAATCAGTGGCTAATACGTATGCTGCAAAAGCAAATCCTCAACGTCCACAGATGATAATAATTCCTTTGCTGCATTCCTAAAGTTACAATCCTGATTTGCATAATGTCAGCATCTAAAACTACATGACCTAAATAAGATAGTTGGAGAGCATAGGAAATGTTCCCAAAACCAAGGGGTGAAAATCAGATCATAAAGAAAACAGTGTGATGATCACAGTCTTGGATGTTCAGGAGAAGCAGAGCACTAATCTCAGAAGAAAACGCTGATTTCAACTTGAATTCCTCAAATTCCTAGAAATAGGCAGAACCACAGAGTAAAAACCGATTAATGCAGGTAAAATAACTACAATCTTAACAAATCTGCTCAAACTTCATCAACGATCCTTGAAATTGCGTATAAACGGCAAGAAATGCAAGCTAAAAACCGTAAAATGGAGCTAAATTAGGATCTCTAAACTAAAAGGCTAGAATTTAGAGATAATCCGTCGACTTACCGCAGAAAGGGCATCAGAAGCCAAATATTCTTCAAAAACGGCACGATCTAGGTCGAAACAACTGCAAAACGACGGGTTTTGACTTCCGTCAGACACATCGAGAAAACAGAACTACATAGCAGTAGCAAACACTAGTTAATGCGAAATTCTTCGAAAGCGCAGGGATCAAGATTTGAAAAGCTTCAGATCAGATCAGAAGCTAATAGTGTGAAAAAAGGGACATCGCGTCCGCTTCAGATCAGAAGATCACAAAAGGTCGATGACATAAAGCTTGAAAAAGGAGCCGGAAATCACCTCTCTCTCTCTCTCTCTCTCTCTCTCTCTCTCTGGAAAAAGGAGCTGGAAATCACCACTCTCTCTCTGGAAAAAGGAGCTGGAAATCACCTCTCTCTTCAGCTTTTCCGTTCTCCGAAACTTCGAATACAGCCAGCCTGGTTCTCCGCCATTTATATATGCAGGTTCAAGCTTGGGATTATCAGTTTCTTGTTAACTGCATTTGACTGCATGGGCTGGAATCCGACAACAGCAAGAGTTATATATCCGATGTGGAGCTCTTTCTCACCGACGGGCGATAGCCGTGCAGCTTCTGGTGACAAATGCCTGTCGAGTGTTGGGGGGAACTTCTTTTAAAAACCCAGCTGTAGGTACGGCCAGCCTCTTTACCGGGAGAAGCTGTCGGTGCCAGAAATTACCGGAGGTCCCGGTTTCATTTCTGCGAGTGCGAAAGGCTCTTTTTCACGTGGGCGCGTATGGGAGCGGATTAGGTGCGACCTTTACCGTGAGGCCCACCTTAATGTATGTATCCTTTATCTATTCCGTACGTCCATTTTTCCATATCATCATTTTACATATCATAGGAAAAATGAAGAAGATGCATATCTCAGGTGGACTATACTATAGGAAACAGTAATGATTGAACGCTCACCATTAAAAACTTGTTAAAAAGTCCTTGGTAATGTTTTTGGTAATGTTTATTTTCCATCCAACCTGTTGATAAGGTTACAAAAATATTAAATTGATCGTAACTTTACGGCTCATAAGAAGTTTTTAATGATTAAAAAAATCACTATTTTCTATGGCATAGTCACCTAAGATTTGGATCAAAATTATTTTTAGGTTCATGCCCTGAAATTATATAGGAAAACGGATGGATGGTGTGGATATGGAATACATACGTCAAGTGGGCCCCACGGTAAGGGTTGCACCGTCTTGGGCGAAGCCGGGCCGCAACTGATCCGCTCCCGCCGTGCATGTGCTCGAGCACATATACTGGGTCTCGCCTCTGACACGTGGGCAGCTGTGCTACGAGCAAAATGACAAAACCAAAACACGGACACGTGTGCTCGCCTGGCCCGTGGGTACTGTAACTACTGTCTCTTGCCTATTGTACATGGCACGTCTGGTTCGCGATCGAAGTCCAAATCAAAGCATGGACACGTGTGCTCGCCCCTCTCAGTGATACGTGTGCTCCGTGGACCCACCATAATGTTATCGTGCATGAGGCTCACTGTGGCCACGAACGGGCAGTTCTGCAGGCGGGCCCACCGTGATGTATCCGTTTATCCATAGCGTTCATCTGTTATCTAAGATCATTTAAGCAGTGTATACAAAAATGAACCAGATCTAACGCTCAAGTGTACCGTACCAAAGATAGCCACATCGTGCATTTAATACAACCTAAGTTTATTATTTGGTGTGGTCCACTTGAGCGTTGCATCTACTTATTTTTTGCACGTACCTTAAAAAAAAAAAAGTTCGGAGAGAAATGATGGATGGCGTGGATAAACAGATACATCACAGTTCTCGCAATTCGTCCGTACAGCAGCAGCGATTCAGCCACCTAATACGAATGATGGGCCCGAAATATGGACGGTTGCATTCGTCCCTATGGTGACACGTGTTGGTCATCTAAGCCTCCACGCAGGCAAGCGGGTCCTTGATGAGAAAGCAAGCTCGAGGCAAGTCGCTACCATACGTCCTTTTGGATGCTTTGCTCTGGCCTCAATCCTGCAGGTCCCAACGCAATTTGTGATGGTACGCGCTGCTGTGGGGTCCACCCGAAATCTTCTTCCGATAAGGAACGGTTGGGAGGGAAGGCCGGACCGATAAACATTTCCCACTGTTTGTGGGGTCCACCGTCCTTTGTATATTCTATCTAGTCCATTAATCAGGTGCGACCTACTGGGGTATAGGGTCGAGGGATAAACCGAAAATCAGACCATTCTGAAAAGCCAAGTGGCCCAGGACCCGTGAATTTAGAGGTCTTAGGTATGATTTTACATTTTATTCCACCGTATGTCCCAGCTAAATTTTGGATAGTCATGATTTCTTTAATTTCTAGGGTGAGGATGAGGGTAGGGACCAATGGGCGCGGTAGATCGGATTGCCATTGACGTGGACCCACGGAATCCCAGCACCACGCACCGGTGCCGTTTGTGCGCGAACCCAGTACTTTGGGAGACTGTGGGCCCACTTTGTTGTATAGGATTTACATCAACGCAGTTAATTTTTTGAGCTCGGGCATGATCCCAAAAATAAAGCATATCTACGTCACAATACGACAAGCAGGGGTGATTAAACTTCCACCGTTAAAAACTTCTGAGCCATGAGAATTTAAGATCTAAGCTGAGATTTTTTGCTTTTTACTTTTTCCCTCATTCAGATTGGTTTAACTTTATAAACCGGAGGGATGGCAAATAAACACTACAGTGGAGCTTAGGAATGTTTCGATGGTGAGTGTTTTTATTCCCGGCCATTTCATTTTAAAATAAGATGATAAAACAGGTGTTTAAAGGTAAATATAAACCACTGAAGCCACGTCAGGGTGACTCCAGAGGAGAAAATTACCACTGTGCATGCTACCTTTTATCCGCCGTCTTCTATGAATAGTCGAAAACTCATCTTCCCAACTTAGACCTTGCATGTACGGACAGAGCATTTAAGGACGAAAATACCCTGCTTTTGACGACAATGCACGTACGGACAGAGGTATATTCGTCCTCAAATGCTCTGTCCGTACGTAAAAGGGCTAAGTTGAGAAGATAAGTATTGCACTGCTTATAAAAGACGCCGGATAAAGGATGGCTCTTGCAGTATAATTTTCTCATTCCAAAGGAAGCGGATGGCCGGAGACAGGGGCACGTAGAGATTACTGTGCCCCGGGCTTTGTGGGCCCCACAAAAATGTCTGTGATAAATCTACTCTGTCTATCTATTTTAAAAGACCGAAATAGGATGGGATTCTAAAAACGAGACAGAATTCAGGTGGGTCACACCAAGGAAATAGTGGGAACAGAAACGTCCACAGTTGAAACTTTCCTACAGCTGACTATGATGTTTATATGCCATCCAAACCATTCATTAAGGTTTTTACCATTCAGATAAACTGTAGCAACAAGTATCACCATGATACATACTTCTGTCTCTCATGGGCATTCAATTCTTACTATTTCCTGTGGTATGGCCCACATGAGTTTTTTAATCTGATTAATTTAAAAATCCTGTCCTACTGTGCCTTTCAAACAAGATGGATGAAGTGGATTGGTGACGGACATCTCTCCGTGCCCCCGTACAGCCCCGGGCAAAGGTATAACCCTGTCCCCCGGATCACAGCCTCACCAGCAATCCCTTTGAGTACTTTTGAGACCCAGTTTGGCTGATAACTCAACACTAGCCAGCTAGCTGGTTTCAAAGCTCTGCCAGCCCTCCCATGATGTATAATGTAGGTGTTTCATTCACACCATTTATTTATTTTGCCAGCTAACTGGAGGGAAATGTGATGAGTTAAAGAAAAAAAGAAAAATATAAACAAAGCTCAAGTGAACCATATGACAGGAAATAATGGGAAGAATGATGTCCACCGATTGAAATCTTCCTAGGGCCGACAGCGATGATTAGTTTTCATCCAACTTGTTCATAAGGTCATAAATATCAGTTGGACCCGTTCATATGGAGTACGCCCCACTGTTGGTGGGCCAATGAAGTTACTTTTTGGTGTAAAATTGATCTCAACCACTCCAAAATGGCTTAAATGTTAAAGGGTTAACCATTTTGCGATTATGCCAGTCTATGAATGGAGTGCCCGAGACATTTCGGGCCATTTGAATAATAAGTTACTTTAGATAAGTTACTCATGCTATAAATAACTTATATTGGTTTCTCTTTATTAAGGATATAAATATATTTAGTAAACAGCCTTCTTATTTGTTTAAGTTTAATAACCAAACTAGCTAAAAAGTATAAAAGAAAGAAAATAAATTACTTTAGTAAGTTGAAAAGCAATTAAAAAATGATTGAAATAAATGTTATTTTTAAATTAAAAACTATTTTTTAAGTTTAATAACTAAACTAACTTAATCAAAAAAAGTAACTTAGGGCCCATTTGGATACCACTAAATAAGCTACTTTTTCTACTTATAATAGTAGATAAGTGACTTATTTTAGATAAGTAAGTTTGGTTTATGATTAGTTAGAACTTTTTTAATTAAAAATACTTAACCACTTCAATTAATTTATTTAACTTTTCTAATTTTCTTAAGTTGCTAGAGTAAGGCATTGGGAGAGACCAAAGACAGGAGAAGTTGCTAAGTATGTTCTTTGCCAATGGAGTATACTTATCTTCTTAATAAGTAGAAACTAAGATTAGTTACATATGGAATAAATAACTTATCTTAAGCAACTTACAATGAAAATGCTTCCTTATTAACTTACATAAGTTGAAAAAAAAAAGTTACTCATTTGATCATTTCCGGATGGATCCTTTATAAAGGCCTATGCTTTCTCCGGGCATAGGCAACTGGACTTGGCACATCATTGCACATGACTGTGACTCCAAATTACCTTTTACGCATGTTTGGTGGTAGCAAAAGTTCAAGCCAAGGTTATCTGGGTCTCATTTGGCTGGGTGCATATTCTCCTATGGTCACATGTTGCTTGATAAAACATGAACACACCTTTACACCAGACACACCACAAGGGGTATTCAAACCCATAACTTTAGTGTTGAAACTCTTGTGAGTCTACCACTAAGTCAAGAGTAGAGACCATAAGTTTATTTGCTTTTCATTATAGCTTAACTTGGTCCTATTTTCTTTTCCAAAATTTTACTATTCAATATTTTCTTCTAAGCAAATTGATTTTAAAAATACAATCCATTCAAATTTGGATGGTCTAGATGGCAGTAAACCAGTGCCACATTTAATTTGAATGACTCACCATTGTTATGGCAAAATATAGTTCGACCACCTTCAAGGATAGCTCAGCCCAACCACCATTAAGGACAGCTCAGCCTTACCAACGTTTGTCCTCAAAACATAGCCTACTCCAGTGAACATAGCCCTCAGTAGGATGTGGTCCCCAGTTCCTG
The DNA here is from genome assembly GCA_037074715.1 of Magnolia kwangsiensis. Taxonomy (NCBI): domain Eukaryota; kingdom Viridiplantae; phylum Streptophyta; class Magnoliopsida; order Magnoliales; family Magnoliaceae; genus Magnolia; species Magnolia kwangsiensis. The sequence continues at coordinate 110,521,295 of CM073581.1, forward strand.
TTCGCTCGCACTCGCCAGAAACTGGATGACCTAAGAAGGCTAAGGGGCCACTGAGACTAGCTAGATCCAACAAGAGATTAGGCCCGAGCCATAGTTCTTTTAGTCATGATTGGATCAACTTGGGTCATCTTCGACCAAACAATAGAGCTCGGCTCTGATAAGCTCGGTCCAAGTTGTCCTTGGCCGCTTGGCAGAGCTCGGCTCAGATCACCTTCAGTTGACCAAGGGAGTTCAACCAGATTAGCTTGGCATAAGACCCTTTCCTAGTAACCGCCCGACGCACGATTCCAAGGTAACCGTTAATATTTACCACTAGTGCACATCTCGCCTAACAGCTGATATAGTGCCTGAAATCACGGGCCATGTGGCCCAACGACTACTATAAATATAGGAATCATTGATAAGGATAGGTACACAAAATCCCCTGTCCAAAACTCCTTGTATACGACTAAACTTAGATTCCTAGAGAGGGTCTCCTTATTTCTTTCTTGTAAAGGTGCTCAGATGTTAGAAGAGGGCAGCCTAGATTTGTGCATCAATAACCACCATTTCTTAAACGTGGCAAAACTAACATGGGTGGATGTGAGCTGTTGACGCTAATTTCATACTGAGCTGCATGTAACAAAAGGGCCACAGGCCCACCACGATGATGTCCATGTAACTTTCATTCTAACATATAATGTGAAACACATAGAGCCCAAAAATTAGATAGATTTGTAGTTAAGTCAAACTCAGTAAGAGTGAGAATGAGACACTCACAATTGAAATCTCCGTGAGGCGTGCTGAAGTTTTTGGGTCCCACCAGGTCTTTCTTGCATCATGTGCAGGAGGGAAAGATGGATGGCAAATGTTGCTAAGCTCTCTTTAGAAAGCTACTGCAGAGATGGGGACCGCTCGGATAACTATTATTAAACGGAAGGAATGGTCCCAAATTTCTTGGGACTCTACCCAGAATATCTCTCCACAAATGTGGGATTACATGCCCTGCAGACCCGGCTTGAACTTTTTCTACCATCAAACGGCCATTTAAAACCCCTTAAATCTACCGGACCACACCTTCTTGACATTGGGACGCGGATTAGCTATTGATCTACACATTAGGAGACTGCTAATGGGGTGACGTTACCAAGTTCTGTGGGCACCACCATGATATGTATGTTGTATCCACACCGTCCATCCATTTGTAGAGATAATTTTAGGGCTTGATTTAAAGAATGAGGCAAATCCAAAGGTTAAGTGGACCCCCACCACAGAAAACAGTAGGGACAGTGACACCCACCGTTGAAACCTTCCCAGGGCCCTCCATGATGTGTATCTGAGATCCAACATGTTCATAAGTTAACACAGACATAGAAGAAGAGAAGACACAAATGTCAGCCTGATGGAAAATTTACGTGGCTTGTAAAATGTTTTTAATGATAGGCGTTCAATCCCCACTGTTTTCTGCCGTGGGGTCCACTTAGCTTTGAGTCTTCCTCCTTTTTTGGGTCATGCCCTAAAATAATCTCTCCAAATGGATGAACAGTTTGATACAATGCATATACTATGGTAAGGCTAATAGACCTTAGTCTCTGTGCGAGTCTTGTTACTGTCCGGTTCAGTAGCTAATCCGATATGTTGCTATTTAGTACAACTAAAAATGATATACGAAAGCTAACTACGAATGTCAGGTTTGCTCCAACATGTTGTCATATAAAACATTGGGGCTCTAGTCTTGTATTTTAAATTATTTTTCAATGATCCAAAATCATTTATATAGAACAAAGTCTTTCTTTTTAGGGTGGAAATAAAATATGTAAAGAGCTCTTGATAGGATAATTTCAACCTTTCTTATCTGGATTTTTTTCTAAAAACTTTGCCAGCTAGCTTAACCTTTGTGTAAATAAAGAGTTGGAATATTTAATTTGAGATGTTTTTGTAGGCATTCCTTGTCAAAGGGGAGCTGTATCAAACAGCCGGTATGCATGGGTCATTGAGAAAACCCAAAACCAACTGTTACCATACCTATGTTGCAATACATACATAACCCAACCTCACAAATGAATGATAATGATTAAAAAAAAAAAAAAAACTAACAAATGACAAACAGCTTGGGTAGCCAGATTAGAAATTAAAGGCCTCTTCCGATACCAACAAATAAGTTACTTTCTCTACTTACAATATCAGACAATTTTAGTTTAAATTTAATTATAAGTAAACTTTTTAACGTAGTAAGTAATAACCACCCTAGTTGGGATGGTAACAGTGAAGTGTGAACTGCCAGTGGGATGTACTAACAAGTTAACAAAATAAATAAATAAGTAAAGCTAATTGAAGCATAAGTAGCTTATCTTAAGTAATTTAAGATCCAAACAGCGGTTAAAAGGAAAAAAATATATTTACCATAAAAGTTTTCAAATAATTAGATTTTACTAAGTAGTGCTTGCAGTAATGAATATTCTATAGCAGTGCTTTTGAAAATGAAAAATTACAATATTAATCTTCTTTGCTTGTTATTATTAATTTTTAATCCAATAAGGTTAAAAATCAAAAGTCGTGAGACTCATGTAATATGTGCAGTTATCCAACCACTGATCAGATGGTTACGGTTATCTGCTCAGAATGGCTGTCCAAAATGGATGCTGCTCAGTGTACTATTTCATTCACATCCATCCATGGACTTTCTTTGATTTTGACCATCCATTTTTGGCATTGATGGAATTCAAAAATTTTGGCCCGTGAGAAGAAGGGCGGACCTAACGAACGGCCGAAACGTCCAAATCGATGATTTGGACCGTCTACCTGTTATAAACTCATCAGGGCTTGACGTAGATTAGTGGGCATTTTCGTAATCATATCACGTGATCCACATCGTCTCCGTCCCATCCTCGACCAACTCCACAATCCGTTAGTTGATTGGGATTGCTTCCCTCTAGGACGTGTTGAATCTAACGTCTGTCGTCAGCTTCAAACAAGGGCCAGAATCATGATCTTTTGCTATACCAAACTTCAGTTCCCAATTACTAAACTAACCCCGGATTAGGATGAGCTTAAATACTAAAACACCGCCGAGAGTCCACTACAATAGGGTTAATTTAGTCATATTCGAAAGTTTGGGAAGGCTCCTGTACAGGTGTCACGCTCAAACCGGAAGTGTGGTTGGCGGAGGGAGCTTTTCGGAGCCATTAGCGACAGTTCGAAAAGTGGGCCACAAAAAATGAAATCATTATTTTAATACAACCATTCTTAAGTCCGTCGCCACCCATGCCCGTCCAGCATGTCTCGCTAGGTGGGCCCCACATGGATGCATGCTCAGATGATTTGACTGGTCCATAATAAAGTTAAAGACATTACGGATGGGCCATGCTCCGAGAATCAAGGACCATTGGACGTCTCAGTCCGTGAATTTGCAAGCGAAATTTGGACCATTGCGAAGTTTTATTTTCAACAGTCCATTCAAATGCCACGAAATAGATGTTCCGGAGCATCAATCATCTTGAATTTTGGCTAACTGCCCATCGACAGTAGTGACCATTAGATGGACTGTTTCGATCATCCGAACGTCCAGTCATGTGGGCTCCACTCAGCGGGAGATGGTGTATGGGCGTGAATCCCGACATTATTCGTTATCAAAGTGACATAAACGACCACCCTTGAATCATTTATTTTCTGGTAACGCTCGGAGCCACGCCAGCTTCCCCATCGAGTCCGCTACCGTAGTCCGCAGCATCTGGCGCGTAAAACACCCAGCACTTTAGGGCTGACCATGCAGTATTTGTAGGATCCACTCCGTCCACCAGGTGCACTCCTTGATACTAGGTCTGATGTAGGGTGGGCCACAAACTTATTTCTGGTTCAGATGGATCAAAAAATCCGAACGAAAATGGACGTAATCTACCAGATTTAGGCTCAATCTCATATGGAGCATGGTGTAAGTAGCTCTGAATGCATCCCAATTAGAGAAATTCATTTCGAATTAAGAAAATCTGTCACTTAAAAGCACAAACGGTAAATCCGCTATATTTTTTTATTTTTATTTTTACCAAATGAGGTACTGGATGTGCAAGTTAAAGTTTTAGGTTGGTTATAACTTTATTTAGTGTTTTCTTAGAGTTTGATTTTTATAAAGAAATGAATTATTTTTCATAAATAGATTAGAGACTTTAATTTAAATAAAACTTATTATTATTTAATTTATTTGTATTAAAAATTTTAATTTTATTATTTAAAGTTTTATAATTTGATTTGAGAGTCATATCCCAATAAAGTATTTTTAAATTTTCTTAGCTCTCGTAATTTTGTGAGCCGTATCTTATGAATTTAAAATTTTATTCATTTAAAGAAGACATTGATTTTTATCTCATGTATGCATATGCTAGGAAGCAATAAAAGGCAGAATGGGACTCTAATGGTTGGTTTTTGCCTGGCACCCACCATGCTATTAACCTTTCATTAAATTCTTTCATCAATGGCTAATTACTAAGGGTACAAAATCCAGACCGATCCAAAAATCATGACGAAATCAGACCGATCCAAAACTCATGATGGCCTTGAACTTAGGCGCAATTTTACATTGTTGCCATGGTGGGGCTATTTAAGTTTTTTTTTTTTTTAATTTTTATTTTATTAGAGTGATATTTTATACATAAAGTTACGACAAGGTTTTTCACCTGATGGACGGAATGGATTTCACATAGAAAAATGGTAGGCTCCAAGCGTCAAACAGGTTTTGATAATTGCCGTCCGACTCCACTTTCTTCGAGCGTAATCGTCTCCTCTCCGGAGCACGTGTTTTACACAGCTGCGGAAAACACCGAAACTCTGTCGAGTCCGCCTATTTTATAGATAAATCCACTCCATGCATCAGGTGTGAAAAATAATTTTATCTGTATATAAAAATGATCATTGAGATGAAATATAACTATGGCTGACATAAATGGGAACAATATAAAATTCCACCCTGAAACGTGTACGTTCATCTCGTGTGGCCGTCCTTGACTTTTGGTTGGAGTAGTTTTGTTTATTCTTTCATCTTAGTCATTTGCACCTGATTAACCGGTTTGATGAAAGATAAACACCATAGCGATCCAAACACAAACATATTTCCCCTTGGTGTGGTCCACATGAGTTTTTTAACTAGAGTATTTTCGCCCCAAGGTCTTCGAACGGAGGACAAAACCAGATGGACGGAGTAGATTTCCTCATGTATAACTGATGAACCCCACAGATCTCTGTTTAAAACTGGCGTTGTTGATGACTCCGGTCCTACTTGCGTGTAGGTTTCGTCGGTTCCACTTTGAACAGATCGGCTGGTTTTGGATTTTATTGCTTTAATATTCTGAAAATACCAGCGTCATCCAGCACTACATAGCTGTATTCCGGTACTGTACACTTGAAAACTCGAGGATGGCTAGAATGTTACCCTTGTACTCTCCGTACGATTGTACACAGCCTCAGCACACTTGGAATATGTTTACTTTAATCCAAACCGTCCAATTCGTGGGCCCTGTTGTGGACTGGGTGTATTCTAAGAATTATTGTGAAAATATTGTTCTAATAACCGATTACTGACCATCAAATGGACAGTTAGGATGAAATTAGTCATTTGCTACAATTTTAGTAAAGTATTGATTAACCAGTGTTTGAAATTTTCAATTAATCTAATTTTCGACCAACGCTCCATCAAAAGTGAGCTACGTGATTTGGACCATATGGATTTCATATACGTATGCCACGTGTACAGTCGTTGTGTGCATGCGTATGGATAGTAACCCTATTCCAGAGCGACAACGTTTTCCACTAAAACTAATAATCTTTAGACTATTTAGAAGTATAATGTGCAGGAGCCACCTACACCTTCTCACGTGGACGGTCACTCAAACTCGTCCATCCGGTGGTCCCCACTGTAGATATGACGGGCGTTGAAAATCCACCCCCCTCTAAATTCCACTGGGAAACGTGCACCGTCATGGTGTATTGTACGAAGATTACGATTTTTCTGCCTAGGCCCTTTTACAGTGGGCCCTGCCATTTGGATGGTCAGGATCGTTAACCGCGTGTCCATGTAGTCAAGTGGAACTGCCGGTTCATTGCGGCTTTTTTATCATTGGAAAATGAAATTGTTTTTTTCATTTTTTTTTCCCTTGTCTGAAGGCCGTAATCCTTTTCCCGCACCTGTTATTGGCAGCGTGTAAATTACTAAAACTTGTGGGCCCAACATTTGGTATATGAAAAATCCACTCCGTTAATCAGCTTCCATCATTAAATATAAGACCTAAGGAAAAAAAAATATATAATATACGATTAAAGTATGCCACACAACAAGGAACAGTAGAGATGGAATGCCAACCATAAAGGTTTGTGTGCGGGCCACTGTAATGTGTATCTTTCATCAAACCCGTTCATCAGGTGAAAATCACAAGGGTGAAGGGGGAAGGAAAAAATAAAATCTGATCTAAATATTCATGTGTCCCACACCGTATGAACTTAAAGGCTCTGGGAATAGTTTTAAATTGTTCCCATTGTTACTACTCATTTTATTTTTTTATTCTGATTAATTATTGTACGGTTAAAATAATTATTTTCACCTGATGGACGGATTAGATTTACATATAAAACACTATGGGCCCAATAGATCTCGAGTATTTTACGTGACTGCTTAGGGTGTGTTTAATTTCCAAGAAACTGATTAAATACTCGGGAAATGGGTAATTATTATCATTTCTTTCGTTTGAAAATTCAAAAAAACTTTTGCATTGGAACCGGTTCAAATAGTTATATAAAATTTTTGAACCATAAAATAATATATATGATATATCAATTCTGTCCATATGTTTTAACATAATATTTTGGGGCATGAATCAAAAATGAAGATGATCACTCAGGAGGCCCACCCCAAAAGAAACAGTAGCTTTATAAAATTTTTAACAGTAAGCATTTGATTCTTGTTTTCGTATAGTGTGGTACACTTGAGTTTTGGATGTATCTTATTTTTTTGTTGATATTATAAATTCAAAAAATATAATGAATTAATGATGTGGATAAGCAAAACCCATTAAAGTGGGACCCATATCTATGTTGTAATATTTTCAATTTCCGTATGAAAAAAGTAACCCGACAAATCAGATGCATTCGACTGAAAAATCAAACAGGGAGGTGGTGTCGACTATACGGCTCCAAAATAGGAAATTGAAGTCTTCGAAGAGAGTTCTTTGTAGAAAAGAATCCGAAGATAGAAATCGATGACTGATGAAAAAACTTTGACAATTGGGCGGAGTGTGACGGATGATACGCTGCACCTATAAATGGCATACTTGGCATTCTAAATCCAAATAAACCGTCCGACTTATGGGTACCGCTTAACATGTTTTGCACCAAAAACTACATATATTTCATACTTTTATTAACGGATTGGTGGACATTTATCAAACGGTTACGAATGAAAAACATACAATGGTCATACTTCAACGAGAAAGTGTCCATGAATCATAATTCATGATTGTCTTCTGATTTTGATTTGGTAACGCTGGGATGCACAATTTAATAGGTTTGATTAGAGATAATGTTTCCTACGCATACAGATACTGGGTGCTGCGTATCGAGTGGAATAAGCTGCCAGAGTATAAGTTGATTACGCTTTTTGAAGAGAGTATCGAGAACACATAGGCAACGGTACCACAGTTTAGGTACCGCATAATATTTTATACAAACATACCATTTGCGGGGAATATCAGAACCCTTAGAACGGTAGGACCCACTGTGATGATCAGGTCCTCAAAATATCAGGCTGATCTGGCTCCTAGGTGGTCCACACCAGTAACAGAGGATGAAGACCAACGTCTAGTCATGATATAATTTCATCGGAGGACGCAGCTTCACCATGCCAAGATGGTTGTAGGCCGTACCATTAAAGGATAACGGTTCATGATTGCCTCACATGTTAGTGGCCTTCAAAGGAAATCATGTCGTGATGTACTATTTGCCACGTGCCACCATATGAAGATGGATGGTGGTCATACCCCACTTTATCCCACCTCTTCCCGCTATTTGCCACGTGCCACCCTCCAGCTTAGCATTTTTATAATAGTGATGTCAGTGGATTGGTTAAGATCCATGGGATTGTTATAAGCCGGGGAGAGGTTCACCGAGTCTTTTTGGCACGTCCGGCCAATTCCGGAGTTTTTATCTTCTAAACCCTTACAGTCTCTTCCTATCCCTTCAAATCCGCCCGTCCAAACGGGCCCTTGAGTTTCATTGATACATGTACCCCACTCCCATCCATCTTTCCGTCTCACAAATGCCGCGTGTGCTATTTTTTCATCCGTACAAGCAGTTCTATCTACCTTCAAGTGCTTCACATGTGCAGCCGTGTAGCTTCAATCACCCCGCATGTGTCACTTGTGACAATGTGCCACAGTCCAACTTCAATCACCCTGCATATACATCGTGCCAATGGATACACGTGCCTACTGTGTTATTGGGCCACGACCACATCATGCGCAATGCCACCCATCTGCTAGCCAAAAAAGATTTAAAAAAAAAAAAGAAACAAAAAAAAAGAAAGAAAGAAAGAAAGAGAGTACCACTATGATGCTGTGTTTGAAGAGTTATAAAACAAGGGTTCGAGCAGCCATAGGTGGTGAAGGCCCACTACGGCGTGAGTGTGGGGGGTGTGTGTGCGTGTGTAATTAAAAAAAAAAAAAAGAAGTTATAAAACAACTGAGTTTTTGAGTTGTTCTTGATCTGTGTCGTCAGAGAAGAGAATTTTAATTCTCTTCATAAAAACATTTTCATATGTTTTGAGATGCACGGGAGTCTGTGTCCAAAAGCCATTTTTTACACACGTGCACAGGCCGAGCCATGCGGGGCTGTAGATATGAGGCTGTGTAGTGTGGTGTGGTGTATGTGTCACTAAATTCTTTTAGCCGTTTTAACCGATTAATACAGGTGTTGCAGTATAGCTATGGTCGAGGTGTGGTGTGGCATAGTAAGGTGCAGTGTGTGTGAGTTGGTCATATGTTTCGTCTTTTCTAATTTGAATATTTTAATGATTTTTTTTTTTTTTTTTTTAAATAAAAAATAAAATATTATATATTTGTAAGGGTTTTTCACTTGAATTTTTTTTTTTCCACCGTATCCACCGAGTTGAAACGGAGGGAGAGAAAACCCTGGCTCTCTATGGAAACCTAAATACAGATAAACTAAAAGTCTAAAAACACAAAAGCTCCACGTCTCTCTTTTTCTGCTATCTTCCTTTCTTTATAAAACCTTAGATCCTGTGTGATAAGTCCCCAAACTAAATTTTTTATGTTTCATCTGGTAATGCAGTTAAATTCGAAGTTATCACTTGCGAGATAGGCCTATTGATTCTGGAGACTTTTCTACCGTCTCAACGGCTGCACTTGTGGGGTGGAACTAGTCCTAGAGATAGAAAATTGTTTGTTTTGGCTCTATAAGTCTTTCGACAGCCTACAACTCAACAAGGCCATATCTTTTGTTCTTAGCATATCTCAAATTAACATGTGGCACATGCCAACAACTGCCAAGTAAATTTTCTATCCAGAAAATGATCTTTACGATGTTCAACATCCTGTGAAAATTTGAAAAATAGCAATGGACACTTTTTAACAAGCAAATCTACATTTCAGCGTGACCTTCCTTAATTAAAAATTAGGGCATAGGGCACCTTTCTGTAGAGACCCAATAAGTTAAAGCAAGCAGGATTTGGACAGTAACTTCAAGTGGGCCACGCCAGGATTTATCCTCTTCAGCCGGTGAACTAGATTGAACACTCGTATCAATTAACCATTCAACTAATCGTGTGACAGATATTGTGGCTCACCTGTTGAGTAATGGCATGATTTTGATAACAGGGCAGCTAAATAATGGGGCCCACTTGCTGAAACGTAGACCTTGAACGCATGAGCCAGGGTGGCCCATCGGTAGGCATCTAGATGGGCTGCATCATGCACGTGTGTGAGTCCTAACTGCAATTCGAAAGCTACCTTTCACAAGATCATAAAACTTTTGTCGTTTGGGCCAACAGAATCCCAGAAAGCTGTGACGACGGCTGTCAATAAATGCATAGATACCCCAACAACGCCCAGCAACATCATCTGGTCTCGAGTCTAAGTCTCGACTTGCCTGAGTCAGGGGTGTATTGGCTCGATTCAGCCTGGTCAGAGGTGACTCGAGGCATTGAACTGGATGGAGTCTGATCGAGTCCAAGCAACTCTGACATATCACACAGGACTTGTTTGAATCTTAAAACCACGCCTCGACATGACCACTGTCAATGGCAGGCTGGTTGGTTGGGCTTATGGGCCTAGCCTGTTTTGTCTCTAGCTTGGGCATGCATCAGCTCAAGGGCTGGGATGATCCCTAAAACTCCAACCCACCTATCAATCAGACTGGTTTTGAGCTGTGGTTTAAAAGCCCATTAACCTAGCCCGATCCTGGTGCATACTAATCAATGTTTTCAAGAATACTTTCATAACATGTATGAAAATAAGTCACATATTGGTGCTACAACACATGCATGGAGGGTTACACCTAATGAACGATCCAGATCTTGTGTGCACAAAGTGGGTCAATGGGACAAGCATTGACCGACTCAGTTCCTGAGACGAACAAAATCTTCTTATTCCGGGGTCGGGCATTCTCTTTTGACTCGCCGCTGGCCCAGGTGGAGCTCAGGCCTCGGTTTAGCTTTGAGGGCCAATCTTGGACAAACCTATGCACAGCCCGTAACAATGCTAGAGGGCATAGACCACTCCAAAATTCACATTAGGGAATTTGGAGAGAGTAGGGGAGAGAAGCAGAGAGAGACGGGCGAAAAGGTGTGGCCAGACATAGAGAAGAGAAGGCTGGTGGAATGGTTTCATTGGTATTCGACCTATTTCCAGTTTTTGCTGATATTGTAGCTTAGCTCACTCGAGTTTTAGATCTGCCATGATTTGGGGTTTGACGTTGTAACGTGAGGCTGCAAAGTGGCTTTCATATACTGACCACTGTGTTGAACATATACTGTTGAGCCTTCACTCTCTGACCACTGTGTTGAACATATACTGTTCATTTATAGGTAATACATGGGCTTGAGCTGGTGACCTCAATGTTGAAGTGACCTTAATGTTGAAACGCACTGTGTCTAGCACTGAGACATGGACCTCAATGCCGAACCCTATTTCATTCATATAAAATGCTGAAAGTTCTTGCAAGGAGTTTAAAGATCGATGTGAATCATGGGCACACATCACTGTGAGGACCGGGCAACTCATCAGATGGCCTGCTGAGATCACCCCCGGCCAAAACAAATTAGGCCTCTAGTCAGGTATGCCACCCATGCACGTTGTAGAATGTAGACTGTTGATAATCTCCTCTAACCACTCCATTTTCTATATTCATGTGGTCAAGAGGTTTTGGACCAGGGTATGTTCACAATTGGGGCCACGTCAAAATAGATGCCTAGATCTCACATGATCATGCGATTCAGGCACATGCCCTGTGAATTGCACACTTCACTCAATTGCAGCATTTGAAGAAAAATGACAATGAAACTCCATATCCGATGCAAGAGAAACAACAGGCATCCAATTTAGTGGCCCAAATGTTGACCGAACAGGACATGGGCATTGAATAAAGTTCAGATATCAATTAATCACATGGATGAGGTAAAGCAAGGAACAGATGAGAGGATGGACTAACCAAAGTAAGTTAGCAATTAGACATAACATACAAAATAGATGTAATCGAACTTCTTTCAGTCTATCTAGGTAGGAAAAAAGATAGGGTTTGAAACTCACTGCTGCTGACACAGCAGTGGTGTAACCCTTAAAGAATGTCGAGAGCTCTTCTCAACTATGCTGCTACCAATATACCTCCATTATGTACAAACTACAAACTACCAACAATGATCCACTTGACAGCTTCTTCATATCTCCATTTTCAACTGCTGAGAGTGCAGAGGAACTGTGCCAAAAGAAAGAAAAACGAATTTAAAAAAGAAAAATGAAAAAAAGAGAGTGAAATTGTTCCCCGTGGAGTGCTTACCAATTTTTACTGCTTGTGGATTCTGATTTTACCAAACAATGTCTTAAGTAATGTAAATGCCTGTGGAGTGCTTATTGTGGGAGCATTGTCAGGCACCTGGTGTGTTTGACATCTGACCTATCCAATTAGGGAACCCCACCATGATGATCAGACAAACTAAGAACCACACGTGAATTTGGAGGTTTTAGGGCAGTGCTCATCATTTGTTATGGTGTACTGGCTTGACTCGTCGAGAAAAAAAAAAAACCTCATCAGCCCATTGACAGCCCTACATTCGAGTAGTCAAACATGGATATTCTCACCAAACAGGTTCTTTATGCTTAAGGAAGAATTGGTGATGCATCTACCAACATGGCATACATGTATGTCAATCTATACCGTCCAAATTATGGCTTCCAGTGTAGATGGAGAATAGCCAACAAACTGATCTTTCCCCACTAAATTTTGACTGAACATTTCTCTCTCATTGTAGGTAAGCTGGGATGGAAGTTAAAACCATTACCTGTAGGTTGCATCAAAGAGCAGTGTCCTATTAACCATCCTTTTGATGGCCATCAATCAGAAGGTGGGGGTGGTCTGATTAGTGTGGTTATTGGGCTAGCTCCACCAACAATGAGGTCTGCAATCTGGGTGATATAGATTGGCATGCATGGCAATATTGTATCCTGCATTTAACTTACTTGAATTTACGGAGTCATAACCAATTAGCGAGGACTCAGGGGGCATAAGCGCATGGTTGTCATCTCTTTCCCATAACAATGGTTGAGGGGGCCATTTCACTCCATTAACTTGGAGTTCTGGCCATAATGATGGCTCTGAACCAACCATTCTTGTCAAATTACCGGCCATTGGACTGCCCATCTGCAAAGATAATAGAAATTAAAGGAACATGTCAGTGCAAGGATTCATATTTCATAGAAGTGAGCCACTACTTAAAACCACCCTTCTTGATTGGAATCTTTTTTTCTTTTTCTTTTTCTTTTTTCTTTTTTTTTTTTTCAGCTTTCGGTAATTCCGCAGGAAAGAAATTCTCCTACCTTGTTACCAAAAACCGAGAATAGGATCAGAGTAAACGTGGAGGACAAAAGAGGATTATACAGATGTGCACCATGTTTAATATATGAGAAATGCTGACCAAGGGCCATAGAATGGTTCATTCCTTGGGGGTGGACCTACCCAAAAATCAGGATGGTCAAGTCATCGTGTGAGCCACACATGAATGTTGAATAAATATCTACCATTTTCCAAACCTGGTAGCAAAGGGCCAGGAGCCACACCCAGGTAAAGGAGGGGATGCTGTCATGTGGTAGCCTGACAATGATATTTTGTGATCAATCATGAGAATTCACGTTTCACATCTTGCGACTGGGCAAAATAGGATCTGTAAAGTGATCTCAGATGGTCGGAACATGGCTATGATGATGGTCATTTTCCAACCACCAATGTTTCTCGTACGTGTTTGGTCACCCCCAGAGTTCAGAAGCCTGGTTTTTAGGCAAGGGTATGCGTGTTCATGTTATTTCCCGGCCGAGAAATGGAACCATATCCTACATGCTGTGTGTATCAACATCTACTTGATCTTATCAATTAGCATCTCTTGAGATATAGGTAGGTGTATCCATCAACAAGGCTGGATCAAAATGGTATCTTGTTATTTTAAATAAATGATCAGATACAACAGCCCTATCATAAGATACTTCAACAGATTTTTTCCTCCAATATATGCAGAATATCAAATATAGGAAAAAGGTGGGACGCACCATGATGACCAGTTGACATGAAAATCAGCACATCCCACCATTGCTCAAGTCAATGTCAGGTGTGGCCAGCCCAAACGAGTGGATTGGCCTGATTTTCATATCAGGTAATAATCATCCAGCAAACATTTTGCATGGATTGGATGTTCAACACGTGAGATATTGGTGGGAAAAAATGGTTGTAATGTAACTTCTGATACAGCCATTATATCTAAACAACTTCTTGTTATTTTATACAGAAAATGTAAGAAAAAGGAACCCATTGATGAACTTACAACTGAAGAGAAGCTGCTCTCTAGACCACTGAAGTCGATTCTTGGGTCCACCGCTGCAAGCTTCATTGACAGGAACTGAGACCATGACCGGTTAGAACATGATAAGACATAAGTACCATTGTAGAATCTGAATTTATACCTTAGGAGTCATCATTCTTCTGGTTTGTTTGTAATTTTTTCACATAATAGATTAATGAGAACTAATCACCTATAGGTCACCTGAACCACAACAGCAGTGTGGGTCGTTTCAGCCACAAAAAAATCACCGGGGGAGAGGGAGATTAAAAAAAAATTATTTATTACTATTAATTTTCTTTTACAGCCCCAAAAATTCACTGGGGTAGAGGGAGTAAAATAAATCTATGTAATTTTTTTATGGCTGAAATGACCTGCATGGCTGTTGCAGTGCAGTTGGCTGTAGGCGATCAGGTCTCCAAAATACTAGAGTTTGGCCTTCTAACCTCCACTTGACGTTGCAATGATTGTACGTGGTTAATGATCTCGTCCAGAACTAATGCAGTCCCAGAGATCTGCATTTTTAACCTTCATTAGTAAATAAATACTTTCAAACCACCAAAATAACTTTGCTGTAGAGGCCGCCCCTACATGTTACCACAACAAGTATTGAGATTCAAGAAAGCATTCCGCAATTGGGAGTTATTTGCTGCTCTTGCAGAGCATGCCAATTCATACTCTCAGACGCAAAAATTATGATTGTGGCATAGAGATAATTAAGATTTAACCATCTAAGTAGTGGTTCTCATTGGAGAAAGGTCTTAATCCTGAGGTCAAATTGATTAGATAATCCAACCTTTCATTAGTGGACATTTTGTTTGTGGAATTTGGACTGCTTGACCATTTTCATTCCACCCATCCATTGTATCCATCAATGTGCTGGCTGAGATAATTTGAAGAGGTGATTCATGGGGGCATTCCCAGGCCAAGTGATAGGTGGGGCCATAGGTGACATTCTCTGTTCCTAAATCAGGTAAATCCACATAAGGGAAGTGGACGCAGGAGGATTCCAACCCATGGCTCAGTGGTATACTGTGTATTTGAACATTGAGGTCATGGGTTCCAGTGCCCATGTGGTGTGTGTTAAAAATAAATAAATAAATAAGCAGACACACGAAAGCAATGTGCCAACTTGCGGCCAACCTGATTCTCACTCCTTTGGTCACTTGGTTGATGGCTATAATCTCTCACAAGTGTGCCATTTTGGCATGTGGTCCCTGGTTCTCCTCTTCAATCTCTCCACATGGGCTGATACCCTGTTGCATTTTCTGTTTAATCCATGAGTGTATCTCTGCTACTGCCTTGCATTTTCATGCCTCATTAACCAGCGTCCTGTGGGCTCTGCCACAGCTGCACTGGATGGATAATCCAAACTGTCTAATAAATGGATTCTCTTATTGAGTGGGAGCCGTCCTTGTTAAAGGGCTTGGTTCGTCCAAACATTGTGATTTCTGGCTACAGTAACTATTCGAAATACTGAATGAAGGGTCTAGATCTCCAAAATGCATGCCACGCCTGAATATTTATGAATGATGACATACAAATGCTTCTATTTTCTGCTTACATATCACTTCTGTGGAGCATTCAAGCCGTGAAAAGTGTGGGAAGATCAACTGCAAGGAAAATTGTAACAATCCTCACAATCAGGTGGGCCACACCAATACAATGATTAAGAACATAAAATAACATTGATTTCAATGATAAATGGCAGATTTCTATCCCAGGACAGGATGCGTCCCACCCTCTCAACGGCTCTGATGTTGCACACAAGTGACCATCAGCTCAAAACTATACACTATAAAGCTATCATTTTTGTTATTTACATCTATATGGTAAAACGAAAACCGTCATCTATGGGTCTGTTAGACACAATCGCTTTCTCCACCGGCAAGCAGCTCACAAGCCAACCTGTCAAGCGTGCAGGCCATATGAGCCGCTCATAAGGTGTCCCTGACCGTTAAGATGACCATATGTAAAACCAGGTTTGTTCCCATCATCAATGGGACATTTGTGGCTCGTCTCGCAAGTGCTCTTCGGACAGAATTTCACTTACATCTTAAAGATGGGGTCCACCTAATTCGCTGCCCAAGCGTCCCATAAACTTGCCAATTTAGCACGTGTGCAAAACAACCATGACGTTCCTTATTTGAATTCTCGAGTAAACGAGGAGATATGATCCTGCAGCTAAATTGTACATGTGCAGGATCTTTGCTGTTCATCAGGCAGATCTCACCGTCCTGATTTTAGGCCCAGGCCATCCCCATCTTCTGGATCGAATGATAGAGGCTTGGATCTCGCACGCATTTGCCACGTGGGAACATGCACGCGCGTAAGGAAACCTCTCATTACTCCAGTTTCGTAATCACACTAGTGTAAAAGTATAACGAATTTAAAAAAAAAAAGAGAAACCTTTACACTCGGGCTGGCATGGCAGAACGTGATGAATGATATGCAGGTACTTAGAAAATACTAAAAAAATTGCATACGAGTCATATAAGAAATTCAAATTAAGCGGTCCAAATCATGGCTCTGTCCAAATCATGGGTCCCAGTCTAGACGTACCCACAACCAGAATTAATATTTTTCGATCATCTGACCATCGGATCGGGGGACATTGATTGGACGGTTGAACAAACAAGTTGCCCACCAATCAGAGGATAAATTCGAATTCTTAGGAATTTCAGATTCTGACATCGCAACAATGGGTTCCATAATTTAAACGGTTTCAATTAAGTTAGTCCGGTCAACATGTACAAATTTATGGGCGCCTGTGTATCAAGCCCTATACGCTGTCAGAGTACCAACTAACCACCACATAAAAAGATGCCTTACCTTACTGCAGCCGGGGACCAGCTCCTGCAGTAGCTTCATCCGAGCATTAATCTTCTCTCTCCTTGCCTGACACATGATTTAACAAATCAAAGCCATTAATTACTTTAAATACATTTGATTAACAAACTAATTAAAGATTATCCAATATAATCCGAGATTACTCTTTCCGCCAAGCTGTGACTGTCAGTAGCTTGCCCTCGACGCGCCCGAACGTGAACGTACGGAAGCTTCTCGTCTCCGTTATTTTCTGCGCGCGTTCCTGAGCTTCCATCTTCGGCCTTTCTGCTCTTTTTTGCAGGCGCTTTAACCTATCCATACAAGGAAAGTATCAGCTCTTCTTCTATACAAGACCAGTTACCAGAAAAGGAAATCTTCCTTTCCCTTACCTTGTTTTTCTCCCCTTCTCTTCTCTTCCCGGATCGCTGTTTCTCAGTCGAAATCGGCGAGGAAATCGGGTTCGAGTCGTAATCGGTCAGTTCGGTTTTCAATTTAAGCGAATTCTCGCTGGAATTCGACGGATCAGAGCTCGTTGCGGGCGATTCCCCTGGGAAGACGGAGAACCTTGCTGCTCGCTCCACAGGTGCTGCGGTCGAAGGGAAGTTCGGAGAGCAGCTGAAGGAAAATCCTAGGGCTTTGGCATCCCTTTCTTGATCTCTCCAGATCTCATTCCTGGGAATGGGCGGAGATTCGCCAGATTTCGGCAGGTGTAGGAGTTCTAGAGCTCGGTTCGTCGGAAGGCCGAGAAGAGCGGTGAAAGAGCCTTCGTTTTCCTCTGGCGACTCCAAGCTCTGTTGGAGGAGGTTTTCCGTCATTAAGCTCTGGATCTCTTCTCCGAATCGTAAGGTTTCTGCGATTTCCGGCGTGTAATCGCTGGAATTACCAGATCCAGCGCCGGAACCTTGCGATGCATCCATCAACGGCTGAATTTGCTTGAACTCCGATCAGATCCGTAGGGAAGTGTCCCAAAATCCGAACTCTATCTCGCTTTCTTCGCATTCGAGTTTCCAAACCTAACTAATTCTTGACAGAAACGATCATTAAACCCTCTTTTCTCGCCATATCCCGTCAAAATTGACCTCGAATCCACCAAAATTCCAAACCGCCTTTTCGAGAATATACTGATTTGCAGCTGGAATTCAGCTGAGAAAAACAGAAATCTCCTTGCAGGTGTACCGTTTCAGCAGCAGCCGCGGGTTTCAGCTTTCGGAAAGAAAGCCAGAAGCCGGGAGGAGACCGCTTTCGGAAAGAAGCACGACATTTGAGGGAGATATTCCACGGATATACAGAGGTTCTTCCATGGCCGTCAGTTTCTCCGTTTCCTCTAATTACGGTTTTACCAGGAGCAGCCACTTCAGAAAGCAACGCTCCTTTTAATGGTTTTTCCTCAAGAGAAAATGCTTTGATACTCTGGCGGAGTGCGATGGATGATACGCAGGCATTTACGAATTACATAGAAATTGCACACATGTCATGCAAGTAATCAAAGATACGGACCAAAGTAATATTACCGATTTAGATGATTCACGAGCTAAAAATCAGGCCTATATGATTATCTGGCCATTTGATTGGTGGACATTCCTTTGACGGTTGAAAATGAAAATCCTTTGTTTTTACTTATTATCTCAACAAACTAGTGGCCACGAATCAGAGGTCATGATTGTCCAACCAATCATATTTTGTATTCTAAATTAGTGCCAGCAGGTTCCACAATTTAGCCAACTGATTCGAGTTACTAAATGCTACGTGTACCATTTAGGTGCTGCGTATCAAGCGTCACACGCAGTCGGAGTATCACATGACTGCCCTTTTATCGTTGCAGCGAAAAGGCGCCCTCGGGAAAGAAAAGAGACGATAGGCCGTCGGCCTACCTAAATCGTAGGCCGCGCGTGTCTGCTTCACATGCAATGCCGCTATCAACGGTTATGACCCTCGCAGTGGCACTCCGTCGGGGCACGGCTATGTGGGCTACCTTCATGTACATTCCTTACATCCACGTTGACCATCCGTTTTGACAACTCATTTGAGGGAACCACCTTCGGGACACCGAAATGTTTATTTGCCGTAAAACCTGTTGAAAAGGTCACAAAGACCCGTGGATTAATAAACCACAGAAATATCGACTTTGATCCAAAACCAAAAGTTTTTAATGGTACATCACCACTGTTTCCTTTGGTGTGGTTCAGAAGAGATTTGGATCTGCTTCATTTTTGGATAATTTTCTAAAATAATCTTTTAAAAATGATGGACGGTGTGGATGTAAGGAAGATATATCAAGGTGGGGCCCGCCCTCAGAGATCCACCCACAGCGGTGAATCCGGGTATCCATCGAAAGCCGCGCCCATCCCTGGGGAAGCGGATTCCGTACTAACCCACCATGTTTTTATGTATTTTTATCCACGCTGTCCGTCCTTTTTATCAAATCATTATCAGATCATTTTAGTAAATGAACCAAAATTTAAATAAATCCAAACCTCAAGCAGACCACGCCACATAAACCCGCATGAATTAAACATCTACCGTTGAAACTTATAAAGGGCCACGGAAGTTTTGGATTAAGCTTATATTTGTGGTTTCCCTTCATCCATATCTGTGTGACCTCGTGAACAGGTTGGGTGACAAATAAACATAATTGTAGGCCTTAGGAAAGTTTCAACGGTGGATATTATTCTTCCCACTGTTTCCTGTAATGTGGTACATTTGACCTTCAATATGATTCAGTTTTGGAATTGGGCCATAAAATAATCTGTAGAAACGGATGGACGGCATGGATAAGATACATATATATCCACGGTGGCCCCACAGAGTTTACTCAGTTCGCAATCCGCTTCCTCCCTCGCCCTCCAACTTGAATGTGTACAGCCGTTGTATCTCTCTCTTCAGACCTTTTACTCTGCAAGCCAGTGCAGCGCCTGGGGTACAGCATTTCTATGGCACAACGCGTACATCACGACTGACCTGCCGTGTAAGAAGGTTGGCAGGACTCTTACTCGACTCGGTTGGTCGACAGAACTTGACTCGATGGGTCAATGCAGGGACGCGGTGAGTCACGTTTTTTATAATTAATGAAATAATTCGTTAAAAAAAAAATAAAATAAATTTCTTGGCTACAGTTCAATGTAGACTCTGGAGCGGATTAGGTGTTACCCGGAAAACACATTACTGAGTGTTACCCTGACTATGGGGCCCATCTTGATGAATTTTTTATATATCAATGCCGTCCATCAGTTTTTTCCAGATCATTTAAGGAAAATTTATGTAAAATCAAGAAAATCCAAATCCCAGGTGGACCACATCACATGATACAGTTGTAATTTAATGCTTACCATTAAAAACAACTACGGCTCACCTTAATATTTATTTACCATCCAACATGTTGTGATAAGGTCAAATATACTAGATGAAGGGAAAAGTCAAAGATCAGATTGATGCAAAACTTTTATAACCCACAATAAGTTTTTAATGGTCAATCACCACAGTTTCCAGTGATGTTGTCCACATGAAATTTAGATCTTCTTATTTTTTTAAGATTAAGTACTAAAATGAGAGATGAAAAAAACGGATGGACAGCGTGGGTATACAAAAAAAATATTAAGGTGGGGCCAATATGGTAAAGGTAAACACCCACTAACTTCTTAACCGGGTAACACCTAATCCACCCTCACCCGTAGACTTTATGCTAGTGATTCACCTGCTTGGTGAGAAGTTACTCATCTGTATAGAAAATTAATTAACCTGGCATCCACCTTGCCTATTAACATATTCACCTACTTAAGCTAGTGGGGACCGGTCATGTTGTGTTTACTCTAGCTTGCTCATTAAAGAGACTCATCATGATGGGCCCATCCAACCCTAGGTCAGCCAAAGCGTAGAGAACAATTGAAAACCATAACAAAAGCCTTTAAATTCATGCACTGGCATACATGATGATTACATGGGCCTGATTTATAGATGTCCAGCTTTTGGTGGGCCAATCCTTCTACACAGGTTTTGCTGCCATATCTACAGACATCCGGTCCCACGTCCGAATCCTTGCAAAAGGGATGCGGATTTCCTCGAGAGCATCTCACGGGAAGTTCATGCGCCGGAATCCTAGTTGGGGCCCCCTGTAATGTTTGTGAGAAATCCACCCGTCCATCTTTTTTTGAGATAATCTCAGGACATGGAACCAAAAATGGCCCGGATCCATTACGTAAGTGGTCCTAAAACGTCCACAATTGAGATATTCATGGGGCCACATAAGTTTTGAATCAGGCTAATATTTGTGTTTTCAATTCATCTCAGCATGATTGGGGCTGCAAATGATATAAACAGCATGTAAAAATCACTTTCAACCCAAGTAAGTTTCAATGGTAGGAATTTCCCTACCCACCGTTTCCTTTAGTGTGGCCCACTTGAGTAATCGAACTGGGTCATTTTTGGCTTTGTCCTAAAATCATCTCAAAAAATTGATGGACTAGGTAGATTTCTCACAAACATTGCGATGGGCCCCACCTGAGTTTCCAGGGTAGGAACAAGGCTTTTGCAGGAATTCCGCTTCATTATAAAAAGAGGCTTAACCCCCACGTACTTGCAGAGGGACCCATCTCTTCTTTCAAGAAAAACTCTAATATTCTCACATCATACGTGGATAGCAACAATATACATTGGGTCCTAATGAGTGTGCGTGTGGTAAAAGAAAAAAAGAAGAAGAAGAGAGGCAACAATATTAATTATTTAGTAGTTGCATATTTAATAGCCAAGAGTTTACGAATCAGAGGTTAGAACTGTTAGATCAATCTGATTTTAGGATTTTTACCTAATGACAGTGAGGCCCGCAATTAGATTGCTCTAATTGAGTTAATGCATTGTTCAATCTGAGTGTTGGAGTAACAAGCACTGGAACTGTTAGATCAATCTGATTTTGGGACTTTGACCTAATGACAGTGAGGCCTCCAATTAAATCTCTCTATTTGAGTCAATGCATGGTTCATTTGAGTGTCCGAGTACGAAGAGTTACAACGGTAACAAGGGTCATGCACAGTTGGTGTATCTAATAACCAAGTTTACTTGCTGTTCTGCAGCTCTCGTGCTCCATTCAATAAGGTAAAAAGTCAGTACATTGATTTTTTATTTTCTATTTTGATTTTAATGATGAGGCAAAGTGATGTAGAGCAGGTCACAAAACACTTTCATGGTTAAAAAATGACCAAAGAAGGCCTGATTGAAGGTGAAAATGATTTGTACTGTTAGAACTTTAAATTAGTTGTATCTCACAAATTAGGATGATTTTTTCTAAGATGACCAATTTCATATATACTGAGCAAGAAAACTCTCAACACAACACAAGTTGCAAATTTATTTTTTCAAGAAGTTATTCGGCTCTATGGGGTTCCAAAATCCATCACCTCAGATCGTGAAACTAAGTTCCTCGATCAGTTTTAGAGGGCTTAATTTATGGTAGCGATTTGATACTAAGCTACAGTTCAGTAGTGCATTTCACTCGTAGATTGATGGGCTGACCGATGTAATGAACCTACACTTGGGAACCTTATACAATGCATTTCAGGTAATAAACCCAAACAATGAGACTTGGCCTTGGCTCAAGTGGAATTTGTGTTCAATAACATGCCGAACCATTCTACCCACGTCCCCATTTAAAATTGTATACGAACAAGTGCCTCGGTATACTCTCGATTTGATTCCTTTGCTCAAACTCCCAAGTATGAGTGTTGCCGCAAATCATATGGCAGATAGAATCATAAGTGTAGATGGTGATGTTTAGGCCCAGTTAAAGGCATCCAATTACAAGTATAAAGAAATGACTGACACGCATTAGCGTCTAAAAGTATTCAATGTGGGTAGTGATGTGATGGTTCATCTATGTAAAGAGAAATTTTCAACTAAGACGTTTCATAAGTAGAAGAACAAGAAGATTATACCAGTGCATATCCTTTGTATAATCAACGACAATGCTTATGTTATTTATCTTCTTAAAGATGTGAAGATCTCACGTATGTTCAATGTATCAGACCTGTACAAGTATCATGAACCGAATCTAAAGAATAACTCAAGAACGAGCTCTTTTGAATTAGAGGACACTGATGTAGGATAGGTCGCAGATTTATTCATGGCTAAGATGAACCAAAGAGTAGAAGCCAAGAAGGATCGACCATACTCAACATAATTTGACTAGTTGACTTTTGTAGTCGACAAGTCAAAATTCCGCTAGAAATTTCAGATTGCTTGCTGGCTGATCGGAGCTAATTTAGACAGGTCAAAATACTGTTTCAAATTTTAGATGATTTCTACAAGTTTAGTCAGGTTGAAATATTGTTCCATAGGTTGATAAATCGACAAATTGGGTTGACGGGTCAAAAATTATAGAATTTTTTGTTTAAATATCTGGACGCTTTTTGAATGTTTCGACAGGTCGACTCAACGGGTTGATAGACGATGAAAATTTATACGGTTTTGGAATTTAATTCCTTATTTGATTATAATTCTTTAAATACATTTTTAAAATTTATTTAGAATTATTTAAGGGTGTTAAATTCATTTTTATTATTTATTCAATCAATAAATTTATTAAAAATTTTCTTATTTTCTCATAGATTCAAGAAAATTTCTGGGGATTCAAAAGTGCCATGTAGATACCAGGTATTTATCAACCTAGGAAGATGGTGATCAACATCATCATGTCCTTCCCTGCATTGTACCCGTTGCGGATGGAGCACATCTATGAAGTCACACTGGCATGGAAGTCCTTCCCTGCATTGTACCCGTTAGGTTGGTATCGCAAACTGTCCAATGTGACAAAGTCTTCTACGGCAATTGTTAATAAATCACGCTGTCTGTCCCAAATTCGTCCATTGATCGTACCCTTGTGAGCTACGGGTATCAATTGGATGGCTGGGATTAAATGGCACGTGATAGTTCCTATGGATTGAGTTCCACGTGTCATACGTAACTGCTTGTCCGTTTAAAATTAGCCAAAAGAGAGTGACTGTGGACATGAATATATTGATTTTGGCTGTTGCTGCAAAGTACAAGGAGCCCTTAACAAGCAAAAAATAAATAGATAGGAAGAGATGGTGCTTGTCCAAGAGATATTTTTAAGGGGAATCATTTGGTACAAGACACATGTGATTGCCATACACATGTACACACCAGTAGCACAAGTAGCTCAACTTCTGATCATTGGCCTGTCTATATATAGTGGGGCCACGATCAGAGATTTAATTTCAGTTATAGGTATGACACGTGTATTAATGACTTTTTTTAATGGCCCATTATCTGGCTACCTTCAATTTTCCAAAGGTGAAAATCTTTCTTATGTTTTCAAGTTAGGGTATGTTATATAAGCTTAAAAGATGGTCTTTTTTTTCTTTGAACTCTAGAGAGGTTTTTTCTTGAGGGGAAAGTGTTTTCCCAAGTATTCTTCATGTGAATTTTAAGGATTGAGAGAAGAGTGCAACAGTGTTCCTTTGGAATATTGTTCGTGTTTGATTGTTGAACGAAGGCAATGCTTCTCTCCATATCCTGTGCTTTTACTATTTATTAGTGGAATGATTTGTCAGTACTTCCTATGAATGTAGATGTAGCCACATTATAAAGAATCATGTATATCTTGTATCTCTCTCTTTATTAATTTTCATGTATGTTCACGTTTGTAAATTAATTGGTTTGTCGATGACAGGTTTGATGCCATCGAAGTCATACTCAATGTTATCGTAAAAATTTGAAATTTCTTATATTGGTTGCTGGACACTTTCGATGTCTTGCTCGATGCCATCAAAGACTATTCAATGCCACCACAGGCTTGCTCGATATCATTGAAAAAATTTAACAAATCTATGATTTATTGTTGGAATGTTTTAGTGTTTAATTCGATGATATCGAAGGGGGTTCGATGCTATTCAAGTCTCATTAAAAGCGTCATTGAATGATCACGCAAAGTTACTCAGAATTGCGTATATAAGGTATTTGTTTCCAATTCCGATTGTGATTCTCCTAAAGGCTATAAATATGAGTGTAATCTGGATTAAAAAGTATCCAAGAGCTTTTTAGTTTATACCTAGGGATTTTTAGGACTTGTAAGGAGAGATTTGAGGCTTGTTCAAATTAGGTATTCTCTCTATCTCTTGTAATTTCTGCTTTCATAGTGATATTTGTCACTTTGTGCTGTAGTTTTTGCTCGCAAAGATTTTTTAATGTTAAATTTAGAGTCTTTGTGATTGAACTTGATTGTGCAATTAAAATATTTTTCTTGATTTATCTCTGTGTGCTTCCACCGTCCCCCAACAAAAGTGCTTCAGCAAGTAGGATTTCATATGTTTCTTGGATAGGTGATGGTAAGCTCTCAATTTTTTCCGCAATATTATTGCATGCTCTATCACTTCTTTACGCTAAATGCAACCTTATCTTGGCTAATACACTCCATCTCAACCTCCCAGGAAATGACAATCAAGGTTATTGCTAAAAAGCCCTGATGGTGGGCCATTTCATTTTCATGGCCAGAAAATTTTGTGAATATATATATATATATAAGACACCGATAAATCTTTTTTTTTTCTTAAGGGAAATTGACTGTACTTGCCTTGAAGTTTGGGCAAATTATCTAGAAAGCTAAGTCATTCCATATATTACAAGAAGGGCCTTCTAACATGCTTCTGAAAATTACTAAGACCAAAATGCCCTTATCCTTGTTTCGTTAGTTGTACAATTTTTAGGGAAGAAGAAGTTATGTCGTATTTAATGCCAGGAAAGTGATGTGTACGAAACCTTTTTTTGCGTGCGTGCAAGGACCAAACTTGTGGGGCCCACATTGATGTATGTGTATAATCCATGCCGCTCATCCTTTTTGTCATGTCATTTTAGGATTAGGGCCCACATATCAGCCTGATCCAGAGCTTGTGTGAGTCACATAATAAAAAATAATGGTGACAATGAACCCACCGTTGAAACTTCTAAGCTCAGTGTGATGTTTATTAGAAGTGGACACTGGTTAAGTCAGGACTTTTTTGGGCCCATGCAGAGCAAGCCGACAAGGTGGATAGAATGAATCACCCTATTGTAGGCCTTAAGCTATGGTTCCAATGGTTTAGTAGAAAAGGATGTGAACACGTTCAAAGCCACGATCCATACAACCTGACAACCACGACCCATATAACATGGGAACTATGACCCATGCAAACCACGACCCAAATGGGCCCACACTAATGTATGTGTATAATCCATTCTGCCCATCCTTTTTGTCATGTCATTTTAAGGCTAGGGTCTAAATATCAGCCTTATCTAGTGCTTTATGGCCCACAAAATAGAAAATAATGGTGACTATTGAAAGTTTCTAGGCTCATTGGAATATTTGTTAGAAATGAACATTGCTCAAGTTAGAACTTTTTGTGCCCACACCGAGTTGGCCGACAAGATGGATGGATTAGATCACCCCATTGTGGGCCTTAAGCTATGGTACCAATGGTTTGGTAGAAAAGGAATTGAACACGTTGAAAACCACGATCCATACAACATGATAACCACGATCCATATAACATGGCAACTATGACCCATGCAAACCACGACCCAAATGGGCCGCAGTTGTATGGATTGTAGTTGTCATGTTATATGGGTCTTAGTTGTCCTATTATATGGGTCTTAGTTGTATGGATCATAGTTGTCTTGTTATATGGGTTGTAGTTATCCTGTTATATGGGTCGCAGTCGCAGTTATCCTGTTATATGAGTCTTAGTTATCCTGTTATATAGGTCTTAGTTGTATGGATCGCAGTTGTCCTATTATATGGGTTGCAGTTATCCTGTTATATAGGTCGCGGTCGCAGTTGTCCTGTTATATGGGTCTTAGTTGTCCTGTTATATGGGTCTCAATTGTATGGATCGCAATTGTCCTGTTATATAGGTCGCAGTTATCCTGTTATATGGGTCGCGGTCGCAGTTGTCCTGTTATATGAGTCTCAGTTGTATGGATCGCAGTTGTCCTATTATATGGGTTGCAGTTATCCTGTTATATGGGTCGAGGTCGCAGTTGTCTTGTTATATGGGTCTTAATTGTCCTGTTATATGGGTCTCAGTTGTATGGATCGCAATTGTCCTGTTATATAGGTCGTAGTTATCCTGTTATATGGGTCACGGTCGCAGTTGTCATGTTATATGAGTCTCAGTTGTATGGATCGCAGTTGTCCTGTGATATGGGTCGCGGTCGCAGTTGTCCTATTATTTGGGTCTTAGTTGTCCTGTTATATGGGTTTCAGCTGTATGGATCGCGGTTGTCCTATTATATGGGTCGTAGTTATCCTGTTATATAGGTCGCGATCGCAGTTGTTCTGTTATATAGGTCTCAGTTGCATGGATCGGAGTTGTCTTGTTATATGAGTCGTAGTTATCCTGTTATATGGGTCACGGTTGCAATTGTCATATTATTTAGGTCTTAATTGTCCTGTTATATGGGTCGCATTTATCTTGATATATGGGTCACGATCGCAGTTGTCCTGTTATGTGGGTCGTAGTTATCCTGTTATATGGATTGCAGTTGTCTTGTTATATGGGTGACTGTTATCTTATTATATGGGTCGCGGTCGCAGTTGTCTTGTTATTTAGGTCGCAGTTGTCTTGTTATATGGGTCGTAGTTGTCATGGGTAGTGGTTATCATATTATATATGGCCCACAATGGGGTGATTTGATCCATCCACCTTGTTAGCCAGCTTACCGCGGGCACAAAAAGTAGTGACTTGGGCCCACATTGATGTTCGTTAGAAGTGGACAATGCCCAAGTCACCATTATTGATGTTTCAACAGTCACCATTATTTTCAAAAAAGTCCTGACTTGGGCCCACATCTGATCCATTGATGTTTCAACAGTCACCATTATTTTCTATTATGTGGGCCGCACGAGCACTGGATCAAGATGATATTTGGCCCCTAGCCCTAAAATGACATGACAAGAAGGATGTGCAACATGGATTATACACATACCTCAATGTGGGGCCAAGTCAGGACTTTTTGGGCCCACGACAAGCTGGCCGATAAGGTGGATGGATCAAATCACCCCATTGTGGGTTATATATAACATGATAACCACGACTCATGACAACCACAACCATGTATGACATGATAACCATGACCCATATAACAGGACAACTGCGACCTGAATAACATGACAACTGCGATCGTGACCCATATAATAGGATTACTGTGACTTATATAACAGGACAACTGCGATCCATACAACTGAGACCCATATAATAGGACAACTGCGACCGCGACCCATGTAACGGGATAACTGCGACTCATATAAAAGGACAACTGCGATCCATACAATTGAGACCCATATAATAGGACTACTGCGACCGTGACCTATATAACAGGATAACTACGACCCATATAACAGGACAACTGCGATCGCGACCCATATATCAGGATGACTATGACCCATATAATAGGACAACTGCGATCCATACAACTGAGACCCATATAACAGGACAACTAAGACCCATATAACATGATAACTGCGACCGTAACCTATATAATAGGATAACTACTACCCATATAATAGGACAATTGTGATCCATACGACTGAGACCCATGTAACAGGACAACTAAGACTCATATAACGGGACAACTGTGATCCATAAAACCAAGACCCATATAACAGGACAACTAAGACCCGAATAACAGGACAACTATGATTACGGCCCATATAACAAGACAACTGCGATCCATACAACTGAGACCCATATAACAGGTAGGGCTGTACACGAACCGGGCTAGCTCGGTTAGCTTGCTCGACTCAGCCTGAAAAAGCTCGATTCGGCCCAACCCGGTACTGAGTTCGAGCTGGTAAATTGAGTTCGGGCCGAGTTCAAACATGTCCCAGTTCGCCCCGAATTGACCTGGCTTGACTCGGCTATATATATATATATATATATATATATATATATATATATATATATATATATATATATATATATATATATATATCCTAAATCATTATCCTAATTATTTGAGACAGAGAAGTGAGAACGTTGTTCGTTCCTTTGTAAATGGAGCAGGCCCGAACTCGCTCGATTGCTGACAGGGCCAAATTCGGGTTAGACATGTTGGCCTGGTGACCGGGCTAGGCCGGGTTCGGGCTGAGTGTGACTGGTGATTGGGCCAAGCCGGCTTGAGCCCAGTTCAACTCGGATCGACTCGTGTACACCTCTAATAACAGGACAACTAAGACCCATATAACAGGACAACTGCGACCGCGACCTATATAACAGGATAATTGCGACCCATATAACAAGACAACTGCGATCCATACAACTGAGACCCATATAACAAGACAATTAAGATTCATATAACAGGACAACTACGACTGCGACTCATATAACAGGATAACTATGACCCATATAACAGGACAACTGCGATCCATACAACTGAGACTCATATAATAGGACAACTAAGACCCATATAACATGACAACTACGATCCATACAAATGTGGCTCATTTGGGTCATGGTTTGTATGAGTCGTACTTGCCTTGTTATATGGGTCATGGTTATCATGTTTTATGAAATCATGGTTTTCAACGTGTTTAATTTCTTTCTAATAAACCATTGATACTATAGCTTAAGACCCACAATAGAGTGATCCGATCCATCCACCTTGTCGGCCAGTCGGCATGAGCCCAAAAAGTCCTAACTTGGGCAATGTCCACTTCTAACAGACATCCCAGTGAGCCTATAAATTTTCAATAGTCACCACTATTTTCTATTTTATGGGCCATATAAACACTGGATTGGGCTGATATTTGGGCCCTAGCCCTAAAATGACATGACAAAAAGTATGAGCGGAATAGATTATACACATATACCAGTGTGGGCCCATTTGGATCATAGTTTGCATGGGTCATAGTTGTCATGTTTTATATGGGTCGTGGTTGTCATATTGTATGGATCGTGGTTTTGAACGTGTTCATGTCCTTTTCTATCAAACCATTGGTACCATAGCTTAAGGTCTACAATGGGGTGATCCATTCCGTCTACCTTGTCGACCTACTTTGTATGGGCCCAAAAAAGTCCTTGTTTGGGTATTGTCCACTTCTACCAAACATCACAGTGAGCCTAAAATGTTTCAATAGTGGGTTCCATTGTCACCATTATTTTCTATTATATGACCCACACAAGCTCTGGATCAAGCTAATATCTGGGCCCTAGCCTTAAAATGACATGACAAAAAGGATGGCGACATGTATTATACACATACTTCAATATGGGCCCCATAAGCTTGGTTCTTGCCTGCATAGAAAAAAAAGTTTCGTACACATTACTTTTTTAATATTAAATATTATGTAACTTCTTCCATAAAAAACTGTATAATTACTGAAACCAGGACAAGGATATTCTGATAAAGTAATTTTGGAAAACATGTCAGAAAGCCCTTCTTGCAATATCTGGACTGACATAACTTTTGAGGTAATTTGCCCAAACATCGAGGCGGGTGCTGCCAATTTCCCTTTTCTTAATGAGTACAGGCTGAATTAACTGCAGAGCATTGTAGCTCATACTTAGCCTGTAGCGTTCCTCTCATTCAATCCATCCAGCATGTGCACTCCCTCGTATTCTCCTTAGCATAAAAAACTCAAGCGGCCCAAAACTCATGTAGAAAATCATCATGGGCTCTACGAAAAATCAAGTTCTTAACTCCTTATGACCCAACTCATAGCTCGAAGGTTGACTCAGTGAGTTTCGACAACGAGATCATGGCATGGAGTATCCATATGGTGTGTGGGTGTGTGTAAAAAAAAGAAGTCCGGCCTCCCCCTCTTTAGAAAAACAGGAGAATTGCATGGGATGTGGCTCTTGATTCGAAGAGCATCATCATGATGGTTGAATAAGATCCACTCCAACCTTAGATATTTAGTTCATTCTTAGTGGCCACAAGGAAATAATTGGAAGAGATACTTTTGAAAGGCTGTGTTGATAATTACATCACATCTACTCTAACCATTAGATTTCACACCAAAACTTACACCTGTAGCCCAAAATCCATATATATCTATTATTCATGTGGACCACACTAATTGAAACAATTTGGAGGATGAGTATTACCCAATACATTGCTTGGAATTATGTACTCCACCTGAATCACAAATGGCTATGATTTTTGGGCCATGGCATAAAATGGGGTCACACTCCCCGCGGTTAGATGGATTTTACATAAACATAGCAGTGGGGCCTACCTGAGCCACTGATCATAAGGGAAGGTAGTTGATGATAATTACAGTGATTAATGAGGTGGCATTTTAAAAACCTTTTTGAAAAAAGAACGGGAATGTAAATTCTATATTAATTAGTAGTTCTTTGTAAGATTGCCATAAAATACATGCAGGGCTATAGTCGTAACATTTTATCATACGCTTTCACTTTTTATGATGATCCGAAGATTGCAGCATCCTTTGGGTGTGAATGTTGAACTATAATATATTTACAGTGTGGCCAACAATGTGAACGGTTTAGATTGGCGTACATGCTTGCCCACGTGCGTCGCAGCTCCCTGCATTTTATTAATAATCCTACCCTATTATAATATCAATGTTTTCTCTTTTAAGTGAGATGGATGCTGGCGCCTTCGCGGATTGAACTCCCCCTGCCACCGACCAATGGCTGATGGTCGGTGCTCTGTGGGCTCCACCATGATGTATGTGTTTCATCAATGCCGTACATCTATTTTTCTAGATCATTTTATGGTATTACAAAAAAAAAGAGATATATCCCAATCTCAAGTGGACCATATTATAAGAAACAGTGTTGAATGAACGTCAACCATTAAAAAATTTTTGGGGCCCATAAAAGTATTGGATCATGCTTATCTTTGTTTTTTCCCTTCATCTTGGTCTTTATGACCTAATCAACAGATTGGATGTCAAATAAACAACACAGTGGGCCTTAGTAGGATTTAAATGATGGATATCCAATCACTATTGTTTTCCTGTGGTGTGGTCCACCTGAGACTTGTATCCCTCCCATTTTGCATCACAAATTAAAATCATCTTTAAAAATGGATGAACAGAATGGATGAAATACATAATCATGGTGGGGCCCACAGATCGCAGACCATCAGCCACGGGGCTGGTGTCCGGGGGAGTAGCCAATCCGTTCCCGCCGATTGGGTACTGCCCTCACCAGGACCTAGCTGCAGACTGGACGGTCCTAGCAGGGGCTACGTGAGGCCTACCATAATGTATATGCTTTATCCTCGCCGTCCATCCAGTTTGATAGATCATTTTAGAGTGTGATCCAAAAAAGGAGACAGATCGAAGGGTTGAGTGGACCACACTATAGGAAGAAGTGGTGACGATCATTTCCCTCACCTGGATGAAGAGAAAACATAAATATCGGCTCCATCCAAAACTTCTCCGGCCGCAAGACGTTTTCAACTGCTGGTGTTCCATCCATGGATTTACATTGAGCTGGGTCTCACAGAGCCCCTCTCAGGACTACCTGTCCTGTTGTTGGGACCGCGGAATCACAAGGAAATAAATTTTAAATTTTACTGATGGCATACTGTCATCGACGTACATGCCAATTTACAGATTTAAAACATCAGTCAACGACTCGCTGGCCAGGGTAATACCAAATCCGCGTTGGCAGAGCATATGCATCGCTGGGCCGTGATTCAGTGAGGGTCCCCTCTCATGTGAGGGTGAAACGTGTCAGAGATCAGTATAAGGCACGCATATCAGAGATCCAGGCTATTCATCAGGTAGTTGCACCATGAATACTTTGTATGCCATTATCGGGCAGTACGCTCTTCAAATGAGTATCTAGGTTGAATTTGGACCGTTGGAATTCTTTTTCTGAACGCCTGTGTTTATCCTAAAGTTTGAGCTGCATGATCAGCGGACCTGATGAATGGCTCGGATCTGTAACATGTGGGCTAAACACCAGGATATATGACACGTGTTCCACCCACGGACAGGAGGAGCCACTCGATGAATCCCTGCCCTTCTAATTCAAAGTTTGTATGATATGCGTAGAAAACATGCCTGGCAAAGTCAGGATCCGTAGACAGACAGGCTAATGATCATTCAGGGCTGCGCGCAATGGTACTGCCCTGGTTGGCACCGTGGATTCGAATCGTTGAGTGTTTGACTGCGTAAAGTAAGCAGGGGTTTTAAACCCCTGCTTAGCGGGTTTGCAATCCTCCCGTTGAGGGGTTTGCAACGAGAGCTTGGAAGCTGCAGGTGTAACATGTGTATTATTATATACTATTATATTTTGGGCACATGACCTGCTAATAATGATCAGTATTAATTTTTCAGGCACATGGCCCACTAATGATAATCAAGACTTTCTAAACATTGCTCATGTTAATTAATGATTAAAAATTATTGGTTAGTCATTCAAACATGATCTTGTGCTTGCGGCTTGTCTGAGACTTGGAATTTCATCATTTTCAAGCAAAACATATGATATAAAGCGGGTCATGGATAGTTACATGGCTAAGATGGATTAGAAAAGGCCTGGTTGATAATAGAAGTGATTTAAACTATCAGACTTTAAATTAGGTGTATTTTGCAATTTAGAATGAGTTATCAAATATAAAATATATGATTTTAGGGTAGAAGGAGCTACTTTAGCCAACTAATCTTGCTATACTAGGTTGCGCAAGTTCAGTTTGCAAAATACCCTTAGATCGATGGTCATTTTTCTATTTTAATTCCGTTTTTATAATAAATAGTAAGTTTTACTTTGATTATAACTCTTCTTTCATTGGGCTTTACAAGTTGCGAGTTGCGCCCAATGTAAAAAGAACTTAGAATGATTACCAAAACAATTTGGTGAAGCCAAATAAGACACTTACTATTTTTAGCTACCATTATTTAAAGGGTAGTGTACTTGTTTTTATTCATTCATCAATCAATTTTGAATTTATTAAAATTTATTTACATTTTCTTACTTTTTTTCCTTGTGAATTTGAGAGGTCTCTATGAGAAGCATATAGAACTTCCATAGATTCGGAATAGTTATCTTCTCGAGGAAGATGGTGCTCAACCTCATGTCCTTCCCTGTGTCAACATATATTTCAACGGGCTTATTACGACCATTGTGTTAAAAATTACATATCTCACTAATTAGAGATATTAAAGTTGATTTAATATTTAAATTCAAACACCTATAAATATACCATGCATAAGTACTTTTGAATTAAAGTTTATTCATGCTCTAAGAATGCCAAACACATTAGGAGGATTACAAATCCAAGGGTTTCCAATCCGGGAGCTCGAATCCAGGGGTTCCAAATCCACGCTCCCAAACAGGCCCTAAGCTACAATGATATCGGACAGATGTGGGCTCATGTGATTATAAAATCCAGCATGATCCAGCATGTCCATCATATATTTCCTTCGGGAATGTAATATCAGGATGATCCATGAATCTGGTGGGCCACACCATAGGGGAATAATTTGGGACAGAACATCCACCTTTGATTTTCGTGGAGAGATCGACCATCGGGTTGTATATATGAAATCCAGTCCATTCAGACCCTTACATCTGGTCTAGATAAATGGTCATGCTGAAATCAGGATGTTTTAAAATTCAGGCGGGCTCATTCGTAAATCAAAGGTGGACATCTCCTATCACATTGTTCCCTGTGTTGTGTTTGCACTTGAGTGTTGTATCTAGCTGAGTTTTGGCAGCTGCAGATAATTGGGGGCGACGTATTTGATGCAAAGGTTAGATATCCTCCATCCATCAAATGGGCTCAACGGTGGTAATGGTACGCTACCATTCTATTTGTAATCATTAATGTGTGTTGGGGGTAATGAATAATGCTCGATCGTGTACATTCACTCATGTGGGCACATGGTTGAGCAATCCAATCAATCATTTCTAGTACCTGATGAATGGTAATTGGTTACAAAAAGTTTAAAAGTTAGATGGAACCAGCTAAGCTAAAATCTTGAAATGTGAATAAGTTGGTTTGGGATAGGTCGTGGGTTCAAATATAAAAGCTTTGATTTGGTATGTGTGGGTTTGTAATAATAACGAAAAAATATCTTACTCTACCCATTTCAATATTTTAACTAAAAGCTTTGATTACAAAAATGTGAAAGATAGTATTTTCAATTTTTATAAATATATATTCTTCACTTTACAAAATATGAGACTTGTTGGGTATATATTCCGCCACTCATAAATTGTTTTATAGAGTAATCTGCCAATATTCAAATGGTGGGATTCTTCCTACAAAAATAGCGATAAACTAATATTTGAAGATAATTGAAAGATAATTTAATTGATTTGTTTAATTATTTTTTATGAGGTTTTTCCTCCTCAGTTCAGAGGAGAGATAGAACAGCGGGTGAAAAATCGGAGTAATTCACCGCGCTACTCGACCGGTTGAGTAGGGTTCGACTCAAAGTCCAGCGACCATCTATTTACTTCCTTCGAGGTGCTTGACCAGTCGATGGAGGTACTGGACCAGTCGAGTGGAGTGCTCGACCGGTCGAGGACTTGGCTCGACTAGTCGAACTTACGTATATTTGATTCCGAATCTTGTACGGACTGCGAAAATTAAAAGCCTTTCGCAATAGGATGCGGAAAGGAGGTTCCTAAACTATAAATAGGGGTGCCTAGGGCTTTTCTAGGATATATATAAGATGGTTTCCTAAAGCTTTAAAAAGGTTTATTAAAGAGTTTAGGGCTATCAATGGTGTGAGAGAAAGAGAGAGGAACCTTGTAGAATGGAGGTTCTTCTCGTAGAAGTGATCTACTGTGCACTTGATATCTCAGTGCTTTTATGTCCTCGTAATCGGTTAGATCTCTCCGTTTTTCTTTTATTTTCTTATTATTTATCTACTCCTACGTGAGTGAAGAAGGTTATAACGTTCTACTTCATAGTGGATTGTTGATCTGGACTAGGTCTTGTGATTTTTACCTCTTTGAGGATTTTTCACGTAAAAATCTCTTGTGTTGTGTGGTTTGTTCTTTGATTTATTTCATTGCTTTATTATTCTATAATTTCGATTTGTTCTAGGAAGCTAGACCTTAAGGTTTTATACAAGACCCCTAACAATTTTGAAATGATTTTTTCTATTAACTTCTTCAATTATTTCTATATTTTTCTTGGGAGATGAGAATTATCTAGATGATCAATTTTTTTAGTTGTTAGGGTAAATCTACAATATTCCTCTTTAATTGCTCTAATATTTATTTTTCCTTAATTCATAGTTGAATTGTTGTCACGTTAGCTTTTTAGATCCTTCCATCTCTTAACATCTCTTTTGCAAATTTTGTTCTCCGCTCGACTATGTTTCTCTCTACCATCAACATGCCATGACACGTCTTTTTTAAATTGAATTTTTCAAAAATGATAAAAAGTAGAGTATAATAGGATTAACGAGAATTTACTCTAAATTATTGCTTAAAAATGAATG
Source organism: Magnolia kwangsiensis (assembly GCA_037074715.1). NCBI lineage: Eukaryota > Viridiplantae > Streptophyta > Magnoliopsida > Magnoliales > Magnoliaceae > Magnolia > Magnolia kwangsiensis. The sequence goes on from CM073581.1 coordinate 110,557,618, forward strand.
ACATGATCGTAAAATAAAGAAAAACTACAATAAGGGGTGTATAAGGAAGAAAATGTTACAATGGAATAAGTAAGAGGTAATATAAAAAAGAGCAGTAGATGAGCTGTCCAAATTAACCAAGGACTTGGAAACGTGAATGAAGAAGAAAGAGCTTGGATGCTTTAATAAAAGATAATTAAAGCTTTTAGATTTTGGACTTTATAATTTATTTATTTTTATTATTGCATGAAAGACTAACACTAGCATTTTTTTGCATACCTGACACCTTTTCATTGGGTGGATATCGATGTAACATTTGTAATTTGAGTGAAGTTTGTGGGTAAAGGTGAAAAGGTTGTTATATATATATATATATAAAATTATTTTTTAAAGAAAATAATATAAAATTTAAAAAAACCGGAGAAAATGATGTTATAATTGGATTGTCTTCGAAGCGGAAATCAAATCCCTGCCCTCGATTTTTAACTTGGTTATGAACCCTGACTAATTGTCATTGGTTGCAGAGATACTTAACTGCTTCTGAATGTGAGAAGCTGACAACAGATTTTGGATTTCTGTTTCTGCCAAGTGGCCCTATTTAACCTTAATTTGGAGTTTGAATGGTATGGATAGAGCTTTGAATTGGTTTGGTTTGGATAATGATTGATTTAATTAATTTGTATGATTAGTTTTCTCATGAGTAGTCCTCCTAATTGGGTCTGATTGCCCATTAAGTAATCAGATGGCCTGTTAGACACCTAAAAAATAAATAAAATACCGATCCACATTCAAGCAACAAAAGGTCAAACATTCCATGGCTTGGATCTTCCATTCTTGGGATCTATTTTTTGGTTCATGGGCATCCAAGTTGGGATCCATCGTAATGGACGGTTTGGATCATTGAACCGTGGGACCCACTTGTAATAAATGAAAAATTGAGTGCACTGCTGTACCGATCCTGTGGTCAAGTATTATATAGTTGTCAAATGCTTATGGACACTTAGACAGACTCGGTCTCGCTTGTCTGGTTGGGCCCACTCAGTTGACGGTTACCATTTTCCAGCTCCTAGATTTTATGATGCTGTTAGCGACGTTAATTTCCAGCTAGATAAAGCCCAAAATCAAGTTGGAATTGATGGAAAGAGGACCGCTATACGTTGATTCGCTTAAGCACGCGGATGGTCTGATTTGCTCTAAGCTCTATGTGGGACAAAAATGGATCAGATCCACCCCGTCCATCAGATTCTCTGCCACTGTTTCACCATGTATCCTAAAACTGAATCAAATGAAAGATTTATGTGGGCCACACCATAGAGAGTGCTACAAAATCATGCCTAAAAGCTCTAAATTCAAGAGAATGGCTAGATACGTTAGATCAAAGGAATTTCATCAGATTGGATGGTTAAACAGCAATTTGCCACATCAGCCATCCTTGTGTTGGACTAGCGTTAGGTCAGGGCCAATTTGTATTATCAATTATCATGGTAACGTAAAAAAAATAAAATAAAATTGTACAATGATTACAAATTCAGTTTTATGAAATTATAATAATAATATTTTTCATTAAAGATTTAAGATGTTTACTTGTTGTTGTGGGAAATCTGGCCTCACAATAAAATGCCGCTTAGGGGGCAAGTCCGAACTGAAATCCTCCCGACCTGTTTAAAAACGCGATCCATCCGAGCAGCCGACTTGGTTGCGGTTTGGTTGCGGTCGGACTCCGGATTATGATTCGATCGGATGATCGTTTACGTTATAACCGCTCTGCTCTAACCTACGCTCCCAGGCGAACGAAGTTCCGAGCCGAGCATACAGTTCGAATAGAGCGAACGTTTCAAGCCGAACGCATGTTCAGACGCGCATACCCCACTCGCTGAACGTAGAAACTGTCATAACCAAACGTGGCCGATAACCTTGCTCGCAGATATGTATAATCCGCTAGATACGCTACATGATCGATAGATCGCGGGGAGTATCTCCATGATCCGGGAATCCCCCTAATCATGCCGAGATTATCGGATCTGGACCACTCGACAGTCAAGTATAAATACTACATCACGACATATCTACAGGTACGCAAAATCGAGCTCTCCTCTACACTCTATTCAGACTCCGATTCCCTTGTCCTGACTTAGGCATCGGAGGGTCCCCCGGCTTAGCCAGGGTCACCTTTGCCTGCTTTCTTGGTGTAGGTTCTAGGGATCATACGTGGTGATCGACGAGGAGGGAGGGCTGACCAGATTTTGGCATCAACATTTTTTGGCGCCGTCTGTGGAAAACTGAAACTAGAAGTCAGGTTCTCGTTTCCCCTAAGCAATGGCGAGGAAGAAGAAAGTTACAGCAGTGCAGCCACAACCCGATGAGTAGACTCGGTCGTCATCACCGCTTCATGCCGAGTCCGCTCCGGGGCCTTCTCAACATTTGCGTAATCGGTCGAACAAGTACCGCGCCATGTAAAATGAGATCCAGGCCCTACGTGACGAGATAAAGCAGATAAAACAGCAACAGGAGCCAGAACAACGCCCGACTCAAGAACAACCCGTTCTCGAACCGGTGGGGCTGTTTGTGTAAACTCGTTCCATGCTGAGGAGTGTGAGGCCCGAAGTTCCCCAACGTTCAGGGGTACCGCAGTCGGGTCAAAATCTTCCTGCGGCACGAGGCGAGGCATCCGCACGGAATGAGCCTACTCGAGTTCCGACAACCGTCCATTGATCCACATCCGCCCTGCCACCCACGGACCTCCATCATCAGTTAGAACGGAGGAGAGAAAGGAGAATAACGGAGGCTGAATATACCCCACAGGTCGTCACTGAAAATAAGGATCCCTGGGAAGCGCGCTTTGCTGAACTGAAGGATAAGTTCTTTATATTGGAAAAAAAATAAGAGCAATCGACAGTTCTGACCACGATCTAGGCGATGATGGAAGAGACCGAGCCTCCCTTCAACTCGGCCATCATGGCTGAAGTGATGCCTTAGAGGTTTCGGATGCCTCCTGTCATCCATCCGAACACTTGGAGTCCTATCGAACCTGTGTGCAGATCCAGACAGCAACGGATGCAATGATGTGTAGGGGCTTCTCTATCATCCTCATAGGGTCCGCTCGGATCTGGTATCGCCAGCTGAAACCTGGTTCCGTGGGTTCATTCGCGGAACTGAGCCGACTATTCCTTACGCAGTTCATAAGCGGTAAGAGAAGTCGGAAGCCCAACACTCACCTGCTTACCATTAAACAGACCCCGAAGGAGTCGTTGAAGGATTACATCGCCCGCTTCAACGAAAAATCATTGCATGTCAAGGACTACGATGATAAAATGGCCCTCGCTGCCGTTCTGAGCGGAGTGAAAGAAGAAAAGTTTGCCTTCTCCATCGGAAAGAATCCATCAAAGACGCTAGCGGACTTCATGGCGAAAGCTCAGAAGTACACTAACGCAGAGGAGTTCACCAACGCCCGAAAGGGCACGCAGGCGTTTGGCTCGACGAGCAAGGAGATGAGACCCCGGAACGAAGACTCCCAGCCGACTAGCAAAAGGACAGATGACCGCGCTTCTCGCGATCGTCGTCCGAGCCGTATGTCGGAAGGGAAGTTTCGTTCCTACACTCCACACAATACATCCGCTGAGCAGATCCTGCTAGACATCCGAGGAGACAGACTGCTCAATTGGCTAGTCTGTATGAGAGCTGATCTCGAGCATCGGGATAAATGAAAATACTGTCGTTTTCACCGGGACCACGGTCATAACACGGACGATTGCGTGGATCTAAAGGACGAGATCGAGTCCCTCATCCGCAAGGGACATCTACGTCGTTATGCCAAAAAGGAGAAATCCGCTGGGAGAGAAAAACGGAGGCAAGAGCAGTCGAACAACCTCCCAGAGGAGCCCGCTGAAATTCGCACCATCTTCGGGGGCTCAGCTGGGGGAGGGGATTCGAACAGGGCACGGAAAGCCCATTCCCGGAGCTCCGAGTCAGAACACCACATTCACCTGACGGAACGTCCCAGCAAGGAACTCCGTGTCGCTCCGTGCAGCCTAACCTTCACAGAAGATGACGCACGCGGGATCTAGCATCCGCACGACAACGCGTTACTGGTCACTATGACCATAACCAATTACAAAGTGTACCGCATCTTGGTCGACACCGGGAGTTCAGCTGATGTAATGTATTCCGAGACGTTTGAGAAGATGAGAATTCCATGGTTCAAGCTCCGATCCGTGAAAACTCCCTTGCACGGCTTTGCCGAAGAAAGAGTCATCTCCGAAGGAGCCATCTCCCTCCCAGTGACAGCGGGAGAAGGGCAACATCAAGTCACATTTTTTGTTGAATTTTTAGTTGTTAATGCTCCATCAGTCCACAACGTGATCCTGAGCCGACCCTCCCTCAACGCAATGAGGGCGGTTGTCTCGACTTACCATCTGATGATAAAGTTTCCGGCCGAAGGCGGGATTGGTTATCTTCGGGGCGATCAACGCGAAGTCCGGAGATGTTATGCGATAGCCGTGAGAAAAGGGGCCGCTAAACAAATGCTCGTAGTCGACGCCTTGGACCCCCGCAGAGTGACGGAGAATTCTCCCGTTGAAGATCTGATAAGAACGTCGCTCGATGAATCAGATTCGAGCAAAACTGTTCAGCTCGGATCATCACTAAATTCCGAGCGGAGGAACGAGTTAATGACCTTCTTGAGACAACACCGGACGTCTTTGCATGGTCACATGCAGATATACCGGGCATCTTACCCGATGTGCAAGTCCACAGGCTGAACGTGGACACAGACCACCGGCTAGTTAAGCAAAAAAGAAGGCCGTTCGATGCTGAACGGTATGAAGCCATTGCCGAGGAGGTCTCCATCCTGCTCGATGCGGGCTTCATAGAAGAGGTATACTACCCTGACTGGATAGCAAATGTCGTGCTCGTCAGGAAGTCAAATGAGAAGTGACGGGTGTGGGTAGATTACTCCGATCTAAATAAGACGTGTCCTAAAGACAGCTTCCCGCTACCTCGGATCGACCAACTGGTGGACAATACGGCCGGACACTAGTTACTCTCGTTTCTGGACGCCTACTCCGGGTACAACCAGATCGCCATGCACCCCCCAGATAGGCAGAAGACCACCTTTGTCACGGACATGAGACTCTACTGTTACCGGGTCATGCCATTTGGCCTGAAAAGTGCTGGGGCAACGTATCAGAGACTGATGAATCAGATGTTCGCCAAACAGATCGGACACTTCATGGAGGTGTATGTGGACGACATGCTGGTGAAGAGTATCAAAGCCTCCGACCACCTTGTTGATCTCGAAGAAACATTCAACGTCCTCCGTGAATACCAGATGAAGCTTAACCCCGCCAAGTGCGTGTTCGGGGTTGTGTCAGGGAAATTTCTGGGCTTCCAAGTCAGCCAACGGGGTATCGAGGCGAACCTAGATAAGATCAAAGCTCTCCTGGACATGAACTCGCCTCGGACCCTCAAGGAAATACAGTGTCTCACGGGAAGAGTCGCGGCCCTCGGATGTTTCATATATAGGGCTACAGACAAATGCCTTCCTTTCTTCCAGCAGTTGAAGGGCCACAAGAGGGCAGAATGGACGCCGGAGTGCGAGCAAGCCTTCCAACAGTTGAAACAGTAGTTGGGATCGCCGCCTCTCTTATCCAAGATGGAAGAAGGAGAACCCTTGTTCCTCTACCTCGCCGTTTCGACCTCAGCCGTCAGCTCGGCTCTGATCCGAGAAGTCGGAAGCAAGCAGTATCCCGTTTACTACGTAAGCAAAGCCATGGTACCAGCAGAAATAAGGTACCGGTCCTTAGAGAAATTGGCGCTCAGCCTTGTGGTCTCTGCCAGAAGACTACAGCCATACTTTTATGCCCACTCCATAATCGTGCTATCGAACTCTCCTCTGAGGCAGATCCTCCAGAGACCCGAAGTGTCAGGCCGGATGACCAAATGGGCTGTAGAGCTTGGAGAGTTTGACATTCAGTTCCGGCCCAGGACGACACTCAAGGGACAAGCCGTAGCCGACTTCATCACCGAGTTCACAACTCCGGACGAAGAGCAAGCCAGGAAGGAAGTCGAGATGACACCGCCCGCTCCGCTGAGCAATCAAGAGTCCGCATCAGATCCGGGGTGGGTCCTTTATGTTGATGGATCCTCCAACGTTAAAGGAGTAGGAGCCGGTGTCGTCGCGGTGGCGCCTGATTCAACGACAATCCAATACGCCATCACGCTCAGGTTCAAAGCTTCAAACAATGAGGCCGAGTACGAAGCGCTGCTGGCTGGGCTTAGGATGGCGGTGAGCCTGGGTGTTCAGACTCTACAAGTCCGCAGTGACTCACAGTTGGTGGTGAATCATATCTCCTCAGAATACGAAGTTAAGGAAGTCAGAATGATCGCCTATCTTGAAGAGGCGAGGAAATTGATCGAGAAATTTTGGAGTTGCACTGTCCGGCAGGTCCCTAGAGCCGAGAACTCATGGGCCAACGCTTTAACAAGGCTCGCCTCTGCCTCCGAGTGTAAGATCCCATGCTTTGTTCCGGTCGAGTTCATTGAGCACCCAAGCATTGGCCAGTCAGAGGAGGTCAGCCCCGTCCAGTCCATCCCCAGTTGGATGGACCCCATTTTCAATTATTTATCAACTGGCGAAACCCCCTCGGATAAGCTTGAGGCAAGACGACTTAGGGTCCGAGCGTCCCGATACGCCATATTGGACGGAGTGATGTACCAGAAGGGGCATTCTCAGCTTTACCTTAGATGTCTCCGACTGAATGAGGCCGATTACGTGATTTGGGAGATTCACGAAGGAATCTGCAGAAATCACTCGGGCAGCCGTGCCTTAGCCATGAAGATACTTCGTCAAGGGTATTTCTGACCAACTCTCAAGCAAGATTCCAAGGATTTCGTTCATAAGTGTGACAAGTGCCAACATTTTGCTGCTGTGCCGAGGTAACCGGCAGAAGAAATGACCCCCATGAGTAGGCCATGGCCGTTCGCTCAATAGGGGATCGACATCATCGGTTCCTTGCCCACTGGGAAGGGACAAGTCAAGTTTGCTATAGTCGCGGTCGACTATTTCACCAAGTGGGCCGATGCTGAGTCAGTTGCAAAGATCACCGAGTAAAAAATGATCAACTTTATGTGGAAAAATATCATCTGCTGGTTCGGGATTCCGAGGACCATCGTTTCTGATAACGGCCGCCAATTTGATAACGACAAGTTCCTTAGCATGTGTCGAGGGCTCGGCATTATGAACGCTTACTCATCGCTTCGGCACCCGCAGTCGAACGGACAAGTAAAGGAGGTCAACAAGATCATCAAGCATCATCTCAAGAAGAAGCTGGAAAAGGCAAAAGGAAACTGGGCCGAAGAGCTCCCCTTCGTCCTTTGGGCCTACAGGACTACAGCCCAGACTTCGACGGGTGAAACCCCATTTTCGTTATCATACGGCTCGGAGGCAATGGTGCCGGTAGAAATCGGACTCCCTACAGCGCAGGTCAGGGGCTTCGAAGAAAGTCATAACTCCGAGCAGATAGCAATTAATCTGGATTTGCTCGAGGAACTCAGAGAAGTTTCCAAGATCCGAGCGGTGGCTCGACACCAGCAGGTAGCGTGCTTCTATAACTCTAAAGTTAAAGTTAGGCGCTTCCGACCAGGAGACTTAGTCCTCCGACAGGTTTTTCAGAACACGGCCGAGCCAGGGGCAGGAGCGCTCGGACCCAATTGGGAAGGTCCATATCGTGTGGTTAGATCCACCAATCGGGCTCGTACCACCTGAAAGACCTCGAAGGCCGTCATCTCCCTCATCCCTGGAACACCGAACACTTGAAGATCTACTACCCGTAAGGAAATAACCTTTAAGGTTCATGATGCAATGTATGCCTCCGAGCGACTGGCTTTTAAGGCTCTTAATAAAAGACCGATTCTACCTTTGAATGCTTGTTCGATTGCCCTATCCGCACAAGTACGAGATAAATGGTCCGATTCCTTAAGGATTCGAAACCCAACCTTACGAGAGATCGACAAGGCATCCCTAAGGGGAAGAAGCCTAATAAATGGTCCGATCCTTTAAGGATCGGAACCTAACCCCACGAAAGATCGACAAGGCATCCCTTCATGGAAAAAGAGCCTAATAACGATCTGACCACCCGATTAAGTGTTCAACTCGGCGTACAACAAAACAGAGACGACGAGCCAAGTATCCTAAGGGGTCGGACCCAACTAAGACTTGGGCCGAGGAAGCTCGGACAACCGACTCTAAAAATCAACTAAACGACAGCGGACTAAGCTTATCAGCTCAACATCTCAAGCAAATCAACAATGTGATAAGAATATTTTTCATTAGAATTTCCTCGGAGGGGCAAAAGTACATAGGTACATTAAAAAAAAAAGATAAGTCTTCAGGCAGGAGCTTGGGCATCAGGAACCTGGTCGTCGGGAGCTGGTTCCGAGCGGATGATGTCAGCAGAGGTATCTTCGGAGTCGTCGGGCAAGAGGGAATCGAGATCTATGTCCAGGTATAAACCCAGAACCGCCTCGAGACATGCGTCGAAGCCGCGATTGTAGAACGTTGCGGCCTCAGCATCCCTCTCTTTATAAGTCTTGAAGCTCTCGACTGCAGTAGCAACCGCTGCGGCTAAAGAGGCCTCGTCCTTCACCCCCTGGGCCTCCACGGCTTGGTTCACGGCTTGTGTCCGCTCCTCAATCGCCTCGGCCTTAGCATTATTTAGAGCTTCCCCAAGCCGAACCGTCTCCACGGACAAGGAGTCCGCGTGGGCCCTGACACGGATCAGCTCAGCAGTCACTGTGTCACCACTCTTCTTAAAATCATCTGCCTTTTCCTGCAGATGTAGCTCCCTGGCCTCCAAGTCCACAACGACTCCCTGCAGTCGCCTGACCCTGGCCTTCTCGCCTGTAATCTGTTGACGGAGGTCAGTCTCCTCCGACCTTAATGCCGCCATCTCGGCCTGGAGAGCCTCCAACTCCGCCTCCTTCTCCTTGTACTCTCAGACTCTCTGCCGAATGAAGAGCAGCACCGGGACAGCCTGAACAGAAAATAAATATCAGAATCTATAAAACATATAAAACAAAATATGCATAATAACATCAAAGAAAGGAGATCTTCTCGGAGACTTACTATGTAATATACGGAAGCGAAGTCGTTCAGGAAGCCTCCCTTCGATTGCTCAAGGGTCTGGACGATATCTTCCTCCTTGGCATGCTTGGCGTCCCACGAGGTCAGGCACGCGATGTGATAGCCGGGTTCGAACCTCCCCCCGCTCGTGCCCGCTTGGGCCGAGGCCTCAGCCCCCTTGGCCCCTACCCGACTACCGGCCGAGTTTTGACCCTCAGCGCGACCCTCCCCCTCAACCTCGGGGGGGAGGGGGGAAAGCACATTCTCAGCTACCCTGTTGGCTCCCTCTCTCTCAGAGGATGAGGGAACGACGATAGGGGGCTCGGGGGCTGCGGAGGGAGGAACAGCGACGGCGGGGTCGCAAGCAACAGTATTGGTACGACTGTGGAATCAGCCTCCGTCACTCGGACGACCCCCGGAGGAGGACGTATCACTGGGCGCAAGACTGCCGGAGGAACCGCGGTAGAGCTGAGGCGCGCTGGAGTCGGTGGCTCGGAGGACGAGCCAACCGGTTTCAGAGTCGGGGCTGATGGAGTTGGGGCAGTAGAAGATTCTCCCACACGAGGGGGAGCCGACTTCTTCCGAGTGATCTTCACTCGGGGGGCTTCTTTGAGTAGCTCCGCTGCTCTCGGAGCTGCCTTCCTCTTCCATGCCCTGGATGCCTCAGTCATGCCTACGAAAGAAAATTTTCAGCTACTAAGTAAAGGAAAGATTATTGAAGAGGTCAGGACAGCTTACTAAGAGAGGTGGCCAGAGGTTGGGATTTACAGAGCCCGGACCGGTGAAGGTTGGCCGCTGTTATCAGATCGGGCCAGGAGCGAAGCGACTCCGACCGCGCTCTTGCCTTTGCGACTTGATTTTTCTGGTCCGAGTCTAGGAGCGGCAGCCCCTTTGCAAAAGCTGCAAAGAAAAAAAGTCTTATTACAACTAAAACGAGGGAAAACTAAAGCAGCAGACCGGATGCAAAATAAAGTCCGACCTGGTTTAGCAAAATGAGTCGAAACCCGAACCGTTGAGGTTTTAAGCTCAACCGCGGGTGCCTCCCATTCACCTGCCTCCCAGAACGACTTGTTCTTCCAGTCCTTGTTAAAGGACGGTAGGTGCATCACCAACCCTGACCCCTTACTCCCTCAAGTCACAAAATAATACCATAAATCATTGCCATCGTGCTTGGCCATGTAAAGACTCATTAGCTCCTCTGGAGTCAGCTCGGAGTTTCCTGCTTGCTTCCAGATGATGCAGGCGGAGATCATTACTCTCCAGGCATTCGGGGCGAACTGTCTGGGTGCCAACCCAAGGTAGGCCGCAACCTTCCTGACGAAGGGGTGTAGGGGGAGGCGAACCCCGCACTGCAGCGCGCAAAGGAAGATGGCTACTTCTCCCTTGGCCGGAGCGCCGGCCGCGTCCAAATGCCCGGGGGCCCTTATTTGAACGGAGTCTAGGATCTGGAACTCTGAACGGATTCATTCCATCTGAGACTCCGACATGACAGAGCCTCCGGGGACTACCTCCGTGCTGCGCAGATTCACGGGCATTTCAGTGGTGGTAATGGTCTCGACTCAGCAGGCTCGGGTGGTTGTCTTTTTATCGAGTTGCTTGGTCTTAGAACCTACTGTTTTTTGCTTCTGAGGCGGGGGGTATGGAAGAGTGGGTTCGAAAGGGCCCTCGAAAGACCCACTCTCACTTTCAGTACTCCCCGGCTCGGAGTCATTAGCATATTCACGAACCATCTCGAGGTCGGAAGACATTGCAGAGAAGTAAGCGTCGACGAAACTCACCGGGTGCTTACCGGGAATCGCCTTTAGCCGAAAAACTTCGAATTCAGCCGGAATCGCCTCTCATAGGAAATCGCCTCCTCCGGTGTGCTCTTACGAATCGGAACGTAAAATGGCAATGAGAATCCCGGGACGCCTTATATAGGCAGTGAAGGAATTCAGCATTAATGACGAGACATAATGACAGCAGTCGAATCGGCACGACCCGATCTCCAAGTATACCTGGCGATGTTGCATTGGCGGGATACAAACTGATTGTACGGCTCTGACATCGGGCTGTGTGCCTCGATAGGTGAAGCGACCCCCCAGCACTCGGAGCCGTCAGGTGCACGCTTCCTCCAGCCTGCGTGGCGACTTCTCATAGGCCGGGGGGAGATTCGGGATCTTAACCGTCGCCAGGTGTTGGCCAAGGCGACTGGCACGCGCGTAGTTTGAGTTCCGTCATCATTGCGATGATGGCAGGAGATTTCCTACCTATGTACTCTCCGAGCTGACAAGCAAACTTGAAGAGTAGGGGGCTTCTGTTGTGAAAAATCTGAGCTCACAATAGAACGCCGCTTAGGGGGCAAGTCCGAGCCGAAACCCTCCGACCTGTTTCAAGACGCGATCCATCCGAGCAGCCGACTTGGTTGTGGTCGGACTCCAGATTATGATCCGATCGGATGATCGTCTACGTTATAACCGCTCTACTCTAACCTACGCTCCGAGGCGAACGAAGTTCCGAGCCGAGCATACAGTCCGAACAGAGCGAACGTTCCAAGCCGAACGCACGTTCAGACGCGCATACCCCACTCGCTGAATGTGAAAACTGCCATAACCAAACGTGGCCGATAACCTCGCTCGCAGATACGCATAATCCGCCAGATACGCTACATGATCGATAGATCACGGGGGGTATCTCCACGATCCGGGAATCCTCCTAATCATGCTGAGATTATCGGATCCGGACCACTCGACAGTCAAGTATAAATACTATATCACGCCATATATACAGGTACGCAAAATCGAGCTCTCCTCTACACTCTATTCAGACCCTGATTCCCTTGTCCTGACTTAGGCATCGGACGGTCCCCCGGCTTATCCAGGATCACCTTTGCCTGCTTTCCTGGTGCAGGTTCTAGGGATCGTACGTGCTGATCGACGAGAAGGGAGGGCTGACCAGATTTTGGCATCAACACTTGTCATGAAGAAGTACAATAATTATAAATCCCTTTATTTATCTCTTGAAAACTTAATATGTTGGGTGATCTTAAATTCATAATAATGACACTTCTCCCTTTTAGTATTGTAGTAATGGTAATCCAAACAAGCATTAAAGAAGCAATCTTCAGGTAAATATCTGCATCATAAATAGTAAAAGATACTGAATTTCTTACGTTGGATTGTTTTCCAGGATTTGGAACGTGACCTTTTTTGTTATGCACAACCATATCTCACTTTCTTCACAGCTGTTTCCGTGTCATTATATTGTTCATATAACACGGCATTCCTTACCAATCCTTTTCGTATGTTTTCATGTTATCGTTGCATTTTTCTTTTAAAAAAGAGAAGGTAAAATCAGAGGTGTTTCTGTATGGATGTAAATATATGCTGGTATGGATCATGTGAATGCATGCCCTACCCATTTCTGGTGTATAAGTTTTTCACTATATCAATCCATTACACACGTTGAGCTCCCACCCATGTCAAATAATAATAATAATAAATATATAAATAAAAGATGGGTGACATGAAAATAATCATTATGTGTCTCTCACTTGTTAGCGGGTGACATCGATCCACTCCATCTATCGTATGCCTCTTCTCATGTTGAACACAGCTTCCAAAACTCAGTTTTATCAGGAACTCAGGTGGTCAACATTATGGTTGGCATCCCCTCTTCACTTTTCTTTGTAGTGTGACCCACCTAATTTGCAGTTGGGACAAATTTTAGGTCCTAAAGCCTAACATCCACCTGATGGATGGAGTTAGATGTCATATGCACAAAGGGGTGTACTCGATGGAGGAGTAGCTATCTCATGCACAACGCAATGCTTTTATAGAGCTTACAATACTCTTATTGAGCTTGGGTGTTTTGGCTGCCTGGTGCAACAACTTTTGCATAGCATTATGAATAGAGAGAGATGTCATTTATAAAAGGAAAATTTATGAAGGGAAAGGTGAAATTCCTCTATAAGAGTGTTTTTTTATAAGTGAAATGGTGGAAGAAGAAACTTTTTATTCTATAATTTTACATGTTTGTTAAAACATATATTATTAATGTAGAGCGGGTTGCAGACACTTTCTTGGCAAAGATGGATTAGAGATGGCCTGATCATAGGCAAAACTGGACTTAGAAAAGTCATGCCCAACATGAAAAGGACTTAGAAAAGTGAGTAGAATAACATGGTTAGGCCAAATTGGATACTAATTATTTTTGGCTGAAAACCATGAAGTCTAATAGTAATGGAGGTCATCTATAAATAATAAGTTTATTATCATAGTAAGTTACATTTTTAGGGGGTGTGAGTCTAAAACTCTATACTAAATTTGAACTTATTATTTAAAAGGGTTGTAATTTCATATTTTAATCATCAATCAAGTTATTTTGAATTTATTAGAAATTATTTATACTTTTATCCCTTGTGGATTCAAGGAAGCTCTGTGAAGAGTCCAAAGAGCTCCATGAATTCAGATTAGATACCCCCCAAGGAAGATGGTAATCGACCACATCACGTCCCTCTTGCATTAATTATGATATATAATTTGAAGGTCAAATGCATATGCAATCAAATATAGGTAAAAATTTTTTTTTTTTTTTTTATAATCATAATAAATTTACATTATATTACAGTGAAAATCCTAACCTAAACACCAACATTAGTTTATTTTGATAATGATATAATATTGAAATAATGTAAAATTGTTATTTAAATTTTCACCATGAGAAACCAAACCATATCATTAGTGCTATTCTTATAGTTAAATGTAACTAAATGTCACTAAAAAAATAATGTGTAATTATTGTTCATTTCCTCTACATTATTATTGTAATTGGTAAAACAAATAAGCCTAATAAAAAAAGTTGTGTTAAATTAAGGTGAATTGCTGAATCATTATAAGATATCTATGCCTTTTGTCTCTTTGTTATTTCTATTAATTCTCGATTCTTTCACTCTTTTCTTGTGTGATTTGTTTGCATACGTCAATTGTACGTGGAAGCTTTTCTGCAACCAAGAGAACTTATGTGGTCCATTGGATCAATGCAATATCCATGACAACAATACAAACGTCTTTTCGCCAGTTGGATGAGAGAACATGGTCACATGGTCCACTTGCATCCATGAAATATCCCTACCACCAGTATGAACATTTTGTCACCATCTCTCCCGATCACAACTTTTCAATAGGTGCTTCCTGTGTCTAATCTTTTATATAGTGGTCCTCACCTTTTCTTGTTGCATACTAGATAGAAAGATACTCATGTTGTTTGGACGACTAATTCTCCACTTTGATTTGTAAATATATGCTGTCTCTATAATGTATGCTAGCCCAAGAAGCACCTCACTCCATGTCCACCACGTGTGCCAACTTAGACCATGTGGGCCGTGCATGATATGGCCCCCACTCATCAGGCAGGCACACATGTATTTAACATGAGCTAGCCATTAGCAAAATTTTACTAAAATATCCGTTCTTTCTCTGTATAAGATGCCCCACCTGATGAAAGGCTGAAATTTTTTTTTTTTGGATGCTCATCTGCCACTAAGGACACCTTCTGCACCGCTCAAATGTGCTAGCACGTGTGCTACATGTGAAGATGCGTGTGGAGCTAGCAAACTTAAGATGACATGTGAAGTTTATACATTTATACAATATAGTATTATCAAGTTATAGGTTGTTAGAAAAATTAAAAGGGATAAGGCAGCAAGACACTTTATTATGATTCTGATAAAGGGCCAAGCAGCAGACACTGACATGACCTGGGACATTGATTTAGAGCCGTCGTTGTCAACATGGGTGGGTGACGTAGCATTTTCAAATGTTCCTTGGTATTATGGTCATTGAAGTCGTCCATCTAGTGGGCCACACTGTGTAAATGTCCTTGAACAAAAATCAGACCGGGTTAAATCATCAAGTGGTCCAGTGTGTACGAAGCAAATAGGCTACTAAAAAGAGCCTTATTCTTCTGCAACTCCTTGCAGAATAGGCTTCTTCTGCAGGTTATTCACCTGAGTGGAAAATTTTATTCTACTGCATGTAAAAGCTATTCACCTCATTATTTTCGTACTCATTCACCAGCCAATGCACTATTATCTATGTACGCCTTGTATGTGTGTCATCTGCTCCACAATAATAATGGGACATTCGGAAAAAATGGGCCTACTTAATCATTATGTGGGTGGGTTCCACGGAAGACAATGGAGACCCACCCAACTTTCCCATATGCCCAACACAAGTTATTTTGTTAGGATTTGCTTGAGGAACCAAACTCAGCCAAACTCTGTTAAAAAGTTTGTTTCAGTTGGACGTACTTGAGAATGCAAGATTCCCTTCATGTGAGGGATGTGGGATTTTTTATTTTATAAAAATATGGATGTGGTGTGAGTCAAAAAAAAAAAAAAAGTCATTTATACTTGTCAGATGTAACAGCATCCTTGTAATGTAAAATCGTTACTTCCTGTAATGAAATCTTCACTTTCATTACCAGGCAGATGATATTTTTGATTTCCATCATGTCAGAGCTTGAAGGATTCTTATGCTCCAGCTCAGTTGCATGGAGAGCGACTTGGCTGTGACCTGAAACCAGCAACGTGGGTGAGACCCTGATAGTAGGGGCCCACCTCAGTGTATGCATTGTGTATTGATGTTGTTTATCTGTTTTTCCAGTTTATTTTAAGGCTATGGTTTAAAAAATGAAGCAGGAACAAACTTAAGGTGGACCACACTTGTAAACAATAGTTATTGACCATTCAAAGCTTTTGTGGGACAAGAAAGTTTTGCATCAAGCTGATTTTTTTTTCCCCCTTTCTTCCAGGTATGTGTGAACTTTTCAATAGGTTGGATGGTCAATAAACATTGGGGTGGATGCTAGGAAGTTTTTAACAGTGGGCATTCAATGGCCACCGTTTCCCGTGATGTACAGTCCACCTGAAATTTATATTTGCTTCATTTTTAGACCATGGCGTAAAATAAATTTAAAAAACAGCCGGATGGCATGGATATCAATGCACACATCTAGGTGGGCTCTACTGTCAGTGTCACCCACATCGCTGGTTCGATCGCAGCCTAGTCGTGCTCAGTTGCATGCAAACAACGTCTCCTAAGCAGCACGGTGGACAGGAAAGGAACCGGAATAAGAAGCGTGTGAAACACTCAAGCTCTTAGGGCCCACCATATTGCATATCTAAAATCCACTCCATCCATTGGGTGTGACCCAACCATCATACATATAAAAGACTGTCAGGATAAAAAAGCAATTGGACGGATGATACTAATGAGAACAACATAAAATTGCACCTGAAATCTCTAAGTTCATGCGTTATGGCCCACTGGACCTGGCTGATATTTTACATTTCCTATCTCCCGGTGAAGCACTCCATATGAGCATTCGTCGGTGATAATCAGACCATTTGACTATATATATAATTATTATTGCAGGTGGATTGATGCGTTTCTTTGTTATTTTTCGTTGTGTAAGTTTGTTAAGCATGACTATTTGGAATGGGAGATCGATCCGTGTACTTCGACCGCATCCAGCTGCAGTATTACTTTCCTACTTTCTATCGTGGGCCTACTTTGATGCCATGTATTGTGTATGTACATTGTCCATCTCTTTTTTCATCTTATGCCCTTATTGTTGGCACTAGATTTGTTTTCTGTCCCGTTTAATGTATGAGAGGGTGTCCAAATAAATATAACAGCTCGATTTAAACCGATCAACTTTGACATCAAGCATTGAAATAAGTAAACATGTCTAATATGAACTTACATAATCAGAATCAAAGAAGATTAACTGCTTAATCAAATAAAGAATTTTATATTGACCAACCAGGTGATATGCAGTGGGTGTTATTTCTCATACTGGTTTTTTTTTCCGAGTGAGTGCACACCAACGTGGCCTTTTTATATTGACCAGGTGATAAGCAGTGGGTGTTATTTCTCATACCGGTTTTTTTTTTCGTGTGAGTGCACACCCATGCCGCCTTTTTTATACCATAGTAGGTACTGAACTCATGACCTTGTGTCGAAACTTTTGTAAGTTTACTATTTAGGCATGAGTAAGGATCTAGGAAAGTGGCAGTGATTTAAGATCATATCATTAAACATTTCTTAGGGTACACCTTATTAATTTTGTAACGCTTGTTTTCCATCTAATATGTTGACAAGGTCATATTAGTCTGGATGAAAGAAAAGGGAAAAGAAAAGTTTCAACTTGATCTTTTGTAACCCATTAATGGTCAATCGCTATTGTTTCCTATGGTATGGTCCACCTGATAATTAGATATGGCCCATTAATGGTCAATCATCACTGTTTCCTATGATATGGTCCACTTGATAATCGGGTATGTTTCATTTTTGGGATAATGCTCAAAAATAATTTGAAAAAAGAATACAAAATACATATATCAAGGTGGGCCCATGGTAGAGCCGCATAGTCTTGGGTGTGTACCTAATCCGCTCCCCCTTGGGACAATTAGCGGTCTACACAAATCGAGCTAGCTCAGTTAGCTCACTCAACTCGACTCGAAAATGCTCGATTTGACTTGGTTTGAAGCTGAGTTTGAGTCGCATCGAGTTGATTTTTGGAGCTTGAAAATGAATTCGAGCTGCCCCCGGCTCGACTTGACTTGGATCGAACCCAGCTTGAATTGAACTCAAATCGAATTAGTTTAGTGACTTGATTACTTTGATATTGATGTTACTCACAAAGTATTTGATGAAATGACTCAACGAAGTGTGGCCAGTGGCAAGGAAGGTATGTATATGAAATTAGTACCATTTTTTTTCTTAATTTTTATGCCGCTTAGAAGGTGTTTGATAAAAATACTTATAAAACTATTGCTGCTATCTTAAATATAGTGAGATTCACGTGTTTAGGAAAATGCTACGCAAGCGAAATCGGCTCAAACTGGCTGAGTTGCTAATTGAACTGAGCCGAGCTAGCCAGTCAGGCTCAAGGACTGAGCTAAACAAAATTTGAGCTAAGGTTAGCTAGTAGCCGAGCTGAGTTAAACTGGCCAGCTCACCTCGGTTGGACTCCATGTACACCCCTAGGGACAATCAACGGTGGCCCTACACACAAACCAAAGGTTGGCTTTCTATCCCCCATTTTCTCTATGGTGTGGGCCAGAGAAGTCGGGGATCTAGGTTACCTTTGGCCCGATCTATGAACGAGGACCGCACATAAAAGACGGAGTGGATACACATTTACAACGTGCTGGGCTCCACAGAGCTTAAGACGTTTACACGATGCGCAAAAGAGGTGTTTGCGAGCGATTCCGGTCCGCAGTGGAGCCGGAAGAAGCGAGAGTACGATACAGTCATCTCTACTCAGTGCCCTTCTGCAGGCTGATGTCGCAATCGGGATGGCCCATCTATCGAGTCCAATCATAGATGGCTTATATCTCACAGATCAAACCAATTGGACAATCCTAACCATCACTTTTCTTTTATTTCCCCACCACGAAGGATAACCGCCCACTTCTTTTGTTCTTCGACATCGCTTTGAAAACTGCTCATCATATGGTCAGATCATCCTATCCATGCTTTCTCTGGACCCTTTGCTACCCATAGTAGCAGCCAGCGAGTACATGCATGCTCCCCAACCATAACCAACCCATGCCACGTGTCATGTGTAAAGATGGCTCCGTGGGATCCACATGCGTTACTAGAGATGATCTGAACTGTTCATTTTATGAGTGCCACTGTACGTGAACCGCGGTCCAGTAATTAAACTGAAAATCCTGACCATTGATTGTCAGAGGTTCTCATCACATGTCAATCTCTGCATGTGGGCCCTACCATGCTGGATCCCATTTACAAGGCCTAGCCTAGCCCGGCTGGACTTCATAATTAGATATATGTGTTCTGTTCTACATCGATCCAAATTCTAATCATCGATTCAAAATGACTATTCACAGTAGGAATTTGGGATTTGATCAAATGATTTTATAATAGCCCCTTTTTCCTGTGGTGTGGTCCAGCGGAGATTTGTATCTACTTCATTTTTGGGAACCCGCCCTAAAATAAGCTGGCAAAACAGATGAACAACTTAGATATACAGCACATACGAGGTCAGCTCCATAGTCAAAGTCGCACCCACTGACTAGATCCAGGGTTGCAGCTAATTCACGTTGGTGTCTGACATGCAACCCATCTAATATATGCACTCCAACGTGATGACGAAGATGAACCCAAAATGTAGCGGATCAAATCATCAAATGGGTTACACTAGAATATGAATATTTTGGGTGGTGTACCTTTACATCCACAATCTGAATAGATGATTTTGATCTTAGAAATATGACCCCGGGTCCAAAAGAATTTTAAAAGTACGTATGTATGTTGAATGGGGACCCACAATTATCTTTGAATTGTACATTTATAACGACTGTATGGGGCTAAAAGGCGGGCTGGGCAATTTGTCATTGGCCCGGCCTGACCTGAATGCAGCCCTTGGGCCAATTTAGGAACCCAAGCCCTAGCCATATACAGGGCTTGATCACAGGGCCAGGCCATACTACGTGGCCCATTGCCTTTCCTAATCTAACTTGCATTTCCTGCCATAGCGGCACTTCCAAGTGGGCAGGTGCCTAGTTCTGCCGGTCATTGAGTAATTGAGCTAGGCTTAGGCTGCAGTACATTGGTCCAGTTTACTTGTATGCCCTTTTGTACTATTTATTAAGAAATTTTTATTTTTATTTTTATTTTTTTGAAATTTCACTATAATTTCTAATATTCTGTTGAGCATGATGAAGAAAATCGAAAGCTCACACGTACGTGGACCATTTTGGAATAGCACAGTCCATCATGATTATCAGACCGGCCCAATCATTAAGTGGGCCACATGTGAATTTGGAGGTTTATTGGATGGCTTGTGTCGTTCTTATTGTATGGCTGACCCGGGGATTGGCTAAGTCTGATTGTTTGAACATAATGGTGGTGGCATAACTATAAAAAAGGGTTCGATGTCTCCCACACACCACATGGTCCCACAATGCTCTGACTCCACTACTTAAAAAAAAGTAATGAATGTGTGTTTTGGTCGTTTCATCCTCAGGAAGAACTGTTGAGAGTTTTAAGAAGTCTTTATTTAGTAAAGTCACCATTTTAGAGAAATTTTGCAGGCTACATCAATCCATTTTCACCACTCTACTCTATCAAGGGCCATAACTTCAGTTATATTATAGGCCGAGAAGTCATTTCTAATTACCCCTCTTAACACTTTTAGAGCCTTCAACTCATATGAACACACTCCTATCCAGCACAGTTCTACATCTTCATTGCACATGACCAAATCATGCTAGTTTACTTTTCTCTGCTTTATTACTTATTGGTGATACTCCTAAATTCCCTCGAATACATTTATTTATAATTCTATCCTTAATTCTAGTCACTCATTTATCTTAACGTTCTCATTTTAGCTACATATCCATCCTAGACACATGTTGTTCCTTAATGGCATAACATTCTATCCCATAAAGTATGGATGGTCTTATAATCACCTTATAAAACTTTCCTTTCTGTTTGAGTAGTACAAGATTGCCACATAAAACTCCAAACTATGTCTCAATTTATTCTACCCCATTTGAGTTCTATGGACAATATCTTTCGTAATGTCTCCCATCATCAATTATCAACTCAAGATATCGAACCAAATCATTTCTCCTCATGGTGAGCTAATACTACCCCAGCATTTCTTCTTAAATATTTCTATTTTGAGTTGAGTTCTCAGATTTACCAACCAAGCTTTTCAATAATCTTCTCTTTCTTCTCTCCGATTTTCTCTAATGTAGGGCTACTAATGGAGTGGGCTGGCACGTATGAGAAACTGTGTATGACCTCTGCTAGTTTTTATTTGGGCCTAGGCCCATAATTCAAGCATCATGGTTTACAAACAAACAAGCATTGAAGCCCGTCCTAACACTGAGCCACGCCCATTAAGACTCAATGGCCTAGGTTGAATTTCATGGCTGAGAAACAATGCGTGTGCCTAGGGCTACTATCAGGCTGTTTTACTCAATGTACGGCTAGGTGCCTAACCCACCTGAGTCATTGCCTAAACGTATTACAATGAATTTAAAGGGTGAAGGTACGATGACCATGTTATGAAGCGGAATTTTAGATGAGTTATTTGATACTCTGGCCACATTGTGATGCTTGATATGCCATCACTTAGAAATGGTACACATGGTATAAATTAACTCAAATTAAACTGACTTTATTAAATTGTGGGATGCATTATAGCTAAGTTACATTTTAAAAATTATATTTGTTGAACAATTCCAAAAACACTTGTCTTTTGTAATATTTGTCCCATTTCATTTTTAACCGGTCCAATAAATATCTATCAATCTAAATAGTGGAATACATCTAAATTGGTATTTATATTTTTGTTGAAAATTGAATGCCTCAAATGTATGTTGGAACAGAGGCCATCGACTGGTTGATAGTCTAGTTGACAGGTAGAAAGATATCGAAAACTCTTGTTGACACGATGCCTCAAATGCCTCAAATGTATATTTTTTTTACTAGTTTTTCTATGTAAATTTAGAGTGATCTTTTTTAGATTTATTTGTATGATTGTGATTAACTTGTTTGATTCTGCTATACATGTTTCCTCATGTCCCAATAGTTTTGGGGGTCTAATTTTATTCACTTCTTGTTCCCTGTTTGCTGTATATCCTCCATCACACTGCCAGAGAATCAAGGCATTTCTCATATCTATGGATGGTGGCCTGTGCATCTTTGCCAACATATACAGGTTTTCAATTCTAACAAATGGAGCTGATTGTTCGATGATCCAAGCCGTCAGTATGTTGTGTCCCACTGTGAGTGGGAAATGAACTAAAATCACCAAAGACTGGAAAATCCCAATGGCAATCCTTAAGATCCTTTTCAGTTGCATGTGGACCGTTGTTGTATTTCTTCTTAACCTAGTGCCTGAACTCTAATTATCCTAACAGGTATATTTTCCGGGAAGTCTTACATGACAGGATGTGATAGACTAATTGTCGATTACCAAACCAAAGCTACCCACTTTAATGAATTAAAAAGCAGTGTACAGTGCGAAGGGGCATGAGCACGATTCGTCTCATTTACAGTTTAGAGGATACATTAGTAATTATTATTAATTAATTTATATGGCATTTTTCATATCCTGCATTGGACAACAATGATAGTATTTTTACCGGGCTCATTACATTCAGTTGGCATTTAAAATAGAATCCAATTATTAGAATGATTTGGGACCTGTGGTGTGGTGCAAACAAATGTTAAAATTGATTTTGTTGACCATTGCATGACATGGCTGCCCACATGCCTGAGGTGTGTACCATTGGATAATGTGGCAGTTCTGTAATTTTAGTTAAAAATGACGTCAGTAAGGGCCTGTTCGGAAACTACCAAATAAGTTATTTTTTCTACTTACAAGATAACTAACTATTTATTTGAGGTAAGTATGTTTGGTTTATGATCGATTATAAATAACCTTTTTATTTAAAGTTACTTAAACACTACAGTCTAATATGTAGAAATCAAGTTAAGCTACTCAAGACATAAGTACATAGTTTATATTAACTTATAATCCAAACGACCCCTGAGTGTGATGTGGAGGGGTCTTGATGGCTATGGTTGAAGTTTACTGTTATAATTAAATTATTCCCATGCCCTTAATTCAAATGAAAAGGCACAAAAGTGCCTCTTGGAGAACTGACTCTTCAAGACACTCTCTCAAGCCCCTCCCAACATCCACACCAAATCTAGGCACCCATGGACTAAGAGGGCCATTTTACATCATTAAAAATATAAAATGTAATATATATATATATATATATATATATATATATATATATATATATATATATATATATATATATGAAGTTCCTCTGCTTACAAATAATCTCTCAAGGCCTTTCTTGGGTTACTTCTCACTCAAGTTGTGCAACAACCACCTAATTTTATTCCGTGATTGAATTGTTCCAGAGGTGAAGTTGTTAAAATCCTCAATATTTCTGAAGCATTTACTACCTCAAGGATAACAGATTTGTGATTCAAGCTATGCATGTCTGTCTCTATTAGATTGTACAGTTTTAAATCACTTATTATAAGATTTTTCCTTATTAGATTGTATAGTTGTAAATCTCGTTTTATAGATTTTTCCTTGTAAATACTGCTAGTAATAGGTTGTATTATGCTTATAAGAGAGACTTCTCTCCTCCATGTCTCATATGGATGAGAGAGACATATGGAGGAGAGAAGCCTCTCTTATAGGCATAGTAGAACATATTGCTAACTGCAATTACAAGAAAAAATCTATAATAAGAGATTTACGACTATACAATCTAATAAGGAAAA
This sequence comes from Magnolia kwangsiensis, assembly GCA_037074715.1. Taxonomy (NCBI): domain Eukaryota; kingdom Viridiplantae; phylum Streptophyta; class Magnoliopsida; order Magnoliales; family Magnoliaceae; genus Magnolia; species Magnolia kwangsiensis. The sequence goes on from CM073581.1 coordinate 110,581,048, forward strand.
ATCCTATAATAAGAGATATGTAAGGTGAGAAGAAATCAATTGTATTTCTGTATGTCTCATATGGAGGAGAGAAATCTCTCTTATAGGCATAGTACAACCTATTGCTAGCTATATTTACAAGGAAAAACCTATAATAGGAGATTTACAACTATACAATCTAATAAGGGAAAATCCTATAATAAGAGATTTACAACTATACAATCTAATAATGTCCATCAAGTTGGAAAGTGATCATTAAAAACTCCCAACTTGGAGCCCAAACGATAGAAAGAATCTTTGCCCAATGCTTTTGTGAATAAGTCTGCAATTTGTAAGGTGAGAAAAAATCAATTGTATTTCTGTGTGTCTTATATGGAGGAGAGAAGCGTCTCTTATAGGCATAGTACAATCTATTACTAGCTGTATTTACAAGAAAAAACCTATAATAGGAGATTTACAACTATACAATCTTATAAGAAAAAATCTTAAATGAGAAGTGTAGCATAAGCAATCAAAAACACGAAGATGAGAGTAGTGCGGAGGTGTACAGGTCAGTTTTTGGATTGGAGGGGGGTGAGAAGGCGGTTAATGAGATATGTAGCTATAAGAATACAATTGCCCCAAAAATAGAGAGGACGATGTACATAAAATCGTAAGGCACGTGCAACCTCAAGGATATGTAGGTGTTTTCTTTCAACGACCTCATTCTGTTGTGGGGTGGCGATGCATGAATGTTGATGGATAATACGAAGATCCTTGAGGAGTGATTGAAAGTTATGTGAAAAGAATTCCATACCATTGTCCATACGAATCTGTTTAACCTTCTTGTGAAATTATGTGGCAATCATGGCAAAAAAAGGAGCAAATAAGGGAATTGATGAATAATTTACCAATGGATGTTAACACCAAGCTCTCTAATGAAAATGACGATATTCCTTTTGACCCAACTCCACACCGCTGTCTAGTTGGACTCCTCATCTATCTCACCATTACTAGGCCCGATATTGTGTACTCGGTTCAAACACTTAGCCAGTCCATGAGTCAACCACATCGGCCCTACTGGGATGCTGCCCTTTGCATCCTTCGCTATTTCAAAGGTACACTAGGACACGGTTTGCTCATGTCTTCTTCCATCTCCTTCACCTTGAAAGGGTATTGTGACTCTGATTGGGCCAGTTGTCCCATGACATGTCGTTCCTTAACAGGCTACTGTACCTTTCCTGGTGACTCTCCATTATCCTGGAAATTAAAAAAAAATTTACTGTATCTCGTTCGTCAGCCGAAGCCGAATATCGCTCTATAGCCTAACTTGTGAGCTCACTTGGCTATTTTATCTGCTTCCCGATCTTAATGTCTATGACATTGGACCCACTTTGTTATTTTGTGACAATCAAGCTGTCCTTCACATCACAACTAACCCTGTCTTCCATGAACGTACCAAGCATATAGAATTGGACTGTCACCTCCTTTATGACAAGATTTAATCAGGGACCATTAAGATTTCATATGTTTCCTCTCACCTACAAATTGCGAACTTATTCACCAAAGCGTTGGGCAAATATTCTTTTCATCGTTTGAGCTCCAAGTTGGGAGTTTTTAATACTCACTCTCCAACTTGAGGGGGAGTATTAGATTGTATAGTTGTAAATCCCTTATTATAAGATTTTTCTTTATTAGATTGTATAGTTATAAATCTTCTATTATAGATTTTTCCTTGTAAATATAGCTAGCTATAGGTTATACTATGCCTATAAGAGAAGCTTCTCTCCTTCATACGAGACATACAGAAATACAATTGATTTCTTCTCACCTTACGGTCTTCATCTCTTTTACTAGCAAATGCACATGACCTTGTGGGATTTATTGTCTGAAACTAGAACTACGTATAGCCCATTACACTCTGGTATAGACCATGAACAGTCCTGTATTAGCCATATCAGCCTGAAATAACCCATATAAGGGCTATAAAGGATGATATGATCGTACACTGAAACAGATCTGCAAACATTACTTAGCCCATGTGACCATGGATAAATGGGTCCATCTAGATCCAAGACCAAACCCAGTCCCACCTTATTTGAACTTGGACCTGGCCCAAACACTGATGGATTGAATCCCGTGGTAAAATCTAAATGTTATTCTTAGACAACTAGGCTTGAAAGTTGGAACTCCACTCATCCCAATGGACCTAAGCCATCTCCACAACTAATTGCTCCATAGTGATATGGTCAGGAATTATTAAATATCATATTTTCAAGAGTTTCCATACAACCATCGTAGGGAGAGACTTGATGAGGTCTATCACTGTCTTTATTTGGGGATATCTACTCTGAATTCATAGAGCTCGCTGGATTCTTTATAGAGCCTCTTCGAATTCAAAAAAATGAAATTACAACTCTTTAAATAAAGAATTCAATCTTAGGATAATGTTTTAAACTTAAATTCTAACTGAAATACCATAAAAATGTGACTTCTACAACTCAAAGGATAAAAAGTTATATTCAAACTAAAACTTGCCATATAAAATAAAAATAAAAATAATTGAAACATTTAACCATCAACCGAATTGAATCTTATAAATCCATTATAGGCAACCTGGCTATATAAGCTTCTCCTACCTTAAAATTATATATAATATGTCGAAAAACTTATCCTCGTGTGAAATATATATATATAAAGGTTTCAACAGTCTGTATCATTTCCGCCTACATTAAGACTTTCTCTGCTATATCTTTACCGTTGAAGTGTTTGCGATCGACCAGTCTACCTCATCAACAATTTTCAGTTTGTTCAAGTGAAGCCAAGTTTCATTGATCCAAACCATCAGTTGACTCCATTTGGATGACCCATGCACTAAAAAACTCTAGGCAAAAGTAGAAAAATCAGGTAATTTCACTTATGTGAGTTACGATGTACGATTTCTAACCATCCATTTGTCTTGTGCACTGTGGCGGACCGGAAGAGTGAAGAGTGAAATAGCCTGATTTTGAGGCCACAAAGAGAACCCGGCCCACCTGTTGGAAGCCTCGGATCTTGTACAAGTATGCCACGCTGGCGAATGTGCTTGGTTGCAGGTGGAAAGCCTCCCTTACACAACCATTGTTCATTGCATGACCCTTTTTATGAGATAGCCGTGAAGTATGAACCCCTCGCTTTTGTTTCATGACAACTGTAAACGCCTCCTGTAGATAGTTGACTATTTCAAGTACCTCCTCTTTTTAGAGACGTCAGAGAAAACCATAACATGGCAGATACGAACAACACCTCATCCTGAGGACTTCCGTTTACAGAGGACCAACTGTCACTTCTAAAAGGTACTCAACATGATCACTCCACCACATGTAATGGATTCCCTGAAAATAGCCGAATTCGATCGTTATGTAAGCCACACCATGTAAAATGATAAACAACCGCTCAAAAAACCTCCCAATCCACGTGATAGGTGACTTAATAGTTGAATTAACCTATTTTTTGAGGTGTTCCATTTTCATGGAGTTACCAGATTGAAAATATACATTGTCAATGCATATCAAAGGACATTAACATTACCCCCATACATAAGACTCACACCATACACCCGTATACTTGATTTTCCTATTAGCAGCTAGTATAGGTGAATATATTATAAAAGCATGTTTATTGCTTCCTAAATTTAAAATCATAATCTAATGCTTTGATATCATGTCCAACAAATACTTATTTTAAAAGTTGGTGTATATCATAGGACTTTAACACCCATAAAAGGTGAAAATACAGAACAATCAATGGTCCAAATTCAATAAACAAAGGTGCATTATCTCTGGTGGTTAGTGTCGCTCATTCAATCTGATTTCGTGGCTGTGTGCCATATGTAGTGCAGCCCAGTATTGGACGGTTCAGATCTAGATCCTTATATGCCACATGTCTGATTGTATGAATGCTATAGATCCAAACCATCATCATATGGACTTTCGCGGTGTATATGCTGCTGCCGAAAGAGAAGGGTGGTCCACTCAGTAAGTGTGCCCAGATAGTGGAAATAACTTGATGGGATAGAAAACTTTAGCTGACATCCGTTCAGTAAAATGTGGCCCGCGTGACTAGTGGACGGACTTGATCTTGGTATATAGAATCGATATGGTAGTCCCCTTCAAATGGATGGCTTAGATATTCCACCTGTCAACCATCTAAGCACATGTGGTGACATGTGCATTGGCTGACTTGTACACGTGTGGGCTTAGCAAAGTTAATTCAGGGCTAGTAGCATAGTATGCAAGTTTGATATATACCTGCCGCATCTCTATCACACATCAGGACTGACGAAGCTGTGGGGCCCACCATGAGCTGTGGCTACAAAAAAAAGCGGTCCTCACACGACCCCAACTGTTCACTCACCATAATGTTACCTTCCCCAATGCCCACCTTTTTTCTATCTTATTGCATTGTCTATTTGCAGGAAACCGATTGGACCACTTAGTGCAATTTTTGGGCCGTGGTCCTTCCACACCGGACCCCACACCACAGACAGTCTGAACCAAGCAATTAATGGGACATTCCACTTTTTGGTCCGCCAATCAAAGGCAAGATAGATTTATTATTATTAAATTTTTATTTTTATTTTTTGTGAAAGAGAAAAACTTGGGACAAACAAGTTCCCCGCATCAAAGGTTAAGAGTAATATTCAAACCTGATTTTGGGACCCTGATTTAGTGACAGCACAATCTACAATTTTATTTGTTTAATTAAAGTTAATGCATCACACGTGCTCAACTTTTGAGTGGTTGTGTGCGGAGTGGATTAAGCCTGGATTTTAGGGCCTATTTGGAATAGGGATTATCATGGTAATATAATGAAAAGTGTTATCTTCATAATTATTCTATAGTGTGATCAGACATTACATGTGTTATATTAGGTCAAATGTAAGGAAGGTAAATGAATTTGTAAGCATTGCACATTTCAATTGTATTTTTTCAGTAATTTCAAATCTAAACCCGGCACATTAATATACAGATTTGACGATTTAACTTTAAAATAATAATAATAAAGTACTATTATTACAGTTTTATCTCCAATAAATCAAATGGAGCAATCATTTGTCAAGTGTAGATATTTTAAGAAAACAAGTAAAAGAATTTATAATTATTATACTTTTCTATTATATTATTGTGGTAATTTTCAATCCAATATGCTTATATATATATATATATATATATATATATATATATATATATATATATATATAAAGCTTTTTTAAATAATTGACTATTTTTGTATGATAAAACTATTACTATAGACGCTATATTATAAAGAATTTTTTGTGTACTCCAAAATAACAAGAATATATAAAAATAGATTTTATCATATGGATGCTTAAATTTATGGCCATAGTAAAAAGCATACCACCTTTTAAATTATTTCCAAGGACCCACTCAACGTTTCCACTATCAATCATTTAGGCGCCTGCCACCATTGAATCTCACATACCGTATTTTCTAAATGTTCAAAAAGCATTTTCATCTCACAGCATCGCTCCCGTTTTCTCTCAAAACATTTCGTGGCCCCTCTGTCTCCCTTGCAAAGAGGAACTGAACCACCTCCCGCGTAAAACCCTCCTCTCTCTTCCACGACCGAAGGCTCCACATCCCTCTCTTGGCATAAGGAAGTTGTGTCACTGGAAATCATCAGCCGAAATTTTGATGGATTAAAAAAGGAGCGCAGATTGGGTATTACCCACCAAGACCTAGTTAGAGATGAATGGTCTTGTGAAGGGCTCTTTGAGGCCGACAAGGATATTTATGTTTTATCCACGTCGTTCATACAGTTCGCGCGGAAGATCATTTTAGGTTACAAGCCTCAAAAGGAGGTAGATTAAAATCCCAAGTGGACAAAGCCATAGGAAGCTGGGGATTGAAAGCCCAAGTGGACAAAGCCATAGGAAGCTGGGGATTGAAAGCTGAAAATTTCTTAGGGATACAAAAGTTTTGGATCAAGTTTATATTTATGTTTCCACTTAATACAGGTCTATGTGAGATTATGAATAGGTTGGATGGAAAAAAAAAAAAAACAACATAGCAGTACTAGGAAGTTTTCAACAGTTGTGGTGTGGTCTACTTGAACTTTTAATCTACCTCCTTTTTTACATCATGCCCTAAAATGATCTCTCAAAAACGATGGATAGCGTATGGATAGCGTGAATAAAATGTATACATTACAGTGGGCTCAAAAAATCTCATGATAATACCGTCCATCTCTAGCTAGGTCCAGGTGGGCTAGTACCTAATCCGCACATGAAAAAAGGGGGGAGCGGATTAGGTGAGACCCCAAAACTCTCCTGAGACAGTCATCTGTTTTTTCTAGATCATTATAAGTCATTGTCCCAAAAATAAATCCGATCTGATTATCGAGTGGACCATACCATGAGAAACAGTGGTGATTGACTATTTATGGACCACAAAAGTTTTGGCTCTAGCAGATATTTGTTTTTTCCGTTCATCCAGTCTTATTTGACCTTATTAATAGATTAGATTGCAACTAAACTTATGAACAGATTAGATTGAATCTCCACCATTTGTATGGTTTGGTCCACCTGATAATTGGATAAAGCTCTAAAATAATCTGAAAAAATGGATGGATGGAGTAGATACTTAATACATACATCAAGGTGGCCCCACGGTAAAGGCCGCACCGTCTTAGGTGAGGCCTGGGTCTTACCTAATTCTACTTCCTGATTGCGATACTCTACCAGGCGGTTGACAACTCAGTGGGCCCCACCATGATATATATGTTTTTATCCATGCCGCTCATTCATTTTGGATCATTATTTTAGGGCATGATCCTAAGCATAAGGCATATACAAATCTCAGGTGGACCATGTTACAGGAAACATTGGTTTTTGATGGACACCGTTAAAAATTTATAGGATAGCACTATTGATTATTTTGGGCCAGACCATTTTAGATCAAGCTAATGTTTGTGTTTTCCCTTTTATCCACGTCTGCATTACTTAATCAACGGGTTGGATGACAGATAAATAATACGGTGTGCCAAATGCATTTTTTAATGGCAGGCGTTCAATTGCTGATGTTTTCTGGTGTGGGGTCCACCTGATTTTTATATCTTCCTCATTTTTTTGCGCTTTTGCCTAGAAAATTTTATTCACGAAAGATGGGCGGCGTGAATATAAAAAGACTACATTGTGGGGCCACAGCATAGTCCACGTGTACATTATTTTACACGTCACGAACGGTGGATTCCGCAAGCAGTTCATTTTAAAGGAAAGGGTAAATTCATCTTTTTATAGGCTAATTGCGTAATTCATAAGCCGTTTGTTAGTTAAATGTCTAGCTGAGCGGATTTTCAATTGTATTCCAAAAGGTTGAGTAGGTACTTGGAAAGAGTTCAAAGGAGGCAGTTTTTTGACAATAGCCAAAAATATAAGTGGCCCTGTGACAAAAGTTCAATAAAAAAGATGGTACATCTGTAAAGATCCCAGTGACTTCATTCATATGACTTTTTATAGCATATACAATTGTACATATGTATCATATATTCTAACACAACTTCAAGTTAGTGTGCGGATGTCGATCATCTCAATTTGAAACAATGGATTTTCAATTACTGAAGTTGGGCCACTACTCCCCCTCAAATACATCATGATGGGGTAGCAAATCTTCAATTACTGCTTATTTATGGATTGAGCTTCCATCATCAATTGGATTTTTTTTAATAGTAGGCCGTATAAACTTGATATCTGTAGAGCTAACAAATTGCTATTTACATGAAAAATTCTCTAAAATAAACATGAAGTGCTACATGATATGCGAGTAAACTACACCCATAACAATTGAGAGGACTACACCCACAATAGCATGTGAAGATACATGTGCAACATTACACAACATATAATTGAACTATACTCATAACTGATAACAAAGAAATGATCAACAGAAAAGAAATCTCAAAACAGATTAGAAAATGATTCCAAGATGCTGACTAGATTGCAATGACGGGTAACAACAAGTTATGTAGATGAGACTAAAGAATGTGGATGTTTGATCATGATGTCCGAGCAGAGAGTTCTGCAACAGAGGCAGATCAACAACGGAGACAATGCAGGTTGATGAATGGAGAGGATGAAAGGATTGTAAACTGAATGTAAAGGTGCACTGTAGTTCATGCATCTCCAAAACACTATAAGTGCAAAATAATGTAGTAAAAATGTACAGGTGCCCTACTTCCAGGATAGGCAATGAGTGGTGGTTCCCAAATTCGACTGAAATGACAATGATAGATTATTGGAAGGGAATGTTTAAGGCATTATATAAAAGAAAACAAGTGACAAAGCTCAAGGCAATAAGATCTAGAGATGAGGATTAGTTCTTTGGGCATTGCTGATGGCGAGCAATGGTGCAAATCTGGTGGTTGGAGAAGAGCGTTGGGGGACACCTATCTGAGACAATGGTGGACTAGATTTGAAGAATGCAAAAGATGCATATAGTAGAAATGAGTAGACAATTCATGACATGAGATTGCGATATACTAAGTTGGGAAATTGGTTTAAATGTAGAAATGGTTCTAATGATGATAATTGTTAATGGGAAATCCGAGCCCGTGGTAGAACGTCAATCCGACTGTAAGTCCGAGCCGACACTCGAGGCGCCCGAGGTACGACCCATCTGACCAGACTTCAGTATCGCAGTAAGAACACATGAGCGTCTTTGGTATAGGGTCAACTCGGAGGGGTCCTAACAGTCCGATCGGATTCGGCATGACGGGTCAGATCGGATATCGGCTCAAGCCAGTCGCGTCGGATTCAGCATGACGAGTCGGGTCGGACGTCGTCCGACCTGGAGAATGATCTTTGCTATAGCCTGACGAGTCGAACAGACATTCAGATACGCATATCCCGCTCGCTAAACATGGAAACTTTCATAACCAAACGTGACCGATAACGTCGCTCGCAGATACGCATTATTCGTCGGATACGCTACACGATCAACAGATTGCGGACAGTATCTTCACGATTCGGGAATCCCTCTCATCGTGCCGAGATTATCGAGACCAGACCGCCCCACAGGCAAGTATAAATAGCACGAAGTGCCATGTCTACAGGTACGCAATATTGAGCTCTCCTCCTGTACCCACTACCTAGACTCTGATTCCATTGTCCTGACTTAGGCATCGGAGGGTCCTCCGGCTTAGCCAAAGTCACTTTTGCCCACTTTCTTGATGCAGGTTTTAGGGACAACACGTAGAGGGCGACGTGGAGAGAGAGTCAACCAGATTTTAACGTCAACAATAATGATTAGCGAGACAGCAAGATGCCATAAATTATACTATGGATTTCAGGTTGCAAGTGGAGATGGATAGAGCAAATCTTCAAAATATTGCTGGGGTGGATTCCGGTGGTGACAGATGACACATACCATTTTTCACATGTTTGTATCAAAATCTAGCAGAATCAGATTAATGACATAAACTAACTCACATGGCATATTTTATAACTTTAGAGCATGTGCCAAATATATAAAAGACATCATATCTTTTAAGAACCTTTACCATTTAAGCTAATTCTAAATAAAAACGAGTAGTCATTATGGCCATGTTGGCAATAGAGCATATTTTTTAGCATTCGACAAAGACAAAATCATGATCAAAGAGAAATAACCACTCTTTCCTAATTAGTTACATACAAATGCACTATGTGGACAAAGGGTTATCCTCTCATTTCTCTTAGGAAAGGTTATAAAGAGCAAATGAGAATACAAATAGGATTTAGAATCTAAGATCAATCCAACAACACACAATCAATTCATAACTAGTGCAATGATGTTTATCTTCGTTTAGCATATCATCATCATTGCTTATCAATCGTGGGATGCTAAGTCTAGTTCAAGTCTATCCCTGCACACACATGAGACCAACTGATGTAGAGCGGGTCGCGGACAATTTCATGGCTAAGATGGATCAGAAAAGGCACGGTCGGCGACAGAAGTGATCCGGACCATCGGACCTTAGATCGGGCGTATCTCACAATCCGGAATGAGTTATCCGACGTAAAATATATGATTTTGGGGTAGAACGAGCTACTTTAGCCAACCAACCCTGCTACGCCGGGTTGCGCAGCCCGGATTTGTGAAAAACCCCCTGATCGATGGTCGTTTCCTCATTTTAATTTTGTTTTTACTATAAATAGTAAGTTTTAGTTTGAGTATAACTTTTCATACGTTGGGCTTTAGGAGTTGTGTCCAACATGAAAAGTGCTTAGGATAATTAGGAGAACGGTTTGTTGAAGCCAAATAGGAAACTTACTATTTTTGGCTGAAAACCTTGCGCACTAGTAGACATCGTGACCGTCTATAAATAGTAAGTTTACTATTTATAGTAAGTTGCGAATTCTAGGAGTTTTAGTTGTAGTATGAGTCTGATTTCTTTCATGTTGCTTGGTTCCCTTATTTAAAGGGGTGTAAACTCGTTTTTAATTATTCATCAATCAATTTTAAATTTATTAGAATTATTTCTATTTTCCTGCTTTCTTTCCTCGTGGATTCGAGAAGTCTCTGTGAGGAGTCCAGAGAAGCTCTGTGGATTCGGAGTAGTTATCCTTGAGGAAGACGGTGATCGACCTCATCACGTTCATCCCTGCGTCACCAACTCTAGGTAGTTATAATTTTCTTTCATCTACACCTACTTGCTGGATCTAAAGGAAGACCTTAGCTTTAAGAATTGTCCACCTATGCTCATACGCTAGGTGAACCGTAGTTGTAATTCTCGACATTAACTTAACTTTGCTCATTAACAAGCTAGTCAAAGAAGCATCTTACTACTCTCAGTCAAGTCAGTGATCTTGTTTTAGTGGTAATTAATACTACTCATCTCCGCAAATCCATTTTCCATTTAATTTACGCTCAAATGAACAATTGTTTCACATTCAAAAATCCTTGATTTTTAATATAAAAAAGAATTCATTAGAGAAAAAGCCCCAACCTCCACCAATTACCTAATTCTGTGCACATTCGGCAATTGGATGAATAGATAATTGGTCAAACCATGACCACTTTATCTCGACAATAGGAGTTGGTAGTCATGGTTTGAATCAGACCTAATCGCTTTTGGCACACATACGAACTTCACATGTGTTCTAGCTTTCTATAGCTGAATCGTCGGGAGGTATCACGTGTCGTGATGTCTTGCTGGCTTCCATGGAGTTGACAACTCCCCTCTGGTATAGCCACTAAACCATGAGTCTTTTAGAAGACGCTTATAGACGTTCAACCCAGCCCTATTGTCGATCAGCAAGCACCACTTTGTGGATCTCAAATCCATCCTTATAAGCCGTGATGTATAGGGGCTCCACATGTGGAATTTTGATTCCAGATGTGGGTGAATTTGAGACCAACACCACCAGATACAAGATGGTATTAGTGTTGATCAGATAACAATAGCAAACAAGGGTGCTGGATCGAAGAGAGTTTCGGATGGTGGACTGATAGAGATGGCGGTCTTAAAGCTGATGAAGTTGAATATGTTGTATTTGTTTTAAAATAATATTAAAAATTTGAATTTTTAAATTTCGGTGTTTTCCCTCCACATTTAAATTTTGGTGTTTTTGAGGTGTTGGTTTTGTCCCACATCGGATTTGACAAGAGAAATTCTCTTGTTTATATGATAGACTTTTTGCCTAGGGCTTGAGCCCCTTTCAGGGGGCATGTGAATTTGGTCCTGTGGGGGGGCTATGCCAATAGCTCTAATCTATGCCATTAACCACACACGCGCGCGCCGAGCCGAGCCGAGCCGAGTCGAGTCCGAGTCCCTGTCCGCGTCCGCGTGCGCGACGGGACGGGACGGGACGGGCTGGGCTGGGCGCGGGTGCGGGTGCAGTGTAAGTGTACTCGCGTGTGTGTGTGTGTATGGGTACTCGCAGGACTGTATGTGCGAGAGTGTACTCGCACTTGCGCCTTTTCGTTTTTAAACCAGAGAGATGCTTCCCTTCCGGTTGGTCGCCCCTGTTGGGTTTAAACCCAACGGACCTAACCTTTTGTAAAGGGTGCTTATGCACCATTTCGAAGTCTATATAAAGACTTCCGATTCCAGTTTCAACATACGAAAAATTTCCTGCCTTATAAAACTCTCTCTGATACGGTTTTGTTACTGAGTTCATTGCTGAGTCAACTCAGCACTTTCGGATTAAACTGCAAGTGGTTCGAGCCCATGTACAGTGAGTGCACCGCTGGGACCGGGTCATAGTCGTTGTATCCTGGAGGTCGATTGCTCTGGAAACCTGTTGCACTTGGGACGCTGTCCAAGGGGAGCAAATTCGATTTCAAGCCGAGTGACTCAGTCACGCCTCGACTCAATTCAATAAGTTTTTCTTTCTCTAAATTTATTTTCCTTTTTTGGTTCTCGATTTTTATAGTCTATTTAATTCAACATTTTATCCAACAATCTTGAAATCGAAGTTTGTGTTGAATTACATAGACTATGGCTACAGTAACAGTAAATGCTTCTACTGAGTTAGCCAAAATTGAACCGTTCGCTGGACAATCCTTTAAACGGTGGAAACAGAAATTGATGTTCGCTCTTACCACTCTGAAAGTTTCATACATTTTTGTAACGCCCGTGAAAAATCCATACTTGGGCTCGAGTACCAACTCGACCCGAATTTGCGTAGAATTCATTCCTTTGGAAAATTTGACTAGGTTAGCTAGTGCAACGTTAGAATAGCTGGAAAATGGTCCCTGATCACTTTAAATACGTTCTACAAGGCCCGAAGCGAGTGGAACTAAGGGTGCTATAATGCTCTAAAGCCTCGGATCAAACTCTAAGCCGGTTTGTTCTCTGGACCACTTTGAATCCTTGTATTGGATCTAGACCGCACGTTGAAAGTCCGATACCTCCTATCTTAGACCGTTAGGACCGTCTAGCTGGGCTTGACACTCATTCCAAAAATCAAGTCAAACCGATTATCACAGGCTATTTCATTGAGCCCGGACCGAAGAGAGTGTGAATAGGGACATAGTTGGAATTTCAAATTCAAATCTGGCACACAAATTTGACGCATCAGTATTAAGCATTCTGACCGTCAGAATACAGCCAAATTACACCCTTGGATCAGGAAAAATATATATTACATATCACGAGACTTATAGGCCTGATCTTGGTGCGGTGACCGTTAAACTGAAACTGGGCCGCCACGTGCGATCTGGGAACCCAACCGGTCTGAAAACTGGATGTGTGCTAGATCCAGTATGCATGAGCTTAAGTCCGACCGCATTTGGCCTGGGGACCTCCAGAAATGCCCTTTTGGACCGAAACGGCCCCGATTTGGTTAGGCACCAAGTAAACATTGTTCCCAAGCCTATTTTGGGAATGTTTTAGGCTATAAAAGGGGTTGAAACCCTCACTCCTCTCTCCCATCCGAATTTGAGAGAAGCCCTAGCTTGGGAGAGAGAAAAAGAGTGAGAGATTGTGAGAGAGTGGGAGAGTTCTTCCCGCCACTTGTGCTACGTGTTGCACTTGCTTAAGCAACACTCCTCTACCGCTTTCCCCGGCGATTCCACCGCAATCCTAGGTAAGTAAAAACCCTAAATAGTTGGTGATTTGAGTTTTTCTTGTTTCCATAGCAATGTAGCTTATGGATCTTATGTATTAGGCTCCTTACTCGCCGTAGACGAACCATATACACTCCGCTTCAATTCCCGAGTCTACAAGACACTAGGTGAGGATTTTAGACGCTTTGATTGACGATTCCCAATACTTTCAATGTCGTTTAATAGTAGATTCTTGACGGCATCGCCGTTTGACATGTACAAAATGCTCTCCGTTTCCCGTTTCGTAAGCTAACGAAGAATATGAGATTTAGGGCATTTTAGTCATTTGTAGGAAGTACTGTTTGCATTCATATTTTGCTGATGTGATTGACATGGTTTGTTGTCGCATTAGGAAGTTAGGAATTCGTGCATAATTAGTTTGGCGAAGAGATTCGCCTAGTTGCACACTTTGGGTCGACATGCTATATGTAGACCTAAGTGTGTAGTGCATGTGTTTGTATAAATGCTTGTATTAGTATGTATTGAATTAAATGATGTTATTTGATACTTTGTGATTGATTTTTCAATTATTATGCCGACCTAAATGATTTTCTACATGTTGACAAAATGCATGATTTCATTACATGCATGGAATGTATGTGCTTGAGGATTTGCTTAAGTTGAATATGCATGGGAAGTATGCCTTGAAGATTTGCTTAAGTTGAAAGTTATAACATGTGCTAACATGCTCACATGATGTATTTCAATTCCAATACCTTGTATAGTAATTCCATGGATGTGTGGGACTTGACTTAGTCCAGGCAGTCGGTAACCGAGCGATTTCGTGGCTGACTGGTCATAGCCACGAACGACGCGTCGATGAATGTGATTCGTGTTGAGAGTTGGCGGCAGTGGTTAGGCCACGCGAAGTGTTTTACGCACTTCATGTCGTTCAATTCGATATGCGATCGCGCTAGTCGAGCCCGTCAAGTAACCCGACTGGCCGATGTTTGTTCACCTTGTATGTAACATAACTGCTTGAACCTAGGGTACTGAACTTACCATTGTAAACCCTATTAACCGTGGTACCTTGATCTACGAAGACTCATGAGCCGGGCATGGTGGTATGGGACACCGTGGTCGAGCTGTCGGCCTACGCTGGGGCCACAAACCTCCCCGTAGTGACCAGTGAGCACCTAGACTCGTGAGCAGATTATGGTGGTATGGGACACTATATTCTAGCTGTCGGCCTACAGTGATCAGGCGACGAGCCCTTTGTAGTGACCGCGAGCGTATTCTGAGTTCACAGGAGGCGACGACCCTTCCGTGCAGTAGAGTACAGTAGGCCTGTATTGATAAGGTGATGGGGGAGCGGTGCAACGAGTGCGAGCAACAGCCCTGGCAGCCCTTGCAGTGACCTACGAAATGTACATCGTATGAGATTACTAGGAGTGACGACCCTAGACAGGATCCGTGTTGGGATTGATACAAGGGAGGTACCTTAGTTTCCCAATCCTGCTGTTTGAATGGACTAATAACAACTTGGTAATCATATCACCATAGCATTGCATGTGCCTGGAAGATGTGGAGCACTCTAGGGAGTGTGGCATGCCGCGGTCGTAAGATGTTGCCGTATGAGGGTGATCGTCGGTGAGGGCATACATCACGTCATATCATCTTGCATTAACAACAGTATTAGGACTTGTCTGATTTACTGCTTTACTATTATCGCGTGACTGAATTGTGAACATGCTAATCTTTGCTCTATGATTCCACTGAGTGGATCACTCATTCCCACGTTACGGGATGGTGTTTGCAACACCCACCAGACCCTGTTGTAGTTGCAGGTGACGATGAGATCCAGGAGGTGGAGCTAGATGATGACGAGGACCAGGATGAGTTCTCGTATATGCAGTATCATGACGGCTTCCCGTAGGTGACCTGGATCGAGGGGACATCAGTGGGACTTTTCTTTTTGAACATTATTCTTTTGTTATGTACATGTATATGAGACTCAGAGATGTAGTCATACTTTGGAGACAGTTGAGATTACTTTATTTTTTCATACAGTGATATATATCTTGTTTAGTCTTCCGCTTGCTTTTATCACTGGATCTGAAGTATGAATTGCAGTTTTGGTATACTTTTACTCATGTGAATGCTTTAAATCAGACAACATTGAATCATAACCATTTTTGTTGCATAAGTGACGGTCTGGAACTCGGGAGTTGAGTTTATACACGACCCCCGATTTTCAGGGTGTTACAATTTTATCTGAATCATTTACTATAGATCCAGCAAATCAAAATGAAGTAACAGATGAAAATAATTGCAAAAATTATATTCTAAACTCTTTATCCAACGAATTATATGATGTGTATGCTTCTTACGCCTCTGCTAAAGATATATGGATTGCTTTAGAAAAGAAATACATATTAGAAGATGCAGGCGCTAAGAAACATGCAATTGCTAATTTCCTTCACTATGAAATGACAGACGATAAATCTGTCACAAATCAGATTCACGACTTTCAAAGTCTAATTCACGAACTATCGACAAAAGGAATTAAGTTGGATGAGGTGTTTCTGTCAGGAGCGTTAATAGAAAAGTTACCGCCCTCCTGAAAAGAATATAAAAATAGAATGAAACATAAGAAGAACGGTGTTTCTTTGGAAACCACTATCGTACACATACGAATAGAGGAGGCCAATAGAATCAGGGACCAAAAAGGAAATAAAAATGAGATAGATTCAAAAGCGAATCTTGTGGAATCAAGTCGGACAAATAATAAGAAAAAGGGCAACTGTCATAACTGTGGCAAACCTGGACATTATGCAAATGAATGCAGGCTCAAAAAGAAGAATGCAAACAATCAATTCAAGAAAAAGAGAAACTGCTACAACTGTGGAAAGCCTGGGCATCATGTTAAAACCTGCAGGCTTAAGAAAAATAAAGATAAGCCGCAAGCTAATCTTACAGAAACAGGCAATGAGTCTGACATAGTAGTGGCTGTGGTGTCAGAAGTCTTCCTTGTAAACAACTTGGAGTGGGTGTTAGATACTGGTGCAACTAGACACGTGTGCAAGGATCGTAGCATGTTTACCTCCTACCAAGTATCAGGAGATGATGAACAGGTGTTCATGGGAAATGCTAGAACGTCTCCAGTTGTAGGGAAAGGGAAAGTACTTCCGAAACTCACTTCTGGAAAGACTCTAATGTTAAATGATGTCCTCCATGTGCCTGACATTAGAAGAAACTTGGTCTCTGGTTCGCTCCTCAATAAGGCTGGTGTCAAATTAGTATTTGATTCAGATAAGCTTGTAATGACTAAAAATGGAACCTTTGTTGGTAAGGAGTACTGTAGCGATGGTTTATTCATTGTAAATGTATCCAATGATAATAAGAAAACATCTAGTTCTGTTTATATCGTTGAATCTTTTTATCTATGGCATAATAGATTAGGTCATGTGAATGTGGCATCTTTAAAGAAAATGAAAAGATTAGGTTTATTACCTAATATATCTAATGAAGAGTTTGAAAAATGTGAAACATGTGTAGAATCAAAATTTATTAGAAAACCCTTTAAACAAATAGAAAGATCATCTGTTCTATTAGAGTTGATACATAGTGATTTAGGTGATTTTAGAAATCACATGTCTAGAGGAGGAAAAAGATATTATATAACTTTTGTAGATGACTACTATAGGTTCACTAGAGTATATCTATTAAGGAACAAAGATGAAGCTTTAGATGCTTTTTCTAAATACAAAATTGAAGTTGAAAATCAATTAAATATAAAAATTAAAAGACTTAGAACAGATAGAGGAGGTGAATATGAATCTTCTCAATTTAGAGAATTATGTGAAAAGAATGGAATAATTCACGAAACTACAGCTCCTTATACACCAGAACAAAATGGAATAGCAGAACGTAAGAACAGAACTCTAAAAGAAATGATGAATGCCATGTTAAATAGTTCAGGCTTACCCTCAAATATGTGGGGAGAAGCAATTCTGTCTGCTTGTTATATCCTAAACAGGATTCCATCTAAATCTTCTGAACAAACACCATATGAACTTTGGAAGAATCATATTCCTAGTTATAAATATATTAAAGTGTGGGGGTGTCTTGCTAAAGTAGGATTGCCTGAAACTAAGAAAAGAAAATTAGGTCCTAAAACGACCGATTGTGTATTTATAGGGTATGCACAAAACAGTGCGGCCTATAGGTTTATAGTTTTAAAAACGAAGGATAATATTCTAGATCCCAATACAATTATAGAAACTAGGGATGCAGAGTTCTTTGAGAACGTATTCCCTATGAAATCTAAATCTATAAGAATAGAAAAAGTTAATGAATCAGATATTGCGTCTACTAGTAAAAATGCTTACGAGAAAGTAGTAGAAGAGATACAACCAAGAAAAAGTATTAGAGTTAGAAAAGAAACTAACCTAGGAGATGATTTTTTCACATTCTTAGTAGAAGATGATCCTACAACTTATATAGAAGCTATTAACTCTCCAGATGCAACCTTTTGGAAGGAAGCAATAAATGATGAGTTAGAATCTATTATATCAAATAATACTTGGGAACTTGTAAACCTACCACCTGGTAACAAACCAATAGGCTACAAATGGGTGTTTAGAAAGAAACTAAAACTAGATGGAACTATCGATAAGTTTAAGGCTAGGTTGGTAGCGAAAGGCTTTAAACAAAAGGAAGGAATAGATTATTTTGATACATATTCCCCTGTAACTAGGATTACAACTATTAAAGTCTTAATAGCGATAGCCTCCATATATAAACTAGTGGTACACCAGATGGATGTTAAGATTGCTTTTCTAAATGGAGACTTAGAAGAAGAAATATATATGGAGCAACCTGAGGGTTATAAGATATTAGGTAAAGAAAATAAAGTATGTAGACTAATTAAATCACTATATGGTTTAAAACAGGCTCCTAAACAATGGCATGAAAAATTTGATGGTGTTTTAAAATCAAATGGTTATCATATAAATGATGTAGATAGATGTGTATATAGTAAAATTTCTGAAAATGATTATGTTATCATATGTCTTTATGTTGATGACATGCTTATTTTTGGAACTAATATTAAATTAGTTAATGCAACTAAGAAATTCTTGTCATCTAAGTTTGACATGAAAGACTTAGGAGAGGCAAGTATAATATTGGGTATTGAAGTAACCAGGAAAAATGGTGTTATTATATTATCACAATCTCATTACATTGAGAAGATATTGAGAAAGTTTAACCATTTTGACTGTTTACCTGTCAGTACTCCTTATGATTATAGTGTGACTTTCATGAAGAATACAGAAAATAGTGTGTCTCAATTAGAATATTCCAGAATAATTGGTAGTCTCATGTATCTAACAAACTGCACTAGACCTGACATAGCTTTTGCAGTAGGAAGGCTAAGTAGATATACACATAACCCTGGAAAAGAACATTAGAATGCATTGTCTAGAATTTTGCGATACCTAAAAGGTAATATGACATATGGTTTACATTATAATGGTTATCCTACTGTATTAGAAGGATATAGTGATGCTAACTGGATCAGTGATTCAGATGAGACAAAATCCACTAGTGGATATGTCTTCACTTTGGGTGGAGGAGCAGTCTCTTGGAAGTCCACCAAGCAGACATGTATTGCTCGGTCGACTATGGAATCCGAGTTTATTGCCTTAGAAAAGGCTGGATCAGAAGCTGAATGGCTTAGAAATCTCTTAGCTGATATACCATTGTGGCCAAAGCCTGTATCGGCCGTATCTATTCATTGTGACTGTCAAGCAGCTATAGTGAAAGCAAAAAGTAAAATATATAATGGAAAAAACAAGCATATTAGACTCAGACACAACATAGTGAAACATATGTTGCGTGATGGAGTCATATCTATTGACTTTGTGAGGTCAGAAAAGAATCTAGCAGATCCTCTGACTAAAGGACTATCCAAAAAGTTAGTCAATGATACATCGAAGGGAATGGGGCTGAGCCTAATATATGAGCTGCCAGTGTCGGTAACCCAACCTATACAAGTGGAGATCCCATGAGATAGGTTCAATGGGTAAACAACAAGACATGAGGTAGACGATTGCACTGAGTTATATGAGCCCCTTCTATGGTGTACAGTGCGAGCAGCAACACAGAAGGATGAGTTTTTAGAACTCATAATGGATCCATAGCCATATATTTGGTGGTGTATACAGTTGCTGCATACACTTGATGGAATTCACCTATATGGGTGTGGAGGTGGAGGCCGCTTCCTATGAGAATCTAGGCGAATTCTCTAGAGCACTCATAAAATCCAGGTAATGGTGTATGGCCGAAACGCACCGAACCACAGAATCACTTGCAGAGGAAGAGTTG
Source organism: Magnolia kwangsiensis (assembly GCA_037074715.1). Classification (NCBI taxonomy): domain Eukaryota; kingdom Viridiplantae; phylum Streptophyta; class Magnoliopsida; order Magnoliales; family Magnoliaceae; genus Magnolia; species Magnolia kwangsiensis. The sequence goes on from CM073581.1 coordinate 110,600,925, forward strand.
TGTGAGTGGCATGTACTTGCGATCTACATTAAAAGGATTCAGGTTCAAGACTATGGTGTCACCTGATTCCTGTAAACCTGTCTTGCTTACTCTAATGTCGGTTCAAGTCTATGGTGACACCGGCACCATTGCACAACTATTTCGCTTTAATCCGAAAGCATTTTATTTTAAAACATGTGGGGGATTGTTGTATTTGTTTTAAAATAATATTAAAAATTTGAATTTTCAAATTTCGGTGTTTTCCCTCCACATTTAAATTTTGGTATTTTTGAGGTGTTGGTTTTGTCCCACATCGGATTTGACAAGAGAAATTCTCTTGTTTATATGATGGACTTTTTGCCTAGGGCTTGAGCCCCTTTCAGGGGGCATGTGAATTTGGTCCTGTGGGGGGGCTATGTCAATAGCTCTAATCTATGCCATTAACCACACACGCGCGCGCGCGCCGAGCCGAGCCGTGCCGTGCCGAGCCGAGCCGAACCGAGTCCGAGTCCCTGTCCGCGTCCGCGTGCGCGACGGGACGGGACGGGACGGGCTGGGCTGGGCGCGGGTGCAGGTGCAGTGTAAGTGTACTCGCGTGGGTGTGTGTGTATGGGTACTCGCAGGACTATATATGCGAGAGTGTACTCGCACTTGCGCCTTTTCGTTTTTAAACCAGAGAGATGCTTCCCTTCCGGTTGGTCGCCTCTGTTGGGTTTAAACCCAACGGACCTAACCTTTTGTAAAGGGTGCTTATGCACCATTTCGAAGTCTATATAAAGACTTCCGATTCCAGTTTCAACATACGAAAAATTCCCTGCCTTATAAAACTCTCTCTGATACGGTTTTGTTACTGAGTTCATTGTTGAGTCAACTCAGCACTTTCGGATTAAACTGCAAGTGGTTCGAGCCCGTGTACAGTGAGTGCACCGCTGGGACCGGGTCATAGTCGTTGTATCCTGGAGGTCGATTGCTCTGGAAACCTGTTGCACTTGGGACGCTGTCCAAGGGGAGCAAATTCGATTTCAAGCCGAGTGACTCAGTCACGCCTCGACTCAATTCAATAAGTTTTTCTTTCTCTAAATTTATTTTCCTTTTTTGGTTCTCGATTTTTATAGTCTATTTAATTCAACATTTTATCCAACAGAATATGGAGTGTTGGTCATCAAGAGTTGTACCTAATGGTGGCGCTAGGAGTAAATGATGTATGGACCAGGGGTTTGGGTTTCTTTCCTTAGCTTGGGTGTGACTACTGCTCTTTTCTTTTCTTTTCGTTTATAAATAAAAAATAAAAATAAAAAAAACCTTGAGTTGAGGCTTTGTTATTTTCGTTATTTATAACGTATAGGCTTCTATCTTTGATCGGTAATATGAGAAAATTTTCTTGCCTATTTTTTTTTTTTTTTAAAAATGAAATAGATGCATGGGGTGCGGGTGTAGGAAGGTCGAATAATGGTGGTGACCAACATGTGTTGGCGATCGACTTGTAGGCGCAGATGGGGTTGCACAAGGACGGATGTATAGCATTTATAGAGCTACAAACTACCACGAGCAGTTGTGGCTAGTTAGTGCTTTCTTACCACTCTGAACCTGACGCAGGGATGAATGTGATGAGGTCGATCACCGTCTTTCTCAAGGATAACTACTCTGAATCCACGGAGCTTCTCTGGACTCCTCACAGAGACTTCTCGAATCCACGAGGAAAGAAAGCAGGAAAATAAAAATAAATTCTAATAAATTCAAAATTAATTGATGAATAAATAAAAATGAGTTTATACCCCTTTAAATAAGGGAATCAAGGAACATGAAAGAAATCAGACTCAAACTACAACTAAAACTCCTAGAATCCGTGACTTACTATGAATAGTAAACTTACTATTTATAGACGGTCGTGATGTCTACTAGTACATAGGGTTTTTTGTCAAAAATAGTAAGTGTCCTATTTAGCTTCACCAAACCGTTCTCCTAATTATTCTAAGCACTTTTCATGTTGGACACAACTCCTAAAACCCAACGGATGAAGAGCTATAAGCAAACTAAAACTTACTATTTATAGTAAAAATGAAATTAAAATAGGAAAAGGACCGTCGATCAGGGGGTTTCTTGCAAATTAAAACGGTAGCTCGTTCTACCCCAAAATCATATATTTTATGTCGGATAACTCATTCCGGATTGCGAGATACGTCCAATATAAAGTTTAATGGTTCGGATCACTTCTGTCGTCAACCGTGACTTTTCTGATCCATCTTGGCCATAAAAGCTACCCGCTCTATATCAGTACCCAAGTGGAACGCTGAAAACCAGTCAAACTGCATCTTTGCGAGAATAGTAGGCAGGGTCATCGGAGAAAATGAGGAAGTTGCGGTTATTCAGGAATAAATAGCCAAGGTATGACTGGCATACCCTGATGTTTTAACTACTATAATTGCATATTTATTGTTTTATATTATAATTAAGAGAATGACAAAAAAAATATATAGAAAAGATAGTAGATCCGTAAGCTGTCATTTAACAAAAACAAGCAGCAATCAATCAACACTCATCAAAGTGAGAAATGATAACCTAACACCCACTATATGTGAGCCTATAACATCCATCATTTCTTCCCCGCTTATCAACCTCATATTGCATGGAAAATCCAATCCATGCAAAAGGAGGACCACACCATATAAACCAGTACTTGTTTAAAAGTTGTATGGGCTATACCTGTACCCTAAATCATACCATTGAATAGCCACTGATATATATTAGCATCGTATCCCGTCAGATGAGTAGACTGGCCTATTTTTCAAAAGTTGTCATAAGGGCATGCCTCACCTTTTCACAGTTCATATATTCTACTCATTTATAACTTTTTTACAAGAAAAGAAAAAAATGGCTGTATTGAAAGTTCACATGAAACTCCTATATGTGTTCATTTCTTGTAAAAAGTTAAAAGATTCTTTTTTCCATCATTTTCACTGGCAAAAGATATTCTTTCCTTTTTATTTTTTAACACACGCACACACACTCCCACACACTCACGCTAGTGGAATTTCACTACCCATGGGTACTCGAACCCTCGACCGGGAGTTGAAACTCCTTAGAGTCTACCACCCGAGCAATAGTAAGGACCCAAGGCAAAAAGATATTCATTGTGACCATTCGTTAGCTGTTACTTTCATTCATTTCTCACCCATTATACAGCTGGTACAAGAGCAATAATTCAAATACCAAGATGGTTCATGCACTTAATGTTAGAAATATCTTTGACAGTTGTGTGCTACATTGAGGAACATGGTGTATTATCATATTCCATTGAGGAGCTTCGCTGAGCGCACACATGAGTGTAATAACGCTCGTGGCATGTGCCAGCATGGCACGGTATTGATCCATGGGGCATCTCATAAATGAAATCTAATCAACAAACATGTGGGCCCTAATGTTGGAAACAGGTGGATGGGTGAGAAAACTTCCGCCGAGCTTTTCTTAGACATACATTTGTTTTGCAAACTGTGGCCCACCTAACAAATTGATCTACCTGATTCTTCTGCTAGGGAATATATATATTGGTGGCATTCTGATGGACGGATTGAATCTTGGACCTACTGTTCCATGGTGCAATTTTGTGACATTTAAATTGCTTTATTGCACACGTACGGGTTAGTGAAATATTTAAATTAGATAAAAGAGCATTGCATGCGTGTGGACAGCTAATGAAATCTCAAATAAGTTTCCAGCCCATGTACAGCTATATATATGGAAATGGTACTATTAGGTCGACCTCATGGGAACTTCCCGTGAGGTCGAACTGTATAGGCCCACTATGCTTTTGATGGGCTGATATCCCAAAAATCAGCTGTATAGGGAACTCTGGTGGGCCATACCATCTAAAGACATGCCTAAAGTATATTAAAGTGGGGCCCACATGAGTTTTGGATGCGGCTGAAACTTGGTTTGACCCCTCATCTAAGTGGAACACACGCAGTGGATGGTGTGGATTTGTGAACCACATCTCGGTGGGCACAATAAATAAATATGAATTTTTTAATGGGAGGATAATCCCTCTCAACTGTAGTATTTGGTGTGGCCCACCCAAGTCATGGATTGAATTGATTTTTAAGCCCGCAGCCTAACATGAAGTGGTGCATCTGAATGATGGGATAGATTTTTGACACACATCATGGTGGGGCCTCATAGTACCATTTCCCACGTGTACACACACACACACATATATATATATATATATAGACACACACACATTTGTATAATAGTTAATGGTGGGCCTATAGAAGGCAGTACAAGCTGGTATCGGTTGTGCAACATACGATGTGATCGATGCCGGATACATACATCATTTATAAACGACAAGCAGGGCTGAAACAGGCAAATAAGCTCAACTAATTCATTGGGTCTCCCCTTTAGTAGGGGCCGGTGTTAACCAGCTCGAGTAATGAACTAGAGTGGCCGTGTTTTTTTTTTACTTTGATCATCCATTTATTAGGATTGATTACAAATGTCTAAATGCATAATCATATGCTCAGGCCTTGTGAATGCTATCGATGATCCATTTATGAAATCAAATCATAGATCATTTGCGTCGCATGTTCGTCATACATCTCAAGGATCGTCATGGTCTAAACCTCAGGTGACATACACTACTGCAATCAATTGTACAATAACACCTACAAATATATTCACGTGGTGGGACTCACTGATGTTTTGTGGAGGCATTTAAACAACTGTTAGTGTGGGATACTAAAATCATTGTAAAATATTTACCATTTTCTTTAGTGTTGTACATTGCAATATGATCACGGAATAAAAGATATATGTACGGATCCGTCCTAGCTCTTGCCTGGGTGGTAGACTCTCAGGAGAGTCTCAACTCCTGGCCAAGGGTTCGAGTACCCATGGGTGGTGAAATTCCACCAGCGTACGTAAGTGTGTGGGGGTGTGTGCGTCGTGCGTTTAAAAAAGAAGAAGAAAAAGAAGAAGAAGATATATGTACATGTATGCTTTTGTTATATTCATGTTTTGTTGTTACATGGAGCAAGTTATGTTGAAGCTAATGCTCACATGTGATTAATATACGCAAAACCAAAATACAATAAAAATAATAGTTGTTGATGTGAAAAATTGAGTATCTCTCTCCCTACACTTTCCACCTGCACCACGATAAGGAAGAAAGGAGACCCTAGCTAGAGCCGGGGAACCTCCGATGCTTAAGTCAGTAAGGGTCTAGGAAAAAGAGTTTTTTAGGGTTTTTCTTGCGTACCTTTGATCTTGGAGAACCCTTCTTTTATAGGAGTGAGAGGTCCTGACGTAGGGAGATTCTCTTCCTGATTTTCGGGAGATTTGACTTACTTGCATTTTGTTTACAAATACTTTTCGATCCCGAAATTTACAGGGTCAGAAAACCTTTCACAGGATTTTCGGGACAGTGTTTAAGATTACACCGCCTCTCCTTTGCTTGGTTCGGCCTCAACAGACATTATAGTCTCGATTGGCTTACAAGGATGAAACTCTTTACCTACTGTCGAACGGAATAGAATTGGTCTAAGATTGTTGTTTTTACTTTATCCGATAACCGACACTACAACCGGCCTTATATAGGTCGGATTCACAGTCGGTCAAGTGGCTCTGAGCTTTAAGGCCTTAATTAGTCTCTTTAGACGTCGTTGCCTCTTCATCCGAGTTAACTTTATGCGTCTTATATATTTTGCTTATGGCTCTTAACTCTTTTAAACTCAGTTGGAATTTATTTCATACAAATCCAAGCTAAGTCTCTCTTTTAGGCTTTATCTTGTCTAAGTCTTTTCCTGTTGTTTCGGATTCTCGAATAATATCAGTAAAATTGGTCCAAACTGAGTTCTCGGACTTGTCATATTTTTTCCCAACAATAGTAATAATAATAATAATAAATAATATGACCAAATTAAAATAAGAAATAAAAAACATATGAATTTATATGGTTTAACAATATGCCTATTATATGTGATAATAATATAAACTTTTCTATTTTACTAAAAAAATTAAAAACAATAGTAATACATAAAGCTTACTTTTCTTTTACCCATATAAAGAATACCTCAAAAGACGAATCAATGCAACATAATTACCGTAGCGCTCTTAATATAGACCACACTTATAAGAATGCAAGTTACACGCTAAAGAAAACGGGCATCAGCCGAGACAGAGATAGGGACGTCTCCTAATGAGAGATGTCAATGTCTCACCATTTCATTACATGAAAATGTCCACTCTCACAAGTTATATATGGCTAAAGAGAATGAATTTGTGCGAGGCTTTCTCATGAGGGAAGAGTAAATGGTGTAGAGAGAAAGAGAGAGCAAAGAAAATGGGTTTGCTCCAGGTGAGAATTTTCAAGGATTTAGATTTATCTTGCATTCATTCGTATCATGAAAACCATGGGTTTGTTTTTTTCTATGGTAGAACATATATATCAGGTGCTTTTAAACAACAGCATTAATGACATGAAAAGGGAATGTATGGTTACCATTAATAGTGCCGTGGGAAGTAGAAAGGAAGGTAAATTGATGTATATTTTGTCAGATTGGTGAGTATTTATTTTCTCTATATTAAATTAAAATTTCTTTTTTAAGATGACGATAATCCATTTACTTATCGTTTTACCCATGAATGTAGTCAGTCATAGCTAACCACATAAATCTTATATTTCTTAGGAATTACAGTTGTGGGTTATTGCATTTATTTTTATTTTTTGTCCTTTGTTTTATTGCACACGGCTTTTGGTGAAGTTGAAAATGTAAGTTATGCATACAAAAAGTTTATGGGTGTTGCAGTCAAAATCTAGACCACTCTCCACTCGATGCTGCAAACCTCTATTGAACCCTGATCCTACACAAAAGCAGTGAGCAAAGGAGACCCTGGCTTAAACAAAGGACCCTCCGATGCCTAAGTCAAGTCAAAAGAATCTGAGTCTAAGTCGAAATGTAGAGAGGGTGCTTGATATTGCGTACCTGTCTCCTCCTCGAAAGATGTTATTTATACCCTCTTGCTTAGAATGAGAGTGTCCGCATAAATAGGCGCACCTTGGGCCATTCCATATGTCCCGCGGGTAATTCGGTCACTCAATCACTCAGTGGTCATGCGGACGTGAGCGGTTGAGTAACCGTCGCTAATTGTGCGGTAGTGGGACACCTCATGGTCCCCTTATTAGCAGACACCGCTCTGAATTCCAAGCCAGCCACCTCAGCCTCGGATCATCCTAAGTTCCAAGCCGACGTCCTCGGCCTCGAATCACCCTCGGCTCTGAGCCGACCGCCTCGGCCCCGGATTACTCCAAGCTCCAAGTTGGCCATCCAGGCCTTGGAGCGAAAGCATAACAAATGTTGGGTTGGAAATCTGACCTCTGCCTATTCATATAACTCCGACCTTAGTCTTGTGCCTCAAGTCGGCTCAGAATAGCCTGGGGCCTCAGAGTTCAGATGTTCCTGCTCTTCCCATAACAATGGGTATTTATTTGAATTAGCTAGTGGTTGTATGTGACGGTGTTCGGCCGTAGCAACAACATAGTGGACCCACTCCAGTTGGAAGTTTTATGGTGGGGCCCATCTAATGAATGGGTCGATAGCATTTCCAAATCTTGGTGGCCCCACACAACTGCAAGGCATGGTACATTAGTTTAAACTTGTGGTCATTTCCCAATTATCTGGCATATTCCAAACAATTATTTAGTATATATAGTTTTGGTTTATGATCCATCAACGTGTATTCCATACATTTCAATCTGAATTTGCATTATGATCCATCTACAATGGGCCATAGCATTTGAGGGGTTCACTGATGAGTTACAAGCATGCCATATAGGATTAGTAGAAAAGGTACATTGTGATGGAGACGGCAGGATGCCTGGTTCAGATCATCATATACACGTGACAAGTGTATGGCACGTGATCCAGAGGTATAAAACATGCCTGGCCTACACAGGCAGTGGATCTGCTCCTGTGTGAGATCCCACTCGGTAGTAGTGCACATAGAACTGGTAAACTGTATCAGAACTGACTAAATCGTACAATTTGTTCTGTTTCTGAAGTGCACTGGTTTCGTAAATCAAAAATCCATTAGCTCGGTTTAGAGCTATGTAGAACCTAATTGTGGAACTAAATCGTGAAATTGAATCGTGGGACTGACTTTGTTGGTGTATTTTTATGGAATGACTCATCTGGATTGGATCTTCTTCCACCTGCATAATCAACACTATCAAGGGGACCCTGACTAGAGCCGGGGGAGCCTCCGATGCTTAAGTCAGTCGTTTTCTCAACAGCAAAGGGTTTTCTTAGTTTTGTATCTCGTACCTTTCTCTGTAGAAAGCTTTGATATTTATAGATCTTATGAATCCTCATCGTACGAGGATTCTTCTCCTGATTATCCGGAGATTTTACTGATTGCTCTCGATCCCGAAAATTTCGAGATCGGATACCCGTATCCCTGGATTTTCGGAGCGGTATTTGCATTCATACCGCCTTCTCTTATCTCGGCTCAGTCGCTACCGACTCAAGGGGAGTCTCGGCCGGCTATCGAGCATAAATTTTTTGCCTTTCCATGGACAGAATAGTCTCGGTTTTACTCATCATCCTTCCTTACGTCGTGGCCGACAGAACCGATTCGTTAGGTCAATTTTATTCTGTCAGTCGGGTGGCTTATAACATGCTCAGCCTTCAGTAGGCTTATACAGACGAGGTTATCACTCCGACAGAGCGACTTTAATCGTCTTCTGCTTATGCCTCTAGGTCCATCCCTTATTCTCTCGGATCTGACCGTTGTCTCGGACTCTTCGGGCAACGTCAGCAGAACCGACCTACTTAAAATCCGAGTCTCCAGACTTAACATATTTTCCCCCAACAATAAGCCCCCTTACTCCTTGTGTCGTTCGCGGCATCAAGGGATAACGAGTTTTTAGGTCGGTTCGTATTAGAGTCCGAGGTTATGATGATGCGTTTAATGCTCCTTGAGTCGTCTCTAACGTATGACGTTACGTTTCCCGAGGCCGCACGTGCGGCCAGCCGTCAGGTCGTTCCGTCCACGTATGAGATTTGGACGCGTGGCGAAGATGTTACCGCGGTCAGTCAGCGTGCGCCACGTGTCGAGCGGGGGAGCCGAGATGAATGATAATTCACTTTTTCATTTAAAACCCTGCCACGTGGCACTGCTATAAAAAGGCCGGGCGGGAGGACTGTGCGAATTTTATTTTCGCGTTCCTCCCTCCCACTCGCATCTGATTCCGAGTCTTCTTTCTCTTCTTCCTTCTTCCCTCCGCTGTCGTTTCTTGCTTCGTCAACTCCCTTTGCATTCGCTGTCATTTTTCTCGGTGAATTCTTTCCTCTCATCTCTTTAAACTTTAATGGCTGCGCGTGGCTCTCAGAGCCCCCAAGAAGGGATTTTCGGCGATGAGGGTGTGTCCCAACATCTTTGGGACATTGCGGAACCGCCCTCCCTACTGAAGGAGTTTGCCGTCGGCGCTGATGCCGCATTCCGGCTTGTAAGGGAGGCCGATGACTCATCGGCTGAATGCCCCGCTCAGGTCGGTCCGTCCAGTGGTGAAGTGTCTCTGGTAACCCGTCTAGGGAGACCTAACATCGGGATGGATCAGCAGGAAAAGAAGAAGTAGACGACATTGTTATAGGCGAAGGGTGGTTGTTCCAAACCCCGTGAACCAAATTATGGAAGCCTCTGAATCCTCTTCGAAGAGGGAAGAAGGTGAAGACGAGCCGAGTGGCCTAGTCGGCTCGATTTTAACCGAATCCGACCTAAACCGGATCAGGGCTGGATATCATGTCCCTGACTCGGTCGTACTCCGTCTCCCTCGTTCGGGAGATTTGCCAGACCATCCTCCTTTGGGGATGGTCGCAATTTTTCAAGTCGCGATACAGTGTGGCTTGCGCTTGCCACTTCAGCCATTGCTCCTGATTTCTTGTCCCGAGTCAAAATAGCTCCCGGTCAAATTGTCCCGAACGCGTGGAGGAGTTTGTTCGGGTGTGTCGTGCTGTGGGCCGAGTTAGAACAGCCTCCGCTAACAGTCGACGAGTTTCTCTACCTCTACCAAGTCAGACCAAATCCAAACTTCTCTAGCCTCTACTTCCTAAGTGCGTGGAGAGGCAAACGGGAGTCTTTGATAACCTACCCACCCACTTCTAACAAGTACTGGAAGGAGAGGTGATTTTGGGCTTGCAATCAGTGGGAGTCGGCCGATACATGGTCGTACGAGCCTCAAGTCTCTCGCACGTTCCGGAGAGCAGGTGATTCGGTGACCCGTCCCGATAATCTCTCTCCCTTCTTTTTATTTTTTTTTATAGCTGATCTGACCTCATAATGTCTTATAGATATTTTGAAGAAGAGGGAGAAACTCGAGTCCGGGGCTCTAACTCGGATAAGAGAGCTGAGGAAGCTGAGCACAGAGAAACGGTCTTGGAAGTTGTTGGTACAACTCGAGCGCCTCCATCTCGCGGGTCTAAACTCATTCGTCTCATATAACTTGTCCCGCTCTTCTTCATCCTTTCGGTTTCCTGTCTAACTCTTTATTCTTCTTTGCAAACCTTCCCGAGGCTCGTCCATTTCTCAGGTCGGCTCCTGCTTCTGATAGCATGGTCGGATCTCGTCCATCCCTAAAGCCAATCTCCAAAGTGAGGGCCCCTCCGATGTCGGCTGTTTTGTCGGGGTCTCGGCCCTCGAAGCAACAGAAGACTGCTGCAAAAGCCAAGGAGTTAACTGCCTCGTCTACTCCCATCTTTGTCGCCCCACAAGTGGTCGTGCTTTCCGACCCCCATGAGAGGATGGAGGAAGCGGAGCCGAGCCTTCCGATCTCTCAATCGGTTCCCGAGCCAGGACCCGTGGTAGAAGAGGCCCCGAGGCCGAGAGAGATGCCTTGCGCGGAGTCCTCGAGAGGAGAGACGACTCAACAGGAGTCTCCCTTAGCCAAAGTTATCTCGAGGATGATTTCTTGGGCTCTCACACATGGGGGCGAGAAAGACTTCGCCAGCTACTACAATGCCCTGGCTGTGCAGACTCTCGGGCATACGGAGAGGTTGCTCTTTGAGGTAAAATCCTTTCTCTCTACTTTTTCATTATTTTTGACTACGTCCTTATTCATAACTTATAGTCTTCTGCCCGCAGCTGGCTCCTTGCCTTGTTAAAGCCTGCTTGGAGCTAACTACTGCTCAAAAACTTACGGCCGAGATAGAGACTGTAAGGAGGATTGCGGCCGAGGCGGAGGGTCGTAGAGAGATTGCTGAGGGTCGCATCGGCATCATGACCGGCGATCTGTCAATCGCTCGGAAGGCGGCAGAAGATGCCAGGATGGTTCTCGAAGGAGCCAAAGCTGACAACGCCCACTTGACCTCGCTTCTGAAGGAGGCTGAGGAAAAGCATCAGCATCTTCTCCGAGTTCACAACGCCTGCGAGAGCACTCTCGCCCGAGCTAAGGCTGAGGCCGCGACCCTCATCCACGAAGCGCAGGAAGAAACCCGCCAAGCCAAGGAGACAGAAGAGCACGTTGTAGACGCCTTCCTTCAGTCACCAGATCTTGCAGAAGAAAGGGACCGCATTTACCAAGGCTGTTACCGGACTTGCGTTTTGGAGATGAAGGCTGCCTTCCCCGACCTTGATCTCTCTGCTTACGATGCCGACAGTCCTGAGACCGAGGCTACTGGCGACGACACCAACGACAGGGGAGCCCCTGCTGTTGCTGACGGGGCTGACCCTTCAGGGACTGTTTGAAGAACGGTCCTTGACCGAGAGAGATAACTCTCTCTGTCGGCAGTTACGTTGTCCATTTTTCATGTATCTTTAACCCAATCTGTAACCCGACGCTAAACACTTTAGAAAAAATAGAATTTCTTTGTTTTTATTGAATTAACTTCAATTACATCTCTCTTCCATTATTCTTTAGCGCTTTTTATTCTGTTTCATGGGTAATAGACCTTGAGATGTTTGACATTCCACGGGTGATGCAACAGTTGCCCATTTAGGTCTTCCATGCGATACGTTACAGGGCGGATAGTGCTGGAGACGACATAGGGACCTTCCCAATTGGGTCCCAATGTGCCCACCCCAACTTCCTTCATGTTTGGGAATGTCTTTCGGAGGACCATATCACCGGCTCGGAATCGTCTGACCTTGACTCGTCTGTTGAAAAACCGAGATACTTGCCTTTGTCGAGACATCATTCGTAATCAAGCTTCTTCTCTTCTCTCTTTCAACAGATCGAGCCCGACTGATAGAAGTTCATCATTTTCTTTTTCGCCAAATGTATTGACTCGGGTCGAGCTAATACCGATCTCAACTGGGGCCACAGCTTCTGAGCCAAAACAAAGGGAGAAGGGAGTTTCTCCCATGGCAGTCCGAGCTGTAGTTCGATAGGCCCACAATATATTCGGGAGTTCCTCGGACCATGCTCCTTTTGCTTCATCGAGCTTCGTTCGGAGATGCTGCTTTATAATTTTGTTAACGGCCTCGACCTGTCCATTTTTCTGAGGATGATGAGGCGAGGCGTACACATTTCGGATCCCGAGATTGCTGCACATCTCGCGAAATTGCTTATTATCGAACTGCCTCCCATTGTCGGTAATGATAGTCTGAGGTATTCCGAACCGACAGATGATATTTTTTCAAACAAAACTAGTGATCCTCTGCTCGGTAATCTTCGCTAATGGCTCATCCTCGGCCCACTTCTTGAAATACTCTAATGCAACCACAGCAAATTTGGTCTGGCCCTTCCCCAGAGGGAAGGGTCCAATGATGTCGATCCCCCACTGTGCGAAGGGCCACGGTCCGGACATCGGAGTGAGTTTCTCGGGGGGTTGTCTCGGGACAACCGTAAATCGCTGATACTTGTCGCACTTTTGGACGAACCTCTTAGAATTATGTTGTATCGTCGGCCAATAATACCTTTGCCGTAATACTTTGTTGGCGAGCGAACGTCCGCCTGAATGATTCCCACATATTCCTTCGTGTATCTCCCATAAGACATAGTCGGCTTTATGGGAGTCCAGACATCTTAATAGGGGAGCGTGAAACCCTTTCTTGTACAGTACACCATTCAAGATGGTATAACGTGACGCTCGTACCTTTAGATGCCGTGCCTCGACGCAATCCTCTGGTAGTTCTCCATCATTGAGATAACGAACGATTGAATCAAACCAAGTGGGTTCCAATATGATAGGAAGTATGGCCGAGTCCGTAGCTGAGTCTGCCGGCTCATTTATACTCAGTTTTGCAACAAACTCGATTGGAACCGACCGAGGTATGGTGTCTTCGTCGGCTGAAGCGAGCTTGGCTAACAAGTCCGCTTTGGTATTGTCGGCCCTGGGTATCCGAATAACTTTGCATTCCTTGAACTTGCTGATTAATTCTTTGACTTTTTCCATGTACGCCTTCAGTTGTTCTTTCCGAGTTTTATAAATGCCGAAAACTTGGTTGACGACCAACTGCGAGTCACTGAAAATGTTGAGATGAGTGGCACCTAAGCTCGCGGGGAGTCTAAGGCCAAGTAACAAGGCCTCGTATTCTGCTGTATTGTTCGACGGTTGAAATCCAAGTCGCAAAGCATACTGCATACAAGTTTGATCGGGAGTTTCTAATACCACCCCGGCCCCACTTACTTTGGAGTTGGATGAACCGTCGACGAATAGCTTCCATGGTGCCGAGTCAGGCAAGGGATCGAGAGAGGAAGAAGTCGCTGGTTCAATAACCTTCTCAGAATTATGTGCTGTGTTATGGTTGGAGGTTACTTCAACAAGAAAATCAGCAACAGCATGTCCTTTTATGGCCTTTCTCGGCCTGTACTGTATGTCGAATTCACTCAATTCGATAGCCCACTTTGTAAGTAGGCCGGAAGCTTCTGGCTTTTGAAGAATCTGGCGTAGTGGTAAGTCAGTCACAACAATGATGGTGTGAGCTTGAAAATATGGCCGGAGTCACCGCGAAGATACAACTAGAGTTAAGGATACTTTCTCGAGCTGAGGATAGCTCATCTCTGCTGGTAGTAAAGCTTTGCTAATATAGTACACTGGTAGTTGCCTCCTTTCGTTCTCTTGTATTAAGGCCGAGCTGACAGCTGCATCGGATACAGCCAGATATAATAATAAAGCTTCTCCTAGCTCAGGCTTAGACAGCAGTGGTGGGGACCCGAGGTAAGTCTTTAGTTCTTGAAACACTTTTTCACATTCGTCCGTCCACTCCATCGCCTGTCGTCCCCTTAATTGCTTGAAGAACGGGAGACATTTGTCTGTGGCTCGGGACAGGAAGCGGTTAAGCGCTGCTACTCTTCCTGTCAACCTTTGGATGTCTTTGATTATTTTCGGAGACTCCATATCAAGAAAAGCTTTGCTTTTCTCGGGATTCGCTTCGATTCCTCGTTGGCTAACGAGAAAACTGAGAAATTTTCACGAGCTTACACCAAAAGCACACTTGTTAGGATTCAACTTCATTTCATACTTACGTAAAGTCAGGAACATTTCTTCCAGGTCCGCTACATGGTCGGCTGCTTGTACACTTTTGACGAGCATATCGTCGATATATACTTCCATCATTCGGCCAATTTACCGAGCGAATATTTTGTTCACTAACCTTTGATAGGTTGCCCCGGCATTCTTCAAACCAAACGGCATTACTCAGTAACAGTAAAGGCCATTGTCAGTGACAAAGGTAGTTTTTGATTTATCATTTTCGTGCATTACAATTTGATTGTAGCCTAAGTAAGCATCCATAAAACTAAGCAATTCATGGCACGCATTACTGTCTACCAGCTGATCAATGCGAGGAAGAGGGAAGCTATCCATAGGGCAGGCTTTGTTCAAATCTGTATAATCTATACAGACTCGCCACTTCCCATTGGCTTTTTTCACGAGTACAACATTGGCTATCCACTCTGGATAGTATATCTTCTCGACGAATTTAGCTTTAAGGAGCTTACCGACATCCTCTTCAATGACAGCATACCTTTCCGGGCCGAGAGGGCGACGCTTCTATCGGATGGGCTTGTAAGTCGGGTCGATGTTGAGTCGGTGCGTAGTGACCGATGGATCGATCCCAGGCATGTCTTCGTAGCTCCAAGAAAATTTATCAGCGTACCGCCGAAGCAAGGCGATCACTCGTTCCCTAAGAGGTGGACTCAGAGATGAGCCGATATGCACTACTTTCGACGTTTCTTTCTCGGTAAACGGTTCTGAGACGAATTCTTCCATCGGTTGCCCTCGTTCATGAGATTCGATTCGAGGGTCGAGCGATTCGATCATCGATACTTCCGTCGGCGCCTTGACTGCGGTGGCATAGCATCTTCGAGAATCTTGTTGATCTCCTTTCACAATTCTTACTCCCGACTCAGTCAGGAATTTCTTGGAAATGTGGTAAGTGGATACTACGGTTTGAAGGAGGCTTAGGGAAGGTCGACTGAGTATAGCATTATACACCGATGGTTGGTCCACAACTAGGAAGTCAACCATTGTTGTTGTCTGATGAGGTGCGGTCCCGGCAGTGAGCGGTAGTGAGGTGATTCCCTCAGAAAGTACCTGTCCACCCGAGAATCCTATCAGTGAGGTTCGGATCGGCCGTAAGGTCGATCGTCCGATGTCAGTGTCTACTAGTATTCAAAACACCTTTCTATTGGCGACAGTGAGAGTAACGATAAGTGCATCATCATGGGGATGATGAATGCCTCGGGCGTCATCCTCAGTAAATGAGATGCAATATCGTTCTCTCTTCTGCTCCTTGGAAGGTCGGGACAACAGAAGAATCTCAGACTCCGGGCGATCGATGCTTCTGGCGTGATTTTTCTTGGCGTTATTTGAATCTCCGCCTCCCTGATGCCCTCCAATGATCGTTCGAATTTCTTCCGTGGGATAATCTTCACTTGGTCCTGCTGGAACACCAGACCCTTCTGTATGTTCTCTGAGTCGTCCTTCTTTAATTAGCCGCTCGATCTCATCCTTCAACTGGTAACAGTCACTCGTATTGTAACCGTGATCACGATGATAGTGACAGTATTTGTTCTTATTTTGTCGATTCGGGTTCCCTCGGAGCTTTCCGGGCCAGTTGACGAAACCTTCGTTCTTGATTTCCATCAACACCTGTTCCTGAGATTTGTTCAGGGGGGTGTATGTGAAAAATTTCCTGTCGGGTCGCTTTCCCGACCTACCGCCGTCTCGTGTCCTGTCATCTTTTCACTTTTTCCCGCCGGCTGAGTCAGCTTCTTTCTTGGTTGGCTCTTTAGCCGAGGGTTTCGCATTTTGGACCTTCTCTCGTAGGAGTCGGGTCTCTTCAGCGTTGGCGTATTTGTCCGACCGAACCATGAATTCGCCCAGGGTCTCAGGCGGATTCTTGTCTAATGACGCCAAAAAGGATTTATCTCTCACACCTTGCATGAGAGCGTTAAGAGCTGTCTCCTCAGAATGCTTTCGAACCTGCAGAGATTCGAAGTTGAAGCGCTTGATATAGTCTTTCAGCAACTCTCCTTCCTTCTGAACTATGTTGTTCAGATGTGTGGGCGGCTTTAGCTTCTTCTTTTCACCGATAAAATTATTGAGGAAGGCGTCACTGAGCTCGGCGAACGACGTGATTGACCTCGGTTTTAATTGTTTAAACCAAAGTCAGGCCACATCAGTCAGAGTAAGAGAGAAGGCCTGACACATAACAGCGTCCGAGACATCGTGCAACTCCATATAGGTTCTAAAGCATTCAAGATGCTCTGTCGGATCAGTTTTTTCAGAAAAGGGAGTTATCTGAGGTAGACGGAACCTTTCCGGCAACCACGCCTGCATCACCTCGTCCACAAACGGAGAAGCCTTTTCCTCGAATTTGGTCGGGTTTGAGTTCTGACCGCGCTTCATGCCTGCCATCTCTTTTTCTATCTTTTCACGGACCTCGTTCTTGAAATCTTGCATATCGGCTTTCTAGGGTTCCGTACTTTTCGTCGTTTCTTCTACAGGGAGTCGACTTCGCCTCCTCTGATCTATTTTATGTCGCAGATCAGAGGGAGGCAGAACGGCTGTTGCAGAGCGAGTCGGCGCTGGCTGACTCAGTCCCTGGGGTTGATTCGGCTGTCGAGGCGACTGTGTAGCAGCAGGCTGTGCTACAGATATTGGCGAGAGAACCTGTGCCGACTCGTGACACTGTTGCATCTGCTGATTACACAGTTGTTCTAGCATGTGTTGCATAACTGTCATCTCGGAACGCATCTCTTGGACTTCCCGATCCAAGTGCGCGTTCCCTCGGCTAGGCTGGCTGGTATTCGCAGGCGGTGCTGTTGGGAGAGCTCCCTGAGTTGTGCTAGCAGCGGCCTCCCCCCCTTCATCTGGATCCGTCCTCCTAGTTCTTGTCATTCAATGAATTGCAGAAAACGGCTTTTTGTCCGATTCCCACAGACGGCGCCAAACTGTTCGTGTATTTTTATGGAACGGCTCCTCTGGATCGGATCTTCTTCCACCTGCACAATCAACACTATCAAGTGGACCCTGGCTAGAGTCGGAGAGCCTCCGATGCTTAAGTCAGTCATTTTCTCAACAGCAAAGGGTTTTCTTTGTTTTGTATCTCGTACCTTTCTCTGTAGAAAGCTTTGATATTTATAGATCTTAGGAATCCTCATCGTACGAGGATTCTTAGCCTGATTATCCGGAGATTTCACTGATTGCTCCCGATCCCGAAAATCTCGGGATCGGATACCGTATCCCTGGATTTCCGGAGCGGTATTTGCATTCATACCGCCTTCTCTTGTCTCGGCTCAGTCGCTACCGACTCAAGGGGAGTCTCGGCCAGCTATCGAGCATAAGTTTTCTGCCTTTCCACGGACGAAATAGTCTCGGTTTTACCCGTTATCCTTCCTTACGCCGTGGATGACAGAACTGATTCGTTAGGTCGATTTTATTCTGTCGGTTGGGTGGCTTATAACATGCTCAGCCTTCAGTAGGCTTATGCAAACGAGGTTTTCACTCCAACAGAGCGACTTTAATCGTCTTCTGCTTATGCCTCTAGGCCTATCCCTTATTCTCTCGGCTCTGACCATTGTCTCGGACTCTTCGGGCAGCGTCAGCAGATCCAACGTACTTAGAATCCGAGTCTCCGGACTTGACATATTTTCCCCCAACAGACTTTGTAACTGAACTTTGAACTGAGCTTAGAACTGAATCATCCCAAGTAATAAATATTTAAAGAAATTAATTCTAATTTCTTGATTCTTTTCACGCTGCCCTTGCTGCCCAGTTCTATTGCCATCTCTCTTTCTCACAAGACCGCCACTGACCGCCTATTGCTTGACACTCCACCTCACCCAACCGACAGCCACTGTCTCTCTCTCTTTCTTGCTCATTGGTTCTCTCTCACTGGATTATAAAAAGCCCATGACAATAGAATCGAACCGATTTTTACGGTCTAGTTCTGTACGGATTTTCCTAGAACTATTAATAACGATTCGGTTCTAATTTCACCTCGGAAGCAGGCTGAACCGACCAATATGCGCCCTCAGTAGCACACGACCCAAGTCTATCTGGGATTTGAGAAACAGCACACGATCCATCATACACATGGCAGGAGAGAGGGTGGATCCAGACCGTCCACATAGTGGGATATACCCCGATGGCCCATCACGGACCGAAAAATCGTAGCAATCACTTTTCCAGCTGACCGATGAATTTCAACCGTTAACAAACTTTGTTCATCGTCGCCTGTTTGTAGACCACCAACTAAATGTCTAGAATCACCCTGTTTTTGTTATCTTTAATCCTACCGATTCATGGGAGGATCCAGTAAATGAACATTCCGGATCCACCGTCCCTCCGCCCAAGTGAGGTCTCTCTATTTCCAACTAGACTCTTTATGGCAGCGTATGCACCATAAATGAGAATTGTACGTCATTCAATTCCCACCGGGGCTTAGTGTGCTTTTACAGAGGAGATGATGTTGGATAATATGTTGAATTAAATATACTATAAAAATCGAAAACCAAAAAAGAAAATAAATTTAGAGAAAGAAAAACTTATTGAATTGAGTCTAGGCGTGACTGAGTTACTCGACTTGAAATCGAATTTGCTCCCCTTGGACAGCGTCCCAAGTGCAACAGGTTTCCAGAGCAATCGACCTCCAGGATACAACGACTATGACCCGGTCCCAGCGGTGCACTCACTGTACACGGGCTCGAACCACTTACAGTTTAATTCGAAAGTACTGAGTTGACTCAGCGATGAACTCAGTAAGAATGTTAAAATCGTATCAGAGAGAGTTTTATAATGATAGAGTATTTTCGTATATTTTGAAACTGGAATCGGAAGTCCATATATAGACTCCGAAATTGTGCATAAGCACCCTTTATAAAAGGTTAGGTCGGTTGGGTTTAAACCCAACAGGGGCGACCAACCAGAAGGGAAGCATCTCTGTGGTTTAAAACGAAAAGACGCAAGTGCAAGTACACTCTCGCACATAAAGTCCTGCGAGTACCCATACACACACACACCCACGCGAGTACACTTACACCGCACTTGCACCCGCGCCTAGCCCAGCCCGTCCCGTCCCGTCGCGTCGCGTCGTGCACGCGCACACGGACTCGGCTCGGCTCGGCACGATACGGCTCGGCACGCGCGCGCGTGTGGTCAATGGTATAGATTAGAGCTATTGGCATATTCCTCCCACAGGACTAAATTCACATGCCCCCTGAAAGGGGCTCAAGCCCTATGCAAAAAAGTCTATCATATAAACAAGAGAATTTCTTTTATCAAATTTAACGTGGGACAAAACCAACACCTCAAAAATACTAAAATTTTAAATGTGAAGGGAAAACACCGAAATTTAAAAATTCAAATTTTTAACATTATTTTAAAACAAATACAACAGATGAGTGGGGCCCACTGCGCTGGAATGGAAGCATTGGCCCTACCCAATCAACTGAACCTACTCACCGTGTCTGTCCCCTCATGCATGGTAAAATGAAACGGTTGACGTGGATTAGCTACTGACAAGTTAAATAGCGAGACTCGAGACTTGCTACTTAAGTGACGTCACCCATTTCCGTGGCCCACCATAATATATGTTTTGTATCCACACCTTTCGTGCGGAGATCATTTCAGGGCAAGACCCAAAGAATTACTTAAATCCAAAGCTCCAGCGAAACCCAGCACAAAATATCAGGGGAGACGGTGACACTCACTATTAAAAACTTCCGAAGGACACAAAAGTTTTACATCAAGTTGATGTTTGTGTTTTTCTTTCGGTGTATTTTTTAACTTTTAAACAGGTTGAATCTTAAATAAATATTATGATAGGCTTTAGGATAGTTTCAATGGTGGGAATTACTCTCCTCATTATTTTATGTAATGGAGTCCAATACAACTTTTTATATGCCTTATTTTTTAGCTCATGTCCTAAAATGATATCTCAAAATGGATGGACGGCTTGGATACAACACATACATCATAGTGGAGCCCACATAACTTGGTGACGTCACTTCAGCGGCCGACTCGCTACTCAACCTGTCAGTATCTAATCTGCGTCCGTGGTGAATGTGGAACGATCGCATAGGTTCGGATGTCTGGTAATTAACTTATATACGATCCATGCGGGGCCCACCTTTAATATTTATGTGATATCCGAACCGTGTATTGGATGCGTCTCCTCATTTTCGTTGTACTGCCTATATGATTGAATGGAAGCGGATTGGCTGGTGTACCTTACAGCAGCTATATAGCTGATTGGCTGATGTCAGGAAATTCTGTGGGTCCCACCATGAGGTATGTGTTATATCCAAACTGTCCATCAATTTTTAGAGCTCGTCATAAGGGTTAATCTTAAAAATAAGACAGATTTAAAGATCCAGTGGACCACACTGCAAAAGCAGTGGAGGATTGATCCTCTACCATTGAAACCATTTTGGGGGTCACAAGAGTTTTGGATCAATATGAAATTTGTTTTTCCTCTTCATCTAGGTCTCTGTGACCTTATTAACAAATTGGATGGAAACAAAACATTATGGTGGACCCTACGATTTTTTAATGGTGAAAATCATTATTCTCACTGCTATTTTTGGTGTGGTCCATTTAAGCCTTGGATAATATTTATTTTTTATGCAATGGCCTATAATGATTTAGAAAAATAGATGAATGGTGTGGATATAATAAATACATCATTGTGGGGCCTGTAACTTTTATCTCTTTTGAACCGTTAGTACAACATGGAGCTCGAGGAGCGTCGGCGCTGGTCTTCAGACGACACGTATCTACACCAGCTATATAACTGGTTTGTGGTACACCAACCAATCCGCTTCCGATTGAAACATTTGTATATAAAATACAGATGGTCGACCCCACTTGTAATCTGGAAGCTTATGGTTCTCACCCGGACGCGACCCCCGGCCTCATATAAGTTCCTGTGGTAGGAAGCTACGTAGAGCCGACCCACAAAGATTTCTGTGACAAATCCACTCTGTCCATCAGTTTTGCAGGATCACAATATTACAGGAGTCCAAAAATTAGGTAGGCCACACTACAAGAAACAGAGGGGATTGAATGTGTACCATTGGAAATTGTGGGGCCTACAGAAGTTTTTTATCAGGATGATATGTGTATCTACAGCTTATCTGAGTAATAATAACCCTATGAACGGTGTGGATGGCATAAAAACATCATGATTGTCTCTAAGAAGGTTTCAACGGTGGACATTTTTATTGTAACTGTTTTGTGTAGTGTGGCCCACGTAAGTTTTGGATCTGCTAGATTATTCTCTCAACACCGTATTGTGGTCTTAAGAAACTGATGGACAGAGTGGATTTGTCACGGGAATCTCTGTGGCCCCACTTAACTTCCTATCACTAAAACTTTGAGTGGGAGGGGAACGCGGGCAAGTCGCGTCCCTTCAATCGGGTCCAGGATTTTGACTTCTTGGGGTGGCAATCATGCACGAATGCTGGACAAATCGTGACCCGACTACGGCACATGTTTTGCACCGACGCTGGGCCACCACGTTGTAAACGTGTAATAGACTCCGTCCGTGGGATGGGCTACGCCTAGGATTAAAAATAAGCTAGATCCACAGCCTAGGGGGTTTGTCCTTGAGGCCACCACCGTGGTGTATATCTTTCTTCAAATCAATTCATCTACCATCTACGTGAATTTTAAATGGTGTATCGAGGAACTGAGAAAGCAGATCAGATGAATCAAGTAAAGTACTTTAATTACACGGTCAAGTTTAAATACAAACAAATTAAATTTAACATGAAAAAATCCTTACAAGAACAAGCTATGGTACAAATTGATAAAGATGCACAATCAAAAAAAAAAATTACAAAATTAGATATTATCTGATTTGAATAAGTCTCGGATCTCTCCAAGTTATACCCATGTAACCTTAAAATAATAATTAAAAAGTCTCTTTAATACTCTCAAATCATATATATATATATACACACACACGCTTACCTTTAACTGAACTTTTTTGAGAACCCATCATACGTGTAGTGGATCCAAAATTTGAATCGTTCATGTGAAGCAGCACCTCGTGTAACTCTTGGGCCTAAGTTTTACTTTGATCCTAAACTTTGATGGGCCATAAAAAGTGAAACAGTTTCCTGCCTTGATTTGCATTTCTCTTTGCTATGGCCCATTAGAATCTTAGATCAGGGTGAAAATTCATCTCCTCAGGTTTCATGGGATTTCACATCTTATGGACCGTTCGGATTCGATTCCCATGACATGTATGTAAAGGTGTGAATGTGTATAGGAGAGCATGCCTATATATATATATATATATAACTTTTATGAGAATTACAATAGAAATCGAAAACAAAATTCATACTCACTTAATTCTGCGTATACAGTTGATGACATCTTCAATGGCATTGGTAGATCATTGATGGCAGCAAAAGCCTTCAATGGCACCAAAAATGTTCCAAAAATATTTAACAATAAGACATAGACTTTTCAAATTTTTGCTACGAGACTTTGATAGCAACGGTAACCTATTGATGGTATCAAATTCCTTTAATGGCATTGAGTAGGACACCATAAAGTGTGTCCAATAATCAATACGAAAATTTTAAATTTTTTCGGTGGCATCGGGCGTCTGCCTACAACATTAAACAACTGCCGATAGAATTGAATTAGACACGGTTACGTAGAGATATGAGACATCAAACATGATGATGCTCACAATCGTCCGTTGATCTTTAGTTGCTTACCCTGTCACGTGTAGCATATAGTCCCCATCATAAACGATCTTGATTAGTGGATCATTAATTAGCATGATGGCTCCCATGTGCCAAGAGAGAAGCTGGATCCTGAGTAGCACACGAACTCAGTCTAACATTTCTACTCATAGAGTTTGCCAACCGTCCTCGCACGGATGGCAAAGATCTCTGACCAATGGAATATTTCCATTGTGTCCATCTACGGTGGGGCGGACCATTTGAACGGGGTGGATGACGGCGAGATGGGAGAGCAGCAAATGCAGTTCACCGAAAAGGACAAACATCTTCCGACATACGCCATTGTTGTGCTCGTGCAGTCACAGTGTTTCACGTGCATGCCTCTTATATTATAAAAGGTCTCAACTCCTACCGGTTGGACCACAAGTTTCACCCAGCCGATGACTTCCAACTGACTAAATGCATCTCATCCAACCCTTTTAATAGGTGGTCCGCACCATGAGGATCGTATAGTGTAAAACTCAGCCCCATCTCCACGTCAGGTGGACCAAACAACAGAAAGCATTGTCTATCCGTTGATAGAAAAATCTAAATTCAATGCACTCGACAAGTGGATCTGGCTGGTTATCGCAAACATGATCCGCGTGATGGGCAACATTTTGACTGGGGACTTGGATTCGGTAGTGACCCCTCCATTACCTAGCTCTGTACTGGTCGGGACTGGATAAGCACTGTAGGCCTACCATGATGAAAGTGTTTTATCTATAGCGTTCATTCATTTTGTCAGCTCATATTAGTGCGTGGTCCAAAAATCGAGGTAGATACAAAGCTCAAGTAGACCACACCATAGGAAGCGGCAGAAATTAAACGGCCGCTCATAACGTCACATAAACCTGGATGATAGGAAAACAAGCTTGATCTAAAACTTGTGGCCCATAAGAAGTTTCCAACAGTAGGCGCTTAATCAATAATGTTTCTTTTGGTGTGGTCCACTTGAACTTTGGATCTGTCTTAGTTTTGGGCTCAAAGCCTAAAATAATATGAAAATTTGGATGGACGGCGTGGATAAAACACATACATCGTGGTGGGCCCACAGAATTTTGATAAGCACCGAGCAGTATGGAACTCGGCAGTGGAGGGGTCACAACGGAATCCGCGTCCATTGACAGGTTGGCTGTCGCAGACGCATCGAAAGTGGAAACGGATTGGCTACTCACCCTGACACCAGCCAATGGCTGGTGGTCGGTGCAATGTGGGCCCCACCATGATGTATGTGTTTCATCCATACTGTCCATCTATTTTTCAGACCATTTTATGGTATGAGACCAAAAATGATATATATCCCAATCTCAAGTGGACCATATTAAAGGAAACAGTGTTGAATGAGCGTAGACCATTAAAAACATTTTTGGGCCATAAAAGTTTAGGATCAAGATGATTTTTGTTTTTTCCCTTCAAATGTGCCTGTATGACCTAATCAACATATTGGATGTCAAATAAACTGTACAGTGGGCCTTAAGAGGATTTTAATGGTGGATATCCAATCACTATTGCTTTCATGTGGTGTGGTCCTCATGAGATTTATATCCCTCTCGTTTTTAGGATCAAACCTAAAATGACCCGTAAAGATGGATAAATGGAATGGATGAAACACACACATCATGGTGGGGCTCACAGAGCACCGACCATCAGCCACAGGGCTGGTGGCAGTGGGAGTAGCCAATCCGTTCCCATCGAAAGTTGGAAGCTGGCGCGCAAAACTTATAATCCAACCCGGTGGACCGGAACTTAGGGCCTGTTTGGCCAGTTGCATTGGAAAGAATTAATACACATGTGTCGACAAATATGCGGTACATGGAAAGGATATAGCCACCATCATTTGAAACTATTGAGAATAATACACATGTGTTATATCTAAACCGTTCATTTGTTTTGTAACATCATTTTATGGCATGAGCCTAAAAATGAGGTGGATCCAAAACTTATGTGGCTCCAAAGAAGTTTTCAATGGTAAGTATTCAATCCCCGTTGCTTTCTATGGGGTCCACTTGAGTTTTAGATCTACTTAATTTTTTGGCCCATGCTTTGAAATAATCTCAACAAATAGATGGACAATATAAATATAACCTACTCATCATGGTTATACCTACGCAGGTTGCTAACATCGAGTGAAATTGGCACGGACCAATACGATTCCATCTAACTTCTAAGCTTTTCCGCTCTTCCCAAACATGAGGTGGAATTGACACAAGACCCGATGCAATTCTATCCCACCGAAGCGCATCTAATCCAGCCCCGGTGGACTTAAGTACCTGTTCCCCTCCACTTTCCATGCAATCCTCACAAGTTATCTGATACTCTGGCTGGTTCATGCGCTTGGTATGGCACTTAGAAATGGTACACGTGGCATATATTAACACAGAACAAAGTAGCTAGATTATGGAACCTTTTATCTCTAAATTTCAGCATAAAATTCAGGTGACAATCCTGACCTTTTGACCGGTGGATGCTTTTTTTCTGAAACCAGATGTTTGGATATTTTTCACTTTTAGCAGTCCAAAGGCCCATGAAAAACAAGCATTTTAATATTTATTTCCACAGCTAAACAAAAGTTTTTCTTTTTTTGTTTTTGGTTAGCTTTTTTTTTTTGTTTTTTTTCTTTTCTGATTAGCTTGTTAGGACACTGGACTGTCAGCTGACACTTCACTGTTAGCCACCCTGACTGTCAGCTAAACAAGAGTAATTATTTGTTCCCGATACATCTAAACTGATGCCATAATTTGAACGGTTTATTTTGAATTATTTGTATGCCACGTGAGTAAATTTTGAATAATTTCTAAGTACTGGCGTATCATCTATCACACTTGCCAGAGTATCCAAGTGTTTCTTTTTATAAAAAAAAAAAAAAAAAAAACAGAGAGAGAAGAAAGAAGATATTTCCTGCTACGTAGTACAGAGAGCACTGCACAGACCCACAAGCGATTCCTAAAAACCCGATACGCACGTTTCGGACCAGCCGAAAAATCAGCACTGCCGTAGCGGCTGACCGCAGAGGCAGTCGTTACTGACGAACGACGAAGCTTCCAGATGATCGAACGGCGCGCCCGCCGGAATTTGACCGCAGAGGTGGTTGTAACTCAGATCCAGGTGACCGATATACGCCGCAGACGTGATAGATCTCGGTATCGGCCCTTTCAGGTGGTTGTACGCCAGATCCAGCTCCATGAAATACGATCTCGACCCAAACACGTCCGGAATGTTGCCGTCGATCGCATTCCGGCTTAGATTCAAAATGTTCAGGCCGGCTCCGTCCAGTAAGCTCGCCGGAATCCCGCCGGAGATCCTATTACAGTCCAGATTAAGAGAGGACAGAACAGGCATTCTCCCTATCGTTGCCGGGATGGAGCCAGAGATATGGTTCTCGGACAGATCCAAGTCGGCGAGCCGGGACATGCCGGCGATCGAGCTCGGAATCTCGCCGGAGATCTGATTCCGGCTGAGGAGTGCCCTGCTGAGCATCTTCAGCTTGCCGAAGTTCTGCGGAAGATCGCCAGTGATTCTGTTGTTGCTGAGGTCGAGATGCATCAGTCCGGCGATATTCGGGAGTGAGTTCGGAATCCTGCCGGAGATCTGGTTATCGGCGACGTTGAGGACGGTGAGGTGCTTCAGCTTTCCGATGTCGGACGGGATCGGACCGGAGATCTGGTTTCCGACGAGATCGAGGATGCGGAGGAACGGGAGGGAGGTGATGCAGGGGGGGATTTCACCAGAGATTCCCTTCCAGTCGGCGAGGACGAGGTTGTTGAGGTGGTCGAGCTTGCAGACCTCTTGCGAAATGTGACCGGTCATGTAGCCGGAGCGGTGGGCCCGTTCGAAGATTGGGTCCTCGGACTCGCCGCGGAGGTTGATGTCGGCGACACGGGAATTGGTGGGGTCGCAGCTGACGCCGTACCAGTTGTGGCAGCAGTCGGTGCCCGTCCACGTGTTGAAGATGCCGAGGTAAGGCTCGGTCAGGGCGGATTTGAAAGCGAGGAGTGCTGCCCGGTCTGACGGCGGGCAGGAGATGACGGAGGGAGTAACGGAGAGGAGAAGGACGAGAAGTGCGGGAAGGAAAGCACCGAATCCCATGGCTCGCTGGGGTTTTGTGCCTATGTTGGGGGATGATGGAGGCTTTGGTTCGGGACGGGACGGCGTCGGTTTTATACGGTTTTTGCGACAGAATGCCCTTGGATTCGTAGGAAATTTACGAAAGAACTTGAGCGCTCAGAAAGGGATTATTACGGTACTCGTCGGGAGATGATGAAGCAGGACCTTAATTAGTTTCTACTGATGAGAAAACAATGTCGACTCGATTTTTGTCCTTTTTGGAGACGGAAATACCCCTGATTTTTCTCTAATTAACGCCATCACCATTCTGCATGAGCGGCTGCCTGCTGGACAGGGGCCACGTGACGTTGGGATCTTGGAATGAAATTGGGGTCGGTGCTTTGTGGGGGGCACCATGATGTACATGTTTCATCGATGCCGTCCATCTACTTTTTTAAATGATTTTATTAATCAAACAAAAATGAGGTATATCCCTATCTCAATTGGACCACGTTACATGAAAAAGTGTTGAATGAACGTTGACCATTAAAAACTTTTTGGGGGCCATAAAAGTTTTGGATCAATCTGGATCAATCTGATCGGTGTTATTTCCCTTCATCTGGGTCCGTATGACCTAATCAACATACTTGATCCATCTGATCGGTGTTATTTCCCTTCATCTGGGTCCGTATGACCTAATCAACATATTGGATGTCAAATAAACTGTACAGGGGCCTTAGGAGGATTTTAATGGTGGATATCAAATCACCTTTTTTTTCTTGTGGTGCGGTCCACTGAGATTTTTTTCCCTATCACTTTGAGGATCAACTACTAAAATGATCTGTAAAAAAGAATGAACAGAATGGATGAAACACATACATCATGGTGGGGCCCACGGAGCACCGACCACTAGCCACCGGGCTGGTGGCAGGGAAGTAGCCAATCCGTTTCCGAAATTGGGAGCTTTGATAAGCCGACACGCGTGTACTCTTCAGTTAGTGTACTGCGCCAACACGTATGCCAGAGTGGCATACATGTAAAACATTCAACTCGTCCATCAGAACGATAATACTGTGAGTATTCCCTAGCCCTAGAATCAGTCCACCAATCAGGTGGGCCACAATTAACTGACAAATGTGCGGTTGTGAAAAAATATCATAGATTTTCTTACCCGTCTAATTGTTTTTATTATCAGGGAACATCTGTTTAGTGGACAACCTTTATCTTAGGGACGTAAAATCTACACGGTGATATCCACCTGATAGATGGCTTGGATATTTCGCCTGTCTTCCATGCAGACATATATGGTAACGTGTGCATTAGCGTACTTCTACGATGGGTTGGGCAAAGTTCTGGAACTGATATGCGGACGCGGTTTGACTAGTGACGCCGCCATCAGCCAGGTGGCTAGGGTCGGTGCTACGTGGACCCCACAATGATGTATGTGTTTTATCCACGCTGTCCATCCATTTTTGAAAGATAATTTCGGGGCTTGATGCCAAAAGTGAGGTATGTCTAATTCTCAGGTGACCACACCATGGGAAAACAGTAGTGATTGAATTTACACCATTAAAAACCTCCTAGGGCCCACTGTAATGGTTATTTGACATCTAACCTGTTGATTGGGTCATACAGACTTGGATGAAGGGAAAATATATATATCAGCTTGATCCAAAACTTTTGTGGCCACCAAGAAGTTTTTAAGGGCGGGCGTTCAGTAAACACTGTGCAGTCCACTTGAGATTTGGATCAACCTAAATTTTGGCCCCATATCATAAAATGATCTGGAAGAATGGATGGACAGCATGGATGAAACGTATATATCATGGTGGGGCCCACAGAGCACCGACCACTAGCCATTGGCTAGTGGCAGGGGAAGTAGCCAACCCCTTTCCCTGAATGCAGCATCACTCGCTTCCCACGTGGAGAAGCAGAGATCGAGGCGGTTTTCCCTCGTGCTGTACGGTTCAGATCAGTAGAACGTGCAGAATGCAAGCTAACGTTACAAAACAGAAGGGCCAGGTGAAGGAGGACATTTCAGGGCAAGCACAGTAGAATGATGCCGGTCCAACGCATCTGATGAGCGCTAACTAGACTGGGGTGCGGTCACACACTGATTGTGCAATCTGACCGTCCAATCAGTAACCCCCAAACCGATGGATGATAGGAAAATGGGCGGCTTTCCGTAATGAACGGCTAAAGCGTCCTTCAATGTATCGGACAGTTGGGATTGCCCGGTGGGTGTGATCTTTTCTTCCTCTTTTTGTTGGCGGTTAAGCGCTCAGTTAATCATGTTCAATTCCGCAATTTGTAAGGTCAACATGGTCAGTTTAGAAACTTAGTTATTAATTCGCCCATTATCATGTTTTTAAGAAACACGATGCAGACAGTACACGTGATTGCATGGATGATTAATCAGAAACGTCCATATTGTCAGCCCTTATTTGAATGCCATGGCAGGTGAAAACGCATCGGAACGTAATCATAGGTGTAGAGTTATTTACGACCTTTAAATGGACGGTAAGAGTATAAAACCGTCGTCCAGACTCGAAAAATCTTTTCTTTTCCCAGTTTCATTCAACCAGAGTGTTAATTTTTTTCCACCCCGGGCTTCCATCGTAGGACCCACTAGTTGGACAGTCCTGATTCAGCGTCGGTACAGACACGTGTGCTGTTGAGTTTCATCGAACCAGGAGCTGTTCAATGCCCCAGGAGATGGAGAGCATATAGAATATATATATATATATATATATATATATATATATATATATATAGAGAGAGAGAGAGAGAGAGAGAGAGAGAGCAATGGTCTCCTGTGGACCATTCCGCATGATACCATGGTGCGGTCGAATTCCCACAGCAAGACACCCTTGTGCATAGGCAGGTTAACTAGTTGTTATTGAATTTGTGGCCTCATTATAATATATGTTTTGTATCCGCGCCGTCTACCCATATGGAGAGATTATTTTAGAGTGAAATTCAAAGAATGAATAACATCCAAAGCTCCAATGGACCCTATTACAGAAAACAGAGGGGAGAGTGACGCCACCGTTAAAAACTTCTAAAGGCCATGAAAAGTTTTTGATCAAGCACATATTTATATTTTCCCTTCTTTAAAAATGAATGAACAGAGTGGATGAAACACATACATCATGGTGAGGCTTATAGAACACCGACCACCAGCCACGCCAATCTGTACGGAAATCAGATTGTGTGCTGAGTTACTCTTAATGCTTTTTATCCTACCGAGTAAACAAAATTGGGCCACTAAATGTATGTGGTCTATCCATTCCGTCCATCTGTTTTTTCATCTAATTTAATGGGTTGAGCCCAAAATTGATGCATATCCAAAGATCAAGTGGATCATAACACTGGAAACAGTGAGGATAATAATTTTCACCGTTGAAACCTTTTTGGGCCTCACAGTGATGTTTATTTTTCATCCAGCCTGTTCACAAGATCATACAGACATAGATGAAGGGAAAAAACAAATATAAGCTTGATCCAAAACTCCGGTGGCCCTCCAATTATTTTTCAACGGTAGACATTCAATTCAACTGTTTCATGTGTTATAGTCCATATGAACATCGGATATATCTCATTTTTTGGTCCAAATCTTGAAATTATCTGTTAAAATGTATGAACGGAGTGGATAAAATAAATAAATCATGGTGGACCTCACAGAGTTTACTCAGTAGGCCTACTGTAGTGAGTTACTCACCACGGAATCCGCTTCCCGACACCGGACGTCACTCCACGGAAATGACGCCACCAAGTTCTGTGGACCTCACTATGATGTATATGTTGTATCCACAACGTCCATCCATTTGGAGATATTATTTTAAGCCATGAGCCAGAAAATGAGGTAGATCCAAAGCTTTAGTGGACCTCACCACAAAAAACAGCAGGAAGATTGATGCCCACCGTTGAAACTTTTCTAAGGCCCACCATGATGTTTTTTCAAAATCTAATCTGTTCAAAAGTTAACAAAGATATTAAAGAAGAGAAAATATAAATATAGGCTTGATCGAAAACTTTTTGTGGCCTTTAGAAGTTTTTAACGGTGGTGTCACTCTCCCCACCGTTTTTTGTAGTGGGGTCCACTGGAGCTATGGATGTGACTCATTCTTTGGATTTCACCCTAAAATGATCTCTTCAGATGGATGGATGATGTGGATACAAAACATATAACATGGTGGGGCCACAAATTCAACAGCAGTCTCGCTAGTCAACTTGTTAGTAGCCAATCCGCGCACCTGCACAAGGGTGTCTTGCGGTGGAAATTGGACTGCACTAGGATATCCTACTGCGGGATGGTTCGCAGGAGACCATAACTCTCTCTCTCTCTATATATATATATAACAAGATAAGATCCATAAGCGGATTGGCTGGTGTACCACACACCACCGACCTCGTTGCTGTGTTGACGTCACTACGTTGTGTGGGTCCCAGCATGAGGTATGTGTTATATCCAAACCGTCCGTCCATTTTGTGAGATTGCTTTAAGGCTTTATACGAAATATAAGACAGATCCAAATATATAATGGACCACATTACAAAAAGTAGTAAAGAATTAATCATCTACCATTGAAACTCTTTTGGGGATCACAGGAGTTTTGTATCAATATGATATTTTCTTTTACTCTTCATCCAGGTCTTTGTGATTTTATGAAAAGATTGGATGAAAAATAAACGTTATGATTGGCCCTACTAATGTTTTGACGGTGAGAATCATTGTGTCACATATATTTGTCGTGTGCTCCACTACAAGTGTGGGTATGACTCGTTTTTGGGGGTCATAACCTAAAATGATCTCGGCAAATGGATGAACGGTGTGGATATGATAAATACATCATTTTTCGGCCCATGTAACTTTGATCTACTTTGAACCGTCCACACAACTCTCACGTAGCGTCAGCGCTCGTCTTCGCACGACACGTATCCACAGCAGCCAGGTCGGTGGTGTGTGGTACAGCAGCCAATCTGCTTCCGATCCACGGACAGAGCAGCATGTAGTTGATTTCGGAGAGAAGATTCATAGTAAAATCAACAGCTCGATGTTGTTGAAGAGATGGGGTCCACTTAGAGCGGAATTCGGAGCAAACCATGTGGGCTTAGGTTAGCGTGTCTTTACCTGAGCATTTCAGGCCGAAAAGAGAGATTGCTTTTGAAGATCTTGGTCAGGCCTCATTAGCCATTGACTCCCAGATGAAGTAATGATTGCCGACCGCCACTCTCCTCACACGTGACAATCTGGCATGTGGTTTGTATATCAGATCCCTTCTTGACGTGGGTCTCCGAGTGTTGTTTCCATGGCCGCAGAAATCAGGCCCCGAGTGGATGTCAGGTAGGCCACTCGTGTATATTAAATGTTGACTGGTGGTAGATAACCGTCCATAATCTTCCTCAAGTGTGACCTATCTCATGATGGACGGGTTTAATTTAAGCCACTGAGCATACATTGTGCGTGACGCAGTGATGAACGCGATGAAGCCGATCACCGTCTTCCTCAAGATTACTACTCGGAATTTACCTCGCTTCTAAAATACACTTAATTTGATTGGTGATTGGAATAAACGATTCTACGGCGACAAGCTATACCCCCCCAATTCATAACTTATAAAATTACTTTTTATAATAAGTGTCCGTCGTAGCTATATTGTTCTTCTAATTATTTTAAGTACTTTTCATGTTGCACACAACTTGAGCCCAACTGACAAATAGTTATAATTAAATTAAAACTTATTAAAAATAATAAAAATAATAATAAATATGTAATTCTACCATCAATATAATGGAATCTCACAAATTCGGCATGGGCAACTCAAATATGCCGAGTTACTTGTCTAAAATAACTTGTTCGGCTCAAAGTCATATTTGACACTTTGAATAATTCAATCCGATTTATAAAATATGCATGTTTTAAGGTTTTGGTGGTCTTGATGACTTTTGCATATGATCGAGCTTTCTCTGATACATCTTCGACATGAAAGTGTGAGCAACTTACTTTATATCAGTGCGATCCACCGAGATGAGCAATCCGGACTAGCAGGGTATGCCACATTGGCACGTGGAAAAGAGTAGGGTGAGTATGGCTAGTCCCACGTGTGGTAGCCATCCTATGTCCCTCATAGTCTAGAATCCTAAGCTAATTGACGGTTTTCAAAACGGTGGCGATTCGTCTTGACATGGGGCCCTGATGTGTCGCCATCAGAGATCATCCAAATAGTGAACCATCTAAAAATCCATATGTAAGAAATGAAAGAAAACTAACACATACACGTGAAATCCACGTGGTTTAGTGTTGTTCCTGCTCCACGAAATTGAGTCTTTTTGAAATTACTATCTTTTCAAAAAATAAATAATTACAACTTTACGAGTGTTTTTTTTTCTTCTTTTATGGTTGAAATATTAGAAAAAACTTATCTTGTGTAATCCTAATTTGATTACTGAAGAAAATATTTAAATCCTGTAAGAAAAAATATCTAAAACAGTCTAATCAACCGGGTCGGATCCGATACAACGCACCCCAGTTTGAGTTTTATATAACTTTTTATGCAGTGTTCAGTAAAATTCGAGACATCTATTATAATACACACTGCCAATAAATCTTAATGACCTAATTTATTATGATTAAATGGATAGTTAAAATCAAAATCACCAATGATTCAAATTTCAAGGGAGCAATTGGGTAGTTTTATTAATTTCCCAGTGATGTTGTTTTTGAGACATGTAGCTTGCGAAAGACTTTTGTAAGAAGTTCGTTTGTTAGGAAGCAAGGTGGACCCATGTTTGTGAAAATTTCACCTCATTCATTCATCTTGCTAGCTTATCTTAGATGTGAGACAAAAAATGAAGTGGATTTAAAACTAAGAGAGCTGCACAAAAAGAACTAATGGCAATTGAGCAAACACTATTGAAACATTTCTATGACTATAAAAGTTTTGTACCAGGCTAAGTTTTACATGTTTTCAGTCCTTTTAAACAATTTGGATGGATATAAACATCAAGGTAGACCTCAAGAAGTTTTCGGCATTTCTTTTCCCACTATTTCCTCTTGTGTGGCCCACATGAGTTTTGGATCCACCTCACTTTTAGTCATCTGTCCTAAAATAAATGGATAGGGTGGAATTCTCACACATATCATGGAAGGCCCCACCTATTTCCTGGCACACAAGAACTTTCTGCACAAATCCTTTCTCAAGCATTCTCTATCCACTTGTTATGATCCATTCAAAATCGAGTCAGTAATGTATATAATCAAGATTGGCTAATAACTATACATTTTGTACGTTCAAGAGGCACCACCATTTTAAAGTGATGATGAAGCTCTGTATTTTCTAGAGCATGGTTCCAACATCTCAACTTATTGCAGACGGATACTTAAGAGATTTAGCTGGTTGGTCAGGTAGATAGATCAGCGTCTTTTCAGTGACCTACCCCGTTTAAGTGATCGACCTCACAATGTATGGAGAATTCCTGAAAACGTTCTCACATCTAGATATTTCATCCCTTCCATTATTCAGAGGTTATGGAGACAACCCATGTGGAAAGATAAAATGCTAAATGATTGAAGTGTTGAAACACTCCAATCGAAGAGACTTTTTCTTTTCTTTTCAATATGTTCAATCCAAGTTCAGGCATATCATACAAACAGTTCGGATCATCTAAATATGACCCAAGATCCAAAGGATACTATTGCAATAGGGTCAAGATGTGGTCTAGCAAACCTTTTCCACAGTTATCAAGTTATCAACTAGTAACTACCTGCAGTTGGGTTGATACTCTGGCAATGCTTTATATTTCACATGCGCGCACACATGGATGTTAAAACGTGGCAAATTGATCCGTCCAAATATTGTGTCAGATAACTATTCACTCCAAAAGCTCAAGCTGTCAGAGTGTGGTGTATCAATGTATATCAAGGGACTTTATTACTCTAACACCCCCCGCACGTGTAAGGTGAGAACTCCACACGGAAACATATTAATGAAGGTGGAGAGACACTCACATCATAAATAGGTCGGGCTTGATTTCCCGGTCCCTGGGCTGGACCTGATTTTTCCTGACCCCCCATGGGAGAATAATATATTAGCGAGGCATATATGCTTCTCTCGAGATTCGAACATGGGACCTTCCGCTCTGATAGTATGTCAAACAACCATTCACTCCAAAAGCTCAAGCTGTCAGAGTGTGGTGTATCAATGTATATCAAGAGACTTTATTACTCTAACATATTGAGAATCGGCATACATAAGGAATCCCATTGTTCAGATGGCTAAGATCATTAGATACACTCATTTTCATGACATGACCTGCTAATCATAGTTGGTTTAAATATACGAGCATATACAATTTTAGCAACAAGAATGAAAACAAGGAATATTAAATAAAATTGCTTACCAAGAGGTACTTAAAAGGCCAATTTTGTTATTTTAGTCAATAATTCAAGAGATCAACGAGAATGAAAAGGATATTACTTGTAGAATTAGAGCTATGGAATGAAGCGTAGGTGTACCTCTTGAGTTTTAAGTGACAACTAAATACTAAAGAAATTAAAGTGAAATTTTATAAAATGACATAGGACCAACCATGCTTTACAAATAGAATTTTGGGCAATTAAGGAACAACATATTTACATGATGAGCATATAACAAATTATCATGTTGAGATGGATGAGTGAAAAAGTAGCACCAACAGGTAATGAAATGATAGAAAATAGTTTTAATTGGTTTAAGTAACAATATGCGATTGAAGCAAAAACTACTCGAATTAGGAAGATCAAGTAGATTCACTTTAAAGACTCTTTAATGAAAATAGGACGGCTTGAAAGAATGTAAATGGGGGTAGTAAGAAAAGACTTCAAGACCTATGATTTAACTAAAAATATATTGGTGAAAGAATCTTATAACAAGATGTGTATATTTGACTCTGATTAGTTTGGATAAAGCTTTGATGATGGCAAAATATACTCATCTGATTAGTTGTGGGTGTTTGTGATAGATTGTTTGGCATTTGGTGTGATATTACACAATACTTATTGCTAATTATGTCAATATTACTACCCCACAACCTTTCTTTTAGGTGTTAATTATTCTGCAAATAACTGGATTTTAACCAAAAAAGAAGAAGGTAAGTTTAATTATCTTGGTAAGTAGAAGGATTCCTAGAGGCTAATAGAGTGGGATGATAATTTTGTGATACTAGGTTACAGGGAGCCTCTATAACCATGAACCTAAGCTTTATGGGGCCAATGGCAATGGATGTGGATTGTATGGTCACCCCAACACCATGTAGGAATGTGGTGGGATTTTATTTAGCCATGGACTGCCATTAGAGATGAGGCCATGCAAAGCATATTTCATGAAAGTTGTTAGGTAAAGTACATCTCAAGGCACAGTAGCCCAATCAAATCCATCCACATCCCAACGGTACCATGCAATCAAACTGCAATGTCTGTGTGACATCTACGAAATGCAATATCTGTGTGACATCCACTCTGTCCATTTCGGCAGCTCATGTTAGTAAATGCACTTGAAAATCAGATAAACTCAAAATTCAAGTGGACCACACCACTAAAAAAGTGGGGGCCATCAAAACCTTCCTGGCGTCCACCGACAATGTGTATATGTCATCCAACCTTTCATATGGTGATTCCCACTGTAATGATGGGAAAACAAAATTATTAGTCTAATCCCTTCCGTGGGCCAGTAGGCATTTAAGGCCCACTATTTCTTATGTTGTAGCTTGCTTTAGTTTTGGATCTGCCTGATTTTTTGTGCACACCTTAATACCAGCTGATGAAACTGATGAAGGGAGTGGATGTCACACAGACAACACAGTGAGCCCCACAAGGCTTAGAGTTACACGAGCTCCCTGTAACCTTGGCTACAGGAAATTGATGTCGGTTACAATGTTTTGATTAATACACATGCACTCAAGAAATGTAAACATGTCATCCCCTAGAAATGTAAAGCATACATAGGACATGACCCAAAAACTTCATTCGTGGAAATTTTATTTCAACAAACAACTGTCCACAAGTCAGAAGTTTGAATTTTTTAACCAGTCTATTCTGGGAATGTGACTCTGCGAGAATGGATTCACTATTAACTGAGTGAATGCTTACAAGCATAATATTGTACTCTTTACTACAGAACAAGGAACCCTTAAAAGATGTCATGCTTTTTTCTTTTTTAAATTTTACAATAGAGGGTTTGAATCAATGCTCATATGCACTCATCAGATCATTACTCCGCTCTATTTTTGGATGTTAATTGCCACATCAGGCAACTAGCTGAATTTTGACAAAAGGGTAGAGTGAAGGGGACTCTACCAGTGGCAGGTGAAGTGCATGTAATGTTAGATGTTATTGTTTAATCTTGTGGACCCCACATGTGAGCCATTTGCTTTTGTTTTATTTTTGTTTGTTCTTCCTTTTTAGTCCCCTATTGATTAGTATCAAGAAAGTGAGTTGTAATTCTCACCATATCAAGGAAGTGCAATTTTAAGAGAAATGTTGCTTAAAATATCAGTCTGGTTTCTCTCTTGCCATTAAAATTTTCTTATTTCCTCTTTCATATGTGTATGTTTGCACCTGTACTGAAATCCATGATTTGTATCACGTTAGACCTACATCCCCACGTGCTCAAAAGAAATATACTCGTGTCATAACCAACATAACCGAAAATGTTATTATACAGGCCATCTATTCCAACAGAAAAATGGTCCACCAATCAGAAGTTGGAATGGTTCACCCAATCTAATTTTGAAACTTTACTTAGGGGATGTTTGGTTGCACCAAATATCACCAAATTTAGTTATTTTCGGTGATACCGTAAGTTTGGTGATATCTGGTGCAACCAAACGCACCTTTAGGAACGTGTGTTCCATAATGTATTCAGTTTATGATTTTATTACATGACACACGTGTAATTAATGTCTTTGTTGTGATGGCAACTGCAAGTGTTGTTTCCTGCCAGAGCGAGTTCGTTTGGCTGATTTCGTTTTGCCTATGGGGTAATCTCGATCCAGTCTAATGGGACCCACATGCTGAGATGGACGTATGATTTGAACCATTAATGTTCTTGTTAGTCTCATGAATAAGCTATTTTCCTCCTATGATCGCACGTCAATTACAGTCTTAACCTACGACTTTCCTACTTTAATAAGAGCCGTTGAAAATTTTCGTGTAATTGTTCTGAATTCATATTCTGATAGAGATACTTACGATCATCCTTCCGGATTAATTTTATTATGGTAGCTTCTATTAAATGTAATTCACAATATGGACGGTTCAGATCATTGGATCACTCAGCATGCGGTCCTCATAAGGCGGCGCACACGCGGCATTCTCAGTCGCGACAGAGGCAAAACGAACTCTTGACACGAACATCTACCCCCGGAGCGTGGAACAGCTGGAATTTAAGCTACTTTTGCATACTGCGTCGCCGGGTTTGCACACCCACGCGCATGTGGACTCCAGCTACTCGTGCTAATATGGCACGCGTGTGTAAGATCAAAGCTTTACATCAGGCGGACTGCGGTCTTTGGATCTTTTGGACAAAAGAATCAGGCCGCTTTCACTCCTCAGGTAGACCAAAATCTAACCAAAAAAAAAAAAAAGAAAAAGAAAAAATGGATGGCTAGAAAAGAATTATTTCACAGATCTGTTTGTTGTGTTCATTGAGGCTCACTCGAGGAATGAAATACGCTGATCCTTTGTCTAGAATGTCTAAGTAGTGTGGCCCACCTGATGGAAAGCTGAGATCTCATATGCATGGGCCTGCGTGTATGGGAAGCGTTACAGACGCGCGTGGAAACTCCTAACACCAATACTGATCTCTGACTACTATTCAACGTTGAGAAATAAAACGGTATCCAGAAGATCCCACCCTCGATAGCCACACGACAAAAACTTCACATGTCTGAGGCCCTCTACATCACATAAAGTCAAGCTCGAAGCAATGGTTCAGATGTCAACGCTCCAATCGAACTCTTACCGGAGAGAGCTTTGATATTTTGGCAATCCAGGATGGAACCTACCGGATGAACGGTCAGGATCAACACTTGGAAGGACAAAAGGGGCAAGTCTCTGCAGCAGATCTCATTTCATACTTTTTTTTAAAAGATAATTGTAAACCTGCACTGCTTTCTGACAATTGTAAAAACCTCCCTCCCATTTGGGTTATTGCAAGCACCTACCTTCTTCAAAGAGGTCTGAAAAATCTGAGACTATGCTTGTCTTGGGAGTTTTTTATTATTTTTTTAGACACCTTATCTTAAATGGGATTAGAACTACTCCCGACTTCGGTAAACAGTAACAAATACAGTCGTATATAGTGGATAGTATACGACCAGGATGAGTTTTGGAGGTAACTGATAGACCGGATCAACCAATCCAATGATCCATCAATCCATTTCCTTGCACAATCATTTGGGATTGGGGATGGCCAAACATGCAACATTCTAATAAAGTTGTTCCCGAGCTAACCATAAAACTTCGAAAGGCGAAAAAATGAAGCTCAAGAAGGCCATTAAATGACTCAAAAATAAATAACCACACATATTGACAGAACTATAGCCTGCTTGGCTCAATCTCGACCATTCACCCAAAATAGCAACAAACCAATCAAACCATGTTTCCCTGATTAACTCCAACGGCACTAAAATCCTACTTAATTAGGGATCCCCAAAGTATTTAAAAAATAACCACTGAATTTGATTGGTTGTCATTGAAGCAAGCAGACGGCAAGATAGAAGAGGGAGTATTGCACCTCCCGAATACCATAATGAGCTTTGAATTTATAAAGCTTTAAAAGTGGCTTTTTGTAAAACTGGTCCT
Source organism: Magnolia kwangsiensis (assembly GCA_037074715.1). Classification (NCBI taxonomy): domain Eukaryota; kingdom Viridiplantae; phylum Streptophyta; class Magnoliopsida; order Magnoliales; family Magnoliaceae; genus Magnolia; species Magnolia kwangsiensis. The sequence continues at coordinate 110,640,971 of CM073581.1, forward strand.
CTATAGGTTATTTTGAAGAAAAGTCATGCATTTCCATACCAAGGCCCTTACCTAGAGTTTATGGTGCAAACTAACTATAAGAGTTACTCAAATTAAGGAATCTTGTAATTTCTCGTTCTCTATGTAATTCTAACCGATTGTATATTTTGAAGTCATATTTTGACTAGTATCAACTTCAAGCCAATAAAAAGGAAAAAAAAGGATTCTATAGTACTGGAGCTAATTCCACGTGTAATCTAGACCTAACATGTACTGCCTGAACTAAGAAGAGTCTAGTCAAAATGGACCAATGAGGGTCATGACCCTGCGTCCATGCCAGGAAGGGGGTTCGCACTTTTCTTTTCTTTTTCCCTCACATGATGGAGTAATGTTATGTATAAATGGTACCCAACCTAATCAGGATGCTAAAAAAACTAGACTAATTCAATCATTATGTGAGTCACACCCATCTAAAAACCTCAAAATATAAATGGTGAGCCACTTAGGGCCTGTTTGGGCAAACAACTTTAGGTGTATTAGGAGGGATTACACCAAATTGGATTCTAAAATCCAACAGCTGTCGTATGATAGCCTGTTTCGGCGGTGAGGATTTAGGGTGGATAGAGTATAGTGCTGGATTTGAGGTGATGAGACGAGGGATTTGCAAATTCTTCCTTGATTTTCTCGCTGCTAGCGATATCTTCTCGAGCCAATCCCTGGAGATTGGTACTACTACTGCTTGTTTGCGGCATGCGGCTAGTAAACTAGACATACCCGACTGATATATTTACCAATTAGTCCCTATATTTTCCTTCCCTCAGTCTTCTGCAGTACCAGCAATCTCTCTCTCTCTCTCTCTCTCTCTCTCTCTCTCTCTCTCTCTCTCTCTCTCTCCAAAATTCTCCAAAATCTCTGCTCAAGATGTCTGCATTTTAGCAGCAACTTCTTTATCCAATCCCCCATTTCGTCATTTCTATCTCTCTCTCTCTCTTTGGCAGGTCTAAGACACCATGCTCTCCTCTAAAACCAAGTAAGTGTGCTTAACTTTCTCAGATTTGATTTGGTTTTTATTGATATTTGTTGCCAGGTGAAACTTTTTTAAAAAATTAAATTAAATTCTATGTTCCTTTATTGCCATGATCTGCATCGGGGATCCTCTTCATTTGGGCTTTTGTTTTTGTTTTCGTGGTTGATCTGGTTGTAATATTTTGATTTGGGTTCTTGGATTTTGTTTGATTCTGGATTCAACATAGGGTCTTGTTAGTTTTTCGTTTGGTTTCTTATTTTGCTTCATTTGGTTTTTGTTTTATTTTATTTTTATTTTTAATTTTTCAATTTTTTATTTGATCTGGTTGCAATGTCCTAATTTGGATTTTTAGGGTTACTTTGATTTCGAATTCAATGAGGGATCCTTTTAGTACGAGTCTACTGCAGGTCCAAATAATGGTGTCAAAGGGGTAGCCAATCTGTTTCCACTCTCAAACATGTAAGGTTGTAATAGTTTTTGGAAGCACTTCCTGAGTTTTTCAAACAGGATTAGTGGGTGGGATGGTTGCAATACCACAACACCCAAACAGAACCGATGCTGGGTATGAGATTGGCGTCTACAGCCAAATCACCCGACCATTCACTGATGACATTAACTGCACCTGACAATATAATTCTATACACCTCAATACACCCAAAGCCGTTTGCCCAAACAGGCCCTTGAGGGTTAGATAAGCTTAGTATTTAACTACATGGAATGAGTTAGGTGACTTTTCAACATTAGGGTAAGCCCATGCATCTACAATCAATTACTTATGAGTCAGGGGTAAAATTGCTAATTTTGAAAATATAACGTTGCTAATAAAAATATGTAATAAATTTAAAGACTGAGGGAGGTATTTACGATAATCAAAACCGGAGGGGAGCGGTTTGTAATTGTAGAAAGCCAAAGCGGACGCGTCTCCCAACATCTTTCCTTTTGTGTTTTTAACTACGAGTAAAACGGGTGGAAAGCGGGGTCGGTCCATGATTGCAAGGAAATGAGTCGTAGTTGAACGGGCGCGGATTAGATACTGACAAGGTCAGTAGCCATATTCCACTGAAGTTACGTCACCAAGCTCTATAGACCTCACCATGATGCATGTGTCGTATCCATACCGTTCAACCATTTGTAGAGATCGCTTGATGGAATAAGAAAAATAATGATATATATCTAAAGTTCAAGTGGACCCACCACAAAAAACCGTAGGATCAGTCACATCCACCATTGAAACATTTACAGGGCCCACCATGATGTATTTTTTAGATCCAACCTATTCATAAATTAACATAGAGATAGATGAAGTGAAAACAAAAATATAATTGGAAACTTCTGTGGCCCCTAAGAAGTTTTGAGTGGTGGATGTCACTGTCCCCACTGTTTTTTATGGTGGGGTACACTTGAACCTTAGATCTTATCTCATTATTTTTATCATGCCATAAAAAGATCTCTCCAAATGGATGGACGGTATAGATATAACACATGCATCACGGTGAGGCCCACAGAGCTTGGTGACGTCACTTCAGTAGCAATTTGGATACTGACCGTGTCAGTGTCTAATCCGCGCCCTGGAGGAACATCCACCAAATCCGCCATGGAGGATCATGTGTCCACCACATGCAAGCGTACCACGTGGCAGTATTCAGAGGTAGGACGGCCCAACGCCCGACACCATTTTAATCTTATCATCTGGAGAACGTGGCCTATGCGATATGTACTTGGCGAGACAAAGCATTATTCCACATTTCACGTGAAATTCATACAAAGCTATTTTTGTGTTTCATGCTGCCTAAACTACGGTGATAGTTTCATCGCTATTTGAAAATGGTGGTGACTCATTTCGTACACATGGCTTACCTGTTGGCAGCCTGGGATGTTTAAATAGTGGGCCCCAATGTAGATGGAGCGTGATGGGACAATGTCAGCTATCTTATGGAATTGGAGTGAGGAACCTTTTGTTATTGACCGTCCATTGATAGACATCAAATTGACGCTTGGGATTTTCCCAGCTGAGTGAATTTCGGGCTATGCTCCAACCACGTGAACATTCCCCATCCAAGGCGCATCTCTACTCTATACAACGCCAGCGGTCAACAATCAGTCAGAGGGATAGGGTAAGGTGTCTGTGTCCGGGCCTTCAACTGATGCCATTTTCGTCATTTTACCTGGAAGTGGATTGCCTCCTGCCCCCGCCTGGACGGATTCGGTACAGTTAGTGGCTATGTGGGGCCCACCATGGTGTATAGGTTTTATCCATGCCGTTCATCCATTTTTCCAGATCTGTATGAAACAAAAAAAATAAAAAAATGAGGCAGAGCAAGGCTCAACTGGACCAAACAAGAGGAAGTAGTGGTAATAATAACGTCCACCGTTGAAACTTTCCTAGGGCTCACTGCGATGATTATCTTCCATCCAACCTGTTGATAAGTTCAAATAGACTTGGATGAAAGGAAAACAAAGATATAAGCTTGATCAAAAGTTACGCTAGTCCCAAAAAACTTTTAATGGAGAGTGTTCGATTCCTAATGTGTGATCCCCTTAAGCCTTGGATATTCCTTATTTTTAGGCTCATATCCTAAAACGATCTTAAAAAATTTATGGAAGAAGTGGATCAAACCTATACATCACAATAGGCCCCATAGATCCATGCATGTACACAGTCCCTCTTGCTCCGTATGCAATCCGTTTCTCCTCTCACTCTTCCCTGGATAGCGTGTTCTCATGTTCCCGCTACGCGGACAGGTCCACCATATTATGTGGCGTATATAAGAAAAGGCTACACGAAGTGACTAAGATAACTATGTGACGTCTACTTCTTTCATATGCTGCATTGGTAGATGTTAGTACGACCGTGGAAGAAACAGTAGAAGGATTAAGTGAGGTTTTTTTTTTTTTTTTTAGAGGGATTAAGGGCCTGTTTGGCCAGGCAGATCCCACGGTATCAGGAGGGATGGGATTGGCAGTATCCTTGGATAGGAATGACGAGCCAAATAGGTCCGGTGAACTTGTCCCGGGATATAAGCCATCCCATGGATCTTAAGACAATCCACTGACATCACCATCACCATCATTACCTTAAAATTGATCCTATCCCTTGGATGAATGGATCGAAGGTAAAATCCTGGGATATGGGGGCGTGCCAAAAAGACCCAGTGAACTGTCCCGAGATATAAGCAATCCCATGGATCTTAAGACAATCCACTGACACCACCATCATTACCTTAAAATTGATCCCATCCCTCCTAATACCATGGGATCTGCCCCGCCAAACAGGCCCTAAGTGAGTTAGGGAGCAAGAAGCAATGGAGAATGAGATGTTCACCCTCCAAATCGTGGGAGAGCTTTCATGTTGTTTGTATGCTATCCAGTTAGGGCCCGTTTGGCCTGGTGGATTGGAAGGGATTGAATGGTACTAGGGTGGATGACATGATTTCAAATTAATGATGGTGTTGTCAGTTAATTGTCTTGAGATCCATGGGATTACTATATTCCAGAATTGCTATATTGAGTCTTTTTGGCATGGCCGGCCAATCCCGAGATTAAACCTTTCCATCCCTTCCAATCCCTCAAACCAAACACATCCCAGGCAAATTTGAACAGATTAGGGTGGATTGGTTGAGATTCAAAGGTAATGATAGTTTTATTAGTGGATTGTCTTGAGATCCATGGAATTACTATATCCTAGGATCAAGTCACCCTATCTGTTTGGCACACCCGGCCAATCACGGGATTTAATTTCCAATCCCTTTCAATACCATCCAATCCTTTCCAATCCACCCGGCCAAACGGGCCCTTAATGTGACACTCAACCAGATAAATAAGAATATACACAGAGGGAGAGAGAGAGAGAGAGGTCCCAAGTCCAACTGATTGGATCATAAGTTATGGTCCACCCAACAAATAACTTATAATTTGCTAAATGCATGGGCAACCCAACTCATTCAATGGATTGACACTACCATAAGGAACACTTTATGCAAAAATTGGCCCCTTCCATTAGCTAAGTGGACCACGCTTGTATTTGGCTATTTACTGGTGGGTATTAATTGTTTTCTATACTGTTGCTCACTTCATGAATCACGTGTAAGATTTATTTTTGCACAAAGTCATCCTCATGATTGGGCTGACTTATTAGGGAGATTGAAGGTCGCACGCACTTTAAAAGTTGGAAACAATCCAATGGATTGATCATAAATGGTGGTCCAAACCAATCGAACTTGAGTGTGTGTGTGTGTATATAGTTTGGTGGGTTTCAAGAAGGTTCTAATGGTAGATATCCCCATATCCCCCACTGTTTCTCATGTTGTGCTGCCACTAGTAGGTTCTCAGTATGCTTAATATTATAGATCACATTTTAATATACTCTCACTCAATTAATGAACAGAGTGGATGTCACAAAGAAATTAAAATGATCCGGCGTAGCTTTCTTTTTATCCACTCAAATTTCTCTTTCCATTGGACATTGTCGGCACCTATCCCTCCTCCATGTGTTGCCCTAGCTTCCCAAACCTGCCGTACTTTCTTTTCTACAGCACATGCCATACCCTCTAATACCATTTATTCACATGAGCCATCACCATCTTGAAAAGAGATAGATTTGCCTCTATCACAGCTGGGGACCCAACTTATGTGGCCAGCCTTTGGGGCTCACATACCTGAATAGTTAGATGATCGGAACAGTCCATATTATCCTTACTACCATGAGTAAGCTATTATACCATAACAATATTTTAGCGATGATCTTGACCTTTAATTTTTATAGCTGCACTGGACTACTTTTCTTTGTTCGAAATTCATCTACATTTATGAAGGTCATAAATCATTCATTCAACCTAAGTTGTTTCTAAGGATACCAGTATGGTATAGAGCCAAAAACATGAATAATAGACCAGTAGGCCGCCATATGCAAGATGAACACTTTGAATTTACCTATTATTGTATTATAGCATTGGAAATAGAAACATATGATCCACAACCAAAGGCATTGCTAAGCATACTGGAATTTAAAGTTCAAGAAAAAAAAAAGTTGGTAAGGCCCATATTTCCCTAATCCAAGCCATTGGTCTGCTCAACCTAAGACGGATGGACCATACCCAAAGAAAATTATGACATTTCTATGGATGACCTACGATAAACGGTTGAAATGTTTTTTTATTCAACAAAAATAATAAATAAATATATAAAGCCAAAGCGGCTAGAATCTTCTATCATAGATATTTTGGTTCAAGGTCGGTCCATGGTGGGACACGAGAAGCCAATGGTCAGGATCATTGCACCATTTGATAACTAGAACTTGAGTGCATCGCAAAGCCTCAGGCCCCATGAATTTTTGTGTCGGTGGGAAATGGTGAAAAGCAATGGTGTACAGTCGTCCAAAAGAGTGATTGGAATTTTGAAAGCTGTAAAAGGAACATGTACGTGACTGAAATGGCATGAAACAAAGAAGCCGGCCGCAATCTAACAGAGGGGCAATTCGGTAATAAATATTAATGATTTCTAATGGCAAGGTTGCGAAAACGAGGTTTTCTCAAATACATCGCGACGCAAATTGCAATATTGTACATCGGGACTTTAATCTTTTAATATGGGTAATATTTCAATGATCCGAACCTTTTATTCGATGTTTAACATCTTTTGTATTGGAAAGAGGAAAAAGGAATCTGTTTTATTTTTTCATTTAAATCGTTTGAAATTTTGGATACTATTACCTTATATAATTAAAGGATAAAAATTCAACTCGAGATAAATAATAGAAGTCCTCCATCCAACAGAATCACTATCAGATAAATGGTTTCGATCATTGAAAGGTGTCCCATTCCAAAGGAAAAATCCCGACGTCCCATACTACAACACGTAGGGGATGTATTCGTGGAAACCACGGCGAAAATTTGAAAGTTAACGTCGGCTAGATCAGATATAATTAGGCATAATGTACGCATGCATGTACATGAAAAAGGTAAGTACTGCTGAACGGTAATATCTAATTAGTTGTCAACCACTCATGCAATTAAATGTGGCCCACCAATGTGAGATCCAGATGTTCATACACATCACACTCTATTGGTAGTGGAACGTTTGCAATAATCACAACGGTGATATTTTCTTATCCATTGGTTGAAAATCTTTGCCGCACATCGATCATCTTTGGACTTTTTCTGAAATCATCAATATTCCTCTGATCTAATCACCGGACCGTTGTGGGACCATAAAGGAGACCCCACGATTTCAAAAATCGAAGTTCTAACTGGATGTTCAGACGCTTTTTGGCTGGTGACCCCTAACAGCAGCCAGCTAGCTGGTGTCAAAGTTCTGTGGACCCCACCATGATGTAAGTTTTTATCCACGCCATTCATCCATTTTTCCGGCTCATTTTAGGTATATGGTTAAAATGAGGCAAATCCAAACCTCAAATGGACCACGCCACAAGAAACAGTGGAACTGAATGCTTACCACACTGAGAACTTCTTTGTGGGCACATAAGTTTTTGATCAAGTTGATATTTGTGTTCTACGCTCATGTAGGTATGTGTGACGTTATCCGCAGGTTGGATGGTTAAAAAAATAATATCGTGGGCCCTAGAAAGTTTTTAATGGTGGATGTTCAATCGACATTGTTTTCTTGTGGTGTGGTCCACGTGAGATTTGGATCTATAGTTGTTTAACTCATACACTAAGATGAACAGGAAAAAAACAAATGGATGAAAGGTGTGGATAAAACACATACGTCATTGTGAGGCCTACAGAACTTTGACATCAGCCAACGCCAAACCGCCTAGCTGTCATGTTTTCCACTAGACACTAGGGTCGGTCAGAAGTTGGGTGGAGCCTACTATGATGCTTTAAAAATGGACCCACCGTCCATTTTGACAGCTCATGTATGGACATGAGCTAAAAAATTAGACCCATGCATCATAAAAAAAATTTATTTTTATTTTTTTTTTAAAAAGGCAGATCCAAAACTGAAATAACAGGTGGAAAAGGTGATGAGGAAAATTCCCGCAGTATCAACCTTCTCAGTGTCCAACATGATGTTGTATGTACCGTACGTGCAGACGACTATTCATGAAATCATTCCCACTGGTAAATTAGGAAGATTAAAAATTTGACACTCGGAAGAGTGTGATGATACACAGACACTTGGAAGTTATTTAGGAATTGGATACATGGAATTCAAGTTATTCTAATTAAACTGTCCATATTATGAATCCCAGCTTAGAGGCTTTGGAAACTAACAACCATGCCTTTGGTTATCCAACTATACGAGATTGGTGGACATAATTTGTTGGACAGTTTACAAAATATCATATGGTAATTTAAAAAAATTAGGCCTTATTGGTTATCCGACCATTGGAGATTGGTGGACATTTGTTGGACAGTTAAAAAATATAAAGTGCTCCTATTTCAATAAATAAACGTCCACAAATTATAGTTTAGGATTGTTCAACTAATCTGATTTTGCGGCCGTTATACACAGCGACAATGAGTTCCACTATTCAGTAGTTTCAATTCGCGTGATATGCCACTTATACATTTTCAGAAAGCCTGTGTATCAGGCCTCATATGCAGCCGGATTATAAAATAACTATCCAACTAGGAATTGTTTGTTTATATATATATATATATATATATATATATATATATATATATATATATATATATATTGTGCCAAACAGGTTTTTTTTTTAAAGGCCACAAACAGTATATGGTTGTTTATCTTTCATTCATTTCTTTTCCTATGTTATAGATTTCTCCGAAGAGATCATGATAAATAAACAAAGTATTAAAGAATAAAGGAAGAGGCATAAAACAAAAATAGGATGGTACCCACTGAAATCTGAGATAAGGATATCGCAGCCATAAAACAAACAAAGCATTTATTGCATACAACAACCATCTGTACTGATAAGAAGAGAAAATAACGAAGCCGCTGGAAAACAAGGGAAATAATACGTGGGTGACGGAATGCATGGTGGGGTGAGAAGTATCTGGGGATGTCCATCTAATGGTCCTTATCGTTTATGGGTTATGCTTGGAGAAATCATTGTAGCCATCCGACCACTGACCTTTGAAATTATGGTGGATAACAGAATTGGTTAGCCGCCAACATTCAATGCAGAGAAGTAGATAACAGAAGTGGTTAATGGCCCACATTCAATGGGGAGAAGTGAAGAAGACAGATGGCCAGAATTGTTATAAAGGTGTGGTTTTCCAAGGATGGGCTGCTCGTGATGGGGGCCCACTATATGGACTATAGAAGCTATTTTCAGTGTTAGTTGAAAGCTGTCTCATTTTGTTTCCAGGCTCAACATTTAGTTTGCCCATTTGGCAGAGTGGGGGATTAGATTGCAGGTGGAGAAGAGAGAGGAGTGTCTCTCCCCTTTCCCTCCCTCCCTAACATAAAGAGCTACCATGTTACCTCTATGGGTGGCAATGGGCTACGTTTGGACTAGCCCCAGGCCCAATTTTAAGACCCAAATCCTGCAACTACCCAAGCCCAGGCCAAAAAATTGGTTGGGCAAGGGCCCCACCCTTCCCAGACTACACCAGGGCCTAATCCAAAATTTGATAAATTCTTATTTTCCACTTGGGCCATACATGCATGCAAAAAGAAATAGACATTTTAGCCGAAAGACCATGCCTGACCAGAAAATTAATCGAGCCATGCATGCAAGACCTAAGCCCAGCCCAAAGTTAGTTGGGTGGGGCTACCTGGCCCATTACCACCCTTAATTATCCCCATGTCCCTCTCATGTTAACTAGAAATTCTTTGTTATCTTTCATAAATAAATTTTGCTCACTCAAATTCATGCTTACCATCCTCCCAACTCCCAAGTGGGAGAGTGGATTTCATAATTTGCGGTAAAGGAGGTATGCATTCATGAGGCCCCACTTAAAAGAAAGAAATAATAATAATAATAAATCACCCATCATCATCATTTAAGCATTATTTAATTAATTGGCATCAGCTACACGAATCCAATTCTACCATTCTACTCTATCAAGGTGCATATCCTCATTTAAACCATACCTTGTTAGATTTTTCTTACTACCTCCACCCACGTCCTTTTTAGCCTTTCTTTTGCCTTTCAGAGCCTTCATCTTGAAACAACACACTCCCAATCAGTGCAGCTCTTGGTCTCTATTGTAATGTATACTTTCCTCCCAATTAAGGGTACAAGAATTCTGAATTTAATTATAAGTTGAGTACTTGCTTGCTACAAACATCCCTTAATTGATTAAGACACTACATGCTTACTAAACACGTTTAAATGAAGGAAATTAACAAATGAAATTTCTTTAACAAGTGGGTATAGCTGCATAGAGGACCCTACTGTTGGTATATGCTATGTATAAGACTACACTATTGGACTCTTGGGCCTGATAATCCAATCCATTCATATCTAAGACCATCTGATCGGATTTATGGGCCTAATAGCATGAAAGAACCATTATTTTAGTTCATCCAAAATGATCATTTCGGTCTATAGATCACTCAGACAATTCATTATCAATCAACCATCATGCGGGGTCCACTTTTCGACCTCTTGTGGATAGGGGTGGCCATGAGCCTGGTTTGGGCCTGAACATGCTAGGCCGGCAAAGAGCCCGATACTTAGACTAAAGGCACGGGCTTCGCGCAAGTCCAACATAGGCCTAGAACAGTAGACCCAAACTCGGGCACAGTAAAAATTGGTTTGGTCCAAGCCTGATCCAGCCTGAAAATTGATAAAAATCTCTATTTTCTCACTTGAATGTTCATAATCCATCCATAGATCAAGTGGGCCACACACATGACTGGCAGTGTGAATCCATTTACCCGACGTATCTGACCCAAAATGAGTAGGATTTGGATATTCCGCTTACACAATTATCTGAGGCATTTCCATAATTTATCAAAATAATAATATTTCTAACTTGATTGTTAAATACTAATATATGTTTGGTGGACATCTATTGGATGGCTAAAATGAAAAATATCTAAATGATCCTACTTTAATCAACAAGTGTCCATGAATTAGGATTTTTCTCAGTCAATCCAATGTTGAAAACATTGTGAATAGTTATGTACCAAATGCTTGATGCATGCTTCACAAACCTTGGGAAAAGAGGTAAAACCATAATGTTTTTTCATCTTCTTTTTTGTGTATTTTATTTTAATGTAATGAGCCACGGTCCACCATGGATTCAATACTCGAAATTTGGAGCAAACACCATACATGTGATAGTTCTTCTCGTGTTTGGTTCCTCGTGTTTCCTATAGTATATGGAGTTTTCTCTCAGTGGAAAGCCAATTCCATGATCTGAAGATTGCAGTCGAACCTACTGCTTTAGGTGGGTCACAACCATCTACGTGCAAAACTGCTAGAGCATGCCTGTGCCACAATCCACAAATTCCATATATTTCATATATCAATGGTGAACAAGGAAAAATGAAGTTAGATGTCCGGGGAGAGAGAGAGAGAGAGGAAAAACCGATGGTCGGGGTAATTGAAACAACACGTTCCTTCTGAACAGCTCTATCATTTCCAGGGGTGGTTGATATCTAAAACATAGTTTATCTTGGGTCGTTGAACTGAGTAGAATTTTATGTTGGGTCATTCAACCGAGTAGAATGAAGGTTTCATGCAATGTTATTCAAGTTACTCCAAAATAAAATAAAATAAAAGCAATGTTTAAGGGTCGTTTGGATGGTGGTAAATGAGACAAGTTGTAATTGATTTACTAATAAATCATTTACAACTTGCCTTTAGATGCCGTTTTTCGCCTGTAAATCATTTATGAGTTGTAAATGATTTACAACCTTTTGCCCATTTTCATTTGCTAGTAAAAAGAGCTGATTTCAGTTACTGGCAAAAAGACTCCTGCTCTGTTTTTGAAGGGTGGGCTATAAAAGAGGACGCACCTCCCTCTTTTCTTCTCCAACAGAACTCCAAGGGCTCTCTCTCTCTCTCTCTCTAATGGCAGAAGATCTTACTACCACCCCCTTATAAAAGAGCATTGGAATTCATGGGCCCACTTCTATGGCTCACCTACTGCTTAGTTTTATGTGAGGATCAACCCATATGCTTTAGTGAGATGGCTTAACCTAATGATCCACTTTAAAATCCACTCTTATATGCCATTTGAATGTTATTTAATGAATTACTTCTCTAAACTATCTCAGTGTGTGAATACACAATTACAGGCAATCGAAACACTATACATGATTTACTAGTAAATCATTTGCAACTTAAAGCCAAACAGAGGCTGTAAATCATTTACAGCTTGTAAGTGATTTACTAGTAAATCATTGACAACTTAAACCATTTATAGCATCCAAACAACCCCTTAACGATTATACATGGAATGAACCCAAATGCATGCAAACACAGGAGTTCAGAGTTTCTTCATAGAAAACAGATTTAATTGGCAATTGCACTTAAACATCTAGGCTGCAAACTGAATCGTGAAAATCCGGTTTACTCAAAAGAGGAAATGACAGCATGATACTGATGTTTCCTAGTGTGACAGGATAAGGCAGTAGCCCATGAATCGTAGTTAGTTTCTTTCAAGTCCAAATTGAAATTGATGCGGCAGCAACTTGGAGCAAAAGCCAAATTTTGAATGGTTTGGTTTCTACTTTATTATCCTAATTGCAGTTCAGTTCAATAGTGCATCCAAACACATTGCCGCATAATGTTTCAAATGCTTAATATTTTTCCTCACACCAAATTTCGACTGAGGTTAATTAAAAAGCACCACAGAGGAAAACGGTGAGCAGGAAGCACTACCATAATAGAATATTTAAGATATTTACTTGCATTCCATATAAAAAAAAACCCTCCTGTTTAAGAATTAATAACATAAGAAGAACTGAATTACATATGATAAGCCATTTATGCTCAAGATGCTTCTGCGGAATTTTGCCCGCCCTATTTCCATTCTCCAGTAGCAGCCACAGCTGCTTGCCACCCCTTCCTCAAACAACAGTCCCAGTTGACAAACACCCTTTGATCATCGAATGCAAAGCAATTGCTTGAGTAATTTGTTAAACCAACAGGTTCTCCTGCATTGCAGTCTCTACATTGGCAAAAAAAATAAAAAATGTCATACACCACAGAAAAGGAACTGAAATCACCTTGTTAAAGCATCAATGAAGAATTTAAGGTCATCTTCAATGGAGTTCCTGGCAACTTGAGAAATTCATTCTTGACAACTTAAGATATTCAAGATGGCTTCTGGCATTTTGCCAAGAAAAAGGGAGTTTCTTTAATTTTGCAAGTCAGTAGAGGAAAGCCTCAAATAACAAAAAAATGCCATTGGAGCTCTTCATCCCAAATTCATTTGTGGAACTCCTTAGCCATTTTCTGTTTCTTGGCAATTTCTTCAGTTCTGATTTTTAGGTTTCAACATTCTTTTTTCCAGTATTAACCAAAACCAATTTGAAGAAATTCATCTATACATACATAGAAAACAAACATCGAGCATTGATGAAAGTAGAAAGCATGGAAATAGAATAAAAGGAAGATCAAAATGCTGAGCCAGTTCAAGGTCTGCATCCAAAATAATAGGCAAAGACTGCATTTGCAAAATAAACTCACGAGTGGAAGTATTGTTCAGAGGACGGGGTTTGTAAACAATCCAAATTCTGGTGAACTGTCATCATCTTCGGCAAATGAAGTAACAGCTGATGCCACAAACCTGAAAAAAGAAATATCTTGAGAGAGAGAGAGAGAGAGAGAGACGGATGTTCAAAAGAAGCAGAAAGCAATGTCTCCAAGGTATTGGAATTCGGATTTGTATTGGAATTCGGATTTGAGAATCTGGCATGGCACACAGCCAATAGCTCAGGCATGGGAATGCTAGCAGGTCGAGGCCTATTCATAGACAGAAAATAGGGTGCAACTACTTGATGATTTATGGCATGAAGTGGAGCTAACAGAAACATCTTGAAAATTTTTGTTAAGCAGTGAGAGTTCCATGTCCATGTACTACAGACCAGGAGATGTTTTCCTTCTGTCAGAAAGATGCATAAAGCTTATTGACATCCAATGAACCAAAAAATGAAATTTATATAAAACTAAGTGCCAAAACAAACCTGTACATAATGATAAAGAAAAGAATCAAATAAAAAGCAAGCTTCACTAATCGAGACTTCTTCTCGCCATCAAGCAAACTAAAGATTTCGGTAACATCTATTAAATGCTTCCTCTTCATATACCTGAAACACAAAAAAGGAACCAAGTAATCTAAAGAGCAAACAATGTTTCTACCAGGTACATACAGACAACAAAAGTTTATCTAAAATAGAAAAAGTGCAGCGTTGCAGAAAAAGAAAATGCAAGCATAGAAAACATAAAATGGGAATAATGAAGTCAAATAAAACTTATTAATAAATTATTCGGTTGAGATTCAAGTAATCCAAAATCCACAAAATTTCAGAGCAACTATAGATGGAATGTAATTCTTGAAATATGAGAAAGGCTTATCTCATGACAGGCAACTATATCTCTCTAACGAACTTCCGATGTGCCAGTGGTGGTACTCAGTTTGAGGGGGAGTTCTAAAAGGACTAAGTGTAAGGCATGTGCTACATGGAGGGAGGGTATAAAGAGACAAAAGGGGGAGAAAGGGGGGGAAAGGGACAGAGGGAAAGGTGGGGCTACATGCAGGTGCATGTTACAAGGAGAGAGAAAAGGGAACGGTAAGTGAGCCATCCTTATTGTTTCCCTTAATGTAGCCCGCTTAATTCCCCGATCCACCTGATTTTGGACTAAGTCGTAACATGAGCCAATGCAACAGATGCATAGAGTAGATGTCACATAGTCATCAAGGTAGCCACATAGAGCCTGTCTCATGGTCTCCATGCATATGATTAGGAAGAGTAGAGTTCGAGGCAAGTGAAAGGAAGCAGGTGCAATTTACGCAGTCCCTTGTGCAGTGAAATCTTAACTAGTAAAATCTTAATCATTCCCTGTCAAGTGGCTACATTTTTAGGATGAACTTACCCTCTCTTTACTGGAATGGCTTCATGATTTCTTGGACTAGAAATAGAGATCAAATGTATCTGGACTTTTTTCCATGACAGGTTCACTGAAAATTTAGATTGATGTCTAGTGGGCAGCATATTGTATTACTTTTGCCAATCCAACATTTAAAACAACCCAAATTGTTGGGAGAAAGGCTAATTAGATGACAATGGTGATGATGACTTTTGATTATAATGAAATCCTTCAGCCCTAATTAAGGTTTCTTTTATTGCATTCTTGCTTCTTTCACTATCCAACTTTGTAATCTCTTCAATGCCAAACAGATGCATTCAACACATGCAAACAGCAGTCACACACCACGACAGAGCAGTGGTTTAGTTAGAACTAAACATTCATATCAGTAAGGGTTTTATGGAAATCGAATAAAATGAGAAATAAAATTCTGTCCAATCCCAAAGCAGTTTACATGATGGATTTATATGGTAAAGCATCCAATGAGAGTCAAAAAGAAAAGATTGCATCCCAATTGCTATATCAAGATCTGTCACCTTTTATGAATGATTATAACAAGAAAGTCATTGATGCAATGTGCCCGTGAGTTGAATGGGAAGGGATGATACATACAAATTTATATGGTAGTAAGTAATTGGTGCTGCTATCAGAAACATAAACCAATGCCACGTTAAGAGGAATATAGCAGATAGTGCTCCTTGAATCACAAACTCTGGCATGACAACAGCATTTATACGAGATGATGAATCATATGGGTTGATGTAGTCAAATTCCAAATCCGACAAGCAAACAAGCTGCATAAAGAGTTTAACAAGACAAATAACACTCAATTAGGAGTCATCATGCATGCTTTCTAGCCACATCAATTCACCATCCCAAAGCAGAACTTCCTTGCACATTCCTATAAATTCAATTATCCAAACAGGCATCTTTACATGGAAGATGCCAGCATAAAAATAAAAAATAAAAACACGAGTGAGTAGATTGAGTTTCTCAATGTCAATTTATGAAGAATCTGATTGTAATACATATTGGGAGGTGAATAATAGGTTGGGATGTATGTGACTCTGGGAGAAACGTGCGTGCTTCAATCAAGACATCCGTGCCTTAATCAAGACATAAATACGAGAATTAGACCTGGCAATCCCAGTACAACCCCACATGCTATAATTCTGTTTTAACCATTACTTTCACCATCTATGCTTATTCAGCTTCTGTACCAGTGGCTTGTCCATACGTCAATAGCATAATTGTCATGGCGATGTTCCATTTCAGCCTCTCTCTCTCTCTCTCTCTCTCTCTCTCTGCTCAATTGGGTTAAGGCTTAGGGCTTAGATGATGATGATGGCCTTTCTTCACTCATAACTACACTCATAACCATAAACAAATGTAGCCTTAACCTCATGCTTGTATGTTTGATTGCAAACACATGTATAAATCCAACATCTGTTCATCTATTAGCAGTTGAATGCACTCTTTAGTACAACAAAGAGAACTTATCCAATCTTTAGACATTACAAGCCCCACCAAGGCACTTCCAAGTGTTGCGACTTGTGCAATTCAAAAACAGAATCCCAAGCATAAATCAAAGGTTTGCCTGAGAGAGGAATCATAGGATACCCAACCTAATATCCTGTTTGGTTGCCACTTAAAAAAATGAGTCCATCTCTTCTAGTAACAGTAATTATGTACTAGAGATTTTGGTAAGGATTAAAAATAATCCTGATAACCCATAATTTATATATAGAGATGCTTCAGTGCTCTCAAAGAATTGTAAGTTATGGTGCTCGTAGTTGCATTGGGACACTTCAGCAGTCCAATCCATTGATCCAGACTGTTCATTAGGTTCAGCACACATCTCATAGGCTACCATGCAAACATACACCAATTTGAGAAGCTTATTTGGTCAATGGTCTTTAATATGGATGGTCAAGATAACAATTTGATCTATCTATTTGTTAGGGCATGTCATGGATTGCTTATAATTCTAAATTAGGCAATTTTACTAATCCCATCCATGGCTTTGAAAATGGATGGGTGTGGAAAATAAGGCCAAAATCGATAAGATTTTTGTAGAATAGCCTATTAAATGTGTTCAGATGGATTGAATGGACTGTCCAAGTGAACCAATTCAAATAGAAGCACTATAATTTATAGTGCTTTGAGAGCACTGAAGAATTTCTCATTTATATAAACTAGGATCTCTAATACATAATAAAATGAGAGAAAATCATTTTTAAGTGGCAACCAAACAGGGCATAAGGCTTTCAATTCAAGTGGGTCCATGCTTCATTTTTCCAGACCGCTGGTTTGCTGAATCCCACAGTTAATGGACCATGCCCAAAATCCTTCATCGGTAGTACAATCACAACCTCTCGCTTTGTGGCCTAGAAACAGTGAATTAAAAGAGAAACACAACAACAGTCCACATTCTACTGTATTCCAAAGATCGGCAGCAAGGATCATCCAATCCAGGACAGGATCATCCAATCCAGGACAATTTTGGGGCATGATCCATCCACAGCAAAACACAGCAGAACAACGGTCTGGATTACCAAAGCATGAGCCTAAGTTACTTGAATTGAAAACCTCATAATACTGTGCAAAGGCTCAAATCATTCCTGAAAATGATTAGAAACAACACAACCAAAGTAGGATACTCCTACTGGATGGTTGCAAGAACACCAATGGACGGCTAGGAAGGTCCCATCAAGGAGATTTTGCTGCCACAGACCATCTTCTGTGGGACCTACTACATTGACAGAGGTTAATAGTTCCTCAACAAATCAAAAAGAAGGAAAGAAAAGAAAAAGAAGGAAAATTGTGCAGTCCTTGGCCTGAGGGTATGTAGTGTGAGTGGTTCTTGAGTATTTTGAATTTGAGGCCTATGATCTGACAATCCAGTCCATTGATCTGACAGACCCCACCTTTGATGGGGGCTTCCCATGGGACAGTGATCAAGTCAGTTATTTGCTTTAATGGTCCATCCACGATCAGGCCCACCGAAAGAACAGTCCGGATTACTTATCCGTGGACCCCACTTGTACAAATTGAAACCACAAATTACACTCCACATAGTTTGGTCAATGATCATGTGATTCCTCCTCTATGGTCGTTTGATCCAGTCCCTTGATCTACTGGCCCATCAAATGCAAGGGCCCAGAAGTGCAGAGGATGGTAGCATGGGCCCACTTGTACAAACTAGAAACCCGCGTATGATGTGCAAACCCTCGGGTCGAGTATCATACAATTCTCCACCATCCAAGACAAGAAAGGAAATGCACGGAAAAGTAGAGAAATCGAAGAAACTACAATCCACGGAATGCCGATTCCAGAATCGACTATTTCATCAAAAACCAAAATAGAGAGAGAAAACCTGAAAAACGCCAATGACGAGGAGAGAGATCGCAGCGAAGAAAGCGATTAGCCATAGCAGCAGTTCCCATGCCATGGTTATATGATGATGATGATGATGATGATGACGACGACGACGACGTGATGGTGATGGGGATGATGCGATAGGGATGATGATCTCTAGTCAAAGCTGCCACCATTAAAGCTCTCGAAAAACCAGAATCTTCCAAGCATCGCATTCCATTCCATTCAATTCTTCCTTCGCAGCGGATTCGACGAATGGAATGAGAAACGAAATGTTTTAGCATGAAGAGATATCCGTACAAGTGGCGGATCCCTGTTGTACGCATGCTTCTTCTTCTTCGCACCAGGAGATACGTACGGATCGCGTAGTCACCCTGCCAACACCTAACTCCGTAGTGGCAGGATTCTGTGGAGCCCACCGGGATATGTGTTTTATCCACGCCGTCCATCAGTTTTGCCAGCTCATTTTAGGCCATGAGATCAAAACTGAAGGATATCCAAAGCTCAAATGTACCACGACACAGGAAAGAGTAGGGATTGATTAAATCCTACCGTCCAAAACTTCTTGGGGGCCCACAAAACTTTTGAATGAAGCTGAAATTTGTTGTTTCCCTTCATCCAAGACCAAGTGACGTTATAAACACGTTGGATGACAAACGATAATGAATCAGATGGACGGAGTGGATGCATGAATGATGGTGGGCCTCACAAAGTTTACCAATTTTATTTTTTTGACGCATGCTAGAATGATCTGGTGAACATGTTGAGGCGGTGGCTCTTTGTACGTATAAACAGCATTTTCTTTTAATAAACAACTTCTTGTACCTATGAAGAATAATTTTGGTAAGCTTTAGCTTATACTTTCTTATTATAATGTATTGGTTTTTTAAGGGAAAGATATGTAAAAAAATAATTGCATCTTTTGTGTTTGGTTTTTTGATAAGAAATTCCTAATATAATTGCAGAGCAAGAGAGATGTCTTATATCTTTCCATTGCTCTTGTTTTAGTGAAAATATAGCTCGGTGTTGTCGCTCGGTGAAGGTGTATCTATTGTTGAATTACCTAAATTTTTATAGCTAGTCTTTACTCATTCCTTTTAACTCTTGTGTTTTAGTTTGAAATTCTTGTCTTTATTTTAATAGCGTTGATTGTATGCGGGTGTTTTTCTACAACAATTAATATTAGTGCTAAAGGTAGAATCATGGATGAATCCAGAAAGTAATTGCATCTTTTTTTAATTAATATTAGTGCTAAATGTAGAAAGTAATTGCATCTTTTCTTTTTTTTATCTTTTTCTGTACATGAAAATTTATATGAATATGAAAGGACCTAAACCATCCGTTGGGCCTCATCTTATAATGTCCATATCCAAACATTGATTGGACAAACCTAAAACCATCTTTTCAGAAAATCTTTCTTTCTAAATAAAAAGGTGCATGGTCAAAGCTATCTTTCTTTACCTAACGAGTCCTCCAGTAGAATTTTCAAATAGTCCGATAGTTGCGAGTTTGGGCTTATGGCCCGTCCAGGGTATAGCCTATACAATGATTCGCATATTTTCTACGTACGTGGAGAGAGTCGCTGATCAGGTAAATCAGATAAAACGACCAGCAACATATTATCATAAATGCCTAGAATCATATTCGATAAAATTTTAGACATGGGGCTGTGATGGCAAGTCCAGCCTGCTACACCGTCCAGATCTACCGTAGAGGCTGCCACGTATACGTTGGGAGGATGGCTCTTTCTTGCATATGCCATGAGACAGCCTGTATTGCATCGTTTCCCTATAAACCGGGGCACGTGGGTAGGTCGGGACTCGGATTCAGTAATACCGATCGGTTCCGGGGGGCCTTAGCCATCATGTAAGTGCTTTATCGAGCTGTGCACGAGCTGAGTTTGCTCGTTTAGCTTGCTCGAGTCGATTCGTAAAAACTTAACTCGACTCAGTTAAAAACGGTGTCCAAGCCATATCGAACCGAATTTGAGCTTAGCCAAGCCCGACTCATCTCGAATCGAACTCGCTACTAACTTGGGCACACCTGTTGAAATGTTCCTCTGATGTTAACCGTCCATATTCTCATTATTACCCTAACTTATTGTTCCGTAATCAGCAATCATTGATGGTCTTAACCTTTGCTTTTTAAAGTTGAATACGATCCAACGAAAACTTCCTTTTCAATTTTCTAAATTCATCCAATACAGCGAGGCTGAAAATCATATTTTCAAGATAATTTCTTAATATCGCACGTATTGGCACGGATTCCACGACATGGACGGTTCCGATCCTTGGAAAACTAAGTATGTTGTTTCAGAGTGAGAGGCAACATACGCTAGAATCTTAGTCGCGACAGACGTAAAACAAACTCTTCTAATGATCCTTTCCATCCCAAGGAACGCCGGACACGTTCGAGAAGATACCTGTTTTGCATTAAAAATCCGAGAAAAAGAGAAGAAAAGAAAAAAGAAAAACGTGGATTTTGGTAAATGAAAGAGATTCACCATCAATCCCCTTCTCTTCTCCTATTTTTATTTTCTTTATTTTCTTTCTCCTGTCAGTGGATTTTCATTTCCAAGTTTCGCGCATTCCATTTCCATGTCTCTCATTTCACATCTTCTTCGAGCCTTGCAATTTCAGGTATTCCTTCCTTTAAACTTTCATAGAAGTTTGGTTGGAATTCCTTTTTCTACGTTTTGAGATTATTTTTCCTCTCTCTCTCTCTCTCTCTCTCTCTCTCTCTCTCTCTCTCTCTCTCTCTCTCTCTCCCTCTCTCTCTCTCTCTCTACCCTTTTCTTCTGGAACGATTTTTTCCTCTTCTTCTGGAAATTCGTGAAACGTGGAATCTGGATTTGGAGAAATTAGGATGTCGGAGGTAATGCTAACTTGCGCACTGCATGTGTATGGAATATCGTGCGCAGAGATGTTCTGATGAGAGAGCTGTATAGTCCTTCCTTCGAGTGATCTTGGACTTGGTCCGACTCAGTGAGTCTTTTTTCACTCGGTGTAAATGGCCCGAGATTGGGGTCGTTCGAATGCCTGTAAATGGGCCAAGTTGAGGTAAATCATTTACACTGTGTTTGAATGGCCTTTTTTGCTTGTAAATCATTTACCATCTCATTTGCAGGCAAAAAGTTCAAATTTTATTTACAGGCTCTCCATTTACAGCCTAACAGCTATAAATGGAAAGATTGGCTCTCCATTTACAAGACTTGAACAATTTACATGCTATCCAAACACAGGCAATCATTTACCTATAAATCATTTTATGCTTGAAGCCAAACAGGACAGGCTGTAAATGATTTACTAGTATTTACACCTGTAAATCATTTACAATGTAAACCATTTACAGGCATCCAAATGGCCCCTAAAGGAGTCGGGTTTGTTTTTTTTTTGTTTTTCAGCTCGTATGGATGGGGGCTGATGGCTCATCTATCCAGATCGTTGATCTGATAGACCCCGTTGTGGATGGACTGTGCTCCCAAAATCTTCTCAATGAGGCAAACCTAATCCTTCAGTTTGTGGCCTGAAAATAGACGGTTGAGAAAAGAAATACAGCACCAATCCAATTTCACCTGAAACACGCCAAAAATTGAATGGCTAGGATCTTCTAGTTCAGGTGGGTCTGGATCAGTGAACAATGGCCCCACTTTTATTAACTAAAAAACCCGAGGTTCATCTTATCAGTAATTCCTCTTTCCGACGGATGATTGAAGATTAATGTATATCCTCGGGTTGAGGATAATGTAATTCCTCTTTTCGTGGTGTATGATAAGAAGGATCCCTTCGGTAAAGTATGCAGCCGAGGCCTGTGTATCGACTATCTCTTTCTTGTAATCAATTCACATGTTGATCTGATGACCGTAATCCATTAATCAGATGGTTTGATGCATCCAGTACATTTACTTTTTAGGCTATTACAAATCCAAGAGGTGGGCCACAGATGGATTGGATGGTTTTGAATTAAGGGTGTTTGCAGTTTGCATGAATTGAATAGTAGAGATGGTCTATACTCCAAGCTCTGATCCATAATTTTTACTCGGGGCCATTCTTCTAATAGGAAATCACATAACATTGCATGATTTCCTTTCTTTCAATGGTTACATGGTATATTATGCATATGATATTTTCTGATGAGCTTTCCTAAGACATAGGCATGTCCTAGTCAACTTGTGGCTGATGCAGGACAATTAACCACTTGCTTTAAAAGCTCGAACTATTAGAGTATGGCGAATTAATCCCTTTATTTCATAGCTCAGGCCTTAAATTCATGGGTTAGGTCCTCGGCCGAACCCTACTCATGGGCCCCAAATCCATGGGCTCCACCTCACACGAGTCACCCGCCTCCACGGGCCCCAAATCCATGGGTTATGCAGGTCACCCACCCCAAGCGTGCCCTTGCACCCACACGCCACCCCACTCGAGCCCGATGTGAAAATGCCCCTGCATTAGTGGCCCACCTGACTAATCGACTAACCTAATTATTGGGATGGAGACTCTACATGGTGGTAGCCTTCTGATGGATGCCTTGGGTAGTGAACCTATGTGCCACGCTAGCATATGTGGTGGCATGTGAATTTGCTGACTTGTAAACACGTGTGAGCTTAGCAAAGATCATTTTCTGATATATCATACTCATAAATAGTCACTTCATACAACAATGGGTTGTTTCTGTTGATGACAAAATCTGGTCGGCCCTCCCTCCACGTCACCCTCAACGTATCGTCCCTAAAGCCTGCACCAAGAGAAAAGGCAAAGGTAACCCTGGCTAAGTCGGGGGACCCTCCGATGCCTAAGTCAGGACAAGGGAATCAGGATCTATGTCGAGAGTAGAGGAGAGCTCAATTTCGCGTACCTATAGATATGGAGTGATGTGCTATTTATACTTGCCTGTGAGGCGGTCTGGGTCCGATAATCTCGGCACGATCAGAGGGATTCTAGGATCATGGGGATATTGCCTGCAATCTACTGATTGCGCAGCATATCTGGTGGATCGTGCGCATCTGCGAGCGAAGTTACCGGCCACGTTTGGTCGTGGCAGTTTCCATGTTTAGCGAACAGGGTATGCGCCTCTGAATACTGACTCGGCTCGGCTTATCCGACCACGGTGTAAAGGACTATTCGGCTCTGACCATCCGACCACAGAATGAAGTCCAGTATCTAGTACTGCCTGATCCGTCCTGTTAGGCCGGTATCATCGTAGATGGCCCGGCTGGTCATGTCGAGCGGAGGGCAGGTCATCCGGTCGGAATATGAGGACTGTCTCGAGCTGCATCTCGGCCGTGTCGGCTGCTCGGACGGGTTGCATTTCGAAACAGGTCGGAGGAGTCACGCCTCAGCTCTGACTGGCGATCGGACTAACGTTGTCGGACCAGCGTTACATCATGAGCTAGGATTTCGCATAACAGAAGCCCTCTACTCTTCGAGTTTGCTTGCAGGCTCGGAGAGTAATTACGTAGAAAATCTCCCGCCCTCATCGCAATGATGACGGTTCTCGAATTGCGCGCGCGCTGGTCGCCTTGGCTAACGGGTGGCGACGGTTACGATCCCGAATCTCCTCCAGCCTATGAGAGGCTGCCACGCAGGCCAGAGGAGACGTGTACCTGACGGCTCCGAGTGCCTGGGCGTCGCTTCGCGTATCGAGGTACGCTGCCCGATGTCAGAGCCGTGCGATCGGTTCGGTATCCCTCTAATGCAACGCTGCCATGTGTCCTCGGAGATCGGCTCGTGCCGATTCGGCTGCTGCCTTTAAGCCTCGCCATTAATGCAGAATCCCTTCACTGCCTATATAAGGCGCTCCAGATTTTCATTTACTACTTTACATTCTGAATTAGAAGAGCACACCGGAGGAGGCGATTTCTGACGAGGCGATTCTGGCCGTATTTGAAGTTCCCGGTAGAAGGCGATTTTCGGCAGTCACCCGGTGAGTCTCGCTGATCTTCGCCCTTCTTTCTCCCATGTCTTTCGACCTCGAGATGGTCCACGAATATGCCGATAACTTCGAGCCGAGGAGTACTGAAAGTGGGAGTGGGTCCTCCGAAGGAGCTTTTGAGACCACTACCCTATATCCTCCGCCTCGGAGGCAAAAAACGTTGGGTTCTAAGACCAAGCAGCTCAGTAAAAAGACAGCCACCCGAGCCCGCCGAGTCGAGACCACCACCACTACCGAAATGTCCGCGAATTTGCGCACCGCAGAGGTAGTCGCAGGAGGTTCTGTCATGTCAGAATCTCAGATGGAGTGCATTCGTTCGGAGTTTCAAATCCCTGACTCCGTTCAGATAAGGGCTCCTGGTCTTTTGGACATTGTTGGCGCTCCTGTCAAGGGAGAGGTAGCCATCTTCCTTTGCGCGCTGCAGTGCGGGGTCCGACTCCCACTACACCCGTTCATCAGGAAGGTTGCGACCTACCTCGGATTGGCTCCCGGGCAGTTCACTCCGAATGCATGGAGAGTGATGATTTTCGCCTAAATCATCTGGAGACAAGTTGGAAACTCCGAGCTGACCCCAGAGGAACTGATGAGTCTGTACATGGTCAAGCATGACAGCAACGATCCATGGTACTATTTTGCGACTTGGGGGAGAAAGGGGTCGGGGTTGGGGATGCACCTGCCGTCCTCTAACAAGGATTGGAAAAACAGGTGGTTCTGGGCGGCAGGTGAATGGGAGGCACCAGCGGCGGAGCTTAGAACCTCAACAGCTCGGGTTCCGACCCATTTTACAAAATCAGGTCGGACTTCATTTTACATCCGGGTTGTTGCTTTAGCTTTCTCCTGTTTCGGTCGAAGTAAAATTTCTTTTTCCTTTTGCAGCTTTTCAAAAGGGGTTGCCACTCCTCGACTCGGACAAGAAAAATTGCATAGCGAAGGTCAGAGCGCAATCGGAGACGCTCCGTTCCTGGGCTGATCTGATCACCGCGTCCAACCTCCACTGGTCCGGGCTCTGCAAATCTCAGCCTTTGCTCACATCACTCAGTAAGCTGTCCTGATCTCTCCGATTGACTTTCTTTTGATTTTTTAGTAGTCCACAACCTTTTCTTTCACAGGCATGGCCGAGGCATCCGGGGCTCGGAAGAGGAAAGCAGCTCCGACCGCGGCGGAGTTGCTGAAAGAAGCCCCCAGAGTGAAGATCACTCAGAAGAAGCCGGCTTCCCCTCGCGTGGGGAAATCTTCCGCTACACTGACCCCAGCGTCGGGACCGGTCGGCTCTTCCTCCGTACAGCCGACTCCGGTGCAACCTAGCACTGTCGTGACTCCCTCGGCAGTCTTGCGCCCGATGATACGTCCTCCAGGGCTCGTACGAACGACTGTGGCCGGCACCGTAGTAGTTCTGAGCTCCGTTGCTCCTCGTGTCCTCGCCGTCACCGTTTCCCCCACCGCGGAGGCTCCTGACGCAGCTCCCGAGCCCCCCATCGCTGTCCCCTCTTCCTCCGAGCAGGAGGAGGCCATGAGAATGGCCGATAATATGACTTCCCCCCCGAGGTCGGGAGAGATACCCACGCCGAGGGTCAAAACTTGGCCGGCAGCAGGGTGGGGAACGAGGGAGCTGAGGCCTCGCCCCAGGCGGGCACGAGCGGTGGAAGGTTCGAGCCGGGTTATCATATGGCGTGCTTGGCTCCGTGGGCCACTAAGCATGCTAAAGAGGAGGATATCGCTCAGACCCTTGAACGGTCGGAAAGCGGCTTTCTGAATGACTTTGCCTCCGTATGCTACATGGTATACTTCCGAGAGGACTCCCTTTCTTTCATATCGTTATGTATATATTTTATAGATTCTGATCTTTGCTTCCTGTTCAGGCCGTCCCGGTGCTGCTCTAGATTCGGGAGAGAGTGCAGGAGCACAGGAGGGAAGTAGAGTTGGAGGCTCTCCATGCCGAGGCAGCGGCCTTGAGGTCTGAGCAGACCAATCTGCGCCAACAACTTTCGGGCGAGAGAGACAGGGCGAAGCGACTACAAGGAGTTGTCATCTACTTGGAAGCCAGGGAGCTACATCTGCAGGATAAGGCGGACAACTTTAAAGCAAGTGGTGATGCAACGACCGCCGAGCCGACCCGCGTCAGGGCCCACGCGGACTCTTTGGCCATGGAGATCACTCGGCTCGGTGAAGCCCTGAAACGTGCCAAGGCTGAGGCGGTTGAAGAGCGGACCCGAGCGGTGAATCAGGCTGTGGAGGCTCAGCGGTCCAAGGACGAGGCCTCCCTGGCCCCAGTGGTTGCTGCGCGGTAGATGACTTCAAGACCTCCAAGGAGAGGGACGCTGAAGCTGCGACATTCTACAACCGCGGCTTCGATGCTTGTCTCGAGGCAGTATTGGGTTTATACCCAGACCTTGATCTTGACTCTCTTCTGCCAAAGGACCCCGAGGACGCCCCTGCTGAAGTCGTCCGCTCGGACCAAGCCCCCGACGACCAAGCTCCTCCAGCATGAAGACATTCTATCATTTTTGTTTTTATCTTTGGACTGTCGACATTAATTTGTGTTGATGTACTTTTTACCCCTTCGAGGGGATTTAATGAGAAACATTCTTTTGGACTTGTCTATTTTTTACTTGCAATGTCGCTTTGTGACTGAGTGGGTCTAGCCCTTTGTTTATTTCTTAATCTGTTTTCGGCCCAAGTCTTAGTTGGGTCCGATCTTTTGGAGTGTTCGGTTCGTTGCTCATCGGGCGAGAGCTTTTCATTGTCGTATGTCGAGCCGAATGCTTCATTGGAGAGTCGGGCTATGATTAGGCTTTTTCCCTCAAAAGGGATGCCTTGTCGATCTTTATAAAATTAGTCTCTGACCCCTTGGGGGTTGGACCATTAGGTCATAGTCGTAGTAACCAAGACAGTTGAGTAAACATCCGAGGCCGAATTGGAATTTTTATTAAGAGCCTTAAAGGCTAGTCGCTCGGAGGCATACACTTTATTATGAGCCTTGAAGGCTAGTTCCTCACTGGTAGTAGATCTTCAGGTGTTCAGCGTTCCAGGGATGAGAGAGCTGGCGGCCTTCGAGGTCTTCCAGATGGTACGAGCCCGGTTTGGCAGATCTGACCACACGATATGGTCCTTACCAGTTGGGTCCGAGTGCTCCTGCTCCTGGCTCAGCCGTATTCTGGAAGACCCGTCGAAGGATCAAGTTCCCTGGGCGGAAGCGCCTGACTTTGACCTTAGAATTGTAGAAACGTGCCGCCTGCTGATGCCGAGCCGCCGTTCGGATCTTGAAAACATCTCTGAGTTCTTTAAGCAAATCCAGATTGGCAACGATCTGCTCGGAGTTCTGATTTTCTTCGAAGCTCCTAACCCACGCCGTAGGGAGTCCAATTTCTACTGGCACCATTGCCGAGCCATAGGACAACAAAAACGGGGTCTCACCCGTTGAAGTTTGTGTTGTGGTCCTGTAAGCCCATAGGACGAGGGGGAGCTCCTCGGCCCAGCTTCCCTTTGCTTTTTCGAGCTTTGTCTTGAGGTGATGCTTGATGATTTTGTTGACTGTTTCGACCTACCCGTTTGATTGCGGGTGCCGAGGCGATGAATAGGCGTTCACAATGCCAAGTCCCCTGCATATACCGCGAAACTTGTCATTATCGAACTGGCGGCCGTTGTCAGAGACGATGGTACGTGGGATTCTGAACCGGCAGATGATATTTTTTCACACAAAGTCGATCACTTTCTACTCGGTGATCTTGGCGACTAGCTCGGCTTCAGCCCACTTAGTGAAGTAGTCGACGGTGACTATAGCGAACTTGACTTGTCCCTTCCCAGTGGGCAAGGGACCAATGATGTCGATTCCCCATTGGGCGAACGGCCACGGCCTACTCATGGGGGTCATTTCTTCTGACGGTTGCCTCGGCACAGCGGCAAAACGCTGACACTTGTCGCACTTTCGAACAAAATTCTTTGAGTCTCGCTTAAGAGTCGGCCAGAAATACCCTTGACGAAGTATCTTCATGGCCAAGGCGCGACTGTCCGAATGGTTCCCGCAGATTCCCTCGTGAATCTCTCGGATTACGTAGTCGGCCTCGTCCGGTCGGAGGCATCTAAGGTAAGGCTGAGAATGCTCTTTCTTGTACAGCACTCTGCCCAATATGACATACCAAGCTGCCCTGACTCTAAGTCGCCTTGCCTCTAACTTGTCCGAGGGGATTTCGCCGAATGACAGATAATTGAAGATCGGGTCCATCCAACTAGGAATGTACTGGACGGGATTGATTTTCTCCGACTAGTTAATACTTGGGTGTTCAACGAACTCGACCGGGACGAAACGCGGGATCTTTCCCTCGGAGGCCGAGGCGAGTCTTGCTAGGGCATCAGCCTAGGAGTTCTCGGCTCTGGGGATCTGCCGGATAGTACAGCTCCAAAACTTCTCGATTAATTTCCTCGCTTCTTCGAGGTAAGCGATCATTCTGACCTCTTTAGCTTCGTACTCCGAGGAGATGTGGTTTACCACCAGCTGCGAGTCGCAGCGGACTTGTAGGGTCTTAATACCTAGGCTCGCTGCCAACTTGAGCCCAGCTAACAATGCTTCATACTCGGCCTCATTGTTTGAAGCTTTGAATCCGAGTCTGAGTGCGTATTGGATTGTCGTTGAATCAGGGGCGACCAGGACAACCCCGGCTCCTGCCCCTTTAATGTTGGAAGACCCATCAACATAAAGGACCCATCCCGGATCCGACACTGCTTCTTGGTCGTTCAACGAGACGGGTGGCATCATCTCAACTTCCTTACTGATCTGTTCCTCGCACGGAGCCGTGAACTCGGCGATGAAATCGGCTACCGCTTGACCCTTGATTGCCACCCTAGGGCGGAACTAAATGTCGAACTCTCCGAGCTCCACGGCCCACTTGGTGATCCGACCTGACACTTCAAGCCTCTGGAGGACCTGCCTCAGAGGAGAGTCCGTTAGCACAACTATGAAGTGGGCTTGAAAATATGGCCGCAGTCTTCTGGTCGCTATGACGAGGCAGAGCGCCAGTTTTTCCAAGGACTGGTACCTTGTTTCAGCTGGTACCATGGCTTTACTTACATAGTACACGGGTACTGCTTGCTTCCGACTTCTCTGATCAGATCCGAATTGACAGCTGAATTGAGACTGCGAGGTAGAGGAACAGGGGCTCCTCTTCTTCAGGCTTGGACAATAGAGGCGGTGAATTCAAGTACTGTTTCAACTACTGAAAGGCTTGCTCGCACTCTGACGTCCACTCCGCCTTCTTATGGCTCTTCAGCTGCTGGAAGAATGGAAGGCATTTATCTGTAGCCCTGGATATGAAGCGTCCGAGGGCGGCAACTCTTCCCGTGAGACACTATATTTCCTTAAGAGTCCGAGGCGAGTTCATGTCGAGGAGGGCCTTGATTTTATCCGGATTGGCCTCGATCCCTCGCTGGCTGACTTGAAAGCCAAGGAACTTCCCTGACTCAACTCCGAACGCACACTTAGCAGGGTTAAGCTTCATCTGATACTCTTGGAGGACGTTGAACGTTTCTTCGAGATCAGTAAGGTGGTCGGAGGCTCTGATACTTTTTACTAGCATGTCGTCCACGTACACCTCCATGGTGCGCCCGATCTGTTTGGCGAACATCTGATTCACCAGCCTTTGGTATGTTGCCCCAGCGTTTTTCAGGCCGAATGGCATGACCCGGCAACAGTATAGTCTTCTGTCTGTGACAAAGGTTGTCTTCTGTCTGTCTGGGGGATACATAGCAATCTGATTATACCCGGAATAAGCGTCCAGGAATGAGAGCAGCTCATGCCCAGCTGTGTTGTCCACCAGTTGGTCGATATGAGGCAACGGGAAGCTATCTTTAGGACACGCTTTATTCAGATCGGAGTAGTCTACACAGACCCGCCACTTTCCGTTGAATTTTCTGACGAGAACCACATTCGCCATCTAGTCAAGGTAATATACCTCTTCTATGAAGCCCGCATCGAGCAGGACGGAGACCTCCTCGGCAATGACTTCATATCGTTCGGCCTCAAACGGCCTTCTCCTTTGCTTGACCGGCTTATGATCTGGGTCCACGTTCAACCTGTGAATCAACACGTCAGGAAAGATCCCTGACATATCCGCATACGACCATGCGAAGATATCTCGATGCTGCTTCAAGAATGCTAATAGTTCGTTCCTCCGCTCGGGATTCAATGATGACCCGAGCTGGACAGTCTTGCCCGGGTCTGATTCATCGAGGGGGACTTTTTCCAGATCCTCGACTGATGAACTTTCTGGTGGTCCTCGGGGGTCCAAGGCGTCCACGACGAGAGCCTGTTTGGCGGCTCCTTTCCTAACCGCTATAGCATAACATCTTCGGACCTCGCGCTGATCGCTTCGGAGATAGTCGATCCCTCCTTCGACTGGGAACTTCATCATCAGATGGTAAGTTGAGACGACCGCTCTCATTGCATTGAGGGAGGGTCGGCCCAGGATTACACTGTGGACAGATGAAACATTGACAACTAAAAAGTCCACCAGAAGCGTGACTTGATGTTGCCCTTCTCCCGCTGTTACTGGGAGGGAGATAACTCCTTCGAAGATTACTCTCTCTCCGACAAAGCCGTGCAAGGGAGTCTTCACGGGTTGGAGCCGAGACCGTGAAATTCTCATCTTTTCGAACGCCTCGGAATACATAACATCGGCTGAACTCTCGGTGTCGACCAGGATGCGGAACACCTTGTGGTTCGCTATGGTCATGGTAACCACTAGCGCGTCATCGTTGGATGCTGGATCCCGCGTGCATCATCTTCCATGGAGGTCAGGCTGCACGGAGCGACTCGGAGTTCCTTGCTGGGACATTCCGTCAGGTGAACGTGATGTTCTGGCTCGGATCTCCAGGAATGGACTTTTCGAGCCCTGTTTGAATCCCCTCCCCCAGCTGAACCCCCGAAGATGGTACGAATTTCGGCTGGTTCCTCTGGGGGGTTGTTTGGCTTTTCCCGCGGCTGCTCCTCTCTCTGAGCGGATCTTTCTCTTTTGGTGTAATGACGCAGATGTCCCTTACGGATGAGGGACTCGATCTCGTCCTTCAGGTCCACGCAGTCATCCGTGTTATGCCCATGATCACGGTGTAAGCGGCAGAATTTCCGCTTGTCCCGTTGCTCGGAGTCAGCCCTCATGCAGACTGGTCAATTAAGCAATCTGTCTCCTCGGATATCTAACAGAATTTGCTCGGCAGATGTGTTGAGAGGAGTATAGGAATGGAATTTTTCCTCTGGCCTACGGTTCGGTCGACGATCGCGGGGAGTGCGGTCATCGGTCTCTTTGCTGTTCGGCTGGGAGTCTTTGTTCCTCGACCTCTTCCCCTTGTTTTCCGAGTCAGCGACTTGTATTCCTTTACATGCGTTAGTAACTCTTCGGCGTTGGTATACTTTTGAGCCTTCGCCATGAAGTCCGCTAGCGTTTTCGGAGAATTTTTGCAGATGGAGAAGGCGAACTTTCCTTCCTTCAGTCCGCTCAGGATGGCAGCAAGAGCCATCTTGTCATCGTAGTCTTCGACATGCAACGCCTCTTCATTGAAGCGGGCGATGTAGTCTTTTAACGACTCCTTCGGAGCCTGCTTGATGGTAAGCAGGTAGGTGTTAGGTTTCCGACTTCTCTTACCACTTATAAATTGTATAAGGAATAGCCGGCTTAGTTCTGCGAAGGAGCCCATGGAGTTTGGCTTGAGTTGATGATACCAAATCTGAGCGGATCCTGTGAGGGTGATGAAAAATTTCCTACACATCATTGCATACGTTGTAGTCTGGATCTGCATCCACGATTGATAGACCTCCAGGTATTCGGATGGATCCCCGGACCCTGAGTACTGGATGACGGGAGGCATCCGAAACTTCTGCGGCATCACTTCAACCATGATGGCTAAGGTGAAGGGAGGCTCGGTCTCTTCCATCAACGCCTGGATCGTGGCTGGAACTGTCGATTATTGTTGCTTCTTCTCCAATGTCAGGAACTTGTCCTTTAACTCTGCAAATCGTGGCTCTCATGGATCCCTATTTTTCGCGACGACTTCTGGGGTATCCTCACCCTCCGGCGTTCTCCATTCTCTCCTCCGTTCTAACTGATGACGGAGGTCCGTGAGCGGCAGAGCGGATGTAGCGGAATGAACGGTTGTAGGAACCCAGGTAGCGGCATTCGGTGCGGATCCCTCGCCATGCACTGCAGGAGGGTTCTGTCCTGAACGCGACACCCCTGAATGCTGGGGGGCTTCAAGTCTTACACTCCTTGGCGCAGAGCGGGTCTCCACGAACAGTCCCACAGGTTCGAGAACAGACTGTTCCTGAACCGGACGTGACTCTGGTTCTCTCTGCTGCTTCATCTTGTTGATCTCGTCGCGCAGGGCCTTGATCTCGTTCTACATGGCGCGGTATTTACCGGACCGGTTACGAGAACGTTGAGAAGGTTCTGGTGCAGACTCGGCATGAAGTGTTGATGAAGACCGAGCCTGCTCGCTTGGTTTCGGTTCCACAACTACAGCTTTCTTCTTCCTCGCCATTGCTTAGGTGAATGAGAACCTGACTTCTAGTTTCAGGTTCCCACAGACGGCGCCAAAAAATGTTGGTGACAAAATCTGGTCGGCCCTCCCTCCACATCACCCTCAGCGTATCTTCCTTAAAGCCTGCACCAAGAGAAAAGACAAAGGTGACCCTGGCTAAGCCGGGGGACCCTCCGATGCCTAAGTTAGGACAAGGGAATCAAGGTCTATGTCAAGAGTAGAGGAGAGCTCAATTTCGCGTACCTGTAGATATGGTGTGATGTGCTATTTATACTTGCCTGTGAGGCGGTCTGGGTCCGATAATCTCAGCACGATCAGAGGGATTCTAGGATCATGGGGATATTGCCCGCAATCTACTGATTGGGCAGTGTATCTGGTGGATCGTGCGCATCTGTGAGCGAAGTTACCGGCCACGTTTGGTCGTAGCAATTTCCATGTTTAGCGAACGGGGTATGCGCCTCTGAATACCGACTCGGCTCGGCTCATCCGACCACGATGTAAAGGACTATTCGGCTCGGACCATCCGACCACGGAGTGAAGTCCAGTATCTAGTACTGCCTGATCCGTCCTGTTAGGCCGGTCCCATCGTAGATGGCCTGGCTGGTCATGTCGAGCGGAGGGCAGGTCATTCAGTCGGAATATGAGGACTGTCCCGAGCTGCATCTCAGCCGTGTCGGCTGCTCGGACGGGTTGCATTTTCGAAACAAGTCGGAGGAGTCACGCCTCAGCTCTGACTGGCGATCGGACCAGCGTTGCATCATGAGCTTGGATTTCCCATAACAGTTTTCATTGTGCTTTTCCTTCAGTAGCTTGAGGACTCCCCATGGTAAGTACATGGAATTCTAGGACTGGTGTGATGAAAATTCAAAGCATCCATTTTTTTACTATTATATTGCATATGTTTTTTTATTTTATTTTATTTTTTTTGCACAATCACAAATTACACCACAAGAATATTATGATTATGTTTCGACCAATACTCTGAAAAATATGAATAGATTTGAAAGGGCTGATGTCCAATTGTCAAATCAGATTGCAAATTGTGGGATCTTTACAGATATATTTGAAGCAATACACTTATAGAAATTATTCAACCAATAGAAACAGGATATGGCTTAACCAGCCACATTCTAAATTTCTAGCATTCTGAGTGGAATTAGAATAAGTTTTTGTCATCATCCTCTTCTAAGAATTATCCCAGCTAATTAGGGTTGGCGATTACAATAAATTTATGTAAGATAGTAATTTTCTATAGTATCTGATGCAGAAATGGATTATATTGAGCACCAAGACCAGCTAGGCATGGAAAAGAAACAATTTGCATTTGGGGCAATAACATGGTGAGTGAGAATATAATCAATGGGAGTCAATATCTGGCTGAAACTATTTCCAAATCCATAAGATGAAACCAGTGGAGTGAAACCCTCGTCCATTCCAGTTTTCTTGAGCGAATGATACAGTTTGAATATGATTTTGTCAATTAGGATTTAAGTTGGATCATGGGTTGTTTTACAGGAGATCTAAGTGTGAGTTATGGTATTTTAACAACTCTTATTTTGATATTAGTACTGTATCACAATCAGTTTAAATGGTAGTAACTGTTTAAGTAGTAGTATTAAAGTTATGGAGAACTCCAAAATCAATGTTACCTAAATCACCAAAGCCCTTAATGTTTTCTGTTCCAAATCACGCGATCCAGATTATGGGTCATTTGCAATCAGGGTTGCTAATTAGCAACCCAAAATTATGCTTCTATACTAATTTTTGATTGACTTGTATTACAATGTAGAGATTTATACTTGGATTTATTCAACAGCGTGCATATAATATAGTACTATGCGCGATGGGTCTCTAATAATGACATTCATAATTTCATATATGAATTTTAATATGACTTCATATATGAAGTATATTACATACACTCGGTGCCTGTATTGGAGCAACCACAAGATCATACCCCTAGCATTCAATGTATTGGTTGTAGCAGCATACTGTGTACCCATTCCTATACGTATGTATTGAAGCGACCCTCGATGCAGAAAACCTTGCTCCAAATATCTCAGATAAGACCATGATGATGATGAGACTATTATTAGAATAGTTATGTTGGCATTCATAGGTAACACGATAGCATTTGTAGTAATTCAATCATCTTATTGTTTGAGGTAATGATCTATTGTAGCTTGATTTGAACAGGTGTGGATTGCTTTTCGTGTTCCTGAGGCGATGTTAACATGACCATCTACTTTCACATCAGCACACATTCAAAACGAATCGTTCATGTTGGTAGAAATATCGGGAAGCAAATGTTGAGCCCTGCCTGTGCAGTGCCCAGATCACCGTCCAATTCATGTTGTAATGTTTTTCACACGATCCAGTTTCGTCAAAGATGTACAGCTGTGAACATCTGTAGGACATTTTCCTGTATATCCATTGGTTTGTCAGCATTTGACAGCAGATGCCTTAGGTCTGGCCCTTTCAAACAGCAGAGAAACTGGCCTTCATTTATGATGAAA
The DNA here is from genome assembly GCA_037074715.1 of Magnolia kwangsiensis. Taxonomy (NCBI): domain Eukaryota; kingdom Viridiplantae; phylum Streptophyta; class Magnoliopsida; order Magnoliales; family Magnoliaceae; genus Magnolia; species Magnolia kwangsiensis. The sequence continues at coordinate 110,676,306 of CM073581.1, forward strand.
AGCTTGGTAAGCTGTGGAGGACACCGGACAACATGTCTTGGGCTCTCGTCTTGGTGTCAAAACATGAGTTTGAGGGTTACAGTGCCAAATTGTGGAGGGGTTTCAAAAATCAGTTGGAACGTGAGACCTTCAAGTTGGATGCAAGGAGGCACTTCAGCTGGCCTTATTTTTGGGGTGTGTGTTTGTTTCTTGAGTTCTGGATCAGTACATGCCGAAGCATCCATGGGAAATAATGATGAGAACGATGAACGTGGGTCATCATCATTCAGCACTTCTTCGCATGGGAAGAAAGTTTATACTGATTATTCTGTAACTGGTAAGCAGTTCCATCTTCTGCAAAGCGCCTTGATCAATCTTCTGTTTATAGTTACTTTGATATGAGTTCTTTAATTCCTCTTTCTTATGTTCTTCACCTTTTAGCAAACCATAAGATCTGTAGCTTCAGTTTTGAGATTTTCTTTTCCTGCTACACTCACTCCTCTTAATGCATAAGTGTGATTCAGTGCTTGATAGATCTCTTCTTTTGATGATTCACTAGGACAGCAACTGGATTGAGCTGGCCTGGTCCATCTAAGTCCAGCCTGCTACGGGCCAGATTTGGGTTGAACCTAGGCCTGAGTTTCACACCCAAAAACCAATTGTGTAGGACCATGGTTAGCAGAATGGCAAATGCAAAAACAATAAAAATGGTATGGGAAGAATTCGTGTTTAATTCAGTGTCGATTGTCAAAAATGCAGTAAAAAATTCAGTCAACAAATGGAAATGCCAAAATTTTGGAGAATGAAAAGTTCAGTTTAAAGACAGTTTGGACTCAGAAAAACAGAGTGAAAAGGCAATTCTAGAGAGAGGAGGCCTTTGCTCCATTTTTGTTAGGGACCACATGTTCGTCACCTATGGCTATATATGGTGTGTATATGGTGTGTATATTATATATAAAAAAGCATAAAATAGAAAATTTAATTTAACATAACAATAATGTAGGGAAATACGCTTCAAAAAAATTGTAGGTAAATAGTTCAATGTGTTCGTTGTTAAATGTCATCATCACCTCTCTTGAATATTCAGGAGTCTTTCAGAAACTTTCGGACATTTTCGAAAAATTCTAGAATTTTCTAAAATCTTCCAAAAACTTCTAAAGTTTGATAAAGTCTTCTTTATTATTCCGAAATGTTCCGGACTATGCTAGAACCTTCTGGATTCTCTCAGAATGTTCCGGAATATGAAGGAATCTAATAAGATATTTAGAAGCCTCTAGAACTCTTTAGAGTTGTGTTAATTTTATAATCTTCCATAACCCTCTATAAATATAGGAAGAGTCTCATTATATATACAACAACAACAAAGAGTGAGTTCAAGTCTTGAGTAAAAGTAAGGTGTCAAAAAGTGTTGAAGTATTAAGAGTTCAAAAGAGTTTTTCTTGTGTGTGAGATAGTTTGTGAGTGTTGTAAAGTATACCCTTGTTGTGTACAAATATTTGTAATCAATAAAATTACATTTACTTATCGTGTTCAACTCATCAATTTGGTATTAGAGCAAGATTTGGTCGGGATCCGTTTTCTAAGATGATCGTGCACAGTTTGGAGACTGAAGTTTGTTGGCTTCCTTGGTAAAGGGAGCGATAATCACACCAATCACGATGGCGGATCTTGTGAACACAACGAGAGAGTTGCGAGGCTTAACAACCACAACTATCAAAGTTGGAGGAGTCGCATTAAATTCTATCTTGAAGGGCAGGACTTGTGAGAGGTTAATCGGAATGAGATTACCACACCTCCTAAGGAAAATGCTGAAGTACTCTGAAAGGGGAAGATTAAGGCCGGGAAGGCAATGTACGTGCTCAAGTCAACCATTGAGGATGAGTTGCTCGGGCGAATCAAGGATGACGACACACCCAAGATGGCATGAGACACATTTGCATCATTGTATTCAAAAACAAATGATGCTCGGCTTCAATATTTGGAGAATGAGTTAATGTCCACCACCCAAGGAGGTAAGTCTATAAGCGAGTACTTAACAAGAGTAAAGGATTTATGCCGTAAAATTTCAAAATTGGATCTTAAAGCAAATATTCATGAGGAAAGAATGTGGAAGATAATTATACACGGGTTGAAGCCCGAGTATAATGCTTTTATCAAGGCAATACGAGATTGGCCTACTCAACCTACTCTCATAGAGTTGGAGAATTTGTTGGCCAATTAAGAAAGTTCATGCAAACAAATAGCTGGAGTGTCGATAAACAACGAGGGGGAAACACTCTATGGCAGAACAGAAAGGGCGAACAAAGTCAGCAGAACTTTGGAAAGTCGAAGAAGAGAGAAGCGCAAGGAAGAAGTCCTTGGACATGGAGAATTCAATCTGACAACAACATAAATGAACAACGATCCTCCGTATCTCAAAGGTATGATATAGAGTGTTTCAATTACGGCAAGAAAGGTCACTTGGCAAAAAATTGTTGGTTCAAGAAAAAAATCAGCCGAAGGTAACTTAGTGACTTCCAGAAATCACCAAGAAGACAATGAAGATGACTGAGACTTTCAGGCATCCTTAACGGTGTCTGAATCCATCAAAGGAGATTGTTCAGAGAATGAGATAGATTTTGATGAACCACTCAAGCAGTCTAACACAGTCATTGACGAAGTAGCTGCTTCGTCAATAGTAACAGAGACGGGTGAAATAGCCCTTGCCGCAGTTTCCAATTGTGGAGCTATCAACTACAGTGATGATTGGATCATTGATTTAGGGTGCTCAAATCATATGAAAGGTGATAAGAAGAAACTGTTGAGTTTATCTGCATACAAAGGAGATTGAGTGGTGGTAACAGCTAATAATTCAAGATTGCTGATAACTCACGTAGGTACGACTACTATCACACCTCAATTTAGTCCTAATCAAGTAAAGTTACAAGATGTTTATCACGTGACAGAGATGAAGAAAAACCCGTTGTCAATATCACAACTAACATCTGGTAATTATGTGGGATTTGGACCGAAGGATGTTAAGGTGTACCGAAACCTTAAACCGTTAGGTACACTTATCATGGAAGGACAACACTTGGAGTCCATCGACGTAATGTCAACTAAATCAGCTTATGTAGAGAAGACTCGGAAAAATGAGACTGCAAATCTCTGGCATGCACGTTTAGGGCCCAAGGACTATCATATGACAGCTTATGCACGTGAGTTATCATAAGCTGAAGATAATGATGAAGGCTATGCTTAAAGGTCTTCCCCAGGACCCCAGCTGGATGTTCGAGAAGATATAATTTTTGAAGGGTGTCAATATGGCAAAGCACACCAATTGTCATATGAAGAGTCAAAGTTTAGAGCTAAAGAACCCTTGGAGCTTGTCCACTGAGACATGTTCGGACGGGTAAAACAGGCATCGGTTAGTAGCATGCGTTACATGGTGACCTTCATTGACGACTTCTTAAGGTACGTTTAGGTTTACTTCATGAAAGAGAAGTCGGAAACATTATCAAAATTTAAAGAATTTCGGGAGAAGGTCGAAAGTGAGTTCGATAGAATGATCCAATGCTTGCAAACGAATAATGGTGGAGAGTATACGTTGAATGAGTTCTCAAATTATTTAAAGGAGTATAGAATCCGACGACAATTGACTTGTTTGGGCACTACACAACAAAACGGCGTTGCTGAAAGAAAAAATCATCACCTTGTAGAGATATGTCGGAGCATGCTACATGCTAAGAATGTGCACAGCCAATTCTGGGCAGAGTGCATGTAGACGGCAGCTCATGTGATCAAAAGGCTACCACAGGCAAAACTAGGCTTTGTCTCACCTTTCGAGAAGCTATGGAACATAAAGCCTAAGGTGAGTCACTTCCGAGTCTTCGGATGTGTATGCTATGTGTTTGTGCTTGATCACTTGCGTAGCAAGTTCGATGAGAAGGCGATTCGTTGAATCTTTTTAGGCTATAGTAGTAAGAAGAAATGGTGGAAATGTTGCAACCCTACAACTGATCGGTGCTACGCATCGAGGAATGTTGTCTTTGATGAAGCCTCATCATGGTAGTCGCCACTGAAGGAGGAGCTGCCAAACTCTCAAGACTTAAAAGATAAACTACATGAGAAGATGGGGGAGACAAGGGAAGGAGAAGAATTTTCTAGTTCAACTAAGGAGTTGACCCCTACAGCAGGTGACGGTGAGCAAGTGCCTAATCTGTCTGGAACGCCAGATAAATCTATGAGTCCATGAAAAACTGGAGTACATCAAAGGTACACTTTGCAATAGTCTAGAGTTCTTAAATGACAATAGTTTGGAGTGTACACAACAAGGGTACACTTTATAACACTCACAAACTATCACTCTTGAATGACAATTCTCACACACAAGGAAAAACTCTTTTGAACTCTTAATATTTTAACACTTTGGACATCTTACTTTCACTCAATACTTGAACTTACTCTTTGTTGTTGTATATATATATAATGAGACTCTTCCTATATTTATAGAGGGGTATGGAAGATTCTAGAATCAACATAACTCTAAAGAGTTATATAAGCTTCCAAATATCCTATAAGGTTCCATCATATTCCGGAACATCTTAAGAGAATCCGGAAGGTTCTAACATAGTCCGGAACATTTCGAAAAAGTCAAGAAGACTGTCAAAATCTAGAAGTTTTTGAAAAATTCTAGAAAATTCTAGAATTTTCTTGAAATGTCCCTAAAGACTCCAGAATATTCAAAAGAGGTGGTGATGACATTTAACACTTTCCCTCAGCACCAACTCTCACAATTCTGCCTTGGTCATCATGCCAAGTTGCTTTCTAAATTCGGTAAACTTAGCATTGTTAAGTCTTTTCATGAGTATGTCTGCAACTTGGTTGTTGGTCTTCACATGACTCATCTCGATTTCTCCTTGAAGTACCTTCTCTCTCACGAAGTGATAGTGTACCTCCACATGCTTGGTCCTGTCATGAAACATTGGATTCTCCGCCAAGCAAATTGTTGATTGATTGTCGCAGCGCAATATCATTGGATAATCATCTGGTTCATGAAGATCCCTCATTAACTTCATAAGCCATGTGCTTTCTTGTGTTGTCATTGCCATTACTCTGTATTCAGCCTCCATGGTTGATAAAGATACTGTAGGTTGTTTCTTGCTACACCAAGAGATTGCTCCTAAGCCGAGGTTGCATACGTATCCAGTAGTTGATCGTCGTGTATCATGATCACCACCATATTCAGCATCGCAATACCCAACTATCTTGCATGCTCTACATTTCTTGTAAATGGACCAAGGTCTATTGTACCCTTCACATACCTCAGTATTCGACGTACTGCTTCAAGACGCAGCTTCTTTGGTGTTTGCATGAACCGGCTAACTACACCAACTGCGTATGCTATATCCGGTCGCGATAATGTAAGGTAGATTAGACTACCAACTATTTGTCGGTACATGGTTGCATCTTCCAAGTTTTTTCCTTCTTCCGAACATAGCCTGGCATTAGCCTCCATAGGTGTGTCAATTGGCTTGCATTCGAGCATCCCATATTTCTTTAATAGGTCTTTGGCGTACTTCCGCTGACAGAGGAATGTGCCTTTGTTACTTCAGTCAATCTCCAGCCCAAGAAAATGCTTCAGTTCTCCAAGTTCCTTCATTTAGAATCGCACGGACAAGTTCTCTCTTGTCCTTTCAATCTCACCATCATCATCTCCAGTGATAATCAAGTCATCCACGTACGCTAACATTATTGCTAGTTTACCTTCCTAGAATTTTACAAAGAGACTGGAATCCGCAGGTGCCACCGAGAACCCGCTTTGCATTAGGAATTCCCCTATCTTGCCGTACCATGCCCTCGGTGCTTGTTTAAGTCCATACAAGGCCTTCTTTAGTTTGCAGACGTAATCCTGATGCCTTTTACTTTGGAAACCACTTGGTTGCTCCATGTAGATATCTCGATCAATTTCTCCATGTAGAAAGACATTCTTCACATTCATCTGCCACAGCTTCCAAGATTTGCTCGCTGCAAGTGTTAGTAGTACTCGCACCGTTGTAATTTTTGTTACTGGGCTAAAAGTCTCATCATGGTCCAACCCATATATTCTTGTGAGAATCCTCTAGCCACTAGTCGAGCTTTGTACCTTTCTATTGATCCATCGGGGCGAGTCTTGACTTTGTACACCCATTTGCATGATATTGGCTTCACATCATTGGGTTTTGGAACTAGTTCCCAAGTCTGATTTTGGTTCAATGTCTTAATCTCTTCTTCTGTTGCCTTCTGTCATTCCATGTCATGGGATGCTTCTTCAAATGTTATTGGCTCTTTCACGGTCTCTTCTTCTGTTAAGGCAGCATCCACGTATCTTGTGTTAGGCTTTCTCTGTCTAGTCGACCTCCTAAGTGGTGGGTTGTCTACTGCAACCTCCTGTTGACTCAGGTGAAGCTCTTCTGGACTACTTTGATGTACTCTGGTTTACCATGGACTTATAGATTTATCTGGCGTTCCAAACAGATTAGGCACTTACTCACCATTACCTGCTGTAGGCGTCAACTTCTTAGTTTAACTAGGATATTCTTCTCCTTCCCTTGTCTCGCCCATCTTCTCATGCAGTTTATCTTCTAAGTCTTGAGAGTTTGGCAGCTCATCCTTTAGTGGCGGCCACCATGATGAGGCTTCATTAAAGACAACATTCTTCGATGTGTAGCACCGACCAGTTGCAAGGTTGCAACATTTCCACCCTTTCTTCTTAATGCTATAACCCAAAAAGATGTAACGAATCGCCTTCTTATTGAACTTGCTTCGTAAGTGATCAAGCACAAACACAACATACACATCCGAAGACTCGGAAGTGACTTACCTTAGGCTTTATGTTTCATAGCTTCTCGAAGGGTGAGACAAAGCCTAGTTTTGCATGTGGTAACCTATTGATCACATGAGCTGCCGTCTGCATGCACTCTGCCCATAATTGGCTGGGCACATTCTTAGCATGTAACATGCTCCGACACATTTCTACAAAGTTATGATTTTTCCTTTCAACAATGCCATTTTGTTGTGGAGTGCCCAAACAAGTCAATTGTTGTTGGATTCTACACTCCTTTAGATAATTTGGGAACTCATTCGACGTTTATTCTCCACCATTATCCGTTCGCAAGCATCGGATCCTTCTATCGAACTTACTTTTGACCTTTTTCCAAAATTCTTTAAATTTTGATAAAGTTTCCGACTTCTCTTTCATGAAGTAAACCCAAACGTACCTTGAGAAGTCGTCAATGAAGGTCACCATGTAATGCATGCCACTAACCGATGCCTGTTTTACTCGTCCGAACACGTCTAAGTGGACAAGCTCCAAGGGTTCTTTAGTTTTAAACTTTGACTCTTCATATGGCAATTGGTGTGCTTTGCCATATTGATACCCTGCACAAATTATATCTTCTCGAACATCCAGCTGGGGTCCTAGGTAAGAGCTTTGAGCATAGTCTTCTTCATCATTATCTTCAACTTATGATAACTCACATTCCCTAAACGTGCATGCCAGAGATCTGCAGTATCATTTTTCCAAGTCTTATTTACATAAGCTGATTCAGCTAACATTATGTAGATTGACTCCAAGCATCGTCCTTCCATGATAGGTGTACCTAACGGTTTAAAGTTTCGATACACCTTAACATCCTCCGATCCAAATACCACATAATTACCAGAAGATGTCAGTTGTGACACTGACAACAAGTTTTTTCTTCATCTCTGGCACGTGATAAATATCTTGCAACTTTACTTGATTAGGGCTAAATCGAGGTATGATAGTAGTCGTACCTACGTGAGTTATTGGCAACTTTGAATTATTAGTTGTTACCACCACCCGATTTCCTTTGTAGGCAGATAAACTCGACAGTTTCTTCTTATCACCTGTCATATAATTTGAGCACCTTGATTCAACGATCCAATCATTACTGTAGTTGATAGCTCCACGATTGGAAACTACGGTAAGGGCTATTTCACCTGTCTCTGTCACTATTGAGGAAGTAGCTACTTCGTCAGTGACTGTGTTAGACTGCTTGAGTAGTTCATCAAAATCTATCTCCTTCTCTGAACAATTTCCTTTGATAGATTCGGACACCGCTAAGTATACTTGAAAGTCTCAGTCATCTTCACTATCTTCTTGGTGATTTCTGGAAGTCACCAAGTTACCTTCGGCTGATTTTTTCTTGAACCAACAATTTTTTACAAAGTGACCTTTCTTGCCACAATTAAAACACTCTATATCTTCGAAATACAGAGGATCATCGTTCATTTGTGCTGTTATCGGATTGAACTCCCCCTGTCCGAGGACTTCTTCCTTGCGCTTCTCTTTTCTTGGACTTTCCAAAGTTCTGCTGACTTTGTTCGCCCTTTCTATTCTGTTGTCGATGTCCGCCTTTTTTTTTATTGCAGTAGAGTGCTTCCTCTTCCTTGTTTATCGATACTCCAGCCATTTGTTTGTATAAACTTTCTTAATTGGCCAACAAATTCTCTAACTCTATTAGAGTAGGTTGAGCAGGCCAACCTCGTATTGCGATGATAAATGCATTATACTCGAGCTTCAACCCGTGTACAATTTGCTTTAAGATCTAATTTTAAAATTTCATGGCATAAATCTTTTACTCCTGTAAAGTACTTCCTTATAGACTTACCTCCTTAGGTGGTGGACATTAACTCATTCTCCAAATATTGAAGCAGAGCATCATTTGTTTTTGAAAACAATGATGCAAAGGTGTCCTATGCCATCTTGGGTGTGTCGTCATCCTTGATTCGCTTGAGCAACTCATCCTCAACGGTTGACTTGAGCATATACATTACCTTTTCGGCCTTAATCTTCCACTTTTGGAGTGCTTCAGCATTTTCCTTAGTAGGTGGGGTAATCTCATTCACATTAACAACCTCCTACAAGTCCTGCCCTTCAAGGTACGACTTAATGCGACTCCTCCAACTTTGATAGTTGTAGTTGTTAAGCCTCGTAACTCCGTTCGTTGTGTTCACAAGATCCGCTATCGTGATTTGGTATGATTATCACTCCCATTACCAAACAAGCCAACAAACTTCACAGTCTCCAAACCGCACACGATCATCTTAGAAAACGGATCTCGACCAAACCTTGCTCTGATAACAAATTGAAGAGTTGAACACGACCAGTAAATGTAATTTTATTGATTATAAATACTTATATACAAAAAGGGTACACTTTACAACACTCACAAACTATCACTCTTGAATGACAACTCTCGCAAAACAAGAAAAAATTCTTTTAAACTTTTAATACTTCAACACTTTGGACACCTTACTTTCACTCAAGACTTGAACTCACTCTTTGTTGTTGTATATATATAATAAGACTCTTCCCATATTTATAGAGGGCTATGCAAGATTCTAGAATCGACACAACTTTAAAGAATTCTAGAAGCTTCCAAATATCTTATAAGGTTCCATCATATTTCAGAACATTATAAGAGAATCCGGAAGGTTATAGCATAGTCCGGAACATTCCGGAAAAGTCAAGAAGACTATCAAACTTTAGAAGTTTTTAGAAGTTTCCGGAAGACTCCAAAATATTCAAGAGAGGTGGTGATGACATTTAACAGCCTCTCTCAAACCCTTCCTTTTCAAGTAATCCTTGTATAATTAATCGTCTCTATTAAAAATTTAACCTTCTACTCAATTTTATCAATGAGCGGCGACCACCCGATCTCCTTTGTAGGCAGATAAACTCGACAGTTTCTTCTTATCACCTGTCATATAATTTGAGCACCTTAATTCAACGATCCAATCATTACTGTAGTTGATAGCTCCACGATTGGAAACTATAGCAAAGGCTATTTCACCCGTCTCTATCACTATTGAGGAAGCAGCTACTTCGTCAGTGACTGTATTAGACTGCTTGAATAGTTCATCAAAATCTATCTCCTTCTCTGAACAATTTCCTTTGATAGATTCGGACACCGCTAAGTATACTTGAAAGTCCCAGTCATCTTCACTATCTTCTTGGTGATTTCTAGAAGTCACCAAGTTACCTTCGGCTGATTTTTTCTTGAACCAACAATTTTTTACAAAGTGACCTTTCTTGCCACAATTAAAACACTCTATATCTTCGAAATACGGAGGATCGTCGTTCATTTGTGTTGTTGTCGGATTGAACTCCCCCTGTCCGAGGACTTCTTCCTTGCGATTCTCTTTTCTTGGACTTTCCAAAGTTATGTTGACTTTGTTTGCCCTTTCTATTCTGTTGTCGATGTCCACCTTTTTTATTATTGTAGTAGAGTGCTTCCTCTTCCTTGTTTATCGATACTCCAGCCATTTGTTTGTATAAACTTTCTTAATTGGCCAATAAATTCTCTAACTCTATTAGAGTAGGTTGAGCAGGCCAACCTCGTATTGCCGTGATAAATGCATTATACTCAGGCTTCAACCCGTGTACAATTTGCTTTAAGATCCAATTCTGAAATTTCACAGCATAAATCTTTTACTCCTGTAAAGTACTTGCTTATAGACTTACCTCCTTAGGTGGTGGACATTAACTCATTCTCCAAATATTAAAGCAGAGCATCATTTGTTTTTGAAAACAATGATGCAAAGGTGTCCTATGCCATCTTGGGTGTGTCGTCATCCTTGATTCACCCGAACAACTCATCCTCAATGGTTGACTTGAGCACATACATTGCCTTTCCGGCCTTAATCTTCCACTTTCGGAGTGCTTCAGCATTTTCCTTAGGAGGTGGGGTAATCTCATTCCCATTAACAACCTCCCACAAGTCTTGCCCTTCAAGGTACGACTTAATGCGACTCCTCCAACTTTGAAAGTTGTGGTTGTTAAGCCTTGTAACTCCGTTCGTTGTGTTCACAAGATTCGCTATCGTAACTTGGTATAATTAGCACTCTCATTACCAAGCAAGCCAACAAACTTCACAGTCTCCAAACCGCGCACGATCACCTTATAAAACGGATCTCGACCAAACCTTGCTCTGATAACAAATTGAAGAGTTGAACACGACAAGTAAATGTAATTTTATTGATTATAAATACTTGTATACAAAAAGAGTACACTTTACAACACTCACAAACTATCACTCTTGAATGACAACTCTCGCAAACAAGAAAAAATTCTTTTGAACTCTTAATACTTCAACACTTTGGACACCTTACTTTCACTCAAGACCTGAACTCACTCTTTGTTGTTGTATATATATAATGAGACTCTTCTCATATTTATAGAGGGCTATGGAAGATTCTAGAATCACCACAACTTTAAAGAATTCTAAAAGCTTCCAAATATCCTATAAGGTTTCATCATATTCCAGAACATTCTAAGAGAATCCGGAAGGAAGTCAAGAAGACTATCAAACTTTAGAAGTTTCCAGAAGTTTCCAGAAATGTCCAGAAGTTTCCGGAAGACTCCAAAATATTCAAGAGAGGTGGTGATGACATTTAACAGCCTCTCTCAAACCCTTCCTTTTCAAGTAATCCTTGTATAATTAATCGTCTCTATTAAAAATTTAACCTTCTACTCAATTTTATCAATGTGCGGCGACCAGCAATTTCTATTTTCCAATTTGCGCCCCCCACCCCAAAGAAAAAAAAAAAAAAAAAAAATCTTCTTTATGAGTCTAAAACATGTTTTATTGGAAAAAAAAAAAATGTTTGATTTGGTTTTGCCTACCTATCTTTCAAAAGATATGGAGTTTTAAACGTTTGATCAATTATATGAAAAAAAATTTCAGAAATATGGAGTTTGAAACAGAGTTTTGCTTACTAGGGCTAGGATCTGGACATGCACTGCATAAAGTTCCAAATAGAGGCCCCACTGACTTATGTAACATTGGTGGCATGATTTTGAATATCCATTATGTTATGACTGTATTGGCTGTTAATAGTATCAGTTACCCCCGTATGCATTACCAGGGTGAACCAGTCCATTAAGGTAAAAGAAAAAGGCTGTATCTGCTGATACTGCCCCATATCAGCACTGATACAGGACCGTTATGGCCAACAGAGGCCAATACAGCTATAAGGCCCCATTTTGAATTTTTTTTATTTTCAAAATTCCTCTCATTTTTCCACTTTTTTTTTTTTTTTTTCATTTCAGCAATGAAGGAAGCTTAGAAAGAAACTAACTCTTGACTAGATCCATGCCTATTGTTATGATCAAAACATAAGATTTGAGTGGGATTCAAGGAACCGTGGAATGGATCAATTTGGGTAATATCAGAAGAAAGGTTAAATCATCTTCGTTGCATTGTATTCATATATAATGGCCATCCAAATCATGCTTAATTTGTGTTCAATTACAGACCTATTTGGTTGACTTTCAGCAGGTCACACTAACAGACAATAATTCCTATCAAAGAATGGTGTGATATACCATTGAATACATGTTAAGAACAAAAAAGTGATAGGTTCTGATATTTTACATTTTTATATGTATATTTTTCCCATTAGTTCTTCAAGATTCTTTTATGCTAAAAATAAAAAAATAAAAAAAATCAGCTGATACAGGTCCAATATGCCTCGCTTTATATTGCTTTTAGGCCAGCTGATATGCCCACTGATACTGTTATTCAAAACCTTGGTTGGTGGTCTAAGTATTTTACTGGTGGGCCCGGCACAATCTGAATTCCTAGCTCAAGGCTGGGGTGGACCTAGACTGAGATCCTTAGCTCATGAGCTGGACTTGGCCGAGCATGCCCTGCCCAACCCATTTTCAACCCTACAATTCTTTGATGCTTCTTTATTTCAATCTGGTAATGCTGTGTATGGTGTGATCTACCTCCACTTATTCTGCTATTCTTTTAAATATGGTCATCACATGATGCAGGCATACCGGGAGATGGGCGTTGTTTGTTCCGGTCTGTGGTTCACGGGGCTTGCTTACGATCTGGGAAACCATCACCAAGCGAGACCCTCCAGAAACAATTAGCAGATGAGTTGCGGTCCAAAGTATGTTTCTCCTGCTATTTGCCTACCTTAATGATGAATAGTTGATTCTGCACTTTTCTGTTTTCAAGATTGATTGTGTTAGCTACCAAGATGCAAAGCATGTAATATTTCCCTTTTAGTTGCTTTTATCCTGATTTTTGAACTATTTGTGCATAAATCAAACATTTCCAATTAATGTTGTTTTGACTTCTTGCATGCATGTGCTGATTGGTACAGGTTGCAGATGAATTTGTTAAGCGGCGTGAAGAGACGGAATGGTAAGCTGTATCTTGTCTAGAAACTTGATTGCCCACATCATTCATTTCAATGATGAATCATGTTTGTATGGAGTTTGGCTAGCTGGTTTGGGACTTAACGAGAGAATCGAGCAGGCCAAATTCATTATATTTGTCTTATTAGGGTAATTTAGATGCCATGTTGTCTCTCCAGTTTCTGTCCACTTCACTGACCACTTGAAATCCATTGAAAATTTTGAAATAGGCTCTTAGTGAAGATACTGAAAGCATTAGAGTGTAAAACTAATTCTTAAGTTGCCTTCTTTGGAAGCTATTCATGATCACCTGCATTGTATTGATACAGCTACATTATATACAGGTTTGTTGAAGGCGATTTCGATACGTATGTGTCACATATTAGAAAGCCGCATGTATGGGGAGGCGAGCCAGAGTTGTTCATGGCTTCACATGTTCTCCAGTTAGTCTTCATTTGCCAGACTCTTTCTCCAAATGCCTTCGTTTCACAATAAGCTGCATATGAATTCTAGAACATAAACAATCCAGAATGTGTTTTTGCATCCCCTCCCTGAGTCATGTGGTGCCATAACCATGCTATTGCCACTTTAATTTTCTGGCGAAAAGTGCTCTCATGATCCTTTTTCTTCATTTTTCTAAAATATTTCTTTCAAGTAGAAGATCATATCAAGGGATCTTGATTTTCCCCCCTTCTTCATATTGTTTCTTTGAAATTAATTTGGGTTGCTAGTCTCCCTAAACATATTGGTTCATCCCACAAGGGTAGTGTGGTTGCTACATAAACCAATAAGAACTTTGAATCTTATACGCTGCTGTGATGGAATTACTCCAGTTGGGATGGAAATAGCATTCCCTGAAATAAAAAATAAAAATAAAAATAAAATGATAAGAAAGTGATTAGAACCCATGGATGTGGATTTTTTTGCAGGATGCCAATTACAGTTTACATGCATGATGAGGATTCTGGTGGGTTGATTGCCATTGCCGAGTATGGCCAAGAGTATGGAAAGGAGGATCCAATCAGGGTTCTTTATCATGGTTTTGGCCATTACGAGTCATTGCAGATTCCTGGGAAGAGGGGTGGTAAATCAAGACTTTAGCATGCAGCAAAATATGAAATGGGTAGAAGCCAAGCGAAAATATGTGTAGAGGTATTTACCGTGTTGATATTCTTCTCTATAATCCATCGGTTAATGTTTATTGTCAGTAGATCTCAACTTTAGGTACAGATCACAACAGTGACATAGGGTGCATTTGGTTGCACAAGTGAACATGCATGTGAACATTCCTTCTAATCAAGAGGAATATGACAAAAATTAGTGATGTTTCATAGTACTCATCATAGTTCAAAATCCGAAAACTCGACTCGATTTTCAGCTGGAACAGGTTGGCTCAAAGACTTGACGCAACTTGACTCAATATTTAATATTGTAAATTGAAAATAGGAGGAATGTAAATAGATATTTATGATAGGAATGAGTAATATAGAATGCAACTTAAACAAGCAACACGACGGTTACCACACTGGTTAAGGGTGTTGCTTCCTCTGGTTGAGGTTTGGGGTTCAAATCCCACTCCCACCACTTTGTTTTTAATCACTCAGGAGGTGCATCACTCAGTTCAAGTCACACCTAGTCGTGTCGAGTCAAATGAGTCTCTCAGGGGGTGTTTGGAAGGTGCTTAAGAGAAGCTACTTATTCCACAAGTTAAGAAGATAAGTATGTTTGGCAAACAACATACTTATCTACTTCTCCTTTCTTTCGTCTCTCTTGATGCCTCTTTTCAGCAACTAATGAAAAGTAGAAAAGCTATAAAAAAAAATAACCGAAGTGATTATGTACTTTTAAGTAAAAAAAGTTACTTATAAGTAGTCATAAACCAACCTTGCCTTTGCTTTGGGTGAATGGTCTTCACCGTAGGTTTGCTCCCTATATGTGAGGGTTCGATTCCCCTCCTTGGCTTTACCCGATACATGTGGGTGTGGGTGATTGCGTGTATCTGCAGGGATTAGTCTCACTTAAAAAAGAGGCAGGGACACCCTGTGTCTTAAAAAAAAATAAACCAACCTTACTTATCTGAAATAAGTCACTTATCTACTGCTGTAAGTAGAAAAAGTAACTTATTTTGTGGTATCCAAACGGGCCCTCAGAGTCTAGGCTGAGTCAGGCCGAGTACTCAGTTTCCCAGCAACTTGGCTCAAAATCTTGCTGAGTCGAGTTGACTTGGCCAAGTTTCGATACAAGTCAGCCAGTTTTGGAACTATGGTACTCATAACAAGAAGTTCCTATTGAGCTGCATTTCTCGACTCTGCCAAGTTTCAGTTCAAGTCATTGAGTTTTGGAACTATGGCACTCAGTTCCTGTCAAACTGCATTTACGTCCCTTTCATGTCTAACTTGAATGTAACGAAATTGCATTTTTGAGCGAATCATAGTTTTGTCACTCTCTTTATTTGATTACTAATTACAATCCAATTTACTTTTCAAAAAATAAAATAAAATAAAATAATTACAACTCAATTCGATAGCACATCTAAATGCACCTGTAGTGACATGCATTTGCTGAAAACCCTTAGCTAGCAGAATACTCTCCTATGACACAAAAAGTGTAATCAGGTCAAGAAAATTATTACAAGTACCGAAATTGAGTGCGCATCTCCACAATGCTGAAATTTGTAGTAATGTTGAAGTTTTTGATATGTAGTGTGCTTAGCCCCAAATTGTCATCGGTGCATGTTGGAGCTTCTGTATCCAGTTATTCTGTGGTCTCCTTATCTACCTCATTAGGCATTCTGAAAGGTTTATATGGTCATGATGACCAGAGTCTTCCATGGGAACCTGGTTTTGATATATATTTAGTCTAGTTTACAAGTTTCCTGTGATTCTATAATTTCATCCACTCAAGCTTTGATGTCAACATAGCAAGTATAATAACTCTTCTCGGGAAAATAAACTGCATATTTAGAAACACAACTTGTATGTCAAGGACTGCCACTGGATTTGTTGAAAATGTTACCCCAGTCACCCATTCACTTGGGGATGCAACTTGAGCAGGCTTGGGTCAGGTTGAGGGTCAACCCAAGCCCTACCAGACTCAAGTGTGTCCAACCTGCAACCTGACACAAATACACATGATTATTACCAAACCCGACCTGAATTTTCCCAGCCTGAACCCAACCTGACCTGAACTTGAGTTGGGTCAAGTTAAAGCTTTACCTCTCTCTCTCACCCAAGCTGCACGCCATTATTCGTTGCATGGTTGATCAACTGCCTCTTCCTGGAGAATCTCTAGCAGTTGAGTATTTTTTGAGGTAATCTCGGGATTCAGAAATTGTTAGTGGCAAGAAACTGAACAACAATTCATGGTGGAATTACAACCCAGTTGCATCATAACCCCATTGGGATCTTATTGTATTATGCAATAGACGATAAGTCTCTTTCGAGTGGATTGTTATCATATACTTGTACTTTTATGGGTGGTTGAGAGATTCTTCTGATGTTGGTTGGGCAGGTTGCAGGAATGATAAGGGTACGAGGCCTGAACTTTATACTTCTTGGGAGAGAGGCTAGGGTGCAAGAAAGAAAAGCAAAGAATACAAGCTGGCATGGAAGCTGCATTTGTAAAGGAGTCGGCTGGTGAATAATGAAGTTATGCAGCTGAGGTATCCCTTTTGGATTCCAATTGTATGAAAAAATAAACAACTTCCTATATATGGATGATATGTTTGTTGAACCCTTGTTCCTAAAGCCGATGATTAATTCATTATTTGGTGGGCTGAGTCAGGATACAATTTGCAACATGTTCTTTTATTATTATTATTTGGTGAGCTGAGTCAGGATACAATTTGCAACACATTATTTTGGAAAATGTCACATGCGACTAAGGAATGCGAAATGCAAATGAACCGTAGTCTGTAGTTGGCAGTGAACGATTGGCAACTATAACTGGAACCAGAAAGAAAGAAAGAAAGAAAGAAGAGTGAGAAGGAGGGCTCAAGGAGATACCAGAAGGGAAAAGAGAAGCCAGCAGACAGGTGGCCATCTTTTGGGTCTTGGTGTGGTACAAGTTGGTTTTGGGTAATATAGGCCTGTGGGTTGGTAATGGACTTGATTTTGAGCTCCATCTCCATAAATGGCTCATGGTTGTTCTCATGTTCTGCAGAATTTCCTATTGAGTGGCTCAAGCTCGGGATCAGGTCTGTTTATCTCTATATAATGCGAGCAGCATTTGGCCAATTAGACTCCTGCAATTAGTTATAGGGATTTTGATTTTAATGCCAAATGGTATTTTCTTTGGCCCATCAAGTGATGGGATTTTGGTCATTTCAAATCGAAGTTCCTGCGTAAGGATGCGGGGTGGGGGCCCACCGTGATGTTTCTGAGAAATCTACCACGTCCATCAGGTTTTTCGAGCTTATTTAAGGATATGTAACCAAAAATGAAATGGATCCAAAACTCAAGTGGGTTACACGTGAGCGAAAATTGGGGAAAGAAATTCCTACCGTTGAAACCTTCATGGGCTCCGCCTTGATGTTTATATGCCATCCAAACCGTTTATAAGGTCAATCCCATTGGGATGTAGTGAAAACACACCCACACAGAAAAAAAAAGAAAAAAAAAAAAAGAAAAAAAAGTAGAAGGCTGACACAACTTTTATAGCCATAAGTTGTTTCAACGGTGCTCACTGAATACCAGCTGTTTCCTTTCGTGTGGCCCACTAGAACTTTGTATCCACCTCATTTTTTGTCTCATCTCCTAAAATGAGTTGAAAACCTTATGGACGTGGTAGATTTCTCAGAAACATCACGGTGGGCCCCACCCTCCATCCTTGCGCAGGAACTTTCTGTGAAAGGCTTTCCCAGGAAATCCACTCGGTCCATCCGTTTTTCGAGCTCATTTCATGACATGCGACCAAAAATCAAGAGGATTCAAATTTCAAGTGGGTCGCACGAGAGGAAACATTGGTTTTCAGCAATCACCGTTGAAACATTCTACTGGCCATAAAAGTATTGTATCAACCTAAATTTACTGTGTTTATACTTCATCCAAGTGGGAATAACCTTATGAGCGGTTTGGATGACATATAAACATCAAGGTAGAGCCCAGAGGGTTTCAACGGTAAATGAGCTCGAAAAATGGATGGACGGAGTGGATTTCTCACAAACATAAACCCACCCCACCATCCTTTCGCAGGAAGCTCGTCCCCCCCTCTCGCTCTCTCCCTCTCACACACTCTTTAATGAGTGGGTTTGGCTCTGAAACTGAAGGCCCAATTAATAAATGGGTGGACCGGTGATCTTTTAATCTAATTAAAATTTGGGTCATTTAAAGCGTGGGCCAAACACTCTCGGCACATTGCCTTCCTGAAAAGAGGGAAATCCACAAAAAAAAAAAAAACAAAACAAAACAAAACAAAAAAAACAAAGGGAAGCTTGATAAGAAGATCCTGTCCTTTGATCAATGGCCTGCTAATAGACGGCTAGAAGGAAGATAAATTTATAGTCCAGAAAAAAGATCAGAAAATGGATGTCTAGCATCTTCTAATCTGGAATAATGGTGTCTACCATCCTCGGTGAAGCCCATCATTCCACGGTTCTGATCACTTGACCAGGGGCCCATCTGCACTTGACACCACTGACTATTCCATTGGAATTCTATAGTTTCTCATTTTAGAGATATTCCGAGGGCTTAGTTGGGTAGTCCGCCGGGTCTATACCAAAAACGTACCCTGTGGGGTGGACTCCTCGCTGGTACACATGGCATAGATGCATGGAAATCCAGACTGTCCAGATGCTAACCCAACCGTGGATAGAGCATAAACTAAAAATTATTCTCAGAAGCTAATATAAACATATGATTTTTTTCCTTTGAATCCCGACCACTTACTATTTTAGTTTTAATCATTCATTTGATAACCATCAATTAGATGGTTAGGATTAATCAATCAGTGTGAATTTTGAGATATGCTCCATACACAATGGGACACACAATTTGGATGGTCTGGATTTCTGTACATCAATGCTACATCTGAGGATAATGAATTAACACCATTTTATAAAATTATGAAAAACTCACATATGGGTCTGTCCCGAAGTACCTAAAAACAGTAACACAGTAAAATTCAAATAAAATGCAAATGCAATTTTACCATCAGACGGTAGCACTGATTGAGAGGGATGGGTTATAAATCAAAGAACAGGAGAAAAAAACAAAATTGCCAGCGATGTCATCGGGCCACCTGTTTCAGATAACTGTAGGTGGTACACATCGAGGATGAGATTATTGATTTTGTAATGGATCCTGATTCAATGCTCATGTGTAGGGGTGGAACACGTGTCTGAGATCAAGGGTGGCTGGAACATGTTTCAGAGATCTGGACCATTCATCATGTAGGGTAAACTGTGAACGTGCAGGTCAAACTAATGCGATGAAAATGGGCCGTTAGAAAAAAAATAAAACATGGTCCACCAGTCTAAACGCAATGAAATCGGATTGCGACCTGAGTTACCCTGTACGCTCTTATCGTACTGAGTAAATTCTGTTAGGCCCACCGTGAACGTATATGGTCTATCCACGCCGTCCATCCGTTTTTTCGTCTTATTTTAGTGGTTGAAATCAAAATTTAAACATACTCAAAGATCAAGTGGACCATACCATTGGAAATAGTTGGAATAATGACTTCCACTGTTGAAACCTTTCTAAGGCCCACAGTGATGTTTATTTCTCATCCAACCTGTTTATAAGATCACACAGATATGGATGAAGGGAAAACACAAATACAACTTGATCCAAAACTTCTGTGGCCCCCAAGAAATTTTCAACGGTATATGTTCAATTCACTCTATTTCCTATGGTGTGGTCCAATTGAGGTTTTTATATACTTGATTTTTAATATCAAGACCTAAAATTATCTTTTAAAATGTATGGACGGAGTGGATAAAATGCATAAATCACGATGGACCCCACGGAGTTTACTCAGTACGCAATCCGCTTCCAAATGCAATGTGCATATTGGGCTAATTTACTGTTTTGATTTATTTTATTTTTTTTTGTGTGGCATGAGTACAGTACGAGCTACGTGATTAATGGCCTGGGTATCTGACATTCATGCCGTACACCAGATCTCTGACACGTGTCCGCCGCCTCATATTAGGACCATCACGGAATCTCGTCTTTGCTAGGTTGGCACGTGTGGTGCGTGTAACGTGGGCTAGAGGACTACCGTACTACTATGGTTTTGATACATGGTGATAACGCTGTAACTGACAAACTCGAAGGAGAGAGAATGAATCTGAAACGATAAACTGATAGGCCACCCGATGGATGGAGAGATGTTGATAAATTGAAGCGATTGGCTGTTTCTAACCATCTGATTGAGATACTTTTGTATGGACGGTTGATCAGAACTTTTCTTCACAGTCCAAAGATGATTGATGGATCATAACTTCAGTACAACTGTCCGGCAGGTAGTTACCAGAATTGGATGGCCAGGATCTATTTCCAGAAGCGTACCCCTCAAGTCCTACGTGGCCCAACCATCGAAGCCAGGCATTGCAATGGGAGAGGAAATTACCACTGTTGATCCCACCTTTTATCCAGCGTCTTTTATAATATATCCAAAACTTACATTACCAACTTAGACCTTTCACTTACGGACAGAGCATTTGAGGACGAAAATACCCCTGCTTACGCTACGTATGCCTACCGTTACAATTCGTAGCTATAGGCGTACAGAAAAGAAAATTGATAAAAGATGCTGGATAAAAGGTGGGGTCTGCAGTGGTAATTTTCTCGGAATGGGACAATGTTGCACTCTTCCTGTTTAGGGAATCATCGTATAATGATATAACCAGATCATGTTGTAAGAGATCGAAGGGGTGAAAGATGGAACAAGTCATGAGGACCAACTGGTGCAAAAATCAGGACGCTTCACTATCAAGTGGGGCACTTTCTAAACCTAACCCAGTGGACTGGTGTGGCCCATCTGATGAGTGGGTCTGTCTAATTTTCAAAGAAGTGCATCTTTACGATGGTTCCCACCTTTTGCATGGTTCAGATGTCCTAATACATGCAAGTTAAAATGGTGTAGCATGGTAAGCTTACAATGCCGGGTTTGCATGCGATCATTCCTTAATTTAGAGAGAAGTTCACAGGCTCAGTTGCACTGGAACTCGAACACAATATTTTTATTTCTGCTAATGTGCGGCGCAGAACATCGGAGCCATGAAAATGGTGGACCCATACCATAAAGATCATCAAGAAGAAATTGTGGACGCATATTGTGTGGTGACCCCAGCACCACGTGGACTGAGCCCACTGTGATGCATGCGTTTTATTCAGGCCGTACGTCCATCGGGCCCTTGATCGAAGCATATCCAAAGCTCAGGTAGACCATGGGACCATACCACAGGAAATAGTGGGGATAATGGATGACCAACCGTTGAAACCTTCTTATAAGCTATAACGAAGTTCATTTGTTATCTAAACCGTTCATAAGGTCCAAAAGACGTGCATATAGGGAAAACACAAATATCCGCCTGATTCAAAACTACCTCAGCCCTAGGATGTGTTCACTGTTGTGGTCCACTTGAGCTTTGGATATGCTTCGATTTTGGGCCCGTACACTTAAAAAAAAACAATCAAAGAGAAAAAAAAAAAGAGAAAAAAAACAATCACAAACGTATGTTAGGCATCTTATCTCCTTCGATTTGTTATGGGTGGTTCACCTGAGTTGCAGATCTAGCTGATTGTTTTTTTTCTCTTTTTTTTTTTTCACACTCCCACCAAAAACACCTATAACAAATAAATATGATAAATAAAGACTCACCAACACGAAGGAAAAGCCAACAAAGCAGCATTTTTCCAGAATTAATATTATATTCATCGAGCTCCGTATGCAGCTGACAGGTAGGCAGCATTCACTCCAGTGGACCATACTACCGGAAGTAATGGTGACACCTTGGTGGTCCTGGCAGGGTCCATGTGGGGCCCACCTTGATGTATGCGTTTTATCCTAGCCCTCTGTATATTTTGGCATGGAACATCTAATCTAATTCCGAGGTTTTTCATTCTTCCCGAGCATTAAATAGAATTAGCACGGGACCAAATGTAATTTCATCCCACCTAATCTCATTTAATACTATGTACCAAGCGCCCCCTAAAAGAGAGGCAGATGGTAAGTTCCTACATATCTTCTCAATCACAACCCTACACTGCCAGAGAATTGAAGAAGCTGACTAATCGAGTTCCATCGTATGATCATTTTCGAGTCATTGGATGCTGATGTTTTATTATTCTCCTGTCTGTCAGCCATGACAATGCGCGCATACATTTTTCAACTGGATATCTTCTCTCCACTTCACTTGAACTGGCAAAGGATTTTCCAAGGTGATCTTAGTGCTCTCTTTCAAAAGGAGTGGACCATGCTATGGGAAGCAATGGTGACATTGACCTCCACTGTTGAAACCTTCGTAGGGTCTACATCATGTTTATTTGCCATACAACCTGTTCAATAAGTTAGATAGACTTAGATGAAGGGAAAACATAAATACTAACTTCATCCAAAACTCTTGTGGCCATGGGAGTTTCTCATCAGTAGACATTAAATCCCACACTATTTTCCAATGGAGTGGACCCTACAAAGCTCCTGATAGGATCATCCGTCTCTAGCTAAGCACTGGTGGGGTATTAACCAATCCCAACCTAGTTGGTAAGAGAGCTCAAAGATAAGTAATTTTGTAAGGCCCGCCATGATGTGTGTGCAAATACATTTCTTCCCCAAAAATGATCCATACAAACTCAAGTGGGACATGAAACATTGAAACCAACTTCAGGACCACAAGGCTTTGGATTAAGCTTCTATTACTCCTTACTCATGCTTCGGTGGTAGACTCACAAGAGTTTTAACATGAGGTCATGGGTTCAAGTGCCCATTGTAGCTTGAGAATGTTGTGTATGGGTTAAAAAAAAAAAAAACAGACTTATATTATGAAATGGGTAGATGGCATTTAAATATTATGGATGGCATCCCCTCCCTCCTTTTCCTTTGGTGGGGTCCACTTGAGTTTTGAATTGACCCTTATTTTGGGTTCATGTGGAAAAATAAGACCGAATTGGTTGACATCTTTAGAATATAAGCTTATGTGATACTTAAAAGTTTCTTCTTCTTCTTTTTTTTCTTTTCTTTTTTTAAATCTCCCTGTATTAGCATGACTATCTTAGAGAAATTAACCACTCAACCCCTACCTCATAGGTAACTTGTTGTAGAAATGTAGCTCATCACAGTGCATATGTGTCATCTAACCGGTTCAAGATGGTCATCAATCCACTGAAAATGAAAAACCTCAAAAATCAGGTTGATCAAGCCAAGTGTCCTACCACATTAATTTGGATCTTTTGGGTGGCTGTGGCCCACATAATGATTGGATTAGCCATATTTTTTGGGTGTCTAATTTTATCGTGGAGGGACCCGTTTGGATACTATTTAAACATAATAGCGGGTTCCACTGGCACATAAAATGAACTTTAAAGCCTGAATTGTTTTGTTATTCGGTGTAAATTCCTGTAACATCTCTAGTAGAGAGGTATTTTCAGCAATTCAAATTACAGGGGATGTATATACAATTGTAAAAACCTAGAGGTCAGCTCGGCAGTTTACAATTATTCCTAACCTTATTCTACAAGCATTCCTAACTTTATTCTACAAGCGATTCACCCGGGTTTAGATATATTCATGCCTGTGCAATAGCTATTATTGACCTTCTTATTCACTTAGCACATGCTTGTGTGAGGTCACTACATTATGTCTATCGCGTCCAACCCACAAATTAGGGGCCTTTGAATCATATCACAAATCCAAGTTATTAATAAGTATTACTTGAGATATGTACTTCAATATTGAAGTGTATATGTTTTTCTTTAGGATAGAATAAATGACTATTTTGAGGCATGGTGAATATTGGATGCCAAACCAAGGTCTAAGAAACTTTCAAATTCTAAGTTACTTTAGCTTGTCTTGCTGTTTACTTAATTATCAACAAATAATAATATTTGGTAAACAATTTACTTATCATTCAAAAAGTTAAAAAAATATATTTGGTTTCTAACATCATAAGTAATTATTTTGAAAGTTTGTCTAGCTTCGTTCACATCCACTGTCTATCATGTGGGGTTAATCTTTCATATGTATCGATCATTGTGTGGATCATTCATCATTAAGAGCCGACCTTTAATGTGTATGATTCATTAGGTAGGGCCCACCTCTGATGTTAGTCATCCATCATGTGGGGCCATCTTTAATATCCACTGCCCATCATGTGGAGCCTACCTTTGATGTAGACCATCCATCATGCACGACCCACCTTGGATTTGGGCCACTCATCATTGGGCCAACATTTGATATAGACCATCCATCATGCACGACCCACCTTGGATATGGGTCACTCATCATTGGGCCAACCTTTGAAGTGATTGTCCATCATGTGGGGCCCACCTTGATGTGGATCATCCATCATGTGGAGCCCGCCTTTAATGTGGGTTGCCCATCATGTGGGCCCACATTCAATGTGGGTTGCTCGTCTAAAATACACGTGGACCATCTAAGGAGTGGATTGGTTTGATTTTTTTGGTAGGTAGTTTACTGTATATTTTCAAAATATAAAATTATTTTGGAGCGTTTTGCCTTTTCCCACTAAAAATATTCGAATCTTTCAAAAGGAAGTTCACTTTTACGATTTAAAAATGTTTCTCTAAAAAATGATTTACAAGATTAACAACCAAAAAAGAAAATTAAAAACATCATGTATTCAAACTACAAGCACCGTAAGGATGGTGTAAAGTAAGGTGAAGATAGCGATTTTATTATGGCAATTCAGATGGATTCAAGGAGACTGCACATTTCAAAGGAAAAGAGTCAATCGAAGGGTTTAGATATCCTCCGTATCCAACGTGAGGCCCACCGCATAAATGGTTCTGATCATTTAAAGTAGACTTCTGATCAAAGGACGAAAGTAGCAAGACATTCGATGGAAATATTCAAGTATGCGGAGCATCTGAGCATTACAAAATCTGGTCCCAACGGTGGCAACTAACATGATAAAAATGTCAGGAAGGTACAGGTTCGGTGGGCTGCATGTGTACGTTGGATGTTTTTACACAGTTCTTTACCGTATACAGATTATCCACACCATGAGTGTGTCCTGTGGTGATCTTTTCATGATCATCACTAGCTAAGGCGTACTTAATGTGCGGCTCAAATGCACCACGCACTCCTCACATCGGCACGTGCGCCCGTTTTGAAAGTGTAGGTGGAGAGGGTAAGATTTGTGGGCCACCATGATGTGTGGGTGACATCCACTCCGTCCAACTGCTGGGACACCTCGTGTTAGTACCAGAACCCGAAAACCAGGCAGATCCCAAACTCACAAAGGCCGTACCGTTGGGAACAGTGGGTGTGGAGACATCCACCATAGAAACTTTGCTGTGGCTACTGTGTCGCATGTGGACCATGTGAATCTATACGTTTCAGGCCTGGTTACCTTATTTCCAAGGTGTGGTCCATATGAGGTTCAGAACGAGCAGATTTTTATTTTGTGTGGTAAATATGGAGCGTAGAAACGGATGGACGGAGTGGATGTGACACATGCGTCAGGATGTCCCCCACAGAGCTGCGGTGTGCCGTTCCAAACGCAGTAGCGGGTTCGCCGTCCGGGCAAGTGGTGTTAGCAAATCAGAAGTTATACATCCCAACCGTACTTCTGTTTACTGGTAAGCGGTAACTGTATATACATTAATGAGAAATGATTTGGACAGCTGTATTTGAACACTGTAATATCTACATTATCATTAATCTGAACCGTCCAACATGTCCCGCTCACTCTTTTACGGATACTGTATAAAAGTAACATTAATCAGATGGTTCTGAACATTGATAACTAAACCTATCCTCTTTGAATGACCGTGTCCTTCCCGTTTTGGATTCCACTTGATGCTTTAATTATGATATCGTCTGCTTGCTACTATCATAATAATCTTATTTCCCTGCATTTCATTGGTCACATCAACACTTATATAGCACCTGTGCATTAAATATAGTTTATAATGATGTGATACAATTACAATACAATAAATAAGACTTTCCCTCTTGTGGCGAACTGAGGACATGGACTTGTGTCATGGATGCTAAAGAGTTAAAATGCAGTTGTGCGCATGGGAAGGTACCTATACTCGTAGCCACCTGACCATTACTCTGTATCAATGAGTAGTTACTAATGCTAAATGGACCACATGGCGTAAATGAGCAGCAATAATAACACCCATAGTTGAAACCTTCGTCTAGGTTAAACAAATCCAGTAGGCTGTTTGGGCGGTGGGATTAGGAGGGATTAGGTGGGATGGGATTCATCTGCTTTGGTGCTAATTCCTCTCCATGTTTGAGAAGAATGGAAAAGCTTGGAATTACATTAATTGGTATTGCATTCAGTCCCATGCCAATTTCATTCCATGCTAGCAAGTTGTGTAGGTCTCACCATGATGTGTGGGCTATATCCACCTTCTACCTATTTATCGAGATTATTTTAGAGCATGGGCCAAAAAATTAGTGAAATCTAAAACTCAAGTGGACCCCACCATAGAAAGCAACGGGAATTGAATACTTACTATTGAAAACTTCTTTAGGGCCACATAAGTTTGAGATCTACCTCATTTTTAGGCTCATGCCATAAAATGAGGTTACAAAACAAATGAACGGTTTAGATATAACACGTGTGTTATTCTCAGTAATTTCAAATCATAGTGGGTATATCCATTTAATGTACTACCATATTATTAACAAAGCATGACATTAATCTTATCGCATGGGGAACAATCCTTGTAATGGGTAATAATAATATTTTTTGAATCCCATCCCACCTAATCCCTTCTCATCCCACTGCCCAAACAGGCCCTAGACGAAGGGAAAACACAAATTTCAACTTGATCAAAACTACCATAACCTCCAAAAACTTTTTAATGGTGGATGTTCATTTCTCACTTTTATGTTATTCTTTTTTTTTATTTTTATACACCTGCATACACTCATGCCACACGCGCACACACGCACAACGTGGGATTTCACCACCATGGGTACTCGAACCCTTGACCCGGTGTTGAAACTCCAAGGAGTCTACAACCCGGGTAAGAGTAAGGACCCCACTTCTATGTTATTCACTTGAGTCTCAGATCTAATTTATTTTTGAGATTATACTATAAAATAATACGAAAAAATGAAGAAGTTATGTGGATCAAACTCATTAATTGTGGTGGGCCTCACAAAGCCCCTGCTTGGACTAATCTGTCTAGGAAAGGGCAGGATGCAATCCGCAATCCGCCTCTTCAATCCCATTGTTTTTTTTTTTTGTTTTTTTTTATTTTTAACATACACTCACGTTAGTGGATTTCCACCACCTATGGGTACTTGAACCCTTGACTGGGAGGTGAAACTCTTGAGAGTCTACAACCCGAGCAAGAGCAAGGACCCGTTCCCATTGTTCATTTGTATAGAATAAAAAATAAGAAATAGTTGTTGCCTGTAGCTGTACTTCTTAGAGTACATTTTTATTTTTATTTTTTTGGTCTGCAATAAACAACAAAAGGATTTGTACTTCGATCTGAACATCTCAAAAATTTAACTGATCAAACAATCTTAATTCCATTAATGAAATATAGTTGGATAAAATATTGAGAGGCCATTTGAATACTATCAAATAAGTAGCTTTTTTAACATGGTAAGTTAATAAGTTGATTTTCTTAAATAAGTTGGTTATTAAATTTAAATAAGTTTTTTTTATATAGAAAAAGTAATTTACTTTTATCAATTATAATTTATTGCTTTTTAACTTTTAAAAGTAACTTATTTCTTTTATTTTCATGGGTGGCAGTGTAACTTAGGAAATTATTTAAAAGAAATATACCCTCTACATTCGTGAATCCTTTCTAAATTCATGAGATTGAAACATTATCTAATGAATGAGTAGAGGTGATTATACATGATGGACAATCCACACCAAAGGTCTGCCTCTAAGGTCAAATAACCCACATCCAAGGTGAGCCCCACATGCTGGGCAACCCACATTGAGGGTGGGATCCACATGATGGGAAACCCACATCAAAGGTGGGCTCCACATGATTAGCAATTAATAATGGTGGGGCCCACACGATGGACAGACCACACGAAAGGTTGGCTTAATGATGAGTGACTCATATCCAAGGTGGGTGTCGCATGATGGATGACCCATATTGGAGGTGAACCCACATGATAGACGGTCTGCATCAAAGGTGGGCTCCATATGATGGGGCAGTTGATATTGAAGATGGACCCTGTATGATGGACAATAACATTGATGGTGAGCCCTGCATGATAAGTGACTCACATCAAAGGTGGGCCCTACCTAACAAATTATATATGCACATTAAAGGTTAGCCCCTTATGAAGAATGACCCACAATCAAGGTGAGCCATACATGATGGATGACTCACATCAAAGGTGGGGGCCACACAATGAACAATCCACATCAAGGTTGGCCCCACATGATGGACAGTGAATGTGAGGGGGACAAAAAAGAGTTTCGCGACTTATGAAAATTAGAAAAGCTAAAATAATTAACCAAATGATTATATACTTTCAAATAAAAAAGTTATTTGTAACTGATCATAAACCAAACTTATTTGAAATAAGTCACTTATCTACTATTGTGAGTAAAAAAAGTAATTTATTTGGTTATATCCAAATGATCCTTAAGACTCCAAATTCAACTATGAGATGGTCTAATCGGTGACATTTCTAGGCGATGTCATGCAGAAAATGAGTTGCACCTATTGTAGCGTATCCATTTCCATACCCATATACATACTGCATGAGGAAATGTAATCACTATTTAAAAAAGAAAAAATAAATGACAAAATACATACATGCCCATCGTCTTCACAAAATGGATGTTTTTTATATCCATGCTGCCTATTTCTTTTCTTCTTCTTCTTCTTCTTTTTTTTTTCTTTTTTTTTTAAAAAACACTTGAGCAAATACATATCTCTAGTGGACTACATTACTAAAAAAAAAAAGTAATAAATGATCATTAAAAGATTTTTATGGGCCACAAAAGTTTCAAATCAAGCTAATTTTTATATTTTTTATTCATCCAATTCTACTAGACCATATCACCTGGGTGGGTGGCAAATAAACATGATGAGCTTGGGAAAGTTTTTAATCATGAGCGTTCAATCATCATTGTTTCCTGTAGTGTTGTCTACCTGAGAATTGGATATGCTTAATTTTGAGACCATGTCCCTGAATAAATTAACAGATGGGCGAGATGGATAGACAACGTATCATCAAGGTTGGCCCTGTGGTAAGGGTAACATCCACTAAGCTGATTGTTACCTGGGTAACACCTAATCCTTGTCGTATAAATTCACCTAATTTCTCTGCTTCATAAAACTTTGATAATATGACAGAGTATGATGGATGACGCACAGGCACTTTCATACATTCATTTTTCTAGTGGCCCGTCATAGGTTAATAAACATGTGTCCACAAATCATACGTCAGGACTAGCTGACTAATTTGATTTTAGTACCCACTGTGGTGTGTGGGTGTGACGGGGCATGCGTAATTAAAAAAAGGTAATAGTCTGATTTTAGTACCCATTGTGGTGTGTGGGTGTGACGGGGCATGCGTAATTTTTTTTTAAAAAGAAGTAATAATCTGATTTTAGTACCATGAGTCATGGATAATGAGGTTTACAATTTAGTAAGTTTAATTTGACTTATAGTATAACACGTTTTTAAATTTTGATAAAGCCTGCTTATCAAGTGTCATATGCTGCTGCCTGAGTATCATGGAACTCCCTTTTGCCAATGCCATTTCCATCTTTTGTCTATCGGAATGGGTACACACACCTTTTGAAAATAGAAAATTTGATGACCTCATTCAACAGTTAGCATGACGAGCCATTAGCATGGACGCAGATTGCCTGCCACACTCGACCGCAGGAAGTTCGTCCGGTGGAAAGTTACCTGGGCCACTGTGCTGTTTTGTCAGAAATCTACTCCCGCAAAACCCAAAACTGCGAGGGACCACATGACTGAAATCAGTTGGGATTGAACACCCACCGTTGAAACATCTATGGGACCACAGAAGTTTTTGAACGCCCACCGTTGAAATATCTACGGGACCACAGAAGTTTCGCATCAGGCTAATAACATTATGTTTGCGGTACATCTAAGCGGGAATGACCTTATGAACGGTTTGAATGTCACGTAAAACATCAAGGGTCGCGGACCCACGGAAGATTTCAACGCATTCCTTCACTTTTTTCTGTTACGTCGCCCACCCCATTCAGTTTTCTACACGTGTCAGAACATGCGCCCGGAAAACGGGAGCGGACGAGGGGTCATGGATTAGATAGCTCCAGGTTGAGCAGAGACTCGCTACTGGAGTGACGTCACCGAGTTACGTGGACTCAATATGATGCACGCGTTGTATCCGCAACGTCCAAACATTTGTAGATATCATTTTAAGGGATGTCTCAAGGAATGAGTTTGATCCAAAGCTTTAGTAGACCCCACCGTAGTAAACAACAGGAGGATTGATATCCACGGTTGAAACTTTGCTAAGGCATACCATGATGTTTTTTCCAAATCCAACATGTTCAAGAGTTAACAAACACATTAAAGAAGTGAAACACAAATAGCAGCTTTATTGAAAACTTTTGTGCCTTTTAGTAGTTTTCACGGGTGGTGTCACTCTCCCTACTGTCTTATGTGGTGGCTCCATTGAAGCTTTGGATGTGACTCATTTTTTATATCTTTATCTAAAATCATCTCTCCATATGGATGGATGGTGTGGATACAAAACATACATCATGGTGGGGCCCACATAACTTGGTGACATCACTAGCATTCTCGCTACTCAACTTGTCAGTAGCCAATAGAGGTGGGCAAGATGGATTCAATCCGACGGATCCAACTCGATTCGCCTTGATTTGAGCAGAACCGATGGTTTGGATCGGTCAAGTTTGGGTAGGATCGGGCAAATCTGAACGGTAATCGGATCGGATTCGAGTAAATAACAAATCCGACCAAACCAAACCAAATCCAATCCGATTCGATCCGGACCGGACCGGGTGCAGTAACCAGTAAATTACAATCTTTCCCTCTCCCCTATATATAGCATAAGCCTAGGACATGGATTGCGTACTACCCCCACCAGTCTGTATCTCCGAACAGGCAGTTCTATGGGTGGCCCCACCATGATGTATCTGTACATCCAAATCGTCAATCCCTTTTCTTAGATTATTTTAAGGCATGAACACAAAAATGAGGCATATCCAACACTCAAGTGGACCACACCAAATAATAATCTTGGTTGCATTAAAATGCGGAAAGCATTGAATGTCAGTTGCATTAAGTGCAAGATCATCACGGTGTGGTCCATTTGATCGTTGGATCTGTCTTTATTTTTATTTTGATGCCTTAAAATAATACGAGAAAAGGGATAGACGGTTTGAATGTACAGATACATCACGGTGGGCCCGCTCACAGAACTGCCCGTTCGAATGTAGGGACGGGCGGGGGTAGTACGCATAACTGTAGGCACGTGTCATGCAAAGATGAGCACTGACGCTCCTCGAGCTCCGAGTTGTACAAATAGTTCAAAGGAGATCAAAGTTATATGGGCCCCACAGTGATGTATTTATTATATCTACACCATTCATATAGTTTTAGAGATCATTATAGAGTATTATTCAAAAAATAAATCATACCCAAAGATCATATGGACTACACCACAAATAACAGCTGAGAATAATTTTTCAAGTGTGGTCCACTTGATAGTCAGATTTATCTTATTTTTCACCTCAAGCCTTAAAACGAGCTCGCCAAATGGATGAACAGTTTGGATATAACAAATATCCCATGACGTGATATATAACCTGTCATGCCTAAACTCGGAAACCGGGCTCACAAAATTTTTGATCGCGGAATCTGGCGCCAATTGCCTCCATAAAACCCCATTCTCAGCTCTCAGAGCTCATTCGCCAGGTTCCGATCCTGAGATACTACGAAGAGGATTTTCAACGTCAGTTTGATTCGTAATAAGCATAACCAAAGGTATAACCCACAAACAACAACCAAAAACTCTATTACATTTCCACTATGATCAAAAACTTTACAAGTACAATGAGCATAAAGGGAAATACAATGATGATGAATAAAAACTCTAAGATGATTTGCAAAGCGCTCCTGCCTCAGCGCTGCTGCGCCCCAACGTCACCTGCACGCAACGGTCGTACATAAGCTTATAGAAAGCTTAAAGGGTGGTGAAAGTATATGCGCAAGGTAGTAATTTGATCATGCAATATCAGAATAATGCGGAATATACTGATGGATCCATGAATACCGTTAGCCGTACCAAGGCTATGCGATGCAAAGCATGAATGATGTCGGCCATACCAGGGCTATGCGATGTAAGATGCAAGTCAAGCATATAATCCTCATCTAAGTCTACATATCAATACAACTTAACTCTGGGATATCACCGGGGTCTAGTACACTCTAAACCAGATCGTCGCCCCATCGCGCGCAATAAGGTAAGTGGAATAGACCTCACTATCCGTCTGCCAATATCGGGCTCGACTCGTCGATAGCGGACCCATTCCTCTAGCTGGTCAAACTCAGCCTAGCTTTGCCCCCTACTCTCGGGCGGGTAAGGCCGCACCCCCTTCCAATCAACCCCGACACAGTGAAAAGCGCAACCGTCTGGTAATATGCACTCGACGCTCATGCACCCACTCGGTGTAGACATTGGAGCAACCTCTTGGTACCATAAGGGTTTAGAAACTTTCAACCAGGGATATCTATAACACTCCATGTAGAATAAGATTTCTGGTATCCAATCTTGTTAACCATGATACGCCTGTGGAGGCTACAACCCTGATGTCACTATGGCGTTTAGTACCATATCACACAATGCGAATGCATGAATCACACTATCCAGTCATGCAGCAATCATGCGCGTAACGTGTACTCATGTAAGGCAACACCACCTAACCGAGAGCCCATAAAAAATCTTCCTGAAGGCATATGCTATGATCAGTCACTTCTCATATTAAGCATACATATGATGCGTATGATCATGAGTCATAGAACTATACTAAATATGTAATAAAGTAATGAACTATCCTTACAACGCAAATGGGCCTAGATGGCCTACACAAAATAAGTACGGGCCTTTCAATGAGCCCTAGGGAGAGTCGTAATGCGGACATTTAACCAACATTATACTTGCAATGTGGACATCAAACCAACATTGCTCCCAAGGCGTAGCCCATAGTGAATATTATTACATGAACCAGGTTGGGATCACACATTACAATGGACCTTAGGCACATCCCATTGGGCCTTAAATACATCAAATGAGCCATATCATATGGGCCTTTTATTCATCAAGTGGGCCACGTCAATGGGCCGCACCAATGGGCCTTATGTGCATTGCAATGGGCCATAACCCGTAGGCCTTAGATTACATCAAATGGGCCTAATCGCATGGGTCTTATATGTAACAAATGGGCCACACCAATTGGGCCCCATATGTACATCAAATGGGCCTCAACCCATAGGCCCTAGTACATCTCAATGGGCCTTAACCCATGGGCCCCTAAAACATCAAATGGGCCTCAACCCATGGGCCTTACATATATATCAAAGTGGGTCTCAACCATGGGCCGCAAAAAATCGAATGGCCCCATAACATGGGCCTTACATCCACATCAAGTGGGCCCCAATGGACTACCACAGATACATTAATATGGGTCTCATAACATGCCAAGGTGGGGTCCACTTGGACTATGAATCTGGCTCATTCTTTAACTCATACTATAAATGAGCTCTTAAAATGGATGGACGGTTTGAATGCAGCACATGCATCAAGGGTGGGGTCCACTGACTTATGGACCTAACTCATTCTTTAGCTCATGCCCAAAATGAGCTTTCAAGGTAGCTGGACGGATTGGATGCAACACGCATCATGGTGGCCCCACTGTCATTGGACAGTCTGAATAAAACACATGCATCATGGCTCCACCGTCCACCTAGACTGTGGAATAAAACCCATATAACATGGTGGGTTCCACCGGTGGACGGTGTGGTAATGCATACATCAATGGTGGGTAGGGGTGCACACGGGTCGGTTTGGTCCGGTTCTGGGGTGAAACCGGAACCGAACCATTCCTAACGGTTCTACAATTTTTGGAACCGGAACCGAACCGTGAAAACTGAATGGAACCGGAACCGGAACTGAACCGTGAAAACGGAATGGAACCGGAACCGGCGCAGATGAACAAAGAAATGAAAAAAAAAAATACCCAATAAAAATGAAAACCCATTTGTCATTTCACAGTGGCTTGAGTCAAGTTACGGCAAGTAAAAAAAAAAAAAAAACATATGCCACCAGAACTCTAGTCCATGACTGTTGATTTGCAACCCAAGTCACATAAGTGAAATACCCAATAGTTGTTTCAAGTTCATTTGCATCAGCATGTTCATACCTCATCCTATAAGTAGAAGTAAGCTTTCTTCCAGTGAGCTTTTTTCTTCAAGGTTTCAACTTCTTTTTGCACCACATCTTTTGCATCATAACTACTGTTGCATGACAAAAACAGATGCTTATCAAACCTCACACAAATTCTCAAATACAAACACCTGCAAAGTGTGAGCATGATTTGTGGCATACCGATTAAGAATTGATGTATATGGTACTGCATATGCAGCCAGTCTTGGATCTGAATAATATTCATCTACCTTTGGATGATCAGCTACATCAAGAAGAAATTTTGATTAAGCATTTCACAAGAAGCAGTTGACTTCACAATGATAATGCATTTGAGATCTGAAAAACTGAACTTCTATAATGTTAATAAATTAGACAGAAGTTAATAATCTACCACAAAATTATGTTTCTTTTACCAAATTACCTGGCCAGGGACAGGTGTATGTGAAGACACGCATGCTGTCTCCCCATCTGCAAAAGAATGGACTAATTCTAAATTGAAGGAGCCACTTGAAGTGCCTTTCTAATGCATCATACCACCCATCACTCCCATGTATTACTCCAAAACAATCCTCAATCGCAGTTTCGGATATCTAAAGCACAGTTAAGAAATTCACAAAGATATGGTGTCTCTTGAAAATGAAAACCCATTTGCAAATCAACAGTCAAGCTGCTTGACCAAGTATAGCAAAAAAAGAAAATGAAAACCGGTTTCAAGCAACAACAACAAAAAAAAAAAAAAAGGCTAGGATCTTCCAGCCTGGGAGATTTCATCAAACTTCAGCAAGCAACATACATATTAAATGTCTTCCCAGTTCCCACAGTAACTGTCTATTTTCAAGCCACACCAGCAAAAAAAGGCTAGGATCTTCCAGCCTGGGAGATTTCATCAAACTTTAGCAAGCAACATACATATTAAATGTCTTCCCAGTTCCCACAGTAACTGTCTATTTTCAAGCCACACCAGCAAAAAAAGGCCAGGATCTTCCAGCTTGGGAGATTTCAGCAAACTTCAGCAAGCAACATATTAAATGTCTTCCCAGTTCCCACAGTCCACAGATTTGAAAAAAAAGAAAGAAAAAGAATGTCTTGTACGCCCTGCAAACACACCCAAAAAGGAAAAAATTCGCCATCATATGACAAACCCGCCTTGATTGTTGAGTTCTTCAACATGATGATGATGCCAGAACGAATGTAGATTGTAGAACCCTTCCGAAGATCTGTCAGCTTCTTGTATGCCCTGCAATCACACCCAAAAAATAAGACAAGGACTGTCCATAACAGTGGGATATTCAACTTTTAGATATAAATGGTCATGGATGTACTTGGATGCAAAAGTGAAGTTTGCTTTTTAATGAGAAGTCACTTCGGAATTTTTTAATTTTTTAAATACAAAAACGGAGCCCAGCCATGTGTGGCCCATTTAACAAAAAGATTCCTCAAGCTGCACAAATGACTTAACATCAACGGTGAGAATCTCTAGTAAGATTGATCATTCGCAATTAAGAAGTAACAAAGAAGATTACTTACTCTTCTCCACATACTAACTATTGAATTGTATCCATTCACCTACTCATGCTCCTTAGATTTGGAGAGCTTGAAGGTCTGTGCAGCTGGGTTTTGTTAAGCCTATTGAATGAAATTTCAGATTCTGCAGCTGTATTGGTAGTATGATATTGTTCCAAAACATTGTTCTGTGTCTGAACATGGAAACACACTCCAATTATTTAAACTAAGCTTCCTGATTTCCATAAGGTTCCTGTCAGTTGGAAGTTGTTTTCCACATGAATGGTTAGGATTACATTGTTACTTGCCACATGGGTGCAAAATGTCCACTCGTGAGCAATGTTTTGAAAGTCGAGTCGGATCACAAAATAGTAAGAGGATTGAAAATGTAAATCACAAATCATAAACCCATAAGATTTTTATAATCATCATAAATACGACGATTAAATGTCTCTTTGATCTTCTTATCCCATCCAGATGGTTATCCCATCTAGTTTGACTCCGATCTATTATTTGAGGCTCTGTAATAAACTTTACATCCAATGCGACATCAAAGGCTATTTTGCCATTAGAGCAAGAGGTTACAGATCTCACTTTTACTGATCAGAGAACTATAGTAGACTGAATTTTCAAAGGCATTCTTGCCTTAGAGCAATACGTTGCAGACCCCACTTTTAAGGATCAGCAAACTATAGAAGACTGAATTTGTACCACTCAATCATGAACATGATCTCATAAATCTTCATTGCAGTTCATATAATTGAACATTTTTCTTTACATGGGAATATTTTTCCGTTGTTGTGATCCAACAATTAGAAACAAAAGTAGCATGCAAAAAATAATGCAAAGAACATGATATTTTGGCAAAAACAATCAACACAGAAATGCAAATTTCAGAAGGAAAATAGGGGATTTAAATGAATGCGGTGTTATCCTTATCCATAAAATATAAAACACTCATTAACATTCCTATTAGAACACATTAACACCCAACAAACAGCAAATGCTCAATAAACATGAAAAGACCATGAAAACACAAAGTAGAAGGAAATTAACCTGTATATCATAGTCAATTAAACCTCACCAAAGTAAACTTGATATGAAAGTCCTCAGATAGAAGATAGGGCTGCAAAAATATAATAATTTATTAAAATCAAGAAGAACACAATAAGTAAAAGTAAATTATATGACAGAATTATATTGATCAAATAAACATTTACCTGATTCAAAAGCTTCAATTTTAGCCATATTTTCTTCAACTTGAATTGGGAGAGACGAAGCACGTAACCAATCTTGTGCACAAATTAAGCATTCCACAAGCTTAGGGGTAAGAGAACTACGGAATTGATCTATAACATGACCTCTAGTACTAAAAGCCGATTCAGAAGCAACGGTAGATACAAGAATGGCTAAAATATCCCTTGCAACTTGAGAAAGAACTCGATACTTTGAGCTATTCACCTTCCACCAATTTAAAATTTCAAAGTTTGGATCATCCTTTTCACAAGATTCCTCTAAATATTTGTCCACTTCAGACTTGCCTCCATAATTCTCTTCTTCTTCCAAATGTTTTTGAAACTTAGATTTGAGAGAAATTAATTGCTCACTTATACAACTAATTGATTGGTCGACATCCATGTCAAAATTGACTTGACTTGAAGAAGAATCAACTGACTGAAACTTTTGATATTCATCATAAATACGATTGAATGTCTCTCTGATCTTCTTAGTGAGCTCAATCACCATGGCAGGTTCATAAACTTCAGAATAATAAAACTTCACATATTTCAATTTATAACGAGGATCCAACACAACAGCAATCAATAACATCATATTCACCTTGCCAATATTTCCCCAATACTTCTCAAATTTAATCTTCATTTTCTTAGCCATGGCATTTAAAGTAGAATCTATACTAATTGATCATTCGGATAAGAAACTTTCAATGGCATAAATTTCATAAAAATATAAATTAGAAGTGACATATAAAGAACCAGACAAACGAACAGTCGCATCATAGAATTTCTGCAAAAATTTTGTAAAAACCCGAGCATCATCCCAATCACTAGTGGTAGGCGGTCCATCATGAAGTTCTATGATGAAATGTGGATCTTCCTCTTCTAATCTCTCAAATGCTTTTTGAAACTTTGTTGCAGCATCTAGCATGAGATATATGGAGTTCCACCTAGTTTGAACATCTAGGCACAAACAACTTTTATATGTTATTCTTTCTCTACACATGCCTTGAAACGTTGTTCTCTTTGTGGAGAACTCTTAACATACTTCACTGCCCAACGAATTCGAGTTAATGAATCTTTTAATTCAATTAACCCATCTTTCACAATTAAATTAAGAATATGTGCACAACACCTCATGTGAAATAATTCACCGCCTAAAATGAAAGTATCACTCTTCTTAAAAATCTTTCTTTTCATATATGAAATAACAACATCATTGGAACTTGCATTATCCACAGTAAGCGTGCATAGTTTCTCTATACCCCATTCCATTAAACATGCCTCCACCGCTCGACCAATTTCTTCACCTTTGTGACTAGAAATCACACAAAAGTTTAAAATTCTCTTATACAATTTCCAGTCTTGGATAAAATGAGCTATAAGGCACATGTAAGAAAGATTCTGCACTGAGGTCCATAAATCCGTAGTGAGACAAATTCTTTGATTTGAGTTAATAAATCCTTCAATTTTTTTTCTCACTCACATACAATGCCATACAATCCCTTGCCATTGTAGTACGTGATAATATTTTGAAATTAGGTTGCATGATGCTACAAAAGTAACGAAATCCTTCATGCTCAACAAACTTAAAAGGTAACTCATCTACAATTATCATTTTTGCAAGTGCTTCTCTACATAGATCTTGATCAAATTTCCACACACCAAGGGTACTACCGCCATCTTCTGATATTGAATGCATTGACAAAATTTTCTGTTTCTTGTCTTTATTTTGAGAATTCTTGGGACACTTTGATATATGTTTTCTCAAAGTGATAGTCCCATTCTCACTCAGCCATGCATATGATGAATTACAGTAGTTACATCTAGCCTCTTTCGCTTTTCCATCCCCCGTCATTTACAATTTTGGTAAAATGATCCCAAACGTCAGATTTACGGCCCTTGTCTTTAGAAAGACATACCTTTGCATGAGATGGAGAATTAGTGATAGAGAGCTCTTGAGGATTATTTGTCTCTCCAGTACTTGACATCTAATAAGAATTAAGATATACAAAAAAAAAAAAAATTAATAAAACACCTAACATTCAATAAAACATTGATAATTACATTGCTCAATATGTACCCTAAACGTGGGCAGCTGGATTTTGCTCCAATGAAACATAAATTGCAAATTTATAAATTATAACTGTTTTAGAGTGTTTGGTTGCACCCTTCAACCAAACAGGAATTTATATAATGTAAGGTTGTTTGGTTGCACCTTTCAACCAAACAGATATCTCAATAACTATGTAAGACCCGTATCCTAATTCGCACTGTTCCGTTGATTCCCGCGACCCTTCTCGTCGAATTCCGGCAATCCGCGACTTATGGTTGACGTTGCGCACGACCGTACGTCGTATCCTATTCATTTGAGCCGGCTTAATCCGAGACTTGTATCATTACGACCGCACCGTCGCCGCGGTTCCAACGCCGCAACTCACGCACCGATCCGATACCCAGACGATGAGATACGGACCCACGTTCAGTTCGAGTAAAAACACCGCGCGTTGCAAATCCCAAGGAATCTCTACAAAGTGTCCCATCAATCACATCAATCAATCCCATCAATCACCTCTCATGTCAAGTACAAGCACCCATACTTCCTTTCTCCACAAGTCAAGCAACCACCCAAGTCAACTAACACATCACCTCACCCATCACTCACATCCATCAACCATCACCCCTTCACATCACTCCATCTCTCATTAATCACCTCTCTCTCTCTCTCTCTTTTCTCAACACTCCAAACCCAAGCAAGGGAGAGCATCCAACGTCCAAGCCTTCCCATGGAGAGAAGTGCATATGTGAGGCCCACTTCCCATCTCCAAATCCCATCATCCTAGCCATCCATTTTCCATCTCCACCATCAAAGTGAAGCTTTAGGAGACCGGCTATCCAACGGACCAAGAAGATCAAGAGGTGGGTGCTTTGATGGAGTAGTTTTTCATATTTTTAAGGTGGGCCAAGTGAGGCCAACCGATCAATGGTTTGGATCTCACTTGGGACCCTAAGATGTGGCCAATGGCTCATCTTGATCATCAAGATCATTCCATGATGGGGCCATTCTCCATGGACCCCATCATGATGTTTACTTTCCTTGTATTGAGGAGGTCATCTAGACCGTCCATTTCTAGTGGAGTGGGATCTCCACCGTTGATCTTTTATTGATGGCCCATATGCAAGAGGACCTTTGATGTATGATTGGATGATTGAAACGGAGGGCCCATAGTGCCGGGGTCCCTCCATCACGCGTGTCTCACTCTATTTCTCTCTCCCTCTCTTTCCATTTACTTACTTGTATGCGATGAAGTGGCCGTATGGCCCACTTGGACGGACCCCACCTTGGAGTAAGTATTTTATCCAAGTCATCCATGAGTGGGCCCACCTTATATGCCTTGTACCCTCACCATCTGGTATGTGGTGGCCCACCCAGGTAAGGCCCACTTAAAAATTTGCATTTAGTCAAGGGGAGTCCAGTGACGTCTAGACGTCCCTGGATGAAAACATGATAAAGGCTTATTACTAAGCCTTTGGGGAAGACCATCCATATAGGCCCCACCTTGATGTATGATTCTAATCCAAGCCATTCATCCTCTTCCCCAAGTCATTTTAGGCGTTGAACCGAAAAATGAGAATTTTTCGAGTATTTGGTGGGCCATAGTTTTAAAAATGGTATCATTACCATTGAATTGTACCAAAACTCTTCCTACATGCCGAAAAATGGCCTGTATTGGTCTCAATTGATGAGTTATGGGCCATGGAATCCAATGGATGGATTGGATTCATCAGATGCGGGCCCCACCTACTAAAAACCCCAGGGGGAAGGGTTTTCAAAAAAAAAAATATTCATGCCCAACACAGCAGCTGCTGCTGCTGTGTCAGGCCGTGGCTAGAGGCTGGCGGGCGGACGTGGGCAGGGACCCACGGCCCCGTGTACGGTCCCCACCATGATGCATATTTTGTATCTGCACCGTCCATAAGATGGCCCATCCTCTGAGGTGGGCCGTCCCCAAAAATGAGACACATCCAAAGTTCAGGTGGCCCACACCATGAGAAACAGTGTGAAATGAACCCTACCATTGAAATTTTCTTTCAGGCCCACCAGAGTTCTGGATCAAGCTGAAAATTATTTTTACCCTTCATTCGGGTCTGTGTGACCTAATGGATGGGTCGGATGTCATATAAACATTATGGTGGGCTCCCCCCCATGGGACCCACAGTGACGTGCATGCTCGACTCCACCGTCCGCCCGGATGGTGGAGCCCCCCCCTGTATATATATGATATATCCACACCGTCCAGGGGACGGTGTGTGAGTGTGTGTGAGTGCGTGTGAGTGCACGTGTGTGTATGCATGTGTGTGAGTGTGTGTGAGTGCGTGCGAGTGCACGTGTGTGTATGCATGTGTGTGAGTGCGTGTGTGTGCGTGTGTGTGCATGCATGTGTGAGTGCACATGTGCGTGTGCATGTGTATATGTATATGTATACATATATATATATATATATATATATATATATATATATATATATATACTGTATATAAATTATATAGGATATTATAATGATGGTGGCCCTTCCTATGACCCCCGCCATGATGCATGAGTTGCATCCTAACCGTCCATCCATTTATCAATTAAAATGAGGTAGATCCATGGTTCAAATGGGCCCATTTTTGGCACGCTTATAGGGCCCATGTTGATCTATTTATGGCCATTCATTCAGGCCCACCTTGGTGCACGTCTAAGGCCGTGGGATCAAGCTCATTTGGCATATGCAATGCCCATGAGATCCGGCCCACTTATTCTACATAAGGTCCATGGGATTCAAGCCCATTTGATACATATTAAAGCCCATGGGATCAAGCCCATTTGATGTGCATGGGGCACAAATGGAGTGGTCTAGTTGATATATTTGTGTATGGGCCCATCTAACATATTTAAGGCCCAAGTAGTGAGGCCATTTTGAGGTATTTCGAGGCCCACGGATCATGGACCATTGCAATGTACATAAGGCTCATTAGGGAGGCCCATTAATGTAAACCATTTGGTGAATGTGAGGCCCATGTATTACGACCCATTTGATATATCTAAGGCCCAGGGATCGAGGCCTAACGGATGTCCTTAAGGTCCATTGCAATGTACGTTTATCGTGGTTCGTGAAATGATATTTATGGCAAGCCGTGCCTAGGAAACAATGGTGGTTTGACGTCCACATTGTATGTACAATGTTGGTTAAATGTCCGCATTGTAACTTTCTTTAGGGCCCATTGATAGGTCCATAACCGTTGCTATTCATTGCTTTATAACATGCTTAGAATAATCTCATGACTCATGCCCATACGCATCATATGTATGCTTGATATGAGTAATGACTGATCATAGCATATGCCATTGGGCAGACCATCTATGGGGCTCGTTATGTGACTGAGCGCCCCACATGATCGCGCAGTACGCGTTGGATTGCTGCATGTTTTGACAGCGTGATTCATGCATCTCGCATACGTATGACTTGATCACTGCACGCCCTAGCGACATCAGGGCCGTGGCTCCACAGGTACATCGTGGATGGCCGTATTGGATACCGAAAATACATATTCTAGCACTGTGGGAACTTAGGATGTTCTTGGGTGAGAGTCCCAGAACCTTTTTGGTACCAGGAGATGCTCCAACGTCTAGACCGAGTGGATACACGAGCGCCCGAGTACCGAATACCAGTAGGCCGCGTCTCCCACTGTATCGTGGTCGGTTGGAAGGGGGTGTGGCCTTATCCGCCTGAATGAGAGGG
Organism: Magnolia kwangsiensis; assembly: GCA_037074715.1. Taxonomy (NCBI): domain Eukaryota; kingdom Viridiplantae; phylum Streptophyta; class Magnoliopsida; order Magnoliales; family Magnoliaceae; genus Magnolia; species Magnolia kwangsiensis. The sequence goes on from CM073581.1 coordinate 110,719,583, forward strand.
CTATAAGCTAGGCTGAGTTTGACTAGCTCGCAAATGAGTTCGCTATCGACGAGCCGGGTAGGTATTGGCATACTACTGGTCAGGCGGATAGTGAGGTCTTATCCGCTTGCTTGACTGTGCAGCTAGGGAGGTGGCAGTCTCTGCGAAGTGTATTAGACCCCGGTGATATCCAGAGAGGAACTGTACTGATATACGCATTTGAGGAGTACCGACTTGCTTGGATTGCATTTCGCATATGACATTTGGCTATGTAGGCCTTGCATTGCATCGGTGTGGCCGATGGCATTCATATCTCGCATCATGCCTTGCATTACATAGCCTTGGTATATTCATGGACTTACCACATACTTCCGCATTGTTCTGATACTGTACACTTGGCGTTTGCCTTACGCACACACTTACACCACCCTCTAAGCTTTTGTAAGCTTATGCACGATAGTTGCGTGCAGGTAGCGTTGGACGACAGCAGCGCTGAGACAGGAGTGTACATCAGGACCTTTTGGAGCTTTTTGATCACTTTATATTTCCCTTTCTGCTTTGTACTTAAAATTTTGTTATAGTGGATATGTGGTGATGTCGTTTTGTGACTTGGTTATGCTTGTGGTTATGCTCCATTATATATAAAAAAAAAAAAAATTATTCTGAAAATCCTCCTCGCAGAACCCCAGGATCGGAATCTGGCATTTGATTGTCAGGGGCCGAGAATGGGGCACTACAGAGGCTGTCGGCACCGGATTCGACAATCGGGATTCATGTGAATCCGATTTTCGGATTTCGGGCGTGACAAACTAGTTCAATTATCCAGACCATTACTCTCATGGACCCTGCCACCTAACAATTTCTTTGTTATAGATAAGAATTTGAGATTCATCAATCCATGCTTTTTCTTTTTCTTTTTCTTCTATCCTTAGTTTCAAATGACAAACCACACATGCAAGTTGTCGTGCCTAATTAATGCGGTATTACTGCGACTGGCAAAGGCAAACTACACTTTTCGTCAATCAATTTTCAAGACTGAATTGGAAGAGATGAAAAGGTACTGAGCAAGATTAGATTAATGTTTGGGGCTTTCATTCTGGTTTCTTTGGTTTTTGTTTTTCGTTTTGTTTTTTTTTTTTTTTTTTTTTTTTTTTTTTTTTTTTCATCCTGGTTTCTTATGCTTTGACATGATGAAAGTATTGTTTATACCATGCCTCTGGTTTTAATCATGAGAGCTTTGTGCTCTATCTTCCATATTACAAGCCATTCATTTGAAGGTGCCTATTATGGGGCCTATTGAACATTGCTTTATTAATTTATTTATTTTTAACTAGAAAAACAAAAAAACTAATCTTCATCTTGATGAAAATCAAAATGATATGTTGTACATGCAAACCAGGTTTTAAGTTTAATTTGCTAGCCTCACCCACACCATCACATGCACCTTTACATGGAGCACACGCATCTGAGCCATGCATGAGGCACCACAATAAAGATATTGTTGTGGAACCCACCTTATGCACAGCTAGCATGTACCAGACATGTGACCAATTGGTTACCCGTGTGACACGTGTTAAGGTGTGCAATTGTGTTTCCACCAGTTCCCCCTACTAAGGATTTGTGTGGTCTCTCAAAAACAGGTGGTCCAAGGAGTCGGACCTTCGTGACATTGGCTGTGGACGAGAGAAAACTAGCTACTGCTACTTTGCTGCAGCTTGTATTGTATACCATCCGGGCCTTTCCAATGTACGGATGACGCTCGCTAAGACTGGCATGCTTGTTACTGTTGTTGATGATTTCTTTGATATGAAGGGCTCATTAGATGAGTTGAATAATCTCACAAAAGCTGTTCAAAGGTATCTATTCGCTCCATCCTGTTAGAAATTGGCATGCATGTGTGAGGTCTGGGCCATTCATAACATTGGACCCATCATAGGAATGCCCTAGGTCCAAAAATCATGCCGGTCCATGGTCCACCCACCTGGTGGGATATATATGTATGAGGAAAATGGATTCTCAGAAAAGAAGAAGATGAAAAAAAGAAGACCAATGGAATCATGTGTACAGCCTAATTGTCAGTCTGAGGTATGTTCATGTTGTGGCCCACCTGACGATTGACACAGATCATGCGCTGCATTCGCTTGAATTGTCTTGCATTTCTCTTTACATGAATTATGTCCTAAAACTATAACTATTTCCTTGCTTAATGGTAATAGATGGGAGGTTGGGGACCTAAGTTACCACAACAAAACTATCTTTGAAGCAATAAATGATCTTATCAATGATATTGCGGCGAAATGCTTGGATCAACATGGGCAGGATATAGTGAAAGATCTTCGAGAATTGGTAGGTTTACAATTTAAACAATTTAGAAACTTACCATTTTTCAGATAATAATGAATGTGCATTTCCATGTTTAGTGGTATGAAACATTTGGGTCATGGATAAAGGAAGCTGAATGGAGCAGAATGCGAGTTGTGCCATCCGTAGATGAGTATATTGAAATAGGCATGATATCTATTGCTGCACATGGACCATTGCTCTCATGGACCCTGCCACCTAACAATTTTTTTGTCGGGACAGTCCAAAGTCCTAACCCTTGGAATAGTGGCTCGCAAATAGGGATGTGTGGTAACAGGAAAGCCCGAAAGTTGTTCTCGTCCCTGTCAGGGGAGATGTCAACCGTCTCTCCTTACAACGAACACTAGTGGCCCTCAAATAGTATAAGAAAAAAAATACAACAATGGTTCATATTCAATAAAAAAATTACAGAAAATCAATAACATTGATAATTGCTAATTACCATCACAGATAATGATGAAAAAGCCGTTGTTGAAGTTCGAATCAAGATTCGAGATGACCAGAGAGGGACGGCTAGTGATGGAAGATCGGAAAGGGACAGCTAGCGCGAGATGGATGGCTGGACGTGGTGTTTTTCAGCTATTTACCCTGCAAAGAGAAGATTACCACGGTAAATGCAAGAAAATGGGGAGAAATTCGAGACGGATTAGAGATTTCGAGCTAGGGTTTTGAAAAGGAGGGAGAAATTCAGAAAACCTTGAAAGAAAATGGCGTACCGAAAGAGAGAGAGAGAAAGCATCCGGGTGAATCGGTGATTGGGACGGCGAGAGAGAGGGATTTTCGGTGATTGGGAGTTGGGACGGGCAGACGACCAGAAAGAGAGAGAGAGAGAGAGAGAGAGAGAGAGAGAGAGAGAGAGCTCAGACGGCAGACGCGCCGCACGGCCTTCAGGCTAGGGGGTGCGGGATGCCGGCGAGAGAGAGAGAGAGCAGGGGGGAGGATGCGGCGACGCCGGCTAGAGAGAGGGCAGGGGCAGAGTGCGGCGCGAGAGAGAGGGCAGGGCAGCGTGCGGCACGAGAAGAAAAGGGCAGGGGGGTGACTAATGAGGTTAGGTTTTTTTTTTTTTTTTTTTTGGTTTTAAATACGGATCCACGGTTCCCATCACGGATCGGGTCTATGGTTCGGTTAACGGTTCGGATCAACGGTTTGGTTAACGGTTCCGATCGGTTCTCCAGGTCCCTTAAACCGGAACCGAACCGTAATAAACGGTTTTCGAAATTTTGGAACCGGAACCAAACCGTTAGCACCCTGGAATCGGACCAAACCGGACCGATCCAACGGTTCCGGTCTAGTTCCATGGTTCCAACGGTTAAATGTGCACCCCTAATGGTGGGTTTCACGTGTGTGGCCCACCATAATATTTGCCTGCCATCCAAACCGTTCATAAGGTCACAGGCACCTGGATAAGGAGGAAAAAAAAATTTCATGTTGATTCAAAACTTTTGTGGCCCATAAAAGTGTTTCAAGGGCAGACACTCAATCCCACTATTTCCTCTGATGTGGCCCACCTGAGATCTAAATCAAGCTGATTTTTGGGGTGGGTCCACTTCAGGGAGTGGCCCACCTCGTAAACGGGTTAGATGGAAAATAAACATCAAGGTGGGGCCCATATGTGGAGCCGTGGGCTCCCTGGTGTCCGCCCGTACAGGAAGCAGCGGCCTATTGTTGCTGACGCGGTGGTAGGCGCTGCCCCTATATATATATATAAAACCCATTTTTTTACAGTTTTTCATGCATGGGACCCGCTTTGGACGGATCCACCCAAGCCATTGGTTCCCATAACCCATAACAAACCTATCAAGCCCAATATTGGGCCTGTTTCGACATGTAGAAAAATCTTGGGAAGTTTACACGGTGGAGATCACTGTTTGCTACGGTATGGCCCACCAGATGCTCCGATTAACCTCATTTTTCGGCTCAACGCCTGAAATGAGTTGGTATTTAAGATAGATGACGTGGATTTAATACATACATCAAGGTGGGGCCTACACGAGCAGTCCACCCAAATAGCCTTGAACCAAGGCTGTGTATTTCAGGTGGGCTGTCCACGTGGGCCACCAAATGATGGGTGATGTGGATACAATGCTTATAAAGTGGGCCCCACTTGAAGATAGCTTAGATAAAATATATACTTCATGGTGGGGTCCATCTGAGCGGGCCACACAAGTACATCATCATCCCCTAAAAAAAATGAAAAAGAGAGGGAGAGAGAGAGAAAGGGAGTGGGACACACGTGTGATGGAGGGACCCCGACATTATGGGCCCTCCCTTGTAATAAATCATACATCAAGTGGGCTCTAAAGCATGTGGGCCCATCAAAATCGAAACTCAACGATGGAGATCCTTTCCCTACCAATATGGATGGTCTAGATGACCTATCTAAAGTAAGGAAATAAACATCATGATGGGGTCCATGGAGAATGTTCCCATCATGGAATGATAATGATGATCAAAGTGGGCCATCGGCCACATCTTAGGGTCCCAAGTGAGATCCAAACCATTGATCGGTTGGCCTCACTTGGCCCATCTTAAAAACATGAAAAACTACTCTTATCAAGCATCCACCGTTCGATCTTCTTGTTCCTATGGGTTCCTTAGCTCCTTAGCTTTGATTCCAACAGAGGAGATGAGGTTTGAATGGTTGAGATGAGAGATTTTGTAAGACCCGTATCATAATCCGTACTGTTCCGTCGCTTCCCACGATCCTTCTTATCAAATTCCGACAATCCGCGACCTGTAGTTGACATTACGCACAACCGTAAGTCGTATCCTATTCATTTGAGTCAGCTTAATCTAAGACTTGTATCATTGCGACCGCACTATCGCTGCGGTTCCAACGCCGCAACTTACGCACCGATCCGATACCCAGACGATGAGATGCGGACCCGCGTTCAGTTCGAGAAAAAATACCGCACGTTGCAAATCCCAAGAGAATCTCTACAATATGTCCCATCAATCCCATCAATCAATTCCATCAATCACCTCTCATGTCAAGTACACACACTCATGCTTCCTTTCTCCACAAGTCAAGTAACCACCAAAGTCAACTAATACATCACCTCACCCATCACTCACATCCATCAACCATCACCCTATCACTCACCTCACATCTCCCTACATCTCATCTCTCTCTCTCTTTTTTCACACCAAACCCAAGCAACCAAGAGAGCATCACACGTCCAAGGCCTTCCATGAGAGAAAAGTGATTTTTGGGTGGCCCACTTCCCACTCCCAAATCTCCTATCCTAGCCATCCATTTCCCATCTCCACCATCAAAATGAAGCTCTAGGAGACCGGCTATCCAATGGACTAAGAAGATCAAGTGGTGGGTGCTTCCATAGACTACTTTTTCATGTTTTTAAGATGGGCCAAGTGAGGCCAACCGATCAATGGTTTGGATCTCACTTGGGACCCTAAGATGTGGCCAATGGCCCATCTTGATCATCAAAATCATTCCATGATGGGGCCATTCTCCATGGACCCCATCATGATGTTTGCTTTTCTTGCATTAAGAGGTCATATAGACCGTTCATTTTGGATGGAGAGGGATCTCCACCGTTGATCTTTTATTTGGAAGGTCCATATGCAATGAGACCCATTGATGTATGATTGGATGGTTGAAACAGAGGGCCCATAGTGTTGGGGTCCCTCCATCTCACGTGTCCCGCTCTTTTCTCTCTCTCCCTCTCTTTCTTCCATTGTTTTTGTGTGTGATGATGTAGAGGTGCGGCCCACTCCGACGGACCCCACCTTGATGTATGCCTTACCTATACCATCCATATACATGGTGGCCCACCTAGACAACCTATCTGAAGGTGGAGCCCACCTTAATATGTGGTATCCAAATCGTCCAGCATCCAGTGTCCCTGGACGCTGGACGTTAAAGTGAAGTGTGAACCGTCAGGCAAAAAAAAAAAAAAAGAAAAAAAAAAGTGTATAAGTTTAAAGTTTTTGGAGAGAGAGTCACTAGTATAGGACCCACCTTGATGTATGTATTCAATCCATGCCATACATTACATTCTTCAGATTATTTTAGCCGATGAACCGAAAAATGAAGGTGATTCGAGTATCTGGTGGGCCACAATATAGAAAATGGTGATTTTCACCATTAAAATGCATTCTGATATTTCTATACCTCCAAATTATATTCAATATTGGAGTCGTTGGACTTCTTTTAAGCTGTGGAATCCAATGGATGGATTGGATCTACTTGAAGTGGGCCCTACACAGGAAAAACCGCGGAATTTCACGATTTCAAAAAAAAAAAAAAAAACACAAAGCAGCAGAGGCTGCTGCAGTTGTCAGGCGCAGCAGGCCGCGCCAGCGCCACTGGCGGGCAGACGGGCAGTAGCCCACGGCCCCAGCCGTGGGCCCCACCTTGAAGTTTATTTGCCATCCAACCCGTTCACTAGGTAGGCTCCCAGATCAGTGGGCCGCCCTCCAAGTTTCAGACAAATCTAACGCTCAGGTGGCCCACATCATAAGAAATAGTGTGAATTGAATTCTACCCTTGAAACCTCCTTGGGGTCCACGGGAGTTTTGAATCAAGCTAAAATTTGTATTTTTCCCTTCTACCAGGTGTGCGTGACCTTATCAATGGGTTGGATGGTATAGAAACAATATGGTGGGCCCCACATGGGTCCCACAGTGATGTATGTACCTAAACTCCACCGTCCGCACGGACGGTGGAGCCCACTCTAATGCACGTATTATCCACACCGTCCAGCCATTTTGCTTGGGGCTGCTGGACAGTCAGTGGGCCCTAGCCTTTGCATGTGTTGCATCCCAACCCTCTAGCCTTCATGAGGGCCCCCACCATGGTGCATGTGATGCATCCAAATCGTTCATTTATTTTGTAAAAAAAAAAATCGATTTATGGCTTGAGCTAAAAATGAGTTAGATCTATGATTCAAGTAGGGCCCACCTTGGTATGTGTAAAGGGCCCATGTTGGCCTATTTGTAACCATTTGTTAAGGCCCACCTTGGTGCACATCTAAGGCCATGGGATTAAACCCATTTGGCATATGTAATGCCCATGGGATTAAGCCCATTTGGCATATGTAATGCCCATGGGATCCGCCCATTTATTCTATATAAGGCCCACGGGATTCAAGCCCATTTGACACATATTAAAGCCCATGGGATCAAGCCCATTTGATTTGCATGGGGCACAAATGGAGTGGTCCATTTGATATATTTAGAGCTCATGTGTGTAGGCCCATCTGATATATTTAAGGCCCAGGTTGTGAGGCCCACTTTGATGTATTTCATGGCCCATGGGTCATGGACCATTGTAATGTACATAAGGCTCATTGGTGAGGCCCATTAATGTAGTCATTTAATGAATGTAAGGCTCAAGTAATTCGGCCCATTCGATGTATCTATGGCCCATGGATCGAGGCCCAAGGGATGTCCTTAGGTTCATTGCAATGTACGTTTCTCATGGTTTATGTAATGATATTTATGGCGGGTCGTGCCTAGAAAAAAATGTTGGTTTGACGTCCATATTGTATGTACAATGTTGGTTAAATGTCCGCATTGTAACTCTCTTTAGGGCCCATTGATAGGCCCATACTCGTTATTATCCATCACTTTATAATATGCTTTGTATAATTTCATGACTCATGCCCATACGCATCATATGTATGCTTGATTTGAGTAGTGATTGATCATAGCATATGTCATTGGGCAGACCACTTATGGGACCCGTTATGAGACGGAGTGCCCCACATGATCGCCCAGTATGTGTTGGATTTCTGCATGATTTGACGGCGTGATTCATGCATCTCGCATACGTGTGACTTGATCACTGCACACCCTAGCGACATCAGGGTCGTGGCTCCACAGGTGGATAGCCATATTGGATACTGGAAATACTTATTTTAGCACTGTGGGCACTTAGGATGTCCTTGGGTGAGAGTCTCAGAACCTTTTTGGTACCAAGAGATGCTCTAATGTCTATACCGAGTGGATACACGAGCGCCCGAGTGCTGAATACCAATAGGCCGTGTCTCCCACTATGTCGTGGTCGGTTGGAAGGGAGTGTGGCCTTATCCACCTGAGTGAGGGGGCTATAAGCTAGGATGAGTTTGACTAGCTTGCAAATGAGTTCGCTATCGATGAGCCGGGTAGGTATTGACATACTACTGGTCAGGCGGATAGCGAGGTCTTTTCCGCTTGCTTGACTGTGCAGCTAGAGAGGTGGCAGTCACTGCAAAGTGTATTAGACCCCGGTGATATCCAGAGAGGAACTGTACTGATATGTGTACATGATGAGTACCGACTTGCTTGGATTACATTTTACATATGACATTCGGCTATGTAGGCCTTGCATTGCATCGGTGTGGCCGATGGCATTCATATCTCACATCATGCCTTATATTACATAGCCTTGGTATATTCATGGACTTACCGCATACTTCCGCATTACCTGATCTTGTACACTCGGCATTTGCCCTCCGCACATACTTACACCACCCTCTAAGCTTTTGTAAGCTTATGCACGACAGCTGCGTGCAGGTAGCGTTGGACAGCAGCAGCGCTGAGGCAGGAATGCATATCAGGACCTTTTGGAACTTTTGATCACCTTGTATTTCCCTTTCCGCATTGTACTTAAAGTTTTTGATATAGTGGATATGTGGTGATGTTGTTTTGTGACTTGGTTATGCTTGTGGTTATGCTCCATTACAAAAAAAATTCATTCTGAAAATCCTCCTTGTAAGATCCCAGGATAGGAATCTGACATTTGATTACCAGGAGCCGAGAATGGGGCACTACGGAGGCTGTCGGCACTGGATTCGGCAATCGGGATTCATGTGAATCCGATTTTCGGATTTGGGGCGTGACAGATTTTAGGATGGAAAGGTGGGCCACACTTGGAGTTTGAAAGAGAGGGAGAGACTCATACGTATGGAGTATTCTCTCTTGCTTGGGAATGAATTTGAAATGAGAGAGAGAGACTTGTAAAGGGAGAGAGAGAGACAGTGATGGGTGATGGAGTAATAGATGTGGTGGTGTGGGTGTAAGAGACTTTTTGACTTTTGAGGCTTGCTTGGGAATGGGTGAAAGTTGATGTGTACTTGACATGTTGAGATTGATGGATTGATAGATTGATGTGACAAGTCGTAGAGATTCTCTTGGGTTTCGCAACGTGTGACGTTTTTCTCACACCGAACGTTAGCCCACATCTCCTGACCAGAGTATCGCCTCGGCGCGTAAGTTACGGCATCGGAACCGCAGCGATGACGCGGTCTTTATGGTAAAGGTCTCGGGTTGAGTCAATACGGGTTAACGGTATACGAATCAGGGTCACGCGCAAATATCGGTTAAGGGTTAAAGGTTACAAGAATTCTATCGGTAAGACCGCGAAAGTTTATGGAATGGTAAAGTCTAGGATACAGGGCTTACATAACCTGAACCTACAGAACTTGCTAACATGAAAGCTTGCGCAACACATTACAGCTGCTGTAACGTTCATAGCTGTAACGCCTAAACCTTAAACCCTAACGCCTCGAGCTTTTAGTTGTACGAATGGCTCAAATGATATCAACGTTGCATGGACCCCACAATAATGTATTTTTTATATCCATACCGTTATTCATTTTTCGTGATCATTTTAGATCATTTAGAAAAAAAATGAATCATATCTAAAGCTCAAATGGACCACACCAAAAATAATAACAAGGATAATGATTTTCACCGTTAAAAAAGTTGATTCAAATCGCACCTAACCCGATCCAACTCGGTTTCCCTGACCGAGTCAGACTCGAATCGGGTCAGGCCAACCGTGTGTCAAATCGTATGTCCCGGATCCGTTCCCGGATCGGATCGAGTTCGGGTCAGTCCAGTTAGATTTCAGACCGAATCGAGTTAGACCCAATCCGATATGACTCGGTCCGATGCCCACTTCTAGTAGCCAATCCGTGTCCGAGAGACCCGGACTCAGGCATGACGGTGCAGCCCTTACCGTAGAGCCCACCCTGATGTATTTATTCTGCATCAACGTCGTCCATCCATTGTTCCAAATCATTTAGGGTATTAGCCAATTATCAAGTGAACCATATCATTGGAAACAATAGTGGTTCTATGTGATTGAGCTCATGGGAACTTTCTATGAGGTTAAGTTGTGTGGGCCCTACCGTGATGCTTGTCGAACATTTATCCCATCAGTCATATGACCATTCCATGGTGGGCCTAGGGCTTAAAAATCAAGTCAATCCGTGACTTGTGTGGGCCACACTACATACAAAAGTTGAGAGGGGTTACCCTCCATTAAAACATTCATGATCATTTGTTGGACCCACCGAGATGTGGTTCACAAATCCAGCCCATCCATTATGTGTGTCCCACTTGGATGAGGGGTCAAACCAAGTTTCAGATGCATCCAAATTTCAGATGAGTCCTACCAAGTGATTTTATATGTTTTAAGCATGTCTTCATATGATTTTAGATGGTATGATCCACCTGAGTTCTATATACAAATGATTTTTGGGATATCCCATAATTTAAAGGGGACCCATCAAAATCAAGGTGTTGATGTGGGAAGTTTCCATGAGTTCGACCATATATATATATATATATATATATATATATATATATATATATATATATATTCCCTTCATTCAGACTTACGTGACCTTAAAAGAAATGGAAAATAAAAACTATCTGTGGTATAGTCCAGCTGATAATTGAATCTATTGTTATTATTTTTTTTTTTTCAGGATAATGCCTTGAAATGTTCGGCAAAAAACGAATGGACAGTGGGGATTCATAGTACATATATCAAGGTGGGGCCCACGGCAAGAGCAGGTGAGTCCGGGTCTCACCTAATCCACTCCCCTGCAAAACGGATAAAAAGGGGGTAGATTTTCGGAAGCGGACTGCTGGGTGTTGCACACACTACGAACATAGGCAATGTTTTGACATTGGAAAGTTTTGTGGGCCCTACCATGATGTATGTGTTATATCTATACCGTCCATTCATTTTATGAGATTATTTTAAGTGTAGTATGAAAATTGAGGCAAATGAAAACCGCAAGTGATCCACATCACAGAAAGCAGCGGAGATGAATGCGTACCATTGAAAACTTTTCAATAGACACAAAAATTTTGGATCATGCTAATATTTTTGTTTTACTTCTATTTAGGTTCGTGGGACATCATGAACACGTTAGATGACATCTAAATATTATGATAGGCGTTAGAAAAGTTTGAACGGTGGGCATCAGTCCCTACTACTCTCTGTGTCGTCGTGCTCCACTTGAGGTTTGGATCGGTCTACCATTTTGCAAAATGGAAGGACGGTGCGGATATAATACATACGTCATTGTGGGCTATGAAACTTTAGCACATCAACACACTACCGACCTTGGTGGTGTGTGGCACACCACGCAATCCACCTCCGGGTTTCTCACATTAATCACGGTGGGGCTACCTAGCTTTTGGAACCTACGCTGCAAATAGGGCCAAGAAGTTTTTAACGGTTAGCGTTCAATCACCACTGTTTTCTGTGGTGTGGTCCACCTGGGATTTGGATCTACCTCGTTTGTTGGGAGCGTGCCATAAAATACTCTGACAAAATGAATGGAACAAACATCTTAGTCGGGCCCACATAGCACCGGCCATTGGGACTTGATGGCAATCCACGCCCTTAGCATGCCCTCACCTTGCACGGGACGCGGATTGCGTACTACCCCCGCCCGTCCCTAACTCCGAACGGGCAGTTCTGTGGGTGGGCCCACCGTGATGTATTTGTACATCTAAACCGTATATCCCTTTTCTCATATTATTTTAAGTCATAAAAATAAAAATGAGATAGATCCAACACTCAAGTGGACCATACCAAATAATAAGCTTGGTGAGTCATCTATGATGTGGTCCATTTGATTGTTGGATTTGTCACATTTTTATTTTTATGCCTTAAAATAATATAAGAAAAGGGATAGACGGTTTAGATGTTGGATTTGACTCATTTTTATTTTTATGCCTTAAAATAATATAAGAAAAGGGATAGATGATTTGGATGTACACATATATCATGGTGGCCCCGCCCATAAAATTGTCCGTTCAAAGCTAGGACGGGCCGGGGTACGCAATCTGTGTCCACTTGCATGTGCACACGTGTAAATCCTTCTAAATGGTTATTCGACGCGAATTTCCTGCAAAAGCCTTTATCATGAAGTTCTTGGAAACTCAAGTGGGGCCTATTGTGATGTTTATGGAAAATCCTTCCCGTTTATTTGTTTTGTGAGTTCATTTTAAGACATGTTGCAAAAAATGAATAGTATCCAAAACTTAAATAGCTAAAAATGTGATAATTAAATGTCTACAATTGAAATAGCTATGGGGCCATGGAAGTTTTCATTCATGCTAATATATTTATTTTAACTTCATCCTAATAAGAATAACATTATTAATAGTATGGATGACATCTAAACATCACTATTGAACTTAAGAAAGTTTCAACGGTAGAAATTTTCCTAACCACATTTTTCTTTGATAAAGCTCACTTGAGCTTTGGATACATTTCAATTTTAGAAACATGAATAAGAAGGATTTTTCACAAACATCATATTGAGCCCCACCTAAGTTTCCAGCGTAAGAACTCCCTATAGAAGGCTTTCACAGGAAATCTACATCCATGGTTATTAGAATTAAGCCAACGGTCACATCTTGCCTATGGGATCGGCTTCTAATGTCAATGTAGAAGTGAATTGGTTGGTGTACCATACAACAGCTATATAGCTGGCTATAGGGAGAAGATGAGCACCAACGATCCTCAAGCTCTGAGTTGTATGAACAACTTAAAGGAGGTTAAAGTTACATGGCCTCAAAGTGATGTATTTATCATATCTACATTGCCCATCTAACTTTAGAGATTATAAAATGAATTATATCTATAGATAATATGGACCACACCATAAATAGCAGTAGAGATAATCATTTTCATGGTTAAATAATTAGTAGGGTATATTATAACTTTTATTTTCCATTCAATTTGTTTATAAAGTTAAAAAGACTTGAATTAAGAGGAAAAATAAATTTCATATTGATCCAAAACTTTTGTAACCCTAAAAAAGTTTAAATGGTAGACATTCAATCCCTCACGTCTATTTGCAGTATGGTCCACTTGATTATTATATCTGTCTTATTTGCCTCCCCAAGCTTTAATATGAACACACCAAATGAATGAAGGGTTTGGATATTATCAGACCTATGGAACTTATTGATCGTCAATACAGCAGCTAAGCTGATGTGGGGTACACTGGCGAATCAGCTTCCTGACCGTGTACCGTTAAAATGGAAAACAGTTGTACAGCACTAACCAGAGGTTAAGATCCTCCAATGAATCTACCATCTGGACCATAATCCGTCCACGGTAACTCCAATATTGGACGGCTTGGATTTAGGCAAATGTCTGAAAATGACCCAACACTGACTGCATGATTCGATTCGAACTTTACATGCTCCAAATAACTCAGTATAAAATGGTGGTGAACTACGACGGCAGTCTATGCCCAAATACCAGGGTTGCAGTAGTCATTTTACCTGGTATTACACCTGAAATGATGATCTGAACCGTCCATTATCTTATCACTAGCGTATAGAAGCTATGACATTATAATAAAATTTCATTGGAGATCCCAACCTGTGAAATTTGGATTTAAATTTGAACCATCAAAAAATTACCTTGAAACATTCAAATTTGTTTTCGTACAAAATATTTTCCTGTACCAAATTTTTATTAAAGTGGCCTTTAAGCATAGGATCCAGAATATGAACGGTTCAGATCATCGTATAAGACGCAATCTTGAGTTGAGGTATTGTTATAATTGTACACCGTATCCCATCGAAACCCGTTTTCAAACTGTCATCCGACTCTTCTTTTTAAAGTTCGCCACCTCGAGAAAACCCCCCGCTCAAAAATCTTACTCATTTCAGCCTTTTCTTCCAACTTCTCCACCCCAGACGCACCAAACTCCAAAGCCCCTCTCCTTTTCGGTCGCACTCCTCTGCAACTCCTCATTGCAGAAAAAACACACGAAAGGACTAAAAACCTAACAAGAAGGGTCAAAATATCAAAAAAAGCAGAGATGGAGATCCTTCTACTTGCTCTCCTTCTACTCGCCTCTCTCGCATCCTCCTTGAACTCCGACGGCCTGTCTCTCCTGGCTCTCAAATCTGCCATCTCATCCGACCCCACCCTCGCTCTCTCCACGTGGCAAGAATCCGACCTCACGCCCTGCAAGTGGCCCGGCATCACCTGCATTTCCAGCCGTGTGATCTCCATCTCCCTCCCCAACAGATCCCTCTCCGGCTATATCCCTTCTGAAATCGGCTATCTCAGCTCCCTCCGCCATCTCTCTCTCCCGCACAACAACCTCTCGAAACCCATTCCTCTTTCTCTCTTCAACGCCTCCTCTCTCGTCTCTCTTGATCTTTCCCAAAATGCACTCACCGGCCCCATCCCTCCTCAGATTAAAACCCTAAAATCCCTAACCCATCTCGATCTTTCTTCCAACCTCCTCAACGGCAGCCTCCCCGCAGCTATCGCCGATCTCCCAAATATCTCTGGCACCGTCAATCTCTCCTACAACCTGTTCTCCGGCCGCGTGCCAAAATCTTTCGGGAAGCTGCCGGTTTCCGTCAGCTTAGACCTCCAGCACAACAATCTCAGCGGCGAGATCCCTCAGGTCGGGTCGCTAGTGAATCAAGGCCCGACGGCCTTCTCTGGAAACCCGAATCTCTGCGGGTTTCCGCTACGGACTCCGTGCCCGAACACCGAAATCCCCCAAACCCCTGAAATCCCCAGAAACCCAAATCCCAGTCTCTCTATTCTTCCACCGCCGTTGCCGCCGGCACCGAGCGGGAAGGTAGCGGGGCGTGGAATATCGGTTCCGATACTCTCTGGAGTGCTTTTCGTCGTCGGGGCCGTTTCGGTTTTAGTGTGGTTTGTTCGGAGAAAATGTGGGTCCGGGGAGGGTAAAATGGGGAAAGGGAAAAGTGGGGAGGGTAAGGAGGAGGGACAGAAGGGGGATTTTTTCGTGGTGGATGATGGAGGGTTTGGATTGGAGCTGGAGGAGCTGCTCAGAGCATCGGCGTATGTTGTGGGGAAGAGTCGTAACGGTATTGTGTATAAGGTGGTGTTGGGGAGGGGAGTTTCGGTAGCGGTGAGGAGGTTGAGTGAGGGGTTTTGGAGGTTTAAGGAGTTCGAGTCGGAGGTGGAAGCGATTGGGAGAGTGCGGCATCCGAATATAGTGCGCCTGAGGGCGTACTACTACGCGAGCGATGAGAAGCTCCTCGTGTCGGATTTCATCTCCAACGGCAGCTTGCGTGCCGCTCTGCACGGTACGTTTCATGTTCTCCCCCTCTCTATTTCTCATTGTGGCCGTTCTGTTTCGGGTTTGGTATGTCGGCTGTGGGGACGTATCGGGCGTTACGAGCTGATATCTATGTTGGTTGGTTGTAGTTACAAGTACATAATCTCGTAATGGATCTGGACCCATCAAATTTTTTTTGTGGCCCCCAAAACATGGATGGTGTGTAACCTAAAAAACACCACAGCTGGATGATCGTGGCCGGTTATTACGTTGGGCTGTTAGAAAAATGTCCAACCAATGATCCGCATTCAATGGTAAAAATTTAAAAATAAAAAAAATTCCATCGTACCAGTGGGAACGTGCGTCACCCATCCTTCATTGGGGCCCAACGGATGGTCGGTCTGGATCTCGTACATCCGTGCTGCGTGTTTTAAGTAGTGCTTGAGAAGTAATTCAGATATTAGCGTTTGGTGTGGGACACAAAAGATCCATTCCCTCGGTGGAGTTCGTTTTGCGTCTGTCGCGACTGAGAGTTTTGAGTGTGTCGCTACCAGGTGGGGAGATGGACCGGTCATTTCAACCGTCCATATTCTCGTTAGTAGTGCTATTGAATAAGTTATTGCTAATTAATCAGCTTCATTGATGATCATAACCTCTTAGGGCCCGTTTGGCCGGGTGGATTGGAAGGGAGTGAATGGTATTAGGGTGGATGGCCTGGATTTCTAGGTAATGATGGTGTTGTCAGTGGATTGTCTTGAGATCCATGGCACGCTTGCCCGATCCGGCGATTAAAGCTTCCGATCCCTTCCAATCCCACGAACCAAACATGTTGCAGGATAATTTGAACGGATTAGGATGGATTAGATGGGATATAAAGGTAATGATGGTGCTGTCGGTCGATTGTCTGAAGATCCATCGGATTTGGATCAGATCACTTATACTGTTTGGCACGCCCGGCCATTCTCGGGATTTACCATCCAATCCCTTCCACTACCATCTAATCCCTTCCAATCCAACCGGGCCCGTTTGGCCGGGCAGATGAAAGGGGATGGCGGATTGAAGGGGATTAGGAGGGATGAGACCTGTTTTAAGGTAATGATGGTGTGACTAGTGGATTGGTGCAAGAACTATGGTATTGTTGTATTCCGGGATAAAATGATACATGTTTAGAATGCTTGGCTTATTCAGGGATCACAAATATGTGTCTCGTTTGGCCGGGCATGGGATGACATGAAATCCTATGGTGTTAAACAATGTGCCTATTTGGGCAGTTTGGGTGTGTGTGGGGTGGGATTCAAAACTTCAGTTAGAAAGGTGCAAATAGATTGCCCATCCTGATAAGGCTCTGTGGGGCCTACAATGATGTAATTGTCTCATCTTCTGCCATGCAAATTACAAAACAAGTGGTTATTGTCGTTATAACAACTCTTTACAATTTGATGGGCCACATAAAAGATTATCATTAAAATCCTGATCACCTATAATTAGCGGGTATTTGGGCATGAAGAGAAAATTCCGAATCCATGACAGCTAGCTCTGAGATAATAATCTTAGAAGGCATATTTCGCCGGTAAAAACAGGGTAGATGATCAGGCATAAAATTTCTATTTGCCCCTCTCAGAAATAGAAAAAATCCATACTTTCTAGAACCAAGTGACCTCAAATCATGTACATAAGGGCATTTTATGCTCGGATGCGAGGAAGAAGACCTACCTCAGCCCTACAAAACCGTCAGCTCGTGATGGCAATGACCCTTCACGAAATCAGCTCCGCAACCAACATGCAACCCTAAATAACACCTATTTCGTGCAAAGAAAAAAAAAAAATCCCCTCCATCTCTCCTTCCAGCGCGACGCCCTGAGAAATCCTATCCCTCAGTTCGTACGATTGACTGCGGGGGGTAGAGGAATGGGCTCGATGAGGGATCAGAAGACGGCGACAATTTCAAGGAGGGTTTTTGTAATCCCTTTTAGTTTTGTCCGAATCCATCAGAAACCATCAAGAAGGCTCTATCCATCGCTGCCCAAATAGACTCCGTATACTACGGGTAGGAGGGATTTTATAATCCTATCCGTCCTACTCCCTCCTAAGTTCACAGGCCAAACACACGCTTAGATTTTTAGATTTTTTGAGTTGAATGCCAACCATTTAAATTAATATATTTTAATAATTCCATATTCATGGATAAGATAGTAATGGTCACAATCATTGTTGGGCGTAAGTTTACTATGGTGGATATTACAGTATAGAGCCCACAACATGGACGACAACGATCATAAGAAGAGAAATGTCCGTTGTTAGTTGCGACAGGAAAAACGAATTGCATTCAATGACTCTTGTGGACGGAGCAACTGATCTCAACGTCAGTAAGGGCGCGTTTGGCCTGCGGACTTAGGAGGGAGTAGGAGGGATATGATTGTAAAATCCCTCCTACCCGTATACAAGGTCGGTTTGAGCGGTGATGGATAGAGCCCTCTTGATGGTTTTTGATGGATTCGGACGAGACAGAGAGATTATGAAATCCCTCATTGGAATTGTCGTCGTCTTTCGATCTCTCATCGAGCCCATCCCTCTGCCCTCCACAGTCCATCGTACGGACTGCGGGATGAGATTTCTCAGGGCGTCGCGTTGGCGGGAGAGAAGGTATGGATCATTTTTTGGCGTGAAATCAGTGTTATTTAGGGCTGCATGCTGGTCTCGGAGCTGATTTCGTGAAGAGGGGTTGCCATCGCGAGTTGACAAATTTGTAGGGTTGAGGTAGGTATTGTTTCTCGCATTCGGGCATGAAACGCCCTTATGTACATGATTCGAGGTTACCTGGTTTTAGAAAATGTGGGTTTTTTCTGTTTCTGAGAGGGTCAGATAGAAATTCCATGCTTGATCATCTACCTCTATTTTCATCGGAGAAACAGGCCCTTCGAGATCATTGTCTCAGGATGGCTATCATGGATCAAGGATTTTCTTTTTATGCCTAAATACCCGTTGGTTGATGGTAATCAAGATTTTGATGATAATATTCTATGTTG
Source organism: Magnolia kwangsiensis (assembly GCA_037074715.1). Classification (NCBI taxonomy): domain Eukaryota; kingdom Viridiplantae; phylum Streptophyta; class Magnoliopsida; order Magnoliales; family Magnoliaceae; genus Magnolia; species Magnolia kwangsiensis. The sequence continues at coordinate 110,738,268 of CM073581.1, forward strand.
CCCATCAGATTGTGAAGAGTTGTTGTAACGATAGTAACCACTTGTCTCTGTGATTTGCATGACAGATGATGAAACAATTACATCACTGTGAGCCTCACAGAGCCCTGTCCAGACAGACAGTTTGTTTGCGTACCCACGGACACTCACGGACACTTAAATTGCCTAAATGGACATATTGTTTGACACCATGAGATTTACTGCTGTCTCATGCCCGACTAAATGAGGTACACATTTGTGATCCCTGGATAAGTCAGGTGTCCTAAACATATATCATTTTTAATCCTAAGATATAATAATACTATAGTTCTTGCACCACTTCACTGACCACGATATCATTACTTTAAAACAGATCCCATTCTGACTAATCCCGTTCAATCCGCCTGGCCAAACAGGCCCAAGGGCTCGGTGAAACAGATCCCATCCTGCCTAATCCCGTTCAATCCTCCTGGCCAAACAGGCCCAAGGGCTCGGTAAATTGGGTAATTCTACTCATCATCCGGCCGCAGTAGCAGGGCTAATTAGGTCAATTGTCACTGGCATGGACCCGAGTTCAAATTGCAGCGCTATGGGGTCGACTCCCGCCTCATGATCGGATTGGATACGGTACACTGTCCCACGTTGGCACGCAGAGAAGTGCGCTTGGCATTTCTCAATTGTCATGTTTCAGTTCTGACACTCCTGTCGTGATTTCTCAGCCGGGAGGCATCTTCTGGCACTCTCTCATCCTTCCCGGTACAGCGGTTTTTATTATTATTATTTTTTAAATCCTCTTTTGAGGTGGGACGTTTCTGTAGTTTTATTTCAAACGGAGGGTTAAGAGAACCGCGGCAGGGCCCGTTTGGCCGGTGGATGGGAAGGGATTAGGTGGTAGTGGAAGGGATTGGATGATAAATTCTGTGAATGGCCGGGCATGCCAAACAGTATAGGTGATCTGAACCAACTCTGATAGATCTTGAGATAATCCACTCACAACACCATCATTACCTTTAAATCCCATCCAATTCATCCTATTCTATTCGAATTAGCGCGCGTTGTGTTTGGTTAGTGGGGATTAGAAGGGATTAAAAGCTTTAATTGCCGGCAGAAATATAGCAATCCCATAGATCTCAAGACAATCCGCTGACAACACCATCATTACTTAGAAATCCATGCCATCCACCCTAATACCATTCACTCCCTTTCAATCCACCTGGCCAAACGGGCCCATACTGTCCACGCCGTAGCTTTTGAGAAGAACTTCCGTACTCTGAATTCTATGATGGTTCATGCTCATCCGCTCAGAAATTGTACACGTGAAGCCCACCTAAGTTAGATTATAAACCTAGAAATTACCTGTTGATTGGTGGACATCTCTAATAGACGGTTGGGGTTATGATCGTTTAATCGCTCCAAGTTGGCTGTTGTGATTTATCCTTAGTGGGCCCCTGTATTTGAAATTTTGGACTAATCGCACTTAATTTCGGACTTGGATTCTGTAGTAACCTCTCCAGTACCAAGGTCAGTACTAGTCGGTGCTGTGGGCTCCACAATGTTGTACGTGTGTTATCCATGCCGGCCATCCATTTTCCCAGTGGTGATTGAACGCCCACCATTAAAAGCTTCTTGGGGGCCTTAAAAGTTTTGGATCAAGCTCATATTTGTGTGATTTTCCTTCATCGAGGCCAGGTTGGATGGCAAATAAACACTAGTGGGCTTAGGAAGTTTTTTGACGGTTGGTGTTCAATCACTATCTTCATGTAGTGTGGTCCTGAGTTCGCGCGTATGAGCCATCTCACTGCTCGAGAGTATGAAATGACTAGTAGTGTTTATTTGTTTTTTAGCCATCCGTGACCCGCTCTGTTAAAGATCCGAGGCATCTTTTCCAGAAATAAAAGAAAATAAATAAATAAATAAATAATTACGATAGTGCCGGTCTCCGGCTTTGCAAGAAACGCATGGTAGCTGCCTCCACAACTGATATATGTTCGAGCCCACTTTTCACAGTACGCATGGCAGCCATGCATAAATCGGGACCGTCCATGTATTGGTCAACTCTATGGATGGCAAATGTTACAGAACACATGGCAATCGATGGATTATAAGGTAGGAAACAGAAATGGTTAAAGGTGTACATTTATCAGGGCTGCTAAAAGGTTATTTTTATTTTCTTCTTTTTAAACTGTGCCCGTCCACAATAAGGCCCACTAGATGGATGGTCTCAATTGATATGCCCCATGCGAGATGGATGGTAGCAAGCTCAGCCGTGGGTGAATGTTAGCCCTGTTGGATTTTTTCAAATACCATGAAAATGCCCTGTCAGTTAGTAATTATTACCCCTCATTCTGTTCGAAAATGAACTTGTATTTCTGTTTCGAAAATTGGGTCAAAATGATTGGTTTAAAATTCTGGCCCCCACCATGATATATGATATATCTGCGCAGTCCATTCGTTTTGAGTGTAAGATTTTAAGGCACGTGCCTAAAAATGAGTCGGATCCAATGCTCAAGTGGCTCACGCCAAAGGAAATGGTGGTGCTTACATGTTCGATTCCCTAAATCTTATGGTGTGATCCACTTGAGCTTTGTATCAGCTTCATACTTTTGATCAAGCCCTGAATTCCGCTGCCATAACAGATGGATGGTGTGGATAAGCCACATACATCACAATGGGCCCAATATATATTTAGCAGTGTCCTCCTGTTTAGAGCTAAAGAAAGTAAGCGTCAAATCAAGCATAGGTAACAACGTTATTATTACCAAACAAAAATAATTATTACTCATTTGCAATATATTTTCCAAAGGTTTTGAAAATCAAACACCCTAACAGCCTATTTGAATTTTCAAATTCTCCGTAAATGGATAATAATTATTTTCTTATGTAATTACTGCAATGCTCCCTGTACTTGATTCGCCACCTTTTTTTTTTTTTTACTAAAATCGATGAGACTGCCAAATATATGTGTAGGAGCCTATCCACACCGTCTATTTGTTATGCTAACTGAATTTAGGGGAATGAAAAAAAAAGAGGAAAATCCTAATCTCAAGTGGACCACACCAAAGAGAAATGGAAATCAAGCACCGACTGTTAAAAACTTCTTAGGGCCACTATTTCCCTTGGTGTGGGCCACTTGAATGTTGGATTTGCCTCATTTTCAGGCTCATGCCTCAAAATGTTCTGCCAAAATGGATGGACGGAGTGTGTATATATATATATATATATATATATATATATATATATATATATATATATATATATATATATATATATCACATTGGGGACCACAAATTTAGACAAGTTATTTTGGACTGGTTTTTGAAGCAGAAATACATGCTACTTTTAAAACCGGAGGAAAAAGTAATAATTGCTTATTTACGTGGAATCTACGGAGGTTTTGAAAATCAAAATCAAACAGCCCCTAAGTGGCCGACACAAAACTCAGACAAGTCAACTTGACAAGATCCAAGTCTGCTGAAACTCTCTGGTTGACTCAATCAAGACTCTGCAACACTCATCAAGTTGGCTAGAAAACTGGGTTAACCTGATACAGCTCAGCGTGAATTGGCTGAGTCACCCGACTAGTTAACCATCGTTTTCCAAGTAAAACTGCACGCGACATGGGTCAAGCAGACAAGAACCTGCTACTAGCACACCATAGGGTGCAATCGTTTTATTTATTTATTTTATTTTTTTATTGTGGGTGTTTCGTTTACTTTCCATATATCCAACAATATTATAGTATGCCACCAACTAAATACTTCAAAGTTAATTATTAGAATATCAAGTCAAGTAAAGAGTCAGCCGAGTCGTGACCCGACCCAACTAGACATTGTGTCGATTCTGGGTTAGTTTTCGAGTTTTCAATTGATGAAATGGCTCAACTTTATTAACATAGACAACTTTGGATCCTGTATTACATCTTTTAAGTCATTTCCTTCATCTGATTGATTTTTTTTTAATTTTTTTTTCACATTGAATTGGCAGGTGGGCCTTTGAGCTCATCATCGTCACCGCTATCATGGGCTGCCAGGTTGAAGATTGCCCAAGGTGCCGCGAGAGGGCTAGCTCACATCCATGATTGCAGCCCTCGAAAATATGTCCATGGAAACATAAAATCATCCAAAATCCTTCTTGATGATGATTTCCAAGCTTACATATCTGACTTTGGCCTCAACCGTCTCATGGCCGGAAACTACAATTCTTCTGACTCAGTGTCAAAGAAGCAATCCTCAACCCGAGTGGTAGTTTCCAGTATACCGGCAAAAATACCAACCTCACCTTCCGCCTATTATTTGGCTCCAGAGGCTCGAATCTCTGGCAGTAGGCTAACACAGAAATGTGATGTCTACTCCTTTGGCATTGTGCTTTTGGAGATCCTCACAGGACAGTCACCGAATGCCAAGACGGCATCCTCTGATGATGGTTTGGAGAGCTTTGTGAGGAAAGCTTTCCGAGAGGAACACCCCCTTTCAGAGATTGTAGATCCCTTGCTCCTGCACGAGGTTTATGCAAAGAAACAAGTGCTTGCTTCGTTCCACGTTGCACTTGGTTGCACGGAGATGGACCCAGAGTTGCGGCCTAGGATGAGATCCATCTCCGAGAGCCTTGATCGGATTGGATGTCATTGATTTTGTAATATAAACTGTGTTTTGTACTTTTATCTTTTTTCCTTTTCTGACATTTGAGCTGAATTTAGTTTCTTGGAACTAGGAAGGAAGTTGTATCTATGCATGGATTGACGCATTTGGGTGGAGGAAATATGGTTTTCATGTGAATCTCTTGTTGGCAAAGCTAAAGAAACAAGCGCATCAGATTGCAGAATCAAGTGATTGAGTTTTCAATGCTTAAAAAAGGCTACTGATGGCAGAGAAGAATAGACTCATTAGAGAGTGTATAGCATCCAACCCTTCCAAGAGTTTTACTCGAAAAATATGGCTGATCTGCCCCCACTTGAATTTGGAGGTTTTTTTGGGTGGTTTTCTATTATTACCTATGGTGTGGCCCACCTGATAATCGGATTGTGCTGATTCTTTTGGCTGGGTGCCAAACCTGTTAGATGGGTCAGATGTCATGCACACACCAACATGGACTCCATGTGAGTCATCAAAACTGTAATTTGTCCTGTAGTTGGCTACATGTGAGTATTCCTCTACCTAAATAGTAATAAATTGTGAAATACTGCAGCAAGCTAAAAAGACATTTAGGGCCTGTCTTCTTTCTAAGAACTCAAAATATAATTAGATCGTTTGTTTTAATGAGCTCTGTGCAAAACGACAATGTAATGCTGGCGTGTAAGAGTTGTTGGAGATTCTCTAATCTGTTTTTCTGTGATGCAAACAGGTCCAGTTTACTCAAAGAGGAAATGAAATAACTTCACCATTTTTCTCAATATTCACAATGGGGAAGCCTTCCATCCGTTCTATGTCCAACTTGAAAAATACAATTGCATTGTGGAGCCCATGCAGTAATGCACTCCACACAAATGCTAACAGGTTGGACTGAATATTGCAATTCAATTCACTAAAGCATCCAAATGCCCCTACCTTCCAAGAATTCATTTATAAGCTATCAGACTGCCTGCAGAAACAACTGAAAATTCTTCAAATCATATACTAGTTCTCACGTGTGCGAGCCCGATGTCAATATATAACAGCAATTAGGAAAAAAATAAATAAATTCAAACAATCTTCTTTCCAATGAGTTTCGCTACATCAATGAAACGGACACCGCTGCCTATCCAATTCAATCAGAGCCAACCAGCATGAAAACAGGTCCCAAGCATATGACGGATCATGTCATTCATTGGCCACTCGGATTGCTTCTCTAACTAGCAACAAATGCTTAAGTTCCATTGAGGACCGGGGATTAGGAAGGATTAGTACTCAGCAAGCACGCCCTCACCAATAAAATGATGGGACCCTCCATGTTTCAGGTGGACCACAAATTCAGCAGCCAATGAGGAACTACAAAAGGTGACATGTCCAGGATTGCTCAGCAAGTAATGGGTTCTGTGATTTCAACGGTCAAGACCACCTTACATGAATACCACTTACATGAGGGTAAGCCACCCCTAGTTAGAAAAAAGGTGGGGAACTATCGCCACAATCTTATTCTAGAATGCTTAGATCTGAGCTTTCCATCTGGTTGGAAATAATGCTCAGATCTTTTGCCTTACAAAAATAAGGCAGTTTCAGTCCTCGGGTGAAAACAATTTTATCTAGCCCTTCATTTGTTTTATGTTGTGGCCCACCCAAGGTATGATGTAGCCTGATGGAAAGAATCAGATCTCGCATGCTTGTTCCAAATTGGCATGTGTGCCTGCATGTGGATGGGGAATGGCTCCCATGCGGGTGAAGGATTAGCAAATATCATTGTTTGCTTAAAAGAAGAAGAAGAAGAAGGCAACTCATCTTGTCAATCCTCATGTGCTTCCATCTCATGAAACAATGCTGAAATGTGTAGAAAGTTAAAATAGGATGGGAGTCCTTGAAAGAATACAACCCCATCCTGTAATTAAAAAGAAAAAGAAAAGAAAAGAAAAAGAAATGTACTTCAATCCACCGAGGCTGTGTTTGGATGCACAAGTTAATTGAATTTCAAACATTCAGTTTAATAAAGAGAAATGACACTCTCGACCATGAGATTAGAGCTTCTTGAGAAGCCTTCTTACTAACAATCCCACGGGCAAATTCTCATATCATGGCCGCTTTCTTTGCAAACATTCCAACAAAATGCATGATTCAAACATTTCTCTGACTTCTGTGAGAATGGAGCCGGTTTTTAGTCCTAGTCCTCTGGCAGATGCATCACTTCCAAGTACATCGTCCGATGCTTAGGCAGCAGGGTCAATGGAAGATGACATGGAAGTTTCCATGTTAGTTACAACCCTATCTATTGATCAAGGCAGTTTTTAAGCTGTGCGCCACGACAAGTAGCTGGTCAGATATCATAGAGATCAATGGTCTATGTTCAACACAAACGCATGGCCCATCAAATGAGTATACTAGCCTGACTTTTGGCCAGGGTGCAGGGCCCACCAAATAAGTAGACCTGCCTGACTTTTGGGCAGGGCATGTTAGCCGCAGGCATCATATGATGAATGGCCCAGATAACAGAGACTTGTGCTGTGTATGCATGTGAAATTTCTGTGAATGTTGCCTTAGCATCTCTATAGTGCAAACTTTCTATCCATAATCATCTTCCCAACTATTTGGGGTCAGCTTGAAATTTTTTTAACAAAAAAAATATTTAAACCATTGACTCCCAAGATGTCCCTATCGATTGGATATGCAAATTTGCTACATAATCTAACCATACAAGTAATTCCCAAAATGCCCCAAAACTCATAAATCAGGCATATATATCTTCGGAAACAAATGAGTTTTCGCTATCCATACAAGCTATGGGTTGAGATTGAAGTTGTTCATAGTTTAGTTGTCTGGATGCTTCATACGCAGCTATTCCGACACTGACAGAGAGGTTTAAGCATCGAACGTAAGTTTCAACCATTGGAATCCGGATAGTTCCACCACCTAAGCTTTCATTGTTACAGTCGACCAAAGCTTCAGGAGGCAGACCACAAGTTTCAGACCCAAAAACAAGCCAATCACCTCGCTTGTATGAGAAATCCTGTAAGAGCAGAAAATGACACCATTTTGGGAATTTGTTCTTTGAGAGCTCATTTGGAACTTTCAGGGATAATATACTGTGACATAAAAGCCTAAATGATTAGATACAGCGGGTGGATTGTTAGTTATGATACTTTTTTTCTTTTTTTTTTCCTGCCAGTGTGTTCTTTTAAGGGTCCACCGATTTGTTAAATGCATAGACTATCCCATCAGTACAAAAGTTGAGCCGCATCATGATGAGCTTCTGATATGAAAATCAGGCCGATCCATGGAAACGGTGGGACACAGCGTCAATATCAATGGTTAGCTAATGGTTTTGCTGACTGTCCTGCTGTGACCCACTCAATGAGTGGATCAGCCTGATTTTCGTACCAGGTGATCATAATGTAGCCCACATTTTTACATATGCAACAAGTTTATCATCATCAGCAGTAAAGCTTTATCCCAACTAATTGGGGTCGGTACACGAATCCTTTTCCACCATTCCACCCTATCAAGGGCCATAACTTCATTTAGACTACACCCATGTCCTTTTGGGTCTTTCCCCCGTCCAGCCTTCAACTTGTACGAACTCACTCCTAACTGGTGCAGTTCTTGGTCTCCATAGCACATTACCAAACCATCTAAGTCTACTTTCCCTCATCATGTTACCTGCTGGTGCTATTCCTAGATTCCATCAAGTGCATTCATTTCTAATCCTATCCTTGTCTTGCCACTCATGTATCTCAACAACCTCATTTCAGCTACACTCATCCAATGGACATGTTGTTCCTTAACTGCCCAATATTCTCTCCCATAAAACATAGCTGGTCTTATAACCATCCTGTATAATTTCCTTTTCAGTTTGAGAGGTACACAATGATCATGTAAGCACATCTCCATTTCTTCCAAACCACTTGAATTCTGAGGGTAACATCCTTCTCAATCTCTCCACTCTCATCAATTATCAACCCAATATCAGAAGTGATCATTTTAGGAAACTTCTTCATCAGCAATCTTTACTAATTTCTTGTTCCCACTCCCATTGTCATTAATACTGCACTCCATATGCTCTGTTTTACTCTGACCAATTTTAAATCCTTTAGATTCCAAAGCGCCTCTCCATAAATTTAACTTTGTGTTCACGCCCTTCCTCTTCTTATCAATCAAAATTATATCATCTGTAAACAACATACACCATGGGAAAAAAATGGCTGTATCATAACCCATGATACAGCCGCAGGATTTGATCATTTCTCCTAAAAACACCCCACTGACATTGGCCACCATCACAGCAATATCATGGGGAAAAAATTACTTTTTTCACTACACTGTTCCCAAAAGTCATCGAATTTTGCTGGCATGGCTGTAACCATTACCACTGTCAGCATTTGTTATACCACAGTATATTTTCCCAAAAAGTTCCAAACAAACACCAACGAAAGTAAATTGGGATAGAACCAGAAACCTCAAGGTTGCACATGCAAGCACTTACTGAATGAATAGCTGTTCCTCTCTTGGTAAATGCCAACAGCCGTTTTTCTCCTTCCTGCATGAACATATATAAGAACTAGCATTTTTCAGAAAAGTATGGTTTTTGCATCTTCAAAGTTCAAACATCCATTGCCAAGCAAAAGACAGTACCTTCTGTCTGAAATATTCTCTGAATTCCGTCCAAGAGCCATGAACCTTAACAACTACATATCTAGTTTAGTTGGTTAATCCCAGAAAACATGATATTGTTATTACTATGTCAATCCGATTCAACAAATAAATTTGAATAAAAAGGGTGGATACAGAATTACGGTGCGTTCAGGTTTGCTATCAAATTGATAGCAATTACTTGAAGAGGAAATAGCTTGTGATTGCTTTAGCATCCATATTGAGGGTCTTGTGTCCAAACTGCAATCCGGGTACTTGAATAGAATCTTTGGTGCAAGCTAATTATTTAACTACTAAAATCCATTCATTCAAGGAAGAAAAGTAGAAAACTCCGATCAAGCATCTGGACTATTACCAAAGATGGGATGGAAAGGTGAAAGATCATGATTCACGGCAGCAAGAATTTGTTAAGTGGCATGCATCACTCAACCTGAATCAAGTGCTTGTTCATGTTTGAGTAATGTGAGGATAGGAAACATAGGGCACTGAAATTCAAACTTGCAGCTGCAAACGATGTAATATTTATGCACATGATTTTTCCTGTCTATGATTATTGCATGTGGTCGGGAATGAAACTGTGAAAAAAGATGAAGGTGAAGAGCAGGGGATTTGCTGCGAGATGCTTTAAGGATGCCGACCAAGTCTGCTAATAAAAGGTTTTGAGTATATAATTCAAAAATACTGTGGAAGACAATCTGATACATACGACATTGCTAAGAAGGGCAATGTACTTGCACATGTGTAAGTGTACGGAGTAGAATGAAGCTGAACCCAAAAGGAAGTCGCTAGCAGAGAACAAGAATATAAAAAAGGTAAAAAGGAAATGTTCTCAGCACCTATGATATACAGTAGTACAATTTTGCACCGTCAAATAATCAAAGATAGAAAAGATGGGTATATTATTCATTTATCAGTCGAATGGGTGTAAATAGTACTCCCAAAAGTAAATCAGAAGTAATCACGACAATAACTAAACAGTCTTTATCAAGGTATTATGTAAAGGTATTGGTGGGCGTATCGGCAAACTTGACGATACAACCTTGTATTGGCTGCCATTCGTTTGGTAAGCATGTTGTCAGTCGGGTAGTGTCAGGCTAACCTATTGAAAGTTGACCAAATAGGCCCTAATCAAAGATAAATCAAGCAGGATTTGGTGGATTAAGGCCCATTTACATATAAATAGAAAAAAAAAAGGTGATGGTTTACCCCTTCTTCTCATATTTCCCAAAATGGGGCATTCTGGTTTGGTTCATAGAATCCTACTCAAATTTTGTGTTACGATCCTCAACAGATAAAGTTTAAATTAGTTTTAAAGCTTCCTTCATGGTTGAAATGAATAAAGTGGAAAAATGAGAGAAAGTTTGAAAAAAAAATCATAATGGGCCCTATGTGGCCGCATTGGCCTGTAATGGCCATATAGGCCTTATAATGGTGGCATATGGCCTATTTTCTTTCATAACAGACTGGTTCAACCCCGTATAGTGAGATGGGGGTGACCTTTTCCTTCACGTAACCACCAATGCAGCAGTAATGTAACCATTTTCAGTACCATGGTCTTCATATTAGTAGTGATCTCAAAACTCCAAGATTACATTCATAAATAAACAAATATATGGAAGCGATTAGAGGAGATAAAAAGACAAGAAGGATACGGCCAGTAATCCAATCCAGCACGCTTCAATTTTGTATCATCCACTTGAAATCCTAGAGGCTGAGAGGAGAACAAATATAGTAGACTAAGATCTATCAAAATAAAGAAAAAAACTGAGGAAAAAAACAAGCATAGTCAAGACTGGAATGAAAAAAAGAAAAAGAAAAAAAGGCAGCAATCATTAGGGTGAAGTTGTCAAAGGATGCCACCAATGATAAAAAGACCTGTACGGCTGTACCTCAACAAGATGCAGACCGATGGCTGATGCTGCACATGTTCTGGCAATGCATCCTGTATTCCCAGGTATCTGCCAAGGACAACAGAAATCTCAGTGCCGGCCCACCATAATTGAGGGTGCCTGAAATCCAACAGCATAAACTTAAAGTCATGTAGTTGTTGCATATAACAAAGTAAAAATGCAAATGCAACACAATCTTATGAACTTTACAAAGACATCATTTCAAGAGCCTATGAGTATTTCCTCCACATGAAATGCATCAAAATACCCAAACAAAGTCGAAAAATTACAAGAAATATAGAGTACAGGTCCTGTTATCCTGGCATAGATTATTGTTTTTTTCCTTCTTGTGCCCATGTGTTAAATATACCAGTATAAGTGAAAATAAATGTAACCCCCACAGTAAATGGAACTTCTACATTTCCAATGTTAATGGGATAGAATAGCCTATTCTCATACAATCAAGTTCTACAAAACTCTGCTTTCAAGGGGGTGCAAACATTAAGGTTATGGAGTTGGTTAATTCAACACTTTTAGAAAATTGGGTGTGGAGGTTCTCTAAAGAGGATTCTACCCTATGGAGAAATATTTTTGTTGCTAAATATGACCTTCTCCCATGGGATGGTGTACTAAACCCTCTTCACTGTATCAATCCTCACACAATTGGAAAGGCATTAACTGAGTAGCCGACTCTGTTTTCAGCTGTATCAAATGCTCAGTGGGGAATGGTAAAAGAGTTAGGTTCTGGTTGGACCCCTGGCTGGATGACCAGCCTCTTATTTCTGAATTCCTCAATCTTTCCTCTGTTTGCACTGATATCAATGTTCCTGTGGCCTTGTGCTTCTCAGGCAGAGGTGCAGAAGGCCTCTGGCTGCCTCTGTTTAGGAGAAATTTAAGGGACAAGCTAGTCTGACTAGTTTACTGTCCTGTCTGCAGGGAACATCCATTTCTCCAGAAGAGGAGGATTCCTTGCTGTCGAAGTCTAAAGCATCAGGGTGTTTTTCAGTCCGTTCCTTCTACAGGTTCCTGTCCAAGCTGGTAGCTCCGGTGGACCCTTCTCCTTCCAAGATTTGTTTGGACATATGGGGCTTCCCCGAAAGTAGGGGCTTTCGTGTGGATTCTTGGGAGAAAGCGAGCACTCACGGTCGATAACTTCAAAAGAGGGGAATGGTCCTCCCAAATATCTGCCTTCTCCGCAAAGAAAATGCAGACTGTGGATCATCTTTTCCTCCACTATCCTTTCTTGACTACCATCCGGTCAGGAGTGCTAGCTCTAGCCAATGTGTCCTGGGTCATGCCACCTTCCATAGGAGTTTTGCTGGAAGCTTGGCATGCATCAGATGGAGGGAAGCTGGGCAGAAAGGGTTGGAGGTTGATCATCCTCGCATCTTTTTGAGCCATATGGCAAGAGAGAAACAATCATTGCTACCGCAACAGAAGCCTTTTTGCGGCCGGTGTTCTCAGTAGAGTTCTTCTTATTTTCAGGGACTGGGCACCTTGAGTCTTGTAGCTTCTGGGGCTCTTGGCCTTTTTGTCCCCTCTGGCCATCTGTCGTTGTATTGTATTTTTCTGTTTTTTTGTAGTTTTCTTTTTGCCCTTAGGTTAGTCTCCTGTTCTTGTTTTTGCTGGGTTTTTATTTTCTCGTTTTTAGGTTTTTTTTCTTTGTTTTCTTTGGTCTTCAGCCTCTAATAAAATTGCACCTTTCCAAAAAAAAAAAAAACAAAGAATCCCAAAACATGCCCTGATATAACCATGATACCCTTAATGGAAACCAAGTCCGTGGAGGTGAATGGGATCTTCCCAAAGGTCACAAGCCCCTACAAGCTACAACTGGATCTACTTGCACATTTAATTCAATAGCATCAACCATGTCAGTGGTCACCATCAGCTGATACAAAAATCATTCACTTTCATATTCACAACGGTTACGAATATTAAAGGCACCAAGCTTTATTGGCATTGACTCGAATGACTTGAAAGGCACAAGAAATGCTCTTTCATTATGAGATGCAGGGAATGTTGGTTTCTAGAAGAAGAATACAAGGCCATATCTTTTCATCTAGTGGATGGCAGTGTAGTATAGTATGTCATCTTGCAACTCAAAACCCACAAGGGTACACCCTAGTGATTGGCTGTTGCCTGCAGGACCCACCGTTATCTCAATGACAAGATACTGAAATATCTTAACAAATTGGCTCATACCTGGGGAGAGACCAAAACCACTTGGAGAAGCTTCTCGCGGGGAACAGATCCCGCAACATCATTAGACCAAGAACTCACGTCACCTCTTTCAGCTGTCCAAATTGAGGGGAGAAAAGAAAAAGAAAAATATCTTATCAATAAAATGAAAACCAAAGTTGTATAAACTTACAGCAAAGAGGATAATCATGCAACTATATACGTTGATCAAGGATGCATCACACGACTAAATATGTTCATCAAGAAAACTCACTTTCTCTGAATAGAATACACTCAATTAGAATAAAATCAAATAAAAAAGAAAAACAACTCTATAGTGTGAGGCTTTTTTGCTCATGGCTATTTCAGGAGCAGAGAAATAATTTGTGATTTTGAAATTTCCACTCTTTAGTAGAATTTCCAAAAAAAAAAAAAAACATGAATTATTTTCCTCATGGCTCATTTGCATGCGCTATATTGAATTGCAATAATTAGTTCAATGGAGATTAAGTTACTAGACTGTAATCACCTAAGTACTGTAACAAGTAATGCTCAAGTTGCAGTTGAAGGCTTTTTAAGCTGAACTTGAAAGTAATGTAATTGAAACTTGGAACTCAAGAGTCCCTCAATACGTATACTAAAGAAATGATGCAATCACACCCCATCCCACACATGCACATTCGATACATTTGCAAAGGAAGAGACCCAGTTGGGGTCCCACTTAATCACACAAGGTGATAACTCCTTTTTGAGTAGTTTCTGAGTAGAACTTGAAAGTAGTGTACTTGCAATATGGAGCATAGTCTCTCAAAATGAATACTAAAGACAAATTAAAATTTGGTCACCTCTTTAACTAGACTTGCCTCTCTCCTGGAGGGAAGCGGATTCTGTCCAGCACCAACGCCACGTTTGTGTGTACAGGCGTGTGACCCACACACTGAAAAGGGCAAAATCATCATTTACAGGGATCCTTACTTTTTCCCTGTGGGTTCGGACGCGAGTTGCCTATGCCCTAGAAGTTCCTATAGGTGAAAGTTATGTGGGGCCCAACGCAATGTTCGTGAGAAATCCAACCCGTCCATTGTTTTTTTTTTTTTTTCTTGGCTCATGTTAGGATGTAGACCAAAAAATGAGGTAGATCCAAAACTCAAGTGGACCACACAACAGGGTACAGTGGGGATTGAGCATCCATCATTGAAACATTCATGGAGCAACACAATTTTTGGATCAAGCTAATATTTGTGCTTTCAGTTCATCCGAGTGGAAATAACCTTATATGAATGGTTTGGACGGCATGTAAACATCACAGTGGACCTTGGAAAGGTTTCAATGGTAGGCATTTCCATCCCCATTGTTTCTATTAGTCTGGCCCACTTGAGAGTTGGATTTGCCTCATTTTTGGGTTAATCTCTTAACATGAGCTGGTGAAATGGATGGATGGGATGGATTTCTCACAAACATCTCAGTGGGCTCTGTGTAGCTTCCGAATAGTGAGGGCACATGCACCTTGTATCCATGTGGGCTCCATGCATGATACGCGCATACAACACCTTTTAATTGGTGCTAGATAGAGTGCATCCAACGCCCTGTTGGATCCAATCCATGTTCCTCCCGGAGAGATTCGACTAACAACACTAGCCGATAGAAGAAAAAAAAGAGAAGGAAATAGCATTCAACCAATAAGGCAAAAGGCTTGTTAACAAAGGACTATACTGACCTGAGACTCTATGCTGCTAAATATAGGACGAGACCCACACACAAGTGCTATCCATGTGGTCATATTAGTGGGGATGGAAATGCCCACCATTGAAATCTTCCTTGGGCCCACTGTGATGTTAATACGCCACGGACATCACTATGGGCCCCACACAACTTTTAGTTACATGGGCTTTCCTGTAACAAGGGTTGTAAACTCATCCACCTCATTGATGAAGGGGATGGAGCATATCCATAAAACCACACTCATCAAGCAACCCTAAACATCTAATGTGTGATTCAAGAAAAAAAAGAAAGAAAAAAGAGTGGCCAAATTCAAATGGCAAAATTAGTGGGGATGGAAATGCCCACCATTGAAATCTTCCTGGGGCCCACTGTGATGTTAATACGCCATGGACATCACTATGGGCCCCACAAAACTTTTAGTTACATGGGCTTTCCTGTAACAAGGGTTGTAAACTCATTCACCTCACTGATGAAGGGAATGGAGCATATCCATAAAACCACACTCATCAAGCAACCATAACCATCTAATGTGTGATTCAAGAAAAAAAAGAGAAAAAAGAGTGGCCAAATTCAAATCGCAAAATCAGATGGTTGCTATTATCCTATCAGCCTAATCTTTGAGCCCCCTAGGGCAAGTGATGTAGAATGTGTCACAAATATGTTCCTAGCATGGTTGGGCCAAAAGAAGGTGGACCGTAAATTGACCGTAACTTTTAATCCGGATGTCGTTACGTGGAGCACAACCTATCAATCTTTATTGAAACGGGCCATCCAAGGTGAACTGACCCACTCATAGGTCGCATTTGTCCGTTTCGTCAGAAAACGCACACTTTCAGCTCAAAAACGAATTTTTAGGAAAAATTTACTATTTTTAGTAATTCTGAATTTTTTAATATTTTAATATTTTTAGAGTGTTATATTTTCTTCTTTTTTAGAAATAACTTGTAATTATGCTAGGACTCTTCTAGAAAAGTTTATTTAGAATTTTTATTTTTAGAAATTAGGCTTTAGAAGTTATTAATGGTGTAAGGTACATAGATATTAGACAATCATCAATCAAATTACAAATTTTATAGAATTTATTTCTATATTTCTTGCTTTTTCCTCATGGATTTGAGAAGTCTCTATGAGGAGTCCAGAGAAGCTCCGTGGATTCGTAGTTATCCTTGAGGAAGACGGTGATCGACCTCATCACATTCATCCCTGCATCACCAAGGGTGAGTTCCAACTCAGATTCACCTCCAGGATATTGACTATCGCGTGTGCGTGTATGCGTGCGCATAAGCAAGTGAAGGGCTTCCCAATGAGTATACCGCTACTTGTCCTCCTAGTGTAAGGAGCGACCCAGGCGATCAGCGCATTATGGATGTAGCATATCCATAAAACCACTCATCAAGCAACCCTAACCATCTAATTAGGTGGCCATCTAATGGATGGTTCAAGCAAAAATAATGAATGACAAGATTCAAATGGCAAAATCAGATGGTTGTTATTATCCTGTCATCCTAGTCTTTGAGTTATGGCCCATCCACATTTGGGTCAGCAATTTGGATAGCCTGGATTGCTGTACAGCCATGCCGTATGTATGGTTGAATATTAAATACCATTTTTAAAAGGGTGATAAATGGTCAGCAATTTGGATGGCCTGGATTGCCGTACGGTTATGCCATGTGTATGGATGAATAGTAAGAACCTTTTTTTAAAAAAAGGGGGAGTAAACTAGCGGACCTGAATAGTGTACAGAATCTGTTCCATGCAAGATGTAAAACATCCAATCTCTTTGGGGCCACCGTGTTGTATATGTGAAATCCACTCTATCCATCAGTTGACAACCCACATATGTTCTTTGTACATAAAAAATTCAGCCTAATAAAAAGCATAGGCTGTTCGCATGAATAGGAAGAATGTAAAATTCTGCCTAAAACCTCAGAGTTCATGACTTAAGAGGTTTTAGGCAGAATTTTACATTGTTCGTATTGATGTGGACAATCTATGTTTTTTTATCGGGCTGAGTTTTGCCTTCCCTTCATCTGGCGAGTCACACTTGATTAAAGTGTTTGATGAAAGATACACACAATGGTGGCCCCACATAAAAACCTATGTTTGGTGTCCCATCCCTATCGTTCCTTGTGGTGTGGCCTACCTAAGGGGTCCTTTGGATGCCTGTAAATGGGGCTAACAGTAAATGATTTACAGGTAAATGGTTTACAGTTTGTGCTTGGATGCTGAAAAATGCCTGTAAATCATTTACAGCTTTCAGCCCCATTTTATTTACAGGCCTGTGATTTCATTTACAGGCTCTCCATTAATAGGAATTGAACAATTTACAGGCTATCCAAACACAGACAATCATTTATCAGTAAATCATTTACAGCTTACAGTACTTAAACAATTTACAGGCTATCCAAACATAGACAATCATTTACAGCTTACAGGACTTCAACAATTTACAAGCTATCCAAACACAGACAATCATTTATTGGTAAATCATTGACAGCTTACAGGGCTTCAACAATTTATAGGCTATCCAAACACAGACAATCATTTACAGCTTACAGAGAAACAGGACAGGCTGTAAATGATTTACCACTCAAACAATTTACAGGCATCCATACGACCCCTAAGTTGCGGATCTAGCTGATTTTCAGTCCCATGACATGGCATCGAGGAGTGCAGCTTATGGATGAAGTGGATTTCAGCTACACAACATGGTGCGCCTCAAAGAGCTTGGGTTCACTGCATAAAACAGGTGTTGCAGAGGATTCCCATAGAAGCAGATTGCCTGCCCTGCAGCCTAGCCTCTATGGGGCCCACCGTGATGTATGTGTTATATCCACTCCGTCCATCCGTTTCACTAGCTCATTTTAGGACATGAGTAAGATCAAAGCACAAGTGGACCACACCGCAGGAAACAGTGAGGTTAAAGGCATCCACCGTTGAATACTTCCCGGAGCACATCGTGATGTTTATATGCCATCCAACCCGTTCATAAGGTGACTTCAAGGTAGATGAAGGGAAAACACAAATATCACCATGATCCAAAACTTCTGTGGTGCCTAAGAAGCTTTCAACGGTGGTGTTCAATCCTCAATGTTTCCTGTGGTGTGGTCCACTTGAGCTTTGGATCTAGCTAATGTCCTAAAATGAGCTGGCGAAACAGATGGACGAGAGAGAGAGAGAGAGAGAGAGAGAGAGAGAGAGAGAGAGAGATAGATGCTCACGTGAGGAGTGGGGTGTGAGATGTGGAGATGGGGAAGAGAGAGGGAAGATTGATGTTTTGAAGGGTCTGAGAGAGGATTTGCTGTTGGGTTTTGGTGGAGAGAATAAAAGTTGAATGCGTGCGCTTGAACAGAAACGGATTGGCGATGCCAGATTCAGGCTTCTCAAATCCATTCTCTCTCTCTCTCGTCGGATGTCCACCTATGAAATACTACACTTATAGATCACCATCCACCGTACCCGCCTCAAGGACACGCGTCAAATCCAGGCCGTCCCAATTTGTACGGCCATTTATGGATGAAAATGTCCTGGAAATTAGACTAATCGAATGATCTCAACCACAGAACTGGTGAAAATCAAATGGATGGTTTCAAAAGGGAAGTATAGCCTTGGACTAGCCACGTAGTAAGTATGAGCTCCCATGAATAATCGTAAGCCCTTGATCTGCACACAAATAAAGATCCTAACCGTTAGCTTACACTAAGCCTAAAAAGTTGATAAATCCATCCAAAAGAAGTATGTAAAAACCAAGGGAACAGAATTCCCAGTAACATTCCATTCTTTTTAACCGTCAGTGTATTTCTGTACCAAAAAAGGCCGTCCAAGGTCTATTCATTGTGGGGCCCACCTCCTTAAGCGGGTCTTACACTGATCAACATTGCCCAAAAGAAAAATCGAATCGTGAGAGGGCGATCGGATGGCTAGGATAGTCGAGTATTTGCTACCGCGGCTAATTTCAGGTATCTCTGTGGGGCCCACCGCAATGTCTGTATGACATCCACTCCGTCCATCAGTTTCGCTATCTCATCTAAGGACATGAGCTTAAAAACGGGGCAGATCCAAAACTCAAGTTGACCACCCGACACGAAAAAGTGGGGATGGTAATTCCCACCGTTGAAGCCTTCCTGGGGCCCACCTTGATATCCATATCCTATCCAAACCGTTTACAAGGTTACTCTCACCGGGGTGGACTGAAAGTCCGAATATCATCCCGATCCAAAACCTCTGTGGCACCCAAGATGGTTTCAATGGTGGGCGTTCAATCCCCACTGTTTCCTGTCGCATTGTCCACTTGAATTTCGGAACTGTCTCATTTTGGTTTCATGTCCTAACATGAGCTGGCGAAACTGATGGACGGAGTGGATGTTACACGGACATCACCTTGGGCCCCTCAGAGCCTCCGCCTATTCCCTGAAATTGCATCAATGTGCCCTATACAGAGAAACGTTCACGGGTGGTATCCATCTGATGAATGGTCTGGATTTCTCAATTTAGGCAGGTGTGCAACGATATCCCTCCTCTCTCTCTTTCTGTGGACAAAGCCGTGCAATTTCTCCCAATCTCCCTCTTAGATAGTCGATTGCTTATATAAATCTCTTCCGAAATGATCGAGGAGGAGGTGAAGCGGAAGGCGATTTGAAATTCAACACAGAGAGAGAGAGAGGTAAGGGGAACTCTCCCTCGAAATTCTCATCGATCATGTCTTCAATTTTCCTTTTCTCGCGATTTAGGGTTTTTCTTTTCCAGCGTTCGTTTATATATCGTGGCTTTTTGTGGATTGATTGGGGATTACAAAAGATTGTTAGAGTTTCGTGTCGGTGGATTTCTTTGTAGGCAGATGCAATAGCGTTTTGTCGGAATCTGCGTAAATTTCCATTTGTTTTCCGTTGACCTCCCTTTCTTTACGAGGGATTAGCATCGACTGTCTAATTTCACACACGGATTTTTCTAATTTGATTTTACTTAAACGGGCATGTAATTCATTTGAAACCCATGGGAATTAATTCTACACTAATTGCATATTAGCTCGTATCAGGATGCATGGAAATTGAGTACAAACTCCGGAGTGTTCATTCATCAGGCCCCAGCATGAATGGGCCATGTCCCAAAAATTAGGCCGATCAGGTGATTGATACTGTTTGATTGGAACATGACCCAAAAATAGACAGTGGGCACTTTTCTCCTCAAATTGAACGTAGCCTGGTGGGTTTTGGGAGCCTATGAAAACTTTGCGAGAGCCATAGTTCATTAGACAGTGGTTGTGAATATCATCTGGGTGGAAACAAATGTGATAATTGCCTGACCTCAGATCCATCTAAGAATGGTATTGTGTGCCATGAAGTTCATCTAGCAATTCGTACTTGTCCTTACTCATGCTTTGTTTAGTGCATGGTAATTGACACATAGATGCCATGGTCCATCTCTTGTATGAACCAATGAAGCGAGTGATGAGAAGGCTTATACCATGCTTCATCCCCCCAGTGACCCCATCTCAATCTCTTTTTCTTTTTTAAACTGGGGATTCCTGTGTGGATGCGCATTTGGAGGAATACAGTGAGCACCCCTGCCAACCCCCTTGGAAGAGCAAAGAGATCTTCATACTGTATTGACATCCCCTTTTAAATTAACTTGTTTGATATCCGACTGTTGTTTCCCTTCAATGGAGTACAACCGTTCCACTACTCCTAGGCCGCCTTTGCGCATCAACCCTTTGAATCATGTGGGTGCTAACGACCTTGTATGACCCTAATGTATCCTCTGCAGGTGTATTCCCATCCTTGATGTTCGAATAGCGTCCTCAGCTCTGCAAAATCCCAAATGATTGGTCCCACGATTTAATGTTGTGCACTGAGAACTGCATTGCAACCTCCTAGTGGTATAAAAAATGGGTGGTTCAGATTTGAAATTCCTGTAAAACAAGTTGTAAGTTAGCACACTCACCCTCTTCCGATATTCAGCCTTCGTTTGTTTTTTTATTAGTAATAATTTTTATTAAGAAAGCCAAAAAGACTAACAAATGAACAAAGAAAATCTACAACACCCAAAGACTCAAGAATCCCACTCCTTGATCAAAATAAAAACTTTCCTAACGACTTCGATGACCGAACATTGCAATTTCTGAAGCAGCTATTATTCCTCTCTCCCCAAACCGGCAAGCAGGGCTAGCTGCCTTCTCGACCTACCTTTAGACCATGGCCCTCCTTCATGCTCCATGAGAAAGAGCCCTTTGATTGATTTTGGCGTAACCCACGTGACCTTGAAAAGCAGAAAGGATGCCATTCCACGCACCCCTTGACTGGGGCCCTCCACCCTTTAAACCATCACCACAAAATAGCCCCCTTTTATAACCGGGCAGCCAATCCTTTTAGCCAGCACTGGATCTAAGAAGTTGCGAGCCCCTTCTATTAGTCAAAACAAGCATTGTTATTGTTTGATGAACCTTTGTATGCACATGGTCTGGGCATGTCATTACCCCAGCAATTGCATGCACTGATATGGTGGGAGTCTCTTCATCACTAGTCGGCAGTCCTCTGTTTCCCTTTTTTTTTTTTTTTTTGAAAAGTCACATATTATATTAATAAACAAAGGAGAGCACAAAAAGAAAAGTAGGCTGCACCGGCAGTCCTCTGTTTCACTATCATTTTTTCATCATTTTTGCATGACCATCCAACCAGAATAGTTGTGTTGTATTTATGCTCGAGCCACACCTCTCATCACAATTATACAAAATCCCTTTGTACCGTTGTCTCAGTTGGCATCACCTTCTTGCTAGGAGGTGGAAGATTCCATTGTTCATTCATTGCTGTATCATTGTTTGTACAGTTAGGGAGAGGTCATGACCATCACTATTGTGCAGCTGTCTTTTCTTCCTCCAAGACAACGAAAACATAATCCCCAAAATAGGAAAATCTCTAAAAATATCCCACCTAAATATGCTTTAGGTCGCAATTAGATGCACACTCACCAGTGTATATTTATTTAAAATTATTAACACTCCAGTTGGGCTGATTTTTGGGCCACTTGGCCATATGTGGTGCGGCCTGCATTGATGGGAGGTCTGTATCTGGGAACATATGCCATGCATTCACATGCTAGCTTGTGATTTATTAGCATTCCTCTGAAAATGGAAGCATCTTATGTTGCCAAAGATGATTTTTGCAAATTTAGTCAAATATGTCCATACCAAGGTTAAGATATTGTGGAAACCGCTGGAAATTTCTCCTGGCGCCCAACTTATGTATAATGAAATTCTATCATTCTCAACCTTTCGACTTCCATTATGTAAGTTGTCTTCTGAATCTTTTGAACCTGAAAATTTTTCCGACAGTTGTTAGATACTGTGATGTAAAGTGCTTTTGTCTTCTGGTTTCAGAATAGATGTTTTACAGGCTTGAATCAATAAGTTTATCTTTCGTAATATGCTTATAAGTTATAACATTTTATTTGACTATGATAATGCATGTATGTTAATCTTTTTCTGATTGAGAGCTTAAGCAATGCAGTAAGTTCCGCAATCGCAGTGATCAGCTTATGAGTAAATTCCTTTACAAGGCGTTAGTATTCGGAAAGCTGGTTTTCTGAACAGTTGAATTCAGAAGAGGCCACTAGGTGATACTGATCATCTACCTGGCTGTGAATAAGATATTTCATCAATGGAAAAAGGAGTTGGGTCTCGCCTCTTTGTTAATGATGGCTCATTTATGGAAAAGTTTAAGCGGCTTCAGCAAGAGAAGCAAGCGAAGGAGGCGGCAGTGGTAGAGTCTAAATCTGGCACTCTAAGTAATGCTACTGGTAGTAAGATGGCAATGGATTCTAAAAGGAATGATACCCAGAAGTCTATGCCATCTAGTTCAAATGGAAAACTTGCATTTAGCTTGAAACAGAAGTCAAAACTTGCAGTAGCCCCCGTTAAGTTAGGTGCAGACGAAGATGAAGATGAAGGGGATACAGGACATGAGACCAGTGATGTACGAGCAAAACGGCAGAAATTGGGTCAACCTGATGCCTCCGAGCCATCTTCAAAACCAGGGGATGTTGGTAATTACTGCTTGTATACATATCCTTTAATTGGTTGGAATGGATTTGGACCATCTTTGATTAACTTTTATTCGTTTCTCTTTTTTATAACCTAACGTTTGGTACCCACTGGTTGGTGCAACTGCTGATACAATAATCATGTGTTTTTCAGAATGTAAAATGTTACACTATGGTTATATATAACCATGCATGTATATATGTATGCACGTATGCATCTATGCATGAAGGATGTCTCAAATGCAGTTAGGTGGACGATAGGGTTTTTGTCCAACTGGCATTTAATTAGCAACATGTCAAGCGTGTACATCATCCAACCCATCAAAAGGATTTGCCTCACCATAAAGATCACCTAGCACAAAATCTAAGTCATTCACTCACCATGTGGGCGACATGTTAGAAAACAATGTACAGCCATGATCCTATCCAGAGTACATGAATGGCCCTCCTGATCAGTTGATTGCCCTGATTGTTGCAC
Organism: Magnolia kwangsiensis; assembly: GCA_037074715.1. NCBI lineage: Eukaryota > Viridiplantae > Streptophyta > Magnoliopsida > Magnoliales > Magnoliaceae > Magnolia > Magnolia kwangsiensis. Next base: position 110,761,814 of record CM073581.1, read on the forward strand.
TAGGTGATCTTCATGGCAGCCACAACCTTTTGTATGAGTTGATGTCATTAACACCCGATATATTCTGGGTTACATACTAGTTGGATGATAACTCTATGGTCCAACTAGTTGCCTGCAGGACCTCATAGGTGCATGTGTGTGCATGTGCATGTTCTGTATACAGTGTTGCAGGCTTCAGTCTTTTTTCTGGCACTTAAATACAACCACTGGGACATACAAATACCTAATGATTTTCAAAAAGAAAAAGAAATATTGCATAAGTGAAGCACTAAAAATGATGAATGTTGATCCACTATGGAAACGGTACTGTGTCAGAGGATCCTCAGCATCTGAACTCCAACATTTTTTGTTATAACTACCTGTTTTAAGCCATTGATTGGATGATTTGCATCGTCTCATCAAACGGATTCTTTTAGTGACAGGTAATCTAAGGTTGGCGTACAGATAAAAGTCCATAGTATCTGGCTTTCAGTGCGAGATCAGATGGATAGGATTCTCAGACCAGTAATTTTCTTTCACTGTGGGTTATGAAGAGTGTGTGGACCTAGCGGATGGTGCAGATTAGATCATAGGACCATCTGTGTCCCAAAGCACCAGGATGGTGCAGATGGACTCTCTCATTCTCACCAGCCTTCATGCTAGTTCTCTCCAGTCTCCACAGATGTATCTATTATCAAGCTCCATGCTAATTCTACTATCCTGATAGCTGATTTAGCCATGCAGTTGTTCGTCTTGAGCTTTACTACGAAAGTGTCATATTTGAAAATAGAGAACACAGCTCTGGAGAAGTACTGGATTTGGGCGATTTCCGTGTGCTTATTAAAATATTTTTAGCATCAATTGTCTTGTTTCAAGAACATGTGCCCACTTGGAAATTTACTCTCCGGTCCCTGGAGTTTGTAAAGAATTTGTAGAGGGAGTTTTGTTTCCTCTATTCACAACTTATGAAATGATGTGGATGAAACATTCTCGAAGTTTCCTGTCTCATGAATGCAGCTTACATCTAAGTCTTTATCAGCCTTGGCGGAAAGAGATGTTGACTGAAAGAATTTGAAAATGTGGCACACCCTGCTGCAAAAGTAATTTGCATTCCCCTGTTCATGCTCCTGGTATTAATAAATTCTTTAAGTGACATGCAGCACCGTCTCCCCCGAATGATCCTGCAGTGAAGAAAGTTGCAGACAAATTAGCAAGTTTTGTGGCAAAAAATGGAAGACAGTTTGAGCATGTTACACGTCAAAAGAATCCTGGAGATACACCTTTTAAGTAGGTTCCCATTTAAATCAATAATTTCCATATAAGCACCAAGTTTCATAAATTTATTTATTTATTTAACATGTGTTATTCTCATGCCCTGGCCCTTGTCAACTTATGCTTTCCTGTCCACATATTAAGATATGCAGCAGACTTTTGTTCTCCCTTCCACTGTTAGATTTTATTATAATTTATCTTAATGAATATAAAATTGCCAATTGTAATGCTTAAAAGGGATTGCTCCTTGCATGTGGGAAAGTATCCCCTGACAATCAAGTTCTCAAGGCCCTTCAGTGTGTGGCAGCAAACAAGGATGCGTGTCTCACTTGCAGGACACATGCTTCTTAAGGATTGATTATGATGTGTTCTAATTCATCTCTACCCCCCTCAAAACACTCGTGAAGGATCAAAATATACTGGTATGTGTCGTATTGCATGGTATATAGCGATTTTGTCCAACAATTGATATGGCACCACAGCCATACAACTAGGAAAGTCTGCATCCATGAGCTGGAATTCATGGTCACTTTGACTGATTTCCCCTCCAAACTCTACATATATGACCCAAGTTCCCATTATGATGCAATAGATTCTCGCGAACATGCCTACACAACTCTTCTCTCCATAATAAGTCTCTCTTAAGATCCTCACTCTCTTGCTCTCACACCTCTCTAGTCATTTTCTAATTCCTTTCTAGTTAATCTTCTGGAATTTTTTGATGAAAATTAGGCTGTTTCCGGCAATCGGGCGGAAACATACATATCTTTGACAAAGATTCCACCATCTAGAATCTGCTTCAACTAAACTTAGTAATCAAACAATAGCCATTAGTTTGTGCTAGGTAAGTTTTCACTAGATGAGGTCTACCCTTGTCTTCTTTACATCCTAACCATGATGGATCTCACTTCAAGGCCCCTGATCATGATGGATCTCATATCATAACCTCTGATCATGGTCGATCTTGCATCCTAACTCGTAAATCATTGTGGATCTTACATCCTACTCATGAACATGATAGATCTGCATATTAACCCATAATTATGTTAGATCCCGATCCTAACGTTGATCATGATTAGATCTTACATCTTATTCATAGGTCTGTAGCCTTGATGTGCATATGTTTTGAACTTTTTAACTTTTACAGCATTTTAAAAAAATAAAAATAAAAAATTGGAAATTGGTGTAATGGCCTGTATTGGCTGGTACATTCGGTATGTATTGGCTTTGGTGGTCACCGATATGCTTCCCCAAAACTTGTTCTTAATCCTTGACTCATATGTAGTCGCAAGCCAATGGCAATGTGTTTCTGCAGATAAGCCCTTTTTACCCCTGTTGATCAGGATGGAGAACTTGATGGTGATGATGCTGTAAATATAGACTTTTGGCCCATTAACCGCTGGCATTATGATATTCGAGAATATGCATGTTTGGAATATCCAAATTTCGTACTTTTGCTGGTATTCTGCAAGTACATGACAACAACATTGGTAGCTAGCCACTGGTGTACTCACAAGTGCAGCTGAAGTGTCAGTCTTTGCTTTGGTAGTGATGCAGGTTACATGGATCTCGCTTGAGGTTTCCCTAATGTACTACAATAGCATCAAGTGATTTTCAGGTGGTTTTCACCACCTTCGTCCATTAACCTTTTCCCACCTACCTGTAAGGTGACAGTGCCCATGCTGTGGGTGCCTCTTTTTCAATTGATAATCTAGGCAAGAAGGTACTCCCAGATGTAGCTTGGCATATTTCTTTGACTGAGATCTTTGACATTGTTAGGACTCTGAATCATGTTTGAATTCTCATTTTCATGGGCATATCATGGATCACTGGTCCATAGAGAGACATGGAGGGTTCCATTTATGGTTCTTCCTTCCTCCCTAAGTTTGATTTTGTATTGAAGGGGCCTCCTCCTTCCTTTACTCTACATTATGTTAATGCCAACTTCCCTTGAAAGAACATGCTAGCATGTTTGCATCATCATCATCACCATCATCTATGCTTTAATCCCAACTAATTGGGGAAAAAAGGACTGCCTTTTTTAAAAAATTATTATTGATTACTGCCTCTGAAAATTTTACTCCTGGAAAACCACAAAGCCTCATGCAGTAGCATTTTATGGTTTTGATTGTTCGTTCTTGATCATAAACCAGCAGTCTAATTTTAGTCAAAGGAAGCCTTCAAGAGTATGCCTCTTCAATTTTGATCCATTCCCATCCTTTCGGCTTGTAAAGTGGCCATTCATGGATTTTGGTCCTGGCATTGTAGTTACTTCCCGCTTAGTAGTTTGTATTTGTTGGTGTACTCTGCACGGGTTCAGCCATTCTGTTTATTTATTCTCTATATCACATGCTTTGCAGATTTCTGTTTGATGTCAATTGTGCTGATTACAAGTACTACGAATATCGGCTCCTTGAAGAGGAAAAGATTTTTGCACAGAAAAGTGATTCTCAATCATCATATTCTGGTTCGTACACATTCTATACCTCTTTTGATTCTCAAAATTTCAGTCGTCTTTTTTAGTTAATATGTATTTTTAACATTCTCTTCTTTTTTATTCAGCAGTTTTGAAGTAATCAATCGTTGTTTTTTTTTAAATTTTTTTTATAAAGTTAAATGGGGTAACTGTATTTTTTCTCATTCAGCTGTTACAAGCAATTCATCCTCTAGAACGTCAAGTGTTTCTCAAAGGAGTCCTGTTCAACAGCACTCTAATTATCAAATGCCAGCTTCGGCTTTGTATGAGGATAACGAGGACTCAAGGTCTTCCATGAATTCATTTCAAGCAGCATCAGAAGGAAGAGACCCCTCTCATGGTATGCATTCTGTACCTCTTGATATTCTTAAAATCTTTTTTTTTTTTAATTATTTATTTATAAATTGAGGTGACTTTTTATAAATAGTTTCATACTTTCATCGAGGACCTTGTGTTTTTGCAAATTTAGTTGTCAATATAGCTAAGAAATGGAAAATGAATATTATGATTTGTGTGAACTTCTTGGGTTTCAAGGCTTCTTTTCCTTCAAATATCTGCTTCGTCAACAGGGTCTTAAGTTCCATGCAATTCTCAGCTTTTGGGGAGGACGTTAATATCCGATGGCCATTGTTATAATATCTATATGCTATGAAGGAAATCTTTCTGTTTTGGTAATCTTTTATTTATTTTTATGCCAGACCATCATTCAGTCTCCTGTGAGATCAACCTAGCCCAGTTTGGTATATCATTTAGTTCCTTGTTGAACCTGGCCCGGGTGCTTGAGCACCAGTGGTTGATTGCATAGTAGCATTTGGAGGTTTCAAGTATCCAAGCATGTTCCAGTTCAAAGTTCTGAGGGAAGAACAGTATGGATGTATCAATTAGTTTATGGTGCTCATTTCCTAGGGAGGAAATCACGTTGCAAATCCTGGCAGTAGTAGGTTTCCTGGGACCTCATCCGGAGAGAGTTGGAGGATATTGTGAATATCACAAATTCAATCCTTTGCTCTTCCAAATGGTCCCTATAATTGGAGATGTTTTGCCATCTATATGGATGGTTGTTTCTTTTATTTTTCTTTACCTGTCAAATTTTAGTAGGTTTTTTGCTACTTTTCACTTATCCTTTTGTTTCTTCTGCCGAATGGGTTTGTTCTCTTGCAAGTTATCCAAATCTGTTTTTCTGAACTTTAACTGCAGTGGAGTTAAAAGAGGATAACCTCTCTTTGCTATTCACCATGTTATACGGAAAAACTTCCTGGTGCGCCAGAAGGATTGTTGGACAATGATGCAACCCTCTATATCAAATATCAATCTCAAGTTTTAAGGAATAAAGTGAATTTCAGGCTAATGTAATGTTGAATTGTCCGGAAAACTTACCTCATACAGAATGGATCCTGATTTATTTTCTTCTTATAGGTGAATCAAATGGGCCTTCAGCTGCAGATCCTATAGCAATGATGGAATTTTACATGAAAAGAGCAGCACAAGAAGAGCGGCGGAGAGCGCCTAAACAGTCAAAAGATGAAATGCCGCCGCCTGCTTCTCTTCAAGGTCTGCATTTCCTCTGCATCTTTTCCAAGTTTCATTTTAAGTATAGGGAATAGGTAAAGGAGGGCAAAAGCGTAAGGATTTCTCTTCTGGTTGTGTCCTTGCAGCTCCAGTAAAAAAGGGCCATCATATGGGTGATTATATACCCCAAGAGGAGCTTGAGAAGTTCTTGTCTGCCTGCAATGATGCAGCTGCCCAGAAAGCTGCTAGAGAGGCTGCAGAGAAGGCTAAAATTCAAGCTGACAACGTCGGGCATAAGCTTCTGTCCAAAATGGGTTGGAAAGAAGGTAGTTTCTATTGTTATTTTCCTTTGTTGTTGTAAATTCCACACTGAAGTAGACCTGTCAGAAATCTCATATATCTTCAGTTGTAGACATTGCTCATAAGCTCCCTCAGGATGCCTGAAATTTCTTGAGTGACAAAATACCTCTGCAACATGGTTGGAACTGTGAGTTTCTAAAGTGCGGAAGTGTCTCTTTTTCAGCGTAATGCAAACTGATACCCTAGCATTCTTATTTAATGCTGAAATGCCAAGTGTGCCACAAGGCGTTAATACTTGGTTGTGTAATGTGTAATGGGGTGTAGACATACCCAAACAGTCGCAGGCGTAGATGCATGCATGCATGTGTGTACATGTGCACAATCAGCCCATAAATAGTGATGAATTTCACAGCATCTTATCATCATAGCATAAAAAGAAGAATCTGTATTTGTGATTGTCCCCTTCGGACGGGAGGTGAAGCTTATGTCAATTGCTAAGTGAAGCCTGTCTAGAGAAAAGAAACTAATCTGGGGCAAACATCCTTAACAGAATTACATCTATCTTTCACAGGTGAGGGTCTTGGAAGTTCCAGGAGTGGTCGTGCAGATCCGGTTATGGCAGGGAATGTAAAACTGGACAATTTAGGGGTTGGAGCAGAACAACCCGGTGAAGTTACCCCTGAAGATGACATCTATGAACAGTATAAGAAACGGATGATGCTTGGTTACCGGTACAGGCCAAACCCTCTGGTTAGTATCCTGTTCTTACTTCTTTCATCTTTCTCCATACTATTATGTATAATGATGATTAATGACAGATATTGTGTATGCATTTTTCACCAATCTGAACACAGTTGTACATGTGTTGACTGTTGAGTGAGGCCCACCCAAACAGATCCATGCCTGGAGCATTTGGTGCCCCACTAATCTCCAATGTCTGATTGTACATGGTGTTGAGTGAGCACCCCCCCTCCAACAAAAAAAAAAAAAAAAAACCTGGTCCATGCCTGAAGCATTTGGTGCCCCATTTATCTCCACTGTGTGATCGAATGTGCAGAGGTCCAATTCTCAATCTGTGGCATGCACGTCTCTAGTTTTTTTTTTTAAAAAAACTTTTCCAATGTCTTGTCATCTAATATCATTCATGTATGGATTAATCTAATGCAACTTCCACTTCTCCCTTCTGCAGAATAATCCGAGGAAAGCCTATTATTGAGGAACCTGGCTGCTCTCCTCTTTATTCAAGATTGCATTTTCCAATTGAAGTTTGTTAATCTGTAAAAGATTATCGTAGAGAAAGTAAAAGAAAAAATGTTGGTATGGAAACTAACTAGTTCTCCTTTGTTGCACTCAATCCGTTTGCAGAAAGTAGGAAATGGTGATGCATTAACATTTGGATGTTGTTTTAACGTGTGGATATTTGCTGTAAATCTTACTGGGCTTGCTGTTATTTTTCAGCTGAGTAGATTTTGTGTGATTGCCACTGTTCATGCATGTCCATCCAGATCATCCAAATTGTGTGGCCCACTGTTCGATGCAAGTAATAGGTTGAAAAATGACACTCATTGGATAGTCTTAATTGTTTAATCGGTAGTGATCAAATAGGTGGTTGGAAATAAAATGGTCACTTGTCCAAATGCAGCAGATGGTTCAGAGGAAATCAGATGGTTCAGAGATGTGCTGCCTTGGGGCTTTGCTCCATCTGCAATGAGTCCCAGGATCTGGATGACCTGGACGAAGCAGATGTATACAGTTGAGAATTTTCTTTAATGCCCAGTGATGCCCAAGTCTTCATATCCTGCCGCCATCTGAACACCGGCAAATGCCACTTTCAAAAGGTTATTCAAGTGCATTTGGGATTGGGAGGTGTTCTTGCTTGCTGAAGAAGGGTAGCACATCCAGGGTTTTGAAATAATGTGGGCCCGCATGACAGATCCCATGTGGAACCTGCAACCCACATAAGTTGGCACACGTATCAGAGATTTAGGCCATCCATTAGTGCGACACAGAAAGGCCATATACCAAAAACAGCAGCAGTAGACTTCTTTTTTTTTTTTTTTAAAAAAGGATAAGAGCAGTACACTCGTCAAGTGAGCCACACTTGGGGCCTGTTTGGCCGGACGGATCCCATAGGATTAGAAGGGATGGGATGGATTTTAAGGTAACGATGGTGGTGTCAGTGGATTGGTTTAAGATCTCAGATGGGATGGATTTTAAGGTAATGATGGTGGTGTCAGTGGATTGGTTTAAGATCCATGGGATTGCTATATTTCAGGACAAGTTCACCGAGTCTGTTTGGCTTGCCCGGCATTTATCGGGATTTTACCTTCAATCCCTTCCAATCCGTCCAACCAAACACGCCCTAGGCACGATTGAACGGGATTAGGAGCGATGGTCTGTTTGGCTCGTTTGGCATATCCCGGGATTTTACCATCCCATCCCTCCTAATCCCTCTTAATCTGCCCGGCCAAACAGGCCCTGGGAATTGGATTTTGGACTGTTGGGCTGCTTCTTCTATTTTTGCCCCAACTGCCCTTTTCTTATCATAGTAGTTTGAAGTGCCTGATTCTTGGACCAACATTATTTGTGGTCCATGGCACGTTCAGGTTACCCTTCCTGCTGAATGGCCCAGATCTCTGACATGTGTGTCGATTGATGGAATGGTAATTTCAGCCTTGTAACGTCGGGGCCCACCCACACATCTAATGGAAGGAATGTCCCAGTGCACAATCTTTTCTCGGCAGTATGGAATTTTGAGGTGTACCTCATAATTAGCGTTTTGAAGTTGGATAGCTACAAATGTGATCTCATGATTGGAGTCCAATGTCCGATGAAAGGCAGGATTGAGAAGTATACTGCCTTTTTTATATTTAACGAATTTCAAGGTACTGTTCAGTGCAGTCTTTTCTGAAAAATTTCATCCTTTTTTTTTTTCCATTTTGCACTTCATAAGCCCATACTTTCCATTGGGGGTGTTTGGATTGGATTGGATTGGACGGGAATCCATGTCCTGCAATTATATCTCCACTTCCCTTCAAATCCAACGTTCGGATCCCTTGAGAAATTTAAAAAGCTGGATGTTGAAATGCCTCACGTGCCCTTCAATGCATGATCTAGATCGATTTTGATGTTTGGCACTGTGCCTTTTTGCTTGCTTTGCCTCTTCAGTGCTTTTCTATTTCTTCCTGGCCTTTTTTCTAGTGTTGTGTGATGTAGTCGTTGAATAGTAATTGCGCTTATAAATTTTTACTAACCTTTCATTCATATTATGAACTATCAACTTTCCTACCGATTCGACATTCTATATCATCCTTCGAGGAATGGAGAATCAAAGTTGGTACGAGATCGATAACTTTTTTTTTTTAAGTATCAAGAAGAAATTTCATGGGGGGGTTGTCTTCCTGGGCCCACGTTACGGATGTTAATCCAAACATTGTAATGATTATTAGTTAACGGAAATTGCTTGCGCAGGTGGCCATCTCAAGATCACATTGGCTTGTTTCCTTTAAATGGGCTGCAAGCAACTCGCAGACATGACTTGTTACCACGTGTCAGCCGAGTACACCTACGAAATGGACTTGACCTAGTGATTAAAATGCAGGCACTGACTGCTACACGTGCTCAGTTGTGTGGACTTGAGCTAGTGATTAATTGCAGGCACGTGCCAGTCTCTTTAGAGGGAGTTCCTGTCTCTTTAGAGGGAGTTCCTGCCACCCAAAGCTGCGTGGAGCCGGCGGCGTGGTGATGTTCATGTAAAATCTACTTCGTCCATCAGTATTGCCAACTCACCTCATGTCAGGATGAGAGCGCAAAAATGAATCTGGTCCATGACACATGTGGGCCATACCACCACCGAAACCTTCGTGGGCGTACCGTGATGTTTATATGTCATCTAAAACTTGGCCCATTAAAGTTTTAACGGTGGGCATTCAATCCCCTCTGTTTCTTATGGTGTGTTCCTCAATTTAGTTTCTCTCGTCTTAACATGAGCTGGGAAACTGATGGACGGAGGGGAATTCATGTGGACATGGCGGTGGGGCCTACAGAGATTTGGTCTGCCACAGGAAAACTCACGTCCGTGCCCAAGTGGGGCATGTATTGTCATTTACCATTTCCAAGTAGGCCTGCCCCCAACCTTGACAAAACCGTTACCATCAACGAGAGATATCAAATGCCAAGGAAAATATGTCACAAGATCTATTACAAGAGAAAATCCCAGAAAGCGAAACTAGGAAAACCTAATCCAGACGCCCCTATCTTCAAGTCCCTAACACGAACACTCCACACGTTCAACAGTGGCTCGGGATCGTGGTATCCCAGCCGTTCATAGGGTGGTTTCCATGGTGACAGTTCGTTACTCAAAACCCAGAGTATCTGTTTACCAGGTCGGCCACGTAGATGGTTAGAAAAAATCGCAACCGTCCATGTGTTCTTCACTTGAACAGTGAAATGAGCCTATTTTCAGTCTAGTACAAATATACCGTGGGAAACGCTTTATGGAGGTTCCGGATCACTCACACGTGTGCCATGTCGGCAGATATGGTGAGTTCTTGTTTGGCGCTTGAAAATGGAGCATTTAGAATAGAATATTTAAGAAAAAAGGGACCCAACAACAAGACAAGAAAACGAGAGGGAGAATCTAATTTTCATTGATTTCCATTGGAGGGGAGTCTTTGTAGGGTCCGCCTCATAACGTAAAAGCTACTACTACTCGTGTATGTACTATTCATCAAAAGCAGCAAAGGATGGGGGGCCCACAACTCAAAAGTCAAGACCACATTTTCCCTCTTTTGACAAAAACTAAACTAGATTGCTTTAGTGGAAAAAGGGTTATTATTAGCAAAAGCATTGAAGAGAATGCATCATCACGTGTTCGTGTTTCCCTCCACACAGACACTCAATCCTTTCTATTGACAGTTTAAATCTTGAAATGGGGGATTTGACGTTCGCATCCACCCTTGTCGATTAATAGACTACCCCATTTATTCTACTTTTGGTAATACAAAACCAACCAAGAAGAGAGGAGCAGTTTCTATTGACGAATGCTGATTGGCTGCGCCTGCGACCCCAGATCCAGCAAGGTTGGTGCGACTGTGGGGCTCATATCGATTATGTGTTGTATATCCACGCCGTTCATCCGTTTTCCCAGCTTATTTTAGGCAAGATCCCAAAAAATGATGCAGATATAAATCCCAGGTAGATCACACCACAGGAAACAGTGGTCATTTGAACACCCGCCATTAAAAACTTCTTAGGGTCCACGAATGTTTATTTTCCATCCAACCTGTTGATAAGGTCACACACACCTGGATGAAGGGAAAACACAAGTCGCAGCTTGATCCAAAACTTTTGTGGTCCCCAATGGGCTATTAAGGGTGGTAATTCAATCCCTATTGACAAGGGGGGTTGTTAACAGTAAGGGTGTATATGGGTCATCTGGAACCACGTCCTACATGGAGAAAAGTTGAACAATTCCAATTTCTGATTTCGACACTTGGTTGAAACAAGATAATCTGATAATTTCCAATCTTAACCGTCCAATAAATGTCCACTAATCACGCCTGTCTGATAATGAAAAAACGCAGTCTCTGGCTTATGATACATCTAAAATGGACCTACAATTTAAAAACACATAGTTTGAATTACTGGAAAGCCACCTATGCAATTTCTAAATAATTTTTAAGTGCCTATGCATCATCCATCACATAATTCGAGTGATATGAGAGTACAACCTTGTACCACTTCCATTACTGAAAGTAGAAAGAATGGGTGCCTCTAGCAACAAGGGTGGGTTGAAAATCATATGTTTCTAATGTCCAATCACCAAGGAATCTCATGCGGGTAGGATGCTGGTCCTAAGATTCGGACGAGTCCGCTCCGATCCAAGACGTACTTGATCAGACCATTTCAGTTCTAAAGCACAAGTCACCTCTGACTTAGATGAGTTGGGCTGATTCAACCCACCAACCACTCAAACCAAACCATGGTCCAGGTCGCCCAGTCTTAAAACCTTGGGCTGGATGTTGTAAAAGGTCTTATCCAACAACTTAAACTCACCCACTCTGCAAGATCAGGACATTTGACTCTTTGGTTTTTTGGTTCTATGTGAACCTGTGATGTATTTTCTTTCTCAACTATCTATTTCTAACAATAGAGATCTTTTGTCTATTGGCCGGCTGCAGTGGGGTCCACTAATATATGAGGTCTTGACCACTGAACCATAGACATAACTTTACAAACAGAAAACCAGTAAGTATTGTCCCTAATATTCTAGGGTGGGACAACCTTAAATTACAGATGTGTGGTCTACATGCAGACCAACTAAAAAAAGAGATGATAAATCTCTTTGATGGGACAATCTTAAGCTTTCAATGACCCCACACTAATTAGAAAAGAGATGAAACTTGCCAGTTAAAGAATGCCTTGTAACTGCTGATGTGATCCAATGAAATTGCTCTGCTTATAAATTACTATGGAAATTCTCATATATAAAATAATAATGTAATCATTTTTATGGTGGATAATGTACCCGACACATATACATAAGCACTTTTGTTAGGCAACGTCAAGATTATAGAAAATTCTTACAATTCTTATAAAAGACTAATATATTAAAATTTTAAGATAGTCCAATCAAAGAAACTTTTTACCAATGGCCAGTCAAGTCGAGGCGAGTTGGGCTTACTAAACATGGCCTATTCAAGACATTGTTTTACCTAGAGCTATATTTGCATCTCTCCCCTGACTAATCAGCAACTGAGTTTTTCTTACACGTGCCAAACACCTCAAAGGTCCGAAGTGTACATCTTACATCAGGTGGGCCATATCCCAAAATTCAGAAGATTGGACAATTCTAACCACAAGATTGGACGATTGGTCTTCTTCTTCTTCTTCTTCTTTTTAAGAAAATTGAATGTGAAAGGTACCTTGAATGACTTGATAAACATATATTTTCTTTCTCCAAAAGATTTCCGAATGAAATGGCTATGATTGTCAGTCTATTATGACTTTGGAGGTATGGCCCATCCAAGTCTAGAGCCTACCCGATCATAGTTTCAGATATGGTACACATTGTACTTGTACTCAGATCCAGTCGCTGATAGTTGCCAGAATCATAGTCTTACTAACTGGGGCCCATATTGCTTCAATGATCCAGACCATTGGTCATCTTGACCCACCACGAATGGTCTTTGCCCAAAAATCTCTTTAACCCGAAATTCCCAATCATTTGTGTGGCCTAGAATGGAAAGGTTGGGAGGAGAGAACAAAGCAATGGTTCTCATTCAACTGACAAAAGGCCCAAGATCATTGGCAGCTACAATATTATTCCATAGAATTTCACGGCATGGTCCATTCCCGGGCTGACCCAACAAGCCAAGCGTCTGGATTAAGGAACGGCCTCGCTTGTGATACTAGAAAAAATAAGCACACTGCAGAGCCTTGTATCAAGGTTCCTACGGCTACCGGCAAAGATGGAAATTCATAAAGCCGTGGTGTGGTGTGGTGAGTCCTCAGTCACAGTCACAGTATGATATATGATATCTGAAAAGCACCTTTACAAGGACGGAATTGGCTAATCACATAGTCTGACTATGTGGCCCCACCATGATGTATGTGTTTTATCTCTGCCATCCATCTGTTTTGTCAGCTCATTTGAGGGCATGAGCTGAAAAATACCTCCAAAGTTTAAGTGGATTTAATGGCATAGCAGTGAGGATTGAACACTTTTAAGCTTCTCCATCAGCATAGAATGGTGAGACTGATATTTGTGTTTTCCCTTCATCCAGGTCGATGAGACCTTATGAATAAGTTGATTGCAAGTATACATCACGATATGCCTTAAGGAAGATTTCAACAATAAGTGTTATCATCCGCTTTGCTAGATATGGTGTAATCCACCTAGATTGCCTCATATTTTGACTTATGGCCTTAAATAAGTTAAAAAATCATCTGAACACCGTGGATAAAACAAATACATCATAATAGGCCCCCAAAAAAAAGGATTTATATTCCACTTGCTAGTCCCTCTTTGTTGGCCGACCCTATAATGATACACCTTGGCTTCCTGTATCATTCATAAGGGTGCACACGGAACTAGTAAACCGGATCAAAACCGACTAGACCGCATGGTTTGGTCCGCTTTTGAAGCGCACCTGTTCTAATTCCGGTTCTGATTCCAAAAATCAAAGAACTGATTAGTTTGGTTCAATTCTTGTTTCAAGGTTATGTACAACGGAATCAGACCACCAACCAAACTAGAGAACCAAACCTTGGATCCAAATCTAGAATTGGACCTCTTGATTAATGAATATTTAATTTAATTTTTTTTTAAAATTAACATTAAAAGGAAAAAAAAAACCTAATCTTTTTTTATTCTCTCCATCTTTTGCGGCCTCTATCTATCTCTAAAAAATCGTGCAGTTATATTAGATTATAAAAAAATTATGCAATTAGACTAATTATAAAACAAACCATGCAATTGAACTGGATTATAAAAAGCCAAGAATGGTAGAACTGAAACAGTTTTTTACGCTCTAGTTCTCATTCAGTTCCACGATGCAAACGGTCCTGTTCGAATTTTGATTTTCCTAGAATTGGTGGGAACGGTTTAGTTTTGGTTTCACTCCAAAACTAACCGAGCCGAACCGTGTGCATGGGTGATCATTTGGCAAGAAAGATACCCTCTTTAAGGAATGTGCAAAAAGCCCAATTCCTACCTATAAGGATACAAGACATACAGGTGCATAGTATATAAATATACTTTTTGTAGCAGAGAAAAGCTTTGTCGAGCCCACAATAACATCTGTTGATGCGAAAAACTGAACGTGTCTCCTCCTGCACTTCCCACTTGCACAGTAATGAGAAAGAAAGGAAACCTTGGCTAAAGCTGGGGAACCTCTGATGCTTAAGTCAGTATGGGACCAGGAAGAAGAGGTTCTTAGGGTGTTTTTCTATGGACCTTTGATCGTGGAGAGCCCTCTTTTTATAGGAATGAGAGGTCCTGACGTAAGAAGATTCTCTCCCCAATTTTTTGGGGATTGGATTCACTTGCAACTCGTTTACGGATATTTTCCGATCTCGAGATTTTCGGGATCGGGGATCCTTCTATGAGATCTGTGGGACAGTATTTAAGATTACACCGTCTCTCCCTTGCTTGGCTCAGCCTCAACGAGACCCTACAGTCTCGGCTGGCTTACAAGGATGAAGCTTTTTACCTATTGTCGGACAAAACTGAGTCGGTTTGGGTTCGACATCCTTCCTGAATCCGATTGTCGACCCTATAACCGGCCTAATATGGGTCGGTTTTATAATCGGTCATGTGACTTTCAGCTTTAGAACCTTAATCGGCCCCTTTAGACGTTGCTGACTCTTTAGCCAAGTCAACTTTATGCGTCTTATTATCTCGCCTATGGCTCTTGACTCTTTAAGTCTCGGTAGGGACTCATTTCTTACAAACCCGAGCCGAACTAAGTCTCTCCTTTTAGGCTTTATATCTTGGATCTACCTGTTGCCTTGGATTCTTGGGCAATGTCAGTAGAGTTGGTTCATTCCATAACCAAGTCCCCAGACTTGTCACATTTTTTCCCAACAGTAAGCTTCCTACTCCTTATGTTAGTTATTTCGACAAAAAGGAGTAATGAGTTGTTAAGTCATTTTGCATTAATGACCGAGGTTGTGATGAAACATTTAATGCTTCTTGTGTCGTTCTTAACGTACGATGGTTCGTCACTTAAGGTCGCATGAGCGGACAACCGTCAGGTCGTTTCGTCCGCTTATGGCCATCGGACAGGTGGCAAAGACGTTACTTGCGTCAGTCGGTGTGCGCCATACGTCGAGCGGGGGAGTCGAAGTAGGAGTCGATTCAAATCCTCCTTAAATGCTGTTGCCACGTGGCTTGACTATAAAAGGAGGAGCGGAAGCGATTTTCGCATTTTCGCTCCTTCGCATTTTCGCTTCTTTTCCCTTCGATCTTTCCTTCCCTGTCTTCGTTTTCTCTACTGTTTGAATCCTCATTTCCTCCTTTACTTCCTTTTCTGCGTATTTTTCACCTCTTCGGTGAGTTTCTCCCTCCCTTTTCCTTTAAACTTTAATGGCAATGCATTCTTCAAGTCCTTGGGAGGGAATTTTTGGTGATGAGGGCGAAACGAGACATCTGTGGAATGTCTCGGAATCGCCTTTTTTACTGGCGGAGATGGTGATTAGCGCCAATGAAGCTTTCCGTCTTACTGTTAGGATGTCTGCTGGGACCTTAGCGGGACATTATGCTTCAACAGGTCCTTCTGGCCTGATACATGCCCCTGGCAGACATACTCCCCATTTTCTTGGGGATGACTTGGATGCAGAGGAGGAAGAACTTGAGAAAACCACCGAGTCGGTTCCTTTTAGGAGACCGGCGAGGACTGAACTTAGGGGAACCGCTGAATTGGATCCCCTACGGAGATCAGCTCAGTTTTTTGATTCGACAGTTGAAGAAGGAGAGACTGCCGAAAAATCGGAGGCTAGAGACGAACAGAAGGGTCCGGTCCCCTCAGTTTTGACTAAGGCAGATTTGAATAGAATCCGAGTCGGGTATCATGTTCCTGACTCAGTGATTCTTCGTCTACCCCTTCCGAGTGAATTGCTCGACCATCCTCCTCCTGGGATGGTCGTAATTTTTCAAGTAGCCATGTAATGTGGCTTACGCCTGCCCCTCCAACCCGTCACTCGGGTTTTTCTTTCCCGACTTAGAATAGCCCCTGGGCAGATAGTTCCGAATGGGTGGAGGAACTTATTCAGATGTGCAGTGTCGTGGGCTGAGGCAGAACAGCCTCCACTGACCATTGATGAACTTCTCTATCTATATTAAGTACGACCGAACAATCAACAGCCTGGCTGGTACTTTTTGAGCACGTGGCGGAACAAGGGCAGTTCTTTGATAACCGACCCTCCTACCTCCAACAAGCACTGGAGAGAGAGGTGGTTTTGGGCATGCAGTCGTTGGGAGACTACCGAGCCTGAGCTCTTTGAACCTCATGTTCCCTAAGTATTCTCTGAAGTAGGTGACTCGGCATGCTTATTTTTTATCTTTTCCTGTCATGATAGTCCTGAGTCTGATTGAATGTGTTCTGCAGAAATTTCTAAGAAGAGACCGAAGCTAGGAGTCAACGCTCTAGCTCGGATCAAAGAGCTGTGGGCGATAAGTCCAGAAGATCGGTCTTGGAAGACTATTCTTCAACCTGAACGTCTTCTTCTCTTGGGCCTAGACTCATCTGTGGCAGGTAGACTCTGGTTACCCAGATACATTTTTCTTGAATTTTTCTAACTCTGCGCTTTGCTTGACGTAGAAATGGCTGAAGCTCGACCACTTCTGAAACCAGTGTCTAAGATGAAGGCTCCTCCGAGGTCAGTGCTTCTGTCGGAGACTTAGCCTTTAAAGAAGGCGAAAACGGCTCCGAAAGTTGTGGAGCCTTCCATCCCAGTCGCCCCTCCTTCGGTCGTCTTGACTGTCGTCGCACTTTCTGATCTCGAAGAGAGGACAGAGGATGCAAACACCATTCCTGCAGAGTCCCAAAGGATTCTTGAGCCAGGGCCCGTTGCGGAGCGGGTCTTGGTTCCGATAGGGGAAACCTCAAGGGAGGAGATGGCTCCGCATGAGACATTAATCTTCCGGCGGGCTGTGTCTGACATGGTCTCTTAGGCCATCTCTCATGAGAGTGAGAAAGAATTCGCTTCACTCTTCGAAGCCTCTGGGAGTCAGATACTCTCCCATGCCGTGAGAGTCTTGTTTGAGGTAGGACACGAACTTTTCTCTCGATTTGCAACCTTCCTCTGCCTTGACCTAACTTTATCGTTTCCTTCTGCAGCTCGCCCCATGCCTATTAAGGGTAAGTGCAGATCTGACCGAGGCCCAAAGAGATGTGGCGGATGTTGAAGCAGCTCAGAAGCGAGCAATGGAGGCGGAAGCTCAACTCGAGATTACCTCAACTCGGGTTGGCCAACTGACTGGTGAGTTAAGTCTTGCTCAGAAGGCAGCTGAGGATGCTAGAGCCGAATATGCTAGGGCGGCTCCACTGTTAAAGGAGACCCAAGACGAGAGTCAACAACACCGCCTAGCTCGTGACACCTCTGAGGAGAAGTTGGCTCAGCTCAACACTGAGATGAAAAGTGCCCTTGAGGTGGCCAAGAAAGAAGCTGGGAAGAAGGTTGTATAAGTCTTTCTTAAGTCTCCGGAATTTGAGGATGAGAGAGATCGTTTGTATCAAAGCAGATATACAACTTGTATTCAAGTGATGAAGTGATCTTTTCCAAACCTTGATCTCTCGGGATTTGAGGAGGGTGCTTTCAAGGATCCAGAGGCTGAAGTACCTGGGTCCGCTGATGCTACAACTGGTACCGAAGTCGAGTTTGAAGTTGCTCCAGAGGTTGCTCCGAGTGACTCCTGATGAGCCCTGGAGCTCAATTTCTAGTACCATCATCAGTTCCATTTTGGTATCATTATTGGCTTCATTTTGGTACCATCATCGGCTCCGAGCAAGCTTAAGAATAATTTCAACCGAAGAAGAAGCTTGCATATTACAGCCGATCTTTCTTTTGATTTTAACCCTTTGTCTAATAATGTACTGTTGAAGCAAGATGTAACTCGATATATCAAACATAGTGATAAATGAATATACTTTATTTTCTTTTATTCATTTTAACTCAGTTTACATGCTTGTCATTTTTTAGTCTTTTTCAATGCTTCGCTAAGCCAACCTTAAGGGTAGTACGTTTTTAGATGTTTGGCATTCCATGGATGAGGCAGCAATCGACCGGTTAGGTCTTCTAATCGATATGTTTCTGGTCGGATGGTACTTGAGACGATATAGGGTCCTTCCCAATTAGGTCCCAATGTGCCTGCTCCCACTTCTTTTGTGTTGAGGAACGTTCTTTGGAAGACCATGTCTCCGACTCGGAAGTGCCTGACTTTGACTCGGGCATTGTAGAACTGAGCTACTTGTTGCTGTCGAGCCATCGTGCGTAACTGAGCTCGTTCCCTTTGTTCATCCACAAGATTGAGTCCAAGGGCTATGAGTTCTTCATTTTCTTCTTTATTAAATGAGCTGACTCGAGCTGAAGGCAACTCGATCTTGACTGGGGTGACGGCTTTTGAGCCATAAGCAAGGGAGAAAGGAGTTTCTCCTGTGCCGATTCGAGCTGTAGTTCGGTATGTCCACAATATTTTTGGGAGTTCTTCGACCCATGCGCCTTTGGCTTGGTCGAATTTAATGTGGAGGTGCTGCTTGATGATCTTATTGACTACTTCAACTTGTTCTTTCATCTGAGGATGATGGGGTGAGGAATATATGTTTCTGATTTCAAGATTATCGCACATCTCTCGATAGCTTTTATTGTTGAACCGCTTCTCATTGTCAGTTATAATAGTTTGAGGTATCCCGAACCAACAGACGATGTTTTTCCATATAAAGTTTATGATCTTCTGTTCGGTTATCTTTGCCAATGGCTCTGCCTCGTCCCACTTCGTGAAGTAATTTACTGCCACGACTACGAACTTGGTTTGGTCTTTCCTCATAGGGAGTGGTCCGATAATGTCAATTCCCCACTGCGCGAATGGCCAAGGTCCAGTCATACGAGTTAGTTCTTTAGGAGGTTGTCTCAGGTGTTGCTTGATGATCTTATTGACCTGAATCTCTGACACTTGTTGCATCTCTAGACGAGCTCGCGAGCGTCATGTTAGATAGTCGGCTAATAATATCCTTGATGTAGGACCTTATGTGCAAGGGATCGTCCACCCAAGTGATTTCCCCATATCCCTTCATGGATTTCCCACAGTATATAGTTGGCTTCACTAGAATTTAAGCATCGTAGCAACGAAACATAATAACCATTTTTATACAATATCTCGTTGAGTATGGTGCAACGGGAAGCTCGGATCTTCAATCCCCGAGCCTCCGCACGATCTTCAGGCAACTCCCCACTGTCGAGATATCGAACGATCGGGTCGAGCCAAGTAGATTCTGAATCTATCACGTGTATGGTCGAGCTAACTGGTTCACTAATACTCGGTTGAGCGTACTCGATTGGAATAGACCTGGGTATGTCGTCTTCATCAACAGAGGCGAGTTTCGCTAATAGGTTTGATCTGAAGTTTTCAGCACTACTCCTGCCCCGCTTGCCTTGGAGTTGGAGGAACCGTCGACATACAGCTTCTAGGGTTTGGGGTCAGGCGATGACTAAGGAGAAGCGGTCGTCGATTTTTCAACAGGCTCGGTAGTGTGCTCAATCATTAGGTTGGTCTGCGGTGTTGCTTCAACAACGAAGTCGGCCACGGCTTGCCCTTTAATTGCTACTCTTGGCTTATACTGAATGTCGAATTCACTGAGTTCAATTACCCATTTTGTAAGTCGGCCGAATGCTTCCGGTTTCTGTAAAACCTGACGCAGCGGAAGGTCGGTCATAACAATGATGGTATGAGCTTGGAAATAGGGTTGAAGTTGTGACGTGGAGACTACTAGGACCAAAGTCACTTTTTTAAGGAGTGGATATTTCATTTCTGCCAGTAAAAGTTCTTTGCTGACATAATAAACCGGCGGTTGCTTTCCTTCGTGTTCTCGTATAAGAGCCGAGTTAACTACTACCTCTGACACCGCGAGATATAACAACAGAACTTCTCTTGGCTTAGGCTTCGATAAGTGAGGCGGAGATACGAGATAAGACTTTAATTGCTGGAAAGTGGTTTCGCACTCTTCCGTCCAATCCACTATTTATCTTCCCTTCAATTGTTTGAAGAATGGGAGACATTTGTCAGTGGCTCGGGAGAGGAAACGGTTGAGTGTCGCTACTCGTCCAATTAGCCTTTGTATGTCTTTAATCGTTCTCGGAGACTCCATGTCGAGCAATACTTTTATCTTCTCCAGGTTTGCTTCGATTCCTTATTGGCTAACCACGAATTCGAGGAACTTTTTCGAGCCTACGTCAATGACACACTTGCTCGGGTTCAACTTCATTTGAAACTTGCGTAAGATCAGGAACATTTCTTCTAGGTTGGCTATATGGTTGGCCGCATGTATACTTTTAATAAGCATGTCGTTAATGTACACTTCCATAGTTCGATCGATTAACCAAGCAAAGATTTTGTTCACTAATCTTTGATAAGTTGCTCTAGTATTTTTTAAACCAAACGGTATCATACGGTAACAATAGACCTTTGTCGATAACAAAGATGGTTTTAGATTTATCAGATTGATGTATTACAATTTGATTATACCCTGAATATGCATCCATAAAGCTAAGAAATTCATACCCTACAGTATTATCTACCAACTGATCAATCCTTGGAAGAGAAAAGCTATCCTTTGGGCAGGTTTTGTTTAGGTCAGTATAGTCTATAAAAACTCGCCACTTCCCATTGACTTTCTTCACTAGTACAACATTAGCTACCTATTCAGAGTAGTATATTTCTTCTATGAATTTTACCTTAAAGAGCTTTCTAACCTCCTCTTCAATGATAGCGTACCTTTCAGGGCCGAGGGGACGTTGCTTCTGTCAGATTTGCCAGTAGGTCGGATCAATGTTGAGTCGGTGACTGATCACTGATGGGTCGATCCCCGGTATGTCTTCATGGCTCCATGCAAATACATTGACGTATCGTCGGAGGTGGGCTATCAAGTTATCTTTCAAAGGCGATCACAGAGATGAGCCAATTTTGCACTGTTTTAGATCCATCTGTCCCGACCAGAGGGATCGAGATAAGATCTTCCACCGATTGCCCTCGTTCCTAAATCTCGACCCGGGGATCTAATGACTTGATCATCGATACCTCGGCTGGAGCTTTCTTTGCTGGGGCTTTTACAACCGTCGTATAACAACATTTTGCGTCTTATTGATCTCCTTTGACAACTCCTACTCCCGACTCGGTCAGAAATTTCATGGAGAGGTGGTATGTATATATCACAACTTGGAAGAGATTGAGAGAGGGTCGGCCGAGTATAACATTATAAACGGACAACTAATTGACTATCAAAAAGTCAACTATTATTGTTGCTTGGTGTGGAGGGTTTCCGATCGTAAGCGGCAATGAGATGGTTCCTTCCGAGAGTGTTTAACCTCCCAAAAATCTGATCAATGGGGTATGAACCAGTCGCAATGTCGATCGTTCAACTCTCATTTTATCGAACGCCTGAGTGAACAACACGTTAGCTGACGATCCTATGTCGACGAGTATGCAGAATACCTTTCGATTTACAATTGTGAGAGTAACGACCAGTGCATCATCATGAGGGTGGTGGATGCCTCGGGCATCTTCATCAGTAAATGAGATGCAATACTTTTTCCTTTTCTTTTCTTTTGAAGGCCGAGCTATAATAAGGAGTTCGGACTTGGGTCGACTGTTGCTCCTAGTGTGATTTTTCCGAGCATTGTTTGAGTCTTCTCTGCCTCGGGGACCACCGACAATAGTTTGAATTTCTTCTGCAGGTCAGTTATCACCCAGGCGTTCTTCTGTTGTCCCGGTCCTTTCAACGTATTCCGTGAGCTGACCTTCTCGGATAAGCCTCTCGATCTCTTCCTTCAAGTGATAGCAATCACTCGTGTTGTGCCCGTGATCCCGATGGTAATGGCAATATTTATTTTTGCTCCATCGGTTGGGATTGCTTCTGAGCTTGTCGGGCCAGTTGACGAATCCTTCACCCTTGATTTTCATCAGCACCTACTCTTGCAGCTTGTTGAGTGGGGTATACATATAAAACTTGCGGTTAGGTCGTTTACTCGACTTGCGTTCATCACGCGTTCGATCGTCCTTGCGCTTCTTTCCTCCAGCCGAATCAACTTCCTTTTTCGCCGACTCTTTGGCCGGGGCTTTCGCGTTTTTGATCTAAATCTAGAACTAGACCTCTCGATCAATGAATATTTTTTTTAAAAAAATTAACATTAAAAGAAAAAAAACCTAATCTTTTTTTATTCTCTCCATCTTTTGTGGCCTCTATCTCTAAAAAATTGTGCAATTTATTAGATTATAAAAAAATTATGCAATTAAACTAATTATAAAACAATCCATGCAATTGAACTGGATTATAAAAAGCTAAGAACGATAGAATTGAACCATTTTTTACGGTCTAGTTCTCATTCAGTTCCACCATGCAAACGGTCTTGTTCAAATTTTGATTTTCCTGGAATCGCTGGGAACGATTTAGTTTTGGTTTCACTCCAAAATCAACCAAGTCGAACCGTGTGCACCGGTAATCATTTGGCAAGAAAGATACCCTCTTTAAGCAATGTGCAGAAAGCCCAATTCCTACTTATAAGGATACGAGACATATAGGTGCATAGTGTACAAATATACTTTTTGTCGCAACGAAGAGCTTTGCCAAGCCCACAATAACATCTGTTGATGCGAAAAACTGAACGTGTCTCCTTCTGCACTTCTCGCCTACACAGTAGTGAGAAAGAAAGGAAACCCTGGCTAAAGCCGGGGAACCTCCGATGCTTAAGTTAGTATGAGACCAGGAAGAGGAGGTTCTTAGGGATGTTTTTCTGCGTACCTTTGATCCTGGAGAGCTCTCTTTTTATAGGAATGAGAGGTCCCGGTGTAAGAAGATTCTCTCCCTGATTTTTGGGGGATTAGATTCACTTGCAACTCGTTTAAGGATTCATTACGGATATTTTCCGATCCCGAGATTTCTGGGATCGGAGATCCTTCTACGAGATCTGTGGGACAATATTTGAGATTACACCATCTCTCTCTTGCTTGGCTCGGCCTCAACGAGACCCTGTAGTCTTGGCTGGCTTACAAGGATAGAGCTTTTTATATATTGTCAGATGAAACCGAGTTCGTTTGGGTCCGACATCCTTCCTTAATCCAATTGTCGACCCTACAACCGGCCTAATATGAGTCGGTTTTATACTCGGTCATGTGACTTTCAGTTTTATAACCTTAATCAGCCCCTTTAGATGTTGCCGACTCTTTAGCCGAGTCAACTTTATGCATTTTATATATCTCGCCTATAGCTCTTGACTCTTTAAGTCTCGATCGAGGTTCACTTCTTACAAATTCGAGCCGAATTAAGGCTCTCCTTCTAGGCTTTATGTCTCAGATTTACCTATTATCTTGGATTCTTGGGCTATGTAAGTAGAGTCAGTACATTTCATAACCGAGTCCCCGGACTTGTTACATTTTTCCCCAGCAACGTCTATTTTTTAACACACGGGACATTGGATAGTTGGCACATGCAACCACCCACGGAAACACATGTCAAATCAAAGAGTTGCTGTGAGTCTGGTGACCTGCAAAATGGGAAGCGGATTAGCTGATGTACCACGCACCAGCTATATAGGTACTGTAGGTACGAACGGTTCAAAGGAGATCAAAGTTTCCGTAGCTACTGTAGGTTCGTGTCGAGCTCCAAGTTGTACAAACGGTTCAAAAGAGATCAAAGTTAAATGGACCTCATAGTGAAGTATTTATCATATCTACACTGTTCATCTATTTTTAGAGATTATTTTAAAGCATTCAAAAATAAATCATATATAAAAATCATTTGGACCACACCACAAATGGCAGTGGAGATAATGATTCTCGATGTTAAACAACTCCTCATAGGGCCCACCCTTATGTTTATTTTCCATCAAATATGTTCATAAGGTCAAAACGACCTAAATGAAGAGGAAAAATAAATTTCATATTGATCAAAAACTTGTGTCCCAAAAAGGGTTTCAATGGTAGAAGTTACATCCCACACTGCTTTTTGCAGTGTGGTCCACTTGATAGTTATGTCTATTATTTTTCGTCTCAAGTTTAAGACTAGCTCGCCAAATGAATGGACGGTTTGGACATAACACATTCCTTATGATCATACCATAGAATTTTCTGACGTCGTGATTCATTAAGCAGGCACTCGTAGAGAGGCAGAAGACATGATATCTTTGCATATGGCACATGTGTGAGAGATCGAAGCCATTTGTTAAGCCTGGTATATTGGCCTAGATGTCATAGGCCAAAAATAAGGTTGGTTAACTAATCAGGAAAATCAAACTTAAATAATTAAAAAAATCGTTAAAAAAGAAAAAAAGAAAATCATAGATTTCGCATCATCATCAACAAAGCCTTTTACCAACTACCAACTGATTAGGTTCCGCTGCGTGAATCTTGTTCTGCTTTTCTACTCTATTAATGACCATATCCTCAACCAAATCATGACCGCTCTATTATGGTGTGGCCCACGTGAACCCGTGTGGGAGGAAATTGGATTGTCTATTAAGTTGCTTGGTGCGCTTTTATCTACTCGGCCCACTATGAATGTACGTAGTTTATCCACGCTGCCAACCTGCTTTTCCAGCTCATTTTAATGGTTGCCCAAAATTCAAGCATATACAGAGCTTAAAGTGGACTACATCACATGAATAAGTGGGAACAGTTAAAACCTTTATAGGGCCCACAATGATGTTTATTAATCATCCAATCTATTCGTAAGATCATATGGACATGGATGGAAGCAAAACACAAATATCAGCTTCATCCAAAACTTCTGTTGCCCTAAGAAATTTTCAATCGTAGAGGTTCGATCCACACTGTTTATTGTGGTGTGGTCCACTAGAGATTTGGATATGCTTTATTTTTAGGCTCAGGCTCTAAAACTATCTGGTAAAATGGATGGATGGAGTGGATAAAATATATAAATCATGGTGGGCCCCATGGTTTTGTGGGTATGATTGGAGTAGTGAGTTACTCATTTGAGCTCTAAATTAACTCAATTTCCAATTAAAAGAAAAATAATTATATGACAGACTAATAAAGAAAAAGTTAGTCCTTTGCTATTTGGTTTGTACCATATAAAAATAAATCCAATAGAGAAATTCTTAATATTCTCTTTTTAGGTGGCCCCTCATACTTAGCACCGCACGTAAAGAGGAGAAATAAGAGAGGATATGCTGAGAAAGAGTCTGAGTTATTGAAGGTATATGTTCATCAATCCTAATCGTCCGATCTTAGAAGATAAGGTGAATCACGTGAATAAAATAAAGAATGCATGTAAAGAGATAGTATGTATCTGATACAGCTGTGTTGGGATACTCTATTCGATTTCCCAAGCTCTGGGTATATAAATGAAATCTAACAAACTTTTCTCCCCCCGAAGACTTCAACTTGAGGCATTTGTTGTATTTATGTGTTAATGGCCTGCTTGATTTTTCAACGCTTGTATAAATGCCCTATAAATGAGTAAAAATACCATGTAAATGGATAATTATTACTGTTTTATCATTTGAAAATTTATAAGAATTTCTGCCTTGAAATCGGTTTAAAAGATCTAATTTAAAATTTTGAACCTCCACCGTAATGTATATGATATATTGGTTCCATCCATCCGTTTTAGCACAACATTTTGAGGCATGAACCAAAAAATGAGGTAGATCCAATACTCAAGTGGCCCACACCAAAAGAAATAGTAGACCCAAAAAGTTTTTAACAGTAAGTGTTCGATAACTTCTTCCTGTGGTGTGATCCACCAAAACTTTGGATATGCCTCATTTTTTTTCTAATGCACTAAATTCAGTTGGCATAATAGATGGACAATGTGGATAAGAGAAATGCATCACGGTGGGACCCACGAATAATTTACAGCGTTATTGGTTTTTGCTTGTAAAAAGTAGATTGTTAAATCAGGTATATGACGAGTTCCATAAATACACCAGGAAATAATTATCACCCATTTACAGGATATAAGGAAAATTTTAAGATGTAATTCATCCATAATGGACACAAACTAGTGGTCTGGAATAACTCAGAATGAGCCTACTTGACGATCCGGCCCACTCCTTTAGAGTCGTGTGGTTTACCTATATTATGATGTTTTGGGTCGACCTGATTTTTCAGGTAATCATGGTGTAACTCAATACATGCACCGGTTGGATGACATACACACAATACACTGGCGCCACCTATCGAATAGGTTATAAGCAGTTGAATATTCACATGAATAGGCAGGTGAGCCTCCTCGAGCAAGAACAAAACAAAGAGAGTTCTTGCTTTGAATTCTCAGGGAGTTTGTTGGATACTCCGGCTGCATACGACACTTGATGCGCAGGCACTAGGAAATGGCTCATGCATCGTATATTGACTCAGTTTGAGCCGTTTGTTCGTTGAAATAGGAGTACCAATGGACATCTTTCATTTTAACTGTCCAATAAATGTCCACTAATCGGATATTTAGAAAACCAAATAAGCATAACCTTTTTTCATGGTATATCTAAAGTGGGGTCCATAAGCTAAACAGTTTAATTTAATGATTTATATTTCATTTTTTTAGATATCTAAGTGCCCGCGTATCACCCATCACACACTGCCAGAGTATCAAATTTTTCTCTAAATAAGTTGTCACGGATTGTGATTGGTCACCGAAGCTTTACACCATGGATTCTATATTTGGGTGCCGACTGCAGTGTGCAGTGCTACCGTTTATTAAACGGTGGTAACTGTCCACCTTACACTTACATACCAATCTAGAACGTCCAGATCATGGGCCCCATTGAAGTAGATTTATCGGCCCAAGGTCATACTGATCTCACAATTCTAAACGGACAGTCAATTGCTGAGCATCGAATGGGCAGTTGAAGATTTTTTTATTTTTATTTTTAAATGGTGATTTGTCCAAACAGACTGGAGAAATCAGATGGTCAGCATCATTTATCGTTGTGATCGATGGGACCCGTAAATTGGACGGTCAAGATTAACATAAATACAACATATTTATTGCGAAAATTAGTTAGTCGTTATCAAGTTAGACATTTATAATCATATTTATTGCAGAAATCTATTTTATTTTTATTTCATTTTGTCTTTTACCATTGATAGCTGTCTTCACAGTACTTGTAACATGTCACTCCCTTTCTTACTGGTACTTATTTTTGTCCCTTCTATTCCACTTCTTTATTTTATTTCATTTTTTCCAACTAAAGGTCTGGAACCTTCTAAGCAATGTGATTTTTGGATTATTACTCAATTAATGTTGGAAGCACAAAATGGACGGCTTAGATCTGATCCTTGTGTGCCACGTATTCATAATGACACGGAGGAAAAGTAAAACCGTCTTGTTCTTTTAATATGTTGAAAAGAAGAATACTTAAAAGAATCTTTTTTTTTAAAAATAAAAATAAAAATAAATAAAGAATGGGTTTATTTATACTCGGGTCCAGGTGTGATGGATGATGCGCAGCTAACATGTGAGGTGGCATGTTTTAGGTCAAATGGAAAAAGCTACGGTAGAAAGGTTAGCAATCTTAAAACTCAGATTAGTGGACATTTGTTTGTTGAATTCAGACCGTTCATTAGTTATTACTTCAACCATCCCATTAAATCCACAAATCTCTCCAAGTAGAAAAATGAATCAAAGTAATTTTGTCTATGAATCATCAGAATCGAGGCATACGATGCTTGTCGTTTAAAATGTTAATTCGAATTACTTTCATGTCATGTGTACAATTTCTTAGTGCCTGCGTATCAACCATCACGCCTTGCCAGAGTATCAAAAATAAAAAAAAAATTAAAAATAATCTCGTTAAAGAATTCGTGATGAAGAATATGCTTCACGTTGGATCGGCTTCTTTACACGTGCACACGAGTTGGATCTGTAATATAAATAGCTTCTTTGTACTGATGCCCTAGCAGAAGAATCAGGTTGATTTACTGGTCAGCTGGGCCATAGTTAACAATACAAATGAACAGCTCTGAAAAGCTTCGCCGAAATTCTTTTAACCCATCCACATGTTTCCAATATTGTGGCCCACATATCGATTGAACCAGAATTCTTTTTATTGCAAACGTGTATAAGATCAAATCAAACCTGATGGATGGATGGGATCTCGCACCAACATGCCATGTTGGCACATGTGTGGCGTGTACATGAACTTTGTGTACAGCAAACTCTAATGTACATACATAACATGGATTCATATCAAATGCATCTGCTTGTATTTGGCGGTATAGCTGGGTTTTGCAGTTTCCACTCCCCTACTCTTGATCGGATGGTTAAGATCTACCAAGCAAATCTGATTCCTGCAGCAAACAATCTGAGGTAGGGCCCGCAATGTGGACATGTCAATTAAAGTGATTCAAGTGAATTTTGGCACTTAGCATATCATGTATGCATCATGCAAGGGTATCTACGGATACTTTATTAATGGATTTTGGCGTGGAGTGCATCATATCATATTTGGTTCCATTTCGGCCCACAACGTATC
Organism: Magnolia kwangsiensis; assembly: GCA_037074715.1. NCBI lineage: Eukaryota > Viridiplantae > Streptophyta > Magnoliopsida > Magnoliales > Magnoliaceae > Magnolia > Magnolia kwangsiensis. The sequence continues at coordinate 110,790,558 of CM073581.1, forward strand.
AATTCAAGGAAATCGGATTCCGTACAGAGTTACTCAGTACGCTCTTATGGTACCGAGTAAACTCTGTTGGGCCCATTTTGAACTCATATGGTTCATCCACGCCGTCCATCCGTTTTTTCAGATCATTTTAGGGGTTGAGCCCAAAAATAAAGTATATCAAAATCTCAAATAGACCATACCAAATGAAACAGTGGAAGTATTGATTTATACCGTTGAAATATTTCTAAGGCCCCTAGTGATGTTTATTTGTCATCCAAACTGTTCATAATATCACATAAACTTAGATGAATGGAAAATACAAATATCATCTTGATCTGAAACTTCTTTGGGCCCCCAAGAACTTCTCAACGGTAGACTTCAATTCACAGTGTTTGAGGTGGTGTGGTCCACTTGAGCTTTGGATATGATTAATTTTTTATTTAAGTTCTAAAATTATATGATAAAAGGGATGGACGGATTTGATAAAATGCATGAATGACAGTGAGCCCCACAGAGTTTACTCCGTACACTTAGCATACTGAGTTACTCAGTGCGCAATCCGCTTCCCAATTAAAGCAATCTATTTCTTTCTTGAGCAATGGCCCACAAGGTACAAATCATGAAGTGGCCCCTTCATTGGTTGGTCCAGATTAATAAACATATTTTCTTATTTTAAATATTAGGGTTATTAGTGTTTATGATTTTACGTGATGGAGAATTAAGTAGGCCTCAAATGACGGAAATCCTCGAATCCTGATCTGATAATTGATACTGCTTAACAGATGAAGCACTTTTCTTTTATTTTGGCTACTATATAAAATAAAAATATTTATTATTATTATTATTATAATAAAGGGCGAGTTCTTTATTTGTTCCACATAGAGCCCATGGTTGGTCTATCCAAGCTATTTATTTGAGGCTACCATCATGGATGGACCATTCCCACAAAATCTCCCAAATTCGAAGATCCTAACCATTGAAATTTTGTCTTTCTTCATTTGAATGTAGTTTGTTTGTACTCTTTTTTCTTTTCTTTTTTTAAACCATGTGTTTGTATGCCACTGATGGGATGCTTAGAATTTAATAATTAAGAGGAGAATGGTCAATGCATGACAATAGTCGTTACATCAATGGCTTCGATAGACCAACCACAGGCAGGTTTACAAACTAATTTTCAAAAAAGAAATTTCATTGTTACTGACGAATGGGGGAGCGGTCTCTAACAACAACATCAACACCAATAATAATATTCAAATTATTATTATTATTATTCACTCTCTTCTTTTAAAAGGTTGCAAGTATTAAGCTTATCATTTTTCCAAAACCAATTCAAACTTAGCAACCAATAAGTCAAGACTTATAGGAGTTAAACCTCACACATATAGCATATTTTGGGATTTGATAATGTTGTATTCATCTACTTATGGGTTTCAAGGTATGAGAATATTACATGGACCAGTCAAGAAAAGGAATAATCATTAGAGAAAAGAAATGCATAACAGTACAATCGAGTGGCCCCTAAGTGCAGCGTTCAATGTTCAGGATGAAATGAATTACCATAAGATAAAGTCAATGAAGAAGAATGGTCAGTTTAGTATATTTCTCGAGTGCCCGTTATCAATGAAATAAGTCACACATTATTAGATTTAAATAATACGTCAGTTCGGGCACTATGCCGAGTGTTGACAGCTCAAAAGTTATGCTGTTGGGCAGTCATATTGCTAATTAGAGGCTAACCAATTCACACTAGAAAAGGGGAAAAAAAAAAAAAAAGCTAGCTAAATGCTTGCAATGAGAAAATGTCCTTTGAGTACAATGTTGGATTGATCCACAGTATGGGTTGGCCCTTTTTTTATTTCTTTTGGCTGGTCAAAATCGACTAGGCCAAGTTTCTAGTTGACTCGCCTTTCTGAACCATGGCTACAATGGTCAAAAAATTCTCAGAACCCTTTGGCGTGCATGCCAAGTGCACGTGTACATGCACGCACAAACAGTGAGTGAGTGAGAGAGAGAGAGTTCTCTTGTCAACCTGCAAATCATGACTAGTCCTAGTTGCTACAGTGCCTGTGTGACACAATGCTTTTAAGTTACTCACGGAAGCACAAAAGAAGGTAAAGATGAACTTGTAATGTGTTCGAGAGGACAAGGTTTATCATACTTGAATGAGTTTCAAATTAATGAAGGGTTTTACTCCTCGTACAGGCTTTGGAGAAATCTAAAATTTGTAATATCGAGGGACAATTTTATCAAGTAGCATGCATGGAAAGATAAATACCATTAGATATTCCCGAAACCATCTAAAAATCTCTACATGACTACTCTTTTCTTTAAAAAAATAGACAGGGAATAATGTGATGAGGTCCATCACCATCTTCCTTAGGAATAACTACTCCGTATTTATAGAGCTTCTCTGGATTTCTCACTAAGGTTTTTGGAATCAACGAGGGAAGAAAATAAAAATTGTTGGGAAAAAATATGATAAGTCTGGAGACCCGGATATAGAATGAACCAACTCTATTTTCACTATTAGGGATTCCGAGGCAATAAGCCCAACTGAGGGAAAAGAACCAAATGCCTCAAGAGACTTAGCTTGGATGATAAAACCCCGACCGAGGCTTTCAAAGTCATGAACCATAGGTAGAATGTACAAGACACATAAAGTTGACTCGGATAATGAGGCAACAACATCTAAATGGACTGATTAAGGCGCAAATGCTAGAAGTCTCCTGACCGACCATAAAACCGTCCCATATTAGGTTGGTTATAGTGTCGGCTATCAGATTAAGAAAAGATGTCAGCTACGGACCGATTCTATTTCATCCGACAGAAGGAAAAACGCTTATTCTTGCAGCCAGCTGAGACTCGATTGTTAACAGAGTCGGTTAAGGCCGAGCCAAGCAAGGGAGAAATGGTGTAAACACAAATACTGTTCCGAAAATCTTATGAAAGGATTCCCGATCCCTGAGATCTCGGGATCAAGAAGAATCCGTAAACGAATTATTATTATATCAAATCTCCAAAATATTCAGAGAAGAATCCCAACATGATGGGACCCTCCATTTCCTATAAGTACAAGAGACCTCCATGTTGAAAGGTACACGCGCAGAAAACTCTCTAAAAAATCCTTTTCTTTTGCAGTCCTAGTGCTGACTTTAACATCAGAGGTTCCCCGGCTTGAGCTAGGGTCTCCTTTATCTCTTCTTGTGCAGGTGGTAGAAAGTGAGAGGAGGACGTAACAACTTTTTACACCAATAAATTGGCGCCGTCTATGGTAAACGATACAAAAAATCATTTTCCAGGCTCTATCCAGAAGCGTCAAGTGAATTTTAATGGCGAGAACCAGCAGAACTGCTCAAGTGAGCCGAATGAGGTCGATACCACAGGGCCACCAGGTCCAGACGGGGCCCAGGGAGCTCAGAATTAGCCACAGGGTTCTTCGACTCATCCAGCAGCCTCTGTCGCAACTAGAAACACTAAGCGAAACCAAGGTAATGGACGATTGGATAGGGAGGTACAGGAACTCAGATCTGATATAAATGTCATGAAGCAAATGTTGAAACAAATGCATCGTCAACAAGTTCAAAAACACATCATAGTCCGGCGAACAATGTCCCGCAGCAATATATTGACCCTCAGCCTGTCGCTCCGCGATTTGCCCCTCTACGAAGTCAGCACCACGGTCCGTCTGAGCCGGCTCCTTCTCATTCCGTGACTACCCTGCTGCCTGACATCGATCTTCGACAAAAAATAGATCAGAAAAGGCGCAATAGGCCTCCGATTGAGAAAACGACGGAAAGTGACGAACCTTAGAAAGCCGACCTCCAGGACTTTAAGAGAGAAGTACTTAAAGAAATTGCGGACATGAAGCAGAGTCGGGATATACGTCAAACCAGGCCCGAGACGAAGGCATCTCCATTCGTAGAAGAGATAATGCAAGCTTATAACGCCCTGAAAATCGGGGGTCGTGTATACACTCGACTCCCAAGTCCCCGAGTGTCACTTTCATCAATTTTATGGTTTTATTATTAATCATATTTAATTGCGCAACTTGAAATTTTCTGAAACATAACACATAACCACCTAATCCACTGAAATGAAAGCAACTCAAATATATATATATATATATATATATATATTACATGCCCAAAAGAATAGAAGGGTCGCACACGGCGACACCCGATAAAAATACAAAAATAAGATGTCCAAAAGAATAGAGTCGAGCCCATTGCTCAGCAAACCAATTCCACCTATCAAGATGGTGGAGAACCATCCATCAACTGGAAGTATGACAGCTCCTCCTCCTTATCAAGAGCAGCATCGTCATGCTCTCCCTGCTCTGCATACCCTGCATCTATGAGAGAGTCCAGTTGATGTTTTAAAACACCATCCCAGAGTGGGAGTGAGTGATCAACTCAGTGGGTGCTATTGATCTTAAGTTACAACAGGCATCAATTATAATAAGAATTTAATGAAACGAAGCCAATCATCAACACCTAGCAACTCTTATTAAAATGTATGCATGCGGAATGATATGATGCATGCCCTCGCCACAATGCTGCCTCGAGCGACTCCATCTAACGATCAAGTATGTCAGCACTCCCGCAGATCGACCTCGACTTCCGAGTCACCACCCGAACTAATGCGATGCAATGTGATCGTGTTGACCGAGTTATTAATTAAGTTCATTCATCCAGCAGATTGAAAAATCTGATACACCCCACGCATCAATGTCCTAAACTGGTTGTGAGGCCAAGACCCCCCAATGCGTGAGGCCGAGACCTCGCGGTTAGTGACCCCGTCAGGTTCCTCATCCCCGACTTCAAGCACATGAGGAGTACCGAGAGAAAGGGATCACTCGCGGTCACTACGGGGAGGCACGACACCCCAGTGTAGGCGGACAGCACGGACACAGTGTCTCATTCCAACATGCCTGGCTCACGAGGCTGTGGACCAGTTTCGAGTAGGTTATTGATGGGCTACAACGGTTGCAGGGTGGTTCAGGTTCCAAACATATGTGAGTAATCAGGGTTAATAATCAAGGGTGGTCAGAAAGTAGGTTAAACCGCAAGAGTCAGGCGAGCGTGAGACGAGTGATATCGGACACAAGAGACCCATGTAGTCAAACTACAGTCACCCGAACACACCCACCCAAATCCATAGGTTTACTCTCGAGACGGTTCTACCAAGGAGACCATCTTCACTCTCCTCACGATTCTGGCCAACCCAAGGGTACGAATAATGGTTCCTAGCATCTCGACTACGAACGTATCACTAGAATAAACATCATCATGTTCTCATAATTATCGACATAAAATTCATATTCTCATATCAAGCAAGGCTAACCAAATTAAGATACAAGTGCATGTGAGTGTGTGTATGTGTGTATGTGTAAGGTAGTTAAACACTTCCTCCATCTTAAGAAATCACATGCGTAAGAGTAATGCAACTATACATACTATGAAACAACAATACATGGGAACAATCAACAAGGCATGACCATATAATCATCCATATACAAAATCATGTGAAGAACAAGAACAACGTCATGAGAGTCAAACACACCATTCCATACAATTTTCACAAATATGCAATATCTAAAGATTTTCTAGATTCTCCAAAGACATCATTTAAGCAATCAAAATCATTAAACTCATAATAGAATTGGTGTTAGGCCACCTAAGAGCAATAGTCCGCACCTTCGAGTTTGTTGGAGGCTTGAAAACGACCTAAGAGATGTGGATTTCGGGGGTTGATCGACCGAAATTCCTAAAACTAGGTTTCTATGTAAATCCCCCTCATCACATGGGTTTTCAAGAAAAATATGTGATGAATCTTACCTAGATGCTCAACGGATAATTGTTGAAATCGGAGGAGAGTTTTCTTCTTGGAGGAGAGGTAGGGAGTTGCAATGTTGATTCTCTTGGGCCCCAACTCGATCTAGGGTCCACTCTCCCTCTTCTTCACTCTCACTTTCTCTCCTCTTTGCTCTTTTGTTCTCTCTACTCTTTGGTGGTTGTTGGAGATTTGGAGTGTTATGAGGGAGAATTTGTTGTTGGAGGATGGAGGAAGAATGAAGGAGAGAGCTTGATTGTTGGAGATTTGGAGAGTTATGAGGGAGAATTTGTTGTTGGAGGATGGAGGAAGAATGAAGGAGAGAGCTTGGTTATTAGAGGTTTGGGAAGAAATGAGATAAGAGCTAGGGTTTATTTTCTAAAGTTAGGCCCATTGGCCCTAAGTTTCCATAAATTTTCACCATGGCCCTTTAGGATTCCCTTTTGGCTTTGGGGCAGAACCCACACTCCCTAGGCCACCAAATTTGGTGTGTAGGTCTCTCATGGCCCATTAAGGGTTCATGTAAAGTTTGGAGACAACCGGATCAACGGTTAGGGGGGGTTTGGTCATACGATCATGGCCTTTAAGTGGCCCTATGGGGCCCATCTTGGTTGTTGGGTTAGTTCTGGTGGTCCCCTGGCCATGGAACTTATAGGGTAGGTGGTCCATGGCCCAATGGAGGGCCATACAAAATTTGGAGACGATCGGATATTTGGTTAGGTCGTACGAGTCCGATTTGCGATCAACGGTTACCGTGCCACGATTAGGTCTCAGGTTTTGTGGAAGGGTGTAGGACACTACATTAAACCTTCACCGTAAATTTAGAAGAAATCTGATAGCTGAAAAGTCTAAAATCTTAATTTCATTTATCAGTGTCAGATTTCAACTCTAGCCTTGGGTGGGTTGACAAGTGCTGTTGGAACGGCTCGGATAATTAACTTTTGAGTGTCCAATGAGTCCGTAGTCCGTGATGGACCCCAAGCCCAGTGAGATATATAGTTTTCTAAAGTTTTATAATTTTCTAACCTTCCTGCGTCGCAGTATAGCCCGTACGGACTGACGCTTAGTGTAAACGGTCATCTGGCTTAGCGGCCCGCACTAAGCCTTATCAAGACCTATTTAGTCTACTCTAATAGGCTAATTCTAGGTTAATTAACTTGTGGTACCCTACCACGAGTGTCCTAAATAAATGGTCTTGCGGCAAATCCTACGTGGACGCCCCATGACACTGTGTTGGTTGGACGGGACGTTACAAGGGTCGATTAGTCTATTAGTTAAGATCCGGGCCTTATCTGACTCGACTTCGGTTAGATCTTTAATTTAGTTATACTCATCTTGATTAGTTAACGACGGGTCGGTTAGATTTGGGTCCCATGTGAGTAAATTATGGGGCCACACCTGATGTTCAAGTGATCGGGCGAATTCAGTGGTTTCCTACGATTGATTAATCAGACTTATGTGGTTCTTTACTAGTACCACCCCTGTATAAACTAACATTACGTGCTAATAGTCATTTAAATGATATTATAAGTTAATTTATAAAAATAAAAATAAATAAATTCAAGGATTTTTTTTTTAGAAATCCAAAACAGGGAAAATCCAGGATGTTATATAGCTCGATTACTGGAGCGGTTTCGTCTTCCGCAGATTACGCCTTTCAGCGGTAAAACTGACCCAACCGAACACATCGAGTGCTTTCAAACATACATGGGATTACATGATGCCTCGGACGCTATAATATGTTGATCCTTCTCCCTCACCTTAGCTGATATAGCTCGACTTTGGTTCAAGCAGTTGAAACTGAAGTCCATTAGATCGTTCGCAGAACTCAGCGATGCTTTCCTCACCAACTTCATCAGTGGAAAGAAGAAGTTGAAGCCGCCCGCGCACCTGAATAATATAGTTCAGAAGGAGGGAGAACTACTGAAAGATTATATCAAGCACTTTAATTTCGAATCGCTCCAAGTTCGCAAGCATTCGGAGGAGACAACCTCAACTCGATCATGCAAGGCGTTAGGGATAAGCCATTTTTGTCGTCCTTGGACAAGAACCCACCCCTAACCCTGACAGAGTTTATGACTCGGTTGGATAAATACGCAGATGCCGAGGAAACACGAATCATGCGAAAAGCCACCTAGAACGCAAAAGCTCCAACCAAAGAGTTAGCCAAAAAAGAAGTTGACTCGGTCGAAGGGAAAAAGCGTAAGGACGACCGAACGCGTGATGAATGCAAGTCGAGTAAGCGACCCGACCAAAAATTTTCAACATATACCCTCCTCAATAAGCCTCAAGAGCAGGTTCTGATGGTGATCAAGGGTGAAAGATTCATTGACTGGCCAGATAGGATTCGAAGCAATCCCAATTGACAAAATAAGAATAAGTACTGTCACTACCATCGTGACCTTGGACACAATACGAGTGATTGCTAACATTTGAAGGAAGAAATCGAAAGACTCATCCGAGAAGTCTTGGAGAAGGCCCCGAAGCAATCCCAATTGACGAAATAAGAATAAGTACTGTCACTACCATCGTGACCATGGACCCAATACGAGTGATTACTAACATTTGAAGGAAGAGATCGAAAGACTCATCGAAGAAGGCCATCTTGGAGAAGGCTCCGAAGCAATCCCAATTGACGAAATAAGAATAAGTACTGTCACTACCATCGTGACCATGGAACCAATACGAGTGATTACTAACATTTGAAGGAAGAGATCGAAAGACTCATCCGAGAAGGCCGTCTCGGAGAACACGTCGAGAGAACCGAGACAATGAAAAAATGTCCGGGAGAACCGACCCATGGAGGAAATCTGAATCATCGTTGGTGGTCCCCGAGGTGGGGGTGACTCAAACAATGCTCAAAAAAATCACTCCAGGTGCATCAGTCGACCCAAGTCTGAGATCCTCACCTTAGGTCGGCCTTCAAAGAAAAAGAAAAGAAGGAAGTACTGTATCTCATTTACTGACGAAGATGCTCAAGGTATTCATCACCCCCATAATGATGCATTGGTCGTCACTCTCACTATCACAAACCGAAAAGTTTTCTGCATCCTCGTTGATATGGGATCATCTACAGATGTGTTGTTCACTCAAGCGTTAGACAAGATGGGTGTTGAACAATCTGCATTTCGGCCAATCCGTACCCCGTTGATCGGATTCTTAAGTAGGCAGACACTCTCCGAAGGGATCATCTCGTTACCAATGACTGTTGAAAACCCTCCACATCAATCCACAGTAATGGTTGATTTCCTGATAGTCGAACAATCATCAGTCTATAATGTTTTACTCAGCCAACCCTCTTTGTGTCTTCTCCAAGACATGGTATCAACATACCACCTATTCATGAAATTCCCGACTGAATTGGGAGTAGGAGTCATTAAAGGAGACCAACAGGATGTAAGGCATTACTACGCGACAGCCGTAAAGGCCCCTGCCGAGGTATCCTTGATCGAGTCGTTGGATCCTCGGGCTGAGACTCACAAACGAGGACAACTGGTAGAGGATCTTATTTTGGTACCTTTGGCCAAGACGAATGAGTCTAAAACAGTGCAGATTGGCTCGTCTCTGCAATCACCCCTGAAGGACAAGCTGATAGCTCTACTCCTATGATACGCTGATGTGTTTGCATAGAGCCACGAAGATATGTCAGGGATCGATCTCTCGGTGATGACTCACTGACTTAACATCAATCCGACCTACCGGCTGATCCGACAGAAGTGACGACCGCTCAGCTCAGAGAGATATACAATTATTGAAGAAGAGGTAAGCAAGCTCCTTAAAGCAAAATTCATTGAGGAGATATACTACCCAGAATAGGTAGCTAATGTCGTAGTCGTGAAAAAATCCAATGGAAAGTGGTAAGTCTGTATTGACTATACAGACCTAAACAAAGCCCGTCCAAAGGATAGCTTCTCTCTTCCAAGAATTGATCAGCTGGTAGATAGCACGGGGGGCATGAACTCCATAGTTTTATGGATGCTTACTCGGGATATAATCAAATTGTAATGCATTAATCTGATAAATTTAAGACTACTTTTTTCACTGACAAAGGTCTTTATTATTACTGTGCGATGCCTTTTGGTTTAAAGAATGCTGGAACGACCTATCAACGATTAGTAAACAAAATGTTCGTTCGGCAGATCACCGGACCATAAAGTATATATTGATGATATGCTCGTCAAAAGTATACATGCGGCCGACCATATAGTCGACCGAGAAGAGATGTTTCTTATCCTTTGAAAATATCAAATGAAGTTGAATCCGAATAAATGTGCCTTTGGCGTAAGTTCAGGTAAATTTCTCAGATTTTTGGTCAACCAATGAGGAATTGAGGCAAACCCAGAAAAAATCAAAGCATTGCTCGACATGGAGTCTTCGAAAATAATTAAAGACGTATAAAGGCTGACCGGACGAATAGCCGCACTCAACCGTTTCCTCTCTCGAGCTACTAACAAATGCCTCCTATTCTTTAAGCCATTGAAGAGACGACAAATGGTGGAGTGGACGGAAGAGTGTGAAGCAGTGTTCTAGCAATTGAAGTTTATCTCGGATCTCCACTCCTTTTGTCTAAACCTAAGCCTGGGGAGGCTCTGCTGTTGTATCTCGCAGTATCCGACGCAGCAGTTAGCTTGGCTCTAGTATCCGAGCACAAAGGAAAGCAACTGTCAGTTTATTACGTCAGCAAAGCACTGTTACCAGCAAAGACAAGATACTCACCTTTGGAAAAGGTAGCCCTAATCCTAGTAGTCTCATCATGATGACTTCAGCCATATTTTCAGGCTCATACCATTGTCGTTATGACCGACCTCCCACTGCATCAGATCCTTTAGAAACCGAAAGCATCCAGCCAATTAACGAAGTAGGCGATCGAGCTCAGTGAATTTGACATTCAATATAAGCCGAGAGTAGCTATTAAAAGACAAGTTGTGGCTGATTTTTTAGTCAAATTAACACCACAAGCCGATCTACCTATCGAGCTTGGAGATGAATCAACCGAAAAATTGACAACTGCTTTTCCCGAGTCATTGCCCAACCCCATACCTTGGAAGCTGTATGTCGATGACTCCTCCAACTCTAAGGCAAGTGGGGCAGGAGTCATCTTGAAAACCCCCGATCAAACCTACATGTAATATACATTAAGACTTGGATTTCAAGCCTTAAACAATAAAACGGAATATAAAGCTTTGCTGCTCAGCCTCCAACTCGTAGCTAGTCTGGGCGTTACTCATCTCAATGTCTTTAGTGACTCGCAGTTGGTTGTTAATCGAGTTACCAGCGTATATTAAACACGAAAAGAGCAATTGAAAGCCTATATGGAGAAAGTCAAAGAATTGATCAGCAATTTTTAGCTTTGTGTTGTTACTTGGATCCCTCGAGCGAAAAACGCTAAGGCCGATCTATTAGCAAAACTTGCCTCCACCAACGAGGACGACATACCCAATTTCATTCCAATTGAATACGTTGATAAGCCAAGTGTCAATGACCTGGTTAGCTCGACCGTGCACACAGTCGATTTGGAACCTACTAGGTTTGTCCCGATTGTCCAATACCTCGACCGTGGAAAGTTGCCCGAGGATCGTGCCAAGGCCCAACGATTGAAGATTCAAGCCTTTGTTACACCATACTTAACGGGACATTATATAAGAAAGGTTTCTACGCTCCATTGTTACGATGCCTAAATCCTGATGAAGCCGACTACGTGCTACGAGAGATCCACGAAGGGATCTATGGAAATCACTTAGGAGGACGGTCACTCGCACACAAGGTCCTACATCAGGAGTATTATTGGCCGACCATCCAGCACGACGCTCGTAAGCTCGTCCAGAGATGCGACAAATGCCAACGATTTGCAGCCATTTCGAGACAACCCCCTGAGAAGCTAACTCCAATGACTGGTCCTTAGCCCTTTGCACAATGAGAAATATATATCATCGAACCACTCCCCTTGGGGAAAGGCCAAACCAAGTTTATTGTTGTTGCAGTAAATTACTTTACGAAGTGGATTGAAGCCGAACCATAGGCGAGGATAACTGAACAGAAGATCACAGAGTTTGTATGGAAAAACATAGTCTATTGATTCAGGATACCCTGAAACATTGTTACTGATAATGGAAAACAGTTCGACAATAGACAGTACTAAGAAATGTGCAACAATCTCGGGATCAGAAACGTCTATTCCTCCCTCCATCATCCTCAGACGAACGGACAGGTCGAGACAGTCAACAAGATCATTAAACAACATCTCCGAACTAAACTCGACCAGGCTAAAGGAGCATGTGCTGAAAAGCTCCCTAAGATCCTATGAGTGTATCGAACCACCGTTTGAACTGTCACAGGTGAAACTCTCTTCTCCCTCACGTATAACACGGAGGTCGTTACTCTGGTTGAGATAAGATTGCCTTCAGTCCGGGTCAGCTCGTTTAACGAAGACGATAATGAAGAACTCCTTGCTCTTGGACTCGACCTAGTAGAGGAACAAAGAGAAAGAGCTCAGCAACGGATGATGGCTCGGCAATGCCAAGTAGCTCGGTTCTATAATTTTCAAGTCAAGATTAGACGTTTCTGAGTAGGAGACATGGTCCTCCAAAAAATATTCATAAACACTAAGGAAGTTGGTGCCTTACTTAGTCCAAAGACCCGGATATGGAATGGGCCAACTCTATTCTCACTGCTCGGGATTCCGAGGCAATAAGCCCGACCGAGGGAAAAGAACCAAATGCCTCGAGAGACTTAGCTCAGATGGTAAAATCCGACCGAGGCTTTCAGAGTCATGAGCCATAGGCGGAATGTACAAGACGCATAAAGTTGACTCGGATAACGAAGCAACAACGTCTAAAGGGACTGATTAAGGTCCAAATGCTAGAAGTCTCCTGACCGACCATAAAACCGTCCCATATTAGGTTGGTTATAGTGTCGGCTATCGGATTAAGAAAAGATGTCGGCCACGGACCTACTCTATTTCATCCGACAAAAGGTAAAAAGCTTATTTTTGCAGCCAGCCAAGACTCAATTGTTAACAGAGTCGGTTAAGGCCGAGCCAAGCAAGGGAGAGACGGTGTAAACACAAATGCCATCCCGAAAATCTTGTGAAAGGATTCCCGATCCCGGATATCTCGGGATCAAGCAGAATCCGTAAACGAATTATCATTATATCAAATCTCCAAGATATTTGGAGAAGAATCCCTACATGACGGGACCCTCCATTTCCTATAAGTACAAGAGACCTCCATGTTGAAAGGTACGCGCAAAGAAAACTCTCTCAAAAATCCTTCTCTTGTGCAATGCTAGTGCTGACTTTAGCATCGGAGGTTCCCCGGCTTGAGCCAGGGTCTCCTTTGTCTCCTCTTGTGCAGGTGGTAGGCCATGGGAGGAGGACGTAACAGCTTTTTGCACTAGCAGAAATAATTTCTAATAATTGAAAATAAATTGATTAATGATAAAAAGAAAAAAAAAAATTTACAATCCTTTATATAGTGAACTCAAACTTAGGACAGAGTTTTAAATTCAAACTCCAACTCAAATTCCCAAAAAACATGACTAACTATAAATAGAAAACTTATTATTTATAGACAATTATGATTTCTACTAGACTTTTTGGTTTTTCAGCCGCACTATGATATACTCCTAAATTTTCTAAGCCCTTTCCATGTTGGGCACGACTATTAAGGATGAAAAGTTATGATTGAATTAAAATTTACTATTTATAGTAAAAAATAGAAATAAAATGAACTTGATCGAATGAAATCTTGCAAATCCAGCATACGCAACCGAATGAGTTGGTCTGCTAAAAAAGCTTCTCTTACCCAAAATCATATATAATATGTTAAAAAACTCATTTTAATTTGTAAGAGAGGGCTATTTTGAGGTTACGAGAGTCCTAATTACTTCCACCTCTCACTGGGCCTTCTCTGTCCGTATTAGTGAAAGTGTCCGCGCATCCCACTCTACATTAAATATACTCTACAATTTAAATAATATATATTAAAAGAACAAAAGGTTTGCTGAGTCATGCTATAGCTTTTGGCCCATGAAATCCTGCCCAACCATGAATATGAATAAAAATCAACTTCTTTGTTTGCAATTGAATTTAACTAATAAAATTCGGATTTGGCCCATCCTCATCGATCTCACTACTTTCTATTGTTTATGGAAAGAGAACTAATCACATGCGGGCAACTGTACCACACCTTGTGGTACGGTGACATCTATCCTGCCAAACATGCCACTTGCTCATGGAATCAGTACCATGAAAACGATAGGTCTCGCCACCAAGATCCCCAACCAGGTCTTCCTGGTCAGGGGATCAGCTTATGTGTCACACAATCTTTACAGTGGGGCCTACCGTTTTAATGGTACTGATGCCCTGCACTAAGTGGCTTGCTGACCGGAAATATGTCATTGTATCACCACAACACTTGCCTGCAGCTTATTAGTTCCCGTTAACTGAAATAGCATTGTCAAGGAGGTCTTAAACCATGCTTTGCAATAAGTATGTACTGTGGATCCCGTCAGAGATTTCAGATTGTACAACTGGGTCCCATGGATCATTGATCTAAGCCGTTGACTTCATGGCCCCACTGTGCATGGCCTGTGATCCAAAAAATATCTTAGATGGGAAGTTACTGGCCCTTCAATATATGGCTGAAATTTTGACGGTTAAGAAATACAGCAACTGTTCACATTCAGCTAGAACAAGCCTTAGTATTCTACGGTTAGGATCTTCCATTCTAGAGGATTTTTTGCGTAGGCCATCAAGGGTGTGGACGATCATGCTAATGGTTCTGATTGTCCTAATGTACAGTACAATCTATTGGCCCGAGCACTGTATGATACATCCTCATTAATACGCACAGCAAATTTATCTACTGAGAGTTGATGGAAGGTGGGCCCACAACCATCACTCTCGACCTTGATCTGATCAAACGAGGATGTGATACACCCACATGTAACTTTGGTCACCGATGTAAAGCAGGTCTCGGACAATTTCATGGCAGATATGATAAAGATGGACCAAGAAACCTGATTGGAGGATGATTCTGGGGTAGGACTAGTTAAGCCAACCAAGCCAACCAACTATCAAGTGAACCCCTCTAAAGATGCATTGGCTTAGAAAAGGTCATGGTTTTGAATACCCATTGCGGAGAAATCTCATTGCCGTGTGAGTGCATGAATGTGTGGGGACGTGAGTACACGCGTGTGTGTAAAAAAAATGCGACTCAGTAAGTTTATATATATAAAACAATGTGACACAGTAAGTTTATAAATTGTAATGGTGGGCCTTTAACCACCACTGTTTCCAATATTGTGGTCCAAACTGATATTCATATGATCTGATTCATTTTTGGTCTCATGCACTGAAATAAGTAATGGATGAATAGTTATGCAACAAATACATCAAGGTGGGCCTCATCCACCAAGATGTTACCCCGGCCTCACCTGATCCGCCCCCTAATGCGCCGCACCATATGGTCGAATGTCGCATTCGTATTGTACGTTGGCGAGAGTGCGGCAAAGCACCTCGTCCATCTCCCATGAGCGAGTACAAATGTAAAATTCAACATTCCTGGGTATAAGATCCGGCCCGTTCATTAGATGGGCCCTCAGTGATCAACTAGCAGATCCAAAAAATATGGGTGATACGTGTTTTAAAAAGAAAAAAGCGATGCATAGAGAAAATGGCCAACAATCTAAGGTTTACAGACGTGGACTTTCTTATGAGTGGACCAGACTGAATTTTGAGCGAGAGAATATTCACCGAGGGATCTACCTGATGAATGTACTGATTTTGAACGCGTGCCTAATATTGCACTTGCTATGAGTCATTTCTTGTTTTTGTAGACGTGCGAGTCACCTTATCACCGTGTGATTGTCGTTCCACACGGACCACACCTGAAGTAGTGGCGTTTCTATAGTTTTGGGAAAAAAACGGAGGAGATTTATGTACTTGTCCATATACCTTTCGGAACCGATACCATTGCATGGAAGACGCTGCGGTATCTTATTCCCCTTCGGTCAACCGTGTTGTTGATCAACAGGAATCCTCTGCAACAGCGCGTGAAACATCCAAGATTATGAGGCCCATATGTGAAAATCCACTCCGTCCATCATGTTCCATCCTTGATTCCAAGACAGATGGATAAAAATCCGCGAGATCGACAACACGGGCGGGCCACAACTCAGGGAATAATGAGGATGGATTCTAACCATAAGTTTGTGTACTGGAGCACCATGATGTGTATCTTTCATTAAAACCAGATGTAACTCAGAAGAATGAAGAGAAAATTCAAACATAACCCTGATCCAAATATCAGGCGGGTCACACCGTGTGAACTTAGAGGTTTTATGAGCATTTTATACAATGATCACATTTGTGTAGCCAATACAGTGTTTTATTAGGCGATCTTTTTCATGTACGGTTACAATAATGGTTCTCACCTGATGGAAGGATCGGATTTACATGTAAGAAAACTACGGGCCCCACAGAGTTTAGGTGTTTAACACAGCTGCGTAAGAGAGGTGTAGGAACCGACTCAGTCTGTTCTTGCTTAGCATGCTGCCACGGATACGCGCGTTAAGGGATCTGCTTCGCCGTGATGTGTGTGTCCATGCTTTGACCCTCTTGTTGTGACTCATCCACCATACACATGCAAAACAAGTGCCGCAATCCACACCGTCCAAATCATTAGCCAATCGTGATTTGTATCGCGTAGGAGAGAATAGACAATCCAAACCAGTCGATCATTAGCAAATCGTGAGTTGCATTGTGTAGAAGAGCACTGACAATTGTAACCAGTTGATTTCACCAATCAATTAGGCAGCAATTATTTTATTTGATAACCACCTATTGGACGGTTAGGATCATTTGATCTGTTTATTTTCTAGGATCTTCATAATAGTGGATAAGGATTAGGTCCGTACGTGTGTGGAAGATGAATCACCATCCCCATTTAAGTCGGTGGTAGGCAATCAACATAGGCTGAGGTAATCACATCACACTTGTAAAATAGCATTTTTTTTAAAAAAAATTTTAAAGAATTTATATGATACTCTGGCTGCTAATGATGCTGATAGATAGGCACTTAGGAATTACACACGACGCATATGTTGACTCAAATAAAACCGACTGGATTGTCCATCCACTTCAGAAAATCAGAGTACCAAAATCAGATTGTTTTAAAATTTCTAACTGTGGATTATTGGACACTTGTTTGTGTATATAGGACGGTTGGATATTTTTCATTTTTACCGTCCAATGATGTTCACCAATCCGATAATCGAATAAGCTTAAATTCTTGTTCATGATACGTCTACACAGGGTACCATAATTTGTACTGTTCAAATTGACTACTTGTATGCCACGTGTGTAACTTCTAAATAATTTGGAAGTGCCGGAGTATCATTCATCACACTCTCCCATAGTATCAGAGCTTTTCTTTAAAAAACAGAGGGAGAGAGAGAGAGAGAGAGAGACAGAGAGAGAGGAAAAGATGAGTCGAACGTGGGCAGAACACCCGAGAGGATAATGCAAACTACGTTGGTCTAAAGATTAACACGCGTTTACGGCTTAAATTACCAAAATAACCCTTTATACTTGGGTATTTGCTGTCCGTGCAAGGAATAATCCTAGCTCAGTCGCGCGCTTGTAAAAAAAACAACCAAGTTCAAGTGACCCACCAAAATAAGGAGCCCGCACATTTTGGACGGGAGATGATCCGTTAGAAATATAGAAGTGTCAAGGAGAAGCCTTTAATTTTTAAGTTTTCATGTTGTTCGACCGGTCGTGAGATGTTCTCGACCGGTCATAAGTTCGAGCCCTAGCACGAATAGAAGTCTAGCGAGTTGTACTGTTTTTTTTTCCAGTTTAGGATCAGTCTTGGAATCTTCAAGACCGGTCTTAGGGATCTAGGACCGGTCGTAGGAAAGCTATGACCGGTCGTAGGGGTCTACGACCAGTCGTAGGATAGCTAGGACCGGCCATAAGTTACGCAGTTTGTTCTGTGATTTTGTGCAAAACTGCGGATTTGAGTCCTTTCGCAACTGGGATACGGAAGGAAAGTTGTCTAAACTATAAATAGGTGTTCCTAGGACTTTCTAGGCATGACAAAAGCTTTCTAAAGGGATTCTAGGGTTTCTAAAGGATGTAGTAAGGGTGAGATTCGAGGTTGTTCAAATCAGGTAAGTCCTCTCTCTTTGTAATTGATGCTTTCATAGTGGATAACTGTCGCTTTGTGCCGTAGTTTTTTCCCGAAAGGGTTTTCCACGTTAAATCTGGGTGTTCTCTATGTTCTCTTGTGTGCTTGGTGTCATTGGATTGCTATCCTAGATCTAGATCTGTGTGATTCCGTAGGTCCAAACTCCCCAACAACTGGTATCAAAGCGAAGTTGCGGCACAGATCTGAATTTGAGGGATTAGTAATAATGACGAGCACTAAGTATGAGATTGAGAAGTACTAAGGAAAAAATAATTTTGAGTTATTGAAGGTTAAGATGATTAGCCTGTTAACCAAGCAAGGCGAAGATGGTGCTCTTGAGGAGCGGAAGTCTACTATGAATGATGCTGATTGGAATACTCTTGATAGAAAGCTTTTTTATCGATCCGTTTATGTCTCAGAGATAGGAAGCACTTCAAAAGGTGGAGCTACAGTGGATGTAGCGGATTCCACTTCTGCACGTGTGTGGCATGTTGGGCATGGCTACATGAGCGGGCAAGGTAGGAAGGCTGAACCGTGCGGACAGGGATACGGAGCAGGTGGAGCAGCTACCTATGAAAAGAAACATATGGCATGATCGCGGGATATCGGCGAGGTACATGGACGACTCCAATACCGCAGGAGTATTCATCTTTTATTTAGATGGCTCTAGGTGAGCCTGATACTGAAAAGTGAAAGGTGACTATGGGCGATGTGATGGACTCGTTGTACCAGACCGACATATGGGAGCGGGTGGAACTTCCAGTGGGCCAAAAAGCGGTTGGATGCAGGTGGATCTTCAGGAGGATACAACATAGATACAGAGCGAGGTTGGTGGCGATGGGTTATACTCAAAGAGAAGGGATCGGCTTCTCAGAGATATTCGCGCCGACGGTATAGCAGGTATCTATTAGATCAGTGATTGGCGCTGGTTGGCCAATGTGATCTTAAGCTGGAAGGAAGGTGTGGAGTCTGCACTTCTGCAAGGAAAAGTGAAGAGCAGATCTACATGAAGCAACCAGAGCGGTTAGAAGTGAAATGGGCTGAGAAAAGACTTTGCAAGAGGTCGTTGTTCGACCTGTCGCCTAGGCAATGATTTGATTCCTTTATGGTGGGTCAGGTATTATATGTTGATAATATGTGGATCGTCAATTGTGACATGTCTGAAATCAATGTACTGAAAACTCGGGACATCCAGGATGAAGGATCGGGGGGTCTGCAAAGATGGTTCTCGACGTTGAGACTGAAGGAGGAGTAGGCTTTGGTAATCACAGGAGGAATACCTTGTGTGTAGGTATTGATCCAGGATGTGATGGGCCATGTAAAGCTGGAGAGCGTTCCCTACGTTTCTATCCTCAAGTTTTTCTTTGGATTTGTCACAAAACAGATGAGGAAAAGCAGGATGTCTCATGAGCCTTATTCGAATGCGCTGGGCAGTGTATGCCATGGTCTGGTTTAGACCGGTTATTTCACAGGCTATCAGTGTTGTGAGCAAGTACCTCGTCAAGCAATATTGAGTAGCGGTGAGATGGTAAGAAGACTACATTTTTTCTTTTGATAAGACAGGAGCAAGGATGGTTGGGCACGTGGATTCTGATCCGACGGACATGCTCTTCTAGATCGTTCGTGTAGAGAAGTTCAAGTTCTGTGTAACTTCTCTGGGCTTGGCGATAGCGAAAAAGAAAGACGGAGTGTGTACAAGGAGTTATGATGAGATGCAGAAATAAGAGAAGAGGTCAAGGAGTTACACGGTTGAAGAATGAAGACTTGGTGGAGATTGTTGAGGAGAAGCCTTCAATCTTCAAGTTTTCATGTTGCTCGACCGGTCGAGCACCTCCCACGACCGGTCGTAGGTTCGAGCTCTGGTACGACTCGAAGTCCAGCGAGTTGTGCTGTTTTTTTTTCAGTCTAGGCCAATGTTGAAATTTTCAGGACCAGTCTTAGGGGTCTAGGACCGGTCGTAGGAAAGCTAGGACCGGTCGTAGGGGTCTACGACCAGTCGTAGGATATCTAGGACCGGTCGTAGGTTACGCAGTTTGTTCCGTGATTTTGAGCGAAACTGCGGATTTGAGTCCTTTCGCAACTGGGATGCGAAAGGAAAGTTGCCTAAACTATAAATAGGTGTTCATAGGGCTTTTCTATGCATGAAAAAAGCTTTCTAAAGGGGTTCTAGGGTTTCTAAAGGGTGTAGCAAGGGTGAGATTCGAGGTTGTTCGAATCGGGTAAGTCCTCTCTCTTTGTAATTGATGCTTTCATAGTGGAGATCTGTCGCTTTGTACCGTGATTTTTTTCCGAAAGGGTTTTCCACGTTAAATCTGGGTGTTCTCTGTGTTCTCTTGTGTGCTTGGTGCCATTGGATTGCTATCCTAGATCTAGATCTGTGTGATTCCGCAGGTCCAAACTCCCCAACAAGAAGTACTGTCGAAATTCTCCCGATTGTGAATTTCGACTTAAACGCCGTCCACATTTGGGCCCACAATCTGCACAGTCATGATTTAAGCATGCCCCCGCAACTTGAAGGCTTATCTCTAGCGTATTACCATTCTAGCGATTCCTATCAAACTATTCTCGTCCCTTGCAAAGAAGACCTTGCCTATGTGGACCAATCATTTCATTCCGGGCAGGGGCTCTGTGGGGCCCACCATCATGTATTTCCATGTTCTTAGGTATGAGCCCCAAAAAGGCAGATCCAAGGCTCAGTGGGCCACATAATGGGAAGTGAGTGCAAACCCTTAAAAACTTCCTGGGAGTTGCTCACGTTTTTATCAAGATGATATCTGTTTTACTTTCTTGATAGCCGTTTTACTTTCGATAAGGTATATTGATGCAGAAATTTGATTCACCCTCACCGAGCTCCAATTACTCACATCAAGCCCAGTATGTCTGCACAAGAGAAGAATAAAGAAAACCCTAACTAGGACAAAGGACCCTCCGATACCAAAGTCAAACTAAGAATTTAGATATAAGTGGTCTTAATGGGTTTTGGGTGAGAGATTGTGTATACCTATCCTTTTAGATGAAGTCTTTATTTATACTGTTTGATAGAACGTGTGAATCCACTAATTTTAGCATGATCTCAGCCATTAGGCGAGAATTGTGATGTGGTAATGTTGTCAATTATCCCATGATCGTAGCAGAGCAGTTAATATTATCGTGCGTAACTAGAGTGAGCTCAACTTAACTGACTAATCTCAGCTGGTCGAGTGAAGACAAGCCAAACAAAGCTTTTCATAACTGAGCCTGGGCTATGTTGAGTCGGCTGATAGTGGCCTATAGACTGGAGTTGTCAAAGCATGACCTGATTACTTACTTGATGATGGTTTGGACTGATCCATCGGAGCCTATATCATTCTAAGTCACAGAATAGACCTAACTTGCTTGTTGGTTCCTTTTGGGGAAGTATATTTAGGACTGCTCGTCTAGCTAAGCTGGCCTTGAGAGTTGAGCTATTCATAATCATAACTAGGCCGAGCTGACCTTTAAAATGGTGGGATCATATTTTCCCATGACAAGGTCTGTGTGACCTTATCAAGCAGTTGGATGTAAAATAATGGTGGCTCTAGAAAGGTTTCCATGCTTCTTGTAGTATATTACAGTTGAGTTTTGGATTGTCTTATTTTTTAGCTCATACCCTAAACTGGAAAAATATATAAACAGCGTCGCCTGTATATAACAGTAGGCCCCATGGAGTCCCTGGTTAGACCGAGTACTTCCTTCCTATGTGTGAGACACAATCCATATCCGGTTAGCTCAGGATGGAGAATGGCACTTCTCTTACTAGAAAGGACCTCTCTCAATGTGGTGAAATTTAATTAGTTGAGGCAATTGTTTTAGATAGGGCCAGTAAAATGCATGTTTGCAAAGGGCGCAGATTTAGTGGATCCAGATAACCAATGAGCATTGCGATTCCCTGACACGGTGAGATTTGATTTGGCCATGTGTCACTATCAAAGATAAGCCCCATGATAGAGTATTTGGTACTTACTTGCCAAACAACTTGGAACATTATAAGCTTATGTCATCTTTGATAGGGAAACTACTCTATTTAAATCTCGCTGCCCAAATATATTAAATCTGAGTTCATTTAAAAGTTAATTGAATCCCTGAAAAAGATTTGTTGCCCAATCAACTCCTACCACATTCGGTTAGGAGGATAGGTATTGCTGGTAACTCTCTACTCAGCTTGAAATTGAATATATATGGATTGTGTTGTGACCTGGGACCACCTTGCACCCATGGTGACTCAATGTGGTTGGATTGGAATGAGTTGTGTTTCAGTAAAATATGAGACCACACAAAGCATGTTTGAAAGTAGTCGAGTAAAATATAAACTCAATAGGAATTATATCTAATGGCCCAATCAAAACCCCCTGTGTCAAGTCACTACAGATGTTCATGATGGCACGGTCACATGCAATCTCCGCGCCATGGAACTGTGGCATAAGGGGATGATCATATACTTCAAAAGTATTTGAATTTTCCACGCATTCAAGTTGTGATTAGCCTTCCATGTTGCTTAGGTAGCCTAAAAGGACCCCAATGTTAAATCTAGATCACAAAATCTAGCATGATTCATGACTTAAGTGAGCCACAACAAGAAAATTGGGCGGGTGGATCCTTACTCTTGGGCAGGTGGTAGACTCCTTGGAGTTTCAACACCCCGTCCAAGGTTTGAGTATCCCTAGGTGGTGAATTCCCATGTGTAGGGAGTGAGTGTGTGGGGGTGTGTGTGTGTGTGTGTTCGTGGGGTGTGTGTGTGTGCGCATGTGTTTAAAATAATAATTAAAAAAAAAAAGTGAGCCACAACAAAGAAAAAAATATATAATAGGGGACACTGGGGAGGGGCCACCCACCAAAAAAATTCCAAACGTGATGTGGGGTCCATCATGTTGTATATAGGAGTGCACACGGGTCAGTTTGGTCCGGTTCTAGTGTAAAATCGGAACCAAACTGTTCCTAACGGTTCTGAGATTTTCAGAATAGGATCCGGACTGTTAGCACACCAGAACCAAATCAGAACCGGACCATGAAAACCGGTTTAGTTCTGGATCAGTTCCACAGTTATAGGTTTTTAAAAAATTCAAAAAAAGAAAAAAATGTGAAAAAAAAATTCAATAGTCAAAAACTCTTCAAATCATCAAATTACATCTTAAAACAGAGACTTTATTATTATATTGATTTAAATATTTTTAAAAAATTCTTCCTAATCTCCTTTTCACAAACTATTAACGGATCTAGGCCACGATTCAACGGATCGGTTCTGGACCACAGTTCAATGGATCGATTCCACAGTTCGGGTCCATGGTTCGGTTCGGTTCTATATACCCCTAAATCAGAACCGAACCATATCCAACAGTTTTTACAATTTTGGAATCGGAACTGGAACCAGTGCTGTTTAGAACTGAACCAAACCGGACCGATCTAACGGTTTACGTCCAATTCCGTGGTTCTACCGGTTAAATGTGCACCCCTAATTGTATATATGTCATCCACTCCATTCACAAGATGGGCCCCAACGGGATTAAACAACCCACCGAAAATCAGTATGAACCACTTTTTAAATTTAGGTGGTAAATGGGCTGAGTTGGAGCTTAAGCACTTAAACTTCCCAATGGGCCTAAAAGAGGCCCAGCCGGTGTACAAATCTAACCAGTTGTTTACTCATAGATAATCACAGGTTTCATTGCTGGCATTGTAGTCTTGGCAGCGTACCATCACTTTTTCACGAATACGCGACTGTATTGCTTCCACTCAGTCATGCACGACAATGTAATCATTCACATGCTTATATAAACAATCTTTACTTCATCTTATTACCTAAGCGTCCTAGTCTTTGCTTTCAAATAATCCACCGTCAACACCTTTTTATTTTAATTTATCCTGTAATGGCGTGCAAGTGGGCTCAGCCCTCCAGTGGGTCGTAAGGCTCACCCTAGCTTGGGTTCAAAATTTAGATCCATGGGGCTGGTCTAAGTTTAAGAGTCCACCCCAAACTAGTAACCAGGTTTAAAATCAATTTAACCTGACTTGACCGGGACCCAATTTCTAAATGGGTATGATTTGAGTTTACACTAAAATGTACCTTAGGTATGAATCACACATCTCATTTTTGTTTTTGCTTTTAAACGGTGCTTATCCGAAAACTTAATCAGATGAAAATCTCTGGTGGGCCACACCAGTGGAAATAGTAGTGAATGAGCATTAAAAGCTTTTTTAGACCACAAAAGTTATGGATCAAGCTCATCTTTGTATTTTCCCTTTATCTCGTTCTGGTTGACCTTACCAACGGATTTGATGGCAATTAAGCATTTTGGATCTTCTTACAGTAGGCCTTGGGAAGCTTTTAATGGTGAGAGTTCAATCATCACTTTTTGTTTGTTGTGGTGTGGTCCACTTGAGATTTGGATATACTTAACTTTTGGGAAATTGTCCTAAAATGGGCTGTAAAAATGGAAGGTAGAAGTGGAAATACAACATATGATCAAGGTGGGCCATACGGGTAACACCCAGTAAGCTATTACCCAAGTAACACCTAATCCACGCCACTTTCAAACACACTTTCGCCGGTCATCTTGGCCAACGATACGTGGCCAAAATATATATATATATATATATATATAGAGAGAGAGAGAGAGAGAGAGAGAGAGAGAGAGAGAGAGAGAGAGAGAGAGAGAGAGAGAGAGAGAGAGAGAGAGAGAGAGAGAGAGAGAGAGGGAAAAGGTACTATGCGCTCGACCTCACAATAAGCTCCCGTGAGGTCGAGATGTGTGGGCCCCACCGTGATGCATGTCGACCATCAACACCGTGAATTTTATGGGTACCCTTTAAATTATGGGATACACCGAAAATCATCCGTATAAGGAACTCAGGTGGGCCACACCATATAAAATCATGTGAAACACCATTAAAACATATAAAAGCACTCAGTGGGGCCCACCTGAGTTTCGAATGCTGATTAAACTTGGTCTGAACCCTCATAAAAGTGGGATACACATAATTGATGGGCTGGATTTACAAAAAACATCTCTCGTGGGCCCCAAAAATGATTATAAATTTTTTAATGGTGCACGGCCCCTCTCCACTTCTGTAAGTGGTGTGGCCCAAAAAAGTCACAAATTGAATCATTTTTGAGAAGTAGGCCCTTGATGGAATGGCGCATCTGACTGATGGGGTAGATGTTCAAAATGCATCACAGTTGGGCCCACACAGCTCGACCGCATGCGACAGAGCCATGAGCTCGAGCGCATTGTACCTTTTCCCTATATATATATATATATATATATATATATATATATATATATATATATATATATATATATCCGGCCCTGCCGGACTGAGTCTTAACCTGCCTCACATAATCCGGTTCTGCATCAGAGGGCCCACCTCGGTGGTTTTACCGTGGTCCATCCATTTTTCCAGCTCATTTTAGGGTATATTTCCATATATATATATATATATATCCGGCCCTGTCGGACTGAGTCTTAACCTGCCTCACATAATCTGGTTCTGCATCAGAGGGCCCACCTCCGTGGTTTTACCGTGGTCCATCCATTTTTTCAGCTCATTTTAGGGTATATTTCCAAAATTGAAGTGGATAAAAATCTCAGGTGGACCGCACCACAGGAAACAGCTTGATCTGAAACTTTTGTAGCTCTCCAAAAGTTTTTAATTGTTGAAATTCAATCCCTATTGTGTGGTCCATATAAGATTTGTATGTGCTTCATTTTTTAGAACATAACCTAAAATGATATGAAAAAACTGATGGAAGGCATGAATATAAAACAGATACATTGAAGTGGGCCCCACGATGAGGGCCGCACCTACATTGTTGGACCCAGGGTCGCACCTAAACCGCGTTCATGGAGCGTCTTGGCTTAGCCTCCGTCCAGACAGGAGCTCTATTCGACCACCGTGATGTTTAGCTTTTATCCACGCTATCCATGTATTTTTACAGCTCATTTTAAGACATGAATCCAAAAATAAGTTAGATCCAAGGTTCAAGTGAATCACACCGTAGGAAGGGAACGCATACCATTAAAAGTTTATCGAGTGGAACGAGCTTTGACCAAGCCGATACTTATGTTTCCCTTCATCTAAGTCTATAAGATCATTTGAACAGGTTGGATGAAAAATAAACATATTGGTTGGCCCAGGAAAATTTCAACGGTGGGCAACATTTTCATGGCTACTTCCTTAGCTGCAGTCTACTCCCTTCAGTGCATTCTACTCGAGCCTTAGATCTGCCTCATTTTTTTTTTTGACTTATAACTTGAAATAATTTTGAAAGATGGATGAACTACGTGGACAAAACCATACATCAAGATGGCCCCACAGAGGCCCTGCGTGGACCGAGTTCGTCGAGAACGGATTGGCTACTCCACCTGCCACCAGCCCGGAGGCTGATGGTCGGTGGTCCGTGGGCCCCACCATGATGTATGTGTTTCATCCCTTCCGTTCATCAATTTTTACAGATCATTTTAGGCGTAATTCCAAAATTGAGAAGGATATAAATCTCATTTGGACCACACCACAGGAAAACAATAGTAATTGGATATCCACCATTAAAATTTACCTAAGGCCCACTGTACTGTTTATTTGAAATCCAATTGGTTGATTAGGTCATACAGACCCAGATGAAGGTAAAAACCAAAGATAATCTTGATCCAAAACTTTTATGGTCCTCAAAATTTTTTTAATGGTCGACGTTCATTCAATACTGTTTCTTGTTATGTGGTCCAATTGAGATTGGAATATGCCTAAATTTTGTTCTCCTACAATAAAATGATCTAGAAAAATAGATTGACCGCATTGATGAAACACATACATCATGGTGGGTCCCACAGACCACCGACCACCCGCCATCCGTTTCCGAGTTCGTCTAGGCAGGGGCTGCCGGGCAGGCCGCAATACGCTCCTCGTAATTTCGGCGGCGTGCGGTCATTCCCCTGCAGTGAAAACGAAAAGTAATTGACTGTGGTAAATACCGCCGTTGATGCGAATGGAAGTGATTATGGTGTCAGATACCGAGATTACGTTGATGATACGGAAACTCTAACTAAGTGTACTCCCGCGTGAGATGGACATTGAGCTTCGCATTACATGTGGAAGCAGGAAAGACGTTTGTGAGATCTAAGCCATTCATCTCGTAGGATCATTTGCGACCATACACATGCACAGAAATCTTTAGGGGTCACACACGCATGAGAAAAAGGTGGGCTGGAACACATGAACAATGGGTCCATAATCAACATATGTGGGGCCTGCCTTCTTTATCGGAATGCGCCCTACATGATCAACGGCCCGAATCTCACATACGTGTTTCATGTCCCTGTTAAGGTTTGCCTATGTGCCTAATAGACCAATGATTCCTTTCACACTCCATTCACAACTGTTGTCTTACTACGATGAATGTGACCCCTTCAATTAGGTCCATACATCTAGCTAGCTGTGGGGCCCACTCATCACCATCATCTGATAGTGACGAATACACGGCAGTAGATAGCATATTCATATACCCAAATAGATCAAATGCACCCATGCTCTTCTCATCCACTAAAAAGGAAATTCCATTCATGGCACGGGAGATCTCCTTCTGCACATTTTTAAATGGTGGCACACGTGTGTCGGATCCAGGCCGCTCATCGATCGGGCGCCTATGAAATCAAGTTCTGCTCACCTGTTGGCCATACAGGTACATTGAGTGTAGACTGCTGTTGACGGTTCATTTTTTCATCCACTCGTGGCCCACCTGAGGAGAGGACTGGCATGATTTGTGGCAAGCGCCTGTTCAAGCATGCCCTTTGAAATGAATGGTCCGATTGTCACGAACAAGTGCCATGTTCGCCTTCTCATCTCATCGTATGGAGAGACACCCAAGAAAACGTAACTGTAAGGTGGCCGCGGGTTCGGGGGATCAGGTGGGTGGGATCACTGATTGTGGGGCCCACCTTGATGTATTATCCTTACATCCACGCCGTCTAACCGTTTTCTCAGCAGATTTTAGCGTAAGATCCAAAAAAGTAAGCAGATCCAAATCTCAGTTTGACCATGCCAAAGGAAACAATGGTGATCTTCCATTAAAAACTTCTTGTGGGCTACAAAAAGTTTTGGATCAATCCGATATTTGTATGGGCCCTTAATCCAGGACTTTGTGACCTTATCAAAAGGTTGGATGTAAAATAAACATTTCGGTGTCCCCCAAGAAGTTTTTAATTATGTGGATTCAATCACCACTGTTTCCTGTGGTGTGGTCCACCTAAGATTGAAATATGGTTCATTTTTTTAACATGCTCTAAAATGAGTTGGTAAAACGGATGGACGGCATGGATTTAAGGTAAATAAATCAAGGTGGACCCCGCAGTTAGGGATCCACCTACCTCGGTGGATCCATAAGCCGCGCCCACGTAAGGTGGGGTCTGTTTTAGCTGGACAAGTGGGGCCCATGGTCCATTGATCCCTGCTTATGATATGATGGCCCTACTGCTTCATGCACCGAAAATCTCCACGGAATTATCTCATCCGTTCAAATGGTGGCCCCCAAAAGGAGAGCCAAGATTCTTGATACTAGATCTTCCAGTCAGCAGATCTTTTCCACATGTTGCATCTGTAATAGGTCATCAAATCAACGGTTCGTATCATTGAATATTGGTCCCACTGGTACAAAAGGAAAGCAAAAGCAAAGCGCCCAGTTTCTCCGGAATCAACTGCCACGGTAGAAATACCAAGTGCACTCGCCGCACATGTTGAAACAAGGCAAACGTCTAGAAGTCCATCCCTGACACGTAGAAAAAAATGGGGCCGACACGAGCAGCGAGTGGGCCACAGATGGCCGTATGGTCCATGTGATGCTAATGTCAGCCTGATTTGATACATAACTCAGTAGGGTCGCTTGATTAGTGGCTCTGATCTGGCACACGTGATCCTCGTTTCCGCATGTGACGTGAGGCGAGCGCACGTCCTTCGACGCAAATTTCCAGCTTCTCGTACCCATTTAACGGCCGACATAGGCCTTTGCGAGTAAACAAGCATCAGCGCATTGTACAGAATTCCGTGCCTCCATGTCAGATCGGAACATGGGACCCACATAGACGAGATCGAAACCGTTTGTTTAGTATTTTTCTATAGTGAATTGCTTCTAATCCAAAAGGTACGATGTTTGGACAATACCATCCATCTAATTGGTAGCAAGCAAGTGACCACCAACATATCCAAGAAAGCAACGGTTACCATTTATTAGAAAAGATCAGTTTATTAGATTGTTAGATATTCCAATTAAAGTAATTTCTTATCATTGATTTATCAAATGCAGAAGCTGAAGGATGCCTCGTTCTGATCATCATCTACACATGCCACGTGTATGGGACACAATCTTGAGGCACGATAATGATAATGCAGTGCCTCCGGAGGCACGGAAGCTGCTACGTCGGCGCTTACACTGCCGTGTAAACCGATGGTTGAACTATTGAAGTAACAGCCCACGTTTCTTTTGAGGTCGACTCTAATCGCGACAGATCAAGGAGTGTATGTCGCTGGGAGGTGGATCTGATCCTCCATCTAGTACATCCTGCCTCCAATGGACTGCCCTCAGTTTTAAATGGACCATCGTATCCATTGATTTCTACAATCACATCCATTTTCCTATGTACGTCCACCTTCTATGTGTATATCATCAGCTATTCAGTGTGGTTAGTTAAACATGTTTATCAATCAAGGGTCTTCTGGTCAGGATCCATTATATGAGAAGTCTGGATCCACCCGAAACGGATTGGCTATTCCCCCTGCCACCAGCCCCGTGGGTGATGGTCGGTGTTCTGTGGGCCCCACCATGATGTGTGTGTTTCATCCATTCCGTTCATCCAGTTTTAAGTATCATTTTAAGGCTTGATTCAAAAAAAGATAGGGATATAAATCTCAGGTGGAACACACCACAGGAAAACAATAGTGATTGGATGACCACCATTAAAATCCTCTTAAGGCCCACTGTACTGTTTATTTGACATCCAATCTATTGATTAGGTCATGCGGATCCACATGAAGGGAAAAAAAAATATATCAGATTGATCCAAAACTTTTATTGGCCCCCAAAAAGATTTTAATGGTTGACGTTCATTCAACACTGTTTCTTGTAATGTGGTCCAATTGAGATAGGAAAATATCTAATTTTTGGCCTCATACGATAAAATGATCTATAAAAATATATGGACGGCATGGATGAAACACATAGATAATTGTGGAGTCCACGGAGCACAGAGCACCGACCGGATCTACCGCCATACCAGCAAAGTTTCTGGTGCTCGGCGACGAATATTTCAATGTCATCCAGCGCGTCGAAGTCAAAGCAAACTATTAAGAGAAAGTTCGATGCTCCGGCAGAGTGTGATGCATGATAAGGAGGCGCTTAAAAATAGCACACGTGGAGTATACAAACTAAAATAAACATGTGTAAATTATGGGTCTCAGATTAAATCTATCTTCAATTAAAATTACACTTATTTGATAATCCGAATATCGGATCAGGGGACATTTAATGGACGGTTAAGAATAAAAATATACATTGGTCATGTTTCATCAAACAAGTTGCCCACGGATAAGAAGTTAGGATTACTTGAAAATTATTATTTTAGAAATGTTGATTATAGATAGTGTTTTCAATAATCTAGACGGTTTAATCTGAGTTAATGCATCCAACTGTGCAATTTCTGTGTGCCTGCGCATCAAGCGTTAGAGTGTACCAGAGTATCAAACAACTCTCTTAGAAATTATAAGGTACGCAGCCGGAGGCTTTGCTTAGTTTTCAGATCTGACAGGTTGGGCCATTATTCAGTAATCTAGACCACTGAAATATTGATTCCTACAGCATGTGCTGATTTCTTTCTATGAAGAAAGAATTCTCTATATAACAACTTTTAATCTTTAGATTTAATGCCCACAACGGATGGCCGAAAAGTGAAATACATCAACGGTTCACGATCAAGTGAAAAGAGTGAAGATATCAGACACCATAATCCTTTATCCATCATCAATATTTCTAGATGATGGGATATTTAGGGTAGTCTGAAACGAAACAATGGTCCAGATAACCGATTGGTGGACCTCACTTGTTGGAATTGGAAACCCGCGTATAAGGCTCAAAGCCTCAGGTCACGTACCGTATAATTTCCCTTAGACACGAGTCGCTTGACGGCTAAGCGAAGAAGCATCAGCTTTTATGAGACTTGAGATAACGTCAAACCTGGCATAATCCCAAAAGCAGACAGGAAGATGAGAACAATTTCGTCTACCATCCCATGGCATTTTCCGTAGTATATTTCCATTTCGAGGACATTTATGTAAACAGCACAAATAAATTTAGAAGACTGTGGAAGAGATTGCTGGTGTCTGCTACTTCTCATTGGTTCGTCTCGTCTTTATAAAGAGAGAGAAGCTTTTCTCGTCTCGTCTACTTTCATTTCTTACTGCTATCAATAGCTGAAAATAAAGAAAAAGGAAGAAACGCTCCCTTGAATTCGGTGCTTTTTGGAAGAACAGAGGCGAAGAAAAAGCGATCAATTTTCGCCCCCTTTCTTCTCTTCCTTTCTGCTACAGCTTTGGAAAATAAAAATATTTTTTTAAAAAAAAAGGTGAGGGTTTTGTAGCTTTTTCTCCCAGATTTCGGGCTGATCTGTATCGTTTTTCGGAACAGGATGGGATTTTGCTGGGATTGAGAGTTGGAATTCATGGAATTATCGCCTAGAGCGGGAGGTCTGCCGTAGAAAGAGCGGAATGGTCTCGTTTTGTTTGAATTTGGAGTTTTGGAGTTGGTTTCAATGACGAAACGGCGGAAATGGGGATTTTCAGATGAAGTGAAGTTTCTGATGCTTTTTGGAGTTCTTTACTGATTTCTAGAGCTTGATCTGAGCATTCTGGTCTGAAATCCACTGAAGGCACTACGATCGGAAGAAAGCGGTTGAGGTTTCTTTGAAAAGTAACGAATCTTTCAGGTCCTTGAAATTTATATGCTCTTCAGGGGTAAATGAATTTCGGGTAAGGAGCTTCTTGCTGAAAGTACGGAGGAATTCCGGCGGCTTTGTTTTCTTCTCGCAATCTAGGGTTTTGCTTTGCTTTTCAATCTCCTGATTTCCATTTTAGTGGATTCGAGTTGATCTGCTTGAGAAAAGCAGAAGATTTTCAGGCGGAAGCAAGGGATATATAATTCTCTGGCGCCGTTGAATGTCTTGAATCTTTCCTTTCCTTTAGCTTTTAAGCAGTAGAAAGAGGAATTCGATAAAAAACAGAGAATCGATGGAGCCCG
This sequence comes from Magnolia kwangsiensis, assembly GCA_037074715.1. NCBI lineage: Eukaryota > Viridiplantae > Streptophyta > Magnoliopsida > Magnoliales > Magnoliaceae > Magnolia > Magnolia kwangsiensis. Next base: position 110,822,847 of record CM073581.1, read on the forward strand.
ATCTTTCTCATCATCGGCAGCAGCAGCAGCAGCAGCAGCTGAACTCCGGCCTGATGCGGTACCGCTCTGCGCCAAGCTCGCTGCTTGCTAATTTCGTCGATGGTATAGGTGAAGGGTGTGAGGATTTTCTTCCTCATTCTTCTAGCCCTGATGCAGAGAGCATGTTTGCAAGGTTTATGTCTGGCAGCGGTGGTGATTCTGACGATCTCCATGAAATCAGAGAGAAAGAGGCGGCAGCAGCGGCTGCTGCTGCAAACCAAAGAAGCTCTCAGTTCATGGCGGCCCTCGAGCATGAGGCTGAAGCTGTTCCACAGCAGAACGGATTTTCTTCTGCACAACAGATCATGTACCAGACACCGCTGCCGCTGCCTAATCACAGCTCAGCGGCAGCAGCTGCAGTTGACAGCACTTATAGGGTGGTGAATTCAATAGGGATGGATTCACCACCTGTGACGAGTAGCAGCAACTCCTCCAACCTCATCAGGCAGAGCAGCTCTCCAGCAGGGCTTTTTCCGCACCTAACTGTTGAAAACGGTATGGCCGATCACCACCTATTTGATTTCTCTGATTGTTTGTTTTTTTTTATTTCGTGAAAAAATTCACAAATAGTATCCAGAGCATAGGTCACTCAAAGCATTTGATCTTAGAATTTGAGGAATCTCTGTAAATCTTCTGTCTTGGCAGTTAGTTGATCTTTAAAATGGAAGAAATCTAATGTAGAGAACAAAATCGATTCATTTTCGTTCACCTCATCTTAGCTTTTTCCTGAAGATAAATTTGTGGAATCTCTGTAAATTTTCTATCTTGGCAGTTAGTTGATCTTGAAAATAGAAGCAATATAATGCAGAGAACAAAATACTGAAGAATTCCGTTTTAGCAGGTTATGCTATAATGAGGAGCATGAGCAGTTTCAGATCTGGGAATGCTTCCAATGGAGAAGCTGCCACTTCAACTAGCAGGTTGAAGAATCAGACAAGCTTCTTATCGAGACAAACTTCCTCTCCAGGGTTGTTGGCCCAGATATCCGAAATGAAGAGCGAAAACCATGGTGTGAGTAGCCCCGACGATGGGAATTTGGGAAATGATAACAGCGGCAATTGTTACATCCCAGGCTTCCCTGTTTCACCTTGGGATGATTCGCCGCTTGGGGAGAATTACTCTGGCTTAAAAAGGGGTAGAGATATCAATGGGAAGATGATTTCTGGTTTAAATCCATCAGAAGCACAGGTACTTGTTTGCAGATCAGACCACCCTCATCTCTCTCTCTCTCTCTCTCTCTCTCTCTCTCTCTCTCTCTATTCTTATTATCTGACTTTTTCAGTACTCTTGATTATCAGAATGGGAAGGCAGGAAATCACTTGAGCCATCAGTACAGTTTGCCGAACACTTCGTCGGAGATGGCTGCCATGGAGAAGTTCCTGCAATTTCAAGATTCAGTTCCTTGCAAGATCAGAGCCAAACGAGGTTGCGCCACTCATCCGCGGAGCATTGCCGAGAGGGTAAGATATCGTCTACTGACATTTTAAATCTCAGAACAATTAGCTGATCATTTGGGTTTTATTGCGCTGTTTCTTCTGCAAATACTCATTTGGGCAGATTAGCTGAGTGAGATTAATCTCATGAGACCAAACGCTTCTAACGTTACACCCTAATCACTAGGGCATGAGGATTGGCCCCTGATCTTCTCCCCTCGCATGGATTGTTTCAGGTAAGACGAACCCGGATAAGTGAACGGATGAGAAAATTGCAGGAGCTTGTTCCTAACATGGATAAGGTAATGAAACTACACCAATCAGCTACTAAATTCGTTATTTTTTTTCCCGAAATCAGTTGGGGAAGATTCGTGAAATTCTTCTCTGTTGCAGCAAACGAACACTGCGGATATGTTAGATTTGGCTGTGGAATACATTAAGGACCTCCAAAAACAGGTGAAGGTATTGAAATAAAGAAAAACCCAAAAACCGCCCATCTAACTGTCTATTCTCTCAAATTAATCACTATAAATTATTGCTAATGGCGAGTGCCTGTACTTTTCAGACGCTTTCGGACAGCCGAGCAAGCTGTAGCTGTTCATCAACCAAGCAAAAGTCATACCCAAATCCTGCAGTGTGACTTTATTGTACAGAGAAATAACGACCAAAGATTGAGATTTCACTAGGGGAAAAAGAGAGAGAAGGTGGCCCACACAAAAAAAGACAGAAAAAAAAAAGGCGGTGAGATTCTCCGCGATTAGATCTAGTAGGTTAACAGCTTCCCGTTGACGACGCAAATTGTATAGCATGTCCAAATCATACTTCTCTGTTGTATGTAATTTACTTGTTTTAATTAATAGTTGATCATCAGCTTAGAAGAACATTTCCAAGTTCTTATAGGGTGAGATAAGAGGATAGTTTCCTGATGTACCCATCGGTCGGTCGAGCTGGCTGATCTGATTGGGCCACGCCGCGGATATGAGATGCAGCAAAAATCGTCTCTCCTGCACGTTTTAACCCCTTACTATCACTGATCTGCAAATAGACGGTCAGGAAAAGACCGTGGCAAAGGAATTTCTTTTTGCCTACAGCCTGACTAATAGGGCTGGCTGTCATCACTCTTAAGCTCGGCTTGCATTGAACTAAGCCCAAGCTTTTCTCAGGCCGTGACGAGCCAGAATAGACAGGCTTGAGCTCAGAACTGTAAGTTAATAATCTGCCCAGCCTAAGCCCGGCTTTAGCCCAAGCTAGAAGGTATCTACCGCTCCTAGAATTGAAAGGGTCATATTTAGGAGAATACTAATTGTTATTTATAAATTTTCTAATCTAGGGAAATCCTATTAAATAGTTATTTAATCTAAATTAGTCATTAAATATTTTAAAAACTATATTAAAAACAAAAAAGAAGTGTAACTTTTAAATAATATCCTTTGAATTAATAAATGGGTTGGGCTGGGTTGGACTCAAGCCATGTTAATATTACTTTATACATAGCCCATGTTCAAACCGATTAATAAATGAGTTTCACTTTTAAGCTCAACCCTAGCCCTTAGGACACATATACCAACTATTGTTCTTCAATCAAATACAAGACTAGTTAACAAACTGCCCATATTTGGTCAAATGTCAGGTGTGCTAGAGTCATACTCAATTTGAATGAATTTAATGCTTGCATCCCAATGCAAAATCATCCATAGGATCAAACCTATGAAGTTGTTTTTACCATCTAGCTACTAATGTTGTTGCAGTGATTAAGCAATTTGGAAGGAGACGTTTAGTTCTTCAATAAGATCTTTTTTACTTACGCTAAGGACTTCTATTTCAACAGTGATCATGGTTTCTAGGTTTCTCAATAATGTAATGATGGATAAATTAATTAAAAATAAAGGTTAAAAGTCGATTTTATTGATATGTAAGTTTGTAATTACAAACGACAAGAATATAATGTGAAGAAAATAAAAGATAAATTACTTACAACCATTCGTGTGCACAAATGACCAAGGTGTGTGATTAGTAGGATGTGTCTTATGTGATTTAAGTATGAATTTGATTGATCAAGAAATTGACAATGATGGTCATGAATATGTACGCTACTCTTAAGACACACTATAGTGATGGCATCGGACAGTGGCTGATCTAAGTTATGATAAACTTTGATCTTACTGCAGTGAAACTAGATAGAAATAGAGAAACTAAGGTTAAAACTAAGATAAAATAGACAAAAGTGAAAGAATTAAAGCTAAAATTAAGACAATGTTATATTGTTTAGAAAGATTGTTTGTATTGATAAGAGCCTGGAGCTCTTCAAATGTTACTTTCATAGGTTTGTGGGACACCGTGGTTGTACATAAATTTTCTATAAATCTTTGATTCCATATCAACTATACAAATCTCTTTAATTCTCCACATAAATGTAGTATATAAATCTTTGATTGCACATCAGCCATGCAAATTTTCTTAATTCTTTACAAAAGCATAGCCTATTATATCATGTCACGTGTACGAGAAATCACATAAAGATCGCTTTTTCAGTCGTACCAAAAAGTTTTATTGGAATCTCACGTTAGTAATTTTGCATATAAAGATATTGCTTTTGATAAGATTATATCAATTAATATTTGTAAGGAGGCTTGCTTTCATAAAACTTTTATTTTGTTTAGGGTTATATTTTATAAAACTCCAGCATTTAATGCTTTTACGTGTACACGTTTATAACCCATTTTCCAGTCAATTTACACTATTTATAAATTTATAATGTACTTATTACATGGTACATTCTTAACCATGTCTAGTCGTGGTTGGGTGGGTGTAAACACCAATCAAAGTTTAGCTAGGCACTTAAACCACGTATGGTAACCAAAGTCAAGCCAGCCTCTTGACAGCCCTACCAGGGATAGGCAGTGCGTAGCTCCTATGGTCCACGTGAAAAGATGGTCAAAATGATGGGAGCTCATCCATCTTCACGTGCATTGCCTGTAAGACCTATAAATGTTGTTTTGATTCAAATCCCGTGTACTCCTTTTCTGAACTTGCATCTAAGTGGCCTTAAATGAGTTATGCTACAGTAATCATAGTTAAGGATGATATTGAGTTTTGTATTTTAAGTTGAATGCGAGCCACTGAAAATGAACTCTTTCCAATGTTCTATATTGGGTGATTCTAAAAATCACCGTCTCAATGTAATTTTGAATATTGTAGGCTCTAATAATCAACTTGGATTATTAGATGCGGCCAACCATGAAAATGAATTTGTCCACAGATTAGCTGGTCCACTCACCAGGTAGGCCACACTTGTGTGTTAAATATTGAATGGTGGTCCTTTAAATATACAACCAGTGCCCAACTAATCAGCACAGCTGGATTTTTGGCCAAGGAACTAAACGGTGGGTCCCACTTGAGTTTGCTTGTATCTGCTCACGCGAGAAATGTCTCCACCCTAATAACCCTTCCAATCCACCCGGCCAAACGGGCCCTAAACCTTTAAAAAAAAACACAAAATAAATAAATAACGAATAACGCTGGCTGGTGCTCGCTTGCATTCCTCGATTCCAGGACTCGAACCTGGAATTCCTACAAGTGCCTCCTAGCCGCTCAAAAATTTCAGTGACGGGGACGTTTCTGACCATTCCATTGATGTCCTACAAACAGTGCCACCCATCTGACAGTAGAAAGTGAATGGATGGCTACGATCTTCTAATAGAACCTTAGGATACCCTCGTACCCTCCATTTTTGCCACGGAGACACAGTACAGGTACAGCCTTCTGAAAAATGTCCAAGGTTGTGTCTTTCATTTAAAAAAGCACTTTGCACCGTGCCACTTGGAAAGTCCAACTGATCGATCCGAACCGTCCATTAAGACGTGTACACATTCCATGAGCTATTTTAGAAAGATCACACTAATGGTATGATCCAATCCGACTTTGATTTGGTCCATCCTTTTCCCAGGACCCATCCCAGGGATCGGATGGTTATGATTGCCTAACAAACTTAATTCTTCAGAATCATAAACAATCCATATGTGCTCATAGATGGATTAAAATATTAACTGGACCTATGTTTACACAGAAGATCTTGACCGTCCATATTAAATGTTGTTGATTAGATGGTTAAAATTGTTAGATCGGATTGATATCTTCATGGTAGCCCATGAAATGTACTTTGGACCTAAATGGATGGTCTAGATCCATCGATCAGGCTGCCCACGTGTCACATTATAACCTACACTGCTGAAAGAGTACGGGGGCATTTCTCTTACTTTTAAATGCACGCTCTGCCTGTCCCTCCACGTAGAGATTGGAGAGTGCGTATTTTTAAAGCACTCGTCGCTGGCTATAATGGGCGGAACATGTCTATTGAGTGACCAAAATACCCTTAACAAAAATGGTTATTGCATACCAAAAGGGTGAAGGGAGAGATGTATTGGAAGAAGAACAGCATGGGCATTTAAGGAAGTCGGAGATTTCCATCACGTGCCCGGGCAGCTGGATCCAACTCACGGATCACGATCCTGATTCCTGTGCAGTCCCAACTCCCAAGCCCCAAAAAACGAGCAGCACTCTCTTCGCACGTGCGAGAAATCAGGACCGCTCGTCAGATGAACCAACGAACGTAGATCCCACCTCTAAAACCATAGATGGGCCACGCCTGTAAAAAAATAAACCAACGGTTCAGAGAAACTGACCACCTGTTCAAATTATGTTGTACGTGTGGGGCAACCAACATGCATGGGCTTCCCCACTCCCGGGTCTGATCTTATACACGTGCGAGTCGTATCCACTGTAGCGGACGAGAATTTTTCAACGGCTGTTACAGGGCGCCGACAGAAAGCTCCATGGATCCCGTCATGTGTGTGACATCCAATCCGTCCATCTTTTTCAGCCAGATCATGATAGGACGTTCACGCAAGAATGAGGTAGACCCAAAACTCAAGTGGGCCACGCGAAAAGAAAAGTGAGGTGGACGCTTATTTGGATCCATTGGAGTTTTGGATGAGGATGATACATGGTTCTCTGTCGCCCGCATGGATTCACCGTATGAAGAGGTTGGACGGCATATAGACATCACCTTCAAACGGACGGTGGGCGTCCCCTGCCATTTTTTCCTGTGATGGGAGCCACTTGAGTTGGATTTACTTTCTTTTCTCGTAGTTTATGGAAAGGACGGACGGAGTACATGTCACAAGCACATCAGAACTAGGCCTGACGGGGGAACGGATTGGCTACTCCCCCTGACACCAGCCCTGGGGCTGATGGTCGGTGTGCTGTGGGACCCACTATGATGTATATGTTTCATCCATTCTATTCATTCATTTTTAAAGATCATTTTATGGCTTTACGCCAAAAATTAGATGTATATACATCTCAGGTGGACCACACCACATGAAAACAATAGATATTGGATATCCACCATTAAAATCCTCCTAAGGCCCACTGTACTGTTTATTTGACATCCAATCTGTTGAATAGGTCATACACGCCCAGATGAAGGGAAAAACAAAAATCATCTTGATCCAAAACTTTTATGGTCCCCAAAATGTTTTTAATGGTCAGCACTCATTCAACACTGTTTTCTGTAATGTGGTCCAATTGAGATTGGGATATATCTCATTTTTTGTTTTATATTGTAAAATTATCTTAAAAAATAGATGGACGGAATGGATGAAACACATACATCATGGAGGGGACCACAGAGCACCGACCACCAGCCATTGGCTGGTGTCAGGGGGAGTAGCCAATCCGTTTACGCCGGACGGAGCTTCCCTACTCCTAACTGACGGAGGAAACTCGAGGCCCGTGCCTGTTTGTTTTTTCAAAGAAACGGTCGTAAATTAACCATGGATTTGGGAATCCCTGTAACTCGTCACATGACACAGTGAAAAAGTATTATTTGCCCGTGTAAGACGTGGCCCTACGGTTAAAGTAAAAGTTCCACTAGACAGTTCTACCTTTTATTCACTGCAGGGTCAGACACTATGGGAGCGCATTTGGTCAGGCGTGTGAAGCGCACTTAGATGTATGTGTTACGTATCCATGCTCAACGTCCATTTTGATAGCTCATTTGAGGGCCTGAATCCAAAAGTAAAGCAAATCCAAATCTCAAATGAAGAAAGATTATAGATATCAGCTTAACCCGAACCTTTTGTGTTCTAGGAGAAGTTTTTAGTAGTGGTCATTCAATCACATTATCAAATTATTCCTATAGTGTGGTTGACCTAACATTTGAATCTTCTTCATAGTTTGTCCATGCCTTAAAATGAGTGGGCAAAATGGATTGATGATATGAATATGCAACACATGCATCAAGGACAGGTGATCCTAATCTGCCTTGACCAATTCAATTGAATTGGGATTGCATGGTGTAGATCTATGTATTTTATCTATGCATACAATTCATTTTGTAAAACAAATCCAAAAGCTCAAGTGCACCTCATTATAGAAAATAGCTGAAATTGAACGCCTACCAATAAAAACTTCTTTAAAGGTATATAAGCTTTTAGTGAAGCTAATATTTATATTTTTTCTTTTTATCCATGTCCATCTAACTTTATGTTAAAGTCAAGTATAAAATCTTTTGATGGTTAAACTTTTTCTTAAATTTTTTGAGAAAGTGATTGTTTAACATAATCATATATTACCCCACTGGATATAGCAAAATGGGTTTTTACATGTGTAATTGGCTCCGTCCATCCATCAAGGATACAGCATATAAAAATTATAATAGGCCATAAAAATATGAAAATTGTAAAATTATGCCGAAAATCTTTAAAGCTCATGCTGACTAGACCACATTAATTTTTGGTCAGGCTAAATTTTGTAATCCATGCAAGATGAACGGGTTGGATGAAAGATGCATAAGCCTATAGTTGGCGTTCGATCATCAATCGCTCCATGTGGAGTGGCCCAGCTGAGTTGTCTACCTGGCTGACTTTTGGCAGTGTGTCTAGGATTCTAGGGCGCAGCTGATGGACGGAGTGGGGGCCAGGGAGATTGGTTGTTTGAAGCGCTTAGTAAAACAGGTGTTTGAGAGGATTCCGGTTCCCCTCCAACGAGGAAAGTGGGTGCCACGTCACAGATGACGGCAGCTCCCTCTACACCGTCCATAGCTATAAAAGGAAAGAAAAGAGCTTTCGTGGGATTGTTGGAGGGCCCCTACCATGTTTGTCAGTCTACTTGTATTCCATTTCCGCCCATGAGAGAGAGAGAAAGAGAGAGAGAGAGAGAGAGGCATCTCTGCATTACTTGAAGCTAAGGGCAAGCGTCCAAGCTCCCCTCCAAAGCATGAAAGAGCCACCTCCTTTCTTCCTAATCGGAAAAGCCGATCGGCAATGGTCGCCATCATGGCCCACCACCTTTTACTACCTTTTGGCTTCTTTTGTTTTCTCAGCCGCTAACTTCCGTACTTGTATCTGACTGTACCATTTTTGAATTGATTTCTGACTGTACAAACCGGTGGGCAGTCCTGTTTAAAGGAGGACAGGACTCGGTGCATTTTGGCGCATGACCTGCCATTCATCCTTTTCTTTCATTTCCAACCATCATTTATTTTGTTATTTACTCCGTACCCTTGGATTAATTCATCCTCTTCTAAATATCCAATCAAAAACTATCTTTCCTAATATTTTGTCATTTACTCCGTACAAATGAATACCACTCTCTCCCTCCATTCATCCTAAATAAAGAACATTTTCATGATTAGTTGATATATCTAAATAGCTTAATCCATCACCACTATACATGATGTAATTGTTTTGTATACCTTGAATCTCTACCATATACTATTATCCCTATGCATGTATATGTGTGTGGGCATATGTATTAAATTCAAGAAATTAAGTTGAATTTTACACTCCAGCAAAGCCTTTATTTTGTATGCTTAATATCCTTACTCTTATACTTAAAAGAACTTAGGATTATAGTGAGGATTTAACAGGTTACTTAAACTTACCAATACCAACATGTAGGATTTTTAGGTAAATCATAGTGAGTTGGATGATCAATCATGTTTTTGCTAGAACCAAGATTCTTAATTTGTAGAGGAAACTCTAATTTAGGGTTTAAGCCTTTTTCTTTTTTCTTTATTTGTAAATTATAAAAAAAAAGATTTGGTAGTCTTAAAGACTAGTATATGTAGATTTGTTCAGGATAATCATCATTTCTCTTTTAAATTTATGTTTATTCATATATGCCTTAAGATAAATCTGATTGGATTATTATGTTGCTTGGGATGTGTGCAAACTCTTTCATGTGGGGCCACAAAACGTAAGATATGATGAATTCATTCAGGAGAAATGTTGGCCTTCTGCAACATTTGTAGATTGTATAGAATAATCTCATTTTACAACTTCGTATATGGTACCCACATGATCTGAAGTTCATATCCACTCTGTCCATACAGTCAGCACCCAAAAACCAGGTTGATCCAAATCACAGGTGGATCACACCACAGGGAAAAGATGGGATGGACATGCACACCATTAAAACTTTTCAAATTATGATTGGAGCCCACCATGTTTTGTATATGCCATCCAATGGACAGCAAAAAAAAAAAAAAAAAGGGGTGATTCCCAAGCTCAGGATGGCCACACCACATGATTTTATAGGTTTTATACATGATTTTACATTTGTAGCCCACCAGAGTTTTGGATCCACCTGAATTTTGGAATCCAAGGAGAAGATGGGATGCACATGATGGACAGAATGGATGCGGCCCATCACATCATGTGGAGCCCATGCAGGTAGTTATGGAACAAGCTTATTCCACAAAAGTGGTAGTGGAAGAATCGGCTTAGATGGAGACTGAAAAAAATCCAATCTCAATAAAAGAAAGCAATGGGTCTAAAACCACTACCAGAACACAAAATGGAAAGTAGCATTTGCCAATGCAACAAGCCTCCTCATTGCATCCACCGAATCTACTTTCACTCGTGAAAGTAATATGTGGACCGTTATCTGTCATCCATCTGAAATTTATGGTAGCATCCCGAAGACCATCGTGGCCCAAACAAGACTATTTTAGTTTATGGTATCGCTTTCACAGCCGACTGATATTCCACCCCTGTATCATTTAGTGACGATGCAAACTAAAACTCTGATTGCTATTGCTATAACCCCCCACGATATTGGCATATTGCTCTACACGAGTGAGGGCATGAACTGCGCTGGGCTAGCGAGGCCTGGCCCAAGTCCGTCCCCTTACGATCAAGGTTTTAGACTCGGTGATTGAGGCCTGACTCAAGCCTGAATTTGAGGCCAACTAACTAATTGTACTGGACCTGGGATCATCTACCTAAAAGGACTGACTAGTAGGCCATGCATGGCCCAAGACTAATGGTGCATGGGCTTTGCAGGAACATAGAGTAAGGACTTGTCTCGTGGGCACACAGACTAATGGTCCAAAACCTGGTGATGCACATCAGTTGGTTTCTGTAGCGGATGATACAGGATGGCCCACCTCTACAGCAGACACAGCCCCCAACCAACTCCAATCATGGAGTCGAAATGATTCAGTACATGACGGATGATTAAACGGTGGTTGTGTGAGAGACACCGTGATGTGTGCCTAAAATACATACCATCCATCTGGTGCAGGCCTTCATGTTTGGCCTTGAGCTCAAAAATCAGGCCAGACCACAACTCAGAGGGACTACAATACTAATCAATGAGGGAGGGCACCCACCATACAAAAGTAGAAAACGTTATTGCGAACAGATCATGTCATGTTTATTCCATCCAATCAGTTCGTGTTTGACCTTGGTGCAAAAAGCTGCTAGCCTTGTGTTGGGGATGTGATATGGAGGAGATGAGCAAAGCAGGATAGATGTTGTTGGCATTAAAATTTTATCACACCGTTACTGACCAAAGCGGGACAGTCTCCAGCTTAGCCTAGCACCATTTGATACATTGACCAAGGCCAGTACAGGTCCATGTTTCTACTCTACTAGGCTCACTAAGAGCAGCGCAGGACCACAATGAGCAATTTCCATGGAACCAAAGTCCAAACCAAGCCATCTCCAAGAGCCAACGTAGAAGCCAGTATGTGCACCACTACCAATATACAGGCACTATGGCACCAATCTTTTCAACGGTACTGCATTCCACACTAATAGCCAAGGAGGTCAGCACAGGGAGATGTATCATACCCAGCATGCGCCAACGAAAAGCACTCTTGAGTCGTCCAATAGCAGCATGACACATGTCCATAACTGCCTAGTAAAATTTTAGGTGAGAAATAATCATGTAGCCACCTCATGGTGGGAAATAACTGTCTTCCGTTACTATAAATACCCTTTGGGTCTTCATCTCCGCAACCCATAACATTTGTAGTCTCTCCGCGCCGCCAACCGCCAACTGTTGGGACAAGGTGAGAATGAGTGTCTATGAACGCATGAAATATTGCTTCGCACTACTAGCCTTTTGGACATCCAGCAGTGGCTCGTGCCAATTGTCTAGGAGTAGTGGCACAACGCTGATTGTCCAAGGCTTTGGTGGTGGCCCCACACTGACTATCCAAAGTTCCAAACAGTGGCCCCACTCTTAACTGTTTGGACCTAGGTAGTCCCACACTAACCATCAAAGCAATCTACGCTGACCCTTGGTTTCTCCAGCAGAATCACCCTTTGTTGTTTCTATCTGAGGTCTTTTGAAAGCCTTAGGGGAAAGTAGACATACTAACATAGTTTACAAACTTTCTGGAGCTATACAAGACGTGAACACTAGGGCTATTTGAGCCCTTGAAGCACCTGAATTCTCTCCCTAATCAATGATCTGGACACTGAAGATGAAGGCCATAAAGGACCATAGATTAGGACTTTATACATAATTTGCGTCACACATGCAATAGATTAGTTTTCTCTGATTTTTACCTTTTAATCAAAGGTTTTTCCCCAAGGAATAGAATCAAAGGCGCATGTCAAACCACAACCTGGAATGTACTTTGTTCCCAAATCAATGAGAGACACTCGATAAGGAATATTTGGGTGCATATCCTTGCAATGGAGTTAATACTCAAAATAATATAAAATCTTATCAAACAATAAACAGTTGTAATAAACACCCCAGGTTGCAGCTATACACATTGAAAGGAATTCTAATCGTTTCAAGAAAAACACTCAATGCACAAGTATTTGTGGACGGGAAAAGGCAATAGTAGAAAAGAGAACAAACAAGGTATATTGGATTTTAACGAATCTTCAACAAACATTGGTTGAGGGAGATGGAGGCATCAATAGTATGAATGAGGGGGTGAATGCTCACACCAAGATCGAATCATGCCTTGGTGCCTTGGGATGAGAGATCCTTTGCTCCTTGCATCACCTTCCGACTATCAACCTCATGGCAATGCATGGAGAGAACACTGATGGCATAATGACATCCACATCTAAATACCAACAGACGGAAGACTTCAAACACAAATTAAGCCGAGAAACATAGGGCACCCACTCTGAACTACCTCCTGAAACATAGAACAATCAGAAATGGAACTCCCAAACGTGTGAGACATAGCTCTGGATATACCTTCGTGAAGTCCTTGAAGGGGATTTCCATTTAACTGTAAAAAAGAAACTTCCAAACAAAGACAAGGAAATGGAGCTGTAAATGCTCAAAGTTCAAACAAACCATTAGGGACAGGGTGGCTGGACCCTAGTCTGCAATAGTCGGCCTATGCTAACTAAAATAAACAACGTCAACATCGGCTTCTCCATGAAGAACAAAAATCATGAAGAATGACTAAATCTCAACCACGGTTTTGGAGAGCATGAGACCACTTGAGTAAGTGAACCAGATTGAAGGCATCTTGCTTTTGTGATGTCAAATGGAAGCCCAGATTACACATACCACCAAAACAAGGAAAGCCGCTTTGGCAAATCAACCACCATTGCCAAATACTATCAAGCACCCATGCTTTACCAATGCCATAGTTCCCACCTCATCTACAAAGGGCACAAGGTTAAATACATTAAGAACAGAATTTTCTTGATTGTATCAAAGACTGTCGAGCACATTTCTATAAAATTACAGGGAGAGTCTATGCAAAAATCAATGACATCTCCAAGAATGTCGTCAGTTTGTCACCTTCCTGTCCACAAGGAAGGCCCACTTAAGAGGTGTTGGTGGCTCGATGAGTATAGAATCATGAGGTCTCATAGAATGCTTGGTCCAAGACTTTCTACAGCTTGTCTTTTCCATTTGTGCAAGTAAAGCCTCCCATTCAGTGATCCAAACAGTTGATATGATGGCCCCACTGTTGATGGCACATGAGCCAAAAGTTCCCCAGATTAGAAGAATCTAGCCATCAAACCTTTGGTCTTTGTTTGGTTGAATGTGGATAATCACTGCATTCACTTTCTTAATTGTATATTTGTTGGTCACCAGTTGAAAGGCTTGGATTTCCCTTTCAGGGAGATTTTTTATGCATGGTCATCTATAGTGCGGCCAACAATCCAACGATTTGGATCACTGAACCATGGCTCCACTTGTAAAAAATTAAAACCCCCGCATATGACAGAAACTAGAAAGTTTCGAATTGAGCATTAATGCCATCTAAAGTCACGGTCCCAAGTACCCATTGTAAAAACAGAAAAAAAAATAAAATAAGGTTTTCAAGGCTAAGCAAGTTAAGTTCCCTTAAATTAGTAGTTTTTTAAAAAAATTATAGTAGGGAATAAACTCTTTGATTGTAAACAGATGTAATAGACTATTAGATAGTGCTTGATTGTAATTAACCTATGCAATAGTCTATTACACTGCTTATGGGAGTTTTGTGCTCTCATTGCTCCCCGGCCTGGAAAAATGAGGTTTGCATCAGGTTGGCAGTCGGCGTCATATGCCAAGACTTTCAACTTGAATCCGAACAATACGACATTCAAACTCATGCTAGGGTGTTCCATGTAAGTAACACACTGCATCAGAACCTGGGTGCAAGGAGAAATGGGGAAGGGTTGGCAAAGGCATCCCCCCAAAGCGACACACCGCAACAACACCAAGTGTTGTAAGAAGTGGGCAAGAATTCCCACGTGAGCAAATAAAGAAGCTAGTCCAAGAGAATAGGATTTGTCTTGCCACATGGAATATAGGAACGCTGACAAATAAGAGTATATAGTAGATACGATGAAACAGATGAGAGATAACATAGCCTGTGTTCAAGAGACCGAGTGGAAATGGGCCAAAACTAGAGAAATTGATGGACATAAGATTTGGTATACATGAAAGGACACTAACAGAAAGGATAGTGGTAGATAAAGATTTAAAGGATAAAGTTGTTGATATTAAGAAAGTGAGCGATAAGATTTTATTAATAAAAACTATGATAGAAGAGGAAATAATCAATGTTGTTACCACATATGCACCGCAATAAGGGTTAGAGGATAGAATCAAGAGAATTCTAGGAAGATATGGATGGACAAATGCAAGAAATTCTGAACATAGGAGAATTCTACGAGGATAGAATCAATGTTATTAGTACATATTTGTAAGAGAAGATTTAAATGGTCATGTAGGAAAAGAAAGTAGAGGATATGAGAGGGTACATAGAGGATATGATTTTGGGAGAAGAAATGAGATAGGGGAAGCTATCCTTAATTTCACTATGGCATACAATATAGCTCAAACACATACTTTAAGAAGAGATATGAACATTTAATAACTTTCAAAAGTGAATCACAAGCCAAATAGATTTCCTTCTACTTAGGAAGACAACAACAATCAATATGTATGGACTGCAAGGTGATACCTAGATATAGTTTAACCACGCAACATAGTTTGATGGTTATGGACATTTACATTAAGAGATGGAACAAAATAAATGAAATTAATAGGTATCCCAAAAATATGTGGTGGAATTTAAAAGAAGAGAAAACAACATTATTTAGAAAATAAATTGATAGAAGAAGGAAAGTAGAATGTCAAGGAAGAGGGAAACGTTATATGGAATAAGATGGTTGGGTGCATTACAAAAGTGGCAAAACATGTTTAGAAGTATCTAGAGGGAAAAGACAGTCATATAAGGAAACTTGGTGGTGGAATAACAATTTACAAAAAAGTTGTCAACGAGAAACGTGCATGTTTCAAAGCCTGGTAAAAGAAATAATGAAAATCTTGAATAATATGGAACATAGTATCCCAAATCGGTTACATGATGGTCATTACGTAACGGTAATGGCCATAATCGTTATGCGTTACAGGGCCAAAACAGTCGTAAAAAAAATAAATAAATAAATAAATTGAGTCAAAACGGCTCCGTAATGGACCGTAACAGTCCAGAAACAGTTTTTTCAAAAAAAGAAAAAAAAATAGCCATAATGGCCGATACGGGGGCCATAATGGGCCCGTATTGTAACAGTAATGGCAATGGCTGTTACAGCCACCGTTACCCTTATGGAACACCTTGATATAGAAATGCCAAAATGATTGCTATGAAAGTAGTAAATAGGGCTTAACTTAAGGCTTATGATGATCTTTACAACAGATTGGGGACAAGAGAAGGTAAGAAAAATGCATTCAAACTTACAAAAATTGTGAGAGAGGAAGAGTAGGGACCTGGATCATATTTAGATGTATTAAAAGATATGACCAGAAGGTACCAGTCAAGGACAATGAGATCAATGAAAAGTGAAAAAGCTATTTTCAAAACTTGTTAAATGACTATCACTCTTAGAGCATAGAAATGGAAGGAACCATAATCAAATAATGTCGGAGTCCATAGATACTTTCGTATGATTGGGACATTTGAAGTGAAAGAGGCTTTGAGAAAAATGAAAACAAGAAAGGCCCTTGGACCAGATTGTATACCAAAGAGGTTTGGAAGCACATGGAAGATACTGGGTTATTTTGGTTGACAAAGTTGTTGAACAAAATTATACGATCGAAGCAAATTACAAAAGAATGGAAGAAAAGTATCGTGGTACCTATTTACAAGAATAAATGAGACGGACAGAGCCGCACTAACTATCATGGTATTAAATTTATGAGCCATACTATGAAACTTTGGGAAAGAATGTTGAGAAAAGACAAAGGCATGAGACGAATGTATCAAAAAATTAGTTTATTTCATGCCGGGGAGGTCTACCATTGAAGTTATTTTCCCACTTGGATAATTGAAGGATAAATACAAGAAGAGAAACGATCTTCACATTGCTTTTTCTTTTTCTTTTTTTGCTTAGAGAAAGCTTACGATAGGATCCTTACAGAGCTAATCTAATACGTGTTGGGAGAGGAGTTTCAAGAGGATATATGGACATGATTAGGGATATGTATAAGGAAGCAATAACAAATGAGAGAACCACTAGTGGAGAGATAATTAAGTTCCCAACCACTGTAGGCTTGCACCAGGGGTCGGCATTGAGCTCGTACATTTTCGCATTGGCAATGGACAAGTTAACAAGGCATTTGCAAGAAGAGGATCCCATGATGTATGTTGTTTGCAAATGAAATAGTTTTAATTGACAAGACAAGGAATGGCATAACACAAAGCTAGATTTATGAAGGGGTGCTTTAAAATGTAAAGAATTTAAAATTCGTTAGACTAAAACAGAGTGGTGCAATTTTAGTAACAATAGGAGTGGGAACAAGGAATTAGTAAAGATTACTGATCAAGAAGTTTCCCAAAATAACCACTCTCGATATCTTGGGTTGATCATTCATGAGTAAGGAGACTTAAGAAGGATGTTGCCCATAAAATTCAAGCTGGGTGGAAGAAATCGAGATGTGCCTCTAGACTTTTATGTGATTGTCGTGTACCACTCAAACTAAAAGGGAAATTTTATAAGATGGCTATAAGACCAATCATGCTTTATGGAACAAGATGTTGAGCAGTTAAGGAACAACATGTCCTTAGGATGAGTGTGAGTAAAATAAGAATGTTAAGATGGATGAGTTGCAACATAAAGATAGAATTAGAAATGAATGCATTTAAGGGAATTTAAGAGTAGCACCAATTGGTAACAAAATGAGGGAAAGTAGACTTAGATGGTTTAGTCAAGTGCAACAAAAACCAAGGATTGAGTTGGTGCGGAGTGAGTTTGTACAAGTTGAAGGCTCTAAATGGGCAAATACAAGGCCTAAAAAGACGTGGGTGGAGGTAGTTAGAAATTACTCGATGACCTATGGTCTAACTGAAGTTATGGCCCTCGATAGAGTTGAATGGCGGAAAAGGATTCATGTAGCCGACCCAATTAGTTGGGATTAGGCTTAGATGATGATGATGATGATGAAATTAGTGGGGAATAATCCTTAGAAAACTTGATTTGGTAAGCTGAAGCAGCATAGTGGAAGTCCCGATAAGAGACCAAATGACAGGGAGGAGATTGAGATGGTTCAATCATGTGCAATGAATACCGAAGTCAGTGGCTCAGGGGAGTTGGGCACATTCATTAGCATTGAAGGGCCTGAAAAGAGGATGAGAGGGGGGGAAAAAAAAGTACAACTTGGCTTGGGGTGGTGAGAAGGGATATAATGACTTGTTCATTTGCTGAGGGTAGGTCCTTAGATGGGATTGATTGAGGAAACAGGATTCATAAAGCTGATGGAATAGCTAAGGCAAGCCTATAATGATGACAATGCGAGGGAATGATTATTGTAAAAATTGTGCTTCGCATGATGGGTGTTTCCTAAATGCTTACGAGCCCATAAAATTGTCCATGATTCCCTGTGAAATTTTTTTTTTTAAGTTTCAGCATCATGAGAAATTGAAGACTTATGTAGGATTCATTTCACCCAACAAATGGAGAATAGTTGATGGCCCATCATTGCCCATAGGTTAAGGCACCTTTAAAGTCCTATGTTGAGAATCACAAATAGTGCCTGGTGCTCATTTTTTCCTTCAACTTCTTTCAAGGGTTTACTCCCAATAGACATTGTGAACTGATTGGGTGCCTTGAGCCATTTCTATATACAAACAGCTTGATCATACATACAATATAGACAACAGTACTCATGTTGAGTTACCCGTGAAGCAACGCTGAGCTGCATAGTGTTTTCTCATGCATCTTCATGGCATGTGGTTATCCATTACACTGTGCATGGTATTGAATCTAGCATGCAAGTCTAGAGTTTCATCTATTCACATACAGGTTACTAAGTGATCCCCTTAACTTTTTTTTTTAAAGGATGAGGGCATCCAATCAAAAAACTCATGTGTTTGTATGAGAAGAGATATTATTGCAGTCAGACGTTCATCTTAAATTGAGTTCAGCAAATACAAAACGTACCCAGACTTGCTAAGGGGGTGTTTGATTTTTCAATTCATGGCGTGAATACTCGAAAATAGATAATGATAATTTACCTTTGTAATTAGAGGCAGCATTCCCAACGTGACATTGACAGGCACGTATTTTGTCTCTAAACCCGAGGCAGAAAATGAAAAAGTTGTGGGGGCCACCATGATATATGTGACCGTCCATCCTTCCGCAAGCTCATTTTTGGGCATGAGACGAAAAATGAGACAGATCCGAAGCTCAAGTGAACCACGCCAGTGGAAACAGTGGGATTTGAACGCCTACCGTTGAAAACTTCTTGGGGGCCCCAAAAACTTTGGATCAAGTTGATATTTGTGTTTTCCCTTTATCCATGTCTCTGTGACCTAATGAACAGGTTAGATGATAAATAAACATCCTAAGAAGGAAACAACTTGCAACGGTGGAAGTCTTTAGGACCACTGTTTCCTGTGGCGTGGCCCGCTTGAGCTTCGTATCTGCCTCATTTTTTGGCACATGCCCTAAAATGTTCTTGTAAAATGGATGGATGGCATGGATAAGTCACATACAACATGGTAGGCCCACAAATTTAAGTCAGCCCTTTCCAGACCGATTTTCGAGGCAGAAATCCTCACTAATCTCCAAATCTTGGCAAACACACTTAAAAAGTAATGATGATTTATTTCCTTGTATTTACAGGGGAATTTAAAAAATCAAAGTGGAAGTAGAGAGACATCCAAAGTGGAAGTACAAGAGTGACAAAGTCATTTCAGGGAAAACTTAAAGACGAAAAGCAGGGAGGCATGGCAAGAATTGATAAGGTTGGTAGGTAAACAGAACTGCTATAATGGATAACAAGTGACTGCACACTCCAGTGAGATATTGCTCTGAAATGAGTTCCTTCCACAGTAGGGAAGCTTTAGGTTCATTGAACAACAAAACAAATTCACCTTACCTATAGCAGCTTGATCTTCTTGACCTCTTCATCACAATCAAGTGAAGCTTATATTCTGTTGCACATAACTCGTTTGGCTACATGTAAACTCAGTTCCTTGTACAAATTCTCCCACATTCACCTGATGTTACAACTGAGCTAAAAATTGAACAAGTTTCTGTTACCCACATCTCATATCCAAACACGCATGTTATCTATGATTGATTGATCAAAACATACAATGCCCACCTTATTTGTTTTCTAATAGATCTCATGCTGCATAACGTTGCACATAACTCGTTTGGCTACATGTAAACTCAGTTCCTTGTACAAATTCTCCCAAATTCACCTGACGTTACAACTGAGCTAAAGATTGAACAAGTTTCTGTTACCCACATCTCATATCCAAACACACATGTTATCTATGATTGATTGATCAAAACATACAATGCCCACCTTATTTGTTTTCTACTAGATCTCATGCTGCATCGCGTTAGCTACTTGCTGTACTAGAAAGAGACCCAAATTTGGCCATAACATGGTTGCTTTCAACCAAGATGTGTGCCAAAAGTATATCTATTTATTGTAAGTTTCCTAAAGAAAAGCGACTGTTAAGATGAATACATAAGGATTTCAGCTTGCTTCAAGGCTTTCAACTCATTCTGAAGTTTAAAAGCCTCTTGTATATTCATTGTCATGGCTTTAGAAGTTCAACTCCATCATTCTTTTCAATCAGTTAAGACTTCTGACAAGCTCATAGACCTTCAATAATTTATTTAAAAAAAAAAAAAAAAAACCTTGTCACCTTCATTATTCATTGTGCAGACAAGAGAACATTTCTTTGAAGCATTGACACTATTCAGTTGGACATCAGATGCCAATACCTGATTCTGCTTTTGTTGGCCTGTACAGTAATCTCTATATACAATGCATCCTCTTTGGACCCAATTAGCTTATTGACTGATGATCAGTTGATTGTGGAAGAAATTTTTCATTACTTCAACTCGTTAGATTGCAAATTTGCATCCTATATCAAGCTGCACTAGATTGTAAAACTACACAATTTACTCAAATGGATAAAAAGATAACAGTTAAAGATTCAAATCAATACCTAAGGCTGTGAATGTTCAGTTTAATCAAAGATGAAATGACAAAAAATTAGTGAAGTTTCCTGACATTCATGACAACGGCATGTCCCTTGAACTGCAGTTACACTTCCTCATTGTCTGATGTGAAAGTAAGGAAACTTCAATATGATACCAAACCCTCAATATCTTTTTCCTTCTATGATTCTTTAGTAGTTCTCAAATCCTCAAATATACAAGGAGCAAAACTACAATCTAGTTTTTCGACTATATTACACCAATATCTGCAATTTAATTCGATAGTGCATCCAAATGCACCCTAAAAAACAGAATCTTTTTTTTTTCTAAATGTAATTGGTCAGTTTCTTTCACTCAAGGCACACTGATCTAGCAACCCTAACCATTCAATTGGAGGACCAAAAGAAAGTAGTTGGTTATAAAAATTCGAGGATGGTTCCTTCAACCATCCTTTTTTTTACTTTTAATCTGTCAAATCCTGGGGCTAAAATACCCCAATGTGTGTGAACTTTGGGATATGACACATCCAAGGTAGGGCTACATGATGATCCGGTTTGAATTCTTGTTCATCTTCGCCACGAGTATGAAAAGTAGCTTAAGCCCATTTTGTGTAGAAAATTATAGCCAAGCAAAATGTTGGTCACACCATAAACATCACATAGTGCAAAAACCAGGGTGGTAAACTATTTAGGCAAGCTACATCATTGAAATAAATGGACAAGAAACGGCCTGAATAAATGCCCATTTGTGGACTATCGAAGGTGCAGATTGGTATGATTTTTTCTCCAATTGGCCTTTTCAGCCTGATTAAGGTGAGGGGCCGCCCGGCACATTGCCACCCCTACATTACTGAGCAAGGCATTCACTCAGGCAGAGCAGACAAAACATCATCCGGCGGATCCAAACATAAAATACGGTTTTTTTTTTTTTCTTTTTTTTCTTTTTTTTGGAGATATGGATATAAAGTGTATATCACCGACCAATTGATGAATTCAAGAATCCGATATCTGAATAGAAAATCGTACGTACCGACGAATGCAAGAATCCCAAGAGGGAAAACAGAAACCCTAGCTGATTCTGTCAATCCAAATACATTGCCATCTGGACGCTCTTTTCCTTGAATCCGCACTTCTCGTAGAATCCCTTGTTCTCGACGTCGCAATCCAGAATCACCTTATAGCATCCCATCGACCGGGCATGGTCCAACAGGAACCGCACGATCTTCTGCCCTAGATGCTTTCCCCGGGCCCCGGAATCGACAACAACGTCTTCGATGTGGCCCACCTTGCCACAATTCCTTATGAATTTCTTCTCCACGAAAACGCTTCCGGTAGCGATGATTCTTCCAGAATGGTCATCCTCGATGACGCAGATCACGTGATCGTCGCCGTTGGATTTGAGATCTTGAAACCTGGCGAGGAACTGCTCGTCGGAGATGGGATCGCAGACGGTCAGTTGCCCTAGAAGATCGATGAAGCCCTTGCTTTTGTCTGTGATCTGTAACCTACGGACAGTAAAGCACCCCTCTGCTTCTTCTGCTGCTGGTTCGAGCTTGGTCTCCATGAGGACCATGACCGATATCAGTCCCACCCCCCCCTCCCCTCTCTCTCTCTCTCTCTCTCTCTCTCTCTCTGCGGTTACGGAGGGGATTAGCTACTGACAGGTTGAGTAGACTCGCTACTGAAGTAACGTCACCAAGTTCTGTGGGCCCACTATGATGTATGTATTGTATCCACACCGTCCATCAATTTGGAGATATCATTTTAGGGTATGAGCCAAAGAATAAAGCAATCCAAACCTGTACTGGACCCGCCATGGAAAACAGTGGGGAGATTAATGCCAACCGTTGAAACCTTCCCCATGCCCGCTATGACGTTTTTTTGAATCCCACCTGTTCACAAGTTAAAAAGACACGAAAGAATCACAAATATCAGCTTGATCTAAAACTTCCGTAGCCTTTGGAAGTTTTTAATGGTGGTCGTCAATCTCCCATTGTTTTCTCTGGTGGAGTATACTGGAGCTTTGAATCGGACACGTTCATTAGTTCTTGCCCTAAAATGATCTATCCAAATGGATGGACGGCGTGGATATAATACACACATCATGCTGGGGCCATAGAACCTGGTGACGTCACATCAATAGCTAATCTTGCAACTCAACTAAAGGTGGGCATTTTAGACCCGATCTGACCCGACTCGATATCGTTCCAAACAAAACCGATGGTGTAGATCGGCCCTGATTGAATCCGTCCATCCAGATCCGATCATTTTTCTGGTCGGATTCGGATAGTAGTGTGTCCGGAGAGAACCGATCCGAAAACCGAACCGAAAGGATCCGACCCGACCCGACCCGGGATGCAAATATCCTTCTATTTTTATAAAATATTCTTTCTCAATATCTTACCGCCAATCCATCTTTGGCTTTTCGTCTGGCGCCAAAAAATCCCGCCCAATGTACACCCGAGCACCCCTCTTTATATCTATTTATTTCTATCTAAATCTCTCTTTCTGTGGTTCAGTTTTAAAACTTCACGAGGTCTCTCTGTGTTTGGAAGAAGGAGAAAGAGAAAGGGAGATGAAGCCGATGGTTCCAATAAAACTGTTTACAGCCTGTAGCGGGAGCAAACGGTGCGGAATTTTTTCAACGTCCGCTCTTCCAACGAAAACCCTCTTAACTCCCTCACCGGAGGTCGGATGTGGACGGTTTTCACGTCGTTAGAAAGGTTACTCGACGAGCTTTCAAAACGGATGAAGACATTTCTGATTCTGAGGCCGTCTGGTGCCCCGAAAGCTCGTCGAAAGCCTTGGAGCGCCGTTTCTCGATCTCGGTCGTCAATCTACTCTTCACGGTCGGACGAAGTTGGCAGAAGCGGATTGGCTGGTGTACAAAGCGAATTCGCTGGCGTAATGTTTGCAAGTTTTGTGGGTCTGATCATGAGGTATGTGTTATATCCAAATCGTCCATTCATTTGGCAATATCTTATTAACGTTTAAGATAAAAAAAATAAGACAGATCTAACTATTACGTGGACCACAATATGAAAACCAATAGGAGATTGAACGTCTACCATTGAAACCCTTTTTGGGTTAACAGAGGTTTTGGAAATATGAAATTTGTTTTTCCTCTTCATTAAAGTCTTTGTGACCTTATTAACAGATTGGATGGAGACTAAACGTTATGGTGGGCCCTACAAATTGTTTAACCGTGAAAATCATTATCTCTATTGTTATTTATGGTGTGGTCCAAATGATCTTTGGCTATCATTCATTTTTTTGATAATACTCTAAAATGATCTCTAAAAATAGATGAACGATATAGATATAATAAATACATCATGTGGGCCCTGTAACTTTGATCTCCAACCGTTCGTACAGCTCGGAGCTCGAGGAGCGTCAGTGCTCGTCCTCACACGACACGTACCTTGAGTAGAGTAGGGGAGGGGATTGCGTACTGAGTAAATCCTGTGGGGTCCACTGTAATTTATCAACTCCATCCATCCATTTTACCAGATAATTTTAGGGCTTGATGATAAAAATGAATTATATATAAACCTCAAGTGGACCACACCACAGGAAACAGTGTAAATTGAACATCTACCGTTGAAAAATTCTTGGGGCCACGGAAGTGTTGGATCAAACTTGTATTTATTTTTTTTCCCTTAATCCATGTTTATGTGATCGTATGAACAGGTTTGATGAGAAATAAGCATCACCGTGGCCCTAAAAAGGTTTCAACGGTGGAAATCATTATTCCAACTATTTCCTATGGTATGGTCCACTTAAACTTTAGGTATTATTAAATTTTGGACTCAAAGGTTAAAATAATATGGAAAAACAGATGGACGGCGTGGATAGATAACATACATTCGAGGTGGGCCCAACAAATTTTAAACAGTACGACGGGAGCGTACTGAGTACGCTATCTGATTTCCTATATAATCTGTAACTGAGCTGGTGACAGCTATAGCCCTAGTACGAAGCTTCTTCGAGAAGCCACCTCGTACAATATTTCTTTATGTTGCTAAGTAAACTACGTGGGGCCTATTTTGATTTTTTTCTTGGTTTATCCACATCGTCTATTAGTTTTTTCAGATTATTGTAGGGATTGATGTTAAATTTTTAAGTACATCTAATAATTAAGTAGATCACACCATAAAAAATAGTTAAAATAATAAAATGGACGATTCAGACTTTACCTAATTCGATCCGACTCGATTTTCCTGACCGAGTAGGACTCGGATTGGTTCAGGCAAATAGAAATTCGGATAGATGTGAGTCAGATGATCTGGATCCAGCCTCGGATAGGATCGGATAAAGCATTGTAGATTTCGGATAAGGTCGGGTTGGACCGAATCCGATCCGACTCGGTCCGTTGCCCACCTCTAAACTCAGCCCGTAAGTAGCTAATCCGCGTCCATTACACCAGCGATATGGCTTGTGTGTTGACGTCACCAAGTTCTGTGGGTCCCATCACGAGTTAGGTGTTATATCCCAACCGTCCTTTCATTTGGCGAGCTAGTCTTAATGCTTGAAATGAAAAATAAGACAAATCCAAAAATCAAGTGGACCACACTGCAAAAAGCTGTGGGGATTGAAAGTCTACCATTGAAATTCTTTTGGGGTCACAGAAGTTTTGGATCAATATGGTATTTATTTTTCCTTCATTCGTGAGATCTTATGAACAGGTTGGATGATAAATAAATTTCAGTGTGGACCCTAGGAAGGTTTCAAAGATAGAAAACATTATTCCCACTTTTCCAGTGGTGTGATCCACTTGAGTTTTGTATATGCTTCAATATTAGTATTAACCCCTAAAATGAGCTGGAAAAACAGATGGACGGTGTGGATAAATCACATACATTCAGGGTGGGCCCAAACAGAGTTTACTCAGAGTTGTAAAGTATGCAATTCGATTTCATGTCAAAATCTATTTTTATTCACCTCAGCGTGGATTTCTCCTAATCTACTTGGAGTCTATTTGTTTAACAAGAAATGCTCCTAGGCTTTCAAAGCACTATAAGTTTTAATGCTCTTAATTGCATTCGGACAGATAATTCAATCACTTTATCTAGACTAAACCCTGATCCATAGCTCAAGTGGCAGACTAAGTGAAAGATACATCGTTTCAATACCGAGGACTTAGTATCGATTCCTAGTGGGGGTGGCTAACAGTGAAGTGTGAACTGACAGTTGGTGTACTAACAAGCTATACAAATAAAAATAAAATAAAATAATAAAATAATAAAAAGACTACATTAGGTATACAAATATCACACTAATTGGACCGTCATAACTTTCTAATTATTAGCCTTTAATTTTCAAACCACATATTTACACAAACATAGGTCTAGAAAACAAATTTTGGATCCCATGATAGGTAGCTTATGATTCTAAAGTATCACCTTTATTAGTAAATCCTAACCATCTCATCCATAGCTAGGAAAAAAAACAGCTACAAAAAAGATAAACAGGGATGGATTGGATCATGCGATCAACCAACGTGATTCTTGCATGGTAACTGTAAATTGTGTTCTAGTTTTAATAGACAGTTCAAACCAATCGGTTAGACTCAGTGACAGTTGCAACTAGGATCAATATAACTTATCGCATTTCTCTTTATTTAATCGTAATCATGTGTTAGAGATTAATTTTTTTGGTAGGAATTAAAAAACATAACTAACAATTTATATAAGCTATAATCTCTAATACTGATAATGTTTACTAAAATGAGATGAACTTTTTTTTTTAAAGTTGCACCCAAATAATGTCATTTGCCATTTCTATACCATTCCAAGATGATCAAGGCATATGTGACATTTTGGGTTTTCCGGGAGCTGCAACACTCTCCAGTGAAATTAACCAGGAATAAATACGAAATGCAACTCACATCTTTAGCCTGGTTTGCTTTCTCACAAGTGGGGCCCATGGATCAGCAATCCAAATCATTAGTCTATTGGGTCCCACCATGGATGGAGATCCCAGTGGTATTTATCTTCTTAATTGTCTATTTGTAGGCCATGAATCAAAATGTTAACGTTGTCCTATCAAGGAAATTTTTTAAGCCTATTCCATCAACGGTGGGACACAATGACCAATGGTCTGGATTACCAGACCATGGACCACGCTTCACAAGATTGAAGACCTATGTATACTGCACAAAATGTATGCTCCATATCATATGATTCCTTGGAGTTAATATGACACACAAAACTGATGGAGAAGATGGATGATGTGGTTATTCATCTACAACAGATGGATTAGCAATGCATTGCTCTTCTTTATGTCTGAAAATGATTCAGCCTCATGTTCTTACAGTACGCTATTACAGACAGAATCGTCTACCACACCTGGTTTACACAACATCAAAAACACCTAAGCCCTTTAGGTCCACCATGTTGCATATGTGAAATGCACTCCATCAATCATGTCTCAGCTATTATGTTCACTGTACATACAAAAGATCAGTCTGATTTTCAAAAAATAATAAAAATAAAATAAACTCAGATCGACTATGCTATGGGAACAGTATCAAAACCTCTAATATCACATGTTGTGGCAAGCCTGAATCTTGAATCAAGCTTATTTCTGTATCTTTTCTTCATCTAGTTATTCATGCATGATGAATGGTTTTGATAAAAGATGAAAACCACATTGGCTCCTCACACAAACATACAAATGGCATCAATCCCCTTGTTCCCTTTGGTGTGGCCTACCTGAATTAGGGATGTGGCTAATTTTTAGCCCCATGATATCAAGGATTGCACCAGGATGGACAGAATGTATTTGACATATGCAAAATGGTAGGCCCCAAAGAGCTTGGGTATTCATGCCGCTCTGTTATAAATTGCGATGACTAGGTTGATAGTTGCAAATAATTTTACTTTCTGTTCAATACCCTTGTGCAAGCATTGGGCAATGAAAGCAGTAACTACAGAGCAGTGATTGGGGCGATGCTGGTGTAGAACATGACCAAGCCTCAGTCATTCGAGACCACATTGCAATGTGGCTAGAGGAGTTATGTGGCCATACTGATATGGACATTGCCATCATGCTTGCAGGCAGGAATTTGAACCCTATGAGCAGTGCCCACAAGCCTCCCAAGGACACAGATGGAGAATTTCTTAATGTAGACATCTGCCCTCAAGTTCACAAATGTTAGAATTGCCTTCCTTGCATTCTTGACAGATAACTACCAGAATATTAGTAGGAATGCCTCGACTGCGAATGAAGAACATTACTCTTGATTCTTGAGGGAACTCGCAGATCCTCATCGAAACCAAGATCACCTTCGCTAGTTAGGGGCCAATTATTGGAGGGATGACAATCTGCTGCTGCTCATTTGCATAGCATGTGTTTGAACGTCACATGTCATTCTAGAATCCTTTGTGATCAGGAATCTCTGTTTATTGGATTTTGTTGATGAGAAGATGAGAATCATCTCACTGCTATATGTAATATGTCCAAAAAATTTCGATGAATTTTGAATCAGAAATGAAGAAATGAAAAACCAATGTGAGTATGAACTGTTGAGTATATCTGATACAGTACAGAGTATGAGAGCCATATGCATTTTACGCCCAACATAGATGTAACTGAAATTGAACTGCATAAGTGGGTCATGCTACAGATAGGCCAAAGCCTCAAAATCAATTTGATTGGATGATCCTAACCTCTGACTAAAAAGCATTTCTTTTTGAAATTGGACAGTTCAATTTTTCACTCTAACCATCTAATGGATGTCGCTAACCAGCTGGTAAGGATCATTACATTTATGATCTATCCAAAGTGGGGCCTGAAATTTTAACAGTTTAACCTGAAATCATGCCAGGTGCAGATTGGTTACGTGCGTGCCTAAGAATCGTCAAATTCTTCAGCATCAAAGTCTTCATCATTTCCTATATTGTTGTTTTTCTTGAGAAAATAATGCAAAAGACTCGGAGAAAATAAAAAAGCATACCTAGAACTATCCTTTAATTCAATAGACTCATCTTGGAATTTCAGCATGTGCTCTCAATGAAGGAAATTTGCAAGTCTACAAGAAAGGTGATGATGCTGGTATGAGCATAACTGTCTATTACTTCCTTTGGAGAAAAACTCGTATTTAGGTGCCTGAATAAGCCAATGCGAACTCAAATTTCCAATGAGAAATGCATCGATTGGGGGAGGAAGAAACAGAATGTACGGAGGAATCGTGGCATGTTTTCATGCAAGAGGTGTTGCTCATTTCATACCTAGAATTGAAATGAGATAATTTCATGCTAAAAGAAGTCAATTATGCAATGAATACAATTTCCTTTTCAACCATGTGAGAAATGTCCTGGATTCCCTTTTCTCAGAATCCAGTGTATCAGCTTGCAATCCAAATAGAGCAGAATTCAAATCATATCACTTGTGATTTGATTCACCACGGATATTGTTTTACCCGAGATGGTTATCCATTTGGATAAGAGAAGTCTATGGTAAAAGAAATCAATTCTGCAATGATAACTATTTCCTTTTCCACCATGTAGGTGATCATGGGCACCAGGAGTTCAGCAGCTGATCAGATCCTCTTGTCAACATCACCATTGCACAAAATCATCTTTATATGGAAAGATGGGTGTGGGTGCAGCGTTACCCTCAATTGGCAGGCTTTGGAAGACTTGTGAGGTGACAAAGGGGGTAACAAACGACATCCAAATGTTTTTAAACTTATATAAGGCTCTAAAAGGGCAAGGGAAAGGCCCAAAAGGACATGGATGAAGAGGTAGAAAGAAAAGACTTGATGAACTGTGGTCTAACTGAAGCTATGGCCATTGATAGAGTGTCATGGCAAAAAAGGATTCATGTAGCAAACCCTAATTAGCTTGGATAAGGCTTAGATGATGACGATGATGATGTTGGTGGTGAAGGATAGGACCATAGATAGATATGATTAGTGAAACAAGATCCATAAAACCAACCCCAACTAGATGGGACAAGGTCACAATGATGATGACAACGATGAGGGGCAACAATGAAGAACTCAAAGTGAGACCCTTCAATGGCATTGTTGGGGCTTAGATAGAGTAACCAGCTTATAACCTACAGAACCTAAGGCTGAAATGAACAGACGTGATGTGCTACATCAACAATGGTTCAATGATGATATCCCCTTGCAATACAGTACATCAGAAGAGGATATATTTTTCAATGGAAATCCACTGAAAAGGAAAACTTGCAACTCAGAAGAGTGAGGCTACCGGACGTAGAAATAAGGCTTGTATAGGGCTGATGGGCCAATGAGTTCCCAATTGGTAGATCAGATGGTCACTAACCTTTCATAAATGAACCAGTAACCTCATGAGTTTGACTTAACACTTGCAGTGACTGATTATCTTCCTTATACTGATCTCTTCATGAAGTAGTCCTAAACCTGACTACTTGCAGAACTGAAGATAATAGACAGTTCCATTACAGCTTTGCACAACGAGTTGAAGGATCTGCCAAGTACTAGGAATGAACATGTTGCAAAATCAACATAGCTTGATTTACATTTCTAGGAGGCCATCAGATGGACAGATTACTGCATTGACAGTTCAGCTCTTGGATCCAATTTACAGTCAACTTCCAGCACAAAAACCTCTATTTCTGGTTCCGTTTTTGGAACGAAGATGTCCAACTCATTCAACTTCCAATAAGAAAAGACCACCATCATGAAAACCATAAAAATGAAGAACTCACACTGTCATAAACCAAGATAAGGCAACACCAGAAAAAAAGCATGAAATCATCTCCATATAATAAGAACTGCTATATGCTCTACTTAAGAAAGATGAAAATTGTGGCTTCTTTGTTGCAATAGGGCAGAACTGTTTACAAAAATGGAGGTCCTTCTCAAGTAACAACCCAGGAATGGCCTATATGTACAAGGTTACCCACAAACCTAATCCTACCCCAAATCGAAAGAAATTGAACAGAAAACATCAGCAATGTCTCCAACAAAAAATACCTGTCTTTATCGGCAACTTCAGTTAAAAGAAAAATATATCATCAGAAGATGAATCTCATCCATCAACCCCTTCTCCTTGTTCGAACAATCGTCTTATTTTCTTTCTGAAACGAATTGTTTCAATCATCGCATTGACATCAGCATACTCCTCTCTGGCTTCTTCTTTGTGGGTGTCTTTAAAATCCTCTGCAAGTTCTCCCTCACCACCTTTTCGAATTCCTCGATCAAATCCATACATTTCTTCTCAACATCAGTCGTTTCCGTGTTATGGACAACCAAGCTCATGATGGAAGGGGAGATTTCGGGTGGATTTTCAACTGGCTGCAAGGAACTTTTTATGATTGTGGAAGGGCTTGCAGGGAAATCAGAGACGTTGATTAGAAGGTCTTGATCTTGAATGGGTAGTGGCATCTGTTCAGAAATGCTCCGTTCCTGTCTTGAAGGGGTACTGACGAAAGGCAGCGGAGAGTAATTTGGGCTTTCTTGGTTTCTCCGGCGAAGCTCCGCAGCTGCTCTGAGGCGAGTCCTTCTCCTTTCCAATGCCTGAAAAGTTAAAAGAAATCCAAAATCATTTCCTCCATTGGATGAAATAAATATCAATGGCAAGGCTGTTACAATTACAAACACATGTATGTTGGGAGCTAATCAATATTCCACATAGATCAAAATGGAATCAAAACACATGTATTAAAGGTGTGTTTTTAATACAAACACGTGTATTAAAAACACACCTTGTATTAAAGGTGTGTTTTTAATACAACCCAAATAGCAAGTGCAATGGATATTCCAGTAGAACAGATGGTTATCGATTTACTCTACATTTTGTCAGGGATGAGGAGACGGCATTCCACCTTCCGAGCCATACATCAGTGTCCTAGATACATCGGGTCTTATCAGCTGTGGATTTGGAGGGGAACCACAGAAAATGCAGTGGACCGCAATTTTTCTGCCTTTTCTGCCATAAATCGACGTCCAGAATTTTGGGTCTTATCTGAAATGGACACCAGTTCAAGTCGAAAGGTATCCTTTCCGCCTCATCTGTTCTGTTTTTTTTTTTTTTCGCTTAAACGATTGATGAAAACGAAACCGGAACAAAAAAACAGAAGAAGCAAAAAACGGAAAAAGCAATGAAAAGAGAACTCGATTCAAACATCAAAGAAGACTCGTTACAAGAAGTTACAGAAATAGTATTGCAGTTCACATTCAGATGCACCAAAGATGGAGAGAATCGGAAACAGAGAGAGGGGAGAAGACATACATTGACGACGGCCGTGATATCGCGGAGGGGCGTGCGTGGGTACCAAGACGGCAAAGGACTTTTCCTTGGGCGGGTCCGCCAGCGGGCCGATCTTGAACTCTCCGGTGGGATGTTCTCCTTGTCATCTGACAGAGATCGGTGTTGATTCTGGCCACGGACGTTCCTTGATCGCAAGACGACGCCCCGTCGGATCCCAAAACCCACCGCTAAATCTCCTGTTCCCACGGGGCCCGCCCACAGATCTCTCGCTTCTGGCATGATCTCCGCCTGAAAATGCAAGATGTCATTCGCCAGAAAACATGGTGTTCTTGGATTTTGACCGGAAACGTGACATTTCTGACATGACCCACATTATTTAAAAAACACACACACACATGAGAAGGATAGAATGGTCATTTTCTCACCTTGGATTGATCGAAGAGGGCCTATGTCGATCTTCCTTCTTCTTCTTCTTGTAGAATGGTGGAAGAAATGGATTTTCTTCAATGCAGATGCATCTACATTTTATTTTTTTGGGGCAGGTTCAAAATTCGAATTTGAGAGTAGGCGGGCTTACTCACAAGGGTATATTTGGAATAGAAATAATCACGTACAGCGGCTCTGTATGTGAACTTTTATTTACATCCACTTTTTTCCCGAAAACTTGTCATTTGAGTAGAATATCCGGTACGTTGATAAAGTGGACCACGACGTGAAGATCACTTGGGATGGAAATAACTGTGGTCCGTTGTTAAGATTTCTAAAATTCACAATTTCAATCGAAACCCGATAGTATGTCAATGTACTGGTGTGGTCCATTTAATGATTGTACCAGCCTGAATTTTGTACCAACTGATTTACAATCAGGACCCATCCTTTTTCACGGATCAGATTTTTTACACACTTGATATTTTTGTGGAGAAAATACGGATGTATTGCAGCCGACATATGTGACAACCTCTCCTGTTGAAAATTGGACCTGCCAATAGGTTGGATCGGGCATGGGCAGGCTGGCCCCACCCATTTCTTGATGGGTAGACTACTAGGGCTGTCAACGGGTCGGGGCCGGGTTGGGTCCTACCCATCTCAAACCCAGGCTGGTAAGGATTCGGTCCTGCCCATCTTGGTCTCATTTTTTAGGACTTACCCGGACCTAATAGGGTTTGAGAACACATTGGGTCCTTGGAGCTTAGTGGAAAGTTAGGTTTGGGCCTGGTCCTGGTCCCATTCACGTCAATCACGGGCTTTAGGTAGCTGGGCCCACTCAAAAGGCTGGATTAGGTCACACATGCAACTTTGACACATGCATTGTATTAGTGAGCCCGCTTACATGCATGTGAGCCGGCAAACATCATTCGGTTGGTAAAATAATAATAATTGTTATGAGTAGAAATGAATTGACTCAATGTATGAGATAAATGAGTTGAGCAGCCAAACTGTTTCGCAATACATATTCATGATAGAGAGGCATTGCCATATACACCATTACCCTCAAAAGCCTGTATATACACCCTCTATTGTAAGTAAAGGTACATGTAACAAATATCATAATTCGCTTAATCCTCCAATGAAAGTAGGAGGGTTCCCAGCCTTAATTGGCACCACCTATGTCTTCTCTTATTTTCCGTTAAATTACAAATACTCTAACTAATAGAAGGTGAGCTAGAATTGAACAAAAAACAGCATTAACAACAATGACAACAACAATAATAATAATATATAACATAATATTACTATTTATAAATTAACTGAACCTGGCCTGACCTTATTTAAACCGCTCCAAGTGTTTGGACCCGACCTAAAATCAACTAGATTAGATTTTAAACTGGGTTCAAGATGACAGACCCCAACCTGAATCATTTCTCGACAGGTTGGGGAAATTGGACCCCAGCTAAAAGTGGGCTGGATGCAAGAGGTGCCCGCAGCTTTGGGTGCCCCTTGACAGCCCTACATACAAATAGAGGTGCATACGGGTCGATCTGCTGGTGTGTCAGGTCAAGCTAAATGGGTAGCTGGTCAGGCCAAGTTTAGAAACTATGGCCCGTTTAAATAAATGGGATGGGTTCATATTATAATGGGCTTTTCCAAAAGAGACTACCAAACCTGACCCAGACCTATAACAAACAACTGAAGATACACCTATAGAAATTTACAATTGGCCTATGACGACCATACATGTGGCATATATGTATCGAATCTAAACCTATGGTCCAACGGGCCCAACCCGCTTGTGTGGCAATGATTGGACCAAGATAAGTTAATAGCATCAGATTGATCTGCCCAACCTGACCCAAGACACATATGATGTATGCATGTATATATCTTTTCACTTATTGGGTTGGTTAAGCACACATTTAGTATGATATTCATATTAATAAATATGAATTGATCGTGCTACCTAAGTTGATAGTGTTGAGTGTCTATAAAGATAATGTTTTAATCTTAACTATTGGTTTAATGATTTTGTTTCTAAATTATAATAACTATGCTCTTATGTAAATATTTCATTGCTATAATAATTAATATGTGGGTATATACTAATTATATATGTATTTAAATTAAAAGGGAGAGATTTTTTCAGTCGTTCTAAGGAAATTAAGGATAGGCACAATGGCTACCGGTTAAGGAAGAGTTATGTTTCATGAATCTCAATACCCTGTTATTCCATAATCACCTTATAAATTATAGGACAAACCTATGATTGAAATTCTTATGTGGTTATGACAAACCCATTATTAGACTGATGCAATCATTTTGGGTGCATACTTATGCAGGATTGTAGACTTTAAATACAGTGGAGTATACCAAAGTTTGTATGATGGCATTGGCATTCAAACAATTTTTAACAATGACAATTAAAAGGTAATTCTAAATTATAAATATTTAATTTTGGTTTTCTGTAAAAACCTAATGACATTTAAACAGTGATTATTAGAGCTTAATTAATGAATCTGAACTTTGATTTTTTTTTCTTTAAAAAAATAATTCCACAATGTTCCTAAAATTCTAATATGAAATCCTGAGTGGCTCTCATTTACAATTAAATAAGGCAAGTCAAGCTTGGGCTTGATGAAGCTTAAGTGGGATGGGTAAAGCTATAAGGTAAGTAATCACAGATTCTGTTTTGTCACATAACTATCATAGATTGGTAACAGTTTAGCCATTTTAGTAAATAAGTTGAGTTTGGGCTGACATTGACTTGACCTTAAACAAGACCCATTGTAACCGAATAATTGGAGAGGCGCATGGCAGGGAGGGTATTTTTAAGTAAATGACTCAGTCAAGCTGTCATAGCAGCACTTCTTTGGAAAAAAAGAACTTAAATAATTTTATTTTTCTGAAAGAGTCATTTTCTATTTAGAACGCCATGTCATTTACAACTCCACCGTATTTCAGATGCTTGAACGCCTCACTAACCTGTAGTGATTAAGAAAGATTCTTCTTTTTGAAGACAATGATCAATCTTTTCGCTATACCCAGCCACCCACACCCTCCGTGCAACCCAACTTCTTATTCACCCGCCACCCGAGCAAAGAGTCAACTAACTAGGCAGTCCTTTCATCTCTGTGCCTCTGTGCCTGCTCCAAGTTGTATAGCCTATCTTAAGAGTAATGAGCTAGTTGAATGTTAGAATACATAAGATCTGCCCAAGATTTTAGTGTTAATGTGAGAACGGTGAGAAGCTGACCAAACTATGGTGTATCGGCTGCGAATAACAACGCCAGGCAACTAGGTTGGTTTGGATTTCCAGCAGTGCAGCAGGAAATTCTTCCCTATATGATATGATATTCTCATACAAACAATGGATGGGGACAGAATTTGTGAAGAAGAAATGGACGGTTGAAAGAAATTCATTCCTGATCTAAATTTAAACTTGCATGGACCAACTAATAGATAGAATTCTTGGATAAATGGGTCGTGCGGTCCGTGTGCCCCATAAGAAAAGTGTGTTGGTTGCCCAATTCCAAACACATGGCTCCTGGGCAGTTGATTAACACTTTATCTCTCGTGTGTCGTGTCCATGGATGGCCCACTATCGAAAATCATACCAGTATACTACTGTAGCTATACAAAAAGTGTCCTTCAAAGGGATGGCTAAAATTAAAGTTATTAACAATCAACATCAGGAAAAATCAATGGCTAAAATCAATCGTTTGTTGGGCCATCCATCGACTTGACTTGGCAGATAAATGGACAACACTAGTGAATTGGATTGCAAACAGTCTCTTTGATGACCGAAAAATCACATAAATTAATACTTTTTTTTTTCCCATGTAGAAACACTAGCGTAACATAAAACGAGAGCGATTCCTGACCCACGATTCAATGTCCGTACAGTCGCTGGTACACGTGTACAACATCCAGCCGTTCCATTGGTCAGGCCCTACATTGATTGTAACGATCGGGTGATCCTAGCCGGTGATCGAAAGACTTCTTCAAGAATTACAAGTGTGTGGTCAGGAAAAAGTCCAGCCAACGGTCAGATCAACATCAATAACTATTTGACCAACGTATCGCCTATCCAATGAACGACACACCAGATCAACAGTTCAGATGTCCTAAACGTGTGCCACGTGTACGGATGCAGACGTTAACAAAATGTGATGAGATAATCAGCCCCTTTGCACGTGAAAGTGCTGGTGGGATCGTCGTAGGCGTAGCTGTAGGCGGTAGGGCACGCGGCCTTGAATACGCGAGAGTACGCCGTTGGCTTGCACGTGCCAGGGCCCCCAAATTCGGCCGTGCAACAGTACTCGGGCGAGCCAAAAGCCATGCACGCGCTCTTGCATGCCACCACACGCCCCTCCCGCATCACTTGAAGAGCCGCCGGGCAGCTCCGGTTCAGGTCAGACACGCAGCGGACCTCCTGGCAAGTGCCGGAGCTGCCGGACGGCAGGATCGACACCGGCAGATTGTAGCCGTCAACGAGGCTGACGTCATAGAAATCCAACGGGCTGTCTAGTGTGAACTCAGCGAGCGTCGAAGGGGGTGCGCCGCCCGCGCCGGCGCATCTTAAGGAGCCGCCGCAATCACCAGTCACGCACGTGCCGCGGTCGGTTCGGTCGAAGGCGCAGCCGGTTCGGGCCCAGAAGCGGCCTGACCACCCTGTCGGTACATTTATATTGACCGTTTGGCCCGGTGCAAGCTGGAAACCGCCGCGTAGCAGGACCCTTTTTCCTGCGCCCGGTTGGATTCCGGGCCAGACCGGGTTTGTGCAGTTGTTGTGGAAAGTGAATTCCCGCGCACGAACACCTGCAAACGGATAAAAGACAGCACAACAGCAAATGAAGATTAGGAGGGTGTTTTTGGAATCCTGAAAAATACGAAGGGTAAAGTGGTAATTACACGAGATAGAGAAAGCCAGGAGGAGGCATAAAAACCAGAAGGCCATGGAGAACTTCTACGTAAGAGCTCGTTTGAGGGTAGGATTTCTGAAATGATGAATGGCGGTGTCTAAATAGGGGAGAGTTCCTGAAACGCCCCTTGGTTTGGGCGAAATAACGGGGCAGAACTTCCAAAGTCGGAAGAAAAAAAAAAAAAAAAAAGAAGAAGAAGAGAAGGCGCGCCAAAAATGCTCGAGTTTTTGGATACTGTAATCGACAAAAAAAAGGCAAAACAGTTGAGCCGATTGGGTGGATAACGAGTCGTTTGGCAATCCGGATTTGGATTCCAAATCCAAAAGATCTCAATTTCCGCGTTTGGCAGCTTCTCTGGATCTCAAATCCTGATTTTTAGTCACCCTTGCTTCCTTTCCAAAAGCTGGATTGCAAAATTCAGGGGTTCCAGATGCAATCCTGCCGTTAAAATTTTCAAACTCTTCCCTACGGTGTGGCCCACCTACTTTTTGGAATTTCCTAATTTTTAGAATGTGCATACATCCTAGTCAGAGACGTCTTCTGAATGGATTGGATGTCTTATGAAGAAGAAGGTGAGCCTCAGAAGTTCTCTGGAACTTTTTTAATGGTTGGGGCCCAACTGTTCCTTATGGTATGACCATCTGAGCTTTCGATCGGTCTTTTTTTTTTTTTCCGCTGAGGAAAACATGAGAGCAAGCACATGATGATCGGATTGGATGCCATTTTTACATCACTTTAGGCCCTAAAAAAAAATTTGGATTCTGTGAATCAAGCTGCCGAACATAAACAACAGAATCTAAATTTCAAGGATTTAAATCTCGAATCTGGAGTCCTATGCGAGAATCCAAATCCAAGTTTCCAAACAACCCTCTGATGCATTAGAACCCTCTTATTATACAAGTGGCAACGATTTTCATGCATCTGAACCGTCACTCCTGAGGATCCAGGATGTGGATTGCGTCCTACACCCGCCCGTCTCTAGCCACGAACGTGCATTTATGTGGGTGGACCCGCCGTAATTTATCTGTTTATCCACACCGCTCATCCCTACTCTGGGATCATTTTAATGTATATGCACGAATATGAGGCAGATCCAACGCTCAGATGGACCACACAACAGACAACTCTTACATTCATTGCAACCCAAGCTTATCATTCGGTGTAAGCATTTGATCTACCTCATTTTTGTGTACGTACCTTAAAATGATAAGAGAAAAGATATGTACGGCTTTTATAAACAGATACATCATGGTGGGCCCGCCCACAGAACTGTCCGTTCTTGCCGGGCCGGGGTAGGACGCAATCCGTGTTCGAGAATACTATTGTTATGGGAAATCTGAGCTCATAATACAACGCTGCTCCGAGGGCAAGTCTAAACCGAGTCGCGACACTCCCGACCTGTTTCAAGACGCGACCCATCCAAGCAGCCGACTTGGTTGAGGTCAGACTCCGGATTATGATCTGATCGGATGATCGTCTACGCTATAGTAGCCCTGCTCTAGCCTACATTCCGAAGCGAACGACGTTCCGAGCCGAGCATATAGTCCGAACAGAGCAAACATTCCAAGCCGAACGCATGTTCAGATGCGCATATCCCACTCGCTGAACGTGGAAACTGTCATAACCAAACGCGGCCGATAACCTCACTCGCAAATACGCATAATCCGCCAGATACGCTACATGATCGATAGATTGCGGAGGGTATCTCCACGATCCGGGAATCCCCCTGATCGTGCCGAGATTATCGGATCCGGACCACTCGACAGCCAAGTATAAATAGTACATCACGCCATATCTACAGATATGCAAAATTGAGCTCTCCTATACTATCTACTCAGACCCTGATTCTCTTGTCCTGACTTAGGCATCGGAGGGTCTCCCGGCTTAGCCAGGGTCACCTTTGCCTGCTTTCCTGGTGCAGGTTACAGGGATCATACGTGGTGGTCGATGATGAGGGTCGAATATTACATATCAGACCCCGATTATTGCCAGATTTTACGTACATGATAGAGCTTAATGGCATATTTTAATTGTGTTTTTATTACAGGATGAAATCAAGAGCATGAATTAAAAATTGATATTAAAAGCATGAATTTGAAGCTCTGAAGTCACCAGAGCAAGGGACGCACTCCAAAGAACTAAGATCAATGGATTTACACGCTAGGGACCTGAGGAAATCAAACCATTCACGTTTAAAAAGGCCCGAAAATGGTCCAGAATGCAAGATTGCATGGTTCCCGCTATCCGATTGACACGAAACTTCATACATACGATGTGGGCCATAAATTAACCATACATATTAAATTTCAGCCATTAAAGATCTCGGGAAGTGGGCCAGCGGACAGATCAGCCCATTAATTCATTATGTGGGGCCCGCTGGATATCTGGATATACATCAATTTTGGTATTGATGGTTGAAATAATATGGTAAAAAGGATGGACGGTGCAGATTTCTCACAAACATTACGGTGGGCCCTTATGTACAACGTGTGTACATGGTGTACACACGTGCTCGAGCCGCACCATATCGGTCAACAGCGTTGACCAGTGCCTACCCGCAGCATCTTCCAAAAAACGGAAGTTTTCGTTTTCAAGCCACGTAACGAACGGAAAGTCCATTCTTGTGGTCGACTGTGGGCCCCACACATGCCCCATACGGAAAATCCGCACCGTCCACCTTGTAGAGAGCTGCAAACAGTACAAACTCATGTTTACACTTTTGACCCATGTAAGCACACGTGTACGATATAGGGGCCACAAAAGGGTTGCCCTGCAACATTCAAAACTGATCCTTTTGTGATTTCTTCTCTGAGTCGCGCCAATGGATGTTCAAAACCACTCATTCTTTACTGAAATTTCGTTCTGAATGCAATGAACGGAGTGGATTTTCCTAAAAGTACCTCTTTGGGGCTCACCGATCACAACAACGAAATGGTGCGAAAGGTTTCGCACATCCACGAAAACTGATTTTTCCAGGCGATTTTGACTCACCATCTTTGATCATATGGCAGATCTGAACCGTCTATCATATAGAGGACCCAAGAAAGTCCTAAGGGACGGTGTTTCTTTGAAATTTGAGCGAGGAAAGTGGCGTGTTTTGAGGCACCGAATTTGGCTGTGAAAAAGCTTTCGTTGGGCATGCATAGCTTTCCAAATCTGATTTTCACCACTCCAGCAGCTATATAAGGAGGTTTTGGACGTGGGAAGCATGGATTCAGACCTGTGGAGGAAGATCCAGAGCCAAGGAGGAGAGAGAAAGAAGAAGGAAGATGAGAGATAAGGGAGATATTTTTAATGTTTTTATTTTATATTTCCTTTTTTTCTAATTAATTTTATGGATAGCTAATTCTTCTTAGCTAGGGCTGAGATGAAGCTCCTAATTTGATTGACTCTTGTTTATGTTGAATTTATTTTAATTGGATTGATTTGTTTCTTTTTCCAGTGTGCTTTCTTGAGATTTTCATACTTCTCCATTCTATGAGCTCGACCAAAGTCTAGATATGGATGTTGTTTGGAATATTATTCTAGGTGCTTGTGTCTGACCATGAACAGGTCTCCTATAGAGGAAGAAACATGATTTACATCTCTTCATGCCTGACCATGGATGGAAAGATGTGATCCATATGCTTTAAAGGATTATACATTCTGTGTACCCGACCAAGGACATATGATGTGCTTTGTTTATTAAATTTATATCAATCTAAATTAGGATGAACCAACAGACAAAACAAGGGTTAGGATAATTAGGGGTGGATTCGAAAGTCCTAGTCTTCTCATCGATTGGATTTTACTCACTACTCTCAGTTACCTTTTCATTGATTTTTGTTTAAGTTTTCTTAATCATTACCTAAACTTTTGTTGGATTAGTTAAGAAGAGTCTTAAATTTCAAATTGTGACAACCAGTCCTCGTGGGAACGATCTCGTAATATGTACCATATTTACATCTGATTCGTATACTTACGAGTAAAAATCATTTAAATCAAATTGGTTTAAATTAAAATATCAGTCGACGTGGAGGGAGGGCTGACCGAATTTTGGCATCAACATTTTTGGCGCCGTCTGTAGAAACCTGAAACTAGAAGTCAAGTTCTCATTTTTTCAAGCAATGGTAAGGAAGAAGAAAGCCGCAGTGGTACAACCACAACCTGACGAGCAGATTCGGTCGTCGTCATCGCTTCATACTGAGTCTGCACCAGGGCCTTCCCAGCTATCGTGCAATCGGTCGGGCAAGTACCGCGCCATGCAAAGCGAGATCCAAGCCCTGCGCGACGTGATAAACTAAATGAAACAACAGCGGGAGCCAGAACTACGCTCGGCTCAAGAACAACCCGTTCTCGAGCCGGTGGGGCTGTTTATGGAAACTCGCTCCTTACCGAGGAATGTGAGACCCGAAGTTCCCTAATGTTCGGGGGTACCGCAGTCGGGTCAAAATCTTCCTGCGGCACGTGGCGAGGCATCCGCACGGAACGAGCCCGCTCGGGCTACGACTACTGTTCACTCGCCCACATCTGCCCTTACCCCCACGGACCTTCGTCATCAATTAGAGCGATGGAGGGAAAGGAGGACACCAAAGGCCGAGCATGCTCCAGAGGTCGTCGTGGAGAATAAAGACCCATGGGAAGCGCAGTTTGCGGAGTTGAAAGATAAGTTCCTGACGTTGGAGAAAAAGCAGGAGCAATCAACGGTTCCGGCCACGATCCAGGCGATGATGCAAGAAACCGAGCCCCCCTTCACTCCGGCCATCATGGCCAAAGTGATGCCACAGAGGTTCCGGATGCCTCCCGTTATCTAGTATTCGGGATCGGGGGATCCATCCGAGCACTTGGAGTCCTACCAATCCTGGATGCAGATCCAGACAGCAATAGATGCAATGATGTGTAGGGGGTTCTCTATCACCCTCACAGGGTCCGCTCGAATCTGGTATCGTCAGCTGAAGCCTAGTTCCGTGGGTTTATTCGCGGAACTGAGTCGACTATTCCTTATGCAGTTCATAAGCAGTAAAAGAAGTCGGAAGCCCAACACTCACTTGCTTACCATTAAGCAGAGATCGAAAGAATCGCTGAAAAACTACGTTGCTCGCTTCAATGAAGAAGCGTTACATGTTGAGGACTACGATGATAAAATGGCCCTCGCAGCCATCCTGAGCGGACTGAAGGAAGGAAAGTTCGCCTGCTCCATCGGAAAGAATCCGCCGAAGACGCTAGCGGACTTTATGGCGAAAGCTCAGAAGTATACCAACGCCGAGGAATTCACTAACGCCCGCAAGGGTATGCAAGTGTCCGATTCGACGAATAAAGGGAAGAGGCCTTGGAACGAAGACTCCCACTCGACTGGCAAAGGGACTGATGACCGCATTCCCCGCGATCGTCTACCGAGCCGCAGGCCGGAGGGAAAATTCCGTTCCTATACCCCGCTCAACACATCGGCCGAACAAATTCTGCTGGATATCCGAGGAGGCAAACTGCTCAATTGGTCAGTCTGTATGAGAGCCGATCCCGAGCATCGGGATAAACGGAAATACTGCCGTTTCCACCGGGACAACGGCCATAACACGGACGATCGCGTAGATCTGAAGGACGAGATTGAGTCCCTCATCCGCAAAGGACATTTGCACCACTACACGAAGAAGGAAAAGTCTGCTCGAAGAGAGGAGCGACCGCGGGAGCATCCGAACAACCCCCAAGAGGAACCCGTCGAAATTCGTACCATCTTCGGAGGATCAGCTGGGGGAGGGGACTCAAACAGGGCTCGAAAAGCCCATTCCCGGTGGTCCGAGTCGGAACACCATATCCACTTAGCAGAACGTCCCAACAAGGAACTCCGAGTAGGTCCTTGCAGCCTGACCTTCACGGAAGAAGATGCGCGTGGGATCCAGCATCCACACGATGACGCGCTAGTGGTCACCATGACCATAGCCAATCACAAAGTGTACCGCATCTTAGTCGACACTGGAAGTTCGGCTAATGTCATGTATTCTGAGGCATTCGAAAAGATGGAAATTTCACGGTCTAAACTCCGACCTGTGAAGACTCCCTTGCACGGCTTTGCTGGAGAGAGAGTTATCTCCGAAGGGGCCATCTCCCTCCCAGTAACAGCGGGAGAAGGGCAACATCAAGTCACACTCCTAGTTGACTTTTTAGTCGTCAATGTTCCATCAGTCCACAACGTGATCCTGGGCCGACCCTCCCTCAACGCAATGAGAGCGGTTGTATCGACTTACCATCTGATGATGAAGTTTCCGGCTGAAGGCGGGATTGGTTATCTCCGAGGCGATTAACGCGAGACCAGGAGATGTTATGCGAT
This sequence comes from Magnolia kwangsiensis, assembly GCA_037074715.1. NCBI lineage: Eukaryota > Viridiplantae > Streptophyta > Magnoliopsida > Magnoliales > Magnoliaceae > Magnolia > Magnolia kwangsiensis. Next base: position 110,866,412 of record CM073581.1, read on the forward strand.
AGCTGTGAGAAAATGGGCCGCTAAACAAACGCTCGTAGTCGACGCCTTCGACCCCGCGGAGCGACGGAGAATTCCCCCGTCGAAGATCTAGCAAGAATACTGCTCGATGAATCAGACCCGAGAAAAACTATTCAGCTCGGAGCATCCCTTAATCCCGAGCAGAGAGACAAGTTACTGGCCTTCTTAAGGCAACACCAGGACATCTTCCTGTGGTCGCACGCAGACATGCCGGGGATCTCGCCCGACGTGCTAGTTCACAGGCTGAACGTGAACCCAGACAACCGGCCGGTGAAGAAAAAAAGAAGACCGTTCGATGCCGAGCGATATGAAGCCATTGCCGAGGAGGTCTCAGTCCTGCTCGACGTAGGTTTCATAGAAGAAGTGTACTATCCTGATTGGATAACAAATGTTGTATTCGTCAGGAAGTCCAACGGGAAGTGGCGGGTCTGTGTAGACGATTCCGATCTGAACAAGGCATGTCCTAAAGACAACTTCCCATTACCTTGGATCGATCAACTAGTGGACAGCACAGCCGGGCATGAGCTACTCTCGTTCTTGGACGCCTATTTTGGATACAACCAGATCGCAATGTATCCCCCAGACAAGCAGAAGACGACCTTTGTCACGGACAGAGGACTCTACTGTTGCCGGGTCATGCCGTTCGGCCTGAAAAATGCTGGGGCAACATATCAGAGGTTGGTGAATCAGATGTTAGCTAAACAGATCGGACACAGTATGGAGGTGTATGTGGACGACATGCTGGTGAAAAGTGTCAAAGCCTCCGACCACTTCGCTGATCTCGAAGAAACATTCAATGTCCTCCGTGAATATCAAATGAAGCTTAACCCTACCAAGTGTGTGTTCGGAGTGAAGTCAGGGAAGTTCCTAGGCTTCCAGGTCAGTCAGAGAGGGATTGAGGCCAACCCAGACAAAATCAAGGCTCTCCTCGACATGAATTCGCCTCGGACTTTAAAAGAGATACAGTGTCTCACGGGAAGAGTTGTCGCCCTCGGACGCTTCATATCTAGGGCTACAGACAAATGTCTTCCTTTCTTCCAGCAGCTGAAAGGCCACAAGAAGGCGGAGTGGACGCCGGATTGCGAGCAAACCTTCCAGCAACTGAAACAGTACTTGGGATCGCCGCCACTCTTGTCCAAGCCAAAAGAAGGAGAGCCCTTGTTCCTCTACCTCACCGTTTCAACCTCAGCCGTCAGTTCGGCTCTGATCAGAGAAGTTGGAGCCAAGCAATACCCCGTGTACTACGTAAGTAAAGCCATGATACCGACCGAGACAATGTACCAGTCCTTGGAGAAGCTGGCACTCTGCCTCGTTGTTTCGACCAGAAGACTCCGGCCAAATTTTCAAGCCCATACCATAGTCGTACTAACAAACTCCCCCCTGAGGCAGATCCTCCAAAGACCCGAAGTGTCAGGTCGGATGACCAAGTGCGTTGTAGAACTCGGAGAGTTTGACATTCAATTCCGGCCTAGGACGGCACTCAAGGGACAAGCTGTGGCCGAGTTCATCACCGAATTCACCACTCCGGATGAGGAGCAAGTCAGGAAGGAAGTCGAAATGACACCACCCGTCAGTTAAGAGCTCGCGTCAGATCCGGGATGGGTCCTTTATGTTGACGGATCTTCCAACATTAAAGAATTAGGTGCCGGTGTCGTCCTAGTTGCACCCGATTCAACGATGATTCAATACGTCGTCAGGCTCGGGTTCAAAGCTTCAAATAACGAGGCCGAATACAAAGCGCTACTAGCTGGACTCCGGCTGGCAGCGAGCCTGGGTGTTCAGACCTTGCAAGTCCGCAGCGACTCACAGTTAGTAGTGAACCATATCTCTTCGGGGTACGAAGCTAAGGAGGTCAGAATGATTGCCTACCTCGAAGAAGCGAAGAAATTGATCGAGAAGTTTTAGAGTTGCACCATCCAGCAGATCCCCAGAGCCGAGAATTCATAGGCCGACGCCTTAGCAAGGCTCGCCTCAGCATCCGAGGGAAAGATCCCACGTTTTATTCCGGTCGAGTTCTTTGAGCACCCAAGCATCGGCCAGTCAGAGGAGGTCAGCCCCGTTTAATCCATCCCTAGTTGGATGGAGCTCATTTTCAATTATATATCAACCGGCGAAACCCTCTCGGATAAGCTTGAGGCGAGGCGACTTAGGAGCCGAGCGGCACGTTACGCCATATTGAACGAAGTACTGTATAAGAAGGGACATTCCCAGCCTTACCTTAGGTGTCTTCGGCCGGACGAGGCCGATTACGTGATTCGGGAGATTCACGAGGGAATCTGCGAAAATCATTCGGGCAGCCGTGCCTTGGCCATGAAGATACTTCGTCAAGGATATTTCTGGCCGACTCTCAAGTAAGACTCCAAGGATTTTGTTCGAAAGTGCGACAAGTGTCAGCGTTTCGCTGCCGTGCCGAGGCGACCGGCAGAGGAAATGACCCCCATGAGTGGGCCATGGCCGTTCGCCCAATGGGAGATCGACATCATCAGCCCCTTGCCCGCTGAGAAGGGACAGGTCAAGTTTGCTATAGTCGCGGTCGACTACTTCACTAAGTGGACCGAAGCTGAGGCAATCGTAAAGATCACCGAGCGGAAAGTGATCGATTTCGTGTGAAAAAATATCATCTGCCGGTTCGGGATTTCGAGAACCATCGTCTCTGATAACGGTCGCCAATTCGATAATGACAAGTTCCGTTGCATGTGCCAAGGACTTGGCATTGTGAACGCTTACTCATCACCCCGGCACCCACAGTCGAATGGATAGGTAGAAGCGGTTAACAAGGTCATTAAGCACCATCTCAACACAAAGATGGAAAAGGCAAAGGAAAATTGGGTTGAGGAACTCCCCTTCGTTCTCTGGGCTTACAGGACTACAGCTCAGACTTCGACAGGCGAAACCCCATTTTCGTTATCCTACAGCTCCGAGGCAATGGTGCCAGTAGAGATCGGGCTCCCTACGGCACGGGTGAGGAGTTTCGAAGAAAGTCAAAACTCCGAGCATATAGCAGCTAATATGGATTTACTCGAGGAACTCCGAGAAGTTTTCAAGCTCTGAACAGCGGCTCGACGCTAGTAGGTAGCGCGCTTCTATAATTCTAAAGTCAAAGTCAGGCGCTTCCGACCAGGGGACTTAGTCCTCCGACGGGTTTTCCAGAACACGGCCGAGCCAGGGGCAGGGGCGCTCGGACCTAATTGGGAAGGTCCATATCGTGTGGTCAAATCCGCCAAACTGGGCTCGTACCACCTGAAAGACCTCGAAGGCCGTCATCTCCCTCATCCTTGGAACACCGAGCACTTAAAGATCTACTACCTATGAGGAAATAGCCTTCAAGGCTCATAATAAGATGTATGCCTTCGAGCGACAGGCCTTTAAGGCTCTTAATAAAAGATCGATTCCACCTTTGAATGCTTATCCGATTGCCCTATCCGTACAAGCACGAGTTAAATGGTCCGATCCGTTAAGAAATTAGAACCCAACCTTACGAAAGATTGACAAGGCATCCCTCCAAGAGAAAAAATCCTAATAAATGGTCCGATCCCTTAAGGGATCGGAATCAAACCTCATGAAAAGTCGACGAGGCATCCCTTAAGGAAAAAAAGCCTAAAAATGATCCGACCACCCGATTAAGTATTCGACTCGACATACAATAAAACAGAGGCGACGAGCTAAGTATCCTAAGGGGTCAGACCCAACTAAGACTTGAGCTGAGAAGGCTCGGATAATCGATCCCAAAATCTAAATGGCAGCGGACTAAGCCCATCAGCTCAACATCTCAAGCAAATAAACAATGTGACAAGAACAGTTTTCATTAAATTCCCTCGGAGGGACAAAAGTATATAGGTACATTGATAGCTGAAAAAAAAAAGAAGCAAAATGATAGTCGTTAGGCCGGAGGAGGAGCTTAGGCATCAGGAGCCTGGGCGTCAGGAGCTTGATCCGAACGGACGACTTCGACCGGGGCATCTTCAGAGTCGTCAGGCAGGAGGGATTCAAGGTCAAGGTCTGGGTATAAACTCAGGACTGCCTCGAGGCAAGCGTCGAAGCCGCGATTGTAAAACGTTGCGGCCTCAGCATCCCTCTCTTTAGAAGTCTTGAAACTTTCGACTGCAGCAGCAATCGCTGCGGCCAAAGAGGTCTCATCCTTCACTCTCTGGGCCTCCACGGCTTGATTTACGGCTCGTGTCCGCTCCTCAGTTGCCTCGGCTTTGGCACGATTTAGAGCTTCCCTAAGCCGAACCGTCTCCACGGCCAAGGAGTCCGCGTGGGCCCTGACACGGATCAGCTCAGCAGTCGCTGCGTCACTGCTTTTCTTAAAATTATCTGCCTTATCCTGCAGATGTAACTCCCTGGCTTCCAAGTCCACGACGACTCCCTGCAGTCGCCTGACCCTGACTCTCTCGCCAGTAATCTGTTGGCGGAGGCTAGTCTCCTCCGACCTTAAAGCCGCCAACTCGGCCCGGAGAGCCTCCAACTCTGCCTCCTTCCCCTTGTACTCTAGCACTCTCTGCCGAATGGAGAGCAGCAACGGGACGGCCTGAACAGAAAATAAAGATTAGTACCTACGGAATGTGCATAGCAATATCAAAGAAAGAAGGTCTTCTCGGAGACATACTATGTAACATACGGAGGCAAAGTCGTTCAGGAAGCCTCCCTCCGATCGCTCAAGGGTCTGGGCGATGTCTTCCTCCTTGGCATGCTTAGCGGCCCACAAAGCCAAGCACGCCATGTGATAGCCGGGTTCGAACCTCCCCCCCTCATACCCGCTTGGGCTAAGGCCTCAGCCCCCTTGGCCCCTATCTGACTACCGGCCGAGTTTTGACCCTCGGTGTAGACCTCCCCCTCAACCTCGGGGGGGGGGGGGGGGAAGGCACATTTTTGGCTATCCTGTTAGCTCCCTCCCTCTCAGAGGATGAGGGAACGGATGGGGGGCTCGGGGGCTACGGCGGGAACGGTGGCAGGAGGAACAGCGACGGAGGGAGCCCGAGCAACAGAGCTCGGCGCAGCCGGGGTGTCAGCCTCGGTCACTCGGACGACCTCCGGAGGAAGACGTACCACTGGCCGAAGCACTACCGGAGGAGCCGCGGCAGTGCTCGGGCGCTTCAGGGCAGGCAGCGCGGAGGGAGTGCCGACGGGCCTCCGTGCCGGACTTAATGGAGTTGGTGCAGCAGAAGATTCTCCCACACGGGGGGGAGTCGGCTTCTTCCAAGTGATCTTCACTCGGGGGCTTCTTTGAGTAGCTACGGACGCCTTCCTCTTCAGCGCCCGAACGCCTCAGCCATGCTTGGAAAAGAAAACTGTCAGTTACTAAATAAGTGAATGAAAGATTATTGAAGAGGTCAGGACAGCTTGCTTAGAGATGTGGCCAGAGGTTGGGATTTGAAGAGCCCGGACCAGTGAAGGTTGGCCGCAGTTATCAAATCGGCCCAGGAGCAAAGCGACTCCGACCGCGCTCTGGCCTTTGCGACTTGATTCTTCTAGTCCAAGTCTAGGAGCGGCAACCCTTTCGCAAAAGCTGAAAAATAAAAAAATGTCACTTCTATGAAAACAGGTGGAAATCAAAATAGTGACTCAGATATAAAATGAAGTCCGTCCTGGTTTTGTAAAACGGGTCGGAACCCGAGCTGTCAAGGTCCCAAGCTCAGCCGCCGGGGCCTCCCAATCACCTGCCGCCCAGAACCATTTGTTCTTCCAGTCCTTGTTGGAAGATAGCAGGTGCATCACCAACCCCGACCCCTTGCTCCCCTGAGTAGCGAAATAATACCAGGGATCATTGGTGTCATGCTTGACCATGATAGGTTCAGCAGCTCCTCTGGGGTCAGATCGGGATTCCCAACTTGCCTCCAAATTATGTAGGCTGAGATCATCACCCTCTATGCATTCGGAGCGAACTGTCCAAGGGCCAATCCGAGATAGGTCGCTACCTTCCAGATAAAAGGATGCAGTGGGAGACGGACAACGCACTGCAGCGCGCAGAGAAAAATGGCCACCTCACCCTTAGCTGGAGCGCCATCAATGTCCAAAGGACCAAGAGCCCTTATTTGCGAGTCGGGAACTTGAAACTCCGAGCGGATCCATTACATTTGAGATTCTGACATGATAGAACCCCCAGGGGCAACCTCTGCGGCCCGCAGGCTCGCAGGCATATCAGTGGCGGTAGGAGTTTCGACTCGGCGCGCTCGGGGGGCAGACTTCTTGCTGGGTTGCTTTGTCTTAGAACCCAGTGTCTTTTGCTTCCGAGGCGGGGGGTACGGGAGAGTGGCTTCGAAAGGGCCCTCAGAAGACTCGTTTTCGCTCCCGGTACTCCTCGGCTCGGAGTCGTCGCCATACTCGCGAACCATCTCCAGATCAGAAGACATTGTGGAAACAAGGATGGAGGTGAGCGAGACTCACCGGATGATGACCGAAAATCACCTTTCTGTCGAAAACCTCGAGTTTGGCCGAAATCGCCTCTCGTCGAAAATCACCTCTCCGGTGTGCTCTCGCAAATCAGGACGTCAAAATGACTAACCAACGCCCGGAGCGCCTTATATAGGCAGTGAACGATTCTTGCATTGATGGCAAGCTTTAATGGTAGTAGCCGAATCAGCACGAGCCGATCTCCGAATACACTTGGCAACGTTGCATTGGCGGGATACCAACCGATCGTACGGCTCTGACATCGGGCTGCGTACCTCGACAGGTGAAACGACGCCCCGGCACTCGGAGCCGTCAGGGGCACGCCTTCTGCCTGCGTGGCGACTTCTCATAGGTTGGGAGGAGATTGGGATCATAACCATCGCCATGTGTTGACCAAGGCGGCTAGCGCGCGTGATTCGAGATCCGTCATCATTACGGCGAGGACGGAAAATTTCCTACCTAAGTACTCTCCGAGCTGGCAAGTAAACTCGAAGAGTAGGAGGCTTCTGTTATGGGAAATCTGAGCTCACAATACAACGCTGCTCCGAGGGCAAGTCCGAGCCGAGTCGCGACCCTCCCAACCTGTTTCAAGACGCGACCCATCCGAGCAGCCGACTTGGTTGAGGTCGGACTCCGGATTATGATCCCATCGGATGATCATCTACGCTATAGCCGCCCTGCTCTAGCCTACATTCCGAGGTGAGCGACGTTCCGAGCCGAGCATACAGTTCGAACAGAGCGAACGTTCCAAGCCGAACGCATGTTCAGATGCGCATATCCCACTCGCTGAACATGGAAACTGCCACAACCAAACGTGGCCGATAACCTCTCTCGCAAATACGCATAATCTGCCAGATACGCTACATGATCGATAGATTGCGGAGTGTATCTCCACGATCCGGGAATCCCCTTGATCGTGTCGAGATTATCGGATCCGGACCACTCGACAGCAAAGTATAAATAGTACATCACGCCATATCTACAGGTACGTAAAATCGAGCTCTCCTCTACTATCTACTCAGACCCTAATTCCCTTATCCTGACTTAGGCATCGGAGGGTCCCCATGCTTAGCGAGGGTCACTTTTGTTTGCTTTCCTAGTACGGGTTTCAGGGATCATACGTGGTGGTCGACGTGGAGGAAGGGCTCACCGAATTTTGGCATCAACAACTACCATGGATGGCCCACTTTTAAAAAATCTTACTGGTAAGATGCGCCTATACATTCAACCAGTAACCTATAAACCGATGGATACAACACGACGACTTTGGAAGGGCTGTTGGATAAAACACAACGACTTTTGAAGGGCGACATTCAGCAGTAAAAGTACACTGGATGATGACCATGTATACGTACGGTGGAGATAGTTATATGCGATCCATGTAGACGTGCGGTGGACAGGTGGACAGAGGTGTGGGTCCATGTTGATATTCTGATGAGATTGAACCCGCTTGTCATGTGGAAACCCTTGTGCACTCCTTGTTGTACCAAAAAAACATCAGCAGATCGAAAAATCTGCTGGGCGGCACTTTGTAAATGGATTGGATAGCTGAACCAGCTGTTGGGATGTCCACTCATACTCGTGGGGCGCTTCTTGCGAATGGATTGGTAATTAAAAAAAAAACACGGTGGACCAACACGCACTCTTGAAGGTTTTAGATTGGGATGTCCACGTATACTCCTGGTGTCACCATTCCAACTTTTCCTTGTGATGTGGCCCACCTTTATTTTGGATCAGTCTGATTTTCTGGAAACAAGGAGAAAATGAGGGGGTGCACATGATGGAAGGATGGGATGTCATGCACATATCAGAAGACCCCACACATAGCAGTTAAGCTTTAACAACAAAACTTGCAAGAAATACTTTGATACTCTGTCAGAGTGTGATGGATGATACATGGTCACTTATTTTTTACTCAGAAATTGCTTATGTGGTATTCAGTTAATTCAAATTAAACTGCCAAAATTATTTGTACCAGTTCAGAGGTATTATGGAGAGTACTACCCTTGTTTGATCAGAGGACTCCCAGATTAGAGTAGATCTATTCGACGGTTCAATTGAAAGATTTCCCATGATCATTTCAACAAACAAGTGTGCGAGAATCAGAGATTAGGATTGTGACACCAACCTGATTTTTGGACTGTTACTCGGAGACAGTAGGTTCCACAATTTAGCAGGTTTAATTTGATTTAATGTTTGCCACGTGTACCATTTCGAAATGCCTAAGTTTCAAGCGTCATACGCAGCCGGAGTATCAAATAACTCCCCTCAGCCCGAATTTGAAACTGCTTGGAGACGGGCCGTCAGGCGGGCCTTATCAAATTCTGATTTTTAAGGCCCGACCCGGCCCATTGACACCCCTATTTTCCAGGGACAAGAGACCGGGGGAGTTATTGATGCTCTGGCTGCGCATGACATGGCATAAATAAACTCAAATTAGATTGACTAAATTTTGAAACACCCGTTTCTATGTTAAATTCTGGAAATAAAATGGATTGGACAATTTTAATACCTGATAGTTGGATGATTATTTTTTAATAAGACCTTTGGAATTTTTCATTTAACCGTCTAATAAATGCCCATGAGTCTCATTCTAAAGTAATTAGGGTTGTACACAAACTGAGTTAGCTCACTTGACTCAACTCGAAAAAGTTTGATCTGACTCGGTTTGAAATTGAGTTTGAGTTGAGTCAAACTGATTTTTTGAACTCAAAAAATTTCAAATTGAGTTCGAGCTTCCCCGAGTTCAACGCAACTCAGATCAAACCCTATCTCGAATCGAACTTACATCAAACCAATTCAATGACTCAATTACCTTAATATTGATGTTGCTCACCAAGTGTCTGATGAAATGACTCAACCAAGTGTTGGCCATGTCAAGGAATATATGTCTACGAAACAAATATTCTTTTTTTTCTTGATTTTGATGGGCACTCCATGCATTTATAAAAATACCCCACAAGCTCAATCATGGCTCGAACTTGGCCTGAGCTATTGACCGAACCGAGCCAAGTTGCCCAGTCAAGCTCGAAGACCAAGCTGAGTGAAGTTCGAGTTGGGTCAGGTAGTGGCCGAGCCAAGTTTAGCTGTGCTAAGCACGACCAGTGTACACCTTTAGAAGTAATCCAATGGAAGTAACTTTTAGCTTTTGACATATCAAAAACATTGCCTATAATATAGATGGTTTGTTTTCTATAATTGTTTTTCATGGGACACCGATTGCCTGTGTCCTGAGCACTGGAAGTTACTTAGCTAGCCTGAAGTAGTCTGGGAAGCACAAATATGACCGTGACAAATCCACTCTGTCCATCAGTTTTTAAAGACTGTGATAGAACAAGATTCCAAAAAGAAGACATCCAAAACTCGTGTGAGCCACACCATGCGTAATAGAAGGGAATGAACGCCCATCATTGGAAACGTTATTAGAGCAGAGAAGCTTTGTTCGCGATGATATTTGTGCTACAGTTTATATGTATTATAATAACCTTATAAAGGATTTGAATAGCATATAAATGTCTTTTCGGGACAAGCTTGTTGGGGATTTTGTCCTGCGGAATCACACAGATCTAGATCTAGGATAGCAATCCAATGACACCAAGCACACAAGAGAACACAGAGAACACCCAAATTTAACGTGAAAAACCCTTGCGGGAAAAAACCACGACATAAAGCGACAGATCTCCACTATGAAAACAGAAATTACAAAGAGAAAGAACTTACCCGATTCGAACAACCTCGAATCTCACCCTTGCTACACCCTTTAATTTCCCTGGAATCCCTTTAGAAAACTTTTCCATCCGTCTAAAAAATTCCTAAGAACACCTATTTATAGTTTAGGTAACTTCCCTTTCGCATCCAGTTGCAAAAGGACTCAAATTCGCAGTTTCGTGCAAAATCGCGGAACAAACTGCGTAACCTATGACTGGTCGTAGCCCTCCTACGACCGGTCGTACCCCTCATACGACTGGTCGTAGACTCCAAAAAAAAAACAGCACAACTCGTTGGACTTCAAGTCGTGTCAGGGCTCTAACCTACGACTGGTCGAGCGCCTCCCACAACCAGTCGTGACTCCCCCACGACCGGTCGAGCAACATGAAAACTTGAAGATTGAAGGCTTCTCCTCAACAATCTCCACCAAGTTTTCATTCTTTAACCGTGTAGCTACGTGACCTCTTTTCTTATTTCTGCATCTCATCATAGCTCCTTGTGCACACTCCGTCTTTCTTTTCCGCCATCGCTAATCCCAAAGAAGTTTCACAGACAAAGATCCACGTGCTCAACCACCTTTGCTCTTGTCTTCTCAAAAAAGAAAAACGTAGTCTTCTTACCATCTCACTGTTACCCAATATTGCTTGTCGGGGTACTTACTCTCAACATTGATAGCCTGTGAAATAACCGGTCTAATACAGACCATGGCATACACTTCCCAACACATTCGAATAAGGCTCATGAGATATTCTACTTTTCCTCATCTGTTTTGGGACAAATCCTGAGGAAAACTTGAGGAGAGACGCGTAGGGAAAGCTCTCTGGCTTTACCTGGCCTTTTACATCCTGGATCAATACCTACACACAAGGTATTCCTCCTGTGATTACCAAAGCGTACTCCTCCTTCAGTCTCATTGCCAAGAACCATCTTTGCAACCTCCCGATCCTTCATCCTGGATGTCCCGAGTCTTCAGTACATTGATTTCAGACATGTCACAATTGACGATCCACACGTTATCAACATACAATACTTGACCCACCATGAAGGAATCAAACTACTTCCTAAGCGACAGGCTGAACAACGACATCCTGTAAAGTCTTTTCTCAGCCCTTTTAACTTCGAACCGCTCTAGTTGCTTCATGTAGATCTGCTCTTCACTTTCTCTTACAGAAGTGCAGACTCCACATCCTTTCTTCCAGCTCAAGATCACATTGGCCAACCAGTGTCAATCACTGATCTAATAAACACCTGCTATACCGTCGGCGCGAATATATCTGAGAAGCCGATCCCTTCTCCCTGAGCATAACTCATCGCCACCAACCTTGCTTTGTATCTATGTTGTATCCTCCTGAAGATCCACCTACATCCAATCACTTTTCGGCCCACTGGAAGCTCCACCCGCTTCCATATATCGATCTGGTACAACGAATCCATCACATCGCCCATAGTTACCTTTCACTTCTCAGCACCAGGCTCACCTAGAGCCATCTGAATAGAAGATAAATACTCCTGCGATATTGGAGTCGTCCATGTACCTCGTCGATATCCCGCGATCATGCCGTGTGTTTCTTCTCACAGGTGGTTGCTCCACCTGCTCTGTATCCCTGTCCGCGCGTCTCAGCCTTCTTACCCTGCCCACTCATGTGGCTATGCCCAACATGCCACACACATGCAAAGGTGAAATCCGCTACATCCACTGTAGCTCCACCTTTTGAAGTGCTTCCCATCCGTGAGACATAAACGGATCGATGAAAAAGCTTTCTATCAAGAGTATTCCAATCAGCATCATTCATAGTAGACTTTCGCTCCTCAAGAGCACCATCTTCGCCTTACTTGGTTAACAAGCTAATCATCTTAACCTTCCATAACTCAAAATTATTTTTTCCTGAGTACTTCTCAAACTCATACTTAGTGCTCGCCATTATTACTAATCCCTCATATTCAGATCTGTGCCCCAACGATAGCTCTAATACCACTTGTTGGGAATTTTTCCCTGCAGAATCACACAGATCTAGATCTAGGATAACAATCCAATGGCACCAAGTACACAAGAGAACACAGAGAAAATCCAAATTTAACGTGAAAAACCCTTGCGGGAAAAAACCCCGACACAAAGAGACAGATCTCCACTATGAAAACAGAAATTACAAAGACAAAGGACTTACCCGATTCGAACAACCTCGAATCTCACCCTTACTACACCCTTTAATTTTTCTGGAACCCCTTTAGAAAACTTTCTCATCCGTCTAAAAAAGCCCTAGGAACACCTATTTATAGTTTAGGCAACTTCCCTTTCGCATCCCAGTTGCGAAAGGACTCAAATCCGCAGTGTCACGCAAAATCGCGGAACAAACTGCGTAACCTATGACTGGTCGTAGCCCTCCTACTACTGTTCGTAGACCCCTACGACCGGTCATAGCTCTCCTACGACTGGACGTAGACCCCGAAAAAAAACAGCACAACTCGCTGGACTTCGAGTCGTGCCAGGGCTCGAACCTACGACCGGTCGAGCGCCTCCCACAACCAGTCGTGGCTCCCCCACGACTGGTCGAGCAACATGAAAACTTGAATATTGAAGGCTTCTCCTTAACAAAGCTGCAATAGGGCCTTGATGGGGAGTGGATTAAGCATTACCTAGGTAGCAGGTTAGTGGTTGTTACCCTGACCATATGGAGCCCACATTAACGAATGTGTTATGTATCAATGTTGTCTATCCATTTTTTATCATCTCATTTTAGTACTTTGATCCTAAAAATTAAACAAATCCAAATCTCCAGCGGCTGTAATGATTGACCATTAAAAACTCATTGTGGGCATCAAAGTTTTGAACCAAGCTAGCTGAGCTTTGTATTTTTCCTTCATCCAAGTCTTCTTGTTTTTTTTTTTTTTTTTAATCAACAAATTGGATGGAAAATAAACATTATAGTGGCTCGTAGATGGTCCCTAGGTAGTTTTTAATGGTAGGTGTTGTAGTTTGAATCTGAATGAGCATAGGTTGCACTTATAGGCATATGAGTACTTGCACCAGTAGCAATTAAAGGATTATGGGATACTAGTTATGACCAGAGACCCTCCGATGCCTAAGTTAAGTTAATCAAATATATTAAAAACAAGCCTCAAGTTAGAATTTTTCTGTATCCCTCCTTTAACGACAATTGGTGTATTTATATGGTGATTAGGCGACTTCTGAGATAATATATCTTACTGAAATAGTGAAATATGTCGGATCCTCATATCCTAGCAGGATACGCTGGATATACTAAGAGGGTTTGTATTTGAATGGGGTATATTTCTGAAAGTATCGTCTAGCCCATCTTAATTAGCATGATCTTCGCCCATGATCTCACGGAATCTCTCATTTCTTGGAATGAGAGGGTGATGTAGAACGTGTCACAAATCCGTTCTTAGCATGGTTGGGCCAAAAGAAGGTGGGCCATAAATTGGCCGTAACTTTTGATCCGGGTATTGTTATGGGGCGCACAACCTATCAATCTTTACTAAAACGGGCCATCTAAGGTGAATTGACCCATTATGTGGGTCGCATCTGTCCGTTTCATCAGAAAACGTGCGCTTTCAGCTTAAAAATGAATTTTTAGAAAAAATTTACTAATTTTAGTAATTTCAATTTTTTAAAATATTTTTAGAGTTTTAGATTTTCTTTCCTTTGAGAAATAACTTTTAGTTATACTAGGACTCTTCTAGAGAAAGTTTATTTGTAATTTTTATTTTTAGAAGTTAGGCCTTACAAGAGTTTTATTAGAATTAGGATTTGTATTAGAGTTAGAATTTTGCTATTTTTGGTAATTACGAATTTTAGTTAATTTTTTTCTTTTATTAATGGTGTAAGGAGACACATTAGACGATTATCAATGATTCATTAATTAATTTTAAATTTTATTAGAATTTATTTATATTTTCCTGCTTTCTTTCCTCGTGGATTCGAGAAGTCTCTGTGAGGAGTCCAGAGAAGCTCCGTGGATTCGAAGTAGTTATCCTTGAGGAAGACGGTGATCGACCTCATCACGTTCATCCCTGCGTCAATTTGGTATCAAAGCGAGGTTTCCCCTAGGACCGATGACAAACAATGAAAGTATGAATCAAAATCCTGTACACAGTGATATAGGGATTCGTTATCTTTTGGAAAGAATGGAAGTTTTCCACCAGGAGAGTCAGTTGACCATGCAAGGGCTGTAGGCAACCCTCAATCGTATTGCAGATGCGCTAATTCCACCCCGAGCTCAAAGTGATGCTCAACCGCCTGCGGCCGCTGTACGACATAACCCCAATTTCTATAAAGCACCATCAGATGATGGTAAATCACAGGCCACCACTTCGATTATGAGAAAGCCGTTATATATGTCAAAGGTAGAAATAAAATTACAGCGAGATAACATCTTTCGAACAAGGTACACTGCACACAAAAAAGTCTGCAATGTGATCGTCGATGTCAGGAGCGATGAGAATTTCGTATCGAAAATAATGGTGGAAAAGCTACAACTGAAGACAGAAAGACATTCATCTCCATACATGATCGGATGGATCAAAGAGGTCAACAAAACAAAGGTAACTGAACGATGTCGTATATCTTTTTCTATTGGTAAATATTATAAGGATGAAGTAATGTGTGACGTGGTCGACTTGGAAGCTTGCCACATGTTACTTAGTCAACCCTGACAAAGTAATATTAATGCTATACATAGGGATCAGGATAACCTATTTATCTTTATTAAAGATGGTAAAAAGATTATCCTCGCCCCTATGGGAAGGGAGAACCAACCCAAGACCTTTAAAGTTGAGGGATAGTCTCTCACAACTGAACAGGCTTTTGTTAAACAATCTAAGGAAATAAGAGATATATATCCAGTAGTTGAAAAGAAAGAATATATGGAGCCTGTGAATATTTCAGAAGATTTGAAGCCAATTTTGTAGGAGTTCAAGGAGATTATGCTTGATGAACCCCCCAATAAATTGCCTCCCATATGAGATATACAAAATCACGTTAATCCCGTCTCAGGGGCAAGTCCGCTTAATTTTTCACATTATCAAAAAAAATATGAGATCTTGAAAACAGATGTGAAGGAACTGATCAATATTACTCAAGTCAAGGAAAACATGAGTACATGTATTGTGTCAGCTCAAGAACTTAATGCCAAGTACAAAGAAATGTCTAATGAACATCGGCATTAGAAGTTATCTCAGACTCATATGCCAAGTCTCTTACGTAACTCAAGGATGAGTTTTTTTCAAGTGGAGGGGTTTGATGTAGAACGTGTCACAGATTCGTTCCTAACATGGTTGGGCCAAAAGAAGGTGGGCCGTAAATTGGCCGTAACTTTTGATCCAGGTATTGTTACGGGGCGCACAACCTATCAATCTTTACTGAAATGGGCCATCCGAGGTGAATTGACCCACTATGTGGGTTACATCTGTCCGTTTCGTCAGAAAATGCGCGCTTTCAACTCATAAACGAATTTTTAGAAAAAAAATTACTGATTTTAGTAATTCTGATTTTTTAAATATTTTTAGAATTTTAGATTTTCTTTCCTTTTAGAAATAACTTTTAGTTATACTATGACTCTTCTAGAGAAAGTTTATTTGTAATTTTTATTTTTAGAAGTTAGGCCTTAGAAGAGTTTTATTAGAATTAGGATTTGTATTAGAGTTAGAATTTTGCTATTTTTGGTAATTACGAATTTTAGTTAATTTTTTTCTTTTATTAATGGTGTAAGGAGACACATTAGACGATTATCAATGATTCATTAATTAATTTCAAAATTTATTAGAATTTATTTATATTTTTCTGCTTTCTTTCCTCGTGGATTCGAGAAGTCTTTGTGAGGA
The DNA here is from genome assembly GCA_037074715.1 of Magnolia kwangsiensis. Classification (NCBI taxonomy): domain Eukaryota; kingdom Viridiplantae; phylum Streptophyta; class Magnoliopsida; order Magnoliales; family Magnoliaceae; genus Magnolia; species Magnolia kwangsiensis. The sequence continues at coordinate 110,882,372 of CM073581.1, forward strand.
GTCCAAAGAAGCTCCGTGGATTCGGAGTAGTTATCCTTGAGGAAGACGGTGATTGACCTCATTACGTTCATCCCTGCGTCAATTTAGTATCAAAGCGAGGTTTCCCCTCGGGCCGATGACAAATAATGAAGGTATGAATCAAAATCTTGTGGACGGTGATCCAGGGATTCGTTATCTTTTAGAAAGAATGAAAGCTTTCCACCGGGAGAGTCAGTTGACCATGCAAGGGCTGCAGGCAACCCTCAACCATATTGCGGAGGCGCTAATTCCGGCCTGAGCTCAAAGTGATGCCCATCCGCCCGTGGCCGCTGTACGACATAACCCCAATTTTTATAAAGCACCATCAGATGATGGTAAATCACGGGCCACCACTTCGATTATGAGGAAGTCGTTATACATGCCAAAGGTAGAAATAAAATTACAGTGAGATAACATCTTTTGAACAAGGTATACTACATACAAAAAAGTCTGCAATGTGATCATGGATGTCAGGAGTGATGAGAATTTCGTGTCAAAAATAATGGTGGAAAAGCTACAACTGAAAATAAAAAGACACCCATCTCCATAAACGATTGGATAGATCAAGGAGGTCAACAAAATAGAGATAACTGAACGATGTCGTATATCTTTTTCTATTGGTAAATATTATAAGGATGAAGTAATGTGTGCGTAGTCGACTTGGAAGCTTGCCACATGTTACTTGGTCAACCCTGACAAAGTAATATTGATGCTACACATAGGGATCGGGATAACCTATTTATCTTTATTAAAGATGATAAAAAGATTATTCTCGGCCCTATGGAAAGGGAGAACTAACCCAAGACCTCTAAAGTTAAGGAATAGTCTTTCACAAGTGAACAGGCTTTTGTTAAACAATCTGAGGAAACAAGAGATATATATCCAGTAGTTGAAAAGAAAGAATATACGGAGCTTGTGAATATCCCAGAAGATTTGAAGCCAATTTTGCAGGAGTTCAGGGAGATTTTGCTCGATGAACCCCCCAATAAATTGCCTCCCAAACATGTTCACTCCCCAAGTGCAGGGTTGTGATGTAGTAATAACTCGGTAAGACCGAGGCCGAATCCCAAGGGACTGAAACTTGTACGTTATCTAAAATCAAATAGAAATAAAACTAGGCTAAGATGAAATCTAAACTGAATGTAATTTGAGGAATAATGATGAAAATATTAATCTAAAATTTATAGGAGAAATCAGAGATGGGAAACTAGGGATTCAGAGGATCCACTTGTAGAGATCAGGGAGATCTTATGCCTGCTTTAAGAATTATGAAAATTAATTGAACTGCCGTTGATCTAGTTTTCAAGGAGATGAAAGGTATATGAATTAGAATGGATTCCATCACCAAATCATGCCCAAAAGACTATGGAAAACAACAGAATTAAACTAATTGCCACCTAATCACATGTATGAGAGTTAGGAAGGGTACCGTCATCCAACCATGCCTAGGGGACTATGGTGAACAACGGGACATCCTGACGTCATAAACATAAAAGTAGAAGGACATGATCAAAGCCATTGCAGACCCATTGTAATTTTAGTCACAACAGACCATTAAAGACTAAAACATGTCAATAATTAAACTAGCATCAACATTAATTCAATTCATAAATTAAATAAAAAAATTCATAAATTAAACTCTCCCATCTCACTACAAGCTTCACCTATTAGCCCTAGCTAGGAGGTTTATCCCAACATGAATAGGCTAGATATCTCAAAGCAAAAAGAAATAAACAAACTCAACTCTCTCTCTTGCAGACGTCCGACCTGAGCCTTCCTTCCCAGCTCTGAATCTTTCTCCTAAGACCTGAATGAATGCTCCCTATGTCCAAAACCTCCTTATATAACTGCTGGAGTGGTGAAAATCGAATTTGAATCGGATTTGGAAAGCTATGCATGCCTAGTGAAAGCTTTTTCGCAGCCAAGTTCGGTGCCTCGAAACACGCCACTTTCCTCGCTCAAATTCTAAAAAAACACCTTCCCTTAGTACTTTCTTGGGTTCTCTACATGATAGACGGTTCAGATCTGCCATACGATCAAAGATGGTGGGCCAAAACTGCCTGAAAAAGTCAGTTTTCGCGGATGTGCGAAACCTTTCGCACCATTTCGTTGTTGTGATCGGTGGGCCCCACAGAAGCATTTTCTGGAAAATCCACCCTGTCCATTGGATTCATGACGAAATTTCAGTTAAGAATGAGTGATTTTGAACGTCCATTGACGTGGCCCAGAAAAGAAATCATAAAAGGATTAGTTTTGAATGTTGCAGGGCAGCCCTTTTGTGGCCTCTGTATCTCACACGTGTGCACGCATGGGTGAAAAGTGATAACATGGTTTTGAAGTATTCAATGCCGTCTACACGGTGGATGGTTCGGATTGAGCTTACAGGGCACGTGTAGGGCCCACTTGCTTCCGCAAAACGGCCAGCGGCGCACGTAAACTTCCATTTTTTATTTTTTTTTTGAATTGGAGAAGGAGACGTCGGTCAGCGGCGCTGACCAACTTTGGAAAATCACATGCACGGCTAATGCACATGTGCATTATGCACACTCAAGCTAAAGTGAGGTCCACTATGATATTTTTATGAAATCTGATCCAACCATCTGATTGGTCTCCTCATTTAAGGCTTTGATACCAAATTCAAGGCAATTCCAGATATCAGGTGGGCCCAGAATCGACGGTTTATAAGCTGATCGGTCAGTTGGAGCACTTTTATAGTGATCCAAGAGCTGAAATTTGAAATGTACGGTTAATTTATGGCCCTTATCTCATGTATAAAGTTTCGAGCCGATCAGATGTCGGGAATCATGTGATCTTGTATTCTGGATACGTTTCAAGCTACTTGAGCTTCAGTTTCTTAGTTTTCTCGGATTTCTGACCTTGTATATCCGTCAATCTTGGTCCTCTGAAGTCCGTCCCTTGCCTTTGGTGTCATCAGATCGTTAAATCTCAACTTTTAACATCATTTTTCCATCCATGCCCATAAAATCACCTTGCAACACAAGAATGAGAAAACGAACCCTTAGACAGCATTATATTCGTAAATCCAGACAATATCTGGGGTCTAATATGCAATATTTGACCCTCAACACAACCCCCAACCAGCATTTTGCTAGTCCCGAGCAAAGTATGCGAAAAATAAGTTGAGAATTATAGGAGAACTTTCTATGAAATCGAGTGAGATTTTGAACAAAATACGAGAAATTTAATATTTATAAATGTTAGAAATTATTTTCTCCTAAGCTCAAGCGCACGGTAGACTTCATAATCAAGTGTAAAGTATTAATCCATAAATTAGAAAAATTTTAAACATTGAGATCCATGGATGTATAGTCTAATCTCAGCTTATCATCATTAAGAGATCCAATCGTCAATTTCATGATATCATTGATAACCAACAAGAAAATTCATGACAACCAAAACCTAATCCAAAACTTACCTCATAGATTAGCCTATTAACTTGTGATTCTTCTATTCAAAGTAATGTCAAGGAAGGGGAATCAAATCCTCACCTATAGGGAGCAAACCTATGGTGAAGATCGTACACCTGACTCTTTTTCACATATCATTCATGGGGAATAAACTCTACACCTATAGGGAGCAAACCTATGGTGAAGATTAATTATCCAACCTTTCCAATTTTTATACTATGATGGCAAGATATTTCAGGTTGGTTCCTTTCATCCTCAGTGATTACCAAGTTAATCCTTCGATATGGAACTGAAATCTTAATGTGAAAGCGAGATGTGACATGTGAAATCTTGATTCAATCAATGTTTACAACCTCTAATCATGGATTAATAACTTGATCTTAACTGTAAAATTTAATAGATACTGAATCTAAGAGTCCTAAATTATCAACATCACTTATCTTGAACTTCTAAATCAAGGGTATCCATCAAAATCACTTCAAATTCATAAAAATTTTCAAAAAAATTTTAAAAAATTTCACAATTGGCACAATTGTTGCTCAAGACCAAGAAAATATGGATTAGGAAGCCTAATCTCCCATAATCTCCCATAATCTCCCACTCCCAACCTAAAATCTACATGGGGGTCATATACTCAATGTGAATCGGATTTGGAAAGCTATACATGCCTAGTGAAAGCTTTTTCGCAGCCAAGTTCGGTGCCTCGAAACACGCTACTTTCCTCGCTCAAATTCTAAAAAAACACCGTCCCTTAGTACTTTCTTGGGTTCTCTACATGATAGATGGTTCAAATCTGCCATATGATCAAAGATGGTGAGCCAAAACTGTCTGGAAAAGTCGGTTTTCGCGGATGTGCGAAACCTTTCGCACCATTTCGCTGTTGTGATTGGTGGGCCCCACAGAAGCATTTTTTGGAAAATCCACCCCGTCCATTGGATTCAGGATGAAATTTTAGTCAAGAATGGGTGGTTTTGAACGTCCATTGACGTGACCCAGAGAAGAAATCACAAAAGGATCAGTTTTTAACGTTGCAGGGCAGCTCTTTTGTGGCCTCTGTATCTCACACGTGTGCACGCATGGGTGAAAAGTAACAACATGGTTTTGAAGTATTCAATGCCGTCTACACGGTAGACGGTTCGGATTGAGCTTACAGGGCACGTGTAGGGCCCACTTGCTTCCACAAAACGGCCAGCGGCGCACGTAAACTTCCATTTTTTTTATTTTTTATTTTATTTTTTTTGAATTGGAGAAGGAGACATCGGTCAGTGGCGCTGACCGACTTTGGGAAATCACGTGCACGGCTAGTGCACATGTGCACTATGCACACTCAAGCTAAAGTGGGGTCCACTATGATGTTTTTACGAAATCTGATCCAACCATCTGATTGGTCTCCTCATTTAAGGCGTTAATACCAAATTCGAGGTAATTCCAGATATCAGGTGGGCACAGAATCGACGGTTTATAAGCTGATCGGTCAGTTGGAGCACTTTTATAGTGATTCAAGAGCTTAAATTTGAAATGTACGGTTAATTTATGGCCCTTATCTCATGTATAAAGTTTCGAACCGATCAGATGTCGAGAACCATGTGATCTTGCATTCTGGATGTGTTTCAAGCCACTTGAGCTTCAGTTTCTTAGTTTTCTCGAATTTCTGACCGTGTATATCCGTCAATCTTGGTCCTCTGAAGTCCGTCCATTGCCTTTGATGTCATCAGATCGTTAAATCTCAACTTTTAACATCCTTTTTCCATCCATGCTCATAAAATCACCTTGCAACACAAGAATGAGAAAACGAGCCCTTAGACAGCATTATATTCGTAAATCCAGATAATATCTGGGGTCTAATATACAATATTTGACCCTCAACAAACCAAGATAAACAAAATCACGTTGATCCTGTCTCAGGGGCAAGTCTGTCTAATTTTCAACATTATTAGAAAAAATATGAGATCTTGAAGATAGATGTGAAGGAACTAATCAATATTAGTCAAGTCAAGGAAAACATGAGTACATGTACTGTGTCAGCTCAAGAGCTTAATGTAAGTACAAAAAAAAGGGCTAATGAACATCGACATCAGAAGTTATCTCAAACTCATGTGCCAAGTCTCTTGCGTAACTCGAGGATGAGTTTTTTTCAAGTGGAGGGGTCTGAAGTAGAACGTGTCATAGATCCGTTCCTAGCATGGTTGGGCCAAAAGAAGGTGGGCCGTAAATTGGCCATAACTTTTGATTCAGGTATTGTTACGGGGCGCACAACCTATCAATTTTTACTGAAACGGGTCATCCGAGGTGAATCGACCCATTATGTGGGTCACATCTGTCCGTTTCATCAGAAAACGCGTGCTTTCAGCTCAAAAATGAATTTTTAGAAAAAACTTACTAATTTTAGTAATTCCAATTTTTTTAAATATTTTTAGAGTTTTAGATTTTCTTTCCTTTTAAAAATAACTTTTAGTTATACTAGGACTCTTCTAGAGAAAGTTTATTTGTAATTTTTATTTTTAGAAGTTAGGCCTTAAAAGAGTTTTATTAGAATTAGGATTTGTATTAGAGTTAGAATTTTGCTATTTTTGATAATTACGAATTTTAGTTAATTCTTTTTCCTTTATTAATGGTGTAAGGAGACACATTAGACGATTATCAATGATTCACTAATTAATTTCAAATTTTATTAGAATTTATTTCTATTTTTCTGCTTTCTTTCCTCTTGGATTCGAGAAGTCTCTGTGAGGAGTCCAGAGAAGCTTCGTGGATTTAGAGTAGTTATCCTTAAGGAAGATGGTGATCGACCTCATCACGTTCATCCCTGCGTCAGAGGGGATTCTCTCAGGGTATCTCACTTCTTAAAGCAGGGTCAATCAGGTCAGCTCGACAAGCAAACCATGCTGTTGAGCTCTGCCCTTAAGCTTCAACTCGGTGTTGATCCTTTAGGTTGGTTCATCTTTGATCTCACAATTGATGCATCCATGTCTTAAGGAATAAAGTTAGGCAAGGGATGACTCGACTCGACAAACTCAACTCGTCCAACTTGTTTAGATCTGACTTAATCAGAATTGAGTGGGTGAGTTGATCAAAATCAAGTTGACTTTGTCCGATCCAAACTCAAATCAAGTCAAGTTCGAGTCACCCAATAACTCAACTCGATCAAAAACTCAACTTGTATATATATATAAACTTACATTTGACATTTCATATCTGAGATGTTGTGTAACCGATGGAGAGGCTTCAATTCTGGCGAGTGAATCTAGATTTTGAGTTGTGATTTTAACCCGTTGTTACTCGTTGCACCCGACTTGACTTGGTACTTGTGATTGCGTCTGACTCTATTTAGATTAGTCTAGGCCAGATCTAGACTTGGATTGAGTAAGGAATGTTGGACTCAGTACTGAGTTGGGTCGAGCTCAAGTCAACCTTATTTCAAAACCAGTTCAAGTCGGGTCAATCATAAATCAGTCCAACTCAACTCGATGCCCAGCTTTATTAAGTTCTTAGACACCACTTATGATTGGTTGTATATGTCTTATACACCTGGTCAGTTAGATTTTTCCCATCAGAGTTCGCATTCAATCACCACTATTTCCCGTCATTTAGTCCACATGAGATTTTGATAAGCTTAATTTTTGTAAACACATGCTAAAATGATATGAAAAAACTATATGGATGGCATGATATACAACACATTCATGATCAAGGTGGGCTCTACGGTCACGGTAACGCCCATGCCTAACTATTTGTAGTCTCGGGTCTTTCCGATGAATCATGGAATGATTCAAAATCTGAACACTTTTACATAGCATTTAAACTAGAAATGGTCTTCGGCTGTAGTTTGAAAGAGTTTAAAATAAATAAATAAAAAGAAGAATATATAGAAATCAAAACACGAACAGCTTGACCGCTGGTGTTGGGATGAACTTCAAAACATCTTTCTGATTTTTTGTTACAACTCGAAAGCCCAGGAGATCGCTTCCTAGAAACCAACCCATTTTTATCCAACACGGTGCAAACATGTGGTGATTGGGACTGATCATCTTAGACAAAAACTACAGTGAATTGTGGGTTTTAATGGCTGACTTGTGACCGCTGCTCTAAACGTCCAGTTTGCTGGACACGTATTTGACGGCTACGATAGTTCACCCCATTGAGTTTTGGAAAATAGAGTATCCACTGATGGCCCACCAGAATAATAGTTTCGAACACCACATGTTTGTGACATGAACAGTGAGGAGTGTACTAAATAGAATATTAATACAGCAGGCGATGCATACTGTAGTACTGGTACTCGTTTTTGACAAGAAAGCACCAGCCACCGCATACGTGGTATGCATGTACTCAATCCCAACTGTTCAAATAGTGGGACCGACTATAGATTTGCTCATAACAAAAAATTCACAGTAGGTGACCAATATCACCATCCATTTGCAGAGCAACAAGTGGACAGTTTAATACTCAACTCCCCAAAATCTACAAACAAATACCTATGAAGATGTTGGGATCGTTCAATCAATCTGATTTTAGGGGTGTAACCCATTTACAGTGGGCCTCCGTTTGGACAGTTAGGATGCAATATTTGTTTGCCACGTGTACAGTGGCAGTTTGCGTGTATATGTACGGTCGTGGTTCTCGAGTAACTCCCCCAATTTAGCATACAGTCTATGTGGATGGACTGTACAGACGGTAAAGTCTATTTAGTTTTTTTTTTTTTCCTTCCATGTGCAAATTGGAGCTATTTCCTAGCCATGCAAAAGAGAGTGGGTAGACATGCGTTTACACACCATGTACTCTGGACAATATATTTTTTGCATGGAGAAGGAAAAAATCATGGTTTTTGGTAATGGGCAGTTGGGCTCACATCATAGCTATTCTCTTCTTTTATAAATGCTCTGATGGTTAGTGTGAGGAATTTATGAGAGATGAAACTGTGTTTTTCTTTCCAAGGGTAAGTAAGTGTTAGGTATTGAATGGAGGGGGCAATTTGGCTGGGCTGAACAAAGTGGGCCCAAGCCCAACCCAATCCAAGGACTTGAGTCCAGTCCAGCTCAGCCCGTGACCTAAAAACTGCAGTTCGATTGACATTGGTTCCAATCCAAATCTAAGAGCACGCTTCATTTGATGTCGGTACAAGTTTAGTCCTAGCAAGCATGTCTAAGGTTAGGCTCATCTTGCAGACTGAGTGGAGATACCTCATTTTAACACTTGAGGTCTTGGTATGGATCCCTAGCGGGGGTGGCTAACCTGGAGTGTGTGTACTGACATGGGTGTGTACTAACAAGCTAACCCAAAAAAAAATGAAGGTTAGGTTCATCTTGCCTGGCATAATCATGCCATTATATATAATTTACTTTGAAGTTGCTAAAGCACCTTGATTATTTGACATATTATATATTGAGCATGTGCGACCTTTGAAAATGTACAATAGCATATGTGATACATGTAAGGTGTCGATGTATTTTAAAAATAATAAAGAAAAATCTTTACAAAAAAAGGATTCATGTGTTGCCTTTGCACGGACCAGTCTGAAAACCTCTACTGGAGCATGTTCGTGGTGTAAAATAGTCCGTTCTATTATAATAGGGATAAAGTAGTCTCTGGTCTATGTAATAGTCCGCTCTATTACAATATTGTTTTGAACAAACATTCATTGTTTTGATTGGCCAGGTATAGTGCATTGCACACTATAGCTCCTTTCAGACATAATTTTGTAATTGGTTATCCGTTTTGCACATATAGATGTCCCTAGAAAGTTAATTGTACTCTCTACATATAGTTCAATGGCAATGGTACTTAGCTCTGAACAATTTTGCAAAATTTAAGCTTTTAATATAAGTTTTAAATTAAGATCTTTCTATTTTAGTCATTTTAAGGTATCAAGAGTCATGCATATAGTTTTAATTTGTTTGCTTTATTCATGTAAGAGCGGACTATGATTAAACGTCTTTCCTATTTTAAAAAAGTTCACCATTTCTAAAAAGTTATGAATTTATGGTTATGTAAGTCATGTGAATTATTTTATAAACAAACCTTATTCATTATTCTCAATTTTAACTGTGTGGACGTATAGTTTTTTATAAATTAAAAAATTATCTTAGAAGAAAAAACAATGATCTCTTTGATGAGGATTTTCTTCTCATTGTTGAGTTTGATGAAATCGAACTAGTTTCGATATCATTGATAATTGCTGGATTTTTCACCGCTAGTCGCTGGACAGTTTTTGGTCCTGTCGATATCATCGATGGACTTTAGATGATATCGACGCTATTATCGAGAGACTTTCGATGACATCGATAATTGTCGAAATTTTCACCCCTAGTTGCTGGACAGTTTTGGTCCTGTTTCGATATCATCGAAGGACCTTAGATGATATCGACAGCTGTCATTAAGAGTCCGTCGATGTCATCAAAGAGTTACACAGATGCGATTGTGGAAATGCAGATTCTGCGAAAATCATTTTCTATTTTGATTACACTTCTTTTTATTCTTATATAAAGATGTGTATGTGAGATTGAGGTGTATTTCAGAGTATTCTAGGGTTTCCTAAAGCTTTGCAAAGGTTTGCTAAAGGGTTAGGGGCTATCAAAGGTGTGAGAGAGAGAGAAAGAGAGAGAGAGGAAGCTTGTGGAAGGGAGATTTTGCTCATAGAGGTGATCTACTTCGTAGTCCACGTCTCAGCGCTTTTACGTCCTCATGATCGGTGAGATCTCTCCATTTTTCTCTATTCTTTTTATTCACTCCTACGTGAGTGAAGAAGGTTTGATCTAAATGGTGTGTGCTTGTGATCGGTTGTAACGTTCTACTTTATAGTGTATTGTTGATTTGGACAAGGTCCCGTGGTTTTTACCTCTTTGAGGGTTTTCTACGTAAAAATCTCTAGTGTTGTGTGGTTTATGTTTTGATTTACTTCATTGCATTATTATTTCATAATTCTGATTTGTTTTGGGAGGCTAGATCCTAAGGTTTTGTGCAAGGCCCCCAACAAAGTAGTATCAGAGCTAAGTTCATTAAACGTGTAGGATCGGTTTAGAATTATGGAAGGTGACTCATCAAGGATGATCAACCTCAATGGTTCTAACTGGATCATATGAAAGGTTAAGACGGAGGACTTGCTTTATTGCAAGGACCTATATTCTCCAATTTTAGGCATATCAGCAAAATTCAAGGATATGTCTGATGATGATTGAAAGAAGATGGACCGGAAGGCGGTGGGGTTTATTAGACAATGGCTGGATGATTTTGTATTCCACCATGTATTTACGGAAACCTCAGCCGCTAGCCTATGACTGAAATTAGAAGGGTTGTATGAGAGGAAGACAGATAGTAATAAAAAATTTTTGATAAGGCGACTTGTGAATCTCAAGTTCAAAGATGGTGGTTCTGTAGCTGAGCACATGAATGAAGTCAGCAATATAGTGAACCAGCTCTCTGTAATGAAGATGATCTTGGATGATGAATTGTAGGCTTTGTTATTGCTTAGTTCATTGTCTGACAATTGAGAGACATTGATGGTATCTCTAAGTAACTTTGCGCCACACAGAAAGGTATCCATGGAATAGTAACCAGCTGTCTCTTTAATGAGGAGACAAGGAGGAAGCTCAAGGGTCTACTTAGCAAGAGGCCCTTGTGACATAGAAATAGGAGAGAAGAAAGAACAAGAAGGGCGGGAAGGCCCGAGATAAATCAAGAGGCAAGTCGAGTAATAGAAAAGATGTTGAATGCTGGAATTGTGGCAAGAAGGGTCACTAGCATGAATGTTGTAGTAAGAAGAACGACAAGAAAGGAAAAAGAAAGGAGAAGGAAGATGAATCAGATTCCATTGTGGTCGCTTCAGATGACGACATTGTTATTATTCTTTCAGCAGATCATGATATTTGTCTCATGACTACGAGTCAGGACACCGACTGGGTGATTAACTCAGGAGCTTCTTTTCATGCGACCCCACGCAAGGACTTCTTCACAAGCTACAAGTCAGGTGACTATAGGACTGTGAAGATGAAAAATTCTGGCGTATCGAAGATCGTAGGAGTCGGTGATATTTGTGTGAAGACTGATGTAGGCTACACATTAATTCTTAGGGATGTGAAGCATATTCCAGACCTTCGCCTCAACTTGATGTCGACGAGAAGGCTGGATGATGATGACTATGAAAGCCGGTTTGTTAGTGGGCGCTGGAAGCTCATCAAGGGTTCATTGATTACAGCCAGAGGAAATAAGTGTTTCACCCTTTACAAAGCAAGTGTCAGTGTGTGCAAGGGTGGGTTGAACACAGTGAAAGATTCAGGTATTGACATGTGGCACAGGCGTCTAGGCCACATGAGTGAAAAAGGGCTTCAGCTACTAGTAAGGAAGCGACTCCTTCCAAACATGACAAGTACACATCTCAAAACCTGTATTAATTGTTTATCAGGAAAACAACATAGAGTTTCATTCGTTAAAACTGCTTCTCATGTTAATAAAGTGCATGCATTAGATTTGGTTTATTCTGATGTTTGTAGTCCTATGAGGACAAAAACCTTGGGTGGGGCATTGTATTTTATCACTTTTATAGATGATGCATTTAGGAGGGTTTGAGTTTATGCTTTGAAATTCAAGAACGAGGTCTTTGGTGTGTTTAAATTGTTTCATGTTATAGTTGAGAGAGAGACAGGTAGATCATTGAAGTGCATCCACACTGACAATGGTGGTGAATACATTAGTGACTTTTATGAGTATGTAAGTCCCTGGGTATACGGCATGAACAAACGGTTCCTAAGACCCCCCAACATAATGGTGTAGCTGAGCGAATGAATCACACCATTGTTGAGAGAATCAGATGCATGTTATCCCATGCGAAAATGCCCAAGATGTTCTGGGGAGAAGCAATGCATCCGGCGGTGTATTTGATAAACAGGTCTCCATCAGTCCCGTTGAACGGAAAAGTACCTGAGAAGGTGTGGACTGGACAAGATCTATCGTACAGTCATCTTAGGATGTTTGGATGCAGAGCATTTGTTCATGTAGCAAAGGATGAAAGGTCCAAGCTCGATATGAAGATCAAGCAATGTGTGTTCTTAGGGTACGGTGATGAAAAGTTTGGTTACATGTTGTGGGATCCGACCGAGAAGAAGCTCATCAGGAGAAGAGATGTGGTTTTCTTTGAATATCAGTGTATATAAGACATTGGTAAGTCAGAAAAGAATCAACCTAGTTCAGGTGAGTAGAGGACATGGATCTGGTTATTCCTCCCGTGGTGCCTAATGACGGGGGAGTACATTAAGGTATAGAAGACGAGGGAGTTCCTTAAGAATATGGACTGGGGAGCAGCCCCCACTTGATCCACCTGTTTAGCCATAGGTGAGGAAGTCATCTAGGGACAGACAGCCGTCCAAGAAGTACTTGCTATATGAGTACATTATGCTCACTGATGGGGGAGAGTCAAAAGATTATTTTGAGGCCCTAGCCGACGAGCATAAGGGGGAGTGGTTGAAAGCTATGCAAGAGGAGATGAAATCCTTACATAAGAACCACACTTATGATATGGTAAAACTGCCTAAGGGCAAGAAAACTTTGAGCAACAAGTGGGTGTTCAAAAAGAAGGTTGAGCAGAATAATTCACAGACGAGGTTCAAGGTCAGACTTATGGTGAAAGGGTTCAGTTAGAGGAAAGGCATAAACTTTGAGGAGATATTCTCAGCATTGGTGAAAATGACATCCATAAGGGTGTTTCTTGGGTTGACAGCTAGCATGGATCTAGAGATAGAGCAGTTAGATGTTAAAACTGTCTTTCTCCATGGTGACTTGGAAGAAGAGATCTACATACACCAACCAGAAGGGTTCGAAGTCAAGGGTAAGGAGCATATGGTGTGTAAGCTGAGGAAGAGTTTGTATGAGTTGAAACAAGCTCCACGGCAATGGTACAAGAAGTTCAACTCGTTCATATTACAGCATGGGTATGACAGAACGGAGTCGGACCACTGTGTGTTCACGCGCAAGTTCTCAGATGGTGATTTCTTAGTTCTGCTGTTATATGTTGATGACATGCTCATCATGAGAAAAGACATCAAGAAGATCGACAGGTTGAAACAGGAGTTGGGCAAGTCATTTACGATGAAAGACTTGGGCCCGACTAAATAGATCCTAGGAATGGAGATAACCCGTGATAGAAGCAGGAGGAAGCTTTGGCTGTCACAAGAGCGGTATATTGAGAAAGTCTTAGAGCGGTTCAATATGAATGCAGCGAAGCCGGTCAGTACTCTACTGAATGGTCACTTCAAATTGAGCGACAGACAGTGTCCCAAGATGAAGGCAGAGGTGGAAGAGATGCAGAAGATACCCCATGCGTTAGCGATAGAAAGTTTGATGTGTGCTATGGTGTGTACACGCCCAAACATAGCATATGCGGTTAGTGTTGTCAGCCGGTATCTTACCAATCTTGGCAAAGAGCATTGGGCAGTGGTAAAATGGATACTGCGGTATTTAAGAGGCTCATCTAGGTTAAGCCTATGCTATGATGACGAAAAACCTGTGTTAGAGGGCTATACAGATGTAGATATAGCAGGTGACATAGACTTCAGGAAGTTTACATCGAGGTTCACATTCACGTTTGCAGGGGGAACGGTTTCTTGACAGAGTAAGCTACAAAAGGTAGTAGCATTGTCGATGACAGAGGCCGAGTACATTGCAGTCACAGAGGCATGTAAAGAGATGCTTTGGATGAAGAGGTTCCTACATGAACTTAGCCTAAAGCAGGAGCAACACGTGATCTATTGCGATAGTCAAAGTGCTATACACTTAAACAAGAATCTAAGTCAGCACTCCAAATCGAAGCACACAGAGATTTGGTATCATTGGATTAGGGATACTTTGGAACAGAAGGTGTTACAACTTGAGAAGATCCACACGGACGATAATGGGTCAGACATGATGACCGAGGCTTTGCTCAAGGGCAAGTTTGAGGTTTGTAAAAACTGGGCTGGTTTGAAGAAGATGGATTCCTGCTGAGTCGAAAATAGGAAGATTTGATGGAGATTTTCTCCTCATTGCTGGGTTCGATGAAATCGAACTAGTTTTGATATCATCGATAATTGTTGGATTTTTCACCGCTGGTCGCTGGACAATTTTTTGGTCCTGTTCGATGATATCGACGGCTGTCATCAAGAGTTTGTTGATATCATCGGAGAGTTACGTAGATGCGATTGCGGAAATGCAGATTCTGCAGAAATTGTTTCCTATTTTGATTACACCTCTTCTATTTTTATATAAAGGGGTGTATGCGGGATTGAGGTGTATTCTAAGGTTTCTTAAAGCTTTGCAAGGGTTTTCTAAAGGGTTTAGGGGCTATCAAAGGTGTGTATGAGAGAGAGAGAAAGAGAGAGGAAGCTTGTGGAAAGGAGATTCTGCTCGTAGAGGTGATCCACTTCGCAGTCCACGTCTTCGCACTTTTGCGTCCTCATGATCGGTGAGATCTCTCCGTTTTTCTCTATTCTCTTGTTGTTTATCCACTCCTGCGTGAGTGAAAAATCTTTGATCTAAGCTGTGTGTGCTTGTAGTCGGTTGTAACGTTCTGCTTTATAGTGGATTGTTAATCTGGTCAAGGTCCCGTGGTTTTTACCTCTTTGAGGGTTTTCCACGTAAAAATCCCTGTTGTGGTGTGGTTTATGTTTTGATTTACTTCATTGCATTATTATTCCATAATTCTGGTTTGTTTCGAGAGGCTAGATCCTAAGGTTTTGTGCAAGGCCCCCGACACTCTTCCTCTCCCATATGGATTATAATTATTTGGATTACAAACCCATGGATTATATATATATATATATTATTGTTGAACAAGTCATGATAATTCTTTCTTAAAGAAATCATGCAAAATAGTTGATCAGATGAAGTGTGATCAACCTATGGTTCGTAGATGCAACTGATTTAATGTAATCATGGTAAAAAGAAATGGTAATGATCATAAAAAATCACACAATCAATGCTATGGAAAGCTAGATCTTAACATTCTTGGAAAAGAGAGAAGAAAAATAAAAAAAAGAGTGTAGAGGGAAGAGAAAGCAAGACGAGAAGACAAACTACTTGTTCAAAGAATGAGGGAGAGAGGAGAGAGCTTTTACACATGTATTTTGTACGCACCAACTAGCCTTCATGTAAAAGTATGGCTCATTATTTTTTGATTTTACTAATATCACAATAAAAAAATAAAATAAAAAATTAACCGGCTATTTTTTAATTTCGCTCAACTAAAGCTTGTTCAATAGCTAGGTATGTAAATTAAATTAGGACTTGCAATAATTCTCAACACTTTTTATCATTATCAAATTTTACTTGCATCTATTATTCCTACAACTTTTTGAAGAGATTAAACTTATATATGCATAGTATTTTTGTAAAAATATTTGTTGCTTACTCACATATAGAGACATTAGCCAACTTTAACTCTATGTTCATCTCCTTGCAAATAAAGTGAAATGGACCTTCGCGTAGCTAGCCCTCATAATCAAAATGGAATGGTTGACTTTTTTTTCCATAGTTTTTCAGTAATTGAGTTAACCACACACTTCTACATGTAGCTAGCATTATGGCTCGATATTCAACATCAGTAGTTGACAATACGATAGTAGGTTGTTTCTTGCTTATAGCATGCTTCCTAGACTAAGATAAAACAAAAACATGATGTTGAACATAATGAGTTCCCTGCCTAATTTGCATCACAATAGCCAACATCTTTTATTAATACACCATATTTGTAAGATATACCTTTATAACAGTCACCTTAACATAACACATTAATATACTCTTCACTTCATTTATATGTAGCTTCCTCTTTTATATAAATTAACTATCGACCCAAACTGAATATGTCAAAATTGGGCAAGTGATTGCTAAGCATATTAGACTACTAATTATCTGTAATGCGTCAACTTTTCAGGACCTGAGTACATGACTCGTTTCTCAAAAATCCAAGTGTTAACCTTAAAGGATGATCAAAGTCAAGTATATATTATTATTTTTTTCATCTTTCATCAGAGTAAGCAAATGAGCGTAGAATGGACAAGTAAGCATAAAGAAAAATTTTAAATTTCATTTATAATATACAAGTGGTTGCCCATAATGACTTATACAAACTAATATTTTCAAAATTAGCAATTACAAGAATTACATGATACAATATATAAGAAATAGTAGAATGCAAGTAAATTTGAGCAGCAAGACCCCTTAGCTTCTCAAGGTAGATACAGTCATGCAACTCTATCACTTGAACCCGACTCCTTATCAATATGAATGTGAACATTATCAGGGCTACCTGTGCTACCTGTACAGTTATATTTATTTGATGGATGAGCGACCAACTCAGTGTAAACTCCCCTCAAGATTACATACCGCCGCATTAGGTAAGAAATAATACAAAACATACAGACAACCAAAACAAAATAAATGCAGTCTTATTAGATGCATGGATGCGTGAAGTATGCAATCATGCCCCGAGGATGCTCATCCATGCGGACAGTGGGCTCGTCATTGAACCTGGGACACATCATCCAGACTGAACAAGATATATATCATCCATGCAATTATTGAACCCGGCACACATCATTCAGAAGAAACAATACGTACATCACACATGTAACTATTGAACCCGAGACACATCATCCAGACGTAACAATATGTGCATCATGTACGATAGCATTAGATGCTGGTCTGTGTTATGTATGCATGATTAGCTAATCCGCTATTAATACAATTACAACCAGCCAATTTAAATAAGCTCACAGTCACTATGGGGAGCACATGGCCCAGCATATGCCGACAACTCGGGCATAGGTCTCATTACCACCATCCCCGGCTCATGAGATTACTACCATAGGATGTTTAATGGAAACTCATCGACTAGTAGCCAATCATATTATAGTATATGGGGCTTACCACCACATGGTTGTATAGAAATGGTACATCGAGCCGCATAGGGCAAAAACCAAAACTGAGCCACATAGGGCAAATGTTAAAATAGGCCACATAAGGCGAGTATCAAACCATGCGATTAAATACCATCCTTGAAAATCACTTAACACAACGACTCATGGATGGTAGGCCCACATCAATGTCCAATTCAAACCACCATTCAACAACCACTAAGTCGAAGGGCCATTATAATTACAATTAATCAGGTTACATCCCAAGTATAGGTATACATTTATAAGTGGGGATTTTCCACTGATGTACCATTTTAAATTTCATAAACAACCCACAAATAATACATAAGCATGAACAATTATACAGAATGAATATTAAGCATGTAATATAACAATTCAATTTCCACCAGCTAATACATGTGATTATAAAAAGGAGATATCAAATATAAATTAAAATAAAAACTATATCTTAAGCTAATGAGAAGATGGAAAGCTCAAGGGGAAGAATCATTACTTGTAGGGCAGTGTCCACGTACTTAGTTCGAGTCTTCTTGTGGCTTGCGGTTGCTCAAGGAATCTCTTAGGATTACAGTTCATCTTTGTCAGGTATTTCTATGGCCTTGTACATCTAACAAAATTTCAAAAGGTTGTAACAACCAGGCCTTTTAGGTTTGTGTTAGGCCCACCATGTATTTATTCAGTCAAGGTGGTCCAACATGACTCAAGCTTATCCTTACCAGGGGTTGGACAGGCCCTCACACATGGACCTTATTTGCATCAGGAGGTTCCGTAGATGTGTTTGGGTTACACACAAAGAAATTTCTTCAATAGCTATTAGTGTAACGCGTGAGCCACGGTACCTTGCCATCTTTTGGGGCACGTAGCTTCCGAGCAGTGATTAGCACTTTCCAACATAGTTCGTATGAATCGGTACCGCCTGAACGTGGTTCAGGTAATTTTGTGCTTGCTCCAAATATAGTTCAGCATTGTTCCCATATTGTCCAGCACCATCTGGGTGGTACTCTTTCCGATGGCAGGGCTCACCGTCATATGTATGGTGTGTATATAATACTTACATTGGGTTTGGGATATACAGTACAACCGGTGCAGATAAAGCATCACTACCATGGTGGGACCTACTGTGCTGATGGATGGCCTGGATCCCAGCCAGATGTTCGGCCAGGACTAGAACAGATTCATCAAGGTGGGGTCCCCACAGTTCGTCCAGATGGACGGCTAGGAGTAAAAATATCAGGGTGGGCTTCCACATGGTGTGGTCCACATAGAACATGGATATATATATATAGTTTACTTACTAGTGTATCATTATCATATATATTTTTTCCCCATGTACATGTCCACCGTCCAGCACTGGACGGTTCATTGGACGGCCTAGGTGCAATCCACGTGCATCATGCTGCATGTATCAGAGGTATGGCGTGGATGCACTTCTCATGGTCCATCGTCATATGGATGAGCCCGTCAAATGGATAGACGGCTGGGATGGAACACGCTCATCACTGTTGCTTTTCCACGTGATGTGGCCCACGTATATATTATATGTTTATATAAGCACATTTATACCTGGAGGGTTCCATGTGCATGTGGGGCCCATATAATATTTTATTATATTAACTTGTACTGGAGTGTATTCCAACCGTCCACACCACAGGTGGGTCCACACGTGTGGGACCCACCATGTATCATGATATCTTTTATTATTATAAAATTTATGTGCATGTGTTCTACATACCTATACGTACTCCCCCTTTTCTTTTTCTTAAAAGGTGCAGGGTCTAATGAAATGGGTGGATGGTCTGACTACACCGTTCATAGGTGGATGGTTTGATTTTGGTGCGGTCCGCCATGGCTCGATGGTGCGTGTATATACGTATATATAATACGAATAAAATATCATTATATTATGGAAGGTGCACGTCCAGGGAGCCTGCCGTCTGTTTGGGACGGCCAAAACGTACAGCCCGCATGGTGTTTGAGTGAGGCCCACCTTCGTTTTTCAGGGTCCACGTTGACAGGGTGTGGCCCACCTAGTCAGAGAGAGGGAACCCAATGCAGCTCCTGGGCTGTTGCAGGGTGCGGCCCACCTGCAATTTGGTAGGGCCCAGTTGGTTCTTCTTCCATGCAGACGGTTTAGAGCTTGAACAGGGCTTACTCCCTGTCATGGTTATGGCTCCAAAACGGCCCAGTTACGGCTGTAGTTTGCACACCCACCAAAGGATCCTTACAGCCAGGTTATGATCTGAAGAATGGCCCAGTTAGGTGACCGTTTTCTGGTGCCAACGGCTGAGATTTCGGCCGTCCTTATGCAGTTCCTGACAGAAAACGCAACTGATTTTTCAGCCTGTCCGCATGCTGGGAAGACAACAGATATTACCTGTTTCCCAAGCTGAGGAGTTTGCTGATATCAGGCCGTCCTCTCTGCCGTTTTCAAACTAGAAAACCCGCCGTCTGCAACCTGATTTGTTTCTGTTTCAGATATTTTAACGGCCCAGCAGGTGGCTCGTTTTAGTCCGGCGCAGAGCCTGGTTAATGGCTGGATTACTGCTGAATCTAGGGCCCTTTTTAAGGATTGTTTTTAGTCCATTGCAGGGTCGTCTGCAGTCCAAAAATCAGGTCGATGGAAGGCTGGCTTCTTCCCTGTTTTCAGGCTAGTTAACGGCCCATCGTAAGTCATAGTTTCGGTCCCAGTATTGGCCCTGATTTGGCTGTTTTTTAAGTGCAGATTTCAGCTACTTTTAGTTTTGAATGCATAGCTAGAGTCGGGGGTGTTTTTGGAGGAGGAAGAGAGAAGGTGTTACCTGCTCTGTCGGCCCCACTTGAACTGCACGCGCCTACGGTTCCTTTCTTCCATGCTCACTCTTACCTTTCTTTCTTTTCTTTCTCTTTTACACTCAAGTGGTATGGCCGTGGGCTCACACTGACTCGGCTCGGCCCGTTTCTCACGGACGAAGCTGGGACAATGAGTGTCAGGCTCACCTTCCTTCTCTGTTTTCTCTCCCTGCTTTCTTCCTTCCTCACCACACTCTCTTCGCGTCAATCCTAAGGGCTACAATGCCCTCTTTTATAGCCGAGGGAGAGAGATAAGAACGGTTGAGATTGCTCTAACCAAGGACGGTTGAGATTCGTTCTTCCCAAAGAGGAAGGGCGGTTCTCTTTCTCATCCCTCCCACAGGCTCTCGGTCGGGCTGTTTTTGGCACGGATTGGCCGGTAGCGTTCAATCTCCTTCCTCCGCTTATAAGTGATCAAATGGCTATACTATTTTGTTCATGTGGGTCCCACGAAGGGGTTGGACGGCTTGGATGGCTCAAAAAGTAGGCGTGGTGGCCCACTTATAGGTTTTGAGTAAGTCAGTTTAAAATATTTCTCAAAACATAGAGAAATGAAGATGTTTGAGAAGTGCTCAGTCAAAGCTAGTTTGACTGAGCCTTTGGGTTTAATACACCTCGTGTACGAGCACTCTTTGTATATATGCATTGTGTAGGAGCTCACTGAAATGTGATTACCATAATCTACTCCGTTCATTTGTATTGAGAGACAACCCAGGGACCCTGGTTCACTTTGGGTCAATGGTGAACCCTAGGTGGCCCGGTAGATGTACCTTTGGGCCATCATTGGCCACTATGATGTGATCCATCGATCAGGTGGGCCTGATAAACTTTCTCAATGGTTAATATAGGGTATTAATCATGGCGAAAGTTTTGTTTGTCACCAACCAATTCTCAAGTATTGGTAACAAGTGTTTTACACCAGTATTTAATTAATATAATGGCTTTAATTTAGAGTAGTCCCACCTTCCCGATAGTCATGGGGCTTGTTCCGACTCTTGGAGATCCTGATGGATGACTTTAATATCAACCGGAATCTCCATCATGTGTAAGTTGATTTCAAGTTTTTGGTTAACGTAAATAATTTTTCTAGTTCAGTGTGGGTTTTAAAAGGTGACATCCATGTACTAAAATGTATGAGGCATTACATTATCTCCTGATGAGCACATGCATATATGAATAACTCTCCTTCATCTTTTAACATCTTGTTATTCACTTAAATTGGTGTCGTAGTCAATTTTCACCATAGCAATTGAAGTTTTGTAATCTAAATTTCTTTTAAAGACTTAAAAATCTTATTTTATTTGTTATACTTAATACCTAAAAAAATACTAAAGGTCTCCTAAATCCTTTATCTCCTCCATGTATAATGATAGATTTATAAATAAGACAAGAATGGCGGACAATGCTGCTGTTGTCACTGGATGTCGGAAAGAAATGTGAGGATGTACCCTAATGGTTAGATATGAGTTTTGTTGATGTATTTTTTATGAAAGGATCTTTCACTCGGCCCGTCCTTCGCCTGCACGATCACAAATACAAAAGGGGACCCTGGCTTGAGCCGGGGAACCTCCGATGCTTAAGTCAGTATCTGGAACTAAGGCAAAGGATTTAGAATTTTTCTGTTGCGTACCTTCTTCCATAAAAGAGATGGTTATTTATAGGTCTGAATGAATTTTATCATATGAGGATTCTTCTCCTTCATATTCGGAGATTTGATCCTTTTGACTGATTTCGCCCGATTCCGAGGATCTCGGGATCAGACACTTGTACTCTTAAATTTTCGAGACGGCATTTATATTCACACCGCCTTTTATTGTCTCGGCTCGGTCGTTACCGAATCTGAGAGAGTCTCGGTCGGCTTAAGAGAATAAGTTTTTTACCTTTTTACGGGCGGAATAATCTCGGTATTTATCCGTCATCCTTCCTTACTCCGTGGCCGACGAAACCAACTCATTAGGTCGGTTTCTTATGTCGGTCGGATGGCTTATAACTTATTTGACCTTTTATAGGCTTACGTAGACGCTGTTAACTTTTCGACTGAATAACTTAAGTCATCTTATACTTTTGCCTCTTAGCCTTATGCACTCTTCTCTCGGCTCTAACCATTGTCTCGGACAACTCCATATCCGAGGCTCCGGACTTAACATATTTTTTCCCAACAGTAAGCCCCCCTTACTCCTTATGCCCTTCTCGGCACCAAGGAGTAATGAGTTTTTGGGTCGATTCACATCAGAGTCCAAGGTCATAATGAGACATTTAATGCTTTTTGAGTAGTCCTTAACGTATGAAGGTTCGTTTCTCGAGGTCGCACGAGCGGCCAGCCGTCAGGTCGTTTCTTCCGTGTATGGGCGTTGGACGAGTGGCGAAGGCGTTACCGCTGTCAGTCCGCGTGCGACACATGTCGAGCAAGGGGGTCGAGGCAAGACTCGTTTCGTCTACCCATTAAATGCTTATGCCACGTGGCAAGACTAAAAAAGTGGGCGGGAGAGGCGTGTAAATTTTACTTTCGCCGTTCATTCTCCCGCTCGTCTGTTTTCTTCCTGGTTCTTCCTTTTTCTTCTTCTTCTCTCCCTCTGCT
The DNA here is from genome assembly GCA_037074715.1 of Magnolia kwangsiensis. Classification (NCBI taxonomy): domain Eukaryota; kingdom Viridiplantae; phylum Streptophyta; class Magnoliopsida; order Magnoliales; family Magnoliaceae; genus Magnolia; species Magnolia kwangsiensis. The sequence continues at coordinate 110,905,123 of CM073581.1, forward strand.
GTCGTTCTCTTCTCTATTATCTCCTTTTGCATCCGTTACTGCCTTCTCCGGTGAGTTTTTTTCTCCCTTTCTATCGATATTAATGGCTACACATGGCTCTCAGAGCTCCCGGGAGGAAACTTCCAGTGATGAGTGTGATTCGCAATGTTTTTGGAATGTTGCGGAGTCACCCTCTTTACTGGCGGAGATCGCCGTTGGTGCGGATGCCGCTTTCCGGCTTGTCAGGAGGGCCGATGAATCATCGGCTGAGCGTCCTGCTCTAGCCGGTCATTTTAGTGGCGGGTCGTCTCTGGTAACCCGTCCAGGGAGACCCAATCTCGGGTTGGATCCGTTGGAGGAGGAAGATGAAGAAGAGGAAATAAGGATAGCTGAGGGGGTCGCTGTATCGTCCCCTGTAACTCGGTCGGCACAGGCTTCTAAGTCATCTTCCAAGGGAGAGGGGGCTGAGGATGACCTGAGTGGTCCTGTCGTCTCGATTTTAACTGATTCTGATCTGAACAGAATTCGAGCTGGGTACCATGTTCCGGACTCGGTTATACTTCGGCTCCCTCATCTGGAGGATTTGCCTGATCATCCCCTGCTGGGAGGGTCGCAATTTTTTAGGTCTCGATACAATGTGGTTTGTGTTTACCTCTCCAACCCATTGATCGAGATTTTCTGTCTCGTATCAAACTTGCTCCCGGTCAAATAATCCCGAATGGGTGTGAAAGGGCCTAGCTATATGCCCTAGAGGGGGGGTGAATAGGGCAATGCCAAATAAAACTTATAACAGCGGAATAATAAAAGATATAAAGCACAATGCTGAATATAAAACAATCACAATAACCTAAAATAAAGAGATTGATACTTTATCACTTCTAAGGACAACCTTACACAAAAAACCAGAGGTTTAAGGTAGGACAACCTTATTTCTAGAACGTCCTTTGTATCACAAACCAAAGAGGAATAATAAGTAATGAAATCAAAATAACTTGCGAAAAATAAATCCTAAGTTATTACAACATTCATCCACACTTGCTTGAAGTGATTACAACATTCATCCAGAAACACAAACCACAAAACTGAATGAATAAAGGAATGAAAGAATGAAGCACATCCACAACACAACGATATATAGTGGTTCGCCTGTGTGTACACCAACTGTTATCCAACAGCCACACAGATTGCTACTCCACTCCTAATATCCTCACACAGGGGATATTAGCATGCACTATCAAAATAGGTTTCACAGGTTCACCTAAAACCTTCACAATTGTGTCTTTGATCTCGGGCTTACACAATCCAAAAACCCCACAATCTAAGTTTCCTGGCTCTCCTCAGATAACCACTACAATGAGATTTTTCTGGCGATTCTCAAACAAAAACCAGATAAAGTAAATTACAAAACATGTAAAATACCCGAATCACCTTTTGAAGAAGCCCGGTAGAACCAATCGGAGTAGAAGTTCGATTCGACGTTCAAAGTCTAATACTCACTTTAAGAATGGTTCTAAGTCTAATTGATTTTAGATCAAACTGGCTAAATCTATTTGATTTTGAATCCAAGAAGAAGGAATATCAGAAATTCTCCTTTTCTAATAAGATTAGAATGTAGATCAAAATCAAATAAAAATAAGCTAGCAAAAGGAATATTAAATAAACACAATGTAGCTTAAAATAAACACAAACTTATCTCAGAGAATAGCCTAAAGAATGCTTGAATAGAATTGATTTGAGGTGCTAAAACTCTGAAGTTCGTGCTCTATTTATAGCCTGAAAAATTCCATCTACGACTGGTCTTAGGATCCTAGGACTGGTCGTAGCATCAAAGATTTTCAAAAGATTTCCGCGGGATAAGATTTTCAGTTCCATGACCGGTCCTGGGAGATCTACGACCGGTCGTGGGTCACCTACGACTGGTCGTGGATCACCTACGACTGGTCGTAGGACCCCAAAAACGGTTGCTGGAGTTTGAGTCGTAGGGCTACGACCGGTCGAAGTATGAGTCGTAGAACTTCCAAGACCGGTCGTAGGATGTCCAGGACTAGTCGTAGGACAGCTAGAAAGATCCGAAAATCTTCAACTACCTAGGACTGGTTCTGAAAAACTTAAGACTGGTCGTAGCAAAGCTAGGACTGGTCTTAGAACACTCCAAACAAGCATATAAAAATATATGAGTTATGTATCCAGAATGACCTACTATAAAGCTCATCCTAAGGTCAATTTAAGGTCATACAAACCTTAAAAGTGAGATGGACATTGAAAGTCTGTTCTCTCAGATGACCCTTAAGAGAAGCTTGTAAATATACAAAACTTGTAGTAGGCCTTCATGAGCTTGATCTTGACTTGACAAAGTCTTCTAGTAAACTTAAACTTGATCAAATCTTGAACATGCAACCTTGAAAACTTCTACTCTTGATTTCTTCATCCAAGACTTGAAAACTTTCTTCATTTAAGATCTTGTCTTGAAATGCGATGTCTTGATATGTCTTGATTGCAATGATTAGTCTTCAAACATAAAACACAAGATATACAAGACATAGATATAGGTTTTGACACCACAAAATTTGACAACTAAAGGGATATGAAATCATAGCACTTACAGGGTGGAGGAACTTATTCGGGTGAGCAGTGCTATGGGCTGAGCTTGAGCAACCTCCACTGATAGTCGATGAATTCCTCTACCTGTACCAAGTAAGACCGAATTCAAATTTTTCCAGCTTTTACTTTCTAAGCTCATGGCGAGGCAAAGGTGGTTATCTTATAACTAACCCACCAACTTCCAACAAACACTGGAAGGAGAGATGGTTCTGGGCGCGCGAACAATGGGAGACGATTGATCTGTGGCCCTATGAGCCTCGAGTCCCCCGTTTGTTTCTCAAAGCAGGTGACTCGGCTTAATACCTTTTATTTCTCTACACTGTAACGCGCTGAATCTGACCTTTTGGTATTTTGTAGATATCTTGAAGAAAAAGGGGAAGCTCGGATCCAACGCTCTAGCTCGGATCAAAGATCTGAAAAAGCTAAGTGCAAAAGATCGGTCTTGGAAGTTGTTATTGCAATCGGAGCGTCTGCATCTTGCGGGTTTAGACTCGTTCGTGTCAGGTAATTCTTGCTATGTTGCCACATTCTTTCGGTGCATTGTCTGACTCGCTTTTGTCCCTCTTTTCAAATCTTCCCGAGGCTTGACCCTTTCTTAAGTCGGCCTCCGCTAGCATGGATGAGACTCGTCCTTCTCTCAAGCCAATCTCTAAGGTGAAGGCTCCTCCGAGGTCGGCTCTTTTATCGGGGACTCGGCCTTCGAAACAACTGAAGATAGCCCCAAAGGCAAAGGAGCCGGCTGTTCCGTCTGCTTCTGTTCCAGCCGTTCCACAAGTAGTTGTGCTCTCCGACCCTGATGAGAGGGCGAAAGAGACGAAGGCAGTTCTTCTTGTGTCTCAGTCGGCTCCTGAGCCAGGACCTATTGCAGAGGAGGTTCCGAGACAGAGAGAGGGGCCAAGTGGAGAATCTTCAAGAGGGGAGATGACTCAACAGGAGTTGTCACCCTTCCATAAGGTTATATCGAGGATGATTCCTTGGGCCATCACTCACGGGAGCGAGAAGGACTTCGCCAGTTTCTACAATGCCCTACTCTGCAGACCCTTGGTCATACGGTGAGGTTACTTTTTGAGGTAACATTCATTCTTTCTATTTCTCTGTAACTTCTTATTAGGGCTCTTGTTACAACTTAGTATCTCTTGTTTGCAGTTGGCCCCCTGCATTGTCAAGGCTTGCTCGAAATTTTCGGCTGCTTAGAAACTTGCAACTGAGACAAAGACAGCTAAGAGAGTTGCGGCCGAGGCAGAGGGACGTCGAGAGATCGCCGAAGGTCGCATCGGCATTATAACTGGCGACTTGTCAATTGCCAGGAAGACAACCGAGAATGCGAAGGCCGCTCTTGAAGGCGTTAAGGCTGAGAGTGCCCGTTTGGCTTCGCTTCTAGCAATGGCCGATGAAGAAAATCAACATCTTCGCCATGTCCATGGCACTTGCGAGAACAATCTAACTCGGGCCAAAGCCGATGCCACGGTGCTCATCCAACAGGCTTGGGAGGAGGCCAGTCGAGCCAAAGAGGCTCAGGACTAGGCCGTGGAAACCTTTCTCGAATCTTCGGAGTTCGAAGAAGAAAGGGACCACCTTTATCAAGGCGGTTATAAGACTTGCGTTCTGGAGATGAGGATCGCTTTCCCCGACCTTGACCTCTCCGCGTTTGAGGCTGATAGTCCAGAGGCCCAGGCTACTGGTGATGATCGTGCTGATGCAGCTGCCGACGAAGAAGCCCCAGCTTCGACTGCTGCTGTCGATGAGGCCGGTCCATCTGGGACTGCTTAGGGAGCAGTCCAATCTAGGACTGCTTGGTGAGTATCCCGACCGAGGGATGACGACTGTGCTTCATTTTTGGCACTCACGCCAGCTCAATGTTGGCCGAGGCCGATCATCTTTTGGTACCATCACCAGCTCCTCAAGCAGACTTTTATCCAGGACCGATTCAAGAGCATCTATAACCGAGCAAAATTATTCCCTCTGTCGAAAGTAGCTGTGCGCTACTTTAATATAAACAAAGTAGATTGTAGTATAACCCGATGTAAAACACTTAGAAATGATGAATGAAAATTCTCAGTTTTATTGAATCAGCTCCGTTTATATTTCTTTCCCATTCTCTTTTAGTATCTTCAGCGATGTCTCAAGGATAATAAATCTTGAGATGCTCGGCGTTCCAGGGATGAGGCAATAGTTGCCCATTTAAGTCTTCTAACCGATACATTCCAAGTCGGATGGTACTCGAGACGACGTAGGGTCCTTCCCAATTGGGTCCTAGCGTGCCTGCACCAAATTTCTTTGTGTTTGGAAACATTTTTCGAAGGACCATATCCCCGACACGGAATCGTCTGACTTTGACTCGGGTGTTGTAGAACCGAGATACTTGCCTCTGCCGAGCCATCATTCATAGCCGAGCCTCTTCTCTTTTCTCTTCCAATAAGTCGAGCCCGAGCGATATGAGTTCTTCGTTCTCCTATTCGTTGAATGTATTGACTCAGGCCGAACCTATTCCGATCTCAACCGAGGCAACTGCTTTCGAGCCATAATAAAGGGAGAAGGGAGTTTCTCCCGTGGCAGTCCGAGCAATGGTTCGATAGGCCCACAATATATTTAGGAGTTCTTCAGCCCATACTCATTTTGCTCCATCGAGCTTCGTTCGGAGATGCTGTTTAATAATCTTGTTAATAGCCTCGACTTATCCATTCGTCTGAGGATGATGAGGCGAAGTATACACGTTTCGGATCCCGAGATTACTACACATCTCACAGAATTATCTATTATCGAACTGCCTTCCATTGTCAATAATAATAGTTCGCGGTATGCCGAACCGACAGACGATATTCTTCCAAACAAAACCTGTAATCTTCTGTTCGGTTATCTTCACTAATGGCTTGGCTTCAGCCCATTTCGTAAAATAATCCACCGCAACTACGACAAACTTGGTCTGACCCTTTCCCAACGGGAATGGTCCAATGATGTCAATCCCCCACTATGCAAAGGGCCAAGGTCCAATCATCGGGGTCAATTCCTCAAAAGGCTGCCTCGAGATAGATGCAAATCGCTGACACTTGTCGCACCTTTAGACGAACTTCTTAGTGTCATGTTGTCGGTCAGCCAGTAATATCCCTGCCGCAGTACTTTGTTGGCAAGCGAACGTCCTCCTGAGTGATTTTCACATATCCCTTCGTGTACTTCTCGTAATACATAGTCACCTTCATGAGAATTCAAACATCGTAGTAAGGGAGCGTAGAATCCTTTCTTGTATTGTACCCTGTTCAAGATGGTGTAGCGCGACGCTCAGACCTTTAACCGTCGAGCCTCAGTATGATCTTCCGGTAGCTTCCCCTCGTTGAGATAATGGATGATAGGATCGAACCAAGTAGGTTCTGAGTCAATGACATGTATAGTTGAGTCTGTCGGCTCATTTATACTCGGTTTAGCTACGTATTCAATCAGGACCAACCTAGGTATATCATCTTCGTCGGCTGAGACGAGCTTTGCTAACAAGTTAGCTTTAGCATTCTCAGTCATCGAAATCCGAACTACTTCACATTACTGAAATCCGTCGATTAATTCTTTCGCCTTCTCCATGTATGCCTTCAGTTGTTCTTTCCATGTCTGGTAAATACCAGTAACCTGGTTGACGACTAACTGCGAATCACTGAAGACATTGAGATGAGTTACACCTAAACTTACGGCGAGTCAAAGGCCAAGTAGCAAGACTTCGTATTCTGCTGTGTTATTTGACGCTTGGAATCTGAGTCGTAAGGCATATTGCATACAAGTTTGGTCGGGAGTCTCCAATACTACCCCAGCCCCGCTTGCCTTAGAGTTGGAAGAGCAGTCGACGAATAATTTCCAAAGGGCAGGTTCGAGCGATGGGCTGAGGGAAGTGGACGTCGATGCTCCGATAATCTTGTCAAACTCAAACGTTGTGTTGTCCTGTGAAGTCACTTCGACAATAAAATCAGCCACGGCTTGTCCTTTTAGAGCTGTTCTGGGTCTGTACTGTATATCGAACTCGCTCAACTCGATAACCCATTTCGTAAGTTGGCCGGAAGCTTCTGAGTTTTGAAGGATCTGTCGCAATGGTAAGTCGGTCATGATGACGATGGTGTGAGCTTGAAAATATGGTCGGAGTCTTCGCGAGGATACTACCAGGATTAAAGCTACCTTCTCAAGAGGAGGATACCTTATGTCTGCTGGTAGTAATGCTTTGCTGATATAATACACCGGTAATTGCTTTCCGTCACATTCTCGTATGAGAGCCTAACTAATTGCTGCATCGGATACAGACAGATATAATAACAAAGCTTCTCCTGACTTGGGTTTAGATAACAATGGTGGAGATTCGAGATAAGACTTCAGTTGCTGGAACGCTGTTTCACACTCTTCCGTCCATTCCATCGACTGTCGCCTCTTCAATTACTTGAAAAACGGGAGACATTTATCGGTGGCTCGGGACAGGAAGCGATTGAGCGCAGCTACTCTCCTGGTCAGCCTTTGTACGTCTTTAATTGTCTTGGGAGACTCCATGTCAAGTAGAGCCTTGATTTTCTCAGAATTTGCTTCGATTCCTCGCTGACTAACAAGAAAACCGAGAAACTTCCCTGAGCTTACACCAAAAGCACACTTAATCGGGTTTAACTTCATCTTATACTTACGCAAGGTCAAAAACATTTCTTCTAGGTCCTCTATATGGTCAACCGCGTGTATACTTTTGACGAGCATATCATCTATATATACTTCCATGGTTCGACCGATCTGCCGAGCGAACATTTTGTTCACTAACCTTTGATACGTCGCTCCGGTGTTTTTCAAACCAAATGACATCACTCGGTAACAATAAAGACCTTCGTCAGTGACAAAGGTAGTCTTAAATTTATCGGATTCATACATTATAATTTGATTATACCCAGAGTAGGCATCCATAAAACTAAGTAATTCATGTCCTGCAGTACTATCCATCAACTGATCAATGCGAGGAAGAGGAAAGTTGTCCTTGAGGCAGGCTTTGTTCATATCTGTATAATTAATACAGAGATGCCACTTCTCGTTGACCTTTCTCACGAGCACGACATTAGCTATCCACTCTGAATAGTATATCTCTTCTATGAATTTAGCCTTAAGGAGCTTACCGACTTTCTCTTCGATGATAGCATACCTTTTAGGGCTGAGAGGACGTCTTTTCTGCCAGATTAGCCTGTAGGTTGGATCGATGTTGAGTCGGTGCGTCATGACCGAGGGATCGATCCCAGACATATCTTCATGACTCCACGCGAATACGTCAGCATACCGTCGAAGCAAGGCGATCAAATCTTCTTTGAGAGGTGACTTCAGAGATGAGCCGATTTGTACTACTTTCGACTGTCTGTCTCGGTTAATGGTTCCGAGACAAGTTCTTCCATCGGTTACCCCCGTTTGTAAGATTCAACTCGAGAGTCCAGCGACTCGATCATCGATATTTTTGTCGGAGCTTTTACTGCTGTTGCATAGCATCGTCGGGCATCTTGCTGATCTCCTTTTACGATTTCTACTCCTGACTCGGTCAAAAATTTCATGGAAAGGTAGTACGTAGATACCACAACTTGAAGGAGGTTTAGGGATAGTCGACCGAGTATGGCATTATAAACTGACACTTGGTCGACGATCAGAAAGTCGACCATTGTAGTCGTTTGATGGGGTGGACTTCCAGCAGTAAGTGGGAGTGAAGCGATTCCCTTGGGAAGCACCTGTCCGCCTGAGAATCATATGAGCGGGGTTCGGACTGGGCGTAAAGCCGATTGTCCAATGCCCATTTTGTCGAACGCCTGGGTGAACAATACGTCCGCAGACGACCCAGTGTCCACCAGCACTCGGAACACTTTTCTGTTGGTAATTGTGAGAGCAATGACTATCGCATCATCATGAGGATGATGAATGCCTCAGGCGTCATCTTCAATAAATGAGATACAATACTTCTCTCTCCTCTTTTCTTTTGAAGGTCGAGACAGCAGGAGAATCTCAGATTCCGGATGATTAATGCTTCTGACGTGATTCTTCCGAGCGTTATTGGAGTCTCCACCACCTTGATGCCCTCCAATAGTAGTTCGGATCTCCTCTGTGGGCCGATTTTTGCTCGGGCCTTCTTCTACAGTGCCAGATCCTTCCACATGTTCTCTGAGTCGACCCTCTTTAATGAGCCGCTCGATTTCATCTTTCAAGTGATAACAATCACTCGTGTTGTGACCATGGTCACGGTGATAATGACAGTATTTATTTTTATTCTGTCGATTCGGATTCCCTCGAAGTTTCCCGGGCTAGTTGACAAAGCCCTCATTCTTGATTTTCATCAACACTTGCTCCTGAGATTTATTCAGAGGAGTGTATGTAGAAAACCTTCTGTCGGGTCGTTTACCCGACCTACCATCATCTCACGCTCGATCTTCTTTACGCTTCTTTCCTCCAGCCGAGTTGGCTTCTTTCTTAGCCGACTCTTTAGTTGTGCGCTTTGCGTTCTGAACTGTCTCGCGCAGGAGCCGAATTTCTTCTACATCTGCATATTTGTCCGAGCGAGGCATAAACTCGCCCAGAGTCTTCGGTGGGTTTTTGTCCAAGGATGCTAGAAAGGGCTTATCTTTCACCCCTTGCATGAGCGCGTTAAGCGCTGTCTCCTCCGAGTGTTTTTGAACCTGAAGAGATTCGAAGTTGAAATGCTTAATGTAGTCTTTCAGTAGTTCTCCTTCCTTCTGAACTATATTGTTCAGGTGTGCGGGTGGCTTTAGTTTCTTTTTCTGGCCGATGAAGTTAGTAAGGAAGGCATCGCTTAGTTCTGCAAACGAACTGATTGACTTCAGTTTTAATTTTTTAAACCAGAGTCGACCTACATCAGTTAACGTGATGAAAAAATCTTGGCACATAACAGCGTCCGAGGCATCATGCAACTCCATATAAGTTTTGAAGCATTCAATATGCTTTGTCGGATCGGTTTTTTCAGAAAAGGGAGTAATCTAGGGTAGGCAGAACGTCTCTGGTAACCGAGCATGTATTACTTCATCCACAAATGGAGAAACTTTTACCTCGGACTTGGTCGGGTATGCATTCCGATCGTGTTTCATGTCTGTCATCTCTCTCGCCATCTCTTCCCGAACTTCTTTTTTGAAGTCCTGAATATCAGCCCTCCAAGGTTCCGCGCTCTCTGTTGTTTTTTACATAGAAAGCCGACTTCGCCTCTTTTGATCTATTCTGTGTTGTAAATCAGAGGGGGGTAATGCGGCTATTGCTGAGCAGGCTGGTGCTGAGCGAGCTAGTGCTGGTTCGGCTGGATCTTGGTGTTGACTCGGCTGATGGAGCGATTGCGGAGCAGTAGGCTGAGCACCAGACGCTGGCGGGGGAACTTGTGTTGCCTCGTGATGCTGCTGCATCTGTTGATGACACAGTTGCTCCAACATCCGTTTCGTGACATTCATATCGGATCGCATCTCTTGGACCTCTTGATCTAATCGTGCCTTTCCTCGGCCCTGCTGAATGGTGGTTGCGGCAGATGCTGCAGGCGGAGGTGTAGTGGGTGCTGCTGGCGAGGCTCTTTGAGCCACGCTCGCGGCAGCTTCGTTTGTTTCATTCCATCTAGTCGTCACCAGTAAAGCTTATTTTTAAGCTTTCAAATAGAGTATGAGAAATAGCTTTTTACATGGTTCCCACAGACAGCGCCAAACTGTTGATGTATTTTTTTATGAATGGATCTTTCGCTCAGCCCGTCCTTCGCCTGCACGATCACAAATACAAAAGGGGACCCTGGCTTGAGCCGGAGAACCTCCAATGCTTAAGTCAGTATCTGGAGCTAAGGCAAAGGATTTAGGATTTTTCTGTTGCGTACGTTCTTCTGTAAAGGAGATAATTATTTATAGGTCTAGATGAATCTTATCATACGAGGATTCTTCCCCTTCATATTCGGAGATTTGATCATTTTGACTGATTTCGCCCGATCCCGAGGATCTCGGGATCGGACACTTGTACTCCTGAATTTTTGAGACGGCATTTATATTCACATCGCCTTTTATTGTCTCGGCTCGGCCGTTACCGACTCTAAGAGAGTCTCGGCCGGCTTAAGAGAATAAGTTTTTTGCCTTCTTATGGGCGAAATAATCTCAGTATTTATCCGCCATCATTCCTTATTCCGTGGCCGACGAAACCAACTCATTAGGTCAGTTTCTTATGTCGGTCGGATGACTTATAACTTATTTGGCCTTTTGTAGGCTTACGCAGACGCTGTTAACTCTTCGACTGAGTAACTTAAGTCGTCTTATACTTTTGCCTCTTAGCCTTATGCACTCTTCTCTCGGCTCTAACCATTGTCTCGGACAACTCGAGCAGTGTCAGTAGGGTCGACCTACTCTATATCCGAGACTCCGGACTTAACATATTTTTCCCCAACAAGTTTGATTAAACCATGAGTAGAACACATATCCAACTCTTAGGGTTTTTGAACGCTTTTAAATAGATCTACCATAGCCGAAGCATAACTTACTTTAATACCAACTATAAACTGTAAATTAAAGAATTAGAAGGATTGAATAATACATCAAAGATAGCAATCAAGAGCTCCAAGCTGAAATTCCTATTTGGATGGGATGCCATATTTGAAAATTGTAGTCTTCTGCACACCTTACATTCATTAGAGAAGCATCATGATAGCAATTTAGCTTCAGACAAGTGTGGACTTGTGGACCAATCATGTTTAAATAGTTAGGGAGGGTGAGGGGTTTGAAACGCATGGAAACTCCTCTCCTTGACTCCACTCAATGTTTTGCATTTCTAGTCTAATTAGAACATTATACATATAACAAAGTTGTAGTGTATTGCCCCTACGTGAATTTAGGGCCGCAAGAAGTTTTTAACGGTGGGTTTCAATCATCCTATGGGATGGTCCACCTGAGATTTGGATCTGCTGCATTTTTTGGTTCATGCCCTGAAATGATATGGAGAAACGTATGGACAGCTTGGAACAAGAAACATACACCACAGTGGGCCCGACGGTCAGGGATCCACTCAAGCTGCTCCCTATCATGAGGAAGGCCCGCGCGAGCGGAAAGCGTGACCTTAGTAGCATGAGTTTTCGGGCGTCGAAAAACAAAAAGGCGAGCATACAGTGCTCATTTTTACGGAAAGCATCAAGAGAAAAACTTCCATACTCTGGCAAGGCGGGACGATTGATACGCAAGCGCTTAGAAATTGTATACGTGGCATGAAGTTAATTAAAATGAAACTGTCCAAATTACGTGTCCCCTTTTACCTCTATCATGAACAAAAACCACTGTAATTAGATTATCTGACTGTCGATTATGTGGACATTTATCAGACGGTTAGTCCTATTTCGACTTATGAATCAAAGGATAGGATTGCTTAATCATCTTTATTTTGGTGTTATGAATTAAAGACGGTGGAATCGACAATTTAGTCGTTTTAATTTAAGTTAATTTGTGCCAAGTGTACATTTCTGGGCGCCTGTCCATCAATCGTCACTCCCTGCCAGAGTATCAAATAACTTATAAAAAATGAAACCAGCGAAAACGCGGATCGCGATCCGCGTCACTTACACTGAAACAACGCTAAGCCGTTGATACATTTCTCATCGAACCGTCAAAACGCACTTCCCCAAACACAATCTTCAAAAAACGGAATTTCCCCCCTCCCGCTCCCATACCTCTCTCCCATATAACCCTCGAACTCCTTATCCGCCATTCCATATCAATCCCACGAGCTCCTCCATTTCTAAGTTCAAATTAAGGTAGGAAATTGATCAGATCGAGATCAATGGCTCGCACGAAGCAGACAGCCAGGAAGTCGACGGGAGGGAAGGCGCCACGCAAGCAGCTGGCGACGAAGGCGGCCAGGAAGTCGGCTCCGGCGACCGGAGGAGTGAAGAAGCCGCATAGATTCAGGCCGGGGACGGTGGCGCTGAGGGAGATAAGGAAGTACCAGAAGAGTACGGAGTTGCTGATAAGGAAGCTGCCGTTCCAGAGGCTGGTGAGGGAGATTGCTCAGGATTTCAAGACCGATCTCCGGTTCCAGAGCAGTGCTGTGGCCGCTCTCCAGGAGGCGTCTGAAGCTTACCTGGTGGGTCTTTTTGAGGACACCAATCTCTGCGCCATCCACGCCAAGAGGGTCACCATCATGCCCAAGGATATCCAGCTTGCTCGTCGGATCCGTGGTGAGAGGGCTTAGATCTCTCTCTGTCGTTCGTTTTAGGGTTTTATTTTTGGGTTTCTGCTTTCAGATGCGGATGTAAATGCTTTCTTGCTTTTGATGGTTACAAATGGAATCAGAAATGTACGTGTTTTGGCTTTTGTTTCCGGGTTAGATTGGAAATAGATTTCGGGTTCTTTGCAATGGGCTTGGTCGGTGTCTTCCTTTTTACACGAGTGAGGTTTTCGATCCCATAACCATGAGCTTGATCGCATGGCATCTGGGCCGTGAGCCATCGTGCTAGGGTCCACAGCAAGCGTTATTGAGAAGACCTAGCCCTGTCTGTTTAATAATTTGGGTCTTTTTTTTTTTTTTTTTTCCCACCTGGACTTATCCCATGAGTCCAAATTTGGATTGATACGCCACATGTTATTGGGTCAGGTTCAATGACCCTGACTCAAACAACAGATCCAGCGGTGCAAATGCGTTGGGTCTACTCAATGATCCACCGGCCTTTTATTGATTTTGATGTTGGATCCTGATTCTAATGTCACACCATTATAGGATTTTTCACGATTTGAATTGTCCACCATGTGGGTCTCACCCTGCCTGTTAAGGTTTATTTTAACCAGACATTTCTATCAAATTAATCAATGTAAAAAAAAAAAAAAAGAAAAGAAAAAAGAAGAACTGACCTGGTTAATCATTGGAAAATGCTTGATCATTTTAACTTGAATTGTCCATCATTTGTGTCCCTCCCCCATTGACTGCCCTTGCTTAGAAATCACCTTCATCAGGTAATTTGAGAACTGTTGCATCAACATCTCCAAGAAAATGTGTAAATGAGATTATTCATGTTTTAAAATGTCTAATCATCATTTGGACCATCCATGTGCTGTACCTCTGGTGGCCCTCTTGCAGAACAAAATCACTTTGATAGATGATATGAACCATCTGATGAATGGTTAGTAAAGTGGATGGTTCAAATTGCTTGTATTGGGCAGGCTTTTAATCATCGTGTGGGATGAATGGATAGTGAAGTGGACGGTTCACAAGCGTTTAATCATTGTGTGGGCATATTTGTCTGAAAACAGCCAGTCTTACGGCTTGAGAAGGCTGGCCTCAACAGAAAGCGTTGTTAAACTTTATGTGGGCCCACCTTGTTCTTTATTGGGCCTAAACTTTAGGCCCAGTGTCATTTTCCCGCGAGCCTTTTCAGGAACGGACATCACCGGCGAACACCAGCGGCCTTTTAATCTTAACTATAGCTTGCTGCAACGTGATGATCATAACTGTCAATCTGATTAGCAATGCCATGAGCGTTTACCTTTTAAAATCAGGCTGGTGCCTGGTTGTATGATTCATCCAAATGATCATTTGATAAAAAAAAAAAGATTAGGCATATAGGTTTATGGAAATCCTAACTGTCCAAATCGCTAATCAGCTATGGATGGAGTATACCTCAATAATTGCACTCACAACCGAATAATTGCATTTGGGAATAACTTTAAAATAACGGCTTGGATGGTCTGGACGGTGGGATGAGGCATAATTCAGAAGTTATGCCTCGGGGTTAAGTCATTCCTTATTTTTCAGTGCTGCTGCATGCGGCCCAATTAAGTCCCAACGTCCAACATTAACCACCTGCTGGATTGAGTGGTGACGCCAGAAGCTACTTGGTGCCCGGACTCTGGGGCTCACCGTGATGTATCTGTTTTATCCACGCTGTCCATATGCTTTGCTGGCTCATTTTAGTGTATGAGCTCAAAATTGAAGCATGTTGAAAGAATAAGTGGACCACACCACAGGAAAAAGAAATGATGGAGATATTGATGTACAGTGATGTTTATTTGTGTCCGACCTTATCATAGCTTCTGTGAGCCCCAAGAAGTTGCCAACGGTAGGTGTTCAATGACTATTGTTTCCAGTGGTGTGGTCCATTTGAATTTTAGATATCTTCAATTTTGGCTTATGCCCTAAAATGAGCCATCAAAACGGATGGACGGCGTGGATAAAACATACGTTAGGTGGGTCTCACAAAGTCTTGACACCACGTACCTAGGTGGTGTTGAGGTCACCGCGAAATCCGTGGAAGTGGATTGCGTCCAACCCCCGCCTAGACGATTATCCGTCCGGGTAGAGTTCTATTGGTCCCACCTGGGTTTAAGAGTTTTATCCAGGCCGTCCATCCATATTTACTGAACATTTTAGGGTCGGAACTCAAAAATTAGAGCAAACAATGCTTAACTGGACCACAAAGTGGGGGTTGAACGCCCACCATTAAAAACTTCTTGGGAGCTGCACAAGTTTCGGATCAAGCTGATATTTGTATTTTCACTTCATCCACGTATACTTGACCTCATGAATACGTAGATGGTAAAAAAACATCACGGTGGTACTTTAAAAGGTTTCAACGGTGGATTGTCATTATCACTGCAGCTTCTTTTGGTGTGGTCCACTGTAATTTTCCGCCTGCATAATTTTTAAGATTATACTGTAAAATTATCTAAGAAAAGGAATGAACAGTAATAAAGTCCTTACATTAAGGTGGGCCCCATAGAGCCCTGCCCGGACGGATTATTGTCCGGGCGGGGTAGGACGCAATCCTCTAAGAAATTTAATACCGTGGACCCTACCTTTTATCCAGCTGTTTTTATGAAAGAAGATAAACCTTGTTTTGCAACTTAGACCTCCGTGAGTGGAGATGAAATTTCAGGATGAAAATATCCCTCCTTTCAAGGAAATGGATTGAGTACTCCGCCTGCCACCAGCCAAAGGTGGATGGTCGGTGGTATGTGGGCCCCACCTTCATGTGTGCTTTTCATCCATGCTGTCCATGTATTTTTCCAAATCATTTTATGGTATGAGACTAAAAATGAGATATATCCAAATCTCAAGTGTACCACATTACAGGAAATAGTGTTGAATGAGAGTCAACCACTAGAAACCTTTAGGGGGCCCATTGTGATGTTTGTGAGAAATCCTCTCCGTCTAAGTTCATTCATAAGGTCAAAAAGACCTGGATGAAGAGGAAAAATAAATTTCATAATGATCTAAAACTTCTGTAACTCCTAAAAGAGTTTTAGTGGTAGACGTTCAATTCCCCACTGCCTTTTACAATGTGGTCCACTTGATAGTTAGATCTATCTTATTTTTCATCTCAACCCTTAATATGAGCTCACTAAATAGATGGACGGTTTGGATATAATACAGACCTCATGATGGGACCCACAAAAGCAACACAACATATATATAGTTTGCCCTGCTCAAACTGAAAATTGAGTGGGGCAAATTAGAAATTGAGTGGGGCAAATTGAAAATTGATCAGGGCAAACATGAAATTGACCTCACTGTTAAAATCTAATTTTTTTACCTTTTATCCAGCTGTTTTTATGAAAGAATACAAACTTACTTTTACAACTTAGACCTTCACGTGCGGAGACCCAATTTCATGATGAAAATACCCCTCCTTTTCACTATTGTCCACTTTTCCTCTTCCTTTTCATTGTTTGATTTTCATCTCCCTTTCCACTGCTGCTTTCACCTCCCTTTTCACCCTCCAGTCCACAAGAAAGATGAAAAAAACTCATTTTGTGGGTCCCCTTTATCAACATTTTGTCTTCTTCCGAAAATGGTCAGTCAAGGGAAGAAATCGGGCATTAGTTGGGCCCACATTGAATGTATGTAATATAAGAAACGGATTGGCTACTCTCCCTGACACCAGCCCCGTGGCTAGTGGTCAGTGCTCTATGGGCCCCACCATGATTTATGTGTTTCATCCATTTGTAAAGATCATTTCAGGGCTTCATCCTAAAAATAAGAGGGATATAAATCTTAGATGTACCAGGCTATCGAAAAACAATAGTGATTGGATATCCGTCATTTAAATCCTCCTAAGGCCCACTATATTGTTTATCTGAAATCCAATCTGTTTATTAAGTCATAAAGACCCAGATGAAGTCTAAAAATAAAGATCATCTTGATCCAATACTTTTATGACCCCCAAAAAGTTTTTAATGGTCGATGTTCATGAAACACTGTTTCATGTAATGAGGTCCAATTGAGATCAGGATATACCTCATTTTTTGTATAATATTAGAAAATGATCTATAAAAATAGATGGACAGCATGGATGAAACACATACATCATGATGGGGCCTACAGAGCACCGAACACAATGGGCATAATGATTTTCTAGTTTGCCCCGCTGAATTTCATGTTTTCCCCGCTCAATTTCATATTTGCCTCGCTGATTTCCTAATTTGCCCCGCTGATTTTGTAGTTTGTCCCGCTCAAAATTTAAGTTTCTCCCGCTCAAAATACAAATTTTCCCCGCTCATTTTCTAGTCTGCCCTGCTCAATTTCATATTTGCCTCGCTCAATTTCATGCTTAACCCGCTCATTTCCTAGTTTGCCCCGCTTAATTTCATGCTTACTCCATTCGTTTCCTAGTTTGCCCCACTCAATTTCATGCTTACTCCATTCGTTTCCTAGTTTGCCCCGCTCAATTTCATGCTTACCCCACTCATTTCTTAGTTTTTCCCGCTCGATTTCATATTACTCCTGCTGAATTTCTTATTTGTCGCGCTGAATTTCTTGTTTGCCGCACTGAATTTCTACTTTGACCTGCTCAATTTTCAAGTTGTCCTGCTGAATTTCATGTGTGCCCTACTCAAACTGATAATGCTTCCCTTACTCAATGGCATGATAGATAGTGTCACAAAATTAAATAAGCACCACTCATTTTTCATGTTTTCCCTGCTTAATTTCTAGGTTACCCCACTCAATCCCCGCTCAATTTCATGTTCGCCCCGCTGATTTTCTAGTTTACCCCCACTCAATTTCATGTTTGCCCCCACTCAAAACTTAAACTTAAACCTAAACCTAAAACCTAAATGTATTCTCAAATTCCTAAACCTAAACCTTAACTTATTCTCAATTCCCTAAACCTTAACTTATAATTTAACTTAAACCAAAACCTATATCGTATACTTGTAACCTAAAACCTAAATGTATTCTTAAATCCCTAAACCTAAACCTTAACCTATTCTCAATTCCCTAAACCTTAACCTATAACTTAACTTAAACCTAAACCTATAACCTACACTTATAACCTAAAACCTAAATGTATTCTCAAATGTCTAAACCTAAACCTACACCTAATCCTAATATCAACTCCTTAACCTAAACCTAAACTTGAAAATCCAAACCTAAACCCTGTCCCGAAGCTGATTTCTTAAACCTAATCCTTAACCTATTCTCGGTTCCCTAAACCTTAACATATAACCGACACTTATAACCTATAACCTAAACTTAAAACCTTAATGTATTCTCAAATCCCTAAACCTAAACCTACATCTAATCATAATCTCAACTCCTTAACCTAAACCTAAACAAGAAAACACAAACCTAAACCCGGTCCCGAACCCGATTTCCTAAACCTAAACCTTAACCTATAACCTAACTTAAACCTAAACCCATAACCTACACTTATAACCTAAACCTATAACCTATACTTAGATGGGCCCACACTGAATGCATGTAGTATATCCACGCTGTCTATCTAATTTTAGCGATTGAGCCCTAAATTGAAGCATATCAAAATATCAAGTGAATTATACCACGAGAAATAGTGGGCATAATGATTTTCTAGATTACCCCGCTGATTTCATGTTTCCCTCGCTCAATTTCATATTTGCCCCGCTTAATTTCATGTTTGCTCCACTCATTTCCAGGTTGCCCTGCATGATTTCATGTTTGCCCCACTCAATTTCATGTTTGCCCCACTCAATTTCTAGCCCCGGTGGCTTGTTTTGTTGCAGTTTACTCCTCGAATAAACCTATTCCCATTGTTTGTTTACTTGAAAGTAATGCAACATATCAAGCAATAGTAGTCTGTGATCAATATCAAAATAAAACAAAATCATGTAGCATTTCTCAAAAAGCTAGATATGTTACTTAATAAACTAATAAGGAATGGTTACGAACCCCTGGATTTCTTGACACCCAGTACATGTCTCCATCAAAATCACTGTTCGCCATCTCATCTGTCAATGATCACGGCCCTTTAGTTGGAAAGAAAATATCATATTAAGAATTTCCAACAACCTTCTCCAAATCCCCACTGAATTTTTAATTTGGTCCGCTCAATTTCCAAAATTCCTCCATGCTACAAGTTCTTCAAATGCAAATAACTAAAAAAATGATGAAAACATGTCAGCTACCCCACCATCCTTCAAAAAAAGCTTATCTGATATGCATTGAGTTCATTGATTTTTCTTCCTATTTATCTTTATCCCATCCAAAATTTCAGTAACTTTCAATCTCAGATGTCGGACATCTCAAGCAGACGAGACTTCAAGTTTTTTAATCTTGATTTCCTCTGTTGTGCTCTATTCCTAATTCTTGTTTAGGAATTGATATGTACACCCACCATGATTGATTTGCTGTATTTATATTTGTGTTAGGAGGAAATCTCATGGATTTTGCAAATCCCTCCATACTCCATGCAAAGGATCCAATGTTGGAAACCTATAATAAACGAAACTTGGATGATTTTTCAAACCAATGGATTTAAATTTTCATCTCACTTAATACTATCTAATTCCATATGACAAACACCTTCTAAATATGTGGTTTTAAATTCCACACATGATCAACCACTAAACATGCCAATTAGATGTATTGCATTTTGTTTCCATGATGCATTGTTTGTAAAATTTGGGTCTTCTTTTTCCGTCCATGTATTTAAGTAGGCAGCCATATCAACAACTGACTGGATTGAAACCACTTCTTCTGCCTTCATATTCGGAGCAATATCCGGGTCTTGATGCTATTAAACTATCCTGCATAGGTTATGGGTCTTGTCTATTAGGCTCTGAGTTAGAGACCCCATATACCCAATAGGCAACTCACCAATCCACTGACCTTACACAGTCAACATCGATCACATGATCAATCTACATTTTTAGGCCATCCTTACTTATCAAATGTGCAATTAAAGCATTTCCCTCAATGCAATGTGCTTATTGGAACGAACGTTTTGAGCATCATTCAAAGCATTCCTCAGAAGATCCATAAATTATTCTTTTGGGACACCTTCATAGTTTAGTAGTAAAATTAAAGTCTTATTTAGGTACATTTTTCTTGGCTGGTTGCTAAAAAATACAAATACTAAAAGCAAACAAGGTACTGTACTGTTATTCACACAAAAAATTCAAGAACACATAACCTCAACTTCTCACCCTAAAAAAAATTTCAACTACTCCCAACAAGGATGAAATTTACTCATCTTCATATCGATCCCTAGTGGGGATGGCTAACTTGGAATGTAACATCCTTGATTTTCGCTGTTTTTGAATTTTCAAAAATCCTTAATTTTTTTTCTTTTCTTTATTAATTAACTTATAATAACCCTTAATGATCATTAACACTCAATGTCAGTTTATACAGGGGCGGTACCAGTAAAGAACCGCATAAATCCGATCAATCAACCGTAGGAAGCCAACGAATTCACCCGATCACTCAAACATCGAGTTTAGCTCCATGATTTACTCACGTGGGGCCCAAATCTAACCGATCCATCGCTAATAAATCAAGGCAGTCATAACCAAATTAAATATCCAACTAAAGCCAAGTCAAACAAGGCCCGGATCTTAGTTAATAGACCAAACGAACCCCGGTACTCTTTTAGCCTAAACCCAACGGCTTAGAGTAGTCATGACCAAATCTCCACTTTCACTAGTTATAAATAGGCCATACTATAAACATAATTAATCCAAACCCTAATCAGTGCCCACGAGAAATCTCATTACCTAATTCCTTCCAGAAATGCCCCGATTTTTCGAACAAGCTTTAGACCGCTCGTTGGTGGGCCACTAGTTACAAAATTATAGAGTAATGTCTGTCTCACTGGGCTTGTGGTCCATCGCGGATCATGGACTCAGTGGACATTCAGAAATTAATTATCCTCACCATTCCAGCGGCACTTACCAAATGTAACCCACCCAAGGCCAGGATGGAAATTTGGCATGTGTCAATGAAATTGAGATATAAGATTTTTCAGCCGTCGGATTTCTTCAAAATTTATGGTGAAGGTCTAATGTAGTGTCCTACACCTGTCCATAAAATCTGGAACTCGATCATGACATAGTAACCGTTAATCGCAAATCGGACCCGTACGATCAAACCAAATATTCGATCGCTCCCAAAATTTGCATGATCCTTCATCGGGCCATGGACAACCTACCCTATAAATTTCATGGCTAGGGGACCACTACAACCTCTCCAATCACCGGGATAGATCCCGCTGGGTCGCTTAGGATCGAGACCATATGATCAAACCTCATATCCGATCGTTCCCAAATTTTACATGGCCCTTCATAGGGCCATGAAGCACCTATCCTGCGGTGTATATCAGTATGTACACCCCACAGTGGGCCCTAGATCTTAGAAAGACCCTCCCATATGTCTAGTATAGTAAAAACTTAGCCCTTAGGGCCATTTACACTGATTTTGACATTATAAAAAGACCTTCTTTTGGGCACCCCTTTCCCCATACGATTTTTGCCCTAGGGAAAGAAAGAAAGAAAGAAAAAGGGAGAGAGAGAGGGAAAGAGAAAGATAAGGAGGAAGAGAGGAAGAAAGAGAGAAAGAGAGAGTGAAGAAGTGCAAGGTGGACCATAGATTGAGGTGGGGCCAAGGGCATCAACCCTTTTCAACTCTCTACCTCTCCTCCAAGAAGAAACTCTCCGCCACAACCCCCAAATTCGTCCGTTGGCCATCTAGGTAAGAACCTCTCACCACCTCTTCTTGAGATCCAAGTAATAAGAAAGGATTGACATGAAATTTCTCACATGCAAGGATTAATTTTAGGGATTCCGGCTGATCTACCATGAAATCCACATCCCCTAGGTCGTTTCCAAGCCTCCATCGAATCCAAAGGTGTGGACTATTGCTCTTAGGTGGCCTAGCACCAATTCTATTATGAGTTTATTTGATTGCTTGAATGCTATATTTGAAAAATCTAGAGAAACTGTAGAATTTGCATATTTGTTGGAATTGCATGAAATGATGTGATTTGGCTCTTTTATGATGTTTGTTCTTGCTTCTCACATGACTCTGTGTATAAATGACTACATGCTTGTATTTGTTTGATTTTTCTCAAATGTTGTTGCTTCATAGTATGCATGATTCATTGCTCTTGTACCTATGATGTCTTATGATGGAGGAAGTACTTAACTTCCTCACCAACCCACACAACTCACACGCACCTCGCTTCATGGTTATGATTGCTTGCTTAGTGGGAATATCTGAATTTTATGGTTGAGATGCATGAGAACATGATATTGTGATGTTTGTAGATATCCTGAATAGTTGGCATGTTATGGATCTCCATTGTACTCTTGGGTTGACCAGGAACAGGATGAGAGATGGTAGTCCCGTTGGTAGGACCATCTCGAGACTAAACCTATAGATTTGGGCGGGTGTGTTCGGGCGGCTGTAGTTCAACTGCATGGATCTCTTGTGCCCGATGTTGCTCGACTCAAGCTCGCCTGACTCTTCCGGTTTAGTCTACTGTCTGACCAACCTTGATTGTTAACCCTGATTGCTCACATATGTTTGGAACCTGAACCACCCTGCAACCGTTGTAGCCTATCAATATCCCACTTGAAACTGGTCCACAGCCTCGTGAGCCGGGCATGGTGGAATGGGACAATGTGTCGGAGCTGTCGGCCTACGCTGGGGTGTCGTGCCTCCCCGTAGTGACCGCGAGCGATCCCTTTCTCTTGGCACTCCTCATGTGCTTGAAATCGAGGATGAGGAACCCGACGGGATCACGGACCGGGAGGTCTCGGCCTCACGCATTGGGGGGTCTTGGCCTCGCAACCCGTTTAGGGCATTGATACGTGGGGTGTATCAGATTCCCCAACCTGCTGGATGAATGGACTTAACTAATACCTTGGCTAACACGATCGCATTGTATCGAATTAGTTAGGGTGGCGACTCGGAAGTCGAGGTCGCGCCGAGGGAGTGTTGTCATACGCGATCGTTAGATAAAGTCGCTCGAGGGAGTGTTGTGGCGAGGGCATGCATCATATCATTCTTCATGCATGCATTTTAAATAAGAGTTACTAGGTATTGTTGATTATCTGCTTTTCATTAAGTTCATATTATAATTGATGTTTGTTAAAACTTAAGACTAATAGCACCCACTGAGTTGATCACTCACTCCCACTCTGGGACGGTGTTTTAAAACACCAACCAGACTCTTCAGTAATTGCAGGTGACGTAGGGTGCGAGAGCACTGGTGACACGAGCCTCGAGGAGGAGGACGATTTCTCCTACTTCCAGTTGATGAGCGGTTCTTCATCGGCTTAGGAGACTGGATTCTGGAGCGTTAAGTCGTGGGCTCATCGCACCATTCTTTTGGATATATGATTCTCTTTGTGATTTTTGTTGGGCAATATATTGGGTGACCCCTTTATATTCTTTTGGACTTGTATATATATATATATATATATATATATATATATATATATATATATATATATATATATATATATATATATATATATATCTTTCACTTCAGTAGGCTAGTGGTAGTTGCATTTCATGCTCCAAGTAATTTTAGGCTGCACGTTTAAACTTGATTAATCTTAAAACCATAAAATTGATGATAAGTGACACTCGGAGACTCGGGAGTCGAGCGTATGCACGACCCCCGATTTTTCGAGGCGTTACATGGAGAGTGTGTACTGACATGGGTGGCACAACAAACTAACCCAAAAAAAAAAAAAAACATAATTTTTTATTTTTTTTTGCAAAAGATGCAAACGTCAATATTATCTACATATCATAGATATTATCAACATAAGTAGTAGATATTATCTACATATCATCGATATTATCGACGTTAGTCATAGATAATATCTACGATATGTCGATAATATCGAATCTGGATGACAATTGTCCAGCAAGTTTGCCTAAAAAATCCTACAATTTTTGATACACTTTAGCTACGGATTATAACCGTAGATATAATTGCGTCAATATATCGAAGATCTTTAGATATTATTGAAAAAGTTCAGAACTGTCCAGTGAGTTTAACTTAAAAACCTGAAATTTTTAATACACTTTACCTATGGATTATGACCGTACCGGACAAGCAGCGCCGCAGCCATCTTTTTTTTTTTTTTTCTATGTTACTTTTGTAGGTCCCATCATGATGTCTGTGTTATATCCAAATCGTCCATATATTTTACGAGCTCATATTAAGGCTTGAGACGAAAAATAAGATAGATCTAACTATCAAGTGGATCACACTATAAAAGGCAGGAATTAAACGTCTACCATTGAAACCCTTTTAAGGGTTACAAAAGTTTTGGATCATTATGAAAACTTTTTTTTCCCCTCTTCATCTAGGCCTTTGTGACCTTATGAATAGATTGGATGGAAAATAAATGTTATGGTGGGCCTACAAAATTTTTAACGGTGAAAATCAGTTTTTGTAACACCCCGTACTTTCTGATACTCGAGTGTTATCATGTAGATTAATTTAACATAAATATATAAATAATGCAACCTAAATACATACACTATGAAATGTACGTACTTTGTAAAGACTTAAAATTTCATGCTAAAATGATATGTACATATTTAATACATATGAATATTATGAAAATAATATTATATTTTCTCAACATAAAATTCAAATTACAAATAATAAGGTAGCATTGAATATCTTTTATAAGTATGTATACAAAAATTATTAGTTACTTTAATGGAATTGTATATTATTTAATAATATTATCAAATACAAATAAAATTTTAATTAAATATGATAATGCACAATCTTCAATTCATTTATATATGTAATATGATATTATGAATTACGTATATTAATGAATACTTGAACAACAACAATATGTTAATATTAAAATTATGTTTAATTATATATATGAGACTCTAAACATCTTAATTATAAGAAGTATATAAGAATAAAATTTTTAATATTAGCATTAGTTAGAGATACATGATGAGAGCCTTACAAGTGGCCCATTTAAGTCTTTTAACTGTTGACGTCCAACCTCGAAACCATCCGACCATTAGATCGACGGGAAACCCCCAGTAAGATTACAAATCACGTGATGGGCCCCACCAAGGCATTTCATGGGATCTATCATTGGACAGGGACCCCAATAGGGGGCCCCCAAGATGATTGGACGGAGTGGATTTAACATAAACACTAAGTAGCCCCCACATGCGGTGCATGTACGCCTTAAAGATAGTGTGCACGATGTGCACTGGACCTAGTCTAACGGTCAACCCGCATTTGACCGATACCACTTGCAAAAAATGAGGATTTCTCCTGCCATTTTAAGAATTTGAAAATGGAAGACTTGAGGGCTCAAAGTGAGTCATCTGAGGGACTTTACTGACGATCCAAACCGTCCATTTCACTCACGGGAGTCCCCTGATCAAAACCGTATAGGGGTTTTGACCCCTGTATAGGAACGAGAAAGAACAGTCCCAGCTGTCCACTCCCTTCACGTGGGGCTGAGATCCGATGAGAGGGACCATTAATAGACTTGTTGGGCAAGTCAACATCGTATAGACCAAAGGGTTACAACCCTCCCCCTTGCTAGCTGAGAGAAGTACTCTCATAGCCCAAAAATGACTGACAGCTAAGAAGGAAGAAAAAAAAAAAGGCTTTCTTCTTTTGGCTAGCAATGGCTATCGCATTGGTGACCATCCGATGAGCCACGTGGCTTCATCTCAGCCCTCTTACATGGAAGTTTCGAGATGAGATGAAAGTATTTCTCATCTCATGAGAATGAGGAGGGAAATACAGAAGATCTCGTGAGATGGAGCAAGATCTCATCTGAAATTCGAAACGTGGGCCCCACATCGCTAATAGGACCCATCCAGACCGATCAAACGGTCTGGATTTCCCTGATAACCTTTGAGTACAAATCCACCATTGTTGGGTGGGTCATCTTCCTCAAAAAGCCCACCTAACTGCAGGCTCGAGGAGGGCCCCACCAGACCTAAAAACCTTACTTCTAGGGAGCCTTGGATGCCATCAGTGCATCCCCACACATGGATGGGCCCCATGCATGACCCACAACCGATCCTAACCATTGTGTGTGGGGAGCATCTCTGAACCGTCGAATGCTCTTCTTGTGGTCTATAAAAGAGAGGCTCAACCCTCCCAGGAATATACAGAGAGAGAGAGAGAGGAGAAATAAAGAGAAAAGAGAAAGAAAGAGAGAGTGTTGGTGGAGGCATCAACCACCTTGCAGGTTCGGCCAGGTAATGGCCTAACTTCTCCTATTTTTCTTTTTTTCTTTTTTTCCTTTCATAAAGGTTCCAGCCACGTTTGGAGGCCCTGCTGCGAGCTGAAACTGACCTCCAACCGGGCCATGTCAAGGGCCTTGAAACTGAACTGAGGGACGTCTTTCAAGTATCTCTCTGTTGGGCCACAAACGGCTCCGAGACAGTCCATAAAGATGCTGAAAAACCGGCCCTCGATCGGACCTCCGGCTGGCCATAAAACGCACAAAGATTGGGCCGTGGTTGGAGTGAAACCAAGCTCAAAACAGCCTTCAGTCGGCCATGAATCGGTGCTAGAAATGACCTTCCAAATGGGCCACACCCTCCACAGGAAAACGGGCCTCATCTTTGAACTCTGTTAGCCGCACTAAAATTCTGATGGGCCGTAGTTTTGTATTAAAGGGCCATAACTCGGCCGTGATTTTGGCCAAGTCCAGCCACACTACTGGGGCCTGAACCAAACTCAATGGGCCCCACCATAAATCTTGGTGGGCCTGTGTGGTTCCAGACATCAGGGGGCCACATTCCAGCCAGCCCTGTGGGCCTCGCCAAAAAAAAAACTCGTTGGGCTGCACACCCTGCACAAATGCAGTGGGCCCCAGACGTTTTGAAACAAACCAGCTTGGCCCTTGATTAGAAATGATTTTGGGCTCAAATTGGGCCCTTTTTGGACAAGAATCTATCAGGCCTGATCACCCTAATGCAGGCCCAAACAACCACATTCATGGGACCCTTCAACCCCACTTGTTGTCAAAGTAAGTCAACTCTCTCTCTTAAAGTAAATCAAGAGATTTATTATTATAATTGGTATTGCTATAATTATTGCAATTATAAATCATGTTTAGCTATCTGCAGGTTATGTATGCTACTTTCAGTTATTATAAACAAATCCCAACCATCAAATGTTAGATGTTAGTATTCTTAAATACTATCATTGATATTAGAGCATAATATGCATTTTCACCATAATAATCATTAGTGTCATGTTAGCTAATATAAATTATAACACTAATAATTCTCTTATAATTAATAAGTTATATTGTAATTAAGGGTACACCAACTAGAACTCTAATCTTAGAATCCAAGCATTTAACTCCCTAGGATGAAACCCTAAAACCTAGGGAATTTAAACCCTAAGTTAAGACCTTAACTCTAAATGATGAGTAAGCTTAGATCTAATTGTACAAATTCATGATTTATGGTAAGATTTGATTTTAAGGGAACACGCATTCCCTATCGATGCTGGTAGGCGAGTCAACAAATAAGGTGATGATTCTTCCCCTTGAACTTTTCATCTTCTCATTAGCTTAAGTTATAGTTTTTATTACAAATTATAATTGATATCTCTCTCTTATAATCATATGTGTTAGCTAGTGGAAATTGAATTGCTATATTGTCTGTTTAATGTTCATCCTGTATACTTGTTCATACTTGTGGATTATTTGTGTATTGCCTATGGATTTTAAACTGGTACGTTAGTGGAAAACCCCCCATCTATAAATGTACACCCATACGTGGGATGTAACCTGACTGATTGTGATTAAAATGGACCTTCGACTTAGTGGTTATTAAGTGGTAGTTTAAATGGATCATTGATGTGGGCCTACCATCCAGGGTTGTTGTGTCCAATGGTTTTCAAGGATGGTCTTTTATCGTATGGTTTTGATACTCGCCCTATGAGGCCTATTTTGATAATTGTCCTATGTGGCTTGTTTGATATCACCCTATGTGGCTTTGTTCTGGTATTTTTCGTATATGGGTTCAATGTTTTATACTGTACAACTATGCGATAGTAAGCCGTATATATTGTAATATGATTGGCCACTAGTTGACGGGTTCCATTGAATATCCTAAGATGGTAGCCTCATGAGCCAGGGATGGTGGTATGGAACCTATGCCCGAGCTGTCGGCCTACGCTGGTGACGAGCCCCCGTAGCGACCTTGAGCTTATTTAAAACTGGCTGATTGTAACTGGACAAATAATGGTTTGGCTAATCATGCATACATGGCACAGACCAGCGTCTATCTCTAGGCAGTCGTTACGCCGCACTTAGTATGCTTTCGCTGACAACTAGCCTCTGTCCGACTGAATGTTTTTCCCAGGTCGTGATTCGCATTCCGCACAGTTGATCATGGGGTGTTGATTGAGCATTTGCATGGGCGACGAGCCCAAATTTCGTACGGATGAGCATCCCCGGGGCGTGACTGCATTCACGCATCCATGCATCTAATAAGACCTGCATCATGTATTGTCTTCTATGTTTTGATTTATAACTACGCTTATCTAATGCGGCGGTATATAATCTTTAAGGGAATTCACACTGAGTTGACCACTAATCCATTAAATACATAACCGTACAGGTAACACAGGTGGCCCTGATGATGTTCACATTTATATTAGTGAGGAGAAGGCTATGGTTGACAAGAGTGCATGATTAAATTTGCTAAGGACTGCTATAAAATTTCATAATTAAAGATTGTTGCAAAATTTATTTTGTTTCACATGTAATGATATTTCATTTTGTATTCGTAAGAATGAAGACATTAGTTTGTATAAGTCATTATGGGCACTCCCTTGTATACTCTATAAGTAATTGAAATTTTCCTTTATGCTGATTTGTCACTCTATGTTTATTTACTTACTCTGATAAAAAAAAATATTATATTTGACCATTCTTTAAGGTTAACGCTCGAATTTTTGAGACATGAGTCATATACTCGAGTCCTAAATAGTCCATGCATTACAGTTTTTCTACTGCTCTTCGTGGTGTTGTCCAATTGATCTTTAGATATATATATATTTTTTTGATAATGCCCCTAAATAATTTTGAAATATGGATGAACGCCGTGGATATAATAAATACGTGACTGTAGGGCCACGTAACCTTTATATCTTTTGAGCCGTTCGTACAACGCTCGGCTGGAGGAGCGTCATCGCTCGCCTTCGAAAGAGAGGGGTATGTTCGTCCTCAAATTGGCTGTCCGTACGAGCAGGTCTAAGTTGAAGAAGAAAGCTGCCTTCTTTCGTAAAAACAGCTGGATAAAAGGTGGGGTCTACAGTCCTAAATTTCTCCAATCTTCCACGTGCAAAGATATCCTATGTAAAATGACGATTTAGCCCTTTTTACACGGCGTCCGGCTCCTGCAACCCGCACATGGGGCTTTTAAAATTCTTCTCCAATAGCACGCCAAGGCGATACTTTTTTGCATCTATACAATGCCGCAATCGCCCTCCATCTGATCTGCGCTCTCTTATTCTCTCTTTCACTCGTTCTCAACCCATGGATCTCCCAGTGATCGATCTGTCCCCATACCTAGAGATCTCAGCCGTCGATAACGAGCCTCCGAGCCTGGGACCTGAGCTGCAGAGCTTGTGCTCGGAGGTGAGCCGAACCCTAAGGGAAACGGGAGCGCTGCTGGTGAAGGACCCTCGATGCTCTGTCGAAGACAACGATCGGTTCCTCGACATGATGGAGAATTACTTTGAGAAATCGCAAGAGTTCAAACGCCTCCAAGAACGCCCCCATCTCCATTATCAGGTGAAATTACTGATACAGCCTTCTTCTTTCTGGAATTACTGAAAATGTCCTTTTGTGAATCGCCATCACAGTTCAGCTATTCCGTTTTTATCGATTTGAAAATGTCCACAATTCGATTAATCCAAACGCGGACTAAGTGGGGGTGTTTCGATGCTCAGTGAATTTCATATACTGATACCCGCTCATTTTCTCTGAGCTTAGGACGTGTTTGGGTGCCACTGAGAATGAGTTTCAACGCAATTTTCTCTGGCAGCGGTGTCAGCATCTGTACCAACGGCTGGATTTGAGGTTAAGATTGTGGCCCACTCATGTGTCCATTAGACCTGAAATTTCAGCAGACCCAAGTTTTCAGCAATGCCAAGTTCGATCAATGATTCAGATTTTCAAAAACACGTGGTGTGATAGATGCATGGTTGGGATCATCCCTCACGATGATTTCTCATTGCTTTAATGACGCTTTCGCTTTCTTTTGAAACAGATCACATATCTGAATTAGTTTGAATTTTTAGTGGATTTTAGGTTGAAAAAACTTCAATCCTTCAATAGATAAGACATTGTCAGTTAAAGAGTTCAGGGTCAATGGGCAATAACAGGTTGGTGTGACGCCTGAAGGGGTTGAAGTCCCACGCAGCCTGGTCGATGAGGAAATGCAGGAGAAGATAAAATCAATGCAGAAGGAGTTTCAACCATCCACTCCTATGGGACCAGACCTTAAGTGGAGATACATGTGGAGAGTGGGCCCACGGCCATCAACCACCCGCTTTCAGGTCCTATTTCATTGAGCATGTTACCAGTTTCCAATCGTTTTGTTTTGTCTGTATGCTTTTACTGCATTGTCAGTCCTTCACTTTTCTCGTCTGTTTCAATTTAGGAACTGAATTCTGAACCTGTCATACCAGAAGGTTTTCCTCAGTGGAAAGAAACCATGGATTCATGGGGCTACAAAAT
The DNA here is from genome assembly GCA_037074715.1 of Magnolia kwangsiensis. Classification (NCBI taxonomy): domain Eukaryota; kingdom Viridiplantae; phylum Streptophyta; class Magnoliopsida; order Magnoliales; family Magnoliaceae; genus Magnolia; species Magnolia kwangsiensis. The sequence goes on from CM073581.1 coordinate 110,935,668, forward strand.
GATATCTGCAATAGAGGTGAAAGGCTGTTGTGCTTTTCTGTTGCTTTGGTCTTTTATTAATTACTTGTATGTCTTCTACCTGGCATTTTGTTTCTCGTAAAAGTCATATTCTGGTTGTTGAAATGGTGTCACTGGCTTATAAGTTGTTGTCTGAGTATACTTTCATGTGTAAATTCTCATGCAGGCTGTCGCTGAAATGACAGCAATAGGATTTGGCTTGCCAAAGGATGCATTTACTTCCCTTATGAAACAGGTAACTGTTGATCTTGTAATTCGGCTTCTTTTATACTTGATGTGTTCTTTATCCACCTTATGGGTGTTGTTTGTTCGCACTTTTGAACTGAATTGCAATCATTAATCTAATACTCTAGTTAAATCAAAATAACTGACTTGCAAGTTCTTCCGTTAGCATTTAACATATGTTATGGTGGTGTGGGTTCCAAATTTCAAGTCTATTGCTTAAGTTGGACTTGAAAGGAAAGTAACTGCAATGCAAGGGTTAATTTTTCATTATGGTAACTGGGAAACATCAATAACTTTCATCTTCACCACCTGATGAAACAATGGTCGTAATTCAATTCACTTATGCTTCCAAAAGCGGCCTAGTTATCAAAGGTTTGGTGCACTAACGTTACCTTTCCATATATTCCTTTTGCCCATTAAGAGCCATGCTTATTAATATAAACAGGAAGATAAACACGATGATTGAACATGTGGTCCACCATTTCCTCATCTCCCATACAAGATGAGCACATATTTGGAATAATCATCGCTCTTTTTCGAAGGTTCTCAACTGCCAAAACCTTCTTTCTACTTACCAGCCAACCAAAGGCTTCTATCTTGGGAGGAACTTGATAATGCCAAACATACTTAGTGAGCGCCTCATCTCTAGCCAATGATTCGTTACTAAGAAAGGCATAGAAGGACCAAACCAAGAGACTGCTTGACTTGTTGATGCAGGACAATTAATCACTTGCTCTAAAAGCTCGAACTATTAGAGTATGGCGAATTAATCCATTTATCTCATATCTCATGCTCCACGTCTTATGGGTTAGGACCTCAGTCAAACCCTCCTCGTTGGCCCCAAATCACATGGGCCACCCACCCCAAGTATGTCCCCTTATCCCACGGGCTACTCCACTCGTGCCCGGTGTAAAATGCACATTAATCACCCCTGGTGAGGAGTTTCGAACATGAGACCTCTCTCGTGGGCCCCTAAATCACATGGGTCACCTACCCCGAGTGTGTCCCCGCATCACATGGGCTACCCTACTCGAGCCCAGTGTGAAAATGCCCCTGCATTAATTACCCCCAGTGAGGGGTCTCGAACACAAGACCTCCCGCTTTGATACCAATTTGATGCAGGACAATTAACCACTTGCTCTAAAAGCTCGAACTGTTAGAGCATAGCGAATTAATCCCTTTATCTCATAGCCTAGGCCCACATCTCATGGGGTAGGGTCTCGGCTGAACCCCCCTTTGTGTATCCCAAATCACATGGGTCACCCACCCCGAGTGTGTCCCCGCATCCCACGGGCTACCCACTCGAACCCGGTGTGACATGCGCATTAATCATCCCCGGTGAGGAGTCTTGAACACGAGACCTCTCTCGTGAGCCCCAAATCACATGGGTCACCCACCCAGAGTGTGTCCCGCATCCCATGGGCTAACCCACTTGAGCCCGGTGTGAAAATGCCCCTACATTACTTGTCAAGTCTCCAAAGCATACTATCCAAAAAATACTATCCAAAGAGAAAGGTTCTGGGCAACAAAGATGAATACAATTCAAGAGGACCACAAATTCCTTAACCTCCCCCCCCCTGGCATAGGAAAAGCAATCAGAAACCACAATTGATGGATCCAGCAAGGTGGAATATTTGAGGGAAGTCTACTTCCAACGGAGAATCTCCTATCCACACATCTTTCCAAAAATGAATTCTCTCATCATACCCAAGAGAAAACCCAACACCTTTACAGATGTCACGCATTTCCACAAAGTTGATGACCTATAATAAGAGGAGTCTACCACCCTACTTCCAAACGTCCATACTTTCTTTTGATGACCTCTTTGCAAAGCATCCCGTCCTCCTTCCCAAACCTCCAAAGCCACTTCCCTAGCAATGCCAAATTTATAGATTTGAGGTCTTTGGTGCCTGCAATGCCTTCTTCATATGACTTGCGGACCTCGTTCCATCCTATGAGGTGAAATTTCTTTTTATCTTCTATCCCATGCCATAAGAAGTCGTGCCGCAACTTCTCAAGCCTTGACAACACCGAAGCCGGGCACTTAAACACTAGCATAAAATATAAGGGGATGTTTGAAAGAACTGCATTGATGACGTGACATGACCATGAAAAAAGAGATACCGACACTTCCATCTAGCTAATTACTTTTCAAACCTTTCGATCACCTTATCCCAAAGGTGTTTTGGCAGCTTACCAATGCAAAAGAGCCAAAAGAGCTCGTAATTGAACGGTTTTGGACCCCCATTTTATTCGTCCATAGTAAGCATCACCTGATGGTGATCAGATATTGGCTTCTGGAGGGCGTGCTGAGATATTAAGGGAAAATTTTCGATCCATTTTGGCGAAACAAGAAATCTATCCAATCTGGACATCACCAGATTCGATTGCCGGTCAGACTAGGTAAACTTACTCCTTGCAATGGAAGATTGGAGAGGTTGTGCAAATCAATCCAATCTGAAAAGGCCCGCATGCCTGCAGTGATCCTCCCTCCATTTGACCTTTCTGCTGAGAAACGAGTAATGTTACACAATTATCTCTAAGAAACAAGCCTGTTTTGTTCCCTGTTGTACTGATTTCACCTTCCTTGGACGATGATAGGTTTTCTAAACACATCAACATCTGAAATAGAATTTTGGAATCCATCTTTGCTGTCCTAAACAGTTTGGTGCTAATGGTAAATCGTATATACAGGCCGTCACATCCTTTCACCCTTTTCATAGTAATTGTTCACATACACATAATGTGAAGAAGCCAATAAGATGAATAAATGATTGGCTTTAATTTTTTTAATGCATAACTTAAATATTTTTAATTGATGAGTAAGAAATTTATTGAAAAAAGTAAAGAAGAAAATACAACATGCAACAGGACTGCCAAGAAACACTGTGGCATGGCGACTGCATCCAACATAAAACCAGACATGACAAAAAGTAAAGAGGCCTATCTCCTATTGAACAGCCTGACCCGGATTCCTCATGGAACGGCCATCAAAATTTAGCTTGTAACAGTCGGCAAGGGGTTTATTCCATCTTTCTTCAGGATTAGCCCTTTTCCACCTGCAAAGAATCACTTCCTCCCAATTAGAAGAAATCAACCATCTTGGGATATCTTTCATCATAGGACATGCTTTACCCCAGTCTAACAAACCTGAAAATCTTACTTACAGTTGTACGGACTGGACTAGATTTCCCATTGAAGATCCTACCAATTTCTCTCCAACCACAAACGCTAAAGTGGTGCCTATAAAGACAACTTCCACAGAAAATGCCCTGTAGGGCCCCACTGATGTCAAGATTCAAACCAGTGATATTGATATTGAAATATTTACTCTTCAATGCTATACAATCTCAAAACACCGGAGAATGGCCTTGAATGTACAGGCTTCATGAACAGAACGATCCCAAAAGGCAGATCATTGTAGTGTACATGCGTGACCTTTATCATTTCACTGCCCACCTCAATCTCTTGAATCAACCCAATGGCAGAAGCTTTAGTGAAAAATCTGCGAAGGGCATTGGCGATGATTGTGAAAAGGAGCCAGTGGACCCTTTGTGGAATCTCCCCCCCCCCCCCCCCCCCTGCTTTTAAAAAACCCATTGGGGATCTGTTGATTAAAATAGAAAACCATGATGAAGGAATAGAAGCTGTAATCCATTGTGGCCATCTATCACTGAAACCCATCCTTCCAAGCAAACGGTTGATGGAATTCCAGTTGACACAGTCATACGCTTTCTCCATATCAACTTTGAGGAGAAACTACCCGGATACCATCTTGTGAATTTTGATATTCATCCAAAAACTCTCATGCAATAGAAGGAAAATAAAAAATCAATCTTCCTGTAAGGAAAGCACTTTAAGACAAAGAGATAATGCTGCCGAGGATCTTGCGAATGCTGCTTGCTGGAACTTTTGCATTGGTTTAATATATGCTGCCCAGCAGACTAATCTGTCTGAAATCAGTTACCTCATTGCTTCCTTCTTAGGAATAAGCAAATAAACAATGCAGCTTGGTGGTCTATGTAGGAAGAAAGGAATGAAAGATGTTTCAACGGTATCTCCAAATCGGTTGAGAGTGTAGTCCAAAGGGTGATTTTTTTTATAGTGTATTGGTCTGCTTCTGTGGAGAAGCTTCAATCTTGTAATCTCTCTTTTATGGCCTCTTAGCTGATCCGCCTCCTCGGCGGATCATTGGCCTTATTTTGTTTCTATTCCTTGTTCTTTCAATGAAATTTTCGTTACTTCTCCAAAAAAAAAAAAAAAAACAATGCACCCATCTCTCTAGTCTCTACTAATGATAGCTCTTTCATAGAACTAAAAAATTGCCATGTCTTCCTGAATAATGTCCCAGCACTTTGGTAGAACCACATAAAAAAACCACCAGGCCCCAGAGGACAGCTCCCATTTAAGTTGAAGACTGCAGCTTGAATCTCCTGGAGCTAAATCTCTCTTCCAGATCCTCAGCGTGCTTCCCAGACAGAGCCTTGAATTGCACACTGCCAATCTTGGATCTAATAGAGAACTCTTTGGAGAAGTCCTGAAAATGGCAGACAATACATCTGCAAATATCCTCTTCCCAAAAAGGGAAGTATCACCATATCTGATCAGTGAGATATGATTGTTTTGCCTCTGAGGGCCGCCAATCTTGTGGAAGAATCGAGTGTTTTTACCTCCTTCAATCCATCTTTTGTGACTTCTGATTCCCATGAATTTCTTCCTTACACCGAATTTCCCCCAATTCTTCAAAAAGTGCTTTTCTAGCCTTAGCTTCCAAGGGTACCAGGCCATCCTTTTCCTCTCTATCCAGGTCAGCAGTCTCCACTTTTGGGTTCTCTGTAATGGAATTTAGATCTCCAAAGGAAGCTTTGTTCCAGTCTCCCAATTTCTCCTCCAGGAGCTTGGGTTTCGTGCTGAATCTCTCAACAGCTCTACCTTCAACTGCAAAAGAATCAGGATGCTCCAACAGCTTATTTTCGAAACGAAACAGCTTCGGACCCCATGGCTCCAATTTCAACAATAAAGAAATAGGCTTGCTTGATACTTATCTCTAAATCAACTTCTAGTTTATTTTGCAGGGTCTATAGAGGCTTAATTTTCTCTGCAATTGCACACAGAGTTGGGAGTCTGCAAATCACTGGGTTGAAAACTTGAGGTTTTTTTTTTTTTTTTTCCTTTCCCCGCATACTAGGATTGCTTTTGTTGGATAAAATTGAATAAATCTAACAGCAATGTTTTTTCTAGTGTTTGTGCCACATCTGAAAGATAGGAAACGTGCTATGTGCAAGTTTATTATTAGATTGGGGAAAAGATTATTGTCAATGTGTAAGCATATTAACATATGCCGGGTCTTTCACTAGCATTAGTTTTTCTGTATTCTATCATAAGTAGGAGAGAATGTGACCAATATTGATTGTAGCGGCCGAAAGGCTTGGAGATTACTGCTGCATGGATTCTCTTTGCTCCACTATATTTAAATTGCGGCGACTTGCAAGATTGATTTGCATGTATCAGGTTGCTATCCTCGCTTTATGCACATTGATATGGGCATACCATGTCCATATGATTTATATGGAATGGGTAAATATTTGCAATAGCAAACTATGAAAATGCTCCTGTTACGAGCTTCAACAGAACTGCCACTAGCCGATTCAAGGGGTAGATGAAATATGTGGATCTCCAATCATGATCAAAGTATAAACTGTCGTGTTTGGTCTCTTCCGCATTTAATTTAGCTATAGCTTTGCTGATGTTTAACGGAAGGACATCATACATTTTGTTACTGACCTGAGGCTCTCAGAAAATGGCCTGATTGTTCAGATATTGAGATGGGATATAACCTGTACCCTAGTTTGAAAACCAGCGAACTCTACTCGACTCTTTATTCAGCTGGGTCAGTTCTACTCGAACCAACTCAATATTTAATAAATTAAATTAAGGTGTTTAGGTTAATTACAGGTGTTCGGCATAGCATGAGTATAAATGGCATATTCTCTCAGAAGTGAAGCATGTAAGAACTTGGTAGTGAGGTACAATATTGCCATTGTGTGTTCAACTCTCGTATCCCACTATCCCTTTTTAGTTAAAACAACAACCAAATTGGCGAATGACTTGGTTCAAGTCATGCAGAGTCACATAAAGTTGACAGGCCAACTCGACGAGTCAGTCCCGAGTCTCTCTTGGCATCGCGTTTCTTATTGACTTGGCTCAAAATCTCGATGAGTCAAGTTGACTCGGCTGAGTTTAGAGCCGATTCGCCAAATTTTAGATCTATGCTTGGTCTTTTCGCTAGCATTCTCCTTCATATGTTTTGCCAAGACATTCTTAGTTTTTACTCAAGGTTCATTTACTACTGTTTTCATTCACGTACAAAAGAAATTGTGAATTTAGATTCTACCAATGAATGGGAACACTTTGAAACAGATCTCACTGCAGAAATGATTGATATATGATTGGGGTCCGGCACAGAATTTGTGGGGAATTGAGCTGCCACTATGTTACTTCCATGAAGGATGAGTATTTTCCAGTTCTCTAAGCAAAAAGGGATCACACTTCTTTATATAGCCAGTTCTTGACAATTTTAATGAAGTTATTGTGGTGTATGGCATCGCTCTGAAGAGTGTAATAGTCATTGCTTCTGATAGTACGTGGTCCGATACAAAATCACAATCCATCAATTGAGTTCTCTTAGACACAATAACATCATTTCATCTCATTCCTCAAGTGGATTTCCATTCATAGTGTGCGTTTTCTGACGCTGTTTCTTCCTTGAAAAAATACACAGGGACCTCATTTGCTTGCTCCAACAGGTAGTGACCTGCAATGTTATGGCCGTGAGGACACGGTGTTTGCGGGATATCATTACGACCTTAACTTCCTAACAATCCATGGCAGGAGCAGATTTCCTGGTCTAAACATTTGGTTGAGAAATGGACAAAAAGTAGAAGTGAGCGTTCCTGTTGGATGCCTCCTTATACAAACAGGAAAAGAGGTATGCTCCACACTTGTTATTTCCTTTTTGTCACGAGCAACTGCATGAGACTTCAATGCATCGCTGTATCATTGTAATTTGAATGCTGAATAGGGGTGGCAATGGGCTGGGTTTGGGTTAGGACAATTAAGACCCAAGGTCTGTGCCTGGCCCAAGCTCAGCAGGCTCAAGCCTGAGCCAGAAAAAATTTGTTGGGCCCAGGCCAATTTGGCCCAGCTTGAATCCATATCTCCCACTTGAATTTTCCTAATCTATCTGTTAATCAAGTGTGCCACTGATGCACAAAGAAACATACATTTTAGAGGAATGAAACCAATGGTCTACATACAAGATAGATGGGTTGCTTAATCGTGGATTAAAATGACATATGTGTATGATATAACATGTGTACATGTAAATTTGGATCGGTCTGGGCCAGGCCAGACTGAGTCTGGGTAAAATGACTTGAGCCCGAGCCTAATGCGACAATTTATCAGGCCATCCATGCGATGCCCAAGCCTGGCTCACAGGCCAAGCTGGTAGGTCCAAAATCGGGTCAGGCTCATTGGGTCGGGCTGGCTTCCTGGGCCATTGCCACCTTAGTGCTAAAACGAAACCAAAGAAGCTTATATCAAAATCAACTTAAAAAGGCACAAAATAATCATAAAAATGCATTAATTCTAGATTAATGAAGTTTATTGGTCAATATATATATATTTTTTCTAAATTGTGCCCTATCAATGGCTTTGGTATGAATATTTTCAACATCATGATTGTGCAGCTGGAATGGCTCACTGGAGGGGAGTGTTTAGCCGGCATGCATGAGGTTGTGGCAACTAATAGGACAATCGATGCTATAGATTCAGCAAGGCAACAAAATCGAAGCCTGTGGAGAGTTTCCTCGACAGTGAGTGAAGTGTATTGATTGCTAAAATATCTAAGTTTTCAATATTGATACATCTAGAATTTCCATATTGGTTTCTTCCTTGGATCTTTGGCCTGAGTTTCTTCTTCTTCTTCTTCTTTCCTTTTTCCTTTTTTCCTTTTTCTCCTGCGGCGATCAGTTGTTTGCACATATTGCTTCAGATGCTGTGTTGAAGCCCTTGGGCCACTTCACCGACTCACCACTTGCGGGCAAGTATCCGCCCATTTGTGCAGGAAATTTTGTTGAGCTAGAGCTTGCAGTAATCAATCTGAAAGGGGAGAAGGAGAATTGATGATCTAGAACAGGAGAAAAGCAGGCTTTGCATTCATTTGCTTTTGAAAGTCAGTCCTTTGATCTCATGATTATTAAGTTGTGGGAGAGCCCCATTTGAATGAATTTTAAGTGAATGTACTAAAAATATAATGTCCCTTGACTTGATTTCAATTTATGAAAAATGGCTGTTTAAGATGGCCAAGTCATAATCTTTTTTACAAGCCTTATTTGTTAGGGTGAATTTCCGAACCATGATTTTTCTTGAAATGGCTTAGTACATCACAGATGGACAGAACATTGGGTCTGGCTCCAGGGCTCAGTGGTCGACAGACTCTATTTTCAACACTCAGATCATGGGATTGAGTGCCACGTGGTGTCAGTGGGTGGGTGAGTTTGTAGGGGTGTGACAGAACGTTAAATTGGAAAATGCTCGTAGTCATGTGGCTTCGGAACTGGTGAGTTGGGAAGGCCTTGGTTCTGAGTCTTCTGATTATGGTATTATATTGCAGGAAGTCATAAATCATTGCCTAGTTAGCTGTCTTCTATTATTACTTCTTTTGGAAGAGAAACAAGCTTAGACTTATCATTGAGCTGTATCGATGTTCACCCAAGTGGCCCTTGTGCTTGTTGCTTCTAAGAAATGAGTTCGATTTAAATTTCCATCACAGCGGAAATCCTTTTCATATATATTCCAAACAGCATATTTCTTGGAGTGCCAGATATTAGTGCCTTACCAAACTCAGCCATTTCAAACTTGAAAGTAGACATTAGGCGATAGTTCTTCTAATTTGAAAGAAAACATTAGGCTATAGTTTTCCTACTTGCATCCGGGACACCTAGACAATCCATCATGGCCATTAGATCCACGGTGCATTCATTGGCTACGTACAAAATTAACACGGATTGGACAATTCTAACATTCCCAGTAATAGACAATAAAAATGGACAGTCAAAATCATTTATAGAAATAGGTCTAATTGTCAATTTGAATCATTCATTTATTGGGCCCCCTTATGGATTTCCTTACTTCTAAATGATCTCTCATCCCCAAAAAAATAAAAGGTCTATAAAGACCCAACTTAGATGCAGATCAGATTCTAAAACTCGCTGAGTTGACATGCAACTCGGCTGAATCAACTCTAAATCTTGTCGAGTCATCAAGAAACTCGGAATTGGGTTTGATTCTATCCACTTCGGGAAGACTCATCAAGTTGACTCAACCACTCGGTGGAATCGACACAACCTGCATAAAATGTGAAGAGGGGAGAAAGGGAATCGAACCACAGTCCTTAGCTGTAGACAGATCTGTTTATATTAAATGTATGTTGCCATTACTAATATTTTTAAATTATAATTCAAGTTTGGTAGAATTTTCGAGTCCACCTGACCCAGCTGAACAGTTAAGTTTTTGGGCTTTCAAAATATTGTCACCGTGATTATTACTTTGATTGCCCGTGAAAGTTGTACTGGACCTAATGGACAGCCCTGATCAATTGATTGGGTTGTCCAAGTCTCCTGATGCAATTCATGATATTCGAATTGAAAATATGGTTTAAAGTACGTGGTGCAATTCATGATATTCGAATTGAATAACGGTTTTAAGTATGAAGCGCAACACATTCCTTGCATATTCTCTACTACGGACAAATCAGCTCAAAAACAGTGATAGCATCAAATCTGCATGATTTCGTTAAGAGAGTTAGGAAAGAAATGCATGCAAGTATGAGGTTTCTCCTATATATACATTTCTTACATGCTACCCAGCTTAATTACAGCATAACTGATAGTAAAGGAATTTCAATTCAGCCATGAAGGGTGGTGCTATGAAAGCTGCAATTTGGCTGGTCGTCCTGGTTTTTATGGCTAGCATGGTGAAGCACGGGGTGGGTCAGGGGTGCCCCAGGACCTTCTTCGGTGCCCTTGTTCAGATGATACCATGCAGGCCGTCAGTTGCTCCATTCAGCCCCATACCGCCTAGCGAACCCTGCTGCAATGCACTGAGAATGCTCGGGCAACCTTGCCTCTGTGTGCTTGTGAATGGCCCACCCATATCTGGCATTGACCGCAATATGGCCATGCAACTCCCGGCAAAATGCAGTGTTAATTTTGAGCCATGTATTCATCTATCAGAAAATTTTCTTCAACATCTTAACTAGGAACTATTGAGTGGAGTGAGAGCAATGCCCAAGCCACTCATCAGGCAGGTCCCATTTCACACGGCCAAAAATCAAGCCAGTGTTCTCATTATGTGGGCTAGATGTATAAGAGAAATGGATGGCCGAAACAAATTTGCCACTGTCCATAATAAACATGCACATGTGGTATACCTGATGAGCGGAACAACTTGATTTTTGTCCCGAACATGGCCATGCAGCAGCCATGATCGATTGTCCTCTATTTCACACACTGGAGCCACGTTGATACATGTGTTGCAAAGCCCTCCATCTATCTCTTGAATTAACTGACCAATATGTAACTGACTATTTTTGTGTGCAGGTAATATTGGGGGTGGAGTATGAATTACCAAAGAATGCTTAGTCATAAGAGAAATAAAGTGCTGCGCTGCTTCATAAAATGAAAAAAGAATTAGGCGAGCTTACAAATGTAATGTGTTTATCTAATTATAAATAATGACTCTACTCAGGAGCATTTGTAATTTTGTTAAGTTATTAGTATTTATTTTATTAAAATACTTTAGTGACTATCAAACAATGAGTCCCTGGCCCATTTGATCTATAACTATTTCATTTCAGTTTTCCAAACCATTCATCACAGATGTAGCAATAGAAAATATAATCAACAATAGAGATTTTCTAATCCATCATCCTTCCAAACCAAGTCCCACCAAATCTAGATCAACAGAATATGGGCCACTGGTTGTAATGTTGCAGAATATCTAAATTTCCAACATTTCAGGTTGAAGTTGGTAGTCCATTTTCAAAATTAAACAGAGCTGATATTTGTGTTTTCCCTTCATCCTGGTTAGAGTGACCTTAAGAACAGGTTGAATGGGGGACCCTATGAAGGTTTCAACCATGAGCATCATTATCCCATGTTTTGTAAGGTGAGGTCCACTCAAGCTTTTGAATCTGCATCTCCACTGTCCATCTGTTGTATTAGCTCACTTTTAGGGCCAATGCTTGCCACATTGTCTAGTTGGCAGGATCATATACCCCAAACCTCAAGTTACTATCATGTGAAAACCATATGAATTCATTAAGTCTTTAATGGGCAGTTCATTGATCTGTTTGATGCACTATGGACCACATAATAACTATATAAGTCTAAATTCTTTTTAATGATCCCATTATAATGGCAAGGCCATACTACCAAACAAGTTGGATGTCATTACCCAACCTAGTGGGTCCCACCTACAACACTCATATAATATGTCATTGGGACTTGGATAATATAACATCTTGTCTATACAAGTGACTCATCATTCACTAAAATAAAAATTAATATAATTCACATTAAGATAAACATTTCATCTCAAAAAAATAATTGCTACAAATGAACAGCCAACAAAAGACCAAAATACAAACAGCAAGGATCTTTTAAAACAGGGCACCCTTAGTACATAAGCCATCAACAACAGGCACAGCTTCAATGGATTCTCAGAGATGTGTGGACCCCATCTTGATGTACGTGACTACATCCACGCTGTCCGTCTGTATTGAAAACTCATTTTAGGGAACTGCATGCGATCTCTTCATATAGGTGTTTGTGACCTTATTAACAAGTTAGATGGCAAATAAACATTCCAATGGACTCCATAAAGTTTTTAATGGTGGAGATTCAATCACAACTGTTTCCTGGTGTGATCCACCTAAGATTTGAGCATGCTTCATTTTTGTGATCATGTCCTAAAATGAGCTTTGAAAATGGTTGGACAGTGACCTCCACCGTTGAAACCTTCGTACTGTGATCTTTTAGTTGCCATCCAACCCGTTCATGTGAAGGGAAAACATAAAGATCAGCTTAATCCAAAACTTCCGTGGACCCCAGGAGGTTTTCAGCAGTAGGGTACATGGTCCACTCCAGCCTTCAACTGCCAACGCTTTGGATTCATGACCTAATATGATCTTTCAAAATGGATGAACGGCTTAAAGAAAACACACATATCACAGTGGGCCCCACAGAACCCAATCCGCACCCAGATAGCTCTACATACAACCCAGATGTACCCAGCCAATGCAACACGGGTTCCAACCCGGACCATAGATCAGATACAAAGATTGTAGCCGTCCAGACGTGAAGCAGAAGTAAAACTCAAAATACCAAACCGATTGCAAAGAAGTAGAAAATTCCAACTCCGATCTAACGCAGAAACAAAAACCAAGCACATACATTTCCCATTCCAACTGTAATCATCTAAAAAGCAAGAAAGGCATTTACATCCGCATCTGAAAACAGAAACCGAAAAAGAAAACCCTAAAACATACGATAGAGATAGAGAGAGATCTAAGCCCTCTCACCACGGATCCGACGAGCGAGCTGGATGTCCTTGGGCATGATGGTAACCCTCTTGGCATGGATAGCGCAGAGATTGGTGTCCTCAAAAAGACCCACCAGATAAGCTTCGGACGCTTCCTGGAGAGCAGCCACAGCACTGCTCTGGAACCGGAGATCGGTCTTGAAGTCCTGAGCAATTTCCCTCACCAGCCTCTGGAACGGCAGCTTCCTTATCAGCAGCTCCGTGCTCTTCTGGTACTTCCTAATCTCCCTCAGCGCCACTGTCCCAGGCCTGAATCTGTGCGGCTTCTTCACCCCTCCCGTCGCCGGGGCGGATTTCCTGGCCGCCTTGGTCGCCAGCTGCTTGCGCGGCGCCTTCCCTCCCGTCGATTTCCTAGCAGTCTGCTTCGTGCGGGCCATTGATCTTGATCTGATCTACAACCTTGATTTGAATTTGGAAATGAAGGATGAGCTCGTGGGTTTGATGTGGAATGGAGGAAAGGGATTTCGACGGGTGTATTTAAAGGCGGGTTTGGAAGCGGGAGTCCGACTCCCAGGAACTTTGATTTTTTTAACTTCTTTTCGCGGAGTGTATTGTGACCGTTCGATATAGGAGGATATCAACGGTTTAGAATTGCTAGGAGGGAGCGACGCGGATTTTGATCCGCGCTACTCTCGGTTTGATTTTTTAGAGGACGCGCCTCTCGCAAGTTGGGAGTTCAAATTTGAGGCTTTTCTCGGGATATTGTCGGAAAATTTCGTCAAAAATAAAAATATTTTAAATATATTTAACTTAATAAATCTATTTAAAAATTTTAACGTATGCTTCGCTAAGTCTTCTCCGCCATACCATCGCGATAAAATACGAAATTTTAAAATCTGGCAAATTTTTAAAATATCGCGATATCGCTTAGTGTTTTTTCGTCATTGTATCGCGATATTTGTAAATGTCGGCGATATATGTCAAACTGGTTACGACGGAGAGGATCAAAGGCCGTATGTCTCAAGTTCCATGGCCGCTTACCACCTGGATAACTGACACGTGTGCGATCCGACGGTTAGTTAAAGGCTTTGCGTGGTTGCTATGACGTGGGGTCCTCATTGTTTCAAAACCCTCGAATCGAGCTGCCTATTATTCCAAGGCCGTGCTCATCATAAATGCAAGGCTTAAGTGGGACCAGTGGTTTTTGATGATCCAATCCGTTAAAAAGATGGGCCTGGTCCCATCCTAAAGTGAAATTGGGGATCTGTGCAATTCTAATATCTTGATTTGCGGAAATTTGTTTGTTGAATTGGAGCGCGGATCAGGTGAGACCCCGGACTCACCCAAGAGGGTGTGGCCTTTACCGTGTGGCACCTTGATGCATGTACTCTGTATCCACGCCATCCATTTTCCAGATCATTTTAGCTTCATTTTTTAAATAATTTCCTAAAATGTTCAGGAAAAAAGATGGACAGCATGGATACATAATACATGCATCAAGGTGGGCCCTACAATAAGGGCCACACCGTCTTGGGTGAGGCTGGGTCTCACCTAATCCACTCCAGTTGAACTGGGGCCATTGCCAATTATTCTGCCTCTAATCATGTTGTAGAGCAAGTGATGGACACTTTCATGGCCAAGATGTACCAAAGAAGGCCCAATCCAAGGTGAAAGTGATCAGTACCGTCATAAATTGAATGGTTTACTCCATGTATCCTGTATGATTTCAGATAGGAGAAGCTACTTTATCCATTAACCCCACTGTACCGGGCTATCCCAGATTTGCAAGATTCCATTGGATCGTTTGTCCAAGGTTCATTTTATTTTTATTTTTACTATTTATATTAAATTTTAATTTGATCGTAACTTTTGATCCATTTTATCAAGTACTCACTGTTTTTTGGCCAAAAATCATAAAGTCTAATAATAGTAATAACAACAGTTTATAAATAATAAGTTTAATATTTATAGTAAGTCCTATTTTTAGGGAGTTTGAGTCCAAAACTTTTTACTAGGTTTGATATTATTATTTAAAGTATTATAAAATCATTTTTATAATCAATCAATTTATTTATAATTCTATTAAAAAAATTTAAAAAAAAATTCCCTTGTGAATTTGAGGAAGACATTGATCAACCTCATCAGTCACCATATCCTTCCATACGTCAAATCAACTGTGGATGCTTGAATCAATGTAATATTTTTAGATGATCTTTTAAATTGGGGTCCATAATTTGGACAGTTCAGATTGAGTTAAGCTTAAGGCATGTATCCATAGCCAACCATCACACTTTACCATCCACATTTTCATTTGAATGAGCTTCCCTTGATGGTTCATAGAGATTTTAAAAAATTGGTGGACAGTTAAAACAAATTGCATGCTGTATATTCTACTTTAGTCTCTTTAATTTTAAATTAGTTAAGAGTATCCTTTTACAATTTTGGCTTTTGTTTGCGTTTCCCTCTTTCTTTTCTTGTCCGTTCATGCCATTTGCAAACAAACATACATCAGGCATCTTCAACTTTTTTGCGTGAATGTCATGTTGTTGCCAACTTCATAGGTAGAAATTATTGTGAATTCACTTATCCCTCTAAAAGTGCTACTTGTATTTATAACTATCTCCTTATGCATGTTGTTAATTATATTAATATATTCACTTAAGAGTCTCTTCTTTCTTAATAGGATTAACTCTATAAGGACCTATCATAAGTTTTTTCTAAGTTATTAATAACTTATTTAGATTGAGGATTATTGCAATAGTATAATAGAGAAATCTCATCTTTATGATTTTATCATTATCAAATAAACATAACAATTATTAGTCAAATGTAGATATTTTGAAAACATAAGTACAAGAATTTGCAATCATTATATTTTTAAATAATTATAATAAAAAAATGAATCAAAATATACACATTAGTGAATAAATTTAATGATTTGATGTTAAATTAAGGAAAATGTGTCATTGTTATGATTTTATTGTTGGGAATTTTGCCCTGCGGAATCACACAGATCTAGATCTAAAATAACAATCCAATGACACCAAGCACACACAAGAGAACACAGATTTAACGTAGAAAATCCTTGTGGGAAAAAACCACGGCACAAAGCGACAGATCTTCACTATGAAAATAGAAATTACAAAGAGAAAGGACTTACCCGATTCGAACAACCTCTAATCTCACCTTTGTTACACCCTTTAGAAACCCTAAAATCCTTTTAGGAACCCTTGAAATCCCTTTAGAAAACCTTAGCATACCATCTCATATACCCAATCCTGAATACACCCCTTTATATAAGAATAGAAAGAGGTAGAATCCAAATCGAAAATAAAATCCGTAAACTTTGTGTTTCCGCAATCGCATCTGTGGAACTCCTGGATGATATCGGAAGTCTCTCGATAATAAAATCGATATAATCTGAAGGTCTCTCGATCATATCGACAGGACCCAAAAAACTGTCCAACGACCAATGGTGAAATTTCTGAGAATTATCGATGTCATCGAGCCACTCTTAATAACAACCTCGATTCCATCTGAAACCCTGTCGATATCATCGACAGACCACCAAACAGATTTAAGACATCTGCCTATAACAATCTCCACCATGTCTTCAATCTTCATCCATATAGTTTCTTGTCCTTTTCTCTTATCTCTACATCACATCATAGCTTTTCTTGCACACTCCGTCTTCCTTTTACGTCATCGCCAAGCCCAAAAAAATTTCACATAACTTGAACTTCTCTGTAGGAACAATCTAGGTAAGCATATCTACAAGATTAAAATCCAAGTGTTCAACTACTTTTACTCCTGTCTTCCCAAAGAAAAAGACGTAGTCTTCTTACCATCTCACCGCTACCCAATATTGCTTGTCGGGGTACTTGCTCACAACATTGATAGCCTGTGAAATAACCGCCTTAATCCAGACCATGACATACACTGTCAACCGCATTCGAATAAGGCTCATGAGATATCCTGCTTTTCCTCATCTGTTTTGGGACATGTCCTGAGGAAAACTTGAGGAGAGACGCGTAGGGAACGCTCTTCGGTTTTACCTGGCCCATCACATCCTTGATCAATACCTACACACAAGGTATTCCTTCTATGATTACCAAAGCCTACTCCTCCTTCAGTCTCAATGCCGAAAACTATCTTTGCAGCCCCCGATCCTTCATCCCGAATGTCCTACTTAACCGAGTCTTCAGTACATTGATTTCAGACATGCCATAATTGGCGATTTACATGTCATCAATTCCCGACTCAGTATGAAGGAATCAAATCCTTGCCTAGGCGATAGGTCGAACCACGACCTCCTACAAAATCGTTTCTCAGCCCCTTTAACTTTGAACCGCTTTGATTGCTTCATGTAGATCTGCTCTTCACTTTTCCTTATATAAGTGCAGACTCCACACCCATCCTTCCAGCTCAAGATTGCATTGGTCAACCAGCGTCTATCACGGATCTAATAAAAACCTACTATACTGTCGGTACAAATATCTTTGAGAAGTCGATCCTTTCTCTCTGAGCATAACCCTTCGCCACCAACCTCGTCTTGTATCTATGTTGTATCCTCCTGAAGATCCACCTGCATCCAACCGCTCTCTGACCTACTGGAAGCTTCACCCGCTCCCATATATCGGTCTAGTACAACGAATCCATCATATCACCCATAATCACCTTTCACTTCTCAGCACTAGGCTTACCTAAAGCCATCTGAATAGAAGATGCATCTCTTGCGATATTAGAGTCGTCCATGTACCTCGCCGAAATCCAGCGATCATGACGTGTGATTTTTCTCATAGGTGGCTGCTCCACCTGCTCTGTATCCCTGTCCGCGCGTCTCAGCCTTCCTGCCCTGCTCGCTCATGTGGTCATGCCCAACATGCCACACACGTGTAAATGTGGAATCCGCTACATTCACTACAGCTCCACCTTTCGAAGTGCTTCCGATCAACCTGTACAAGTTACCCAATCGTTGCGCTTTCATGATTACCCGTGCCCCCTTAGATACTTTAAGAGCACCATCAATACCTGTGTACTTGCATCCTTTTTCCTAAAGCACACCAAGAGAAATCAGATTCTTCTTCAAATAATGAACGTGCCTCACATCTGTCAAGGTACGCTTCTGTAACACCCCATATTTTGCAATGCTCGGGTGTTACCTTTTAAACCCACACTCAACTAAAACAAAATTAGGTTAACTAAAGATGTGAACTCAACATGCATAGGATAGACATTCCGGTCCACATGGAGCAGAACCTCAGGAAACCCCTTGGTTCCAATTTTTACTTTGAACCAAAACTTCTGTGGGCCATGATTAATGCAAACAGTTTCTACCCTTGAAATTGCATTTATCTCTGCTATGGCCCACCTGAATCTTAGATCAGGGTGAAACTTCACCCCTTAAGGTTTCTCGGGATTCCACATCTTATGGACCGTTCGGATTCAACACCATGCTCACGTAGGACCCCCTAGGTGCTCACATGCATAATACATATGTGAAACAAGTACACAGGGCATGCATGAATGCATGAAACAGTTTACGTGAATCCTATGCCAAGAAAAAAAAAGTTGAGATCTCATCATACCTGATGAGTCTCGAAAATATGAACCGTCCACATGGAGCAGAACCTCGAGAAAGCCCCTGGCTCCAATTTCTATTTTGAACCAAAACTCCTGTGGGCCATGATTGATGCAAACAATTTCTTCCCTTGGAATCACATTTATCTTTGTCATGGCCCACCGGAATCTTAGATTAGGGTGAAAATTTAACCCCTAAGGTTTCTCGATATTCCACATCTCATGAACCGTTCAGATTCAACACTCACGTCACATGTATGAAGAAATGCACGTGTCCATAGTTAGACATGCCTCATAAATCCATGCATGGTGAGGCCTACACATGTAACCACTCTTAAGCACGCTGTATATACACCGTCCTAGGCCTGAATGTGGTGCGCTTGGACACACATCCACTCCATACACCAAGAGCTGGTGTGAGCATGTATATACATACCGTATGTTGCAAATGAAATACACGTGTTGTATATACTACATAATGCATATAATGTGTACATATAAACCATATGATGCAATACATGATGTATACACGGATACACTGTATGATTTATATGTAATAGGTGTAGTGTACTGACCATCCATATAGTGGTGGGTCATCGTATGGGGGTCCCACCATGATAAAAATGCTTATCCACATGGTTTATGCAATGGACCCCACCAACTAAATAAATTATATATTAAGCCCACCTATTGGGACAAGTATTGTCGGGCCTATAATCCTCTCAAATAAGCGCACAAACCATCATGATTAGGGCCATTCGACTAACCATGGCATCCTAGAATCTTAGGATTTATCAGCTAATGCCAGGGATATCCCCAGGAATCTGTTCAAGTGACGCGGAGACTCTAGCTTCTCAAGAGAACCCACACCAAAGGACACCCTACAATGTATCTGGTGATGATTCTTTCACCTTAAGCTTTCCACCCTTAACTAGACCAGGAATAGCAGCTTTATTAGTATAAATGGCTAGCTAGACTAATGATAACTGTTGATGACGAAATCTGGTTGGCCCTCTCTCCACTTCACCCTCTGCGTATCATCCCTAAAACCTGTACCAAGGGGAAAGGCAAAGGTGATCCTGGCTAAGCTGGGGGACCCTCCGATGCCTAAGTCAAGACAAGGGAATCAGGGTCTAAGTAGAGTAGAGGAGAGCTTGATTTCGCATACCTATAGACACAACATTGTGGGCTATTTATACTTGCCTGTGAGGCGGTCCGGATCCGATGATCTCGGCACGATCAGAGGGATTCTGGGATCATGGAGATACTGCCCGCAATCTATTAATTGCGCTGCGTATCTGGCGGATCGTGCACATCTGCGAGCGAAGTTATCGGCCACGTTTGGTTATGGCAGTTTTCATGTAAAGCGAGTGGGACATGCACGTCAGAAGGTCTGCTCGGCTCGGCTTGCCAGGCCATATCGAAGAACGCTCCGAGTAGGACGCCATCCGACCAGTAATACCAAATCTGATCCTAGGACGCCATCCGACCAGTCATACCCAATCCGATCCTAGGACGCCATCCGACCAGTCATACCAAATCCGATCCGACTGACTTAAGCGCCTTGGTGTTGGGGATAGCGGGTCATCTGATCTGACAATTAGGACCAACTCTGAGCTGGCTTTATCTCGAAGACGTTCGCGTGTTGTTGCGATCCTGTAGTCTTGATCAGATGGATCATGCCTTGGGTGCCTCAGCTCGGACTTCAAGTCCGGTTAACGTTTCGCCAGAGGCTCGGATCTCTCCATAACAATAACTATATGTAGAAATAAACTGTATTCATTTGATTTATCTGTTTAACATGATAATTCTCATGCTTACTATTGTTTAGATTCTTGATCTCTTTAAACTGCCTAAGAGAATAATCTAATCCTTTATGTCATGTAAATTCAGTTGATGTATATTGATAGAAACACATGTGTCATTCCTTATTCTCCTTTCATACCGTAATATATGTTGCTATGACACACATACTGCTAAAATCTCTCCATGGGAAATCCTAGCAAAGGAGAGTCCGTGCTTGGGGTGTAACTAGATTGGTTATGACATAAGTAGGCCCCTAACATGGAGGTTTTGGTGATGATGCTTAACCATAAGGTTTACCATCCATGTGTGGTTTCACCTAACTGACTTGGGATGGACTCCATAACCCTTCCAAATTGTAACACCCTGAATTTTTGCCAACCTGGGTTAGACGTCCTTAGGCAACGGGTCAACCATAGCACCTTGGTAACCTCTCAAAATTCGATTCCAAAGCCAAAGAAATCATTTAGAACCTATTTCTTTAGAAATTTAATGTGAATTAGCTAGCACTACGGTAGATTAGCTGTGAAATTGTTCCTGATCGCTTTAAATACGTTTTGCAAGACCCAAAACTTGTAGAACCAATGACACTATAATACCATGAAATCTAGGATCAAACTTTAAACCCGTTTGCTCTCAGGAACCCTTTGAAACTTCGTATTAGATTTAGACCACGCGTCGAAAGTCCGATATCTACAATCTTAGACCGTTATGACCGCTTAGCTGGATTTGAAAATCGTTTCAAAAATCAAGCCCAACCGATGCTCTGAGGCTATTTCATTGAGCCTGGAGCAGAGAGTGTGAGAAAGAGCGAAATTCATAAAAATTTAAATGGGATTTAATGAATCTGGTACGTTTCGCTTGCGAGATCAGTATAAGCATTCAGACCGTCGGAATATGACCCAAATACACCCTCAGATTAGGGACATTTCTCACTCAGGTCAGTGTACTTGGAATCCTCGATCGAGTCTCCATGACCGCTGAATTGAAACTGGTCCGCCACGTGCAATCTAGGAACTCTATCGGTTTGAAAACTTAGTGTGGACAACATCCAGTGACCATGAGCTTAAGTCCGACCGCGTTCGGCCAGGGGACCTCCCGAAACACTCTTTTAAATCGAAAAAGTCCCGATTTGTTTATAACTCAAATATACTTTGTTCCTAAGTCTATTTAGGTTAGTTTTTAGCCTATATATGGGCATTAAACCCTCTCATATCTCTTTCATCCAAATTTACTTGAAACCCTAGATTGAGAGAGAGAAAAAGTGAGAGATTGTGAGAGACTTTGTGAGAGAACTTCCTGCCGTTTGCTCCATCCTTTACACGTACCAAAGCAACGTATTCAAATCACTTTTTCGATGATTTTCAACGCACTTCTAGGTAAGAAAAACCCTAACCACTTGCTGTTTTAGGGATTGCTTCGATTCAAATGGCAAAGTAGCTTATGTACTTGTGCATTAGGTCGCATTTCCGCCGCGATGAAGCGTATACATCCTATTCGTACTGATACGCATCTAGGGCAAAAGGTGAGGATTTTAGACGCTTTGATTGAGTGATTTCAAAGCTTTCAATGTCGTTCAATAGTAGATTATCGACG
Organism: Magnolia kwangsiensis; assembly: GCA_037074715.1. NCBI lineage: Eukaryota > Viridiplantae > Streptophyta > Magnoliopsida > Magnoliales > Magnoliaceae > Magnolia > Magnolia kwangsiensis. The sequence goes on from CM073581.1 coordinate 110,957,493, forward strand.
GCAACGCCGTTTGACATGTAGAACATGCTGTCCGTTTTCCGTTTCGTAAACGTATGAAAAATATGAGATTTAGGACATTTTAGTCATTTGTAGGAAATACTGTTTACATCCGCATTTTGCTGAAATGTTTGCCATGGTTATTTATTGTGTTAGGATATTAGGAATGCGTACATGATCTGTTTGGCGAAGAGATTCGTCCAAATGCGCACTTTGAGTTGACATACGCTATGTAGACTAAAGTGTGTAGGCTAAGTGTTTGTATAAATGTTTGTATTAGTATGTATTGAGTAGATGGTGTTGTGAGTAGTTTTGAGATTGTATTCTCAATTAACATACTGATGTATATGATTTCCACCACGTTGGCTATATGAATTGATTTCATTACATATATGGAATGCATGTGTTGGTTGATTTGCTTACGTTGTGCGTTATAACATGTGTCAACATGCTTGTATTGTTTATATTCATTCCTGCTTACTGATGTTGATATACAAATTCTTGGGGCTATGACCTAGTCTAGGCAGTCGATAATGGATCGAATTCGTGGTTGGCTTCTATTTACCATGAAGGACGCGTCAATGAACGTGAGTTGTGTTTTGGACAGGCGGCAGTGGTTAGGCCACACGAAGTGTTTCATGCACTTCATGTCGCTCAGCTTGAGATGCGCTCGTACTAGTCGAGCTCGTCAAGTAACCCGACTGGCCATTGTATGTTCACCTTGCATGAGTCATAACTGCTTGAACCTAGGGTACTGAACTTACCATTGAAAACCCTGTTAACCATGGTACCTTGATCCATAAAGACTCATGAGCCGGGCATGGTGGTATGGGACATCGTGGTCGAGCTGTCGGCCTACGCTGGAGCCACAAACCTCCCCGCAGTGACCAGTGAGCAACCCAGACTCGTGACCAGATTATGGTGGTATGAGACACTATATTCTTACTGTCGGCCTACACTGATCAGGTGACAAGCCCTTTGTAGTGACCTCGAGCGTATTCTGAGTCTGCGGGAGGCGACGACCCTTCCGTAGCGACAAGAGTACATTAGGCCTGTATTGATAAGTTGATGGAGAGCGGTACAATGAGTGCGAGCAACAGCCCTGACAGCCCTTGCAGCGACCTACAAATACAACATCGTATGAGATTTCTAGGAGTGACGACCCTAGACAGGATCTGTGTTGGGATTGATATAAGGAAGGTACCCTAGTTTCCCAATCTGACTGCAATATCTCATCATACCTGATGAGTCTCGAAAATATGAACCGTCCACATGGAGCAGAACCTCGAGAAAGCCCCTGGCTCCAATTTCTATTTTGAACCAAAACTCCTGTGGGCCATGATTGATGCAAACAGTTTCTTCCCTTGGAATCACATTTATCTTTGCCATGGCCCACCGGAATCTTAGATTAGGGTGAAAATTTAACCCCTAAGGTTTCTCGATATTCCACATCTCATGAACCGTTCAGATTCAACACTCACGTCACATGTATGAAGAAATGCACGTGTCCATAGTTAGACATGCCTCATAAATCCATGCATGGTGAGGCCTACACATGTAACCACTCTTAAGCACGCTGTATATACACCGTCCTAGGCCTGAATGTGGTGCGCCTGGACACACATCCACTCCATACACCAAGAGCTGGTGTGATGCATGTATATACGTACCGTATGTTGCAAATGAAATACACGTGCTGTATATACTACATAATGCATATAATGTATACATATAAACCATATGATGCAATACATGATGTATACACGGATACACTGTATGATGTATATGTAATAGGTGTAGTGTGCTGACCATCCATACGGTGGTGGGTCATCGTATGGGGGCCCCACCATGATAAAAATGCTTATCCACGTGGTTTATGCAATGGACCCCACCAACTAAATAAATTATATATTAAGACCACCTATTGGGACAAGTATTGTCGGGCCTATAATCCTCTCAAATAAGCACCCAAACCATCATGATTAGGGCCATTCGACCAACCATGGCATCCTAGAATCTTAGGATTTATCAGCTAATGCCAGGGATATCCCCAGGAATCTGTTCAAGTGACGCGGAGACTCTAGCTTCTCAAGAGAACCCACACTAAAGGACACCCTACAATGTATCTGGTGATGATTCTTTCCCCTTAAGCTTTCCACCCTTAACTAAACCAAGAATAGCAGCTTTATTAGTATAAATGGCTAGCTAGACTAATGATAACTATGTGTAGAAATAAACTGTATTCACTTGATTTATCTGTTTAACATGATAATTCTCATGCTTACTATTGTTTAGATTCTTGATCTCTTTAAACCTCCTAAGTGAATAATCTAGTCTTTTATGTCATGTAAATTCAATTGATGTATATTGATAGAAACACGTGTCATTCCTTATTCTCCTTTCATATCGTAATATATGTTGCTATTACACACATACTGCTAAAATCTCTCCATGGGAAGTCCTAGCAAAGAAGAGTCCGTGCTTGGGATGTAAATAGATTGGTTATGACATAAGTAGGCCCCTAACATGGAGGTTTTGGTGATGGTGCTTAACCATAGGGTTTACCATCCATGTGTGGTTTCACCTAACTGACTTAGGATGGACTCCATAATCCTTCCAAATACCATTGTTTACTCGTTTTTGAATCATTCATGCCGACATGTTTAAATCACCACTTTTGGTAATTTCAACATTTCACCCCTAGTCGGCATTGGTGGTAGCCCTTTTATGTTGAATTGATTGACCACATATTAGTGGGTGCTACACACACCCTAAGACGATAGTCTCATGGGCCGGGGATGGTGGTAATGAGACACTATGCCTGAGTCGTCGGCTTATACTGGGCCATGTGCTTCCCGTAGTGACCGTGAGCTTACTTAAATTGGCTGGTTGTAAATGGACTAATAATGGGCTGACAAGTCATGCATACATAGCATATTTCGATGACTTGGATCACTCTGCCCTGCGATTACGCTGCGTGTTGCGCTTATGACCAGTCATTCGATTGTGATTTTGACTCGGATTATCATGCCCTGCGATTATGCTGGGTGTTGCGCTGATAACCAGTCTTATCCCTGGGTGACGACCCCAATGTTCGTCCGGATGTTTTTTCTGGGACATAGGCCGTCTGGATGTTTTACCCGGGCCGACGATTGCATTCATACATCCATGCACTTAATAAGACTGCATCTACTGTGTTTTGGATTGCCTATATGCTTTTATATTATTCCTTATTTAGGCCGACGGTGTGTAATCTTAGCAGGAGATCACACTGAGTTGGCCACTCATCCATCAAATATATAACCGTACAGGTAGCACAGGTGACCCTGATTATAATGTTCACATTCATACTGATGAGGAGCCAGGTTCAAGGGCCAGGATTGACTGATTATATCTACCTTGAGGAGCTGAGGGGTCTTACAGCTCTAATTTACTTGCATATATATTATTTCTCATGTATTGGATCATGAAATTCTTGTATTTGTAAATTTTGGAGTCATTGGTTTGTATAAGTTATTATGGGCACTCACTTGTATATTCTAAATGAAATTTAAAATTTCTCTTTATGCTTACTTGTCCATTCTACGCTCATCTGCTTACTCTGATGAAAGATAAAAGAAAAAAATATATATACTTGGCTTTGACCATCCTTTAAGGTTAACACTCGGGTTTTTGGGAAACGAGTCGTATACTCGGGTCCTGAAAAGTTGGGACGTTACAGCTTCACCCCATCAAATATCCTGATGTGCACCGAACTAACAACCACAATATTATAGGCAATTTCATTACCCATAAATACTTGTCCACCATCACACTCCCTATAATTGGTAAACCAACTCCGATGAGGAGTCATGTGAAAAAATGCTCCTGCGTCTAGCATCCACTCGTCCGTACGATCATCGTATGACCGTCTGAGAGAAGACACAGATAAAACATCACCATCACATCCATCTGATATGGCAGTGTTGGCCTCCTTGCATGAAGCCTCAGAATCTTCCCTCTTTGATTTAGAATTTTCGCAATCTTTTTTCATATGTCCTTCCTTCCCACAGTTCCAGCACTTTACTTTTCCTTTGCCCTTGCCCTTGAATTTGGATCTACAACCTGAAGAACCTATACCTTATCTAGAATTCCTACCCACTGTAAACAGTGTATCAGAAGATGTCCTCATGTCGCTGTTCAGTTGTCTCATAGCCTTCCCTTGAAGGGCTGAGATAACTGTGTCGACACTTAAGGTTTTATTCATGTTGCACATAGTGTCCTTGAATACTCATAGGACGCCGAAAGAGAATTCAGTAACATACATGCTTGTTCTTCATCTTTCATTACTTCCTCCATATCCAGCAATTTGTAAACTAATTTATTAAAGTTGCTGATGTGAGCCTTCAGATCTCCACCCTCTGTCATCTTGAAGTTATACCACTGCCGCTTCAAGTGTAGACGATTTTTAGAGGATTTTTTCGCATAGACATCCTCTAACTTCACCCATAACTTAGCCGCAGTTTTCTCCCTCATGACATTGTTGAGAACCTCATCCGTAAGATATAAACGGATCGATGATAAAGCCTTCTTATCAAGAGTATTTCACTCAGCATCAGTCATAGTAGACTTCCGCTCCTCAAGAGCACCATCTTCGCCTTGCTTGATCAAGGAACTCATCATCTTGATTTTTCATAACTCAAAATTATTTTTCCCTGAGTACTTCTTAATCTCATACCTGGTGCTCGCCATTATTACTAATCCCTCATATTCAGATCTATGCCCCAACGATAACTCTGATACCACTTGTTGGGAATTTTGTCCTGCGGAATCACACAGATCTAGATCTAGGATAACAATCCAATGACACCAAGCACAAATAAGAGAACACAGATTTAACGTGAAAAATCCTTGCGGAAAAAAACCACGGCACAAAGCGACAGATCTCCATTATGAAAATAGAAATTACAAAGAGAAAGGACTTACCCGATTCGAACAACCTCGAATCTCACCCTTGCTACACCCTTTAGAAACCCTAAAATCCTCTTAGGAACCCTTGGAATTCCTTTAGAAAGCCTTATCATACCATCTCATACACCCAATCCAGGATACACTCCTTTATATAAGAATAGAAAGAGATAGAGTCCAAATTGGAAACAAAATCCGCAAAATCTGCGTTTCTGCAATTACATCTGCGGAATTCCTCGATGATATCGAAGGTCTCTTGATAACAACGTCGATATAATCTAAAGGTCTTTCGATCATATCGACAGGACCCAAAAAACTGTCCAGCGACCAATGGTGAAAATTCTGAGAATTATCGATGTCATCGAGCCACTCTCGATAACAACCTCGATTTCATCTGAAACCCTATTGATATCATCGACAGACCACCAGACAGATTTAAGACATCCGTCCATAACAATTATCACTAGTAAACTAAATATAATCATCCTTAGACAAGTTCAAATATTTTCTAGGTATGAATTAATGAATTTATAAACATTTACTTTTTCATTACATTACTAGAAGAATTCTCAATCCAAAAAGAGTCTAAAAACCATGTGGAGATCCTTAGTCTTCCCTGTCTTTTCATTGATTATCTAGATAGGAAAATATTCTCAATGGTTGATCTTTCTAACTTGATTTCAAATTGATTTTTGATACATTAGTTTGACTTGTGATACAATCATTTTAATATGTCCTCAATCAACCAACTTATAAGTTCAGTCCTATATATGATAATTAGTATAGGTTTGCATGTCCCCCTTAATTCTTGAAAATAAATATAAAAGTTGAACTCTCCAGCCTTAATTGAGTTCATGGTTCCTCCCATTCACATGTTCTCAAAATTTTCTTCATTCCAATAGTTTTAGAAATATACTCTCATATTTTCATTGGCCTTATTGTCCAGCGTACCTTCTGGCCATCATTTTTAATGCATCTAACGTGATTGTTGTCCTATCCTTCCGTTCTCTCACTTTCGCAAGTTTGACACATCTCTGTCCCTTGTTATCAATTTATTATACAAATCATTATGCACCTCAAGTCTAAGCTCATTTACTATCTTTTTTTAATAGCTCTTTAAGATTAATTTAATTTTTAAATTTCTTATTAAATATAAAGAAACTGCCAAACGGGTCATTATTATCATTTTCAAGCATTTATTTAAACAAAAATTATAACTTATAAATCAAAAGCCAAATACACTTAGTAAAGAAAATAAGTAGAAAAAAAATTGTAATCATTACATTTTTACCATGACTGCCAGGTGAAACAAACATCATCGCAAAATCTTCATCGAAATCAATTTTAAGTAATGTCATCACACAATTATCAAAGTAAATAATCATTATCCATTTACAAGGAAATCATTTAAGCATATCACGGTGGGGCCACACAACTCATGTAAATAATCATTCCCATGAGGTCGACCGCATTGAACCATCCTGCAGGCTAACTTGGTGCGGTCCGATTCGCACTGTAAAGAGGAAATGGGATTGCGTACTGCGTAAACTCGCGGATGGATGTGGTCTATCTACGCCGTCCATCCGTTTTTCGAGTGCATTTTAGGACAAGGGATGGGAGTGGAAACACTTTATTGGCGTAGGTAGTGGCGCAGGCGTGAATGTCACATATTAAAAAATGCCTTTGAGCTTTTAGACACAGCCCGAACACAAGCCAACTCATTTACCTTGAATTTCAGGCCTAACCTGGTCCTTAGGCTTGGTATGCTAGGCCAAGCTCAGCTCCTACAGGCCAACCTGAGCCGTTGATATGCCTATATTCTACCAGAGGTTCGTAGAGTATCATTCATGATATTATTTACTATAAGTGGGCCCGTGTAGGTGACCTAAACTTTTCATAGTATAGGACCACCATGGGTGGCCTGTGCACAAAAAACTCCCAAGATGGGAAGATCCTAACCCTTTAATATGTCTTGATCAAATAGAAGGTCAATAATTCAATTCAACCAAAAATGAGGTAGCCCTAATTGACATTTCAACACCCACAAAAATTAGGGTTGATAGCGCTACAATTGGATTGAGTTATACTGGACCAATGTTGTATAGGTCCAAGATGAACTAAAGGCCTTCGACGCAACCCTTGGGACCTTACAAAGCCCATTTTCACATTTCATTATTGGACTTTGGGACCATTAGGCAGACCTAGGCCCAGGCCCAGAGAAATTACCTACTAGGCTTAGATAGTTACAACGAAAGCCTGAACCATGGGTACACCAGCATCTGACAAACTCGACCCAAATCATGATATAATTAGGCCAGGCCCGAGCCAAGCCAATCCATTTGTAACTCTGTATCTCATGTTCCAATTTCCAAGGTGGGCCTGTTCGGTGGTGGGCCTAAAAACTACAATTTCTGCTGCTCACGAGGACTAGTAAACACGCCCATAAAACCGGCAACTGGGAAATTTAAGTGCATCATAGAGGTTGTGAAAGTGAATTAGCAGTAACGGCAGTAAAAATGTCTCACATCTGTTAAGTTGTATTGCGGCGTATGTTGTGTGTGCCAACATACATCCTTATTCACCCCACATGTGATTGTGGGCTACCATACATCTTCAAACACCTTGCATGTGCTAGCTTATATTTTCAAACAAAACACATACACTATAATATAATTACAAAGTTTTCACTTCACACATTTGCGACAAGTATTAAATAATTCTCCCCTATCTTAGGTGCTTGACAAACAACATTAGATCTGTGAGCCAATTATAATATGACCCTAGTAATTAAGACTAGGATGATTCTAGACAAGGTATTAAAGAATAGGGCTGTCAATGAGCTTGGTTTCATGCTGGGCTTATCAAGGGCAGGGCCTAAAATTAAGCTCGTCTTTGCGGAATGATTGGGCTCGGGCTCATTTAAAAGCCTATCAACTTGATCCATTTAAGGTTTTAAGTATAATTTTCGTGTATGTATGTACACACACAGACGTTCAGCTGTACACTGGTTTGCATGTCATTATGTGCGAATTTTTCTATCAACCGTAGGATAAGACAGATGGTCTGAATGAAGGTGCTCTTATATGATAGTTTAAAAGAGCAAATTTTCATATCCGGCACGCCTCTTGTTCTTATTCTCTAATTCTGGGAAGGATGTGGCAGAAACCTTTCACATAAAGTTCTTCTATTGGGATGTTAGGTGGGTCCCATCAAGATGTTAGTGATAAATCCACGCTGTCCATATAATTTTAAAATTAAATTTATGATATGAACTCAAAACTGAGGTAGATCAAAATCTCAAGTGGGCCACATAGTATTGATTGAACTCTCACCGTTAAAAACTTCTTAGGGCTACTAAAGTTTTGGATCTAAGTTGATATTTATTTTTTGCCATCATATATGTCTATATGACCTAATTTATAGGTTGGATGTCAAATAAACATCACAGTGGGCCCTAAAAAAATTTTAACAGTGAGAATCATTATCACTGTTGTTCCTGTGGTGTGGTCCACTTGAGATTTGGATATGCCACAGTTCTGGGACAATGCCCTGAAATGATAATGAAAAATAGATCCACGGTGTGGATAAAATACATACATCAGGTGACCACTCAAAGCTTTCTGCCCATTCATAGCTGCAGACAGGCGGCGATGGGACACGATCCATGCCAATTTCGCAAGAAGTTACCGCACACAGAATAGCTACTGACGGGTTGAGCAGCGTAACTGGATACTGAACTGATGTCATCAAGTTTTGTAGAATCTTTCATGATGTATGTGTTACATCACACCGTCCATCGATCTAGAGAGATTATTTTAGGGCATAGAGCAAAGAATAAAGTGGATCCAAAGTTATAGTGGACCGTACCACATAAAACAATGGGGAGAATGACGCCCACCGTTGGAAACCTCCAAAGGTTCACCATTCTGTTTATTTGAGATCCAAACTGTTCATAAGTTAATTCATACATGAAAGAAGGGAAAACATAAATATCAGCTTGATCGAAAACTTTTGTGGCCCTTAAAAGTTTCTAATGGTGGGCGTCACTCTTCCCACTATTTTTTTTTTGTGGTGGGTCCACTAAAGCTTTATATGTGGCTCATTCTTTGGGTCATGACCAAAATAATCTTTCCAAATGGATGGACAGTGTGGATACAAAATATGCACCATGGTGGGGCCCACAAAACTTGCTGACGTCTCTTTAGTAGCGAGTCTGGCTACTCCACCTATCCGTAGCTAATCCGATTCCGAAGTCACCGGCCAAAAGGATGAGGATTTCCTTCGAAAGCCTTTCATAGGAAGTTTCTACGTTATAAACTTGGGTGGGGCCCAACGTAATGTTAGAAATGAGGGTCATACAAAATATGTTTGAAAATTGTTTGATTAACTACATAGTAGACCTAAACTCATATCTAATAACGGCCCATGGTAAAATCATATCCTCCAGGTGCTACTATAGCAAAACCCTTGTAATATAAGCAGGGGTGGTACTCAATCTGAGTTGGAACCAATGTTAGTACAAACACAACGTGAGGTAATTTCATTGTGCAGCAAAAGACTGATGAGTGAAGTGTACCCATATCTAATATTGGCCCATCATTTGATAACATACTTCCCACGCCCATATCTAATATTGGCCACGCCCATATCTAATATTGGCCCGTCATTCATTCGATGACATACTTCCCACGTAGTAGTTGTATTAGCAATAACTAATGTGTTGTATTTTGTTTTAAATTTTATATTAAATTGACTTTTAAATAATTTGATTTTCCTCTACATTTGAAATTTTTGGTATTTTTGAATTGTGGGTTTTCTCCCACATCAAATTTGATAAAGAAATATATCTTGTATATAAGATGGGCTTTTTGCCTTGGGGCTTGAGCCTCATTCAGGAGGTATGTGAATTTGATCTCGTGGGGGTCTATGTCAATAACTCTAATCTATGTCATTGACTACGCGCATGATGGGTTGGGCTAGGCGTGAGCGTGATGCAGGTGTGAGTGTACTCGCGTAAGTGTGTCTATGGGTACTTGCGAGAGTGTATTCACACTTGCGTCTTTTCATTTTAAACCAAAGAGATATGTCCAGGGTGCTTATGCACTAAAGACTTCAAATTCATATTTCAAATATATGAAAATTCTTTTCTCTTAAAAACTCTCTCTGTTATTCTATTTTAAGAAATTTTGTTAAGTTTATCGCGAGTCAACTCAGCACTTTCAGGTTAAACTGTAAGTGATTCGAGCCCGCCTACAGTGAGTGCACTGCTGGGACCGGGTCATAGACATTATATCCTGAAGGTCGATTGCTTTGAAAATCTGTTGCACTTGGGACGCTGTCCAAGGAGAGTAAATTCGATTTCAAGCCGAATGACTCACGTCACGCCTCGACTTAAATATATAAGTTTTTTATCTCTAATTTTATTTTCTTTTTTGGTTCTCGAATTTCAATAGTCTATTTAATTTAACCAAACATTCCAACATAATGCACATTCCTCATCATAGGATACACCCAATCAAAACCTGCCACATTAGGTTACATCACAATTTGCTTTAGGGCTTGTTCGGGAGCGTGGATTTCAAAGCTTTAGAATTGGAACCCCCAGGATTAGAAACCCCCTAAATTTGCAATCCTCCTAGTGTGTTTGGCACCGTGGAGTGTGAATCAACTTTAATCCACAAGTACTTATCCATGGTATAGTTACAGGGGTTTGAATTTAATTACTAAATCAAATTTAATATCTCTAATTAATGAGATATGTAATTTTGACTAACCAACAATTTTTAATCATTGACTTACATGGACAAAGTTTGGATGGTGTTGATTTACATGGATAATGTTTAGATGGTGCTGATCATTATTAGTGAGTCATGTACTTAATAAAATGATAGTATATAGTGACACACACGTTACACTTGTAATTATTGAAATGATTTTAAATGTAATCTAGGCTCTCACCGTGAATTACAAACCCCTAAAATAAAGGATTGGAATTGCCCCGAATTTGAAACCGCCAATTACTATACGCTGCCAAATAGCCAGGGATTTGAAACCCCCTCCATTCCCCTCCAATCCAAGCCGCCAAACGACCCCTTACAAAACTGTCCGCATGTCCAACCCCATGGGACCACGTGCCCAGATGGTGGGATGATTTCAACCGCCCCTATTCAGACTACTGTAATTAAGTAAAGATCAACTAATCGAGATTCATTGGCGATCCTGATCTTCGATTCGTGGGTGTTCTGAATTCATCTCGTAGAGTGATGGTGACACTCATCCGTGCAAGTTTCTTGCAATGACCCTTCTGACACAGTTTCGATAATTGGACCATCTCAACATGTGGGGCCCAGCGGGGAAATTCATAGGGCCGATAAAAAACAAACACATCACTTTCCACATTTTGAATATTTACGTCGCGGCATCTCCAAGAACAAATTTACAAACGCCTATAGATGCCGATGTGTTATATGCATGCCAGATCCACACCGTTAAGTAGATGGCCCAACGGTCATTGTATCTTAGGCGAAAATCCGTCAGACTCCCAGGCATGGACGATGAAATGGACCCTTGCAATATGATAACCAACAGTTTATATTCAATGTGCATGCGTCACTCAATTCCTAAGTGGACAGGATTGATTTGTACCCTAGGACGCAAAAGATGAGGTAGCTCTCTGATGGACGTCCCGGATCCTGCACATATAGGCCTTGTTGACTCGTGTGAGGGCGTCCGTGTTGTGCGCTTCAAAACGTGCAGCTGAATATTGCCACTTTAGCCGTCCAATGAATTTCCACTGATCGGATAGCCAAATGATCAAATATTCGATATTTCTGGTGTATGATAACTATAGGGCTGACATATTCGATAGTTTAAATTGATTTTTATTTTTATTTATTTTTTATTTTACATAATGCAACTTTATAAGTGCCTGCTTATCACCCATCACACTCTGCCAGAGCATTAAAATCTTTCCATAAAGTAAAAAAACGAAGAGAAAAGTAGCTTTTCCAGCATGTGAAGGTTGACAAGCCCCATCGGGTTACTGGAGTGGTTGGTTAAGCACGGAAAATTAATTAAAGTATGAAAAGGTAGAGTACCGAATCTTTAAAATATTCTATACGATTCTGTAGTGGAATTCCAATTAGGTAAGGAATAAAGCTAACTGCCATAGGGAATAGGTTAGATGTCATTGATCAAAATACCCCCGTCTCTCTAGGGTCTACTTGGAGAGGTAGTAGGTATTACGAGGACTCTTCTAGACTTTTTATTTGTTTTTTTTTTTTAAAAAATAAAATAATAATAATAATTTATAGTGGCCTAGATCATTTATTGGACGAGGCTTCTCTTGCTTGTGATAATTAAAAAAATCTCTTAAATTGAATATTTAAACCCATCGATTTGAAAAAGGGATAGTGATGGTTCATATTGGAAATAACATAATTAAATGATCAAAATATTGAAATAACAGGACGGAGGCATTTATTTAGGAGTCATTTGGATGTTTGCAAAGTTTTAAGTTGTAAACATTTTATATTTATTTAGGGGTCATTTGTATTATGGTGTGCTCCACCCACTATGAGTATGTATAAACCATTTTGTTCTATTATATAAGTGTCAAGTGTCCTTTTAATGGTAAAGAATTTATTTATAATTTGAAATATGATTTTTTACTTGGCTTTAAATTACAACTAAAAGCCATAATATGTTTATAGGCAAATACAAGTATGTTAACAACATCTACAATCCAACTATTTGTAGTCCAACTTTCAAAATTTTTTCAGCATTCAAACGATCCGAGCCTGTTAGTTTTCCGGCAATCTAACTATCCAGGCCTGTCAGGTTTTTCAAAGCCAGTGCATTTATGTAATTATTATGTTTTCACGTGTTTGAAAATTCTTAAGAATTTGTACCATTGAAGCCCGTTCAAAAGAGATAATTTTAATTTTTGAAAGATAATTTTAATTTTTGAACTGTATGGTAATGTATATGATATATTCATACCGTCCATTTGTTTTACTATAATAATTTGAAGCCTGAGATAAAAAATGAAGCAGATCCAACGCTTAATCGGCCCACACCAAAAGAAACAGTGGCTTGACAAACTTTTTAACAATAAGTATTCGATTCCTTTTTTCGTAGGGCATGGTTCACTTGAGTTTTAGATATGCCTCATTTTTTTCTCATGCTATACATTTAGCTAGCATAATAGATGAACGGTGTGGATAAGTGAAACGCATAATAGTGAAACCACATATTTTGTAATGTGTTTTGGTGTCAAAAAAGTAAGTAGTTATATCCTATCTGGGTGTCAAAAAAGTAGGTAGTCATTTCCAATAGGGATGAAAATGCTGTAAATGCACAAGGAAATAATTATTAGCCTTTTACACGGTATTTACCACTAGGAAAATCAAACAAACTTTATTTTTCCCTAATACAAGGTGAGACTCTTCATATAAGCCATTTTGGATCATTGGAAGATGCCTCAGGTTCGTGTTGGGGATTTTGACCTGCTGAATCACACAGATCTAGATCTAGGATAGCAATTAAATGACACCAAGAACACAAGAAAACACAGAGAACACCCAGATTTAACGTGGAAAACCCTTGTGGGAAAAAAACCACGGCACAAAGCGACAGATCTCCACTATAAAAATAGAAATTACAAAGAGAGAGGACTTACCTGATTCGAACAACCTCGAATCTCACCCTTGCTACACCATTTAATTTTTCTATAACCCCTTTAGAAAGCCTTATAATTACTTCTCATACCATCGAAAAGTCCTAGGAACACGTATTTATAGTTTAGGAAACTTTCCTTTCGCATCCCAGTTGCGAAAGGACCCTTTTGCATCCCAGTTGTGAAAGGACGCGAAAGGACCCTTTCGCATCCCAGTTGCGAAAGGACTCAGATTTAAGACATCTCGCAACAATCTCCACCATGTTTTCAATCTTTAACCGTGTAGCTTCTTAACCTCTTCTTTTATTTCTACATCACATCATAGCTTCTTGTGTACATTTCGTCCTTCTTTTCCGCCATCACCAAGCCCAGAGAAGTTTCACAGACAAAGATCCACGTGCTTAACTACCTTTGCTCTTGTCTTCTCAAAAGAAAAGACGTAGTCTTCTTACTATCTTACCGCTACCCAATATTGTTTGTCGGGGTACTTGTTCACAACACTGATAGCCTGTGAAATAACTGGTCTAATCCAGACCATGTCATATACTACCTAGCGCATTCGAATAAGGCTCATGAGATATTCTGCTTTTCCTCATCTGTTTTATGACAAATCCTGAAGAAAACTTGAGGAGAGATACGTAGGGGATGCTCTCCAGATTTACCTGGCCCATCACATCATGGATCAATACCTACACACAAGGTATTTCTCCTGTGATTACTAAAGCCTACTCCTCCTTCAGTCTCAACACCGAGAATCATCTTTGCAACCCCCCGATCCTTCATCCTGGATGTCTCGAGTCTTCAGTACTTTGATTTCAGACATGTCACAATTGGCGATCTACACGTCATCAACATACAATACCTGACCTACCATGAAGGAATCAAACCACTGCTTAGGCGACAGGCCGAACTACGACCTCCTGCAAAGTCTTTTCTCAGCCCCTTTAACTTTGAACCGCCCTAGTTGTTTCATGTAAATCTGCTCTTCACTTTCCCTTACAGAAGTGCAGACTCCACATCCTTCCTTCCAGCTCAAGATCAAATTGGTCAACCAGTGCCAATCACTGATCTAATAGACACCTGCTATACCGTCAGTGTGAATATCTCTGAGAAGCCGATCCCTTCTCCCTGAGCATAACCCATCGCCACCAACCTCGCTCTGTATCTATGCTGTATCCTCCTGAAGATCCACCTGCATTCAATCGCTTTCCGGCCCACTGGAAGCTCCACCCGCTCCCATATATCAGTCTAATACAACGAATCCATCGCCCATAGTCACCTTTCACTTCTCACCACCATGCTCACCTAGAGCCATTTGAATAGAAGATGAATACTACTGCGATATTGGAGTCATCCATGTACCTCGTCGATATCCCGCAATCATGTTGTGTGTTTCTTCTCACAGGTGGCTGCTCCACCTGCTCTATATCCCTATCCGCCCGTCTCAGCCTTCCTACTCTCCCCGCTCATGTGGCCATGCCCAACGTACCATACACGTACAGAGGTGGAATCCACTACATCTACCGTAGCTCTACCTTTTGAAGTGCTCTCGATCAACTTGTACAAGTTATCGAGTCGTTGCGCTTTCATGATTACCGTGCCCCCTTGAATACTTTAAGAGCACCATCAATACCTGTGTACTTACATCCTTTTGCCTCAAGCACATCAAGAGAAATCAGATTCTGCTTCAAATCAGGAACATGCCTCACATCTGTCAAGGTACGCTTTATCCCATCAAACATCCTGATGCGCACAGAACTAACAGCCACAACATTACAGACAATATCATTGTCCATAAATACCTGTCCACAATCGCACTCCCTGTAGCTGGTGAACCAACTTCGATGAGGAGTTATGTGAAAAGTTGCATCTGTGTCTAGCATCCACTCATCCTTACGATAATTGTATGATCGTCTGAGCGAAAACACAAATAAAACATCATCATCACATCCACTCGATCCATCCGACATGGCAACATTAGCCTCCCTCCATGAAGCCTCAGAATCTTCCATCTTCGATTTAGAATTTTCACAATCCCTCTTCACATGTCATTCCTTCCCACAATTTCAGCACTTTACCTTTCCTTTGCCCTTGCCCCTGGATTTAGATCTAGAACCAGAAGAACTTGTACCTTGTTCAAAATTCCTACCCACTGTAAACAGCGCATCAGAAGATGTCTTCATGTCACTGTTCAGTTGTCTCATAGCCTTCCCTTGAAGGACTGAGATAACTGTGTCGACACTCAGGGTTTTATTCATGCTGTGCATAGTGTCCTTGAATGCCTCATAGGACGCCGGGAGAGAATTTAACAACATAAATGCTTGTTCTTCATCTTTCATCACTTCCTCCATATCCAGCAATTTGCAAACTAATTTATTAAAGTTCCTGATGTGAGCCTCCAGATCTCCACCCTCTGCCATCTTGAAGTTATACCACTGTCACTTCAAGTGCAAGCGCTTTTAGAAGATTTCTTCGCATAGACATCCTCTAACTTCGCCCACAAACCAGCCACAGTTTTTTTCCTCATGACATTGTAGAGAACCTCATCCGTGAGACATAAACGAATTGATGATAAAACTTTTTTATCAAGAGCATTCCAATAAGCATCATTCATAGTAGACTTCCGCTCCTCAAGAGCACCATCTTCGCCTTACTTGGTTAACAGGCTAATCATCTTAACCTTCCATAACTCAAAATTATTTTTTCCTGAGTACTTCTCAATCTCATACTTAACACTCGCCATTATTACTAATCCCTTAGATTCAGATCTGTGCCCCAACCTGGCTCTGATATCACTTGTTGGGGATTTTGACATGCGGAATCACACGGATCTAGATCTAGGATAGCAATTCAATGGCACCAAGCACACAAGAGAACACAGAGAACACCTAGATTTAACGTGGAAAACCATTGCGAGAAAAAAATCACGGCACAAAGCGACAGATCTCCATTATATTTGAAAATAGAAATTACAAAGAGAGAGGACTTACCCGATTCGAACAACCTCGAATCTCGCCTTTGCTATACCCTTTAATTTTCCTATAACGCCTTTAGAAAGCCTTATAATTATTTCTCATACCATAGAAAAGTCCTAGGAACGCTTATTTATAGTTTAGGAACTTCCTTTTCGCAACTGGGATGCGAAAGGACTCAGATTTAAGATATCTCACAACAGTTCGTAAGCTCAAGTCCTAACATATCTTATTATGTTGGCATATAATGTAGGTAATTACTTTAAAAAAAAAATAACGTTAAAAATTACATATTAATTATTAGACTTTTAAAGTGAAGTTAAAATATAATATTATAATTATCTAACAAGTAATAAAATTTTCACTTATCATCCAAATAATCGTCATCTTAAAATAAACTAATTAACGTAATTATACGTGCTACTAATAAGTTAAAAGACTTTTGTAGCTGTGCAGGCTACTTAGTGCATCAATTCTTATGCGTGCATTTATAATTTATACACGTGGCATACTAGTACTTCAAAGTAAAAAAAAAGGAATAATAGTCCCACTTCATATGGTCATAAGGCACTGTTGGGAGTGCTGGAAATAGTCGGAACTTATTTCAATTTTCACTGCTTATTTTTGAAAAGAAAGCTGGAGAATCCAAAGTATTCAATTCATGACACTTTCATAACACTTTTCCAAAAACATACTGGCCAATCTTCCAACAATTACACATGGGAGCACATCTAATCGTAAAAATGCTGATCGAGTGTCCATTTATCAGAGTATGATATTTCAATCATTTGATTTTGGGGTCTGACCTGTCTATAGTGGGTCATTACAAGTGTACAATTTTAAGTATGTCATTTTAGAAGATGACATATCCCCTCTTCTTAATTGTGCAGTGCAAGCAAAGGGGCTTTTTGGGAATTTCGTTGTGGCCTTTGAACCTTAACTGGTCCCCACATCCTTTAAAAAGATCCACTGCTTTATAGAAAAGCTGAAAAGGTGACTACTGCTTCTGTTGGAAGTTGTTGGATTCTTCCCTTTCATTTCACCTCCTTTGGGCAAAATCAATACAGTTATCGTGCAGTGTTTTCCAACCAACTTAATTATCCTGATTATTTTGTTAAATTACCAAAAAAGCAAAGCATTTACCATGGTATGGATTATAAGTAAAAGGAATGATCACATGTTCAGAAGTATTTCAATTCAATTTGTAGTGTGTGTGGAATCCAAACCATACATCAGGTGATCCACGTGCTGCTCTTCATGTAACTAAAAATCTAAGATGGTCTAAAACTTAGGTGGGCTATATAGCACAAGGGACAATGTAAAATCATACCAAAAACCTATAAATTCATGGGGTGGTGACCCAAATAATTGAATGGTATGTTTTTAATATTGTGACTTATCTTGGTGGGCCTGTTTGGCCGGGCAGATTGGATGGAATTGGAAGGGATTGAAAGATAGATCCCGGGATTGGCCCAGCTTGCCAAACAGACACGGGATCCTGATCCCAGGATATAACAATCCCATGGATCTTAAGACAATCCATGACATCACATCATTACCTTTAAATCCCATCCAATCTACCCTAATCCCTTCAAAATTGCCTGACGTGTTAGGTTCGAGGGATTACAAGGGATTGATAGGTTTAATCTCGGGATTGGCCGGGCGTGCCAAACAAACCAGATATAGCAATCCCATAGATCTTGCACCAATCCACTACTGCAGTTATCATTACCTTGAAATCCGTGCAATCCACTCTAATACCATCCAACCCCATCCAATCTGCCCTGCCAAATAGGCTCTATGTGTAATAAACAAAACACGTTGGGCTTGGGACATGATTAAGAGGTTTATATGATGGAATCCCCTTTTTCTGCTCCTTCCATCTGTTTCATGTGGTTTGACACACATGTTTTATATATATATATATATATATATATATATATATATATATATATATATATATATATATATATATATATAAAATGTTTGGTGATTGGTTGGGTCTCATGAGAATTTTTTGTGAACTCATCACACATGATATGAGGCTAAAATTTGAATAGTTCATGTAATGTAGATGAAGCCCTCGTGCTTACCTTTTACCTTGATCTAAAATTTTAATGAGCCATAACAAGAGTTTGCATGTGTGTAGGTGCATATGTGAGCATGTCTCTCTCTCGATATATATATATATATATATATATATATATATATATATATAAAAGAAAAAATTAGCACTGTAGATAGGGTTGTATACGAATTGGGCTAGCCCGGTTAACTCACTCAACTCGGCCCAACCTGTAACTGAGTTCGGGTCAGGATGGGTCATTTTCTTCAGCCTGAAACTGACTTCAGGCTAAGTTTGGATAGGTCCCAGTTCGGCTCGAAACCCGACTCAACCTGGCCCGACTGTGTGTGTGTGTGTGTATTCAAAATCCACCCATGTGACAGTGACTCATCCACCTCACAGATGTATAACTTGAATGGCCTACATTCATCCAAATACAAAAAAGAATTATAATGTCCTGACTAGTTAGATTTTTTATGGAGTCTATAGTTCAATTATCTAAATCGTTGATCGAGGGCCTTATAATGGGACGCGGATTACTTGCCAAAGCCCTTCCCATGAACTTGTTGTAAGGTTCGAAACTGGGCCGAACTCGCTCGATTACTAATCGGGCCAGGTTCAGGCTGAATATGTTGGCCTGATGACCGAACCGGGCTGGGTTCGGGCTAGGTGTGGCTGGTGGCTGGGCCGAGCCGGGTTGAGCCTAGTATGACTTGGATCGACTCGTGTACACCCCTAACTGTAGACTCTTCCCTCTTATGCCTTTTTTTTTTTTCGAAGCCCAAAAACTTATGTTACAAAAATAAATTTTTAAGGTACGAAAAAAGGGCTTTAGACAAAAATACCATGGGTTTTAAGGGTAAAGCAGTTGAAAAAAGTAGGGATATTTTCATCTTTATTAGTTTGTTATATATACATATGGAAAATGTTCTATACAGTTAGCTCACGGGAACTTCCCATGAGATCGAGTTGTGTGGGCCCCACTGTGATGCGTTGAACATCTACCCCATTAGTTAGATGAACTATTCCATGGTGGGCTTGGGGCTTAAAAATCAAGTCAATCCATGACTTGTGTGGGCCACACCGCATACAAAAGTTGAGAGGGTTTACCTTCCATTAAAACATTTATAATCATTTGTTGGGCCCATTGAGATGTGGTTCACAAATTTAGCCCATCCATTATGTGTGTCCCACTTGGATGAGGAGTCATACCAAGTTTCAGATGTATCCAAATTTCAAGTGGGCCCCACCAAGTGCTTTTATATGTTTTAGGTATATCTTCACATGATTTTAGATGGTATGGCCCATCTGAGTTCTGTATATGACTGATTTTTTGGATATCCCATAATTTAAAGGGGACCCATGAAATGCACAGTGTTGATGGTCAACACGCATCATGGTGGAGCCCACACAGCTACACACATATAATGCTCACTTGTGCACTCTTATGCAACCACACGCGAGCACCTTTGCACACTTGTCATGGACGCCAAATGTAAATGGTCCATGTGAAGCGGCACCACCTCAAATAATTTCAAGCCTAATCTAAAACTCTAGTGGGCCATAATCAAGAGAAATGCAAATCAAGAAAGGAAACTATTTCCTTTTGTCGAGTTTTGTAATGGCTGAAAGTTGGGCTCATAAGGTTTCAAGGAATGCCACATCGTGTGGACCGTTTAGATTTTATGCCTAGCACACGTGTGCAAAGGGTGCTACGTGAGAAGGTGTGCCGGAAGCATTCCTCTCAAGCTGTATATATATGCTGATATTTTAAATCTAAGTGCAACACATGGGGTTACCTCTGATGGACGGTTTGGTTGAAATTGAAACATCACGTAAGACTCCACAGGGACGCCATTATTATTATAATTAGGGAACTGATACATAGACATTTTAAGTTGTAGATTGTAAATAACTTACGTAATCGCCTCTTACATGGTGCTGGCGGGAGTCCTTTAATCTCATGGGTGAGTCACATGCCTGAACAATGGAGGAAGGCTGTGTCAGGCTGATAGTACGAGCCTGTAACTTTTATCATAAATCCAGACAAGATGACAGTTTACGGTATAATCCATGTCCTTCATAATCAATCCAAACAACAATATGATATTTTACGGTACGAATTCATAACTTTCATAATCGATCCAGACAATATGGCGTTTCAGACTCACGTTGGGGCTTGTCTAATATAAAATGAGATTGGAATGTGTCACTTCATCTGTGATGCTGGCAAACGGATACGAGATCCAATCCATCCATCAGGGTGATAAAGATCCTCTTGACCAAGAGTCGGGTCTACTCACTACTCAGGTGGGCCACAGTTTATGAAACAAATGCATGGTCGAAGAAAGCCTGACCCAGGTTTTCTAAACCGTCAAAATTTCTCTAACATTTATGTGCACGTAATGAATAGTGTAGATCGATTTCGTGGGGTGAGAACATCTACTCTGGTAGGACGCACCTGATGGGTAGGTTGGATGCTGCACGTGACCGTCATGCTGGCACGTGTGGTAGCCTGTAAATGATATGACATGCACAAGCGTGTGGGCTTCGCAAACCTAACAGTTAGAATGAATTAATCACAGGCTCACAGTTAGATAAGATATATTAAGGAGAAATGATACCGTGCTCGCCGAGCACTTTAACTTATTGCATTCCTAGTTGCATCGATACATGTGGACAGTCAAATCGATTGATCTGGACGATCCACTAGGTCTGTACTCTTTTCATGGCCCACCGTGAAAAAGGATACTCGATTCTATGAGTCCAACCATCTGATCAATAACCAACAAAAAAGGACGGTCAGGATCATCTTAAAAAAAGATGCCTCATCAACAATCTTATCCATTTTCATTAGATCTCGTCACGGATTGACTACAGTTCTGAAGAATCACTTTTTATCAGGCGATTCTGACCATCCATCCATGGCTTTGAAAAATTGATGGCTATAAAAATAAAGTCAACTTATAGACGGTTGGGGATCATCCAATTGTTGAAATTTTTGAGGGACATTCCATGAAACTTGTGGAGAAACTAATGGACAGTCCGGATAGATAGATCGGACTGGCTAAGTGTCTTGATGCAACTAAGAGCACTGGATCATTTCTCAATACGTATATACACCATAACTCTCTCAGCAGTCCGGCTCGCTCGTGAAGATGCCCAATGATACAATCTGACAAATTGATGGGCCATGGCCTGAAAAACTGAACCATGTTACTGGCACACTCTACGACAGATGTGGTCCACGAAAATTCTCTGGGCATTTATAACCGTTGAACATGGAGATAATTAGGACATTGAATTATGGTATACCCATGCAAAAGGTGACTCATCAATCCAATGACCTAGCAGGTTCGTTGGTGTGATGGCCCATCAATCGTGGGTTATACCCAAACAATCTCCTTCGTTCGTTTTCTATCTGGGAAATGTTTAATCTTTATGCATCCTATTGTATGTGAAGTTGTAAAAAGTCTCACTTGTCTAGAAGATCCTAGCCGTGCAAAAGGCAGGCCACACCACAAAGGTCATTTGTGGAGAAAACCAGAAAGGCTCACTCATCTAACGGGCTACGCCATCAAAATGCATAAATAGCCAATGAAATGACTCAATCAACAGCTGTGACTCTCCTAATGATTGGATAGTTGTATTTTGCCTCTAAAAATTTTAGCTTGTGGGCCACATTTTGCACGGTTCGGATGTTATAGACAAAAGACAGTTTGGCAGAAATAGAAAGGCACATGGAAAACTCACCTAGAAGAATCTACGTTAACATTTCTCTTTTGTTTTTGTTTTATTTCCTTTTTCTTGTCCGAATGTGGACCGTTGCTATATATTTTTAACCATCTGTTTTAATCCCCATCTTCACATATTGGGGATTGTGGCCCATCAGCATCAATGCCGGGGCCATCATCTGGACGGTCAAGATCACAAAACACCACTTCTGATCCTCACAATACATGGAGGGCATTTTGGTAACTGCGCACTGGTCTGAGGTTAACGGAGAAAAGCAGGACCGCCGCTCCATTCTCGCACATGAATATCTACTCTTACTAAGAACAAACAAAGACAAGAAAAAAGACAACTCAAGGACCCAAACGCCATCCATGAATTTCCCAATCCCAAACATATTCCTCCCTTTTTTTATGGTTCTCCACATTCCCGTTTGGATATGATCGCAATCCCTGCAAATCACATTCCAGTATTTGGTACTCCTCAACGCTTCCTTTCAATCTCCTTCCTCTTCCAAAAATCTTGAAATTCAGCTTCTTTTCCTTTTGGGTTCTTCTACTTCTTCACCTTCCATGGCTGCTGAAATCTTTCAGCACGGGCATGAAATCAACAGGCAAGAAATCCAAGCTGCCGTCGCTAAAGCGGTTGAGCTCAGGGCTATTCATGCTGCTTTGTTGCAAGGGAATGGCCCTGCTAATCTCAGACATCAAAGCTCTCCTTCTCCATCTATTCTGCGCTCTTCTAATCAGTTCTCTGCTCAAGACTACCCTGTTTTTATGCCGGTGAGTCCACCGTCTCCGTGGAGTTTTTCTGTTTCATGTTGGTTGTTTAATGAATTTCTGCTGGTGGGTGTTCTTTCTTTTGGTGTTTTCAGCTGTTTGTGTTAGCTTAGGAGACAATTTCTTCATGGGTTTTGTAGTAAATGAACGTTTCTCGTATGAAATTTCCAGAATCTTCTTTCATTTTCATTTACTGAGGAAAAACTATAAGCAAAAAGCATGTTTAAATCATATCAGAGTTTTTTTTTTTCGTTTAATCAATCTCGTTCTTCTGATTAACAGTTGCTTCAGCATTAATTGTAGCTTAAGGTTTAGAATGCATTTGACCCAATAAATGCAAGTGAGGCCCACTTTCTGGTGATCCAAATCGTTCATTCGAGGGACCTATTATGGATGGGATATATACAGAATATCTCCCACGTCGTTCATTTGAACCGTGTCGACCGTTGGTTGTATAATTGTCCATTTTCGGAAGAATAAGATCAGTCACAGGGGAGATACTAGTTCCTGGCCAATCCCTTGATGGGGTCTTTTGGATCAACAGCTAAGATTACTGAAGGTCAATCGAAAAAATGAACGGCCAGATCTTATGATCAATCATCATATGTACCTGAACAGAGAAACTTCAGCAATTTAGTATAATTTGTAGTAATCATCAGATCAGTTGAAAGTTGTTGATCTAAATGCGGCTTACAGTTGGAGAAATTTGACAGAGTTATGAAGAAGAACCGTTACCTGGGTCCCACCATATTCAACCGGATGATGGAGGATTATCAGAGATGTGGGATGAGGGAGAACTAGAAAGAGGAGAATACGACGACGAAGCAAATCTCTCTGGTCGTAAAACGGCGATTCTATCTTCAAGAAGGAGGTTCTCTTCTTCACTGGTTGGCAGAGAGCAACCACATGTCCTGCCAGTGGAAGATCACAAGCCTAAAACAGGATCATGCGCGAACCATATTACGGTTCTTCAAACATCCCCTGACATGGAGATTCAGAAATCGAGTAGGAGAACAAGGTCAGGAGATTTCTACATTAGTAGCAAGAACCACAAGAATTCTAATACTGTAGTGCCGGTTACCGATTCCCATCCCTCAATCCATGCACACCAGCCAAAGAACAGAGGGCAGATTCTGTCATGGTTGTTCCCTCGGTTGAAGAAGAAGCCCAAGATTCAAACATCACTGAATGTTGTAGAATATGAAGATGCACCTCAGTTTCTAAAGGAATGGGGAATGTTGTCTCTCGAATCGTTGAAGAAAGAGCTTCTTGAGGCCAATGAGAACCGAGATGCGGCGTTGATGGAGGCGTCAGAAATGAGATCTTCACTGGGAGAACTTAAACAGAAGCTGGTTCATCTAGAGACATACTGTGATGAACTGAAGAAGGCCTTGAAGCAGGCGGTGCATGGCAAAGATACCCAACTTCCAGAAAGGCCTAATCTATCAAAGAGAGGGAAATCAATTGATAGTGGCAGAGACAGTGCAATGCCTGTCAGCCATGAAGCGATGATGGAAGGCTTCTTGCAGATAGTTTCGGAAGCGAGATTATCAGTAAAACAGTTCTGCAAGACACTCATCAACCAGGTTGAAGAGACAGACGGCAATCTGTTGGAGAAATTGAATTCGATTCTGCAGCCCCACAATCTGACACTGCATTCCAAACACTCAAAATGGATGCAGTATCACTTGGAAGGTATGATAAACCAGGCCCTCCACCAGGACTTTGAGAACTGCATTTTCCAGAAGAATGGGTCCCAGAAGGTCTTAGATCCCCATCAAGACCGCCAGGCGAAATTCTCGGCATTCGTTGCATTGAGAAACCTCAGCTGGAATGAGGTCTTGAGGAAGGGAACCAAATACTACAGTGAAGAATTCAGCCGGTTCTGTGATCAGAAAATGAGCTGCATCATTTCGACGCTAGATTGGTCAAGACCATGGCCTGAGCAGCTCTTGCAGTCATTCTTCGTCGCGGCCAAATGCATATGGCTGCTCCATCTGCTTTCATTCTCCTTCAGCCCGCCATTGGCAATCTTGAGGGTCGATGAGAATAGAAGCTTCGATCCTGTCTA
Source organism: Magnolia kwangsiensis (assembly GCA_037074715.1). NCBI lineage: Eukaryota > Viridiplantae > Streptophyta > Magnoliopsida > Magnoliales > Magnoliaceae > Magnolia > Magnolia kwangsiensis. Next base: position 110,982,733 of record CM073581.1, read on the forward strand.
CATGGAGGATATGCTATTCGAGAGGCAGCAGTCTCAGGCCCCAGCCCGGGTTAAGATCATGGTAATGCCGGGATTCTATGTTGAAGATAAGGTGCTGAGGTGCAAGGTTCTTTGCAGGTACAAAAATGCAGGTTAACAGATTATATTATAGTTCGCTTGTGTAATCTTGATTAGAGATGTTTGTAAGCTGTTTCTAACTTTGGTATTCGATTAATGGGGAAATGTGGGCTTATGTGTTTTTCTAATTGGATTTAGTTAGATGAAAATGGGTTGATTTCTTAGATTGGATGTGAGTGTTTTCTCCATGGTGCTCTGTGATTTGGAGCATGAACTGTTTGACTGGCATATGATGAAGTTGAATTTTCTTCTCTGTTGAAATGTCCTCTATGTCGATCAAACATGGCCCTATTAGTTGCCATGTTTATGCCCATCAATCTTTTGCATTGCTGCTTAATTCGTGATTTGTAGTAAGAACATTAACAGCGTGTTTGGATGTGCTATTGAACTGATTCATATTACTAGTCTAATAAAATATCTAATGCAGTTGAAATAACCAAATTATAATTTCTTTCGCAAGCATATGTACTGAGCTTCTGGCTTCCAAATTGCAATTACGTAACTTTCAAGTTGCAGTTTAATGGTCCATTTGGATATGAGATCCTGCAAAATTCGAATTAAGTCCAATCCCAATTTGGGATTTTGGCCTGAAGCCCTCCACATAGATTCTCAGCACTATAGTGGCGCTTTCCTCTGCATAAATGCAACTAATTGCGTTTTGCAGAGGAAAGAGCCACTTCAGTGTAGCTGTCTATTTTGAAGGATTCCCAACTCAAATGGACCCTAAAGAACTGTCACTGCAATTTGAGTCCTACGGATCATTTCCTCTTGATTAAATGAATGTTTGCAATTCAATTAGCTTGTGCATCCAAACACAGCCTAAGATTTTGTGCTATTGAATAGAGCTCTGATTATTAGTCTAGTAAACAGGAAACAGCCATATTTTCAACCGAATTGCAATTTCCTTAGCATTCGTATTGAGGGGCTGGCTCCAAACTGCAGTGACGCCTTTTTCAAGTACAACTTGTATGTAATTGCAATGTGATGGCCACTTCCTCAGTCATGATTGTCGATTTTCCCCACTAGATGTTTGTGATTGAATTGATTTGTGATCCAAACATAGCCTATTAATTGCCGCAAATTCTCACCTGATATGCACACACTCACTGATGCGAATATCGGTTGAAGGCTTAAGAGAGTTGTCTACTTGGACATTCCAGTAAATGATTGCATTACATGTTCCCCAGTGCGACAATGCCACCCTCATTTTGCTGGACTAGGCTGTCACAATGACATGGACACACAGACTATAGTGGGGCTTACCTTGGAAATGGACAATGAATCCATCCATTTACGTGTCATGTGGAGTATTCAGGAGGTGATGGGAAGGCCACTTTGATTTCCAAGGAGACTCGGAAGCTTGGATTTAAGACTCAGCGACTCGGACTGACACATTCAGTCTTCGGACAAATTGCAACTCGGTCCACACAAGTCACTCCATATTTTTTATGCTGACTCATGGTGTTGATTTGGATCGAACTTGATTGAGTCTGAGTCAGCTCAGACGAGTCATCATCGCTAGTCTCTCTACTGGAAATTCATCATTGAGGTTTTGAGCAGCCAAAGTTCAGCAGACTGATTGTTTCATGCTTTTTCTTGGTTTGCAATATTCTCAAGCAATGGGCATAAGATAAGATGGCACCATCATTAACCCGCAGTTGGTCCCCTACATATAGACCACTTGCCTCTCTCTCTCCCTCTCTCTCTCTCTCTTCCGGCCTTCCCTGGGATTGAGGACACTCATCAGGTGGGGCCCACCCCCCCTCTCTCTCTCTCTCTCTTCCGGCCTTCCCTGGGATTGAGGACACTCATCAGGTGGGGCCCACCTTGAACATGCTTATGATTCTATCTGAATCCGAATCGTTTGCTTGCAACAAACAGGTTTTTCTTGTCTCTGCATTGCGATTGGTACATGTCATCACCAACATTATTAGCAATGCTGCATTAAATGTAGTCTACGATGATGTGGTCCAATCATATTGCAACAAACAGGTTTTTCCTGTGTGCGGCAAGCAGAGGATCTGGATTGGATCTAAAACTATAGCTAGTTTACTCACCCAGTGGGCAGCACATGCAAGTGGGTCCTATTGTTCAGGACACTTATTGGGTGTGGGACACCTTGAACTATACCTAGATAGTTTACTGACCTGGTGTCCCATTGCTCTGTGATTCAGATGGTTGAAATTTTGGGTCCAACTCTATATGGGCCGTGCAGTACTAAAATTTGCTCTGTGCATTTCAGTAGGCAGCCAACAAAAAAAATGCTTGCGGCAGCCTTTTTGGTTCAAACAATGAAGGCCAAGTATTCTACACATGGTATCTTCTAATCTGGGGTATTTTGAGCATATGGGTCTGTTGGGATTTTCGAAATGCAGTACACACCATTTGAAACTTGTGGTTATTACTTTATGTGTGGTCAGTGGTCCTACGATGGGTAAGGAAGGCCTCTACCATCAAGTACGACGACAAGTGGGCGTGCTTTAACCCTACCCACGATGGGCAAGGAACGCCTCTACTATCAAGTACGACGACAAGCGGGCGTGCTTTAACCCTACCCCACGTTGTAGCATGAGTGTGCTATGATAAAAGGCTCCCAGTTTTGGACATGTTGGGCAGTTACATTGATGGATCAGGGTCAAGTTTACACACACAAACATACATACGTATGTGTGTGTATTCAAACACACGCATATATGTATGTGAAGAGAGAGAGATGCTCTCACAGAACCCGTTCTCATGGAAACTTTGTGAGAACTTTTGGCACATGTAGTCATAGTAAAATTTGAATGGTCCATTGGACAAGTCAACTCATGAAACCCCTGAGGTTAACTTTTTTGCTTGATCCAAAAATATGATGTGCCATAGCAAAGTGGAAACTCCCAAGCCCTCAATTTGTCTATGGTCCGCCGAAATATTGGATCAAGCCAAAATGTTAGCCCAAGGGATTTCATGAAGTGACTCATTTAGTGGACCATCTGGAATTTGTGCCCACATTACGTGTCAAACGTTCTCATAAAGTTCTCATGGAAACTAATTCCCAAAAGAGCATACACATGCACATACACACGGATGCATATATGTATATATATGGGCTGACGGAGAGGGATTTTGACGCAGAGATGAACGTGATGAGGTCGATCACCGTCTTCCTCAAGGATAACTACTCCGAATCCACGCAGCTTCTCTAGACTCCTCACAGAGACTTCTTAAATCCACGAGGAAAGAAAGCAAAAGAATATGAATAAATTCTAATAAAATTTGATATTGATTAATGAATGAATAAAAATGAGTTTACACCCCTTTAAATAAGGGAACCAAGCAATAGAAAAGAAATCAGACTCAAACTACAACTAAAACTCCTAGAATCCACGACTTATTATAAATAGTAAACTTACTATTTATAGACGGTCGTGATGTCTACTAGTGCGCAAGGTTTTCGGCCAAAAATAGAAAGTGTCCTATTTGGCTTCACCAAACCGTTCTCCTAATTATCCTAAGCACTTTTCATGTTGGACACAACTCCTAAAGCCCAACGGATGAAGAGCTATAAGCAAACTAAAACTTACTATTTATAGTAAAAACGAAATTAAAATGGAGAAACGACCGTCGATCAGGGGGTTTCTCGCAAATCCAGGCTGCACAACCCGGCATAGCAGGTTTGGTTGGCTAAAGTAGCTCGTTCTACCCCAAAATCATATATTTTACGTCAGATAACTCATTTCGGATTGCGAGATATGCCCGATCTAAGGTCGAACATTCTGGATCACTTATGTCGTCGACCGTGCCTTTTCTGATCCATCTTGGCCATGAAATTATCCGCAACCCACTCTACATCAGATTTCATGGTATTATATGTCGACATCATGTGAGCTTCTCATTAACTCGAGTTGCAAGGGCCACACCATGGTCTATGTGAGACATTCGCACCGTGCATTTGGTTGGTCTCTTCTAGATTATGGGATATCCTAAAAATCATCCATATCCAAAACCCAAGTGGATCACACCATTTGAAAATTGTGTGAAATCGTGCCTAAACATCTAAAAGCACTTAGTGGGGCTCATCTGAGTTTTGGATTTAGCTGAAACTTGGTGTGATCCTTCATCCCAAGTAGGATACACATAATGGATGGATTGGATGTTTAAACCATATCTAAGGGGGCCTTATAAATAATCATGAAGGTTTCAATGGAAGGGTGCATCTAATTTATAGTATGGATGTCCAACACACATCACAAAGGGGCCCACATAGCTCAGCCTCATGAGAAGTTCCTATAAGGTCAACCTCATAGAACCTTTTCCACTCGTACATGTGTGGAAGATGGATCTTGGGTGGATTGCGCTTATGCGAGCCGATTGGCGTTTAAATGGGATAAAAACGGTTATATTTGACTGGAGTCACCATTAACCAATTAATGTGATTCCATAGTTGGCTAGACCATGTAGAAATGTTAAGATAGGGAATACGGGGATTCCTTGTCCTAAAATGACTTTTTGATTTGCAATTGATAATCTTGAGTAAGGGATCACGATTACAGAGAGGAAAGGGGTTAAGCACCCACTCTACTTACATGAACATGGTCTCTACTTCACAATATCTCATAAATTGTTGAAGATTAAGATTAGTTCCAACACACTAACGATGCAAAAGTATGTGAAATGTTGTGTTAGATGCAACGCCTATGACAAGCTGTACTTGGGTTGGATATATTCGCCTTGACTCTCCTACTTGCCAAAGGAATGACCAACCATCCTAAGTTTCTGATGGGCAAAATTTGTTTAACTTGGTGAGTTGTAAAGCATACATTTAAATTGATCAGGTGTTGAGTGTTATGTATGTAATGTAGTTATGTATGTAAATATGCGTGTGTGGTGATGTAGTGTTGAATGCAATGCCTATGACAAGCTTTAGTTTTGGCTGGATAAATTCGCCTCGACTTTTTCACTTGCCAAAGCATAAACTAATAGATCAAGATTTTCGATGGGCAGGATTTGATTATATAGCCAAGCCGCTGAGCATACGCTCTTAATTGATTAGATGCACGATGCTATGTGATGCAAAGCTATGGGTTTGATAAGCAGGGGGTGGAGAAGGGAATAAATATTACATGATGCTTGTGTAAGATGGCTTAAGCTTGTTAAAAGTTAGACGGTAGGATAGATGGTGGTGTTGCAAGGATTCGATCAAGTGGCTTGGGTTGAGGCTTTGATTGTTCAGGCAGCCAAGGTTCTGGATGAGGCTGACTTTTGTTGAACTCTCTCCTACTGCTCTCTCCTCTCCTTGGTGGAGGGATGGAATGGCTAAGGCTAATGGGGTTTCTCCTTGAGTTGAGAAGACTTTGAAATGGGAAGGAGTGGGTGTGAGATTTTATGAGATGCTTAGGGTAGTTTTGAAATGAAAAGGGGAGGGGTCTACAACACACACACACACACATACAAAGACACATATATATACATACACATATTTTGGATCACTGAACAATGGACTTCGGCTCTATTAATACAAACTAAAAAACTAAACATACCATACAATTTATTGACCATGCATAGTATAATGCCTTTAAAGGGATGGCTGGTGATATAACATTCAATGGATGTTGATGGCCCACCCTGCATGTTGGAGGGCACCACATGATTTTTTATTTTATTTTTCATTTTATCTTGGCTGCTTGTTCCAGTTCAACCCTAGTAACCATTCCTTTAAATGTTAAGCTAATTGAGTTCCTCTTGCACATGTCACTTCCCAGGATTGCCGCTCATGTCCCTTAGAAAGTCCACGTGCCAAGATGATCATGATTGTGATCATCAAGTTTTGGAGGTAATACATACGAGCCACCCTAAGAAACTTATGTTGAACCAATGATTGAAGCCATGATCACGTGTACATGAATTTACAACTACGAAAAGAAAATTTTCTATCAGTGACATTTTTGAGCCTAATAACTTGTAGATCAATGCTAAAGTGTGAAATTGGATTGAGGCTCAGACATGCCAATACTAAGAAGACCAATTATTCAAGTCATTGCACCATCTCAACCATAGTTCAAAAAGCCAAAAACTCAATTTAACTAGGTGTCTAGTCAAGTTAGGTAGGTTTGAATTAGACTTAATTGAGTCTACTTGGATTAGCTCAATATTATGAATAATGTTAGTACCAGAATCTGATCGAACAAATGTAATCAATCGCGGATGTGAGCCCACCAATAGACCTACACAAGAATATGAAGATGTAAACAATAGGGGGAGCCGATGACGACTGTGGATCCTCCAATGCCTAAATCAAGTAGGTAGCTAGACTTGGATTAAAATGCTTGAGCTTGGGTTTTATTTTCTTACCTCTCTTCGATTGCAGTGAGCATACTTATAGGGTCTTTAAGAGGTGTCGAGACTTGCATATCCCTATGGGAACTGCTAGATTCGTTGGAGGGTCCTTATTTGGATGAGAATCTACCTTCAAAAGTATCGCTGAGCCCACCTCGGTTGACGTGATATTCGAGTAGGATTGTATCGAATCTTTTCTATCTTAGTTCGAGGCGGGATTCTCTTCAGGTTTTCTGTTCCGCCTCTGGTTGTGGTCAGTCTAATCAACTCGGAAGATGATTCCCCCCATCGAGCTATGCCCTTAAGCAGCTCAGCTTTGGATCGACTTAGGGTCTATTTCTTCATCGGGAGAGTCACTTATTATATCTTCCAAGCTCTGTGCCCTACCATCTCGGCAAACTCGTCCTAGTATTATAATCGAATCAAGTTCGAGACATTTTTCTTGTGGTTGGTTACACTTCTCGTGTAGTGGATCATTTCAGTTTTACACATAACAAATAATTAAAACTAAGTACATCTATATTAAAACTTCACAAGTAAAATAGTTATATTTTGTGTATATATTATAAGTTTATAAGAGGCCCAATAGGAAAATTGCCTATTCATGCAGGGGCCATGATTGGTTTATCCAAGCCATTAGTCTGGTAATGCCATCATGGATGAACTATACTTGAAAATTTTAGTGAACTCTTACCTTTTCATTGTTGGTAGGTAAATACATGGTTGAGAAGTAATGTACCAACATTATGCTTTCAGTGGAGATTAAGACAAAAGATTTATTGGTTGAAATATTTCGATTTGAGAGATTCTTTGGCATGGTCTATCCATGATGGAGTTTACCATTAAGTCCATCAATTTAATGGCCCATATAAAACAACCATAAGTCTTACATATACAAACTTTGGTGTGAATGGCCCTGCATGAGCGACCGCCCTCACTTCCTCAACTTTTAACTTTTAGCTTTGTTTTGTTTGTGCAGTTGGGGAGATTAGATGTCAATTTAGATATAGAAACATATTTGACTTGGAGTCGCCATTGGCTAAACAAATTTTAGAATCCACAACTAGCTAAAAATGATAGAATCGCTTACGGACTGAAAAATCACAAGATTCTCAACTCAAGTAACTTCTACAGTTGATCTACGAGTGTAGCTTCCGAGAAGGGCCTCGATGAAAGAAAATGAAGGGGTTAGACACCTTCTTCTACTTGTACCACGTGCGGTTTCTACTTTACATGATTTAACGGATTTTGAAGAAGATATAAGGAAATAAACAATACTTATCCATACTTCACACTGTTTAAGCCCCGGGTAGGCAAATAAATAAATAAAGGAGAACATATATATGATAAGAAGATTGTAGAAATAAGTGACTATATGTTATGGGCATTCTTGGATTGTGTAAAGTGGAATGCCAAATGATTTGAAATGTGAGAGGAAAAATGGAAAACTAGCTACTATTTTTCTATAAAAGGGTTGGTCGAAAGACCTTGATTCCAACCATACTCTCGCCTTTAGTGGCTTATTTGAAAATTATCTCCTAAGTTTTGTAAAGTTTCGACGTAGTCAGGAATCTTCAGATAGGTGTAGCGTATGAATCTTGCACACCCAATCCATACGAATGTCCCACTAGCATATCTTCTCTACCTCACAACACCTCTCTACCTATTGCTAACTCTTGCTCACCGCACAAAAGCTTGTTGTTGTGCGGTTTATATAGACCTAGACAAATCGTCATTGAAGGGCCGCCTGTAGGCTATAGGCTTACTTTTGAATACTTTCTGCTCTGACAATCAGCTAAAGGGAGTATATTGTAAAATGGCAGCTATTTTAGATAGGTGGCCCTTGAAGGGCCTCTTGTCAATTGTATCATTTTTATGCACATTGATTGCTTTATATAATTTTTTAGGGTTTTGGGAGTGAGGATGAGTAGCCTCAATATGCTCTTTATTGTATCTGGCATTGGACGATCGATTCGATAGTTGTCTTCGGGAGGTGCCAATGCTCCTTTCAACTTGACTCCCTTTGATTTTCTTACCCCTGGAGTCTAACAAATGTGGCATGATCAAAGCCATGCGCGGCTAAAGTTTTCAGGTATTATAGACAATTGGTTGATATTTAATTTCATTGAGTTGCAGGCTTGCTAATTCGATCTATTAATCATTTTTGGGTCATAATGAGGACCATGTTTATCCAGTCTATCTGGATTTTTAAAGCCTTTTGGATCGGTTGGGAGATGGTTTCATCAGAGTGGTGCGTGTTTTAAGTCTCTGAAAGGTCTAAACGGTTTGGTCAAGACCAGATTGGTTGGTTTTCTAATATGTCAATCCAGTTTGCCAATCATTCCCATGACTTGCTGAAGAAAAATTTTGCCTAACCCATATGATCTTTCAACGGTTTTTAGTCTTTTAGAGTTGCTTTTAACTAAAACTTTAACGATTGAAGAGCAGTTTATTCTCATTTTGAATGGAATGTCTACATAGGGCATGGTAATAAATTCTTTATTTATTATAAATAATAAAGTCTACCTTATAGCTTAAGCAGTTACGCTATTGAAAAAGGTGCAACAAAGCATCAAGGTGTGCCGGTGAAAGGTTACTTTCCTTAGATTACAGGTTCTCACTCCATATTTGCAACTGAACGTGCGAGTTGGACACCTACTCACGGTTTAGTTGTAGACTGCGTGAGTTTCAACACTGAGGGCATGGGTCGAGTGCATCTACTCTCGACTGCTGGATGAGTAGATTGAGTCAGTAACAACAGCCAGCTATCCAGAGTTGCGACATACTTTATAACACTGGTCATGTGTGCCCATGCCATTTTAGGCCGGAGGACCATAAATCAACTCTAATAACTCAGCTGGGGCATACCACAGGAAATAGTGGAAAGGTGACACCCACCGTTGATTTTCTGAGTGGGGCCTACCTTGTTGTTTATATACCGTAAGTGGATAAAGGGTCAACTCAAAACCAGGCCTCTTAAAACTCAAATGGTGTTGGATTTTTATGAAAGCTCCGTGTGGATTATTGGGTTCAAGCAGACCAATGGTGTGGATTACTGCTTTATGGGTCGCACTCGCCAATACCGAAAACTTGTGTATATTACGGAGACCCTCGGTTCAGCTAAGATTCAGGTCTGCATTGGAAACGGATTGCGTACCGAGTAAACTCTGTGAGGTACACCATGATTATGTATTTTATCCGCTCCGTCCATTTATTTTACCAGATGATTTTAGGGCTTCATACCAAAAATGAAATATATATAACTTCAAATGGACCACACCACAAGAAAGAGTGTGAATTGAACGTTTACTGTTGAAAAATTATTGCCGGCCAAGGAAGTTTTGGATCAAGCTTATATTTGTGTTTTTCCTTAATCCATGTCTGTATGATATTATGAACAGGTTGGATGACAAATAAACATCAATGTGGAGCCTGGAAAGGTTTCAACGGTGGAAATCATTATTCCGACTGTTTCCTGTTGTATGATCCACTTGAGCTTTGTATATGCATCAATTTTGGGATAAAACCCTTAAATGATATGGAAAAATGGATGGACGGCGTAGATAAACCACATACATTCATAGTGGGCCCAACTGAGTTAACTAAGTACGATAAGAGCGTACCGAGTGACTCAGTACGCAATTCGATTTCGTCCGCGCTTCCAACTTCTTTATAATATACGCGTTGGGATGACAAGGGATATACTTCTAACTTGGGAATCATTCCCAAAAATAATCCGGTAAAACGGACGGCGTGGATACACCATAATCGCCCCACTGAGTATCCACACACGGTATGGCGCGGTGAGCTCCTTGGTACAAAATCCGCGTCCGTTTTGTGCCATTAAGATTGAAAGAAAGGGACACAGATTGCGTGTGACTGTGGGGCCCACATGCTCGTGATAAATCCACTCCGTCCATCAGTTACGCAAGACCACGTATGATAGGACTAAAGTAATCAGGCAGATCCAAAACTCAAATGCTTTACAACACTGTTGTATGCAACGGTTAAAACACCCGAGTTCGAAGGGTCCACCGTCTTTTCTAAGTGACATCTATTCCGTCCATCAGGTGAGCTCTCTCATTGATATACCGTATATCCCAAAAATTAGGCCAAAAAAAAAAAAAAAAAACTCAAGTGGACCATCCTGGTTAAGCATCCTGTCGGTGAATAACTAAAGTCACGTTCAAAAACTTCTATTCAATGTAGCTCATTCCCATTAGGTCCACCTGATGAACTGATTGGATGGAATAAACACCACATGGTGCACTCCACACGCGACATATGGTTGGCATTTCTATCCATTGTTCCACGTGGTGTGGCCCTTATAATTTGTAGATCTTGCTGAAATGTGTCATTGAGGCCTAAAATCAAGGGGTTCACCTGATGGACGGAGCGGATTTTATACAGACATCACATTGGGCCATGGATCTTGATTGTGTGGCATGCGGTGCTGACGACAGCCCACGGGCCACACAGGATTGAAAAAGATAGGAACCGCGATAGGGAATCACGCACTAGGTACCTACTCCCTATTTGGATTACTTTTGCAAAACGAAAGCCACGTGGGTGAAATTTCATGAGATCCACCCTGTCCATCAGATATTCTGTCTCATCTTAACCATTGAACCCAAAAGCCATGATCATCCAAATTTCAGGTAGGCCACAACATACGAAACAAATGGGATGGAATGACCACCATTGGTTTTACGTAAGGTCCACGATGATGTATAAATGCCATCCAATCCATTCATCCGATGTTTCTCGTCAGGATGAAAGAACTACCCAAACATTACAGTATTCAGAAACCCAGGTGGACCGATCCGTAAATTTAGAGGTTTTTTGTAAAATTTTTGCGGTGGCCCACATGAGTGTTGAATCAGTCTGAATTTTGGAGTTGACGCCCAAATAAAAAAATGATGTATCTGATGGACGACGCAGATTAAATATACGTTAAATCTCTTTCCCGAAAGTAACCGTGGTGGGTACCTAGCTCAAGGTACGCTAGTGTTTTCCAAAAGATAAGGAGCGCGAGATGATTGAATAGCTGACTAATTGCCTTGTCATCCGAGAAAATGGCCACTGTAGATAAAGCCTTTTACCCAGCGGTTTTTATGAAGGAATACAAACTTAAGTTAACAACTTAGACTAGCACGTGCAGACCCCGAATTTGAAGACGAAAATACCCCTCCCTTCCTTTCGAAGACGAGCGCTGACGCTCCTCCAGCCGAGAGTTGTACGAACGGCTCAAAAGAGATCAAAGTTACATGGCCCACAGCTATGTATTTATTATATCCACATCGTTCATCCATATTTCGAGATCATTTTAGAGTATTATCAAAAAAAAAAAAATATCATATCCAAAGATCAACTGGGCCACACCACACAGAGCAGCGGAAAATTGAATTTCACTGTTGAAACTTTTGTAGGCCCATCATAACATTTATTTTCCATCCAATCTATTCATAAGGTCACAAAGACCTAGAGGAAGAGAAAAAATAAATTTTATAATGATCTAAAACTTGTGTGGCCCATAAAAGGGTTTCAAGAGTAGACATTCAAGCAGAATGGCAATGGTGTATGCTAGGGGTGCACATTTAATCAGTAGAACTGTGGAACTGAATTGGAACCGACCAAATGGTCCGGTTTGGTCTGGTTCTAGAGTGCACCGGTTCCAGTTCCGGTTCCAAAAATCAAAGAACCGTTAACATCGGTTCGGTTCTCGATTTGGGGGTATGTAGAATCGAACCGAACCGTGAACCGATCTGTAGAACCGAACCGTGGATCCGATCCGTAGAACCAAACCGTGGAATCGAACCTGGTACCGAACTTGGAACCGAACCAAGAATCCTTTGATTGTTTCCATATTTGACTCATGATTTATGGTTTATAATGCACCATTTAATTATTTTCATAAATATATTTTTGCACACCTTATACAATATCTAAACCATTCATCAAATGAACCACAACATGAATCGACATGGGCTAAATAATAAAATTAAACATGTAATTGGGCTAGATTATAAAAAGTCCAGAACCGGTTCGGTTCCGGTTCGGTTCTAGGGTGCTAACGGTCCGGTTCCGGTTCCAAATTTCCCAGAACCGTTAGGAACGGTTCGGTTCCGGTTTCACTCCAGAACCGGTCCAAACCGAACCGTGTGCACCCTTAGTGTATGCACAGGAATACGGATATAGCTATGGTTATAATCCGTATCCATAACCGTAGCTCAGCGATCAATCGCGGATCCCGCGATTTCACCGCAAGTCATTGTCCGAATCAACGATTAATCGCGGATTCCGCAAGTCCACCCCCAATCTATGGCTACGGATTATAACCGTAGCTATAACTATATCACTATACACTTTTTTTTTATTACATGGAGAATTTTATTATACCTACATTTTTCTCTAACACATATTTATATAAATATGTAAATATAAGCATATAATTTTTTTTCTCTCTTTTTTTCATTTCTTTCTTTATTCATATAACAAGAATATCTTCTAAACCAAAATTAGTTACTTGACGTACCATATATAATTTTAGGGTTGGCAGTTGGGCGGGCTCAACCCGACCAACCTGTGACTGACTCGACATTGGGTTGGGCTTGGTCATGATGTATCGGGGTTGGTCTTGGGGTTGAGCTATACAAACAACAACTTGATAAAACTTAGGTTGGGCCTGGATTGAGATCTTGGGAATCGCCGGGAAATGCATGGAAATGACCGTGAAATGAAATAGAATCACCGGGATTGATCGTGAAATGCATGGAAATGACCGTGACATAAAACGGAATCGTCGGGATTGCCTGTGATATGCATGGAAATGACCATGAAGTGAAGCGAATTGACCGTGAAATGCATGGAAATGACCATGAATCAAAACGGAATGCCCGAGATTGACCGTGAAATGCATGAAAATGATCGTGAAGTGAAGCGAATTGACCGTGAGCGAGGAAAGATAGAAATTCAACGAGGCAACCTAAAAATTGAGTGAGGTAACCTACGAATTGAGCAAGGAATGCTAGAAATTGAGCGAGGCAACCTAAGAAATGAGCGTGAGAACATAGGATTTTAGTGAGGGAAGCTAAAAATTGAGCGAGGTAACCTACGAAATGAGCGAGGAAAGCTAGAAATTGAGCGAGACAACCTACGAATTGAGTGAGGGAAGCTAGAAATTGAGCGAGGCAACCTAAAAATTGAGTGAGGCAACCTAGGAATTGAGCAAGTGAAGTTAAGAATTGAGCGAGGGAAGCTAGAAATTGAGCGAGTCAACTTATGAATTGAGCGAGGGAAGTTAGGAATTGAGCGAGGGAAGCTAGGAATTGAGCAAGGGAACCTATGGATTGAGCAAGGCAACCTACGAATTGAGAAAGGGAAGCTAAGAATTGTGTGAGGCAACCTAGAAATTGAGCGAGAGAACATAGGAATTGAGTAAGAAAACCTAGGAATTGAGCGAGGGAAGTTAGAAATTGAGCGAGACAACCTACAAATTAAGCGAGTCAACCTAGAAAATGAGCGAGGGAACATAGGATTTGAGCGAGGGAACTAGAAGTTCAGCGAGGCAACCTACGAATTAAGTGAGGGAAGTTAGGAATTGAGTGAGGGAACCTAGGAATTGAGCGAGAGAACCTAGGAATTGAGCGATAGAACATACGAATTGAGCAAGGGAAGGTAGGAATTGAGCGAGGCAACCTACGAATTGAGCAAGGGAAGCTAGGAATTGAGCGAAGGAAGCTAGATACAATCACGGATTCCGCGCTTCCGCCCCAACTCGTTATCCCATTCGGGGATCAATCGTGGATCCCGTGATTCCGCCCCAACTCGTTGTCCTGATCAGCGAAGAATCGCGGTTGGCCCCACTTTAGTGACCATGGGGATCACTCATCATGATGATGATGATGATCCTAGAAATTAAGCGAGGGAACCTAGAAATTGAGTGAGGCAAGGTAGGAATTTAGCGAAGTAACCTAGGAATTAAGTAAGGTAACCTAGGAATTGAGCGAGGGAAGCTAGAAATTGAGTGAGGCAACCTAGGAATTGAGCAAGGCAACCTAGCAATTGAGTGAGGGAACCTAAGAATTGAGCGAGGTAACCTAGGATTTGAGAGAGGCAATGTAGGAATTCAGCGAGGTAACGTAGGATTTGAGAAAGGCAACCGATGGAACATAGGAATTGAGTGAGGAAAGCTACAAATTAAGCGAGAGAACCTAGAAATTGAGCGAGACAACCTATCAATTGAACAAGGCAACCTAGGAATTGAGCGAGAGAAGCTAGAAATTGAGTGAGAGAAGCTTGAAATTGAGCGAAGCAACGTATGAATTGAGCGAGGGAACCTATAAATTGAGCGAGGTAATTAGGAATTGAGCAAGGCAACGTAGAAATTGAGCGAGGGAACCTAGAAATGCAGTGAGAAAACTTAGAATTTGAGTGAGGTAACCTAGGAATTGAGCGATGAAAGTTAGAAATTGATCGAGGAAAACTAGAATTTGAGCGAGAGAACCTAGAAATTCAGCGAGGCAACCTATAAATTGAGTGAGGCAACCTAGAAATTGAGTGAGGCAACGTGAAAATTTAGCAAGAAAACCTAGGAATTGAGCTAGGAAAGCTAGAGGAAGCTATAAATTAAGCGAGGAAAGCTAGAAATTGAGGGAACAATTTGCTCTTTGGTGAAATTAACCAAGCAGTTAATGAAATTGACCAAGCTTTATATGAAATTCTCTTCGGTGAATTTGACCGAGCAATTAATGAAATTGACTAAGCGGTTCATAAAATTTTTCGTTACATTACATAAATCCGTGGAAGTTCCCCATCATATTTTTATGATATCTCCATCAAATTTATGAATTGTTCCGTTACAATTCCTACATTTCCTCGCTCAATTCCTACCTTCCCTCGCTCAATTTATACGTTGCCTCGCTGAATTTCTAGTTTTCCTCACTCAATTCCTAGGTCTTCCCTCAATCTATTCCTAGATTGCCTCGCTCAATTCATAGGTTGTCTCACTGAATATTTACGTTGCCTCGCTCAATTACTAGGTTCCCTCACTCAATTTATATGTTACCTTGCTCAATTTCTAATTTCCCTCGCTCAATTCCAAGGTTGTCTCGCTCAATTCATAGGTTGTCTCGCTGAATTTTTATGTTGCCTCACTCAATTTCTAGGTTGCTTTGCTCAATTCTTAGGTTACCTTGCTCAATTTCTAGCTTCCCTTGCTAAATTCTTAGGTTCCCTCGCTCAATTTTTAGGTTTTCTTGCTCAATTTTTAAGTTGCCTCACTGAATTTCTAGCTTCCCTCGCTCAATTTCTAGGCTGTCTCACTTAATTCATAGGTTTTCTTGCTGAATTTTTAAGTTTTCTCGCTCAATTTCTAGCTTCCCTCACTCAATTCGTAGGTTACCTCACTGAATTTCTATATTGCCTTGCTCAATTGTTAGGTTGCCTCGCTCAATTCATAGGTTCCTTCGCTCAATTTATATATTGCCTCACTGAATTTGTAGCTTCCCTCGCTCAAATTCTAGCTTCCCTTGCTGAATTTCTAGCTTCCCTCGCTGAATTGCTAACTTCCCTTACTCAATTCCCAGGCTGCCTCACTCAAATCCTAGGTTGTCTTGCTGAATTTCTACCTTTCCTCGCTTAATTTCTAGCTTCCCTCGCTAAAATCCTAGGTTGTCTCGCTGAATTTCTAGGTTCTCTCGCTTAATTTCTAGCTCCCTCACTCAATTCCTAGGATTCATCGTTGAATTTCTACATTGCCTCGCTCATTTCCTAGGTTCCCTCGCTCAATGCCTACGTTGCCTCACTCAAATCCTAGGTTGTCTTACTCAATTTCTAGGATCCCTTGCATAATTTGTAGCTTTCCTCGCTCAAATCTTAGGTTTACACGCTCAAATCCTAGGTTGCCTCGCTCAAATCCTAGGTTGCCTCGCTCAATTTCTAGGTTTCCTTGTACAATTTGTAGCTTTCCTTGCTCAAATCCTAGGTTGCCTCGCTGAATTTCTAGGTTCCCTCGCTCAAATTCTAGCTTCCCTCGCTCAATTTCTAACTTCCCTTGCTCAATTCCTAGGTTGTCTCGCTCAAATCTTAGGTCGCTTCGCTCAAATTCTAGCTTCCCTTGCACAATTTGTAGCTTTCCTTGCTCAAATCCTAGGTTGCCTCGCTGAATTTCTAGGTTCCCTTGCTCAAATTTTAGCTTCCCTCGCTCAATTTCTAACTTCCCTCGCTCAATTCATAGGTTGCCTCGCTCAAATCCTAGGTTTCCTTGCTGAATTTCTACCTTGTCTTGCTCAATTTGTAGGTTCCCTTGCTCAATTTGTAGGTTCCCTCACTGAATTTCTAGGTTCCCTTGCTTAATTTCTAGCTTTCCTCGCTCAATTTTTAGGATTTCTCACTGAATTTCTACATTGCCTCATTCATTTCCTAGGTTCCCTCGCTTAATTCCTATGTTGCCTCGCTCAAATCCTAGGTTGTCTCACTCAATTTCTAGGTTCCCTCACACAATTTGTAGTTTCCCTTGCTCAAATCTTAGGTTGTCTCGCTGAATTTTTAGGTTCCCTCACTCAAATTCTAGCTTTCCTCGCTCAATTTTTAGGTTGCCTATGTAATACCACGTCTCTTTTTAAATGGTAGGTTCCACCGTTAACCCACTGTTGCCTTTGGTGTGGCCCGCCTGAGCTTTCGATGGCCCTCAATTTTGGGCTCATGCCTTAACTTCGATTGTCTTAATGAATGAGCGGTGTGGATTTATCACATGATTTCTGTTGGGCCCATTCTTAAAAAATAAAAAATAAAAAAAAATTACAAAGCAAGTGATGTGCGTCCTCTCCTCCACAACTCTCTCTCTCTTTCCCACTTCTCCGCAATACAGTTGCGGATGAGAACCCATCCACCATGATTGTCATCATCATGGTGGGACCCATTCCTCAATCTAAACCATCTATTAAACTCAGAACCTGCCAACTCACCTGAATCTATTTTTTTTTAACCTCATGCTATCGAGAAAAAACCAGAGAGAAAATCTGTGAGAAGAAAAAAAGAGCTTAAGGGAAGGGAGAGTATCCGTGAGGGTTCAACATTGAGTTTGGAGTTGATCAATCCAAGTTAGTACACGACATTGCTTCAGATTATTTCTCCTCCCATCACACTATTTTTTTCATATCAGGTAGGTGATCATTCCTCATTGAAAATTTCATAAGTAATTGCTTAATGTAATCTAGACATTGAAATATATATATATATATATATATATATATATATATATATATATATATATATATATATATATATATAAATTTCCCTTTACCGAATCAATGCAAATATTATTATTATTATTATTTAATTATTTTATCTAGTGGTGATAATGGATATTTATTATGTGAACATAGACATTATATTTGTCATATTTCTTTTGTAAGTTAGATGCATTTTATTTGATTTTTTTTTATGCAATGATTCTTATGGGTGCTCTACCCAGGGTCATTCCCGAAATGATCAGCACGACACGAGTGTTCTGCTTAGGATCATTCCCAAAATGATCATCATGGGTACTCTGTCCTGGGTGATTCCCTAAAAGGATTAGTATGTACGGGTGCACTACCCTGGGCTTTTGTCCCTAAAAGGTTATACCGGTGCTCTGCCGAGGGTCATACCTTGAAAGGATCAACACCGGTGCTCTACTGTGGGTCATCCCCTAAAAGGATCAGCACACATGAGTATTTTGCTCACTTCAAATCTTAGCATCTTTAGAAAAGCTATTTATTCATTCAATATTCATGAGTGTCAATTTATTTACTATGATTTTAC
This sequence comes from Magnolia kwangsiensis, assembly GCA_037074715.1. Classification (NCBI taxonomy): domain Eukaryota; kingdom Viridiplantae; phylum Streptophyta; class Magnoliopsida; order Magnoliales; family Magnoliaceae; genus Magnolia; species Magnolia kwangsiensis. Next base: position 111,000,973 of record CM073581.1, read on the forward strand.
ATCCAATGCTAGTCTTATTGTGATTAATATGTTGAAATTAAATTTGGTATATTTGTGAGATTTTCAACTTGGGATTGATGTGATCCTATTGAGTTGTCAACTCATTATGTTTTAACCGTTTCAGGTTACGAATATTTTGAAGATGCATGACATTACGATTAGTAGTGGAGCATGGAATGTGGTTAGATGCACGTGGCATGTCATTTTACATAAGATAAATTTTATTTTAGAACTCTAAAAGTAGTAATGTCTGATTTAGTTTTCTTACTCCAAGTTAAGTTAAATAAGTATGCATTGATGTAATAATGGATTATATAATTAGTAATCTTAGTATGTGTTTGGATTTTAAAATTTTGGGCTATGGTGGGAGAAAATGAAATGTGTATGAAATTGTTATACCTTATCTTTTTATTTTATTTTATTTTAATTTTTTTATAGATCATGAGTCTAGAATTTGGGTCCTGGACACCCTATTTGGGTACCCGAATTTTGGGGCGTAACAACCTAGCTCAAATCGTAGGTCCCCTCGCTGAATTTATACGTTGCCTCGCTCATTTCCTAGGTTCCCTCATTCAATTCCTACGTTGCCTCGCTCAAATCCTAGGTTGCCTTGCTCAATTTCTAGCTTCCCTCGCTCAATTCATAGATTCCCTCGCTGAACTCCTACCTTGCCTCACTTAATTTCTAGGTTCCCTCCCTCAATTCCTACCTTGCCCCGCTCAATTTTCAATTTGCTCACTCAATTTTATGTTTAGCCCGCTTAATTTTTAGTTTGACCGTGAAGTGATTGAAATTGACTGCGAAGTGAATGAAATGTATTTTCAACCATCGACCTAATGGAATCTTGAAAAATAACTTGGTTGGCTGGCTAAAGTAGCTTCTCCTACCCCAAAATCATATGTGGTACGTCAAGTAACTAATTTTAGTTTTAAAAATATTCTTATTAAATGAATAAATAAATAAATGAAAAAAAGAAAGAATTTTTTTTTATATGCATATATATATATATATATACATATATATATATATATATATATATATATATATATATATATATATATATATATATATATATATATTAATTTCTCTTTACTGAATCAATGCAATTATTATTATTATTATTATTCATTTATTTTATCTAGTGGTGATAATGGATATTTATTATGTGAATATAGACATTATATTTGTTATATTTCTTTTGTAAGTTAGATGCATTTTATTTGAATTTTATTTTATGCAATGATTCTTATGGGTGCTCTACCCAGGGTCATTCCCGAAATGATCAGCACGACACGAGTGTTCTGCCCAGGATCATTTCCAAAATGATCATCATGGGTACTCTGCCCTGGGTAATTCCCTAAAAGGATTAGTATGTACGGGTGCACTGTCCTGGGCTTTTGTCCCTAAAAGGTTATACCGGTGCTCTGCCGAGGGTCATACCTTAAAAGGATCAACACCGGTGCTCTGCTGCGGGTCATCCCCTAAAAGGATCAGCACACATGAGTATTTTGCTCACTTCAAATCTTAGCATCTTTAGAAAAGCTATTTATTCATTCAGTATTCATGAGTGTCAATTTATTTACTATGATTTTACATCCAATGCTAGTCTTATTGTGATTAATATGTTGAGATTAAATTTGGTATATTTGTGAGATTTTCAACTCGGGATTGATGTAATTCTATTGAGTTGTCAACTCATTATGTTTTAACCGTTTCAGGTTACGAATATTTTGAAGACGCATGACATTACTATTAGTAGTGGAGCATGGAATGTGGTTAAATGCACGTGGCATGTCATTTTACATAAGATAAATTTTATTTTATAACTCTGAATGTAGTAATGTCTGATTTAGTTTTCTTACTCCAAGTTAAGTTAAATAAGTATGCATTAATGTAATAATGGATTATATAATTAGTAATCTTAGTATATGTTTGGATTTTAAAATTTTGGGCTATGGTGGGAGAAAATGAAATGTGTATGAAATTGTTATACCTTATATTTTCATTTTATTTTATTTTAATTTTTTTATAGATCATACGTCTAGAATTTGGGTCCTGGACACCTTATTTGGGTATCCGAATTTTGGGGCGTGACAGCCTAGCTCAAATCGTAGGTCCCCTCGCTGAATTTATACGTTGCCTCGCTCATTTCCTAAGTTCCCTCACTCAATTCCTACGTTGCCTCGCTCAAATCCTAGGTTGTCTTGCTCAATTTCTAACTTCCCTCGCTCAATTTATAGATTCCCTCGCTGAACTCCTATCTTGCCTCACTCAATTTCTAGGTTCCCTCCCTCAATTCCTACCTTGCCCCGCTCAATTTTCAATTTGCTCACTCAATTTTATGTTTGGCCAGCTTAATTTTTAGTTTGACCGTGAAGTGATTGAAATTAACTGCGAAGTGAATGAAATGTATTTTCGACTATCGACCTAATGGAATCTTGGAAAATAACTTGGTTGGCTGGCTAAAGTAGCTTCTCCTATCCCAAAATCATATGTGGTACGTCAAGTAACTAATTTTAGTTTAAAAGATATTCTTGTTAAATGAATAAATAAATAAATGAAAAAAAGAAAGAATTATATATATATATATATGTATTAGAGAAATACGTAGGTAGAATAAAGTTCTCCATGTAAAAAAGTAAAAATAAAAAGAGAAAGAAGTGTATAGCATTACACTTTTGCTACGGTTATAATCCGTAGCCATAGGCCCGCTCGCTGGTTTTTTCTTTTTTTTTTTATGACGTCATTCCCATCAATTTTTGTGGGTCCCATTATTAGGTATGTCTTATATCCAAACCGTCCATCTATTTTGGGAACTCGTTTTAAGGCTTGAGATGTAAAATAAGACAGATCTAGCTATTAGGTGGACCACACTGTAAAAGGTAGCGGGGAATTGAACGTCTACCATTGAAACCCTTTTAGGGGTTAAATAAGTTTTGGATCATTATGAAATTTGTTTTTCCTCTTCATCTGGGCCTTTGTGACCTTATGAATAGATTGGATGGAAAATAAATGTTATGGTGGGCCCTACAAAATTTTTAACTGCGAAAATCAATTTTCCTGCTGCACTTTGTGGTGTGGTCCAGTTGATCTTTGGATATGATTTAAAATTTTTTTTTTTGGATAATGCTCCGAAATGATCTTGAAATATGGATGAATGTTGTGGATATAATAAATACGTAGCTGTGGGGCCATGTTACTTTGATCTCTTCTAAGCCGTTCGTACAACTCTCATTTGGAGGAGCGTCGGCGCTCGTCTTCGCAGTGAAAATGAGGGGTAGTTTCGTTCTCAAGGTCGCTGTCCGCACGTGCTATTCTAAGTTGGTAACTTAAGTTTGTATTCCTTCATAAAAATCGCTGGATAAAAGATTTTATCTACGGTGGTCATTTTCTCCCTAAAGCTAACGTAGACGGTACTACAGGAAACGGTGTAGATTTAACCCCTACGAATGAAAATTTACTGGGGCTATATAAGGTTTGGTGGATCTAAGCTAATAATTTTCTTTTCCTTTTGTTCAGGTTTGTATGACATCATGAATTGTTATAATTTTCTTTTCCTTTCATTTTTGTACGACATTATGGATTAGTTGGATGACAAATTAACGTTACTGTGGGCCCTAGAAACTTTTCAACGGTGGAGGTTACTATCCCACTCTTTTATCTGTTGTAGGACACTTGAACTTTTGACATACTTCTAAGCTTAGGCTTATGCCCTAAAGCTTGAAAGGAGGATGGGCGGCTTGGATATAGAACATATTCATTACAATCGGCCCACGTGGTATACACACCACGCTATAGCGCGTTGAACTCAACCGACAATTCGCTTCCGCCCACAACAACGTGATTTCGGTCTGACAGGCTAGATCAGCAGCACGTGTATCTCCGCCATTCGTTCCGACGACTACCACGTTTGGGACGCAGATTTCCTGCGAAGGCCTTTCTCGGGAAGTTTCCGGCGCTCGGAACCCAGGTGGGCCCACTGTGATGTTTGTGAGAAATCCTAATCGTCCATCCGTTGCAAGAATTCATTACAAGACAAAAATGAACAAAAAGTGATTTTTGATCGTTCACAGTTGCAATATTTGCGGGACACAGCCTTTTTGAGCCATGTTAATATTTGTGTTTTCATTTAAACATTACTGTCAAACCTAGGAGGTCTCAATGGTACTCTAAGAGGTCTCAATGGTACTAATTTCCCTAACAACATTCTCCTTCAAAGCTGTTTGATTTTTACGGTGAAACGGGTGATTATTACCGTTTCACCTCTTTGGATATATATGAAATTTCATTTCTTGGAAACTGGTTCAAAAGTAGTAGTGGCCATCTTAGGACCTCATTTTGATGTATATGATATGTCAATTTCATTCATTCATTTTATCACAACATTTTGAAATATGCGGAAAAAAATGAATTAGATCTAATACTAAATTGGCCCATATCAAAAGAAACAATGGCCTTGGGAAGTTTTTAACCGTAAGTATTTAATTCACATTTTTCTATGGCGTGGTTCACTTGAGCTTTGGATATGCTTTATTTTTTGGCTTATATTATAAATTCATCTAACATAATGGATGAATGGTGTAGATATATGATATGCATGATTGTGGGATTTAAAATATTTTACAATATTTGCCATTTTTTAAAAAAAGTAAGTTGCCAAATCAATCATGAAAAAGAGTACAGCAATTTGAGGGGCATTTCCTTGAGAATTGAAAAACCAAACACGCCCTTAATACGGCTTACTTTAACTTTGTATATAATTTAATTTTTATATAATATTTTAAAATGAACTCACAAAATGAATAAATGAAAAAGATTTCTTACAACATAACAGTGGACCCCAAGCTTGTCCCCACGTTTGCGGGATATGGGTTTCCTGCCCACAAGGATAATTAAAGAAATACATTGGGCTATTTATTTTGTAAGATCATATTAAGGACATTCAAACAAATTTTAGGTGAATCTAAATATGACTGAACTAGATCTCAAATGAGCTACAGGATAAGAAGCTCTGGGGATCCAGTAACCACCATTGAAACATTTTAATGCCCATCGAAGTTTTATATCAGTGCATTTTTTTTATTACATTTTTCTGTTTTCACTTCACCCTAAAAGTAATAATCTAATAAAGAGTTTGAATGACATATAAGAAAATTCCAACGTTAGGCAATTCTCTCCAAATTTCCCTCTCGTGTCTAAGTTGAATTTTGTATATCATTAGTCGAATGCCATAAGATAAGCTAGTAAAATGTACGGACGGACGGGATTTCTAACAAACATCCGGTGGATCCCACCTTGCAAAGGAACTTCCTATCAAAGGCTTTCGGAGGAAATACGCGTCCACTTGCGGGAGCGGATTGGGTGAGACCCCGGATCCACCGAGGTGGGTGAGACATCTGACGGTGGAGCTCACAATGCTATATGTTCCTTAAATCCACACTGTTCAACTATTTTGAAATATCAAACCAGAGTAAATGAACGTGGCTCAACTGTTAGGTGGACCGCACCAGAGTAAACAATCATAATTGAATATACACTTTTAAAAACTTCAGGGATTTCAACGGAATGTTTATTTGCCATCCTAACCTGTTGATAAGGTCAATAACACCTGTATAAAGAGACCGATAAATATCATCTTAAAGTTTCCGTGGTCCACAAATAGTTTTTAACGGCCAAACAGCTCTGTTTCTTGTACCATAGTACATTTGGAATTTCTCATTTTTGGGATCATCTTCTAAAATAGCTTTTCAATATGGATGTAACTAAATACAACACCTTGCCCCACAGTCAGGGTCCCACCCACCTCTGTGAATCCTGGGTCTCATCTAATCCCCTCCCGATGTTTGCCTGCTATCAGCGGATTCTGTGGTCCCCATTGGTTGTGTGGTGATGTGTTGAGCGCCTCGGGCCCAACGTCATGTATGTGTTTTATATCGTGTCGTCTATCTTTTTTGTTCCCTCATTTTATGTGATAAACCTAATTGTTAAAAAGATCCTAAGCTCAGGTGGGCCGCATCACTGAAAGCAATGGAGATATTGACACTCATTTTTGATATTTTCTAATGTCCATTGTAATGTTTATTTGTTATCAATTTATTGATAAGGTCACTCAGATCTGGATGAAGGAAAAACTCAAATATGAAGTTGATCCAAAATTTAAGTGGTCCACCCAAGAAGTTTTTATTGGTGGGAGTTCAATCACCACCCCACTTGAGGTTCTGATCTTCTTCATTTTCGAGCTCATGACCTAAAATGAGAAGTAAAAACAGATGGACGACGTGGATGTATAATTTGTACATTAAGTTGGCCCCACGGTGCCCAACACACCACCACTCGGGTGGTGTTGGCAATACCACCTGATACGAGTCCGCCCCAAAGACGATCCTGACCGTTGTGGAGTGGATTGTGAGCAACATGAAGATTTCTTTTTCAATGGTCAGCATTCACTATCGCACGTCAAGCCATCATATGGGCCCCGAAGGAGGGAGCATACTCGTGAGCCTGAATCCAACGGATACCATAAAAAAATGGACGGTGTCACTTGAACGTCCGGTCTATGTACGGTCCCATTCGATGGACGGCTAGGATCAACGATCACCCTTTACCGAAAATTAAGGTATGGCTACGGAAGCCCATCGATCTAACTTTGGGGATCACGTCATCAGGGAGAAATAGTGAAAAAAAAAAGAAAAAAAAAAATTCTACGGTTAAGATGCGTGTTTGGTCGCGATTTAGGTTCGTCTCGTTTTCCACGAAAGTGCTCCTTGTCCAGACCATGCCGAAAAGAGCGAACCGTATGAGGTGGCAGTTGTGGGCCCACACGATGCCACCGCACCACCAACCACCGAGCGGTTTCTATTCTCTGTGGGGAAAAATATCATACGCGACATACGTAGTTGAATTGTTTATACGATCTTTCTATTACAACAATTGGGACCCATGATTTAGCAATCCATGCCGTTGATCTGTTGCACCCCGCATTTAGATGAAATACAGAGAAGAGTCATTCTCGATAGGAAAATCTCGCATTTTTAAATTCTGATCTAAAGATAGACAACTAGGAAGAGAAACAAAACAGTGCTCTGCAGTCAAGTGAAAAAGGCACCGAGATCGGTTCTGAGACGTTGAAATCTGAGATATTTTGAGAATTTGGTTCATCTACGGTGGTAAGAAATAGATCAGTGGTTGGGATTACCAAACCATGGGCCCACTAGAAGGAATTAAAAACCCACGGATAATGTGGTGTCGTGTGTCATTATGTAATTTCCTCTCTTTAAGTTTCAGATCGCCCATTGGTTTTTACGCTTTTGCTTGGGCTCTCTCCTCCGTCTTCTTACCAACCGCTTTCGATTCTTTCGCATTCATCTCTCTTGATTTTTAGTCTTTTTTCTTGGATTTTTTTTTTTGGCTTTTAATTAGATTTCTGGGATTTATTGGCCGGGGTTTTCTTCTAGATCTTTTCCAATGGGTTTTGGGATTTTAAGCTTTGGATGAGATTGGTATCGGGAATTTCTGACTTGGGCCTCTTGATTTGTGGGAATTTTTGTGAATAATAACTGTGTTTTTCTTCTGTCAGTTGAACTAAAAAAATGCCCTATTCATATGATTTTCGGTGTTTGAGATTGTGAGTTTTTTCTTTATAGAGTTTCCGACTGTGAACTTTCAATATTTTTTCCGATCTCAATTGGATCGGAGCGGTATTATTAATTTTTTTCTAGGATTTTTTGGGTGTTTGAGTTTGCAGGCTTTCTTTTTCCCCAACAATGGTTACGGTAAATCTAGGCGTCCTGCATTACGTTTTGGATCATATCTATGGCGCGTGCATGCATCGGACGAAACTAAGTACGCCCTTTTTCTCGCGGGGATGGGGAGGCAGCAAGCTCGATATGTTGGAGAACATGATCAAGCAGCTTTTGCCTGAAGCTGTCAGCGAGAACTGGCCCCCAAATTTAGTTCAGCCCGTTTGGCGGACGGTTTGGGAGACGAGGACTGCTTGCCTCCGGGAGGGTGTTTTCAGGACTCCATGTGATGAGCAGCTGATTGACGCATTGCCCCCTGAAAGCTTCAATGGGAGGGTCGCTTTCCTTACGCCGAAGTCTGTTCCGCCTCAGAAGATGGCTTGCGTAGTTCACCTCGCAGGTAACTGATCTTCCTATGTTAGTTTTCAGGGACTGAGTTTAAATTGCTTATCTTATTTATTTATTTATTTATTCTTGTTGAATTGAATTGCATTTTGGTTTGAATTAACTTGAATTGTAATTGCAAGTCTTCTTCATTGCTGGTATTATGGAATGGATTGCTTATGTTGAGAGTAACAATCACTTAGATTCTTACTGAAATCTGATTATAAGCAAGCAGATTGAAAGCATGTTTTTAGTCTCTATGATATTAGATGGATCTCAATCTCATGTTACATGTAAACCGAAATTCGCAAACTACTCAGTCACCTCATCAAGGGAGTTGATAGATTTGGGATATCGTGTTATCTCATCATTGATCTTTTTGTAATTCTGTCTGAAAATTACTGGTTAATGTGTTGGATTTCTAGGCAATATTGTAGCATGAGATTTCGTCGATTGAGATCTTGGGTTCCAGCCCAGCTCACCTAATATCATAGGTCCTCATACTAGCAGCCCTTGTAGGTCCGGTGCATTTAATTTTGAGATGAAGGATCTTGAAGAAGGTGAATTTCATCCTAGCCAGACCGTTTTATGAAGTTTTCAAGAATATCATAGGCCTTGAATATTGAGAAGATCTTGGAATGATTCATGATGCATAATCCAAGCCCAGTGAGATAAGATGTGTCCCCGATTTGAGGTTGTGGGGAAAGCTGTCTTTGGTTCTTTTTGCTAGTGTAGGCATGTTTTTGTTGTGGTGTGGGCTTTTGAGTTGATATCACAGGCAACTACCCAGGTCGGACGCATTGCTGAGCGGTTATGAGAATATTCCATTATCCTCGAGGGAAGGACTTCATGCGGTGCTGTCAAGGTGCACTGAGCTAAGGATGCTAACATATTTTGATGCCTTGTGGAGATGATTAGGATGCCTCTAGTTTTGTATTTATATTGAATGAAAGTGCCGTCACATGGTCCAACAAGAAACGATCTTGTACCATCCTCTACCATGGAACCATTATAGTGCAATGTGCTAGCATCTGAGAGAGTGTGTGGATCATGATATTTTTAGAGCCTTGGATGATGCTTTAGTTCTAAAGGTCTTCTCGTTATAAGGATTGATGTGTTGGCCAAAAATCTTGTTAAGGATATCAGACACCACAAGAAGTTAAAGCACATTGAGATATAACATCATTGTGTCAATGATCAGGTGAGAGATGGGAAGATTGTGCCCAACCACATTCCTAATAAAGAGATGCTGGTTGATCTCATGATAAGGCCGGTTGTAAGAGATTTACTTGAGGCATATGTCAGGTAGATGGGACTCATGAGAGTGTAGTTGGTTCCTGTAAGGCTTCCTATTATGCCCCTCACTAGTTATGAAGTATCTGAGATTTGCTGAGAGTGGGTGCTGAAGATGCCTAACATTGTGGCCTGAGGACTCACTGATTTAGATTGTCCCTTTACTGTTTTAGTCTTCACGTTAATTTTAATATCCATGTGCAAGTTTAATGGTGCATCATAAGCTTGAGATGGTTTGATTTGGATCATAAGCTTGAGTTGGTTCCCCTTTTCTTTTCGCAGGCTGGCCGATACGGGAATGGATCACCTGCGACATGTAGACAAGGGGCATGTTCAGGTTGCACATGTAGGGTGGTGTTACCACCGTCTGTAGTATTATAGGAGATAAGGAAGCACGAAGCAAGGCATGACCACCTCTAGTCATAGATGTAGATTTATTGTTTGCTTCTTGACATGAGATCCAAGAAATGTTTAAGTGAGATTTTTGCTTGTTAGCATTTATTGCCTTGTACCACTACATGGTGGACAATGTTGGTAATGAGGATATTCAATCATTTAGAGTATACCAGAGGAGGAGGAGATCGGCCCAGCTTTCATTTTGGCCTGATGACTTGTACATGGGCTTGGGTGGGCGGCACCAAGGCCTTGAAAACTCCACATGCATGATCGTGCATCTTTGAAGACCCTACACTAGGAAGATGCATGTGGGCTGCTTAGTTGATGTGTCTTGACTGTTGGATCGCAAAGACACGGCGATCAGATCGTGGGATTGTGTTGATCCTTTGATTGGACAGTTGGATCATTGTGATCTTTGATCACTTTGATCATGAGTGTTTGGATTAGCATAATTTATGTTTTTGTTGATTGTTAATACAATAGGATTAACATATTTATGTTTTATGGCATTATAGGATGTGTGTGACATTTTTATTTAAGTGAGGGGCATTATTATAGAAACACATTATTGAGGCTATAAAGGGGTGGACGTCCAACCCTAGCCCTTTGATTTTGGAATGAAAAACTCTTTTGCTTAGAAAAAAAGCATCTTCTCTCATGTGAAGTGAGAATCCCTTGTGAAAAGAGGCTATTTTGGTGTGAATCCAAGGGTGTGAAGCTCATTATCTTATTCTTCTACAATCGATGTATTTTCTTCTACTTTTTCTTTCTCCATCTCTCTCAATCCTTCTTTATTTCTCTCTACCTCTTCTTTTCCTTTTTTTTTTTTTCTCAACCAAAATCCATCCCCATCACATCCAAAACCACCTAAACCTAGCGCGTTCAAGCTGTACGACCATACAGACCAAACCCCTAGACCATACTTCTGTACGGGTGTTACTGTACAACCAGTCCTCTCTCTCTTTCCCTCTTAATCCTTGCTCGTTTCCCTTTAAGATCCCTAGCCCTGAGCCTAAAACCCTAACCCAATACTCTAGCTCTTAAACACTATTTCTCCACAAACCATAATTCTCCCTAGCCCTAATCCCAAATTCCTAAATTTCCTAACCCTAGAATTGCGCCAAATCTGCCAATTGAATTAGGACCATGCCTATGCTAATGTGAGAGTTCCAATATCTCATTGGGCCTTAGGTTTTCATGCTTACATGATTCATGCTTGTGTGGGATTGTGAATTTAACGTACATATGAATTTTATTGTCTCTTTGGTACTCCTTTAATCATGGTAGGATAGCATGTTATCATATTTGATTTACTTTGACTAATCTATTAATAATCTCCATCCAAATAGTTAGATCACACGTCCTACATCAGTTGGATGATTGGAAATGAGACTCTAAAAGTTAAATGACATTCACTATGATAGTAGGAGTTACTGACTACTGAGATGAATTGGTAGTTGATGTGTTTTAGAGGAAACCTATGTTTCCTAATAACATAATGGCTTGGATAGAGTCGGGTTATAGAATTCATTGAGATGAGTAATGCTCAACATGTTTTAGACTGGACCTACACATTGTAGACCCAACGTATGCCTAATAATGTTTACTTTGCTGCATAGATGAGCGACACCACTCAGAGAGTTAAGCTCTGCTTGATGACCCTTTAACTATTGGTGCTTCATTCTATTTAATCAATATATTGTGCTAGTGGCTGGTCCAGTACCCTTGTGCCTTAATGTAACAACTTCCCTTAAAGTAGGCTGAGATTAGGTGTTGTTACTTTGGCGTACAGTAGAAAGGTCATACATGATTCACTGTGGATGTATTGCTAGGAAAGCAGCTTAGTTGATTTTGAATTGTGAATTTGCATGGGGAAGATCACTTGGTAGTGACGCTAGGTTTCTATAGCCGAGATTAAGCACTTTGAGGCTAATTCGCCATGGAATTATCGAGGTTTTATGAGAAATGTTATGTTTACAAACTGTATTTCACAAATTATAAATGTTTTAATACACATTTTCAGAAGTGTCCATCAATGCTTTACAAGTATGATGTTTTTGAACTTGACGAGTGCATAAGTACATATATTAGGGCCGAGCGACTCGAGATTGAGGGTCGTCTTGTCCCGGTGTGGTCATGTGGATCTAGGATAGGTCTTGGAGAACTTGGGAGGTTGCTAGTGTGGTGGGCATTTGGCGTATTAGCACTTGTGCACAGAGACATTGGAGTTGTAGCTGGTCCTACTCTCTGGACATCACTAATCTTTCATGGTCTTGATCAATTTTGTTTAGATGAGCGCTGAGATGGCTGTTTTCCTCCCCATGTTAAAGGGTTGAGAGACAACCCCTAGGTGGGGCCCACTGGGTATGGGAGCTATCTGGGTCCCCACCTACCCCACTTACTCTCTCTCTACGTGCTTTCTCTATTCCTCTCCTATCTTCACATGTAACTACACTTGACCCCACTCATATATCTTTCATCTTCTCCCTTTCCCAACATTGTTCATAACAATAGGAAAAGAGGGAGGAGGAGAGAAGAAGAGAAGAAAGAAAAGTGAGGCGAAGAAAAGAGAAGGAAAAAGGAGAAAGAAAAGAAGAAGATAAGAGAAGAAAACAAGGAAAAGAAAAGAAAGAAAATAGAGGAGAAAAAAAGAAGGAAGAAGAAGATAGGGAAATCAAGGTGGGGCCTGTTTTGAATGGCTAGATTGTAACTAGAGATTGTTGGTTGCCATCTATAGCTATCGGATCTGGAGAGCAAAGAGGCTTATCCAACTAAATGTGTGGCTGATTTGAGTGGGCCACCGGTATTCTTCTTTCAGCTTCCCATTTTGGTCCATTTTGTAGTTGCGTCGCTCGATCCTTAAAGATGTTCATCTAACCATCCAAATGTACAATCCATGGCCCAGCATGATGGTCACTTAGATGATTTTACCCCTCTTAACTGAAATCTGATTATAAACATGCATATTGAAAGCATGTTTCTAGTCTCATGATATTTGCATACAAGCCTAATCATATGCTTACCTTGGAGACATCATTTGAATGAATATTATTTTAAAAAACATGCACCACTCATTGCCTGATGATATGGAAAACTTAGGAAGTTGCGTGAAAGTAGATTAGATTAACTGTTGTATACCCTCCTTAAATGAACCTTTAGATTTGGATTTACTTTGATCCCGTGCCACCCCACAATCTTCTACGCAATTCCCAGTAATGCGGCAATTATGAGCTACAAACCCACAACTCGTCTTACCTGACTTGAAAATGAGACTGAAACTTGCAGTCAGTCATTTCTTGGAAAATCTTGGCGTGAAGTAAAATGATGTTGTTGCTGCGGGATCCCTCCTGGCCGCGATTCAGCAAGATCTCGTGTTGCCAAAAAAGCCACACTAAGCTTTACTGAGCACCCAGTAAAAATAGTGATGGGAAAAGTGCAGCCTACAACGACAAATGTTTTGTATGTTTTATAGATTCGCATCTGCAAGTCTGTATGCTTTGTGGATTTGCATGCGCAGAATCACTCCCCTAAGTCTTAATTGACGATTTGCCGTCATGTAAAAACAGAAATGTATCAAGGCATGATTGTTTACAATGACAAAAAAAAAGGACTTGGGTTCAATCCAAGAAGAAGAAGAAGAAAATCCAAGATCCATTTCTTCGACGGAAGTTCTTCAATGGACTTAGGTTCAGGTCGTGTAATCTGTTTTTGTCAAATACATTGCACTTATGAACTTCTGAAACAAGATCCTCAGAGAAATCCAAGATTCATTTCTTTGATGGAAGTTCTTCAACGGACTTAGGAACACGTCATTTATTTGGTTAGGTTAACCACTAAGATCCCTGTCCAAAATAAGGTGGTGCTGTAAATTTCAATTGTTCTCCTTTTTCTATTGCCACTTATGAATCATGATTGCTGCATCGAAAAACAAGATTGAAGTTAAAGAGGTGCCTCTTTTAGTGTGCCCCAAGTAACACATTTTTTTGTCTCTGCTAAAAATCTTTATCTTCCTTTGGCATTTCTGCCTTGGTTATCATCTGATAATTTTTGAACCCTTTTTTAAGTTCTAGGCCCAAATGGTATGAGATGTCAGAATTTTTGTAGGCACTGGGGATCATACATTTGAGAGAAGGTTGCGTCTCGGTGGGCCGCTATTGAAGGAAAACATTGCGACCATGGTACTTGAGAGGTGAGCCATCCTTTTATTGCTGCTCTGAAACTAGGAGGAAGCTTTTCTTCCTGCAACTTTTGACATTGCCTGTTTATCAGATTTGAAAACTGTGCTGGTGACTTGATAAATTATTATGTGTTGATTCGAGCAGCCCTTTCTATGGACGGCGACGTCCTAGACTGCAGCATGGTGCAAAGCTCCTCTGTGTCAGTGACTTGCTATTGTTAGGAAGAGTCACGATTGAGGAAGCTCGAAGTCTTTTATACTGGTTGGAGGCTGAGGCTGGCTTTGGGAAGATGGGTGTCTGTGGGCTCAGCATGGGTAAGAAATTGCTATCTCTGCAGCTTGGGTTTTTGCACTGTATCAATAGGATATGAACATGCCATCTGTAATTATTGAACGTTTATTCATCTTTTGGAAGCATAGCAAGGGCCCTTTATTTTGAACCTCTTATTTCTGCAGAGATGGTAGAAAAGATCATATCAGGATCAAGATAGGAAGTTAGAAATGCATCCAAATTTTCTTGGGGCGTGCTCTGGTGGTGTCAGTACCACTGTAAGCTATCGTGGTATTGGACAGAAGTGGGGCCCACAGATGTATTCAGGACATACAACCTGCCCAAAAACCTGTTGGATCCAAAACTCAAAACTCAGGTGGGCCACCCCACAGGAAGCAAGTTGAGGGTGGACGCCTACTGTTGATCTGAATAGGGTACCCTCCCTGCAGTGTATTCGCAATTGAGGCCATTCAGAGCTACCATCTGGCCTGGGTGAAGGGTCATGTCAAAAATCAGGCTGTTCTGTGACTCAGGTGGACCCTGGTGAAAATCAAGGGTGGGTGTTCCCTACCCATATTGTTCACTGTGCTGTAGTCCTTGATTTTTGATAACTGGGGGTAACATGAGCTCACACATCTGATGGACATGTTGGATGTCCTGCATACATCACGGGGGTCCCCCATTTGCCTGGTACCATTGGAGTGCACCTCAATTTTCTGTGGGAGCTGGTTTTGCAGTACCTAGTTTTCATAAATGCACCCTTTTTGTCTTTCAACAGAGTGCATGTCCATCTTTCTAAAGTGTCTAGAAACCGGTGTTGAGTATAAAAAATAGAGGGCGTAAACATATTTCTCTTTATTGTTTTCCTGTGAAAAGAATGGACAATATCTGACCTAATAAAGCTTTGTGAAAATTGAGTTAATTTTGATGTTTGGTTGTGTCTTGAATTTTCTGTATTATCTTGAGTTTTTTTTTTTTTTCCATATCTTTCATTGTTTGTTTAATTATTTTGTACTATTGACGTTTTTTAGGGGGAGTGCATGCTGCAATGGTTGGATCACTGCACCCAACGCCAGTTGCCACACTGCCATTCCTCTCTCCACACTCTGCAGTTGTGGCCTTCTGTGAAGGGATTTTGAAGCACGGGACTGCTTGGGAGGCACTGAGAGAAGATGCAGCACAGAAAGCTGCAGTGACACTCGAGCAAGTGCAAGAACGCATGCGGTCTGTACTGTCACTGACTGATGTCACTCGCTTTCCACTTCCGAAGAATCCTGAGGCTGTTATTTTCGTTGCTGCTACTGTAAGCCCCATATCCTTTTCCCCCCTGGTTTCCAGCTATTAAACAACACCTATTTTGCAGCTGTTTGTAGAATACAAGTGTAGTAGCATGCCTAGGGCACTATCCCACTCTGGAATCTTGCAATCTTAGATGATTCAGTTTATAAAATAGCTTATATTCCATTTCTTTTGTTGCCAGCTTATGCCACTACTGGTACCTATGCTTGATTGTTCTCGTGTCCATCAGTATTTCCAAAATATTAAAATTGGGGTTTTTATACCTTGTTTTGAAAATATTATGTTGCTGTCTCAATACTAAGAGTTTCTCTTACTGTTTGGTCAATATCATCTCCATATTTCCATATATTCATATTATTTATCCTCTCTCTCTCTCTGTGTTTTTTTTTTTTTTTTGAAGAAACCCACCATCTCCTTTTCTATCAGTGTTTCTTTGTTTTCCTCCATTACCAAAATGATCTGCCATCACTACGTACAAGCTGTTTAGCAATGGTGAATTTTTCCAGTCTCCAGCAAGCAAGAAAGTCTTTGGTGGGTGACCATGAATGTTGCCTAAGTCTGACAAAATGAAAGTTGGGTCTTTCAGTCATCAACATATCAGATTTTGGGTATTCATTGTTTTTTATGGGCCTGAAATGTCAGATTGTTAGGATTCATGAGTAAAAAAGCTATATGGCCAAAGCTCAACGCCAGCTGCCAACCAGACAGTATCCTCCTTTATCCTTGGCAATGGCAATGAGATGATGATGTGGTTATAACTGCTATATTTCCATGGCAGAATAGGATTTGTGTAGCCGACCCCAAGTAGTTATAATGCTTAGATGCTGACGGAAAATATTTAAATGGGCGCTCCTGGTAACTAAAAGCATTAACATGTGAGTCAATGAGTAATGACCATGTGCTAGGGCTTGTTTGGGAGTTGCTATACTTTCATGGAGCAGAATGGCATTAGGAACTGCTTTGATGGGCTTTCTCCATTCTGCCCAATGCTGACTAGGGTTTCTGCACTTTCCAAACGGAAGTGAAAATTTCAATTTAGAGTGGGGCCGTTTTGAATAGGGCGTGATTGTTGTTTGTACCCTTCACTAAATAGCTCCTTACATTTCAAGGAGTACACTCAAGGAGCATGGCATCTGATTGTAGAAGTCTGTTCATCACATCCACTACACACATGGGCAATTTGTGTTATTACCTGCCCTAAAGAAAGTAATGACTCGCTCTCTAGTTCCATTTTGATCACTTGAGTGAATGTTGTAACTCTTCTCATAAACTTCTGATTTGATAAGATCTTTCTATGCATCGTTTTGCAATTTCAGGATGATGGGTACATTCCTAAGCACTCAGTGATGGAGCTCCAAAGAGCTTGGCCAGGTTCAGAAGTGAGATGGGTGACGGGTGGGCATGTCTCATCTTTCCTCCTACACAATGACGAGTTCCGTAGGGCGATTGTTGACGCACTTGACAGATTACAGTGGAAGGGTTCTTCATTGTGATGGCCACGTTTCGATGATTCTTTGTTGTGGGTAATGTTTTCTTATCCAATTCATTGCACCTGTAACATGTACCGGAGCAAAGCCTCTCACACCCCATCCTATTGGCTTGTGTTTTTAGTAGAAACTTTCCTGATTAAAGGGGGAAAATGTATATTTTAATGGTCAGGGACGTGTCATTAGAAAACATAATAAAATGCTTTGTGGGATACGATTCTTGATCCCTGGTGAAATTCTCTCATCTTTTGGGGTGCATCTTGATGCTCTAGTCTCGTAATGTGGAAACATCATTAGCTGTTGTCATTTCCTCTCGATTAAATCGAATGTTCATGATCCAATTTTCGCTTGCGCATCCAAAGGCAGCCTTATGGTGTGTTTTGATGTATTTTGTATGCCAGAGGTGGGATGGATGTTGTGGCTGAATGGATGGTTGTCTATTTCTCCGCTTGTTGGAAGATTTTCTGCCTCCTTCCATATGGAAACAATCTGTAACTGAAAAGTAATGGGTATATGGATTTGGCCAGGAAGGCATCCCTACAAGCTGGCTTTCTAGGAAGACCATCATCTTCTTTGATCGAGAACTAATTACTTATTTCTTATCCAGTGTGTGCACACAGGGCTTAATAGAGACATTGGGTCCTTAATCATGCTTCAGTGTTAGACTCACATGAGTTTCAACATGAGGTCATGGGTTGAGTACCCATTGTGGTGTGAGCGTGCGAATCTAAGTGGGAAAAAGGGGTTAGATAGAGATATGGGCTGAGTCTCATCCAACTGTGCTTGAATTGGAACTTTTATTTATTTATTGTGATTTTCTTCCATTTTTTTTTAAGCCATTCTTTTCTTCCAAATCCTGCATCTAGGTTCTTGAAGTCTATGGATATTTTTCATGAGCCACCTCCCACAAATTTATTAATTTAAAAAGACTAGTTTACTAAAAAAAAATTTACTTTATTGGAAGAAGTATTCAGCATTTCAGCACAATGGATTGATATTTATTGCATTGTTAGGTCACACGTCTCTGGTGTCCAATTGCAAAACCTATGGCCATGGAAGGTTGACCCTTTTTTTTTGGGGGGGGGGGGGGGGGGGGGGGGTGGGGGGGTTAGCTTGTTAGTACACAAGCATGTCAGAACACACACTCCATGTTAGCCACCCCTGCTAGGGATCTATACCAAGACCTCAAGTGTTGAAACGAGGTATCTCCACTAAGTCTGCCAATTGAGCTATGGATCTGGGTGTTGGAAGGTTGAACCCTAAACACGTGTAATCTAGCCAATCGGTGGAGCCCACTTGTCCGCTCTCATTGCCATCTTCTAACAACATGGAATGGAGATGAGAATTTACCTCATTGTGTGGTTTCACCATGGCCATTGAAATCTAGGTTCAAAATTCTCTCCGATATATAAAATCATGTGGAGACAAGGGATTGTGATTCAATAGAAAAAGTAGTTGCTGTCTGGAATCGATATGTCATATGGGACGGATCTGTTAGAACATAATGCTGTAAAAATCATATCATCCAACATTAGGTGGGCTACACCAAAGACAACAATGGACAATCACCCCCAAAAACTTCAATTTCATGTGAGACGTACATGATGGTTGTACCAGCCAGATCTTTGGGGTGTCCCGATTTTACGGTGGGCTAAACGCGCTGGAGGATCGGTAGCCATGCACACCTCACAGTGGGCCCCCATAACTTGTAGATAAGTTCTTGCAGCTAGCTGCATGTGGGCCACCTTGTGTTTGATGTTATCCAATCCATTCAGCAGCGTCTTCCCTCCATGAAAATAGGATGCAGGCAGAATCAGACCGATCCAACCATTAGGTTGGCTACACCATAAAGATCAAGGGACAGCCACAAAAAACCTTTAGATCCACGTGAGACTCACTTGATGATGGGATTGGCCAGATTCTTAGGGATCCTTTGGATGCCTGTAATTTTTTTAAGTTGTAAACACATTATACTTTAAAAGAGTTTCAGATCTATTACAATAGAGCTTTGGTGGCCAACCTTTTAAAATCTGCAAATCACACAAGGACTTGATATCTTTTTACGGCTCTAACAGAGTATTAAAGCATGCACATATTAAATGGATTGAATGACTTCCACTCATTACATAGGCCTCAAATGCAATTTAGAAGTTTTTAATAGTGGGCGTCCCATCCTTCTCTCATGTGGTCCATTTGATAACGGACGAGCTGTTTTTTTAGAGCCACATGAGAGTATTAAGGGAAGTACTTGATGGATAAATTGGATGTACCATACACATTATGCTCGGCTCCACATATCATAAGTGTATATTAATCATAATGCTTTTTAATCAATAAAAACTTTACCTGTGATATGAAACATGAATTTTATTAGGTTTAAGAATTTATAGCTTTATAGTATAGGCAAACACATGCATCCGAACAGCCCCTAATCAGATTACCCGTAATCCTCTTGCAACTACAAGACTTTATAGGCGTCCAGACAACCCGTAGGACCCTTAGGGCGGATTGTGCACTAACCCCATCACGACTAAGACAGAGATATGGGGTCTATGGGGCCGTGATGTATTTGTTTTATCGAAGCTGTTCATCCATTTTGAAAGATCATTTTAGAGAATGAGCAATAAAAAGGAAACAAATCTAAGCGGTAGACCATACCATAGGAAACAGTAGGGATTGAATTCTTACCGCTGTGAACATCTCTAGGCAACATAAATTTTGGATAAAGCTGATATTTATGTTGTCCCTTCATGTAGGTCCAAGTGACCTTATGAACAGGTTCAATGGCAACTAAACATAGGTTTCAATGGTGGAGGTCATTGTCACTACTGCTTCCTGTGGTGTGATCCACTCGAGGCTTCCATCTGCTTCCTTTTTGGGCTCATGCCCTAAAATGATCTTTAGAAATGAATGTATAGCTAATAAAACACAAATATGACGGTGGGGACCACATAGAGCTCCTAACAGGACCGTCCGTCTCTAGGTCCTGGTGAGGGTAGTACCCAATTCGCGCCCAATTATTAGGGAGTCCGATTTTCATTGTGGGACAAGGCTGCTGGAGGATGGAATGTCGTACATACAACACGGTGGGTCCATAGCGTGTGAGACATTCTCTTTCCACTTGATTCGGCTTATAAATTGCAATCGAGTTCCATAGTGTATCCAAACACATCCTGATCTCGAAAATTGCTATGGAAACGAGCCTTAAGAGAGGCAACTGGCTGTGTCCTGGAGTACCTGTACAATGCTAATCAATCGGGTCTTCCTAGCCTGGGTCTCGTCTTTATTTCCCCAACCCAGACACGATCGGGTTTGACCAGCCTTTGGATCTTTGCATCTAGTTTTTGTTGGATAATATGTTGAATTAAATAGACTATAAAATCGAGAAGAAAAAAAGGAAAACAAATTTAGAGAAAGAAAAACTTATTGAATTGAGTCGAGGCGTGACTGAATCACTCGGCTTGAAATCGAATTTGCTCCCCTTGGACAACGTCCCAAGTGCAACGGGTTTCCAGAGCAATCGACCTCCAGGATACAACGACTATGACCCGGTCCCAGCGGTGCACTCACTGTACACGGGCTCGAACCACTTGCAGTTTAATCCAAAAGTGCTGAGTTGACTCAGCAATGAACTCAGTAACAATGGTAAAACCGTATCAGAGAGCGTTTTATAAGACAGATTATTTTTATATTTTGAAACTGGAATCGGAAGTCTTTATATATATTCTGAAATGGTGCATAAGCACCCTTTACAAAAAGTTAGGTCCGTTGGGTTTAAACCCAACAAGGGCGACCAACCAGAAGGGAAGCATCTCTCTGGTTTAAAACGAAAAGGCGCAAGTGCGAGTACACTCTCGCACATACAGTCCTACGAGTACCAATACACACACACACCCACGCGAGTACACTTACACCGCACCCGCGCCCAGCCCAGCCCGTCCCGTCCCGTCGCGTCGCGCACGCGGACGTGGACACGGACTCGGCTCGGATGGATCGGCACGGCACGGCATGGCTCGGCTTGGCTCTGCGCGCGCGCCCGTGTGTGGTCAATGGCATAGATTAGAGTTATTGGCATAGCCCCACAGGACCAAATTCATATGCCCCCTGAAAGGGTCTCAAGCCCTAGGCAAAAAGTCTATCATATAAACAAGAGAATTTCTCTTGTCAAATCCGATGTGGGACAAAACCAACACCTTAAAAATACCAAAATTTAAATGTGGAGGGAAAACACTGAAATTTAAAAATTCAAATTATTATTATTATTTTAAAACAAATACAACAATCCCCCACATGTTTTAAAATAAAATGCTTTCGGATTAAAGCGAAATAGTTGTGCAATGGTGCCGGTGTCACCATAGACTTAAACCGACATTAGAGTAAGCAAGACAGGTCTACAGGAATCAGGTGACACCATAGTCTTGAACCTGAATCCTTTTAATGTACATCGCAAGTACATGCCACTTACACAACTCTTCCTCTGCAAGTGATTCTGTGGTTCGGTGCGTTTCGGCCATACACCATTACTTGAATTTCATGAGTGCTCTAGAGAATTTGCCTAGATTCTCATAGAAAGCGGCCTCCACCTCCACACCCATATAGGTGAATTCCATTAAGTGTATGCAGCAACTGTATACACCACCAAATATATGGCTATGGAGAGTTTAAAAACTCATCCTTCTGCGTTGCTGCTCGCACTGTACACCATAAAAGGGGCTCATATAACTCAGTGCAATCGTCTACCTCGTGTCTTGTTATTTATCCATTGAACCTATCTCATGGGATCTCCAATTGTATAGGTTGGGTTACCGACACTGGCAGCTCATATATTAGGCTCAGCCCCATTCCCTTCGATGTATCATTGACTAACTTTTTAGATAGTCCTTTGGTCAGAGGATCTGCTAGATTCTTTTCTGACCTCATAAAGTCAATAGATATGACTCCATCACGCAACATATGTTTCACTATATTGTGTCTGAGTCTAATATGCTTGCCTTTTCCATTATATATTTTACTTTTTTGCTTTCGCTATAGCTGCTTGACAGTCATAATGAATAGACACGACCGATACAGGCTTTGGCAACAATGGTATATCAGCTAAGAGATTTTTAAGCCACTCAGCTTCTGATCCAGCCTTTTCTAAGGCAATAAACTCGGATTCCATAGTCGACCGAGCAATTCATGTCTGCTTGGTGGACTTCCAAGAGACTGCTCCTCCACCCAAAGTGAAGACATATCCATTAGTGGATTTTGTCTCATCTGAATTACTGATCCAGTTAGCATCACTATATCCTTCTAATACAGTATGATAACCATTATAATGTAAACCATATACCATATTGCCTTTTAGGTATCGTAAAATTCTAGACAATGCATTCCAATGCTCTTTTTCAGGGTTATGTGTATATCTACTTAGCCTTCCTACTGTAAAAGCTATGTCAGGTCTAGTGCAGTTTGTTAGATACATGAGGCTACCAATTATTTTGGAATATTCTAATTGAGACACACTATTTTCTGTATTCTTCATGAGAGTCACAATATAATCATAAGGAGTACTGACAGATAAACAGTCAAAATGGTTAAACTTTCTCAATATCTTCTCAATGTAATGAGATTGTAATAATATAATAACACAATTTTTCCTGGTTACTTCAATATCCAAGATTACACTTGCCTCTCCTAAGTCTTTCATGTCAAACTTAGATGACAAAAAATTGTTGGATAATATGTTGAATTAAATAGACTATAAAATCGAGAACCAAAAAAGGAAAATAAATTTAGAGAAATAAAAACTTATTGAATTGAGTCGAGGCGTGACTGAGTCACTTGGCTTGAAATCGAATTTGCTCCCCTTGGACAGCGTCCCAAGTGCAACAGGTTTCCAGAGCAATCGACCTCCAGGATACAACGACTATGACCCGGTCCCAGCGGTGCACTCACTGTACACGGGCTCGAACCACTTGCAGTTTAATCCGAAAGTGCTGAGTTGACTCAGCAATGAACTCAGTAACAATGGTAAAACCGTATCAGAGAGAGTTTTATAAGACAGATTATTTTCATATTTTGAAACTGGAATCGGAAGTCTTTATATAGACTCCGAAATGGTGCATAAGTACCCTTTACAAAAGGTTAGGTCCGTTGGGTTTAAACCCAACAGGGGCGACCAACCGGAAGGGAAGCATCTCTCTGGTTTAAAACGAAAAGGCGCAAGTGCGAGTACACTCTCGCACATACAGTCCTGTGAGTACCCATACACACACACACCCACGCGAGTACACTTACACCGCACTCGCACCCGCACCCCAGCCCAGCCCAGCCCAGCCCGTCCCGTCCCGTCGCGCACGTGCATGCGGACACAGACTCAGACTCAGACTCAGCTCGGCTCGGCTCGGCGCGCGCGCACGCGTGTGTGGTCAATGGCATAGATTAGAGCTATTGGCATAGCCCCCCCACAGGACCAAATTCATATGCCCCCTGAAAGAGGCTCAAGGCATAGGCAAAAAGTCTATCATATAAACAAGAGAATTTCTCTTGTCAAATCCGATGTGGGACAAAACCAACACCTTAAAAACACTAAAATTTAAATGTGGAGGGAAAATACCGAAATTTGAAAATTCAAAATTTTAATATTATTTTAAAACAGATACAACAGTTTTTGAGTAGGGTTCATGTGGAGGCATGAGTAACGACCCATTGTTGCCATAGTTGGGCTCATCTAATGGATGGATTAGATCACAAAAACATGCCATTTTGAGTCATGCATATCACATAAATGGGCAGGCACCTGTGTCTAGAGCTCATTTGGTGATCCTCAAATATTGGAGGGTTGGATATTACATGATTTGCTAGGTGGACCCTAACTCGTGGTCCAACCTAAGGAAAACCCAAGTCTGTGGGGTTCACCATGTTTTAAGTCTAAAATTCACTCTGCTAATCATATTCTATAGTAGATGTCAGGTCTCAAGTCAATACTCAAATGGAACATGCTGCTCATTGCCTCAAAATTCCAGATAGTTATTCATTTGCTATAAGTTTTACACGCTTAGACCTCACATGGACGTCATATGCCATCAGTTTTACACGCTTGGAGCGGGGGCCCGCATAGACAATGGTTGTGGAAGAAAGACGAGTAATCGAATCCCTCGGCCCGGTATTTCAGCTTCCACCCCTGCGGGATCTCCCCACACATGCGGTTGTAGCTCACGTTCAAGAACTGCAGGTAAATGGCGTCCGTTATCTGCGACGGAATGTTCCCCCGAATCTTGTTGTGCGAGATGTCCAGAACGTTCAGCGAGGCGGGCGGGAATCCCGATCTCGAGAAATCGAATTCAAGCATATTTCGCGAGATATCGATCTGCTGCGTCTTCTTCGACGCGTTAAACAGCATCGTAGCGTCGCCCACGAGATTATTGCGCGAGAAATCGATCCGCATGAAATCCATGTTACCGAGAGATGACGGTATATCACCGGAAAGCCCGTTGTGCGAGAATTTGAGATCCGGTACGGTCCCCGTGAAATGACCGAAAGCCTCGGGTATCGAACCGGTCAGCCGGTTACGGTCGAGCCGGATCTCGAGTATCTTGGGGAGATTCGCGAGGGTAGGCGGAATCGACCCGGAGAGCTTGTTGAAGGAGAGGTCGAGAAATTCGAGATTTCGGAGATTGGCGAGAAATGCGGGGACTGGACCAGAGATATTGGTCCAGCTGAGCTGGAGGCTGACGAGGTTGGTGAGGTTTGCGATGGACGGTGGGATTTCCCCAATGAGGTTGGGGAGCTTCTTGAGGCGGAGGGTTTGGAGGTGGGTGAGGCGTGCGACGGCGTCGGGGATGCGCCCTGCGACCTCGCCGTACGTTACCGTGAGGCCAGTGACGACGTTGGTCTTCTCGTCGCAATCGACCACATACCAGTTACAGCAGTCCGTCTCGGGCGTCCAGGATAGCAGGACGTTGGGGTTGGAGAAGCTATTTTTGAAATCGAGGAGGGCATTTTTGTCTTTTGGGCTGCAGCGTTGGACATCGAGAGAAGAGGCGGGAACAAGGAAGAGGAGGGAGAAGATGAAGAGGAGGAGACGATGGGCAAAATCCATGGCGGCAATTTTCTTTTCTGGTAAAATAAGATGCACTGAAGGTAATTTTATATAAGGTTGGGGAGTTGGTTTGTTACTCGGAAGAACTCGGTGGATGATACGCAGGCACTCGATAATGTACACATCGCACATCTTTAAATAAATCGAACTGACAAAATTTTCGGAACTTAAGTCATCATCTCCGATATTCACATTGGTTGAGCTATCCTAGCCTCTGATTAGTGGGAATTTGTTTGTTTGTTTCGGAATTTTAGATTTTTTATTTTAACCTTTTGTTATGTGCATTTCGATCACAGAGTTAGGAAATCAGAAGGGTTTATTTTTCAGTGGGGCTATATACATCTGCTTCCAGGACTTAGATTGTTTAATTTAAGAATATACCACGTGTTCAGTTTCTTAGTGACTGCGTTTGAACCACCATGCTTTTCCAGAGTATCAAAGTTTTACCGATGCCATGGTTGACAGTTAATGTATTTTTGCATGTCCCCAGTGGATCCGGATTGCGTCCTACCCTCGCCCGGACGGTAATCCGTCCGGGCAGGGATCTGTGGGGCCCACAGTGATGTAGGTGTTTTATCCAAGCCGTTAATCTCTTTTCTCAGATTCTTTTAAGGTATGTATAGAAAATTTAAGCAGGTCCATAGCTCAAGTGGACCACACCGGAGGAAGCTGCAGTGATAATGACATTCACCGTTTAAACCTTTCTAAGGGCCACCGTGATGTTTTTTTTTTATCATCCAACATGTTAATAAGGTCATGTAGGCGTGGATGAAGTGAAAAAACAAATATTAGCTTGATCCGAAACTTCTCCAGCTCTCAAGCAGTTTTTAATTGTGGAAATTAAATCCCCACTTTGTGGTTCACTTAAGCCCTATACCAGTATGGTCTATTTAAATCTTGTAAAATGATATGAGAAAAGAGATTAACGGCTTGGATAAAATACTTACATTACTCTGGGCCCCGCAGATCCCTGCCCGGACGGTAATCCGTCCGGGTGGGGGTAGGACGCAATCCGCGTCCGTCTCCAGTCAGCACTTTTGCTTTCCGCTATTTTGGTATGGATCTTACTGCCTTTTTAAAGTTGTGGTGACTCATGCGCAGTACGAATGGCAGTCAAAATAGTCAATCTAAACCGTTGAAATCGTAGAGAAAGATGTGCATAAGTTGGTATGCAATTTATATTGATTAAATAATCGTAAACGTGCAATGAGAGCTGCTGAATGGACGGTTGAGAATAAAAAACAGTAGTCCAAGTGAAAGCAGTTGGTCGATAGCTTGATTTTTTTGACTTTCAGCCTTAGTATCATCCGTAGCGTGGCCCACCATTTGGATAGTGGGGATTAGATACAAGTGCATGCGACATGCGCGATGACGGAAGATCTAGAATACTGTCTTGCACTTAAAATAAGGAAGAACGAGAATGGTTATCCTCTGAAACAAGAAATGACTCGAGCGCATATAAAAAGTGGGGAGTTTTTTGATACGCGGGCAGTATATCACGCTTGATACGCACGCACCCAGAAATTGGACACGTAGAGGACGTTAACTTAACTTAGACGGACTAAATGAAGGCACATGCTGTCTCTAAGTTACCGTCTCAAAATCAGATTGGCTGAACAATTCCAACCTCTGGTTCATAGAAAATAAATTATTGAAATAGGATGGTGGAATATTTTTCATTTTTAACCATAGAATCATTGCCCACTAATCCGATAG
Source organism: Magnolia kwangsiensis (assembly GCA_037074715.1). Classification (NCBI taxonomy): domain Eukaryota; kingdom Viridiplantae; phylum Streptophyta; class Magnoliopsida; order Magnoliales; family Magnoliaceae; genus Magnolia; species Magnolia kwangsiensis. Next base: position 111,027,818 of record CM073581.1, read on the forward strand.
TTAGACGATCGAATAATTTTAATTTTTGGTTCATGCTAAATATGAACTGAGACCCATGATTTTGACAATTTAATTTGAATTTCTTATATTCCAAGTATGCAAATTTTAAGTAATTTCTAAGTGGCTGCATATCATCCATCATACTCTGCCAGAGCTTCAAAGTTTTTCGTTTATCTTCTGTCGGATCCGTGCACATGCATGTGGGACCATTCAATCGATTCGCCACGTCTCGTTTAGGTAATCCTCAACCAGGAATTACACGATTCTCCACCCCATTGCATACAGAGTATCCTCTTACCGTCTCTTTGTATGAGTAGGCGTATTGTGTGATAATCCAGACTGTTGATCCGATTGGCCACACCATGGATTCAACCGAGTCCAGAAAAAAAAAAAAATCTCAGATGGGAAGAGCCTATACATCCAATTAATCCATTTGCAACCCACGTATCAAAATATCGAAGGTTAGGAACTTAGGATAGTCCCACCGGGACAATATCTTGGGCATGATGCATGCACACGAGGGACATGCAATCAATGATCTTGACCGATCATTCAGAGGCCCATTTTTACAAAGTAAAAGCGTCAGATGCATATCCTCGGGTCAAATATGGCACCGCTGGAATGAAACCGTTAGATAATGAAATTGCGTGCCTACACTAATCCTCCTCACTTCACACATGCCAACATGGCACTAGAGTGCAAGATCCAAGCCGTTCATTTGGTGGGCTCCGCTATATATATATATGGACGGTGGCTCATTAAAATCGGCCATTCTGGTCATCAATTGGAGGAGTGTACGAAAAATGGGTAGGGGATCACACGTGTGCTGCATTGTCCAATTAGAAAAAGGAGAAATTTTCCTATGTAAATTTCACTTTTAACTGATTAGTCTTTATAACCTCCGATACTCTGCTTCCTATTTCTAAACTTTTAAGCTTTTTTTTGGATGCAAAAACCCTATCCCACAAACCTATTTTCCTAAAATCATTTGAAATCGTCTCCTCTATTTGTTTTTCTTCATGAAATTGTCTTCTCTTTTTGTATTTCTTTTTCAAATATTCTTTTCATTTTTCTTCATGGAATCTATACTTCGTTTTCTTCATTATTTGAAACTAGTTACATTGAAGAAGGAATTAAGAGATTGAAAAGAAAGAAAATGATGCATTCATACGAGAAGTCACGCATCGCAGGTATAATTAGAGAAATTCTCATCTATAAAATTAGTACTTGATCAATTTTCACCTAGTACTTGATTAATTTTCATGAGTACTCAGTGATTTTTCACCCTATACTCGGTCATTTTTTAGTACTCAGTCACTTTTCAATGAAAAGGTACACACGGTCAACATTTAAAATCCATAGTCGACCACGAATTGCTGGACAAACGTTTAAGGATGGAGAGGGACCCATGGTCGACCGTGAAAACTATCAAAATGCACGGTCAACCTTGGAACGTTTAGAGTTACATGGTGAAAACCCACAGTCGACCTTGGAAAAATTGAGCGGTAGATACATAGTCGACAACAACATGGCAAGAGTCACGGTTGACAGTGACAATCCACGGTTGATTATAAAAGCCTACGCATTTATGATGGTTGATAACCGTATTACTTGTGGTTGGTGAAATTTTACCTGAATTTACGACGGTTGAGAATCGTCTCAAAACCAGTGTTCGAAATATCGATACTATCGGCCGATATATCGGCCGATATTATCGGTATCGCACAACTGCGAGACGATATTCCCGCGATAACGTCCGGAAGATACCAAAAATGCCAAAATCCAGATATCGGCCGATATTATCGGCGATATCGCATGATATATCGACGATATCGCGCTATTTACTCTCCATTATTGTCGGACATCAACGCACGGACAGTCACGGGTGGATTGTAGGGGACTCACGAGTCCCACTGTAGCAAACCACCCACACACACCATAAAAATCGGATCCGAGCAATGGAGAATCAAAAAAAAATTTGAAATCGAAGAAAAAAGAAAGAAATCGGAGCGTACCTGGCTGTAGCGGTGATCGGAGGTGGGCCATTCGACAGGTAAGTGGATTTTCTTCCCATTTTCTTCATATTCCCTCTTTCTCGGAGATTCCGGCGAGGAATTAGGCTGGATCGGAGGTGTCGTTCCTTCCGAAACAAGATTTGAGGGGACTTACTGGATCGGACTGCGTGGATGGAGGCTCCGAGGTGAAAATGAAGAGGGAAAGGGTGAAAAGGGGGCGGATTGAAAAATCGGGTTGCGTACTGAGTTGCTCGGTACGCTCTTATTGTACTGAGTAAGCTCTGTAGGACCCATTTTTTACTAAATAGTTCATCCACGCTGTCCATCCATTTTTTCAAATCATTGTAAGGGTTGAGCCCAAAAATAAAGTATATCAAAGTCTCAAGTAGACCACACCAAAGGAAACTGTGGAAGTATTGATTTCCACCGTTGAAATATTTATAAGGCCCCCCTGATGTTTATTTGTCATCCAAAATGTTCATAATATCATAAAGACACGGATGAATGGAAAAAATAAATATCATCTTGATCTAAAACTTCTGTGGGCCCCCAAGAATTTTTCAATGGTAGACTTCAATTCAAACTGTTTTAGGTGGTGTGTTCCACTTGAGCCTTGGATATGATTAATTTTTCTTTCAAAAGGCTGAAATTATATGATAAAATGGATGGACGGATTTGATAAAATTCATGAATGACAGTGGGCCCCACAGAGTTTACGCAGCACACAGTGTGCAATCCGCTTCGGCGGATGGAAATTGGATTGCGTACTAGTTACTTGGGACACTTTTATCATACTGAGTAAACTCAGTTGGGTCCGCCTTAAATGTTTGAGCCAAAAATTGAAGCATATACAAAGCCCAAGTGAACCATACCACTGGAAACAGTGGGAATAGTGATTTCAACCATTGAAATCTTTCTAATGTCCAAAATGTTATTTATTTCTCATCCACCATGTTCATAAGATAAAAAAGAGTTGGATGAAGTGAAATACAAAATATCATCTTGATCCAAAACTTTAGTGGCCCCTAGAAATTTTCAAGGGCAGACACTCATTTCACACTATTTCCTGTGGTGTGGTCTATTTGATCTTGGAACTGAATTTTTTTTTTTTGGTAAATGGAACTGAAATTAAGTTTTAAAATAGATGGACGGTGTGGATCAAATAAATCAATCACAGTGGATCCCACAAAGTTTACTCAGTACGCTTAGCATACTGAGTTACTCAGTACGCAAACTGCTTCCCCGCAGATCGGTAAATGCTTTCCACCGTGGAAACTTTTCTCCATTGATTTCTATGGTGGGGTCCACTCAAGATCTGGATCTGACCCATTTTTTGGCTCATGCTATAAAATGATCTCTTCAAATGTATGGGTGGTGTAGATAGAAAAAATACATCATAGTGGGACCCACGTAATTTGGTGAGGTCTTTGCCGGATGCGAATTTCCTGCGAAAGCCTTTCGCATGAAGTTCCTGCGCAGGGATTCTTGATGGGGCCCATTGTGATGTTTGTTAGAAATCCAACCCGTCCATCCGTTTTTTGAGATCCTCTTAGGACATGAGACCGAAAATGATTAGGTTCCAAAACTCAAGTGGGCCATACCAGATGAAACAGTGGGGAAAGGAATTCCTACCGTTGAAACCTTCCCAGGATCCACCTTGATGTTTATATTCCATCCAAACCGTTTATAAGGTCATTTTCACTGATATGAAGTGAAAAAGCCAAGAAATTAAACTGATATAAAACTTTTGTAGCCATATAAACGTTTCAACGGTGGTCACTAAATCCTCACCATTTCCTCTTGTGTGGCTCACTCAAGTTTTTGATCAACCTCATTTTTGGCCGCATGTCCTGAAATGAACTAGAAAAAATGGATGAACGGAGTGGTTTTCTCACAAACATCCTAGTGGACCCCACATAGAATCTTGTGCAGGAACTTCCTGCGAAAGGCTTTCGCAGGAAATCCGCGTCCGTCTTTGCCCCCGTCACGACGGGTTGATTGCGTACTCAGTACGCTATTATCTTACTGAGTAAACTCTTTTGGGCCCACCGTGATTACAAGTTCTTTATCCACGCCGTCCATCCATTTTTACTGATAATTTTAGGCGTTGAGCCCTAAATTGAACCATATCCACAACTTAAGTGGACCACATTACAGGAAATAGTGTTGAATGAACGTTGACCATTAAGAATGTTGTGGGAGCCATAAAAGCTTTGGAACAACCTGATATTTATTTTTTACCTTCATCTGGGTCTTTAGGACCCAATCAACAGATTGGATGTTAAATAAACAGTACAGTGGGCCTTAGGAGGATTTTAATGGTAGATATCCAATCATTATTGTTTTCCTTTGGCGTGGTCCACATTCGATTTACATCCCTATTATTTATTGCAAAATTACCTAAAATGATCCGTAGAAATGGATGAAACAAATACATTATGGTGGGGCCCACAAAGCACCGACCACGAGCCATGAGGCCGATGTCATGGGGAGTAGCCTATCCGTCTCCCCGCGCATGACGGGTTACGTAGCCAGATTGTTGAAGTGACACACCAAGTTCTGTGGGGCCCACCAAGATGTATGTGTAGTATCTACACTGTCCATACATTTGGATATATCATTTTAAGGCATGAGACAATGAATGAGTCAGATTCACTGCTTTTTGCGCCTTAGAAAATTTTAATGGTGGGTGTCACTCTCTCCACTGTATACTATGGTGGGGTCCATTTGAGCCTTGGATTTGACTCATTCTTTGGGTCCTGCCCTAAATTGATATCTTCAAATGAATGAACGGTGCTGATACAACAAATATATCATGGTGGGTCCCATAGAACTTGGTCACGTCACTTTTGTAGGGGCCAGGGAGTAGCTACGCTCAGTCTGTCAGTAGCTAATCCGCCTCCCACACGCAACATGTGAAAAGCAGTTTACATACGTGCCATTGTGAATTTCAAATATATCATGGTGAATTACATACGTGGAGTAAAGCTCTATAGAAATTGATTTTTTTTTCAGAAAGCTTCGTGCTGTAACGTGCTCTTAATTGGTTCAGTTCGGAGAGGATGAGTACCAGCGTTATGTCAAGGAGTATCTTAATTGGTACCACTCTACTATGACTTGGGTACAATATTGTAAACTTGTGGAGGAGCAGTACTATGCCCACCCCCGTCAAGATGGAGATGATGATTACGAGCCACCACGCAACTCTATGTGGGTCTAGACCACAACTAGTCCCCATCATTGATATGTATATTTATCAAATTTTACTTCTTCAGTTCTTATTTTGCTTTTCAATGAATTGGTTGTGTTTTCATACATGACTATGATATATTTATAAATATCTTGCATTCAATTTAAATATAGTTGCATTAGTTCAGTTACACATCGCGTAACTTAGGACCCTATACAAAGGAAATTTATTATGTGCATTTTTTTTTTGAAATGTTATGATTTAAAAGTGTGCATTAAGGGCCTTTTTAACAATCCCCAAAGTTTCATTAAAAAATTCAACCATTTTTCCAATGTTTCCACATGTTTCCCAAAAAGTGAGATAAACTATGCGATACAAACAATATATCCCGTGCGATAACCGATACGTATCTGTATCCCAAGGGTGCGATACATTGTGCGATACCGATATTTCGAACACTGCTCAAAACATACTCAGTGCATTTGCAACGATAAAAAACCGTCTCAACATCTGTAATCAGTGAATCAACTGTGCATGATCATGTTTCACATAATCGGTGAATTTATGATGGTTGAAAACTGTCTCAACACCTGTACTCGTTGATTTTCAAGTGCAGTGGAACAAAGCTTACAACAGTCGAAAACTGTCCCATCACCTGTAGGTGAATTTATGATAGTAAAAAACCATCTCAAAACCTGTGCAGTGAATTTTTACATGCTTGATGAATTTATGACGGCAGAAAACCATCTCAATCCCTATACTGAAATTTTCACATGAAGTTTAAAATGGCCGAAATAGTCAAAATTTGTAATCAGTTAATTTATGAGGGGTGATAACCGTCTAAAAACCTGTACTAGGTGAATTCTTCAGTATTTCAATCTGTATTTGAAGAAATTGCGGGGGTCGAAAACCGTCTCAATGTGTAATCAGTCAATTTCGACGGTCAAAAGCTGTCTTAATACCTATCAATGGTGAAATTACGACATCTAAAAACCGTCTCAAGACCAGCACTGTGAACTTTGACATTTGAAAACCGTCTCAAGATTGGTGCTCGATGAGTTCTGCTGTTCACGGTCAGTTTTGACACACTGAGTGGATTTATGACGGCCAAAAACCATCTCAATACGTGTTGTCTAATTCACCTACTCTGTGAATGTACGACGGTTAAAAACCGTCTCAACTACTGTATTTGGTGACTTTGCACATCCTTGGTGAATTTACAATGGTCGAAGACTCTCAACACCTGCACTCACCAATTTTCACGTAGTCGGTGAATTTTGTCGGTCGAGAACTGTCTCAACACCTGTAATGTGAATTTCCACGTGTAAGAAATTGAGGAAGCTCATAGTCACGATTAAGGAAGCTCGAAGTCTTTTATACTGGTTGGAGGCTGAGGCTGGCTTTGGGTAGATGGGTGTCTGTGGTCTCAGCATGGGTAAGAGATTGCCATCTTTGCAGCTTGGGTTTTTGCACTTTATACTGGTTGGAGGCTGTGGCTGGCTCTGGGAAGATGGGTGTCTGTGGTCTCAGCATGGGTAAGAAATTGTTATCCTTATTTCTTGGGGTGTGCTCTGGTGGTGTTGGTACCACTGTAAGCTATGGTGGTATCGGACAGAAGTGGGGTCCATAGTTGTATTCAGGACATACAACCTGCCCAAAAACCCTATTGGATCCAAAACTCAAAACTCAGGTGGGCCACCCCACAGGAAACAAGTTGAAAGTGGATGCCTACTTTTGATCTGAATAGGGTGCCCTCCCTGCAGTGTATTCACAATTGAGGCCATTCAGACCCACCAGCTGGCCTGGATGAAGGGTCATGCCAAAAATCAGGCTGTTCCGTGACTCTGGTGGACCCTGGTGAAAATCAAGGGTGGGTGTTCCCCACCCATATTGTTCCCTACGCTGCGGTCCTTGATTTTTTATAACTGGGGGTAACATGAGCTCACACATCTGATGGACATGCAGGATGTCCTGCATACATCACATGTGTCCCCCATTTGCCCCGCACCAATCAAGTGCACCTCAATTTTCTGTGGGAGCTGGTTTTGCAGTACCTAGTACTTTTCATAAATGCACCCTTTTTGTCTTCCAACGGAGTGCATGTCCATCTTTCTAATGTGTCTAGAAACTGGTGTTGAGTATAAAAAATACAGGGTGTAAACATCATTTCTCTTTATTGTTTTCCCGTGAAAAGAATGGACAATATCTGACTTAATAAAGCTTTGTGAAAGTTGAGTTAATTTTGATGTTTGGCTGCGTCTTGAATTCTCTGTATTATCTTGAGCTTTTTTTTTTTTTTTTGGGTTCAATTGTTTTGTACTATTGATGTTTTTTTAGGGGAGTGCATGCTGCAATGGTTGTATCACTGTGTTGTATTTGTTTTAAAATAATATTAAAAATTTGAATTTTCAAATTTCGGTGTTTTCCCTCCACATTTAAATTTTGGTTTTTTTGAAGTGTTGGTTTTGTCCCACATCAGATTTGACAAAAGAAATTTTCTTGTTTATATGATAGGCTTTTTGCCTAGGGCTTAAGCCCCTTTCAGGGGGCATGTGAATTTGGTCCTGAGGGGGGAGGGGCTATGCCAATAGCTCTAATCTATGTCATTGACCACACACGCGCACGCGCGCGTCGAGCTGAGCCGAGCCGTGTCGTGCCGAGTCCGAGTCCGCATGCGCGTGCACGACGGGTGCGGGTACGGTGTAAGTGTACTCGCGTGGGTGTGTGTGTATGGGTACTCGCAGGACTGTATGTGCGAGAGTGTACTCGCACTTGCGCTTTTTCATTTTAAACCAGAGAGATGCTTCCCTTCCGGTTGGTCGCCCCTGTTGGGTTTAAACCCAACGGACCTAACCTTTTGTAAAGGGTGCTTATGCACTATTTTGAAGTCTATATAAAGACTTCCGATTCCAGTTTCAATATACGAAAATAATCTATCTTATAAAACTCTCTCTGATACGGTTTTACCATTGTTACTGAATTCATTGCTGAGTCAACTCAGCACTTTCGGATTAAACTGCAAGTGGTTCGAGCCCGTGTACAGTGAGTTCACCGCTGGGACCGGGTCATAGTCGTTGTATCCTGGAGGTCGATTGCTCTGGAAACCTGTTACACTTGGGACGCTGTCCAAGGGGAGAAAATTCGATTTCAAGTCGAGTGACTCAGTCACGCCTCGACTCAATTCAATAAGTTTTTCTTTCTCTAAATTTATTTTCCTTTTTTGGTTCTCGATTTTTATAGTCTATTTAATTCAACATATTGTCCAACAATCTTGAAATCGAATTGTTGAATTACATAGACTATGGCTACAGTAACAATAAATGCTTCTTCTGAGTTAGCCAAAATCGAACTGTTCGCTGGACAATCCTTTAAACGGTGGAAATAGAAATTAATGTTCGCTCTTACCACCCTGAAAGTTTCATACATTTTATCTGAATCATTTACTATAGATCCAGCAAATCAAAACGAAGTAACAGATGAAAATAATTGTAAAAATTATATTCTAAACTCTTTATCCAACGAACTATATGATGTGTATGCTTCTTACGCCTCTGCTAAAGACATATGGATTGCTTTGGAAAAGAAATACATATTAGAAGATGCAGGCGCTAAGAAACATGCAATTGCTAATTTCCTTCACTATGAAATGACAGACGATAAATCTGTCACAAATCAGATTCACGACTTTCAAGGTCTAATTCACGAACTATCGATAGAAGGAATTAAGTTGGATGAAGTGTTTCTGTTAGGAGCGTTAATAGAAAAGTTACCACCCTCCTGAAAAGAATATAAAAATAGAATGAAACATAAGAAGAACGGTGTTTCTTTGGAAACTATTATCGTACACGTACGAATAGAGGAGGCCAATAGAATCAGGGACCAAAAAGAAAATAAAAATGAGATAGATTCAAAGGCGAATCTTGCGGAATCAAGTTGGACAAATAATAAGAAAAAGAGCAACTGTCATAACTGTGGCAAACCTGGACATTATACAAATGAATGCAGGCTCAAAAAGAAGAATACAAATAATCAATTTAAGAAAAAAGGAAATTGCTATAACTGTGGAAAGCCTGGGCATCATGTTAAAACATGCAGGCTTAAAAAAAATAAAGATAAGCCGCAGGCTAATCTTACAGAAACAGGCAATGAGTCTGACATGGTAGTAGCTGTGGTGTCAGAAGTCTTCCTTGTAAATAACTTGGAGTGGGTGCTAGACACTGGTGCAACTAGGCACGTGTGCAAGGATCGTAGCATGTTTACCTCCTACCAAGTATCAGGAGATGATGAACAGGTGTTCATGAAAAATATTATAACGTCTCCAGTTGTAGGAAAAGGGAAAGTACTTGTGAAACTCACTTCTGGAAAGACTCTAATGTTGAATGATGTCCTATATGTGCCTGACATTAGAAGAAACTTAGTTTCTGATTCGCTCCTCAATAAGGCTGGTGTCAAGTTAGTATTTGATTCAGATAAACTTGTAATGACTAAAAATGGAACCTTTGTTGGTAAGAGGTAGTGTAGCAATAGTTTATTCATTGTAAATGTATCCAATGATAATAAGAAAACATCTAGTTCTGTTTATATCGTTGAACCTTTTTATCTATGGCATAATAGATTAGGTCATGTGAATGTGACATCTTTAAAGAAAATGAAAAGATTAGGTTCATTATCTAATATATCTAATGAAGAGTTTAAAAAATGTGAAACATGTGTAGAATCAAAATTCATTAGAAAATCCTTTAAATAAATAAAAAGATCATCTGTTCTATTAGAGTTGATACACAGTGACTTAGGTGATTTTAGAAATCACATGTCTAGAGGTGAAAAAAGATATTATATAACTTTTGTAGATGACTACTCTAGGTTCACTAGAGTATATCTATTAAGGAATAAAGACGAAGCTTTAGATTCTTTTTCTAAATATAAAATTGAAGTTAAAAATCAATTAAATATAAAAATTAAAAGACTTAGAACAGATAGAGGAGGTGAATATAAATCTTCTCAATTTAGAGAATTATGTGAAAAGAATGGAATAATTCACGAAACTACAGCTCCTTATACACCAGAACAGAATGGAATAGCAGAACGTAAGAACAGAACTCTAAAAGAAATGATGAATGCCATGTTAAATAGTTCAGGTTTACCCTCAAATATGTGGGGAGAAGCAATTCTATTTGCTTGTTATATCCTAAACAGGATTCCATCTAAATCTTCTGAATAAACACCATATAAACTTTAAAAGAATCATATTCCTAGTTATAAATATATTAAAGTGTGGGGGTGTCTTGCTAAAGTAGGATTACCTGAAACTAAGAAAAGAAAGTTGGGTCCTAAAACGATCGACTGTGTATTTATAGAGTATGCACAAAACAGTGCGGCCTATAGGTTTCTAGTTTTAAAAAACTAAGAATAATATTTTATATCCTAATACAATTATAAAAGCTAGGGATGCAGAGTTCTTTGAGAACGTATTCCTATGAAATCTAAATCTATAGGAATAAAAGAAGTTAATGAATCAGATATTGCGTTTACTAGTAAAAATGTTTAGGAGAAAGTAGTAGAAGAGATACAACCAAGAAAAAGTATTAGGATTAGAAGAGAAACTAACCTAAGAGATGGTTTTTTCACATTCTTAGTAGAAGATAATCCTACAACTTATTTAGAAGCTATTAACTCTCCAAATGCAACCTTTTGGAAGGAAACAATAAATGATGAGTTAGAATCTATTATATCTAATAATACTTGAAAACTTGTAAACCTACCACCTGATAACAAACCAATAGGCTGTAAATGGGTGTTTAGAAAGAAACTAAAACCAGATGGGACTATTGATAAGTTTAAGGCTAGGTTAGTAGCGAAAGGTTTTAAACAAAAGGAAGGAATAGATTACTTTGATACATATTCCCCATGTAACTACGATTACAACTATTAGAGTCTTAATAGCGATAGCCTCCATATATAGACTAGTGGTACACCAGATGGATGTTAAGACGGCTTTCCTAAATGGAGACTTAGAAGAAGAAATATATATGGAGCAACCTGAGGGTTATAAGATATTAGGTAAAGAAAATAAAGTATGTAAACTAATTAAATAACTATATGGTTTAAAACAGACTCCTAAACAATGGCACGAAAAATTTGATAGTGTTTTAAAATCAAATGGTTATCATATAAATGATGTAGATAGATGTGTATATAGTAAAATTTTTAAAAATGATTATGTTATTATATGCCTTTATGTTGATGACATGCTTATTTTTGGAACTAATATTAAATTAGTTAATGCAACTAAGAAATTCTTGTCATCTAAGTTTGACATGAAGACTTAGGAGAGGCAAGTGTAATCTTGGGTATTGAAGTAAACAGGAAAAATGGTGTTATTATATTATCACAATCTCATTACATTGAGAAGATATTGAAAAAGTTTAACCATTTTGACTGTTTACCTGTCAGTACTCCTTATGATTATAGTGTGACTCTCATGAAGAATACAGAAAATAATGTGTCTCAATTGGAATATTCCAGAATAATTGGTAGCCTTATGTATCTAACAAACTGTACTAGACCTGACATAGCTTTTACAGTAGGAAGGCTAAGTAGATATACACATAACCCTGAAAAAGAGCATTGGAATGCATTGTCTAGGATTTTGCGATATCTAAAAGGCAGTATGACCTATAGTTTACATTATATGGTTATCCTGCTATATTAGAAGGATATAGTGATGCTAACTGGATCAGTGATTCAGATGAGACAAAATCCACTAGTGAATATGTCCTCACTTTGGGTGGAGGAGCAATCTCTTGGAAGTCCACCAAGCAGACATGCATTACTCGGTCGACTATGTAATCCGAGTTTATTGCCTTAGAAAAGGCTGGATCAGAAGCCAAGTGGCTTAGAAATCTCTTAGCTGATATACCATTGTGGCTAAAGCATGTATCGACCGTGTCTATTCATTGTGACTGTCAAGCAGTTATAGCGAAAGCAAAAAGTAAAATATATAATGAAAAATGCAGACATATTAGACTCAGACACAACATTGTGAAACACATGTTACGTGATGGAGTCATATCTATTGACTTTGTGAGGTCAGAAAAGAATCTAGCAGATCCTCTGACCAAAGGGCTATCTAAAAAGTTAGTCAATGATACATCGAAGGGAATGGGGCTGAGCCTAATATATAAGCTGCCAGTGTCGGTAACCCAACCTATACAAGTGGAGATCCCATGAGATAGGTTCAATGGGTAAACAACAAGACACGAGGTAGACGATTGCACTGAGTTGTTTGAGCCCATTCTATGGTGTACAGTGCGAGCAGCAACACAGAATGATGAGTTTTTAGAACTCTTAATGGATCCATAGCCATATATTTGGTGGTGTATACAGTTGCTGCATACACTTGATGGAATTCACCTATATGGGTGTGGAGGTAGAGGCCGCTTCTTATGAGAATATAGGCGAATTCTCTAGAGCACTCATGAAATTCAGGTAATGGTGTATGGCCGAAACGCACCGAACCACAGAATCACTTGCAGAGGAAGAGTTGTGTGAGTGACATGTACTTGCGATATACATTAAAAAGATTCAGGTTCAAGACTATGGTGTCACCTGATTCCTATAGACCTGTCTTGCTTACTCTAATGTCAGTTCAAGTCTATGGTGACACCGGCACCATTGCACAACTATTTCACTTTAATTCAAAAGCATTTTATTTTTGTATTTGTTTTAAAATAATATTAAAAATTTGAATTTTTTAATTTTGGTGTTTTCCCTCTACATTTAAATTTTGGTATTTTTGAAGTGTTGGTTTTGTCCCACATCGGATTTGACAAAAGAAATTCTCTTGTTTATATGATAGGCTTTTTGCCTAGGGCTTAAGCCCCTTTCAGGGGGCATGTGAATTTGGTCCTCTGGGGGGGGGGGGGGGGGGGGGGGCTATGCCAATAGCTCTAATCTATGCCATTGACCACACACGCGCGTGCACGCCGAGCCGAGCCGAGCCGTGCCGTGTCGAGCCGAGCCGAGTCCGAGTTCGAGTCCGTGTCCGCGTGCGCGTGCACGTGCGCGATGCGACGGGACGGGCTGGGCTGAGCGCGGGTGTGGGTGCGGGTGCAGTGTAATTGTACTCGCGTGGGTGTGTGTGTATGGATACTCGCAGGACTGTATGTGCTAGAGTGTACTCGCACTTGCGCCTTTTCGTTTTAAACTAGAGAGATGCTTTCCTTCCAGTTGGTCGCCCCTATTGGGTTTAAACCCAACAGACCTAACCTTTTGTAAAGGGTGCTTATGCACTATTTCAGAGTCTATATAAAGACTTCTGATTCCAGTTTCAATATACGAAAATATTCTGTCTTATAAAACTCTCTGATACGGTTTTACCATTGTTACTGAGTTCATTGCTGAGTCAACTCAGCACTTTCGGATTAAACTGCAAGTAGTTCGAGCCCGTGTACAGTGAGTGCACCGCTGAGACCGGGTCATAGTCGTTGTATCCTGGAGGTCGATTGCTCTGGAAACCTGTTGCACTTGGGGTGCTATTCGAGGGGAGCAAATTCGATTTCAAGCCGAGTGACTCAGTCACGCCTCGACTCAATTCAATAAGTTTTTCTTTCTCTAAATTTATTTTTCTTTTTTGGTTCTCGATTTTTATAGTCTATTTAATTCAACATATTATCCAACACACAGCACCCAACTCTTGCCACGCTGCCATTCCTCTCTCTGCAATCTGCAGTTGTGGCCTTCCGTGAAGGGATTTTGAAGCAGTCAGCACAGAAAGCTGCAATGACGCTCGAGCAAGTGCGAGAATGCATGTGGTCTGTACTGTCACTGACTGATGTCACTCGCTTTCCAGTTCTGAAGAATCCTGAGGCTGTTATTTTCGTTGCCGCTACTGTAAGCCCCGTATCTGTTTCCCCCCGGTTTCCAGCTATTACACAACACCTATTTTGCAGCTGTTTGTAGAATACAAGTGTAGTTGCATGCCTAGGGCACTGTCCCACTCTGGATTCTTGCAATCTTAGATGATTCAGGTTATAAAATAGCTTATATTCCATTTCTTTTGTTGCCAGCTTATGCCACTACGGGTACCTATGCTTGATTGTTTCGTGTCCATCAGAATTTCCAAAATATTAAAATGAGGGTTTTTATAGCTTATTTCGAAAATATTGTGTTGCTTTCTCGATACTAAGAGTCTCTTACTGTTTGGTCAATATCATCTCCATATTTCCATTTATTCATATTATTTATCCTCTCTCTCTCTGTTTTTATGTTTTGAAGAAACCCACCATCTCCTTTTCTATCAGTGTTTCTTTGTTTTCTTCCATTACCAAAATGATCTGCCATCACGATGCATGAGCTGTTTAGCAATTGTGAAAATTTCCAGTCTCCAGCAAGCAAGAAAGTCTTTGGTGGGTGACCATGAATGTTGCCAAAGTCTCACCAAATGAAAGTTGGGTCTTTCAGTCATCAACATATCAGATTATGGGTATTCATTTTATTTTTTTTGATCGGCCTGAAATGTCAGATTGTTAGGATTCATGAGAAAAAAGCTATATGGCCAAAGTTGGACGCCAGCTGCCAACCTGACAGTGTATATCCTCCTTTATCTGGGCTTGGCAATGGCAATGAGATGATGATGTGGTTATAATTGCTATATTTCCATGGCAGAATAGGATTGTGTAGCTGACCCCAAGTAGTCACAATGCTTAGATGCTGATGGCAAATATTTAAATGGGCGCTCCCGGTAACTAAAAGTATTAACATGTGAGTCAATGAGTAATGACCATGTGCTAGGGCTTGTTTGGAAGTTGCTATACTTTCATGGAGCAGAATGGCATTAGGAACAGCTTTGATGGGCTTTCTCCATTCTGCCCAATGCTGACCAGGGTTTCTGCACTTTCCAAACGGAAGTGAAATTTTCAATTTAGAGTGGGGCCGTTTTCAATAGGGTGTGATTTTTGTTTGTACCCTTCACTAAATAGCTCCTTACATTTCAAGGAGTACCTCTCTAGTTCCAGTTTGATCACTTGAGTGAAAGTTGTAACTCTTCTCATAAACTTCTGACTTTATAAGATCTTTCTATGCATCGTTTTGCAATTTCAGGATGCTGGGTACATTCCTAAGCGCTCAGTGATGGAGCTCCAAAGAGCTTGGCCAGGTTCAGAAGTGAGATGGGTGATGGGTGGGCATGTCTCATCTTTCCTCCTACACAATGACGAGTTCTGTAGGGCGATTGTTGATGCACTTGACAGATTACAGTGGAAGGGTTCTTCATTGTGACGGCCACGTTTTGATTCTTTGATGTGGGTAATGTTTTCTTATCCAATTCATTAAACCTCGGACATGTACCCGAGCTAATCCTCTCACACCCCATCCTATTGGCTTGTGTTTTTAGTAGAAACTTTCTTCATTAAAGGGGAAAAATGTATATTTTAACAGTCAGGGACACGCGTTGTGGGATACTATTCTTGATCCCTGGTGAAATTCTCTCATCTTTTGGGGTGCATCTTGATGCTCTAGTCTTGTAAAGTGGAAACATCATTAGCTATTGTCATTTCCTCTCGATTAAATCGAATGTTCATGATCCGAATTTCTCTTGTGCGTCCAAAAGCAGCCTTATGGTGTGTTTTGAGGTATTTTGTGTGCCAGAGGTGGGATGGATGTTGTTGCTGAATGGATGGTTGTCTATTTCTCCATTTATTGGAAGATTTTCTGCCTCCTTCCATATGGAAACAATCTGTACCTGAAAAGTAATGGGTATATGGATTTGGGCAGGAAAGCATCCCTAAAAAACTGGCTTTCTAGGAAGACCAACCACGGTTTTGATAGAGAACTAATTACTTATTTCTGACCCAGTGTGTGCACACAGGGCTTGATAGAGACATTGGGTCCTTACTCATGCTTCAGAGGTAGACTCACATGAGTTTCAACACGAGGTCATGGGTTAGTACCCATTGTGGTGAAGTCCCACTATGGTGTGAGTGCGCGGATTTAAGGGGAAAAAAGGGCTAGATAGAGGCATGGACTTAGTCTCATCCAACTCTGCCTGACTTTTACCATTTTTACCTGGTGTGTGCAGAGGGGCTTGATAGAGACATGGACTATCCGATGCAACTCTGCCTGACTTGGAACTCTTATTTATTTTTGTGATTTTCTTCCATTTTTTAGCCAGTCTTTGCTTCCAAATCCTGCATCTAGGTTATTGAGTCTATGGATATGTTTCATGAGCCGCCTCCCAAAAATTTATTAATTTAAAAAGACCTTTTTACTCAAAAAAATATTACTTTATTGAAAGAAATTCAACCAGACGACTATTGATCAGCATTTCAGCACAATGGATTGATATTTATTGCATCGTTAGGTCACACGTCTCTGATGTCCAACTGCAACCTATGGCCGACCTTTAAACACGTGCAATCTAGCCAATCGGTGGAGCCCACTTGTCCGCTCTCATTGCTAACTTCTAACACCATGGAGTGGAGATGAGAATTTACCTCATTGTGAGGTCTCACCATGGCCATTGAAATCTTTGTTCAAAATTCTATTTAAAAGGAAAGAGAATAAATGGTCCACCCTTATATATATATATATAAAGAAAACGTAATTGCTGCCTGGAGCCGATATGTCATATGGGACGGATCTGTAAGAACAGAATGCCCTTAAAATCATACCATCCAACATTAGGTGGGCTTCACCAAAGAAAACAATGGACAATCACCCCCAAAATCTTCAATTTTATATGAGACATACATGATGGTTGGACCAGCCAGATCTTTAAGGTTTCCCGATTTTACGGTGGGCCAAACATGCTGAAGGATCGGTTGCCTTACACGCCTCACAGTGGACCCCATACGCAAGTACTTGTAGATGAGTTCTTGCAACTAGCTGTATGTGGGGCCATCGTGTGTTTTATGTAATCCAATCCGTTCAGCAGCGTCTTCCCTCCATGAAAATGGGATGCAGGTAGAATTAGACTGATCCAACCATTAGGTGGACCACACCATAAAGATTGAGGGACAGCCGCCCAAAAACCTTTATATCCAGTTGAGACTCACTTGATGTATGGGTCTTATCCACACCGTCCATCCATTGTATCATTTTAGAGCATAGGCCCAACAATGAAACAGATCCAAGACTAAGTGAACTACACAATGGTGATTGACATAGTGGTTTATTTATTTATTATTATTATTATTTTTATTATTATTTATTTATTTTAACACATGTACTCACACCCCGACACACCTAGCATGCAATCACATCACAATAAAATTTCACTAGAATGGGTGATCGAACCATGATCTCTCGTCTAAACTCTCGTCAGTCGGCCACCGAGGTATGAGTAAGGACCCCCTGTTGACATAGTTGGGCTCATCTAATGAATGAATTAGATTGCACACACATGCCATTTTGAGTCATGCATATGGCATAAATGGGCGGGCATGCGTGTCTGAGCTCATTTCCGAAACAGACGATCCTCGCATTTTTAGGCCAAATATTAGAGGGTTGGATGTTACATGCGCTTAAGATGCCGGAAGTTATTTGCTTGGTGGATTCTAACTTGCGTTCGAACCTGAGGAACACCCAAGTCTGTGGGGTTCACCATGTTTTAATTCACTCAGCTAATTAAATTCCATAATCGATATTGGGTCTCAGGTCAATACTCAAATAAATCCACGACTTAGATAAGCCGCACCACATGGAGGTGTATTAATCAGGTCTAACTCACTAGGACGGAGAAAAATAATAAATAAAGAATTCAAGTGAGCCATGTTGTGTGAACTTAACACCTTTTGAGGTAACTTTACATTATTATTATTATTATTATTATTATTATTATTATTATTATTATTGGGCTGATCTTTCGTATGTACGGTTCAAATAATAACTCTCCACGGTTGGTTGGGATTGAGTTTTATATGTACAAAATGCAGAGAAGAGCAGAAATTACTGCAGGCAACCCCACATTAAAAGAAGTAATGGAAGTGGATTGAATCTAAGACATCCATGTGTTATTACTTTTTAATACCATAGTAAGTCTTGTACAAAGGTAATGGTGAGTGTTCCTTCTCCATTATTTCATTTAGTGTGGTCTACTTGAGTCTTGAATGATCATGATTTTTAGGTTGGATGAGTAGAATGGGGCATCGTATTTGATGGATGGGGTGGATCTCATCAAAGTTCCACCCATGTGGTTTTTAGTTTGCCAAAGTAACCGGGTTAGTACCTAGTTGGGCCGTTGGTAAAAATTCGACTTTCAAAGATTAGCCGGACACAGACAAGTTAAAATCAGATCGGGTCTACTAGATACCGGCAGGCTCATGAAATCGTTGACAATCCTGAGTTAGTGAAAATATAGGTAGCTTTCGTGCTTTTGCTTTCTTTGTAAATTCAAATAACAGAACAGAACACACCACCCATTGCCTCAAAATTCCAGATAGTTATTCATTTGCTACCAGTTTCACACGCTTGGACCCCACATGGACATCATATGCCATCAGTTTTACACGCTTGGAGCGGGGGCCCACATAGACAACGGTTGTGGAAGAAAGACGAGTAATCGAATTCCTCGGCCCGATATTTCAGCTTCCACCGCTGCGGGATCTCCCCGCACATGCGGTTGTAGCTCACGTTCAAGAACTGCAGGAAAATGGCGTCCGTTATCTGCCACGGAATATTCCCCCGAATCTTGTTGTGCGAGATGTCCAGAGCGATCAGCGTGGCGGGCGGGAATCCCGTTCTCGAGAAATCGAATTCAAGCATATTTCGCGAGATATCGATCTGCTGCGCCTTCTTCGACGCGTTAAACAACATCAAAGCGTCGCCCACGAGATTATTGCGCGAGAAATCGATCACCGTGAAATCCATGTTACCGAGAGATGCCGGTATCTCACCGGAAAGCCCGTTGTGCGACAATATGACATTCGGTACGGTCCCCGTGAAATGACCGAAGGATTCTGGTATCGAACCGGTCAGCCGGTTACGGTCGAGCTGGTAGCGAGTATCTTGGGGAGATTCGCGAGGGTGGGCGGAATCGACCCGGAGAGTATGTTGAAGGACAGGTCGAGAAATAAGAGATTTTGGAGATTAGCGAGAAATGCGGGGACTGGACCAGAGATATTTGTCCCAGCTGAGCTGGAGGCTAACGAGGTTGGTGAGGTTTGCGATGGACGGTGGGATTTCCCCAATGAGGTTGGGGAGCTTCTTGAGGCGGAGGATTCGGAGGTGGGTGAGGCGTGCGACCTCGGAGTACGTTATCGTGAGGCCAGTGACGACGTTGGTCTTCTCGTCGCAATCGACGATGTACCAGTCACAGCAGTCCGTCTCGGGCGTCCAGGATTGCAGGACGTTGTGGTTGGAGAAGCTATTTTTGAAATCGAGGAGAGCATTTTTGTCTTTTGGGCTGCAGCGTTGGACGGAGAGAGAAGAGGCGGAAAGAAGGAAGAGGAGGGAGAAGCTGAAGAGTAGGAGATGATGGGCAAAATCCATGGCGGGGAATTTCTTTTCTGTAAAATAACATGCACCGAAGGTAGTTTTAAATAAGTTTCGGGGAGTTGGTTTGATACTCGGAGGGCCTTGGTGGATGATACTCAGGCATTCGATAATGTACACATGGCACATCTTTAAATAAAATTGAACTGGCAATTTTTTCGGAACTGAATTCATCATGTCCGATATTCACGTTGGTTGAGCTATCCTACTCTCTGATTGGTAGGAATTTGTTTGTTTGATTCGGAATTTGAATAAAATTGAACTGGCAATTTTTTCGGACCTTGTTTTTTATTTTAACCGTTTGTTAAGTGCATTTCGATCACAGAGTTAGGAACTCAGAGCGGTTTATTTTTTGAATGGGGCCATATACATCTGGTTCCAGGACTTGATTATTTAATTTAAGTTAAGAATATTCCACGTGTTCAGCTTCTTAGTGCCAGCGTGTGAACCATCATGCTGCCAGAGTATCAAGGTTTTACCGTTGGTCATGGTTGACGTGTAAGATATTTTTGAAAGTCTCCAGTCAACACTTTTGCTTTCTGCTATTTTGGTATGGATAGTACTGGCTTTTTTAAGTTGCGGTGTCTCATCTGCAATACGCATGGCAGTCCAAATAGTCAATCTAAACCGTTGAAATCATAGGGAAAGGTGTGGATAAATTTGTCTTAAATTTATATTGATCAAAGAATGGTAAACGTGCAATGAGAGCTGCTGAATGGACGGTTGAGAATAAAAAACAGCAGTCCGAGTCACGGGTTCAACAAGGGAAAGCAGTTAGTCCAGGATAGCTTGATTTTTTTGACTTTCAGCCTAAGTATCATCTGTAGCATGGCCCACAATTTGGATGGTGGGGATTAGATATAAGTGCACGTGACATGTTCCATGACGGAAGCTAGACCACTATCTTGCACTTAAAATAAGGACGAACGGGAATGGTTATGATCCGAAAATAGAAATGACTCGAGCGCATATAAAAAGTGGAGAAATTTCCTACTGTACGACCCCTTTATGGCCCACCAGCCATTTGAAGCCCACCTCTTTTTAAGCTTTCAAGAATACTCCCCTGTGTACGGCCGACTTTTCAAAGGACCAAAATACCCCCGTCATTCATTCCTTCCTTCCGGAAGCCGATTGGCTGGTGTGCGAAGATGAGCGCTAACGCTCCTCGACGTGGCCCCCATAATGATGTATTTATTATATCCACACCGTTCATCCTTATTTCGAGATCATTTCAGAGCATTACCGTAAAAAAAATCATATCCAAAGATCAGCTGGACCACACCACAAATAGCAGCAGGAAACTTGATTTTCACTGTTAAAAATTTTGTAGGGCCCACTATAACATTTATTTTCCATCCAATCTATTCATAAGGTCACAAAGATCTGGATGGATGGAGAGGAAAAACAAATTTCATAATTATCCAAAACTTCTGTTAACCCCTAAAAGGGTTTCAATGGTTGCCGTTCAATTCCCCACTGCCCTTTATAGTGTGGTCCACTTGATAGTTATATCTGTCTTATTTTTTGTCTCAAGCGTTAATATGAGCTCGCCAAATAGATGGACGGTTTGGATATAACACAAACCTTATGATGGGACCCACAAAAGCAACTAAAATTCAACAGTATATATATAAAAAAAAACGGTAGTGCCGTTGCAGTCCAGGCTGTTTTTTTTTTTTTTTTTTACAACGAAAAAATTTCTCCCCTTACATTTTTCTCTAATACATAGTTATGTAAATATGTATATATAAGTATATAAAAATATCTTTTTATCTTTTAATTTATTTCTTTGTCTATTTATTTAAGAAGCAAATCTCCTAAACTAGAATGACTTACTTAACGTACCAGATATGATTTTGGGGTATGAGAAGCTAATTTAGCCAACAAACATAGTTATTTTCCAAGATTTCATCGGCTCGATGGTCAAAAATTAATTTCATTCACCTCGCGGTCAATTTCGTTCACATTCACGGTCATTTCGATGCACTTCACGGTCAATTCACTTCACTTCATGGCCATTTCCATGCATTTCACGATCAATTCTCTTCACTTCACGACTATTTCCATGCATTTCACGCGATATCCGGCAATTCCGTTCACGTTCACGGTCATTTCGATGCACTTCACGGTCAATTCACTTCACTTCACGGCCATTTCGAAACATTTCTCGATCAATTCTCTTCACTTCACGCCCATTTTCATGCATTTCACGGTGATATCCGCCAATTCCATTCACGTTCACAGTCATTTCGATGCACTTCATGGTCAATTCACTTCACTTCACAGCCATTTCGAAGCATTTCACGATCAATTCTCTTCACTTCACGGCCATTTTCATAAATTTCACGGCGATATCCGGTAATTCCGTTCATGTTCACGGTCATTTCGATGCACTTCACGGTCAATTTAATTCACTTCACGGCCATTTCGAAGCATTTCTCTATCAATTCTCTTCACTTCACGGCCATTTTCATGCATTTCACGGCGATATCCGGCAATTCCATTCACGTTCACGGTCATTTCAATGCACTTCACGATCAATTCACTCCACTTCATGGTCATTTCGAAGCATTTCTCGATCAATTCTCTTCACTTCACGACCATTTCCATGCATTTCACGGTGATATCTGGTAATTCCGTTCACGTTCACAATCATTACGATGCACTTCACGGTCAATTCACTTCACTTCACGGCCATTTCGAAGCATTTCTCGATCAATTCTCTTCACTTCACGAACATTTCCATGCATTTCACAGCGATATTCGGCAATTCCGTTCACGTTCAGGGTCACTACGATACACTTCACGGTCAATTCAATTCACTTCACGGCCATTTCGAAGCATTTCTCAATCAATTCTCTTCACTTCACGCCCATTTCAATGCATTTCACATTGATATCCGACAATTGCATTCACGTTCACGGTCATTTCGATGCACTTCATGGTCAATTCACTTTACTTCACGCCCATTACAAAGCATTTCTCAATCAATTCTCTTCACTTCACGCCCATTTTCATGCATTTCACGGCGATATCCGACAATTTCGTTCATGTTCACGGTCATTTCGATGCACTTCACGGTCAATTCACTTCACTTCACAGCCATTTCGAAGCATTTCCCGATCAATTCTCTTCACTTCACGACTATTTTCATGCATTTCACGACGATATCCGGCAATTCCGTTCATGTTCACGGTCATTTCGATGCACTTCACGGTCAATTCACTCCACTTCACAGCCATTTCGAAGCCTTTCTCGATCAATTCACTCCACTTCACGGCCAATTCTCTTCACTTCACGCCCATTTTCATGCATTTCACGTCGATATCCGGCAATTCCGTTCATGTTCACGGTCATTTCGATGCACTTCATGGGCAATTCACTTTACTCCACGCCCATTACGAAGCATTTCTCAATCAATTCTCTTCACTTCATGCCCATTTCCATGCATTTCACGGCGATATCCGGCAATTTCGTTCACGTTCACGGTTATTTCGATGCACTTCAAGGTCAATTCACTTCACTTCACGGCCATTTCGAAGCATTTCTCGATCAATTCTCTTCACTTCACGACCATTTCCATGCATTTCACGGTGAGATCCGGCAATTCCGTTCACGTTCATGGTCATTTCGATGCATTTCACGGTCAATTCAGTCCACTTCACGGCCATTTCGAAGCATTTCTCGATCAATTCTCTTCACTTCACGACCATTTCCATGCATTTCACAGCGATATCCGGCAATTCCGTTCACGTTCAGGGTCACTACGATGCACTTCACGGTCAATTCAATTCACTTCACAGCCATTTCGAAGCATTTCTCGATCAATTCTCTTCACTTCATGCCCATTTCCATGCATTTCACATCGATATCCGGCAATTCCATGCACATTCACGGTCATTTCGATGCACTTCACGGTCAATTCACTCTAATTCACACCCATTACGAAGCATTTCTCAATCAATTCTCTTCACTTCACGCCCATTTTCATGCATTTCACGGCGATATTCGACAATTTCGTTCACGTTCACGGTCATTTCGATACACTTCACGGCCATTTCGAAGCATTTCTCGATCAATTCTCTTCACTTCACGACTATTTCCATGCATTTCACGGCGATATCTGGCAATTCCGTTCACGTTCACAGTCATTTCGATGCACTTCACGATCAATTCACTCCACTTCATGGCCATTTCGAAGCATTTCTCGATCAATTCTCTTCACTTCACGACCATTTCCATGCATTTCACGGTGATATCTGGCAATTCAATTCACATTCACGGTCATTACGATGCACTTCACGGTCAATTCATTTTACTTCACGGCCATTTCCATGCATTTCAGGATCAATTCTCTTCACTTCACGCCCATTTTCATGCATTTCGCGGCGATATCCGACAATTCCGTTCATGTTCACGATCATTTCGATGCACTTCACAGTCAATTTGCTTCACTTCATGGCCATTTCGAAGCATTTCACGATCAATTCTCTTTACTTCACGACCATTTTCATGCATTTCACGGTGATATCCGGCAATTCCGTTCACGTTCACGATCACTTCGATGCACTTCACGGTCAATTCAATTCACTTCACGGCCATTTCGAAGCATTTCACGATCAATTCTCTTCACTTCATACCCATTTCCATGCATTTCACGTCGATATCCGGCAATTCCGTTCACGTTCACGGTCATTTCGATGCACTTTACGGTCAATTCACTTTACTTCATGGCCATTACGAAGCATTTCTCGATCAATTCTCTTCACTTCACGACCATTTCCATGCATTTCATGGCAATATCCGGCAATTCCGTTCACGTTCACGGTTATTTCGATGCACTTCACGATCAATTCACTTCACTTCACAGCCATTTCCATGCATTTCACGATCAATTCTCTTCACTTCACGCCCATTTCCATGCACTTTACGGCGATATCTGGTAATTCCGTTCACGTTCACGGTCATTTCGATGCACTTCACGGTCAATTCACTTCACAGCCATTTCGAAGCATTTCTCGATCAATTCTCTTCACTTCACGCCCATTTCCATGCATTTCACAGCGATATCTGGCAATTCCGTTCACGTTCATGGTCATTTCGATGCACTTCATAGCCAATTCGCTTCACTTCACGCCCATTTCCATGCATTTCACGATCAATTCTCTTCACTTCACGTCCATTTTCATGCAATTCACGGCGATATCCGGCAATTCCGTTCAAGTTCATGGTCATTTCGATGCACTTCACGGTCAATTCACTTCACGTTCATGGCTTAGATTCCGTGTATTTACTAGGGAAAATTAAAAATCAAACAACCCCTTAACTTCATTGTCATTTCCATGCATTTCACGATCATTCCCCAGGATTCTGTATTCATTCACGGTCAATTTGACGCACTTCACGGTCAATTCACATCACTTCACGACCATTTCCACGCACTTCGCAGTCAATTCACTTATCTTCCCGCCCATTCCCATGCATTTCACGGTCATTCGCGGCAATTTCGTGTTGATTCACAGTCAATTCTATGCACTTCACGACCAATTCACTTCACTTCACGCCCATTTCCATGCGAGTAAATTGACCATGAAGTGCGTCGAATTGACCGTGAATTAACACGGAATCACCTGTAATGACCGTGAAATGCATGGAAATGAAGGTGAAGTGAAGTGAATTGATCGCGAAGTGCGTGGAAATGGCCGTGAAGTGAAGTGAATTGACCATGAAGTGCGTCGAATTGACCATGAATCAACACGGAATCGCCGGGAATGACCATGAAATGCATGGAAATGACGGTGAAGTTAAGTGAATTGATCGCGAAGTGCGTGGAAATGGCGGCGAAGTGAAGTGAATTGACCGTGAAGTGCGTCGAATTGACCGTGAATCAACATGGAATCGCCGGGAATGACCGTGAAATGCATGGAAATGACGGTGAAGTGAAGTGAAATGACCGTGAAGTGTGTGGAAATGGCCGTGAAGTGAAGTAAATTAAGCGTGAAGTGTGTCGAATTGATCGTGATTCAACAGGGAATCGCCGGGAATGACCGTGAAATGCATGAAAATGACGGTGAAGTTAAGTGAATTGACCGCAAAGTCCGTGGAAATGGCTGTGAAGTGAATTAAATTAACTATGAAGTGCATCGAATTGACCGTGAATCAACACGGAATCGTCGGGAATGACCGTGAAATGCATGGAAATGACGGTGAAGTGAAGTGAATTGATCGCGAAGTGCGTGGAAATGGCCGTGAAGTGAAGTGAATTGAGCGTGAAGTGCGTCGAATTGATCGTGAATCAACACGGAATCACCATGAATGACCGTAAAATGCATGGAAATGACGGTGAAGTGAAGTGAAATGACCGCAAAGTGTATGGAACTGGCCGTGAAGTGAATTGACCGTGAAGTGCGTCAAATTGACCGTGAATCAACACGAAATCACCGGGAATGACCGTGAAATGCCTGAAAATGACGGTAAAGTGAAGTGATTGACCGCGAAGTGCGTGAAAATGGCCATGAAGTGAAGTGAATTGACCGTGAAGTCAACACGGAATCGTCGGGAATGACTGTGAAATGCATGGAAATGACGGTGAAGTTAAGTGAAATGACCGCGAAGTGCGTAGAAATGGCCGTGAAGTGCGTCGAATTGACCGTGAATTCGCTGAAAATGACCATGAAATGCATGGAAATGACAGTGAAGTTAAGTGAATTGACCGCGAAGTGAGCGGAAATGGCCATGAAGTGTAGTGAATTGACCGTGAAGTGCATCGAATTGACCGTCAATCAACACGGAATCGACAAGAATGACCGTGAAATGTATGAAAATGATGGTGAAGTGAAGTGAAATGACTGCAAAGTGTGTGAAAATGGCCATGAAGTGAATTGACCATGAAGCGTGTCGAATTGACCGTGAATCAACACGGAATTGCCGGGAATGACCATGAAATGCATGGAAATGACGGTGAAGTTAAGTGAATTGACCGCGAAGTGCGTGAAAATGGCTGTGAAGTGAAGTGAATTGACCGTGAAGTGCGTCGAATTGACCATGAATCAACACAGAATCGCCGGGAATGACCGTGAAATGCATGGAAATGACGGTGAAGTGAAGTGAAATGATCGCGAAGCGTGTGAAAATGGCCATGAAGTGAAGTGAGTTGACCGTGAAGTGCGTCGAATTGACCGTCAATCAACACGGAATCGCCGGGAATGACCGTGAAATGCATGGAAATGACGGTGAAGTTAAGTGAATTGACCGTGAAGTGCGTGGAAATGACCGTGAAGTGAAGTGAATTGACCGTGAAGTGCGTCGAATTGACCGTGAATTAACACGGAATCGCCGGGAATGACCACGAAATGCATGGAAATGACGGTGAAGTGAAGTGAAATGACCGCGAAGTGCGTGGAAATGGCCGTGAAGTGAAGTGAATTGATCGTGAAGTGCGTCGAATTGACCGTGAATCAACACGGAATCGTCAGGAATGACCGTGAAATGCATGGAAATGACAGTGAAGTTCAGTGAATTGACTGCGAAGTGCGTAGAAATGGCCGTGAAGTGAAGTGAATTGACCGTGAAGTGCATCGAATTGACCGTGAATCAACACGGAATCACCGAGAATGACCGTGAAATGCATAGAAATGACAGTGAAGTGAAGTGAAATAATCGCGAAGTGCGTGAAAATGACCTTGAAGTGAAGTGAATTGACCGTGAAGTGGATTTTTAACCATCAACCCGATCAAATTTTGAAAAATTACTATGTTGGTTTGCTAAATTAGCTTCTCCTACCCCAAAATCATATATGATACGTTAAGTAAGTCATTCTAGTTTAGGAGATATGCTTATTAAATAAATAGACAAAAAAATGAAGTAAGAGATAGAAAATTATTTTTATATACTTATATATACATATTTACGTAATTATGTATTTGAGAAAAATGTAAGGGAGAAAAAGTTCTCCCCGTATATAAAAAAAAAAAAAGTGCAAACGAGTTGGGGTTGACCGGGTTTGGTCGACCGGGTGAGTGGTACAGCGAGTCGGGGTCGACAACCCGGTCGACCGGGTTAGGCTGATTTTTTTTTTTTTTCCCTGTTGTAATTTTATTATTGTTTATGGGTCCCATTATGATATATGTTTTATATCCAAACCGTTCATCTATTTTGTGAACTCGTATCAAGTGTTGAGATTAAAAATAATTCAGATCTAGCTATTAAGTGGACCACACCGTAAAAGGTAGTGGAGGATTGAACGTCTACCGTTGAAATATTTTCGTGGGTCACAGAAGTTTTGGATCATTATGAAATTTGTTTTTCCTCTTCATCCAGGTCTTTGTGACCTTATGAATAGATTGGATGGAAAATATATGTTATGGTGGGCCCTACAAAATTTTTAACAGTGAAAATCAATTTTTCCGGTGCTCGTTGTGGTGTGGTCCAGTTGATCTTTGGATATGATTTTTTTTTTTGATAATGCTCCGAAATGATCTCGAAATATGGATGAACGTTGTGGACATGATAAATACATAACTGTGGGGCGCATGCAACGTTGATAGCTTTTGAACCGTTCGTACAACTCGGAGTTCGAGGAGCATAAGCGCTCGTCTTCGAGCACCAGGCGATCCGCCTCAGGAAGGAAAGCAAGGGCATTTTCGACCTGAGAAATGGGGCCGTACAGCTGGGGAGTATTCTTGGAAGGTAAAAAGCGAGTAGGCTTGAAAGGGTTTTGGGCCATATACTGGTTGTACAGTTGGAAATTTCTATAAAAAGTGGGGAGTTATTTGATACTCTGGCAGTGTATCACGCTTGATACACGGGCACCCAGAAATTGGGCAAGTACAGAGGATGTTAACTTAACTTAGACCGACCAAATTAAGCCCCCTTCTGTCTCTAGATTGGCTAAACAATTCCAAGCTCTGATTCGTAGAAAATAAATTATTGAAATAGGATGGTTGGATATTTTTCATTTTTAACCATAGAATCAATTCCCACCAGTCCGATAGTTAGATGATCAAATAATTTTAATTTTTGGTTCATGATAAATATAAACTGGACCTATGATTTTGACAATTTAATTAGAATTCATTATATTCCAAGTGTGCAATTTTTAAGTAATTTCTAAATGCTTCATACTCTGCCAGAGCTTCAAAGTTTTTCGTTTATCTTCTGTCGGATCTGTGCACATGCATGTGGGACCATTCAATCCACTTGCCACATCTCGTTTGGGCAAATCCTCAATGAGGAATTACTTTCCTCCGCCCCAGTGCATACTGAGTATCCTCTTGCCATCGCTTTGTATGAGTAGAGGCGTATTGTGTGATAATCTAGACTGTTGATCTGATTGCCCCCACCATGGATTCAACCGTGTCCAGAAAAAAAAAAAAAAAAATCTCAGATGGGAAGAGCCTAGACATCCAATTAATCCATTTGCAGGCCACAGATCAAAAGATCGAAGGTTAGGATTGTACCACCCGGATAATATCTTGGGCGTGATACATCCACCATGAGGGACATCCAATCAATAATCTAGACGGCGGATACAAAGGTACATTTTTACAAGTAAAGGGTCAGATGCATATCCTTGGGGCACTATGTAATGAAACTGTTAAGATAATGAAAATGCGTGCCTAATTAAGCTAATCCTCCTCTCTTCACACATGCCAACATGGCACCAGAGTACAAGATCCAAGCCGTTCATTTGGTGGGCTCTGCTGTATATGGACGGTGGCTCAAGAAAACTGGCCATCCTGATCATCAATCGGAGGAGGGTACGAAAAAGGGTTAGCGGATCACACGTGTGCTACATTGTATAGTTAGTATAAATCTACTCACACAAGCAGCCAAATCGTGGCCATGACACGTAAAAGAAAAAGATGTTTTTTTTTTTTTAAATAGATGGATGCTTATAAATTCTGCTTCCCCACCAAAAATATACTATCAACCAGACCGTTAATCAGCTGAACTTCAAGGCTATGGCCCATCTAAAAGGTGGTCTGGCAATTGGACGGTCTATATATTGATGGGCATGTGCATCAGTTGTGCAGAATGCACGTCCCATCAATATGGATGCTTTTAAATTGAGCAATGCACACTTGCTGTCCATGACATAACCGCGCGATCATGATGGTGGGGTCAGATCATACCCTTAATCCGGAAATACTAAATTTCTGACTGCTGGATTTGAGTATGTCATGATATTAGTTCATCAATCTATATATATATATATATATATATATATATATATATATATATATATATATATATATATATATATTCATTCTTGACTGTTTGGTTAGATGTATTTACATGCATTTTCTTGTAAAACCTCTCAAACCAACAAAAAAACATGGAGAATATTTGTAGACGGACATTTGAAAGAGGCGTTTTCCCCGGTGAAATAACACCTTTTTAGAAGATAAAACTTCATGAGCCCCATCATGGTATTTGTGTTACATCTATGCCATCCCTTCTTTAGTATGGATTATTTTATGGAATGGGCCCAACAACGAAGTGGATTCAAAGCTCAAGTGGATCACGCTTCGTAAAACAGTGGAGGTTGAAGGCTGACAATTTAAATGTTATTCCTGTGGTGTGGTGTGGTTTACTTAATCTTTGGATATACCTCAATCACACTGCATCCCTGCCCTTGGAAAATCTCGTGGTAAGTAATTAATGCTAAAATGAGTAAAATATACTAAAAATGCCATGAATTACATGGTTACAAACAAATTATTTAAGTTTTTATTAGAAAATATATTAAAAATCGAAATTATTTCTTTTTAACACTAAGTTGACCATACAGCCCATGCACTCCTATGAGGATTTTAGTGGGTAACCCTGACCAATGCTTCAAATAAAAATACCATACACACATTTACTTATAAACCACATTTTTTTTCTTTCGAACCTAGGATTAAAGAAAATTATGCTTTTTAGTGGGAAAATAAAATTTTCAAATATTTTAATTTCTTAGAGCCAAAATTTCAATAATTTTGTTCACTCATCTACCATGTACCTGATTTGCATGCAAGTAACTCCAAAATCACACAAATCGTTGTTTCTCTTGTTGTCGGAGTATAATGCCTTGTACATTATGGCCCACCTAAACCCGATTAGATCCGATTCTTAACAGAGTCCACGAGGTAAGATCCAAACCAGACCCGATATCTTGATAGGTCCAGTAAAAAGACTGGTTCCGTTGGGAGCAGCAGATCTGGATAGCCAAGGATAGACCATGCTTATTAGTCTAACGGTTTTAAACATGCGTGGGATTGCACTTGTTTTAGGAAGCGGATTGCATAAGCGTACCGAGTAAGCTCTGTAGAGCCCACAGTCATTTATGTTTTTTATCCACACCATCCATCCGTTTTGATGGATCATTTAGTAGACGAGCCCAAGGTTGACATATATCCAAAGCTCAACTGGACTACACCACAGAAACGGTGTGAATTGAATACCTACAGTTGAAAACTTATTAGGGGCCACAGAAGTTTTCGATCAAGATGATATATGCGTTTTCCCTTCATCCATGTCCTCGTGACCTTATTAACAGGTTGGGTGACAAATAAATATCACTTTGGGCTGTAGGAAGGTTTTAACGGTGGAGATCATTATTATCACTGTTTCCTGTGGTGTGGTCCACTTAAGCTTTGGATATTATTCAATTTTAGAATCATTCCCCAAAATGATCTGTACAAACGGATGTACGGCATGGTAAGACACATAGATCCATGGTGGGCCCCACAGATTAATCAGTACGCAATCCGCTTGCATTGTTTTGTGCATGTGCATCGCAGCTATTATTCGTTTCACATGCTATGATTTGACTCGTCCTCGTCTTTTTGGAATATTGACATCCATATACAAGGAATTGGTTTCATAGAATTCTAGAATTTGCCATCCAAACAACAACTGAGGAAGTCTTTCTCGCAATCTGACTTTCTAGGATTTCAACTTCTATTGTAACCAGTCTTCCGAGCATAGGGACTCAAGAATAGCCCAGGAATTTGATCTGGACTGTCCATTAAATCCAGCTTTCACTCCAGAAAGCTTCCAAGCAAAAGGCACAGGAGCTGGACTAATTCTAACCATCCGAACAGTAGCTTATCAAATGGATGGTCAACATTGATTGATAGAAAATAGGTCCAATCAACTATTTATCCACCCATTCTGTGTAGCTATCATGGGTTGCTTCTACCTCCCAAGATCAATTTGATCAGACCATCCTTAACCATCCGTTAATGTCTTTGAAAAACAAACAGCTGCAAAAAAAAAAAAGGCCAATTTTTTGGATGGATAGGATTGTAGGATCTGTACTGATTGTTTCATGGTGGCCCATGTGTGTAGAGGACTTATAGACTGTCCAGATTGACCGGTTGGATAGTCCATATGCTTGTAGGAGCAGTGGATCATTTCTCGTTACCGGTTAATCAGATCCTTTCTCGGCTTCTGCACTTACTCGCAAGCAGCAGTTTTTACCATCGTGATTTGCTAGAATACATACGTTAGGATAGGTCGGGGTTTTAGCCTTTTGAACTGAGTTTATCTTGCAATGATCTAAACCATTCATATGATAGGCCTTATGATGGAGTTTTCCTCCTTAGTCCTGCGGAGAGATAGTGCAATAGGGTGAAAATTGGAGTGTTTTACCGCGCTACTTGACCGGTCGAGGGTGGCGCTCGACCAGTCGAGTGAGGCTCAACTCAAAGTCCAGTGACGTCCAATTGAATTAATTCCTCTGATGTGCTCGACCAGTCGAATGGGCCGCTCGACCGGTCGAGGACTCTGTTCGACCAGTCGAGGTTACACAAATTTGAGTTCGAATCTTATGCGGACCGCGGAAATCTGAGGCGGTTTCGCAAGAGGTACGAAAGGGAGTTGCCTAAACTATAAATAAGGATTTTTAGAACTTTTCTAGTGAATATAAGTGTAACACCCCAGATTTTTGCCAACCTGAGATTAGACGTCCTTAGGCAATGGGCCAACCATAACACCTTAGTAACCTCTCAGAACCCAATTCCAAAGTCAAAGAAATCATGCAGAACCAAATTCTTTAGAATTTAATGAGAATTAGCACCGATCGCTTTAAATACGTTCTGCAAGATCCAAAACTTGTAGAATCAATGACGCTATAATATCCTGAAATCCAGGATCAAACTCTAAACCGGTTTGTTCCCAGGAACCCTTTGAAACCTTGTATTGGGTCTAGACCGCGCGTCGAAAGTCCGATATCTACAATCTTAGATTGTTATGACCGCTTAGCTGGACTTGACAACAGTTTCGAAAATCAAGCCCAACCGATACTCTGAGGCTGTTTCATTGAACCTAGAGCAGAGAATGTGAGAAAGAGTGAAATTCATTTAAAATTAAATGAGATTTAAATAAATCTGGCACATTTCGCTTGCGGGATCAGTATAAGCATTCAGACCGTCGGAATCTGCCCAAATACACCCTCGGATCAGGAAATATTTCTCACTCAGGTCAGTGTACTCGGAATTCTCGATCGAGTCTCCATGACCGCCGAACTGAAACTGGTCCGCCACGTGCGATCTGGGAACTCTACCGGTCTGAAAACTTCGTGTGAGCAAGATCCAGTGACCATGAACTTAAGTCCGACCGCGTTCGGCTAAGGGACCTCCCGAAACGCTCTTTTGGATAAGAAAAGTCCCGATTTGGTAATAACTCAAGTATACTTTGTTCCCAAGTCTATTTAGGTTAGTTTTTATCGTACATAAGGGCTTTAAACCCTCTCATATCTCTCCCATCCAAATTTGATTGAAACCTTAGATTGAGAGAGAGAGAAAGTAAGAGATTATGAGAGAACTTCCTGCCGTTTACTCCATCCTTTGCACGTACCAAAGCAACGTATTCAAATCACTTTCTCGGTGATTTCAACGCACTTCTAGGTAAGAAAAACCCTAATCACTTGCTGTTTTAGGATTCTTTCTATTCAAATGGCGAAGTAGCTTATATATCTTGTGCATTAGGTCACTTTTACGCCGTTGACGAAGCATATACATTCAAATTGAATCGATACACGTCTAGGGCAAAAGGTGCGAATTTTAGACGCTTTGATTGGCTAATTTCAAATCTTTCAATGTCGTTTAATAGTAGATTATCGACGGCAACGCCGTTTGACATGTAGAACATGCTGTCCGTTTTCCGTTTCGTAAACGTATGGAAAATATGAGATTTAGGGTATTTTAGTCATTTGTAGGAAATACTGTTTACATCCATATTTTGCTGAAATGTTTGCCATGGTTATTTGTCGTGTTAGGATATTAGGAATACGTGCATGATCTGTTTGGCGAAGAGATTCGCCCAAATGCGCACTTTGAGTCGACATACGCTATGTAGACTAAAGTGTGTAGGCTAAGTGTTTGTATAAATGTTTGTATTAGTATGTATTGAGTAGAT
Source organism: Magnolia kwangsiensis (assembly GCA_037074715.1). Classification (NCBI taxonomy): domain Eukaryota; kingdom Viridiplantae; phylum Streptophyta; class Magnoliopsida; order Magnoliales; family Magnoliaceae; genus Magnolia; species Magnolia kwangsiensis. Next base: position 111,061,919 of record CM073581.1, read on the forward strand.
GATGTTGTGAATGAGTTTTGAGATTGAATTCTCAAGTAATATGCTGATGTAAATGATTTCTATCATATTGACAATATGTATTGATTTCATTATATACATGAAATGCATGTGTTGGATGATTTTCTTAAGTTGTATGTTATAACATGTATCAGCATGCTTACATTGTTGTATTTCATTTCTGTTACTCTCATATGATTACTAATGTTGATATTCAAGTGTTTGGGGCTATACGTTAGTCCAGATAGTCGGTAATGGATTGAATTCGTGGTTGGCTTCTATTTGCCACGAAGGATGTGTCGATGAACGCGAGTCGTGTTTTGAGTTGGAGGCAGTGGTTAGGCAACACGAAGTGTTTCATGCACTTCATGTCGTTCGACTTGAGATGTACTCGTACTAGTCGAGCCCGTCAAATAACTCGACTGGCCATTGTATGTTCACCCTGTATGAGTCATAACTTCTTGAACCTAGGGTACTGAACTTACCATTGGAAACCTAGTTAACCATGGTACATTGATCCATAAAGACTCATGAGCCGAACATGGTAGTATTGGACATCGTGGTCGAGCTATCGGCCTACGCTGGGGCCACAAACCTCCTCGTAGTGACCAGTGAGTAATCTAGACTCGTGAGCAGATTATGGTGGTATGAGACACTATATTCTTGCTATCGGCCTACACTGATCAGGTGACGAGCCCTTTGTAGTGACCGCGAGCGTATTCTGAGTCTGCGGGAGGCGACAACCCTTCCGTAGCGACAAGAGTACATTAGGCCTGTATTGATAAGGTGATGGGGAAGCGGTGCAACGAGTGCGAGCAACAGCCCTTGCAGCGACATACAAATATAACATCGTATGAGATTACTAGGAGTGACGACCCTAGACAGGATCTATGTTGGGATTGATATAAGGAAGGTACTTTAGTTTTCCAATACTGCTATATGAACGGACTAATAACCACTCGGTAATTGTTATCCATATTGCATTGCATGTGCCTGGAAGATGTGGAGCACTGAGGAACGTAAGCATGCCGCGGGCGTAAGATGGTGTCGTATGAGGGAGTATGTCGGTGAGGGCATCCATCATGTCATTTCATGCATGCATTAACAACAGTATTTAGGAATGTTTGATTGTTTGCTTTACTATTAACGCGTGATTGATTTGATAACATGCAAATCTTTGCTCTATTATCCCAGTGAGTTGATCACTCACTCCCACGTTACGGGATGGTGTTCCGGACACCCACCAGTCTCTATTTTAGTTGCAGATGATGGCGCTGCTTGTGAAGCAGAGCCAGATTGATGATGATGAGGAGGATCCCTCCTATATGCAGGTTCTGATTAATGGAGTTTCAGGGTTGCTGATTAGATGCCAATATACTTGGTATTCTGCCTTTTATTTACACACTCATGTATATTTTTTTCTCTCTATTTTAGAATATACATGTATTTAGTTAACCTGGTAACATGTTTACACTCTGAAAACTTACAGCAGTTCATATATTTTATATATCTATTACATTCTTCTGCTTGCAAATTTAACTGTCCCTGGAGTATGATATGTTGTTTTGTCTTAGTCTCAATCTTGTTTAATGTCATTCTACAGACAATATGCATTTATCATTATCTATGTTTCATAAGTGATGTTCTGGAACTCGGGAGTTGGGTTTCTACCCGACCCCCGATTTTTGGGGTGTTAAAGATGGTATCAGAGCATGCTTTGGATTAAACCGGACCTGGGTTATGGTAACACGACGCACACTGACACACTTTAACGTAGGAAGGGGGCGATGGAAACTTAGAAACTATATTAGGATCCTAAGTTTCGCCGACAGGTGAGACTATACGATAATTTAGGCCGTAACATATATTCGGTCACGTGATGCGACATAAGTCGCCTCTAGGTCATCAGTCGACGGGTTTGGGTCATTCCCTGAAGAATTTCAAACCCGAAAATGGATGTCCTTGGGTTGTGGGACAACCACAACACCTTTACACTCAATCCCAAGGCCTAAAACCCCTTTCATCCAATTTCTTCAGAATCTCTCCTTCCACCACCCCATTCTTCAATTTTTTCTAAGTCCTTTTACACTAGACATAAATCTTAATGTGTGAATGATAGTGAACCATACTTAAATAAAAATTTATTATAAATAGTAAATATATATAAAAATTGGACTTTTGGCCATTCCAATTATGGAATCTCTTGAAATAAATGGGTTAGTTTGATGGATTAGCCTCTCCTACCCCAAAATCATATGCTACATGATACATAAAATCATTCTACTTTACAAACTGGCCCCGAAACGGCCTAATTGGAGTCTTGGGCCTATCCAAGCTCAAATACAATGAACAAGGGTGGGTCTCACATATATTTGCGGCCCCTAGGGCAGGGAAAACTCAGCCCCTATGACCAGAATCGCCGGTTTGCAAGTTCACCGGCGAGGGCATCGCCGGTTCGGCGAGGCCTCGCCGGTCAACATGCTCGGTTGGGTCCGGGCTTCGGGCCGGGGGTGTTTGGGGGCTAGGGTAGCCCCCTGGTATGTGGGCCGTCCGCTAAAACCCTCCCAAAACACCACTTCCTTCACAAAACGTACCCCCTAGCTCTCTCTTTCTCATGTTTTTACTGAGTTCTCTCTTAAATCCCATTTCCAATCACTCCCACCGTCCATTTCTGCCTCAACCCATGCCATTCCACCATTTACAGTAATACATACTCCCTTTCCTCTCCATTTTTATCATTTGGAGCTCTCCCAACCTCTATAGAAGGCTGAAAATCGTGTGAGCCTCCATTTTCACTTATTGTTCTCTTTTTCCTTTGAAAATCCAGCCTTTGAGGGCCTGATCTACCCCTCTATAAAGCCTAAATTCAATTCAGTCCATTAGGGCAGCCATTTCTTCCCCTTTCCTTCATTTTTCATGGCCTTTATAGAAGCTATTTTGGCTTTCATCTCCCTTTCCACCGTTCTCTCTCTCATGTCTATTTTATTTGAGCCTCAAACTCGTGAAAACCTACTTGCCCATCCCATTTCTCCACTTTCTTCGCTTGAGAAGTATTGAAAATACATGGCCGATAGAGCTCTAATGGGCAACAGATAGTACTAAACTAGACAGTATTAAAGAAGGTAAGTTGGGACCGTGGTACAGTCCTTTGGTAGAATTAAGCATATATGCCGTTGTCCTGTAGATTGTTTGATTACCATCTTCGAGATTTCTGTGTTTTGTTGTTGTTGGGTCTAGTGAAGTCATAGGTAGAAAATGTGTTTGTGTTTAGTGGTTTGAGCTTAGCATAACCGAATGCGTTCTTGTCATAATTCATGTAAAACTTTATTCCATACATTGTGACAAATTTTGTTAAATGGAGTGCATGCCGTTTCGTTCGCTGTATCGTTCGCTGTAAGGTATTGTCCCTAGATTGGGTGTATCCTATGGCTTCCACTACCATATTGTAAATCCCGGTATTAAACCTATAAAATTAATTTTTATCCCAACTCGCCCTCCTACCAAGCATGTCACTCCCAATCCCAACAAGGGATTAGGAATGCAGTTCCATTTAAAACAACTTAATGCTACTGGCCATATAGGTCCTTGGCGTTTTGGACCTAGAGATTTAAAGGATCTGACGATATAGGAAATCCAATTTCATTTACACAATTGTGACCCTGAGCGATAGAGCAATTCCCTGTATTAGTAATGGTATAAAACCATTTAGCGTATAAGCTTAGGCTGTAGAATACAAACTAGTCTACTAGTTACCTTGAGTAGTGTAAAGCCAGTATATACTAAGGAATAATAGGTTAGATTTGGTTGGAGTAGAACCTCATTTCTTCGATAGATCCCCTTAATGCTTATAGACCCCTGTTATAACCCTTAGGAAAGTTGTTATAACTTAGAACCATTCACTCTCAGGGAGCACTTATAAATCCCTCAGATTGAACTTAGAATAAACCAGCACGTCCCTTTGACTTGCCTTTCCCAAGAGCCTATTGCATTCGGGAATGCGGAGTAAAAGAACTGTATATATAAGCGAAGTATTCGCCGTTTGAATTGACTTCTCAATCCTGGTAGTTGCCAATAAATCCATGCTCTGATCAAGCAGAAGATCGACATCGTCTAGGATTAAGAACTGATATGGTAAATTTTCTGTTCTAGGCAGAAAGTTTATGTATCCGGCTCAGACCCACTACACAACTTTTTTTCCGTGTTGGCCCAACCACCTACAACCTAAAAGTTATCGTTTTGTTTTTGGAAAATGACAAGGACTTATAGCTAGTAGAGAATTAGACATCTTTCCGCAAGCTCACCCCTGCCCCTGAACTCAATCACAATAGAGATTAGGATTCTTTCTACAACCATAGGTGCCAATGTCATAGAACGCATCATTAGCAAAGGAAGACCAATGTAGCGAGAGGTTAGTTCCCATTTCATGTCAATGATAGGCACTAAGTTACACCTCGTTCCGATATACGGATCGAGACATAGATTCTTGAGCCTTAAGTAGAACTAAGTTTTAAGGGGGGTAGAACATTTTGAGCCCAATCTAGTTAAGTCAGCTAATGCAATCATTAGATCAGATTGGCAAGCGGAAGTGTGGTTAGCCCCTTCCCCACTGGCTTAGGATCGAAACAGTTGGTTTAGGTTATACGTAAGGTTAGGTCATTAAATAGAATTTGAACCTTTTAGTGATTGACATTCCCTAAGCTTTTAGAGTGATCGGACTACGGAGTTACTGAAATAAACAAATGCGAAACATTCGCGGCTTGACCCAATTCTCAATCCTGGATGACTACCAAGGGACTCACTGCTTAGCCGAGCAGAAGACCAGGATCCACCAGGATTAAGAAGGGATACAACGTTGTCTACTTTGGCTAGGCGGACACTCGACGTATCGGGATCAAGCCCACTACAACCTTCTCTCTGTACTGGTCAACCACTGAAAATATATATCTTACTCTAAGTAGATGAAAATTGTCGTCAAGACGTCAAATAGGTAAATGAATAAATTGTAATAAACCTTTGGAAAGTAAGTGATGCATAAAGAAGTAAGTTTTAAAGGGAGTAGACCAAAAGGAATCAGACTCATATAGATCGTATACACCCTACCACGTATAGAGTGATTAGTCTTTTTTTATTACCCTTAGGCAAATTTTAGGGACGAAATTTTATTTTAAGGAGGGTAGATTGTAACACTCTGAATTTTTGCCAACCTGGGATTAGACGTCCTTAGGCAATGGGCCAACCATAACACCTTAGTAACCTCTCAGAACCCAATTCCAAAGCCAAAGAAATCATGCAGAACCAAATTCTTTAGAATTTAACGAGAATTAGCACCGATCGCTTTAAATACGTTCTGCAAGACCCAAAACTTGTAGAATCAATGACGCTATAATACCCTGAAATCCATGATCAAACTCTAAACCGGTTTGTTCCCAGGAACCCTTTGAAACCTTGTATTGGGTCTAAACCGCGCGTCGAAAGTCCGATATCTGCAATCTTAGACCGTTATGACCGCTTAGCTGGACTTGACAATCGTTTTGAAAATCAAGCCCAACCGATGCTCTGAGGCTATTTCATTGAGCCTGGAGCAGAGAGTGTGAGAAAGAGTGAAATTCATTTAAAATTAAATGGGATTTAAATAAATCTGGCACGTTTCGCTTGCGGGATCAGTATAAGCATTCAGACCGTCGAAATCTGACCCAAATACACCCTCTGATCAGGAAACATTTCTTACTCAGGTCAGTGTACTCGGAATTCTCGATCGAATCTCCGTGACCGGTGAATTAAAACCGGTCCATCACGTGCGATCTGGGAACTCTACCGGTCTGAAAACTTCGTGTGATCAAGATCCAGTGACCATGAGCTTAAGTCCGACCGCGTTCGGCTAAGGGACCTCCCGAAACGCTCTTTTGGATCGAAAAAGTCCCGATTTGGTCATAACTCAAGTATACTTTGTTCTCAAGTCTATTTAAGTTAGTTTTTAGCGTATATAAGGGCTTTAAACTCTCTCATATCTCTCCCATCCGAATTTGCTTGAAACTCTAGATTGAGAGAGAGAGAAAGTGAGAGATTGTGAGAGAACTTCCTGCCGTTTGCTCCATCCTTTGCACGTACCAAAGCAACGTATTCAAATCACTTTCCAGGTAATTCCAACGTACTTCTAGGTAAGAAAAACCATAACCACTTGCTGTTTTAGGATTCTTTCGATTCAAATAGCGAAGTAGCTTATATATCTTGTGCATTAGGTCGCCTTTACGCCGTTGACGAAGCGTATACGTTCAAATCGAATCGATACACGTTTAGGGCAAAAGGTACGGATTTTAGACGCTTTGATTGGCTGATTTCAAAGCTTTCAATGTCGTTTAATAGTAGATTATCGACGGTAACGCCGTTTGACATGTAGAACATGCTGTCCATTTTCTGTTTCGTAAACGTATGAAAAATATGAGATTTAGGGCATTTTAGTCATTTGTAGGAAATACTGTTTACATCCACATTTTGCTAAAATGTTTGCCATGATTATTTGTCATGTTAAGATATTAGGAATGCGTGCATGATCTGTTTGGCGAAGAGATTCGCTCAAATGCGTACTTTGAGTCGACATATGCTATGTAGACTAAAGTGTGTAGGCTAAGTGTTTGTATTAGTATGTATTGAGTAGATGGTGTTGTGAATGAGTTTTAAGATTGAATTCTCAAGTAATATGCTGATGTAAATGATTTCCATTATGTTGGCTATGTGTATTGATTTCATTATATACATGAAATGCATGTGTTGGATGATTTGCTTAAGTTGTATGTTATAACATGTGTCAACATACTTACATTGTTGTATTTCATTTCTGTTACTCACATATGATTACTGATGTTGATATTCAAGTGTTTGGGGCTATACGTTAGTCCAAGCAGTCGGTAATGGATTGAATTCGTGGTTGGCTTCTATTTGCCACGAAAGACGCGTCGATGAACGCGAGTCGTGTTTTGAGTTGGCGGCAGTGGTTAGGCCACACGAAGTATTTCATGCACTTCATGTCGTTCGACTTGAGATGCGCTCGTACTAGTCGAGCCCGTCAAATAACCTGACTGGCCATTGTATGTTCACCCTGTATGAGTCATAACTGCTTGAACCTAGGGTACTGAACTTAGCATTGAAAACCCTGTTAACCATGGTACCTTGATTCATAAAGACTCATGAGCCGGACATGGTGGTATGGGACTTCGTGGTCGATCTGTCGGCCTACGTTGGGGCCACAAACCTCCCCGTAATGACCAGTGAGCAATCCAGACTCATGAGCAGATTATGGTGGTATGGGACACTATATTCTTGTTGTCGGCCTACAATGATCAGGTGACGAGCCCTTTGTAATGACCGCGAGCGTATTCTAAGTCTGCGGGAGGCGACGACCCTTCCGTAATGACAAGAGTACATTTTGCCTGTATTGATAAGGTGATGGGGGAGCGGTGCAACGAGTGCGAGCAACAGCCCTGGCAGCCCTTGCAGCGACCTACAAATATAACGTTGTATGAGATTACTAGGAGTGACGACCCTAGACAGGATATATGTTAGGATTGATATAAGGAAGGTACCTTAGTTTTCCAATGCTGCTGTATGAATGGACTAATAACCACTCGGTAATCATTATCCATATTGCATTGCATGTTTCTGGAAGATGTGAAACACTGAGGAATGTAAGCATGCCGCGGGGGTAAGATGGTGTCGTATGAGGGAGTATGTCGGTGAGGGCATCCATCATGTCATTTCATGCATGCATTAACAACAGTATTTAAGAATGTTTGATTGCTTGCTTTACTATTAACGCGTGATTGATTTGATAACATGTAAATCTTTACTTTATTATTCCACTGAGTTGATCACTCACTCCCACGTTACGGGATGGTGTTCCGGACACCCACCAGTCCCTATTTTAGTTGTAGATGATGGCGCTGCTTGTGAAGCAGAGCTGGACTGATGATGATGAGGAGGATCCCTCCTATATGCAGGTTCTGATTAACAGGGTTTCAGGGTTGCTGATTAGATGCTAATACTCTTGGTATTCTGCCTTTTATTTACACACTCATATATATTCTTTTCTCTCTATTTTGAAATATACATGTATTTAGTTAACCTGGTAACATGTTCACACTCTGGAGACTTACAGCAGTTCATATATTTTATATATCTATTACATTCTTCCGCTTGCAAATTTAACTGTCCCTGGAGTATGATATGTTGTTTTGGTTTAGTTTCAATCTTGTTTAATGTCTTTCTACAGACAACATGCATTTATCATTATCTATGTTGCATAAGTGATGTTCTGAAACTCGGGAGTTGGGTTTCTACCCGACCCCCGATTTTCGAAGTGTTAAAGAGAGTTTCTTAAAGCTTTGTAAGAGTTTGCTAAAGGGTTTAGGTCTATCAAAAGTGTGTGAGAGAGAGAGAAAGAGAGAGAGGAAGCTTGTGGAAGGGAGGTTCTGCTCGTAGAAGTAATCTACTGTGCACTCGACATCTCAGTGCTTTTACATCCTCGTGATCGGTGAGATCTCCTTGTTTCTCTTTATTCTCTTATTGTTTATCCACTCTTGTATGAATAAAGAAGGTTTGATGCAATCGATGTGTGCTTGTGATCGGTTGTAACGTTATATTTTATAGTGGATTGTTGCTGTGGACTAGGTCCCGTGGTTTTTACTTCTTTGAGAGTTTTCCACATAAAAATCTCATGTCATGTGGTTTTTGCTTTGATTTATTTCATTACTTTATTATCTCATAATTCTGGTATTATTTGGGAGGCTAGATCCTAAGGTTTTGTGCAACGACCCCCAACACCTCACCTTGGATGGGGATGAAAAAAGCAAAATAAAACCTTTTACATTGAAAATTTTCAACACTTTGATTACTTGTCTCTTTTCCTTTTAAAATGGATGTTTCCTTAACCTTTAAATAACTAAAGGTTTGAGATATTTTCATATATGAAATTTTCTTTTGGGTATCCCAATTTACTATAAGGCCCCTCATATTAACGGCTTTGATTAATGAAAAGGAGCCGACAAAGGAAACATTAGTCCAAAAGTCTTTTTACGATATTGCCTGATAGGTATGAGTAGGTGAAAAATGGATGTTATATATGTCAAACGTACCATCCTTTCCTAATCATCTTTGATTAATTACATATCTCACCGTTCATTTTTTAGCCCGTCTTGCCAACTTCGGTGGACCGGTTCGTTTTTCAACCCCGGCTTGTTCGTAGTGTTTCCGTGTGATGAATGGCTCAAATCTCTTACAAGTGTCCAACATCATTTTGGTGCTGTGTAACAATTCTTCAATTTCTTCACGACTTAAAAATGCCTGCCCAAAATTCAGCCTATGTTGGGTTCACTTGCTGTCAAATGGTTTTCCAGGGTAGAGCCATAGCACGAACCACATCTAAGCTTGAATAGTGGATACTACGTAACCGAAAGCTTTAACCCATTGTGATATCCATGTGACTTCCTTTTTGTCTGTTCATGTGAACAAGGCAAATCCAAAACTCGAGTGAGCCATGCCAAAGGAAACATTGGATATGAAAACACCCACCGTTGAAACCTTTATGGATCTTCCGTGATGCTTATATGTCATCCAATTCTTCGTAATTTGATTAATTCCCACCATGATAAAGGGAAAACATAAATATCAGGCTGATTTAAAACTACTGTGGACGGTTCAATCCCTATTGTTTCTTGTGGTGTGGCTCACTTGAGTTTTGAATTTGCATATTTTTTTATTCTTATTTTTTGTTAAAATCATATGTAATAGCATGAGCGGATGCATTTGATGGATGGTGTGGATATGACACACATCATGTGGTCCCCACAGCTTTTCGTTACACGTAGGGTAGCCATGGAGCTGAACCTAGACTGGTCAGACCGTGCTAGGATGAAATTGTCTTGGCCATGTGACGCAGGGATGAACGTGATGAGGTCGATCACCGTCTTCCTCAAGGATAACTGCTCCGAATCTACGGAGCTTCTCTGGACTCCTCACAGAGACTTCTCGAATCCACAAGGAAAGAAAGTAGAAAAATAGAAATAAATTTGAAATTAATTGATGAATGAATAAAAATGAGTTTACACCCCTTTAAATAAGGGAACCAAGCAACATGAAAGAAATCAGATTCAAACTACAACTAAAACTCTTAGAATCCGCGACTTACTATAAATAGTAAACTTACTATTTATAGACGGTCGTGATGTCTACTAGTGCACAAGGTTTTCGGCCAAAAATAGTAAGTGTCCAATTTGGCTTCACCAAACCGTTCTCCTAATTATCCTAAGCACTTTTCATGTTGGATACAACTCCTAAAACCCAACGGATGAAGAGCTATAAGAAAACTAAAACTTATTATTTATAGTAAAAATGAAATTAAAACGGGGAAACGACCGTCGATCAAAGGGTTTCTCGAAAATTCGGGCTGAGAAACCTAACGTAGCAGGGTTGGTTGGCTAAAGTAGCTCGTTCTACCCCAAATTCATATATTTTACGTCAGATAACTCATTCCGGATTGCAAGATACGTCCGATCTAAGGTCCAACGGTCCGGATCACTTATGTTGTCGACCGGTGGTCCGGATCACTTATGTTGTCGACCGTGCCTTTTCCGATCCATCTTGGCCATGAAATTGTCCGTGACCCGCTCTACATCAGTCCCCTCCACTTGAAAAGAACTCATCCTCTAGTTCTCCTCCTGCGCTGGTTCATGATACTCAGTCAGGTCCGCGACGTTGAAAGTCTGTGAGATCGCCAGGTCATCTGGAAGATCAATAACATAAGCGTTGTCATTGATCTTTCGGATGATCGGTACCAGTCTAATCTTCGTATTTTTCAACTTGTTGTATGTCTCGGTCGAAAAATTTTTTTTACGCAGATGGACCATAATGCGGTCGCCCACCTCGAACACTTTTTGTCGCCCGTGCTTGTCTGCTTGTTCCTTGTACTTCTCGTTCGAGGCATGTAGCTTGTCTTGCACTTCTGCATGGATGCCCATGATCTTATCTTCCATATGTTCTGCTGCAACGATCGTGCCTGGGTGCTTGAGCAAAGGGACCAAGTCAAGTGTGTGGCGAGGCACTTGTCCGTAGATAATCTGGAACGGCAATTTTCCTGTCGAATGATTCACCAAATTGTTAAACACAAACTCTACTTGAGACAAAGCCAAGTCCCACCGCTTCAGCTTTTCTCCTGCAATACTGCGAAGGAGGTTTCTCAATGTGTGATTCACAACTTCGGTCTGCCCATCATTCTGTGGGTGGTAAGCACTGTTGAATTGAAGTCGTGTATCGAATCGAGTCCACAAAGTCCGCCAAAAGTGGCTAATGAACTTCGTGTCACGATCAGAAGTAATGGTCTTAGGAACCCCGTGTAGCCGTACGACCTCCCTGAAGAAGAGATTCGCCACGTGTGTTGCGTCGAGGGTCTTCTTGCATGGGATAAAGTGCGCTATCTTTGAGAAATAATCGACCACCATGAACACCGAATCCATGCTGCGTTGTGTTCGTGGAAGACCAAGCACGAAGTCCATTGATAAATCCTCTCCAGGACCATCAAGCACAGGTAACGGGGTGTAGAGTCTCGTATTTTGAGATTGTCCCTTGAAAGTTTGATAAATATGACAACGTTGTACGGTTCTTCCCACATCACGTATTAATTACGGCCAATAATACCGTTCTTCCACAAGAGCTCGCGTCTTGTCTCGCCCAAGGTGTCCACCGAGGCCACCTCCATATAGCTCCTGAATAATCTGCTCCCTTAGAGAACTTTGGGGGATGCACAATCGATTCCCTTTGAAGAGAAAACCGTCTTGTATATGAAGGTCACTGAGGTGACCTTCTTAGTACTTTATCCAAGAATCCTTGAAATCTTTATCCTCGGCATACAGCTCCTTGAGACAGTCGAAGCCGACCACCTCGTTGCTCATCATAACAAGTAGTGATGCACGATGACTACGTGCATCAGTCACCTTGTTCTACTGTCCTGACTTGTGCTTCAGAAAGAACGTAAATTCCTGTAAAAATGCAACCCATCTAGCATGCACACGATTCACGTTAGTTTGACTATTAATAAACTTTAATGCTTGATGGTCAGTGTACAGAACAAACTCTCTTTGAATCAAATAATGCTGCTAATGTCGAAGCGCCTGAACAACTGCGTACAACTCAAGCTCATAAGTCGACCACTTCTTTCGTGCTTCGCTAAGCTTCTCGCTGTAGAAGGCTACCAGCCTACCTTCCTGTGATAATACTCCCCCAATTTCGACATATGAAGCGTCACACTCAACCTCAAATAATTTATCGAAATTAGGAAGCACCAAGACCGGTGTTGTAGACAAACGATGCTTAATCTCGTTAAAGCTCTCGTCAGCTTTTTCGATCCATTGGAACGGTCCCTTTTTCATGCAATCTGTTATAGGCACGACTATGGTGCTAAAATCTCACACAAATCGACGATAGAAAGTCGTCAAACCGTGAAAACTCCTCACCTCATAGATGTTTGTCGGGATTGGTCATTCCTTAATAGCTCGCACCTTTTCATCGTCCACTCGAATGCCTATGGACGTTACAACAAATCCTAGAAATAACAGGCTGTCAATTAAAAAGCTACACTTTTTTAAGTTGAGGTACAGCTTGTTATCTTGTAGGATCTACAGCACCTACTTGAGATGTTTCTTGTGCTTCGCCTCATCCTGGCTATATATTAATATGTCATCAAAATATACTACCACGAATCGGCTAGTGAACGGTTTTAGAACTTGATTCATCAAACGCATAAAAGTACTTGGTACGTTCGATAGGCCGAAGGGCATGACCAGCCACTCATACAATCCTTCCTTTGTCTTGAATACCGTTTTCCACTCATCACCGGGTCGGATACAAATCTAATAGTACCCGCTCTTTAGATCTAGTTTAGAGAACACCTTGACCCTTCCCAGCATATCGAGCATGTCGTCCAACCGTGGTATTGAAAATCGATATTTGATGGTAATTTTATTGATTGCTCGGCTGTCGACACACATGCGCCAACTTTCATCTTTTTTTTACCCTAATAATGTTGGTACAGCACATGGGCTCATGCTCTCTCTTAATAGACCCTCACGGATCAATTCCTCCACTTGCCCCTGAAGTATCTCACACTCCTTCGGACTCATCCGATAATGAAGACGATTGGGCAAGCTAGCCACAGGGACGAGGTTTATATGATGTTGAATGTCCCTCATGGGGGGCAATCCATCAGGTAAATCTTCAGGCCAGACTTCTTTGAATTCATTTAGCAACAGTTTTAAGCTTAGAAAGATATTTGAGGGTTCCTCTTCCTCGCCCTTCACCACTATAGCGTATACCTAGCTGGTTTCCTTGGATTCCTCCATAAAATCCCGAATGGTCAAGAGAGAACTCTCCTCCACTTTAGAGGCTTCAAGGTGGTTCTCTAGTGCCATAGGAGAAAGGATTATTTTTTGACTATCTTTGACGAATATATAAACATTGTCTCGTCCCCGATGGGTCGTATCACGGTCCGACTGCCAGGGTCGACCAAGTAGCATATGGCAAGTTTACATGTCAACCACGTCACAAAGTATCTGATCCTTATAATATTTACCAATTGAAAACGAGATAATGCATTGTTCAGTTACCTTGGTCTCATTCACTTTTTTTATCCAACCAATTGAGTACAGGGAAGGATATCTCATCGTTGGTAGCTGCAACTTGTCCACCATCACTCTTGAGACGATGTTCTCGCTGCTACCACTGTCTATGATTACATCATAAACCTTTCCGCTGACAGTGCATTGAGTATGAAATATATTGTGCCGCTGTGGATGTAATTCCTTTCGCGGGGTATACAGTAGTCGCCTCACAACGAGAGATTCGTCACGATCCTTTCCTGTCACTTCACCGCCACGTACAATTTCTTCAGTGGTTTGTTCATATTCATCAAAGCCATGATCTTCTTCTTCGGCCTCATCTTCAGTGCCCCCTTCATTTATAGTCAAGTGTGCTACCGGACGTTGAGAACAAGTGTTTAATAAGTGACCTGGTTGGCCACAGCGGTAACAATTATTCGACCTTGGCCGAGCATAAGGATTCGGAATCCTACTCGGGCCCGCTGTTGTAGGTGCTGCCCATTGAGGTCTAGATGGTCCGCTTCCTGTATCACGGTTTGCGGGTGGAGGAGGTTGAGGATGCTCTCCTACCGGATCTTTTTCTCGAGCCAGCACTGGATCCTGTGTGAGACCCGTCATAAGGGGTTAATTTGAAGGATATGGACGAGTAGGAGCTCTTGCAAGTTGTGATTCTGCCCTTCCTGCCAATTGAACTGCTTCATCTATGGTCCCGACTGGGTACATCTGAACTCGGTACTGAATTGCTAGTTGCAACCCACTTATAAATCGTGCCACCTTCTGTGACTCAAATTCTGACAGATCGTTTCATGTAGCCAACTGCTGAAATTTTTCAATCTAATATGTAACAGTTTGATTTCCTTGTCGACAATTTTGGTATTTCTGGAATAAAATCTGCTCATAATCACTGGGGAGAAATCGTGATCGAAGAAGACGTCTCATCCGAGGTCATGAAGTGATGGGCGCCTTGTTTTGCGAGCTCGTGAGAGTTGTAATTGTTTCCACCATGCAGAAGCACCAGATTTTAATTTAAACGCTACCAATTTCACCCTTTTATGATCTGGCACATCCATATAATCGAAATATCTCTCTACTTCGGCTAATCAATCGAGAAAATCTTCGATACATAATAAACCGTTAAAACTAAGAAGTTCATCCTTACCTCGATAGTCTCTTTCAGCACGATCTAGACGATCACCTCCATGGATTGGTCGTCGGTCAAAATCCTCATTAATGTCCTCGTCACTGGAATTAGAATCATCTAGTGTAGTCCTACGGTTTGCCACTGGTACTGCTCTGCGATAATCGGGGTCACGTCATACAGCAACCACGGGTGGTGGAGCGACCATAGGTGGTGAAGCATCGCCTAGGGCTCGGGGCAGAAGTAGCGCATCCGCCAGATGGTTGAGGGTTTCCTGCAGCCCTTGCATGGTCAACTGACTCTCCCGATGGAAAGCGTTCATTCTTTCCGAAAGATAACGAATCCCTGTATCACCGTCCACAGAATTTTGATTCATACCTTCGTTGTTTGTCATCGGCCCGAGGGGAAACCTCGCTCTGATACCAAATTGGCTCAGGGATGAACGTGATGAGGTCGATCATCGTCTTCCTCAAGGATAACTACTCTGAATCCATGGAGCTTCTCTGGACTCCTCACAGAGACTTCTCGAATCCACTAGGAAAGAAAGCAGGAAAATAGAAATAAATTCTAATAAATTCAAAATTAATTGATGAATGAATAAAAATGAGTTTATACCCCTTTAAATAAGGGAACCAAGTAACAGAAAAGAAATCAGACTCAAACAACAACTAAAACTCCTAGAATCCGCAACTTACTATTTATAGACGGTCGTGATGTCTACTAGTGCGCAAGGTTTTCGGCCAAAAATAGTAAGTGTCTTATTTGGCTTCACCAAACCATTCTCCTAATTATCCTAAGAACTTTTCATGTTGGACACAACTCCTAAAACCCAACGGATGAAGAGATATAAGTAAACTAAAACTTACTATTTATAGTAAAAACGAAATTAAAACGGGAAAACGACCGTCGATCAGGGGATTTCTCGCAAATCTGGGCTGCGCAACCCAGCATAGTGGGGTTGGTTGGCTAAAGTAGCTCGTTCTACCCCAAATTCATATATCTTACGTCAAATAACTTATTCCAGATTGCAAGATACGCCCGATCTAAAGTCCAACGGTCTGGATCACTTATGTTGTCGACCGTGCCTTTTCTGATCCATCTTTGCCATGAAATTGTCCGCGACCCGCTCTACATCATCTTGGCCCTGGCTCTAACGGCTGGCTGGGCCAGTCCAGAGTCGACCGTATAAGTTTGATAAGGGTTTTTAATAGCTCCCATTTCAAAATTTTTTATTATTTTTTTAAAAGGATGTATCATTAAAAACAGTCAACAAGTGCCTTTAAAACATTAGGCCTACTTGATGATTGGAATGGGCCAATGGGCCGACTGGACCATTAATCCTTGGCCCTGGCCCTAGTATCAGGCCTATGTTTCAGGTCCAACCAGCCAACTTTAGGGGCCCAAGCCCTAGCCCTCTAGGGCGGGGTCGTCGCACCTAGTTACACAAGGAAGCCGATTGCGTGCTGAGTAAACTCTGTAGGGCCCACCGTATTTTATGTATTTTATCAACTCTGTCCATCCATTTAACCAGATAATTTCAGGGCTTTATTCTAAAAATGAAGTATATCCAAAGCTCAAGTGGACCACACTAAAGGAAACAGTGTGAATTGAACATTTACGGTTGAAACTTTTTGGGGCCAATAGAAGTTTTGGATGAAACTGATATTTGCGTTTTCCCTTGATTCAATGTCTTTGTGATCTTATGAACACGACTGCGGACCCTAGGAAGGTTTCAACTGTGGAAATCATTATTCCCACTTGAGCTTCGGATGCTCTTAAACTCTGGGCTCAACCCCTAAAATAAGCCGGAAAAAGGAAGGTCCAACCGTCCAAGGCGTTCTGCCAGCTAAAGCATTCGCTTTCCTTTCCTTTTTCTTTTCGTACACGTGTTTTTTTTCTTCCAATTATGCTATACCATGTTATTTCAAGGTTACTGGCCGCTGCTATGTATTGAAGATCGACGATGGAGATCGTCGGCTTAGATTGATAATAACGCAGTTGAAATTTGAAAACCCAAATTTAAGGAAGAAAATTCCAAACCTACACTAAATGAGTGGATATACAGCTGCTCGCCGCGATTACCTGATGAAGTTCATGTTGACTTCAACTGATGACCGGCTCATATCTGCAAGACGCGGAATTACAGGGAGACCGTGCAACAAAAAGCTCTGTGGGTCCACCATAGGTGTCTGCATAGCATCCATTCTATCATCCAAAATTCCAATGGGCCACACCATAGAAAATAGTAGGGATGGGGATGGCCACCATTGAGACCTTCAGGGGTCACGGACGTTTTCGATCAGGCTGATATTTCTGCTTCCATTCTATCGTAGTGGGACTTACCTAATGAACGGATTGGATGATATATAAACATAACGATGGGCCCTTCAATGATAGTCATTACCATCTCCAGTGATTCCGGTTGTGTGGCCCATTTGATTTTTAGATCACACCGTAAAATTAGCTGGAGGAACCGATGGACGGAGTGGATTTCACAAATACATATCAGTGGGCCCACAGGGTTTTTGTTACTAGTGGTCCCTGTAAAAAAGGTCTCTCTTTCTCTATGAAATTTGCTTCTTATCTTGTATATACGTGCCACATTGGCATGTGTGCCGTAAAGAAGAGTCTCAGGCCTCCCAAAGTGGGTACCAACTCCATTTATGCTTTTAAAAGGGCAAAAAAGCAACGATGAAAACTTTGCCACGCTGGCAGAGGTTGACGCCTCACATGCATTCAACGCATGTGTAACTCATACAAATAGCCCAAAAGCATCGGTTCCGCTTTAATGGGTCATATGGACCAAACGCCACATCTAACTTATATACTAAGTAGATGATGGATAAACATCTCTGATAGACTGCTAACATGAAAAATAAACTAAATTCAACGAATATAGGTACATCAATCAGAGGTCAGAATCATCTAATCCATATGCTTCAGTCATTTTAAACCATCTGCAATGTGTAATTTGGGTTAGGCAAAGTTCAACTGATGTAGAGTAGGCTGCGGACACTTTCATGTTTAAGATGGACCAGAGAAGGTCCAATTAGAGGTTGAATTGATTGGGACTTTCAGAACCTTAAAAACGGCATATCTTGTAAACTGGAATGAGTAATTTTACCTGCCATATATGATTTTAGGTAGTAGAAACTACTTTAGCCACCCAACCTGTTACCCCAAGTTGGCATGTCAAATTTTGAGATTCCATCGGATGGACAGTTGAAAATTCATTTTATTTCTAATTTTTATATTTATAATAAGTTTTAGTTGGTTCATAACTTTTGATTCATCTAGCTTTAGGAGTTGTGTCCAACGTGAAAAGTGTTTAGAAAATTTAAATAAATAACATGGTTAAGTCAAATAAAACACTTATTATTTTCAGCCGAAAACTATGAAATCTAGTAGGAATCATGAATGTCTATAAATAGTAAGTTTACAGTTTAAAGGGCTGTAAATTCATTTTTATCATTGACCAATCGAGTCGTGGATTCAAGGGATTTCTGTGAAGAGTCCACGTAAGCTCATCACACCCGTCCCTGTGTCATCAACCCAGGGCCACTATACTTAAAGAGGCCACGTTTTCTAATCCTTGCCCAACCCATTATCTATTTAGCTTGGGTCGGGGGGTGGGTCGGCCCAATTGAAAGGCGGGTTAACCCGAGCGATTGCTGGATAACAAATAGACCATAGTCCAAGAATCGAAACTGTTAATTTGATAGCTCAAATGGTGGATGGAAAATAGTTTTAAAAATCAGACGGTTTGGATAAATCACAATCTTAAATTAATGGATTGAAATGGACAGTCAAAGATAAAAGACAAGCCATGGCTTTTGTTCAGTGAGAAAAGGTCCATCCAATTACCAGAGTCCAATTGAATCGAGTTTTATTAGGGCTCAGTCTCCTAGAATGGATGATCGCGACCGCTAATCTTTAATACTTTGTTGGCTTGATTGTGAAGCTGTGAAGCGTTGCTAGATTTCTCTTAGACATGTAATGGGCCCCACTTGTCAGACTTTAAACATTTGTATACCGTGCAAAATCTCGGTCATAGATCCGATAATTCCCACTCCCAAATCATCATAGCAGACTCATGGCTGGACCAACATGGTTCTTTGGTCAGGACATATTCTAAATTTCCTAATTCGGATCCACCCATTGACAGCCGTCCACAGATTCTTACTCTTTCTCACATTGAATTCCACTTAAAATCAGTCTGTTCATTTGCGAACGAGTTTCTAAAACCAACGCATGCTACGCACCGTACATGTCAGCGTGGGTGCAAGATCCAAGCCATCCATCAGGTGTGTCTACCCATGCAGATGGTGTGGCCCAATTTTCAAACTGGCCCACTCTTCAGATGGGCCCCAAATTTAGAGACAGCCAATCGACTTAGAAAAACTTGATCAAATTCAATACCACCGTTCATTTGTTTGAAGTAGCCTTCCAATAGATATTATACCCCCGTGCAAAGCTGGCACATGTGCGGGCTTGGCAAAGCTCTCTAAGACCTTATTTTACATACATAAAATAAAAACCAATGCTAAAAGCGCATTACAAACTCACTTGATTGAGAAGAATAAAGCCAACCCTGCTTTATGGGTCCACTACATTATTTCAATGAAGATGGATGGACATAAAACCCTTCTAAAACTGGCATCTCATATTTACAATAATAACCTTGATCTTTACATATTTCTTCAGCACTGCCGCTAATCACAAAAGCTAACTAGACATCTTCAGGGGGCCAAAACAGTAATTTAGTCCTAATAAAAGATGGTCTGTCAATGGGCCAGGCCAAGGCCTGTCCAAACCCGTCTTGCATGTATGATGGGACAAAATAAACGGCTAGAGCCAGAGCCCAAATACCCACTTCTACACAAGATCTGGACTGTTCAATAGATGTGCACCATTATGCATGATTTATAACAAAAATGCCCTTGAAACCCAAGTGGGCTAGGCCAGGTCAATAGCCTCCTAAAAACAGCTGAGACGGCCCCATTAATATTATATTTTAGGCCTTGGCTAGGCCTAGTATTCCAGCCCAACAGAATCTGACATAAAAGCCTAATGGGCCAGCCAAGCCCACTGACAGCCCTAAGGCATATATATATATATATATATATATATATATATATATATATATATATATATATATATATATATATATATAGCACTCTCATGTCATTACACATGAGCTCTTTCAGTCATGGTTTAAGACTCATCTGAATCTACACGGAATCACCCCCAAATTGGGCAAGTCAGGCCTTTTCAGGCCCAAATCACCGAGTCTTTTAACCATGCTTTCACTACAATATAAACACTTCACAAATAGAACTTTCCTAAACAGAAATGTAAGAACAGTAGGGACACATGGGAGGGCATTCTGGTCATTTTATGAATAGAAGCAAATTTCTGTTTGGGGGCCTTCTCCATCAAATGGAAAGGTAGGGTGGAATGGAGCAGATATTGAATAAAAAAGCCCAAATAGAATAAAGCACAAAGAAAGAATCTTTGGGCCTTTGCCGTTGTCACAAAAACCCAAGCTTTTCTTATTTTGCTTTTGCTTTCCAAAACCTTCCCTTGCTTTTCTCTTTATATTTTACTTTTGCTTCTCTTGCCAGCAGAACTGCTGCCGAAAGAAGCTATAAAAAAATTTGCAATAATGCAAAACATACCATATTTTCAGCAATGACCAAAGTGCCCATGTGGTAGCCACCATAAAATCCTAGAGACAAGGACATTATTGGTATAAAAACCATGCCCATTGGAACACATGACATTGTGTAGCAAACAAATGGGAGAAAATCCCCATCCACATTTTGCGCCCGCTTTTCAAAGCAAGTAAGAATTGTTACAGGATATTTTAAATCTGTACACGAAACATGGGTTCAATTAATCGACCACCCTCATCGGTCCATAGAGTGAACCTTGAATTATACAGATTGGTCACTGTTTTGGACAGTCTAGATCAATTGATCGGCAGAATTAAGAAATACTTGTAAAATCATCGGATAGTTTTGAGCATGTTTGATTGATCGAACATGTGGGGTTCGATTAATCAAGGATTTCTCGATCATTGTTCGTCGATCAACACTTTGATCGACAATGCGCAAGATTTTACATGATTGTGTGATCAATTTCCTATTATGTGTGTTACGCTATATATATATATATATATATATATATATATATATATATATATATATATATATATATAAAAGCATGCTCACCTACGCACATGTGCACCTTTGCACACGTGTCATGGGTGTTGAATCCGAACGGTCCATAAGATGCAGAATCCCATGAAACCTTAGGGGGTGAATTTTCACCCTGATCTAAGATTCTGTTGGGCCATAGCAAAGAGAAATTCAAATCAAAGGAAGAAACTGTTTGCATTTTTCATGGCCCACCGAAATTTTGGATTAAAGTAAAAATTCGTACCAGAGGGTTTTATGAGGTTCTGCTTCATGTGGACCGTTCAGATTTGTGAGACTCATTAGATATGATGAGTTCTCAAAAAAGTTCATATGTAGTACGTACGAACTAGTTGGCAAGTGAGCGTTCGATGTGTGTTTTTGTGTGTGTGTGTGTGTGTATATATATATATATATATATGTATATATATATATATATATATATATAGAGAGAGAGAGAGAGAGGGAAAAGGTACTATGCGCTCGAGCTCACGATAAGCTCCCGTGAGGTCAAGCTGTGTGGGCCCCACCGTAATGTGTGTCGACCATCAACACCGTGCATTTGATGGGTACCCTTTAAATTATGGAATATCCCAAAAATCAGCCATATACGGAACTCAGGTGGGCCGTACCATCTAAAATCATCTTAAAACATATAAATGCACTTGGTGGGGCCCACCTGAGTTTAGAATGCTGCTGAAACTTGGTATGACCCCTCATCCCAGTGGGACACACATAATGGATGGGCTGGATTTGTAAACCACATCTCGGTGGGCCATTAAAATGATTATGAATTTTTTAATGGTGCACGGCCCCTCTCCACTTCTGTATGTGGTGTGGCCCATACAAGTCACGGATTGACTTGATTTTTGAGACCTAGGCCTACGATGGAATGGTGCACCTGACTGATGGGGTAGATGTTAGAAACGCATCACGGTGGGGCCCACACAGCTCAACCTCATGGGACGGACTCGTGAGGTCGAGCGCATAGTACCTTTTCCCATATATATATATATATATATATATATATATATATATATATATATATATATATATATATATAGGATTAACGTATTTCAATTGGGGCTTAAACGTTTTTAGGATTTAGATAGAAGAAAATGAAGGTTTTCCAACATTATAAGTGCATTCATTTCTTGTATTCTTGTTATTTATAGTGATTCCTTGTTGCTTTTTATCGTGGTTTTTTTCTTGCGGCAGTTATACAATGTAAAAACTCATTTATTATTTACATTTGTGATTGCTTGCTTGCTTGCTTTTATCTTTCAACTATTTGATCCGAATTTGGCGTTTGCTTCAGCAGGTTTCCCAACAAGTTGTATCAGAGCTAATGTCGTGATTCAAGTATAAATCTAAATCATGTCAATGAAAGAATTGAGCATGAAGTACGTAACAAAGAAGTTCACTGGTAAAAGCAACTTCAAACAATGGAAGGTGAAGATGAGAGGTCTTCTAATTCAACAAGAGTTGTAACATGCACTCCTTGGTGTTAAGAAGTGTGCATCATCTATGAGCAATGAAGAGTGAGAAGTATTGGACGAAAGAGAAAAAGCCTCGGTGACTATGTTTGGTAGATGATTTATAATGTGCTTAATCAAAATACCACCACAGGACTTTAAAAGAAGTTAGATAGCTTGTACATGATGAAATCTTTGTCAAATTGTCTGTATTTGAAAAGATAATTATGTAATATGAAGATAACGAAAGTGTCAGATCTTATAATCATATCAATACGTTCAATCAAATCCTTTACAAATTGATAAGTGTGAAAGTGAAGATTGACAAATAAAATAAAGCCCTAATTATGTTAAACTCTCTTCCAGAGTTTATGATAGCTTTATAGATACTATACACCATAATAGAAAGACTATTAATGTTGAGACTGTCATCTTAGCCATTTAGTTGAGGGTGTTGAGAAAAAATGACAATGACA
The DNA here is from genome assembly GCA_037074715.1 of Magnolia kwangsiensis. NCBI lineage: Eukaryota > Viridiplantae > Streptophyta > Magnoliopsida > Magnoliales > Magnoliaceae > Magnolia > Magnolia kwangsiensis. The sequence continues at coordinate 111,084,842 of CM073581.1, forward strand.
CAGGGTTATCTACAAATGCATTGATAGCTAGGGAAATGAATTCTAAGTAAGAGAAAGAAAACTTTTTGTGTTCATGATATAAGGACAAAGGAAAGATAAAGTGTTGGAACTATCCAAGACAATGGTATATGAAAAAGGATAACCAAAATCTTAAAGGCCAAAAGGGAGATAAAGCATATGAAGCGCCAATGAAGGCCAACATAGTGAAATTGAGTGAAGATGTGGGCATAAGTGATGTTCTGACAATATTCAAATCTAACTATTTTAGTGATGAATGAATTTTAGATACGAGGGCGTTATACCACATGACCTCGCATTGGGATTTGTTTACCACATACAACGAGTGTAATGGTTGTCATGTGTTTATAGACAATGATATTGACGGTAAGGTCGTTTGAATCAGAGCGGTGCGCATTAGGATATTTGATGAGATAGAACGTATTCTAATAGATGAGATAGAACGTATTCTAATAGACCTATGTAAGAATTTGATATCTTTCGAAGCCCTCGGTAATTGGGTGCAAGTTCACCGATTTTTATTGTAAGTTCATCGATTTTTATTGTGTCCTAAAGGTTTCAAATGGGATACTCGTAGTGATGAAGTCATAGTGAAACGGTAACCTTTACAAGTTAATACAGGTTAATTGGGAATATTGTATCGAGTGGAGCTACAATATCTGTAGCGAAATCCACATCAACACGTTTGTGACATGCATGTCTAGGCCACATGAGCCCCATATGAGCGTCAATCTAGTAAACGTGCTTACAAAAGTGGTTCTCACAGAGAAGTTCTTATTATGCTCGATTTCTCTGGTTCTGACAAAAATTTGATGAAAACAGAGTATGTACGAAAAGCGATGGCGAAGGTGAAGTTATGATGGAGTTGATTAGAAATGGAACTTGGAGCTGTGATTCATGAATGAAAATTGAAGCCATTGTGAAGATTGTTGTGAGGTGTTTTAAATCTATACATGAAATAAGGGTTTGAACCCCGAATTATATAGATTGGTCATTGGACAATTTTGAACAATCTCGATTGATCAGTAAAATTTAGAAAATACTTGTAAACTCTCTGGATAGTTTTGAGCATTTTTAATTGATCAAATATGTAGGTTTCTATCAATTGAGGATTGCTTAATTAGTGTCAATCGATCGACACTTAGATTGACGACGTGCATGATTTTATGTAATTGTGCGACCAGTTTCCTATTCCAAATATTATGCTATATATATATATATATATATATGTGTGTGTGTGTGTGTGTGTGTGTGGTTATGGGATTAGGGTATACCAATCGGGGCTTAAACGTTTTTAGAATTTGAAGAGGAGAAAATGAATGTTTTCGAACACTAAAGTACATTCATTTAGTGTACTATTGTTTTTTTTCCGTGATGATTTTTTCATGTAAAAACTCACGTGTTCTGTGTTTGTGATTGCTTGCTTGCGTTTATCTTCCGATTATTTGATCCGAATTCAGGGTTGTTTCCATTACTTTCCCAACAAGAATCAAATCTTGAATGTGCATGGGATTCTCGTCCACTACCGAATCTTGAATGTGCATGGGATTCGCACCCGCCACCGATGGCCGGTGGGAGATGTTCGGTGCATAATGCAATGCATACGGACACGGACACTTAAAAAAGTAGTCTTCACTTTGGAAACCAAATAGCATACCTTTCCCTATTTTAGTCCAAAGCAATTTCACCCATTCAATCATCTTTGGCCAAAGGGAGGATGATGAGGTTTGGCAACTTAGCTCATTTACTTTCTTCATACTTACAGGCTAAGGAAATGAACCGCGCTCAGACAGCTTTTAATCTGATGCTGCTCTCATTTGAACCCCATTTCTCCCCACAGAGCCCGTCTTCGGCTGCCCTACGGCACTTCGTATACCTTAACCTCCCAACAGCTTAGAATTCAAGTTCTGACTTCAAATGTACCTTTTCCTTCCCACCAAAAAACAAAACAAATACTGCCATCCGAGAAAAGAAATAGACCCGAAACCTTCACTATTCTTCTGCTTTTCCTTTTGCTTTCCAAAAATCATAATCAAACCACCTTTGCTTTGGAATCAACCTTCGGATTACTCGTGAGGGGCCGCTTCCGTGCAGTTTCCCGCGACAGGGAAGTGAAAAAGGGACTTATAGGATGAAGCTGGTGGTAGAAGTCGTGGACGCCCATGATCTTATGCCCAAGGACGGTGAAGGATCATCTAGTCCATTCGTTGAAGTTGACTTCGATAACCAACGCAGCAGGACCAAGACCGTGCATAAAAACCTCAACCCCACCTGGAACCAGACGCTTTCCTTCCAGCTTGATGACCCCAAGAGCCTGAACAACCGCACCATTGAGGTGTGCATCTACAACGAGCGGAGGACGTTCCCCACCCGCAATTTCCTTGGGAAGGTAAGGATCCATGGCTCCAATATAGTTAGAGAAGGAGAGGAAGTCTTACAAAGATTCCCATTAGAAAAGAAGTCGTTTTTCTCATCTGTGAAGGGTGAGATCGGCCTGAAAATTCATATTTCAACCAAACCCATATCCCCACTTCCACCTGTTTCTGATAATAATACTACTGCTGCTACTGATATTGTTACTAATAATACCACTATCAGTGCCAATAACACCGCTGCCACTGCTGTTGACTATAACAGCACTGATACTGGTGTCGTTGCTGACGCTTCTGCTGCTAGCGCTGCACCAGCTCTTGCTGATACCACAATTGCTAGTGCTGCACCTGCTGTTGCTGATACTCTCACTTCTGCTGCTGTTGCTGATAAAACTACCGCCTCTACTCCACCTAAAGAAGCCGAGAAGATCAAGGAACCCGTGGAAGTGAAGATCGAGACGACCCAACACGGAAACAAACAGCAAGTTTCTCAACAGCCAGGTATATCAGTGGAGGAGAGACGGCAAGAAAGTGTGCCAGTGCTGCTAACCATGCACCGGGTCCATCCACAAGCCCGTCCCAATCCCCATGAGGATTACAAACTGAAAGACACCAGCCCGCGGCTTGGTGAGCGATGGTGGATGGGAGGCCGAGGTGGAGGGTGGATGAGTGGAGACAGATATACCAGCACCTACGACCTTGTCGAACAGATGTACTGTAAGGGTGGTCAAGGGGAAAGATTTCCCCACTGACCCCGTTAGTGTAAGCTGCAACCCGTATGTGGAGGTGAAGCTGGGGAACTATAAAGGCACGACAAAGCACTTCGAGAAGAAGACCAATCCTGAGTGGAACCAGGTGTTTGCATTCTCAAAAGAGAGGATTCAGTCGTCGATGTTGGAGGTTTATGTCAAGGAAAAGGAGACGGTGGGGAGGGACGACTGGCTTGGGAAGGTAATGTTCGACCTGAATGAGGTGCCAACTCGGGTGCCGCCTGACAGCCCGTTGGCGCCTCAGTGGTACAGGTTGGAGGACCGGCGAGGCAACGGGAAGGGGAGAGGAGAGATCATGCTTGCTGTTTGGATGGGGACACAGGCCGACGAGGCCTTCCCAGAAGCCTGGCACTCGGATGCTGCCTCAGTTCATGGGGAGGGTGTGTTCAACATCCGATCAAAGGTCTACGTCTCACCAAAGCTCTGGTACCTCAGGGTGAACGTGATCGAGGCCCAGGACATACAGCCAAATGACAGGAGCCGCCTTCCAGAGGCATTCGTGAGAGCCCAAGTTGGCAATCAGGTCCTCAAGACAAAAATCTGCCCGAGTAGCACCAGAAACCCACTCTGGAACGAGGACCTGGTTTTCGTAGCGGCTGAGCCCTTTGAAGAGCAGTTGGTTCTTACAATTGAGGACCGAGTGCAGCAGACAAAAGACGAGGTGATCGGGAAGATCACACTGTCACTCAACGAATTTGAAAGGCGACTGGATCACAGGCCAATTCATTCCCACTGGTTCAACCTTGAGAAGCACGGGTTCGGCATCCTGGAAGGTGACAAAAACAAGGAGCTAAAATTCTCAAGTAGGATTCACCTAAGAGTATGTCTTGAGGGCGGTTACCATGTGCTTGATGAGTCGACCATGTATATAAGCGACCAGCGTCCCACTGCAAGGCAGCTCTGGAAGCAGCCGATCGGCATACTGGAAGTGGGAATTTTGAGCGGGCAAGCATTGCTGCCAATGAAAATGAAGGATGGTAGAGGCGCCACTGATGCTTACTGTGTTGCTAAGTATGGACAGAAGTGGGTGCGGACAAGGACCATTATCGACAGCTTCAATCCCAAATGGAATGAGCAATACACATGGGAGGTTTACGACGCATGCACGGTGATCACACTGGGAGTTTTTGATAACTGCCACTTGGGTGGCAATGAAAAGCCAGCCAGTGGTGGCCCGGCTAGAGACTCGAGGATTGGAAAAGTGAGGATCCGGCTTTCAACACTGGAAACAGATCGGATTTACACACATTCCTACCCTCTCCTTGTTCTACACCCAACTGGGGTGAAGAAGATGGGGGAGCTTCAGCTAGCGATTCGTTTCACTTGCTTGTCGCTGGTTAACATGATACATTTGTACGGTCATCCACCGCTCCCAAAGATGCATTATCTCCACCCGTTCACCGTCAATCAATTAGACAGCCTGCGATACCAGGCCATGAACATAGTAGCGGTGAGGCTTGGAAGGGCTGAACCGCCACTCAGGAAGGAGGTTGTGGAGTACATGCTTGATGTGGATTCTCACATGTGGAGCATGAGAAGAAGCAAAGCAAACTTCTTCAGGATCATGTCGCTGCTTGCGGGGATGATTGCAATTGGCCGGTGGTTTGGTGATGTTTGTAACTGGAAGAACCCGATCACATCCGTGTTGGTTCACATCCTGTTCACGATCCTCATCTGGTACCCGGAACTTATACTTCCGACAGTATTCCTCTACATGTTCCTCATTGGAATATGGAACTACAGGTTCAGGCCGAGGCACCCACCACACATGGACACGAAACTCTCATGGGCTGAGGCAGTCCACCCAGATGAGCTGGACGAGGAGTTCGACACATTCCCAACATCTAAGACCCATGACATGGTTCGAATGAGGTATGATAGGCTAAGGAGCGTGGCGGGAAGAATACAGACTGTGGTGGGAGACATGGCAACACAGGGGGAGAGATTCCAGTCCCTGCTCAGCTGGAGAGACCCTAGAGCTACTAGCGTCTTCATAGTCTTCTGCCTGTTTACTGCAGTGGTGCTGTATGTTACACCCTTCAGGGTGGTGGCTCTGATTGTTGGCATATACATGCTCCGCCACCCCAGATTCCGGAGCAAGCTGCCTTCGGTGCCCAGCAATTTCTTCAAGAGATTACCAGCTCGCACTGACAGCATGCTTTGATGAGAGGAAGAGACATGAGAGCTATTGCAGCTTCCATGGCAGATAACTAGTTTTGAGTTCTTCTGTGAGCATCTCTCCTTTGACAGCCGCAGGGAGTACCCTCTTCAGGAAAGCTTCCAAGTTCAGAACTAGAAACGAAGGGTGTTTGCGAAGTAGTGATATGTGTTTGGTTAGGGTCTAACATCTTTGGGCTGTTTTCTTCTTCTTCTTCTTCTTTCTTTTGTTTGCATGTTGATCCACTTGATGGGCAAGAGCATTAAACTACCATACAACTAAAACAAGCTCATGTTTTTTTGTTTTTTTTTCTCAACACACACACACACACACACACACCACCCCCCCCCCCCCCACCCCCCCCCCCCCCCCCCAAACCCATGAACTCAGGGTTGAAACCCGCAGGGGCTAACACGGAGCCATGAGTAAGGTCCCAACAAGGTCATGGTTCAATGAGAAAGAATCGAGTGAAGTGAAAGATTTAGGCATCAGTTTTCTGATAGCTGATTGCTAATTGCTGTTGGGGTTCCTGGCTCCAAGTACCACTCACATAACAGTTAGAGATGGTATCACTACATTGTCTAAAGACCCAAAAAACTCAACTAGAAGCTCAGCTGGGTAGGGTTGACTCGAGACTAGACCCAGACTCCGGACTGGATATTAATAATCATAAATTGAAAATATTAGCAAGGTTAATATATTTAAATTAATTAAACATAGCTGATGTATATATAGAACCGTATGCCAGAGCAACAACATTACATTTAGCTCAACGGTTAAAGTCGTTGACTCCCCCCCTATTTACTTCTCTATACTACTCACAAATGACGCTAAGTCGTGTCAAGTTGACCCAGCCATTGAACTGGCTCAAAAGAATCTCTCCAAGTCTAGGTCAGTCGGACTCAGTACTGAGTTTCCATCCAAGTTTCGAGGCAGACAGTTTTAGATCAATGTTCATTGCATATGTTGCTTTTTAGAATTATGGTGCCAGATCATAGGAGAAGTACCGTTTCATCCTGCCAGCACTTTCATAGGTCAAGCTCTACATTGAACTTGGGGGGGGGGGGGGGAGGGGGGGGGGGGTGGCCTACATGAAATTGTCATTTGGGCTGGGAATTATCCCCGGTACGAAGGGTAATTACATAATTTCACATGAAGTTTTATATAAAGCTTTAAGTCATTTGGGGTGATATATATATGCCTCGTGAAAGAGAGCTGTTATTATATTGAGAGTTATTTCTTCATTTTTTTACTTTTGATCATAATAAATTGGTGAAAGAGAGCTGTTATTATACTGAGAGTTATTTCTTCATATTTTTACTTTTGATCATTGTAAATTGGTGTGAATCCATAAACATACTAAAAGAGAATCATATAAATTTATGTTGTGGTTTGTATTTTTTTCTTTTAATTAAATCTATTTTATGGTTTGTATTTTTTTTTTCTTTTAATTTCGATATTGTTGGGAGAAAGATCTCTTCTTGACCACACAACAATATCACCCCATAACAGCCATTGTGTTATGCAACCGCAGCATCTATTAGGCATTACGGGGTCATACTGTTTGTAACACTCATTACAGAAAACTCGACCTGTAACGCCCTGCAGCGACCTGTGTTATTGTTACAGAATACCATGCTAACATGTCCCAAGACTTTTCTCACCTTCAACCGGTGGTTGGAATACTTACCAGCCTAATTTCCAAAAAAGCTGCCCAAGAAAATTCAATAAACATAAAAAGTTCATTGGTAAAATTATGAATGCTTGTGTATATCATACAAGCCATCATGGCACAACACACGCACGTTGACAATCTAATCATCCATTTTCTTATCACACAGTGGCCCACCGAATGAGTATCTTTTGCACTAGGCACCTGATGCATTGCTCAGATCTTGCACATACCAAATGGGCATGTCGGATGCTTTTATAGGTTACTAGGGGGGTCGCCCCTTCTATCTTTAATAGAGTACTAGGGGGTATGGAAAGCATATGGTTAGGGGTGTACATCGAGTCGAACCGAGTCGAGCTGGCCTCAGCTCAACTCGGCTCGGCCACTGGCTGACCTCAGCTCAAACAAAGCTTGGCTCAGCCCTCGAGCCTGACTGGCCAGCTCAGCTCGGTTCGGTCAGCAGCTCGGGCCAGCTCCAGCCGAGTTCGCCATTGAGGCATTTCCACAAACACCTGTACTGCAAATTCAAAATACCTTTGTATGTGATTCAGAAGTAATGGTTTTTACAGGTATTTTATCAAACACCTTCTAAACAACATAAAAATTTATTTTAAAAAAAAAAAAGAAGAAAAAAAGGGTATTTATTTCTTGTCCATACCTTCCTTGCCATTGGCCACACTTTGTTGAGTCATTTTATCAAACACTTGGTGAGCAACATCAATGGCAAAGTAACCGAGTCACCGAACTGGTTCAATTCGATCCGAGCTGGGGCCTGCTCAAACTCATTCTCGAGCTCAAAAAATCAGCTCAACTCGGCTCGAACTCAGCTTCGAACAAAGTCGAATCGAGCGAGCTAACCGAGCACCCCTACATATAGTCCTTCAATTTTTAACAGGTTACTAGGGGGTATGGAAAGCATAAGGTCCTACAATCTTTAATAGGTTACTAGGGGGTATGGAAAGCACATGGTGTGAGGTGAAAGAGAGAGAAGGGATAGATTCAGTGAGGAAAGAAAAGGAGAGGCGAAGGGAAAATGGGACTACATGCAGGTGCAGGTGTGTGCTACACTGAAAAGGGAACAGGCAACCCATCAAGCTGTTTCCTTTGTTAGGGCCCACTTGAGCTGCTCGTGTGTCCTGATCTGCATAATTTTTGGGAGGCAAACTCGGAGCTCCTGATCGGCCTAAAATTTTTGAGAGGTAAATAGAGTCCCTGGTCTGCCTAATTTTGAGGCTGATGACTTCTGGACGGAGTGGATGCCCAGTCATCAAGGTGTGCTCCACGAGCGTTTTGATGCAGTCTCCCTAATTAGAGGCTTCGTATGGGTGCAAGCTACAAGGCAAAGAGGTCTGGCTAGATGCATGTTAAAAGTGAAAGGCCATGGGTGCAACTCATGCCATCCCTTGTGCAGTAAAATCTCAATAGCCCTGCCAGATACACTGCGTTTTCATAACATTTTTACTCTATTGCAATGCTGCAAAGATCTAACTGCCAGGGCAAAAGCTATATTGGTGTTATGTATAATAGGGATTAGGTATCTGGATCCAAAGAGAGTTCACCGGTCAAGCTGTCTGGTTCAATGAGCAGTTGCCTGATTTCCAAACTAACTGGCACTAAACACATGCAATGGATCTCATCTTGCATTGCATTTCATGCAGACAAGCAATTTGTAAAGTAGTACAAATATATTGCCCTTGGAAAGAACCTCCCATTTGCTTAGATGGGATCCAATACAATCTTCATATATCATGTATATTTCACATCCACACTGCCTTCTCCACAAACTTATAATAGAATATTAGATGAAATCTATTGCAAGCAAGAGTAGCATAAAAACATAATCAAGGGGTCTGCCACCAATCAAAACTGAAATAGTACTGCAACATTTCACTGAAATCAAACAAAATTCCTGACAAGGAAATAATCCTAACATTTCTGTAGAGTCTCGTCTAGAAAACAAGCTCATGTGGTTTCATGCCTGACCTAAGAGAGAACCTGGCAGCCAAGTAAGCCTTCAAATCTGGGACTGCCTCAATGCACTTGATCAGCTGGGCATCCACAGCCTTCTGATCATCCTTCTTCTCTTGTGGAAGGGACTTCGTTTCCTACATCAAGAAAACACAAAAAAAGGAACAATGCATGAGCAAACCCAAACAACTACCAACTTCACTGCTGTGTATAAGAGAAAAGACGAACCTCTTTTTCAGCCTCAAAAAATTCACCCTCTCCCTTCTTCTTCTTTCTCTTGGTCTCCTTAGCAAAATATTTGTCATCGTACTTTTGAACATCTACACCAGAAATATCAACCTTGGTAGAGGTCGCAATCACGTAAGCCTGATTAACACGCCGCAGGGGGACACCATTGACCTTAAACGGGCCTATAGCAACAGGACAAGCGAAAAGCATTAACGAAACAGTTAAGACTGAATAAATAGAAGGTAGCAAAAGAAAGGAAGTGAAGATCAGGCATGTTGTCAATCGATCAGTAACAACTGGCACTATTGACTATTGCTAAACATATGTTGTTTATATATCATTATGCATTATGTGATATTTAGACAGTTACAAGACCAGCCATACTTTATGGGACAGGATTTTGGGTGGTCAAGGAACAACATGCACATAGGATGCGTACACAAGGCCCAAAAGGTTGTGGGTGTAGGTAGTAAGAAAAGACTTGATGACCAATGGTCTAATTGAACTTATGGCCCTTGAGAGAGTCGAATGACAGGACAAGATTCAGGTAGACAATCAAAATTACTCAGGGTAAGGCTTAAATGATGATGATGATTTCCCTGTATTTAGCCAAAACAATCACTGTGATGGTTCGCTTGGCAACTGTTCTTTCCTTGACCCTACTCTGCCTGCACACCCTTTGGGTCATGCATGTATTCGTTTGGCTAGTTCAATAAAGGGTGGGACCATGTTGGGATGTGAGGGGTATCGATTTGTGCCTTCACCTTCGCTGACTTCAAGAGCATGGGTAAAAGACGAAGGTTATGTTTGGCAGGCTGACAGACAATAAACAAAACTAAGCCAATCTACCACTTAAAACACTAACAAAACTGAAGGGAGACACTAAGTTGCAGCAAGGAGTGCAACTCAGGCAGATTGGATCAGGTTGAGGATCAACCCAAGATCAACCCAACATAAGGAAAGCCCAACTTGCAACTCGATCCGACCCGACCCAAATTCCAATCCGAGGTGTGCCCAACCCGAATTTCTCTATATTTGACCCGACCCAAATTCCAATCCGAGGTGTGCCCAACCCGAATTTCTCTATATTTGACCCAACCAAATACATGTGACTACTCCCAACCTGACCTAACCCATACATAGCTGTTCACCCCAAACCCAACACAAATTCAAATTGGGTCAGCATTTTCCAACACAGACCTGACCCAAGAACCTTGACAACCTGACCCAAACTAATTGGGTTCAGATTGACACACCCAAGTAGCAGCCCGCCTAGCACATAACTGCTAACATGTCATGTTTTACTACATGGCAGCCCACCTAGCACATAATTGCTAACATGTCATGTTTTACTACATCCAAAAGGTTTGACCTGATCTCTCTCTCTCTCTCTCTCTCTCTCTCTCTCTCTCTCTCTCTCTCTCTCTCTCTCTCTCATATGTAGAATCTACACCCTTTCTATGATGCTTGAAGAGTGAATACTGAATAGTGCGATGCTCTTTCTCTCTAAAAAATAATTTCTTGCATTACTCTGTTATGCTTGAATAGTGGTTACCAAACGGTGTTATCAGAATAGTACGATTCACAATAATTCATATCATACCATATGGGTGTACATTTTGAATTGTACATCAAAATTGCAAATCATAGATAATCTTACAGTAATGTAAGATAATTGTAGAATGCATGAATGGGCCCAAAAAGTACTTTAAAAAAATATTCTTTATTCATTTTTTTCACTTTCTTTCACTTATAAAACCAAAAATGCACTCCCCTATTAAAAATATACTCATTTTTTCCCTTTTGAGATATATATATATATATATATATATATATATATAGAGAGAGAGAGAGAGAGAGAAAGGAAAGAGGAGATTTGGAGGATTTGATATTCAAAAACCCAATACAAATAAATCAAGATACCTTTTTATTCACTCAATGGAATCAAATACTATTTTTAACTCAAAAAAGGCACAAAAGAACAAAATTATTGAAATACTAGATATTTTTTATTCACTCAATGGAATTGAATACCATTTTTTACTCAAGAAAGATATAAAAGAAAAAAAATTATTGAAGGACTCTTGTATGTTTTTTAAGGTAAATTTTTTGAAAGACGAGGAGAAAAATATTAGTATCCTTTAATATCGTGATATGTATATCACATACATGATCTCAAATGTATTACTTTTTTTAGTACATGTTGATTGGATCTTTTCTGATTTACTTGCATTTTTCAGATGTTTTTTTTTTAAAATGTTTTTTAAGAAATCAAAAAAGAATCCTATGGCTTACCGTATGATTTGCAATTCGATGCGATTCAACCCCTTTTAAGATTTGCAATACGATAACAAATTTGATAGAGGTTTGGGTGAATGGCTAGTGTTGTGGGTTTGCTCCCCGCAGACGCGAGTTTGATTCCCCTTCCCGTGTTTTACCTGATGCACGTGGTTTGAAAGTGATTGTGTGCATCAGCAGGGATTAGTCTTGCCTTAAAAAGGGGCGAGGACACCTTGTCGTCATGAAAAAAACAAAAAAACAAAAAACAATTTTGACAACATTGTTACAGAATAGTGTGGTAGGTATTTGTAAGGCACAAAACCCTCCATCCCTACTCAAGAATAGCACGGTGGCATGTATATGTAAGGCACAATACATTCAATGTCAAAGAAAACACACAAAACCAGATTCAGAAATTCACCACAGTTTCGATAACAAAACATCTTTTACCTCATTGGGGGTAAATTTGAGAAGACAAGATTTGCTAAAGCGCACACACTCCCTCTCAAGAACCCCATTTACAGCAACAGATTCAAGCTCAAAAGAAAATTCAAGCAACTCCATGTTCACAAATTCGTCACGGTTTTGATGAAAACATATTTCCATATTCAGAAAGTCACAGTTTTGATGATAAAATATTTCCATATTCAGATATTCATCACAGTATTGATGATCAAATATTTACATATTCAGAAATTCATCACAGAGTTTCAATGATAAACTATTTTACCCGGTCTGTGATGAATTTGCTTAAATGAGCTTTGCTAGTCTCACAGGTGTGCAAGGCAGATCAACACGTCTCAAATGTACTCCCATGGCTCGTAGGTGCAGGATCCAATCCATCCATCAGATGGATACCACTCCGTAAATGCCCTCGCCCAACATTCAGGACAGTCCACAAGTCGAATGGGTGACAATTTATTAGACATGTATGGCTGATAAAAACTTGGCCGAAGCTTCCTAGCCCTTCCAACCATTGTCGTCGAATAGCATAAGCGATTGTATGTGACCTAAGGGGCTTCTGTGCATATGCAATCACATATGCCATCGCACAGCCCCCCAAAAAAATTACATTTTTTCATCACATAAGCAATGGCATAATCGCATACATTATCACGTGTCATGGCATAAAAACACATGCCATTGTGGTTATAAAACCGCATCTGCCACTGGCATATGTGATATATCTACCAAAATGGCATATGCCATCATATGACAACACTGCTTCCAACTGTTTCTAGGATTGTGACAACCTGCAAATGGATAACCTTTATTTCTGGGAAAGTACGTCTGCACGGTATGACCTACCTGATGGATAGCTTGGAAATTGCACGTTTATGCCCAATGTTGTCAAATGGCATAAGCAATCCTGCGTGATAGCACAATCGCTTACAACCTTTTTTTTTTGGAAATTTAAAAAAAAAAAAAAAAGGGAAAAAAACAAATCAGAAAAAATGGAAAGTATGCTACTGCATAATCGCAAATGCGATCACATACCATCCATATTGCATATGCGACCATCGCATATGCAATATGAATGGTAATATGCGATCGCATAATCGATTGCTTTTGACAACATTGTGTATGCCACACAGAGATATGTTGTGGAGTGTACATGAGCTGCCTTATGCATGTATGTGGGCTTAGCAAAGCTCGAAGCGTGCATCTCCAGACCAGAGACGCAAACTCAATCTTCCCACAAACCATTTCATTTCTTGAAACTGAATATATCTCCGAGATCGTACTGGGTCATTGGAAACCCATGCAAAATGCAATTCCAGTAACCCCACACAACTCTAATAAAAGTTTATAACATCAATCATCCAAAAAGAAATTAAAAAAAAAAAATTGAAACTGCTGTCATGTGGTAAACTCCAAGAATGCACGATCTCATCCAGCATTCCAACCTCTACTGCACAAAATGCTCCATCCCATTCCACAACAAGTCAACACCATAGACAAATCAAATTCTTATAATAATTCAATATTATGTAGTCTAAGTCAGGATCAACCCCATGGTGAGTCCTGATCGTTGCATCCTTAAACTGAATTACTTAACATAAAACAAAACTGTCATTGACAAATTTATAGAAAAAAGAAACAGCAAAAAAAGGTTAGTTTGTTTTGCCTCTATGGTGTCTCAGAATCCACCAACTGGTGCCCACATGCTAAGATGGCCCAATGATTTCAACTTTCCATATTCTAGTTCCTATTATAAGTAAGCAATTGTCCCATAATCACCCTTCAATGATGATCCCAACCTTTGATTTCTATAATTGAATGTGATCCATTGAAAAATTCTCTTTTCATTGATCTATGTTCAACTAATTATGGGCTCACAATCATCCAGGGTATGTTTCTTAACAGATCCCCTTTAGCATAGAGTACACAATAAGTACCGTTCAGATCATTGGAAAAATGGGAATGTAAGCAGAACAGGCAGCCATAAAAGTAGGATTCAGGGTAGAAACAGCACTAAAACAAACTCAAAAATAAAAAGAAGAATCTTATTCACTTATAGACTCTTAAAAAAAAATCATAGCAACATGAAAACAACCACGGCTAATCAATTAAAAAAAAAGGGAAGAGTAATCAGTTAAAAGCAAACCCACCCAAGGAAATGCTCCAACATAGAATCAGAAATGAAGTGGTCAGTTACAAAGACGGCTAAGATTCCACCATGCGATAATCATCAGATCTCAACCAACAAAAAATTTTTTTTTTAAAAAACACGCTCACCAGTAACAAGAAGCAGACCCGACGAAAGCTGATTGAGGAAAACGACCCGCTTTCCCATGAATCTACCGGCCAGAATTATCAGAACCGTTCCAGGCGTGATGCTTGCCCTGATTCAAATACCCAAAAAAAAAAAATCAATACAAAAACCCTAAAAACGAGAAATGAGGCGCGATGCTTGCCCTAATTCAAAACCTTAAAAACGAGAAATGAGAGAGAGAGAGAGAGAGAGAGAGAGAGAGAGAGAGAGAGAGAGAGAGAGAGAGGACCTAAGCTTGGTGGGCTTGGGCTTGCGGTGATTTGGAATCGGTTTCTTCACATCATCGGCGGGGTAGAACTTGGGGGGTTTTACCTCGGGAGCGGCGGGCTTGGACTTGGGATCGTGGTGGGGAAAGGATCCACCGTTCTTCGCCTTGATGGCCCACAGACCCCGCTTGTGATACATCTTGGACCGCGAGTATTTGCCGATCCCACGGATCAGATCGGGGTTTCTGCTCGTCGTCCTCGGCTTCTTCCCGCTCGGCGCCATTGATGCTGATGAAAATGCCTGAGCCGCTTTTTCTCTGCTTTCGCTCGTTTTGGAGAGGATTAAAACCCTAGAAACCCTAGTCGCTTTATATCACCTCCCGCTGCTGGAGTAGTGGTAATTGACGAAAATGTCCGTGAACATGGACACGGATTTCCTGCAAAAGCCTGAAGTTCCTGCGCGCTAGGATGCTAGGTGGGGCCCACCGTGATGATTTTGAGAAATCCACTCCGTCCATCAGTTTTTCGAGCTCATTTTAGGGCCATATCAAAGGTTTTCGAATAAAAAAATAAATGGACCCCACGAGATGAAATAGTGGGGATTCATTAGCTACCGTTTAAACATTCACATGACCACAAAAGTACTGTATCAAGGTGAGTTTATCATATTTTCACTTATAAGTGTGAATGACCTTATAAACGGTTTGGATAGCAAATAAGCATGAAGGGGGAGCCCATGAAGGTTTCAACGGTAGATATTTCTTTACCAGATTTTCCATCTCGTGTGGCCCAATTGAGTTTTGGATTCACTTCGTTTTTTTCTTAATACTCTAACATGAACTTGCAAAACGGATGGACGGGGTGGATTTCTCACAAACATCACGATTCTAAATGAACTAGAATGATTAAGGCTTCGCGCGTGGAGAGGTCGAAAAGGTAAACACCGCAGATATGCCAGGGTTGACCACGTGTGCAGGATCGGCACCATCCAATCGGTGGGAACTCTATTGGCCACATGTTCCTTGAATATTAACCGCTGTTTTTTTTGTTTTTCATTACCGTCTAATTCCCTCAAACCGGCGAGTGGCTGGTACTAATTTGGAAGCCAGGTAATACTTAAGGGAGGCACCAATAATTATCGGCTCGGATCTCTTACACGTGTGCTAATAGGGTATTTTGATTCAATTCACCTCTTTAATCTCTTGTTACGCGAATCGCCACAGTTCGCCCGGAACCAGATGAAAGCGGGACCGTGCGCGGATTGCGTCCTACCCCGCCCGTCTCGGGCCACGAACGGGCAGTTCTTTGGGTGGGCCCACCGTGATGTATCTGTTTATCCACGCCGTCCATTACTTCTCTCATATCATTTTAAGTTATGTGCACAAAACTTAGGCAGATCCAACGCTAAAGTCGGCCACACTAAAGGTGACTCTTGAATTTAATGTGTCTTGCATTTAATGCAACTAAGCTTATCATTTGGTGGTCCATTTGAGCGTTAAATCTGCTTCACTTTTTACACGTACCTTGAAATGATCGAGGAGGGATGGACGGCGTGGATAAACAGGTACATCGCCATGGGCCCACTCACATAATTGTCCATTCGTATTAAAGACGGGTGGGGGTAAGATGCAATCCGCATCCGCACAGATGACACGTGTGGGTTAGGACGCGGATTAGCTACTGGGAGGTTGAGTACCGAAAATTGCTAGTGGGTCCCACCATAATGTATGTCATGGGAAGATACGAGCCCTTTATAATTCCAAGGGCAAACAGTATATTGGCCCAATTGGGCATGTGAATGTTCAATGTGATGCGCACAACTGAAAGGTTTACCGATAAGTCACAAAGGTACTCGTACTCCGTGGCTAGTGATCGGATCGGCACAAAATATAATAAGACCAACTTGTAAGAAACCCGACTCGACAAGACAGGTCCGATGCCCCACCTCAGACCTCACAAGAAAGGCTTTCGGAATGCCTGACAGGCAAGGAGCCAAGTTCATTAGCTCAAGCCAGAGCTCAACTCAGACTTAGAATAGTATCTTTGTTCCACAAAGAAGCGATGAAGGCTTATAAACACACTGGTCGGAGCCATGCCAACCAAAGGAACCAAGTCGAGGTCAAATCTTAAGGTGGGCGCTCTATGTGCTGAACTTAGAAACTACCATAAGCGGACGTGACCGGTTACTTTGCCCGCGGATACACATGACACACTACACGATCCTTGGATTGCGTACAATATCTTCACGATATGAAAATCTCACTGATTGAACAAATCATGTAGAGATTAACGGACTCAGACCGTCCAACAGCCAGATATAAATACGATGAAACCCCATTGCTATAGGTACGCAACATCTTGTCCTCTCTCACTATTCTCCGACTTAAACCTAGATTTCCCTGACCTGACTTAGGCATCAGAGGGTCCCCTAGCTTAGCCAGGGTCTCCTTTGCTTGTTCTAAGTATGTAGGTTCAGGACATTCACGTGAAATGGAGTTCAAAAGACAATAAAGAGCCACCCAAATTTTGACCTCAACAACGTATGCGTTGTATTCACACTCCCCATCCATTTGGAGACAACATTTCAGGGCGTGAACTAAAGAATAAGGTAGATCCAAAGCTTTAGTTGACCCACCACTAAAAACAGTAAAGAGACAGATGCCCACTGTTGAAACCATTCTTAAGGTCTATCTTGATGTTTATTTGAGATTTAACCTGTTTATAAGTTAACACATGTATTAAAGAAGGGAAAACATAAATATCATGAACATTGGAAACTTTTGTGACCCTAGTAAGTTTTTAACAGTGGCATTACTCTCTTCACTGTTTTCTGCAGTGGGGTCCATTAGAGATTTGGATCTGAGTCATTCTTTGAATCATGCCTTAAAACGGTCTCTCTAAATGGATGAACAATGTAGATACAAAACATACATCATGGTGGGACCCACCAAACTTGGTGATGTCACTTACGAGTGGCTGCTCACTTGTTAGTAGCTAATCCGTGTCCTGCGGGCTGATTAGAGTAGTAAAGTCACCAAGTTCCGTGGGCCCCATCAAAATGCATGTTTTGTATCCACACCATCCATCTACTTAGAGATATCAATTTAGGGCATGATCTTAAGAATGAATCAGATCCAAAGCTCGGGTGGATCCCTACCATAGAAAATAGAGATTAAGCACCTACCATTAAAAACTTATAGGTCAACAAAAGTTTTCAATCACACTGATATTCATGCTTTTGTTTGTCTGTGCTAACTTATGAATTGGTTGGGTTTCAAATAAAAATCATGGTGGACCTTAGAAATGTTTCAACCGTGGGCATCACTTGTTAAAAATTAGTGGTTTTTAAAATAATAAAAAATGAAAATTCAATTTTTTTCAAAATTTTGGAATTTTTCCGCCAAAATACTTTTTGAATTTTTTGAATTAAAAAATGCAATGTGTGTGCTTTGTCCCACATCGAAAATGCAAAAGATACTTTTATGGTTTATATGAGATGTTGAGAAGTGTATTCTTACTTGAAACTTTTTGGAGGAGATGAAACTCGGGTTGCGTGTTCCAATGTGTAGCACTGGAATACGCGCGCGCCCACTCGGGCACGGGCGTGGGCAATGAGGTAGTGTGGCTGTAGTGGCGCACTTTGCACTTTCCACTTCGCACGTATGCATCGTGTCGCAGAGTGGTGGCTTCCTCGCGAACCGACACGAGACGGTGCGATGGGTCTAGTGTAATGAGTTTGGTCAGAGTCTTAAGGTGGTATGAATCTGAAACGAGCCTGGATTTTATAGGTGATTGAGAACGGTCGGATCTTAAATCTGAAACGTTCAACAGTTTCAGAAAACGGCTCTATGCCTTGAAAGCCAAACGGTCCGAAAACAGACGAGTTATGATGATCCAACGGTCAGATCTTTTGATCCGACGACCGGAAACGTTTGTGATTAATGGACAACGGCTAGAAACGTTTTTCAAACGTTTTGAACCATTGATTACAGCCTAACAACGGTCCACCACCTGATGCTTATATAAACTGGACCATTCCGGTCGGATTTCATCATCTCACTACACCTCTCTCTCCCATCAAATCAAATACGAGAAATAACTCCATCATAGAATACTGTAATCATCTCTACCATCTAAATCTGCTAGAAGAGATCTATTGCGTTAAATTGTTCCACTGTGGACTATCATAATTGCTGCACGCTGGATCTAGATAAGACTTGTCTTATCCTGGAAGCAATTCGCCTATAATCCATCAACAGTTGATAAGGAGGCGAATCATGCTTTAAGGACAGCATATTTTATACGTGATTCAACCTAGTAAATTTTTTTTAGATTCATAACAACTCTTCCTACCGCTTTATGTGGTGGGTCCATTGGAGATTTGAATCAGCCTCATTCTTTGTCTGGTGACCTAAAATGATCTTTCAAGAGGATAGGATGGACGGTATCATATAATACATACATCATGGTAGGCTTGCAAAACTTGGTGATGCCACTTCAGTCATAGCTAATCCACGTGCTAAGGCCTGTGGGGCAAATGTAAGATCTAGCTGGTTCATCAGGTTTTGCCAGAGGTGTCGCTGAATGTGAATGGTTAACTTTATTTTGAACATCTTCATGCCTACAGCACCCTGGCCTGCCCGATTAGCAATCTAACTACGATGCTACGAAATTGGGCAAAAAATAAGGCAAATGATATGGAGGTGGGCCAAGGCAAGGGACTCGGTTGGCTGGTGAACCCAAGCTCCGTGGGACCTACCATGATGTACGCTGTTTTATCCATGTCAATTCATTCTGCCCAAAAAAGCACGAGACCTATACAAATCTAAATTGGACCATGCCATAGGAAATAGCGGTGAAATGTTGTCCACTATTAAAACTTTTCTAGAGAGTGGAATTTATTTGTAATCGAACCTTTTCATAAGGTTAAACAAATAAGGATGAAGGGAAAACATAATTATCAGATTCCTCAAAAACCTTTGTGAACCCGAGAAGTTTTCAACCTCAGTGTTTTATCTCTACAACTACACGTCGTATGGTGCACTTTAACTTTGAGTGGATCCCATTTTTGAGATCGCCTCTAAAATTAACCAGTATGGTAAATAGAAGGAGGACGTGAATAAAACACATACATTATGGTGGGGTATACATAGCTTTGACACCAGTTAGTTGAGCGGGGTTCAGGTCACCAGCCAAGGCAAGTTGCCATGCGGCCCACCTGATTATCAGGGCGGTTCACTTGGTTCATTATATATTGACTATTAACATCATTTTTTTCAAATTTTAGTGCCGTTGGGATGGTAACTGATCCTATGGCTGTGATTATTCCATCTGTGTACTTTGGACCATTTTGAGCATCCTCAGCACGGCTGCGCCAGGGGTGGTCAGTTGTGAGGCCCAACTTAATGTATTTGTTTTATATCCAAGAAATCCGTCTATTTTTCCAACAAAATTTATGGTATGAAACAAAATAAATTGAAACAGATTCAAAGCTCAATTAGACCATACCATAGGAAATAGTGGGATAATGACACCCACCCTTGAAAACCTTAGAGGGATTATGGTAATGTTTATTTATCATCCAACTTGTTGATAAAGTCACCCACATCTGTAAGAAGGGAAAACACAAATATCAGCCTGATCCAAAACTTTCCTGTTCCTATGAAGCTTTTAATGGTGGGCGTTTAATCACCACTGTTTCGAGTAGGTGGTTCGCTTGAGTTTTGGATCTGTTATTATTATTATTATTATTATTTTAAAAAATTTTGTTTGGCAAACAAATGTGGGGGAAAATGGATGAACGACGTCGATGTAAAACATACAAATCACCTTGGGCCCGACAGCGCTACGACATTTGGAACACCACCTGATTCGCGTTCCCCAAGCACAGGATTATAATCACGTATACGAGTGGCGATAGGGTGAGTTAGGGCTCGGCCGGAGTTGGGTTCAAACCCAAGCCGGGCTACAAAGGCCTTGGAAGTGGGCCTACCCATATGAAGCTAGGCCCAAGAGGAAATTCAGATGTGTTTGAAATAGTTCAATATTTAGAATTTCACGGGGCTATCAACTCCATCCACGACAAGCCCCACCATATAAATGGATTTGACCTTTCAAAAATGACTTCCAATTTAAGAGTAACTTAAAATACACATGTACTGGCCCATTCATCGTCGGCCTGGGCCCATCTGTCCTTAATACTGGGCCTAGATTTAAGCTCGGGCCAAGTTTAGAGACCCAAGCCCTGGCCCTATAGGCCAGACCACCGGTTGGGCTGGGGCACCCCTCACCGTATGAGTGGCCAGTGCACCAAAGACCCATCAATTACAAGATTGTGGCTTTCCAATATTTGTCATCTTTACTTCTGATTCTTCGATTGTGGGAATTTGTTCCATTGTACCTCCACTGTGGGCACATTTTGGATGACTGAATCATGGGCGGCCCCCACTTCTACGAATGAAATCCAGAATAGCGCTTAGAAACTTCCAGTTTAGTGGGACTCATCTAAAAGTGGCATACGTGGAATAATCATATCCATCTAAACAGTCGCCTTCAAATCAACGGTGCAGTAGAAAAATAGTGAACGGTCAACATTAAGCGCTGGAAACTAAAGATAATGGATGGCTATTGCCTTCTGGGAAGTGTGATTTTTAAAACATCTTTCATCTATAATGAGGCCCACCAGATGGACAGTTCAGATTGATGGATAACTTGACCACTTGTAATGTAAACAGATCGCTCTAGCATACAAGGGTTCATCCAGCGTCATCTCCTTTCCACTCATCGGGTAAACTAAGACCGGTTATTGATAGTCCACACTCCCCTTTTGGGCCAAAAGACAGGCCCACCACATGAACTCGGATATCTTACACGTGTGCCATATTGGCACCTGGGGAAAGTCCTGACTCCTCACTTCTGAGAAGGGAATGTTCGAATGGAGGGGCTGACCGGACGCGAATTGCGTCCTACCCCCGCCCGTCTCCAGCTGGGAACGGGCAGGAGCTTTGAGTGGCCACCGTGATATGGGTCTTATCCACACCGTCCATCCATTTTTTTCGTATCATTTTACGGTGCAAACCTAAAACTAAGGCATATTAAAGTCTCAAGTAGACCACACCACAGGAAGCAGCGTTGATAATGATTCTCACCGTTGAAGCTTTTCTAGGGCCCACCGTGATGTTTATTTTCCATCCAACCTATCCATAAAGTTACATAGACCTGGATGAAGAGAAAACAAAAATATCAGCTCTATCCAAAACTTCTGTGGAAGTTTTCAACGGTAAGAGTTTAATCCCCACTGTGTAGTCCACTTGTGCATTCGATCTGCCTCATTTTTGGGCTTATACCCTAAAATGATACGAACAAATGGATGGACGGTGTGGATAAGACCCATACATCACGGTGGCCACTCAAAGCTCCTGCCCGTTCCCAGATGGAGACAGGCGTGGGTAGGACGCAATCCGCGTCCGGGCTGACCATCGTGTGTGTTTCTCACCATTAGGCAACTCAACCACCGTACGCGTGGCAAGAGCATGCTTAATCCAGATCATCCATATCATGTGTCCCATTGTTTTTTTTTTTTTTTCAATCTTAACCATGCAAATGGCCAGAATCAGAGCCTCCAGCAAAACAATGGGTCCATGAATTGACGCTCTGGATTCACCTAGAGGTGTGCGTACAATGGATTGGATTGCACCATTTTCCGAACAGCACAAAACACAGGAAATTCCGGCTGCTCTGTTATCGCGGACAAAATTGCAGGCTTGGAAACCGGTGGGCTTTGATTTTGAACCAGTCAGCCCAGGCCTACCCAACTGGGTCTAATCAAAATATTAATTACATCAGATTCTGGCTTTGCCAGGCTCAATATACAGGAGTCCTCAAAGTAGCATCAAACCATACAAACCTTGGCCCTAGAGTTGTAACCGTGATGGGATAGCCTCGAACAGACCAAGCCTGGGCTCAGCTTCAGGTGGGTTGGACACAACCATGAGTTTTAGGTATAATATTAAAATGGTCTGGACGTGTGCTTGCATCTGCCTAGACCCAAGTAGGCTGACCCTGGCCTGGCTTGCTTAATATCACGAGGATGGGCTCTCTTTGAGCTGTGGACCCACCTCGGCCCATGACTGATTCTTTCATGTGGACTTAAGTCCTAAGCTCATAGGCTGGACTTGAACATTTCTGAGCCAATATGCCCTGACCAAGTGTAACAAGTACTCGGCTGGTGCACTCCGCTACAAATCTGAATCACCGAATTAAAACAGAACCTCTCTAATGAGCCATAGATGAAAAACTGCACCGGTTTGAAGGTTTTATAGCTATGAATTAGAAGCCTAACATAAGTTGGTCTAGTCATATTTCTACCATTTCATTCAAATTGGGCCCATTGTTGGGCATTAAAGTCAATAAAAGCCCATGTTTGAAAATCCTAACACTTCAATTAGAGGGCCTTAATCAATTAGTTATAAAACACATTAATCAATGGTCCATACCCAACAGGAAAATTGATGGAGATCCAATGAATAAGATATTCCTATTGGAGACAATTATGTTGCATGCACCGTCCACTGTACTGGTTTGGATCATTAAAACATGGGATCCACTTATACAAACGGTAATCATGCTTGGGTGGACCGTTGTATGGTACTACGTGTCACAAAAAGCTCAATACAACTTATTTATTTATTTATTATAAACACACACTCGCTCATGTTATATGGGCACTCAAACTCATGACCTCAGTATTGACACAGGCTCTGCCTACCAATAACCCACAGGTTCTAGCCGAACATGGTGCTCGACTTGCATGCACAGATGACATCTTCTCAAGCACCAGAGATCAGATTTAAATTACTGTCCGAAATATGATATATATCACCCGATTCGTGCCGGTACCATATGTGGAAGACGGCTGTATCAGCCTGAATCGGCACAAAGTTGTGTAATGCAGGGGCAATAGGAGGTGATATAACCCTCACATGGATGGTGAATAACACGATAAACTGAAAACGATTCCTAAATTATTCAGAAATAAGCTAAGATCATTGAGATAAGGCATCAAAACTGTCAACCTTGTAGTAGGTGAAGTGGGTCAATCGAGATTGAACCATGGCCGCAATGTTTCAACCACCACATGCGGTCATTTTACAACTCAAAGATGACATGAGCTGTTCTTTCACCTACGTTGATGACTTCATACGGTTCCTTTTCTACACACCTTCAAGATGGGGACCATATGGTTGCACGTGACTACAAGGGCTCATTGTCAAAGGAAGGGACATGATGAGGTCGTCCTTACATAATAACTACTATGAAGTCATGGAGCTCGCTAGACCCCTCCTAGAGTTTTCTCAAATCCACAAGAAATAAAAGCAGAAATAATTCCTAATAAATACAAAATAAAATAATTAATAATATAAAAAAATGGAATTACATCCTTTTAAGTTATAAGATGAAACTTAGGATCGTGTTTTAGACCCACCTCAAATATCATAAAAACATGACGTACTATAAATAACAAATTTACCATTTATAGACGGCCTCTACTGCTACTAGGCTTCACGATTTTCAGTAAAAAATAGGAAGTATCTAATTTGTGCCAACCACGTTGTTCTCCTAACTTTTTTAAGCCCCTTTCATGTTGGGCATGACTATACAACACAAAGGATCAAAATTGTACTCCAATAAAAACTTATTATTTTTAGTAAAAATGAAAATAAATGAGACTTTTGACCGTTGACTTAAATATGTTCTCTTACCCAAAAGCATATATAATATGTCGAAAAACTCATCCCCATTTATGAGATACAACTGATTTAAGGTTTTGATGGTCTAGATTATTTTCACCTTTGATTGGGCCTTCTTTGGTCCATCTTTGCCATGAAAGTGTCTGCGACCCACTCTACATCACTCATGTACTTCTATAGATATTTATTTCTAATAATTAGATTTCTAATGGAAGCGGATTATGTCTAGCCTGCACCTGATTGGAAATCAGTCTAGGCAAGGGCTTTATTGTGCCCACCACAATGTATAGATTTTATCCCCCGGTTCATCCACTTTTTCATACCATTTTAGGGTATTAGCCCAAAAATGTGACAAATCCAAGGCTCAAGTGGACTGCACCGCTTGATGGAAGCAGTGGTGATAATGATGAGTACAGTTGAAGCATTTCTAGGGCCCACCATGAAGTTTGTTTACCATCAAAATTGTTCATATATAAGGTCACACATACCTAGATGAAGGGAAAAATAAATTTCGGCTTGAACAAAAACTTCCATATCCTCCCAAAAAGTTTTAAATATTGGTCATTCAATCCCCATTGTGTGGTATACTTGAATCTTGGGTCTACCTTATTTTTGGGCTCATAGCCTAAAATAATCTATAAAAATAACTGAACAAAGTAGATAAAACCAACGACTCACGATAGCCTTGCGAAGCTCTTGTCTGGACTGATTTTGTCAAGGTGGGAACAAGACCGATCTAGTTCCATTTTTAACACATAATTATTGTTGACTAAAATGAGATGAAATCATCATGAATGTTAATTAGAATGAAATGAACTCATTTTTAGTAGATTACTTAAGAGGGTCTAAAGGTTTTTACTTGGCAAAATTTCATATTTTTAATGAGGGATATCCTCCATCCATAATTAGTTCTTTATATAAATGGTTTGAATCATTGATAAACCTAAGATCTAACGACTAAATCTAAACTACAAATGTACATTTATTGGATCCATTAACAAAAGTTTAAACTATTGTAATCGCTGTCCACTTGATTAGATAGGGCCAATAACTAGGCCAGGCCATGGCTTTGCTCAGCCAAGAATTAAGCTTACATTTTGAACTGGATCCATTGTTGGACCTAGCTTATGGGGCCTAAGGGTTGGCCCTACAAGGCCAGACCAGTCCTTTGCCACCCTTATATGCAATGACTATAGGGCCCATGGATTTGGGACACACAGCTAGAGGTGGGCATCGAGTTGAGTCGGACCGGATTGGGTCCAACTCGACTCAATTTGATTTTTCAAGAACCTGACTCGAACTTGATCCAATTCGAGACCGAGTCCAACAGGGTTGACTTGCTAGCCTGACCTAAACCGAGTTCAACTCGGTCTGAAAAATTGAATTGAGTCAGATTGAGTTGAGTCTAGGGAGAGAGAGGGAGAGAAAGGAGGAGAGAAAGAAGGAGATTTGGGAAACCGGGAGAGAAAGAAGGAGAGAAAGGAGGAGAGAAGGAAGGAGAGGAGGGAGATTAGGAGAGAAAGAGGGAGAGATGGGTGGGTGCGGTGCCTCCTTTGGGTAGAGAAAGATGGGTTAGGGTTCGTTTGAATTTCGGATTAGATTGGTCCGGATTGACCACGATCCAAACTCGATCCGATGTACGATCGGATTTGAGTGGTCATATTCGATGCGCACCGATCCAGGCCTTCGGTTTGGTTCAGGTCAGGTCGAATCCACCGGATCAAGTCAAATTCATCGGATCGAGTCGGATTCTGCCCAGCTCCACACACAGTGCAACCAATCAAGTGGGCTAGTTGTCCAATCCAAGTTTGGACTTTCTTGACTTTAACTGAAAGGTAATTTTTTTGAGTTTAAAATTTCATTTTTATTTAGTAAGGAACATTTATTAAGGGTATAACTGTCTTTAACACATTGTTATTGTATGAAAAATATGAACTAAAGATATAGAAAGTATATTGCTTGTGATATTACTGTTTATGAGTACCATCCATCCATTTTCTCATATAAATTTAGGGCATGAGCAAAAAATTTTTTTTAAATTAAAAAATTAAAAAATAAAATTCAAAACTCAGGTGGACCACACCACAATGACTATTGCATATTTAATGCAATACAAAATAACTTACATTTAATGCAACTCAAGCTTTTCATTTAGTGTGGTCCCTGCATTTACTTATTTTGGGTTCATACCTTAAATTGATATGAGAAAAGGGACAAACAACGTAAATAGATATGTTATAGTGGGCCTCCACACAGATCAGCCCATCCCCGGCTAGAGATGGGCGTGGGTAGGACACACAATCAGCTTTTACAAATACTATTCGTTAGTATAAAAACAGCGAGAGAAATACCAATCTATAATACAACAAGTTGTTGTAATATATGTTCTGAAATAAGAAGTCAGAATCACTGCAAAACTTTTCCAAGTTAAGCCCGACCAACAAAGCAATGTGTGTGGCCTACTATGATGTGTGCATGACATCTAGTCATCCATCACATGGCTCCAAACATTAGGTTGATTGGACAACCCGACTAAACTACACCACACCAATGTGTTGAGATGCTCCTCCGGCCCCATCACTAAAAACCTTCTAGATTAATTATGTGGGGGCCAGCGGGTTTTGCAGAATATTCAAAACAACTCCGAAGTCTGGCCGATCTAGAACTCAAGTAGGCCACACACACCACGTGACTTTAGAGGTTGCGAACATGATTTTTATCCGTTGTGCCCCACCTAAGTTTTTGATCGGCTTGTTTTCTGTGCAAGAAGAATATGATGGACAAATGTCATGCTTGCATCACGTGGGCCCAACATATGTTGCATTAAGCTTAACCTGCAGAGATTTGTAGTAGATCCGGTCTCCCATAATAAAAACACTAGATTACCTCCCAATAATCCATCCAGGCAGAGCTATGCTGGGCCACGTGTGTGTTTTATGTATGCCGTCCATCCAACTTACCATATCATTTTAATAAATGAACTAAAAAAATGAGGCAGATCCGATGATTAAGTTGA
Source organism: Magnolia kwangsiensis (assembly GCA_037074715.1). Classification (NCBI taxonomy): domain Eukaryota; kingdom Viridiplantae; phylum Streptophyta; class Magnoliopsida; order Magnoliales; family Magnoliaceae; genus Magnolia; species Magnolia kwangsiensis. The sequence goes on from CM073581.1 coordinate 111,112,055, forward strand.
CCACATAGTAAGGATTGAACGCCCACCATTAAGAACTCAAGAGACATGAACGTTTTGAATAAACTAGATGTTTCTATTTTCCGTTCATCCAAGTTTATATTAGGTTATGAACAGGTTACATGGCAAATAAATATCAGGGTAGTTCTTCGGAAGGTTTCAATGGTAATGACCCGGTCCCACACCAAAATTAATTAGAGAGGAAAAGACATTGCAAGTCATCAGTCACCAGTTGCAGGGTCCAACACCTACTGACGGGTTTAGTAGCGAGACTCGCCAATGAAGTAACGTGACATGTTATGCGGGACCTACCCTGATGTATGCGTTGTATCAGATCCAAAGCTGGACTGGACCCTACCACAGAAAAAGCGAGGAGAGTACCCCCCACCGTTGAAACCTTCCTAAGGTCCAACGTGATCTTTATTTGAGATCTAATCTGTTCATGTGTTAAATAACACATAAAAGAAGGGAATCGAGAGCTTTTGTGGCCCTTAGAAGTTTTTAATTGTAGGCGTCACTCTCCCTCGCTGTTTTCTGTGATGGGATCCACTCTAGCTTTGAATCTGACTCATTCCTTGGATCATACCCTAATATGATCACTCCTAATCGATGGACGGTGTGGATACAACACAGACATTGTTGTAGCGCCCACATAACTTGGTGACATCACTTCAGTAGCGAGTCTCGCTACTCAACCAGTCAGCAGCTAATCCGCGTCCAACACCTGTGAGATTAGTGGGCAGGTGATGGGGCCAACACCTGATCACGGTCGATTAAGATCAGATGATGGTTATTTCGATTGGAAGTGGCCCACTCACATTTAGAAAATCATACTATTAACATCAACACCATCGCCACGAGCCTTCGCCACTTGGAGTGGTTACGTTTCCTGCGGAATTATATCATCCTCGACCCGAGGATATGCATAAAGTCCTTGGGTTTTCAGATTCCCGGTCCTAATCCGTCTGTGGGGCCCGCCGTGGTATATCACTCTATTCTTTGAGCTGGATCATGTTATGACATGATTCTAGATATCATGCAAGTGGGCCACACCACAGGGAACAGTGGGCATGGGACACCCAACCTTGATGGTGCTGGCCAGGGCCAGGAAAGTTTCAACGGTAGATTCGTATCCCCACTTTTTCCTGTGGCGTGGCCCACTTGAGATATCCATCTTCCTGAATGAGCTGTCGCAAATGCTGGACAGACTGGGCATTACACACGTATCACAGTGGGCCCACATAGCTTTCTTGTTGCAGACTTCCGCGCTCCTACTTGTATAACGTCCCTCAACAAAACATCGTCATTAGTACTTTTTTGATCACCTTCGGAACATAATCGAGACCGTAGATGTAGATTTTCCAAAATGGGCCACGTTAGAAGAAGAGAAACGAATGACAAGTAGAAAGAGAGAGGGAGAGAGAAAAAAAAATCGCCTGCTTATCACCTTCATCAGATACTCCAAAAGCATGCAAGGTTCCAAAAGACAGATGGGCGCTTCACTAAAACACTCGTCCTTCTCATCCCACATCAAAGAAAAAGAAAATCTCCTTCTCCCCCTCCTACTGCTAAAATTAGAAAATACTACTGCTAAAATCATCGAGAGAGAGAGAGAGAGAGAGAGAGAGAGAGAGAGAGAGAGAGAGAGAGAGAGAGAGAGAGAGAGAGAGAGAGAGAGAAATGGCTGAGGCCATTTTCAGCAATGAAATGTATCTATCTATATATATCTATACATATCTCTTTCTCCGCAAAGAGAGTCGTGGGATCTCTAATGGTGGTAAGGGTTGTAATGTCTTTTTCCCTTCTACTGTTTGTTTGAACTTGAACTTCTTTTTAGGGCTTTTTTCTTTTCTTCTCTGATGATCAGATCATTCCTGTCTTGGGCGGGCTAGCCACAGAGAGCTGAGTGCTCGGAGCCTGTGGAAATACTCGGCTATAGCTAGAAAGCAACGGGCAGCTTGACGTGTGGTCAGGATCTGGTGTAGCCGGTGCAGCATTTGGTGCCTCAGATTATCTGCCTGTAAGAAAAAAAAATAAAAAAAAATAAAAAACCCTACTCCTTAGAACTCTGTACACACGACTCGGCAACTTGGAAGTCGAACCGATTCGTTTGCTACTGAGTCGAGTTGAGACTCACCTGAATTGGGCTGAGTCGGACATATAATCAATACTCACACGGTCCTGAGTCGAGTTGGGCCGAGTCAGAGACATATTCAGTGCTTACTCGTGAGATGAACTCGATCTGACTCGGTATCCATCGTGTATTGCGACCACTCGTTTGTCCTGAGTCGAGTCAGGGACTCGACCGAGTTGGGTAGAGTTGGACATAAATTCAATGCATTTGTTGCTGTCCCAGTTTGGCACACTTGCTGAGATGGTCTGATGATTTGAACCGTCCATATTCTGGATGCTTCTAGAAATATGCTATCTTCACATGGCCATACTTTAGTGATGATTCTAACCTTTGATCTTTAGAGTTGAATGAATGTCATTCAAGATTTCCTATTCATTGTTCTAAATTCATCAACAGACATCGATGCTCGCATATTTACTACCATATCTCATAGCACAGAGTCCATGATATGCACGGTTATGATCATTGGACTACTCAGCATATGGGGCCCCAATGGATATATTTAGTCATGGATGTAGAGCGGGCCAGTCGCAAACAATTTCATGGCCAAGATAGATAAGAAAAGGCCTGATTGGAAGTGGAAGTGATCTGAACCATCCAGACCTTAAAACAAACTAATCTCACAAACGCTATTGAGTTATCCGACAAGCTACTTTAGCCACCCAACCTCGCTACGCCGGGTTGCCTACGATGAATTTGCGAAATACCATCAGATCTTCCGTCGAATTCCTGTTTTAATTTCATTTTTACTATTTATAGTAAGTTTTAGTTTGAGTATAACTCTTTTTCGGTTGCGCCCAAATAGGACACTTACTATTTTTGGCTGAAAACCATGCGCCTAGTAGGAATCACGACCATCTAGTAAGTTTACTATTTATAGTAAGTTAGATTTCTAGGAGTTTTAGTTGTAGTTTAATTTTGAAACTTCTTCCATGGCTTAGTATCCTTATTTAAAGTGGTGTAAATACGTTCATTCATTTATCAATTAATTTATGAATTTTTTAAAATTTATTTCTATTTTTATTATTCATTTTCTCGTGGATTCGAAAAGTCTATGTGAGGAGTCCAAAGAAACTCTGTGGATTCAGAGTAGTTATCCTTAAGGAAGATGGTGATTGACCTCATCACGTTCATCATTGTGTCAGTCGTAAAAAAGGCAAGATGAAGGCATGCTAGACATTTTCTATTCGAGGCGGTGGGGAAAATGATTTCCAATTTTATTGACTATGTGAAGGATGTAGATGGCCCACCTATAAAATGTGACTATATTCATGCTGAGATGGTCTGATGATTTGAACCGTCCATATTCTTGATGCTTCCAGAAATATGCTATCTTTGCATATATGGCCATGCTTTAGTGATGATTCTAACCTTTGATCTTTAGAGTTGAATGAATGTCATTGAAGATTTTCTATTCATTGTTCTAAATTCATCAATAGATAGTGATGCTTGCAATCATCAGTTCTGATGTATTTACTACCATAAGTCATAGCTAGAGGTGTACACGAGTTTATCCGAGTCAAGCTTGGTACAACTTGACTCGGCTCAGCCACTAGATCACCTCAGCTCGAACTCAGCTCAGCTCGGTTCAATCCTCAAGCTTGACTGGCCAGCTCGGCTCGGTTCGATTAGCAGCTTAGGCCTGTTCGAGCCAAGATTGAGTCAAGTTTACCTTTGTAGCATTTTTACAAACAGATAAACTACACCTTCAAATTCTCACTATACGAAAAACACCAATAATGGTTTTATAGGTTTTTCATCAAACACCTTATAAGCAACATCAAAATCAAGGAAAAAATGGTCTTTGTTTGATGAAACGTACCTTCCTTGTCACTCGTTGAGTCATTTCATCGAACACTTGGTGAGCAACATCAATATCAGAATAACTGAGTCACTGAACTGGTTCGATCCGAGCTCGAGTAAGCTTAAACTCAGTTCGAAATTTTTTCAGGCTCAAAAAATCAATTCGACTCGACTCAAACTCAGTTTTGAACCGAGTCAAATCTTGCAAGCTAACCGAGCTAACTTGGTTCGTGTATAGCCCTACTCATAGCTTGGATTCCATAATATGCATGGTTCTAATCATTGGACCACTCAGCATGTGGGGCCCCAATGGACATATTTAATCACTAATGTAGAGCGGGTCCCAAACAGTTTCATGGCCAAGATGGATTAGAAAAGTCTCAATCAGAAGGAGAAGTAATCTGGATTGTCCGGACCTTAAAACAGACAAATCTCACAAGCTGGAATGAGTTATCCAACATGACATATGATTTTGGGTTAAGATGAGCTACTTTAGCCACCCAACCCCGCTATGCCGGGTTGCCCACATTGAATTTGCAAAATACCATTAGATTGATAGTCAAATTCTTATTTTAATTTCATTTTTGTCATTTATAGTAAGTTTTAGTTTGAGTATAACTATTCATTCATTGGGCTTTAGGAGTTGTGCCTAAAAAGTGCTTAAAATAGTAGAGTAGCATCATATTTTGACCAAATATGACGTTTATTATTTTTGGTTAAAAACCATGCACACTAGTATGAATCACGGCTATCTATAAATAGTAAGTTTACTATTTATAGTAAGCCATGATTTATAGGAGTTTTAGTTGTAGTTTAATTCCGAAATTTCTTTGATGGCTTAGTATCTTTATTTTAAGGAATGTAAACTCGTTTATTCATTTATCAATCAATTTATAAATTTTCTAGAAATTTTTTTTCTTTTTCTCATGTATTCAAAAAGCCTATGTGAGAAGTCCAAATAAGCCCAGTGGATTCGTAGCTATCCCTGAGGAAGACTATGATGGATCTCATTACGTTCATCCTTGCGTCATTCGCGAAAGAGGCAAAATGAAGGGACGCTAGACATTTTCTATTCGAGGCGGTGGGGAAAATGACTTCCAATTTTCTTGACTATGTGAAGGATGTGGATGGCCCACCTACAAGACGTGACTATATGTGTTTGAGAAAGAGTAGAAATCCGAAATTCTACAATCCCACACGTGACGATGTGGACGCCAGATCCAAGTCGTTCATATGGCGGGCCCAGTGCCCATTTGCTATTGCCCAAAAATAGCCCGGTTCAGCCACTGGGTGAGATGCATGTGTATGAAAAAAAAACTGTACACTTAAAAAAAAAACAACCGTCCACACTCCACATTCGGCGTACTCGTGTAGTGCTCCTGGAGATCCGGACCATTGCAACTTTTGAGGCACAACGCCTACAAGGTGGGGTCACCTGACAAACGGCCAGATCTCGGAGACACGTGCCACGCGTGTTATAGAAAGCATTTTGTGCACGGCCATCTCAACGGTAGTTTTTTTGTCTTGTCAAAAATGATGGCCTTAATGCAGTTTTCAACAAAGCTTCTTCGGAATCTCTTGACTTGCAAACCAAAAAAAAAAAAAGAAGAAGAAGAAAAGAAAGCAGGATCATTTTCGATGAATTGTGAAAAAAATAACATGGTTTGTTTGAAGGGGACAACGCGGGCTATGGTAGGACAGATACGTCTCTATCATATACATACACGTGGCAAGATGGATGGTTGATCGGGACCATCTAACTAGCGGTATCTACTTTGGATGATTAATGGTTCAGAAAAATCATCCGACAATCATGGCCCTAAACTTGCTCACTTTACCCAGCTGAATGTCAACCGTTGCGTGTGTTTACATTTCACCGTTCATTTGAAGGCCACGAATCAGATGCCTCTGATCGTCCGATTCATTCCATTTTCGAACCACGACACACGCTTTAAAGATAACTAGATGGACGGTCCTATGCAAAGTCTCTCGTGCCACGTGTAGGGAGGAAGGGGCTCTATCATATTACAGTGGTGACGTATCGCTCTAGCATGTTGCGACGGAGACGTATCGGTATCGCTTTTGTTTTGTTTGTTTTTCTGTTTTTCCAATTACTTTTTGGTTTTACCGACGACTGGAAGGAGTCTTACCTTCGATTTGAGAAAATTGCGTCTTGAGTAGGAAATTGGAATATGTTAGACACTTGACTTTCTCAACAAATGAAAATAAAAACACAAAACTGATTGGACCAGTTTGCGTACAATGAATGGTGGTGATGTGATTGGCATCGCAAGTGCCAAAATAGCACACATGCGTACAATCCGGCCACTCATTCTGTGGGGTTACCGTGAAGCTTCTGGGCGCCGATTGGAGATGGAGGGTCCGTTCAGAGGCTCTGTGGGGTCGACCATGATGTATATGTTTTATCTAGGCAGTCCATTTATTTTGAAAAATAATTTTAGGCGATAAGCCAAAATGAGGCAGGTAGAATGCAATAATGGACCACATCACATGAACGGTGCGGGTTTGAATGATTACCAACGAAAACTTTCAGAAGTTTTAGATAGCTTAATATCTTTGTCTTCCCTTCATCCAGGCCTACGTGACCTTATAAACAGATTTGATAGGAGAGGGTTTCAACGGTGGGGTCATTCTCACTGCTGCTTCGTATGTGGTCCGCTCGAGCCTTCTTATTACTATTTTGGGTTCATGTCTTGAAATGATCTCCCAAAATAGTTAAACGGCTTGGATAAACAGGTCCTCGTGGGGTAGTGCCCAATCGGTGCCCGAAGCTTCCCTAGGCCCGAAATGAGGCGGGTCCACTTAGCTGCCCGGGAACTCAAGTGTCTACATTGATCCCAAACCGATCGTCCGTTTTTGTCATACTAGTGTGGCCCAGTCTGATTTTTCGGCCATGGAATACTCGAGGTCACCTCCGCCTGATGAATGGTCTGGATCTCGCATATTTATGACACGTTGGCGCCTGTGCTGCCTCTTCAATGAGAGACTATACAGTACCCTTCGGATATCAGTTTCTACAACCGGGCCTCTTATTCACCGATCCATACCGTTGATATTATGGACATCACTGTCACTTGTCCAACAACCCAAAAAAAAAAAAAAAAAAAGAAAAGAAAAGAAAGTATCTTGAAATAATGGCAAACCGCTCAGTTGGCGCCCAACAAAAGAAAAAGGTAACGAGAGATAGTACCCATTTCCAGGATCTTCCAATCTGAGGGACCTTTGATGAATGGGACATCCATCGTGAATTCCATCTTATCAACGTTTGGATCCCTGAGCGAGTTGGGCCACTTTACAATCTGAGAGCGGGAACCTATGTTACAATTGCTGAGTCTTGAGTATTTTATGGGCGCGGATCAGGTGGGGTTGCCAACACCATCCCAGAGGTGGTGTGTGATGTTTTGGGCACTGTGGGGCTCACCATGATGATATCCACGCCGTCCATCCATTTTTCCATTTCATTTTAAGGCATGAATCCAAAAATGAAGCAGATCCAAAGCTCAAGTGGACCACACTACAGAAAACAGTGGTCATTGAACACCCCATTAAAACAATTCTTGGGCCACAACGGTTTTGGATCAAACTGATATTTGTGTATTCCCTTCGTACAGGTACGTGGACGTTATCAATAGGCAGGCCCCAGGAAGTTTTAATGGGGGGCATTCAATGATCACTGTTTTCGGTGGTGTAGACCACTTGATATTTGGATTTGCTTCATTTTTCGTACCAGGCCCTAAAATGAGCTGGAAAAATGGATGGACGGCGTGGATATAAAATAAATACATCAATGTGGGCCCACAACGGCCACAACATCACAAACCACCGTTGGGGTTGTGTTGGCAGCCCCACGTAATCCGCGTCCGTATTTTATATGCCTCTAGACCAGAAAAAGGTCCATGTACCCTCCTCGTGCTACAGGTGGCAAACATTAGCATGATGTAGAACGTTGTTTTGAATCTTTTGATGGCACCACGTGGATAGGTTATATAAACTAAATCAGGATATTGAACTGCGGGAACAATCTGATCAGTGGCCCACAAAGAACAGTTGGAGCAGATCAGAAGTGCTATCACTGTGAATTTCGGCCTCTAGCCTATCCATATGGCGTCCCCCAAGATCAACGGTCACGACCACAAGATACGTTTGACACGTGTATTGCGAGGAGGGAACTGCATGGACCGTCCATGCAGAGCCTGCACATTATCATTTGTAATTACAATGCATGTGATTTTGCAAGCATTTGAGAGAGAATTTTCTTACGGGGAATTAATTTGCTGACGTGCAGGATTCGAGATACGTGGGACCATGGTTGCTGATCCAAACCGTCTACCTGATTATCTTGCTATGGATGGAGAATGCTTCAGAAAATACGCTACAGTAAAGATCCTAATCCTTCAGTATATGGCCTTTTATTCTGTTGAATGCGAACCCCTCCCATATCCTTTCTTTAACTGATTAGTTCTAGGCCACGAATCTCAAGGTTCAGATCTTATAATCTAGATATTTCATAGGTATTATCATCCTTTGCGGGGCCTATCAGATGAACGGTTTGGATCAACTAAGTACTGGCGACACAAGTAGAAAACTTGTACATCAACCCACTAATCCCGGGTGTCCCATGATTCATCTTTCCTTGGTCAACAGCGATAATAACCGTGATACTATAGATAGTCAGTTAAGTTGGTTGATGCATGGTAATTATAGAGTAATAATCTAAGTGCATGCACATAGTCGCATTTGGACTCCTCGACGTCCACGTCACTTATCTGGACAGTTCACTAATTCTAGTTCACTATTCACAGGGGTCCTTGAAGAAATCATACTGATTGGATGATCCAAACCATCAAATCAATGGCATGTATAAATGAAGGTACAAAGTCATTCTCGGAAGATTGTTCTAGTCGTTTATGTATAGGGCCATCCGGTTGGTGTGACTTTTACCCAGTAGTGGAAGAAGAAGGTGCTGAACCTAATGGATGGTTGAGATACGTTATCCGAATTCTAATAAATCTAGATGCAACTACATGTTTGGTAAGTCTCAATGCACGTAGCAATGCTAGATCAGTACTCATAAGAATACATGTTCACATACAATAGCTGTATGGCAACCTTATCATACACTGTTTTCTTTTCCACCATGTCGCTTGCATATGACAACTTAAAGATCACCTCCAACCTAGGATACTTCATTAATCAGGTGGGCTACACCATCGAAATAAGTGGCAGACAATAGTCCAATTCAACTGACGTTTGTCGCCCACCTAATGAATAGAGTGTTTCATTTTTTGCTCCATGCGATGGTCATGGTAATTTTCAAATCTCAGATGTTTCACCAAAAGAACCCATTAGTAGAAAACAATAACAGTACTGCATGTTAAAGCTCCCATGCAACATCATATGTGAGCATAACTCTAATGATAATGATAATTGAAAATAATAATAATAATCTAAATATTGACTACGACAACTACGACGACGACCAGATGGGTACTGATCTAAAACATGGTTTTGATGTATGGTCGAAAACTAGTATCTATCGTGCCATTTGTTGCCGTATCTCCCATGAATAATATGGTTGCCTTAGGCTAAAATGGAGGGATACAATAACAACAATGATCTAAATACTAACAAGAAGAAGAAGAAGAAGAAGAAGATAATAATAATTTAAACACTAACAACAGCAGCAGCAAGAATGACATACCTGTCGAACGAAACCTTCAAGGGTGGAGAGCTTGTTCATGGCAACGGCCATCTGACCCATGTAGTTGGCCATGTTTGAAGCACTCAAAGCATCGGAAGCAATGGTGTCTGAGAGAGACTGATGAAGAGCTTCCAACCCTTGGCTAAGAGCTTCCTCTGCCTCTTGTGTGGACTGCTGAAGACTACATATCCCCACTATCTGCTGCTCCGTTAATGGCTCTATGTGGTTCAATAATATCTATGCTCCCAAAAAACTCCAATTAATTCACATGATCCACTCTACCATATATATATCTAATCTTTTCAAAGAGATTTGCTAGCTCCAGTGGCCTACATGCCAGCCTGGAATGTGTGTGAAATGTCTGACTGAAGCTTAGGATGGCTCCCACCATGAAGATGGCCATACCCAAAAGTCAAAATCGTCCACTCATCCGGTGGGCCACCCATGTGCCGAAAGAATGGTTAGTTTAAATAAAATCGCCACGTGTGTGTGGCTTCCCTGATTAGAGAGCCTACCTGGTTTTTGCATATGGTCATCTTGAAAGCGGATGGGATGCTTGACACGCTTACCATGTCGGCACGTGTGCTAGATGTAAAATGTGGCATGATGGTACCTGCCATTTTATAATGTGACCTAACGTACTGCATTAGGAAACATGACTGATTTATTTATTTATTTATTTTTGTTTCTCAAGAACTTTTAAATAGGCCGTGCTGTTGACATTATATACTAAAATATTCAAAGTTTCTTCAATGCACACCATCTCACCAATAGTCGTGCTCCCCTCCCATTACCTCTCACCTCGTGGAGAAGGTCAGCGGTAATTTAGTAGCATTTCTAAATTCAGAATTTCAAAATCCTTATTGAAATGCTTATTAGGATTCCACCCACCATTTATGTATGGTGCAAGATATGAGCGCAACAACTATTGCTGTCCACACCCAGTCTTTTCCAAAAATAAATAGATAAAAAAAAAATAAAAAATTCTGAGTGTTTTTCTTCTCCAATACACAGCTTTAACAGATATTCACAATCTCCAATCTCTCTTTTTCTATCTCTGCCCCCAAAGATCATTTGTTTACTAGAGCGTAGTGAAAAAAATGAGGAGAAATGATGAGATACAGTGGCTGCACCCTAAGGAATGATAAAGCCAATTTCTTCCGGCCAACATATCACATATATAGAATATCCACACTACAAAGGTGGGCCACATCATTATGGTCACCTGTTTTGAATATTAGGCAGATCCACTCTTTAGGTGGGCCACACTAGGACACTGATTGATACAATCATTATCCATTGGCATTGATGCTGTGCCCCACTTCTATGTGTCGATAGGACTAATTTTCATGCCTGATTATCATCCAAAAACACTTTAGGAGTTGGACCGACCTTGAATTTCCTTTGGACAAACAATCCTATATTTCAGATTAGTGGACATCTTCCCATTGAATGTGTACCATTGGTCATTTTTTGTAAAGTCTTTCCGCTCGAACTGAAGGACACAGATGGGGGACCGAGGATTTTGTGTGGGCCTCTACAACCATGGGCCATCCTATATGGTGTCCACCAGATGGACTAGGTCCTTGTGCTAGTTTTGCAACATTTAAAATGGTGGTGACTCATCCTCCTCTCACATGTGGTACTGAAGTACAGATATCCAGACCATCCAAGTTGTACATTCATTTTTTATGGAGAATAATTAGAAAGGCACATTAATCATGCAATCAGATGGTTAATATCATCTTCTCAGAACAACTTTTCGGCTATGCCCCATCTACGGTTGGATCAGTGATTTGGACAGTCACCACTATTTTTTCAATGGTGCAAAACTAACATATGAGTCTAACCCATGAATCAATACCAGTTTCAAATTAGAATCCCATATGAGTAAAATCATTTGTATTAGTAAAAAAGAAATGTTTCTTGTAGCTATGCATCGGCACGTGCCAAAGTGGTAGGCATGTGCCGATCCCCCCACCCAAAATCCATAAAGATCAGGCTAGTCCACTCGTCAGTTGGGCCACACGTGTAAGGCGGACGGTTAAAAATAATAATAGCCAATGGTTCACATTCAATTGTGTGGCCCACCAGATAAGTTGACCGGCCACATTCTTGAGTCAGAACAGTCATAATCCCTACCACACATTTCACACATGGTTGCCACCTCAGCACACGTGTGGGGCCTTGCACATCTGCACCAGTAACTATCATTCCTCATTTGTAACTACCTTCCTTTTTGAAAATTTCCTAACCAGGTAGAAAATTATATCTTTTACCCAAAAAACAAAAAAGTAAAGAAAAATTGTCAAAGAAGAAAACAATGCATCGAAACCCTAAATATTGCAAACCCTAACAGCTTAAACCCTAATTTCGTGCATGATTTGATTCCCAGATATTACATGCCTAAAACCCATTACTAAGTACATTTTGGGCTAATAAAAATATCGAGAAACCAGAAAATGTGGGTCATGCCGGAAATATACACTAATAACTGGCCTGAAAGTGACACAAGGTACATTTTCCGGCAAGTGAAGTAGAGGAGGAAAAGGAGAAGGTGATGGTGAATTGAGATAAAAGAGTAGTTGGAAGGAGATAGTTTCCATACCTTGATGAGCTCGGATGGCCGAAATCCTCCCATCCACATGAAGCATCGCTCGGCGGGTGTCTTCCACATGCCAGACACAATGTGAAAGACGTCTGATTTCACGACCATGCTCTTCATGTTCATCAGCTCATCGTAGTGGGCCAGGCAGTTGTCGACAAATAGCCTCAGGTCGTTTTCCTGGAGGTGTTCCTGCACAGCGGCTCGGAGCTCGCACATGAGCCGGTGGTGTTCCTCAAGCCACCTCGTGTATTCTATGTCAAAGACAGCTGCATCTGGAATCATGGGAATAGAAACACTTAGAAACAGCACAGAAAGAAAGCCCTAAATCATGATAACAAAAGAAAAATCAGTGGAATTGAGGTTAGAGGATTGCCTGAGCTCAGACCGCCAGCACCTACGGGGAGACCTTGTTCCCCAAGAACGGCACCTCCACCAAAGAACAAGCCCTAAGAATCAAGAATACAAAGAATCCATGATTTTATTTGCTAAACCTAAAACACATTATTCATGAGAGAGAGAGAGAGAGAGAGAGAGAGAGAGAGAGAGAGAGAGAGAGAGAAACCTGAGTTCTAGTCCTTTGTAGCTCCTGCTCAAGCTGAGTTAGTTTAACCCTACTAGTCTCTAGCTGTTGAACATAAGCCTGTCGAAGATCAAAAACAATAAAAAAGTCATAACTAAGATCTTCAACAAACAATAATGCAGATTGAACAACTTGGGATTAGAAGAAAAGGAGACAGAAATTATACAAGAAAAATGTATTATATATAGAATTAATTAATTTTCATTTGTTTGCCTCACCTTTTTCCTTAGCCTGCTTTTCCGAGCTGCTTCTCTATTCTGAGCAAGCCTCCTTAGTGTCTGCCCACATATAAATCAATGGTGAAACTCGCTCCATTCAAATTGGAAGGAGAAAATGAATGGCTCCCATGTATGGAAAGTCATTTGTACCTTTGGGTCTGGTGTTTTGGGTCCTTCATGCTCTGAACTAGATGTGGGGCCCTTTCTATTTCCTTCCCGCTGCCAAATAAATGGTATAAATAAATATATGAAAAAAACAAAACCCACCTTGGTTCTCAAATTCATTTTTTAAAAAGAAAGAAAATCTCTACCAAATCTCAGTCTTAAGTGTACCACATAGTCATGGGTTCTAGTCTCCTAGAGATCATGGACTTAGTGTCTAGAATCCTTTTTTTTTTTTGGTTTCTTTTCTAATGCAAAAAGAGAAATCTTTGCATCTAAATGATTTCTTTACCTTTAATCCTACTTTGACATCTTTTCCTGGTTCTGGCCCAGATGATGGGCCATTTCTTTGATTTGCTAGTTCCATGGATGATTCTGATGGTCTCTTAGAGTTGCTACTTGTTGGAGTAACAAAACCAATGCCGCTCTATACATGAAAACCCAAAAAAAAAGAAGAAGAAAAAAAAAGCACATTTTTTCAGCAATTTAGAAAAGAATCCATATCCCATAGGGGAAAAAGCAAAAATAGAAAAAAGTCTTTCTTCTTCTTCTTTCAATCCCCACACCTTTGTAGAAGGCTCAACATGCATTGGCTCAGAGGGGAAAATATTCAAAGTAGGTCGGACTCCGGAGCTCTCTGCATACATGAATTCCTGCAAGCATTAAAATCTCCTAAAGAGGTGCAAAATCCTCTATAGATGGGTATAATTCAAACAGTTGCATAAAGAAAAATAAAGCATCTTTTTTCCCCCACAGACCCAATCATGACAGAAGATAGATAAGGCCGGAGATGTATGGGTCTCATGAATCATGAGGCATCAACACCCTTACAAAATCATGCATTTGTGGCCCTTTTTTTGGAGAGAGAAAGAGAGAGAGGAGAGAGAGAGAGAGAGAGAGAGAGAGAGAGAGAGAGAGAGAGAGAGGCAGAAAAGCAATGAAACTGAAAATCCCAATGAAACTGAAAATCCTACCGTACCCTTTCCAGTACAGGAATTTGCAAGAAATTCATGAGGAGTTTGTTACAGGTCATAGTCTAAAAATCACCCACATACTCATTTCCTGAAAATCCTATCTCTACTCTCTGCATATATCTATCTATCACAACCTGGTCAAAATACAGTACCAGCGTATCTGTTAAACACGCGTTTCTCATGAACCAAAAAGCTCTTTGAAAGGTATCTCAACAGCTCGCTCTCTCTCTCTCTCTCTAGAAGAAGAAGAAAATAGATAAAGAAAACTTACGTCTGTGTTCTTGAACTGATGGATGATCTTGTCCTTCTAGATACAAAAAGAGGGCCTGATCTAATTCTCCCAAGTCATAAGCCCCACCAGCTTCTTTACTTCTGATAGCAAAAGAACATCAAGAGAAAAAAAAAAGGATTCAAAGGGTTTTTTTTTTTTTTTTCTAGAAAGAAAGAAATTATAATCCTTTCTTGCACTACAAAAAATTAACTCTTTTCAACATGAAATAAAAAACAAAGACATGGGTTTTTCTCCCCTTTCTCTTCTCTTCCATTACATGAAATTTCCAGGCATAGAAGAAGATGAAGATTGCATCATCCCATAAGATATCTGATTCTGCTGCTCCTGTTGTTGGGTTTGATGCGGATTATCTTTATTGGCCATCAAAGAACTTCAAAGATCTTCCTCTCCATTAATGGCAAAATCAACTTGGGTTTTTTTGCATGGAAATCAAGAGAAGATAGCCGTGGCTTGATTTCTGCGAGACACAGAGTCGGTTTCGATCGAAACGGATTGAATAAAATAATACAGAGGAAAAAAAGGAATAGAAGGGAATAAAATTCAATGCTAGGAAACAAAACAGACAAAGCTTTTCTATTGCCTTCTCATGAAAACTACCTTCTCTCTCGGATTAGACTAACGTGATAGATCACTCCTACTTCTTAAATGGAGGTGATTCATCCACCCTACACGTGTCATAAATTTAAACTGGGTGGGTAGATTGGCCACCTGACGGATGTTTAGTTACAATTTTGTCAAATCGACGGTTAAGATCTCATTCGTAGGTTTTGCTTATATGGATCGGGATTCGTAGGGTCTGGAAAAACAATCTTCATTTCCGCATCATATCCTCTTCTGTCCTACCACGTGACGATCCAGAACGTTCATTTATAAGCTCATCTAGTATACGAAGAAGATGAGTGGGATTTTTTCAACATGAATCATCTACCGTAGTTACTTCTAGGTGAATGGTCTGGATCATCAGATGGTGGGGCAGAAAGAGCGAACCGACCAGAAGGTGCCTAGCATACCGCATTTAAAATGGTGGTGAACTATCAGGGTAGCCAACCTTTCTCTCTCTCACCAAAAACCTGATGACTTTCGAAAACCAAATTTCAGATAAGCTGTGTCGGAGCTGGTAAAATCCTAACCGATCCACGCTCGACGAAAACCACCATCGAACGTAGAAAACCGCTTACAGAGAAGGTGAAAACCACTTCGGAAGCTTTCGGTGAAGTTACCAAAATGCCCTGGTCTTTTTGTACAAGTACTGTCATCGCCTTCGTTCATCGCCCCGTACCGTTTAGACACCGTTACCCGCGATCTACATTATGCTGTATACATGCATGTAGAGGTTTGCTACACGCGTGCGGAGCGCTGGACATCAATGCCGAGCACACGTGGTAAAATTGCACAGACGTGAGAGATCTGAGCCTTCCATCAGGTGGGCCACGCTGTTTGGGTGCCCAAAGTTTATAAAACAAATGGACGGTTAGAAAATTTTTTTTAATGGTCTGCTTCTTTCGTGGAATGTGGTCCAGCTGAGGAGACAAATGACGTGATTTCTGGTGCAGAAGACCTAATTCCAACGGCAATAAGATCTGCACGTGTGCCATATTGGCGCGTGCTTGGAAATGTTTGGGGAGGGCTCGTGTCAAACCTTCGTGAATGGGAAGGAAGACAGAAGAAATCAACGCCTCCGTTGGCACGAGATTTCCGTGGCTTCTTATCTCGTGGCACACGTGTGTGATGATCCGAGCCGCCGGAAGTGGATTTTGTGAGGCCTGCCATGATGTATGTGCTTAATATCCGTGCTGTCTATCATTTCGCTGGCTCTTTTCATGGAACGCACCCAAAGTTGAAGTTATCCAAAGCTTAAGTAGACCACACCACAGGAAACGGTGGAGATAGGGATATCTACTGTTGTGGGAAATCTGAGCTCACAATACAACGCCGCTCAGGAGGTAAGTCCGAGCCGAGTCGTGACCATCCCGACCTGTTTCAAGACGCGACCCATCAGAGCAGCCGATTTGGTTGAGGTCGGACTTCGAATCATGATCCGATCTGATGAGCGTCTTCGTTATAGCCGCTCTGCTCTATCCTGCATTCCGAGACGACGACATTCTGAGCCGAGTACACAGTCCGAACTGAGCAAACGTTCCAAGTCGGATGCATATTCGGACGCGCATATCCCACTCGCTGAACGTGGAAACTGTCATAACCAAACGTGGTCGATAACCTCGCTCACAGATACGCATAATCCGCCAGATATGCTACATGATCGATAGATTGCGGGGGGTATCTCCACGATCCGAGAATCCCCCTGATCATGCCGAGATTATCGGATCCGGACCACTCGACAGTCAAGTATAAATACTACATCACGCCATATCTATAGGTACGCAAAATCGAGCTCTCCTCTAGACTCTAATCAAACCCTGATTCCATTGTCCTGACTTAGGCATCGGAGGGTCCCCCTGCTTAGCCAGGGTCACCTTTGCCTGCTTTCCTGGTGCAGGTTCTAGGGATCATCGTGGTGATCGACGAGGAGGGAGGGCTGACCAGATTTTGGCATCAACATTTTTTGGCGCCGTCTATGGGAAGCTAAAACTAAAAGTCAGGTTCTCATTTCCCCTAAGCAATGACGAGGAAGAAAAAAGCTACAGCAGTGCAGTCGCAACCTGATGAGCAGACTCGGTCGTCATCACCGCTTCATGCCGAGTCCGCTCCAGGGCCTTCTCAGCGTTCGTGTAATCGGTCGAACAAGTACCGTGCCATGCATAATGAGATTCAGGCCCTGCGTGACGAGATAAACAAGATGAAACAGCAGTGGGAGTCGGGACTACGCCCGGCTCAAGAACAATCCGTTCTCGAGTCGGTGGGGCTGTTTGTGGAAACTCGCTCCATGTCGAGGAGTGTGAGGCTCAAAGTTCCCTAACGTTCAGGGGTACCGCGGTCGGGTCAAAATCTTCCTGCGGCATGAGGCGAGGCATCCGCGCCGAACGAGCCTACTCGGGCTCCGACAACTGTCCACTCAGCCACATCCGCCCTGCCACCCACGGACCTCCGTCATCAGTTAGAACGAAGGAGAGAAGGGAGAATATCGGAGGCTGAACATACCCCAGAGGTCGTCGCTGAAAACAAGGATCCTTGGGAAGCGCGCTTTGCGGAACTGAAGGATAAGTTCCTGATATTGAAAAAAAAAGTAAGAGTAATCGACAGTTCCGACCACGATCTAGGCGATGATGGAAGAGACCGAGCCTCGCTCCAACTCGGCTATCATGGCTGAAGTGATGCCACAGAGGTTTCGGATGCCTCCCGTCATTCAGTATTCGGGATCTGGGGACCCATCCGAACACTTGGAGTCCTATCGATCTTGGATGCAGATCCAGACAGCAACGGATGCAATGATGTGTAGGGAGTTCTCTATCACCCTCACAGGGTCTGCTCGGATCTGGTATCGCCAGCTGAAGCCTGGTTCTGTGGGTTCATTCGCCGAACTGAACCGACTATTCCTTACGCAGTTCATAAGCCGTAAGAGAAGTCGAAAGCCCAACACTCACCTGCTTACCATTAAGTAGACCCCGAAGGAGTCGTTGAAGGATTACATCGCCCGCTTTAACGAAGAAGCATTGCATGTCGAGGACTACGATGATAAGATGGCCCTCGCCGCCATTCTGAGCGGCCTGAAAGAAGGAAAGTTTGTCTTCTCCATCGGAAAGAATCCACCAAAGACGCTAGCTGACTTTATAGCGAAAGCTCAGAAGTACACTAACGCAGAGGAGTTCACCAACGCCCGAAAGGGCACACAATCATTTGACTCGATGAACAAGGGGAAGAGACCCCGGAACGAAGACTCCCAGCCGACTAGCAAAAGGACGGATGACCGCGCTTCTCGCGATCGTCGTCCGAGCTATAGGCCGGAAGGAAAATTCCGTTCCTACACTCTACTCAATACATCCGCCAAGTAGATCCTGCTAGACATCCGAGGAGACAGACTGCTCAATTGGTCAATCTGTATGAGAGCTGATCCCGATCATCGGGACAAACAGAAATACTGTCGTTTCCACCGGGACCACGGTCATAACACGAACGATTACGTGGATCTAAAGGACGAGATTGAGTCCCTCATCCGCAAGGGACATCTACGTCGTTATGTCAAAAAGGAAAAATTCTCTCGGAGAGAAGAATGGCGGCAAGAGCAGTCGAACAAAACCCCAGAGGATCCCACCGAAATTCGCACCATCTTCGGTGGCTCAGCTGGGGGAGGGGATTCGAATAGGGCATGGAAAGCTCATTTCCGGAGCTCCGAGTCAGAACACCACATTAACCTGACAGAATGTCCCAGCAAGGAACTCCGTGTCGCTCCTTGCAGCCTGACCTTCACAGAAAATGATGCACGCGGGATCCAGCATCCGCACGATGACGCGCTAGTGGTCACTATGACTATAGCCAATCACAAAGTGTACTGCATCTTGGTCGACACCGGGAGTTCAGTTGACATAATGTATTCCGAGGCATTTGAGAAGATGAGAATTCCACGGTCCAAGCTCCGACCCGTGAAGACTCCCTTGCACGGCTTTGCCGGAGAAAGAGTCATCTCCGAAGGAGCCATCTCCCTCCCAGTGATATCGGGAGAAGGGCAACATCAAGTCACGTTTTTGGTTGACTTTTTAGTTGTCAATGTTCCATCAGTCCACAACGTGATCCTGGGCCGACCCTCCTTCAACGTAATGAGGGCAGTTGTCTCGACTTACCATCTGATGATGAAGTTCCCGGCTGAAGGCCAGATTGATTATCTCCGGGGCGATCAACGCGAAGCCCGGAGATGTTATGCGATAGCCGTGAGAAAATAGACCACTAAACAAACGCTCGTAGTTGACGCCTTAGACCCCCGCGGAGCGATGGAGAATTCCCCCGTCGAAGATCTGATAAGAATGCCGCTCGATGAATCAGATCCGAGCAAAACTGTTCAGCTCGGATCATCACTGAATCCCGAGTGGAGGAACGAGTTAATGGCCTTCTTGAGACAACACCGGGACGTCTTCGCATGGTCACATGCAGATATGCCGGGGATCTCACCCGATGTGCAAGTTCACAGGCTGAACGTGTACCCAGACCACCGGCCAGTTAAGTAAAAAAGAAGGGTGTTCGATGCTGAACGATATGAAGCCATTGCGGAGGAGGTCTCCATCCTGCTCGATGCGGGCTTCATAGAAGAGGTATACTACCCTGACTGGATAGCGAATGTCGTGCTCGTCAGGAAGTCAAACGGGAAGTGGTGGGTGTGCGTAGATTACTCCGATCTGAATAAGGCGTGTCCCAAAGACAGATTCCCGTTACCTCGGATCGACTAACTGGTGGATAGCACGATCGGACACGAGTTACTCTCGTTTCTGGACGCCTACTCCGGGTACAACTAGATCGCCATGCACCCCCTAGATAGGCAGAAGACCACCTTTGTCACGGACAGGGGACTCTACTGTTACCGGGTCATGCCATTTGGCCTGAAAAATGATGGGGCAACGTATCAGAGACTGGTGAATCAGATGTTTGCCAAACAGATCGGACACTACATGGAGATGTATGTGGACGACATGCTGGTGAAGATTATCAAAGCCTCCGACTACCTTGTTGATTTCGAAGAAACATTCAACGTCCTCTGTGAATACCAGATGAATCTTAGCCCCACCAAGTGCGTGTTCAGGGTTGAGTCAGGGAAATTCCTGGGCTTTCAAGTCAGCCAACGGGGTATCGAGGCGAACCCAGATAAGATTAAAGTTCTCCTGGACATGAACTCGCGTCGGACCCTCAAGGAAATACAGTGTCTCACAGGAAGAGTCGCGGCCCTCGGACGTTTCATATCTAGGGCTACAGACAAATGCCTTCCTTTCTTCTAGCAGTTGAAGGGCCACAAGAGGGAGGAATGGACGCCAGAGTGCGAGCAAGTCTTCTAACAGTTGAAACAGTACTTGGGATCGTCGCCTCTCTTGTCCAAGCGGGAAGAAGGAGAGCCCTTGTTCCTCTATCTCACCGTTTCGACCTCAGCCGTCAGCTCGGCTCTGATCCGAGAAGTCGGAACCAAGCAGTATCCCGTTTACTACGTAAGCAAAGCTATGATACCAGCAGAAATAAGGTACCAGTCCTTAGAGAAATTGGCGCTCAGCCTTGTCGTCTCGGCCAGAAGACTACGGCCATACTTTCGGACTATCGGACTCCCCTCTGAGGCAGATCCTCCAGAGACCCGAAGTGTCAGGCCGGATGACCAAATGGGCTGTAGAGCTCGGAGAGTTTGACATTCAGTTCCGGCCCAGGACGGCACTCAAGGGATAAGCCGTAGCCGACTTCATCGCCGAGTTTACAACTCCGGACGAAGAGCAAGCCAGGAAGGAAGTCGAGATGACACCGCCCACCCCGCTGAGCAATCAAGAGCCCGCATCAGATCCGGGGTGGGTCCTTTATATTGATGGATCCTCCAACGTTAAAGGAGCAGGAGTCGGTGTCGTCCTGGTGGCGCCTGATTCAACGACAATCTAATACGCCATCAGGCTCGGGTTCAAAGCTTCAAACAATGAGGCGGAGTACGAAACGCTGCTGGCTGGGCTCAGACTAGCAGCGAGCCTGGGTGTTCAAACTCTATAAGTCCGTAGCGACTCACAGTTGGTGGTGAATCATATCTCCTCAGAATACGAAGCTAAGGAAGTCAGAATGATCGGCTATCTTGAAGAGGCGAGGAAATTGATCGAAAAATTCTTAAGTTACACTGTCCGACAGGTCCCCAGAGTCGAGAACTCATGGGCCGATGCCTTAGCAAGGCTCGCCTCTGCCTCCGAGTGTAAGATCCCACACTTTGTTCCGGTTGAGTTCGTTGAGCACCCAAGCATCGACCAGTCAGAGGAGGTCAGCCCCGGCCAGTCAGAGGAGGTCAGCCCCGTCCAGTTCATCCCTAGTTGGATGGACCCCATTTTCAATTATCTATCAACCAGCGAAACCCTCCAGATAAGCTTGAGGCAAGACGACTAAGGGTCCGAGCGTCCCGGTTCGCCATATTGGACGAAGTGCTATACAAGAAGGGGCATTCTCAGCCTTACCTTAGATGTCTCCGACCGGATGATGCTGATTACGTGATTTGGGAGATTCATGAAGGAATTTATGGAAATCACTCGGGCAGCCGTGCCTTAGCCATGAAGATACTTCGTTAAGGGTATTTCTAGCCAACCCTCAAGCAAGACTCTAAGAATTTCGTACGGAAGTGTGACAAGTGCCAACGTTTTGCTGCTGTGCCGAGTCAACCGGCAGAAGAAATGACCCCCATGAGTGGGTCATAGCTGTTCGCTCAATGGGGGATCGACATCATCGGTCCCTTACCCACTGGGAAGGGACAGGTCAAGTTTGCTATAGTCGCGGTCGATTATTTCACCAAGTGGGCCGAGGCTGAGTCAGTTGCAAAGATCACCAAGTAGAAAGTGATCGACTTTGTCTGGAAAAATATCATCTGCCGGTTCGGGATTTCGAGGACCATCGTTTCTGATAACGGCCTCCAATTTGATAACGACAAGTTCCATAGCATGTATCGAGGGCTCGACATTGTGAATGCTTACTCATCGGCGATCAATAAGATCATCAAGCATCAACTCAAGACGAAGCTGGAAAAAGCAAAAGGAAACTGGGCCGAAGAGCTCCCCTTCGTCCTCTGGGCCTACAGGACTACAGCCCAGACTTCGATGGGCGAAACCCCATTTTCGTTATCCTACGGCTCAGAGGCAATGGTACCGGTAGAAATCAGACTCCCTACAGCGCGGGTCAGGGGCTTCGAAGAAAGTCATAACTCCGAGCAGATAGCAGTTAATCTAGATTTGCTCGAGGAACTCAGAGAAGTTTTCAAAATCCGAGCGGCGGCTTGACACCAGAAGGTAGCGCGCTTCTACAACTTCAAAGTTAAAGTTAGGCGCTTTTGACCAGGAAACTTAGTCCTCCGACGAATTTTTCAGAACACGGCCAAGCCAGGGCAGGAGCGATCGGACCCAATTGGAAAGGTCCATATCGTGTGGTCAGATCTGCCAAACCAGTCTCGTACCACCTGAAAGACCTCGAAGGCCGTCATCTCTCTCATCCCTAGAACGCCGAGCACTTGAAGATCTACTACCAGCAAGGAAATAACATTCAAGGCTCATGATGCAATGTATGCCTCCGATCGACTGGCCTTTAAGGCTCTTAATAAAAGACCGATTCTACCTTTGAATGCTTGTTTGATTGCCCTATCCACACAAGTACGAGATAAATGGTCCGATCCCTTAAGGATTCGGAACCCAACCTTACGAGAGATCGACAAGGCATTCCTCAGGGGAAGAAGCCTAATAAATGGTCTGATCCTTTAAGGATCGGAACCTAACCCCACGAAAGATCGAAAAGGCATCCCTTCATGGGAAAAAATCCTAATAACGATCCGACCACCCGATTAAGTGTTCAACTCAGCGTACAACAAAACAGAGGCGACAAGCCAAGTATCCTAAGGGGTCGGACCCAACTAAGGCTTGGGCCGAGAAAGCTCAGACAACTGACTCTAAAAACTAACTAAACGACAGCGGACTAAGCTCATCAGCTCAACATCTCAAGCAAATCAACAATGTGACAAGAATATTTTTCATTAAAATTCCCTCGGAGGGGGAAAAGTATATACGTACATTAAAAAAAAATAGATAAGTCTTCAGGCAGGGGGAGGAGCCTGGGCATCAGGAACCTGGGCGTCGGGAGCTGGTTCCGAGCGGACGATGTCAGCCGAGGTATCTTCGGAGTCATCGGGCAAGAGGGAATCGAGATCTAGGTCCGGGTATAAACCTAGAACCGCCTCGAGGCATGCGTCGAAGCTGCGATTGTAGAACATTGTGGGCTCAGCATCCCTCTCTTTAGAAGTCTTGAAACTCTCGACTGCAGTAGCAACCGTTGCCTTCACCCTCTGGGCCTCCACGGCTTCGTTCACGGCTCGTGTCCGCTCCTCAGTCGCCTCAGCCTTAGCACTATTCAGAGCTTCCCCTAGCCGCCCTAGCCGAACCGTCTCCACGACCAAGGAGTCCGCGTTGGCCCTGGCACGGATCCATTCCATCTAAGACTCCGACATGACAGAACCTCCGGGGACTACCTCCGCGCTGCGCAGATTCGAGGGCATTTCAGTGGTAGTAATGGTCTTGACTCGGCGGGCTCGGGTGGTTGTCTTTTTACCAAGTTGCTTGGTTTTAGAACCCAATATTTTTTGCCTCTGAGGTGAGGGGTATGGGAGAGTGGGTTCGAAAGGGCCTTCGGAAGACCCACTCTCACTTTCAGTACTCTCCGGCTCGGAGTCATTAGCATATTCACGGACCATCTCGAGGTCGGAAGACATTGCAGAGAAGTGAGGGTCAACGAAACTCACTGGGTGCCTGTCGGGAATCGCCTTTAGCCGAAAAACGTTGAATTCGGCCGGAATCGCCTCTCGTCGAAAATCGCCTCCTCCGGTATGCTCTTACAAATCAGAACGTAAAATGGCAATGAGAAGTTCGAGACGCCTTATATAGGCAGTGAAGGGATTCAGCATTAATGACGAGCCATAATGGCAGTAGCCGAATCGGCACGACCTGATCTCCGAGTACACATGGCGACGTTGCATTGGCGGGATACAAACCGATTGTACGGCTCTGACATCGGGCTGTGTGCCTCAATAGGTGAAGCGACGCCCCGGCACTCGGAGCCGTCAGGCGCACGCCTCCTCCAGCCTGCGTGGCGACTTCTCATAGGCCAGGGGGAGATTCGGGATTGTAACAGTCGCCACGTGTTGGCTAAGGCGACTAGTGCGCGCGTGGTTCGAGTTTCGTCATCATTGCGACGATGGCAGGAGATTTTCTACCTATGTACTTTCCGAGCTGACAAACAAACTCGAAGAGTAGGGGGCTTCTGTTGTGGAAAATCTGAGCTCACAATACAACGCCGCTCAGGGGGCAAGTCAGAACCGAGTCATGACCCTCCCGACCTGTTTCAAGACGCGACCCATCAGAGCAGCCGACTTGGTTGAAGTCGGACTACGGATCATGATCCGATCGGATGAGCGTCTTCGTTATAGCCGCTCTGATCTAGCCTGCATTTCGAGGGGACGACATTCCGAACCGAGCACACAGTTCGAACTGAGCAAACGTTCCAAGACGGACGCATGTTCGGATGCGCATACCCCACTCGCTGAACGTGAAAACTGCCATAACCAAACGTGGCCAATAACCTCGCTCGCAGATACGCATAATCCGCCAGATACGCTACATGATCGATAGATCGCGGGGGGTATCTCCACGATCCGGGAATCCCCCTGATCATGCCAAGATTATCGGATCCGGACCACTCGACAGTCAAGTATAAATACTACATCACGCCATATCTACAGGTATGTAAAATCGAGCTCTTCTCTAAACTCTACTCAGACCCTGATTCCCTTGTCCTGACTTAGGCATCGGAGGGTCCCCCGACTTAGCCAGGGTCACCTTTGCCTGCTTTTCTGGTGCAGGTTCTAGGGATCATCGTGGTGATCGACGAGGAGGGAGGGCTGACCAGATTTTGGCATCAACACCTACCATTGAAACATTCCTAGGGCCAACCTTGATGCTTATTTGACACGATGTTATAAAGACTTGGATGAATGGAAAAACAACGAGTGTTGTTAACACAAATTATGTGGTTATAAATTCTGTAAAATAAAAAATTAAAAATTGAAAAAGTTAAGAATAGCTTAAGCATTGGTTATTGTCTTTAAAGCATTATTTGCCCCCTTTTAAATTAATTGAAGATGCTAATAGATTCCAAGAAAATAATTTTTAGGATATAACGAGCCTGTATATAATTTGGAACTATATGTACATAAGTTTTTTTTTTTTTTTTTGTCAAATAAATAAAATAAAATTCCAAATCATAGAGAAAATTAGAAAAAAATTGTTGATGGTTTAGACCACTGCTTTGGTCTATTGCTTGAGGATTGTTGGCTAAAGTTCATATTGAACCTGACTAGCATGATCTTGATCTTTTTGGTAGATCATATGTGAGAGTAGTTCAAGTCGTTGGTGATAGTCCAATGGACAACTCAAGCATTGTTTATATAGGCCAAAGTTGTTGACTGTTTTGGCCTAGGGTCATAATTCCATATGATCGTTTTATAGCAGTCGGTGAGAAACTAGTCGTTATTGGTCGTTTTTTACCGTTATGCATGTGGGACAATAGCTGCTGGCATGCTAACCGTTTAGACTCACTGGCTAATGATTTTATGGCCATTAAGCTTGCCATATTCTATGTTACATTGCGACTCACACTCATCTCGCATTGGTTCACGTAAGGTCGCGAGAGAGTAACCCATCTGGGCACGTGTGAAATGCAAAAGGTGCTACTAGTGCCTTTACATCCACATTACCTTACATGCCCACGCTCTCGCACCGAGCCCGCGCAGGTGAAGCACTAGAACACGAAAGTCCCGATACTCCATATATCAATCAAGCAAATAATAAGATACTCCACATCTCATATATAAATACAATATTTTCTTCTATTCTTTTTGATATGGGACTATTCCCAAAACACTAAAAAACCAACATTTTTTAAAATTATTTATATATATATATATATTATTTAAAATATTTTTTAATCAATATTTTCACAACATTATCTTAATCCAAAACTTTTGTGACACCAAGGAGTTTTAAGTGGTGGGAGTTCAATCACCACTTACATGGATGGTGTGGATGCAATGCATAAATCATGGTAGGCCCTAGAGCGCCTGCCATGAGGGAGCATTTTGCTTGCGGAGCTGACCACTACCTAAAGTGTAGCTTGATCGGATGATCCTAGCCATCCGATAGATCAATCCTTTTCTTCTGACTGTGAATTTAAGTCTTCCATGATCTCTTCCAAACAGTAGTTTTTATTTATTTATTTTTATTGTCCGGTTTCTAGTGGACCAAACGGATGAACTGTTCAGATCTCGTCCATTTCTGCAAGTGAAGAGCCGGCACCCCTTTGACTCCAGAGCCGTTGGGAGAGGTCCCATACATGTATACGTGCATCCATCCGTAAATTCCCACGTGATAAGCTTTATAGCACTTCCATACAACCAATCTTGGGTGATTACCGACAGGCCATGTGTATATTCATACATATCTTCACATGCCCAGTACAGTCCTATGCACGATAGCACTGGAGCATATATGTACACATTTCTAAATGCGTACTAAACACGTAGGGATCGGATTAGGTGCGGGTCTCATCCAACATGGTGCAGCGCTGACAGTGGGGGCCCACCTTGATATATTAATTGTATATCCACACCGTTCATCCGTTTTTACGTCTCATTTTATTTGATTAGCAAAAATGAAGCAAATCCAAATATCAGGTGATTGACCATTACAAACTTGTTGTGGGACACAAAAGTTAAAAATCAAGCTGGTATATTATTATTATTTTTCTTTTTTCACCTTCATCCAGATTTTTGTGATCTTATGAACAGTTTGGATGGCAAGTAAACATTACGATGAGCCTAGGAAAATTTTAATGGTTGGTGTTCAGTCACCGCTTTTTCTAAAGTGTGGTTCACCTGATATTTGGATCTGATTCAATTTTGGGTTCATCCTCTCAAATGAGCCGAAAAAACGGATGGACCGTGTGGATATACAATACATGCATCAAGATGAGCCCCACGGTCAGGGCCACACCGTGCTGGGTGAGTCCTGAGCCGCACCTAATCCGCTCCCAACACGTAGAGCTAGCCCACCATACTAACAGTACCATACTGTCACTTTTTTTTGCCAACCTGTCACATTTGCAAGACATTTGACCCGTGATAAAGGCAGTCCTCCTCATGAAGACCATCTGTCACAATGATGGGGCCAGCTTATCAGGTGGGCCACACGATTGATATCAACGGACAGGGCCAACGATCTGACACAAAACACAGTGTTGCCCAATTTAAAAGTTGATGGGCCTGATTTTTGGGTTAGGTGGTCTTCATCTTGGGGCTTACCTTTCGCGCCTGTCGGATGTTCTGCACATGTGACTCGATTGGAGAGGTAGAAACGGTGTATCATGGTGAACGTAGCATGCAGGCTGTAACCCTGATGGGCCACCGTGATGTGTGGATTTTATCGGCATCGGTCCAACTAATTTTATTATTATTATTATTATTATTATTTTTTCCATATTATCTTAGTATACGGGCCCAAAAACTAAGGCAGATCCAAGAATTAGGTGCACCACACAATGGGAATAAAACACCTGCGGTTGAAAACTTTTTTGGAAGCAAAAGTTTTGGAACAAGCTACATTTGTATCCTAATTTTCTTTCATTTGTGTCCACGTGACGTTGTGAAGAGGTTAGATAGCAATTAACTACCATGGTGGACCTAGGAAGGTTTCATTAGTGGGTACTGGCGTTATCACTAGGGCTGTCAACAGGCCAGGCCTAGGTAGGTCCTGCCCTTTTGAACAGTTTTGGGCCTGGGCTATTCAAATTTCGAATTTTCAGGCTGGTGCATTGACCTCCTTAATTATTACTGTTGCTTCTTATAATGTTGCATGGGTCACTTGAGCCGTAGATTCGCCTCAATTTTTTTTCTCTATCTCTCTCTCTCTCTTTTTTTTTTTCCTTTAAGACTTAAAATGATAAGTAAAAATGGATGGATAAAGTGGATAAAACCCACACATATTGATGGCCCTTGGACCCTTGTCCATTCTTAGCTAGGGATGGGTGGGGTTGTACCCAATCCAAATCCAAAGGTTACAACATCTTCCATTTACACTCAACTGAAACCAGTCACACGGAACAATTCAAAAAAGGTGCAAATGACAACAGTGACATAAGGGGTCGCTTGACACCAGGGATTTTGGGGGGTCCATGGTTGTTTGGCACCATTAAGTAATCGGGGTTTTAAATCTCCTCAAACATGGGGTTTGAAATACATGGTGAAAGCTTCAATTACATCTAAAATCCTTCCCACATGTGTAACATGTATGTCACAGGACTATATATTATTTTATTGGGCACATGGCCTACTAATGATGTCTCAAAACAATTAGACTATCAATTGCATCACTATAATTACTTTAATATGATGATCAACACAATTTAAAATTTGTTTATGCAAATCAATGGTTAAAAATTGTTGATTAGTCATTTGCACAAGATTTTATGATTGTAGTCCAATTGAGACTTAAAATTTCATCATTTTCGGGCAAATTATATATTTCAGCAGGCTTATTGCAACTATTATGTTAAATATTACATTTGTTCACTAATTAAAGATATTAAAGTTAATTTATTAATTCAATTCAAACCCCCATAAATACACAATGTATAACTACTTTTGAATTAAAGTTTATTTTCAGTATAAGTTGTCAAACACAATAGAAGGATTTCAAATCTAAGGAGGTTCAAATCCAAGGGTTTCAAATTCACACTCTTAAACCGGTCCCAGTACTTTAGATAGAGTTTAAAGAAACGAGTTTGATATGTACATGTGTGAAATCATTAAGTACTAGAGTATCATTAAAGTAACTATTTCGCCAAACATTAAATATAAACTGAAGAACGATGACGTGGATTCTTGAAAAATACCTTTACAATCAGTTCCTGCGCTGTAAACCTAAGTAGAGATCACAATGATGCTTGTGAGAAATCTACCTACCTAACTGTTTTGTTAGCTCATTTTAGAACTTGACAAAAAGTGAATAAGATCCCAAACTCAAGTGGGCTGCATTAGAGAAAAAGATGGGTTGGGAAATTCTTACGGTTGAAACCTTCCCAGGGTCCACGGTTATGTTTACATACCATGCTTGCCGTTTATAACGTCATTTCTACATGGATGAACACAAAACATAAATATTATCCTGAATCAAAGCTTCTGTGACCCAATGAATGTTTCACACTTTGACGTTCAATCCTTGTGTTTTCAGCTCACTTGAGTAGTTGGATCCAGCTCACATTTAGCATCATGTCGTAACATAAGCTCAAAAAATGGATGGCCGGATGGATTTCTCACAAACTTTACAATAAGCTTTACCTAGGCTCCCCAACCCAGGAACTTCAAGACCCCGGTGGGCCAATCCTCATGAAATATTCGTGATTCAACCCCGCACGGTGGAAATCACTTTTTCAATGGATTGGATTGTATATAGACGTTACGGTTGGCCCAGGAATCTTTCAACAGTGGTCGTTTCCATCACCACCGTCTCCTGTGATGTTGCCCATTTGACTTTTGAATCTGCCTCATGCTTAGGCCCATGCCCTAAAATTAGCTCTAGAAATGAATGGACAGAGTGGATATAACACACAAATTATGGTGGGCCCTGCAAAGCGTCGGGTTACGATCTTGTAATATGGAATATCAAAGCGTAGGGTTGGGATGATCCTAACCCTTTGATCACTGGCGTAGACGTTAAAAGTAAAATAACGGTCCATAAAACGGCCAGATATTGGACGGATACGATCTTGTGATATGGAATATCTTAGCAATGTCCATTATCTATTGCACGGCCTAGGAGGTCAACGGATCTGATCACCTAACAATGGCATAACTAACAACTACTGTATGCGTCAGGACACTATTCGGTTCCTATGCATGTGGACAACTAGTCCTCCCGAAAATGCCATTTACGAAACAGGTAAGGATATTTCTGTCTTTTCAACTTGCACGATTACAGCCGGCAAGTCCGTGTGAATATCACCGGCATCTGACGTCAAAGTGACGATCAGATTACCATCGCGAAACGGACACGTGTTGAACTGTCGGCCCTTCTCTTTTGTAGGAAATCCGTAGCGTTAGGGCCCGGGCCCACAACCGGACTATTTTAGAGAGTGGACGGCTGCGAGCTTCAGGACGTCTGTATCGTCAAACATATGCTGATGGGCCCTACTGACAATCCCACATCTTTTAGTCGATTTATTTTACTTTTGCTATTCAACCACTCCAAAGTCCCAACCCAGAAACTCTGCTATGTGTGTTTTACACAATTTAAGATGGCTCTGTTGAGTGAATGGGACGTGGTAATTATTTTTGGTCACTCAAATTCACACGTGTAATATTTTCATACGCGTGCAACATACAAGCTTGTTATTAAGTGAGTCACACCTTCCCTGAAAAATCGTAAAGATTTCATCATCGGATGGGCCACCCGTGCATATTGAATTTGAGGCATTGGTTTTGACCGTCCGTTTGGCGTACCTGATGTTTGAACTATCCTGATTTCGGCATTTAGCATCTAAAATGACTTGACCCGCCTGATGAGCTGCCAGGCATTGCGGATTAGGTAGTAACCCCGCCTGTTCCAAGCTCAGGACAGGCCGGGCTTCGATGGGCCGCTGTGATGTATTGATTTCATCCACACCGTCTATTTATTTTTTTCATATCATTTTAGACTATGAACCAAGAAATAAGAAATATCCAAAGGCTCTAGTGGACCACACAGTAGGGATTAAATTTCCACCGTTGAAAATTTGTTGGGACTACACAAGTTTTGGATGAAGATGATATTTGTTTTTTCACTTCATCCATGACCATATAAACATGCTGGATGGAAAACAAACAACACGGTGGGCCCTAAGATGGTTTCAACGGTGGGCATCCTTAGCACCGCTGTAGCGTGGTCCACTTGAGACTTGGATCAATCTTATATATATGCTGATAATCTAAAATAATATGTAAAAATGAATGAACGGTGTGGATGAAAGCCATACATAAGGGTGGCCCCTCAGAGCCTCCACCTGTCCGGAGCTCGGAACAGGCTAAGGGTGGTACCTAATCCGCACCCTGCGGATGCGTGTCAAATTGCCACGTGGGATTGGTACCCCACCAGTACCCAGCATCTCATGAGAGCGATTTAGTTGGGTCCAACGTGATATATGTAAATGTTTTTATCCACTTCAACCATTTCTTTGGATCATTTTACCGCATAAGCTTAAAAAAAAAAAAAAAAAAAACAAAAGATATAAATCGAAGGCCCGAGAGAACAACACCACGTGAAGCAGTGAGGATTTAACTGGGAAAAACTTTCTAAGATTCATTGTAATATTTATTTGACATCCGAGCTTGTTCGTAAGGTCACGTAGGCTAAAAAACTATAAGGTAAAAGCATAAATATTAAATTGATCCAAAGCCTATTCGGGCTCAAAAATTATTCTGCAATAAACTTTAAATTCTCACTACTTCACGTCGTGTAATTCATTTTACCCTTGAATTATATATATATATATATAGAGAGAGAGAGAGAGTGTCATACTCACCTATGCACCTACGCACATGCGCACCTTTGCACAGGTGGTGCCATGAGTGTCTAATTTGAACGGTCCGTGTGATGCAGAATCCCATGAAACCCTATGTGGTAAATTTTCACCCCGATATAAAATTCTTATAGACCAGAGCAAAGATAAATACAAATCAACGGAGGAAACTGTTTTCATTTTTCATAGCCCATTGAAGTTCTGAATCAAAGTAAAACTTGGGCGTGAGGGGTTTCACGAGGTGCTGCTTCATATGAATGGTTCAAATTTTGGATCCACATTACGTATGATGGGTTCTCAAAAAAGTTCGTACGTAGTACGTACGAACTAATTTGCAGGTGAGCATTTCCGATATATATACAAGGTGGGCCTCACATACCCCTAACATGCAGGGGTGTGCACAGACCGAGTAATTAGCTTGGTTAGTTCCCTCAACTTGACTTGACTCTAAAAAGCTCAATTTGACTTTGTTTGAGGTCGAGTTTAAGTTGAATTGAGTTAATTTTTTAAGCTTGAAAAAATTTTAGAACCAAGTTCGAACTTGCCTGAGCTTGACTCGACTCAAATCAAACTCGAATTGAACTAGTTCGGTAACTCGGTTACTTTGATATTGATATTGCTCACCAAGCGTTTGATGAAATGACTCAATGAAATATCGATTAATAATAAGAAAGATATGTATATGAAACAAATATCATTTTTTCTTGATTTTGATATTATGTACAAAATGTTTAATGAAGTACTTGTAAGCAATTGTTGCTATTTTATATATAGTGAAAAATTGAAAGTACATCACATGTGTTTGTGAAAATGCAACCAAGGCTTAATTTTGACTTAAACTTGGCTTGAATTGGCCTAAACTGCTGGCCTAATTGAGCTGAGGTAGCCCGTCAAGCTTGAGAATTGAGCTGAGCCGTATTTGAGTTGGGTCAGCTAATGGTCGAGCCGAGCAAGCTATGCTGGGTTCGACTCGGTGTACACCCCTACCCAACCCGCGACCTTTACAAAGCATCCTTAAATGGTGGGTACTGAAAAATAAAGGGAGGTGATCGAGACGGAAGAACTGGAGTTTGTGGAGCCATATTGCTAATTACACGTGGCAGCGTTCTATTTTAATCTGGACAGGTTATTTACTTGGACATTAT
The DNA here is from genome assembly GCA_037074715.1 of Magnolia kwangsiensis. Classification (NCBI taxonomy): domain Eukaryota; kingdom Viridiplantae; phylum Streptophyta; class Magnoliopsida; order Magnoliales; family Magnoliaceae; genus Magnolia; species Magnolia kwangsiensis. The sequence continues at coordinate 111,144,940 of CM073581.1, forward strand.
GGATGGGAATTAGTTCAATATATGCAGAGATTGGATGATCCTAGCCATCTAAACCGTCGCATCCAAATTGACGGGGGGTAAGAAAAACATTTATCGATCAACGTTGAGTGCTGCAAAGTAAAGATAGATGATGCCAATGGTCTTCCATATGTACGATTTTGACGCGTCATCCAGGCTCACCAGTTCGACTTTTCAGATTGATGGATAACTTGGCCAAGTATACCCAGATGGCTCTACCACATTCCAGTTCTTTTGGCTCTACCAAATCATCTCCCTATGATAATCACATTAACAGGGCACGCTCCAAAAATCATCTTGGATCGACCGTTGAATTTAGACTGCTGACTGTTTCCTTTCTACCATCCAATTGGAGACCAACGGTTGGACGGTCAAGATTCTTGGGATAGGACTTGTGTGATACGGACCATCCATGTTGGGGGCCGCTATTTGGGTGATCTGGATGGCATACATTTACGATCGACATTGTGTAAATAAAAAACAAGGGTTATAGTAGCATACATTCATCTACTCATATGGGGCCCATCACTAATAGACGGTCATATAAGAGGACCAATCAAACATCATTTTCAAACCCGGTTTTTGCCCACAGCTCGCAATCGCTGAATGGGGCGAAGAGGCATTATCGATTCCTCGGCCTGAGCCTTTTTCACGTAGATAACGGATCACCGTACCACATGTGGTGCACTACCATCTTTCCCACCAAAATGGCACGTATATAGGAGATCAGTGCCAAGGAAACAATAGGACTCAACATGCATTTCAATCTTCTAGAAAATTGGTCTCATCCGATCATTGACTAGGCCACGCGGAACTCCCACAAAAAAAAATCTTCTTGGGGGCCACGAAAGTCGTGGATGAAGCTGATATTTGTTTTTTCACTTCATCCAGGTCTATGTGGCCTAGTCAACGGGTTGGATGGAAAATAAAAATTACGGAGGGCCAGCGTTCAATCACCACTGTTTTCTTGTGGTGTGGTCCACTTGGGATTTGGATTGGTCTCATTTTTAGGAAAACACCTTAAAATGATCTTAAAATGATTTGGAAAAATAGATGGACCACGTGGATAAAACTCATCTCGTGGCAGAGACCACGAAACACTGTGCAGTAGCAGCCTCTGCTAGGGGCAGCATCAGCAGTCAATCCGCCTCCAATATACTCAAGTATTTAGTTCCGACAAAGTGGGGTGTACGGAACACTATGTTGGAATACTTTGTTGAATTAAATAAACTATTAAAATTTTTTAACTAAAATAAAAAAGAAAACTAGAGATATAAAACTAATATTTGAGTCGAAGCTTGACGTAAGTCACTTGGTTTGAAATCGAATTTGCTTTCCTTAGAAAGCATCCCATGTATAACAGGTTTCCAAAGCAATTGACTTCTAAGATAGAATGACCATGACCCGGTCCCATCGGTGCACTCATTGTATGCAAGCTCGAACAACCTACAGTTTAACCCGAAAGTGCTGAGTTAACTCAGCGATAAATTAACTAACAACGAAAACTTATAAACCAGTAAACCAGAAGAAAGAGAGAGAGAGAATTTTATAAGAGGAGAAAGAATTTTTTGTATATTTGAAACTAGAACGGAAGTCCTTATATAGACTCCGAAATGGTGCATTAATAACCCTTTTGAAAAGGTTAGGTTTGTTAGGTTTAAACCCAATAGGTGCGACCAACCGGAACAGACACATTTCTCTGGTTTAAAATCAAAAGGCGTAAGTATGAGTACACTCTCACAAATAAAGTCTCGTGAGTACCCATACATACACACACACTCACGCGAGTACACTCGTACTCGCACTCGCACCTAGTACACTCACAAATAAAATCTCGCGAGTACTTATACACACACACACACCCACGCGAGTACTCTCGCACTCGCACCCGGTACACTCACAAATAAAATCTCGTGAGTACCCATACACACATGCGCGAGTACACTCGCACTCACACCCGCGCCCAGTCCGTCCAGTCGTATGTCGCACGTGCACACGGACACGTACTCGGACAGCTCGACTCGACACGATACAACTTGACTTGACGCGCACGCGTGTTATCAATGACATAGATTAAAACTATTGATATAAGCCTCCCCCAATGGACATGGACACGGATTCAGACTCAGCTCCGCTCGGCGCGCTCGTGCGTGTGATCAATAACATAGATTAGAGCTATTGGCATAAGCTCCTCTCCCATGCGCCCGCAAACGAACACGGACTCGGACTCGGCTCGGCTCGGCTCGGCTCAGCACGGGACAACTCGGCTCGGCGTGCACGCGCGTGTGTGATCAATGACATATACTAGAGCTATTAACATAGTCTCTCCCCGGACCAAATTCACATGCCCCCTGAATGGAGCTCAACCTCCAAGGCAAAAAGCTCATCTTATATACAAGAAGATTTTCTTTGAGAAAATGTTGTGGAACAAAACCCACAACCCGAAAGCACCAAAATTTCAAATGTGGATGGAAACCAAAAAATTTGAAAATTAAATTTTAATATTTATTTTGAAACAAAATACAACAATCGCCCACATGTTTTAAAATAAAAAATCTTTCGGGTTAAAGCGTAATAGTTGTGTAATGGTGCCGATGTCACCATAAACTTGAACCGACATTAGAGTAAGTAAGACAAGTATACAGGACTCAGGTAACATCATAGTTTTGAACTTGAATCCTTTTAATGTAAATCACAAGTACATGCTACTCACGCAACTCTTTCTCTAAAAGTAATTCTGCAATTCAGTGCGTTTTGGTCATACACCATTACCTGAATTTTATGAGTGCTATAGAGAATTCGCCTAGATTTTCATATGAAGCGGCCTCCACCTCCACACCTATATAGGTGAATTCCATCAAGTGTATGCGGTGACTTTATACACCACCAAATATATGGCCATTGATCCATTAAAAGTTCTAAAAAACTCATCATTCTATGTTATTGATTGCACTGTACACCATAAAAGGAGATCATATAACTCAGTGCAATCGTTTACCTCGTGTCTTATTGTTTACCCATTGAACCTGTCTCATGGGATCTCCACTTGTATAGGTTGGGTTGCCGACACTGGCAGCTCATATATTAGACTCGGTCTTATTCCCTTCGATGTATCATTAACTAATCTTTTAGATAGTCCTTTAGTCAGAAGATCTGTCAGATTCTTTTCTGACATCACAAAGTCAATAGATATGACTCCATCACGCAACATGTGTTTCACTATGTTGTGTTTGAGTGTAATATGCTTGCTCTTTCCATTATATATTTTACTCTTTACTTTTGCTATAGCTGCTTGACAATCACAATGAATAGACATGACCGATATACGCTTTGCTCACAATGGTATATCAGCTAAGAGATTTCTAAGCTACTCGGCTTCTGATCCAGCCTTTTTTAAGGCAATAAACTCAGATTTCATAATTAACTGAGCGATACATGTCTATTTAGTAGACTTCCAAGAGACTGCTCCTCCACCTAAAGTGAAAACACATCCACTAGTGGATTTTGTCTCATCTAAATCACTGATCCAGTTAGCATCACTTCAGTTAACATCACTGTATCCTTCTAATACAGTAGGATAACCACTATAATGTAAACCTGTAACGCCTCGAAAATTGAGGGTCGAGCAAAGCTCAACTCCCGAGTTCTAACGCATCACTCATGCAACATAGATAATGATGTTTAAATATTGTTCATATTAGTGCACTAAACCTGAGTGAGATTACACTAAAACAACATATCATACTCCAGAGTTAATATAATTAAGTAAGCGGAAGACTAAGATAGGTATAGAAAGTATATGTACGTGTTTCATAACCCCCAGAGTATGATCATGTAGCCGGGCTGAATATATACACAATTTATTTTTAAAATATACAAAATGACAAAATGTAAGTGTTTAACTAATCTAGTATTCCTGTAATCCCATTGAAGCAGCGCGAAGTCTACATAGACCCATCTGAGAGGTAGGAGAACTCCTCATCGTCAATGAAATCTGGCTCCGTCGCGAAAGCCTCATCACAACCTGTATCTAAATCAAAGCCTGGTTGGTGTTTTAAAACACTGTCCCAGAGTGGGAGTGAATGATCAATTTAGTGGTATTATAAGACTGTAGACACCCCCTAGGTTATTATCTTAAAAGACAAGGACAATCTGGACCATGATTAACAAACCCAAACCCTACCCGAATTCGAAACCCTAATCCAAACCTTATCCGAACCCGAAACCCTAATCCAAACCCTACCCGAACCTGAAACCCTAATCCAACCCCTACCCGAACTCGAAACCCTAAGTTATTAAAACCTCCCAAATCTAGAACCCATTTAGAGCTAAGACAACCTATAAATACACCCAACCAAGCCAAAAAGTTGAAAAAGGGATCGCCAGACAAACCGGCACGCCACACTAGGACCGCACGTGCGGGCCCGGCCCAGGCCCAGCGGTACTCTGATTTCCACTGCTCGCCGAATGAGTGTGTCCTCCAAGCAATAGCTGTCACCTATCCCGAAAGTTAACTTTCCTCTAAATTTACCCCTCTAGGGTTTACTATTTACCATTTTAGCAACCCTAAGAGCCAATAGGAATGCGCCTCGTGGCGTTTCTCTCCCCTCAACTGCTCACAACTTGCCACATCAGCTTTTACCCCTCCTAAACTCCACAATTACCATAAGACCATTGGAGAAGGCTTTAAATAGCCCTCTCTTCTTCTCATTTTTACACAACATAACCAACATCTCCTCATCCAAGAGAGAGTAAGAGAGAAAGAGAGTGAGAGAGAGAGTGAAGGAGAGGGAAGGAGCTTCTAAGCCCTTAAAGCTCTGATCTTTTAAGCCACCCCTTAACCTTCCTCCCACTTTTTCCCACCCATAAGCCTAGCCCAGATTGGTCATGGTTCGGTTTATGTCTTATCCTATTTAAGATCAAGCCAAAGATCCATTCATTATACATACAAGCATTTATCATAACATCTATTTCCTTCTCAACCTCTCTGCTTCTTTAGATTTCTAGTGAACATATACTCTATGACTTGTCATACAGCGGATCCTATCAAATCAGAAATTCATAGTGATCTAGTATATTTTTCTTACCTCTTTGCACCAGCATCATCACATCCGCCCTCTGACACGCCGTTGGATGTATGCTCTATGACTTGCTGAAATCTCGGATCTTGCCATATCAGAAACCCACGTGTGTGCTATCTCGACCACATCATTTATCCCTTAAGATTTCCATACTACACCAAGTAGAGACTGTACATTCGTACGGGCAGAGAGGGTGCCTAACACCTTCCCCCTTTGTAACCGAGGTCCCTTACTCGGAACCCCAGATCGCAGACCAGGAGTCAATTTAAGGTAAGAGAGTTTTCAGATTTCTTCAACCTTACGTATTCCGTGGGTTTTAGCCAACCACGGGATTCTGAGATTATTCGGCTAGTGGTGACTCCAACATTCACAAATTAGCCTAATCATCCCCACCACAAAAACATAACATTTAAATCAGTCGGAGCGCCGATTTTCAATGTCTACAGAATAACGACTCTACTGGGGAATTGCTAGCTCGCACTAGCTGAGACCCAACTCAAAAGAGTGTGGTACTTTAATTTCAAGAGATATCATAACTGCATTCATACAAAATAAAAATAAAAAAATATCTTTGGCTTGAGCTTTCTTAGGCACAGATTCGAACCATGACCACTCAATCCGGCGCAGTCATGATCTTTCAAGCTACCCATGAAGAAGAGCCTGCAGCTCAGCCAATTCTCGAAACATCAGCACCCACACCTACACTAAAACCCGGGCTATTACCTCCAGTAGCTCCAACAGACCCACAAGCTAATATAACCATGTAAGAAGTGACCCAAAGTCTCTGATCAATGCAAGAGCTGCTACTTCGCTAAGTACCAAGTGCCACACCAAATACACAGGCAACCCAGCCTAGTGTATAGAACAGTTCACTCCCTCAAACCCCTTTTTCCTTTTCTCTCATTCCTCTAGCAAATCATGTTCTCCCTCTCCCAGAAGAGTCAACACAAGATTAACAAAAACCAGCAAACAGGAGCAACCCTCCCACACATCTCTACTTAGTACATTATAACAATCAGGTTACAACACAAGTTCTCTTTAACTGGAACTACAAACAAGAACTGGTGGATGCCCATGAAGGGGTAAATTTCGAGTCCAACTCTCTTCCCCTAGCGGGAGTAATATTCCAGAATTGACAGATACCCCAGGCGGGAGCCATTTATGAACATCACACCCTCCTTCAAAAGGGAGTGATGTCCAATTTCAGCTACCTCCCACCACTGGGAGTCCATCTTCTTGCCAACTTCTCATTCTCGATCCACATGAAGAGGAAGCGGCGCAAGCCATATAGCAAGGAGAAAGATATCTGTCGCAAGGCAAGTCTTAAATTGAGGAATTACGAGAGTAGTTACAAATGGTGCAAAATCAACTCTAGAGGCAGCAATGAGTGGACCACCCATCCACCAAATTCAAGAATCTTTGTTCCTTCCCAGAGGCCGGGGTACCTCCAAACTTTGAGGTACTAAAATTCAAAAGGTATGAAGGTAGTGAGTGCCCTACCGCACATCTAAAAGCCTTTTGTGGGGAACTCAATGTGATAATAAGGAACGATGGAGCCTTGATACGAATCTTCTAGAAATCCATCAAAGGCGATGCTTTGGATTGGTACACCTTGCTGGACAGCCACCAAATCAGAACTTGGGAAAGACTCCCAAGGCATTCATTAACAGATTTTCATACAACCTGAACATGACTCCAAGAAGGTCTGACCTGACTGCCTTGAGATAAAAAAGTAATGAGTCGTTATCAACATATGTAGGGCGATGGCGAGCCATGGCGGATCGAATGAGAAACTCCATTGATGAAGAAGAATAGATATCCATGATCATACATTCAACAAATCTTAACATTTCAAAATATCTAATATCGTACCCATACGAAACTTCTCTCAGCTCATCCAGGTTGGAGAACAAGTGGAAGTCGGGATCAGAGCCGAAACCATTTCCCAATGGCCACACCGGGTCCCCACAATCAAAAGAAATAAAGTTGAGGGGAAACTCATTGGATATGAGAATGAAAATGACATTACCCTCGCGCAACGCACTACAGAGGTTAACAATATCGTCGCCAACACTCAAGGCAATCAGTACACTACACAACCGGAGCCACAGCAAGACAGGTAGTACTAGCCACGCTCAAATAGGCAGTACCAACCACAATAAGCCCAATAGGGATATCAGGCACATCCGTCTCAACAACAACAACAACAACCAGGGAGAATGCGCGAGGCCCCTACAAACAGGCAATGTTAGGTAGGAAGTTCACTCCGCTAGTATAAACATATAGTCAGATTCTGAAAATATTAATGCAAAAGTAACTTTTGACACCGCTCCAGCCTCGACTTCTATCTAATCCCTTGCCACCAGGTTACAATGAAAATCAGTATTGCACATATCACCAGGCTCCAAGTCACCTAAAGGACCGTTGTTTCGCTTTTAAACATGCGATCCAAGATTTAATTGAAAGTCAAAAAATTACAATCACCCTGCAGGCCAACAATACAGCTCAGGCCAACATTCTCCAAAATTCCCTACCATCACATCAAGCGGGACCCAACACATCTAGCACTTCTACCGTCAATCATATTGAGAGAGGGTGTCATGGGTACTTCTCTCCGCATTATTCCATACAAGTAATTATGACCAGCACAATAAACCAAACATGAGGACACCGATAGGCGCCACCACCTGAGCCACAGGTATTCCTTGAAGCGGCACCAACAACTCAACCTCTCATATTCCTCGAATCAGCACGTACAGTGCAACCTCTCATCTACCTCGTGGCAGCACCCAACAGGTCTCAGCCTCTCATCTCTCAAGTGGCACCCCTAGCACTCACCAGGTCACGTCCCCAACACCGCGCTCCCCAAGGGAAACTTTCAGCCCCTAACCTCAGCAGATCCAAACAAGTCGAATTCTGAACCCCTCACTCTTCCAATAGGCCTCCCTAACCTAGCTTCATTAACCTTGCAACGGGCACCCCCGGTGCAAACATCAAGCTTCTTAATGCCTCACCAACTAGCACATGCCTAGAGGACCCCTCCCATACCTCAAAAGGGGGAAGAAAATTTCATTGCCAAAACCAGTCAAGACTTGGTAACACCTTAAGATAAATCATTAAGTCCATCACAAATAGTTTCAAGCATAATCTCTCAGCCTCAAGAACCACTAATATACCTGGAAGGAAACTCAAATTCATTCCCTCACAAATGTCCACCTGGGAACTCTTATGTACATCAAGATTGCATCGAGAAATCTTTGCGAAAATATTGAATGATGCACATATCTCTCTTGATGTACCCCCTGAAATGGTGGCCAGTATGATCGGACAACTCCTGACACGACGAGCCATTACTTTCTCTAACGAGGAGTTGCCACCTGAAGGTCGCAAACATGAGCGCTCATTAAATATAGTTGTTCGTTATGAGAATTTCAAAATCTCACTCGTACTCATAGACAACGGATCAAGCCTAAATGTTTGTCCTTTGAGGACGGTTGAGCGTTTGGGGATAGAACCATCTTCTTTCAGGCCCAGCACAATGAGTGTCAGAGCCTTTAATAACTCTCAGAGGCAAGTCAAGGTAGAAATCAACATTGAAATACAAATTGGACCTGACGTAACACTTGTCATGTTGTAGGTCATTGACATCCCTGTCTCATTTAACCTTCTGTTGGGGCAGCCATTGCTCCATGCTGTTGGAGCCATCCCATCTACCCTCCATTAAAGAGTTAAATTCCCTTTTAAAAATTGAATCATCTTAGTGCTGGCTGAACCAGAAACCATCTTACCGGTGACGGTTAATATCCTAGAAACTGATATTCCAGTGATTGACATTCAGCACGCAGATGGTGACATATCGTATCACAGCTTCGAATTCGAAATTATGAACTCAATCAGTAATCCACGCCCCCTTGCTACTGAATATGTCATCCCCCCTGCTGAGAAATTAATCCTGAACTACCGTACCGAGTTCCATAAGAAAGGTATGATAGTAAAGCCAGCACGTGCCAACGTGCAGAGATGAGGACTAGGAGTCGAAAGGCCGAAAAAGGGTCAACCATTCAAGTGCACACCTATCGAGTTCGTTAGGGCTGGGACAGTTTGTGGGGACATGATGATTTCTCTTGAGGACAACCTCTAATGGCTCAACCTCACGGAATGTTCCAGCCAAGAGTCCGTCTGGCTACCAATAAGGTGGGGCAAGATCCTTAGGGCGTCAAAAACACCTCCAATGCTAGGGGCAGAACCCTCAGACTCATCACATGAGGCTAGGGGCAAAGAAGCAGGGGCACCTACAGGGAACTCAGAATCAAAAGTACCCATTACAAAGGGCATAGGCAAGAGCGGGGAGGCACCCATCCCCACCCATAATCAAAGGGACACATCCCCGCCACCAGCTCAGTGGCACAAGGGGTAGAAGCATCTCGTCCATTGGATCAATAAAGGGAAATGACCCTCTCTAGATTGGACAGACATTAAGGTTCCATCACAAGATGAATCTGAGGAGCCAAAAGAGCTCCAACTGCTGGGCAAAGAGATTGAATGATATTCCAACTCTGAGCCCAGTCAGCAGACATCATGGTCATTAGGAAAGGTGACCCAGAAGAACCTACAAAGCAGAACATCAGGATCGAAAGAGGGAAAGAACCATGATGGACGGTTGCCCCCTTAACAATCGAGTCAGCTGGTAAACCATCCATGGATGCCGGCTTAAAAAAAGGCCAATGTAAATAGCAGTTGGTACCCCAAATCAGGATAGGACCAATCATGGTTCGCAACACCGTCCTGTTCGGGACCCCTTGACGACACAAAAAAAATCAAGAAAATTTTAAAATATAAAAATATCACACATTCTAAAAAAAAATTTATTCTTTAAAATCACAAAACATCAGAAAATCTTCAAAATTAAAAAATAATAGAAAAACTTTCAAAAATCACCGTTCCAAACACTTTACACACAGTGCCAGAATTCAAAGTTAACTCATACGATGTCAATCTAGAATTGGACTTCGAGCTCATGGGTTTGGACAGAGCACTGGATGAGGGAAATGATAATACAGCTCTCGAACTTGATGACTCTCTCAAAAGGATTGAAACAAAGGCCAACATTGTGACAGATGGTTTCGAAGTTGTAAACTTGGGATCAGCGAAACTCCCTAGAGAAGTGTGCATCAGAAGATCGTTGTCCCCGGAATATAAACTGATGATGATGGAATTTCTGAGACTGACGTTGTCCAACTTTGCTTGCTCTTATAAGGACATGTCAGGGCTTGATGAAGATTTGGTAGTACACCACTTATCTACTAAGCCAGACATGAAGCCTATCGAGCAGAAGTTGCAGAGAATGAAGCTAGAATGGGCCCTGAAGGTCCGTGATGAAGTCATCAAGCAATACAATGCGGTATTCGTGGTAGTCTCTAACTACCCAGAATGGCTCGCAAATATCGTGCCGGTCCCAAAGAAGGATGGTAAAGTCAGAATGTGTATTGACTTTAGGGACCTCAACAAAGTAAGCCCTAAAGACGACTTCCCTCTGCCTCATATCGACACATTGGTGGCTAATACTGCAGGACGAGATCTTCTCCTTCATGGATGGTTTCTCCGGTTACAATCAGATCAAGATGACCATCGAAGATCAAGAGAAGACTTCTTTCATCACACCATAGAGAACTTTCTGCTATCGGGTCATGCCCTTCAGGCTGAAGAACGTATGAGCTATATTCCAGCTTGCCATGACTGCATTGTTCCACGACATGATAAATAAGGAAATGAAAGTATATATGGAAGACATGATCGTAAAGTTTCGCACGATCAAAGGACATTTTAAAGACCTCGAAAAGCTCTTCAATAGGCTGGATAAATTCAAGCTCCGCCTCAACCCGCAAAAGTGTCTTTGGCATTATCGGAGGTAAACTATTAGGCTTCATTGTCAGCGAAGATGGTATCCGGGTGGATGAGACCAACACTAAGGCAATTATCGAAATGCCACCGCCTAAGATCGAAAAGAAAATTCGAGGTTTCCTCGGATGGATTCAGTATATCAGCCGATTTATTGCACAGCTTATGCCCATCTGTGAGTCCATATTCAAGCTTCTCAGGAAAAACTCGCCAAAGGAATGGAATGACAACTGTCAAGCGGCCTTTGACAGGATCAAGAAATATCTTCTAAATCCTCCAGTGCTTACCACCTACTCTGGGTAGACCATTACTGTGATATATCTCGGTCGCGACAAAAGCAATTGGATGCGTCCTCAGCCAACACGACGACAAAGGAAGAAAAGAGCAAGCGATCTACTATCTAAGCTGACGGTTTACAAGTTATGAAGCCAAGTACTCCAGCTTAAAGAAAACGTCTCTCGCCCTGGTTTGGGTAACACAACGATTACGATAGTATATGATCTCTCATCCAATCCTTCTGCTCACTCGTATGGACCTGTTGAAATACTTGTTCGAGAAACCAGTACTAACGGGCAGGATCGTAAAATGACAACTACTACTTTCTGAGTTCGACATCACATATGTCACTCAGAAAGCTATCAAGGGGCAAGTACTGGCCGATCACCTAGCAGTACACTCTTTGCCTGACTACCAACCACCGAAGACTTTCTTCCCTGACGAGGACATCCTCCTAATTGAGGAAGAAGAAGAAGAAAGAAATGCAGGGGACTGGACACTCTTCTTAGACGGAGCTGTAAATTCAAAAGGGAGTGGAGTAGGCGCCATACTCTGCTCTCCCGAGGATGTTCCAATTCCCATATCCAGGCGATTGACATTTCAATGCACTAACAATGTAGCTGAATATGAAACATGTATTGCTGGTTTGAGAGAAGCCATAATCCTTAATGTGAAGAAGTTACAAGTCTTCGGAGACTCGCAACTCATCATCAATAAGACAAATGGCTATTAGAAGACCAAAGATGAAAAACTGATCTGGTATCATGTCTACTTGGAAAATCTAACCGAAGAATTTGAAGAGATCACATTCTCTTATATGCCTCGAGCCAAGAATCAGTTCGCAGATGCTCTGTCTACCCTCGCCTCAATGTTGGAGATCCCGAAAGGAGCTGCTGAATGGGAGCTTATTGTCACACTCCAAGAGGAACCTGCATTTTGCCTACAGATCGACGAGGCTGAAACCCTCTCGAAGGATCAATCATGATATACAGACATTAAGGCATACCTTGAGCATTAAAAGTATCCGGAAGGAGCAACATGAACCGACCGTCGCACTATCCAGCAGCTAGCAACCTAGTTCACAATCATCGGGGGGATCCTCTACAAGTGATCCTTCAACCAAGTCCTTCTCTGCTGTGTGGATGAGATAGAAGCGGCATAGATCATGTCAGAAATCCACGAAGGACTATGCGGCCCACACATGAATGGACATATGATGATAAAGAAGATCCTACTACTCGACTACTATTGACTTATGATGGAGACAGATTGCTGCAAACACGTCAGGGAATGCTTCAAGTATCAGGAGCATGCAAACCTGATCTATGCGCCTACTTCCAAACTTTACAACTTGACGGTACCATGGCCTTTCTCTGCATAGAGGCTGGACATCATCGGCAAAATCAGCCCCAAAGCTTCAAACAGGCATGAATACATCCTGGTGGCAGTGGATTACTTCACCAAGTGGATAGAGGTATCATCATACACCACCATTGCAGCATCTCATGTGATCAAGTTTATGAAGAACAACATCATTGGCTGATATGGGGTCCCTCAGGCTATTATCACAGACAACGAAACTCCGTTTGTTAATAAAAAGATGGACAATTTTCTCGACAAGTTCAAGATTTAACATCATAAGTTAAGTCCCTACGGTCCTCAAATGAATGGTGGGGTCGATGCTCCAAACAAGACTATCCGCATACTGGAGAAAATGGTGAAGACATATCGCGACTGGTCAGAGATGTTTCCTTACGCAATCTAGGCCTATCAGATGTTTGTATGGTCTGCTACAGGCATAACCCCATATGAGCTCACATATGGAATGGAAGCGGTGTTGCCAGTTGAAATCAAAATCCCATCACTCCAGATACTGTTGGAAAATGAGGTCGAGGAAGGAAAGTGGCAACAAGCAAGGTACGATTAACTGCATCTGGCAGACTAAAAGTGTATGTGTGTTAAACCACTCCCAATATTATCAAGAAGGATCGCTCGAGCCTATAATAAGAGGGTCCGTAAGAGAAGTTCAAAGTCAGCGACATGGTCATGAAGCGTATCTTACCGCTGCACTTACCAGACTCCGAGGAAAGTTCAAACCATCATGAGATGGATCACTGATCATTCGAGAAGTACTCCTAAAAAGTGCTCTTTGGCTCACCAATCTGAAAAGAAAGATCTTCCTAAACCTATCAACGCCGATAACGTGAAATTCTATCACGGGTAACCTTACCTAACCTTATCAATGATTACAATCGCAAAGCTGTATCCATTACTTTCTCACCAAAAAATAAAAAATATTTACCACCTCTCCCATCAGAAATACCCGTCATTTCTCCCATAAAAAAAGAAGAGAAAATAAAAGCACAAAAAAAAGAGAGAGAAAACATTTAAAATGCCCCATTAATTAGTGGAGGTTACAATAAAAACCAGATAATCTCAACCATCCATGAGATCGGATGGATCTTTTCAAAAATACAAAAAAATATTTCAAACAAATAGCCTTATTAGTTTATAGAAGTCATCTGACTTTCTGAAAAAAATAATAATAATAAAAACCGAACGACGACGCCCACCTGCAAAATCGAACGGATATTTTCTTAAAAAATCTAAAAAAATATTTTTTCAAATAAAATCCCTAAGGAGTCTAGCTCCTAAGCGGACAGCTTTCAAAATAATTTTTTTTTGAAAAATGCACGCGGCACGTAGTACACTGAGGAATCTTTCATATTCTCTAGTCGCGGTCAGTGCAAACAGCTAAATAAGATTCGATCTCTCCCGATTTTTCTGGAGGATGATCGAATCCGTACATGATACATGTATGATTGGCTCAATCTTTATATCTGGATAGTCATACGAATGCTAGTAGAAATGACTGGATCTATCTCTGAAAAGAATAATCAAACTCAAAGTGACAACAATCCATTATAACCAAAGTATCAGAATTAAAAGATTGCAGGATATTCACAAAATGATCGAGTCCAAGTTAGCGTAGTGAGTTCCCCGTAAGGCCGCACTAACACACAGGGCAGCTAACCACTTTGAGGATCAATCAAAATGAATACTCTTAGGGTAATTACGTAGCAAAGGAATGGTAGACCAAACAGTACAAAAATCCTCGTAAAGCCGCACCAATGCGCAGAGGCCCCATTTTCAGACTACCCTCCAATGCTGTTAACAATTTGATGTAAAAGGGTTGTGACTGGTGACTCGTAAAGCTGTGACAAATGTGTAGGGGACAATCACAACGTTTCCTTCAACCCTCATAATATGTGCAAGTCATTCCTTTTTCAAACAATCAGCTAAAAATAATATAATGACAGGCAACAGATTCGAATCACTATCCTTTTTGACCAGAAGGCTGAGGTGCCCACTTGCTTTGACCTTCGGTTGCTCACAACGTCGGTCAAAGAGGGCATCTATAGACACCCACCCAGGCTATCATCTTAAAAGACAAGGACAATCAGGACCATGATCGACAAATCCAAATCCTACCCACATCCGAAACCCTAATCCAAACCCTACCTGAACCCGAAACCCTAATCCTACCTAAACCCGAAACCCTAATCCAAACCTTACCCGAACTCGAAACCCTAATTCAAACCCATACCCAAACCCAAAACCCTAAGTTATTAGAACCTCCTAAATTTAGAACCCATTTAGAGCCAAGACGGCATAAAAATACGCCCAGCTGAGCTAAAAAATTGAAAAAGGGATTGGCAGACAAACCAGCATGCCACACTAGGACCGCACATGTGGGCCACCTGGCTCGGGCGAAAGTTGGAATACAGCCGATGGTAGTTTTGACCATCACCGGCAGTACTCCGATTACCACCGCTCGTCGAACGCATGTGTCCTTCGAGGAACAGTTATCCCTTAGCCCGAAAGTTAACTTTCTTTTAAATTTACCCCTCTAGGGTTTACTATTTACCATTTTACCAACCCTAAGAGCCAATGGGAATGCGCTACATGGCGTTTCTCTCTCCTCAACCATTCACAACTTGCCACATCAACTTTTACCCGTCCTAAACTCCATAATTACTATAAGACCACTGGAGAAGGCTATAAACAACCCTCTCCTCTTCTCATTTTCACACAACACAATCAATATCTCCTGATCCAAGAGAGAGTAAGAGAGAAAGAGAGTGAGGGAGGAGAGTGAATGAGAGGGAAGGAGCTTCTAAGCCTTCAAAGTTCTAATCTTTTAAGCCACCCCTTAACCTTCCTCCCACTCTTTCCAACCCATAAGCCTAATCCAAATTAGTCAGGGTTCAGTTCATGTCTTAGCCTATTTAAGATCAAGCTAAAGATCCATTTATTTTATATACAATCATTTATCATGACATCTATTCCCTTCTCAACCCCCCTGTTTCTCTAGATCTCTAGTAAACATATGCTCTGTGACTTACCGTACATCGAATCCTGTCACATCAGAAATTCTTAGTGATCTAGTCCATTTTTCTTACCTCTTTGCATAAGCATCATCATATTTTTCCTCTAGACACACCGTTGGACATATAATCTGTGGCTTGCCGAAATCTCAGATTTTGCCGCATCAGAAATTCACGTGTGTGCCTAGTCCTATCTCGACCACATCATCCATCCCTTGTGATTTCCATACTACACCAAGTAGAGACCGTACATTCGTACGGGCAGAGAGGGTGCCTAATACCTTCCCTCTTTATAACTGGGGTCCCTTATCCGGAATCCCGGATCACAAACTAGTAGTTAATCTAGGATAGGAGAGTCTTTGGATTTCTCCAACCTTACGTATTTCGTGGGTTCTAGCCAACCACGGGATTCTGAGATTATTCAGCTAGTGGCGACTCCAACATTCACAAATTAGCCTAATCACCCCCACCACAAAAATATAACATTTAAATCAACGGGGGTGCCAATTTTCAGTGTCTATAAAGGTAAAGGTTAACATATTATCAATTCAGTAAAGCAGTAATGATAAAGCAGTACAACAATCATATCCTAAGTACTCTTATTAATGCAGGAATGGTATGCTGTAATGATGCATGTCATCACTTGCACTCCTTTAGCGACTTTATCTTACGATCGTGCATGAAAAACTCTCAAAAAGTGTGCTTCCTCGCCAAAGCACATGCAATGCGGTACATAGTCGTATTAGCCAAGTAGTTTATTAGGCTTATTCATACAGCAGATTCGGAAAACTAAGGTACCTCTCTTTATATCATTTACCCAAGCAAGGATCCATCTAGGGTCATCAACCCTAATTAATCACATACGATAGGCAAGTTGCAGGGTATCAACCTTGATGAAAGCGGTGGATGGGTAAATTCATGAGTTTACACTCGAGGTCGCTACCGGAGGCTTGTCACCTCAACGTAGGCCTAATTTATACTCGAGGTCACTATGGGAGGCTCGTCACTTAAACGTAGGCTAACAACTCGAATACGGTATCCCATACACCAACATATTCGGCTCACGAGTTTGGTTTACTCACTGGTCACTACGGGGAGGCTCGTCACCCCAGCATAGACCAACAACTCGGCTTTCCATATATCGCCATGCTCGGCTCATGAGTCTTAGCGGATCTTGGTACCATGGTTGAAATAGGCTTTACATTGGTAAGTAGTACCTTAGATTCAAACAGTAGTGTTTATACATGGTAAACACATAATAGGCTAATCAGGTTATTTGACAAGTGCAATTGGTACGAGCGTATGTTGAATTGATCGACATAGAGCGTGTAAGCACTCCGCGTGACTAAGCCACTGTCGATAACTACCGTACACTCAGATTCCTCGAATGTATCCAATGTGATGATACTAGTTCGACCACTCAATCAGGAGTCATTTCCGATTGCCTGGACTAGGTGGTAGTCCCAAACATACTCAAATGCAATAGGGAATCACATATGTTACTCATGACAACATTTAACGAACAATTCAAACGTAATCCTCATTTGAGTATTTTATCAAACACATTGAACATGTTGACATACATATGCATTTCATCCATAAATCATATAGTGACAATTTACATTACATAAAGAAAATTATAGATATGGATAAGGTAGTTGAGAATCCTATCTCAACGCCCTTATTAAATACGATTCATCAAACAATTTCTCATTCAGTCATTTTATTAAACATTTAGATTACACATTGCTACATACTTAAACTAAATTACTTATAATATATATTATGACAGATCCTTTCATAAAGGAGTTATCATACACACAACAAACATGTATTATAAGTTAATAGTTATGGTAAGCACAGATCATAAATTGAATTTCATTCAATCATTTCAACAAATATATGGAATGCATTATATATTCACATAGTTCACACACATGTATAGTTTATCAAATACATCGTAACTAAGATCATATGGTAACAATCAAGTCAGACATAAATCATTGTTGACATTAAAAACCTTGAAAACCATAACCTAAACGTTTATAGTCCGTACCTTTCATCAGATTTTTCATTTTGAACTCGGTTTGAGTCTTATGTCCCCATATACAGAACAACTCTACCTAATCATCGAAATAGGTTAGCTATTTTGTTGATTTCTCTATTTAAAATTTTAACACAAGATTAGGGTTAGGATTTCTTATCCAAATCGAAGCTAAAATCGACAGTATAGCGATGGTGGGGTGATGATTTGGTACGTGGAGCAGTGGGAGTTAATCCTAGCACTGATCTACTGATCTCTCTCTCTACTCCTCACTCTTTTCTCCTCTTTTCTCTCTTCTCTCTCCTAGGGTTAGAGAAATTCATATGGAATAAGAGAGGGGTGGTTTAAGGGTCTTATATAGGCTCAAAACTAATGTCAATGGCCCCAAGGCCATGATATACTTCGCTTATAGCCAAAGGGTGTATGTTTTTGACAAACAGGGCCCTTAGGAAGGTCCATTTCTCACCTAAGTCATGGAGCAAGTTCCTTGACAATGGATCTACACCAAGATTGTGTTTTTAGTGCGATCTGACAAACAGATCGGTTGTGAAGGACCTACATCAGATCAACGGTCGTCGTTACTCGATCAGGGCCACAAGTATACCAATAGGCATAAGAAAATTTTCTTGATCCATGAGTGTAGTTGGGTCAGAAACTGAGGGTTTGAAGTCTTCAATTTCGCCCGCAAGTGAATGGTTCAATTCACTTAAGTTTGAGTTCATTTTCTAAGGATATTCGTGTTTCTTACACACTTCGCCCCAGTCTCAAGTTATGCGTTTCTTAATACTATTTAGACTCGATTCCTACGATGGTTGTCTAGCGCAATAAGACGATCATAACCTTATAGTTTTACGGTAATCTAACTTTCGACATGCAGTCCAGATTCGATATGGAGTTTTAATGTGCTCTTGAAAGCAAATGAAATTCACTTAAGTTTGAGTTCATTTTCTAAGGATATTCGCATTTCTCACACACTTTGCTCCAGGCTCAAGTTGTGCGTTTCTAAGTACTATTTATACTCGATTCCTGTGATGGTTGTCAAGCACAATAAGACGATCATAACCTTATAGTTTCGCGATAATAAGACTTTTGACTCGCAGTCCAGGTCTGATACGGAGTTTTAATGTACTCTCCAGAGCAAATGGGTTTTAAGATTTTTTTTGACATTTTTAAGTAATGTTGAGCTAGCAACTTTAATGGTTTTGGGTCTTGCAATTCGTATAAACAGTGGTTCAAGCAAATCCACCGATTAATTTAGTTTAGTATTTAATTAATTTTTGTCTAATTTCCACAGTATACGGTCTTTAGGAAATTTTTTCTGAGGCGGTACTCAAGTCTTTGTACAGATTTTTTTGAGATGTTACAAAAGAATATGTCATACTGCCTTTTAGGTATCTTAAAATCCTAGACAAGATGTTTCAATATTTTTTTCAGGGTTATGTGTATATCTACTTAACCTTTCTACTGCAGAAGTTATTTCTGGTCTAGTGCAGTTTGTTAGATACATAAGGCTACCAATTATTTTGGAATACTTCAATTGAGACATATTAGTACTTGTATTCTTCATAAGAGTCACACTGTAATCATAAGGTGTACTGACAGGTAAACAGTCAAAATGGTTAAACTTTCTCATTAACTTCTCAACATAATGAGATTGTGATAATGCAATAACAACATCTTTCCTGGTTACTTCAATATCCAAGATTACACTAGCCTCTCCTAAGTCTTTCATGTTAAATTTAGATGACAAGAATTTTTTAGCCACAATAACTAATTTAATATTTATTTCAAAAATAAGCATGTCATCAATATAAAGGCATATAATAATATAATCATTTTCAGAAATTTTACTATATGCACATTTATCTACATCATTTATATGATAACCATTTGATTTCAAAACACTATAAAAAATTTTATGTCATTGTTTAGGAGCCTGTTTTATATCATATAGTGATTTAATTAGTCTACATACTTTATTTTCTTTACCTGATATCTTATGACTCTTAGGTTGCTCCATATATATTTCTTCTTTTAAATATCCATTTAGGAAAGATGTCTTAACATCTATCTAGTGTACCACCAGTTTATATATGGAGGCTATCGCTATTAAGACCCTAATAGTTACAATCATAGTAGTAGGGGAATATGTATCAAAATAATTTATTTCTTTATTTTGTTTAAAGTCTTTCGCTATTAACGTAACCTTAAACTTATCAATAGTCTCATCTGGTTTTAGTTTCTCTCTAAACACTCATTTACAACCTATTAGTTTGTTTTCAGGTGGTAGGTTTACAAATTTCCAAGTGTTATTAGATATAATAGATTTCAACTCATCATTTATTACTTCCTTTCAAAAGGTTACATTTGGAGAGTTAATTACTTCTTTATAAGTTGTAGGATTGTCTTCTACTAAGAAGGTGAAAAAATCATCTTCTAGGTTAGTTTTTCTTGTAATCCTAATATTTTTTTTTAAAGGTTGTATCTCTTTTACTACTTTTTCGTAAGCATTTTTACCTATAGATTCGATATCTGATTCATTAACTTCCTCTATTCATATAGATTTAAATTTCAACTCATCATTTATTACTTCCTTTCAAAAGGTTACATTTGGAGAGTTAATTACTTCTTTATAAGTTGTAGGATTGTCTTCTACTAAGAAGGTGAAAAAATCATCTTCTAGGTTAGTTTTTCTTGTAATCCTAATATTTTTTTTTAAAGGTTGTATCTCTTTTACTACTTTTTCGTAAGCATTTTTACCTATAGATTCGATATCTGATTCATTAACTTCCTCTATTCATATAGATTTAAATTTCATAAGGAATACATTCTCAAAGAACTTTGCATCCCTAGCTTATATAATTGTATTAGGATATAGAATATTATCCTTAGTTTTTAAAACTAGAAACCTTTAGGCTTCACTGTTTTGTATGTACCCTATAAATACACAGTCGGTTGTTTTAGGGCATAATTTTCTTTTCTTAGTTTTTGGTAATCTTACTTTAGTAAGACACCCCTACACTTTAAAATATTTATAATTATGAACATGATTCTTCCAAAGTTCGTAAGGTCTTTATTCAAAAGATTTAGAAGGAATTCTATTTAATATAATAAGCAAATAGAATTGTATCTCCCCAGATATTTGAGGATAAGCTTAAACTATTTAACATAGCATTCATCATCTCTTTTAGAGTTATATTCTTAATTCTACTTTAGCAAGAAAATATTTATAATTTTCTTTTCTTAGTTTTAGGTAATCCTACTTTAGCAAGACACCTCTACACTTTAAAATATTTATAATTAGGAACATAATTCTTCCAAAGTTCGTAAGGTCTTTGTTCAAAAGATTTAGAAGGAATTCTATTTAATATAACAAACAGATAGAATTGCATCTCCCCACATATTTGAGAGTAAGCTTGAACTATTTAACATAGCATTCATCATCTCTTTTAGAGTTCTATTCTTACATTCTACTATTCCATTCTGTTATGGTGTACAAGGAATTGTAGTTTCATGAAATATTCCACTCATTTCACATAATTCTCTAAATTAAAAAGATTCATACTCACATTATCTATCTGTTCTAAGTCTTTTAATTTTTATATTTAACTGATTTTCAACTTCAATTTTTTACTTAGAAAAAATATCTAAAGCTTCATCTTGTTTCTTAACAGATAGGATCTAGTGAACCTAGAGTAATCATTTACAAAAGTTATGTAATATCTTTTACCACCTTTAGACATGTTATTTCTAAAGTCACATAAGTCACTGTGTATTAATTCTAATAGAATAGAGGAACGTTCTATTCATTTAAAGGGTTTTCTAATGAATTTTAGTTCTACACATGTTTCGCATTTATCGAATTCTTCATTAGAATATTAGGTAATAAGCCTAATTTTTTCATTTTCTTTAAAGATACTATATTCAAATGATATAATATATTATGGTATAAATAAAAGGATTCAACGATATAAATAGAACTGGATGTCTTCTTATTATTATCATTGGATACATTTATAATGAATAAACCATCGCCACAATATCTCTTACCAACAAAAGTTTTATTTTTAGTTATTACAAGCTTTTCTGAATTAAATACTAACTTGACACCAGCCTTATTGAGGAGCGAATCAGAAACCAAGTTTCTTCTAATGTCAAACACATGTAGGATATCATTCAACATTAGAGTCTTTGCAGAAGTAATTTTAGAAGTACTTTCTATTTTTCTACAATTGGAGATATTCTAGTATTACCCATGAATACTTGTTTATCATCTCCTCATACTTGGTAAGAGGTAAACATACCACGATCCTTACACACATGCCTAGTTGCACTAGTATTTAATACGCACTCCAAGTTATTTATAAGGAAGACTTCTAACACCACAGCTACTACCATGTCAGACTCATTGCCTATTTTTATAAGATTAGCTTGCGGCTTATCTTTATTTTTTTTAAGCCTATAAGTTTTAATGTGATATCCAGGCTTTCCATAGTTGCAGCAATTTCTCTTTTTCTAGAATTGATTGTTTGTATTCTTCTTTTTAAGCCTATATTCATTTGCATAATGTCCAAGTTTACCACAGTTATGACATTTGTCATTTTTCTTATTGTTTTTCCAACTTGATTTTCGAAGATTCGCCTTTGAATCTATCTCATTTCTATTTTTTTAATCCTTGATTCTATTGACATCATTTATTCGTATGTGTACGTAGTAGTTTCTAAAGAAACACTGTTCTTTTTATGTTTCATTTTATTCTTATATTCTTTATAAGAAGGCGGTAGCTTTTCTATCAACGCTTCTGATAGAAACACTTTATCCAACTTAATTTCTTCTATCGACAGTTCATGAATTAGATTTTAAAAATCATGAATCTGATTAGTGACAAGTTTATCGTTTGTCATTTTATAATGAAGAAAACTAACGATTGCATATTTCTTAGTGCGTGTATTTTTCAAAATGTACTTTTTTTCTAAAGTAGTCCATATGTCTTTAGCAAACTCATAAGAAGCATACACGTCATATAGTTCTTTGGACAAAGAATTTGGAATATAATTTTTACAATTATTTTCGTCCGTTATTTTAGTTTGATTTGCTAGATGTATAGTAAATGATTCAGACAGTATGTATGAAACTTTAAAGGTGGTTAGTGCGAACATCAGTTTCTGTTTCCACCATTTAAAGTATTGTCATGCAAACGGTTTGATTTTGGCTAACTTAGCAGAACTATTTACTGTTACGGTAGCTATAGTGTATTTAATTCAACAATTCGATTTTAAGATTGTTGAAATATTTGGTTGAATTAAATAAACTATTAAAAATTAAGAACCAATAAGAAAAAAATTAGAGATAGAAAACTTATATATTTAAGTCGAGGCATGACGTAAGTCACTCGGCTTGAAATCGAAACCACTTGCAGTTTAACTCGAAAGTACTGAGTGAAACTAATAAACCAAAATAGAGAGAGTTTTATAAGACGAGAAGAGATTTTTCGTATATTTGAAACTGGAATGGAAGTCCTTATATAAACTTTAAAGTGGTACATCAAGCTTTAAACACCCGCACCCACGCTCAGCCCATGCCTAGCCTAGCCCCTCCCGTCGCATCGTGTCGTGCACGCTGACACATACACAGACTTGGATTCAGACTCTGCTTGGTGTGCGTGCGCGTGTGTGGTCAATGACATAGATTAGAACTATTGACATAGTTCCCTCCACTCCCCCCAAACAGGACCAAATTCACATGCCTCCTGAATGAGGCTCAACCCCCAAGGCAAAAAGCCTATCTTATATATAAGAAGATTTTCTTTGGGAAATCCAATGTGGGACAAAACCCATAACCCAAAAGCACCAAATTTTCAAATGTAAAGAGAAATCGAAAATTTGAAAATCAAATTTTAATGTTTATTTTGAAAAAAAAAAATACAATACACTAATCCAAATCATTAGTTTGTTGCATCCCAACGTGAATAGACAGTGTTCAAATACATCCTCGATGGAATGATCCTAACCCTTGGATTTGTAGCCCACAAATCTACTTCTAAGAAAATAGATATTGCAATGATCCACACTCGACCCAAAAGTCTTAAGAAGGTAGTGGATAGTGATTTCCATTCTGCTAGGATTTTGGAATAAAATCCAAGGGGGGTAAATTTGAACAATGGTCTGGATTACCATCAATGGGCTCCGCCTGTCAAAAACAAAACCCAAGTATAGTTAGAGCTGGGCATCAAGTTGTAACACTCCGTACTTTCACGTACTCAGGTGTTACTATTATAAACTAAAATTTCACATCTGTTTGAAAGTACAAAAAGCCCAACTATTACGTAATAAACCATAATATTCGCAACTCACCACTAAAAATCAATAGTTAGAATATCAAATTCACGAATTCAATTAACTTAAAATAAATCGATAACCGTAAGTTGAGACCTTTGTATTTTGACCCACATGAATGATTCGAGAAAGGTACAAGAAATTTTAAATACTATATTACAACATGATTATACACTATGAAACGCTATTTATATACTTTATAAATATCTTTTTAAAAGAAATATCTCATGTTAAAATGATATATAATAATAATCCATACTATAACTATACGTTTGTAAATTCATTTATATAAATTATAAATCATAAAATTTATATTATGAGGATTAAGGGAATTTATAAGAAGTAAAATATTCCAAACGATTTAACATTTATATATATACATATATATAATTAAAACATATATAACTATACAAATAATACACAAATAACATATATTAATCTCGACTTCTTCTCACTAATATTCATGTATATTAACAATATGAGATAATATAAACCATACATACCAAAATACATTATTACTTGTATTAATGTATTTTTATTAATATAAAGCAATGATAGGTGTAGATGGTATTAGTAATAAGGTTAGTATTAATATTAGTAATTGGTTGATGAAAAGACCTATTAGTACCTTTCCCACCGTTGACGTTCAAGTTTAGGGTAATCTAACCGTTGGGTTGATGTAATCAACACATAAAGACCTTGATTCGATTAGTATGGTCCACCTGATTTCTGATCTGCCTAAATTTTGGACTAATGGCTTATTAGGACCAATGGAGGCTAGTATATGAAATGGATCCAGTAAAAGGGTCATAGTGGGCCACACACTTGAGTTGGGAGTACACAACCTGTGTACTCCCTCGCTGCACTGAACTCTGCGCTCGGTCAGAGCCCGTCTGACCTGTGTAGCACTAAAAAAGGAGATTTCTCTCCTTGCTTCCCGCCCACGCTGTTTGAAATAGCTGTTTTCGTGCGTGGATCGGTGGCCCACCATCAGCGGACACTTAGCTGATCCAAACCGTTAATAAATTCCAGGACAATGGTCCTACTAACCCCTGATAGTTTCAGCCGTTGGATCCCACCCACGCGATCACAAAAGGTAGCGGAAGAAGGCTGTTTGTGCTTCTTCCCTTTCCAAAAACAGAAATCCCAATTTTCTCTCCACGCTAGCGATCCGCGTGAGGAGAAATTGTCGAATCATAGCCCTTCACATAGATTCATCTCAGCCAACCACTACCATTCACGCAGATTAGGGCTGTCAGTGGAAACCGACGCCCGATTTTGTGATGCCAATGGTTTCTCCCTGCCACGGATTCAATCCAGACCATCCATCCTCTATCTGACGGCTTAGGGAGATTTAGGGCATCAAACAAAGAGCTTATATTGCAAAGAGTGCGCTGCCCTATCCACTGTAGCCGCACCAGCGAGACATACACCATTTTCTTCCATCTCCAAACCCATTGAGAAAAACTCGTTGAAGCTTCTATCCTTCACATCCTCAAGCTTCCTAATGTCCCTCTGATCAGTCCACAACGACCGGATTTGAGAAAACTCCATCGGGTGGCGATCTGCCATTAAAGCCGAAGCTTCTTCCCTAAGTACAACCTCTTGGCCACTGCTGTCATAACCCACTACGAGTTTCAGGTCTCATGAATGGTGCCCGAGCTGAGTTCCGACTTGGTCTGAGTCTCACCAGGGAGAAGAAAATGGTGAGGAAGAGAGAACAGGGAGAAAGAGAGCGGGGGAGAGAGAGTGGTTGGTGCAGCTGTGCTGCCGCACCCATCTGAGTTGGGTCTGTTTTGTTGGGTCTTGGATGAATCCAGATGCCGCTGGACCTGCAACAGATGGGAAGTAGAAAGTAGAGGAGAGTGGGAGAAAAGACAAAGGGAGAGAGGGTGTTGCTGATCAAGTTCGGGCCGAGTCTAGCTTGAGCCAAGTTGATGGGCCATTCTGGATGAGTCGGGTTGCTGTCTAGCTGGTCCATTGCTGCTATTGTTGAGCTTGGTTTGAGCTTGAGGGGTTACTGGGCGTTTCAGCAGTAAGGGTCACAGGAAGAAGAGGAAGAAAAGAAAGAAAAAGAGAAGGAAGAAGAAGGAAGGGAGAGTTTGGGTCCTTGTAGAGTTGACTCGGTTAGAACCGAGTCCATCCGAGTCTGACTGGGTTGGGTCAGACATGCGCCCAGTCGAAACCCATCTGGGAGTGGAAGGAAGAAGAAAAGAGAGAGAGAGAGAGAGAGAGAGAGAGAGAGAGAGAGAGAGAGAGAGAGAGAGAGAGAAATGAAGGAAGAAGAAGGGAGTGCATGATGTCGAGTCAACTCAGCTGCCATATCTACTGAGTTGACTCAGTCGAGCTGCACCTGGGGTAGGGCCAAATGCGTCAAGTCAACTGCTATAAGCCAACTTTCTCTCCCAAAGTTAATCATTGCTTTATTATTATAATTAGTGATACTGTAGCTATTTTGATTATTAATTTTGTTTAACTATTAACAAGTTATGTACACTAATATTAATTATTTTTATAAGCAAATTAATATTAATTTTTATAAGCAAATTACGGCCATTAGATGTTAGATATTAGCATTTACCTATCATTCATGGACATTATCACTTATAATCGATCACACCATTCATTATCATTATGATGATTATTTTTGCTACATTAGCTAATATAAATTATAAAAATAATGTTAACAATTATTATTAAATTAACATTGTTACCATTCCCATCATTATTAGGATTGTTAAATATTAGGATGCATGCCCATTAGTAAATTATCTATCCTAATGATAGTTAATATATACAAGAAATTAAAATGTTAACATTATTAAATACTAATGTACTGTCTTATCATAAATAGTAGGCTATAATACTAATTATCATCATAATGATTATTAACAAATATTAACCGTAACACTAATGTTAGTAAATATTTTATAATTATTAAATTAACACTAAAATCAATTTCACACCAACTAAGGTTCAAACCCTAAAAATCTAAACCTAGATATAAACCCTAAGGATGAAACCCTAAACTTAAGTAATCTAGACCTTAGGTTGGGATTTTTAAACCATAATTAGTGTGTTAAGCTTGGTTCTAACCGTAGAATTTTACGATGTATGGTAGGGTTTGATTCTAATGACACCTGCGTTTCCCTAGTGACACTAACGGGCGACTCGACACGTAAGGTGAGGACTCACCCTTTATGCTTCCCATTTACTTTCATCAATCTAGATATAGATGATGACATGATTTTCGTAACTGAGTTACTTACTTTACTATTAAACATGTTTTTTTGTATAGTTAATTCATGTGTTGGATGATAAATGTTTCTTTTAAATTATAACATTCATGAATGGTTCGATGATAATATGTTATTCTTTATTGGATACGTATTAATTTATTTTATACTACCACTTGTGCTTGAATGATGGATTGAATGGAACTTACCTTGGACTTATGATCCTGCGGTACACATTTGCCTTACACGGCTTGGATCCCACATTTACCTATGTGGCTTGGACCGCACATCGCCTATGTGGCTTGGATCGTATATTTGCCATCATGGCTTTGATGACCTATTGTTGCCCTTTGTGGGTTATTGGGTATATTCGCATACCCTGTTATTTCCTATCCATCTTGCAGAGTTCAGTCGTACCATAATTTTTGGGTGGAGCCGAAGTTCGCTTTGTCGATTTTCTAGCCATCTTGCGGAATTCACGTACGACATGATTTTCGAGTGGTCTAGAGTTTGTATGTTGTTTGTCTCTTCATCTGTGGTGTTCATTCGTACCATGATTTCTGGGTGGAGCTGAAGTTCGCTTTGTCGATTTTTCTAGCCATATTGCAGAGTTCACGTACGACATGATTCTCGGGTGAAGTGGGGGTTTAAAGGGTGATTTTCTATTCGCCTTACGAATTCTACTTGTACCATGATTTTCGGGTGGAGCTGAAGTTTGCTTTGTCAATTTTTTCTAGCCATCTTGTGGAGTTCATGTACAATGTGATTTCGGGCGCAATAGAAAATCGTATGTTTGATTGTTTGGTTATCTAGACATGTTTCCTTGAATTGTGACTGCCATGATATTTGTTTATGATGAAACTCTACTGATTGGGTTGACTTTCTTAACATGAGTATGACTATGAAATGCCCTGTTTAGTGTATCTAATTTCATGACTCGTAATCTACATTGGATTATGATGTCAAGTGCGTAATCTTAGAGGGTGTTCCTCACTGCGATAGCCATTGACGCTATCAAACCCTAACAATTGATGCAGGTGTAGAGCAAGCCGATGCTATTCATAGGGTTGCTACAAGGTTTCACATTCCAAGAGTTGTAATTTACTTTATTTCAAATGTAAAATTATTTCATTTTGTAATTGTGAGAATGAGGGCATTAGTTTGTATAAGTCATTATAGGCAATTCTTATATATTTAAATGATAACGCAACTTTCTTTTATGTCTGATTTGTCCATACTACGCTCATTTGCTTACTCTGATGAAAGAAAAAAATATATATGTGGATTTTGACTCTTTATAAGTTAACACTCGAGTTTTTAAGAAACAGGTCATATACTTGGGTCCTGAAAACTCGGGGCGTTACAGTCGAGTGGGACCAAGTTAGGACTGACTCGACTCGATCCGGTTTTGAAATAGCTATGACCCGAATTTGATCCGACTTGATATCGAGTCCAGCATGCCTGACTTGATTCGAGTCCAGTCTGACCTGGATTGATCCGGACTAAGTCTGATCCAGTCAGAAGTACTGAGTTGGGTCGAGTTGGTACCGAGTCGGATTGAGAGATGAGAGAGGGAGAGACCGAGAGAGTGGAGAGGAGAGAGAGGAGGAGGAGGAGGAGGAGGGGGAGGAGGGTGATGGTTGTGGGTGGTTGCTGGGCTTAGAATATAAGGAGGATGAGGGAGGGAGAGAGAGAGGCCGGGCTTGGAAGATGAGGAGGATGAGGGAGGAAGAAAGTGAGTTTGGGATCGGGTCAAGGTAGGGTGCGACAGGTAAGTTTAGAGATGATCGAAATTAATTTTATTTATTTATTTTTATATATACCCAAACTCGAGTTGAGTCAGGTTTCTAATCGAGTCGAGTCTAACCGAATTGAGTTTCAGGTCAATTCAAGTCAATTTACTAGGTAACTCAAACTCGACTCGCTTTAAGTTAGGATTGGGCGAAGCCTACTCGGTTCAGACCAACTCATCCATTTGGTTTAGGTCGAGTCGGATTTGTACGAGTCGGACGAGTCGAGCTAGGCAGATCGAGCCATCCCGCGCCCACCTTAAGTATAGTATTGAAAGGCTTTGGAATATGCGTAGGGGGCTACCAATTCCAACTGGAATATGCATATCATCTATATTAAAAATAAAAAAATAAAAAAATACAACATCCTGAAAAATAAAAAAATATTGAAAATGTAACCTACGTTGTCTGGTAAATCAAAAGAAGAAGCCCACTTTTTCTTAATCCAAATCGATCATCTAGCAGGCCCTTGTCATGAAAAATACCCACCGTCCAAAGTTCGCCTAACTGATGGTTCCTATTTTCCATAGGTGGGTAACACCTTTAAATCAGCGGACAGCCAACAATCTGACCCAACATCCTACACGT
This sequence comes from Magnolia kwangsiensis, assembly GCA_037074715.1. Lineage (NCBI taxonomy): Eukaryota > Viridiplantae > Streptophyta > Magnoliopsida > Magnoliales > Magnoliaceae > Magnolia > Magnolia kwangsiensis. The sequence goes on from CM073581.1 coordinate 111,174,594, forward strand.
GATACATTGGTGGGAAAGATGGTGTAGCATGGTAATCTTAGCCTGATGTGGTTGTATGGATCATCTGATGGGAGTGATTCTTACTTAGAGATAAAATAATTTCTTAGGTGAGCCATACTTCCAACGGGTCAGTGTGAAAAAACCATCAGTTCTTGTAGATTATATTAAAGGCCCAAATAAATTTAGTAAAACTAGTTATTTACTTAGTTTAACTAACTAAAATAGAACAACTAAATATTTCATAAATATGAGATTTTTTAAGGAAGCTTCAGCTAATCAGACCAGTGGGATGGCACTTGTGACGCAAGTGGAGCGAGGGATTTTAGAGAGAGGGCAGGGAAATTCGAAGAGAGAGAGAGGGGAGGGCGGCTTTCCTCTACAAAGCATAAAAAACCTCAGCCTGCATAGCCCACCGTATTTGAAGTATAAAATCTACTCGCTCATCATATTCTATACTTGATGTTAAGCCTTTTAATAAAAATTCAGCTAGATCTACAACTCAGATGAGTCACACCATACGATGAGGTGTGAATGAGATACCGAACATGGGTTCATGTGTGGACCCCATGTGGTGTTTCTTTCATTAAAATTGTTAATCAAGTGTAACTCACTGAAATAAAGAGAAGATACAACTAAACTTGTTAAAAAACTCAACTCACACTCAGTCACGTGAACTTAGCAATTTTGAAAGTTTACATGGTCTCAATTGTTGTGATCAAGATGGCTTTTCATGATGTTGTTATCCTATATGTACGGTTCAAATAATGATTCTCACTTAATAAATAGAATAAATTTTACATTTATATATAATATGTTATGCCTTACAAAGCGTTGCACCATCTCCTTTGCGTGCATGATAGGTACTGAGAAGAGGAGAAGAAATTGCAAGTTATCCGTATTAAAAGAAATGAATGAAGTAGCTAGGTGGACTTTGAATATTGAATGCATTTAGAGTGAAATCTTAACCTTATATTGTTAAGCATTCATATAATATAATTTCACAAATGTCTACAATTTTATTAAAAATGTTGTTTTGTGTGTGTGTGTGTGTGTGTGTGTATATATATATATATATATATATATTATCAAGAGACTTTAACACTCCCTCACACATGTGGGGTGGAACTTCGCACGGGAACATATGGGCAAGAGTGGAGGGACACTCACAACTTACACTATAATGCCATTCGTGACATCGTGTTAAACAAGAGAACTTTTACTTTGATACCATATTAAATAACTATTTTTTATATATATATATAAAAACTAGAGCATTTAAAGAATGATGCATCAATGTATATCAATGGACTTTAACATATGCAATGTTGGCCGCCAACCGAAACTAATTTGGAAGGCATTGGAATTATAAGAAGATTACTTGAGAAATGGAATAGTTAAGTTGTATTACCAACACTTATTATTTTCTCAATACAAGATTCGTTAAATCTTACACCCTCACAGCATAACAGGTTATTATTTAGCGCATCTTCTGGAGGATTTATGTGATTAGTAGATAAATCTGTGCACATTTTACAAGGGTTTTCAAATTTCACAAAGGAGCCTTTATGGTTTGCTAATCTAGACTGTTGGTTTATTTGAGCCCTGTCAACAAGGGAAAATGCACGAAAAAATTGTAGTTTGATCCAAGTAACCTATGTTGACTTCTTTTCGGTTGAATTTGGACCGTTCTTGTAAATCTCAACCGTCTATCTATATGCCATAAATTAAAGGTTAAACGTTCAAGACATCGTCCATCAAGAATGGGACACAACAAAACAATGGTCCAGAGTGCCAAACCATGGGCAAGTTGTCAGAGTTGAAAACCTGTGTATACTCTTGGAAAATGAAAGTTACATTTCATATATTTCATCTACCATGGAAAAAATGTATTAAAAATCATCCAATGTATTTATAAACCATTTATAAATACTCATAAACTAAGGCCATACGTTATGGTAAAACAAGAGTGGTTTAATATTCTTAGTTGAAAATCAGGCAGCGATGCTATACTTAATACATTTTTTAAAGCATCCACATGTCATGTACCATCCAATCGGACCATTTTAGTATTATTTGGACCATGGAGAAGGTCCATTGATGCAGCCTTCTTCATCAAAACTACTATCATTTTGGATAATTTAGGATATCCACTGATCTGATGCCCATTCATTGAAATAGATAATTGCAGTGATTGTATGGCCAAAACATCAGACTGGAATCAAAGCAAGGATGCTTCGGATTCAAATTTCGGCAAGTGGGTCACAGATTAGGTGAAACCACGGATTCACTCAAGGCTGTGAGACCCTTACTGTGGGGCCCACCTTGAGGTACGTATTCCATATCCACACCATCCATTTTTTCATATGATTCTTAGGGCATTATCCCAAAAATGAAGCAGATCCAATCATCAGGTGGACAGTGCCGTAGGAAACAGTGGTGATTGACCATTAATGAGCCACACATATTTGATTTTTCCCTTCATCCAGGCTCATGCGACCTTATCAACCGTTTGGATGATAAATAAGCACCATATAGACATTAGGGTGCGCCCTAAGAAATTTTTAATGGTAAGGTGATCAATCACCATTGTTTCCTTTGGTATGGGCCACCTCATAATTGGATCTACTTCTGTGGATTATGTCTTAAAATGGTATGGAAAAATAGATGGACAGTGTGGATGGGCCCCATAGCAAGGGCCGCACTGTCTTGTGCGAGGCCGGGGTCTCACCTAATCCACTCCCAAAAAAATTAGCCATGATTTAATTAAACAATATTACCATTGTAATGTGATCTTTATTTAGTTGGAAAGCTAATTCAATAGGCTTTCAAATAGAAAATTTTAATATCTTCCAATACACCAAAGGTTAATTGCAAAATAAGTGTCCAAAATATTAAGAAAACTTAAATTTTATTTAACTTAAATTAAAAGAAAATCTCTAAATAAACTATGTCGACTAATTAGTCTTTGTTAGAGGCTCCTGATCACGTGGGACCAACAATTTCAGCCGACTCTTCATTTAATCATGATCACGGTCCCCCAAGGTCAAAGACGTCGATCCACACGTGGTCCAGTGAATATTTGGGCCGTTGAACATCTGGATCACAAGACATTTGACAATCAATGGTGTACAAAATTTTGAAATCATTCTACTTACATCATTACACATCTGAGGGGCGGCATGGATTGGGATTATTTTAACTGTCCAATCAATAGCCAGCGTTTGATGGTCAACTAAAGTCATAGCCAATAGTCCAAAAAGGCGATCCGTCATCAAAAAAGGCTAACGATAATCTTGGTTAGGGTTTAAGAGGTGGGCCATCTAAGGAGGTGGCCCACTAGTGGCCTTTATGTCTGGTGGAGATGGCTTAAGCACTTTATTAAATATTAAACTATTTAGGAAATGAATGGGCTTATGACTTTGGGGAGAATGTTTGAAAATAATGCCATGGAAAAGCCAAAATGCATTTTCCTCTGTCATCCTTAGCTTTGACATTACAACATCTTATCAACATCGAAAGAATAAAGAAAAATGAAAATTCCTGTCTCAAATAGCAGCTTGAAAGCTCTACCTCATGGGTTCTATATTTCTATGAGAAATGATCCAGTGCTCCGTAGAGTATTATAAGTATTTTGGGACCCTTAGTGCCACATGGAAATGTGGACAGTCTAATCAATTGATCTGGAGAATCAGTTAGGTTTATCTAACAGCTGATGGGCCACCTTGTGAAATTCACTCTGAAATGATGATTCTATACATCTGAACCTTGGCCTTCTTTTTCTGTCCATCATTTTGTGGAGGATTTTTATGATGAAAATAAATCCTGAGAAAATTAGGCATTGACTATTTTGATTTTTCAAAAGGATCCTCTGACTAAAACACCCTCGTCTATTTTCTTGTAAGAAAAGTGGCAGAGCCAAGCATTGTGAGGCTATGTGATGTGGACATCCTACCCATCAAACAGATGGATCCCACCATGATTATCATATGACCAAATAATCAAGCCAATCTAATAATTAGGTAGGACACATCACAGAAAACAACAAAATTTCTCAAAAATCTTCAATTCAACGTGTGACCTATTTGATAATAGGATCAGGGTAATTTTTTGGGCTCTTGATCATCACAGCTATGTTCACCTTTTGGACGGCCTGGATTTCATACACAAGCCATGTCAGCACCACAACACTTGAAAAAAAAAAACCAACCAAGGGCATTTTTGTCACTGTGTCATCCAACCGTACAGTAACGGTCCTAATGAAAATTCAAAACATTCAAGGTCATTTCTTTTCATAAATTCAAGATTTTTGAGGATTTTTTTTTTTTCACAAAAATCCATTTTTTAAAAACCTATGGACACCATGGTCATCGATCGCCTAATCAATATGATTCTTTAAACAAATAATAAATCCATGGTGGGTCCCACCAAATGGATGCTTCAAACAGTTGACTGAACCTATTAGTCAAAAACACCAAAAATAAAATAAAATCTGAACCATCCATATTTATCAGCTAGCAATTGGATGGCTAGCTAGAACCATCCAATCCGTAATGACGTAATTTTCACTTGGTTATATACCCATGAAAAGTGTTCTAAACTAAATGGACATTCCAGATCAAAGGAGCGAATGTGTCCACCATGTTCCGCTATCATTTACAGTGCTGGTAGAGACGTGTCTGCATGTTTGAGTGATCCATTTCCATCACAATTGTAAGCCTAACCTACTTCTATCCCCACCGTGACCACACATCACGGTGGGCCCACAGAGCTTGACCTCATGGGAAACCACACGGTAACATTTCTCAGACAGGCGCGCAAGCCTCGTGGTACCATTTTCCACACACGCGCGCGCGCACACACACACACACGGAGACACAACTCAAGATGGATTCAATGAATTTGTAGGACAAATTAAAATAAAAGGAAAAAAGAAATAGAGAAGAGAATATTAAAGGGAGTATAAACATAGTCATTTTATTAGAAAATTTCAAGTGTCAAAATCACAGACGTTTTAATGTATATGTTTCATTCACGGAAAAAGAAAGACAAACTATCTTCCATTGTTTGCTTGGCCTACAAACAAACCTTATGCTGAGAAGTCGGAATTTTATTATTGTTATTCCTTTGTTCCCTCCCTCCAACTTCCTCTTTGTTAAAAAACACATACATGTGCACGTAACAAAATGTTCTTATTGTGGTTGATATGAGAGAGAGAGAGAGAGAGACCTAATGCTGAAATAAATAATTAAACAAGATTAGGTATGGCTGAACACCTCAACAAAATAAAATAAATCTTGTTAAAAATATAAACTAAAGGTCTTTCAATTTAATTGATTGGAGCAGCCATGGCTTCCACCCACTCTTCTCAGTTATCTAGGTCACCGTTTTTCCAACCCGAAAATGGCATTAATTACCTAAAAGGAACCAATTTTTTAAATTCAAATCCATAGGAAATACCTCCATAATACATGTAATGCCACATACATCCTATCGTACTGTGAAATGTGGACCGACTCGACAAATGCCACCTATATACATTAGTAGTACTTGTGCTGCCATAACTTGTCGTGGTACTAGGCTATTGTGGGGCCACATAATGTGTGCATATCATCCACTCTGTTGGTTGTATTAGCTCTGTCATGTTCAACTTAGATCTGAAAAATCAGATTGATCCAAAACTTGGGTGGGCCATACCATCTGGAAAAATGTCAATCCTGCTTAAAACATATAAATAAACTTGGTGTGGCCCATATGAGTCTTGGAATGGCTCAAGGTTTTTGGTAAATCACTCATTCTAGTGGGGTGTGTTTGATGAATGGCTTGGATGAGACATACACAATATGGTGAGCCCCACGATTCCAAGAGGTTTTATTGGTTGCCTATCCCCACCCAACTGCCCCTATGGTGTGATACACCTGAGTTTCCGGCTGAATTTTGCCCTATACCGTAAATGGATGACTGCATTGAAGGAGGCAGGATTTGATGCACATATCACGTGGACCCACAGTAGCCTGGTACAGTGCCATGTGAGTTTTTTCCTATATATTTATATTTATATATATTAATGTAGCACATTTGCCATTATGAATGTTGGACTGTTCTTTGAAAATCAGTTTGCCATTGTGAATGTTTGAACATTTTCTGAAAATCAGTTGTGATGCGATTGGCCAATGCAATATTTGAAGTCAGCATATCAAAGGGCTGCCCGGGCCGCCGCGGGATGCCCTGCTTGAAAATATGAGTTATGCCACATTTTTCATTTGTGGAAGTTACCTATAACATCACATATTCACATGTCATGAAAAAAGGTCGCGCGAGAAGTTCTTAGAAAAAGATCAATTAAATAAAGTCAAAGTTGATCAATTAAAATTAAGACCCTATTTAGTTGCCCGTTAAGAATGACTTTATCTCATTTTAGTTGACAATAATTACACATTAGAGATAATAATTTATATAAGTTACAGGTTACTAAGATTATTTATAATCTTTATTATAGGAAAGAGATAGGCTTAAGGTTCCTCCCCCTTTCGCTCTTATCTATCAACTCTCATCTACGAAAACAAAAAATGACATGATAGTAGGGATCACCCAAAACATAGACACCTTACTAATAAGTTTGGATGTAATATAGAGAGATGAGACTATATGACACCTTTCATGAAGATATCAACTAATTAATCTTTAGAAGCGAGATGATGAGCAAATTTGACCTAGTAATAAGTTTTTTTTTTTTTTTTTTTAAATGACTATAAACTTCAATATGTTTGATGTACTCATGGAAGGCTTTACTTAATTATTACAAAAGAAAAGCATTATAACTGTTATGAAAATATTAAGATCATGAAAGAATTGTTAACTCTAAAATACATAGATATGACAAAGAATATAAAATAATAATAAACCATATATATATATATATATATATATATATATATATATATATATATAGAGAGAGAGAGAGAGAGAGAGAGAGAGAGAGAGAGAGAGAGAGAGAGAGAGAGAGTCAAGGTACGTTACTGTCACAGTTTTAAAGGCAGATTTGACCTTACCGAAAGATGATCCTTGATGTACTGGATCCTAGCAAGTCTGCCCCCAGAATATAACAACTCTTCTTCAAGATGAATAGCTTAAAACTGGTGTACTCTTAATCATAGTTATACAAATTCAAGAACACTCGAACTGATTTATCCAAACAGAAATTAAAAAGAAAAATCAGAGAAAAGAATTTTTCAAATGAATTTGCAATGAAGGTATATCTTTTAAGGAAAAGTTAGGTATGTTGATTAATCTTAAATCTATAAATTAACAAGTATGTCGATGGCAGCTCGATGCTATCGAGCATACTTCAATGCCATCGAAGGTTGCTCAATGCCATTGGAAAAATCTGAAAATCTCATGATTTGTTGCTGAACACTTTTGGCGTCCTACTCGATGCGATCAAAAAAATTCTGAAAATACATGTTTAGTCGCTGGATTGTTTTGGTGTTTTTGTTCGATGACATCAAAAACTATTCGATGCTATCGAATGTGTCATCGAACGATCGCGCAGAGTTACACAGAATTGTGTAAGTGCAGGATTTGTTTCCTATTTTGATTGTGATTCTTTTATGGTGTAATTGAAAATAGGTGGTATCTCGGAGATTTCTAATGTTCATAGGGTTTTTAGAGTGTAGCTTGGGTGATTCGAGGCTTATTTGAATCTAGGTAATCTCTATCTTTTGTGATTTCTGTTCTCATAGTGAATATATGTCGCTTTGTGCTATGATTTTTTTCTGCAAGGATTTTTCCACATTAAATTCAAAGTGTTTGTGAATGGATTTGATTGTTGCGATTGGAGTACTTTACTTAATTCATCTCTGTGTGCTTCCGTGGTGATTGGAGTACTTTACTTAATTCATCTCTGTGTGCTTCCGTGGTCCCCCAACAAGGTAGCCATAGTAGCTTGAATCGCGTTATAAATGCATGTCGGTGTTTTCTTACTCATTAATTATTAGGTAGGTGTGCAATGAGTCTGTTTTCACATGCACGAGTAAGACAACATGTGCAGAGAAAAACAAAAGTGTCCGATCAAAGACACACTGTGCTGTACCTTGTCACGGTCGTGGTTGCTCGCGCGCGTGTAAGGTTGCTCCCATGACATATTCTTTTACTCGAATACAAATAATTAGTGAAAATTTTAATATAAAGGCTTAATTTTAGTAACAAATTTTCAATGTGAGACAAAACTAATTTTAATTAAGGCAAGTTAATTAACAAAGGTTAAAAAAATAATAATAATAATAAAAATTAAACCTTTTAATCTAACAATAATAAGAGTCAGTAGTACTTTTACCATGGCTCCGATCTCTACCTTCATTTGAGAGTGAGCTATCATATATTACCGTTTACTTTTTCAAGAAATAGTTATTGCCCACAAACCAGCGTAACCCAAAGTACAATTTTTTCTCTTTCTTTCTGTCTTGAATGTATTTTCATTAGACTGACCTCGCATTTACACAATAGGTGAGACTGTTTTAAGAAGATTAAATAAATCAATCTTCAATCATATATAAATTTTTACAATGGTACAATAGTAATCAAATCTAACAAATTTAGCAGTTAATCTTAATAAGTCATCTTAGTCATCCTGACTATTCAATGGATGAACGGCCATATATGATTGTGCAGTGCTTTAACACATGGACCCATGATTCATATTTGTAATGTCTACTTCCTTCATCTAAGTTGACTTACTTGATGAATAGACCAGCTTAATTTTTAGGCCACTAAATAAATTTGGTGGTACCCTTAAGATGGGACAACTCGTAAAAATGGAGGAGTGTGATGGGATGGCTACGGTACGATTAGGCTTAATCTCTGTCTAATTTACAAGATCAATTTCTAACCACAATTTATGACAATTTATGGGTTTAATGCATTTTAGGATGCATATTTTATCTACTAAACCATGATAAATGTATATATGAGTAATGGTTTCCTAAGAACCATCCCCCACGCTACTTGGTGCGGTATAATTCCCACCACACAGGAAATCGAATTGCGTTATGAGTAAACTTTGTTGGGCCCCATGTGAATGGATGTGGTCTATCCGCGGCGTCCATCCATTTTTCAAGCGCACTTTAATGGTTGAGACAAAAATTGAATCATTTTCAATGTTCAAGTGGACCATAGAACAGGAACATTAGGAATAATATTTTCCACCGTTGAAACCTTTTTAGGGTCTATAGTGACGTTTATTTGTCATCCGACCTGTTCATGAGATCACACAGATATGGTTGAAAGGAAAACACAAATATCAGATTGATCCAAAACTTGTGGACCCCAAGAAAATATTCAACGGTTGACATTCAATTCACACTGTTTCCTGTGGTGTGGCCCACTTGAGCTTTGGATATACTTAATTTTTGGGCTTAAGCGTTAAAATTATCTGGAAAAATGCATGCAAGGAAAGGAGTGGATGGAATACATGAATCATGGAGGGCCCTACAAAGTTTACTCAGTGCGCAGTCCGCTTCCCCACAAGAGACCTGGGCGCGGTTTGGCTATTGACGGGGTGAGAAGTGACGTCACCAAATTTTGTAGCCCCACCATGATATATATTTTGTATCCACGCCGTCCATCCATCTGGAGAGATCCTTTTAGGGTCATATGCAAAGAATGAGTCACATCCAAAGCTCCAGTGGACCCCACCACAGAACACAATGGCGAGAGTGACGCCACCGTTAAAAAATTCTAAAGGCCACAAAAGTTTTCGATCAAGCTTATATTTGTATTTTCCCTTCTTTAATGTGTTTGTTAACTTTTGAACAGGTTGGATTTCGAAAAAACATCATGGTGGGCCTTAGAAAGGTTTCAACGGTGGGCATCAATCTTCCCGCTGTTTTCTATGGTGGGGTCCACTAAAGCTTTGGATCTGCCTCATTCTATGGCTCATGGCTTAAAATAATATTTCCAAATGGGTGGACATTGTAGATACAATACATACATCATAGCAGGGTCCACAGAACTTTGGTAGCCAGCGGTGGGAATTGGACCGAACCAAGGTGGCCCGCGGGATGGCTCGCAGGAGGCCATTACTATATATATATATATATATATATATATATATATATATATATATATATATATATATATATATATATATATAAAGGTTCCATGCAGTCGAGCTCATGGGAACTCCCCATGAGGTTGAGCTGTGTGGGCCCCATCGTGATGCGTGTCAAACATCTACCCTATCAGTGAGATGCACCATTTAATGTTAGGCAACAGACTTAAAAATCAAGTCAATCTATGATTTGGGTGGCCCACACCATATACAAAAGTTAAGAAGGATTAGCCTCTCATTAAAACATTCACAATCATTTATTGGGCCCATCGAGATGTGGTTCACAAATCCGGACCATCCATTATGTGTGTCCCACTTGGATGAGGGGTCAGACCAAGTTTCAGCCACATCCAAAACTCGGGTGAGCTCCACTAAGTACTTTTATTAGTTTTAGGCATGCCTTCACATAAGTTTAGATGATATGGCCCACCAGAGTTTTGTATACAGCTTATTTTTTATATATCCCATAATTTAAAGGGAACCCATCAAATACACGGTGTCGATGTTTGACACGCATCATGGTGGGGCCCACACAACTCAACGAACTCGACTACATAGAACCTTTTCCATATATATATATATATATATATATATATATATATATATATATATATATATATATATATATATATATTGTGCACCAGTTCGCAGGAACCTAGTGTGAACTTTTTGAGAATTCATCGTACAGGATATGAGTATAAAATCCGAACAATTCATGTGATGCAATGCCCCATGAAATCCTAGGCCCAACTTTTACTTTGATCCAAAAATCTAATAAGCCATGTAAAGAGAAAACAGTTTCTTCCCTTGACTTGCATCTCTCTTTGTTAAGGCCCACCGGAGTTTTCAATCAGAATGAAAATTGATCCCTTGGGATTTCTTTGGATGTCTCATTACATTGACACCGTTTAGATTAGACATCCATGACATGTGTGCAAAGGGGCACACATGCATAGGTGTGCAGGTGAGCATGCCTCGTATATATACACTTACATATGGGAAAAGGTTCTATCCGGTTGAGCTCATGAGAACTTCCCATTAGGTTGAGCTGTGTGGGGCCCCCATGATGTGTGTTGACCATCAACACCATGCATTTGATGGGTCCCCTTTAAACTATGGGATATCCCAAAAATCAGCCATATGCGGAAATCAGGTGGGCCATACGATCTAAAATCATGTGAAGACATGCATAAAACATATAAAAGCACTTGGCGGAGCCCCTTGAAATTTGGTTGCATCTGAAACTTGGTCTGACCTGTCATCCAAGTGGAACACACATAATGGATGGGCTGAATTTTTGAATCACATCTCCGTGGACCCAAAAAATGATTATGAATGTTTTAATGGAGGATAACCTCTCTCGACTTTTGTATGTGGTGTGGCCTGAAAAAATCACGGATTGACTTGATTTTTAAGCCCCAGGTCCACCATGGAATGGTGCATCTGACTGATGGGGTAGATGGTCGACACACATCACGGTGGGGCCCACACAGCTTGACCTCATGGGAAGTTCCCATGAGCTCGACCGCAGAGAATCCAAGGTAAGTCGTATAATATAATTGGGAGGTTTTATACAATACATGCCGTGATATGTCGGGAATGCAGTCATTTGGTGGGATTAAAAAAATCTCATCTTGAAATATTTCAATCCTTTGATCATTATGGTTAAATAAACTCCATTTTCTAAAGGGGAAAAAAAAAAGTCAAATGATTAAAGGTTGTAGTATCTCAGTTCCGGAATTTTTTTAATCTTTGGAGTATCTCATCCATTGTCAGGCTCATCCTATAAGTGGAACAAAAAACTGAAAGATGAACCCAAGTCCATAGACTAAAGTTCTGATGTTGTAGCAATATAGCTCAATGTATTCTAGCAAATCTCTATAACTGGACCTGACTTCTAAGGTGGGCTGGGCACTGACTTGACGTATGTTAAATTGAGATACACATAAATTGAGTGTATGTTATCATTCATGAATTTCCAATCTTATGAAATATGGGGGTGACACCATTTACTAAATGATACTGTACGCACACTCGTCCATTGTGGAATTTTAAATATAGGTTCATAAGACAGGTGGTTTTGTACATGGAGATTGATATTAGTATTTTAATCTTTTATTTTTTAAGTATTTGTGTTGGCTGTTACTCAACGGTTAAGATATTGACTCTATTTTTCATTTCTCCCTCATTATTGGAAGTTCAAGGTTGCGTTTAGGTGTCTTGATATCATGGTTCTTTAGAATTTGAATGTCTTTCAAAACTGGTAGGTGTTCGTTTCATCTCATGTAAGAAACAACAAAAATATGATGGAAAAAGAATGACCTATTGACTCTAGACTGTTGTTAAAAAGGATGTTTTAAATTTGAGAAGTTCAACTAATTGAAGCAAGTTCGACTCAAAGTCTAACAACAATGTTTTTGAAATTTTCTAGTTCTTCGACCAGTTGAAGTACAGGCTCGACCAGTTGAAGGGGTCCTTCGACCAATTGAAGCCCAGACTCGACCAATCAAAGGTTACACAAATTGTGTGCGGATTCTGCGCAAACTGCGTAAATTTGAGGCAGTTTTAAAGAGGGGTGTAAGTGAATTTTCCTAAACTATAAATAGGAGTCCCTAAGGTCATTCTAAGGCTTACGAAAGGTATTATAAGGGTTTCTAGAAGGGGTTCTAGGGTTTCAAAGGGTGTAGTATTGGTGAGATTCGAGGTTGTTCGAATCGGATAAGTCCTTTCTCTTTGTAATCTATGCTTTCATAATGGAATTCTATCACTTTATGCCATGGTTTTTTGTAACGCCCGTGAAAAATTCATACTTGGGCTCGAGTACCAACTCGACCCGAAATTGCGTAGAATTCATTCCTTTGGAAAATTTGACTAGGTTAGCTAGTGCAACGTTAGAATAGCTGGGAAATGGTCCCTGATCACTTTAAATACGTTCTACAAGGCCCGAAGCGAGTGGAACTAAGGGTGCTATAATGCTCTAAAGCCTCGGACCAAACTCTAAGCCGGTTTGTTCTCTGGACCACTTTGAATCTTTGTATTGGATCTAGACCGCACGTTGAAAGTCCGATACCTCCTATCTTAGACCGTTAGGACCGTCTAGCTGGGCTTGACACTCATTCCAAAAATCAAGTCAAACCGATTATCACAGGCTATTTCATTGAGCCCGGACCGAAGAGAGTGTGAATAGGGACATAGTTGGAATTTCAAATTCAAATCTGGCACACAAATTTGACGCATCAGTATTAAGCATTCTGACCGTCAGAATACAGCCAAATTACACCCTTGGATCAGGAAAAATATCTATTATATATCACGAGACTTATAGGCCTGATCTTGGTGCGGTGACCGTTAAACTAAAACTGGGTCGCCACGTGCGATCTGGGAACCCAACCGGTCTGAAAACTGGATGTGTGCTAGATCCAGTATGCATGAGCTTAAGTCCGACCGCATTTGGCCAGGGGACCTCCAGAAATGCCCTTTTGGACCGAAACGGCCCCGATTTGGTTAGGCACCAAGTAAACATTGTTCCCAAGCCTATTTTGGGAATGTTTTAGGCTATAAAAGGGGTTGAAACCCTCACTCCTCTCTCCCATCCGAATTTGAGAGAAGCCCTAGCTTGGGAGAGAGAAAAAGAGTGAGAGATTGTGAGAGAGTGGGAGAGTTCTTCCCGCCACTTGTGCTACGTGTTGCACATGCTTAAGCAACACTCCTCTACCGCTTTCCCGGCGATTCCACCGCAATCCTAGGTAAGTAAAAACCCTAAATAGTTGGTGATTTGAGTTTTTCTTGTTTTCATAGCGATGTAGCTTATGGATCTTATGTATTAGGCTCCTTACTCGCCGTAGACGAAGCATATACACTCCGCTTCAATTCCCGAGTCTACAAGACACTAGGTGAGGATTTTAGACGCTTTGATTGACGGTTCCCAATACTTTCAATGTCGTTTAATAGTAGATTCTTGACGGCATCGCCGTTTGACATGTACAAAATGCTCTCCGTTTCCCGTTTCGTAAGCTAACGAAGAATATGAGATTTAGGGCATTTTAGTCATTTGTAGGAAGTACTGTTTGCATTCATATTTTGCTGATGTGATTGACATGGTTTGTTGTCGCATTAGGAAGTTAGGAATGCGTGCATAATTAGTTTGGCGAAGAGATTCGCCTAGTTGCACACTTTGGGTCGACATGCTATATGTAGACCTAAGTGTGTAGTGCATGTGTTTGTATAAATGCTTGTATTAGTATGTATTGAATTAAATGATGTTATTTGATACTTTGTGATTGATTTTTCAATTATTATGCCGACCTAAATGATTTTCTACATGGTGACAAAATGCATGATTTCATTACATGCATGGAATGTATGTGCTTGAGGATTTGCTTAAGTTGAATATGCATGGGAAGTATGCCTTGAAGATTTGCTTAAGTTGAAAGTTATAACATGTGCTAACATGCTCACATGATGTATTTCAATTCCAATACCTTGTATAGTAATTCCATAGATGTGTGGGACTTGACTTAGTCCAGGCAGTCGGTAACCGAGCGATTTCGTGGCTGACTGGTCATAGCCACGAACGACGCGTCGATGAATGTGATTCGTGTTGAGAGTTGGCGGCAGTGGTTAGGCCACGTGAAGTGTTTTACGCACTTCATGTCGTTCAATTCGATATGCGATCGCGCTAGTCGAGCCCGTCAAGTAACCCGACTGGCCGATGTTTGTTCACCTTGTATGTAACATAACTGCTTGAACCTAGGGTACTGAACTTACCATTGTAAACCCTATTAACCGTGGTACCTTGATCCACGAAGACTCATGAGCCGGGCATGGTGGTATGGGACACCGTGGTCGAGCTGTCGGCCTACGCTGGGGCCACAAACCTCCCCGTAGTGACCAGTGAGCACCTAGACTCGTGAGCAAATTATGGTGGTATGGGACACTATATTCTAGCTGTCGGCCTACACTGATCAGGCGACGAGCCCTTTGTAGTGACCGCGAGCGTATTCTGAGTTCACGGGAGGCGACGACCCTTCCGTGCAGTAGAGTACAGTAGGCCTGTATTGATAAGGTGATGGGGGAGCGGTGCAACGAGTGCGAGCAACAGCCCTGGCAGCCCTTGCAGTGACCTACGAAATGTACATCGTATGAGATTACTAGGAGTGACGACCCTAGACAGGATCCGTGTTGGGATTGATACAAGGGAGGTACCTTAGTTTCCCAATCCTGCTGTTTGAATGGACTAATAACAACTTGGTAATCATATCACCATAGCATTGCATGTGCCTGGAAGATGTGGAGCACTCTAGGGAGTGTGGCATGCCGCGGTCGTAAGATGTTACCGTATGAGGGTGATCGTCGGTGAGGGCATACATCACGTCATATCATCTTGCATTAACAACAGTATTAGGACTTGTCTGATTTACTGCTTTACTATTATCGCGTGACTGAATTGTGAACATGCTAATCTTTGCTCTATGATTCCACTGAGTTGATCACTCATTCCCACGTTACGGGATGGTGTTTGCAACACCCACCAGACCCTGTTGTAGTTGCAGGTGACGATGAGATCCAGGAGGTGGAGCTAGATGATGACGAGGACCAGGATGAGTTCTCGTATATGCAGTATCATGACGGCTTCCCGTAGGTGACCTGGATCGAGGGGACATCAGTGGGACTTTTCTTTTTGAACATTATTCTTTTGTTATGTACATGTATATGAGACTCAGAGATGTAGTCATACTTTGGAGACAGTCGAGATTACTTTGTTTTTCCATACAGTGATATATATCTTGTTTAGTCTTCCGCTTGCTTTTATCACTGGATCTGAAGTATGAATTGCAGTTTTGGTATACTTTTGCTCATGTGAATGCTTTAAATCAGACAACATTGAATCATAACCATTTTTGTTGCATAAGTGACGGTCTGGAACTCGGGAGTTGAGTTTATACACGACCCCCGATTTTCAGGGTGTTACATTTTTTCCCGCAAGAATTTTCTACGTTAAATCTGTGTATTCTCTTGTGTTTGCTTGGTGTCATTAGATTGCTATCCTATATCCATATCTATGTGATTCCACAAACCAAATCTCAACAAGTGGTATCAAAACAATCATTGGGCACAAATCTGAATCTGAGGGATAAGTAATAATAGTAAGCATTAGGTATGATATTGAGAAGTACTTAGGAAAAAATAATTTTGAATTATGAAAGATTAAGATGATTAGTTCCTTAATCAAGTAAAGCGAAGATGGTGCTTTTGAGGAACGAAAGTCTACTATGACTGATAATGATTTGAATACTCTTGATAAGAAGACCTTATCTTTGATCCGTTTATGTCTCACAGATGAGCTTCTCCACAATGTCATGAGGGAGAAAACTGTGACTAAGTTATGGGTAAAGTTAGAGGATGTTTATGCGAAAAAATCTTCTGAAAATCACCTACACTTGAAGTGGCAGTGGTATAACTTAAAGATGGTAGAGGGTGGAGATCTTGAGGCTCACATTAGCAACTTTAATAAATTTATTTGCAAATTGTTGGATATGGAGGAAGTGATGAAAGATGAGAAACAAGCATATATGTTGCTGAATTCTCTTCCGACATTGTATGAGTCATTCAAGGACACAATGTGCACCATGAATAAAACCGTGAGTGTCGACACCGTTATCTCAGCCCTTCAAGGGAAGGCCATGAGAAAACATAACGATGATAGGAGAACATTTTCTAATGCACTGTTTACGAGGGGCATGAATTCTAAATAAAGTACAAGATCTTCAAGTTCTAGATCCAAATCCAAGGCTACGGGCAAAGGCAAGTTAAAGTGCTGAAACTGTGAGATAGAAAAACACATAAAGAAGGATTGTACAAATCTTAAATCTAAGAGAAAAGAATCTGAGACTTGATACAGGGAGGTCAATGTTGTCATGTCAGATGGATCGAGTGGATGTAATGGTGATGTTTTGTCTATGTCACGATTAGACGGTCATACGATGATCGTAGGAGCGAGTGGATTCTAGACACATGGGCATCCTTTCACATGGCTCCTCATCAGAGTTGGTTCGCCAGCTACAGGGAGTGCGATGGTGGATAGGTGTTTATGGGCAATGACATTACCTGTAATGTTGTGGCTGTTGGTATGGTACGCATCAAGATATTTGATGGGGTGGAGCATACCTTGACCGATGTCAGGCACGTTTAGAAGAATCTGATTTCTCTTACTATACTTGAGGCAATGGGCTGCAAGTACACATATATTAATGATAGTCTTAAAGTATCTAAGGGGGCATGGGTAGTCATGAAAGCGCAACGATTCAGTAATCTTTACAGGTCGATTAGGAACACTTTAAAAGGTAGAGCTGCAGTGGCTGTAGCGGATTCCACTTCTACACGCTTGTAGCATAACCACATGAGTGGACAGGGCAGGAATGATGTGACGCGCAGACAGAGATTCGAAGTAGGTGGACCAGCCACCTGTGAGAAGAATCACACAACATAATTGCAGGATATCGACGAGGTACATAGACGACTCTAATATCGCATATTCTCTCATTATAGGAGAGGGGGATTGGTTTACTATTCAAATAGCTTTAGGTGAGGCTGGTGCTGAGAAATATAAGGTGACTATGAGAGATATGATGTACTTGTTGTATTAGATCGACACATGGGAGCTGGTGGAGCTTCCAGTGGGCCGGAAAGCGGTTAGATGTAGGTGGATCTTCAAGGAATACAATATAGATACAGAGTGAGGTTGGTAACGAAGGGACATATGCTCAGAAAGAAGGGACTGACTTCTAAAAGATATTCACGATGACGGTATAGCAGGTGTCTATAAGATTCATATTAGCGTTGATTGACTAATGCGATCTTAAGCTGGAAATGATGGATGTGAAGTCTGCACTTCTACAAGGAAAATTTGAAGAGCAGATCTACATGATCAACCATAATGGTTCAAAGTTTAAAATGGCTGAGAATAAAGTCTGCAGGAGGTCGTTGCACGACCTGTCGCCTAGGCAATGGTTTATAATTTGATTCTTTTATGGTGAGTCAGGAATTATATGTTGATGACATGTAGATCGTCAATAATGACTTGTCTGAAATCAATGTACTAAAGACTCGATTAAGTGGGTCATTCAGGATAAACGATCAGGGGATACAAAGAAGGTTCTTGGCATTAATTTTCATATATACTGGAAGAGGAGTATGCTTTAGTTATCTCAGATAGAATACCTTGGGTAGGTATTGATTAGATATTGATCAAGTATGTGATGAATCAGGCAAAGCCAGTGAGTGTTCCTTACGTGTATCTCCTCAAGTTTTCCTCAGGACATGTCGCAAAACATATGAGGAAAAGAAGGATGTGACTCATGAGCCTTATTCGAATGCAGTTGGCAGTGCATGTCATGGTCTGTATTAGACCGGTTATTTCACAAGCAATCGATGTTGTGATCAAATACCCCCGCAAGCAACATTGGATGGTGATGAGATGGTTACTTCGATACAATTGAGGTAAAAAGACTACGTCTTTACTTTTGTGAAGATTGGGACAAAGTTAGTTGGGTATGTGGATTCAGATTACACAAGTAATGTAGATTCTAGAAAGTCAACTTTAGGTTACTCATTTGTACTGGTGGGTGGAGCAATTAGTTGGATGTCTATGTTATCTGACAGGTGCTTGAGAAATGAGGCGTAACTCTGGAGAAGATTCACACCAGCGTGAATCCATAAAAGATGATCACCAAGGTCGTTCCTGTAGAGAAGTTCGAGTTTTGTGCAACTTCTTTGGGCTTGACGATGGCGTAAAATGAGGACGAAGTGTCTTAAATCTGAAAAGTTGTGGAAAAATTCGACTAGTCGAAGCAAGTTCGACTCGAAGATTACAACAATGTTTCTGAAATTTTTAAGGTCTTCGACCAGTCGAGGTACAGGCTCGACCAGTCAAAAGTTATGCAGATTCTGCGTGGATTCTGCATAAATTTGAGACAATTTCAAAGAGGTGCGTAAGTGAAGTTTCCTAAACTATAAATAGGAGTCCCTAGGGCCATTCTAAGACATGTTAAGGCTTTCTAAAGGTATTTTAAGGGTTTCAAATGATGTAACAAGGGTGAGATTCGAGGTTGTACAAATTGGGTTAGTCCTTTCTCTTTGTAATTTATGCTTTCATAGTGGAATTTCATCGTTTTGTGTCGTGCTTTTTCCCACAAGGATTTTTCACTTTAAATCTGTGTGTTCTCTTATGTTTGTTTGGTAACATTAGATTGCTATCCTAGATCCATATCTGTGTGATTTCGTAGACCAAAGCCCAACAAAGAAGAGAAATTATCACATGCAAAAGGTGGGCCACAATATGATGATCATGTGGCATGAAAATGAGGTTAATCCACTGATTGATGGATCATAAAATCCAAAATCTATGGACACTTAATGAATATTTCAGTTGATAATTGGAATGGTCGTATCAGATACATTATTTGATCATCAAGAATTTCTGAAGTATCTTAAGGGAGAAGGTTTAATGAAGGGATGGATTTCTTGCTCTATATAGCTTCATTTCTAAATTTCCATTTGGCATGGACAGCATTCATTTGTAACAAGAAATTGTGGTCTTTGGGGACACCGAAATGAGCTGTGGCCCATGCATTCAACGCGAGGATGTAGAGCGGGTCCCGACACTTTCATAGCTAAGATGGATTAGAAAAGGTCCGGTCAACGATAGAAGTGATCGTGACCGTCAGAACTTAAAACAGATGTATCTTGTAAACCGGAATGAGCTATCAGACGTACCATGTATGATTTTGGGGTAGGACGAGCTACTTTAGCCACCCAACCCCGCTAAGCAGGATTTTTCATGCCGAATTTGCAAAATACTATCAAATCAACAGACGAAATCCTATTTTAATTTCGTTTGTACTATTTATAGTAAGTTTTAGTTTGGTTATAACTCTTCATCTGTTGGGCTTCAAGAGTTGCATCCAATGTGAAAAGTGCTTAGAACTAATATTTTTGGCCGAAAGCCATGAGCACTAGTAGACATTACAACCGTCTATAACAGTAAGTTCATTATTTATAGTAACTCACGAATTCTAGGAGTTTTAGTTGTAGTTTGATTCTAAAACTTCTCCAATGACTTAATATCCCTATTTAAAGGGTTGTAATCTTGTTTATTGGGATTAACAATTAAATTATGATTTTTTTAGAAATTATTTTTATTTTATTATTTCTTTTCTGATAGATTTGAGAAATGTCTGTGAGGAATCGAGAGAAACTCCGTTGATTCGGAGTAGTTATCCTAGAGGATGACGGTACTTGGCCTCTAAACGTCCTTTGCTGCGTCCCGCCAGAAGTCACATTTAGAAATAGCCTTGAACATGAGGATCCTAAACATCTCATCAATAGGATGCAAAAAATAAACGGTCAAGATCAAGCATATAGAGTACATTTAATCATCAACTTGAAAGATCTATGTAAATGGGACAATTCATGCCTGAGAAATGATCTGATACATCCATTTTCTTCTCAACAATGTGTCACAAAAGTAGAATATCCTATCCGTACACAAGGTGAGCCACACCATGATGATTATTGAGTAGGAAAAATCTGGCTGATCCACTCATCCGGTTGGCCACACGAGACTATTAAAGTCATCTGTACAAGTGAATCATCCTGATCTGCACTCAAGCTGATCATCATGGTGTGGCCCACCTTTTGTATGCATACATGAGACGTTGACGAGAAAACAAAAAACATAAAATAAACTGTATTGGATCATTTCTTTCTCACAGTTGCGTAGATTATCGAAACCGTTCAAACCAACTAGTTGTATTATAAGCCTATGATACGACCGATTGTATAATATCTTGTTTTGATGACTATTAGTGAGTGGAAGGTGGAGAGGTTCTGCCTAACCCTAGCCCTGACCCGCAAAAACCGTTGGACAGGACTGATTTTTAAATCTCCAACGACACAAGTAGGCTAGAAATTGCCAAGAAAGAGACTTGTGACATCAAGGGCCATGACCAAACTCTCATGTCATGGCATTTTTCTATACCATATAAAACGAAATTTGTGAAAATTCAAGCACTGGAAAGATGGTGTTGGGAAATGGGGATTGCAATGATGGAAAAATCCAATACCATTCAGTATTTGGAAATCAGGGGTTTGTAGCCGAAAGAGGTAATGGGGCCTTGATTAGGAAATCTCTAAGAGCCTTTGAATTATTAGGTGTTGGGGTCATTTGATACTGTGGGAGAATGAGGTCGTCCATTGCATGGACTCAAAATTGTACACGTGGCATTGTGTAACGCAAATCAAAACCGTTCAGATCTTGGGACCCACTGCGGATAGGACATAGCCCAAAAATCAAACTTGATGGATGGCTGCATCCCATCTTATCAGCCCATTAATGTTTGAACGGTTGGCCATATGGAAGGTTACGTGAGTGTAATTTTTGGTTGGTTGGACCATCTGAAGTGGGCCACACAATTCGGATGGTCCAAACTTATTGATACGTCTGACATGTGTACAATTTTTGAGTGCATGAGTATGAAGCATCATAGTCTACCAGAGTAGTAGCAATTGTATTTTGTGTCGGAGATGGTGTGGGGACTTTGCTATAAATAGAAAGCCTTGGCTGAGAGTAATGAATGGTCCAGATCAAAGGGCATACGTTTTGGGGTGGGAGGCAACGTGGGCCTTTATAATTCCATACCTTCAAATACAATGTAGAGTGGGCCCCAATGGGCCCTGTTTCCTTCGCAAAAATAGTAAGTTTTATCTCCTTGGAGAGCTTTTCTGGGAATTCTGTTTCAGCTTTCAACCCCATCTGATGGGATTCGTTACTTGTTTGTTGACTCCCATGTTGCTATTCATTCATTGCACCCCACTTTTTCTAGTATGCCTACCCAAAGGCTCACAACCGTAGATCAGTGGCCAACAGATAGACCGTTGAGAAGATACTACAGCAATCGTTCACAACCAACTAAAGATAATCTAACAATCAAAGTGTTGGGATATCCCAACGCAGGTGTTAATGACCCATACACCATCCGCCGTGGGGTACCATCAGATCAATGGTCTTGATCACGGAACCATGATCCCGACATGGGATCCGTGGAATGTGTGCTTGCCCCATGTATAGGACCCTAGGAGCACTGGGGCGCACCATGATGTGTGTGTGGCATCCACAACCCCAACAGGTCACCACTATGAAAGGTGGAGATGGGGATTCCTACCAGGATAACGTCTCGATTTACTCTTTACCGTGGTGAGACTCACCTTAAGAATGGATTGGATGGAAGCTAAACATTAGGGTGGGCTCCAGGAAAGTTTTGATTGTGGCTTTTCCATCTTCATTGTTTGTTATGATGTGATTGATTGAGTTGTGTATGAAAATTAAAACTAATGTGCAACCTAATTCACTTTAATGATTTTATGGATGTGAACGACTGATCTTAGCTATTAATCTTGATGACCATAGTGTCTTTAGAATAAGTGTAATGTACTTTACTAATATATATCTAGCGTTGCCTTCAACTTAGGTTGAAATGTTTGTTATTTGGTCCTTAAAAACTTGATATTGAATGTAGTGATTATTGTGGAAGAGAGTTTGGTCTATGTATCTTATTATCCAGATATGTCATTACCATCACAAATGCTTATGACACATTTGTGAACAACAGTTCAAGCTCGAATGGATAGAAAACGGCTACTATCGATGCCGTGAAAAGTTTTTTCAATGCCATTGATAAATTCATATATTTATGTTAATCTCTCACTGAACATATCTGGAGTATCTTCGATGTTATCGAACTCAATCTTCGATGCCATCAAAGTTATCCTCGATGCCGTTGAGAAAGTCAGAAATAAATTTGATTTCTTATTGGATAATTATTGATGCCATCGATAGGTACTTCGATATCATCAAACTTACCATTGGATTCCATCGAAGGTGGACTCGATGCCATCAGAAAATTAGAACAAATGTCATTTTGTTGTTAGACAGTTCTGACTCTCGATTGATGCCATCAGAAAATCAGAACAAATGTTATTTTGTTGTTGGACAGTTCTGACTCTCGATCAATGCCATCGAAAACACTTCGATGGCAGGTCGATTGCATCACACATCTTCTATCCTTATTTATCATGTTTCTTTTGATCTTCTAAGGCTAAGAGATTATCAATTATATATTCATATTAAGCCTATATCATTTAGAAGTCAAAAGTTAGAGTCACAATTGCACCTTATTCATCTATTCTTTGCCCCTTGATATTTTGTCTTTACTTTCTAAAGGTTCAACTGATTATGTGACACAATAACTCACATGATTGATAAACAGAATGCAAAAATCAGTGCACTAACAATAAACATTTTGGATCAAGTTTATAGTCATCTTGTGGAAGGCGTTAGTCTCCCTAAACCCCTACAAGAAGAGTTAATGAGAGCTTTCTCACTCTCTTTTTTTGTCTGGCAGAGGGTAGCAAAAGCTTCATTGAAAAAATATCCAACAATTCCTTATTTAATCGTGTAAGGTAAGATCTCAACCCCTTTTTGTGGTGTTTGATATATATATATATATATATATAACGCTTAGCTACGCATCGGTTCACATGTCATTACGTGCGAACATCTCTATCAATCGTCGGATAAGGCAAACGGTCTGGATAAAGGCGCTCTTAGCACGAGTTTAAAAGACCGAGTTTCCTTTTCCGACACGCCTCTTCACCTTATTCTCTAACTCTCTGAAGGATGCAGTGGAAGCCTTTCATATGAAGTTTTTTCGCTGAAAACCTACGTGGGACCCACCATAATGTTTTTGAGAAATCCAATCCGTCCATCCATTTTGTGAGATCATTTTAAGACATAAGGCTAAAAATGAGCACGATATAATACTCAAGTGGGATGAAAACGTAAGGAATGAATACACATAATTGAAATATTCTTATCACTTAGAAGCTTTGAATCAAGCTAATATTTGTGTTTTTAGTTCATCTTAGTGGTAATGACATTACGAACGGTATAGATGGCATGTCAACATCACTGTCGACCTTAGGGAGGTTTCAACATTAGAAAATTTCCTACCCACCTTTTCCTTTAGTTCGACCCACTTG
This sequence comes from Magnolia kwangsiensis, assembly GCA_037074715.1. Lineage (NCBI taxonomy): Eukaryota > Viridiplantae > Streptophyta > Magnoliopsida > Magnoliales > Magnoliaceae > Magnolia > Magnolia kwangsiensis. Next base: position 111,198,796 of record CM073581.1, read on the forward strand.
AGTCTTACATCCTACTAATTTTTGGTCTCAAGTCCTACAATGAGCTCAAAAAATGGATGGACCAGGTAGATTTCTCAAAAACATCATGGTGGGCCGCACCTAGGTTTTCAGTGCACGAAAGGCTTTCGCAGGAAATCCACATTTGAAAGTTCTTATGTTGGAAACTAAGTGGGACCCACATGATGTTTTTGAGAAATCTAATCTGTTCATCCATTTTGTGAGATCATTTTAGGACATGAGGCCAAAAATGAGCAGGATATGATACTCAAGTGAGCCAAAAACATAAGGATCAAACTTATACAGTTGAAATATTCGTGGCGCCATAGGAGCTTTGAATCAGGCTAATATTTGTGTTTTCAGTTCATCTCAATAGGAATGACATTACAAATGGTATGGATGGCATGTAAACATCACTGTCGACCATAGGGAGGTTTTAACTGTAGAAATTTTCCTACCTATCTTTTCCTTTAGTGCGGCCCATTTAAGTTTTTTATCCTACTTATTTTTTGTCTCATGTCCTAAAATGATCTCACAAAATAGATGGACGGATTGGATTTCTCAAAAACATCACGATGGTCCCACTTAGGTTTATACCAAGGAACTTTATGTGAAATGCTTTCAAAGGAAATTTATGGCACGGTTTTTGGATGCGGATTTCCTATCATGATGTTTTTGAGAAATCTACCCCATCCATCCATTTTTTGAGCTCATTTTAGGACCTAAGACAAAAAATTAGTAAGATGCAAGACTCAAGTGGGCCGAACTAAAGGAAAAGATGGGTAAGGAATTTTCTTCCGTTAAAACCTCCCTGGGGTCGACAGTGATGTTTACATCCATACCGCTCATAATGTCATTACCACTAAGATGAACTGAAAACACAAATATTAGCCTGATTCAAAGCTTCTGAGCCTCAGGAATATTTCAACTGTATGTGTTCATTCCTTACGTTTTTGGCCCACTTGAGTATTGTATCCTACTCATTTTTGGCCTCATTCCTAAAATGATCTCACAAAACGGATGGACAGATTGAATTTCTCAAAAACATCACAGTGGGTTCCACTTAGGTTTCCAACGAAAGATGTAAAAAGCTTCATCTCGAGAAGGAAACTCGCGTTAAGAGCGCCTTCATCCAGACCGTCTGACTTATCCGACAGTTGATAGCAAAGTTTGCAAATAATGACGTGCGAACCGGTGCATAGTTGAGCGTCTCTCTCTCTCTCTCTCTCTCTCTCTCTCTCTCTCTCTCTCTCTCTCTCTCTCTCTCTCTCTCTCTCTCTATATATATATATATATATATATATATATATATATATATATATATATATATATATATATATATATATATATATATATATATATATATATATATATATATTTTGATGTTAGTGAAAAAAATTCATAAAAATTCTTGAAAAAAAATGTTAAATTAGATATTGGGATTATACTGAGTTTCAGTTATGAAACCACCTTATTTTGGGGCTCACGTCCTAAGATAAGTTGAGCAGATAATGAATAAAGTGGATGACATACATTACAATAGGCCCCACAAAGATCATTGTGGCACGAGCTCCCTGTAATAACTGTTGCAGTAAATTCTCCTAGTTTACGTACAAGTGTTAACATAAACGCGAAGACTTCCGTAGGAACTTCCTGCAACAGGAAGCTAGGTGGGGCTCACGATGATAGTGTCTGTGAGAAATCCACCCTGTGATATTGATATGCCATCAATACCGTTCATCAGGTTATTGCAACTGTGATGAACTCAAAACGCAAAAATATTAGTCTTATCCAAAACTTCTGCGGCCCTACATAATTTTGAATGTTTCACCGGTAGAAGTTCAATTCTCACTATTTCCTATCGTACGCCCCCCTGAGTTTTGAATCTTGCTCATTTTTTCACCCCAAGGCCTAGCATCGAGGAGAGCACCTGATGGACGGAGTGGATTTTTACACATAGATAGAATACGGTGAGCCCCAAAGAGCCCGCGCTGGAAATGTAGCCGATTCCCGTCCAGTGCGATCCTTGGAGCTTGCCACATCTTAATTTGCACCTTCATATAATCATATTTAATATTTGGGAGAGGGCCTAGAACTTGCTGAGCTTGCATGGTAACCGACCTAGGGAGGCAATGGGCTAGGTTTTGGCTGGGAGAGTCCCCTAAGCTGGACATGGGCGTGGCACAGAAGGTGTGGGTCCAACCGAGACTAGCCTGAAAATTGATCAAACCCCTGTTTTCTACAGTGCATTTGTGCCAAACCAGGCTGGGCTAAATGAACTAAACCCAAGACCAACCTAAAATTGATTAGGCTTTACATACCAGGTCTAAGCCCAAACCCACGGGCCAAAAAGGTCCAAGCCAGGATGCTCAGCCCGTTGCAAACCCTACTACCTAATGCGATCCTGTACTGTCCTAAGATGAGTGGTGCACACGTCCATCATGATTGAAGTAGCCTGGATCCTCAGCTTGTGAGTGGGACCAGATCCACACGTCATGGTGCAGGTTTTGAAACAAGCATCCCTCAAGTAAAAATTGCAATGGGTCAGGTGCCCGCCCACCCTTACACGCCTGACCTGGCTTTGGACCGGGCTTGCGCCTATTAGTTTATCCCGTGGGCCCATTGGGCCCGCATGCATGGATTGATCAATCCTCAGCCTAGGCTTGGGCTCAAATCAGTTTAGCCCGACATCCGACTCAAGTTCATATGTACCTGTGTTAATTACTACCACTATGCCACTCCAATCTTCAATTAGTCAACTCAGGCATTTGGAATTTAGACCATTGGTTTTGTTCCTCTAAACGTCTATTTCTTTGTGCATGTGTGGCCTGCTTTTATCAATGGATAGATTAGTAACATTCAAGTGGGAAAGAGGGAATTTTTATTAATTTTTGAGCCGGATAAGTTTGGGCCTGAGCCCAACTAATTTTTGTGCCTAGACTTAGGCCTGCTTTGCTAGGCCCATGCTAGGATTGGGAATTGGGCCTTAGTGTCTTCTGTTCATCGCCTGCCCAGCACAAATAAAGCCCACTTCCACCCTCACCACCGAGAATCATTTGCAACTCCATCTGACTGCTTAATACCCACAGTGGAATAGGATGTATGTTCATCCACCAAACAAAGTGAAATACATGTCCCGTCCAGATCATCCAAATGGTAGGCCCATTATGAACAAAGTATAGGCTGACGATCAAGCTGATCCGACAATCCAACCATAAAATTTGCGGCCATCAAATGGACGGTTGAGATGAAAATGGTGATGGTCGAGATCCATCCGATCAGTATCTTTTTGTTATGTCCCACTGCCAATGGAATCCCAGATTAGGATGAAATCCTATGACCTATATTTGGTGGATGAATTGCCACATTTTAATAAAAGGTCAAACGCATATTGTAGTCTAACCAAACCAATGTATTTTAAAGGAGAAATGCTCTCAGAGCATTGTAAGCTATACTGCTCATAGTTGCATCGTACACGTAGACAGTACAATCCATGGATCCAGGACGTTCATTAAGTCCAATGCACATTTTATAACCTACCATGCAAACATTACCCCAATCTTACAAATATTAACCATTTGATCAATATCCTTAATATGGATGGTCAAGATTTTTATACAAAAATAGGTCCAATCAATAATTTAATTTCATCTATTTGTTAGCCATGAAATGTGATCAGGACCTGATAGACAGCTCAGATCGCTCCATTGGACTGTCCAAGTGTACCTATGCAACTGGGAGCACTATAATGCGCACACACAAGTCACATAGTTACTGGACGGTTAAAATGAAAATTATTCAATGGTCGTATTTCAATGAATAACTGTCCACAAATAAGAGGTTCCGATTGTTCAACGAATCTGATTTTAGCGTCATGTCATAGCGACAGTTCACTTTCAACAATTTAGTCAGTTTATTTGAGTTATTGTGTTCCATGTGTCCACTCTCTGAGTGCCTGAGCATCAAGTGCCACATTCTACCAGAGTATGAAATAGCTCCCCATTTTAAGGTGGAAATATTGGACAGACGATCACAGAAGTGGGAGCTACTTTTGGTGATCGGTCTCTTCATCTTGAAGCCCACGTCATGGATTGCCCATCTCTAAAATCATCCGTCACAGGGGAACCTAACTATCTGATGGGTGGATTTTTCTTCTTCTTCTTCTTCTTTTAAATGTGGACCCTTGGCTATATTTGTTTTGACTTCTAATTTGCAAACTACCAGTTGAACGGTTAGGATGGTCTAGTAGATATTTACTGAGGCATACTTCGTCCCATGATGTGGCCCACAAAATGACCGGTCTAGGATACCGAAAGGTGGTCCATAAAGCTACGGACCTTTTCACCCCTGATAACTTAAAATCTCACAACCATGTGGGGCCCACTGAAGCCCGTCCGGCTATTATGATGTTACCAGACACAATGAAAGAACACTATGGCGCACATTAGCGCCAAGGATCCCTATCAAAATCATCCCCATAAACACCAATATCTTGCCATTTCTTCGACAGCTGGAATTCTAGAAACATCAATTTCTTCCGACGCCACCGGCCAATGGCTGATGGTCGGTGCTCTGTGGGCCCCACCATGATGTATTTGCCTCATCCATGCCGTCCATCTATTTTTCTAGATCCTTTTATTCTAAAAGGTGAAAAATGAGGTATATCCCAATCTCAAATGGACCACATTACAGGAAACAGTGTTGAATGAACGTCCACCATTAAAAAATTTTGGGGGCCATAATAGTTTTTCATCAAGATCGTCATTGTTTTAGCCCTTCATCTGGGTCTGTATAACCTAATCAACACATTGGATGTCAAATAAAAAGTACAGTGGGCCTTAGGAGGATTTTAATGGTGGATATCCAATCGCTATTGTTTTCCTTTGGTGTGGTCCACCTGAGACTTATATCCCTCTCAATTTTTTCAGGAAGTCCTAAAATGATCTGTAAAAATGGATGAACTGAATTGATGAAACAGATACATCATGTGGGGCCCACAAATCACCGACCATCAGCCACCGGGCTGGTGGCAGGGGCAGGAGCCAATCCGTTTCCCAAATGTGACCATTTCCATCGTAGAAATGATTCAATGCGCTAGAGCTCCATAAGTTCTGGTGCTACCCAGTTGCATCAGGACACTTGGATAGCTCAATCGGTCAATCTAGACTGTCCATTAGCTTTCATCATAAGTTTCAAATGGAATGATCTGAAAATCGAATTTATGAAATGATCCAGTCCATCCATAACTGGGTCTTACATTTTATACCCATCCGTTTCCAAGCCACGGGTTGCATGGTCAACATTCTCTGATAGTTCTTTACAACCATAAGCAATCCATGCTGCCACCGACCCCCACAAAACAAAGAGAGTCTCCAACTGTTGATTAGGCCTATTAATATGTAGATGATCTTGAACGTCCATCTTATAGGTTATTGATCAGAAGATTTGATTGATGGAATCCGCGTGGTTTCCCCATGGCAGCCTCTGAAATGTTCTCTGGACCTAATGGACCGGTCAGATCATTCGGTTGGACTGTCCAACCATCAAGATGAAACTAGGAGGACTATTATCTCTAGTGTTCTCAAAGCATTAGATCATTTCTCATGCATCAAATCACCACATTTTAACCATTATTTGTAAATCATGGTCGACATGTACCATGCATGCTTAAAATACATATCCAAATGTCCAATAATAATCAACCCAAAAAAGAAAAAGCAAAAAGTCTGTAATCTCTATAACATGGAAAAAAAAAAGGCCCATAAATATATTTTCATGTTTCACCATCAAAGGGCCCACTTATACAATGAGGTTGAAAAAACCCATCTCACAAGACACATTCCACGCATGTATGTATGTGTATGTGGTGTATGCATGCATGTGGGCTTGTACGTGTGCATGTCAAGGAAAGTAATGGAAAGGGAAGCGGTGGTGGTGAAGAGGGTCAGGGCCGGTGGGAACTTGCCTGGCTGAGGTTGACGGATGAGATAAGTTTTTGCTGTAAAATCTGTTAAACAGACGGTGGTAAATGCCACTGACCATCTTCTCTTCCACCTTTTAATGTGAAGGGAAAAAAAAAACAGCAACAACAAAACAAAACAAAAATATAAACCATATCAGCAATAATAATAATAATAATAAAGAGTGAAAAGAAAGAATTAGCTACCTGTGAGTTTGTTACCATTTCTCTACCTTCTATACCTGCTGAAAATCAGAAAAAAAAAAAAAGAAATGCTGTCATTTGAGAGAGAGAGAGAGAGAGAGAGAGAGAGAGATGTTACTAACTGGGTCCAGAAGCTTGGACGAATGGAGTGAGAAACGCCATTGAAATGAGGATTGTGGTAGTGAAAGCACACATGAGAAAGATGCTAGGAGTCTTCATCTCTCATGAGAATAGAACCACGGTAAAAAAGACGGGAGTCTTTTATATCTGGCCGGGGTTGTTTTTTAAAGATATTTTTACTGAGGGTGTATAAAATGCAGCTAGTCCTTGGACTACCGGAGTACTATATCCATCCGCTTACCACTCTTTCAGGAGGTCAGGCCCACCCTGTAAAGATGATCCTGACCATTTGAGTGTAATCCCTTCAGGAGGTCAGGCCCACCCTGTGATTTTATCCGTCGAAATGGATTTAACGAATACCTATTTTACGGTGGGACCCATCTCTTGAACTGTGCAGATACCATCGCCCTGCTGTTATACCGTTGGACTGGTGGTGGGTCGAGGTTCAAATGTCACCGTCCCTGAGGCAGGCACGTGCGAGTGAGCTGGCCATTTCATGGCGAGAGGCAGCGTGTTATGTGCACGCGACACGTGGTGCACCAGGGTACCAGATGGCAGGTGTCCGCAAAGAAAATTAGTGTCCTGTGCCTATCAATCTCGACCGCAGATGCAAGCGTTAGTTGGTGATCAGTATCCAATCACCGACGCTGCCCTACCATGGATGGCCCATGGTATAAAAAGTGGCAGGTACACCTTCAGAAGAATCCCACCGTCGGATTTTGAAAATTTGGTCTGGGCCTGTAGAGATGGCTCTGTTCAAAATGGGATTTTTGCACCTTGGCCCATCCATAGTGTAACTACGACATGGATGGACTTTATCATGGCATATATGTATTAAATGTATGGAAGAGATGGTCATGAGACACACTTTTGGATGCACTTGCGGCACACCGATACTATGATTAGCGCAATTCACGCCACGCATCGAAAAAGAGCAAAGGGGAGGAGATTCCAATCATTTGATGGACCCCACATCTCTCCATCCGGCATATGATCGGTAGCGGGTTAGGTGCAGCACCGCTCTCACCCAAGACCGTTGCTGCGGGTCCACCTTGATGTAAGCATTCTGTATTCATGCCGCCGATCCCTTTTAATGACATGATTCAAATTTCAGGTGGACCCTACCATTGAAAACTTCCTATGCCCATTGTAATTTTTCAGCAATGTTTATTAACGGTAAATGATGACTTTTCCTATGGTATGGTCCAACTGAGGATTTGATCTGCGTTGATTTTTACTGATGTCATTGAGAAAACGGACGGACAGGGTGGATATATAATAAACACATCAGGGTAGGTCCTACAGTAAGGGCCACACGGTCTTGAGTGAGGCCGGGCCGCACCTAATCGGCTCTATTTTCAGGCAGATCCTCTTAGGAACAAGAAGGCCCACAGTTAAAAACTCCTTGGAGGCCATAAAACTATTGGATCAACATGATATTTTTCTTTTCCTTTAATTTAGGTTTGTCTGACCTAATCAACAGGTTGGATGGCCAATAAATATTACAGCAGCCTCAGGAAGTTTTTAATGGTGGGCCTTCAATGACCACTGTTTTCCTATAGTTTTTGGGATCATTTCATGGAATAATGATCCAAAATGGATGGATGGGGAGATTTTGGAAATATAACCGTAATATCGCTATCAATAGTGCTTCGAGTTACATAGAGTAACTTGGACGGTCCAATAAATAGATCTGAACTGTCCATTAGGTGTAAACACATTTCAAGGTCGATCATGCTAAAAAATAAGACTGATCGATTGATCAAATACATCTTAGATTCGGCCTTGTTTTCTGCAGCCATCCTTTTGCAAACCCATTGATGGAATGATTAGGATTAACTAACGGAAGTGATTCTTTAGAATCAAAGGCAATCCATGACAGGAACTATAAGTATACGGATTGACTTGTTGGTTAGACCTCTTTTTACAGAGATGATCTTGACCATCTGCATTGGAACCCATTGATCAAATGGTTAAGATCATCATATCAATGTGAACAGTCTAAATCGATCAATTAGACTGTTTAACTGTCCCAACGAAATTAAGAGCACTAACTCCACTCCCTAATAACAAAGGATCGTATGTCACACCCAGATCCATGGCTCAACTGGCAGACTAAGTGAAGATAACTCGTTTCAACACTTAGAGCTGTACACGAGTAGGCTAAATTCGGGTACTCGTTCGACTCGACTCGGAATACTCGACTCGTCTGAGTTAGAGCCGAGTACGAGCGAGTTTCCTAGACTCGTTTAGATTACAAGTAGAGTACGAGTCGAGAGGTACTCGACTCGACTCAATGATCCTCCTATGCCTTCAAATGCCTCATACCAGAGAAGGAACTCATACACTAATCGTCCGATACTACTCGACAACCCAACGATTCCCTCGATGTATGCAAACAAGAGCTGAGAAACTTCTCCCCTCCGTAGAAGATATTCCTCTCAAGAACCGCATAGCTTATCCTTCCTCCAATTCCATCCACGAAAGAAAACCGATGGCTGAGATCTCGTCCTCCAGTCCCACACCGTTGGTTCACGTGTCAATACCTAACACGTGTGGAATTTTTTTGCTTTCTTCAGGTGGTATGAATTACTTGGGTCATCTCACACCTCCGTTTGGCTACATACAAAAAAGTTTTAACGGTCAGATTGCTTTGTAAAACCTGTGGCCCATCTAATGATCGAAGCTGGTTTGTTTTGGATGCAACTATACATGTATCCTGCGTTGGCATGCGCGACTACTTTGGTTGGAGGGCGCCGAGACGCGTGTCTAATAACCAAAGGAAGCTTTACAAGGATGGATAGAGTTGGATTCTTGTCACATGTTAGTTCACCACCATTTTAAACCCTATAGATGCGCAGCTGTAAGGCAATCAATACCGTCTAAACCACTGACCCAAATGTGTATCGATCATAATACAAAATTTTCGTAAGAAAATAAAGGCAACCATCTGTTTATTTCATTCGAATTTGGATCACTCAGTTATTTTAGAAATACATTTGATAGCCATTAATTGTGTGGTTAGAGTTTCTTGATTTGTTTGATTCTATATATATACGGACCATCCACAATGTGACCCATGGTTTGGATGGTCCTGATAGAAGAACATGAGAGCCAAATTTGTGGAGATGACTAACAATTATTTTTAAAAATGGTGGTAAAATATCATAGCAGCCTAACTTAAAGCAAGGGCCAAAAGTCGGTGCCAAAAGGAAATACCTCCAACCTAAGTTCATCTGATACGCGGACTAGTTTAAATTTCTAGCCAGGGCATGTTCCTTGTGGCCACGCCTGATTGATGGTTGGGATCTTCATTCTATCCTCGCGCAGATTATCCGTAGTTGTTGGGCTGGACACAGTGACGACTGATGATCCATATGCGTACACATCGATAGGAACTTTCCGCCAATGTACCTTTATTCCGACCGAGTATAGCTGAGATCTCGTTGGTACTCGTACTCGTTTTCTACTCGTACTCGCTCGCATTCGAGCGAGTAGATCACGAGTAGCGATTTCATGCTCGATGGCCGAGTAGAGTCGAGTACGAGCAGGACTCGGGCTCTAAGAGCCGAGTGCGAGTATAGCAATACTCGACTCAGCTCGACTTGTGTACAGCTCTATTAAGACTTGAGGTCTTCTATCGATCCCTAGCGGGGGTGGCTAACATGGAGTGTGTGTATTGACATGGGTGTGTACTAACAAGCTAACCCAAAAAAACATAAAAAAATCGAATGTCAATGAGGGCCCATCACGTGAGCCAGAGATCTGGGAAAGGCTCATCTGATCATGCAAGTCAAACTTGCACGATAATGATGGTCAATGAGAAAAAATAAAATAAAATCCTACCGTCCAAAATCAGAGTACACGTGTGGCTCACCTAATGAGCATGCTAACCTCATTTTCGGTACATAGCACGCTCACAGTGTACACTACCTGATGAATAGCCCGGATCTCTGGCATATGTTCTGTTCACTCAGATACCGTACACGTGTTCAAATCTTGGTTAAATCATGGCCCTTAGTGCCCTTTTAAATTCCAGGGCCCATGTCAGAATGCGTACTAGGTTGTGGGATTGTCATTGGGTATGGGTACCCAGACCGGCAAGTACTTATGTCTGCGTCTCATCTTTTTGACCCACTAAGAAACTGGGCCGAGTTCGGGTGTCACATTTTGGACCCAGTTAGATGTTGGGTCTAATCAAATTCGGGTCAGGTCTGTATAATGGGCCCAGTTAAAGTTGGATGAGGTCGGGTCTAGCCGGCTCTGGTTCAGTTAGTTTTAATAATAAAATTATACATAATAAGGAGGTTATAAGAAGAGAAACCCATGTATGATAAAGATAGGCCTGTTTGGCAGACACCTAAAAATGAATTCATCACATTTTAGTTTATGTATTAGAGATGATGATGGTTGATTCCCAAGATTCCTTTTGAGTCCTTACAAAAGACAAATATAATCTCTAACACAAATTTATAATTAACTAAAATGGAACGAACTTATTTTTATGCGTCTACCAAACAGGAACTAATATTTTCAACGAAAAGGACCACCATTCTGCAATCTTTCATGGATTTAAAAGTTTTAGGAGATGCGCTAAAGAAAGAAACAAAATCATCAATACCCAAGTTCCTCCCCCATGAGAAAACAGAACTAAAAGTAAATCTGACTCTATCAGCATTTTGGTATCATATGCTCTGGGTGTGTTTGGATGCACTATCTAAATTGCAATTATTACTCTTAATAAAACGAAAGTAGCCAAATTGTAATTTCCTTAGCATTCAAATATAAGGTATCACAAGAACTCATGGGAACCTTTTGAGAACTCATCTCACGTAATGTGAACCCAAAATCTGAACGGTCCACATGATGCAACGCCCCATGAAAACCTTAGGGCCCAACTTTTACCCTGATCCAAAACTCTGGTGGCCATGGCAAATGGAAACAATTTCCTTCCTTGATTTGCATCTCTTTTTTTGTTACGGTCCACCAAAGTTTTGGATCAGGATGAAAGTCGGGCCCCAAGGGTTTCATGGGGCGTTGTATCACATGGACCGTTTAGATTTTAGGCTCACATCACGTGAGATAAGTTCTCAAAAAGTTCTCATGAGTTCTCATAAGCAAATGTGTGTGGGGGTTAAGAAATATTATAAATAAATAATTCTAAGAGAGAAAAATAAATAAATATTCTATGTACTCTTCTTTTCCCTATTTCAACAATCATGAATGAATGGTAGGAACCATTATTAATTTTTTGTATCCCATTTATTAAGGGCACATTTGATTTGATTCGACCAAATGTGCAACCAAAATAACCCAAGCTAAATGCTACGACAACCAAAATGTGCCTCTTCAAGAATCAATGAGGCACCACTCAACTTCAACACTGGCTACAAGATATTGTAAGTTTGTGAGCATCGGATTAGTAACAAGTATCTTCTTTGATCACAGCCTGATCCATAGCTCAAGTGGTAGACTGAGTGAAAGATACCTCGTTTCAGCACTGAGGTCCTGGTATCGATCCCTGGTGGGGATGGCTAACAGTGAAGTATGAACTGACAGTGGGTGTACTAACAAGCTAACAAACAAACAAACAAACAAAAAAAAAAAAGTTTCTTCTTTGATTGTCTTCCAAGTAGAGCCAATTCAATTCCCCTGCTGAAAACATTTCCCTTTTGAACTAATTGTGCTGATTTGGCTTCATTTCATCTAAATAAATACTTTTATAGCATGGGATTTGAACTAGCAAATTGCTACAGCTAATAGAATCTGAAAATATAGCAAGTGGAAATCAAAGTACAGCCCAACTCTGGATATTGCAAATGACATATTCCTTTGGGTTAATCTGTCCAATCTCAATATATAAAGATAGGCTAGACTTACATATGAGTTCCGCACAACTTAAAAAATGGTGGAGACTCTTCAACCATACACACAGCATCGTTTTGCAGCAGTCCAGACTAACCAAATCACTGACCCAACTGTGGATGGAGTATAAACTAAGCATTTCACTGAGAAGACAATATTAATCACCTGGTTTTTCCCTACTAATCTGCACAACTCACTGCTTTTACCATTAACCATCCATTTGACAGCCCATTAATTCAATGGTTAGAGTTGCTTCATCAGGGTGAGTTTAGAGATATGCTCCATACACAATGGGACTCACAATTTCGATTATCAATATAGCTGTACATCAATGCTACATGTGAGGAGGACAAGTCACTACCATTTTCTAGATTGTACAAACTAACACAGGAGCCTCCCCACACAAACATATATCATTAAGAAAAATAACACTAGAATGATGTAAAAAGATGGGTTAATAATCGAAGATGGTATTCAAGAACTGATCAAATGATGTAAAAAGATAGGTGAATCATCAAAGATGGTATTCAAGAACTGACCAACTACAGCCAGTTGTATGCTAGAACCATTTTCTAATGGCGTTAGAATTTCTTTTTTCACTTTTGCCCTTGAAAAAATTATATATTTTCCTAAGGCAAAATGCTTGTGAATACAGGTTGTAGGTTAAAACTTCAACTGCTTGTAGGTGATTAGTCTTCATGGTTTATTTATTTCGAAGGAAATGCTACAATATTGCAACCCAGCTTTTAATCATGAGAATAAGAACTTATTGATTTTTATTTTTATTTTTCCCTTTTTTCATGAATCCATGAATCACTAATACCCATGGAAGAATAAATTGAAAACCATGGCATTCATCCCATCAAACGAGGAGTGATCATCATGTGCTAATTGACCCAAAGAAATCTAAAGTCCCCTTTCGCACTGAGAGATAGTCTCTGCAATTCAATAGAAATTAGAAAAATCAATAGCTTTACCCTGTAATTAAATAGTGAATGGAAGAAGACAGCTCTCCCACTTGTGCGTGAGATCCATAACCTTCATAAGGTGTTCCCCACACATGTGCATGGACTGAAAATCAGGCCGGCTCGCTCGTGGGTGCGTTGCATGTGTAAATCAAGTGTTCACTTTGTCAAAGTCTTCTTAACTGTCCACTTGGTTTTTTTTTCCCCTGTGCACAAGTGGCTCACCTGATGACTAGACAAGCCTGATTCTCAGGGCAATCCACATATAAGGTGGGGCCCACATGATGAATGGGCTAGAGTTTTCCACATTGGCATGTGTTGGTATCCTACACATGAGTATCCTTAACACTAATCAAATCAAATATGTTGCTGAAAGATATTACTTACACTATGATCCACCATGATATGGCATTAAGTCATCGTCGTCCAGTAAGAAATCTATATCAGCATCTTCAAATTCAAGAGGAAACGGACTCCTCAACCTGAACTGGCCATCAGTCAGAGACCCATAGGGACCGTCAACAAGCTTATCTTGCTCTATCTGGAATGGATCTTTCACCAAGTCCAGTACATCCCTGGCAATCTCATTTGCATTTACATCCAATGTCAGCCCGTGCCTATAGCCATGACTCCTATTCTGAACTGTGGTATCCTCATGCCCAATTTCGTGATCAACCATGACCAATTGCAGCTGCTGTCTATCATTAGAGAGCCCATATCTGTCAGACGAGCCGTAGAAACCAAAAGTATTTCCAGGTTGCATATCAGACTTTTGTAAGCCCGAATGTAGCAAGGGCTGGCCACAAACATACATGCTGTGAGCAGCAGCATTAGCAGTCGGCGAGATGGATAAGCTGTTGAACCCTGATACAGACAACTGGTGCTGATTCTGTAAATGTTCTTCTTGAGACATCGAAGATGGATTTCGACAATTTTCCAGCTGAATGCTAGGCATATGATATCCGTCCCGCTGCAAGACTGTATAGTTCATATCAGGGAGACAGTTTCTGGATTCCCCATTAGGATATTCAAAGTGAAGAGGCACGGCTAACTGATCAACTGGCCTCAAACTTGGACGGGGTGTTTTTCTCCCAAATTGCTCTTCTACCTGATCCTTATCTCCTACAAGTTGGTGGGCATTTTCAATAGGTCGGTCTCTACAAGGTTCAATAGCCAAATGTGGATTTCTCCTGTCATCCTTCGACGAAACAGAATCCCTACAGTCTTCGAAACCATCGACATCATAATCAGAACTGTTACCTGTTGTAGTTTTTCTTCTTTTCCTAGGACTGCTGGGCCTCATATCAGTTACATTAGATACCACATTCTCGCCACTGAGCTGCTGGAGTAACAATTCCTCCCTGCTCAATACGCCCAACCAAATCGAGCTCTCCTTGGCCGTCATCTTATCTTGCAGACACTTTGACTTTTGGATTTGCATTCTGATCTTTGCAACATTGGGCAACATGTGCTTGATCACGGCCGTCAGCACCCCGACTTTCCAAATCTTCTTCAAACTGTGGGGCTTATTGTAAGGAGGAGTCTGACCTTTTGGAAGTCCCAAACTCACCCACCAACCTTCGTTCCCCGATGGCCACCAAGGTGGAGGAATTTTCTTCAGCAACGGGTACTTCCGCTGCGGAGGGTCACAGTGTTGCATCAGGGAGGACAGAAGAGAGCCCAAAGTAGCGTCTTGGAGGTCCTCGAGTCCATGGAAGTTACCATTCCCCTCGTTTTGCAAACTCCTATCAGCCGAATTCTCCTCTTCGTACTTTGCTATGGCTGCAGGCCCATTCTTATCGAATTTCACCTTCTCTTTCCACCAAGCTCGTATGTTATCAGACGCTCCGCTCACGGGCTTCCCCTTCTCAGGTATGATCCCATAGACGAAACCGCGGACCTTGCACACCTCCATCAACTTCAACATGTATTTCAAAATACCATCTTGGGCTCTCATCATCTTCTTCCTCTGAGCTTCAGGGGATGGCGGTTTGTGCTCCAGCTTGTCAGCAGCTTGCTGGAGTGTGAGTTTCTGCCGCTCCTTGATTCTCCTAAGCTTTATCTGATCCTTCAACATTCGGCTTTCCAACTCTTCGGACTCAATCTCTTCATCACTAACATCGTTCTCTACAAGATTATCAATCCCAACGCCATCAAGTTCAAAATCGGAGCCATCACCCAAATCAACAATCATCGCAAGTATGTGAAGAAACAAATGGAAATACCAAAATTCACCAGAATTTCAAGAACACAATGCCCCCTTTTTCACAATTTAATCACAAGCATATTCCAGTTGATCTAAATCCCCTTGCTAAGAAACTGCTAACGCTGCCAAAGCAGAAAATGAAAACCCATTAATCTCCATAACCCAATTCTCTTTCTCGATCACTTTCTACCATGATTTCGATCCGTCAAAAAACCACTTCTTGAAATTCAATCCCGACCTCCGGATCATACTACCCAAATCCAGTTCGACAAAGGCATCCAGCAAGAAGGTCGAAGAGAACCCAACTTCCCGAACAGACCCAATTCAATTCCTGGAAATTTCGAACACCAACTTCGTGATCGAGCACTTCAAAGATTCCCGAGAGACTATTTCAATAAATCGTATAAAACGAAAGAAAGAAGAGCAATAAGCAATGAAAATCTGCTGCATCAATGAATTTACAGGGAAAAACGTTCAAAACCCATACCAGATTTCAGCTCCAAATCTCTTCTTAGTCCATCATCTTCCGAATAAAAAAATATAAAACCGATCTGCAGCAAATCCTCTACCTCAAAAAACGGTTTTCCTTCTTTCTGGAATTTGGGTCTGCGAAGGAAAGGGGAGAGCGAAGAAAGGGTGGGAAAAACAGAGCGTACGAAAAGATTGCGTTTTGGTGGGAACGAAAGAAACAAAAAGAGAGGACCGGAATCGTTGAGTTTTACGGAGCTGTACAAAACACCCCACATCTGTGGGCCCCACCATTTTTATATGCAAATCCACTCCATTCATCCCACTAGAACCATTGTTTTGACCGTGTACATATTAAATATTCAGTTGATAAAAACCTCTGGTGGGCCCCACCAATGTGTCCAGCTTAACATTTGGATCAGGCTTATTTTTGGGCGATGCTTCGGTGGATCCCGGATCCACCGAGCTGGGTAGGATCTCTGAGCGTGGGGTCCACCGTGATGTATGTTCCTTTTATCCACGCTGTCCATCTATTTTGAAAACTTGTTTTAAGTCATGATTTAAAAAATGAAGCAGATCCAAACCTCAGCTGGACCATAATACAGGAAACAGTGGTAATAGACTATTAAAAACCTATCGTGAGCCACAAAAGTTCTGGATGAAGCTGATATTTGTGTGGTCTCGTCATTCAGATCTTTGTGACCTTATCAACAGGTTGGATGGAGAATAAACATTACGGTAGTGCCCGTGAAGTTTTTAATGGTGGGATTCTATCATGACTGTTTCTGTGGTATGGTCCACCTGAGATTTGGATCAGATTAATTTTTGGAATCATGACTTGAGATGAGCTATCAAAATGTATGGACGGTGTGGATGTAAGGAATATATATCACAGTGGACTCCAGAGTTAGGGATCCACCCAAACCGCGCCCCTGATTTTATTCTTTGACACTCCTGTCCTGTTGTTGTTGTCGAGTTCTGCTGGTTAAAGGATTTGATGAAAAATAACACACGAATCTAGGTTGGCATCTCATCCTCATTGTTCCCTGACGTGTGGCCCACCTAGGTTGTGTATCTTGCTTGTTTTTTATCAGGGTCCTAGAATCGAGAGTGGAGTGGATTTTAGATATGGTGGGCCCCACAGTGTCAAATAGGTATTGTAGAGAAATCTGGTCCAAAGGAAAATAAGAAAGGAAAAACGTTAAAACCCATTCATTTGGAGAGATACTTAACACTCCGGCTACCGATGACGCTTGATACGCAGGCAGGCACTAAGGAATTGTACACGCAGCTGAAATCAACTTAAACTGAACAAGCTGTGGATATCACTGTATCCAAGTCAAGAGTCCGAATCGGATTCGTCGAACAAACCTAACCGAATTCAAGGACACTTGTCTGTTGAAACGGGACATTTGGACATTTTTCATTTTTAACCGTCCAATAAATGCCCACCAATTTGATAGTCAGATAATCTAATAACGGTAATTTTTTCCATGGTTAGAGAAATATAATCTGGATAGTTTAATTTCACTTATATTCCACGTATGCAGTTTCCTAGTAATTTCTGGGTGCCTGAATATCATTCATCTACTCTGCCGGAGTATTGATGTTTTTCTATCCGGTTTTTTTCGGATTTTGCAATCTGAAATCCACTCAGCCATTGAATATTGAAAAATGATCGTACACAGCGGCTGTATAATTAGGCATGATATAGCCATTTCTATTTAGCGAATGTATCATATGTGTAAATTATCCAAACCACGTAGAAAGTAGTATGAATTACGGTTGTTAGCTGAAGTGAAAATAAAATCCATTCGATTAGTCCATAATAGTTTCCTCAGTCAAAAGATTTTCTTTCCATTTTTTTAATATCGTGTCCAGATCCATGAGTAAATACCCTAATTTTTACTAGGGTCATGATTATGGTTTGGACCGACATTTTTGACGGATTAGATATTTTTAAAATATTAAAAATTGATTGTAAAAATAATGGATGTATTAAAAACTATTATACAGCCGCTATGTTCGATCAATTTCTCTTGAATACTTACCGGAGAGAAATGGATTAACGTCCAGCCCATTCTTCCGGCTGACGTCTCTAAATTCGATCCTTGCAAAAGGGGGATACCACCATGAAGATCGCTTGATATGAAAATCAAATCGGTCCACTAATTTTGTGGCCCACAACTGTACAATGAATCATATCATCGGCTGTCCATCGTGTTATTTATTTATTTATTTGTGCCCCTCACAATGAGTGATGAGCCTGATTCTCACAACGGGTAATCATCATGGTGTGGCCCACCTTGTACGGCTCAGATATCGTTCATAGGGGACACATTGGCAGGAAAGGAATAGTTTGTATGAGAAAAGTTTTAAGTACGGGTTTGTACCATGTATGTGATTATTTCTTGCATGAGTTACTAAGCCCACGCGCGCGTACACGTCAGCTAATTCACACGCCATTACATCTGCTAGTAGGTAGGTGAAAATCCAACCCAGCCATCATGTGGAATTCACTGTATAGATTTAATTCTAAAAGATGAAGGTGGTCGACTCGGTAGGTGTGTGACATTATATTTGATTTTTCACAGACGTTCATTTAAATGTGGTCCAAATGAAAAGTGGACCATCCTGATTTTTTTAAAAGGATCCTACATGATGTTTCATTTCTGATGGATGGATTGGATATTTCACCTATATGTCAAGATGGCATATCTGATGGCGTGAATTAGCTGAGTTGTACACGCGTGTGGGCTTTGCAAAGCAAGATAAAATATGCTTCTCAAAATTTCCGCTGGGGTCTGCAACACTTGCTTTATGATCGGCTTAAATAACCTAATTTCAATGGGGGCCACCATGTTTAATATTTAAATCCACTTGAACCGTAATACAAAATATTATCCAATGAAAACTTTGATGGGAACCATCGCAACAACGGGAACAATATAGGATTCGGATTACGGACTGAGTAACTCAGTACCCCTCTATGGTACCGAGTAAACTGTGTTGGGCCCCACCTTGAATGCATGTGGCTTATCCACACCGTCCATCCGTTTTTCCAGCTTATTTTATGAGTTGAGTTCAAACTTGAAGCACATCCAAAGATCAACTGGATCACACCAAAGGAAACATTGGGAATAATGATTTTCACCGTTGAAACTTTCCCATAGCCCACAGTGATGTTTATTTGTCATCTAACCTGTTCATGATCACAAAGACATGGATGAAGGGAAAACACAAATATCGGATTGATCCCAAACTTCTGTGGCCCCAAGATTTTTTCAATTGTAGACGTTCAATCACTCTGTTTCCTGTTGTGTGGTCCACTTGAGATCTGGATATGCTTCATTTTTTGGTTTAAGCCATAAATTAATCTAGTAAAATAGATGGACGGAGTAGCTAAAATACATAAATCACGAGGGCCCCATACTCAGTACGCAACAATATAAACAGTTAAACACCTCTCTCTCTCAAGGTGCAGCTTTCCTTGCACTTGTATCAGGCTGATTTACACCTGCTCAACGGGTTTGATGAAAGTTATACAGCATGATGGCCACACAAACAAACATGCGGTTGGCATCCATCACCGTTGTCCTTGTGGTGTGGCCCACCTGAGTTATAGAGGTCTAGATCGAGGATAGAATCTGATGGAAGGAGTGGATTTTACATATAAAACATAGTGGGGCCCGCAGGCTTGTGTGTAAAATGGGTGTTCTACGGTAAAGGATTCCGGTCCGTTTATGGAAGCTGGTTCCATAAGACTGCTATAATTATCTGATGAAAAGCCCATGGACCCATCAAATGAAGCTTCAGCTTAATAATTGGATCTGCTTTCACATCAACTATCTGGACCAACCATTTTACAGGAAGGTGATTGGATTGGCAGAGTCATTTGGGCTGAACCTCTTGGATACAGTCCAGACGGACTGATTGGACGACTGTCAACATCCCAAGGCAACTTTTAGTACTAGAACTCACAGTGCACTCGAGCGCAGGTTCATTTTTCTACCTTGACTTATAATATATTTCAATAAGACGACAACAACATCTGTTAAATAAGAAGAAGGATGCTAGCTATACGTCACATATATTGCCATATCTCATAGTGCTCTGGAAGCATCCAAACCCTTCACCTTGACCTAATAATCTCTTCTTTCCTGGCCAATGAGAGAGCATCTAAACAACCCCCACTCTCCACTCTCACACCAGGCATGACCACTGCCCTACTCCCCACAAACCCACCTTCTCCAACCTTAATCTTCCCAAACTTCACCTTCCCTTGCTCCCCTTCATAAATGTGCCCAAACAGCACTGCATCTCTCCCCACACACCCACCTTTCTCAATCTCCACCATCTCAGGGTTCAAAACAGCCTCCATGCTGTCCACATACACACCTTGGGCCCACCCCACATCTGACCCCATGAGCTTCATCCAAACCCCAAACAGCACTGACCCACCTGCCATTTCCATGAAATACTCCCCCACCAATGTCCTCAGTGCCTGCCATATAGTGTCCATGAAGGCCTCTTTGCTCCAAATCAGCACCATTTCACCTTCTTTCTTCTTCCCCACCAACACCCATTTGGCTACAACACAGATAAATCCAGCCAAAATCCCTGAGGCGACCCAGAACAAGGGCAGAAAGTAATGCGATGGGAGTTTCTTCAGCTCCTTCATGCAAAGAACCCAGTTCAAAGGACCGAAAACCGCCAATCCCAAGAAGAAATAAGGGAGAAATGCCTGTAGAATGGGTTGAAAGAATGTAGCCCATAAGGTCTGGTACCACCTCCTTGCCAGTGTCACGCCTCTAACGGGTTTCTCCATTGAGGCTGCCGCCATAGGGCAGCCGGAGAAGTCGACTTTCTTGTCAGATTGTTGGTCCACGAATGCCCGCCATGCTGCCGGAAGCGGTTTGCCATTCCGCAAATGCTGGCATATCTCATAGACTAACGAACGGCCATGATCAATGGATGCACTCTGCGAGCATGTCGTGGCACGGACGATGTCCACCTCATTGCAACGGATGTATGGATTAAACTCTATCCTTTCCGACTCTTCTGCAGTAAGGCTCTGGTCGATCGTGATCTGACCCACATCGATGAATGGGAACTCGGCCTCATCCCAAGCACGGGTGCAGTCAAGGGCCGCTTCGCGGTCCGCTTCATCAAAGGGAACCGGCCGGCATTGCAGCTGGAAGACATATTGGACTCCACCAGGAAAATTGACACGGCGGTGGAAGTCATCAGCAAGGAAGAGCAATGGACGAGTATCGCTCTCATCCCTCGAGATTAAACCAGTTTCCGGCGGGAGTATCCCTGTTGGCTGCACCTCCCCTGAATTCTCACCGATCTGGCTGTCAGCTGGTCTCAGCTTGAATTTCACAAACATCTCCTGCCCATCTGAACACCGCAAGAGCCGGCACAAATTTGAAAAATAATGCAGCTCAGCATAAGAGTCAGCCCTTCGGAGGGAAGTCCATACAGCATCACAGATGTGCGGATTCTGCAACACATGTTCTACCCTTGTATGCCCGGATACAAGCCATGTGGCGAAGTCAGCGATCGTGCGTGCATAGAATGCCTTGCCTGTCTTTAATGTAAGATCAAGAAGCGGGACCTCATTGCTGCCATCTGAAAGAATCCGTACCGCTGCACCACGTGCATCAATCCTTGCATCATCATCGGTGCTCAAGCTGTTACTGTGGCGGATTACGATTGGATAACATTTCCCGGCACTGAAAATCTTGTGGTCTGGCATCCCCGGCAAGTCGTCAAACAGCTTTAGAACGCCCCTCCCACTGACCCCAATCTGGTGCAAGTACCTGGACTTGACTTTCATGGTTGTATTGGCGAAGTTCCCGGCTAAATTTCCGACAATCTTCTTATATTTCTCATCCATCTCTTCAACCCTCTCATCCAATTGAAACATTGTGTTCTTCACCATGACAGGAGTGTCAGACCCCACGTAGATGCCACCCCTTTGGAGAATTCCTTTTACAGGAGCAACTGAAAGCGCCCCAAGAATAACGTCATTTTGAATAACAGAGCCAGGTAGAATGACGCTCTGGCTCCCAACTACTGAGTTGTCCTGCACCTCTATTCCCTGGCAATGGAACCCGCTGGCCGAATAGAACCCAGCGATTATCCGGCTGAAATCGCCCAGATGAACACCATCACCAATCGAAATCAGGGCCGGGTCTGTGACTGGGTTGATGGCTCTTATGGAACAATGCTGACCAATCTTCACTCCCAGAAGACGTAAATAAACACAGAAGGCTTCAGTTCCAGAGAGAAGTTTGGCGAATCTAACATGGCAGGAAGTGGTCACCCTGTGCCGCAGCCATGTTTTCAAGTGGGTCTGTTGCAATTCTTGTGTTCTGTCAATGAACTGGGTCAAGATGCAGGTGATGAGGCTGAGGATGAGCCCATGGGCTACATAAGCGGTGGCAATGGCCAACGCAAAAGCTGCTGCATTAGACGGGGTTGCAGCGAAGATGTTGGCATAGGCAGCAAGGACAGCTGGAAGCCAGTGGAAAGCTCCGGCAATACAGAGGAACGCAAAGTGTTGAAGGGAAGGAGAATTCTGAGATAAATGGATGTAGAGGAAGTAAAGGATAGCAGCAGAGAGGGAACTGAGGAAACCAACTGCATAGATGCCCATGAAGTGGTAAAAGGCAGTGTGTGTCTCTGGGAGCTCTGAGTGCATTTCGCCCTGCAATTGGAAGGAAGAACGGGTTTCATCAGCAGGATTTTAATGCTCACATTCAGCTGAAAGACTGAATATGACCAATCTATTTGATGTTTATAACAGATACAGAAAAAGCAGTAACTAAAAAAGATGAAATTTTGAAGTTTTAAGAGGTTTCTTCAGATGCATGCCTTTCGAATTTTACCAGCCTTTTGGTTTCTGAACACAGTTTTTCGTCTCTCAGTCTTCTGCAAGGGAGGAACCTCAGCTTCATCTCCCAAAACACTTCCTTTCTGAATCACAGAGTAAGGACCGACCGAAACATTCTGGCCAATCCTTACCAGCATGAAGCTTACAACTCCATCCCTCACCTCATGGCTCTGAACCATCGCCCCTTCTGCAATCACAGCTCCATTTCCAATCAAAACCAGAGTGGGGTCCGTAATATCGACGGTGTCAAGCAGAACCGATGATCCAACCCGAGCTCCGAGCATCTCAAACCAGTAATTCAGGAACACTGTTCCTCTCAGATGGACTGCCAGAATTCTCCCAGCGACTTCTTGGGCCTTGTAAAGAGCCCACCATTTCACAAAATCCGTAGACCAGATGGAGATCTCCGGCATCAGTGCATAATTTGGTTGTAGGAACGAGTTCCCGAAAAAGGATATACAAATGCAGGTGAGAAACATGTAAAGCATCCAAGAAAGAGGAGCCAAAACCAGAGGAATCAGATAATTCAACAACAGATCTTTGCTTATCATGGTTTGATTAACATAGAGCAGCCTCAGAAAAACAGAGGTTGAAAGATAGGCTGGTAGAATAAGCATGGCAGAAGTGTAAATAAGAGCTAGAAGTTGGAGAAACCCAATACCCACTTGCCGGGATCTCGAAACCTCGATCACTGGTCTGACAAATTCCGTCTCAGACTCCAGAAGGTTGTATGGAGTTGTCTTGGACTGAGGTTGAGACTTCAGCAGTGCATTCTCTGAGAAGCTTGCCAAATCCAAAATGCAGGTTGCCATGAAAATATCTACAGCTCCAACCGGAACTCCAAGGTAATCTGAGAGTTTCTGAGCTGCTCTAACCACACCAATTGAATCAATCCCATAAGAAACCAGGCTCTCGGTAGCAGAGATTTTTGCAACAGGAATCCCTGTTTGCTCTGAAACAAGCCCTCTTAAGAACTCCGTAATCTCATCCTTGCTCTTACTAAGAAATTGGGGAAAAGGGGGAGCTTTTCCTAGACGAGTTCGAGGCGTATTTCCCTCCTTACAAGTACCTGTAGTGAAAGATCGAAGAAAAGACCTTTTTGCAGGAACCGGCTCCATAGCTAAACTCAGGGTCCCATCTTGAAATTGTTTCAGGCACTCAAATCTCCTTATCTTCCCCGAAGTTGTTTTAGAGATGGTCCTGGGCTTAATCAACTTGACAGAAGATACGGAGAAGCCATGTACTTCCGCAACACGGGTTTGAATTTGTTCGACAAGCTCCTTACCAACAGGCTTGCCTTCTCTGACCTCTGCAATGACAACTAGGCCGACCTGATCAGAACTTTCTGGAACGGAAATCCCTTTTGATGCCAAAATTTCCTCTGGAACGCCGATCACAGCCCAGCACCCCGGGCGTAGAGCTTCAGATACGCTTTCGACTGTCTTTTCCACATCAGCAGCATATATGTTTCTTCCAGCAACAATGATCAGATCCTTTATTCTTCCAGTAATGAACAGATTCCCCTCAAGAACTCTACCCAGATCTCCTGTCCTGGTGAATTTCTTGCCGGGATGATTCCGAAGCACATTGCCGAATGTTTTCTGGCTCAGCTGTTGCTTGCCCCAATACCCAACTCCAGCACTTGGACTGCTGATCCATATCTCCCCCTCTTTTCCATACTCTTCATGCTCTTCACCAGTTTCAGGATCCACAATTCTGATATCGACATCTGAATCCTCAGAATTCACATACCCACAGCAGACTCTGCCCTGCCAATCTATCAAGATTGGCTTCCCTTCTCCAAACGCGCAGCTTACAAACACACAGTTCTCAGCCAAACCATAACCTGGAGCCATCACCTCTCGAGAAAGGCAAAATGAACGAGAGAGCTCAGCAAACTTTTTCAAGGTCGTCTGCCTCACTGGTTCAGCTGCAACCATGAGAAAAACCATGGAAGAAAGGTCGTAGCTCCGGGTCTTATCCTTATCGGACTCTAATCTTCTAACAACGAGCTCGAAAGCGAAGTTGGGCCCTGCACTGTGAGTGGCTCGGTATTTGCTCATGGTCTGAAGCCATATAAGTGGGTTCTTGATGAATGTCATTGGGGAGAATAGAATTGCAGAGCCGCCACTTCCCAGAGCTGTAAAAAAGCCCCCGATTAGCCCCATGTCATGGTACTGAGGAAGCCAACTGACTAAAACAGTCCTTGAGGTGCTCTTGTATCTTCTCCGCATCAACTTCACATTGTGAATGAGCCCTCCGTGAGTGATTATCACACCTTTTGCATCGCCTGTTGATCCAGAAGTGAACTGCAGGAAACAGAGGTCATCTGGCAGAGGATCAGATTGAACTGAAATGCCTTCCATGAGATCCACTGTCTTGGATTCACCACGGACGTTTCTAGAGTGACTAATCCATGATTCAGTGTGCAGCCATGGAAGTTCAGGCCAGCAACCTGAAGATCTCCCATTGTTCTTCCCCGTTAGTATCAGATTCCTCACGGAACCTGCCCTAACAGCTGCATGATAAGCTGCTGTACATAGAATCGCTACAGCATTGCACGATTTGGAGATGTTTTCAATCTTGAGAAGCGCCTGTCCACCTCTCTGGAATGGATCGGGGGGGAGGACTGGAACTGGCAAAACTTTAGCTCTCAGACACCCAAAGAAGGCATCGATGAAGTCCAGGCCTGGAGCATGGACCAGAAGAACTCTGTCGCCGGCTTTGATAATTGGTTTGCGGCTCGTTAAGATCTTATTAGCAATCTGTGATGCATTGGCATGAAGCTCGCCATAAGTCCTCTTGTTCACAATGTCCCCTTCATCACTGATCCAAGTATAGAGAGTTTTGTTCGTCGTGATCCGATGAGTACCCCAGAACTTCAAATAGCCGTCTAGAGTGGAGAGATCAGGAAATTCCAATCCAGGGAGTTCCATCAATTCTCTTGGATAACGAGTCCCATGATTGGAGTGCAATGGTAACAATCTCTGCAGAAACATATAGTTCACAGTCAGTAAAGTGACCGATTTCTAGGACGTGAATCTTTGACATTCAAAGCTCTAATCTATTTGTTTCTAATTCACCCTTCCAATGGATTCTGGCCCGAGGTTGATGAAATTCCATTTCAAATTACCTTAACATATGGAAACATTGGTGAAGCACCATCACTCGCAAAGTGCTTGCAAACCATAGCCATTGCATAAGATGAATTTCTTTCTGTGAGCTCGAATGCCATAAGCCCGCCTACATAGTAAGTATTCTGCAAACCTTGTAGTTCAGACTCCAACTTCTCATAGAACCCGCCCCTCATATCTGTATAGCAAATTTTAAAAAATTAGCATCTCAAAGCTGAGAGAGAACACATGAAAAAATGCATAGAAAAACAGTGGACAGAAACGTATTGAGTGGACCTTCACTTTCAACATGTGGAAAGTACTTGAATCTGCGCTGTAATACCACTTTCTCAACCTTTCCTCCCATATCCTTCACCACATCAGTAGCAAGCTTGATAACTGCCGGTCCCATGATATCTTCAGTGTTCTCATAAGACCAGAATAGAAAAATATCTGTGTCTGCATAGAACCTCTGCATGGCTACTGGATGACCAATAGCAGCAGGATCCTCCATGAATTTGCTGAAGTAGTAAAATCCCATCGGTATATGTTCGAGTCCTTTAATTTTGAAAACGGTGGTATAGTAATCTATGGTCTGTACTTTACAGAATAACTCTTTCTCGAGCTCATTCATATCCATTACCTCAGCTTCTACAGATGCCAAAAGAATAGAACATTTCTAGTCAAGAACATTTTAAAACAGAAAATAAATCCTGTAAAAAAAACCATGAAGTCTAAAACTCACCAGCTGAAGCTAGAGAAGGAGATCTGCAAGTTCTTCCATTCTTGAATGGAAGAGCGCCCGACATAATGATCTTATCGAACTCCAGAACTTGATTTTCTCCATTAGCATTCTTGATGTTTATGCTAACACCGTCCAAGCCACGTGGGATAGCCAAAACTTCTGTGTTGCAGAGGACTTCTATCGACAGAGACTCGCTAAGTTTCTGCCATACACTCATATATCCTCCTTTAAAACGCCGAATCTTTCCAGCCATGGACGTCCGGGTGAATTCATGAATATAAGCATATGGCATGTCTTGAACAAACCCATAACCTGAAGCAGTGTATCCATAAGCCACCGATTTTGGAACAGATTCAAACCCATGAAGCTTAAGAAAATCGGGAGTTGGGTCAGACGCAATTTCGCTCACAGCATGGATTCCAAAATGACCTGAGCTCTTTGCCTCATCCTATGAAGAAATAAAGATAATAGACTTAGGTCTTCAGCTACCAAATCAAACAAATTTATCTGTATCAATGCTAATATTTATAAACGGGTCCTCATATATGATGCAGGGATGAACGTGATGAGGTCGATCACCGTCTTCCTCAAGGATAGCTACTCCGAATCCACGGAGCTTCTTTGGACTCCTCACAGAGACTTCTCGAATCCACGAGGAAAGAAAGCAAGCGAGTAGAAATAAAATCTAATAAAATTCGAAATTAATTGTTGAATGAATAAAAACGAGTTTACACCCCTTTAAATAAGGGAACCAAGCAACATGAAAGAAATCAGACTCAAACTACAACTAAAACTCCTAGAATTCGCAACTTACTATAAATAGTAAACTTACTATTTATAGACGGTCGTGATGTCTACTAGTGCGCAAGGTTTTCGGCCAAAAATAGTAAGTGTCCTATTTGGCTTCACCAAACCATTCTCCTAATTATCCTAAGCACTTTTCATGTTGGACACAACTCCTAAAGCCCAACGGATGAAGAGCTATAAGCAAACTAAAACTTACTATAAATAGTGAAAACGAAATTAAAACGGGAAAACGACCGTCGATCAGGGGGTTTCTCGCAAATCCGGGCTGCGCAACCCGGCGTAAATGGGTTGGTTGGCTAAAGTAGCTCGTTCTACCCCAAAATCATATATTCTGCGTCGGATAACTCATTCCGGATTGCGAGATACGCCCGATCTAAGGTCTGATGGTCCGGATCACTTCTGTCGCCGACCGTGCCTTTTCTGATCCATCCTGGCAATGAAATTATCCGCGACCTGCTCTACATCAGTCCCCTCTACTTGAAAAGAACTCGTCCTCAAGTTCTCCTCCTGTGCTGGTTCATGATACTCGGTCAGGTCCGCGACGTTGAAAGTCCGTGAGATTGTCATGTCATCTGGAAAATCAACAACATAAGCATGTTCATTGATCTTTCGGATGATCGGTACCAGTCGAATCTTCTTATTTTTCAATTTGTTATACGTCCCGGTCGGAAATCTCTCCTTACGCAGATGGACCATAACGCGGTCGCCCACCTCGAACACCTTTTGTCGCCGGTGCTTATCCGCTTGTTCCTTGTACTTTTCATTCGAGGCATGTAGCTTGGCCTGTACTTCCGCATGAATGCCCATGATCTTATCTGCCAAATGATCTTCTGCAACGCTCGTGCCTGGGTGCTTGAGCAAAGGGACCAAGTCAAGTGTGTGGCGAGGCACTCGTCCGTAGATAATCTGGAAAAGCGATTTTCCTGTCGAGCGGTTCACCATGTTGTTGAACGCAAACTCTGCTTGAGACAAGGCCAAGTCCCACTGCTTCGGCTTTTCTCCTGCAATACTGCGAAGGAGGTTTCCCAATGTGCGATTCACAACTTCGGTCTGCCCATCAGCCTGTGGGTGGTAAGCACTGCTGAATTGAAGTCGTGTATCGAATCGAGTCCACAAAGTCTGCCAAAAGTGGCTAATGAACTTCGTGTCACGATCAGAAGTAATGGTCTTAGGGATCCCGTGTAGCCGTACGACCTCCCTAAAGAAGAGATTCGCCACGTGTGTTGCGTCGAGGGTCTTCTTACATGGGATAAAGTGCGCCATCTTGGAGAAACGATCGACCACCACGAATACCGAATCCATGCCGCGTTGTGTTCGTGGAAGACCAAGCACGAAGTCCATTGATAAATCCTCCCAAGGACCATCAGGCACAGGTAACGGGGTGTAGAGTCCCATATTCTGAGATTGCCCCTTAGAAGTTTGAAAAATATGGCAACGTTGTACGGTTCTTCCCACATCACGTATTAATTGCGGCCAGTAATACCATTCTTCCACAAGAGCTCGCGTCTTATCTCGCCCAAGGTGTCCACCGAGGCCACCTCCATGTAGTTCCTGAATAATCTACTCCCTTAGAGAACTTTGGGGGATGCACAATCGATTCCCTTTGAAGAGAAAATCATCCTGTATATGAAGGTCATTCGGGTGACCTTCTTGGCACTTTATCCAAGAATCCTTGAAATCCTCATCCTCGGCATATAGCTCCTTGAGACAGTTGAAGCTGACCACCTCGTTGCTCATTGTAACAAGTAGTGATACACGACGGCTAAGTGCATCAGCCACCTCGTTCTGCTGACCTGACTTGTGCTTCAGAACGAACGTGAATTCCTGTAAAAATGCAACCCATCTAGCATGCACACGATTCACGTTAGTCTGACTATTAATAAATTTTAATGCTTGATGGTCAGTGTACAGAACAAATTCTCTTTGAATCAGGTAATGCCGCCAATGTCGCAGCGTCTGAACAACTGCATACAAATCAAGCTCATAAGTCGACCACTTCTTTCGGGCTTCACTGAGCTTCTTGCTGTAGAAGGCTACCGGCCTGCCTTCCTGTGATAAAACTCCCTCAATTCCGACGTATGAAGCATCACACTCAACCTCAAACAATTTGTCAAAATTAGGAAGCACCAAGACTGGTGTTGTAGACAAACGATGCTTGATCTCGTGAAAGCTCTTGTCAGCTTTATCGGTCCACTGGAACGGTCCCATGCAATCTGTTATAGGCGCGACTATGGTACTAAAATCTCGCACAAATCGACGATAGAAAGTCGCCAACCCGTGAAAACTCCTCATCTCATGAATATTTGTCGGGATCGGCCATTCCCTAATAGCTCGTACTTTTTCATCGTCCACCCGAATGCCTGTGGACGTTACAACAAATCCTAGAAACAACAGGCTATCAGTTAAAAAACTACACTTTTCAAGTTGAGGTACAATTTGTTATCTTGTAGGACCTGCAGCACCTGCCTAAGGTGCTTCTTGTGCTTCACCTCATCCTGGCTATATATCAATATATCATCAAAATATACTACCACAAATCGGCCAGTGAACGTTTTTAGAACTTGATTCATTAAACGCATAAAAGTACTTGGTGCGTTCGATAGGCCGAAGGGCATGACCAACCACTCATACAACCCTTTCTTTGTCTTGAATGTCGTTTTCCACTCATCACCAAGTCGGATACGAATCTGATGATACCCGCTCTTTAGATCTAATTTAGAGAACACCTTAGCCCCTCCCAGCATATCGAGCATGTCGTCCAACCTTGGTATTGAGAACCGATATTTGATAGTAATTTTATTGATTGCTCGGCTGTCGACACACATGCGCCAGCTTCCATCTTTTTTTGGCGTTAATTATGCTCGTATAGCACATGGGATCATGCTCTCTCTTAATAGACCCTTACGGATCAATTCCTCTACTTGGCTCTAAAGTATCTCACACTCCTTCGGACTCATCTGATAATGAGGTCGATTGGGCAGGCTAGCCCCAGGGACGAGGTCTATGTGATGTTGGATGTCCCACATAGGGGGCAATCCATTAGGTAAATTTTCAGGTCAGACGTCTTTGAATTCGTTTAGCAACAGTTTTAAGCTTGGAGGGATGTTTGAGGGTTCCTCTTCCTTGTCTTTCACCACTACGGCGTATACCTCGCCGATTTCCTTGGATTCCTCCATAAAATCTCAAATGGTCAAGAGAGAACTCCCTTCCACTTTAGAGGCTTCAGGGTGGTTCTCTGGTGCCATAGGGGCAAGGATTATTTTTCGACTATCCTTGACGAATATGTAGACATTGTCTCGTCCCCGATGGGTCGCATCACGGTCCGACTATCAGGGTCGACCAAGTAACATATGGCAGGCTTCCATGTCAACCACGTCACAAAGTATCTGATCCTTATAATGTTTACCAATTGAAAATAAGATAGTGCATTATTCAGTTACCTTGGTCTCGTTCACCTTTTTTATCCAGCCAATTGAGTACGGGGAAGGATGGTTTGTCGTTGGTAGTTGCAACTTGTCCACCATCACTCTTGAGATGATGTTCTCGCTGCTACCACTGTATAGGATCACATCACAGACCTTTTCACTGACAGTGCACCGAGTACGAAATATATTGTGCCGCTGTGGATGTAATTCCTTTCGCGGGGTATACAGTAGTCGCCTCACAACGAGAGATTCGACACGATCCTCGCCTATCACTTCACCGCCACCTTCTATTTCTTCAGTGGTTTGTTCATATTCATCAAAGCCATGATCTTCTTCTACGGCGGCATCTTCAGTGCCCCCTTCGTTTATAGTCAAGTGTGCTGCCGGACGTTGAGGACAAGTGTTTGATAAGTGGCCTGATTGGCCACAGCGATAACAATTGTTCAGCCTTGGCCGAGTATAAGGATTCAGAATCCTACTCGAGCCTGCTGTTATGGGTGCTGTCCGTTGAGGTCTGGATGGTCCGCTCCCCGTATTACAATTTGCGTATGGAGGAGGTTGAGGACGTTCTCCTACCGGATCTTTTTCTCGAGCCAGCACTAGATCCTGTGTGGGACCCATTATAGGGGGTCGATTTGAAGGATAGGGACGAGCAGGAGCTCTTGCAAGTTGTGTTTCTGCCCTTCCTGCCAATTGAACTGCTTCATCTACGGTCCCGACTGGGTACATCTGAACTCGGTCCTGAATTGTCGGTCGCAACCCACCTATAAATCGTGCCACCTTCTGTGATTCAGATTCTGACAGATCGTTTCGTGTAGCCAACCGCTGAAATTCTTCAGTATAATCTGTAACAGTTCGATTTCCTTGTCGGCAATTCTGGTATTGCTTAAATAAGATCTGCTCATAATCACTGGGGAGAAATCGTGATCGAAGAAGACGTCTCATCCGAGGCCATGATGCGATGGGTGCCTTATTTTGACGGGCTCGTGAGAGTTGTAATTGTTCCCACCATGCAGAAGCACCAGATTTTAATTTAAACGCTGCCAATTTCACCCTTTTATGATCTGGCACATCCATATAATCAAAATATCTCTCTACTTCAGCTAGCCAATCGAGGAAATCTTCGATACGTAATAAACCGTTAAAACTAGGAAGTTCAGCCTTACCTCGATAGTCTCTTTCAGCACGATCTAGACGATCGTCTCCATGGATTGGTTGTCGTCGAATCCTTCATTAATGTCCTCGTCACTGGAACTAGATCATCTGTTGTAACCCTACGATTTGCCACTGGTAGTGCTCTGCGAAAATCGGGGTCGTGTCGTACAGCAACCATGGGTGGTGAAGCGACCATAGGTGGTGGAGCACCGCCTAGGGCTCAGGGCGGAAGTAGCGCATCCGCAAGACGGTCGAGGGTTGCCTGCAGCCCTTGCATGGTCAACTGACTCTCCCAATGGAAAGCTTTCATTCTTTCCGAAAGATAACGAATCCCCGAATCACCGTACACAGGATTTTGATTCATACCTTCGTTGTTTGCCATTGGCCCGAGGAAAAACCTTGCTCTAATACCAAATTGACGCAGGGATGAACGTGATGAGGTCAATCACCGTCTTCCTCAAGGATAACTACTCCGAATCCACGGAGCTTCTCTGGACTCCTCACAGAGACTTCTAGAATCCACGAGGAAAGAAAGCAAGAGAGTAGAAATAAACTCTAATAAAATTCGAAATTAATTTTTGAATGAATAAAAATGAGTTTACACTCCTTTAAATAAGGGAACCAAGCAACATGAAAGAAATCAGACTCAAACTACAACTAAAACTCCTAGAATTCGCAACTTACTATAAATAGTAAACTTACTATTTATAGACGGTCGTGATGTCTACTAGTGCGCAAGGTTTTCGGCCAAAAATAGTAAGTGTCCTATTTGGCTTCACCAAACCGTTCTCTTAATTATCCTAAGCACTTTTCATGTTGGACACAACTCCTAAAGCCCAACGGATGAAGAGCTATAAGCAAACTAAAACTTACTATAAATAGTAAAAACGAAATTAAAACAGGGAAACGACCGTCGATCAGGGGGTTTCTCGCAAATTCGGGCTGCATAACCCGGCGTAAACGGGTTGGTTGGCTAAAGTAGCTCGTTCTACCCCAAAATCATATATTCTGCGTCGGATAACTCATTCCGAATTGCGAAATACGCCCAATCTAAGGTCTGATGGTCCAGATCACTTCTGTCGCCGACCGTGCCTTTTCTGATCCATCCTGGCCATGAAATTATCCGCGACCCGCTCGACATCAATATATTTGGAAAGGTATCAACAGGCTAGCCCCTTCAATTTTTGTTAGGTTGAGATTCTCGGTGGGAAATGGTCTTAGAGAGAGGTTTTGGGTGGATCCCTGGTTAGGGGATGTAAAACTTTGTAAAATGGTATTGGCCTCAATGCCAAAAACCGTGTGACTATTTTCATTTATATACAATTACAGAAGAAGTTTGAAATACAAAGATATAGAATAACAGAAATTCAAATATAGTCAAAAGTTATCTCCTAAGGTAGATAATGTTTATCTGTAGAACGTAACTGATCTAGTGGATAAGATAAGGGAGAAGCATTCATGTTTTTCAATAATAATTCATACGAGAAGAGCTCGACTTGAAAATCTTCAAAAGAAACATTCTTATCTCTAGTAGCAAAGGACAGGGAGGTTATAAAAGGATTAAATGAGGGGTTGAGACCACTCACGAGATAAGACATTAAGTCATCATCGTCAAGTGGCTTACCAACTGCAGCTAATTCATCTGACAGCAGCTTCGCCTTTTTAAGAAAATCAATGCACT
Organism: Magnolia kwangsiensis; assembly: GCA_037074715.1. Lineage (NCBI taxonomy): Eukaryota > Viridiplantae > Streptophyta > Magnoliopsida > Magnoliales > Magnoliaceae > Magnolia > Magnolia kwangsiensis. The sequence goes on from CM073581.1 coordinate 111,232,407, forward strand.
TCATTGACCCTTGATGAAGAGTCTGCAGCTATCGCTTTAGGTGGTGCACATGGGTTCTGGAATGAGAGACAAATTTGTTTGCTAGAGAACTCCACACCTCTCGAGCAGATGTGATGCCATAGACAGAAGCTAGCACCTTGTCAGATAGAGTGGCATTGATCCAACTTAACACACATTGATCTTTCTTATTCCAGAGAATATAAGCTGGATAAAGAGAATGAGTTAGTCCCCCTTCACTATCAGAAAGGAACTTTGATGGACACGTCTCAGAACCATCCACGAAGCCCATCAAGTCATGACTTTTTAGCACTGGAACAATCTGAGACGACCATATGAGATAGTTTGAGTCACTCAGCTTGATTGATACAAGATGGCCAATGTTTGGAGGAGCAAAGGAAGCGGAAGAAGAGGAAGCCATAGGTGAGAAGAAAAGGATCAATTGAAATTAGGCATATGCCAATGACTCTGATACCATGTAAAACTTTGTAAAATGGTATTGGCCTCAATGCCAAAAACCGTGTGACTATTTTCATTTATATACAATTACAGAAGAAGTTTAAAATACAAAGATATAGAATAATAGAAATTCAAATATAGTCAAAAGTTATCTCCTAAGGTAGATAATGTTTATCTGTAGAACGTAACTGATCTGGTGGATAAGATAAGGGAGAAGCCAAGGGAATCTCGGTGGTTTGAATCATATGGTTATCAGGGGACACCTCCCTCATTACAGATTTCTCAGATCTAGCCTCCCTTTGCCATGATATGAACATTTCAGTTCGTTCTTGTTTCGGGCAAAGGGGAGGATGGGTCGTAGATTCTCCCTTTTAGGAGAAATCTGAGGGATAGCGGGATTGAGAGCTTCACTTCATTGTTGTCTCATTTGCAGGGTTTTTCCCTTTCCCCGGATCAGGAATATTCGATGACTTGAGGCAAAGTGTGTTTGGTCTCATTTCAGTGCTTTCCTTATACAAAGCCTATTCGGAGATGTATTCACAGGGGAGCCGTTGCTGCTCCACAAGTCGTGCCCAAAAAAAGTCGTAACTTCTGCGAGTAGGTTTTTTTTTTTTTTTGAGGGTTAGCTTGTTAGTAGTACACACCCATGTGTGTACACACTCCATGTTAGCCACCCCCACTAGGGATCGATACCAAGACCTCTAGTGTTGAAACGAGGTGTCTCCACTCAGTCTGCCAGTTGAGCTATGGATCTAGGTGTAGGTTGCTAACTATTTATAATCTTCACAAATGGAGAATGACTCTCCTAATATCTGCTTGTTGTGTTATCAATACACAGCATCTGTGGGTCATTTGTTCATGCATCGTTCATCCATTGAATATCTCCTTTCCTCATGACACGCGGTGGATGGAGGGAGAATGGGAAGAAAGAGATGAGGCTGTCTTTGCTAGATATTCTGTTGTCAATTTGAGGATAAATGAATGATTGGTGCTTCCACAACAAAAGCCTCTCAGTGGCAGGGGTTTTCAACAAAGTCTTACGATGTAAAGCGGGTTGCGGACACTTTCATGTCCAAGATGCTCTAGAGAAAGCACGATTGGAGGGGAAGTGATCTGGACCATCAGAACATTAAAACAATAATATTTCGTAAATCAAAATGAGTTTTTGGACACATCAAATATGATTTTCGGATTGGAGAAGCTACCTTAGTAAGCTATGCCGGGTTGCCAAACCGGATTTGTAAGATTTCATCAGATCAATGGTCAAAAGTCCATTTTATTTTCATTTTTACTATAAATAATAAGTTTTAATTTGACCATAATTTTTTATTCTTTGAGTTGGAGGAGTCGTGCCGACATGAAAAGGGCTTAGAAAAATTAGCTTATTAACGTGGTTAGGCCCACTTGGACACTAACTATTTTTGTCCGAAAACCATGAAGTCTAGTAAGAATCATGACCGCCTATAAATAGTAAGTTCATTATTTTGAAACTATCGAGGTAAGACCGAACTCCATACTTTTAATGGTTTATTGTATAACAACCCATTTTTTTGTGGGAACTAACCCCACCGTCCACTTACATGTGGCCCACCTGAGTTTTGGATCAGCCTCATTTTTTGCCTTATATCTTCTCTTAGCCTGGCCAAGATGATGGATGGAGTGGATTTATATTATCGTTAGTGGGACCCACCATATCTTTTAAAAATAATAATAAAATAAAAATAAAAATTATACCTTCCGCACACCAACTAAACCACTTTTTCCACTTTCCTTCCTTTTTATACGGTAATGAGTGTTGAAACCTCCCACGAACCGAATTGCCCACATTTCTCACTCTTTCGCCTCGTTCCTCACATCCATTAAAAAGGAAGGAAAGATATAAACAAAATTTCAATCGTATCAAAAAGGGAGAGAGAGAACCGGGTAGATCAAGAGAAAGAGGGAAAGAGATAGCTCTGTATATCAAGAGAGAAAGAGAGAGAGATTAGATCGGAGCCGAATCATTAAACTTTTAAGGTAAATGATCTTATCTTGAAGTTTATCATTTTCAGGTATTTATTATGAAATTTATTTCTAAAATTTTAATAGGAATATTATTCCAGTTGATTATTATGTGGATGATTTTTCTCCACTTATGAACTTTCTGATTTTATATATTTTCTGAAATTTATTTATAATGACTTTAATTAATATTTCCAAATTCATTTATACATAATATCTGCTTTTTTGAATTTAGTAATTACTGAATTTAGTTAACTTGTAAATTAGATCATAATATCTTTTATTTTTGAAATCAAGTGTTAAGATTTAGACTATAAATTTGAGTTAGAGTAATTAATCTAAATTAGTTGGTTTAGAATAAATACTAACTAAATTTATTTCTAAATTTAAGTAAAAATAAAATAATAATAATAATTTTACTAAGTCTATATTCTAATTTAGAAGTTTTAGAATACTTTTTGTCAAGATCAAATTAAATTGTTATAAGTCTAATTTTAAGCATTTAGAAATTAATATGATCTAATTTAGATGATTATTTAAATTGTTTAAATCAAAATTTTAACCCAATATTAAATTAAACTTTTAATTCATACTAATTTAAACTCTGATTTAAAAATAAAAATAAAATAAAATCTAAATATAAGGTCCATATAATTATTTTGTAAATTATGAAAATTAGAATTTATAATGAAATAATTAGCTTATATCTATACATAATTAGATAAATAAATAAATTATGATTTTAGAATAGACATGGTATTTCAACATTCCTTGGTGGTATCTATAAAAATAAATAAATAAATAAAATTTTACAGCACTGTTACAAGAAACAACTTGATGTTTTAGTAAATTTCAAGAATTTAATTTTAATGACATCGAATTGTTACACGTTTTGTATGAAAATTTGAACAATAAATCGTTTTATTACTAATTTTAAAATAACTCATGACATACATTCATCTCTTCTAATTATGGAATTATGGAAAAATGAAAGGAAATAAATGAATGATAATGGTATCAGCAAGTATGGCAATTGTGTCCCTTGGGTGAGAGACCTTAAAGCCAATAAGTAGGGCAATCGTGTCCATTGGGTGAAAGACCCTAGAACCCATTAGATCTTGTGGAGTCTCCTTTGTGTACGGCATATGAGTACAATTGTGTGCGTAGACATACGTCAAAAGTACAACTAAAGCAGTAGTCTAACCAGCTAACGTATAAATGGGCCCATCACCATGAGGTACCAGTGCATGGGCGTTAATGTAATGTGACCATCCACTTGGATACGGTGTTGTAATAAATGATATAAATGTTATGAGTATTCATAAAAATATCACATGCATTGCATTTTCTCAATTCTGCTATTAAATTTCATCATCTGTATTCTATTTTTCTTCATTTTATAAAATTGTTATTATCTGAACATGTTAAATTTTGGATAAGAAATGACCCTACTAAGCTATTATGCTCATCCTACTAAAAAAATGCACAGGTGCAGAGCTAGAATACTACGAGCAAGCGGGTCTCTACTATTAGTTTTATTTTTAGAAAAATTAGGTTTAGTTTTAATTCAATTCAGTTTTTTTATTATTATTTAGGTTTAGTTTATGTTCATATTTCGATGTAAAAAAGGAAAACTATCAAAAGAGTTGAATTTAATAAACATTTCAGCTGTATTTTCTTTTAAATAACGTTGAATATTTATTGAATTTGATTGAATCAACTGCATTGTAATAAATGTCATTATATTATAACTCACACCTTAGGATTCACGTTCCAAATACTTTTTTCGGGTACCTGAATTTCGGGGCGTGACAGTTTGGTATAAAAGCCAGGTTAAATTAAAACTATGGACCTAGGGTTGTCTTTAAAATTAGTGACTCAAACATAAATTCCTTTACTTTTATGATAGGATATATATATAATATGGGAAAAGGTACTATGCGATCGACCTCACGATAAGCTCCCGTGAGGTCGAGCTGTGTGGGCCCCACCATGATGCGTGTCGACCATCAACACCGTGCATTTGATGGGTCCCCTTAAAATTATGGGATATCCTAAAAATCAGTTGTATACAGAACTCATGTGGGTCATACCATCTAAAATCATGTGAAGACACAGTTAAAACATATAAAAGCACTTGGTGGGGCCCACCTGATTTTTGAATGCTGTTGAAACTTGGTATGACCCTTCATCCTAGTGGAACACACATAATGGATGGGCTGGATTTGCAAACCACATCTCAGTGGACCCAAAAAAAAAATGATTATGAATGTTTTAATGGTGCACGACCCCTCTCAACTTCTGTATGTGGTGTGGCCCACAAAAGTCACGAATTGACTTGATTTTTGAGACCTAGGCCCACGATGGAATGGTGCATCTGACTGAAGGGGTAGATGTTCGAAACAAATCACGGTGGGGCCCACACAGCTCGACCTCATGGGACGGACTCGTGAGGTCAAGCGCATAGTACATTTTCCATATATATATATATATATATATATATATATATATATATATATATATGAACTTAGGGATCACTGCATTATATTGACACCAGATATAATCTTATTTAGGCTTGACATTGAACTAATAACCCAAATCTGGACCCTAAGAAATTTTAAAGAATTTTAGCATATTACATTAAATTGGACAACAATAGTAAACAGAAAACACTTAACTTACAAAAGTCATAATTAATTAAGTAAAACTACTTTTAAGTTGATTCAAAATCTTAGTCGTAGATTAACAAGTGTAGTTTTAGTAAAAAATAATTCAAAAATGTAAAACTAGGTTTATCCTTTATCAATATTAAGTTATGTGTAAAGTAGTCAGAAATCGTTTGTTTCTGAACAGACCTAATTATCCAAATTTTAGAATTTTATGTAGACTTTGTATTAGGTTGAAATTTTATAGAATTATATTAGACTCATATATGTATTCTCATAAAAAATTTTAGATCAATCCGATGCTTATAAGTATCAGAAACATTAGCGGGAATAGTATCCTAAGAATCTGAATTTTCTGCACTACAACCTTGATACATGTCACTACCTGAAATTCTCTTAATTTTCATGTGTTAGTCTTTTGATCATCAAATATTTCTTATAATCCAATAAAATTTCCATGCTCCTAGAGACCTTAAATAGTATGCACTCCATTAATGATACTTAAAATTCAATTTAGTTACTACAACCTACCTTGGTTGTCACACACTAAACTTACATGTTTAATTAATCATAGATTATGGCGGATCAAAACATTGATGTCGGAGCCACATCAGGAGCTCCTGGTCCTGATACCACTAAAAACAAATCACATATGGGTGGAATTCTTAAGGCCATAGGTGATCTCACGACTCTTGTGGGCCATCAGATAAGACAAACTCAAGCGGAAATTCAAACTCAAACTATTCACGTAGCTAACGAAAGGATAGGAAGTTTATTGGAAAGGTTCAAAAGACAAAGGCCGCCTATATTTAAGGGTGGGCCTGAACTATCTAAGGCTGAGGTGTGGAAGAAACAAATTAATAAGATATTCACGGTTATAAAGTGCGATGAATACCAGAAAGCAAAATTGGCTATTTACATGCTAAAAGGGGAGGCGGATCATTGGTGAGACTCAGTCGTTAGGATGAACCCGAGAGTTGAAGCTTGGACCTGGGCCCAGTTTTGTGAGAAGTTTGACGATAAATACTTTTCTTTGTATGTGAAAAATCAAAAGGCAGGAGAATTCATGAAATTAGAGCAGGGTGATATGACAGTGCGCCAGTATGATGATAAGTTCACGAAGCTATCGCGATTTGTAACTTTTCTGGTGTCTGATGAAACCTGTAAGGCATAAAATTTTGAGGAATGTCTGAGAGCCTCTATTCGTAGCTGATTAGCCCCTTTCATACGGAAGTCCTATGCCGAAGTATTGGAGCGTGCCTTAGCAATGGAAAAAGACATCAACGAATATTGAAAGAATCGTGAGCAGAAAAAGGACATAAAGAGTGATGCTATAACTACTACACATATATCTTCATCCCATTAAGATGCAGCTAAGAGACAGAGAATAACATCGACATCGATGGCCAGACCGACGACAGCACTTCCTACACCATGATTTTCAAAATTTTGCTATAATTGTAGACTCGAGGGCCGTACTTCTTATTTTTGTTCCAGACCACAACGCACTCAATATCCACAAGAGTCAAGACCTTCGCATCAATCTTTCAGGCCTCCTCAGCAACATGCGCCGCAGTCCATGTCACAATGACCTCCACTACATCCTTCCGCATCACAGCCATCCTCTAGACCACCTCAGCCATATTCATAAATATTGCTACATTCGTACCCGAGGCCACCACAGTAAGGACCTTCATCAGTATATCAGAAACCACCACAGCATCCGCCGCCACATGTTAAACATAAGCAGTACCAGCAGTTGAGGCAGGGAGTTCAGGCACCACAACCACAAGCTTCAGGCCGAGTCTATACCCTAGTACAGTCAGGAGACAACAAAGTGTAGCCGTATGAGAACTTGGCGCAACAATACGAGCGCTCAATTCAAAGTTATGATCTTCCAACACAGTCTGAGAATGGAGCGACCTAGACTTATGATGATGTCGCACCTTTATATAAGGATTTAGCACCGCCAATAGATGACATTATTCAGCCTGACATCGAGGCTAGCAGCGATGTAGTCAAAGGTATCATCGTCATTTATTAATCCTTACCTAAAGCGTTATTTGACTCTAGAGCATCGCATTCATTTATTTCTTACTGCCTTTTACACTCGCTTGGGTTATCTCCTACTCCTTTAAATAAAAAGTTAATAGTAGCAAACCCCCTTGGTAATTCAATGGACCTAAGTCAGATATGTAAATCATGTTCGATCATGATCGAGAACGTAAATTTACCAGTTAATCTTATAGTTATGCCGATGTGAGAATACGATATTATATTAGGGATGAATTGGTTATCTTTATATCGGGCAAAAATCGATTATTTTAGGAAGATGGTCATATTAAATATCAATGGGCGAGCACCATTACAATTCCATGGGACGTGAAGGAAGGGAGCACCAGTTAGTTTGTCAGCCATCTCGGATGTTGAACCTCAAGGAGTAGAACAAATTTCGATTGTTAATGATTTTCCAGAAGTATTTCAAGATATCCCTAAATTATCGCCAAAGAGAGATGTGGATTTCACAATCGATCTGGTACCTGGGATTGTACCAATCTCCAGAGCACCATATCGTATGGCACCTATTGAATTGAGAGAATTAAGGGAGCAACTTCAGCAGCTCTAAGACTAAGGCTTCATTAAGGCTAGTACGTCACCGTGGGGTACACCGGTATTATTTATAAGAAAGAAGGATGGGTCTTTGAGGCTATGCATCAATTACCGTCAACTTAATAAGTCGACTATCAAGAACAAGTACCCATTGCCAAGGATAAATGATTTATTCAATCAGTTGAAGGGAGCAAAATATTTTTTAAAGATGGACCTACAGTCTGGATATCATCAGTTGAGGATTAGAGATGAAGATGTACCCAAGATTGCCTTTAGGACTCGGTACGGCCATTATGAATTTCTAGTGATGCCCTTCGGACTAACGAACGCTCCAGCAGTATTCATAGACCTCATGAACGGGGCCTTCAAACCGTATTTGAATCAATTCGTAATAGTGTTCATAGATGATATTTTAATTTACTTCAAGATGCAAGAGAATCATGCTGAACACCTTCGAATAGCTCTTCAGACTCTAAAGGACAATCAATTGTATGCGAAAGCTTCAAAATGTGACTTTTGGAAGAATGAAGTAAAATTTTTGGGTCACATGATATCAGAAAAAAGAGTGTCAGTAGATCCATCAAAAGTCGAAACAGTGTTAAATTGGGAGCAGCTCACCAATGTGACTGAAGTGCGCAGTTTTCTCGAATTAGCTGGTTATTATAGAAGGTTCATTGAGGGATTCTCTAAGTTAGCAAGGCCATTAACTAACTTGACCAAGAAGGGCACTTCTTTTAAATGGAATGAAAATTGTGAGCAGGCTTTCTCTGAATTAAAAAAGCGATTAACAGAAGCTCTAGTACTTTCTTTACTAGCAAAAGGGGAAAGATTTGTATTATATACTGATGCATCTTATTAAGGGTTGGAATGCGTGCTGATGCAAAGTGGTAAAGCAATAGCATTCGCGTCAAGGCAGATGAAATCTCATGAGCAAAATTATCTCACTCACAACTTAGAGCTTGCAGCTGTAGTGTTTACCTTAAAATTTTAGAGGCATTATCTTTATGATAAGCAGTTTGAACTGTACTCGGGTCACAAGAGTTTAAAGTATCTTTTTAATCCAAAGGACCTAAATATGCGGCAGAGGGATGGATGGAATTCTTAAAGAATTATCATTTCGACATCTGCTATCATCCAGGTAAGGCGAATGTTGTAGCCGATGCGTTAAGTAGGAAGACGCGCAAGCTGGTGGCGAGTTTAATGATTAAAGAATGGGAGATGCTTGATATAATTAAAGATTTTGAAGTCAAATTTCGTATCGATGAACCTCGGGCTTATATCGGTAATTTAGTGGTGCAGCCCACTCTGGTAAGTACTTTCTTAATTATCCATTTAGATTAATCCTTTAATTATTATATTAGGATGTAGTTATTCAAGATTTTCTTTTCTAGGTGTGATGAATAATAGAAGCGCAGAAGAATAATGCATGGCTACAAGAGAAAATAACAGAAAAAGCGAGAAAGGATAACTCAGAGTGGCGAGTAAGCTCTGATGGTGGGGTCAGATTTCAAGGGAGGTTATGTGTTCCAAACATATCTGAAATGAAGCAAGAAGTCTTAGATGAGGCGCACCATACAAAATTCACCATCTATCTAGGAGGAACCAAGATATACAGTGATGTAGTACGTCAATATTGGTGGAGTAATATGAAGAGGGAGATAGTCAACTACGTTGTGAGGTGTCTTACTTGTCAGCAGGTTAAAGCAGAACATCAGAAGTCATCGGGACTTTTGCAACCGTTACAGGTCACAGAGTGAAAGTGGGAGCACATATCGATGGACTTTATTGTCGAACTACCGAAAACAAGCCGTCATCATGATGCGATATGGGTGATCGTGGATAGGCTAACAAAGTCAGCACACTTTCTTCTTATACGTATTTTTTCTCCCTAGACGAGTTAAGCAAACAGTATATCAAGGAGATCGTTAAGCTTTACGGCATTCTTGTGTCCATAGTATCTGATTGAGACCCCAAGTTTACATCATGCTTTTAGAAGAGTCTTTAGAAGGCCTTGGGAACCACGCTAGATTACAGCACGGCTTTTCATCCGCAGACTGACAGACAAACAGAGCGGGTAAATTAAATCCTCGAAGACATGCTTTGCAGCTGCATTCTTGACTTTAAGAAAAATTGGGACGACCACCTCTATTTAGTAGAATTCGCCTACAACAATAGTTCCAGTCCAGTATTGGCATGGCGTCATTCGAAGCTTTATACGAAAGTCCCTGTAGATCACCAAGTTGTTAGACCAAAGTGGGTAAAAGAGCATTATTTGGACCGGAACTCGTGCAAGAGACATTCGAGAAGATTGTCATCATCAAAGAACGTCTATGTACCGCTCAGAGTCGCCAGAAGAGCTACGCCGATAATCGCCGAAAGAACTTGGAATGCGTCGTAGGAGACCACGTGTTCCTGAAGGTATCCCCGATGAAAGGAGTTATGCGACTTGGGAAGAAAGAAAAATTGGCACCATGCTACATTGGACCATTCGAAATCTTGCAGAGAGTAAGCCTCGTAGCCTACAGACTAGCCTTACCTCCTCAACTTTTTGGCGTCCACGACGTATTTCATGTATCTATGCTTCGAAAGTACGAGAGAGACATATCGCATATCATTGACTGGGAGCCGCTGAAAATTCGAGAGGACGTTTCATACATAAAACATTCGATTCGCATCCTTGACAGGAAGGAGCAAGTACTTCGATCAAGATCAATACCACTCGTAAAAGTTCAGTGGGAGCATCATGGCGAGGACGAAGCGTCGTGGGAGTGAGAGGATGAAATCCGAGAAAAGTACCCTCATCTCTTCATATGATAGGTATGTTAAATTTTGAGGATGAAAATTTTATTAAAGGGAGTAAAATGTAACAACTCATTCTTTTGTGGGAACTAACCCCACTGTCCGCTTGCATGTTGCCCACCTGAGTTTTGGATCATCCTCATTTTTTGCCTTATATCTTCTCTTGGCCTGGTCAAGATGATGGACAGAGTAGATTTATATTATCGTTAGCGGGACCCACCATATCTTTAAAAAATAAAAATTATACCTTCTGCACATCGACTAAAATACTTTCTCCACTTTCCTTTTTGTACGGTAATGGGCGCCGAACCCTCCCACGAACCGAACTACCCACATTCCTCACTCTTCCGCCTCATTCCTCACATCCATTAAAAAGGAATGAAAGATATAAACAAAGTTTCAATCGTATCAAAAAGGGAGAGAGAGAACCGAGTAGATCAAGAGAGAGAGAGAAAGAGAGAGCTCTGTAGATCAAGAGAGAGAGAGAGAGAGAGATTAAATCGAAGCCGGATCATCAAACTTTTAAGGTAGGTGATCTTATCCTGATGTTTATCATTTTCAGGTATTTATTATGAAATTTATTCTCAAAATTTTAATAGGAATATTATTTCAGTTGATTATTATGTGGATGATTCTCCTTCACTTATGAACTTTCTGATTTTCTGTATTTTTAAAATTTTATTTATAATAACTTTAATTAATATTTCTAAATTCATTTATACATGATATCTGCTTTTCTGAATTTTAGTAATTACCAAATCTAGTTAACTTGTAGATTAGATCATAATATCTTTTATTTCTAAAATCAAGTGTTAAGATTTATACCATAAATTTGAGTTAAAGTAATTAATCTAAATTAGTTGGTTTATAATAAATACTAACTAAATTTATTTCTAAATTTAAGTAAAAAAAATTAAAATTAAAAAAAATAATAATAATTTTACTAAGTTTATATTCTAATTTAAAAGTTTTAGAATCCCTTTTGTCAAGATCAAATTAAATCGTTATAAGTCTAATTTTAAGCATTTAGAAATTAATATGATCTAATTTAGATGATTATTTAAATTATTTAAATCAAAATTTTAACCCAATGTTAAATTAAACTTTCAATTCATACTAATTTAAACTCTGATTTAAATATATATATATATATATATATATATATATATAAGGTCCATATAATTATTTTATAAATTATAAAAATTAGAATTTAGAATGAAATAATTAGCTTATATCCATATATAATTAGATAAATAAATAAATTATGATTTTAGGATATACATGGTATTTCAACATTCTTCGGCGGTATCTACAAAAATAAATAAATAAGTAAATAAAAATTTACAACACTGTTACAGGAAACAACTTGTTGTTTCAGTAAATTTTAAAAATTTAATTTTAATGACATTGGGTTGATACACGTTTTGTATGAAAATTTAACAATAAATCGTTTTGCTATTGATTTTGGAATAACTCATGACATACATTCATCTCTTATGATTATGGAATTATGGAAAAAGGAAAGGAAATAAATGAATGATAATGGTATCAGCAAGTAAGTTAATTGTGTCCCTTGGGTGAGAAACCCTAAAGCCAGCAAGTATGGCAATCGTGTCCCTTGGGTGAAAGACCCTATAACCCACTGGATCTTGTGGAGTCTCATTTGTGTACGGTGTATAATTACAATTGTGTGTGTGGACATACGTCAGAGGTTCAACTGGAGTAGTAGTTTAACCAACTAACATATAAATGGGTCCATCACCATGAGGTACCAGTGCATGGGCGTTAATGCAACGTGACCATCTACTTGGGTACGGTGTTGTAAGAAATGATATAAATGTTATTAGTATTCATGGAAATATCATATGCATTGCATTTTCTCAATTCTGCTATTAAATTTCATCATCTATATTCTATTTTCCTTCAATTTATAAAATTGATATTATCTGAACATGTTAAATTTTTGGTAAGAAATAACCCTACTGGACTGTTATGCTCATCCTACTAAAAAAAAATGCACAAGTGCAGATTTAGAATACTACGAGCAGGCGGGCCTCTACTATTAGTTTTATTTTTAGAAAAATTAGGTTTAGTTTTAATTCAATTCAATTTTCTTTGTTATTTAGGTTTAGTTTATGTTCATATTTCGATGTAAAAAGGAAAAACTATCAAAAGAGTTGAATTTAATAAACATTTCAATTGTATTTTCTTTTAGATGACGTTAAATATTTATTGAATTTGATTGAATCAACTGGATTGTAATAAATGTCATTATATTATAAGTCATACCTTGGGATTTGGGTACCCAAATTTCAGGGCGTGATATATTGCGTATAGAAAACTTCCTCAATTGGTTAGCCGAAATAGAATGACATTTTGATTACATGGACGTACCAAAATATAAGAAGGTGAAATCAGTAGCATTCAAACTAAAATCCGGTGTTTTTGTATGGTGGGAACAATTACAACTCTCATGTGTTGTTGAGGGTCAAAATTGCATATTAGACCCTATTTATTACCTAAATTTAGGAGCTTGATATTGTTTAACGCTCTGCTTTAATCATGTTGATGATGCAAGGTATATTTAGGAGCTTGGACTACAAAAGGGTGCTAAAAATATGGATTTAATACTCAGAATTTACGAAGGTAAGAGATGGATCCCAGGGGACCATGATCGACGGATTTACATGCCAGTGATCCGAGAAATTCGAGAAATTGAAGCTCAAGTGGCCTAGAAGTCAACCAGAATTCTAGATCACAAGGTTTTCACCACCTGTTTGACTCAAAACTTCATACGTGGCCTGAGGACCATAAATTAATCGTATAAGTCAATTTTCAGCCATTGGATCCCTCTGAAAGTAGCCTAACAGACAAATCAGCCTATCAATCAGGAATTGGGGCCCATCTGGTATCTGAGTATGCTTCAACTTTGTTCTCAACGCTTAAATAAGATGATAAAGGGGATGAATGGAGAGGATTTCTTATAAACATCTCGGTGGACCCACATGTGTGATGTACAAGCACCAAAGTGGGACCATAGGCGTTGTACCGTACCACCTGAGTCGGTCAATGGGTGTTGACCCAACCCAGCTTCTGCGTAAGAATAGCATTCGCACCATGTGGATGTTGATCTGCATTGTAGGCCCCACTCATCATCTGATTCGATGATCTGAACCATCCAATTGTCTCAGGATGTGGCCACGACCCTCATCTAGGTGATCTTTCGAGACCATGCAAGCTGTTACAAAATTCTAGCCGTTAAACGTAAGATGGACGGCGGAGTAAACAAGCTCGTGGGTCACACCGATTTTACTCCAAAAATACTATTTCCCAGATGGTTTTTCGTCCTGAAACTAATGGACGGAGTGGATTTTCTACTTGGATTCAATAAATGGGCCAATGCGCGAAACAGAGTCGACTTGCGGTGACTCTGTTTCACAACAGGGAGCTGCGGCCACCACGGATGGCCGATCAGATGATCCAATCCGTTCATCATATTGGTCTTCCAAAAACATCCCAGGTGACGTAAAGTTTTAAAAAATAAAGCAAGGAAAGTGGAGGGTTCATGACTGTTTTCTTAGCTGTGTAATAGCTATACGCAGACAGTTTCTTTGTTGCGCACGCCGCTGCACCGCCTGTTGCTGCGTAAGAAGCTTTCAAGGAGCTTCTACACCGACTCCAGCAGCCACAGCAGCGCCCCTAGTGCCTATATATAGGAGAAGAGAAGAGAAAGAGAAGATCATCCAGGCTGGGAACTTGGAGCAAGGAGAGAAAGTGCTGGACGTGGTGCAGTTTTCTTACAAGAGTTTTTTTTCCCTTTTTGCTCTTTTATGTTTTCCTTTTTTAGAGATTAGTTAATCATGTATGTGGTTGGCTAAACCTCTTAGCTAGGGCTAAGAGGTGAAGCTTGTATCGAGATGAGAGAACTTTTTGCTTATGCATTTTGTTTAGATTGAACTGATGTTGATTTTGGTTTAATTAAGGAAATATTTTTAGTTTTTAATGGTCTGTTATGAATAAAATTACAATAGGTCTGCGATAGCTTTGAGCATGTTCCTTTCTTTTTTATGTTTATGATGTCAGGAAGCCCTGTTGTTCACCATCATCTCCTGGGCATGGTTGGATGACGTTACCCTTCCTAACGTTCATACATTGTTGATTGGTTGGTAATTAGTTTAATTCTGTTATTTACTTTGTCTCCTGGGCATGGTTTGGTGATGGAGTACATTCTAATTCATATACCTTTCATCTTTTGAAAACTATATCAAAGGAAGTTCAATTTGATTTTCATGGTTACACCCTTTAACTGGATGAAGATGAGACTCTAAGTCTAGTTGAGTTCTTGAAGCAGGCATAAGATCTCTCTGATCTCTACAAGTGGATCCTCTGAATCCCTAGTTTCCTACCTCTGAATTCTCTAAATTTTAGATTAATACTTTCACCATTATTCCTTTTAATTCTATTTAATTTATATTACATCTTAGTCTAATTCTAATTCTACTTAGTTTCAGATAACATACAGGTATCAGTCCCTTGGGATTTGACATCGGTCTCACCGAATTTATTACTACATCACAACCCTATACTTGGGGAGTGAACACATGCCCAATAGAACAAGACGCTCATCCGATCATGGCCACGGATGAGATGCCTTTTTCGATCACGATTCCTCTCCAGTGATTATGAGCAGGTATTGTTCCAACAATACCAAAATTACCGACATGGGAATCGAACCATCACAAATTACACTGAAGAATTCCAATGGTTGGCAATGAGGAATGACTTGTCGAAGACCGAATGGCAGAAGATAGCACGGTTCATTGGCAGTTTCCGACTAACAAATCAGGACTGAGTTCAAATGCACCCGGTTGGGACTATGGATGAAGCGGTTTAATTGGCCGATAGGGCGACTCGCAAGAGTCCCTACTCGACCGTTATCCTTCGACTCGGCCACCAATGACAGGTCCCACGCATGATTCGACATTGATCAAAGGAAAAGAACCAATAAGAGGTTGTCATCAATCTCCTATAACTGCAAACTGTGACACGAGGAGCGGTCCATCCAGGCTTCAACATGAAGCACCCATGATTGCAGGTCTGAGTAGGATTCCAAATCCTTATGGTCAACTAAAGCCGAACAATTACTACCATCGTGGCCAACCGGGCCATTTGTCAAACACTTGCCTTCAACGCCTCACAACCCACTTGGCTATTAATGAATGGGGCACTGAAGGTGATGCAACGAAAGAAGGCCCTGAATTTGATGAAGATGAAGGAGCTAGTGATGAAGAATAGATGGCCGAGGATCATGGTGAATCCTTGGTCGTGAGACGATTATTGTACACTCTGAGGAAGGAGGTGCACGCGCAGCGGCATAATATATTCCATACATGATATACCATCAACGACAAGGTCTATGATGTAATCATAGACAATGGTATTAACGACAACATCGTTTCAAAGCTGATGGTGGACAAGTTGCGACTACCTACGACAAAGCATCATTCCCCTTACTCGATTGGCTAGATTTTTAAAAAAAAATGTGAACGAGACCAAGGTAATTGAACAATGCATTGTCTCGTTTTCAATTGAGAGAAATTATAAGGACCAAGTACTTTGTGACATAGTCAACATGTAAGTATATCATATATTACTCAGTCCACCATAGCAATCGAACCATGATGCGACCCACCGAGGACCAGAAAATGTTTACGTTTTCGTCAAGGATGATTGAAAGATGATCCTTGTCCCGATGGCACCAAAGAACCACTCAAAGCTTCTAAAGTAAAGGAGAGCTCCCTCCTGACCATTTAAAATTTTATTGAGGAATTTAAGGAGACCGGAGAGGTGTACACTGTGGTGGTAAATGGCGAGGAATCAGAGTCTTTAAACATTCATCCAAGTTTAAGGAAGCTGCTGAACGAATTCAAAGAAATTTAGCCCGAAAAGTTACCCGATGGATTGTCATCCATGCAAGACATCTAATATCACATAGACCTTGTCCCTGGGCTAGCTTTCCCAATAACCATCACTATCGGATGAGTTCGAAAGAGTGTGAGATACTTCAGGGGCAATGAGATGAATTGATCCGTAAGAGTCTTCTGAGAGAGAGCATGAGCTCATGTGTCGTGCCAGCGTTGTTAATGCATAAAAAGATGGGAGCTAGTGCATGTGTGTCGACAACTAGGCAATTAATAAGATTATTATTAAATATCAGTTTTCAATACTGCAGTTGGATGACATGCTCGATATACTAAAAGATGTCAAGGTATTCTCTAAAATAGATCTATAGAGTGGGTACCATTAGATTCGTATCAGAACCGGTGATGAATGAAAAACGTCATTCAAGACCAAGGAAGAGTTGTAGGAGTGGTTGTTCATGCTCTTCGGTCTATCGAACGCACCAAACACTTTTATGAATCAAGTGTTAAAACCGTTCATTCGCCAGTTTGTGGTAGTATATTTTGATGACATCCTCATATATAGCCAGGGTGAGATATAGCACATGTAATATCTCAGATAGGTGCTATAGGTCCTGACGATTAACAAGTTGTGCACCAACTTGAAGAGATGTAGTTTTTTAACGAACATCCTGTTGTTCTTAGGATTTGTTGTGATGTCCACAAGCATCTGTGTGGACAATAAAAATGTGCGATCCATTAAAGAATGGCCGATCCCAACGAACATTCATGAAGTGAGGAGTTTTCACGGGTTAATAACCTTCTATTATTGATTTGTGCGGAATTTCAGCACTAGTCACACTCATTACATATTGCATGAAAAAAGGTCCATTTCCATGGACCGATGTGGCTAACAAGAGCTTTGTTGAAATCAAGCATCGATTGTCCACAACACTGGTCTTGCTTCTTTCTAGTTTCAATAGCTGTTTGAGGTTAAGTGTGACGCCTCGTATTTCAGAATTGAAGGAGTCTTATCATAAGAAGACAGGCCGGTAGCCTTCTATAGTGAGAAGCTCAGCAAAGCACAAAAGAAGTAGTCGACTTATGAGCTTGAGCTGAACATAGTGATTCAAGCATTACAACATTAGCAGTGTTATCTGATTCAAAAAGAGTTCGTTCTCTATATTGACTATCAAGCCTTAAAGTTTATTAATAATCAAACTAATGTAAATCATGTGCATGCTAGATGGGCCGCATTTTTGTATGAATTCACGTTCATTCTGATGCATAAGGCAAGGCAGCGGAATAAGGTAGTTGATGCACTTAACTGACATGCATCACTACTTGTTACCATGAGTAATGAGGTAGTCGGTTTTGACTATCTCAAGGAACTATATGTCAAGGACGAAGACTTCAAGGATGTATGGATAAGGTGCCAAGAGAGTCATCCTAGTGTCCTATATATGCAAGATGGTTTCCTCTTCAAAGGGAATCAATTATGCATCATCCAAAGTTTTTTAAGGGAGTAGATTATTCAAGAGCTATAAAGAAGTAGCCCTGGTGGATACCTTGGCTGAGACAAGACGTGGGCTCTTATTGAGGAATGGTATTACTGGCAACAATTGGTACGTGACGTTGGTAAAGCAGTGCAGCGATATCGTGTTTATCAAACCTTCAAGGGACAGTCTCAGAATGTGAGCCTCTACACCCTGTTACTTGTGCTTACAGCCTTTGAAAGGACTTATCTATAGACTTCGTGCTTGGTCTCTCATGAACATGACGCGGCATAAATTCAGTCTTTGTGGTGGTAGATTGTTTCTCAAAGATGGTACACTTTATCCTATGTAAGAAGACCCTCGATGATCAGGACTGTCAGAACCTTAAAACAGTCGTACCTCGCAAACCATAATGAGTTTTTGGACATATTATATATGATTTTCGGGTAGGAGAGGCTACTTTAGCCAACCAACCCTCTATGTTGGGTTTCCCACTCCTGATTTACGAAATTCCATCCGATTGATGGTCAAAAGTCCATTTTATATTTGTTTTTACTACAAATAGTAAGTTTTAATTCGATCATAACTTTTGATCCTTTGAGTTGTAGGAGTCGTGCCAACATGACAAGGTCTTAGAAAAATTAGAAGAATAACGTGGTTAGGCCAAATTGGACGCTCACTATTTTTGGCCAAAAACCATGAAGTCTAGTAAGAATCATGACCGTTTATAAATATTAAGTTTACTATTTATAGTACATCATATATTTAGGGAGTTTGAGTCTAAAACTTCGTACTAGCTTTGGGCTCATTATTTAAAGGAGGGCTCTGTGGATTTGGAGTAGTTATAATCCCCAAGGAAGATAGTGATACCTCGTTTCAACACTGAGGTCTTGGTATGGATCTCTAGTGGGGGTGGCTAACAGTGAAGTGTGAACTGACAGCGGGGTGTACTAACAAGCTAACAAAAAAAAAACATTGGGGCTGCTTCTTGTTGTACTTCTAATTTTATTTTAGGTCTTCTGTAGGTTCTGTTTAGGTTAATGTTTTTCTAGTTTCTGTTTAGTTTTTGCTGTTTTTATTTTCTTTTGGCTGCAGCCTGATAAAGCATCATCTTTCAAAAATAATTGGAAAAAACAAATGGATACTAACCTGGATTTTTAAGGTCAGTGAGATGACAGATACGTAGTCATCCGCCACTTTCATGTCCCAATACTTTCCAGTAGAACCATCGATGAGTGCAAACTTGTGAGACTCCTTCTCTTCGAGTTCGGATCCCAAATCCTTGGCCAGGTTAAAGATAACAGGAGCACTATTTGCAGCTAGAACTTGACCTCCCAGATCATATATCTTACCTGTAAAATAATAAGAGAGACAGAAAAAATAAAACATACAGGAGAACCAAAATGGTAACAGATAATATGGGACAGTTGCGTAAATCCCCTACCTTCTATTTCAGCTGATTCACACATTCCGCCTAGTGTTTGGTACTTCTCCAGCACGGTCACATTACTGTAGCCAAGCCTAGCCAATGCATAGGCAGCAGACAAGCCACTTGGTCCAGCACCTACTATTCCAATTCTCGCATTCACAGGTAAGCATGGATGCAACTTAGAGAACTGGTCGTCTAGTGATTTCTCAGTATCCATCTTTCCGCAATTCAATCCCCTCAGTTGCAGAACCTGCTGAAATCAATTAAATAACAGGGAGACCACCAGCATTCCCCTTCAAATCTATCTATTTAAAAAAAAAAAAAAAAAAAAATTCCAAGGGCCTGAATTCATACAAATAAGGCCAGGAGGAGGAGAAAGAGACCATGAAAACATATTGTCCTCCAAGTACAAGAGAGCCTTACTTAAATAATATGAGATTATGGGAAATTTCACCTAAGAATTAGGATATTTTCTGTCTTCTTCTTAAGTTAGAACCAAAGACTTGTACCAAACCCCACGTCTCTCAAACAATCACAATATCAAAAACAGAAATCCACAAAAGACAAAATTCTAACGATCAAATCAAAGCTCCTACTTCAACAGACATTCTTGGGATATTTGCCCATGTGGAATTGGCAGCTTGGAGAGGAAAATTTTCCACATAAAAAAAGGTAGCAATGAAATGTTGTGCTGATTTGGCTTCATTTCATCTATCATTCTGAATAAATACTTTTATATCATGGGATTTAAGCTAGCATGTTGCTGCAACTAATTACAACAGAAAATAAAACAAATAGAAATCATAGGAGCAGAACTTGGGATCATGCAAATGGCATATTCCTTTGGGTTAATCTCTCCAATCAAACAACTTTAAAAAAATTTGTGGAAACTCTTCAACCTTACACATGGCATAGTTGTAAGGCAATCGAGACCGACCAGACCGACCAAATCATTGACCCAACCGTGGACAGAGCATAACCTGAAAGATTCACTTGGAAGATTAACCATCTGATTTTTTTTCCTACAAATTTTGGACCACTCACTATTTTATCCTTACCCAACCACTTGATGGCCATAAATTCGATGGTTAGGATTGCTTAATCAGGATGAGTTGAGAGACACGCTCCATCCACAATGGGATTCACAATTTGGATGATCTGGATAGCTGTTCATCAGTGCCACATGTGAGTGAGGGTGAGTCACTGCCGTTTTCTAAATTGTGCAAAACTAACACAGGGGCCTACTCACATAAACATATATCATTAAGAAAAAGAAGACTAGAAGGATATAAAAGATACATGAATCATCAAAGATGGTATTCTAGAACTGACAGCCTACAAGGCTACAACCAATTGTATTTTCTTACAGCATTAGAATTTCTATTCCCACTTCTGCCCTTGAAAACATCATATATTTTCCCAAGGCAATATGCTTGTGAAAATAGGTTGTATGATAAAACTTCAACCGCTTCTAGGTGATTAGTGAATAGTCCTAATGGTGTATTTATTTCCAAGGAAATGCTACAAGATTGCAACCCAACTTTTAGTCATGGGTATAAGAACCTATTGAATTTTTTTATTTTATGTATTTATTTATTTATTCTTATTATTATTATTTTATGAATTCATGAATCACTAGCGCCCATGGAACAATAAATTGAAAACCATGGCATGCATCCCATCAAACAAGAATGTGTAATACAGTACATTCTTGTAAGCAGCTAACATTAAGAACAACAAACCCAACAAAAAGTTCAGAGCATCGTCATGTGTCCATCGACCCAAAGAAATCCAACGTTCCCTTTTCAACTGAAAGCCAGTCTCTGCAACACAATAGAAAATAGATAAATCAGAAGGTTTACCCTGTAATTAAGGAATACATGGAAGAAGACAACTCCCCCACTTGTGCGTGAGATCCGGACCATTCATAAGGTGTTCCCCCACCCATATGTTCCAAAGACTGATAATCAGGCCAGGGTGCTCATGGGTGTGACACATGTGTAAGTCAAGCGTTTACTGCGTCGAATTTTTCTTAACTGTCCACTTTTTCTTTTTCTTTTTTCTGTATATTGGACAAACCTGATTCTCAAAGGTCAGCCACATATAAGGTGGAACCCACATGATGAATAGACCAGAGCTCACCAGCATGTTGGCATTGTAAGATTCAAAATGCCCAATTTCATGATCAACCATGACCAATTGCAACTGCTTTCTATCATTTGAGAGCCCACATCTGCCGGACAGGCTGTAGAAACCAAGAGTATTTCCAGGATGCATATCAGCATTTTGTAGGCCTGAATGTAATGAGGGCTGGCCATCAATGTACATGCTATGAGCAGAAACTTTAGCTGGTGGCAAGATGGAGAAGCTGTTGAACCCTGATACAGAACAGGTGCTGGTTCTGTAAATGTCCTTGAGACATTGAAGATGGATTTGGAGAATTTTCCAGCTGAATTCCAGTCATATGATATCTGTCCGGCTGCGAGACTGTGGTTTTCATATCAGGGAGACAGTTTCTGGATTCCCCCTTGGGATATTCACAGTGGAGCCGCACAACCGTCCGATCAACGGCATCAAACTTTGACAGGGTGTTTTTCTCCAAGGTTGCTCTTCTAACTGCTTTTTAGCTTCTACTAGTTGGTTCACGCTGGTAGTCTCTGCAAGGTTGAATAACCAAATGTGGATTTCTCCTGTCATCTTTCAACGAAACAGAACCCTTACAATCTTCCAAGCCATTGACATCATAATCAGAACTGCTCTGTTGTAGCTTTTCTTCTTTTCCCATGACTGCTGGGCCTCATCTTAGTTACATTAGATGCCACATTCTCACCACCGAGCTGCCAGAGTACCACTTCCTCACTGCTCAATACTCCCAACCAAATCGAGCTCTCCTTGGCAGTCATCTTATCTTGGAGACACCTCAACTTCTGTATTTGCGTTTGATCTTTGTAACATTGGGAAACATGTGCTTGATCATGGCAATCAGCGCCCTGACTATCCACAACTTCATCAAACCATGGGGCTTCTTGAAAGGAGGATTCGGACCTTTTGGAAGTCCCGAACTCACCCACCAATCTTCATTCCCCGACGACCAGAAAGGTGGTGGAATTTCCTTACCAGCGGGTACTTTGGCTGTGGCGGGTTCAGTGTTGCATCAGTGAGAATAGAAGAGAGCCCAAATTAGCATCTTGGAGGTCCTGGAGTCCATGGAAGTTCTCATTCCCCTTTGTTTTGCACACTACTAGGAGACGACTTCTCCTCTTCATTCTTTGCTATGGCTGCAGGCCCGTTCTTATCGAATTTCACCTTGTCTTTCCACCAAGCTCTGATGTTATCAGACACTCCCCTCGCGAGCTTCCCCTTCTCGGACGTGATCCCATAGATGAAACTGCAGACCTTGCACACCTCCATCAACTTCAACATGTACGGCTGTTTGTGCTTCAGCTGGTCAGCAGTCTGCTAGGCTGCGCAATGCTTCTTGATTCTCCTAACTTTATCTGATCCTCCAACATGCGTCTTTCCAACTCTTCAGGCTCAATCTCTTCATCGCTAACATCATTCTCCACGAGATTATCAATCCCAACCCCGTCAAATTCAAAATCAGAACCATCACCCAAAGCAATCATCGCAAGTATTCAAAGAAGCAAATGGAAATACCAAAATTCACCAGAATTCAAGAACCGAATGCCCCTTTTTTCACAATTTTAATCACAAGCATATTCCAGTTGATCTAAATCCCCTTCCTAAGAAAATGCTAACGCTGCCAAAGCAGAAACTGAAAACCCATTAATCTTCATAACCCAATTCTCTTTCTCGAGAACTTTCTACCATGATTTGCAATCCATCCAAAAAGCCACTTTTTGAAATTCAATCCCGACCACCGGATCATACGAACCAAATCCAGTTCAACAAAAGCATCCAGAAAGAAGGTGGAAGAGAATCCAATTTCACGAACAGATCCAATTCAATTCCTGGAAATTTCCAGCACCAACTTCGTCACTCCAGATAGACAATTTCACGAAATCGTATAAAACAAAAGAAAGAGAAGCAATAAGCAATGAAAATCTATGGCTCGAACGAAATTTCAGGGAAAAAGTTCAAAACTCATACCAGATTTCAGCTCCAAATCTCTTCTTAGTCCATCATCTTCCGAAAAAATAAAACGATTTGCCGGCAAATCCTCCACCTGAAAAATCGGTTTTTCGAATTTGGGTTTCCGAAGGAAAAGGCGGAGCAAAGAAAAGGAGGGAAAAACAAAAACGATTGCGTTGGGAAAACAGAGCGTACGAAATGTTTGCGTTTGGTGGGAACAAAAGAAACGAAACGTAGCGGATTAGGTGCGGCCCCGGACTCACCCAATATGGTACGGCCTTTACAGTGGGGCCTACCTTAATGTATGTATTATAAATCCACACCGTCCATCCGTTTTTTCAGATCATTTTATGTTATTATCCTATAAAACGTAAGATAAAAATCTTATGTGGACCATATTATAATAAACAGTGGTGATTGAACGCCTCACCATTAAAAGCATCCTAGGACCCACCATAATGTTTCCAAAATGTTTATTTTGTATCCAACCTGCTTATAAGGTCACAAAATCCTGAATGAATGGAAATAAAAAATTTCGTCTTGATCCAAAACTTCCGTGGCCCTCAATGGTTTCTTTAATGGTCAATTACTAACAATTCCTATGGTATGGTCCACCCGAGATTTTGATCTTCTTCAAATTTTTTATCTGATACCATATATTAATTTGAGAAAACGGATGGACAGTGTGGATTCGAATACATACTTTAAGGTAGACCCCACAGTAACAGCTGCACCGTCTCGAGTTAAGCCGGGGCCTCACCTAATCCACTCCCCAAACGAAAGGAAGCAGATTGCATACTGCCCCGCGACCCGGGCTCTCCAAGAATTAAACGGATTCAGAGCGCGGTTTGGCTAGTGGCGCTGCCACAGGCTACACCATGGTCCATGTATTTTATCCACATCGTCCATTTAGTTTTACACGTCATTTTAATAATTTATCTTATAAATGATAAATTTGGCGTGTCAAAATCTCAAGTGGACCACACAATGGGAACTAGTAGTGATTGAACGTCTACCATTAAAAACCTCCTAGGGCATACAGTAATGCTTATTTAACATCCAACCTATAAATTAAGCTATATAGATATGGATGAAAGCAATTAAAAAAGTAGACAATAAGTGTAACAAAGAATATTGGCCTTTCTTTAAAAATAATAAATGACTCTCACACATTTGAATGCACATAACTTAATTAACATTTACTAACACATTTTTTTATTTTAATTGTTTTCTGTATATGCAATGTTATATATATATAAACTTTTAAAATTAGTAATTAAATGATGATCGAGAAGTACCTTTAAACCTCGTTCGCTCATGTGGCCTAAATGTGCATGCCACAAACATGTCAATATGGACTTCATTAAGATATTGCGACACACTTTGGTAATAGTATTCTCAATCAACTTATAAATATTTTCACTCATCTATGTTTTCATAACTATGAGTACCCCTTTCGAAACTTTCAAGACACATTTATAACATGTGAACTTACACTCGAGTGCATGTCAAGCTCCCGAAGAGATCAAATTCTTCTTCAAATTCAGAACATGCCTCACATCATTTAAAGTACCTTTCACCCCATCAAATCACATCCTGATGCGAAGTAAACCAATTCCGACCATCTTACAAGCATGATCATTACCCATAAGAACTAAGCCACCATCATACTCGTTATATATGGTGAACCAATTTCAATATTGGGGATACATAAGGTACGATGCTCCCATATCCAAAATTTACTCTTAATAGAAGCAATTACCGGTCTTGAACACTAACAACACATCACATCCACTCAATCCTTCACCGGATTCCACTAAATTAGCTTCATTTGACGAATTATCTGTTTTTCCTCCTCATAAGTTTTTAAATATTCACAGTCATTCTTCATATATCTCATCCTCTGACAATTCCAACACTTCAACTTACCTTTGTCATTTGACATAGATCTTGATCGCGACCTTTTATTCTCTCGCTTAGAATGTCTTCTCCAAGCAAACAATGCATCTATAGAAGTACATTCACTTTCGCTTTTCCTTCTCAATTGCTTCGACTTAAGGGTTGAGATAACGGTTTCAACGTCCAAAGTATCTCTATCATAGCATAGAGTATCAACCAGACACTCGTAGGACTCCGAAAAAGACGTCAATAAAATTGAAATTTTGTCTTCTTCATCAATCTTCACTTCCACACTTGTCAACTTGCAAAATAGTTTGTTGAAGATGTTAATTGTTCACTCCCCAAGTGCAGGGTTGTGATGTAGTAATAACTCGGTAAGACCGAGGTCGAATCTCAAGGGACTGAAACTTGTACGTTATCTAAAACTAACCAGAACTAGAACTAGATTAAGATGAAATCTAAACTAAATGTAATTTGAGAAATAATGGTGAAATAATTATATAAACTTGAGAAAAATCAGGAGAAAAGGAAACTAGGGATTCAGAGGATCCACTTGTAGAGATCAGGAAAAATTTATGCTTGCATCAAAAATCATGGAAATTACTGAACTGCCGTTGATCTAGTTTTCAAAGAGATGAAAGGTGTATGAATTAGAATGGATTCCATCACCAAACCATGCCCACAGACTATGGCAAACAACAGAATTAAACTAATTACCAACCAATCATATGTATAAAGGTTAAGAAGGGTACCGTCATCCAACCATGCCCAGGAGACTATGGTGAACAACAGGGCTTCCTAACGTCATAAACATTAAAGAGAATGGGAATATTAAAAGTCATTGCAGACCCATTGTAATTTCAGTCACAATAGACCATTAAAAACCTAAAATATTTCCATTAAAATCAAACTAAAATCAACTTCAATTCAAAAATTAAAATTAAATTAAAAGCATATAATCTCTCATCTCACTACAAGCTTCACCTCCTAGCCCTAGCTAGGAGGATTTAGCCTGCCATGGATGGGCTCAATCCAAATAAATAAAGAGAAAAAGAAAAGGAAGAGAAAAGGGAAAGAAAAAAACCAAGCTCCTCTCTCTCTCCTCTGCCCACGTTGAAATCCAAGCTCGAGCCATCTGTTCTTCCTCCCAAGACCTTGAATGAATGCTCCCCACGTCCAAAAACCTCTTTTTATAGCTGCTGGAAGGCTGGAGTCAGTGACAGAGTTGTAGCAGGACACGGAGTGCAATTTTCGTAGCCAAGTTTGGTACCATGAAACACGCCACTTTCCTCGCTCAAATTCTAAAGAAACACCGTCCCTTCATACTTTCTTGGGTCCTCTACATGATAGACGGTTCAGATCTGCCATATGATCAAAGATGGTGGGCCAAAACCGTCCGGAAAAGTCGGTTTTCGCGGATGTGCGAAACCTTTCGCACCATTTCGCTGTTTTGGTCGGTGGGCCCCACAGAAGCATTTTCTGGAAAATCCACCCCATCCATTGGATTCAGAACGAAATTTCAGTCAAGAATGGGTGGTTTTGAACGTCCATTAACGTGGCCCAGAGAAGAAATCACAAAAGAATCAGTTTTGAACGCTACCGAGCAGCCCTTTTGTGGCCTCTGTATCTCACACGTGTGCATGCATGGGTACAAAAATTCAGCATGTTTTTGTAGTATTCGCGACTGTCTACACGGTGGACGGATCAGATTGGCCATACGAGCAATGGGTGGGGCCCACTACCGTTCGCAAAAACGACCGCGGCCGTGCGTCCGCTGCGAAAATTTTTTTTTTTTTTTTTTTTTCTTTCTTTCGGTCAGAGACGGTCAAGCCGTCTCTGACACTTGCCATGCACGGTGAGTGCACATGTGCACTATACACGCTCATCTCATATGGGGTCCATTGCACTGTTTTGGAGAAATCTGCACCGTCCATCTGTTTTGACTCCTCATTTAAGGCGTCAATAATAATTTTGAGGCAGTTCCAGATATCAGGTGGGCCCAGAATCAACGGTTTATGGGCTGATCTGTCAGTTGGGGCACTTTCCGAGATCTTCAATGGCTGAAATTTTATATGTACGGTTAATTTATGGTCCTCAGGCGACGTATGAAGTTTCGAGCCGAACGGATGGTGGGAACCTCGTGATCTTGCATTCTGGACGTCCTTCAGGCCACTCGAGCTTCAATTTCTAACTTTTCTCGAATTTCTGACCGTGTATATTTGTCAATCTTGGTCCCCTGGAGTGTGTCTCTTGACTTTGGCGTCATCAGATCGTTAAATCTCAACTTTTAACGTTCTTTTTCCATCCATGCTCATAAAATCACTTTGCCACATAAGAATGAGAAAACGAGCCATTAGACAGCATTATATTCGTAAATCCAGACAATATCTGGGGTCTAATATGCAATATTTGACCCTCAACACAACCCCCAACCAGCATTTTACTAGTCCCGAGCAAAGTATGCGAAAAATAAGTTGAGAATTACAGGAGAACTTTCTATGAAATCGAGTGAGATTTTGAACAAAATACGAGAAATTTAATATTCATGAATGTTAGAAATTGTATTCTCCTGAGCTCAAACGCACCGTAGACTTCATAATCAAGTGTAAAGCATTAATCCATCAATTAGAAAAATTTTAAACATTGAGATCCATGGATGTATAGTGTAATCTCAGCTAATCACATTAAGATTGAATTTGTTATTTCAGGATCTCATTGGTAACCAGCAAGAGAATTCATGATAACCAAACTTAATCCAAAACTTGCCTCATAGATTAGCCTATTAACTTGTTTTTTCTATTCAAAGTAATGCTAAGGAAGGGGAATCAAATCCTCACCTATAGGGAGCAAACCTATGGTGAAGATCGTACACCTGACTCTTTTTAGATATCATTCATGGGGAATTAACTCCACACCTATAGGGAGCAAACCTATGGTGAAGATTAATTATCCAACCTTTCCAATTTTTATACCATGATGGCAAGATATTTCAGGCTGATTCCTTTCGTGCTTAGTGATTACCAAATTAACCCTTCAATATCAGACTGAAGTCTTAATGTGCAAGCAAGACGTGTCCTGAAATCATGATTCAATCAATGTTTACAACTTCTAATCATGGATTAATAATTCACTTAACTATGAAATCTAACAGATACGAAATCCAAGAGTCATAAATCCACCATTATGTATCTTGAAGATCTAAATTAGGGATATCTGTCAAAATCACTTCGAATTTATAGAAATTTTCAGAAAAAATTTTTAAAAAAAAAAATTTCACAATTTTTGCTCAAGACCAAAAAAATACTGATTAGGAAACCTAATCTCCCACCCCCAACCTAAAATCTACATTGTCCTCAATGTAAAAGATATGAGCATGCAATGCACATGGGACAACGAAAGTAAATGAGAAGTGATGGGAAGATAGTACCTAAATAACGAATCAAGAGAGTTTCCAATAGATCACTGGGAGAGAGCAGGTTAGTACGAGAGAAAGAAAAATAAAAATAAAATCCTACCTATACCACTTTCGCAGGTGCTCTCGATTGCATTTAGCATATGTAACAAGCCTTTAAACCCCTAGGTTACCCCTAGTGGACGAGTTGTAGTCTCGTGAGGGTTTGCAGTAATGTTACCCACAAACATTGAATCGATCCTGCCTCAAGGTTCTCCTTCCGGCCAATATCTTGATAAGTCTCTCAGTAAGCTCCTCAACAGGATCATCCAAAAGCCCTTTTTGCAATAGGCTTGGGCGCCCTGGAGCATGACTTTCCAGAAAGACTTATGTACCTCATAAGAAATCTTCCATTGAATTGCTGGAGGTATTCGTAATATATACGATTCACCTAAGACAGAAGAAGTTTCAACGTTAGTATTACATGGTGAATCAAAGACTACAAGTAAATAAAGTTTAGAAAACTTCTTAAAAAGTAATGTAGTCTCAACATATTCCGAAGTTCCAAACTTCGGTTTTAGATTCAGCTCCTCTTCCTTTACTAGTAGACGTTTAGGATCAGGGGAAAAGAGGGTTTCAGAATAAGGGTTCGTTTGGTCAGTGATGACTACCGAGATGTTGTCTCGTAAGGTATCCACTTTGTCTTTTAACATGAAATTGTTTGAAACCGCAAAGTGTGTCAAGCAATCCCACGAGTTGGGAAATTCAGATGAGTGTGACTCGTTTTTGTGGCTTGTGATGATCTGCGCAAAGAATCCCTCATCTTTGAAAGTGGATGGAGGTGCGCTCTCTTGCTCCAGTCCTGCACAGATAGATTGAAAATCAGTAAGTGAAGCATTGATGTGATCACTCTGTTCATTCAAATTACTCAATTGAGGCGCTGAATTCTCAATTGTTTGCAGCTCAGATGGTGGCCTCAACTGAGTGGTTTCAAATTCCAGAGTCGTAGTGGGCAACTCCTCCTCCCGAATCATATCATCATTCAATTCAAGGGAGTGGTCTAAACATGCCTCACAAGAGTTAGAAGAGTCGGTTGTAAGAGGTTCATTCTCCACATTTAAATCAGGCATGTCAGATGAGTGGAGTAGATCTTCCTGACCGATCACTTCGTACACGTCTTGATCGTTGACCTGGACCAGATTTGAGATTGATTCAAGGAGAATTTGGGCTGCACATTCATGACCATCATCCCAATACGCATCATTGTCTAGTCCAGTGCAGTGCACATTCGGGATGAGATCACTTTCCTCACATTCTACACCTAACATGGGTTGAGGTTTGCATAAACTAATTTCTTCCTCATCATTGAAATCTTGTGTGTCATGTAAGGAAACTATGTCATCATCAATGTATTTAAAAGACACCCATGTATCTTCACCATTCTTTCGGACAGTCATCGAGATTGACTCATCGAAAAATTGAACCACATGCTCATTAACGGAATCCAACTCCTCATTCCAAATTCCAGATTCTTTTAAAAGTGAGTGCGGATCACTTTCTTCGCATTGTATTTTTAGATTAGGTCGTGGCTGGGATGACCGAGCCTCCTCTATCCTATAAAGACGCGCATCGAGTCCTTTCATTGTTTCCATTACTTTTCTCATTTCCACAAGACAGGCTGAAAGATTACGCTGATACGAATCCTCTTGGATCGTTTCTGGATGGATTTCAAAGGTAGGGGATCCAAGAGAATAATCATTATAACATGTTATTGGTTCATCTTCACAGCTTTGATGTTTCCACTGGTTATAGTCATACTGATCATACATGGGAGAATATGATGGCTGATAATAATCCTCATTCCCATAATTACGATCGTATACAGCCCTATTAACCGATGGAAGATAACGTTCTAGTCGGTTCTCAATGTCTGTTTGTGATGGAGAAAAATCTTGAGGTATACGTTGAATTCCACAACCCTCGGGCATTCCCCAATATCTCCTATCCATCTCAGCGTATGCATGTACCCACGATTCCATGGTAGAACCCTGACTCTGAGTCTAATCCTAGAACAAAAGAAAAGTCCTATAGAAATATGGAAAGAGAGAGAAGAAGTTAGAAGGGTGTTACCAAGTAAGAAGTTCCTATGTTAAAATCCTGCAGAAAAAAAAACAAAACAAGTTAGTTTCTAAAACAGTTAGTCTAAGATTATAAAATTTCTAAAAATCCTAATAGAAAAAAATAAAGAAATTAGAAAAGATATCACCAAATTAGAAGTTTCTATCTCAGAATCCTACAAAACAGGAAAGACAAGTTAGTTAAAAAAAAATCAGAAAAATCTAAACCTAAAACTGAAGTTAGTAAAAATCCTAATCTTAAACTAATCCTAAAACTAATTAATTTCAGAAAAACGTAGCCGACAGTCCCCGGCAACGGCGCCAAAAACTTGTTCACTCCCCAAGTGCAGGGTTGTGATGTAGTAATAACTCGGTAAGACCGAGGTCGAATCCCAAGGGACTGAAACTTGTACGTTATCTAAAACTAACTAGAACTAGAACTAGATTAAGATGAAATCTAAACTAAATGTAATTTGAGAAATAATGGTGAAATAATTATATAAACTTGAGAAAAATCAGGAGAAAAGGAAACTAGGGATTCAGAGGATCCACTTGTAGAGATCAGGGAGAATTTATGCTTGCATCAAAAATCATGGAAATTACTGAACTGCCGTTGATCTAGTTTTCAAAGAGATGAAAGGTGTATGAATTAGAATGGATTCCATCACCAAACCATGCCCACAGACTATGGCAAACAACAGAATTAAACTAATTACCAACCAATCATATGTATGAAGGTTAAGAAGGGTACCGTCATCCAACCATGCCCAGGAGACTATGGTGAACAACAGGGCTTCCTAACGTCATAAACATTAAAGAGAATGGGAATATTAAAAGTCATTGCAGACCCATTGTAATTTCAGTCACAATAGACCATTAAAAACCTAAAATATTTCCATTAAAATCAAACTAAAATCAACTTCAATTCAAAAATTAAAATTAAATTAAAAGCATATAATCTCTCATCTCACTACAAGCTTCACCTCCTAGCCCTAGCTAGGAGGATTTAGCCTGCCATGGATGGGCTCAATCCAAATAAATAAAGAGAAAAAGAAAAGGAAGAGAAAAGGGAAAGAAAAAAACCAAGCTCCTCTCTCTCTCCTCTGCCCACGTTGAAACCCAAGCTCGAGCCATCTGTTCTTCCTCCCAAGACCTTGAATGAATGCTCCCCACGTCCAAAAACCTCTTTTTATAGCTGCTGGAAGGCTGGAGTCAGTGACAGAGTTGTAGCAGGACACGGAGTGCAATTTTCGTAGCCAAGTTTGGTACCATGAAACACGCCACTTTCCTCGCTCAAATTCCAAAGAAACACCGTCCCTTAGTACTTTCTTGGGTCCTCTACATGATAGACGGTTCAGATCTGCCATATGATCAAAGATGGTGGGCCAAAATCGTCCGGAAAAGTCGGTTTTCGCGGATGTGCGAAACCTTTCGCACCATTTCGCTGTTGTGGTCGGTGGGCCCCACAGAAGCATTTTCTGAAAAATCCACCCCATCCATTGGATTCAGAACGAAATTTCAGTCAAGAATGGGTGGTTTTGAACATCCATTGACGTGGCCTAGAGAAGAAATCACAAAAGAATCAGTTTTGAACGCTACCGAGCAGCCCTTTTGTGGCCTCTGTATCTCACACGTGTGCACGCATGGGTACAAAAATTTAGCATGTTTTTGTAGTATTCGCGGCTGTCTATACGGTGGACGGATCAGATTGGCCATACGAGCAATGGGTGGAGCCCACTACCGTTCGCAAAAACGACCGCGGCCGTGCGTCCGCTGCGAAAATTTTTTTTTTTTTTTTTTTTCTTTCTTTCGGTCAGAGACGGTCAAGCCGTCTCTGACACTTGCCATGCACGGTGAGTGCACATGTGCACTGTACACGCTCATCTCATATGGGGTCCATTGCACTGTTTTGGAGAAATCTGCACCGTCCATCTGTTTTGACTCCTCATTTAAGGCGTCAATAATAATTTTGAGGCAGTTCCAGATATCAGGTGGGCCCAGAATCAACAGTTTATGGTCTGATCTGTCAGTTGGGGCACTTTCCGAGATCTTCAATGGCTGAAATTTTATATGTACGGTTAATTTATGGTCCTCAGGCGACGTATGAAGTTTCGAGCCGAACGAATGGTGGGAACCTCGTGATCTTGCATTCTGGACGTCCTTCAGGCCACTCGAGCTTCAATTTCTAACTTTTCTCGAATTTCTGACCGTGTATATTTGTCAATCTTGGTCCCCTGGAGTGTGTCTCTTGACTTTGGCGTCATCAGATCGTTAAATCTCAACTTTTAACGTTCTTTTTCCATCCATGCTCATAAAATCACTTTGCCACATAAGAATGAGAAAACGAGCCATTAGACAGCATTATATTCGTAAATCCAGACAATATCTGGGGTCTAATATGCAATATTTGACCCTCAACATTAATATACTCAAAAAGATCTTACCCTTCCACCATCTTCATAGTATAGAATTATCTCTTTAGATATAGACGATTGGTGAGCGACACCGTCATGTAAATACTCTCTACCTTTGTCCATAATCCCACAATAGTTGACTAGTTGATAATATTATAAAGGACTTCATCGACCAAACACGGTTGAATTGTGTTAATCACCCTCTGATCAAGTTTGTCTCAATCATCTTCCTTTATAGTTTCCAGACGATTCACTTTTTCAAGGAGTGCATGTTGTAACCCTTACCGAATTAGGAGAGCTTTCATCTTCTACCTCCATAATTCAAAATTATTTTTACCCGTGAACTTCTATGTCTTCAATTTCACATTCAATTCCATAGATGCAATGTTTATAGATTCAACCTAATACCTCAACCCTAAGTTCTGATATTACTTGTTGGGGTGCAATAAGCTTTAATACCGCTTCTTGGGCACGAAAGTAACCTTACATATAAATCAAACAAGCAATAGAGAAAGAAAATCTAAGCAAACACAAAGAACACATTAATTTTACGTGAAAATTTCTTGCGAAAAAAAATCACGGCACAAAGTGACGATCAATCCACTATAATTAAAAAGTTACAAGAGATGGAATAACTTACCATAGAAAACTCTTAATCTCCTTCAAAACTCTTGAGTCTCATTTTTACGTATGGCCTAATCGCAATTACGAACGTACTTATATTATGTCGTACAAGATTAAGAAACCGAGTATAACATTCAGTCAGACCGGACAAAACTGACATTCCTCAATTGAATCGAGTGTTGAACCTAAATCACGCAAAACATCACAACGAGCAAATGGCCAAAAATAAAAACTTTCAATTGAATCGACAGAGGCTTCGATCGAACCAAAATTACCTTCTCAATGTAAGATTAAAGGTGCTTGATCAACAGCGTGCACCATCCATGACTGCCTATGATATTTATACGGGGGAGTGAGAATACATATGAATTTAAGTGAATCCCATCACCATGTCCTTCTGCAGCTTGTAGTTTTTGTTGGGGGATCGCGGAAGCACACAGAGATGAATCAAATAAAGTAATCCAATCACACCAAGCAAACATAATGCAAACACTCCGAATTTAACGTAGGAAAACCCTTGTGGGAAAAAACCACGACACAAAGTGATAGATAGAGCTGGGCATCGGACCGAGTCAGATCGGATTCGGTCCAACCCGACTTTGTTCGAGATTTACAGGGCCTGACCCGAACCCATTCCGATCCAGGGCCGAGTCCGGGTCATCTAACCCGAACAAATCTGAACTCTTGCTGGCCTGAATCGATCCGAGTCCGACTCGGTCAGGAAAACCAAGTCGAATCAGATTGGATAAGACTCGGTTCATTCGTTTCTTTCAACGGTGTGGAAATCATTATTTGCAGTCTCTTATGGTGTGATCTACTTTATTATTAAATATACTTAAAATTTAGTATCAACCCTTAAAATGATCTGAAAAAACTAATGGACGGTGTGGATAAACTAAAAAGTTCAAGATGGGCCCCACATAGATAAAAATGTGCAGTTATATAGCTTGCTGAAGAAGCTTTACACCATAGCTTCCCCAAGAAGCTTTATAAAGAAATCAAATTGGTACTGAGTTACTCAGTACTCTCTTAACGTACTTAGTAAACTCTATTAGGCCTACCGTGAATTCATTTGATTTATCATGCCGTCCATCCATTTTTGCAGATCATTTTAGGGGTTGAGCCCAAAATTGAATCATATCCAAAGCTTAAATGGCCCATACCACAGGAAACAGTGGAAGTATTGATTTCCACTTTTGAAACCTTTCCAAATACTCCGGTGATGTTTATTTGTCATCCAACTTGTTAGTAAGATGAAAAAGACATGGATTAAGTGAAAAATAAATAAATAATTGGCTTGATCTAAAACTTCCGTGGCCATCAAGAACTTTTCAATGGTAGACATTAAATTCACATTGTTTCCAGTGGTGTGATCCACTTGATCTTTGAATATGCTTCGTTTTTGGGCTAACTACTTAAAATTAACTAATAAAATGGATGGACAGAGTGGATAAATTGCATAAATGATGGTGGGCCCCACAGAGTTTACTTGCGTACTGAGTTACTCAGTAACGCAATCCGCTACCCTT
This sequence comes from Magnolia kwangsiensis, assembly GCA_037074715.1. Taxonomy (NCBI): domain Eukaryota; kingdom Viridiplantae; phylum Streptophyta; class Magnoliopsida; order Magnoliales; family Magnoliaceae; genus Magnolia; species Magnolia kwangsiensis. Next base: position 111,267,830 of record CM073581.1, read on the forward strand.
TATAAAAGTACAGGCTGTAGCTAGCCTGTAGCTAGCACAGTTGTATTACAGCTGCTATAGCACATGTCGTGCGAAGACAGCACGGACGCTCTTCAAGCTCCAAGTTGTGAGAACGGTTTAAAGGAGATCAAAGTTACATGGGCCCCACAGTGGTGTATTTATTATATCTACACTGTTCATCTATTTTTAGAGATCATTTTAGAGCATTATCCAAAAAATAAATCATATCCAATGATCATCTGGACCACACCATAAATAGTGGCGGAGATAATGATTTTCACCGTTAAAAAATTTGTAGGGCCCACCATAACGTTTATATTACATCCAATCTGTTCATAAGGTCACAAGTACTTGATTAAAAAGATAAAATAAATCTCATAAGGTCACCCGTACCTGAATGAAGAGGAAAAACAAATTTGATATTGATCCAAAACTTGGTGACCGTGAAAAGGGTTTCAATGGTAGACGTTCAATCTCTCACTAGTTTTTGCAGCGTGGTCTAGTTGATGGTTAGATCTGTCTTATTTTTTATCTCAAGCGTTAAAATGAGCTCGCCAAATGGATGGACAGTTTGGATATAAGACATACCTTGTGTTTAGACCCACAAAAACCACTTCATATACCATTCTTTGATTGATCTGGTTCTCTTTCCCTCTTTTTCTCTTCCGTATATACCTATAGATTATTTCTCAAATATAACTCTCCAGCAGAGAAATCCAAGCTCCAAAACCTTCTTCTTGCTTAATTCTTCAATAGAGATAAAGAGATAGATATAGAGAGAGAATCATATATATATAGAGAGAGAGAGAGTTGACGGGCTAAGGTATATATTGGGCGGGATTTTTTTGGCGCCCAACCTAAATCCTAAGCGATAAAAGTAACACACACACACACACACACACACACACACACACACACACTATATATATATATATATATATATATATATATATATATATATATATATATATATATATATATATATATATATATATATATATATATATATATATATATATATATATGGTCCGGATCGAGTCGGTCCAAATCGGATCCAATCGGATCAGGTCGGTTCGAAACATGGTCTATATGGATTCGACTCGAAAATAATTCAGATCTAGATTACGCTACCCGATCCTGACCGATCTTGACCATCGGTTCTATTCGAATTGGGTCAGATCGGGCCTGATCAGGCCGGATCCACCGGTTCGAGTATGAAATACCCAGCTCTAGTGATAGATAATAACTATGAAAGCAAAAAATTACAAGAGAAAAGAGATTACCAGATCCGAACAACCTCGAATCAATCTCAAGCTACACCCTTGAAACCCTAGAACGAATTTAAAAGCCTTAGATACCACTCAATCCCAATTACACCTAAATATATAGCCTTTGTAAGAATCACAATCAAAATCGAAAACAAATCTGTAAATTTGCAAATCTGCACATATCGTTCGATGACACTTTTTATGGGTCTTCGATGTCATCGAACTTAAACTTGGATGACATTGAACCGTCTTCGATGTCATCAAACTTAAACTTCAATAGCATTGAACTAACTTCGATGTCATCGAAATAACACCAAAATTGTCCAAAGACAACATAAAAAAATTTGAATTTTCTTGATTACATCGAACTATCTTCAATGCATTGAACTTAACACTCAATGTCATTGAACACTCTTCGATGTCATTGAAATAATACTCAATATGTCCAACAACCAACTGAAAAAAATTTAAAAATTTTTAATGGAATCGAGCAGTTGTTCGATGGCATTGAAGAGTGCTCATTGTTGATGCCATCAACGGACCCTGTTTCTTAATAGATTTAAGACATCGAAATGCAACCGTTTACCCAAATCAACCCACACACGGACCACCACTCCTAATAACCCATTTCTTGTCATAGCATGGCATGCACAACCAGATGGCCCGAAAATGGAGGCACCTTGCTCGGTGGGCAATGAGGGGTGTAGTAGGAGTCGAAAATTCGAAATATTAACCGGTTAAAAGAGGAAACCGGACGAGTGAGGGCATGCAAAAGTGGCGGAAGTAGAAAGCCTATTCATTTGCCGTTGTAATGGCCATGGTTGGTCTCGAGTAATATGAGGAGAAGGGAGAAATGGGGGTGTGGGCATCATGCCTAAAGTAATGTAATGAAAGCCTGTCCGACGAGAAGATGGAAAAGCTTCCTCTCTCTCGCTTCAATTGTCTGTGTGCCTGCAAAAAGAGGAGATGAAGGGAAGAAGGTAGATAATGGTCAGAGGGGCAGCCATTAGAGAAGTGATATATGTAATGGGTCAGTTGCGGGTGAACATCTTCCCACCGAAAAGCCTCATGGGTCATATCCAGAATCTTTTAGAATATGCTCTAATCGTCTCTTGTTTCGAGCTCTAACAAGCGTACGACGGTAATGACAACACACTCCGACGAGGCATCCGAAGTCGGCGGGGTTCCCATGTTTTAGGAAATGATGATAGTATAACGATACACTACAGGCATCCCGACCGAACGAGGATTCCTACCGACGCTGGATATATGTGTTTTATCCGGAAACAGATTGGCTACTCCCTGCCGCCGGCTAACGGCTGTTGGTCGGTGCTCTGTGGGCCCCACTATGATGTATGTGTTTTATCCATGCCATCCTTCTGTTTTTATAGATCATTTTAGGGCATGAGACCAAAAATTAGGTATATCAAAATCTCAAGTGGACCACATTATAGGAAACAGTGTTGAATGAGCGTCAACCATTAAAAAAATTTTGGGGACCATAAAAGTTTTGGATCAGGCTAATCTTTGTTTTTTCCCTTCATCTGTGCCTTTATGACCTAATCAACAGATTGGATGTCAAATAAACAGTACAGTGGGCCTTAGGAGGATTTCAATGGTGGATATCCAATCAATTTTTTTATGTGGTGTGGTCCACCTGAGATTTATATACCTCTCATTTTTGTCATAAAGATGTCAAATTATCTTTAAAAATGTATGAACGGCATGGATGAAACACATACATCATGGTGGGGCCCACAGAGCACCGAACACCACCCACTGGGCTAGTGGCAGGGGAGTAGCCAAACCGTTTCCGTTTTATCCGTGCCATCCATCTATATTTTTTGGGATCATTTCAGCCATGATCCAAAAAAGTGAGATTCAAAGATAAAGTGGACCAGACCCTAAGAAAACAATGATGATTAAACGTTCACCGTTAAAAATTTCGCAGGATTTATTGTATTGTTTATTTACCATATGAGTAAGTTACACAGACCCCGATGAATCATCCAAAACTTCTGTGAACGTTGAGAATTTTTTATTGGTATAGCGTTTAATCACAACCGTTTCCTCCGATGTGGTCTACGTGACATTTCGATCTGCCTAATTCTTAAGAGATCATAGCATAAAATGATCTGGAACAATTGATGAACGACATGGATAAAGCACATTCCTCATGAGAGGGCCACATAGTACCGTCCAGTAGCTACTGACAGCATCTGACAGCATCGGCAGGTAATCTCCGTCCGTATATACTGATCTTAAAACGCCCAGAACCCATAAATCGGATTGCGTACTGAGTTACTCAGTACGCTCTCATGGTACTGAGTTACTTAGTTGGGCCTACCATGAATGTATTTGTTTTATCCACTCCGTCCATCAGTGTTTTGAGGCCCAAAATTGATGTATATTTAAAGCTCAAGTAGACCATACCATAGGAAACCTTGAAACCTTTCTATGAGCCACCGTGGTGTTTATTTGCCATCCAACATGATCATAATATCACAAATACGTGGATGAAGTAAAACACAAATATACTATTGATCTAAAACTTCCTTAGCCCCATGAAATTTTCAATGATAGATTGTTAATTCATACTGTTTTCAATGGTGTAGTCCATTTAAGCCTTGGATGCTTAATTTTTGAACTAAAGATTTAAAATTATTTTCTAAAATGTATAAATAGAGTAAATAAAATGTATGAATGACTGTAACAGAGTTTACTGAGTATGCTAAGAGCCAGTTTGGGCAGTTGCATGGGAAAGGATCTGGTGGGATGGGATAAACAAAATATAATTATTATCCATGGCAAGGATTGTTCCTATTACCATGGGATAAGCTTAGGGCCTGTTTGGGAGCGTAGATTTGGAACCCCCTGGATTCGCAACCCTGAGGATTGGAAACCCCCTAGATTGGTAATCCTCTCGGTGTGTTAGGCACCTTGAAGTGTAAATCAACTTTAATTCAAAAATACTTATACATAGTATATTTACAGGGGTTTGAATTTAATTACTAAATCAACTTTAATATCTCCAATTAGTGAGATATATAATTTTTTACATTATGGTTGTGATAAGCCCCCTAAAATATATGCTTTAGTTAAAAATGATGAAATTTCAAGTCTTAGATGGACCGCAAGCACAAGATCATGTTTGAGTGACTAACAAACGATTTTTAATCGTTGATTAACATGGACAATGTTTGGACGGTGCCAAACAATATTTGGACGGTGCTGATCTACATAAACACTGTTTGGATGGTGCTGATCATTGTTAGTGGGTCATGTGCCCAGTAAAATGATAGTATACAGTGACATACATTTATCCGTGCAACTATTGAAATCATTTTAGGTGTAATCCAAGTTCTCACGGTGGATTACAAACCCCCTCAAAGAGGAGATTGGGAACCCGCTGGATTGGCAATCCTCAGTTGCTTTATGCTGCCAAACAACCAAGGGGGTTTCAAACCCCCTCTAATCCCCTCCAATACCCTCCAATTCAAGGTGCAAAACGACCCCTTAATTCCCAGCTTTGATTGTAATACGTTTGTACATTGAAAGGATATACCCATCATCATTTAAAATCATTGAAAATAACACACGTGTTATATCTAAACTGTTTATTTGTTTTGTAACCTCATTTGAGCATGAAAATGAGGTAGATCCAAAACTTACATGGCTTCAAAGAAGTTTTCAACGGTAAGTATTCAATCTCTGTTGCTTTCTATGGTGGGGCCCATTTGAGCTTTAGATTTATCTGATTTTTTAGCCTATGCTCTAAAATGATCTCGAAAAATAGGTGAACAGTGTGGATATAGCCCACACACCTTGATAGACCTACACAACTTACTAACATTGAGTGAAATTGGCATGCCACCCAATACGATTGCATCTAACCTACTTCAAGCTTTTCCACTCTTCCCAAACATGGAGTGGAATTAGTACAGGACCGGATGCAATTCCATCCCACCTACGCTCATCTAATCCAGCCGGCCACTCTTCCCAGACGGAGTGGAATTGAGTTACTCAGTACGCAATCCGTTTCCCAAGACTCATTATTCCATAAGCGGATTTACTGCGAAAGCCTTTCGCTGGGGGCTTCTGCCCAAGGATGCTGGGTGGGGCCCACCACATTGTTTGTGAGAAATTCACCCATCCATCCCATCCGTTTTACTAGATAATTTTTAGATGTGTGACCAAAACTAAGGTGTATCCAACACTTAAATGGGCCACACGAGAGAGAAAATTGGGGAAAGAAAATCTTACCATTGAAACCTTCATGGCTCCACCTTAATGTTTATATGCTATCCAAACTGTGTATAAGATCATTTCCAATGGGATGAGGTGAAAACACCGAAAAAATAGCCGGATAAAAAACTTTTATGGCCCTAAGATTACTTCAACGGTTCTCACCAAATGTTCACTGTTTTCTCTCATGTAACCCACTTAGGTGTTAGATACACCTCAGTTTTGGTCGCGGGTCCTAAAATTATCTAGTAAAATGGATGGACGGGGTTAATTTCTTACAAACATCACGGTGGGCCCCACCCAGCATCCTTCTAAGCTTACCTTACACAAAAAACACCTTCCTGCAGAAACCTTTTGCAGGAAATCCGCGTCCCATTATTCACTGGTCGATGTTGGAAAAGCTCTTTGATCCTGCGAGGCCCTCTATCTATTTTTCCAACTCATTTTGAGTAATGAGCCTGTCAACGAGATAGATACAGATCCAAATCTTAGGTGGACCATACCACAGTAAATGGTGGTGATTAAACACCTGTCATTGAAAACTTTTTAAGAGGCTATAAGATTTTTAGATCAAGTTGATATTTGTATCTTTATTCACCAAGTCTGTGTGACCTAATCAACCGATTGGATGGCAAACAAACATTACACTGGACCTTGGAAGTTTTTAATGGTGGGCGTTAATGGCCAATAGTAAGTTGCTCAAGAAAAGCTACTTATTCCACAAGTATTTTATCTTAGCTTCTACTTGTTAAGAAGATAAATATATTTGCTAAATAATACACATACCACCTTCTTGCCCCTTTCATCTCTCATGATACCTCTCTTAAATAACTTTTGAAAAGTCTAAGAGCTAAAAAATTAAATGACGTGGTTATGACCTTTTAAGTAAATAATTTATTTATAACTAGTCATGAACTAAATTTATATGAAATAAATCACTTATCTACTATTGTCGGTAGAAAAAGTAACTTATTTTGTGGTATCCCCAAATGGGCCCTAAATCACATGAATCGTAGTCGGCATGAGATTTGGACATTGAGTATTATCCTCTCCAATCCTAGCTAGTGCCGACAGTCCCGGCAAAGGCTCTATGGTGCCCACCATGAAATATTTTTTCAATCCATATTGTCTATCCATTTTGATTAGTGATAAGCGCAAAAATAAGGCAGTTTAAACATCTCAAGAGAACCACACCTAAGGGAGCATTGGTGACAATGATGCCCGTTGATACCTTCCTAGGTCCCATTGTGATATTTATCTTCCAATCAAATTGTCCGTAAGGTTACATAGACCTGAATAATGGGAAAACATAAATATCATCTTGATTGAAAATATCTTCGGCCCCGAAGAGGTTTTCAATGGCAGGTACATATTTAATCCCCATTGTTTTATGTGGTTTGGTCCCCTTGAGCTTTCAATCTATTTCATTTTTATGCTCAATACTTAAAATAATGAGTGCGGATCCTTTGCCTACCAGAGGCAGGAACTCCCTGCCTCCAGTGTTTTCATTAGTAACGTACTATATGTGCCATGTCATCAGATTTTTTAAATATATTAAAAAAATACATTTAATAAGTATAACGGAGACGTTAACGTGCTGAGTAAATCATTATGGTAAGCGCACTGGTAAAGTATGTGGAGACCACCATCATTCCTGCATTGTATCAACTCCATCCATCTCTTTTATCATCTAATTCTAGGGTTTTACAACAAAACTTAATCATATCCAAAGATCAAGTGAACCACACCACTTGAAACAGTGTGAATTGAATTCTACCATCGAAAAGTTGTTGGGCCCAATAGAAGTTTTATATCAAGATGATATTTGTTTTTTCCATTCATCCACGTCTTTGTGATCTTATGAACAGTTTGGATGAAAAATAAACATCATTGGGGGCTTAGAAACATTTCAATGATGAAAATCAATACTTCCACTATTTCCTTTGGAATAGTCTACTTGAGCTTTTGATATACTTCAGTTTTGGGCTCAACCCCTAAAATGATCTGAACGGCATGGATAAACCACATGAATTCACAGTGGGCCCAACAGAGTTTACTCAGTACAATAAGACTTGGTACACAATCCGATTTCACGTGTCTAACGCGGATGCAGATTTCCTACCAAAGCCTTTTGCAATAAGATCCTGCGCAAGGATTTCAGATGGCCCCACTGCGACCTTTGTGATAAATCCAACCCGTTCATCCATTTTTAGATATCATTTTAGGACATAATACCAAAACTAAGGTGTATACAAAACTCAAATGGGCCACACGAGAGGAAACAGTGGGGATTTAGTGTCCACCGTTGAAATATTTATATGGCCACAAAAGTTTTGCATCGGTCTAATATTTTGGTGTTTTCACTTCATCCTAGTAAAAATGACCTTATAAATAGTTTGGATGGCATATAAACATCAAAACGCGTAGGAAGGTTTCAATTGTAGGAATTTCTTTTTCCACTGTTTCATCTTGTATGGCCCAGTTGAGTTTTTGATCATCCTAATTTTTTATTAAATTTCTTAAAATGAGCTCTAAAAATGGATGAATGGATTAGAATTCTTTTAAACATCACGGTGGACCCCATCATACATCCCAATGCTAGAACTTCATGCAAAAGGCTTTCCCTGATGAATCCGCATCCATGGTTTCCATTGGAAATGGATTGACTACTCCCCTGCCACTCGATGCTATGAGGGCCCACCATGATGTATGTGTTTCATCCATGCCGTCCATTTATTTTTCTAGATCATTTTATGGTCTAAGAAATGGTCTGAGACCAAAAATGAGATATAACCCAATCTCAAGTGGACCACATTACATGAAACAGTGTTGAATGAACGTTGACCATTAAAAACTTTTTGGGGGCCATAAAAGTTTTGGATCAAGCTAATCTTTGTTTTTTCCCTTCATCTGGGTCATTATGACCAAACCAATAGATTGGATGTCAAATAAATAGTACGGTGGGCTTTAAGAGGACGTTAATGATGGATATCCAATCACCATTATTTTCCTGTGGTGCGGTCCATATGAGATTTATATCCCTCTCGTTTTTGGGATCAACCCCTAAAATTATATGTAAAAATAGATTAACGGAATGGATGAAACACATACATCTTGGTGGGGCCCACAGAGTACCAACAACCACCACCATCGTGTTGTGGTGGGGGGAGTAGCCAATCCGCTTTCATTTCCATTTAGGATTCAGTGCCACAATGAGCAGTGTGACTCGCTATTGAAGTGATGTCACCTATTTATATGGGTCCCACTATAATGTATGTTTTGTATCCACACCGTCCATCCATTTGGAGAGATTATTTTAGGGCATGAGCCAAAGAATGAATCAGATCCGAAACTCGAGTGGACCCTACTACAGAAAATAGTGGAGAGAGTCACGCCCACCATTTATTACAACCGAATACAATCCAAACCTTGTTACTTTATCTACTGAACCCTGTCACTTTATACTTCAACATCATTACTTTATTTATTGAACCCTATCACTTTGTGTTGCAACCTCGTCACTTTGTCTAGTGAACCTCGTCACTTTGTACTGCAACCTCGTCACTTTGTCTATTGAACCCCGTCATTTTGTACTGCAATCCAGTTACTTTGTCTACTGAACTCTATTACTTTGTGCTACAACGTCGTCACTTTGTCTACTGTACCCTGTCACTTTGTGCTACAACCTATCACTTTACTTTGTGCTCCAACCTCATCACTTTGTCTAGTGAACCATGTCACTTTGTACTGCAACTCTATTACTTTGTCTACTGTATCCCGTCACTTTGTACTACAACCTCGTCACTTTTTCTACTGTACCCCGTCACTTTGTGCTGTAACCCCGTCACTTTGTCTAGTGAACCCCGTCACTTTGTGCTGCAACCTCGACACTTTGTCTAGTGAACCCTATCACTTTGTCTACTGAACCCCATCACTTTGTATTGCAAGCTCGTCACTTTGTACTGCAACCTTGTCACTTTGTACTGCAACCCTGTCACTTTGTCTACTAAACACCGTCACTTTGTACTGCAACCCCGTCACTTTGTACTGTAACATCATCACTTTGTCTACTAAAATTATATATATATAAATAGATTAATGAAATAGATGAAACATATACATCATGGTGGGGCCCACAGAGTATTGACCACCACCACCACTGAGCTGGTGGTAGGGGGAGTAACTAATCCGCTTTCATTTCCATTCGGGATTCAGTGCCACATTAATCAGTAAGACTCGCTACTGAAGTGATGTCACATATTTATATGGGTCCCATTATGATGTATGTTTTGTATCCACACCGTCCATCCATTTGGAGAGATCATTTTATGGCATTAGGCAAAGAATGAATCAGGTCCAAAACTCGAGTAGACCCCACCACAGAAAATAGTGAAGAGAGTCACACCCACCATTTATTACGACTGAATCCAATCCAAACCTCATCACTTTGTCTACTGAACCTCGTCACTTTATCTATCGAACCCTGTCACTTTGTACTACAACCTCGTCACTTTGTCTAGTGAAATCCGTCACTTTTTACTGTAACCCCGTCACTTTGTCTACTGAACCCCGTCACTTTGAACTGCAACTCTGTCACTTTGTCTACTAAACCCCGTCACTTTGTACTGCAACATCGTCACTTTGTCTACTATACCTCGTCACTTTGTGCTGTAAACTCGTCACTTTGTCTATTGTACCCCGTCACTTTGTACTGCAACCTCGTCACTTTGTCTATTGTACCCCGTCACTTGTACTGCAACCTCGTCACTTTGTCTACTAAACCCTGTCACTTTGTAATGCAACCTCGTGACAGGGTTCAGTAGATAAAGTGATGATGTTGCAGTACAAAGTGATGGGGTTCAATAAATAAAGTGACGAGATTTAGATTGGATTCAGTCGCAATAAATGGTGGGCGTGACTCTCTCCACTGTTTTCTATGGTGGGCTCCACTCGAGTTTTGGATTTGATTCAGTCTTTGCATCATGCCCTCAAATGATCTCTCTAAATGGATGGACGGCGTGGATACAAAACATACATAATAGTGGGACCCATATAAATAGGTGACATCACTTTAATAGCGAGTCTCACTGATCAATGTGGCACTGAATCGCAAATAAAAATGAAAACGGATTGACTACTCTCCTACCACCAGCCCGATGGTGGTCGTGGTCGGTACTCTATGGGCCCCACCATGATGTATATATTTCATTCATTCCATTAATCTATTTTTACATATAATTTTAGTAGGCAAAGTGATGATGTTGCAGTAAAAAGTGACGGGATTCAGTAGACAAAGTGACAGGGTTGCTGTATAAAGTGACCGGGTACATTAAACAAAGTGACGGGATTCACTGGACAAAGTGACGAAGTTAGAGTACAAAGTGACGGGGTACAGTAGACAAAGTGACAAGGTTGTAGCATAAAGTGACGAGGTACAGTAAACAAAGTGACGACGTTGCAGTACAAAATGACGGAGTTCAGTAGACAAAGTAACGAGATTACAGTATAAAGTGATGGGGTTCAGTAGACAAAGTGACGGGGTTACAGTACAAAGTGATGAGGTTCACTAGATAAAGTGACGAAGTTGCAACACAATGTGACAGGGTTCAGTAGATAAAGTGACGGGGTTGCAGTACGAAGTGACGGGGTAGAGTAGACAAAGTGACGATGTTTGAATTGGATTCAGTCGTAATAAACGGTGGACGTGACTCTCTCTACTATTTTCTGTGGTGGGGTCCACTCGAGTTTTGGATTTGATTCATTCTTTAGCCCATACCCTAAAATGATCTCTCCAAATGGATGGATGGTGTGGATATAAAATATACTTCATAGTGAGACCCATATAAATAGGTGACATCACTTTAGTAGCGAGTCACACTGCTCAATGTGGCATTGAATCCCAAATGGAAATGAAAGCGGATTGACTACTCCCCCCACCACTAGCCCGGTGGTGGTGGTGGTTGGTACTTTGTGGCCCCACCATGATGTATGTGTTTCATCCATTCCGTTAATCTATTTTTACATATAATTTTAGGGGTTGATCCAAAAAATGAGAGAGATATAAATATCATATGGACCACACCACAGGAAAACAATGGTGATTGGACATCTATCATTAAAGTCCTCCTAAGGCCCACCGTACTGTTTATTTGACATCCAATCTATTGGTTTAGTCATAAAGACCCAGATGAAGGGAAAAAACAAAGATCAGCTTGATCCAAAACTTTTATGGCCCCTAAAAAGTTTTTAATGGTCAACATTCATTCAACACTGTTTCATGTAATGTGGTCCACTTGAGATTGGGTTATACCTCATTTTTTGTCTCAGACTATAGAATGATCTAGAAAAATAAATGGACGGCATGGATGAAACACATACATCATAGTGGGCCCACATAGCACCGAGTGGCAGGGGAGTAGTCGGTCTGTTTCCAATGGAAATCGTGAACGCGGATTAACCGAGGAAAGCCTTTTGCATGAAGTTCCAGCGTTGGGATGTATGGTGGGGTCCACCATGATGTTTATAAGAATTTCAATCCATTCATCCATTTTTAGAGCTCATTTTGAAGAAATATAACCAAAAATTGGGATGATCAAAAACTCAACTGGGCCATACAAGATGAAACAGTGGAGAAAGAAATTCCTACAGTTGAAACCTTCCTAGGCGTCTTGATGTTTATATGTCATCCAAATTGTTTATAAGGTCATTTTTAGTAGGATGAAGTGAAAACACCAAAATATTAAACCAATGCAAAACTTTTGTGGCTATATAAATATTTCAATGGTAGACACTAAATCTCCACTATTTCCTCTCGTGTGGCCCATTTTTTAGTTTTATATACACCTTAGTTTTGATATTATGTCGTAAAATGATATCTAAAAATGGATGAACGGGTTGAATTTATCACAAACGTTGCAGTGGGCCCATTTGGAATCTTTATGCAGGATTTTACTACAAAAGGCTTTGGCCGGAAATCCGTGACACGTGAAATCGGATTGCGTACCGAGCCTTCTCATACTGTGTAAGCTTTATTAGGCCCACTGTGAATTCATGTGATTTATCCACGCCGTCCATTCATTTTTTCATATCATTTTAGGGGTTGAGCCCAGAACTGAAGTATATCAAAAGCTCAAGTAGACCAGACCAAAAGAAACAGTGGAAGTATTGATTTTCACCATTGAAATGTTTCTAAGCCCCCAATAATGTTTATTTTTCATCCAAACTGTTCATAAACTCACAAAGACATGGATGAATGGAAAAAACAAATATCATCTTGATAAAAAACTTCTGTGGGCCCCCAACAACTTTTCAACGGTGGAATTCAATTCACACTGTTTTAGGTGGTGTGGTCCACTTGATCTTTGGATATTTTTTGTTGTAAAACCCTAGAATTAGATATTAAAAGAGATGGATGAAGTTGATACAATGCATGAATGACAGTGGGCTCCACAGACTTTACTCAGTACCCTTACCATACCGATTTACTCAGCAGGCAAACCGCTTCCGTTTAACGTCTTCGTTATACTTATTATTAAATGTATATTTTTAATATATTTAAAAAATTTAATGACATGGCACTTATAGTGACGATGACCAGTGAAAACGCTGGAGGCAGGGAGTTCCTGCCTTCGGGAGGCAGAGGATCCGCACTCTAAAATAATATATCAAAATGTGACCGAACCGGAATCGTATACAACACATGCCTTACCAGCTGCGTAAAGCACCCTAGTCCTGTAAGGCCCACTATGTTTTATATTTAAATCCACTCATTCCATCAGGTGAGAATCATTATTTGAACCGCACATACCAAATATTATTCCAATAAAATCTATGATGGGACACACCAATGGGAACAATGTAAACCTGCCACTGAAACCTCTAAAAGTTCAGACGGTGTAGCTCTCCGGATATTTGGATCAGGCTGATTATTTTCATTTCCACTTCATCCTCCTGAGTTACATCTGTTTGACGGGTTTGATGAAAGATACCATTGTAGCCAGAAACACAAATCTATGATTAGCGTCCCATCACCGTTGTTCGTTACAGAGTAGCTCACCTGGCTTTTGGATTTTACTGAATTTTTTTTCTACAGGTCCTAGATTGAGTGAGTACCTGATGGACGGAGTGGATTTTACATATAAGATGAAGTGGGCCCGGAAAGCTTGGGTGTAAAACAGGTGTCGTCGAGTGGAGGCCACCGGTCCGTTTATGGAAGCTGGTTATGGTGCAACTATCTGCATGCAGGGCTACCGCGGTGTGTGTATGGAACTCAACAGCATGTTGGCCATAGGACAGATTTATGCGTTCCGGACTCGGGTGATATAGCTTTTCAGTCTCTCATCCACTATACACGTGGCATGCATGGGGGGCAATCTGGACCGTCCAAACTGTTATCTTGCACAAAATTCCAACTGATTAAACAATCTTCTATACAATTTTGCTTACAGAACTTGAAACATTGAGAATTTCATTCTTAAATAGTTACCGTCCATGTGAAAACAAATAATAAGATGCGTTGTGGTTCATCAGCATGGTTTTCAACAATGCTACATCCACCATGTTTATTACCGTTTTGTACTGTTTCAATTTCCAAAATGGGAACTGGGTGGAAATAAATAAATAAATAACTAGCCAGGCAGGTAGTACCTCGCCAGGGCGAACGCGGATTGCGTCCTACCTGTGCCAGTCTCCAGCTGGGAACGGGCAGGAGCTTCGAATGACCACCATAATGTATGGGTTTTATCCACACCGTCCATCCATTTTTTGGTGTCATTTCAAGATTCAAGACCAAAACTAAGATAGATAAAAGACACAGGTGGACCACACGATGGGGATTAATCTCTTACCGTTAAAAATTTCATGGCAGCCAAAAAGGTTTTGGATCGAGCTAATATTTGTGTTTTCTCCTCATCCAGGTGTATATGACTTTATGACTAGGCTGGATGGAAAATAAACATTACGGTGGACTCAAAGTTTTAACGGTGAGAATCATTATCACTGCTTCTTCCGGTGGTGTGGTGTACCTAGGCTTTGGGTCTACCTAAATTTTGGTCCTATTTTATAAAATTCCAGGAAAAAATGTGTTTTATCCAAGCCGTACGTCCATTCCTTTTAAACGATCATTTTAGGGAATGGCCCAAAAAAGGACGCAGATTGAAGGTTCTAGTGGACGACACCACGGGAAACCGTGGTGACAACGACTCCCACCATTGAAACCTTCCTAGGGCCCACTGTGATATTTACTTTCCATCCAACCAATACATAAGGTCACATAGATCTGGATAAAAGGGAAAAATAAATATCAGCTTGATCCAAAACTTCTGTGGAATTCGATCCTTACTGTTTCCTGCCGCGTGATCCACTTGATTTTTTAATTTGGTTCCCTTTTTAAGGGTCATGCCCTAAAATGAACTTTCAAGATAGATGGACGGCTTGGATAAAACACATACATACGGTGCCCCCCATAAAGTCCTTGATAGAAGCATCCGTCTCTAGCTAGGTCGTGGTGGTAGTAGTACCCAATCCGCGCCCAGCCAGGTAATGTGCGTGCGTGTGCACTAAAAGTTGTTCCCCGTTGAACCAGTACCCATCCACAATCCAGTCAATCAATATGAACCGTCCATTAGGTCTAAACCACAGTCAATTGGCCCTATCCATCTGAGACTTTCCCACCACCTCAATATCCATCACCTTGTCCACCAAGACTGACCATCCATTTTACAGGTTGATGATTGGATTGGTAATCATTTGTTCTGGACCTCTTGGAAACAGTCCAGATCGACTAATGGACGACCGTCAATATCACTACGCAACCAGGAGCAATATAACTCACAGTGCTCTTGGAGCACAGGCTCATTTCTCTATTTCAAATTATAATAATCTATTTCTATAAATTATAAAAACAAAACTCTGTTAAATAAGAAAACGGATATTAGCGACGCATACTAGCCATACATCATATATATTGCCATATCTCACTGTGCTCTGGAAGCATCCAAACCCTTCACCTTGACCTGATAATCTCTCCTTTCATGGCCAATGAGAGAGCATCCAAACGACACCCACTCTCCACTCTCGCCCCAGGCATTGCCACTGCCCTACTCCCAACGAACCCACCCTCCCCAACCTTAATCTTCCCAAACTTTACCTTCCCTTGCTCCCCTTCATATATGTGCCCAAACAGCACTGCCTCTCTCCCCACACACCCTCCCTTCTCAATCTCCACCATCTCAGGGTTCAAAACAGCCCCCATGCTGTCCACATACACACCTTGGACCCACCCCACATCTGACCCCATGAGCTTCATCCAAACCCCAAACAGCACTGACCCACCTGCCATTTCCATGAAATACTCTCCCACCAATGTCCTTAGTGCCTGCCATATAGTGTCCATGAAGACCTCTTTGCTCCAAATCAGCACCATTTCACCTTCTTTCTTCTTACCCACCAACACCCATTTGGCTACAACACAGATAAATCCAGCCAGAATTCCTGAGGCAACCCAGAACAAGGGCAGAAAGTAAAGCAATGGGAGTTTCTTCAGCTCCTTCATGCAAAGAACCCAGTTCAAAGGACCAAAAACTGCCAATCCCAAGAAGAAATAAGGGAGGAAAGTCTGTAGAATAGGTTGAGAGAATGCAGCCCATAAGGTCTGGTACCACCTCCTCACCAGTGTCACGCCTCTCAAAGGTTTTTCCGTTGAGGCCGCCATCATCGGGCAGCCAGAGAAGTCAACTTTCGTGTCGGATTGTTGGTCCAAGAATGCCCGCCATGCTCCCGGGAGCGGTTTGCCGTTGCGCAAATGCTGGCATATCTCATAGACTAGCGAACGGCCATGATCAATGGATGCGCTCTGTGAGCATGTCGTGGCACGGATGATGTCCACCTCGTTGCTACGTAGGTATGGATTGAACTCTAGCCTTTCCGACTCTTCTACAGTGAGGCTCCGCTCGATCGTGACCTGACCCACATCGATGAATGGGAACTCGGCCTCATCCCAAGCACGCGTGCAGTCAAGGGCCACTTCACGGTCCGCTTCATCGCATGGAACTGGCCGCCATTGCAGCTGTAAGACATATTGGACGCCACCGGGAGAACTGACACGGCGGAGAAAGTCATCAGCAAGGAAGCGCAATGGGCGAGTATCGTTCTCATCCCTTGGGATTGCACCAGTTTCTGGTGGGAGTATCCCTGTTGGCTGCACCTCCCCTGAATTCTCACTGATCTGGCTGTCAGCTGGTCGCAGCTTGAATTTCACATACATCTCCTGCCCATCTGCACAGCGTAAGAGCCGGCACAAATTGGAATAATAATGCAGCTCAGCATAAGAGTCAGCCCGCCGGAGGGAAGTCCACACAGCATCACGGATGTGTGGAGTCTTCAACACATGTGCTTCCCTCGCATGCCCAGAGATGAGCCATGTGGCAAAGTCGCCAATCGTGCGCGCATAGAATGCCTTACCCGTCTTTAACGTAACATCAAGAAGCGGAACCTCATCACCCCCGTCTGAAAGGATCCGTAACGCCGCACCACGTGCATCGATCCTTGCATCGTCATCAGCGCTCAAGCTGTTACTGTGGCGGATTACAATCGGATAACATTTTCCGGCACTGAAAATCTTGTGATCTGGCAGCCCTGGCAAGTCATCAAACAACTTTAGAACGCCCCTCCCGCTGACCCCGATCCGGTGGAAGTACCTTGAATTGACTTTCATGGTTGTGATGGCTAAGTTCCTGGCTAAATTTCCGACAACCTTCTTATATTTCACATCCATCTCTTCAACCCTCTCATCCAATGCATGCATGGTGTTCTTCACCATGACAGGAGTGTCAGACCCCACGTAGATGCCACCCCTTTGGAGAATCGCATTTACAGGAGCAACTGAAAGCGCGCCAAGAATAACGTCATTTTGAATAACAGAGCCAGGTAGAACGAGGCTCTGGCTCCCAACCACTGAGTTGTCCTGCACCTCTATTCCCTGGCAAAAGAACCCGCTGGACGAATAGAACCCAGCAATTATCCGGCTGAAATCGCCCAGATGAACACCATCACCAATCGAAATCAGGGCTGGGTCTGTGACAGGGTTGATGGCTCTTATGGAACAATGCTGACCAATCTTCGCACCCAGAAGGCGTAAATAAACACAGAAGGCTTCAGTTCCCGAGAGGAGCTTGGCGAATCTAACATGGCAGGAAGTGGTTACCCGGTGACGGAGCCATGTTTTTGAGATTGTCTGTCGCGATTCTTGTGTTCTGTCAAGGAATCGGGTCAAGATGCAGGTGATGAGGCTGAGGATGAGCCCATGGGCCACATAGGCAGTGGCAATGGACAAAGCAAAAGCTGCCGCATTAGATGGGGTTGCAGCAAAGATGTTGGCGTAGGCAGCAAGGACGGCTGGAAGCCAGTGGAAAGCTCCAGCAATGCAGAGGAAGGCGAAGTGTTGAAGTGACAGAGAATTATGAGATAAATGGATGTAGAGGAAGTAAAGGATAGCTGCAGATAGGGAACTGAGGAAACCGACCGCATAGATGCCCATGAAGTGGTAAAAAGGAGTAAGTTTCTCTGGGAGCTCTGTGTGCATTTCGCCCTGCAATTGGAAGGAAGAACGGGTTTCATCAGTGGGTTTTTAACACTTGCATTCAGTTGAAAGACTGAGGATGCCCCATCTTTTGGACGTTTATAACAGATACAGAAAAGCAGTAACTGAAAAAGCTGAAATTTTGAAGTTATAAGAGGTTTCTTCAGATGCGTACCTTTCGAGCTTTACTGGCCTTTTGGTTTCCAAACATAGTTTTTCCTCCCTCGGTCTTCTGCAAGGGAAGAACCTCGGCCTCATCTCCCAAAATACTTCCTTTCTGAATCACAGAGTAAGGACCAACCGAAACATTCTGACCAATCCTCACTGGCAGGAAGCTTAAAACTCCATCCCTCACCTCATGACTTTGAACCATTGCTCCTTCTGCAATTACGGCTCCATTTCCAATCGAAACCAGAGGTGGGTCCGTAATATCGACAGTGTCAAGAAGAACCGACGATCCAACCCGAGCTCCAAGCATCTCAAACCAGTAATTCAGGAACACCGTTCCTCTCAGATGGACTGCCAGAAATCTCCCAGCGACTTCTTGGGCCTTGTAAAGAGCGCACCATTTCACAAAATCCATCGACCAGATGGAGATCTCCGGCATCAGTGCATAATTTGGTTGTAGGAACGAGTTCCCGAAAATGGATATACAAATGCAGGTGAGCAACATGTAAAGCATCCAAGCAAGAGGAGCCAAAACCAGAGGAATCAGATAATTTGACAACAAAGCTTTGCCTATCATGGTATGGCTAGTATAGAGCAGCCTCAGAAAAACAGAGGTTGATAGATAGGCTGGTAGAATAAGCATGGCAGAAGTGTAAATGAGAGCTAGGAGTTGGAGAAACCCAATACCCAACTGCCGGGATCTCGAAACCAAGAGAAATGGTCTGACGAATTCTGTCTCAGACTCAAGAAGATTGGATGGAGTTGTGTGGGGCTGAGGTTGAGACTTCAGAAGCACATTCTCTGAGAAGCTCACCAAATCCAAAATGCAGGTTGCCGTGAAAATGTCTACAGCTCCAACTGGAACTCCAAGGTAATCCGAGAGTTTCTGAGCTGCTCTAACCACACCAATCGAATCAATCCCGTAAGAAACCAGGCTCTCGGTAGCAGATATTTTTGCAATAGGAATCCCTGTTTGCTCTGAAACGAGTCCTCTCAAGAATTCCGTTATCTCATCCTTGCTCTTACCAACAATCTGGGGAAGAGGGGGAGCTTTTCCTAGAAGAGTTCGAGGAGTTTTTCCCTCCTTACAAGTACCTGTAGTGAAAGATCGAAGCAAAGACCTTTTTGTAGGAACAGGATCCATAGCCGAACTCAGGGTCCCATCTTGAAATTGTTTCAGGCACTCAAATCTCTTTATCTTCCCTGAAGTCGTTTTAGAGATGGTCCTGGGCTTAATCAACTTCACAGAAGATACGGAGACCCCGTGTTCTTCCGCAACACGGGTTTGAATTTGTTCGACAAGCTCCTTACCAACAGGCTTGCCTTCTCTGACCTCCGCAATGACAACTAGGCCGACCTGATCAGAACTTTCTGGGACGGAAATCCCTTTTGATGCCAAAATTTCCTCTGGAACGCCAATCACAGCACAGCACCCAGGGCGTAGAGCTTCAGACGCGCTTTCAACTGTCTTTTCCACATCAGCAGCATATATATTTCTTCCAGCAACAATGATAAGATCCTTTATTCTTCCAGTAATGAACAGATTCCCCTCAAGAATTCTACCCAGATCTCCTGTCCTGGTGAATTTCTTGCCAGGATGATTCCGAAGCATATTGCCGAATGTTTTCTGGCTCAGTTCTTGCTTGCCCCAATACCCAACTCCAGCGCTTGGACTGCTGATCCAAATCTCCCCCTCTTTTCCATACTCTTCATTCTCTTCACCAGTTTCCGGATCCACGACTCTGATATCAACATCCGAATCCTCAGAATTCACATACCCACAACAGACTCTGCCCTGCCAATCTGTCAAGATTGGCTTCCCTTCTCCAAATGCGCAGCTTACAAACACACAGTTCTCAGCCAAACCGTAACCTGGAGCCATCACATCTTGAGAAAGGCCAAATGAACGAGCGAGCTCTGTAAACTTTTTCAAGGTCGTCTGCCTCACTGGTTCAGCTGCAACCATGAGAAAAACCATGGAAGAAAGGTCGTAGCTCCAGGTCTTATCCTTAGCGGACTCTAATCTTCTAACAACAAGCTCGAAAGCAAAGTTGGGCCCTGCACTGTGAGTTGCTCGGTATTTGCTCATGGTCTGAAGCCATAGAAGTGGGTTCTTGATGAATGTCATTGGGGAGAATAGAATTGCAGAGCCACCACTAACCAGAGCTGTAAAAAGGCCTCCGATTAGCCCCATGTCATGGTACTGAGGAAGCCAACTGACTAATACAGTCCTTGAGGTGCTCTTATATCTTCTCCGCATCAACTTCACATTGTGGATGAGCCCTCCGTGAGTGATCATCACCCCTTTTGCATCACCTGTTGATCCCGAAGTGAACTGTAGGAAACAGAGGTCATCTGGCTGAGGCTCAGATTGAGCTGAAATGCCTTCCATGAGATCCACTGTCTTGGATTCACCATGAATGTTTCTAGAGTTCCTGATCCATGATTCCGTGTGTAGCCATGGAAGGTCAGGCCAGCGACCTGAAGATCTCCCATTGTTCTTCCCCAATAATAGCAGATTCCTTACAGAACCTGCCCTAACGGCTGCATGATAAGACGCTGTAGATAGAATTGCTACAGCGTTGCATGATTTGGAGATGTTTTCAATCTTTAGAAGTGCCTGTCCACCTCTCTGAAATGGATCGGGGGGAAGGACTGGAACTGGCAAAACTCTAGCTCTCAGACACCCAAAGAAGGCATCAACGAAGTCCAGGCCTGGAGCATGGACCAGAAGAACTCTGTCGCCGGGCTTGATAATTGGTTTGTGGCTCGTTAAGATCTTATGAGCAATCTGTGATGCATTGGCATGAAGCTCACCATAAGTCCTCTTGTTCA
This sequence comes from Magnolia kwangsiensis, assembly GCA_037074715.1. NCBI lineage: Eukaryota > Viridiplantae > Streptophyta > Magnoliopsida > Magnoliales > Magnoliaceae > Magnolia > Magnolia kwangsiensis. Next base: position 111,288,923 of record CM073581.1, read on the forward strand.
CAACCTCCCCTTCATCACTGATCCAAGTATAGAGAGTTTTGTTAGCCGTGATCGGATGAGTACCCCAGAACTTCAAATAGCTGTCTAGAGTGGAGAGATCAGGATATTCAAATCCTGGGAATTCCTTCAATTCTCTTGGATAACAAGCCCCATGATTGGAGTACAATGGTAACAATCTCTGCAGAAACATGTAGTCCACAGTCAGTATTCTGACTGATTTCTAGGATGTGAAGCTTTGACATTCTAAATTCTGATCTATTTGTTTCTAATTCGCATTTTCAATGGATTCTGGCCTTAGGCTGATGAATTTCAATTTCAAATTACCTTAACATAAGGAAACAACGGTGAAGCACCTTCACTTGCAAAGTGCTTGCAGGCCATAGCCATTGCATAAGATGAATTTCTCTCCGTGAGCTCGAATGCCATAAGTCCGCCTACATAGTAAGTATTCTGCGAACCTTGAAGTTCAGACTCCAACTTCTCATAGAAACCACCCTTCATATCTGTATAGAAAAATTTAAAAACATCAGCATCTCAAAGCTGAGAGAGGACGGATGAAATAAATGCATAGAGAAACAGTGGACAGAAATATATTGAGCGGACCTTCACTTTTAACATGCGGAAAGTACTTAAATCGGCGTTGTAAAACCACTTTCTCAACCTCTCCTCCCATATTCTTCACCACAGCAGTAGCAAGCTTGATAACTGCCAGTCCCATGATATCTCCAGAGTTACCATAAGACCAGAACAGGAAAAGATCCGTATCTGCGTAGAATCTCTGCATTGCCACTGGATGACCAATGGTAGCAGGATCCTCCATGAATTCACTGAAGTAATAAAACCCCATCGGTATATGTTCAAGTCCTTTGATCTTGAAAACAGTGGTATAGTAATCTATGGTCTGTACTTTATGGAATAACTCTTTCTCGAGCTCATTCATATTCATTACCTCAGCTTCTACAGATGCCAAAAGTAGAACAGTTCTAGTTAAAAACATTTTAAAACAGAAAATAAAAGCCTGTAAAAAAAAACCATCGAGTTTAAAACTCACCAGCTGAAGCTAGAGAAGGAGATCTGTATGTTCTTCCATTCTTGAATGGAAGAGCACCCGACACAATGATCTTATCAAACTCCAGAACCTCATTTTCTCCATTGGCATTCTTGATGTTTATGCTAACACCGTCCAAGCCACGTTGGACAGCCAAAACTTCTGTGTTGCAGAGGACTTCTATCGGCAGAGACTTGCTAAGTCTCTGCCATACACTCATGTATCCTCCTTTAAAACGCTGAATCTTTCCAGCCATGGATGTCCGGGTAAATTCATGAATATAAGCATATGGCATGTCTTGAACAAACCCATAACCCGAAGCAGTGTATCCATAAGCCACCGATTTCGGAACAGATTCGAACCCATGAAGCTTAAGAAAATCGGGAGTTGGGTCAGACGCAATTTCGCTCACTGCATGGATTCCAATCCAACTAGAGCTCTTTGCCTCATCCTATGAAGAAATAAAGATATAGACTAGGTCTTCAGCTCCCAAATTAAACAAATTCATTGGGATTAATGCTAATATTTATAAATGGATAATAACCTGGATTTTTAAGGTTAGTGAGATGACAGACATGTAGTCATCTGCCACTTTCATGTCCTGATACTTTCCAGTAGAAGCATCAATGAGTGCAAACTTGTGGGAGTCCAGCTCTTCAAGTTCACATCCCAAATCCTTGGCAAGGTTAAAGAGAACAGGGGCACTGTTTGCAGCAAGAACTTGACCTCCCAGATCATATATCTTACCTGCAAAAAACGAAGAAGAAGAATAAGAAAGAGAGAAACGAAGAAAAAATAAAACTTACAGAAGAACCAAAATGGTAACAGATAATATGGGACAGTAACGTAAATCCCTTACCTTCTATTTCAGCAGATTCACACATTCCTCCTACTGTTTGGTACTTCTCCAGAACGGTTACATTAATGTAGCCAAGCCTAGCCAGTGCATAGGCAGCAGACAAGCCACTTGGTCCCGCACCTACTATTCCGATTCTCGTGTTCACAGGTAAGCATGGATGCAACTTGGAGAACTGGTCGTCAAGTGATTTCCCAGTATCCATCCTTCCACAATTCAATCCCCTCAGTGGCAGAACCTGTTGAAATCAATTAAACAACAGGGTGAGCACCAACTGTAGAAATCAATTAAATAACAGGGTGAGCACCAGCATTCCCCCTTCAAATCTATCTATTTTCATACTACTTTTTTTTTCCCAAGGGCCTAAGTTCATAGCAAAACAGGCCAGGATGAGGATATGCCACGCAAACAAGAATGCCTAACTCAAACGATCTCAGCTTATGGGAAATTTCACCTATGAACTTCTGTCTTCTTCTTACGTTAGAGCCAAAGACTTGTACAAACCCCAACATCACTCAAACAATCATAATATCAAAAAAGACAGCCACAAAAGACAAAATTCTAACAATTAAACCAAAGCTCCTACTTCAACCAAGACATTCTTGGGTTGGGAAATTCGCCCAAGTAGAATCAGCTGCATGGAGAGGAAAATTTTCCACTAGAAAAGGGGTACCAATGAAATATTCGCGGGGATCAAATGCTGATGCAATGCTGGACAGAAAAGGCCACATCAGAATCATCTGAAACTTAAAGAAATCAACCTAAAAATAGTCATTCCCTTTTGTCTTCTCTCAGTTGGCATCTTGAAAACCAGAGTTTTTGTAAATTCAAATTTCACTTTAAACAACAGAAAAGGAAATCTCTGAAAGACAAAATCCTTATGTTCAAACCAAACCTCCTAAATACCATATTCAAAAGATCATTTCAAAGTTCAAAAACTTGGCATTTGGGCATTCCCGCTTCCCAAGGCAAACAGTACGCACCATGTTCCCTTTCACATCTCACTTGCAATTTGTGGCAGAGAGGGACAGGCCTGTTGAAGCATGCACAATGTGGGTGGGATTACGTCTTCCACACCATCCATTCAAACAATAAGCCTATTGTTTCTCACATGTGAGCCCCTCCAATTGCAATTCGATACTGCAACCAAACACACCCTGAACCTCTCTACCATTTTCATATACAGAATTTTAAGGATGCTGCATTCAAACAAGTACAAGATCTCAAGAAATTCAAACCAAAGCTCCTAAATACCATATTTAAAAGATTATCTCAAAGTTCAAAAACTTGGCAATGTGAAATTAATTCAACCCCGTGTCACTAGCAATTCCTAAGGGGTACATTTGAGCATTCCCACTTCCCATGGTGAACAGCATGCACCTATCCATCCCTGTTCTTATCTCACTTGCAATTTGTAGTAGAAAGGGACAAGAAAATCGAAGCATGCAGGATGTGGGTGGGATTACGTCCTCCATGCCATGCAAACAACAAGCCAATTGTTTCTCATATGTTAACCCCTCCAACTGCAATTCGGTACGATATCATACATACCCTAAACCTTTCTACCATTATCATATACAGGAATTATAACAAGGCTGCACTCAAACGAGTACAAAACTCCAGAAATCCAAACTAAAAATGAGACCCATTTCAGTATTCATAATTTCATATATAACCAAATAAAAACTGAGAAAAGGAAGCATACCACAAAACCGATGGCCTCAACCAATTCCGAAACTCCACGACTCCAATTCTCAGCAAAACATCCAAACAGGCCAATGTATCATGAGTCTCCCTCTAGTTCTTTTTTGTTCTTGCGGAACAAGAGGAGGATATCGAAGTACCGACCTAATATAATGGGGTTTCTTTTTTCCAAACAGGATCGATGCCAAATGGCAGACAAAGGTAGGCTTACTTCGTCGATGCCGTTTCTCCACACTTCATGGGTCAATGACCTCACGGTCGAATTTAAGTAGAACAGATGCTCTGTTGGTCCAAGAAAAACAGGACAAAAATACACTATTCACGCAGTTACGAGATCGAGGCGAATCCGAGAATTTCAGGATTTCGAGATTTGAGATATTCCCCATTTTTAAAAGAAAAAATATTCCTGTCCGACTGTTGAAGAATCCGTCTATCATTGAGAAAATAAACAAAGATGCCGTCGTTTTCGGAATTAGAATAATTCGGAAAAGTGCCATTGAAGAAGGGGAAGAAGACAAACCCAAGCTTTTCGCGAACGAGATATGCTTCCCCGGGCATGGATCTTCGGATTCCAGGTGGCGGGAAAATCGAGACGGTCTGGTTCGAGGATTTTTCTTGAGGTTGTGGCGGGAAAACGAGCGGTTTTGGTAAGGAGATTGACAACTGGAAATGCGACGCAGCTTGCTTCTGGTTGCATGTTTGGAAGGTGTCGATCGATTTCATTTTGATATTTGAATCGATTTCACTTTGCATGTTTGGAAGCTGTCTTTCGTTTTAGGGTTTTATTAGAATCCTTTAAAAAATCAGCAAACAACGACTGTATTTCAAAACGGAATCGATTTGGTTTCTGATTTTTCTGGTTTGTGGGTTTCTACGAATTAAGTTTTTGTGAAATCTGGAAATGAATTTTCAGCCATTTTTAGGGTTTTGGTTTTCCAACCGAGGAAAACAGAAACCGAACAATTCCCGCCAAAAAGAAGCTTGTACTCGATTATAGTTGATCTAAACAATGCCTCGGTGCGGAAGCCGATTGCCCTGTGACCCGGGCACACAGATACTCTTTGCCCTGTTCCCGGGGCTGCGTGTAGCCAAACATGTCAAATCCGGTAATTTAAAAATAAGGTAACTACGAAATTCATGTAGGACATACCACACAAAACAGTGAGGATTGAACGCCCGGGGCGATGGAAGTTTTCCATCAGTATGATATTTGTGCCTCTATCTGAGTGGTAATAACGCTACGAACGGTTTGGATAGCATGTAAACATCATGCTCAGCAGCAGGAAGGTTTCAACGGTGACCGTTTCTGTTCCAATTGTTTCGTTTTGTGTGGGCCACCTGGATATTGGATCTAGTTTACTTTTACAATTCTGTTCTATTGTCGTCTTTCAAAACAGATGGACGGAATGGATTTAACACGGACATCTTTGTGGACCCCACACTGCCCACAGGAATATCTTAAGCAATCCACTTCCCCTCGGCACCGTACACGTGGCACGTGATGATAATCGAGACCATTGATTCGGGTAACCATCTCGTGGATGGGAAATAGACCTAAAAGATTGGGTGTTTATAACCGTCCGATTGCTATCATCTTGCCCCGTTGAGAGTGGGCCCCTTTCTCTGTTTTTGATCTGTCCCTTTTTCAGTCCAATGATAGTCGGGCAGCCTTGCATGTGAGGATAATGCCATGTGTTGTAGCCCAGGAAATGAATGGTTCCAATCAACACACACAAGTGCTACTTACAGTGCAAAGATGTTTTCGTCAACGGTCCAAGGACCTGTGGAGAGCTCAGGTTATACTAGCCTTCCTTCCAGATGTATGATTATAAGACCGTACAAATCTTGATTGGGGGCACCTGGACCTTCCAACTGGCCAACTTTATACGAACCAGGGCTCAAAATTCTTGATTGGATCACTTGAATGATCGATCCAGACCATCCAAATAGTGGTTCAACTCTTGGATGTACCATGGCCCGAGTATCATTCTGATCGGACGGCTATAATTATCTGATCCATCAATCACTGTTCTACGTTCAGGAATAAAGCAACTTTCCATATTAAGCACAAATGAAATGTCTCTCGCCCGAATTGTTGGGTCAACCAACTGACCGGTCTAGAACGATCGACACGTGAAATTCCCATCTCATGAGATATATGGTTACTCGCAAGTAGACAAGATGTTGCGTCTCTCATATTTTCTAAGCTAAAGTGGGTCATTTATGCTATACTTCACATGCATCCACGAAAATCTAGACCGTCGAAATTGCGAGCCACATTGTCGATGGAGCATATCTGGAAAGTCATACTGATCGAACCATTCTAACCGTCTGTTGTTTTTTTTTTTTTTTTTCGCATTGATCTGGGACTGCTGACCATTATTAGCTTAAAACCCATTTACCGCTATGATTTCCTTTCCACAGCGTGACGGACAACTTGGACGGTCTGATCCGGAAATCTACTGTGGCTTTACTAAGGCCGCAGACTTGCAGGTGCACATCGCATCCCCTCCATAGATTGAGAGCCTCTGCCATGAAAGGGCATGTTGTGGCCCATCTGATTGATTTTTCATGCAATTATTTAAAATTGGATCATCCAGGGTTTGGCCCACCAGTTGAACCGTTCGGATCACTCGTCGGCGGAAGACTAGTCCTCTTTGTGCAATTATTGACTGACGTAATCAGGGACCCCACACAACTCACCAGCCCCCCTTTGCATTGGTGTTTCCACGTCTTTTGCCAAATGGCAGCACAAGGACGTGTATTAACACTTCCACATGAACATTTCATGCCGATCGAATACATGTGTGCCACATGGACGGAAGAGATGAGACCTTAGTTGTCAACGTGGACGTCTGAACTTATCATCGATACCATTGACTCTCAGTTTATCTATCACCACTAATGAAATTGGACACAGACCACGCAATATGACACTCACATCTTAACCACTGATGCTGGAAGCGGAAATCATATAAACCGTCCATCACTGTTAGACCAGACACATCTCTACATCGAGTCATTGTAGTACCGTTCATTACTATCATACCACCAAATTGTAGAAAAATAAGGGTATGGCCGTATGTAATGGGTGGACTAAATTTTCTGTTTCTATTTAAAAAAAAAAAAAAAAAATTGACTTTGATGGTTCTATCTTTATCATGTGACATCTTAGCGTCGACCACACACTTATTTAAATGTATGGTGTGGATTACAAAATGAAGGGAAGAAAGTGTACAGTTTGTGTGGCAAAATCGTTGAATTTTTCCCGGAGAATTATCTACCATACCACCTCCGAAACAACGGTTTTGCAGGTCAAGGAAAGCCTATTTAGATTAAGAAAGTGCTTGGTGTGTTTATTGGAACCCATTTGGTAAGACAATCTATAAAAAAAAACACGTAGAACCTGAAACAGAGAAATACTTTTCCACTAAATTATATTATTCCACGTCTAATCGAGGCATGGGGTGTTTGATGTCGAGGAGGTCATGGATGACTTTATGTATATAGAGAGATGCCCAAACACAACTAGTTGGACCGTCCAACTAACCATCTAATTTAAACATAAATTAATGTTAATAAATATTGTTTCATAAAGTTATTTGTAAGAGGAAAATGACTTACTAGCTTGAATAGGCTCCACCGTGATGTCCATGTGAAATCTACTCCAATCATCAGATGATTCAGCCCACGCTGGGCCTATGGCCTGAAATTCAGCTCCATCCTTGTTACAGGTGCCCACACGATTGAAAACAGTATACAGGAAAAGCTTATCCTCCAAATTGTCTCTCTTGGTAGAGCCCAGTTGAATCATGTATGGGTCAGATTTTTTGGGCATCAGGCCTAGCTTTTAGTGTGGCATCTAATGGTCGGAGTGGATTTACAAGGTTCATTAAGGTGGGCCCTATAAAAATCAAGGGTGGATGCCTCTCCTAATTATTTCCATTGGCATGGCCTACTTCATTCACAAGTTAGCCTGATTTTTTTTGTCATGGCCACAGCATGGAATTACATATCTAATGATCCAAGTGGATCTCACACGCATGTCACACTAGCTCGTTAAAAGATGAAAGGTTGAAGTCTGTTGGGCACTTTGGTTCCAGAAAAGGGTTACATTATTGGAAACAGACGGGGAGTGGATCAGGTGTTACCCGAGCAACATAGTGGTGGGTGTATCCTTGGCCATGGGGCCCAACTTGATATATGTGTTATATATCCACGCCATCCATCAGTTTTTACAAATCATTTTAGTGGATTGTCCAAAAAATAAAGTAGATCCAAGCATCAAGTGAGCCCCACTATAGAAAATATTGGATATTGAACGCCCACCATTAAAACCTTCTTAGGGCTATCACCATGTTTATTTCCATCCAACATGCTGATAAGGTCATAGAGATTGGATGAACATAAAAGTCAAATATTAGCTCCATCCAAAACTTTTGTGCCTCAATAAATTTTTAATGGTTAATCGCCACTCTTTCCTGCAGTGTGGTCCGCTTGAGATTTGAATCTTCTTTATTTTTTGTGAGCTGAAAAAGTGTTGGATGGCATGGATATAAAACACATATATCAAGGTGAGCCCATGGCCAAGAAACACCCACTGCGTTGTTACCCTTTGTACACTAGATCAGCCACTTGACAGTGGACTATCAGGTAAAATTTCATGGACCCGATATATGATACATGTATATCCACGTTGCCCATCCAATTTGCCGGATCATTCAAGGCATTAGATATAAAAAGAGGCAGATCCAAAGCTCAAGCAGACCATATCACAGCAAGGAGGCTAATAACACCCCATCGTTGACACCTTATTTGGCCAATATGATGTTTATTTGTCATCCAACTTATTCAGAATGTCTATCAGCTTCATCCATAACTTCTCTCACCCCAACAAGTTGTCAATGGTGGGGTTTAATCCTCACTGCTTTCTGTGTCGTGGCCTACTTCAGCTTTGGATCTGCCTCATTTTTAGGCTCATGCCCTAAAAATGTTGTGAAAAAAATATATAGATGGTGTGGATATGACACATGCATCATGGTGAGGCTCACTTAGCTTTGACACGTTATCACAAATTTGGAAACCAATGCTCACCTATCACCTTTTGACATGGCCCTATGATGTATACATAGGATCCACTCCGATTATTAGATGTGTAATTTCATGTTAGGCTCGGGGTTAAAAAAAGGGTTGATCTATACTTCAAGTAAACTATACCAAGGGAAGCAATTTAGAGGATAAGTTTATCTTATAAGCTGTTTTTACTCGGGTGGTATTCCTTGACCATGGATGAGGCTGAGTTCGCCCCCTTGGTCCAACATGGATCGACTCATCTGATGATTGGTGTGGGTTTCACATTAACACCACCGTGGGTCCCACCCAAGACATAAGTCCTTTTCCTCTTTGAATCAACTTTCTCAATAATTAGTATTAATTAGGCAACTAGTTGCATGGTCCAACTAGCATGGCCTTAAGTTTCAGGTGGGCCATACCATCTAAAATCATGCAAGGACACCGTTAAAACATGTAAAATCACTTGGTGGGGCCCTCCTGAGTTTTTAATGCTGCTGAAACTTTATATGACCCCTCATCCTAGTGGGATACACATAATGGATGGGCTGGGTTTGCAAACCACATCTCGGTGGACCCAAAAAATGATTATGAATTTTTTAATGGTGCACGGCCCCTCTCCACTTCTGTAGGTGGTGTGGCCCACAAAAGTTACGGATTGACTTGATTTTTGAGACTTAGGCCCACGATGGAATGGTGCATCTAACTGATGGGGTAGATTTTTGAAATGCAACACAGTGGGGCCCACACAGCTCGACCTCATGGATCAACTCGTGAGGTCGAGCGCATAGTACCTTTTTCCTATATATATATATATATATATATATATATATATATATAGTCATGCTCCTATGCACACTTACACACGTGTGCATCTTTGCGCATGTGCCATGGGTGTCTAATCTAAACGGTCCATGTGATACGGAATCCTATGAAATCCTATGTGACAAATTTTTACGCCGATCTAAAATTCTAGTGGGCCATAGCAAAGAGAAATGCAAATCAAGGGAGGAAACTGTTTTCATTTTTCATCGCCCATCAAAGTTTTAGATCAAAGTAAAACTTGGGCCTGGAGGGTTTCACGAGGTGCTTCTTCACATGAATGGTTCAGATTTTGGATCCACATCACGTATGGTGGATTCTCAAAATACTTCATACGTAGTACGTACCAAAATGGTTTATATATATATATATATATATATATATATATATATATATATATATATATATATATATATATCATGAAACTTAAGGCCACACAATAAATTCTTTGTAAGCTAATTAAATTTTAGTATTTTCTAATCCAAGTGCTTGCATCTCATCTAGTAAATTGCGGGACACCTCTATAATTTGGTGGAGACCAAAAGTCACAGTACTGAGTGGATAATCACGTCCCTTGTTTAATGCTACCTTTCGGTCATGAAAAACAATCGATCATTATTTTATTTTTTTCCCACAGATTAGATAATTGAGAAATGATTAGATATAACAGATGTAACGTAAGTTATCTTAATTAGAACCTTTCTCCTGAAAACCATTGGATATTTATACAGAAGTTTGTGGCGCTTTGATGATCACCTGAGATGAAAACTAGGGCAACCCCCACCAGACGTGGTTTCATTGGATTCCTGACTATGTGGCCCACCGTAATGTACGTGTCTTATATCCAATACGTATGTATAGGCCAACATTTGGGTGATTCGGATCAATGACCCATGCATTGATTGAGGGGTAGAGATGGGCACACGAAACATTTGGGAACTGGGGCCCACCCAGAGATGATTCATCAAAAGGATGAATGTATACCCAATATGGACTTGCCACCTGGTAGCCCATCTCATGAAAGGATCCACATCAAAATGCTGTCCTGGCTGGATATTGTATTAACTATATTTTTAATCAACTGGAATTTGGCCTATAGTTAGGGGAACTATATATTGGACAGTCCTGATGGACGAACATTTCAATTGATTGACTCTTGGAAATAGCAGTCAAACAAAAGGAATATGTTAAATAATGACAGTATGGTTGTCAACTTCCATTAATATACAGAGGTATCGAATCCAACGGTACGAGGGTAAGTTATCAGTCAGTAGTAGATAACTTCCAACCTGACATCCAACCCGTCCAATTGGTTGGCCCCACCACGGAGATCACCATGTACAAAAATCAGCCCCACCCACTTATCAGGTGGTCCACACCATACGAAAATTTAATATACTTAAAATGCAAAACAAGAATAAAACCAATAAACATTATTTCATGCACTGCTTGGAGGAGAGTTTTGAGTGTGGTCAACTCATTTTGATGTCATGAAGCGAAGAAATGTTATAGTTACTCAAAAGAGTAGACATAAAGAATCCTACTCTCCCCCATGTGCCAATGTAACACACGTGTGGGAGATCCATGCCATTCATCTGATAGCACCCACTCTCTGTGTGACATTTTCAGAAAGTAGGTCAATCTTGGTCATCAGATGGGAACACAAGTACAAAAAAAAAAAAAAAAAACATGAAACAAGTTAACCAAGGGTACCCAATTTCTTGGCCAACCTAATGAGAGTGGCCTGATTTTTGGGCCATGTCACATAAAAAAGTGGACCCACCTAATGAATGGCTTAATGTGTAACACTGACACATGTTTGAAGAATACATTGCTACTAATATTCACTGGTCAAAAGGCATGTTAATTTTGAAAAGAACGGTTGTGACGTGAGATGCATGGGCGTACAGACGTCCCTTTGGCTGCACCAAAAAAGAAAAGAAAACTGTTTGAAATCAGGCCAGCCGGACATGAGCAGCGTTTCAGTTCGGACGCAGATTCTTCCACCTTAATCAGCAGCAGCGCAAGCGGATAGCCTGGAGGAATATTGCAGTTGACCCGGACGACCGGACCTGGCGCATATGAATCGGCTGGGCGGAAGTTATCAGATATGGACCCATAGACGAGAGAAAAGAGAGAGCCATTTGTCTCAAGTGGATTGACTGGTAATCAACGTGGCAGGATTTGATTTATACCAAAGCATATTCGAAAGCTATTCGTTAGAGTGCTACTCTAATTCCCATCTTTGAAAGCGACGTGGGAATGTGCTACGTTCTAACAAAGAGGACTACGCGTGCCATAATCGAATCCAATATCTGGAGTTACCCACCATGGTAGAATTTGATTGGCACATGTTAGATCAAAAATCATGTTTGAGAGTAACTCGGTTCAATATTTATTCTTATCCGGGATGTGTATATTTATGAAGCTGATCTCTAATAGTGGTGTGTGGCCCAAGCAAATCCCACCGGTCATCAAGAATATCCTTACGCCTATTTGGTTCTTTGAAATAGAATAATAATATGGTGTAAAACTTACATCATTATTCATTGCCGGTAATTGGATTAAATCAGTTTTCAAATCATGATATATAATCCCTCGTGGGCTCCACCATAATAGATGTATTATATTCTCACCGTCCCTCATCATACAAGATCATTTTACCAAAAGAGACAGAATATAGGCACATCCAAAGTAGAAATTGACTGCACCACAAAAGGAATGTCTGCCATTGAAAACTTCTTGCCGTCTCTAGAAGGCTTGGATGAAGCACATTTGTGCTTTTGCTTCATTCAAGTCTTTGTGGCTCTATGAACTAATTAGATTGCAAATAAACATTGTGATACCCCATGAGAAAGTGTCAACAATGGGATCATTAATATCCCATTGCATTTTGTGTTGTGGTTCACTTTAGAGGTAATGCTCTAAAATAATATTATAAAATTGATGGATGGTGTGGATATAACATACATGTGTAAGTTATATCCGTTTGTATCTAATCATAACAACCACTTACATATTCAAAAGGCCTAAGTTTAAGGGAAGAAGATTGGGTGCCAAGTAACTCACTAGGCTAAGCATTATGAGTAAATTTTGTGAGGTTTATTATGATTTATGTATTTTATCTGCTATGTTCCGTATAATTTTAGGGTTTAAGCTTAAAATTAAAGCACAACCAAAGCTCAAGTATACCACACCACAGGAATTGGAGTGAATTGAACATCTATGGTTGAAAAATTCTTAAGAGCCTCATAAGTTTTCGATGAAGTTGATATTTGTGTTTTCTCTTCATCTATATCCGAGTGATTTTATGAACAAGTTGGATGACAAATAAATATCATCATGGGCCATAAAAAGATTTCAATAGTGGAAATCATTATTTCCTGTGTTTCCTACTATGTGGTCTACTCGATGTTCGGATATGCTTCAATTTTGGGTTCAACCCCTAAAATGATCTAGAAAAATAGATAGACGGCGTGGATAAACCACATACATTCAAGCAGTAGGCGCAAATGACTTTAGTCAGTAGGATAAGAGCATACTAACTATGTACGATTATCCAATTTCAGATTAAAGTTGCAAGGCTTTATTTAATACCACTGTAGTAGCAATAATCATTACCCATGTACAGAACATTACAGCATATTACCGCTGTAATCGCCGAGCCTTTGGTGATTTGTTCACCAAGTCAACCCCTTCCATACGACAATAAGCTTAGTAAAAATCCCCAAGATATGCGTATTACATCCCCTGAGTGTCTTGGTGATTTGTTCACCAGGCCATCGCCTTCTGTCCAACAAAGAGCTTAGTAAAACCCACCATGATGTGACTATTACATCCCCTCCGTTCTTCATTTGCACCAGCTCATATAAGCAAGTCAGCCAAATCACTGGCAAGATGTGATACTCATCATTGAAACCTTCGTAGCCACCTCGTGACGTTTTTATGCCATCTTACTATGATGGTTCAAACAGAAAAGCCAAATATTTCCCTGATCCAAATCTTTAGCTGTTTAAAGAAGGTTCAAGTAACTTCTTCATCCCCACTTTTCCCTTTGGTGTGGCCCATTTAAGTGCTGAATCAGTATAATTTTTAGATTCAACTCTTAACTTGAGCAGGCACAAAAGATAAACGGAGTGGATTTCATTATAGTGGCCCCACAGAGCTTGCTATTTGCTGGAGGGGCTCCCTACAACAACCCTCCTGCCTATACACGCACCATACCTATACCTAATTACGGATTAACTAAATGGGTTCCACATCGTAGCTCCAAATCTCATCAGCATCTAGGCCTTATCTGAACTGGCTACACATCAGACCGTCAAATCCACAGGTTATTGATAGGATATCTCACTGGAGGCGTACCGAACGGTATGCATTGGTTTTATGTTCTGGCAAGTGGGGCCCATTCTTTGCTAATCAAGACCGGTAGAATGTTGCGTCTCGGTATTCGACTAAACTTTTGAACTGTGGACTACGTATAGACGGTAAAGATGAGAAACACAGCAACGGTCCAGATTCAATTGAAAAAGGTCCGAATAATGGTGGTTAAGGACTTCCAGACTAAGATTTTTCGACCATGGTCCATCCATCGTGGTTGACAACGGATGGATGATCTGGATTGTCGGAAACTATGAAGAGCGTAGCGTCACGTATATTGCAGCTAACGTATATTGCAGCTACTAATTGCCAGCCGTCCAATTTTCATCAGTGAAATCAAACACTTAACATCGTGTAACCAGTGGCTGGGATAAGATTTCGAGAAACGTTCCCAAACGTTCCCAAATCCTAATCAGGTCACAGAAATAGACGGTTGAGAAAATAAATACAGAAATAGCCGACATTCAGCTGAGAAAGAAAAAAGGAAGAAGTCGAAGATTGGTGGCCAGTATATCCTAATCACGGTTGAGACTTGATTTATGGTCCATCTAAAGCGAGAAGTAACAGATGTGTGGTCTGGATTACTGATCCATGGGTCCCACTTGTCAGAACTCAAGACCCTGAATCAAGAGACTAGGGAACATATACAATATCCATTTCGCATACGCAACAAGATACGGACGTCTTAACCACTCATGCTAGATACTTCCATACCGTACATGCTAGGAGAGACTTTCCCGTGCCCCTTTGTGCGGCCCACCACAATGTCTATGAGAAATCCACTCCACCCATCAGTTTCACCAGCTCAGGAAACAGTGGCACTTGGAAACGCCAACCTTTGAAACCTTCTCAGGCTCCACCATGATGTTTATATGCTATCTAACCGTTCATAAGGTTAATCCTACTGCGATGAACTGAAAACAAAAACATTTGCCTGACCCACGTTGTTTAAAATAAAGAGCGTTGATGTTTGCTACCCATCAGCGCAGTCACATATGCCAAGCTGGAAGTTATTTCGTACACTTGGGACGTGTAGCAGCTGAGGCACGCAATGTAGATCCATTGCCCAAAAACTCAGCCTTTCAAATTAACAGGTAGGCCACGTAATGGACGGCCTAAAAAACTGCAGAGCTTAATGTCCCCTGCAAATGCCAGGTTCACACGTGTGGTTGCGCGTAGGTATGTGTCGAGGGATACGTGGGGGCCTCGTGACATGATTCATTACTCAATTGATGTTGAGCAAAAACATATGACGCTTGTACATGAAAAATGGACCGTTTAAAATCTGACGGTTCAGATTTAATATACTTATGTGTCTCACTTGATAATTGTACTTAACTGGTTTTCGCTATATAGTATCTTCACAGAGTACACTAACTGATGAATCGTCCAGAACTCTGGCATGCAAGCAATCCGATGCTGGAAACGACGCTGCATTGTAACAGTGGTGCGGGCCCCGACGTACCATGAAAACCCCATGCGGATATCAGTGTATACGACTTGCCTGTAACCCCAACCTCTACGGTCCCACTACGATGTTTGTGCTATATCCACTCCGTCCATCCGTTTCGTCAGCTCGTTTTGGGACTGAAGCCAAGGATGTGGGGAATCCAAAATTGAAGTGGGCCATACGAGTGAGGATTGATCCCACACAGTTGAAACCTTATTGGGGTCACAGAAGTTTTAAATCATGATTATATATACTTCTTCCTTCATCCAGATGGAAATCACCTTATGAATTGGTTGGATGGAATATAAACATTACGATGGGCCCAGAAGGTTTCCATGGTAGGCATGTCATCCCCAATGTTTCCGTTGGTATGGCCGACTTGAGCTTTGGATCTCTCTCGCGTTTGGACTAAATTATTAAAATGGTCTGGAGAAACGGATGGACGGAATGGATATAATCATAACGTCATGGTGGGCCCCACAAAATTTGCCTGGGTTAGAGGCGCAGTCCCGTCCCCCGTCCCCGCATGTACATGAATTGGATAACCCTTTGGCCTTTGCATCCGGTATAAGAGCTTTGCTAAGCCCAAAGCGTGTACAAGCCAGCCAATGCACATGGCATAATATACGCCAGTCTAGCAAGCACGTGCAGTATCCAAGCTATCCATCAGGTAGAGTTCGCCCTGTAGATGTTACTGCCCAAAGATAAAGAAGGTCCACTAAGTAGGTGTAACATGATATAAGAAAGAAGTGGATGGGTTAGAAGGGGAAGGTCTCAGGTCCAACCGGCTAGATCATAAGTTAGGGTCCACCCAGGATAAATTCAAACCTTTCATGTATTTGCAGTATCCAACCCGTCCAATAATTTGGTCCTATCATGACTATCACTTTATGCAAAAATCAGCCATATCAGTCATATCCACTGATAGAGTGGACGACAGTTATGTTTTTTTTTTCTTATTTATCAATGTTTAATAATTATTTCAAATGGTGTGGCCCACCTGATATGTAGATAGGGCATATTTATAAAAGGTGGTCTTAATGGTCGGGCCAACCTAGAAGAAGGGCTTGGATGATACGTGCACTTAATAGGTTGGAAGTTATCAGCTGGTTTACCTTCTCATCCAACCATTTGGACTGGAGAGTGGAGACCTTCTTCTCCGTCAGAAGTTTGGGCTAATATTTCTAGAACCATGTAGTTGTTCAATTAATTTTGGCCCACCTGACTAGTGTAACCACCTGTTTTTTAGGTACGGAATCGACATGGTGGTAGCCTTCTGATGGATGGCTTCGATTTTGTACGTCCATTCCAAGCTGGCACATGAGGCGGCGTGTGCATTGGCCGACCTGTACACAAGTGTGGGATTAGTAAAGCTCTGTTTATTATATAACCAGAGGTAACCGACCTGTGCACGCGTGTGGGACTAGTAAAGCTCTGTTTATTATAAAACCAGAAGTAGAAAGGATGGGAATGCTCATCAGCCCCACCTCTCCACAGCTCACCTGCAGGGTTAACTACCAATCAGGACCGCTTATCTAGTTTCCCAAACTGCGGAGAGAAAATTATTCAAAATAAACATCCATCAGACGATACCAGCCATTTGATCAGTTGCTTCCAAAGAGATGGTTAATAAAATAAAATTAAAAAAAGGGGTCCACATTCAGTGCAGAAAATTGACGAAATATGAAGAATACCATTGTCTAATTAATGTGTTATTTTGAAACACAGGTCATTAATGACAGGTATCACTAGATGGACGCCTCCGATTGATGCGTCACCTTCCCACGTGTGATGTGGAGGAGAGAGATGGATCAACCATGTTCTAGGGAGAAGCTCCCGAGACATTGTCCGAACATTACACTAACGAGAGATCCTAAGTTCCTAACGTCCAAGAACAGGAGTTTTACCATTTCAGAATAGGCCACTGCTCATCTTACCATTAACTATTGACTTGCAAGCCACTTTCGAACGGCTGGAACGTATCGGCTCTGTGGCCATTGCTTATCACCAGTGATTTTGTTAGTTGATACGCTGGTAGAGGAGGATATTCTAATGCACATGGCCACCGCTCTACACATGGCATATATGTATCTCAACGCAAGCCATCCAAAAGAGGGGCCCACTGTAGATGGAACGTGGCCCTAAGATCACCAGATGGACGGTTTGGATTGAGGTAGACTTGGGCCAGGTACACACAGGATCTTACAAGCAAGCTGCAACTCGTTGGAGAACAAAGTTATGGTCCAATTAGTGCTTACGTGTAAATATGTTAGGTGTGTACAACAGAAATCGGATTGCGTGCTGGGTTACTCAGTACGGTCTTATCAAAACTGAGTAAGCTAAGTTGGGCCCACTGTGAATGTATATTGTTTATCCACGCCGTCCATCCGTTTTTCCAGGTCGTTTTAATGGTTGAGTCCGAAATTGAAGAATATCCAAAGCTCAAGTGGACCATACCACAGGAAACAGTGGGAATGATGATTTCCACCGTTGAAACCTTCCTATGGCCCACAGTGATGTTTATTTGTCACCCAACCTGTTCATAAGATCACAAAGACATGGATGAAGGGAAAACAGAAATATCAGCTTCATCCAAAACTTCCGTGGCCTCTAAGAATTTTTCTCTCGTAGACATTCAATTCATACTTTTTCCTATGGCGTGGTCCACTTGAGCTTTTTCTACGCTTCAATATTCATATTAAAAAATAAAATTATCTGTTATAATGGATGGACCGAGTGGATAAAATACATAAACCAGGGTGGGCCTCACAGTACGCAATCCGCTTCCTGTACAACATCCAACCTGTTAAAGAAAATTGGTGGCACAGACACAGTAAAGAAACCTGATACAATAATCAGAACGGTACACTCATCATTTGGGCCACAATTTAAGAAACAATGTTCAATCACTAATTCTGTTTATTTCTGTGTAGCCCACGGTTTGGATGGCATATAAACATCAAAGGGGAGCCTAGGAATGTTTCAACAGTGGGAATTCCTTTGCCCACTGTTTCATCTTGTATGGACCAGCTGAGTTCGGGACCTCCTAATTTTTGGTCGCATGCCCTAAAATGTGCTCGAAAAATGGATGGACGTGTTGGATTTCTCATAAACATCACGGTGAACCCCACCTTACATCCCAGGCAGGAAAATCGGCGTCCGATCATATTGGCTGTTGTTATTGAATGAATAGGAACCTTCCATATACTTCCTTTAACCATTAGTCCATTCCTTGGGAATTAATCGTGCCATATTTAACTACTACTGCCTTCCCTTCCAAAATTCCAAGAGTAGGGATTGACAACTTCCAACTTATAAGGTGCCACCCTTATAAAATACCTCGTTGACAATGTCAACCAAAGTATTCAATTTCACAATCTCAAGCAAAAATAAATCTAAGCTCCCAGGTTTTAGTGCTACTCTAGTTTACAATGTCAACCAAATATTCGATTTTTCAAAACTCTCAAGAGAAATAAATCTAGATTGACTACACCCAAGATTCGTAATTCCCTGCTAACTAAACGCCATTCATACTAAATAAATTGACAGTGATGATGTTTGAAGCCACCATTATCAATAATTAAGGATTGACAATGTGCTACAAAATAATTTGAACATGTTTTTACTTCCAACAGATAACAAAATCATGAGAGTAAGTCCAACCAAACAACAATCGGTAGTGTGATTTAAGTGCCTAAGCATCATGCATACATGCATTTGGTTACAACTTCCTCACATGGACCAGAGTGCCCCGCTTCACACCGGATTCAAGCATGGCTTCTAAGACGGCAATATCTCGGGCACCTTCAATGAAAGAACTGCGAGGATCTGGTTCAAAGCTAGCTCCATCCTGCGCATGGCAGGGATCAAAGTATATGAGCGAGGGCCTTTGGTTCAGTAAGCTGGCATAGACGTTAAAAAGAACAGAAAGAAACCAACACCGTAACCTAGGAATGATTAAATACAACAAGTAAATCAGATATTGGCTAATTCTCTGTAACAAGGGTGCACATTTTTACAAGAGAATCCAATGTTCAAAATGCATGGCAGGGATCATTCCTAGGTGTTATATATATATATATATATATATATATATAGAGAGAGAGAGAGAGAGAGAGAGAGAGAGAAAGAGAGAGAGAGAGAGAGAGAGAGAGAGAGAGAGAGAGATGCTCACACACAACTAGTTGGACACTACATTTTGGTTTAATGAGAAAAATTCACTACAATATACACACATACATTGAGAGATTTTGGAATACATGTCATAGTTATGTAAAGTGTTACATGTGTTGAAGATCCATGCCATTCATCAATTGAGGACCACCAAGGAGAAGTAGTGCTAAAAACTAATAAATTACACTTATGAGGCAACCACATATGCATGTTGAATCTAAATCAATGAAATGTACACTGAAGGCCCAAATTTTAAGTTCATCCGTGATTCAAGTGGGCCATACGAAGGGAAAAAGTTTAGAGGGTTAGCTTTTCACTTACACTATATCCAATAGTGTGGTCTACCTGAATCATAGATTACACTAATTTTCAGGCCTTGGGGCTACACACCTGATGGTTGGGTGGATTTAACATTAACACTATGGTGGGGCCCACCTAAGTCGCTATCCCTTTTTCCAAGAGGCCTTTAAATAAGATCTCTTTTCTCTGCCAACATTTGATGGGCCCATGTGTATGTGAGATCCACTAGGACCTATACTTGTAAAATACGATGTTGGGCCTGGAATCAAAAAATCAGGCTGACCTATGATTTAGGCAGGCCATGTTAATGGAAACATTAAGAGAGACGTCCACCCTTGATTTCTACAGTGCCCACCATGATGAATATGTGAAATCCACTACATAGATTAAATGCCACACCAAAATGCAGGCTTGAAACATCAGTCCCATATGTGGTTCAAGTAGGCTCCGCTAACGGAAACATTTTCAAAGGTGAACTTTTTCCTATTCAGTTTTCAATTGCGTGGTTCACCTGGTCTGATATAGGGTGACACACCTGATGGTCGGCGTAGATTTCACATTCACACCATTGTGTGGCCCAGCCATGAGCCATCTTTCAAACTTACGTGAAAAAGGATTTGCCAGAGCATTTATGGTAAATTAAACAATCCTTAAATTACGGTAGGTTCCAACTTGTTGTGTGTGGGTTATGCGCCTGTTAATGATTTTGGCCACACAACTCATGCATTACATATCGGATCTATTCATTAGATAGAGTACATCGTCAACGTGTTAAGGACAAAAAAGAAGAAAAAATATCATATGATCAAGCATGTCAAACGCTTACAAAAAAAGTGGGTAGTTAATAAAACAATCTAATGATATGATTCAACATGTGTGTACGCTTACTTCATAAGTGTAATGAATGACTTGGATATTTGACACATGTATCACTTTAGATAACCATAATATGTATTCCAAAATTTCTCACTGTAGGTGTGTATGTTGTATTCAAGAAGGAATTTTTCTCATTAAATGCCCAGCTAGTTGGACCAAAATGCAGTGTCCAACTAGTTGTGTGTGAGTGTTTCTCATGTTCTATATGTGGCGAATTTGACTTATTTAAGTATTTATATCCATGCAGTGAGTGTGCATTTCAATCATCATGAGCATTATAGCCCCATGCCAGCTATTTGGGGTCGGCTTCACATATCCTGTTTCACCAATCTTGAAGATTTGAAACAAGAATTCTCATGACAGTGGCCAAAGCTACTGGCTGCCTACCTGACATCAACCCTCCTCTACATGGGGTGGGGACCGTTCAGAGTTATGTCTTTTAACATCATATATCTATATAAGCATGTTGGACATATTGGGGATGTTGGATTTTCCAAGGTCAAAGCAGTTTGAAATGGAGACATGTCCTCGTCCAAGGTGCATTTATGGCTTGGTTCCAAAACTCATTGACATGCTACTATTGTTTTCTTCATTTACCGTATTGGTCAAGGAAGCTACGCTGATGGTATGCCTTCAACTAAAAACTCAGCTGAGTCAACTTGACTCGACAAAAAACAATGACTCAACAAGATTTCGAGCTGTCTTTGGGAAACTCAGTACTGAGCCTGACTCGGCCTTAAATATATTGGGAGCAAGATTTGAACCCCTAACCTCAACTAGGAGGCAACGACCTTAACTAGCAAGGTAGCAACAATTTTGTTGCTGTGAGTTAGGATTTATATTACTTATACAAGTTACTAACTATTTTAAATATCTATTAACAACTAGGAGATCTACTTGGGAGGCAACAGCCTTAACTAGTAAAGTACCGACAAGTTTCTTACTTTGAGTTAGGATTTATATCACTTATATGAGAGCTTAACTATTTAAAACATGTTGGGAACAAGATTCAAACCCCTAACCTCAACTAGGAGGCAACGACCTTAGCTAGTGAGGTACCAACAATTTCGTTGCTTTGAGTTGAGATTGATATTACTTATACAAGATCAAACTATTTTAAATATCTAATAATAATCCTACTACGTTCAATTTATAATAAATTAAATATCAAGTCCAGTTGGGTTAAGTCTTTGAGTCAACCAGACCCAGCTGAACATCGAGTCGAGTAGAGTTTTGGGTTTTTGAACAGTGATTTATGGCAAACGAAGAAATCAAAAGAACTAGAGGTCAACAGCCAACAACTCCGTTTCCTTTTTTCCTCAGATTTTTTCTTCATGGAACAACCAAGTCAAAACCAAGCAATGAGTTTCCATCACCACGCAAGAATAAGGATGGAGAAATGGGAGAACAAGGAAAATATTGCAAAACACCATTTTATTTTGAAATGAATTTGAAACATCACGTTACCGCAAGGGTGGCCTGTGAAATGTCACGAACAAAAGCTTTTAGTTCTTCATGCACTCCACAAAATGGATGGAAGGAACTTTGGCAATGACCGTCAGCTGCATGAAATGAAACCTGAAACACCACAAGGGATCGTTTGAAAATTAATGTGTCTTTCAACCAAAACTTGACAAGACTTGAAATTAAACACCAACAGAAATTTTCTGTACTCATTCCCATGCACAGAACAACGGATTCCACAAGGAAGATGCGATGGTGGACAGCAGATTTCTAATTTACCGAGTAGCCGTGCCTCCCATCTATGTTACCACGCTCGACTTGCACAGTGCCCTTTGAGCCAACAACTCGCCAACATGTCTAGAGACATCAAACACGTGAGGTAGTCTGTAAGTGCAATTCACAATAATAGGCATGAATACAAGCAAAATCACAGAAGATTATTTGTTCTTAGCTCACCTTGGATGATCTTGCAGAAACTACTATTACAAACACCCCAGCACAACCGTTCTCCAATTGACTAGACAGATGAAAAACAATGAAGATTGCCAATTTTAGGCTTTTGAATGGACTCAAAAATAAATAAATTTGAAGTAAAAATCGCACGACATTTGCAATGGGCTTTTGATACTTACAAAGCAGCAGATATATTATCTGGGGGAGGCAAAGTCAAATCCACATGAGAGGTAATAGCAGAAACAGTGGTGACCTCACACCCAACGATCTGTTTCAAGTGTAATGGGAAAGAACTATCAAGATTCAAGAGCACTATTTTTAAAGGACATCAACCAAACAGTGTATAGGCAAAGCAAGTTAAACCTATTTTCTCACCTACCAATTGTCATGGACCTCGCGATGCGTCAAACTATGACAATCAAACATAAAATGAGGCATTACATAATCCTCAGCCCAAGGATACACATGGTACCTTGGTGATCCAGACCATTAACGTTATGGAGCCCACTGTGGATGGTATGGCCCAAAAGTCTCTTGGATAGGACAAATTGTAACCCTTTGATAGACAGTCATGGAAAAAAAACAAGACTAATGTTTCAGGGCCCTAATACTAATCTCCAACCAGTGCTTAGCAATGGAGAAAGGCCAAAAGATTGCATGGCTATTGGCTAGGGTCTTCTGATCGGGGAGATATTTAGTCTAACCACAGTTGGACCCATCGGATCATATTAGAGTCTGAATCTAAACTCCACTTACTGGTTCTGATAAAGAGCTTCTAGATAAGCTTAAGAATACCTAGTACGATGTACATAATGTAACAAGCCTTCTTAGTTTTAGCATATGCAGGACAATGGTGTTTGAGGCATTGATCTAAGTACTGACATCTGATGATAGTAGCAAAATAATCCACATGACTATGGTTGAATTTGCAGTTCAAATCACCAAAGACCAACTATTTATACAAAAGGGTGAAACATGAAAGTCGAGAGAGAGCTTACCATTCTCAATCCTGCAATGTAGTGCACTCCCATATCTAGAATGAAACCTCCCTGCAAATTGCAAGCCTTCTTTTAGCCTAGAATCTCTCGCTCTATACTTTTGGTTACTTCAAAAGATAACTGAGACAAAATTGAAAGGAAGTCCTTTCATTTCTGAGAAATGTCTACAGTTTATTCAACATAGGGGGCAAAAAATTATCGAGGCAAGAGAAGCAAATTTCCAATACAAAGAAGTGTTCCACTAATACCCACTATGGAAAGGGTATTGGCCACTTCATTAGTTCCCTACTGACATGAGGGAGTAAAAATGTTTAGCCTAGAAGGAATGTCTAAAATCTCAGCAAGAACTGTCAGGGTCCAATTACCAACTCAGAATGGAAGGATGATGGATATAATCCAATATGCTCTTCTCAAAATAAGCCCATTACTACAAATTGCTGACTACATATGCAGGCTAAATCATCATCATCATAGCCTTCTCCAGCTACTTGGGTTAGGTTTTACGAATCATCTATCGCCAAAACATATACGCTAAATGATATGAAAAATTCAAGGCCATGTTCGGTGCCACTTGAAAATGAGTTGATCTCATTTATATTTAGTAGTAATTATGTATTTAGATGTCTTAGGATTAAAACTGTAACCAATAATTTATATAAACTATGATCTCTAATACGTACCTGACATTAACTAAAATGAAATGAGCTCATTTTTTTAAGTGGCAACCAAACAGGGCCTAAGCTTTTTATTGGTCGAATCTATGCCCAAGCAATGTGACAGCTAAGACGAGTCCCTAAGTCCAAGTATGAGAAATGCTAGAATAACATTCAGGTGAGAAGCAGTGTATGGCATTAAAAAAGATGCAGATAACCAAAGCATGTTGTAAACTACATTTGATAGCCTGTAGAAGAGTTATGGTACTCATTTTTACTGGCGTAGACCTCACCGTGAAATTTCTTCTCCAAGAGCTTGAGAAGTAAGGATTTGAATTGCTCATTGATCCTTCAATAATGACTTGGACGCTCATCATGTCCCCAATCTCATTCATAAGTTTTCTGGACTGTATGAATCAGTAAGGGTTCAACTTCAAAAAAAGGAAACAGAAGGGTAAATTGCTCATACAAAGGAAATTATCAAGACAAAGTTAAACAAGTTAAAATAAATACCTCCGCAAAAGCGGGCTCAAATCGATAGTTTTCTGCCACAGCCCAAATTGGCTGACAGGGTACATTGGTACTAAAAGAGTTGTAGAATGACAGTGCAGTTTCAGCCTCACTGACAGCTGTATAATTAAAGCACAGTACAGCCACATGTGTCTTTGTTAACCTCATGCATAGCATAAGTAACAAACGAACAAATAAATCAAAATGGAGTCAAAATGAAATTGAATGTTACTTACAGCTGGCAGCCGGTTTCTCTTCAAATCCACCGCATTGATTAGCCCATTACAAAAGACACAGGAATTAGGAATGCACCATTTAGAACTTGAATGAAGGTAAAAATAATGCAAATGAAAGCTTTCAAAATACAGCAATCAAGAATAGTTGCTCATAGAGGAACCTGTAAGGGTAGGGCTGTCAACGGGCTTTGGCCTGGATTTTGAACTGTTCGGGCTGGGCCTACTCAAAATTTTGATTTTGCCCAGCCCAATGACAGCCCTATGTAAGGGTGTGTCTTGAATCTTGATGCACACCTGTTGAGGGTCTGGGCTCCAGGTTGCAATCCCATTACTTTCAAGTTGGATAAGAAAGAAACACAACTGCAATGTGGGTCCTTACTCTTGCCCGGGTGGTAGACTCTCAGGAGTTTTAACTCCCGGTCAAGGGTTCCAGTACCCGTAGGTGGTGAAATTCCACCAGCGTGAGTGTGTGGGGTGTGTGTGCGTGTGAAAAAAATATATATATACTAAAAACATCATCAACTCAACAAATTTCTTCTCAATTACACTGATTGTTTTGTGAATCAATGCACATGAGCAACCGAACAAAGGTCATACGATCACCTTAGCTTTCATAGATGAACTCCTTGGTCCACCATGGGGTGGGCTTTCCATCGTTTGCCTAAGGTGGCGTTAATTATGAAATATGCACAGATTTTTTTTAATTTTTTATTTGGCACTCCCTTCATTTACATATAATTAACTTGTGACATCAAAAGTTTCCTTGCTTAGGTTTCATCTATGTGAGCAATTGGTCGTCAGGCTTAAGATTGCTAAACAGTAATTCTTTTTCAGAAAATGGGGTGTGAATCAAGCAAATGTTTGAATTGAAACTTAGACACTGATGAAAGCTTTTCCCTTCTGAATCAGCTACCAACACTTGCAACTATAATCATCACATGATGGTTCTGATAATCGAACCCTTTGAACTGTTGTAAGGTACAGAAGACTTCTTTTCAGTGTGGACATCCCAATCCCACAACCATTTGAACTTGAATAACTCTATAAAGCAGAACACCAGGAGAAAGGAAAAAAGACCTGTTATTTCCTTTAGTGATAGAATTTTACCTTGAACAACATGCTTCCCTGCCTTTAGCATCTTCAGTGAGATATCCACCTGCAGATATAAGGTTGATGAGCGACTGAAGCTATTACTCAAGACTGCTGAGATCTTCAAAATTCAACACATATAATATGTTGGAGCACAAAGAGGGAACTACTACTTCTTTTTTTTTGGAAAGACAACTTTATTGAAGAGCTGCACAAAGTAGAGGGGGAACTATGCAAGTCATGGTCCAGAAAACACAAATGCATCATAATCAACCAAGAGGAACATGTGGCACAGAAAATTGAGAGGGGCAGAGTTCACTGATCAAGTAACTCTGATGTTATAACCTAGTGTGGAAAATTAATAAAAGTGATGCAAGATGCCACATGAGGATATCTATTTCTATTTTTCTTATTTATGCTGAGGATAGTTGTGTTTTTCATTATATTTGACAATATCTTCTAACCAATTTTATGTAATATTTTAGCCTTTTCACTTCTCCTATATGCTCTGTTTAAGACTTTAAGTTGTTGCTAATACTGGGGAGAATATTGAAAAGGGTAGTTCTGATACATGTGTGATCGCAACATAGCAATCAAACTATAGGAAAATTTTATAGGATAGCTAGAAGACCAGCCATTTTTTATGGAAGAATGTTGAGCATTTAAGGAACAACAATGCGCTCATTTCAGCTATGCTCATCCTACGAACATGTCAAATACTAAGGTGAAGAAGGAAGAAATTAGAAATGAATGCATTTGAGGTAACTTAGGAGTAGCACCAATAGGCAATAAGATACGAGAAAGTAGACTTCGATGGTTTGTCCATGTTCAACAAAGATCAAGAACTGCACCGGTTAGAAGGAATGAATTAGTACAAGTAGGGGACTCTAAAACGGCAAGGGGAAGGCCCAAAAGGACATGAGTGGAACTTGGAAGTAATAAGAAAAGACTTGGCGGCATATGGTTTAACTGAGGATATGGTCATTGCTAAGGTGGAATGGAGGAACATGATTCATGCAGCTGGCCCCAATTAGTTGGGATAAGGTGTAGATGATGAAGATGACAGTTCTGTTACATTTGGAGTGCATGAGTATTCCATGAAGTCTGGAAAAAGGGCAAAGGACACTTCAGCATATCATACCTAAAAGATGGATAGTGGAAATTATAGAATGCTATGTATTGTGTATGTGGTTTGGTGGTTAGTGTAAGTGCATCTGCACACTTCCCTTTTCTCCTGCAGTGTACTATATGCTTTATTATAATAAAATATTATGTGTTAAGGCAAACAAGCCTAACACAACATCTCTCCCAAACTATCCTTCTTCTTCTCTCTCAAGATTTTCCTCTCTTCTTCACATTATCATCATCAAATCTTTCTCTACTGAAATGTTCAATGAGACCAGGTAATACAGCAACAACTGATTACTACAAGTAAAATATGGTCAAACCTGAGTTTGTCCAGCAAGAACGACTGCAACTCCATGTATCGACTTATCGTGAATAATTTCATCAAGACCTGTCTCTCCCCACTTGAATTCAATATTGGGGGAAAAATCTCGTGCAAGTTCCACAGCAGCTCTTGCAGATTCCTAGATTGAGTGACATGTGAAAATAGAAAACAAAGCGTTTATACACAAAGTGAATGAGAAAAGTAGCAAAACGCTGATATAGAAGTGGTTAGTGACAGTAAAAAAATTGATAAACCTAAAAGTAATCTTCTTATTTCATACAATAACTTGCTATCTAACATTAAGGGCACCTTTGTTTGCAACCATTTAGATATGTAGATATCTATATGCATACCTAACCCCACATTTGTGTCCATCAATTTTCTTATGAAATATTTTCACATGGTCCATTTTCCTGTGCAAGAGCCATTTTATTTTCACATCCCCCTTTTCCTTTGCAAAATGAGTCAATGATACCTCTACCACCAAACATTGGTCCAACATCATGGACATCCACATCAATGCTTACACCTTTCCGATATACTCAATATGGACCGTCCATTTTCCAAACCACTATTTGGATGGTTAGGATCATGCAATCAAAGGTGGGCCCCACATGATTGACATTCCACAAAAATTTTTATTTTTATTTTTTTTGGGTTAGCTTGTTAGTACACACCCATGTCAGTACACACACTCCATGTTAGCCACCCCAGCTAGGGATCGATACCAAGACCTCAAGAGTTCAAACGAGGTATCTCCATTAAGTCTGCCAATTGAGCTATGGATCTGGGTGTGACATTCCACACAATTGCTTATACCTCTAGCATATTCAATATGGACTCTCCATTCCCAAAACCACAAATGTGCCCTTCAAATCATCCAATCAAAGTGATTTGAGAGGGATGGGCAACCAAAGGTGGGGCCCACATGATGAACGTCCACATCAATGCTCAAGCTTTTCTAGTATACTCGATATGGTCCATTTCCCAAACCACTAATCAGATGGGTAGGATAACCACATCAAAGTGATTTGAGAGAGATGGGCAATCAAAAGTGGGCCCCACACGATGGACAGTCCACATCAATGCTTAGACCTTTCTAGTATACTCAATATGGACCATCTATTTCCCAAACTACTAATCAGATGGTTAGGATCATCCAGTCAAAGTGATTTGAGGGGGATAGTCCATATCAAGGCTTTGGCCTTTAATAGTATACTTGATATAATTAAATAAAGGAAAAGGCTATTAAAAAAAAAAGGGTACCTGATGTGTAATGATCCAAATTTTATATATATATATATATATATATATATATATATATATATATATATATATATATATATATATATATATATATATATATATATATATTTCAAATTTCTAAACAAATTCGAATTTAAATTGAATTCTAAAACAAGAGGAGAGATAAGAGGGATTGGTTGTAACTTCTCTTCCTATCTCGTAGAGAATTTCTCTACTTAAGGAGATAAATTTGGCTTGCTCCAAATCTCTTTCAAAAACATAGGAAAGAAATTACAAAGTGAGAGAGAGGGGGAGGGAGGGAGGAAACCCTAGTCAAGCTCATCCAAGCTGGTGTTATGATTGTTCTCACTTTTTCTTTTCTTGTAATGTAATTTATTTTTATTAGATCTATGCAATGAACGATTCGGATCAGTCATACGTTCATTACATAGATGTATGCAGCAAGTACAGTAGACAGATCGAATTCTCTACGCAAGTGCCTTCGGCCTTTGGCGAAGGGAATCATGTAGGGCCATGTGTGGGATTGGATCCATATGGACCATCTGATTGAGGAGGTTGAAACGTGTTGGGACCCTAAATATCATATCGATCTGACCATCATATGGGTTGTGCCAATCAAATAGTGATTCTAAATAAATTTTGTAATTTTGAATAATGTGGGCCATGAATATTTTAGATCAAGCTGATAAATGGACCTCTCTCTTAATCACCCATGTGAGGGCCAATGTTTGGCTTGGATCTAACCAATGTGCGTAATTGGACCCTAAACCCGAGATTAAAGAAAGTCCCCAATTTATAGTTCGATTCGTCAAAACCAAATCAAGCCCAGACACTGTTGGTTTGACTGATAGTGCGGTCAGTCCGACCGACAAGAGGAGAAACAGACCGTTCAATTCCGATTTTGAGAATTTGAATTAAGGAATCTATTATAACTCTATTATGGAAAATTTATACCTACCGAGACAATTAGAATATCAATGGATGGTAGACAGCCACTATGATTGATGGAGTGGGTCCGGTTTGAGATCGTAATACCTTGTGTTATGGGTTAGATGTAAAGCTGTTTAAGATCATAATACCGTGTATTAAGGGTTGGATTTGAAGGAACGTGATTGGACAATGTTATGGACCTAAGCTAGAAACTAATCAATTAAAAGTGGGCCCCACCATATGAATTCACCTAAAGCGGAAATGATTATGAATGTATATTGTTTTAGGAAATATTTAGGTTCTACTAATTGGATTAATTATTCGAATAGAATCAAACTCAACAGATTTTCCGAGTAAGTAATCCCAACGTGTTTCATCTGCATTAGAATTGATATAGTGTTTGTTGCGTGTAGGGCTGGGCATCGGACCGAGTCGGATCGGATTGGGTCCCACTCGATCTTACCCGCAATATGAATGAGTTAATCCGAATCCGATCAGATCCGGGGTCGAGTTGGGGACACCTGAATCGAACAGATCCGCTGTACAATTGTTCTCACCCGAACAGAACTCAGTCAGAAAACCGAGTCGGATCGGGTTAGATATGATTCGAATAGGATTAGATTTGTGGTCAAACTATGATGTATGTGTTATATCTAGACCGTTAATTCATTTGTAAAGTTCGTCTTAAGGCTTGAGCCAAAAAATAAGACAGATATAAAGATCAGTTGGCCCACACTATAAAAAACAATGGAGGATTGAACATTTACCATTAAAATCCTTTTAAAGATGATGAAAGTTTCGGAGTAATATGAAATTTGTTTTTCCTCTTCATCCATATATTTTTAACCTTAATAACAGATTAGACGGAAAATAAACGTTATGGTGGCCCTACAAATTTTTTAACGATGAAAATCATTATTCTCGCTGCTCTTTGTGGTGTGCTCCAGTTGATCATCGGATATGATTGGTTTTTTTTTTATAATGCTCCAAAATGATCTCGAAATATAGATGAACGTTGTGGATATAATAAATACATAACTATGGGGTCCATGTAACTTTGATCTCGTTTGAGCCGTTCGCACCGTTCGTACATTTCGGAGCTCGAGGCCTGCCTCTACTCCTCTTTGCATGACACGTCTTAACGTGCTCGACAAGAAATGCCTCGGGTTACAGCCTTTATACTGATGATGCAGACGGTGAGCCGGTGACGGATTGAGTTGGCGTGCGTCACCATGTTCCGTGGGCTCCACTAAGATAAATGTGTTATAATCCACACCGTTCACCCACTTGTAGATATCATTTTAGAGAACAAATCAAAGAATGAGGTAAATAAAAGTTTGTAGTGGACCACACTAAAGAAAACAACTGGGAAAGTGATTCCCGCTGTTGAAACTATCCTAAGGCCCCACCATAATGTTTATTTGAAATCCAACCTGTTCAAAAGTCAAAAAAGACATGAAATAAGAGAAAACACAAATATAAGCCTGATCTAAAACTTTCGTGGCCTTTAAATATTTTCAATGGTAGGCGTCACTGTCCCACTTTTTTCTATTATGGGGTCCCCTGGAGCTTTGGATTTAACCCGTTCTTTGGGTATTGCCCTAAGATGATCTCTTCAGATGGATGGAAGGTGTGGATATAAAACATACATTATAGTGGGGCCCACGGAACTTATTGACGTAACTCCACAATTCAGCAGCTAGTCTCCACACTCGACCTGTCAGTGTCTGTCTCACAAAAGTCCTGTGCACGCAAGTGTTGCGTGGTTTACAGCATACGTATCTGAGTAAACTCTAGTGGGGCCACCGTGAATGCATGTGGTTTATCCACGCTGTCCATTTAATTTTTCAAATCATTTTAGTCGTTGAAATCGAAATTGATGCATATCCAAAGCTCAAGTGGAGCATACCATAGGAAAAAGTAGAAGCATTGATTTTCACCATTAAATTACACCGGATCGAATCGGATTGGTCCGGGTCGGATCTAAACGGATCGGATTTCGGGTCGGTTAGGTTGGATTGACTACTTACCCGATTCCGATCCGAATAACGTTCGGATCTGCTTGATCCTACCCGATCCTACCCAATCCAAGCCTTCGGTTCTGTTCGAATCGGGGCGGATCGGGTCGAATCGGGTCGGATCAGCCGGATCAGGTTCATCTTGCACACCTCTAGTTGCGTGTGACTAATCGTTATGTTTGATGTTTGTTTGATCTAGGTATTTTAGAATGATTTGTTCTATTCCTATTTACATTTGTTAAGTGTATAACCGCTTATAATTCATTATAGTCATAAGCTTCCCTTATTATATGTTAAATGATCTATTTTAAAGTTCAATTACTAAACTCTAGCATGCTAAGTGCATAATCCATGCTAGTCGTTCCTAGGGGCCACCTAGATGAAAATTTGTTCCTGGTAGCCATGTTTCCAGATGCAGGCCTAGCCCATGCCTACAAACAAGTAAATGCCTTCCCAAGTGGCAGATGCGGGCCTTGCTTATGCCTACCAACAAGTAGATGCCTTCCCAAGCGGAGGATGTGGGTCGATAAAATTTCAACTCAAGCAAGTAGATGTAAATCCCCACTTGAAGCACTCTTACATTTAAATTATTTACTGTTTATTCATTTTGATTCATGAGTGTTATTCTATATTAATTTTTATTGGATGAACCATGCTGGGATTTCTCACTAGGCCTAGCTAGCTTTACATTTTATTGATGGAAAAACTGTACAAATGTAACGGATGTTGAGCCTGCGGTGCAAGAGTTGATCCTGTGGATGATCCATGAGATACGTGGTCGTATTTAACAGAAGAAGAATTAGCTGC
Organism: Magnolia kwangsiensis; assembly: GCA_037074715.1. Classification (NCBI taxonomy): domain Eukaryota; kingdom Viridiplantae; phylum Streptophyta; class Magnoliopsida; order Magnoliales; family Magnoliaceae; genus Magnolia; species Magnolia kwangsiensis. The sequence continues at coordinate 111,321,476 of CM073581.1, forward strand.
ATTGGATTGATTTTAATGTAGTTACTAGATTATTTCAAACATGTTTATTCTCTTAGATTATTATTTGTTTTCAGTTATTTGATTAGTGGGAATGCAGCATCGGTGTATGATTTAGGCTGGTTGTGTTGAACATGACTTTAAATGTGTGAGTTGATTATTACATTGAATGAAGCTCCCAAGTGGGTGGGCCATTAGACTTTTAATTGGGAATTTATAAATTGAAGTAGTTGATTTAATCTATGTGAATGTTTGTACATGGAACTTAGAATGGACAGCATGAACATGGTTATGGCCTCTGAATAAACTGCGTTCTACTAGGTTCTCGTACACTTAGTGTACAAGTCACGATGCGGGACTCGGGTCTAGGATGCATGCTCCGTACCCAAAATCTGGGTTGTGACATGATGGATGCCCAACCACGCCCCATTTCTATTGTTTCCAAATCTGTGGATCCAAACCGAATGGATAATTAATTGGGGACGATATTAAGGTTCCGATCCAATTAAATCAGGTTGGATACCTTCGCTATCAGTGGATCGCAGTACCCATTGACAGCCCTCCAAACTAGGGAATGGGTTGCTGGTCTCATCCAATGTTTTTTTGGACCTTTACCTCAGAAAACAATTAGGTTGCTTCTGCCGACACCAACAACAAAGAAGATTCATTAACTCAAATATTTCAATACCTGGTTTTCATAACTAACCATCTTTCTTTCGAACACTCTAAGAAATTCATTGCTACTTTAAATTGGTAACATACGATGCAGTATTTGAATGTTTATGCCTGTTGTTTGAAATTCAATCTGGTTTTAAATAAAACAGTTAGAATAAAAATGTAAACCACATACCTCACTCCGGCTCCATATTGTCTTAAGAACCACGGTATCAGCTATCTCTCTTAGCCTAGGAATATATTGTGTGCGGACAAAGATACCTGCACCAAGTACTGCAATTTGAGGCAATTTCATCTCAGGAGCCACCATCTTCACACCAGTTTCCCATGACAAGTAGGCACATATTTGGGGGGAGAAAAGAAGAAAAACTGTTACAATTGGAAATAAAAACAGCATTCCTGAAGAACTAAAAAGAAAGGTAACATCAAGGATACAGAAAAAATCCAGCACAATCTGCAAAGTTAAATCACTACACATCTAACAAGGAAACTTCTCTCATTTTGAAACCTATACGTGGAACATAAATCAGTCTTGACTTCGATGATTAGAAATGACCCATTACCCAAACGACTGAAAAGGTACTAAAACGGCAGGAACCTATCAAAATATGAAAATTTCACAACCAAATTCCACCAATGGAAAATGACCCATTTCCTCAAATGCAGTAAAAGAGAGACAGTAGTGATGCAGTTGAGCAGATCAAATTAAAAAAGAAAAAGTCACAACCTAGTTCAACAGACGGAAAGAACCCATTTCCCAAGTGGCTAAAAGACGTGCAGAGAGAAAGGCCATGGCCTAATTCAACGGATGGAAAGAACCAATTTCAGAAGTGGCTAAAAGACAGGTGGAGAGAAAGGACTCGGTCATGCAGAAGAAAATTCAGACCAGATCAAATTCAACCAAAAGAAAGAACCCATATCCTCAAATGGGACGAAAAAAAAAACACGCAAAAAGAGAAAGATGCCCATGATGCAGTACAAAATTCAGATCCGATCAATGTTTTTAGAAAAGGAAAAGATTCATCTTCATCAAATGGCTGAGAGATGTGCAAAGAGAGAGAGAAAGAGAGGTAAAAGCCAAGCAGCAGAGAATTCAGGTCGGATCCAATTCAGAAAATCACGACCAAACGAAAGAAATGGGGAGGACCCAGTTCCTCGAATGGCCAAAGGATGCAGGATAAAAAAGCAACGAATCCACAAAGAATGTAGTGGAAAGTTCAGACGAGATCTCATTCAAAAAAATAAAAAAGAAAAGAAAGTTCAGACCAGATCAAGTTCCCATAATCTTCAAACTCGAACCTCCATTGGCAATTTGCCATTCACCTGTAATGCAGGTTGTTTCTACTTTCTAGAGTTCCCGTTTTGATTCGCGCAATAGACAAAGAGATCGAATTAAGAAATATCTGTCACTCGTTAATGGATAGAAAAAAGAAAAGGAAAACTCGGAATAAAGAAGTAAAGAAAATCAATCAAAAACTCCAATGCGAATTGGAACTCAAAAACCGCAATTTGAGAGATCACTTTCAGATACCTTTTGAGAGAGAGAGAGAGAGAGAGAGGGCTTTTTCCTCAGCAGATCCCAGGCGGGATATTTCCGTCGTGCAAAGGTCAAAGGGTATCGCAGTAGGGTTGGAGCCGGCAGAACGCTTACAGCGCACCAGGTCTCTGGGACGCGGATTGGCTACTGATACTGCCAGTGGCGACTCGCTACTGGACGGTGCTCTGTGGGCCCCACTATGATGCGTGTGTTTTGTCCACGCCGTCCATTAATTTTTACATCTCAATTTAGCGAGTGAGCCCAAAAACGAGGCATATCCAAATATCAGGTGGACCACGATATAGGAAACAGTGGAGATTGAACGCCTACCATTAAAAGCTTCTTCGGGCCACAAAAGTTTCCGATCAAGCTGATACTTGTGTTTTCCCTTCATCTAAGTCTGTCACCTTTATCAACAGGTTGGATGGGAGATAAAAATTACAGTAGGCCCTAGAAAGTTTTCAATGGTGAGCGTTCAATCACACTGTTTTCCTGTGGTGTGGTCCACCTGAGTTTTGGATCTGCCTCATATTTGAATTCACACTCTAAATTTATGCGAAGATTTTCTGGATGGCGTGGATAAAAAACATACATCATGATGGGGTCCAGCATGTAGTATATATAAAATCCACTCCTTCTAACAAGTGATAACCATTTTATTGGACCTTACATTCAGAATATGAGCCTATTTTAAAGTCACATGGGCCGCACCAATCGAAACAATGTATAATTGCCATGAAAACTGCTTAAAGTTCACATGCGTGGCCCACCTTAGTTTTAAATCATTCGATATTTGTATATTCTCTTTATCCTAGTGATTTATAACTGATTAACCAGTTTGATAAAGGATACACGCCATGTGGCCCTACACACAAATCTATGGAAGGCATCCCATCCCCACTGTTCCATGTAGTGTGACCGTTCTCAGATGTGGATCTAGCTGGTTTTTTTCATTAATAGGTAGCATCGAGGACGGAACCTGATAGACGGAGTAGATTCTACCTATACAGCATGTTGTGCTCCACAGACTTATGTATTTGAAGCAGTGCTTAAACGCGGGTGTTGTAGAGGATTCCGGTTCAGCCAACTCACCACAGTACAAGTGGCAGGGCGATGAATCAATCGGGTCTGTCTATCTAGTTGACCCTACTTTTTGGATGGATGGATTTCCCAAATGCACAAATATCCAATTTCTTATCCATCTAAAAGGCGGCCTTCAAAGCGACGGTTTGAGATGGAAATAGGTAATGGCTAAACATTTATCAAATGAATTTGGAGAAATGTGATGGACTGGATTGTCTAATTGATGTGATTGTTGAAACTCAAGATATTCATGATAGGGCCTACTAGATGGACCGCCCGGATCGATATTTAACCCTGACACGTGTACTGAGGAGAGACGGCGCTAGCATTTTCCAATTCTTCCCGGCTCTACCGTATCATGTAGTGATGGCGCCCGCTTGATGAATGGCTCGAATCATGTACATAGAAGATGCTCTTTCTGCTCAGAAACTTACATGGGAATACTTCACTTAAGGGTCTTGACACTTGGACGGTGGCGAACCTGCGCAAGCGGTCCAGATCTCGCACGGAGTTATTACGGTGCCCATTCAAATCCCACTCACCTCATGCGTCCCTACGTGTGGCCAGACCTAATGCATTCGTCGGCTGGGCTTTTTTGGCATTTGTCGTCACCCAAAAATCAGGCTTTGGACTGCGGTTGGGCCGTACTTGGACATTCAATTTGGACAATTGCTAACACTCTTTTAACGGGAGCGGATTCGGTGAGACCCCGGATCCACAGAGGTGGGTGGGACCCCTAACTGTGGGGCCCCCTGTGATGTACGTTACTACATCTGCGCCGTCCATACGTATTGAAAGATCATTTTAGGGCATGATCCAAAAAATGAAACAGATCCAAATCTCAAGTGGACCATAATACAAGAAACAGTGGTAATCGGCCATTAAAAACTTCTCGTCGGCCACAAAAGTTTTGGATCAATATGATATTTTTCTGGTCTTTTCATATAGATATTTGTGACCTTATCAACGGATTGGATGTTAAATAAAAATTCTTGTGGACCCCATGAAGTTTTTAATGGTGGGGATTCAATTACTACTGTTTCCTGTGGTATGGTCCAATAAGATTTATACCTGCTTCTTTTTACGGTTCATACAGTAAAATGATCTTTAAAAACGGTTGGATGGTGTGGATTTAAGGCACATACATCACTGTGAGCCCGACAGTTAGGGGTCCCACCCACCTCGGTGGATCCGGGGTCACACCTAATCCGCTCTCATTTCGGAGTAGTCTGAAGCGGCGGCTGCTCTTTTGCTGCTCGATCAAAAGAGGCCCGACTGGATAAAGCTCAATTTCAAAGCTCATCCACTTCTCTCTCATCTCTCTTCGAAACCCCTAATTCCCGTTGCGGAATGCAAGACCCTACTCTACTCCTCCTCTGAAATCTATTTCTTCTCCCTATCTCTGTTGAAATGGCTGCAATTTCTTTTCTGTTATCTCCCAATCTCCTCCAACAGCCTTCAAGACTCCACAACCGAATGCCCAAACCCTCACTTCCACTCCTCAAAGTAGCTTCTTCCTTCCACGGATCCCATACCTTTCTCATCTCCTCAAACCCTAGAAAACCCCTGAGAATCTCCGCTCAGGTTCAGGAAGCCCCATTATCGACCCGAGACCCGTCGTCCGAGGCAGCGAGGAGGTTGTACGTCGGAAACATTCCCAGGACCGTCACTAATGAGGAACTCACACGGATAGTTGAAGAACATGGCTCCGTTGAAAAGGCTGAGGTATCGGCTCTCCGACTCATTCTATTTTGTTCCCTCGCTAGATTTACAGAATTATGGGATTTGGAAGCTTAGGGTGCGTTTGGATGCACCATCCAATTGAAGTAAATTGTAGTTTCCTCTGTTAGCATCCATGTAGAGCGACTGAGCTCAAAATTGCAGTTTGACTACTTTCAAGTTGGACCCGAAAGAAATGTAACTGCAATTTGAGACCTACTTCTGCATTATGAATACTGGGAAACATGATTTGTATTCATCGTTTTCTCTTGATGGAACTGAAGGTTTGCAATTCAATTCGTTCGAGCATCCAAATGCAGTCTAAGGAAAAGCATTACATTTGCTCAACTGTCTCATTACTGCCCACTTGCATCCCACTGGTTCGATTTCTAAGATACTACAATAGTTCATGGTTTTAGGGCCATAGCCTGCACATGTGTTGGTGTTCCAGATCAATGATTTCGGCCACCCTAATATCTGGCAAGTGTAAGCATAGATGCTGGAGATGGGCAAGCAAACCTTATCTGGCTATTCACCTGACCTTGTTTGCAAACTTCTGAAAAAAAGATCTAACCTTAGATTACAGTGGAACTTTCTTCATGCAGAACTTGTGATGTAAATGGTGATAGTATAGGAAAAATAACCATACCAACAATTTTGTGCTAATGGAAAATCTTAGCAGGGTTTGTAGTCTGTAAATGGAAATTCCTATGTGCAGTGCTTTAGATGCAATTGAGGGAAAAAACAGATATGTGCCTTGTTTTCCATTCTGAGCCCTGTCTGCAATGCGCTGGGCACAGAACGGAAACTTCTCTTCCCTAGTACTTGAATTATGTCAGGCATGAAGTCTGCCTTGAGAAGAAACATTTTCACCCTTGTACATCATTAGTATTTTGCAGACATATGTATTCTGGACAGTGCTATGGGACTTTAGTGTCAAATTCTCAAGAATAATCTACCCAGGGCTATTAACAGGACGGTTTCAGTCTGGGCCTGTCCAGGCCTGAATCCACCTTGAAATATGCGAGCCCAGGCCGAAGCATGTTTTGCCCATTTTCCCAAGCCCGAGCCTGAGCCTTATTGAACTTAACTAGTCCAACCCTGAATTCATGCCTGATTAAGACCAACAAGCCCAAACCAACCCTGATTAAACCAAATGGGTCTGTTTCCAATTTGACATTAATAGGAGGATTGAAAAAGGATATAGTTTTTCAATATAGAATAGCCATGGAGGTCTGGGGCCTAGATGTGATCACACCATACTCATTAGTGCTCAACAGGACCAAGCCTGACGCGATTACTAACTGGCTTGAAATTTCATCCCTGAGCTGGACCTGTGGGCCTGATAATCAAGCTGGACTTCATCTCTCTTCGGGCCAAGCCAGACGGTTTGACCTGGCCTGGTCTGTTTATAGCTCTGCTACTTAGGGCCAGCTCCTTCTTCAAAATCTCACAGGCTACTGTTGCTTTGATCACAAAATACCCAACTTTCTACTTTTTGTTTGATGCTCGTGTTCGGACTGCCTTCCCACTTCTGATTCTGGTAAGGGATGACTTATACATAACTAGCCATGACCCTGGTGGTACCACTGGTATAGTTGTAGCTTGAAATGAGTTTTCCAGGGGAAGATTACTATTTAGAAAAATATAACTTTCCACTAGCATAATAGGGTTTGTCTTTCGTTTTTGCAATTGTTCCTCATGCTTTATTTACAGGTTATGTATGATAAGTACTCTGGAAGGAGCCGTCGTTTTGCATTTGTCACTATGAAAACAGTAGAGGATGCAAATGCAGCTATTGAGAAGTTGAATGACACGGTAAGCTGCAATTCAGTGCAATTTTAGATCTTGGTGGATATATTCCTCTCTTATGTGGTCTTGACATTATTTACATTGCAAGACTTTTATAGCTAAGGTTCCATTTGGCCTGTGACTTTAACAGAATACTCAAGTTGCTATTTTGTTCGTGTATTAACAGGAAATTGGGGGACGGCAAATCAAAGTAAATGTGACGGAAAAGCCTTTGCAGCCTGTGGATGTGTCTCTTCTCCAGGCTGAGGAATCGACGTTCATTGACAGCCCTCACAAAGTTTATGTAGGGAACCTTGCAAAGACCGTGACCTCCGAAACACTCAGCCAATTCTTCTCTGAGAAGGGAAAGGTTCTTAGTGCGAAAGTGTCGCGAGTGCCAGGGACCTCAAAATCCAGTGGGTTTGGGTTTGTTTCATTTTCTTCGGATGAGGATGTAGAACTTGCCATTTCATCATTTAACAATTCTGTAAGTTTGCTTCTCCTATCTTAGGCCATGGGCTAGCCATGCAGACCAGCATACATGCATCTGTACATGTGCACATTTGCATAACGATAGTGCAGGCAGGTACAGATTCATGCCTGTTTAATAATTACTTGGGTACATGTAACACGCATTGTATGCTTACATGTGACTATGGTTTCATTCATTGCGGAATTTGATAGTAGTTTCATTTGGTTTGTTCACTTAATTCTCTTGGTTCTTTCAGCTACTGGAAGGGCAACGGATTCGTGTCAACAAGGCCTAATGCTGCGGATTAGGAACTTGGGAGCTTGGAGATGCTTATTGTGTTTTGCAACCCCCCTCTTTTTTCTCCTTTTGTTGATAATCCGAGTTTGTGTTGACAAACAGTTGTAGAAACATGCCTTGTTTTTCTTTCTCATATTGGTTATATGCATAAAATTTTCATGTCCAAGATGACCCTTGTCTTCGTAACCATCATAGTGTCCTGTAGTTGAATAGTCATTACTTGTTGAGTGGATTTTGTTACAGTCTACGATTTATTTTTTTCACGGTTCTCAAGCAACTTAACATTTTCAAAGACTGAAGTATTCAAACCATGATGCGCTTTTCTTGACATGCCTCTAGGAAATTGTCATGCCGGTCTTCTCTGCTCAGGCACTGATGCTGCTTTTGGACGAGGTCATCGCTGGTCTCACCCCTAGTCAGGCCTCTGTGTGCCATGCTCTTGTATCAACCGGTGCTTATTACCTGCATCCAATTTTCCATACCACCAACATATGATTTTTGTTGATTGTTGCCGTCTGATCATTGAACTGCAAATCAACAGTTAAAACGCAAGGTGGATGTCAACTGTTTGAAACCCCCTGGATTCGGATTGTATACCATGGCACATGAGCAGTGCCAGCAACTGCGAGGTCAGTTTGGACTGACCAATATATACATTTACGTGGAGATTTATGGGAAGTTTGGGGTGTCAGTCCACGGGAGTAACGCTTGTTGCTTGATTACCTGCAAACCTAACGCATGTTGCTTTCTTTTTTTTAACACTCACACCCACACACACCACAATGGTACTCGAACCATGACCTGTGTTGAAACTGTAGATCTACCACCCAGCCATGAGTAGATACCCCTGCAAATAGGGGTGTCAATGGGCTGGCTGGGCCTGAAAATCATTATTTTGAATAGGCCTGGCCGTCAGGCCCAGCTCATTGACAGCCCTACCTGCAAACCTTTAACTCTTTTGTAATGCATGTTGCTTGACCACCTGCAAACCTTTCATATCTTTTACAATTAAGTATTAGGGAATTTAAATAATTAATATAGAATTTATGTTTTAACTTTTGTAAAGGTTTTCAAAAAGCTACTCATTAATCGAGATAATTATCATTCCACTCATTTTACATTTCTTTAACAGCAGGTTGGGTAGAGCACTGCCAAGATGTTTATGTAAAATTCACCCGGACCTACCATGTTGTTTATGTAAAATCCATCCAACTAACAAGTGTGTCACCTCATGTTAGGCGAATACCCTCATCTATGATTCATGTGGACTACATGATTGGAAATTGTGTATTGGATGAGGATTTGTGTTTCTTATAGACAATTCCTGTGAATTGTACGATTAGAAATCATCTACAAGGTAATAATGCCTTCCATATTGAGATGTGGAGCCATATCTGGGGCCGTTCTCGACTGGTTGTGGGGCCCGTTCGACTCAAAGTCCAGCTAGCATCGTTTTTTGACTCCGAGGTGCTCAACTGGTCGAGGATCATGCTCGACCGGTCGTGGGGTCCTCTCGATCGGTCGTGCAGTCTGATCGACCGGTCGCAGTTACGCAGATTCATTTCCGAATCCGATGCGGACTGCGAATTTTGGTGTCGTCTTTCGCAAGGGTGCGGAAAGGGAGTTGCCTAAACTATAAATAAGTGCTCTTAGGACTTTTTTAGGTATGATGAAAGTTATCATAAAGTGTATGCTAAGGATTTTCTATGTTCTTCCAAGGCAGAGGTTAATATTTTTGCTTTGTAATCTTCCTTCTTCTTCATAGTGGAAGTTTGCATCCGTGGTTTTTTACCCTAGTTTGAGATTTTTCCATATATATCTTGTTTTGTGGTTTGCTTTGATTGCTTTGATCTGTTTCTAGTTTATATTTCTTCCTGTTCATTGTTTGTGGGTGAGGCTTGAGATTGGATATAGGCTCACTGCGTTGTTGCCGTGCTGCGCAACATTCCAAACAATTTCCTTTGGTATAGCCCACATGAATCACCTATGAGCTTGATTTTTACGCTCTTGGCCTAAAATTTAGTTGTAGTGGATATTACCAATACGGTGGCCTTGTAAAAATCAAGGGTTGACATTTCTCTCTCAACCGCATAGCCCGCCTAAATTACAAGTCAACCTAGTTTTTAGGATACATATTAGGTGCTACCCTTGCCCATCCCTAGCTAGGAAAGGAGTAGGGGCTTTGAGAGGCTATTGTGATGTATGGGTTTTATCCACACTTTTCATTGTTTCATTTGTGTCATTTTCGGGTGCAAGCCTAAAAAATGAGGTAGATCTAAGGCTCATGTGGACCACACCACAGTAAGTAGTTGTGACAATGACACCCACCATTAAAACCTTCTCAGGGCTCACTGTGATCGTTGATTGTCATCCAACCTGTTCATAAGGTCACATAAACCTAGATTGACACAGGGAAGGATGTGAGGTCGAGCACCATCTCCCTCAAGAGGATAATTATTCCAACTTTTCTAAACTCCTTATAGAGACTTCTTGAATCCACGAGGAAAGAAAGCAAAAAATATAAATAATTTATAATAAATTCAAAATTGATTAATGAATTAATAAAAACAAGTTCACAACCCTTTAAATAAAGATACCAAACAATATGAAAGAAATCAGAAGCAAACTACAACTAAAACTCCTAAAATCCGCGACTTACTATAAATAGTAAACTTAATATTTATAGATGGTCGTGATGTCTACTAGTGCTCAAGGTTTTCGGCTAAAAATAGAAAGTGTCTTATTTGGCTTTACCAAACCGTTCTCTTAAGTATCCTAAGCACTTTTCATGTTGGACACAACTCCTAAAGCCCAACAGATGAAGAACTATAATCAAACTAAAACTTACTATTTATAGTAAAAACGAAAATAAAATAGGAAAATAACCGTCGATCAGGGGTTTTTCACAAATCCGGGTTGCGCAACCTAGCGTAGCAGGGCTGGTTGGCTAAAGTAGCTCGTTCTACCCCAAAATAAGGAAGTGGAGATACACCCGAGATAACTCATTCCAGATTGCGAGATACATCCGATCCAAGGTTTGATAGTCCAGATCACTTCTGTCGTCGACCGTGCCTTTTCTGATGTAGCTTGGTCATGAAACTGTCCACGACCCGCTCTACATCATAGATGAAGGGAAACATAAATATAAGCTTGGTCCAAAACTTCTAGAGCCCCCAAGAGGTCTTCAATAGTAGTCTTTAATTCTCACCGCGTGATACACTTGAGCCTTGAATTTACCTCATTTTTAGTCTTTTACCTTAAAATGATATAACAAAATAAACAGAAAAAGTGGATAAAAGTCATACATCATAGTGGCCCTTTAGAGCCTCTTTTCATTTCTAGCTAGGGATGGGTGGGGTAACACCAAATCTGAGTTCAATTTTTTCGACCAGGTCATTGATTGGCATTGCACAACTAATTGTCACAGTAGATTTGGCATACGCAGGGGCCTGCCAAAAAAAAAAAAGGAACAAGGAGAGGAAGATTTGCATGGGACCTGCTCTTGATTTTGACAATGCCTAGTGTTATGTTTGTGTAAGATCTACTTTAGATCCACTGTTAGATATTGGTCCTAGATTAAGCCAACAGGCAAAAAAAAAAAAAAAAAAAAAAAAAAAAAAGGACAGATCGCCATTGATTCCACCAGACCACACTGAAGGAAAAAGTTCGGAGAAATGTCCACTCTTAATTTTTATAAGACATGTGGTAATAATTATATAAAATCCACTCTAACCATCAGATTCCAGAAAATATTAGGATTGTGTATCAAAAATCATACATATACTTGACCACATTAATGGAAACAATTCAGAGGGCCAGCATTGTCATGTACACTGTTTTCAATCATACAGTCCATTGGAATCACGTATGAAGGTGACTTTCAGGCCTTTGGCCCAATGAAGGGACACACCTGATGGTCAGTGTGGATTTTACATGACCATGATGGTGGGGCCTTCCTAAGGCACCAATTCATGTGTCTGCACAGTCACGACACATGAGGCAATGGAATAATTAAGGCTTGTATGGATCAATGAGGTAGTTTTTTTGAAAACCTTTAATGGTCAAGTAGTATTTTCTAAAATTTCCTCTGTAATATCGTCAAGCTACTATTAGCAGTATCTTTAAGCCATTGATGCACGGCTGCAAATTGCAATTAAAGTATTGAATTTTTTTCAAAGGATAACAGTGAAGTCTGAACTGACAGTGGGTGTAGTAACAAGCTAACCGGGAAAAAAATAATAATAAAATAAAATTTCAAAGGCTGTTTGGGATGAGAGATTCAGGTAGGGATTTGTGAAATTTATGGATTAAAAGTCTTCCAATTAAAATTTTATTATAGATTTATTAAATTAGTGAATTATCTAACATATGCTTTCATAAAATTCACATATTCAAACACAGATTATTAAAACAAGAGATGCTTTTAAAAGTAACATGATCATGGAAGTGTCTCACACACTAGTTGGTAATGTGGCATATCCAATGCATCAAATTAGTCCGGAATGGATCCCCCTTGTGAAAATTGGATGTCTTGAGTTGGCACCACGTGGATTTCAAGGTTTTTGGATGGTTCTTTGTTGTTTCTAACACGTGGCCCATCTGATCAGCATAAATTTTAGGCCGTCTTATTTTCATTCACCAAGGGGTGGCCACGATTAAATTAAATGAATTGGATATCATGCATGCACCATGGTAGCCTCACATACGGCTAATGTGCATTTTTTTCATTTAAAATTGCAAGTAAAGCCCTCTCACTATGGCATTTTCCCAACAAAAAATATTATGCCATTGCAAGTAAGGGTGTGATCAAGTACCATTGTATCGGGAGAAGAGGGCCTCATCCACCAAATACTGCCACCCCCACTACATATGCCCAGTATCGCCGTGACTTACAGTGGTACCAGTAGCGGTGGAGAGCAACACCTTTCCACGTCCGGCATGAATGGATATGTATTTTAATTCTCAAACAAGAACGTTCATGATTCACATTCTCATTTCTTTATCACAGACATATGGGGAGCTAATGAAGCTCCCTTCTCTGAATATTTGAATATTTATGAATGGGCGCATCAATCGATGATCCTCACAATTAATGTGATGGCTTCACAGAGAGTATATTTTTAATTTCCCTGGTAAATACCTGGAAACAAGTAATCATGACTTACTCACGTGTTTGAAATTAGCCGGTTTCAAAATCCGGTCCATAAGAACTTTGTTATTACTAATTTAAATACGTGGGTCCTATTACAATATATATGACTTATCCACACCGTTTATCCTTTTTAACACCACATTTTAAGCATGATCCAAAAAGTGAGTAAAATCAAAACCTCAGTTGAACCACGCCTTAGGAAACAATGATCATAAAGAAGTCAGCAGTGGAAAGTTGTTTTCCCCCTAGGGCACACATTGATGTTTATTTGTCATCCAACCTGTTCATAAGGTCACAAAGTCATGGATAAAGGGAAAACAAAAATATCAGCTTGATCCAAGACTTCTGCAGTCATCGAGAAGCTTTCAATGGTAAGAGTTCAATTCCCATTGTTTCCTGTGGTGTGGTCCACTCAAGATTTAGATCTATCTCATTTTTCGGTCAATGTCCTAAAATAAGCTGGCTAAAGGTTTGGACGGTGTGGATAAGACGCATATCATGGTGAGTCCCACAATTCAAAGTTTTATCCTTAGCGACGCAAGGAGTGCTATAACTGAAAGTTGGCCGTCAACGTTACCTTGAAATCCAACCGGAAATACACGGGTAATAAATTATTACCCATTTACCTTGAATTACCAAGGTAATTAGAAAATTAAACCGCCCTTTAGTTGGTCTGCCTTTCGGCCCTGGGGCTTGACTTGGACTGGAGTATTACACACAAGGGTTGGGATCGGTTTAAACTTGCCTTTTTTCAATCAGGCTAAGCTTAGACCCTGAGCGACAACTAGTCAGCTCAGTCAAAGTTGTCCGCCCATTAGAGTTGCAATGTTAAGAGAACTTTAAAAGAAGCTACAGTTTATAGAGATAATTGTAATGTTTATGTGATATTCCTACCTATCACTAGGTGTCTCACCCTATTATAGGGCCAGTGGTCCATACACAATTCAAGTGGGCCACATTATTGAGAATGATGTTAAGGGCAACACTTACCTTCCTAAATAATTTTTCTTGTTGGGGGTACACCTAAATCACTTATGGGCTTGATTTTTAGGGCCTATGCCTAAATCTCAGTGTTACATATAGGGCCCGTTTGCCCAGGCAGATTGGATGATATTGGAAGGGATTGGAAGTTAAATTCTGAGATTAGTCCAGCGTGCCAAAGAGATTGGTTGATCTGATAATGGAAAATAACAATCCCATTGATCTTAAGGCAATTCACTGACAACACCATCATTACTTTTAAATCTTATCCAATCATTCTTAATATATTCAAATTTGCCGGGATATATTTGATTCAAGGGACTGAAAGGGATGAAAATGTTTAATTCCAGGATTGGCCAGGCACGCCGAACAAACTTGACATAGCAATCTCAAGATATAGCAATCCCATGAATCTTAAGACAATCCACTAATAATACTATCATTACCTTAAAATCCATACCATCCATCCTAATACCATTCAATCCCTTCCAATCCATCCAGCCAGACAGGCCCATAATGGGTGAAGCGGGTTTCACATAATCATTGTAATAGGGTATGTAAAAATTAATGGCGGACATCTCTACCAATTGTTTCCTTTGATGCCATACAAATGAATAGTAGATTTTTAAAGCCATGGAGCTAATGTTATATTCGGTCAGCCTGATTTTTTAGGCATGACCCTAACGTTAGATTACACATGTTATGAGTGGAAATGATTTCGAATACATATCAAGGTGGGCCTCGTAAAAAATTACGAGCGGCGTCCGTCTCCCATTGGGTTAAGACGAATCACGGGCCGGACATGACACGGGCCTAAGTGTTACAATGCGGGCGTGGGGTTTTCATGCCTGATCACGTGCACACGTGTCTGGTCGTAGAAAACTATTTACTCCCGCGCAGCTTTAGTGCGTGGGACCTGACCGTGGGGCCACCTTAATGTATGTGACTATATCTTTCCTGTCCATCTGTATTGAATATTCATTTTAGGCATGATCCAAAAACTGAAGCAGACCCAAATCTCAGATGGACCATAGTATAGAAAATAGTGGTCACAGGCCATTCAAATCTTCTAGTGGGCCATGAAAGTTTGGATCAAGATGATATTTGTGTAGTCTCTTCATATAAGGTCTTTGTGACCTTATTAACAGGTTGGATGACAAATAAACATTCCGGTGGACTCCATGTAGTTTTTGATAGTGGGGATTCAATCACAACTGTTTCCTTTGTTGTGGTCCAACTAAGATTTGGGCATACTTCATTTTTCGGATCATATCCTCAAATGAGATTCGGAAATGGTTGGACGGTATAGATTTAAGGCACATATATCACTACAAGCTTCACAGTCCACCTCAGTGGATTCCGTGTCTCGCCTAATCCGCTCCCTATTTATTCACATACACGAGCCCATCCTAAGTTGTATTGGCCATATTTATTCACATACAGTTTTATTGGCCATGGCCCAACAAAAATAGCAATCATAGTCATTGACATGAGAAACACAGCTGTTCAATTTCGATTCATCTCTGTTTAGGAATGTCAAGTAAATTTCTTTTCTTTTTGGGATTTACCTTCACTGCACATATGTAGTTATTTGGGCGATTTTAACAGTTAAAAGAGACACGTGTATGCCACGTATGTACAATAAAAGAGTGCATGTGCATGAATCCTCTCCCTTCCGTGCGCGGATTACCTACAACCCCCGCCTGGTCGGAGTTCGGGGCCACCGTGATGTATGGATTTTTTCCACACCGTCCAATTTTTCCATATTATTTTAGATTTTAGTAACAAAAATAGATAAGATTCAAACCTAAAATGAACACACAGTGAGGATTAATTTCTTACCATTGAAAATTCATAGGGACCATAGAAGTTTTGGATCAAGATGAGATTTGTCTCTTCAATTCATCCAGTTTTATATGACGATATCAACAGGTTGGATGGAAAATAAACGACACAGTGGACGCTAAGAAGGTTTCAATGGTGGAAGTCCTTAGCACCTCTGCTTCATGTGGTGTGGTCCACTTGAGGATTTTATAATCTTTATTTTTGGTCCAGTACTCTAAAATGATATGGAACAAAATCTATGGACGGTGTGGATAAAAGTAATACATCACAGTGGCTCATGAGTGCCTGTCCCGAGATCCGAACAGGCTGAGCTAGTACCTAATACGCGCCCCTCTTCCTGACGCGAAAACCATCAGCAGGAAGTTCCTGCATTAGTATGCTATATGGGGCCACGGAGATATTTGTTGGAAATCCATTCCGTCCATCCGTTTTTTGAGCTCATTTTATGACACATAACAGAACATGAGGCACATCTAAAACTCAAATGTGCCTCACGAGAGGAAACTGTGGGTTTTCAATGACCACCGTTGAAATATTATTATGGCCATAACATTTTTGTATCAGACTAAGATATTTGGATTTTCACTTCATCACCATGATAATGACTTTATAAACGGCTTGGATAGCATATAAACATCAAAGTGGGAGCCCAGAAAGGTTTCAACTGTAGGAATTTCTTTCCCTCATTTTCCCTCTCGTCTGGCCCACATTAGGTTTCTTTTTTTCCTACTCATTTTTGGTCGCATGCCATTAAATAATCTCATAAAACGGATGGACGGGGTGGATTTCTTACAGACATAACGGTGGGCCCCACGCAGCATCCCAGTCCATGAACTTCCTGGCAATTGCTTTCGCTGTCCCGGCAAATTTCTTCTGTATTTTTGCCGCCAACGTCGTTTCCCGCCCTTCCGTTTTTTCAGCTCATTTCCTTTCCAAAATAAGCCCTATTCTCTCTCTCTCTCTCTCTCTCTCTCTCTCTCTCTCTCTCTCAGTAACCATAGAATAGAGAAAAAGATGTTCTACTCTCACAGCTTTCTTGCCAGGAAAAGCCCTCTCGGAACGATTTGGATAGCTGCTCATCTCCAACACAAGCTCCGCAAATCCCATGTCGTTATCACTGATATCTCTTCATCCGTTGGTAAGACCTCTCTCTCTCTCTCTCAATCTCCATCTGTTTCCTTTAAGGTTAGTCACAGATTTTTTAAGGGTTTCCTCGGATCGAATTTCGATTCAACTATCTTCATTTTAGATTGTGGCTTATATATATGTCTAGATTAGGGGTTTTTTCTCTACATCTTTAGAATTTTTGCAGTTGGGTTTCATAAAGATTCTTTTTTTTTTTTTTAAAAAAATAAAAATAAAATCTTTTTCGTTGCTGATTGACAGCCGCGTTATTAAATTAGTGAGAAAATGAGCTTTGATTGAATAGCTTTGAGCTCTAGTTTGGGCGAATCTGGGTTTACTTGCAGCGATTAATCTCATGATAGATCAAAGGTGGTTTCCTCAGATTGACGTTATTAGGCAATCAAGGTTCTATTAGGCAACTGTACCAATCAAGGCTCTTCTCCAGGTAGCTGATTATCAATCAAGGGCCCCCAAAATCTGAGAATTCCATCTTTGGATAGTGTCCATATTCAATGTATTTTGTACACGTATTGAGAGTCCGGGCTCCGAATCTCAATCACATTACTTTCAGGTTGAATTTAATTAGTGATAAAATGAGGTTTAACTGAATAACTTTGAGCTCTATTTAGGGTGAATCTGGGTTTCCTTGCAGCGATTAATCTGATGTTAAAGCAAAAGTGGTTTCCTCATATTAATATCAAGTGTCTGTGCTCCGAATTTCAATCACATTTCTTCTAGGTTGGGTCGGAAGGAAATTTGACAACAATTTGAGGGCTACTTCCTCATTGGGTTTCAATCACAGTGACAAGTCTTGTTCATGGCAATTTCTCAGCTGGGAAAAATCTTGAGAGGTTTTCAAATTTTGTGGTTTTTCTTGGGATATTACTCCCAAAATCTTGCCAACAATACCAACATTTAAAAACGCTTATTTTAAGTTTTTAAATAAATTTAAAATTTAACACACACACATACATATATGTATGTATGTGTATATTTATATAACAAAAATTTAAAATTTAACACACACATACATATATGTATGTATGTGTATATTTATATAACAAATTTCTAAATGCTTTTACTATTTTCGAGTTAATATCATGATAAAGATGCAATATTTTAGAATTTGCTGAGATCTTGAAAATCTCGTGATGATATCCTTGTGTATCTCGTGATATTATCTCGAACATTTCAAATATTGGCGATATTTGTCCAACAGGTTTTAACAATTTCACCTTGGTTAAACTGAATGTTTGCAATTCAGTTTGCTTGTGCTCCCGAACACAGCCTTTTCGTCTTTCATTTTTCACTAAACAGAACCACTTTCTCTGGACGTATTTGGTTAGAACTTATTTCATTTCTGGAAAATTCTCTCATACAAAGAAGAAAACTATCTGTCCATGTCTTTATACTCTCTCTCTCTCTCTCTCTCTCTCTCATACACACACGCACACACACATGCGCGTGCATTTTGTATTTCGTTCCTAGAACTCCGATAATTCCATGGCCAATGATCAATATGGAATATGCTTTTTCGGTGTTTTGTAGTTCCCCTCTTGAATGTCAGACGTGCATGTTGATATTAGAGGGACATGAGGAAATCCATTTATAAGGTTTTCTAGTTTCCTTCTTTCTTTCATTTGATCTAGGCCCTGAAGCGTTTCCAAGCTTGGATGATATTCACCCATCATTTAAAAATTAGTAATATGTTTTTAGGTTTGTTCTGAAGGTTTACAGTTTGTCAAATCCATTTAAAGATTAGTACGGTGTTTGTAGGATTGTTACTAAGGCCGTGTCCATCATTTCTTCTTCCTTAGTAACACTGCAAATGGGTCTTGACCATTGCATCAGCTTTGGTTATTAAACGTGTCTTTCTTTGGTGACCGTATTGTGTGGATTAATCTATTCCCACTTACATCTCTTGATGCTCCTTCAGATCGCATCATGTTTCCTGAAGTCCCAATTGCGCTGAGGTTATCGGGTCATCTTCTACTGGGTGTTGTCAGAATATACTCGAAGAAGGTTGACTATCTTTACCATGATTGCAATGAAGTCCTGACCCATCTCAGGGCTGCATTCGCCTCGATACAAGTCAATTTGCCGGAAGACGCAAACCATGCGTCGTTTCACTCCGTCACGCTGCCAGAGACCTTTGAACTTGATATATTGGACTTGGATGACACAATATACCAGACCCAGTAAGAGTTTTTGAAGCTTGGGTAACTAAGATAAAGCTTGTGCTCACATCTAACTGGTCACACCATATGTTTTGTTCTCAGGGGCCCAGATAATCATCTCAAAACTCTTGAGGAGATCACCATCACAGGTATAAGCTTCATGCGTTGCATTCATGATGTTGTCTTTGTCAATTTCTTCACATGGCGTGTATTTTTCAGTGATGAATGCTTGGGGTTGTGCATGCAGATCAGATCCCGGGTGAAGGAGATCCATATGTCACTTTTTTTATCAATGAGGTGTTTCTTGGCTCTTGCAACACTATCTTGATAGTCTTTCACCTTCAAAATGCCCAACCAGTGAAGGTTGCATCATAGCCTGAAAACATTTCTTTTTTCTTTTTTTACAGGATATTATGATGGACACATCTCCAGTAGACCTTCAAAACCCTGGTGCTGGACCAATGGAAGAAGAGTATGTTTGCTATTCTGTTGGATTTCATGTATCTTCTTTATTTGAGGAACCTGTTTCGACAATGTTTCTCCTCTAGTGTCGTCCCTCCACTTTCAGGGTCCAATGGTGTGGGCAATACAGATTCTGGCCCGAGTAATCCTGCTGAAGAATCCAACCAGAAGCTTTATGATGACCGTTTCCATGAAGATCTTCCAGAGATCGAGATCCCTCGGGATGCTATACCTCTTGAGTCAGGAAACATTCCAGAGTTCCCAGATTTCGGTGACAACACTGTTGAACAGCACGAGCCTTTTGATCCAACCTTGAATCAGAAAGAGATCCTTTCTCCCATTATGGAAGAAAGAGAATCTCTGCCATCTCGGCTGCACCCAACACCGCCTATTGCTGGATCTGCAGGGGAACCTGAAAATTTTGATCCGAGTATTTCTTTCGGTCAGTTGATAGGATTTCATTGTTACATCTGTAGATTCTATACTTTCGTATCTTGCAAATTCTACCCACACTATATCTTGTGTTTGTTGTTTTATCGAGGCCAACCATGGTTTATCATGTTTCATTTACATGACCTTGGTTTCTCATGATGTAGGTCATGAATTACCTGAAATGGTATTACAACCGACTCCGCCTGTTGACAAGAAAAAAGCCAAGTCAAGGAAGAGAAAACAATTCTTTGATGAGTCCTTGGTATTCACAAATGAGTAAGTGCTTCCAATTTTCTCAGAAACTTTTTTAACATGGAAAAAGTAGGATTATGCAATGATTTTGGTAAATTGGGTTGACATAAAAGAGTTGATTACTTGGATCAAATGCTCATGCAATTTGAGATATGTTTTATCCTCCAAGTTAAATCTATTCAAGATCCCTAGTGGGGGTGGCTAACATAGAGTGTGTATTGACATGGGTGTGTACTAACAAGCTAACCCAAAAAAAAAGAAAAAGAAAGTTAAATCTATTCAAGGCATTTGCACATTTGAAATTGAGAAGTGCCAAAACGCTGGAACAAAAATCTACATGGCAATGTAACATATTCCACTGATGAAAAATTCTGGAGCTCAACTTTGGGAACAAGCATGGTAGTAGAGATCTCCCGATAGTACCCTCTTGATTAAGCTGCAGTCTTTCACACACACTAGAATGCTAGTGTCTCTTACAGCTTACAGATAAACTAATATTATCACAATGTATACATGGTTGGTATGAAAAGCAGATCATGAAGAAAAGGTCTAAACGATGACATAAAGGATTGAATTCTTGGCTTGCCCTATTTTTGCATCGAGTCTTAAAGACTAGTACCCTATTTGGTGGGAATCATTAATTCATTATGAGTTTGTATATGACACTACAGTGTGTATCAAACAAAATGCATGGTTTTTTCTATATTGCCCGTCCAAGAAGACGGCAAATGTCTTCCACTATATGTAACTCTGGGTAATACTTAAATCCATGCATTATTTTTTCTTCTTTCATTTTCCTATTTGAAGTTCTGATATTGTGCTTATACTCTCATGGAGTTGGTTTCTGCTTCTTATCAAAAGTGTTCCTAGAGTATATGAAAAACTGTGTTATAGCATGACTGTCATTTTACGACCAACCCAACTTAGATCCATGTGAGCTTCAAATACCATGGTGGTGGAGTAAGCATGGCAGTTTGTCCATCACTTAGTGTCCTTCAGTATATAGAAGAATTCATTTCTTCTTATATGGAAGATTGCATGAACTGCTGCATAATTGACGGTTGCATATTTTATTTTTGGAAGGGGTAGAAAGTTTTCAACTTCTTCAGTCGTAACCACATGAAAGGCACATAGTGACTATAAAATATATGCGGACAATGCTAAAGGGATATGGTAGATCAACACAAATATCAAAACAAAATAAGAAGATTATAAAATTTGGCTAAATTAGTTTTATTTCCCAATCGTTTTGTACTTGTCATTTATCTTTCAACATAACTGTTTTATAGGTAGCCATTCTCTGGGTGACCAGTTGCCAAATGATAGCTCATGATCCATGTGAAGATATTTTTATTTTAATTCTCCTTTTTCCCTTTTTTCTGGCCTCTCATAGCATTTGAGGTTTCCTTGAAGCACCTAGTGATACTCGGATTTTATAGGTTCATGAGAAAACAACTTGAGGATACTAGTAAATTGGTGTGCAAACGCAAGAAACTCCCTGTGTCAGCTCTAGATGTTTGGAGATTCCACAAGATCCGTCAAATGGAGCATGTCTTTCTTGAGCCTTTACTTTCTGGTGAGTTTAATGTTTGTGCGGTACATATCTTTCTACGTCTTAGTTCTAATGCTTGCACTGGTTTTATGGAAATACAAAATGTATCTTTTGCAGGAATGTCTGCCGACCTTCAGGAAGTTTTCAAGAAGACTTACACTGCTTCGGCAGTTGATCCTACTCCCACAGAAGCTCCTCTGGAACCCAGGAATGCAGAATCTCCTGCTGGCATGCCTGCCTCAGATATGGAAATTGAACATCCTCGGTTTCAGGAAGATCATTTTGATGGTCTTTTACCTGAATCCATGCCATATCCGTCTGGTAGAGAAGAAACGACACCGTTGCCTGCCAGCAATTTGGGGTCAGTGTCTCAATTAGGAAGGCCTCAGGAGACTGAACTACTGCCAACACCAGAATTGTCAGGCTATGCTGATCCGGCTGACCCTGAGTCTCAAACACCTACGGTTCCTTCAGAAGAGAGACTACCTCTACGGGACACTAGTCTCTCACGGATACCAGATTTGCTGAATTCTGCAGAATCACCGGTTCATCGTATAAGGGAACAACTGTCTGTAGGGGAAGCTGGTGTCCCTTGGAGTTCAAATACGCTGAATTCTGCAGAAGCAGAAGTGAGTTATGTCCATGGAAATTTATGTGACTTTTTTAAAAATTATTTTTATTTTTATTTATTTTTTATTTTACACGCACTCACACCCCACACACACTCATGCACTCACGCCACAGTGGAATTTCACCACAATGGGTACTCGCGAACCTATGACCTTGTGTTGAAACTCTTGTGGAAATTTATGTGGACTTGTTTCTTGTCAATGCAGTGGTACATTTTTTTCATTCATGTACCATATTGGTCTGTTTACTAAGGTCAGACTCCTGAGCTTGTCATCTTTCTTGTAGGAGCTAAATTTTTTGGAAGCAGATAACAGTAATGCACAATCTGGTAAGATGCAAAAGACTTTCTACACCTGACATGGTACTTCTGGATCATGTTATTTTGTCTGCTGCTCTCATTATCATCTGCAAATATGACTTGGCGTTTTTTTTTTCTAGATGAAAATGGGCATTTTTAAAAAAATATTTATCGTGGCTAAAATTTCCATTTCCTATGGATGCAGGTGGGCGCGCAGAAAGTGATGTCAATTCATTGTCTGTGAGGACCAGGTTTTTGAAACAGTTCCTTTTTAAATTCATGTTGGATTGATATTTTGCCTCCTCTGGTCTGTGTAGTTTTAACCAAGGAATGTGCTTGGTGTAGGGCTGTGGCTCAATATCTGAAAAATCAATCTCCTGCAACTCAAATTTCGAAAGGCCAGTCAGGACATCTGAGCTTGAACAGGATCCTAGAAGGGAAAACAAGGAAACAGTGTGCAAGAATGTTTTTTGAAACACTGGTAATGGTCTAGGATTGATATTTTTAATACTTCTTATTCGGAGATCCATTTTGCTGCTTGAAAATGTGTTGTGGTATTCTCAGGTCCACTTCATACATATTTCTCCGTTATGCTCTTTCTTTCCTTCTTCATGGCTGTCCAATGCAAGTCATGCCATCTTGCTGTCTCCTGCCATTTATTATTATTTTTTTTCTGATAGGCTTGGCCTCGTCGAGTCACAGTTATTTAGTGGTGCTTAACTACTGATTAAGGTCTTTTTCATATGGCACATGCAACTCACGTGGAGTGATGAAGCAGTTTGCAAGACCTGTGAGGGAAAAGGGGAGTTAGTTGATACTTTTGGAGAGCATGCACACTTGATACACATGCATTTGGAATTTGCACATATGGCATATACCCCTGTTTAGGCTTCCAAATTGGAAATGCTAATGAGAATGGGTTTTCCTCGAAAAATCATATAATCTGAGCAATCCTAACTTCTGTTTAGTGGATGGATGTTCGGTAAATTCCCATCATAGGATATTTTTAAGTGTATCAAGTGTAAATATCTACCAGTTCACTATTTAGATAATCAAATCAGTACGACTTCTAAGGTTTATGGTCCATCAAATTATGAATAACAACCAGAATGGTTTAATTTGAGTTGCTTGTACACCAAGTCTACAAATCTGTGTCTATTTCTCCACTGTCATGCACTGTCAGAGTATCAAATGTTTCCTCCATCTAAAAAACTAGGTATGGAAAGCATGGATTAATCTCAAAATTACCTAAATGTCCTGCTTAATCCAGGGATAATATATGCTGTTATTACATTGCACCAATGGATCACTTGCAAACGAGTTCTAAATCTCATCTTATCCCATCAATCTCTAACACACAATTACTGTTAACTAAAATGAGATGAACTCGTTTTTAGGCATCACCACATGGCCTAAGCCATTTTTAACAAAAACTGATACGGATGTTATTTTGCATTTTAGTAGATTACTTGTTGCTTATTTTTTTCAGTCAATTGTAGGTTTTGAAGAGTTACGGGTTCATCGATGTGCAACAAGAAGAAGCTTATGGTGATATTACCCTATTGCTGACACCAACACTCTCCAAAGAGAAATTCTGAAGCCATTTATGCTTCTTCTTGGCATCCCTTGTTGAGAGGTAAGCATAAGTGATATTTTTTTTTCTTTTTTTTTAATAAAAATTTTATTTTAATTGAAGTACCTACAAAGGCTCTGTTTTTATCTTTTACTGAAACATATGGCTTGTCAGAAACACATCCAAACCTAAAGACCCATGTCTGAATATGTCAAAAACAACTTTTAAAAAATGAAATATCTTTGCTGTATAAGTTCAATAGTGCAATCATAACCCCGGCCCATCATCAGAGCCTGGTAGCTATCAGTGCTGGTGTTATGTTCGTCATCATCAGAGCCTACTTTGCTAAGCTTGGGACCATCTGAGTCATAACTTGTCCATAGTTAACCGTACCTTATCCATGAATCTTGGAGGACGTAGGGCAGCATATTTGGTAACCATGCCCCTGCTGTATCTGGGGCTCAAAAAGCTTGTAACGCAACCCATTCGAGCCAAAACCAAGTCAAACTGGGCTACTTGAATAATTGACTCGGCTGTATGAACTGATTTTTTTGTCTAGGAAGCAAATTCGGAATTTATTTACCAGGCAGTCTACTTATGCGCATCAGATTGGGCCAACCATAGGAGTTGGGATTTGATTTCTTTTGTGGATTCAGAAAGATGTTTTCCTAATTCAGGATGCTGTATAGATGGTCATTTTGTTCATTTTCAGTATCCAGCTTCTATAGGTTTCTTAATGAGAAATTGCTGTTTCTCATTTTCAACTGAAAAAGAAGAAGAAAATAATCTTTATGCATCTCTCTGTGTGTGTGCGCGCGCGCTCGCGTGTGGAAACATGTGTGATTTATTGATCAAGATTTTGCTATATTTTTCTGGTTTTGCTAATTTCCTTACATTCATGGGTACATTAGCAATGTTCCCAGAGCGGTTAAATGACTCATGGGACTGCGATACATGGATCCAGGCTGTTCATTCATGCATATAACTGGGTTCTAGTCATAGTGCAAAAAATGCATCAATTGAATTATCCAAATCATCTGATCAATGTCATAAAGAATAGACATCCAGTTGAGAAACAAGATGGGTCCAGTCATCATCTTGAAACATCTATTTGGTAGATCCCACTTTGTACTCGTGTTTCCAATGGAGCACTGTGGCTCAAAGTGGACAGTAACAAAATGCCCCTGCTCAAAGGATCAGAATCATCCGATTGGCATGATTCTTGCACCATGATTTGTTCTCAATAGTAGTATTGAATAGACCTTTTGTATTGATGATTAAATGTGCCACGCATCCTTGAAAAGTTTCAGGAAGTTTTGGGGATGTTGCTAACTTGACTGTACAGGTGATGGTGGAGAGATTAGCATTTTTCAGTTACATTTAATTTGGATGGTTTTTTTTTTTTTTTTTTTTTTTTTTTAAATAAAATAAAATAAATTTATGCCATGTGAACTTCAACCTCTTTTATTTGGAAATTGAGACTAATATACTCTTTTGCAATGAATTGCAGTTTGGTTTCTGCAGCGGTATAAGGACAGTCCCACCAAGAGGCCTTTATTTATTTATGTATTATTTTCTTTTTTCTTTCCTTCTTTCTTTTGGGTAGGCAAGCTGGGCTCGAACCTGAGACCTCAACGTTGAAACTCGGACCGTTACCGTTCAGCTGTGGATTCGACCCACTTTGGTTCAACTCAAGAGAGCTGGCTTTCCGATGGCAAACTCAAGTTAGCATGTTTCTTTCCTTTTGCCACAATGGGTATGGCTACTTGTTGTAATTAATGTAATTACCTGTTCTTTTCTTAATAGATTTAGGGTGTGTTTTGCAGACGCTTAGTTCATCTCACTTTTAGTTAATTGTAATTATGAATCAGAGATCATGATTGTGCGTTGTCAATATTGTTTTTAATCCTTGCTAAGAGGAAATATGATCTCTAGTAGATTAACTAAAATGAGATGGAACTCATTTTTAGGTGTCTGCAAAACAGGTTCGTATTTAGTTTTTTTGCCGGACCGAAAGGTTCTTGTAAATGAGAAGGTTTTGCTTCTCTAAACTTCAGTTGTAGGTGTTTGTGTTTGATCATGATTAACATTACAAATACATCAAATCTTCAACCAAAAACAAAAAAGAAAACATCAATATGAGTAAGACCCACACCCTCTACCCAACCTGGGCTTGAGCGCAGAACCACTGCATTGAAATGGGGGCTGGGTTTGCTCAGGTGGCCTGTACATGTGTGTTGAATAGACAACTAGTCTGGTTTTCAAATGTCAATTTCCTCAAAAGAACGTGTCCCACTTGATGGGTGGGCTGGCCCATTTTGGGCAAGGGTCTGCTCACAAGGACCCCTCATGAACGGCCCAGATATTGCTCGAGCACACTGTAGATGGGATGATAGTGAAACTCTTAAAGAGGGTTTTGGAAGAATGCTTGTTTGAATCCATTTCCAGGGAATATTATGGGTTTGGCGACTGTGGTCGTGATCACTAGCCTGGCTATTGGATACTAGGACATACAAGGACATGATCGCTACAATGCATTTCTTTGTAATGATTTAGTACTGCCCTTGAGAGAAAAGCAAGAGAAACTTTGATACCCTGGCAGGGTGGTGGATGATATACATGCACTTAGAAATAGCACTCTGGCATACAGGTAATTGAAATTAAACTGACCAAATTATAAGTCCTGGTTTAGATGTATCATAATCAGAAAACTAACATATTTGATAGTCTACCTGGTGAATTGGTGGATGCTTATTGGATGGTTAAGAATGAATTATTATTATTATTATTATTATTTTTTAAATCCATTGGTTTGATTTCAACATGTCCATAAATCAGAGGTTATGTGTCTGGGTGCCTCCCTGTCCAGAGTCACAGTAGCTAGTGTGTGCTGTGTGTACAATTTCTGGGTGCCTGCGCATCAAGAGTCATGCAGCCAGAGTAGCAAAAACAATGAGGGAGTTATGAACTCCCACGGTGTCGTAAGAACCTGGACGTCAGCATTTGAAGGAACTGATTTCTGTAGATGTCCGGGGGAGAAGTTAGGCTGGAAAGCTCACCAGATGGGCCACATTTATGGTTAATATGGACACGGTTGGTATTTTCCTTTTTAACAATCCATTGGTTTTGGTACAAGTGGCCCATCTAATGAGCAGATGAGCCTGATCTTTGATCTGCGGCCAGGAAATGTACGGTGATGCCTGCATCATGAGCAGTTTGGACTGCATTTGGCCATTTTTGGTCTACTCTGCAACTGTCCGTCTGATCGCGTCCCCAAATTCCAAACATTTTTTTTAGCCCGTATGCGTGGGGCAGTGGATTAACAGTCCAAATCGTTTCTACATCATAGTGGGCCAAATCAATCGAGGTTCCTCAGATCGAAAGTGGACTCTGAAATGGCAAAAGTTCAAAACCTCTCCAGAAACAATTAAGAAGTAAGAAAAAACCCTCAAAAGGCTCCATATATTAGCAGAGGCAGTCACAGTAGTTGGAGAATTTTTGACGATCTTGCCTTTGTCGCTTGTGGCAGTTTAAGTCATTTAACATGTTGTACACAATCAGTTGTACGTCCAACTAGTTGGCTTGTGGGGCCATCATGGTGTCTGTATGGCATGTCTAACAAGCTTGTCCCACCATTTAGCAAGTCCAACTGGTTGAGCTGTAAGTTGCGGTCCACCCAGTGGATTAAGTTTCAAAAGTGGCAGATGAAAATCAAAACACACCAATACTAATGTTACAGTTCAACTCAAGAGGAATGTGTGTACAAACTCTCCAATGAATTTACACTAACAAAATATGACTGAGATGAACTAATCTGAATCTCCTTTATTCCAACATTCTTGACCGTGGGACTGGGTTTTTTTACACCTTCAGACCTGCACACAGACGTATATTTGAATAATGATTGAAATTCTGAGGCTGTGATTAGTCAGGTTTTTAGCAACATTAGCGAGCACTCTGCAAATGCAGAAACTCGGCAATTGGTTTTATTAAGGCATTTTGGTAAGATAGACAGTACAAAACGGGCATGTTTCAAACTCTTTCAGGTTCTTGATTTCAAGCAGCAAAATGATCTTTCCATGCAGTCAATTCAGATAAATTCGAGATGGGTGCAGCATCCACTAGCTACAGCACATTGATGTCTGGATCATTTCAGTGGGGCTCTCAAGGGGCCTGGACTAAGTTGGGCAGAATTAAAATTTTGAATGGGTCCTGCAAACAAGCCTTGCCCAACCAGTTCAAAATTTGGGACCAAACACACCCAAGCAGGCCCATTGACAGCCTGTCATTTCCGATCTTTCGTCAAACATTTCCAAGCAAAAGTTCATTTATGATGGGTATTTTCTACATACTAGCTTGCGGATGCATTTCCATTCTGACTTTGGTGGTCTCTCTTCCATATGCTATCAAATTCTGTGTTGTGGGCAGCCAATCACTGCTGTTTCCTATGAGAGCATCCAACAGAGAGAGCAACTGCAAAAATTTCCATCCGCCCAAGAGCTAGCTTGCAGGGCTCATCTCAAGTAGCTTTTCTGCTTGTTCTGGGAAGAAGGTAATAAAAAGATACGCACCTGCATATGAAAGAACTAGTGATTTTCTTTTAAATTGCATATGGGGTTTCACTTGGGGCATTAATCAATCAAAGTACAACAAAGATTAAAAGGGTAGGAGATGTGATCAACGGATGCATGAATGTCTCAGCAACATGGTATTGAAAAATTATTACTGGCTGTATCAGCCAATACGGCTGTTGGCCACAAAGGGCACATTTTGAAAATTTTTATTTTCATTTTTTCTCACTTCTCCACTTTTTTCTTCATTTCAATCATGAAGAAGGCTTATAAACTAATTCTAAACTAGAGGTAGGCATACTTTGAGGATCAAAACATAAAATTTTAGTAGGATTCAATGAAATGAAGCAGTGTGGACCATTTTGGGAAATATCATATACAAGAAGTAAACCATCACTATTTTTCTTTCATTATTCCATCTTCTTTTTTCTGTTTTCTATTGTTTTTCTGTGGGTATGGGGAGGGCGCTTCAAATCATGCTTGATTTGTGTTTGATTAGGGTCTATTTGGTTGAGTATCAGTGGGTCAAGCTGGCATTGCATGACAGAGAACATTCTTACACTGTCAAATACATGTCTGAAACCAAAAAAAAGAATAAGTATATCGAGGATCCTCACATTTTTTAAGGAAAAAAAAGAAAGCAGGTTAGAAGTCCGTACCAATGGAAGCTGGCTGATACACTAGCCGATACTGTTATGTAATACATTGCTCACAATCACCATGTTGGTACTAATACAAAATAGAAGAATGCAATCCAAGCACCCCATGTTCAAGTAGCAAACAAACATGCACCACGTGTCAGCATAGCACATGTGCACGAACAAGGAGGTTCATAGGTTAGTTCCCACAGTAAATGTTACTTAGCTGAAAAAACAGACCTATCCATTTAACAGGTGGGCCACACATGAGCATGGAAATGGATGATTAGAAAAGTCATAACCACCTACATGGGCCAGATTGATTTTTAGAATTGCACACATCCAATGAGGGGACGTCTGCCAAACTGCTCATGCTATATGCGTGCGTGTGTGTGTGCGCGCGCGTGCGTGCTGGAAATGGGGCATCCAGAATTAGAATTCCTCTAAGAAACAAATGACTGGAACCATTTGCTTGCAATGTAGAAAAACAAGGAGACTCACAGATTAGTACGGTTCCTAAGATAGCTGAGATCTTGCCTTGGACAGTCACAAGACCAGCCTTGCCCGCGTTTTGCAGCTCAGTAGAACCAACAGACTCAAATGTTCCTGCAAAAATGGATATTCTTCACTCTAACAGTAAAAATAGCTTTTATGTCTACATAAGCAACAAAGTTTGAGTTGAGATGTCTTTGATCAGGAGCGAAACCTGGTTTTACAGATTGAAGACCCGATGTAACGCATGAAAGATTTTGGAAACCTTCTTGCTCTAGTTTATTAGCAGCTGCAGTAGACCTAAAGCATTAAAGAAAAAGGTGTCATATTAATAGTTTCTGAAGGAAGCTGAAATCTTTTGGTGAATTCAAAGTTTGTGTAGCATCTTCAATGCTCCAAAGGTAGCTTAACAAGCACAACAGGAACTTGGTTTCTATGCATTCAGGGAATGCATTGAGAAGGATGGTTTGCTCTTCCACATGTACCTGTACATGAAAGCGCACACCCCAACCTAGCAACTGTCTGGGACTTCTGAGTGTAGGTGGCCCCCCACAATGAGGATAGTGATATGCAAAAATCAGGCCATTCCATTGATCAGGCTGGCCATATGTGTACATTGAATGTGGACTGTTAGCAACTATCAGACCACCCATTTTTTTCTCAAGAGGGGCTCACAAGCCTATGAGAAAGAAAGCTAGAAAATAAAACGATTCCACAATTTGAAGGGAATGACTGTTATTTGTATTGGATTTTCAATGATTTAGAGTTAAAATGTTCAAAAACTCTATTGAGACAACACAATTTGATTATCTTCTATAAACTCCTATTTTATGAAGAACTAGACAACAACTCTGACACCAACTGAGACAAGGTAGAACGTGTAATAAAGAAGAAGATCATCTTCTTCCTCAAGTAATAAAGGCCTTGAATCTACAAGGTAGGTTCTTGAGTCCACAAGAAAAAATACAAGAGAAAAATCTCAAACATTTTTATTGGATAATGATTTAAGGTTGTTCGATTACATCACTTATATGGAAGATATAAAACTTTAATTTGAAATTATAAAAAATAGTAAAGAATCTCTCAAAAGACTAAATTTGCTAAAAATAGAAAAGTCAAATAAACTTTACCGAAGAATTCCCAGAATTATTACAAGCAATTTCTAAAAAACACGGAAATCTTAAAACTGCAAGAATAAGGAAATATGACCAAAACAGAAATTACTAGAAGTAGTAAAATATTCCTAAAATTCTGATTTTGACCATCAAGACAAGTGTTTCTTGTGAAACAGACGTCCACGACCTACTTTGTAGTTTGGTTGACCCCAGAAACACCATCACGTAAAGATCGATAGGTGTGCATTTCGTGACGATGTTTGGATCAAAAGTTATAACTATTTTATGGTCAACACTTAAAATGACAATTTCTCCATATCTGGAATGAATCTCTTCGAAACCAACATGCCTAGGACCCAGTTACATCATGTCCTACGTAGGATAGGACACAGTTTTGACTGACTACTTCCGCTTTTGTTTGGGCTTCTTTTGGTCCAACTATGCTAAGAATATATTTGCAGCATGTCCTACATCAAAATCTGGTGAGGATCATGGATTGCCTGGAGACATGTGCAAGTTTTGGAACATCAAATGTCACAAAAATAGGACTACCTGAACCTGGATATTAGCTAAGAACGACATTACTACCCCAAGTCCACATGCTGAAAATCAAACAAGGAAACAGGCTCTTGAGGATGCAATTCATTTATTCTTTGAGAGCATATTCATCT
Source organism: Magnolia kwangsiensis (assembly GCA_037074715.1). Classification (NCBI taxonomy): domain Eukaryota; kingdom Viridiplantae; phylum Streptophyta; class Magnoliopsida; order Magnoliales; family Magnoliaceae; genus Magnolia; species Magnolia kwangsiensis. The sequence continues at coordinate 111,353,013 of CM073581.1, forward strand.
TTCTTGGCGTCTCTCACTTCCATTGAAAATATTGAACTCAAACACTAACATCATCCCACAAGCTGATCATTTTTTAATCACACATCCAGAATAAAATCATGACTGATGAGAATTCAGATGGTGGCCAATTGAGATGTAAGTTTATTGTACGCACAAAGAAAGCATAAAGAACTTCATCACCATATGCATATAAACAACAAACAACACCATCAAGATATCAACTAACCTCAATCCTTCCTGACAGACTAGCAACAATTTACTGTCGGATGAGAATTGCCCTTTCACCGATTTAACAAAATCTGGATTGAGTTTAGTGAATGGCAACCCGAAGAACAATCCTGAGAAGTTGTTGTGTACAGTACGCTTGATAATTGTGCCTGTGGAATTTCATAATTGTCAGACAAGAACCCAAATCAAAACAGAGCAGTAAGTGATTGTACAAAGGATCTGTTTGGAAGTTTAGTCAAATAGAATTGTGATAATTCAATTTAAAACCAAAGGAAATAACCAAGTAAGGGTTGTCCCTCATTATGGATGGAATGGGCCCACCCTAATTTGATTCAATTGATCAGTTCAAATGCAACCCGAAAACAAGAACGATGAAACATCATCAGCAGCAATTAGGCAATTTTTACAAGCAGTGGAGAAGTGAGGAACCCAAAAGAGTAAAATACATACCAAGGTCATTGTCCTTGTTCTGGATAAAGAGGGGCGTGTGATAAGATGACTTGATATGCGCTCGATCATACTGAGTCCTGTCTCGAACATCCAAGACTGTGTAACCCTCTTCCACAATCAATCTTTTTGCCTCTTCACCATCCACAAAATTCACTTCAGCTCTAATATTCGTTCTCCGCTTACAAATTGTTGTGTAGGATGCATTTTCCGCACGGTTGATCTTGAATATAACCCAAGATTTCCTAAAGTTCACCAAATGCATTTCGAACTCTTAAACCGGAAGGTAATAATAATAATAATAATAATAATAAACTTCTTTAAAGAAATACTCTGAAAATTTCTGGCAGGTTCTGCTTAAAAAGATCATCTCACCATTAATTAGGGTCCGTATAGATGTTGAATCATATTGAATTTCAATTATTCAATTCACAAAAGATCAAGTGACCAAAAGGCGGTCCTATCCCCTCCAAATCACTATCAAGTCGAATTTGAACCACATGTAATTACAAATACAGGTGAGTTTGGGTGAACTATTGAATTGAATCGTGAGCCTAACAAAGCACAAATAACCCAAATCATAACTCCATTGAGGTTATCCATTCCGAATCGCAATTAACTTACTTTCAAGTTGGACTTGAAAGGAGCATAACTTCAATTCAAGGCTTTCTTTCTCGTAAGAAATTTAAACCCATTAAATACGCTTTGGTAACACAGAAGTACAAAGTTGTACTATTGTATAACCAACAGTAAAAAGGATGGGTGTATTTATCAGTTATAAAGATCTTGATCTTTTATCATTTCGTCTCAACTAAACTGGAGGTTCGCAATTCAGTTATGGAAGTGCCACAGCCACTTGGTAGTTTCCTCTATGATGAAGTGAATGAATTGCAATTCAGTTCAATTGAGAATCCAAACACGCCGCTAATTTTCTGGGTTTTCTACATCTAGCGATCGTATATATATATAAAGAAAATTCTGGTGGGTCGGAATCAGAATTAGAATCAGAATTTTGAAACAATATCACTTTTCTTTTAGAAATATCAGGGCATGGATTTTGGAGAGAGAGAGAGAGAGAGAGAGAGAGACAGAGAGAGAGAGAGAGAGAGAGAGAGAGAGAGAGAGAGAGAGAGAGAGAGAGAGAGAGAGAGAGAGAGAGAGATGAGATATTATTACCTTGGAGAGGAGAAGGCCGTCAAACAATTAACGAGGCCGGACATTGCTCTCACTCTCTCTTTCTATCTCTGTCTCTTCCTCTTTCCCTCTCCGCTGCGTTTCCTTCAGTGTAAGTGATGAAGTAAGAAGGTTGGCCCCGGGAAATCGGATAAGCCAATCATAGACTGCCATGATCTGATGGGAATTTTTGGTTGGGTCGTGCTACGGTGGTACCGGTACCACCGTAAATTAAGGCGGCACCTAACAGATATGGGGCCTATATAATGTATTCACGAAATCCAACCCGTCTATAAGATGCGTAAACATGAGTTACCTTTTATTACTAAAAATCAACTAGATCCAAAACTTGAATGGACCACACAAAAAGAAACAAGTTGAGAGTGGACACCTAACTTTGAATAGGGGCCACTCTGCAGTGTATATGCAATCCAGATCATTCAAATCCTTCGTCCGACCTGGATGAAGCTCAGACGAATAATCAGGCTGTTTTGCAAATCACGTGTGCTTTTGTGGAAATCAAGGGCGGGTGTGCCCTCCCATCTCCTTCACTGTTCGCTGGCTGTGGCCTACCAGAGTGTTGGATCGGTCTAATTTTTAACACGGTAACATCATCTCACTCATCTCATGGACGGGTTCGATGTCCTGAACACCGAGTGGGCCCCTCATTTTAGCGGTACCACCGTAAGCTTACGGTGGTGCCGGTGGTCAGGAGTTACTTCTTCATGTGCGATGGCAGGAGTATTATAATCCATACGAGTGAATGGAGATGAACAAAACGAGTGGCACGTGTACACATGTCCATCAAATGGACGTTCCAATTCCAACAAACAAAAGCTCATTGATAAGAGGTATCGTGACCATACGATCCATCTGATTTGGAAGATACCACACCATTCGGAAGCGGATTGCGTACTGAGTAACTATGTACGCTACTTAGTAGACTCTGGTGCCCAACGTGGATGTATGTGCCCTATCCATTCCATCCGTCCGTTTTTTAAGCTTATTTTAGGGCATTAGCCTAAATTTTATTTTTAAAAAATAAAAATTAGCACAGTAGACGCTTGCCTTTTATGTTTTTTTTTTTGAATGGCTAAAAAACTTATCTTATCGAAGTAAATTTTTTTAGAAAAAAAAAAATTAGATAAAAATAAAAAAGATAAAGGTATTCCCGTCTTTATTGGTTTATCAGTAGAAAAAGAGATCTAACCAGGTATGGAAGATTTGTTTAGGGTCACAAAAATGAAGGTGGTTGAGAGTTTAGGTCTATAGTAAAAAATTATACCAAAATCAGATCATATGGAAAGCTCAAGTGGACCACAATATAAAAATTATTCCAAAATCGGAGCATATCCAAAGCTCAAGTGGACCACAGCATAGGAGAGTTGTGATGACGATGTCCACCGTTGAAACCTTCCTAGGGCCTACGGTGATGTTTCTTTATCATACAACATGTTCATAAGGTCACACAGACATGAATGAAGGGAAAACAAAAATACTAGTTTGATCTAAAACTTATGCAGCCCCAAGTTATTTTCAACGGTAAGCATTCAATTCACAGTTTTCCTGTGGTGTGGTCCACTTGAGTTATGAATATGGTTCAATTTTGGGAATTTTCTCTAAAATGATCTGGTAGAACGGATGGATGACTTAGATAAGACACATACATCACAGTGAGAACCACTGACTTGACTCAGTACGCAATGCGCTTACGGTGCATTCGCCTTTTGACTCTGGATTGATTGATATACCGTATACGCCTACACCCTACGCGAACAGTGACTCCGCATGCATGGATTGTCATTGTCCGCCAAAGCATCGATGTTATTTATTTATTTATTATTATTATTATTATTACTTGGTTCGGATTAGCTACGGTTGTACTTGTGGTAGGTCGGCATCTCTCCCACGTTTGCGGAATAGTCCTGTATATCATAGTGTGTGGTCCACTGTGATGACATCCAGCCCGTCCATCATATGCGTCCGCTCATGCTCTACGTGGATTCCAAAAATCAGTCCTATTCAAAACTAAATGGGCCACACCATGTAAAACCATACCACAAACCTCTAAGTTCACATAGGGATGGTCCACGTGAGTCTTGGAATGGCCTGATGGTTGATGTTTGGGATGTCCAGTCATCCTGGTGGCGCACACCTTCTGAATGGAATAGGATAGCACATGGAAAACACGGTGGGCCGGTTTCAATAGCGGGCGGACTCCCAACCGTTTCCTGGCGTGTGACCCACCTTTATCCTGGATCGGGTTGATTTTCGGGTTATAGAATGAAGCTGAAGGGAATTGACGTGATGCACCCATCATGGTGGGTCACACGCACCGTCCAAGTTTATTCTACAAACGTTGCAGAGGAACCGGCCTCATTTGTGTACGCCCATTTTAGTTGAACCGGAATCATCTACAACACCTGCCGAGCCTAAGTTACCCAACCTCTTTGGGTTCACCATATTGTTTATGTAAAGATCCAATCCGTCTGTCAGGGGATAATGTTTATGTGCACCATGCCTACAAAAGATCAGCCTGTTAGAAAACTCATATGGGCCACACCAAGAAATACAGAGTACATTTTCGCCTAGAACCGCTAGTGGCCCACCCGAGTTGGGATCAAGCTTCCTCTTTTATATATATATATATATATATATATATATATATATATATATATATATATATATATATATATATATAAAATTTAATTAAAAATTTTAAAATCTTATCTGCATCCTGGTGAGCCACACCCGATGAACGGCTTTGATGAAAGACAGACACAATGATAGTCCAACACAAACCTATGGTTGGCCTCTCACGCCCATCCTTCCCGCTCCGATAAACGGAGCAAATTCATCCACCTGGCATATGGTATACGTGGACCAATCCAAGAGCTCCAAATTATGAACTCCACAGTGGAAAGAGTATAGCCTATAATCAGGGCGATTGAAGGGTCCTAACCAACCGTCAGTGATAATTTGGTGGGGCATCAAAAAGACGGTCGAGCAAGCCCCCCATAAGTTGAGGATCATGAGCTCCTGATAGCCCACTGAGAAATCAGTTCAGGGTTTTAGCTGGTTGGTCCATTCATCATGGACCATGAAATCTCTCAGATTGGAAGATCTGGGCCCTTCGATCTTTGCCACCTTTTCAGTAGAATGTGGATCATTGCTGTATCGAGGATAAGTTACCTAGGGTGGTGGGACCAACACGTCTGAGTATGGGGCATTTTCACTCGGCTGACTGCTAAACCGACCAACCGAAAGATGAACATTACTGGAATCACACATCTTATTTGGACCGTTCATCATGCAATACCTTCCTTCATGGGCAAACATAGGCCACTTTATCAAGTGCGTCACAGGGAAATAAAAGGGACGGTCAAGATTATTGACTAATGATCCACATTCAATGTAAACATGCCCACACCTGATCGGGAGGACCCGCCTGATTTGTGGACCATGGCACCTCCAGGGTTGGGCATGCTCGAAGAACAGAAGGGAGTGCGGGCGCACACAATTTCCGTGTACGCCCCAAAATCACGCCTTCGCACTTCCAATACACTCAGTGCACTTCGTACAAGGGCAATTAAATGACACGTGGCATGCATATTTGCATAATTTACCTGGGCTTTCAATCCCAACAAGCGAGGGCCATCATTCGGTAATCCAGACCATTGGTTTGTTATCCTAACCTGGATGAACGCTGCCTAAGAAATAGTACTCATAGGATGATCTCGACCTTTAATAGACCCTAAAGGAAATTGTAGCCTGTGAGATTTTGGGGCAGCATTCTCCATAACGGTGGGCCTTAACAGCCAATTGATCTGGAGCCTCCAATCATCAGAAACCTTTAGTCCCTCTCAGATTAAAGAGGTTCATTTCTATGCAATGGCCATCTTCCTATGGTTGACTTGAAGATGGATGCTTGGCGTACACTTTCGGACAGCTTGGATCGTTGCAGCACGTCCATTGGATGGACACCCCAAACAGAACGAGGCAAACGGTGGTTTTATATCCATCATGGGCAATTTTCTATCTGGTACCGAAAGCAAAGGAAAAAAGAAAAGCCCATTGCATCATGTCCGCTGTAGAGATGGCTGGAGTGTGTGGTAATCTGAACCATCCATCCAGTGGGCAGCCAATATGGACCGGCCTCATCTTAAAAGGAGCAACAGAAGATGGAAAGAGATGATGAGATGGATGGAGGAAGAGATCATGGAGTCTAAAAGAGGACAGTGGCAATCTGCATCCAACAAACTACAAACACAATGGTCTGAAACAGTAACAGTTGCGTGCGGCGATGGACCAATCAAGTGGAGGGAGACGAGGTTTATTTTGAAATTTGGTCTGAGGATCTGCAGGCATGCAGGGGCATCTACAACAGCAGAAACAGATCACGACAGCTCTTAAGAGGAATTCATCACCATCTCAGCCTTATCCCAACTAATTGGGGCCGGCTACAGATCTTAACTGGAATTAAAAAGAAAGAAAGAAAGAAAGAAGGAAAGGGTCCATTCCAAAACAGGCAGCAAGGTTTGAATCTGTCCCCCAAGACGAAAACTTTCTGGTAGTAAAAGGGGAGATTATCAACTCAAGAAGGCCTTTTCTGGGTAGTGTAGGCGTAATACTCCTTACCCGTATCGATTTTTGTTGTTTGACTGCCCGCATCCAGAAGTGCAGAAGTAACAGCCAAAGCGGCTCCGGCAGAAATTGCAGTTGGAATGCTCCTCGCTGCAAAATTGACAACATCCATCCCCAGTTAAATAACAATGGTAGACAATGAATTGGGTGAAAAAAAGAGGCCCCAATCCTTCGACAAATAGAATTCAATTAAATTTCGAATGTGGCAAACAACAGCAATAAAGATGCTGATAAAAGTAGTAACAGTTAAAGATGGTACTACAATGTGCAAGAGACACAGATGATGCAATGTTCATTGAAAATTAAGCATTGCTTAAATAGTATGATCATCCAACTTATGCCGGTCCCAAAATGATTATTGCCTCATGAATTTAAGAGATTTAGGTAAGCAAAGCAAAGCAGCTGGCAGTGAAAGAGCTGGTCTGCAGCAACAAGGCAAACACCCTTTTGCTTCAGGAGATGAGGACGTCACTGCAATAAAGGTTAGGAAGATCTGGAGCATACACAAGCCGTCTGGGTTAGCAAAAAATCTGAGAGGAGACATGGTGGCATGCTGTTAAGCATGGAATTCTAGAGTCTTGTCTGTGGTTGATTTTTCTATCAGGCAGTGATCGCTATCCGTTATATCAGATAGATGCAGAGAAGCTCGAGCTGTTGTTTGACAGCTGTCCACGGTCCTAATCCTCCAATTCCCAGACTAGGGTTTTGGGCAAAGCTAGAGTATTCCAGGTTGTTGGGGAGTTGTGGTGTACACGTGGTGATTTCAATGTCATCTGGTTCTCCAAAGAGAACAGGAGGATCGGGGGTTACAGCAAGCATGTGGGGTCTCAACAAATTTATTGCTAGAATGGGACTGGTAGATTGCCTCTTCAGGAGGCAAAATACATGTGGTCTTAACAGTCATTTAGCCAGTAGGTTAGACAAGTTTTCGATCAATTCGCAGTGGGAGTTCTGGACGAGAAGTCAAAAGCCCTCCTGATGCTACCTCCAATGATAAGCCGATCTGCCTGCTCTCAGAGTTGAGTCCTGGCCTCCTGAGGCCATGAGCCCATTCCATTTAGAGAATGTGGCTGAACCACCCGGGTTTCCTCTAGTCTAGCCTTGGTGGTCCTTCAAAACGGGAGGTCAAGGCATGACGAGATTCTGTTCCAAGCTGAAACTACCATAGGATATTTGATTTAGTGGTTGCTCGGGGTTTTCACAAAAAAACAGTTGAAAGGAATCCCTTCTTTTTCCAGGAAAAATGCAGAAAGTTGATCAAGTGACCCCCCAGTATTGACCCCTAATCCAACTATTACATCCATGCCCAGAGGGCAAGCAAGCGGTGCAGGGTCATGGTGGGGCAATTGCTAGGCAAACTGCTAAGCGCGAAGTAACCACACAGGCAGACACATGAAGTATCATGCTCGAGCAGCTGGCTGCTCAAAATAGCAGGGACCCCCTGAAACATGATCACCATCATGACTCAAATACTAACACGATCAGGCCCCACAATATACATTAGCACAACTATTGCATGCTACCCACAAAGAGGAACTTGCATCTTAGATCAACTATTGCATGCTACCAACAGAGGGAATTTTGCGAACAGTTGATATGAAGTGCATGCAGTCCCAGATGAGCCCATTGAGCATGAAAAAAGTAACCAGACATTAATTGTTATAATATAAATAATCTAAGTTACACCATCAGCAGTCATGAATCTGTGTTTTGGTTTATTAATAAATTAGGAATCAATCCATATTAAGATTCTATCATGACTCATGAGTCATAATTCTATGAAAAAAGTAACCAGACATTAATTGTTAACTCGTATCAGATGTACGTATTTAAAAAAATCATCCGAATGGTTTTCTGCCGTTAGATCACCTACTCCTTTACGATTGTATCATAATTCTATGCATACATGATCTATAGTAGTAATGTTTCCATCAATCCATATATGAACTGCAATATGGATTTGTATATAAAACTATATTGTATCAACTTAGTGTATGTACTGAATAGTGGCTGGGGCCCACATGGATCCTATGTAATCCAAAGATGGCATGCACGTGTTGTACAGTTGATAGATAGCTTGTATCAAATCTGTTATAGCCTGGCAATAGACTTAAGCATAGGCATGAATGGAAAGGATAGAGTGAAAGTATTATTCTTGATTTACATGTATTAGAGCAACCCACATGATCCTACCCCTACCATGTAGTGGAAATAGCAGCATACTGCATACCCATTCCCAAACCATGTATCAGAGCAACACGAGATCCAGGTTAATCTGGTTCTGAACAAACAATTTGAAGGCCATGTTCCAAAAAGAAAAAGAAGGAAATAATTTGAATGACTTGCATCTAAGAGGATGAGCTCCTTAACATTCAACTGACTAATGCAACCAAATCAACGAAGAAACTAATTGCAATGAAGTTCAATGTACCAGATTGATAGTTTGAATCACACAAGAGAAAAGATACGAAAACTGTGAGCAAGCTCAACAATCTTCTAGTCTTATACAAGAGATCACCATTCCCTCCTCAACATGCTTCTATAGAGAAACAAGAGAACTTGCTCCAAGAAAATGTCATTCAACAGTGCCTTACTCCATAAGGCCTATTCTTTATTTATAATGAGTTGTATACAGGGTTTCCTCCTTGTAAAATAGAATTCCTTACTAGCTAAGATCTCTAAAATAAGAAAACCCTTAAACATGAAATCTAATTATACTTATTTGCATCTTGTATTTGCATCGCACCAAAACATACATAATTCCCTGTTCTTGACTTTCCTCCACGAATTTGGTCATACTCAACATTGTGGAAGCCGACTTTATCTCTTCTAGTTCGTTATCTGTCATAGGGTTGATAACGATGGGTTTTCCTTCGTACATAAGGCTGTAGGTGTTCTAGTGACCTTTATGAGACATCTTTGTCGTATATCCATAGGCAGCCAAAAAAATATATGCGTGATTTTCATTGGAATAATGTTACACCCAAGTGATTCTTTGTAATGACCCAAGGGGAAGTTTACTACACACTGCTTGGTCACGGGGATGAACGTGTTATTCACCCAAGCAATCTTGTACTACTTGGGATGTTTTTGAGTCTTCAACTTCAACTTGTCCACCATGCTTTGTGAGGCCATATTTATATTGTTGCCTTCGTCAACTTGTCCACCATCGGGTGCACCCCACACAATGGACGGTGGCTATTAAACGTCGGCCCCACGCGATGGATGGCCCACATCAACGTGTGACTTCACATGATGGACGTCCCACGTTAAGTGGGCCCCACTTGATGGATAACCCACATCCAAGGTGAGATGCATGATGGGGTGTGCTTGTTTGAGATGCAATTGTTGCAATTTTTAAAAATGAAAGTAACAACTCCCAAAAAAGCTCTTATTTGAATCTTTTACCAAACATACTTCAAGTAAGAGCTTTTATGGTTATGAAAAAGTGATTTTACCAAACAAGCTTATTGTAAAACAAGTGCTAGAACAAAAAGTCTAAATTCTTTAGCTTTTAATGGATTAGACAAGAGATGATAAGCAGGCCCTAAAATAAGAGAACCCTTAAACATGAATATCTAATAATACTTATTTCTTAGGATAGAGATATATTTCCTAGAATAGAAATATGCAAGAAAGGTAATTAAAAACAAACTAAATAAAGAAATTTGGGCCTTTCCTTGTGCATACTTATGGGGTGTGCACGTGTGGGATGTGGCAGAATTGCATCGCTGACATTTAGAGTTCTAGAGGATAAGGTCCTTTAGGTTCGAAAAACCAAGAATGATGCTCTAGATCAATGTGGTGATTGGAGCCAAGCCGGGACTTGCAGCATTTTGAAGAATGGTAATGGAAGGATAAAATGGCTTTTCTAGTCCATCTGGAGGGTGGTGACCACTTGGTTCTGCAACCAAATTTGAGTGCTTTCTTATCCTATAGAATGATCATTCGCAAAGAGAAGAATGCTCAAATATGACTCAAAATTTTCACTCAGAGGGCTTTTCTTAATTGTAGAGATGTTAGATTCCCAACCATAATATACCACAAGCCGATAAATCACATATCATAAAGAAACCCTTTGAAAAGTGAAAACCAAAGTACATCCTACATAAAGAAAAGTGTGTAGTATGTGTATGTGTGATCATTTGGGGGTATCCCACAACTATCAATGATCTTAGACTTCCTCTTATTCCCCGACCTTCCCCGTCAGTAAGCTCCTTCCTTCTTTGTAGTCCTCTGCCACACTCTAAAACTTACAAATAAGGTATGTGTGATCGATTATCTTCTAGCTTTCGGGCTTTGAAAAAATGAACACATGAATCCCTATGTGGGATGTGTGCATGACAAATGCACCCCCGTCGAATAGCACAAGGTTTGTAGATCTGGGAACACTATGGTGTTTGTTGCCAATGGCTTAACTTCAGACAGGGTAAATTGTCCAAAGTAATCTGTAGTCTGGTTGAAAATTGGAAGAAAGTCCTCAGAAGTCAAGTTTGTCCTGATTAACACTCTTTTGGGTTGTATAGACGTGTAAGACTAAAAGAAGAACACAACAACTGCTCATCAGGGGTGCCTTGTCATTCAAAGCATTAATGAGTGCTGTAACAGAGCCTCATGTAGGGTGTAAATGGTTGCGATGACAGCATAAGCCTGAGTTTGCATATGTACACGGCTTAAAGGCAGTGGAGGCTCCAGGAAGGGGATCTGCTGATGTGGCAGCCTCCAGTTGGATGATAGTTGGGATGCCAGTAAGATTTGATGACATGAAGCCTATGAGTGGCTGTGCGATTTATCACTTTAGTAGGAAGCCTACTCCCTGCATGCATGGGCATGTTTATGTAGCCTTTAGGAGCTTTGAATCAGGTAGATCCAACAAGAAGAGAGCAAATGGCCATTCTATCTGCTTCATAAGTGGTGACACTATCAGGTCAAAGAAAATTTATTTGAAATTAAATTCCAGGTCTATCTTTCATAATTACATGATATAAACATGGAATTGGTTGGTATAATCTTTTCTTCTTCTTCTTCTTCTTTTTTTTTTCAGGATTTGTGGTAACATGATCATATGGACCTTCTTCACCAAATGCTTGAATGACTCAACCAACAAGCAGATAATGACAAAAATGTCTATACAAAGAAGAGCTTTGCGAAGCCCACAGACATGTGCAAGTCAGCTAATGCACACGCTAGAACATATGCTAGCATGGTAGCTAGGTGAAATATCGCAGCCGTCCATCAGAAGGGTATAACTATGTAGAATCCCTATCTCAAGAATTAGGACAGTCCTGAAGTGGGCGACTTCTAATTGAACAAATGTATGGATGTGAAAAAAAATCAGCCGGAGTTTTCTAATCCGACCACTTATTTCTAATATCATCGCATGCATACTAAGTGTACCACCTTTATGCGGCAATAACATCTACACGGTGAGCCCCACCCATTGTTCGGACTATTCCTGATATTATCGATAATATCCACCATATTATTCATATCTCTATCTCGGAGATACCAATAACACTGGTAGTATTAGAAATTCTAGGTATTGGCTATATATCGCCAAGTATCACCAATGTATCAATATTGCCGATGTTTTCGACTGTGTAAATTCTAGGTGTTGCTTGTATCGTCAATGCATCAATATCGCCAACGTGTCACCAATATTTTCGACTGTGTAAATTCTACGTGTTGCTGTATCACCAATGTATTGGTGATATTTCGATAATATCACTAATGTATCACCAATGTATCGATATCACCAAAAACCTATTTATTGGAAAAAAAATCATTTCAAAGTTTGTTTTATGGGTGCATGTTTGTATGATGAAATGAATGTTTGTATGTATGTATATGTATGCATGGATAGATGGATGGTTGGTCGAATGGATGGATAGATGTGTGTGTGTATACCTGTATTTGTATGTATATGTGCATGCACACGTGTGTTTGTATGTATGTATGTGCATGCATAGATGGATGGTTGGATGGACAGATGGATGGATCCACCACTTTTCCCATGTTTCCCCAATGTTTCCTCAAGTCAACGATACATGCTTTTGGGCCCCATTAAAGGAAACTTATCCTTCGATTCCTAAATATGCAAATATGCGTCTTTTTCACTAATATTTTATTCTTAAATATTCAAATATGTGTATTTTAGCATCTCTTGAAATATCATTGAAAAATTCCACAATTTTCTCATGTTTCCCTAATGTTTCCATGAGTCAACATTACATGCTTTTAGACCCCCATTAAAGAGAAACTTATTATGTATATATCTTTTTTTTTGCAATTATTTAATTTCTAAATATGCAAATATGTGTTTTTAGCATCTTTTGAAGTTCCATTGAGAAATTCCACCATTTCCATATGTTTCCCTCATCAACGATACATTTCCTGATGTTAGTGATAATATCAGAAATATCGATACATGTATCCATATCCCCAACTAGTGATAAATGTAATGATACCAAAACTACGGACAATGGACTCCCACAAGATGGATGGCTTAGATATTTCATGTCAGCCATACTGGCACATTTGATGGCATGTGCATTAGCTGACTTGTTCATGCATATGGGTGTAGTAAAGCTCTTAAAGGACACACACACACACACACACACACACACACATATATATATATATATATATTTTTTTTTCATTTTTCTTTTTCTTTTTAAAAATGTATGCAACTAGCAGACTCCTTTAATTGTGAACAACTATCAAGTCCTCAGTATTTGTATCTGTGCCTTGACATGATACCATTTTCTTAAAGCCCTGACATCATGGGTTACATTACATCCCAACAAATGTTTCGGGAAAGGGTCATAAAGATTTTATCCATACATCTGCCACAACACAAAATATTCAAAAGGTAGCTTAGATTATCATGAGGGGCGGGGAGGAACCTAAAATGCAGTTGCTAATCCAAGTTAATGATCAAGCATTCTTATCTCCGTACACATTGCACATATGTATGAGATCCGGTCCATTCATCTACAGGGTCCAACTGTTGAAGGGAGTACCCAAACATCAAAGTGATCGGATGATCCTAGCCACCAATTGGATGACTTTTGAGGATTGATAATGGGCAAGTCTAACCAAAGGATCGACATTTCATGGGAGAAAGACCTCCAATTGGCAGCTAAGCTCATCTGATTGCAGTGATTTTTGGGATATGATCAATTTTGATGGTATAGACCTATACTTGATAACAAACTTAGACATGCATTTAACGTTGGAGTATAGACCTATCTTAAATATAAACAATGTTGAAGTTCAAGTTCAAAAATCTCCTTACTGTGAAAATTCAAGAAATTTTATTTATTTATTTTGATAGATGACATAAGATTCTCACGCTTTTACTACTCCCATAACAAACTTGTAATTTTGAAACTTCTCGCAATGATAATAAGCTAAAACTAAACAAACTCAAAAGAGATCCTTACCTTTGAAACCCAAAATGGTAGCTCCGGCAGCAAAACCACCCACTGCGCCATTAACAAAGTCCCTCTTCATCCTGTAGTTCTGCACCAACTGCTCTACACCAATATAAACTCCTCCAATCGCAGCAAATGTAAGCCCATAGTTACCCATCATCTTAAGGGTCCTCATCAGGCCTGGGAGAGCGACATTCCTCTCAACACGGGGCACATCATACCATGTAGCAACGACTGTTCCCCAAATAGTCCCAGTGACCAAACCCATCGTTGCACCCTTAATCGTCTTCATGGTTGGAGTATCATCATTCTCCAAGTACCTAAGCTCTGAAGGATCCATTTCTTCCCTTCTAACCAGACAATGAATCAGAATACGAAGAAATCAGAACTTCAGAATTTGACTCAAAAACCAGTCGGCCTAAGAGGCATTATAAGATGGTAGAGCAAAAGAATTGGCATTTCTTAGTTCGAAAGCAATGCGGCAAGTGGGGCCCACCTCTGCATAATCTAACCCGTTCACCAGGTGGTCCCATCTTGGGATGGACCATGCACGTCTGTAACTGATCAACCAAGCAATGGTAGAGGAAGGCCAGACACTGGAAAACCTAAACCATTCATCTGGCTGGCTCCCATCACAGGACGGTCCGTGTCTAAACATCTCTATCAAACGATCCAAGACATCAAGTCGGTAGCGTGCAACTGGACAATTGCAGATAATTGTCCAAATTTCAGTAGGGGCATAATCAGATGTTAGGATGAGTTCAATGGGGAGATTTTCAGGGGATCTCCCATCATTGATGGGTCCAAACCACATGGACGGTTTAGATAACCTAAAGGTGGCCATCCACATGTACAGCCTACAGGAACAAACGAACCGCTCAATCGGGGATTGAACATTTCCTCTCCAGACAACACAACACAATAAAACGAATCACGAAATACAACGATGCGGTAAAAGAAAAGCCTCTGAATACGAAAAAACCTAGCAAGATCATTTCCCAACTCAGTTGAAACAGAAACAAATCAAAACCCTACAAATCAAACAACGCCGCTATAAAACCGAAAAATAAAAAATAAAAAATCCAACAAGAAGATTTCCGCTAAATCAAGATTCAAAATAGGAAAAGGAATAAAAAGATAGAAAAGGATCGATAACCTAAAATGGAAAGAGATGAAAGAGTACTCCAAATCTCCGACAATCAGAACCCTAGAATTCGAGGAATTATTCACGTGATCTGGTGAAATTGAGAACGAGCAGATGAATCGATTCGAATAGAAAAGAGAGCATAAGTAGAAGAAAGCTTACAGCGAGAGTAGAGAGAGCGAGAGAGACCGGGCGCTGTTCTGAAAATCCCTCCGCAGCAGCACGACTACATTACTCAACGAGGGCGCAGCTTCGGTGGATCCCCGGATCCACCAAGGCGTGTAGGTCCCTGACTGTGGGGCCCATATTGATGTATATTCCTTAAATCCAAGCTGTCCATCAGTTTTGAAAGATAATTTTAGGGAATATATCAAATATTTAACCAGTTATAAATCTTATATGGACCACACCAAAGGATACTATGGTTATTGAATACCCACCATTACAAGCTTCCCCAGGCTAACGGAATTTTACGTAGGTCGAAAATAGCTGGATGAAGGATCAAAACATTTCAGCTTATACAATACTTTTGTGGCCCGTAGTAAGTTTTTTAGTGGTCATTCACCAATGTGATGAGGTCCACCGGAGAACTGGATCTGCTTCATTTTTGGAATCATGATCTAAAATTGTCTTTCCAAACGGATGAACTAATGACTGTAAGTTAAATAAGTTAAATTGGAGTCCACGGTCAAAGACCCACCCAAATAGTTGGATCCACGAGGCTTTTGGACGTGGTTGGGCTAGTGACCCCAACATTAGCGAACTAGCTAATGTTTTATCTTCTCATTACAGGCATGACCTTAAAAATGAGACATATCCAAATCTTAGGTGGATCTAGGGATATACATCGGGTTGAACCGAGTCGAGCTGGCTTTTGCTTGACTTGGCTCAGTCACTAGCTGACCTCAGTTTGAACTTATCTTAGCTCTGTTCGGTCAGTAGCTTGGGCCAGTTCGAATCAAGATTGAGTTGAGTTCACTAGTGCAACATTTTCACAAATACCTAGTTTTCACTTTTAAAATTCCACTGCATGTAAATAAGCATCAATGGTTTTTATAGGTATTTTATCAAACAACTTCTGAGCAATATAAAAGTCAAGAAAAAAAATGGTATTTGTTTCAAATGTATACCTTCCTTGCCATCCGCCACACTTCGTTAAGTCATTTCATCAAATAATTGGTGAGTAACATCAATGTCAAAGTAACCAAGTCATCGAGCTAGTTGGATCTGAGTTTGTTTCAAGCTAGGTTCGGTCGAAGTTGAGTTGAGATGGGGCAGCTCCAACTTAGCTTGAACTTGGTTCAAACCGTGTTAAAATGAGCTTTTTCGAGTCGAGTCAAGCAAGCTAACGAAACTAGTTCAGTTCTTGAACACCCCTAGGTGGATCAAACTACGAGGAAATAATATTAATTGAATGTCCAACATTAAAAACTTTCAAGGGTCTACTATAATGTTTATTTGTCATCTAATCCGTTGATAAGGTCACACAAACCTAGATGAAGGGAAAGCACAAATATTACCATGATCCAAAACTCATGCAGCCCAAAAAAGCCTTTCAATGATGAGCTTCCAATCCCAAAGTAGAGACCACATATAGTGCGGGTAGTTTTAGAGCATGCATCAACGGTTTGGATCATCAACCCATGGGCCCGCACGCAGCTAAATGGGTCTCTTCTCGCCATGCCCAATCCACATCTAACTAGCGACTCAACCTTCCAATCAGCGAAAGTTAACGAATGAAAAGAAATGCATCAAAGGTTTGGATCATCAACCCATGGGCCCGCACGCAGCTAAATGGGTCTCTTCTCGCCATGCCTAATCCACATCTAACTAGCGACTCAACCTTCCAATCAGCGAAAGTTAACGAATGAAAAGAAAATGAGCACAAGAGGAGGCAAGATTGAATACAAGCCCATTGATTGAACGACTAGGATTGTCCAACCAATTTGGGCATTGGCCTGCTATTAGGAGTGAATGCGATCGGCACTTGTTATCCTCGTCTGCCCCAAGTGAGTTATAGACCGGGCCAACCTACTGAGTCAGCATATGCACTTAAGGGTGGCAATGCTACGGGTATGGGTCTGCTGCCTGAGCCCAACATGAGCCTAGAAGGCCCAAGCCAAAAGCCCAAAAAAACTATTTAGGCCTGGGCTGACCCCACCCGGTCGAAATTGATCCCTATTCCGGATGGAGTGTTCCTAATCTATATCTTATTAGGTGGGCCACACATGAACAAAATAGGAACCAAAAATCTACGTGCAAGATGCATGTGTTGCCAAACCAATAATTGAAATAGTATGCGCAAGGAATAGCAGACAAGAACACATGAAGCTAGACAGGGATGAGTTGGGCTAGGGTGGGCTACAATAACCTGAGCCCAAGACCAGCCCAAAAAATTGACCAAGCCATGATGCCATGCTCCAAGCCCCGCTCACAGCCAACAACAGGTTAGGGTGACAATGGGGCGACCACCTGGTCCACGAGAGCTAGGGTTTGGGCCCTAAACTTGGCCTGAGAGACTGGCCTATAATTAAAATATGAGGCCAAGAGACTCGAGCCAAGCTAGGCATGCTCCAGGCGGCCAGCTCCAGCCTAAAAAGTCCCCATCAAAAGCTGCGCTAGCCCATGTCTAGCCCAACAAATTGTTTGGGCTATTCATGCCAGATCCAAGCGTGGAACATAGCCAAGCTACTAGTTCTAAGCCTTGTCCAAGGCTAGGCCATTCCAAATCCAGCCTAAAAATTTGAACGGGCCATCAATACTAACGGCCAAGCGAATTCGTCCAAGCCCGTCCAAAGCCGGTCCAGAGGCACCACCTTGGCCGTTGCAAGAAAGGGAGAAAATACAAAGAAGGGAAATTTAGAGGAAAGGTGAAGTGCTTGTTGCTAAAATCCAGACCAGAAATGCAAGTCACTTTTCATGTGCTACTAGTCACATGAGGCACACCATCTAACAAAATACTCTTCATTTGTACATGTATTATTCATCTCGTAGCCGTACATGCATATAAGGAAGCATATGATTCATAAAGAATAAGATTATATTTTCTGGATTTTTTGTTTTCCTTTTACCAGAAAGAATAAAAGAATGGGCTAAAAAAAAAATGGGCACGACTAACTACCAACTTCTCTCCCCTCCCCTCCCCTCCCTGTCCCTCCCCTCTCCTCCCCATATCCATCAAAGAGTGCAATCATATATGCATACATACGTGTATAAATGTATGCAACTGCATACATGTACCATATTTACATTGCAAAAATCCATCTCCCTGCCGACGTGTCCTAACAATCCAACACCGAATGAATTGCACAATTTTATCCAAATCAGAACAGTGGTCTTTTTCGCATGTTCTTCGAGCCATTGCACATGCACTCAGGAACCGGATATGCTACAATGTCCCTCCCAGGCTTGCCGGTCCTGATTTCCGGCTGTCCCAGCGAGCCCTGGTGCAGCTCCTTTATGATCCTATTGAACTCGGATTCCTGAAGAGAGGTGTTCAGAAAGTAAGGGAGCATCTCCCTCTTGTTGGGGGTTATGTGCTTCCGGTGCCCAGCGTACGCCCTGTGTCCTTGAATGGCACGGCCCATGTTTCCTCCATGAGATGGCATGAAAACATCACTCTTCTCTGAAACTATATAATCAATGGCTGCGAGAAAAGAAGCTTTGTTGGCAAATGGCTCCAGCTCCCCTGGTAGGGAGATGTTCTCCTTGTTGTAAAAATGGGGATATTCTCTGGTTAGAGGCAGCAACGCTTCTTCTCCCCCAAACGGGCTTCCTCCGGCCGAGTATATCCTTGCATTTCTTGGAGCTCCCAGAGCTTTAAGCAACCTACAACATCATTAAAAGAAATGTCAGTACATGTATGGGAACCAATTTCCACACATCCGTGACTATGAACTGATTTCAATATGTACCTTGAAACCTCTAACGCATTCAAGGGGCAGAGTCCTGCAAGCTTGCGGTCATGGTAAGTCATGTTAGATCTTGCAGTAAGGAGCTCTGGTCGCAATTTCCGCTCATTGGTGATGATCTCATCAGACTCGTGGCTCAACCCAGGAAGACAACCAGTCCTCACCCATACATCCTTCTCCATGCGTAGGTGGAGAGCAATGTAAGGTCCCTTGATCTGCATCCTCTCCACGAGCTTGTTCCCGAGCTCCAAGATGGGAGCTGAGAATCTCAACGCCTGGAATGCCACCTGCAACATGATGGAATGAAAGCATGCCGTTTAGAACATGAAATAACGAACAGAACATTCAGTCGTGAATATGAAAATGTATATTTTGGAAGTTCCTAAAACATACGCCATACACGGGTTACAAATTGGCAGATAATCTCTTCAAATGGACCGCTCATGGAGAAAGTGTTTAGTAATTAGATGCAAGTTTTAAAAATCAAAACATGATTCAGAATTTATAATGTTTTATTTTAAAAAAAAAATGAATGAAACAGTTTCAAGTTCGCAAAGCTTACCATATAATCTGATTTACTCAGTTGCAGCATTTGAATACTTAATTCAGGTTTCCAATGAATTGAAGGAGTTTTTGTAATATTCAATCTGTCTATTCCGTGCTTTAAAAGAAATAAATCACCCACAACTCCCATCTAAATGGGTTGAGTTGACTACGCAAGTATTTTAAGTACTTGAAAAAATTTCCAGACCGTTTTCCTTTCTTTTATTTTGTTACATTCTGCCACTATATCTCATGAAGAATATCATAGTTTCTTAAGTTCCACCTCTGCAAACAGTTATGCCCAGTATAGTAATAACTCAGACATGATGCCATTGCGAAGCAAAAACTAAGAGATAGGGGCTAGGGCAGACATTAGAATTACCTTGCACCGAAGTTTTTGAAGATCAGAAGGGAGATCCTTAGAGAGTCTGGAATCCAGTCCACGCAAAAGTAATACGCCTTCCTTTTTAAGCTGTAATAGAGAAAAGAAAGGCATCAGTGACAATCTTCATGCTGATCAGCAGCCACAGAGAGGCATGCAAAACCGAAGTATCATTAACAAAGCAAGCAATATCGAATTGATCAAAAACAGAACACGGTGTATAAAACTGAAGTCCTGCCACAACTAGAATGTCATATCACTGAGTGGTGGATACCAGAACTAGGGTGTTAGTAGGCTGAGATTGGTCTCAAGCTCTCCCTACAGGCAATAGGTTAGGCCTGAACCCACAATAGAATTTGATAATTAAACATTCAACAATGAACTCAACTTCTTAACTGCCTAGCAAAGTGAACTAGAAAGACCTTATAATTAATACTCTAAGAACAGATGAACTGCAGAAACGTCTACCACCAAATTTTTGGTCCAGAGGATCTACGAAATGTGCTCCACCTAGCATATTTGCATGTGTGCTTGCATGTAGATGGGCAATCTACAAGCGCAATACTTAATGCATTATAATAAACCATCCAGGTTTACATTGTTCTTGTACTATATTCATATTGAGGGCAGCTCAGTAACTTCATTCAGCATCTTGGCAATAGGGATCTAGAGTTACAGGCAATAGCATTGCAGATGGAAAGGCTTTACTCTTTCAAAGAAGGAATGTACTTAGAGTTGGGGATGTTTTGAACAAATCGAAAAAAATAGGAATGTTTCAATAATTTGACCTAAACTTCTTTAAAAAGAAAGAGAAAACGCAAAGCCAACCAATGTTGATTTTTTAGGTAGTGCTTTATTAAAAACTGGGAATTTTGCAGCTAAAGATACAAATACAAATAACGAAAGAAACTTGGGACTCTGTTTTAAAATAAAATATGCCTCCAAACCATATACCTACAGAGGGAGAGCAATGGGTTTTTAACAGTGCATTGAAGTTTATTTGCCTAGAAAACTAGATGCCAACATTATCATTTACCACACAAGACTTAAGTCGAATTGTTTTATATACGAAAGCAGAGATATCATTATCATTTTTCAATGGAAATGAACTTGGAGAGCTGCAAATGAGATCAGGGTATGAACGAGCTGAATGCAGGTGTATGTTGATGAAGGAATTTTGGAAGCTTACCCGCTTCAAGTACCTTGAACGTATCCATCTGGGAGTTACATGGAGAGGGGTCCGCTTCTCCTCAACCGGTCTCGACATCAGATGCGTTGAAGGAAGAGAAGAAACTATGTGCACATCATTTGCAAGAGTTCTCTTGAAATGCTCCAAATCGAATATGTCAGAAAATTCACTGTAAAAAGAGAAACCAGGAAAAAAATGTCTCAAGGTTTCTGTTCTTAAAGATAAAAATTTTGAAAAAAAAAGAAGATTTGACGTAATTAAAATTTATAAATATCCATAATCAGAAACTTCTGAAGGAAGGAAAGAACAGATCGTCCACGAATTCATTTCAGAAGA
Organism: Magnolia kwangsiensis; assembly: GCA_037074715.1. Lineage (NCBI taxonomy): Eukaryota > Viridiplantae > Streptophyta > Magnoliopsida > Magnoliales > Magnoliaceae > Magnolia > Magnolia kwangsiensis. Next base: position 111,374,446 of record CM073581.1, read on the forward strand.
ATCATAATCAGTGAAGAATTGAAACGCAGAAAATTTGTTAATTGCTGGGAAATTCCTTGTTTTTGAAAATTTTGAAACCTATTATTCGCTTTCTTCAACCCAATTCAATATATCAATTCAAATGCAGAAATCTCCAAAAAAAGGAAAAACATAAATTTCAAAACTTGGAAAGAAATTCCACAGCTGTTCGTGTCTTACCTTTCATCTCCCCAAATCACATTCACTTGCAAGATCGGAACAACGAGGGCAGCTCCTAGAATCCTGGCAATGACAACGGCATCAACGATCTGATTCCTCTGTTGATTCAACCCTCCCGAAACCACAACCATCAGATACTTCGTTCTCTCCTTCACCACTACCTCGCTCGACCGCCGATACTCCACGCTGAAATCCAAGCACGGCCGGTAACCCAACCCATCCGGCTGCTTCCAGAACTCCTCCTCTCCCTCATCTTCTCCGTCCTTCTCCCCATCGTGATCAGTCGAATAGATAGGAAGAACCGAATCGACGGTCGGGATCGCTGGTAGAAGTTGTTCCTGGATCGAGCACGGATTTGGCGGAAATGGGAGGAAAGGATCGAGATTGAAGCCGATCCTGGTCATTCCGATGAAGGAGAAGAGGAAGAGGAAGAGGAAGAAGAATCTAGTGTTTTTGGCTGTGGTGAAGAATCTGTTAGTATTTTTGGAGGATTTTTTGGGAGAGAGAAGGAGGTTTTGGAGAGAAGAAGAGGAGAAAGATGGTATGATCGGAGCAGGGATAGAGATGTAGGAGAGCTTGTTCTTCGGTTTCGCCATTGGCGAGGGTTTCTGAAGCTTTCTTTATTCTTCTTCTTCAAGAGGTGTTCTTATTGCCGAAAGACAGAGAAAAAAGATAGAGAGGTGACTTTTATACCAGGAACGTTCATTACAAGCGGCGGGAACGCGGAACTTGGACATTTTAGGAATATGAATAAAAACGATTATTATATTAATTAAAGATTAATTAATTAAATAATATTAATGAATCCTCGTGCCACCAAGGACAGTCTCGGGCTGAGCGCGACTTGGCTGCGACTCCGTAACCAGCCATGTTTGTGATACACTGGCCGTACGGCCCCATAGAGATGTATGTATTATATATCCATACCATTCATTTATTTTTAAATATTATTTTAAGGACATACTACTAAAATGACGAATATAAAAATTTCATTGGACTACACTACAGGAAACAGTGATTATTGGCCATTAAAAACATTTTTTGGGTTACAATATTTGTGGACCAAGCTTATATTTATTTTTTACCGTTCATGTCTCTGTAACCTCATCAGTCAATGAGCATTAAGGTAGAGGTTGGTTTAATAACAACTGTTTCTCTAGTGTGGTCCACCTGGCATTCATTTCTGCTTCGTTTTTAGGCGAGAAAATGACCACTGGACAAAACCTTTTACCCAGCGGTTTTTATCGCGGAATGCAAACTTAAGCTACCAACTGAAACTAGCACGTGCGGACAGCGACTTTGATGACGAAACTACCCCTCCTTTTTACTGCCGTTGCTTTTCCTCTCCCTCACTACTCTCGCTCCATTTTTTTTTTAGAAAGGACGAAAACTCCACCGCTACATCTGTTGCTTGGATCGCACCACGCTCTACCTGGATCCCACCCTCTCTATTCATCAACATTAGGGGTGTACACGAACCGAGCTAGGTCGGTTAGCTCGCTCGACTCGAGTTGAAAAAACTTGATTCAACTCGGTTCAAAGCTAAGTTCAAGCTGAGTTGAGCTGATTTTTTGAGCTCGAAAATGAGTTCGAGCAAGCATCAGCTCGACTCAACTTGGACAAAATCCAGCTCGAATCAGACCAGTTCAATGAATCGGTTACTCTGCCATTGATGTTGGTCACCAACTGTCTGATAAAATGAATCAACAAAATGTGGCCGGCGGCAAGGAAAGTATGTACATGAAACAAATACCTTTTTTTTTTTTATTTTTCTTGGTTTTTATGTTGCTTAGAAGGTATTTGATAAAATACCTATAAAACAATTACATTTGTTTGTAAAATAGAGGGATTTTGAAGATGCAACTCAGGTGTTTGTGAAAATGCTTCAATGGCGAACTCGGCTCGAGCTGCTGACTAAACCAAGCTGAGATGGCCAGTCAGGCTCAAGGATCGAGCCTAGCCGAGTTCGAGCTGAGGTCAGCCAGTGGCCGAGCCAAGTTGACATGAGGCCAGCTTTACTCGGTTTGACTCGATGTACACCCCTAATCAACATTATCTCGTTTTTCCTGAAAATGTTCCCTCCACGGAAGACACTACGCATGACAGGTATGATATACATTTACCTAAACGGCGTAAATTTTTTGTGGGCCTTTGAAATGCCGAATGAAGCTCCCATCTTGATTTTCGATTCATCCATGCGAAAATCATCCTATGAACATGATAGATTACAAGTAAAACCTCATTGTAGGGGCATAACAAGGTTTCCACAGTGGAAACATTGTTTCCTGTGGTGTGATCCACTTGATATTTCAATATGCCACCATTTTGGACTGAAACCCTTGCTTTAGATGGAAAAATGGATTAACGTCATGGATAGTCCACATACATTCAAGGTGGGCCCAACTCAATATTTTTAATTTTTTAATTTTTTTAATATTTTACTATTAATTTTTTTTAAAAAGTTTTTTTAGGTTAGCTTGTTAGTACACACCCATGTCAATACACACACTCCATGTTAGCCACCCCCGCTAGGAATCGATACCAGGACCTCAAGTGTTGACATGAGGTATCTCTACTCAGTCTGCCAATTGAGCTATGGATCTGGGTGTGCCCAACTTAGTTAACTCAGCACTATAAGTGCGTACTGAAAATTTTATGAACTGCTCGTTCAATTTCATTAATTGCTCGATCAAATTCACCGAAGAGAATTTCATGTAAATCTCGGTCAATTTCATTAACTGATCGGTCAAATTCAACAAAGCAAATTGTTAGGTTAGGTCAATTACATTTAAAGTTCATTCCAATTCATGTTAGCCTCACCCAATTTCAAGCTTGCCTCGCTCAAATCGATGTTTCCCTTGCTCAATTTCTCGGTTGCTTTGTTGAATTTTTTTCGTTGCCTTGCTCAACTCCTAGGTTGCCTCGCTCAATTTCTAGTTCCCTTGCTCAATCCTCGCTCCAATTTCTACGTTGCCTCGCTCGCCTCGCTCAATTTCTAGCTTCCCTCGCTCAATTCCTAACTTGCCTCGCTCCAATTTCGATGTTCCCTCGCTCAAATCCTAGGTTGTCTCGCTCAATTTCTAGCTTCTTCGCTCAATTCGTAGGTTGCCTCTCTCAATTTCAAGGTTCCCTCGCACAATTTGCAGCTTCCCTCGCCTCGCTCAAATCCTAGGTTGCCTTTTACAGTGTGGTCCACTTGATAGTTAGATCTATCTTATTTTTCATCCCAAGCCTTAATATGAGCTCGTAAAATATATGGACAGTTTGGATATAACACATATATCATGATGGGACCCACAAAAGCAGCATAGCAAAAATAAAAATAAAAATTCAGTTTGCCCCGCTCAATTTTTAGTTTGCCCGCTCAATTTCAATTTTCAGTTTACCCCGCTCAATTTTCAGTTTGCCCCGCTTAATTTTCAGTTTACCCCGCTCAATTGAGCGTTTACCCCACTCAATTTCTAGTTTACCCCGCTCAATTTCCAGTTTGCCCCGCTCAATTGAGCGTTTATCCCGCTCAATTTCCAGTTTGCCCCGCTCAGTTTGCCCCACTCAATTTCCAGTTTGTCCCTCTCAATTTCCAGTTTGCCCCGCTCAATTTCCGTTTACCCCGCTCAATTTCCAGTTTACCCCGCCCAATTTCCAGTTTACCCTGCTCAATTTCCAGTTTGCCCCGCTCAATTTCCAGTTTACCCTACTCAAATTGAATTTTTTTTTTCTTTTGTGGGTCCCATCATGATGTATGTGTTATATCCAAACCGTCCATATATGAGCGGGGCAAACTAGAAATTGAGCGGGGCAAACTGAAAATTAAGAGCGGCAAACTGAAAATTGAGCGGGGCAAACTGAAAATTGAGCGGGGCAAACTGAAAATTTGGTTATATGTTTTGGTTTACGTTTAAGTTAAGGTTTAGGTTTAGGTTTAGGTTATAGGTTTTAGGTTTTAGGTTAAAGCTTTAGGGAATTGAGAATAGGTTAAGGTTTAGGTTTAGGGAATTGGGTTCAGGTTTGAGATCAGGTTTAGTTTGGGTTTTCAAGTTTAGGTTTAGGTTAAGGAGTTGAGATTATGATTAGGTGTAGGTTTAGGTTTAAGGATTTGAGAATACATTTAGGTTTTAGGTTTAGGTTTAGGTTTTAGGTTTAGGTTAAGGTTATAGGTTTAGGTGTAGGTTATAGGTAATAGCTTTAGGGAATTGAGAATAGGTTAAAGTTTAGGTTTAGGAAATTAGGTTCGGATTCGGGATAATCCCTAAAAATAAAAAATAAAAAAAGAAAAAAGAAAATATAAAAAATAAAAAAAGTGCATTACATTGACCTGGTCGACCCCAACTCGTTAGCTTCTTTTTCATTTTTTTTTTCCTTTTCCCTGTTGTAATCCCTATTGGGATTTGAGTTTAGGTTATAGGTTTAGGTTTAGGTTATAGGTTATAGGTTTAGGATAAGGTTTTAGGTTTAGGTTTATGTTATAGGTTTTGGGATTTGAGAATGGGTTCGGGTTAGGTTATAGGTTTTGGTTTTGGTTTTGGTTTAGGTTATAGGTTATGGGTTTAAGATAAGGTTTGGGTTTAGGTTTAGGTTATAGGTTTTGGGATTTGAGAATGGGTTCGGGTTAGGTTATAGGTTTTGGTTTTGGTTTAGGTTATAGGTTTTGGGATTTGGGAATAGTTTTAGATTATAAGTATAGGTTTAGGTTAGGTTATAGGTTTTAGGATTTGAGAATGGGTTCGGGTTTAGGTTATAGGTTTTGGTTTAGGTTATAGGTTTTGGGATTTGAGAATGGATTTGGGTTTAGGTTATAGGTTTTGGTTTTGGTTTAGGTTATAGGTTTAGGTTTAGATTTGGGTTTGAGTTTTGGGATTTGAGAATGGGTTCAGGTTTAGGTTACAGGTTTCGGAATTTAAGAATGGGTTCGGATTTAAGTTATAGGTTTTAGTTTTGGTTTAGGTTATAGGTTTTGGGATTTGAGAATGGGTTCAGGTTTATGTTATAGGTTTGGTTTTGGTTTAGGTTATAGGTTTTGGGATTTGAGAATGGGTTCGGGTTTAGGTTATAGGTTTGGTTTAGGTTATAGGTTCTGGGATTTGAGAATGGATTTGGGTTTAGGTTATAGGTTTTGGTTTTGGTTTTGGTTTTGGTTTTGGTTATAGGTTTAGATTTAGGTTTGGGTTTGAGTTTTGAGATTTGAGAATGGATTCGGGTTTAGGTTACAGGTTTTGAAATTTAAGAATGGGTTTGGGTTTAGGTTATAGGTTTTAGTTTTGGTTTAGGTTATAGGTTTTAGGATTTGAGAATGGGTTCGGGTTTATGTTATAGGTTTGGTTTTGGTTTAGGTTATAGGTTTTGGGATTTGAGAATGGGTTCGGGTTTAGGTTATACGTTTTGGTTTAGGTTATAGGTTCTGGGATTTGAGAATGGATTTAGGTTTAGGTTATAGGTTTTGGTTTTGGTTTTGGTTTTGGTTTAGGTTATAAGTTTAGGTTTAGGTTTGGGTTTGAGTTTTAGGATTTGAGAATAGGTTCGAGTTTAGGTTACAAGTTTTAGAATTTAAGAATGGGTTCGGGTTTAGGTTATAGGTTTTAGTTTTGGTTTAGGTTATAGGTTTTGGAATTTGAGAATGGGTTCGGGTTTATGTTATAAGTTTGGTTTTGGTTTAGATTATAGGTTTTGGGATTTGAGAATGGGTTCGGGTTTGTGTTATAAGTTTGGGTTTCGGTTTAGGTTATAGGTTTGGGGATTTGAGAATGGACTTAGGTTTAGGTTATAGGTTTTGGTTTTGGTTTAGGTTATAGGTTTTGGTCTAGGTTATAGGTTATAGGTTTAGGATAAGGTTTATGTTTAGGTTTAGGTTATAGGTTATAGGTTTAGGATAAGGTTTAGGTTTAGGTTATAGATTTTGGAATTTGAGAATGGGTTCGGGTTAGGTTATAGGTTTTGGTTTTGGTTTAGGTTATTGGTTTTGGGATTTGAGAATAGGTTCTTGGGCTTCATGCACTCATTTATAGCCCGATTCATCAACTCATTTGTGTAACTGATTGACTTTTCCTTATTGCAACAGATCCTAGACTTTTGTAACTAATGCACATGCTTGTGAAGTGATGCAGATCGATGGATGGTTGTGAAGTGATTCATTGACTTGTTCTGTGATTGCAGTGATGGATTGTAGGTTTTTGTGAAGTGATGCACATTAATGGTTTTTTTTCCAAATTAATGGTTACTTTTCTTTCTTACACTCATTTGTAAACTGATTCATGCACTCATGTGAACTGGATTGTATCATGTGATTGCAGCAGATCCTAATCTAATTTGTCAACTGATTCATAGACTAAACTCCAGACAAATCTGTGAACTGGAACTCATTTGTGAACTGAACTTGAACTGAAATGCGGACTGTAGCTTGAACTGAACATTTTGTTGAAGTCCATACCATTGGAATTTCAGGTGTATGTTGCATGTGGGAGGATTTGTAATGCCCGTGAAAAATTCGTACTTGGGCTCGAGTGCCAACTCGACCCGAAATCGCGTAGAATAAATTTCCATGGAAATTAAGCGTAAGTTAGCTAGCGCAACGCTAGAGTAGCTGGAAAATAGTCCCTGATCACTTTAAATACATTTTACAAGACCTAAATCGAGTAGAACAAACAACTCTACAATACTCTATAACCTCGGGTCAAACTCTAAGCGGGTTTATTCTCTGGACCACTTTGAATTCTTGTATTGGATTTAGACCGCGCGTCGAAAGTCCGATACCTCCTATCTTAGACCGTTAGAACCGCCCAGCTGGACTTGACAATCATTTCGAAAATCAAGTCAAACCGATAATCACAGACTGTTTCGTTGAACTCGGACTGAAAAGACCGCAAATAGGGACAGAATTGGAATTTCAAATTCAAATCTGGCACACGACTTAACGCGTCAGTATTAAGCGTTCTGACCATTAGAATTCATCCATATTACACCCTCGGATCAGGAAAAATTTTTATTTTATATCATGAGACTTTCAGCCCTGATCTACGTGCGGTGACCGCTGAACTGAAACTGGTTCGCCACGTGCGATCTGCGAATCCTGCCTGACTGAAAACTTAATACGTGCTAGATCTGGTATGCATGAGCTTAAGTCTGATCGCAATCGACCAGGGGACCACCAGAAAGCAACTTTTGGACCGAAACAGCCCCGAAATGGATAGGCACCAAGTAAACTTCATTCCGGAGCCTGTTTTCAGCATTTTTAAGCTTATAAAAGGGATTGAAACCCTCATTCCTCTCTCCCATCCAAAAATTGCAAACCCTAGCTTTGGGAGAGAGAAAATGAGAGAGAGTTTGAGAGAGAGAGTGGAAGGGATTTTTTCCGTCTCCGAGCCACCGACTGCTGGTGCTTCAGCAACTCTTCCCAATCACCTGGCTGGTGATTTCTCCACTTTTTCAGGTATAAAATAACCCTAGAACTTGCTGATTTAGGGTTTACCTAGATTCATAGCGTGTTAGCTAACGTACTTCATAAATCAGGTCCTCCTACTGCCGTAGACGAAGCGTACACGCTCCGTTCAAAATCACGCATCCGTAAGAGACTAGGTGAGGATTTTAGACGCTTTGATTGACGGTTTACAATGCTTTTAATGTCGCTTAATAGTAGATTATCGACGGCATCGCCGTTTGACATGTACAACATGCTCTCCGTTTCCTGTTTCGTAAATTAACGAAGAATATGAGATTTAGGGCATTTTAGTCATTTGTAGGAAGTACGGTTTATATTCATATTTTGCTGACGTGATTGACATGGTTTGTTGTCGCATTAGGAAGTTAGGAATGCGTGCACAATCAGTTTGGCGAAGAGATTCGCCTAGTTGCGCACTTTGGGTCGACATACTATATGTAGACTTAAGTGTGTAGTGTATGTGTTTGTATAAATGTTTGTATTAGTATGTATTGAATTGAATGATATTATGAGATAGTTTGAGATTGATTCCTCAATTAATATGCTGACCTAAATGATTTCCTACATGTTGACTATATGCATGATTTCATTACATGCATGGAATATGTGTGTTTGAAGATTTGCTTAAGTTGAATGTTATAACATGTGTTAACATGCTCACATGATTATATTTCAATTTCAATACTCTTATATAAATTGCTGATGTGATTTCATAAACGTTTGGGACTAGACTTAGTCCAGGCAGTCGGTAACCGAGTGAATTCGTGGCTGACTGGTTATAGCCACGAACGACGCGTCGATGAACGTGATTCGTGTTTGGAGTTGGCGGCAGTGGTTAGGCCACGCGAAGTGTTTTACGCACTTCATGTCGTTCGACTTGAGATGTGATCGCGCTAGTCGAGCCCGTCAATCAACCCGACTGGCCGATGTATGTTTACCTTGTATGAGTCATAACTGCTTGAACCTAGGGTACTGAACTTACCATTGAAAACCCTGTTAACCATGGTACCTTGATCTACGAAGACTCATGAGCCGGGCATGGTGGTATGGGACACCGTGGTCGAGCTGTCGGCCTACGCTGGGGCCACAAACCTCCCCGTAGTGACCAGTGAGCACCTAGACTTATGAGTAGATTATGGTGGTATGGGACACTATATTCTAGCTGTCGGCCTACACTGATCAGGCGACGAGTCCTTTGTAGTGACCGCGAGCGTATTCTGAGTCCACGGGGGGCGACAACCCTTCCGTTGCAGTAGAGTACGGTAGGCCTGTATTGATAAGGTGATGGGGGAGCGGTGCAACGAGTGTGAGCAACAGCCCTGGCAGCCCTTGTAGCGACCTACATAAATATACCTCGTATGAGATTACTAGGAGTGACGACCCTAGACAGGATCTGTGTTGGGATTGATACAAGGGAAGTACCTTAGTTTCTCAATCCTGCTGTTTGAATGGACTAATAACAACTTGAAAATCATATCACCATAGCATTGCATGTGCCTGGAAGATGTGGAGCACTCTAGGGAATGTGGCATGCCGCGGTCGTAAGATGTTGCCGTATGAGGGAGATCGTCGGTGAGGGCATACATCACGTCATGTCATTTTGCATTAACAACAGTATTAGGATTGTCTGATTTACTGCTTTACTATTATCGCATGATTGAATTGTGAACATGCTAATCTTTGCTCTATGATTCCACTGAGTTGATCACTCACTCCCACGTTACGGGATGGTGTTTGCAATACCCACCAGACCCTGTTGTAGATGCAGGTGAGGCTGAGATCCAGGAGGTGGAGCCAGACATCGACGAGGACCAGGACGAGTTCTCGTACATGCAGTATCACGATGGCTTCCCGTAGGCGACCTAGATCGATGGGACTTCAGTGGGACTATTTTGAATATTACATTTTTGTTCATGTATATGTATATGAGACTCAAAGATGTAGTCATACTTTGGAGACAGATGAGATTTACTTTATTTTTCCATACAGTGATATATATATTGTTTAGTCTTCCGCTTGCTTTATCAGTGGATCTGAAGTATGAATTGTAGTTTTGGTATACTTTTACTCATGTGAATGCTTTAAATCAGACAACATTGAATCATAATCATTTTTGTTGCATAAGTGACGGTCTGGAACTCGGGAGTTGAGTTTATACACGACCCCCGATTTTCAAGGCGTTACAGGATTGGAGCTGCATATTTCAGATTCAAGCATCTGGTACATCTCTTGTCAAGAATGCACATGTGTAGTTATCATTGTAGTTATAGTTATTCATTATGTGAAAGGTTTTCAGGTGAGATGAACGAGTTTCAAAAGAAAACAGTCTGCGATTTTGAGAAGCGATTCCCAATGCCATTTTATGTTTAAATACATATTTCAGATTTAAGCATCTAGTACGTCTCTTGACTCAAGAATGCACATTATTGGAGTGGTCTGGCCATTTGGATAGATCGTGTTTATTATTTGCTCGAAATTGATGGAGCAGACCCGGATGTGCGTCGGAGCTATCCGGAAGAACGGGGGTCCCTGGAAGGTGGGAACCGCTGTTATGACCATGATAAAGCTGTCTATTTTCTATGGACAACATTGAAAGGGCCTGGCCATTTGGACATGTCGTGTTTATGTATTTGCTCAAAATTAATGGAGTAGACCCGGATGTGCGTCGGAGCTATCTGGAAGAGCGGGGGTCCCTGGAAGGTGGGAACCGCTGTTATGACCATGATGAAGCTGTTCATTTCTTATGGACAGCATTGGAAGGGTCTGACCATTTGGACAGGCCGTGTTTATGTATTTGCTCGAAATTAATGGAGCAGACCCGGATGTGCGTCGGAGCTATCCGGAAGAGCGGGGGTCCCTTGAAGGTGGAAACCGCTGTTATGACCACGATGAAGCTGTCCATTTACTATGGATGACATTGAAAGGGCTTGGCCATTTGGACAGGCCATGTTTATATTTATATTTGAAGGTACCATACCCTTAACCTAAACCCGAACCGATTCTCAAACCCAAAAACCTATAACCAAAACCAAAACTAAAACCAAAACCTATAACCTAAACCCAAACCCATTCTCAAATCCCAAAACCTATAAACCAAAACCTATGACCTAAACCCAAACCCATTCTCAAATCCCAAAACCTATCACCTAAATTAAAACTATAACCAAAACCTATAACCTAAACCCGAACCCATTCTCAAATCCTAAAACCTAAAACCTAAACCTAAACCTTATCCTAAACCTATAACCTATAACCTAAACCAAAACCTATAACCTAAACCCAAACCCATTCTCAAATCCTAAAACTTATAACCTAAACCAAAACCATAACCTAAACCTATAACCTAAACCCGAACCCATTCTCAAATCCAAAAACCTATAACATAAACCTAAACCTTATCCTAAACCTATAACTTATAACCTAAACCAAAACCTATAACCTAAACCAAAATCAAAACCAAAACCAAAACCTAAGACCTAAACCTGACCCATTCTCCAATCCCAAAACCTATAACCTAAACCGAAACCAAAACCTATGACCTAAACCCAAACCCATTCTCAAATCCCAAAACCTATGACCTAAACCCGAACCCATTCTCAAATCCCAAAACCTATAACCTAAACCAAAATCAAAACCTATGACCTAAACCCGAACCCATTCTCAAATCCCAAAACCTATAACCTAAACCTAAACCTAAACCTATAACCTAAACCTAAACCTATAACCTAAACCCGAACCCATTTTAAAATGCAAAACCTATAACCAAAACCAAAACCAAAACCAAAACCAAAACCTATAACCTAAACCCGAACCGATTCTCAAATCCTGAAACCAATAACCTAAACCAAAACCATAACCAAAACCTATAACCTAAACTCGAACCCATTCTCAAATCCAACAACCTATAACCTAAACCTAAACCTTATCCTAAACCTATAACCTATAACTTAAACCAAAACCAAAACCTAAGACCTAAACCCGAACCCATTCTCAAATCCTAAAACCTATAACCTAAACCAAAACCATAAAACCATAGCCAAAACCTATAACCTAAACCCGAACCCATTATCAAATATTTCAAAAACCTATAACGTAAACCTAAAACCTTATCCTAAACCTATAACCTAAACCCGAACCCATTCTCAAATCCAAAAACCTATACCATAAACCTAAACCTTATCCTAAACCTATAACCTATAACCTAAACCAAAACCTATAACCTAAACCAAAACCAAAACCAAAACCAAAACCTAAGACCTAAACCCGACCCATTCTCCAATCCCAAAACCTATAACCTAAACTGAAACCAAAACCTATGACCTAAACCCAAACCCATTCTCAAATCCCAAAACCTATGACTTAAACCCGAACCCATTCTCAAATCCCAAAACCTACAACCTAAACCAAAACCAAAACCTATGACCTAAACCCGAACCCCTTCTCAAATCCCAAAACCTATAACCTAAACCTAAACCTAAACCTATAACCTAAACTCGAACCCATTCTAAAATTCAAAACCTATAACTAAAACCAAAACCTATAACCTAAACCCAAACCGATGCTCAAATCCTAAAACCTATAACCTAAACCAAAACCATAACCAAAACCTATAACTTAAACTCAAACCCATTCTTAAATAAAAAAACCTATAACCTAAACCTAAACCTTATCCTAAACCTATAACCTATAACCTAAACCAAAACCTATAACCTAAACCAAAACCAAAATCAAAACCAAAACCTAAGACCTAAACCCGAACTCATTATCAAATCCTAAAACCTATAACCTAAACCAAAACCATAAAACCATAACCAAAACCTATAACCTAAACCCGAATCCATTCTCAAATATTCCAAAAACCTATAACCTAAACCTAAAACCTTATCCTAAACCTCTAGCCTATAACCTAAACCAAAACCTATAACCAAAACCTAAGACCTAAACCCGAACCCAGTCTCCAATCCCAAAACCTATAACCTAAACCGAAACCAAAACCTATGACCTAAACCTGAACCCATTCTCAAATCCCAAAACCTATGACCTAAACCCGAACCCATTCTCAAATCCCAAAACCTATAACCTAAACCGAAACCAAAACCTATGACCTAAACCCAAACCCATTATCAAATCTCAAAACCTATGACCTAAACCCGAACCCATTCTCAAATCCCAAAACCTATAACCTAAACCTGAACCCATTCTAAAATCCAAAACCTATAACCTAAACCAAAACCAAAACCAAGACCAAAACCTATAACCTAAACCCAAACCGATTCTCAAGTCCTAAAACTTATAACTAAAACCAAAACAAAAACCAAAACCTAAGACCTAAACCCGAACCCATTCTCCAATCCCAAAACCTATAACCTAAACCAAAACCTTATCCTAAACCTATAACCTATAACCTAAACCAAAACCTATAACCTAAACCAAAACTAAAACCTATGACCTAAACCCGAACCCATTCTCAAATCCCAAAACCCAAACCCAAACCTAAACCTAAACCTAAAACCTAAACCAAAACCTATAACCAAAACCAAAACTAAAACCTATAACCTAAACCCGAACCCATTCTCAAATCTCAAAACCTATAACCTAAACCAAAACTAAAACCTATAACCTAAACCCGGACCCATTCTCAAATTCCAAAACCTGTAACCTAAACCCGGACCCATTCTCAAATCACAAAACCTAAACCCAAACTCAAACCTAAACCTAAACCTAAAACCTAAACCTAAACCTATAACCTAAACTCAAATCCCTAAACCAAAACCAAAACCAAAACCAAAACCTATAACCTAAACCTGAATCCATTCTCAAATCCCAGAACCTATAACCTAAATCAAAACCTATAACCTAAACCCGAACCCATTCTCAAATCCCAAAACCTATAACCTAACCTAAACCTATACTAATAACCTAAAACTATTCCCAAATTCCAAAACCTATAACCTTATCCTAAACCTATAACCTATAACCTAAACCTAAACCTATAACCTATAACCTTAACCAAAACCTATAACCTAAACCAAAATCAAAACCTATAACCTAAATCCGAACCCATTCTCAAATCTCAAAACCTATAACTTAAACCAAAACCAAAACCTATAACCTAAACCCGAACCCATTCTCAACTCCCAAAACCCAAACCCAAACCTAAACCTAAACCTAAAACCTAAACCAAAACCTATAACCAAAACCAAAACTAAAACCTATAACCTAAACCCGAACCCATTCTCAAATCCCAAAACCTATAACCAAAACCAAAACTAAAACCTATAACCTAAACCCGAACCCATTCTCAAATCCCAAAACCTATAACTTAAACCAAAACTAAAACCTATAACTTAAACCCGAACCCATTCTCAAATTCCAAAACCTGTAACCTAAACCCGAATCCATTCTCAAATCCCAAAACCCAAAAATCAGTGGGGATTACAACTGGGAAAAGAAAAAAAAAAATGAAAAAGAAGCCAGCAAGTTGGGGTCGACCGAGTCAACCCGGTCGACCGGCCTATCGCTACGGATTATAACCGTAGCCATAACTATAATGCTCTGCACTTTTTTTTCTTTTTTTTTTTTATTGATTTTTTATTTTTTACATGAAGAACTTTATTGTACCTACATTTTTCTTTAATACATGTTTATATAAATATGTGTGTGTGTGTGTGTGTGTGTGTGCGTGTGTGTATATATATATAAATTTTTCTCCTTTTTTTTTTCATTTCTTTCTATATTCATTTAACAAGAATATCTTCTAAACTAAAATTAGTTACTTGACGTACCACATATGATTTTGGGGTAGGAGAAGCTATTTTAGCCAACCAACCTAGTTATTTTCTAAGATTCCATCAGGTCGATGGTCGAAATACATTTTATTCACTTCACGGTCAATTTCAATCACTTCATGGTCAAACTAGAAATTGAGCGAGGCAAATATGAAATTGAGTGAGTAAATTGAAAATTGAGCAGGACAAGGTATGAATTGAGTGAGGGAAGCTAGAAATTGAGCGAGGTTTAGGCTATGTTGAAATTGAGCGAGGTTCTCTTGCTCAAATCCTAAGTTGCCTCGCTGAATTTCTACGTTACATCGCTCAATTGCTATGTTGCCTCGCTCAATTCCTAGGTTCCTTCGCTCAATTTATATATTGCCTCACTAGATTTCTAGCTTCCATCGCACAAAAGCAACATAACAAAATAAATAAATAAATTCAGTTTGCCCCGCTCAATTTCTAGTTTGCCCCGCTCAACTGGAAATTGAGCAGGGCAAACTCGAAATTGAGTGGGGTAAACTGAAATATTTTTTTTTCTTTTGTAGGTCCCATCATGATGTATGTCTTTTATCCAAACCGTCCATAAATGAGCGGGGCAAACTGAAAATTGAGCGGGACAAACTGAAAATTAAGCGGGGCAAACTAAAAATTGAGCGGGGCAAACTAAAAATTGACCCCACTGTCAATATCTAGTTTTTCGACCTTTTATTTTAGGGCTTTCATGTTTGCCCTGCTCAATTTCTAGTTTGCCCCGCTCAATTTCCAGTTTGCCCAACTTAATTTTCAGTTTGCCCCGCTCAATTTCTAGTTTGCCCCGCTCATATATGGACAGTTTGGATATAACACATACATCATGATGTGACCCACAAAAGTAAAAAAAAAATAAATCAGTTTGCCCCGCTCAATTTCTAGTTTGCCTCGCTCAATTTGAGCGGGGCAAACTAGAAATTGAGTGGGGTAAACTGGAAATTGAACGGGGCAAACTGAAAATTGAGCGGGGCAAACTGAAAATTGTGCGGGGCAAACTGAAAATTGAGCGGGACAAACTCGAAATTGATCGGGGCAAACTGAAAATTGAGCGGGACAAACATGAAATTGACCTAAACCTATAACCTAAACTAAAACCAAACCCTATGACCTAAACCCGAACCCATTCTTAAACCCCAAAACCTATAACCTAAATCTAAACCTAAACCTTATCCTAAACCTATAACTTATAACCTAAACCAAAATCAGAACCTATAACCTAAACCCGAACCCATTATTAAATTTCAAAACCTATAACCTAAACCTAACCTTAACCTAAACCTAAACCTATAACCTATAACCTTAACCAAAACCTATAACCTAAACCAATACCAAAACCTATAACCTAAACCTGAACCCATTCTCAAATCCTAAAACCTATAACCTTATCCTAAACCTATAACCTATAACCTAAACCAAAACCAAAACCTATAACATAAACCCAAACCCATTATCAAATTCCAAAACCTATAACATAAACCTAACCTTAACCTAAACCTAAACCTATAACCTATAACCTATAACCTAACCAAAACCTATAACTTAAACTAATACCAAAACCTATAACCTAAACCTAAACCCATTCTCAAATCCCAAAACCTATAACCTAAACCTAAACCTAAACCTTATCCTAAACCTATAACCTATAACCTAAACCAAAACCAAAACCTATAACCTAAACTCGAACCCATTATCAAATCCCAAAACCTATAACCTAAACCTAACCTTAACCTAAACCTAAACCTATAACCTATAACCTTAACCAAAACCTATACCCTAAACTCGAACCCATTCTCAAATCCCAAAACCTATAACCTATAACTTAAACCAAAACCAAAACCTATAACCTAAACCCGAACCCATTATCAAATTCCAAAACCTATAATCTAAACCTAACTTTAACCTAAACTTAAACCTATAACTTATAACCTTAACCAAAACCTATAACCTAAACCAATACCAAAACCTATAACCTAAACCAATACCAAAACCTATAACCTAAACCTGAACCCATTCTCAAATCCCAAAACCAAACCAAAACCTATAACCTAAACCAAAACCAAAACCTATAACCTTAACCCGAACCCATTCTCAAATCACAAAACCTTAACCTATAACCTAACCTAAACCTATAGTTATAACCTAAAACTATTTCCAAATCCCAAAACCTATAACCTAAACCTAAACTTAAACCTAAACCCGAACCCATTATTAAATCTCAAAACCTATAACTTAAACCAAAACCAAAACCTATAACCTAAACCCGAACCCATTCTTAAATCCAAAAATCTATAACATAAACCTAAACCTTAACATAAACCTATAACCTATAACCTATAACCTAAACCAAAACCAAAACCTATAACCTAAACCCGAACCCATTCTCAAATCCAAAAACCTATAACCTAAACCTAAACTTTAACATAAACCTATAACCTAAATCAAAACCTATAACCTAAACCTAAATCAAAACCTATAACCTAAACCAAAACCAAAACCTATAACCTAAACCGGAACCTATTATCAAATCCCAAAACTTATAACCTAAACTGAAATCAAAACCTATAACCTAAACCCCGAACCCATTCTCAAATCTCAAAACCTAAACCTATAACCTAAACTCAAATCCCTAAACCTAAACCTAAACCTAAACCTAAACCTAATCCTATAACCTAAACTCAAATCCCTAAACCTTAACCTATAACTTAACCTAAACTTATACTTATAACCTAAAATTATTCACAAATCCCAAAACCTATAACCTAAACCTAAACCTAAACTTGAAAACCCAAACCTAAACCCGATCCCGAACCCGAACCTGATTTCCTAAACCTAAACTTTAACCTATTCTTAATTCCTTAAAGCTATTACCTATAACCTACACCTAAACCTAACCTAAACCTATAACCTTAACCTAAACCTAAAACCTAAACCTAAACCTAAACTTAAACCTAAAACCTAAATGTATTCTCAAATCCTTAAACCTAAACCTACACCTAATCATAATCTCAACTCCTTAAGCTAAATCTAAACTTGAAAACCCAAACTAAACCCGATCTCAAACCTGAACCCGATTCCCTAAGCCAAAACCTTAACCTATTCTCAATTTCCTAAAGCTTTAACCTATAACCTATAACCTATAACCTAAACCTTAACCTAAACCTAAACCAAAACATATAACTAAATTTTTAGTTTGCCCCGCTCAATTTTCAGTTTGCCCCGCTCAATTTCTAGTTTGCCCAGCTTAATTTTCAGTTTGCCCCGCTCAATTTCTAGTTTGCCCCGCTCATATATGGATGGTTTGGATATAACACATACATCATGATGGGACCCACAAAAGAAAAAAAAAAATTTCAATTTGTGGCAAACTAGAAATTGAGCGGGGCAAACTGAAAATTGAGCGGGGCAAACTAGAAATTGAACGGGACAAACTGAATTTTTTTTTTTTTTTTGCTATGTTACTTTTATGGGTCCCATCATGATGTATGTGTTATATCCAAACCGTCCATATATTTTACGAGCTCGTATTAAGGCTTGAGACGAAAAAAAAGATAGATCTAACTATCAAGTGGACCACACTGTAAAAGGCAATGGGAAATTGAACGTCTACCATTGAAACCCTTTTAGGGGTTACAGAAATTTTGGATCATTATGAAATTTTTTTCCCTCTTCATCCAGGTCTTTTTGACCCTATGAATGAACTTAGACGAGGAGGATTTCTCATAAACATCACAGTGGGCCCCCTAAAGGTTTCTAATGGTTGACGCTCATTCAACACTATTTCCTGTAATATGGTACACTCGAGAATAGGATATATCTCATTTTTGGTCTCATACCATAAAATGATCTGGAAAAATATATGAATTGAGCGAGACAGCCTACAAATTGTACGAGGGAAGCTAGAAATCCAGTGAGGCAATATATAAATTGAGCGAAGGAACCTACGAATTGAGCGAGACAACCTAGCAATTGAGTGATGCAACGTAGAAATTCAGCGAGGCAACTTAGGATTTGAGCGAGGTTCCCTCGCTCAATTTCAACGTAGCCTAAACCTTGCTCAATTTCTAGGTTCCCTCGCTCAATTTCTAAGTTGTCTCGCTCAATTTCTAGATTCTCTCGCTGAACTCCTATGTTACCTCGCTCAATTTCTAGCTTCCCTCACTCAATTCATACCTTGTCCTGCTCAATTTTCAATTTACTCACTCAATTTCATATTTGCCTCGCTCAATTTTTAGTTTGACCATGAAGTGATTGAAATTGATCGTGAAGTGAATGAAATGTATTTTCGACCATTGACCTGATGGAATCTTGAAAAATAACTAGGTTGGTTGGCTAAAATAGCTTCTCCTACCCCAAAATCATATGTGGTATGTCAAGTAACTAATTTTATTTTAGAAGATATTCTTGTTCAATGAATAAAGAAAGAAATGAAAAAAAAAAGAGAAAAATATACACACACACACACACACACACACACATACACACACATATTTATATAAACATGTATTAAAGAAAAATGTAGGTACAATAAAGTTCTACATGTAAAAAATAAAAATAAAAAAGAAAAAAGAAAAAAGAAAAAAAAGTGCATAGCATTGTAGTTATAGCTACGGTTATAATTCGTAGTCATAGGCCGGTCGACCGAGTTGACCCGGTCAACCCCAACTTGCTGTCTTCTTTTTCAATTTTTTTTTTCCCTTTCCCAGTTGTAATTCCCACTGATTTTTGTGGGTCCCATTATGAGGTATATGTTATATCCAAACCGTCCATCTATTCGGTGAACTCGTATTAAGGCTTGAGATGAAAAATAAGACAGATCTAGCTATCAAGTGGACCACACAGTAAAAGGTAATGGGGAATTGAATGTCTACCATTGAAACCCTTTTAGGGGTTGCAGAAGTTTTGGATCATAATGGAATTTGTTTTTCCTCTTCATCCAGGCCTTTGTGACCTTATGAATAGATTGGATGGAAAATAAATGTTATGATGGGCCTTACAAAAATTTTTAACGGTGAAAATCAATTTTCGCGCTGCTCTTTGTGGTGTGGTCCATTGATTTATGGATATGATTTTATTTTTTTTTGGATAATACTCCGAAATGATTTTAAAATATGGATGAACGTTGTGGATATGATAAATACATAGCTGTGGGGCCATGTAACTTTGATCTCTCCTAAGCCGTTCGTACAACTCTCAGTTGGAGGAGCGTCAGCTCTCGTCTTCGCAGTGAAAAGGAGTAGTTTCGTCCTCAAAGTCGCTGTCCGCACGTGCTAGTGTAAGTTGGTAACTTAAGTTTATATTCCGCGATAAAAACTACTGGGTAAAAGGTTTTGTCTACAGTGGTCATTTTCTCTTTTTAGCCCTGTGTGACCTTACCAGTCAATAAGCATTACGGTAGAGGCTGGTTCAATACAACTGTTTCTCTAGTGTGGTCCACCTGGAATTTATTTCTGCTTCGTTTTTAGGTCGATGTACTCGGACGACATAGATATACGATGCATATATAGAATTGGGCCCAATTGTCATGGTCTCACCCACGTGGCATGTTCCCGGGTAGCAGCCAAGTTGCTCTACGGTTTGGGTGATCTGACCGTTGATATGACGCCGTTGCTTCTAAATGCCTCAATAATGTCAGCGGGTCTGCCTTCGATGGACCAGTCCAATTTTTATTCATCCCTCGATGTCGCACGAAGGAGCAGAGGAAGGCATTATTTAAAGAGGGGCTGTGGACCTTTTCGTTTTTTTTTTTATTTTTTTTTAATCATACACACGCTCCACCACACCCATGCCGTAGTGGGATTTCACCCCCCTATGCCAGCTCAAACCCTTAGCCAAGTGTTGAAACTTCAGAGAGTCAACCACTAGAGTAAGCGTAAGGAGTCTACCACGTATGGATGCTCAAACCCTTAACCAGGTGTTGAAACTCCTGGAGAGTTTAACACTAAAGCAAGAGCAAGGACCCGGCGTTAATAGTATCCGTATGAGTGGGTCCGTGCAAGCGGATCACATGGTTCTGCATTCCAAACCGTTAAGATTTTGGGTCTTCTGATGAATGCTGAGTGCCTCAAAAATTCTCCCAGTGGAGCGGATTTGGTGAGACCCCATATCCACCGTGGGTGGGACGTATACCGTGGGGTCTACTATGATTTAGGTGACTACATCCATGCCATCTATCTATATTGAAAACTTCCTGTGAGCCCTAAAAGCTTTGGATCCATATGATACTTGTGTAGTTTCTTCATCTAAGCACCCTGGCCATATCAACAAGTTGCATGTCAAATAAACATTCCAGTGAAACGAAGAAGCTTTTAATAGTGGAGATTCAATCATGACTGTTTCCTGTGGTGTGGTCAGCCTAAGATTTGAATCATCATCATTTTCTTGATCATTCTCTAAAATGAGCTTTCAAAATGATTGCACGGCATGGATTTAAGGCACAAACATCAATGTGAGCCCCACAGTTAGGGGTCCCACCCACCTCGGTGGATCTGGGGTCTCACCGAATCCACTCTCAAAGTGGAGAAAATAGAGAAATATGGTTACGTCTATGGTATTCCAATCTGGATTATCTACGGTGTGACTGATTATTTCGATGGTCTTGAACATTGATCAAGTAACCATGGGCCCCACTTAACCAACCCCTCCAATCTGGCATTACACGCAAAATACGTGCCAGCTTAGAAAGCGTGAGGGATATCACATCGTTGTATAAGGTGCCCATACGATGGAGGATAACCACATGAGGAGTTTGACAGTACATGTACCAAAATAATGGACAGCTTGCTAACTGTCCATATACGGCATTCGGTACATGTATGGCCCACTTGATCATTGGACATGTCTTGTTAGCATATGATCATATTAACAGATGGGGCCACCTTACTCACCGGTCAGATGATCCCCATAATTGCCAGGTTGGCATTTTGTTGCGCGTAACAGTGGGTTGGGTGGAGTGGGGGTCATGCCTGTCTAAAAAATAACTCAATATCAAGTGGGCTACTCGTGGACGGTTGATATTTTCTTTACTATTTGTTTTCGTACTTTGTGCATGAGACACGGTATTCACAATAGATGAGGGGATCCGATGTTACACACGTGTTACTTAGAAGTTAATATGTTTACTGACTGGTTGCACTCGTGCGAGTTGACCTACCGTCTCTGCTACGCGTTACGCGTGCATCTTTCGCTTTCAGCTCACGATAGATGGGTAGTTTGGTCAATACGATCTCCTGGAAATGATCACATACAGTGGCTGTACGTTGAACTTCAATGCAGCCATCTATTTCCCGCGTAATTATCGTATGATAACATCCGATCCGTTCAAAGAGTGGCCCATTGATTGATTATTGGTATATTTGGAAATCAGATCCATAAATTTATTGCGTGGGCCACACCAATATTTGGACTCATACCATCGACTGCCCGATGAATTCGACGTTCGATGATTTATTTTTCCACGGAAAGATCGTGTCGCGTTGTGGCGCTGCCAGCTGTGCTAACAGACATGTGAGCTGCGGCGATTCCACGACTCCTTCGCGACAGGCTGGTCGGCCCACTTCCCTATATCTCACGACTCCCGCTTTCTTACAGGACAAAAGCAATATACTCCGGCAGGATTCGATGGATGATAAGCAGGCATTTAGAAATTACAAAGAAACTGCATGCATCGTTCAAATAAAACCGTTCAAAATAATTCTAGTAGTTTAGATATATCATGAACCGAGAATTAAGCTTGTTTGGTTTTCATACTATCAGATTAGTGGAAATGTATCGGACGGGTAAAAATGAAAATTGTCCAAGAGTTTTATTTCAGCTAACAATTGTCCAAAAATAAGAAGTTATGATTATTCAGCCAATCTAAAATTTTGATCTGTAACTTATCCGGTGGCTTCCACAATGTAGTGAGTTTAATTGATTAATGTATGACATGTGTACTATTTATAAGTGCCTGCATATCAAGCATATTACGCAGGTCGCCAGAGTATCAAATAACTTCTCTCCTTCCGAGGGAATCTTGCTTGCAAGGTGGCAATGGGAATGGTCCATGCGAGTCACAGTAAATAGACACTGGCCCCACGCAGGTACCACTGGCTGGCAGAACTGTTCACTAGTACGGAAAATATTCCGGTTTAATTCAGGTGCGGGCACGGTTAAAATACAGTGAAAAACTTAAAAACCAAGAGTGAAAGTTTTGTATTAAGGGTCGTTTGATTTTCTAAGCTTTTGAGGAGGTGCGAAATATATGTTAGCTCATTTTGATATATGTGACTTGTTGGGGAAAAATATGTTAAGTTCGGAGACTCGGATTTTAAGTAGGTCGGCTCTGCTGGCACTGACCGGAGAGTCTGAGATAACGGTTAGAGCTGGGAGAATAAAGGATAAGCCAAGGGGCATAAGTAAAAGATGATAAAAGTTGCTCTGTCGGAGTGATAACCTCGTCTGCATAAGCCTATTGAAGGCCGAACGTGTTCTAAGCCACCCAAGCGATAGAATAAAACCGACTTAACGAGTTGGTTCTGTCGGTCACGGAGTAAGGAAGGATGACAGACAAACACTGAAACTATCCCGTCCGTGAGAAGGCAGAACACTTATCCTCTTGAGTCGGTCGGTTCTCCTAGAGTCGGTAACGACCGAGCCGAGACAAGAGAAAGCGGAATAAATGCAAATGCTGCTCCGAAAATCCAGGAATATGGGTATCCGATCCCGAGATTCTCGGGATCGAGAGCAATCAGCGAAGATGAGTAAATCTCCGGATAATCAGGAGAAGAATCCTCGTATGATGAAGATTCCCAAGACTTATAAATATTCAAGCTTTTTACAGAGGAAGGTACGCAATACAGAACTCGAAAAACCCTTTGCCATTGATCAGACGACTGACTTAAGCATCGGAGACTCCCCGGCTATAGCCAGGGTCCCCTTGATCTTGTTGATCATGCAGGTGGAAGAAGATTCGTCCCGGAGAAGCCGTCCCATAAAAATACACTAACAGTTTGGCGCCGTCTGTGGGAAACGGATAAAAAACCATTTTTTGCTATTTATTGAATGGCAAGAACTAGGAGTACAGATCCGGATGAAGCGAGGGAGGCCGCTGCCAGCACAGCTCAGGGAGCTCCCCCAACAGCACCGCCTGCGACTACCAGCCAGCCTAACCGAGGGAACGCTCATTTGTATCGAGAAGTCCAAGAAATGCGTTCCGAGATGGCTGTTATGAAACACATGCTGGAACAACTGTGTAATCAGCAGATGCAGCCGCGTCACGAGTCGGCACGGGTTCTCCCGCCAGCATCTATAGTGCAGCCTGCTGCTCCACAGTCGCCTCGACAGCCGAGTCAACATCAGGGACCGAGTCAACATTAGGGACCAAGTTAGCATCAAGGACCGAGTTAGCCAGCGCCGGCCGAGTTAGCCAGCGCCGGCTCGCTCTGCAACAGCCGTTTTGCCTCTATCTGATCTGCGACATAGAATAGATCAGAAGAGGCGAAGTCGGCTTCCTGTAGAAGAAACTGCGGAGAGTGCGGAACCCTAGAAAGCCGACATGCAAGACTTCAAAAAAGAGGTTCGGAAAAAGATGGAACGAGAGATGGCAGACATGAAGAACGGTCAGAACTCGAACCCGACCAAATTCGAGGAAAAAGCTTCTCCATTTGTGGACGAAGTAATGAAGGCTCGGTTACCGGAGAGGTTCCGCTTACCTCAGATAACTCCCTTCTCCGGAAAGACCGATCCAACAGAGCATCTTGAATGCTTCAGAACCTATATGGAGTTGCATGATGCCTCGGATGTTGTTATGTGTCGAGCCTTCTCTCTTACCCTGACTGATGTGGCCCGACTTTGGTTTAAGCAATTAAAACCGAAGTCAATTAAGTCGTTCACCGAACTCAGTGACGCCTTACTCAATAATTTTATCGACGGAAAGAAGAAGTTAAAGCCGCCCGCACATCTGAACAACATAGTTCAGAAGGAAGGAGAACTGTTGAAAGATTATATCAAGCGCTTCAACTTTGAATCTCTATAGGTTCGAAAGCATTCTGAGGAGACAGCTCTTAACGCTCTCATGCAAGGGGTGAGAGATAAACCCTTTTTGACGTCACTAGACAAGAATCTGCTCGAGACTCTGGGTGAATTTATGGTTCAGTCGGACAAATATGCTGACGCTGAAGAGACTCGACTCCTACGGGAGAAGGTCCAGAATGCAAAACCTTCGGCTAAAGAGCCGGCCAAGAAAGAAGCCGACTCAGCCGGAGGAAAAAGGCGAAAAGATGACCGGGCACGAGACGACGGTAGGTCTGGAAAGCGACTCGACAAGAGATTTTCCACATACACCCCCCTGAACAAATCTCAGGAATAAATATTAATGGAAATCAAGAACGAAGGTTTCGTCAACTGGCCCGAAAAACTCCGAGGAAATCCGAATCGTCAGAATAAGAACAAGTATTGCCACTATCATCGTGACCATGGTCACAACACAAGTGATTGTTATCACTTGAAAGATGAGATCGAGCGACTAATTAAAGAAGGCCGACTCAGACAACATACAGAAGAATCCAGTGCTCCGGCAGGACCGAGTGAAGATCAGCCCGCAGAAGAGATCCGAACGATTATTGGAGGGCATCAAGGCGGTAGGGATTCCAACAATGCACGAAAGAATCACACCAGGAGCATCAATCGTCCAGAATTCGAGATTCTTCTGTTGTCTCGGCCTTCAAAAGAATAGAGAAGAGAGAAATATTATATCTCGTTCACTGAGGAAGACGCTCGAGGCATTCATCATTCTCATGATGATGCGCTCGTGGTCGCCTTCACCATCACCAATAGAAAAGTGTTCCGAATATTAGTAGACACGGGATCATGGGCGGATGTGCTGTTCACCCAAGCATTCGATAAAATGGGCATAGGACGATCGACCTTACGACCGGTCCGAACTCCACTCATAGGATTCTCGGGTGGACAGGTGCTTCCCGAGGGAGTCGTTTCACTACCACTCACTGTCGGAACTGTGCCACACCAGACAACGGGGATGGTCGACTTCTTTGGTCGTGGACCAACCATCGGTGTACAATGTTATACTTGGTCGACCATCCCTTAGCTTCCTCCAAGCCATGGTATATACGTACCATCTTTCCATGAAATTCCTGACTAAGTCGGGAGTAGGAATCGTGAAAGGGGATCAATAAGACTCTCGAAGATGCTATGCCACCGCGGTCAAAGCGCCAAAGGAAGTGTCGATGATCGAATCGCTGGACCCTCGGATCGGATCTCACGAACGGGGGCAGCTAATGGAAGAACTTGTCTCGGAACCCCTAACCGAGACAGATGAGTCCAAAGTAGTGCAGATTGGCTCGTATCTGAGTTCACCTCTTAAAGAGAATCTGATCGGCTTGCTCCTACGGTATGCCGATATATTCGCTTGGAGCCACGAAGATATGCCCGGGATTGACCCTTCCGTCATAACGCACCGACTCAATATCGACCCGACTTACTGGCCCATCCGACAGAAGAGGCGTCCTCTCGGCCCAGAAAGGTACGCTATCATCGAAGAGGAAGTTGACAAGCTACTTAAAGCCAAATTCGTCGAGGAGATATACTACCCAGAGTGGATAGCCAATGTCGTGCTCGTGAGAAAATCAAATGGGAAGTGGCGAGTCTGTATAGATTAAACAGATTTGAACAAAGCCTGCCCCAAGGACAGCTTCCCTCTTCTTCGCATTGATCAGTTGCTAGACAGTACTGCAGGTCATGAATTGCTTAGTTTTATGGATGCCTACTCAGGCTACAATCAAATTGTAATGCACGAAACTGATAAATCAAGAACTACCTTTGTCACCGACAAAGGCCTTTACTGTTACCGAGTGATGCCATTTGGTTTGAAGAACGCCAGAGCAACATATCAAAGGTAATTGAACAAAATGTTCGCTCGGCAGATCGGCCGAATGATGAAAGTATATATCGACGATATGCTCGTCAAAAGTGTACAAGTAGCCGACCATGTGGCGGACCTAAAAGAAATGTTCCTGACTTTACGTAAGTATAAAATGAAGTTGAATCCTAGCAAGTGTGCTTTTGGTGTAAGCTCGGAAAAATTTCTCAGTTTTCTCGTTAGCCAGGGAGGAATCGAAGCGAATCCCTAGAAAATCAAAGCTTTACTTGATATGGAGTCTCCGAAAATAATCAAAGACATTCAAAGTTTGACAGGGAGAGTAGCCGCGCTTAACCGCTTCCTGTCCCGAGCCACAGACAAATGTCTCCGGTTCTTCAAACAATTGAAGGGACGACAGACGATGGAGTGGACGGAAGAATGTGAAAAAGTATTTCAAGAACTGAAGACTTACCTCGGGTCCCCACCACTGCTGTCTAAGCCCGATCCAGGAGAAGCGTTATTATTATATCTGACTGTATCCGATGCAGTAGTCAGCTTGACCTTGATACGAGAGAACGAAGGGAGGCAGCTACCAGTATAGTATGTCAGCAAAGCCTTATTACCAGTAGAGACAAGGTATCCTCAGCTCGAGAAAGTTGTCTTAACTCTGGTAGTATCCTCGCGGTGACTCCAGCCATACTTTCAGGCTCATACCATCATCATTTTGACCGACTTACCATTACGCCAGATTCTTCAAAAGCCAAAAGCTTTCGGCCGACTTACAAAGTGGGCTGTCGAATTAAGCGAATTCGACATACAGTACGGGCCGATGATAACTATAAAAGGGCAAGCTGTCACCGATTTTCTTGTTGAAGTGGCCTCCAATTATAACATGATACCTTATTCTGAGAAGGTTACTGAACCAGTGGCTTCTTCCTCTCTCGGCCCATTGCCTGAGCCGACTCACTGGAAGCTATTCGTCGATGGTTCATCCAACTCCAAAGCAAGCGGAGCCGGGGTGGTATTAGAAACTCTCGATCAAACTTGTATGCAGTATGCTTTGCGACTTGAATTTCAAGCGTCGAACAATACAGCAGAGTATGAGGCCCTATTACTCAGCCTTAGACTCGCCGCGAGTTTAGGCGCCACTCATCTCAACGTTTTCAGTGACTCGCAGTTGGTCGTTAACCAAGTTTTCGGTGTTTATCAAAACTGAAAAGAGCAACTAAAGGCATATATGGAAAAAGCTAAAGAATTAATCGACGGATTCTAGAAATGTGAGGTAATTCGGATACCTATGACTGACAATGCCAAAGCTGACTTATTAGCGAAGCTCGCCTCAGCCGACGAAGATGACATACTTCGGTCGGTCCCGATCGAATATATAGCTGAACCGAGTATAAATGACCCGATAGACTTGGCTCTACTTCCTATCGACTCGGAAACTAATTGATTCGACCCAATCGTCCGTTATCTCAACGATGGAGAACTGCTGGAAGACCACACCGATGCGCGGCGGTTAAAGGTACGAGCGTCGCGCTATACCATCTTGAATGAGGTACTATACAAAAAAGGGTTTTATGCTCCCTTACTAAGATGTGTCGACTCCCATGAAGCCGACTATGTTTTACGGGAGATACGCGAAGGAATATATGGAAACCACTCAGGGGGACGTTCGCTCGCCAATAAAGTTTTACGACAGGGGTACTACTGGCCGACTATACAGCATGATTCTAAGTAATTCGTTCAAAGGTGCGACAAGTATCAACGATTTGCGGTTATCCCAAGACAACCCCCCGAGGAACTGGCTCCGATGTCGGGACCGTGGCCCTTTGCATAGTGGGGGATGGACATCATCGGCCCCTTTTCTTTGGGGAAGGGTCAGACTAAATTCGCTGTGGTTGCAGTAGATTATTTCACAAAATGGGCCGAAGCCGAGCCATTGGCGAAAATTACCGAGCAAAGAATCACAGGCTTTGTTTGAAAAAATATCGTCTGTCTGTTCGGGATACCTCGGACAATTATTACCGACAATTGAAGGCAGTTTGATAACAAACAATTCTGTGAGATGTGCAACAATCTTGAGATTCGAAACGTGTATGCCTCGCCTCATCACCCTCAGACGAATGGACAGGTCGAGACTGTGAACAAAATTATAAAGCAGCATCTCCGAACGAAGCTCGATGAAGCAAAGAGAGCATGGGCCGAGGAACTTCTAAGTATATTGTGGGCATATCGAACTACAACACGGACTGCCATGGGAGAAACTCCCTTCTCCATTTGTTACGGCTCGGAAGCAGTTGCCTCAGTTGAGATCGGTATTTGCTCGGCCCGAGTCAACACGTACAATGAACGAGAAAATAATGAACTCCTGTCGCTCAGGCTCGATCTGTTGGAAGAGAGAAGAGAAGAAGCTTGAATACGGATGATGGCCCGACAAAGACAAGTGTCTCGGTTTTACAACAGCCGAGTCAAAATCAGACGATTCCGAGCCGGGGATATGGTCCTCCGAAAAACATTTCCAAACACAAAGGAAGTTGGGGCGGGCACATTGGGACCTAATTGGGAAGGTCCCTATATCGTCTCAAGCACTATCCGCCCCGGAACGTATCGGTTGGAAGATTTAAATGGGTAACTGTTACCTCATCCTTGGAATGCCGAACATCTGAAGACCTATTACCCGTAAGACAATAGAAAGTGCTAAAGAACAGTGGAAGAGAGATGTAATTGAAATCAATAAGAAGTTCCATTCCATCTTTTCTAAGTACGCAATGTCAGATTACAACAAAATAATAATAATAATAATAATAATATATACAGTCTCCGACAGAGTAAACGCCCCTCTCAGTCGGGAACTATCCCCTATGCAGCGCCCAAAGGATCGGCTTCGTCGGCAGTGGCATCGGTGTCACGCCCCAAACTCGGAAACCGGGCTCACAAAATTCTCAATCGCCGAATCCGGCGTCGACAGCCTCCGTAGAATCCCATTCTTTGCTCCTAGCTCCCATTCGCCAGGTTCCGATCCTGGGATGCTATGAGGAGGATTTTAAATGTCAGTTTGATTCGTAATAAGCATAACCAAAGGCATAACCCACAAACAACAACCAAGAACTCTATTACATTTCGACTATGATCAAAAACTTTACAAGTACAATGAGCATAAAGGGAAATACAATGGTAAAGAACAAAAACTCCAAAACGCTCAGCAACGTGCTCCTGCCTCAGTGCTGCTGCGATCCAACGTCACCTGCACGCAACGGTCGTGCATAAGCTTACAGAAAGCTTAGAGGGTGGTGAAAGTGTGTGCGCAAGGTAGTAATATGAACATGCAATGCCTGAGTAATGCGAAATATGCAGATGGAACCATAATATCATGAGCCGTACCAAGGCTTATGCGATGCAAGACATGAATGGTATCGGCCATCCCAAGGCCATGCGATGTGCAATGCAACTCAAGCATACAGATCCTCATCTATGTCCATATATCAATACAGCTCAAAATATGGAATATCACCGGGGTCTAGTACACTTTAAACTAGATTACCGCCACATCGCGTGCAATAAGGTAAGTGGAAAAGACCGCACTATCCGTCTGCCAATATCGGGCGCGACTCATCGATAGCGGACCCATTCCTCGAGCTGGTCAAACTCAGCCTAGCATTGCCCCCTACTCTCGGGCGGGTAAGGCCGCACCCCCTTCCAACCGACCACGGCACAGTAGAGAGCGCAACCAACTGGTATTCGGCACTCAGCGCTCATCTACCTACTCGGTATAGACGTTGGAGCAACCTCTTGGTACCATAAGGGTTTAGGGACTTTCACCCAGGGATATCAATAGCACCCCATGTAGAACATGATTTCCGGTATCCAATCCTGCTAACCATGATGCGTCTGTGGAGGCTACGACCCTGATGTCGATAGGGCGTACAATAACCATGTCACACAAATGCGGAATGCATGAATCACGCTATCCAGTCATGTAACCAATCCTGCGCATATCGTGCGCTCATGTAGGGCAACACCGCCTAACCGGGAGCCCATAAATAACCTGCCTGAAGGCAAATGATATGATCAGATAATTCTCACGTCAAGCATACATATGATGCGTATGATCATGAGTCATGGAACTGTACTAAACATGTTATAATAAAATGAACTATCTTACAATGCAGATGGAACTGGACGGCCTATACACGATAAGTACGGCCCAGTAATGGGCCCTAAGGAGAGTCGTAATGTGGACATCCAACCAACATTACACTCGCAATGTGGACGTCAAACCAACATTGCTCCCAAGGCACGATCTTTGTAAACCTCAGTACTTAGTCTGTAATGGATTTACACATTACAATAGACCGTAGGTTATCCCCATTGGACCTCACATATATATCAAATGGGCCATATCCTATGGGTCTTTTATTCATCAGATGGGCCACATAAATGGGCCACACCAATGGGTCTTATGTGCATTGCAATGGGTCAAAACCCGTGGGCCTTGGATTGCATCTAATGAGCTTAGTCTCATGAGTCTAATGTATGACCAATGGGTCACACCAATTGGGTCCCACATGTACATCAAATGGACATCAGCCCATAGGCATTATATGAGTTCAATGGGCCTAAACCCCTAGGCCTTATGGTACATTAAATGGGCCTTGTATGCATATCAAAGTGGACCTAAACCCCTAGGCCTTACTTATATCGAATGGGCCTACATCCATGGGCTTAGGAATGCAACAAATGGGTCCAATTTCAATGGCCTTGGAGTACATCAAAAGGGCCTAGTCCTATGGACTTAGAACATAACAAGTGGACCTAAACCCATAGGCATTTTACAAAGCAAATGGGCCTAGTCCATAGGCCTTAAATAGTCCAAATGGGCCTAACCCATAGGCCTTACATACATAACAAAGTGGGCCTAAACCCTTAGACTTTACATATCAAGTGGGCCCAAATTCTTAGGCCTTAAATGAATCAAATGGGCTCAGCCCATAAGCATTTCATAAATCAAATGGGCCTAGCACATATACCCGTTACAAATCAATGGATGGACGGTATGGATGCATCACATGCATCAAGGGTGGGTCCCACTGTCCAGTGGAAAGTGCGGATATATCACATACATCACACGGGGCCCCACCGTCCGCTGGACGGTGGAGGCAACACGTGCGTCAGGTGGGTGCCACCGTCCGCCTGGACGGTGGACTACAACACATGCATCAATTGTGGGTCCCATGTGGGGCCTACCCCGTAATGTTCATTTGAAATCTAACCCGTTCACGAGGTCACTTGGACTTGGATGAAGGGAAAACATAAATTTCAGCTTGATCCAATAATTCTGTGGGCTCCAAAAAGATTTTAATGGTAAAATTCAATTCACACTGTTTCACTTGGTGTGGGCCACCTGAGTTTTGGATCTGTTTCATTTTTGGAGGGGGGCCCGCCACTGGGGTGGCCCACCTCATGACCAAGTTGGATGATAAATAAACATTATAGTGGGGCCCACACGCAGGAGCCGTGGGCACCCTCCCCCACGTCCGTCCACCCGTCAAGACAAGCCTGCATGCGCCTGCGTGCAGGCGCTGGCCGTTGTCAGGGCAGAGGCAAAGCCTCTGCCAATGCATTTTTTTTAAAAAAAGAAAATCCATTTTTCAAGGATTTTTTGCACGTGGGGCCCGTAAAAACGAAATCTGCCCCAGCCATTGCGATCAGCGGCTCGAGGCCGTCCAAATGAGTCCAGCGTTTAAATTTTAAAATGCTACGGAAATGAAATAAAATACGAAAATGATGTTTGAATGGTGAAGGTGCGATCTTTGACGCTATGGCCCACCAGGTGCTCCGTTCAATCTCATTTTATGGCTCAACGCCTAAAATGAGATGGTGAAAGGGATGGACGGCTTGGATTAGAGCAATACATCAGGGTGGGGCCTATGCAAGTGGGCCACCAAAGCCCTTCTTTCTTCTTTCCCTTTTATTCTTTCCTTTGAAAACGTCTAGCGTCCTAGACGCTGGACGGTTATATTACTATTTTATTTTTATTTTTTTAAATGGTGGGCCCTGATGAAGTGGGCCACCACTGATGAGTGCATGGGAATAACGTCTAAGGTGAGCCCCACTTGAATAAAATAAATACTTCAAGGTGGGATCCATTCAAGTGGACCACACAATCCTATTGCATAAACACAAAATAAAATAAAATAAAATAAAATAAAAAGAAATAAAAGAGAGAGAGAGAGAGAGAGAGAGACATGGAGAGTGGGACACGGCTTGTGATAAAGGGACCCCGACATTATGGGCCCTCCCTTACAATGAATCATAAATCAAGTGGGCCTTAAAGCATGAGGGACCATCAAACTTAAAATCAACGGTGGGGATCCTTTTCCCACCAATATGGATGGTCTAGATGACCTTTTTGTAATGGAATAAATATCATGATGGGGTCCATGGAGAATGGCCCCATCATGGAGTGATCATGATGATCCAAATGGGCCATCGGCCACATTTTATGGTCCCAAGTGAGATCCGCACCATTGATCGGTGGGCCTCACTTGGCACATTATAAAAATAAGAAAAACTAGAATGATCTAGCACCCACCGTCCGATCTTCTCGCTCCTAGGGGTTCCTTGGCACCTTGACTTCAACTTCAATGGTTAAGATGAAGAATGGAGGGTTGAGATGGGAGATTTTGGGATGAAGAGGTGGGCCACTTGGAGTTTAGGGATTTTATAAAATTCCACACGTGGGACTCTTTGTTGCTTGGAATTTTTGAAATGAGAAAGAGAGAAAGAGAGAGAGTGATGTAGAGAGAGATGGATGGATGGGTGAATGATGTTTGTGTAAGGAAAGGCTTGACTTTTGAGGCTTTTATGTAAGAGAGGTATGGGTGGTGTAAGAAAAGCTTGACTTTTGTGGCTTTTTGTGTAAGAGAGGTATGGTTTTGGGAGACTTTTGTGGTTGCTTGGGAAAATGGAATAAAGTGATGTGTACTTGACATTTGATGGATTGATGGGTTGATTGATTGATGGGATTGATGTGATTGATGTGACACATCATAGAGATTTTCTTGGGTTTCACAACGCGCAGTGTTTTCTCGCACCGAACATTGGCCCATATCTCTTGACCAGGGTATTGTCTCGGCGCGCAAGTCGCGGTATCAGAACCGCAACGACGGCGCAGTCGCTATGGTATTGGTCTCGGGTTGAGTCGACTCGGGTTGTCGGTACATGAATCAGGGTCGCGCGTCGATATTGTTTAAGGGTCGAAGGTTGTCGAAATTCGATCGGTAAGACCGCGGAAGTCTAAAAAACGGTACGGACCAAGATACGGGTCTTACAGTCGGCGGCAGGGGCCTCTCCGTCGGCAGCTTCACCATCAGTAGCCTTGGTAACAGAACTGTCGACTTCAAAGGCGGAGAGGTCGAGATTGGGGAAGGCCGCCCTCATTTTCAAGACGCAGGCCTTGTAACCACCTTGATAAAGGCGGTCCCTCTCCTATTCAAATTCCGAGGATTCAAGAAAGGCGTCCACGGCTCGTCCTTCTGCCTCCTTAGCTAGGCGAGCCTCCTCTTGAGCTTCTTAGATAAGGGCAGCAGCGTCAGCCTTCACCCGAGCGAGAGTGCTCTCGCACGCGCCGTGGACTTGAAGAAGATGTTGATGCCTTTCCTTAGCCTCCTTTAGGAGTGAGGTCAGATGGGCGTTGTCGGCTTTGGCTCCTTCAAGAACTACCCGTGCTTCCTCGGCCACTTTCCTGGCATCCTCGGTCGCCTTCCGGGCGATTGACAGATCGCCAGTCATGATGTCGATCCGACCCTCGGCAATCTCTCTGCGACCCTCCGCCTCGGCCGCAATCCTCCTCGCAGTCTCTGTCTCGGCCGTGAGTTTCTGGGCAGCAGTCAGCTCCGAGCAGGCTTTAACAAGGCAAGGTGCTAGCTGCGAATATGAGACAATAAGTTATGAACAAGGACTTAGTCAAAAATAGCGAAAAAGTAGAGAGAGAGGATTTTACTTCAAAGAGCAACCTTGCCGTGTGCCCGAGAGTCTGCACAGTCAGGGCATTATAGTAACTGGCGAAGTCTTTCTCTCCCCCGTGAGCGAGGGCCCAAGGGATCATCCCCGAGATGACCTTGGCTAGGGGAGACTCCTGTTGAGTCATCTCCCCTCTAGAAGATTCCCCGCTTGGGACCTCTCTCGGCCTCGGGACCTCTTCAGCGACGGGTGCCGGCTCGGGAGCCGACTGAGACACCGGAAGTCTCGGCTCCGCCTCATCCACCCTCTCGTCGGGGTCAGAAAGTACGACCACTTGGGGGGCAGCAGAGACAGGAGCAGGCGGGGCAACTGACTCCTTAGTCTTTGTAGCGGTCTTCTGCTGTTTTGAAGGTCGAGACCCCGACAACAGAGCCGACCTCGGAGGGGCCTTCACTTTGGAAAGTGGCTTCAAGGATGGGTGAGACTCGACCATGTTATCGATAGCCGATCTGAGAAAGGGGTGAGCCTCGGGAAGGTTTAAAAAGAAGAACGAAGACGAGTTAGACAGGAAACCGAAAGGATGAAGCAGAGTGAGACGAGTTACCTGAGACGAATGAGTCTAGACCCGCGAGATGGAGGCGCTCGGGTTGTAGTAGCAACTTCCAAGACTGTTTCTCTGCGCTCAGCTTCCTCAGCTCTCTTATCTGAGTTAGAGCCCCGGACTCAAGTTTTTCCCTCTTCTTCAAAATATCTGCAAGGCATTATGAGGTCAGAACGAGACAATGTAAAAAAAAAAAAAACAAAGAGGTTATCGGGACGAGTCGCCGAGTCACCTGCTCTCCGAAACGTGCGAGAGACTTGAGGCTCGTACGGTCACGTATCGGCCAACTCCCATTGACCGCAAGCCCAGAACCACTTCTCCTTCCAGTACTTGTTAGAAGTGGGTGCGTCAGTTAGTTATCAAAGACCCCCCTTTGCCTCTCCACGCACTCAGGAAGTAGAGGCCAGGGAAGTTTGGATTTGGTCTGACTTGGTAGAGGTAGAGGAACTCGTTGACTGTAAGCGAAGGCTGTTCTAACTCGGCCCACAGCACGACACACCCGAATAAATTCCTCCACGCGTTCGGAACAATTTGACTAGGAATTATTTTGACTCGGGACAAGAAATCATGAGCAATGGGCTGAAGAGGCAAGCGCAAGACACATTACATCGGGACTTAGAAAATTGCGACCATCCCCGTAGGGGGATGGTCGGGCAATTCTCCCAAACGAGGGAGACGGAGCACGACCGAATCAGGGACATGATATCCAGCCCTGATCCGGTTTAGGTCAGATTCAGTTAAAATTGAGGCGACAAGTCCACTCGGCTCATATTCACCTTCTTCTCCCTTCAAAGAGGACTCAGAGGCTTCCACAGTTTTGAAACAGCCACCCCTTCGCCTATAACCATTTCGTCTTCTCCTTCTTCCTCCTCCAGCTGATCCATCTCGAGGTTGGGTCTCCCTAGACGGGTCACCAGAGATACTCCGCCACTGGACGGACCGGCCTAAGCGGGGCGCTCAGCCGATGAGTCGTCGGCCCCCCTTACAAGCCGGAATGCGGCATCAGCACCGACAGCAAACTCCGTCAGTAGGGAGGGTGGTTCCGCAACGTCCCAGAGATGTTGGGACACACCCTCATCTCCGGACATCCCCTCCCGGGGGATTTGAGAGCCACGCGCAGCCATGAAAGTTTATAGAAATGGGAGGAAAGAACTCACCGGAAAAATGACAGCAGATGCAAGGAAAGTTGGCGGAGGAAGAAACGACAGCGGAGGGAAGGAAGAAGAAGAGGAAGAAAAACTCGGAAGAAGATACGGGCGGGAGGAAGGAAGGCGAAAATAAAATTCGCACGATCCTCCTGCCCGGCCGTTTTATAGCCGTG
The DNA here is from genome assembly GCA_037074715.1 of Magnolia kwangsiensis. Taxonomy (NCBI): domain Eukaryota; kingdom Viridiplantae; phylum Streptophyta; class Magnoliopsida; order Magnoliales; family Magnoliaceae; genus Magnolia; species Magnolia kwangsiensis. Next base: position 111,410,620 of record CM073581.1, read on the forward strand.
CCACGTGGCAGAGCATTTAATCAAAAAATGAAACGTCGTTCATCTCCACTCCCCCGCTCGACACGTGGCGCACGCTGACTGATAGCGGTTATGTCGTCGCCACGCGTCCGAATCTCATACGCGGACGAAACGACCTGATGGCTGGCCGCACATGTGGCCTCGGGAGACATCGTCGTACGTTAGGAACGACACAAAGAGCATTAAATGCCTCATCATTATCTCAGACTCTAATACGAACCGACCTGAAAACTCGTTACCCCTTGGTGCCATGGACGACACAAGGAGTAAGGGGGGCTTATTGTTGGGAAAAAATATGTTAAGTCCAGTGACTCGGATTCTAAGTAGGTCGGCTCTGCTGGCACCGCCCGGAGAGTCCGAGATAACGGTCAGAGCCGAGACAATAAAGGATAAGCCAAGGGGCATAAGCAAAAGATGATAAAAGTTACTCTGTCGGAGTGATAACCTCATCTGCATAAGCCTACTGAAGGCCGAGCGTGTTCTAAGCCACCCAACCGATAGAATAAAACTGACTTAACGAGTTGGTTATGTCGGTCACGGAGTAAGGAAGGATGACGGACAAACACCGAGATTATTCCGTCCGTGAGAAGGCAGGACACTTATCCTCTTGAGTCGGTCGGCTCTCCTAGAGTCGGTAACGACCAAGCCGAGACAAGAGAAGGTGGAATGATGTAAATGCTGCTCCGAAAATAAAGGAATATGGGTATCCGATCCTGAGATTCTCGAGATCGTGAGCAATCAGCGAAGAGGAGTAAATCTCCGGATAATCAGGAGAAGAATCCTCGTATGATGAGGATTCCCAAGACTTATAAATATTCAAGCTTTTTATAGAGGAAGGTACGCAATACAGAACTTGAAAAACCCTTTGTTATTGATCAGACGACTGACTTAAGCATCGGAGGCGCCCCAGCTATAGCCAGGGTCCCCTTGATCTTGTTGATCGTGCAGGTGGAAGAAGATCCGTCCCGAAGAAGTCGTCCCATAAAAATACACCAACATGACTTATTCACACCATCCATATCTTGTACCAGATGAATTATGTACATGGTTTTTGTGTACTACATAAATAAAGTTAAAACAAAAAGTAAAAAAAACTTAATTAAAATTTATTATTTTTTATATTATACTAGTTAATATTTAAATAAAAAGAGCCACATGTTATTATAGGTTGAAATAATGTAGTAGAGAGCTTTTTGTTTATGGTATTTTATGATGCAAAGTGAGCTTTATAAAAAATAAATCACTTAAAATCATTGGAAGATGATTAGATTCAACAACTAAAGTTAGGGCCTGTTTGGACACTGGTATTAACTTGTATTAAATAAGATTGTATTATTAAACTTACTTTGAAATTTGAAATGATATGTTTGGAAGGAGTGTAAGATAGGATTAAAATTAACTTTGTAAGCTTTGGAAAATGAGTTTTGCATTGGAAAGTGTGAGATGATGATTGAATTTTGCTTCTTTAGGTTCAATCCAAATGTAATTTGAAAGTAAATCTTGAGATTTTTGTTTTAATGTATACATTCCAAACATAGTATTAGAAACCATAAAATACACTCAATCCCAAAACAATACCTTACGCATGCATTTATTGTAACCTTTACAATTCCATCCACTATACCTAATGTAGCTGGCCAAACAGGCCCTTAGTGCTACCAAATTACAAATCTCATTATAGAGCCCACAGGTGTAGGCAATGAGAACTCATTAGGTGCTTCAACTAATTTAGATTCAATATGTTTAAAAATAAGGGATGTTGATTGCTTGTTGAGTAACTTATCCTGCTATGCTAAGTAAATTTCATGGGGTTTATGGTGATGTATGTGTCTTATCCACACTGTCTATCTATTTTGTCAGGTCATTTTAGGGAATGAGTTCAAAATTAAATCATACCTCAAACTCAAGTGGACCACACAACAGGAAACAATGGGCAGAATAAGGTACACAATTGAAAACTTCTAAGGGCGATAGTGACGTTGATTTGTCATCCAACCTGTTAATAATGTCAGATACATAGTCAAAGGCAAAACACAAATACTGGCATATCCAAAACTTCTTTAGCCTAGAGGGTAAGCATTCAATTCCGACTACTTCCTCATGTGTGGTTTATTTAAGCTTTGGATATGCTTCAATTTTAAGCTCATGCCTTAAAATGAGTCAAAAAAATGGATGGAAGGCATGAATAAGACACATGTATCATGATGTATAATGATGGGCCCCACAGAGTGCGCAAACTATCGGTGGTCCAGGGAATTTATAGGTGGTTCAAGTACCGTATCGAAAGTCTTGTGATCATATTCGAGTGAGTTTTTATGCACAGAGTATAAACAAGCTAGATGGAGTCGCCACCCGAGTGAGACTGATCATACACACATGTGATCCATTTCCACGTGTAAGGCGAGTGCATGGAGCTTTAACTTGCGGACAAAATCGGATTGCGTACTGAGTTACTTAGTATGCTCTTATCGTACTGAGTAAACTCAGTTGGGCCCACCGTGTATGTATTTGTCTTATCCACTTTGTCTATACGTTGTTTCCTATCATTTTAGTGGTTGAGTCCAAATTTGAAGTATATCTAAAGCTCAAGTGGACCATACCATAGGAAACCATGGGAATGTGATGTTTATTTGTCAACCAACCTATATATAATATCGAAAAGGCATGGATGAAGTGAAAACATAAATATCAGATTGATTTAAAACTTCTGTAGCCCCCAAGAAATTTTCAATGGTAGATGTTTAATTCACACTATTTCCGGTGGTGTGGTCCATTTGAGCTTTAGATATGCTTCATTTTTCGACTAACGACCTAAACTTATCTGATAAAATGTATGGATGGAGTAGATAAAATGTATAAATGATTGTGGGACCTAGGGTTGTACACGAACCGGGCTAGGCCGGTTAACTCGCTCGACTCGGCCCGAAAAAGCTTGACTCGGCTCAACCCAGAACTGAGTTTGGTCCGGGACGCGCCATTTTCTTCAGCTCGAAACTGAGTTCGGGCCGAGTTCGAATAGGTCCTAGTTCGGCCCAACTCGGTCCGAAACCCGACTCGGCCATACACACACACACACACACACACACACACACACACACACACACACCTTAAATCCTTACCCTAACTATTTGAGACAAAAAAATGAGAACGCCGCCCAACCCATGAACTTGCTGTAAGGTCCGAAACTGGCCCGAACTCTGCCGATTGTTGATTGGGTCGAGTTCGGGCTGGACATGTTGGCCCGGTAATTGGGTCGGGCCAGGTTCGGGTTAGGTTTGGCTGGTGACCGAGCCGGGTCAGGTTGAGCCTAGTTCGACTCGGTTCGGCTCGATGTACACCCCTAGTGGGACCCATAGAGTTTACTCAGTACACTTAGTGCGTACTGAGTTACTCAGTATGCAATCCGCTTCCCTTGCGGACGTGGATTGGGTAATACCACCGCTGGTCCCTGGCTATGATCAAATCGGGGGCTTTAATAGGCTATTGTGATGCATGTGTTTTATTCACACTGTCCATCCATTTTTTCATATCATTTTAGGGAGTGTTTGGCGCATGGTATTGGAAAGGATTAGGTGGGATGGGCTTCAAAACAAATGTAATTATTACATATGACTGGGGTTGTCTCCTGTTACCATGGGATAAGCCTAATTCCATACTATGTTTGTAATATGGTAGGATTCACTCTTTGGTTTGCCGTACATTGAATAGATATACTCATTATCATTTGAAACTATTGAGAATAACATATATGTGTTATATCCAAACCGTTCATCTGTTTTATAACATTATTTTATGGGATGGGCCTAAAAATGAAGTAGATCCAAAACTTATGTGGCCCCAAAGAAGTTTTCAATGATAGGTGTTCAATCCCCATTACTTTTTGTGGTGGGGTCCACTTGAACTTTATATCAACCTGATTTTTGGCCCATGCTCTAAAATGATCTCAAGAAATGGGTGGATGGTGTGGATATAGCCCACACATCATGGTGGGACCTACACAACTTGCTAACATTGATTGGAATTGGCACCAACCAAATGCAATTCCATGTAATATAATTCCAACCTTTTCCTTTCTTCCCAAACATCAGTGGAATTGGCACCGGACCAAATGCAATTCCATCCCAAACGCCCACTTAATGATACATGCCCAAAATTGAGGCTTTTTGATGTCTAAATTGACCACACAGTTGGATTAAACAATTACTGTTGAAAATATTTCGGGGGTTACGGAAGTTTTAGGTCAACCTGAAATTCCTCAGGAAGGTTTCAACAGTAGGTATCCTTATCACCTATGCTTCCTGTCCTATGGTCCACTGGAGCCATGGATCTGCCTATTTTTCTGATTATACTCTAAATTGATATGAAAAAATTAGATGAACGGTGCGGATAAAATCCATTCTCACGGTGGCCCCTCAGAGCCCGCCTGTACCTTCCTATCTAGGGACGGCGCTGTAGCATCCACTCCGCGTCCCGTGCCGTGTAAGTAGGTTTTCTAGCACGCTATTTTCCGCGTCTTCTTTACTGCAGCCGCCATCCAGAGGTGGTCAGGTCGCTGGGCAAAAGAACCTTCGGTAAAAACAAAACAATGACATACGGGCTCCATAGGCTTTGAATGGCGCAAATGATTCTATATAGCCGTAGAGCCTAAAAAAGGCATAAATCCCTATGTGCGTGCTCGGTGAACTGGACGCGGATTGACTGCTACTCCTGCCACCGACCACCGGCCAATGGCTGGTGGTCAGTGCTCTGTGGGCCTCACCATGATGTATGTGTTTCATCCATGCCGTCCATCTATTTTTCTAGATCATTTTAGATTATGAGACCAAAAATGAGGTATATACCAATCTCAAGTGGAACACATTACAGGAAATCGTGTTGAATGAGTGTCAACCTTTAAAAAACTTTTTGAGGGCCATAAAAGTTTTGGATCAAGCTGATATTTATTTTTTCCCTTCGTCTATGTCTGTATGACCTAATCAACAAATTGGATGTCAAATAAACAGTACATAGGGCCTTAGGAAGATTTTAACGGTGGCTATACAATTACTATTGTTTTTCTGTGATGTGGTCCAATTGAGATTTATATCTCTCTCATATTTGGTATCAAACCCTAAAATGATCCGTAAAAATAGATAAACTGCGTGGATGAAACACATACATCATGGTGGGGGCACATAGCACCGACCACCAGCCATTGGCGGGTGGCAGGGGGAGTAGCCAATCCGTTTCTAGTCTGGCGCGGTGACACGGAAAGCGAGACCGTCTATCCGGTTGGCGTTATCACGGCTGGACCAGCTTTCAAAAACGACACATATTTAAATAAGTCTTAGCTGTCAATGGTGCCAAATTCTCTGCATTGGATGTTGACCATTAAACATGTTTGCTTTTACCGTTGAATCGAAGGACGCTGATTTTATAAATATCGGACAACCGGATTAATTGAGTTTTTAAGAATGTTCTTAGAACAAGTTAACCTACAGCCTAGAGACGCTTCCTTTTCCAGAACTAGCATCGCCCCCGCACAGGAAGCAATAGGAATTAAGGCCCACCACGGAAACCTTTCCTGGGCCCACCACGATTTTTATTTGCCATCCAACCAGTTCATAACGTCACATGAACGTGGATGAAGGGAAAACACAAAAATCAGCTTGATCTAAAACTTCTGTGGCCTACAAATTATTTCAATGGTGAGAATTCAATCTCCACTGTTTCCTTTGGTGTGATCCACCTGAGTTTTTGATCTGCCTCGATTTTGGATTCATAAACTAAAATGATATGGAAAAATGCATGGACGGCATGGATAAAACACATGCATCATGATGGGGTCCACAGAGCCTTGATCAGTACAGGTGACTACCGAATCCGAGCCCCATTGGTACCATCTTAACCATCTAAGAAATGAGCTTCCAGGAATGTGAGCATTTGCGGAAACTTTTCTTTGCCCATTGATTTTTACACCATCTATTAAACTGGTAGTACATCTCACATTCCTGAAACTTTTCTTTGCCCATTGATTTTTACACCATCTATTAAACTGGTAGTACATGCCAAACTATCTGATTTTCGCCAGTGGTCCCATTCATTCGAAGACCTACTGACTGGACGGCTCCGATTTTTTTCCTGTGTCACGTGTGCGTGAATGGCATATATGAAGGCACTGGATGCATGGATAGCATATAACGGGCAGGGCTCACCAACAACTAGCTGTAAATGCAATAAGTTTGGATGTGGGGCCTTATGTATGGCATCCAACCCGTCTAACATGGTTCTCCTGTAACGAAAATAGGATCCCACATAAATCATGCCCATCCAACGATCGATTGGACCACCACATGAATTTCAAGGATAATACAAACCTTTGATTTTTGGAGTTGAATTTGACCCATTGAAATTTTTCTTGTAAATTTCTAGTCACCCACACATGATGATGGTCAGTATCATCCGTTCGTCGTTTTTGTTCAGGGTTCGTGTAGAGTATCCTTAAGATCATGGGCGGTCACGATCGTCAGTCAATCTCAGAATGCGGGCTCTCTAGCGGCGACCAATGCTGGTGATCCTCCGTCGCGACGTAGGTGAAAGGAAGCCTCGAGTAATACCAGTTTTACAATCCCACACGCACCTCTGCACGCACCTACACATTCCATTCTGGACGGGTTCCAATCCAACGCGTTGGATGTCCTGAAGAGAATTAGGCAGGTCCATCCGTCAAGAAGGCCACACGTTGAATTTGCTGAATGTCGACCATTGACAATTTTTTCCCTCAACCGCCCAACGTATCCGTTCTCGTGTTGTACGACGCTGTAACGTTGACAGCAGACTTTTGGGCCGTTCATCCATATGATGGGCCCCCGTCCGATACATGGATCGGATGAACTACGAACATGCCAGGTTGGCCAGGATTACCTCTTTAGCATATGTGGCAAACGAGCGGCATCAACCAAAAATTACCTTATTAGAATATATGCCTAATATATCAGTGGACGTTAGCCAAACAGTCAAAATAAAAATCATCCAACGATCCTATTTCAACAAACGAGGATATTCATTGATATGAGCTTAAGATTGCTCAACCAAACTGATCTTGGGATGTTACGCTGCCAGAATAGCCACCAGACATAGAATAAGTGTAAATTTTTGACTTTCGACCCACTTAAATCAGGGCCAGGATTTGGACCGTTTAATTTCAGTTACTTGTATAACACATTCACACTTTATTAATGTCTATGTGTCAATCATCATACTCTAAACAATTTCCCTTCTTCGGTTATAATGCTAAAGATTTAATGGGAATCTTAAAGTATATATTAATCAAAATAATGAGGTATTTCGTGGGTGCCATCTAACCCCACTTTTCTTATAAACTACGTTGAAAATATGGTGCGTTGGACAGCTATCTCACGCGTGGTGCGCATTTCTACGTAACCGTGGAGATATTCAACTTAGGTTTTGATGGTGGAAGCTTCACGTGACAGTGCCCGTGTGAAGCGTAGGCTTGTGTCCGCGTGAGTTGTGAGGAAATTTGAAATGACTCGTGTACTTACTTGAGTGCAATGGCCTCAAGCATGTCGAATGAGGCATACGTGTGAGTCATGAGAGATTATTCACAGACAGTCCAGGCTGTTTTAGGTACGATCACTGGGTGGGGTAAGCGCATACAATGAGTGACGCGGTTAAAATGGAATAACAATCGTTCAAAATTATCTGCTTATGCGTGGCTCATCTGACCATCGGATGGGCTTGATTTTTAAGGCATGGCATCTACAAAATGAGGATAGCCTCATGGGTGTCTCTGATCCTATATGAACATCGTTACACGCGCCAAGGAATGACGCTTACAAATACTCAAGCGTACATTTGGCGAATCTGGTCTCGTACGTGTATCTTTACACGCTATGTCTGTAACGGTTAAGTTTCGGAAAGTGGAACCCATGATTCGGTAACATGGAGTATGATAATGATTGGATTCCTCTATTGTGATCTATTGTGAGTGTATCCACTAATCGTAATAGTCGTATTTGATGCCAGTCATAAGTGGATTATTAAATGTGATTAAAGCAGTTTTAATAGTTGAAATAAAAATTTCAACCATTAAATCACATTTATTGTGTCCAGTGGAAAAATTCACTTGATGTGATCATGATCTATTTAGATCAAAATTATAAATATGTTCTTAAGCAAATGAGTGAATCTCTTGTTTGCCTGTGTAAGTAAGCTCGTGTAAGATACCGCGTTTCAACACTGATGTCTTGGTATCGATTGCCTAGTGAGGGTGGCCAACAATGAAGTGTGAACTTACAATTGAGTGTACTACCAAGCTAAAAAAAAAAAAACCTCACAAGAGTTAACAACTTTTGATGAAAATATTTAGCCGTGATCATTTTATTAGACCTTATATGAACCTTGTAAAAAGAGTTAAAGCTGACTAATTAAAATCGTGACTCATTCATGTTCTCAGGTATAAAGAATAAACCATGCATCTTTCATGTATCATCAAGTTATGTTCTTACGATTACAATCCAAGTTAATAACCTCCTTGGCTGTTGACTTTATCACAATAATCAAAGCTCCAAACCTGAATTGTATGTATGTGGTACACTCACATTCTTGTGTAGGATAAAGGCAAGAAATAAATCAATGCTAAGATGGCTTTCTATGGTGGAGACTATTTATCTTAACAAGCTCCCCTTATACAAGATGACCGTTCATCTCATGAGCTGATGTTTACAGGTGTTCTCATGCACCTGTGACAATCATGGTCTAATATGATACTGAGATTCATAGACCATGAGTCTTAAGTCAATGGCTGTCATATCCAATTTCAAGTTTGTAAGAATTATTAGATGAATCACTTATCAATAAACACAATGAATAGTAAATTCAAGTAAGAGTAGATTTGTATAAAGCATATCATATGTCCAATCTAAGATCTATGGTCATCATGATTAACAGCTGAAATTCACCCAATCACATTCAGGTGACTATTGAATAAGGGCACGGATGATTTTCTAAGGCACCAACTCCACCATTGCCACCATCTCCACCATCTCATCTTCTAACGCATCATGCTACATATTTAAGCTCATTCTCAAAATTCACACGTTTAGGTTAGCATGCGTGCCTAAGTGTTGGCAGAAAGTTGCCAACGGGAAGTACTCGTGTGCAACATCCAAGCTTTTTACATGAGTTGGGCCACAATGTTTAGATCTCTTGGTCCAAAATGCAAGTATTTCACTCCTATGTATTTGTCTTGAACACACTACCCACTTGAAGAGTGAAATGGCTTGCTTAATGGCTTGATTTTCAGCATAGATGAATTAAACAATATGCCCACTGAAAGGAAATATTAGATCTTATACATGTGGTCATTTGTCATGTTCACTTGCATTTAGATGGTGGGGGACTTCATATTGCACGTGGGCCTTGCAAATGTTCAAAAAACATATATTCATCCGAACTTACCATATTCTCGTTACTAACTACATTATGGGTAAACTAGTGTTTCGTAATTACTCTCCAATAATTATCCTAACCTTTAAATTTTGGAATTGAATGATAGGCGCCGTTCAAAGTTTCTTTTGTTCATTTGGTTGTTCTAGATTCACATGCAGATAGTGATTCAGCCTACATCTTTCATGCTGGCCGGATAACATAGATTCCATAAGCTTATTCTAGAATGTTGCAAGTAGCGCCACTAAGATACATGTGTAACATTGAACTTGTCCAAAAGAGTCGTCTAACTATGACGTTGGGACAGCCCAAAAATTAGACTAATCCAACCATCACGTGGATCACCAAGCGAATGTTTTTGGTGGTTGTTTTCTTCTATGGTGTGGTCCATTGATGACTTTATAGCCCTAAATTTCTAGAAATCTCATGCTCATGGTGGCTGACTTGATGCACTGATTAGGTCATATGAAAACTACACTCGGCTCTATTATAGAAAACAATGAATAACCATTCAAAAAATTTCTAATTCATGAGTTGGTCTGCACCATGGATTGGCTTATTTAATTTGTAGGCACCTGGTTTAATTATGGGCCACTCTCATGGGTGGGCTAGATGCCATAAAAACATCAGGGTGGGCCCAATGACCAGAGCTGCGGAATGAACTTATTCTACAAAAGTTGTAGGTATAAGGTCTCCAAGTGGGAAACCATGCATGACCTGGTGCTTCCCGCATTTCATGGGAACAGGCAGGCAGCCACTTGAAGTTTGAAACATGAGAAACATGACACCATGTGATGGTTGTCTGGCCCACCATGTGCACGGTCCACCACCTCTGACTACCCCCCCACTGATCCCATGTTCTATGCCTCTATTCCCAACAACATTTGGATGTAGATACCTATCATTGAAGTCACATGGGATGACATTCGAATTGTGTTTCCATCTGACAAGTGAGGCCCATTGTTTCGTTTTCTGTCCCACGTTGATTGAGTGGACCATAATAACTTACCAGTAATACGAACGGTTGATTACCTTTCATTAGAATGTATATGTACGTGTATACAGATTCTGTGAATCCGGAGGCACGACATTTTCCGTGCTTCCATGTCATTCTGAACAAGTGGCACACATGTATCGGATCTAAACCACCACCCATGTCGGGCTTCCAATAGTGATTGGACCATTGTCCAAAAAATTCCTTGTTTAGAAAGTTCAATGGCTCCTATTACGTGAGAAGAAGCCCATGAATTAGATGGTTTGAGGTGGTCAATCCAAGAAAATTTTGGTTAAAAGTCAATCGATTGCCGGGTCCAGGTGATGTACGGTTCAGATCATCATACACATTTTCGCACGTGCGTTTTACAATCTGAAGGCACAAAAATGCAGGCAACTGGCAAGTAATCCGTTCTCTACATTTCATTGTACGTGTGTCTCATTGGCATTTGGATAGAAAAATAACTCTTGCCTTTACATTCTTGGTGAATGAAGGATCTAATACAACTGGTTGTACCATGGTCTTATGAATGTACGACCAGTTGCTTTTGGACACGTTAGATGGTCATAACCAATGAGAATCCAAAATGGATGGTCAGGAAGGAGTAGAAAATTGTAGGTCTGCTCATCGGCTTAGAATACCTATTCAATCTGGCCCACCTTGAATCTCTTATAATTCTTTCGGCAGGTGATGTTATTATAAAAAAGCCACCCATCAACATTTAAAGGGTCAGGATCATTCGATCAGTTATCGATGATTGTATTGTCCTACGTGTCCAATGCAACTAGTTGTGTTATAAGTACATAATACCAGCAGCATAAGATCTTATCCTGATCGAACAAGGGCCCTTTGTGTGAGGGAGGCAGAAAACCAGCCTGTCACAGATCTAGCCATTCGTTCATTAGGTGCCGTGCAATGTGTTTACGCCGTGGATAAAAAATAATCTTGGTCCGCTGATCAGGTAGGTCAAACTTGTGTGAAAAGAATGGACGGTTAGAAGAAAAGAAAATACAAACAACCTAAATTCAACTTAACGTGTGTGCCTGACTTAAGGAGTGTACTAACCTAATGAATGGCCTGGATTTATGACACGTGTAATCGCTAACGCTTATATTTTTGCAAATAATGTTCCATAATGACTATTGTGGAAAATTGGTTTTGCCTTCTGTAGGACCAGGCGATATATTTTTATTGGTCCACGTCACATGTGCTGATGTCAGTTAATGTCATCTGCTAATATTTTTAAAAAAAGAAAAATACGTAAGTTTAGAAATACATGTATTTTCTTTTTAGTGCACTATGAATCTCCGTGGAATTGGATCACACCGTGAGCCAATCTTTTGATGGGTGAGTATTCTATGGGCCCCACCAGATTTTATTTATGTGTTAGATCCATACCGTCCACTTTTTTTTTTTTTTAACACGCACACACACCCCCACACACTCACGCCACACGCACACACACCCCACACACGCACACCGTGGGATTTCACAACCATGGGTACTCGAACCCTTGACCCGTGTTGAAACTCCAGGGAGTCTACCACCCGGGTAAGAGTAAGGACCCTTGACCCGGTGTTGATCCATACCGTCCATTTACTTTGCCATATTGGTCTAGGGTTTGATCATGAAAACAAGGTAGACCCAGAGCCCAATTGAACCACACCATGGAAAGTAGCGGGGATTGAACTCCTACGGTTGAAACCTTCGTAGGCCCAATCATTTATATTTGTCATCCAAGCTGCTCATCTCGTTGCACGGACCTAGATTAAGGGTAAACATAAATATTAGGATGAGCCAGGCCTTCTATGATACAATCATGGCTTTTCCTGTGGTGTGTCCAGCTTACGTGTGGATCTGTCGATCGGCATGTTCCAAGATTATTTTATTGCATGAGTGCAAAAAAAAAAAAAAAGAGAAAAAAGAGACCAATTGGCATGACAGCTAGACCACACTGGGGGTGTATACCGAGTTGAGCTGAGTCGAGCTGGCCTCAGCTTGGCTTGGCCACTAACCAACCTCAGCTCAAACTCAGCTTGGCATGGTCTCCAAGTTTGGCTGGCTAGCTCAGCTCAATTCGGTCAGCAGCAACATGGGCCAATTTAGAGTTCGAGTCAAGATGGACTACACCTTCAAAATCCCATCGTATGTAAATTAGTAACAATGGTGTTACAAGTATTTTGTCAAACACTTTTTAAGCAACATGAAAAATTGAGAAAAAAAGAATATTTATTTTATGTACATACTTTCCTTGCCACGGTAACACTCCATTGAGTCATTTTATCAAATACTTGTGAGCAACATCAATATCAAAGTAAAAGTCACCAAACTAGTTTGATTTGAACTGGGTTTGATCCAAGTTGAGTTGAGCTAAGGCCTGCTCGAACTCATTTTCAAGCTCAAAATGTCAGCTTAATTGGGCTGAACTTAGTTTTGAACTGAACCAAATCGAGCTTCTTCGAGTCGAGTAGTTTGTGTATACCTCTAACCACACCACAGGCAAGAGGGGCGCGGATTGGCTACCGACAGGTTGAGTAGTGAGAATGCTATGAAGTTAAGATACCAAGTTTTGTAGGCCCCACCATGATGCCATCCATCCATCTGGAGAGATCATTTTAAGCTAAGATCTAAAGAATGAGTCACATCCAAAGCTCCAATGCACCCCACCACAGAAGTGAAGAGAGTGATGCCACTGTTAAAAACTTCTAAAGGCTATAAAAAGTTTTCGATCAAGCTGATATTTGTGTTTTTCCTTCTTTAATATCTTTGTTAACTTTTGAACAGGTTGGATTTCGAAAACACATCATGGTGAGCCTTAGGAAAGTTTCAACGTTCGACTTCAATCTTCCCATTGTTTTTTATGGTGGGACTGGGGTCCACTAAAGCTTTGGATATATGTCATTCTTTGGTTCATGTCTTAAAATGATATCTCCAAATGGATGGACATTGAGGATACAAACATCATAGGGGGTCTATAGAACTTGTGACGTCACTTCGATTCTGGCTACTCAACCTGTCAGTATCTAACCTGCGTCCCAGGCAAGAGCGATAAGTGTAGGCTTACCGTTGTAACCTGATATTTGTGTTTACCCTGCATCTAGGTCTGTGTGACCAGATGAGCAGGTTTGATGGCAAATATAGATGATGGGCCTAGGAAGGTTTCAATAGTAGGAGTTCAATAGTCAATGCTTTATGTGATGCGGTTCACTTGAGCTCTGGATCTAGATTGTTTTTGTGATTACGTCCTCTAGAGAAATGGGTGGACAGTGCGGATTTAATACATACATTGTGGTGGGGGCGACGGAACACGCTCCTGTCAAAGGATTGCATGTAAACATCAAGGTAGAGTCAGGAAGGTTTCAACGGTAAGCACTTCTTTTACTAAATTTCTCTCTCGTGTGGTCCACTTGAGTCTTGGATCCACCTCATTTTTGTTATATCAAAATGAAACTAGTTCTCAAAACTGATGAACGGGGTGGATTTCTCACAAACATCATTGTGGGACGCAACTACATCCCGGCGCAAGAACTTGCTTAAGCAGGAAATCCGCGGGCAATCGCCTGTGCGTCCAACACAGACGATCCGTAATTCTTCAGCTCATATAAGGGAAGCAAGCAATTGTTGCACCAAATGGCTTCTCATTCAGAGAAGATCAAATGATCAGAACCGTCTATATTCTCCGTCCTGTCATGGATGGCCCACCATGCAATTATCACCCTCAATGTACGATCTCGACAATGAATTTGCAAACTTAATGCATGTTTGGATTACAAGTGAAAATGGAAAACTTAATAATTACCTAATAAATATTTCATTACCACTATTGAGAAAATGGATATGTATTGTTTAAATAGCAAGTGTAAATATCACTTGCATTAAATATTGCATTTCTTATTCCAAAGAAACCTAACTATAGTAGAAAGTCTAATAATTATTTTTAGGAATGTATTATTTATTTATTTATTTTGGTTATCCAAGCATATCAGCTCGTTAAATGAATTCCTTTTTCCTTGAAATTTCGTCGCTATCCTCGTATTAAAGCATGGGTTAAATGTCACGTACTCCTTGCTCTGTCCCACCAATCTTACTTTTTTGGTGGAAAGGGAATCTTATTTATAAACACAGAAGCAGAAGAGTCCATGGAAACAATCAGTGATGAATATGTTCCCCGCAGGCACTGGGTCCCACCCATCATGTGGAGGACATGAGACCCATTCCAGATAGGCAGTGGGCCTCACCTATAATGTGGAGGAGAGTACTAAGCTGTTCATATACATAAGACTCTCCTAGATAGACGATTGCTTTGGGTACCTCTTCAAACCATCTTTGTAATCCACGTAAGCTAGATGGACATAAGAAGTTTACTACTTTGACACGTGTGGATAGTACGTGTGCTGCCCTGTGACCGCATAAGTGCGATCTAATATGTTCATCTGGTGGTCGCCAGAATATTATCTGGTACGCTCATCAGGTGGGCCACAGATGTTTGAAACAAATGACATTCTTAAAAGAACTTGGCTAAGTTTTATTTAGCCATATAAGTAGAAGCGTGGCTTATTTAATATTGGATGGTGGAGTATTTGGATGCTGTGCCAGCTGGAGACCATTTCCTTTGCACGTGGGTGGAGTCATTGACCCTTGACTCAAGTCCTTATATCATCAGCTGCACACGAACTTGCTACAGCCTGGCATGGCCTGGGCCATTTGCCCTCCTAACATGACCCTAGCTTGGTCCCGCCCAATGAAGACTCTATGGCGATGTTCATTTACTTTTGCAGAGCTCGCCCTAGCATGATTAGGGCCATCTATGGGCTAGGGCGGGCGTGGGCCTAGAATCAGGTCAGCTTGATAACTTAGGCTTTTTTTAAAGACCCCACCACCCCAATCCATTTAGCACTTCAATGACATTTTCACATATATCATGCATGATATTGACAGAGCATACTTAATCAGCAGCCGGGGTCTTTCACAAAAGTGAGTGGCTGGGCTAGGGCTCCGGCCGTGAATAATCATTGTGGACCGGTCTTGGGTGCAATTTTTTCATTCGTCATGCCCTGGGCCAAGCACAGGCTTTAGTCTTACTTTGTGGGCCGAGCCCAGTCCTTAGTTTACTTTGTGGGCCAAGCCCAGACCTGGATCTTGTCAGAGTAGAGTCCACTCGAAGACTTGTCCTGACTCGACTTGATATTTAATAGTTATTAAAAGTACCGGAAGCGGATTGCGTCCGGCCCCGCCCATCTCTAGCAAGGAACGGGAAGATCTGTGTGGGGCCTACCTTGATGTATTAGTTTATCCCTTATCTCGTATCATTTTAAGGTATGAGCTGTTTATTCCTTCTCTCATCTCATTTGAAGCTATGAGCTCAAAAATGAGACAAATCCAACGCTCAAGTGGTTCACACAAGATAGTAAGCTCTTTGGTGTGGTCCACTTGAGCATTGGACCTTCTTTATTTTTTGTTTAACAGATTAAAATTATCTCGGAGAAGGGATGGACGGCGTGGATAAATAGATACATCATGGTGATCACCCCCACACAGATGTGCCCGTTCTTCCTAGAGACAGCGGGGGCGGACGCAATCCGCTTCCAAAAGTACTAGGTACAGTCAGCAGGAGATCTCCATGGCCTGAGGCCATGAGTTCAACTGTCGCTCTCCCCAGTTGCTTTTAATTAATACTAGCGTTTTGTGACTCGGTTCGAGTAATGTTGAGTCGATAGAGTGATCGAATTGACTCGATGAATCTTCCCGAGTCGGGAGTGAGTCAGACCCTAAACTAAGTTTCCAAAAGACTCGGCTTGAATTTCATCGAGTCAAGTTGACTCGGCCGAGTTTTAAGTCGACTCAACGAGTTTTGGAGCTAGGACATGCATTACCAACAGCTTTGCTCGTGTTTCACGCGTAGCCAGAGTATCAAATTACTTCCCTTCAAAAATGGTGGCGACTCTTCAAGCTACACGGCAATGCTGTAACGCCACACGTGTGTCAGAATTGATAGCTTGTCTGGTCAACGTGGCCCATGAGTTCATTTAATGCAGCACATTGGTCTAATTGCTCTCAAACTCCTTTTTTTTTGGCGTGTGTGGCCCAGCTGATGCCAGACAGGCCTGATTTTCGAGCATGATCACGTAAACGGTGCGCCCACCTGATGAATAGTCCAAATCATGCTTGCGGAATAAGATTTATCACATCTCGCTTATAGTAGATTATTCATGTGTTTAATCAAGAGGTATGATGCATTGTTTGGGCAGAAACTTTGTACAATATCTATTTGGTTTTCAGTCTGTGAAGAGTGGGACCAATGGTTCGGAAATCTAAACTATTCATGTTATTAGCTTTGATATTGATGGTCCATGGACAAAAAAATGTCAGAAATAATAATTGTTATCCCATAATAAGTCGCCCCACACATAAATAACGAAGAAAGAAATATTGCTACCATTCACATCCAACAAGAAAACAGGCTTGGTAGCGTGTAGCTAGGATCTTCCTATCTAGGACTTTCATTGCTCATGGTCCATTCAGAGTGACTCCCGTAACTTCAACGGTTCAGATCACAGAACATGGCCCCCACTTGTACTCGTTTAAACCGAGCTATTTTGTTCTCCTCTCAATGGGATTGTTCTTCTTAATCGTTCAGAATCTAGCGTGCTATTACACAATGATTTGGCATAGAGATTGTTCTTTAGTGTTCCATTTTCAGTTTTATACAAGTGGTCCATTGTTCTTTGATGCAAACCATTGCTTGTTATAATGGCCCTCAATTGAGTGGGCCGTGCACCTCCCATATTGAAATAATCTCATTTGTCTCAATAATGCAATTGAAAGAAGATACAACAACAATTCCCATTCAACCAATAAACTGTTAAATAATTTATGATTAGGATTTTCTAATTTGGGCAATATTTAGTGTATTGTTGATGTAAGACAAGTTAGGAGTGTATATATATATATATATATATATATTTTAATATGTCAATCATAAAATTTTCAAAAACGACATTATCTTGAATGCCACCATCATTTTCCCCATTTCATGGAAATGGAGACGAAGGGAAGACCTCTATCCTGGGACTAAGGCCCCATTTGTTAAATTTGAAGTCTAAATACCGAATCTGAAATTTGAAGCCTGAATCTGAAATCTATAATCTGAAGTTAAAAAAACTTTTTTGATAATTACGGCTGAAGTCTAAAAATTAAATACTGAATCTGAAACAAATTGTTTGTTAACAAACTTCTTCAATGTTCGAAATATGTTAATTTGACACATTTGCCCCTATATCTTGTTTGGAAATGTTTTACATTATAAAGAAATTATTTTCTATTAAATGAAGATAAAATCATTATATTTAATTCAAATAAACTAAAATACTTAATAAAAAACTAAAATATCATCATAAGGCCCTTAATTTCTCTTAGCGGGAAGATTATCACTATGTGTTGTATAGGATTGAACACCAGTAGCAACATTAAAACCTTCAAATAAGGCCCACCTTATATTTATATGCTATCCAAACCGTTTATAAGGTCATTCCCAATTGGATGAAGTGAAAACATATTGATCCAAAACTTCCGTGGCCTATTTAAGTTTATTTTCCATCCAATATGTTTATAAGGTCACAAATACCTATATGAAGAGGAAAAAAATAAATAAATCATATTGATCCAAAACTTTTGTGACCCCAAAAAGGGTTTCAATGGTAGACGTTCAATCGCCCGCTGCTTTTTGCAGCTTATTTTTTGTCTCGAGCTTTAATTTGAGCTCGTCCAATGAATGGATAGTTTGGATATAACACGTACCTCATGATGAGACCACAAAACTTGCTGATGTCAATACAACAATTATATAGCTAGTGTGAGGTACACCAACCAATCCGCATCCTATTTGGAAATGGATTAGCTACTCGCAGGTTGAATAGCGAGATTCGCTATTGAAGTGACGTCATCAAGTTCAGTGGGCCCACTATGATGTATGTGCTTTATCTACACCATTCATCTATTTGGAGATTTAATTTTAGAGCATGAGTTAAAGAATGAGGGAGACCAAATATGTAGTTGACCCTACCACAAAAATCAATGGCGAGATTGATGCCTACCATTGAAACCTTCCTAAGGCTCACCGTGATTGTTCTTTGAAATCCAACCTTTTCACAAGTTAACGCAGACATGAAAGAAGGGAAAAAACAAATATCAGCTTGATCAAAAACTTCCGTAGCCTATTTAAGTTTTTAATGGTGGGTGTCACTCTCCTCATTGTTTTCTACGGTGAGGTCCACTGGAGCTTTGGATTTGACTCATTCTTTGGATCTTTACCTAAAATTATATTTCCAAATGAATAGACGGCCTGAATACAAAAAATACATCATGATGGGCCCACATAACTTGGTGATGTAACTTCAGTACGCTAGTCATCCTGTCAGTATCCAATCCGCGTATGCGGAAACAGATTGGCTACTCCTTTTCCACCAGCCAAAGGCTGATGGTTGGTGCTATGTAGGCCCCACCATAATGTATGTGTTTCATCTATGCCGTCCATCTATATTTCTAGATCATTTTATGGTATGAGACAAAAAATGAGGTATATCCCAATCTCAAGTGGACCACATTATAGGAAAATAGTGTTGAATGAACGTTGACCAGTAAAAACTTTTTGGGGGCCATAAAAGTTTTGGATCAAGCTGATCTTTGTTTTTCCATTCATCTAGGTCTATATGACCTAATCAACAGATTGGATGTCAAATAAATAGTACATTGGGCCTTAGGAGAATTTTAATGTTGGATATCCAATCACTACTGTTTTCCTGTTGTATGGCCCACCTGAGATTTATATTCCTCTCAGTTTTGGTATCAAGCTCTAAAATGATGTTGAAAAATGGATGAAACACATACATCATGGTGGGGCATAAAGAAGTTTCATCGTTAAAAGCTGATTTTGTATTGCACAAACAATTTTAAGACAAGAAATGGCCATAGCAACTTGAAAAAGGGGTAATTTTGAAAGCAAAATTTTTTGTTTAAAGAAAAATTCACTGAGCGCATTCCGCATTGACCATTAAGCCA
Organism: Magnolia kwangsiensis; assembly: GCA_037074715.1. Taxonomy (NCBI): domain Eukaryota; kingdom Viridiplantae; phylum Streptophyta; class Magnoliopsida; order Magnoliales; family Magnoliaceae; genus Magnolia; species Magnolia kwangsiensis. The sequence goes on from CM073581.1 coordinate 111,430,136, forward strand.
GACTCCAAAGAATTCAGTGAAAAACCATTTAGCGCTTTCCTTTTTCCGTGTTAAGGACGCATTAATAAACACCACTAAACACGGTACATTTTCCCAATTCTGCATTAAGTGCAAAAATTCAGCGTTAACAAATGGGCCCTAACTTGTGTACAGGGGTGTTAATGGGCTAGGTTGGCCCATCAGGCTTTCGAGCCTAGTTCACCTCAAGCTGAACATGGGCTGGAGTATTAGGCTTGAGAGCTGGGCTCAGGCTTAAAATCAAAGCCTGTTTCTAATCTGGCACTAGTGTAACGTCTTAGAAAAATTCATACTTAGACCCGAGTACCACCTCCAGTAGGAATCGTTTAGAACTAAATCCCTTAGAAGTTTAATGTGTATTAGCTAGCGCTAAACTAGATTACATGTGAAATTAGCACTAATAAATTTTAATACGATCTGTAAGACCCAAAACTTATAGAATCATTGACGCTATATTGCCCTGAAATCTAGGATCCAACTCTAAACCCAGTTGCTCCCGGAAATACTTTGTAACTTCGTATTGGATCTAGACCGCACGTCGAAAATCTGATATCAATGAACTTAGACCATTATGACCGCTTAGTTGGACTTGACTATCACTTCAAAAATCAAACCTAAACGATGTCCTGAGACCATTTCCTTGAGTCCGGAGTGAAGAGAGTGAGAAAACGAAGATTTTTAAAAAATTAAATATGATTTTAAGTAATCTGGGACGTGTCGCTTGCGCGATATTTCTAAACATTCTGACCATTAGATTTCAAACTAAATTCACCCTCGGATCATGATAGGTGGCCCATACATGTCAAAGTACTTATGGCCCTGATCGAATTTCGATAACCGTTGAATTGAGACTGGTCCGCCACGGACGATCTGAAAATCCGATTGGACTGAAAACTTAACTTGCTTAAGATCTAATACTAGTAAGCTTAAGTCTGACAGCATTTGATAAGAGGACCTCCAGAAGTATTCCGTTGATCAGAAAGAGCCCGATTTAGTTATAACCTAAATATACCTTGGCCCTAAGGCTGTTTTCATCGACTTTAGGCTTATAAGAGGGCCTTAAACCCTCATTCCCAAATTCCATACGAATTTCCTAAACCCTAGCTATTCAAGAGAGAGAAAAGAGAGAGAAAGTAAGAGGGAACCTGTTGATTCTCCGTGGGATTCTTCCCAGTTTATCTACGTATCAAATCTGTGTATCTGAATCATTCTTCCGATTATTTTGATTCCGTTCTTGGGTAAGTTAATCAAACTCTAACCTGTTTTGAAGATTAGAATAGCTATAGTGAAGTTATAGCTAACTTGTTTCATGCCATAGGTAGCGTATTCGCCGTTGATGAAGACTTATCGTCTGAATCACATCTGATACGCATTTTTTGGTTTAACGTGCAGACTATATATGCTTAGGTTATGGTTTTCAGGACTTTCAATGTTAGATAATAATTTATTCATGACGTGAATGCTATTACACATGCCAAATGCGCTATCTGTTTCGATTTACGAATATGTATAATCCATGTTATAAATAGCATATTTCATGTATATGTTAGAATACCCGTATACGTATAAAAATTGTTATTATGGTTGCCATGATTATGCGTCGTTGATCATGTTTGATATGCATGCGACAACTCCTTGACGAAAGGACTCGCCCTAATATGTAATGGAGTCAACATACATAATGTATGTTGAATAGTGTAGTTTAAGTGTTTGTTTAAATGCTTGAATGAGTTAGTAGTTATTAAAGTGTGGCTTTTTAGGTTGTTGAGATATGAATCTCAATCACCTTAACTGTGTATGATTTTCTCTATAAATTGTGTAACCTAGATTATTCATGTTAACTATGTGTATGATTTCCTCTATAAATTGTATAACCTAGATTATTCATGTTAACTATGTGTATGATTTCCTCCATGTACTGTATTTATATTCAAGTTATATTTCATAAATGTCCATATGATGGTAGGATATGAATCAAATACCTGTTATTGAGCTTGTACATGATTGGGGCTGTACGATAGTCTAGGTAATCGGTAATCGTTCTTCAAATGGTGGTTGAGGTCGTTTTCACCACGCAGGATGAGTTTAACGAATCCGAGTCGTGCTTGGGATGTTCGACAGTGGTTAGGCCACACGGAGTGCTTATGCATTCCATGTCGTTCAACTCAACGTGCACTAAGCCTAGTTGGGCTTATCAACTACCCCGATTGACCGATGTTTGTTCACCATGTTTGGTCACTACTGTTTGAATCTAAGACACCGAACTCACTAGTGAAACTCCCGTTAACCTTGGTACCGTGATGCCCTAAGACTCATGAGCCGGACATGGTGGTATAGGACACTGTAGTCGAGTTGTCGGCCTACGCTGGGGCTACGAGCTTCCCCGTAGTGACCAGTGAGCACCCTACTCTCGTGAGCTAATTATGGTGGTGTGGGACATTATATTCGTGCTGTCGGCCTATATTGATTGGTGAAGAGCCCTCTGTAGTGACTTCGAGTATATTCTGACACTGCATAAGGGCGACGAGTCTTGTTGTAGTATTTGAGATATAACTAGACCTGTATTGATTGGTGACGAGTCCTTTATAGCTATCTAGAACCGTACATCATATGAGATTTCCTATGACTAACAATCCTAGAATGGATCAATATTTGGGAATTGGTATAAGGGGGGTGTCTTAGCTTTCCAATCCTGCTGTATGAAAAGAACTAATAAAAACTTGGTAATCATACTCATATCATCGCACTGCATGTGCTATCGGTGTTGGTGTAAGAGCACTGAGAAAGTGACTGACATGCATGACTGTAAGATGAAGATCGCAGAGGGAGTTTGTGGTGAGGGCGTGCATCATTATCTCATGCATTCTCGCATTAACAAGAGTATTTAGGATATGTTTGATTGTACTGCTTTATCATTACTGCTTGATTGAATTGATAACATGTTAACCTTTGCGGTATAGCTCCACTGAGTTGATCACTCACTCCCACATTTTGGGATGGTGCTTAAACACCAACCGGATTCTGACTTAGCTGCAGGTGACGACGATGCCTACGAGGCGGAGCCGGAGTTTGACGTGGACGAGGAGACTTTCTCATTCATGTAGTTCTCAGGCGGGTTCATGTGAGCCTTGTCCTGACTGGCGGGGATTCTGGGATATGTATATGTTGATTTTGCACAGTTGGATACATGTATTTTGATACACAGTTGTACTTATTGCCCTGGACAGAGCACACATCTTTTGAAAATTATTTTTGGATTATATATGTACTTAAGTCTTCTACTTGCATTTCCTATCTATCCTTGAATTATGTTTGCTGATCTGGCTTAATCTACTTCATGTTTTATGGGCTAATACAGACAACATATATCCATCATTATTTATGTTTCATAAGTGATGTTTTGGAACTCGAGAGCTGAGTTATGCTCGACTCCCGAATTTCAGGGCATTACAACTAGGCTCGGACTAGACATTGAAAAGCCTGTCAGCCATGCCTGGCCCATTAAAGTTTGCAAATGGTAGTTTTAAAATATCTTAAAGAGAAATCTCCATTTACCTCCACGCTCCCATCCCCCATCTCTCTCGCCTCCAACACACACACAAACACACACACACACACACACTCTCTCTCTCTCTCTCTCTCTGTCTCTCTCTCTCTCTCTTATTAGGTATTGGGTTGGTTGCAAGAAGAGGAAGAGGAAGGAAAATGGTATACCATCACCATTTCAAGTTCAGGCTTAAGTTGGTCTTAAGCCTAGCCTTATATAAACATTCTGGATTGGGCTTGGGCTGAAAATTTTTGGCTTATCATGAGCTAGGGCTAGGTTTGTTGGTAAGTTGAACAGTGTGGGCTGGGTTTAGACAACTTGCCTGACCTTAACCCTGCCTGTTGACATGTCTACTTGTGTATCTCTCAAGTTATGATGGTAATTGGGTGTATCGTATCGTACTTGTCCTTATTAAGAAAGTTTAATCTACATCTAATGTGAAACCTTCAAGATTAATTACCCTTAGGAGATTGCATCGTACTAAATCTACAAATAGAGTAAAAACTATTCGTCCTAATCTCCAATTGCTTATCCTAAATATTTGATTTGATCGTTCTTAATCGGGTTGCTTGATTCCATTGATGTATGTATGTGAACAAATACCAATGCTTTAATCATGATGTAAACTTATCTACTTTTGAGATCAAATGTATTTTATCTTTGCAAATTTAATTGATCAAAATTCATTAAAAATATAGTTCTAAAAAATAGTTAGCAATAAAATTTGATTGCCCATTTGATCTGATACCATAGATAAGTCTTCTATGCCTTATCACCACCATGCGATCATCTATGATATTTCTCTACCTAGTGTATATCCTAGAGTACTCCAATGGCCGATCTGCCACCCATATTAGTGTAACGCCTCGAAAAAATTCATACAGAGACCCGAGTACCAACTTGTAAGCCCCGTATCCTACACCGTACCGTTCCATAGACTTTCGCGGTCTTACCGGTCGAATTCCGGCAACCTTCGACCCTTAACCAATATCTGCGTGCGACCTTGATTCGTATACCGTCAACCCGTATCGACTCAACCCAAGACCTTTACCATAGCGACCACACTGTAAAACCCGTATCTTGGTCTGTACCTTTTCGTAGACTTTCACGGTGACCATTAACCGATATCGACGCGCGACCCTGATTCATATACCGATAACCCGAGTCGACTCAACCCGAGACCAATATCATAGCGATCGCGCCGTCGTTGCGGTTCCAATGCCGCGACTCGCGCGCCGAGGCGATACCCTGGTCAAGAGATGTGGGCCAACGTTCGGTGCGAGAAAACGCCGCGCGTTGTGAAACTTAAGGGAATCTCTACGATGTGTTACATCAATCACATCAATCTCATCAATCAATCAATCCATCAATCCATCACATGTCAAGTACACATCACTTTCACCCCTTTTCCCAAGCAACCACAAAAGTCTCCCAAAACCATACCTCTCTTTTACAAAAAGCCACAAGAGTCAAGCTTTTCTTACACCTCCCATACCTCTCTTACACAAAAGGCCTCAAAAGTCAAGCTTTTCTTACACCACCATCATTCATCCATCCATCCATCTCTCTCTACAACACTCTCTCTCTTTCTCATTTTCTCATCTCAATTCCAAGCAACAAACCCCTCCTACGTATGAGCCTCTCCCTCTCTTCCTAAACTCCAAGTGTGGCCCACCTCTTCATCCCAAGATCTCTCATCTCAACCCTCCATTCTTCATCTCATCCATTGAAGTTGAAGCTAAGGTGCCAAGGAACCCATAGGAGCAAGAGGATCGGACGGTGGGTGCCTCTATAGGGTAGTTTCTTTCTTATTTTTATGATGGGCCAAGTGAGACCCACCGATCAATGGTGTGGATCTCGCTTGGGACCCTAAGATAAGGCCGATGGCCCACTTGGATCATTATGATCATTCCATGATGGGGCCATTCTCCATGGACCCCATCATGATGTTTATTTCTTTAGAAAGGTCATCTAGACCATCCATATTGGTGGGAAAAGGATCCCCACCGTTGATTTTAAGTTTTGATGGTCGCTTGTGCTAAATGACCCACTTGATGTATGATTCATTGCAAGGGAGGGCCCATAATGTCGGGGTCCCTCCATCATAAAGCGTGTCCCACTCTCCATGTTTCTCTCCCTCTTTATTTATTTTATTTTATGCAATAGGATTGTGTGGCCCACTTGAATGGACCTCACCTTGAGATTTACTTTGTTCAAGTTTTATTCAAGTGGGGCCCACCTTATATGTTGTACCCACGTCAAACATCCGTGGTGGCCCACTTCATCAGGGCCCACCGTAATATATTTTTGAGAGAACTACACCGTCCAGCGTCTGGGACGCTGGACGTCCCTGTACCAAAAAAAAAAAAAGAAAAAAAGAAAAAGAGAAGCTTGTGGGGTGGTCCCCTTGTGTAGGCCCCACCTTGATGTATATATTCGATCCAAGCCTTCCATCTCCTTACCCACATCGTTTTAACCGTCGAGTAAAAGAATGGGGCTGATCTGAATATCTTGTGGGCCATAGCATGGGGAACATTGGCGGTCACCATTGAGAAGTTTTCTGATATTTTTATGCACCCAAAAAATCCAAACTTCGGACTCATTTCGATTGTTACGGGCCACTGAACGCAATGGCCGGGGTAGATCTTTGTAAGGCGGGCCCCACGTACGAAAAACCCCAAAACATGGGTTTTTCCTTTTTTTTGAAAAGCACCATGCAGAGGCTTTGCCTCTGCCTCTGTCAGCGGGTAGCGGCTGCACGCAGCATCGGGCGGACGGACGCAGGGGCCCACGGCCCTACGTGTGGGCCCCACTATAATGTTTATTTGTTATCCAACCTGCTCATGAGGTGGGCCACCCCAGTTGTGGGTCCCCCTCCAAAAATGAGACAGATCCAAAACTCAGGTGGCCCACACCACATGAAATAGTGAAACTGAATATCAACCATTGAAATCTTTTTGGGGCCCCCAGAAGTGTTGGATCAAGCTGAAATTTATGTTTTTCCCTTCATCCAGGCCTGAGGGACCTTATGAACGGATTGGATGACATCTGAGCATTACAGTGGGCTCCACGTAGGACCCACAATAATGTATGTGTCTTGCTCACACCGTCCAGGCGGACGGTGGATCCCACCCAAATGCATGTGTTGCTGTGCCGTCCAGCCTTTCTGCTGGGCTGCTGGACAGCCAGTGGCCCCCTGATACACGTGTCTTATCCGCATACAATGGGACCCACCCATGATGCATGGGCTGCATCCAAACCGTCCATTCATTTTAAGAGTCTATTTTATGACATGGGCATAAAGAATGAGTTAGATCCTTAGCTCATGTGGACCCCACCTTGGCCTATTTTGAGAACCATCTTAATGCAGTTACAGTAGTTCATTGGGGCCCACTTTGATGTGGATGTAAGGCCCATGGGATTGGGCCCACTTGATATGTTCCAAGGCCCATGGGACTAGGCCCATTTGATGTATTTTAAGGCCCATGGGACTAAACCCCTTTGATTTATATAAGGCCTACGGGTTTAGGCCCATTTGATATGTATTAAGTCCATGGGATTAGGCCCCTTTAAGACACTTGAGGCCCATGGGTTATGACCCATTGCAATGTACCCAAGGCCATTGGTGAAACCCAGTAATGCGGCCCATTTGATGAACATAAGGCCCACTAATGTACCCCAATGGATGTGATGAGGGCCCAATTAGATGTGCCAAAGGTCCATTGTAATGTGTGAACCCAACATGGGTTGTGTAATAATGTTTATTACGAGTTATGGCTTGGGAGCAATGTTGGTTTGACGTCCACATTGCGAGTGTAATGCTGGTTGGATGTTCACATTACGACTCTCCTTAGGGCCCATTATTAGGCCCGTATTTATTGTGTATAGGTCGTCCAGGCCCATCTGCATTGTAAGGATAGTTCATTTCATTATTACATGTTTAGTGTAGTTCCATAACTCATGATCATACTCATCATATGTATGCTCGATATGAAAATTGACTGATCATAGTATATGCCTTTGGGCAGGTTGTTTATGGGCTTCCGGTTAGGCGGTGTTGCCCTACATGAGCGCACGATATGCGCAGGATTTGTGGCATGACTGGATAGTGTGATTCATGCATTTCGCATTTGTGTGACATGGTTATTGTACGCCCTAGCGACATCGGGGCCATAGCCTCCACAGACGCATCGTGGTTGGCAGGATTGGATACCAAAAATTTTATTCTACATGGGGTGCTATAGATATCCCTGGGTGAAAGTTTCTAAACCCTTATGGTACCAATAAGTTGCTCCAACGTCTAGATCGAGTGGGTAGATGAGCGCTGAGTGCCGAATACCAGTTGGCTGTGCTCTCCACTGTGTCGTGGTCGGTTGGAAGGGGGTGCGGCCTTACCCGCCCGAGTGTAGAGGGCAATCCTAGGCTGAGTCTGACCAGCTTGAGGAATGAGTCTGCTATCGACGAGTCGCGCCCGATATTGGCAGAAGGATAGTGAGGTCTCTTCCACTTACTTTATTGCGCGTGATGTGGCGGCAATCTGGTTTAGAGTGTACTAGACCCAGGTGATATTCCATATTTGAGCTGTATTGATGTGTGGACATAGATGAGGATCTGTATGCTTGAGTTACATTGCACATCGCATGGCCTTGGGGTGGCCGATACCATTTATGTCTTGTATCGCATAAGCCTTGGTACGGCTCATGATATTATGGATTCATCTGCATATTCCGTATTACTCTGATATTGCATGATCATATTACTACCTTGCGCACACGCTTTCACCACCCTCTAAGCTTTCTATAAGCTTATGCACGACCGTTGCGTGCAGGTGACGTTGGTTCGCAGCAGCGCTGAGGCAGGAGCATGTTGCAGATCGTTTTGGAGTTTTTGTTCCTTACCATTGTACTTCCCTTTATGCTCATTGTACTTGAAAAGTTTTTGATTATAGTGGAAATGTAATGGAGTTCTTGGTTGTTGTTTGTGGGTTATGCCATTGGTTATGCTTATTACGAATCAAACTGACGTTGAAAATCCTCCTCGTAGCATCCTAGGATCGGAACCTGGCGAATGGGCGCTAGGAGCCGAGAATGGGGTTCTACGGAGGCTGTCTACGCTGGATTCGGCGATCAAAAATTTTATGAGCTCGGTTTCCGAGTTTGGGACGTGACACGCGCCGTCGCTGAGGTTCCGATGCCGCGACTTGTGCGCCGAGACGATACCCTGGTCAAGAGATGTGGGCCAACGTTCGGTGCGAAGAAAACACCGTGCGTTACGAAACCCAAGAGAATCTTTATGAGGTGTCACATCAATCCCATCAATCCATCAATCCATCACATGTCAAGTACATATCACCTTTCACCCATTCCCAAGCAATTACAAAAGTCAAGAATCTCTTACAAGCTCATACCTCTCTTACACTAAAAGCCCTCAAAGTCAAAAAGTTCTTACACCACCCATGCTTTTCTTACATAAATGGTCACAAAAGTCAAGATTTTCTTACACCCATCACTCACGACATCCATCACCCGTATCTCTCTCCCTTTACAACTCTCTCTCTCTCTTTCTCATTTTCAAACTCAAAAAATCTAAGGAGAGAAATCCTATACGTATGAGAATTCTCCAAGCCTCTCCCTTTCTTTCAAAACTTCAAGTGTGGCCCACTTTCCTACCCCATGATCTCCCATCCTAACCATCCATTCCCCATCTCCTCCATTGGAATCAAAGCTAAGGTGCTAAGGAACTCATAGGAGCAAGAAGATCGAACGGTGGGTGCTCCTCTAGATGTAAAAAATTTGATTTTTATAGCCTAGATGTTTTCTTTCTTTCATGAGAAAAGTGTAGGACCCACCAATCAATGGTAGAGATCCCACACAATCCCATGGTTGTGGCCTAATGGCCTACCTTATGCATGCTTGATCCATGCATGGGGCCTTTCTATATGGGCCCCATCATGGTAGTTTTATTTCATATCATATTATGTTTGGGTCATCTAGACCTTATAATCATGGTGGGGATGACATCCTCACCATGTATTTTAATTATATGCCATGCATGTGCAAGATCCATGTTGTAAATGTAAATCTAGGTATGATGTGCGGGTGTGATTGATCTTGGGAGGGCTCAATAGTGGTGGAGCCCCTTTCTCTATGGCAAGATTGTCTTTCTATCTCTATTTTTCCTCATTTTATTTCCTGATGTGTGTGGCCCATTAATGTATTTCCCTTTTTATTTAACTTATATAATAAATTTTATCTAAGTACATGTTGCTGTCCAGAATTTTTTGGACAGTTTCTAGTTATTTTTGGACCAGATTTTGGGACTGTTTGGGGGACTATTCATACCTATTAAATATACTTTTTTGAAAGGTGAGGATCTCATCTTGATGTCCCCCAAATTTCAACCCCAACCGACCTTCATTGGGGTCCCAAAGGTGTGGTCCAAGTGAGATGGACAGTCTGAATTTTCTGCACTGTTCCAGTAACATTCCACCATGGACAGTTGAATTTTTAAAATTTATTAAAATACCTATGGGTGTTTAAAAATTATAAAAATTTTTACGGGGGTGGCCTACTTATGGTAGGACCCACCTATAAAATTTTTGGGCTAATGGACGCCGGTACACACCATGGTGATGGCGGGACCAGCCCATTATAATATGGTGTCCAGATCAGTCCGATTTTTCGAAGTGTGGTATACTTATGTTAGAACCTACCTACCAAATTTCAGGGCCAATGGACCCCTGTACATACCGTGGTGAGGGCCGGACTGGCCCACCACGTTGGGACGTCCATGTCTGTCCGATTTTTCTGGACAGTCTGTTTTGTTTAAATTAATTAAAATACTTAGAGATATCTAAAAATTATGAAATTTTGTGAAGGTGTGGCCCACCTATGGAAGTATCACTCTGTAAAATTTCAGACTCAATTGACCTTGTTTGGGTATCCAAAAGAATGGGCAAAGATGGTTGGACTCCCAGATTTTTTTCTGCTGTGCAGTGCAGCAATATGCCTTGATAAAAAACCATAATTCAAAAATATTTCTTCTGATGGTGGGCCACCTTTTTGGGTTTCCTCTCATTGTATGCATGATGAGGAACCTTAGCCCTCAATTTTTAAAATTTTAGAGGCCTTGGACCCACTCCAATGGAGTGCCCAAATTTAGGACAGCAACATGTTATAACTATGCTGGCCTTGGGCTGAAATTTTGAGGAGTGGGGCCCACCATATTATAAAGATCTTAGAGGAAATGATTTATACCTTTAGTTCTTTAAATGTTGGGCTTAATGAATGCACTTTTGAGGCCCACCACAGTTGAATTTAATTGGGTCCATGAATGTAGTTAGTTGTTGAACTATTTAAGGCCCATAGAGTGGACCCATTTGATGTGTTTCAAGGTCCATGGGATTAGGCCCATTTGATGTAATTTAAGGCCCATAGAGTGGACCCATTTGATGTGTTCTAAGGTCCATGGGATTGATGTATTTTAAAGCCCATGGGTTAGGCCCATTTGATATGTATAAGGCCCATGGGTCGAGAACCATTTGATGCAATCTAAGGCCCACGGGTTATGACCCATTGCAATGCACCTAAGGCCCATTGGTGCGGCCCATTGATGTGGCCTATTTGATGAGTAAAAGGCCCATATGACATGGCCCATTTGATGCATTTAAGGCCCAATGGGGTGTACCTAAGGTCCATTGCAATGTGTGATTCCAACTTGGTTTACGTAATGTTATTCACTACGGGCTACACCTTGGGAGCAATGTTGGTTTGACGTCCACATTGCGAGTATAATGTTGGTTAAATGTCCGCATTGCGACTCTCCCTAGGGCCCATTGGTAGGCCCGTACTTGTTGTATGCAAGCCGTCTAAGCCAGCTGCGTTGTAAGAATAGGGCATTACTTTATAACATGCTTAGTATAACTCCATGACGCATAGCCCATTTGTATCAGTACATTTGATCGGCCTGCTCGTATCGGCCATTTGATTGATTTAGCCCATATGATTGATTAGGCGCATCTTGATATATTTGTGGCCTATTGCTAAGGCCATATATGAGGCCCGTTGTTGAGGCCCACCTTGATGTGTATGAGGCCCGTTGTTGAGGCCCACCTTAATGTGTATGAGGCCCGTTGTTGAGGCTCACCTTGATGTGTATGAGGCCCGTTGTTGAGGCCCACCTTGATGTGTATGAGGCCCGTTGTTGAGGCCCACCTTAAATATATATGAGGCCCATGTTGCAAGGCCCATTGTGATGTATGCAAGGCCCATGGGTCATGGCCCATTGCAATGTATGTAAGGCCCAATTGGTGAGGCCTATTCGATATATTTATGGGGTCCATGTCATTAGGCCCATCCTGTTGTATTGGTGACCCGTCCATTGAGGCTCACCCGTGGTATATATTTGAGGCCCATGTGTAGGGCCCACCTATTGTGTATTTAAAGCCCATGGGTTGTGGCCATAGTGATGTATATTAGGCCTATGTGATGTAGCCCATACTGATGTGTATTAGACCCAGGTATGTGACTCACCTGCGAAGTATATTTGAGGCCCATTGTGATATATCTGAGGCCTATGGGTGCGACCCATCCAGATGTATTTGAGGCCTATGGGCAAGGCCCATTGTGATATGTGTTAGGCCCATGACTAGGGCCCACCTGTTTCGTATATTTGGCCCTTGTGTGAGGCCATGTGCCCATTATATATTTGATTCTATGTGGGCCATTCCTTGGGGGCAATGTTGGTTAAAAGTCCACATTGTCGACGCCGGTTATTGATACCGTTTATGAGTATGTGACATCATAACATCATGATACATGCCCATTTACATCATCTGCATGTTTGTTATGAGATGTGATTGACCATTACATATATCATTGGGCAGGATGATGTGAGACTCCCTGATAAGTGGAGATTATCTCACATGAACGCATGACATGCGCAGGATTGATGCATGATTGGATTGTATGACTCATGCATCTTGCATTGTGTTGTGATTACTGTACGCCCTAGTGACATCAGGGCCATAGCCTCCACTGGCATATCGTGGATGGCCAGATGGGACACTAAAAATTTGTTTGAGCATCGGGCCGCTATAGATGGCCCTGGATAAAAATTTTGAAACACCCTCTTGGTTCCAAAGGATGCTCTAACGTCTAGACCGAGTTGGTAGATGAGCGTTGAGTGCCGATTACCAGATAACTGCGCTCTCCACTGTGTCATGGTCGGTTGGAAGGGAGTGCGGCCTTACCCGCCCGAGGGAGTAGGCATGGCTAGGCTGAGTTTGACCAGCTCGAGGAATGGGTCTGCTATTGGCAAGCCGGGTAGGTATTGACAAACTACTGACAGGTGGATAGTGAGGTCTTTTTCACTTACCCAGTTATGCGCTTGATTGGGGTGGCAGGTGGTGTGAAGTGTAATAGACCCCAGTGATTTCTCTAGAGAGGAACCGTACTGATATAAGGACTGACATGATATTATCATACCCCGTGACTGTTGTGCATGTGGGCGGGCGCACGTGGGCGGACACTGATGTGGGCGGGGCTGAGGCCTGGGCAAGCTACCACACTGGGCGAGCTACCAGCGGTTGGCAGACTACTGTGCTGACAGGCTACTGAGTAGGAGTTGCATACTCATTCATTCATCCATTCACTATCCACTCAGGCTGGTAGTGCGCAACTAATTGTTATGTATCTTTGTTATGGCAATGATTTCGGTTGGGCGTGCGACTAATTTGAGATCAGGAGTTTACCACGTTGAGTCAGACTATCCAAATTTAGGTATGAGACTGGTTTGGATAGAGGTTCCTTGTGGTGAACCCCGTAGCCTACGATACTACGTACTATTATCCCGACATCACACTCCAGCATGGTCATTCCATTAGCACCATATATTGCATATTCCATTACATCTTCGACGTGTGGTATTGTGGGTTGTTATGTTTCTGTATTCCTGTGACTTAGATGAAAGTGATAATATTTGTTAGCTTTTTCGAATTGTGTATTATATTATATCTTTGTCATTCGACATTTGATTATCTATGACTCATCATTTGCATAGCTGTACTATATTGCGTATTCTGATATTGATTAACTTATGGACTTGTTCATACTTCCGCTTATTCTGTTATCGCATGATTATAATCTTGTCAGTATTTCTGTTTACGCTGATAATTCCTGCTCTTATCAGTGTTTCTGCTTATTCAGTCATTGTATGGTTTATGGATTAATAGCTTTCCGGTATTGTATGATTATGATATTGTATTGAATACTTGACACTTATCTCGTGCACACACTTACACCACCCTCTAAGCTTTCTATAAGCTTATGCACGATAGATGCGTGCAGGTGATGTTAGGTTGCAGCAGCATTGAGCTTGGAGAGTGCGGCTATTTTTTGGAGCTTTGATTTTGACTATATATTTTCTTTTCAGCATTGTATTCAAATGATTATATTAGTGGATATGTGATGATGATGTTGCCTTTATGATTTGGGTAAACTTGTGGTTATACTTATTACTAGTTAAATGTATATAAAAAAAATCCTCCTTGTATGATCCCAGGATCGAAAATCTGGCATATGAATGCTAGGAACCGAGAATGGGGTACTACGGAGGCTGTCGGTACCGGATTCGGCGATAGAGATTCCTGTGAATCCGATTTTCGTGTTTGGGGCGTGACACAACTCGATCAGAAATCACTTAGGATTAATTCCTTTAGAAATTAAGCGTAAGTTAACTAGCGCTAAGTTAGATTAACTGTGAAATTAGTACTGATCGCTTTGAATACGTTCTGCAAGATCCAAAACTTGTGGAATTGTTGACGCTATAACATCCTAAAATCTAGGATCAAACTTTAAACCCGTTTGCTCTCAGGAACCCGTTGAAACTTTGTATTGGATCTAGATCGCGTGTCGAAAGTCCGATATCTACAATCTCAGACCATTATGACTGCATAGTTGGACTTGACTACCACCCCGAAAATCAAGCCCAATTGATGTTCTGAGGCTATTTCATTGAGCCTGGAGCAAGGAGTGTGAGAAAGTGTGAAATTCTTTATAAATTAAATGTGATTTAAATAAATCTGGCACGTAACGCTTGCGGATTAAGTATAAGCATTCAGACCGTTGGAATCTGACCCAAATACACCCTTGGATCAGAGAACATTTCCCACTCAGGTCAGTGTACTTGGAATCCTCGATCGAATCTCAGTGACCGCTGAACTGAAACTGGTCCGCCACGTGTGATCTGGGATCCCGATCGAATTGAAAACTTAATGTGATCAAGATCCAACACCCATGACCTCAAGTCCAACCGCATTTAGTCAGGGGACCTCCAGAAACGTTCTTTTGGATCGGAAAGGACCCGATTTGGCTATAACTCAAGTATACCTTGGTTTAAAGTCTAAATAGATGACTTTCTAACCTATTTAAGGACCTAAAATCCTCTCACACCCCTCCCATACGAATTTACAAAAACCCTAAAGAAGAGAAGAGAGACAAGAGAGAGATTCTGTGAGAGTTGTGATGAAAGTTTCCTGACACTTGATCCTGCTTCTACACGTACTTAATTACCGTGTTCTAATCACTCTTCCGGTGATTCCAACTTCATTCTAGGTAAGAAAACCCTAACCTCAACCTATTTTAGGGATTCCATCGATACAAGTAGGTCGTCATACAGACGTTGACGAAGCGTAGAGTTTTTATTCGATTCGTTATGCTTATACGGCGAAAGGTGAGGATTCTAGATGCTTAGATTACCTGTTTTCAAAGCTTTCAATGTCGTTTAATAGTAGATTATCGACAAGAACGCTATTTGACATGTAAAACATGCTGTCTGTTTTCCATTTCGATTACGTACGGAGAATATGAGATTTAGGGTATTTTAGGTATTTGTAGGAAATACTGTATACATCCGTATTTTACTGAAATGATTACCATGTGTATTTTTCATGTTATTATATTAGTTAGGCGTGTATGATCTGTTTGGTGAAGAGATTTGTCCTAATGCACACTTTGGATCGACATACGCTATGTAGACAAATGTGTGTAGACTAAGTGTTTGTATAAATGTTTGTACTAGTTAGTATTGAGTAAATGTTTTTGTAGATTAGTTTTGAGATTAGATTCTCAATTAATATGATGATGTACATGATTTTCTCCATGTTGTTATATTGAATTGATTTCCTTATATATATGAAATGCTTGTGTTGTATGTTATAACATGTTGTTAACATGCTTGGATTAATTGTGCTTCATTTCTGTTACTTTCATATGATCACTAATGTAGATTACAAGTGCTTGGGGCTATACTCTAGTTCAGGCAGTCGGTAATAGATTTGAATTCATGGTTGACTTCTATCTGCCACGAAGGACGCGTCGATGAACCTGAGTCGTTCTTTGGTTGACGGCAGTGGTTAGGCCACACGAAGTGCTTACGCGCTTTATGTCATTCATCTTGAGGTGCGCTCGTACTAGTCGAGCTCGTCAAGTAACCCGACTGACCATTATATGTTCACCTTGTATTGGTCATAACTGCTTGAACCTAGGGTACTGAACTTACTAGAGATAATCCTGATAACCATGGTACCTTGATCCATTAAGACTCATGAGCCAGGCATGGTGGTATGGGACACCGTGGTCAAGCTGTCGGCGTACGCTGAGGCTACAAACCTCCCCATAGTGACTAGTGAGCACCTTAGACTCGTGAGCCGATTATGGTGGTATGAGACACTACATTCGAGCTGTCGGCCTACTCTGATTGGTGACGAGCCCTTTGTAGTGACCTCGAGCGTATTCTGAGTCTACGTGAGGCGACGACCCTTCCGTAGCAACAAGAGTATAACTAGGCTTGTATTGAGTAGGTGATGGGGGAGCGGTGTAACGAGTGCGAGCAACAACCCTATCAGCCCTTGCAGCGACCTAGAAATATACCATCGTATGAGATTACTAGGAGTGACGACCCTATATAAGATCTGTGTTGGGATTGATATAAGGGAAGTACCTTAGTTTTCCAATACTGCTGTATGAAAGGACTAATAATAACTCGGTAATCATATCCATATCGCACTGCATTTGCCTGAAAGATGTGAAGCACTGAGGGAAGAAAGCATGCCAAGGACGTAAGATGGTGTCGCATGAGAGAGTATGTCGGTGAGGGCATCCATCATGTCATTTCATCCTTGCATTAACAACAGTATCTATGAATGTCTGATTGTTTGCTTTACTATTATCGCGTGATTGATTTGATAACATGCTAATCTTTGCTCTATGATTCCACTGAGTTGATCACTCATTCCCACGTTACGGGAAGGTGTTTGTAACACCTACCAGACTCTGTCTTAGATGCAGGTTGTGAGGCGATTCAGGAGCTGGAGCCGGACTTCTACGAGGACCAGGACGAGTTCTCGTACATGCAGTTTTCTGACGGCTTTGCATAGGTGGCCTGGATCGGTGGGATTTTGCTAGTTGGACTATCATACGACATTTTGATTTTGGTTTGATATATGTATATGTGACTCAGAGATGTATTCATACTTTAGAGACAGATCGAGATTGTTTTGTTTTACAGATAGTGATATATATATCTTCCAGTCTTCCGCTTGCATTTTATCACTGGATCTGGAGTATGAATTGTAGTTTTAGTATAATCTTACTCATGTTATTGCATTAACTCAGACAACATTGAATCATAAGCATATTTGTTACATAAGTGATGGTCTGGAACTCGGGAGTTGGGTTTCTACACGACCCTCGATTTTCAGGGCGTTATAATTAGGCTTGGCCCCATCCTATGTGGAGCATGCCCCCTTACGACACGACTTAGTCAATTATTCTTGCAATTCAGATAAGATTCGGACTCTAAAAGCATGGTTTACCCATCTCATTAATTCAATCTCAGTTTTGCTGCTTTGCTAGTGTGCTTCTGATATAATTGAATGCATTGTTGGATTTATATATATTACTTTGAGAATGCACCTTATTACAACCCTATCATGTAATGTATAGTAATCATGACACAATACTTACCTACTTGCATAACTTTTGAATTGGAATTGATCCTTCATTTGTAGGTGATTGGTCTTACAGTACTTGTGATTCAAATCACATATCATAAATAAGCAGGTATTCATTGTATATGATATCATTAGTAGGATCCATTGGTGTTGGGGGCCTTGCATAACACCTTAGGATCTAGTCCTCCAGAACAAATCAGAATTATGGGATAATAAAAGCAATGAAGTAAATCAAAGCATCAATCATACAACACTAGAGATTTTTACGTGAAAAATCCTCAAAGAGGTAAAAATCACGGGACCTTGTCTAGATCAACAATTCACTATAAAGCAGAATCACAAGCACACACCGCTTGGATCAAACCTTCTTCACTCACGCAGGAGCTGATAAACAGTAAGAGAAACAAAGAAGACGGAGAGATCTCACCGATTACGAGGATGTGAAAGCGCTGAGATATGGTAAATTACCTTTACGAGCATAGCTTCCCTTCCACAAGCTTCCTTTCTCTCTCTCTCTCTCTCTCTCTCTCTCTCTCTCTCACAACCCTAAGCCCTTTAGCAAACCCTTGCAAAGTTTTAGAAAACCCTAGAATACCCTAGAATACACCCCAATCCCGGATACACCCCTTTATATAAGAATAGAAAGAGACAACCCAAATAGGAAACAAAATCTGTAAAATCTGCGCTTCCGCAATCGTATCTCCAGAACTCTTCGATCATATCGAAGGTCTCTCGATAACAGCGTCGATGTCATCTGAAAGACAGGACCAAAACTGTCCAGCAACCAGGGATAAAAATTCTAACAATTATCGATTCTATCGAAGGTCTATCGATAACAACTTCGATACCATCTGAAAGTCACTCGATGATATCGACAGGACAAAAAAAAACAGTCCAGCGACTAGGATTGAAAACTCTTACAATTATCGATGATATCGAAACCCATTCGATTTCATCGATTCCACCAATGAGGAGAAAATTCCCATCAAATCTCTCCATTTTTGACTCAGGAGGGATCCACCTTCTTCAAGCCAGCCCGATTTCTACAAACCTCAAACTTGCCCTTGAGCAAAGCCTTGGTCATCATGTCTGACCCATTATCGTCCATGTGGACCTTCTCAAGCTGTAACACCTTTTGTTCCAAAGTATCCCTAATCCAGTGATACTGAACCTCTATGTGCTTCGACTTGGAGTGCTGACTTGGATTTTTTCTCAAGTGTATAACACTTTGGCTATTGCAATAGACCACGTGCTACTCTTACTTCAGGCTAAGTTCCTATAAGAACCTCTTCATCCAAAACATCTCTTTACATGCCTTAGTAACTGTAATGTACTCGGCCTCTGTAGTCGACAATGCTACGACCTTCTGTAGCTTGCTCTGTCAAGAAATCGCTCCCCCTGTAAATGTGAACATGAACCCCGATGAAGACTTCCTGGAGTCTATGTCACCTGCCATATCTGCATCTGTGTAATCCTCTAACACAAGTTTCCTGTCACCATAGCATAGGCTCAACCTGGATGAGCCTCTTAGATACCGTAGTATCCACTTCACCACTGCCCAATGCTCTTTACTAGGATTGACAAGATACCGGCTGACAACACCAATCGCATATGCTATGTCTGGGCGTGTACACACCATAGCATACATCAAACTTTTTACGGTTGATGTGTAGGGTATCTTCTGCATCTCTTCCACCTCTGCCCTCGTCTTGGGACACTGCCTGTCGCTCAATCTGAAGTGACCATCCAGTGGAGTACTGACTGGCTTCACTGCATTCATATTGAACCGCTATAGGACTTTCTCAATATACCGCTCTTGTGACAGCCAAAGCTTCCTGCTGCTTCTGTCATGAGTTATCTCCATTCCTAGGATTTGTTTAGCCGGGCCCAAGTCTTTCTTCGTAAAAGACTTGCCCAACTCCTGTTTCAACCTGTCGATCTTCTTGATGTCTTTTCCCATGATGAGCATGTCATCAATGTATAATAACAGAACTAAGAAATCACCATCTGAGAACTTGCGCATGAACACACAGTGGTCCGACTCCGTTCTGTCATACCCATGCTTTAACATGAAAGAGTCGAACTTCTTGTACCATTGCCGTGGAGCTTGTTTCAGCCCATACAAGCTCTTCCTTAGCCTACACACCATATGCTCCTTGTCCTTAATTTCGAACCCTTCTGGTTGGTGCATGTAAATCTCTTCTTCCAGGTCACCATGGAGAAAGGAAGTTTTAACATCTAACTGCTCTATCTCCAGATCCATGCTAGTTGCCAACCCAAATAACACCCGTATGGATGTTATCTTCACCACTGGTGAGAATATCTCCTCAAAGTGTATGTCTTTCCTCTGACCGAACCCTTTCACCACAAGTCTGGCCTTGAAACTCGTCTGTGAATTCTTCTTCTCAACCTTTTTTCTGAACACCCACTTATTACTCAAAGCTTTCTTGGCCTTAGGCAGTTTCACCATGTCACAGGTGTGGTTCTTATGCAAGGATTCCATCTCCTCTTGCATAGATTTCAACCACTCCTCCTTATGTTTGTTGGCTAGGGCCTCAGAATAGTCTTCTGGTTCTCTCCCATCAGTCAACATAATGTACTCATGTGGCGAGTACCTCTTAGACGGCTGTCTGTCCCTAGATGACCTCTTCACCTGTGGCTCAGCAGGTGGATCAAGTGGGGACTGCTCCCCCGGTCCATCTTCTGTAGGAACTCCCTCGTCCTTTGCACCTTGCTGTACTCCCCCGTCATCAGGTACCACGGGAGGAATAATTGGATCCATGTCCTCTAGGTTACATGAACTAGGCTGGTTCTTCTCTGGCTTACCAATATCTTCTATACACTGATCTTCAAAGAGAACCATATCTCTGCTCCTGACGAGCTTCTTCTCGGTCGGATCCCACAATCTATAACCGAACTTTTCATCACCGTATCCCAAGAATACACATTGCCTGATCTTCATATCGAGCTTGGACCTCTCATCCTTTTGTATGTGAACGGATGCCCTGCATCCAAATACCCTGAGATGACTGTACGATGGATTCTGTCCAGTCCACACCTTCTCGGGTACTTCTCCATTCAACAGGGCTGATGGAGACCTGTTTATCAGATACATGGCTGTATGCATTTCTTCTCCCTAGAATGTCTTGGAAAATTTCACATGGGATAACATGTATTTAATTCTCTCAACAATGGTGCGATTCATTCGCTCAGCTACACCATTATGCTGGGGGGTCTTGGGAATCGTTTGTTCATGCCGTATACCTAGGGACTTGCAGTACTCATGAAAGTTGCTAATGTATTCACCACCATTGTCAGAATGGATGCACTTCAATGATCTACTTGTCTCTCTCTCGACCATAGCATGAAATAACTTAAACACACCAAAGACCTCATCCTTAGATTTCAAGGTATAAACCCAAACTCTCCTAAATGCATCATTTATAAAAGTGACAAAATACAGTACCCCACCCAAGGTTTTTGTCCTCATAGGACCACAAACATCAGAATAAACCAAATCTAATGCATGCACTTTATTAACATGAGAAGCAGTTTTAACGAATGAAATTCTATGCTGTTTTCTTGATAAATAATCAAGACAGGTTTTGAGAGGTGTACCTGTCACGTCTGGAAGGAGCTGCTTCCTTGTTAGTAGCTGAAGTCCTTTTTTACTCATGTGGCCTAGACGCCTGTGCCACATGTCAATAGATGAATCTTCCGTTGCGTTCAACCCACCCTTACACACACTGACACTTGCCTTATAGAGGGTGCAACACTTCTTTCCTCTGGCTGCGATCAACGAACCCTTGATGAGCTTCCAGCGCCCACCGATAAACCGGCTTTCATAGCCATCATCATCCAGCCTTCCCGTCGACATCAAGTTGAAGTGAAGGTTTAGGATATGCCTCATATTCCTGAGAACCAATGTGCAGCCCACATCAGTTTTCACACAAATATCACAGACTCCTACGATCTTTGATACGCCAGAATTTTTCATCTTCATGGTCCTATAGTCACCTGACTTGAAGCTCGTCACTCAGTCGGTGTCCTGACCCATGGCCGTGAAACAAACATCATGATCTGTGGAAAGAATAATAACAATGTCGCCATCTGAAGTGACCGCAGTAGAATCTTATTCATCTTCATTCTCCTTTCCTTTTCCTTTCTTGTCGTTCTTATTCTTACGACATTTATGCTTGTAGTGGCCCTTCTTGCCATAGTTCCAGCATTCAACATCCTTTCTGTTACTCGACTTGCCTCTTGATTTATCTCGAGCTTTCTCGCCCTTCCTGTTCTTTCATCTCTCCTGTTCCTGTGTCACAAGGGCCTCTTGATGAGTAGATCCCTGAGACTTCCTCCTTGTCTCCTCATTGAAGAGACAGCTAATAACCTGTTCCATGGATATTTTTTCATCTGGCGTGGAGTTACTTAGAAACACCACCAATGTCTCCCAACTGTCAGGCAATGAACTAAGTAATAGTAAAGCCTGCAATTCATCATCCAGGACTATCTTCATAGCGGAGAGCTGGTTAACTATATTGTTGACCTCATTCATGTGCTCGGCCACAGAACCACCATCCTTGAACTTAAGATTCACAAGTCACCTTATCAGAAAGATTTTATTACCGGCTGTCTTCCTCTCATACAACCCTTCTAGTTTTAGCCATAGGCTAGCGGCTGAGGTTTTCGTAGACACATGGTGGAACACAGAATTATCTAGCTATTGTCTAATAAACCCCACCCCCTTCCGGTCCAACTTCTTCCAATCATCATCAGTCATATCCTTGGATTTTGCTGATATGCCTGAAATTAGAAAATATAGGTCTTTGTAATAAAGCAAGTCTTCCATCTTAGCCTTCCATATGGTCCAGTTGGAACCATTAAGGCTGATCATCCTTGAAGAGCCACCTTCCATAATTTCAAACCGATCCTACCCGTTCAGTGAACTTAGCTCTGATACCACTTTGTTGGGGGCCTTGCACAAAACCTTAGGATCTAGCCCTCTAGAACAAACTAAAATTATGAGATAATAAAAGCAATGAAGTAAATCAAAGCATCAATCAGACAACACCAGAGATTTTTACGTGGAAAACCCTCAAAGATGTAAAAATCACGGGACCTCGTCCAGATCAACAATCCACTGTAAAGCAGAACGTTACAACCGATCACAAGCACACACCGCTTGGATCAAACCTTTTTCACTCACGCAGGAGCAGATAAACAGTAAGAGAAACAAAGAAGACAGAGAGATCTCACCGATTACGAGGACGTGAAACGCTGAGATATGGTAGATCACCTCTACGAGCATAGCCTCCCTTCCACAAGCTTCCTCTCTCTCTTTTTTTCTCTCTCTCACAACCCTAAGCCCTTTAGAAAACCATGGAATACACCCCAATCCCGGATACACCCCAATCCCGGATACACCCCTTCATATAAGAATAGAAAGAGACTGAACTCAAATAGGAAATAAAATCCGCAAAATCTGCGCTTCCGCAATCGCATGCGTTGAACTCTTCGATCATATCGAAGGTCTCTCGATAACAGCGTCGATGTCATCTGAAAGTCGCTCGATGATATCGAGACAGGACCAAAACTGTCCAACAACCAGGGGTGAAAATTTCAACAATTATCGATTCCATCGAAGGTCTATCGATGACAACCTCGATACCATCTGAAAGTCACTCAATGATATCGACAGGACAAAAAAAAAACAGTTTAGCGACCAGGATTAAAAAATTCTGCAATTATCGATGATATCGAAACCCGTTCGATTTCATCGATTCCACCAATGAGGAGAAAATTCCCATCAATCGGATCAACCAATGATCCATTTTATAGCTATATATAGATTTACATGATCTAACTCACAGTACAGAGCGACTATGCCAATTAATGTGAGATTTTGTTATGATCATCTCGTAACTCAAAGCGGAAGTATATCTCACGTACACGCACCTCAACATGCTTCACCCATGTTATATATATTGCACAATAATTTATGTTGTGCTAGAGTTTGATCAAGTCCTTAAACGATGAATATTAGCCATATTTCATCATAATGTACCATCCAAGTATCAATGTATAACTTTCTTACAAAGAAATCATATCCATATATTCAAACATAAATATATTCCAGCATAATCATATGAATAAATATGTATACATGTCAATAACACTACATAGGTACAGTAAGTAATAGATCCCATAAAGTTAAATCATACACATGGCCTACCTGTATTAGTACCGTGCATGTCCCACTGATCATTCAGAGGAGATGGAATTCTCTGTACCTTCACGCCCTCTGAGAAACTGCTGAAACCAAAGAGCAGATTGCTTCGGGTATCTCTTCAGACCATCTTTATAATCCACGTAAATAAGGCCAAATCTGACGGTGAAACCTTCTGCCCATTCGAAGTTGTCCAACAATGACCAAGCAAAGTAGCCCCTCACATCCACACCATCCCTGCCAACAATTTAAATCTCAACCATCAGTCTATAACTCTAGAATAGACCAGCCTAATAATTTTAATTATCGATCCTACTATCTCTACGCATGGATACCACACATGTAAGACATCAAAACAAGAGAGGAGTAAATGCAACCACACCTGATGGCATTTTGAACAAATAAAAGATGGCGATGATAGTAGTCAATCCTCGCTTTGTCTTGCAGCGCTTCCTCCAGTGACAAGGAGCTGTTGTTGAGCTCATCTATTCCTGCAATGATATAAACGAACATCATTACTTCTCCTTGTAAGCAATCTACGATTGCATGTACAGTGTCAACGATGAGATAATGCCCTACTTGATATTCAGTTACAAAATACGAAAAGTGACAAACATTACAAGTAGTAGTCTATCATCTTACCATTCTCAGTAATGTAAATAACGGGGTTGTTGTATCTTTTCTTCACATAGACTAACATATCTCGGATTCCTGGTGGGTACGCATACAGCCATGGTGAAGCAGCCTGCAGTTCAGGTTCTAATCAGTGCACAAGCAAAAGCATACCCATATGTAGTTGCATCCTTAATGCCTTTTGGGGTAGGTGAATCCCTACATGTAGGCCAAACCATGTGAATTTAGGTTATAGGCATGATTGTTCATTGCTCTTTTGGTACGCCTAGCCAAGTTTTTGATAAGGATTATTCTTTGATGTTTTGAACAATGCGTTGCAACTGATAATGGTCTAGATTCTGGCTAAACATCATGGGTGGACCCCACATAGCTTCAACTTAACAGTAGTTACCAGATTCTGCCAATGTATATAAATTTTGTTGTCCAGTCGCTACATCCCCATCCAGCTTTACCAAATTAACTCATTAAGGCTCATTCTTTTTTATCTAATACTCTTTTCATGTTCTTTAATAATCCTGAATTTTAGTTGTTTTTAGGACTAATTTTGTACAATTTTTCCCATTACTATTCATGTTATGTACTGTAAACATAAATTTCGATGGGCGTTCAATGCATGCCCAATCCATGAATTGTACTGATGTAGTTAGTATATCCAATACACAATGTTGTACGTGTAGATGCACGTCAATGCTCGTGTGTGTATATATATGTATAGTGAATGTGATCGTATAGTGAATGTGATCAGGTGCAAGTGATGAGTGGGGAGAGGTATATGATCCGTCAATCAAGAGACCATGAGCTGCATTGGCAGTAAAACAAGTAAATGAGTATTCTTGCCTAGCCCATAAGCCGCATCATACATAGAACCATGTCTGGTATTGTAAATATGTTACCTGAGTTCCGATTGGGATCCCATTTCGCTCGACTGTTACAAATGACAATAAATATAAAAATAAAAATCACACACTTATTTTTAGTTTTTTTGAGTGTAGAGAAGCAGAATTCCACTAGGTTTTAATCATGTTTACCTGTTAAATTAACATGTGAATCGGTTGTGTAGCTTACTCGGGCGGCATCGGAATGAGGAACATAAGCTGCGTACCTGGAAGTGTAGTAATTTAGACCTATGAAATCGAACGATCCTCTCAACATATCGGATTGTTCTTTAGTGAATTTTGGTAGCCGATTTTTCACGTAGGACCTCATGCTAGGCGGATATTCACCATTGGTTAAAGGGTCCATAAACCTGAATAAACCAAGATGGAGTGTCAATTTTGTAATTTTTTTATTTTAAAAATAAATAAATTTCATGAGGGTAAAATTACTACTTCCGGCGGGCAGCACAAGAAAGAGCGCCACACCTATCATATATGCCCAACCAACTCAAAAGAAATCAAAACTCCCAAACAATGCAACCCGGAGCATACAGCGACCTCGTAAAGTTTTTTTTCTTATGCATAAAACAAAATCAAGTAGCAGTAACTCCAATCTCAGCATACTGTGCAAATCATATCATAACAAGGTGAGCTTGTGCTTAAAAGTGATCACATCATAACATGCTAGGTAGATTTTCGTGATACTCCTTATATGCGCATACTTTGCATGATGCTGCACAAATGTTGCTTGAGCCATTGCTTGGTGTATTTTCATAGTGGTACACATGAAACTGTTAGTATCAAAACCGGTGTCATATATCAAAATCGGGACTGTCCAATTCCACTGTGGGTTTATCCACAATCAGAGTCCTTTCTGATTTGTTTCAAGCGAAACTTAGTAAGGGCTGAAAAACACTTAGAGTGGGTTCAGTCATGATTAACTTATCTTAATCAATTTGAATAATTGATTTTTATAGATGACAATTGATCGCCTGCAGACTAACTATATGGCAATAGCTATGCAGTGCTTTTTTATTTTTATTTTTTAAATTTTATTATGACAGTGTATCTTCAGCCATGAAAATTTTAGAGAAACAAATAAATTTTTTAATCCTACCTTTCTTAAGTGAATAATAATGGCATGCAGGCAGCTGAGGTGAGAATAAATGCAAGTGGGGAAAGTTGATAAACGAATCACGGGTCAAATGGAAGTTGATTGCCTAATAACTCAATGGGGTGAGATTTGATTGTGTGACATACCATTGTTAGAGATAAGCCTGTTTGATTATATACTTGACCAAACAACTTTCAAACATGCTTTGTGAGCTATCTTATAATAGCACGTGGCCCAATTAATTGTAACTGTATAGTTGAAATAGTTTCCACTGAACCAGTTGAGCTAATTGAGTGATCAGAATTGTTGAAATGATGTGCCGCGCCATGGATGGCTAATAGCTCTAAAATTTCTACAGATGGGAGATCTCATCCATCCAAATTTTGGCATATTATCATAAATTTCTCAACAGTCATTTTGTAGGCACTAACCAGCGTTATGATCTATTGAACTTGGGATATCTTCCAGGCATCTCCTTTCCACGATGGGACCCATCAAATCAACACTTTCCACCTAAACATAAGCCCACTAGTACAAACTTGTGAATCTGGATACTTTCATGTTTTGGATGCATATATAGACCTACCTTGTGATGGTCACTTGAAAACATAGAATAGAAGGTAGAGTTTCCATCACTCACCATCCAATCATAAAGTCCATAGCTCGTTGGGCTGCATTGTAGTCGGACTCAGATGTCGACAGGGGAATACACCAGTGGGCCATATTGACTATTCCTATAATGCCCTTTTGAGATTCCTGTAAAGAGAGTTCATCCGGACCATTGAAATATAAGATTGACTTTAGCTGCTCAAGCAGGATTATCTACTAGTTTGCACAACAAAAACTGACTCGCATGCTGAGCAGATTCTGTAGGGTCCACTGTGATATCTGTGTCTTATCCACACCGTCTATCCATTTTTTCAACTCATTTTAGAAAATTAACCCAAAATCAAAGCATATTCAAAGTTCAAGTAGATCACACCACAAGAAATAGTGAGACGCCTACCATAGAAAACTACTAAAGGCCTGCAGAAGTTTTGGATCGATCTGATATTTTTGTTTTCCCTTCATCCATTGGATGATTGTATGACCCTACCAACAGGTCGGATGACAAATAAACATTACTGTGGGCTCTAGGAAGGTTTTAACTGTGGTGGGTGTCATTATCCCCAATGTATCCTTGTGGGGCGGTCCACTTGAGCTTTGGATGGATATGACTCAATTTTTGTATCACGCCTAAAATAAGCTGATAAATAAGACTGTAAATGGGCCGGGTTAAGGCCGAGCTCTGTCCAAACCTTACCTGTAATTCTGAACTTAAGCCAAGTCCAGCCCGGGCCGTGCGGACTGAAATAGTTTAGCTCGGGTTCCATCCCAGGACATTTACACAAAGCCCGACCCCAGCCCAAGCCCTCGATATCTTTGTAGATAAATGATTTTGATGTGACTCATCGTGTGAGAGAGGAAGAAAATGAAAGAAATAGGAGAAAAGTAGGTTTAAAAAAGACCTACAGGCTGGGTCGGGTTTATAGATCTTTGGGGAGCTAAGCCCAAGTCGGGCCGGATTTATAATCAGTCTCTTGATTTAAGCCCGAGCCCGACCGTCGGTCGTGATACACCAACCCAAACCCGGCCTAATACGGGCCAAGCCCGAAGGACCATCGAGACTCTCCGGCCCATACATCACATCAGACATATGGACGGCTTGGATAAGACATACATCACGGTGGATCCAAAGAGTTTACTCGTTAAGATCTAGCGTTATGAATTACCGAGTAGATAATCTGCGCCTGTGACCCAGCGGAGATCTTCCTGTGCCTGTGGCTGTGTGAGGCCTAAAAAGATATTCGTTACCAATCCACTCCTTCTATCTGTTTTGAAAGAAACCAATAGGAGTCTAACAATCAGGAAGATCTAAACCTCACGTGGGCCATAGCACATTAAACAGTGGGAGATTGGACGTCTGGTGTGACAGAAGTTTTGTATCAGATATTTATGCCTTAACAGTTTATCTGGGTGTTAATAATCCTATGAACGGTCTGGATGGCATATAGACATCATGGTCAGCTCTCCAGGAAGGTTTTAACGGTGGATGTTTCTGTTCCCACTGTTTCATTTGGTATGGCCCACCTGAGTTTTGGATCTACCTGATTTTTGGATTATTGTCCTACTGTGGTCTTTCAAAACAGATGAACGGAGTGGATTTGTAACGGACAACTCTATGACCCCACACAGTCCCGGGCACACGTATATTTCTATGCCCGGGGTCACATACAAGGCGCTCCCATTCGCATCCAGCAAAAAGGGAAGGCTGGAGATGCATTAGTTAGAGTAGCCCTCCGCTCCGTACAAGTGGCACATATGATATCTGGGCCCTATATGTGTCGATGTCGGTCTACACTCGATGGGCCTAAAATTTGAATAAGTTGAGATTTCAGTACATTGCCAAGTGTACGGAGGATGAGACTTGTGAGAAAGGGAAACCTGTTACAGGCTCGGCCTGTTAACAGCCGCAAGTCTTGCGGAAGCAAATTAGTAGCATTTCTCATTTTGCAATTCCATGAAAGAGGCTCTTACCTGATACTTGTCCCTATAGTGTCTTACAGTGGCTGCATGTGCAAGAAGCTGATGGTGTCCCACAATGTATGGCTCTGTCCCAGAATTCCCAACGCTGCAATTACCCATTTCCCAATAAGAGCAGCGCCCAGGAGCGTAGTTGCCCTGTGCATACGCACCAACACTGAATGACCATGGCTCGTTCAAGGTGATCCACTGCTTCACCCTATCTCCAAATTCTCTAAAACATGTGTCTGCGTAGTCACGGAAATCAGCCCTGTAACAACATGCTCAACTGTATTTAGAGGTGTGAAAAAAGAACTGGGCTGGGGTCATTGGACTATATTGACTATCCACGCCCAACTAATTAACTAAGTAGCTGGGGCCACGCCCAATGCAGCCAGCTATTTAAGAAATGAGTTGGCTTTGGTTGAGCCTGGCTGGATTTATTTTAAGAAGGTCAGGTTGTGACCCAAAGTAGAGGGTCGTGGGTAATTTTCGGGTCAAGATTGCCCATCTAAAACTATCTGGGTCCTGCCACTTTTTCTTTTGAACTTAAATGCATGCCTAACCTCAAGTCCAAGCCCAGTTCTCAGGTCTTCAGCCTCACCTTAAATCTAGACCAAAGAAGGATGGGCCAAAGTCAGGTCCAACCACTTAAGGCTGGTAACTTGGCTCATTATAACAATCAAAGTTTTGAATGGTCCGGTCTGATCAGTTCAAATCCAGGCCCTCGGCTGGCCCATTGCCAGGCCTAAGCCAGAATGGGGCATAGGTATGAGATCCAATCCTTCCATTAGAGGGACACCACCATGTAGATGCCGAGCACATGAATCAGGCAGGTTCACTTATATCTAATGAGCCACAGTCAGAGAACAAAGTGTATGGCTAAAAGACTTCCTGTCATCCTATGTTGGTAACACATCGCCTGTTTCTAACGCAGTGGCTTATCCGCTGTTAGGAGCAGATTTATTTCTGGTGTAGAATATCTGAAGTGATGGATGCACCAGATGGATGGCTTGGATATCAAATCCTGAAATAGGCCAGCCCTGATAAGTTCAAAATCAGGACCCCCACCAACCTGGCGCATTTTGCAACCCCGGATGAGCCCAACGACTAAGGCTCAGCCAACAAGTCTCACTGCATGGGGCTTGAATAAGGATATGGGTAGATGGTTTGAGCCGTCCATTTTCTTGAAGTACCACAATACATAAATCAAGAGTGGAGGAGTTTTGGAAGCAGAGTATTTATACTTACACGACTTTGGAACTCAAGAAGCCTCCATACTCGTCCTCAAGGGACTGCGGAAAATCCCAGTGAAAGAGTGTTACGAATGGTTGTATACCTGCACACGTGCGAGAGTTGTTTGAGACAATGATCTTTGAAGTATTATAGGTTGGGAAATGATGACATGCCTTATTACCATGCGTCCAAGCTGTGTGGGGCCACCCATTGTATGTGTGGAACCCAAACAGTGGATCTGGTGAGACTCATCGGCACAGTACATCGTAAGAATTGTTCCTATCCAAAGCTAAAGTGAGACACCACAGGGAGCAACGTACAATTGCGCTTAAAACCTATAAATTCACTTGTTGTGGTCCTTGTGGCCGCCCACATCAATTTTAAAATGGCCTGAGTTTGTACATTTCCCTTTGGAGGGCCGCACACGATGAATGAGTTGGATGATGTACACACAAAACCATGGACCCCTCTTTCTATCTGAAAGTTACTATAGTGGGTAACCCTTCCCAAATGTGTATCTGATGTTACGTGCATCTGAAAAAAAAAAAAAGGTACGGGAGAGAAAGAGAGAGATTGAATAATGACCGTTAGATAAGAGCTCGTTGATGAGGTTGTTGTAATACTTGATGCCTTCCTCGTTCACTCCACCACTCAGACTTCCATCTGGAATTACTTAAAAGAATTGATATACAATAGACGGTCTACAATCAACTTACTATGAGACATCTAGAATTGCGTCATGCATTGTTGAGCCAGTTGAACGCATGGTGTGGTTTCGTCCACATTTTGCTATGCGTATGATAAATGATCTGGACGGTACATTGTTTGGGGCCCACATGACAATGTGGCAGAGAAACTGACTGCTCATCCCTTGTGGGGTCCATCATTAGTTGGCCTTGAGTGGGCAATTCTATCATCGACTTTCTTATCGCATGCGGCCGTGATTTTCTCTGAATTTGTACATGGATTAATGGTTAAGATCATCCAATCAGCATTACTTGTTCTCTTGATCCATCCACCTTTGAAGCCCGTGAATATACGGTCTAGATCTCTCCAATGTGTAAGTGCACAGGGAACGATGTCTGTCTGTGTACGCCCACCATCTACAAGTGTCAGCTTTACAGCTGATCCAATGTCCCCGTAGCAAAAGAGAGTTATCATTCCTCCACACCAGTTGCCTCACACACGTTGTACATGTGTATGGTATCCAGAACGCTCATCAGTTAGGCTCCACCATTTATTGACTATGAAACAAATTTTTGACAAATAGTAACCGTCCAATCAATGAACATTTTTCACCCAGAAAATGCCCATGTCTTTTAGTATACTTTTGTACGCCATGGACTCAAGAATCGTTCCTCCCTTTGGGCTTTGGATTATTCCATCTCGTTGGATGGACGGGTCATTGGACCAGACTCGACAATAAGTAAGCACGGGTCCAAATTTTGGATTCATGAACCCCAGCTGGGTGGTAAAAGTTTGACCAGAACTATTATAGGGATTTCAAATTCAATAGGCCAGTCTCAGGCCAGGCAAAATGAATTTATTATTATTATTATTATTTTTAATTTTAAAGGCCTGGACCATAGTCGGATAGTTCCAAATCGAGGCTGAAAGCCAACCCCAAGCTAAGTTTGAGACCTCTCAAAATCAACCTGAAAAATCTAAGGTGGCCCTTAGGTTTTAAATTGTTCTGATTTGGGCCATTCTGGGACAGACCCGACTCGAACCCAGTGCAGATTGCATATACTGACATTGCCAGTGGCAACCTTGCTACTGGACAGTGTTTTATGCGGCCCACCATGATAGATGTATTTTATCCATGCCATCCATCCATTTTAGATCATTACTTAAAGAAATGAGACAAAAAATGAAGCAGATCCAAGTATTTGGTAGACCACACCACAGGAAAACAGTGGTGACCGAACTCCCATTATTAAAAACTTCCTAAGGCCCACTGTCATGTTTATATTTATATGAGGTTGATGCAAAAAATTTGTGGCCCCTAAGAAGTTTTTAATGATGGGTGTTCAATCACCACTTTTTTCGATGGTGTGGTCCACCTAAGATTTGGATCCGCCTTATTTTTGGGCTCATGCCCTAAATCAAAGATAAATTACATACATCTTGTTAGGCCCACATAGCACCGTCCGGTGGCCAGAGAGTCAATGCGAAGAGAACTCATCGACGTGTGTATGAATGTTCATTTTCTACTGCAAAAAGCCCCGGGTATGGTGTAGCTTGATGGGTGTGGGTGTTTCGGGTTTGTTTTAGAATGATTAATAAATGTGTAGCGTGTGGACTCAGTCATATCCTAATCCCACCAACTCTCAATTATATATATAAATAAATAAATAACAAATAATATATGAAAATAGTGAACATAGGCTTAACCTATCTATTACCTATTTCGACATATACATATCCCACCGACATGCAACACATTTGCAAAATTCATCATCAATTTCAAAAGTGTCAGTGTAAAGTTTACATATTAAATTAAGAGTGGTAATAAAATAAGGAGTTATTTAATATTCAGGTTACGTCTGATAATTGATGTGTTGACATTTAGGAATTATACATGTGGTAAATAATATCTCAAATTAAACCAAGTAAATTGTGAAACAACTATTACAAAATAGCATTCCGAAAGTCATATTGGTTGAAAGATCCTAACCTATGATTCAAAAATTTGTTTGTTGAATGGGACTATTGGATTTTTAAACTTTTAATTGTCCAACAAATGTTCAGCAATCTAAAAAATGGATAATCAACAAGCTTAAATTTGGTACCTTCTACATCTAATTTGAGCCCTACAATTTGGACGGTTTTATATTTTAATTACTTGTACATCCATTATGCAATTTCATTGTCACGTTTTTTAGTTTTCTAATACTAAATAACAACTATCATGCTGTATTTTATGTTTTAAATAAAAACCAGTCTTTTGTTTTTTAAATTCTTGTTGTAAATTTAATCTTTTTGAGTTATGTTTGTGTGTAATATTTATTTATTTTTTAAAATCTCTAATAAAAAAATTTGGTACCTCAGCACCCTAGAGGGCACAGATATGAGACGTACCATTTCAGATCTAACATGAGTATTAATATGAGTGCAGTATCCATTAGTGGGTATGGGTGTATCGCTACTCCTATAGTCCGGTCCTAACCCAGCATGTGGACAACCCTGGTTTACAAGAAAGAAACGGTTGTCAATGATCATTTCAATTTATTAGAGAGTCCATACTGGTTTGGTGGGCCACTTTTTGGCAATCTGCGGTAGATTTTAGTGTACCTTCTGCAGACTACAGAAACAAAAAATGCAAACCATGCCTACTTGTAATTATATGATGGATATGCGGTGTTCATCATGCAATACTCATGTAAAAGTACCCGGCCGGGCATGAAAATCAAGACATGGACTCTTTATATGCAAGTTGAATATCCAACATTGGTTATTGTTTTTTTTAATCATCTTCGTTTCATATCCTGTGGACCACAACTGAAGAGTGGATTGGCATCGATGTTGGGGCAAGGCCAACTTTCTCCAAATGAGCAGCCCTGATTTCAACGTGTGCCAAATTGGTACATATGGGGCACTTATCTATGTCATATGCAGATGGGTGACTTTCAAGCTGTGCCCACTGAACGGCTCAGATTGATTGAACTATGGATAGAGTGACTGCTAATTCATGTATTTTGAATTTAAAACAAGTAGTGTTCTCTTACGGGGCAGTATTCGGGTCCAAGATATGGAGAATCTGTATGCGTCCATTTCCATTTCCTTCATGATTGTCACATCTTCCTGTAGCTTTTCACAGTCAGCAGAGCATATCAAAAAAGAAAAAGAAAAAGAAGAAGAAGGAATTGATTCAACTGCATGGAATGCACTTTTATGGCACTCATCTCTCACACTGGGCAACATGGCATACGTGAGAGGAATTAGAGCAGTTCATCAGGTGGGTCCCACTGTGCAGAG
Source organism: Magnolia kwangsiensis (assembly GCA_037074715.1). NCBI lineage: Eukaryota > Viridiplantae > Streptophyta > Magnoliopsida > Magnoliales > Magnoliaceae > Magnolia > Magnolia kwangsiensis. The sequence goes on from CM073581.1 coordinate 111,464,336, forward strand.
TTTACTGCACTAAAAATAGGCCTGTGTGCTCATTAGGCAGCGGGATATGTACAAAAGAAACGGAGTATGAATGGACTACTTAAGAGGAAGTTAGAATTGTTATGGGGAAATTCGAATGAGAACATTAAGGCTTCATCCTGAGTTGCTCAGTTCAATTATTAAGGCCTTGGAAGGGGAGCATCACAACAAGTGCAAGTTTCAATTACAAGTTAGCCTTTGAATTACGATGTCATGATGGGCAAGATGAGCCCTCGCTCTCGTTCTCAGGACGAGCCACAGGCCTCGTATCTGTCCCCATCTGAAGATGTCCTATGAGCTCTGACCCCAAACATTTCAACGACAAACTGAGGTTAACTGAATGCAAGTACTCGGCCTCGGAGTTGGACAGCTTGAGGCCAAGCACAGGTGAGGACACTTCGAGTGCCGAGTATGGAGAATGTCCTAAATGCAGACGCAATTGAAGATCTCGCATAAGAATTTGTACCCTCGAGATACGATATGTCACATGATTCAAAGATTGCGGACAATATCTCCACGTTCATGATATCCACATGATTGAATAAATCATACTGAGATTAATGGACGCAATCCTCTATACTTACGAGTATAAATACCAGAGAACCCCATAGCTACCCAGATTCCATAGCCTGGCTTAGGCATCGGAAGGTTTCCGGCTAAGTCAGGGTCTCCTTTGCTCACCTTTGATTGTGTAGGATGAATGATCTTTTGGAGTTGACAATATTGAGTGGAGGGTGATCTAGATTTTGACCTCAACAAGAATCAATGGCTGAAGTTTTTACAAGGGCATTATGGCTTACTCTTAGTTATATGAATGAATGAATGAACCGTTCCAAACCATAATAGGTCAACCCATGTGACAGTTAAAAGTTTTGGAGACGTTGCTGATATCCCATGAAGATGAATCATGACAGTTTTAGGCGGGGGATTCAGAAAAATCGTCACTCTTAACTAATTTCAATTTCAGCCGGGCCTAGCTACCCGGTTTAGGTGGGGTCAGTCTAGGTAGGAGATCCAGCAAAATAGTGACTTCATGTGATTTCAATTTCATGGGGCCCAAATATCTTTGTTTTAAGAAGAGTTGAATGATACATGGCCTAGATCTCTGGATACAAGTGTTTTTAGTTCTAACAAATGGGCCCATCCCATGGTCTGGTGATCTAGACCATTGGTCTGTGGAGTGGGATTGCTTGCCTGTTTGATAAGTATGAAAGTAAAGGAAAAAAAATTATAATGATTATTTTCATTAATATTATTGAGAAATGAATTAACTTTAGGAATATGCATTTTTGTAAGGAGAAATTTAGGACTCATTAGACAACCGGCACCTTAAATCCTGTCCTACAAAATTGCAACAGTGAAAAAGACCAACAATTACTCGCTGCAATCCACTCTATTCTTTGCAAGCCAAACATGAGAAAATATCTCGTGAAAGGAACAGGTTACTTTTCCTATCTATTTCCGGAATTTCACGAGTATATAAGTTACATGAGATTGAGACAACCCACCTACTAATTTTGAATGGAGGAAAATGAGGACCTTTCTTTTTGAGTGGGCAAAAGGTTGGATCTGACCACCTATATTATTATTGATATGAAAGAAGACTGTACATCTTTGATAAGAAAATGAAAGAATACTGTACAGCTTTTCCTGCAGGCCTCGGTAAAAGTCAGATAGGCACCTTTATCATAGGAGAAAACAAATACCTGATGTAAACATTTGAAAAAAGGGAAAGTTAACAAAATTGTTGACAAGAAACATGAGAAAAATGAGGACCTTTTATTTATTTTATTTTATTTTTACATTCGCACTCATACTCATATATTCATATCACGGTAAGATTTCATCATGATGAGTAATGGAACCATGACCTTGTGTTGAAACTTTGAGTCTACCACCAAGGCAGGCATGAGTGAAGACCCAGAATTAAAAAAATAAAAAAATGAGGACATGTTTATTGAAAAGTAACATAGAATTCACATGAATTGGAAACCCATGTATTTCAATTTTACTTTTATTTCTTATTTTGAAATTATCATGTTACAGTCCCCTGCATGTTCACGTGAGACCTAATGGTCACCTGGTGTGTCCTCTTAACCTTGGAAATTGATGTAATATCTTTTCTAGGAGATATTAATGTCCACAACTTTTGAGGAAAAACTATTTAATTGTTTTATCTATCATGGGGAGTAGGTTTTCCATGAAAACTAATTTCCTCCTTATCTTCCTTATGTCCCAAAATTCTTGAAACAGAGATCTTGTATAATGTGCAAACATGGAGCCATTTATAATATAAATTTTCTTCTAGGGTAGCATGAAAATCGACATTTTAAGATTGGCTAGAAACAAAATGTCTAATCATCCTCTTGAAACATTATTTACAATATAGATCTCACTTTGCATTTCTCATGATTTGAAGGTAAACACTTTGTAACAATAAACGGTTGTAGTAAATTGCCCCATTAAAAGGGTTAGGATCATTTGATTAGAGTAATTCTCGTGTGATGGCTTTGTCCTTGTTGTACAAAAGAATGAATGGTTGAGATCAGTGATGGGTCAACCCTTGTGCCATTTAAAAGATCTGAGGGCATTGGTGACGATGCATGGACACGAGACTTTAACAAGACTCCACATAGACGTTTCCGAACCTTTTGAATGACAAGTGAGACATCCAACCATCAAACAGAGATCATTCAATAATACCAATATAACAAGACGTGTAAAGACCATGTTGATCAAATGATCCTAATCCTTTGAATGGGGCTATCTACAAAGTAGGATCTATCTACTAGACGTTTTAAGATGATGATTGGAGTATTTTATTTCTCTATTCAATGTTAGATATTTGTATTCCACGATATTGATTAGACACTAAGGATCATTAGATTGGCTTGAGTTTTACACCATGAATTGCTCTTGATTTCATGAATGAAAGGTACAAATCTATGATAGGTTACCTCAGAGGTCATTTAAAAGATTAGCATGAAGGTGGTGATGTTAGCATACACCCCGATGTGTCTTATCCTGTAACAATAATAATACAAAAGAAACAGCTGACCTTGTAGCGATGATAAGAATCCACAGCTATGTTTCCATTGCTTCGGTCCTTTATTTTGTCTGCTCCCACAAGGCACACGCATCTTTTGTCAATGGCCCACTAAGGGAATGGCTAAAATGAGGCCTCACTTTGATCTTTCTCCCACTTGACCTGACACCTGGCAGGGAGTGTATCTGGGCTGACCATTTAGTGGATCCCATATGTGTGCTGCCCTGGGTTGAAAATTGCACAGAACGGATCATCCCATCCATTAATTTCTCCCGTTGAATCCTGACTGCTAACCATGTCCATTTTTAGAACATGCTCATATGTCCAGGAAAGTACATTCTGAACAATTTTCAGCCCTCGAAGATGGAAGGATCACTAGATGGAGAGTTTAGATCTTGGCCTACCTGCCATTTTTATCAGGGAATTTTATCAAAAAAAAAAAAACTGCCTAACAGAATTTATATTCCGGTACGTTTTTCAAAACGTGGAAGGATCACGAGATGAGGAGCTAAAAGGGAGTTCTAAAAAAAAAATATAAAAAAAAGAAAAGAAAAAAACTACGTAACAATTGATATTCCGGAACTTTTTTCAAAAAGCTACTTTGTTAATCAATATAATTTTCATTCCACTACGAGCAAATTGGTTGGTGTGTTAGGTGGCCTCATTGTGATGTTTATGTAAAATTCACCTGGACCACCAAGTGTGTAACACCATGTTAGGCAAAGTTGAGAAAAATCAGACCGATTTGTCATTCAAGTGGACCACATGATCGAAAAGAGTATTCAAGCAACGCACGCTGTCCAAGCTATTTCCTTTGTGGGGTGAATCACGGATGGGTTTGATTGTTGGGCTATAGATCTAAATATTTGTGTGGAATGTAATAGTTAGAGTGGATTGCATATAATTATTATGGTGGGACCTGCCAAAATCAAGGGTTACCATCTCTCCTAAACTATTTCCTTAGATATGATCTCTGAGCCTAATATGAGACTAAATAGCTAATGGTTAGAGTGGATCTTATATAAACACTTGAGCACTATCAAAACCGAGCTCCATCCCATACAATTCCCTTATTTTTCCTTCCTAAATCATTTCAGTAGACGCAAGTAGAGAGGGACAAGTACTTTAATTTTTACAAGCCCATCATGATGCACATGCAAAATCAACTCCAACCATTAGATGTGTAACCTTAGTTTAAGTCAAGACCAAGAAAATCAGGCTGGTTCGTGATTGGCCAACCAAAATAGTTGGAAGAGAGATATTCACCAAGATTTTTACAAGGTCCAACATGATGAATTATATGAAACACATCTTAACCATTAGTTGCCGCACTAAAATCTATGTCAGGGCCTAAAAATCAGACTCATCCATGATTTATATATATATAGGCCATATACTAAGGAAAAAAAATTAGGAAGGCTTGCTTTTATGTTTCAGGACCCTGGTGTAACACGAGGTTATGAAGTAGATTTTCAATAAAAGTCATGATGAGGCTTAATCAAGGAGCCGAGTCATTTGTTGGCTACGGCCGTTCAGTGGGCAATTGAAAAAAAAAAAGTATTCAAATGTAATTATACTGATTAATGATGTTGCTTATAAAAATGTTTTTAAAATGAATATAATTACTGCACATGCTTTTGAAAATGTTTTAAAAACGTCTTGTAAAAGGCACCGGAGTTTTAAATTCCATATTAATTAGGTGGTTTTTTGTACCATTCGCCCTTTTTTAAATGGTAGTGACTCACCTGCTCACAAAAGGAAACGGATTGGCTACTCCCCTTTCCATTAGCCCGGTGGCTGGTGGTCGGTGCACTGTGGGCCCCACCATGATGTATGTGTTTCATCCATACTGTTCATCTATTTCTTTGGATCATTTTATATCTTGATCCCAAAAATGAAACGGATATAATTCTCAAGTGGACCATACCACAGGAAAACAATAGTGATTGGATATCCACCATTAAAATCCTCCTAAGGCCCACTGTACTGTTTATTTGACATCCAATATGTTGATTAGGTCATAAAGACCTAGATGAAGGGAAAAAACAAAGATCAGCTTCATCCAAAACTTTTATGGCCCTCAAAACGTTTTCAATGGTCGACACTTATTTGACACTGTTTCCTATAATGTGGTCCACTTGAGAATGGGATATACCTCATTTTTGGTCTCATATACTAAAAGGATCTATAAAAATAGATGGATGGCATGGATGAAACACATACATCATATTGGGCCCACAGAGCACCAACCACTAGCCATTGGCCGGTGGCAGGGAGTAGCCAATCCGTTTCCCTCACAAGTGGCACTGATGGAGGAAGTGGATTGGCTGGTGTACCGCATATGGCTGGTGTGTTGGCGAGCTCATCGTAATGCTTGAACTGAAAAATAAAACAGATCGAAAGATCAAGTGGACCACACTGCAAAAAGTTGTGAGGGATTGAACGGCCACCATCCACACCTTGTAAGGGTAACAAAAGTTTTTGATCGATGTGATATTTATTTTTTTTCTTCGTTTATATTTGTGTAACCTTATGAACTAATTGGATGGAAAATAAAGGCTATGATGGTCCTTATGATTGTTTTAATGGTGAGAATAATTGTCCCCAGTGCTATATCTGGTGCGGTCGACTTAAGCTTTGGATATGAATCATTTTTGGTATTATGCTCTAAAACTGGATGAATGGTGTGGATATAATAAACATAACATTTTTAGTCTATGTAACTTTAAATACAAATTGGAGCTGGAACGCTTGTCTTTGCGGGCACGGTTTGGCTACTGACAAGTTAAATAGCGAGACTGCTACTGATGTGACGTCACCAAGTTCTGTAGGCCCATCATGATATATGTTTTGTATTCAATTTATTCATCCATTTAGAGAGATAATTTTTGTATAATATTCAAAAAATAAGACACATTCAAAGCAAAAGTGGATCCCACCAAAGAAAATAGCAGGGAGAGTGATGCCACCATTAAAAACTTTTAAAAGCTACAAAAGTTTTTGTTCAAAATGATATTTGTGTTTTCCATTCTTTAATGTCTTTGTTAACTTTTGAACAGGTTTTAACGATGGACATCAATTAATCTTTCCGCTGTTTTATATGGCATGGTCCACTAAAGCTTTGGATTTGCCTCGGTCTCTGGTTCATGCCTATCTCTCCGTATGGATGAATAGTACAGATACAAAACATACTCGCTATTCAACCTGTCGGTATTCGTGCGAACCCACACCAGCCAATCCGTTTCCCTCGCGTGGATGGAAACGGATTGGCTACTCCCCAACACTGGCCAATATTTGGTGGTCAGTGCTATGTGAGCTTTACTATAATGTATGTGTTTCATCCATGCCGTCCATCTATTTTTACAGATTATTTTATAGTATGAGACCAAAAAGGAGGTATATCCCAATCTCAAGTGGACCACATCATAGGAAGCAATATTGAATGAGTGTGGACCATTAAAAATATTTTGGTGGCTATAAAAGTTTTGAATCAAGATGATTTTTATTTTTTCCCTTCATCTGGGCTTGTAGGACCTAATAAACAGATTGGATGTCAAATAAATACTACAGCAGGCCTTAGGAGGATTTTAATGGTGGATATCCAATCACTATTGTTTTCATGTGGTGTGGTACACCTGATATTTGTCTCCCTCTCATTATATATTTTGAAAATAAAATGATCTTTAAAAATGGATGAACGGAATGGATGAAACACATGAGTAGCCAATCCGTTTCCCTCATGGACAGGCAGATTGGGTAAGTAGCATTGACGTGGATTTTCCGGGACTGGCGGATTGGAAAGGTAGCATTGACGTAGATTTTCCGCCAAAGCCTTGGGCAGGAAGTTCCTGCGCTGGAAACCTGAGGTGGGGCCCAGCGTGATGTTTGTGAGAAATCCACCCTGTCCATCCATTCTGTGAACTCATATTAGGATATGAGGCCATACATATGGAGCATATGTCAAGTAGGCCTAACCATCCAATTGATGACTATCAAGTGGGTGGCCTTAAAACTAAAATTTGTGAGCTACGGAAATTAATTTCGTGTGGAAATTCAGACGGTTTCGATTGTCATTTCAGGCTTATATATATATATATATATATATATATATATATATATATATATAATGGTCCTTCCACGGTTGGGTCAATGAATTGGACGGTCAGGTTTCTGCACAATTGTCCCGTGAGAGAGAGAGAGAGAGAGAACCTGGGTGTGTGCGCGTATAAGTATCCCATATGCTGATGCCTTTGCCATCTTCGTCAGCTGCTCCTTCATACTGTGAAACCATATGATGCTCACAAGTGTAAAAATGGCCGTCTAGAAGCTTCTAGAAGCCTCCGTAGAAGCTTCCAGATGGATAAAAGAGAGAAAGGTGCACAGCGAACCTGATAAGATGATGATGAGGTCCCGAAAATGAAGCCCGGCGGGAAGGAGCTCCGGTTTATCGGACGTAGGTCCTCACATGCTGGGGCACATCTAACACGTGATAAGGAGCCCAGCAGAACGAGGAGTACAAAAAGGAAAAGCCCTCCTACATGCGCCATCACAGAAGTATCTCTTCTCGGGAGCGGATTAGATACTGAATGCTTCAGTGACGTAGTGAAATACAATTGGTTAAATACCAAAAGCATGTTCCCTTACAATTAATGCTTTCCTTGTAGTTCCGTTGGACGTCCCTCTCCGTTTGCCAGTGCACGCACTCGACCAAACGAGGTAAAAGTTAATTTAGTAATTTTTTTTCTTCCCTCCCCTGCTGAAGTGACGTCACCACTTTCCATAGACAAAACCACGATGTATGTATGTATTGTATCCACACCGTCCATCTATTTCGTGATATTATTTTAGGGCATAATCCAAGGTGCGCGAAAGACCCAAATTTCAAGTGCACCCAACTGTATAAAATAATGGAGATTGAACGTCTACCATTAAAACCTCTTTGGGCCACAGAAGCTTTCGTTCAAGCTAATATTTCTGCTTTGCCTTATTCATGTCTTTTTAAATTTATAAAAAGGTTGGATCTCAAATAAACATCATGGCGGACGTCAGGAAGGTTTTAATGGTGGCCGTCACCTCCCACCGTTTTCTATGTTGGGGTCCACTTAAACTTTGGATTTGCGTAGATCTTTTGCTCACTTTCTAAAATTGATCTCCCCAAATGGATGGATGGTGTCGGCCCAAAGAACGTGGTGACGTGACATGGGTATCAAAACTCGTGGCCGACTGGTTCAATGGCCAACCCGCGTGAGTGTGTGGGGTGTGCGTGCGTGTGTAAAAAGAAAATAAAAAAATAAAAAATGGCCAACCCGCATCCTAACCCTAATTAATTTAAAGAATAAAAAATCCCATCCTCTACGTAATACTAAAATGCGTTCACATGAATATTTAAAGTAGTAACATGTCTAAGTGGCACCTACCATAATGTTTTTGATAAATCTATCCTAGCCATCAGTTTTTCTAGATTACGTTACAACATGGACCTAACAATGATATTGAGCCAAACTTCCAGTGGGCCACGCGATAGGAAAAGGTGAGGAATGAGCTTCTGCCATTGAAATATTCAAGCGGCCACAAAAGTTCTAGATTATGTTAATGTTTTTATAATTTCAGTTCATCCCAGTAGGAATGACCTCATGAACCATAGGATGACATATATACATAATGGTGAACCCAGGAAATTTTCAACCACAGGAATTCCCCCACTTACTGTTTCCAGCCGTATGACCCACATGAGTCTTAGATCTGCCTCATTTTTGGGCCTACATTATCAGATGATACGGAAAAAAAATGATGGACGGAGTGGATTTCTCACAAATATCATGGTGTGCCCCATGCGGACGGCTTTGGCCGCAATTGGAAACGGAAGCGGGTTGGCTTATGAACCAGACGGTTGTTACTCACCACGTTCTTTGGGCCTATGATGTATGGGTTGTATCCATACAATCCATCCATTTGGAGAGATCATTTTCGGGAGTGACCATAAAAATCAGGCAGATCCAAAGTTCAAGTGGACCCCACCATAGAAAATAGTGGGAGGTGATGACCACCGTTGAAATTTTCCTGGGGCAACCATGATGTTTATTTGAGATCTAACCTTTTTATAAGTTAAAAAAAGACATGGAATACAGTAAAGCATAAATATTAGCTTAATTGAAAGCTTTTGTGGCCTAAAGAGGTTTTAATGGTAGGCATTCAATCTCCATTGTTTTCTAGGGGTGCACAACGAACCGGTAGAACCATGGAACCGGACTGGAGCCGATCCAATGGTCTGGTTTAGTCCGGTTCTAAACTGCACCGGTTCTGGTTGCGGTTCCAAAAATCTAAGAACCGTTGGATATGGTTCGATTTCGGTTTAGGGGCTTGTAGAACCGATCTGAACCGTTGATCTGAACTTGTAATTAAAATAAAAAAATAAAAAATAAAAAACCCTATATGTGAGAGATAGGGTTATGTTTTTGGAAATGAGTCAGAATGAAGGGCTTATGGTCTGTCTTGTTTAAAGGCTTGATAGAGTGAGGTTTTAGCCATTGTACAAGCTCAAACAAAGACAATAAATAAGCCTAGTAAAGGAGAGTGAGATCAAGTAGAAATGGATAATGAGCCAGGCTTTTAGGCCTTGTCTTTAGGATAAATGTGCTTGCATGAATATATGTCCATTTTGTAAAGTTTTTGAGCTAGATTTTACAAAGCCTACAACCATGGAATCGATTCGGAATTGAACCAGTTTTCACGGTCCGGTTCTGGTTCCGAAAATCATAGAACTGTTAGGAACGGTTTGGTACCGGTTTCACCCCAAAACCGGACCGAACCGACCCGTGTACACCCCTATTGTTTTCTACGGTGGGGTACACTTGAAATATGGATGTTTCTCACTCTTTGGATTATGCCCTAAAGTAATATCACGGAATGGATGGACGGTGTGGATACAATACATACATCATGGTTTTGCCCATAAAAAGAAGTGACGTCACTTCAGCCCCGGAAAGAAATGACTCGAAAGTAACGATTACCCTTGCGTGGTCGAGTTCGTGCACTGGCAAACGGAGAGAGACGTCTGACTAACCTTCAAGGAAAAGAGCATTAACTGTAAGGGAAGATGCTCGTGGTATTCAACAAAATGTTCGTGGTACACAACAAAATGTATTTCACCACGCCATTTCAATAGCCCTTTGGCTACTGAAGCGTTCAGTATCTAATCCGCTCCCTCTCTTCTCCCTCTCTCAATCACTTTAAATAGAAATTAATAACGTACTGACGTCAGCACATAATATTCACGGCGTTTTGGCCCACGTGGTGAAAATGACACTCCTCCGCTCATCACAAGGCCTATACATGTACGTTTGGATCATCTGTGGTTATTTGATACTCTAGTGGCATGCGACGCTTGATATGCAGGCAATTGGATTACGGCAGCAAGTACCACAACTTTTGGTCCCGAACCATCTTTTCCGCTAATGGTGCATTTGTGTTGGACGGTAGCCCCCACCATGAAGAGCACCTGTCAGAATGATCAAGCAGGTCCGACCATCAGGCGGACAACACTATACTTGGCGGGGCCTATATCATTTTTACTGTATGATTGTCTAAACAAGTAGCATGTTGGTGGCAAAGATGGTGCATCACCACCAGTTGTACCATGCCATCTTGACTCATGAACCCCACCGTTGAAATGAATGGATGATAAAGAAAATCTTGCTTTGATCAGCTTACAAGGGGAGGAGAGAAGGGAAATCCATATGACCCAATGATGCAGGGATGAACGTGATGAGGTCGATCACCATCTTGCTCAAGGATAACTACTCCGAATCCACGGAGCTTCTCTGGACTCTTCACAGAGACTTCTTAAATCCACGAGGAAAGAAAGCAAGAAAATAGAAATAAATTCTAATAAACTTCGAAATTGATTACTGAATGACTAAAAATGATTTTACACCCCTTTAAATAAGGGAACCAAGCAATAGAAAAGAACTCAGACTCAAACTACAACTAAAACTCCTAAAATTCGCAACCTACTATAAATAGTAAACTTACTATTTATAGACGGTCGTGATGTCTACTAGTGTGCAAGGTTTTTGGCCAAGAATAGTAAGTGTCCTATTTGGCTTCACCAAACCGTTCTCCTAATTATTCTAAGCACTTTTCATGTTGGACACAACTCCTAAAGCCCAACGGATGAAGCGCTATAAGCAAACTAAAACTTACTATAAATAGTAAAAACGAAATTAAAACAGGGAAACGACCGTCGATCAGGGGGTATCTCGCAAATCTATGCTGCGCAACCCGACGTAGCAGGGTTGGTTGGCTAAAGTAGCTCGTTCTACCCCAAAATCATATATTTTGCGTCGAATAACTCATTCCGGATTGCGAGATACGCCCGATCTAAGGTCTGATGGTCCGGATCACTTCTGTCGCCGACCATGCCTTTTCTGATCCATCCTGGCCATGAAATTATCCGCGACTCGCTCTACATCAGTCCCCTCCACTTGAAAAGAACTCGTCCTCGAGTTCTCCTCTTGCGCTGGTTCATGATACTCGGTCAGGTCCGCGACGTTGAAAGTCCGTGAGATCGCCATGTCATCTGGAAGATCAACAACATAAGCGTTGTCATTTATCTTTCGGATGATCGGTACCGGTCCAATCTTTTTATTTTTTAACTTGTTGTACGTCCCGGTCGGAAATCTCTCTTTACGTAGATGGACCATAACGCGGTCGCCCATCTCGAACACTTTTTGTTGCCGGTGCTTGTCCGCTTGTTCCTTGTACTTCTTGTTCGAGGCATGTAGCTTGGCCTGCACTTCTGCATGGATGCCCATGATCTTATCTGCCATATGTTCTGCTGCAATGCTCGTGCCTGGGTGCTTGGGTAAAGGGACCAAGTCAAGTGTGTGGCGAGGCACTCGTCCGTAGATAATCTGGAACGGCGATTTCCTTGTCGAGCGGTTCACCATGTTGTTGAACGCAAACTCTGCTTGAGACAAGGCTAAGTCCCACTGCTTCGGCTTTTCTCCTACAATACTGCAAAGGAGGTTTTCCAATGTGCGATTCACAACTTCGGTCTGCCCATCAGTTTGTGGGTGGTAAGCACTGCTGAATTGAAGTCGTGTATCGAATCGAGTCCACAAAGTCTGCCAAAAGTGATTAATGAACTTCGTGTTACGATCAGAAGTAATGGTCTGAGGGACCCCATGTAATCGTACGACCTCCCTGAAGAATAAATTCGCCACATGTGTTGCATCAAGGGTCTTCTTACATGAGATAAAGTGCGCCATCTTGGAGAAACGATCGACCACTACGAACACCGAATCCATGTCGCATTACGTTTGTGTAAGACCAAGCACGAAGTCCATTGATAAATCCTCCCAAGGACCGTCAGGCACAGGTAACGGGGTATAGAGGCCCGTATTCTGAGATTGCCCCTTGGAGGTCTGACAAATATGACAACGTTGTACGGCTCTTCCCACATCACGTACTAATTGCGGCCAGTAATACTGCTCTTTCACAAGAGCTCGCGTCTTGTCTCGCCCAAGGTGTCCACCGAGGCCACCTCCATGTAGTTCATAAATAATCTGCTCCCTTAGAGAACTTTAGGGGATGCACAATCGATTCCCTTTGAAGAGAAAATCATCCTGTATATGAAGGTCACAGGGGTGAACTTCTTGGCACTTCAACCAAGAATCTTTGAAATCCTCATCCTCGGCATACAGCTCCTTGAGACAGTCAAAGCCGACCTCCTCCTTGCTCATCGTGACAAGTAGTGACGCACGACAGCTAAGTGCATCAGCCACCTTATTCTGCTGACCTGACTTATGCTTCAGAACAAACGTAAATTCCTGTAAAAACATAACCCATCTAGTATGCACACGATTCACGTTAGTCTGACTATTAATAAACTTTAATGCCTGATGGTCAGTGTACAGAACAAACTCCCTTTGAGTCAGATAATGCCGCCAATGTCGCAGCGCCTGAACAACTGCGTACAACCCAAGCTCGTAAGTCGACCACTTCTTTCGGGCTTCGCTGAGCTTTTCGCTATAGAAGGTTATCGGCTTGCCTTCCTGTGATAATACTCCCCCTATTCCGACATATGAAGCGTCACACTCCACCTCAAATAATTTATCAAAATTAGGAAGCACCAAGACCGGTGTTGTAGACAAATGATGCTTGATCTCCTGAAAGCTCTTGTTAGCTTTATCGGTCCACTGGAACGGCCCTTTTTTCATGTAGTTTGTTATAGGCGCGACTATGGTGCTAAAATCTCACACAAATCGACGATAGAAAGTCGCTAATCCTTGAAAACTCCTCATCTCATGAATGTTTGTCAGGATCGACCATTCCCTAATAGCTCGCACCTTTTCATCGTCCACCCGAATGCCTGCGGACGTTACAACAAATCCTAAAAACAACAGGCTGTCAGTTTAAAAACTACACTTTTTCAAGTTGAGGTACAACTTGTTATCTTGTAGGACCTGCAGCACCTGCCTGAGATGTTTCTTGTGCTCTGCCTCATCTTGGTTATATATCAATATGTCATCAAAATATACTATAACAAATCGGCTAGTGAACGGTTTTAGAACTTGATTCATCAAACGCATAAAAGTACTTGGTGTGTTCGATAGGCTGAAGGGCATGACCAGCTACTCATACAACCCTTCCTTTGTCTTGAATGCCATTTTTCATTCATTACCGGGTTGAATACGAATCTGATGGTACCCGCTCTTTAGATCGAGTTTAGAGAACACCTTAGCCCCTCCTAGCATATCGAGCACGTCGTCCAACCGTGGTATTGGGAACCGATATTTGATGGTAATTTTGTTAATTGCTCGGCTGTCGACACACATGCGCCAGCTTCCATATTTTTTTGGCGTTAATAATGCTGGTACAACACATGGGCTCATGCTCTCTCTCAATAGACCCTTACGGATCAATTCCTCCACTTGTCCCTGAAGTATCTCACACTCCTTCGGACTCATCCGATAATGAGGGCGATTGGGCAGGCTAGCCCCAGGGACGAGGTTTATGTGATGTTGGATGTCCCTCATGGGGGACAATCCATCAGGTAAATCTTCAGGCCAGACTTCTTTGAATTCGTTTAGCAACGGTCTTAAGTTTGGAGGGATGTTTGAGGGTTCTTCTTCCTCGTCCTTCACCACTACGGCATATACCTCGCCAGTTTCCTTAAATTCCTCCATAAAATCTCGAATGGTCAAGAGAGAACTCCCCTCCACTTTAAAGGATTCAGGGTGATTTTCTGGTGTCATAGGGGCAAGGATTATTTTTCGACTATCCTTAACGAATATGTAGACATTGTCTCGCCCCCGATGGGTCGCATCACGGTCCGACTGCCAAGGTCGACCGAGTAGCATGTGGTAGGCTTCCATGTCAACCACGTCACAAAGTATCTAATCCTTATAATGTTTACCAATTGAAAATGAGATAGTGCATTGTTCAGTTACCTTGGTCTTGTTCACTTTTTTTATCCAGCCAATTGAGTACGGGGAAGGATGTCTTGTCGTTGGTAGCTGCAACTTGTCCACCATCACTCTTGAGACGATGTTCTCGCTGCTACCACTATCTATGATCACATCACAGACCTTTCTGCTGACAGTGCACCGAGTACGAAATATATTGTGCCGCTGTGGATGTAATTCCTTTCGTGGGGTATACAGTAGTCGCCTCACAACGAGAGATTCGCCACGATCCTCGCCTGTCACTTCATCGCCACCTGCTATTTCTTCAGTAGTTTGTTCATATTCATCAAAGCTATGATCTTCTTCTGCGGCCTCATTTTCAGTGCCCCCTTCGTTTATAGTCAAGTGTGCTGCCGGACGTTGAGGACAAGTGTTTGATAAGTGGCCTGGTTGGTCACAACGGTAACAATTATTCGGCCTTGGCGGAGCATAAGGATTCGGAATCCTATTGGGGCCTGCTGTTGTGGGTGCTGCCCGTTGAGGTCTGGATGGTTCACTCCCCGTATCATGGTTTGCGGATGGAGGAGGTTGAGGACATTCTCCTACCGGATCTTTTCCTCGAGCCAGCACTGGATCCTGTGTGGGACCTGTTATAGGGGGTCGATTTAAAGGATAGGGACGAGCAGGAGCTCTTGCAAGTTGTGTTTCTGCCCTTCCTGTCAATTGAACTGCTTCATCTACGGTCCCGACTGGGTACATCTGAACTCGGTCCTGAATTTTCGGTCGCAACCCACCTATAAATCGTGCCACCTTCTGTGACTCAGATTCTGACAGATCGTTTCGTGTAGCCAACCGCTGGAATTCTTCAGTGTAATCTGTAATAGTTTGATTTCCTTGTCGGCAATTCTTGTATTGCTGGAATAAGATCTGCTCATAATCACTGGAGAGAAATCGTGATCGAAGAAGACGTCTCATCTGAGGTCATGATGTGATGGGCACCTTATTTTGGCGGGCTCGTGAGAGTTGTAATTGTTCCCACTATGCAGAAGCACCAGATTTTAATTTAAACGCTACCAATTTTACCCTTTTATGATCTGGCACATCCATACAATCGAAATATCTCTCTACTTCGACTAGCCAATCGAGAAAATCTTCGATACGTAATAAACCGTTAAAACTAGGAAGTTCAGCCTTACCTCGATAGTCTCTTTCAGAACGATCTAGACAATCACCTCCATGGATTAGTCGTCGGTCGAAACCTTCATTAATATCCTTGTCGCTGGAACTAGAATCATCTGGTGTAACCCTACGGTTTGCCACTGGTAGTGCTCTGCGATAATCGGGGTCGCGTTGTACAGCAACCACAGGTGGTGGAGCGATCATAGGTGGTGGAGCACCGCCTAGGGCTCGGGGGGGAAGTAGCTCATCCACAAGACGGTCGAGGGTTGCCTACAGCCCTTGCATGGTCGACTGACTCTCCCGATGGAAAGCTTCCATTCTTTCCGAAAGATAACAAATCCTTGGATCACTGTCTACAGGATTTTGATTCATACCTTCGTTGTTTGTCATCGGTCCGAGGGAAAACCTCGCTCTGATACTAAATTGACGCAGGGATGAACGTGATGAGGTCGATCACCGTCTTCCTTAAGGATAACTAATCCGAATCCACGGAGCTTCTCTGGACTCCTCACAGAGACTTCTCGAATCCACGAGGAAAGAAAGCAAGAAAATAGAAATAAACTCGAATAAACTTCGAAATTGATTATTGAATGGCTAAAAATGAGTTTACACCCCTTTAAATAAGGGAACCAAGCAATAGGAAAGAAATCAGACTCAAACTACAACTAAAACACCTAAAATTCGCAACTTACTATAAATAGTAAACTTACTATTTATAGACGGTCGTGATGTCTACTAGTGCGCAAGGTTTTCGGCCAAAAATAGTAAGTGCACTATTTGGCTTCACCAAACCGTTCTCCTAATTATTCTAAGCAATTTTCATGTTGGACACAACTCCTAAAGCCCAACGGATGAAGAGCTATAAGCAAACTAAAACTTACTATAAATAGTAAAAACGAAATTAAAACGGGAAAACGACCGTCGATCAGGGGGTTTCTCGCAAATCTGGGCTACCCCAAAATCATATATTTTGCGTCAGATAACTCATTCCGGATTGCGAGATATGCCCGATCTAAGGTCTGATGGTTCGGATCACTTCTGTCGCCGACTGTGCCTTTTCTGATCCATCCTGGCCATGAAATTATCCACGACCCGCTCTACATCACCCAATATGTGATAAGTCGCACTATATGTCAACCCAAACTGAAGCAATGAACAGTCTAATTGATTGAGCTGAACTCTTAATCCATAAGACATTTCATGCCCTACCAGCAAAAAATTACACTGATCAGATGATTCAATCCATCCTTGATGGGCCTGATTTTTTGTAGCCATCCATTTTTTGAGCCATGGATGAGATGCCTATGATTTCCTAGAAAAAGTTAAAAAGTCTTTAATTAGAATCATAAACAATCCATGACGGTCCCCAAATAAGTAGATGGACCAAAATTTTCTTGTGCCTATTTTTACTTAACGATCTTAACCACCCATAGTTATTGATCTAATGGCTAATATTTGTCCAATCAATGTAATGTTTGCATCATAGCCCGTGAAATGTATTTAATAAATATAAAATCAATACCATGTCTTTCCTTAAATATTACTTGCACGTCCATGGTTTTCAATAAAAAATTAATGACTCCCAAGGGTCATGCACATTTTGTGCGGCCATATAAGAAAAAAGGTGATCCAGTGTCAAAATCATGAATTTGCGATGGACTGGTTCCGTCGCAAAAACAAATTAATGATGATTTCGTCCGTCGCTGTTTACTGAGCCAGCGGCGGCGCCTCATCGGCCCCTCCCTCAAGGGGATTCGCAGGAGGGTTTTGTAGCATGTTAGGAAGCACTTCCCCAGTTTGGGAAAGGAAAGCAAGCAAGACCGCGTTTCAAAATTTTAATGACGAATGGGATCCGTCGTAAATTTGTGACGGATCTACCACGGAGTTAGTCCGTCGCAAATTTCAACGGCCCTACCCGTGCAACAATTATCGGTCAGTATAAATGTTTACGACGGTTACGCTCCGTCGCTGATACTAAAGCAGACAATTCATGTTGTTAGGCAATCGGCGACGGATTTAGTCCGTCGTTAAAATTTCATCAAAATTTTTAAAAAATAACAATATCTTTGTGTGTGTGTGTGTGTGTGTGTGTGTGTGTGTGTGTGTGTGTGTGTGTGTGTGTATATATATAATTTTTCTTCTTAAATCTGTTACACTAGGTAGTCATAAAAAAAAACATTCACATGGTTTTTTAATAAGAATCCCATTCGCAAAATTCAAAAGATTGGCCTATATATGAAACTAGACTAAATATCCTTTTGGGCATATTTGGATGCTGAATTAGCCTAAATGGAAAACCGCACAAAATATATGGTAAATAGCCAACATTGGGTGAGTTACTGATGAAATAAGGTAATGAAAAGAATAATATTTGCCCTGAAAACTTAACAAATGATCATCATAATCATGTCCCATCAATTAAAATACAAATGCAGGAGATTCTAAATATTTCTACAAACATCCAAATGAAACACAACACAATTGAAACAAAAGAGAAATGGTAAAGATGATAGGCCTATAAGTTGCTTACATTGATGTTGCATCGTGAATGCTAGCATGATAGTTCTCCTAAACATGAGAGACATTGCATTAGTTTTATATAAATACGTTTGATAAAGAGATAAATGTAATCCCAGGATTTGAGTTGTTTACTTGGCCTTTTGCCATAGATTCCTTGAAGTTATTAGTCATTAATATGGTCTTCCAATGAGAACCTTCACAAAAAATTCCCTATTTCCTTAGAGCCCATCTCCATCCAATTGTTTTACAGCAACTTGCACAAAGAAGTACACATTCACATTAGTAAAATGTAAATGTTTTCCAAAATCTACTTTGTATTTTTCATTAATGTGCAAGTTCAGTTCTCAAGGATCGTATTCGTTGACCGAACTCAAAAATTTAGCATGAACAAATTTGTACTTTCAATTATCCTACATAGAAGACAAATACATGCATCATCAAATACATGTTCTGAAAGTCATCATCCTTGAATGTTAAAGAAAGATTAGCTAACAAATGTAATAAGCATAATTCAAACACTCAAAAATCCGGCTCAACTCGATGTCTAGTAGGGTCTCATCCAAGTTTATACGCATGGAAAGATTCTCTAGATAAACAAGTTGCACTCCACCTTACTCTTACTGTTAAGTAATCTTGATGGAAATACATCCACACTACAAGAATGGAATGTTTACTGATCTTTTTTTTTTTTCCCATTTTATACAATGCTACTTTGAGCAAGATGTTCAGGTTAGACCAGCTAGACTAAACTACCTACTAAATGTGTCAAGGTTCAGTCCTGGCTTTAAAACATTGACCATAACATATAACATAGCAACATTGAAGCATATAATTATAAGAGAAATAATGAGCAGAAACCATGGTATGCTAGATAATAATTTCTAGATATATATAATCAGTGTTTCCATTGTCGACAAAATGTCGATATTATCGCTGATAATATTAGTGTCACTAGTCTAGCGACACTGATACTCCAAATTTTTGTTTCTCTCCCAATTATTGGCGAAATATCGATGATATAATCGATAATTTTGTGTTATTGCCGAGAATATTGATTGTAGCCACCAACCACATAACCTATTATAAGAAAACGATAGCCAACGACCCTTTTTTGTTTTTGATAAATAGGTAAAAATCCGGAAATAAAATTGGAAGATCGCTTTGATTTCGTTATTTTTGTAAATATGCGACAATGATCTCGTACCTGGCTGATCGAAACTCAGAAGTCGGAAGAATGCCTCGATCAACAATGCTGCTCTTTGAATATTGCACACAAAGGTAGAAAACCTTTCTCGATTGGAAGCTCGAAATTTCGGCGAAAATCAGGGATTTTGGGAATTTCCTCATGATTTGGGAATCATTTAGGGTTTTGAAACCCTCCCTAAAAAATCCCTCTTTCTTCGGTGAGAATCTCCCTTTGAACGAAATTTCTAGGTTTTTTTTTTTGGTTTTTCTACTTCGATTTGTTGACGATACAGGGGACGCAAAATAATACAAAAAGGCTTAGTAGTGATTCGCTATGTCGCCAAGTTCCGTGGACCCCACCATGATATATTTGTTATATCCACACCATCCATCCATTTAGTGAGATCATTTTATTCCATGAGTTAAAAAATGAGGTATATCCAAAGCTCAAGTGGACCCCACCACATAAAATAGTGGGACTAGTGACGCCCATTGTTGAAACCTTTCTAGGGCCCACCATGATGTTTATTTGAGACCTAACCTATTCACAAGTTCACACAGATAGGGAAGAAGGGAAAATCATAAATATCATCTTGATTGAAAACTTATGTGGCCCTTGTGAAATTTTTAATGGTAGGCATTCAATCCCTATTGTTTTCGATGGTGAGGTCCACTTGAGCTTTGGATCTGCCTCATTGTTTAGGTCATACCATAAAATGATTTCTCCAAATGGATGAACGGTTTAGATATAACACATACATCATGGTGGGTCCACATAACTTGGTGACATCCCTACATCAACACGTTATTTTTGTATCGAGTAACTCGTACGCTTAATCGTACTGAGTAAACTCTCTTGGGCCCATTGTAAATGTTTGTGGTTTATCCATGCCGTCCATCCATTTTCCAGATTATTTTAGTGGTTAATCCCAAAATTGAAGCATATCTAAAGCTCAAGTGGACCACACCAAAGGAAACGGTGAGAATAGTGATTCCACCGTTGAAACCTTCCTAGGGCGACCCATAGTGATTTTTTATTTTTTATTTTTTGTCATCAAAATTGTTCATCAGATCATACAGCTATGGATGAAGGTAAAACATAAAAAAATAGCTTGATTCAGAACTTGTGGCCCATAAAAATTTTTCAACTATATTTGTTCAGTTCACACTGTTTCCTATGGTGTGGTCCACTTGATGTTTGGATATGCTTCATTTTTTATATGTCCCTAAAATTATAGGGTAAAATAGATGGATAGAGTGGATAAACTACATAAATCATGTTGGGCCCTACACACTTTACTCAGTACGCTCATCCTACTCGGTTACTTGGTGCATAATCTATTTCGGATTTTTCCCAATGAAGTCGTGGGCATGTGACTTCCTTGGTTCGGTGCCCTGTGGGGCCCACTGTGATATTTTTCTGCCATCCAACCTCTTGATTAGGTCATACAGACGTAGATGAAATGAAAACACAATTATCAGCTTGATCGGAAACTTTCATGGCTCCTAAAATGTTTTTAATGGTGGGATTAAATCACTATTGTTTCCATTGGTGTGGTCCACTTAAGATTTGGATCTAGTTCATTTTTTGGACCATGCACTAAAATGATTATTTGAAACAGATGAATGGGGTGGATTTATCACAACGATAAAATTAGGTCCCACATGATAAAGATAACACGGTGTTATCCAAGTAACAACGAGCGACTTTGGTGGACCCTGACTCTGGGGCCATCTTGACGTATGTGACTATATCCATGCCGTCCATATGTATTGGAAACTCATTTTAGGGCATGATCCAAAAATAAATAAAAAATGAAGCATATCTAAATTTTAAATGGACTATAGTATAGGAAACAGTAGTAATTGACCATTAAAAACTTCTCGAGGCCCACAAGGTTTGGATCAAGCTGATATTTGTGTGGTTTGGATCAAGTTGATATTTGTGTGGTCTCTTAATATAGGTCTTTGTGACCTTATAAATAGGTTGGATGGCAAATAAATATTCCGGTGGACTTCAATGAAGTTTTTAGTTGTGGGGATTCAATCAATACTATTTCCTGTGGTGTGGTCCACCTAAGATTTGGGCATGCTTCATTTTTTGCCTTATGCCTTAAATTGAGTTTTGAAAATGGTTGGATGGTGTAGATTTAAGGCACATGCATCATTGTGAGCCCCACAGTCAGGGGTCCCACCCACCCAGGCGGATCAGGGGACCCACAATGATGTCTATGTTTATCCACATCGTTCATTCATTTTTTTCAAATCATTTTAAGGTATGACCCAAAAAATTAGGTATATTTAGATCTCATGTGAAGCCACAAGAATCAACATGGTTGAATGCCAACATTAAAAACTTCTTTGGTGTCATAAAAGCTTTGGATGAAGCTGATATTCATTTTTTCCTTCAATCACCACTATTTCATGTCCACTTGAGATGTGGATTTGTCTTATTTTTGCGCCCAAGCCATAAAATATGTGTATTTAGGCATGTCTTAAAGTTTCACTGAAAAATTTCACAATTTTCTTCATGTTTCCCTCCTTTTCCTGCATTTCCAATTATCGGCAATATTATCGGCAATAACGAATTATATCTTTATCTCTAGCCAGCGAAACTTGAAGTGATACCGACAACTCGAACACTATATAATACAAAATGCAGGTGGGTTTTTTTGTTGAAACTTCTCACATATAAAATACTTCTAAAAAAACCAAATGTACGGGTTGGAAGATGACGAATTAGGGATGAGTAATCATAGAAAAATAGAAATAACCGTAGTGATCTCTCAGTTCTTTGAAGTCAATAGGTTGAGTTCAGGCCTGATATTGGTGTATTGGATCCAAACCCACCTGAAAAATTCCAGTCTTGTCAGGTCCAGGAGGCACAAAATCTGAGCCTGATCAAGTTTGTCTCGAATATTTCCTCTTATGGGGTTCACTTTCAAGCATGAATTATGATTTGGAGTGGAGTTGTGATTTGGAATCAGATCTAAGATCAGATCCTAATCCAAGTTTGGATACCAATTCGGATCCATTCCAGAAACATGCCTTCTGTAAAGTCTTAAATAAATTATTGGATAAAAATAAAAAGATCACATGTTCAAGGTACCCATCCCAACTCGATTTATGATTGAAACCAAATTGTTCTACTTAATTCAACCCAAATACTCATGAGACCAGAAATGCAAACCCAAGTTCGATTACGTTACGTCACACACTTAGGGAGCCCACAAATCCAGTACCCCTTGGGAGACCTACTCGAATAGCCTGCATTAAAGAGAGGATAATATATCATTATTCTTCAAATGTCCATATAACAAGGAAATGAGTCCTGGCATTTAAATTAAGTTTCCTAAACTATGTAGAATGGATGGTGGTGCTAAAATAAAAGAATGAACAATATCAGATTCTTAAAGAGAATTTTGATATTTTTAATAATATAAGTATTGGATGCTTTGACAACATTTGTATTTTATATTACTTTCACTGTAAGTATCTATGCCATGTCTTTTAGACTTGGATCAAGTCATTTGGTCACAAGTCAAGTCACGACAGCGGGCCCCATATGTACAGATTAGGTACCAAACAGGACCAACCTGTTAACAACCCCTACTACTATGTGCACTTGCACCATTTCTTAAATGAAGGTGGCACATCCATGGTACTTGGGGCACACGTGTAAGTCTTTTCAAGTCAATCCAGATTCCGGATCGTCCAAATAATGGGACACAGATCACAACATGTTTCAAAAATTCAAAAGCCCTACGGATGATCAGTACAATCACCCAAGGTGCCCAGAATGTCTAGAAAGTGAAAGTGGGAAGATACTAATTAACCTGAAGTTCCTGTTCAGAGCTTTTGATCCTTTCATTGTATTCTTTTACCTCTGTGACTGCGTGATGCATGTATAGAGAGGTTTTATCAGTCTACAATTATAGTCAATCAACAATTGAATCTTCAAACTAAAATAAAATAAAGAAAAAAGGTAACCTGGTAAACATACAATTACCTTGGTCATTTATGCCTGCCATTGAGAAGTGAGCTTCTTTGCAGCCACCAAGGTGTCCTCCAATTTCTGTGATTATGATCATGTGAGACTGAAATCTATATGTGGAATACGCATACGGACCTGTTTGTGCATGGGACATGGCGATAAGGGGTTCAGACAGCTTACCTAGCTGAGACGCCGCCATGGAAGCCGGATATGAATATCAGAATATAAGAATTCCTTTAGAACTTAGGATCTTTCTCTCCATCACACCCTTTTTTACAATACAATAGATGGGACTCAAATTTTACTATGTGGTGTAGGATTGGGGACCCAGCTCTCTAATATAGAGACTGTGGAGAGAGAATTTGAAACCCATCAAAACTCTCCCTCCCCTGCTTCACATTGTAGTATCCCAATTCAACTCAAACTGCTATCTGCGTAAGACAGCTATAGCATTCCAGCCCTAGTACGCAGAGCTGCGTAGATAAACTGCGCAGTGTATCACTTGAAGTGAGGGGGTTCAGACATGGCGATCATGTGGGACTGAAATCTATATGTGGAATAGGCCTACAGACCTGTTTGTGCATGGGACATGGAGATCAGGGGTTCAGACAGCTTACCTAGCTGAGACGCCGCCATGGAAGCCGGATAAGAATACCAGAATATAAGAATTCCTTTAGAACTTAGGATCTTTCTCTCCCTCACACCCTTTTTTGCAATACAATAGATGGGACTCAAATTTTGCTATGTGGTGTAGGATTGGGGACCCAGCTCTCTAATATAGAGACTGTGGAAAGAGAATTTGAAACCCATCAAAACTCTCCCTCCCCTACTCCACATTGTAGTATCCCAGTTCAACTCAAACTGCTATCTGCGTAAAACAACTATAGCATTCCAGCCCTAGTACGCAGAGCTGTGTAGATAAACTGCGCAGTGTATCACCTGAAGTGAGGCCCACTGGTTTACTCAATCATCCAGTCCAACTGAATGACAATCCAGACTATTGATCAGCAAGGCCCACCAAATAGAGTTCTTACATTCTCCCACTTGGGCCTCATTGAGCAACGTCAATGATTGTCATATATAAAATAATTTTAAAAACAAGTTTTGATCTTTTAAGAAAATATCCAAATGGTTAACCATTGAAAACATTCGGACAATATGAGTAATGTTATTCAATCTGGTCCATCAAGACAGTCAGTATCGAAATGCGGTAGTCATCACAACATTTAGGCGAAGTGAGTCTAAGCGCGATCACAAATACTTTCAATCTTAATGACATAGATTACGAATTAGGAAATGTGGTATAATGACTACACACTTTAGTGTGATGATATGTGCCTATCCTTAAGAGGTCTTGAAGCTTTTACATGTCTCCAACAAGACACAACTGTAGTTCTACTTACTCAAAATATATATATATATATATATAAGCAGAAATAAATCTTTATATCAAAATCATCTAAACAAACTGTATAAAATGAGATCTCTAAGTGTCTATGAAAATTAAAATACGCTCAACTTCCACTAACTGAAAATATCTGTGGGATCAATGACTCCCATAGATGTCACATGCTCCTGAAATGGCGTGATAAGGAGCCCTTTAGTGAGCTGATCTGCAATCATCTGCTTAGTACCGATGAATTCCACGGACACTTGATGATTTTGAACTCTTTCTTTTACAACAAGATACTTGATGTTGATATGCCTCGACCTTGACGAATGCTTGTTGTTACTAGAGAAGGAAATAGCAGCCGAATTATCATAAAATATTCTCAATGGTTTCGGGATATGCTCCAGTACCCACAAACCTGAGAAGAAACTCTATAACTATAGTGCCTGGTTAAATGCCTCATGGTAGGCAATAAATTCAGCTTCCAAGTGGATGAGGCTGTGGTAGACTGTTTCACGCTTTTCCACGACATAACTCCTCCCACCATCATGAATATATATCTTGAAGTAGACTTCTTAGTATCAACACAGCCTGCGAAGTCCGCGTCTGAATATCCGATCAACTCCAACTGATCATATCTTCTGTATGTGAGTCCAAAGTCTTTCGTTCTCTGAAGATACCGTAATACTTTCTTCGCAGCTATCCAGTGTTGCATTCCTGAATTAGATAGATATCTTTCCAACATTTCAGTGATAAGGGCAATGTCCGGTCGCGTATAGACCTGAGCATACATAATACTCCCTATTACTGATGCGTACGAAAATTCTTTCATTCGATTCTCTTCTAAATCATTCTTTGGACACTGAAATAGTCCAAATTTGTCGCCCTTCACAATGGATAACTTTCCTGAAGCACAATTTTACATACTATATTTTTCGAGTACCCTAATAATGTAAACCCTCTGTGATAGGTTGAGAAGTCCAAGTGTTCTGTCACGGCGAATCTCAATGCCGATGACGTAAGAAGCTTCACTAAGGTCTTTCATTTTAAATCTTTGAGATAAGAATTTCTTCGTGTCGCTCAATATCTTGGTATCACTACTAGCCAACAAAATGTCATTAACATACAAAATCATCATAACGAACTTACTCTCACTGGTTTTAATGTGGATGCATTCATCTGTAGTATTTTTTACAAGTCCATATGAAGAAATTACTTCATGAAACTTAAGGTACCACTGTTGCGATGCCTGTTTCAACCCATAGATGAACTTCTTAAGTTTGCAAACTAAATATTCTGAGCCAGTAGCTACAAAACCTTCATGCTGCAATATATATATATTCTCATTTAGATCCCTATTGAGAAATGCAGTCTTTACATCCATCTGTTGTAACTCTAAATACATATGAGCTACAAGAGCCATTATGATCCTGAATGAGTCTTTCTTGGATATTGGAGAGAAAGTCTCCTTAAAGTCAATGCCCTCACATTGGTTAAAAACTTTAGCAAGAAGTCAGGCTTTACACCTTTTGACATTACCCTTGGAGTCCCTTTTGGTTTTAAATATCCATTTAGAACTAATCGGCCTTATTCCAGTAGGTAACTCTACAAGATCCCATACTTTATTGTCCTACATGAATTTCAACTCATCTTTTATGGCATCAAACTAACGAGAAGGATCAGCACTTTATTTGACTTGTGTAAAGGATTTAGGATTCTTTCACCCCTATGTAAAAGTTGTGCTCCTGTAAGTATAGGATGTAATCGTCTCTATTTACAGGCCTTCTCTCTCTTTCAGATCTTCTCAATGGTTCAGTTTGTTGGGTTTGATCTTGATTTTCCTCATCAGTGGTTTGTATATGAGGTTTTACGTGGCGCTCTGTAGTGATTGAAGAATCAACTGCATCATTAATGTCCACGTGATCTGGATTGACTATAACAGGAGTCACAGTCATTCGTTCCTTAAATATAAAATTTCTTATGTTCGTGCTCCCACTGTTTTCAGTGTCTTTAATGAATCTGGCATTCCCAGTTTCAACAATCTTGATAGAGTGGGAAAGTCAGTAGAATCGATAGCCTTTTGATCTTTTTGGGTATCGAATGAAGAAACAACTTACGGTTCTAGGATCAAGCTTCTTTTCGTGCGGATTATAAACTTTGGCCTCAGCAGGATAACCCCAAACATATAGATATCGGAGACTTGGTTTTCTCCCATTCCACAACTCAAAAGGAGTTTTGCTTACTGCTTTGCTGGGAACCCTATTCAGTATATGAACTGTAATTTTGATCGCATCACCCCACAGAGATTCTGACAATGTCGAATTGCTGACCATACTTCGCACCATGTTCATAAGGGTGCGATTACGCTTCTCAGACACACCATTCTGCTATAGAGTACCATGCATAGTGTATTGAGCGACAATGCCACAATCCTGTAGGTATTTAGAGAATGGCCTTGGATTATGTATTTATTCGTTATATCTGTCATAGTATTCACCACCACGGTCAGATCTGATAACTTTAATTTTCTTATTAAGTTGATTTTCAACCTCGGCCTTATAGATTTTAAAAGCATCCAGGGTATCTGATTTCTCACTGATAAGGTATAGGTACCCGAAGCGAGAGTAGTCATCTATAAAGGTAATGAAATATTTATGGCCACTCCATGAGGTTGTAGGGAATGGTCCACAGATATCTGTATGTATAACCTCTAATAGACCTACACTCCTGATTGTACCTTTCTTTCTCGTTCTAGTCTGTTTTCCTTTTATGCAATCAAAGCATACTTTATAGTCAGAGAAGTCTAGAGAATGTAAAATTTCTTCTTGCACAAGTCTGTCTAATCTCTCATGAGATATATGGCATAGCCGCCTGTGCCACAACATGAAGGAATTCTCATAGTCTAGTCTTCGCTTGGATCTCACTTTATTTTCATGCAAGGAATTAATATTGTAAACGTGAGAGGCAATCAAGTCTAATTGGTATAAGTTGTTTACTATAGAGCTAGTTCCAACTTTAATCGAATTAAAGTAAATACTAAAACTTTTATTTTCAAAGTGGAATGAATATCCCAACTTATCCAAACAGAAAATTGAAACTAAATGCGCCTTATAAACGACACACAGAATGTATTTACTAAATTTAAAAAATGACTAGACTTCAACTTAAGCCTATAGACTCCTATTGCCTCCACGTCAACTTTGACACTATTGCTTACGTATACTGAGCGCTCCGCATCAGGTAGCCTGGCTTGTAGTAATTCCCACATAGAAGTGCATATGTGAATAATAGTTTTTGAATCTATCCACCAGGAATCCGCTGACACATCAGTTAGATTAGATTCAAAATAGACAAGAACAGAATGATTACCTTTCTTTATGAGCCAATTCTTAAAGCCTTCGTAGTCTTTCTTGAAATGACCCGCCTTATTGCAAAAGAAGCACGGTTTACCCTTAACCCATTTTCATTTAGATCAATTTCCAGATTGATTCTCAAATTTTTCAGATGGAGGACCAGAGAATCCATTATTAGAATCTTGTTTCCTTTTCCTTTTACCTTTATTCCCTTGTCCTTGCCTATCATATGAGGTCACCATATTAACATTTTGAACTTTAACCGTCTATCTGATTCTGTCTTCTTCTTGGACACATTGAGTGATAAGTTCATCCAATGTCCACATATCCTTCAGTGTTATAGTTTACCAAGAACGTACTGAATTGGGGAGGTAGGTTATTCATGATCAAATGAACTAGCTGATCATCAGTGAGTACAAACCCTAGAGCATGAATTTTAGAAACAACCTCGATTTGCTTTATAATGTATTCACGGATGTTGCCTTTTCCATCGTAGGACGAGCGAGTCAACTTGTTCAGAAGAACGCCCACCTCAAACTTATCAGATTTCTTGAATCTTTTTCCTATTTCAGTCAGGAAAACTTTGGCCTTATCTGTTTCAGGCATGACGCCCTTCATAGATTCAGAAATTGATTACTTAATAACTTTCAGGCATATATCATTTGACCTGAACCATGCAACCCATCGATTATATTCAGCTTTAGTGGCATTATCAGATGGTTCTGGCGGTTCTGGTGTTATCAGGGCAAGATCTAATTGTAGACACCCTAATACAACTTCAATGGCGTTCTTCCATTGAGCATGGTTAGACCCATTTAGGGTAGGGACTTAATGTTGATTAGTTGAAATTGAGACTGAAATAAAAGAGATACATATATACTCACATTAGTTCATTATTTCACAAAGCAATTTCGTGAATGTAAACAAATATTAGGCAAAGTTAATCAATTCAGTCGTTAAGAGAGGTATCAACTGAATCATCCAGGAAGATAATGGGCCCAACCATCTCATCCTGGAGAGAATCTATTACATCATCTTCATTCCTCCTGTGGGCGGTAATAATAACATATTAGTGATTCTCCTGAACATGAAGCTAAGTGATGTAAGTCATGTAAATTTGAGACACTCAATACCTGTGGGTGAGATGAGTCTTTTAGCTTTACATTACCAACACCATTTACTTCACTTGTTTACGAGTCTGCCAAACGGTAATCGTCTGTGCTTTTGTTATCGTACGCATGTAAACGTCAACGCAATGTATGTCATCCACCTTATCCCAATGTTACAAGTCTGTACTTGTAGAATTTTCATCGATTGAGGTCACTATGGTGGCTAACACAACCGAATCCAACAGTACAAATATAGCCTTAGGATCGCAATTACAATCCTGCCTCTTAATGGATTATAACTTAATTAGTCCGATGCAGTCCATAAGTTATTTGATACTGACCTTTTGGAATTCCTTAAAGTGAAACATATAAATAGGTTTCACATCTTATATTCCAACAGTCCATATCAACACTTAAAGATGGGTGATGGGCCAATAATAGGGCTGCACCAGTACTCTATATGATCCGAAATTGTTCAATGAGCATGACTAATCCAGTTCCTAATATCCACATGATAGACAAATAGTACGAAACTTTACAATTGGATGGTTAGGTCCATGCGTAGGTGTCCACAAGATGGACAGATTAGTTTAAATGCTTAATGTTTGTTCGATGAAAGTTCACGTATATCATCTACCAAGCGAATTAGACATATAGTATGTCCATAATTGAGCCCAGATTATGAACATGAAAAAATATTTGATGGTCAATATTTAGGAATTTTAATGGACTAGATTGAACTCAGGGCCCACCATCAAAACAGTATATTGGGCCCATTACCAGTGATAAGCCCATGAAAGAATGGGAATATATCCCGTTCGCGGTACAGTAGTCGGACCCAAATACACGTAATTGGGTCCAAAGACTTGATTCCATATAAGGTCGATCTCGACCTACTTGCAGCGAAAAACAGGTCATTTTCGACTTAGTGTCTGCGGCGAGGAAGAACTAGGTCGATTTCGACCTACTTCAAGCCGTGGCTGAAAAGAGGGAGAAAGGGAGATCAAATCTGAGCTGTTCTTCTTGTCTACCCGATATAATGAGTAGAGATAGAGATCCTCTCATCTTTGCAAACATTATCAGAAGTA
This sequence comes from Magnolia kwangsiensis, assembly GCA_037074715.1. Taxonomy (NCBI): domain Eukaryota; kingdom Viridiplantae; phylum Streptophyta; class Magnoliopsida; order Magnoliales; family Magnoliaceae; genus Magnolia; species Magnolia kwangsiensis. Next base: position 111,494,626 of record CM073581.1, read on the forward strand.
GCGGAGCAGCGGCTGCGACGACGACAGTGGTTGCCATTGATGGACGCGAAACCACGAGACGCTGGCAATGGCTCCGGATAGAGTAAGAAAAGGAGATCGAAAACCATCACCATCATCTACACGAACAAGGTTCAAGAATGGCTGCCGGTCCAACAGATTAAGGTAGGATTTTAAAATCCCTGACAATGAATCATCCGAATTTAGGGATTCAAAAATCCCTAATTATCTAAATCTGGGGATCTGGATTCCGAAATCCCTAATTCTGCTTTGGGGATTTGAATCTAAAATCCCTAATTGATTGGATTTAGGGATCCAGGTTCAGAAAATCCCTAATTAGAATCTAAATAGGGGTTGGAGATCTGAAATTCCCCATAGTTGTTTTGGAAATCGAAATCCTTAATTTGGATTTGGGATTCGAAATCCCTAATAAATGGATTTGGGAATTCTTAAATTCCTGATTTCTAATTAGGGTTTTAGGACTGAAATCCCTAAATTAACTGGATATGGGGTTTGAATAATCCCTAATTAATATCTAGATTTGGGGATTTGAATTCGAAGCCCCTAATACTGGTAGCGAGGATGAAAATCCCTAATCAGATTCAAAAATCCAAATCCCAATTTACCTGATTTGGGAATTCAAAATTTGATCTGAAATTTGAATCCCTAGAGGATGAATCTGAATGTGAAATAGATTATCTAATCATCCACACCTCTGCACAGATGGCTCTGATACCAACTGTGGGACTGAAATCTATATGCGAAATAGGCCCACGAATCTGTCTGTGCATGGGACATGGCGATCAGGGTTCAGACAACTTACCTAGCTGAGACGCCGCCATGGAAGCCGGATAAGAATACCAGAATATAAGAATTCCTTTAGAACTTAGGATCTTCCTCTCCTTCACACCCTTTTTTGCAATACAATAGATGAGACTCGAATTTTGCTATGTGGTGTAGGATCGGGGACCTAGCTCTCTAATATGGAGACTGTGGAGAGAGAATTTGAAACCCATCAAAACTCTCCCTCCCCTGCTCCACATTGTAGTATCCCAGTTCAACTCAAACTGTTGTCTGCGTAAGACAACTATAGCATTCCAGCCCTAACACGCAGAGCTGCGCAGATAGACTGTGCAACGTATCACCGGAAGTGGGGCCCACTAGTCTACTCAATTATCCAGTCCAACTGAATGACAATCCAGATTGTTGATCAGCAAGGCCCACTAAATAGAGTTCTTACAGATCAAACCACTCGAATGAGTACCTAAGATGAAGGAAATTAGGTGAGACAGTAAGCTTAGTCCATATTAGCTTTGGCTCCCTATGAATGACAAGAAAGGAAGGAACCTGACTCAGATGATATGGAATTAGAAGATTAATTAACTTGCCTGAGCTTTCTTTTATAAGTCAGAAACAAGCTTTTGTTTCTCTTCATACTTATCTTCAATTTGAACAATCTGATGATGCATAAGATATTTATGTTCTGTTATTCATTGGACATATATATACAATGAAGTAAGGATTGAAACATGGTTTCTATGGCTGTGAAAACTTGAAAGCAACATGCAAGGCATTACAACTCATTGATCAGTAAATAGTTGTAGTTTTTGCGTGGGTGCGATATCAACGAAGCGACAACACTATTTCCTACTTGGATTCATTTACTACGTTGAGTTTGGGCTAAGAAAACACTGAGAACACCTTGATGATGTTTATTTTTAGAGGTCATATATAGCATCACAGAGCAACAGGAAGTGGGACCAGGAGTAGAAGAGAAGTTATGGCCCAATGGGTCTGGAAATGGTAAGGAAAGTGGAATGGAAAATTTTTAGAAGGTTGGCACGAGCATGTAGAAAACTTCCAAGCTCGAGCTTAGTAACTAATAGCCAAGGACGGTGGGTGTGATTCAAAATATCAACGGGCCATATCTACACATAACAAACGGACAACATGGCCACATCATGGTGGGACAATAAAAAAAGTAGTATAATCTCTTGAGCCTAGGTGTGCAAAGAGTTTGTCAGGGCATGAAGCCTCTTGAGCCTAGAACGTTGAAATTGAGCTTTGATGGGTGCTCAGACGGGAACCTAAAAATGGTAGGAATTGGAGGTTTGATGTGTGGTGACAGAGGAGACAAGGAAACAATAGGAGGTTTGGCTCCTCCTCCTCCTCCTCCTTATTTTTCTTTTAGGAATAAAATCTAATCCAAACGTGTAGGGCCCAGCTTTATATATTTTTTATATATCCACACTGTCCATAATTTTTTCCATCATATTTTAGGATGTCATTGCAAATCATAAGAAGATCCAAATCTCAGGTGGGCCATACCAATCAAAACAGTGATGAATAACCATTATAAACCTTTTGCAGGTCACAAAAGTTTTGGATCAATTTGATCTCTGTAATTTCCCTTCATCCATATTGTTATGGGGAAATCTATGTGAGAGTGATCAGGCTCATCGTGTGCTACACAACCTGAAGTAGAGGCCGACCTTGGGCCTCGAAGAAAGAAGAGGACGCAATGTCAAGTAGGGACCGACACCTAATACACCACTCGTAGTAATGATGCTACTTGACCGACCCAAGTCTTAGTCCTCATGCGAAGGATTATGGAGTCGAGTCGTGTTCCTTATCCTCGACACCATTCAACGTACTCTGACCTTGGGAATCTATCAACAAGAATTTTTACTATTCAGTCCCGTATGCCCGACCTGAGGTCGAGCCCCTAGGTGAAGGCCAGACTTGGATATGGGTGGTTTACATGATGAAGTCGAGGCCGAGTTCGAGTAGGAGTTTCGTATATCAAGCCGGAAGATGAACTTAGATGCGGATGGGGCCGAAGATCGCGCTCAAGGATATATACGTATACGATACGTCACCTCACCCAAAATTGCCGTTAATATCTCCACAATTGCGATATCTTACTAAATGAAGGAATGACACTGAGATTCACGGACGCGGATCGCCCAACCCACGGGTATAAATGCCAACAGACTCTATTGCTACATGTACGCAAGATCATACACCCTCTCCCTACATTACTCGATTTAGACCCAGATTCCCTAGCCTCACTTAGGCATCGGAGGGTCCCCCGGTTAGGTCAGGGTCTCCTTTGTCACCCTTGAATGTGCAGGATGAAAGGCTGTGATTGAGTTGACAACATTGCGTAGAGGGTGGTCCAGATTTTCACCTTAACATTTTTAGCACCGTCTGTGGGAAGCGAATAAAAAACTAGGAAACCTACTGAATATGGCGAAAGGAAAGAAGAAGGCGATTACGGTGGAGCCCGAACCTAGTAGGCCGCATCAATCTTCCTCGCTTCTACACACTGAGTCGGCTCTGATAGGGCAATCCCAATGTACTCGGAGCCAAGGAGGAAAGTACAAGGCACTACAGAACGAAGTCTAGATGTTAAAAGACGAGATTGGCCGAATGAAGGCATAACAGAACCAACATTCGCCCCTGAACATGGTGGAAGCCACTTCATGACCGGAGGAACGACTGCAGCAAGTCAGTTCTCGAGCCTGAGGGTTTCATGTGCACTCCGTGGGAGCTACTCCTACACACAATGCAGTGTCTCAGAATCGGTCTGCTCAAGGCCCAGATGCCTCTCCAAATGTGAAGCTATCTTACGTATCCGCCACATCGGTTCTGGCCCCTTCTGACCTTCACCACCAGTTGGAGAGGAGGAGACATGACAGAAGTAACTGCAACCCCCTAAGAAATAGTAGCCGAGAATCAGAACCCATGAGAGGCTCAACTAAAGGAGCTCAGGGACCAGTTTCAGACGTTTCAGAAGAATCAGCGGTCTGCGTCTGTCCTGATCGTGGTCCAGGCAATGATGAAAGAGACCGAACCTCTCTTTACCTCAGAAATCATGGATGCGGTGATGCCACTGAGGTTCAGGATGCCTCCGATCATCTAATTCGTTGGTTCTGGAGATTCGTCGAAATATGTTGAGTCTTACCATTCATGGATGTAGATCCAATCGCCTACTAATGCTATGATGTGAAGAGCATTCTCAATAACCCTCTTTGGGTCTACTCGGAGTTGGTATCGACAACTTAAACTAAAGTCAATCGGCTCCTTTGCCGAGCTCAGCAAGCTGTTCCTTACCCAGTTCATCTCTGGTAAGAAGAGTCAGAAGCCGACTACCCATCTGTTTACCCTAAAGCAGGGAAACATGGAGTCACTGAAGGACTTCATTGCTCGCTTCAATGAGGAGGCATTGTTAGTAGAAGATTACGATGATAAAATGGCAATGTTAGCCATGTTCGGCGGACTTAGAGAGAGGAAGTTTCTTTCTCGATTGGTAAGAACCCGTCAACCACTCTGGCAAAACTGATTAGCAGGGCTCAGCAATACACCAATGCTGAGTTCTTTAACACCTACAAGAATGTACAAGTAGCCCAGCATTCGGCTAAAGAGAAGCGACTAAGGAACGAGGAGCCTCAGTCATCCACCAAGAGGCCTGACGGTCGCATCTCTCGCGATCGCTGGCCAAGCAGGAAGCCTAAGAGCAAATTTATCTCCTACAAACCTCTCAACACATCCCCTGAGTAGATCATGCTCGACATCAGGGGTCAGAGACTCCTGAATTGTCCAGTTTACATGAAGGCTGACTCAAATAACCGAGATAAACTCAAGTATTGTCGGTTTCATCGTGACCATGACCATAATACTAGTGATTGTGTGGATCTCAAAGATGAGATCGAAACCCTTATCTGTAGGGGTCATCTTTAATGATATACTAAGGAAGGGAAGTCGGCACGGAAAGAATAGCGACTAAATAACACCATGGAAGAAACTGTTGAAAACTGCACTATATAAGGTGGGTCGTCCGGCGAAGGCAATTCAAATAAAGCTCGCAAAGCTTATTCTCAAAATTCTGACCCCGAGCACTATATCTACCTAGCCGAGAGACCGAGGAAAGAGCTCCGAGTCAGTCTTTGCAGCCTGACCTTCACAGAGGATGACACTCGCAGGATCTAGTATCCGCATGACGACGTGCTAATGGTGACTATGACCATAGCTTGCTGTAAGGTTTACCGCATCCTTATTGATACGGGAAGCTTAGCCAATGTCATCTACTCCAAAGACTTTGAAAAAATAGAGATCGAAAGATCATGTCTCAAACCTGTGAAAACCCCTTTACATGGATTTGCTTGAGAAAGGGTAATCTCCGAGGGAACCATCGCTCTTCTAGTAACGGTAGGAGAAGGACAACATCAAGTCACACTTCTCGTGGACTTTCTTGTTGTCAATGTGCCATCGGTGCATAATGTCATCTTGGGTCGACCTTCCCTCAACGAGATGAGGGCGATCGTGTTCACGTACCATCTCATGATGAAGTTTTTCGCCGAAGGTGGGGTTGGATACCGCCGAGGAGATCAGTGTGAAGTTCGAAGATGTTATGCGATAGCTATGAAAAAAGGGTCGGTAAAGCAGGCCCTCACCATTAATGTCACTGACACCACGAAAGAATCCGTCTAGGACATGGAGACTGTCTCGCTCGAGGAAGCCGACCTGAGTAAAACTGTTCAGCTCAGGTCTTCGCTGAATTTCGAACAGAGATCTCAGATGTTGACCTTCCTCCAGCAGCACAAGGATGTCTTCACATGGTCACATGAGGATATGCCAGGGATCTCACCTGATGTCATGGTCCACAGACTGAATGTGAATCCAAATCACAAGCCTATGAAGCAGAAGAGGAGAACGTTTAATGCTGAGAGGTACACTGTCATAGCCAATGAAGTTTTCAAGCTCCTTAGCGTTGGCTTCATCGAAGAAATACATTATCCGAATTGGATTGCCAATGTAGTAATGGTGAAAAAATTGAGTGGGAAGTGGCGAGTCTGTGTCAATTACTTGGACTTGAATAAAGCGTGCCCTAAAGATAGTTTCCCCTTACCTCGTATCGACCAGCTGGTAGACAGTACAACAAGACATGAACGACTCTCTTTTCTAGATGCTTACTCCAGGTATAATCAGATCCCGACGCATTCTCTAGACAGGAAGAAAACTATCTTTGTCACTGAAGAGGGCTTTACAGTTGCCGAGTCATGCCTTTTATCCTGAAAAATGCTGGAGCGACATACCAGAGACTGGTGAACCACATGTTTGCCAAAAATTTTGGTAAGATGATGGAAGTTTACGTCGATGATATGCTCGTCAAGAGTGTCAAGAATTTTGACCATCCTACGGACCTTGGGGTGACATTTTCAATCATTTGAGATTACCATATGAAACTGAACCCAGCTAAGTGTGTCTTCGGAGTTAGGTCGGGCAAGTTCCTCGAGTTTTAAGTCAGCTAGAGGGGCATCGAGGCGAATCCCGAGAAGATAAAAGCACTCCTTGATATGAGCTCACGTTGGATGACGAAGGAGATCCAGTGTTTAAGTGGCTGAATGGCGGCGCTCGAACGATTCATTTCTCGGGCCATAGACAAATGCCTCCAATTTTTCCAGCAACTGAAAGGTCACAAGAAAGCCAAGTGGACATCTGAGTGTGAGAGTGCATTCCAACAACTGAAGCAATATCTGAGTTCGCCTCCCTTATTGTCCAAACCAGAAGAAGGTGAGCCCTTGCTCTTGTACCTAGCGGTCTCCACCTCCACCGTTAGTTTTGTACTCATCAGGGAAGTAGGAGGCAAGCTGCATCTCATTTATTACACGAGCAAGGCAATGGTACTTGCCGAAACCAGGTACACAAGCATAGAGAAGCTGACACTCAGCTTGGTCTTTTTAGCACAGAGGCTGCGCTGATATTTTTAGGCATACACCATTGTCGTCCTGATGAACTCCCCCCTCAGACAAGTCCTTCAGAAGCCAAATGTCTCAGGTTGATTGACAAAATGGGCAATAGAACTCGGAGAGTTTGATATTCAGTATCATCCGAGGGCTACTATCAAGGGACAGGCTGTGGCTGACTTCATAGCCGAGTTTACCATCCCGAGTACTGGAACTGAGGTAGAGGTTGCTATCATGACCCCACCTATTCCCTTGTCATTCAAGGACTCAAAGTCAGAGCAGAAGTGGTTCCTTTACGTTGGTGAGTCTTCCAATGCTAAGCGCGTCAGGGCAAGGATTTTCCTGGTCGCGCCAGATTCTAAAACCATACAGTATGCCATCAGGCTTGACTTCAAAGCCTTCAATAACGAAGCAGAGTATAAGGCCCTACTGGCAGGACTCAGACTGGCGACTAGTCTGGGAGTTCAATCCCTTGAGGTACGACGTGACTCCTAACTTGTGGTGAATCATATCTCAACTGAGTATGAAGCCAAGGAAAGCAGGATGGTGACATATTTGGCCGAGGCTATGAAGCTAGTAGAAAGGTTTTGGAGTGCACCATTAACCAGATTCCAAGGGCAGAAAACTCGTCAGCCAACGCCCTCGCAAGGTTAGCCTCAGCCATGAAAGGAAAGATCCCCCGAATCATTTCCGTGGAGTTTATGGAAAACACGAGCATCGATCGAATGGATATCGAAGTAATCAATCTGGTGGAGACTACCCCAAGTTGGATGGACTCAATCTACAACTACCTTGCATCTGGTGATGTCCCCTGTGATAAGCTGGAAGCCTGACGTCTGAAAATCAGAGCTACCGGATATATCATCCTAGATCATATACAAAAAAGGGCATTCATAGCCCTACCTCAGGTGTCTCCGACCCGATGAGGCAAATTATGTAATTCGGGAAATTCATGAGGGGATCTTTGAAAATCATTGCGGTGGCTGTGCCTTAGCCCTGAAAATTCTCTGACAAGGTTACTTTTGGCCGACCATTCAGGAAGATTCTAAGGACTACGTCTGGAGTTGTGATAAGTGCCAGAGGTTTACCATTGTGCTGAGATAGCCTATAGAAGAATTAACCCCTATGTACGGACCGTGACCGTTTGCTTATGGGGGATAGACATTATTAGACCTCTCCCCACTGGGAGAGGTTAGGTTAAATTCGTTATTATAGCGGTCGACTATTTTACTAAATGGGTCGAAGCCCAACCGGTAGCAAAGATTACAGACCAGAAAGTGATTGACTTTGTCTGGAAAAACATCATTTATCGATTCGGAATCCGATGCACAATCGTCTCTGACAACGACAAGCAGTTCGATAATGATAAGTTCAGGGGCATGTGTAGGGGACTTGATATCTCGAACGCTTACTCCTTACCTCGACATCTGTAGTCCAATGGACAAGTGGAATTTGTGAATAAAGTCATCATGCATCATCTGAAGACAAAGTTAGAAAAAGCAAAGGCCAACTCGCCTAAAGAGCTCCCATTCATCCTTTGGGCATACAGGATTACAACACAGTAATCTATTGGGGAGACCCCCTTCTCGTTCTCTTATGGCTTAGAGGCAATCGTACCAGTCGCGATCGGTCTCCCTACGGCTCAAATAAAAAACTATTAGGAGGATCAGAATGCAGAGCAAATTGCAGCTGGCCTCGACTTGCTTGAAGAAGCCAAGGATATCGCTCGTCTCTGAATGGTTGCTAGACATCATCAAGTGGCATGATTTTACAATTCAAAGGTCAACACAAGGCGGTTTCGAGCAGGGGATTTGGTCCTTCGCCGCATCATTTAAAATATGGCTAAGCACGGGGCTAGATCACTCGGGCCCAACTGGGAAGGGCCTTACTGTGTAGTCAGATCAACTTAGCCAGGCTCTTATCACCGAGAAGATCTCGAGGGACGATAGCTCCCCCAACCTTGGAATGCCGAGCACTTAAGGATCTACTACTCGTAAAAATCTATTGGCTGTTGAGAACCTTTAATGAATGTATCGCTCAAAGCTACTAGCCTCTCAAGGCCTCTAATAAATATTCCTTTCTGCATCATCTCTTCACACAGTTCATCTTAGATTGTCTACAAACTAAAGAAGTTACCTCTCACAAGCAGATGTTAACTTAACAAACTGATCCCTTTAAGAAGGGGTCGGGATGTTAAAACTCACAAATATCTACACGGGGATCCCCTCATATGTAGGGAAAAAGCCCGGAGACGACCCGACACCCTGTAAAAGGGATCAGCTCGTCTCACAATGATAAAATCTACAAAAATGACTAAGAGCGTCATTTGTGGGGGGAGTTGACCCCTTAAGGGGTTGGTCCTTAAATATTGAACGTCACGAAGTTATTTTGACAAATGACATGCAAACGGATCATTCGACAATCATCATTAATCAGAAAGTGGTTACCAAAATGTAAATATTCGTCCACAATTACAATACATATATACATATACATAAAAATTTCATTTTCTCTGGACAGAGTGACCAGCAACCGCTATGGCTTCGGTGAGGGGGCGTTCTCGAGACCATCCGTTGTGGCCGGCTCAATGCTTGCTAGGTCATTAGCAGCGGCCGGTTTAGCTTCCTTGGCATCGTCCGCCTCGAGAGCATCAAGGTCAAGGCCTGGATAAAGTTTTCAGACTCCGGCCAAACAAGTGTCGAAGCCAATGTCATAGCCGAAGAAATACACTTTGTCCAGCTCTTTGGCCCTTTCGCCTGATGGCATGCCCCAAATTCGAAAATCGAATTCACAGGAATCTCGATCGCCGACAGCCTCCATAGCACCCCATTCTCGGCTCTTAACATTCATATGCCAGATTCCGATCCTGAGATCCTATAAGGAGAATATTTTTTTCAATATACATTTAACTCATAATAAGTATAACCACAAGATTACCTAATTCACAAAGGCAACTTCGTCATCACATATCCACTAATATAATCGTTTGAGTACAATATTGAAAGGAAAATACATAAATAGAAAATCAAGTTCCAGAAGACCACTGCACGCTCCAAGCTTAATACTGCTGCAACCTAACATCACCTGCACACATATATCGTACATAAGCTTATAGAAAGCTTAAAGGGTAGTGTAAGTGTGTGAACAAGGTAAGTGCCAAGTATTCAATACAATGTCATAATCATACAATACTGAAAATACTGGTAATTCATAAATCGTACAATGTCTGAATAAGCAGAAATACTGATAAGATCATGAATTATCAAAGTAAACAGAAATACTGACAAAGTCATAAATCACACGATAATAGAGTAAGCAGAAATACTGACAAGTGCATGAGTTATACAATATTAGAATACACAATAAAAATCAACTATGCAAATGATGAGTCATAGAGAGCCAAATATCAGATGCAGAGGATGCAATACAATATACATTCCTGATGAGTAACACAAACAACATCAGCTGTACTATATGTCGTGGATGTAATGCAACATGCAGTGTGAATGAAATGACCATGCTGGAGTGTGAAGTTGGGATGATAGTATGTACTATCGCAGGCTATGAGGTCCATCACAAGGGACTTCTATCCAAACCAGTCCCACACCTGAATTTGGATAGTTAGACTCGATGTGATAAACTCCTGATCTCAGATTAGTGGTGTGCCCCAACCAAAATCCTGGCCATTACAAAGGTACACGTAACAATTAGTTGGGCACCACCAGCCCAAGTGGATAATGAATGAATAAATAATTGAGTATGCAACTCCTACTCAATAAGTTTACATATCAGTACGGTTCATCTTTAGGATCATCACCGGGGTTTAGTATACTTCAAATGGCACAGCCGCTCTCCCAGCCTTACAATCCAAGTGAGCATAGGAAACCTCATTATCCGCCTGGCCAATAGTCTGCCAATACCTACTCGGCACGTCGATAGCGGATCCATTCATGAGCTGATCAAACTCAGCCTAGTAATGCCCCCTACGCTCTGACGGGTAAGGCCATACCCCCTCTCAACTGACCACAACACAGTGGGAGACGTAGCCTCTTGGTATTCGGCACTCGGGTGCTCATGTATCCACTCAGTTTTGACATTGGGGCATTCTCTGATACTAAGAGGGTTTAGAGATTTTCACTCAGGGCCATCTATGGTAGCTCGATGCTAGAATAAATTTCTAGTGTTCCGTTTGGCCACCCACGACATGCCTGTGGAAGCTACAACCCTAATGTTGCTAGGGCGTACAGTAATCACAACACAACGCAAGATGCATGAGTCATATAATCCGGTCATGCATCAATTCTTCGCATGTCGTGCGCTCATATGAGATAACCTCCGCCTATTAGGGAGTCTCATATCATCCTGCCCAATGACATATGTAATGGTCAATCACATCTCATAACAAATATGCAGATGATGCATATGGGCATGTATCATGATGTTATGCTTTCACATACTCATAATCGGTATCAATAATTAGCCTCGATAATGTGGACATTTAACCAACATTGTCCCCAAGGAATGACCCACATAGAATTAGACATATAATGGGCCCACAGCCTCACACAAAAGCGTAATATACGACACATTGGGTATTACTCAAGGGCCACATATACACAATAGGTGGGCCTTGCTCATGGGCCTCAAATACATGACACGTGGGCCCTGCACATGGGTCTTGAATACATCAAATAAACCATGCATCATAGGCCTAATATACATCATAATGGGCCTTGCCCATGGGCCATGAATACATCATAATGGGCCTTACTAATGGGCCTTAAATACATCACAATGGGCCTTGTCCATAGGCCTCAAATACATCACAATGGGCCTTGTCCATAGGCCTCAAATACATCACAATGGGCCTTACCCATAGGCCCTAAATAGATACAATGGGTCTCAACTACGGGTCACATATACATCATATAGGTCTCGAAATCAGCCTTGACAATCGAAATAGGCCTCAACAATCGAAATTGGCTTCGATACTCGGCCTTGACAAATGGAATTGGCCTCGATAATTGGTACCGATAATTAACATCTATAATTAGCACTAATGATCAGCATCAATAAGCGGCACTGACAACCAGCATATATAAATAAGGCAGGGTCCATAGATGGACAACCAATCTACCATAATGTAAAGATCGGCTCACGACCGTGATTATATCAAATCCGATAGCACGGAGCCATCCATCTATGATGAATGGGCCCCACTTATTTAGGTTAACCCATGAAGAGAATGAGCCTAACAAAGCCTAAGAGAAGGTCACAATGAGGACATCTAACCGTCATTGCCCATCAATGTGGACATTCAACCAACATTGTTCCCAAGCAGTGGCCCATATAGAGTCAAATATAAGGTGGGCCTATAGCCTCACACAAAGGCCTAACGTACATCGCATTGGGCCTCATAACAGGGATATATATATACAACAAGTGGGCCATATTAATAGACAGGACTAATGGGCCTCAAAATACATTAAAGTGGGCCTGATAAATGGGCCAAAAAATGCATCAAAGTGGGCCTCACAGATGGGAGCTTGGATTACATCTAAAAATTATTTAAGTAGTTGCAGGTGCAACATGTGTATCACTGTACACTATCATTCTATGGGAACATGGCTTACTAATGACGATCAACACTGCCCAAACATTATCCATGTAAATCAGGACTGTCCAAACATTGGACATGTAAATCAGGACTGTCTAAACATTGTCCAACACAATCTAGATGGTGTGGATGAAATGAATACATCAAGGTGGGCCCTATAAATGAACAGCGTGAATATACATGTATTAAGGAGGGTTCCCATTTATCAGGGATGGATGGTATGAATATATATCATATGAGACCCCACGTCCTAGCCCATGTTCAGCATGGGAAAGACACACATCAGGGAGTCTCACGTGGGACCCAAGGTCTGGACGGACAGCCTTGTTATTCAATACACATCTTGAGGTGGGCCACATGTCCAACCTGATGGACGGCGGATATAGGATACATGCATCAAAGGGGCCCACTGCCCCGGGCAGATGGACAGTGTGGATATAATAAATAGACTAAGGTGGGTCTCACGTCCCTGATGATGGACGGACAGGATAAAATACATATACCATGATGGCCCCACGTCCCACGTGGATGGCAAGGGTGAAACATGTGCATCATAGTGGTTCCCACGCTAGGTGCAGCACGTCAGCAAGAGAATCCCACCGTCCCAAGCCTACTGGATAGTGGGGATAAGACCCATATACATCAAGGTAGGTCCACGTTGGTGTGGCCCACCAGATATTTGAATCTGCTCTATTTTTTTTATCTCAAGCCTGAGAACGAGCTCATCAATTGGATGAACGGCATAGATAAAACACTTACATTATGGTGTAACCCCACCGTCCAGCAGTCTGGATGGTGGAGATAAAACACATGATATATCATGGTGTGGTCCATTGCATGGATGGTGCAGATGGAGCCCATGCGTCATCGACTGGCCCCACTAGTGTTGCTGGATTAAGACCAGCAGCCTTGAGCTGCATGGGACCCCACCGTTTGGATGGACGGTCTAATACAACATCAAGGTGGGCCACACCCCTGACACACGTGTAGGGTGGGTCCAACGCAAACCATGATCACCCAAATGGCTGAACGGTATGGATTTAACACATACCACATGACAGGGCCCATAGAATTTGATGACGCCAGTATAACAGCCATCTGCTGTTGTAAGATGATGGACGGCATGGCTCCATACGTCAGGTGGTGTCCCACCCTGGGATAGACGGTGCAGATCCAATACAGCAAGGTGGGTCCCACCATTTGAAAATGTTGAATGGTGTGGATAAATCACATACGTTGGGTGGGTCCCATAGATGGATAGTGGGTAATACACATACATCAGTGAGGCCCCACCATCCAACGCTGCGGATTGCGAGAATAAAACACATAAATCATTGTGGGTTCCACATGGGGCCCACCATAATGTTCATTTGTAATCTAACCCGTTGGTAAGGTCACACGGACCTGGATGGAAAGGAAAAAAAAATTTCACCATGATCCAAAACTTCTGTGATACCCAAAAAGGGTCTCAATGACAGTCATTCAATCACCATTGTTTCCTACCATGTGGGCCACCTGAGTGTCGTATAAGGCTAATTTTTGGGGTGGCCCACTGCCCTGGGGGGACCCAACAATTGCACGGTGTGGATGATGGACACACATCATGGTGGGGCCCACGGCTGGGACCGTGGGTCTCTACCGTCCGCCTGTCAAAATGCAGCAGCAGGCGCTGCCTGCTTATTTTTTTATTTTTAGGTTTTCTTGGGGTTTTTCATAGGTGGGGTGCGCATCAGCAAAATCCACCCCACCCATTGGTCCTTACTGGTCAAGACAGACCAAACGAGCTCAATATCGAGCATGTTTCGGGGTACAGAAACAACAGGGTGATTTTCAACGGTAAAGGAACTGTTTATTATGCTATGGGCCGCCAGAACCTCGGATTGGCTCCATTTTTTTGGCTCAATGCCTAGAATGAGGTGGGAAATGGGATGGACCGCTTGGATTGAAAATATATATCAAGGAGGGGCCTACACAAGTGGCCCACCCAAATCCCTTTATTTATTTATTTATTATTATTATTATTATTATTATTATTATTTTGGCATTAGTACATCCATTGTCAGCTCACACTTCACTGTGAAGCTCGTCCAGCGTCTAGGGACACTGGACGACTACATATAACACATTTAAGGTGGGCCTCACCCATAGACGTGCTACTAGGGTGGGCCACCAAATGTTTAGATGGTGTGCATAAGACACACATCAAGGTGAGGTCCATTTAATGAACGGTTTGGACATCTCACAACTCATTAAGTGGGCCACACGATCACATCTTTATACACAAAATAAATTAAAAGGCGAGGGAGAGAGAGAAGCACCCACCTTTGGTCTTCTCATCCTTCATCCGCCTATAGTCTCTAGAGCTCTAAGGAAACGATTCTGATGGTTGAGATGGACTTTGAATGGTGGAGATGGGAGGAAAGAAGGTGAGCCACACTAGCTCTCTCATGGGGAGCTTGGACGTGGGTTGCTTGGGAGGGTAAAAAAATGAGAGAGAGAATGAAGGAGAGGGAGATGATGGGAGAGGAGTGATGGGGTGTGTAAGAGATGAGATGGAAATGTTGACTTTGGGGATGGTGTAGTGTACATGGGGGATGAGATATGGTACTTGACTTGATGGATGTACTTTGACAAGTGAAGTGATTGATGTGATGGATTCTCTACGAATTTACAACACGCGACATTTTTCTTGAACTAAACGCGGGCCTACATCTCCTAGCCAGGGTATCACCTCGGCGCGTGAGACGTGACATCGAAATCGCGGCGACAGTGCGATCGCACTGGTACAAGTCTCAAGTTGAGTCGACTCAGATATACAGGACTCGACTTAGGATCGCACACAAACATTGTTTACAAGTCGCGGGTTGCCGAAATTTGACCGGGAGGACCGTATGAGTATTTGGAATGGTATGATCTAGGATACGGGCCTTACACCTGAATCCTTGTATTCAGCCATAACTGCGGCGATTCGTGAGGCTACTCGAGTTTCGAGCTCTGCCTCAAATGCTACCCGGTCTGCACGTGCTGCCGCTTCAAGGACAATTTGTTGCTGAGCCAACTCTTCTGCGACCCTCTGTTCTTCGAACTCCGGTCTCTTCTTCGCCTCGTCGACCCCTGTCTTGGCTTCTGAGACCCTGAATTCTAGGTCCTTCTTGACCTGGTGAAGATGCTGGAGTTCAGAATCAATGGCGTCCAAGCGAGCTTGGAGTTGATTCGCCTCGCCCTGGAGTGTGAGCTCCCTTGCTCGACCCTTTGCAATATCCTTCCTCAGCTCTTCTTGTTCTGCTGCTGAAGCCTTCAATTCCTGCTCTAACTTAGCCCTCCGTGCCTCTTGGTCTGCCTTCTCCACCACAAACTTGGCCCACTCTACTTTAAGCTCCTCCATCTCCTTCAGTCTCTCCTTTACCTCCACGATCATTGGCAGCAATTGGCAGCAGACTGCTGCATAATCATTCATAAAGTTGACGTGGTGGCAGGAGAGGGTTTCAACTATTCTTGACTCAGGAACTTGCTTGGACGCCCAAGGGTTTAGCTGAGCCATGTGATAACGGGGTGGTAGAACTCCTGGGGTGGGCTCAAAAGTTTCTCCAACCCCACTGTCCGTTGAAGCTTGAGCAGTTATTTTAGGAGTAGTGGTATATCTGACAAGGGCATCGATTTGACTGGCTAGGAAGTTATCCGCAGTAGCAGCAACACGAGGAACTGTGGACCGTGCTGGACCAGCCATGCTGGGAGAAGCCCCCCTTCGACTGAACTGAAAATGAAAGCAAAGGGTGAATTTTAAGTGTAGAAGGAGGAATTAACTACACAATGTGGCTAAAAGGAGTGCCTACTTGGATTGACAAATCTGGTAGGGACTCGGATCTGCAATCGGTCTACTTCAGAGGCAGGGGCCTCCCATTCCCCCAAGGTCGAGAACCACTTCTCCTTCTAGTCCTTGTTCGAAGAAGGAAGTTGGGTTATCAAACCTGGGATGCATGGAGGCCTTGCTGAGAAGTACCACCAGGCCTTATCTGTGTTATTGAATTTGGCCATATACAAGAACAAAAATTCATCCGACGATAGCCTCTGATTTCCAGCCTGATGCTAGATGATATAAGTGGAGGCGAGGATCCTCTAAGAGTTCGGGACCAGCTGTCCCGGTGCGATTCTCAGCCCACCTGTCAGTTCGCGCAGAAAAGGACAGATGGGAAATTGGAGCCCATATTAGAGGGCGTAAATGAAGATAACAATCTCCCCCTCGGTTGGAGATCCTGCTTGATCCGTAGGAGTAGGGGCTCGGATGTGGACCGAGTTAGGGATTTGATAGTCTTCGTGAAGTTGAGTCATCTGGGACTTGACCAAAATCGAGCCCTTAGGGACCAGCATCTTCGATCCGCCTCCATTGGGGCCCGCCTTTTGATCGCCCTGCAAGATCCCTGAGGGTCCTCTTCGGTCCCTTCCCTAAATTCTTGACCCTCCAACTTTCGAGTCCGTAGGTCGAAGATGAAAGGTAAAGGGGTATGACCTCGAAAGGACCTTCAGACTCTCTAAGTCCGGAGGAAGTGGTCTCTGGTTCGAAGTCTAAACTAGCTCCTCGAACCTCTTCCATTTCATCGAAATCTCTCGACATGAAGGAAAATGAGGATTGGATGGGGAACTCATAGCGATGATTTCAGTAGGCGATTTCCCTCGATAGAAATTCTCCTGACTCTGACGGATTTCCTTACACCGAATCCCTTCTCCAATGGTTGAGAATCCTTTTTCCAGTAGAAAGGAAATTTCTGGCAGAAGACGATTTCCCGCAAGAGGTGATTTTCGACAACAAGGCAACTGGGGAGGAGAAATATGAAGAATAAGAACGGGAGGGGCTTATATAGCCACCTCATAACTCGGCGCCATCATTACAAAGATCGTTCCTGAACCCGAGGCTATTCGGCTATGGCGTCAAGGGACACATGGGAGAGTCCCGTACGTTTGAATCCGTGCTTTGAGGTTGAGGTCATATCAGCATTTAATATCATTAATGACGTGGAAACCCCTTCGTCTCCCCATGTGCACGTGGCATTGTCTCCTTTGCTCCCTCGGTTGTGAATCGCAACCATTGCCACGCGTTGTTTGCCAGGAGGATAAAAATCGAAGGGTGGGAGGCGCGGTACAACACATGAGATCTAAGGCAAATGCACACGAACCACATTTATTGTGCCTCGAGCATCCCAATCGCCATCATCCCAGTCACCATCACGAATAGAGATGTGGGGGCGTGTAATGCTCAGACTTTTCAGGATTCGAGTATAGGACTTGTTTCCCAAAAACCTGAGTGTTAACCTTAAAGGATGGTTAAATTCGAGTGTACATTTTTTTTTCTTTTATCAGAGTAAACAAATGAGCGTAGTGTAGACAAATCGACATAAAGGAAAATTTCATTATCATTCAAGTATACAAGAAGCTGCCCATAATGACTTATACAAACCAACGTCTCTGAATTTAACAAATACAAGATTTACAAGAATTAATACATGAAGAATAGTAGAAAGCATGTAAATATAAGCTGCAAGATCACGTAGCTCCTCCAGGAAAATACAGTCACGCATCCCTGGTGATCGTACCCTGCTCCTCATCAAGTCTGAACATGCATATCACTTAAGCCACCTGTACTACCTGTACGGTTATATATTTGATGGATGAGTGACCATCTCAGTGTGAATTTCTCTCAAGATTACACACCGCCGCATTAGGTTAGAAATAGTATAAAACATTCAAACAACCAAAACAGAGTAAATGTAGTATTATTAGGTGCATGGATGTATGAATGCAATCATCACCTCAGGGATGTTCATCCGTGTGGACAGTGGGCCGTCATCCATGCAATCATCAAACTTGAGAAACATTATCTAGTCGGAATCATCGAACTTGGGAAAACATCACCTAGTCAGAATAATACGTGCCATATATGCATGATTAGCCAAGTCATTATTAGTCCATTTACAACCAGCCAATTTAGATAAGCTCAAAGGTCACTACAGGGAGCACATGACACAACGTTGGCCGACAGTTCGGGCATAATGTCCCATTACCACCATCCCCGGCCTATGAGGCTACCATCTTAGGATGTTTAATATAAACCCGTCGACTAGTGGCCAATCATCTTACAATATATGGGGCTTACCATCGCATGATTGTACGGTATAAAACATCGAACTCATATAGAAAAAATACCAGAACAAAGCCACATAGGGCAATATTAAACAAGCCACATAGGACAATTATTAAAATAGGCCTCATAGGGTGAGTATCAAAATCATACGATAAAAGACCATCCTTGAAATCCATTGGACACAATAACCCTGGATGGTAGGCCCACATTAATGATCCATTTAGACCACCACTCAATAACCACTAAGTCGAAGGTCTATTTTAATCACAACTAGTCGGGTTACATCCCAAGTATGGGTGTACATTTATAGGTGAGGGTTTCCCACTACTGTACCAGTTTAAAGTCCATAAGCAATACACAAATAATCCACAAGCATGAACAAATATACATGATGAACATTAAGTAGGCAATATAGCAATTCAATTTCTACCAGCTAACACATGTGATTATAAGAGAAAAATATCAATTATAAATTTAAATAAAAACTATGACTTAAGCTAATGAGAAGATGGAAAGCTCAAGGGGAAGAATCATCACCTTATAGATCACCACTAATGTTGCTAGGAAGCACATGTGCCCTTAGAATCCATCCTAGCATGAATTGTAAAATTATATGGTCAAATACAGGTTCTATACATTCCCTATGGTTAAGACCATAACCTAGGGTTCGGATTACTTTTAGGATTTTATTATAGAATTAGAGTCTCATGCTAGAGTTTAGTTATAGGCCTTAGGTTCTAGCACTTGAATCCTAAATTATTAATAATATTATTATTTGTATGGTCATATATGTGTTAGGCTTTAAATTTTATATAAGTTATTAAATTGTTTGAAATATGTTAGTCATGATAAATTTTCCCAGTATATTTTATTTATACGTATTACAAATTCTATAGCTTATAATTTATATTAACGATGTGTAAGTATATGCATTTAATATGGATTATAGTTACATATCATTTTAATGTGAAACTTTAAATATTTATAAAATATGTCAATAGTATTTCATTATATATATATATATATATATATATATATATATATATATATATATATATATATATATATATATATATATATATATATAGGTTGTATTATTTTCTTGTATTTGTATTAAATTAAATAAAATAGTAACACTCGAGTACTGAAAAGTACGGGGTGTTACAATCTACCCTCCTTAAAGAGAATTTCGTCCCGAAATTCATTACTTCCATTATGATTGTTAGCGGTAATTCATTTTACGGTGTCTAATAATTTTCCCACTAGGTTTATTTATGTGTACAAGCGCCTATGATGTACTACTAAAACACGAATCGTTCCATCTACCCACCTTAAAGAAGGTTTTACCTGCGAGATTTAATAATACTCGCCCTAATCGTTAACGGTATAAGTAGAAGGGTTATTCTAATGGTGTATCCTACCTCGTATGTGTCTAAGTGTGAAATCACAATTTCCATCAAGAGACCTCTAATCCATCAAGTCTCTAGGCTAGCCAATGGGCTAATGTGTATGGGTTCCGTAAAATCTTACAACTCTTCTCAGTATCCACCAAAACTAGCTATTTATTTTCTTGCCTACCAATCCCATGGTTTCTTGTGTTCGGGATGTCACGAATAGATGGTTGTAGTGAGTTTGAGCCCGATACATCAACCCTTTACCTACGTAGGACAGAGGATTACTAGTATCAATTCATAATCTTACTAAATCTCGATCCTTTGCTTGATCAGGGCATTAGAATTGTGAACATTTAATATAACTTAGAATTTGAGTCAAACCGCGTACACATCGCGTATACATGATTTCATCAATCTGTGACCCCGATTACTCTAAGTTCATGAGAAATATCATTTGACCATTTCTTTTCATACGAATAAGACTGTGGCCCATTACGCTTCCAATGCGGACTATGATTATCTAAACACAAAACCTTAGGACCAAGGTTTCTATATGAAATTTAAGTTCAAAATTTTGTTAAATTTATCTAAGATCTTAAATCTGGTCTTGATATGCTCAGCCTAAGGTTGAAAACTTACCTAAAATCCCACAACTTCACCTCTAATTAATTTCATGTACTAGAATTGTAGGGAATTATTAATTCTAAGTAAAGAGATGTGTTAAGAAATCCAAATTACATTTCCCATTGCGGCTTCTTAAGTTTAGGAAGTGCTTATGTCCAACCTAATGTATATGACTGTATTTGCCTGGAGGAGCTGTGTGATCTTGTGGCTTATATTTACATGCTTTCTACTATTCTTCATGTATTAATTCTTATAAATCTTGTATTTGTTAAGTTCAGAGACGTTAGTTTGTATAAGTCATTATGGGCAGCTTCTTGTATACTTGAATGATAATGAAATTTTCTTTTATGTCAATTTGTCCACACTACGCTCATTTGCTTACTTTGATAAAAGAAAAAAAATATAACTCGAATTTAACCATCCTTTAAGGTTAACACTCGGGTTTTTAGAAAATGAGTCCTATACTCGAGTCCTGAAAAGTTGGGGCGTTACAAGGCGTCATTTTGTTTCCCCAAGTGTTTACTCTCCAAGTTTGGGCTCGGACAAAGAGAGTAGGGGGCTTTTGTTAAAGAGAAATCTATGTGAGAGTGATTAGGCTCATCATGTGCTACACAATGTCAAGTAGAGGCCGACCTTGGGCCTCGGAGAAAGAAGAGGACGCAATGTCAAGTAGGGACTAACACCTAATACACCACTCGGAGTTATGATCCTGCTTGGCCGACCCAAGTCTTAGTCCTCATGCGAAGGATTATGGAGTCGAGTCGTGTTCCTTGTCCTCGGCACCATTCAGCTAGCGTACTCCGACTTCGGGAATCTATCAACAAAAACTATTACTATTTGGTCCCATATGCCCGACCTGAGGCCGAGCCCCTAGGTGAAGGCGAGACTTGGATATGGGTGGTTTGCACGATGAAGCCGAGGTCGAGTCAGAGTAGGAGTTCCATATATCAAGCTGGAAGATGAACTTAGATGCGAATGGTACTGAAGATCGCGCTTAAGGATATATCCGAACGC
Source organism: Magnolia kwangsiensis (assembly GCA_037074715.1). Classification (NCBI taxonomy): domain Eukaryota; kingdom Viridiplantae; phylum Streptophyta; class Magnoliopsida; order Magnoliales; family Magnoliaceae; genus Magnolia; species Magnolia kwangsiensis. The sequence continues at coordinate 111,516,157 of CM073581.1, forward strand.
CACCTCACCCAAAGATTACGTGTCACGTCCCGAACCCGAAAATCGGATTCACATGAATCCCGATCGTCGAATCTGGTGTTGACAGCCTCCGTAGTGCCCTATTCTCGACTCCTGACAATCATATGCCAGATTTTGATCTTGGGATCCTACAAGGAAGATTTTTAGAATGATTTTTTTTGTAATGGAGCATAACTACAAGCATAACCAAGTCACAAAACAACATCACCACATATCTACTATATCAAAATCTTTTAAGTACAATGCAGAAAGAAAAATATAAGATGATCAAAAAGCTCCAAAATGGTCTGATACGCGCTCCTGTCTCAGCACTGCTGCTGTCCAACGCTACCTGCATGCAATGGTCGTGCATAAGCTTACAAAAGCTTAGAGGGTGGGTAAGTGTGTGCGCAAGGCAAGTACCAAGTATACAGTATCAGAGTAATGCAGAAACATGCGGGTAAGTCCATGAAGGTGTTCACTCCCTAAGTGCAGGGTTGTGATGTTGTAATAACTCGGTAAGATCGAGGTCGAATCCCAAGGGACTGATACTGTACGTTATCTAAAACTAACTGAAAATAGAACTAGAATGAAATGAAATCTGAATTGAATTATAAATTGAGGAATAATTGTAAACTATTAATCTAAAACTTATAGGAGAAATCAAAGGTAAGAAAACTAGGGATTCAGAGAATCCACTTGTAGAGATCAGGGAGATCTTATGCCAGCTTCAAGAATCATGAAATTTAACTGAACTGCCGTTGATATAGTTTCAAAGAGATGAAAGGTATATGAATTAGAATGGATTCCATCACCAGACCATCCCCAGGAGACTACGGCAAACAACAGAATTAAACTAATTACCAACCAATCACATGTATGAAGGTTAGGAAGGGTACCAACATCCAACCATGCCCAGGAGACTATGGTGAACAATAGGGCTTCCTGACGTCATAAACATAAAAGGGAAGGAAATACTCAAACCCATTGCAGACCCATTATAATTTCAGTCACAACAGACCATTAAAGACAAAATATTTCTATACTAATCAAACTAAAATCAACGTCAATTCATACATTAAATTAAAAGCATAGAATCACCCATCTCATTACAAGCTTCACCTCTTAGCCCTAGCTAAGAGGATTAGCCAGCCATGAATGGGCTGGAATCCCTTAAACAAAGAAAAAGAAAAGAAAAGGAAAGAACTACTCTAACTCTCTCTCCCCCCCCCCCTCTCTCTCTCTCTCTCTCTCTCTCTCTCTCTCTTCTTCACGTTCAAAACCAAAGATTAGCCTCCACTCCCCACGTCCAAAACCCTCTTTTATAGCTGCTGGAGATGGTGGAGGGCTGTCGCAGAAGCTGTCGCAGTAATAGCGAAAGCTTTTTCGCAGCCAAGTTCGGAGCTTCAAAACTCACCACTTTTCTCGCTTAATTTCCAAAGAAACACTGTCCCTTAGGATATTTTTTGAGTCCTCTACATGATGGACGGTTCAGATCTGCCATATGATGAAAGATGGTGGGCCACAACCGCCTAGAAAAGTTAGTTTTCGTGGACTTGCGAAAGCTTTCATACTCCTTCGCTGTCGTGATCGGTGGGCCCCACAGAGGTATTTTCGAAGAAATCCACCCCGTCCATTGGATTCAGGATGAAATTTTAGTCAAAAATGGGTGGTTTTGAACGTCCATTGACGTGGTCCAGAGAAGAAATCATAATAAAATCAATTTTTAACGTCTCAGGGCAGTCCTTTTGTGATCTTTGTACCGCACACGTGTGCATGCATGGATGTGAAATATCAGCATATTTTTGTAGTATTTAATGCCCTCTACAAGATGAACGGGTCAGATTTTCTATATGGGTGACGTGTGGGTCCCACAGAGGTCCGCAAAAACGGCCAGCGGCCGTTCGTTGCGCAGCTGAAAACGGCAAGTGCCGTTTCTGGCTTGGAAACTGGTCATGCACGGGCAGGCTCTGTTTCGATTTGGAAGGCGATCATGGTGCTCGAGGTACATACAATGTACGTGATGTACATACACCATATGCAGGGCCTACTATGACGCTTATCAGAAATCTGCACCGTCCATCCTTTTTCACATATTCTTTAAGCCGTCAAGGATAATTTGGAAGCATATCCAGATAGCATGTGGGCCCCACTTAATGAATTAAGGGGCTGATCTGTCCGTTGGCCCACTTCCCGAGATCTTTAATGGCTTAAATTTAATATGTACGCTTAATTTATGGCCCCCATTACATGTATGAAGTTTCGAGTCAATCGGATAGCAGGAACCATGTGATCTTGCATTCTGAATGGGTTTCAAGCCACTTGAGCTTCAGTTTCTTAGTTTTCTCAGATTTCTGACCGTATAAATCTGTCAATCTTGGTCCTTTGAGGTCCGTCCCTTGCTTTGGTGACTTTGGATCGTTAAATCCATGCTTTTAACACCTTTTTCAATCCATGCTCATAAAATCACCTTGCAACATAAACACGATAAAAACAGACCGTTAGATAGCATTATGTTCGTAAATCTAGGTAATAACTGGGGTCTGATATGCAATATTTGACCCTCAACAAAGGCTATCAGCTGTACCAAAGCTATATGATGCAAGGCATGAATGCTATCAGCCATACCAAGGCCATGTGATGCGAGACATGAATACCATCGGCCACACGGATGCAATGCGAGGCCTACATAGCCGAATGTCATATGCGAAATGCAATCCAATCAAGTCGGTACTCATCAAGTACACATATCAGTACAGTTCCTCTCTAGATATCACCGGAGTCTAATACACTTACACTAACTGCCTCCTCCCTAGCTGCACAGCCAAGCAAGCGGAATAGACATCACTATCCGCCTGTCCCGTAGTTTGTCAATATCTACCCGGCTTGTCGATAGCGGACTCATTTGTGAGCTGGTCAAACTCAACCTAGCTTATAGCCCCCTCACTCAGGCAGATAAGGCCATAACCCCTTCCAACCGACCACGACACAGTGGAAGACTCGGCCCACTGGTATTCGGCACTCGGGCGCTTGTGTATTCACTTGGTCTAGATGTTGGAGCATCTCGTGGTACCAAAAAGGTTCTGAGACTTTCACTCAAGGACATTCTAAGTGCCCACAGTGTTACAACCAAGTATTTTCGGTATCCGATATGGCCATCCACGATGTACCTATGGAGCCACGACCCTGATGTCGCTAGGGCGTGCAGTGATCAAGTCACACATATACAAGATGCATGAATCACACTGTTAAATCATGCAGAAATCCAGCGTGTACTGCGTGATCATGTGGGCCACTCTGTCTCATAACGAGTCCCGAAAATGGTCTACCCAGCGGTGTATGCTATGATCAGTCACTACTCATATCAAGCATACATATGATGCGTATGGGCATGAGTCATGAGTTATACTAAGCATGTTATAAAGTAATGGACTACTCTTACGATGCAGATGAGCCTAGACGGCCTATACACAACTAGTATGGGCTTACCAATGGGCCCTAAGGAGAGATACAATGCGGACATTTAACCAACATTATACTTACAATGTGGGCGTCAAACCATCATTGTTCCTTAGGCACGGCCCGCCATAAGTAACATTAAATAAACCATGAGAAATCACACATTGCAATGGACTCTAAGGACATCCCGTTGGGCCTCGACCCATGGGCCTTGGATACATTGAATGGGCCATATCACATGGGCCTTACATTCATCAAATGGGTTGCATTAGTGGGCCTCACCAACGAGCCTTATGTACATTGCAATGGTCCATAACCTGCGGGCCTAGAGTACATCACAATGGGCCTTATAATATTTCAAAATGGGCCACATCCCATGGGCCTTATATATATCAAATGGGCCACACCATTTGCGCACCATGCACATCAAATGGGCTTAATCTTATGGCCTTATCAAATGGGCCTAATTCCCATAGGCCTTATATATATTAAATGGACCGGATCCCATGGGTATTATATATGTCAAATGGGCCTAAACCCATGGGCCTTATATGTGCACCAAGGTAGGCCTTAACGAATGGCCACAAATAGGCCAACATGGGCCCTATACACATACCAAGGTGGGCCCACTTGAACCATAGATCTGACTCATTTTTAGCTCAAGCCAAAATGAGTTTTCAAAATTTGGATGAACAGTTTCGATGCAGTACATGCATCATGGTGGGTCCATATAGATGAACCGTACAAATACAACATATGTGAGGGAGGGGGGTCCCACCGTCCGCTGGACTGCGTGACACAAACACATACACCATAGTGGGCTCCCACCGTCCGCCTGGACGGTGGGCATAGAACACAGGTAACATTGTGGGTCCCACGTGGGGCCCACCATAATGTTTACATGCCATCCAACCCGTTGATAAGGTCACGCAGACCTGGTTGAAGAGAAAATACAAATTTCAGCTTGATTCAAAACTTTTGTGGGCCCAAAAGAAATTTTCAAAGGTAGAGTTCAATCACTGCTGTTTCGTGTGGTATGGGCCACCTGAGATCTGGTTCAAGCTGATTTTTGGGTGGACCCTGCTTAAGGTAGGGGCCCACCATATGAACGACTTAGATGGAAAATAAACATCAAGGTGGGGCCCACGCACAGGGCATGGGTCCCTGCCCAGAGCCTGTGCGTCCTGACGTCCAGAGGCAGCAACCTCTGCTCTTTCCATCCATTTTTTTTGAAAAACCTTAATTTTTGAGGTTTTTCATATGCGGGGCCTACTCCAAGTGAATCCGCTCCATCCATTGGATTCCACTGCTCAATATAAATCCAACGAGTCCAATGTCAGGCCTCTTTCATCGTGTAAAAAAAACTGGAAAGATTTCGATGGTATTAATGCTATTTCCAACACTACGGCTCACTAAATACTCCGGTCAACCTTATTTTTCGGTTCAACGCCTAAAATGAGTTGGTAAATGGAATAGATGGTGTGGATTGTATACATACATCAAGGCAGGGCCTATGCAAGCGGTCCTTCCCAAAGGCTTAGAAATAAGCCAATATTTATGTTTTTCTCTTGACGTCCAGCGTCTCTGGATGCTGGACGTTTGGGCGTATATGCTTAAGGTGGGCCCTACTTTAGGTGGGCCACTACATGACTACATGGTGTAGGTATAACATATCTAAAGTGGGCCCCACGTATGGATGGCTTGAGTAAAATACATATTTCATGGTGGGGCTCATTCAAGTGGGCCATATGGCCACATCAACAAACAAGGAAAATAAATAAAAAAGGGGAGGGAGAGAGAGTAAAAGAGTGGGACACGCGTGATGGAGGGACCCCGACACTATGGGCCCTCCATTTGAGCATCTAATTCGTACATCAAGTGGGCCCCATTGCATGTGGACCCATCAAATTAAAGATCTACGGTGGAGATCCTTTCTCCACCCAAATAAAATGGTCTAGATGACCTCTTTCAAACTAGTATTAAACATCATGATGGGATCCATGAAGAATGGCCCCATCATGGAATGGTATTGATGATCAAGATGGCCTATCGGTCACTTCCTAGGGTCCAAAGTGAGATCCATACCATTGATCGGTAGGCCTCACTTGGCCCATCTTAAAAACTTGAAAAACTAGGCTATGGAAGCTCCCACCACTTGATCTTCTTGGTCCGTTGGAAAGCTACTCTCCTAGAGCTTCACTTTGATGGTGGAGATGGGAAATAGATGGCTAGGATTAGAGCTTTTGGGATGGAAAGTGGGCCACCAAAATCACACTTTCTCTCACTCTTGGGGAAGCTTGGACGTGCACTTTTTTGGTGCTTGGTGTGGCTTGGAATTTGTGAAGAGAAAGAGAGAGAAAATGGGTGGTTGTAAGAGTGATGGGTGTGAGTAATGTGGTACTTGACAAGTATGGGTGGTGTAAGAGAGAGGGTGAGAAAGAGTTGACTTTAGGGGTTGCTTGGGAATGGGATGAAAGGTGATATGTACTTGACATAAAGTGATTGATGGATTAATGGATTGATGAGACATGTCGTAGAGATTCTCTTGGGATTGCAAACGTGCGGCGTTTTCTCGAAATAAATGCCTGCTCACATCTCTTAGTTAGGGTATCGGATCGGTACATGAGTCGCGACGTTGGAACCGCGGTGACTGTGCGGTCGCAATGGTATAAGTCTCAGATTAAGTCGACTCAAATGTATAGGATACATTTTACGGTCGTGCGCAACGTCGATTACAGGTCGCAGATTGTCGAAATTCGATGGGAAGGATGGAGGGAGTCGACGGAATAGTACGGACTAGGATACGGGTCTTACTGCTCTCCTCACCTAATAAAAATTTTGTCCTCAAAATTTACACTACCATCGCAACTAACCATAACTCAAAAAAAGAAATAGGAAATATAACATCATATATAATCGAAGCACAATACACTATACAATCAATCATCAAAAAGATGGGGATAACGCTCAGGGATCTCTGCCTCGCGCTCCCAAGATGCCTCATCCACACTATGATGGCCCCATTGACCTTCACTAAGGGAATGACTTTGGTTTTGAGGACCTGCTCCTTCCGATCAAGGATACGAACTGTCTGCTCAATATAAGAAGCATCCTCACGAACCTCCAACGACTGCCAATCAATAACAGGCACGATGTCTGACCCACCCTTCCTCAACATAGAGACGTGGAAAACGTTGTGGATGCCAGACAACTGCGATGACAAGGCAAATCGATAGGCCATGGCGCCAATGCGCCTAGTGATCTTGAAATGTCCTATGAATCTCGGGGCAAGCTTGCCCTTCGTCTCAAAATGAACCACACCCTTCATTGGTGAGACCTTGAGATATACATGATCCCCAACTACAAACTCCAAAGGACGACGCTGATGATCAGCAAAACTCTTCTGCCGGCTCTTAGCTGTGCGCATCCTCTGCCTGATGATGTCAATAACCTTTGACGTCTGCGGCACAAGCTCAGGACCAAGGAGACACCGCTCCCCAACCTCGATCCAACAACTCGAAGATCTGCACGGTCTGCTATATAATGCCTCAAAAGGAGCCATGCCAATGGTCGCCTGATAGCAGTTGTTGTACGTGAACTCAGCCAATCGCTGGTGCTCGTCCCAACTACTCGAGAAATCAATCGCACAGGCCTGAAGCATATCCTCAAGGATCTGATTGACCCTTTCGGTCTGCCCATCAATCTGCGGATGATACGCAGTGCTGAGCTGCAAATTAGTGCCCATTGCTCTCTGAAAGCTCTTCCAAAACTGAGACAAGAACCTCGGATCTCGGTCTGAAACAATCGAGACGGGAACACCGTGCAATCTCACGATCTCGTTAATAAACATCTTGGCGAGCTGATCCATAAGCCAAGTCTTATGAATCGCAAGAAAATGTGCCGACTTAGTCAGATAGTGCACAATAACCCAGATGGCGTCATGACCGCGCTGAGTCCTCGATAAACTCATGACAAAATCGGTAGATATATGCTCCCACTTTCATATCAGGACGCTCAGCGGCTGCAATAGACCAGGATGTCTCTGATGATCGGCCTTGACACGTTGTCAGGTGTCACACTCGGCCACAAAACTGGCTATCTGATGCTCCATCCCTGACCAAAAATACTGACGCCTCATATCGCGATACATCTTTGTCGTGCCAGAGTGGATAGAGAAACGCGATCGATGTGCCTCGGTCATAAGATATCGACGTAACTTAGGAATATTCAGGACACATAATCGGCCTCTAAAGCGAATTCCACCGTCAGAACCAATCTGCCAATCTGTCTGACTCTTAGATGCTGCCTCTGCTCGGTAATCCTGTAACGACTCGTCTGTCTGCTGAGCCTCGATCACCCTTGTGACAAGAGATGGTTGAATCGACAGGCTCGATATCTGAACAATACATGACTATAGACCAAACTCAAAGTCGTACTTTGCTATATCCTTGAGCATCCTCCACTCCTGAATCATCATATGCGCCACCAGGCCTCATGGCTGACGGTTGAGGGCATCCGTCACCACATTCACCTTACTCGGGTGGTACTGAAGATCAAAATCGTAGTCCTTCAGGAGTTCCATCCAATGCCTCTACCTCATATTCAGCTCAGACTGAGAGAACAGATACTTCAAGCTCTTGTGGTCGGAGAAGAGCTCGAATCTCACCCCATAAAGATAATGCCTCCACACTTTTAGTGCAAAGACAACCGCTGTCAGCTCCAGATCATGCGTGGGATAGTTCAGATCATGGATATTGAGCTGATGGGATGCATAAGCCACTGGCTTCCCTTGTTACATCAGGACAGCACCTAAGCCAATTCGTGAGGCATCAGTAAATACAACAAATCCATCATTCCCAGAGGGAAGAGTGAGGACAGGAGCGGACGTGAGGCTGTCCTTCAACTCCATAAATGTCTGCTCACAAGCGTCACTCCATAAAACTGGTGTGCACGGAGGGTCTGTAATGTAATCTCCAGATGTCGTTCATTCTCCTCACGGGTCCTCGAATATATCAAAATGTCGTCGGTGAACACCACAACAAACTGATCGAGATACGGATGGAAGACCTCGTTCATCAACTTCATGAATACTGCCGGCGCATTGGTTAGTCCGAAGGACATGACCTAAAACTCAAAATGACCATAGCGCGTCCTAAAGGCTGTCTTCGGGATATCCTTATCTCGAACCTGAACCTGATGATAACCGGACTGCAAGTCTATCTTCGAAAAGAACTGCGCCTCCTGCAGTTGATCAAACAAGTCATCGATCCTCAGGAGCGGGTACTTATTTTTTATCGTGACCTTATTGAGCTCGCGATAATCTACGCAAAGCCTCAACGAGCCATCCTTCTTCTTCATGAAGAGTACTCGCGCTCCCCATGGTGAACTGCTAGGATGAATAAAGCCTAGCTCGTGTAACTCGTCCAACTGCTTCTGTAATTCCCTTAACTCCAATGGTACCATACGGTACGAGGCCTTCGAGATAGGCGGGGTACCGGGCACGAGATCAATCTGGAACTCAGTATGCGACAAGGTGGTAATCCTAGAATCTCCTGAAACACATCAGAAAAATCACAAACGACAGGCAGCTGGTCGATACTCAAAGCAGCTGACTCCTCAACGGCACACGATAACAGGCAAGAAAGCTGCCTCCTCTGGGCTTGACAACAAACTGAAATTTTGACACGCCGCGTATGTAGAATGTGACCGTCCTCACATAACAGTCTAATATGGCGTAGTACTCGACGAGCCAATCCATGCCCAGGATAACATCAAAATCGGACATCGACAATACAAATAAATCTGCAGGCAAGAAGATATCCCCAATCAAAACGGGATAAGATGCGCAAAATTGGCCCAACAATGCAGTCTTCCCTAAGGGTGTCGATACTACCAAATCCTCACGGGCAAACTCTAACGGCAAACCGGTTGATCGACAGAAATCATCGGCGACAAATGAATGCAATGCACTAGAATCAAATAATACACGTGCAATGCATGTAGAAACAGAAAGAGTACCCTCGACGACCCCTCCTGATGACTGAGGGTCCTGCTGGGCGACATAAAATCTGCCCTGAGCCTGCTGGGGAGGTGCAGATCCCCTCTGAGGTCTTTGCTGCTGAGGTGGAGGTCCCGGAGGCTGGTGCTGAGGTCGCTGCTGCTTCTGTGGGGGCTGTCGAGGAGGCTGATACGGTGTCCTCGGCTGCTGATGCTGTGGTGGCTGTCGCGGAGGCTGATGCGGTGCTCTCGGTTGCTGTTGCTGGGGATGGGGACACTCATGCACACGATGTCCTGTCCTACCGTAACCAAAGCAGGTACTTGTAAACGGTCCCGAATGTGGTGCTGGGGGTATTGCTGGTGTAACACCCTGAAAATCGGGGGTCGTGTATAAACTCAACTCCCGAGTTCCAGACCGTCACTTATGCAACAAAAATGGTTATGATTCATTGTTGTCTGATTTAAAGCATTCACATGAGTAAAAGTATACCAAAACTGCAATTCATACTTCAGATCCAGTGATAAAAGCAAGCGGAAGACTAAACAATATATATATCACTGTATGGAAAAACAAAGTAAATCTCATCTGTCTCCAAAGTATGACTGCATCTCTGAGTCTCATATACATATACATAAACAAAAATAATGTTCAAAATAGTCCCACTGATGTCCCCTCGATCCAGGTCGCCTACGGGAAGCCGTCGTGATACTGCATATACGAGAACTCGTCTTGGTCCTCGTCGATCTCTGGCTCCACCTCCTGGATCTCGGCCTCACCTGCATCTACAACAGGGTCTGGTGGGTGTTGCAAACACCATCCCGTAACGTGGGAATGAGTGATCAACTTAGTGAAATCATAGAGCAAAGATTAGCATGTTCACAATTCAATCACGAGATAATAGTAAAGCAGTAAATCAGACAATCCTAATACTGTTGTTAATGCAAGATGATATGACGTGATGTATGCCCTCACCGACGATCACCCTCATGCTGCAACATCTTACGACCGCGGCATGCCACACTCCCTAGAGTGCTCCACATCTTCCAGGCACATGCAATGCTATGGTGATATGATTTTCAAGTTGTTATTAGTCCATTCAAACAGCAGGATTGGGAAACTAAGGTACTTCCCTTGTATCAATCCCAACACAGATCCTGTCTAGGGTCGTCACTCCTAGTAATCTCATACGATGTATATTTCGTAGGTCACTGCAAGGGCTGCCAGGGCTGTTGCTCGCACTCGTTGCACCGCTCCCCCATCACCTTATCAATACAGGCCTACCGTACTCTACTGCAATGGAAGGGTCGTCGCCTCCCGTGGACTCAGAATACGTTCGCGGTCACTACAAAGGGCTCGTCGCCTGATCAGTGTAGGCCGACAGCTAGAATATAGTGTCCCATACCACCATAATCTGCTCACGAGTCTAGGTGCTCACTGGTCACTACGGGGAGGTTTGTGGCCCCAACGTAGGCCGACAGCTGGACCACGGTGTCCCATACCACCATGCCCGGCTCATGAGTCTTCGTGGATCACGGTACCATGGTTAACAGGGTTTATAATGGTAAGTTCAGTACCCTAGGTTGAAGGACTGAAAAGCTGACTCCGCCTTATCATTCCAGGCGAACTTCACGTCCTTCCGTGTCAACTGAGATAAGAGTCTCACGATCTTCGAGAAGTCCTGAATGAAGCGTTGATAGTAGCCAGCGAGACCCAAGAAGCTCCTCACCTCAGTGACAGAACCAGGCTGCTCCCAGTCCTGCACCGTAGCTACCTTAGACAAGTCAACTGCCATGCCATCCTTGGACACTACGTATCCCAGAAACTTCACCTCCTGCTTCCGGAAGTCGCACTTCTTGTACTGTGTGAACAACTGATACCGTCTGAGCGTATCAAGGACCAAACGCAAGTGCTCCTCATGCTCCTCTCGACTCCTAGAGTACACCAAAATGTCGTCAATGAAGACAACGATGAATCGATAGAGGAAAGGCCGAAATACCCGGTTCATCAGATCCATGAACACGGCCGGTGTGTTCGTAAGACCGAACGACATCACGAGGAACTCGTAGTGGCCAAAACTGGTCTTGAATGCTGTCTTCTGCACGTCCTCATCCCTGACGCGCAGCTGATGATAACCTGACTGAAGATCAATCTTCGAGAAGTACTGCGCTCCTCTCAACTGATTAAACAAGTCATCGATCCTGGGCAAAGGGTACTTGTTCTTCACCGTGAGGTGGTTCAACCTGCGATAATCAATACACAATCGTATCGAACCATCCTTCTTCCTCACGAACAAGACTGGTGCTCCCCAAGGAGACACGCTAGGCCGTATAAGACCAAGCTCTAGCAGACCATCAATCTGCGTCCTCAACTCCTCCATCTCACATGGTGCCATGCGATACGTCGACAGTGAGACGGGTGTAGAACCAGGAACCAGATCGATAGTGAAATCGATCTCACGTCGGGGCGGCAAACTAGGGATCTTCCTGAACAGATCCCCGAACTCAGAAACAACTGGGGTATGCTCAAGTACCTAGGCACCAGCGTCGCGCAATAGAGTGACGTAGCTAAGTATGCGGAAAGGAAGATTTATCCGCACTGAAAACGTGAAAGGCGTGCCCTCAGGCTCGTACACCGTCACCATACGAGCCTCGCAGTCAATCTCGGCTCTCGCTGCAGTCAACCAATCCATGCCAAGAATGACGTCGAGATAAACGAGCGAGGGATCGACGACCAGATCAAGAGTCATCGTCCTGCCTCCCAGATCAACCAAACAACCCTCACACGTCTAGGTGACATCCGAATAATCTCCATGAGCTGCAAAGACTTACACGCTATCCATAGTGATAGTCTGTAACCCAAGACGCCTGACTACGACACGCGATATCAAAGAAATCGTGGAACCAGTGTCCACCATGACAAGAACGGGAGTACCTCTAATATGGGCCGTGACCTCAAAGGCTGAATGCTGGAAAGTCGGCGTCGTAGCTGCCTCAGCTGTCAATGCATGAACCCGAGCCTGCTGTGGCCGGTTCGGCCGCTGTGTCAAGGGCCATGGAGGCTGTCTAATCTGCGATACCGGAGGTCTGAAAGAAGGATGCGCAGGAGCTGACCGTATAGGCGGTGCTGATATCGCCTGTGGACGTACACGGTCAATCTTCTGCGGCGGCGAGAACCCACTGTCCCGCATCCTCGAAAAGCAGCTCTGCGCCAAGTGGCCTGTCCTCCCACAGTATGTACATGTCAAATCAGGGCCCCGAAACGGTGGTACAGGCGCCGTAGTCCTAGTAGGAGGATCAATGCGAGGCCTCTTGCCCGCGAAGGGCTTGTCTGGCAAATCTGGTCGTGGCCTAGAAGCAGCCGGGCCTCGAGATCGCGCAAGTCGATCCACGTCCTGCTCTGCCCGCATGGACATGTGAATCAACTCCGCATAGGAGGGAATGCTAACACAGCACATCTTCGACCGAATATCAGGTCGCAAACCCTCCAAAAAGCGCCGTATGCGCATCTGCTCTTCAGCTAGGATCGTCGGGACGTACCTACCCAACTCCGTGAACCGATGCTCATACTCTATAACTGTCATCGCTGCCTGTCTGAGACGGAGAAACTCATTCTTCCTGTCGTGCCTGTAGGTCTGGGGATAATACTTCTCATGGAAGCGGAACTCAAATGCTGCCCACATCCATACAAAGTCTGCGGCAACGGTCCGCAGTACGCTATCCCACCACATGCTGGCCTCTCTCTCAAACAGGAAGGTAGCCAGCTCTACCTGCTCGGCCTCGGTGCAATGCAACATCCGCAAGATCTTCGACACTCGGTAGAGCCAGTACGTTGGTAGGATTCCCCGCAGGGAAAGCAGGCGGCGCAGGATGAGCCATGCCCTCATCCTGGGCGTATGTATAGGCATCCTCAGCTGGATGCGCAGGTGGTGCAGGTGGAGTAGATGTAGTCGCACCCCCACCCTGGGCTAATGTCCCCACTATGGTGGTCAGAAGCTGCTGCTGCTGCAGCATCATAGCCATCATCTGCTCGAATCTATCAGGGGGTGGAGCAGGCTGTGGCGGATGCGGTGTGGAAGTAGATGCGCGATGTGGCTCTCTGACTGATGGCGTAAATGGCGGTGGTCCATCTGTAGGACCAGTGGCAGGCTGAGACGATCGAACCGCCTCAGGAATCGGGCCCACAGCAGGGTCTGAATGGGTGCCAGACTGAGAGGGAGTCTGATCCATATGCTCGGTCAGTGCAAGACGAGCCGTGCTCCGCGTAGTCTTAGGTGGCATTCCCTATATTCAAAATAGGACGCAACCTTGTCAGTCTCAATTGCACAAATACACCACAATCATTCACATAAAGAGTCAAAGGCATTCCATGCATTTCAATTAATCAAAATTATCACAATACAAGGGATATATCCTTACAAGCATCATGACAAGAAATACATGGAAATTAAGACAATTAAGCAACAGCAACATAAGCAAAGCAGTAGCCCTAACAGGCTTACACACATAAAACAGGAAATGACTAACTACTGATAATAACATCAAAGATCGCATCGCTAGTCGGAGTCTGGTGACGGAGGAGGAGCACCCTTATCCTGTAAGCAACACAGGATCGCCTTCAAGGTGCGAGTCACCTTGCCAAATTTCTTCTTTGTAACGGCCTTGGCATCAGCGACTTCTGCGCGAAGTTCTTGGACTTCCCTTCGCAACGCGGTCTGACTCTCCTCCATCCGAGCAATGCGATCGTCGATAGTAGCCTGCGCAGAAGGAGGAGGGCTCTCATCAGTATCCTGAGCCTCCTCTTCTGCTTCTTCCTGAGCTTCTTCCTGAACCTCTGCTCTAGGTTCTTCTTCGCTTTGATCTTCCTCATCATCAAAGTCATCCTCACTATCCCTTTCAAGTTAATTTTCACAGTATTGTGACCCAATCTTCATCTTGACCATTATCGACTCATCGATGGTATGAATCGATACCGGCAATTCCGACCCAAGTCTATAGGCAAACTCAAGCGCAATCTTGCAAATAAGTGGGCTAAAGGGAAGCGATTCGGATGTTCTTCTTGACCTGGCTATGAGAACTATCTGCCGTAAGATGAAAGTTGCCATACATACGTTCTCTCCCTGGGCCACCAGAAATAAGAAATCGACCATAATACGTGTGCATTCAATGCGGTTCGTCGACCTGGGATAAACATTGAACGTGCAGATATGGTGCAGCAGGTGCAAATCCTCAGACATGTACGTCGCCTTGAGGCTATTATTAGGCTGCCATGGAACCAACTTACCGCACAGAAACCTGGTTCGGCGATCTCGTTCACGTCTAGTCCTCAGATTCTTCTCTCTAGGATGCACATCACCTAGAGGCACGTTGAGAAGTCGCGCAATCAACCGAACGTCGATCGTAGCCATCCGATCTCTACCAAAAGGGATTTTGAACTGCAAAGGCTCCAAGGTAGGATTCTGGATGCTAGCATAGAAGGCACGAACGGTGCTCACATTAGCACGAGCGCGAGCTTCAAAGATCGGACCCCAATGCGCAGCTTCAATGCGTTCGAACAACAGATACTCGCCGAATAATCGTCCATCTACGTCCGCCTCAAATAACACTTTGCGATCAGTGTATTGGCCATGAGGCATCTCCGATAGAATTGTTCACCCAAGGTATGCATGGGGATCCAAATCCCGCTTTGTACGGCACTCCAGGACTGAAGCTGGACCTGCGGCGGTGCTTGAACTTGCGACACCACCCCGCGGTCTTCTTGATCGACCAGGGCGGCTCGGCCCAGCCTCGTCTGTTGCGATTTTCCTCTTACCCATCAAAGATATGATGGATGAGAGTGATAAAAGGCCTAAAATGGCTTCCACGAAAGCCATGAAAAATGGTAAAAATGTGAAGAAGTGGCTGCCCAATCCGAAAAAAGGAAATCTAGGCATCGTAAAGAGATGCTTCAAGCTTCCCAAGGCTATAATTTCAAGAAGAAATACAAACAAAAAAGTAGAATGGAGTACCTCACGATTTCAGCTCTATTTGGAGATTTTTGGAGCTCCAAATGGTGAGATCTTCAAGAGGAGGGGCTGCCAACTCCCAATAAGTGATGGGTGGTGGTCGGTTTTGGCCAAGGAGGGACCTAGGAGTGATTTGGGACCACAAGCTTTGGAGATAGTTGCTGGAAATCAGAAATAGGGCTATGGGGAGGGCTGTTTGTGAAGGAGGGGTATGATTTGGGGGTTTTTGTTGGACGGGAGCTACATGGGGATGATGCACGTGCCATTTAAGGGCGTGCGCCCAAAAATCATGGCAAAGGGGCCCCACCGGTCGGCGATGCATCGCCGGACCGGCGATGGCATCGCCGGCCAACTTCCAAGTTGGCCGGTGGGACCACATGGGTCTGGTCCCCCATGGTCCAGGGGTTCCAAAAATATATGGCCCACCCCCTAGTTCATTGTATTTTGTTCTGTATGAGCCCAAATATGTGTTCAGAGATTTCCAGGACCACATCGCAATCCTGAATACCAAATCATATGATGCAGCATATGAATTTGGGGTAGAAGGAGCCATTACACCTATCTAGATCCTTAGTTGCTAAATAAAGTGAAGTTAGAATGGCCTTATGGCCATTTTTCATGAAATTTTACTATTCACTGTAAAATTTTGTGAAAGTACTAATTTGTATTATTTTCATATTATGTTTGATGTCTAACATGAAATGGATAAGAAAGAAATGAAGATCAGAGTGTTTAGAGGAGAAATTCTGAAGATTTTTGGTGAAACGGAGTTTTTAAGCCCTGACGATTGATTACAGGAGTCGTGGTCATCTCATGGCCCAAGGATTCAATTTCTCGGTTTAAAACCGCTCATAGGACGTCTCAACCTGACTTTCTACAGCTTAGAAGCGATTCGGGTTGCCTTACGCGACCCGAGATGCGTTACAGACTCAATCTTGCGATCGATTCTAATAGACTTCGCCTATCGGCGAATCTTGCATCCTAGAAGTGTTTCTAAACCCTTCTCGAACCCACCTAAGTCAAAGGAAGTGACAGCGTACTTCGCGAGACCATAACCCAGGCCAGTATACTCTCATTCATTCTCTGATACTAACTTGTAATACCCTGAAAATCGGGGGTCGTGTATATACTCAACTCCCGAGTTCCAGACCGTCACTTATGCAACAAAAATGGTTATGATTCATTGTTGTCTGATTTAAAGCATTCACATGAGTAAAAGTATACCAAAACTGCAATTCATACTTCAGATCCAGTGATAAAAGCAAGCGGAAGACTAAACAATATATATATCACTGTATGGAAAAACAAAGTAAATCTCATCTGTCTCCAAAGTATGACTGCATCTCTGAGTCTCATATACATATACATAAACAAAAATAATGTTCAAAATAGTCCCACTGATGTCCCCTCGATCCAGGTCGCCTACGGGAAGCCGTCGTGATACTGCATATACGAGAACTCGTCTTGGTCCTCGTCGATCTCTGGCTCCACCTCCTGGATCTCGGCCTCACCTGCATCTACAACAGGGTCTGGTGGGTGTTGCAAACACCATCCCGTAACGTGGGAATGAGTGATCAACTCAGTGGAATCATAGAGCAAAGATTAGCATGTTCACAATTCAATCACGAGATAATAGTAAAGCAGTAAATCAGACAATCCTAATACTGTTGTTAATGCAAGATGATATGACGTGATGTATGCCCTCACCGACGATCACCCTCATGCGGCAATATCTTACGACCGCGGCATGCCACACTCCCTAGAGTGCTCCACATCTTCCAGGCACATGCAATGCTATGGTGATATGATTTTCAAGTTGTTATTAGTCCATTCAAACAGCAGGATTGGGAAACTAAGGTACTTCCCTTGTATCAATCCCAACACAGATCCTGTCTAGGGTCGTCACTCCTAGTAATCTCATACGATGTATATTTCGTAGGTCACTGCAAGGGCTGCCAGGGCTGTTGCTCGCACTCGTTGCACCGCTCCCCCATCACCTTATCAATACAGGCCTACCGTACTCTACTGCAATGGAAGGGTCGTCGCCTCCCGTGGACTCAGAATACGTTCGCGGTCACTACAAAGGGCTCGTCGCCTGATCAGTGTAGGCCGACAGCTAGAATATAGTGTCCCATACCACCATAATCTGCTCACGAGTCTAGGTGCTCACTGGTCACTACGGGGAGGTTTGTGGCCCCAACGTAGGCCGACAGCTGGACCACGGTGTCCCATACCACCATGCCCGGCTCATGAGTCTTCGTGGATCACGGTACCATGGTTAACAGGGTTTATAATGGTAAGTTCAGTACCCTAGGTTCAAGCAGTTATGACACATACAAGGTGAACATACATCGGCCAGTCGGGTTACTTGACGGGCTCGACTAGCGCGATCGCATCTCAAGTCGAACGACATGAAGTGCGTAAAATACTTCGCGTGGCCTAACCACTGCTGCCAACTCTAAACACGAATCACGTTCATCGACGCGTCGTTCGTGGCTATGACCAGTCAGCCACAAATTCGCTCGGTTACCGACTGCCTGGACTAAGTCTAGTCCCACACATCTATGAAATCACATTAGCAATATATGCAAAGGTATTGGAATTGAAATAAAATCATGTGAGCATGTTAACATATGTTATAACATTCAACTTAAGCAAATCTTCAAACACATACATTCCACGCATGTAATAGAATCATGCATACGGTCGACATGTAGGAAATCATTTAGGTCAGCATATTAACCAAAAAATCAATCTCAAACTACTACATAACATCATT
The DNA here is from genome assembly GCA_037074715.1 of Magnolia kwangsiensis. Lineage (NCBI taxonomy): Eukaryota > Viridiplantae > Streptophyta > Magnoliopsida > Magnoliales > Magnoliaceae > Magnolia > Magnolia kwangsiensis. The sequence goes on from CM073581.1 coordinate 111,534,391, forward strand.
TAATTCAATACATACTAATACAAGCATTTATACAAACACATACACTACACACTTAAGTCTACATATAGTATGTCGACCCAAAGTGCGCAACTAGGCGAATCTCTTCGCCAAACTGATTATGCAAGCATTCCTAACTCCCTAATGCGACAACAACCCATGTCAATCACGTCAGCAAAATATGCATGTAGACCGTACTTCCTATAAATGACTAAAATGCCCTAAATCTCATATTCTTCGTTAATTTACGAAACAGGAAACGGAGAGCATGTTGTACATGTCAAACAGCGATGCCGTCGATAATCTACTATTAAACGACATTGAAAGCGTTGTAAACCGTCAATCAAAGCGTCTAAAATTCTCACCTAGTCTCTTACGGATGCGGGATTTTGAACGGAGCGTGTACGCTTCGTCTACGGCAGTAGGAGAACCTGTTTTACGAAATACGTTAGCTAACACGCCCTAAATCTGGATAAACCCTAAATCAGCAAGTTCTAGGGTTGTTTTGTACCTGAAAGAACGGAAAAATCACCAGCCAGGTGATTGGGAAGAGTTACTGAAGCAGCAGCAATCGGTGGCTCGGAAGCGGAAAAAATCCCTTCCAATCTCTCTCTCAAACTCTCTCTCCTTTTCTCCTAGGGTTTACAATTTTTGGATGGGAGAGGGAAATGAGGGTTTCAACCCCTTTTATAAGCTTAAAAACGCCGGAAACAGGCTCCGGAACGAAGTTTACTTGGTGCCTATCCATTTCGGAGCTATTTCGGTCCAAAAGCTGCTTTCTGGTGGTCCCTTGGTCAATTGCGATCGGACTTAAACTCATGCGTACCAGATGTAGCACGTATTAAGTTTTCAGTCTGGCTGGGTTCGCAGATCGCACGTGGCGGACCAGTTTCAGTTCAGCGGTCACCGCACATAGATCAGGGCTGAAAGTCTCATGATAATAAATAGAAATTTTTCCTGATCCGAGGGTGTAATCTGGATGAATTCTGATGGTCAGAATGCTTAATACTGACGCGTCAAGTCGTGTGCCAGATTTAAATTTGAAATTCCAAATCTGTCCCTATTCGCGGTCTCTTCAGTCCGGATTCAACGAAATAGTCTGTGATTATCGGTTTGACTTAATTTTCGAGATGATTGTCAAGTCCAGTTGGGCGGTTCTAACGGTCTAAGATAGGAGGTATCGGACCTTCAACGCGCGGTCTAAATCCAATATAAAAGTTCAATGTGGTCCAGAGGATAAACCCGCTTAAAGTTTGATCCGAGGTTATAGAGTATCGTAGAGTTGTTTGTTCTACTCGATTTGGGTCTTGCAGAACGTATTTAAAGTGATCAGGGACTATTTCCCAGCTACTCTAGCGTTGCGCTAGCTAACTTACGCTTAATTTCCATGAAAATTAATTCTACGCGATTTCGGGTCGAGTTGGTACTCGAGCTCAAGTACGGATTTTTCACGGGCATTACAGCTGGTGTTCGGAATGCTGGGTGGGTCATGCGCCCTGCTATGAACGATGCTGCTGATGGAAACTACTAGAGGGTGCCTTCCTCTTCTGATCTCCCCTATGATCACAGGCTCTCTGCACACCAGCCTAGTTTGTCTCATATATCAGGGCTCTCTCCACTATCTGCTCAAATGTCGTAAGCATGTGTTCTATCACACGACTCCGGAGGGCAGGACATAATCCGTTCTCAAAACGGTGGGCCTTCCGTCCCTCATCATCAACAAGATATGTCGTAAATCTCGATAGTGCAATGAACCGAGCCTCATACTGGGACACTATCATGTCTCCCTGGACCAGCGTCTCAAACTCTAGTGCACGCTGCTGTCGCACATGATCGAAAAAGAACTTTCGGTCAAACCGGTCTACAAAGTCCTTCCAGGTCCACTCAAAATCAGCCGCTACTGATCGGGCCACAGATGCCCACCAATACTAAGCCTCACCCTGAAGAAAGAATACAGCTAATGAAACTCACTACTGGGTCTACATCTCATGGTGTCGAATATCTTCTCCACTTCTGAGCACCATATCTCTGCAGCAGTAGGGTCTGGCTTACCCCGGAAACGTGGAGGATCGTGCTGTCAAAAATTCTTGAGAAGAGCACTCGTAAGCTCCTGCTCGGCCTCGGCTAGTGTGTAAGACCCGTATCCTTGCTCGTACCGTTCCGTATACCTTCGCGGTCCTCCCGGTGGAATTTCGATGACCTAGGATCTGTTATCGGCGTTAGCGCGCGATGCGTAGTCATGTCTCGCATTTCAGATTCGGCTCAACTCGAGACTTGTACCCTTACAACTGTATCGTAGCCGCAGTTCCGACGCCACGTCTCGCTCGCCGAGGCAATACCCGTGTCAGGATATATGGGCCCACATTCAGTTTAAGGAAAACACCGCGCATCATAATTTCTAAGAGAATCTCTACCCTAAGTATCACATCAATCCATTAATGAGAGTCAAGTACACAACCTTACCTATCTATTCCTTTTTCACCAATAAGGAATGTCACACATTACTCTTTTCACCTAAAAGTCAACAAAAACCATCACCCATCACACCCATTCCTCTCCTTTCCCATCATCTTTCTCTCTCTCTCTCTCTCTCTCTCTCTCTCTCTCTCTCTTTCTCTCTCTCTCTCTTTCATTCTCTCTCATTTTTCCTCCAAAGAAACCCACGTCCATGTGAGCTCCATGAGAAAAACCTTGAGTGGCCCACTTTGTACCTCTCATCTCCACCATCTAAAGAACATCTTGATCGTTAAAATCATCTCCTTGGTGCTCTAGATCGTGTTGGTGGATGAAGGAAGAAGAAATCAAAGGTGGGTGCTTCTCTTTTCCCTCTTTCCTTCTCTCTTTTTTTTCCTAATTTGTGGCCCACCTGATGATGTATGTAACATCTAGACCGTCCATCCAATGGGATTGGTCCACCTTGCTGCCCATCATCTAGCAGCCTTGCTGTCTGATTTTTGGGTCGGTCTGGCTTGGGAAAATCACTAATATCCGCTTAATCCGTGGGGTGGCCCACCCTTCTGTGGACTCCACCATGCATACATGCTATCCATGCCATCCGTTCATGGACTGGACCCCACCATGCTGACGTCCAGCAGCATGGTTGCTGCCTGGACCGCCTGGAGCAAGCCCTGAGGGAAGGAACACAAAGATCAGTTTGATCGGAAGTGGGGTGGCCCACTCACGTGTACCCCACCATGATGTATCATATCCATGCTGTTCACCCGTTTGATCCAGACCGTCCAGCCATCTGGACGTGTTCATGGACCCCACCTTTAATGAACGTGTTTCTTTTTCCGTCCATCCTCCCGACGTTGGAAGCCACCGTGATGTATTTGTTTATACAAGCCGTCCAGTGTCCCTAGACGCTGGACTGGCAGCGTTAACACGCTGTTTTTTTTTTTTTTTTAAAGAATGGGAAAGGGTATTTTTGGGAGGGCTGCCCATGTAGGCCCCACCTTGATGTATGTATTCAATCCACGCCATCTATTCCATTTCCAAGTTCATTTTAGGCGTTGAGCGAAAGAATGAGGTCAATCCGATGATTAGGCGGGCCATACCATAGAAAACGGTATTTTTACCCTTCAAAGGCTATTAGGGCCTATCTTGTTATTTCTACACGCCAAATAAATGTCAAACATTGGATTTTTACAGCATGTTTGGGCCTTAGAATCTAGTGGGCGGAGCGGATTTCCTAGGAGTGGGCCCCACATGTGATCTTTTTCAAACAAACAAAAAAAATAAAAAATAAAAAGAGGACGCTGCAGCAGGCGCTGCAGCTGTCAGTGCTGCCAGCTCCAGGCAGATGGACCAGCCACCCACGACTACTGCCGTGGGCCCCACGATGATGTATATATATCATCCACGCCGCTCATTTGGTGAGTCGCTCCCTGAAGCGGGTCCCCTCCAAAAATGAGGCCGATCTGACACTCGAGTGGCCCATACTGTGGGAAACAGTGGGATTGAACCTCTACCATTAAGACCCTTTTGTGGGCCCCAGAAGTTTTGGATCAAGGTGAAATTTGTGCTTTCCTTTCATTCAGGTCCGTGTGACCTTGTCAACAGGTTGGATGGAAAATATATATTACAGTGGGCCCTACGTGGGACCCACAATGATGTATGTAGAGTCCACCGTCCACCAGGGATGGTGGACTCTACCATGGTGCATGTGTTGGCCATACACCGTCCAGGGTTGGACGGTGGGACCCCTATGCTGCATGTGCCCTCTCTCCATGTTGTCCATTTATATGGACCCCACCATGATGCACGTGTTGCATCCAGTCCGTCCATCCACCTTAGATATGGTATCCACGCCCTCCATCTGTGAGGTACGGCCCACCTTGATGTTCTATTTCGACACCATCCGTGCAGTGACCCACCATGATGTGTGGGTTTGATCTGCACCGTCCAAGACCCCACCTTGATGAATGATTTGGATCCACACCCCATGTGTGGGGCCACTATGATGTATATTTTGATCCACACCGTCCAAAATGTCTGGACAGTACTGGACCACCATTGGACGATGCCGTGTACCCCATGATGTGATTGTGTACAATAATACATATGTTGCACCTGCAACTATTGAAATGATTTTAGAAGTAGTCCAAGCTCTCACCCACATCATAGTGGGACCCACCGCGATATATATGTTGTATATTCACACCGTCTATTCATGTGGCCCCCACATAATGTACGTGTTATAACTACTCCGTCCATCCATTTTATCGTGGCCCACACCTTGATGTATTTATTGTATCCACATTGTCCATCCCTGGACGTAGGGCCCACTTTGGCGATGTATCTGTCACATCGTCCAGCATGGGATAGTGGACCTACCATGATGTACGTGTTTTATTGGGGTAGCCCCCTTGATGCATAATTGGCTCATTGGTTCGGCCCATTTGAATTGGCCCACTTGATCCGACCCATTGATTCGACCCATTTGAATTGGCCCATTTGACCCGACCCATTTGAATCAACCTATTTGATTGGCCCGCTTGTGTGGGGCCCATGTGATTAAGCCCATCCTGATGTAATTGTGGCCCGTCGTTGGGGCCCACTTTGACATATACGAGACCCATGTTATGAGACCCACTTTGATATACTTGTGACCCATCTGTGAGGCCTAACTTGATATATTTATGGGGCCCATTAGTGTGGCCCATTGATGTAAGGTCCACCTGTGATATATATTAGGCCCATGTGTAGGGCCCACTTATTGTGTATTTGAGGCCTATGAGCAAGGCCCAACATGATGTATTTGGGGCCCTTGGGTCGAGGCTTGTTGTAATGTATTTGGGGCCCATGGGTTGAGACCCACTGAGGTATATTGGAGACCCAGGTATGAGGCCCACTTGATTGTATTGGGCCCATGTGTAGGGCCCACCTATTGTATGTTTAAAGCCCATGGGCTGTGGCCCATTGTAATGTATTTGGGGCGATGGGTTATGGCCCATTATGATGTATTCGAGGCCCATGGACGAGGCTTGATGTGATGTATGTGCGGTCGTTACGTTGTGTATGAATACCTCATGAGGATCACTCCTTAGGAGCAATGTTGGTTGGATGTCCACATTGATAGATAATGATGGTTAGATGTCCTCATTGAACTTTTTCTTAGACCCTGTTAGGCCCATTCTTATCGATTTACCGATTCTACTTATCGATCGATTCTGATTGTCATGACCGAATGTCGATTCCGATTGACGTGATCGATTTACCGATTCTAATTATCGATCGATTTCGATTGTCATGACCGATTGACCGATTACCGATCGTGGCCGATTATCGTGACCGATTACCGATCGTGGCCGATTATCGATTGACGTGGCCGATTGCCGACTCTGTGTTTAGTGGCCGATTAACCGATTACCGATCGAAGCCGATTATCGAGACTGATTACTGATCGTGGCCGATTGTCGATTTACGTGGCTGATTGCCGATTCTGCTTATCATGGCCGATTGACCGATTCTAATTATCGAGGCCGATTACCGATTGAGGACAATTATCGTGGTCGATTGTCAATTCCGATTGTCGTGGTTGATCGCCGAATTCGGTTGTCGAGGCCCAATATGATGTATATGCGGCCCATTGTGATGTGTATCCAGCCCGTGTTTAAGGCCCAATGTGATGTATATGAGGCCTATGTGATGAGGCCCACTGTGATGCATTTTAGGGTTAGGCGATGGAACCCATTATAATGTATGTTAGGCCCATGTGAAAGGCCCATCGTGATGTATATTAAACTCTTGAGTGAGGCCCATGGTGTTATATATTTGGCCCTTGTGTGCGGCTATGAGTCCATTATCTGTTAGGGTTTATGTGGGCCGTTTCTTCAGGGACAATGTTGGTTAAAAGTTCACATTGTCGATGTCGATTGTCAATGCTTGCTATTGATACCGATTATGAGTATATGACTGCATAGCATCATGATACATGCCCATACGCATCATCTGCATGTCTGTTATGAGATATGATTGACCATTGCATATGTCATAGTGCTGGTTGTTATGAGACTCCCTAATAGGTGGAGATTGTCTCACATGAGCGCATAATATGCGCAGGATTGATGCATGATTGAATTGTATGACTCATGCATCTTGTATTGTGTGTTGTGATTATTATATGCCCTAGTGACATCAGGGCCGTAGCCTCCACAAACATATCGTGGATGGTCAGATGGGATACCGAAAATCTGTTCTACATGGGATGCTATAGATATCCCTGGGTGAAAGTTCCAGAACACTCTTGGTTCCAGAGGTTGCTCCAACGTCTAGACCGAGTAGGTAGATGAGCGCCGAGTGCTGATTACCCGATGGCTGCGCTCTCCACTGTGTCGTGGTCGGTTGGAAGGGGGTGCGGCCTTACCTGCCCGAGAGGAGGGGGAAATGCTAGGCTGAGTCTGACCAGCTCGAGGAATGGGTCCGCTATTGAAGAGCTGAGCCCGATATTGGCAGGCGGATAGTGAGGTCTCTTCCACTCAACTTGTTGCGCGCGATGGGGCGGCAATCTGGTTTGGAGTGTAATAGACCCCGGTGATTTTTCAGAGAGGAGCCATACTGATATGTGGACTTATCGAGTAGGAGTTGCATGCTCATTCATTCATTCATTCATTCACTATTCACTCGGGCTGGTGGTGCGTAACTAATTGTTGTGTACCTTCGTTATGGCAAGGATTTCGATTGGGCGCGCGACCAACCTGAGATCAGGAGTTTACCACGTTGAGTCTGATTATCCAAATTTAGGTATGAGACTGGTTTGGATAGAAGTCCATTGTGGCGGACCCCATAGCCTGCGATATTACGTACTATCATCCCTACTTCACACTCCAAGCATGGTCATTTCATTCGCATCGCATATTGCATTACATCCGCAGGCATATGACCTTTTGGGTTGCTATGTTTCTGCACTTATATGGCCTTGATAGACTTAGTAAAATTTGTATATTGCATTGCATCCTCGGCATCTGATATTTAGCTATTTATGATTCTTTATTGCATAACTGTTCTATATTGTGTATCCTGATATTTATTGACTTATGGACTTGTCAGTATTTCTGCTTATTCCGATGATCTACGAATTATGAATTACCAGTATTTTCGGTATTGTATGATTATGACATTGTATTGAATACTTGACACTTACCTTGTGCACACACTTACACCACCCTCTAAGTTTTCTATAAGCTTATACACGATAGATGCGTGCAGGTGATGTTGGGCTGCAGCAGTGTTGAGCTTGGAGCGTGCGGTGGTCTTCTGGAGCTTGATTCTCTATTTATGTATTTCCCATTCAGTATTGTATTCAAATGATTATATTAGTAGATATGTGATGATGATGTTGTCGTTGTGAATTGGGTAATCTTGTGGTTATGCTTATTACTAGTTAAATGTACATTTAAAAAAAAAAAATCCTCCTTATAGGATCCCAGGATCAGAATATGACATATGAATGCTAGAAGCCGAGAATGGGGTACTACGGAGGCTGTTGGTACCGGATTCGGCGATCGGGATTCCTATGAATCCAATTTTCGGGTTTGGGACGTGACATGGTATAACAGTGAGACGCCTACTCTGCCCCTGAAGAATAGCAGTCATCGCCTGTAACATCTGCTACAGTTGAGTAGCACTCATAGGTACGGTCGGATCCGCACCGGTCTCAGGTAAAGGAGTGACATCCTCAGGCTAGAAGGCAGGAATATCTAGTAGTGGAGCAGGAGTAACGGGTGGTAAAGCGGGAGTCGCAGGTGGTGGAGCGGGATTCGCTCTGGTCGCTCTTCTAGCCATAGTGTCCTACAGGAAGGAACAATGACCTATTAGCCTTGAGAATTCTCGAAGGCATAAACGTTAAGGGTCTATGTTGAAAAATCGCTAAGTCATTCGGACTTGGAACCTATTTATAGTAGATATGTGATGTGATCCTCAGGTATTCACAAGTTATGCTCTGATACCAACTTCTGTCACGCCCCGAACCTGAAAATCGGATTCACATGAATCCCGATCGCCGAATCTGGTACCGACAGCCTCCGTAGTATCCCATTCTCGGCTCCTGATAATCATATGCCAGATTTTGATCTTGGGATCCTACAAGGAAGATTTTTAGAATGATTTTTTTTTTGTAATGGAGCATAACTACAAGCATAACCAAGTCACAAAATAACATCACCACATATTTACAATATCAAAATCTTTTAAGTACAATACGGAAAGGAAAATACAAGATGATCAAAAAGCTTCAAAATGGTCTGATACGCGCTCCTGCCTTAGCGATGCTGCTGTCCAACGCTACCTGCATGCAACGGTCATGCATAAGCTTACAAAAGCTTAGAGGGTGGTGTAAGTGTGTGCACAAGGCAAGTGCCAAGTATACAGTATCAGAGTAATGCGGAAACATGCGAGTAAGTCTATGAAGGCTATCAGCTGTACCAAAGCTATATGATGCAAGGCATGAATGCTATCAGCCATACCAAGGCCATGCGATGCGAGACATGAATACTATCGGCCACACCGATGCAATGCGAGGCCTACATAGCAGAATGTCATAAGCGAAATGTAATCCAAGCAAGTTGGTACTCATTAAGTACACATATCAGTACAGTTCCTCTCTTGATATCACTGGGGTCTAATATACTCACACTGACTACCTCCTCCCTAGCTGCACAGCCAAGCAAGCGGAATAGACCTTACTATCCACCTGACCAGTAGTCTGCCAATACCTACTCGGCTCGTCGATAGCGGACTCATTTGTGAGCTGGTCAAACTCAGCCTAGCTTATAGTCCCCTGACTCAGGTGGATAAGGCCACACCCCCTTCCAACCGACCAGGACAGTGGGAGATGTGGCCTACTGGTATTCGACACTCGGGTGTTCGTGTATCCACTCGGTCTAGACGTTGGAGCATCTCCTGGTACCAAAAAGGTTTTGAAACTTTCACCCAAGGACATCCTAAGTGCCCACAGTGATAGAACCAAGTATTTTCGGTATCCAATACGGCCATCCACGATGTACTTGTGGAGCCATGACCCTGATGTCGCTAGGGCATGCAGTGATCAAGTCACACGTATGCGAGATGCATGAATCACACCGTCAAATCATGCAGAAATCCAGTGCGTACTGCGCGATCATGTGGGGCACTCTGTCTCATAACGAGTCCCGAAAATGGTCTGCCCAGTGGCGTATGCTATGATCAGTCACTACTCATATCAAGTATACATATGATGCGTATGGGCATGAGTCATGAGATTATACTAAGCATGTTATAAAGTAATGGACTACTCTTACGATGCAGATGAGCCTAGACGGCTTATACACAACTAGTATGGGCTTACCAATCTAAGGAGAGATACAATGCGGACATTTAACCAACATTATACTTACAATGTGGGCGTCAAACCATCATTGTTCCTTAGGCACGGCCCGCCATAAGTAACATTACATAAACCATGAGAAATCACACATTGCAATGGACTCTAAGGACATCCCGTTGGGCCTCGACCCATGGGCCTTGGATACATTGAATGGGCCATATCACATGGGCCTTACATTCATCAAATGGGTTGCATTAGTGGGCCTCACCAACGAGCCTTATGTACATTGCAATGGTCCATAACCTGCGGGCCTAAAGTACATCACAATGGGCCTTACAATATTTCAAAATGGGCCACATCCCATGGGCCTTATATACATCAAATGGGCCACACCATTTGCGCCCCATGAACATCAAATAGGCTTAATCTTATGGCCTTATTAAATGGGCCTAATTCCCATAGGCCTTATATATATTAAATGGACCAGATCCCATGGGCATTATATATGTCAAATGGGCCTAAACCCATGGGCCTTATATGTGCACCAAGGTAGGCCTTAACGAATGGCCACAAATAGGCCAACATGGGCCCTATACACATACCAAGGTGGGCCCACTTGAACCATAGATCTGACTCATTTTTAGCTCAAGCCAAAATGAGTTTTCAAAATTTGGATGGACAGTTTGGATGCAGTACATGCATCATGGTGGGTCCATATAGATGGACCGTACAAATACAACATACGTGAGGGAGGGGGGTCCCACCGTCCGCTGGACGGCGTGACAGAAACACATACATCATAGTGGGCTCCCACCGTCCGCCTGGACGGTGGGCATAGAACACAGGTAACACTGTGAGTCCCACGTGGGGCCCACCATAATGTTTACATGCCATCCAACCCGTTGATAAGGTCCACCTGAGATCTGGTTGAAGAGAAAATACAAATTTCAGCTTGATTCAAAACTTCTGTGGGCCCAAAAGAAATTTTCAAATGTAGAGTTCAATCACTGCTGTTTCATGTGGTGTGGGCCACCTGAGATCTGGTTCAAGATGATTTTTTGGTGGACCCTGCTTAAGGTAGGGGCCCACCATATGAACGACTTAGATGGAAAATAAACACAAGGTGGGGCCCATGCACAGGGCCGTGGGTCCCTGCCCAGCTCCCGCCCGTCCGTGGAGCGCAGGACGCCGGCGCGTCCTGACGTCCAGAGGCAGTAGCCTTTGCTGCTTTCCATCCAATTTTTTTTTTGAAAAACCTTAATTTTTGAGGTTTTTCATATGCGAGGCCCACTCCAAGTGAATCCGCTCCATCCATTGGATTCCACTGCTCAATATAAATCCAACGAGTCTAATGTCGGGCCTCTTTCATCGTGTAAAAAAAAAACTGGAAAGATTTCAATGGTATTAATGCTATTTCCAACACTACGGCCCACTAAATACTCCGGTCAACCTCATTTTTTGGCTCAACGCCTAAAATGAGTTGGTAAATGGAATAGATGGTGTGGATTGTATACATACATCAAGGCGGGGCCTATGCAAGCGGTCCTTCCCAAAGGCTTAGAAATAAGCCAATATTTGTGTTTTTCTCTTGACGTCCAGCGTCTCTGGATGCTGGACGTTTGGGCGTATATGCTTAAGGTGGGCCACTACATGGCTACATGGTGTAGGTATAACATATCTAAAGTGGGCCCCACGTACGGATGGCTTGAGTAAAATGCATATTTCATGGTGGGGCTCATTCAAGTGGGCCATATGGCCACATCAACAAACAAGGAAAATAAATAAAAAAGGGGAGGGAGAGAGAGTAAAAGAGTGGGACACACGTGATGGAGGGACCCCGACACTATGGGCCCTCCGTTTGAGCATCTAATTCATACATCAAGTGGGCCCCATTGCATGTGGACCCATCAAATCAAACATCTATGGTGGAGATCCTTTCTCCACCCAAATAAAATGGTCTAGATGACCTCTTTCAAACTAGTATTAAACATCATGATGGGATCCATGGAGAATGGACCCATCATGGAATGGTATTGATGATCAAGATGGGCCATCGGCCACATCCTAGGGTCCAAAGTGAGATCCATACCATTGATCGGTAGGCCTCACATGTCCCATCTTAAAAACTTGAAAAACTAGGCTATGAAAGCACCCACCACTTGATCTTCTTTGTCCGTTGGAAAGCTACTCTCCTAGAGCTTCACTTTGATGGTGGAGATGGAAAATGGATAACTAGGATTAGAGCTTTTGGGATGGGAAGTGGGCCACCAAAATCACACTTTCTCTCACTCTTGGGGAAGCTTGGACGTGCACTTTTTTGGTACTTGGTGTGGCTTGGAATTTGTGAAGAGAAAGAGAGAGAAAAGGGGTGGTTGTAAGAGTGATGAATGTGAGTAATGTGGTACTTGACAAGTATGGGTGGTGTAAGAGAGAGGGTGAGAAAGAGTTGACTTTAGGGGTTGCTTGGGAATGGGGTGAAAGGTGATATGTACTTGACATAAAGTGATTGATGGATTGATGGAGTAATTGATTGATTGATGGATTGATGGGACATGTCGTAGAGATTCTCTTGGGATTGCAAATGCACGACATTTTTTTAAAATAAATGCCCACTCACATCTCTTAGTCAGGGTATCGGATCGGTACATGCGTCACGACGTTAGAACCGCGGCGACTGTGCGGTCGCAATGGTATAAGTCTCAGATTAAGCCGACTCAAATGTATAGGATACGTTTTATGGTCGTGCGCAACGTCGATTACAGGTTGCGGATTGCCGAAATTTGACGGGAAGGATCGCGGGAGTCGACGGAATAGTACGGACTAGGATACGGGTCTTACATTACGGATAATATCTCCACGATTGCGATATCTCACTAAATGAAGGAATAACACCGAGATTCACGGACGCGTATCGCCCAGCCCACAGGTATAAATGCCAACAGACTCCATTGCTACAGTTACGCAAGATCATACACTCTCTCCCTACATTACTCGACTTAGACCCAGATTCTCTGGCCTGACTTAGGCATCGGAGGGTCCCCCGGCTAAGCTAGTGTCTCCTTTGCTCACCCTTGATTGTGCGGGACAAAGGTTTGTGATTGAGTTGATAGCATTTCGTTGATGGTGGTCCAGATTTTGACCTCAACACATATCTTCTTTACATTATCAACAAGTTGGATTGTAAATTAACACTACTAAAACAATGAGTTTTTATAACAACGAGTGGAGATGTAGATTCGCTACTGAAGTGATGTGTCTACTAAAACCATGATGTTTGTGTTGTATCCACACTATCTATCCATTAATTGGGGAGATCATTTTAGGGCATGAGCCAAAGAATGAGACGGATCCAAAGCTCACGTGGACCCCAACACATAAAATAGTTGGGAAAATGACATGCACCATTGAAATCTTCCTAGTGCCCACTATGATGTTTATTTTAGATCTAATATGTTCATAAGTTAAAAAATACATGGATGAATGGAAAACAAAAATATTAGCTTGATAAAAAACTTCTGCAGCCCATAAGAAATTTATAATGGTAGGCGTTCAATCCCCACTTCTTCTTCTTCTTCTTCTTTTTTTTTTTTTTTTTTTTTTTTTTTTTTTTTTTTTTTCTGATGGGGTCCACTTGACCTTTGGATTTGCCTCATTCTTTGGCTCATGTCTTAAAATGATATCTCCAAATGGATTAACGGTGTGGATACAACACATACATTATGGTGGGGTTAACAGAACTTAGTGAAGTCATTTTTTGGGTTTTCACGAGGTCAGTAAGTTGCGGCACAATTTTGACCTAAATATTTGGCCCAATTTAGAAATATGATCTATTCACTCTATTCTATTAATCAAGCACATCGATTTGACTAGTTACTCGCCCCAATTAGGCTTCCAATGAGAAAGATATTGAGCAGAGAAGATTGATCAACAATATGATGGGCCATATCTTGCGATCCAATGATCAAATTTGAGTGAAATGTATTCTAAACATATGAAGTTATATTTACTCTTTAATTTGGACCAATCAGATTGTCTCAAATCAGTCTAGATCTAGACAAACTGATCACGCCCATTTAAAGAGTGTTTTAGATTGATCTAATTCGGTTTAGGTCATATTGATCAGCCGATTTTTGTTCTTTGCCTTAATCAGCACGTTCCGAACATATCTGACCGTTCAGATCAACCTTAGGATGGCCCGAACATAGAATTTGATCAATCTCATCATTATAAGTTATTCTTGCAATTACTGTTCATAATACTTTGGCTATCATTTTTCACAAGTGAATGTTTCTGTGCATAAATGGTTCGAAGTTCAGTTAGTGGATGTCCCAGATAATTTACTAAAAAATCTTAATTTTTTTTACAAATAAATATCAATTTCTTTTTAAAAATTCCATTTTTTTTCAAAATGTCCGTTAATTTTTTATTTTTTATTTCCGAAACTTCTAACAAAATCTCATTTTTGTTATCAAACTTTTCATTTATTATTTTTTTTCAAAATACAAATTCTGAATTTTTATTTTCAAAATCTAATTTTTTATTCCCCAAAATCTATTTTTTGTCGAACTCAACAATTTATTCAAACTTCTTAAAAATTTCAAGATGCTAATTCTATCCTTTTTTATTTTTTTTTTCAAATTTGTTTTCAACTTTTCAAATTTCTTTTTCAAAATGATACGTTTTTTTGTCAAAATCTCGGTGTTATTTAAAATTAAATTTTTTTAATATGTCAATTTTTCTTGAACATTTTCAATTTATTTTCAAATTCATATTTTTTTTTGAACTTCTCAATTTTCCTTTTCAAAATGTCAGTTTTTTGTCAAAATCTTGATTTTTATCTTCAAATTTTCAATACTTATGAGCTTCTCCATCGCCCCCCCCCCCCCCCCCCCCCGAAACTTTTCAATTCTTATATATCAAACTTCTCAAATTTTTTTTTTTTCCAAAACACAAAATCTCAAGTTCCTTTTCAAAATATTTTCTTTTTTCAAAGTGTTCAAAATTTTCACAAATTTTTCAATTTTATTTTTCAAAATATCATTTTTTTTTCGATATCTTTCTTTTTTCCAAAATTATTAAATTTATTCAATTTTCTTTAAAAAAATTTTCAAAATCTTGATTTTTATTAAATAAGAGTTTTTTTTTTTTTTTTTTCAAAATCTCAAATTTTCTCAAACATTGTTAATTTTTTATTTGTTTTTTTAAATTAAAATTTCTCAATGATTTTTTTCAAAATCATACAAAATTTTAAACCTCTTAATTTTCTTTTTCAAAATGTCAATTATATATATCAAAATATCGATTGTTTTTAATCATAATTTTTTTCGAACTTCATTTCCTAAAATGCAAAGGATGTATTAGTGGGGATTTTTGTGTGATATTGCGAAGCATTTGAATATCATTTTTAAAGCAAAAAATAATAATGATAATACTTTCCACTCAATTGATATAAAAACAATTTTTTTTATTGCATTCAATTAATTGATACAAAAATAATCTTAGATATAAACAAATACAATTAAAGCATTGAAATTCTATTAAAAAACACTTTTTAGATTACAATAAAAATTTACCACCATATTATATATATATATATATATATATATATATATATATATATATATATATATATATATATATATATATATATATATATATATATAAACAGGGGTAAAAGTCAAATTACAACGGACCATGACCAGTTGCAAAATCCATTAAATTCTCACTCGTGTGGTGCTTTGCGACGTACCCAATCCGTCGTAAATGTCATTTTAGCTACGGATGTGGGTTTGTTGATAAACTGTCTTTTTCGTGACGAACCAAAGCCGTCACGAATTCGCGATTTTGCGTAGTAATTCTTGTTTTGTTTCAAATTGAAATTTGAGGAGCATGCATGAATAAGAGCCAAACCATGCCATGCCGATGTTGGCCCTAGCCTTGTTTTTGTCCTAGCTTACGTCCTAATGGTATAAAGAGGCCTTGGCTCTATCCTAGCTTGGTTGGAGTTGGGCTAGCTTAAGTTAGATCAAGGCTGCTTTTTAATCCCCACTGTTTCTGTGGTGTGGCTCACTTGAGTTTTGAATACGTCTCATTTATTGGTTCACAATCTAAGTTCTCTAGTGATATTGATGGATGGAGTGGATGTCACATGGACGCTTAGTTATTATGACCCAATCTAGTAGCATAGAGTGATAATGATACAAGATTCATCCATGGTATTAGTATACTTGCATTGCTTGTGAATTAGAATTAATCTGTTGCTTATTGGTAATTTATCTTACAGTACATGTGACTCAAATTAATCACATATCATGAATGATTAAGTGCTTGTCATATTTCTCATCATCACGCGGGTTCTATCCGATCAACCAATGATTCATTCTGCAACTATATATAAGTTTCCATGAACAAACTTGGGTACAAATAAGGGTGGCAATGGGTCGGGATGGCCCGTTGGGCACTATTAAGTCCAAGGGCTGAGCTTGGGCTTAAATTTCAAGCCTGTTTGTAAATGACTTGGGCTTGGACTAGAAAGTCCAAAAGCCCATCGGCCTGGCCTGAGCCTATCAAGGTTTGCAAATGTGGCAGGTGACAACACGGTCGCTGAGGTGCCTTGGGGTTTACTTTAATGTATTTGTTATATATTGATGCCATCCATCCATTTTGCCAGTTCATTTTAGAGCTTGGTAACAAAAATGAGGTAAATCCAAATCTTAGGTTGATCACACCAAAGGAACATAGTGGTGATTATTTATTTATTTATTACACACGCACACACACCCCACACACTCACGCTATAGTGGAATTTCACCACCTATGGATACTCGAACCCTGACCGGGTGTTGAAACTCCTAGAGTCTACCACCGGAGCAAGAGTAAGAATCACGTACGCCAAAGGAACATATAGTGGTGATTGAACACCCACTGTTCAAAACCTTTTAGGACCCACTGTAATATTTATTTGCCATCCAACCTGTTGATATGGTCACACAGACTCAGATGAACAGAAAAAACCGGTTTCATCTAAAACTTTATGGCCCATAAGAAATTGTAATGGCGAGAATTCAGGCCCTACCGTGTGGTCTACATAGGATTTTGATCTACCTCATTTTTGTGACCATGCCCTAGAATGATCTGGAAAATGAATGGACGGATATACAACACATACACCAAGGTGGGCCCATGGTCAAGACCTCCACTTAGTTGCTACCTGCCTCACCGACTCCCATCCATTCGGTCAGACTTTAGACGCTTCAATTAATGTTAATTTAAAAGTAGGAGTGCAGAGGTTAACGCGTTTGTGGTCCCACCATCGTGTTTATGTGAAATCTACCTGATTACGTGGTGTGGACAAAAATTCAGCCCCATTCTTGTTTCAAGTGGACCACACAATTGGAAATAGTGTACAGGAAAATTTTAACTCTCCAAACTGTATATCCCACTCAAATAATGAATAGGGCTGATGTTTGTGTCTCAAACCTAGTTATGGATATGGTATCTAATGGTTGGTGTGGATTTTACTTGATCATTACAGTAAGCCCAGTAAATATCCACCGGTGGACGTCTCTCTCCCCACTGTTTCCCCTTGATGTGTCCCAACTGGATCACATGCCAGCGTGATGTTTTGGCCATAGGGCCTATTGTGGGATTAATAATCTAATGGTCCTAGTAGATCTCAAGTGTTTACGAAGGAGAGCCTCCTAAAAAAAATATAGAATGAGTAGTTTGAAAAGTATCTTTTGTGAACACATCACGCATCATGATAAAGAGGAGTTATTTCACACTTTAAAAAAAATAAAATGGAAAAGGGTACCCCACTTGGGTGGGCTCCATTCTTAGTGTTGACGCAAAACCCAACATGTTATGTCTATGGTCCAAAATTCAACTCTGTTCAAGTTGGCCACACGATTGAAAAAGTATACAGGGTAATATTCACTCTCCAAACTATTTCCCTTAGTGTGGCCCACTTGAATGACAGATGGGCGTAAGTTTTGGGCCTCACGGCTAAATATTAGTTTGACATCTAATAGTTGGAATAGATTTTATATAATCATCATGCCAGGCCCTATAGTAATTAAGGCAGGATGACTCTCAACTTTTTGTTAGTGTGGCTCACCTTTTACACCTCCCGCCACGCAGTCACACCATAGTGGGATTTCACCACTTATGGGTACTCGAATCCTTCAGGTGTTGAAACTCCTGAGAGTCTACCACCCCGAGCAAGAGTAAGGACCCTTGTGTGGCTCACCTCAATCACAGCTAAGCCTGATTATTTGGCCCTTGGCCTAGCATGGGATTACAATCTAATGGCTAGAGTAGATATCATATAATCATCATAATGACCCTTACAAAATCAAGGGACTTCTGCTATCATTTTAAAATTTCTTAGGCGCGCTTTAGCCTGATCCGAGCTCGAGTTGGACTTTTTGACCCATCATGGCTCAGGCCACATTTGGGCTTAGATTTAAAGATTCGGGCTGGGCTTGGACATAGCTTGGCCCAGCCCTAATTCGGACTGCTGACACCCCTAGGTACAGAGCCAATTGTGATGATTAGTGTGAGATTTCATCTTGATCATCTCATAACTCAAAGCAGGCGTGTATCTTGTATGTACATGCACCTCGACATGCTTCACTCCTGTTATGTTTACCTACACAATAGTTTTTGTTATGAGAGAAATAAATCAAGCTTTTAATAGATGAATATTAGCCTTAGTTCATCACGATGGTCAATCTAAATATCTATGTATAACTTTATTATGAAACAATCACATTGTATATATAAATATTTCAAATATAAAAAAAATTCAACATAATCATATGAATAAATATGTACAGTGTCAACAACCGTAAATAGGTACACCATGCAATATTCACGATGATTCCAACAAACAGATCCATAAAGTTAAATCATGCATATGACTTACTTGTATTGGTACCATGCATGTCCCACTGATCACTGGGAGGAGATGGAATTCTCTATACCTTCACACCCTCTGAGAAACTGTTGAAACCAAAGAGCAGATTGCTTTGGGTATCTCTTCAGACGATCTTTATAATCCACGTAATTAAGGCCAAATCTAACGGTCAAACCATCTGCCCATTCAAAGTTGTCCAACAATGACCAAGCAAAGTAGCCCCTCACATCCACACCATCCCTGCCAACGATTCAAATCTCAACCGTCAGTCTGTAATTTTAGAATAGACCACCCTAACGATTTTGATTATGTGACTATCTTTACATGTGGACCACACATCATACATCATGTAAAACATCAAAATATGAGACGGGAGTAATTAAATGCAACCACACCTGATGGCAGTTTGAGCAAATAAAAGATGGCCATGATGGTAGTCGATCCTCATGTCATCTTGCAGCGCTTCCTCCAATGACAAGGAACCGTTGTTGAACTCATCTACTCCTAGAGCAATATAAACGGACACAAATACTTCTCCGCGTAAGCAATCTATGATTGTCTGTACAGTGTCAACAATGAGATACTGGCCTACTTTATATTTAGTTCAGATCTGTTACAAAATTAGAAAGTAACAAAGCATTCTAGGTAGTAGTCTACCATCTTACCATTCTCAGTAATGTAAATAATGGGGTTGTTGTATCTTTCCTTTAAGTAGACCAATACATCTCGGATTCCCTGTGGGTACACGTACAACCATTTTGAAGCAGCCTGAAATACAGGTTCTAATCAGTGCACACGCAAAAATATCACAATCATGTAGGTGATGACTGGGGCAGGCTACTTCCTAGGGAGGCATACGATCCTTCAATCCAGAGATAATGGGTTGCATTGGCAGTAAAACAAGTAAATGAGTACTTCTTGTCTAAGCCATAAGCCGCGTCCTACATAGAATCATGTCTGGTAGTGCATATATGTTACCTTAGGTCCGATGGGGATCCCATTTCGCTCCACTGTTACAATAGATAATAAAAAAATAAAATAAAAAATATATACACTCATAAAAATAAATTAAAATTTTAAGTGTAGAGAAGCAGAATTCCATTAGGTTTTAATTATATTTACCTGTGACATTAACATGTGAATCGGTTGTGTAGCTTACTCGGGTGGCAACGGAATGAGTAACATGAGCCGCGTACTTGGAAGTGTAGTAATTTAGGCCTATGAAATCGAACGATCCTCTCAACATATGAGATTGTTCTTTTGTGAATTTTGGTAGCCGGTTTTTCGCGTGGGACCTCATGCTAGGCGGATATTCACCATCAGTTAAAGGATCCAAGAACCTGAATAAACCAAGATTAAGTAGGTCACCCTATTCCAAAATCAAATATAATATGTTGAAAAACTCATCTAAGTTTGTGAGATACGGCTAATTTAAGGTTTTAATGGTTCAAATCATTCCCGCATCTGATTGGGCCTTCTTTGGTCCACTTCAAAAGAGCTTGACTTCGAGTTTCATCCAACTTTGGTTCATGATACTCACCCAATCAGTTGAAACTGAATAGGAATTAGTTTCGAATGAAACAGTTGAGCCAATTGAGTGATCAGATGGAATTGTTGAAATGATGTGCCTCATCACGGATGGATAACAGCTCTAAAATTTGTAGAGACCAGATATCCCATTCATCAATTTTCTAGCATTATTTCGACATATTATTGTATTTTTCTCCTCCGTCATTTGGTAGGCACTAATTCAAGTTGCGATCTTATGAGCTTGAGAGATCTTCCGGGCATCCCCTATATATCCACGATGGGACCCATCAAATCAACAGTTTCGATCACCTAAAATGGGTCCATTTGTATAAACTTGTGAATCCGGACACTCTTCATGTTTCGGATGCATATATAGACCTGCCTTGTGATGGGCATGTACTTGAAAACATAGAATATAAGTTAGAGTTTCCATTACTAACCATCCAATCATGAAGTCTGTTGGAGTTTTTTTATGGGACGGTTTCCCTTGGGGACGGACCCTCCTTTACCTGCACAGAAACAATGTCAAGGGAACCCTGGCTAGAGCCGGGGAACCTCCGATGCTTAAGTCAGTAATCTCGTCTATAGCTCAGAGCTTCTCTCAGTTAGTATTTGCGTACCTTTTACTGTTCCAAGCTTAGAGATTTATACAATCTGTCAATCCTTATCTTCGGAGGATTCTTCTCCTGCGATCGCTCAGGATCCCGAGAATCTCGGGATCCGCTATCAATATCCCTGGATTTTCGTAGATCAGCATCTGTCCTCGTTCCGCCACTACCTGTCTCGGTTGGATCTCGACCGACTCCGAGGGAGTCTCGGCCAGGTCATGACCGACACCGGGGGAGTCTCGGCCGATGCAGGAGGACGGGTTCTGAGCCGTGCCCGACAGAATTAACTCCTTGAAGGGATCTTTACTCTATCGGTTGAATGGCTTTCACACGCCCGGCCTTCCGTGGGGTGATGCAGGCGAGGTTATCACTCTGACAGAGCGACTTTACTCGTCTTTGCTTACACCTGACGGCCCGCCTTCTGCCCTGTCAGTGTTGTCTCGGTTTCTTCAGGCAGTGTCGGCAAAGCCGACCTACTCTTCTACGAATCTCGGGACTTTACCCGAGCCCGACACATTTTTCCCCAACAGTGAGCCCCCCTGCTCCTGGTGCCGTCTATGGCAACAAGGAGCACGATTTTATCGGTCGGTTGGCGTTAGCATCCGAGACAATCATGAGGCATTTAATGTTCTTTGAATCGTTCTTAGCGTGCGTCGTTGCGCCTTCCAAGGTCGCACGTGCGGCCAGCCGTCAACTCGCTCCGTCCGCGTATAAGTGGCGGACGCGTGGCCACGATTTCAGCGCAGTCAATCAACAGTCGCCACGCGTCGGACGGGGGAGCCGAGGTGAACGCGCTTCGCTTCCGCCATAATGACCCGTCTACGTGGCAAGGCTATAAAAAGCCCGGGCGGGAGGACGGTTCGAACTTTGTTTTCGTCCTCCTTCCTCCCGTCTGTGTCCGATTCCGAGCACATTTTCGCTCTCTTCTTCCTCTCCTCCGCTGTCGCTTCTTTCCTCGTCAACCATTCCTTGCAATCACCGTCGATCCCTTCGGTGAGTCTTTTCCTTCTCCTTTAATTAGCTTTAATGGCCGCACACGGCTCTCAAAGCCCTCGGGAGGAAATGTCAGTAGATGAGGGCGTGTCCCAATACCTCTGGGATGTTACAGACCCACCATCCCTGTTGACGGAGTTCGCCGTCGGAGCTGACGCCGCATTTCGGCTTGTCAGAGAATCCGGCAGCCCTTCGGCTGAGCATCCCGCCCAGACAGGTCCATCAAGAGGTGGGACATCTCTGGTAACTCGTCCAGGGAGACCTAACCCGTGGGCGGACCAGATGGAGGACGAGGAGGGAGAGGGAGAGGATGATTTAGTCACAGGTGAGGGAATGGCCGTTCCATACCCTGTGACGCGAACTGCGGAGGCTTCTGGATCGTCTTCGAAAGGAGAAGGAGACGAGCCCAGCGGTCTCGTAGCTTCTACTCTCACCGAGTCCGATTTAAACCGAATCAGGGCTGGTTACCATGTACCTGATTCGGTCATCCTTCATCTCCCTTGTCCGGGTGATTTGCCCGACCATCCCCCCGCAGGGATGGTAGCAATTTTCCAAGTCTCGATGCAGTGCGGCCTGCGCCTGCCACTCCAGCCCATTGCCCGTGACTTCCTTTCTCGAGTCAAAATAGCCCCCGGCCAAATCGTCCCAAACGCGTGGAGGAACTTGTTCGGGTGTGCCGTGCTTTGGTCCGAGCTAGAAGAACCTTCTCTTACGGTCGACGAGTTCCTCTACCTGTATCAAGTCCGACCAAACCCCAACTTCCCTGGCCTCTACTTTCTAAGTGCGTGGAGAGGCAAGGGGGGATCTCTAATAACCGACCCACCTACTTCGAACAAGTTCTGGAAGGAGAGGTGGTTTTGGGCGTGCGGTCGGTGGGAGTCGGCCGACTCGTGGCCGTACGAGCCTCAAGTATCCCGCACATTCCGTAGAGCAGGTGACTCGGCGCCTCGGCTCACTGATCTTTCCTTTTCTTATTCTCCTTTTATATATTCTCTTCCACTGATCTGGACTCTATCGTGTTTTGCAGATATCTCGAAGAGTAGGGGGAAGCTCGAGTCCTGGGCTTTGACTCGGATAAGAGAGTTGAAGAAGCTGAGCACGGCGGAGCGATCTTGGAAGTTGCTCCTGCAACCCGAGCGTCTTCACCTCGCCGGCCTTGACTCGTTCGTCTCAGGTATTTCGCTCTTCCTTATGTTTGTCTCCTTGATTTTTGGTTTGCTCTCTTAACCTTTACACTCGTTGTTGCAGACCTCCCCGAAGCTCGCCCAATTTTGAGACCTGCCCCAGAGAGCATGGTCGAGCCCCGACCCGCCTTGAAGCCTGTTTCCAAGGTGAAGGCTCCCCCAAGATCGACTCTGCTATCTGGGTCCCAACCTTCAAAGCAGCAGAAGATCGCGGGCAAGGGGAAGGAAACGGTCGCTCCACCTGCTACCGCGCCCGCCGTTCCCCAGGTGGTCGTCCTCTCCGACCCTGATGAGAGGGCCGAGGAAGCGGGGCCAATCCATCCAATAACTCAGGCGACACCTGAGTCGGGCCCCGCCGCTGTGGAGGTCTCGGGGCCGAGGGAGGCCCTGCGTGAAGAGTCCCCGAAAAGGGAGATGACTCAGGCGGAGTCTCCCTTCTCGAAGATTATTGCGGGGATGGTGCCTTGGGCACTTGCCCACGGGAGCGAGAGAGACTTCGCCAACTACTACAACGCTCCGACGGCCCAGACCCTCGGGCATGCAGCGAGGCTGCTTTTTGAGGTAAAATTTTCTTCAGTCTTGTGTCACTTTTTGTCTAGGTTTTCCAAGACAACTCACCGTCTCTGTATTGCAGCTGGCTCCTTGCCTCGTTAAGGCAAGCTTGGAGCTGGTCGCCTCTCAGAAACTCGCGTCCGAGGCAGAGACTGCGAAGAAGGTCGCGGCCTAGGCTGAGGGCCGTAGGGAGATCGCCGAGGGCCGAATCGGCATCATGACCGGTGATCTTTCTATCGCCCGAAAGATGGCCGCTGACGCCCGCACAGCTCTCGAAGGCACGAAGGCCGACAATGCTCGCCTTACTCTGCTCCTTCAAGAGGCCGAGGAGAGGGAGCGGCTTCTTCTCCAGGTTCACGGCGAGTGCGAGGGCGCCCTCGATCGCGCGAAGGCCGAGGCTGCAGAGCTTGTTCGGGAAGCCCAGGGAGAGACGCGTTGAGCCCAGGAGGAGCGAGACCGAGCGGTAGAGGCCTTCCTCGAGTCTACCGAATTTGAGGAAGAGAGGGATCACCTTTACCAAGGCGGCTATAAGGCCTGCGTTCTGGAGATGAGGGCGGCCTTCCCTGAACTCGATCTCTTCGCTTTCGAGGTCGACAGTCCGTCCGCCGAGGCTGCCGAGGGCGACGCCGCTGAAGGAGACGCTGCCGGTCCCTCGGGCGCCTCCTAGGATTGTATTTTTCTTTTTGTAATCAAAATTTTTGTAACTGACTTTCTGTAACTGGCCCGACATTGGGTACTTACATGAAATAGAGCTTTTATTGAGTCGACTTCAATTACAGTAAGAATGATTGTATCTTACGGATAATAAACTTTAAGATTCTCGGCGTTCTAAGGATGAAGCAACAGCTGCCCATTCAGGTCTTCCAGCTGGTAGGTTCCAGGTCGGATGATACCTGAGACCACATAGGGGCCTTCCCAGTTCGGCCCTAATGTACCCGACCCAATTTCCTTAGTGTTTGGGAAGGTCCTTCGGAGGACCATGTCCCCGGTTCGGAATCGTCGGACTTTGACTCGACGATTGTAAAACCGAGACACCTGTCTCTGTCGAGCCATCACTTTCAGTCGAGCACTTTCTCTTCTTTCTTCTAACGAATCAAGTGCGAATGAGAGGAGTTCACCGTTCTCTCGTTCATCATACAAGTTGACTCGGGCTGAACCGATACCGATCTCGACCGGTGCGACCGCTTCCGCACCATAACATAGAGAGAAGGGGGTTTCTCCCGTCGCGGTTCGTGCCGTGGTTCGATAAGCCCACAGTATATTCGGAAGTTCTTCGGCCCATGCTCCCTTTGCCTCGTCAAGTCTTGTCCGGAGATGCTGCTTTATGATTTTGTTGATCGCCTCGACCTGTCCATTCGTCTGAGGGTGATGAGGCGAGGCGTATACATTACGAATCCCGAGGTTGCCGCACATCTCCCGAAATTGTCTGTTATCGAACTGCCTGCCATTGTCTGTTACTATCGTCCGGGGTATTCCGAACCGACATATGATATTTTTCCATATGAAACTCGTGACCCTTTGCTCGGTAATTTTTGCCAACAGTTCTGCTTCGGCCCACTTCGTGAAGTAGTCCACCGCCACCACGGCAAATTTAGTCTGGCCCTTCCCCAATGGAAAGGGTCCGATTATGTCTATTCCCCACTGCGCGAAAGGCCAGGGTCCCGACATTGGAGTCAGCTCCTCGGGGGGTTGTCTCGGGATCACTGCAAACCGCTGACACTTGTCACACCTTTGGACGAATCGTTTGGAGTCATGTTGTACGGTCAGCCAGTAATATCCCTGCCGCAACACTTTGTTGGCGAGCGAGCGTCCTCCCGAATGGTTTCCACATACTCCGTCGTGTATCTCTTGTAAGACATAGTCGGCTTCTTGGGAGTCGACACACCTTAGTAGAGGAGTATGAAAGCCTTTTTTGTACAGAATCCCATTGAGGATAGTGTAGCGCGAGGCTCGAGTTTTTAATCGTCGTGCCTCGGCGCGATCTTCTGGCAGTTCACCATTGTTAAGGTAGCGGACGAGTGGGTCGAACCAAGCGGCCGCCGGATCGATTGGAAACAGGACCGAGACCGTCGGCTCGTTTACGCTGGGTTCAGGGACATGTTCAATTGGAACTGACCGAGGTATGTCTTTCTCGTCTGCTGAGGCAAGCCTTGCTAGTAGGTCAGCTTTGGCGTTGTCGGTTCTGGGTATTCGAATTATTTCACACTTCTGGAATCCGCTGATCAATTCTTTAGCCTTCTCCATGTACGCCTTTAACTGTTCTTTCCGAGTCTGATAGACGCCGAAAACTTGGTTAACAATCAATTGTGAGTCGCTGAAAACGTTCAAATGGGTCGCGCCCAGACTCGCGGCGAGTCTGAGGCCTAGTAATAAAGCTTCGTATTCTTCCGTATTGTTGGACGCTTGAAAGTCGAGTCGCAAGGCATACTGCATACAAGTTTGATCGGGAGTTTCTAATACTACCCCTGCCCCGCTTGCCTTCGAGTTGGATGAGCCGTCGACAAATAGCTTCCAAGGTGTAGGCCCGAGAGAGGAGGAACCCTCGGGTACATTAACTCCCTCTGGTTCGGGCAGACTATCGGGATTAGGAACCACTTCGACAAGGAAATCGGCGACGGCCTGTCCTTTTAAAGCAGCCCTGGGCCGGTAATGTATGTCAAATTCACTTAATTCGACTGCCTACTTTGTAAGTTGGCCAGAGGCTTCTGGCTTTTGAAGAATCTGGCGGAGTGGTAGGTCGGTCACAACGGCGATGGTGTGGGCCTGAAAATATGGCTGAAGGCGTCGTGATGAAACTACTAGGGTGAAGGCTACTTTCTCAAGCTGAGGATACCTTGTCTCGGCGGGCAGCAAGGCTTTGCTAACGTAGTAGACTGGCAGCTGCTTCCCTTGACTCTCGTGTATTAACGCTGAGCTTACTGCGGCTTCAGACACGGCCAAATATAACAATAATACTTCACCAGGCTCGGGCTTAGATAACAGCGGTGGAGATCCGAGGTAAACCTTCAATTCTCGAAACGCTCTCTCACATTCCTCCGTCCACATCATAGTCTGTCGTCCCTTCAATTGCTTGAAGAACGGGAGACACTTGTCTGTGGCTCGGGAAAGGAAGCGATTGAGCGCGGCCACTCTTCCTGTTAACCGTTGAACGTCTTTGATAGTTTTGGGAGACTCCATTTCGAGTAAGGCTTTGATCTTCTCTGGGTTTGCTTCGATTCCTCGCTGACTAACGAGGAAACCGAGGAACTTTCCCGAGCTCACGCCAAACGCGCACTTGCTAGGGTTCAGCTTCATCTTATACTTACGCAGAATTAAAAACATTTCTTCCAAGTCCTTCTCATGGTCGGATGCCTGTTTACTTTTGACGAGCATATCATCAATATAAACTTCCATTGTTCGGCCAATTTACCTGGAGAACATTTTGTTCACCAACCGCTGATAAGTCGCTCCGGCATTCTTTAACCCAAACGGCATCACTCGGTAACAATAAAGGCCTTTGTCAGTGACAAAGGCGGTTTTTGATTTATCATTTTCATGCATTACAATTTGATTATAGACTGAATAGGCGTCCATAAAGCTGAGCAATTCATGACCCGCCGTACTATCAACTAACTGATCGATACGAGGAAGAGGGAAGCTATCCTTGGGGCAGGCTTTGTTTAGGTCCGTATAGTCTATACAGACTCGCCACTTTCCATTAGCTTTCTTCACTAGTACGACATTAGCTACCCATTCCGGATAGTATACCTCTTCGATAAACTTGGCTTTAAGAAGCTTGCCGACCTCCTCTCCTATGATAGTGTACCTCTCCGGGCCGAGAGGTCGACGTTTCTACCGGATGGGCCTGTAGGTCGGGTCGATGTTGAGTCGGTGCGTCATGACTGAGGAATCAATCCTAGGCATGTCTTCATGACTCCAAGCGAAGACATCGGCATACCTCCGAAGCAAAGTAATTATTCGTTCTCTAAGAGGCAGGCTCAAGGATGAGCCGATTCGGACTACTTTTGAAACGTCCGTCTCGGTTAACGGCACCGAGATGAGTTCTTCCATCGGTTCTCCCCGCTCGTGCAACCCGATACGGGGGTCCAGTGATTCGATCATCGAAATTTCTGCCGGGGCTTTTACTGCGGTGGCGTAACACTTCCTAGACTCTTGCTGGTTTCCTTTCACTACCCCTACTCCCGACTCAGTCGGGAATTTCATGGAGAGGTGGTAGGTAGACACTATGGCCTGAAGGAGGTTGAGAGATGGTCGGCCGAGGATGGCGTTGTACACTGAAGGTTGGTCCACGACCAGGAAGTCGACCATCCCGGTCCTTTGATGGGGCGCAGTTCCCGCGGTGAGCGGCAGCGAGACGATTCCTTCTGGGAGTACCTGTCCGCCCGAGAAACCGATGAGCGGCGTCCGGACAGGCCGTAGTACCGACCGACCTATGTCCATTTTATCGAATGCTGTAGTGAATAGGACGTCCGCTGATGACCCCGTATCTACCAGTATCCGGAACACCTTTCTGTTCGCGATGGTGAGGGTGACTACTAGCGCATCATCGTGAGGATGATGAATGCCTCGAGCATCTTCTTCAGTGAACGAGATGCAATACTTCTCTCGTTTTTTCTCTTTGGGAGGCCGGGATAGCAGGAGAACCTCGGACTCGGGGCGGTCGAGGCTTCTGGCGTGGTTTTTTCGGGCGTTATTCGAGTCCCCGCCGCCTCGATGACCCCCGAAGATCGTTCAAATTTCTTCCTGGGGCCGCTCTACACTCGGTCCCACGACGGCGTCGGTCCCAGCCGTATGTTCTCTTAGCCGGCCTTTTTTAATCAGCCGCTTAATCTCGTCCTTTAGATGATAGCAGTCACTCGTGTTGTGACCGTGATCGCGATGGTAGTGGCAATACTTGTCCTTGTTCCGACGACCAGGATTCCCTCGCATTTTTCGAGGCCAGTTGACGAAGCCCTCGATTTTGATCTCCATCAGTACTTGTTCAGGAGATTTGTTCAGCGGGGTATATGCAGAGAATTTCCTGTCGGGTCGCTTCCCTGACCTGCTGTCGTCTCGGCCCCGGTCGTCTTTTCGCTTTTTTCCTCCGGCCGAGTCGGCTTCCTTTTTGGCCGACTCTTTTGCCGATGGTTTCGTATTCTGATTTTTCTCTCTTAGGAGTCGCGTCTCCTCCGCATCGGCATATTTGTCTGATCGAACCATAAACTCGCCCAAAGTATCAGGCGAGTTTTTATCCGGTGATGCCAAAAAAGACTTGTCTCTAACTCCCTGCATGAGAGCGTTGAGTGCTGTTTCCTCAGAATGTTTTCGAACCTGGAGAGACTCGAAATTGAAGCGTTTAATGTAGTCTTTGAGTAATTCTCCTTCCCTCTGAACTATGTTGTTCAGATGCGCGGGAGGCTTCAGTTTCTTCTTTCCGCCAATGAAATTGCTGAGGAAGGCGTCGCTGAGTTCGGCGAACGACTTTATTGACCCGGGTTTCAGTTGCTTAAACCAAAGTCAGGCAACGTCCGTCAAGGTCAGAGAAAACGCTCGGCACATAACAGCATCCGAAGCGTCGTGCAATTTCATGTAAGTCCTGAAGCATTCAAGATGCTCTGTAGGATCGGTCTTCCCAGAAAATGGAGTAATCTGGGATAAGCGGAACCTTTCCGGCAACCGGGCCCGCATTACCTCGTCCACGAACGGAGAGGCTTTTTCTTTGTGTTTGGTCGGATCTGAGTTCCGACTGTGCTTTATATCTGCCATTTCCTTTACCATCTTCTCTCGGACTTCGTTTTTGAAGTCTTGTATGTCAGCCTTCCAAGGTTCGGCGCTCTCTGCCGTTTCTTCAGCGTCTGCAGGTAGCTGACTGCGCCTCCTCTAATCTATTCTATGCCTCAGGTCAGAGGGAGGCAGAACGGCTGTTGCCGAACGAGCAGGTGCCGGGTGACTTGGTTCTCGGGGCTGACTCGGTCGTCTAGGAGACAGTGGCGCTGGTGGCTGTGCTACAGATGCTGGTGGATGAGCTGGCGTCGACTCCTGTCGCTGCATCTGCTGGTTGCACAGTTGTTCCAGCATGTGTTTCATGGCGGCTATCTCGGAACGCATTTCCTGAACCTCACGATCCAGGTATGCGTTCCCTTGGTTGGGCTGGCTTGTAGTCGCAGGCGGTGCTGCCGGGGGAGCTCCCTGAGCGACGCTAGCGGCGGCCTCCCTTACTTCATCTGGGTCCGTCCTTCTTGTTCTTGCCATTTGAATGGTTGGAGAAAGCGGCTTTTTGTTCGATTCCCACAGACGGCGTCAAACTGTTGCAGTTTTTTTATGGGACGGTTTCCCTTGGGGACGGACCCTCCTTCACCTGCACAGAAACAATGTCAAGGGAACCCTGGCTAGAGCCGGGGAACCTCCGATGCTTAAGTCAGTAATCTCGTCTATAGCTCAGAGCTTCTCTCAGTTAGTATTTGCGTACCTTTTACTGTTCCAAGCTTAGAGATTTATACAATCTGTCAATCCTTATCTTCGGAGGATTCTTCTCCTGCGATCGCTCAGGATCCCGAGAATCTCGGGATCCGCTATCAATATCCCTGGATTTTCGTAGATCAGCATCTGTCCTCGTTCCGCCACTACCTATCTCGGTTGGATCTCGACCGACTCCGGGGGAGTCTCGGCCAGGTCATGACCGACACCAGGGGAGTCTCGGCCGATGTAGGAGGACGGGTTCTGAGCCGTGCCCGACAGAATTAACTCCCTAAAGGGATCTTTACTCTATCGGTTGAATGGCTTTCACACGCCCGGCCTTCCGTGGGGTGATGCAGGCGAGGTTATCACTCTGACAGAGCGACTTTACTCGTCTTTGCTTACACCTGACAGCCCGCCTTCTGTCCTGTCAGTGTTGTCTCGGTTTCTTCAGGCAGTGTCGGCAAAGCCGACCTACTCTTCTACGAATCTCGGGACTTTACCCGAGCCCGACACATTTTTCCCCAACAAAGTCCATAGCTCGTTGAGCAGCATCATAGTCGAATTTGGATGTAGATAGCGGTATATACCAGTGGGCCATATGGATTATACCTATAGTGCCCTTTTGAGATTCCTGTAAAGATAGTTCATCCGGACCATTGAAATTTGAGATTGACTTTAGCTACTCAAGCAGGGTAGTTTAGTAGTTTGTACAGCAATAAGGGTCTAGGATTGCATACTGAGTAAGAGTAAATTCTGTGGGCCCCACCGTAATTGTACGTGTCTTATTCATCTCGTCCATTCATTTTTCAGCTCATTTTAAGGCATAAACCCGAAATTGAAGCATATCCAAAGTTCAAATGGACCCCACAGTTTTCTCATTACGCAATCGGCGTAGAGCAAAAAAGGTACGGTTGGAGAATTATTTGGTAAAGAATAACCTCCACTCCGTACACGTGGCACATATGATATCTAGGCCCCCCAGTTTGGATAGCTTAATACGTGTGGATATCGATCTACACTCGATTGACAGAGGGGCCCAAAATTTGAATAGTTCAGATTTCAGTACATTGCCAAATGTACGGAGGATGAAATCCTCGACTCAAAAGATGTGAACACAAATAAAATATGTGAACACAAACACCCAACACGTGCTGACAAGGCACATATGTGCAAGGCCGTTTGTAAATGGGGAGTTACTTAATAGGACCATGGCAAGAGAAAACACTTGGATACCTTACTTTAAGTATCTAGCAGGTTACTTTCTCTCATGTCAGGTCAACAACTGAGCGTGCATCAAATCCACCCCGTCCATCAGGTGCACCACCCTTTAATTCACCCTAACCTCAAGAATCAGTCCGATTCAACACTTTCATGGACCACATCATATAATTATATATAATACCTATAAATTCAAGTGCTATGACACACTTGCTGTGATTTTTGGGTAATTCTAATGAGGCGCGTAAGATAAATGGATTGGATGCTATATAAACACCACAGTGCGACCCTAAACAAATATAACGGTGAGCATTCCATCTGCACTGTTCCCTATGATGTAGTCCGCCTGATGATTGTTGGACCGTCGTGATTTTTGCGTTCCGTGGCTAATATGAAGCAGCACAAGAAATTAGGTAATAAATAACCTAGTGCTGTTCCATTCGACCCCATTGAGCTTTCGTCATCCACCATTGGGAGGAGTTATGTTAAAAACAAATCCTTTTAATTCTCTCCTAATCGGATTCGTAGTGATCCCTCCATGAGATTTATTACCTGATACTTATCCTTGTAGTGTCTTACAGTGGTTGCATGTGCAAGAAGCAGATGGTGCGCCACAATGTACGGTTCCGTCGCAGAATTCCCAACACTGCAAATAGCCATTTCCCCAGAAGAGCAGCGCCCAGGAGCCTCCGTTCCCCGTGCATACCCACCAACACTGTACATCCACGGCTCGTTCAAGGTGAGCCACTGCTTCACCCTATCTCCAAATTCTCTATAACATATGTCTGCGTAGTCTCGGAAATCAGCCCTGTAACAACATAATGCTCAACTGCATTTAGAGGTGTGAAAAAAAGAGCTGGGCTAGGCTTACTGGGCTAGATTGAATGTCCACGCCCACCTCATTAATTACTAAATAGTTGGGGCCATGCCCAATGCACCCTGTTTGATAAGAAATGAGTTGGCTCAGGTCGAGCCTGACTTTATATATTTTTTAAAGAGGGATAGGTTGTGACCCAAGGTGGTGGGTCGAGGGTCAGCTTCTGGTCAAGATTGCCCATCTAATAAATGGGTAGGGCTTGGGCTGACCTTGACCTCACTCCAATGCGATGGATCCACCAGATGGACGGCTTGGATATCAAATCCTGAATAGGCCAGCCCCGATACGTTCAAAATCATGAAGGCCCCAACCAACCAGACACATTTTTCAGCTCTGGATGAGCCCAGCGGCTAAGGCTCAGCCAACAAGTCTTGCATGAGGATATGGGCAGATGATAGGAACCGTTCATTTTCATGAAGTAAAATATTGGTGCCACAATACATAAATCAAGGGTCGAGGAGATTTGGAAGCAGAGTATACTTACACGACTTTGGAACTCAAGAAGCCTCCATACTCGTCCTCAAGGGACTGCAGAAAATCCCAGTGAAACATTACCACAAATGGTTGTATATCTGCGCACGTGCGAGAGTTATTTGAGACGGTGAACTTTGAAAATTATGACATGCCTTCCAATATATGGTAATTACAATGCGTCCAAGCTGTGGAGCCCACCCATTGTGTGTGTGGAACCAAACAGTGGATCTGGAGACATTTGATGGCGCACAGTACATTGCAAAAATCGTTCCTATCAAAAACTCAAGGATCATCGAATTGCTGCTTTGACTCTTTGGGCGGGACCTAATGAGAGAGAGAGAGAGAGAGAGAGAGAGAGATGACCGTTGGATAAGAGCTCGTTGATGAGGTTGTTGTAATACTTGATGCCTTCCTCGTTCACTCCACCACTCAGTCTTCCATCTGGAATTAATAGACGTTCTACAATCAACTTGCTATGAGATGTATCTAGAATTGCGCCATGCATCGTTGAACTAGTTGAAGGTATGGTGTGGATTCGTCCACATTTGCCATGCGTATGATAAATGATCTGGACGGTACAATATTGTTTAGGGCCTACACGAAAAATGTGGCGGAGAATTAACCTGACTGCTCATTCCTTGTGGGGTCCACCGTTAGTTAGCCCTGAAAGGACAATCCTATCATCAACCTTCTGTCGGATTTTGTACATCAGAGATTAACGGTTAGGATCGTCCAATCAGCCTCATTTTTTTCCCTTGATCCATCCACAGTTGAAGCCGGTGAATATACAGTCTAGATCTCACCAATGTGTCAGTCTATAGGGCACGATGCATGTCTGTCCGTGTAGGCGCGCCCACCCTCCACATGTGTCAGCTTTATAGCTGATCCAATGTCTTGGAGCAAGAGAGTTATCAATCCTCCACACCTGTTGCCGCACACATGGTACATGTGGATGGTGTCTGGAACGCTCATCAATTGGGTTCCACCGTTACTTGAACAAGAACCAAAATTTTGGCAAATAGTAACCGTCCAATCAATGAACATTTGTCAGCCAAAACATGACCCATGTATTTTAGGGCCCGTTTGGCTGGACGGATTAAAAGGGATCGGATGGTATTGGAAGGGATTGGAAGTTAAATCTTAGGATTGGCTGGGCGTGCCAAACAGACTAGGTGATCTATATTGGGATATAGCAATCCCATGGATCTTAAGACAATTCACTGACAACACCATCATTACCTTTAAATCCCATCCAATCTACCCCCAATCCATTCAGATTAGCTTGGGACATGTTTGGTTTGAGGGATTGGAAGGGATGGGAAGGTTTAATCTCGGGATCGATCTGCCATGCCAAACAGACTCAATATAGCAATCTCAGGATTTAGCAATCCCATGGATCTTGAGACAATCCACTAACAACACCATCATTACCTTGAAATCCATGCCATCCACCCTAATGCCATTCAATCCCTTCCAATCCACCTAGCCAAACAGGCTCTTCGTACTTTTGTATGCCATGCACTCAAGAATTGTTCCTCCCCTTGGGCTTTTTTTTTTTTGTTAGCTTGTTACTACACACTCCACTGTCAGTGTTAGCCATCCCCACTAGGGAATCGAAACCAAGACCCCAGGTGCAAATGGGTTGAATTGGATGGACGGGTCATTGGATCAGACTCGACAAGTAGGCCCGCATCCAAATTTTGAATTCATGAGTATGTCCGTTCTAAAACTTTAACCCGAACTATTACATGGCACATGATAGTCCAATCCCAAACTGTTTCAAATCCAGGCCGATGCCAACCCCAGGTGCAGCTTGTTGACATCCCTAAAGAAGTTTGGGACCTTTCAAAGAAATCAACCTGACAAATTTAATGTGGCCTTTGTTTTAAATGGTTAGGATTTGGGTTGTCCTGGGAGAGACCCGACTCAAATCCACTCCAATCCCAGGCCCAAACGAGGCTTGGGAAATTTGGCTAACAGTTAATTTTCTTATGACTATGTATGTAGTTTATGGATATCGGTTTCTATTTTACCCATAATGTGTGTGAAAATAATTTATGGACAGAGTTCTTAAATGTTTTTCAAGTTTATTTACATTAATGTCAGACCATCTGTAGTTGAATTTCATTTTATTTAAACCTTAATATAACCAGCATATTTAGAACATTATTTGTATGAAAAACCACTTTTAATTTTTACATCTCACCTGTTTTTAACCCATGAGATAAATAGGTCTAGCCTGGGCTGTCCTATTCAAAAAGGACATGTTTAATCAATGGTTTTTTTTTTTTTGTTTAAAAAAAAAAAAAAAAAACTTGGACCCATAATAGATTGGGTCTGTGGCGAAAATTCCATCCCAATTATTAAATGGGTCTATTCGGAACCTTGACACAGCCACAACCCATCTGCAACTGTAATAAGGACACATATGGAGCTGATCATACTAGCTTCACAAGCATTACAGTTTAATCAGTTGTATACAAAAGGGTCATGGCTGAGATTTACTGAGAAAAACATGTTAAAAATTGAAAGGTTTGTCCTACAAATGGGATCTTTTTGGTGAGTGGGAGCCTACTAGTAGAGGTGGACACAAACCAAGCCAGCCTGGAAGCTCGACTTGATTGGTTTGAAAAAGCATAGCTTGGGTTGTTTCGAGTAGAAGTTCAAATCAAACCAAGCCTCATATTCAAGCTTATTTAAAAAAAAAAAAAATACAAACCAAGCTCAAACAAGGGCAATACTGGCTTGGCTCGGCTCGAAGATTAGCTTTCGACTTGTTTTAGCTCATAGATGGGATGCACATTGTTTCCTGTAATATGATCCACTTGAGCTTTGGATATGATTCAATTTTGAGATCATGTCCTAAAATGATATGTAAAAACAAATGGACGGCTTGGATAATACATTATATATGTACATGAATGCACATTGTTTCCTATAATTTTATCTGCTTGAGCTTTGGATATGATTCGATTTTGGATTATGTCATAAAATGATATGTAAAAATGGATGGACAGCATGGATAATACATATAGATGATGGTGGGCACACAAAGTTTACTTGGTATGCTAAAGTGAGATTCGAACTGGCTGATGACCTTAACACTTGTCATATAGCTGGTGTTGAAGGTTTGAGAGGCCCACCATGACATATGTGTTTTATCCAGCTGTCCATCAAAATCTCCATGTAATCTTTTCTTTGTATAAAATAATTTATATTATGTATATTGTTGATTTAAGATGAAAAAAAAAAATCAGCTAACCCCATTCAAACTTGGCTCTAGTTTGATATTTGGACTAAATCTAACCAAGTTCAATCTCATGTAATCTAAATTAAACCAAGCTCAAACAGTAAAGATAAGCTTGAAGCTCGGCTTATGTAAAGCCCAAACAAAGAGTGTCACGTAAGCAAATCAAGAAACTTGAGTCAAACTCGGATCACATCGGCTGGTGTAAGGCTCTACCCACTACCCAGGTTACAAGCAACACAAAACTCACCACCGTGTGCATGAATGTGCCTTGTCTGCTGCAAAATATGCAAATGCACGTTACGTCACTGGATAAGCTCCCACACAACCAACCAATTAATTAGAAAAGCACGGGTCTCGTGTAACCTAATGGGTGTGGGTGTCCGTGTGTGTTTGGATATTAAATGGGTAGCCTGTCAACATACCCTGCTCATATCCAAATCCAACCCAATCTCAAATATATATATAAATAAATGAGTATCAAATAATATACACATATGCTTCATTTTTAAAATAGTGGACGTAGATTGAAAGGCGTCATTGTAGAATTTAAATATGAAATTAAGAGTCATAATAAAATAAGGAGTTATTTAATATTTAAGCTATGTATGACAATTGTTATGCCGGTAATCAGATATTGTACACGTGGCACATAATATCTCAAATTGAACTGAGTAAATCGTGAAACAAGTGTTACTTGTTGGATAAAATGTTGAATTAAATAGACTATAAAAATCGAGAACCAAAAAAGGAAAATAAATTTAGAGAAAGAAAAACTTATTGAATTGAGTTGAGGCGTGACTGAGTCACTCGGCTTGAAATCGAATTTGCTCCCCTTGGACAGCGTCCCAAGTGCAACAGGTTTCCAGAGCAATCGACCTCCAGGATACAACGACTATGACCCGGTCCCAGCGGTGCACTCACTGTACACGGGCTCGAACCACTTGCAGTTTAATCCGAAAGTGCTGAGTTGACTCAGCAATGAACTCAGTAACAATGGTAAAACCGTATCAGAGAGAGTTTTATAAGGCAGGAAATTTTCGTATGTTGAAACTGGAATCGGAAGTCTTTATATAGACTCCGAAATGGTGCATAAGCACCCTTTACAAAAGGTTAGGTTCGTTGGGTTTAAACCCAACAGGGGCGACCAACCGGAAGGGAAGCATCTCTCTGGTTTAAAAATGAAAAGGCGCAAGTGCGAGTACACTCTCGCACATACAGTCCTGCGAGTACCCATACACACACACCCACGCGAGTACACTTACACCGCACCCGCACCCGCACCCGCGCCCAGCCCAGCCCGTCCCGTCCCGTCGCGTCGCGCACGCGGACGCGGACACGAACTCGGACTCGGCTCGGCTCGGCTCGGCGCGCACGCGCGTGTGTGGTTAATGGCATAGATTAGAGCTATTGGCATAGCCCCCCCACAGGACCAAATTCACATGCCCCCTGAAAGGGGCTCAAGCCCTAGGCAAAAGGCCTATCATATAAACAAGAAAATTTCTTTTGTCAAATCCGATGTGGGATAAAACCAACACCTCAAAAACATCAAAATTTAAATGTGGAGGAAAAACACCGAAATTTGAAAATTCAAATTTTTAATATTATTTTAAAACAAATACAACAATCCCCCACATGTTTTAAAATAAAATGCTTTCGGATTAAAGCGAAATAGTTGTGCAATGGTGTCGGTGTCACCATAGACTTGAACCGACATTAGAGTAAGCAAGACAGGTCTACAGGAATCAGGTGACACCATAGTCTTGAACCTGAATCCTTTTAATGTAGATCGCAAGTACATGCTACTCACACAACTCTTCCTCTGCAAGTGATTCTGTGGTTCGGTGCGTTTCGGCCATACACCATTACCTGAATTTCATGAGTGCTCTAGAGAATTCGCCTAGATTCTCATAGGAAGCGACCTCCACCTCCACACCCATATAGGTGAATTCCATCAAGTGTATGCAGCAACTGTATACACCACCAAATATATGGCTATGGATCCATTAAGAGTTCTAAAAACTCATTCTTCTGCGTTGCTGCTCGCACTGTACACCATAGAAGGGGCTCATATAACTCAGTACAATCGTCTACCTCGTGTCTTGTTGTTTACCCATTGAACCTATCTCATGGGATCTCCACTTGTATAGGTTGGGTTACCGACACTGGCAGCTCATATATTAGGCTCAGCCCCATTCCCTTCGATGTATCATTGACTAACTTTTTGGATAGTCCTTTAGTCAGAGGATCTGCTAGATTCTTTTCTGACCTCACAAAGTCAATAGATATGACTCCATCACGCAACATATGTTTCACTATGTTGTGTCTGAGTCTAATATGCCTGCTTTTTCCATTATATATTTTACTTTTTGCTTTCGCTATAGCTGCTTGACAGTCACAATGAATAGATACGGCCGATACAGGCTTTGGCCACAATGGTATATCAGCTAAGAGATTTCTAAGCCATTCAGCTTCTGATCCAGCCTTTTCTAAGGCAATAAACTCGGATTCCATAGTCGACCGATCAATACATGTCTGCTTGGTGGACTTCCAAGAGACTGCTCCTCCACCCAAAGTGAAGACATATCCACTAGTGGATTTTGTCTCATCTGAATCACTGATCCAGTTAGCATCACTATATCCTTCTAATACAGTAGCATAACCATTATAATGTAAACCATATGTCATATTACCTTTTAGGTATCGCAAAATTCTAGATAATGCATTCCAATGTTCTTTTCCACGGTTATGTGTATATCTACTTAGCCTTCCTACTGCAAAAGCTATGTCAGGTCTAGTGCAGTTTGTTAGATACATGAGGCTGCCAATTATTCTGGAATATTTCAATTGAGACACACTATTTTCTGTATTCTTCATGAGAGTCACACTATAATCATAAGGAGTACTGACAGGTAAACAGTCAAAATGGTTAAACTTTCTCAATATCTTCTCAATGTAATGAGATTGTGATAATATAATAACACCATTTTTCCTGGTTACTTCAATACCCAATATTATACTTGCCTCTCCTAAGTCTTTCATGTCAAACTTAGATGACAAGAATTTCTTAGTTGCATTAACTAATTTAATATTAGTTCCAAAAATAAGCATGTTATCAACATAAAGACATATGATAACATAATCATTTCCAGAAATTTTACTATATACACATCTATCTACATCATTTATATGATAACCATTTGATTTTAAAACACCATCAAATTTTTCATGCCATTGTTTAGGAGCCTGTTTTAAACCATATAGTGATTTAATTAGTCTACATACTTTATTTTCTTTACCTAATATCTTATAACCCTCAGGTTGCTCCATATATATTTCTTCTTCTAAGTCTCCATTTAGGAAAGCAGTCTTAACATCCATCTGGTGTACCACTAGTTTATATATGGAGGCTATTGCTATTAAGACTCTAATAGATGTAATCCTAGTTACAGGGGAATATTTATCAAAATAATCTATTCCTTCTTTTTGTTTAAAGCCTTTCGCTACCAACCTAGCCTTAAACTTATCAATAGTTCCATCTGATTTTAGTTTCTTTCTAAACACCCATTTGCAGCCTATTGGTTTGTTACCAGGTGGTAGGTCTACAAGTTCCCAAGTATTATTAGATATAATAGATTCTAACTCATCATTTATTGCTTCCTTCCAAAAGGTTGCATCTGGAGAGTTAATAGCTTCTATATAAGTTGTAGGATCATCTTCTACTAAGAATGTGAAAAAACCATCTCCTAGGTTAGTTTATTTTCTAACTCTAATACTTTTTCTTGGTTGTATCTCTTCTACTACTTTCTCGTAAGCATTTTTACTAGTAGACGTAATATCTGGTTCATTAACTTTTTCTATTCCTATAGATTTAGATTTCATAGGGAATACGTTCTCAAAGAACTCTACATCCCTAGTTTCTATAATTGTATTAGGATCTAGAATATTATCCTTAGTTTTTAAAACTAGAAACCTATAGGCCGCACTGTTTTGTGCACACCCTATAAATACACAATCGGTCGTTTTAGGACCTAATTTTCTTTTCTTAGTTTCAGGCAATTCTACTTTAGCAAGATACCCCCACACTTTAATATATTTATAACTAGGAATATGATTCTTCCAAAGTTCATATGGTGTTTGTTCAGAAGATTTAGATGGAATCCTGTTTAGGATATAACAAGCAGACAGAATTGCTTCTCCCCACATATTTGAGGGTAAGCCTGAACTATTTAACATGGCATTCATCATTTCTTTTAGAGTTCTGTTCTTACGTTCTGCTATTCCATTTTGTTCTGGTGTATAAGGAGATGTAGTTTCGTGAATTATTCCATTCTTTTCACATAATTCTCTAAATTGAGAAGATTCATATTCACCTCCTCTATCTGTTCTAAGTCTTTTAATTTTTATATTTAATTGATTTTCAACTTCAATTTTGTATTTAGAAAAAGCATCTAAAGCTTCATCTTTGTTCCTTAATAGATATACTCTAGTGAACTTAGAGTAGTCATCTACAAAAGTTATATAATATCTTTTTCCTCCTCTAGACATGTGATTTCTAAAATCACCTAAATCACTATGTATCAACTCTAATAGAACAGATGATCTTTCTATTTGTTTAAAGGGTTTTCTAATAAATTTTGATTCTACACATGTTTCACATTTTTTAAACTCTTCATTAGATATATTAGGTAATAAACCTAATCTTTTCATTTTCTTTAAAGATGCCACATTCACATGACCTAATCTATTATGCCATAGATAAAAAGGTTCAACGATATAAACAGAACTAGATGTTTTCTTATTATCATTGGATACATTTACAATGAATAAACCATCGCTACAGTACCCCTTACCAACAAAGGTTCCATTTTTAGTCATTACAAGCTTATCTGAATCAAATACTAATTTGACACCAGCCTTATTGAGGAGCGAACCAGAGACCAAGTTTCTTCTAATGTCAGGCACATGTAGGACATCATTTAACATTAGAGTCTTTTCAGAAGTGAGTTTCAGAAGTACTTTCCCTTTCCCTATAACTGGAGACGTTCTAGCATTTCCCATGAACACCTGTTCATCATCTCCTGATACTTGGTAGGAGGTAAACATGCTACGATCCTTGCACACGTGTCTAGTTGCACCAGTATCTAGCACCCACTCCAAGTTGTTTACAAGGAAGACTTCTGACACCACAGCCACTACTATGTCAGACTCATTGCCTGTTTCTGTAAGATTAGCTTGCGGCTTATCTTTATTTTTCTTAAACCTGCAGGTTTTAACATGATGCCCAGGCTTTCCACAGTTGTAGCAGTTTCCATTTTTCTTGAATTGATTGTTTGCATTCTTCTTTTTGAGCCTGCATTCATTTGCATAATGTCCAGGTTTGCCACAGTTATGACAGTTGCCCTTTTTCTTATTATTTGTCCGACTTGATTCCACAAGATTCGCTTTTGAATCTATCTCATTTTTATTTCCTTTTTGGTCCCTGATTCTATTGGCCTCCTCTATTCGTATGTGTACGATAGTGGTTTCCAAAGAAACACCGTTCTTCTTATGTTTCATTCTATTTTTATA
Source organism: Magnolia kwangsiensis (assembly GCA_037074715.1). Taxonomy (NCBI): domain Eukaryota; kingdom Viridiplantae; phylum Streptophyta; class Magnoliopsida; order Magnoliales; family Magnoliaceae; genus Magnolia; species Magnolia kwangsiensis. The sequence goes on from CM073581.1 coordinate 111,575,802, forward strand.
TTCTTTCCAGGAGGGCGGTAACTTTTCTATTAACGCTCCTGACAGAAACACCTCATCCAACTTAATTCCTTCTGTCGATAGTTCGTGAATTAGACTTTGAAAGTCGTGAATCTGATTTGTGACAGATTTATCGTCTGTCATTTCATAGTGAAGGAAATTAGCAATTGCATGTTTCTTAGCGCCTGCATCTTCTAATATGTATTTCTTTTCTAAAGCAATCCATATATCTTTAGCAGAGGCGTAAGAAGCATACACATCATATAATTCGTTGGATAAAGAGTTTAGAATATAATTTGTACAATTATTTTCATCTGTTACTTCATTTTGATTTGCTGGATCTATAGTAAATGATTCAGATAAAATGTATGAAACTTTCAGGGTGGTAAGAGCGAACATCAATTTCTGTTTCCACCGTTTAAAGGATTGTCCAGCGAACGGTTCGATTTTGGCTAACTCAGTAGAAGCATTTACTGTTACTGTAGCCATAGTCTATGTAATTCAACATAAAATTCGATTTCAAGATTGTTGGATAAGATGTTGAATTAAATAGACTATAAAAATCGAGAACCAAAAAAGGAAAATAAATTTAGAGAAAGAAAAACTTATTGAATTGAGTCGAGGCGTGACTGAGTCACTCGGCTTGAAATCGAATTTGCTCCCCTTGAACAGCGTCCCAAGTGCAACAGGTTTCCAGAGCAATCGACCTCCAGGATACAACAACTATGACCCGGTCCCAGCGGTGCACTCACTGTACACGGGCTCGAACCACTTGCAGTTTAATCCGAAAGTGCTGAGTTGACTCAGCAGTGAACTCAGTAACAATGGTAAAACCGTATCAGAGAGAGTTTTATAAGGCAGGAAATTTTCGTATGTTGAAACTGGAATCGGAAGTCTTTATATAGACTCCGAAATGGTGCATAAGCACCCTTTACAAAAGGTTAGGTCCGTTGGGTTTAAACCCAACAAGGGCGACCAACCGGAAGGGAAGCATCTCTCTGGTTTAAAAACGAAAAGGCGCAAGTGCGAGTACACTCTCGCACATACAGTCCTGCGAGTACCCATACACACACACCCACGCGAGTACACTTACACCGCACCCGCACCCGCACCCGCGCCCAGCCCGTCCCGTCCCGTCGCGTCGCGCACGCGGACGCGGACGCGGACACGGACTCGGCTCGGCTCGGCTCGGCACGGCACGGCTCGGCTCGGCGCGCGCGCGCGTGTGTGGTTAATGACATATATTAGAGCTATTGGCATAGCCCCCCCACAAGACCAAATTCACATGCCCCCTGAAAGTGGCTCAAGCCTTAGGCAAAAGGCCTATCATATAAACAAGAAAATTTCTTTTGTCAAATCCGATGTGGGATAAAACCAACACCTCAAAAACATCAAAATTTAAATGTGGAGGGAAAATACCGAAATTTGAAAATTCAAATTTTTAATATTATTTTAAAACAAATACAACATTACTAAGTAGCGTTTCCAAAATTATATTGGCTGAGCGATCCTACCCTATGATTTGAAGATACTTGTTTGTTGAAATGGGAGTATTGGATAATTGTCCAACAAAGGTTCAGCAGTCTAAAAACCAGATAATCAAACAAGCTTAAATTTTGGTACATTGTAGATATAACCTGAGGCCTATAATTTGAACAGTTTATATTTTAATGACTTGTTCATCAAGTATGCAATTTTGTTGTGACGTTTTTAGTTTTCTAATTCTAAATAACAACTATCATGCTGTATTTTATGTCATTAAAAAAACCGTAATCTTTTTATTTTATTTTATTTTATTTTATTTTAAATTTTGAATTCTTGTTCTAAAATTTAATCTTTTGAAGTTAAGTTTATGTATTATTATTATTATTTAAAAAAAAATCACAAATAAAATATGGGTACCCCGGCACTTTAAGGCACAGGTATGGGAGCCATTCAAGGCCTAACATGAGTATCAATATATGTGCAGAATCCATTAATGGGCATGTCACGGCTAGGCCTATAGCCTGGCCCTAACCCAGCCCATAGACAACCCTGGTTGATGAGAAGGAAACGTTTGTCTGTGATCATTTCAATTTATTAGAGAGTCCATACTGGCTCCGTGGGTTACAATTTTGGGCAATCCAAGCAGTACAAACCATGCTAACTTGTAATGATATGTTGGATCTGTGCTGTTTATTATGCAAAACTGATGTAGAGCGGGTTGCAAACACTTTCATGGTTAAGATGGATCAGAAAAGGCCCAGTCAGAAGCAGAAGCAATCCAGACCGTCAGATCTTAAAACGGACGTATCTCGCAAACCGGAATGACCTATCAAACATACCATATATGATTTTAGGGTAGGACGAACTACTTTAGCCACTCAACTCTATGTTGCCCATGCCGAATTTATGAAATACCATCATATTGACGGTCGAAATCTCATTTTATTTTCATTTATATTATTTATATTAAGTTTTAGTTTGCATATGACTCTTCATTCATTGAGCTTTAGGAGTTGCGCCAAACATGAAAAGTGCTTAGAATAATTAGAAGAACATTATGGTTTAGCCAAATAGGACACTTATTATTTTTGGCCGAAAACCATGACACATGTAGACATCATGACCATCTATAAATAGTAAATTTAGTATTTATAGTAAGTTGCAGTTTCTAGGAGTTTTAGTTGTATTTTGATTCGGAAACTTCTCTCATGACTTAATACCCCTATTTAAAGGGTTGTGAACTCGTTTATCTCATTCATCAAAAAATTTATGAATTTTCTATAATATTATTTCTATTTTTTTTTTCTCGTGAATTTCAGAAGTCTCCAGGGAGAGTATAAAGAAGCTCCGTGGATTTGAAGTAATTATCCTTGAAGAAGACCGTGATCGACCTCATCACTTTCATCCCTTTGTCAAAAACTCATGTGAAATGTACCCGAGCATGAAAATCAAGACATGAACTCGTCCTATATATGCAAGTTGAATATCCATCGTCAGTTATTCTTTTTTAATCACCTTCTTGTTCAATATCCTGTGGACCACACCTGAAGAGTGGATTGGGAATTTAGGACCGATATTGGGGCGAGGCCAAATTTCCCCTGAAGCCCTCCAAATGAGCAGGCCCGATTTCAACTTGTGTGCCAAATTGGTACGTATGGGGCACTTATCTATCACATATGCAGATGGATGACTTACAAGCTGTGGGTATTGAACGGCTCTGATTGATTGAACTATGGGCAGAGTGAACGCTAATTCATGTATTGTGAATTTAAAACAAGTAGCTTTCTCTTACAAGGCAATATTCGGGTCCAAGATATGGAAAATCTGAATGCGTCGAACCCCATTTCCTTCATGATCCTCACGTCTTCCTGTAGCTTTTAACAGTCAGCAGAGCATATAAAAAGAAAAAAAAGGAATTGATTCAACTACATATAATGCACTTTTATGGCACTCATCTGTCACACAGGGCAACATGGCACACGTGAGAGGAATCAAAGCAGTGGGAAATGTGCAAGGGAAAGGGAGCATGTTGCCCTCTCACGTGTGCCATATTGCCCTGTGTACTTGTATGCAGTAATGTCCCCAAAACAGTTATATGAGATTGAGACATCCCACCTACTAATGTTGAGAGGAGGAAAATGATGAGGACTCTTTTTTTTTTTTTGGCAAATTGTTTGAGCATACCACCTATATAATATGATTGATATGAAAGAGGTACAGCATCTTTTCATGCATGCCCTAATAATTGAAAATAAAGGGGGGGGGAACAAGTGTTAGATCTACATGTCTGCAAGCTCCAACAAAAAACAAAAGGAGCTGCCCTTATCATATGAAGAAACAAATGACCGGATCTACACATCCAAAAAAAGAGAGAACAGGCAAAATTGTTGATAAGTAAAACAAGGACCATGAGGACATGTTTATGGAAAATTAACAAGGAATCCAAATGAAATGGAAACCCATGGATTTCAATTTTACTTCTATTTCTTATTTTGAAATTATCGTTTTATGGTCTCATGCATGTTCAAGTTGGAAGGTCACCTGGTGTGTCTTCTAAACTTTGGAAATTGACTTAATATCGTTTTTAGGAGAAACGAATGTCTACAACTTTTGGGGAAAATCTATTTAATTGCTTTATCTGTGAAAACCGATTTCCTTCCTATCTTTTGGACGTCCCAAAAATCCTAAAACTCTTGTATAATGTTCAAAGATGTGGCCATTTACAATATAAATTTTCTTGTGAGAATGAAAAGTGCATATGCATGAAGTAACACTTTGTAACAACAAACGGTTGTAATGAATTGGCCATTCAAAAGAGTCGGGATCATTTGATTGACGTGACTCTTGCACAGTGGCTTGCTCCTAGTTGTACTAATGAACGAATGGCCCAGATCAGTGATGGGTCAGAAGGTGGTGATTGTGGATGAACATCGGGATTTTAGCAAAACTCACCACAGGCGTGATGTCCAATCATCCAATGGACACAGTTCATTCAATAGTACCAATGGAGCAAGCCGTGTGTAAAAATTATGTTGGTAATATGATCCTAATCCTTTGAATGGGGTCAATTCGTTATAATCATACGTTGTTTGTGTGAGCGATAGATCATATGGTTAGAATAATCAAACCACAACCAAATTGTTACTTTGGAATCATAAGAAATATGAAGTGGGAATATTCGCCGGATGTTTTAAGATGATGATTAATTGGAGCTATTTTGTTTCTTTATTCAATCTTAGTTGTTTGTATTCTATGATATTGATTAGACGCTAAGGATCATTAAATTGGCTTGAGTTTTACATCATGGCTTGCTCTTGATTGTATTGATGAATGATCATATGGCTCAAACCAATGACAGGTTGGCTACCTGATCAAAGGCCATTTAAAAGCTTAGCAAGAAGGTATGATATTAGCATACACGCATGTTTCTCATCCTGTAACAATGATAATACGAAAGTAACAGCTGACCTTGTAGCGATGATAAAAATCCACAGCTATGTCTCCATTGCTCTGGTCCTTTATTTTGTCTGCTCTCACAAGGCACCAGCTGTTGTAAAATATTGATTTTAATAAAAAATATTTTAATAATAAAAAAAAAAAAAAAAAAAAAAAAAAAAAAGTTGTTTTTTGAAAAACTTTTGGAGCTTTGGGAATAGTCCCACATGGGAAAGAGAAGAGAAAGAAAAGTGGTTTAAATGATAATAGTGGAGTACCATAATATTTGCCTACCTAGTCCGTGGACCATGGGACTTGCGTGTTCCAGTGCGAAGCACTGGAACACCGCGCACGCGCACGCGCACGCGCACGCGCTCGGGCTCGGTCTCGGTCTCGGGCTCGGTGCGAGGGCGTGGGCATGTGAGGCAGTGTGGCTGTAGAGGCGCTAGTGGCGCACTTCGCACGTGCGCATCGTGTCGCAGAGGGTCGCTCCCTTCGCGAACCGCAGCGAGACGTGTGCGAGTCGCGGTGCGACTAGTGGCTAAGGCAGATGGTTGGTTGGACGAAAATCTAAAGGACTGAATGAGAGTCCCTTAGAATATATAGAGGGCTGAAAAAGAGCTGTTGCAGAAATTCTGTAACAGCTGTGCAATAAGTGCAGGGTCCAGCTGAAACTGCTGCATGGCTAGCCCCAACAGCTATAAAACGGCTAGCTGCTGTCTCACAACGGTCAGCATGCAGCAGCTTAATGGCCCATGCACAACGGTCAGAAAACGGCCATAAAACGGCTAGTTTTCTCAACAGCCAGAAAACGGTCATGGGATTTATTTCCCTGGACCATAACCCCCAGCCACCATAGCCTATAAAAGGAGGGCCTGGATAGGTTCCAAATCCATCTCAACTCACTCCATACGAATTCCAGAAAATAGCCTCTCCACTCATATATTCTAAGTGTTATCCAGCAATACAGCAAGGTGTCAACCTTAGCTTGAAGAACAGACCAGCGGTGTGGTCTAGGACGGTTCAACCGAACCAGCAGGCTGAAGATTAGAACTTAATCGAGCAAACCACTTTTCTATTTTCTTCTTTTCTTATTTTTGGGATTTTCCTTTATATTGTAATACTGCCAGAAATAGTGAAATTGAGTTCCATTTGGTGGGCCTTCGTGTTTGCTGAACGCAGACCCACACCAGGCTCGTCGTATCCTAGAAGCAATTTGCCTGTAACCTATCAGCAAACTCAATTTACTTGAGTTGGGGCAAATAACGCTTTAAGGACAGCGTTTTCAGACGTGCTTCAGCCTGTCCATATTATTTTCGGTTTCCATATTATACAGAAACTACATTAATCTGTATAAATTTAACAACAATCTTAAAGCGTTATTCCTAAAATGGAAGCCGATAGCGTTTCATCTATTAAATTGATGAATCAGGACTTGATACGTCTTGATCGGTTCGATGGAACCAATTTTACAAGATGGCAAGACAAGCTGAAATTTCTCCTGACGGCGCTGAAGATCTACTACATACTAGATCCAAATCTGCAAGCATTGCCTGAAGCAACCGACAAAGACACACCTGAGCAAGTGGCTGCCCGTGCTAAAAGAGCTGAAGACGAACTATTGTGTCGTGGACACATTCTGAACGCACTCTCCGACCGCCTGTACGATCTGTACCAACAGACATCATCAGCAAAGGAGATCTGGGCCGCACTGGAATTCAAGTACAAGGCTGAAGAAGAAGGGACCAACAAATTTCTCATCGCCAGGTATTTTGACTTCAGCATGGTAGATAATAAACCGCTGCTGCCCCAAATCCAAGAACTGCAGCTAATAGTAAACAAAATCAAAGCGATCAAAATCGATCTTCCTGAATCATTCCAAGTTGGGGCTATAATCGCTAAATTGCCACCAATGTGGAAAGACTATAGAAAGAAGTTGCTGCATAAAACCGAGGACTACACACTGGAACAAATCCAGAAACACCTAAGGATTGAGGAAGAATCCCGTAACCGCGATAAAAAGAATGATAACGGGAATGCCTCGTCCAAGGTACATGCAGTAGAAAACACCAATAACAAGAATCCCGAGAAAGATGATTCCCTAAAACCCAATAAAGGGAAATTCAAGAAAAACGCCCAAAAGAAGAACGGAAAGTTCAAAGGCCCATGCCATGTCTGTGGAAAAATCGGGCACTATGCTCGAGTATGCCGATATCGCAAATCTAAAAAAGAGGCAAGTGCAGTAGAAGAAGGCGATATCGTGGCTATGATCACTGAAGTGAATACCATCCAAGGCAAAGTTCCAGGCTGGTGGTATGATACTGCCGCTACAGTACATGTGTGCTACGACAAATCAGCCTTCAAAACCTATGAGGAATTGACCGATGGTCAAGAAGTCCAAATGGGTAATGAAGTCCGATCGAAGGTCGTCGGCAAAGGAACTGTCGAACTGATATTCACTTCTGGAAAGAAAGTGATTCTAACTAATGTACTGCACGTCCCAGACATGAGGCGAAACTTAGTTTCTGGGGATCTTCTGGGAAAACCAGGTATAAGGGTAGTATACGAGTCAGGAAAACTGATTCTATCCAAGAATGGGAATTTTGTTGGAAAGGGATATGCTTGTAACGGGATGGTTAAGTTTTCTCTGAATGAAAGTAGCACTTCTGCGTATATGGTTGAATCTGCTGGACTGTGGCATGATAGACTAGCCCATATAGGGTATAGTACTTTGAAGTTCATGGCTAAGAATGGTTTAATCTCATACACAGATAATGAAACTAATAAATGTGAAGTGTGCATACAATCCAAAATGACGAAAAAACCTTTTCCAAGTGTTGAAAGATCGTCTCAAATTTTGGATCTTGTGCACAGTGATATCTGTGAGTTAAACGGCATTCTTACTCGTGGAGGTAAACGGTACTTCATAACCTTTATAGATGATTGCTCTAGATATGTGTATGTTTATCTATTAAAGAGCAAAGATGAAGCATTGAACATGTTTAAGATATATAAAGCAGAAGTAGAGAATCAACTAAGTAAGAAGATAAAAATTCTCCGTAGCGATCGAGGAGGAGAATACTTCTCGAATGAATTCGATTACTTCTGTGAAGAACATGGACTGGTACATCAATGTACAGCTCCATACACACCTCAACAAAATGGAATAGCTGAAAGGAATAATAGAACATTAGTAGAAATGGTCAACTCAATGCTAATAAAAGCAAAGTTGCCACTAAATCTGTGGGGTGAGGCACTGCTTGCAGCATGCCATATAATAAACAGACTTCCGTCTAAAAAATATAAAGTATCTCCATATGAAACATGGAGAGGTAGAAAACCTAACCTAGGATATCTTAAAGTGTGGGGGTGTCTTGCATACTGCAGAACTCCTGACCCAAAAAGAACCAAGTTAGGACCAAGAGCTATTAAGTGCGCCTTCGTAGGGTATGCACAAAATAGTAAAGCTTATAGACTTCTAGACATGGAGTCTAATACAATTATAGAATCAAGAGACGTTGAATTCTTTGAGAACTCACTATCCTTGGAGTCAAAGGATAATGAAATTCAAACTCCTAATAGAGAACCAAATAGCACAGCTCCACATATAATGGAAGCTCCCACTGAACCTCGTAGGAGTCAAAGAACTAGAATAGAGAAGAGTTTTGGAGATGACTATATAGACTCACAACGCATCATTTTTCATCTGGTAGAAGCAGATAGAGAAAATGTTATAAGACGAATACCTATAGTAATGACTATAGAAGATGATCCTAAAACATATAAGGAAGCTGTATCCTCTAGAGACTCAGCTTTTTGGAAAGAAGCTATAAATGATGAAATGGAATCTATACTATCAAATCAAACATGGGAACTAGTAAACTTACCTCCAGGTTCTAGACCCATAGGTTGCAAATGGGTATTTAGGAAGAAATATCACACTGATGGGACTATCCAAACCTTTAAAGCTCGACTAGTAGCTAAGGGTTTTAGACAAAAAGAAGGGATAGACTACTTTGACACATACTCACCTGTAGCTAGGATAACATCCATTAGGATATTATTTGCGCTAGCTTCCATACATCATCTTCACATCCACCAAATGGATGTAAAGACTGCTTTCCTGAACGGTGACCTCAATGAGGAGGTATACATGGAACAACCTGAAGGTTTCGTTCTACCAGGAAATGAAAACAAAGTATGTAGATTAGTCAAATCGTTGTATGGATTAAAACAAGCACCTAAACAATGGCATGAAAAGTTTGATTCCAAAATACTATCTCATGGTTTCATGCATAATGTAGCTGATAAATGCATATATTCTAAAAAAGATGGTAGTCATATCATTATTATCTGTTTATATGTTGATGATATGTTAATAATAAGTAATAAAATGGAAGGTGTGACTGAAACAAAGAAGTTTCTTTCTTCCGTATTTAAAATGAAGGATCTTGGACAAGTTGATACCATCTTAGGTGTCAAAGTTAAAAAACATTGTGGGGGTTATGCTCTGTGTCAATCTCATTATATTGAGAAGATACTAAACAAGTTTAACCATCTAAATATAAAGGAAGCAAAAACCCCATTTGATCCAAGTATCAAACTAAAAGAAAATACTGGAAGAACAGTTGCACAATTAGAATATGCGAGTGCTATAGGAAGTCTTATGTATGCTATGCAATGCACTAGACCTGATATCGCATATGCTGTGAGTAAACTTAGTAGGTTTACTAGTAACCCCAGTAATGAACACTGGAATGCAATCAGTAGAGTCCTTGGTTACTTAAAAGCAACCAAAGACTTAGGACTATTTTATTCAGAGTTTCCTGCCGTATTGGAAGGATATACCGATGCGAGCTGGATATCGAGTGCAGGGGACAATAAGTCTACTACAGGGTGGGTATTCACCCTAGGAGGTGCTGCTGTATCTTGGGGATCCAAGAAACAGACTTGCATAACGCACTCGACTATGGAGTCTGAATTTATAGCCCTAGCTGCAACAGGCAAAGAGGCTGAGTGGCTAAGGGATCTTCTATTAGAAATTCCTTTTTGTGTAAAGCCTATATCGGCTGTATCACTACATTGTGATAGTGAAGCCACATTAGCTAGAGCTTATAGCGGTACTTATAATGGTAAGTCTAGACATATTAGTCTTCGACATGATTATGTCAGACAATTGATTCAAGATGGAATCATTGCTATTTCATATGTGAAATCAAGCAATAACCTGGCAGATCCTTTCACTAAACCTCTACCGAGAGAGGTAGTAAAGGCTACATCTAGAGGGATGGGGTTGAAACTCTTCAACCAAAGTTCCACCAGTGATGGTAACCCAACCTAAAATCAGAAAATCTCTAATCTTGGGTTTAATGGGTAAGAACAAGTCACTAATAAGTGGAAAGTTTTCAGCACTAAATTATATAACCTCATCCATAATAGATAAGTGCTGAGCGTTACGAAAGAGGGTTGAGTCTTAGAACTCTTAATGAATTCCAGTCTTTAGGACAAGTGTCTTATAGTAACGGAGACACTGGAAGGATTTCACCTATATGAACGTAGAGATGGTGCCGTCTCTCATGAGAGTTAAGAGTTTTCTCTCGGGATCGTTCACGAATTAGGATAAGCACATGGCCATTAATTGTGCTGAGCAAGATTGTGGGAACTCTAACAACACATAGCGAATATGTGTGTGGTTTCTCCAACTCTGTTATCTAGAAATAACTGGTTCAAAGCTGCGGCTACCAGTCATTTCGATAGAGTTTTGAGATACTTACACTAAGGGAAGATTAAAATCGAAAGATATCTTTCTTTATGCATATAAGCTAATTATTCTGGCAGTATGTTTAACCGAGAAAATATTTTTATAAAAAATCAAGTGGGGGATTGTTGTAAAATATTGATTTTAATAAAAAATATTTTAATAATAAAAAAAAAAAAAAAAAAAAAAAAAGTTGTTTTTTGAAAAACTTTTGGGGCTTTGGGAATAGTCCCACATGGGAAAGAGAAGAGAAAGAAAAGTGGTTTAAATGATAATAGTGGAGTACCATAATATTTGCCTACCTAGTCCGTGGACCATGGGACTTGCGTGTTCCAGTGCGAAGCACTGGAACACCGCGCACGCGCACGCGCACGCGCACGCGCTCGCGCTCGCGCTCGGGCTCGGGCTCGGTCTCGGTCTCGGTCTCGGTCACGGTCACGGTCACGGTCACGGTCTCGGGCTCGGTGCGAGGGCGTGGGCATGTGAGGCAGTGTGGCTGTAGAGGCGCTAGTGGCGCACTTTGCACTTCGCACGTGCTCATCGTGTCGCAGAGGGTCGCTCCCTTCGCGAACCGCAGCGAGACGTGTGCGAGTCGCGGTGCGACTAGTGGCTAAGGCAGATGGTTGGTTGGACGAAAATCTAAAGGACTGAATGAGAGTCCCTTAGAATATATAGAGGGCTGAAAAAGAGCTGTTGCAGAAATTCTGTAACAGCTGTGCAATAAGTGCAGGGTCCAGCTGAAACTGCTGCATGGCTAGCCCCAACAGCTATAAAACGGCTAGCTGCTGTCTCACAACGGTCAGCATGCAGCAGCTTAATGGCCCATGCACAACGGTCAGAAAACGGCCATAAAACGGCTAGTTTTCTCAACAGCCAGAAAACGGTCATGGGATTTATTTCCCTGGACCATAACCCCCAGCCACCATAGCCTATAAAAGGAGGGCCTGGATAGGTTCCAAATCCATCTCAACTCACTCCATACGAATTCCAGAAAATAGCCTCTCCACTCATATATTCTAAGTGTTATCCAGCAATACAGCAAGGTGTCAACCTTAGCTTGAAGAACAGACCAGCGGTGTGGTCTAGGACGGTTCAACCGAACCAGCAGGCTGAAGATTAGAACTTAATCGAGCAAACCACTTTTCTATTTTCTTCTTTTCTTATTTTTGGGATTTTCCTTTATATTGTAATACTGCCAGAAATAGTGAAATTGAGTTCCATTTGGTGGGCCTTCGTGTTTGCTGAACGCAGACCCACACCAGGCTCGTCGTATCCTAGAAGCAATTTGCCTGTAACCTATCAGCAAACTCAATTTACTTGAGTTGGGGCAAATAACGCTTTAAGGACAGCGTTTTCAGACGTGCTTCAGCCTGTCCATATTATTTTCGGTTTCCATATTATACAGAAACTACATTAATCTGTATAAATTTAACAACACCAGCATCTTTTGTCAATGGTCCACTATGGAAATGGCTAATACAAAATGAGACCCCACTTTATCTGACACATGGCAGGGAGTGTATATGTGCTGACCATGTAGTGGATCCCATGTACGTGTGTGCCGCCCTGAGTTGAAAATTGCACTGAACGGATCATCCCATCCATTCATTTTTTATTTTCTGTTTAATCCTGACTGCTAACCATTTCCATTTTTTATGTCCATTTTTTAGATCACGCTCATATGGCTGGGGAAGTACACTCTGAACAATTTTCAGCCCTTGGACGTGGACGGATCACTGTATGGAGGGTTTAGATGCCATTTTTAATTTTTAAAGGGAAGTTTAAAAAATCCATTTAATATACAACTTACATTCGGATGCCTTTTGTCAAAAACTTTTCAAAAAGTAATCTTATTAATAGATATAATCACTATTCTACCGGCTTCTATGAAGTAAATGGGTCAGTAGCTTGGGTAGGCTCCACTATAATGTTTATGTAATTTCCACTCGACTGCCAACTGTGTCACACGTTAGGCTAAGCTTGTAAACTTCAGCTGATCCATCTTTCATTTGAGTGCATTACATGATTTGAAACAGTAGGACAATGCATACTGTCCAGAGTATTTTCATTAGTGTGGTGAATCACATATATTATGAGAAAAATCGAACTAACTAACTATATGATACACATGGCAAAGAATTGGCAGAGTTAACTCCTCGAGCCATTGATGTGACTACTACCAGAGAAGTTGAGATAAGCTCTGATAAAGGATTCGTTTGTTGAACCGAATGATCAATCAATCTCTCAACTCAGTAATAAAATTAATTAACCGACCTGATTATCTCAACTAAGTTATCTAACCGACATCGACTTTGAAACTGAAATGTCCAAGAAAATCTCACACCATATAAGAACATCATTGAATCTCACAAAAAATTATGCAAATCGAGGCAAAATCGAAAATATTTTCGAAACCAGATTCCAAATCTAATACAGACTCCTTCAGTATATCTAGTAGATCTACTTAAATATCTATAGAATTCTTATAAATATACTACCTCACCTTAGGCAAAGGTACACAAAAGAATCCCAACTCCAATCGCATCTACTCTAAGTTCATCTACCTAATTTAAACATCGAAGGATCCCGACAAGAACTGACACTTTCACTATCCAATTTTTTTTCTATTAGTGTAGGTGTTCAACTATCTACAGGTGGAGCCATGGGTTCAATCAGATTCTAGCAATAATAACAGGCATGTATGATTTTTGGGTCATAGACGTAAATTTTTGTATATAATATAATGGTTGGAATATAATTTATATAATTATCCTGGTGTACGTGTCCAGTCAAAATCAAGAGTGACCATCTCTCCCAAATTGTTTACTCGGGTATGGCCCACCATAATCACAAGCTAGCCTGATTTTTTAAAAATTCTTTGAATCTAATATGACACTAAACATCTAATGGTTAGAATAGATCTTATATAAACATCACCCCGTGTCCCATGTCCCATCAAAATCAAAAGCCGCAGCTCATATGAGTAATTTTTTCTCAATCATTTGGGTACAAGTAGAGAGGGGCAACCATACTTTATAGTTTTTGCAGGCCCACTATAATATGTATGCCAAATCCACTCAGACCATTTGATGTGTAATCCTAATTTATGTCCTAAGCAAAAAAAAAAAAAGACATATTTGTCATTCAAGTGAGCCACACCGAAGAAAACAGTTGGAAAAGAGTTGTCCACCCTTAATTTTTAGAGAGTATATATCCACCCTGATGAGTTATATGAAATAGATTCCAACCATTAAATCTACAACAAAATCTGTGTCAGGGCCTAAAATTCAGACCCATTAATGATCCACGTGGATATATTAAGGAAAAAGTTTCAAGGACGATAATGTGGACTACCTGTTGTGAATCACGGGTAGGGATGATTTTAGGACCTCGGCGTAACACGAGGCGATGCACGCATCTGAATTTTGAATAAAAGCCACGGTGAGACTAACTCAACGAGTTGACCCCTCTGCTGGCAAGGCCGCCTTTGTTTTTTTTTTTTTTTTTTTTTTTTAACACACGCACACACACCCCCACACACTCACGCTGGTGGAATTTCACCACCTATGGGTACTCGAACCTTTGACCGGAAGTTGAAACTCGTCTACCACCCGGGCAAGAGCAAGGGCCGAGTTGGCAAGGTCGCCTAACCGGCGTTGAAAGATAGGTAATCGAGTGTAATTATATCATTAATGAGTAGCTTTTTGAAAACGTTTTCAAAACGCTTCCTTTTTTAAAATGGTAGTGACTGGCACCTCCTCACAATTGGTACTCATGGACGGGTATCCAGGCCATCCAATTTGCGCAGTAGATTGTGGATGGAGCATATGCCCAAAAATACACTGATCAAGTAGTCCTAACCGTCCAATTGATGGCTATCATTAGGTGGTTAAAACTAAATTTTGTGAGCAATCCAAATTTCGTGTGGAAATTCAGACAATTCCGATTGTCGTTTCAGGCTAATTTTTGGATATCCGTCCATCGACAGTTGGGCCAATGAATTGGACGGTAAGGGTTACTGCACAACTGTGCCTAATGTTTGGTTTAGTGGCAGCACCGTTTTTTAAATGGTGGTAAACTACGACAGAAGTTTGCGGCTTCGGGCGAATGTTTCTAATCGAATGTGCGCCGTTTACTGTTTTCTTTGTAACTGTCCATTTGCAATCATCCATCAGCGTGACTTTTGGGATATTGAGCTCCCAACAGATGGACGGTTCCGATCATCCGAACAGAGAAAGAGGGGGGGAGACAAAGAACCTGGGTGTTTGCGCGTGTAAGCATCCCATATGCTAATGCCTTTGCCGTCTTCCTCAGCTGCTCCTTCGTACTGTAAAACCATACCATGCTCACAAGTGAAAAAATGGTTCTCTCGAAAAGCTTCTAGAAGACTCTGTAGAAGCTTCCAAAAGGATGAGAGAGAGAGAGAGAGGTGCACAGCGAACCTGATAAGCTGAAGACGCAGTCCCGAAAATGAAGCCCGGCGGGAAGGAGCTCCGGTTTATCGGACGTCGGTCCTCACGTGCTGGGGCACCTCCAGCACGTGAGAAGGAGCCCAGCAGAACGAGGAGTACGAACAGGAAAAGCCCTCCTCCATGCCCCATTCCCAAAGTATCTCCTCTCTCTCTCTCTCACTCTCTCTCACTCACTCTCGTTGAAGAGAAGCTGATAACGTACTGACGTCAGCACCGTAATGGTCATGCCCCTCATGGCGTTTTGGCCCATGTGGTGAAAATGGCTCTTATCCGCTCATCGCAAGACCCATGCCAGTTGTACCATACCATCTCGACTCGTGAGCCACACCAATGAAATGAATGGACAACCAACGTACAGTCCAAACCATTGATCTGAACTCTAGCTCCATTAAATCCATAACACATTCCATGCCCTACCAGAAAAAAATTGCACTGATCAGCAGATCCAATCCTTCCTTGACTGACCTTATTTTCTCTAGCCACCCATTTTTTAAGCAATGGATGAGATGCTTATGATTTCCCAGCAAAAATAACTCTTTAGAATTATAAGCAATCTATGATGGTCCCGAACAAAATAAGATGGACCAAATTTTTTATCAGGCCTGGTTTTACTAAACGATCTTGACCATCCATGGGTATTGATCTAATGGTTAATATTTGTCAAATCAAGGTAATGTTTGTACGTTGGCCCATGAAATGTGCAGCGGACCTGATGAAAAGTCTATATCAATGAATTGTGTCATATAGGCATCCAGATCCAATTAGGAGCACCATAACTTATTTGCTACGTGCCAACCAGAGCATTTAATAAATATAAAATCGGATACCGTATCTTTTCTTAACATAAATATTACTTTGCACGTTCCACACGCCTTTTTTTTTTTACTAAAAAAAAAAAACAACAATAAAATTGAGAGAGTCTATAACAATGGGTTGTGTCATATAGGTATCCAGATCCAATTAGGAGCACCACAACTTATTATGCTATGTGCCAACCAGAGCATTTGATAAATATAAAATCGGATACCGTATCTTTTCTTAACTTAAATATTACTTTGCACGTTCCACGTGCCTTTTTTAAAAAAAAAAAAAAAAACAACAATAAAGTTGAAGAAACTCTCCCAACCGCCATGAATGGTTGGTGAAGCCATTTAAGCACGTTTGTTAATTACATACGGCGTTTTTTGGCTTCAAATTGAGATTCGAAGAGCATCCGTGTATACGGGGTTGGAGTGGGTCAGATAGGCCTCAGGTCAAGCTAGCATGACGTAGGGTGGCAATCAGCCAAGCCAGGCGAAGCTAAAGATGTTGGCGCTAGCCCTATCCCGGCCCCAAAAGCCCAGAGCCCTAAGCCTTGGCTGTGGCCTACCTTAACCCCTGATGCGCTAAAGAGGCTTTGGCTCTATTCCGACTTGGTTAGGGCCTTTGGTAGATTAAGGTACTCTTTTACGTGGTGTGGGTTACTTGAGTTTTGAACGGTCTCAAATATTTAGTTCACAATTTAAAATATTTTATCAAAAGAATTTCGATATATATTCTTTTGGGCAGAAATAAGAATCTCATGTTTTCTTGTATTGTAATTGGGTCATGTCATCAATTATTATGTGCCTAATTATATTACAAAGAACAAGAAATTGATACTCATGTCAAAGATTGAAGACTCCGGTGAAAATCAGTAGAAGTGATCACCACATATGGGGGTAAGAACCCTGCAGCTCCTGGATATTAGCACCTCATAGGAAGCGGATTTACTGTGACCCAAGTACGGTCACCGACAGATTCCTGTATATCAAATGTGTGGGGCTCACAGAAACGTAGGTGACATCCACTCCGCCGTGTGTTTTGCAAGATTAAAATATCGACAGGAGTCTAAAAATAAGGTAGATTGAAAACTCATGTGAGCCATGCACACAAAAATTGAGAATTCAACACCTAAGGGTAATAGAACCTTCGGATTAAGATGACATTTGTAACTATAGTTTATATGAGTGGTAATAACCTTATAAGCAGTTTAAATGGCATATAAACATTATTGTCAGCTCCATGAAGGTTTCAATGATGAACATTTCCTTCCATGCCCACTGAGTTTTGGATCTTCCTAACCCTACCCTATTTTCCAAAACATATTGGCAGGGTGACTTTATCACCGAAATCTCTCTGAGCCCACACCAACCCGGGAGTAGTGCCGGGTGATGGGTGATAGCAGGATTAGGTGAAATTTCGGCCTCACCCAAGACGGTGCAGCCCTTACCATGGGATTACCTTGATGTTTGTATTATTTATGGTTACCTATTGAGGGTCAAATATTGCATATTAGACTCCAGTTATTATCTAGATTTACGAACATAATGCTGTCTAACGGCCTGTTTTTATCGTGTTTATGTTGCAAGGTGATTTTATGAGCATGGACTGAAAAAGGTGTTAAAAGTATGAATTTAACGATCTGAAGGCACCAAGGCAAGGGATGGACCCCAAGAGACCAAGATTGACGGATTTACAAGTCAAAAGTCCGAGAAACTGAAGCTCAAGTGGCCTGCACGACATCCAGAATGCAAGATCACAGGGTTCCAACCATCCGTTCGACTCGAAACTTCATATATGGCTTGAAGACCATAAATTAACCGTACACGTCAAAATTCAGCCTTTGGATCGATGTATAAGTGACCCGATAGACAAGATCAGACAATAACCATTAAGAAAGCATCTTGGACATCCTTGGGAGATCGGGACCCAAACTGAACTGATGGAAAGAGCATGAAAAACGGTGGATAGTCGTCAAATTTCACTTCGTTTGAACGGCGCAGTAGGAAGAAACGAACAACAGACAATTCTAGAAAGGAGAGTAACAAATTTGTAAATAACTAAAATTTCAACGGTGAGAAGCAAGTCATCATAGGTGAATGGTGTGGTCCACATAGAGCTCGAATTTATTTCATACTTTGACTCATGGGCTTACATATTACTATGAAGATAATGAGTGGAGTAGATCTCCGATAATGTTTCAAGAAGTGGGCCCACCTACTTTTTTCAATAAAACTTTCAAAAAGGTCCAGGGACGGACTAGCTTTAGATTGAGTTTTGACCGTGGCCCCCACCCATCACTCCATTAGATGATCTGACCCGTCCATTTGCTCTGGAGGATGGCCAAGACCCTGGCTATGATTCCTTTTTGGTCCCATACAAGCGATCGTGTGAATTTCTCATCTAAACGGAAGACGGACGGTGCAATGAAACGTTCCGTGCGCCACACCAAATCTAACCCAAAACCAGTCAACTCCAACTGGTTTTTCGAGCAGAATCTGGTGGACGGAGTGGATTTCACAAAAGTCAGCCAAAGTGGCCCCACCGAACACGTCAGCTTATCCGCGTAAGGTTTATGCATGTCCGGGAAAATTGAAATTTTGTGGAAGTTGTGGCCCACGATCATCCATCATTTCTACAATCCAAACTGTCCAGATGGAGCACAGGCCCAAGAAGACCCCAATCATGGAGCTCAAACCAGGTTTTTGGATGGTCAGGCGTCCCAAACTCAATCCAAACACGACTCGGTGCAGTTTTTCGCACCTATGCAGTCCGGTTCTCACGTTACTTACTGCGTAACTCTTATCACCGCCTCCACCAAGGTTGGTTCTCCAAACCGGCAGCAAGGCTGACCTCCTTCAGCTATAAAAGGAAGACAGGCGAGAGAGAGAAGGGAATATTTTTGGGAAGCAGCCGTGGAGGCTTGGGTTGGACCGTCTACACCAGCGAGAGAGTAGTTTGATTATTTTTATTCGTTTTATTATCTATTTTATTTTGAGATGTTTAACCCTGTCATGTTGGGCTAAAATCTCTTACCTAGGGCTAAGAGGTGAAGCTTGTAGTGTGATGGGGTCTTGTTGCTTGTGCCCTTTTGTTTAAGACTGATCTGATGTTGATTTCAATTTTTTTTAATGGAATGTTTTTAGTCTTTAATGGTCTGTTGTGACTGAAATTACAATGGGTCTGCAATGGCTTTGAGTATGTCCTTTCTCTTTTGATGTTATGACGTCAGGAAGCCCTGTTGTTCACCATAGTCTCCTGGGCATGGTTGGATGTCGGCACCCTTCCTAACTTTCATAGCATGTTGATTGGTTGGTAATTAGTTTAATTCTATTGTTTGCCAGTCTCCTGGGCATGGTTTGGTGATGGAATCCATTCTAATTCATATCTTGAAAACTAGATCAATGACAGTTCAGTTAATTTCCATAATTCTTAAAGTAGGCATAAGATCTCTCTGATCCCTACAAGTGGATCCTTTGAATCCCTAGTTTTATATCTCTGATTCCTCTTAAGTTTTAGATAATAATCTCATAATTCTTCATTAAATTTTATTTGATTTAGATTTCATCTCATTCTAGTTCTAGTTCTAGTTAGTTTTATATAACGTACAGTTTCAGTCCCTTGGGATTCGACCTCGGTCTTACCGAGTTTATTACTACATCACAACCCTGCACTTGGGGAGTGAACAAGTTTTTGGCGCCGTTGCCGGAGGACTGTCGGCTACATTTTTTTAAAATTAATTGATTTTAGAATTAGATTAAGATTAAGATTGTACTAACTTTAGATCTAGATTTTTCTGATTTTTAGGAATTAACCTAACTTTTCTGTTTCGTAGGATTCTGAGATAGAAATTTTTAATTTGGTGATATCTTTCTAATTTCTTTATTCTTTCTATTTTTAGAATTAGGATTTTTAGAATTTTTTTAATCTTAGACTAACTGTTTTAGAAACTAACTTGTTTTGTTTTCTTCTGCAGGATCTTAACATAGTAACTTCTTATTTGGTAACACCCTTCTAACTTCTTCTCTTACTTTCTATATTGCTGTAGGACTTTTCTTTTTTTCTAGGATTAGACTTAGAGTCAGGGTTCTACCATGGAATCGTGGGTATGTGCATACGCTGAGATGGATAAGAGATATTGGGGAATGCCTGAGAGTTGTAGAATTCAACGTATACCTCAAGATTTTTCTCCATCACAAACAGACATTGAGAACCGACTAAAACGTTATATTTCATCGGTTAATAGGGCTGTATACGATCATTATTATGGGAATGAGGATTATTATCAGTCATCATATTCTTCCATGTATGATCAGTATGACTATAACTAGTGGAAATATCAAAGCCGTGAAGATGAACTAACAACATGTTATAAGGATTATCCTCTTGGATACCCTAACATTGAGATCCAACCAGAAACGATCCAAGAGAATTTATTTCAGCATCACTTGGCCCGTTTTGGAGAAAGTATAAAAACTTTGGAAGCACTTATTTCAAGTGATTATTTTCTTAGACCCTCTACCTTTGAGATTCAACCAGAAACGATTTAGGAAAATTCAATTCAGCATAACATGGAGTGGTTTGCGGAATTCAGAAAAGCAATGGAAGGACTCAATTCGTGCCTCGATAGAATAGAAGAGGCTCGGTCATCCAAGTCACGATTTATTCCAGAAATACAATGCAAGGAAAGTGATCCTAACTCGCCTTTGAAGAACTCTAGAATTTGGAATGAGGAGTTGGATTCCATTAACGAGCATACGGTCCAATTTACTGATGAGTCGATCTCGATGACTGTTCAAAAGAATGGGGAAGAGACATGGCTGTCTTTCAAATATAATGATAATGATACACTTCAATCACATGACACACTAGATTCTAATGATGAAGAAGATGTTAGTTTATGCGAACCTCAACCCATTCTAAGTGAAGAATATGAGGAAAGTGATTTCATCCCAAGTGTGCACTACACTGAACCAAAATATGATGAGTATTGGGATGACAATCCTTAATGTATAACCACAATTCCCCTAGAACTAATCTCAAGTTTGGTCCAAGTCAATGATCAAGAAGTACGCGAAGAGAACGGTCATAATGAGATACTTCACTCACCTGACATGTCTGATCTAAAAGTGGAGGAGCCCCTTATGACCGACTCTTATAACTCTTGTGAAACATATTTGGATCACCCCCCTGAATTGAATAATGATATGATTCGGGAGAAAGAGGAGTTGCGCGGTACGACTCTGGAATTTAAAACCACCCAGTTGAGGCCACCATCTGAGTTGCAAACATTTAACAATTCAACGCCTCAATTGAGTAATTTCAATGAACAGAATGATCATATCAATGCTTCGCATACTGACCCTCAATCTGTCTGTGCAGGGCTGGAGCAAGAGAGCATACATCCGTCCACTGTCAAGGATGATAGATTCCTTGGGCAGATTATCACGAGCTCCATGGTGGAAAATAAGTCACTCTCAGCTGAATGTCCCAACTCATTCGATGACTTCTTGGCACACTTTGCAGATTCAAATGATCTCATGATAAGAGACATAG
Organism: Magnolia kwangsiensis; assembly: GCA_037074715.1. Lineage (NCBI taxonomy): Eukaryota > Viridiplantae > Streptophyta > Magnoliopsida > Magnoliales > Magnoliaceae > Magnolia > Magnolia kwangsiensis. The sequence goes on from CM073581.1 coordinate 111,597,306, forward strand.
TGAATGCCTTGTAAGACAACATCTCGGCAGTCAATACTAACCAAGAGAACCCTTACTCTGAAGCCCCTTCTTCCACAGATACTAAATGTTTACCATTAGGGGAGGAGGAGCTGAAAATTGAACCGAAGTCTGATACTTCGGAAAGTGTTGAGACTACACCACTTCCTAAAAATTTTTCTCAACTTGATCTATCTGTAATCTTTGATTCACCAGGGGATACTAACTCTGAAACTTTTTCTGACACAGGTGAATTATTTATACTTTGGATACCTCAGGCGAATCATCAACACATTTTTAATGAGGTAAATAAGTTTCTCTGGAAAGTCAAGCTCCACGACATCCAAGCCTATTGTAAAAAGGGCTTTTGGATGATCTTATTGAGAAACTTACTGAGAAACTTATCAAGATATTGGCCGGAAGAGGAACCTTGTAGCATGATTAAGTTCCATGATCAATTCAATGTTTGTGGGTAACATTACTGCAAACCCTCACGAGACTACAACTCGTCCACTAGGGGTAACCTAAGGGTTTAAAGGCTTGTTGCATACGCTAAATGCAATCGAGAGCACCTGCGAAAGTGGTATAGGTAGGATTTTATTTTTGTTATTTTTGTTCTGCTTTCTCTCTCACGAGATACGTGATGTTGGTAATTTATGACTATTGGATTTAGCTACCTGATAGATTTCACGGTTGAGTTCGAATTATCAATCCATGATTAGAGGTTTTAAACATTGATTGAATCATGATTTCAGTACACGTCTCGCTTACACATTATGATTTCAGTTCCATATCGAATGATTAACTTGGTAATCATTGAGCATGAAAGGAACCAGCCTGAAATATCTTGCCATCAGGGTATAAAAATTGAAAAGGTTGGGCAATTAATCTTCACCATGGGTTTGCTCCCTATAGGTGTGGATTCGATTCCCCATGGTTAGCAGTTGGAAAAGAGTTGGGCGACTAGTTTCACCTTAGGTTTGCTCCCTATGAGTGAAAATTTGATTCCCCTCTTGACATTCTTTTAATAAATAAAAAAATTAAAAAGGACTGGAAAAAATGGAAGAATGACTCGTGAGGCAAGTTTTGGTGTAGGTTTAGGTTGTCAGACATTCTCTTAGTTGTTACCAATGATATCATAAAATAGAGAAGTGAAGCTGAATGTGATAAGCTGAGATTACACTATACACTCATGGATCTTAATGTTTATAAATTATCTAATTTATGGATTAATACTTTGAACTTGATTATGAGTTTACTGGGTGCTTGAGTCCAGGAGAAAATAATTTTCAACATTCATGAATCTTAGATTTCTCGTATCTTATTCAAAACATCACTCGGCTTTATAAAGATTCTTTTGTAATTCTCAACTTATTTTTCGCATACCTTACTCGGGACTAGCAAGATGCTGGTTAGGGGTTGTGTTGAGGGTCAAATATTGCATATTAGACCCTAGTTATTACCTTGATTTACGAACATAATGCTGTCTAACGGCCTGTTTTTATCATGTTTATGTTGCAAGGTGATTTTATGAGCATGGACTGAAAAATGTGTTAAAAGCATGGATTTAACGATTTGAAGGCACCAAGGCAAGGGATGGACCCCAAGAGACCAAGATTGACGGATTTACAAGTCAAAAGTCCGAGAAACTGAAGCTCAAGTGGCCTGCAGGACATCCAGAATGCAAGATCATGGGGTTCCCACCATCCGTTCGACTCGAAACTTCATATATGGCCTGAGGACCACAAATTAACCGTACACGTCAAAATTCAGCCTTTGGATCGATGTATAAGTGACCCGATAGACAAGATCAGACAATAACCATTAAGAAAGCATCTTGGACATCCTTGGGAGATCGAGACCCAAACTGAACTGATGGAAAGAGCATGAAAAACGGTGGATAGTCGTCAAATTTCACTTCGTTTGGACGGCGCAGTAGGAAGAAACGAACGACAGACAATTCTAGAAAGGAGAGTGGCAAATTTGTAAATAACTAAAATTTCAACGGTGAGAAGCAAGTCATCATAGGTGAATGGTGTGGTCCACATAGAGCTTGAATTTATTTCATACTTTGACTCATGGGCTTACATATTACTATGAAGATAATGAGCGGAGTAGATCTCCAATAATGTTTCAAGAAGTGGGCCCACCTACGTTTTTTAATAAAACTTTCAAAAAGGTCCAGGGACGGACTAGCTTTAGATTGGGTTTTGACCGTGGCCCCCACCCATCACTCCATTAGATGATCTGACCCGTCCATTTGCTCTGGAGGATGGCCAAGACCCTGGCTATGATTCCTTTTTGGTCCCATACAAGCGATCGTGTGAATTTCTCATCTAAACGGAAGACGGACGGTGCAATGAAACGTTCCGTGGGCCACACCAAATCTAAACCAAAACCAGTCAACTCCAACTGGTTTTTCGAGCAGAATCTGGTGGACGGAGTGGATTTCACAAAAGTCAGCCAAAGTGGCCCCACCGAACACGTCAGCTTATCCGCGTAAGGTTTATACATGTCCGAGAAAACTGAAATTTTGTGGAAGTTGTGGCCCACGATCATCCATCATTTCTACGATCCAAACTGTCCAGATGGAGCACAGGCCCAAGAAGACCCCAATCATGGAGCTCAAACCAGGTTTTGGGATGGTCAGGCGTCCTAAACTCAATCCAAACACGACTCGATGCATTTTTTCGCACCTATGCAGTCCGGTTCTCACGTTACTTACTGCGTAACTCTTATCACCGCCTCCACCAAGGTTGGTTCTCCAAACCGGCAGCAAGGCTGACCTCCTTCAGCTATAAAAGGAAGACAGGAGAGAGAGAGAAGGGAATATTTTTGGGAAGCAGCCGTGGAGACTTGGGTTGGACCGTCTACACCAGCGAGAGAGTAGTTTGATTGTTTTTATTCGTTTTATTATCTATTTTATTTTGAGATGTTTAACTCCATCATGTTGGGCTAAAATCTCTTAGCTAGGGCTAAGAGGTGAAGCTTGTAGTGTGATGGGGTCTTGTTGCTTGTGCCCTTTTGTTTAAGACTGATCTGATGTTGATTTCAATTTTTTTAATGGAATGTTTTTAGTCTTTAATGGTCTGTTGTGACTGAAATTACAATGGGTCTGCAATGGCTTTGAGCATGTCCTTTCTCTTTTGATGTTATGATGTCAGGAAGCCCTGTTGTTCACCAGTCTCCTGGGCATGGTTGGATGTCGGCACCCTTCCTAACTTTCATAGCATGTTGATTGGTTGGTAATTAGTTTAATTCTGTTGTTTGCCATAGTCTCTGGGCATGGTTTGGTGATGGAATCCATTCTAATTCATATCTTGAAAACTAGATCAATGACAGTTCAGTTAATTTCCGTAATTCTTAAAGTAGGCATAAGATCTCCCTGATCCCTACAAGTGGATCCTTTGAATCCCTAGTTTTCTATCTCTGATTCCTCTTAAGTTTTAGATAATAATCTCACAATTCTTCATTAAATTTTATTTGATTTAGATTTCATCTCATTTCAGTTCTAGTTCTAGTTAGTTTTATATAACGTACAGTTTCAGTCCCTTGGGATTCGACCTCTATCTTACCGAATTTATTACTACATCACAACCCTGCACTTGGGGAGTGAACATTACCTTGATGTGTGTATTATGTATCTACTGAGTCCATTCATTTTTAGAGATCATTTTAAGTTATTATAAAAAAATGAAGCAGATCTAATTATCAGGTACCATATCATTGAAAACAGTGTTGGTCGACTGTTAATGGGTCACAAAAGTTTTGGATCAAGCTGATATTTGTTTTAACTCTCTATCCATGCTCACGTGACCTTATCAACAGATTGGATTGTAAACAAACATTATGAAAACATTAAGGTATATACCCTAAGAAGTTTTTAATGGTAGGGTGGTCAACCAACATTGTTTTTTAGGATATGGTCCACCTGAGAATTGGATCTGCTTCATTTTTAGAATAATTACTTAAAATGATCCAGGAAAACATATAGATGGCGTGGATACATAATAAGTACATCAAAGTGGGCCCCACAGTAAAGACCGCACTGTCTTGGGTAAGGCAGGGGTCTCACCAAATCCACTCTTGTCACAGGCAATCGGCTTCCCATTTAACATCACTCGGATTCAGCATCCACCTTGCCGGTACCCACCTTAGCACTGGTCAGTACTGGAAAAGCTTTGTAGGCTCCGTTATAACGCATATGTTTTATCCATTCCGTCGATCCATTCGGTGAGTGTTGGGGGCCTTGCATAAAACCTTATGATCTAGCCCTCCAGAACAAACCAGAATTAGGGAATAACAATGCAATGAAAATCAATCAAAGCACAATCACACACCACACAAGAGATTTTTACGTCAAAAACCCTCAAAGCGGTAAAAATCACGGGACCTCGTCTAGATCAACAATCCACTATGAAGTAAAAAGATACAACCTTCGTCACTCACGCAGGAGTGGATGAACAATAAGAGAATAAAAGAAAACAGAGAGATTTGATCGATTACGAGGATGTAGAAGCGCTGAGATGTAGATTGCACAGTAGATCACCTCCATAAGCATAACCTCCCTTCTACAAGCTTCCTCTCTCTCTTTCTCTTTTCTCTCTCACCCTTGATAACCTTCTTATATTTTTCTTCACACAACATACCCTAGAAAAATCCTAGGGACCCCTTTTTATAGTTTTAGAAAACTCCTTTTCGCATCCTAGTTGCGAAAGGACTTGCGCATCTCAGTTGCGAAAGGATTTATGCATCCCAGTTACGAAAGGACTTGCGCATTCCAGTTGCAAAAGGACGACAGGTCAAAAAATCCATCAAATCTCTCCCTTTTTAACCCAGGAGGGATTCACCTTCTTTAAGCCAGCCAGATTTCTACAAACCTCAAACTTATCCTTGAGCAAGGCCTTGGTCATCATATCTGACCCATTATTATCCGTGTGGACCTTCTCAAGCTGTAACACCTTCTGTTCCAAAGTATCCCTGATCCAGTGTTACCGAATCTCTATGTACTTTGACTTAGAATGCTGACTTGGATTCTTGCTTAAGTGTATAGCACTCTAACTATCGCAATAGACCACGTGTTACTCCTGCTTCAGGTTAAGTTCTTGTAGGAACCTCTTCATCCAAAGTATCTCTTTATATGCCTCTGTGACTGCAATGTACTCGGCCTCTGTCGTCGACAATGCTAGGACCTTGTATAGCTTGCTCTGTCAAGAAACCGCTCCCCCTACAAACGTAAACATGAACCTCTATGTAGACTTCTTGGAGTCTATGTCGCCTGCCATATCTGCATCTATGTAGCCCTCTATCACAGGTTTACCATCACCATAGCATAAGCTTAACCTGGATGAGCCTCTTAGATACCGCAGTATCCACTTCACCGCTGCTCAATGTTCTTTGCCAGAATTGGCAAGATACCGGCTGACAACACCAATCGCATATGCTATGTTTGGGCGTGTAAACACTATAGCATACATCAAACTTCCTATAACTGACGCGTAGGGTATCTTCTCCATCTCTTCCACATCTGCCTTCGTCTTGGGACACTGCCTGTCGCTCAATTTGAAGTGACCATCTAGTGGAGTACTGACCGGCTTCACTGCATTCATATTGAACCGCTCTAGGACTTTCTCAATATATCGCTCTTGTGACAGCCAAAGCTTTCCACTGCTTCTGTCACTAGTTATCTCCATTCCTAGGATCTATTTAGCCAAGCCCAAGTCTTTCATCGCGAAAGACTTTCCCAACTCCTGTTTCAGCCTGTTGATCTTCTTTATGTCCTTACCCATGATGAGCATGTCATCAATGTATAAGAGCAGAACTAAGAAATCAGTATCTGAGAATTTGCACGTGAACACATAATGGTCTGACTCCGTTCTATCATACCCATGCTGTAACATGAACAAATCGAATTTCTTGTACCATTACCGTGGAGCTTGTTTCAGCTCATACAAGCTCTTCCTCAGCCTACACACCATATGCTCCTTGCCCTTGACTTCGAACTCCTCTGGTTGGTGTATGTAGATCTCTTCTTTCAGGTCACCATGGAGGAAGGCAGTTTTAACGTCTAATTGCTCTATCTCCAGATCCATGCTAGCTGCCAACCCAAGTAACACCCATATAGATGTCATCTTCACCACTGGTGAGAATATCTCCTCGAAGTCTATGCCTTTCCTCTGACCGAACCCTTTTACCACAAGTCTGGCCTTGAACCTCGTCTGTGAATTCTTCTGCTCAACCTTCTTTCTAAGCATCCACTTGTTGCTCAGAGCTTTCTTGTCCTTAGGTAGTTTCACCATGTCATAGGTGTGGTTCTTATACAAGGATTTCATCTCCTCTTGTATAGCTTTCAACCACTCCCCCTTATGCTCATCGACTTGGGTCTCAGAATAATCTTCTGGCTCTCCCCCATCGGTTAACATAATGTACTCATACGGTGAGTACTTCTTGGACGGCTGTCTATCCCTAGATGACCTCCTCACCTGTGGCTCAATAGGTGGATAAAGTAGGGGCTGCTCCCCCGGTACATCTTCTTTAGGAACTCTCTCATCCTTTGCACCTTGTTGTACTCCCTCGTCATCAGGCACCATGGGAGGAATAACTAGATCCATGTCCTCTAGCTCACCTGAACTAGGTTGGTTCTTCTCTGGGTTACCAATGTCTTCTATACATTGATCTTCAAAGAAAACCACATCTCTACTCCTGACGAGCTTCCTTTCGGTTGGATCCCATAATCTGTAACCGAATTTTTCATCACCGTACCCTAAGAACACACACTGCCTGATCTTCATATCGAGCTTGGACCTCTCGTCCTTTGGTACGTGAATGGATACCCTGCATCCAAACACCCTGAGATGACTGTACGATGGATCCTGTCCAGTCCACACCTTCTCAGGCACTTTTCCATTCAACGGGGCTGATGGAGACCTATTTATCAGATACACTGCAGTGTGCATTGCTTCTCCCCAAAACGTCTTGGGAAACTTCGCATGGGATAACATGCATCTGATTCTTTCAACAATGGTGCGATTCATTCGCTCAGCTACACCATTATGCTAGGGGGTCTTGGGAACCGTCTGTTCATGCCGTATACCCAGGGACTTGCAGTACTCATGAAAGTCGGCGATGTATTCACCGCCATTATCAGTGCTGATGCACTTCAATGATCAACCTGTCTCTCTCTCGATCATAGCATGAAATAACTTAAACACACCAAAGACCTCGTCCTTAGATTTTAAAGCATAAGCCCAAACCCTCCTAGATGCATCATATATAAAAGTAACAAAATACAATGCCCCACCCAAGGTTTTTGTCCTCATAGGACCACAACATCAGAATAAATCAAATCTAATGTATGCACTTTATTAACATGAGAAACAGTTTTAACAAATGAAACTCTATGCTATTTTTTTGATAAACAATCAAGACAGGTTTTGAGAGGCATACCTGTCACATCAGGAAGGAGCCGCTTCCTTGCTAGTAGCTGAAGCCCTTTTTCACTCATGTGGCTTAGACGCCTATGCCACATGTCTATAACTGAATCTTTCGCTGCGTTCAACCCACCCTTGCATACACTGATACTTTCCTCATATAGGGTGTAACACTTCTTTTCTTTGGCTGCGATCAACGAACCCTTGATGAGCTTCCAGCGCCCACCAGCAAACCGACTTTCATAGCCATCATCATCCAACCTTTCCGTCGACATTAAGTTGAGGCGAAGGTCTGGAATATTCCTCACATTCCTGAGAACCAATGTGCAGCCCACATCGGTCTTCACACAAATATCATCGACCCCTACGATCTTCGATATGTCAGAATTTTCCATCTTCACAGTCCCATAGTCACCTAACTTGTAGCTTATGAAGAAGTCCCTTCATGGAGTCACGTGAAAAGAAGCTCCTGAGTTAATCACCCAGTCAATGTCCTGACTCGTAGCCATGAGACATACATCATGATCTGCTGAAAGAATAATAATAATGTTGCCATCTGAAGCGACCACAGTAGAATCAGATTCATCTTCCTTCTCATTTCCTTTTCCTTTCTTGTCGTTTTTAGCCTTACGACATTCATGTTTATAGTGGCCCTTCTTCCCACAATTTCAATATTCAACATCTTTTCTGTTACTTGACTTACCTCTTGATTTATCTCGGGCCTTCCCGCCCGTCTTATTCTTTCTTCTCCCCCGTTCCTGTGTCACAAGTGCTTCTTGCTGAGTAGACCCCTGAGACTTCCTCCTTGTCTCTTCATTGAAGAGACAACTAGTAACCTGTTCTATGGATATCTTTCCGTCTGGCGCGGAGTTACTTAGAGACACTACCAATGTCTCCCAACTGTTAGGTAACGAACTAAGCAATAGTAAAGCCTGCAATTCATCATCCAGGACCATCTTCATAGAGGAGAGTTGGTTCACTATATTGCTAACCTCATTTATGTGCTCGGCCACAGAACCACCATCCTTGAACTTGAGATTCACAAGTCGCCTTATCAGAAAAATCTTATTACCGACTGTCTTCCTCTCATGAAGCCCTTGTAGTTTCAGCCATAGGCTAACGGCTGAGGTTTCTGTAGACACATGGTGGAATACAAAATCATCCAATCATTGTCTAATAAACCCCATCGCCTTCCGGTCCAACTTCTTCCAATCTTCATCAGTCATATCCTTGGATTTTGCTGATATGCCTAAAATTGGAGAATATAGATCCTTGCAATAAAGCAAGTCCTCCATCTTAGCCTTCCATATGGTCCAGTTAGAACCATTGAGTCTGATCATCCTTGATGAGCCACCTTCCATAATTTCAAATCGATCATACCCGTTCAATGAACTTAGCTCTCTGATACCACTTTGTTGGTGGCCTTGCACAAAACCTTAGGATCTAGCCCTCTAGAACAAACCAGAATTATGGAATAACAATGTAATAAAAATCAATCAAAGCACAATCACACACCACACAAGAGATTTTTACGTGAAAAACCCTCAAAGAGGTAAAAACCATGGGACCTCGTCCAGATCAACAATCCACTATGAAGTAGAAAGATACAACCTTCGTCACTCATGCAGGAGTGGATGAACAATAAGAGAATAAAAGAAAACAGAGAGATCTGATCGATTACGAGGACGTAGAAGCGCTGAGATGTAGATTGCACAGTAGATCACCTCCACGAGCATAACCTCCCTTCTACAAGCTTCCTCCCTCTCTTTCTCTTTTCTCTCTCACCCTTGATAACCCTGTTATGTTTTTCTTCATACAACATACCCTAGAAAAACCCTAGGGACCCCTTTTTATAGTTTTAGGAAAGTCCTTTCCACATCCTAGTTGCCAAAGGACTTGCACGTCCCAGTTGCGAAAGGACGATGGGTCAAAAAACCCATCAGTGAGCTCATTTAAGGACACGAGCTCAAATGAGACGATCCAAATCTGGTGTTGACGCCTGCCTTTAAAAACTTTCTAAGGTCTACCATGATATTTACTTGCCATCCAATTTATTAATTAAGCCAGTCAGACTACAATCAAGAGATACCAAAAATATCAGCCTGATCCTGAACTCTTGTGGTCCTCCAGAAATTTTTAATGATGGGCCTTTAATCACCATTGTTTCTGTTAGTAGGGTTCACCTGGGATTCGGATCTACCTCAGTTTTATGCTCATGTCCTGTTGTGTTGTCGCAAAGTGCATGGAAGGCCGATAAAACTCATACATCATAGTCATGGCTGTGAGGGTTTTTCTAGCACCAATCAGCGCAGAGGTGGGTACTGGTGGTGTCAATACCGAATTGGAGTACCACTTTACAATCGCAACTTCCCGTCCCGATAGATTTGAGAGGCTGGACACTTTTCTTAGAAAAAGAAAAAGAAATTATTTTTGTATGAAAAGACTCAGGTGATGGTGTACCGCCATTTTGGAAATAAGAAAAACTTTGATATGCTGGCCGAGTGCCATGGATGATACACAGGGTCTTTAAATTACTTGGAAATTGCAAGTGTGTAATATGAGTGAATCAAATTAAGCGTTCCAATTATGAGCGCCAGTTTAGATGTATGATTAACAAAATATTATGCTTATTTGATTATCCAAATATATGATAGGTGAACGTTTTTAGGATGCCGGTTAAAATGGAAATATCAATGAATAAGGGGCCAGGACCATTTAAACAATTTAAACTTTGGATTTTAACTTAGGGACAAGAGGTTCCAGAATTTAAACGGTTTGATTGAGTTAACATATGCCACACGCGAGGATCATTTATGAGTGCCTGAGTATCATGTTTCACATGCAGTCCTGTATCAAATTACTCCTCTTTGGAAAATGATGGCTACTCTCGTGCGGCTCGTCACCTCACCCAACACGGTGCGACCTTACTGTGTGGCCCACCTTGATATATGTATTTTATATTCATGCCTTATGTCCATTTTTCCATTTACTTTACTAACTGAGCCCAAAAACGAAGCAGATCCAATTCTTAGGTGGACCACATCATAAGATACATTAGTGATTGACCATTAATGGGTCATAAAAGTTTTTGGATCAATTTTATATTTGAATTTTCCTTTCATCTAGGTTTATGTCAATTATCAACTGGTTGTATTACAAATAAACATTATAGAAACTGTCGACACTTCGGTTTGTTTTCCATCACATGTAATATGCGCGCAGCATGTAAGCATCGATAAAGTGAGTCAATCCAAACTGATCAACTTTGACTTCAATTATCCAAATAAGTAGATATGTCCAATATGAACGTATATGACCAGTAATACCATTCTTCTACAAGAGCTCGCGTCTTGTCTCGTCCAAGGTGTCTACTAATTTCACCTCTATGTAGCTCTTAGATTATCTATTCCCTTAGCAAACTATTGGGAATGCATAGTCGATTTCTCTTGGAAAGGAACCCGTCTTGTATATATAAGTCGCCGGAGTGACCTTCTTGGCATCTAACTCATACGTCCTTAAAGTCATCGTTGTCGGCATATGTCTTTGAGGCGCTCGAACCCGACAACCTCATTGCTCATAGTGATTAAAAAAGTTGCACAGCGACTTAACACATCGACTATTTTGTTCTGTTGCCCTGACTTATATTTTAGCACAAACGTGAATTCTTGCAAAAACGAGATCCATCTATCATGCACACAGTTAATGTTAGATTGACTATTAAAAAATTTAAGAGCTTGACGGTTTGTGTAAAATATGAATTTTCTTTGAATCGAATAATGTCGCCAGTGTCGCAGTGCTTGGACCACTACGTACAACTCGATCTCATATGTAAACTACTACTTTCCTGCATCGCTAAATTTCTCACTGTAGAAGGCTACCGGCCTACCTTCTTGAGACAAAACTCTCTAACCCCGATATATGAGGGATCACATTCGACTTCAAACAATTTATCGAAGTTGAAAAGTACAAGAATTGGGATTGTGGATAATCTGCGTTTGATTTCAGCAAAGCTCCTATTGGCTTCGTCAATCCACTGAAATTACCATTTTTTCATACAATCTATGATTGTTAACACAAGGGTAATGAAAATTTTCATGAACCGACGATAGAATGACGTCAGTGTATGAAAACTTCACACTTCATGAATATTTATGGGAACCGACCAGTCTCTAATTGCCTTCACCTTTTCCTCATCTACCTGAATACTCGTAAATGTTATGACAAAACCTAAAAATAATAGCCTATCAGTCATGAAGCTGTACTTTTTAAAATTGAGATACAATTTATTTTCAGTGAGCACCTGAAGGACCTTCTTGAGGTATTTCATATAGGTGGTTTCGTCTTGATTTATATCAAAATATCATTGAAATAAACCACAACGAACGCCCAATGAAAGGTTTCAGAACTTGGTTTATCAATCTCATAAATGTGCTAGGCGCATTCGAAAGACCGATGGACATGACCATCCATTCGTACAATCCTTCATTGGTCTTAAAGGCCATTTTTCACTCATCACCTAGCCGTATTTGAATCTAATGGTAGTTGTTCTTTAGGTCCAATTTAGAGAATATTTTTGCACCTCTAACATGTCCATCATATCATCCAACCGAGGTATAAGAAACTTGTATTTTATAGTGATTTTATTAATGTCCCGGCTATCGACATATGTTGAGGGTCAAATATTCCATATCAGACTCCATTTATTATCTGAATTTACGAGCATGATACTGTTTAATGGCCCGTTTTATCGTGTTTGTGTTGCAAGGTGACTTTAGGAGCTTAGGCTGAAAAAGGATATTAAAAGCATAATTTTAACACTTTGATGATCACTAAGGCATTGTACAGGACTCCAGGGATCCAAGATCAAAGAATTTACATGCCAGGGACCCAAGAAAATCAAGCCGTTCACATTAAAAAGGCCCGAAAATGGTCCAAAATGCAAGATCATAAGGTTCTCACCACCTGATTGACTTGAAACTTCATACATGTGATGGAGTCCATAAATTAACCATACATATTAAATTTCAGCCATTGAGGATCTCGAGAAGTGGGCCGACGGATAGATCAGCCCATTAATCTTCAATTTGGGGCCCACTTGATATATGGAACTGCCTCAATTTTAGTCCCAATGGTTTAAATAATATGAGAAAAGGGATGGACGGATCGGATCTCTCACAAGAAGTACAGTGGACCCTACTTGAGTTGGGTGTGCATAGTGCACAAGTGCACTAGCTGTGCACGATGACAAAGAGACGGTCAAACCGTCTCTTGACTGAGCTCCTTCCTAAAAACAGAAATTTCATTTTTTTTCTTCTCAGCGTCCGTAAACAGAGAGAGCGGACGATCTTAGTGGGCCACCATGATGGTCTAGTTGACCAATCTGACCCGTTCATCAGAATCTCAGCATCCGTTTTACAAAGACATAGTCGACAGAATTGGAGGAAATAGAGAATATGAGATTTCAGCCGTTCAAATGAAAGCCGGACGGTAGATTAAAAGTTCATGTGGGCCACACCAAATTCAAAGCGAACCACACCATTTCCGACCGGTTTTGCGAGACCAATTCAATGGTCGGAATGGATTTATGGTCTGATGATTGATCCTGGGCCACATCATGCATCAGCGCACACAAAGCCTTCGTTAACTCTGTTCTGCGAACGATCTGACAATCTAGGTGGGGCCACTGCAGCTTATTAACGAGGAAATCCAATCCATTCAGTCTCTTAGAGATCCAAAAATAACTGAAGATGGGTCGTTCCTGCACATTGAAGACCATGATCATGCATGCAAACAAGACTGGAAACCTGCTGAGAGACGTCTATTGCGTAAGAATATACGCACCTCTGTACACACGGTCCACTGCCTCTTTGGTTTGCGTAAAGCAACTGCCGCATGAAGTTTCTCGCCGACTTCACTCTCCCATCCACCGCCTCACACATGATATAAGAAAGAGAGAGAGAACGTGAGGGGGGATCATTCACGACCGGATTTAAGGGGTGGACGTAGAGAGAGACTGAGAGTGGTTTTTGATCTTATTTAACTGTTTATATATATATATATATATATATATATATATATATATATATATATATATATATATATATATATATATATATATATATATATATATATATATATATATATATTTGAGAGATCTAGCCGATCATGTGTGGCTAAACCCCTTAGCTAAGGTTAAGGGGTGAAGCTTATAGTGAAATGGGAGACTCTATTTTATGCCGTTAATTTAATTTATGAACTGAGTTGATATTAGTTTAATTATTAAGGAAATGCTTTTAGTTTTTAATGGTCTATTGTGACTAAAATTATAATGGGTCTACAATGGCTTTGAGCATGTTCTCTCTTTTTATGTTTATGACATCAGGAAGCCCTGTTATTCACCATAGTCTCCTGGGCATGGTCAGATGTCGGTACCCTTCCTCACCTTCATAGCATGTTGATTGGTTGGTAATTAGTTTAATTCTGTTATTTTCTTTGTTTCCTGGGCATGGTTTGGTGATGGAATCCATTCTAATTCATATACCTCTCATCTCTTTGAAACTATCTCAATGGCTGTTCAGTTTAATTTCTAAAAAGCAGGCGTAAAATCTCCCTAATCCCTACAAGTGGATCCTCTGAATCCCTAGTTTCCTTTCCATGAATTCTTTAAAGTTTTAAAAAAAATTTACATCATTATTCTTCAAATTACACTCAAGTTAGATTACATCTTACTCTAGTTCTAGTTCTACTTAGTTTCAGATAACGTACAAGTATCAGTCCCTTGGGATTCGACCTTGGTCTTACCGAGTTTATTACTACATCACAACCCTACACTTGGGGAGTGAACAAGTTCTTGGTGCCGTTGCCAGGGACTGTCGGCTACGTTTTTCTGAAATTAATTAGTTCTAGGAATAGTTTAAGATTAAGATTTTTCTAATTTTAGGTTACATTATTTTTGTTGATTTATAAAAACTAACCTATTTGTTTTGTAAGATTTTAAGATAGAAACTTCTAATTCAGTAAGCTTGTTTACTCTTCAAGTGCAGGGTTGTGATGTAGTAATAACTCGGTAAGACCGAGGTCGAATCCCAAGGGACTGAAACCTGTACGTTATCTAAAAATAACTAGAACTAGAACTAGAATAAGATGAAATTTAAATCAACTAGAATTTAAGGAATAATTGTGAAACCATTATCTAAAACTTAGGAGAAATTAGATATAGGAAACTAGGGATTCAGAGGATCCACTTGTAGAGATTAGGAAAATCTTATGCCTGCTTTATGAAAATTGAACTGAACTGTCATTGATCTAATTTTCAAGAGATGAAAGATATATGAATTAGAATGGATTCCATCACCAAATCATGCCCAAGAGACTATGGCAAACAACAGAATTAAACTAATTACCAACCAATCAACAATGCATCAAGGTTAGGAAGGGTACCGTCATTCGACTATGCCCAGGAGACTATAGTGAACAACAGGGCTTCCTGACGTCATAAACATAAAAAGTGAAAGGAAATATTCAAAGTCATCACAGACCCACTGTAATTTCAATCACAATAGACCATTAAAAACTAAAAATATTCCCAAAGTGAAATTAAATCAAAATCAGTTCAATATTAAACAAAAGGCATAATCAAACGTCTCCCATCACGCTACAAGCTTCACCTCTTAGCCCTATCTAAGAGGTTTAGCCACTCATAGACATGGTGGACTTAAAACTCTCTCAAAAGTATTAAAGAAGAGAAACAAAATAAAATAAAATAAGAAAAATAATAATAATAACTCTAACTATTTCTCTCTCTTGTGTAGACGGTCCAGCCCACGCCAAGCTAAGATGCCTTCTCCATACTCTTTCTTTCTCTTTTTATAGGCTACTATCGAGAGTCGGTGAAAATCATTTTTAAAAACTGCCTCCACGGCTGTTTACGCAGCCAACTCGTGCGCAGGAAGGCAGCTTACGTGGCAAGATCAGAGCCTCCTAACTCTCCTCTTCAGATGATTCCATTCAAAGGAACAACGTCCCTTAGGGCATTTTCGAGTGGCCAACACAATGGACGGTCTGGATTACCCATCCGATCGTCCCCATGATCGTATAAAGGTTCGTAAAACTCGGACCGCGTCCGGACATAAAACAGGGAATGCGTATTCGTTACGCAGTGACGATGGTGGGGCCCACTTCGTCGTTATTTTGAGAAATCCAAGCCGTCCATTCGATTGCCCATGAAAAACTGGTCGGACATGATCAGTTTTGGGTCAGCTTCGTCGAGACTCATGGCATTTTTCTTGGCACCATCCAACTTGTGTCTACACCTTCATCTTCATGCAGCTTCTGAGAAAAGCAGAAAATGGATTATGGTGCGGTCGATTTTTCCTTCTTAGACGAATGGACAGTCTGAATTGCTGATCCGATCACCACCAAGGTCAGATAATGCCCCACCGACGTCAGTTTTCACGGACGTAGAGGCTTTTTACGCATTACCGATTGCGGTGAATGCTGTGGGGTCCATGTTCGGAGTCGAATGAGAAATCCACTTCGTCCATTAGTTTCCTTTGGAAAAACCCATCTGGAATAAGTGGTTTTTGGTTGATTTTGGTGTGGCCCATGATATTATTCGTTGCACCGTCTATTGTTCATTTTAATGGCTGAAACCAAATCTTCGTTATCTTCCGAGATTCCACCACCTAGGTGATGGTAACGCCTACAGTATGGAGTGAATGGACAGACTAGATCGGACGTTTGGACCGAGATGATAGCCCACAAGGATCGCACGTAGGTCTATGTTTCCATTTGCACAGCGAGAAGAAGGATTTCCAAATCCTTTTGAAATTTCATCAGTCAACAGTCTGTTGACAGGTTTGGTTGGTTCAATGCACAACACATTCACGTGTGCTTCATGCACACACGACCTAAGGTGGGGTCCTCTATAATGTTCATGACAAATCTGTTCTGTCCATCTCTTTTCTCAAATTATTTTAACCGTTGAGTCTAAAATTAAAGCATATCCAGAGATCAGGTGGGCCCCAAATTGAAAATTACTGGGCTGATCAGTCCGTTGGCCCACTTCCTGAAATCTTCAATGGCTGAACTTTAATATGTACAGTTAATTTATGGTATTAAGACCATGTATGAAGTTTCAAGCCGAATGGATGGTTAGAACTATGTGATCTTGTGTTCTGGACCAATTTAGGGCCATTTGAACTTTAGTTTCTTAATTTTCTCGGGTCTCTGATGTGTAAATCCGTCGATCTTGGTCCCCTTAGGTCTATCCCTTGCCTTGGTGATCATCAGAGTGTTAAATCCAAGCTTTTAACATCCTTTTTCAGCTTAAGCTCCTAAATGCAACCTGCAACATAAACACGATTAAATCGGTCGTTAAACAATATTATGTTTGTAAATCCAGACAATATTTGGGGTCAATATTTGACCCTCAACAAAGCACTTTCTAATTTCAACTCTCTCTTCCTTTTTATTAACTTACTTTCTAGTTTAAGACTTTTAATTTGTTTTATACTTTCTTTTTTAGGAATTTGTTCTTTCTATATAGAAATTAGCTGCTTCTAATTAGGAATTTTCTATTCTTATACTTTCTATTTATAGAAACTAACTTGTTTAGTTTATTTTGTAGGTTTTTAACTTAGGGACTTCAAAACTGGTAACTTCTTTCCATCTTTCTTTTTATTTTCTAGATTTTCACTTCTTCCTTTCACTTAGGTCTAGGTTAGAATTTAAATTGAGGGCTGTGAGTGTTTCATTCCCAAGTGGGTCCGTGACAACACTCGACATCTCTTAACCGAAGGAGGATTAGTTGAGGGGTTGACTGTCCATCGCAGGACTAGACACCGCTCAATTTTTTCTGAGTTAATTGAGGTTATGGCTTCGAATCAACCTCAAGCACTACCCCAACCTAGGGTTGAGGAAGTACAAGCTAAGAATGAGGTGCATCAAGCACCCTCACCTCATACTTTACGAGATTATTTACAACCGACGGGGGTGAGTACGCCTTAATCCATAATTTTTTCTGAGAATACAGGATAAGTGAACATCAAGCCAAGAGTTATCCAACTCCTTCCTAAGTTCCATGGGCTTGGGTCTGAAGAACCGTATCTAAATCTGAAAGAGTTCGATGAGATTATAGCCACCTTATACTTCCCTAATGCATCTGAGGATATAATAGGCTGAAACACTTTCCATTTTCCTTGAAAGAGAAGGTCAAGACGTGGTTACATTCACTGCGTCCTAGATCCATTGACATATGGAATGACATTCAGAGGGAATTCATAAAGAAATTTTTTCCACATCATAAAACGATTACCCTCAAAAAAGCAATCATGAACTTGACCCAAAAGGAAGATGAAACATTCTTCCAATGTTGGAAAAGGTTCAAGGAATTGGTCAGTTCATGCCCACAACACGGCTTTGAAATGTGACGCATTATAAATTTTTTCTACGATGGACTGACATCTTCCATGCGCCAAATGGTCGAGACAATGTATAATGGAGAATTTATTAATAAAAATGTTAACGAGGTGTGGGATTACCTCGATAGTCTTGTTGAAAAAACTCAATCATAGGATTATTACCCAAGTTCGAACACCACGTCTAGGCCAAAGCAATCTAAGGAGAAATGTGGATTGCATCTCTTGAAAGAAAATGATGATCTCAAGTATAAGGTGTCTACGCTTATAAGAAAATTTAAGGCCATAAAAGGAAAAAAGGATAAGGTTAATGAAAGTGTTTATGACATCTGTGATTACAACATTCATACAACTAAAAACTATCCCACAATACCTGCTTTTCGAGAAGTGTTGAATGAACAATCTAATGCCGTAAATAACTATCAAAGATCTTTCAATGGACCGACCTCTAACACGTATAATCCTGGTTGGAAAAATCATCCCAATTTTAGTTGGAGGAATGGATAAACCACTACACCTCAAGGTTTCCTAAATCAAGTTCCAACTCAAGAGAAACCTCACGAGGATATGGTTCTAAAACACTTCCAAAAGCAAGAGCTTTTCAATCAGGGTATGCTACAAGCCCTTCAAGACCTTACAAAAGCTATACAAGGACTTAAGGCTGAAAATACGATTGGGAGCAAGGGGAGCTTCCCAGCTCAACCTCTTCTCAATCCTAAACCACAATATGAAGTTAGTGACCCAAGCTCTTCAAATCAGATGGAGCACACTAAATCCATCACCACTCTTAGGAGTGGGAAGATTATTGATAAAACTCTTCCGGTTAGGCCCGAAAAGCCTCAAGAACCAGAAGAGGACAATAATGATGGATCTAGTGATGCTCCATAAAAATTCAAACCAGAACCTCTAGAGAAGCCAGTTGCTCCATTCCCCCAACGGTTGGTTGCACCAAAACGTCTTTCTAACTCTCACGATATCCTAGAAGTGTTGAAACAAGTGAAAGTCAACATTTCTCTACTTGATGTCGTAAAACAGATACCTTCATATGTCAAATTCCTAAAGGACTTATGCACGACCAAACGACGACAAAGTGTTCAAAAGAAGATTTCCTTGACTGAGAAAGTGAGTGTCGTCCTAAAACAAGAGGTGCCGCAGAAATTTAAAGATCCCGATAGCCCAACCATATCATGTGTAATTGAGAACTATCGAATTGATCACGTACTTCTTGACTTAGGAGCGAGCGTCAATCTGATTCCCTACTCGATATACCAACAGTTAGGTTTGGGTGAATTAAAACCCACCCGGACTATACTACAACTTGCTGATCGATCTGTTCATGTACCAAGAGGGATAATTGAGGATGTATTGGTCTAGGTTGATAGATTTTACTACCTTGTAGATTTTATCGTCCTGGACAGCGAACCCATCAATGACATGAGCACTCAGATCCCGTCATTCTTGGTCGCCCATTCCTTTTCACTTCAAATGCAATTATCAATTGTAGGAATGATGTCATGACTGTCTTTTAGAAATTTAACATTGGAGTCAAATATCTTTTTCAATAACGGCAGCAACTCAGAGGATGATAACGATTTTCACGACATTAATATAATTGATTCTTTCGTGAAAGATAGAATGTCTCTTACCTTATCCTCTGATCCTCTAGAGACGTGCCTGGCCCACTCCCATGATCTTGATGATGATACAATTAGGGAGATGTGTGTCATACTTGATACTACACCGGTACTTGAAGTTAACCGGTGGAGGCCACAATTTGAAGAGTTGCCCCAAACTGATGTAGTGTCTCTACCGTCTAACCTCAAGCCACCGAAGCTTGACCCAAAACCTTTACCTTCTGATTTCAAATATGTCTATTTAAGTCAAGATGAGACATACTCGGTGGTGATCTCTGCCCACCTGGAGAAAGAGTAAGAGAGTAAGCTCATAGGTACTCTCCTTGAGCATAAATGAGCTCTTGGATGGACGATAGCAGACCTCAAAGGAATTAACCCCTTGATTTGTACTCACCGCATATATCTTGAGGATAATGCAAAAATCGTTTGACAATCACAACGTAGACTAAATCCAAATATGAAGGAAGTGGTTAAAGTCGAGGTTCTCAAACTATTGGATGTGGGTATCATATACCCTATATCCGATAGTCAATGGGTGAGTCCAACTCAAGTGGTTCCTAAGAAGTCCGGGATCACCATCGTAGCCAATGCCAATAATGAACTCGTGTCGACCGGAGTTACTACTGGTTGGAGAATGTGCATTGACTACCGGAAGTTGAATACCGTCATAAGGAAAGACCACTTTCCTTTACCCTTCATTGATCAAATCTTGGAAAGGCTAGCTGGTCATTCCTATTATTGTTTCCTTGATAGGTATTCAGGTTATAATCAGATTGAAATCACCTCTGAGGACCAGGAAAAAATCACATTTACATGTCCCTATGACACCTTTGCTTACAGAAGGATGTCGTTCGGGTTATATAATGCCCTTGCCACCTTTCAACGATGTATGATAAATACCTTTTCTGACATGGTGGAAAAATATTTTGAGGTATTCATGGATGATTTTCCTGTTTTCAGATAATCTTTCAGCGAATGCTTAGAGAGGCTTAAATGTGTGCTGAAAAGATGTGAAGAAAAGAATTTGGTACTTAATTGGGAGAAGTGTCATTTCATGGTTCAAAAGGAAATTGTCTTTAGGCATATCATCTCATCCAAAGGAATCGAGGTAGATAAGACAAAAATCGATCTTATCTCTAACCTACCTCCACCTAAGAACATTAGAGACGTGCGATCCTTCTTAGGACACGCAGGGTTTTATAGACGATTCATAAAAGACTTTAGTCTCCTCTCTCGTCCTTTATGTAATCTTCTTCAAAAGGATGCACCATACGAGTGGACTGAACAATGCCAAGAAGCTTTCATTAAGATTAAGGGCATGTTAACCACTGCACCTATCATGCAGCCACCCGATTGGAGCTTGCCTTTTAAGCTTATGTGCGACGCCTCTGATTATGCTCTTGGAGCGGTTCTAGGCTAGAGAAAAGATAAAAGGCCCTACATCATTCATTACACAAGTAAGACTCTAAATCCTGTCCAAGTGAACTATTCGACTACGGAAAAAGAACTCTTAGCCGTAGTGTTCGCTTTGGACAAATTTAGATCCTACCTGATCGGATCTAAGATCATTATCTACACAGATCATGTGACACTTAAGTATCTTCTTTCTAAGAATGATTCTAAGCCCAGCCTGATACGATGAATCATTTTACTCCAAGAATTTGATTTGAAAATTAAAGATAAAAAGGGAGTAGAGAACGTAATAGTCGATCACCTTTCTCGCCTTAATACCTCTAATTCCCTTAAGGTGACCCATATCAATGACATGTTCCCTGATGAACAGCTGTTCAGTGTCTCCCATTCACCTTGGTTCGCTGATATTGCCAATTATCTTACCACAGGTTTCATACCGACGCATTGGACTGCACAAGATAAGAAGAAATTCTTTACCAAGGTGCGCAACTTTTTCTAGGATGATCCATATTTGTTTAAATATTGTCCAGACCAAATCTTGAGGAGATGTGTACCAGACGATGAGCATCAGAGTGTCATCTCCTTCTGTCACTCACGGGCCTGTGGTAGTCACTTTTCTGCTAAAAAGACCACGGCTAAGATTCTACAGTGTGACTTTTATTGGCCCACCATGTTCAGGGACACTCATGAGTTTTGTAAGACTTGTAAGAGTTGTCAAAAAATGGAAGCATTGCCCCGTCGAAATATAATGCCCTTGAACCTCATCCTTATCATAGAAGCATTTGATTGTTGGGGCATTGATTTCATGGGACCTTTTCCCTAATCCTTTGAAATTTTGTATATTTTGCTCGCCGGTGATTATGTCACTAAATGGGTCGAAGCAATTCCGTGCTGAAATAATGACCATCGCACGATCATTAAATTCTTAAAAGAGAACATTCTTTTACGGTTCGGGACGCCTTGAGCCATCATTAGTGATGGGGGCTCACACTTTTGTAATAGACCATTCGAGAGCTTAATGAAAAAATACAGCATCTCTCATAAGGTGAGCACCCCATACCATCCACAAATAAGTGAACAAGCTGAGATTTCCAATAGGGAGATCAAACACATCCTAGAAAAAATGGTTAACCCTGATCGTAAGTGTAACTCACTGAAAATCGAGGTTCGAACAGAACTCAACTCCCGAGTTCCAACGCATCACTTATACAACATAGATTATGCTGATGATCATGAGTGCATGTGAAAATGAGTGAGATTATACCAAAACAGCATATCATACTCCAGGGATGACTAAATTAAGCAAGTGGAACTGTGATAAATATATAAAGTACATAAGTGGTTTCAAATTCCCAGAATATGAATATATAACAGGGCTAAATAGATACATGTCTAGTGTCAAATTATACCAATTACCAGGAGATAAATTGTTCAACTAAATCATATAGCCCTGCAACCCCGTCGAATCAGGACAAGGTTGAAGAAGACCCGCCTGAATACTGCATATAGGAGAATGCCTTCTCATCATCCTCGAAGTCTGGCTCCGCCTTGCAGGCTACGCCATCATCTGAAACTACAACAGGGTCTGGTTGGTGTGTACAACACCGTCCCGTAACGTGGGAGTGAGTAGCTAACTCAGTGGACCAATAGAGTAAAGATTAACATGTTATCAAATCAGTCGAGCGGTAATAATAAAGCGAACATAGCAAACATTTCTAAATACTGTAGTTAATGCAAGGATGAAATGACATGATGTATGCCCTCGCCAACATACCCCCTCATGCGACATCATCTTACGTTCTCGACATGCTTTCTTCCCTCAGTGCTTCACATCTTCCAGGCACATGCAGTGAGATGTTATGTGTGTGATTACCGAGTTATTATTAGTCCTTTTTATACAGCAAGATTGGAAAGCTAAGGTACCTCCCCTATATCAATTCCCAACAATGATCTAGTCTAGGGTCGTCAGTCCTAGCATATCTCATACGAAGTGTAGTTCTAGGTCGCTGTAAGAGCTGTTAGGGCTGTTACACGTAATCGTTACACTATTCCTCCATCACCTTATTAATACAGGCCTAGTTTGTACTCTTGTTGCTACGGAAGGGTCGTCGCCTTCCGGTAGACTCAGAGTACGCTCGAGGTCACTACAAAAGGCTGTTAGGGCTGTTACACGCAATCATTACACCACTCCCCCATCACCTTATCATTGTAGGCCGATAGCTCGAATACAGTATCCTATACCACCATATTCAGATCACGAGTCTGGGTTGCTCACTGGTCACTATAAGAAGGCTCGTGGCCCTAGCATAGGCCGACAACTTGACCATGATATCCCATACCACCATGCCCGACTCATGAGTCTTAGTGGATCGAGGTACTATGGTTAACGAGATTTTCACTGATAAGTTTGGTACTTTAGATTCAAGCAGTAGTGTCCATACATGGTTAACATACATCAGGCTAATCGGGTTACTTGACGAGTTCAACTAGTACGGGCGCCCGTTGAGTTGATCGACATGAAGTGCATAAGCACCTCGTGTGGCCTAACCACTGTCGACAAGGAACGCACGGCTCGGGTTCGTCAAATATGTTCTGCGTGGCGAATCCAACTCAGCCACGAACTCAAGTCCGGTTACCGATTGCCTGGACTATTCAATAGCCCCAAACACAATCAATTACAACATGACGTCCTATGAGATAATCAAAGCAGTAATGGATCAAGATTACAAATCATTCAATCATATGAACATGTTCTGAAGTGCATTGTAAACATGAATTCACACACATTCAATTCATAATCAAGCAGACATCAAAATAAGTCATACATGGAGGAAATCATATACATCATTGATGTGGTTGAGAATCATATCTCAACCTGCATACAGGTACATCTTGCTAACTACTAACTCATTCAGACACTTTTACAAACACTTAGCCTACACATTACATCATACGTATTATGTGTTAATTTGCATACGTATTAGGGTAAATCCTTTCGTCAAAGGGTTGTGGCCCATACAACAATCATATATCCACGACAGTTTGTCATGGTGAGCACGAATACAAAGTCTATACTCATTTAGTCATTTTCACAAACACTTAGGCTACACATACTAAATACATATCGTATGTTGGTATATCATGTATTTGGGCTAAACCTTTATCTCAGGAATTGTTACACATACATCTAGCATACATAGATGACAGTTAATCATGGCAAATATACTTTCATATTTTGTACGTATATGGTATTTTCTATGAATACAGAGAATATAAAAAATTTCATATTCTTCGTATTTAACCGAAACGAAAAATGGATAGCATGTTTTACATGTGAAATAACATCCACGTCAGGAGTCTATCATTATCTGACATTGAAAGCTTTAAAAAATGATAATCTAAACGTCTAAAGTCCGCACCCTATGCCGTAAAAGCGTAAAGAAGTCAATGGAATCTCTAAGTCTTCGTCAACGTTGATATGATGACCTATAACACGAGGTAAGTCAGCTATTTTGCTACTTGCAACTATTGAAATCCTAAAAAAGATTAGGGTTAGGTTTCCTTACCTAGAAACGAAGTCAGAATCGCCGGAATAGCGATTAGATCGTGATGGTTAAGCACGTGTAGCAGTAGGATAGAGTATCAGGGAGATCTTCCCACTTCTCCCACACTTTCTCCCTCTTTACTCTCTCCTCTCTCCTAGAATTTTCTCAAATTCGTATGGGAGGAATGAGAGAGGGTTTAAGGTCCTTATATAGGCCCAGAACTCACGGAAATAGACCCCAGACCATGGTATACTTAGGTTATGTCCAAAGGGAGGTTGTTCCGATCCAACGGAGCACTTCTGGAGCTCCCTTTGTTGAATGCGGTCGGACTTAAGCTCATAAATATTGGATCTTGATCAAGTTAAGTTTTCAGTCCAATCAGGTTTCTAGATCGACCGTGGCGGACCAGTTTTAATTCAACGGTCATCGAAACTCGATTAGGGCTACAAGTGTACTGCCATGTACTGGCAACCTACCCTGATCCGAGGGTATATTTGGGTCAAATTCTGACGGTCTGATTACTTATACTTGGCCCGCAAGCGACACGTCTCAGATTACTTAAATTGTATTTAATTTATAAAGAAATCCACGTTTTCTCACACTCTTCGCTCCAGGCTCAAACGAATAGCCACGGGACATTATCTGGACTTGATTTTCGAGATGGTTGTCAAGTCCAGCAAGGCGGTCTTAATTATATAACTTCGTAGTAATCGGACTTTCGACGTGCGGTCCAGGTCCGATACAGAGTTTCAAAGTGCTCCCGAGAGCAAACGGGAATAGAGATTGTCCCAAAGTTTTAGGATAACCTAGCGTCAATGTTTCTACAAGTTTTAAGTCTTGCAGATCATATTTAAAGCGATTAGTGTGAATTTCACAAGTAAACTAGTTTAGCACTAGTTAATACTCGCCTAATTTCTAAAAGATTTGATCAGGTGGTACTCGGGTCTTTGTAGTTTGTATAGATAGTGATTCAGGCTATTTATTTCTTAACTAAATTACGCCCTAATTATGACCGAATATGACAGAATAAGGTCCTAGGGCAATTCTATGTCTAAGGACGTCCATTGCTAAGTTGGGAAAAATCTGGGATGTTACAATAAGGATTGGTCAATCCGATTAACCGATGTCATATGGGCATACCGTACTGCTTTTGAAACCCCTATTGGAACCTTGTCACTTGCTTATGGAGTTGGAACATAAAGCGTACTGGGCGATCAAAAATCTGAATTTCAATCTGGACAACGCTAGCTCACTACGCAAACTTCAATTAAATGAACTTGAAGAAATTCGGAACGATGCGTATGAGAACTTGAGAATTTACAAGGACAGGATGAAGGCGTTTCATGATCAACATATTCTCCAGAAATCATTCATGCCAGGTCAGAAAGTCCTTTTGTACAATTCTCGACTACATCTCTTTCTGGGTAAGCTTTGATCTCGTTGGACTGGCCCTTACATTGTTGTTACTGTCTATCTTCATGGGGCCGTCGACATAAGAGATCCCGACAATGGTAAGGAGTTTAAAGTAAATGGACATCGATTAAAATCATTTGTTGAGAAATTTGATTCAGAGAACATGTCCATGCCTGTGACTAGTCCTGTTTACCAGGATTGATCTCCTAGTCTAATGGAGGTATAAGTAGGTTTAACGCTTTCATAGGACTAGGGTAGTGATTTATTTTATCTAGTTGAAGATGGTAAACTTAATGGTCATGGGAAGAAACCCAGCTTTTTATTCCATTTCATTTTTTTAGTTAGTTAATTCAATGTTTGTGTGTATCATTACTGCAAACCTTCACGAGACTACAACTCATCCACTAGGGGTAACCTAGGAGTTTAAAGGCTTATTGCATACGCTAAATGCAATTGAGAGCACCTGCGAAAGTAGTATAGGTAGGATTTTATTTTTGTTATTTTTATTTTACTTCTGTTGGTTTCTCTCTTGTGCTAACTCGCTCTTACGTAGATATATTTGGAAACTCTCTTGATTCGTTATTCAGGTACTATCTTCTCATCACTTCTCATTTACTTTCGTTGTCCCATATGCATTGCATGTTCATTTCTTTTACATTGAGGACAATGTAGATTTCAGGTTGGGGGTGGGAGATTAGGTTACCTAATTAGTGTTTTCTTGGTCTTGAGCAAAAATTGTGAAAATTTTTAATTTTGAATTTTCAAGATACGTGATGTTGGTAATGTGTGACTCTTGAATTCAGTATTTGTTAAATTTCACAGTTAAGATCGAGTTATTAATCCATGATTAGAAGTTGTAAACATTGATTGAGTCATGATTTCACATGTCACATCTCACTTTCACATTAAGGTTTCAGTTCAATATTAAAGGGTTATCTTGATAATAACTAAGCATGGAAGGAACCAGCCTGGAAAATTGCTCGTCATGATCAATTGAAAAAAAAAAATGCCTAACAAGATCAATATGAAAAAAAAGAAGAAGATATCTTTGGAAATATTTGGGCGAATAATCTTCACCATAGGTTTGCTCCCTATAGGTGTAGATTTAATACCGCTTGAATGATATGAGAAAAGAGTCGGGTGTACTGTCTTCACCATAGGTTTGCTCCCTATATGTGAAGATTTGATTCCCCTTCTTGGCATTACCGTTAATAAATATAAAAAAAAAAATCAAAAGTTAAGAGAATAAAAAGATGATCTATGAGATAAATTCTGGGTATCATGAATGCTCTTGTGGTTACCAATGCTATCATGAAATAATGAATTGAATCTTAATGTCGATAAGCTGAGATTACATTATACACCCATGTAACTCAATGTTTAGAATTTTTTCTAATTGATGAATTAATACTTTGAACTTGATTATGAAGTTTACTGTATACTTGATTCCAATAGAAAATAATGCCCAACATTCATGAATCTTAGAATTTTTATATTTGGATTCTTTTCCAAAAATCACTCGAGTTCATAGAAATCGTCCTATAATTCTCAACTTATTTTTTCCATACCTTGCTCGGGGCTAGCAAAATGCTGGTTGGGTTTGAGGGTTAAATATTGCAGATCAGACCCCATTTATTATCTGAATTTACGATCATGATACTGTTTAATGGCCCGTTTTATCGTGTTTATGTTGCAAGGTGACTTTAGGAGCTTGGGCTAAAAAATGGTATTAAAAGCATGATTTTAACGCTTTGATGACCACCAAGGCATTGTAAAGGAATCCATGGATTTAAGATCAAAGAATTTACATGCCAAGGACCCGAGAAAATCAAGTCGTTCACATTAAAAAGGCCCGAAAATGGTCCAAAATGCAAGATCATAGGGTTCTCACCATCTGATTGACTCAAAACTTCATACATGTGATGTGGGCCATAAATTAACCATACATATTAAATTTCAGCCATTGAGGATCTCGAAAAGTGGGCCGACGGACAGATCAACCCATTAATCTTCAATTTGGGGCCCACTTGATATCTGAAACTGCCTCAATTTTAGTCCTAATGGTTTAAATAATATTAGAAAAGGGATGGATGGATCGGATCTCTCACAAGAAGTACAGTGGACCCTACCTGAGTTGGGTGTGCATAGTGGACAAGTGCACTAGCTGTGCACGATGACAAAGAGACGGTCAAACCGTCTCTTGACCAAGCTCCTTCCTAAAAATAAAAATTTCATTTTTTTTCTTCTCAGTGTCCGTAAACAGAGAGAGTGGGCGATCTCTGTGGGCCACCATGATGGTCCAATTAACCAATCTGACCCGTTCATCAGAATCTCAGCATCCGTTTTATAAAGACCTAGCTGATAGAATTGGAGGAAATAGAGAATATGATATTTCAGTCGTTCAAATGAAAGCCGGATGGTGGATTAAAAGTTCATGTGGGCCACACCAAATTTAAAGCGAACCACACCATTTCCGATGAGTTTTGCGAGACCAATTCAATGGTCAGAATGGATTTATATTTTGATGATTGATCCTGGGCCACATCATGCATCAGCGCACATAGAGCCTGCGTTAACTCTGTTCTGTGAATGATCCAGTAAACTAGGTGGGGCCACTGCAGCTTATTAACGAGGAAATCCAATCCATTCAGTCTCTTAGAGATCCAAAAATGACTGAAGATGGGTCGTTCCTACACATAGAAGACCATGATCATGCATGTAAACAAGATTGGAAAGCGGCTGAGATACGTCTATTGCGTAAGAATATATGCACCTCTGTACACACGGTCCACCGCCTCTTTGGTTTGCGTAAAGCAACTGCCGCATGAAGTTTCTCGCCGACTTCACTCTCCCATCCACCGCCTCACGCATGATATAAGAAGGAGAGAAAGAACGTGAAGGGAGATCATTCATGACTGGATTCAAGGGGTGGACGTAGAGAGAGACAGAGTGGTTTTTGCTCTTATTTAACTGTTTATATATATATATATATATATATATATATATATATATATATATATATATATATATATATATATATATATATATATATTGAGAGATCTGGCCGATCATGTGTGGCTAAACCCCTTAGCTAAAGCTAAGGGGTGAAGCTTGTAGTGAAATGGGAGACTCTATTTTATGCCGTTAATTTAATTTATGAACTGAGTTGATATTAGTTTAATTATTAAGGGAATGCTTTTAGTTTTTAATGGTCTGTTGTGACTAAAATTATAATGGGTTTACAATGGCTTTGAGCATGTTCTCTCTTTTTATGTTTATGACGTCAGGAAGCCCTGTTGTTCACCATAGTCTCCTGGGCATGGTCAGATGTCGGTACCCTTCTTCACCTTCATAGCATGTTGATTGGTTGGTAATTAGTTTAATTCTGTTGTTTTCTTTATTTCCTGGGCATGGTTTGGTGATGAAATCCATTCTAATTCATATACCTCTCATCTCTTTGAAACTATCTCAACGGTTATTCAGTTTAAAATCCATAAAGCAGGCGTAAAATCTCCCTGATCCCTACAAGTGGATCGTCTGAATCCCTAGTTTCCTTTCCCTTAATTCTTTAAAGTTTCAAAAAATTTTTACATTATTATTCTTCAAATTACACTCAAGTTAGATTACATCTTAGTGTAGTTCTAGTTCTACTTAGTTTCAGATAACGTACAAGTATCTGTCCCTTGGGATTCGACCTCGGTCTTACCGAGTTTATTACTACATCACAACCCTACACTTGGGGAGTGAACAACATACATGCGCCAACTCCCATCTTTCTTTAGAGTTAATAGAGGTGATATGGCACATAGGCTCATGCTTTCTCAAATAAGACCCTTACGTATCAACTCCTCCACTTACCCTTGCAGAATCTCGCACTCATTCGGACTCATTCGATAATGAGGACGATTGGATAAACTGGACTCGGTGACAAAGTCGATATGGTTTTGGATATCTCGTATGGGGGGTAACCCATTGGGGAGGTCATTGGGCCAATTTTTTTGAATTCATATAATAAGGGCCTTTGTCTTTCAGGGATGATGGTAGGCTCGAGTTCTTCTCCTTTTATAATTAATGCATAAGCCTGTCCTGATCATTTAGATTTTTCCACAAAGTCTCGTATGGTTAAGAGAAAATGGCTCTCTTCTTTAGAAGTTTCAGGTAGTCTCTCTGGATCCATAGGAGCCAATATGGTCTTCCGTCCATCCTTGACGAAGATATATATATATATATATATATATATATATATATATATATATATATATATATATATATGTTATCTCGCCCTTTATGAGAGGCGTCACAGTCAGATTACTAGGGTCGATCGAGTAGTATGTGACATGTTTCCTTATCAACCACATCGCATACTACTTCATCCTTATAATGTTTGTCAATTGAAAAGGATATGGTTCACCGTTCAGTTACCTTTGTTTTGCTGACCTTCTTGATCCAACTGACTGTATATGGGGAGGGATGATGCTCTGTTTTCAATTGTAATTTTTTCATCATGACTTTGGAGATGATGTTCTCGCTGCTTCTACTATCAATGATCACGTCATAAACCTTTTAATTCACCGTACACCTAGTGCGGAAGATGTTATGCCGTTGTGTATGCACTTCTTTTCTTGGCGCATATAATAGCTGCCTAACGACAAGCGACTCACCGCGATATTTCTGAACCGAACTTGAATCATTTGCCTTGTCCTCGGTGGTATGCTCCTATTCTTCAACATCTGGATCTTCGTAGGCATTATCAGCACTACCATCATTGATGGTGAGATTCGTCACTTTTCGTTAGGGACAAGTATTTGATAGGTGGCCCAGTCGAGCTTAAGGGTTCGGGATTCTACTTGGACCAACAGTAGTTGATATGCCCCTTTGGGGTCTAGCTTACCTATTTCCCTGATCTCGGCTCTCAAACGTAGGAGGTTAAATGTGTGCTACTACGGGCTCCTTTACCTTGGGCTGTGGAGCTCCTTGGGGCTGACTTGCCGTAGCGATCCTTGTGGTTGGATAGATCCGTGTATTAGGACGTTCAAGTTATGCTTCCACTCGAGTAGCCAACTCGATCACATCATTCATCGTCCAGGCGGATTGCATTTGGACCCGATCCTGGATCACCATACGCAATCCACCGTTGAATCGAGTGACTTGCTTCGATTCAGTCTCGACCAAATCGTCCAGGCGATAAAATTCTTCTACGTATTCTCTCATCGATGAACTACCCTATCGACAATTTTAGTATTGTTGGAATAATACCTTATCGTAATGCTAGGGAGGAATCGGGTACGTAGTAAATGCTTCATCCGCTACCATGTATGAATTGATGCTTTTATCTGCTTGGTTTGTGCGAGTTGTAGTTGTTTCCACCAAGTTGAAGCTCCGTCTTTCAACTTGTACGCCACCAACTTGACTTTCTTTGCTTCATGGACGTCTATATAGTCGAAAAATAGTTCAACTTCAGAAAGCCAATCGAGGAAGTCCTCAATGTAAAGTTGATCATTGAAGTTAGGAATATCAACCCGCATCTTGAATTCTCGATCGGTTCGATCTACTCGATTGTCGCACTGTCTGGGGTGTTGGAAGATTATGTCATCGATCTCCTCCTCACAAGATCCCCCTTCTTCAGGAATGACCCTTGGATGCACCATCGACACTGTCCTGTGATCAGGGCATTTACGAGTTCTAGTAATTGGCGGTGGATGATTACCACCAGGAACACGGAGTTGCCCTAAGATTTCTCCCAAGAGACCCGCTATGCGGTTGATGGAAGCCTATAGTCCTTACATGGCTTACCGATTTTCTTGATATGTTGCTTCAAAAGTTGTCGTTATTAAAGATAAATTCCATGGAGTACTGCCCATGGGAAGCAGGGTTAGTGTAACGCCCCATGTTTTCAGAACCCGAGTATATGACCCGTTTTTCAAAAACTCGAGTGTTAACCTTAAAGGATGGTCAAATTTGAGTATATATATATATATATATATATATATATATATATATATATATATATATATATATATATATATATATATTATCATTTATTAGAGTAAGCAGATGAGCGTAGAATGGACAAATCAACATAAAGAAAAGTTTTCATTTCTTTTAAAATACACAAGTGGTTGCCCATAATGACTTATACAAACCAATGTCTCCACAATAACAAATACAAAATGACATAACTTTACATGTGAAGCAAAGTAAATTGCAACAATCTTGAGTTGTGAAATCCTGTAGCAGCCTTTAGCAAATACAATTATGCACCCTTGTCAACAATAGCCTGCCTCTCACCAATATGAAGGAGAACATTATGTGTGTCACCTGTATTACCTGTACAGTTGTATATTTGATGGATGAGTGGTCAGCTCAGTGTAAATTCCCCTCAAGATTACACATCGCCGTATTAGGTACGAATAGTTATAAAATATCAATGCACTCAAAACAATACACGATGCAGTCTTTTTAAATGCATGGATGCGTGAATGCACATTGGCCTGAGGATGCACATCCAGCCGGACTTGGGCTCGTCACCCATGCAATCATCGACCTGGGAAAATCATCCAGTTGAACAGGGGTCGATAGTTGGTGGTCTGGGAGCTAGCGAAATGATACCCCAAAGATCTTAAGGGCACGTGCTACAACATCTAGAATTAGCCACCCGCCATCGCCAATATGCTATGGATGCATAATTAGCCAAACCGTTATTAGTTCAGTTACAATCAACAAATTTAAGTAACTCAAAGGTCACTACGGGGAGCTCAGAGCCCAGCGTAGGCCGACAACTCGGGCATAGTGTCCCATACCACCATCCTCAGCTCATAAGACTACCATTTTAGGATGTTTAAGGAAAACCCATCGACTAGTGGCCAATCACATTATAGTATATGGGGCTTACCATCGCATGGTTGAACGATATAAAACATTGAACCCATATAGGGAAAATATCCAAAACAAAGCCACGGAGGGCGATATTAAAACGATGCGATAAAAGACCATCCTTGAAAACCATTGAACACAACAATCCTGAATGGTAAGCCCACATCAATGGTTAATTTAAATCATCATTTAAAAAACCACTAAGCCGAAGGCCCATTACTATCACAATAAGTCGAGTTACATCCCAAGTATGGGTGTACACGTATAGGAGGGGGTTCCCCACTGGTGTACCAGTTTAGGTTTCATAAGCAATCCTTCAATAATTCACAAGCACGAATAAATATGTAGGATAAACATTAAGCATATGATATAACAATTCAATTACACAAGTGAACATCAGATGGAGATAGCAATTATCAATTTGAAAAACTATAACTTAAACTAATGGGAAAATGAAAAGATTAAGGGGAAGAATCATCACCTGTATGGCAGTGCTTTCGTGCTCGATCTGAGTCTTCTTGTGGTCTGGGGTTACTTAGGGAATTTTCTAAAAATTGCAGCTTACGTTTGTCAGGTATTCCTACGTCTTGGATTAACAATGTATCATAGTGAAGTCTCATGGATGACGCTACACATCATGAGGTGGGCTCTAATGAATGAGGTGCAGAAATTCCATCGGCGTGAGTGTGTGGGGTGTGTGTGTTAAAAAAAAAAAAAATTTTAAATGAGGTGCACCCACCAATTTCCTTAGCTAATTGAAGGGGGTCATGTTAGAGTTTTTATTCCAAGGGATGGATTTTGTTTATCCAGGGGCAACGGGGCCATGATTCCTAATGTTGAAAATTCCACAGGGCTCATCATGGTGGTTTATCTTCTATCTAAACTACTCATAGAGTCACCAAGTCCTGTTTTAAGGGCCCAGGCAGGTGTCATGCTATTCCAGGGCCCTGGTGCTCAAAAAGGTTTCAATAGTGAACTTTTTAATCTCGCCATTGTACACGGCAGTGTGGCCCACTAGGTAGAGGCCCATTCTATTTTTCTTTCCTCGGCCTTTAGGACAAACCATCAGATGGGTGGATGACTTGGATGAAACACCACCGTCGGGTGGAGTCCACAGAGTGCCGAGGAGTGGCCAAACCGTTCCCCTGCTAGCCACCCCTACTAGGGGCCAATACCAAGACCTCCAGCGTTGAAACGAGGTATCTCTACTCAGTCTGCTAGTTGAGCTATGGATCTGGGTGTAAAGATCCAACGTTGGATGCATGTACGTGTTCACAAACACCTGGGCCCATACGGCCCACCATATAACAATATATCTATTATGAATGCTTTGTATTACTTTAGGTGCACTGGAGGGGCATTCATCAATCACAGTGAGGGGGACGGTTCTGGGCTACGGGTAGCTGGACGGCCTGGATGAACTGCATCATTAAGGTGGAGTCCACTTACGTGGCCCACAAAAACTGTTAGGTGGGGCCCGCTGTGCATGCAAGGTGCGGCCCACCTGCATTTGTGCAGGGCCCATAAGTGTTTTGGGTCAAGCCCACATACATTTTATCATCAATGTGCATGCTCGAACACGGTATCTCTCTGGTCGTCTTTCGGCCCAGATCAGAGCTTTAGTCAAAGGCACGGTGGCTGCCACTTTTTCCATCAAAGAGCGACCCCAAACAGCGGCATTTTTCACCCGAGTTTCAAGATTGCTATCAGTCCGACACCTAAGGCTCGTTGCAGCTTAAACAGAGTCCGTTTGCTAGCTGATTCTGGACTGAGTTTCAACCACTGGCTAAGGCCATTTATATGCCATCATTCAGTCCCAAGAAGGACCTGTATTCGTGCTCGTTCGGTCCCCCAGAAGTGCCCGAACATAGGTCTTGTTCAGCTCCCAAACAAAGGTTGAACACAGTCTGCGTATAGCCTCAAAACGGTCACATTTTTTCGGTCCAAACGTGGCGTGTAGTAGGTCCCATAGTTATACGAAATAAAAGGAGGAAGAAGAAAGGTTGGACTTCATGGTTGCTCAGCTGAAACGTCGACCGTGGCCCCACACTTTCACTCTTTTTCCTCACTTTAATACTCTTTCTTTCGCTCAGATGGTGTCGCTATGGCCTCACACTGACTCGGCTCAGTCCGGCTTTCACGGGCTGAGTTGGGGCAGTATGATCCAAGCTCACCAAGAAAACGTCACTCTCCTCCTCTATTTTCTCCCTCTCTTTTCTCTTTGCTCTCTACTTACCTCACCTTCCTTTCTGTGCAGAACTTGGGAGGGCTGGACCTCCTTATATAGGTAGGGAGGAGAGGAGCCAACGGTCGAGATTTTCCCTGCAAGTCCTCATGCAACGGGCGAGATGGTGGCAGCCGCTGTTTTTCCCGAAATGAAAACCGCAACGGAGTTTCCTTCTTGCCTAACCATTTTTGGTTTGAGGAAAGAGACCCTTAGGGGTGGCGTGT
Source organism: Magnolia kwangsiensis (assembly GCA_037074715.1). Lineage (NCBI taxonomy): Eukaryota > Viridiplantae > Streptophyta > Magnoliopsida > Magnoliales > Magnoliaceae > Magnolia > Magnolia kwangsiensis. Next base: position 111,632,480 of record CM073581.1, read on the forward strand.
GCACGTCTGTTACCCCTAGGCAATACGATGGAGAACACCCTCTTTTGCCAATGGTCCGGTCACGTTCCCCTGGATCCAGTCAATCGTGGTAAGGAGAATGGACAGCTGACAGTGATCTCCTTCGTTGGTTTACAGGGGCCCATAAGCTTATACAATTTTGTTGAGGTGGCCCCACCGACAAAATAGCCGGTCAGGATTTTTCGGAAAGTGGTCCGGTGGGCTCAACTAGGGGCTCGAGATCCAACGGTTTCATATATGTAAAAAATGGCGGGAGGGTGTTTTGTTTCCTTGAAACTGGTTCGGTCAACAGTAGTTTGACCGCACCAACTCATCCAGTGCAATTCATGTACCCTTGTACATTGTGCTCATGCATTGAGTGTGGAGCCTTCTTGCGATGTTTTTGACAGATCTTCTTCGATCATTCACTTTGGGGTCCCTGTATAGGGGCCCTGTTTCAGTTTGGGGCACATGTGAGGCACAGGTGGGCCCCACGACGTGATTTGGGTCTTGTTTATGGATTTCCTGCTGATTTGTTGGTTGGATCAGCCCGAAGTTGAACATCAATGGTTAAAATGGTCCAAGGGACTATTTAAGCTAAGATACAATGGTCAGGTTACAGATATATGGCATGTTCTGATTTTATAACACTAATTATTATGTTATATTACATTTAATAATGTTATTTACTATTATTATTATTATTATTATTATTATTATTATCATTATCATTATTATCATTTTTTATTTTCATTATTATTTCCCTCACATATGCATGCATCTTTAAATTATGTTGTGGGTCCCACTCTGTAAGACTACCCATTTCATGATTTTATATTATTAGTATTTAACCGATGTCACTATGCGTTGTTATTTATTTATCTTTATTTATTTATTTGTTCATTATTATTAGTATACCTATGTAAGATGTGAGACCATTCGTTGTGCGTCATTCAGCTACTTATCCTAACTTTAGGGTTGCTTTGCATTAGAGCGAGCTACATCGCATGAATCTCTAATTGCTAAATCATGATTTACTGAGCATTCAGGCAATCCAATGATTAGATAGACTAACATTTAATTTTCAATAATCGTTAGGATATTAAAGAGCGCTTATGTGTGATTCGGGAGTTAGATATGAAACCAAGTAACCCGATCTATGTTTTCAACGGTTGGAGTTAGGCTAGGATGAATGTGAATGCTTACCTAGCCAAGCTTGCGTTATTCTACATTTGGTTATACGGTAATATCCGAATATCGAAAAGTACGGGGTGTTACAGTTAGTTGGCTAAAGTAGCTTGTTCTACCCTAAAATTATATATTTTACGTTAGATAACTCATTTCGGATTGCGAGATACGCTCAATTTAAGGTCTGATGGTCTAGATCACTTCTGTCATTGACTGGGCCTTTTCTGATCCATCTTGGCCATGTAACTGTCGGCGACCCACTCTACATCAGGTTTCGATCATCTGAACATGAACATGTAGAGGGAGAGGGAGAGATGTTGGAGATTTTGACCTGCGGAATCACACAGATCTAGATCTAGGATAGCAATTCAATAGCACCAAGCACATACAAGAGAACACACAGATTTAACATGAAAAATCCTTTTGAAAAAAAATCATGACACAAAGCGACAGATCTCTACTATGACAATAGAAATTACAAAGAAAGAGGACTTACCTGATTCAAACAACTTTGAATCTCACCCTTGCTACACCCTTTAATTTCCCTAAATCTCCTTTAAAAAGCCTTAGAATTATTTTCCATATCCTAGAAAAGCCCTAGGAACACTTACTTATAGTTTAGGTAATTTCTCTTTCGCATCCCAATTACGAAAGGACTCAAAATCCGTAATCTGCACAAAATCGCAGAACGAATTTGCGTAACATGACCGGTCAAGTGGACTGCACGACCAGTCGAGTGCCACCCATGACCGGTCGAGTATGGCCCACGACCGGTCGAGCACCTCGGACCTCAAAATTTTATGCTCACTGGACTTTGAGTCGAGCGGGCTATGACTAGTTGAGCCGCTCCCACGACCGGTCGAACTTGACCCATGACCGATCGTGAACGTTCAAATTTAAGACATATCTCAACAATCTCCACCATGTCTTCAATCTTGAATTGTGTAGCTTTTTGACCTCTTCTCTTATTTCTGTATCATATCATATCTTCTTGTGCACACTCCATCTTTCTTTTACACCATTATCAAGCCCAGAAAAGTTACACAGAACTTGAACTTCCCTCTAGGAACAATCTAGGTGAGCATGTCTACCGGATCAAAATCCACAAGCTCAACCACCTTTGCTCTTGTCTTCTCAAAAGGAAAGACTTGGTCTTCTTACCATCCACCGCTACCCAATATTGCTTACCGGGGTACTTGCTCACAACACTGATAGCCTGTGAAATAACCGGTCTAATCCAGACCCTGACATACACTACTAACCGCATTCGAATAAGGCTCATGAGATATCCTGCATTTGCTCATATGTTTTGGGACATATCCTGAGGAAAACCTGAGGAGAAATGCGTAGGGAACACTCTTCGACTTTACCTGGCCCATCACATCCTTGATCAATACCTACACACAAGGTATTCCTCCTGTGATTACCAAAGTCTACTCTTCCTTCAATCTCAATGCCGAGAACCATCTTTGCAGCCTCCCTGATCCTTCATCCATGAAGGAATCAAACCACTGCATAGGCGACAAGTCGAACCATGACCTCCTGCAAAGTCTTTTCTCAGTCCCTTTAACTTCGAACTGCTCTGATTGCTTCATGTAGATCTGCTCTTCACTTTCCCTTACAGAAGTGCAGACTCCACATCCATCTTTTCAGCTCAAGATCACATTGGCCAACCAACGCCAATCACGGATCTAATAGATACCTGCTATACTGTTAGTGCGAATATCTCTGAGAAGTCGATCCCTTCTCTCTGAGCATAACCCTTCGCTACCAACCTCGCCCTGTATCTATGTTGTATCCTCCTGAAGATCCACCTACATCCAACCACTCTCTGGTTCACTGGAAGCTCCACCCGCTCCCATATGTCGTTCTGGTACAACGAATCCATCATATCGCCTATAGTCACCTTTCACTTCTCAGCATCAAGCTTACCTAAAGCCATCTGAATAGAAGATGAATCCCCTGTGATATTAAAGTCGTCCATGTACCTCGACGATATCCTACGATCATGCCATGTGATTCTTCTCACATGTGGCTGCTCCACCTGCTTTGTATTCCTGTTCGCATGTCTCAGTCTTTTTGCCCTGCTCTCTCATGTAGCCATGCCCAACATGCCACACACGTGCAGAGGCGGAATCCGCTATATCCACTGCAGCTCTACCTTTTGAAGTTCTCCCGATCAACCTATACAAGTTACCGAGTCATCGCACTTTCATGATTACCCGTGCCCCCTTAGATACTTTAAGAGCACCATCAATACCTGTGTACTTGCATCCTTTTTTCTCAAATACACTAAGAAAAATCAGATTCTATTTCAAATCAGGAACATGTCTCACATCCGTCAAGGTACGCTCCACCCCATCAAACATCCTAAGGCGCATCAAACCAATACCCACAACATTACAGACAGTGTCATTGCCCATAAATACATATCCACCATCGCACTCCCTGTAGCTGGTGAACCAATTTTGATAAGGAGTCACGTGAAAAGATGCCCCTGTGTCTAGCATCCACTCGTCCTTACGATCATCGTATGATCGTCTGAGCGAAGACACAGATAAAACATCACCATCACATCCATCTGACGTGGCAACGTTGGCCTCCCAGCATGAAGCCTCAGAATCTCCCCTTTTCGATTTAGAATTTTCACAATCCTTCTTCACATGTCCTTCCTTCCCACAGTTCCAGCACTTTACCTTTCCTTTGCCCTTGCCCTTGCCCTTGAATTTGGATCTAGAACCTAAAGAACCCGTACCTTGTCCAGAATTTCTACCCACTGTAAATAGTGCATCAAAAGATGTCCTCATGTCATTGTTTAACTGTCTCATAGCCTTCCCTTGAAGGACTGAGATAATGATGTCGATACTAAGGGTTTTATTCATGTTGCACATAGTGTCCTTGAATGACTCATACGACGCCATAAGAGAATTCAGCAACATACATGCTTGTTCTTCATCTTTCATTACTTCTTCCATATCCAGCAATTTATAAACTAATTTATTAAAGTTGCTGATATGAGCTTCCAGATCTCTACCCTCTGCCATCTTGAAGTTATAACACTGCCGCTTCAAGTGTAGGCGATTTTCAGAGGATTTTTTCGTATATACATCCTCTAACTTCGCCCATAACTTAGTCACAGTTTTCTCCCTCATGACTTTGTAGAGAACCTCATCTGTAAGACATAAACGGATAGATAATAAAGCATTCTTATCAAGAGTATTCCAATCATCATCAGTCATAGTAGACTTTCACTCCTCAAGAGCACCATCTTTACCTTGCTTAATTAAGGAACTCATTATTTTGATTTTTCATAATTCAAAATTATTTTTCCTTGAGTACTTCTCAATCTCATACCTGGTGCTCGCCATTATTACTAATCCCTCAGATTCAGATCTATGCCCCAACGATAGCTCTGATACCACTTGTTGGGGATTTAGACTTGCGGAATCACACAGATCTAGATCTAGGATAACAATTCAATAGCACCAAGCACATACAAGAGAATACACAGATTTAATATGAAAAACTATTTCGAAAAAAAATCATGGCATAAAGCGATAGATCTCCATTATGAAAATAAAAATTACAAAGAAAGAGGATTTACCCGATTTGAACAACCTCGCATCTCACCCTTGCTACACCCTTTAATTTTCCTAGGACTCTTTTAGAAAGCCTTAGAATTATTTCTCATACCTTAGAAAAGTTTTAGGAACACCTACTTATAGTTTAGGCAACTTCCTTTCCGCATTCCAGTTGCGAAAGGACTCAAAATCCGCAATCCACACAAAATTGCGGAACGAATCTGTGTAACAATGACCGGTCGAGGGGACTGCACGACCGGTCGAGCGCCACCCACGACCGGTCGTGTATGGCCTACGACCGGTCGAGCACCTCGAACCTCAAAATTTTATACTCGTTGGACTTTGAGTCAAGAGAGTTACGACTAGTCGAGCTGATCCCACGACCGATTGAACCTGACTCGCGACCGGTCGTGAACGTTCAAATTTAAGACATATCTCAACAGAGAGAGAGAGAGAGAGAGAGAGAGAGAGAGAGAGAGAGAGAGAGAGAGAACATGAGTGCGCACGTATAAGTATCCCATATGCTGATGCCTTTGCCGTCTTCGTCAACTGCCCCTTCATACTGGGAAACCATATGATCCTCACAAATGCAAAAATGGTTTTGTTTAGAAGCTTCTAAAAGCCTCTGTAGAAGCTTCCAGAAAGATGAGAGAGAGAGAGAGAGAGAGAGAGAGAGAGAGAGAGAGAGAGAGAGGTGCACAGTGAACCTGATAAGATGATGACGCGGTCCCAAAAATGAAGCCCAGCTGGTAGGAGCTCCGGTTTATCGGAGGTCGGTCCTCACGTGATAAGGAGCCCAGCAGAACGAGGAATAGGAACAGGAAAGGCCCTCCTACATGGGCCATCACAGAAGTATCTCTTCTACCTCTCTCAATCACTTTAAATAGAAACTAATGACGTACTGACGTCAGCACATAATTGTCATGGCGTTTTGGCCCACGTGGTGAAAATGATACTTCTCCGCTCATCACAAGGCCCATACATGTACGTTTGGATCATGTGCGGTTATTTGATACTCCAGTGGCATGCAACGCTTGATATGCAGGCAATTGGATAACGGCACCAAGTACCACAACTTTTGGTCCCGAACCATCTTTCCTGTTAAGGGTGACGGTAGGCCTCACCATGAAGAGCACCCGTCAGAATGATCAAGCAGGTCCGACCATCAGGCGGACAACATGGTGGGGCCTATCATTTTTACTGTACGATTGCCTACACAAGTAGCATGTTGGTTCAACACGGAGGTCGTGGTATTGATCCCCAGTTGCCGTGGCTAACCGTGAAGTGTAAACTGACAGTGGATGTACTGGCAAGATATATATATATATATATATATATATATATATATATATATATATATATATATATATATATATATATATATATATATATATATATATAGTAGCATGTTGGCGGTAAAGATGGTGCATCACCACTTTACCATGCCATCTTGACTCATGAGCCTCACAGATGAAATGAATGGACAACCAACGGACAGTCCAATCGATTGATCTGAACTCTAAATCCATAATACATTTCATGCCCCACCAGCAAAAAATTGCACTGATAAGATGATTCAATCCGTCCTTGATTGGCCTGATTTTCTGTAGCCATCCATTTTTTGAGCCATGGATGAGATACTTATGATTTCCCAGGAAAAGTAAGTCTTTAGAATCATAAGCAATCCATGATGCTCCGCAACAAAATAGATGGACCAAATTTTTTATTCAGCCTATTTTTATTAAACAAATCTTAACCATCCATGGTTGTTGATCTAATGGTTAATATTTGTTAAATCAATGTAATGTTTGCATCATAGCATATGAAATGTTCGTTGGACCTGACGGAAAGTTTAGATCAATGAACCACGTCATCTATAACTTATAATGCTCCGTGCCTACCTTAGTATTTAATAAATATGAAATCGGTACCATGTCTTTCCTTAAATATTACTTGCACGTCCATGCCTTTCAAAGACAAAAAAAATAAAAAATTAACAAACTCTCTCAAGGAACTAAATCTACAAATGGACTAGAATCTATGCGCCCTAATCTCCAATTGCTTATCCTAAATATTTGATTTGATTGTTCTTAATTGGGTCAGTTTTATTTCATTTATGTATATATGTGCACAAATACCAATGCTTTTTCATGATGTAAACTTCTCCACTTTTGGGATCAAATGATTTTATCTTTACAAACTTGATTGATCAAAATTTATGAAAAATATATTTTTAAAAATTAGTTAGCAATAAAATTTGATTGCCCATTTGATTTGACACCATAGATGAGTCTTCTGTGCGTTATTACCACTGTGCAATTATCTATGATCTTTGTCTCACCCATCTCATTAATTCAATATCAGTTTTGTCGCCTTGCTAGAGTGCTTTTGATATAGCGGAATGCATTACTAGATTTGTGTATATGGCTTTGAGAATGCACACTAAAGTAGCGTCACCTTATTACAACCATATCACCTAACGTAGGGTAATAATGACACAAGATTCACCCATAATACTCGCACACTTGCATAACTTTTGAATTGAAATATTTGATCCATCATTTGTAGGTGATTAGTTTTACAGTACATGTGACTCAAATTATACATCATGAATGATCAAGTGTTCATCGTATATGTTATTATCAGTAAGATACATCCGATCAACTAATGATCCATTCTACGGTTATATGATCTAACTTGTAGTACAAAGCCGATTGTGCCGATTAATGTGAGATTTCGTTATGATCATCTCATAACTCAAAGGGAAAGTATATATCACATATGTGTACATACACCTCAACATGCTTCACTCTTGTTATGTATACTTGCTTAGTAATTTCTGCTGTGTGAGAGGTAGATCAAGCCTTTAATCGATGAATATTAGTCATATTTCATCATAATGGTCAATTTAAATAACTACGTTTAACTTTGATATGAAACAATTACAACCATATATAAATTCAAACATAAAAATATTCTAACACAGTCATATGAATAAATGTACACACGTGTCAACAACAATAAACATATACACTATACAGATTTCACGCTAAAAAGATGATTCCGACAATAGATTCCTAAAGTTAAATCATACATGTGGCCTACTTGTACGTATTAGTACCATGCATGTCCCACTTATCATTGGGAGGAGATGGAATTCTCTGTACCCTCACACCCTCTGAGAAACTGCTGAAACCAAAGAGCAGATTGTTTTGGGTATCTCTTCAGACCATCTTTATAATCCACGTAAATAAGGCCAAATCTAACGGTGTAACCTTCTGCCCATTCGAAGTTGTCCAACAATGACCAAGCAAAGTAGCCCCTCACATCCACACCATCCCTGCATGCCAACAATTTAAATCTCAACCGTCAGTCTGTAATTCTAGAACAGACCACCCTAATAATTTTAATTATCCTACACATGTAAGACATAAAAACACGAGACAGGAGTAAATGCAACCATACCTAATGGCATTTTGAACAAATAAAAGATGGCGATGATAGTAGTCAATCCTTGCGTCGTCTTGCAGCGCTTCCTCCAGTGACAAGGAACTGTTGTTGAACTCATCTATTCCTGCAAACGTTATAAACGAACATCATTACTTCACCTTGTGAGCAATCTACAAATCCCTGTACAGTGTCAACAATGAGATAGTGGCCTACTTGATATTCAGTTCGGATCTGTTACAAAATGCAAAAGTGACAAACATTATAGGTCGCAGTAGTCTATCATCTTACCATTCTCAGTAATGTAAATAATGGGGTTGTTGTATCTTTTCTTTACATAGACTAACAAATCTTGGATTCCTGGTGGGTACACATACAGCCATGGTGAAGCAGCCTGCAGTTCAGGTTCTAATCAGTGTACAAGCAAAAGCATACCCATATGTGGTTGCATCCCGAATGCCGGGGTAAGTGAATCCCTGCATGTGGGTCAAATCATGTGAATTTAGGTTATAGGCATTATTGTTCATTGCTCTTATGGTAATCATGGCCAGGTTTTGGATGAGGATTATTCTTTGATGTTTTGAACAATGAGGTGCAACTAATAATGGTCTAGATTCTAGCTACACATCATGGGTGAACCCCACATAGCCTCAACTTAACAGTAGTTACCAGATTCTTTCATGTTCTTTAATAATCCTGAATTTTAGTTGTTTTTAGGACTAATTTTGTACAATTTTTCCCATTACTATTCATGTTATGTACTGTAAACATAAATGTCCAAGGGCGTTCAATACATGCCCAATGCATGAATTGTATTGATGTAGTTATATCCAATACAGAATGTTATACGTGTAGATGCACGTCAATGCTTATATGTGTATATATATGTACAGTGAATGTGATCAGGTGCAAGTGATGAGTGGGGAGAGGTACATGATCCGTCAATCAAGAGATCATGAGCTGAATTGGGAGTAAAACAAGTAAATGAATACTTCTTGTCGAGGCCATAAGCCGCATCATATATAGAATCAGGTCTGGTCTTGTAAATATGTTACCTGAGGTCCAATTGGGATCCCATTTCGCTCAGCTGTTACAGATGACAAAAATAAAAATAAAAATCACACACTCATAATTTTTATTTTATTTGTTTGAGTGTAGAGATAGGTTTTAATAATGTTTACCTGTTACATTAACATGTGAATCGGTTGTGTAGCTTACTCGGGTGCTATCAGAGTGAGGAACATGAGCTGTGTACCCGGAAGTGTAGTAATTTAGACCTATGAAATCGAACGATCCTCTCAACATGTCAGATTGTTCTTTCGTGAATTTTGGTAGCCGATTTTTGACGTAGGACCTCATGCTAGGCGGATATTCACCATTGGTTAAAGGGTCCATAAACCTGAATAAACCAAGATGGAGTGTCAATTTTATAATTATAACAAGGTGAACTTGCGCTTAAAAGTGATCATATCATAACAAGCTAGATAGATTTGCTGAAATGATGTGCCTCGCCATGGATGGCTAACAGCTCTAAAATTTCTGCAGATGGGAGATTTCTTCCATCCAATTTTTGGCATTATTTTGGCATATTATTGTAATTTTCTCCACTGTCATTTTGTAGGCACTAACCAGCGTTATGATTTTTTGAACTTGGGAGATCTTCCAGCCATCCCCTTTCCACGATGGGACCCATCAAATCAACAGTTTCAATCACCTAAACATGAGCCCACTAGCACAAACTTGTGTGAAAGTATATATATATATATATATATATATATATATATAAACCTACCTTGTGATGGTCACTTGAAAACATAGAATATAAGGTAGAGTTTCCATCACTCACCATCCAATCATAAAGTCCATAGCTCGTTGGGCTGCATTATAGTCGGACTCAGATGTCGACAGGGGAATACACCAGAGGCCCATATTGAGTATTCCTATAATGCCCTTTTGAGATTCCTGTTAAGAGAGTTCATCCGGACCATTGAAATATGAGATTGACTTTAGCTGCTCAAGCAGGATAGTTTACTAGTTTGTGCAGCAAAAACTGACTTGCGTGCTGAGCAGATTCTGTAGGGTCCACTGTGATGTCTGTGTCTTATCCACACCGTCTATCCATTTTTTCAGCTCATTTTAGAAAATGATCCCAAAATCAATCCATATCCAAAGTTCAAGTGGATCACACCGCAAGAAACAGTGAGGCTCCTACCATAGAAAACTTCTGAAGGCCTGCATAAGGTTTGGATCGATCTGATATTTCTGTTTTCCCTTCATCCATTGGATGATTGTATGACGCTACCAACAGGTTGGATGACAAGTAAACATTATGGTCTTTCAAAACAGATGGACGGAGTGAAATTGTCACCGACAATTATGTGGACCCCACGCACCCTCGGGCACAGGTATATTTCTGTGGGTGGGGTCACACGTAATCCGCTCCCATTCGCATCCAGCAACAAGGAGCGGCTGGAGATGTATTAGTTAAAAGAATAACCTTCGCTCCGTACAAGTGGCATGTATGATATCTGGGCGCCATATATGTGGATATCGGTCTATACTCAATGGGCCCAAAATTTGAATCAGTTCAGATTTCAGTACATTGCCAAGTGTACGGAGAATGAGATCCCAGACTTAAAAGATGTGAACACAAACACCCAACATGTGCTGGATCAGGGGCGTTCATTCGAAAGATCCTCACTGCAGGTGTCCTCACATATGCTGACGTGTGTACACTGGATAATTGGAACAGCTGGATTTCTGAGCTCAGAAGCATTAACGGTGCACACTGGATAAGTTTTCGTGACATCCACTACATCCATCAGTTATGCCAGCTCATGATAGTATTTAAGCCTAAAACACTGGTTGATAGAAAACTCAAGTGGGCCACACCATAGAAAAAACAGGTAATGACGACCCCACCTGGCACCTTTATATAAGTGCTCACTGTGATGTTTAAATTCCATCCAACCCTTTCATAAAGTGACTACAATCAGGATAAATTGGTAAAACCAAATATCAGCCTGATTCAACACTACGGTAGACCATACCATAAAATTATATATAAAACAAGTGGTATTACCCACCTGCTGTGATTTTGGGCGTTCTAATCATTCTAATGAGGCACATTAGATAAATGTGATTTTGGGCATTCTAATCATTCTAATGAGGCACATTAGATAAATGGATTGGATGGTATATAAACAACACAGAGGAACCCTACACAAATCTAATGGTAAGCATCCCATCTCAACTGTTTCTTATGGTGTAGCCCACCTGATTCTTGTTGTATCATCATGATTTTTGAGTTCAAATATGAGGCAGACAATAGCCTAGAGCTGTTCCATTCGATCCTACTGAGCTTTTGTTCCCCACCCAAGGGGGACACTTGTGAGAAAGGGAAACCTGTTACAGGTTCGGCCTGTTGACAACCGCAAGTCTTCTAGAAGAAAATTAGTTGCATTTCTCGTTTTGCAATTATATGAAAGAGGCTCTTACCTGATACTTATCCCTGTAGTGTCTAACAGTGGCTGCATGTGCAAGTAGCAGATGGTGTCCCACAATGTATGGCTCTGTCGCAGAATTCCCAACGCTGCAATTACCCGTTGCCCAATAAGAGCAACGCCCAGGAGCGGAGGTGCCCATTTCATACGCAGTAATACTGAATGTCCATGGCTCGTTCAAGGTGATCCACTGCTTCACCCTATCTCCAAATTCTCTAAAACATATGTCTGCGTAGTCACGGAAATCAGCCCTGTAACAGCATGCTCAACTGTATTTAGAGGTGTGAAAAAAGAACTGGGCTAGGGTCATTGGTCTATATTGCCCGTCCGTCCACCTCGTTAACTAAGTAGCTGGGGCCATGCCCAATGCAGCCAGCTAGTTAAGAAATGAGTCGGCTTTGGTTGAGCCTGGCTTGATTTATTCTAGATTGCCTGGCTAATAAATGAGCAGGGCTTGGGCAGACCTTGACCTGATGCCAATTCAATCCATTGCCATCCCTATTCACTTCTAATATTATCTGGTTCCAGCCACGTTTTCTTTTGAACTTTGATGCATGCCCAACCTGAAGCCCAAGCCCAGTTCTCAAGCCTTCAGCCTCAGCTTAAATCTAGACCAAAGAAGGATGGGCCAAAGTCAGGTCCAATCCAATTAAGACTGGTAATTGGCAGGCCCATGGCTCATTATAACAATCAAAGTTTTGAATGGTCCGGTTTGACGAGTTCAAATCCAGGACCCATTGCCAGGAGACGGATTGGCTACTCTGATGGTCGGTGCATTGTGGGCCCCACCATGATATATGTTTTTCATCCATTCCGTCCATCTATTTTTATAGATCATTTTATGTTATGACAGAAAAAATGAGGTATATCAAAATCTTAAGTGAACCACATTACAGGAAACAGTGTTGAATGAACGGAGACCATTAAAAACGTTTCGAGGGCCATAAAAGTTTTGGATCAAGCTGATATTTACTTTTTCTCTTCATCTGAGTCTTTATTACCCAATCAACAGATTGGATGTCAAATAAACAGTACAGTGGGCTTTAGGAGAATTTTAATGGTGGATATCCAATCATTATTGTTTTCCTGTGGTGTGGTCCACCTGAGATTTATATCCCTATCATTTTTGTCATCAATCCATAAAATAGTCTATAAAAATGGACGAAAAAAATACATCGTAGTGGGGCCTACAGAGCACCGACCACCAGCCACGGGGCTAGTTTGGAGGGAGTAGCCAATCCGTCTCCCCATTGCCAGGCCTAGGCCAGCATGGGGCATAGGTATGAGATTCAATCCTTCGATTAGAGGGACAGCACCACGTAGATGCCGGGCACATGAATCAAGCAAGTTCTCTTATGTCTAGTGAGCCACGGTGCAGGAACAAAGCGTATGGCTAAAAAGACTTCCAGTCGTCCTATGTTTCTAACGCAGTGGCCCACCTGCTATTAGGATCAGATTTAGTTCTGGTGTAGAATGTCTAAAGCGTTGGATCCACCAGATGGATGGCTTGGATATCAAATCCTGAAATAGGCCAGCCCTGATAAGTCAAAATCACCCCAACCAACCTGGCGCATTTTGCAACCCTGGATGAGCCCAGCGACTAAGGCTCAGCCAACAAGTATCGCTGGGCTTGCATAAGGATATGGGTAGATGGTATGAGCCGTCCATTTTCTTGAGGTGCCATGTAGGTTCCACAATACACAAATCTCAAGGGTGGAGGAGATTTGGAAGCAGAGTATTTATACTCACACGACTTTGGAACTCAAGAAGCCTCCATACTCGTCCTCAAGGGACTGCGGAAAATCCCAGTGAAAGAGTGCTACGAATGGTTGTATACCTGCACACGTGCGAGAGTTGTTTGAAACAATGATCTTTGAACTATTATAAGTTGGGAAATGATCACATGCCTTCCAATGTATGGTAATTACCATGCGTCCAAGCTGTGTGAGGCCCACCCATTGTATGTGTGGAACCCAAACAGTGGATCTGGTGAGACTCATCAGCACAGTACACCCCAATAATCGTTCTATCAAAAGCTAAGGTGAGACATCACAGGGAGCAATGTACAGTTGTGTTTAAAACCTATATATTCACTTTTGTTGGTCACATATATAAATTTTAAAATGGCCTGAGTTTGTACAAGTCCCTTTGGAAGGCCGCACATGATGAATGAATTGGATGATATATAGACAAAACAATGGACCCCACTTTCTATCTGAAAGTTTCTATAGTGGGTAACCCTTCCCAAATGTGGATCTGATGTTACGTGCGTCTGAAAACTAAAAAGGTACGGGAGAGAAAGAGAGATATTGAATAATGACCGTTGGATAAGAGCTCGTTGATGAGGTTGTTGTAATAATTGATGCCTGCCTCGTTCACTCCACCACTCAGTCTTCCATCTGGAATTACTTAAAAGAATTGATATACAATAGACGGTCTACAATCAACTTACTATGAGACATCTAAAATTGCGTCATGTATTGTTGAGCCACTTGAACGCACGGTGTGGATTCGTCCACATTTTGCTATGCGTGTGATAAATGATCTGGACGGTACATTGTTTGGGGCCCACGTGACAATGTGGCAGAGAACCGGATTGCTCATCCCTTGTGTGGACCATCATTAGTTGGCCTTGAAAGGGCAATCCTATCATCAACTTTCTTATCGCATGCGAGCCATGATTTTCTCTCAATTTGTAGATCATGGATTAATGGTTAGAATGATCATCCAACCAGCATCACTTGTTATCTTGATCCATCCACCGTCGAAGCCCGTGAATATGCGGTCCAAATCTCTCCAATGTGCAAGTGTAAAGGGAACGATGTGTGTCTGTGTACGCCCACCATATCTACAAGTGTCAGCTAGAATGTCCCTGTAGCAAGAGAGTTATCATTCCTCCACAATAGTTGCCTCACACACGTTGTACCTTTGTATGGTATCCGGAACGCTCATCAGTTGGGCTCCACCATTAATTGATCACGAAACAAAATTTTGACGAATAGTAACCGTCCAATCAATGAACATTTCTCAGCCAGAAAATGACCCATGTCTTTTAGTACTTTTGTACGCCATGGACTCAAGAATCGTTTCCTCCCTTTGGGATTTGGATTATTCCATCTCCACCACATGTGTCTTTGTCCGGGTGCAAATGAGTTGAGTTAGGTGGACGGGTCATTGCACCAGACTAGACAATAAGTAAGCCCGGGTCTAAATTTTGGACTCATGAAACAGGTCTGTTGTAAAAGTTTGACCCGAACTATTACAGGGCTTTGAAATTCAATAGGCCGGTCTCAGGCCAGGCAAAATGAATTTATTATTATTATTATTAATTTTAAAGGCCTGGACCATAGTCTTAGTCGGATAGTTCCAAATCGAGGCTGAAGCCAACCCCAAGCTAGGTTTGAGACATCTCAAAATCAACCCGAAAAATCTGAGGTGGCCCTTAGGTTTTAAATTATTCTGATTTGGGCCATTCTGAGAAAGACCCGACTCGAACCAAGTGCAGATTGCATACAGACATTGCCAGTGTCAACCTTGCAACTGGACAGTGTTTTGTGCGGCCCACCATGATGGATGTATTTTATCCACTCCATCCATCCTTTTTAGATCATTACTTCAAGGAATGAGACAAAAAATGAGGCAGATCCAAATCTCAGGTAGACCACACCACAGGAAAACATTGGTGAGTGAACTTCTATTATTAAAAACTTTCTAAAGCCCACTGTAATGTTTATATTTGCTGTCTGGTCTGTTGATTAGGTCTCGCGGACCTAAATGAAGGGAAAGCACAAATACGAGATTGTTCCAATAAGATTGTGGCCCTTCAGAAGTTTTTAATTGTGGGTGTTCAATCACTACTTTTTCTGTAATGTGGTCTATCTGGGATTTGAATCTATTTTATTTTTGGGCTCATGCCTTATATTAACTGCATAAATAGATGAACAACATGGATAAAATACATACATCTTGATGAGCCCACATAGCACCGTCCAGTGGCCAGAGAGTCAATACGGGCAGAACTTGTGGAGGTGTGCATGAATGTTCCTTGTCTACTGCAAAAGGCCCCAGGTATGGTGTAGCTTGATAGGCTAGGTTCGCGTTTATTTTAGAATGATTAATAAATGTGTAGCATGTGCAACCAGTCATATCCCCCACCAAATCTCGTTATATATATAAATAAATAAATAACAAATAATATATGAAAATAATGAACCTAAGTGGAACCTATCAATTATCTACTTTGAGATAGACATATGTCCCACCAACATGGGATACACTGTAAAATTCATCCATCAATCAAAAGTGTGGTGTAGCTTGATGGGCTAGGTACGCGTTTATTTTAGAATGATTAATAAATGTGTAGCATGTTCAACCAGTCATATCCCCCACCAAATCTCGTTTTATATATATAAATAAATAAATAACAAATTATATATGAAAATAATGAACGTAAGTGGAACCTATCAGTTATCTACTTTGACATAGACATATGTCCCACCAACGTAAAATTCATCCATCAATCAAAAGTGTGGTGTAAAGTTTACATAATAAATTAAGAGGGGTAATAAAATAAGAAGTTATATAATATTTAGGCTATGAATGACAAATGATATGTCGACGCTCAAGAATTATACATGTGACAAATAATTATATCTCAAATTAAATCAAGTAAATTGGGAAACAACGGTCTAAGTAGCATTCCGAAAGTCATATTAGTTAAAAGATCCTAACATATAATTCACAAACTTGTTTGTTGAATGGGAATATTGGATGTTTTTCACTTTTAATTGTCCAACAAATGTTCAGCAATCTAATAAATGGATAATCAAACAAGCTTAAATTTTGGTACATTCTACATCTAATTTGAGACCTACAATTTGGACAGTTTTATAATTTAATTACTTGTACATCAAGTATGCAATTTCATTGTCACGTTTTTTTAGTTTTCTAACACTAAATAACAAATATCATGCTGTTTTTTATGTTAAAAAAACCAGTCTTTTGTTTTTTAAATTCTTGTTATAAATTTAATCTTTTTGAGCTATGTTTGTGTATATATATTATTTATTTATTGTTTAAAATCTCAAATAAAAAATGGGTACCTCAGCACCCTAGAGGGCACCTATATGAGAACCATTTCAGGCTCAACATGATTATTAATATAAGTGACACCCTGATCCATGGCTCAAGTGGCAGACTGAGTGAAAGATATTTAGTTTCAACAATGAGGTCTTGGCATCCATTCCCTAGTGGGGGTGGCTAACAGTGGAGTGTGAAGTGACATGGGTGTACTAACAAGCCAACAGAACAAAAAAAAATGATTATTAATATGAGTGCAGTATCCATTAGTGGGTATGGGCATAGCTATTCCTATAGCCCGGCCCACGCCCTGGTTGAAGAGAGAGAAACGGTTTTCTATGATCATTTCAATTTATTAGAGAGTCAGTACTGGTTCGGTGGGCCACTTTTATGCAATCGGCAGTAGCTTCTAAAATACCTTCTGCAGACTACAGAAACAAGAAATACAAACCATGCAAACTTGTAATCATATGATGCATCTGTGCTGTTCATCATGTAATACTCAAGTCAAAGTACCCAGGCATGAAAATCAAGTCATGGACTCTTCATATGCAAGTTGAATATCCAACGTTGGTTATTCGTTTTTAATCACCTTCGTTTCATATCCTGTGGACCACAACTGAAGAGTGGATTGGCATTGATGTTGGGTAGAGGCCAACTTTCCCATGAAGACCTCCAAATTGAGCAGCCCCGATTTCAACATATGCCAAATTGGTACATATGGGCCACTTATCTATGACATATGCAGATGGGTGACTTCCAAGCTGTGGCTACTGAACGGCTCGGATTGATTGAATACGGGCAGAGTGAACGCTAATTCATGTATTTGAATTTAAAAAAGTAGTGTTCTCTTACGAGGCAATATTCGGGTCCAAGATATGGAGAATCTGTATGCGTCCATTCCCATTTCCTTCATTATCTTCACATCTTCCTGTAGAGGATATAAAAAGAGAAAAAGAGGAATTGATTCAACTGCATGGAATGCACTTTTATGGTACTCATTTCTCACACTCGGCAACATGGCAAACGTGAGATGAATTAGAGCAGATCATCAGGTGGGTCCCACTGTGCAGAGTTTACTGCACTAAAAATAAGCCTGTGTGCTCATTAGGCAGTGGGAAATGTGCAAAAGAAACGGAGTATGAATACTCTAGTTGTGTGAATGAATGAACAGTTCCAATCCATAATAGGTCAACTCATGTGGCACTCAAAAGTTTTGGGGACGTTGCTGACATCCCATCAAGATGAATCACGACAGGTTTAGGTAGGAGATTCAGCAAAATCGACAGTCTACCTAATTTCAATTTTAGTATGCCTAGCTACCCGGTTTAGGTGGGGGTCAGTTTAGGTAGGAGATCCAGTAAAATTATAATTCCGTGTGATTTCAATTTCATGTTGTCCAAGTATCGGCCTTTTAAGAAGAGTTGAATGATACATGGCCTGGATACTAGATCTCTGGACATAAGTGTTTTTAGTTTTAACAAATGGGCCCATCCCATGGTCCAGTGATCCAGATCATTGGTCTGTGGAGTACAATTGCTTGCCTATTTGATTAGGAAAGCAAAGGAAAAAATAAAGTATAATGATTCTTTTTAATTAGTATTATTGAGAAATTAATTAATTAACTTGAGGAATATGTATTTTTGCAAGGAGAATTTTATGACTCATTAGACAAAGTCACTTTAAATCTTATTCTACAGAATCGCAACAGGGAAAAAGACCAACAATTACTTGTTGCAATCCACTCTATTCTTTGCAAGCCAAACATGAGAAAATATCTTGTGAAAGGAACCGGTTTCTATTTCCAAATTTTCTTAAATATATAAGTTAGATGAGATTGAGACATCCCACCTACTAATTTTGATTGGAGGAAAATGAGGACATTTCTTTTTGAGAGGGCAAAAGGTGGGAGGATAAGGCCTATATTA
Organism: Magnolia kwangsiensis; assembly: GCA_037074715.1. NCBI lineage: Eukaryota > Viridiplantae > Streptophyta > Magnoliopsida > Magnoliales > Magnoliaceae > Magnolia > Magnolia kwangsiensis. The sequence goes on from CM073581.1 coordinate 111,651,203, forward strand.
TTATTGATAAGAAACAAGATTGTACATCAAAAAGTATAACGGCCATCTCATCATAGGGAGGAGACGAGCAAAATGAGAACCTTTTATTTATTGAATTATTATTATTATTTTTATTTTTACATGGGCACTCATCTACATCCACACACTTAAATCACTCATTATATGATTTTACCATAATGGATATTTGAACCCATGACCTCGTGTTGAAACTCTTGCAGTCTACCACCAAGGCATAAGGGCCCAAAAAGGACAACAAGAAAAGCGGAGGACATGTTTATAGAAAAGTAACATGGAATCCACGTGAATTGGAAACCCATGGATTTCAATTTTACTTCTATTTCATGTTTTGAAATTATTGTTTTACAGTCCGATGCATGTTCACATTAGACACGGTCAGCAGGTGTCTTCTTGCAGTCTAGGAGAAATTAATGTCCACAACTTTCGAGTAAAAGTATATGACAGGTGGGCTCCGCGTTTTTGGGTTGGAGCCTACTCAAAGGCCTGTAATTTTTCTGTTTGTGTTTCAATAAAGATCTAGCCTTTAAAAAAAAAAAAAAAAAACCTTTTGAGGAAAAACTATTTTATTGTTTTATCTATCATGGGGAGGAGTAGGTTTTCCATGAAAACTAATTTCCTTCTTATCTTCTTGATGTCCCAAAATTCTTGAAACTCTTGTATAATGTGCAAAGATGGAGCCATTTGTAATATAATTTTTCTTATTGGATAGCATGAAAAATAGGCATTTTAAGATTGGTAGGAGAAGCAAAATGTCTCATCATCCTCTTGAAATATTTACAATATAGATTTCATTTTGCATTTCTCATGATTTGAAGGTAACACTTAGTAAAAATAGATGGTTGTAGCAAATTGTCCCATTAAAAGGGTTAGGATCATTTGATTAGCATAATTCTTGCACAATGGCTTGCTCCTAGTTGTACAAATGAATGAATGGTTCAGATCAGTAATGGGTCAACTCTTGTGTCATTTAAAAGTTCTAGGGACATTGGTGCCTATGCATGGGGATGAGATTTCAACAAAACTCCACACAAACGTTCCCAAACCTTTTGAATGACATGTGGGACATCCAATCATCAAATAGAGATCATTCAATAGTACCAATGGAGCAAGCCATGTGTAAAAATCATGTTGATCAAATGATCCTAATCCTTTGAATGGTGTCAATTTGTTTTAATCATTCATTGTTTATGAGTTATAGATCACATGGTCAGAATCATCAAACCATAGTATTATTTTAAAAACATAAGAAATACAGTGAAATCCATCTACTAGATTTTTTAAGATAATGATTGGAGCTATTTTGTTTCTCTACTTAAACTTACTTATCTATATTCCATGATATTGATTAGGTACAAAAGATTAGTAGATTGGCTTGAGTTTTACAACATAGCTTAATTACTCTTAATTTTATGAATGAATGAATGGTTCAGATCCATAACAGGTTACCTTATAGGCCATTTAAAAGCTTAGCCTGAAAGTGGTGATGTTAGCATACAGCCCATTGTGTCTTATACAAAAACAACAACAACAATAATAATACAAAAGCAACAGCTGACCTTGTAACGATGATAAGAATCCACAGCTATGTCTCCATTGCTTCGGTCCTTTATTTTGTCTGCTCCCACAAGGCGCAAGCATCTTTTATCAATTCCCCATTAAGGGAATGGCTAATACAAAATCAGACCCCACTTTGATCTTTCTCCCACTTGACCTGAGACGTGGCAGGGAGTGTATCTGGGCTGACCATTTAGTGGATCCCATATGTGTGCCGCCCTGGGTTGAAAATTGCACAGAACGGATCGTCCAATCCTTAATTTTTCCTGTTGAATCCTGACTGCTAACTATTTCCATTTTTAGAACATGCTCATATGGCCAGGAAAGTACAGTACTCTGAACAATTTTCAGCCCTCGGACGTGGAAGGATCACTAGATGGAGAGTTTGGATCTTGGCCTACCTGACATTTTTAAAAGGGAATTAAAAACCAAAAAAAAAAAACAAAAAAAAAAAACAAAACAAAACAAAACAAAACAAAAACAAAAACAAAAAACTACCTAACAAATATGGAATTTCCAGCAACTTTTTCTAAACGGGAAAGGATCACAGGATGGAGAGTTTGGATCTTGGCCTACCTGCCATTTTTAAAAGGGAGTTCTAAAAAAAAAAAAATGAAAAATGAAAAAAAAAAGAAAAAAGAAAAAAGAAAAAAAAAAAAAAAAAAAGAAAAGAAAAGAAAAAAGAAAAAGAAAATTACCTAACAAATATGGATTTTATATTCCAATACTTTTTTCAAAAAGCTACCTCGTTAAGCAATATATATAATTACCATTTCACTACCTTCCATGGACCAAATGGGTTGGTGGCTCAGGTGGGCCTCACTGTGATGCTTATATAAAATCTACCCAGACAGCCAAGTGTGTCACACTATATTAGGCTAAGTTCGCAAAAATCAGCTCCATTTGTCATTCAACTGAACCACATGATCGAAAACAGTGTACATATCAACACTCACCGTCCAAACTACTTCCTTTGTGTGGTGAATTAAGGATGCGTTTGATTGTTGGGCTATAGACAAATTTTTGTCTGGAATGTAACAGTTGGAGTTGATTGCATATTATTATTATGGTGGGGCCTATTAAAATCAAGGGCGAGCATCTCTCCTAAACTATTTCCTTAGATGTGGTCCACCAGAATTATATTATAGTTTTTTTTTTTTTTTTTTTTTTTTAATTTATAAATTTTAGGTCTATTATGAGACTAAATATCTAACGGTGAGAGCGGATCTTATATAAACACTACAATGGACCCAATCAAAATCAAGAGTCCCATCCCATATATATATATATATATATATATATATATATATATATATATAGAGAGAGAGAGAGAGAGAGAGAGAGAGAGAGAGAGAGAGAGAGAGAGAGAGAGAGAGAGAGAGAGAGAGAGAGAGAGAGAGAGAGAGAGTCATGCTCCCCTGCCTATGCACGTGCCATGTGATGCGGAATCCCATGAAACCCCATGTGACAAATTTTCACCCGATCTAAAATTCTGGTGGGCTATGGCAAAGAGAAATGCAAATCAAGGAAGGAAACTGTTTTCATTTTTCATGGCCCATCAAAGCTTTAGATCAGAGTTAAACTTGGGCCTGGGGGGTTTCACGAGGTGCTGCTTCACATGAACGGATCTTCACATGAACGGTTCAGATTTTGGATCCACATCATGTATGATGGGTTCTCAAAAAAGTTGTACGTATGAGCTGGTTCGCAGGTGAGCGTTTTCATGTGTGTGTGTATTTTTTATTTTTATTTTCATCATCTTTGTGCACACAGGTGTAGAGGGACAACTATATGTTTTCCAAGCCTACTGTGATGCACCTGCAAAATCAACTCTAACCATTAGATGTGTAACCTTAGTTTATGCTTAGGGCAAAAAAATTAAATTGACTTGTGATTCAAGTGTGCCAGGTCAATGAAAATAATTGGAAGAGAGATGTCTACCAAGATTTCTGATGGGTCCAACATGATGAATTATATGAAAAGCCATTAGTTGCCATACCAAAATCTAGGTCAAGGCCTAAAAATCAGACCTATCCATGATTTATGGGCCCATACTGTTTTATGTTTTAGGACCCTGGCTTAACACGAGGTGATACAGGTAGATTTTAAATAAAAGTTGTGATGAAGCTTACTCAAGGAGCCGACCCATTTGTTGGCAAGGTCGCTCAGTGGGCAATTGAAAAAAAAAAAAAAAAAGTATTCGAATGTAATTATACTGATTAATGCGGTTGCTTTTGAAAATGTTTTTAAAATCAATATAAGCATTGCGGTTGCTTTGGAAAATGTTTAAAACGTATTGGAAGAAGCCACCGAAGCTTTAAATTTAATATTAATTACGTGGGTTTTTGTACAAATCACTTTTTTAAAATGGTAGTGACTCACCTCCTCACAAGTGGCACTCATGGACGGTGTAAATTATAGTGGTCAATCAGGCCTAACCATCCAACTGATGGCTATCAAGTGGGTGGTTAAAACTAAAATTTTGTAAGCTATCCAAATTTCGTGAGGAAATTCAGACGGTTTCGATTGTCATTTCAGGCTAATTTTTTGATAATGGTCCTTCCACGGTTGGGTCAATGAATTGGACGGTCATGGTTTCTGCACAACTGTGCCTTTTGTTTGGTTTAGTGCCAGCACCGTTCTTGAAATGGTGGTAAACTACCACAGAAATCTGCCTCTTGGGAGTGGATATTTCTAATCGAATGTGGCCGTTTCCTGTTTTCTTGCAACTTTTGGGTTATTGAGCTCCCAATAGATGGATGCCTCCGATCATCTGTACATGCAGAGAGAGAGAGAGGGAGAGAGAGAACCTGGGTGTGTGCGCGTATAAGTATCCCATATGTTGATACCTTTGCCGTCTTCGTCAGCTGCTCCTTCATACTGTGAAACCATATGATGCTCACAAGTGTAAAAATAGTTATGTCTAGAAGATTCTAGAAGCCTCAGTAGAAGCTTCCAGAAGGATGAGAGAGAGAGAGAGAGAGAGAGAGAGAGAGAGAGAGAGAGAGAGGTGCGCAGCGAACCTGATAAGATGCTGAAGAGGTCCCGAAAATGAAGCCCGGCGGGAAGGAGCTCCTGTTTATCGGACGTCGGTCCTCACGTGCTGGGGCACCTCCAACACGTGATAAGGAGGCCAGAAGAACGAGGAGTAGAAACGGGAAAGGCCCTCCTACATGCGCCATCACAGAAGTATCTCTTCTCCCTCTCTCAATCCCTTTAAAGAGAAACTAATAATGTACTGACGTCAGCACATAATGGTAACAACGTTCTAGCCCACGTAGTGAAAATGGCACTTCTCTGCTCATCACAAGGCCCATACATGTAAGTCTGGATCATGTGTGGTCATTTGATACTCTAGTGGCATGCGACGCTTGATATGCAGGCAATTACATAACGGCAGCAAGTACCACAACTTTTGTTCCCGAACCATCTTTCCTACTAAGGGTGACGGTAGGCCCCACCATGAAGAGTTTCATGTTGGCGGTAAAGATGGTGCATCACCCCCAATCGTACCATGCCATCTTGACTCATGAGCCACATTATTGATATGAATGGACAACCAACGGACAGTCCAATCGATTGATCTGAACTCTAAATCTATAACACATTTCATTCCCTACCAGCAAAAAATCGCACTGGTCAGATGATCCAATCCGTCCTTGATTGGCCTGAGTTGACCAAATTTTGTATTGGGCCTATTTTTGCTAAACAATCTTAACCATCCATGGCTGTTCATCTAATGGTTTTTTTTCTTTAATTTTAATTTTTATATACACACGCACACATACCCCCACACACACACACGCCGAATTTCACCACCTATGGGTACTTGAACCGTTGACCTGCTGAAACTCATACGAGCCTACCACCGGAGCAAGAGTAAGGTCCCATGAAATGTTTACATCATATATAGCCCATATAATGTTCTTTGAGCTTGGTAACAAAAATGATACAAATCCAAATCTCAGGTGGACCACAACAAAGTAAGATCATGGTGATTGAACACCCACCCTAAAAAACTTTTTTAAGCCTACCGTAATATTTATTTGCCATCCAACCTGTTGCATGCTATGGTCACACAAACTTAGATGATGGAAAAAATCAAATAATAGCTTCATCTAAAACTTTATGGCTTGTAGGAAATTTAAATGGTGAGAATTCAAGCCGTACTGTGTGGTCTACATAGGATTTGGATCTACCTCATCTTTGCTACCGTGCCCTATGATGATATGAAAAAAATATACAACACATACACCAAGGTGGGCCTAACGGTTAAGACCTAAGCTTAGCTGTTAACATAAACAGGCCCGTGGGTCCCACCATGGTGTTTACGTGAAATCTACCTGACCACATGGTTTGTCACCCCATATTCGGTCTACGTACGGACAAAAACTCTGCCCTATTCTTGTTTCAATTGACCTATTCTTGATTCAATTGGACTATACAAATAGAAACAGTGTACAGGAAAATACTAACCCACCAAGCTGTTTAGCTCGGTATATCCCACTAGTATAATGAATAGGGCTGATGTTTGGATCTTAGGCCTAATTTTGGGTAATGTATCTAATGGTTAGAGTGGATTTTATATAATCATTATGGTGGGCCATGTAAATATCCACCGTGAACTGTTGTCTCCCAACTGTTTCCCTTGGTGTGTCCCAACCGGATCACATGCCAGCATGAATTTTCTGGCCATGGGGCCTATTGTAAGATTCCCAATCTAATGGTCTGAGTAGATCTCACGTATTTGGCCATGGGGCCTATTGTAAGATTCCCAATCTAATGGTCTGAGTAGATCTCACGTATTTATCAAGGTGGACCTAAAAAATAAATTAAAGAATTAGTAGTCTGAAAAGTCATCTTTAGTCAACATATCACGTATCACGATAAAGAAGAGAACTTATTTCACCTCTTTTGGTGGGCTCCGTTCTTACTGTTGACATAAAACCCACCTAGTCCATCAGGTGTGTCACAACATGTTCGGTCCATGGCCGAAATTCAACTCTGTTCGTAATTCAAGTGGGTCACATGAATCATGAGTATACCAGACAATGTTCACTCTCCAACTCTGCTCATAATTCAAGTGGCCCACTTGAATGACAGATGGGCATGAGTTTTGGACCTCTGCGTTTTGGGCCTCATGGCTAAATATTAGTTTGACATCTAATAATTGGAATAGATTTTATATAAGCATTATGCTAGGCTCTATAAATTAAGGCAGAACTTTTCTATCAACTTTTTGGATTAATGTGGTTCACCTTAATAACAACTAAGCCTGCTTATTTGGCCCTTGGAATAGCATCGGATTACAATCTAATGGTTGGAGTAGATCTCATATAATCATCATGGTAACCCCTTACAAAATCAAGGGACTTCTGTAACCCTTTTAAAATTTCTCAGGCGCCCTTTTTTGACCCATCATGGCTCAAGCTGCTTTTGGGCTTAGATCACTATAAGAAAAGGGGTCTTTAGCCTCGATTCAAAACCATGGCTAAAAAAGTTAAAAACTAAGGCTAAAGCCTTTAGCTAGCCTCAATTTTGCCTCAGTTATCCAAACTAGGGTTGATACCCCCGTGGCTAAAATGGAGTGGAATCGATTTTGAATTATGGAAGGTGGCTCATCAAGGATGATCAGCCGTAATGGTTCCAACTGGACTATATGTAAGGCTAAGATAGAGGACTTGCTTTATTGCAATGACTTATATTCTTCAATTTTAGGTATATCAGCAAAATTCAAGGATATATCTGATGATGATTGAAAGAAGATGGACCGGAAGACGGTGGAGTTTATTAGACAATGGTTGGACGATTCTGTATTCCACCATATGTTTATAGAGATCTCAACCGCTAGCCTATGGCTGAAATTACAAGGGCTGTATGAGAGGAAGACAGTCGGTAGTAAAATTTTTCTGATAAGGCGACTTGTGAATCTTAAGTTCAAAGATGGTGGTTCTATGACCGAGCACATAAATGAGGTCAAAAATTTAGTAAACCAGTTCTCGCTATGAAGATGGTCATGGATGATGAATTGCAGGCTTTGTTATTGCTTAGTTCATTGCCTGACAGTTAGAAAATATTTATGGTGTCTCTAAGTAACTCCGCACTAGACGGAAAGATATCCATGGAACATGTGACCAGTTATCTCTTCAATGAGGAGACAAGGAGGAAGTCTCATGAGTTTACTCAGCAAGAGGCCCTTGTGACATAAGAATGGAGGAGAAGAAAGAACATGAAGGGCAGGAAGGCCCTGGATAAATCAAGAGCAAGTCGAGTATCAGGAAGGATGTTGAATGTTGAAATTATGGTAAGAAGAGCCACTACAAGAATGAATGTCGTAGTAAGAAGAACGAGAAGAAAGGAAAAGGAAATGAGAAGGAAGATGAATCATATTCTACTACAGTCATTTTAGATGACAATGTTGTAGTTATTCTTTAAGCAGATCACGATGTATATCTCACGGTTACGAGTCATGACATCGACTGGGTAATAGTTTTGGGAGCTTCTTTTCATGCGACTTCACGTAGGGACTTCTTCACAAGCTATAAGTCAGGTGACTATGGGACCGTGAAAATGAAAAATTTCGGCGTATCAAAGATCGTAGGGGTTGGTGATATTTGTGTGAAGACCGATGTAGGCTGCACATTGGTTCTCAGGGATGTGAGGCATATCCCAGACCTTCTCCTTAACTTGATATCGACGGGAAGGCTAAATGATGATGACTATAAAAGTCAGTTTGCTGGTAGGCGCTAGAAACTCATCAAGGGTTCGTTGATCACAGCCAGAGGAAACAAGTGTTGTACCCTTTACAAGACAAGTGTCAGTATGTGAAATAGAGTTTCATTTGTTAAAACTGTTTCTCATGTTAATAAAGTGCATGCATTTGATTTGGTTTATTCTGATGTTCGTGGTCCTACGAGGACAAAAATCTTGGGTGGAGCATTATATTTTGTCACTTTTATAGATGATACATCTAAAAGGGTTTGAGTTTATGCTTTGAAATCCAAGGACGAGGTCTTTTGTGTGTTTAAATTATTTCATATTATGGTCGAGAGAGAGATAAGTAGATCATTGAAGTGCATCTGCACTGATAATTTTGGTGAATACATTGGCGACTTTCATGAGTATTGTAAGTCCCTGGGTATATGGCATGAACAGTCGGTTCCAAAGAACCCCCAGCATAATAGTGTGGCTGAGCAAATGAATCACACCATTGTAGAGAAAATCAGCCCCATTAAATGGAGAAGTGTCTGAGAATGTATGGACTGGACAAAATCTATTATACAGTCATCTTAAGGTGTTTGGATGCAACGCATCCATTCACGTACCAAATGACGAGAGGTCCAAGCTCGATATGAAGATCGGGTAGTGTATGTTCTTGGGGTACGGTAATGAAAAATTCGGTTATAGATTGTGGGATCCAACCGAGAGGAAGCTCGTTAGGAGCAGAAATGTGATATTCTTTGAATATCAGTATATAAAAGACATTGGTAAGCCAGAGAAGAACCAGCTTACTTCATGTGAGCTAGAAGACATGGATCCGGTTATTTCTCCCATGATGCCTGATGACAGGAGAGCATAGCAAGGTCCAGAGAATGAGAGAGTTCCTTCAAAAGATGGACTAGGAGAGTAACCCCGACTTGATCCACCTATTGAGCCACAGGTGAGGAGGTCATCTAGGGACAGACAGCCGTCCAAGAGGTACTCGTCAAATGAGTACATTATGCTCACTGATGGGGGAAAGTTAGAAGATTATTCTGAGACTCTAACCGACGAGCATAAGGGGGAGTGGTTGAAAGCTATGCAAGAGAAGATGGAATCTTTACATAAGAATCACACCTATGATATAATGAAATTGCCTAAGGGTAAGAAAGTTTTGAGCAACAAGTAAGCGTTCAGAAAGAATGTTGAGCAGAAGAATTCACATACGAGGTTCAAGGCTGAACTTATGGTAAAAGGGTTTGGTTAAAGGAAAGACATAGACTTCGAGAAGATATTCTCACTAATGGTGAAGATGACATATATACGGGTGTTGCTTGGGTTGGTAGTTAGCATGGATCTGAAGATAGAACAAGTAGATGTTAAAACTGCATTCCTCCATGGTGACCTGCAAGAAGAGATATACATGTACCAACTAAAAGATTTTGAAGTCCAGGGCAAAGAGCATATAGTGTGTAGGCTGAGGAAAAGCTTATATGTGTTAAAACAAGCTCCATGACAATGGTACAAAAAGTTCGACTCGTTTATGTTAAAGCATGGGTATGATAGAATGGAGTCGGACCACTGTATGTTCACGCGCAAGTTCTCAGATGGTGACTTATTAGTTCTTCTCTTATATGTTGATGACATGCTCATCATGGAAAAAGACATCAAGAAGATTAACAGGCAGAAACAGGAGTTGGGCAAGTTATTCACGATGAAAGACTTAGGCTCAGCTAAGCAGATCTTAGGAATAGAAATAACTCGTGACAGAAACAACAAGAAGCTTTAGCTATAACAAGAGCGGTATATTGAGAAAATCCTAGAGCGGTTCAATATAAATGCAGCGAAGCCGGTCAATACTCTACTGGATGGTCACTTCATATTAAGTAACAGGCAGTGTCACAAGATGAAAACAGAGGTCGAAGAGATACAGAAGATACCCTACATGTCAGCAGTAGGAAGTTTGATGTATTTTATGGTGTATACACACACAAACATAGCATATGCGGTTGATGTTGTCAGCCGGTATCTTATGAATCCTGACAAAGAGCATTGGGCAGCGGTGAAGTGGATACTGCGGTATCTAAGAGGCTCATCCAGGTTGAGTCTATGCTATGTTGACAAAAAATCTGTGTTAGAGGGCTATACAAATGCAGATATGGCAGACGACATAGACTCTAGGAAGTCTACATCAGGGTTCATGTTCACATTTACAGGGGAAGCGATTTCTTGGCAAAGCAAGCTACTGAAGGTCGCAACATTGTCGACGACAGAGGCCGAGTATATTGCAATCATAGAGGTATATAAAGAGATGCTTTGGATGAAGAGGTTCCTACAGGAACTTAGCTTGAAGCAGGAGCAACACGTGATCTATTTCGATAGTCAAAGTGCTACACACTTCAAGAAGAATCAAAGTCAGCACTCCAAGTTAAAGCATATAGAGATTCAGTATCACTAGATCAGGGATACTTTGGAACAGAATGTATTACAGCTTAAGAAGGTTCACATGGACGATAATGGATCAGACATGATGACTAAGGCTTTGCTCAAGGGTGAGTTTGAGGTTTGTAGAAACCTGAATGGCTTGAAGAAGTTGAATCCCTCTTGAGTCGGAAAGGGAGAGATTTAATGAGGTTCTTCCTCCTCAGTTCAGAGGAGAGATGGAGCAGCGAAAAATCAGAGTAATTCACTGCATTGCTTGACCAGTCGAGTGGGCTGCTCGACTGGTTATGAATGGCGCTCGACCAGTCGAGTGGGGCTGGACTCAAAGTCCAGCGACCAAACGATGTATATTCTCCGAGGTGCTCGACCAGTCGAAGGAGGTGCTCAACTAGTCGAGGATTCGACTCGAACAGCCGAGCTTATACAAATTTGAGTCTGAATCTTGTGCGGACTGTGAAAATTAGAGGCCTTTCGCAACATGATGCGGAAGGGAGTTTCCTAAACTATAAATAGGGGTGCCTAGGGCTTTTCTAGGTAATACAACAGGGTTTCCTAAAGCTTTACAAGGGTTCGCTAAAGGGTTTAGGGCTCTCAAACGTGTGTGAGAGAGAAAGAGAGAAAGAGAGGGAAAATGCTTGTGGAATGGAGGTTCTGCTCATAGAAGTGATCTACTGTGCACTTGATATCTCAGTGCTTCTACGTCCTCGTAATCGATTAAATCTTTCCATTTTTCTTTTATTCTCTTATTATTTATCTACTCCTCCATGAGTGAAGAAGGTTGTAATGTTCTACTTCATAGTGGATTGTTGATTTGGATGAGGTCCCGTGATTTTTATCTCTTTGAGGGTTTTCCACGTAAAAATATCTTGTGTGGCATGTGGTTGATGCTTTGATTTATTTCATTACTTTATCATCTCATAATTCTGGTTTATTCTGGGAGGCTAGATCATAAGGTTTTGTGCAAGGCCCCTAACAATCTAATGTGGCCCTTGTTTTAAATGGTTAGGATTTTGGTCATCTTGGGAAAGACCCGACTCAAATCCACCCCAATCCTAGACCCAACCAAGGCTGGGAAAATTGGCTAACAGTTAATTTTCTTATGACTATGTATGTAGTTTATGGATATCAGTTGTTCTTTTTTACTCATAATGTGTGTGAAAATAATTTATGGACAGAGTTCTTATATGTTTTTCAAGTTTATTTACATTAATGTTAGACCATCTATACTTGAATTTCATTTTATTTAAACCTTAATATAACCAGCATATTTAGAACATTATTTGTATGAAAAACCACTTGTAATTTTTACATCTCACTTGTTTTTAACCCATGAGATAAATAGGAACCAGCATATTTAGAACATTATTTGTATGAAAAACCACTTGTAATTTTTACATCTCACCTGTTTTTAACCCATGAGATAAATAGGTCTAGCCTGGGCTGTCGTATTCAAAAAGGACATGTTTAATAAATGGGTCTTTTTTTTTTTTTTGATAAATAACTTGGACCCGTAATAGATTGGGTCTGTGGCCAAAATTCCATCCCGATTATTAAATGGCTCCATTCAGAACCTCGACACAGCCACAACCCATCTGCACCTGTAATATGGACACATGGAGCTGATCATACTAGTTTCACAGGCATTACAGTTAAATCAGTTGTATACAGAAGGGGCATGGCTGAGATTTAATGAGAAAAACACGTTAAAAATTGACAGGATTGCCCTACAAATGGGATCTTTTTGGTGAGTGGGAGCCCACTACTAGAGGTGGACACAAACTAAGCTAGCCCGGAAGCTCGGCTTGGATTAGTTTGAAAAAGCACCGCTTGGAATAGAAGTTCAAATCAAACCAAGCCTCAAATTCAAGCTTATTTAAAATATTAAAAAAAAAAAAACAAACCAAGATCAATCCAGGGTAATAATGGCTTGGCTCGGCTCGAAGCTTGGCTTGACTCATTTTGACTTGCTTTGGCTCATAGATTGGATGCACATTATTTCGTGTAATATGATCCACTTGAGCTTTGCATATGATTCAATTTTAGAATCATATCCTAAAATGACATGTAAAAGCAAATGGACAACTTGGATAATACACTATATATGTACATGAATGCACACTTTTGCTTGTAGTTTGGTCCGCTTGAGCTATGGATATGATTTGATTTTGAATCATGTCATAAAATGATATGTAAAAATGGATGGACAGCATGGATAATACATACATGATGGTGGGCCCATAAAGTTTACTCAGTATGCCAAAGTGGGATTCAATCGAATTTGGCTGATGACTTTAACACTTGTCATATAGTTGGTGTCAAAGCTCTGAGGGGCCCACCATGATATATGTGTTTTATCCAGCTGTCCATCAAAATATCCATGCAATCTTATCTTTATATAAAATAATTCATATTATGTATATTGTTGATTTAATGAAAAAAAAAAAATCAGCTAAACCCATTCAAACTTGGCTTTAATATTATATTTGGACTAAATCTAACCAAGTTCATTCTCATGTAATCTAAATTAAACTAAGCTTAAACAGTAAAGATAAGCTTGAAGCTCGGCTTATATACAGCCTAAACAAAGAGTGTCACATATACAAATCAAACTAATCCTGAGTCAAACTCGGATCACATCGGCTGGTGTTGGGCTCTACCCACTACCCAAGTTAATTACAAGCAACACAAAACTCACCAACGTGTGCATGAACGTGCCTTTTCTGCTGCAAAATATGCAAATGCACGTTACTTCGCTGGATAAGCTCCCACACAACTAACTTATTAATTAGAAGAGCACGGGTATCGTGTAGTCTAATGGGTGTGGGTGTCAGTGTGTGTTTGGATATTAAATGGGTAGCCTGTCAACATACCCTGGTCATTTCCAAATCCAACCCAATCTCAAATATATATATATATATATATATATATATATATATATATATATATATATATATATATATATATATATATATATATATATATATATATATATCAAATAATATACACGTATACTTCATTATTAAAATAGTGGACGTAGATTGAAGATATCAATTATCTATTTTGACAAAGACATATGCCCCACGGGAGGAGTGGAATGGCCTTTGGTACAAATGCTCCACCAAATCAAAGGCCTCGTTGTAGAATTTAAATATGAAATTAAGAGTCATAATAAAATAAGGAGTTATTTAATATTCAAGTTGTGTATGACAATTGTTATGCCGGTAATCAGAAATGGTACACGTGGCACATAATATCTCAAATTGAACTGAGTAAATTGTGAAACAACTGTTACCACGTAGCCTTCCCAAAATCATATTGGCTTAGCGATCCTACCCTATTATTTGAAGATGCTTGTCTGTTGAAATGGGAGTATTGGATAATTGTCCAACAAATGTTCAGCAGTCTAAAAACCAGATAATCAAACAAGCTTAAATTTTGGTACATTGTAGATATAACCTGAGGCCTATAATTTGAACAGTTTATATTTTAATGACATGTTCATCAAGTATGCAATTTTGTTGTGACGTTTTTAGTTTTCTAACTGTAAATAACAACTATCATGCTGTATTTTATGTCATTAAAAAACCATGATTTTTTATTTTTTTTCTTATTCTTGTTCTAAAATTGAATCTTTAGAAGTTAAGTTTTTTGTATTATTATTATTTTTTTTAATTCACTAAAAAAATATGGGTAACCTGGCACTATAGAGGGCACAGGTATGAGAGCCATTTAAGGCCTAACGTGAGTATCAATAAATGTACAGAATCCATTAATGGGTATGGCACGGCTAGGCATATAGCGCGGCCCTAACCCAGCCCAAAGACAACCCTGGTTGATGAGAAGGAAACGTTTGTCTGTGATCATTACAATTTATTAGAGAGTCCATACTGGTTCGGTGGGTTACTTTTGGGCAATCCAAGCAGTACAAACCATGCTAACTTGTAACGATACGGTGGATCTGTGCCATTTATTATGCAATACTAATGTAGTGAGGGTTGCAGACAGTTTCATGGCTAAGATGGATCAGATAAGGCCTAGTCGGAAGCGGAAGTGATCTAGACCATTAGAGCTTAAAACGGATGTATCGTGCAAATTAAAATGAGCTATCAGACATAACATATATGATTTTGGGGTAGAACAAACTACTTTAGCCACCTAACCTCGTGTTGCCCACGCCGAATTTGTGAATTACCATCAGATCAATGGTCGAAATCTCATTTTATTTTCGTTTATACTATTTATATTTTGTTTTAATTTGCATATAACTCTTCATTCATAAGGCTTTAGGAGTTGCACCAAACATGAAAAGTACTTAGAATAATTAGGAGAACATCATGGTTCAGCCAAATAGGACACTTATTATTTTTGATCGAAAACCATGCACACAGGTGGACATCATGACCATTGATAAATAGTAAATTTACCAATTATAATTAGTCATGGTTTCTAGGAGTTTTAGTTGTATTTTGATTCCGAAACTTCTCTCATGGCTTAATATCCTTATTTAAAGGGTTGTGAACTTGTTTATTTCATTCATCAATTTATTTACGAATTTTTTAAAATATTATTTTTATTTTTATTTATTTTTTTTTCTCGTGAATTCAAAAAATTTCGGTGAAGAGTTCAAAGAAGCTTTGTGGATTTGAAGTAGTTATCCTTGAGGAAGACCATGATCGACTTCATCACGTTCATCCCTGCGTCAAAAACTCATGTGAAATGTGCCTGGGCATGAAAATCAAGACATGAACTCTTCATATATATATGCAAGTTGAATGTCCATCGTCAGTTATTCTTTTTTAATCACCTTTGTGTTCAATATCCTGTGGACCACACTAGAAGAGTGGATTGGGAATTTGGGACTGATATTGGGGCGAGGCCAAATTTCCCCCGAAGCCCTTCCAATGAGCAGCCTCGATTTCAACATGTGTGCCAAATTGGTACGTATGGGGCACTTATCTATCACATAAGCAATGGATGACTTCTAAGCTGTGGGTATTGAACGGCTCTGATTGATTGAACTATGGGCAGAGTGAACGCATATTCATGTATTTTGAATTTGAAACAAGTAGTGTTCTCTTACAAGGCAATTCGGGTCCAAGATATGAAAAATCTGAATGCGTCCAACCCCATTTCTTTCATTTTTTTTTTTAATATTTTTTTTTTATTTTTTTTAGGTTAGCTTTTATTGCACACCCATGTCAGTACAAACACTCCAAGTTAGCCACCCCTACTAGGGATCGATACCAAGACCTGAACGGATTGAAACGAGGTATCTCCACTCAGTCTGCCAGTTGAGCCCCATTTTCTTCATGAACTTCACATCTTCCCGTAGCTTTTAACAGTCAGCAGAGCATATAAAAAATAAAAATAAATAAAAAAATAAATAAAAAGGAATTGATTCAACTACATATAATGCACTTTTATGGCACTCATCTGTCGCACAGGGCAACATGGCACACGTGAGAGGAATCAAAGCAGTGGGAAATGTGCAAAGGAAAGGGAGAATGTTGCCCTCTCACGTGTGCCATATTGCCCTGTGTACTTGTATGCAGCAATGTCCCCAAAACAGTTATATGAGATTGAGACATCCCACCTACTGAGATTGAGACATCCCACCTGCTAATGTTGGGTGGAGGAAAATGATGAGGATTTTTTTTTTTTTTTTTTGGCAAAATGTGGGAACATACCACCTATATAATATGATTGATATGAAAGAGGTACTGCATCTTTTCATGCATGCCCTAATAATTGAAGGAAACAAGTGTTAGATCTACGTACACGTCTGCAAGCTCCCACAAAAAAACAAAAGGAGCTGCCCTTATCATATGAAGAAATAAATGACCGGATCTACACATCCAAAAAAAGAGAGAACAGGCAAAATTGTTGATGAGTAACACAAGGACCATGAGAACATGTTTATGAAAAATTAACATGGAATCCAAATGAAATGGAAACCCATGGAATTCAATTTTACTTCTATTTCTTATTTTGAAATTATGTTTTTATGGTCTCATGCATGTTCAAGTTGGAACGTCACCTGGTGTGTCTTCTAAACTTTGGAAATTGATTTGATATCTTTTTTAGGAGAAACGAATGTCTACAACTTTTGGGGAAAATCTATTTAATTGCTTTATCTATGAAAACTGATTTCCTTCCTATCTTTTGGACGTCCCAAAAATCCTAGAACTCTTGTATAATGTTCAAAGACGTGGCCATTTACAATATAAATTTTCTTGTGGGAATGAAAAGTGCATATGCATGAAGTAACACTTTGTAACAACAAACGGTTGTAATGAATTGGCCATTCAAAAGAGTCGGGATCATTTGATTGACGTGACTCTTCCACAGTGGCTTGCTCCTAGTTGTACTTATGAATGAATGGTTCAGATCAGTGATGGGTCAACTGTTGTTTCATTTAAAAGTTCCGGAGAAGGTGGTGATTGTGGATGAACATCGGGATTTTAGCAAAACTCACCACACGCGTGATGTCCAATCATCAAATGGACACAGTTCATTCAATACTACCAATGGAGAAGCCGTGTGTAAATATTATGTTGGTAATATGATCCTAATCCTTTGAATCGGACCAATTTGTTATAATCATACGTTGTTTGTGATCGATAGATCATATGGTTAGAATCATCAAACCACAACCACATTGTTACTTTGGACTCATTAGAAATATGAAGTGGGATCTATTCGCTGGATGTTTTAAGATGATGATTAATTAGAGCTATTTTGTTTCTCTATTCAATCTTAGTTGTTTGTATTCCATGATATTGATTAGACGCTGAGGATCATTAAATTGGCTTGAGTTTTACATCATGGCTTGCTCTTGATTTTATGGATGAATGATCATATGGCTCAAACCCATGATAGGTTGGTTACCAGCTCACAGGCCATTTAAAAACTTAGCAAGAAGGTATGATGTTAGCATACATCGTATGTTTCTCATCCTGTAATAATAATAATACGAAAGTAACAGCTGACCTTGTAGCGATGATAAAAATCCACAGCTATGTCTCCATTGCTTTTGGTCATTTATTTTGCCTGCTCTCACAAGGCACCAGCATCTTTTTGTCAATGGCCCGCTAAGGAAATGGCTAATACAAAATGACACACACTTTATCTGACACATGGCAGGGAGTGTACATGTGCCGAACATCTAGTGGATCCCATGTACATGTGTGTGCCGCCCTGGTTGAAAATTGCACTGAACGGATCATCCCATCCATTAATTTTTTCTGTTTAATCCTGATCCATTTTTGACGTCCATTTTTAGATCACGCTCGTATGGCTGGGGAAGTACACTCTGAACAATTTTCAGCCCTTGGACGTGGAAGGATCACTGCTTGGAGGGTATGGATGCCATTTTTAATTTTTAAAGGGAAGTTTAAAAATTTTAATTAATATACAACCTACATTGGATAGCTTTTGCCAAAAAGTTTGCAAAAAGCCATCTTATTGTTAGATATAATTGCTATTCGATCTACGGTCTTCTATGAAGTAAATGGATCAGTAGCTCAGGTAGGCTCCACTGTAATGTTTATGTAATTTTCACCCGACTGCTAAGTGTCTCACGCGTTAGGCTAAGCTTGTAAAACTCAGCTCCATCTTTCTTTCGGCTGGATCACATGATTGGAAACAATGTAAAGGACAATGCATACGGGCTAAATTATTTTCATTAGTACGGTGAATTACATATATTACGAGAAAAATTGAATTAGCTAACCATATGATACACATGACAAAGAAGCAGAGCTAACTCCCTGATCCATCAATGTGACTTACCCTAGAGAAGCTGAGCTAGGCTCGATAAAGGATCTATTTGTTGAGTTGAATCAGTCAATCTCTTAGCTCAGTAATAAGATTAATCAACCGACTTGATCATCTCAACTAATCTATCTAACTGACATCGACTTCAGAACAGAAATATCCAAGAGAATCTCGCATCGTATAAGAATATTATTAAATCTTATAAAAAATTACGTCAATCGAGGCAAAATAAAAAATGTTCTTGAAACTAGATTCCAACTCCAATACGAACTCCTTCAGCATATCTAGCGGATCTATTTAAATACATAGAAATCTTATAAATACACCACTCCACCTTAGGGCCTGTTTGATTTTTGAAGTAAATGGTAATTACCTAGTAGATAAGTAATAATTACTTACCAGGGAATTACCCCATCATTTCATGCGTCTATGTTGACGGCGTAGCTTTTTGGCGTTAAAATCGAGGATGGCCGCCTAACGAATATAAGGCCCACTGTGATGTAAGTGATGTATCAACATCATTCATCCTATACGTCAGCCTCATTTAAGCCATGAACCCGAAAATGAGGCAAATCCAAAGCTTCAATGGACCACACCACAAGAAACAATGGAAATTTAATGTTTGTCGTATAAAAAATTTTATGGCCCTTAGAAGTTTTGGTTGAAGCTGATATTTGTATTTATCCCTTATCAATGTTTTTATGACCTTATGAACAGTTTAAATGACAAATAAACATTAATATGGGCCCAATAAATAAAATAACTTTTAATGGCAGACGTTTAAGGCTATTGTTTCCTGTGATATGGGCCACTTGTGCATTGCATTTGTTCAATTTTGGACGTAGGCCCTAAAATCTTGTGATAAAACAGATGCACGGTTTGGATATGTCATGCACATCACAAGGGGGTCCACAAATAGAAGTCATCTTTTTCAGATCAATTTTCAAGGTGAAAATGCATTTGAAATTTCAAACAGGGAAAAAGGTAATAATGACCCTTTTCAAGGATATTTCCTTATTCCCTTAAAATCAAACAAGCCCTGAGTTCATCTATCTAACTTAGGCATCAAAGGATCTCGATAACAACCGATGCTCCCACTGTCCATTATTTTTCTATTAGTGCAGGTATTCAACTATCTACAGGTGGAGCCACGAGTTCAATCAAATTTAAGCGATAATAATAGACATGTTTGATTTTTGGGTCATAGACGTAAATTTTTGTGTAGAATATAATGGCTGGAATATATTTCATATAATTATCATAGTGTACGTGCCCAATCAAAATCAAGAGTGATCGTGTAACGGCCCATGCCCACACTGTATAATATTGTCCGCTCTGAGCATAGCTTGTACGGTTTTGTTCTCAGGGCCGCCCCTAAAAGGCCTCATACAGTATAGGGTAACAAATCTACATATAACCACCATTCTCTTTCCAGCGCGCTACAATCAACTGCAAAAGTAGCTCGCCCAACACGGTAGCTCGACTAGGCATCCAACCCCGCCCATATTGAAGCAGTGACCGGGGTGTCACATTATCTCCTATCGAGGGTAAAGCCGTCCTCGGCTCTGATACCATTTGTAACAGCTCACACCTACACTGTATGATATTGTCCTCTCTGGGCGCAACCCGCACAATTTTGTTCTTAGGTTCACCCCCAAAAGGCCTCATATAGTATAGAGTGACAACTCCACATATAATCACCATTACTTTAGACGACTTTTTTAATGTGGGATAAGTTACGCTACACTCAACTGCAGTAGTAGCTCGCCCAGGCATCTAACCCTGCCCACATCGCGCCCACCCACATTAAAGCAGAGATCGGGGCATTATCATTATCTTGTAATCCTTTTATGTGCATTGTACTTTAAAGTTTTTTATCATAGTAGATTTTGAGATGGTGTTCTTGTAGTTATTTTTAGTGGGTTATGCTTTTGGTTATACTTATTACAAATCAAATTGATGGAAAAAAAATTCTCCTCGTAGGATCCCAGGATTAGAACCTGGTGTATGAGTGCCAGAAGTCGAGAATGAGGTATTACGGAGGCTATCAGTGTCGGATTTGGTAATCAAAAATTTTGTGAGCCTGATTTCCAAGTTTGAGGCGTGACAGACCATCTCTCCCAAATTGTTTACTTGGGTGTGGCCCACCATAATCACATGCTAGCTTGATTGTTTTTTAAATCTTTGAATCTAATATAACACTAAATATCTAATAGCTAGAGTAGATCTTATATAAACATCACCATGTGTCCCATCAAAATCAAAAACCGTATCCCATATAATTCTTAGGGCAACCATACTTTTAATTTTTTGCAGGCATGCGAAATCCACTCAAACCATTTGATTTGTAATCCCAATTTATGTCCTGAGCAAGAATAAAAAAGCATATTTGTCATTCAAGTGAGCCACACCATAGAAAACAGTTGGGAAAGAGTTGTCCACCCTTAATTTTTAGAGAATATATCCACCATGATGAATTATATGAAATAGATTCCAACCATTAAATCCACAA
The DNA here is from genome assembly GCA_037074715.1 of Magnolia kwangsiensis. Lineage (NCBI taxonomy): Eukaryota > Viridiplantae > Streptophyta > Magnoliopsida > Magnoliales > Magnoliaceae > Magnolia > Magnolia kwangsiensis. The sequence continues at coordinate 111,672,204 of CM073581.1, forward strand.
CAAAATCTGTGTCAGGGCCTAAAATTCAGACCCATTAATGATCCACGTGGATATATTAAGGAAAAAGTTTCAAGGATGATAATGTGGACTACTTGAATCACGGGTAGGGATGATTTTGCCAATAACTCATTAACAATCTCAATAAAAATCCAGAATGAGAGGCAAATTAAGTTTTAAGGACAGGATATTTCATATATGATTCAGCCTAACTTAATGGTACGTGCCAACCAGAGCATTTAATAAATATAAAATCGGATACCATATCTTTTCTTAAATGTTACTTGCACGTTCCACACGCCTTTAAAATAAAAAAAAAAAATTATAGAAACTCTCTCAACAGCCATGAATGGTTGGTGGAGCCATTTAAGCAAGTTTGTTAATTACATGCGGCGTTGTTTGGCTTCAAATTGAGATTTGAAGAGGATACGTGAATACGGGACTGGAGTGGGTCAGATGGACTGCAGGTCAAGCTAGCATGACCTAGGGTGGCAATGAGCCAAGCCAGGCCAAGCTGATGATGTTGGCCCTAGCCATAGCCCGGCCCCAAAAGCCTAGAGCCCTATGCCTTGGCTGTGGCCTACCTTAAGCCCTGTTGGGCTAAAGAGGCCTTGGCTCTATTCCGACTTGGTTAGGGCTTTTGCTAGATTAAGGTACTGTTTTATGTGGTGCGGGTTACTTGAGTTTTGAACCGGTTTCAAATATTTAGTTCACAATTTAAAATATTCTGTCGAAAGTTCGATATATATTCTTTTGGGCAAGAGTAAGAATCTCATGTTTTCTTGTATCGTAACTGCGTCATGTCATCAATTATTATGTGGCGTAATTATATTACAAAGAACAAGAAATTTACACTCACGTCGAAGATCCGAGACTCCGGTGAAAATCAGCAGAAGTGATCACCACATATGGGGGTAAGAAGGGAACTGCAACCCTGCAGCTCGTGGATATTAGCACTTCATAGGAAGCGGATTTACTGTGACCCCAGTACGGATTCCTGTGTATCAAATGTGTGGGGCCCACAGAGATGTAGGTGACAAATCCACTCCCGCCATATGTTTTGCAAGATTAAAATATCGACAGGAATCTAAAAATAAGGTAGATTGAAAACTCATGTGGGCCATACACACAAAAATTGAGAATTCAACGCCTAAAGCTAACAGAAGTTTTGGATTAAGATGATATTTTTTACTACAGTTTATATGAGTGGTATTAACCCTATAACGGTGTGTTTGGCCGGGTGGATTAGAAGGGATTGAATGGTATTAGGGTGGATGGCATGAATTTCAAGGTAATGATGGTGTTGTTAGTGGATTATCTTAAGATCCCTGGGATTGCTATATCGAGTCTATTTGGCACGTGTGGCCAATCCCTAGATTAAACCTTCTCATCCCTTTCAATCCCTTGGACTAAACATGTCCCAGGCAAATTTAAATGGATTAAGGTGGATTGGATGGGATTTAAAGGTAATGATGATGTTGTCAGTGGATTGTCTTAAGCTCCTTGGGATATATAATTGTATCCCAGGATTAGATCACTCAGCCTTTTTGGCAGGCCCAGCTAATCCTGGGATTTAACTTCCAATCCCTTCCAACATCATCTAATCCCTCCTAATCCGCCCGGCCAAATATGCCCTAAGTGGTGTAAATGGCATCGCTCCGTGGAGGTTTCAACGGTAAACATTTCCTTCCGTGGGGCCCATCTGAGTTTTGGATATGCCTAATCCTATCTTATTTTTCAGACTTTATCACCGAAATCTCTCCGAGCCCACACCAACCCGGGAGTAGTGTCGGGTGATAGGCGATGGGGTTACCTTTACGTGTGTATTATGTATCTATGCTGTCCATTAATATTTTTTAAATCATTTTAAGTTATTATCAAAAAATGAAGCAGATCCAACTATTAGGGGACCATACCATACCATAAAAAGAAGTGTTGATTGACTGTTAATAAGCAACAAAAGTTTTGGATCAAGCTGATATTTGTTTTTCCTCTATACAAGTTCGCGTGACCTTAACAATAGATTGGATTGTGAACAAACATTATGAAAACATTAAGGTATATCCTAAGAAGTTTTTAATGGAAGGGTGGTCCACCAACACTGTTTTTTTATGGTATGGTCCACCTGATAATTGGATCTGCTTCATTTTTAAAATAGTTACCTAAAATGATCTTTGAAAACATATAGACGATGTTGATACATAATAAGTTCATTAAAGTGGGCCCCACGGTAAATACCACACTGTCTTGGGTGAGGCTGGGGTCTCACCCGAGGCAATCGACTACCCATTTAACAGCACTCGAATTCAGCATCGACTCTGCTAGTCCCCACCTTGGCACTGGTCAGTACCGGAAAAGCTTTGTAAGCCCGATTATAACGTATGTGTTTTATTCACTCCATCCATCCATTTGGTGAGCTCGACTAAGAATACGAGCTCAAATGACACATCCAAATCTATGTCGACCCACCTCTAAAAACTTTCTAGGGTCCACTGTGATATTTACTTGCCATCCAATCAAGACTACAATCAAGAGATACCAGAAATATCAGCCTGATCCTGAACTTTTGTGGTTGCGGATAAATTTTCAATGATGGGCCTTTAATCACCACTGTTTCCTTTAGTGGGGTCCACCTGTGATTTGGATCTACCTCAGTTTTATGCTCATGTCCTAATATGCTGTCGCAAGGTGGATGGACGGCCGATAAAACTCATACATCATTGTGGGGCTATAAGGGTTTTTCCAGCACCAATCAGCGCAGGGGTGGGTACTGGCGGTGTCAGTACCGATCATTTAATAATCGCAACTCCCCGTCCCGACAGGTTTGAGAGGTGGGACACTTTTCTTAGAAAAAGAAAGAGAAATTATTTTTGTATGAAAAGATTCCCGTGATCGTGTACTTCCATTTTGTAAATAAGAAAAACTTTACTTCCATTTTGTAAATAAGAAAAACTTTAATACGCTGGCCGAGTGCCATGGATGATACAGAGGGTCTTTAAATTACTTAGAAATTGCACGTGTGTAATATGAGTGATTCAAATTAAGCGATCCAATTATGAGCACCAGTTTAGATGTATTATTAACAAAATATTATGTTTATTTGATTATCCAAATGTATGACGGTTAAAATGAAAATATCAATGAATGAATAGGGCTGAAAGTCGGGGGGGTTGGGTCGGGTTGGTACTCAACCCTAACCCAATTCAAGATTCCTATACCTCAACCCTAATCCAATCCAACCCAATCTCGGATTGGGAATTCTCAACCCAAGCCCAACCCAAGCGAGCTCGGTCGGGTTGATCGAGTTGGTCGGGTATATACATGCTATTATTTTTGTTATTACGCTAGTTTATTATATTTCAATATAGGACTTATTTTTTGTATCTATAATTTTATCAATTATATATGTGATTATTCATTATAAAGAACTTCATTTTTTTCTTTAAAAAACAAGCTAAAATATAAGACGACTACTTCTTTAAAAGTCATGTAGCATAGCATGAAGTCTATTTGGGAGAGAGATATCTGGCATATTTTGTTGGCTTGAGACCTTGGAAATGACATAGACAAATGAGACTCGACATCACTAGTGTGCCTTTGACACAAACAATCCACACTCAAATATATTGATCGGGTTCAGGTTGGGTCGGGCAACCCGAGAACTCAACCCGAGCCCAACCCAAGTTTTATCGGGTTGGTGTTTATATAGCCCAAGCTTAAGATCGGACCCGAAATATCCTGCCCGAGCCCAACTTAATGTCGGGTCGGTCACGAGTCGGTCGGGTTGAACCTGCCCAACTTTCAGCCCTATGAATGAGGGATCAGGACCATTTAAACAATTTAAACTTTGGATTGTAACTTACGGACAATAGGTCCCAGAATTGAAACGGTTTGATTGAGTTAACATATGCCACGCGCGAGTATCTTTTATGAGTGCGTGAGTACCGTGTGAAACACGCAGTCATGTATCAAATTACTCCTCCTAGAAAATGATGGTTACTCTTGGGTGTGTGTCACGCCCCAAACCCGAAAATCGAATTCATAGGAATCACGATCGCCGAATCCAGTGCCAACAGCCTTCGTAGTACCCCATTCTCGGCTCCTAGCATTCATATGCCAGATTCCGATCCTGGGATCCTACAAGGAGGATTTTTTTTATTTATTATTTTTTTAAAAAATTTACATTTAACTAGTAATAAGCATAACCACAAGATTACCCAATTTACAACGGCAACATCGTCATCATATATCCACTAATATAATCATTTGAATACAATACTGAAAGGAAAATACATAAATAGATAATCAAGCTCCAGAAGACCACCGCACGCTCCAAGCTCAACACTGCTGCAGCCTAACATCACTTGCACGCATCTATCGTGTATAACCTTATAGAAAGCTTAGAGGGTGGTGTAAGTGTGTGCACAAGGTAAGTGTCAAGTATTCAATACAATGTCATAATCATACAATACCGAAAAACTAGTAATCCATAAACCATACAATGTCTGAATAAGCAGAAACACTAACAAGAGAAGGAATTATCAGAGTAAGCAGAAATACTGACAAGATATAACTCACATGATAACAGATTAAGTGAAAGTATGGACAAGTCTATGAGTCAATCAATATCAGAATACGCGATATGGAATAACTATGCGATAAGGAGTCATAAAGAGCCAAATATCAAATGCCGAGGATGCAATGAAATATACAAATCCTGCTAAATCTATTTAGGCCATATAAGTGCAGAAATGACAACCCAAAATGCCATATGTCTGCGGATGTAATGCAATATGCGATGCGAATGAAATAACTATGCTGGAGTGTGAAGTCGGGATGATAGTACGTAGTATCGCAGGCTATGGGGTCCACCATAAGCGACTTCTATCCAAACCAATCTCATACCTAAATTTGGATAGTCAGACTCATCATGGTAAACTCCTGATCTCAGGTTAGTCGCACGCTGTTCACTCCTCATGTACAGGGTTGTGATGTAATAATAACTCGGTAAGACCGAGGTCGAATCCTAAGAGACTGAAACTTGTACGTTATCTAAAACTAACTAGAACTAGAACTAGGCTAAGATGAATTCTAAATCAATTAGCAATGGTGGAATACTTGTAGAATAATTAATCTAAAACTTAGGAAACAAATCAGAGATAGGAAACTAGGGATTCAGAGGATCCACTTGTAGAGATCAGGGAGAACTTATGCTTGCATCAAAAATTATAGAAATTACTGAACTGCCGTTGATCTAGTTTTCAAATAGATGAAAGGTGTATGAATTAGAATGGATTCCATCACCAAACCATGCCCAAAGACTATGGCAAACAACAGAATCAAACTAATTACCACCCAATCACATGTATGAAGGTTAGGAAGGGTACCGACATCCAACCATGTCCAGGAGACTATGGTGAACAATAGGGCTTCCTGACATCATAAACATTAAAGAGAACGGAAATATTCAAAGCCCTTGCAGACCCATTGTAATTTCAGTCACAACAGACCATTAAAAACCTAAAACATTTCCATAATATTCAACTAAAATCAATGTCAATTCATGCATTAAAATTAAAATAAAATAAAATCTCTCATCTCACTACAAGCTTCACCTCTTAGCCCTAGCTAAGAGGTTTAGCCAGACATGGATGGCTAGATCTCCTCAATGAAAACAAAAGAAAGAAGAAGAAAAAGAAAAAAATAATAAATAAGAAAGAAAACCAAAAACCTCTGTCTCTCTCTCTTCTCTCTAATCCACGTCCAAACCCAAGCCTCCACGTCTCTCTTTTTCTTCCTTCCTAGCCTGAATGAATGCTCCCCACGTCCAAAACCTCCTTATATAGCTGCTGGAGTGGTGAAAATCGAATTTGAATCGGATTTGGAAAGCTATGCATGCCTAGTGAAAGCTTTTTCGCAGCCAAGTTTGGTGCCTCGAAACACACCACTTTTCTCGCTCAAATTCTAAATAAACACTGTCTCTTAGTACTTTCTTGGGTTCTCTACATGATAGACGGTTCAGATCTACCATATGATCAAAGATGGTGGGCCAAAATCGCCTGAAAAAGTCAGTTTTCGCGGATGTGTGAAACCTTTCACACCATTTCGTTGTTGTGATCAGTGGACCCCACAGAAGCATTTTCTGGAAAATTCACCCCGTCCATTGGATTCAGAACGAAATTTTAGTCAAGAATGGGTGGTTTTGAACGTCCATTGACGTGGCCCAGAGAAGAAATCACAAAAGAATCAGTTTTGAACGTTGCAGGGCAGCCCTTTTGTGGCCTCTGTATCTCACACGTGTGCACACATGGGTGAAAAGTGACAACATGGTTTTGTAGTGCTCGCGGCTGTTTACACGGTGGACGGTTCGGATTGAGCTTATGGGGCACGTGTGGGGCCCACATCTGATCGCAAAAACGGCCAGCGGTCGTGCGTCCGCTGCACGTTTTTTTTTTTTTTTTCGAGTTGTAGACGGAAACGTCGGTCAGCTGCGCTGACCGACTTTTGGAAAATTTCGTGCACGGCGGGCGTGTGTACACTATGTACACATGCTATACATATAGGGTCCACTGTGAAGCTTTCAAGAAATCCACTCCGCCCATTCTGTTCCTCACATTATTTTACCCGTTGAAAACAATTATCAAGCATATCCAGCTGGCGGGTGGGCCCCAAATTGAAGATTGATGGGCTGATCTGCCCGTTAGGCCACTTCCGCAATGATCCAATGGATGATTTTTGATGTGTACGGTTAATTTATGGTCCTCAGGCCACGTACGAAGTTTCGAGCCGAACCGATATTGGGAACCCCGTGATCTTGCGTTCTGGATGCGTTTCAAGCCACTTGAGCTTCAATTTCTTAGTTTTCTCGGATTTCTGACCGTGTATATCTGTCAATCTTGATCCCCTGGAGTGTGTCCCTTGCCTTTGGTGTCATCAGATCGTTAAATCTCAACTTTTAACATCATTTTTCCATCCATGCTCATAAAATCACCTTGCAACACAAGAATGAGAAAACGAGCCATTAGATAGCATTATATTCGTAAATCCAAATAATATCTGGGGTCTAATATACAATATTTGACCCTCAACACAACCCCCAACCAGCATTTTGATAGTCCCGAGCAAAATATGCAAAAAATAAGTTAAGAATTATAGGAGAACTTTTTATGAAATCGAGTGAGATTTTGAACAAAATACGAGAAATTTAATATCCATGAATGTTAGAAATTGTTTTCTCCTGAGCTCAAGTGCACGGTAGACTTCATAATCAAGTGTAAAGCATTAATCCATCAATTAGAAAAATTTTAAACATTGAGATCCATGGATGTATAGTCTAATCTCGGCTTATCATCATTAAGAGATCCAATCGTCAATTTCATGATATTATTGGTAACCAACAAGAAAATTCATGACAACCAAAACCTAATCCAAAACTTGCCTCATAGATTAGCCTATTAACTTGTAATTTTTCTATTCAAAGTAATACCAAGGAAGGGGAATCAAATCCTCACCTATAGGGAGAAAACCTATGGTGAAGATCGTACACCTGACTCTTTTTAGATATCATTCATGGGGAATTAACTCTACACCTATAGGGAGCAAACCTATGGTGAAGATTAATTATCTAACCTTTCCAATTTTTATACCATGATGGCAAGATATTTCAGGCTGGTTCCTTTCGTGCTTAGTGATTACCAAGTTAATCCTTCGATATGGAACTGAAATCTTAATGTGTAAGTAAGACGTGTCCTGAAATCATGATTCAATCAATGTTTAAAATCTCTAATCATGGATTGATACTTCGATCTTAACTGTGAAATCTAATCGATACGGAATCCAAGAGTCATAAATCCAACATCATATATCTCACAATTCTAAATCAAGGATATTCGTCAAAATCACTTCGAATTCATAAAAATTTTCAGAAAAATTCAAAAAATTTTCACAATTGTTGCTCAAGACCAAGAAAATACTGATTAGGTTACCTAATCCCCCACCCCCAACCTAAAATCTACATTGTCCTCAATATAAAAGATATGAGCATGCAATGCACATGGGACAACGAAAGTAAATGAGAAGTGATGGGAAGATAGTACCTGAATAACGAATCAAGAGAGTTTCCAATAGATCACGGCATGGAAGCTTGTCAGCATGAGAGAGAAAGCAGAACAAAAATAACAAAAATAAAATCTTACCTATACCACTTTCGCAGGTGCTCTCGATTGCATTTAGCGTATGCAACAAGCCTTTAAACCCCTGGGTTACCCCTAGTGGACGAGTTGTAGTCTCGTGAGGGTTTGCAGTAATGTTACCCACAAACATTGAATCATCTAACTAGAAAAATGAAATGAAAAGCTGGGTTGCCTCCCAGGAGCGCTAAATTTACCGTCTTCAGCCAGACAAATAAAGTAACAATCCTAGTCCTATGAAAGCGATAACCCTACCTATACCTCCATCAAACTAGGAGATCAGTCCTGGTAAACAGGAGCAATCAGAGGCATGGACATGTCCTCTAAATCAAATGTCTCGACAAATGGCTTTAATCGATGTCCATTTACTTTAAACTCCTTGCCATTGTCGGGATCTTTTATCTCGACGGCCCCATAAGGATAAGCAGTAACAACAATGTAAGGGCCGGTCCAACGAGATCGAAGCTTACCCGGAAAGAGATGTAGTCGAGAGTCATACAAGAGGACTTTCTGACCGGGCATGAATGATTTTCGTAGAATATGTTGATCATGAAATGCCTTCATCCTGTCCTTATAAATTCTCGAGTTTTCATATGCATCGTTCCGGATTTCTTCTAGTTCATTTAATTGAAGTTTCGTGGCGAACCAGCGTTGTCCAGATTGAAATTTAGATTTTTGATCGCCCAGTATGATTTATGTTCCAATTCCACCGGCAAGTGACAAGCCTTTCCATAGACAAGTCTAAAGGGAGATGTACCTATAGGAGTTTTAAAAGCAGTACGGTATGCCCATAAGGCATCGGTCAATCGGATTGACCAGTCCTTACGATCAGGGTTAACCGTTTTCTCTAGGATATGTTTGATCTCCCTATTGAAAATTTCAGCTTGTCCACTTGTTTGCGGATGGTATGGGGTACTCACCTTATGCGAGATACCGTATTTCTTCATTAAACTCTCGAATGGCCTATTGCAGAAGTATGAGCCCCCATCACTAATGATGGCTCGAGGTGTTCCGAACCGCGACAGGATATTTTCTTTCAAAAATTTAATGACCGTGCGATGGTCATTTTTGCGGCACGAAATTGCTTCGACCCATTTAGTGACATAGTCTACGGCGAGCAAAATATACAGATTTCCAAATAATTGGGGGAATGGTCCCATGAAATCAATGCTCCAACAATCAAATGCTTCTATAATAAGGATGGGATTCAAGGGCATCATATTTCGATGGGACAATGCTCCTAATTTCTGACAACGCTCACAAGCCTTGCAAAACTCATGAGTGTCCCTGAACATAGTGGGCCAGTAGAAGCCACACTGTAAAATCTTGGCCGTGGTCTTTTTAGCAGAAAAGTGACCACCACAGGCCTGTGAGTGACAGAAGGAGATGACACTCTGATGCTCATCGTCTGGTATGCATCTCCTTAAGAGTTGGTCTAGGCAATATTTAAACAAATATGGATCGTCCCAGAAAAAGTTACGCACCTTGGTAAAGAATTTCTTCTTATCTTGTGACGTCCAGTGTATCGGTATGGCACCTGTAGCAAGATAATTAGCAATATCAGCGAACCAAGGTGAATGGGAGACTCTAAACAGTTGTTCATCAGGGAACATGTCATTGATATGGGTCGCCTCAAGGGAATCAGAGGTATTAAGGCGAGAAAGGTAATCGGCCACTACGTTCTCTACTCCCTTTTTTTCTTTAATTTCCAAATCGAATTCTTGTAGTAGAAGGATCCATCGTATCAGGCGGGGCTTAGAATCATTCTTATAGAAAGAAGATACTTAAGTGCCGCGTGATCTGTGTAGATGATGATCTTGGATCCGATCAGGTAGGACCTAAATTTGTCCAAGGCGAACACTACGCCCAAGAGTTCCTTTTCCGTAGTCGAGTAGTTCACTTGGGCAGGATTTAGAGTCCTACTTGCGTAGTGAATAACGTAAGGCCGCTTATATTTTCTCTGGCCTAGAACCGCTCCAAGAGCATAATCAGAGGCGTCGCACATAAGTTCAAAAGAAAGACTCCAGTCGGGTGGCTGCATGATAGGTGCAGTGGTTAACATGCCCTTAAGCTTAGTGAAAGCTTCTTGGCACTACTCAGTCCACTCGTATGGTATATCCTTTTGAAGAAGATTACATAAAGGACGAGAGAGGAGACTAAAGTCCTTTATGAATCGTCTGTAAAAGCCCGCGTGTCCTAAGAAGGATCGCACGTCTCTGATATTCTTGGGTGGAGGTAGGTTAGAGATAAGATCAATTTTTGCCTTATCTACCTCAATTCCTTTGGACAAGATGATATGCCTAAGGACAATTCCCTTTTGAACCATAAAATGGCACTTCTCCCAATTGAGTACCAAATTTTTTTCTTCACTTCTTTTCAGCACACATTTAAGACTTGCTAAGCACTCGCTGAAAGATGAACCGAAAACAGAGAAATCGTCCATGAAGACCTCTAGATATTTCCCCACCATGTCAGAAAAGATACTCATCATGCATCGCTGAAAGGTGGCAGGGGCATTACATAACCCGAATGGCATCCTTCTGTAAGCAAAGGTGCCATAGGGACATGTGAATGTAGTCTTTTCCTGATCCTCAGGGGCGATTTCAATCTGATTATAACCTAAATACCCGTCAAGGAAACAATAATAGGAATGACCAGCTAGCCTTTCCAGGATTTGATCAATGAAGAGCAAAGGAAAGTGGTCTTTCCTTGTAACGGTATTCAGCTTCCTGTAGTCAATGCACATTCTCCAACCAGTAGTAACTCTGGTTGGCACGAGTTCATTATTGGCATTGGCTACGATGGTGATCCCGGACTTCTTAGGAACCACCTGAGTTGGACTCACCCATTGACTATCGGATATGGGGTAAATGATCCCCACTTCCAATAGTTTGAGAACCTCGGCCTTAACCACTTCCTTCATGTTTGGATTTAGTCTACGTTGTGATTGCCGAACAGCCTTTGCATTGTCCTCAAGATATATGCGGTGAGTACAAATCGATGGGTTAATTCCTTTGAGGTCCGCTATCGTCCATCCAAGAGCTCCCTTATGCTCAATGAGAGTAGATATCAGCATACTCTCCTGTTCTTTTTTCAGGTGGGCAGAGATTACCACCGGATATGTCTCATCTTGACCTAAATAAACATATTTTAAATCAGAGAGCAAAGGTTTTAGGTCAAGCTTCGGTGGCTTGAGGTTAGACGGTAGAGGCACTACATCAGTTTGGGGCAATTCTTCAATTTGTGGCCTCCACCGGTTAACTTCAAGTACCGGTGCAGTATCCAACATGGCACACGTCTCCCTAACTATATCATCATCAAGATCATGGGAGTGGGCCAGGCACGTCTCTAGAGGATCAGAGGATAAGGTGAGAGGTATTCTATCTTCCACAAAAGAATCAATCATGTTAACATCGTGGAAATCGTCATCATCCTCTGAGTTGCTGCCGTTATTGAAAAAGATATTCGATTTCAATGTCAAATTTCCAAAAGACATAGTCATAACACCATTCCTGCAATTGATAATTACATTTGAAGTGGACAGGAATGGGCGACCAAGGATGACGGAAATCTGAGTGCTCGTGTCATTGATGGGTTTGGTGTCCAAGATGATAAAATCAACATGGTAGTAGAATCTATTAACCTGGACCAACACATTCTCGATGATCCCTCTTGGTACACGAACAGAACGATCAGCAAGTTGTAGTGTGGTTCGGGTGGGTTTTAATTCACCCAAACCTAACTGTTGGTATACCGAATAGGGAATCAGATTGACGCTTGCTCCTAAGTCAAGAAGTGCGTGATCAATTCGATAGTTCCCGATTACACATGATATGGTTGGGCAACCGGGATCTTTGAATTTTTGCGGCACATCTTGTTTCAGGATGGCACTTACTTTCTCAGTCAAGGAGATCTTCTTTTGAACACTTTTTCGTCGTTTGGTAGTGCATAAGTCCTTTAGAAATTTAGCATATAAAGGAATCTGTTTTATAATATCAAGCAGAGGAATGTTGACTTTCACTTGTTTCAACACCTCTAGGATATCCTAAGAGTTAGAGAGACATTTTGGTTCAACCAACCGTTGGGAAAACGGAGCAACTGGCTTCTCTAGAGGTTCCGGTTCAATTTTTTGTGGGGCATCACCAGATCCATCATTGTTGTCCTCTTCTGGTTCTTGAGGCTTTTCGGGCCTAACCGGAAGGGTTTTATCAATAACCTCCCCACTCCTAAGAGTGGTGATGGATTTAGCGTGCCCCATTTGATTTGAAGAGCTGGGATCACTAACTCCATAATGCAGTTTAGGATTGGGAAGAGGTTGAGCTGGGAAGCTCCCCTTGTTTCCAATCGTATTTTCAGCCTTAAGTTCATGTATTTCTTTCGTAAGGTCTTGAAAGGCTTGCATCATACCCTGATTGAAAAGCTCTTGCTTTTGAAAATGTTTTAGAACCAAATCCTCTTGAGGTTTCTCTTGAGTTGGATTTTGGTTTAGGAAACCTTGAGGTGTAGCTGTTGGTTCATTCCTCCAACTGAAATTTGGATGATTTTTCTAACCAGGATTGTACGTATTAGAGGGTGGTCCATTGAAAGGTCTTTGATAGTTATTTACGGCATTAGATTGTTCATTCAATACTTCTCGAAAGGCAGGTATTGAAGGACAATTTTCAGTAGTATGAATGTTGCAATTACAGATGCCGCAAACACTTTCATTAACCTTTTCCTTCCTTCCTTCCATGGCCTCAAATTTTTTGGTGAGATTGGCCACCTTAGCATTAAGATCATTATCCTCTTTCAGGAGATATATTCCTCCTTTTTCCCTTGAATGAGTCGGCCTAGACGTAGCGTTCGTCCTTGGGTAATAGTCCCATGATTGTGTTTTTTCAGCGAGACTATCGAGGTAATCCCATACCTCGTCGATATTTTTATTGATGAATTCTCCTTTACACATTGTCTCGACCATTTGGCGCATGGAAGATGTTAGCCCATCATAGAAAAAATTTATAATGCGCCATATTTCAAAGCCATGTTGTGGGTATGCATTAACCAGATCCTTGAACCTTTCCCAACATTGGAAGAATGTTTTATCTTCCTTTTGGGCAAAGTTCATGATTGCTCTCCTGAGGGTAATTGTCTTATGATGTGGGAAAATTTTTTTTATAAATTCCCTCTGCATATCATTCTATGTGCCAATGGATCTAGGACGCAGTGAATGTAACCACGTCTTGGCTTTTTTTTTCAAGGAAAATGGAAAGAGTTTCAGCCTAATAGTATCCTCCGATACATTAGGAAAGTATAAGACGCCTATGATTTCATCGAACTCTTTCAGATGCAAGTACGGTTCTTCAGACTCAAGCCCATAGAACTTAGGAAGGAGTTGGATAACCCCTGGCTTGATGTCCATATGTCCTGTATTCTCAGGAAAAATCATGCATGAGGGCGTACTCACCCCCGCCGGTTATAAATAATCTCGTAAAGTACGAGGCGGGGGTGCCTGATGCACCTCGTTCTCATCATGTACTTCCTCAACCCTTGGTTGGGGTAGTGCTTGAGGTTGATTTTCAGCCATAACATCCTCTAACTCAGGAGAATTCAAGTAGTGTCTAGTCCTGCGATGGACAGTCAACCCCTCAACTAATCCTCCTTCAGTCACGAGACGTCGAGTGTTGTCGCGTGCCCACTGGGGCATAAAACACACTCAGCCCTCAAATTCTAACTTAAACCTAAGAGAAAGGAAGAAGAAATCTAGAAAAAGGAAAAGATAGAAAGAAGTTACCAAATTTGGAGTCCTAGGTTAAGAATCTGCAAAAACAAAACAAAATAAGTTAGTTTCTAAGAATAGGAAGTCCTAATTAAGAGTAAACTAATTTTTAAAAAAAAAAGAAGAAATTTCAAAGAAAGAGAAATTAAAAAGAGCTTACTAAATTAGAAGTTTCCTACAAAACAGAAAAATTGAGTTAGTTCTAAAAATCAGATAGAATGAAGAATAGCAAGTTTCTAAAGTTAGAAAAAATTTCTAACAAGGAAAATAACTAAGCTTTTAAACCTATAATTAGAAAATTCTAAAAAGAAGATCTAATCTTAAACTAATACTAAAACTAATTAATTTCAGAAAAACGTAGCCGACAGTTCCCGGCAACGGCGCCAAAAACTTGTTCACTCCCCAAGTGCAGGGTTGTGATGTAGTAATAACTCGGTAAGACCGAGGTCGAATCCCAAGAGACTGAAACTTGTATGTTATCTAAAACTAACTAGAACTAGAACTAGGCTAAGATGAATTCTAAATTAATTAGCAATGGTGGAATACTTGTAGAATAATTAATCTAAAACTTAGGAAACAAATCAGAGGTAGGAAACTAGGGATTCAGAGGATCCACTTGTAGAGATCAGGGAGAACTTATGCTTGCATCAAAAATTATGAAAATTACTGAACTGCCGTTGATCTAGTTTTCAAAGAGATGAAAGGTTTATGAATTAGAATAGATTCCATCACCAAACCATGCCCAAAGACTATGGCAAACAACAGAATCAAACTAATTACCACCCAATCACATGTATGAAGGTTAGGAAGGGTACCGACATCCAACCATGCCCAGGAGACTATGGTGAACAACAGGGCTTCCTGACATCATAAACATTAAAGAGAACGAAAATATTCAAAGCCCTTACAGACCCATTGTAATTTCAGTCACAACAGACCATTAAAAACCTAAAACATTCCCATAATATTCAACTAAAATCAACGTCAATTCATGCATTAAAATAAAAATAAAATAAAATCTCCCATCTCACTACAAGCTTCACCTCTTAGCCCTAGCTAAGAGGTTTAGCCAGACATGGATGGCTAGATCTCCTCAATGAAAATAAAAGAAAGAAGAAGAAAAAGAAAAAAATAATAAATAAGAAAGAAAACCAAAAACCTTTGTCTCTCTCTCTTCTCTCTAATCCACGCCAAACCCAAGCCTCCACGTCTCTCTTTTTCTTCCTTCCTAGCCTGAATGAATGCTCCCCACGTCTAAAACCTCCTTATATAGCTGCTGGAGTGGTGAAAATTGGATTTGAATCGGATTTGGAAAGCTATGCATGCCTAGTGAAAGCTTTTTCGCAGCCAAGTTTGGTGCCTCGAAACACGCCACTTTTCTCGCTAAAATTCTAAATAAACACTGTCGCTTAGTACTTTCTTGGGTTCTCTACATGATAGACGGTTCAGATCTGCCATATGATCAAAGATGGTAGGCCAAAACTGCCTGGAAAAGTCGATTTTCGCGGATGTGCGAAACCTTTCGAACCATTTCACTGTTGTGATCGGTGGGCCCCACAGAAGCATTTTCTGGAAAATTCACCCCATCCATTGGATTCAGAACGAAATTTCAGTCAAGAATGGGTGCTTTTGAACGTCCATTGACGTGGCCCAGAGAAGAAATCACAAAAGAATCAGTTTTGAACGTTGCAGGGCAGCCCTTTTGTGGCCTCTGTATCTCACATGTGTGCACGCATGGGTGAAAAGTGACAACATGATTTTGTAGTGCTCGCGTCTGTCTACACGGTGGACGGTTCGGATTGAGCTTATGGGGCACGTGTGGGGCCCACATCTGATCGCAAAAACGGCCAGCGGCCGTGCGTCCTCTGCACGTTTTTTTTTTTTTGAGTTGTAGACGGAAACGTCGGTCAGCTGCGCTGACCGAATTTTGAGAAATTTCGTGCACGGCGGGCATGTGTACACTATGTACACACGCTGTACATATAGGGTCCACTATGAAGCTTTCAAGAAATCCACTCCGCCCATTCTGTTCTTCACATTATTTTACCCGTTGAGAACAATTATCAAGCATATCCAGCTGGCGGGTGGGCCCCAAATTGAAGATTGATGGGCTGATCTGCCCTTTAGGCCACTTCCGCAATGATCCAATGGATGATTTTTGACGTGTACAGTTAATTTATGGTCCTCATGCCACGTATGAAGTTTCGAGCCGAACCGATATTGAGAACCCCGTGATCTTACGTTCTGGATGCGTTTCAAGCCACTTGAGCTTCAATTTCTTTGTTTTCTCAAATTTCTGACCGTGTATATCTGTCAATCTTGGTCCCCTGAAGTGTGTCCCTTGCCTTTGATGTCATCAGATCGTTAAATCTCAACTTTTAACATCCTTTTTCCATCCATGCTCATAAAATCACCTTGCAATACAAGAATGAGAAAACGAACCATTAGATAGCATTATATTCGTAAATCCAGATAATATCTAGGGTCTAATATGCAATATTTGACCCTCAACACATGCCCAACCGAAATCCTTGTCATAATGAAGGTACACAACAATTAGTTGCGTACCACCAGCCCAAGTGGATAGTGAATGAATGAATGAATGAATGATCATGTAACTCCTACTCAATAAGTCCACTTATCAATACGGTTCCTCTCTAAAAAATCACTGGGGTCTATTGCACTCCATACCAGATTGCCGCTCCATCGCGCTCAACAAGGTGAGTGGAAGAGACCTCACTATCCGCCTGCCAATATCGGGTTCGGCTCATCAATAGCAGACCCATTCCTCAAGCTGGTCAGACTCAGCCTAGCATTATCCCCTCCTCTCGGGCAGGTAAGGCCCCACCCCCTTCCAACCAACCACGACAGAGTGGAGAGCGCAGTCATCTGGTAATCGGCACTCGGCGCTAATCTACCCACTCGGTCTAGACGTTGGAGCAATCTCTGGAACCAAGAGGGTTTAGGGACTTTCACCCAGGGATATCTATAGCACCCCCGTAGAACAGATTTTTGGTATCCCATCTGGCCATCCACGATATGCCTGTGGAGGATACGACCCTGATGTCGCTAGGGCATATAGTAATCACAACACACAATGCGAGATGCATGAGTCATACAATCCAATCATGCATCAATCCTATACATACCGTGCGCTCATGTGAGACAATTACCACCTATCAGGGAGTCTCATAACAACCAGCACTATGACATATGCAATGGTCAATCATATCTCATAACAGATATGCAAATGATGCGTATGGTCATGTATCATGATGCTATGCAATCACATACTCATAATCAGTATCAATAACCGACATTGATAATTGATATCGACCATGTGGACATTTAACCAACATTGTCCCCCAAGGAATGGCTCAAATAAAGCCTAACATATTGTGGACTCATGGCCTCACACAAGGGCGAAATATATAACACCATGGGACTCACTCAAGAGTTTAATACACATCACGATGGGCCTTTCACATGGGCCTAACATACATTACAATGGGTTCCATCACCTAGCCCTCAAATGCATCACAGTGGGCCTCATCACATAAGCCTCATATACATCACATTGGGCCTTAAACACGGGTTGGATACACATCACAACGGGCAGCATATACATCACATTGGGCCTTAAACAAGGGCTGGATACATATCACAACGGGCCGCATATACATCACATTGGGCCTCGACAATCAGAATCGGCGATCAGCCACGACAATTGGAATCGACAATCGGCCATAATAATTGGCCTCGATCGGTAATCGGCCTCGATGATCAGAATCAGTCAATCGGCCATGACAAGCAGAATCGGCAATCGGCCACGTCAATCGACAATCGGCCACGATCGGTAATCAGTCTCGATATTAGGCCTCGATCGGTAATCGGTCAATCGGCCCCGACACGCAGAGTCGGTAATCGGCCACGTCAATCGATAATCGGCCACGATCGGTAATCAGTCAATTGGTCACGACAAACAGAATCACAATCGGTCACGTCAATCAAAATCGACAATTGGTCGTGACAATCAAAATCGATCGGTAATCAGAATCAGTAAATCGGTCACGACGATCGGAATTGGCAATCGGTCACGACAATTGCACCGATAATCAGTAAATAAACAAAACGGGCCCGTAGATGATCACCCGATCAACTATAGTATAAAGATCAGCACTCAATCGTGGTTATATCAAATCCGATAACACAGTCATCCGTCTATAACGAATGGGGCCCACTTATTTGGGTTAACCCACTGAGGGAATGGTGAGAATGGGCCTAACAAGGCCTAAGGGAAGGTCACAATGTGGACATTCAACCATCATTGTCCATCAATGTGGACATCTACCCAACATTACTCCCAGGGAGTGGCCTATATAAGGGATTCATACACGACGTAATGGCCACACATACATCACACTGGGCCTCATTCATGGGCCTCTTATATATCGCGTTGGTCTTCGTATAAGGGCCTCAAACGTATCACAATGGGCCACGCCCATGGTCCTCAGATACATCTCAATGGGCCGCGCCCATGGGCATCTTATATATCACAGTCGGCCCACACAAAGGCCTTATATACGTCTCATTAGATCTCATATAAATCAAATGGGTCGGATCAAATGGGCTAGATTGAATGGGTCGAGCTGAATAGGCCGAGTCAAATGGGTCAAGTCGAATAGGCTGAGTCAAATGGCCTAGTCAAATGGGCTGAGTTAAATGGGCCGAGTCGAATGGACGAGTCGAATGGACTAAGTCAAATGGCCGAATCCAATAGGCCGAGTCAAATGGGCCGATTCAAATGGGCCGATACAAATGGGCCTCATACACATCAAATGGGTCACATCAATGGGCCACACTAATGGGCCGAACCAAATGGGTCAAATCAAATGGGCCAAATCAAGTGGGCCAAGCCGAATGGGCCCAAACCGACCACACCACTCATCTATAGTTAAAGATCATTTTAGAGCATTATCACAAAATGAATCGTATCAGAAGATCATCTGGACCATACTACAAATAGTAGTGAAGATCATGATTTTCACAGTTAAAGCTTCACAAGGCCCACCATCACATTTATTTTCCATCCAATTTGTTCATAAGGTCACCAAGACCTGAATTAAAGGGGAAAAAAATAATTTCCCATGAATCCAAACCTTATGCAATCCCAATCAGTTTCATCGGTGGATGTTTAATCTCCACTAATTTTTGCAGTGTGGTCCACCTGATAAATAGCTGGATATAACATGTACATTAGGGTGTGGCCCACTGTCTAACCATCTGGATAGTGTGGGCTACATCATATACATCATGACGTGGCCCACGGAACTTGACGACGTTACTACAGCAGCTATCCGCTGCTCGTCCAGTAGATGGACGGTGTCGATATAAAATAGATGGGTGGCGTGGATACAAAACAGATGCACGGCATGGATTATAAACAGATGGACGGTCTTAATATCATGGTCAGGCCATACCATTGGCTGACGTCAATACATCACCTGTATTGCTGGTGGAATACTGACCCATCAACAGATAGACGGTTAAGATATAAAACATACCTAATGACCAGACCCAGACACGTGTGGAATTCCACACGTGAATGGACGGTTTGGATATCACAAAACCTCGTGGTGGGATCCACCGTCCACATGGCTGGACGGTGTGGATTTCACATGCCTCTGGCCCACCACATAAAATACATACATTAAGTAGGGTCCCACCATCCAGTCTACTGGACGGCTGGGATAAAATACATTAAGGTAGGGCCCCGCATGGATCGGACAGCCTAGATAAAACCCCAAAATCGAGGTGGGTCCCACGTCCTCTTACAAGCTGGATGGACGGTGACAGATACATCACAATCCCTGCATAGCTACTGGACATCCGTCCAGCAGCGTCAGGTGATGAAACACATACATCTTGGTGGTCCCTACACGGACGGACAGTGGTGGATGGAGTGAATATATAACATATATATCAAGGTAGGCTCCAGACGTGTGGGGCTCCACGTCCATAGATGGACAGCAGTGATCAAACACGTACATCAGGTGGGCCCACATGTGTTGCCCACCATAGATCTGGATCTGCCTCATTCAGTGAATGAACGGATTAGATACAATGCATATCTCATGTCCAGCCCACCGTCCAGAGGTCTGGACGGTGTGGATTTACAACACACCATGGTGGGTTCCACAGAACTTGCTGACGTTCGCTGGTGTGAGATACACCAACCGTCCACTTCTCTTAGCAGGTGGGTCCCACATGGGGCCACCAGATATATATATTTAATTTATTTTTATTTTTTACTTTTACTTGCAGGTCAGCAGCATCCAGCGTCTCATGATGGACGACTGGATAAAATACATACATATATGGGCCCCACCATCACACGAGCCACACGTGTGAGGTGGCCCCACGCCCAAGAAAAATGGACAGAAAGTATGGATATACACATACATCACAGTGAAGCACCATCCAGACGGTATCCAGCACCGTCCAAGTCTGTGGATGGTGTGGGTTTCTCACATACACCAAGGTGGGCTCTACCATGATAGATGCCCCACATCTCTACCACACATCAGGTGGGCCATTAAGCAACCAAAGAAGAGAGAGAGAGAGAAAGAGAGAGAGAGAGAGAGAGAGAGAGAGAGAACGATGATGAGGGGAGGAGCTCCGCCACTATGAGCTCCTCCATGATGCAATGCATACATAAAGATGGGTCCCACCATATGTGGGCCCTTAAATCACAAAATCAAACACTAAAATCACCCACCTTAGGATCTTCTTCTTCATTCTTCCACCAACACGTTGTAGAGCTTCAAGGGAACAAGATTCAACGGTTGAGATCGACTTTAGAGGTTAGGATTGGGTGACAGGAAGGTGGGCCACACATGATTTTCTCCATGGAAGCCATGGACAATTCATCTCTTGGGGTTGCTTGGGAGAATGAGAGAGATGATGGGAGAGGAGTGATGGGAGGGAGGGAGGAGTGGTGTGTAAGAGATAAGGCATGAGAAGTATGTGTCTCTTTGACTTTTAGGATAAGAGGAATAGGCTAAGCATGAGTTGCTTTTAATTAGTTGGTGGGAGAGGTATGGGTGAGTGATTTGATTGATGTGATTGATGTGATGTTGGGTAGAGATTCTTTTCTCGAGATTTGCAACGTGCGACGTCTTTCCTCGAACTGAATGCAGGCCCACATCTCCTGGCCAGAGTATCACCTCGGTGTACAAGACGCGGCATCAGAACTGCGGCGATGGCACAGTCGCACTGGTATAAATCTCGGGTTAAGTCGACTCAGATATGCAGGACTTGGCTTAGGATGGCGCGCAAACGTCAGTAACAGATCGCGGGTTACCAGAATTCGACCGGAAGGATCACGGAAGCCTACGGAATGATACGGGCTAGGATACGGGTCTTACAGTGTGGCTCGTCACCTCACCCAACACGGTACGGCCCTTACGGTGTGCCCACCTTGATGGATGTATTCACGCCTTGCATCCATTTTTCTAGATATTTTATTGAGTGAGCCAAAAAACATAGCAGATCCAATTCTCAGGTAGACCATACCATAAGATACATTAGTGATTGACCATTAATGGGCCATGAAAGTTTTGGATCAATCTTATATTGGGATTTTCGCTTCGTCCAGGTTTATGTTAATTATCAACTGGTTGTAAAGCAAATAAACATTCTAGGAATTGTTAACACTTCAGTTTGTTTTTTGTCACATGTAATATGTGTGCGGCGTGTAAGAATCGGTAAAGTAATTCAATTCAAATTTATCAACTTTGACCCCAATTACTCAAATAAGCAGATATGTCCAATATGAACCTATATAATCAGATTCTAAGAAGATCAGTTACTTATTCAACCATTTGAAGAATTTTATAATAATTAGGTGATAATCCGAAGGTGGTATTCTTCCTCCTAAGATAGGTTGCTTTATGACTTACAAAAGAAATAACTTTTAAAATACTTGCAATCAAATAAAAGAAAAAACTCATAATCGATCACTAAGAGCAATTGTAAGAATGCGTCTCTTAAAAGAACTGTGTGATATTGGATAGAGAACAAATCTAATGCATAAGCATAAATTTGGATTACAACTAAAACTTATATTTAAGAATTATTATTATTGGATTATTGCTACTCTTATGAAAAAATAAATTTATAGATTTATTTGGTTTGATTTGTAAATTAACTAATGATATCTTATTCTATTAAATTCCTCTGTTATTTATAGAATTATGTTGTAACTTCTTCTTTCGTATCGTTTTTCCATTATTTATAATGGTTACTGTTGATGCCAAAATCCGGTCGGCCCTCCCTCCACGTCGTCCACCACTTATTACCCATGGAACCTGCACCAAAAAGACAGGCAAAGGTGACCCTGGCTAAGCCGGGGGACCCTCCGATGCCTAAGTCAGGACAAGGGAATTCGGGTCAAGTGGAGAGTAGA
Source organism: Magnolia kwangsiensis (assembly GCA_037074715.1). Taxonomy (NCBI): domain Eukaryota; kingdom Viridiplantae; phylum Streptophyta; class Magnoliopsida; order Magnoliales; family Magnoliaceae; genus Magnolia; species Magnolia kwangsiensis. Next base: position 111,694,612 of record CM073581.1, read on the forward strand.
GGAGAGCTCAATTTCACGTACCTGCAGATGTGGCGATGCGTGCTATTTATACTTGCCTGTGGGGTGGTCTGGAACCGATGATCTCGGCACAATCAGAGGGATTCTGGGATCATAGAGATACTACCCGCAATCTATTAATTGCGCAGCGTATCTGACGGATCATGCACATCTGTAAGTGAAGTTATCGGCCACGTTTGGTTATGACAGTTTCCATGTTTAGCGAGTGGGGCATGCCCCTCTGATCATCGCCTCGGCTCGTCCAGTCCGACCATAGTCTCGGCATCCGACCCGCAAGTCCGAGCTTACGTGGTCGGCTGGGGGTGTATTGTGATCTGATCGGGTGTAACCCCCCTCCGAACTGAACCTTGCTCTGAGACTCGCGTGGCGCTGACGCTGAGTCCGGATTGAATGGGTCGTGCTTCAGGCGTAATGGCGCTGAGTCGGCTCGAAATAGTCAGCTCGGATCTTCCCATAATAGAAGCCCCCTACTATTCGAGCTTGCCTGCGGGCTCGGAGAGTACTTATACGAAAAATCTCCCGCCTTTATCGAATCGCGGGTGCTAGTCACTTCGGTTAACGTGTGACGATGGTTACGATCCTGGATCTTCTCTCATCCTATGAGAAGCTGCCACGCAGGCTTGAGGTGGCGTATTTATGATGGCTCCGACTACTGGGGCATCTTTTCGTGTATCGAGGCGCACTACCCGATGTCAGAGCCGTACCGAGGGTTCAGTACGCATCCAATGCAATGTTGCCACGTGCGCACGGAGGTCAGCTCGTGCCGATTCGGCTGCTGCCATTAATGCTTTCCATCAATGAAAAAATCCTCTGTTACCTATATAAGGGCGCCCCGGACTTTCGCATACTATTTTACATTCTGATTCATAAGAGCACACAGGAGAGGCGATTTCCGACGAAAGGTGATTCCGGCCGAATTCAAAGTTTTCGGCGGCAGACGATTTTCGACAATCACCCGGTGAGTCTCGCTGACTTTCGCTCTTCTTTCTTCCATGTCTTCCGACTTGAAAATGGTTCTCGAATACGGTGATAACTCCGAGCCGGGGACTACTGAAAGTGGGAGCGGATCTTTCAAAGGCCCTTTTAAGACCACTCTCTTGTACCCCCCGCCTCGAAAGAAAAAAATGTTAGCTTCTAAGACTAAGCAGCCCAGCAAGAAGACAGCCTCCCGAGCCCGCTGAGTCGAGACCGTTGTCCCCACCGAAATGCCTGCAAGTCTGCGTACCGCAGAGGTAGTTTTCGGAGGTTCTTTCATGTCAGAATCTCAGATGAAGTGGATTCGCTCAGAGTTCCAGATCCCTAATTCTTTTCAGATAAGGGCTCCCGATCCTTTGGACGCTGCTGGCGCTCCTACCGAGGGGGAGGTGGCTATCTTTCTTTGTGCACTGCAATGCGGGGTTCGGCTCCCTTTACATCCTTTCATCAGGAAGGTTGCGGCTCATCTCGGACTGGCCCCCGGGCAGTTTATCCCGAATGCTTGGAGGGTGATGATCTCTGCCTACATCATCTGGAGGCAAGTTGGTAACTCCGATCTGACTCCAGAGGAGCTGCTGAGCCTATACCTGGTCAAGCATGATAACAACGATCCATGGTACTACCTTGTGACTCGGGGGAGCAAGGGGTCGAGGTTAGTGATGCACCTGCCGTCTTCCAACAATGACTAGAAGAATAAGTGGTTCTGGGCGGCAGGTGACTGGGAGGCACCAGCAGCTGAGCTTAGGGCCTCAACGGCTCGTATTTCGACCCACTTTACGAAATCAGGTCGAACTTCATCTGGCATCCGAGTTGCTGTCTTAGTTTTTACATGCTTCCGTTGAAGTGATATCTCTTTTTTATTTTGCAACTTTCGCAAAGGGGTTGCTGCTCCTTGACTCGGACCAGAAAATCAGATTGCAAAGGCCAGAGCGCAGTCGGAGACGCTTCGCTCCTGGGCTGATCTGATTACTGCGGCCAACCTTCACTGGTCCGGGCTCTTCAAATCCTAACCTTCGCTCACATCCCTTAGTAAGCCGTCTAGATCTCTCCGATGAACTTTTTTCAATTATTTGGTAGCTGACATGATCTTCTTTTTCGCAGGCATGGCCCAGGCGTCTAGGGCTCAAAAGAGAAAAGCGGCTCCGACCGCGGCGGAACTGGTAAAGGAAGCTCCCCCAGTGAAGATCACTCGGAAGAAGGCGGCTCCCCCCCGCGTGGGGGAATCTTCCACTACGTCGACCCAAGCAACCCCAACATTGAAGCCAGTCGGCTCTTCCTCCGTGTCACCGACTCCGGCGAGCCCTAGCACTGTTGAGGCTCCCCCAGTAGTCCTGCGCCAGGTGGTACGTCCTCCTTCGGGGGTCGTCCGAGTGACTGAGGCTGGCACCTCAATCGTGCCAAGCTCTATTGCTCGAGCTCCCGCTGTCACCATTTCCCCCACTACGGAGGTACCTGCCACGACCTCCGAAGCCCCCATTATTGTTTCCTCCTCCTCCTCACGGCGGGAGGAGGTCAATAAAATGGCCAACAATACATTCCCCCCCTCCCCCGAGGTCAGGGGAGAGGTACGCGTAGAGGTCAAAACTCGGCTGACAGCAGGGTAGGGGCCGAGGGGGCTAAGGCCTCTGCCCAAGCGAGCACAAGCGGTGAGAGGTTTGAGCCTGGCTATCACATGGCGTGTTTGGCTCCGTGGGCCGCCAAGCATGTCAAGGAGGAGGATATCGCTCAGAACTTGGAGCGATCGGAGGGCGGCTTCCTAAACGACTTCGCCTCCATATGCTATATGGTATATCTCCAAGAAGACTCCCTTTCTTTCATGTCGTTATGTATTATGTAGATTCTGATTTTCATTTCCTGTTCAGGCCGTTCCGGTGCTGTTCTCGATTAGGCAGAGGGTGAGGGAGCACAAGAGGAGAGAGGCAGAGTTGGAGGCTCTTTAGGCCGAGCCAGCGGCCCTGAAGTCTGAGCAGACTAATCTGCACCGACAACTCACTAGAGAGAGGGCCAGGGTTAGGCGACTGTAGGAAGTCGTCATTGATTTAGAAACTAGGGAGCTGCATCTGCAAGACAAGGCAGATAACTTTAAGAAGAGTGGCAATACAGCAACCGCTGAGCTTACTCGCGCCAGGGCCCACGCAGACTCCTTGGCCATGGAGACCGCTCAGCTCGGTTAAGCCTTGAACCGCGCCAAGGCCGAGGCGGCTGAAGAACGGATACAAGCCGTGGAAGCTCAGCGGGCTAAGGATGAGGCTTCTTTGGCAGCAGCGGTTGTTGCTGCAGTTGAGGGCTTCAACACTTCCAAGGAGAGGGATGCTGAAGCTTCAACGTTCTACAACCGCAGCTTCGACGCTTGCCTCGAGGCAGTTCTGGGCTTATACCCGGACCTCGACCTTGATTCCCTCCTGCCCGACGACTCTGAAGATGCCCCGGGTGAAGTCGTCCGTTCCGATCCATCTCCTGACGCCCAAGATCTTGATGCCCAAGCTCCTCCTCTGGCCTGAAGACTATCATTTTATTTTTTTTATTTGAATTATCAATGTACTTTTAACCATGTACTTTTGCCCCTCCGAGGGGATTCAATGAAAAACATTCTTTTCACATTGTCAATTTACTTGTGAGATGCTGTCGAGCTATTTTTTTTTTACGAGCCTAACCCCTTCATTGTCGTTTAGTTGGTTCCTCAAGGTCGGTTCTCCGAGCCCTCTGGCCTAAGTCTTAGTTGGGTCCGATCTCTTAGGATACTCGGCTCATCCCCTGTGATGAGAATCCTTTGCTCCTTCGTAAGTCGAGCCGAGGACTTCAATGAAGGGTCAGGCTATTATTAGGCTTTTCTCCCTCAGGGGGATGCCTTGTCGATTTTTCGGTAGATTAGGCTCCGACCCCTTGGGGGTCGGACCATTAAGTCATAGTCGTACTAACCAATAAACATCCGAGGCCAAATTGAAATTTTTATTAGGAACCTTAAAGGCTAGTCGCTTGGAAACATACGATTTATTATGAGCCTTAAAGGCTATCCGCTCGGAGGCGTACATTTTATTATGAGCCTTAAAGGCTAGTTCCTCATGAGTATTAGATCTTCAAGTGTTCAACGTTCCAAGGGTGAGGGAGATGACGGCCTTCGAGGTCTTTCAGATGGTATGAGCCTGGTTTGACGGATCTGACAACACGATATGGGCCTTTCCAATTGGGTCCGAGCGCGCCTGCCCCTGGTTCAACCGTGTTCTGAAAGACCCGTCGGAGGACTAAGTCCCCTAGTCAGAAACGCCTGACTTTGACCTTTGAATTATAAAAGCACGCTACCTGCTGGTGCCGAACCGCTGTTCAGAGCTTGGAGATCTCTCTGAGTTCTTCGAGCAAATCCAAATTTGCAGCGATCTGCTCGGAGTTCTGATTTTCTTCGAAGTTCCTAACCAACGCCGTAGGGAGTCCGATTTCTACTTGCACCATTACCTCCGAGCCATAGGATAGCGAAAATGGGATTTCTCCCATCGAGGTCTTAGCTGTAGTCCTATAAGCCCAGAGGATGAAGGAGAGCTCTTCGGCCCAATTTCCCTTTATTTTTTCTATCTTTGTCTTGAGATGATGCTTAATGATCTTATTGACCGCCTCTACTTGTCCGTTTGACTGTGGGTACCGAGGCGATGAGTAAGCGTTCACAATGACAAGCCCTTGACACATACTACGGAACTTGTCATTATCGAATTAGCGGCCGTTATAAGAAACAATGGTCATTGGAATCCCGAACCGGCAGATGACATTTTTCCACACAAAGTCAATTACTTTTTGCTACGTGATCTTTTCAACTGGCTCGGCCTCGGCCCACTTGGTGAAGTAATCGACTGCGACTATAGCGAACTTGACCTGTCCTTTCCCAATGGGCAAGGAACCGATGATGTCTATCCTCCATTGGGCGAACGGCCATGGCCCACTCATGGGAGTCATTTTCTCTACTGGTTGCCTCGGCACGACAGCAAAACGCTGACACTTATCACACTTCTGAACAAAGTTCTTGGAGTCTTGTTTAAGGATAAGCCAAAAGTACCCTTATCGGAGTATCTTCATGGCCAAGGCGCGACTGCCAGAATGGTTTTCACAGATTCCCTCGTGAATCTCTCGAATTATGTAGTCGGCTTCATCAGGTCGGAGGCATCTAAGGTAAGGCTGAGAATGCCCCTTCTTGTACAGCACTCCGTCCAATATGGCGTACTGCGCCGATCGGACCCTGAGTCGTCTCGCCTCTAACTTATCCTAGAGGGTTTCACCGGTTGATAGATAATTGAAGATCGGGTCCATCCAACTGGGAATGGACTGGACGGGATTAACCTTCTCCGACTGGTCGATACTGGGGTGTTCAATGAACTCGACCGGGATGAAACGCGGGTTCTTTCCCTCGGAGGAATAGACGAGTTTGGCCAACGCATCGGCCCAAGAGTTCTCAGCATTGGGAATCTGTCGGATAGTACAACTCCAAAACTTCTCGATTAATTTCCTCGCTTCTTCGAGGTAATCAATCATTCTGACCTCTTTAGCTTCATATTCCGAGAAAATGTGGTTCACCACCAGCTGTGAGTCGCAACGAACTTGCAAGGTCTGAACGCCCAGGCTCGCTGCTAGCTTGAGCCCAGCTAGTAACGCTTCGTACTCGGCCTAGTTGTTTGAAGCCTTGAATCCGAGTCTGATTGCATATTGGATTTTCGCTGAATCAGGTGCAACCAGGAAAACACCGGCTCCTGTTCCTTTAGTATTGGAAGACCCATCGACATAAAGGACCCACCCCAGATCTGATGCGGGCTCTTGATTGCTCAACAGGACAGGAGGTGTCATTTCAACTTCCTTTCTGACTTTCTCCTCATCCGAAGTTATGAATTCAGTGATGAAATCGGCCACAACTTGGCCCTTGAGTGTCGTCTTAGGGCGGAACTGAATGTCAAACTCTCCGAGCTCTACAGCCCACTTGGTCATCCGACCCGACACCTCGGGTCTCTGGAGGATCTGCCTCAAAGGAGAATCTGTCAGCACAACTATGGAATGGGCTTGGAAATATTGCCGCAGTCTTTTGGCCGAGACGACGAGGCAGAGCGCTAGTTTTTTCAAGGACTGGTACCTCGTTTCAACTGGTACCATGGCTTTGCTTACATAGTACACGGGGTACTTCTTACCTCCGACTTCTCTGATCAGAGCCGAATTGACAGCTGAAGCAAGGACAGCGAGGTAGAGGAGCAGGAGCTCCCCTTCTTCGGGCTTAAACAATAGGGGTGGAGAACCCAAGTAATGCTTTAATTGTTGGAAGGCATGCTAACACTCTAACATCCACTCCTCCTTCTTGTGACCCTTCAGTTGCTGGAAGAAGGGAAGGCATTTATCGGTAGCCCTAGATATGAAGCGTCTGAGGGCGGCAACCCTTCCCGTGAGACACTGCATCTCCTTAAGAGTCCGAGGCGAGCTCATGTCGAGGAGAGCCTTGATCTTATCCGGGTTGGCCTTAATACCCCTCTGACTGACTTGAAAGTCAAGAAACTTTCCTGACTCAACTCCAAACGCACACTTGGCGGGGTTCAATTTCATCTGATACTCTCGGAGGATGCTGAATGTTTCTCCGAGGTCGGAAAGGTGATTGGAAGCTTGGGTACTCTTCACTAACATGTCATCCACATACACCTCCATGGTGCGCCCAATTTGGCTGGCAAACATCTGATTCACCAGTCTCTGATACGTTGCCCCAGCATTTTTCAGGCCAAACGGCATGACCCGGTAACAGTAGAGCCCCCTGTCCGTGACAAAGATAGTCTTTTACCTATCTAAGGGATGCATAGCGATCTGATTGTACCTGGAGTAAGCGTCCAGAAACGAGAGTAACTCATGTCCGGCCGTGTTGTCCACTAGTTGGTCGATCCGAGGTAACGGAAAGCTGTCTTTGGGACACGCCTTATTCAGATCAGAATAGTCTACACAGACCCGTCACTTCCCGTTGGACTTTCTGATGAGCACAACGTTTGCTATCCAATCAGGATAGTACACTTCTTATATGAAGCCGGCATCGAGCAGGACTGAGACCTCCTCGGCAATGGCTTCATATCATTTGGCATCGAATGACCTTCTTTTTTGCTTAACTGGCCGGTGGTCCGGGTCCACATTCAGCCTGTGGACTAGTACATCGGGTGAGATCCCCGTCATATCTGCGTGTGACCACGCGAAGATGTCTCAGTGTTGCTTCATGAAGGCCAATAATTCTTTCCTCCGCTCGGGATTCAGTGATGATCCGAGTTGAACAGTTTTATTCGGATCTGATTTGTCGAGCGGTAGTTTCACCAGATCTTCGTCTGAGGAGCTTTCCATCGGTCCTTAAGGATCTAAGGCGTCCACTACGAGCGTTTGTTTGGCAGCTTCTTTTCTCACAGCTATCGCATAACATCTCCGGGCCTCGCTAAGATAATCAATCCCACCTTCAGCTGAGAACTTCATCATCAGATGATAAGTTGAAACGACCGCTCTCATTACGTTGAGGAACGGTCAGCCTAGGATCACGTTGTGGACTGATGGAACATTGACAACTAAAAAGTCCACAAAAAGTGTAACTTGATGTTGTCCTTCTCCCGCTGTTACTAGGAGGGAGATGGCTTCTTCGGAGATGACTCTCTCTCTGGCAAAGCCGTGTAAGGGAGTCTTCACGGGCCGGAGCTTGGACCGTGGAATTTTTATCTTTTCGAATGCTTCAGAATACATAACATCAGCTGAACTCCCGGTGTCAACCAAGATGCGGTACACTTTGTGATTGGTTATGGTCATGGTAACCACTAGCGCGTCATCGTGTGGATGATAGATCCCACGCGCATCATCTTCCTTGAAGGTCAGGCTGCACGGAGTGACCCGGAGTTCCTTGCTGGGACGTTTCGTCAGGTGAATATGGTGTTCCGACTCGAACTTCCGAAAATGGGCTTTTCGATCCCTGTTTGAATCCCCTCCCCCAACTGATCTTCCGAAGATGGTACGAATTTCGGCGGGTTCCTCTTGGGGGTTGTTCGCCTACTCTCGGGGTCGTTCCTCCCTCCGGGCGGACTTCTACCTTTTAGTGTAGCGACGTAGATGTCCCTTGCGGATGAGGGACTCGATTTCATCTTTCAGATCTATGCAATAGTTCGTGTTATGACCGTAGTCCCGGTGGAAACGGCAGAACTTCCGCTTGTCCCGGTGCTCTGGGTCAACCCTCATGCAGACTGGCCAATTGAGTGGTCTGTCTCCTTGGATGTCTAGCAGGATCTGCTCGGTGGACGTATTAAGTGGTGTATAGGAATGAAATTTTCCTTCCGGCCTGCGGCTCGGTCGACGATCGCGAGAAGCGCGGTCATCCGTCCCCTTGCCAGTGGGCTGGGAGTCTTCGTTCCGAGGTCTCTTCCCTTTGTTCGTCGAGTCAGACACCTGTGTGCCCTTTCGAGTGTTAGTGAACTCCTCGGCATTAGTATACTTCTAAGCTTTCGCCATGAAGTCCGCTAGCGTTTTTGACAGATTTTTTCCGATGGAGAAGGCGAACTTTTCTTCTTTCAGTCTGCTCAGAATGGCAGCGAGGACCATCTTGTCATCGTAGTCCTCGACATGCAGCGCCTCTTCGTTAAAGTGTGCAATGTAATCTTCCAGCGATTCTTTCGGTGCCTGCTTGATGGTAAGCAGGCGGGTGTTGGGCTTCCGACTTCTCTTACCTCTTATAAACTGCGTAAGGAATAGTCGACTCAGCTCCGCGAAAGAGCATACGGAATTAGGTCTCAGCTGGAAATACCAAATCTGAGCGGATCCTGTGAGGGTGATAGAGAACCCCCTACACATCATTGCATCCGTTGCTGTCTAGATTTGCATCCATGATCGGTAGGACTCCAAGTGTTCGGATGGGTCCCCCGATTCTAAATACTGGATGACGGGAGGCATCCAAAACCTCTGCGGCATCACTTCGGCCATGATGGCTGGGGTGAAGGGAGGCTCGGTCTCTTCCATCATCGCCTGGATCATAGCTGAAACCGTCGATTGCTCCTACCTTTTTTCCAATATCAGGAACTTATCGTTCAACTCCGCAAATCGTGCTTCTCATGGGTCTTTATTTTCAGCAACGACCTCTGGGGTACGCTCGACCTCCGGTGTTCTCCTTTCTCTCCTCCTTTCTAACTGATGGAGGAGGTCTGTGGGCGGCAGGGAGGATGTCGCTGAATGAATGATTGTCGGAGCACGAGTAGTGGCGTTCCGCGCGGATACCTCGGCCCGTACCGCAGGAGGATTTTGACTTGAATGTGGCACCCCCGAGTACTGGGGAGCTTCATGTCTTGCACTCCTGGGTACAGAGTGAGTTTTCACGAACAACCCCACCGGCTCAAGAACAGGTTTTTGAACCGGGCTTAGCTCTGGGTCTCTCTGCTGTTTCATTCGGTTTACCTCGTCGCGTAGGGCCTGGATCTCGTTCTGCATGGCATGGTACTTGCTCGACCGACTGCGCGATCGATGGGAAGGCCCTGGTGCGGACTCGGCATGAAGCAGTGACGACGACCGAGTCTGCTCATCAGGTTGCCGTTATACCACTGCAGCTTTCTTCTTTCTCGCCATTGCTTGGAAAAATGAGAACCTGACTTCTAGTTTCAAGTTCCCACAGACGGCGCTAAAAAATGTTGATGCCAAAATCCGGTCGGCCCTCCCTCCACGTCGTCCACCACGTATTACACCTGGAACATGCACCAAAAAGACAAGTAAAGGTGACCCTGACAAAGCCGGGGGACCCTCCGATGCTTAAGTCAGGATAAGGGAATCCGGGTCAAGTGGAGAGTAGAGAAGAGCTCGATTTCGCGTACCTGTAGATATGACGATGCATGCTATTTATACTTGCTTCTGGGGTGGTCTGGATCCGATGATCTCGGCACGATCAGAGGGATTCTGGGATCATGGAGATACTACCCGCAATCTATTAATTGCGCGGCGTATCTGACGGATCGTGCACATCTGCGAGCGAAGTTATCGGCCACGTTTGGTTATGGCAGTTTCCATGTTTAGCGAGTGGGGCATGCGCCTCTGATCATCGCCTCGGCTCGGCCAGTCCGACCATAGTCTCGGCATCCGACCCGCAAGTCCGAGCTCACGTGGTCGGCTGGGGGTGTATTGTGATCTGATCGGGTGTAACCCCCCTCCGAACTAAACCTTTCTCTGAGACTCACGTGGCGCTGACGCTGAGTCCGGATTGAATGGGTCGTGCTTCAGGTGTAATGGCGCTGAGTTAGCTCAGAATAGTCAGCTCGGATCTTACCATAGCAGTTACATAGTTGAAAAACTTTTTTCTAAATTATTTTTTTGTTACGTTTCTCTTTTGCGAGTATTCTTCTTCTATCGCCTAAGCTTTGTTCCTCTCAGTCACCCTTTACACCTCAAACTGATCGATTGTATTTCTTTCATCACTCGTTAGACTTTAGAGTAACTCGACCACATCGATATCACTCTGTCGACCATCCACTGAATGTAAATTTGGATTTACATCAGTCGTAATTCTATAAAAAGTGCTCCAAGTATCTTGAAGATCTTTCCATCTACGTCCTATTTCTCATACAATACCACATGTTGCTCTCGTATTAACTTTTTGAAGAATGGTCAAAAATAAGGTACAACAGAAACATTAAGGTGCATCCTAAGTAATTTTCAATGATAAGGCGTTCAATTACCACTGTTTTTTATAATATGGTCCACCTGAGTTTTTTGATCTTCTTTATTTTTGGGCTCACACCCTAAAATTATTTGGCAGAAGAGATGGATGGCTTGGATATAAAATACATAATTCAAGGTGGGCCTCACGGTAAGGCCTGCATCGTCTTGGGTGAGGCCAAGGCTGCACATAATCATCTCCTAAGCTACACATGATGGTGTTGTAAGGTGGCAATGTGTCAGAACTTATGGCTTGTTTGGTAATAACGTAGCACACGAGTTCATTTAATGCAACGCAGTGATCTACTTCCCCTAAAACTCTATGCTTTGGCGTGTGGCTCACCTGATGCCAAACAGGCCTGATTTTTTTGGCATTATCACACAAACGGTACACCCACTTGATGAATGGTGTGGATCATGCTCGTGGAATAAGATTTATCACATCTCCTTTACAATAAATCATTTTTGTGTTTAATAAGGAGTTATAATGTAATGCTGGGCAGAAACTTTGTACATCATCTTTTTGGCTTTTTGTTTGTGAAAGTAGGACCCATGGTTCGGGACCCCAATTATTCATTTTTTTTTAGCTTTGAAGTTGATGGTACATGGACCAAAAAATCTCAGACATAATAATTGTTGTCCCATAATTGTTATCTAGATGTCTTCAATCTGTCATATATAAGGGATCTTGATTGGTTGAATAGTATAATCGATCAATCGAGTAAACCCCAGAGTAAATAAATTAGTCTTTGGACAATTTCAAACAAGTTTAATCGATCGGATGGTTAAGTCGATTGATCGAACATGGGTGCTTGATCGATTGATGTTTACTCGATCGGTATAAATCAATTGATGCATAGATCGACAGTACGCATAATGTTACGTAACTGCACAATTAGTTTTCTATTCCGATTATAGTACACTATATATATATGAGTGTACTTGTGGGATTAGGGCAGAATAATGAGGGCTAAGGCTAAATCGATTCTAGAGTTTGCAAGAGAGAAAATGAGGAGTTTCGCATAAGTAAATTCATCAATCTCTTGAAAATCATTTTTATAGTGGATTTATTATAAATATAAAAAATTTGCTTGGAAAAAACTGAATTCATGTGAGACTTCCTAGACTAATCTTCCTTAAGGGATGGCATGGTATTAAGTTCACAAGTGAATCAGAAACAATTCATTCCAATTTTCAACTACTTGTCCTAAATAATTGATTTGATCATACTTAATTAAGTACTTTTGATTCTATCTATGTATATATATAAATACCAATGCTTTGATCGCAATGCACTTATCTATTTTTTTAGATTGGATGGATTTTATCTTTGCAAATTTGACCGATTAAAATTCATTGAAAATATTAATATAATAATTTATAAATATTTTTTCTAAAAAATAGTTTGAAATAAAATTCAACCATCCTTTTAATCCAATGTTTAGATAAGTCTTTTATGCTTCATCACTACCGTGTAAGCAATTATGATCTTCCTCTCACATACCTTCGTGGCTCTATCTTAGTTTTGTTGCTAATTTGTTAGTGTGCTCTTACCTAACTTTTTTAGCTGATTTGATAGCGTGCTTATTACCTAATCGATCAATTTGTGTGTATGGTCAATGCACACCAAAGTACCGTGACCTTATTGCAACATTTTTGCAACATTGTCACGTAGCGTAAAGCAATAACAACACAAGAGACACATGATTAGCATGCTCGCATAACGACTATATTGCAATCGATACATTGCTTATAAGTGATTGGTCTTTCAATACACATGACTCAAATCACACAACGTGAATGATCGAGCAATCGTCTATACACTATCATGACTTGGGATTCATCTGATAAACCAATTTATAAATTTATATGATTTGATAGGCTATGAAGCTGATTGTGCCGATAACTGTGAGATTTTATCCTCATAATCTCATAAATTAAAGCAGACGTACATCGCTTATGTAGTTTTTAATCGATGAATATCAACAGCATCTCATCATAATAACCAATGTCAATATCTACGAAGATATTTTATTATGAAATAATTACATTCATTCGTATAAATTCAAACATTGAAAAACCTCAATATAATAAAATGAATAAATATATACACACGTAAACAATAATAAGTACACAATGCAATATTCACCTTGAAAGGATGATTTTGAGAATAGATCCATAAAGTTAAATCATACACGTGACGTTTTTGTACTGACATTGTGGTCCATGTCCCACTTATATATCATGCGGAGGAGATGGAATTCTCTCTACCTTCACACCCTCTAAGAAACTGCTGAAACCAAAGGGCGGATTGCTTTGGGTATCTCTTCAGACCATCTTTATAATCTACGTAATTAAGGCCAAATCTAACGGTGAAGCCATCTGCCCATTCGAAGTTGTCTAACAATGACCATGCAAAGTAGCCCCTCACATCCACACCATCCCTGCCAACAGTCCAAATCTCAACCGTCAGTCAGTAATTCCAGAATAGACCACCCTAACCGTCCAGCTGGTTTCCAGCAAATGAATGGTTATATGAAAACATATAATAGTGATTCAAACTCAACGGGCAGTACTAAATGGTTAAGATCATCCAATTAGTATAATTTTCATGGTGACTCATGCATGTTCCCAAACTCATATTCAACAGATGAACCTGACCATCAGCAATATGTAGAGCCAAACGTGAACCACTGGAAAGAAAATTTCAACTGTCATATTTTCAACTTCATAAATCAATAACAGTCATCTTCCCTTCAGCAAGACATAGAGTCCACAAGATGTACGGTTCTGATCGTCCGACTATCTCTGCACATGGACCCCACATGTAAAACATTAAAACACAAGACGGGAGTAACTAAAACCACACCTGATGGCACTTTGAACAAATAAAAGATGGCGATGATAGTAGTCGATCCTCATGTTGTCCTGCAATGCTTCCTCCAGTGACAAGGAATCGTTGTTGAACTCATCTACTCCTGCATCGACATAAATAACGAACATTATTAATTGCTTCTCCTTGTAAACAATCTAGATTGTCTTTACAGTGTCATTAATGAAATACGGCCCATCCAAGGTATGGCCTACCTAATAATTGGTTCAGATCTGATATAAAATGCAAAAGTGACATACATTCTAGGTAGTAGTACTCTATCATCTCACCGTTCTCAGAAACATAAATAACGGGGTTGTTGTATCTCTTCTTTAGGTAGACCAACATATCTCGGATTCCCTGTGGGTACACATACAGCCATGTTGAAGCAGCCTGCAATTCAGGTTCTCATGATCAGTGCACACAAAAGCACACCGGTAAATGGTTGCATGCTTAATGCCTATCACATATCCAACTATGTGGGTGTAAGTACAGTTTACATTTATGCAAATTGCTGGTAGGTATGTGATGCGGGGATGGAGATGATGAGGTCAATCACCATCTTCCACAAGGGATAGACGGTCATGATTTCTACTAAACTTTATGGTTTTCGACCAAAAATAGTTTAGTGTCCAATTTGCCGTAACCCTGTTATTTTCCTAATTTTTATAAGTCATTTTCATGTTGGGCACGACTCCTAAAGCTCAAAGTATGAAGAACTATCATTGAACTTATAAAACTCACTATCAATAGCTAAAATGAAATTAAAATAGGATTTGATGGAATCTCGCAAATCCAGCGTGGGCAACCTTGCATGGTTGGGTTAGTTAGCTAAAGTAGCTTCTCCCGCTCCCAAATTATGTAAAAATGAAATTAAAATAGGATATGATGGAATCTCACAATCCTACGTAGGCAACTTGGCATGGTTGGGTTAGTTGGCTAAAGTAGCTTTTCCCACTTCAAAATCATGTATGGTATGTCGAATAATTCATTCTACATGCTTCAGGGTTCTGATCACTTTCCTTCCAATCAAACCTTCTTTGGTCCATCTTGACCATGAAAGTGTCCACGACCCGCTCTACACTATCATGGCATGTAAAATGCACATGTAGAGAGGAAGTGAATTGCTAAAAGGGAAATGTTCGCATATGTTCAAACATATGGCAGCTGTGTTGGGTCCATTGTAATGTGCGAGTGCCATCTAACTTGTTCATTAGATGTGCCTTTCCATGTTGGGCCTATATCCCATAACTCAGGTAGCGCACGGAGGAAGGAACAATGGGAGAATTTGGGCAGGGTGATGCCCTAATGTAGAAATTCTCAAATGGAATGTGGGCTTGGGATGTCTGAGCCATAAACCACACCATACATGGATCCATGTCTTAGCTTACCTGAGGGCCAATGAGGATCCCATTTCGCTCCACTGTTACAAAAGATAATATAAAAATAAAAATTGCATGCTCATAAAAATAAATTAAATTTAAAAGAGTAGAGAAGCAGAATTCCATTAGGTTTTAGTTGTATTTACCTGTGACATTAACATGTGAATCAGTTGTGTAGCTTACTTGGATTGTATCAGAAAGAGAAACCTGAGCCGCGTACTTTGAAGTGTAGTAATTTAGGCCCATGAAATCGAAGGATCCTCTCAACATATCAGATTGCTCTTTTGTGAATTTTGGTAACCGATTTTCCACGTAAGATCTCATGATAGGTGGATATTCACCATTGGTTAAAGGATCCATAAACCTGAATAAACCAAGATTAAGTGGCAATTATGTAATTATAATAAGGTGAACTCGCATGTAAAAGTGATAAATTCCGTGACATCAAATATGGATTTTTGTGATAATCGAAATATGTTGATTAGTACTGTTTAGAGAAGGCATGGATGAACATGTCATGGGTCAATTGGAACTGAACAGTCGAATTAGTTTCGAGCCAATTGAGTGATCAGAACCGTTGATATGATGTGCCTTACTATGGAAGGCTAACAGCTCTAAAGTTTCTCCTGATGGGAGATCCCATTCATTCAATTTCAGGCACTATTTTGGCATATTGTTGTATTTTTATCAACCCTCACTTTGTAGGCACTATGTAGGGTTAGGATCTTTGAACTTTTGGGAGATTTTCACGACATTACCCTTCCAAGATGGGACCCATCAAATCAACAGTTTCGATGACTTAACCATGGGCACACTTGTAGGAACTGGCGAATCTGGACACCTTTTATATTTCGGATGGATGTCTAGACCTATCTTGTGATGGTCACTTGAAAACTTAGAAAAAGAAGGTAGATTTTCCATAACTCACCATCCAATCATAAAGTCTATAGCTCGTTGGGCAGCATCATTGTCGGAATTAGATGCGGACACGGGCACATACCAGTGGGCGATATTGATTATTCCTATAATGCCCTTTTGAAATTCCTGTAAAGAGAGTTCATACGGACCGTTGAAATATGAAATTAACTCTCGCTGCTTGAAAGGTAGTAGTTTGTACAGGGGAAAAAAAAAAGGGTCTGCCGAGAAATATTAGTTAAGAAATAACCTACGCTCGATATGATATATGGGCCCCCAAAGTTTGGATAGTTCAACATGTGTAGTTTTCGGTCTACACTCGATAGATAGACAATGGGGCCCAATGTTTGAATGGTTCAGATTTCAATACATTTCAAATTATCAGCCTGATCCAAAACTTTGGGGGTGTTGAGAAGGTTCCAGTGGTTGACCTGATTTTTGGGCTCACATCCCCTGTGCTGAGGTTATTTCTTAATGTGAGGGCAACGACTAAACGTGTATGAAATCTACACTGTCCATCAGATGCACCACACTTTGTTTGGCTCTTACCTGATACTTGTCCCTGTAGTGTCTTACAGCGGCTGCATGTGCAAGAAGCAGATGGTGTGCCACAATGTACGGTTCCGTTGCAGAATTCCCAACGCTGCAATTACCCCTTTCCCAAGAAGAGCAGCGCCCAGGAGCGTAGGTGCCCCACGCATACGCACCAACGCTATACATCCACGGCTCATTCAAGGTGATCCAGTGCTTCACCCTATCTCCAAATTCTCTAAAACAGATATCAGCATAGTCTCGGAAATCGGTCCTGTAACAGCAAGATCAACTTCAGTTAAGGGTGTGAAAAAGGAGATGGGCTGGTTTCACTGGTCTAGATTCAATCTTCATGCCCACCTCATTAACTAAATAGCTGGGCCAACTCCCGATGCAGCCCGTTAGATAAGAGATGATGACCAGCTTTGGCCCAACCAATAGGAACATATGGGTGTTGCTGGGTTGGGTCAGCCCATGGATCAGCTGGGCCATCCACTTCTAAGCCATTGGCCCAGAAAAATCAAAATTTTGAATAGGTGCAGCCTTACTAGTTCAAATCCCGGCCCATTGCGACGCCTAAGGCCAGCCCGCTCACTTTGGATTGTGCCAACATGGCGCATAGGTATGGGATCCGATCCATCCATCAGAAGGGTATCACTATGTAGTTACCGGGGCACAGGAATCAGGTAGGTTCACTTATCTAGTGAGCCACAGTGCACGAAATAAATGTACGGCTGAAAAGGCACGCCCAGTCATCACATCGCCTATTTATGACGTCATGGATCACCTGCTGCGAGGACCAAGTTTCGTTTTGCTCTAGAACGTCTAAACGGATGGATCCACCAGATGGACGGCTATGATATCAAATCCTGAATAGATTCCCATGATGGGCCAGCCCCAATAAGTTCAAAATCAGGGCTCCAACCAACCTGGATTCGTTTTGGAGCCCTGGATGAGCCCAGCGACTAAAGTTCAGCCTACATGTCTGACTGAATGGGCTTGTACAGGGAGACGGGGCAGATGATATGAACCGTCCATTTTCTTGAGGCATAGTGATCAAGGGTGGAGGAGATTTGGAAGCAGAGTATTTATACTCACACGACTTTGGAACTCAAGAAACCTCCATACTCGTCCTCAAGGGACTGCGGAAAATCCCAGTGAAAGATTGCTACGAAGGGCTGTATACCTGCGCATGTGCGAGAGTTGTTTGAGACAATGACCTTTGAAGTATTATAAGTTGGGATCATCGAATCAGTGCTTTGACCCAGTGGCTCATATTGTCCAATTGTCTCTATGCAAAGAGAAGCACTATAACTTTCTCTGCTAAGAGGGCATTGTATCATTGCTCATATATAATTAATTTTACCTCAATCAGTTACGTGTATGTGAAGGAAAACAAAATTAAAAATATTTAAAAAATTAAAAAAAACTTGAGTGTGAGAGATCAGAGAGAGAGATTGAATAATGACCGTTGGATAAGAGCTCGTTGATGAGGTTGTTGTAATACTTGATGCCTTCCTCGTTTACTCCCCCGCTCAGCCTTCCATCTGGGATTACTTGAAAGAATTGATATGCAATAGACGGTCTATAATCAACTTACGGATAAGGCATTTACAGTATTTGCCCCATCCACTGTTGAACTTGTTGAATGTATGGTGTGGATTCATCCACATTTGCTATGCATATGATAAATGATGTGAACGGTACACATGACATATGTGGTGGGGCACCTGACTGCTCATCCCTTGTGGGGTCCACCATTAATTAGCCTTGATAGGACAATCCTATCATCAGCTTTGTATTGCATACGATCCATAACTTTCTGCACATCATGGATTAATGGTTAGGATCGTCCAATCAACACCATTTTTTTTTCCTTGACTCATCCACTGTTGAAGCCGTTGACTCCACCCGACCCAACAATTTACAAGTCCGGGTCCAAATTTTGGATCAGTGGCTAAATTTCCAACGCCAATATTAAGTGGGTGCGTCCAGAAACCTTGATACAGCCACAACCCATGCTCATCCGTAAAAATGGGACACGGCTGAGATTTAATGAGAAAAAAAATAATGTCAGTCGATTAGATGGACAAGATAATCCAATGGACGGGATTTTTTTGGTGAGTGGAAACCACTCAAGTGAAGAGTGGTATGGAACTCATCCGCGTGTGCAAGAATGTACCTTATCTTCTGCAAAGGATTCACGTCATTTCCGGTCACTGGATAAGCTCCCACACACCAAACTTATTAATTAGAAAATATCATATACAGCTGCTGTCCGTAAACTTTCACATGCATTCATCATGTCATATGCATAGAAAATCAAATCCGAGCACGTAGGCCATACTGAATTGATCACCTGACATGAAAATCAGGCCAAACCCACTAAACCAAACGCTGAGTCCTGCCACCTGCTTTCCAACGAAATTGGCCTTATTTCTGGTCGATGAGTAGACCCGATCTTGATTTTTCTACAAGCCATTCATTACAGTGTGACCCATCTTTTGTTCACATTGAATATTCCTAACATTTGACACGTTAGTCGTACATGTAAGGCATATGCAGATGGGTGACTTCCTAGCTGTGGCCGGTTGATTGAACGGCTCAGATCGATTGGCCTATGTACAGTGAACGCTACTTCATGTATTTTGAATTTGAAACAGCATGCTCTCTTACGAGGCAATATTTGCTACTCCATGTATTTTGAATTTAAAACAGCATGTTCTCTTACGAGGCAATATTCGGGTCCAAGACATGGAAAATCTGTATGCGTCCATCCCCATTTCCTTCATTATCTTCACATCTTCCTGCAGCATTAGATAGTCAGCGTAGCACATCAAAAAGAAAAAGGATTTTTTTATTCGACTACCGGGAATGCACTTTTATGTCTATAATCTCTCACATTCAGCAATATGGTACGTGTGAGAGGAATCAAAGCGGCTCATCAGGTGGGTCCCACTGTGCAGAGTTTGTCGGTCGTGCCCTTTGCCATTTAAAAAAGGTTTGGGGACATTGCTGGCGTCACCCAGCCCATGCTTTAAGAATAGTTAAATGATAAATGGCCTAGATCTTCAGACATAAGTGTTTTAAATTCTGACAAATGGGCCCATCCCATGGTCCGGCGATCCAGACCATTGGTTTGTGGAATCCAATTGCTAGGCATGTGATAAGCCAGAAAGCAAAAAAAAAGAAATAAATTATAATGATTATTTCCATAGGTATTAATTATCAAGAAATGAACTAAGTACTTTTAAAGGTATGTTTTTTCTGCAAGCAGAAACTTCTGATTAATTAAACAAACGTCACCTTGAATTATTTAGTAATTTTTATACTTTGCAGATCAAGTAAGAGAAAATATCTTATAAAACCAATCAAATAATTTTCCTACCTATTCTTGCTTTTTAATACAGGTTCTAATGCTATATTTATATGAGATTGAGACATCCCACCTAACTATATTGGATGGAGGAAAATTATGAAGACCCATTCATGGAAAGTAACATGAAATCCACATGAAAGGTGAGATTTCAATTTTATCCCTATTTCTTATTTTGAAATTATCATTTTACATTGTCCCACGTGCACTCAACTGCTTGGACGATCTTCTTAACCCTGGAAGTTGATGTAGTATCTTTTCAAATGAATGTCCACAACTTTCGAGGAAAAATGATTTCATTGCTTTATCTATCAAAGTGGAGCCTACTCAAATCCACCCCAGTCAAGAGTGCAGCCCGCCTCACAGATTAGGCGAGGCATGGCATCACCTAAGAAGGTGAGGCCCTTAACCGAGTGGCGCATCTTGATTGATGTATGTATCCTACATCCATGTACGTCATCGCTTTTTTAGTTCATTGCCCTATTTTAGTTCATTCGATCGCATGATACAAAAATTGAACTGTAGATCCAAATTCCATACTATCAAAACTTCGTAAGGCCCACCATATTCATTATATAATTTTTATTAATTGTCATTCAACCTGTTGGCAAGGTCTCAAAAAGTTGGACGAAGAAAAAAAATACAAATAACAACCTGATCCAAAACTTTTGTGGCTCACAGAAAGATTTTAACGGACAATCACCATTGTTTCTTATGGTACAGTTCCGGTTTGAATCTTTTTCATTTCTAAAATGATTAAGCAAAATGGATGAATAACATGAAAATAGAATATATATATATATATATATATATATATATATATATATATATACACACACACACACACGTCATGGTGAGCCCCGCAGTAAGGATTCTCAAGGTGAACCCTGCAGTAAGGGTTGCGTGCACCTAACCCACTCCAGCAATCCCTCGTCTGATCTAGCTGGGAGTGGCAGATTTGTGAGGGCATCTTTTATGCCCACCATGATGTATCTATTTATCCATGCCACTGATGCCTTTTCTTAGATCATTTTAAATTATAATTCCAAAATAGATAGGTCCAACGCTAAGTAAACCACACCACCACATATAACTCTTCTATTTAATGCTTCGTGTATTTAATGCAACCTAAGGTTCCTATTTGTGTGATCCATAGGATACAATCCACGTGCGGATCTTGCCTACATCGCCCCCAGCGGTGGTGTGTGGATGTGGGGCCCAACTTGATATATATATATATATGTTTTATACTCATGCCTTTCATTCATTTTGACTCATTTTTATAGCGTGCTACAAGAAAAATGAAGTAGACCTGAAGTTGAAGTGGTCCACGCGAAAGAAAACAGTGGTGATGGACTGTTCACCGTTAAAAACTTCTTAAAGCTATAGGACGCGGATTGCCTGCCAAAGCTGCGCTGGCAACTCAGGTGAGGCCCACTGTGATGTTTGTAAGAAATCCTCCCCATTCATCCGTTTTTTGAGTTCATTTTAGGTTATGTTATCAAAATTAACCATATCCAAAGCTCAAGTGGGCCGAAAACGTGATAATTGAACTTCCACTGTTGAAATATTCGTAGGCCATGGAAGTATTGAATCATGCTAAATTTTGTGTTTTCAGTTCATCCAGGTAGGAATGAAGTTATCAAGGGCCTGTTTTATTTTCTAATTACATAGGTAATTCAAGGTAAATGGATAATAATTATTTACCTAAGTATTTCCAGTTAGATTTCTAAGGTGACGTTTACCGCCACCTTTCATTTATACACTCCTCCCGGGCTGAGGAGAAAAATATTAAATTATGGGGCCCATCATAATGTCTGTGTCTTATCCACACCGTCCATCCCTTTAGCCCACTCATTTTATGGTATGCGCCAAAACATGAGGCAGATCCAAAGATCAAGTGCACCACAATAAAGGAAACAATGGAAATTAAACTCCTACCATTGAAAGCTTCTCGAGGACTTCAAAAGTTTTGAATCTAATTGATATTTTTGCTTTCCCTTTATCCATGACTATGTGACCTTATGAACAGGTTGGATGACAAATAAACATCAATGTGGGCCCTAAGGATATAACAACTTTTAACCATTAACGTCTTAATAATCATTGTTCCCTAAGGTGTGGTCCATTTGAGCTTTCGATTTTCTCATTTTTAGGTTCATGCCTTCAAATTTACTTTTTAAAAGGATGGATGGTGTGGATAACTCACATATATCATGGTGAGGCCCACATATTTAAATCAGTAATAAAAGGTAGTGTATGATGCTAATTTAGTAAGTAAAACGGACATATTTCTCGGTTACTGTATGTACCGCTTTTTGAAACATAATTCCCTGCTAATTTCAAACAAAGTGAAGTAAGTAAAACGGACGTGTTTCTAGGGAAATTAAAAATTAAAAATCAAACGGCCCCTAACAGTATCGATGGCAGGTAAACATCGTTGTCGAACCTAGGAAGATTTCAATCGTAATAATTTCTCAAATCACATTTTCCTTTAATACAGCCCACTCAAGCTTTGGGTACTGTTTATTTTTTGGAATCATGTCCTCAAATGAACTCAAAAAACGGATGGACGAGGAGGATTTATCACAAACATCACAGTGGGCTCTACATGGTTCCCAGCGCAGGAGCTTCCTGCCCAAAGCTTTCGCAGGAAATCCGCGTCAAAGCTATAGGAGTCTTGGATCAGGCTACGTCTGAGTGACCTTATCAACGGACATGACGACGAATCAACATTAAGGTGGGCTCTAGAAAGGTTACAAGGGTGGGTGTTATCATCACCACTGTTTCCAGTGGTGTGGTCCACATGAGCTTCAGATCTTCTTGTTTTTTTTTCAAACATGCCCTATGATAAGAGTGAATAACAGATGGACGGTGTGGATATAAAATACATACATCACGTTAGGCCGCACAGCCTCCGACACATCACTGCAGGACGACTTGGAGTGGTGACGTGGTGTGATAATAATAATAATAGGAAAGCGACAGCTGACCTTGTAGCGATGATACGAATCCACGGCTATATCTCCATTGCCTCCCCCCTTTATTTTGTCTGCTCCCACAAATTACAGGAATCTTTTATCAATACCCCACCAAGGAGATGGTTAATAAAAACTAGACCCCGCTAGGATCAGACAAAGGCGTTTGTCCCACTTGATCTGACACGTGGCAGGGGGTTTTATCCGGGCTTATCATCTAGTACTGCTTCCCACATGTGAACGGCCCAGGTTTGAAAATTAAACCGAACGTATCATCCCATCCATTAATTTATTTTTTTCCTGTTGAATCCTGACTACTAACCATTTCCATTTTGCTGTACATTATAGATCACATTCATATAGCTAGGGAAGTACACTCTGAACAATTTTCAGCCCTTGAACATGGAAGGATCACTAGATGGACGGTTTAGATCTTAGCCTACCTGCCATTTTTAAAATAGTAGTGACTCACCTACTCACGAGTGGTAACCATGACGGCAATCCGGGTCATCCAAATTGGAGGCAGACCATGAATGGAACATATGTATAAAATTACACTGGTCAAGCAATCCTATCCATCCAATTGATGGCTATCAGTTGGGTGATTGCAACTAAAATTGTGAGCTATCCAAATTCCACGGGGGAAGTTCAGACGGTTCTTTCAAAAATGGCACATCCACTGTTGAGTCAACAAATTGGACGGACAGGGTTTCTGCACAACTTTGCCTTGTGTTCGGTTCAGTGCCAGCACCGTTTTTGAAATGGTATTAAACTTCGACAGAAGACTGCCTCTTAGGGTGGATATTTCTGATCGAATGTGGGCCGTTTACTGTTTTCTTTGCAAATGTCCATTTGCAATCATCAATCAGCTTGACTTTTGGGTTATTGGCGATTCTGGCGGAGCTCCCAACAGATGGACGGCTCCGATTATTCGAACATACAGAGAGAGAGAGTGAACCTGGGTGTGCGCGCGTGTAAGTATCCCATATGCTGATGCCTTTGCCGTCTTCCTCAGCTGCTCCTTCGCACTGTAAAACCATACCATGCTCACAAGTGAAAAAATGGTTGTCTCTAGAAGCTTCCAGAAGGATGAGAGAAAGAGAGAGAGGAAACCTGATAAGCAGCAGACGAGGTCCCGAAAATGAAGCCCGGCGGGAAGGAGCTCCGATTTATCGGACGTCGGTCCTCACTTGCTGGGGTACCTCCACCACATGACAAGGAGCCCAGCAGAACGAGGACTTCAAATAGGACAGGTCCTCTTCCATGTGCCATTCCCAAAATATCTTCTCTCCCTCTCTCCTCCTCCTCCTTTAAAGAAAACTCAGCCATAAATAGACATAGCTTTCTCGCCACGTGGTGAAAATGGGACGCGAATTTCTTGCCAAACCTTGTGCGGGGCCTACCGTGATGTTTACAATAAATCCATCGCCTCCGTCCCCTTTGTGAGTTAGGACGTGAGGTTAAAAATGAGCCGGATTCAAAACTCAAATGTGGCTAAAGAAGTTTTGAAACATACTAATTATTGGGGAAAAAAATATGACACTTCCGGGGACTCGGTTATAGGATGAATCAACTCTGCTAACATAACCTAAGGCAATGGAAAAAGCCGAGTAAAGTAAAGCCTCACAGAGAGACTTAGTTCGGATCTACAGGATATAAATTCCGACCGAAGCTAAAAAGAATCAAGAGCCGCAGGCAAAATATGTAAGACACATGAAGTTGACTCGATTAAAGAGATAACCATATCTAAAGGGACCGATTAAAGGCCCTATAGCTAAAAGTCACCTGACCGACTATGAAACCGACCCGCACGAGGTTGGTTGTACTGTCAGCTATCGGATTAAAAAAGGGCATTGGTCTCCAAACAATTATGTTCTGTCCGACAATAGACAAAAAGTTTCATCTTTGTAAGCCAGTTGAGACTGCAGAGTCTATTAAGGTCGTGCCAAGCAAAGGAGAGGCGGTCTAATCTTAAACACTACTCCAAGAATCTTGTAAAAGGATACCCGACCCCAAAAATCTCGAGATCGGGAAGTATCCACGTACAAGAGGCAACCAAATCAAATCTCCTGAAAATCAAGAGAGAATCCCTTTACGCCGGGACCTCTCACTCCTATAAAAAGAGAGCTCTCCAGGAACTAAGGTACGCAAAAAAAAATAATCTAAAAAACTCCTCTTCTTGGATCTCTACTGACTTAAGCATCGGAGGTTCCCCGGCTCTAGCCAGGGTTCTCTTTCTCTCTCATTGTGTTGCAGGTGGAAGTGCAGGGAGATGCTGATCCAGTTTTTCGCATCAATAGATTAACGCTGTCTGTGGAAAACGATACAAAAAGTCATTTTCTACATTCTAACCAAGGAGCTGTAGATTCATTTTAATGGGAAGAACTCGAGATTCGTTTTAATGGCAAGAACTCGAAGAATGAGGCCAGAAGGATCAGATGCTGCTGTCGCTGGACAACCGGGTACAAGTGC
Organism: Magnolia kwangsiensis; assembly: GCA_037074715.1. Classification (NCBI taxonomy): domain Eukaryota; kingdom Viridiplantae; phylum Streptophyta; class Magnoliopsida; order Magnoliales; family Magnoliaceae; genus Magnolia; species Magnolia kwangsiensis. The sequence continues at coordinate 111,719,794 of CM073581.1, forward strand.
GGCCCATGGGGCTTAAAATCAACTCGATAACTGCTAAGGTTCCACACCTGTTCCCACCGCTTCTGCGGCAACTAACACCCAGTGGAATCGAAATAATGGACGGTTGGATAGTGAGGCTGAGCTCAGAGCCAACGTAAACGTTATGCGACAAATGTTGGAACACATAGAACAACAACAAATGGAGCAGTTTCAGCAGGGTCAAGCGATAAACGCCCCGCAACAAGTTGTCGTCCCTCAACCCACTATTCCGCGATCCCTTCCGCAACCGAGTCAACACCATGGCCCGATCGAGCCGGCGTTCGCTCACTTGACAACTATCGTGCTGCCTCCCACGGATCTCTAACATGAGATAGACCGAAGGAGGTATAACTGGCTTTCGGATGAAGGGATGACAAAAAGTGTCGAGCCTTAGAAAGCTGACCTTTAGGACTTCAAGAAAGAAAGTATGGAAGAGATGGTAGACATGAAGCAAGGTCGAGATGCACGTCAAATCAGGCTCGAGACCAAAGCATCCCCTTTCATTGATGAAGTAATGCGAGCTCAGCTACTGGAAAGGTTTCGTCTGCCTCAGATTACACCTTTCACCGGAAAGACCGACCCAACCGAACACCTCGAATGTTTTCGAACATATATGGAATTGCATGATGCTTTGGATACTATGATGTGCCGAGCCTTTTCTCTTACTTTAGTCGACGTAGCTCGACTCTGGTTGTTCACTCCTCAAGTGCAAGGTTGTGATGTAGTAATAACTCGGTAAGACCGAGGTCGAATCCCAAGGGACTAAAACTGTACGTAATCTAAAATTAAGTAGGATTTGAACTAGAATAAGATGAATTCTAAATCAAGTAACAATTGTGAAATAATTGTAGGTTAATTAATCTAAAACTAAGGAGATATCAGAGAAGGGTAACTAGGGATTGTTCAATCCCCAAGTGCAGGGTTGTGATGTAGTAATAACTCGGTAAGACCGAGGTCGAATCCTAAGGGACTGAAACTTGTACGTTATCTAAAATTAAATAGAACTAGAACTAGGCTAAGATGAATTCTAAATCAATTAGCAATGGTGGAATACTTGTAGAATAATTAATCTAAATCTTAGGAAAAAAATCAGAGATAGGAACTAGGGATTCAGAGGATCCACTTGTAAAGATCAGGGAGAACTTATGCTTGCATCAAAAATCATGAAAATTACTGAACTGCCGTTGATCTAGTTTTCAAGGAGATGAAAGGTGTATGAATTAGAATGGATTCCATCACCAAACCATGCCCAAAAGACTATGGCAAACAACAGAATTAAACTAATTACCACCCAATCACATGTATGAAAGTTAGGAAGGGTACCGACATCCAACCATGCTCAGGAGACTATGGTGAACAACAGGGCTTCCTGACATCATAAACATTAAAGAGAACGAAAATATTCAAAGCCATTGCGGACCCATTGTAATTTTAGTCACAACAGACCATTAAAAACCTAAAACATTCCCATATTAATTAACTAAAATCAACGTCAATTCATGCATTAAAATTTAAATAAAATCAAATCTCCCATCTCACTACAAGCTTCACCTCTTAGCCCTAGCTAGGAGGATTTAGCCTGCAATGGATGGGATCAATCCAAATAAATAAAGAGAAAAAGAAAAGGAAAAGAAAAGGGAAAGAAAAAACCAAGGTCCTCTCTCTCTCCTCTGCCCACGTTGAAACCTAAGCTCGAGCCCTCTGTTCTTCCTCCCAAGACCCTGAATGAATGCTTCCCACATCCAAAAATCTCCTTTTATAGCTGCTGGAAGGCTGGAGTCAGTGACAGAGTTGTAGCAGGACACGGAGTGTAATTTTCGCAGTCAAGTTCGGTGCCTCGAAATACGCCACTTTTCTTGCTCAAATTCTAAAGAAACACCGTCCCTTAGTACTTTCTTGGGTCCTCTACATGATAGACGGTTCAGATCTGCCATATGGTCAAAGATGGTGGGCCAAAACTGCCTGGAAAAATTGATTTTCGCGGATGTGCGAAACCTTTCGCATCATTTCGCTGTTGTGATCGGTGGGCCCCACAGAAGCATTTTCTGAAAAATTCACCCCGTCCATTGGATTTAGAACGAAATTTCAGTTAAGAATGGGTGGTTTTGAACGTCCATTGACGTGGCCCAGAGAAGAAATCACAAAAGAATCAGTTTTGAACGTTGCAGGGCAGCCCTTTTGTGGCCTCTGTATCTCACACGTGTGCACGCATGGATGAAAAGTGTAAACATGGTTTTGTAGTGCTCGCGGCTGTCTACACTGTGGATGGTTTGGATTGAGCTTACGGGGCAAGTGTGGGGCCCACAACCGTTCACAAAAAGGACGCAGGCCATCCGTTCGCTGCTCCTTATGCAGAGAGGGAGAGAGAGACGCGCTGACCCGTTGGTTGGTCCGGTGCGACTCGCGTGGGAACGTGCTGTGTACACGCACGTCGCACGTGGGGTCCACTGTGATGTTTATGTGAAATCCATTCCGTCCATCCTCTTCAAAATCTCATTTTAACCGTGCAGAACACTTATCAAGCATATCCAGCTGGCGGGTGGGCCCCAAATTGAAGATTGATGGGCTGATCTACCCGTTAGGCCACTTCCACAATGATCCAATGGATGATTTTTGACGTGTATGGTTAATTTATGGTCCTCAAGCCACGTATGAAGTTTCGAGCCGAACCGATATTAGAAACCCCGTGATCTTGCGTTCCGGATGCGTTTCAAGCCACTTGAGCTTCAATTTCTTAGTTTTCTCGGATTTCTGACCATGTATATCTGTCAATCTCGGTCCCCTGGAGTGTGTCCCTTGCCTTTGGTGTCATCAGATCGTTAAATCTCAACTTTTAACGTCCTTTTTCCATCCATGCTCATAAAATCACTTTGCCACACAAGAATGAGAAAACGAGCCATTAGACAGCATTATATTCGTAAATCCAGACAATATCTGGGCTCTAATATGCAATATTTGACCCTCAACACAACCCCCAACCAGCATTTTGCTAGTCCCGAGCAAAATATGCGAAAAATAAGTTGAGAATTATAGGAGAACTTTCTATGAAATCGAGTGAGATTTTGAACAAAATACGAGAAATTTAATATCCATGAATGTTAGAAATTATTTTCTCCTGAGCTCAAGTGTACGGTAGACTTCATAATCAAGTGTAAAGCATTAATCCATCAATTAGAAAAATTTTAAACATTGAGATCTATGGATGTATAGTTTAATCTCGGCTTATCATCATTAAGAGATCCAATCGTCAATTTCATGAAATCATTGGTAACCGACAAGAAAATTCATGATAACTAAAACCTAATCCAAAACTTGCCTCATAGATTAGCCTATTAACTTTTGATTTTTCTATTCAAAGTAATGCCAAGGAAGGGGAATCAAATCCTACCTATAGGGAGCAAACCTATGGTGAAGATCGTACACCTGACTCTTTTTAGATATCATTCATGGGGAATTAACTTCACACCTATAGGGAGCAAACCTATGGTGAAGATTAATTATCCAACCTTTCCAATTTTTATACCATGATGGCAAGATATTTCAGGCTGGTTCCTTTCGTGCTTAGTGATTACCAAATTAACCCTTCAATATCAGACTGAAGTCTTAATGTGTAAGCAAGACGTGTCCTGAAATCATGATTCAATCAATGTTTACAACTTCTAATCATGGATTAATAATTCACTTAACTATGAAATCTAACAGATACGGAATCCAAGAGTCATAAATCCACCATTATGTACCTTGAAAATCTAAATTAGGGATATCTGTCAAAATCACTTCGAATTTGTAGAAATTTTCAGAAATTTAAAAAAAAAAAAAAAAAATTTCACAATTTTTTCTCAAGACCAAGAAAATACTGATTAGGAAACCTAATCTCCCACCCCCAACCTAAAATCTACATTATCCTCAATGTAAAAGATATGAGCATGCAATGTACAGTGGACAACGAAAGTAAATGAGAAGTGATGGGAAGATAGTACCTGAATAACGAATCAAGAGAGTTTCCAATAGATCACGGCATGGAAGCTTGTCAGCATGAGAGAGAAAGCAGAACAAAAATAATAAAAATAAAATCCTACCTATACCACTTTCGCAGGTGCTCTCGATTGCATTTAGCGTATGCAACAAGCCTTTAAACCCCTAGGTTACCCCTAGTGGACGAGTTGTAGTCTCGTGAGGGTTTGCAGTAATGTTACCCACAAACATTGAACTAACTAACCTATGAAAGCGACTATCCTAAACCTATGAAAGCGATAAACCTACCTATACCTCCATCAGACTAGGAGATCAGTCCTAGTAAACAGGAGCAATCAGAGGCATGGACATGTCCTCTGAATCAAATGTCTCAACAAATGGCTTTAATCGATGTCCATTTACTTTAAACTCCTTTCCATTGTCGGGATCTCTTATCTCGACGGCCCCATGAGGATAAGCAGTGACAACAATGTAAGGGTCGGTCCAACGAGATCGAAGCTTACCCGGAAAGAGATGTAGTCGAGAGTCATACAAGAGGACTTTCTGACCAGGCGTGAATGATTTTCATAGAATATGTTGATCATGAAACGCCTTCATCCTGTCCTTGTAAATTCTTGAGTTCTCATATGCATCGTTCCGGATTTCTTCAAGTTCATTCAACTGAAGTTTGCGTAGCGAGCCAGTGTTGTCCAGATTGAAATTCAGATTTTTGATCGCCCAGTATGCTTTATGTTCCAATTCCACAGGCAAGTGACAGGCTTTCCCATAGACAAGTCTAAAGGAAGATGTTCCAATAGGAGTTTTGAAAGTAGTACAGTACGCCCATAAGGCATCGGTCAATCGGATTGACCAGTCCCTACGATCAGGGTTAACCGTTTTCTCTAGGATATGTTTGATCTCTCTATTGGAAATCTCAGCTTGTCCACTTGTTTGTGGATGGTATGGGGTGCTCACCTTATGCGAGATACCGTATTTCTTCATTAAACTCTTGAATGGTCTATTGCAGAAGTGTGAGCCCCCGTCACTAATGATGGCTCGAGGTGTTCCGAACCGCGACAGGATATTTTTTTTCAAAATTTTAATGATCGTGCGATGGTCATTTTTGCGGCACGGAATTGCTTCGACCCATTTAGTGACATAATCTGCGGCGAGCAAAATATACAGATTTCCAAATGATTGGGGGAATGGTCCCATGAAATCAATGCCCCAACAATCAAATGCTTCTATAATAAGGATGAGATTCAAGGGCATCATATTTCGATGGGACAATGCTCCTAATTTCTGACAACGCTCACAAGCCTTGCAAAACTCATGAGTGTCCCTGAACATAGTGGGCCAGTAGAAGCCACACTGTAAAATCTTGGCCGTGGTCTTTTTAGCAGAAAAGTGACCACCACAGGCCTGTGAGTGACAGAAGGAGATGACACTCTGATGCTCATCGTCTGGTACGCATCTCCTTAAGATTTGGTCTGGACAATATTTAAACAAATATGGATCATCCTAGAAAAAGTTACGCACCTTGGTAAAAAATTTCTTCTTATCTTGTGACGTCCAGTGTGTCGGTATGGCACCTGTAGCAAGATAATTAGCAATATCAGCGAACCAAGGTAAATGGGAGACTCTAAACAGTTGTTCATCAGAGAACATGTCATTGATATGGGTTGCCTCAAGGGAATCAGAGGTATTAAGGCGAGAAAGATGATCGGCCACTACGTTCTCTACTCCCTTTTTATCTTTGATTTTCAAATCAAATTCTTGGAGTAGAAGGATCCATCGTATCAAGCGGGACTTAGAATCATTCTTAGAAAGAAGATACTTAAGTGCCGCATGGTCTGTGTAAATGATGATCTTAGATCCGATCAGGTAAGATCTAAATTTGTCCAAAGCGAACACTACGGCTAAGAGTTCCTTTTCCGTAGTCGAGTAGTTCACTTGGGCAGGATTTAGAGTCCTACTTGCGTAGTGAATAATGTAAGGCCGCTTATCTTTTCTCTGGCCTAGAACCGCTCCAAGAGCATAATCAGAGGCGTCGCACATAAGTTCAAAAGGAAGACTCCAGTCGGGTGGCTGCATGATAGGTGCAGTGGTTAACATGCCCTTAAGCTTAGTGAAAGCTTCTTGGCACTGCTCAGTCCACTCGTATGGTGTATCCTTTTGAAGAAGATTACATAAAGGATGAGAGAGGAGACTAAAATCCTTTATGAATCGTCTGTAAAAGCCTGCGTGTCCTAAGAAGGATCGCACATCTCTGATGTTCTTGAGTGGAGGTAGGTTAGAGATAAGATCGATTTTTGCCTTATCTACCTCGATTCCTTTGGACGAGATGATATGCCCAAGGACAATTTCCTTTTGAACCATAAAATGGCACTTCTCCCAATTAAGTACCAAATTTTTTTCTTCACATCTTTTCAGCACACATTTAAGACTTGCTAAGCACTCGCTGAAAGATGAACCGAAAACAGAGAAATCGTCCATGAAGACTTCTAGATATTTCTCCACCATATCAGAAAAGATACTCGTCATGCATCGCTGAAAGGTGGCAGGGGCATTACATAACCCAAATGGCATCCTTCTGTAAGCAAAGGTGCCATAGGGATATTTAAATGTGGTCTTTTCCTGATCCTCAGGGGCGATTTCAATCTGATTATAACCTGAATACCCGTCAAGGAAACAATAATAGGAATGACTAGCTAGCCTTTCCAGGATTTGATCAATGAAGGGCAAAGGAAAGTGGTCTTTCTTTGTGACGGTGTTCAGCTTTCTGTAGTCAATGCACATTCTCCAACTAGTAGTAACTCTGGTTGGCACGAGTTCATTATTGGCATTGGCTACGATGGTGATCCCGGACTTCTTAGGAACCACCTGAGTTGGACTCACCCATTGACTATCGGATATGGGGTAAATGATTCCCACTTCCAATAGTTTGAGAACCTCAGCCTTAACCACTTCCTTCATGTTTGGATTTAGTCTACGTTGTGATTGCCGAACAGCCTTTGCATTGTCCTCAAGATATATACGGTGAGTACAAATCGATGGGTTAATTCCCTTGAGATCCGCTATCGTCCATCCAAGAGCTCCCTTATGCTTAATGAGAGTAGATATCAGCATACTCTCCTGTTCTTTCTCCAGGTGGGCAGAGATCACCACCGGGTATGTCTCATCTTGACCTAAATAGACATATTTTAAATCAGAGGGCAAAGGTTTTAGGTCAAGCTTCGGTGGCTTGAGGTTAGACGGTAGAGGCACTACATAAGTTTGGGGCAATTCTTCAATGTGTGGCCTCCACTGGTTAACTTCAAGTACCGGTGCAGTATCAAGCATGACACACGTCTCCCTAATTATATCATCATCAAGATCATGGGAGTGGGACAGGCACGTCTCTAGAGGATCAGAGGATAAGGTGAGAGGTGTTCTATCTTCCACAAAAGAATCAATCATATTAACATCGTGGAAATCGTCATCATCCTCTGAGTTACTGCAGTTATTGAAAAAGATATTCGATTCTAATGTCAAATTTTCAAAAGACATAGTCATGACACTATTCCTTCAAGTGATAATTGCATTTGAAGTGGACAGGAATGGGCGACCAAGAATGACGGGAATCTGAGTGCTCGTGTCATTGATGGGTTCGGTGTCCAAGATGATAAAATCAACAGGGTAGTAGAATCTATCCACCTGGACCAACACATCCTCGATGATCCCTCTTGGTATACAAACAGAACGATCAGTAAGTTGTAGTGTGATTCGAGTGGGTTTTAATTCACTCAAACCTAACTGTTGGTATACCGAGTAAGGAATCAGATTGACGCTTGCTCCTAAGTCAAGAAGTGCGTGATCAATTCGATAGTTCCCGATCACACATGATATGGTTGGGCAACCGGGATCTTTGAATTTTTGCGGCACATCTTGTTTCAGGATGGCACTCACTTTCTCAGTCAAGGAGATCTTCTTTTGAACACTTTTCCGTCGTTTGGTAGTGCATAAATCCTTTAAAAATTTAGCATATGAAGGAATCTGTTTTACAACATCAAGTAGAGAAATATTGACTTTCACTTGTTTCAACACCTCTAGGATATCCTGAGAGTTAGATAGACGTTTTGGTTCAACCAACCGTTGGGGAAACGGAGCAACTGGCTTTTCTAGAGGTTCCGGTTCAAATTTTTATGGGGCGCCACTAGATCCATCATTGTTGTCCTCTTCTGGTTCTTGAGGCTTTTTGGGCCTCACCGGAAGGGTTTTATCAATAACCTTCCCACTCCTAAGAGTGGTGATGGATTTAGCATGTCCCATTTGATTTGAAGAGCTGGGATTACCTGTCTCGTATTGCGGTTTCGGATTAGGGATTGGTTGTGCAGGAAGCATCCCTTTTTCCATAGCCGTCATACGTGAATCTATTTTTTGCATAAAATCTGAAATTCCTTACATTGTCCGAGCCAGCTCTTGTATGGAAATTTGAACCAATTCTTCTTGAGGTTTCCCCTGATTTGGATTTTGATTGAAGAAACCTTGAGGGGTAGCATTTTGTCCGTTCCTCCAACTAAAATTCGAATGATTTTTTCAGCCAGGATTGTACGTATTAGAGGGTGGTCCATTGAAAGGTCTTTGATAGTTATTTACGGCATTAGATTGTTCATCCAATACTTCTCGAAAGGCAGGTATTAAAGGATAATTTTCAGTAGTTTGAATGTTGCAATCACAGATACCGCAAACACTTTCATTAACCTTTTCCTTCCTTCCATGGCCTCAAATTTTCTGGTGAGATTGGACACCATAGCGTTAAGATCATTATCCTCTTTCAGGAGATATATTCCTCCTTTTTCCCTTGAATGAGTCAGCCTAGACGTAGTGTTCGTCCTTGGATAATAGTCCCATGATTGTATTTTTTTCGCGAGACTATCGAGGTAATCCCATACCTCGTCGACATTTTTATTAATAAAATCTCCGTTACACATTGTCTCGACCATTTGGTGCATGGAAGATGTTAGCCCATCATAGAAAAAATTCGTAATGCGCCATATTTCAAAGCCATGTTATGGGCATGCATTAACCAGATCCTTGAACCTTTCCCAACATTGGAAGAATGTTTCATCTTCCTTTTGGGCAAAGTTCATGATTGCTCTCCTGAGGGTAATTGTCTTATGATGTGGGAAAAATTTCTTTATAAATTCCCTCTGCATATCATTCCATGTGCCAATGGATCTAGGACGCAGTGAATGTAACCACGTCTTGGCTTTTTCTTTCAAGGAAAATGGAAAGAGTTTCAGCCTAATAGTATCCTCAGATACATTAGGAAAGTATAAGGTGCCTATGATTTCATCGAACTCTTTCAGATGCAAATATGGTTCTTCAGACTCAAGCCCATGAAACTTAGGAAGGAGTTGGATAACCCCTGGCTTGATATCCATATATCTTGTATTCTCAGGAAAAATCATGCATGAGGGCGTACTCACCCCCGCCGGTTGTAAATAATCTCGTAAAGTACGAGGCGTGGGTGCCTGATGCACCTCATTCTCATCATGTACTTCCTCAACCCTGGGTTGGGGTAGTGCTTGAGGTTGATTTTCAGTCATAACGTCTTCTAACTCAGGAGAATTCAAGTGGTGTCTAGTCCTGCGATGGACAGTCAACCCCTCAACTAATCCTCCTTCAGTCACGAGACGTCGAGTGTTGTCGCGTGCCCAATGGGGGATAAAACACACTCAGCCCTCAAATTCTAACTTAAACCTAAAAAAAAAGGAAGAAGAAATCTAGAAAATAAAAGGGAAAGATGGAAAGAGGTTACCAAAGTTGGAGTCCTAGGTTAAGAATCTGTAAAACAAAACAAAATAAGTTAGTTTCTAAGAATAGAAAGTTCTAATTAAAAGTAAACTAATTTCTAGAGAAAGGAAAAAAAAAAATTAGAAAGAGCTTACTAAATTAGAAGTTTCCTATAAAACAGAAAAATTGAGTTAGTTTTAAAAATCAGATAGAAGGAAGAATAGCAAATTTCTAAAGTTAGAAAAATTTTCTAATAAGAAAAATAATTAAGCTTCTAAACCTAGAATTAAAAATTTCTAAAAAGAAAATCTAATCCTAAACTAATCCTAAAACTAATTAATTTCAGAAAAATGTAGCCGACAGTTCCCGGCAACGGTGCCAAAAACTTGTTCAATCCCCAAGTGCAGGATTGTGATGTAGTAATAACTCGGTAAGACCGAGGTCGAATCCCAAGGGACTGAAACTTGTACGTTATCTAAAATTAAATAGAACTAGAACTAGGCTAAGATGAATTCTAAATCAATTAGCAATGGTGGAATACTTGTAGAATAATTAATCTAAATCTTAGGAAAAAAATCAGAGATAGGAACTGGGGATTCGGAGGATCCACTTGTAAAGATCAGGGAGAACTTATGCTTGCATCAAAAATCATGAAAATTACTGAACTGCCGTTGATCTAGTTTTCAAGGAGATGAAAGGTGTATGAATTAGAATGGATTCCATCACCAAATCATGCCCAAAAGACTATGGCAAACAACAGAATTAAACTAATTACCACCCAATCACATGTATGAAAGTTAGGAAGGGTACCGACATCCAACCATGCCCAGGAGACCATGGTGAACAACAGGGCTTCCTGGCATCATAAACATTAAAGAGAACGGAAATATTCAAAGCCATTGCAGACCCATTGTAATTTCAGTCACAACAGACCATTAAAAACCTAAAACATTCTCATATTAATTAACTAAAATCAACGTCAATTCATGCATTAAAATTTAAATAAAATCAAATCTCCCATCTCACTACAAGCTTCACCTCTTAGCCCTAGCTAGGAGGATTTAGCCTGCCATGGATGGGCTCAATCCAAATAAATAAAGAGAAAAAGAAAAGGAAAAGAAAAGGGAAAGAAAAAATCAAGCTCCTCTCTCTCTCCTCTGCCCACGTTGAAACCCAAGCTCGAGCCCTCTGTTCTTCCTCCCAAGACCCTGAATGAATGCTTCCCACGTCCAAAAACCTCCTTTTATAGCTGCTGGAAGGCTGGAGTCAGTGACAGAGTTGTAGCAGGACACAGATTACAATTTTCGCAGTCAAGTTCGGTGCCTCGAAACACGCCACTTTTCTCGCTCAAATTCCAAAGAAACACCGTCCCTTAGTACTTTCTTGGGTCCTCTACATGATAGACGGTTCAGATCTGCCATATGATGAAAGATGGTGGGCCAAAACTGCCTGAAAAAATTAATTTTCACGGATGTGCGAAACCTTTCGCACCATTTCGCTGTTGTGATCGGTGGGCCCCACAGAAGCATTTTCTGAAAAATTCACCCCTTCCATTGGATTCAGAACGAAATTTCAGTCAAGAATTGGTGGTTTTGAACATCCATTGACGTGGCTCAGAGAAGAAATCACAAAAGATTCAGTTTTGAACGTTGCAGGGCAACCCTTTTGTGGCCTCTATATCTCCTATGTGTGCACGCATGGATGAAAAGTGTAAACATGGTTTTGTAGTGCTCGCGGCTATTTACACGGTGGATGGTTTGGATTGAGCTTACGGGGCAAGTGTGGGGCCCACAACCATTCGCAAAACGGACGCAGGCCGTCCGTTCGCTGTTCCTTACGCAGAGAGGGAGAGAGAGACGGGTCAGCGCTTGCGCTGACCCGTTGGTTGGTCCGGTGCGGCTCGCGTGCGAACGTGCTGTGTACACGCACGTCGCACGTGGGGTCCACTGTGATGTTTATGTGAAATCCATTCCGTCCATCCTCTTCAAAATCTCATTTTAACCGTGCAGAACACTTATCAAGCATATCCAGCTGGCGGGTGGGCCCCAAATTGAAGATTGATGGGCTGATCTACCCGTTAGGCCACTTCCGCAATGATCCAATGGATGATTTTTGACGTGTACGGTTAATTTATGGTCCTCAAGCCACGTATGAAGTTTCGAGCCGAACCGATATTGGAAACCCCGTGATCTTACGTTCCGGATGCGTTTCAAGCCACTTGAGCTTCAATTTCTTAGTTTTCTCGGATTTCTGACCGTGTATATCTGTCAATCTCGGTCCCCTGGAGTGTGTCCCTTACCTTTGGTGTCATCAGATCGTTAAATCTCAACTTTTAACGTCCTTTGTCCATCCATGCTCATAAAATCACTTTGTCACACAAGAATGAGAAAACAAGCCATTAGACAGCATTATATTCATAAATCCAGACAATATCTGGGGTCTAATATGCAATATTTGACCCTCAACAAGGATTCAGAGGATCCACTTGTAGAGATCAGGGAGAACTTATGCTTGTATCAAAAATCATGGAAATTACTGAACTGCCGTTGATCTAGTTTTCAAAGAGATGAAAGGTGTATGAATTAGAATGGATTCCATCACCAAACCATGCCCAAAAGACTATGGCAAACAACAGAATTAAACTAATTACCAACCCATCACATGTATGAAGGTTAGGAAGGGTACCGACATCCAACCATACCCAGGAGACTATGGTGAACAACAGGGTTTCCTAACATCATATACATGAAAAGGAAATAAAAATATTAAAAGCATCGCAGACCCATTGTAATTTCAGTCAAAACAGACCATTAAGAACTAAAAATATTCCCAAAATAAAATTAAATCAAAATCAGTTCAATATTAAACAAAAGGCATAATTAAACATTTCCCATCATGCTACAAGCTTCACCTCTTAGCCTTAGTTAAGAGGTTTAGCCCCACATAATCATAATTAGGCAAACCATAAAATAAAATTAAACCAAAATTAAAAGGAAAAAAAAATAAACTCTCTCTCCTGCTTAGCTTCCACGACCAGGACTGCTCCACGTTTCTCCCCTCCAAGCCAAGGATCTCCTCCCAAGACCTGAATGAATGCTCCCCACGTCCAAAACCTCCTTATATAATTGCTAGAGTGGTGAAAATCGGATTTGAATCGGATTTGGAAAGCTATTCATGCCTAGTGAAAGCTTTTTCGCAGGCAAGTTCGATGCCTCGAAACACGCTACTTTTCTCGCTCAAATTCCAAAGAAACACCATCCCTTAGTACTTTCTTGGGTCCTCTACATGATAGACGGTTCAGATCTGCCATATGATCAAAGATGGTGGGCCAAAACTGCCTGAAAAAGTCAGTTTTCGCGGATGTGCGAAACCTTTCTCACCATTTCGCTGTTGTGATCGGTGGGCCCCACAGAAGCATTTTCTAGAAAATCCACCTCATCCATTAGATTCAGGATGAAATTTCAGTCAATAATGGGTGGTTTTGAACGTCCATTGACGAAGCTCAGAGAAGAAATCACTAAAAGATCAATTTTGAACGTCCCAGGGTAGCCCTTTTGTGGCCTCTGTAACGCACACGTGTGTACGCATGGGAAAAAAAGGATAACATGGTTTTGTAGTATTCGAACCCCTCTACAAGATGGATGGTTTGGATTGAGCTTACAGGGCATGTGTGGGGCCCACAACCGTTCGCAAAACGGCCAGCGGCCGTTCCTTCACTGCACGTAACTTTTTTTTTTTTTTTAAATTGGAGAAGGAAACGTCGGTCAGCGGTGCTAACCGACTTTGGGAATTCACGTGCACAGCTAGTGCACATGTGCACTATGCACACTCAATCTAAAGTGGGATCCACTATGATGTTTTTACGAAATCTGATCCAACCATCTGATTGGTCTCCTCATTTAAGGCGTTGATACCAAATTCGAGGCAATTCCAGATATCAGGTGGGCCCAGAATCAACGGTTTATGGGCTGATCTATCCGTTCGAGCACTTTTATAGTTATCCAAGAGTTGAAATTTGAAATGTACGGTTAATTTATGGCCCTTATCTCATGTATAAAGTTTTGACCCGATCAGATATCGAGAACCATGTGATCTTGCATTCTGGATGCGTTTCAAGCCACTTGAGCTTCAGTTTCTTAGTTTTCTCGGATTTCTGACCGTATATATCTGTCAATCTTGGTCCCCTGGAGTGTGTCCCATGCTTTGGTGAATTTGGAGCTTTAAATCCATGCATTTAGTGTCTTATTTCGATCCAAGCTTGTAAAATTAACCTGCAACATAAACACGATTAAATCAGCCGTTAAACACTATTATGCTCGTAAATTCGGACAATATTTGGGGTCCAATATGCACTATTTGACCCTCAACACTGGTTCAAGCAGTTGAAACCAAAGTCAATCAGTTCGTTCAGGGAGTGTCACGCCCCAAACCCAGAAATCGGATTCACAGGAATCCCGATCGATGAATCCGGTACTGACAGCCTCCGTAGTACCCTATTCTCGGCTCCCGGCGTACATATGCCAGATTCCGATCCTGGGATTCTATAAGGAGGATTTTTCAGCGTACATTTATCTCGTAATGAGTATAACCAAAAGATTACCCAAATCATAAAAGAAACATCATCATCATATATCCACTAATAATCGTTTGAATACAATGCAAAAAGGGAAATACATCCCTATATATATATATATATATATATATATATATATATATATATATATATATATATATATATATATATATATAAATCAAAGCTCCAGAGGTCCGCTACATGCTCCAAGCTCAACGCTGCTGTAACCTAACGCTACCTGCACGCATCTATCGTGCATAAGCTTATAAAAAGCTTAGTGGGTGGTGAAAGTGTGTGCACGAGGTAAGTGCCAAGTAAGCAATATCAGAGTAATCAGAGTAAGCGGAAATACTGGTAAACCCATAATCATACGATATCAGAAACACTGGAAAGATCATAAATCATACGAAATCAGAGTAATATGAAAACATGGTGATAGGCCCATAAATACCATCAGTCTCACCCAGGCTCTGCGATGCAAAATATAATAAAAATAATATCATATACTGATGAAGCATTGTAGATCCAATATGCAATACGAAGACAACAAGCTAACTATCAGATGCCGATGATGCAATGTAATATACAATTCCCGATGAGTCCACAAATACCGCCAGTCGTATATAGGCCGTATAAATGTAGAAACATAGTAACCCAAAATGTCATATGCGTGTGGATGTAATGCAATATGCGACGTGAATGAAATGACCAAGCTGAAGTGTGAAGTCGGGATGATAGTACGTAATATCACAGGCTACGGGGTTCATCACGAGGGACTTCTATCCAAACTAGTCTCATACCTAAATTTGGATAGTCAGACTTAACGTAATAAACTCCTGATCTCAGGTTAGTCGCATGCCCAACCGAAATCCTTGCCATGCGAAGGTACACATAATAAATAATTACGCACAACCAGCCCGAGTGGATAGTGAATGAATGAATGAATGAGTATGCAATTTCAGCTCAATAAGTCCACATATCAGTACGGTTACTCTCTAGGAAATCACCGGGGTCTATTACACTCCAAATGGAACTGCCGCTCTCCCTAGCTGCACAGTCCAAGTGAGCATAAGAAACCTCACTATCCGCCTGGACAATAGTCTGCCAATACCTATCCGGCACGTCGATAGCGGACTCATTCCGCGAGCTGGTCAAACTCAGCCTAGCTTTGCCCCCTGCGCACGGGCGGGTAAGGCCACACCCCCTTCCAACCGACCACGACACAGTGGAGAGCGCAACCGTTTGGAAATCGGCACTCAACGCTCATCTACCCACTCGGTCTAGACGTTGGAACATCCTCTGGTACCAAAAGGGTGTTTAAGGATTTTCACCCAGGGCCATCTATAGCAGCCCGATGCTCGAACAGATTTTCGGTGTCCCATCTGGCTATCCACGATACGACTGTGGAGGCTACGACCCTGATGTCCCTAGGTCGTACAGTAATCACAACACAATGCAAGATGCATGAGTCATACAATCCATTCATGCATCAATCCTGTGCATGTCGTGCGCTCATATAGGAGAACCTCCACCTATCAGGGAGTCTCATATCATCCTACCCAATAACATATGTAATGATCAATCACATCTCATAACAAACATGCAGATGATGCGTATGGGCATGTACCATGATGCTGTACAGTCACATACTCATAATCGGTATCAATAACCGTCATCGACAATCAACCTCGACAATGTGGACATTTAACCAACATTATCCCCCAAAAGAAAAATGGCCCATATAAAGCCTAACATACAGTGGACTCATGACCTCACATAGGGGCCAAATATAAAACACCATGGGTCTCACTCAAGAGCTTTATATGCATCGCGATGGGCCTCACTCATGAGCCACATATACATCAAGTGGGTCGCATCTTACGGGTCTAATATACATCACATTGAGCCGCTCCCACAGGCCTAATATACATCAAGTCGGGCCTCATCATACGGGCCGAAAATATATATCACAATGGGCCACGTCTCATGGGCCTCAAATACATTACGATGGGCCTCACTCATGGCCTCATATACAACAGGTGGGTTGCATCAATGGGCCGCACTAATGGGCCTCAAGTATCTTAAAATGGACCTCATCACATAAGCCTTATATGCGTCACGTTAATCCTCACACAAGGTCATATGTAACATCATAATGGTCCCCATATACAGGCCACATGTACATTACACTGGATCATATCCCATGAACCCCGAATACGTCGTAATGGGCACATCCCATGGGCCTCGAATACATCACATTGGGCTACGTCCCATAGGTCTTAAACATATCACAATGGGCTACAACCCATGGGCTTTAATACAGAATAGGTGGGCCTTACACATGGGCCTAATATACATCACAGGTGGGCCCTGCACATGGGCCTCATACACAACAAGTTAGGCCTACCAATGGGCCCCAGGGAGAGTGACAATGCAGACATTTAACCAACATTAATCTTATAATGTGGACGTCAAACCAACATTGCTCTTAAGGTACGGTCGTCATAAACATCATTACACAAACCATGGTAGAGTCTCACATTGTAATGGACTTGTATACATCCAATTGGGCCTCAACCAATAGGCCGAAGCAATTGGCTTAGTCAAATAGGCCGAGTCAAACAGGACGAGTCAATGGGCCGAGTCAACAGGCCGAGTCAAACAGGACGAGTCAATGGGCCGAGTCAACAGGCCGAGTCAAACAGGACGAGTCAACAGGCCGAGTCAAACAAGACGAGTCAATGGACCGAGTCAACAGGCTGATTCAAACAAGACGAGTTAATGGGCCGAGTCAACAGGATGAGTCAATGGGCCGAAGCAACAGGCCGAGTCAAACAGGACGAGTCAATGGGCCGAGTCAACAGGCCAAGTCAAACAGGACGAGTCAATGGGCCGAGTCAACAGGCCGAGTCAAACAGGACGAGTCAATGGGCCGACTCAACAGGCCGAGTCAAACAGGCCGACTCAACAGGACGAGTCAAACAAGACTAGTCAATGGGCCGAGGCAACAGGCCGAGTCAAACAGGACGAGTGAATGGACCGAGTCAAACAGAACGAGTCAATGGAACAAGTCAACAGGCCGAGTCAAACAAGATGAGTCAATGGGCTGAGTCAAACAAGACGAGTCAATAGGCCAAGTCAAACAAGACGAGTAAATGGGCCGAGTCAACAGGCCAAGTCAAACAAGACAAGTCAACAGGCCGAGTCAAACAGGACGAGTCAACAGGCCGAGTCAAACAGGACGAGTCAACAGGCCGAGGCAACAGGCCGAGGTAATGGGCCGAGTCAACAAGCCAAGTCAAACAGGACGAGTCAATGGGCCGAGTCAATAGGTCGAGTCAAACAGGCCGAGTCAAATAGGTTAAAGCACTTGGCCGAGTCTCACTTGGCCGAGTCAAATAAGTTGAATCACTTGGCCGAGTCTCACTTGGCCAAGTCAAATAAGTTGAATCACTTGGCCGAGTCTCACTTGGCCGAGTCAAATAGGTTAAATCACTTGGCCGATTCTCACTTGGCCGAGTCAAATAGGTTAAGTCACTTGGTCGAGTCTCACTTGGCCGAGTCAAATAAGTTAAGTCACTTGGCCGAGTCTCACTTGACCGAGTCAAATAGGTTAAATCACTTGGTCGAGTCTCACTTGGCCAAGTCAAATAGGTTAAGTCACTTGGACGAGTCTCACTTGGCCGAGTCAAATAAGTTAAGTCACTTGACCGAGTATCACTTGGCCGAGTCAAATAAGTTGAATCACTTGGCCGAGTCAAATGGGCTAAATCACTTGGTCGAGTCTTACTTGGCCGAGTCAAATAAGTTGAGTCACTTGGCCGAGTCTCACTTGTATTTTAAGATCCGACCCATACATAAGTTAGCATAGAGATAGATGAAGGGAAAACCAAATATCAGCTTGGGTGGGAACCACTGTTGCTCCTAAGAAGTTTTAAACGGTGGGTGCCACCGTACCCCATTACTATTGCAAATGGTGGGGTCCACTTGAACTTCAGATCACACCCATTTACCCCATGTCTAAAAATGATCTCCCAGATGGTTGGACGGTTTGGATACAACACATGCACCATGGTGGGTCCCATTAAGGTGGGGTCTACACGATGACTGCAAGCTAGAGATCTTGTTGATGTTTGCGTTTCTTGCAAATAGGCCCGTCCAAGCAGGTGGACAGTCTTGCTGCTGCTGCCATGGTGCAACCCACCCATCATTAGATCTGGGCCGTGCAGATGGACGGCAAGGCTGTCCCACTTGCGGACAGCGTGGAAAAAATCATATATCAGGTGGGTCACAAATAGAGAAGGAGAGAGAGAGAGGAGCACCCACCTTGGATCTCTTCATCCTTCATCCATCAATGCGTTTTATAGCTCCAAAGATCATGATCTAACGGTTGAGATGAGGCTTTGATGTTGGAGATGAGAGGTATGAAGGTGGGCCACACATGGCTTTTCTCATGGAGCTTGGACGTGGGTTGCTTGGAGAATGAGGGAGAGAGGGATGAGAGAGAGTGGTTGTAAGAGAGAGAGGGATGTGTGAATGATGGGGTATGGGTGAAGTGAGTGATGGGTGTACTTTGTGTAAGAGAGTGTTGACTTTAGGGGTTGCTTGGGGAAGAGTGTGAGGTGATGTGTACTTGATATGTTAAGATTGATAGATTGATAGATTGATGTGACATGTCGTAGAGATTCTCTTAAGTTTTACAACGCGTGGCATTTTTCTTGCACCGAACGCTGGCCCGCATCTCCTGGCCAGAGTATCGGATCGGTGCGCGAGTCGTGGCATTAGACCGCGGCGACGGCGCGGTCGCTAGGGTACAAGTCTCGGGTTGAGTCGACTCGGGTCGACGGCGTGTGACGCAAGGTTGCGTGAAAGTGCCGGTTAAGGGTCGAAGGTTGTCGAAAATTCGACCGGGAAGACCGCGGAAGCCTACGGAATAGTACGGACTAAGACACGGGTCTTACACGGAGCTTAGCGACACCTTCCTCACCATTTTTATTGGCGGGAAGAAGAAATTAAAGCTCCCAGCACATCTGAACAACATATTTCAAAAGGAGGGAGAGCTACTGAAAGACTACATCAAGCGTTTCAACTTTAAATCGCTACAGGTTCGAAAATACTCAGAAGAAACAGCGCTCAACTCCCTCTTGCAAGGCGTTAGGGATAAGCCGTTTCTGGTGTCTTTAAACAAGAATTCACCAATGACTCTGACCGAGTTCATGACTCTATCAGACAAACACGCAGATGCCAAAGAAACAATAATCCTACGTGAAGCTGCCAAGAACGCAAAAAACCTTGGCCAAAGAGTTAGCTAAAATGGAAGTTGACTCGACTGGAGGAAAGAAGCGTATGGACGACCGAACTCGTCAACCCGACCGAAAGTTCTCCACGTACACTCCACTCAACAAACCGCAAGAGCAGGTGCTGATGAAAATCAAGAGTGAAGGATTTGTCAATTGGCCAAATAAGCTTCGTAGCAATCCCAATCGGCAAAATAAAAATAAGTATTACCACTATCATCGTGCTCATGGGCATAATACGAGCAACTGTATCTGAAAGACTCATCAGGGAAGGTCGACTCACAGAACATGTTGAAAGGACCGGGACAGTTGAGAAATGCCCAGGAGATAACCGACCCATGGAGAAAATCTGAACTATTGTCGGTGGTCCCAGAGGTGGAGGCGACTCTAACAATGCTCGAAAAAATTATGCCAGAAGCCTCAGCCGACCCAAGTCCAAACTCCTGGACATAGCTCGGCCTTCAAAGGAAAAGAAAATGGAGAAGTACTGCATCTCGTTTACTTATGAGGATGCCCAAAGCATCTATCACCCCCATGATGATGCGCTAGTTATCATCTCACCATCGCAAATCGAATGGTATTTCGTATATTGGTCGACACAGGATCGTCGGCTGACGTGTTGTTCACTCAGGCATTCAACAAAATGGGAGTTGAATGATCGGCATTGCGACTGTTTCGTACCCCATTGATCAGATTCTCAGGAGGACAAACACTCCCAGAATGAATCATCTCACTGCCACTTACGGCTGAAAATTCCACACATCAGGCGACCGTCATGGTCGACTTTCTGCTAGTTGATCAATCATCTGTCTACAACGCTATACTCAGCCTACTCTCTTTGAGTCTCCTCCAAGTGGTGGTATCTACAGACCACCTCTCCATGAAATTCTCAACCGAGTCGGGAGTAGGAGTTGTCAAAGGAGATCAGCAAGATGCGAGGCGCTGCTACGCAACTGCTGTGAAGATCCTAACCGAGAAAGCTCCAGCCGAGGTATTAATGATCGAGTCGCTGGACCCTTGGATCAAGACTCATGAACGAGGACAACCACTTGAAGACTTTATCTCGGTGCCTTTGGTCGAGACAGATGGTTCTAAAACGGTACAAATTGGCTCGTCTCTGCGATCGCCTCTGAAAGACAATTTGATAGCCCTGCTCCGACGATATGCTGACGTATTCGTATGGAGCCATGAAGACATGTCGGGAATTGACATGTCTGTAATCACTCACCGATTCAATATTGATCCGACCTATTAATCGATCTGACAGAAGCGACGAGCAATCGGCCCTGAAAGGTACATTGTTATTGAAGAAAAGGTCAGCAAGCTCCTCAAGGAAAAATTCATAGAAGAGATATACTACCTAGAATGGGTAGCTAATGTCATACTTATAAAAAAAGCCAATGGAAAGTGGCGAGTCTGTATTGACTATACTAACTTGAACAAAGTCTACTCAAAGGATAACTTTTCTCTTTCAAGGATAGATCAGTTGGTAGATAGTACAGCGGGGCATGAACTCCTTAGTTTTATAGATACATATTCAGAGTATAATCAAATTGTAATGCATCAATCTGATAAATTTAAAACTATCTTTGTCACTGAAAAATGTCTTTATTGTTACCGTGTAATACCTTTTGGTTTGAAAAATGTTGGAGTAACTTATCAAAGATTCGTGAACAAAATATTCGCTCGACTGATCGGCCTAACCATGGAAGTATATATTGACGACATGCTCGTCAAAAGTGTACACGCAGCCGACCATATAGCCGACCTAGAAGAGATGTTCCTGATCTTACACAAGTATCAAATGAAGTTGAATTCGAGCAAATGTGCCTTTGAGGTAATCTCGAAAAAGTTTCTCGGATTCCTAGTAAGTCAGCGAGGGATCGAAGCAAACCCAGAGAAGATAAAAGCATTGTTTGATATGGAGTCTCCGAAAATAATTAAAGACATACAAAGATTGACTGGACAAGTTGCAGCACTCAACCGTTTCCTCTCCTGAGCCACCGACAAACGTCTCTCATTCTTCAAGCAATTGAAGGGACGACAAGCAGTGGACTGGACGGAGTGCGAAGCTACATTCTAGCAATTAAAGTCTTATCTCGGATCTCCGCCTCTCTTATCGAAGCCTGGGCCTGGAGAAGCCCTGCTGCTATATCTCGCGGTGTCTAAGGCAGCAGTTAGCTCGGCCTTGATACGAGAACACAAAGGAAAGCAACTACCGATTTACTATGTCAGCAAAGCACTTTTATCGGCAGAGACGGGATATCCACTCTTAGAAAAAGTGGTCTTAGTTCTAGTCGTCTCCTCGCATCGACTTCGGCCATATTTTCAAGTTCATACCATTATCGTCTTGATCGATCTCCCGCTGCGCCAGATTCTGCAGAAACCGGAAGCATCCGGTCGCCTTACTAAATGGGTGATTGAACTTAGTGAATTCGATATTCAATATAAGCCAAAAGTGACAATTAAGGGACAAGCTGTGACCGACTTCATTACTGAAGTCACACCGCAAGCCGACACAAATGCTACCGAGCCAGTTGAAGAACCGACAACCACTTCTCCCGAGTCATCGCCCGACCCAATCCCTTTGAAGCTGTATGTCGATGGCTCCTCCAACTCTAAGGCAAACGGGGCAGGAGTAGTACTAAAAACTCCTGATAAAACTTATATGCAGTATGCCTTAAGACTTGGATTTCAAGCCTCGAACAATACAGCAGAATATGAAGCACAGTTACTCGATCTCCAACTTGCGGCCAGCTTAGGTGTTACGCATCTCAACATTTTTAGCGATTCTCACTTGGTCGTTAATTAGGTCACGAGTGTGTACCAAACACGGAAGGAACAACTAAAAGCTTATATGAAAAAAGCTAAAGAGCTGATCGGCGGCTTTCAGTGTTGTATCGTCACTCGGATCCCTCGAAAGAAAAATGTCAAAGTCGACCTACTAGTGAAACTCGCCTCTGCTGATGAAGACGACATACCCAGGTCTGTTCCGATCGAGTACGTTACTAAACTGAGTATTATTGAACCAGTTAGCTTGACCGTACTTACTATCGATTCGGGACCTACTTGGCGAGATCCGATCGTTCGATATCTCGACAGTGGGGAATTGCCTGAAGATCGTGCCGAGGCTCGACGATTGAAAATCCGAGCCTCTTGCTACACCATACTCAATGGAACATTATACAAGAATGGTTATTACGCTCCGTTGCTACGGTGCCTAAACCTTGTGTCGTAGAAAATTCATGAAGGGATTTGTGAAAATCACTCAGGAGGGCGATCCCTCGCACATAAAGTCTTACGCCAAGGATACTACTGGCCGACTATCCAACATGACGCTCGTAAGCTCGTCCAGAGATGCAATAAGTATTAGAGATTCGTTGCTATCCCGAGGTAACCTCCTAAAGAACTAACTCCTATGACCAATCCTTGGCCCTTTGCATAGTGAGGAATCGACATCAGTGGACCTCTCCTTATAGGGAAAGGACAAACCAAGTTCACAGTCGTGGCGGTAGATTACTTCACAAAGTGGGACGAGGTAGAACCGTTAGTAAAAATAACCGAACAGAAGATCACAAACTTTGTATGAAAAAACATTGTCTGTCGATTCGGCATACCTCAAACTATAATAACCGACAATGGGAAGCAGTTCGATAATAGAAGTTATCGCGAGATGTGTGATAATCTCAGAATCAGGAATATGTATTCGTTGCCTCGTCATCCTCAGACGAATGGACAAGTTGAAGCAGTCAACAAGATCATCAAATAGTACCTTCAAACTAAGCTTGACTGAGCCAAAGGAGCATGGGTCGAGGAACTCCCGAAGATACTATGGGCCTATCGAACCACAGCCCGAACCGCTACAGGAGAGATCCCTTTCTCCCTTGCTTATGGCTCGAAAGTCATTACTCTAGTTGAGATCGGGTTGCCTTCAGCCCGAGTTAGCTCATTTAATAAGAAAAAAAAAATGAAGAACTCCTAGCTCTCAGACTCGATCTTGTGGACAAGCAAAGGGAAAAATCTCGGTTACGTATGATGGCTCGGAAGCAATAAGTAGCTCGGTTCTATAATGCCCGAGTGAAGGTCAGACGCTTTCGAGTCGGAGACATGGTCCTCCGAAAAATGTTCCTTAATACAAATGAAGTTAGCGCAGGCACATTGGGACCCAATTGGAAAGGACACTATGTCATCGTAAACACCATCTGACCAGGAACGTACCGATTGGAAGACCTGACCGGACAATTATTGCCTCATCCATGAAATGCCAAGCATTTGAAAACCTACTACTCCTAAAGTCAGCATAACAAAACAATAAAAAAGGCTCAAAAATGATAAACATGTAAACTGAGTCAAAATGAATAAAATAAAACTGAGTATTTTCATTTATTAGTATGTTTGTTACATCGAGTTACATCTTGCTTCAGCATTACATTGTCTGACTAAAAGGATTAAAAGCAAATGAAAGATCGGCCAAAACGTATGAACTTCTCCCTCGGCTAAAACTACTCACGAGCTTGCTTGAAGCTGATGATGGTACCAAAAACTAAGCTCCGAGACTATCAAGGGTCAATCGGAGCGACCTTTGGAGCCAGAACCACTTCGGACTCGACCTCAATGCCAGCCGCAGCATCAGTAGGCTCAGCCACTTCAGCCGTGGGATCCTCGGGAGGGCCTTCCTCAAATCTCAGAGATCAAGGTCAGAAAAAAACTGCTTCATCACGTTGATGCAAGCTGTGTACCCATTCTCATATAAGCGATCCCTCTCATCTTCAAACTTTGGAGATTCAAGGAAGTCTTTTATAGCCTTCTCTCCGGCCTCTTTCTTTGCCATCTCGAGCGCCTCTTTCATATCGACCTTCAGCCGAGCCAACTTCTCCTCATAAGTGTCACGAGCCAGGCGGTATTGCAGACTCTCATCTTGGGCCTCCTTTAGCAGTAAAGCTGCTCGAACACACTCGGCTCTGGCATCTTCAGTCACCTTCCGAGCCAAGCTCAACTCATCAGTCAAACGGCTGACCCGAGCCGAGGTAATTTCAAGTTGGCCCTTTGCCTCTACTACCCATTTTCGAGCCACTTCAACATCCGTCACATCTTTCTAGGCCTTCTCGGCCTCGGACAGATCTCCGCTGGCTCTCAGCAGGCAAGGATCGAGCTGCATAAGAAAGGGACGAAGTTAACTCAAAGCCGAAAGAGGCAACAAGCTAAGAGATAAGTTCAAATCCTACCTGAAGCAAGACCTTCGCAGCATGGGAGAGTATCCGACTCCCAGGGGCTTCGAAGATGGAAGCTAACTCCTTCTCGCTCCCGGCAGAAACAGCCCAAGGGACCATGTCTGCCACGTCCCAATGGAAAGACGATTACTCCTGTGGAGCTGACTTCCCCCTTGAGGTCTCCCTCTCTGCTCCTCTCTTCGTCTTGAGACCCGTTCTACAACAGGTCCTGGCTCGGAAGTCGCCCGTGACTCAGTAGGAAGGGTGCCCACATCCTCTGCCCTCTCTTCGGGGTCAAAGAGAATGACAACGGATGGGATGGCTGGAGCAAGGGCGACTGGGGCAGGCGGTTCCACGACCGAAGGAGCAGTCTTTACCTTCTTTGGATGCCGAGGCTCCGATAGAAGCACTGACCTTGGAAGAGCCTTCAACTTGGACGATGGCTTCAGAAGGGGACGTCCTTTAGCCATTTCTATGTTGAACAAAATGTAGAGTCAGAAAAATTCAAGAAGGATGTGCCTGAGTAACTTCAGATATCTGTCACAAATGAATCTAAGCCCGAGAGAAGAAGCCGCTCTGGTTGTAGAAGAAACTTTCAAGACCGATCCTCTAAACTTATCGTCCATAGATCTTTGATCTGAACCAAAGCGTTAGCTCCTAGCCTCGACTTCTTTTTCAAAATTTCTACAGATCACGTTCAGTTAGACTCAAAAAATTTGTAATAAGAAAAAATAAGGAAAAGGGCATGCCAAGTCACCTACTTCAAAGAATGTCCGTGGAATGTGAGTTTTGAACAGCCCAGAATCAGCAGTATCCCAGCGACCGCATGCCCAAAATCACCTCTCTCTCCAGTGCTTGTTAGAGGTAGGAGGATCGGTTATCAAAGAGCCGCCCTTGTTCCGCCAAGCACTCAAGAAATATCAGTCGGGCTGCAAAGTGTTTGGCCGAACTTGGTATAGATGGAGGAATTCATCCATGGTCAGTAGGGGTTGTTCTGCCTCAGCCCACAACACTACACATCTAAACAAGTTCCTCCATCCATTCGGAACTTTTGCCTAGGAGCAATTCTGAGTTGGGAGGGAAAATCCCGAACAACGGGTTTTAAGGGGAAACGCAAGCCCCATTGCATAACAACTTGGAAAATTGAGACCATCCCAGGAGGGAGATGGTTGGGCAATTCATTCGGGAGCGGAAGTCGAAAAATTACTAAGTCGGGAACATGATACCCGACTCGGAGCCTATCCAAATTCGCCTCAGTTAAAACTGAAGGGATCGGTCCCTTTTGTTCGTCTCTGGCCTCCACACTCTCGGCAGCCTCTCCTTCTTCAGCTGTCGATTCAACAAACCGAGCCAACCTCCATGGGGAAACTAACTCAGTGGTTCCCCCAAGCTCAGTCCTCACCAATCTCCTAGGAAGAGCCGGCTCAACCGTTTCTTCTTCCAATTCTTCCTCATCTTCTAAGTCGTCTTCAGAAAAATGAGGAGTAGGCCTGTCAGGGGCATGTCTCAAGCTAGAGGGACCCACTGGAGCGGAGATTCCACTAAGGCCCCACTGAACAACCTAGCAGTAAGTCAGAAGGCCTCATTAGCGCTCATCGCCATCTCCACCAGTAAAGAGGGTGATTCCGAGACATTCCAGAGATGCTTCGTTTCGCCCTAATCACTGAAAACCTCCTCCTGGGGACTTGAAGGATGCATTATCGCTAGGGGTCGAAAAGAAAAGGGAGGGAGAGAAAACTTATCAGAGAGGCGAAAAGCATTATATAACTCCAAATTTCATTTTTGGTCAAATTTGGAGTTATAAGTGTATGCCATGTGTACCTTTTTCTATGTGCTAGTACATCAAGCATCATATGCAGCCTAAAAGATCAAATGACTCAACATGACCCAATTTTACAAGTAGGGGTCTTGTGACAGAGCTGGTGTGATGTAGATAGGGTCGCGGATTTTATCCCAACTTTGATACCAATAAATTGGGATGAATTGTTGAGTCCAATCTCTTACCTTATTATAAACTGGATCCACAGTGATTTACTCGAACTTGGATTAGCCCTACCCTTGTCCCAACTGGGAAAGGTTAGGAGCTTTGAGTGGCCACCGTGATTTATGGGTTTTATATAATTTGTCCATCCATTATTTCATATCATTTTAGAATATAAACTTAAAACTGAGGCAGATCCAAGACAGAGATGGCCATACAATAGGGGATTACACTCTTGGGGGCCGCAAAAGTTTTGTATCTAGTTGATCTTTGTGTTTTATCTTCATCAAGGTCAATGTAAATTTATGAATAGGTTGAATGGCAAATAAACATTACGGTGGACTCCGGAAAAGTTTCAACTGTGAGAATTATTATCATAGCTGCTTTTTGTGGTGTGGTCCACTTGAGCATTGAATCTACCTAAAATTTATTCCAATCTTGTATAATGCCACAGGAAAATGGATGGACGGTGTGGATAAAACTCATACATCACAGTGGCCATTTACAGCACCTGCCCATTCCGATCTAGAGACGGGCGGAGTAGGCCGCAATCCGCGTCCGATTTACTCAGCACGATAAAAGTATGTACTGAGTAGTTAGTACAGAGTCCGATTTTCGTTTTCACGGACGGGGATTTCCGGAGACGGATTGGCTACTCCCCCTGACCCTAGCCCCGTGGCTGATGGTTGGTGCTTTGTGGGCCCCACCATGATGTATGTGTTCCATCCATTCTGCTCATCCATTTTTACAGATCATTTCAGGGAATGACATAAAAAATGATATGGATATAAATCTTAGATGGACCACACCACAGGAAAATAATAATGATTGGATATCCACCATTAAAATCTTCTTAAGGCCCACTGTACTATTTATTTGACATCCAATCTGTTGATTAGGTCATAAAGACCCAGATGAAGAGAAAAACTAAATATCAGCTTGATCCAAAACTTTTATGGTCCATAAAACATTTTCAATGGTCAACGTTCATTTAACACTGTTTCCTGTAATGTGGTCCATTTGAGATTTATATATACCTCATTTATTTTTCATAACATAAAATGATCGGTAAAAATAGATGGATGGCATGGATGAAATACGTACATCATTGTGGGCCCACAGATCACCGACCATCATTGTGGGCCCACGGCATGGATGAAATACGTACATCATTGTGAACCAGAGTCGAACTACTTCGGCTAAAGTAAGAGAAAGAGCTCGGCACATCACAGTGTCTGAAGCATCATGCAATTCCATGTACGTCTGAAAACATTTGAGGTGTTCGGTTGGATCGATCTTTCCAGTGAAAGGTGTAATCTGAGGCAGACGAAACCTTTCCAGTAACCGAGCTCACGTTACTTGTAAGACCCGTATTTTGGTCCGTACCTTCCCGTAGACTTCCGCGGTCTTACCGGTCGAATTCCAACAACCTTCGACCCTTAACCGATATCGACGCGCGATCCTGATTCATATGCCGACAACCCAAGTCCACTCAATTCAAGACCACTACCATAGCGACCGCGTCGTCACTGCGGTTCCGATGCCGCGACTCGCGCGTCGAGGCGATACCCTGGTCAAGAGTTGTAGACCGACGTTCGGTGCAAGGAAACGCCGCGCGTTGCGAAACCCAAGGGAATCTCTACGATGTGTTACATCAATCACATCAATCCCATCAATCAATCAATCCATCAATCCATCACATGTCAAGTACACATCACTTTCACCCCTTTTCCCAAGCAACCACAAAAGTCTTCCTAACCCATACCTTTCTTACACAAAAGGCCACAAAAGTCTTCACCTCCCATACCTCTCTTACACAAAAGGCCACAAAGTCAAAGATTTCTTACACAACCATCACTCACCACATCCATCCATCACTCTCTCTCTCTCCCTTTATAACTCCTCTCTTTCTCATTTCAAATCTCGAAGCAACAAAAATTTCCAAGCTCCATACGTATGGAACTTCTCCAAGCTTCCTAAACTCCAAGTGTGGCCCACCTCTTCACCCCATGATCTCCCCATCTCAACCTTCCATTCTTCATCTCATCCATTGAAGTTGGAGCTAAGGTGCCAAGGAACCCCTAGGAGTAAGAAGATCAGACGGTAGGTGCCTCCTTAGGGTAGTTTCTTTCTTATTTTTATGATGGGCCAAGTGAGACCCACCGATCAATGGTGTGGATCTCACTTGGGACCCTAAGTTGTGGCCGATGGACCACTTTGATCATCATGATCATCCATGGTGGGGCCATTCTCCATGGACCCCATCATAATGTTTGTTTCATTGTATTTAAAGGTCATCTAGACCGATCATATCAGTGGGGAACGGATCTCAACCGTTGATTGTCAATTTCGGTGATTGCATGCATAGAGGAATCCATTGATGTATGATTTCATTTAAGGGAGGGCTCATAGTGGCGGAGCCCTCCATCACAAAGCGTGTCCCACTCTCCATGTCTCTCTCCCTCCTTATTTCTTTTTATTTTATTTTATTTTACCTTGTACAATAGGGTTGTGTGGCCCACTTGAATGGACACCACCTTGAGCATTTATTTGGTCCAAGCTTTCTTCAAGTGGGGCCCACCTTGTATGTTGTACCCCCCATCATCCATCAGTGGTGGCCCACTTCAATAGGCCCACCACAATGTATATTTTAAAAGGGGCCAAAACGTCTAGCGTCTGGGACGCTGGATGTCCCCGTACAAAAAAAAAGAAAAAAAAAGAAAAAGAGAAGCTTTTGGGGTGGTCCCCTTGTGTAGGCCCCACCTTAATGTATATATTCGATCCAAGCCGTCCATCCTCTTACCCACATCGTTTTAACCGTCGAGTAAAAGAATGGGACTGATCTAAAAATCTTGTGGGCCATAGCATGGGAAACATTGGCGGTTACCATTGAGAAATTTTCTGGTGTTTCTATGCACCCAAAAAATTCAAACTTCGGACTCTTTTTGTCTGTTGCGAGCTGTAGAACACTATGGCTGGAGTGGATTTCCAAGTAGCGGGCCACACACATGATTTTTGGCAGAAATAAAAATTAAAGGAGAGAGAGAGGAAGAGTGAGGCAGCCACTGCCGCTGCTGTCAGGCCAGCGCAGGCAGCGCCTGTGCTGTTACAGCGGCGGGCGGACGACGTGGACCCACGGCCACCAGCCATGGGCCCCACCTTGATTCTTATATGCCATTTATACCGTCCATGAGGTGGGTTCCATCCTCAGGTGGGCCCCCTCCAAGTTTCAGCTGATTCCGAAACTCAGGTAGCCCACACCACAGGAAACAGTGAATTGAACCTCTGCCATTGAAACTCCTTTTGTGAGCCCCAGAAGTTTTGGATCAGGATGAAATTTATTTTTCCCTTTCTCCCAGGGCTGTGTGATCTTATCAGCAGTTTGGATAGCATATAAACATTGAGGTGGGCCCCACATGGGACCCACAGTGATGTGTGTGTACTATTTCCACCGTCCAAACGGACGGTGGAGCCCACGGTGACGCGCATGCCCTGGTCCTTGCCGTCCATCTGTTTTGATGGTGGGGCCCACTGTCCCCTAATAGCAGCAAGTTCTGTGGGTCCCACCATTATATATATATATATATATATATATATATATATATATATATATATATATATATATATATATATATATATATATATATATTAGTCCATATATTATATGTTATATATTATATAGTCTATATTATATATCTTGTAATATGTATATAGTGGTGGGCCCTACGTGGGACCCACCTCTATTCCCTTTTAAAATGCTTAAAGAGCTGCAACAACCACTATGTATATATAGATATGTGTATTTTATATACATACGTGCCCTTAATGTATAAATTGCTATTGTAGTTATAATATATGTATATTACTATACATATTGTATACGTGGGCCCAAGGTCCATATGACCTTTTGAATAGAATGGATTGCAAATAAATATTACAGTGGGCCCTAGGCCATGTGTCCCTATGAATAGTTTGGATGGAAATAACTATTTTGTAAGGCCCATGGGTCGGGGCCCCTTTGATATATTTAAAGGCCAATGGGATTGAATCAGAACGATGTATTCCAAGGCTCATGAGATTAGGCTCATTTGATATTTTGGGGGCCCATGGATTAAGGCCCATTGAGATGTAGTAAGGCCTATGGGTTAGGCCCATTTGATTTGCATAAGGCCTACGGGTTTAGGCCCAATTGATGCATTCAAGGCCCAATGGATTATGACCCATTGCAATGCACTTAAGGCCCATTGGTGCGGCCCATTGATGTGGTCCGCTTGTGGAATGGAAGGCCCATATGATATGGCCCATTTGATGTATTTAAGGCCCAATGGGATATACCTGAGGCCCATTGCAATGTGTGATCCCAACCTAGTTCATGATATTTACTACGGGTAATGCCTTGGGAGCAATGTTGGTTTGACGTCCACATTGCGAGTGTAATGTTGGTTGGATGTCCACATTACGACTCTCCTTAGGGCCCATTGAAAGGCCCGTACTTATTATGTATAGGCCGTCCAGGCCCATCTGCATTGTAAGGATAGTCCATCTCATTATAATATGTTTAGTATAGTTCCATGACTCATGATCATACGCATCATATGTATGCTTGATATGAGAAGTGACTGATCATAGCATATGCCTTCAGGCAGATTGTTTATGGGACCCCGATTAGGCGGTGTTACCCTGCATGAGCGCACGATACGTGCAAAGATTTGCTGCATGATTAGATAGTGTGATTCATGCATCTCGTATTGTGTGATAGGGTTACTGTATGCCCTAGCGACATCGGGGCCGTAGCCTCCACAGATAGATCGTGGTTGGTAGGATTGGATACCGAAAATCTCATTCTACATGGGGTGCTATAGATATCCCTGGGTGAAAGTCTCTAAACCCTTATGGTACCAAGAGGTTGCTCCAACGTCTATACCGAGTGGGTAGATGAGCGTTGAGTGCCGATTACCAGACGGTTGCGCTCTCCACTGCGTCGTGGTCGGTTGGAAGGGGTGCGGCCTTACCCGTCCGAGAGTAGAGGGTAATACTAGGCTGAGTTTGACCAGCTCGAGGAATGGGTCCGCTATCGACGAGTCACGCCCGATATTGGCAGACGGATAGTGTGGTCTCTTCCACTTACCTTATTACGTGCGATGTGGCGGCAATCTGGTTTAGAGTGTACTAGACCCCGGTGATATCCCATAGTTGAGCTGTATTGATGTGTGGACATAGATGAGGATCTGTATGCTTGAGTTGCATTGTACATCGCATGGCCTTGGGATGGCCGAAAATCACTCATGTCTTGCATCGCATAGCCTTGGTACGGCTCATGATATTATGGATCCATCTGCATATTTCGCATTACTCTGACATTGCATGTTCATATTACTACCTTGCGCACATACTTTCACCACCCTCTAAGTTTTCTATAAGCTTATGCACTACTGTTGCGTGCAGGTGACGTTGGTTCGCAGCAGCGCTGAGGCAGGAGCACGTTGCAGATCATTTTGAAGTTTTGCTCTTTACCATTCTATTTCCCTTTATGCTCATTGTACTTGTAAAGTTTTTGATCATAGTGGAAATGTAATGGATTTTTTGGTTGTTGCTTGTGGGTTATGCCTTTGGCTATGCTTATTACGAATCAAACTGACGTTGAAAATCCTCCTCTAAGCATCCCAGGATCGGAACCTGGCGAATGGGTGCTACGAGCCGAAAATGGGGTTCTATGGAGGCTGTTGGCGCCAGATTCGATGATCGAGAATTTTGTGAGCCCGGTTTCCAAGTTTGGGGCGTGACATTACTTCATCAATGAAAGGGATGCTTTGGTCTCGAGCCTGATTTGACATGCATCCCGACCCTGTTTCATGTCTGTCATCTCTTCCATCATTTCTTTCTTAAAGTCCTGAAGGTCAGCTTTTCAGGGCTTGACACTTTCTGCCATCCCTTCATCCTGAAGCCGGATACGCCTCTTTCGGTCTATCTCATGTCGGAGATCCGTGGGAGGCAGCACGGCGGTTGCCGAGTGAGCGGGCGCCGGCTCGATTGGCCCATGGGGCTGACTCAGCTGTAGAAGGGATAGCGGAATAGTGGGCTGAGGGTCAGCAACTTGTTGCGGAGCATTCATCACTTGACCCTGCTGAAACTGCTTCATTTATTGTTGGTGTATCTGTTCCAACTTTGATACCAATCTAAACAACTAATTTGTAAGTTATTGATTACTTAAATAAGACCATTAGATATATTCCATTTTTAAGAGTTTGATAAATATTCATCAATATGGTAGTTAGGTAATGTTGACAATACATCAAAACTTGCATCTCAACTCATGCCATTTTTAAGGATGAGAAATGTTGCTAATGACCAAGTAAACATAACCCTAAAGTAGCCAAATAAAAAGATCTGCATTTCAGATGCAACCCAATGAAAACTAGAGTTGCTCGGTATGAAAGGAAGATTGTGCCATTTTTACCATGAGACCCTCGTTTGATGTGTATGCATGGCACTTTTTATTTGGCCACGTCATGAGTTATAATTATTAGAATTTTTAATGGGCCACACATGGCTCAGGCCCACAAGCAATGAAATGGACAATTTGGATCACCCTATTTGAATAACGTGGGGCACACAAAAGTTTGGCACATATTGTTGATTAGCATACCGTTGAAGTATCATACCAAGTCATCCCTTGGAGGTACAATTGTTGAGGTTGTGCCATGAAAAACTAGTGTTTTTAAACCTCAGTGGATTGGCATGATGCATTTTACGGTTTAGTTAATTATTATGAAATATATTTATGTTGGTTTGAGATGTGTCGCATCTAATACTATTGGGCACTTAAGATTGAACACAAAGCTTCTTCTTCTTTTTTTTGTTAGCTTGTTATTAGTACACCCACTATCAGTTTACACTTCACAGTTAGCCACCCCCACTAGGGAATCAATACTAAGACCTCAGTGTTGAAACGAGGTATCTTTCACCCAGTCTACCACTCTCCACAAAGCTTGGTAGCTTATGGAGAGTTGTGTTCCAAGGATCTTATTCCCTAAGCCATGACCATATAAATTCTTGAGCATATATGTGTTATAATTAAATGGTCATCCTATGTTCCTGCAACTTAGACTCCTCATTTTAAGAGCTTATCCAAAAAAAATTCTTTGTGGGGGGGCGGGTGTTTAGGAGCCTTATACATTCACACCTTGCCCCTTGTTGAGAGAGAGAGAGAGAGAGAGCTTGAAGTAACTAGGGCCAAGTACGTCTGATTTGAAAAAATTCATTCCAAATATAGAGAAATTAGAGCTTGAAGTGTAAACTGTAAATCAAACATAAATTTTGAATAATGTATCATTACGGGATGCATGACCTATTGATGTTTATGTAACGGGTCATCCAAGGTCAACCGACCAGCATGACAGGTCACGTTCATCCATTTCATGAGAAAATTCATTCTACCCGTTCAATAAAAGAATTTTATGAAAAAAAGTACTATTTTTAGTAACTTTGATTTTTTTTCGTGTTTTCTTATTTTTTAGAGTTTTAAAATTTTACCTATTTTAGAGAATGATTGTAATCATGCCATGAAAGTTCTATTTTAGTTGAATTAGAACTTTAATTAGGGTTAGAAATTTTACGATTTTAGATAATTTTGAATTAGGGTTTTATTTTTTGTTAGTGGTATAATTAAGAAATCATAAACATTAGATATTATTTAATAAAAATATTTGAGTTTTTTTCTCTTTTTTCTTGTGGATTCAAGGTTTTAATTACTTACGGTGATCTCTCTTCACATTTTCGCACTCTTCCGTAGTCAATTAGCATCAAAACGAGACTTTTCCTCAATTCGATAGCATCTAACAATGGTGTGCACAGCAATCCTATAAATGATTCTCCTGGAAACAACCGTATGACAACAACTATGTTTGAAGCTTTCTAACAAAAGAATCTGCGAGACTTGCAAAGATTGTAGGTGTAGTGATTGGCCATTGGCAAAAACCTTAGCATAGACCCGTATTCGTAATAATGAGCAACATGAGATCAGCGATGGAGCTCACAATCAACATATTTGTGGTGCGACATTAGTGATAAATTGAAGGCCACCACCCAATAATGGTGAATCACAGGCCGTTACTCTGATCGTGGGGAAGTTTTCATATGCGTTAAAAGGATGAGATATATTTACAGTGGCACAACATCTTTTAAATGAGGTGCATTATGAACCAAAAGGTTTGTGATATGCTAATAGATGGCATGAGTAGTGAGAATATAATGTCAAAGACTATGGTGGAAAAGATGTAACTAAAGAAAGAGAGACACTTCTTTGTGTACACAATTAGATGGATCAAGGAGGTCAGTGAAATAAAGGTAATTAAACGATGTTATATTCCCTTCTCCATTGATAAATATTATAAGGATGATGTAATGTATGACGTGGTTAATATGTGGCCTTGTCACATTCTACTTTGTTGACCATAGCAGTATGATAATGATGCTACACATAGAGGCCAAAATAACATATTTATATTTGTTAAATATGGTAAAAAGATTATCATTGCCCTTATAAGAACAGAAAACTAACTGAAGACATTTAAAGTGAAGGTACGAGATATTGTCAAATCTAAGGAGACAATGAGATCAATGCATTAGTTAAAAATGGAAAAGAAGTAGAACCCATGAACTTTCAAGAGAAGTTGAAACTAGTGTTGTAGGAGTTCTAGGGGATTATGCCTGATGAACTTCCTGACAAGTTATCCCCCCTCCTGCAAATGTAGGATATTTCTCTTGCTTAGGTGGAGTACACCTTTAATAATATGTAAAATCGATCTACTAGCAAGTCCTTATTTAAGGTTGTATATGGTCATGTTCCCAAGTATACACTCAACTTAATCTCTTTGCCTAACTTATCGGGTACGAGTGTTGTTGTAAAAAAGTATGGTGGATAAAATCGTGACAGTGCATTCTGAGGTCCAAAAGAAGTTACAGGAGTTCAATGTCAAGTATCAGAAAGATGTTGATAAACATTAGCACAAGAAGGTATTTAAAATGGGTAATCGCGTGCTAGTTCACCTACGCAATGAAGGATTTTTTGTGGGTACGTATAACAAGTTGAGGAATAAAAAAAGTAGGCCTCATTCTAATCCTCAAGAAAATCAATGATAATACATATATTGTTGATCTTCCCAAGGGCATGGAAATCTCATGGGATTTCAATAGAACAGACCTATATGAGTATCATGAGCTAGGTCTATTGAATAACTAAAGAATGAGTTCTTTTCAAGTGGAGAAGAGTAATATAAGATGTGATATAGATGCATTCTTAGTATGCTTAGACCAAAAGAAAGTCAAACAGAAGTAGTTTGTCAAATTCAGGCCCAGTGCTATGTAGGGCATGACATTACTGGGCCCTAGGCACGTCGAGTTTGAAGAAATTCACTCGGGATAAGGAGATATTAGCATTTAAAGTGTGAACAGAAAATTAGCCATAACTTTTAATCTGAGTATATATCGTTACAAGATGCACAACCTATCAATCTTTATGTAGTGGGTCATTTGGGATTAACCAACCTACATAAAAAGTTGTGTTTGTCCATTTCATGATAAAATGCACGCTTCCATTTCAAAATCTAAGAATTTAGAAAAAAGATTACTATTTTTAGTAATTTCGATTTTTGTTGTGTCTCCTTATTTTTAGAGTTTTAGATTTTCATCTGTTTTAAAGATTGATTGTAATCATATCGAGAATCCTCCAGACAAGTTCTTTTAGGACTTTCTATTTTTGGCAAAACTTACTATTTCGAGTGACGCAAGGATGAAAATGATGAGGTCGATCACCATCTTCTTCAAGGATAACTATGAATCCACAGAGCTTCTCTGGACTCCTCACAGAGACTTCTCGAATCCACGAGGAAAGAAAGCAAAAAAATAGAAATAAATTCTAATAAAATTTGAAATTGATTAATGAATGAAATAAATGAGTTCACAACCCTTTAAATAGGGATACTAAGCAATGGGAGAGAAATCAGAAGCAAACTACAACTAAAACACCAAGAATTTGCAACTTACTATTTATAGGTGGTCGTGATGTCTACTAGTGCACAAGCTTTTCGGCTAAAAATAGTAAGTGTTCTATTTGGCTTCACCAAACCATTCTCCTAATTATTCTAAGCTCTTTTCAAGTTGGGCACAACTCCTAAAGCCCGATGGATGAAGAGTTATAATCAAACTAAAACTTACTATTTATAGTAACAATGAAATTAAAACAGGGAAACAACCATCGATCCAGGGGTATTTCACAAATCTAGCTTATGCAAACCTGGCTTGTCCACCTCGAACACTTTTTGTCGCCGATGCTTGTTCGTTTGTTTCTTGTACTTCTCATTCGAGGCATATAGCTTGGTCTGCACTTCTGCATAGATGCTCATGACCTTGTCTGTCATATGTTCTACTACAATGCTCGTGCCTGGGTGCTTGTGCAGAGCGACCAAGTCAAGTGTATGGTGAGACACTTGTCTGTAGATAATCCGGAACGGTGATTTTCCTGTTGAGCGGTTCACCATGTTGTTGAATGCAAACTCTTCTTGAGACAAGGCTAAATCCCACTGCTTTAGTTTTTCTCCCGAAATACAGCGAAGGAGGTTTCCTAATGTGCGATTCACAACTTCGGTCGGTCCATCAGTATATGGGTGGTAAACACTGCTGAATTGAAGTCGTGCATCGAATTGAGTCCATAAAGTCTGCCAAAAGTGGCTAATGAACTTCGTATCACAATTACAAGTAATAGTCTTGGAGACCCCGTGTAGCCGTACGACCTCCCTGAAGAATAGATTCACCATGTGTGTTGCATCATAAGTCTTCTTACATGGGATAAAGTGTGTTACCTTGGAGAAATAATTTACCACCACGAACACCGAATCCATGCTGCGTTGTGTTCATGGGAGACCAACTACAAAGTCTATTGATAAATCCTCCCAAGGACTGTCAGACACAGGTAACGGGGTGTAGTGACTCTTATTCTGATATTGCCCCTTGAAGGTCTGACAAACATAATAACGTTGTACGACTTTTTTCACATCACGTACTAATTGTGGCTAATAATATCATCTTCCACAAAAGCTTGTGTCTTGTCTCGTCCAAGGTGTCCACCGAGGCCACCTCCATGTAGCTCCTGAATAATCCGCTCCCTCAGAGAACTTTGTGGGATGTACAATCGATTCTCTTTGAAGAGAAAATCATCTTATATGAAGGTCACTGGGGTGACCTTCATAGCACTTCATCCAAGAATCTTTGAAGTCTTCATCCTCGGTATATAGTTTCTTAAGACAGTCGAAGCCGACCACCTCGTTGCTCATTATAACAAGTAGTGATGCACGACGACTAAGTGCACCAGCCACCTTGTTCTTCTGCCCTGACTTGTGCTTCAAAACGAATGTAAATTCCTATAAAAATGTAACCCATCTAGCATGCACACGATTCACGTTAGTCTGACTATTAATAAACTTTAACGCTTGATGGTTAGTGTATAGCACAAACTCTCTTTGAATCAGATAATGTCGTCAATGTCATAGTGCCTGAACAACTGCGTACAATTCAAGTTCATAAGTTGACAACTTCTGTCAAGCTTCGCTGAACTTCTCGTTGTAGAAGGCTACCAGCCTACCTTCCTGTGATAATACTCCTTCAATTTTGACGTATGAAGTGTCACACTCAACCTCAAATAATTTGTTGAAATTAGGAAATACCAAGACCAGTGTTGTAGACAAACGATGCTTAATCTCATTAAACCTTTTGTCAGCTTTATCAGTCTACTGGAACGGTTCTTTTTTCATGTAATCTATTATAGGCGCGACTATGGTGCTAAAATCTTGTACAAATCGACGATAGAAATTCGTCAACTCGTGAAAACTCCTTACTTCATGAATGTTTTTCGGGATCAGTCATTCTCTAATGGCTCGTACCTTTTCATTGTCCACACGGATGCCTATGGACGTTACAAAAAATCTTAGAAACAACAGACTGTCAATTAAAAAACTACACTTCTTTAAGTTGAGGTACAACTTATTAATTTGTATGACCTACATCATCTACTTGAGATGTTTCCTGTGCTCTGTCTCATCCTGACTAATATCAATATGTCATTAAAATATACTACTACAAATCAGCCCGTGAACGGTTTTAGAACTTGATTCATTAAACGCATAAAAATACTTGGTGCATTCGATAGGTCGAAGGGCATAATCAACCACTCATACAACCCTTGGTCTTGAATGTCATTTTTCACTCATCACTGGGTCAGATACGAATCTGATGGTACCCACTCCTTAGATCTAGTTTAAAGAACACCTTGACCCCTTTGAGCATGTCGTCCAACCGTAGTATTGAGAACCGATATTTGATGGTAATTTTGTTGATTGCCCGACTATTGACACACATGCGCTAGGTTCTATCTTTTTTTGGTGTTAATAGTGCTTGTACGACACATGGGCTCCTACTCTCTCAAGAGACCTTTATGGATCAATTCCTTCACTTGCCCCTGAAGTATCTCACACTCCTTCGGACTCATCCAATAATAAGAGCGGTCGGGCAGGCTAGCCCCAAGGACGAGGTTTATGTGATGTTGGATGTCCCTCATGGGAGGCAATCCATCAGGTAAATCTTCAGGCCAGACTTTTTTGAATTCATTTAACAATAGTCTTAAACTTGGAGGGATGTTTGAGGGTTTCGCTTCCTCGTCATTTACCACTACGGTGTATACCTCACCAGTTTTCTTGGATTCCTCCATGAAATCCCTAATGGTCAAGAGGGAACTCCCCTCCACTTTAGAGGCTTTAAGGTGGTTTTTGGGTTCTATAGGGGCAAGGATTATTTTTTGAATATCCTTGATGAATATGTAGAAATTGTCTTGTCCCCGATGGGTCGCATCACGGTCCGACTGCCAGGGTCGACCAAGTAGCATATGGCAAACTTCCATGTCAACCACGTCACAAAGTATTTGATCCTTATAATTTATGCTAATTGAAAATGAGATAGTGCATTGTTTAGTTACATTGGTCTCATTCACCTTTTTTATCCAGTCAATTGAGTACAGGGAAGGATGTTTTGTCATTGATAGCTGCAACTTGTCCACCATCACTCTTGAGACGATGTTCTCGCTACTACCACTGTCTATGATTATATTATAGACTTTTCCATTGACAGTGTACCGAATATGAAATATATTGTGTCACTGTGGATATAATTTCTTTCGTGGGGTATACAATAATCGCTTCATAACTAGAAATTCGTCATGATCATCGCCCGTCACTTCATCGCCACCTGTTGTTTCTTCAGTAGCTTCTTCATGTTCATCAAAGCCATGATCTTCTTCTGCAGCCTCATATTTAGTGCCCCTTCGTTTATAGTCAAGTGTACTATGAGACGTTGAGGACAAGTGTTTGATAACTGGCCTGGTTGGCCACAGTGGTAACAATTATTCGACCTTGGTCATGCATAAGGATTTGAAATCCTACTTGGGCCCATTGTTTTGGGTGTTACACGTTGAAGTTTGGATGAACCGCTCCCCATATCATGGTTTGCTGTTGTAAGAGGCTGAGGACGTTCTCCTATTGAATTTTTTCCTCGTGCAAGCACTAGATCCTGCGTGGGACCCGTCATGGGGGATCGAGTTGAAGGATAGGGATGAGCAGGAACTCTTGCAAATTGTGTTTCCGCCCTACTCGCCAATTGAACTACTTCATCCACGATCCCAACTAGGTACATCTGAACTCGGTCCTGAATTGTCGGTCGCAACCCACCTATAAATCGTACCACCTTTTGTGACTCAGATTCTGACAGATCGTTTCGTGTAGCCAACCGCTGGAATTTTTTAGTATAATCTGTAATGATTTGATTTTCTTGTCCGTAATTTTGGTATTGCTGGAATAATATATGCTCATAATCACTGAGGAGAAATCGTGATCGAAGAAAATGTCTCATCCGTGGCCATAATGAGGTGGGCGCCCTATTCTGGCGAGCTCGTGAGAGTTGTAATTGCTCCCACCATATAGAAGAACTCGATTTTAATTTAAACATTACCAATTTTATCCTTTTATGATCTTGCACGTCCATATAATCAAAATATCTCTCTACTTCAGTTAGCCAATCGAGCAAATCTTCTATACGTAATAAACCATTAAAATTAGGAAGTTTAGCCTTACCTCGATATTATCTTTCAGCACGATCTAAATGATCGCCTCCATCGATTAGTCGTTGGATAAAACCTTCATTAAGGTTCTCGTCGCTAGAACTTGAATCATCTGGTGTAGCCACTGGTAGTGCTATACGAAAATCTGGGTTGCGTCGTGCAGCAACCACGGGTGGTGCAACAACCATAGGTGGCGGATCACCGCCTAGGGCTCGAGGCGGAAGTAGCGCATCTGCAAGACGGTTGAGGGTTACCTGCAGCCCTTGCATGGTTAACTGACTCTCCCGATGGAAAGCTTTCATTCTTTCTGAAAGATAACGAATTTCTATATCACCGTTCACAGGATTTTGATTTGTACGTTCATTGTTTGTCATCGGCCCAAGGAGAATCCTGGCTTTGATACCAATTGACGCGGGGATAAGCATGATGAGGTCGATCACCATCTTCCTCAAGGATAACTACTCCGAATCCACGGAGCTTCTCTAGACTCCTCACAGAGACTTTTCGAATCCACTAAAAAAGAAAGCAAGAAAATAGAAATAAATTCTAATAAAATTTGAAATTGATTAATGAATGAAATAAACAAGTTCACAACCCTTTAAATAGAGATACCAAGCATTGAGAGAGAAATCAGAAGCAAACTACAATTAAAACTCCTAGAATTCACAACTTACTATGAATAGTAAACTTAATATTTATAGACAATCATGATGTCTACTAGTGTGCAAGGTTTTTGGCCAAAAATAGTAAGTGTCCTATTTGGCTTCACCAAACCATTCTCCTAATTATTCTAAGCTCTTTTCTTATTGGGCGCAACTCTTAAAGCCCGACGGATGAAGAGTTATAATCAAACCAAAACTTACTATTTATAATAAAAACAAAATTAAAACAGGGAAATGACTGTCGATCCAGGGGTATTTCGTAAATCCGGCTTGCGCAACCCGGCGTAGCGGGGTTGGTTGGCTAAAGTAGCTCGTTCTACCTCAAAATCATAAATTTTATGCCCGATAACTTATTCCGAATTGTGAGATACGCCCGATCTAAGGTCCGACGGTCTGAATCACTTCCGTTGTCGACTAGCCCTATTTTGATCCATCTTGGCCATGAAACTATCCACGACCCGCTCTACATCATCGAGTAAGTTCAATTTTGGTTGAATTAGGATTTTTATTAAGGTTAAAATTTTGCTATTTTGGATAATCTTCAATTAGAGTTTTATTTTTCTTTATTAGTAATATAATCATAAGATTATATACATTAGACATTATTCAATAAAAATATTTGAATTTTCTAGTGCCAACATTCATAAGTCTGGTTCTAATCCAACTGGTT
The DNA here is from genome assembly GCA_037074715.1 of Magnolia kwangsiensis. Taxonomy (NCBI): domain Eukaryota; kingdom Viridiplantae; phylum Streptophyta; class Magnoliopsida; order Magnoliales; family Magnoliaceae; genus Magnolia; species Magnolia kwangsiensis. The sequence continues at coordinate 111,762,098 of CM073581.1, forward strand.
TGGCATATGGGGTGACAAGTATTCGATCGATCCAAGTTAAATATGACTCTAGCATTGCCCAATACTATTCTTAATTGCACATATTTGATTGAATTCGGATAAATCATTACACATGTGACCATATGTTTAGATTAAATAACAACAATATATACAATTGTTCATTATAAAAGGTGATTACTATGGTGGGGCCAACCTATTGAAAGGTTTGGATGTCATGTGCACTTGATACTTTAGAAGTTAGCATATGATTGGTGTATAACTTGTGGTCCAACTTGTTGCACTTAACAACTCCAACTTCTAGAAAGATGTGACTTTTCTCGCAATAGGCAGAGACCAACAACTACACTTAATTTTTTTTATTGTACCTACTAACTATATATATATATATATATATATATATATATATATATATATATATATATATATATATATATATATGATGTGCTTGTGAGATCCACTCCAAGCATTAAATATATAATTCTACGTTAGGGCCATGGACCAAAATTCAGGCTGACCTATGGTTCGGGTGGGCCATACTAATGGAAATAGTTGGTAGAGAGACACCCATCTTTGATTTTCACGGGGCCCGCTATGATGACTATCTTCAACTTCATTACTTGAAACGCTAAAACTTGGGATCGGGGCTAAAAATCATACCCATCTAGCATTCAAGTGGGCCGGAAAAATGAAAATATTTTGGAGGGTGTGGATTGTCCCGTATGCTATACCTAATCGATGGTTGACCTAATTCATGGATGGGGCTGATGTTTTGGCCCTAGATCTAACATGAGATGACTCACCTAATGGTCATAATGGATTTCATATAAACAATACAACAGCCTCACTCCAGTGAGCAACCCCTTCTCTTCGTAGCATATATTAATATTAATTAACATTAATTAATTTCATATTCCTAAGATGGTTGGACCTGAGGTATATAGTCCAACCGGTTGGACTGGGTGATGTTCGGCCCTTCCCCAACACAGCAGATGCACCACAAATTAAATCCTAGTTCATTGAATAAGATCATTCCCACTGTTTTAAGCCCTTCTAAGACCAACATGGTGCATACACTAAATGTCCATATATCATTTGTGGAACATCAGAGAAGCATTATCATATAAGCATGGTCTCTTCAATCTTTTATCTACACCGCTAGCTGGTGCATTGCTATCCAAGCGGCTCGCCATCTCCAAGTGTTTGCCTCGTTTCCATGTGTAAGGCGAATGTATTTTTGTACATACTGTATTCGAGCTAACCACATCATATGTGTCGTAAATATACAAACATGATTGAATAAATAAAACCGCCTATTTTTTATGCACTAAACTACACTTATTCACACTAAGAAGGACGATTCCCACAATAAATTCATAAAGTTAAATATCATACATGTGACTTGCTTGTATTGGTACTATGTCCATGTCCCACCTATCATGTGGAGGAGATGGAATTGTCGGTACCCTCACACATTCTGAGAAACTGCTGAAACATATCATGCAGAGGAAATGGAATTCTCGGTATTCTCACACCTTCTGAGAAACTGCTGAAACCAAAGCGCGGATTGCTTTGGGTATCTCTTCAGACCATCTTTATAATCCACGTAATTAAGGCCAAATCTAACTGTGAAGCCATCTGCCCATTCGAAGTCGTCCAACAGTGACCATGCAAAGTAACCCCTCACATCCACGCCATCCGTACCAACAATCCAAATCTCAACCGTTAGTATGTAATTCTGCAATAGACAATCCTAGCCGTCCAACTGGTTTCCAGCAGATGGGTGATTGAAAGAAAAACAGACAGTGAACCAAACTCAACGGGCAGAACTAGATGGTTAAGATCATTCAATCAGTGTAATCTTCATGGGTATCCACTTACAATAAGGGCCATGATTTAGTTGGTAAATCTGGGTTGATCGACTGCGTTCAGTTTTAAAGTTGGTTGGATTACCAAAAGATTTACCATTGATGAGCCATGTTCCAAAACTCATACTCAATAGATGAACCTGACCATCAATATATAAAGTTGAATGTGAACCACTGAGAGAAAATTTCAACGAGCACAATTTCAACTTCATAAATTAATGACCGTTATCATCCCTTCAGCTTGACATAGAGCCCACAAGATGGACGGTTCTGATCATCCAACTATCTCTGTACATGGACCACACATGTAAAACATCAAAACATGAGAAGGGAGAAAACAGTATCACACATGATGGCACTTTGAACAAATAAAAGATGGCGACGGTAGTAGTCAATCCTCATGTTATCTTGCAGTGCTTCCTCAAGTGACAAGGAATCGTTGTTGAATTCATCTACGCCTGCAGTGATATAAACAAACATTATTGATTCTCTTTGTAAGAAATCTAAGATTGTCTGTACATTGTCAATCAAGAGATACGGCCTATCCAAGGTGTGTCCTAGCTACTTGATAATTGGTTTGGATCTGATACAAAATGCAAAAGTGACAAACATTATGGATAGTAATCTATCAACTTACCATTCTCAGTAATGTAAATAACAGGGTTGTTGTATCTTTTCTTGACATAGACCAACACATCTCGGATTCCTCGTGGGTACACGTACAACCATGGTGAAGCAGCCTGCAGTTCAGATTCTAGTAAGTAGACACGCAAAAGAAAACCCGTAATGGCTGCATGCTTAATGCCTATAATAGGTGTAATTGGAATGTGAAATTACAGAAAATTAAACTTACACCCTTGCAACTCCTTGTATACAGTAGACACGTGTAGATGGACATTCAATACAAAAAAGTTATACCTATACATGCATATCAATGTATGAATGTGTATGTGTATATGTATGTATAGTGAATGTGATCAGGGTGCAAGTGATGAGTGGGGTGGGCCACTTCCTAGGGGGTATATGATCCGTCAATTAAGAGATCATGGGCTGTATTAATTCACAGTAAACCAAGTAAATAAATATTTCTTGCCTAAACCATGAACCTCATCATACATGGAACCATGTCAAGGTCATGAAAATATGTTACCTGGGGGCCAATGGGTATCCCGTTTCGCTCCACTGTTACGAACGATAAAAATAAAATAACACACCCATAAAAATAATTTAAAATTTAAAGAGTATAGAAGCAGAGTTCCATTAGGTTTTAATCGTATTTACCTGTGTCATTAACGTGTGAATCGGTTGTGTAGCTTACTCGGATGGTATCAGAACGAGGAACATGAGCTGCATACCTGGAAGTGTAGTAATTTAGGCCAATGAAATCGAAGGATCCTCTCAGCATATGGGATTGCTCTTTTGTGAAATTGGGCAGCCGATTTTTCACGTAAGATCTCATGATAGGTGGATATTCACCATTGATCAAAGGGTCCATAAACCTGAAGAAACCAAGATCAAGTGGCAATTTTGTAATTATAACAAGGTGAAATTGCACGTAAAAGTGATCATACCATGACATGCTAGATAGATTTTTGTGATACACATGATATACGTAAGCTGTGCATGATGATGCACAAATGTTGCTTGAGCTCCATGGTGCATTTTCACAATGGCATTCACGAATATTGAAATTGTTGAAATGATGTGCCTCACCATGGATGGCTAACAGCTCTAAAATTCATCAAGATGGGAGATCCCATCCATCCAATTTCTGGCATTATTTTGGCATGTTTTTGTATTTTTCTCAACCGTCATTTGGTTGGCACTAATCGTGGTTAGGATCTTTGAACTGGAGAGATTTTCTGGGCATCCCTTTCCACGATGGGACACATAAAATCTACCGTTTCGATCAACTAAACATGGGCCCACTTGTACGAACTGGTGAATCTGGACACTTTAATTTTCATGTTCGAATGCATATCTAGACCTGCCTTCGCGATGGTCACTTGAAAACATAAATAAGAAGCTAGAGTTTCAATCACTCACCATCCAAGTAGAAAGTCTACAGCTCGTTGGGCAGCATCATAGTCCGATTTAGATGTTGTCAGAGGCACAAACCAGCGGGACATATTGATTATTCCTATAATGCCCTTTTGAGATTCCTGTAAACAGAGTTCATCTGGACCGTTGAATTATGAAATTCACTCTCGCAACTCAAGAAAGGGTAGTTTTAGTAGTTTTTACAGCAAAAAGGTCGGCTGGAGAAGTATTGGGTAAAGAATAACCTATGCTCCGTAGACGAGGCACATTTGATATACGGGCCCCAAGTTTGGATAGCTCAACATGTGTAGATTTCGATCTACACTTGATTGATAGACAATGGGACCCAATGTTTAAATGGTTCAGCTTTCAGTACATTCCAAATTATCAAACTGATCCAAAACTTTGGGGGTTTTGAGAAGGTTCCAGTGGTTGAAATTTGGCTTGGCCTGATTTTTGGGCTCACATCCCCTGTGCTGAGGTTATTTCTTAATGTGAGGGCAACGACTAAACGTGTATGAAATCTACACCGTCCATCAGATGCACCACCCTTTGTTTGGCTCTTACCTGATACTTGTCCCTGTAGTGTCTTACAGCGGCTGCATGTGCAAGAAGCAGATGGTGTGCCACAATGTACGGTTCCGTTGCAGAATTCCCAACGCTGCAATTACCCGTTTCCCAAGAAGAGCAGCGCCCAGGAGCGTAGGTGCCCCACGCATACGCACCAACGCTATACATCCACGGCTCATTCAAGGTGATCCAATGCTTCACCCTATCTCCAAATTCTCTAAAACAGATATCAGCATAGTCTCGGAAATCGGTCCTGTAACAGCAAGATCAACTTCAGTTAGGGGTGTGAAAAAGGAGATGGGCTGGTTTCACAGGGCTAGATTCAATCTTCATGCCCACCCCATTAACTAAATAGCTGGGCCAACTCCCGATGCAGCCCATTAGATAAGAAATGATGAACAGCTTTGGCACAACCAATAGAAACATATGGGTGTTGCTGAGTTGGGTCAGCCCATGGATCAGCTGGGCCATCCACTTCTAAGCCATTGGCCCAGAAAAATCAAAATTATGAATAGGTGCAGACTCACTAGTTCAAATCCCGGCTCATTGTGACGGCTTAGGCCAGCCCGCTCACTTTGGATTGTGCCAACATGGCGCATAGGTATGCGATCTGATCCATCCATCAGAAGGGTATCACTATATAGTTACTGGGGCACAGGAATCAGGTAGGTTCACTTATCTAGTGAGCCACAGTGCACGAAATAAATGTACGGCTGAAAAGGCACGTACAGTCATCACATCGACTATTTCTGACGTCATGGCTCACCTGCTGCGAGGACCAGGTTTCGTTTTGGTCTAGAACGTTTAAACGGATGGATCCACCAGATGGACGGCTATGATATCAAATCCTGAATAGGTTCCCATGATGGGCCAGCCCGATAAGTTCAAAATCAGGGCCCCAACCAACCTGGATGTATTTTGGAGCCCTGGATGAGCCCAGCGACGAAAGGTCAGCCCACATGTCTGATGCAGGGAAGGACGTGAGGTCGAGCACAGTCTTCCTCGAGATGATAAATATTCCGAATCCTCGGAACTTTTTTGGACTCCTCACAGATACTCCTCGAATCCACGAGGAAAGAAAGCAGAAAATAGAAAAGAATTTCTAATAATTCGAAATTGATTAATGAATGACTAAACATGAGTTTACACCCCTTTAAATAAGGGAACCAATGAACAGGAAAGAAATCAGACTCAAACTACAACTAAAACTCCTAGAATTCGCAACTTACTATAAATAGTAAACTTACTATTTATAGACGGTCGTGATGTCTACTAGTGCGCAAGGTTTTCGGCCAAAAATAGTAAGTGTCCTATTTGGCTTCACCAAACCGTTCTCCTAATTATCCTAAGCACTTTTCATGTTGGACACAACTCCTAAAGCCCAACGGATGAAGAGTTATACTCAAACTAAAACTTACTATTTATAGTAAAAATAAAAATAAAACGAAGAAACGACCGTCGATCAGGGGATTTCTCGCAAATCCGAGCTGTGCAACCCGGCATAGCGGGTTGGTTGGCTAAAGTAGCTCGTTCTACCCCAAATTCATATATTTTACGTCAGATAACTCATTCCGGATTGCGAGATACGTCCAATCTAAGGTCTGATGGTCCGGATCACTTCTGTCGCCGACCGTGCCTTTTCTGATCCATCTTGGCCATAAAATTGTGCGCGACCTGCTCTACATCAATGTCTGACTGGATGGGCTTGTACAGGGAGATGGGCAGATGAATGAACCGTCCATTTTCTTGAGGCATAGTGATCAAGGGTGGAGGAGATTTGGAAGCAGAGTATTTATACTTACACGACTTTGGAACTCAAGAAACCTCCATACTCGTCCGCAAGGGACTGCGGAAAATCCCAGTGAAAGATTGCTACGAAGGGCTGTATACCTGCGCATGTGCGAGAGTTGTTTGAGACAATGACCTTTGAAGTATTATATGTTGGGATCATCGAATCAGTGCTTTGACCCAGTGGCTTTTATTGTCCAATTGTCTCTATGCAACGAGAAGCACTATAACTTTCTCTGCTAAGAGAGCATTGTATCATTGCTCATATATAATTAATTTTACCTCAAACAGTTAGGTGTATGTGAAGGAAAACAAAAAAAAAAAACTGAAAGAGAGAGAGAGAGATTGAATAATGACCGTTGGATAAGAGCTCGTTGATGAGGTTGTTGTAATACTTGATGCCTTCCTCGTTTACTCCTCCACTCAGCCTTCCATCTGGGATTACTTGAAAGAATTGATATGCAATAGACGGTCTATAATCAACTTATGGATAAGGCATTTACAATATTTGCCCCATCCACTGTTGAACCTGTTGAGTGTATGGTGTGGATTCATCCACATTTGCTATGCATATGATAAATGATGTGAACGGTACATTGTTTGGGGTCCACATGACATATGTGGTGGGGCACCTGACTGCTCATCCCTTGTGGGGTCCACCATTAATTGGCCTTGATAGGACAATCCAATCAACTTCGTTACTGCGTTCAAGGCATTATTTTCTGTATATCATGGATTCCAATCAACACCATTTTTCCTCCGTGACCCATCCACTGTTGAAGCCTGTGACTCGACCGGACCCAGCAATATGCAGGTCCAGGTCCAAATTTTGAATTCAAGACATGTCTGGTTTAAAAGTTTCACTCAAAATATTACATGAGGCAACCCGCCTGGCCCGAACAGTTAGAAATCCAAAGCTAAAGCCAACCCACCAGGCCCGTTTACAGCCCTACTTAAGATCTGTGAAAATCAATTTGACTAATCTAAGGTTGGACTAGATTTTAAATGGGTCTAATTTGGGTCATCCCAAGAAGGACCAACTCAAACCCAACCTAAATCTAGGAAAATTAGCTAGCATGGGTCGTTCATGCTAACCATTTATTTTAAAGTTTTATTTCTCATTTTAATTTGTCACCTGTTTTTGCCATGCAGGTGGACTCTGATCACAACATGGTAGGATTTGATTGGATAAAGGACTACTATCAAAGATAGCCACCCAATGAAATAATTTTTAGACATGCTTAGCATAGGCTCCACTTCTAACAGTGGTCTGCTGTCCAATCAAATTTCGTTATACTGTGGCACAAATGTACAAAAGCTAATCCAATTCCCATGCAGTTGAGGATGGAAGAAATGGGAGCTTGTACTTGCTTTCATTAAATAATTTCTTATAACCATTACCATTATATGTGGTTTAAGGATATTTTTTCTTTTTTGGTCATAATGTAGTATGAAAATAATTTCTAGAAGACAATTTGTAGTCAGGGTTCTTCTTAAATGTCCTTCAAGTTTCTGTACATTAGCATAGGTCTATATATTATCAAATCACCTTTTATTTAAAACCTTAATACAACCAACATATTTCGAACTTTATTTGTGTAAAAAGCCATATGTAATTTTTATATCTGACCAGGTCCAACTCTTGGAATAAATAGGTCTGTTCCATTCAAACCTGACCTGTTAAATAAATGGGTTAGCTTCTTTTTTTTTTCTTTTTTTCGCTTGGGCCAATCCATACCCTACCTGAATCCTAATGGATTGGACCAGTGGCCAAAATCCGATGATTATTAAATGGGTCAGTCTAGAACCCGTGTTGCAGCCACAAATTATCTGCATCCAAACCATTATTAAATGGGTCAGTCGACTGGGTGTGTGCGCAAAAATAAAATAAAATAATAATCTGCATCGGTAATAAGAACATTTAGGGATTTGATCATACTAGCTCGCAATCCTAACAGTTTAATCAGTAGTGCACAAATGGGACACGGCTGATATTTAATGAGAAAAATAAAAATTGTTAGTCGATTGGATGGAGAAGATCATCCAATGGACGGGATTTTTTTCGTGAGTGGAAGCCACCCAAGTGACAAGCGGTATGGAACTGATCCGCGTAAATGAATGTGCCTTGTCCACTGCAAAAGATGTAAATGCACGCACCTCAGGTCACTCCCACAGAGTTGGGCATGGAGTTGAGTCCGACCGAGTTAGGGCTGACGCGGCTCGATCTAGTTTTGAAATAGGCTTGACCCAAACTCAACTTGACTTAATACCGAGTCCAGCATGCCAGAGCCGATCCAAGTCGGGTTCTAGCCCAGACCAATCTGGACCGAGTCCAACTCGGTCAAAAGTACCCGGTCAGTTCGAATTAGCACTTGGGAGGGGGGAGGAGAGAGAGAGAGAGTAGGGATGGTGGTAGGTGGCTGCTGGGTTTGGAAGATGAGGGAGGGAGTGGAGAGGAGAGATAGAGGAGGGCGGTGATGGTGGTAGGTGGCTGCCGGGTTTGGAAGAGGATGGAGGCAGGGAGCGGAGAGGTGAAAGAGAGTGGAGGAGGAGAGTGGTGATGGTGGTGGGTGGTTGCCAGGCTTGGAAGAGGAGGATGAAGGAGGGAGAGAGAGTTTGGGATCGAGTGCGGTGTATAAGATTAGAGATACTTAGGATTTTTATTATTATATACATACTCGAATCCAAGTCGAGTCAGTTTCGGATCGAGTCAAGTCTAATCGGATTGAGTTTGGGGTCAAGTTACTAGGTAACTCGAACTCGACTCGGTTTGAGTTCAGATTGGGCGAGGCCTACTTGGTTCGGACCGACTCACCCATCCGGTTCGGGTCAGAGTCAGGTCTAATTGTCTAAACGAGTAAGACAAGTCGAGTTGTCACGTGCCCAGCTCTACTCCCACATACCCAACTTATTAATTAGATTGGCGGGTGTACCACACACCAGCTATATAGCTAGTATATTGACATCAGCAAGTTCTATGGGTTACATCATGAGGTATGTATTCTATTCAAACCGTTCATCCATTTTGTGAACTCATATTAAGGCTTGAGATGAAAAATAAGGCAGATCTAAAGATCAAGTGGACCAAGCTGCAAAAAGCGATGGGGGATTGAACGTCTACCATTGAAACCCTTTTAGGGGTCTAAGAAGTTTCGGATCAATATGATTTTTTTTCCCCTCTTCATTCAAGTATTTGTGACCTTGAGAATAGATTAGATGAAAAATAACTATGAATTTTTTTAACGGTGAAAATCATTATCCCCGCTGCTATTTTTGGTGTGGTTCATTTGAGCTTTGGATATGATTTGTTTTTTGGCTAATGCTCTAAAATGATCTCGAAAAATAAATGAACAGGTTGGATATAATAAATACATCATTGTGGGGCCCATCTAACTCTAATCTCCTTTGAACCATTTGTACAACTCGGAGCTCGAGGATCGTCAACGCTCACGATGCGTATCTACACCAGCTATGTACCTGGTGCAAGTATGTGTCGTGCAAAGACGAGTGCTGATGCTCCTCGAGCTCCGAGTTATAAGAACGGTTCAAAGGAGATCATAGTTACATGGGCGCCACAATGATGTATTTATTATATTCACACCCTTTATCCATTTTTCGAGATCATTTTAGAGAATTATCCAAAAAGTTTTTTTAATCATATCCAAGATCAACTGGACTCATCACAAATAGTAGCAGGGATAATGATTTTAATAGTTAAAAAATTAGTAGGGCCCAGCATAACGTTATTTTCCATCCAATCTGCTCATAAGGTCACGATGAGCTAAATGATGAGGAAAAACAAATTTCATATTGATCCAAAACTTCTCTGACCCCTAAAAGGTTTTCATTGGTAGACGTTTGATGTAGAGCAGGTTGCCGACAGCTTCATGGCCAAGATGGATCAGAAAAGACCAGGTCGACAACAAAAGTGATCCGGACCATTGGACCTTAGATCGGGCATATCTCGCAATCTGAAATGAGTTATCTGACGTAAAATATATGATTTTGGGGTAGAACGAGCTACTTTAGCCAACCAACCCAGCCACGCCGAGTTGCGCAGCCCGAATTTGTGAGAAACCCTTGGATGGACGGTCATTTCCCTATTTTATTTTTGTTTTTACTATAAATAGTAAGTTTTAGTTTGATTATAACTCTTCATCCGTTGGGCTTTAAGAGTTGTGTCCAATATGAAAAGTGCTTAGAATAATTAGGAGAACGGTTTGGTGAAGCCAAATAGGACACTATTTTTGGCCGAAAACCTTGCGCACCAGTAGACATCACGACTGTCTATAAATAGTAAGTTTACTATTTATAGTAAGTCACGGATTCTAGGAGTTTTAGTTGTAGTTTGATTCTCATTTCTTTCCTATTGCTTGGTACCCTTATTTAAAGAGTTGTGAACTCTTTTTTATTCATTCATTAATCAATTTCGAATTTTATTAGAATTTATTTTTATTCTCTTGCTTTCTTTCCTCGTGGATTCAAGAAGTCTCTGTGAGGAGTCCAGAGAAGCTCCGTGGATTCGGAGTAGTTATCCTTGAGGAAGACAGTGATCGACCTCATCACGTTCATCCCTGCGTCAATTGGTATCAAAACGAGGTTTCTCCTCGGGCCAATGGCAAACAATGAAGGTATTAATCAAAATCCTATGAACGGTGATCCAGTGATTCGTTATCTTTCGGAAAGAATAGAAGCTTTCTATCGGGAGAGTCAGTTGACCATGCAAGGGCTGCAGGCAACCCTCGACCGTCTTACGGATGCGCTACTTCCGCCCTGAGCCCTAGGCGGTGCTCCACCACCCGTGGTTGCTGTACGACGTGACCCCAATTATCGCAGAGCACTACCAGTGGCAAACCGTAGGGCTACACTAGATAATTCTAGTTCCAGCGACGAGGACATTAATGAGGGTTTTGTCCGACGACCAATCCATGGAGGCGATCATCTAGATTGTGCTGAAAGAGACTATCGAGGAAAGGCTGAATTTTCTAGTTTTAACAGTTTATTATGCATCAAAGATTTTTTCGATTGGCTAGCCGAAGTAGAGAGATATTTCGATTATACGGACGTGTCATATCAAAAAGGGTGAAATTGGTAGCGTTTAAATTAAAATCCGGTGCTTCTGCATGGTGGGAACAATTACAATTCTCACGAGCCCGCCAGAACAAGGCGTCCATCGCATCATGGCCTCGGACGAGACATCTTCTTCGATCACGATTTCTCCCTAGTGATTATGAGAAGATATTATTCCAACAGTACTAGAATTGTCGACAAGAAAATCGAACTGTTACAGATTACATTGAAGAATTTCAGCGGTTGACTACACGAAACGATTTATCAGAATCTGAGTCATAGAGGACGGCACGATTTATAGGTGGGTTGTGACCGGCAATTCAGGACCGAATTCAGATGTACCCAGTGGGGACCGTGGATGAAGCAGTTCAATTGGAAGGGAGGGCAGAAACACAAATTGCAAGAGCTCCTACTCGTCTTTATCCTTCAAATCAATCCTCCATGACGGGTCCTACACAGGATTCAGTGCTGGCTCGAGGAAAAGATCCGGTAGGAGAACGTCCTCAACCTCCTCCACCCACAAACCGTGATACGGAAAGCGGATCATCCAGACCTCAATGGGCAGCACCCACGACAGCGGGCCCGAGTAGAATTCCAAATCCTTATGCTCTGTCAAGGCCAAACAATTATTACCACCGTGGCCAACCAGGCCAATTATCAAACACTTGTCCTCAACGTCCCGCAGCACACTTGACTATAAACGAAGGGGGCACTGAAGATGAGACCGCAGAAGGAGATCATGGCTTTGGTGAATATGAACAAACCACTGAAGAAATAGCAAGGTGGCAATGAATTGACGGGCGAGCATCATAGTAAATCTCTAGTTGTGAGGTGACTATTGTATACCCCAAGAACGGAATTACGCCCATAGCGACACAATATATTTCGTACTCGGTGCACTATCAATGGAAAGGTCTGTGATGTGATCATAGACAGTGGTAGCAGCAAGAACATCATTTCAAGGGTGATGGTGGACAAATTGCAGCTATCAACGACGAGACATCCTTTCCCGTACTCAATTGGCTAGATAAAAAAGGTGAATGAGACCAAGGTAACTGAACAATGCACTATCTCATTTTCAATTGGTAAACATTATAAGCATCAGATACTTTGTGATGTGGTCAATATAGAAGCTTGTCATATGCTACTCGGTCGACCCTAGCAGTCGGACTGTGATGCGACCCATCGAGGATGAGACAACGTCTACATATTCGTTAATGATAGTTGAAAAATAATCTTTACTCCTATGGCACCAGAGAACCAACCTGAAGCCTCTAAAGTGGAGGAGAGTTCCCTCTTGACCATTCGGGATTTCATGGAGGAATCTAAGGAAACCAGTGAGGTATACGTCGTAGTGGTGAAGGGAGAGAAAAAGGAACCATCAAACATCCCTCCAAGTTTAAGACTGTTGCTAAAAGAATTCAAAGAAGTCTGGCCTGAAGATTTACTTTATGAATTGCCCCCATGAGAGACATCCAACATCACATACACCTCGTCCCTAGGGCTAGCCTGCCTAACCGCCCGTGTTATCAGATGAGTCCAAAGGAGTGTGAGATACTTCAGGGGCAAGTGGAGGAATTGATCCGTAAGGGTCTATTGAGAGAGAGCATGAGCCCATGTGCTGTACCAGCATTATTAACGCCAAAAAAAGGATGGAAGCTGGCGCATGTGTGTCGACAACCGAGCAATCAACAAAATTACCATTAAATATTGGTTCTCAATATCACGGTTAGACGACATGCTCGATATACTAAGAGAGGCCAAGGTGTTCTCTAAATTAGATCTAAGAAGCGGGTACCATCAAATTCGTATCCGACCTGGTGATGAATGGAAAATGACATTCAAGACAAAGGAATGGTTGTATGAATAGTTGGTCATGTCATTTGGCCTATCAAACGCACCAAGTACTTTTATGCGTTTGATGAATCAAGTTTTAAAACCGTTCACTGGCCAATTTGTAGCAGTATATTTTGATGACATATTGATATATAGCCAGGATAAGGCGGATCACAAGAAACATCTCAGGCAGGTACTGCAGGTCCTACAAGATAATAAGTTGCACCTCAATTTGAAAAAGTGTAGTTTTTTAACTGACAGTCTATTGTTTCTAGGATTTGTTGTAACGTCCACAGGTATTCGGATGGACGATAAAAAGGTGCGAGCTATTAGGAATGGTCGATCTCGACAAACATTCATGAAGTTAGAGTTTTCACGGGTTGGCGACTTTCTATCGTCGATTTGTGCGAGATTTTAGCACCATAGTCGCGCCTATAACAGATTGCATGAAAAAAGGGTCGTTCCAGTGGACCGATAAAGCTGACAAGAGCTTTCACGAGATCAAACATCGTTTGTCTACAACACCAGTCTTGGTGCTTCCTAATTTCGACAAATTGTTTGAGGTGGAGTATGACGCTTCATATGTCAGAATCGGAGGAGTATTATCACAGGAAGGCAGGTAGATAGCCTTCTACAGCGAGAAGCTCAGAGAAGCCTGAAAGAAGTGGTCGACTTATGAGCTTGAGTTGTACACAGTTGTTCAGGCGCTGCAACATTGATAGAATTATCTGATTCGAAGGAGTTTATTCTGTACACTGACCATCAAGCATTAAAGTTTATTAATAGTCAGACTAACGTGAATCATGTGTATGCTAGATGGGTAGTGTTTTTACAGAAATTTACGTTCGTTCTGAAGCACAAGTCAGGACAGCAGAACAAGGTGGCCGATGCACTTAGCCGTCGTGCATCACTATTTGTTACGATGAGCAACGAGGTGGTCGGCTTCAACTGTCTCAAGGAGCTGTATGCCGAGGATGAGGACTTCAAAGATTTTTAGATAAAGTGCTAAGAAGGTCACCCCAGTGACCTTCATATACAGGACGGTTTTCTCTTCAAAAGGAATTTATTGTGCATCTCCCAAAGTTCTCTGAGAGAGTTCATTATTCAGGAGCTACATGGAGGTGGCTTCGGTGGACACTTTGGGCGAAACAAGACGCGAGCTCTTGTAGAAGAGCGGTATTACTGGGCGCAATTAGTATGTGATGTGAAAAGAGTCTTACAACGTTGTCATATTTGTCAAACCTGTAAGGGAAAATCTCAGAATACGGGCCTCTACACCCCGTTACCCGTGCCTAACGGTTTTTAGGAGAATTTATCAATGGACTTCGTGCTTGGTCTCTCACGAACACAACGCAACATGGATTTGGTGTTCGTGGTGGTCGATTGTTTCTTCAAGATGGCGTACTTTATCCCATGCAAGAAGACCCTCGACGCAACACACATGGCGAATCTATTCTTTAGAAAGGTCGTACGACTACACGGGGTCCCCAAGATCATTACTTCTGATCATGACACGAAATTCATTAGCCACTTTTGGAGGACTTTGTGGACTCGATTCGATACACGACTTCAATTCAGCAGTACTTACCACCCACAGACTGATGGGCAGACCGAAGTTGTGAATCGCACGTTGGGAAACCTCCTTCGCAATATTGCAGGAGAAAAGCTAAAGCAGTGGAACTTAGCCTTGTCTTAAGCAGAGTTTGCATTCAACAACATGGTGAACTGTTCGACAGGGAAATCGTCGTTCTAGATTATCTACGAACGAGTGTCTCGTCACACACTTGACTTGGTCCCTCTGCCCAAGCACTCAGGCACGAGCATTGCAACAGAACATATGGTAGATAAGATCATGGGCATCCATGCGGAAGTGCAGGCCAAGCTATATGTCTCGAATGAGAAGTACAAGGAATAAGCGGACAAGCATCAGCGACAAAAGGTGTTCGAGGTGAACGACCGCGTTATGGTCCACCTGCGTAAAGAGAGATTTCCGACCGGGACATACAACAAGTTGAAAAATAAGAAGATTAGACTAGTCTCAATCATTTGACAGATCAATGACAACGCTTATGTTGTTGATCTTCCAGATGACATGGCGATCTAACGGACTTTCAATGTCGCGGACCTGACTTAGTATCATGAACCAGAGTAGGATGTGAACTCGAGGACGAGTTCTTTTGAAGTGGAGGGGACTGATGTAGAGCAGGTCGTAGATAGTTTCATGGCCAAGATGGATCAAAAAAGGCCCGGTCGACGACATAAGTGATCTGGACAGTTGGACCTTAGATAGGTCGTATCTCGCAATCCGGAATGAGTTATCTGACGTAAAATATATGATTTTGGGGTAGAACGAGCTACTTTAGCCAACCAACCCAGGCACGCCGGGTTGCGCAGCCCAAATTTGCGAGAAACCCCTGGATCGACGGTCGTTTTTCTATTTTATTTTCGTTTTTACTATAAATAGTAAGTTTTAGTTCGATTACAGCTCTTCATCCGTTGGGCTTTAGGAGTTGTGTCCAACATGAAAAGTGCTTAGAATAATTAGGAGAACAGTTTGGTGAAACCAAATAGGACACTTACTATTTTTGGCCGAAAACCTTGCGCACTAGTAGACATCACAACCGTTTTTATAGTAAGTCGCGGATTCTACGAGTTTTAGTTGTAGTTTGATTCTCATTTCTTTCCTATTGCTTGGTACCCTTATTTAAAGGGTTGTGAAGTCGTTTTTATTCATTCATTAATCAATTTTGAATTTTATTAGAATTTATTTCTATTCTGTTACTTTCTTTTCTCGTGGATTCGAGAAGTCTCTATGAGGAATCCAGAGAAGCTCCGTGGATTCGTAGTAGTAATCCTTGAGGAAGACGATGATCGACCTCATCATGTTCATCCCTGCGTCAACGTTCAATCCCCCACTACTTTTTTCCATGTGGTCCACTTGATAGTTAGATTTGTCTTATTTTTTGTCTCAAGCCTTAAGATGAGCTCGCCATATGGATGGACAATTACAAGAAAAACAGGTAGAATACAAGGCAACCTCCCCCTTAGGAGGTCGGCTAGGAACTTCTCCAGCTCGGGGGAGACGAAGTCACACCGAGCTGGAAATGGAGAACTCTGACTTAAGGGAGTGCAGGTTGGCTACACTCAACCTCGACACGAAGGTGGCGACAGTAAGAACGATCTCACCAAAGGACCGAGAGGATGCCTCGGCTGGTGGTACCACCCTGGTCGGAGAAAGAGGTCTCCAATGCCCCATGAGATCGGACTCGGAAGACTCAACAACAAGCCAAGACCGAGAGTTAGAACGCCATTGTCCAACTCCCCCTGAGAGCGGTCGATGATCGTTACCGCCTTAGAGTCCTCCCCAGAAGACATTTAAAAAAGGAAAAGAAAAAAAAAAAAAAAAAAACAGAGAGAGAGAGAGAGAGAGATTAGAGAAGCTTTGGCGTACTAGAAAAATGCTCCGACAAGGAGACTAAGAACTAACAAACGTCGGGGAGTGAAACCCGTTCGACCAAGGTGAGGTTGGACGTAGGTCGGCAAAGCTTGGGCTTCTCAAAACAAATAAATGAATTGAAAGGGGATTAGAGTATTTATAGAACTCCCTTGACAACGCATTTAGTCCTGCACAATGCCACGTATCAACACGAGCATGAGGTGATGCTTCAACTAGCACGCCCCTCCACATGGCAGTGAGGGATTTGCTCAAGCAACTCGGTGACAGTTATCCACCCGTGATTTGTCCAAAATCCAAATGACGATTTGCCATTAACGCATGTCCCCTTGTATCCTGCATCAGTAATCATGCCTTTTTGACTTCCGCATTGAGCATCGACTTTTTAGCCCCCGCCTCTGCCAGCAAATGACCAACCCATGCTCAATTTAAAATTCAAAAAAGACCGGGCTGCTCAAAATTTGAATTTCAATTCTCACACTTTTAGACTAGTTTGAGATCTTACTTCCTCAGCTAGTACAAGTCAAAATCGGAAATGAAGGACAACTGTTGTGGGCAAAATCGAACTGGTCCATCATACGAGAAGATCGACCAACCACAACGGCAATGCCTCAAAGCCGAGGCTATTAGAGGACCAAGACATGTTTCTAGCTCGAGCTCTTAAAGTACATAACTCGAAGAAGGAACAAGTGCCAAACGAAGAGATGACCCCATGAGCTAAGATGTCTGAAGACGCATCTCAGTAGGGGAAGAACCATCTGACCTAGTACATCTATAAACACAGGCAAAGGACCCACAAGGTAAGGAGCTCGAGCCTTGAGCTCCTTAATATCAAGTTGATCAAGCTGACCATAACCAGGGGCGGAATGAGAAATTCGGAGGAAATCCCGCTCGGGACCTAGAAAAGAAGAATTTAAAGTGATCTTGGTCGAAGATCACGTCGACTAAGGTAAGCTCGACGATATTCTCAGGAATAGATTCCCATCCAAATGGATACTTTCTAGCACATCCAACATATCTTATGAAGATAAGATGATTTTGGAATTGCCCAAGGACCCATAAATATGGCCATCTTAAAGAAGAAAAAGTAAATTATATATATATAAGTTCAAAACTCAAGTCTCTGACCGAAGTCTGCCAGCCTAACTTAGGCATCAAAAGCTTCACGGCTACCATCAGCAACTCTCATTATACACAGGCTGTTACGGACAGATGTCTTAAATTTGTCTGATGGTTTGTCGATGACATCAACCAGGTTTCGATGACATCGAAGTCAGTCATCGATGACATCGAAGGTTGCTCGACGCCATCAATAATTGTTAGAATTTTTCACCCCTGGTCGCTAGACAGTTTTGGTCAGTTTTCGATGACATCAATAGACCTTCGATAACATCGAAGATTTTATGCAGATTTTTTTTGGAAATGCAGATTTTGCGATTTTTGTTTCATATTCCGATTCTAATTCTTTCTAAACTTATATAAAGGGGTGTATGTAGGATTGGGAGGTATTCTAAGGCTTTCTAAAAGAGTTCCAAGGGTTCCTAAAAGGATTTTAGGATTTCTAAAGAGTATAGCAAGGGTGAGATTTGAGGTTGTTCGAATCGGGTAAGTCCTCTCTCTTTATAATTTCTATTTTTATAGTGGAGATCCATCGCTTTGTACAGTGGTTTTTTCCTGCAAGGATTTTTCACATTAAATCTGTGTTCTCTTGTGTGTACTAGGAATCATTGGATTGCTATCCTAGATCTAGATCCATGTGATTCTGTAGCACAAATTCCCAACAAGTGGTATCAGAGCAATCATTGGGGCACAGATTTGAATATGAGAGATTAGTAATAATGGCAAGCACCAGGTATGATATTGAGAAGTACTCAGGGAAAAATAATTTTGAGTTATGGAAGATCAAGATGATGAGTTCCTTAATCAAGTAAGGCAAAGATGGTGCTCTTGAGGAGTGAAAGTCTACTATGACTGATGATGAATGGAATACTCTTGATAAGAAGGCATTATCATCAATACGTTTATGTCTCACGGATGAGGTTCTCTACAACATCATGAGGGAGAAAACTACAACTAAGTTATGGGCAAAGTTATAAGATGTCTATGCGAAAAAATTCTCGAAAAATCGCCTACACTTGAAGCGGCAGTAGTATAACTTGAAGATGGTAGAGGGTTGAGATCTGGAGGCTCACATCAGCAACTTTAATAAATTAGTTTACAAATTACTGGATGTGGAGGAAGTGATGAAAGATGAAGAACAAGCATGTATATAGTTGAATTCTCTTTCGGCATCATATAAGTCATTCAAGGACAATATGTGCAGCATGAATAAAACCTCGAGTGTCGACACCGTTACCTCAACCCTTCAAGGGAAGGCTATGAGAAAGTTAAATGGCGACATGGGGACATCTTCTTATGCACTATTTACAAGAGGTAGGAATTCTGAACAAGGTACGGGTTCTACAGGTTCTAAATTCAAATCCAAAGGCAAGCGCAAAGGAAAGGTAAAGTATTAGAATTGTGGGAAGAAAGGACATGTGAAGAAGGATTGTAAAAATCTTAAATCGCAAAAAGAAGATTCTAAGGCTTTGTATAGGGAGGCCAATGCTATCACGTCAAATGGATCAAGTGGATGTGATGGTAATATTTTGTCTGTGTTTACTATCAGGCGGTCATACGATGATCGTAAGGACGAGTGGATGCTAGACACAGGGGCATCTTTTCATATGACTCCTCATCGGAGTTGGTTCGCCAACTATAGGGAGTGCGATGGTGAACAGGTGTTTATAGGCAATGGCTTTGCCTATAATGTTGTGGTTGTCGGTACAGTGTGTATCAAAATGTTTGATGGAGTGGAGCGTACCTTGACTGATGTCAAGTACATTCCTGATTTGAAGCAAAATCTGATTTTCCTTGGTGTACTTGAGGCAAAAGGATGCAAGTACACAGGTATTGATAATATTCTTAAGATATTTAAGGGGGCACTGGTAATCATGAAAGTGCAATGACTCGATACCTTATGCAGGTTAATCGGGAACACTTCAAAAGGTAGAACTGTAGTGGATGTAGCGGATTTCACCTCTTCACGTGTGTGGCATGTTGGGCATGGTCACATGAGGGGGCAGGGCAGGAAGGCTGAGACGTGTGGACAGGGATACATAGCAGGTGGAGCAGCCACCTGTGAGAAGAATCACACAACAAGATCGCAAGATATCAGTGAGGTACATGGACAACTCGAATATCACAGGGGATTCATCTTCTATTCAGATGGCTCTAAGTGAGCCTGGTGCTGAGAATTGAAAGGTGACTATGGGCGATGTGATAGATTCGTTGTACCAGACCGACACATGGGAGCTGGTGGAGCTTCCAGTAGGCCGAAGAGCGGTTGGATGCAGGTAGATTTTCAGGAGGATATAACATAAATACAGGGTGAGGTTGGTAACAAAGGGTTATGCTCAGAGAGAATGGATCGGTTTCTCGGAGATATTCGCACCGACAGTATAGCATGTGTCTATTAAATCCGTGATTGACACTGGTTGACCAGTTTGATCTTGAGCTGGAAAGATGGATATGGAGCCTTCACTTCTGTAAGGGAAAGTAAAGAGCAGATCTACATAAAACAACCAGAGCGGATCGAAGTTAAATGGGCTGAGAAAAGACTTTGCAGGAGGTCGTGGTTTGACTTTTCGCCTAGGCAGTGATTTGATTCCTTCATGGTGAGTCAGGAATTGATGACATGTAAATCGCCAATTATGACATGTCTGAAATCAATGTACTGAAGAATTAGTTAAGTAGAACATTCAGGATGAAGGATCAGGGAGCTGCAAAGATGGTTCTCGACATTGAGATTGAAAGAGAAGTAGGCTTTGGTTATCTCAGGCAGAATACCTTGGGTAGGTATTGATTAAGGAGGTAATGAACCATGAAAAGCTGGAGAGCGTTCTCTACACGTCTCTCCTCAAGTTGCCCTCAGGACATGTCCCAAAACAAATGAGGAAAAGTAGGATATCTCATGAGCCTTATTCGAATGCGGTTGATAGTATATGTCCTGGTCTGGATTAGACCGATTATTTCACAAGCTATCAGTATTGTGAGCAAGTACCTCGGCAAGCAATATTGGGTAGCAGTGAGATGATAAGAAGACTACGTCTTTCCTTTTGAGAAAACAGGAGCAAAGATGGTTGAGCACGTGAATTTTGATCCGACAGACATGCTCACCTAGATAATTCCTACAGAAATGTTCAAGTTTTGTGTAACTTCTCTAGGCTTTGCGATAGCGTACAAAAAGGACTGAGTGTGCACGAGAAACTATAATGTGATGCAGAGATAAGAGAAGAAATCAAAAAACTACACGGATGAATATTGAAGACATGATGGAAATTGTTATGGACAGATGTCTTAAATCTGTCTGATGGTCTGTCGATGACATCAACCAGGTTTCGATGACATCGAAGCCAGTCGTCGATGAGAATTCTTAGAATTTTTCACCCCTGGTTGGTGAATAGTCTTGGTTTATTTTCGATGGCATCGATGGACCTTCGATGACATCGAAGATTTTACGCAGATTTTCTGCGGAAACGCAGATTTTGCGATTTTTGTTTCCTATTCTGATTATACTTCTTTCTAAACTTATATAAAGGGATGTATGTGAGATTGAGAGGTCTTCTAAGGCTTTCTAAGTGAGTTTCAAGGGTTTCTTAAAGGATTTTAGGATTTCTAAAGGGTGTAGCAAGGGTGAGATTCGAGTTTATTCGAATTCGGTAAGTCCTCTCTCTTTGTAATTTATATTTTCATAGTGGAGATCTATCGCTTTGTGTCATGTTTTTTTCCCGTAAGGATTTTTCACATTAAATTTGTATTCTCTTGTATGTGCTCGGTGTTATTAGATTGCTATCCTACATCTAGATCTGTGTGATTCCGAAGCATAAATTCCTAACACAGGTGCATTTTCACGACCAATCTGCCCACCAAATTCCAGCCACAAGAATATTTATAGCCGATGTTCAACCAAACTGAATTATATATAAATAAATAAGTAATATGTGACACATCTATTCTAATAAATAAATAATATATGATATTTATATGACATATATATTCCAATATTAAAATAGCATGCCATCTAGGTGAAACCTATCAACTATCTACTTCGCCATGGACATGTTGCCCACAGGAGGAAGAGTAGAACGGCTGATGGGACAAATACCACCATTTACGACCCGTGAAAAGCATCGCAGTAGAATTTACATATGAAATGTAGAATTGCTGGAAGCGGACTAGCTGGCGTACCACACACCACCCACTTGGCTGTGTGTCAACGTCATCAAGTTCTATATGTCCCATCGTGAGGTACGTGTTATACCCAACCGTCCTTTCATTTGGCGAGTTGTCGTGAGGTTGACCCGAAAGATCAGACAGATCCAAAGATCAAGTGGACCACACTGTAAAAAGCAGTAGAGTGGTATTGAACATCTACAGTAGTTTTGAATCAATATGATATTTATTTTCCCTCTTCATCAGGTATGGTACGTGTGATCTTATGAATAGATTGGATGGAAAAAAAACATTATGGGCGACTTACGAATGTTTTAACGGTGAGAATTATCGTCCCACTCCAATTTGTGGTGTGGTCAAGTTAAGATTTGGAAATGAATCATTTCTGGAATGATGTTCCAAAATAATCTTGCAAAATAGATAAACGGTGATATAATAAATACATCATTTTGAGGCACATGTAACTTTGATCTCATTTGAACCGTTCCTATAACTCGTAGCTTAGAAAAGTGACAGCGCGCGTCTTTGCAGGACACGTACCCACACCAGCCAAATCGGTGGTGTGTGGTACACCAGATCCGCTTCCACTGTAAGACCTGTATTTTCACTTCTCGGGTGTTACGCAGAAATGAATGGACAGAGTAAAATTCAGGTACACTCCTGTGAGCCTCACATGCTTTATGTCAGATATTATTTATGGCCAGGGAATAGAACGGCAAATGGAACAAAAACGGTCATGTCTGAACGGCTCAGATCGATTGACCAATGGACAAGAGTGAACGCTAATTCATGTATTTTGAATTTAAAACAAAGAGTGTTTCCTTACTAGGCAATATTCGGGTCCAAGCTATGGAGAATCTGTATGCGTCCATCCCCATTTCCTTCATTATCTTCACATCTTCCTGTTGTTTTTCACTAATCAGCAGATTGTATCAAAATGAAAATTTTTGATTGACATACAGGGTATGCATTATATTCGGCAACATGGCCTCCGGACGCGGATTGGGTACTAACCCCACCAGGACTTCGATAAAGACGGACGGTCCTACCAGGGTCTATGCAGGACCACTGTGATTTATGTGTTTTATCTATGCCGTACATTAAATATCATTTTATGACATAAGCTTCAAGTAGACCACAGCCCGTGAAGTAGTGTTGAAAAAATGACGCCTAGGGTTAAAACCTTCAAACCTGTTCATTAGAACATGAAGGGAAACACAAATATCACTTTGATCCAGAACTTCCGTGGCTTTCAGTAAGTTTTTAACTGTAAGCGTTCAATTACTATTACTTTCTGTGGTGCGGTCCACTTGAGCTTCGGATCCACTTCATTTTTTTGTTCATGCCCTAAAATGAGAGAGAATAAAGGATGGACGGTGTTGATATACAACATATACATCACCTTGGACCCCACATCGCCCAACACATCAACACCACAGCTTGGGGATGGTGTTGAGAATACCACCAAATCCGCGTCTCTTATCCTGTGGCGATAATAATACGAAAGCGACAGCTTTTTATTTTTTATTTTTTATTTTTTACACACGCGCTCACACCGACACTATCACAATGGTACTTCCCATGACCTGAGTCTACGAGTGAGGCTCGGGTAAAGGCCCGATTATACGAATCTACGGCTGACCTTGTAACGATGATAGGAATCCAAGGCTATGTCTCCATTGCTGTGGTCCTTTATTTTATCTGCACCCACAAGTCACAGGAATCTTTTGTCAATGCCCCACCAAAGGAATGGCTAATACTAAAATGAGATCTACTCTGATTAGACAAAGGCGTTTGTCCAACTTGATCTGACACGTGGCAGGGGATTGTATCCAAGCTGACCATCTAGTGTAATCCACATGTGGGCGGTCCAACTTTGAAAATTGCACCCAACGAATCACCCATTTTCCCGTTGATAATGCCCATCTCTGTCTAATTTTTGGTCCATTCACAGTTCGGTCAATGAATTTGACGCTCAGGGTTTCTGCATAAGCACCGTTTTTGAAATGGTGTTAAACAGCGATAGAAGTCTGCCTCTTTTAGGGCGGAGATTTCTAATCGAATGTGGACCGCTTACTGGTTTCTTTGCAAATGGACATTTGCGATCATCAATCATCGTGTCTTCTCGGCTATTGGTGATCTAGCGGAGCTCCCAACAGATGGACGGCTCCGATCATTCGAACATGCAGAAAGAGAAACAGAGAGAGAGAGAGAGAGAGAGAGAGAGAGAGAGAGAGAACCTGGGTGTGTGTGCGTATAGGCATCCCATATGCTGATGCCTTTGCCGTCTTCCTTAGCTGCTCCTTCGTACTGTAAAACCATACCATGCTCAAATGCCTAAACATGGTTATCGCTAGAAGATTCTAGAAGCCTCCAGAAGGATGTGAGAGAGAGAGAGAGGTTCGCAGCAAACCTGATAAGCAGAGGACGAGGTCCCGAAAATGAAGCCCGGCGGGAAGGAGCTCCGGTTTATCGGACGTCCGTCCTCATGTGCTGGGGCACCTCCAGCACGTGACAAGGAGCCCCGCAGGACGAGGAGCACGAACATGAAAGGCACTCCCCCACGCGCCATTCCCAAAATATATACACTCTCTTTACTCTTTAGGCCCCGTGACTGCTCTTTCCCATCGTATATAAAAGCCGAATGATAATATTTAATGTTTAACGTGTTCCATGACAGCGGATTCGGTGAGACCCCGAAGCGGATTACGTACTGACAGCGACGTCTGTAGCGAGATGGCAACCCACAGTACTCTGTGGGGCCCGCATGATATATATATATATATATATATATATATATATATATAAAATTAAAGCCACCCATCTATTTTTCCAAATCATTATACGAAATTAGCTTTTTCAAATGTCTATTCGACCACATCACAAGAAAACAATAGCAATTAAACGCCCACCATGAAAAACTCCCTAGGCCTCACTGTAATGTTTATTTGTCATCCAATCGATTGATTAGGTCCCACACACATGAAGGAAGAGAAATCACAAATATCAACTTGATACAAAACTTTTATGATTCCTATGAAGTTTTTAATAGTGAGGGTTCAATCACTATTCTTTCCTGTAGGGTGGTTCATATGAGATTTGGATCAGTCTAATGTATGAGCTCATGCTATGGTATGATATATATATTTTTTAAGTAGATTATTATATATTTTTGAAGTGGATGGAAGGTATGGATAAGACACATATATGATGATGGCTCGTACAGTGCATTGCCAATAGCCACCTTGCTACTCAAATCCATGTCCCCAGCCTCACCATGGGGCCCACCTTGATGTATCGATTCGGCGTCACACTCCGTCCATCCATTTTTCCTTATAATTCTAAAGCTTATCCAATTATCAAGTGGACCATGCCATGGAAAACAAAGGTGATTGTCCACTTATGGGTGACGTAGAGTGGACCGCGGACTTATTGTTGTCATAGATGAAAGGAAAGTAACTGGAATGGAAACAGACTTAATTCATCAAATCTGGCTCAGTCTCACGTAGGGTATAACTGGGCAGTTACATTCTGATCAAAGAAATTCAATTCAAATAAGGAGAAATTATCGTTCGATGTGGGAACTGTAAATCCACAATAAATTCTAATCTGGTTATCGATATAGGATGCAAGACTTATGAATTTTGACTCGGACAAGCTATTCAAGCCAATTGACCCCATAAGTGAGTCATGTGACACAATCGTTTTGTGGAAAAAAAAAAAAAAAAAACACTTTATTCCAATTTAAATTCACAATTAAAAAATAACTCATTATTTTTAGTAAGTTTTAAGTTGAACTTATTTCCTTTATTTTAGAGTTTTAGTTTATAGAATCTTTTTAAGATTTGTTTATGATCATACCAAGAATCATTTGGATGATTAAATTAAGACTTTATATTTTTAGTGACTTTTAATATTTTTGGTAAATTTTAGTTTAGTTGAATTATGAGTCTTAAGTAGGATTTTTCTTTCCTTTATATGTGAAGTCTGAGCATTATTATTGATAAATAAAACAATTTCAAATTTCATTTTTTTTTCTTGTGAATTATGAAATAACCTTGTGAATTCAAGATTTAGTACACTTGAGTTAGTTGGTGATATTTTTCTTCACTTTTTCATGCTCCTTATGTTAATGGGCCATAAAAATTTTAAACCAAGGTTATTTTTATTATCCTGCATGCTTACATGACCTTATTAACAGATTGGATGATAAACATTAGGTAAACATTAATGTGTGCCCTAAAAAATTCTAATGGTAGGGTATTTAATCACCATTGTTTCTTAGAGTATGGTATACAATCATATTATATTTTTCATTTTTTAGATTACGTCCTAGAATGGAAAAATGAAAGGACAGGGTGGATTCAAAATGCACACATGAAGATGGGCTCCACAATATGGGTGGCACTGTCTTGGATGAGGTCGGGTCTCACCTAATTCACTCCCGTGTTTAAAGGAACTCTTTTTAATCAGTTGTCTTGTCACTGCAGGAGGATTAATCCCATCTCAATTTTACATAATACATTTTGATTCAATGGAGTCATCTATCATTTTAGACGTTGGGTGTGGATCATCCATGAGTGGATGTCTACCTTTAATGTGGACCATCCATCATGTGAAAAGATTCACGCGCTAGAATATTGCAAATATTTAATTATAATAAACCCATGTGCTCTTATACCATATACCCACATTTTTATTGTAATCAATCATTACACATTTAAACAAATAATTTTTTTCCTTCATGTAATCATTTCACATTTAAACATTACATGGGAAATTTTTTATATTTTAAACATTACTTCTTTTTAAGGCATTACTCTTTGGACCCTAACCTCTTTTTTATGAGACAAAATTGCCCCTAACATCGAGCACCATTAACGGCGTGCACTACGATCCAAGATGATTTGTGGGGGCATGGTGATTTATGATGATGTGGACCCAAAGATGATTTGTGGGGCCATCATGATTTATGATGTTGGTCGTTGAACTCCACCTTTGGTCCATATTTTGAGCCATCCGACCGGTTTATAAGGTTAGATCTGAACGAGAAGAAAACAATTTCAACATGATTTGTGGCTGCACAAAAGTCTCAAGGTCAATGTTAAATCTTGATGTAAAGAGGGTTGCAGACAATTTTATGGCCAAGATGGACTAAAGAAGGCCTAAGTGGAAGCAGGATCATCCAGATCGTCAAAACCTTAAAATGGGTATATCTTGCAAAATCGGAATGAGTTATTGTACCCTATATGATTTTGGGGTAGGAGAAGCTACTTTAGCCAACCAACCTTCTATGCTGAGTTGCCCATGCCAAATTTGCGAGATTCCATCTGATGGATGGTGGAAATTCCATTTTATTTCCATTTTTATTATTTTTAATAAGTTTTAGTTTGATTGTAACGTTCATCTTTTAAGCTTTAGGAGTTGTGTCCAACACGAAAAGTACTTAGAAAATTTAGGAGAATAACATAGTTAAGCCAAATAAGACACTGACTATTTTTTACCGAAAACCATGTAGTTTGGTAGAAATCATGATCGTCTATAAATAACAAATTTACTATTTATGATAAGTCACGGTTTTAAGGAGTTTTAGTTGGAGTTTGATTATAAAACTTCTTCTTAAGGTTGATATCACTATTTAAGGGATTGTAAATTCATTTTTATTATCTATTAATGAAAATTTAAATTTATTTGAATTTATTTATATTCTTTTCTATCTTTTACTTATGGATTCGAGGAACCTCTATCAGGAGTCCAACAAAGCTATGTGGATATGGAGTAGTTATCTTTGAGAAAGATGGTGATTAACCTCATTGTGTCCTTCCCTATGTCAAATCCCTAATGTTTTTTGAGGTGTTCCACTTGTGAGTTATATATATATATATATTTCATTATTTAGCTCATGTTCTAACTTTAAAAGTTAAAACGAATGGATGGTGTGTATAAGACACATCCCACACGATAAGCCCCATAAATGATGACCCACCACGGTATAATAGGTCACATGGACAACAAATGAAGCTAAAAATGTCATTTTCAACTTTTATGTCTTTAACGCCCCGTGTTTTCAAGACTCGAGTATATGACCCGTCTCACAAAAACCCTAGTGTTAACCTAAAAAGATCCAAATCTCATGCATAATCTTTTTCTTCTATTAGAGTTAGCAGATAAGCGTAGAATGGACAAGTCAACATAAAGAAAAATTTACATTTACATTTAAAATATATAAGAGGTTTCCCATAATAATTTATACAAACTAATGTCTCGATGTTAACAATATAAGATTTACTTACATGAGAAATATATAAAAGCATATAAATGAAAGTTGTAAGATCGCATAACTTCCTAGGTAGGTAGAACTATGCATCCTTGACCATCATAATGGCTTCTCATCAGTCTGAACCTGCATATCACTTAAGCTACTTGTGTTACTTATACAGTATATTTGATGAATGAGTGGCCAACTCAGTGTGAATTTTCCTCAAGATTACACATCGCCACCTTAACTAAGCATAGTTAAAACGACAAGGCAATCAAACCAATACATGTAGTCTTTTTACATGCATGGATGCGTGAATGCATATTAACCTGAGAATACACATCCAGTCGGACTTGAGCTCGTCACCTATGCAATCATTGACTTCGGAAAACTCATCCAATCGGAATAATGGGTGAACAATCGATGTTCTGTGAGCTAGCCAAACGATACCCTAATAAATCTAGGGCACGTGCTACAGTATCCAGAATTAGTCACCTGTCATCGCAAATATACTAGAATGCATGATTAGCTAACCGTTATTAATCCAGTTACAATCAGTCAATTTAAGTAACTCAATGGTCACTATGGGGGCTCATCACCTTATGTTTTGAATCACTAGTTGATATTGCTAGGAAGCGCATGCATCCTTAGAATTGAATCCTACCACGAATTGTGAAGTTGTACGTGAGATCAATGTTCTGTCAAATATCCAGGGTTAAGACCAATGTAACCTAGGGTTTGAATTTCTTATTTTTAGGGTTTTTAATGTAAAATTAGAGTTTTATCCTAGAACTTAGTTGTAGTCTCAACTCTAGGGTTTGAATTGTAGTTGATGTGTAATAGTTTACAAATGCTAATTTAATAATTATAAAATATTTACTAACGTTAGTGTTATAATTATTAGTTAAAATCATTATGATGACAATTAATATTATGATATATTATTTATGTAAAAACAATACCTTAGCATTTAATAATGATATCATTTTAATTTCTTGTATGTAATAACTTTCATTAGAATAGATAATTTACTAATGGTCATGCATCTTAATATTTAACAACCCTAATAATGATGAAAATGGTAACGATGTTAATTTAATAATTGGAAAATAATTATTAACATTAATGTTACAATTAATATTAATCAATGTAGTAAAGTAATCATCATGGTGATATCAATGACTATCCAAAATAAATATTTAAGAATGATAAATAAGATACTACTATTTAATAATTGTATTTTGTTTAACACCAATGGTTAAAAAGGTCTAATGATCCATTTAGATGACTAGGACACCTGTTCTATGAATTTAGAACACTAAATGCTATTATTAGAATAATTCTATTGTTATTATCATCATCATCATCATCATCATCATCATTCATATATTCTGTCATATATACTTTATATTATCGCAGATCATTAACATATATAAATTATATGTATATTAGTAAGTGAAGATTAATATATATTATATGCATGTTATTTGTATGGTTATATATGTGTTATGATTTAAATTTTATATAAGTCATTAAATTACTTGAAGTATGTTATTCATTGATGCTTTTAAGTGTCCCCATACAATCATGGATTCACCCTAATCTTTCCTTTTAGAGTTGGGTGATTATACCGTGTAGGTAAGCATTAAATCATCCCACGGGAAGCTGCGGGTTTAACAAATGGTGGATCTTGTAGTCCTTGGATTTAAATCTACAGTGGGTGGTTAGATCTATTTATCAATGAATTTAGAATCATAAGGATAGGTTATTTGACGACGTGATGGTCCGTCTTGAAGAATAACGGATGGATAACATGATATATGGATGGGAACCGTTTTCAATGGTTAGATTTTTGACCGAAATGCATGTGAACATTTACTTAAGCTAGATTTGTACTTACACTACGTAAGGTTACGTAGTAGCACTTGAGTTCCAGAAGTATGAGGTGTTACAAGGTCTTCAATCTATTATCTACATTGCTCGTGCATTGCTTGGCAAGTGGTTCTGATGTCCCACATGTTGTGTTTCCTTCGTTTCCATGTGTAAGGCGAGTGCATTTTGGGACAAGGTGCACTTGAGCCAATCCCATCATGTGCCATCCAAGGGGTAAATATACAAACACGATTGGATGAATAAAACCGCCCATCTTCTAGGCACTAAAACAGAGGGTACAATATTCAATATTCACCTTGAAAGGATGATTCTTACAGTAGTTTCACAAATTATGTAATGACGTACCTGTATTGATACTGTGGTCCATGTCCGACCTATCATATGGTAGAGATGGAATTCTCTGCACCTTCACACCCTCCGAGAAACTGCTTAAACCAAAGGGCGGATTGCTTTGGATATCTCTTTAGACCATCTTTATAATCCACGTAATTAAGGCCAAATCTCACTGTGAAGCCATCTGCCCATTCAAAGTTGTCTAACAGTGACCATGCAAAGTAACCCCTCACATCTACACCATCCCTGCCAACAATCCAAATTTCAACTGTCAGTCTGTAATTCCAGAATAGACCACCCTAACCGTTCAATTGATTTCCAGCAGATGGACGGTTAAAAGGAAGACATTCAGTGATCCAAACTCAACGAGCAGAAGTAGATGGTTAAAATAATCCAATCGATCAGTGTTTAATTTTCATCGCGTTCCACATAAAATGGGGCCCATGGTTTAGTTGGACAAGCAAGGTTGACCAACTGCAGCCAAATTTAGAATTTGTTGGATGACCAGAAGATCTACTATAGATGGTCCACGTTTTAAAATTCATTTTGAACTGATGAACCTGACCATCAATATATAAAGTTGAATGTGAACGAGTGGAGAGAAAATTTCAACGGGCACATTGATGTAGAGCGGGTCGCGGACAATTTCATGGCTAAGATGGATCAGAAAAGGCACGGTCGGCGACAGAAGTGATCCGGACCATCGGACCTTAGATCGGGCGTATCTCACAATCCGGAATGAGTTATCCGACGTAAAATATATGATTTTGGGGTAGAACGAGCTACTTTAGCCAACCAACCCCGCTATGCCGGGTTGCGCAGCCCGGATTTGCGAAAAACCCCCTGATCGACGGTCGTTTCCTCGTTTTAATTTTGTTTTTACTATAAATAGTAAGTTTTAGTTTGAGTATAACTTTTCATCCGTTGGGCTTTAGGAGTTGTGTCCAACATGAAAAGTGCTTAGGATAATTAGGAGAACGGTTTGTTGAAGCCAAATAGGACACTTACTATTTTTGGCCGAAAACCTTGCGCACTAGTAGACATCGTGACCGTCTATAAATAGTAAGCTTACTATTTATAGTAAGTTGCGAATTCTAGGAGTTTTAGTTGTAGTATGAGTCTGATTTCTTTCATGTTGCTTGGTTCCCTTATTTAAAGGGGTGTAAACTCGTTTTTAATTATTCATCAATCAATTTCGAATTTATTAGAATTATTTCTATTTTCCTGCTTCCTTTCCTCGTGGATTCGAGAAGTCTCTGTGAGGAGTCCAGAGAAGCTCCGTAGATTCGGAGTAGTTATCCTTGAGGAAGACGGTGATCGACCTCATCACGTTCATCCCTGCGTCAATTTGGTATCAGAGAGAGGTTTTCCCTCGGGCCGATGGCAAACAACGAAGGTATGAATCAAAATCCTGTGGACGATGATCCAGGGATTCGTTATCTTTCGGAAAGAATGGAAGCTTTCCATCGGGAGAGTCAGTTGACCATGCAAGGGCTGCAGGCAACCCTCGACCGTCTTACGGATGCGCTACTTCCGCCCCGAGCCCTAGGCGGTGCTCCACCACCTATGGTCGCGCCACCACCCGTGGTTGCTGTACAACGTGACCCTGATTATCGCAGAGCACTACCAGCGGTAAATCGTAGGGCTACACCAGATGATTCTAGTTCCAGCGACGAGGACATTAATGAGGGTTTTGATCGACGACCAGTCCATGGAGGCGATCGTTTAGATCGTGCTGAAAGAGACTATCGAGGTAAGGCTGAACTTCCTAGTTTTAACGGTTTATTACGTATCGAAGATTTTCTCGATTGGCTAGCCGAAGTAGAGAGATATTTCGATTATATGGATGTGCCAGACCATAAAAGGGTGAAGTTGGTAGCGTTTAAATTGAAATCTGGTGCTTCTGCATGGTGGGAACAATTGCAACTCTCACGAGCCCGCCAAAACAAGGCGCCCATCGCATCATGGCCTCGGATGAGACGTCTTCTTCGTTCACGATTTCTCCCCAGTGATTATGAGCAGATATTATTCCAGCAATACCAGAATTGCCGACAAGGAAATCGAACTGTTACAGATTACACTGAAGAATTCCAACGGTTGGCTACACGAAACGATTTGTCAGAATCTGAGTCACAGAAAGTGGCACGATTTATAGGTGGGTTGCGACCGGTAATTCAGGATCGAGTTCAGATGTACCCAGTCGGGACCATAGATGAAGCAGTTCAATTGGCAGGAAGGGCAGAAACGCAGCTTGCAAGAGCTCCTGCTCGTCCCTATCCTTCAAATCGACCCCCTATGACAGGTCCCACACAGGATCCAGTGCTGGCTCGAGGAAAAGATCCGGTAGGAGAACGTTCTCAACCTCCTCCACCCGCGAACCGTGATACGGGGAGCGGACCATCCAGACCTCAACGGGAAGCACCCACAACAGCGGGCCCTAGTAAGATTCCGAATCCTTATGCTCGACTAAGGCCGAACAATTGTTACCGCTGTGGCCAACCAGGCCACTTATCAAACACTTGTCCTCAACGTCCGGCAGCGCACTTGACTATAAACGAAGGGGGCACTGAAGATGAGGCCGTGGAAGAGGATCATGGCTTTGATGAATATGAACAAACCACTGAAGAAATAGCAGGTGGCGATGAAGTGACAGGCGAAGATCGTGGCGAATCTCTCGTTGTGAGGCGACTACTGTATACCCCACGAAAGGAATTACATCCACAGCGGTACAATATATTTCGTACTCGGTGCACTGTCAGCGGAAAAGTCTGTGATGTGATCATAGACAGTGGTAGCAGCGAGAACATCGTCTCAAGAGTGATGGTGGATAAGTTGCAGCTACCAACGACGAAACATCCTTCCCCGTACTCAATAGGCTGGATAAAAAAAGTGAACGAGACCAAGGTAACTGAACAATGCACTATCTCGTTTTCAATTGGTAAGCATTATAAGGATCAGATACTTTGTGACGTGGTTGACATGGAAGCCTGCCATATGCTACTCGGTCGACCCTGGCAGTCGGACCGTGATGCGACCCATCGGGGGCGAGACAATGTCTACATATTCGTCAAGGATAGTCGAAAAATAATCCTTGCCCCTATGGCACCAGAGAACCACCCTGAAGCCTCTAAAGTGGAGGGGAGTTCTCTCTTGACCATTCGGGATTTCATAGAGGAGTCCAAGGAAACCGGCGAGGTATATGCCGTAGTGGTGAAGGGCGAGAAGGAGGAACCCTCAAACATCCCTCCAAGCTTAAGACTGTTACTAAACGAATTCAAAGAAGTCTGGCCTGAAGATTTACCTGATGGATTGCCCCCCATGAGAGACATCCAACATCACATAGACCTCGTCCCTGGGGCTAGCCTGCCCAATCGCCCTCATTATCGGATGAGTCCGAAGGAGTGTGAGATACTTCAGGGGCAAGTGGAGGAATTGATCCGTAAGGGTCTATTGAGAGAGAGCATGAGCCCATGTGCTGTACCAGCATTATTAACGCCAAAAAAAGATGAAAGCTGGCGCATGTGTGTCGACAGCCGAGCAATTAACAAAATTACTATTAAATATCGGTTTCCAATACCACGGTTGGACGACATGCTCGATATGTTAGAAGGGGCTAAAGTGTTCTCTAAACTCGATCTAAAGAGTGAGTACCATCAGATTCGTATTCGACCCGGCGATGAGTGGAAAACGGCATTCAAGACAAAGGAAGGGTTATATGAGTGGCTAGTCATGCCTTTCGGCCTATCGAACGCACCAAGTACTTTTATGCGTTTGATGAATCAAGTTTTAAAACCGTTCACTGGCCGATTTGTGGTAGTATATTTTGATGACATATTGATATATAGCCAGGATGAGGCGGAGCATAAGAAACATCTCAAGCAGGTGCTGCAGGTCCTACAAGATAACAAGTTGTACCTCAACTTGAAAAAGTGTAGTTTTTTAACTAACAGCCTATTGTTTTTAGGATTTGTTGTAACGTCCACAGGAATTCGGGTGGACGATGAAAAGGTGCGAGCTATTAGGGAATGGCCGATCCCGACAAACATTCATGAGGTGAGGAGTTTTCATGGATTGGCGACTTTCTATCGTCGATTTGTGCGAGATTTTAGCACCATAGTCGCGCCAATAACGGACTGCATGAAAAAAGGGCCGTTCCAGTGGACCGATAAAGCTGATAAGAGCTTTCATGAGATCAAGCATCGTTTGTCTACAACACCGATCTTGGTGCTTCCTAATTTTGATAAATTATTTGAGGTAGAGTGTGACGCTTCATATGTCGGAATAGGAGGAGTATTATCACAGGAAGGTAGGCCGGTAGCCTTCTATAGCGAGAAGCTCAGTGAAGCCCGAAAGAAGTGGTCGACTTACGAGCTTGAGTTGTACGCAGTTGTTCAGGCACTGCGACATTGGCGGCATTATCTGATTCAGAGGGAGTTTGTTCTGTACACCGACCATCAGGCATTAAAGTTTATTAATAGTCAGACTAACGTGAATCGTGTGCATGCTAGATGGGTTGCGTTTTTACAGGAATTTACGTTTGTTCTGAAGCATAAGTCAGGTCAGCAGAATAAGGTGGCTGATGCACTTAGCCGTCGTGCGTCACTACTTGTTACGGTGAGCAATGAGGTGGTCGGCTTTGACTGTCTCAAAGAGCTATATGCCGAGGATGAAGACTTCAAATATTCCTGGTTGAAGTGCCAAGAAGGTCACCCCAGTGACTTTCATATACAGGATGGTTTTCTCTTCAAAGGGAATCGATTGTGCATCCCCCAAAGTTCTCTAAGGGAGCAGATTATTCAGGAACTACATGGAGGTGGCCTCGGTGGACACCTTGGGCGAGACAAGACGCGAGCTCTTGTGGAAGAGCGGTATTACTGGCCGCAATTAGTACGTGATGTGGGAAGAGCCGTACAACGTTGTCATACTTGTCAGACCTCTAAGGGACAATCTCAGAATACGGGCCTCTACACCCCGTTACCTGTGCCGGACGGTCCTTGGGAGGATTTATCAATGGACTTCGTACTTGGTCTTCCACGAACACAGCGCGGCATGGATTCGGTGTTCGTAGTGGTCGATCGTTTCTCTAAGATGACGCACTTTATCCCATGCAAGAAGACCCTTGATGCAACACATGTGGCGAATTTATTCTTCAGGGAGGTCGTACGGCTACACGGGGTCCCTAAGACCATTACTTCTGATCGTGACACGAAGTTCATTAGCCACTTTTGGCGGACTTTGTGGACTCGATTCGATACACGACTTCAATTCAGCAGTGCTTACCACCCACAGACTGATGGGCAAACCGAAGTTGTGAATCGTACTTTGGGAAACCTCCTTCGATGTATTTCAGGAGAGAAACCGAAGCAGTGGGATTTGGCCTTGTCTCAAGCGGAGTTTGCATTCAACAACATGGTGAACCGCTCGACAGGGAAATCTCCATTCCAGGTTATTTACGGACGAGTACCTCGCCACACACTAGACTTGGTCCCTCTGCCCAAGCTCCCAAGCATGAGTATTGCAGCAGAACATATGGCAGACAGGATCATGGGTATTCATGCTGAGGTGCAGACTAAGCTACATGCCTCGAACGAAAAGTACAAGGAACAAGCGGACAAGCATCGTCGACAAAAGGTGTTCGAGGTGGGCGACCAGGTAATGGTCCATTTGCGAAAAGAAAGATTTCCGACCGGGATGTACAACAAGCTGAAGAATAAGAAGATTGGACCGGTACCGATCATCCGAAAGATCAATGACAATGCTTATGTTGTTGATCTTCCAGATGACATGACGATCTCACGGACTTTCAACGTTGCGGACCTAACCGAGTATCATGAACCAGCGCAGGAGGAGAACTCGAGGACGAGTTCTTTTCAAGTGGAGGGGACTGATGTAGAGCGGGTCGCGGACAATTTCATGGCTAAGATGGATCAGAAAAGGCATGGTCGGCGACAGAAGTGATCCGGACCATCGGACCTTAGATCGGGCGTATCTCACAATCCGGAATGAGTTATCCGACGTAAAATATATGATTTTGGGGTAGAACGAGCTACTTTAGCCAACCAACCCTGCTATGCCGGGTTGCGCAGCCCGGATTTGCGAAAAACCCCCTGATCGACGGTCGTTTCCTCGTTTTAATTTTGTTTTTACTATAAATAGTAAGTTTTAATTTGAGTATAACTTTTCATCCGTTGGGCTTTAGGAGTTGTGTCCAACATGAAAAGTGCTTAGGATAATTAGGAGAACGGTTTGTTGAAGCCAAATAGGACACTTACTATTTTTGGCCGAAAACCTTGCGCACTAGTAGACATCGTGACCGTCTATAAATAGTAAGTTTACTATTTATAGTAAGTTGCGAATTCTAGGAGTTTTAGTTGTAGTATGAGTCTGATTTCTTTCATGTTGCTTGGTTCCCTTATTTAAAGGGGTGTAAACTCGTTTTTAATTATTCATCAATCAATTTCGAATTTATTAGAATTATTTCTATTTTCCTGCTTCCTTTCCTCGTGGATTCGAGAAGTCTCTGTGAGGAGTCCAGAGAAGCTCCGTAGATTCGGAGTAGTTATCCTTGAGGAAGACGGTGATCGACCTCATCACGTTCATCCCTGCGTCACACATTCTCAACTTCATAAATCGATGACCATCATCATCCCTTCAGCTTGACATAGAGGCCACAATTTGATGGGGGTGGTTCTGATTATCTGACTATCTCTGCACGTGGACCACACATGTACAACATCAAAACCTGAGACGGGAGTGAATGCAACCACACCTGATGGCACTTTGAACAAATAAAAGATGACGACGATAGTAATCGACCCTCGTGTTGTCTTGCAGCGCTTCCTCCAAAGACAAGGAATTGTTGTTGAACTCATCTATTCCTGCAGTGATATAAAGTATAAACGAACATTATTGCTTCTCTTTAGAAGATATCTAAGATTGTCTGGACAATCTCAACAATGAGATACAGCCCATCCAAGGCAAGGCCTGCTTGATAATCGGTTCGGATCTGATACAAAATGCGAAAGCGACGAACATTATAGGTAGTAGTCTATCATCTTACCATTCTCAGTAATGTAAATAATGGGGTTGTTGTATCTTTCCTTTAGGTAGACCAACAGATCTCGGATTCCTTGTGGGTACACATACAACCATGAAGAAGCACCCTGCAGTTCAGGTTCTAATAATAAGTGGACACACAAAAGTAAATGAAAACTTCTTGTCTAAGCCATGAACCACATCATACATGTAAGCATGTCTAGCTCGTGCAAATATGTTACCTGGGGGCCAATGGGGATCCCATTTCTCTCTCCTATTACAAAAGATTAAAATAATAAATAATCATACACTAATAAAAATAAATTAAATTTTAAAGAGCAGAAAAGCAGAATTCCATTAGGTTTTGATCATATTTACCTGTGAATTTAGCATGTGAATCGGTTGTGTAGCTTTCTCGGATGGTATCAGAACGAGGAACATGAGCCACGTAATTGGAAGTGTAGTAATTTAGGCCCATGAAATCGAACGACCCTTTCAACATATCAGATTGCTCTTTTGTGAATTTTGGTAGTCGATTTCCCACATAAGTCCTCATGTTAGATGGATATTCACCATTGGTTAAAGGGTCCATAAACCTGAAGAAACCAAGATCAAGTGGCAATCTTGTAATTTAAACAAGGCGAACTCGCACGTAAAAGTGATCATATGACATAGACCTCGATGGTGTATTTTTGCAATGGCACACATGAATATTGAAATTGTTGAGTTGTGTCCAAACCAGTGTTTTAAATAAAGACCGGCTCAGTGATCAGGACTGTTGAAATGACGTGCCTTGCCATGGATGGCTAACAGTTCTAAAATTTCTCCCGATGGGAGATCCCATCCATCCAATTTCTAGCATTATTTTGGCATATTGTTGTTTTTTTCTCAACTATAATTTGGTAGGCATTAATCATGATTAGGATCCATGAAATCAACAATTTCAATCACCTAAACATGGGCCCATTTGTAGGAACTGGTGAATCTGGACAATGTTATGCATATTAGACCAACCTTGTGATGGTCACATGAAAGCATATAGACCAGAAGCTAGAGTTTTCATAACTCACCATCCAATGGTAAATTCATTTGCTCGTTGGGTAGCTCTATGGTCAGCCTCAGATGTGGACAATGGCAAATACCAGTCGGCCATATTGATTATTCCTATAATGCCTTTTTGAGATTCCTGTAAAGAGAGTTCATCAAGACCGTTGAAATGTGAGATTGACTTGTTGGTACAGCATCAGCCACTTCCCTAACAGGTGCAAAATTCTTGATAGGGCTGTCAATGGGGCTCACCTGATACTTGTCTCTGTAGTGTTTTACAGTTTCTGCATGTGCAAGAAGTAGATTGTGTGACACAATGTACGGCTCCGTTGCAGAATTCCCAACGCTGCAATTACCCATTTCCCAAGAAGAGCAGCGACCAGGAGCCTCCGTTCCTAATGCATATGCACCAGCACTGTACATCGACGGCTCGCTCAAGGTGATCCAGTGCTTCACCCTATCTCCAAATTCTCTAAAACAGATATCTGCGTAGTCTCGAAAATCAGCCCTGTAGCAGCATATCTCAAGCATTTAGAGGTGTGAAAAAAGAGCTGGACTGGGCTCACTGGGCTAGATTGAGTGTCCATGACCACATCATTAATTAAATAGCTGTGCCCACGACCAATGCAGCTCATTGGCTATCAAATGAGTAGGCTTGGGTCTAGTTGGTTTGATTTATTTTAAGAGGATCAGATCGGGCCGTAAGGTAGTGGGTCGAGGGTCAGGTTCAGGTCGCCCATTTAATAAATGGGCTGGGCTTGGTTTGTCTTTGACCTGACCCCAATCCGACAAAAGAGGGATGGGTCACACTCAGGTCCAGCCCTGATAAGGCTGGAAATGGACCGGCCCTTGGCCCAAAATGTCAAATTTTAAAATACGGCTGGCATGACCAACTGAAATCCAGGCCCTGGCCTGGCCGATTGTGAAGCCTAAGGCCAGCCCGTTCACTTTGGCTCGTGCCAGCATATCGCATAGGTATGGGATCCAATCCATCCATCGGAAGGGTACCACTATGTAGATGCAGGTGCACATGAATCAGGCAGGTTCACTTATCTAGTGGGCCACAGTGCACGAAATAAATGTATGGTTGAAAAGAATCGTCCAGTCATCCTATGTTTTCTAACAAATTACCTATTTCTAACGTCATGGCTTACCTGCTGCGAAGGCCAGGTTTAATTTTGGTCTAGAACGTCTAAACGGATGGATCCACCAGATGGACGGCTTGTTTATCAAATCATGAGTAGACCCGCCGGATGGAACAGCCCCGATACGTTCAAAATAAGGGACCCGACCAAACTGGGCGCGTTTTGCAGTTCTGGCTAAGCCTAGCGACTGCATGACCTTTCATAAGGAGATGGGAAAATGATAGGAAACGTCCATTTTCTTGAGATTAATATCAGTGCCACGATCCATAAATCAAGGGTCATAGAGATTTGGGACCAGATTATTTATACTTACACGACTTTGGAACTCAAGAAGCCTCCGTACTCGGCATCAAGGGACTGTGGGAAATCCCAGTGAAAAAGTACTACGAAGGGCTGTAAACCTGCGCACGTGCGAGAGTTGTTTGAGACAATTACCTTTGAAATATTGCAAGTTGGGAAATGATCACACATGCCTTCCAATGTATGTTTTTTACCATGCGTTTAAGCAGTGTGGGCCCACCCATGATGTGTATGTGGAACCCAAACAGTGGATTTGGTGAGATTCCTTATGTTGACAGTACGTACCATGAATCGTTTCTATCAAAAAACTAAGGAGGGACAAACCATAGGGAGCTATGAACAATTGCGTCTAAAACTTGTATATATTCACTTGTTGAGGCCCACCTAAATTTTCAAATAGCTCGGGCATGAACGCGTCCCTTTGATCTTGGAAGGCCGCACCTGATGAATGGGATGGATCACATATAAATAAAACTCTGGTCCCCACTTTCTATTGTTCCCTTTAGTATGGCCCACCTGAGTTCTGGATCAGTCTGGATTTTGGAATCTATACATAGCATTGGGAGATGCATCTAATGAAAGGGTTAGATGGCACTCTATTTTCCATCTTAGCCGTTTATTTGTTGTGTGCCTATTAAAAGAGTTTTGGTGCATGGACCATGCACGGTGGAGCCTATAGTATCAATTGTTTGGATCATTGAGAACTGGGACCCAGCTATAAATACGCAGTG
Source organism: Magnolia kwangsiensis (assembly GCA_037074715.1). Classification (NCBI taxonomy): domain Eukaryota; kingdom Viridiplantae; phylum Streptophyta; class Magnoliopsida; order Magnoliales; family Magnoliaceae; genus Magnolia; species Magnolia kwangsiensis. The sequence continues at coordinate 111,802,738 of CM073581.1, forward strand.
TCCTTTACGTCCAGCCTACACTAAGTGGGCCACTGAGAAAAACGATGATCTATAAAATGGGTGGTCGATATTGTTAATGGAAAGGTGGGGCCAATCAATAATTTGAATGGTTCTAAAAAAATTGTCTGATGAGGTAGTCCTAACCATCCCTTCCATTAGTGCTTGGAAAATGAATGGCTATAATAAGGTTAGTTTTCACTGGTTAGGATCCTTGAATCAGTGCTTTGACCATGTGGGCCGTGAAATGTGGGCTGGACCTAATGGACAGTCCAGATCAATTGCTTATATTGTTCAAATGTATCTATGTAAGGGGAAGCACTGTAACTTATTCTGCTAAAAGAACATTGTAATGTTCTTTTCCCATATATAATTAATTTTAAGTCAAACAGTTAGTTGAGAAAGAGATAGGGAGAGAATAATGACCGTTGGATAAGAGCTCGTTGATGAGGTTGTTGTAATACTTGATGCCTTCCTCGTTCACTTCACCGCTCAGTCTTCCATCTGGAATTACTTAAAACAATCTATATACAATAGACGGTCTACAATCAACTTAACATCTAGAATTGCGCCATGCATTGTTGAACCAGTTGAAAGCATGGTGTGGATTCGTCCACATTTTTCCATGCGTATGATAAATGATCTGGACGGTACATTGTTTCGGCCCACATGACAATGTGGGGGAGAATCTGACTGCTCATCCCTTGTGGGGTCCATCATTAGTTGGCTTTGAAAGGGCAATCCTATCATTAACTTTCTTATCGCATGCGAGCCATGATTTTCTCTCAATTTGTACATCATGGATTAATGGTTAGGATCATCCAATCAGCATCACTTGTTCTCTTGATCCATCCACTGTTGAAGCTCGTGAATATACGGTCTGGATCTCTCCAATGTGTCAGTGTACAGGGAACGATGTAGAGGTAGTCAGCTTTAGAGCTGATCCAATGTCTCGGGAGCAGGAGAGTTATCATTCCTCCACAACAGTTGCCTCACACATGGTACATATGGATGATATCCGGACCCCTCATCAGTTGGGCTCTACTATTAGTTGGCTACAAATAAAAAATTTGACAGATCCCAACTGTCCAATCAATGACCATTTGTCAGCCAGAATGTGACCCATGTCTTTTAGTCTTTCTTTCGTATGCCTTGGACTAAAAAATCATCCCTTCCTTTTGGATTTGGATCATTCATACGTGTCTGTCCATATACGTGTACGCATAAAGAAAGGGGGTGCAAAAAAAGATAAGAAGAAGCAGGTCTGGTCTAAAAGTTTGACCCAAACTATTACATGGGTCAAGATTTCGGCTGTCGGTAGGCTAGCCTCCGGCCAAGTAAAATCAAAATTTTATATATGCCTGGACCGCCAGGCTCAGCCCAAACAGATCAAATTTCAAGCCAAAGCCAACCCCAAGCTTAACCTGTTGACAGCCCTAATAAAGTGTGGGACCTCTCAAAATAAACCTGTCCAATCTAATGCGGCCCTAGTTTTTAAATGACTCTGATTTGCACCATCCTGAGGACCGGACTCAAACCCAACCAACCCAACCAATCTGAGTTCCGGATCCTACATAGACCTAGGGAAATTGATTAGGGTTATTAGCGACTGCCATTGGTATAATACTTTATATGTCTTTTTCACTTGTCACATTTTTCTATCATGCATATCAAAGATGGAAGAAATGAGATTTTATACTCACTTTTATTAAATATTTTCTTATGACTTGGACTATTATGTGGAGTTTATATATGTTTATTCTTCTTTTTTATTTATAATGCAGTGTGAAAATAATTTCTCCACGACTATGTATACTCAGGCTTTTAAATGTTCTTCAAGCTTTATCTAGGTTAGCATAAGACCATGTGCTGTGAAATCCCATTTTATTTAAACCTTAATACAATTAATATAATTAGAACATTTTTTATGTGAAAACTCACTTTTAACTGTTACATCTGATTCGTGCCTAACCCATGAGATAAATAGGTCTAGCCAGAGCTGTCCTATTCAAACCCAACCTGTTAAATGAATAGGTCTCCTAATGGATTGGGCCTGTGTCCAAAATTCCAACTCCATTATTAAATGGGTTGGTCAAGAATCTCCGTGCAGCAACAACCCATTTGAACCTGGATGCTGTGGGGCCTTACATGTGCTCGATGGAATCGACTGATGTGTCGATGACATCGGTCCACACAGTGATGCTGATTGACCTATACAAAGAGTGAACACTAATTCATGTATTTTGAATTTAAAACACAGTGTTTCCTTACTAGGCAATATTCGGGTCCAAGATATGGAGAATCTGAATGCGTCCAACCCCATTTCCTTCATTATCCTCACATCTTCCTGTTGTTTTTCACAGTCAGCAGAGCATGTAAAAAAGAAAAATAGGAATTTTAATTAAACCGCAGGGAATGCAATTTTATGGCACTCATCTCTCACATTCGGCAACATAGCACACGTGAGAGGAATCAAAGCGGTTCATCAGATGGATCCTACTGCGCAGGGTTTAATGGGCAAAAACTTAGGCCTGTGTGCTCATTAGGTGGCGGGGAATGTACAAAAGACATGGAGCATGAACAGAAAATGTAAGCGGAAGTTAAAATGAACAGATAGATCTTCTACCAGGGCACCATGGCTTGCTCTTAGTTGTGCTACTAAATGAACCATTTAGATCAGTAATAGATCATCCCATGTGCAAGAGGCGTTGCTGACATCCCATGGAGATGAGCGTTATCAACAGCGCACACACATGAAGATGAACTATATATATAATATGAAATGGTACCATGAGGTCAACCTCATGGTAGCTTCCCAGGAGGTTGAGCTCCGTGGGCCCCGCTGTGATGTGTGATGGGCATCCACGTCTGCATTTGATAGGTCTCCTCTAGCTCGTAGGATGTGCAAAAAATTAGCCATATCTGACTGGCCTTATATACAATAAGAAGGGTTTCAATAGGTGGGCATCCTTCGCAATTGTTGTTGCCTGTGGTGTAGCAAACTTTAGTCATGGATTCATCTGATTTTTAGGCCCATGGTTCACCATGAAAGGATAAGAGTTTGGTTAGGAGATCCAGAAATGTTGTGTCTCCATCTAATTTCAATTTCAGCCGGTCAGTACCTGGTTTATCCGTTTAGGAATGAGATCCGGCAAAATCGTGACTCCATATAATTTCAATTTTGACGGACCAAGATTCCCATGTTTTAAGAAGAGTTAAATGACACATGAACTAGATCTTTGGACATAACTGTTTTTGGTGCTGACCAATGGGCCCATCCCATGGTTAAATTATAATGATTATTTCCATATAAAATTGATACTTTTTCTGTCTATTCCTCCTATATATTACATACAAGTACTAAAGTTATCTTGGATTGAGACATCCCACCTACCAATTTTGAACTTAGGAAAATAAGGGCATGGTTATCAAAAGCTGTTTCATTACTTTATCTATCAAGCTGCAGAGAAGTAGGTTTTCCATGAAAACAGATTTCTTTAAGGACTGCTCGATGTCCCAAAATTCTTAAAAGTCTCATATAATGTGCAAAGATGCAGCCATGTATCATATAATCCTTCTCGTGGAAATAAAAAAGTGCATATGCTGATCTTACGTACGTCCCATCAATAGCATGAAAATGGATATTTACTATTGATTGGAGAAACAAAATATGTCTAACCACATCTTGAAACATTTACTCAATAATCTCATTCTGTATTTCTTATGATTATGAAGTTAACTCTTTGGAACAAGGATGGTTGTAATAAATTGGTGGTCGGCAACCCTACATGTCATTTATATGTTTAGGGAATACGCATAGGGGGACGTATTCCCAAACCTTTTGAATGACACGTGTTCATTCAATTGTAACATTTGTATGTTGTTTGTCGTTTATGAGTCGTCATGCATCACATAGTTAAAATCATCAAACCAGAGTGTTACTTTGGAACCATAAAAAATACAAAGTAGGATCTATCTAATATATATATTTTAACATGATGATTCGAGTTATTTTGTTTCTCTTCCCAATTATGATTGTCTAATTTTTTTAATATTGATCAGACACTTAATGAAAGATTTTAGATAATTTTAAAAATTAGAAGAGATGAGGTTGAATCAAATTCCTTATTAGAGAGGCTAATCAGGGGGGAAAAAAAATCAAAATAAGATGAATAAGAAAAATAGAAAAAAAGAAGCAAAGAAGGCAATGAAAAATAATAAATATTTACCTAATACTTCGTATTATTAGATTGCCATGATTTTTACACCATGGCTTATTTTTAATTGTATGAATGAATGAATGGACTGTTCAGATAGGCGAGGGGTTACCCTCATGGGCTATTTAAAAGCTTAGGATGAAGCTAGGGAACTTAGCCAACACCAAAAACTTGTATATACGCATCAGTGACAGCTGACCTTGTGCGTGCGTCTTATCCCTTAACAGTAATAATACAGCAGGGGAAACTGACCTTGTAACGATGATAAAAATCCACGGCTATATCTCCGTTGCTTTGGTCCTTTATTTTGTCTGCTCCCACAAATCACAAAAGCATCCTTTGTCAATGACTACCAAGGTCTAATACAAATATGAGACCCACTTGATTTGACACGTGGTAATGGATGTATCTGGGCTGTCCATCTAGTGGATCCCATATGTGGGCGGCCCTCGGTTGAAAATTGCACCGAACGGATCATCCCATCCATTATTTTTCCCTGTTGAATCCAGACTGCTAACCGTTTCCATTTTTTCTGTCCATTTTTAGATCACGCTCATATGGTTAGTGAAGTACACTCTGAACAATATTTAGCCCTCGGACGTGGAAGGTTCACTAGATGGACGGTTTGGATCATGGCCTACCTGCCATTAAAAAAATAAAATAAAATTATAATGACTCGCCTCTGATAAGTGACACTCACCGACGGCTACCTGTGCCATCGATATTGCGGGGGAGATTTTGGATGAAGCACATGTTTAAAATTACACTGGTCAAGCAATTCTAACCATCCGATTGATTGCTATCAAATGGGTGGTTGGAATTAAAATGGAGAGCTATTCAATTTCCACAGGGAAATTCAGACGGTTCCGATTGTCTCTCAGACAATATTTTGGATAATGGTCCATCCAAAATTGGGTCAATGAATAGGACGGCCAGGTTTTCTGCACAACTGTGCCTTGTGTTTGTTAAAGTGCCAGCACCGTTTTTTAAATGGTGGTAAACTGCGACAGAAGTTTGCTTCTTAAGGCGGGTATTTCTAACCAAATGTAGGCTGTTGACAGTTTTCTTTGCAACGGTTCATTTGAGATCATCAATCAACGTAACTTCTGGGCTATCGGTGATCTAGCAGAACTCCCAACAGATGAATTGCTCCGATCATCTGAAAATGCAGTGAGGGACGGATGCATATTGTTGTTTATAGGTGTCTTAAATATGTAAATTCAATAGTATGTTGATGAGAGGATAGGGCCGATGACATCTAGCAGACTTGAAGTTATTGAAGTCAACTCAATGCTATCTAGCATTTTCAGATTTTCTCAATTAATTGCTGAATATATTGGAGTCATTGTTCGATGACATCAAATGAATATTGTTCAATCCCATTGAAGCTTGGTTGAGCAATTGAAGATTTTCAAAAAATGCATGTTTTCTCTAAGGACTGATTTGACAGTTTTTCGATGCCATCAAATTAGCTTCGATGTTATTGAATGTTATGTGTTGATAACGTTGAAGGGTGTTTGATAACATCAAACTGTTTCATGAAGATTTTTATAGATTCACCAGATCTGCAGAATTTATTTCTAATTTTGTTTGAGATTCTTTCTAAGGCTATATAAACATTCAAGGGTTTCAAAGGTATAGTAAGGGTAAGATTTAAGGTTGTTCGAAATGAGTAAACTCATTAGTTTATAATTTATGCTTTTATAGTTATAATCTATTATTTTGTGCCATGATTTTTTATTTTTACTTTTGCAAGAGGTTTTCCATATTAAATCATTATGTTCTTTTGGTCATTGCTTGGTGCTCTTGTATTATTATTATAGATTCATTTCTTTATGCTTTCGTGGTCCTCCGACACTAATTGCCTAGTGACACTGTGAGTAGCCACATAATTGCTGGACAATGTTTTATGGCCCCACAACGATATATGTGTTTTATCCATATTGTCCATCTAATTTGGATCATTATTCTAGGACATGAGCCCAAAAATGAAGCACATCTAAATGTCGATGAATTGCCCATAGGCCCACTATAATGTTTATTTGCCATCTAACCTATTAGATGAATGAAGATTATAAATACCAGCTTGTTTTAAAACTTTTGTAGCATTTGAGAACATTTTAACAATGGTCATTTAATCCACCATTATTATTTAATGAGTATATATATATATATATCATGGGCCGGCTCGCATAACTCCATCCCTCAAGAGAGAAAAATGTGATTGGATGGTAGGCCACGGTAAAAGAATGACCCATGCTTTGAAGGTAAGTGAATACACGAGGGATGTGGATTGCCTAATGACGTGGTGGCTATTAATAGTACCCTGTCAACCCATTATAATGTATGTGTCCTATCCATGCGGTCCATCCATTTTTACAAAACTATTTCATGGCATGAGCTAAAATATAAGGCAGATGCAAATCTCATATGAACCACCCTACACTCCAGGAAAGAGTGGTGATTGAACACTCATTATTAAAAACTTCTTAGGAACCGCAAAAGTTGTATATTAAGTTGATATTTGTATTTTCTGTTTATCAAGGTGTGTGGGTTAGATGAGGAATAAACATTACCATAAACCTTAGCAAGTTTTTGGTGAGTAATCAATCACCATTGTTTTCTTGCAACGTGGTCCATTTGAGATTTAGATCTCCTTATTTTTTTTGCGCGTGTGGGTGTATGTATATATATATATATATATATATATATATGACAATAGAGCACTGTCATTAGTAGGGGTGGGCATCGAGCCGAGTCGAGTCGAGGTGGGCCAAGCTCAGCTCAGCTTGTTCATGTTGTACTCAAGTTCAACCTCGAGCTTGAGCTCGGCCTCAAGCTCAACATTTAAGCTTGGCTTGTTTGTCAAAGTTGTCGAGACGAGTCAAGTTTACCTCGAGTCGAGTTCAAGCTTGTTGGGTAGAAAGTAATGGATTCGATTCTTGATCCTCCTCCATTGATTTAGAAGAGAAGCTAAATAAAAAAATTTTAAAGAGGCATTTTACATGATGCTCCATCAAGTGAAATTCATTTTTTATTTGGCCCGGCAACCAAAATAGGGTGTAGTCCATCTTTCAGCAGTCCAGAAAATTCATCTATGCGAGCCCTATAATAGAAGTACCATGGGGCCAAAAGCATCTTCAATTGTATGTTCTGAATTACCCATCATAAAGGTCATACTTTTCAATGGATAGGATTTTGAATAGACCTAGGACCACAGAAAAGTGAGACCCACCTATATTGTTGCTGCTTAGATAAAAGCGTAGTTTCTGTTACCTTGCAGATGATCTGAGGACTTGTAACTCACAACATATTCAGGAAGGATATGTCTATTCATGTGAGTGTTCCATACAATATACCATTTTGGATTCAAGAGATCATCAACACCAACATTAAACTCTTTGCTGCTGGGGTGAAAGCAAAGAGATCCCAATTCAACTTTCTCTGCATTCCCCACACCTTTAATATATTTATTAATCGAGCCGAGTCGAGTCGAGTTTGAGCTTCGAGTCGAGTTGAGTTCAAGTCAAGTCAATTTGAAATGCTCCTTGGTCGAACTCGGCTTGAACTCAACTCGAGCTTCCAATAAATAGCTTGAATTGGCTCGAATCGGCCATTCAAGCAAGTCAATCCGAGCTAACTTTAGCTGAGTCGACCGAGTTTTTCAAGGTAGCTCGACTGGTGAACAGCCCTAGTCATTAGCCACCTCAGTGCTGGTACTCTCAGCACGCAATCCGCATCGTCCAATCAAATTCCGACATTAACGGAGGCAGGGCAGTATCTGTTGGCACATTGAACTCTTTGGGAACCGACGGTGATGTATTTGCTTTACCATGTAATCAACCTATTTTGCCCGTTCAAGTACCACAGAAACAGAGGGGATTTAACGCCCACAGTTGAAAACTTCCGAGGGGCACGGATGTTTTGGATAAGCTCATATCTGTGTTATCAATTCATCCAAACCTAAGTCTGTGTGTCCTGATAAACAGGTTGGATGGAAAATAAAAATCATGGTGGACCTTAGGAAGTTTTCAACGGTGATCACCATTATCCACAGTGTTTCCTTCGGTGTGATCCACTTGAGCTTTGGATCTGCCTCATATTTTGCACTTATGCCCCAAAATGAGCTGGAAATATGGGTGGACGGCTCAGATAAAATACATACGTCACAATGTGCCCTCACGGAGTCGGATCACCAGGGATATCGCTGATGACAGGGGGTTCCCAGTAATCCGCGTCAGAGAGAGAGAGAGAGAGAGAGAGAGGAAACCTGGGTGTGCGCGCGTGTAATTATCCCATATGCTGATGCCTTTGCCGTCTTCCTCAGCTGCTCCTTCGTACTGTAAAACCATACCATGCTCAAACGCCTAAACATGGTTATCTCTAGAAGCTTTTAGAAGCCTCTGTAGTAGCTTCCATAAGGATGACAGAGAGAGCAAACCTGATAAGCGGCAGACGAGGTCCCGAAAATGAATCCACGCGGAAAGGAGCTCCGATTTATCGGACGTTGTTCCTCACGTGGTGGGGCACCTCCAGCACGTAACAAGGAGCCGAGCAGAAGGATGAGTAGGAACAGGACAGCCCCTCCTCCATACTCCATTCCCAAATTGTCTCTCTTCCCTCTCACTCACTCTCTTTAAAGACAAACTAGTAACGTGCTACCGTCAGCACATAATCGTCGTGCCGTTTCGGCCTTTGAAAATGGCTGATTCACGGTATAGCGATCCACTCATCACAAGGCCCGTAGCTGTACGATTGGGTGGGTCATCTTGTGTTATTTGATACTCTGGCCGCATACTACGCTTGATATGCAGTCATTGTTGCTGGGTTACAGCTCAAAGACCAGAGGTAGGCTTGAGATTACTGAAATAAGATCTTCAATATTTTTCTTTTTTAACCGTCCCATAAACGTCCATCAATATAATAATAGGTAATAAAATAAGGAGTGGGTTCTTTGCTTGCCCCAAACAATTTTCTTTCTTTTCTTGTTTTTTTTTTTTTTTTTGGTTTATTGCAATGTGATTGGACAACATGATCCTATACTATATTTAATGCGACGGTGGAGATGACATCAGTGATGACAGGAACTAATCACAATGCAAGAAAACACAAGACCTATTTGTAAGCAGCAGATGATTTGGATTCTTAAATAAGAGTGCTAATTTGATCTGCACAACAAGGTTTAAACTATTACATCCAGTCAGGATCATGCACACAAATACATCAGAATTCTCATGAAGAATCCAAACTATTAGTAGTTTAGATTGTACTTGAAGCGGCCTGATAATGATATGGAGATCGTGGTGTGGATAACGATCATCCTACCTATTGAGGACTCTCCTTAATCTATCCTAGTATAAGAGAGGTAAAAAGCCCACATCAAGCTCTCTGATATATAAGTACCTATGTTAACTATCACCCTTCCACTAGATGAGAAACACGTGTGAGCATGCAAAGGAAAGAAGTTTAGGGGATGGAGTTGGATATGAGGGTCTTGCCATTTGTTTTCACTGGAGTCCTCGTGTTGAGATTTTCAATCATAACTTACCAAAATTTAGATTCTCCAATTCATGAGAGGCGATTAGATGTGATCTATCCAGCCAAGTGGAGGCTAACTTGAGTGTGGGGCCCACCTCGATATTTGCCTTGAATAACCACGGTGTCCATCTGTTTTGCCAACTTATTTTAAGCTATGATCATAAAACTAAGTAATACAAATCTCAAGTGGACCACACCATATAGGAAGCAGTGGCCATTGAACCCCCACTTTTAAAAAGCTTCCTAGGGTCCACTATAATGTTTATTTGCCATCCAACCTATTCATAAGGTCACATGGACCTAGACAGAAAGAAAACACAAATGACAATTGATCCAAAACCTTTGTTGCCCCTAAAAAGCTTTCAATGGTGATAATTCAATCTCAACATTTTTTTAGGAGCATGACCTGAAAGAAGTTGGGAAAACAAATGTAAGACATGGATATACAATGCATACGTCTAAGCAGACCCTACAATTAGGGTGGCACCCACCTAGCCGGGTTCGGAGTTAGACCCTCGTTCCATGCAAATTTAAGAAATTTGTGCTAAATAGATGTCCCAACAATCATTATAAAGAAGACTTCATACAATTGAAAACAAAGTATTCTTCTATATGATTCACTTGAATTATGGATGAACTTAATTTTTGAGCCCTAAGCCTAATATAAGGTGACTCATCTAGCAGTCCAAGTGAATTTTAAATAAACATTATGGCGAAGCCCACTTGAGCAAACTAACCATTTACTCATGTCGTTGATGGAACTCTTATAAGGGTGCTTCAATAATAATTACTTAGATTAATGAAGTATCTTATTGATTACTTAAAAAAAAAATATCTAAAAATATAATTTCTATTTTAAATAGTTTTTTTTTTTTTTTTCATAAAATTCCTAAGAAGGATACAGAGATGGGGTCATATCAGGAATAATGAATCCATAAGGTCCTTTCAAAGCCTGGATGAGGTAATATTGTAATAATAATTTCTAGTCCTTCCAAAGGCCTTGGAGAAGTGTCGAACTCTCAAATAATATTCAAACGGGAGCATGCACTTATAAATTATTCAGGTGGCATATGTTAACCCAAGTTAAACTGACCCAATTATGGAACCCAATGCCATTAAGTTACAATATAAAAATAGGGTTGTTTGAACAATCGTAGCCACTGATTCATGGACACTTGGTCATCCAAATACAACAATAGGAGATATTTCATTTCTAAATTTATCCAACAATCTAATATTTCGATGACTCAATAAGATTGACTCTTGACTCATGATACATATATAATCTAGTGCCCCAAATTTGTATGACTTATTATGAATTATTTGAATGCCATGAAAGCAATTTTTGAGTAATTTCTAACAACATAGTGTATGATCCATTACACTCAGCCAGAGTACCATAGTATTTCTCATATTCAAGTTCTAAGGAGTGGTTTGGATATTTTTATTGGACTAGCGGGTAAAAGCAATTTTTAAATAGTGGGAGGAAATTAAATTAAAAGCTGTGATCTTTTGGGGGATTGTTAGGGCCACCGTTTTGCATAAGCTTTAGAAAAACGTAGACACTTTAGCAGAGTGATGGGTGATACCCAGGCACTTTAGAAATTGCACACATGATATACAAGTAGTCAAATCAAACCGTCAAAATTATGGTGCCCAGTATAATGTATCATGAACAAAAAAAATGAGTTTATTCCAATGTCTAACTATTGGGTTGCTGGACATTTATTGGAAAGTTAGAAATGAAAACCATCTAACGGTCCTATTTTGAGAAACAAGTATCCACGAATCATAAATCAGGATTGTTCAACCTATCTGATCTTGGGATTGCGTGACAGTAGAGTACTGCATAATCTAACTGGTTTTATTCGGGTTAATATATGCCACGCTTAAAATTTCCGAACGCCTGTGCATCAAGCGTCAAACCTCCGAGTACCATCTAACTCCTTTGTTGGTGTTACACCATTTAAAAAAGGGTAGTGACTCATCCTCACATGTAGCACTCATTTCCATCCAAACCATTCAAATCGTACGTACCATTAAGGACGGAGTATATCTCTAAAGTCACATTGATCAAGCAATGCTAATCATCCACTTATTATTTATCTAATGAATGTTTAAAAGTCAATTTGTTAATGGTCCAAATTAAGGGAGCTGGGTCCTTACTCTTGCTCAGGTGGTAGACTCTCAGGAGTTTCAACTCCCGGTCAAGGGATTCGAGTACCCATAGGTGTTGAAATTCCACTAGCGTGAGTGTGTGTGGGGTGTGTTACAAAAAAAAAGTTCTGTGTTGAAATTCCAATTGTGCTCCATGATTCCATTCACAGTGGAGGCCAGCGATTTGGACTGTCTGGATTGATATACATCTATGGGATGTGTACGTTTGTATTGTCTCTGCTATTTTATATATAGTGTGAAACTGATATAGGTGTCTTATTAACCGACTTTCGCATCTGCGCCGAACATGAATCCTGTGCACTGAGTTTATACACGTGGGGCCTATGGTTAGTTCAACCAAGCCACCTGATGGCCTTCATCATGAATGTACCATGCATTCCAAATCTCCCAAATTAGAAGATCTTAGCTATGTAACTTTTGGTCTTTTTTCAATATTGAATGTGGAATGTTGGTGCTTTTTATTTTTCTGAACCGTGTATTTGCATGATGACAGTGGAACGGTTGGATTTCACAGATTGAGGAGGATTTTTTGGTAATGGTCCATCCATGATGGGGGCTTCAGATCAATGGGTTGGATTAACCAACTATGGTCCACATGTAGAAGTTCAGTGCACAACAGCACAATTTCTTTGTTCATCACAAATGGAGGGAACTGGCCTCACGTAAGGAACTTCCTTAATGACATTTTAAATTGAATGTGACCCCAAAACTAGGACATTTTATGCCTGGGTCTGGCCTTCCGTCCTAACACATCAGCCAAAGCCCGGCCAGAGCAGGCCATTCGGGTCCATTGAGAACCCAAAAATATTGTTCTCAACTCCGCATTGACCAGGAAAACCACCTCTTGTTTGGCCTTGATCTAGAAAATCAGGTTGATCAACACTTAGGTGGGCCACCCAAAAAAAATTATGCCTAAAAACTCTAAATTCATGTGGTGTGGTCCACCTGAATTTTGTAATGATAGGATTTATGGGAAATTGTTTCATCCTGACCAGCAACATCACATGAATGGACTGCATGGCATATAAAAACCACGGTGGCACTACAAAAGCTAATGTTGGCGATTTCAGCCCAACCGTTTCCTGCGTTGTGGTTTGAGTAAGTTTTTCATTACTATGATTTTTGGGTTGAACCTTTGATATGAGGCAATGTACCTGATGGACGGGGTGGATCTCAAGAAAGTTTCACCTACTTGGGTCCAATATACCTGATTTTTCAGCCATCCATTTGTTACGTAGACTGGATGACCTGAAAAGTGTACTGGTTTGGATTTTGGGACTTACAACTGTAGCTGAACTAAAAGGTGAACTGGTCTGATTTTTGTGGCCCACCTGAAAATAGCAATTAAATTACTCGTTGGTGGAGTGCGATCACCAAATGCACCAATCGACCTGAACGCACGGCCACGGTAGATGTCTCGTCAGAATCTCAGCAAGTACAAAAAGAGAGCTAGATATATTACCATACACCTTAATCCATAGCTCAAGTGGTAGATTGAGCGAAAGATGCCCAGTGAGGGTAGCTAACAGTGAAGTGTGAACTGACAGTGTTGTGTACTAATTAACAAGCTAACAGAAAAAATAATAATAATAATAATAATAAAAAGATATATTACCATAGGATGCCAATGTGGCCCATATTAGTTCATCTCAACATGGGCCCAAATTGAGTAGGTGAACGTTAAACATGGTACGCACACATCTATTATGCAAGAATGCATATGTGTAGGAAATAGACAAACAGACCTGATGGCTCTTTCAGGGAAAGAGAGAGATGTTTATTGTGGTGTTCAGATTCTCATCTTGTCTTGTAATGCTTGTTGGAGCCTTAACGTCTCGTTGTTTAACTCGTCCACCCCCTTCAACAACACCAACAGCAACGCTTACGATGAAAACCGGCCACCGTATGTCATACGCATGGTTAAAAGACTCATTGACTTGTATCATGAGTCGAGAACAGTGACTCACCGATCGACAGGTTACCACCGAACCCGAGTTCACTCAGATGAGTTATATCTGACTCATCCAAGTCTTAAAACCATGGTTCTAGGTAGGGTGAAAAATGAGCTGGGCCGTGTTGAAGCATGCCAAGCCCATCTGACTAGCTATAAGGACCAAAGTACAGCCACAGCAAAGGCCGTTACTTAAGGAATTGTACTCAGATTGGGCTGGCCGGAACCTTTCTCTTTGGCCTTTAGGTAGATGAAAGATCAGGTTCACCACTCCGAGTTAATGATCCTAATATCAAGCCCAGTTCAAACATGTGGGCCTCAGGCTTAGCCCATACCAGGGGAAACTGGGCCCAGTCCAGCCTGGCCTAGCCCTTTGCCACCCTGGCTATACATGTTTCCATTGTTCACCCTCACTGATTTTCCATTCTTGCTTTCCCTATGTGCCTAGCCAGACCGTGATCCACACTTTCATCTAGCACATCCCAATGCGGAATATGCCCCATGGGAGCAAAATTCGACTGATCCAAGATTTTCAAATCGACACCCTTGTTTAGACAGCTGCGATCTTCAATCCATGAGATATTTCCCATGTGGCCCATTGACAATGGGACCAACTACATGAACCGTTCGGATAAACAACTTGTACAAGTAACATGTTCACATTAGGAGAGAAATTAGCATCTTACCACACTCAGTGATATAAATAACCAGGTGGTTGTGTCTTTTCTTTAGGTAGATCATCAGATCTTGTATGCCTGGTGGGTATACACCATATTGAAGCAGCCTGTGTATATATATATATATATATATATATATGCAGAAAACAGTGAGTACACATACACTACAACGGCTCCTGTAACAGGTGTTGGTCCATATGCTCCAGGTATACCACCCAGGTATCAGCGACATGAGTTGGTTTAGACCGTGTGGGAACTGAGGGTCTCACCATGTGTTCTCACTGGAGTCCACATATTGAGATGGTTGGAAGATAATAACTTCCTGACGCAGGGAAGAATGTGAGGTCGATCACTGTCATCCTCAAGAGGACAATAATTCCGAATCATAGAATTTCTTTGGACTCCTCACAGAGACCTCTCAAATCCACAAGGAAAGAAAGCAAGAAAATATAAATAAATTCTAATAAATTCGAAATTGATTAATAAATGAATAAAAACGAGTTCACAACCCTTTAAATAGGATATCAAGCAATGAGAAAGAAATCAGAATCAAACTATAGCTAAAACTCATAGAATTCACGACTTACCATAGATAGTAAACTTACTATTTATAGACGGTCATGATGTCTACTAGTGTACAAGGTTTTTGGCCAAAAATAATAAGTATCCTATTTGGCTTCACCAAACTGTTCTCCTAATTATTCTAAGCTCTTTTCACGTTGCGCGCAACTCCTAAAGCCTGATGGATGAAGAGTTATGACTTGCGCAACCCGGTGTAGCTGGTTGGTTGGCTAAAGTAGTTCGTTCTACACCAAAATCATATATTTTATGTCCGATAACTCATTCTAAATTGTGAAATACACCTGATTTAAGGTCCGATGGTCCGGATCATTTCTATCGTCAATCGGCCCTTTTCTAATCCATCTTGGCCATGTAACGGTTCACAACCCTCTCTACATTACTCCCCAAGTTTTGGATTCTAAAATGGTTAATAAGACTTTTTAAAACTTAGAAAAACTCAATAAAATTCACTTTACTCATACAACTCAACATTATTTATATATTATTTAAACTTTCTAAATAAAGATCACTGGAAGGGAAAAAAAAAAAAAAACCAAAACCAAAACAAAAACAAAACGAAATAAAATGAAAATTTGGTCAAAGTTTTTTAGTTTACTTGAATTTTGAATTCTAGTCCGGCTTTCATGACTGCCAAATGGATGATGCCACCTTTTTGTCGATTGATCACAATATTTTAAAAAATCTTTATTTACTTTCTTGATAGTTTTGGACTAGGTCAATTGCTCGAACTGTAGTTTGCTCTATCAATTGAAGGGTGCTTGATCGGTGTCATCGACTAATGTTGAGATCGACAGTGCAAGTAGTTCTATATGAGGGTTGTGTTTTTTTTTTTTTTTTGTTTTTGCTGGGGGGGGTTAGCTTGTTAGTACACACCCATGTCAGGACACACACTCCATGTTAGCCACCCCCGCTAGGGATCGATACCAAGACCTCAAGTGTTGAAGCGAGGCATCTCCACTCAGTCTGTGATATATAGTATATATATTAGGAGTAATCCAGATTAGAAAAGCTAATGGATTTTCTAAGACATTCTTAATGATTTTAGAGAAGAAAAGTTAGAAATTTGAGAGAGATTCAAATGGAGTTTTCATTATTGTAAGTGCGTCATTTCTTATAATATCGTTCATAGTAGATTACTTATCTCTTTGTGCCGTTGTTCTTTTCCATGAGAATTTTTTCACATAAAATACATGTATTCTTTGCATATTTGGTTTACATTTTATTTCTTGTTGTTTGATTGAATTTGGGTTTGCTTTCACACTATCCTAATATCTGCAAAAATTGTGGCCCACCTAACGAGTGTAATAACTTTATTTTTGTAAGTGAGACCTACCTTCAGACACTCTCCAATATTCGAAACAAGTTCTTATGGGAGGTTTTGCGGATCAAGCCTTTGATAATCTTGCGGAAGATGATCATCCTTACGCTGTTACCGATTAAATCAAGCAGTCTTATAGCCAACCAATTAATCAAAGTATTAGAAATATAGTCAGACGTTCATATATATCCAATCAATCTAATTTGAGGGCTTGTTTAGATTCGCATGTTCATGTATACATTGGACGGTTTTCAAAATACATCCAAATCTATCAGATATTAATCAACGTTTAGATAAGAGGTATTGTTTGCATGGTATACAATACGTTATACAAATCAATGTTTGGATATTATGTATTATATCTGTGTATTGTACAAAGGAAGCAAAGCGAGCGATGGCGGAGACTCAGAAATCCGAGCTGCAATAGTTCAAAGGCCAGTCTCGGCTACCGAAATTTGTAGCCCCGAAATGTTATGACCTCAAGCTCAGACCCGATCTCTCCGCCTGCAAAATTACCAACACTGTCGATATCGATGTCGACGTCACTGTTGAGACCAGACTCATCATCCTCAATGCTGCCGATCTTTCCATTGACGATGGACTGGTCTTGTTCAAGACTCAACAATCTGATAAGGGAATTGCTGGAAAAAAAAAATGCCTCTTTTTTTTTTCCTCTTTGATTCTATTGCTGTGGAAAGATGAGATTGATATGATGATGATTTGTTTTCTGTGGATGGATCAGGAAGTTTATCATCCTTCGGAAGTCATCTTGGTTGAAGATGATGAGATCTTGGTGCTTGCATTCGATGTATTTCTTCCTGTCGGGGTTTGGATTCTGGGGATTGGATTCTCGAGAACCTTGAATGACTTCTTGGGGTGCTGGTGTAGAAATTTCTTCTTCTCCCGTTGGAGATAAATCTCACAAATTTTAAACCTTCTCACTACTGAATACAGTGCAATGAATACTCAGTATTGACAGCAAGCGAGTCGTATGACAATACTCTACCATCGGTTCGAAAATTTGGCTGGATATTGTATTCACGTGCATGGGATTCAACTCCTATCCACCCCAATCCAAACACCATAAACGTCACATCATACTTTCTAATACGGTACAATACATGCCAATACGCGAATCCAAACTAGCCGGAGTATATCTCCATCTACAGTGGGACCATGATTTTAGACCCTATGATATCAGTAAAGATCTTCTGCATTAGAATAGCAGTGTACGTGTACGAAACGGTCACAGTCAGCTAGCAAACCGGGTAACTTCTCTTCACGTGGGAGTGCGCGGCCAGTGCTTGAGACGGTTGTTTTTCTAAGTTGGAAGGTAAATGAATTTTATTTTTTAAAAAACCGTAATAAGTTGCTTTTTCTAATAAGTTACTTATTTAAATTTAATAACTAAACTAACTTAATCAAGAAAAATAGCCTATTCACTTACATTAGTTGAAAAAATTACTTATTTCATGGTATTCAAATGGCCCTAAGTTGCAACATAAAAATTAAGTTGATTAAACAATCATAACCTCTGATACATGGACACTAGGTTTTCGAAACAAGACGATAGTATATATTTCGTTTTAAAATTGTTTAACAATCCAATGTTTCTATAATCAAATAAGATTGATTCTTGATTCAAGATAATTCAAAATTAGTAAGCAATTTTTAATCATTTCTTCTTGTATATCATCCATCTCATTCTGCCAGTGTATCTTAGCATTTCTTATATTTGAGGTCGTGTTTTTTATTTAACATGTACTATTGATTAACATTATCCAAACCATTCAAGTAGTAGGTGCCATTGAATAGCCAGGCCGATCCAATGGGCTTGTAGAAACAGCCCGAAGCTGGCCCAATTAAGAAACAGGAAATTTTAGGCATGGGTGGCCTTCTGTCCCAATATATCCACCGAAGACCGGCCAAACCTGGCCATCCAGCCTCATTGACAGCCCAACAAACAATGTTCATGCAATTGATTCTACATGCACTACATCCATCAGGTACACCACACCTTGTTTGGCCTTGATACCATAAATTAGGTTGATCAACACTTAGGTGGGCCACCCAAAAAATTTTATACCTAAAATCTCTAAATTCATGTGCTGTGGTCCACCTGAATTTTAGAATACTATGATTTTTGGACAATTGTTTCATCCTGAAGAGCTGTTACAATCTGCCGCTGTACTTCATTGTAGTGCACCGCCCTCACACAGAAGAAATAGTGGCCATTTGAGCCAAACTGTTTCTTATAGTGTGGTCTACATAATTTTTGCATTATCATGAATTTTGGGTTGAACGGTTAATATGAGGCAGCATACCTGATGGAAGGGGTGGATTGTGGTCCACCTGAAAACAAGAGTTAAATTACTCGTTGGTGGGCTGCAGTTGGTAGTCACCAACTGGGACATCGACGTGGAGGCCCGGCCACGGTAGATGTCAGGTCAGAATCTCACCAAGTACAAAAGAGAGGTATTGATCATAGGATGCTGATGTGGCCGATTATATTGCCAATTTATTTTACTAGGAAATTTGGATCCGGATCTGGACCCGGATCCGTTAAGTACTACAGTTTGGCAACTTCCAATACAGTAGTTGCACACATAGTCTTAGTACAATGTGGAAGATAGAAATATGTCTACCATTTGAGGAAGTTTCGAAACCAAATTGCAGACTTCTTTGGGTATCTCTTCAACCCATCTTTGTAGTCCACGAAGTTAAGGCCGAATCGAACGGTGTAGCCATCTGCCCATTCAAAGTTATCCAACAGCGACCATGCAAAGTAGCCTCTCACATCAACACCGTTCAACCTGTTATCATCTCACCAATCAAAGACTCTCTCTCTCTCTCTCTCTCTCTCTCTCTCTCTCTCTCTCTCTCTCTCTCTCTCTCTCTCTCTCTCTCTCTCTCTCTCTCTCTCTCTCTCTCTATAAAGTAACAGTCCGGATCACCAAACCATGTTTCCCACTGTCTAGACGTATTTCACCCGAAAAGAAATAAGGTCCACTCAGCAGGTGAATCCAATATGGTTGGCCCTAATATTCAAAGCAGGTTGACGGGCCCACCTGAATAGTAGACCGGCCTACGTGCCATGCTGGCACACAAGTGGCATGCAAATGAGTTGTCATGTACACACGTGTGGACTTAGCAAAGCTCGTGTATAGCCATATCAGTTCATACTAAAATGACCCCACATCGAGTAGATGAACGTTAAAGATGGCACGCACATATGCAAGAATGCAAATGTATAGGAAATAGACTAACATACTTGATGGCTTTTGCAAGGAAAGAGAGATGTTTATTGTGGTAGTCGACTCTCATATTGTCTTGTAATGCTTCCTTGAGCGGTAACGTGTTGTTGTTGAGCTCGCCCACCCCTACAACAATACCAACAGTAATGCTTATGATGAAAACTCTTATGTTATAAGCACAGTTAATTAAGAGACTCGGTGAGTTAGATCATGAGTTAAGATGCTGCGGCTCACTCGAATGTGTGCTACATTGGAAACTCAGGGTATCGGATCATACCGATTACTACCGAATCTGAGTTGACTCAGTTGAGTCATGCTTATAGGTGGGGAGGAAAATGGGCTGGGCCGGGTTGAAGTGTTGAAAGTCTATTTAATTAGCCAATGACACAAGTACAGCCCCAAGTTGGTCTGGCCGGAACCTTTCTCTGCGGGCTTACGTAATTAGATGCAAGATCAGGTTCATCAGTACCACTTAATGGGCCTCAAATTCAACCCAGTTCAAATAGTGGGCCTCGAGGCTCAGCCCAAACCAGGGCCAACCTTGCCTAGCCCTTTTGCCACCCACGCAATACATGTTTCCTAGGGCTCTAATTTCTTGTTGTATTCATTTTGACCGAGGGTTGTTCATTTGGCATTGTTCACCCTCACTTCTCTCCCAATTCATTTAGACAGCTATGATCTTCGATCCATGAGATCTTTTCCATGTGGCCCATTGACAATGTGA
Organism: Magnolia kwangsiensis; assembly: GCA_037074715.1. Taxonomy (NCBI): domain Eukaryota; kingdom Viridiplantae; phylum Streptophyta; class Magnoliopsida; order Magnoliales; family Magnoliaceae; genus Magnolia; species Magnolia kwangsiensis. Next base: position 111,823,174 of record CM073581.1, read on the forward strand.
CCAACTACATGAACCGTTGAGATCAAGAACCATGTGTAAGTAACATGTTCGGAGTAAGAAGAAAGAAATTAGAATCTTACCATTCTCAGTAATGTAAATAACCGGATGTTTGTATTTTTCCTTTACGTAGACCAACAGATCTCGTATGCCTTGTGGGTATACATACAACCATGATGCACCAGTCTGCAATTTAGAAACTAGTTAGTGCACATACACTTCAAAGGCTGCTGTAACAGGTATCAGCCCATATGCTCCGCCGGGTCTACTACGTACCCAGTTAGACCCTCAACGACATGAGTTCGCGTCGACAACGTGGGAACTGAGGGTCCCACCATGTGTTCTCATTGGGGTCCACATGTTGAGAAAATTGGAAGATGATTACTTTCCAGGTTTTGAATTCTAAAATGGTCAATAAAACTTTTTAAAACTCACTTCATTCAACACAACTCAACATTATCTATATATTAGTCATCATACCTCAGGGCCGATCGGAATCCCATCACGCACCACTGTTACAGAAAATACACATTTACGGATATATAAAAACAAAAGAGAAATGATCAAGTGCGGCGCATGGTTGTACCAAATATCATAAAATCTCATATATTTACTCACTGTAACAAAACGCACCCTAAAGAAATAAATAAAGAAAAAGAGAAATTGGGATGGAATGGCATTTATCGGAATTAACCAGTGGTGTTAACATGTTGGTCGGTAAGATAGCTGGTTGAGTTATTTGATCGAGGAAGATCAATTACGTAATTCGATGTATAGTAATTGATTCCAATGAAATCGTACGCTCCTTTCAACATCTTAGATTGCTCTTCAGTGAATTTTGGGAGCCGATTTCCGGCGTTGGATCTCATGTTACGTGGATAGTTACCGTATGTTACAGGATGCAAAAACCTGAGTATACCAAACCACACAAGAAAATTAATTTTGACGTTGTATTTCTCTCTTAAGTGTCATAAACGTTGTAAATTATAAATAAAAAGGGTAAATAAAAGACAGATTTTGCAATGGCTTTAAGCGTCATTTATCTAATACAATCGTGTCCACACGTTCAAACATGACGAATGGGAATCCATTAAAATAATAATAATAATAATAATCTAAAACGAGAATCTATTTTGGGTTTCCATGACTTACCATCCGAAATCGAAATCAAGAAGTCTTTGAGCTGCAAAATGGTCGGCCTTAGATTTAGAGTAGGGGATCATCCAGTTGGAATTTAGTGTTATTCCTATCCTGCCCTTTTGAGATACCTGTCTGTATAGTTCAATCTCAAGCATTCAGATGTGTGACCCAGCAATGCTACTATTGAGAAAGGGAAGGGTGTCATGACACGTGCTGTCAGATATATCATCCTATGGAGATGGGCCAGACACTGCACTAAATCCTGCAGCTGATTCACATATAGATATGGAGTGGTAATGCTCCTGTTTCGAGTCCGGGTAGCGGAGGCCCGTTTATGCACCACACCAGCTCATTGGGACTAGTGATTAGGCCATAAGCAGGACTAATAATGGAAAAGCTGTCATCCATCTTGCAGTATGACCAGACGATCGCACTTTCGACACACGTGCAGCATCTGGGCTCTTTATTATTGGGTACATGCATCATCTTACATGCTCCCACCTAAAAGTTAGGCTAGTCTACTCATCAGGTTTATTCTCATAATTTATCCATCACCAACCAATTAACCTAGTTATGAGTACTGGCACGATTCCTTCCAAGAGATGCATCCAAAATATGCCCCACTTGATAGACGGCCCAGACGCTGCACACGTATGTTGTGTAGTGGATCGGGATCCTCTTTGCATGGGTCCCATCCAGATGAACACTTTAGCAGTAATGGACCTTACCTGATACGTGTCCTTGTATAGTTTCACGGTTGTCGCATGTGACAACAAGAGGTTATGGGCCACGGTGTAAGGATCAGTCCCTGGATTATGGGGTGGGAAAACGCCGACCCCATACTGTGTGCTGAAAGTTAATGGCTCATTTATGGTGATCCAATGCTTCACCCGATCTCCGAATTCTTTAAAACATATATTAGCGTAGTCGTGGAAATCAGCCCTGTAAAGCTTAATCCACATAAGATACATTCATACCAACTTCACAAAGATGATAATATGCATCAGATGATTTGTAATATATAGATGAGGATTTTGAGCTGGGCCAGTTGCCAGCTTCACCCCAGCTTAAGGAGGATGCATTACTCACACGATTTTGGAGCACAAACAACCGCCATACTCGTCTTGGAGGGTTTGGGGAGAATCCCAATGAAAGATAGTTACAAACGGCTTCAAACCTACGCACATGAGAGAGAGAGAGAGAGAGAGAGAGAGAGAGAGAGAGAGAGAGAGAGAGAGAGATGCTGTGAGATGCTCTAGATAATGAAGGTTGGATATTGAAGATGTAAAGAGCTGTTCTGAATAATGACCGTTGGATAGGATCTCGTTGATGAGGTTGTTGTAGTATCTGATGCCTTCTTCGTTTACTCCCCCACTTAGACTCCCACCTGTAAGTTTTAAGAGAAATCAAGAAAATTATATCAAATGCAACCAGCTGTTCTCCAAGCTTTCTAAGCCCACCACACACATGCCAAAATGGCTTTCAAATGTAGGAGCTCTACAATTCTCGCATGATTGTGTGGGGGCACACTAAAACTCAACTGGGACACTTGGCATAATTTTGCTAGTTTTAGGCATGATTTTACGTGGAGCAACACACCCCTAAGTTTTGTCCTCAAGGAGGATATGATGGACAGCCGATTTCATGCACACATGATGGTGAGCTCCAAATTAAGACATAGTTGCAACGGTGGGTTCAACCATTTACTCGGTGTAATTTGAGTTCTTAGTGCCTGCGTGTCAAGCAATACTCTGCCAGAGTATCAAATAATTTCACATAATCCAAAGCTTAGAGATTTCTTCCTCTTACGTGGCAATATCCGCGTCCAAGAGATGGAGAATCTGTAAGCGTCCATTCCCATGTCCTTCATAATCTTCACATCTTCCTGAAGCATTTCCCAATCACTCAAAAGGAAGGAGAGAGAGAGAGAGAGAGAGAGAGAGAGAGAGAGAGAGAGAGAGAGAGAGAGAGAGAGAGAGAGAGAGAGAGAGAGAGAGAGAGAGAGAGAGAGAGAGAGAGAGCCCAAAAGGAAGAACTGACCTTATAGCGGTGATAGGAATCTACAGCTACATCTCCATTGCTGTGGTCCTTTATCTTTTCTGCACCCACAAAAGCATCTTCTCTTGTGAATGGCCCACCGATAAAGCCATCTAACCCTTGATGCGGACTTTCATGTGCAGCCACGCTTTCCCACCAATGTGTTGTAGACATCTGAACCGTTTAAAAGAATAGCCATACCATTCAGATCACTTGCTCACCTAATGACTGGATTGGTACAATTTTTGCGAGGGTTTGTCTTCATGGTCTGGCCCATCTTTTGCACGGCTCCGACTTCACATTAAAACGTTGACATGAAAGACCAAGAATAGAAGTACATTCTATCATTCATTTTATACAAGTGGGACCCATGTTTCATCGATCCAATCCGTTGATATGATTGTCCCCACATTGTATGTTCTATGAACCAAAGTTCTCCTAATTTATTGGAAGGATCTGAGGTTGGGGTAATTTCTGTCTTTCCGTTTATTTGTTGAACTTGCCATTAAAGGTTTAAGATCTTAGCATCCGGGATATCTTTGGACGTGCACGGGTCATCCACATTTCGTTCCAACATATCAGTGGGAGATCTTTGGTCCACCGTCTTCATTTGTGTTGTTAGATTGGTCCACCAAGCCCATCCCAAAAATTATTAGCTTTCCCAAAAATTCAATGGGCGATCATCCCATTGTGTTCCATGATTTATTTAGAGAAATAAATCAGCCACGTAGCCCAGTCTAACAACACATGTAGGATGGCAGGCGCAGATTAGGTGTTTCCCCGGTAAGAGCTTAGTGGGTGTTACCCTTACCATAGAGCCCACCTTGATGATATGTTGTATATCTACTCCATCCATCCGTTTTTCCACACTATTTCGGGGCATGGTCCCAAACATTAAGCATATCCAAATTCTAGGTTGGCCACACCACAAGAAACAGGGATGATGGAACGCTTACCATTAAAAGCTTCCAAAGTCCCACTTTAAGCATATCCATAATGTTTAATTTCCATCCAACCCGTTGATAAGGTTTAAAAAATAAAATGGATGAATTGCAATAACAAAGATTAGCTTGATCCAAAACTTTTGTGGCCTACAAAAATCTTTTAATGGCCATTCACTACTTTTTCTGATGTTGTGGTCCACCAGAGATTTAGATCTTCTTAAAACTTGGATAACATCCTTAAATGAGCAGCAAAAGTTGATGGACTGAGTGGATATGAAGAACATTCATTGAGATGAGCTCCACATGGTATGGGTAACACCCACCAATTCCGCTCCCAGGATGGACGTGGGCATAACTCCCACGAGGACCGAAATCGCTGCGAAAAACACCTAATTCCGTGGACTCCACCATGTTTTATGCGTAAAACTACTCCATTCATCAGGTGAGAACTATTATTCTAAACTTACAAACAAAATCTCAGCCTGATTAAAAAAACTCTGATGGGCCACACCGAAAGGAACAATGTAAAAACGCTCCTATATACTCTAAGTTCACGTGGTGTAGCCCAGCCAGATATATGGATCAGGATGGTTTTGTAGTTAACTTCAACCTTACGAGCTCCATCCGGTTAACGGGGTTTATTTTTATTTTTATTTTTATATATTAAAAAAAAAATAAAAAATTAAAAGCTCCCTCCCTTTTTAAACATCCGGTTAACGGGTTTGATAAAAGATACACACCATCTTTATTAGTGGATTGCTAACGTACGCTAAACCGAACTCGCTAACTTACGCCGAGAGAGAGAGAGAGAGAGAGAGAGAGAGTGCTGCTGTATGCAAGAGGTAGAGAGAGAAGGAGATAGAGATAGAGATAGGGAGACCTGGGTGCTCGTGAGTGTAAGTATCCCAAATGCTTGGGCCTCTACCACCTTCCTTAACTGCCCCTTCATACTGTAAAAATTACCAAAGTTTCCCATCTAAGCATCACTGTCCGTATTACTTACTAGAAACTTCTAGAAGAAGAAGAAAAAGAAGGAGAGAGAGTGAGAGAAGAGAGAAGTGTGTGCGACGAACCTGATAAGAGGAAGAGGCAGTACCGAAAATGAAACCAGGAGGAAAGCTGCTCCTCTTCAGGCGAGCCGGGTTGTCACGTGACAGAACCCCTCGGGCATGTGAGAGGGAAGCGATGAGAAAAAAGAAACCGAGTAAGAGTGACCTTACAAGCGCCATAGCAGTATCTGCTTCTCTCTCGACTTCTCTATGAATTAAGGAGACGCGGTGTGGGCATTTATAGAGTATGGAGATAGATTTCCAAAAGTACCCTTGGTCTTGCTGAAAATTGGGAAAATGAGGTGGACGGAAGCGGCTTGCGTCCGACCCCTACCGTACAACATGGAAGCGACGAGCAGATCTTTGTGGGGTCCACCTTGATGTATCTGTTTATCTACGTCGTCCATCCCTTTTCTCAAATTAGTTTAAGGTATGAACCCAAATTTGAGGAAGATCTAACCTTTAAGTGGACCACACCAGATATGAATCTTTCATTTAACGCAACTTCCATTGAATGCCAACACAAGCTTACTTTTTGGTATGGTCCACCTGAGCGTTGGATCGAACTTATTTTGGGGCTCATGAGCCACAATGATCTGAAAAAAGAGAAGGATGGCGTGGATATATTTTGGGGCTCGTACGTTACAATGACATGAGAGCCCTTTGCTTTAGCCAGGGTTAACAGCTACCCAAAATATTACACCCTAATGTACTCTGCACTGCTTACACCTACATTCCTGTGACTTTGGCATGGGAAGGTCCGCCATGGTCTCTTTTGTCTCACTTTTATGTAGGACACATGGCTCGGCTTGAGAGCTCGGAGCTCGGCCAGAGTGAATCAGATTTCTGCAACAACAGGTACAATTTTCAAATTTAAAATTTGGCGTGGGGCCGACTTGTAGGCTAGACACCTTTACTGATTAGAACCATTGATGTCGTAGGCGTAATATAGAAGCTAGCGCGGATTAGGTATTTCCCCCACCTGCTCGGAGCCCGGGATAGGTGGAGATTCCAAGGGTAACAGAGGGTCCGTCGTGATGTTTGAAATTTTATCCACTGTCTCTCCGTTTTTCCATACCATTTTAAATTATTAAGAAAAAAATGGAGAAGACACACTCCGGTCGCAGTGGACGCAGATTTGCCGGAAGTTCCAGTAGTGGTAAGCTAGGTGGGGCTAACCGTTATGTTTGTGAGAAATCTACTTTGATGTCTGTCTGACATCCAAACCGTTTATAGGGTCATTCCCACTTAGATGAAATTGAAAACACAAAAAACTTAACTCATACAAAACATTTGTGGCTATACGAATGTTTTAACAGTGGTCGTTTAATCTCCACAATTGCCCCTCGTGTGGCCCACTTCAGTCTTAGATCAGCTTCATATATATATATATATATATATATATATATATATATATATATATATATATATATAGAGTCATGCTCTCCTACGCACCTATGCAAGTGTGCACCTTTGCACACGTGTCATGGGTGTCTAATCTGAACGGTTCATGTGATGCGGAATCCCATGAAACCTTATATGACAAATTTTCATCCAAATTTAAAATTCTAGTGCAAAGAGAAATGTAATCAAGGGAGAAAACTGTTTTCATTTTTCATGGCCCATCATATTTTAGATCAAAGTAAAACTTGGGTCTGGGGGGTTTCACGCGGTGCTGCTTCACATGAACGGTTCAGATTTTAGATCCACATCAGGTATGATGGGTTCTCAAAAAAGTTCATACTACGTATGTACGAACTGATTCGCAGGTGAGTGTTCCGCTATATATATATATATATATATATATATATATATATATATATATATATATATATATTGTCTCGCATCCTAAAATAAACTTGCAAAACGGATGTACGGGATGTATTTCTCACAAGTATCACGGTGGCCTCACCTAGCTTCCCAGAGGAGTCGGTCCCCAGTCGTCTCATGGCTATGGGTCCGACCGTTGGTTTTTTACCCACGTACCCGGATCTCCGTAGATAAATAAAAGGAAATACAGCAGCACTACATTTCAAAATCGGTGGGTAGGACAGCAGGTCGTGATAGAACAACGATCTCAATCATTTATCCATGGGACCCTTTTACAGCCTTAAAAACCCGAGCATACACTTCCGGTCGAGGTCAAATTTAATTGGAAGATAATATCATCATCGTACACTTTCGGTGAGTCAGATTATTGATCAGTTGCGCTTAGCACTGATCCCGTGGATGGACCATGCCCCAAAATTTTCTCAGATTGGATGATCCTGGCCGTCCATATTGTTCCTAACTGTTCACTTGGGGCCCATAAGTTGAAAGGCTAGAATAGTCCGACTGAAGAGACCTTTAAGGCGTTGCCAATCCAATGGGTTCCAACAGACCTACGGTCAGGATTAATGACTGATAAGGTGTGCTGTCAAAAAGCCATACCCAACGTAGCAAACAGGCTTAGAATTCAAAAGTGGCCCTGACTGACAACCCAATGCCACAATCAAAGCCCAACTCATTTACCAAAGATAAATGATACAGTATTCTCATTACGTTAAGTTATAATGCTCCTAGTTGCATCCAGTTACTTGGACCATCCAAACGATTGATCTGAACTGTCCATTAGGTCCAGATCAAACTTTGCAGGCTACCTTGAAAAAATCATAAGGGAAGAGGCGTTAGGGTTTAGTTAATTTTAATTTAATAAACAAGGTCTCCTTAGCCACACGCATGCAAGAGACCCATTTACACACCAGGCATGCCTCGAAGTCGCAAAGTGTTAGCAATTGACATAGAACATGTCACGAATACACTCCTAGCATGATTGGGCCAAAAGAAGGTGGGCCGTAAATTGATCATAACTTTTGATCTGGGTATTAATATAGGACGCACAACCTATCAATCTTTATTGAAACGGACAATTCTAGGTGAACCAATTCACATGGTGGGGCACATCTATCCATTTCGTCAGAAAACACGTACTTTCAGTTCAAAAATGAATTTTTAGAAAAATTTTACTATTTTTAGTAATTTTAATTTTTTAATATATTTTTCTATTTTTAGAGATTTAATTTTTCTTCCATTTTAGAAATAATTTGTAATTATATTGAGACTCTTCTAACAAAAGTTTATTTGAAATTTTTATTTTTTGAAATTTTACTTTAAAAGAATTGTATTATAATTAGAATTTTACTATTTTTTGTAATTAGAATTTTACTATTTTTTGTAATTAGAATTTTGATTTATTTTTTCTTTATCAATGGTGTAAGGAGACACATTACTCCATTATCAATCAAATTATGAATTTTATAGAATTTATTTTCTATTTTTCTTACTTTTTCTTCGTGGATTCAAGAAGTCTCCGTGAAGAGTCCAGAGGAGCTCCATGTACTTAAAGTAGTTATCCTTGAGGAAGATAGTGATGGGGTTTTCCTCCTCTGTTTAAAGGAGAGATAGTGCAGGCGATTGAAAATTGGAGTATTTCACCGCGCTGCTTGACCAATCGAGTGGACTGCTCGACTGGTCGAGTGAACAGTGCTCGACCGGTCGAGGGTCACTCGACTCAAAGTCCAGTGAGCTAAGTGAACAGTACTCGACTAGTCGAGGGCCTTGCTCGACCGGTCGAGTGAACAGTCTCGACCAGTCGAGGTTATGCAGATTTGAGTCTGGATTTTACGCGGAATGCGAAAATCTGAGGCCTTTCGTAAAAGGGTGCGAAAGAAAGTTTTTTAAACTATAAATAGGGGTGCCTAGGGCCTTTCTAGGCAATGCAAGAGGGTTTCCTAAAGATCTGTAAGGGTTTACTAAAGGGTTTAGGATTATTAAAGGTGAGAGAGAGAGAGAGAGAGAGAGAGAGAGGAGAGAGAGAGAGAGAGAAAAGAGAGAGAAAAAGCTTGTGGAAGGAAGTCGACGTCTCAGTGCTTCTACATCCTTGTAATCTATGAGATATCTCTGTTTTCTTTTTATTCTCTTATTGTTTATCCACTCCTGCGTGAGTGAAGAAGGTTTGATTCAAGTGGTGTGTGCTTGTGATCGGTTGTAACGTTCTACTTGATAGTGAATTGTTGATCTAGACGAGGTCCCGTGGTTTTTACCTCTTTGAGGGTGTTCCGCATAAAAATCTCTTGTGGTGTGGTTTATGCTTTGATTTATTTCATTGCTTTATTATCCCATAATTCTGGTTTGATTTTGGAGGCTAAATCTTAAAGTTTTATGCAAGGCCCCTAACAAAGTGGTATCAGAGCTAAGTTTATTGAACGAAGTGAGATCGGTTCTGAATTATAGAAAGTGGCTTATCAAAGATGATTAACCTCAATAGTTCTGACTGAACCATATGGAAGGCTAAGATGGAGGACTTGCTTTATTGCAAGGACTTGTATGCTCCAATCTTAGGCATATCAACAAAAACAAAGGATATGACAGATAATGATTGGAAGAAATTAGACCGGAAGGCGGTGGAATTTATTAGACAATGGTTAGACGATTCCGTATTCTACCCTATGTCTATGGAGACCTCAGCTGCTAGCCTATGATTGAAATTACAAGGGCTGTATGAGAGGAAGACAATCGACAATAAGATTTTCTTGATACGATAACTTGTGAATATCAAGTTCAAAGATGGTTGTTCTATAGCTGAGCACATGAATGAGGTCAGCAATATATTGAACCAGCTTTTCGCTATAAAAATGGTCCTGGATGATGAATTACAGGCTTTGCCATTGCTTAGCTCATTGTCTGATAGTTGGGAGACATTAGTGGTGTTTCTAAGTAATTTCGCGCCAGACGGAAAGATATCCATGAAACAGGTAACTAGTTGTCTCTTCAATGAGAAGACAAGAAGGAAGTCTCAGGGGTCTACTCCGCAAGAGGCTCTTGTGACATAGGAATGAGGGAGAGGAAAAAACAGGAAGGGTGGGAAGGCCCGAGATAAATCAAGAGGCAAGTCAAGTACAATGAAGGATGTTGAATGCTGGAATTGTGACAAGAAGGGCCACTATAAGCATGAATGTCGTAAAAATAAGAACGACAATAAAGGAAAAGTAAAGAAGAAGGAAGATAAATCAGATTCCACTGTGATCGCTTCAGATGGCGACGTTGTAGTTATTCTTTTAGAAGATCATGATATTTGTTTCACGGTTACGAGTTAGGACACCAACTGGATGATTGACTCGAAAGCCTTTTTTCATGCGACTCCACGCAGGGACTTCTTCACAAGCTACAAGTTAGGTGACTATGGGATCGTGAAGATGGAAAATTCTTGCGTATCGAAGATCGTAGGGGTCTGTGATATTTGTGTGAAGACTGATGTGGGCTACACATTGGTTCTTAGGGATGTGAGGCATATCCCAGACTTTCGCTTCAACTTGATGTCGACGGGAAGGTTGGATGATGATGTCTATAAAAGTTGATTTGTTTGTTGGCGCTGAAAGCTCATCAAGGGTTCATTGATCGTGGCCAGAGAAAAGAAGTGTTGCACCCTTTACAAGGCAAGTGTTAGTGTGTGCAAGGGTGGGTAGAACGCAGCGGAAGATTTAGCTATTGACATGTGGCATAAGCGTTTAAGTTACATGAGTGAAAAAGGGCTTTAGGTACCAGTGAGGAAACGGTTCCTTCTAGACGTGACAGGTATACCTCCCAAAACCTGTATTGATTGTTTATTAGGAAAACAGCATAGAGTTTTATTTATTAAATTTGCTTCTCATGTTAATAAAGTGCATGCATTAGATTTGGTTTATTCTGATGTTTGTGGTCCTATGAGGACAAAAACCTTGAGTGGGGCATTGTATTTTCTCACTTTTATAGAGGATACATCTAGGACGGTTTGGATTTATACTTTGAAATTCAAAGACAAGGTCTTTGGTGTGTTTAAATTGTTTTATGTTATGGCCGAGAGAGAGACAAGTAGATCATTGAAGTGCATCCGTACTAATAATGGTGGTGAATACATTGGCGAATTTCATGAGTATTGTAAGTCCTTGTGTATACCGCATGAACAGACAGTTTTCAAGACCCCCAGTATAATGATGTGGCTGAGCAAATGAATCATACCATTGTAGAGAGAATTAGATGCATGTTATTCCATACGAGATTACCTAAGACGTTCTAGGGAGAAGGAATGTATACAGCAGTGTATCTAATAAACAGGTCTTCATCAGCCCCATTGAATGGAGAAGTGCATGAGAAAGTGTGGACTGAACAGGATCCATCATATGGTCATCTCAGAGTATTTGGATGTAGGGCATCCATTCACGTACTAAAGGACGAGAGGTTCAAGCTCGATATGAAGATTAGGTAGTGTGTGTTCTTGGGGTACGATGATGAAAGTTCGGTTACAGATTGTGGGATCCGACCGAGAAGAGGCTCGCCAGGAGTAGAGATGTGATTTTCTTTAAAGATCAGTGTATAGAACATATTAGTAAGACAAAGAAGAATCAACTTAGTTCAAGTGAGCTAGAGGACATGTATCCGATTATTCCTCCCATGGTGCCTGATGACAGAGGAGTACAAAAATGTGTAGAGGACGAGGAAGTCCCTTCAAAAGATGAACTAGGGGAGCAGCTCCCACTTGATACACCTGTTGGGCCATAGGTGAGGAGGTCATCTAGGAAAAGAAAGCTGTCCAAGAGGTACTCACCACATGAGTACATTATACTTACTGATGGGGGAGAGCCAGAAGATTATTGAGGCCCTAGCCGACGAGTATAAGGGGGAATGGTTAAAAGCTATGTAAGATGAGATGAAATCCTTACATAAGAACCACACCTATGATATGATGAAATTGCCTAAGAGCAAGAAAGCTTTTAACAACAAGTGGGTGTTTAGAAAGAAGGTTGAACAGAAAAATTTATAGATGAGATTCAAGGCTAGATTGTAGTGAAAGGGTTTAGTTAGAGGAAAGGTATAGACTTTGAGAAGATATTCTCACTAGTGGTGAAGATGACATCTATACGGGTGTTGTTTGGGTTGGCGGCTAGCATGGATCTGGATGTTAAACAGTTATATGTTAAAACTGTATTTTTTCATGGTGACTTGGAAGAAGAGATCTACATGCATCAACCAGATGGGTTCGAAGTCAAGGGCAGGGAGCATATGGTGTGTAGGTTAAGGAAGAGCTTGTATGGGCTAAAGTAAACTCCACGGCAATGGTACAAGAAGTTTGACTCGTTCATGTTATAGCATGGGTATGCCAGAAGAAAGTCGTACTACTGTGTGTTCACGCGCAAGATCTCAGATAGTGATTTGTTAGTTCTGTTATTATACGTTGATGACATGCTCATCATGAGAAAAGAAATCAAGAAGCTGAAACAGGAGTTGGGCAAGTCGTCTGTGATGAAAGACTTGAGCCCAACTAAACAGATCTTAAGAATGGAGATAACCCGTGACAGAAACAGCAGGAAGTTTTGGCTGTTATAAGAGCGGTATATTGAAAAAGTCTAAAGCGGTTTAATATGAATGTAGTGAAGCTGGTCAATACTCGACTGGACGGTCACTTCAGATTGAGTGACAGACAGTGTCCCAAAAGAAGACAGAGGTGGAAGATACCTTACGCGTCAGCTGTAAGAAGTTTGATGTATTCTATGGTGTGTACACATCCAGACATAACATATGCGGTTGGTGTTGTCAACCGGTATCTTGTCAATCCTGACAAAGAGCATTGAGCAGCGGTGAAATGAATACTACAGTATTTAAGAGGCTCATCCAGGTTGAGTCTATGCTATAGTGATGGAAAACCTATATTAGAGGGCTATACAGATATAGATATGACAGATGACATAGACTCCATGAAGTCTACATCGAGGTTCCTGTTCACCTTTGTAGGGAAGCAGTTTCTTGGCAGAGCAAGCTACAGAAGGTTGTAGCATTGTCGAAGACAGAGGCTGAGTACATTGTAGTCATAAAGGCATGTAAAGAGATGCTTTGGATGTAAATGTTCCTATAGGAACTTAGCCTAAAGCAGGAGTAACACGCGGTTTATTGCAATAGTCAAAGTGCTATGTCCTTAAGCAAGAATCTAAGTCAACACTCCAAGTCGAAACACATAGAGATTCAATATCACTAGATCAGAGATACTTTGAAACATAAGGTGTTATATCTTGAGAAGGTCCACACGGACGATAATGGGTTAGCCATGATGACCAAGGCTTTGCTTAAGGGCAAGTTTGAGGATTGTAAAAACTAGGCTAGCTTGAAGAAGATGAATTCCTCCTAAGTTGAAAATGGAGAGATTTGATGAAGTTTTCCTCCTCAGTTCAGATGAGAGATAGTACAGGTGGTTGAAAATTGAAGTGTTTCACTGCGCTGCTCGACTAATCGAGTGGACTACTTGACCAATCGAGGGTCACTCGACTCAAAGCTTAGTGAGCTCAGTGAATAGTGCTCGACCAGTTAAGGGCCTGGCTCGACTGGTCGAGTGAACAGTTTCGACCAATCCGGCGGCCTGCTCGACCAGTCAAGGTTACGCAGATTTGAGTCTGGATTTTGCGTAGACTGTGAAAATTTGAGGCCTTTCGCAAAATGGTGCAAAAGGGAGTTTCCTAAACTATAAATAGGGGTGCCCAAGACATTTCTAGGCAATGCAAGAGGGTTTCCTAAATTTTATAAGAATTTACTAAAGGGTTTAGGGTTATCAAAGGTGAGAGAGAGAAAAAGAGAGAGAGAGAGAGAGAGGAAGCTTGTGAAAGGGAGTTGACGTCTCAACGCTTTTACGTCCTTATAATCGGTGAGATCTCTCTATTTTCTTTTTATTCTCTTATTGTTTATCCTTTCCTACGTGAGTGAAGAAGGTTTGATCCAAGCGGTGTGTGCTTGTAATCGGTTGTAACGTTCTACTTGATAGTGGATTGTTGATTTAGACAAAGTTTCATGGTTTTTTACCTCTTTGAGGGTTTTTCACGTAAAAATCTCTTGTATGGTGTGATTTATGCTTTGATTTATTTCATTACTTTATTATCCCATAATTCTGGGCTAACTATGTAAATACACATGTGACTTTAAGCATATATCCGAAGACCCAATGCGTACTCAAATCTCATCAGCATTTGGTCTAAATCTTCGATGAAAAGACCCACACACAAAAGGACCTAACCAGAAGGATACTTACCAGTGCCATAGGCTTCAAGAGAATCAAACAACTCAAACTCTGCGATGAGCTGGGTTTGCTGGTAAGCTTTTGCCTTAAGTGGGTATTTTGAATAGAATTGAGCATGCTTTTTAGGTCCATGGGACAAACTTTAAGCAAAATGTAGAAGCCCGAAATCATTCTAAGCTGATCTTGAGCTGTCTTTGTCTTCGTCGATGGGATTGGTGACTATATATATCTAGAATATATAGTATATTATAGAGACTTACTCAAGGGCACTGGATTCTGCATACCTATAAATTAAATCAAACATGAGTTATAATACACCTCATACAGGTGCGCTATTGATTCCATGATCAATAATATTGTCAACGTGCATGGGATCAGTTGCAAATGGACTAAAGTGAGATATTGTTGTATTTGTCTTATTAATTATCCTGTTTAAGTACACCAATTAAATGATTATGATTATTTTATCAATAAAGATATAGTCCATGGTCTACCAATCAAAGAATTATATTTATGAAATGTATGTAGATTGAGCACTAGTATGACGAATTTAGTGGCATAGTAAATGCAAGTTAATTTGTCTTATATTTCATAAAAGATAGAAAGGAAGACAATTGAGGCAAATATGATAAATTTACTGTTTTCAGATGTTTATAGTATGTGTGAAAAAAAAATAAAAAATTTACTTGATTTTAAGTACCACTACCCTTTTCAGATAAATTATTAAAAATAAAAATACATTTAGTACTACAAATACTAAAATTCAACACTTTACATTTCTAACACTTCGATTAATTTTCACTTTATTTTTTAGTTTAGCAAATGACACTTTAAATTAATAAAGTAGTTTATTGATTATTTTTTTTCTAAAAAGTTATCAAAATGTAAATTATATATATATATATATATATATATATAGAGAGAGAGAGAGAGAGAGAGAGAGAGAGAGAGAGAGAGAGAGAGAGAGAGAGAGAGAGAGAGAGAGAGAGAGAGAGAGAGAGAGATTGAAATTTTCAAAGAAATACCATAGAGAGATGGTTCATATTGTGAATAATGAATATCTACTGTCCTCTTAGGATTGTGAAGAAGTACCAGTCTCAAGGTAAGATTGGAATAAAAATTATTTACTATCGTTTCAGAGGCTGCGCAGACGTGTCAAACTCTCAAACACTATTCAAAGGAAAAGTTACTAGATACTCTTACTGTGTATAACACTTGATATGCATGCACTTAAAACAAATATATTCATTGCCCTTTCAAAGGCTGCGCAGACGTCCCAAACGCCCAAACAACATTCAAAAGGAAAGTTAATCGATACTCCTGTTAGTGTATAACACTTGATATGCATGCACTTATAAATTATTTATTATCCTTTTAGATGCTGCGCGGACGTGCTAAAATCTCAAACAACATTCAAAGAGAAAGTTACTTGATACTCCTGCTGTGTATAACACTTGGTATGCATGCATTTATAAATGGTACCCATGGCATATATTAACCCAAGTTAAACGGAGCAAATTATGGATCTCCCTCCCACTAAGTCTCAATATAAAAATTAAGTTGGTTGACCAATCTTTGCCTCTGATTCATGGAGAGTTGATTTTTGAAATAATACATTAGTATATATTCCATTTTTAAATTGTCCAGCAATTTAATGTTTCAGTAACCAAATAAGATTGATTCTCAGCTCATGATAGTATATCTCATGTTCAAGCTTCAATGAGTGGTTTGCATATTTTCATTTGACTTGGCATATGCTATTATATATGATATTATTTCTCGTATTCAAGTTCCAATGAATGGTTTGATTATTTTTATTTAACATGTGGTAAACGCAATTTTTAAATAATAGAAGGAAATTTAATCAGGGACTCCAATTTTTACGGAGATTCTTTTACCATATTCTAAGCTCCAATACGCATGCACTTATAAATGGTTTTCCAGCGGAGCGTGATCGAAGTACACGATAACTCCTCCGTCAGTTTTACACCATTTAAAAAATGATAGTGACTAATCCTCCTTACATGTGGTAGTGATTTACATCTACCCAAACCATTCGAATAGTAGGTGCAATTGAGGATGAAGTATATATATAAAGTAACATTGATCGAGCAATGCAAATCATCCACTCATTGTCTATCTAATGAATGTTTAAAAGTAAAATTGTCAGTGGTCCAAAATTAAAGGGAGTTCATAGTGGAAATTCCGACAATGCTCCATCTACCGTAGGCTAAGTGATTTGGACTGTCCGGATTGCTATGCATCCATGCAATGTATATGATTGTAGAGTCTCCACCATTGCGCACACACGCGCGCACACACACACACACGAGTAATGGTCTCCTGCGAAGATGCATCCTGTGCACTGAGGTTATAGGTTGGGCCTATGGTTAGTTCGTCCAAGCGACCTGATGGCCTTCATCATGGATGGACCATGCATCCCAAATCAACCAGATTGGAAGATTTTAGCTGTCTAACATTTGGTATTTTTTCAATGTTTAATGTGGATCATTGGTGCATTTTATTTTTTATTTTTTAATTTTCCTGAATCATGTATTTGCACGACAACAATGGAACTTTTTTGGGACATATAAAAAAGATTTTATTACAAATGCTTTGGCAATGGCTGCAATTACCAAATTGCGCTTACATGGTGTTGAACTAGGCATTTCAGAGGTGGGAACAAATTCATTAGGATAACTCGTAATTGAAAAGACAAATAGAAGAAAAAGACATCATATTGTCCATGTGAATTCATAGTCTACCAACCAGGCCACACATATGGACGATCGGAACTGTTCAAGAGGCAGGTCCCACCACGAATAGGCCATGGGCAAAGTATGCGTTGCCAAAAAGATCCTGTCCATCTGATAGGATCAAATGGTCAATGGTTTTACATTATGTTCATTTTTTAATGGTCAGGATCATTTCAAATAAAACAAAAAGGAAAGGACAAGCCCATCCCAAGTAAATCTTGCCAATGTAGCTTCTTTTTGGCAACAACTTCAACCAAGGCTTTGAAATTCACACAAAAAATTTCTAGGGTTACCAGCCAAAATCCTAGTATAGCTTGATGGCCCACCAAAACAGTCAATTTATTATTTATATAAATCATGTGCATGTGCATGTGCGTACCATAGATTCAATTTTTATACAAAACATTATCTTGTGAGCATATTTCGTAAGAAAGCCAAGAAATGGAGGAATCATAGAAATGAGATAATTCCTAGGCATGACTACTCAGGGATTTATAATAATTTTAATAAGAGGCTAAACTCCTATGATAGTTCACCACTGTTTTAAAAATGGCATTGACTCTTTGATCATGCACATGGCATGGTTGTAAGGAACTTTAGACCGTCTAAATATTTAACCTGATTGTCGATGATGATCGATAACCTAAACTTACAGTGAGTTGGTGATAATAACCATCTGATTTTTCCCTTAGAATTTGGACCAATCACTATTTTATTTTTAACCATCTGATGGTTAGGATTGCTTGGTCAGTGTGATTTTAAAGATGGGTTCCAACCACCACGTGCCCCCTCAATTTGAATGGTCTGAAAGGACATAAATGAACACCATAGGATGCTGATGTGGCCCATTATAATGCCAATTTATTTTACTAGGATATTCGGATCCGGATCTGGTCCGGGATCCGTTAAGTACTACAGTTTGGCTACTTCCAATACAGTAGTTGCACAGAGTCTTAGTACAATGTGGAAGATAGAAGTATGTCTATCCTTTGAGGAAGTTTCGAAACCAAATTGCAGACTTCTTTGGGTATCTCTTCAACCCATCTTTGTAGTCCACGAAATTAAGGCCGAATCGAACGGTGTAGCCATCTGCCCATTCAAAGTTATCCAACAGTGTCCATGCAAAGTAGCCCCTCACATCAACACCGTTCAACCTGTCATCATCTCACCAATCAAAGACAATGACTCTCCCTCTCTCTCTCTCTCTCTCTCTCTCTCTCAAGTTTAGTGATCCAGACTGTGACCTGGTGGACTACACCATGGATGGATCATGCCCCCAGAAAGCTCCATGAGAGGGGCATGGTCCATACATCGTCACGCCTCAAATTAACGGTCCATATCACCAAACCATGGTTCCCACTGGCTCCACTCAGCACGTGGGTTCGATATGGTGAGCCCTAATATTGGAAACAGTTTGAAGGGCAAGAAAATTTCAGCCAAGTTTGGGCCACCTGAATACTAGACCAACTGAATACTTACATGCCATGCTGATACAAGTGTAAATGAGCTTTCATGTACACACATGTGGACTTAGCGCAAGAATGCATATGTACAGGAAATAGAAAAAAACAGACCTGATGGCTCTTTCAAGGGAAGAGAGATGTTTATTGTAGTAGTCGACTCTCATTGTGTCATTTAATGCTTCTTGAAGCGTTAACGTCGCGTTGTTGAACTCGTCCATCCCTTCAACAATACCAAAAACAATCAATGCTTACAATGAAAACTGTATCTTATATGCATAGCAAAAAGACTCGGTGACTCCGATCATGAATTGAGACGCTGCCACTCACCCGAGCGGCAGCTGAATTGGCTACTTGGGGTACTGAACCAGACCAGTTACCACCGAATCTGAGTTGACTCGGATGAGTCATTCTTATACGTAGGGTGGAAAATGGGCTGGGCCGGATTGAACCATGCAAACTCCATCTGATTAGCTAAGGCCCCAGGTAGAGCACCCAAAGAAGGCCATGACGTAAGGAATTGGGTCTCAGGTTGGGCTGGCCGGAACCTTTCTCTATGGGCTTTGGGTAGATGCAAGATCAGGTTCACCACAACGAGTTAACGAGCCGAAAATTCAAGAGTAGGTCAAACCCGTGGACCTCGAGGGTCAACACCAAACCAGGCCCAACTGTTGCCAGCGCATCTTGACCCCTGGCTATACATGTTCCAAGGGTTCTTCTACTTGTATTCGTTTTTACCAGGTAGGGTTCGTATGGCATGGATTACCCTCACTGCTCTCACATTCTTGCTTTAGACAGTGATCCAACCCGTTCATCTAGCATGTCCCGATCGATGTGGAAGCCCCATGTGATCAAAATCCCACTGATCCAATATTTTAAATGGTCCTCATTTCGGCACCCTTTTTTAAATAGCTTTTATCTTCGATCCATGATATCTTTCCCATGTGGCCCATCAACAATGGGATCAACTACATGAACCGTCTGGATCAGCAACTTGTACAAGTAGCATATTCATAATAAGAGAGAAATTCGTATCTTACCATTCTCAGTAATGTAAATAACGGGGTTGTTGTATTTTTGCTTTACGTAGACCAACAGACGTCGTATACCTAGTGGGTACACAGACAACCATGGGGAAGCAGTCTGTAACGTAGAAACTAGTGAGTTCACATACACTTGAACGGCTCATGTGTACAAAAATGATTTACATGCATTTTCCATCCTGTGTTTCATGTGTACAGTTTTCGCAAAGCCCACGCGTGTAAACTTCTTCCTCGTCCACACGCAAGCACACGTGCCAGTGTGGTGCATTGCAGAATCAAGCCTTCCACCAACGACACAAATGTTCGACCTTGTGACCTAAAATTCTGGCAGTTGAACTCCTCATTTGGGTGTATTAGTGTACAAAACAATTGTATGGCTGGAATTAAATGCTCCAATTTTGGCTTACTTGAGTTAATTGACCTGATTTTTTAGGCAGATATAATTATGGGTTCAACTGATGATGAAAAGCTCAAATCTCACTCATGTGCTATATTGTGAGCATGTAGAGGGGTAAAGTGTTTAATGCAGGAAAGAGCATAAATGAATAATGAGAAAGATCATTGTCTTTCTCAAGTAATTAAAATGTTGAATCCACAAAGGTTTTTCATTTTTTTAATCCACAAGAAAAAAATAAAATAAATTTTTTACTAATTATTAATTATTTTATTGGTATGTGTCTCAATTACACCATTAATCATAAAAATAAATAAATCAAAATTTATAATTATTAAAAATAATAAAATTCTAATTCTAATAAAAGCCTAATAAAAACTCTTCTAAAGCTTAATTTCTAAAAACATAAAAATTAAACTTTAACTAGTCAAGCATAATTAAAGTTATTAATTTTTTTAAAAAAATAAATCTACAACTCTAAAAAGAAAGGAATACTATGAAAATTAGAATTATTAAATATAATAAAAAAAAATTTTCTAAAATTTTGTTTTTGAACTAAATGCAAGACTCATTTTGTAGGTTAGCTCTCCCCCCATATGGCTTGTTACATAAAAGAATGGTTGGTTGTGCGTCACACCAAAATACTAAGATCAAAAGTTACGCCAATTTAGGGTTTACCTACTTGTGGCCGGTCCAACCATCTAGATATATATATATATATATATATATATATATATATATATATATATATATATATATATATATATATATATATATATATATATATGTGTGTGTGTGTGTGTGTGTGTGTGTGTGTGCGCGCGCGCGCGCGCATCAGGGCTGGTGTATGTGCGCCTATACATGGCGAACGTCCTTACGTAGACACTATAAAAACAGACGTGACGGAAGGGCTACGGATGAGTCAGGCTGACCAAATGAGGATCCGACAGCTAATCCCCTTGGATTTAGGTCAGTCCTAATCTCCTTAGAATCCAACTTTGCAGGGTGTCAATGACTCGGTGAATCTAGCGACCCGCCCCCGGTCCTGGACCTACATTCGGGTCCAAAGGGGCTAATCCCTGTCCGGACTTGGGTCTGGATAGTAGTTGGGACAGATCCAGGGACACTGTCACCCGATCTCGATCCCACTCATTTACATATTTCTACATTCATGAGTATCACGGTCAGATCATGGAAGTGAGTGCCCTCCACCACTTTTGTAGCAAGAAGGCCTCCATGTGATTGATTGATCTGACAAAAGGGTCCACCACTTTCGTAGTGGAAACACCAACATCAGATGGAACTGACGAATCAAGAGTGGGGTCCACCACATTTCGAGATTCATGCTTACACCACCATAGTTTAAAAACTAGTGAAAAAAAAAAAAAGCTCGGCTCTGCCAGAGTCAACTCATTTCGACCAGATTTCATCAGAAATACTCGATCTGGTCAGGACTCAGTCAAAATTCAAGAACTATTCCACTCAACTAGCGAAAAAAACACAAAAGAACTCGATAAGTTAAATAGCCATACCTTGGGGCCGATTGGAATCCCATTACGCTCCGCTGTTATATAAAATATATATTTAAGAACGTACAAAAATAAAAATGAAATGATTAAGTGCCTTGAAAAAAAGAAAAGAAAAAAGAGATACTGAGATGCAATGGAATTTACTTGTGAGATTACAATGAGAGTCGGTATTGTAGCTGGCGGAAACGTTATTTGACTGAGGATTATTATGTGCATACTGCGCTGTATAGTAATTTATTCCAATGAAATCGAACGAACCTTTCACCATCTCCGATTGGTTTTTGGTGAATTTTGGGAGACGATTTCCTACGTTGGATCTCATGCTATTTGGATATTCACCGTAAGTTAAGGGATGCAAAAACCTGAATATATCAACCATAGAAGAAAACTAGTTCATCTCATAATGTTGCATTTCTCTACTAGTATCATAGATAAGAGGGTTTCCATGACTCACCATCCCAACATGAAGTCGATGGCTCTTTGAGCTGCATCATTGTTCACCTTAGATGTAGAGAAGGGGACCATCCAATGGGAAACCAGTGTTATTCCTATCTTGCCCTTTTGAGATACCTGTCCCGACAGTTCAAGCCCAACCATTCAGATCTTGGACCCAGTAATGTTACTATTGAGAAACGGATAGGTGTCATCCCACGTGGATGGGCCGGCCACTTCACCAGATCTGCAGCTGATTCACATGTTGATTCGTGGTGGTAATGTGCTAGTTTTGGGTTTATGCACCACACCAGCTCAACGGACCTAGTGATTGGGACTTTAGCAGGACCATTGATGGAAAAGCCATCATCGACCTTGCAGTATGACCAGCCCAGCCCACTTCCCACACACATGCAGGATCTATGCTCTATATCATTGGGCACAGCATCTTACATGCTCCTCCCCAAAAGTTAGGTTAGTCTATTCATTAGCTCTATTCTTCCCAAGATGCATACGCAATAGGCCCCACTTGATTAAACGGCCTAAATATTGCACACGTGTGCTGCAAAGTGGATCCGGGATCCTCTTCATATGGGTCCCATCACTCTAGTGGACCTTACCTGATACGTGTCCTTGTATAGTTTCACGGCAGCCGTATGGGCCAACAACAGGTGATGGCTCACAGTGTAGGGATCAGTGCCTGAATTACCCGTGCTGCAATTCCCAGCGTCCCCCGGAGAACACCGCCCAGGTGCTAACAAGCCAATCGCATATCCACCGACACTGAAAGTCCATGGCTCGTTTAAGGTGATCCAGTGCTTCACCCGGTCTCCAAATTCTCTAAAACAGATATTAACGTAGTTGCGGAAATCAGCCCTGTAAAGAATACTCATCAGATGGATTCATACACTTTCACAAAGAGGATAATATGCATGAGAAAGAATTGAAATAGATGGGACCCATTGCATAGGAATGGCTCAGGTTTTCTACCAAAGGATATTTAAGAGCAGCATTATCAGTGGACCAAGCTTCGTTGAGACCGACCCATTTACCTTTTGGGCCTGGTTCATAGTGTATACCTGAACTTAAGGAAAGCCATGGACCCGAGAGTCAGTAGGTCTTGGTAGGAAGGCCCTGAACCAATATTCTTTTGTGCATGTGTGGCCCACTTGATCAAGGGATCTTGTTAATTTTCATACGGGCCTACACTCAACCATATTTTTGTAGGCTCGGGCTTGGGGCACTATGGGAGGATCATGCCATCCTTGCCTGGACCCGAGTTTTGGGCTTTCAGGATGGGCCAGGCATGCCTGCCTGGCCCATTTCTGCCCCGACCTCAGAGTTAGGGAGGATGTATTACTCACACGATTTTGGACTTCAAGAAGCCGCCGTACGCGTCTTCGAGGGCTTGGGGAGAATCCCAGTGAAAGAGGGTTACGAACGGCTGCAAACCTACGCACAAGAGAGAGATACTGTTAGGTGATCCAAATATTGAACGTTGGATGTTGAAGAGACAGTGCTGTTCTGAATAATGACCGTTGGATAGGAGCTCGTTGATGAGGTTGTTGTAGTACCTGATGCCCTCCTTGTTTACTCCCCCACTTAGATTTCCATCTGCAAGTTTTAAGAGAAATCAAAAAATATATATAAATCAAAATTTAACCAGCTGTTATCCAAGAGTTCTCTCTGCCCACGTGCGCGTGTAGTGCTGCCCATACACCACACACATGCCAAAATGGTGCCCACACGTAGGAGAAATGTAGCTTCAATCTGGGTGGGCCATACTTTTAAGATCCACGGGCATAAAATACATGCCGTTTCACTCCTCAAGTGAGCCACCAATGGAGAAAACGAATGAAGTGGCTAGAAAAAGTGTTTTGGACAATGGCCTATCTTAGTAGTTACACAACTAATTTTTAGGCAAGTGGTCCATCTAATGGACAGCTCTGATCTGCGTGTGGGGAGGCGTGTCAGCTAAGTGTTCTTTTTTCCCAATTAAATTCGATAAGATTCCAATGGATCTTTTCCTAGAAAATGCTGGTTCCTCTGCAACAATTGCAGCATAAGCTTACCGTACAACTACCTTTGTGGGGCCCAACATGACACGGCCACCATTCACTACGTGCGTACGGTGCCTCCAATCAAGCTCTCCCATCGTTTATAAAAAATTAGACCGGCACAAAACACGGGTAGGCCACACTACAGGGACTAGTTGGGAATTTGTGATGAAGCCAACCATTAGAAACTTTTAAATTGTCTGTAGTGCATACCTTTTTTTCTTTAAAAAAATAAAAATAAAAATAAATTCGTAGGAGTGACCTCACTAAGATGAACGGACCCTTTTAAAAAATGATCATTCCAAACCTCAGGTGGGCCACACCGCGTGATTTTCCCGGTTCTAGGCATGATTTTACATGGTGCATCACTCCTAGTTTTGGACCGGCCTGATTTTTGCCTCTAATGAGAACATGAGGGTTCGTACATGATGGACATGGTGAGCCCCAAAGAAATAGTTGCAACAGTGGGTTCAACCATTTACTCGGTGTAATTTGAGTTCTTAGTGCCTGCGTATCAAGTGTCTTACTCTACCATAGTATCAAATAATTCCATATAATCGAAAGCTTGAGAGTTTTTCTTTTTATCTTACGTGGCAATATCCGGGTCCAAGAGATGGAGAATCTGTAAGCGTTCATCCCCATATCCTTCAAAATCTTCACATCTTCCTGCAGTTTTTCTCAATCACTCAAAAAGGAGAGAGAGAGAGAGAGAGAGAGAGAGAGAGAGAGAGAGAGAGAGAGCTGACCTTGTACCGGTGATAAGAATCCACAGCTACGTCTCCATTGCTCCGGTCCTTTATCCTTTCTGCATCCACAAACCACATTTCATTGATCCAAACCGTTGATATGATTACCCACTGTATGTTCTATGAATCAATGTTATCCTTTATTGGAAGGATCTTGGGTATAGATAATGTGGCCAAAAATACAGTCTGTTGAACTATCCGGTACACACGATCAAAAGCAATGGACGGTCCATCCGGTGGGGAACAACGTGCAAAGTATTGTTTAGACCGTCCATTGTTTAAGCTGCCTACCAGATAATTGATCCTTTAGAGTTCTTGGCCGCTTGATCTGCATGGTGCTTACAGCCTGCAACACGCCTGGATGCTGTACAATAAGGCCAGTATGCCACATGTAGCCGCATGTGGAGGGCGGCGGGTGGAAGCATGCCGGGCTGGAAATTCTCAATATAACGAACCGATGAGTGTTTGCTAAATTCCACGCGCTTTGAGAGCTGCGCACCCACACGAAAGCACACGTGCCAACATGCCCTATATCTGATCTTTCCACCTGATTGAAAATAATGCTTAGATAAAATCAATATGTTTCATTAATCCGTGGGCCACAGTGCACTCTGTAATTGCAGTATGATGGCCACAACATGGATCGTTCTATTCTAATCATCCAACCGCGTGTGGTTCCCATGGGGCTCTACACGTGATATCCATGGAAAATTTGAACCTGCCCGTTGGACCCACGGTCCAATCTTTCCCACCGTGATGTTTATTTGCCATCCAACGGGTGACGGGAAAACACCCATATGAGCTTGATCCAAAATTTTGGTGGCCCCAAGAGGCTTCCAATGGTAGATGCTCAATCACCACTGTTTTCAGTGGTGTAATCCACCTGAGGTTTGGATAAGCCTCCTTTTTAGGATCATGCCTAAGATGAGTCGAGAAATCGGATTTAGGATCATGCCTATTTGACAGCTAACTTTTTTTGGGTTACCGGCTCTTTATTTGCCGTGTTATTTTAGCGCCATAAATCATAATTTCCTGTCCACTGATATTTCTTAAGAATCTACTCATCCTTTTGGGACAGGAGACCAAAAACCAGATGGATCCAAAACTCAAGTGGGCTGCACGAGAGGAAACAGCGGAGATTCATTGACCACTGTTTAAACATTTGTATGGCCACAAATGTTTATTATAAGGCTAATAGTTTTGTTTTTTCACTTCATCCCACCAGAAACAAACTTATAAACAGTTTGGAAGGTATATAAACATCAAGATGGAGCCTACGAAGGTTTCAATGGTTAAAAACTCTTTATTTTCATTCACGTATGTCTGTCTTTGAGTTTTAGATCCACTTGATTTTTCATTTCACGTCTTAAAACGGTATGAAAGAAATGGACGAATGGAGTGGGTTTTTCAAAAATATCATGATAGGCCCTCTCGTGTGGCCATATTGAGCTTTGGATCCACATGAATTTTCATTTCAAGTCTCATGACGATATGAAAAATAACGGATGAATGGAGCGTACTTAAAAAAAGTAATAAATAAATAAATAATCATGAAAGCTGCATGTAGCATATCTGCGTAGCAACTCGCGGCCGAAGGCTTTCTCAGAAATCCGCGTCCTAAACCATCGTACGCGTCTTTCCTGTTAAAGCCTTTCGTAGGCTCACAAGGATGCCAAGTAAGGCCCACCGATATGCTTGTTACAAATCCATCCCGTCCATCCTTTTTGTGAGCTCAGCTTAGATGTGTGACCAAATATTAGATGGATTAAAGACTAAAGTGCGCCACAAGAGAGATAAAAAGTGAGGATTTAGTGAACACCT
The DNA here is from genome assembly GCA_037074715.1 of Magnolia kwangsiensis. NCBI lineage: Eukaryota > Viridiplantae > Streptophyta > Magnoliopsida > Magnoliales > Magnoliaceae > Magnolia > Magnolia kwangsiensis. The sequence goes on from CM073581.1 coordinate 111,849,655, forward strand.
TTCAAATATTCTTATGACCATAAAAGTTTCGAATCGGGCTAAACTTTCTGTGTTTTCACTTCATCCTAATGGGAATGACGTTATAAAAGGTGTGGATGACCTATAAACATCAAGGTGGAGCCCGGGAAGGTTTTAATTCTATGCCCCTCTAGGTACTGAGTAACTCAGTACACAATCCAATTTCTCCCGTGTGACCTACTTCACTCTTTGATACACCTTATTTTTAGTAGAATATACTAAAAAGGGATAAAAAACGGATGAATGGAGTAGAATTCTCACAAACATTACAGTGGCCTCACCGCCCCCACCCAGCATCCTTTCGCATTAACTTTTTTTATTGGAAGGAAAAATAAAAAGAGACTTGTGCAGTAACTTTTTTTTTTTTTCGACACGCACACACACCCCGACATACTCACGCTAGTGGAATTTCACCACCTATGGATAATCGAACCGTTGACCGCGGGAGCTTTCACAGGAAATCCGCGTCCTAAACCATCAATGCCAAGGTGCTGCATATGGACGGACCTAATTTACAAATAACCCTGCCACGTGTACTAGAGAGATGTCACGACCATATTCCAGTTCCACCGCGTCATCTCCCTTGAATTTATCAAGAGATTTTTGGAGAAATTTACAACTGTACGGTCATTTACATTTTGAAGCCCACTTCTTTTTCCCACATGAGAATTATCCCCATGCATACGGACAACTTGCCAAAGGTTAAAAATGCCGCCGGCTTTTTCAGAAATGTGATGGAAGCTGGGGTTATGGCCACGGATTATAGCCGCAGCCCCCTGCTTTTTGGATATATCCTTCGATATTTATCAAAGGTCTTTCAATATAATCGAAAGAGGCTGAGAACTGTCCAGCGAATTTGCATCAAAAATCTTACAATTAATTTGAAGAGTATTTGATATGTATCGAAGGTATTTTCTTATGGGTACAAATTATAACCGTAGCCATAACTATAGTCTATGAAAGTATGTGCATATTTTTATTTATTTTATTTTATTTTTATTTTTTTTACTTTTACATGGAGAATTTTATTCTACCTACAATTTTCTCTAATACATATTTATATAAATATGTATACATATAAGCATATAAATTTTTATTCATTTAATAAGAATATTTTCTAAACCAAAATTAGTTACTTAACGTACTTTATATGATTTTGGGGTAGAAGAAGCTACTTTAGCCAACCAACTTGGTTATTTTTCAAGATTCCATCCGGTAGATGGTCAAAAATTTATTTCATTCACTTCACATTTAATTTCTATCAGTTCGCAGTCAATTTCATTCATTTCATTTACTTCACAATCAATTCCATGCATTTCACGGTTAATCCCGGCGATTCCCCTTCACTTGACTGTCAATTCCATGCATTTCACGGTCAATTCTCTTCACTTTATGGTCAATTCCATGCATTTCACGATCAATTCCCTTCATTTCATGGTCAATTCCATGCATTTCACGGTCAATTCCATGCATTTCACAGTCAATTCCCTTTACTTCACGGTCAATTCCATGCATTTCATTGTCAATTCCCTTTATTTCACAATCAATTCAATGCATTTCACGGTCAATTCCCTTTACTTTCGCGGACATTTCAATGCATTTCACGACCAATTGGCTTCACTTCACGGTCATTTCCATGCATTTCACTGTCAATTCCCTTTACTTCACGGTTAATTCAATGCATTTCACGGTCAAATCCCTTTACTTCGCAGTCATTTCAATGCATTTCACGGCCAATTCTCTTCACTTCACGGTCATTTCAATGCATTGACCGTGAAATGCATTGAAATGACCATGAAGTAAAGGGAATTGATTGTGAAATACATGAAATTGACCGTGAAGTGAAGGAAAATCGCTGAAATTGACCATGAAATGCATGGAATTGACTGTGAAATGAAGGGAATTGACCGTGAAATGCATGAAATTGATCGTGAAATGAAGGAAATTGACCGTGAAATGCATGGAATTGACCATGAAGTGAAGGAAATTGACCGTGAAATGCATGGAATTGACCGTGAAGTGAAGGGGAATCGTCGGGATTGACCGTGAATGTAACGCCCTAAAAATCGAGGGTCGAGCATAAGTTCAACTCCCAAGTTCCAACGCATCACTTATGCAACACAGATAATAATGATTAAATGTTATTTGTATTAGTGTAACGCCCTAAAAATCAGGGGTCAAGCATAAGCTCAAATCCCGAGTTCCAATACATCACTTCTTTAACATAGATAATGATGATTAAATGTTGTCCGTATTAGTGTATTAAACATGAGTGAGATTATACTAAATCAGTATATCATGCTTCAGAGATAATTAAATTACGCAAGCGGAAGACCGTGATAAATATATAAAATATATAAGTGATTGTAAGTTCCCAGAGTATGAACATCGCTAGGTTAAATAATTACATGTAAAATTTTAAAATATAAAAAATGGTAAAGTGTAATGTCATCTAATCATATCCCTGTAGCCCCAGTGGTGCAACTCTAGGTCTACATAGACCCGCCAGAGAGTTGCAGATAGGAGAACTCCTCCTCATCATTATAAAAGTCCAGCTCCGCTTCGTAAGCATCGCCATCATTTGCAGCTAAAACAGAATCTGGTTGTTGTTTTAAAACACCGTCCCAGAGTAGGAGTGAGTGATCAACTCAGTATAGGTATAAGGCAAAAGTTAATATAATTTTAATTCAGTCAAGCAGTAATGATAAAGCAATTCAACAAACATTCCTAGGTACTCCGGTTAATGAAAGGGTGATATGTGTTAATGATGCATGCCCTCGCTTGCACTCCCTTTACGACATCATTTCACAATCACATATGCATCCCTTTCTCTGTGCTCAACTCCTACGCTAAAGACACATGTAATGCGGTACATGTGCGAGATTAGCTAAGTTGTTAATTAAACTTATTCATACAGCAGTATTGGGTAACTAAGGTACCTCCCTTTATATTATTTATCTAAATAATGATCCATCTAGTGTCGCCAATCCTAGTTAATCACATACGATAGGCAAGTTCACGAGTTTATACCATAGGTTGCTACGAGAGTCTCATTATCTCGGCATAGACTTAATTCACACTCGAGGTTTCTTTGAGAGGCTTGTCACTTGATCGTAGGCCTATTTTATACTCAAGGTCACTATGACAAGGCTTGCCACCTTAGCGTAGTCCTAGTGTATACTCGAAGTCACTACGAAAGGCTTGTCACCTGGTCGTAGGCCGACAGCTCGAATATAGTGTCCCATACACCAACATATTCAGCTCATGAGTTTGGGTTGCTCACTGGTCACTATAGGAGGCTCGTCATCCCAGTGTAGGTTAACAGCTCGACCACAGTGTCCCATACACCACCATGCCTAGCTCATGAGTCTTAGCGGATCATAGTACCAAGGTTAAACGAGCTTTTCACTGGTAAGTTGGTACCTTAAATTCAAGCAGTAGTATCCATACATGGTGAACATATAATGACCAATTGGGTTACTTGACAAGCCTGACTGGTACGAGTGGAGTGCATAAGCACGTTGACTTAGTCGACATGGAGTGCATAAGCACTCCGCGTGGCCTACCCACTATCGACAAGAAGCATATGACTAGGATTCCTCGAACATGTCTTGTGTAGTGAAACGACCTCAGCCACTAACTCATAAATCATTACCGATTGCCTGGACTATGCAGTAGTCCCAATCATACTCAAACACAATAGCATTTACATATGATAGTCAAAGCCAACATGTGACAACCAATCTAAATATAAATCTCATTTGAGCATTTCAACAAATAAATAGTACACATGTTATCATACATAGGTATTTCATCCATAAATCACATAGTAATAAGATAGGTTACATAAAGGAAAGTGTAAGGGAATTGAGAATCCTATCTCAACACCCTCATTAAATACATTACAATAAATATTTTCTCATTCAGGCATTTTATCAAACACTTAGACTACACATATCACATACATGTAATAAATTAGTTAAAACACATATTAAAGCAAATCCTTCCACATAAGAGTTGTGACACGTACTACAATCATGTATTATCAAACATTAATTATAACAAGCACTAATCATAATCCATATTCAATCAAACATTTCAATGAACACATAAAATGCATTAGAATCAACATAATTCATATATATATATATATATGTGTGTGTGTGTGTGTGTGTGTGTGTGTGTGTGTGTGTAATACGCGGAAACATCATATCTAAGCATATGTGATAGCAATTAAGTCAGTCATAAATCATTAACTGACATTGAAAGTCTTGAAAACTATAACCTAAACATGTATAATCTGCACCTTTTGTTGATATACGCGAATCGAACTCAGCTTGTACATTAAGTCTTTGCCTACAGCACAATGGCTACCTGAATCACGAAATAGGTTAGCTATTTCACCGATTCTACTATTTGAATTTTTAAATCAGATTAGGTTTAGGATTCCTTATCCAAAAATGGAATCGAAATCGCTGGTGTAGTGACATGGGAGAGGCAATTCAGCACGTAGAGCAGTGGGATCGAATCCCAGGAACTATCTCACACTTTCTCTCTTCTCCTCACTCTTTCCTTCTCTTTTTCATCTCTTCTCTCTCCTAGGGTTTGAAATTTGTATAGAATGAAAGAAGGGTGGATTTAGGTCCTTATATAGGCCCAGAACTGATGAAAATAACCCCAGGGCCATGGTATACTAGATTATAGCTAAAAAGTGGCTGATTTGGTCCAATAGGGCTCATCTGGAGGCCCATTTTCTACATACGGTATCAGAAAAGTTTCCTGACATTGGATCTAGGTCAGGTTAAGTTTTTGGTCTGATCGGATCAGTGGATCGACCATGGAGGACCTGTTTCAGTTCAAAGGTCACCGGCACTCGATCAAGGCCATAAGTACACTGACATGTGTTGAAAATTTTCTCTGATTCGAGTGTGTAATTGGGTCAGAATTTAACTGTCTGAAATCTTAAAATTGGCTTGCAAGTGAACAGCTCAATTCACTTAAGTTTGAGTTCATCTTCTAAAGATATTCGCGTTTCCTACACACTTCGTTCCGGACTCAAGTTATGCGTTTCAGGATACCATTTGGACTTGATTTCCAAGATGGTTGTCAAGTCAAGTAAGACAGTCATAACCGTATAGTTTCACAGTGATCGAACTTTCGACGCGCAGTCCATGTCTGATATGGAGTTTCGTGATGCTCCCGAAAGCAACTAGGTTTTGAGATGAATCCTAGATTTCTAGGCAATGTAGCGTTAGTGATTCTACTTGCTTTGAGTCTTATAGTTCGTATAGAAAGTAGTTCAAGATAATTCACCGATTAATTCAGTTTAGTGCTTAATTAATTTTTGTTTAATTTTTACATAATTCGATCCTTAGCAATTTCTGCCTGAGGTGGTACTCGGGTCTTTGTACGAATTTTTTCGAGACGTTACAATCTACCCCCCTTAAAGAAAAATTTTATCCTCAAAATTAGTACCTTTTCGTACTCGAGAATCTGAGGGTAGTTCTTGCGAACCTCGGCTTCTGTTTTCCAAGTAGCCTCCTCTTCAATGTGATGCGTCCACAGTGCTTTCACAAGTGAAATAATTTTACTGTGCAGCACTTGTTCCTTCCTATATAGGATACGCATTGGTCGAAGTATATAAGTAGCAACCTCACTCAACTGTACTTACTCCCATCTGATAATGTAGGAAGGGTCAGAAACGTATTTCTTCAGCATCGATACATGAAATACGTTGTACATGCCTGCGAGTGGTGTGGGAAAAGTAAGGTGGTATGCTACCACACCCACTCGATCTAGTATCAGGAATGGACCAATGAATCTCAGCGTGAGTTTTTCCTTCTTACCAAATCAAATGACTACCTTCATGGGGGAAACCTTCAGGAACATATGGTCCCCAACCTCAAACTTTAGCGGTCGCCGCCTCATATCGGCGTAACTCTTTTGTCTGCTCTGTACTGTAAAAATTCGACGCTTGATAATGTCGATCTTCTCTGAGGTCGCCTGAACTAACTCTGGGCCAATCAAAGTCTTCTCGCCCACCTCTGCCCAGTAGTGCGGTGCTCGACACGGACGCCCATACAGTGCCTCATAGGGAGTCATGCCACTACTCGCTTGAAAGCTGTTGTTATAAGTGAACTCAGCATGCGGAAGACAGTCATCCTAACTGTCCTCGAAATCAAGGACACAAACTCGCAGCATATCTTCCAACACTTGATTTACCATTCCGTCTGCCCATCAATCTGTGGGTGGAACGGGATACTGAACTTCAGTTTCACACCCATTGCTTCCTGGATACGAGTTCATAAGATAGATGTGAATCAAGTGTCTCTATCCGACACGATCTCCATAGAAAATCCATGCAGATGTATAATCTCCTTAATGTATAGCTTGGCCAAATCATCTGCTGAGTTTGAGACTAATAGGGAGAAAATGAGCCGATTTCGTCAACCGGTCCACGATCACCCAAATAGAGTCACGTCCCTTCTTCGTCTTTGACAGCCTTAAATGAAATCCATAGAGATGAAATCCCATTTTCATTTATCTATGGGCATGGGCTGAAGCAGTCCAAGAGGTCAACAATGATCTGCCTTGACTTGCTGGCACGTGAGATAACGGGACACATAATCTGCTATGTGGGCCTTCATGTTGTCCCAACAGTACAAACGCTTCATGTCTTGGTACATCTTCGGACTACTAGGATGCATCGCCATCCTCAAATTGTGAGCGGCTTGGAAAACTTCCCTTATTAAGTCATGAAGACTTGGAACGCATAGGTAGTCTCGATAACGTAAGTTCCCATCCGAACCAACTCTCCAATCAGAGTCTTCCTCGTCACTAGCTCGTTTCCTCATCTTCACCAGCCATTTATCTTCCCCATGAGCCACTATGATTCGGTCATTGATAAGTGGCTGCACACGAATATGTGCGACGCTCTCGAACGGCTCATTTACTGTAAGCTTCTGCTTGAAGTCTCGCACAAATTTCACCATGCTCCACTCGTCTATCATCAGCGGAGCCACAAATGCTATAGTCTTCTTGTGGCTCAACACATCTGCTATAAGGTTAACCTTGTCAGGATGGTAGAAAATCTTGAACTTGAAGTCCTTCAAGGTTTCCATCCATCGCTGCTGCCTCATATTCAAGTCCCTCTACGTGAATATGTACATGAGGCTCTTGTGGTCGCAAAAGAGTTTGAATTCCTTTACATAGAGGTAATGTCTCTAAAGCTTTAATGTAAAGATGACGGACGTTAACTCTAAGTCGTGTGTAGGGTAGTTTTTCTCGTGTTTTCTCAACTGTCGCGATGCATAGGAAATAACCCTGTCCTTCTGCATAAGGATACAATTCAAACCAACACGAGACGCGTTGGTGTATATCGTATACTTGACCCCTTACTCTGACAATACTAGTACCGAGGTGGATGTCAGCTTATCCTTCAGTTCCTGAAAAGCTGCTTCTGTCTTCTCATTTCAGACAAACTTGAGATCCTTCCGAGTCAGCTGAGACAACGGTCTAACTATCTTGAAAAAACCCCTGATGAATTAACGATAGTAACAAGTAAGTCTCAGAAAACTCCTCACCTCTGTAACCAAACCAGGCTACTCCCAGTCCTGAACTGCTGCCACCATGGTCAGGTCTACAGCTATTCCTTCCTTGGACACCACATGTCTTAGGAACTTGACTTCTTCCTTTCAAAAGTTACATTTCTTGTACTGCGCAAACAACTAGTTCAACCTGAGAGTATCAAAGACCGCTCGCAGGTGCTCCTCGTGATCTTCCCAACTCTTGGAGTATATCAAGATGTCATCTATAAACATGATGTCATATCAGAATAAATACAGCTGAAACACCCTATTCATCAGATCCATGAACACGGTCAGTATGTTTGTAAGTCCAAACGACATCACAAGAAACTCATAGTACTCAAAATTGATCCTGAAAGTTGTCTTCTGTATGTCCTCATCCCTGACGCGCGACTGCTGATAGCCTGACTGTAAGTCAATCTTCGAGAAATACTACGCCCCTTTCAACTGATCGAACAGATCATCTATCCTGGGCAATGATACTTGTTCTTTACTGTAACTTGGTTTAGTCTGCGATAATCAATACACAATCACAATGATCTATCCTTCTTATTCACAAACAACACGGGTGCTCCGCAAGAAGATACACTCGGTCGTATAAAGCCCGCATCCAACATATCATCGATCTGTTTCCTCAGTTCTTCCATTTCATATGGAGGCATGCGATACACGGGTAATAAAATGGGTATTGCATCAGGCACGAGGTCGATAGTGAAGTCGATCTTGAGTTGAGGAGGTAATCTAGGTATCGTCTTAAACACTTTCCAGAAGTCTTGGACCACGGGTGTGTTTTCAAGTGTTGAACCGCTATGATCCTTCAATAGGGCAGCATAACAAAGAACTCGGAAGGGGCAACTGACCTAAACTGGAAAAGTGAAGGTTGTGTTTTTAGGCCCATGTGTCATCACTAGTCAGGTCTCACAGTCAATCTCGACCTTCATTTCCGTAAGCCAATCCATGCCGAGGATGGCGTTGAAGTAGTATATCGTGGTGACAATCAGGCCAATGTGTATTGTCCTACTCCCTAAATTTATCAAGAAACCTTGACATAACTTAGTAGCATCTGTAAAAGTTTCTGTCGCTGCGATAACTCTTACCCCAATCATAAGGGTCATACTCAGCCCTAAGCACTTGACCGCAAAACATGATATCATCGAAATAGTGGACCCAGTGTCCACCAGTAAGAAGACTGATGTACTTTGGATGTGGGTAGTGACCTTGAAGGCTAAAGGTACTGTAATTACTGAATCAGATGCTTTAGTTGTAAGTGCATGTACTCACGCCTGTTGGGAACGGTTTGGTTGTTGTGCCATAAGTCGTTGAGGCGGCCTAAATTGAAGTGCAATTGGCCTGTAAGAAGGTTGTGCATGTAATACAGAACGCAAAGGTAGAACTGATATGACTTGGGGAAGCTGACGATTGATCTTCTGAGGAGGCACAAAACTGTTGTCCCTCATCTTGGTGAAGCAGTACATGTTATTGTGGCCTGATCTCTTGCAGTATGTGCACCACAAGTCTGATCACCTCATTGGGGCTGGTAGAGCCGTAAGTCTGGGAGGCGAGTTTGTACAGGGCCTCTTACTGAGAACAGTCTGCTTAGCAAATCCGGTTGAGGCCTAGGAACCATAGGCACACGTATATGGGATAACCTATTCATATCCTGCTCAGCTCACAGAGATATGCTCACTAGATCAGCATAGTTGGATATGCTAGCGCAACACATCTTCAAGCGTATTTTGGATCGCAGACCCTCAGAAAATTACCACATTCGTATCGGCTAGTCTGTTAATATCATGAGAGCATATTTGGCCAGCTCCGTGAGCCGGTTCTCATACTCTGCCATTGTCATCCCTCCCTGATGGAGGTGAAGATATCCATTCTCCTTCTCATTACGATATATGAGGGGAAAGTACTTCTCATGGAAGCGTGTCTCAAAAGCTTCCCACGTCTATATATAGCTAGCAGCCACAGTCCGAAGGATGCTGTCCTACCAGAGATTAGCTTCCTTCTCAAACATGTACGTGACTAGCTCAACCTACTTTGCCTCAGTGCAGTGCAACTACTTCAGCATCTTAGAGATGTGGTCAAGCCAATACTCGGCCTCCTTGGGTCAGTGAGTGCCCGCAAAAGTAGGAGGCCGAAAGTGCTGAAATCGCTCGAATAAACCGCTGTCACTCATATTTCCAGCAGGCTACATTAGTGGTGCAAGCGAGACCGTGTGTATGTTCTGAGCAATGGCCCCTGCAATGGTGGTCAAAAATTGTTGTTATTGCTGTTGCTGCTGCTGCTACTACATCAACAACATCATCTGCTCTAACTTATCGGGAGGAGGAGCCGACTGAGGCACGTGTGGCGTTGAGGTAGATGCATGGTTCTGCTTAGGAACCGGTGGTGCAATAAGTGTCAGCTCATTAGTGGGGCTAGTGGCCAGCTAAGAATTGGTTTGTATGGGACGATGGGAGGTATGTGGTGATGAAAAAAGGAAGAGGATTTGAGATTAAGGGTGAAGTTTTTGGAAGTTTAGAAAGCTTGGAGTGGTGTAAGGGGAGGAAATGAAGTAAATAAGGTGAATAAAAGGGGTCCCACACAATTTCATGGAGCCCACAACTGTGTACACATGCCGCTCGACTGGCCCGGTGCGGCCCTACAAGCCCGGACGACCCGACAAGCCCGGACGACCCAATTGGCGAGACCTCGCCGATCCAGTGATGTCATCACCGATCGCTGGACATCTGGGCGAGGGCTCACCCCAGGGGCGATGCTATCCCCCCTCCCTCCCCCCCGGGTGTCGTATGTGTAGGGGGTCCACTTTGGATCCTCCCGATTTGCACCATATAGGTCCTTGAGTCCGTTTGAGGCGTTTCGAGTTCCATCTCGCGTATATTCGCACTTTGCGGTTTGTTTAAGTGTGAAATAGGCTGAATTATGGTCTAAACCCGTTGATTGATGGTCTAAAAAATAATTGGGATCATCTCACATGATCACAGATGCTTACAGGTCTGATTTGTACGATTAGTTTTACTTCAACGGTCATATGATCACCAACGGATAAAACTTGGAATCGCATAACTGTTTCTATGTTTCATTGTTCTCTCCTAAGTTAAAGCACGTCAGTGTGCATCATGTTATTATAATCCAAGTCCAGTTTAATCCAAATCATACTCTGTTACCAACTTGTAACGCCCTGAAAATCGGGGGTCGAGCATAAGCTCAAATCCCGAGTTCCAACGCATTACTTATGCAACATAGATAATGATAATTAAACGTTGTCCATATTAGTACATTAAACATGAGTGAGATTATACCAAATCAGCACATCATACTCCAGAGACAATTAAATTACGCAAGTGGAAGACTGTGATAAATATATAAAGTATATAAGTGATTGTAAGTCCCCAGAGTATGAACGTCTCCAAGTTAAATAATTACATGTAAATTTTTAAAATATATAAAATGGTAAAGTGTAATGTCATCTAGTCATATTCTTGTAGCCCCGGTGGTGCAACTCTAGGTCTATATAGACCCCTCAGAGAGTTGCAAATAGGAGAGCTCCTCCTCATCATTATAAAAGTCCAGCTCCGCTTTGTAAGCATCGTCATCACCTGCAGCTAAAATAGAGTCTGGTTGGTGTTTTAAAATACCGTCCTAAAGTGAGAGTGAGTGATCAACTCAGTAGAGCTATAAGGCAAAGGTTAACATGTTCTCAATTCAGTCAAGCAGTAATGATAAAATAATACAACATGCATTCCTAGGTACTCTGATTAATGAAAGGATAATATGTGTTAATGATGCATGCCCTCACCTACACTCCCTTTACGACATTATCTCACGATAGGCATTCACCCCTTCCTCTGTGCTCAACTCCTACGTCAAAGTCACATGCAATGCAATGTATGTGTGTGATTAGTCAAGTTCTTAATTAGACTTATTCATACAGCAGGATTGGAAAGCTAAGATGTCTCCCTTTATATCATTTATCCAAACAATGATCCATCTAGGGTCGTTAATCCTAGTTAATCACATACGATAGGCAAGTTCGCGAGTTTATACCATAGGTTGCTACGAGAGGCTCGTCACCTCGACGTAGGCTTAATTCACACTCGAAGTCGCTACGAGAGGCTCGTTACCTGAACGTAGGCCTATTTTATACTCAAGGTCACTACAGCAAGACTCGTCACCTTAACATAGTCCTAATATATACTCGAGGTTACTACGAGAGGCTCGTAACCTGGTCGTAAGCCGACAGCTCGAATATAGTATCCCATACACCATCATATTTGGCTCATGAGTTTGGATTGCTCACTAGTCATTACAGGGAGGTTCGTTGCCTCAGCGTAGACCGACAGCTTAACCACGGTGTCCCATACACTACCATGCCTAGCTCATGAGTCTTAGCGGATCATAGTACCAAGGTTAAACGGGCTTTTCACTGGTAAGTTGGTACATTAGATTCAACCAGTAACGTCCATACATGGTGAACATACAATGGCCAATTGGGTTACTTAACAAGCCTAACTGGTACGAGTGCACGTTGACTTAGTCGACATGGAGCGCGTAAGCACTTCGCGTGGCCTAACCACTATCGATAAGCAGCGTACGATTCAGATTCCTCGAACATGTCTTGTGTGGCAAAACGACCTCAGCCACTAACTCGAAAATCATTACCGATTGCCTAGACTATGAAGTAGTCCCAATTATACTCAAACACAATAACATTTACATGTGATAGTCAAAGATAGAATGTGACAACTAATCTAAATATAAATCTAATTTGAGCATTTCAATAAATATATTGTTCACATGTTATCATACATAGGCATTTCATCCATAAATCACATACTAGTAAGATAGGTTACATAAAGAAAACTGTAACTATAGAAATTCCCTTCTCAACACCCTTATTAAATATATTACAACAAACATTTTCTCATGCAGGCATTTTATCAAACATTTATACTACACATATCACATACATGTAATAAATTAGTTAAAACACATATTAAAGTAAATCCTTCTACATAGGAGTTGCCACACGTACTATAATCATGTATTCTCAAACATCAATCATAACAAGAACTAATCATAATTCCATATTCAATCAAACATTTCAACGAACACATAGAATGCATTAGAATCAACATAATTCATATATATATATATATATATATATATATATATATATATATATATATATATATATATATATATATATATATATATATAAAATACGCGGAAACATCATATCTAAGCATTTGTGATAGCAATCAAGCCATTCATATATCATTAACTGACATTGAAAGCCTTGAAAACCATAATATAAACATTTATAGTCTGCACCTTTCGTCGATATACTCAAATCGAACTCAGCTTGTACACTAAGTCTTTGCCTACATCACAACAACTGCCTGAATCACAAAATAGGTTAGTTATTTCATCGATTCTTCTATTTGAATTTCTAAATTAGATTAGGGTTAGGATTCCTTACCTAAAAATAGAATTGGAATCGACGGTGTAGTGACACGGGAGAGGCGATTCAGCACGTAGAGCAGTGAGATCGAATCTCGGGAACTATCTCACACTTTCTCTCTCTTCTCCTCACTCTTTCCTTCTCTTTTTCCTCTCTTCTCTCTCCTAGGGTTTGAAATTCGTATGGAATGAGAGAAGGGTGGGTTTAGGTCATTAAATAGGCCCAGAACTGCTAAAAATGGCCTCAGGGCCATGATATACTTAGGTTATAGCCAAAGAGTGGCTAATTTGGTCCAACGGCATATGGTCTAAGAAAAGTTCTCTGAGATTGGATCTAGGTCAGGCTAAGTTTTTGGTTCAATCGGATCAGTGGATCGACCATGGAGTACCTACTTCAGTTTAACGGTCACAGCACTCGTTCAGGGCCATAAATACACTAACATGCGTTGAAAATTTTCTCTGATTCGAGAGTGTAATTAGGTCAGAATCTGACATTCTGAAACTTTAAAATTGGCCTGCAAGCGAATGACTTAATTCACTTAAATTTGAATTCATCTTCTAAAGATATTCGCATTTCTCACACACTTTGCTCCAGACTCAAGTTATGCATTTTGGGATACCATTTAGACTTGATTTTTGAGATGGTTGTCAAGTCTAGCAAGGCGGTCATAACCTTATAATTTCACAGTGATCGAACTTTCGACGCGCGGTTCAGGTCCGATACGAAGTTTCATGATGCTACTGAGAGCAACTAGGTTTTGAGATAACTTAGATTTCTAAGCAATGCAGCGTTAGCAATTCTACTCACTTCGGGTCTTGCAATTCGTATAGAAATCAGTTCAAGCTAATTCACCGATTAATTCAGTTTAATACTTAATTAAGTTTTGGCTAATTTATACATAATTCGATCCTTAGAGATTTCTTCCTAAAGTGGTACTCGGGTCTTTGTACTGATTTTTTCGAGACATTACACTTACTGCATTAAACATTAGTGAGATTATACTAAATTAGCATATCATACTCTAGAGATAATTAAATTACGCAAGCGAAAACTATGATAAATATATAAAGCATATAAGTGATTGTAAGTCCACAGAGTATGAATGTTGCTAGGTTAAATAATTACATGTAAAATTTTAAAATATATAAAATGGTAAAGTGTAATGTCATCTAGTCATATCCCTATAGCCCCAATGGTGCAACTCCAGGTCTACATAGACCCTCCAGAGAGTTACAGATAGGAGAACTCCTCCTCATCATCATAAAAGTCTGGCTCCGCTTCGTAAGCATCGTCATCATTTGCAGCTAAAACAGAATCTAGTTGGTGTTTTAAAACAACATCGTAGAGTGGGAGTGAGTGATCAACTCAGTGGATCTATAAGGTAGAGGTTAACATATTGTCAATTCAGTCAAGCAGTAATGATAAAGCAATACAACAAGGATTCCTAGGTACTCTGGTTAATGAAATGATGATATGTACTAATGATGCATGCCCTCGCTTGCACTCCCTTTGCGACATCATCTTACGATCACACATATACCCCTTCCTCTATACTCAACTCCTACGCCAAAGGCACATGTAATGCGGTGCATGTGTGTGATTAGTCAAGTTCTTAATTAGACTTATTCATACAATAGGATTGGGAAGCTAAGGTACCTCCCTTTATATCATTTATCCAAACAATGATCTATCTAGGGTCGTCAATCCTAGCTAATCATATACGATAGGTAAGTTCATGAGTTTATACCATAGGTTGCTACGAGAGGCTCGTCACCTTAGCGTAGGCTTAATTCACACTAAGGTCACTACGAGAGGCTCGTCACTTGATTGTAGGCCTATTTTATACTCAAGGTCACTATGACAAGGCTCGTCACCTTAGCGTAGTCCTAATATATACTTGAGGTCACTACGAGAAGCTCGTCACCTGGTCGTAGGCCGACAGCTCGAATACAGTGTCCCATATACCACCATAATCATCTCATGAGTTTGGGTTGCTCACTGGTCACTACGGGGAGGCTCGTCGCCCTAACGTAGGCCGATAGCTGACCACGGTATCTCATACTCCACCATGCCCGGTTCATAAGTCTTAGCGGATCGTGGTACTAAGGTTAAATGGGCTTTTCACTGGTAAGTTGGTATCTTAGATTCAAGTAGTGGCGTCCATACATGGTGAATATATAATGGTCAATTGAGTTACTGGACAAGCTTGATTGGTATGAGCGCACGTTGACTTAGTCGACATGGAGTGCGAAAGCACTCCGCGTGGCCTAACCACTGTCGACAAGTAGCGTATGACTCGAATTCCTTGAATATGTCTTGTGTGGCGAAACGACCTCAGACACTAACTCAAAAATCATTACCGATTTTCTAGACTATGCAATAGTCCCAATCATACTCAAACACAATAACATTTACATGTGATAGTCAAAGATAACATATGACAACCAATCTAAATATAAATCTCATTTGAGCATTTCAACAAACAAATAGTATACATGCTATCAATGTTATCATGCATAGGCATTTCATCCATAAATCACATAGTAGTAAGATAGGTTACATAAAGAAAACTGTAACTATAGATAAGGAAATTGAGAATCTCATCTCAACACCCTCATTAAATACATTACAATAAGCATTTTCTCATTCAGGCATTTTATCAAACACTTATACTACACATATCACATACATATAATAAATTAGTTAAAACACAAATTAAAGTAAATCCTACCACATAGGAGTTGCCACACATACTACAATCATGTATTCTCAAACATGAATCATAACAAGCACTATTCATAATTCCATATTCAATCAAACATTTCAACGAACACATCAAATGCATTAGAATTAACATAATATATATATATATATATATATATATATATATATATATATATATATATATATATATATATATATATATATATATATATATATATAATAAGTGAAAACATCGTATCTAAGCATATGTGATAGCAATCAAGTCAGTCATAAATCATTAACTGACATTGAAAGCCTTGAAAATTATAATCTAAACATTTATAGTCTGCACCTTTTGTCGATATAATCGAATCGAACTCAGCTTGTACACTAAGTCTTTGCCTACAACACAATGGCTACTTGAATCACGAAATAGGTTAGTTATTTCGTCGATTCTACTATTTGGATTTCTAAATTGAATTAAGGTTAAGATTCCTTACCCAAAAATGGAATCAGAATCGCTGGTGTAACGACACAGGAGAGGCGATTCAACATGTAGAGCAATGGGATCGAATCTCAGGATCTGTCTCACACTTTCTCTCTCTTCTCCTCACTCTTTCCTTCTCTTTCTCCTCTCTTCTCTCTCCTAGGGTAGGTTTAGGTCCTTATATAGGCCCAGAACTGATGAAAATAGCCCTGGATCTATGGTATACTTAGGTTATAGTCAAAGAGTGGCTGATTCGGTCCAACGGGGCTCATATGGAGGCTCATTTTCTGCATACAGTCTGAAAAAAGTTCTCTGACATTGGATCTAGGTCAGGTTAAGTTTTTGATCTGATCGGATCAGTGGATCGACTGTAGAGGACCTGTTTCAGTTCAACGGTCACCGGCACTCGATCAGGGCCATAAGTACACTGATATGTGTTGAAAATTTTTCCTGATCTGATGGTGTAATTGGGTCAGAATCTGATAATCTAAAACCTTAAAATTGGCCTGCAAGTGAATGGCTCAAATTACTTAAGTTTGAGTTCATCTTCTAAAAATATTTGCGTTTCTCACACACTTCGCTTCGGACTCAAGTTATGCGTTTTGGGATACCATTTAGAATTGATTTCTGAGATGGTTGTCAAGTCTAACAAAGCGGTCATAACCGTGTAGTTTCACAGTGATCGGACTTTCGACGCGCAGTCCAGGTTCGATACAGAGTTTTGTGATGCTCACGAGAGCAACTAGGTTTTGAGATGGATCATAAATTTCTAGGCAATGTAGCGTTAGCGATTCTACTCGCTTCGGGTCTTACAGTTGGTATAGAAAGCAGTTTAAGCTAATTCACCGATTAATTCAGTTTAGTACTTAATTAATTTTTGGCTAATTTCTACATAATTCGATCCTTAGCGATTTCTGCCTGAGGTGGTAATCGAGTCTTTGTATGGATTTTTTCGAAACGTTATACTGAAATGCATGGAATTGATTGCGAAAGTAAATGAAATAAATGAAATTGACCGCGAACTGATTGAAATTGACCACAAAGTGAATGAAATAGATTTTTGACAATTGACCTGATAGAATCTTGGAAAATAACCAGGTTGGTTGGCTAAAGTAGCTTCTCCTACCCCAAAATCATATAGGGTACGTCGAGTAACTAATTTTGGTTTAGAAGATATTCTTGTTAAATGAATAAAGAAAGAAATGAAAAAAAGAGAAAAAAAAATTATATGCTTATATATACATATTTATATAAATATGTATTAGAGAAAATTGTGGCATGGACTACAGTTATGTCTATGGTTATAATCCGTAGCCATAGGGAATATACCATCAATACATATCGAATACTCTTCAATATGTATCGAAAATTACAGGATTTTTGAGGTAAACTCGCTGGACAGTTCTATACCTCTTTCGATTATATCGAAAGACCTTCGATACATATCGAAGGACATATCGAAAATGCAGGGGCTACGATTATAGCTACGGTTATAATCCATAGCCATATGAAGCCCTAAGTTTCAGAAATCACATTTCTAAAAAAGTAGGGGCATTTTCGACCTTTGACAAGTCGTTTGTATGTATGGGCATTATTCTTGCTAGGTAAAAAGAAGTGGGCTTTAAAATGTAAATGGGCCATAAATGGGTCGTACAGTTCTAAATAACTGGAGATTTTTCCTACAACACGAGTCACTTACAAGCTAGGCACCTTACTAGGCCCTCCCATGCTTAGTTTCCCAGAATAATCCCCTGTTGTATGGACATACATTTACTTGACTAAAATGCCCCTACTTTATCAAAATGCGAATGTCGAAAGCTAGGGTTACCTATAACTATGAATTATATCCGTAGCTATAATTGTAGCCATTGAAAACACCCCGACTTTATTAGAAATGCGATTTCTGAAAGTTGGTGTTTCTTATGGCCACAGATTATAACCGTAGCCATTGAAAAAAAGTGCACAGACTACTAGGGCACTTTTTTTTTTTTTTGTTTTTATTTTTTTTTACATGGAGAACTTTATTTTACCTATATTTTCTTTACTACATATTTATATAAATATGTATATATAAGCATATATATATATATATATATATATATATATATATATATATATATATATATATATATATATATATATATATATATATATATATATATAATTCTCTCTATTTATTCATTTAACAAGCATATCTCCTAAATTAAAATGAGTTACTTGACATACCATATATGATTTTGGGGTAGGAGAAGTTACTTTAGCCAACAAAACCTAGTTATTTTCCAAGATTCCATTAGGTCAATGGTCGAAAATCCATTTCATTAACTTCACAGTCAACTTCATTCATTTCATTCACTTCGTAGTCAATTTCAATCAGTTCACAGTGAATTACATAAACTTCGCGATCAATTTCATTCACTTTGTAGTCAATTTCAATAAATTCACAGTCAATTTCATTCACTTCGTAGTCAATTTTATTCAGTTCGCGATGAATTTCATTAACTTTGTGGTCAATTTCATTCACTTTGCGGTTAATTTCATTCAGTTTGTGGTCAATTTCATTCACTCCATTCACTTTGCGATCAATTTCATTCAGTTCGCAGTGAATTTCATTAACTTCATGGTTAATTTCATTCACTTCGCGGTCAATTTCATTCACTCCATTCACTTTGCGGTCAATTTGATTAACTTTGTGGTGAATTGCCTTCACTTCGCAGTCAATTCCATCCATTTCGTGGTGAATTGCATTCACTTTGCAGTCATTTCCATTTATTTTGCGGTCATTTCCGTTCACTTTATGATTAAATTCCTTCACTTCACAGTCAATTCCATTTACTTCACGGTCAATTTCGTGCATTTCACGGTCAATTCCCATCACTTCACAGTCAATTCCATGCATTTCATGGTTAATTCCGGCGATTCCCCTTCACTTCACGGTCAATTCCATGCATTTCACGATCAATTCCCTTCACTTCATGGTCAATTCCATGCATTTCACAGATAATTTCAATGATTCCCCTTCACTTCATGGTCAACTCAATTCATTTCATGGTCAATTCCCTTCACTTCATGGTGAATTTCATGCATTTTGCATTCAATTCCCTTCACTTCACGGTCAATTATGGCAATTCTCATTCACTTTACGGTCAATTCTATGCATTTCATGATCAATTCCCTTCACTTCACAGTCAATTTCATGCATTTCACGGTCAATTTCGGCGATTACCCTTCACTTCTTTGTCAATTCAATTTATTTCATGGTCTATTCTCTTCACTTCATGGTAAATTTCATGCATTTCACAGTCAATTCCCTTGACTTCATGGTCAATTTCATGCATTTCACAGTCAATTTTGTTGATTCTCCTTCACTTCATGATCAATTACATGCATTTCACGGTCAATTCCCTTCACTTCATGGTCAATTTCGATGATTCCCCTTCACTTCACAGTCAATTCTGACGATTCCCCTTCACTTCACAGTCAATTCCCTTCACTTCATGGTCAATTCCATGCATTTCACGGTTAATTCCGGTGATTCCACTTTACTTTATGGTCAATTCCATGCATTTCACGGTCAATTCCCTTCACTTCATAGTCAATTTCATGCATTTTGTGGTCAATCTCCTTCACTTCACGGTCATTTCTATGCATTTCAGGGTCAATTTTATGCATTTCATGATTAATTCCGGTGACTTGAAAGGTTTGGCAAATAATCCAAGCTCCAAAGGTAAGCTCAAGCTCGAGGAGAGCATGGACAAGCCAAGCCATGCTTAACCCAAATCGACTCGACTCGGCTCGATGTACAGCCCTACTGCGAAGTGAAGGAAATTCACTGCGAATTGAATGAAGTGAATGTAATTGGCCGTGAAGTGAAGAAAATTCACCGCGAAGTGAATGGAATTAACTACAAAGTGAATGAAATTTATCGCGAAATAGATAAACTAACTTCACGATCAATTCCATAAATTTTGCAGTGAGTTCCCTTCACTTCGCGGTCAACTCCATGCATT
Source organism: Magnolia kwangsiensis (assembly GCA_037074715.1). Classification (NCBI taxonomy): domain Eukaryota; kingdom Viridiplantae; phylum Streptophyta; class Magnoliopsida; order Magnoliales; family Magnoliaceae; genus Magnolia; species Magnolia kwangsiensis. Next base: position 111,869,926 of record CM073581.1, read on the forward strand.
TCACGGTGAATTTCGGCGATTCCCCTTCACTTGACGATCAATTCCATTCATTTTGTAGTCAATTCCATGCATTTCGCAGTCAATTCCGGTGAATGAATTGAATTAAATTGAATCGACCATGAAATGAATTGAATTGACCGTGAAGTGAAGGAAAATCGCTGGAATTAACTGTGAAATGAAGTGAATTGACCATGAAATGAATTGAGTTGACAGTAAAGTAAAGGGGAATCGCCGGAATTGACCATGAAATGCATGGAATTGATCGTGAAGTGAAGGAAATTAACCATGAAATGCATGGAATTGATCGTGAAGTGAAGGAGAATCACCGAAATTGACTGTAAAATACATGGAATTGACCGTGAAGTGAAGAGAATTAACTGCAAAATGCATGGAATTCACTATAAAGTGAAGGGAATTGACCGTGAAATGAATTGAATTGACAATGAAGTGAAGGGGAATCGCTGGAATTGACTATGAAATGCATGAAATTGATCGTGAAGTGAATGAAATTGACCATGAAATGCATGGAATTGACCGTGAAGTGAAGGGGAATCACTGAAATTGACCATGAAATGCATGAAATTGACAGTGAAGTGAAGGGAATTGACCCCAAAATGCATGGAATTCACCGTGAAGTGAAGGGAATTGACGGTGAAATGAATTGAGTTGACCGTCAAATGAAGGAGATTCGCCTGAATTGATCGTGAAATGCATGGAATTGACCGTGAAGTGAAGGGAATTAACTGTGAAATGCACGAAAATGACCATGAAGTGAAGGGAATTGACCGTGAAGTGAAGGGGAATCTCCAGAATTGACCGTGAAATGCATGAAATTGACCGTGAAGTGAAGGGAATTGACCGTGAAGTGAAGGAGAATCGCCAGAATTGACCGTGAAATGCATGGAATTGACCGTGAAATGAAGAGAATTGATCGTAAAATGAATTGAATTGACCGTGAAGTGAAGGGAATTGACCATGAAATGCACAAAATTGACCGTGAAGTGAAGGGGAATCACCGGAATTAATAATGAAGTGAAGGGAATGGACCACGAAATGAAGAAAATTGACCGTGAAGTAAAGGTAATGAATGGAATTCACCGTGAAATAAAGGGAATTCACCACGAAATGCATGGAATTGACCGTGAAGTGAAAGAATTTGACCGTGAGTAAAGGAAGTGATCACGAAATGAATGGAATTGACTGCAAAGTTAATGGAATTCACCGCGAAATGCATAGAATTAACCGCGAAGTTAATGGAATTCATCGTAAAATGCATGGAATTCATTGCGAAGTGAAGGCGATTCAACGCGAAGTAAATCAAACTACCGCAAAGTGAATAGAGTGAATGAAATTGACCGCGAACTGAATAAAATTAATCACAAAGTGAGTGAGAATGTCTGCAAAGTTAATGAAATTCACTGTAAACTGAATGAAATTGACCGCAAACTGATTAAAATTGATTGGGAAGTTAATGAAATTGACCACAAAGTTTATGAAATTGAACGCGAACTGATTGAAATTGACCGCGAAGTGAATGATATGAATGAAATTGCCCGTGAAGTGAATGAAATAGATTTTTAACCATTGATCTGATGGAATATTTTAAAATAACTAGGTTGGTTGGCTAAAGTAGCTTCTCCTACCCCAAAATCATATGTGATACGTTAAGTAACTCATTTTGATTTAAAAGATATGCTTGTTAAATGAAAAAAGAAGAAAAAAAATAAAAATAAATAAATTATATGCTTACATATACATATTTATATAAATATGTATTAGAGAAAAATATAGGAGGGGAAAAGATCTCCATGTAAATAAATATATATATATATATAGGGCAGGCTACCGCCGGATTTTATTTTATTTTTTTTCTGTTGTTGTAATCTCCTATTGCTTTTGTAGGTCCCATCACGAGGTATGTGTTATATCCAAACCATTCATCTATTTGGCAAGCCCGTATTAAGAATTAAGACGAAAAATACAATAGATCTAGCTATCAAGTGGACCACACTGTAAAAGGCAATCGGGGATTGAACATCTACCATTGAAACCCTTTGATGGGTCACAGAAGTTTTAGATCATTATGAAATTTGTTTTTCCTCTTCATCCAGGTGTTTGTGACCTTATGAATAGATTAGTTGGAAAATAAATGTTATGGTGGGCCCTACAAAAAATTTTATGGTAAAAATCAATTTTCCCACTACTCTTTATGGTGTGGTTTAATTGATCTTTAGATATGATATTTTTTTTAAAAAAAATAATGCTCCATAATAACCTCATAATATGGATGAACATTGTGGGTATAATAAATACAATAACTGTGTATGTAACTTTGATATCTTTTTAAGAGTTTGTACAAGTTTTTTTTTTTTTTTTTTTTTTCTACACACACAACCCCACACGACACGCACACCGTGAGATTTCCCCACCATAGGTACTCGTACCCTTGAACCAGTGTTGAAACTCCATAAAGTGTACCACCCGGGTAACAGGTCGTACAAGTCCGAGTTCAAGGAGCATCAATACTTGTCTTCGCGGACTATGCAATCCACTTTCGGAGGGAATGGCGTGGGTATTTTGGTCCAGTAAAGAGTTGCCCGTATACACCAGGGGCTTAGATTGGTATAGCAAGTTTGGACGGGCGTGGCGTAAATTAAGGTGAGGTATATAGGAAAAATCTCATTTATCAACTTCCGCAGGAAAAAAATTTTAATACTGTAGCAGAGTATGATAGTCCATGTGCTTGCAGCCAGACATTGTACACGAGTCACCATAACTCAAATCAAAATCATCTGAATCAGGACCCACTGTGGACAGTCATAAACAGATATTACTCTGAAAATGACCTATTGGGATGAGAAAGGTCATCTGTCCAAATTCAACTAACGAATGTTCATTAATCAAAGGTTAGGATCCCTAATTAGGATTTTCAGTGGGCCCCACAGTTTGAAAGGTTTGCTTTGAGATAGAGCCATGTCACGTGTACAACTTGCTGCATGTGGTGAACCATAGTCCTCTGTCAGAGCGACAAATACCACCGTATTTCCACATGACGCGTTTTGTGGGCCACCCCTCACCTGTTCCAAGTTCCAATCCAAAACCGACGAGTAACAAATGTAATTGAAGTATTCGCATCATGTGGTCTATCCAGTGGGCCCCACGAAAAGTAGCGAAACTTATTTAAAATAAATAAAAAATAAAAATAAAAATAAAAAAAGGAAGAAGAAGAAAAAACAGGAAAGACTTTTTGCTGTTACGGATTCGGACAGTTTGTCAATCATGTTCTTATTCGTCCACGTGCAGACAGCCGTTCCGACAGCTAACATCGCTCCACTAAAAACGGTTATTGGAATAGCGCAGTTGTTCAATGCTATCCAAATGGATGGCCTTGCATGCATCGTGGGGCCCACATGTACCAGATTATCAAGTTATACAAACGGTCCATCTGGAAAATGCCATCGTGGATGGTCTAAAGACGCATGGACAATTGATAAGTTACATCTAGCCCATCATTTGAGCGGGAATCGGATGGTTAGGATCATTAGTTGACGTGGTTTTCGGCCTTTAGCTGATCACGGAATTTCCCTCAAGATGGATGGTTGATCACCCGAACATACGTCCACGTAGGCATGGGCACCACTGCTAGGAGGACCAGAATCGTCTACAATACCTAGAGGTGTGAAACACCCTGCGGAAAGCCAGCCATGTTTTATATGAAAATCTACTCCATCCGTCAGGTGAGAATCATTATTTAAACACAATACAAATTATCAGACTGATAAAAGGCTCTGATGGACCACAAAGACAGGAACAATGTAAATATGCTCCTGAACCCTAAACCCATCATGAGGTATGTGTTATATCCATTTGTTAAGGTCGACATAAGGCTTGAGACATCAGCTGGACCACACTGTAAAAAGCAGCTGGGGATTAAATGTCTACCATTGAAACCTTTTTGGGGGGTTAAAGAAGTTTTGGATTAATATAATATTTAGTTTTTCTCTTCATCCAGTTTCGTATGACTTCATGAATAGATTGGATGGAAAATAAATGTCATGGTAGGCACTATTAATGTTTTAATGATGATAATCATTGTTCCACTACTATTTGTGGTGTGGTTCACTTGAGCTTTAGACATAACTCATTTTTGGTTCTTGCTCTAAATGATCTGGCCAAATAGATGAAGAGAGTGGATGTAGCATATAGATCATTATGGGGCCCATGTAACTTTGATCTCCTTTGAATTGATATTACATTCAGGAGCTCAATGGGTGTTAGTGCTCGTCTTCACCCGTCTCTAGCCACGAATTAACAGTTTTGTACTTATCCATGCTGTCCATCCCTTCTCTCATATTATTTTTAAGGTATGTGCAAAAAACTGAGGTAGATCCAACGCTCAAGTAGACCGTACCAAATAATAAGCTTGGGTTAGTTTAAATGCAAGAGCCATATGTGGTGTAGCCTACTTGAGCATTTGATCTATCTCATTTATTTGTTCATGCTTTAAAATGATTTGAGAAAAGAAATGAACGGTATAGATAAACAGATACATCATGGTGAGCCCACCCATGGAACTACATGTTCGTGGCTAGAGATGAGTGAAGGTAGGACTAGAGTTGTACACGAGTCGAACCGAGTCGAGCTTGGCACAGCTCGACGACTAAGTAATCTCAGCTTAAACTTTGCTTAACTCGGTCCTTGAGCTTGACTAGCTAGCTTAGCTCAGTTCGATTAATAGCTTGGGCCAATTCAAACCAAGTTTGATCACGTGTGACATTTTCTCAAATGCATTGAGTGCATCTTCAATTTCTCACATAATGCAAAACATTAACAACAATTTATACGTATTTCGTCAAACATTCAGTGAGCAGTATCAAAATCAAGATATGAGAACAATATTTAATGTAAAGATTCTTTTTATAGTGATTTATTTGAAATCCATTCCTTCCTTGTCACCAACCGATCCTGCGGAGAATGTATGCATCCGAAACAATAGTTCGTTAAGTCATTTCATCAAACACTCAGTGAACAATATCAATATCAAAATAATTGAGTCACTAAACCGATTCAATCCGAGTTGATTCAAGTTGACGTTGGATCTAAGTCAACTCAAGCTTAAGCAAGCTAACTCAACTCATGTACAACTCTAAGTAGGATACAATCCACGTCCACACCACAGTGGGCTATATGATTTTTAAGCCTGGAATGTTCTTCACACTCCATGTTAGACCAAAAAACGGAAGGGGATTGGCCCCAACGTGATGTATCTATTTAGCGACGCTGTCCATCCCTTTGTGAAAAAAGAATCGTAAAGATGAGAGACGAGAAAACCAAATAATAAGCATGGATGGCATTAAATGTATAAAGCATTAAATGAAAAGGCAAGTTGCATTAAATGCAAGTTGCGTGTGATGTGGTTAACTTAAAATGACACTGGATGGAAAAACAGACACATATAGAACTGAACGTTAGTGGCTACAGACCGGCGGATGGTAGGCAATCCGCATCCCAAAAAATTTAAATGGTCAACTTTGGACCCGAGTAAAAGGCGCAATTATAAGTAATATTTTCTATATTTTACAGTGTATTTACACTGTAATTTGAAAATCAAACATCGCCAAGACCAACCCAATTGTCTCTGAATTCGTTTTGCCTCACTGGACCGAAAATGGTTTGTGATCTGAACCGTTGATCTCGCGGAATATATGCCATGAGAGCCACCTGAAGAAAATTAACGTGAATCGATGGCTATGACCATCACTGCATGCAGATGAATTTAGAAGAAAGAATAGGAATTTTTTAATGGTTCGCACTCAACTGATCTAAAAATCAAAGGTCGAGATTTCATTGAAGCCTGATTATGGGATAATAACTTACGTATAGAATGGACGGTTCAAATTGTAGGATCCCGAGTGCCGACGGAGGCAAAACGAACACATTTTCTCGCCGAAATTACCACCAATTATATATTAAAAAAATCGGAATCATGTGCAAATATATCCTAATAAATTAAATAAAATAATGATTATTCCAATTGTTTTCTCTTGCGAAGAAAATCCCGTGACGAGAAAATCGTTTTTTACGATTTTTACGCACGGACGTGCTAACGTACGCCGAGAGAGAGAGAGAGAGAGAGAGAGAGAGAGAGAGACCTGGGTGCTTGTGAGTGTAAGTATCCCAGATGCTTGGGCCTCTACCGCCTTCCTTAACTGCCCCTTCATTCTGTAAAAATTACCAAAGTTTCCCATCTAAGCATAGCTGTCCGTATTACCTACTAGAAACTTTTAGAAGAAGAAGAAGAAGAAGAAGAAGAGAAAGATGTGTGTGACAAACCTGATAAGAGGCAGAGCCAGTACCGAAAATGAAACCAGAAGGAAAGCTGCTCCTATTAAGCGGAGCCGGGTTGTCACGTGACAGAGCCCCTCCAGCATGTGACAGATAAGCGATGAGTAAAAAGAGGCCGAATAGGAGAGACCTTCCAAGGGCCATATCAGTATCTCTTTCTCCCACGACTTCTGGATGAATAGATGAGACCAGGAGTTGGCTTTATAGGAGAGAGATTTCCGAAAGTACCTTTCATCTTGCTAAACACTTGGGTACGTGTACGACTGTCAACCCGAGGATTTATGCGTTTCAATAAATGGGCGCAACTGTTGGCTGATCTAGACCGTTGGTTTTGTTGATGGGCCACGTGCTAGAATCCCCTTCGATAAAGAAAAATAAGTACAGCAACACTCCGTTTCATCTGACAAAGAATTGCAAAATAGGTGGCCAGGACAGCAGGTCGTGACTGAACAATGATCTCAGTCACTGATCGGTGGGACCCATTTACGGACTCAAGAGTGCGTGGTGACCCCACCACGATCGATGTGGTGTCGGGTCGTGGCGGAATTGACTGGGTTCCCAGAAATGGTACGTTGCTGCCATTACCGTGGGGCCCACCTTGATTTACGGATCATGTATCCACGCTGTCCATCCATTTTTCCAGATCATCCTAGGGCATTATTCCAAAAATGAAGCAGATCCAATGATCAGGTGAACCATACCATAAGAATTAGTGTGGTGACTGACCACCCAACCATTGAAAAACTTCCCAGTGCGCACGCCGGTTTGGCCGGGCAGATCCCACGGAATTAGGCGGGATGGGATCAATTTTTAAGTAATGATGGTTTTGTCAGTGAATTGTCTAGCGATGGACCAATCGCAGAACCACATGTGACCGCCTGTTGGGGACCTCCATGGGATGCGGGCAATATCCCAAAATCTAAAAGGTAAAACATGTTTGGATGCTCGTGGATTGCAGCTACATCTCGGGATAAAAAATCAAGTACGGTAACTGTTTGGGCAGGTGGATCTCATCCCAGGATGGTCCGCCCTCCACAACAGGAAAAACAGAAATAGGGCGTTGGGCGAGGCTACGTATTGGCCATACCGCCAACACCGTCCAAAAATGAAACCGTCCGCGCTATGTGGGCCTCAGTATGATGTACGTGTTTCATATATGCCATTCATCTATTTTCCTTATTAACTGTACAGTATGAAACCACAGCTAAGATCTACCATAATCATGTACGGCCCACACTACATGAAACTATGTTGAATGAGTGTGGACCATTGGAAACATATTGGTAACCCGATGTTATGGTCCCATAACAAGCTGATTTATGTTTTTTCCCTTTACGTGGGTCTGTATGACCTAATCAACCGGTTGGATGTCAAATAAACAATACAATTCAACTAGGCCACCAAATAGACTCACATGATGGATATCCCATCACTTTTTTTTTTTTTTTCTTGCATGTGGTGTGGTCCACTTGAGATTTTATCCCCCCTCAGTGTTCGAAGCAAGCTCCATTATTATCAGCAAAAATGGATGAACGGAATGTACGAGACACATAAATCTCAGGATGGCTCACAGAGCGTTGATCCAAAATGGGACTGGTTAGGGGGAGTAATTAATACTAAATGTGTGATTTCTACATCAGGGCCCCACTATGATGTATATCTTTTTTAGAAACACCTGAGGTACATCCACGGATTTAATAATAAATAGATAAATAAGCATATAGTTAATGGATAGAAACCATACAATCTGAATCTTGATGGGGAACATAGCAAGTTCACGTCTGATGGATGAAAAAAAAGAAGAAGATGAAAAACATTTTTTTAAAAAGGAAAATATGAAGGATTCTTTCACTTACACATCCTCTGCAACTAAAATTTAATAATGATAAGTAGTGCGAAGAAAATAACAAAAATGGTAATCAAAAGTCCAATAACACTCTCCCCACATGATGGGACTGGATCATCAGTCGCCGTGGCCTTAGAAATCATGGCCACGGTCGTCTGATGGATAGACAAACACTACAAAAAAACTAGGCAAAGGCTACGGATAAAAACCGTAGCCATAGACTAATGGCTATGGTTTTAGTCGTAAGTGCTGTAACAATAGGTTTTGAACCTATGGCTACGAATTTAATTCGTAGCTATGGATTACATTAGCTACAGATATAATCCGTAGCAAGTATATCTGTAGCGAAAACTACAATTAGCTACGAATATTATTTGTAGCTAAAAGTCCGTAGCAATTTGTCAAATTTAATAATGGCTACAGCTGTCAATTTACCAGCTACGGTCAATATCCGTAGCTATTTTATACATTAAAAATATATATAATCATTTGTTTATTCACTTACCACGTACATAATCATTCATTCATTCATTCAATTACAATCCTTCATTCAATCAATTACAATTACAATTATAATAATACTGAAAATAGAAATCTTTGACTTCATTAGAGAAATTTATTCGACTTCACCCTAAAATTTCAATGATAAAGAATTGAAAGAGGAGATATATTTTGACGGTATGATATTTTTTTCACAAATAAATAGGCCTTTTTCAGCCATCAGCTCATCACCCACCTGAAGAATCAAAAATCGATTGTTGTCCAAGTCCAGTCATTTTCCTTTAAATTTCTTAGTGACATCTGTAAAATTATTTCCATGGTCATTTATGTAGTACTTTGAAGAGTTGTCTCGAAATGCAACTCTAGTAATGACAAAGTCACTTCCTGCAACAACTTCGTATATTCCATTATCCTACAACTAGTCATGGCGTTCATAAGTCGAAATGACCATTGGGGGAAAAAAAGACAGTGAAAGAAGTGTATCATTTATAACCATTTTTTTTCTTAATGAATTAATAAAAACTCAAAGAGAGGAATGAAATTAACACAAAAGGAATAGTCTCACCATATGGTTTGTAGGGTCAAAATAAACGTTTGGACGATTTTCGCAAGGAAGACCATCGGTAGCCACAAGTACCCACTTCCCAAGTAGAATAGATACCGACCACGATTATCTATGACCTGAAAAATGTACAAGAAGAATTGACCATCATGAAAAGAAAATCTTCATTTGCTTCTCAATTACAAGTAGGACATGCCAGTGATTAGTGGCAATGCCTCGAGTTCTAGATAGTTTTTAGGGTATACAGTGCATCACGTTGTATAGAGAAAAGATCACCATCAAAAAGTAATCTAATGATGTTCAGAAGCAGCAAGTTCACCGCCTGCTAGAAATGTGCACCTTCTTGGTAGAGCCCACCTGAGGAAGGGAAAGAGGTTTGCTAAGCTCACTTGTATGTGTAAGTGAGCTAATGCACACACTACCACATGCCGGCATGGCAAACAGGTGTAATATCCAAGCCATCCATCAGAAGAGTAAACTGATTTTGTATCCCAAATATCAGGTCAGTCCTCTAGTCGGGCCACAATCAACTGAACGAATCTATAGCTATGAAAGACCTGTCTGAAGTTTTCTAACACATCTACTTATTTCTAATATCATAGTTATGAAAGACTTGTCTGAAGTTTTCAACTGAAAGTTTAGGTTTAATTAGGTTATAGGTTTAGGTTTATGTTAAGGTTTAGGTTTAGGTTATAAGTTTTGGGTTTGAGAATAGGTTTAGGTTATAAGTATAGGTTTAGGTTAATGTTGTAAGTTATAGGTTTAGGTTACAAGTTTATATTAATGTGGTAGGTTATAGGTTTAGGTTTAGGTTTTACGTTTAAGTTAAGCTTAAGGTAACAAGTTTAGGTTTAGGTTTAGGTTTAGGTTATAAGTGTAGGTTAGGCTTAGGTTTAAGTTATAGTTTATAGGTTATAAGTTATAGCTTTAGGGAATTGAGAATAGGTTAAGGTTTAGGTTTAGGAAATCAAGTTCAGGTTCAGGATTAGGTTTAAGTTTGGGTTTTCAAGTTTAGCTTTAGGTTTAGGTTAACGAGTTGAGATTAGGATTAGGTGTAGGTTTAAGTTTAGGGATTTGAGAATACGTTTAGGTTATAGGTTTAGGTTTAGGTTATAGGTTATAGGTTTAGGTATAGGTTTTAGGTTTAGGTTAAGGTTAGGTTATAGGTTATAGATTAAGGTTTAGGTTAAGGTTAAGGTTATAGGTTTAGGTTAAGGTTTAGGCTTAGGTTATAGGTTATATGTTATAGGTTATAGCTTTTGGAAAATGAGAATAGGTTAAGGTTTAGGTTTAAGAAATCGGGTTTGGGTTTGGGTTCGGGATCTGGTTTAAGTTTGGGTTTTCAAGTTTAGGTTAGGGAGTTGAGATTAGGATTTGGTGTAGGTTTAGGTTTATGGATTTGACAATACATTTATGTTTTAGGTTTAGGTTTAGGTTTAGATTTTAGGTTATAGGTTTAGGTTTAAGTTTTAGATTTATGTTAAGGTTAAGTTATAGGTTATAAGTTTAGATTATAGGTAATAGGTTATAGGTTAAGATTTAGGTTATAGGTTTTGGTTTAAGTTAAGGTTATAGGTTTAGGTTTAGGTTTAGCTTAAAGGTTTAAGTTAAGGTTTAAGTTTAGGGTATAGGTTATATGTTATAGGTTATAGTTTTTGGGAATTGAGAATAGGTTGAGGTTTAGGTTTAGGAAATCGGATTCGGGTTCGGGATCGGGTTTAGGTTTGGGTTTTCAAGTTTAGGTTTAGATTTAGGTTAGGGAGTTGAGATTAGGATTAGGTGTAGGTTTAGGTTTAGGAATTTGAGAATACATTTAGGTTTTAAGTTGAGGTTTAGGTTATAGGTTATAGGTTTAGGTTTAGGTTTAGGTTTAGGAAATCGGGTTTGGGTTTAGATTTAGGTTTTTAAGTTTAGGTTTAGGTTTAGGTTTAGGTTAGGGAGTTAAGATTAGGATTAGGTGTAGGTTTAGGTTTAGGGATTTAAGAATATATTTAGGTTTTAGGTTAAGGTTTAGGTTATACGTTATAGGTTTAGGTTTAAGTTTAGGAAATTGGATTCAGGTTTAGGATTGAGTTTAAGTTTGAGTTTTTAAATTTAGGTTTAGGTTTAGGTTAGGGAGTTAAGATTAGGATTAGGTGTACGTTTAGGTTTAGGGATTTGAGAATATATTTAGGTTTTGGGTTTAGGTTTAGGTTTAGGAAATCGGGTTCGGGTTTGGGATCGGGTTTAGGTTTGGGTTTTCAAGTTTAGGTTTAGGTTGGAGAGTTGAGATTAGGATTAGGTGTAGGTCTAAATTTAGAAATTTGAGAATACATTTAGGTTTTAGGCTAGGGTTTAGATTTTAAGTTGTAGGTTCAGGTTTAGGTTTAGGAAATTGGGTTCGGGTTCAGGATCGGGTTTGGGTTTTCAAGTTTAGGTCTAGGTTTAGGTTAGGGAGTTGAGATTAGGATTAGGTATAGGTTTAGGTTTAGGGATTTGAGAATACATTTAGATTTTAGGTTTAGGTTTAGGTTATATAGGTTTAGGTTTAGGTTTAGGTTAAGGTTAGGTTATAAGTTATAAGTTTAGGTTATAGGTTATAGGTTATAGGTTAAGGTTTAGGTTATAGGTTTTAGTTTAGGTTATGGTTATAGGTTTAGGTTAAGGTTTAAGTTTAGGTTATAGGTTATATGTTATATGTTATAGTTTTTGGGAATTGAGAATACGTTAAGGTTTAGGTTTAGGAAATTAGGTTCGGGATCGGGTTTAGGTTTAGGTTTTCAAGTTTAGGTTTAGGTTTAGGTTAGGGAGTTGAGATTAGGTTTAGGTTTAGGGATTTGAGAATACATTTAAGTTTTAGGTTAAGGTTTAGGTTTTAAGTTATGGGTTTAGGTTTATGTTTAGGAAATCAGGTTCGGGTTTGGGATCAGGTTTAGGTTTGGGTTTTCAAGTTTAGGTTTAGGTTAGGGAGTTAAGATTAGGATTAGGTGTAGGTTTAGGTTTAAGAATTTGAGAATACATCTAGGTTTTAGGTTACAATACATATAGGTTTTAGGTTTAGGTTTTAGGTTTTAGGTTTAGGTTTGGGTTATAAGTAGTTGAGATAAAAAAATTTGTTACATACAAAAAATATTGAACCTAGTATTATCTACTACATACTAGTAACATACAACTAATATTGGGGCACCATACCATAAGCTACAAGAATTTCATGTCCCCCTAATCAAGGTATCCTCCATTAATAACATATGTGTGTGTGTGTGTGTGTGTATTATAAGTTGTTTACTTTCATTCACATTCGCAAATACAATACCATTCACATTTGTAATAAATAAATGTAATTATAATCACATAATGTATTGTTTGATGAACTACACATGCGCATTCTTGACAAGAGATGTACCAGATACTTAAATTTGAAATATACAGCTCCAATCCTCCCACATGCAACATCGACCTGAAAGAATGCGCATAACCATCATGCTTAAGTAATCAATACAAGAATGTACAAGTAAAACCATAAAACCAGATATACTCACTACATTTTCAAGTTCTTTGTTGAGGGTTAAATATTATAGATCAGACCCCAGTTACTTCTTAGATTTATGAACATGATACTGTTTAACAGCTTATTTTAATCGTGTTTGTGTTGCAAGGTGACTTTAGGAGCTTGGACTGAAACAGGGTAATAAAAGCATGGATTTAACACTCTAAAGTCACCAAGGCAAGCGAAGGACTCCATGGGACCAAGATCGACGAATTTACATGCTAGAAATCTGTAAAAATTGAGAAACTGAAGCTCAAATGAGCCTGAAAATCAGCCAGAATGCAAGATCACAGGGTTTTCATCATTTGTTCAGCTCAAAACTTCATATATGTCTTGATGACCATAAATTAACCATACACGTCAAATTTCAACCATTGAATTTCAGTGGAAGTGGCCCAACGGATAGATCAGCCCATAAACCGTTGATTTTGTGCCCACCTAATCTCTGGATATGCCTCAATTTTGGACTCAAACCCTTAAATAATATGATAGAATGGATGGACAGAGTGGATTTCTTATAAACATCACCGTGGGACCTACACACATGATGTGTGTGCACAACAGGTGTATGACTGAGCCGCACCAGACCGGTGAGTTAAGTCAACGTCGGTTTGATCGACTTTCCTTCCTCGGTCTCACCAGCGTCCACAGAAACAAATGCTTTGATGGGTTGTGGCCCAACATATCGACCCATACGGGAGATTCGAGCTGTCCAATGTGACCAGAGGAGAGGCTTGACCCTCGCCTAGGTGCCCTTTTGGCCCCATACACACATACACACGTGGATTATCGAAAAACTCAAGATGGATGGTGAATTAATTTTATACAGTGGACCACACCAAAACCTAATAGAAGCCACGCTTTCCTAATTGGTTTTTCACCAGGAATTCAATGAACGGGTCAGATTTCTCATAAAACATCAATATAGGCCCACGGAACACGTCAGCACGATGACATGCGAATGGTGTGTGTCCGTAAAAATAAAAAAAATTTGGGGCTTTGTGGCCCACTATCTTTGATCATTTTGATGATCTGGACCATCCACATGTTGCAACAGGTGGCCATAACCCTATCCAAGGTGTCAGATTCAACAGATTTGTTCATTTTGCGCCGCAATCTCAATCCAAATGCAAGTAATTTCTTGTTTGCACGCTGAGCTACATTAACTCCTCCTGCACACGTGGAGTTTGGTTCTCCACTCCACTGACCCATGTTTAGCTATAAAGAGAAAGAAGAAGGCACTAGCCATGGAGCCGGGAGGGGAAATGTGAAGAGAGAGAAAGAGCTATGGAATGGGTCGACTTCAGCCAGGAGTTTGTGTCTTCTTTCTTTAGTTTTTTCTTTGATATTTTTTCAGAGATTTTAGCCTCATCATGTTTATTCTAGGCTAAACCTCTTAGCTAGGGCTAAGAGGTGAAGCTTGTGGCATGATGGGAGGACTTTTAGCTTATGCCTTTTGTTTATACTGAACTGATGTTGATTTTAGTTTAATTAAGAGAATGTTTTTAGTTTTTAATAGTCTGTTGTGACTAAAATTACAACGGGTCTGCGATAGCTTGAGCATATTCTTTTTCTTTTTATGTTTATGATGTCAAGAAGCCTTGTTGTTCACCATCGTTTCCTGGGCATGGTCGGATGACGGTACCCTTCCTAACCTTCATACATTATTGATTGGTTAGTAATTAGTTTAATTCTGTTGTTTACTTTGTCTCCTGGGCATGTTTGGTGATGGAATCCATTTTAATTCATATGCCTTCCATCTCTTGAAAACTATATCAAAGAAAGTTCAGTTTTGATTTTCATAGTTACACTCTTCAACTGGATGAAGAAGAGACTCTAAGTCCAGTTGAGTTCTTGGAACGGGCGTAAGATCTCCCTGATCTCTACAAGTGGATCCTTTGAATCCCTAGTTTTCTTCCTCTGAATTCCTTAAGTTCAAATTAATACTTTTCAATTATTTCTCAAATTACAATTAATTTAGATTTCATCTTATTCTAGTTCTAGTTATACTTAATTTCAGATTACGTATAGGTTCCAGTCCCTTGGGATTCGACCTCGGTCTCACCGAGTTTATTACTAAATCACAACCCTGCACTTGGGGTGTGAACAATCTCCTCCATAGTTAACGATGTCATTTTAAAGTCCTTCTCCCTCCTCCTTTACCCAGGCTTAGGACCGGCAATGCAAGGAGTTGCATTGGCGAAGTTAAAAAAGGGCTTAGACTCCATTTATTTTTTTTAAAAAAAATATTTTCATAAATACTGATGTGATGACCAAATGGAACCTAAGATTATAAATACGTTCAAATATAGAGTACAAAATTCATTTAATATTTTTTCAGAACTGTAAAAAATCTAGCAATCTGATCACAATTCCCAGCATTCGAATTCAAATTTTAGCATCTGTAAACTTTTTTCCAATTACTGCTAGTCGATGTTTGATTTATCTAGACATAAACAGCCACTTGGTCAATAAGCAGGGTATAACAATTTCAGGTTTCAATTTGTACAAGTGGGTCCCATGGTGAACAAGTTTAGTAAATCAATACTACAAACTTCACAAAATGACTAACAGACTAAAAAAACTTAGTAAATCAATACTACAAACTGATGGTGAACCAAGCTCAGTGAATTGGATTCATTAAGCACCTCAAGAATCCAAACTACAAATTGAACCTGAACTGAACCGAACCATGATTATGAAAACTGTGTGTGACATGACATCCCAACCATCTTTCATATGGGCTCACCACATAGATGACTTGGTCCTAGAGTCAAGTCATTCTAGTCATCGAAAGATTAATTTATCCAGCAGAATCAAATTGATAAGATAATTGGAATAGTCCAATCGTAGTCAACTACTAAACAGAGGCAGGCGAATGTCAGTTAATTATCATATAATTGAATGATACATGTGTCAATGCTTACATGCTAAGGCAATGCAATTGTCTCCCTCTCACCAGGAAGCACCAAGAAGCATGCATGTATTTTATCCATATGTTCATCTATATGCGCACCGTATACATGACAATCTAGACATATTTCTAGATACATAATCCCAACCATGAGATTAGATGGTCAAAATATCATGATATTTATAGATATATGATCATTGTAAATTTCATCTAGACATATAATTCATCGTCTAAAACAGTACAAAATGCAAGCCCCCCCCCCCCCCCCCCCCCCCCCCCCCCCCCCCCCCCGCCCCCCCCAAAAAAAAATAAAAATAAATAAAAAATAAAAAAAAATCCTTGCCAACAAACGACCCCTAAACGGAATTTTATATCTGCATCCACCCCACCCTTTTCATATTTCCATACACCCATATGAGGAATTTTCAAAATGGAAAATGAGTAGTATGAAAATAAAAAGGTATAAGTAAAAAAAAATGCCCATAATGTGAACAAGTAACAAACAGCTCAACTTTAAGTGATGGTCCATAAGAGAAGAAAAAAGTTCTGCAGAATTCAAAAGATATACAGTTTAATTTTGAGAAGAAAAAAAGAGGTCCTTTAATGTTCTCTTATCCTAAATAGCATGAGAGCTTCAGCTGATGAATCAAGTACATCTTTACCCAGAACAAGAAATTGATTATTAAAAGTTATCTAATAGACAAGCTTCAGTGTTCTATGAGAAGTTCCCATAGTTCTCAGGAACTCGAGGGATTAATTTCTCCACTGATCTCTTCAATTGTTCACAAATTTCAACTAACTGATTTAATCCTTTCTCACTTTTCTTTTCCTTTTTTCCCAGAAGAACAAGGAAAAGATCAAAGGCAATCTCAAATAGCTGGGGGAAAGTTATGACAATGGCAATGATGGTGGCCAACAAGGAAAATGCCTAGGCCAAGAGCTTGTCTAGTGAGCTTGGGTTTTCAGCATGAACAGGTGAGGCCCATGCATCAGTGATCCAATTATACGATGCTGGGTCTCAACATGGATGGTCCATGCACTGAAAATCCCCAATTTGCATCTGCCCATGCATATACTGCAAGTGGGCCCCACATTTTCAACATATTGGTTGGCTCCACTATGAACATGACTTGGGCCAAAGCTTAGGCCAAATGTACCTGAGAGAAATGGATGATAGGACAAATATGACCAATGTTCTACAGTCAACATACATGAAGAACGAGGGGTGAACCTCATAATTATCATGCTGAAGCTAATTTACTAGTTTATATAACATCATTTCCACTTATAATAGAAAAATAACAAAGTATATTATTTTAAAGTATTTTATTTATTCATTGATCCACAAAAGCATAGCTTATCAATAAAAATATAGTTACCATTCAAATACGTACTGAGAAATTAAGTATTGCACAAATAGTCTTTAATAGAATAGCACATGTACCTTCTTTTGGATCCTCTTGTCAGTTGTATCAACATCAACATAATAACCTGCTTGATGAATCTAATCCCATACCTGTGGAAATGTAGGAATAACATCAAAATCCATTCAACTTCTACATCATGCAAATAGAAAGAGGTAAAACTCTTAGTTGATATAAAAGTTCTCAAAAGCATTGTGTCCTATATCCTTGACATTTTATTTTTATTTTTTAAAGAAATTACTATCTCAACTCCAAGGAGCATTTTCTGGAAGGCTACTCAACTTATGTTATTATTATTATTATCTTTTTTTCTGAAAGATCTCATATTAAGGAAAAACAAGAAGAAGAATAGAAGATGATGAGAAGGCCTCCATTGCAAGTACAAGAAAAAAGCCAAAACATGACCAAAAAGCCAGGAAAAAAGGAAGGGGGAAAAAATATCAACCTGCATAAAAGGACTCCCAGGTGGAATGGATTCAAGGAAAGAGACATCCTAAAAGGGAAGACATTGCTCATCCTATAGCTAAGGATTCTCCAACATAGTACGTCAATCTGTCAAGACTTGCTTGCAAAGATTCTACAACATCTTTCATTCCAGATTCACCAAAATATAATAAAAGGAAGCATCTTCCAAGACCACATCTCCATGATAAAAAAAAAAAAAAAAGCACTGCATGTCCATACCACATGCAATTTAGCAATCAAGTGACAAGAAAACCAAACAAAATAGAAGAGCCTTAAAAAAGGAATTTCCACACACCTTCAGATGCCACACAATGGATATTTGTCAATTCTTCTACCTCCCATAATTGAAATTTTTTAATATACACATTAGGTTGGGCCCCACTGTGATGCGTATCGATCATCATTTTCATCTGAAATTAGAGAACTATAACAATTTCATACATCTATAAATCTTGTGAAATATAAGAAGATGAAATTGGTGTTGAAAAAAGAGGCCCCACCAAAAGAAGGTCCATGATTCTTCAGACTGATCTAAATTAAGGGCAACCCTCTGTGAAAGAGCATACAAAATGCCTTTCCCAAGGTAAAAATAACCCAAAAATATTCTAGATTAGAACACCATTGTATGAAAAAGCAAAAGATACCAATACAAACATACATACATACATACATGCAGGCTGGCTAAATGCATTTACATCAGTCATTCAAGGGAGAAATAATCCAAAATATCCTACATTAGGACATCACTGTATGAAAAGAAAAAAGAATACAATGCCACAACTATACCCAAATGTGTCCAACACTACCTAAAGTGTCAAATCCACAAATTCATGCATACATATATACATGCAATGAGTGCATGCAAATGGATATTTTAGTTCAGTCTTTGAAGAGGAAAATAACCCAAATGTGTCCTACATTAAGACACCATTTCATGAAAAAACAACAACAAAATACAATACCATCAGCATATATGACTGAATGTGTCAAGCAGGAAAATGGGTATTTTTGTTTATTTCTCAAAGAAATGAAAATTCCCATTTTTTTTTTATTTTAAAAAAAAAACGCTAAAAATGTCTAATCCCCAAGTGATCTTTTAATGTGGTAGATAAAATTCCATAAAATTCAAAAAAAAAAAAAAATCATATATAAATGTAACCTTGCTTACTAAACAAACAGAGGAAAATAAAAATTCATAAAAAAGCAAATAGAACTCAAAATATAAAATAATAAAAAAGCCCCTGTGACCACAAACACTAGTTTTTCTTTCTTTTTTTTTCTTTTTTTTTTTAAAGAGAGTGATAACTCAAAAACCAAATGGTATAGTTCATAACTAGCAATAACAAAACCCCAATAAACACACTAATCATATATAATAATAATAATAAAGGGAAAAATGGAAAACAGCGATGGGTAATCCAATATTTTCAAGCATGAGGGAAACTGAATACAGCTCACACTGTCAAAGACAAAAATTCAACTAAAAATACGAATCATACATTCAAGCAGCAAAATTAAATCACTAACCCACTTGTCATCATGATCTCAACTGAAATTTTAAATTTTTTTTTTTAAAAAGGTTGAAAGTGGAGATGATACCTCATTTCTGCAGTGGAGATGGATACGTAATAGGAAAGGAGGAGGGATGGGGAAACTCCTCATATATTGGTCGGAACAACCTCTGTAGTGATTGATGCATCAGAGATCGACACCGAGAGGGATGGAAAAATCTGGCGGCCGTCTGCGTATTCCGACGAGAGACAGATACAGAGGGATGAATGGAAAACCCTAACAGCGACATCATCTACATATTCGAGATCGAGATTGAGAGAGAGAGAGAGGGGTTGGGAAATAGAGGGGCAGGTGCACGAGAGAGAGGGTTTGGGTTTAGGTTTAGAGAGAGGGGGGGGGTTTGGGTTTTGGGAGAGGGGCGGGAGCGTGAGAGAGATTTGAGGGATTTGGGTCGCACGTAGGAATGTGTTTTGGGGGCGGTGATGGATGACACTTTTAAGTGCTTAGTTTTAGGTCTTGTGGGGCCCACCGTGATGTACGTTATTTATCTAATCTGTCCATTCATTTTAAAAAATCATTTTAAGGGTTGATCCAAAAAATGAGTTATATCGAAGCTGTAAGCAGATCACGTAAAATATTAACGATAGAAATTCATTTTTTTTATTTCTTATGGTGTGGTCCAATTAGACCTTCAATCTACCTACTTTTTTGGCTCATCCACTGAAATTATATATCAAAATTTATGAGCGGCTTAGATAAAATACATATATTCCAATGGGCCCCTTGGAGCCCCTTAAGCACCATCCATCTCTAATAAGAGAAGCTAGGTTTTAGCTAGAAATTAAGTAAGTTTTAGCTACGGATTAAATCCCTAACATTCTAGCTACGGTTTATATCTGTAGCTAAAAACTTCCAAAGTCCGTAACCTTTGCTCGATTTTTTGGTAGCGGAAGTTGACGAACGAAGGATGTCAACCTCGTCTGAATGTGCAACGACTTGAATCGCCAAAGGTCCGGTGTCAAGCCGCAATTGTGCACTCCTTCCAATGAAGTAACTCTCCCAGCAGGAAACCACTTCCCTCCAATTCTTGAATCCCTGATGTCTTGATCCACTGAATCCCTCGACTTCGAGCCTAGCTTCCTCCCACGTCAGGTAAATTCTTGGTCGATGGCCAACGAGAACCACGTAGTGCTTCTCTTTTACTATCTGCATTGACACATGACATACTATTGGCATTAAATTGGTGCAACGTGGTCTTAATGTGTGTTTAGTAATTAGAGTAAATTGTCATGTGAACAAATAACATAGTATCTGATGATTTTGATAACAAATAACTAATAGTACGTACCGTTCGATGTGTGGCGCTATACCTATATTACTGTGCTCAGCAACAAGCATGTGGAAGAAAACATATATAAAATATATTAAAGCACAAAATAAAAGTATATCTGACAACATTCAAATTGGTATACCATATATACCAATTTTATCAATCCATAAATATTTATAATTTAAAAGAGAGAAAAGTATAACAATCACCAACGTAAAAGTAAAGTTATTACAGATCAAAGGAACGGCAGGCACCAGCATGTCAGACCGACCCAACTTCTACATTACCAAAGTTTTCGCAGAGTGTTTTCTTCAACCACTTAACGCGCCTCTCTGTTAGGAGACTGACAAAGAATTGTGTCAGCTTCTTGTCACCGCTCAAGAGCTGACCAACTTCGATAAACTCTGAGTTGGTTAACCCTGCACCTCTTCAAGAACGTCAAGTACCTCACTAGTACGATTGACTTCTTTACTTAGGTCAAAATCACACATAGCCTCTGCAACGATATTAAGAGAGGTGCCGAGAACATCGCAGGGATGAGGAGGCTGCATACGTTTCTTCATTGCAAAAACACCTCAGCTACTATTAGAATCAAGAGTCCGGGGAGGAGTGCTATGGGTTCCACATCTTTCGATTGATGGAGTCTCCGATGAAAAGTTCCCACCTGACAAGTCCGCTACGTGGTTCTCGAAGAGGTCAATAGTATCCTCAAAATCATCTTCAGCATCTCTCCAAGCCTCTCTGAGATCTCGCTGAATTCGAGAGGATGACGTGACCATAGTCTTACTTCCCTGCACATAGCGTCCTATTGCCTGATCGGATCTGACAATAACTGTAAGGTTATCCATTCAATCAATTCTTTTCCGCGGAGATGTGTAGTACGCAGGCGAGACTGGATCCGTAAAGTAAAGACGTGAGTTACATAAAAATTCATATGAGAGATGAGTTTGTTTAGTATTTTGAAATATGCACGTTGTATAAATCATACCTTCAGGTATTCCTCCCAGACCTCATTCAGGGTCGTAACCACCGAGCGTTCACTGTCCTATCCAAACCCACTAGCCGCCAGCATGTCCTTGACGGATATATATTTACGCTTGTAATACCTAAGCCGATTCTGAATATTTTGCCAGTTGACGGGTATGTTCGTTTGCTTCGTGACCTCTTCTACAGTTGCTTGGTAGGCTTCCCTCTTGAAACCATTATCCGCCTTACATCCTAGTACAACATGTTCTAACAGCACGTCAAAAAGAAATTGATCCATTTCGGCACTCCATTTGATTTTAACCACTCAAGACAATGGCTCAGCGAAGGATTTGATAGTCTTCCCACGTGTCGAACTTCGAGTTGGCATCACAGGTGTCCTAACCTATAATTGCGTCGGAGTCAAACTATCGTTAGACCTTAGGTCGGCCATCTCACCTATGCGTGCAGCATGTGTCAAGTATATATTAATTACATTGAATGTCAACCTTTTTTCTTATGAAAAATAGAATATGTTTGATCAAAAATATTGTTCATACATTTGTAAAATTTTCCAAAATTTCATACACAATTAGTTTGTATCACAGTCACCCAACTATTGTTTGGTAAAAAGAAAAAATTGCAAATCATAAATTAAAGTTCATTTGACTATATATTCCTACTGTTTAGCCACACATCTGCGCACATCCGAGAAGTTATCTCATCCCACACTTGAATCCACGCATCTTTTTCTTGTTGAGTGACACGCAGCAACCATTGCCTCTCGTCAATTGTTGACACCTCGTGTGGTGTTGGGTTACTCTCCTCAACAGGAGAAGATATGTCAGCATAATGTGAATCGTCACAAGAGTCATGTCCGGCTTGTATGAAATTGTGTAACACACAACACGCTACGACACTTTCACTTGTGTGGGTAACTCATATTGAATGGCCATCTTCAAAATGAAAAATCTATTTTTCATTACACCAAAGCAACGCTCGATTGCATTGCGTAATTGTGCATGTTGGTAATTAAACAGCTCATTCATGTTTATAGGCGCTCTACTGGTTCGATACTCTTGTAAGTGGTATTGCACGCCCTGGTATGAACCATAAAACCGGGTGAATGCGCATATCTATCGTCGACAACATAAAATTTTCCTACACAATTGAATCAATGTTCCATCAATTGCAGGTATTATATGGATGGGTAACCTATGAAAATGTAGCTAGTACCATGTGGGACATGCAATGGATCATCTGTTCGAGTTAAAGCGTTGTGTAGCACCTTCACATCCGAAGTCGAACCCTCCCAACTAGCCAATATGTAAAGAAAATTCATGTCAAATGAACATGTTGCAAGTTCATTTTGTGAGAAGAATTCTTTCTGATTGCGGAAGCTTGAATGATTTGTATCCTGGACCTAAGCAAGTATGTGTATCCCGTTAATTACACCAACACAATCCTAAATGCATTTCATTAAATCTCATTTAGTGTAGGATTTGTTATTAAGGGTATGATAATAACAACGTACATATACATTGGCTATAAATGAAAATAATACCTGAAAGTATGGACCCCAACTGAATTTCTTTGAATTTCACGTGGTGTTTCGGAACCTGGCTATTTAAGAAACTTCAGATATAATGATACAATTGTGTCCAATACATGATTAAAGTGATGGCTTACAGTTTCACTGGAATGAATAAATATGTGCTCTATGACCCGATTGCAAACATTGTGGCCCCACGGTGTGCAGGAACATAACCACCTGTTCTTCTAGACTCACATGATGAGTGTAGCATACAACCGTCTGCTAGCAAAGTGAAGCACATAACTCGAAAAAAGCATTTCTACTCATCCTGAGTTGAGATAGACATTCCACGTCTGACGCCCGAATGATAGAGTTGATAAACATCGCCTGTTCATCATCTTCGTGTCACGCCGATTGTCTGAACAAGTATTTGCGACAGTATTCCCCTATGGCTGCTACGCAAGGTAACATCGATTGCATCACAATAGCCCTTTTTTATATCTTCTACCTCATCACTAGACCTTCCAGATCCTTCTTCCTCATCAGTAGACATTCTCGATCCTTCTTCCTCATCACTAAACATCCCAGATTAGTTCTGTGCACCTACACCTGATGGATATTCATTGTATAAAACACTTACATCATTGATTTGAGTTGTCTTCTAATATTAAAGCAACCCAAATTATCCAATAATCTCTCCTACATCCAAAGCTCCAGTGGACCCCCACTGAAGTGAACAGTGGGAGACGGATGCGCACCAATAAAATCTTATATGGGCTCTATAGATTTGAAAATCAAGAATGGTACACGTGTGTACCATTCTTTCCTGTCTATGTTGAATTATTAACAAGTTGAACTAATACCAACACAAATTAGTCCCAAACTATTTGGGGGGTGAAGTAAATGTTTCAATTAGGATCTAACATTCCTAGGGATTATGGAGTTGACAATTAGGCAATGGACCAACACATTTTAAATCCACTACCGAAAACAAAACCATGTATGGTCGTACATACCTAGATATCAGTTGTAGGTAGGTCGTGTGCAATGAATTTTCAAAAATCTAGGTAGTAGATCCCATAACCTGAACTCCCAAATCTAAAACAAAAAAATTGAATTAACACTCTACGAATACATGTATATCACAATTCAAGTGAATCTAAAAATGAAAAAAAAAATGTGTCTTATCAGTTTCAGTTTTAGATTCCATAAACCAGCTCTAAGCTAAAAATGAGTTTTGAAACATGATACTAAAATATGAAACTGAAACTGAAAATGAAACAGACTGTAAACATATATAGCAGTTCAATACTAATATATGAAATAGGAAACTGAAACTGAAAATGAAATAGATTGTAAACATATATAGCAGTTTAATACTGAGATCTGACATTTGAAAGTGAAATCGAAAATGAAACTGAATATAAGCATATATAGCAGTTCAATCCTGTAGATGAATTATGAAACTGAAACTGAAAATCATTCTGAAAATGAATAGTTTTAGAAATTCTAACTGTATATGAAATCTAAAATATACATTTAAATCTTCCCTCTAGAAACTATTTCTAAAGACATAAAGCAGTTCCACCTGAGATTCACAAGTCTAGATCTCAATCTGAATATGAATTCCTAAACCAAAAGTATATAGCATTGCAAACAACATTTGCTATGTAATCCAGTGAATGAACATCAAAATGGGACTATTCATTTACACGAGTGGATCTTAAATCTAAAACGGTATATGAAACATGAAACGGAACAGCTATACTATATCAAAAATGATTCTTAAAACTGAACGATGAATCTGAAAATGAATTTGAAAATCGAGACTAATTGTATGTCACAATTTAAGTCAACTTGAAACATAAAGCTGAAAATGAAAGCGAAACATGATAGTTAACAGCCATAGATGTTCACAAGGTAGCAGGAATCCTAAAATGAAACTGAAACTAAATTTTAAAGTAAGGCTAAACACTTGAAGAAATTCAAGCAGGAGATAAAAATCAAGTTTTTAAATCTGATACTGAAACTTGTAAGAAAGAATATATAACAGTGCAAACATGTTTACAAAGCTACATCTGAAACTGAATGAGAGACCACAACTAAACAGATCCTGTACTTTGGGACAGGATCTCAATGTACAATCTGAATAAGAAAATGTAACATGAAAGTAAACAACAAAACTGAATCTGATTATCAACATTAAGACTAAATGTATATCACCAGTGGCAGGTGAACATGAAAGATGAAACTGAAAATTAAACCGAAACATGGAAATTAACAACCATAGAGGTTCACAGGATATAGGGAATCTGAAAGTGAAACTGAAACTGAATTTGAAACTAAGCCAAAATTCTTGAAGTATATCTGATAGGATTTAAAATCATGTTTTTGAATCTGATACTGCTATCTGAAAGCAAAATTGTATAACATTGCAGACATGTTTACAAAGCTCCCAATTGAAACTGAATGTAAGAGCAAAAGTAAACATATATAGAAGTTAGGACAGAATCTCAAATATGAGACAAAATAAGATACTGTAACATGAAAAAAAAAAAAAAAAAAGAAGCAAAACCTACGTAAAATGAATCACATATTTGATGATTTAAAACTAAAACAAGATTTTCAGAATGAGAGTACATGTATATAACAATTCAAGTGAATCTGAACATGAAATATAAAATGAAACCGAAACATGAAAAGACATCCCTAAAAAATGAGACTATATATGAAATCTACAACTGCAAATGAATCTGAAGTTGAAACTAATGCTAAAGGCATAATCCAGTTCAAGCTAGCCCATAAGTCTGAATCTCATTTTAGCGAAAATTAGAGAAACAAAGACATATAGCAGTACAAACAACATCAGAAATCTGTAACTGAAAATGAAAATCAATATGAGACTAATCATGTACACAAATGGATCTAAAATATGAAACGGAATATGAGACTCACACCAAAACAGTTATACCATATCAGAAATGATTCTCATAACTAAAAGATGAATCTGAATATGCATTTGAAAGTGAGAGTAAATGTATATCACAATCCATGTGAATTTGAAAAGATGAAACTGAAAATGAAACCGGAACATGAACATAGACAACCATAGAAGTTCACAGTGAAAATGATATCTGAAATTGAAACTGAACCTGAATATAAACTAAGACTAATCACAACCAATATGTCATGCTGGATCACAAGTCTAGGCATACATTTCTGAAACTGAAATAAACAACCATAACGGTCCCGACCAATCAATCCAACACCTCGGATTGAAGGCAAAAGTCCCAATTTTTAGCAGAAATTTGTCCATCAAACCGACATGTAGGGACAGAAAAAAGAAAAAAACATTAACATAGTGAAGTCTCAAAAATTGACACTCCAATAAATTGTCCTCTTCAACGTGCATGCAAAATAACCAATTTTTTTCGGCTTTAAACCACATAGCAAGCCCCAATTTCTACCAAAAGGCAAAGGCCCCATTTCCTACCAGTCATGCTCTGTCAAACGGATATGCATCTTGCACTACGACAGATAGGGATATCTTTAATAGTGAAATCCCTAACAGGATGCAAATGCCCATACTCTGACCAGAACATGGTAGTCAGACAGACATGGAATTAGGCGGAATGACTATTAGGATATCTATAAGGGCCAAAACCCTCGATTTAGAAGGCCAGGAACTTATCTATAGCGAAAGCCCCAAATTCCATCACAAATTGGAAGACGGAGCAGCATCCAAGCTGGAATCTAGTTTTTCAAGAAAGAACCATGGCAAGATATTGAAGTGAAAATACGTACCTCCACCCGATCTTCACCAACCCAATTTGATAATGAAGAAAACGCTTACCATTTCAACGGGTATTTGTACACATACCTATTGGCGTGACCCGTTCGCGCCATTATTTTCTCTCCCACCATCTTCTTCTCTCCTCAATGGCGGCCTGATCGCCTCCATCCCGTCGTTCCGTAGGACGGGATAGGAAAAATCGTTGTGGGATCGACTCAAGGAAGCCTGCAGGATGACAACGAATCTCATGGAGAGATCTCGCATCCCTCGCAACCGTGAAAATGATCCCGTGGGATGGCAAGCATCCGCCAGTTATAGACCTGCCCAAACATACCCATGGAATGGACGAGACGGATATCGCAATCCCATCCCTCCTAATTCCACGGGATCTGCCTGGCCAAACAGGCCCTTAATGTTTTCATAGTGTTTATTTAACATCTAATCTGTTAATAAGCTTACATTAGCCGGGATGAAGGGAAATGGATGAAGGGATATATATATATATATATATATATATATATATATATATATATATATATATATATATATATATATATATATATATATGTAACACCCCATACTTTGAGTACTTAGGCATTACCATTGAATCGTAGGAAATATTTAGGCGTGTGGGAATGCATGATACCATCATTAGATAATCCACATAGAAACCACCTTTGTGAACCCTGAACAATTCTAGAAAAATTTCATTAGTACAACTCTCATCGAGTCAAGTCTAAGATCATTCCTAGAGTCTATTGAAACTCAAGAAGGACCCGATCTACATTTGATCTAACCTACACCCAGTAGCAAGATCCCAATATCAAGAAAGATCTCGTCTTCCTTTAAACGCACCTTAGGATTTCTACCTTGATGTCGAAATTAGAAATTTACAGTCAAATTGAAAGGATTAACCCTCATCAGGGATAAGTCTACAACTAGGATCCCTTATAAGGATGGAGATTGATTGATTTTAGTCTAGAATAATTAGAAAACCTAGTACACAGAATGTACATCCCAGATCTCAACCACTAAACGATCAGAACCTAGGATGATCTACCATTAAAAGAACCTTAAGCCCTTAAAAAGAAAATATTTAACCACTTAAACCCACCAAATTTTAATTTGTAACCACTATAGGATCGTCTAAAAACCAATGAACGGTGGTGATCGACGTGGATCATGATGTGGACCCCACTTTTGGAGTCGTGCAAGTACACAGATAAGGTGCACTCGTCGTGCATGAAATCGAGAGATTGGGTCAAACCCATGCTGACCCAATAGCTAAGTGAAAAAGAGAAATTTCTACCCATTTTCCCGCCCAATGCACATTCAAACGGAGCCGTCTATTTGACGTCACCAATGGACATGTTTCCGAATACAAAAGCTTGATCCAGACCGTCCATCTGATATCTTGGGTCCCACCGACCCTGAACATGACCAGATTAGAGATTGAAAACCACTCAAGCCACCTCTGGTAACAAATCAACAAGCGACGTGCGATGGTGCTACTAACAAGGAACTTTTATCCACCTCCACCATGCTTCGACCAATCTGACCGTTGGAAACGGTCGGACGGGCGCCATGTACGCGGAGAAAATCCGCGTCAGCCCTATGATTTCCAAATATGGATCCCTACGTGACGAAAAGGCAGAACAAAAACTTCCATTTTGGGTAAGGACAATCTCCGCCCTCCTTTGCCCTCCGGAAGCTTCCCTAGGTCAGATACTAACCGTCCATGTTAGGGCTATTCAAAAACTCGTAAGGAGAGCCGATATTTTGGCAAGATGTCGCACCAGCACGAGTCACCGCCTTCTTAGATTAAGGCCATAATCGACGGTCCCTGTTCACCATTGCGTGGGCCACACAAGCCTCTTGGGCATCATCCAAGCCTTTTGAACGCGCCTGATCAGCAAATCAGTCGATCATTACAAATTGGCCATGATCGTTAGGTCAACTTCCCCGATCTGACCACTACTAACGGATCTTGATGGGTGGACATTTTCTCCCATCTGAAACGTTCACCGTGTGGCCCATCCCACCTAAAACCCATCCATGAT
Source organism: Magnolia kwangsiensis (assembly GCA_037074715.1). Classification (NCBI taxonomy): domain Eukaryota; kingdom Viridiplantae; phylum Streptophyta; class Magnoliopsida; order Magnoliales; family Magnoliaceae; genus Magnolia; species Magnolia kwangsiensis. The sequence goes on from CM073581.1 coordinate 111,898,701, forward strand.
CATTGATTGGGCCCATGCATGCGATCAGAGCCTGGTGAGTGCACTGATGATGGGTTTCCCGGTGCCTCTTCGTTAAACTCCACGCTAATCCCTTCCGATTAGCTATGGAGGTTTCCAGAATCGGAAATGGCTATAAATAGTCGTGCATTAGGGCGTCTCCCAAGGATAACTTAAAGAAAGAAAGGGGAAAGCGATAGAGAGAGAGAGAGTTCGTGAACGGCGCCTGTAATAGCTGCAGCTGGGTCGTAACTCGACCAAGTTACTAGATGGGATAGATTACTGATTCTATCCTCCCGTCCACTAGCAAAGTAAGGGAGTTGAGAGAAAGAAGTGAGAAGAAAGAGAGATTTTCCATTGCTACTCCAACCTTTGACTGTGAGTAGCTAACCCACTCTCAGGTGAGCTCACGCCGAGTCACCAGAGATTGTCGGAGGCGTTGTTGAGTCCAAGACGCAATATCTAGACGTGGAGACTCAACTTAGTCAAGTGACACGTTAGGATCGGAACTAACCCATCCCATTCCAAAGGAGAAGAAGACTGCTGGCGTATCCTGACTCAACCTCACTCAGTTGCAGAACCAGCCACCCTGCAGTGATTTGACTTCCAGAACATCGATCCAATTCGCTGCAAACACCAATCAACCCATAAAACGCCCTCAAGCAACAATCAGTCGTAGGTAACAGTCTGCCACTTAACCTGGTTCTTGAGACTGAGTCGCTATTGAGTCAATAGTTTTCTGACTCGACCGAATCTGCCTTTCAGATTAAAACCCTGATCTAGATCAGTAAAGGAGGTCGGTTTGCATCCCCATAACCACACAGACCAATCTCAGTCGTAGCAATGACGTTAAACTCAACTCGTTAATGAGTTGACTCTACCTGACCGAGTCGAAGGATGTATTACCTCCAGATACCCCACGTTTGAGGCTAGCCAAACAGGCTTGGAGATAACATAAATAAGAAAAATCCCCGAGTCGATTAGCCCTATAACAGTTTGTAAATGGGCTCAATCATCCTTCCACCTCTACTATTAGTAACTAGACTGAGTTGACTCAGTGATAGTGGGTGGGTAATGGTATCCAAGGAGGCACTTAACTAGTTACACTGAGGGTAAATCTTACCTCATTCGCCCTTCCATGGTAGTGAACAACCACCATTCCAGTGTCAAAACCTACACCTACTCAGTTGTGAGTTAACTCATCCAGTCCCCAACTAAGTCGACTCAGTCGTGACTCACAAGGTTTTACAACATATTGTCTAGATCAACCAGCAACTGTCAACCTTGGAAGACATTTCTTCATTCAATTAGTCCAAACAAGATCATTACACTTACCTCATAAGAACGTCTCAAATCAAAGGAATACCTACCTAAGGTGAGGAGCATCCCCTATAGCTTCTTCCTTTCACTAATTTCCATGTGGATTGAATCTCTAATGTATAGAATTTTAGAAAATTATTAATTCCTAGATATCTTGAATTTCATGAAATAATTGTGTTGTCTTACAAACCCCATGTCGCTTTTATAATTGTTTTCTTATGTTGAGAAAGGGAGGCTTTCATATTAGATCATCTGTGAATTGTGAGACATTTCCTTCATGACTGTATATATTCTTTAATCTCTAATCTAGTTGGCATAATCTTGTGAATAGTTCTTACAATATGGAAACAAGAATTTGTTTGCATGTAGTGTACTTATGGATGGACTCTTAGTTACTGATGTGACCTCACTTGAAAATTTACATGATACTTAGCGTGCCCTCCTTTGAATGTAAAGAAATTATGGAATTCATTATGAAACACATAGTTGGATATTCCTTATTTGAAAGTTGATGATCTTTCCTATTCTATCAAAAGTAATCTATATAAGTGTCATGGTGCATAACATCCACGCACGACACGTGAGCTTTTCCAAGTGTTCATCGTAAGTCACATCCTGTTGGGTTGGTTATGGTTTTATAACCTAAGTCCAACCATCAGGCATGTGTATACATGAGGCTTTTTTAGGATTTTATACCTCCTCGGGTGTACCCCGAGTATTTGCCCAGGAGGTTGTCCTTGGGCGCACTCACCTTCATGGTCTATATGGTCTTTTCCAGGTAGTCTACTACCGTGGGTGATCCTTTATTTTGATAGCTGGATGTGCATCCCTAGATCTGCGACTTGAGCATACATTCATACATTCATACAAACGCATTGTTAGTGTATTGCCCTATGAATTATATATGAATTATTAACCCATTTTGGAATGATGTGTCATGGTTGAATCTATGAGGGAGATTCCCACTGAGTTTTCACTCACCCATCATGCGGTTGCACCAAATAGATGTAGGATTGATCACAAGTGAAGACCCTTATGACAGAATTCCAGGAACAGCTACAGTGGATTATGGCGAGGAAGAGTTCTATGCGAACACAGTCGAGCAGTTGGAGCTCAACTAATGTTTTAGGATTTATACATTTTCATGTTTCAGACCTTACGTTATATTTGAGTTATAATAATAATTTCCCCTGCTGAGGGATTCCATTTTGCTTCCCTTTACATGTATTAAACTTCCTTTTTGTTATTATGGATATTCTAGTTTACATGGCAATTATCTTATTTATGTCATGAGGTTTGCCCCTAAGCAAATGAAATGTTAGTCGTCTCCATAACGTAATACTCGGGTTCTCAGTGAGGAGTGCCCATCCTCGGGTTTTAAGAACCAGGGTGTTACAATATATATCAGTTTGATCCAAAACTTTTGTGGTCCATTAACGGTCAATCGACACTCATTTTCTATGGTATTGTCCACTTCTTAATTGGATCTGCTTCATTTTGATAATGTCCGGAAATGATATGAAAAAATGGATGGACAATGTAGATACATAATAAGTACATCAAGGTGGGCCCTATGGTAACCCCACATAAGGTTTTCACCGTCTCCAGTGAGGCAAGGTCTCACCTAATCCCTTTTATTTAAGAAGAGAAATTAATTAAAATAAATTTTGATTATAATATAATAAAGGTGTTGACCATTGTATATCAAGCCATTATTTATTTAATCTTTTAGTCACTTTTTATATATTTGGAAGATAAAAATGTTCTTCTGCCAATTGTCACATTCTCATATGATGTTTGAGGTCATCCCTCAACCGATCTAATTTATTCCCTTTAATTAGACAACAATGAATCCACAGTAAAGTCATTTCTAAAAAAATAATAATAATAAAATTTGAAGTTGTCTGTGACCCACAACTACATCAATGTTGTGAGTCAATTCTGAACTGTTTTCTCCGCTGTGGTCCATAAGTCATGAGTTTTACAATCAAACTTTGGTAGATTGCATGAAATTAAAACCTATTTTCATAAGGACGGCTTAAATCTATTATAAGACAATCTAGTGAGCCCCACACAAGATGTTAGATATGTTCAATAGGTAGGTCCTCGCACATGAAGGCCATTTAACATTTTCTCTCTTTCTTCTTCATTTTTTATGGGAGGGAACCATTTGGCCATTAAGACCATTAGTACATCTCTAAGACCCAATCTAGGCGAGCTTATAAGGGTTTTTTTTTTTTTTTTTTTGAAGATTTCTGGCTAAACTTTTCAACATAGAAGATATGACACCCACACTTTACAACTTAAAAGCTATGACAACCAAAGGTAGGTTTAAGTTAGAATAATAGTACCTTTTATGTTTGTGTTTTTTTTTTTTTTTTTTTTTTTCTGGTAAGTATCAATAATAGTAGTTTGTGAAAGGGACGAAGGTGTGGTTGTTCCATTTACAATTTTTAAAAATTTTTATAATTATGAACGGTAAAAGTTTATAAAAAAGGATTAATTTTATAATAGAAGAATATTATAATTGATGAATTTTGAAATGAAAAAATATTATAATACATTAATATAATAAATGTTGCCCAAAAGCGGCTCAAAGTTACTATAGATCGTCGATGCTCACTGTGAATCGTTTGTATTCATTATGGATCATCGGTCTCACGAAACAGTCATAACTCCCTTTTTACATATTCAATTTGAATGATCTTATACTCGTTGGAAAAGTAATTTGATGAATTTTCATATGGCTTTCAAATTACCTCATTTGGATACCACTTAACTATCTAAAATTGAGTCCAAAATCAGTATTCACTATAGAATGAAAATAGTCATATCCCTTATTATATGTCTGACTTTAGTAATTTTATACTTGTTAGAAAAGTAATTTGTTGAAATTTCAAATGATTTTGAAATTGTCTCATTTATACATCATTTGATTGCTTAAAAGTGTGCCCAAAGTTACTATCAATCGTCAATACTCACTATGGATCGATGGTACTCACTGTGGATCGTCAGTCCCATGAAACTAGTCATAGCATCTTCGTTACATGTTCAATTTAGGTGATGTTGTACTCATTTGCAAGGTAATTTGATAAAATTTAAAACAAATTCAGAATCACCTCATTTAAACAATATTCGATTGATCAAAAGTAGGCTCAAAGTTACTATGGATCACTTATACTAACCGTGTATCATATATGCCATGAAAATAATAATAACTTCCTCTACTGTAAAAAAAAATAAATAAATCATATAGATGGACCCCACTAGGGTCTTTGGTTTTAAGTTAATATATATTGATTATGCTAAAAAAGGAACATGGTCTCCTTGGCTGCACTCATGCAAGAAACCACATTTACATGCAATGACACATGGTGTGTGTGCAATCTGACCGATCATTCAGTAGGCCAATGATGTAAATGCCCACGTGTGTAAATACCTAGCAGGGTGGCTAACATGGAGTGTGTGTACTGACATGGGTATGTACTAACAAGCTAACCCAATGATTTTTTTAAAAAAATAAAAATAAAAAATGTAAATGCCCACATGATTTAAAACCTATATCAGAAGGTCCAATTGGTATTAATGGAATCTAATCACATCCATTTAGTGTGATATGGGTGTATCATAGTGGAATTAATCTCATCACATCCATTTACGGTGATATGGATTTATCATAGTGGAATTAATCTAATCACATCCATTTAGTGTGATATGGATGTATCATAGTGGAATTAATCTAATCACATCCATTTAGTGTGATCATGTGTCACGCGATTGCGTGCCCTCCGGATTATATAACGTACATTTGGAAAATGCATCCACTGATCTGAACCACTATCTGGAGGGACCCGATTTTAATTAGGCAAGTACCAAAAATTACTTTCACTGTACTATCTTAACCATCTAATAAAATGGATCTTATGTCAACCAAAAAGATCTGTCGTTGATTTTTGTCTTCTAACGCATGGAACTAATTAGAAGGCTAGGATAATCCAAACAATTTTGATACTTTTTTCAAGGCCCATTAGATTTTTGAAAATACAAACGAGTGGTTCAGATCTCACAAATATATGACACGTGTGCACAAACTACATGGGTGAGCACCGGATCCACATCCCTCGGAGTGTATTTTTTTTTTTCCAGACACCAGAGTGGCCGGCAGGACATGCCATTACCAAAGGGGTATTTTGGTCATTCTATTGTTTAGGGATATTTCCATCATTTTCTGTAAATGGAAATAATGTAGAAAATATGAAAACAGCATTTATTTGCCTGGGCCGTGATGTTGTTTGCGTGGCCACCCTGATATATAGTTCACATCCACTCCGTCCATAAGGTGTGACTCTTCATTTTGACACTGTACCCCAAAAATCGAAGACGATCAAGCACAGATGGGTCACACCACTGGGAAGAGTTGGGATAGAAGAGCACCATTAAAACCTTGCATGCAGTTTGTGTATAGAATCTATCTTATATTGGATATACCATCCAATCCATTCATAAGATGTGGTCCATCAGGATGAATGGAGACCCTTAGAATCAATTGGACCACCCTACTTGATTTAGAAGATCTAATCATGACTTTAGATGTAGTTCACCTAAACCGGGGATAGGACTCAAAGAACATCAATGGTTGCACATGATGGATGCGTTGAATGTTATGCACACGCCATGGTGGGGCTTCCACATAACATTATATGCTAAGCATATACTACAAAAGTTTTTTGTTTTTTTTTATAGAGAAAATTACCACTATAGACTCCACCTTTTATCCGGCATCTTTTATGAAGGATCCAAACCTTACCTTCCCAACTTAGACTTTACACGTACAATTATAGCATTTAAGGATGAAAATACCCATGCTCTTCACTATCGTTGCTTTCAATCCCTTTCCCCGCTCCATTTCCACTAAGAAAGAGACAAAAAAATCCTTTTTTCTAACACGAAAATCTCTCCATTGAATCGCATCATTCTTCCATTAGATTGCATCCTCTCCATACATCAACATTTTCTCATCTTCTGAAAATGATCAGTCCACTGAAGAAAGCACACACCACAAGTATATTTTAATATATTGCATGTTGGATGAAGCTTGTATCTAGGTTTTTGGTTCATCTATGTATACATCATCTGATGAACATGATGGATTACAAGTAAAACATTATCGTGGGGCGTAGCAAGCTTTCTACAATTGAATCACTGTTTCCTTTTGTATGATCCACCTAATATTTGGATATGATATGATTTTGGGCTCAAACCCTTAATATAGATGGAAAAATAGATGAATGTTGTGGATAGTCCACACACATTCAAGGTGGGCCCAAATCAATTAACTTAGTATGATAAAAGCATACTTATCAAACCGATTTCAAATTTCAAGAGTTCTTGGTCATTTACCTACTTTTCAGTAATATGCTCGAGTTGTTGCCGACATTTCCTGTTCATGATTGGTTAAATTCCTCAAGTAATTCATGAATTTTTTAGACAAATGATAAAGATATGACCGGAAACATCCACGGATTTAAGTGATGTGACGGAAAATCTATAAACCGCCTTGTTATTTTCATTAATTGCTCGGTCAACTTCATCGAAGTACTCGTTAAATTTCATGTGAAGCTCATTCAATTATGTGTTAAGCTAGTTCAAGTTCAGTAAAATTCATGTTACCCTCGCTGAATTTCATGTTAGCATCGTTGAATTTCAAGTTAGTGTCGTTGAATTTCATATTTCTCTTGCTTAATTTCTAGGTTTCCTCGCTCAATGTTAAGTTTGTCTTGCTCATTTTCCAGTTTGCCCCGCTCATTTTCTAGGTTTCTCCGCTCAATTTTCAGTTTCCCCCGCTCAATTTTCAGTTTTCCCCACTCAAATTATAGGCTGCCTTGCTCAAATTTCAATCCTCCTCGCTCAATTTCAAGTTTGCCCTACTCAATTTCCAGTTTTTCCCGTTCAATTTCTAATTTTCCTTACTCAATTTTCAGTTTGCCTCGCTCAATTTCAAGTTTGCCCCGCTCAATTTTCAGTTTGCCCCTCTCAATTTCAAGTTTGCCCACTCAATTTCTAGTTTTCCCTACTCAATTTCCAGTTTGCCCCACTTAATTTCTAGGTTACTTTGCTCATTTTTCTAGTTTACCTCGGTCAATTTCTAGGTTGCCCCGCTCAATTTATAGGTCGCCTTACTCATTTTCTAGTTTTCCTCGCTCATTTTGATAGTTTGCCTCACTCATTGATATTCAAAATAAATGTCTTCATCTCACATTATCTTCCGCTTAATTTCAAGTGTTCTTTTTGCAAATCTCTCAAACTCTACTCTCACAGCACCAATAAATTTACCAACGAACATGTTCTCCCCAGATCCATATAACATTAAGTCTATGATGGCGCCGTTAGGCAATAGAATTCGAAACTTGAACACTTCCTCTCCCGCTTATCCGAGGATTCTAATTTACCCCACTCAATTTTCAATTTCCCTCACTAAATTTCATGTTTGCCTCGCTCAAATTTCAATTTGCCCCACTGAATTTCATGTTTGCCCCGCTGAATTTCAAGTTTGCCCCACTCAATTTCGTATTTTCCCCGCTCAATTTCAAGTTTGCCCAGCTCAATTTTCTGTTTGCCTTACTCAATTTCCTATTTGCCCCGCTCAATTTCAAGTTTGCCCCGCTCAATTTCCTGTTTGCCTTGCTCAATTTCTAGGTTACCTCGCTCATTTTTCTAGTTTGCGTCGCTCAATTTATAGGTTGCTTCGCTCATTTTCTAGTTTGCTTCTCTCATTTTGATAGTTTGCCTCGCTCATTTTAATAGTTTGTCTTGCTTAATTTCTGGTTTTTCCTCGCTCAATTTCTATCTTGATTTCATATGAAGCTTGTTCAAATTCATGAATTACTACATTGTTTTCAATTATGTCTGATTTCGTACACTATGATTCACTAGGTATCTTGTGAACTTTATGTTTGATATGTTTTCCAATTCATGTTTGCAGGTGACGAATCTTCTGCTGTAATCCCAAACCCAACCTCTAAGTGTATACTGAAATGGTAATTTGATAAGGTCAATGGTAGAGTGGAGAAGCATGATAGTTGGCTAAATTTGTTTAGTCAATCCCCATTTTAATTTTTATTGCATATTACATCCTTTAGATTTATATGAGCTTTATTTTACCTTTTTCTTCTAAGGTATAAAAGTGATCTAGTATTTGAAATTAGGGGGAGACGATTGCAATTCACGGAGATAGACTTCACCCTTATTACGGGCCTTAAGATTAGAGAGCTTATAGTATTAAAAAATCATTATACTACGAGTACAATAAGAGACAAATACTTCAAAGAATATCCAACTTTAAAGAAACACTTAATGGATGTATTTGAAAGATTAGTTGACACCAATAAGTACGAGGATGTCATGAATGTTGCCCTACTTATAGTTGTGGAGTGATTCTTAAGTGAACCGAAGCAAAAATTGTCACGCCCCAAACTCGAAAAACTGGGTCACAGAATTTTCGACCGCCGAATCCGGTGTCGCCGACAGCCTCCGTAGTACCCCATTCTCAGCTCCTAGCACTCATGTGCCAGATTCTGATCCTAGTATCCTACAAGGAGGATTTTTAGTATGATTTTTTTTGTAATATATAATGGAGTATAACCACAAGTATAACCAAATCACAAAACAACATCACCACATATCCACTATATCAAAAACTTTAAGTACAAAGTGGGAAGGAAAATGCAATGTGATAAAAAATTACAAAATAATCTACTGCGCGCTCCTGCCTCTGCGCTGCTGCGATCCAACGACACTTGCACTCAACGATCGTGCATAAGCTTACAAAAGCTTAGAGGGTGGTGTAAGTGTGTGCACAAGGTGAGTGTCAAGTATACAATATTAAAGTAATGCAGAAATATGCGGTAAGTCTATGAATGCTATTAGCCACACCAAGGCTATATGATGCAAAGCATGAATGCTATTGGCCATACCAAGGCCATGCGATGCGAGGCTTATGTAGCCAAATGTCATATGCGAGATGCAACGCAAGCATGACAGTCCTTATCAAGTACACATATCAGTACAGTTTCTCTCTTGAATATCACCGGGGTCTAGTACACTTCACATGACTGCCACCTCCCTAGCCCCACAGCCCAGTGAGTGAAATAGACCTCACTATCTGCCTGATTAGTAGTCTGTCAATACCTACTTTGCTCGTCGATAGCGGACTTATTTACAAGCTGGTCAAACTCAGCCTAGTTACAACCCCCTCACTCGAGTGGATATGGTCACACTCCCTTCCAACCGACCACGACGGTACTCGGACACTCGTGTATCCACTCAGTCTAGACGTTAAAACATCTCCTAGTACCAAAAAGGTTATAAGACTCTCACCCAAGGACATCCTAAGTGCCCACAGTGCTAGAACCAAGTATTTTTGGTATCCGATACGGTCATCCACGATGTACCTGTGGAGCCACGGCCCTGATGTCGCTAGGGCGTACAATGATTAAGTCACACATATGCAAGATGCATGAGTCACACCGTACAGTCATGTAACAATCCTGCGTGTACCACGTGCTCATGTGGGTAACTCCTATCAATGAGTCTCATAAGTAATTTGCCCAATGGCATATGTTATGATCAGTCACTACTCATATCAAGCATACATATGATGTGTATGACATGAGGCATGAAATTATATTAAGCATATTATAAAGTGATGAACTATCCTCACAATGAAGATGGGCCTAGACGGCCTACACGTAACAAGTATGAGCCTATCAATAGGCCATAGGGAGAGTTATAATGCGAACACTCAACCAACATTATTCTTACAATGTGGACGTCAAACCAGCATTGCTCCTAAGGCATAGCCTGCCATAAACATCATTATATACACCACGGTGAAATCACATATTGCAATGGACCTATATACATCTCATTGGGCCTCGACCCATGGGCCTCAAATACATCAAATGGGCCGCATCATATGGGCCTTATATAAATCAAGTGGGCTACATCAATGGGCTTGATGTACATTGCAATGGGACATAACCCTTGAGCCTTTGAATACATCACAATGGGCCCTCATATGGCAAGTGGGCCACATCACATGGGCCATATGTATATCAAATGGGCCACACCCAAATATAAGTGGTGGTAATGATTTCCACCATTAAAATTCTTAAGGCCCATCATAACATTTATTCCTCATCCAATTTAATCATAAGGTCTCACAGACCTGAATTAAGAGGAAAAACTAATATCATATTTGGCCCAAACTTAGTAGCCCAAGGGTTTTAATGGTGAACTTTTAAACCCACTACTTTCTATAATGTGGTCCACCTAATCATAAATCTATCTTATTTTTAATCTTAAGCCTAAGATGGTTTTACCGATTGGATGGACAGTTTGGATGCAACACATGCGTCATAGTGGGTCCCATAGATGGACAGTATAGATAAAGCACATACTTCATGATGGGGACCACACTGATGGAAGGTGTGGAACATATACATCAGTGGGTCCCATGTAGGGCCCACCATAATGTTTATTTTCCACCCAATCTGTGCATAAGGTCAGACAAACCCAGGTGAAGAGGAAAAATAAATTTATAATGATCCAAAACATCTAGATTTCAATGGCAGCCATTCAATCCAACTGTTTCCTGTGACATGGGCCACCTGAGCTCCACAAACGGTTGATCTTGGTGGGCTCATTGCTTAATCAGGGAGGGCCACCAAATGCACGGTGTTGATGTTTCCACACATTATGGTGGAGCCCATGGCTAGGGCCATGGGTCCCTACCTATCCGTCCGCCAAAACACAGCAGGACGCTGCGCAGCGTCCTCTGGATGCTCAGCAGCAGCGCCTACTGCATGTGATGTTTATTTATTTTTATTTATTTTATTTTACTAAGAATTTTCCTAGGTGGGGCCGGCATCAGAAGGATCCACCCTGTTCACTGGCTCCTATGGCTCAAGATAAGCCAAACAAGCCTAATATTCAATATATTTTGGTGTGTGAAAACATCATATAGATTTTAACGATGAAAACCACTGTTTTCTATGCTATGCCCTACCAGAAAGTCGGATTAGGTTTATTTTTTGACTCAACACCCAAAATGAGTAGGGGAATGGATTGGACGGCATGGATTAGAACCATACATCAAGGCGTGGCTTGCATGAGCGGCCCACCCAAAACCTTTAAATATTATGTTTTTTTTGTCAGAACACCCATTGTCTGTTCAAACTTCAGTGAACACGTCTAGCGTCCAGGGACGCTGGACAAACTGGGTTCACATGTTGATCAAGGTGGGTCCCACACGGACGTGGTCCACTTGATCAATCAGATATTTGTGTCTTCCCATTGCCATAAGGTAGGGCCCACATGATTTGGACGATGCAGATCCAACACGTCCATCAAGTGGGTCCCACGGAGGCAGACAACATAGATACATTGCATACATCATGGGGCCAACAATAAGGGAAAAGAGAGAGAAAGACAGAGATCGAGTGATGGAGGAACCCCGACACTATGGGCCCTTACTTCCATGTTTTACAACGTACATCAAGTGGGTCCCAATACATGTGGGCTCACCAAATCAAATCAACGGTGGAGATCCTTTCTCTACCGAAATGCAAGGTCTATATGACCCTATTCATGTAAGGAAAGTAAACATCATGATGGGGTCCATGGAGAATGGCTCCATCATGGAATGATCATGGGGATCAAGGTGGACAATCGGCTACATCTAGGGTCCAAAGTGAGATCCATATCATCAATCAGTAGGCCTCATTTGGCCCATCATAAAAACATGAAAATATAGCCTATAAAACACCTACCGTTTGATCTTCTTGGTCCGATGGAACGCCGGTCTCCTTGTGCTTCACTTTGATGGAAGGTAATGAGAGTTGAATGGCTAGGGTGAAGGATTTTGAGGTGGGAAGTGAGCCACACAACACTCTTTTTCTCTCCTTAGAAAAGCTTGGACGTGCACTCCCTTTGGTTGCTTGAAATTTTGTGTTGAGAGAGAGAGAGAGAAGGGGTTATAAGGAGAAAGAGAGAGAGAGAAGGGGTTATAAGGAGAGAGAGAGAGAGAGAGAGAGAGAGAGAGAGATGGGTGATGGATATGAGGTGTGTGATGGATGTGAGGTAATAGTGTACTTGACTTGAGAGTTGACTTGTGGTGGTTGCTTGACTTATGAAAAAAGAAAGCATGGGTTGTTCTTGTACTTAACATGAGGTGATTGATTGATTGATTTGAGTAATTTATTGATGAGACATGTTGTAGAGATTCTCTTGGAATTACAAACATGTGGTGTTTTCTTCAAACTAAACGCGGGCCCACATCTCCTAGTTAGGATATCAGATCGATATGCAAGACGCGATGTTGGAACTGCGGAAATGATGCGGTCGTAATGGTACAAGTCTCAGATTAAGCTAACTCAGGTCTATGGGATACGACTTAGGGTCGTGCGCAAACATCGATTATAGTTCTCAGGTTGCTGGAATTTACCAGGAAGAATCGCGGGAGTCGACGGAACAGTACAGATTATGATACGGGCCTTACAGCTCTCCCCACCTAATAAAAATTTCATTCTCGAAATTTATACTATCATTGCAACTCAACATAACTCATAAGGGAATAAGAAACATAACATCGTATATAATCAAAACATAATACAACATACAATCAAACATCGAAAAGATGGAAAAAATGCTCTCGAATCTCTTCCTTATGATCCCAGGACGCCTCATCCACACTATGATGGTCCCACTGCACCTTCACCAAAGGAATGACCTTGGTCCACAGGACCTGCTCCTTTCGATATAGGATACGAACTGGCTGCTCAAGGTAAGAAGCGTCCTTACGAACCTCCAATGGCTGTCAATCAATAACAGGCACGAGTCTGACCCATACTTCCTCAACATAGAGACATAAAAAATGTTGTGTACGTCAGACAACTGAGTAAGTCGATATGTCATGGCGCCAACGTGCCCGGTGATCTCGAAAGGTCTTAAGAATCTTAGGGCAAGCTTGCCCTTAGCTCCAAAATGAGCCACACCCTTCATGGGTGAGACCTTGAGATACAAATGATCCCCAACGACAAACTCCAAGGGACGACGCCAAAGATCAGCAAAATTCTTCTTTCGGTTATGAGTGTGCGCATCCTCTGCCTGATGATATCGATAGCCTCTGACGTCTGCTGCACAAGCTCAAGACTTAGGAGACGCCGCTCTCCAACCTCGGTCCAACAACTCGGAGATCTGCATAGTCTGCCATATAATGCCTTAAAAGAAGCTATGCCAATGGTCGTCTGATAGATGTTATTGTACGCAAACTCAGCCAATCGCAGGTACTCGTCCCAGCTACCTGAGAAATCAATCGCGCAAGCCCGAAGTATATCCTCAAGGATCTGGTTGACCCTCCCGGTCTGGCCATCGGTCTGCGTATGGTACGTGGTGCTAAGCTGCAAATCAGTTCCCATTGCTCTCTGGAAGCTCCTACAAAACTAAGACGTGAATCTCGAGTCTCGGTCAGAAACGATCAAAACTGGAATGCCATGCAGTCTCACGATCTCATCAACAAACAGCTTGGAGACCTAGTCCTCGTGTCAGGTCTCACAAATCGTAAAAAAATGTACCAACTTCGTCGAACAGTACACAACAATCCAGATGGCTTCATGACCACGTTGTGTCCTCGATAAATCCATGTCAAAATCTGTAGATATGTGCTCCCGCTTCCACATCGGGATGCTCAACAACTGCAATAAATCAGGGGGTCTCTTATGATCGGCCTTGACACGCTGGCATGTATCATACTCGGCCACAAAACTGGTTATCTAGTGCTTCATCCCCGCCTAAAAATACTGACGCCTCATATTGCAATACATTTTCGTCGAGTCAGGGTGGATAGAGAACCGCGATCAATATGCCTCGGTCATAACATCTCAACGCAAGCTCAGGACCTAAGAGATGCCGCTCTCCAACCTCGGTCCAACAAGTCGGAGATCTGCATGGTTTACCATATAATGCCTCAAAAGGAGCTTGCCAATGGTCGCCTGATAGCTTTGTTGTACGCAAACTCAGCCAATCGCAGGTACTCATCCCAGCTACCTGAGAAATCAATCACGCAAGCCCGAAGCATATCCTCAAGAATCTAGTTGACCCTCTCGGTCTAGCCATCGATCTACGTATGGTACGCGGTGCTGAGCTACAAATCAGTCCCCATTGCTCTCTGGAAGCTCCTCCAAAACTAAGACGTAAATCTCGGGTCTCAGTCAGAAACGATCAAAATTGAAACACCATGCAGTCTCACGATCTCATTAACAAACAGCGTGGCAAGCTGGTCCGTGTGCTAGGTCTCACAAATTGTAAAAAATGTGCCGACTTCGTCAGACAATCCACAACAACCCAGATGGCGTCATGACCACGCTGTGTCCTTGGAAAATCCATGTCAAAATCTGTAGATATGTGCTCCCGCTTCCACATTGGGACGCTCAACGGCTGCAATAGACTAGGGGATCTCTGATGATTGGCCTTGACACGCTGGCACGTATCAACTCGGCCATAAAACTGGCTATCTAGCGCTTCATTCCATCCCAAAAATACTGACACCTCATATTGCAATACATTTTCGTCGAGTCAGGGTGGATAGAGAACCGCGATCGATGTGTCTCGGTCATGCCATCTCGACACAACTCAGGAATATCTAGGACACATAATCAGCCTCTGAAGTGAAGTCCACCATCAGAACCAATCTGTCAATCTGTCTGACTCTCAGATGCTGCATCTGCTTGGTAATCCTATAACGACTCGTCTGTCTGCTGAGCCTCGATCACCCTTGCGACGAGAGAGGGTTGAATCGACAAGCTCGATAGCTGAACGATAGAAGACTGTAGACCAAACTCAAAGTCGTACTTTGTTATATCCTTGAGCATCCTCCACTCCTAAATCATCATGTGTGCCACCAGGCCTCGTGGCTGATGTCTGAAGGCATCCATCATCACGTTTGCTTTGCCCGGGTATACTGAAGATCATCAAGAGCTCCATCCAATGCCTTTACCTCATGTTCAACTTAGACTGAGAGAATAGATACTTCAAGCTTTTGTGGTCGGAGAAGAGCTCAAACCTCACCCTATAAAGATAGTGCCTCCACACCTTCAGTACAGAGACAACTGCTATCAGCTTCAAATCATGCGTGAGATAGTTCAGCTCATGGACCTTGAGCTGGCGAAACGCATAAGCCACCGACTTCCCGTACTACATTAGGACAGCACCGAAGCCAACTCATTATGCATTGATAAATTCAACAAATTCATCACTCCCAGAAGGAAGAGTGAGGACAGGAGCGGACATGAGGCGATCTTTCAGCTCCATAAATGCCTACTCACAAGTGTTACTCTAAACGAACTTGACACCCTTCCGAGTCAACCTGGTCAACGGGACTGCAATACTAGAGAATCCCTAGATAAAACGTCTGTAGTAGCCCGCCAAATCAAGAAAACTGCGGATCTCGGACACGTTCTTATGCTGGCCCCACTGACGCACAACATCAATCTTGGAAGGGTCCACTGCGACGCCCTGCCTCGTCATCACATGACTGAGGAACTTCATCCCCTCCTGTCAGAACTCGCACTTTTTCAGCTTCACGTAAAGCTGGTGTGCATGGAGGGTATACAAGGTAATCTCCAGATACCGCTCATGCTCCTCACGAGTCCTCGAATATATCAGAATGTTGTTGATGAATACTACAACAAACTAGTCGAGATACAGATAGAAGACCTCATTCATCAACTGCATGAATACTACGGGTGCATTGGTCAGTCCGAAGAACATGATCTGAAACTCAAAATGATCATAGCGCGTCTTAAAAGCTATCTTCGGGATATCCTCATCTCGAACCCGAACCTGGTGATAACCGGACCGCAAGTCTATCTTCAAAAAGAACTGTGCCTCTTGCAACTAATCAAACAGATTATTGATCCTCGGAAGCGGGTACTTGTTCTTGATCGTGACTTTATTGAGCTCGCGGTAATCTACGCAAAGCCTTAATGAGTCATCCTTCTTCTTCACAAAGAGTACCAGCGCTCCCCACTGCAAACTGCTTGGACGGATAAAGCCTAACTCGTGCAACTCGTCTAACTGCTTTTACAACTCCCGTAACTCTAACAGTGCCATACGATATGGGGCCTTTGAAATAGGCGCAGTATCGGTCACAAGATCAATTTAAAACTCAGCGTGCCGACGAGGTGGTAACCCCAGAATCTCCTAAAACACATTGGGAAAACTACAAACGACTGGTAGCTGGTCGATTCTCAAAGCAGCTGACTCCTCAACGGCACACTACAACAGGCAGGAAAGCTGCTCTCCTCTGGACTCTACATGTAAGAACACTTCTTATTTTCTACATGATTACAGTTTATAGTTAATTATGAATTTTTAATCCGGTGCAATTTCATTATAACAAATATGGGCAATAGAGATTAGTGGTCCTATAAGAGTGTGTTGTTCCGTATGTTCCCCATCAAATTTCATGCTTCATTCAATATCAAGGCTGAAAGGGTTGGAGGTACAACAAAATATATATTATTTTCGATAGTAAAGTTGTAAGTATATATGTTTCTCCAGCATTTACTTTGCTTAATTTAATGTATACGCTTTTTTTTATTATTAACATTAGTATTTGTTCTTTTGTAAACATTAGTAATAATGACCTTAGAACCAACCCTACGAGAATGGGAACGCTGTTTAGTAATTCATTCCAATGCATTCGAAGTATTCTTTCACCATCTTAAATAGCTTTTCAGTGAATTTTGGGAGCTGATTTCCTACGTTAGATCTCATGCTACGTGGATATTCACCGTACGTTAAGGGATGCAAAAACCTGAATATACCAACCATAGAAGAAAACTAGTTCATCTCACAATGTTGCATTTTTCTCCAAAGTATCATAAACATTGTAACATAATAAACTTTCTTTCACGTCAATTATCTATAACATCTGAGCTGTGTAAATGGTGGGACCCATCAAAGTGATCATCTGAGTTGAAAATCAGGATGGCCTATTCACCACTCTTACTGCACTGTCAAAATCAATGGAAAGCTAATGGTTGGCCCACTTAACGAGTGGATTGTTCTAATTTTTACTCCAAATAAACTTCATCATTTGGTCCACCATTTCCGTACGTGCCTCACATTTTCCACTGAAGTGATACATGACTCACCATCCTAACATGAAGTCAATAGCTTTTTCAGCTGCATCATCGTCGGCCCTAGATGCTGAGCAGGGGATCATCCAGTGAGAATTTAGTGTCATTCCTATCTTGCCCTTTTGAGATACATGTCCGTATAGTTCAATCCCAACCATTCATATCTAGGACCCAGTACTATTGAGAAAGGGAACAGTGTGATGACGCGCTGTCAGATCTGGACTCTTTTATCATTGGCACAGCATCTCACATGCTCCTGCCCAAAAGTAAGGCTAAACACCTCAGGTTTATTCTGCTCGTTTATCCATCTCCAACCAAGTGGGCCCACTGACGAGTAGACTGGCCCAATTATTCCCAAGATGCACATGCAATATGCCCAATTGATAAACGGCCCAGATCTTGCACTGCGAAGTGGATCCTGGATCCTCTTCATATGGGTCTCATCCGCATGACCATTTTAACGGACCTTAATTACCTCATACTTGTCCCTGTAAACCTTCACTGCTGCTGCATGGGCCAACAACAGGTGATGGGCCACAACGTAAAGATCAGTCCCTGAATTCCCCATGCTGCAATTCCTGGTGTCTCCTGAAGAACACTGCCGGGATGCTACAATTCCGATCAGGTATTCACCGGAGCTGACACTCCAAGGCTCGTTTAAGGTGATCCAGTGCCTCACCTGGTCTCCGAATTCTCTAAAACAGATATTAGCATAGTCTCGGAAATCAACCCTCTAAAGGATCCTCATTAGATACATTCATACACTTTCACGAAGAAGGATAATGTGCATGAGATTAATTGTAGCAGATGGGCCCATTGGATTGTAGGGCCCATTGGAGCAACACTATCAGTGGACCAAGCTTCGTTGAGACCGACCCATTTACCTTTTGGGCCTGGTTCAGTCAGTTGGTCCTGAACTTAGATAAAGTCATCGACCAGAGAGTCACTGGGACATGAAGGCCCTAGCTCAGCCCTGTGGGAACCTTTCACCAGGGCATTGGTTTGCCTGGCCTACTACTTGCCGCCCAAGTCGGGGATAGGGGTGGCAATGGGTTAGGTTCAGGTTGGGTGGAGTGAACTCGAGCAAAACCCAGGGCTAAGAATTCCAGTGAGAACTCGACCTGAGCCTTCAACCCATTTACTTAAAAAGTGCCACATTTCTAACCCAAGCCCAACCTACTACCCATTTAGCTTGGCCCAACTCTGCATTAGAAATGGGTCAGGTCGGTTGGCCCATGGGTAGACCCAGTCCATAGTCGATATAACCCCCCACAGTTAATGGTGGGAATGGTCTAGGAAGCCTGCTTAGCTTAATGAGCTCAACCTCTTCGACCAGGCTTGGACCTAATAGCACGGACTGTGGGCCGGTCTTAGACCTAGCACGCACGGCCAGATTAATATTGGGCTCAAGCCATTCTAGCCCGACCGTGTCCAACTTGACTAATGTGTTATATCTTACAAATATGCCATTCCAATCTTTGATTAAGCAACCCATGCATCTTGAAGGTAGATCATTGTTTTCTATTTCTCTAAATGTCTATTTCTTTTGTGCATGCATGGCCCACTTGATCAATGGATCTTCTCAATTTTTATGCAGGCCCACACCCAACAAAATTCTCACAGGCTGGAGCTTGGGCTAGTATGATAGGCTCATGCCGGCCTTACCTGGGCCCGGGGGATTTCATTCTGGGCCGTCCCAAACCCGACATATTGCCACAACTACCCGCAGTTATGGAGGATGTATTACTTACACGATTTTGGAGCTCAAGAAGCCGCCATAGTTGAAGAAAGAGACCCCATACGCGGGACGAGGCCTTTCCAGTCCGATTAAGGCTAGGGCTTAGGAGACTAGGGCTGGGCCATGGCCAACAACCATCTACTCCTAACTAGTAAGACCCAAGCCAGGATCGACAAGCCCAAGCCCAGCCACCCTCTTTTTTGCAAGATCAAGGCTATTTCTTAGGTGCACTACATCAAGCTTGGTGTTGACAAAAATGCACTTGAAACCTTAAAAAGGCGAGGCCATTTTAATGGGGCTTGTATACAGCCTGAAGGTGCATGGCTACATTAATTAATAAGCGGGCTTAAATTTTAAGCCTTGGATCAACCCTAGGTCCTAATTAATCAGACAAAGCCTGGGTAAGAGCGGGAATACACAGGCATTCGAACCGTACATGTGCAATCCACTAATTCAATATAAACCGCCCAGATTGAGGGACCCATTCTAGTTAGGTAACTGTCCCACAATCAGATGGAATGCACAATCCTAGACTAGATCAATTGACATTAGACGAACTGGCAAAAGGTCATGGGAAATTGGAGCTGTCCAAGAAGTGGGTTTTCACGCTTAAAAAATCATGCCAATTCATTTTATTAGGATATCCGGATCCGGATCCGGATCTGGATCCATTAAGTGCTACAGTTTGGCAAGTTACAATGCAGTAGTTGCACACATAATCTTGGTGCAATGTGGAAGATACAAGTATGCATGTCTACCCTTTGAGGAAGTTTCGAAACCAAATTGCAGACTTCTTTGGGTATCTCTTCAACCCATCTTTGTAGTCCACGTAATTAAGGCCGAATCGTACGGTGTAGCCATCTCCCCATTCAAAGTTATCCAACAGCGACCATGCAAAGTAGCCTCTCACATCCACACCGTCCATCCTGTCATCAACTCACCAATCAAAGACAATCTCTCTCTCTCTCTCTCTCTCTCTCTCTCTCTCTCTCTCTCTCTCTCTCTCTCAAGTTTAGTGATCCAGACTGTGACCTGGTGGACTACACCATGGATGGATCATGCCCCCGAAAGCTCCATGAGATGGGGCATGGTCCATACATCATCACGCCTCAAATTAACGGTCCAGATCACCAAACCATGGATCCCACTGGCTAGATTTATTTCACCCAAAAGAAAATCAGGTGCACTCAGCACGTGGGTTCGATATGGTGGGCCCTAATATTAGAAACAGGTTGAAGGGCAAGAAAATTTCAGCCAAGTTTGGGACACTTGAATAGTAGACCAACCTGATTCTTGGGCCACGTAATCTACAATGGTACCCCTCTGATTGGTGGATTGGAACTCCCACTTACATGCCATGCTGGCACAAGCATGGCGTGTAAATGAGCTTTCATGTACACACATGTGGACTTAGCGCAAGAATGCATATGTATAGGAAATAGACAAAACAGACCTCATGGCTCTTTCAAGGAAAGAGAGATGTTTATTGTAGTAGTCAATTCTCATTTTGTCTTCTAATGCTTCTTGAAGCGTTAATGTCTCGTTGTTGAACTCGTCCACCCCTTCAACAATACCAAAAACAATCGATGCTTACAATGAAGACTGTATCTTATAAGCATAGCAAAAAGACTCGATGACTCGGATCATGAATTGAGATGCTGCCACAAACTTGAGCTGCAGTTGAATTGGCCACTTGGGGTACTGACTAGACCAGTTGTTATCGAATCTGAGTTGACTCGGATGAGTCATTCTTATAGGTAGGGTGGAAAATGGGCCGAGCCGGGTTGAACCATGCAAAGTCCATCTGATTAGCTAAGGCCCCAGATACAGCACCCAGAAAAGGCTATACGTAAGGAATTGGGTCTCAGGTTGGGCTGGCCGGAACCTTTCTCTATGGGCTTTAGGTAGATGCAAGATCAGGTTTACCACAACGAGTTAATGAGCCGAAAATTCAAGAGTAGGTCAAACCCATGGACATCGAGGGTCAACACCAAACCAGGCCCAACTGTATCCAGCCTCCAGTGGTTCTTCTAGTTGGATTCATTTTTACCATGAGGGTTCGCATGGCATGGATTACCCTCACTGCTCTCACATTCTTGCTTTAGACAGTGATCCAACCCGTTCATCTAGCATGTCCCGATCGATGTGGATGCCCCATGTGAGCAAAATCCCACTGATCCAATATTTTAAATGGTCCTCATTTCGACACCCTTGTTTAAATAGCTATTATCTTCGATCCATGATATCTTTCCCATGTGGCCCATCGACAATGGGATCAACTATATGAACCGTTTGGATCAGCAACTTGTACAAGTAACATGTTCATAATAAGAGAGAAATTCGCATCTTACCATTCTCAGTAATGTAAATAATGGGGTTGCTGTATTTTAGCTTTACGTAGACCAACAGATCTCGTATACCTCGTGGGTACACATACAACCATGCGGAAGCAGCCTGTAACGTAGAAACTAGCAAGTTCACATACACTTGAACGGCGCATGTGTTCAAAAATGATTTACATGCATTTTTCATCCTGTGTTTCATGTGTACGGGTTTCGCAAAGCCCACGCGTGTAAACTTCTTCCTCGTCCACACGCAAGCACACGTGCCAATGTGGTGCATTGCAGAATCAAGCCTTCCACCAACGACACAGATGTTAGGTCTTGTGACCTAAAATTCTGGCAGTTGAACTCCTCATTTGGGTGTATTAGAGTGTACAAAACAATTTTATGGCTGGAATTAAATGCTCCTATTTTGGCTTACCTGAGTTAAATGACCTGATTTTTTAGGCAGATCTGATTATGGGTCCAACTGATGATGAAAAGCTCAAATCTCACACGTGTGCTATATTTTGAGCATGTAAAGGGACAAAGTGTTTAACGCAAGAAAGAGTGTAAAGGAATTATGAGAAAGATCATTGTCTTTCTGGAGTAATTAAAACGTTGAATCCACAAAGGTAATTTTTTTAATCCATAAGAAAAGAAAATCAAAATTTTATTAATTATTAATTATTTTATCTGTATGTGTCTCGATTACGCCATTAATAATAATAATAATAATAAATCAAAATTTATAATTATTAAAAATAATAAAATTCTAACTCTAATAAAAGCCATAATTCTAATAAAAACTCTTTTAAAGCTTAATTTCTAAAAACATAAAAAATTTCAAATAAACTTTTACTTGGAAGAGTCAAGCATAATTAAAGTTATTATTATTATTATTATTTTAAAGAAAGAAAATCTACAACTCTAAAAAAAAAGGAATACTAAAATTGAAATTATTAAATATAATAATTTTATTTTTGAACTAAATGCAGGACTCATTTTGTAGGTCAGCTCTCAAAATTCAAGAACCACTCGACTCAACTAGCGAAAAAACTCGGAAGAACTCAATAAGTTAAATAGTCATACCTTGGGGCTGATCGAAATCCCATTATGCTCTGCTGTTACATAAAATATATATTTAAGAACGTACAAAAATAAAAATGAAATGACTAAATGCCTTAAAAAAAACAAAAAAAACAAAAACAAAAACAAAAAACAAAATGGAAAAAAGAGAAACTGAGATGCAATGGCCTTTATCGGAATTTACTTGTGAGATTACAATGAGCATCGGTATTGTAGCTGACGGGAATGTTATTTGATTGAGGTTTATGATGCGCATAATTCGTTGTATAATAATTCATTCCAATGAAATCGAACGAAGCTTTCACCATCTTAGATTGCTTTTTTGTGAATTTTGGGAGCCGATTTCCAACGTTGGATCTCATGCTATTTGGATATTCACCATACGTTAAGGGATGCCAAAACCTGAATATATCAACCATAGAAGAAAACTAGTTCATCTCATAATGTTACATTTTTCTACTAGTATCATAGATACGTAGGTTTCCATGACTCACCATCCCAACATGAAGTCGATGGCTCTTTGAGCTGCATCATCGTTCACCTTAGATGCAGAGAAGGGGACCATCCAGTGGGAAATCAGTGTTATTCCTATCTTGCCCCTTTGAGATACCTGTCCTGACAGTTCAATCCCAACCATTCAGATCTGGGACCCAGTAATGCTTCTATTGATAAAGAGAAATGTGTCATGCCCCGTGGATAGGCCAGCCACTTCACAAGATCTGCAGCTGATTCACACATTGATTTGTAGTGGTAATTAATATTTCTGTTTTGGGTCCGGGCGTGGAGGCCCGTTCACCACACCAGCTCAACGGACCTACTGATGGGGACTTAAGCAGGACTATTGATGGGAAAGCTGTCATCGACTTTACAGTATGACCAGCCCGGCCCACTTCCCGCACACGTGCAGGATCTAGGCTCTTTATCATTGGGTACAGCATCTTACATGCTCCTCCCCAAAAGTTAGGCTAGTCTATTCATTAGCTCTATTCTGATCATCCATCAGTCCCACTGACGAGTAGACCGGCCCAATTCTTCCCAAAATGTGGCCACTTGATAAACGGCCTAAATATTGCACACGTGTGATGCAAAGTGGATCCCGGATCCTCTTCACATGGGTCCCATCACTTTAGTGGACCTTACCTGATACTTGTCCTTGTATAGTTTCACGACAGCCGCATGGGCCAACAACAGGTGATGGCTCACAATGTAAGGATCACTGCCTGAATTCCCCGTGCTGGAATTCCCAGCGTCCCCCGAAGAACACCGCCCGGGTGCTAAAATGCCAACCGCATATCCACCAACACTGAAACTCCATGGCTCGTTTCAGGTGATCCAGTGCTTCACCCGGTCTCTAAATTCTCTAAAACAGATATTAACGTGGTCGCGGGAATCAGCCCTGTAAAGAATACTCATCAGATGGATTCATACACTTTCACAAAGAGGATAATATGCATGAGAAAGAATTGTAATAGATGGGACCCATTGCATAGGAATGGCCCAGTTTTTCTACCAAAGGAGATTTAAGAGCAGCATTATCAGTGGACCAAGCTTCGTTGAGACCGACCCATTTACCTTTTGGGCCTGGTTCATAGTGTAGACCTGAACTTAAGGAAAGCCATGGACCTGAGAGTCAGTAGGCCTTGGTAGGAAGGCCCTGACTCAGTCCAGTAGGAACCATTATTCTTTTGTGCATATGTGGCCCACTTGATCAAGGGATCTTATTAATTTTCATGCGGGCCTACACTCAACCAATTTTTTATAGGATCCGGCTTGGGCCATTATAGGAAGCCTATGCCATCCTTGCCTGGTACCGGGCCTTGGGCTTTCAGGATGGGTCAGGTGTATCCTGCCCGCCCATTTCCGCCCCCACCCCAGAGCTAGGGAGGATGTATTACTTATACTATTTTTGGGCTCAAGAAGCCGCCGTACTCGTCTTCGAGGGCTTGGGGAGAATCCCAGTGAAAGAGGGTCACGAACGGCTGCAAACCTACGCACAGGAGAGAGATATTGTGAGGTGCTCTAAATATTGACTGTTGGATGTTGAAGAGACCAAGTGCTGTTCTGAATAATGACCGTTGGATAGGAGCTCGTTGATGAGGTTGTTGTAGTATCTGATGCCATCCTCGTTTACTCCCCCACGTAGATTTCCATCTGCAAGTTTTAAGAGAATTCATAATATATATATATATATATATATATATATATATATATATATATATATATATATATATATATATATATATATATATATATATATATATATATATATATGGGAAAAGGTACTATACGCTCGACCGTATTATACCTTTCATAAGGTGGAGTGTTGGCAACACATTATTGGTCAGATGGTAAAAGCTTTAAATGATGGAGAGATTTTATAAGAAACCACATAAACACGGCGTGAATTTTATAGGAAAACTGGAGAAATAAAACCGATACTATATGGAACCCACCATGATGTATATTTTCTATCCATGCCGTCAATCTATTTTGAAATATAATTTAAGAGATTTACACTAAAAATAAGTTACATCTAAATCTCATATGGACCACACCATGGGAAAACAGTTGTTATTGAATTTCCACCGTTACAAACTTGTAAGGGCACTGTAATGGTTATGTAGGGAAAAATAAGTTATTATTGAATTTTTACCATCCAACCTATTCATAAGGTCATGTAGACGTGGATGAAGTGAAAACACAAATATCAACTTGATCCCAAACTTCTCTAGCTTATAAGAAGTTTTTAATGGTGGACGTTCAATCCCCACCTTGTGGTCCACTTAAGCCTTGGACCTGCCTCATTTTTTGAGGTCATATATTAAATTGATTTGAGAAAGTTTTTGAACAGCATGGATATAAAACACTTACATCACATTGGGCCCCACAGAGCCCTGTCCGGACGGATTACCGTCCGGGAGGTGGTAGGAGGCAATCCGCGTTGGGATTAGTTGACGCTCTTCCAGCTCCTAGTTGTACAAACGGTTTAAAGGAGATCAAAGTTACATGGCTCACACTGATGTATTTAATATATCTACACGGTTCATCTATTTTTAGAGATCATTTTAGAGCATGGTTCAAAAAATGAATCATATCCAAAGATCATCTAGACCACATCACAAATAGCAGTGAAGATAATGATTTTCATCATTGAAAAATTTGTAGGGCCTACCATAACGTTTATTTTCTATCCAATCTGTTTATAAGGTCAACAGGACCTGAATGAAGAGGGAAAAAAAATTTTCATACTGATCCAAAACATCTGTGACCCAAAAAGAGTTTTAATGGTAGATGTTCAATCTCACACTGTAAACACTACTTTTTGGAGTGTGGTCCAATTGATAGTTAGATCTGTCTTATTTTTTTCCCAAA
Organism: Magnolia kwangsiensis; assembly: GCA_037074715.1. NCBI lineage: Eukaryota > Viridiplantae > Streptophyta > Magnoliopsida > Magnoliales > Magnoliaceae > Magnolia > Magnolia kwangsiensis. The sequence continues at coordinate 111,924,737 of CM073581.1, forward strand.
GCCTTAAAACGAGCTCACCAAATGGATGGATGGTTTAGATATATATAACACATACCTCATGATTAGATAAAAAAAACTTTGCTAACGTCAATACAGGGTGAGGTATTGAAGCTAGTCGGCTACGCAAAGTTGAGTAGCCGAGTCGGCTACTGAAGCTACGTCACCAAGTTTTGTGAGCCCCACTATGATATATTTGTTGTGTCCACACCGTCCAACTATTTTCAAATATCATTTTAGGGCATGAGTCAAAGAATGAGACAGATAAAAATAAAAAATAGTGAGGAGTGATTCCCACCATTGAAACTATCCCAAGGCTCACCATAATATTTATTTGAAATCCAACTTGTTCAAAAGTTAAAAAAGATATGAGATAAGAGAAAGTACAAATATCAGCTTGATCTAAAACTTTCGTGGCCTTTAGAAGTTTTCAATGGTAGGCCTCACTATCCCTATGTTGGTTCCACTGATTTAACTCATTCTTTGCATATTGCCCTAAAATGATCTCGGAAGATAGATGGAAGGTGTGGATATAAAACATGCATCATGGTGGGACCTATAAAACTTGATGACGTCACTTCAATAATATTTTTAGCTATTTTACTGTATAATCGACGTCGTGTTTCTTCGATTTCGTATAAAATCTCTCCCTTGTTTAAAGCTTTTACAATCTGACTAATAATGTGCCGCCAACACTCGACCTTATAGAAGGTATAATACGATCGAGCGTATAGTACCTTTTCCCTATATATATATATATATATATATATATATATATATATATATATATATATATATATATATAATATGCAAGGTTAGCCGTGACCCGACCTGGTCCGGCTAATCCGGTTCCGGCCTTAGACCAGCTCAGCTCTCTTGAGTGAGGGGAAGAGCCAAGCCCCCTCTACTTTGTCATGGCTTGGGCTGGGCCTTAGGCCAGGGTTACCTGGCCCGGCCCTAAACCTAGCCATTGCTACTCTAAGCTAGAGCAACTTGGGTAGGATCCGATTCAATCATTTTATCCTTCCCTACAAATCTCTGGGCTCGAGAAATGGAAAACCCCTCTTTGAAAAGCATATATGGACCATGTGTTACGCCATTGCGTGCCTCCGGATTATTTACGTTTGGAAAATGCACCCACTGATCTGAACCACTATCTCGTGGGACCCTATTCTAATTAGGCCAGTACCAAAAATTACTTTCACCATACTATCTTAACCATCAAATGAAATGGATTTTATGTCAATCAATAAGATCTGTCGTTGATTTTTTTTTTCTTTTAACGCATGGAGCTAATTAAAAGGCTAGGATAATCCAAACAATTTGATGTTTTGTTCAAGGCCCATTCTACTTTTGAAAATACCAAATGAGTGGTTCAGATCTCACAAACGTCTGCCACGTGTGCACAAACGACATGGCGTTCAAATGGAAAAATGTAGAAATTATGAAAATAGCATTTATTTGCCTAGGCCGTGATGTTGTGTGCGTGGCCACCCTGATATATAGTTCAAATCCACTCCGTCCATAAGGTGCGAGTCTTCATTTTGACACTGTAACCCAAAAATCGTAGACATTCAAAACGTAGATGTATCACACCACGGGGAAGAGTTGGGATAGAAGAGCACCATTAAAACCTTCCAGTTTGTGAACAGAATCTATATTATATTGGATATACCATCCAATCCATTCATAAGATGTGATCCATCAGGATGAATGGAGAACCTTAGAAATCAGCCCATTTTAAACGACCAGTGGACCACACTACTTGATTTAGAAGATCTAATCATGATTTTGGATGTAGTCACCTAAACCTGGGATAGGACTCAAAGAACATTATGAGAAATTTACCATTGTACGACACATTTATGGCCCATTTCCCGGCTTAAGCCCACCCCTTTTTACCTTAACAGAATAAGGCCCAGCTGTACGGACGACTTGCCAAAGGTCAAAAATGACCCTGCTTTTTTCCTTCAACCGGATCGTCTAGTGCTCGAAGACGAGCGCTGACGCTCCTCTTACTCCGAGTTATACGAACGGTTCAAAAGAAATCAAAGTTACATGGCCCCACAGTTATGTATTTATTATATTCACAATGTTCATCCATATTTCGAGATCATTTCATAGCATTATCAAAAAATAAAAATAAAAAAAGTCATGTCCAAAGATCAACTGGACCACACCATAAAGAGCAACGAAAAATTGATTTTCACCGTTGAAACTTTTGTAGGGCCACCATAACATTTATTTTCTATCCAATCTATTCATAAGGTCACAAAGACCTGAATGAAGAGGAAAAACAAATTTCATAATGATCCAAAACTTGTGTGAACCCTAAAAGAGTTTCAACAGTAGACGTTCAAAGCAGACTGGTTATGGCATATGCTATGATCAGATATCTAGCTACGGATTATAACCGTAGCCATAGATACCAAAATCTGTAGCTATAGATGTGCGTTCGGGATGAGCTCGTCAAACTAGCGGCCCCCATGCTAGTTGCTGGCCTATCCAGCGTGGCGGCCCTATAACCGTAGCCATAGATGCAAATTTTTTTAAAAAAATCTTTTTTACATTGAGAACTTTATTCTACCTATAATTTTTTCAAACACATATTTATATAAATATATATATATAAGCATATAAAAAAATTTTCCTCTCTTTTTTTCATTTATTTCTTTATTCATTTAAAAAGTATGTCTTCTAAACCAAAATTAGTTACTCGATGGACCCTATATGATTTTGTGGTAGGAGAAGCTACTCTAGCCAACCAACCTGATTATTTTTCAAGATTTCATCATGTCGATGACTATGAAATGCATGGAAATGACCATGAAGTGCATGGAAATGACTGTGAAATAAAACGGAATCGCCGAAAATGACGGCGAAATGCATGGAAATGACTGTGAATTGAAGCGAATTGACCATGAAAAGCATGGAAATGACCGTGAAGTGAAGAGAATTGACCGTGAAATGCATGGAAATGACCGTGAAGTGAAACGGAATCGCAGGAAATGACCGTGAAATGAAACGGAATCGTCGAAAATGACTGTGAAGGAGAATCCCTTTCATTTCATGGTCAATTCCCTTCACTTCACGGTCATTTCCGAGTATTTCACGGTCAATTCGCTTCACTTCACAGTCATTTCTATGCATTTCACAGTTAATCCCGGAGATTCCGTTTTGATTCACGGTCATTTCCATGCATTTCATGGTCAATACCCCTCACTTCATAGCCATTTCTATGCATTTCATGGTCAATTTGCTTCACTTCACTGTCATTTCCATGCATTTCACAGTCAATCTCGATGGTTCTGTTTTGATTTACGGTCATTTCCATGCATTCCACGGTCAATTCCCTTCACTTCATGGTCATTTCCATACATTTCACAGTAATTTTCATATACTTCACGATCATTTCCATGGATTTCACGGTCAATCCCGGCGATTCCGTTTTGATTCACGGTCATTTACATGCGTTTCACGAACAATTTCCTTCACTTCACGGTCATTTCTATGCATTTCACAGTCATTTCCCTACACTTCACGGTCATTTCCATGCATTTCACGGTCAATCCCGGCAATTCCGTTTTGATTCACGGTCATTTCCATACATTTCATGATCAATTCCCTTCACTTCACAGTCATTTCCATGGATTTCATGGTCAATTCGCTTCACTTCACAGTCATTTCCATGCATTTCACGGTCAATCCCAGCGATTCCATTTTGATTCACGGTCAATCCTAGTGATTCCGTTTTGATTCACGGTCATTTGCATGCATTTCACAGTCAATTCCCTTCACTTCACGGTCATTTCCATGCATTTCATAGTCAATCCCGGCAATTCCGTTTCATTTCATGGTCATTTCCATGCATTTCACGGTCATTTCCCGTCACTTCACGGTCATTTCCATGTATTTTATGGTCATTTTCCTACACCTCACGGTCATTTTCATGCATTTCACGGTCAATTCCCTTCACTTCATGGTCATTTTCATGCATTTCACGATCAATTCGCTTCACTTCACGGTCATTTCCATGCATTCCATAATCAATCCCGGCGATTTCGTTTTGATTCACGGTCATTTTCATGCATTTCACGGTTAATTCCCTTCACTTTACGGTCATTTTCATGCATTTCACGGTCAATTCACTTCACTTCACGAACATTTCCATGCACTTCATGGTCAATCCCCGCGATTCCGTTTCATTTCACAGTCATTTCCATGCATTTCACGGTCATTTCCCTTCACTTCACAGTCATTTCCATGCATTTCACAGTCATTTCCATGCATTTACGGTTAATTCACTTCACTTCACGGTCATTTCCAAGTATTTCACGGTCAATCCCGACAATTCCGTTTCATTTCACAGTCATTTCCATGCATTTTATAATCATTTCCCTTCATTTCACGGTCATTTCCATGCATTTTCTGATGATTCTCGAGACCTCAACCCCAGCCTAATCAAAGTTTTATCGGGTTGGTGTTTGTATGGCCTAACCCCAAGATCAAACCTGATACATCCTACCCAAGCCCAACCCAATGTCGGGTTGATCACAGGTTGGTCGGGTTGAACTCGACCAACTTTTAGCCCTAAAATCATATATGATACGTCAAATAACTAATTTTGGTTTAGAAGATATTCTTGCTATATGAATAAAGAAAGAAATGAAAAAATAAAAAAGAGATAAAAAAAATAAATTATATGCTTATATATACATATTTATATAAATATGTGTTAGAGAAATATATAGTTAGAATAAAATTCTCCATGTATATATATATAGGTAGAATGAAATGCATGGAAATGACTGTGAAACGAAACGGAATCGCCAGGATTGACCGTGAAATGCATGGAAATGACTGTGAAGTGAAGGGAAATGACCGTGAAATGAAACGAAATCGCCGGGATTGACCATGAAATGCATGGAAATGATCGTGAAGTGAAGCAAATTGACCATGAAATGTATGGAAATAATCGTGAAGTGAAGGAAATTAACTGTGAAATACACAGAAATAACCGTGAATCAAAACGGAATCGCCGAGATTGACCGTGAAATGCATGGAAATGACTGTGAAGTGAAACGAATTGACCACGAAATGCATGGAAATGACCGTGAAGTGAAGGGAAATGACTGTGAAATGCATGGAAATGACCGTGAATCAAAACAGAATCGTCAGGATTGACCGTGAAAAGCATGAAATTGACTGTGAAGTGAAGCGAATTGACCATGAAATGCATGGAAATGACCGTGAATCAAAACGGAATTGCCAGGATTGATTGTGAAATGCATGGAAATGACCATAAAGTGTAGGGAAATGACCATGAAATGCATGGAAATGACCGTGAAGTGAAGGGAATTGACCGTGAAATACATGGAAATGACTGTGAAATGAAATGGAATCGCCGGGATTGACTGTGAAATGCATGAAAATGATCTTAAAGTGAAGCGAATTGACCGTGAAATGCATGAAAATGACTGTGAAGTGAAGGGAATTGACTGTGAAATGCATGCGAATGACCGTGAAATGAAAGGGAATTGACCGTGAAATGCATGGAAATGACCGTAAAATGAAACGGAATCGCTTGAAATGACCATGAAATGCATGGAAATGACCGTGAAGTGAAGGGAATTGACCGTGAATTGCATGGAAATGACCGTGAATTGAAACGGAATCGCCGAAATTCACCGTGAATTGCATGGAATTGACCGTGAAGTGAAGGGAATTGACCGTGAATTGCATGGAAATGACAGTGAATTGAAACGGAATCGCCGGAATTGACCGTGAAATGCATGATAATGACCGTGAAGTGAAGCGAATTAACCGTGAAATGCATGGAAATGACCTTGAAGTGAAGGAATTTACCATGAAATGCATGAAAATCACTGCGAAATGAAACGGAATCACCGGAATTGACCATAAAATGCGTGGAAATAACTGTGAAGTAAAGGGAATTGACCGTGAAATGCATGGAAATGACTGTGAAGTGAAGGGAATTGATCGTGAAATGCATCGAAATGACCGTGAAGTGAAGGGAATTGACCGTGAAATGCATGGAAATGACCATGAAATGAAACGGAATCGCCGGAATTGACCATGAAATGCACGAAAATGACCGTGAATTGAAACGGAATCACCGGAATTGACCATAAAATGCATGGTAATAACCGTGAAGTGAAGGGAATTGACCGTGAAATGCATGGAATTGACCGTGAAGTGAAGGAAATTAACCGTAAAATGCATGGAAATGACCATGAAGTGAAGTGGAATCACCGTAATTGGCCGTGAAATGCATGGAATTGACCGTAAAGTGACGGGAATTGACTGTGAAGTAAAGGGGAATCGCCGAAATTGACCATGAAATGCATGAAATTGACCATGAAGTGAAGGGAATTGATCATGAAATGCATGGAATTCATCGTGAAGTGAAGGGAATTGACCGTGAAATTAATTGAGTTGACCACAAAGTGAATGAAATTGACCGCGAACTGATTGAAATTGACCGTGAAGTGAATGAAATGGATTTTCAACCATCGACCTAATAGAATCTTGAAAAATAATTAGGTTTCTTGACTAAAGTAGCTTCTCCTACCCCAAAATCATACTTGGTACGTCAGGTAACTAATTTTAGTTTAGAAGATATTCTTATTAAATGTATAGAGAAAGAAATTTAAAAAAAAAAGAGAGAGAGAGAGGAAAAAAAAAAATTTATATGCTTATATACATATTTATATAAATATGTATTAGAGAAAAATATAGGTAGAATAAATTTCTCCATGTAAAAAATAAAAAATTTAAAAATTTTTTTCTAAAAAAAAAAAAAGTGAAAAATGTGTGTAGCAGTGCGGTATTGGCTACGGTTATAATCTGTAGCCATATGGAGCCCCAGTTTTCTTCAAAAAGCTAAAAAAGTAGGGACATTTTCAGCTTTGACAAGTTATCCGTACAACTGGGACCTATTCTGGTGAGGTAAAAAGCGGTGGGCTTCAACGCATAAATGGGTCGTACAGTGGTAAATTTCCCGAACATGAATGGTTGCAAATGATGGATGTGTTGAATGTTAAGCACACACCAAGGTGGGGCTTACACACAACATTATATCGTAAACATATACTACAAAAGTTTTTTTTATTATTATTTTTAGTAAAGTAGGATTCTTATTTCCCTCAGTCTGTTTAGATTCTTAAAGGCATGAGAAATTAAATAATGCCTTTTAAATGTGAAAAATAGTAGGAAAAATAAATAATTATTTTTATTTTTATTTTTATTTTTTTACCTATTTTCAAATTTAATGTTTGGAAAAAAAAAATTAAAAATCCAAGATTTTCTAGTAGTTATTGGAACATGTTAAATTAACACATTTGCCACTTACAAGATGTGACTCTGGAAAATGAATTAGTGCACATGTAATACGTGAGGTGCTTGAAATAATATTGTTGCACCTATGTCACACGTAAGGTGTTTGAGTGTTCTAGATAGGCTCTCAAATTTGAGTGTTTTAAACCCCTTAAAAGAAGAGCTGTTGAGGATTTGGGTCCCTCCAACTGCAATTCAATACACAGAGTTCAATTGATACTCCGCCTGTCTACTCCACTAGAAAATGTGAACATGACATAAACCAACCAAATCTATGGCAATTGTTCACTCAAACCATATGAAGTGTGATCCCCATCACTTATCATGAAAATCAATATTGATCGGACAATCTTAACCGTTGGATTTTACCTATTGAAATGTTTTTTTGGGCTTCCTATCATACAGCCAATTTGACGCCCGCCAATTTAGAGAATAAGGATTGTGCGATCAGGGCAATTCTCTAAATGTGCTCAACATACAATGGGGTCTCGCGATTTGGACGATCTGGATCTGCATGCTTATTGTAGCATAGCCCATGGTTGGTGAATACTATTAAAAAAAAAAAAAAAAAAAAAAAAGTGAGGGTATTTTAGCCAGTCGCCATCAATGGAAGACTTCTTATATAATGTGTACAGTAACATCCGTCGTGTGTGTGGAAAATCAATCTCGTGGAAACTCATGCATGATGCGTGGACCACCAACTACTATACCAAACACACGCCCATCTCATGTTTTTTTTTTTTTCCTTTTTAAAATAATTTACAAGGTCGGGGGGAGTTTTGAATATTTACGGCTTATCTACATCCGTCAATCCATTGACTCTTCGCTTACAAGATCATGTAGTGGGCGCTACACTGCTGGTGACGTTGGAAATTACAATGATGCATTGAGAACGGCCATACAATGCAACTGGATTGCAAGTGGGCCACGTGGGCATGTAGGATGTGAACTGTTGGCAAGTTTTTTCCGAGCAGTCCATTCTATTCAAATGTGTGCGCCGCAATAGATGAATGAATCAACCTGAATTGTTGGCATCTTGACTTTGTGGGCCCATTATGTACGGTTGAGATGTTTCACACACTTGCGAGGTTGCCACATGTGGGCCTCGTAAGTCCTATCCATTGGTGTGATTGTCCGGGAAAGCCTCTTCCAAGGTATGGCCTAACAGATGAAGGGTCCGAGTTTCATGCAAACTGGCTACACTGTAGTACAACAGAAAATGCAACTAAGAACATGCATGATCACGTACATCTCAATTGACAACAAGAAACAAATGCACCAATTCGACAGCTGCAGAACGCAAAACCAGAAATTCAAATTACAACCGATCTTTACAGATGTATAAATTTAAATAACATAAAGATATCGACCGGGAATCCAAATTGGTCCCACTCAAGAGACGAACGTCTACCAGACTCAGATCAGATGATGCTGCTGCAGCTTCGGCTATCTGAACTGCGCAAAGGTATCCAGACATGGTAGTCAAGATTCGAACTGGCTGCGAGGAGTCCTGAAAGGCGTGCTAGTTGAGTCCACCTCGACCCTGTCTGCCCAACTCTGTCCGGTGCGGACTGTCCGTTGGATCAGAGAGGCTAGCAATTCCGCAATCTCAGAGATGGGGGGCCTTAGCTCTGGTTCTACCTGTTAAGAATAATCCCCACATGCATTAAAACATAGAAGAACACGGATCGACGTCTAATTATTTTAAGACTTCAGCCATGCCAAACAGGTCATTTGGCAACCTTAAATGAGCGGTGCTAGAAATGGAATCCTTGGGCAGGGAATAGGGTTGCGTTTGGCAACCAGGAAAATGTAAGAAATGGATACCAGCAAAAGGCCCTTTTTTTTTTTTTTTTCTTTTTTTCTTTTTTCAATTCCTACCCACAGGGTAGCTTGCAAATTCCGTCGAGAGTGAATTCCCTCCCAGTTGTCATATTTTTGAATTCACCATAGAGCTTTGTGTAAAGCTCATGTCCACACCACGCGTGACAGCATGGCATGATAGGCCTGAAATCTAATCCATCAATCGGAAAAGCACCACTTCATTGATGAACCAGCCCCATAATCAGGTCGATCTACTGGTCAGGTGGGCCACAGTTTTGCAACAGATCTGAACAACTTGGCTGAAGTTATCTAACCATCCACCTGTTCCCAATATTGAGAGTATTTTTGGGAAAACAAGTACAAGGTCGGACCAACCTCTGGTGGATGGATTGGATCTTGCACTTATGCAACATGCTGGCACGTGTCCCATGTACATGAACTAACTTGCACGCTCACAGGGAATGAATTCCTAAGTACCCAAGACCTAGATTCTAAATTGGACAGAATTACATTCCTAGTTGCCAACCATGACCCCAGAAACAATTTCTCAGAGAATTTTCTAACTTCTAAATTCCAGGTTGCCAAACAACCACTTGGGAAATTGGAGAACTTTATGTGCTCGCCTGGGACTTAGAATTGGCGGAAGGGTTTCCGACTTGGATTCAAGGCTTCTAACAATGGAGCTAAACAGGACTAATGCAAATGGGTAAAAATTAAAGTGATTATTTTACAGAGACTCCTAATGTAATTCATGTGATTGCTCTCACATGAATTACAAGCATAGTGCAGAATTTGGATTATTTCTAATGTACAACTCAGTTCGTTTTGAAAAGAACAGCCGTTTCTCTCTCTTTCTTTCTTTGTTCTTTTTCATTTGCTATGCGGAAGACAATTCAACCATACCTGAGTACACAGGGTAATGGCTTCAGCATACTGGGACAGAGCCAAGGCGGAGTGGCTGCCTCTAATGGACGGATCGACCATCTCTTGCAGAGAACTGAAATTGTGCAGCCGTGTTGAAGCCCATTTAATTAGAGACTGCTTCTCTCTTGCCCTTGAACTATTGTAAAAAAGGGAACAAAAGAAACAATAAATTAAAACACCGTCGGCCAAAAGAACTTCATTTACTAGATTCCATATGACTGATTATCTGTGAAATACATATACCATACAAGGGTGAGATGGCAGACCTGTCAAAAGGTTTCAGCCCAGTTAAGAGCTCCAGCAGCAAAACTCCAAACCCATAGACATCGCTCTTTGTATTATCGATTCCAGGCATCCCATATTCGGGAGCTTTGTAACCCGTGCCACCAGTAGGCAGTTCAGAAGCCTGTTATTGGGACAAGAAAACAATCAAGTTCGACTAAAGATGAATGTGGTTAAGAGTTTTTCTCAGCCCACACGAATTTCTGCAAGTAGCCACATGTCCACATGCTAATTGTTTGGGTCCTACTATCGGTGCATCAGGTGGGGGCAAACGTCTAACGTGACCCAGCCCAAAGACTAGGCCTGCCCATTCATGGGATGGTTGCATTGAAATTACGAGGGCAATTTATTTTTTTTAAGCTTCCATTGCTTTCATGTTCGCCCATCTGATCAGTGGACTGGCCTGATATATAGGCCAGGCCATCCACAATGGTGGGTCGGGTTGGCATGTGTGTATGGGCTTATAGCAAAGCTCATATATAGTCTGTGTTCGGGTGCACAAGTGAAACAATCAGTGAAGATTTGGGGATGTTCATTTCAAGTCCCAACTTAAAAGAAACAAATTTAAATTTGGAGACTAGTCCTTCAATACAAATTGTTAGCAAATTGAAATTTTGTTCTATCCACTTCGATGTAGTAATAATTGCAATTCAGTTCGTTAGTGCATCCAAACACACTCATAGTATAACAACAGCATCTGCATTCATGGATAAGTTTGTGATTGCAAAAAAGACGTGGGATCCCTTGCTGTGGAACTCGAGAAACCCAAACAATTACCTTAACCTTAATGTAGGTGAGGGGCCTCAGAACAGCTAATCCACAGTCACAGATACGAGGCGTGAGCTCATCATCGAGCAAGACATTGGCAGCCTTTATGTTGCCATGTGCAATAGAAGGCGATAATAAGTGCAAATACCTGAACAAAGAACAGAGAGAAAATGGCTCAGTTACAGGCATAGATACAAGGTCAAAAGGCATGGGACATGTTTGTGAAAACATATACTTACTCCAAAGCCCGGGCTACATCAAGTGCGATCCACACACGAGCATTCCAGGACAGGTATCTACCATCATCTCGAGCAAAATGCAGGATGTCTTCGAGTGATACATTCCCGGCAAACTCATACACCAGAAGGTACTGCTGGTGCTCCATACAATAGCCGAAAAGGCTCGAGATGTTTGGATGCCTCAAAAGAGACATGCTCCTGACTAGCTCCAGAAATTCGACTTCTTCATGGAGAGACAACGACATCATATTGATTTTCTTCACAGCAAAAATCTGGGAAGCCGAAACCCACATGTATCTCAGATAGAAATCCAAGTTTTGTAGTCATTTGAATTTTCTGGAGATGAAGTTAGATGAAATGTTATACCTCGCCATCAGGGAACGTGCCTCTGTAGACGGAACCAAAAGAGCCCTCTCCAAGAAGGTTGTCGTCTGCGAAGCCGTTTGTAGCAGCTTGCAGGTCTGCAACAGTATAAAGCTTAGCAGTCATTAGTGCTCTTCTTCTCTTTGAAAGGCTTCTTATTCTAGATAGTCCATCCGTTCTGCAATTACGAACAGAAGGTATAGGCCTTAGAATGTCCATAGAAACGGACATTTGCTCAGGGCTATCTCTTGGTGCTGCAAAATAAAAGCAAATTGCAGAAGGAGAAGAATAAGAATTGTTCAATACTTGTTGATGGAACCATTCATCTTCTATATACTGATGCTCCATGAATTGTTTCAAAAGTTTTAGACATTTTTCCTGACAGCCATGTACTGAAACATGATGAATTAGATATATGTTTGATCTTCTGCAATGAGTGCAATGCCCTTCACATCATGATTCCTTTCATGGATGAAGGAAAACAAAATCTATAGAGTAAAGCCTATTCAAATAGAAATTAGTTTCTTATTTAGAAGATAGAGTTCTGAGGGGAAAATGCTACCTCTGATTGGTGTACTGATCGGAAGACGATGTGAAGTGCGGTGGATAATCTCCAATCTCTTAAGCTTATGTTTATGTGAGATACGGATGTGGATTGAAACAAGGGCCGCAACACAGCTTACTACAAATACTGCTGCACCAACTATACAAGTTATTGTTCCAGGTCCCATCCACTTGTGATTATGAATATCCGCTTTGATAGAGGTATAGTTCTTGAGGGCACTTGACTTGGTTGTTGCGGCATTACTTTCACTCAAACCAATTGACTTATTGTGGTGAGGGTTATAAGGGGAAGGAGAATGCACAACCCCAGTCACAAACACATTTCCCCCAATACTGTTAAGGACTAGAGAAATTAGTAGGCTGTGAAATCCATTGAAAACATTCTATGTGTGTAAAAGAATATATGGGAAGTAGATACCTGAGAATTGGAATGGTTTCAAAATGCTTTGGGATGACACTGCTAAAGTGGTTGTTTTGGATGTTACTGACAAATAAAAGTAGTTGAATCAGAACTGGAATAAGATTACAAAAATAAAACATGTATAAAGACTTGCTAGGAACACACTTGAGTTTGAGACATACAGTGCAGACAGTGGGAGCTTATCCAGGAAGATAACCGATCCAGTGAATTGGTTGTTCTGTAAGTGACTGTTGGAGAAATTATAGTAGTAAGTATTAACAAAGGAGACGAATGCAGAACAATTACATTTATGATTAGAACAAGTATAAGTCTATTGTCATGCTTACAGACTGTTAAGATTGGTCAAATTACTGAATGAGACTGGCAAATCTCCACTGAAATTGTTGTAAGATAAATCCCTGAAAAGATATTTAAACAATGAAATTTGGGTCAAATTCAATGGATAAATTCTGATTCTAAGAAAAACAAGTACTCAAAATTGAGACCAAACAAATTACATATAGATATCTAAATTCTCATCTACTTTTCCACATATCAAAAGTATTGTTTCAAATCTTACAATTGTTTTAGATTTAGCAGATCTGTAAATATGTTTCCAATGGGCCCAGATAGGGAATTGTGGCTAAGATTCCTGCATTCAGATAAAATGTGATTCATGAAAATCCGTCCCATATTCATAAACCAAAACCTTTTTGAGTTCTTATTCAACAAGAAACTCACAGGGAGCAGAGATATTTCATAGAAGCCAAGGAGGATGGGATGTTCTGGCTGATTTGATTGAATGCCAAATTTCTGCATTGCAAAAGAAAAGAAAAGAAAAAGTCAAAAAAAAAAAGAAGACAATAACATGGCAGAAGGAGGAAAAAACTAGTAAAAAGGTTCTTACATGTGGGTGGCATTGGGGGGTAAATTGAAAGGAATTGCACTGTGAATACTATTGAATCCAGCATCACTATACAAGGAAAACAGTTCAAAATAAATAAGTAGATAGCTAGATAGATAGACAGAGATAGATGTAGAGAGAGAGAGAGTTCCTGAATAATTCACTGTTTTCTTGATGCACAAATTATTTGTGAACAATGTGCAAATTGTTCACTAATTATTCATTAGTCTTAAGAAACCCAAAAGAAAAATCTCTACTTCTGAAGTTCTCCTGGAATTTTCTGAATCTCAATTTGTAGAAATGAAACGAATTTATTTACATGCATTTTCTATCTGAATCATACTTACAAATATTTCAGTGAGAGGAGGCTTGATAGTTGGAGACCCAATGTTCCGTTGATCCCTAGTCCATCAATCTTACTGCAAGAAGAGAGAATGGCTTGAGACAGAATAAGCGGAAAAGAGGAAAGTGTGCAGTCCAAATGGCTCCTTGGATTGAAAAAGAAAGTAGTAGTTATACAGTACATGGATTGAACGGAAGTTCCAGAGCATGATATTCCCTTCCAATCTTCCCCACAGGGGTCGCCACCGACAGATTTCCATCCAGTTAGCTGAGGTGGGAAGTACAGGGCACTGTAAAGATCTTGTAACGCTGTGACTGCAAAAGAGAGAGGGAATCAGCTGATTTGTTCTTGATTGTCTGGGGATTCTCTCCTCTAATATGGTTAATGAAGTTCAGAAGAAAGTCTACAAAAAGAATATACTTGCAGTCGCACATGCCATCATACTCGGCCTGCAAATTCAATGGGAAATAGGCCAAAGATTGAAGGTTTGTGATCTTCCCATCTGGGAAAAATTTTGGGGAATTTATCCTCCATGACAGAACCATCAGATTAATAATCTGAATTGACAAACTATGGGCCCCACATGTTTGGAATCCTTGTTAAGGCTTAGTAGCAAAAATCTTCCACCCTCAAACAATTCCTACTCTAAGCCACCCACGCAAGGTTAGGATCTTTCAATGTGCGAGATTTTTGGGTGTCCCCTTCTAAGGTGAGGTCCACCATATCAACTATCTGGATCACAAGCCATGGCATCACATGTACAACGTTATACATTTTTAACAAATTAGATTCACATCCTGTAATTACTTATATCGTCATCTTAATGGAGATTTCCGGTTTGTCTCTAGGAACAAGTCTTGGTTCATTTTGGCTAACCACTGTTCATTTACATGGCTGGGGAATCCAGATTGTCCATCCAGTGAGTCCTATATTGATGGCACACAGTTATCGAAACCACACCTAGTGGATTATCCTAATCCTTTTGTTGATGCATTTTTTTCCTTTTCAATGTAGACCATTGACTAAAATTTTCAGTTAATTATAGATGAAATGGAGAGTTATAATTTCCCATTCGTGTGGTTTTCTACCCCAGCTCATTAATGGAAAGGCCTTCTAAATGGCTGCTCTCCATTTACAAACATAAAGCCACATTGGTCAGTGGAAAGAAATCAGTACTGATCACAATGAGCTGACATTTTTCTATACAAAGCCTATATCTAAGTCATTCTACCATATCAACAATCAGAAGCAGAGAGAGAGAGAGAGAGAGAGAACCATCAAGCAGATCTGTAGTTGCTGAGGTTGCAGAAAACAGTAATGCAGAACAGAGAAATGCGAGGAGACATCTCATCAGAAGCAGCTTAGCCATTGCTGCGAAATGCTGAGGAACAGAATGCTTGGAAAAGATCTCTGTAATTGCCTAAAAACAGAAACAAAGGATTGATGTAATAGTAATCCCAACTCGACAGATAATCCCAAAAAATCCAGATCAAGAAAAAAAAATACAGAGATATGTGGAAATCAAAGCAACCATAAAGAAACCTGAATTAACAAAGAAGAGAGACAAATTTGAAAACCATAACAGAGAAATTTACAGTCAACAGCACAAATCATCCAGTAATCCATAGGCCAAAAAAAAACTTGCTTTGCTAGCTGCTTCTGGGATTTCCATTTCAAGAACAGTAACTCATTCCATGCTGGGAATTGCTTGAATAAACCGGAACTGTTTTTTTAAAGGCAACCAGAACTGCTTATAAAAGAGTTAAAAAGGAAGCTTCAGTGGATCTCACTGAGAAAATCTCCAAAACGAGAAATCAGAAAGAAGAGATTACAGAGGTCCGATTCATTGATGCTCAAGATATACTGATTCTACACAGTCGAGAATCAAGTGACAGAAAACCTTTCAAGAACTGTGATTTGATCATTTGAATCCGTTAATCTCTCAAAGAATTCAAAGATCATCCACAAGAATCACCAAAACAATATCGAATTCAATCAAAAAACATCTAAAATCTTCGAAAAATGAAGTTCTTATTCCAAAAAAAAAAAAAAAAAAAAAAAAAACAGATGAGTATCTGCGGGGATCTGGACATCACAAGAACAAGTAAAATTCAAGAAACTGCATTCAATCTAATAGCATTTAAGTTCGAAATCGTCTGAAGAAATCCAAGATTATCCATGGAAGATCATCATAATTGGCCCGAAATGTGTTGCATAGACCTCAAAATCTTCGAAATCTGTCAACAAGCGTGAAATTCAGACGAAAGAATCGAAATAAGGAGAGAACTAGAAAAGAAGACATTGCAGAGATCAGATCATCAGCTGATATCAGAGAATTATATTCAAGAACTGCAATTCGATGACTATCTATTGAAAATCATTAAAGTAGATTGAAATAATCAAAAAAAAAAAGATGAGAGAATCGAAGATAGGAGACTTCTAATCATGAAGAAGCTGAAAGAAGAAGAAGAAATAGCGATGGATATCGACTTTTGAGAAGCTCTTACAGATTCCAGAATTCTGAGAGAGAGAGAGAGAGAGAGAGAGAGAGAGTTTGGATTTCGTAGAGAGCGAGAGAGCGAGAGTGATTTTTTATTTATAGAGGTCTCAGGGCGGGAAACTGTCCTGACAGCGTTCTTGGACTCGAGCTGCGTGTAACTGCCGTGCCATGTAACCCAAGGATCTGTGGGGTCCACTACGATGTCCGTGTGACATCCAGTCCGTACATTAGTTTCACCAGATCATGTTAGGATGTTCTACCAAAAATGAGGCAGATCTAAAATAATATGAGACCTGACACAGAAAACAGTGAGGATGAAACGCCGACCGTTGAAACTTTCCTGAGGCCCATTATGATCTTTATATCCCATCCAAACTGTTTATAAGGTGATTCCCAACAGGATGGATGGGAAACACGAATATAATCCTGATCCAAAACATCCGTTGGCCCTAATAAGGTTTCAATGGTGTGGTCCACTTGAGTTTTGTTTCTGAGTCATTGTTTTGCCTGCATCTTAAAATAGGCTGATGAAACGGATGAACGGAGTAGATTCCATACGGAGATCATGTTGCATTCCACATAACTTTGGGTCACACGGTCTCCACGCCACTCGCATCCGCTGATCTTCTGAAGTAGCTACATGTGGCATTGCCTCTTAACTCGCACGTGGGACCGGCAGAGGGATCTTGAATTTCTTGCAACAACCGTGCAACAAGAAGCTCTGTGGAGCCACCATAATGTGTGCGACATCCACTCCGTCCATCATTTTGACAAGCTCATGCTTTGGACATCAGCCAAAAAATAAGGCCGATCGAAAGCTCAGTTGGCCACAGCACGTGCAATTGAGGAGCTTCTTTGACCCACTGTAGTTTCGGATCAGGCTGGTAATTGGTTTTTCCCTTAATCCTGGTGGACTGGCCTTATAAAGGGCGTGGATTAGGTGAGTGAGACCCCGGGTCCACCGAGGTGGGTGGGACCCCTGACTGTGGGGCCCACTGTGATGTATTTGACTACATCCACGCCGTCCATCTGTATTGAAAGCTCATTTTAGGGTATGATCCCAAAAAATGAAGCAGATCCAAATCTTAGGTGGATCGCACCACAGGAAACAGTCTCACCCAATCCGCTCCCCTTATAAACGGGCTAATAGCATCATAGTACGCCTCAAGAAGGTTTGAGCGGAGGGCGTCCTGATCCCACTGTTCCCGATGGTGAGGTCCATTTGAGTTTTGGTTCGGCCTGATTTTAGTCCTGTCATTAGCTTCTGCAAATGGACGGAGTGGATCTGTGTATGTCACACACACGTCACGGTGGGCCGTCGGGCTTTTTGTTACACGAGCTCCTTACAACTGCTGTTGAAGAAATTCAGCGTCCATATCCGTTGGGACGGTTATTTTCCGCGGCAATATATGATTTCTAACTTCCCTCTTCAAGCGCCAAATACAAACGCACCATACGTGCCAACCTGGCACATGCATGTGGTATCTGGAACCTTCAAATGGTCGTTCAAGAGATGATAATTTCTTAACCAAAAAAAAAAAAGAAAGAAAGAAATTGAATGTCTATTAATTACTCAGGCAGAGATGAGCTTATAATAACGTGCATCTGTCCCTTATTTGACAAGTAATCCAGACTGATTATTAGGATGGCATATGTCCATTATGAGAACTGTCTGATGAACGTCCGAGATCCCACAAAAATGAACTAAATTGGCACGTGTGATGCACGTGTTCTCGACGCTTGAAATGGGGATTCAAGCTCAAGAGATCAGCTGAAACATTGTTTTACCAAGATAACTCTCACTTTTGTAGGAAATGCTTTCAGAGGCCCGCATCCTCTGCGCGGAACTTATTCTAGGACGTTGTGTGTGACCCAAAGGGTTGTCTAACACGCCACTTGAATTTTGAAGTTTTTGGGAGGGCTCTTAAATGAAGCCCGGACACACCCCAACCTGTACCGTAGTGGGATTTCACCACCCATAGATACACTCGATCCCTTGACTTGGTGTTGAAACTCTTGTGAGTCTACCGCCAGAACAAGAGTAAGGACCCACCGTCGAATTGCTCAAAATCATGCTGATTAAACAACTCAAGACCTCTATCTAATGGACATTTTTGTCCAATTTTAGACCATTTATTATTTTTGCAATCCATCTAATGTCTAATAATCAACAAATCAATATCAATCTTTTCAATAGTGATAGCGTGATGTGTAGCGCTCAGCTCTCTATAGTATGCACAGTATTATTATTTTTTAATTTAAAAATAGGACAAATATAATAAATAGTGAATATGTGTATATATATATAAATGCATAAAAGATGATTTATTTTATCAATTATAAGTATGTTTAAATAAGTTATGAATTATCATTTATCAAAATTCAATCCACATATAAACCAAATCAAATAATTATCACATCAACAACTTTCTAAACAAACCACTTTAATTAAAACCATGAGTCACAATTATGAAAAGAAATAAAAATTTCATAGGTTAAAAGTATTAGGTACAATACAAGTTTCACATTCCTCGACATTAAATACAAATTAAAAAAATAATAAATAAATAAATAAAATAAAATAGTAAAAAAATACATTTTAGCATATGCTATGTACACTATGCGCTACGTAGTTGTAGCGTATGCTACAACCCCTATAGCATATGTTACAAGGGATTTACACATTTAGGATACTACATAGTGTTCGCTAGGGGCGCTATTTGAAACACTAGTCAGGATCATACTACTCGAGTAAAAATTTTGCAGGAACACTATTGAATTGAACCAACATCTTTAGTTTAGGGGCATCTTTGGGTGCACCCAACGTATGCAAGGTTGAAACAATGCACAAGACTTGCCATCATCATATGAAAGGGCCTCCACTGAAAAAATGGGGCTTATTGGATAAATATGTGAGCCACAGTCATGGACACAATCTCAAGTTCCAACCGTCATTGACACCAGAGTGAAACTCATTAAACCCATTTTAGAGTGGCACCCAAACACGTCTTAATAAAATACAAGTCATGCTATGTAGTTTCGAGGGTACTTTCCAATCGTGTTGATTTCAAGTTGGACAAGAAAGAATTGTAACTGCAATTTGAGGGCTGCTTCTGCATTCCAAATACTAGGAGATACAATTCAAAGTTCTGTAATCTCCTCTTGGTTTTACTGAAACTTCACAATTCAATTCACTTATGCATCCAAACATGACCTAACACTGATTTGTTCGATGACATAAAACAATAGCTCAATGGAGGTCTTGTAACTTTTAAGTCAGATTTCAGCATATGTGGCGAAAGTTGTTTCGATGTCGAAAAGAAGATTATTACAACCATAGAAAGCAAGCAAACAATCTATCAAATCAGTTTCGGATTCATACCATGACACCTACCAATGTGCAATTTGTAACCATACAAGTTTATGAGAAGCTGATAAGATTAATAAGAAGACAAGTCAAGAAATCCACGCAAACTGCTGACAAAGTTCCTGAGAACCAATACAGAGGAATTATTGGGTCCTGCATGTCAGCATGCAGTTTGCTGGCATCCATGTGGTACCCATGGCCCAGTGATCAAGTACATTGATATGGTGGGCCTCTCATGGATGAAGGATGCCCAAAAATCCCCCAGATTGAAGCTTTACTTCGGACCGATTGCCCATGAAACGACAGCTCACATTTGACCAAGAGGCGGCAGTAGACCGTTAGGATCTTCCAATCTAGGAGATATTTTTCGCTTCCCCCATCCACAGTGGGGCTCATCAGATTGACAGGATGAATTTCTGAACCATGGAGCACATGCATGGAACTGTGGTATGTTAGCAAACTGTATCATGCAGGAATCCTAGAATTCCTCAAAGAGACCAGTGCATCTGATGGCTGGAACTGGAAGAGCCATAAGCTCGGGAGTGACCAAGGTCCATATGCTGCCGGCCCGCTTGCTGAGCTAACATGACCTCACTCGAGAACTGATTGTTGGCTGGCCCCGAAACTTGTCCTGAGCCCAACTCGCGCGTGATTTCATGCGAACCGCTACTAGCTTCATGACTCCTGAAACTCCACGTGTTGCTCATGAAACTGCTTGTATTGGCGCCGTGAGCTGGTTGATGGGCGTTCGGAGCCCTTTCATCGTTCATAAAGTTATTTGCTGTGGGACCCAGAGCTTGATTCCTGGGAACCCATGGTTGAGATGACAGAAGAGCGAGAGCACAGCCGGAGTCTGAGACTCCCACAAATGATTCGGTTGCCGCAAATTCCGGGCCAGGGAAGGATGTCCCGCCAGCAGAACTATGCAGATACAAGTGGGGCCCATGAGCGAGGACGTTCGCAGAAGGAACCTCTACACTGCCTTGCCAAAGATGTGGAACATGGCGTCCCGTAGCTAAGGTTTGATGGGTAAGTACCCGATCACCAGCCCTTATGGTGGGCCATACCTCTCTTCCTGGCAGTCTTGGGTACGTGTGGTCCATCAGATAGCCTCCAACTCTGCTGTTGTCTTCTGCCAATGGAAGCGTTAAAAATCTGAAACAGAGGGATTAAACAAAAGGAAGCCCTGATAATGGCGCTCAAGCAAGTAAGCCTTCATGTGACTCGCTTTTCACATGTGACCTTGTGGTAGATGTGTGAGTCCCAAGCTGCTCACTGGGTAGGCCCTACAGTCTATATTGAACATGTCTATATTGAACATACATGTGTGGCCCAACTTATGAACCAATTGTCCAGAATTTTTCAGGCGAGTGAATCTAAAGGGCGGTGGTGTCCTGCCTAATGAGCAGCTCCGGTCTCCCGCATGCATGCCACGTTGCCACGTGTGAGCCATAAGTTCCATGAAAGTATACTCATGGGCATCACTTTCACATTTCTCAAATTTTATTTTAGATGAGATTCATGGGATTGAAGTAAATGTCCTCACGACAGTAAAATGTGCGAGCAATATTGTATTCTACCGATCGAGTCTGACCATGGAAAGATGATGACAACCGTCCATAGGGTGAGGACAAAGACCCTAGTGGTGGCTTCCTTCGACGCTCATTGTGGCCAGCCAGACGTCTACGACAACTGCGTTTTCCTTGGTCGAATTCAGGGAGTTGATGAAATCTGTGATAAGACTATCAAACAAGTTACTGATCTACTTTCAGCAGTGTTTAATTGACATTTCTTGACACTTTGTTGTGGATCTCTAAACATGTTTAGATGATAGATAATCTATCACAGAATGCTGAATTTTCATGGGTAAAAAATATATATATCTTGTAGCTTGGATGAGAATGAATAAGAATAAGGGCTGACCACTTTCAATATGGGATTTAACCAGTAAAAGCCAGTTGATATGTATGTAAAAAGGATCCAACAATCTTTTGAAATTATGCCATCTCAACAGGTGTCCGTGTCCAGGTATCTGATATTCTAGATACGGATCTTATAAAAACTAACTTTTTATGTTTAGTTATTTTATAACTTTAATTATTTTCACAGATGTACTTATAGAGCTGTTTGGATTCAAGCAAAGTCGTGCCAGCACAAGCTGTTTAGGTCCAATTGTGCTGGCACAGGCATCTATGTGATGTATATCTAATACTCATAGACACGGCTCTCTTAAAAACTATTTTTTTATATTTAATTAATTTTATAATTTAAATATTTTCATGGATGTTGTTTTAGGGGCCATTTGGATTCAAGCAAAATTGTGTTGGCACAAGCTGTCTGGGTCCAGCTGTGTTGGCATAGTCTATCCAAGTCATGCTATCAGGACTTGTAATTCTATTCCTTATTTGTCAAACATCCTGGAATAGTGAGTAAAGATGGACTGTGAAATACGTGGAAGCTTAATATAAATGGTGGATATGCAGCTGTTGAATTTTACTAGAAAATGCAACAAAATTTAATCGTTTTGAAATTACAGATTTTAGAATTACCTAAGGATCCCCGTGTAGAACCATCCCATGTTTCTAAAAAATGAAAAAACATACTACTCTAATTCCATATCTCGAAGTAGAAATCTATTGATTTTTGCCACTATGATTTTTTAATGGAAGAGGACTCTCTCCGATCTACCTCAGGTGAAGGAGTATGGAGAACGTCATCGAGAACCTACAGCAAGGGCGAAGGGCTAACCCAGTCATCCATATAGTGGACCCACCACTCTCTCACTCTCCACACACTCTCGCTTAGTGTTTTAAATGTCGACGATATATATCAGCCGATATACCACGATAGATCTTGTATCCCACCTGTGTGATACGAAATGCATAGGTAATATATCCCACCTATTTGATATGGTGAGCATTTTTTATTTTCAATACATTTTTTTGATATAAATCACGTTAAATCAGTGTCAAATGGTTACAAATCTATGATTCTTCATGTTTTCAATGAAAAATTATGGATTTGGAGCTTTGATTTCGAGATTTAGAGGAGATGAGCAAGTTAAAGAAAAATTGAAAAAAATCAAAATTTTTCAATTTCTCACAAATCAGTTGCAAATCTTTGTATCCAAATACAAAATCAAACATGTATGTAACCTGATCTAGTGATTCTTCTTTTGCTTTTGAATGTATTGCATGTGTTTCCATACATGTCTTCTTGCATTTATAAATTATATGAATAGACTTCAAATATACTTACATCAGTTCAATTGGATAGTGCATGTATTAGGACCCCATACAAAGGAAACCTCTATTATGTGCACTTATTTTTGTAATGTTTTAATTTTTAAGTGTGTATTGATGTCTTTTGCAACAATCCTTGAAGTTTCCATGAAAAATTCGACCAATTTCTCAATGTTCCCATGTTTCCCAACAATAGCGATACATTACGCGATACAACCGATATATCTCATGCGATAACCGATATGTATTCGTATCCCAAGGGTGTGATACATTACGCGATAACGATATTTAAAACATTGCTCTCACTCTTGGCTCTCTGGGTTGGTGCCCAAAGGAGGCTTAGGCTTCCACGCTCTCTTTATCTAGTGTTCACTGTAACACCCCGTACTTTCCAGTACTTGAGTATTACCAGGTAATCTAATACAAGTCTAGCTTAAGCAAACGTTCACGTACATTCTAGCCTAAATCCAACCGTTGATCATGAGAATATTGAAAGTAATAAGTGGACGTTCACTTGGTGTGGCTCATTTACCAGTTAAAAATTAATCGAAGGATGAGGTACATAACTCGAAGCAATCTACTCACCTGGAGGAATAGTTCTAACCAGAGGTAGGTCCTACAAATTTAATTTAGAATAATAATGATATTATTTAATGTAGTATAACATAGTTTTAGTATTATAAAAATTAGAACAAGCCATATATCCGTAACCTAATCATTGGGTCTTAGCTTAAATAGTCCCTTGGACTGTTTTAACCGTTGACGTTCAATTTCGGGCTGATCCGACCAACAAATCAGCAGGAAATCCATAAACAAGACCCAAATCAAGTCGTGGGACCCACCTGGGCCTCACATGTGCCCCAAAAATGGGCCAGGGTCCCTATGAAGGGTTCCCAATGCAAATGGACGGTATGGATTATGATACTGACATCTCAGCGGGCCCCTATGCGGTGCATGTGCACTGAGAGTGTTCGTGCACGAGGCGCACTAGAAGCAGGGACTCGGTCGAACCAGCTCTAACCGAGAACCCTTCAAAAGAACCGGATCCTCGCATTCTCTCGCCCTCCTTTCTATTTTAAACCAACTCTCTTTGAGCTCCTAGGTGGCCCACCTTGATCGTTTTCCGAGCCATCTGATCCGTCCAATATCTTCATGGGGCCCGGCTTAACAGAACGGTATAGCCATTTAACCCATCGTAAACGAACAAGGAAGATAGGAAGCAACCGTCCGTCCTTGCCTAGAAACGACCCGACCCGCGAGCCTGCAGTGAGAAGAGAGAGAGACCGCCCTTCCTCTTTGGGAAGGACGAATCTCAACCATCCATTTGTAGAAGCCATCTCAGTCATCCCTCATCTCTCTCTCCCTCTATATAAAGGGCCCTGAAGCCCTAGGATATTCAACGAAGAGAGAAGAGAAGAAAGAGTGTAAGAAAGGAAGGAAAAACAGGGAGTTGTTCCCTCTGTTGCAGCTTAAAAACTAGGACGGCATCCACCCATCCGAACCAGGTAACAAGCCACCATCCTTGCCTGTTTACACTCTAGCATGGTGGGCTGGGTTCGTAAGCTGAGAACAGCCAACTAATGGCCGGTTCTCGGCTGAAAAGGGACCCAAACCATGGCCGGATATAGGTTGGGAACAGCCAACCAATGGCTGTTTTTCAAACTGAAAGTAGGCCGAACAATGTCTGCACGAGTTCATGCATAAAAACGGTGGGATTTTGTGTAGAAACCAGGCCAATATATGACCACATCTCAAGCCAGAATCTGGTGAAAATAGAGGCCCTGTTTCGATGTTTGAACTAGGCCCGACAATGGCCATATTCCGGACTAAATTCAGGCCTATTAAACGGCTAAAATTCTGGCCCAAGCCAGCCCTCGTAATGACCGTGAGTTGGGCCGAGGAGCAGACCAAACAGGAGCCGCACGTCAGACTGAAATCACGCCTAACAGTGGCTTAATTCAGGGCTGCAATGGTGGCAGAAAAACCACTCTTAACAATCTCTGTAATGGACTGTGAGAGACTATAATTAGGTTAGGAGAACAGCCTCCTGCTAGTGCGAGAACCAGGCTCTGTTTCGAGCCAGGAAAAACTGGCCAAATGGTGGGCCCTGTACGGATGCTGTGGGTCACGATCTGGACGTGGGATCGGGCCTCGAGTAGACCCTGGTTCCAATCCATGCACGGGTCCGGTCGGTGCCGGAAACCGGGACCGGCGGTGGCTTCAAACAGCGACCGTTTCTTTTCCTTTTCTTTTCTTTTGCATTACAGTTAGTGGACTGTCTACCCGCCTGGGCCCTGCAAAATGCAGGTGGGCCTCACCAAATGTAGGCTACTGACGGTGGGCCACATCGGGTCTCATGGGACCCTCTGACCATCCATCAAGGGACGTTGATTCCTGACCGTCCAGTGCTGGACGTTTTGATTTAAAGAGAGAATATATATATATATATATATATATATATATATATATATATATATATATATATATATATATATATATATATATACACACCTGCCAACGAAAATTTTTGAGATCTCATCCTGTCGGATGAGTCTGGGAAATCTGAACGGTCCACATGAAGTAGAGCCTCGTAAAACCCCTTGGCTCAAATTTTACCTGGAACCAAAACTTCGGTGGACCCTAGTTAATGCAAACAGTTCCTTCCCTTGAAATCGGAGTTTTCTTTACCATGGCCCACCGGAATCTTATACCGGGATGGAACTTCACCCCCTAAGGTTTCTTCGGGTTCCACACCTTATGGACCATTCGGATTCGACACCATACTCACCTGGGACCCACCTGTGAAACAAGTGCACGCTGCATGCATGAATGCCCTGCCAATCAGTTTACGTGAATCCTATGCCAAGAAAAAAAAGTCGAGATCTCCTAATGTTTGATGAGCCTTGAAGATCTGAACGGTCCGCAGGGAGCAGAACCTCATGAAACCCCCTGGTGCCAATTTTTACTTTGAACCAAAACTTCGGTGGGCCATGATTAATGCAAACAGTTTCTTCCCTTGAAATTACTTCTATCTTTGCTATAGCCCACCAGAATCTTAGATTAGGGTGAAAATTCACCCCCTAAGGTTTCTCAGGATTCCACATCTTATGGACCGTTCGGATTCGATACCCATGCTTGCGTAGGACCCACATACGTGTAAACCCACCTTGCACTAATGAATATGCATTGTTCGGACCTGGATGTTTGAATCCTAACACTATGTTAATGCATGCACGGTGCCCCACCATTCAAAATAGTGGGCCGCACCTGAGGTGGGCCTCACCTATTGAAATGAGCTAGAAAACCCCTTCTGTGCATGCAATATGTAACAAAATATTTTATAAGGGCCACCTCTACACCAGATGCATATATGCGATACATGCATATATTTTATGTGGGCCCATTACGGCTGGCAAGCTCAACCTAAGGGCCTAAATGGAGGTGTGGGGCTGGTCTAATGATCAGGCGGGCCAAGTCTCATTCAAGTACAGTAGTATCACGACTAGGCCTAGGAGCCCCTTTGATGAGAACTAAAACCATGGTGATTTCGGATTATCCAACTGACCCTGGTGTTCTAAAAACCTTAGATGATGATCTAATAGGAACGGAACCTCCTTCAGGAAAGTATCCAAGTATCGTGGAGCCACTAACTACCTATAGGAGTTTGCATCTAGGATCGTGCTACAAATAGCTCAGGTGATGATTCTTCCCCTTGAGCTTTCCATTTTCTCATTAGCTTAAGTTATAGCTTTTATTTAAATTCATAATCAATATCTCCCTTTATACTCACATATGTTAGCTGGTAGAAATTGAATTATTGTATTACATGTTTTATGATTATCCTGTATAATTGCTCATGCTTATGGATTTCTTTTTTTGTGGATTGCTTATGGAACTTAAACTGGTACATTAGTGGAAAATTCCCATATATGAATGTACACCCATACTTAGGATGTAACTTGACTAGTTGTACTCGTAATGGACCTTCGGCTTGGTGGTTATTGAGTGATGCCCTTGGTGGATCATTGATGTGGCCCTACCATCCAGGGTTGTTGTGTCTAATGGTTTTCAAGGATGGTCTTTTATCGCACGGTTATGACACTCGCCCTATGTGGCCTACTTTGATATCGCCCTATGTGGCTTTGTTCCAATATTTTCCCTGTATGGGTTGGATGTGTTATACTGTACAACCATGCGATGGTAAGCCCCATGTATTGTAATATGATTGGCCACTAGTCGACAGGGTACCATTAAACATCCTAAAGTGGTAGTCTCATGAGCCGGGGATGGTGATATGGGACCTATGCCCGAGCTGTCGGCCTACGCTGGGCTATACGCTCCCCGTAGTAACCTTTGAGCTTATTTAAATTGGCTGATTGTAATTGAACTAATAACGGTTTGGCTAATCATGCATGCATAGCACAGACCAGCATCTATTATTGTTATACGAAACATACAGATTCGCCTGTCTGGATGTCTTACCCGAGGCACCAACCATCATCTGTTGTTATCGTACATATTTGCCTGTCTGAATGTTTTACCCGAGGCATAGACCGTCTGGATGTCTTACCCGGGTCGATGATTGCATGGGTGACGACCCCCATGTCCGTCTGGATGTCTTACCCGGGACTGATTGCATTCACGCATCCATGCATCTAATAAGACTGCAGTTACTCTGTTTTGGTTGTCTGGATGTTTTGTACTATTTCTTACCTAATGCGGCGGTGTGTAATCTTGAGGGGAATTCACACTAAGTTGGCCACTCATCCATCAAATATATAACCGTACAGGTGGCACAGGTGGCCCTGATGATGTTCACATTCATATTGCTGAGAAGCAGACTATAGTTGACAAGGGTGCATGATTACATTTGCTAAGAGCTGCTACAAGATTTCACAATTCAAGATTTTTTGTAAATTTACTTGTTTCACATGTAATGTTATTTCATTTTATATTCGTAAAAATGAAGATATTGGTTTGTATAAGTCATTATGGGCACTCTCTTGTATACGCTAAATGAAATTGTGATTTTCCTATATGCTGATTTGTCCACTCTACGTTTATCTGCTTACTTTGATAAAAGAAAAATATTATATCTGACCATCCTTTAAGGTTAACACTCGGGTTTTTAGGACACGGGTCATATACTCGGGTCTTGAAAAGTCGGGGCGTTACATTCACTCTCCCTTCTAAAATAGAATATGTACACACACACACACACACACACACACACACACACACACACATAGAGGACAAGGCTTCAGGAAGTACATCACATATGGTGATCCACCACCCTACAAACTTCGATGTACTCTATTGTGAAGGAAGTTTATTTATCTACCTTTTTTCTTACACCCTAACCATCTAAATCTCTCCACTTACCTCAGCATCTTCAGCTAATACTCATGCCAACTTAAGGAATGGATCAAACATATCTTAGTCATTGGATGTCCATCAAGTATGATTTAAAACAAATCAATCGTTAAAACTAGAAGTTAACGGTTGAAACTTACAACTAACTAATTAAAAACCTCATATGTGTTGGCCAACCTTTAAAAGACTTGATGGATGGTCCAAACCGTAAGATCATCACGCTAATCAGGTCCTAGCTCCTAGGTAAACCAAGTGGATCCCTTGTTGAATTGTGTGCACTTTGAGAACCTTGATGAAGGCACCCAACCACACTTATTTTAAATGGCCACGCAGTAGCCTCATAAAGCAAGCCAAAGTATGACTAGTCAAGACTTCTCCATCCACACATCCTTAAGGTTTAGGAATTCGACAAAGCTAGTGCATCTGCAAGTTTTTCTAGCCCGGGCATGATGAGTCTCCCAATCTAAATACCTATCGTCGATCCTGCTAATGTAAGCGTCCAAAGGCCCCACCAAACGACCATCCATGACACACTCATACACTCATGTGGGGTAGGGCTAAGGCACACTGACACGGGTCCTTGCTCTTGCTCGGGTGGTAGACTCTCAGGAGTTTCAACACCCAGTCAAAGGTTCAAGTACCCATAGGTAGTGAAATTCCACTAGCGTGAGTGTGTGAGGGTGTGTGTTAGTGTATAAAAAAAAAAAGGCACACTAACACCAAGTCGATCTCCTATAGTGAAGACTACCCATCCTGACACCAAGTCAATCCCCTCATATAAGATAACCGTATACAATATTCAATTGTATGTACTAAAACCTATATGGTCATGGCTAGGGCAATGAGATCCACGAAGCACAACTCTACCTCGACCAACAGTTGTTGTGTCCAATCTCAGGTGCCCAAGGACATCAGAGGAATCCTTCTAAAACCCATATGAATCAATACGTTCCACAAGCATTAACTAGGCCAAAGAATTAATGCATCATGTCATTAACTGAGGTCATTTTACATTAGTTGTCGAGGGCACAACCTCAACAGTAACATCTATAGCACGTGTGCATATTGACATGTGGCACATATTGCATGTTCAAGATTAATGGTAACACATTTTCACATGTGAGGCGCTTGAACTTGGATGGTTGCATATTGCAGCACATTTGGCACATGCGATGCATGTGCACGGACCATTTTTTCCCCACGTGCACTAAACAAGGGATAATCTTTTCTCATTGTTATTCCACCTTTTTACAAAAAACATGCAATCCTTGCTAATGGTTATATTTTGGGGACACATTGTCCTTATTTTCCTAGGTTCCCATGCATAAATGGGTTTACAAACCACGGACAAGCTGTCTGTGCCAACACAATTTTGCTCGAATCCAAACAGCCCCTTACGGGCCACTGTTGTTTGGCATCAGCATGTGTCTATCTCCAAGTTACATAGATTGTGATGATATAAGCTCCATACATACAACTTTGACTTATGTGCTTCTTGGATATACACAGCATATTGAGAAGGATTTTTCATTCTATAGTATAAAGAAACCATGTGGACTACCAATCAAGATTCTAGGCTGGACAACTACAATAAGAGAGCCAACAATTTACTGGAAAGCCTAATGAAAGGATAAGCTTGAGTTATCCACAGGCTCTTTCTTTTTTTCGACTCTTTCCGGCTTGAAACATGGTTTTGGACTGTGACTGGCTGGTGGATGAAACTGTTACACATCATGGTCTCGGCCAAAACCAACTAGTCGTCTAATGAGTTATCCTGAAACATCCATGTTTTGGAGGTGACTTTGTCCTCCACCAAAACCAAGCAACTCGATTTCAGTGTATTCTGGTTCTTTGTATAATTGATGATACTAGGTTCTTTATCTACTTGGAACATAGATAACTAGTTACTGAAAGTGCAATTATTGCATCTCTAAGAAAATTGTCAGTTTATCACTCATTTTTCAGCATCAAGCAATAAATAGATTGAAATTATATTTCTATGTATCAATATACTTTTTTTGGAAGGTGTATCGATATACTTTCCAGACATATAAGAGTGAAATTCTTTTACAATTCAAAGGAATCTATGAAATGGCACTCGCCAATCTTGGTAAAACAGTAGCTAATTAGAAACTTCAATGTCCAAGAAACAGATAGACTTTATATTTCCCCTTTTCTTTTTTGAAAATTGACAATTTCATTCAGGAAAAAAAAAAAAAAAGAGTCCAACAACACAGAGAAAGCACAACCCATTGCAAGTGACCCTCTCGTCACTCAGAAAAACGGCCAACCATTACAAAAGAAAGAAAGATAAAATACAAAGTCCAGACAAAATAGCAATCAAGCAACATACAATTATAAACATCCCCAATCACCCAAAAGATCTGCCTTGGAGCAATCTCAGAAGTACTGCTCTGATATCGCCCAATTAGTAATCATGTGGAAGATCCTTCTTTCAATGGCTTTAAAGGATAAAAAATGCTAGAATTCCTTACTTTCCACAAATCCATAGGATCATGAAGAAGCACATCTTCCATAGAATCTCCTTATGGCCCACCAAGACATTCCACCACGACATTTCCAACTGAGATATTAACAGTCCAGGCAACCCTAAAACTAGAACGGATAAAAACTCACACCTATGCAGCCACCAAGCAGCAGAAGAATAGGTGATTGACTGATTCTTCTTTCTTCCTACACATGAGCGCTTCATTAACTTTCCCTTTTACTTTTTCTTTCCGTGCAGAAGATCTTTTATTGAATGTCATTAGCATTCGATAAGATTGTTCCGACCTATATAAAATCAGGTCACAAAAATCCTAATTATCCATGATAGCATACGGATTTTTCTGCCACTTCAGATCACTTCAAATTCCAAAATTGACTGCAAATCTTCAACATCTGTCTTGTTTGGTTATGATCTTCCAACGGGTTACAACTTACAGGTGCTACAATCATCTTCGAAAGTTCTACTTGTTTCTCAAAACGGTGAGTTGCAGTCTTTTACTCAATAGGAAGTTTGCTAGCCCTAGGGGAATGCTTACATGTGAAACAACATGTTCCAGCCTGCCCCTCATGTGGGATTGATATAGAGCGGGTCGTGGACACTTTTATGGCAAAGATGGACCAGAGAACGCCCAATTGGAGGCGGAAATGATCAGGCTATCAAAACCTTAAAACAATCATATCTCGCAAACCAGAATGAGTTTTTCGACATATCATATGATTTTGGGGTAGGAGACGATACTTTAGCCAACCAACCCCGCTATGCCAAGTTGCCTATGCCGGATTTGCGAGATTCCATAAGATCGATGGTCGAAAGTCCATTTTATTTTCATTTTTACTATAAATAGTAAGTTTTAATTCAATCATAACTTTTGATCCTTTGAGTTGTAGGAGTCATGCCCAACATGAAGAGGGCTTATAAAAATTAGGAGAATAACGTGGTTAGGCCAGATTGGACACTTACTAATTTTGGCCGAAAACCATGAAGTCTAGTAGGAATCATGACCGTCTATAAATAGTAAGTTTACTATTTATAGTAAGTCACGTTTTTAGGGAGTTTGAGTTGGAATTTGACGCAAGGATGAACATGATGAGGTCGATCACCGTCTTCCTCAAGGATAACTACTCCAAATCCACGGAGCATCTCTGGACTCCTCACAGAGACTTCTTGAATCCACGAGGAAAGAGAGCAAGAAAATAGAAATAAATTCTAATAAATTCAAATTTTAATTGATGAATGAAATAAACAAGTTCACAACCCTTTAAATAGGGATACCAAGCAATGGGAAGCAAACTACAACTAAAACTCCTAGAATTCGCAACTTACTATAAATAGTAAACTTACTATTTATAGACGGTCGTGATGTCTACTAGTGTGTAAGGTTTTCGGCCAAAAATAGGAAGTGTCCTATTTGGCTTCACCAAGCTGTTCTCCTAATTATTCTAAGCTCTTTTCGCGTTGGGCGCAACTCCTAAAGCCCAACGGATGAAGAGTTATAATCAAACTAAAACTTACTATTTATAGTAAAAACAGAATTAAAATAGGAAAACGACCGTCAATCCAAGGGAATTTCGCAAATCCGGCTTGCAAAACCCGGCATAGGCGCAGCGGGGTTGGGTGGCTAAAGTAGCTCGTTCTACCCTAAAATCATATAGTTTACACCCGATAACTCATTCCGAATTGCGAGATACGCCCAATCTAAGGTCTGATGGTCTAAATCACTTTTGTCGTCAACCGGGCCTTTTCTAATCCATCTTGGCCATGAAACTGTCCGCAACCCGCTCTACATCAGAATTTGAGTCCAAAACTCCGTCCTAGGTTTGAGCTCATTATTTAAAGGATTGTACATTGGTTTTTTATCATCAACCAATTTATTTTCGACTTTATTAGAAATTATTTCTATTTTATCCCTCGTGGATTCGAGGAAACTCTGTGAGGAATCCAAAGAGCTCCGTGCATTCGGAGTAATTATTCTTGAGGAAGACAGTGATCAACCTCATCACATCCTTCCCTACATTAAGGATGCTCAACGGCACAAAACGTGGCAGCCACTGGGAATGACTTGATGTAGAAAAAACAAGCTGGTCTACTCAGGGGTTATAGGGGATTCCTGTAACCACGGTTATAGGCAATCCACATCCGGTCACAGTGGGACCACCTTACATATTGCTTGGACATCCCACACGCTTGCCAAATTCTCATGCACGCAGGATATAGAGATGTTAGTTGAGAGGGTGCATGTGGAGCTAGCAAACGTCTATTTGTTTGACATGCTACCTTTTCAATGATCAAGAATTTCTTATTCTTCGTGATGCTTGACCAATTTCAAGAATTTCTTATTCTTCATGATGCTTGACCAATTTCAATAGCATGCTTCATGTCTCTATCATTTGCCTTTACATCAAAAGTTACTTCAGGAGTTCCAAATGCCATCTTCTTATCCTCTCTCGAATGAATGTAAGATTTGCGGCCATCACAAACTGCAGCATAGCCACATGTATCCTCACAGAATACATCTTCAAGGGTGACAAAAGGTAAGCATTACGACAGATATGGTGCATTTCCAAATTTAGTTCTTGGATTTTGCGGGTTCCTAAATTCAGAGACTGAAGCTAATTCCACTCAAGTCTCCTAAGCTCACTATGAAACTTCTTTCCCTGTTTGTCGGTTAGCAAACAAATAAGAGGCATTGCGATAGTTAAGGAAATTCAACAAAGGACGGGACAAGAATAGCAACAAGAACAAGAACATGAAATCCTCTCTCTAAATACCAAAAGCACAATAACCAATTCCAATCCATTGATTATAACAAGCCTCCATGAAAATTAAAACAAAGTTCCTTCCATTGATTAAAATTTCATAATCATAACCAAAGCATATATTAATTTCCAAACACAACAAAAATTCCGTTTCAAGAGATTATGATTATACGGTCGATCAAAACATGAACGCAAAAAACAATACACAAGAATTTGCATGGTTTGTCGTGAGAATTACTGTGTCCCTGGGCAAATGATAAAGGAAATTTTCACTGACCAAGATCACAAAGTAAAAGGTTTCTCACACTCAACCAAAACCCACAACCAAACACTACATGTGCTTCTAAAACCTAACTCAACTAGGAACATACAGAAACACCCCAATCCGATACAAAAGTTTCACCCAAAAACATAAAACTCAAAAAGGTTTTTACATGACAAAACTAGCCCTATTTTACGCTTCGTGGTTGCACGGCAGGGCAGACTTCATAAAGAGCATATCTCCACCTTGGACAATAGGAATATAAGATAGAATTCGAGAAAGCTATTTCAAGCCAACTATCAAAATCAAATTCAGAGAGAGACTAACAAGAATCCAAAACGCAAAATACATAAACAACAACAGATTAAAATAAAAAGTAATAAAAGAAGCGAATTCACAAACAAACTAACAGAAACAACCACAATTCCAAAACCCATCCAAACATCCAAATTCAAAAACATAAACAAAAAAGAAGTACAAAACACAGAGAATAAAGGAGGGGGGTAAAACCAACTGACCTGCTGCACTGCTGACAAAACCTCTGCTCCATACCTGCAACAATCACCTTAGGAGACTTTGAATGCATCCCACAGACCTTATGCCTGCAATAGTAAGCCTTTGCACCAGTCAAATCCACCATACAACCTTCAACCTGGCATCTTGGGGGCTGCCCTCCTTGTACCACCCCCTTCCCCTTCTTAGGCCCCACTGAAGACGACGACGCTGCCAACGCCTCTGAAGAAGCTGAAAAGCCTCCTGTTTTAGATGAAACCCCAATACCCACATCCTCAAAATAGATCTTCTTCCCAAATTTCAGCCCATTCAGAGAATCAGATGAACCAGAAGCAGACCCAGATGCTCCACCCAAAGAGCTTGAACCCATCTCCATCCTGTCAGCCTACTTTCCATACATGGGCTTGTTCTGGTGGTTTGGAGGGGCAAAGGGGGGAGGTGGGTTTTTGAAGGGAAGGTGTTCAAGGGCCTGCTGGAGAAAAGGGGGGAGTTGGGTTTTGCAGCCTACAGCTCTCTGGTCTTTTTGCTGGAGCTGCTGCTGCTGCGGTAGTATAAAGCCGACACCTGCCATTTGGGCCATGCCAGCTTGTGTTACAGTACTCTGAGAGGGAGGGAGAGAGAGAGAAAGAGAGGACAGAGAGAGAGAGAGAGAGAGGACAGTAGTACTTGGCTTTCTTGCAGGAGAGCTTTCGGAGGGTCCTTTTATTTTTTGAGTCATATCTCTTTTTTTTGCCTTTTTCTTTTATTGGTACCTTGAAAAAGCAAGATTTATAACTGAATGAATTAGAAAAGCAGCTTTCTTTGTTATAAATCCGTTCATTTGAGGTTCTCTCTTTTTTCCGTTTTGATTGCGGGAGAAAGCTGTTTGGGGGTCGAGAGAGGATGCGCTCTGAATTGCAGCGTTTGACGGTTATATTCATGATCGTCACACCATTTTTAAATGGTGGTGACTCATGCTCCTCACATTTCACTCATGTTACATTGTTCAAACCAAATGGTTAAACATAATCGATTTATTAATTATAATAAACTTATGTAATGAATTATTACATAGTATTTAATTATAATCAACCTATATAATAGTTCATCGTATCACGCTTATAAAATTTTGTACTCTCATTACCAGTCCCAAATCACAGAGTTGCATCAAAGTGGCAGCTTGCATCAGCCAGCATCATATTCATGCTATGAATTTAAAGAAACATGATTCATTTAGCTTATCATCCAAATTGTGCATCAAGTTGATTGAAAACAACATAATTGTTCCAAACATCATATTAATTGCAAAAGGAAAACCAATGAAATTTCATGTCTTTCATGGCAGGCTTAAAAAGCTTATGGCTTCAAAATTCAAGTGAGTTGGAAACAGACGAGCTGAGAAGTCTCATCGTTAAAACCATTTAAATTGTGTGTGAGTTCCATTTACTGGGTATATGCCATGTATTTGTTCAGGTTTCCTTCCTTTGATGCAACTAATTGTGTGATTTAAATAATAAAGACAAAAGGGAATTCCGTCACATAGATATTATATTTTTACATAATTAATTTTTTGGTACAAGAAATTAGGTAAGTATTATGAGAAGAATGAGATTTCTAATATTGCCATCCAAATAAAAACTCAACACTGGAATTCATTGGAATCCACATTTCAATGAGTTTCATATAAATTATTATTAAATAATTATTGGGTGCTTTTTTATGCCTTTGGTTGTGAGGTATCCAAAGAAACCTTGAGCTTTAGGAATAATTTTACACTATTTCCTGTAATATTGCCTACCTAAGTAATAAGATTGGAGAGTGGATCTTTGCTCATACATGGTGCTCAGTTATAATAGGATCCTTACTCATGATTTAGTAGTAGATTGATAGGAGTTTAAGCACAAGATCATGAGTTCAAGTATCTAATGTGATAAAGTCCGACTGTGGTGTGAGTGCCTGGTGCAATTGGGTGTGTAATAATATAAAAAAACATATTATTCTTCAACGGGCTAGTACAGCCTTGAGTAAAATAGTTGGTGGTCTAATTTCTCAAGTGCATCTGATCAGTGTAAATTTTGGGTTATGTTCAGTTTGAGATACAGTCAGAGAATTGGACGGTCTGGATTATGATAGCGCATGCCATGTCTATTAGGGAAGAGTCACAACCACTTTTAAAATAGTGGTGAACTATCATAGAATCCGTCCTTCCAGTTTCGCATTCACTGTAGATTCTTTCTGGAGTTGGGGTACCG
Organism: Magnolia kwangsiensis; assembly: GCA_037074715.1. Classification (NCBI taxonomy): domain Eukaryota; kingdom Viridiplantae; phylum Streptophyta; class Magnoliopsida; order Magnoliales; family Magnoliaceae; genus Magnolia; species Magnolia kwangsiensis. The sequence continues at coordinate 111,961,454 of CM073581.1, forward strand.
CGGGAAATCTAGGAAACAGATAACAGATTTTGGTGAGGGCGTTAGAGTTCCGGAAATGCCCTTAGTTGTTCTTTGGAATTACTAGAAATGTGTCTATTTTGTTTTTTTTTTCCTGGCCGGGAAACGAGGGCTTGTGTTTGGGAAGTGGACCCATCCCCCAAAGGAATCGACAAGGAATTATACAATATGTGGCTGGCATTTGCACAATATACAATTATTCCCAACTCCGACAAGTGGGACTCGTATTTTGGTAATCCAGACCATTGATCTTCAATTCATCACTGCGGATGGACTATGACTCAAAAATATAGTAGACAAGATAATCAGAATTCAGAACCTTTCAATTTCTGAACCATACATGGACGGTTAAGAAGAGAAATTCATTAACAGTATAAGTTGAGCTGAAAATGGTCCGTTGGGTTGCAGCTGGGATGATTTAAGGAGATGGATTTTAAGGGGAAAAAAAAAAAACAGCTTCTATTCTCTTTCTCGATTTCTCTTCTTATCCCCAAGAGGAAAATTCAAAGACTCGATAGAGGAATCACAGGGCAGCATGAAAATTTGGGCTTGAATCATTTATGTTGGACCATTTATGCAACGGCTGAGATTGTTATGATAGGGTGTAATTATTTGGCGTGGCTTTTCAAATGATGGGCCACAAGATCAGTGGTTATGATTGTCTTAGACGAACACCATGTGTGCGGTGGAGATGCTATAAATAGTTATGTAATCATCTCCAGCATCCAGGCCAGCAATCAACTTAATCTCTCAATGGATCAGAGGATGACTTAACGCGTAAAAGATAAAATTATTTTCATCGTACCCACTTCCCACAGTTGGCAATGGGTTAGGTAGGCCTGCAGGTGACCTGGCTTAACTGACTTCTTATATGGGTTCAGGCTACAATAAGTCATGGGTTGGGTTGGGCTAAAAATGAGGCCTCATTCAGTAAGTGGGTCAGGTTTGGGCTGACTCAACTTAGCTTAACCTAACCTGCTATATATATATATATATATATATATATATATATATATATATATATATATATATATATATATATATATATATATATATATATATATATATTTGATATGGGTTGCTATTTTTATGGATATGATATCATGCTTTTATAATATTCCTGAGTAAACCATCTATTTTCAAAATATAGAGATTTACACTTTGATTTATGCAATAATGTGCACACACAAATATATTCACAAGAAATGTTAATGTGAAAAGGGATTAGAAATAATAAAAAAATTTAAATGATATACAAATGGCAAAAAGATTGCCAAAGTAGCAACTTAGGCTAAGCTTAAGGCTTTCGATGGTATTTATGTCTGTAGGGTTTGGGAGTTACATCAGGGGCTTTTTTGGTCTAATTGACTTGGGTGCCGGTGCGACTTACAGAGTGCAGGTTTTTTAGGGGTAAAGTAGGAATTGTCAACCCAAGTTGGTCTGATCAACAGAAACTATCGATCCAACCAATGGTGATTGTCGGTCCAACTTGCCAACTAACAAGTTCCAACTTAGTTACATAGTTTTATTAAAGTCAGCATATTTTAAGCCTAATTATGATTAGATTGTTTGAAAAGAATGAGTGTGTACTCTTCTAGAACAAGGTTTTTTTTAAACGTATGTAAGAGCTTGGGAATTGATTATTCTCTAGGATTAAGATTTTTCCTAGGGTGTACACAAGAGATGATTGGGTTATTCCTGAATTCGAAGAAGGTGAGTCATATAACTCTAAGAATGGAGCTCGATGTTGCTTTGTGCCATTGTTTTTTTTTTTTTACCCAAAGAAGTTTTCCACATTAAATTGTATGTTTGTACAATTATCTTTGTTGAGCGTACATCTACAAAATGCATGATTAATAGAGATAATAGATCTAAATTTCTAATATCTATATATGATTTGAATTTGTTATGGCTCAGAATTATAACACTTTTTAATAAGATTTGATAAGACCTAGTAAGAAATGTCTTCGAACTTACAAAAATGAAAAAAGGACTTAATATGTTAGGATCTCTACATAATCTCTATTGACTTAGGAAAAGCATACATGACGCAGGGAAGGACGTGAGGTCGAGCACCGTCTTCCTCAAGATGATAAATATTCTAAATCCACGGAACTTCTCTAGACTCCTCACAGAGACTTCTCGAATCCACGAGGAAAGAAAACAAAAAATAAAAATAATTTTTAATAAATTCAAAATTTATTAATGAATGAATAAAAATGAGTTTACACCCCTTTAAATAAGAGAACCAAGCAATAGGAAAAAAATTAGACTCAAACTACAAAACTCCTAGAATCCGCAACTTATTATAAATAGTAAACTTACTATTTATAGACGGTCGTGATGTCTACTAGTGCATAAGGTTTTCAGCCAAAAATAGTAAGTTCCCTATTTAGTTTCACCAAACCGTTCTCCTAATTATCCTAAGGACTTTTCATGTTGGACACAACTCCTAAAGCCCAACGGATGAAGAGCTATAAGCAAACTAAAACTTACTATTTATAGTAAAAATGAAATTAAAACGGGAAAACGATCGTCGATCAGGGGGTTTCTCGCAAATCCGGGCTACGCAACCCGACGTAGCGGGTTGGTTGGCTAAAGTAGCTCGTTCTACCCCAAATTCATATATTTTATGTCAGATAACTCATTCCGGATTGCGAGATACGCCCAATCTAAGGTTCGATGGTCCGGATCACTTCTGTCGCCGACCGTGCCTTTTCTGATCCAGCTTGACCATGAAATTGTCCGCGACCCGCTCTACATCAGTCCCCTCCACTTGAAAAGAACTCGTCATTGAGTTCTCCTCCGTCTCTGGTTCATGATACTCGGTCAGATCTGCGACGTTGAAAGTCCGTGAGATCGCCATGTCATCGAGAAGATCAACAACATAAGCGTTGTCATTGATCTTTCGGATGATTGGAACCGGTCCAATCTTTTTATGCTTCAATTTGTTGTACATACCAGTCGAAAATCTCTCTTTTCGCAGATGGACCATTACCTGGTCGCCCACCTCGAACACCTTTTATCAACGATGCTTATCCGCTTATTCCATGTACTTTTCGTTCGAGGCATGTAACTTAGTCTGCACCTCCGCATGAATACCCATGATCATATCTGTCATATGTTCTGCTGCAATGCTCATGCCCGGGAGCTTAGGCAGAGGGACCAAGTCTAGTGTGTGGCGAGGTACTCGTCCGTAAATAACCTGGAACAGGGATTTTCCTGTCGAGCGGTTCACCATGTTGTTGAATGCAAACTCCGCTTGAGACAAAGTCAAATCTCACTGCTTCGGTTTCTCTCCTGAAATACATCAAAGAAGGTTTCTCAAAGTGCGATTCACAACCTTAGTTTGACCGTCAGTCTGTGGGTGATAGGCGCTGCTGAACTGAAGTCGTGTATCGAATCAAGTCCACAAAGTTCGTCAAAAGTGGCTTATGAACTTCGTGTCACGGTCAGTAGTAATATTCTTGGGAATCCCATATACCTGCACAATTTCTCTAAAGAATAGATTCGCCACGTGTGTTGCATCGAGAGTTTTCTTACATGGAATAAAGTGTGTCATCTTGGAGAAACGATCTACTACCACAAACACCAAATCCATGCCATGTTGTGTTCGTGGGAGACCAAGCACGAAGTCCATAAATAAATCCTCCCAAGGACCATCAGACACAGGCAACAGAGTATAGAGGCCCGTATTATGAGATTGTCCCTTGGAGGTTTGACAAATATAACAACGTTGGACTGCCCTTCCCACATCACGTACCAACTACGGCCAGTAATACCGTTCTTCCACAAGAGCTCGCGTCTTGTCTCGCCCAAGGTGTCCACTAAGGTCATCTCCATGTAGCTCTTGAATTATCTGTTCCCTTAGTGAACTGTTGGGGATGCACAATCGATTTCTCTTGAAAAGGAACTCATCTTGCATATGTAAGTCGCCGAAGTGACCTTCTTGGCATCTAACCCATGCGTCCTTAAAGTCGTCGTCGTCAGCATATATGTCTTTAAGGCATTCAAACCCGACAATTTCATTGCTCATAGTTACTAACAAATTGGCATGGCGACTCAGCGCATCAGCTACCTTGTTTTATTATCCTGACTTATGTTTTAGCACGAACGTGAATTCCTACAAAAACGATATCCATCTAGCATGCACACGGTTAATGTTAGCTTGACTATTAATGAATTTGAGAACTTGATGGTCCGTGTAAAGTATGAATTCCCTTTGAATCAAATAATGTCACCAATGCCGCAGCGCCTGTACCACCACGTATAACTCGATCTCGTATGTAGACCACTTCTTGCGTGCATCGCTAAGTTTCTCACTATAGAAGGCTATCGGCCTACCTTCTTGAGACAACCCTCTCCCCCCCCCCCCCCCCCCTCTCAATTCCAATATATGAGGCATCACATTCAACTTCAAACAGTTAGTCGGAGTTGGGAAGCACAAGAATCGGGGCCGTGGATAATCTGCGCTTGATTTCGACAAAGCTCCTATCGGCTTCGTCAATCCACTGAAATTGTCCTTTTTTCGTGCAATCTGTGATTGGTGATACAATAGTACTGAAATTTCTCATGAACCGACGATAGAATGTCGCCAGTTCATGAAAAGTTCACACTTCGTGAATATTTGTAGGAACCGACCATTCTCTAATTGCCTTCACATTTTCCTCATCCACCCAAATGCCCGTGGATGTTATGACAAAACTTAGAAATAAGAGGCTATTAATTATAAAGCTGCACTTCTTTAAATTGAGATACAGTTTATTTTCAGTAAGCACCTGAAGGACCTTCTTGAGGTGCTCCATATAGGTAGTTTCGTCTTGACTGTATATCAAAATATCATCGAAATAAACCACAACGAACTGCCCAATGAAAGGTTTCGAAACTTGGTTCATCAATCTCATGAATGTACTAGGCGCATTCGAAAGACCGAAGGGCATGACCATCTATTCATACAATCCTCCCTTGGTCTTAAAGGCCGTTTTCCGCTCATCACCCGGTCGTATTCGAATCTGATGATAGCCACTCCTTAGATCCAATTTAGAAAATATTTTGGCACCCTCTAACATGTCCAGCATATCGTCCAACCGGGATATAAAAAATCTGTACTTTATGGTGATTTTATTGATGGCTCGGCTGTCGACACACATGCGCCAACTCCCGTCTTTCTTTGGAGTTAACAGAGCTGGTACAACACATGGACTCATGCTTTCTCGAATAAGACCCTTACGGATCAACTCTTCCACTTGCCCTTGAAGAATCTCGTACTCATTCGGACTCATTCAATAATGAGGCCGATTGGGTAGACTGGACCCGGGGATAAAGTCGATATGGTGTTGAATATCGCGCATGGGAGGTAACCCATTGGGAAGGTCATCGGGCCAGATTTCTTTGAATTCATGTAGCAAGGGCCTTAGTCTTTCAGGGATGATGGTGAGCTCGAGTTTTTTCCCTTTTACAATTAATGCATAAGTCTGTCCTATTTTTTTGGATTCTTCCATGAAGTCTAGTATGGTTAAGAGAAAACGACCCTCCACTTTAGAAGTTTCAGGTGGTCCCTCTGGATCTATAGGGGCTAATATGGTTTTTCGGCTGTCCTTGACGAAGATATATATGTTATCTCGCCCTTTATGAGTGGCGTCACGATCAGATTGCCAAGGTCGACCGAGTAGTATGTGACATGCTTTCATGTCAACCACATCGCATACTACTTCATCCTTATAATGTTTATCAATTGAAAAGGATATGGTGCACCGTTCAGTTACCTTTATTTCACTAACCTTCTTGATCTAACCGATTGTATATGGAGAGGGATGACGCTCTGTTTTCAATTATAATTTCTCCACCATGACCTTGAAGACGATATTCTCGCTGTTGTCACTATCAATAATCACGTCACAAACCTTTCGATTCACCGTACACCTAATGCATAAGATGTTATGCCTCTGTGGATGTACTTCTTTTCTTGGTGTATATAATAGCCACCTCACGACAAGTGATTCGTCTCAATCTTGCTGAACCCAACTTGATTCATCTATCTCATCCTCGGTAGTATGCTCCTGCTCTTCAACATCTGGATCTTCATCGGCGTTATCAGCACTACCATCATTGATGGTGAGGTTCGCCACCTTTCGCTGGGGATAAGTATTTGATAGGTGGCCCAGTTGGCCACAACGATAGCAATTGTCAGACCGGGGTCTAGCGTAGGGGTTCGGGATTCTACTTGGACCAGCAGCAATTGATACGCCCCTTTGGGGTCTAGCTTATTCGCTTCCCTGATATCGGCTCTCAGACGTAAGAGGTTGAGTGCGTGCTCCTACGGGTTCCTTCCCCTTAGACTGTGGAGCTCCCTGGGATGGACCTATCGTAGTGATCCTTGTGGTAGAATAGGGCCGTGTGGTAGAACGTTTAAGTTGCGCTTCTGCCCGAGTAGCCAACTTGATCGCATCATTCATCGCCTAGACGAGCTGCATCTGGACCCGATCCTAAATCGCCATACGCAGTCTACCGTTAAAATGGGCAACTTGCTGCAATTCAGTCTCGACTAAATCGTTACACGCCGCCAGGCGGTAAAATTTTTCTGCGTATTCTCTTATCGACCGATTGCCCTGTCGATAATTTTAGTATTGTTGGAATAATACCTGATCGTAATCGCTAGGGAGGAATCAGGTACGTAGTAGCTGCTTCATCCATTGTCATGTGCGGATTGGTGCTTTCATCTGTCTGGTTCGTGCGATTTGCAGTTATTCCCACCAAGCTGAAGCTCCTCCCTTCAACTTATAGGCCACAAGCTTGACCTTCTTTGCTTCAGGGATGTCCATATAGTTGAAAAATCGCTCAACTTCATAAAGCCAATCGAGGAAATTCTTAATGTGTAGTTGGCCATTGAAGTTAGGAATATCAACCCGCATCTTAAATTCTCGATCTGTCCGATCTACTCGATCGCCGCATTGTCTGGGGTGTTTAAAGATTACGTCATCGATTTCCTCCTCACTGGAGCCCCCTTCCTCAGGAATGACCCGTGGATACACTGCTGGTACTATCCTGCGATCAGGGCGATTGCGAGTTTTAACAATCGGCGGTGGAGGATTACCACCAGGAACATGGAGTTGCCCTAGGATTTTCGCCAAAAGATTCGCTATGCGGTCCATAGAAGCCTGCAGCCCTTGCATGGCTTGTCGATTCTCTTGCATGGTTACTTCGAAAACTGTCGCCGTTAAAGGTAAATTTTCTGGGGCACCGCCCATGGGATTGTTGCCCGACCCGTCGTTAGAAGTCATCGATCTAAGGAGAAAACTTGCTCTGATACCAAACTGACGCAAGGAAGGACGTGAGGTCGAGCACCGTCTTCCTCAAGATGATAAATATTCCGAATCCACGGAACTTCTCTGGACTCCTCACAGAGACTTCTCGAATCCATGAGGAAAGAAAGCAGAAAATAAAAATAATTTCTAATAAATTCGAAATTAATTAATGAATGAATAAAAATAATTTTACATCCCTTTAAATAAGGGAACCAAGCAATAGGAAAGAAATTAGACTCAAACTACAACTAAAACTCCTAGAATCCGCAACTTAATATAAATAGTAAACTTACTATTTATAGACGGTCGTGATGTCTACTAGTGCGCAAGGTTTTCGGCTAAAAATAGTAAGTGTCCTATTTGGCTTCACCAAACTGTTCTCCTAATTATCCTAAGCACTTTTCATGTTGGCCACAACTCCTAAAGCCCAATAGATGAAGAGCTATAAGAAAGCTAAAACTTACTATTTATAGTAAAAATGAAATTAAAACGGGGAAACAACCGTCGATCAGGGAGTTTCTCGCAAATCTGGGCTGCACAACCCGACATAGCGGGTTGGTTGGCTAAAGTAGCTCATTTTACCTCAAATTCATATATTTTACGTCAGATAACTCATTCCGGATTGCGAGATACGCCCGATCTAAGGTCTAATGGTCCGGATCACTTCTGTCGCCGACCGTGCCTTTTCTGATCCATCTTGACCATGAAATTGTCCGTGACCCTCTCTACATCAATACATCAGGATTCTTATAAAATTAATCCAGTGAGTGTTGAGAGAAAAAAGAGTTTCAAGAGAATACATATATTCATGTGATTAAGAATATACATGAGGATTGAGAATAAATTTCCAATTACTGTTGGCATTGAGCCTGTCTTTTCACATATGGGTGAGTTGACAAGGCATTTGAGAGAAAAAGTCCTATTGTATGTGTTTATAGATAGCATGGTTTTGATCGACAAGATATAGAAAGGCATAAACTCAATGCTAAATTTATGGGGTGATGCTTTAAAATATAATGGATTTAAACTTAATTATTTAAAATAGAACATATATAGTGCAATGTTAATAACAATATAAGTAAAAATAATAATAATAATAATTAGTTAAGACTACTAACCAAGAATTTTCTCAAAATGACCATTTTTAATACTTTAGGTCCATAAATTCATGAGAGTCGTGGAATCAAGAAATACATTATAATACATGGAATTCAAGCTAGGTGGAAGAAATGGATACCTACTTTAAAAGTTTTATATGATTATTATATACCACTTAAATTGAAAGAGAATTTTCATATAATAAAAAAGCTATAAGACTAATTATGCGTTGCAAAGGCAAGGCGTTGAGCAATTACGAATCAATATATACATTCATAGAATGTATAGTTGAAATAAGGATATTAAAGTGAATGAGTGGAAAGACAAAAAATAATGGAATAGAAATAATTAAACATATTTAACAGAACTTAAAAGTACCATTAATAGGTAATAAATTGAGGGAAAATAAACTTGGATAATTTAGCCATGTGCAACCAAGGTTAAGAACCTAAACAATTAAGAGTTGATACAAGTTTAAGATTCTAAGAGAACGAGCGGAAGGTGCATGAAGGTATGTGGTGAAGAAAGATTAAATGACTTATGGTATAGATGAAGGCCTAACCATTGATAATGGAATGGTAAAATAGGATTTATGTAGTTGACTACAACTAATTAGAACAAGGCTTAGATGATAATAATGTTGATGATGATGTACAATCTTACGCATGCAGGACCTATAATACGGATGTTCATCATTTCATATGTCAAATATATGACGTATACCCCGTGTATGTGCTGGAGCAACCCACCAACCCTATCCAAGCGTACCACACATGGGAGGATGTAAGTTACTGCCCACCAATCCCTGGACGAAAGCGTTGTACATTATCGTTAGGTTACTTTTTAGATATTCTACATGTACGATGCAGGTGAAATGCATAACCTCTTGAGTTATGGTTGGGCTTGGGTTGACCTTAACTCGACCCAACCTACCCGAGTTGCACCCCTAGGGGACGAGTACTCACGTAGGTTCGCTAACCTTCTCTAGAGGTCATGTGATACATGGCATGCATGTTTGTATGTCATACATGGTTTTTTAGTCTAACAAGTGGGACCCATGGTTTGAGTACCCATGGGTCCCCTTACACATGCCTCATTGGTAGACTTACAAGAGTTTTAACGTAAGAGGTCACGGGTTCGAGTACCTATTATTGCGGAATTTCACGGTGGTGTGAGTGCATGGGTGTGTGTGAGGTGTCAGTGTGTGCATTAAAAATTTTAAAAATAATAATAATAATAATAATAATAAATAAATAAATAAAAGTAAACCCACGAAACCATATTGGAGACCATTGGTCCCACTGCAGATGGAGAGTGGCCCAAAATTATCTCCCGTATTAGAAAATGCCAGCCACATATTAGGAATTGTCTATCCGTACAGTGTAATCAACCAATCACTGGTCTGAATTACTGAACCATGGGCTCGACTTCTTAACATGATAACCCACAAGTGCTATATGGAGACGTAGGCCGGGTACAGTATGATTCCTCATCAATCCTGGCCAACGAGGAATTGTAGGGTCCCCATACATGAGAATGCGAACGGTGCTCTGGTATGCCGGTTTGTACATGTGGGGCCATGACCGAGTTGGGTTAGGTTGGGTTGGGTTGGGTTGGGTTGGGTCAGGTCAGGTTAGGTTGTCAAGGTCCTTAGGTTGTTAAATACCTATCCAATTTGAATTGGGGGTTGGGTTCAAATTGAACAAATTAGGCTTTTGGAGGAATGGACCAGACCTGTCCATTTCTCAAGAACAATAGCCAAGGCCCAGAATAATCAAGTGTATTTGGGTTTGGTTGAGGCCGGGTTGGGGCAAGTGTACCGGACTTCAGATTGGGTTCAAGTTGCGCACCTCAGGTTGGTATTTGGGCCAGGTCAAGTTGAGGGTTGGGCTCCGGTTGAGCCTCAACACAACCCAGATATTATGCAACAAAAATTCATGTAAAGTCCTATATATTAACTTCTGAATATTTAGCCTTTTATTAGTAAAATGGGAAGCATTATTGTGTTTTCTTTCTCAAGGGTCTGTTTGTAGGACACCTCTTTCTTTTTTCTTTTTTTTTTTTTAAACCATTGGCTGCAAGAAAGGCTTAAGGCCGGTTTGGTGAATGCCTTAAAAATGAGTGAATTTTATTTTAGTTAATCTTAATTATGTAGGCTTGTTAGATGTAGGAAAATAGGTCTAACTCATTTTATGATTTAACCCAAAAAAAAAAAAAAATCAATTTTTTTTGTGATAAAAACCATTTTGGTAAGTTACAATCACGATCCCTGTGGAACTCATTTTTTAGCTTTTCTAGCAAAAGCATCCTTTAAAGTTTTTCATGTGGGGGGAATTTCGGTGCATTGACCAATGGGTGGTGTTTCCCCATTGGTAAGGAATGCCTCAATAAATGTCAACACCTAACTTTTTCTCTTCCATTTTTCCCTTTTTTATTAATTTTATTAATTTATAATTTAAGCAAAGAGACATCTTCCTAACTACTTGGATTAAAAAAATAATAAATAAATAAATCTCAGTGACTGAAATCAAAACATGATTTTTAGACTCAGCAACTTGGATCGACTCATTCAGTCTAGTGTCGGCTCTTCACACAAGTCAGGGGGGTTGCATCATCCCAAAATTTGGATTGACTTGTTACGGTCTCTAGTTGGCTTTCAATTCACCTACATTGGAGCGGTGCATCGGATAAAACAAGCAATACCAAATTGAGTTGATTTGGACAAATCATATGGTATTCATTAGACTCTTAAACCTATGGATCAACGTACACCTTGTTGCAGGGGAAGAGTGTGAAGAGATAATGAGAAAAATCAACCTCTACAACAAGTGTACAAGCCTTGAATTCATAGGGTGTAATGACTTTTGAATCCATTAAAAATTAATAATGATAAATAAATAAAGAAAATTTTAAAATAATTTTATTAATGTCTCTAAAAAAATTACAATGCTTTAATTAATAAAAATACAAACTCTAATTAAGATTACTAATTCACCTAAAGGAAAACTTAATTAAAATAGTAAATTTTACTAAAAATAGATAGTTTTAATTTAATTTTATCAAATAATTCTAACATGATAAGAAGTAAATTCTGAAAAAAAATCACATTATGGTTGATTTACTGTTTACACTTTGAATGACAATTTCTCTTAATTCAAAATAAATTTCTTCAATTGGGATGTGCCTGACGCCCAATTACATCATGCCCCACATAAAATTGAGTCTGGATTTGACGGATTATGTCTGCTTGTGTTCAATCTTCTCTCGATTCATCTCTACATCACACTCGTATTAACATGATACACACGTAAGATTGGTGGCCACCATATGAGTTTGTTTATTTTTATACCACCTGTTTCAGGAGTACCTGATATTTTATTGGGTGGATGGGGACTATGTTAGTGCTTCTCACATATTTGGTGGCTTAAACACACGCATACTTCTTTTCAGGAAAAGTTTTATAAAATTTAGGCTCTTATGAATAGAAATAAATTTTATAAAGAAGAGACTATTGCCCCTTTTCCTACCCGAGTTGAAAAATCGTGCGAGACAACTCATCTCTTACACAGATTTATATAGATAATCAGATAGTAGGTGTTCTAAAGGTATCTACGTACACGGCTCATGAGAGTAACTGTTCGAGCTGTTAATCTTCAAGACCGAACAAATAGAGAAACGTCATGCATGCATCATTAGTTGATCATGGCTACTGTGGCTGATCCACTTCTAATTTGTAACTTTCTAATTGAATTTTTTGCATATGGACGACGTTTCACCATCCTGGATTACAGAATTATAACCGTTGATCTTATTCCGTGAAAATCAACAAACTATTCATCTAAGGCTTACGATTTTTCCATCTGAGAGTTGCCGTATGGACCATTGAAGGTGGGACCGCAATATCAGCAGCTAAGATCACGGAAGAACGGACACTACAATCAATCTCCGTCCGTGGACAGTCAGACAAGTGCAATAAATTAAAGCGGCTTCTGCTTCCATCATTTTATTTCCGAAAATAATTTGGACCGTTTATTTGAAGCCTTTAATAAACTGACGGCACCCTCCATCGGTAAAAAACAAAGAAGGGGTGTGAAGGTACAGCAGGCGCATAATAGCAACTCTCTCGTGTTGTATCTACGTACAGAGCGCAGTAAAAGAAAAGAAAAAAATATACGGTCTGGATTATGACCTGAGAGCGTCCTTTTTGTCCTGTCCTCGCTTTTGCTTGCAAATTACGTGACGGACTAACGACGGATTATACGGAGCTGGAGCATGCAGATGATGTGCAGTGTTGTTTGACTTTCAGATTGCACATGCAGAGCTCAATTTTCAGTGATCCAAACCGTTTATATTGTGGGCCCCACTGTGATTATTTCATGTATTAAAAATCTCCTCACAGCTCATGTCACAGGGAGCTCCCTCTGATCCAAAGGTCGGTGAGCTCCACTGCAGTGTCCGTGTGACATCCATTCCGTTTATCAATTTTGCTGGTCCACAGGAAATTATGGGGATTGAACTGCCTTCATTAGAGCCTTCTTGGGACCCACAGAGGACAGTTTCAATGGTGGGCGTCTCCATTCTAATGTTTCCTGTGGTGTGGCCCACTTGAGTTTTAAATGTCTCTTATTTTTTTCGGAAGTGGATTGTCTGGTCTACCTCACAACTGTTATATAGCTGCTGCATTGACTTTGATAAGCTCTGGGTCTGATCACGAGGAAAATAACACAGATCTAACTATCAAGTCGACCACACTGCAAAAAGCAGAGGGGGATTGAACATCTACCGTTGAAACCCATTTTGGGGTTGCAGAAGTTTTGGATCAATATGAAATTTATTTTTTCTCTTCATTTAGATCTTTGTGACCTTATGAACAGATTATATGGAAAATAAACATTATGGTGGGCCCTACTAATTGTTTAACAGTGAAAATCATTATCTCCGCTGCTATTCGTGGTGTTGTCCCGATGATCTTTGGATATGGTTTATTTTTTGGATAATGCTTTGAAATTATCTCTAAAAATAGATGAACGGTATAGATATAATAAATACATCAATGTGGGCCCCACGTAACTTTGATTTCCTTTGAACTATTGGTACAACTCGGAGCTCCAGCAGCGTCGGTGCTCGTCCTCGCACGACACGTACCTACAGCAGCTATATATAGCTGGTGTGAGGAACACCGGCCAATCCGCTTCCGTTTTTATTACATCCTAACATAACCTATCAGGATTAATGAGTGGATGTCAAATCACGGTGGGCCCTACGGAATTGGGTTACATGAACTCGGGTTCAAGTACTGAGGAAATTTACGTCCGGCTTTAGACACAGGTCTACGATATCAGTTTTGCATCATTTAAAAAGTTGTTGGACTGACCAATAAAAGCAAATCAATGGATGGACAGATTAACAGAAACAATTATTCAAAGGTAGCGTAATGAGACGCTGGTTGGGTACTGCCACTTCGTGACTGAGCTCCTGCATCTATGCTGAGGAATTTGATTGGACGGCACGGACATAGATTGGGTGGTGACTCGTACAAGATGCGGCAGAAATTCATTGGATGGTATGGATATGGATTGGGTAGTGAGCCCTACATGCCCAGTTGATGCTCTATGGGTTCCACATATGCTTTATCCATGTTGTCCATCAATTTTGCCAGCTCATTTTAAGATAGGAGCTTTAAAATAAAGTAAATCCAAATCTCAGGTGAACCACACTACACCAAACATGGGTGATTGAATGCCTACCTCTACAAACTTATTGGGGGCACAAAAGTTTTGGATCAAGCTGATATTTATGTTTTCTCTTCGTCCAGGTCCGTGTGACCTTATTAATAGGTTGGATGGCAAATAAACATTACAGTAGTACTTGGGAAGCCTTTAATAGCAGTCATTCAATTAATGTTGCATGATCACTATGTAGTGTTGTCCCATTAGATTTGAATCTGCCTCAATTTTGGGCTCACGCCCTAAGATGAGGGGTAAAATGGATGGACAGTGTGGGACCCATAGCACCAACCAGGGGTCACTACCCAGTTCCAGTCCACACTGCAAGCTGCTGATAGAGATAGGGCTCATACAGAGCATGATTGAAATCGATGCAAATTGGGTACTCACGGCCTATACTAATGTCATGATAAAGATAGGGCTCACACCTGGCATAGCTGTACGACAATCCGGACAGTACAAAATGCTGACCCAACTGTGGATGGAGGACAGCCTAAAAATTGCAATGATTAATCCACTTACTGTTTTACTCTTAACCATCCATTTGATTGCCATAAATTGAATGGTTAGGATTACTTTCTCAAGATACAGTCTGCAATGGGACCCACAAATTGGATGGTCTGGAGAGCTCTAGTGCCACATGTGAGAATGAATCACTGCCATTTTTTGTGGTGCAAAACTAATACTCTGCCAACCTCAGAACAAACCTCCAAGATTGTGTTTGTGTAGGAGTAGATAAAAACAAAGACATGCAAAACAAACATGTAAGCATGTGAAAATGAAAGACTGAATTCCAAAAAACAATATCGGTTTGTAATTGTTTTTTAAGTGAAGCTTACCCTCCACAGATTCTGAAAGGAAACGATGTCCGCGACATTTTGAAGAAACCAGAAACAGTCCAGATTCACCGTTCCCCCACAAGCAGCGGTTTTCACTGAATTAGCAATAGCGAAAGCTTGTATGCTTGATTCATTCATTCGAAAGGGTTGCTCCCACACGTACTGCTTGAAAAATAGGAGCACATATCAATCCCAACCAGCTCCCAAAATATAAGCTAAGTAATTGACACCCAAATGCGATTAAGACATGTTGGACAGCTGCTGTTTGGTCCAAAGCAGCAACGATCCGACCCATGAGATGCATACAACAATATATGTTAATATTACATGTGAACATCAAATAAATCAGAAGGCGAGTTATGTGCAAAATGTTCAATTGAAAAGGGTCTTGTAACATCATCTGTAATGTGACATTTCAGAATGAGCTAACACATGAGTTGTTCTAAAAGAGAGAGATAGAGACCACATAGGCTTACAGACAATAAAAATGGTTACTGGCCATAACGTAAAGGAAACAGTCTCCCTGTTACTCAATGCGGGGATGAGTTGATCCATTATGAAGAAAATGGATTGTATCAGCCCCTATCTACCAATATGGACCATATCAGGACTGTTACGAGGCCAACATGGCTGTTACAGGCTAGTATTGCCATAAAAGCCTCACTGTGCAAGTTTAGAAAGTTCATTTATTTCAAACATTAAGAAATTTTAGAAATTAATTTTAAACTAGATCTAGGCCTATTTTAAGGATCAAAACACAAAACTTAAGTGGGATTTGATGAACTGAGTCGAAATGGACCATTTTGGAAAAATAGGTGAACCATCAATTTTCTTTTCATCTTTTTTATTGTATTTGTATGTAACGGGCCTTAATCCACCAAATCATGCTTGATTTGTATTCGAGTAGGACATATTTGTCAACTTTCAGCAGGTCGAGCTGACATTGCCCAACTAATAGCAAACTTACCAAATAATGGCCTGTTACACCATCAAATACATGTTCAAAACTAAATAAGAATACAAATTTGGGATCCTCACATTTTTTAGAATCTCACTAATAATTTTTGAGATTCCCCCCTGTATAGACCGATTACGATATGTAGGACCTAAACTAAAGACCTACCCATCTAGACAGAAGTTGTAAAATCTCTAGTAAATGACATTGAGATGAGACATACCAATTTGACGCGTGGCAATTGCCGGAGTGAAGCAGCAATTGCCCAAGACCTAGAAAGTCTGCCACACGCCATTCATTGATCATTGTTGGATGAAGTACAATTACAACTGCAAAAGACAGACCATAAAACCTGCATGCTTTACAGTTATACGTATGTATGACACATAATGTACCCATACAGGCAATCATGAACAAAACTAGTACAAAAAAAGGACTCATACATTTAACATCTTCAAGAAGACATTGGTAAAAATTGAAACAAGAAGTAATAAAATAAAATAAAATAAAATAATCTCCAATAAGAAATGTTCCTGATGTGTCTAAATGGCTTTTGGGAGTAGGGCCTGTTTGGGTGCTGCTTGAAAATGAGTTCATCTCATATTAGTTATAACTGTAATTATGTATTAGAGATCACTTTTTTGGTAGAGATTAAAGATAATCCTAATAACCAACAATAAACTATATTCTTTAAGACATAAATAATATTAACTAGAATGAGATGTACTCATTTTTAATCGGTGCCCAAATATGCCCTTAGCCTTTCTAGGGATGTGCATGACCCAAGTGAGATTCATCTGAAATCAGAAATACCAAGCACAAACAACATAAACGGTTACTATCCCAAATACCAAGTGCAAACCTGAATCTGTAAAGAAACTAAACTCGCCACTTAAATGAACTGAAATGGATCTAAGAAGAAGATTGGGTTCCATTTCCTTCTGTGAATTTGAAAGATAGGTTGGAAGGCCTGTAATCTGTTGATATGGGAATAGCTGCTGGGCACTGAAATCAACTATTCCATCAGTCAAGTCTTATAGAGCCCATATGATACGCTTGAGTCAATCTGCAAATGGCAGAAACCTCCGAATGACCAATCAATCGTTAGTTCTTGATATACTGACATAGTTGGAGCCATAGTTCTAAAACTGGCTGACTTCACTCAAAACTCAGTCAACTTCACTCGGTGAAATTTTGAGACTAGTTGCTAAGAAACTCGGTACTGAACCTGACTTGGCTTGGACTCAGAGAGACTCGTTGACTCGACTCAATGGCTCAGCAGACTCAAACCAAGTCACTCACGTTATGTGGCATGATTTTATTAAAAAGAAATAAGCTGGGAGCGAGATTCAAACCCCCACCCTCGACCAAGGCAGTCAACCACCTTAACCAGTGAGGCATATGTAATGTTGTTGCTTTGGATTACTTTCTATATTACTTATACTAGATCTAACTATTTTAAGCATCTAGTCCATTCCTAATATTTTCAACTAGTAATAAATCAATATCAAGTCGGGTCAGATCGGGTTGGGTCTTCAAGTCAACCGACCTGGCTGAACATTGAGTTAAGTTGAGTTTTTGGGTTTTTGAACTATGGTTGGAGCAGGGAAGGAGATGATTATAGCACCCACATGCACCAAATGAAAAAGAGAATGCGGGTATGGTAATGGCTGCTAACGAAGAATCAGAATAAGAAAATTACACTCTACAACTACCTATCAAAAGAGACGAATGAATACTCCTCTGATACTAATGCAGAATGAGAATCATGCTTCACTCTCAAAATCCTTTTTGATGGATTTCGGAATATCATTGCAACTGGATTGCTCATGATATAGCTCTTGATATAAACCAATGCTTTCTCATCGTAATTGCCTGTTTCTTCTATTTGAGTTTATTATCAATCTTTGCATTTTCAGTAACTGTTTTTTCCCCTCTCATGAAAGAAATTGCACTTTAGTCGCCCATTATAGAACATGATCTTGAAATAGACCTCTTCTTCATGTGAAATAAAATTACTAACACGACAGAGAAAGTTACAAGAGAATGACCATCTACCAAACTGAAGAGTGATTATTGGAGCTTGACTGATTCCAAGTATATTAAGCCCACCTATCATCCTGCTTTGATGCATCATAAAGCCTTTAAAGATCATGCAAGAACTGGCACACTTCAAGGAATACAAAAATATAATAGTCACACGAAAATAGAATAGTTGGTAAGGTCCAAATTTCCTTCATCATCTAAATCTTGCTAGAAGACAATGACTGACCTAATTGTGATTTCATGTTGTCTGGGAGCATTTTTTTTGTGTCTATGATCCAGCTTGAGGTGTGTCAATGGCAAGACCGGCTTTTACTAGATCGTCAACACCCCACCATGCTTTCCATTGCTAATCATTAGATCTGGATAATGGGTCATTTGCGATACATATAGCTATTTTTACCATTCTGAAGTCATGATTCTCTACTCTTATTATTGGTAGTCATAATCTAATTTATATTGAGAACATAGAGATATTTTTTTAAATTATGCAATAATAGGCATACCATGCATGCATGATCTACAGAGATAATATTCATCATTTCACATATTAAAATATCAGAATATCAATTTGTATAATAATTATAGTGCACTATGTCATATTACATGCTGGACCGATCCACATGATCCTACCCCTAGTGTACCACGTATTGGAGAAAGTAGTCTACCACCAACCCCTTCCCATACTACATACGGGAGGAACCCATGATCCAGGCAACCTTGGGCTAGGGTGCAAGTCGAGCAGGTAGGGTCAGTTTGGGGTTCAACTTGAGCCTGACCCAACCTGACCTAGAAGCTAAACCATGGTGCTCAATCTGAATTCCTCTATGCTCAACCCTAAACCGACCCAAGCCAACCCAAATACATGCGATTATTCCTCCAACCTAACATAACCGAAATTTACTCAACCTGAACCCAACATGATTTCTAATTAGGTTGCCATGTTCCAACTCTAACCCAACCTAAGGAACTTGGAAACCCAAACCAAACTTGGGTTGGATCAATTGGGTTCCCTGAACTCAATTGCAGCCCTACTGATGTAGAGCGGGTCGCGGACAATTTCATGGCCAAGATGGATCAAAAAAGGCACGGTCGATGACAGAAGTGATCCGGACCATCAGACCTTAGATCGGGCGTATCTCGCAATCCAGAATGAGTTATCCGATGTAAAATATACGATTTTGGGGTAGAACGAGCTACTTTAGCCAACCAACCCAACTACGCCGGGTTGCGCAGCCCGGATTTGTGAGAAACCCCCTGATCGACGGTCGTTTCCCCGTTTTAATTTCGTTTTTACTATAAATAGTAAGTTTTAGTTTGCTTATAGCTCTTCATCCGTTGGGCTTTAGGAGTTGTGTCCAACATGAAAAGTGCTTAGAATAATTAGGAGAACGGTTTGGTGAAGCCAAATAGGACACTTACTATTTTTGGCCGAAAACCTTGCGCACTAGTAGACATCACGACCGTCTATAAATAGTAAGTTTACTATTTATAGTAAGTCGCGGATTCTAGGAGTTTTAGTTGTAGTTTGAGTCTGATTTCTTTCCTATTGCTTGGTTCCCTTATTTAAAGGGGTGTAAACTCGTTTTTATTCATTCAGCAAGTAATTTCGAATTTTATTAGAGTTTATTCATATTCTCTTGCTTTCTTTCCTTGTGGATTCGAGAAGTCTCTGTGAGGAGTCTAGAGAAGCTCCGTGGATTCGGAGTAGTTATCCTTGAGGAAGACGGTGTTCGACCTCATCACGTTCATCCCTGCGTCACCTACCTTGGGTGAGACAATCTCCAAACTTGATACAAAGTCCAGGGACCAACATAGTCTCTCCACTGCTACTACGCATTCTTGATTTTGGAACCTCAGTCACAAGAATCTTCTCCGCAAGGTGGCACTCTACTCCCACTCCCAGTTTTGAACCTATTATCACTACCACGATTCCACCTAGACCACTTCCAGCTCAATCATGTATTTGTCATCTCAGGATTACCACCATCACAATTCCACCAAGACCACCTCCAACTCGAACCAATTTTGTACTAATAGTTTTTTTTTTTTTTAATCGAGATATTCTAAGTTTGTCTGAACATGTTTATCAAGACAATTTATGCATTCTACCAAACATAAATATACCTTTGCCTAATTTTTTTCAGAACCCTGCTTCCCCAAGCCCACACGTCAAGTTCCTTGAAAGGTCTATTTGTAAAGGTTTTTCATGGTTTCATCCACAAACTCATTAGCATCAATGCAAATCAAAGTAAGATAAAGAAAAACGTAAACCAGAACACTATAGAAACAAAGAACAACAAAATTATGAAGCCTTAAACCATTTGCAAATGCACCTCCCCTATCTAACAAACTGTGATTTTCTTGAATGAGGGAAGACAGAACAGCGACAGAGATATCAAGGGCAATGACAAGTCGATGGCCCAAAGAAAACTTCATGGCACTTGACTTGGATGATGATCAGCTTGCAGAATAAAAGACCCGAAAGTCTAAATGAATCTCGCTCTCTTAAGTTCAACGGACTGACTGGGAATCACAGATTGAACAATCCCAATAAGCCTGAAATATGCTAGAACCGCCTGAATTTCCAAAATTATTTTTTTATGGATAGCAAATTCTTTTGACGGAGAAAACAGTTACCACCACGTGCTTATGGAAGATAATTTTTTCTTTTCTTTTCTTTCTTTTTGAATTTTTTCCAATAGCCAAAGATTCCAAAGGGCTCACTTCGTGCTCATGGTAGATGGTGATTGATAATACATCAGACATTGCCCACATCTCTACCCACAAAAAGAGCCAGGTGACAAGTTCCATGACTTCATCTACTAATTGGAGGTCAAGAAGGTCAATCATAAGTTTGAAACTTGGATCCACAACAAAATAAGTTGGAAATGAGTCAAATCCAAAAAATCTTGATTCAAAGAATGCAACAGACGTATTTAAGCCTTTATGGGGCATGGTTTCTCTACCCCGATAAGTTTTCAGTGGAACTCAAAGCATAACGAGAAGGGTTACATGCTTTGAAAGCGAACCTCAAGCACAGCATTTTTTTTTTTTCCTTTCTTTTAAGGTACCGCAAGAACGGCAGTTAAACCAAAGAACTGAAAATTGTGAGGAGGTTGAACTGCAGGTTAAAATGCCAAGAAAAATAGAATAAATACAGCTTCCTAGATATACAAAGAAGATAGAAGGACTGCAAATTTTAGCATCATAACACAGACAATAAAATAAAACTGACGAAAAAGGGGCCTTGTGTGCAAATGATGATGAATGGAAGAAGGAAAATGTCAGCAGTGTAATATCAGCCCCACTGTATTAAAAGAAGAAGAAGAAGAAGACAGAGAAAGAATGGGCTCGAAGGTGCAAATACTGCATAAAGATATTGTTTTTTGAGATGAAGAAAGCAATTCCTAAGCATAAAGAATAACCATAATGCTTGGCTTTGATGTCGACATGGCCTGCAGTAGACGGCTTCAAATTGGTGAATTCAGATCCAGAGGCTCATGCAACAAAGATGTGGATTTATAAATGTCGACTTTAAATGGACACTGGATAGTTTCCTACACTTTCTGCCCATGTTCTTTTGAAGGATCATTGTCTGCCCATGCTTTTTAAGGGACTTGTTTTCCCATTGCCTGCCCATGTAGGCAGTTGCAAAATTAGGCAACACAAACAGGATTTTCATTTTCAAACCATCTTTTTCTCTCATTATCTCAAGCAAGAATACAAGAATACATGATGTATGACTAGCTAAACTTACTGATAATTGTAGATCAGCTGCACAACATAGCAGGCAGGATCTTCTTTCTAAAACGAAATAGCATGAAATTTAAACTGCCACCACTACAAAAATGTGGAACTTAGATGTACATTCTAACATGGAATAGCCCATGTGTTGTCCTTTGTCATGCAATATTCAAGAATCGTAGACCACTAATCGTTTAAGTAATTTCAGAAGCAGATGTATCTCTAGCCCCCCAGAAAAGGAGGATGTGCCATAACATGATAAAGAATGGAATTACCAGCAATAGGTGATGAAATGAGAAATATTCAACATTGAATAGATAATAAGAACTAACAAAAAGTATCTGGTATTTGCTTTGCAGCTTGAGGGAAGAGTACAAAGCAGTAAAACCTGTTCATAGCCTCCACATAAAAACATTTGTAAATGGGAAAGGTAAGATTGGGAAGAGCAAAAACAATAGGAAAAAGAGAGATGAATCAGCAATGCCTTGCAGACACATGGAGTAACTCGGAGTGGTTGTCCAAATCTCACTTGCATTCAACGCCAGCTTCGGCAGCCCGCCTAGGCTTACTCTTGCGCCTGCTTCCGTTCTGTCGAAACCCATTTGACTTGGCTGAATCATCAGTGCTGGACCTGGTTCCAACACCATTTTCCTCTTGGACCAAATCCAGATCGTCTTTCACCTGCAAGTTCCTCTTCCTCTTCTTTCCATTCTCTGCTGCTGCCAGACCTTTCATCTCTTTGTTCAAGCCAGAAGTTTTCATATTGTCCCCATCTTCTTCTTCAATCTTTTCAGCTTCTTCTTCATCGGCCTCGTCCTTCAAAGGTTTCTGTGGCCGCCCCCTTCTCTTATAAGCAGGGAGCGATTCTTCTCCGCTTCCTGGATCTTCATGATTGTTAACGGCAGTTAACTTCTTACCCTTCCCTCTACCTCTACCCATAACCCCAAAGTTGTTCAGCAAAAAAACTCAAACAATCAAACCTGCGAAATGAAAAACATAGATCCTAAGGCATCAACGTTAAGAATAGAAATGTAAATAATCAATAAAACATGTTATAAGAAAACGGATTAGAATCCTACAGAAATCAGGAAAGGCTAAAATTGCATTTCTATAGCTAAAAAGACTAACAAAGAATCCACAGCAACTTCTCTTTCATATTTTCACAGCAAAAAATCCAAAGAAATTACAGTTGGACATGAGAATTCGTATAATCTGCAAAACCCCAGTAAAAGGAATTCCATAACAGGAAACAAAATTTTCATTTCTATCGCCACCAAAAAACAAAAAAAGAAAAATAAATATTCATGCTAATTTCATTATCTGTCAGAAAAGACGGAAAAGAAAAGAAACAATAAAATACAAGATTGAGTAGAAATTGAGAGACGTTGCATCCCAATATTGCCTTCAGAAACTCTAAAATCTCCCATAAAACTGAATAAAGAAAATTCCCATCCAAAGGCAAAAGGGGAATACATATCCATGACAAGACAGACCAAAAATTACTGGTTTTTTCTTAAACAACAACAACAAGAACTAAGAATCAAGCTAAAGGAGCATTCAATCTGAAAACCCAATAGAAAGAAACACAAAAATCCAAGAAAAAAAAAAAAATCCATTTTGATCACTATAGAGAATACAATTGATACCCACTTCACCTCAAAAACATCAAAGAAACCCGGGGAAAAAAAAAAAAAAAAAATCTACAGAAATCCAGTAAAGGAAAAACAATTCCATCACAACTAAATCGCAAAATCCCAAGAAGAAGAAAAAAAATCCATTTTTAAAAGCATGCACAATAAAATTCAGACTCCAACAAACAGTACCATCTCCTACACAACCCAGAAAAGAAAGCCTATTGCAATCCCTACAAAACCCAATAAAACTTTCATTTTTCATGACCAAAAATCATAGAAATCCACGTTCTCAACCGTCAACAAAACAGGTACAAAATAAAAATAAATAAAAATACAATCATAACCGAAATAATCAACTGCAAGAAATCCAACAATCAAAATATCCATTTTCATCCAAAAACAGTCATCGACATAGAGGAAAAAACAGAGGCAGGAAACATACCTTATATGAAACCATCTTCTTATGAAGATGCCTCTGAAAACCCACGTCTTTGAATCTGATAAAAGAGAAGAAAAAACAAAAAAGGTCTTTTCTTTTTCAAAATAGTAGTAGAAGAAGAAGAAATAGAGACTTAATGGAGGAAATGGTGATCTGCGTGATAACCAATAAACCCAGATCAGAAACGGCGAAAAGAATATTGAAATTTCAGCAAGAGGGTGGAGATTAAGGGGATGAATCTCTGGCGTATGAGCTCTGAGAGAGAGAGAGAGAGAGAGAGAGAGAGAGAGAGAGCTTTGCTGAGAATAAAATAAAATTTGCTGAATGCTTTGGGGAGTAAAATAAAATAAACGGTTCTGATGACTTTTATTTGTATGGTCACAAGAAACTCTGTGTAAGAACTAGCCAATACAATTAGAAAAACTTCCCAAGTAGTGGGCCCCACAGTAGAAAGGCAGAG
Source organism: Magnolia kwangsiensis (assembly GCA_037074715.1). Taxonomy (NCBI): domain Eukaryota; kingdom Viridiplantae; phylum Streptophyta; class Magnoliopsida; order Magnoliales; family Magnoliaceae; genus Magnolia; species Magnolia kwangsiensis. The sequence continues at coordinate 111,985,717 of CM073581.1, forward strand.
CTACAAGTGGATTGGTTGGATCATCCTAACTGCTTACTAATGGACAATTTTCTTTGTGGGATTCGGGCCGTTGACAATTTATTATGTTAACCGTCCACTAGATTTTTCATCAAATAGGCAATTATTATAATCCGTTAAGTTTGGATTTCGATTTATGGACAAATATATGTGGACCAGAAATTTGGACGGTTTAGATTTAGCTGAATATTTACGACTTGTACAGTTATTGTGCACACGAGTATGAATTTTCGTACTCTATCAGATCATCAGTACTTATCTCATACCATAACTACATGATAAAACTGGGTTTATGATACTTAAGCCATTTCTCACGCGAAAGCTGACTATTGCCTACAGCACCCGCCACAGGGATATCCATGGTGGCTCTGTGGGGCCCACCATGATGCACATTTTATCCACGCAGTCCATCCATTTTATCAGATCATTTTACGATATGATCCAAAAAAATGAGACAGATCCGAGGCTCAAGTGAACCACACCACAGGAAATAGTGGGGACGATGGCGCCCACTGTTGAAACCTTCTTAGGGCCCACCGTGATGTTTATTAGCCATCCAACTTGTTCATATGGTCGCACAGACCTGCATGAAAAAGAAAACACAAACATCAGCTTGATCAAAAACTTCGGTGGCCCTTAAGAAATTTTCAATGGAGAGTGCTCAATCTCCACTATTTCCTGTGGTGTACACTTGAGCTTTGTATCTACTTCATTTTAAGTTTCTCCCTTAGAATGAGTTGAAAATACGTTTGGACGGTGTGGATAAAACACATACATCAGGATGGACCCCACAGAGCTTGGGTCACGTCGTCCGTTGATGGACCCCATCAGGGATATCCCTGGTGGCTGGTGCTGCGGGATCAGTGCAACGCGTCCGTTGATCCAGACCGTTTGTCCACTTGGAATGCAGCCACGCATGGTAGTCCACGTAATCCTAATGAATCTATGGTTAGGATCAGGTAGTTGGTGCCTTTTACGTATTCATCATCCAATGGGTGGCCCAAGTTCTCATTGATATTTTTTATTTTTTACTAGTTGACGGGACTGGTTATGCAACTGCCTCTACCATAATAGTGTTGAGTTTGACACCGTCCACTGGGTAGTGGGCAATGACAGCCAATCCTCCATAAACGTGGCTTACGTGTCCGTCATCCAGACCATTTGCATTGTTGGTCCCACCATGGATGGAGCGGAGCCTGAAAATCACAATGATCAGACGCCATTAACAGCCCATTCAGAGGCCATTGAATCAATGGTCATAAAAAATGGTCAGGGGTCCAAATTCATAATACGGTGAATCAGGATTTGCTGCTTTGGTTGGTTTTGGGCTGTGACTCGAGACACATGAATTGGATCCAGACCAGCGTTTTGGCCAAGTAACTGATTGGGCTTGTATCAGCCGTAGAAGCTGGCTCATCCTGGAGCCTGGACCGACTCATTTAACACTGATGGCTGGGAGTATTTTGGGATCGTGGGCCGTGTTAGTGTATGGTCCGAGCCCTATAGTCTGGATTCTACGGACGCGGGTTAGCTACTGAACCTGATAGTAGCCAGACTCCTACTGAAGTGACGTCACCGAGTTTGGTGGGCCCAACCATAATGTATTTGTTATATCCACACTGTCCATCCATTTATAGAGAGAATTTCATCGCATAATCCAAAGAATGAGGCAGATATAAATCTCAAATGGACCACACCACTGAACACAGTGGGACAGTGCCGGCCACCATTGAAATCTTTCTAGGGCCCACAGAGATGTTTATTTGAGATCCAACCTGTTGATAAGTTAACACAGACATCTAAGAACTGAAAACATAGATATCAGCTTGATCAAAAATTTATGTGGGCCCTAAGAAGTTTTGATGGTAGGCGTTCAATCCCCACTGTTTTATGTAGTGGGGTCCATTTGAGCTTTGGATATAACTCATTCTTTGGTTCATATCCTCAAATTATCTCTCCAAATGGATGGACTGTGTGGATACAATGCATACATTATGGTAGGGCCCACAGAAGTTGGTGACGTCACTTCAGCAGCGAGCCTAGCTGCTGTCGACTTCACTAGGTAATCCGCGTCTGGATTCTACAGCGGTGGATACGATGGAATACCACTAAGCTGTGGCAAACTTGCACCATAGATCCCAGTTCAACTAATGATAGCTGTGTTTTGTCTTTGCTTTTCGCTACACTACATCCATGCATTTGAGCAAATTGACCTGGGGACAAGTTGGGCGGTGGGATTAAAGGGGATTAAGTGAGATGGGATCCAAAAGATATAATTATTACATATAACAAAGATTGTCCCTAGTTGTCATGGGATAAAATTAATGCCATTTTTTGATAATATGGTGGTACATTGAATAAATATACCTATTATCATTTAAAATTATTAAAAATAATACATGTGTTATATTTAAACTGTTAATTTATTTTGTAACCTCATTTTATGGCATGGGCTAAAAATGAGATAGATTTAAAACTTATATAGTCCCAAGGAAGTTTTCAAGGATAACCATTCAATTCCTGTTGCTATTTATAGTGAGATCCACTTGAGTTTTAGATTTATTTGATTTTTTAGCCAATGCTCTAAAATAACCTTGCTCTAAAATAACCTTGGTAAATGAGTAGACGATGTGGATATATATCACACATCATATTAAGACCCACGCAACTTTCCTAACATTGAGTGAAATTGGCACCAAATCCAATGCAATTCTATTTAATATTATTCCAAACTTTTTCATTCTTCCCGATAACCAGATGAATCCCATCCACCTAATCCCTTCTACGTGCGCTGCCCAAACTGACCCAAAAAGTACACAGACGGCATATGTTGTTTTCTTCCCCTCGAGAGCTATAACTTTTGGCTATTAAGGCCTGTTTGGCTGGCTAGATTAGATGGACTTAAGTGGGATGCAATTGCATCTGGTCTTGTGTCAATCCCACTCCATGTTTGGGAAAGTGAAAAAGCTTGGAAGTAAGTTAGATGGGATTATATTGAGTCTCGTGTCAATTTTAATCAATGTTAGTAAGTTGTGTAGGTCTCACCATGCTTTGTAGGCTATATCTACACCGTCCATCTATTTTTTAATATCATTTTAGAGCATGGACTAAAAAATCAAATAGATCTAAAGCTTAAGTGGACCCCACCATAGAAAGCAATGGAGATTAAATACTTAATGTTGAAAACTTCGTTAAGGCTACATAAGTCTTGAACCTGTTTCATTTTAAGCCCATGCCATAAAATAAGGTTACAAAACAAATAAACAGCCTAGATATAACACATGTAAATTATTCTTAATAATTTAATAATTTCAAATGATTGTAAGTATATCCTTTCAATGTACCACCATATTACAAATAAAGCAGGGAATTAAGCCTATCTCATTGTAACAGGTAACAATCCCTGCCTTGCGTAATAATCATGTTTTATGAATCCCATCCCACCTTATCCTTTTCAATGCAAGTGGCCAAGTTATTGTTTCGTTAAGGTTCAACTCTGTCGGTTGCATGAGTCATTAAAACAAGGGTCCGTAGGTCCCAGCATGTTGCATATTTGAATCTACTTCGTCCATCAGGTGACAACCCTTATTTAAACCATAGATCAAGATAATAGCCCATTAAAGAATTCCAATGGGCCACACCGATAGGAACAATGTAAAATTACTAGTCAAACTAGCGTGGCCCGCATGAATTCTGGATCAATGTGATTTTTGTTTATTCGCCTCAAAATCCTGGTGGTTACACCTGATTAACGGGTTTGATGAAATATAAACACTGTTGGCACCAGACACAACCTATGGTTGGTATCTCATCCCCATTTTTCCATGTGGTGTGGCCCATATTAGTTATATAATTAGATTATTTTATGTACAAAAGCTTTTAATAGAGAGGATAAAACCTGATGGACGGAGTGAATTCCACGTATACAATATGTTGGGCCCCACAGAGCTTCGACGTTTTATGGCTGCGTAGAGTGGGGGTAGAGGTTTCCGGTGCCCAAACCGCCCGGAGTTAAGAAAGGACAATTAGATAAAAAGTGGCCTCCGGACTTTTTTTAGTTCATCTGTACGATCTAAGTCTACCTTCGCAATTAGGAATATTTTTTCTGCGAATGAAGTTGGTGGGTCTGAGGTCTATACGTTCCAGGATTCCATTTTACGGACAAGTGTAATATTCCGCGGAACTACTGGAAACTGTAGTCGTTGGGGGTTGGGACCTCCATTCACCCTCGGGGATCCGAACCGTCTGCTTCATCCAGCGGTCCCCTTACTTCGGACTGCCAAAGGTGCAAAATCCAGTTGATTGACAGCAATCCCAATCATCAATCAATGGGCTGTTTCAGTCATGTGTAGGACACATGCCCACAGCAGGCCATTGTATTTTCATTCAACTGGACTTTTCTTGTGCTGTGGGCCACCAGCTGTCGGCCCGATGAATGAACGGTTCTGGTTGCCAGAATAGAGATTGGGCTAGGATTGTCAAGGGCTGGGATCGGGTTAGCCACGGCCCAAATATAGCCTTTGGGCGGAGTCTATTCATAATTCTGATTTTGCTTGGCCCGAACCTGGCGTATTGACAGCCCTAGATGTGGTCAGGCCAGAGAATGGCTGAGACCCCAGCCTGATGTGTGAGACCATAGGCTCGAGCCCAGGTTGGAACTGAGAGTCTATGACCGGATCTTCAAAATCCTTGCGCGCCACTAAATATGAGTTGGGCCACGTAGGCCCATATGGAAACTGGTATGAGGGCTTGATGGATTGGGCTGAGCCAAGCCAGCTATTTTTCCGGCCTATATGAATGGACATTTTCCTGGCCTGTAGGCCTTATGAGAGGCCCCATTGTGGGCCCAGGGATATCCTAAACCCTAGCCATGCCCCCTAATAGGCCTGAAAAGGCATTAGCCCTGGCCCAGTCTTACAATAAAAAGATTTAAATGATTAAAGGTTTTATATTAGTTCCATCTAAGATAATTTGGAGGTATTCTTCATCTATGACAACTCCCATCACATTACCCAGATTCAACACGTGTCTATGAGCTATACATGTAAGGTTCATGGGAGCTGCTTACAAATGTCTTTAAACCGTCTCAATGCGCTGGCTCTACCGTGCGGGCCCCACAGTCAGCGTATCTAGATTTTTTGTGTGAGGGGCCGCTGTATTACCTGCTCAATGGCCAATCTTTCAACGTATTGCAACAATGGGAAATACCAAAATGAAGCGTCCCCTCATTGTAATTTTTGTACGTTCCCACTTTTATATCACAGATGCTAAAATCTAGTTCACCCTTTATCGAGCTCTGGTCACTCAAATCGAACCTTGTATCCTTCATAAGAGAGAGACAAAGGAGACCCTAGCTAGAGTAGGGAACCATCTAATGCTAAAGTAAGATTTGGAATCTAGGTTCAAGTAGTGTAGAGTAGGCTTAGGATGTAAGATGTTGCATACCTGTTTCTGTCGATATGTTCTCTATTTATGCCTTTTGATTGAAGTGAATGTGCCCGTCAATTTCGATATGATCTCTACCATCAAGCGAAAGCTACGCGCGCACTGATATCGGCCGTTATCCAGAGATCGTGCCCCAGATGATGCTCCAAACATGCGTTACTGGAGTTAATCCCTTAGCGTAATCTTGGGTCATGTTCTCATCCGAGTCATCCCTTACTTACAACCGTCCGAGCTCATAAGCAAGTTGATATGAGACGGAGTAAACGGGTCAGATGTGTAATGGCTTCTTTCGGATTCCAGGTCGATTTCAAAGCTCTACAAAAGAACTTGGAATCAGATCAGTTCAGATGAACTACTATTAGTCCAAGGCTCTGGTTGTCGACCTATGTTGGATTCGGCTCAAATTTTCCCATAACACATATCATTGGTGGGCCCAGCACCTAACGGTCTAAATTATTTGCCGATGAGACCACCCAGGCCTATCAACATTGGGGCCAAGCAACGGACACTGGGCTGAAGCTCATCCAAGCCTAGACTATTAGTTAGATCACCTGCAATTCGGCTGTAGGTTAACTCCACCTACAACCCATTTTTAAAAGCATTTGGATAAAACCCAAATAAAATTTAAGCATGAGAAGAAATGTGCCATAGCATGCAAGCAGCTATAGGTGATCAGCTCTTTTGAGGTAAATACCGGGCTTAGGTCCTAGGTCCAGTGACAATTCTTAGATTTTATGTCATATTTCCACTCTTGCATACGTATTTCAAATATATAGTGTGTTATATGTGTTTTTTATGTCATATATATTTCAACGGTAGACATTTTCCTATCGTTGTGGGGCCACTCGAGTTTTGGATCTACTTCATTTTTCAGTCCAGGTCCTGACATTATATAAAAAAAATGGATGGAAAGAGTGAATTTGTCACGAACATCACCGTGGGCTCCACCTAGCTTCCTCTATGGATTAGAAGTTGTCCGATCGGAACTGGAAGCGGATTGCGTGGCGACTTGGCCGTGTGTTTATGTAACTAAGTTCTGTGTGTGTAAAATGATTTAAGTGTTATATGCATGCCGTCCATCCAATTTTCAAGATCATTTTAGGCCATTAGCTAAAAAAATGAGGTAGATCCGATGCTCAATCGAACCACACCATAGAAAACATTGGGGATTTAATGACTACTATTGAGAACTTTTTATTGCCTCAGAAGTTTTGGATCCACCTCATATTTGTTTTGTACCTTCATCTAGGTCTGTTTGGCCTTGTGAACAGGTTAGATTGCAAATAAGGTTACAACGGAGGGTGTTATTGTCCCCACTATTTTCTGTTGTATTGGTTCACCTACCTAACCTTTGACCTGCCTCCATTTTGGGTTCATACGGTAAAATTATCTCGCCAAATGGATAGGTGGTGTGGATATAACACATACACCATGGTGGAGCCCACATAACATCAACGCATGCACCAAGGTCACCGGCACACTAAGGTGATTGCCGCATAGTACATGGTACAATGAGGTCGAGCTGTGTGGGCCCACCGTGATTTTGTCGAACATCAATACTGTACATTTGATGGGAGGGGATATAAAAAAATCAGGTATATGTGGAACTCAAGTGGGTTATACCATCTAAAACCGCACAAGACATGCTTAAAACTAATAAAAATACTTAGTGAGGCCCACCTAAGTTTTGGAATGGCTGAAACTTGGTCTGTCCCCTCATCGAATTGAGACACACACTGGATTTGTGAAACACATCTTGGTGGGCCAAATAAATGATTGCGAATGTTTTAATGGGAAGTAACCCCTCTCACCTTTTATATGTGAAGTGGCCCATCCAAGTCATAGTTTGACTTGATTTTTAAGCCGATGGCCCACTGTGGAATGGTGCATCTGGCTAATGGGGTTGATATTCGACACACATCACGGTGGGGCCCAAACAGCTCGACCTAGGTCAACCTCATAGTACCATTTCCACACACACACACACACACACACATATATATATATATATATATATATATATATATATATATATATATATATATATATATATATATATATATATAAAGATGCATTCATTCTGTATACGTGACTCTTCACACGATAATCTTTCTTAGCGGTGCATACCTGTATACGTGACTCTTCACACGATAATCTTTCTTAGCAGTGCATACCAACTATAGGTATTATTCTAATATTGAGGCCAAATACCAATTTTACGAAGATTTGCGTTTTTAGTTGAATCCCATGGACTGTATATAAAAAACTTTATTGCATATTTGAAAAGTGTAAATTATCTTTAAAAAGTAGCATTACAACACACCTCTGAGTCAAAAGTTCTTTAAAGTAGGCCATCAATTAAACAGTGAATCCAACATCTACTACCCCAGCAAGCCCCAATGATAAAGGGCCAAAGGATTCTATTTATAATTTCTTTAGTAGAGGGATATAAGCGAGGACTTGGCAGCAAGGTCTCTAAGGCTTTAAAAGAGAGGAGTATTTTTATCATTTAAAAGCCGTATGTTTTCCTCATTTAGGTAAAACTTTTGCATTTGGGTTTCTGAGATGGATTGTCACTGATTCTATCTAATCTTGATTGAATTAGAATTTAGGAATATTCTTGTGAAAACCTCCATGATTATCTTTCTGTGGACTTAGTCAATTTCGTGACAAGCCGGAGAAATTCCTACGTTGTTCTTATTTTCCCATTTTTACATATCACGTCTAACTGACCACCTAACCAAATATTTACATTATAATGTGACTGGTGGAGGGACATTTTTTCTCTGCGATTAGTTTACAATGGCAGATAATTTTGTCTTTAAGGGACATGAAAATACATTTTAAATAAAATTTTAAATAATTTATGAATTAAAAAATGTGCACGCATAACAATAAATGATTAAGATTTCACCCGCAAATGTTACTCAAACTATTATGATCCAATTACCTTCTTTCACTTCTCTTAATACGGGTGACCCACATGACTTTTCTTCACATGTAGCCCGCACAAAGAAGAAATTGTACAACACCTTATCAGATGTATCATACATGTAAAATCCACCATGTTTGTCAGGTGAAAATTATTGTTTGAACAGTGTATATATACAAAATATCAGCTTAATAAGATGTTCATGTAGACCACACCAATGGGAACAGTATAAAATTGTTCTCAAAACTGCTAATTTTACATGACGTGGCTCACTTAAGTTTATCAAGATTTGTGTATCGTCCTCATCTTGGTGAGTTATACTTTAGTTAATGGATTTGATGAAAGATACACGACATGGTGACCCACGCACGAACTGTATGCCCAACCTTCCATTCACACTATTCCATATACTGTCCCCATTTTGAGTTGTGGATTCATCTTATTTTTTACCTTAAAACCTAACATCAAGTATAAAATTAATGGGTACACTTAAAATATGGTGGGATGTGATGGGCCCCATAAATTTAAGTGTTTTATGCATTGTCTAATTAGACAGTATTATAGAAGACTCTGGTCTCCCTCTGCGTCTCTCCCTCTATCTCTATCCACTCTCCTTCTTCTTCTCCTCCTCACTCCATATGCGTCTGTCATAACGTACACATGGCCAATTATCCAGCTCGATGGTGTTAAGTTAGGTGGGGCTAGGCCAATTTGTCAATCCTAACGGCTCCATGGGAGGACTTTACCAATAAAAAATAAAATAAATAAATAGATAATTATATATATGGGTATTATGAAGTCGACCTCATGGAATCGAGCACTATGGACCCCACCGTGATGTGTGATAAACATCCATCCCATCAATTAGATGCACCCTTTCATGGTGAGTCATGGGCCTAATAATCAGGCAAATCCATGACCTAGGTGGCACATCAAAGGCAACAATTGAGAGTGAATGCCCACCCATTGAAACCTTTATGATCGTGTATGCATCCAGTGAGATATTGTTTAGACATCCAGCCATCCATTGTGTGTTTCCCACTTGGTTGAGGGGTCAAAACAAATTTTAGTCTATTTTAGAACTCAGGTGGGTCCCACCAAATACTTTTAGATATTTTAGGTATTATTTCAGATGGTGCAGCCCAACTGAGTTCCCAACATGGCTGATTTTTGGCCCATCCTATAATATAGAGGATACCTACCAAATGTATGGTGTGAATGTCCATCACACTTCAAGGTGGGGCTACAAAGACATATACCTGGTAGTACCATTTCCCAACCAGTAGAGCAGGGACGCGGAGTAGCAGGGGACAAGATCCGCGTCTATAGAGCACCTTCTAATTATATGTCTTTTTGTCTAATAGACAGAACTTTGGGATGCGGCACATCTAAGGTGGAGCCCATGAATGATTGGTTCACACCTGGCACATGTTTATCATGTGTACCAAGCAAATAAACATGCCTTATATGACATTGTTAGAGATGAGCACATATAAAGCATGTTTAAAAGTTGTTAAGCTGAGAATCCAGCCCATCTCTAACAGCAGTTTATGATCCAATCAAAGCATGTTACATCCCAACACCACTTAGGTACACAGTGTTAGGGTCACCATGCTATCCACATTCGTTTGAAAGTTGTAGTTAGGTCCAGTATGTACTTGATCGGCCCCATTTCTCACATGTGGCAATATAAAATCCAGCTACAACAGTCAAAAACAGGCTAAAGAGGAAACGTTTATGGGCTGTCGATGAGCACACCGCACATGGTACATCTGGCCCACTCATAGTGACAGATCTTGCTCTCGGGCAATTTCTCCAGAGATGTTCAGATTTTGATGGGTTTTCTCACAATATTAACAGGTAAATCTTGTAGAAAATAAAATATCACATAGGATTCATTATAAAATAATAAATAATTTTAAAATTTTAAAATACAAGTAAAAATGAATTAATTTAAACTTTTAAATAAAAAGTTAAAATTGCTACGATTTTGAAAAATGTCATGATTTTGTTAGGATAACATTGTCCCGCCAATTTTTCATGAAAATACAGCAAGGTTTTCAAAATATCAGCTATATTTGTCACAATGGGCAGATTTCGGTGCAAAAATCATAAAAATGGACTAAGCCATGGAGTAAAAATCATGCTCGGGTTATCCTAAACTTTCGATCAATAGCATGAAAATGGATAATCAAGATTGACAGGAGAAGGAAAATTGGTCCAATCATCATCTTGAAGCTTCTATCAGATAGTATCCCACTTTGTATTTGTTACAACTCTAAAGGAACACTTGGATTTAATGGTTCAAAGCATGTGACCAATGGCTCATAAACAAACGGGTGGTTGTAACAAATTGGCAACGGATTAGGATTATCCAATCAGTGTTATTCTTCCACCATGTTTTGCTCTTCGTTGTATGAAAGAATGAACGGGTCAGATCTTCAATAAGTCACACGTACGGTGTGCTGTTTAAAAGTTCCTCGGATATTGCTAACATTCCCATGAAGGTGGGACAGGCTACCCGGCCCATTGCCTCCCCTAAATCTCAAAGAAAATCAACCAGGAGTATCTATTATGGTCTTAATCAAAATAATACACACATACACACATCTCAATATGCTTGCTTCCACCATGCAATTCAATTCAATAGTGCATCCAAACGCACCCTCTAAACTTCATTGCTAGCACTCCAACGAATGCTTGTCCCATAAGGTAACGCATTGCGTCGGTGGGCCTTTGTGATCCTCAGACCTTTCCCATCAAGCAAGATATAGTCGCATCACCGTCCATATGCTATTATAGAATTGACACTTTTAAAACCTCCTTTGTCCCTCTTATCTGCCCTTATCTTTATTAATGCTCTTCATTTATTATAGTTAATTTCATCAGTGTTGCTAATCTCACGTGTACGTGTGTGGATACCCCTTTTTTTATTGGGACGCGGATTGCCTGTGACAGTTTGTATGCGGTTGGAAGCTAGGTGAGGCCCACTGTAATGTTTGTGAGAAATCCTCCACGCCCATTCATTTTTGCCAGATCATGTTAGTACATGGGATAAAAAATGAGGCAGCTTAAGACTACCATTGAAATCTTCATGGTCCACTGTGATATTTATATGTCATCCATACCATTCATAAGATCATTCCTGCTGAAAACATTAAAACATTAGCTTGATTCAAAACTTTTGTGGTCATATAAATGTTTTAACGGTGGAAGCTCAAACCTTATTATGCCCACTTGAGTCTTGGATCTGCCCATTTTTTGGCCCATGTTGTAAAATGATATATGATATGCAAAATGGATAAACAGGTTTATTTCTCACAAACATCACGGTAGGCCCCAGCTAGTTCTTGCAACACACAGCGGCAGCATTCCTTTTCCCTTTTATCGGTCGACGTGACGCCGTCTGCATACATTCAAGTGTACTTGGGCTGTGAATTGGGCACTATCCTGAGTGTACCATGTTGATACAGGCACAATGTGGTGGGACATAATTGGAAGGTATGCAGTAACTATCATGTACCACTAAACAATTTTCAACCTTGCTTTCTTTGAGCCATCTAATCCTATTTATGAAAGTAGCCTACCTTCCAGTCATACTCGGCCTCACTATATACATACAGGCAATGGCAGTACAACACTCACACCACAATGGCTACTCCACCCATGACCTTGTGTTGTAACTCTTGTGAGTCTAGCACCTAGTTATGAGCAAGGACCACCCATCCTGATGATGAAATGATGTGGCAAGATTTGATTGGTGTAGCTGTGCGCACTAGTATATACTCGGCCAAAATACCTTTAAAAGGGCTGAGCTTATTTCTGACAGCACATGGCCCACCAAGCACATATTGCCGCGTCATTTTACCACTGAGGCCGGTGGTGAGCTCCTCACCACCCAATCCGTGTTCACGAGTGAAAATGGATGTGGGCCTTTTATTCTTTACACGTAGGCGTGTGATTAGCACTCCTGTAATTTTCATTAGTAAAGCTCCTCTCAAATGCTCAATTTAAAAAATCACCTCTTTCGGCAGAGCACCGTAGATGGGCCATCTCATTCTCTATCTTAAGATTAAAGGACAAAAATCAGCCATCGAAAATGACAGTGATGTCTCTGTCATTCCTGAAGAAGAAATCAGCTCCGTTTATCATCAATCTTAAAAACCCAATTCCGTCGATCCAAAGGTTACAACTTAAAGCACCAAAAGATTCGGCCAACACTTGTGTCTTAAATACATTTCCCTCCCTTTTCTAAAACCCACATTAGACCAATTTTAGATGTTATTATAAGGTAATGATGCGAGTAAGGAAAGAAGACGCAAAAGCTAAAGAAGAAATGATCACATGCAATCCAATGCATGTTAATTACCAAAGATTGGAGCTGTGTGGGGCCTATCTGTGATGTGTATCCAGGCTGTTCATCTGGTGCAAATCCTCAAAAGGAATCGTGCATCCCGAGAATCATCCTTATCAAAAATTCAGGTGGATGGCATCATAGGAAGCAATGTATAATCATGCCTATAGAATATAAATCACTTGTTGTGGCCCACCTACATTTCGCATCGCAGTGGCGTAAGCTTCAGTTTTTCACATGATCCTGGTGGGACGCGCCTAATGACTGGGTTGGATGACATATAAACAACACGATGTACCCAACATTCCATCTCGAAGTTTCTTTAGTGACCGCCCCCTTCAGAAGGTCCCCCATGGTTAGACTGAATTTTGGAACCTAGGCCTAAGATTGGGTGGGGATCACATCTAATAATGGATGGGATGGATGGCACTCACACATCACAATGGACCCCCTGCAGCTCAAACGAATGGTAATGACCATGGGACGAATTCACTGCTCTTATGGCTGACTCACTAGTGATTCTGGCTTCATGGAGGCAAGTTCCAGACTGCAATTCGAACTGAGGACGGGTTTTTGTAATTAGCTCACTCTCGCAGGATCGCAACTTCCATTGGTCTAATGCCGATGGCCATAGACAGTCCATGCCCCAAAAATATAGAGAGAAGGTAGCTGTCAGTCTTGGGCCTACTTCGCAGACCGCAACCCGAACAATTATGATTTCTCCTACCAATGCGTTCATCAACGTCGGAGCTATACAACCATTGGTCTGGAATCTGGATCGCTGAACAATGGCCCACTTTTAGTAAGCTAAAATGGAATTTTATTGTGCTTATCTTCAGGTCTAAGGATCATACAGTGCCTTCAACTTTCTTGGATAACTCCTGCATCCTATGGCTGTGGGAAAACACAAAGAAAAGCAGCAGAAGAAAAGGCAAATGCAGACGTAGAACCACGGTGGAAAGTTACAAGAGGGATTCCTTCTATCTTCACTAGGCCAAAAGCTAATGCTCCTCCAATGGTATGGGACTTTGTACACAAATCAGATGGATGGTTGCTTCGATTCTAATCTATGACACAACGCAAATCTATCACCCCATTTAGGTGGGACCCAAAAAAGATGTGGGTGACTGATGAATTATACCATAGTAAAACGAAAAGAAAAGAAAAAGTGTGAGGCCCACACAATGCATGCATGAAATCCAACCCTTACATCATATGTGCCAGTGCATGTTATCCCCAGGGCCCAAAAATCTGGCTGATCCATGAATCAGGCGGGTCACACCACAGGCAACAAGTTGGGAGAGAACGTCCACCCTTGGTTTTTGTGGAGGGCCCACCAGGTTTTATATATATAATTCAGACCATTCAGGCCCTTCATCTGGTCTGGATGAAGGGCTAAGACAAAATCAGGCGATTTCAAAATTCGGACATGCTCCTGTGTAAATCAAGGGTGAGAGCCCCCTCTACCCACTTGAGTGTTAAGGATGGATTTTGGTACTTAAGGCTAATATGAGGTGACACATCTGATGGCCTTCATACATCACACGGCCCCAACATATGCCTCATACCACGATAAGCTTACCCTGTGTGTGCGAATGCTGTTATAATAGATCATGCATGCATAGTGTATTATAGCATCCTCCTGCAAAAATCAAAGAATAGATTACATTTTAAATAATAAAAAAATCATGGAAACTCAATCAACAATCAGAGTATAGAACCATAGTTCAGATCAATAAAAATAGCAATCTGCAACACAAATGACCCGTAGCTCGGATTTGTGTGATTTGGAATAAAATAGGGGGCAGGCGATTTTTAAGTAACAACGGTTTAGATCAAGCTACATGCATGCTCATGTCTGCAGTGGATGTGTGCATATGAATGATAATAACAAATACTCTGGGAGAATTCCAAATGCATCAAATAGGCAGCAGTCCAAATAAATAACCCAAGATCAAAACTAAAAATGCCACTATATATAGAAACTATCAAGATTTTCCGGTGTGCAGAATAGAAAAGATCTTGATGGTCTTTTAATGACCAAAATGCCCTTTCCAAGTTGTCCTGTGTGTACGTGGCTCCTCAGAGGTCATGACACAGAACGCCCACTTGGGCAAAGGTGAGCTTGTCTCATTTTCTGTTAAATCCCAATAAATATGGGATAAAAAGAAGAATTTATTAATTAAAAGTAGCTGCCACTTCATTGCAAGATAACTCCATTCGCAAAGGTGATCCATATTAAGAGCATAGTTGAAAAACCCGAAAGCTCATCTCGACTCAATGTCTAGCCAGGTCAGCTCAACTTGAAGACTCAACTTCATATTATAATTTTATTAAATTAATATGAATATCTAAGTAATAATAGCTATTTAAAACTGTTATGAATATTAAAACTGACAAAAAATGTCAAAAATCAAGTGCAAGTGGCTTATCGGCACCTACGAAAGGTTGGGGGTTCAAACCTAACACTCCTCCTTGTTCTTTTTCTTCTGAAATTCAAACACCCAACGACTGACTCAGTTTGAGTCAAACTCACCACAAGTTTTGTGGTAGCAGTGCAACTCGGGCAGGATGGGTTGAGGATCAACCCGAGCTCAACCCGACCCAAATTCCAACCCGATGTGCTAAACCTGAACCCAACCTGAAGTCCTCTACACTTGACCCAATCCAAACCAACCCAATATAACCCAACCCAACCAAAATACATGTGATTATTCCCAACACAACCTAACCCGACCCAAATTTGCTCAACCTGAACCCAACCCGAATTCAAATCAGGCTAGCATTTTCCAACCCAAACACAACCTAAGGACCTTGACAACCTGGCCCAACCCAATCTGAACTCGGGTTGGGTCAATTGGGTTCAGGTTAACCAGAACCCAAGTTGCAGCCCTATTTCATGGTGACTCAACTCAAAAATCTTGTCAAGTTGACTTGGCCAAGTTTGAAGTAGAGCCACTGACTTTTAGAATTATGATTAGGAGCACCATTTAATCGAAAGACTTATTTGCCACTGCCATTTCTCAGACACCGAGTGCGCTGCACTCATCCTTCTCAAAGTACAGGGGTAAGACCGGCCATCTTTCCAAAGCCGAACATTTGGGCATGATCTCTGTCCCTTTGTGTTTATGAAAGGTTGTATAGAAAACAGATAAGGTAAGGTAGATTAGGTTGAGTGGTAACTGAAAAATAACCATAAATCAAATTACAATCCTCTTTCAAATGACTGCCTTTTCTTTTTCTTTCTTGGAGACTTTATCCACTTCAAAAGCTCTCAAAAGCTGCCTTTCCAAGAACAAAAAAAAGCCAACCCCCAATGTATAAATACCACGCCATGCATGAAAACAATTCCCCCCTCCCCACCTTCTTTCTTCCCCTCTCAATAAAACATAGAGAGAGAGAGAGAGAGAGAGAGAGAGAGAGAGAGAGAGAGAGCTGAGCAAGAGATGGCAGTAGAAGCAACAGAACTCAGATGTCTCCATCTTCTATCTGTTATCATCATTGCAATGGCCATGCATGCCAATTGCATTGGGGTGAACTGGGGGAAGATGGGAACGCACCGCCTCCCAGATGAGATGATAGTTCAGATGCTGAAGGACAATGGGTTTGACAAGGTAAAGCTGTTTGATGCGGATGAGAGCAGCATGAGAGCTTTGAGTGGGAGTAACCTTGAGGTTATGGTTGCCATACCGAACTACATGTTGCAAGCGATGAGTGATGATCCTGGTGTGGCCAGTGATTGGGTTGCAGCGAATGTGACTAGATATAGCTATCCTGGAGGAGTAAACATCAAGTTTAGTAAATCATGTTCCCTCATTCTCCTGTTCTTTGTTTTATTTTCAGATTTCGAGCTTTGTCCTTTTTCATCTCTTTGATTTGGATTTCTTTTCTAGTCTTTATGCATTCACTATCTTGTCTGTTCCAAACTATGTTTCTGTTATTTCGCTCTCTTTTTTTTCTTTTTTCTTTTTTCTTTTTTGCTGAATTGGGTTTCTTCTTTCTTTTTCCTGTTTTTGCTTGAATTGACTTTGCCTTTTACTCTCTTAGAAATGGTTGTTTATTCTGTTTTCTTTTACTCTCTCCTTTCTTTTGAAATGGGTTTCCTCTTCCTCTTCTTTCTTTTGAAATGTTTTCTTCAGTTTCTTTCAAAATCCATGTCTTTTTCGTTTTAACAAATTTCAGAACAAAAATAGAGAAACTTGGAACTGAGAAATTAGCACTGAAATTTCCAAGATTATCTCAGGTAGAGTCAACAAGTATGAAAAATGACCAAGCAGATCATTGACTTTGCTAATTTTTCAAAAATTGGAGCTTGAACTCCATGCTAGAAATTTGCTAAACCAAGTCAGCTGGACCGAATTCTGAGTCTATCAATGAATTTTTCAACATAAGCACTAAGAGAAGTTACTTTCCTTATTTTCGTTTTTATTGATTGAGATCAAGTGGTTTATTTTTTCTCCAGGAAGGTTTCACGGACCAAGCCATGCTTGGGTTATGGAACTCAGTCATCTTCAAGCATGTTCCTTTTTCATCTTCCCAACTCAGTGCTTGTCCAAGCACCTAACCTAGAATAGAAGGTTAAACCTTTTATATGAAAGTCAGTGACTCAGGAACGTTAAGGGGACTCTTATCCATTGCATTAATGGATTTATACAGCTTTCTTTTTTCTTCTTAATAAGACGCAGAGCCAACTTGGGTTGGCCTCAGATGAGTCAATAACCTGCTCACCCAACTCTCCTACCGAATCAGCTGAGTCAAACTCAAGTTTCTATGTTTCCTAGTTTTAAGTTGGGTATGAATCCCTAAGTTTTTTGAAACTGCAGTTAAAACATAATCAATTACTGATTAAAGGTGAACAATCAATTTGCAGATATGTTGCAGTTGGCAATGAGCCGTTCCTACAGACCTACAATGGCTCCTTCTTGAATGTCACTCTGCCAGCTTTGCAAAATGTTCAGAAAGCCCTTCACAAAGTCGGGCTAGGAAGTCAGATAAAAGTCACCGTCCCCTTCAATGCTGACGTCTACAATTCTCCATTGTCAAACCCAGTTCCATCAGCTGGTGATTTCCGATCGGATATCCGAGAACTCACAATCCAAATTGTCGAATTCCTCTCAGAAAACAACGCACCGTTCACTGTCAACATCTACCCATTCCTCAGCCTCTATGGCAATGACTACTTCCCCATGGACTATGCTTTCTTTGACGGCACTGACAAGCCCATCAAGGACGGGAACACCATCTACAATAATGTATTTGATGCCAACCTTGATACCCTCATCTGGGCCTTGAAGAAAGCTGGATACCACGACATGCCCATCCTTGTAGGAGAAGTTGGTTGGCCCACGGACGGCGATAAGCATGCAAATGTCGACAACGCCAAGAGATTTAACCAGGGGCTGCTTCGCCATGTTTTGAGTGGTGAAGGGACCCCGATGAGAAGCAGTAAGATCCATGTGTATCTTTTCAGTCTGATAGATGAGAATGCAAAGTCCATCGACCCCGGAAGCTTCGAACGGCACTGGGGCATCTTTGAGTTTGATGGAAAACCCAAGTACGAATTAGATCTATCAGGTCATGAAGAAAACAAGGCTCTGAGGGCTGCAGAGGGTGTAGAGTACCTACCTAGACGGTGGTGTGTTCTGGACCCAGATGCAACTGATCTAGCAAAGCTTCCAGACAGCATAACTTATGCCTGCACATTCTCTGATTGCACCGCTCTGGGTTACGGATCTTCTTGTAACCAACTAGGTGTTGATGGGAATGCTTCCTATGCATTCAACATGTATTATCAGTTGGGGAACCAGCAGACTGGTGACTGTGTTTTTTCAGAATTGGCAATGGTGACTGAACAGGATCCAACAGATGGAACTTGCAGGTTTCCGGTAATGGTTGCATATAGTTCCTCCATGACATGGAATAGATTGAGGAATAAATTACCAGCAGTAGTTGGGGTGATCATGGTGTTCTTTTTCCTGATAGAATACCAAAGAGATGTTGGTGTTTATCTGTTGTGACACCAATTATATCCTGTAGTGTTTTATAGATCGATAATCGTTTAGAAAGATCGTTTGTTACGTAGTAGACCAGCTTTTGTGTATTATGTGCAAATAAGACCAATATTAGGGTGAGCAATTTTCAATATCCTCCTTTTTACAGGAATAAAGCAATATTGTTAGAGTAACGGTGTATGTAACAGCCACCACCATTACCTTTACAATACGGGCTGTAACAGCCATTATGGTTTCTTTTTCTATTGAAAAAAAAAAAAAAAACCCCAAAAAACATGTATCAGCCTCATTATGGACCGTTACGCCTTTATGGGGGATGTAACGAGCCATTATAGGGGCCGTAATGGCCGTTACGGATCATTTTTTCCATAATGGCTGTTACAACCATTACGTGTAATGGGTGCCACCGTTACCTTTACCTAACGGCCTTTATGGCCCTGTAATGGCTGTTATGGCACACCATGCGCTAGACACTTCTGAGTGAGTATTGTACCCATGTTCAACACCTCAAAACAAATGACATAATGTGATCTGGCTGAGAAGGGTCTAGGCCATTTGGCTCTTTGAATCAAGAATTCCATACCCTTGCTCTAATTTCTGAATATTAATAAAATGTCCATTGTCTTCTTTTTGAAAAAAGGGCACATAAGCTATAATTAGTGGTATCCTTCCAGATCTGAACCCAACCATTCTTCAAAATAAATTATTAGAAAATCCAAAACCGTGGTATGTGACCTATCTCTGCAGAAATCAAAACCCAATTCAAATAAACTCTTCAAACCCATATACACGGATCAAAACCACATTTTTTTTCAACTTTTGGATCCTTTTTATCTTCTCAGGTTTGGACTTCAACTCTCAGAAAACTTCATCACTTGGGAAATCTTCTGATAAACAAAGAATTGTTGAAACGGAAAAGAGAAACTGAAAAACATTAGAAATAGAAGAGGGCAAGAAGAAAGTAACATAGAAAAAAAAAAAAAAAAACAGAGACAGGGGAAGAAGATAGAAAAGGAACTGATGAAGTCCTTCATTCTATTGGCAAGGTTTTGCATTCTCTGGTGAAGTTCACACAGTCGCATCAAAGGATAGATCTGTCAGTTTTGGGATTAAGGTTTTGCCAAGATCACTATAAACTACTAAATGACAAATACTTTTTCAAGTTACTCGACTTGTCCCAGACTTGATCATATTTGCAAACCCACTTGATGAGTCTTTTGTGTTTTCCTTTAAAAACTCGATGAAAATGAGTTTCTTGTGGAGGCCACTCAAAATCCAATCAAGTCAATTTGATGAGTCTTAAAACCATGCTTCATCTTGAGCCTCTCAAAATGTTGTTGTGTAGTCCTAACCTAGTAAGCCTGCACATTGGAGAGTCACTAGAACTCTTCAGCTAAGACAGTTTCCCCATGAAATGGTCAAATTATTAGAACAAGGTCTCTTGAAGAGACAAATACAAGCAAATGCAGATTTCCTTGCAATAACAAACAACAGATGAATGAAACAGGAGGAAAAAAATTCTCACATTTTGAACAAACTCTATAAGCAATTCAGGCAAAATCCTCAATGAAAATAATAATAATAATACAAAAAAAAGAAAAAAAGATGTGAATGTACATTTACCTAGTTTACGATTCAGTACTTGTCGAAATCGTGACATTGCTAGAGATTAAGACATCTTTAGGAAACAAATACAATTAGGCAACCAAACCATACATCATACGCTAGCTAATAGGACGTGCATGACCACATTAAACAAGCTTGAATTTAAAACATCAGTTATTGAAACAAAAACGGAAAATATAAAATGCACTTTTGTCTGCTCTTCAACTGCTTCCTTATTTTCCGTTCTCTTTTGCATTGGAATTGGGTTTCTTTTTGTGATTGTGCTTTTTCTGTTTTTGAATTCGGTTGGTTCTTTTTGTAGTTTTCTTCTTTCACTAAAAATGGTTACTTCTTCCTCATGTTCTTTTTGGCTTTTGAATTATGTTTATAGTTTCTCTTTCTTGAAATCACTAGCGTCTCACAATCAACAGCTACCCTTCCTCAGCACTATGAAATGAATCCAAATGGACTTTGCACATTCTTCAACAGTGTTAAACGAACTAAATGAAGAGAAAATGCAAGAAATTTATATTAAGTGAAGGACTAGGGCACTCTTACTACATTGAAGCTCCCATATGCACAAGTTGTTACATTGCTTGCACACACTCCACGCTAGAGTAGAATCGTGGATGACTTGAGCCACTTTATGTGGATAGGAGTTAGAACTCAAGTTTCTACAATTATCTGATGTGGGATTAAACTCAATAAACATAAAAATAAAAGGTTGAGTTTGTATTCTCAACGCCAACTCCATTGAATCTTCTCTTAAAATAATAGGGAATAGTGCAACTCAATAACCATCGAGCCACCAAACCATCATGCGTGTGCAAAATACTCTCAAAGAGAAAGGGCAATATTGCACAATAACTGAGTGAACTAACTTAGCTGAGTTTATGGGAATACACACACAATGGCATGTGAAGGCAAAAGTGGAATATTACACAATAAGTGAGTGAACTACACCTTCAACAAATAACGAAGACCTAATAAACGAAGAAGCGACCAACAGAGAAGGAAAACTACACCTTCAACAAATAACAAAGACCACTTGGGTGTGTTGCATTTATGAGGATGCTTCCTTAGGATCCTGTTTGGGTGTACCCAGAATGAGAATACAATTGAATGTGCACCAGTGCATGCTCATTTGCATAGATGGGCCCATTTGGTCATCCTGCAAAATGCTGACAGCAAGATGCACCTAATGTTCCCATCGAAAAAATGCACCCCAGAATGAGAATGGAATTATATTGGGTATTCTCATTCTGAATGATGGATGATCCAAACTGGCTCTATGCTTTTCAACATGTTTTATGAGGCAGGAGGTGGGTGACTGTTTTTTTCCACTGGCGATGGTAAGTTATTTATTGTGCTCCTCTGCAGCCCACAGATAGGTGAGATAAAGCCTGAAAGTGTATTATTTGGTTGATTATTGTGCTCTTGGTCTTTTGTTTCAATGTGGCAAGCCTTTCAGGGACAGAAGTTCTTCCTTGGCATGGAATTCAGTTTCCCCAGTAGTTAGCTTACTCTCCACGTGGAAATGTCAATATCATTAGAAGCAATACATCTTCAAGAACCTCATGCCATGACTAACAACTAATATTGAAAACCTACTTTAAGAAAAATGATTACATGTAGCATAATAGGAAGATGAAGAAATTAAGAACATGCCTGATTTGCAGTTTAGTTTCTCAACACAGGCTGGATGTTGCTTGTATTCCCAATGAAGTTAAGCAATGAATAGCCTTGACTCTCAATAACTGGCTAGTAACTTCCCGAGAAAGGGTTGCTTACATATGCTCATTTCAAAAAGCACACACAAGCACCCCGCACATGTAAACATGGCACAAGCATGTGAGATCTACACAAATCATCAATTGGTCCATGGCTCCTAGCCCAAGAAATGTTGAATCCACTCATCAGGACAACACTTGTACACATAAAAAAAAGAGAAGAAAAGATTAAAATGGGATAAGGAACAATCCAGATTCAATTTATATTTGTCCCGGATAATTGGACAAGCAAACTGTTGGTCCTGCCTAGTGAAAGGCTAAGATCTTGCTCATGTGTGTCATGCTGCCACATGCAGGGTGGATGTCTTGGTGTTTGATATGCACATCTGTGAGTGGCATTCCTCTAATTTCCTAGCAAGCAAGGAAAGTTATGCAAAATTGTTAACTATTTTCAATTATAGAAACTTCAAGAAAACGCTTCAGTATGAAGATAATTCTGTCTGGAACCTTTTCCAAACCTCAGGACCTTCTGGGTGAAGACTTACAAACTGTCTTACAAAGATCTTATCCGAACACGCAAGGATAGTGCTCAAGGCCAACATGGGCCTTGCCATTCCTTCATCCTTGAGCCAGTTGTACATCGAGAATCTCAATTTGACCCTCTCCATAGTATAAGCCATGTAGGCAGGGAAAGCCACTAACGACTCCAAGGGGTAACCAAGACCATTTACAAGAAAATCAATCTTCTTCTCAATCACACTTCTCGACTGGTTTAGAACCTGTGGAGCAGTTTTGATCATTCTGGAAACGTCGTTCCGATTCAAACCCGCTTTCACAAGACAGTCGAATCTCTCCTGAAGTTCATCACCTTTTCCACGGAACACCTTTAGCGCTTTCTTCATCTCATTTGAGTTCTCGACAAAACCCAAATTCACCAGGAATGCAGTCCGCTCCGTCAAAGACCTTTGATCCTCACCAGAGCTCGGCAAGGGAGTGACCTTCGACCCCAAAACCCAATTCCTTAACTGATTAGGATCCTCCTTTATAATTCCACATAACCGCTTCTTCCCAACGTTCAAATTCGAGAGCACACTCTTCGGACACTTCAAAGAACATGAGCCTAAAACATGCAGGTGAGTGTGCATGATTTTTACGATCTCTTCAACCTCCATTTCAGAATAAAGAAAAAATAACAAGCTTTGCCTCAAATTGCTGATGGAACTACTGGATTGAACTCGAGGCAACTTCAAAAACAAGCTCATGATTTCATTCATTTTGATTCCCAATTTCAAGATTACCGCAATCAGCAAAAATGAATTCTTCCCTGAACCTTCTAGCAAAAATTCGGGATTTCTTACAAACAAACTCCGTAGTTCTTCCTGATTCTGCCCCATTTCAGTAAAGAAGCACAGCACTATGAGGATTTTGCTCCAATTATACGAATTCTTCTCAGATAAACACCCACAAATCCAGTTATTTTCAATTCCCAAACCCTCCAACTCCTCTAATACCTTAACAAAATCCCTATTAACGCCCCCAATCAAAAGAGATGGGCTAGAAGCAACAAGGTGAATAACATTAGACTTACTCAGACCCAGTTCTTCATAAGCCCGAATTTTCAAACCCAACAACCTGCACTCATACCCAAAAATTTCAGCCGCTTCCTTATAAATCTTACCAATCTTATTACGCGGAATTCCATAATTACACAGCTCATGGAAATTTTCAAGAAGGAGACTGTCGTCGATGAGAAACATCAGATCACGGGGAAGAAGGGAAGGGACTTCAGATGGATCCAATCCCAGGCTCTCCAAGAATGGCTCGAATTCATTGATGGGATGGTACCGAAAGAACCGGGTCAGCGACCGCTCAACCTCTTGCAGGTTATCAACTCGTCCGAGGAGCTTATGGAGGAATTTCGGTGAGTTCTTGCTCATGTTCTCGGCGTCTGTGAATTGGTAGCCTCTGGTGCAGTGTAGGTAGTCCAAGAGAGCAGCTTGCGCTCGGGTACGGATAGCGCGGGTGATTTTGGTCATGGTTTGAGGACCAGGTACGGGGCCTGCCTCCGTCACCGTGGCATTTGCGGTGTGAAGTGCTCTACCGCTGTAATGAAATGGGATTTTTGTAGTGTGGATAGTCCTAATATTGTGGAAATTCGGAGGTTTCAATAATTTCAGGTGTTTTTCTGCAAAAACTGAAGAAACCCATTTGAGAATGGATTGTGTCTTGAGTTTCTGAAAATGGGTCATAGCGATTTACATGAGATCTACAGCAGAAAGATGAAAAGAGATCGAAAAAGCTGATATCTTCAAGCAGAAAATAGCCGTTTGGGTCGATTTTCTCACCTTAGATTTTCGTGGGGTCATTGGGATTTTTACTTCTATCAGAGAATCTCAAGATATTTAAATGCTTGGATTGTTGGTTTTGAGATGGGTGATAGCCATTAGAGGGAGTTCGTCCGGTGGCTATCTAGCGCAAGGGATTTTAAAAAGCATTCAAGGTCTCGGTGGGAAAGATAGGGGTATTTTGGTAAGGTAAATTTGTAGGGAAGAAAATTTTTTATACTCCGGCGGAGTGTGTTGGATGATACACAGTTACTTGGAAATTGCATGCTTGGAATCTAATTAATTTAAATAAACTGTTCAGATTATAGGTCCCAGTTTACATGTATCACGAAATAAAAAATTAGAATTCTTTTAATTTTTTAAATAGGACTGGTAGAAATTTTTTTGACGGTTAAAAATGAAAAATATACAGTGGCCTCATTTCAACAAAAATGTGTCAAGGAATCATAGGGTAAGATATTTAAATCAATTCTTTTTTTGGATATTGACTTAGAAAGAGTATTTTACACCATCTAATTGGTTTAACTTGAGTTAATATATCCTATGTGTTCGATTTCTGAGTGTCTGCGTATCAAGCTTCATTCTCTACCAGAGTACCAAATAACTCCCTTGGTTTCAGTGGAATTTGGTGCACCGTGAATTTCATGCATTTGAACCACGAACATTGGACTGGATCGTTTGTCCAATCAACCGTACAGTTCCGGTGATGGGACTCTCAATCTTGGGCAATGTCCTAAACGGTACCTGGATCACATGAATTTAACTCTCCCATCAGATCATGCAAATGGACGGTCAGAAAATATATTTTCCACGGCCCACATCTACCGGAATTTTGACCAATTTCAGAAGGAATCTTCATCCAAACAGATATTCAACGTCTAGGGTTGTAGGATGCATGGACCATCTCCACCACGAAATAGAGTACTCACTGAGCCCACAAGATCAACGACGGCGCATCTCGCATCGCACGTACCTGAAGGTTGTCCACGGGGTGCAAGTGACTGGGGGGCAAACGTGGGGCCCTTATGATGCGTGAATAAAATCCGACCCGTCCATCATATGCGTCACAGAACGTTACCTCCACATCTAGAAAATCAGGCTAGTCTATGAATATTGCAGACTAAACAAGGGGGTACACGTTGGGAGGAACGCCTACCCTTGATTTTCTTGGATGCTCTCTATGTTATGGTGTAGATTGAGTCTGAGTTGGGCCCAGCTCAACTCGGCTTGGCCACTAGCTCAACTTGGCTCGGCTCGATCTTCAAGTCTAATTGGCCCGCTCAACTCAGTTCGGTCAACAACTCGAGTCAATTCGAAATAAGATCAAACCAAGTTCGTCATTACAACATTTTCACAAACACTCGGACTGTACTTTTAAAATCTTATCGTATTTGAGACGGTAGCAATGGTTTTACACGTATTTTATCAAAAACTTTTTAAATAACATAAAAATTAAGACAAAAAAGAGTGTTGGTTTCATATACATGTCTTCCTTGTCATCGACCGGCCACACTTCTTTGAGTCATTTCATCAAACACTTGGTGAGCAACATCAATATCAAAGTAACTGAGTCACCGAACTAATTTGATCTGAGTTCAATTCAAGTAGGGTTTGATCTGAGTTGAGTCGAGCTAGGGTGAGTCGAGCTGAGGATAGCTTGAACTCATTTTCGAACTCCAAAAAATAGCTCGACTTAGCTTGAACTCAACTTCGAATTAAGCTTTTTCGAGTCGAGTTGAGCAAGCTAACTGAGCTAGTGTACACATCTAGTTATGCATACTAAATATAGTTTGTTTACGACCATCCATCTAGCCTTGATGAAGGTTTAGGACAAAAATCAACATTTTTTACAATTCTTATAGGCCCTATGAAAATCAAGGGTAGGCATCCTTCTAATTTTGTTCATGTATTGTGTCCACCTGAGTGTTGAATTCGAACGATTTTAGGTACATGTGGTTAATATGAGATGACACGTCTTTTAGATGGATTGGATTCCTTGAATACATCACGTGGGTCCCACATTTCCTCGGTAACACTGTAAGCTTACGGTGGTACCAGTACCACTGGAGATCCATAGGTGGTCAAATTAATCGCCAAAGAGTCCACGATATATCCAAATCATCAGCAGGAAGTAAAACCCTCAAAGAAAACCTTTACTAAGGTTCTAATGAGAATCGTCGAGCTCCTCTAAGGATTGTTTAGACACTTGTAAATTCTTTTAAGTTATAAGTGACTTAACTGTAAGTCACTTATAGGTGAAAGTTACTTACAGGTGACCTATTTAGATGTAAGTTGTAAGTCATTTATAGGTAAGTTAGTTTTTTCTATTTAGATAACCTATAAATTACTTATAAGTAAAAAATTGTATATTCACATCGATAAAAACCTGGGTTAGAGAATTATTTCAAAATGTCATGATTATATAAAAATGCATGGTATCAAATATGTAATTTTATTAAGCCCATATATATGAATATTTAAACTAATTCTTAGGCCAAACAAATTATCAAGTGGACCAGAAAATTGGATGAAATACATACCATTAAGCATAAATGGTCCATATATAACAAAATCAAATTTATCATTACTATCCAATTTTTAAAATCCAAATACATGAAAATAATTAAAAAAATAAATACATTAAAAGAATCTAAGGAAGCATTTTAAAATAAGATCTGTGCAACCCACCTTAATATATTAATAAATAAATGCCTAAAAAGAATCCATATGTGGCAGACCTTAATATATTAATAAATAAATGTATAAAAAGAATCCATCTTATGTGGGCCACACCGTTAGAAATAGGCAAACAACTTATGTGTTCATTAAACTAGTCACAACTGTTTCTGTGGTGGGGTTCACATGAGATTTGGATCATCCTAAAGTGGGTATACGCTCCTTCTGCAGTCCTTTTTACATGAAAATGCATATGAATTTTTTAAGGTAAATTAGCAATTTGTTCTCTAGTGACAGTAGTAACACGGTATAAAAGCAGCTTACGATGTAAGTGCACCTACCTTCTAGCAATCTAGATCATAGACCCGACATATAACCTATATTTTTTCATTCGGCCTGAAAAAAATCTTAAATCACCAAAGTACACCTGTATTCATATGAATGAACTCAAAAATATAAAAATATTCCTACTTTTTTCGGTTAATTTACCCTAACAAGTAAATGTATTTTTGTTAAAAAACTTATCATCACACCTTAAATATTCACTTTTATGAGATAAGTTTCCGGGTAAAAAAAATAAAAATAGATAAAGGTAGCCTCCATTGAACAAACCAGTCATTTAATGTTTGTACATTGTATCATTGTATATATACCATTAGACATGTCTTACTTTAAACTATCCACAGACTTTACTATTAAAATGGATGGACGGGGTGGATCAAATACATAAATCACGGTGTATCCCACTGAGTTGACTCAGTACGCAATCCATAAGAATGCTCAGCAGCACAGTTGGCACGAGTTATTGAGAGAACTTTTTGAGAACACATAATACGTGATGTTAGTGTAAAATCTGAGTGGCCCACGTGATGAAGCATCCCATGAAACCCACAGGCCCAAACTTTTACACTGATCCAAAACTTTCGTGGGTCATGGCAAAAGAAAACAGTTTCCTCCCTTTATTTTCATATTACTTTTATATGACCCACCGGAGTTTTAAATGAGGGTGAAAATTAGTCACTTGGGTTTTACTGTTATGTTTCATCACATGAACCGTTCGGATTAGAGTCCCATGACACGTGTAGAAAGGATCGTACGTGGGCACGTGCACAGGTGAGCATGCGTGCGAGTAACACCTGATCCACTCCCGTTTTCAAAGCAGAAGAGGAAACATCGCGATTGAACCCTACCGTTTTAGGGAGGAGTAGAGAGGGAGGGCTGTCGTTGCAGACAGAGAGATTGCAGAGAGGCAGGGCGGTCGTTGCAGACGGAGAGAGATTGCAGAGACGGAGGGCGGTCGTTGCAGACGGAGAGAGATTGCAGAGAGGGAGAGTGCGTTTCTCCATCTTCCCCTCTTTTTAAAAATCTGACCGTTGAGCCTGTAAGTGGCTTACAGGGAAGTGACTTCTCACCCCCATCGCCCTGCAGTTTTTTGGTAGATTTGCCCGTAAGTGACTTACAGGTGAATTTTCTCCCCCAAACACCACCTGTAAGTGGCTTCCCTGTAAGTCACTTCCCACTTACCTAACTTACAGGCATCCAAACAGGCCCCTAGTGGCGGTTTCTGACCAACTCAAGAACAGAGAATCTCGAATCAGCTGCAGATTTCTTAGAAAAATTCAATCTTTTCCAGATAAGAAGGAAAAGAGCGGAAAACCCAAAAACCTGAGGTAAGCTTTGACAATCCAAACAGCTGATTTGGTCTCTGATTTCTTTCATTTCTGATGTTTGGTGCTTTTCATCTGTCGATTCCAAGTTACAAAAATCACCGCTAGATTTCAATCTTCTTATCCTTTCATCTCTTTTTTGCATGAAAGGAGAAAAACACAGAAAATCCAATGTAAGAACACCAGCCCATATGGAAGAAATTTCTGGAATTGCATTCTTCTGTAGAAGATAGAAAGAGGGAAAAAAACCCCAAAATCTAATGCAGGAAAACCAACTTAAATAGATTAGAATCAGGGGCCAGATTTTCGTTCCAACTTTTTAATTTTTTATTTTTATTTTTACTTAAATAGATTAGAATCAGGGCTAGATTTTCGTTCCAACTTTTTTATTTTTTATTATTTTTTAATTCATCATCTGTCAGCAGCTCGTAATGTTAAATTGCCGACTATGTAGAGGCATCTCTTATTTCTGCAAAATGCTTTCCCAACTCAGCCGTCCGTGGATTTCTCCTGTCATTCCTGAAAAATCCTCCAATTTGCGAAAGAACCCATGTTTCAGTTTTCAAGAAAACCGATTTCTTTACAGCACTAGACCTGCCCATATCATGAAAACATCGCTTGGAGAAACGAACCTGTCTTTGGATTCCCAGACCACGACCCGAATCTCTCGCATTGCACGAAATGAGGCCCAAGACGCCCTCTTCGACTATCTTCACTGCACTAGGAGCTTGCATTTCACTGATGCGGAGCACATGAGCAAGAACTCGCCTGCTTTCCTTCAGAATCTCCTCTCCAAGGTCGAGAGTGAACAAGGGACAGGACGCTCTGTGAGTAGATTCCTACGTTACCACCCCATTAACGAATTTGAACCATTCTTCGAGAGCTTGGGTTTGAAACCGTCTGAGATCTCTCCGCTCCTTCCTCGCGATTTGATGTTCCTCAGCGACGATGATCTCATGCTAGAGAACTTTCACGTTCTGTGTAATTATGGAATTCCACGTAGTAAGATTGGTAAGATGTATAAGGAAGAAAGGGAGTTGTTTAGATATGATTATGGGACATTGGGCTCAAAGCTCCAGGCTTACGAGGAAATGGGCCTGAGCAGGCCCGTCGTCATCAAGCTGGTTACTTGCAGCCCATCGCTTTTGATCAGAGGGGTCAATGGGGATTTCATTCAGGTTCTTGAGGGGTTGAAGGGTATGGGAATTGAAAATGATTGGATTTGGGAGAATTTATCAGATAAAAACACATATAACTGGAGTAGAATGCTCAGGATGTTAGGTTTTCTTAATGAAATGGGTTGTAGCAAGAAGGATTTTGGGAGGTTGATTCGAAAAAGTCCCAGTTTTTTGCTCGATGATTCTGGGAGGAAGATTTACATGCTCACTGCTATGCTATTGAAATTGGGTCTTGGAATGAATGAGATTTTGGGCTTACTCTTACGGTACCCACGAATTCTTGCAGGGAATTTCGCAAAGAATCTGTGGCAGGCTGTCCATTTTTTATATGAGATTGGGATGGAGACCAATGACATTGCGAAGATCGTTTGTTCTCACCCTCATGTTATGGGCTTGTGTTCTCTAAAGAAGCCTCAACGTGTATTATCAAAATTAAATTTTGGTTGGGAAAAGTTGTGTGATATCATTAAGGAGGACCCACATCAGCTGAACAAATTTGCTTTACGGTCAAAGATCAATCTCGCAGAAATCAACGGCGATGATGGAACGTATCTTCTCGAGAAGACTGCTTTCTTGTTGAAATTGGGTTTTGTCGAGAATTCGGATGAGATGACAAAGGCATTGAAACAATTCCGAGGGAGAGGGGATCAACTACAGGAGAGATTCGACTGTCTCGTGAATGCTGGGCTGGACTATCACGATGTTTCTAACATGATCAGAATGGCTCCTCCGGTGTTGAACCAGAGCAAGGACGTGATAGAGACAAAGATTGATTACCTTCTTAATCGATTGGGCTATCCCTTGCAGTCGCTTGTTGCGTTTCCAACGTATTTGTGCTATGATATAGAGAGGATAAACCTTCGGTTTTCGATGTACAGTTGGTTAAAGGAAAAAGGAGCAGCGAAGCCCATGTTGGCATTGAGTACTATTCTTGCTTGTTCGGAGAAGCGGTTTCTAAGGTATCTTGTAAGACTCCACCCGGAAGGTCCAGAAGTGTGGGAAAAGTTAAAAAAATCATCATCTTTAGGCTGAGCAGTGTATACTTTTTTAAATGCCTTGTGAGTTTCACCGAATTCTTATTATTATATTGCATGATTCTTTTCATGTGCCTTCTTTTTCATATTGGTTGGATTCTTTTCTGGATGGCTCCTGTATTTTCTTTTGTGTAAGTCATTTACGCTTCAAATGCAGGTTGTTGCTGTTTGATAAAGACTCGCGACAGTCTTTTTTCTTTTCAAAACTGAATTTTCCATTACAAGTTTGAAACAACCACATCTGATGTGAATAAGCTATAGATGAAACATGCATGCCATATTATAGAGCAGATTTTAGATTTTGTCTCGAAGAGCTTTTGGGGTTTGACTGATGGGTCGTGGCATGTCACTGTTATGGCAGGTCCATCTTTTGTCTCGGTTATTGGTTGTTCTTGAGAGGGCTAGATTCTTACGCTTGTTTTCAACCAATTTTTAATTGGTCGTGGATCATCCACTGGTATGATGGTTAAAAATAAAATGGCAAGCAAACTTTAACGGCTGATATCAGATGCTCATTATCACCTAAATGGCATGGTTTTCAAGATTGATCTAGTGGAAGGGAGCCATCCAGTCATCAAGTGGTTAGTGCTGAGGCTGTGGAAGATCAGTGAAGATGATCTGCGAATTTGAACACAGGGTAAACAGCTTCCATGGTGTATGCATGGCGGAGGTCATCAAGATGACTCAATGATTCAACTTTGGTTGGAAAAGCCGAGATTTCTCATACCCGTTTCAATGGAAGAGATGCTTACTAGATGGTTTTCCATTGTGGATCTTTTTGGAGAGATGATCGCAAGGGTAGTCGAGGGAGGTGCTATTTTCCACAGACTGAGATCCCTCTCATCTTTTTAAACCTGACTTGATCTTAATCAAAAGCAAATGGTTCAAACATCCAAATTCCTAGACGGATTTGCTGTGTCCTTTTGAGAGAGAACTGCCATGGTAGCTGAGAATTGGCTTCTAGCCTGGAATCGTGCTATGAATTGCTTGATCTTGGTTGGAGACCTGTCTATCTTCCCAGTGCAGTTTGCTGAAGCCTCTGGGTAGCTGTCTTGGATTTGAGGTATATCTCATTCTTCATATTCATAGAGAAGTAAAAAATTGTTCTGGCAAATTCATACTTACAACTCATCGAGGATTGCCATTTCCAAATTGCAGAAAAACATAGCATGCTATGCTGTTATTCTTTTTCGCATTGCCCTGCATGTGTAGCACATATGAGCTGTACAAAAGGTGGGCTGTGTCATGAGGATCACCTGGTGTGAAAATCAGGCCAATCCACTCATCCAGCAGCTGCACCATTGCAGTCAATGGATCGCTAATGATCTGATATGGAGTTCATGTGTGGCCAGTCACATATATCCAGCATGCCTTATGAGTGAACCTGCCTGATATTTTGGCTGGGTCATTCACATGATGGTGCCTTGCTGATTCATGGATCTGATGCCCTGTATGTGGATGTGCATGTGGGCATAGCAGAATTCTTGAAATAACACAATTCTAGACATTCTCATTTTTAATGTGAAGCATCCAGCCTTACACACGGATTCTCCGGGCCGCCTGTGGGCAGTGTATGGCTATCCAAATCATTCATGCAGTATCTCTGGTTGGACAATCCTATTTGATTATCTTTTCTGTTAAAATTTGAGCTGTTCCCTAGATTTTTTATTTAACCATCCATTCATTCGTGGTCAGCCAACAGGATAGTCAGTCACCAGACTGCAAGTTCTGCCAAAAAAAAAGGCAGTGGAAGCGTACTCAGTGAATGAGTAGCTTTGATAGCTGTTCATGGGCCATGTGTACAATAAACCCTTGAAACATATTCAAATCAGTAAATATGATGCTTCGCCAAACACAAAAAGCCCAACAGTAAGGTGGGACCCACAAGTGCCATGCCCAAAGAAAAAAAAAGAGAGGCCCAAATGGTCATCAGGTGCAGATAACCAATGAAAAAAATAATAATCGAGCAAATGTTCTGAATTCTCGTTATGCTTGTAGCCACCAATTAATTGAATAGGCCTTCACTTTTGGAGTGGGGTCGTCTATGCGGTGGAATTGTCTGATGAGCAATAACTATCAAGCACAGGTGTTAGGGTAATAGTGTTCATAAGCCAAGCTATGCTGCCTGCCATTCAGCAGTCTATAGGAGATTCTTATATGCCCGTCTCCAAGGACACATCTGCAGCTTGGTAAAAGCTTGCCAAGAGTGCACTTTGGTTGATGCTGCTGCCTCTCTCTTTTCATGTATGCTGCATGCACGTTCATTCCTGTCAGCATGTGCACTTGTGTAGAACATCTGAGCCGTGCAAAACTTGGGCGCGCCATGAAGATTACCTAGACAGGAGCGAGGATGGTTGACTCATCAGGCAGGCTTCACCATGAAAATAAATAGAAAGATGATGATATAACCTAATGCACGGACTGTGGCCCGTGACTAAATTGGTCCAGATTTTGCCCCAAGTGTTCTCTATGGTGTGGCTCACCTTCTGCACCGCTCCAATGCTTTGGCGTTGGATGGTGCTTCGGCAGGAAAGAATATATCGTATGTGAACATTTCTCAACACCTTATCAGTAGTCCCATCTAGTCAAGAATAGCCATGCACTAATCAAGAATGGTCATTCATTCTCGTGTAGCAAGATGTGTTTGGATATGAGGATTCCAAACTGTGGATATATAAAAAGTATGATTACTTCCATCAGAGCATCATTGAATGGAGGATGATTTTAAGGATCTTGTTTAGATAGAAAGCAGGAATTTAGGATTCATTAAACAACAATTATCTTGTATCCAGCGCTTAGAAACTCTTGATAGCAGATACGGCTAATGTTTACTTTGCAAATCCTTCTGCCCAAACAGCCACCGCAGTCTTGTAAAGGGAGTCCAGTTTCTTTTCCCTTTCAGATCCAAATACCAAAAAGTGCAAAAGCCTTTACTCTATTCGAGTGTGCCTCTAGTAGAGTGAAGTCTTCAAAGAGACAGACCATTGAAACAGGGCGCCCTCTTCCATCTATAATATCAGCGACGATCTTCCATTATGTGGTTTTAGGTCCAGCAGGACTTGTGCAGCATCCCCGTAACAAACAAGGCTTCTTACGCAATTGCATCAATTCAAATCAAGGTGACAAACACAGGCATCCTGCCTGGCTTCCAACAGTCATAGCGGCACTTAAAAAACCCAAGATTCTATACAGCTCCCAACTCAGGGTGAATATGTCCCCTTCTTTTGGCACCCAATAGCATATGAATGCAGACGCTCAAAATGCCATTTTTTTTTTATCCCAGACACAGGAAAACAAGGATCTGTCCCCCTTGGTGTTGCAGCTTTGTAAGAATGATTTCATCCTCAATTGTCCTTTCAGCAATGGTCAAAATCCCTATCATAACCACATTTCCCTTGCTCCTGTTTCTCCGGTCCAGACCAAACTTCAGACTTTGAAGTCTGTTTTCCTACCCTAAATTCAACTAACCCATCCTTCTTTTCAAGCCAGCTGCATCCTGGTTTTTTCCAAATTCCCTTTTCCTTCATCACCTCCCTCACATTTTCCACCCCCTCCCACTTTCCGTCTGCTGCATAGATATTTGACAGAAGCACAAAGTCTGCAGGCTTCCGCAACTCCATCTGTAATATCTCCTCTGCCAATTCCTTCGCCAGATCACTCCTCCCATGTATTCTGCACCCATTAAAGAAGGCCCCGACTACAGAATCGTTCACTTCCATTGGCATCTTCTTCACCAGCTCATAAGCCTCAACGAGCTGCCCTGAACGGCAAAGGAGATCAACCATGCAGGCATAATGCTCTTTGCTCAGCTCCACCCCATAAACCTCTTTCATAGACCTGAAAATTTCCAAACCTTTCTCAACCAGTCCCCCGTGGCTGCAAGCAGAAAGCAGGCATGTAAATGTGACTTGGTTTACCTGCACGCCTTCATCTTGCATTCTATCAAACAGTTGAATCGAGGCATCGACATGTCCATGCTTCCCATAGCAGCTGATCATGGCATTCCACGCCGCAGGGTTCCTGGTCATAGTCTGTTTGAATACTTTTCTAGCATCTTCAATGCTCCCACATTTTGAGTACATGTCAATAAGAGCCGTCACTGTAAAAATATTTAGCCTGAGGCCTCTGCGGTAGATCAAGCCATGAACCTGTTTTCCTTTTCGCAGTGAGCCTATCAATCCGCATGCGGGGAGCAAGCCAGCTACAGTTACTGAATTGGGTTTACATCCAGCAGCCAACAACTTTCCCAACAATTCAAGCGCTTTAACACCTTGTTGGTTTTGATTGAAACCTGCAATCATCGCATTCCAAGTAACCAAATCGGGTTCTAATCCTTCTCTCTTCATTTCGGCAAGGAATTCAAAAGCTCCGTTAGAGTCTCCATTCTGAGCATAACCTGCAATCATGGCATTCCAAGTGAACTCGTTTGGTTCTGGCCCCTCCAATTTCATCCTCTTGAAAAGGATCATGGACTGCTCGAGCTTCCCTCTTTGCAAGTAACCAGATGTCATGCATGTCCATGAAGCAACATCTCTCTGAGGCATTCTGTCGAACAGCCGACGAGCGGCCTCCAGATCCCCACATTTGCAGTACATGTCGATCAGAGCATTCGCCACGGAAACATCAGATTCAAATCCTCTTCTGTTTATAACCCCGTGAAATTCCTTCCCTTTCTTGATCTCCAACAGGCCCACACAGGCTTTCAAGACACACGAATAGGTGAATCTGTTGGCAAGGGCTCCAGCTTCCTGCATCCGTGCAAAGAGGCGGATTGCATTTTCACAATCCCCCTCAAAAGCAGAAGCAGATATCATCCAGTTCCACGCAAAGGCGGTCGGTTTTTGCATCTGCTCGAAAACCAGCCTTGAAGACACTACATCTCCACAACCAGCATACATTCCTACAAGCTTGGCATTCAGACACCCAATCTCCATTCCTATGCCTGCAATGAATATCCGTGCATGGATCTGCTTGCCTGGTCGCAAGGCCTTCCGTTTCATGCAGCTCTGTAACAGGAATCCCAAATGATCCGAAATGTTATACAGTGACTGTAACGGTTTCAACATTTCAAAAACCAAAGGCCATGCTCAACATGAAATTAACCACATACAAGTACCATCTGATATAGATTTTTTATGGATAGATTTATCAAGGAATTTCAGATGGACGGATAGATTATTGAGAACTCTGACCAAGATGGAAGAGACTGCATGCCCACATGTAGAAGAATAGCCTTTTCATTACACTATCTATTGATAAAAGAACAGCTTTCATGACACTATATTAAATGACTTTTCAGAAAAGGACTCTGTTAAGCTATATAAGATAACTGGAACTCGGTACATAGATACATATTCCATATCAAAACTTTCAGTTTCACTGCTGACTCAAAACTACATCTCTCACTTCAGTCAGTTGTTGCACCTATCCAATGGCTGCTTTGCCATCCCAAATCCTAACAGCATAACTCCTGACATCAAGAGGCAGCGCTGCCAAAGGAAGCAAAAATTAGTCTCCAATAGACAGAAAAACAAAGGGGAGGTGCATGTAGGGACCACCTTTTGGTGATCCGAATCGCTTATGTGGGGGAACCCATGGAGATGGGATATACCCAAAATTCTCACCCATCAGATGATCCTTAACCATCCATCAGACACCCGTTAAGTTTGGACAGCTGGTCATCATTCATTTTCATTGGATGGAAATGATTACCTTATTGGGGAGAGATTGAGGCATAGCAAATACCACCAACAGGATGCACCAGATTGACGGTTTATATCACCAAAAGCAGGCCCCTTGCTGTCTCTTGTGATTGATCAGCATATATACCTTCAAAAAGAAGGGAATCAAAGCCAAGGTGGTCTTTACCAGGAGGATGCCCAGATAAATCAAGTCTTTAGTTATTGTTTTGCAGCGTAATATGGATACCCGCTAATTCCAGCAGGTGCTCCAGCAGGAAGGATCACACCAGCGGGTAGTCCAACTGGGTCTTTCTTGGCAGCAACCTGCGCATATGAAACCTGGGATTGCGGTGGGTACTGAGGAGTGATGCCTGGGTAAGCAGCAGGGTATGCTGCCAAGGCCTGAGGGTATGCAGAGTAACCAACAGGGGCTGTGCTGACGACATGCGTCTTTCCGGGCTGCGCATATCCAGCTGTAAGGGGTATGGCAATAGGAACCATTGTCGCTGGTATCTGTGTTTGTACCACTTTGGTCTTCTGGGAATCAGCGAGCTTCACTGTAATGTTCCGCCCCTGCAACCAAATGCAGTCGACAGTCTTCAGTGATTCAGAAGCTGCAAACTGTCAGAATTGATAGCTCTAAGTTTGTGCAAACCGCAAAAATTCATAAGACAGGTTTACAATCACGTGAGACTACGTCTGAATAAAAAATAAAAAATCCCACTATGAAACCCAGATTGAAAATAACAAAAACATCCCATGTATTCAGATAAGGTTACTAGTAGCATTCCATGTATTCAGATAAGGTCACATGTCCATAAGAAACCCCTTTGTCCCTTTGGTATGGTCCTCATGAGTTACGGATTGTGCTGGATTATTCTGGCTTTTTTTTTGTGGGGGGGTTCAGATGGCACCGGCACATCAAGGTGGACCCAGCCCACCAGCTCGAAATCATTGTAATAAGCATAATTACTGAATGTTTGAAACATATGTGATCATTCAGCAAAGAAATGTGATTTATTACCGAACAACTGCATCTATTAATGAATGAACAATTGTAGTACATTTTCTACAACATACCTATGATCATCAAATAAAATGATAGCCTCATCATTGTTACACAGTTTGCTTTTCATGGTCAACCATTCTGCAGTTGCTTCATAAAAAATTAAGAGAATTGCAGCCTTAGGATCTTGCTTATTGGTTTTGGTTGCTCCAAGTCATGGTCTATAAGTAGCTTAACTGATAAGTGCCACAATTCATCAATAAACAAATATGGGCCACTTTTCGGCTTTCATGTACAGAGTATTCAGATAATGTTTCCTTTTAACATCACTGCATAGGAGGAAAAGAGGCCATGGACTACTTACCCCGAGTACCTTGTTTGGATCATCCAAGGCCTTCTTTGCTGCCTCCAGTGTCTTGTACGTAACAAAGCCAAAACCACTGCAAATAGCATCAAGAAGAGGGATTTGGTTATTTGAATGGTTTTGAAAAGAAAAGAAAAGAAAAGAAAAAGGCATCACAGTGCAAAGGAAGTGCCTTTCCTTTTTCAGAAAACAAATGCATATGACATTTGGAAAAGGAAACGATTTCTTTTGTTTTTTGAGAAAATAAAGCATCATACTGCAATGAGAATGCCTGCCTTTTTCTTCTTTTATTTTCTTTTTAACAAGGAAAAGGAGCTGGTGGTTTTGTACCGCGATTTGTTTGTTTCTTTGTCATAAGCAACAGAACCTTCTTCTATCTCACCATGCCTGCTGAAGAAATTCAGTAAGATCTCACTTGAGACATCGGGTGACAGGCCTCCAATGTATAACTTCCTCTGTGCTTGATCTGTGGTTACAGACGCACTGCTTAGCCCCTCACAGGCAAGGTTACAAACAGCCAAGCGACCCTGAAAATGCAAATTCAATTAAAGTATGGATGATACACTGTCATCACTGAGAAGAACAATGAAAGAGGGATTTTAAAAAAAAAAAATTTAAAAATTAAAAAAAAAAAACCAACAAAATAAATCTGCTATATTTTACTCATAAGAATTTTCTGTGACCCGGGGTTTCAGAATGGGAAGGCAGACTTGTTTTGCTAGGGAAGAAAAATAAAAGGAAAAAAACAAAAGAGATGAAAAAACATTCACAAAATAGCTAAAGCCCTGTTTGGTAGATACCTAAAAAATGAGCATATCTCATTTTAGCTAACAGTAGTTAAAAGTATTAGAAATCTTGATCTCTAACACATAATGAGTTCATGTTAACAGTAATTATGTATTAGAGATCAAGATCTCTAATACATAATTACTGTTAACTAAAATGAGATGAACTCATTTTTAGGGGTTACCAAGCAGGGCCTAGATTTCGTTGGAGAAAACACATGACCTGATTGAATTTTAAGTCATGACATACCACATCTCTGTGATGTGGTTCAAGATTAAAGATACATTCTGTTATTTAGTTTATTCGATGAACCAACAGGATTAGCGATTTCAATCTGAAAATGGCAATTTGATCTACGGTGAAATAAGAATGAAGTAGAGAAGAACGGATTTTTGCAGATAACACAATTCAAAGGGTTGATTTTTATTTTCATTTTTATAGGATTTTCTCCCTCTGCAAGAAAATGCTCTCTGTAAAGTCACACCTTTTTATTGCAATCTCTATTTATGGGTTTTGCTAACATCCCAAAACATTTTAAATGATATGTGGGACCCCATCGTGGACCTAAACTGCTCATTCATTGGTACAACTAAGAGAGAGCCATGGTGAAAAAAGCACACCAATCCAATGGTCCTAAACATTCGATCAATAGCATGAAAAATGGACAATTGAGATTGACTAGAGAAACAAAATAGGCCAATCATCATCTTGAAACATCTATTTGTAGATCCCACTTTTTACTGCTAATGATTCTAAAGTACCACTTTCATTTGCTGATTCTAACCATGGGATCCATGGATCGTAAACAATGGACAGCTTGTAACAAATTGGGCCCATTCAAAGGGTTAGGATCATCCGATCGTTGTAGCTCACTCCCTATGGTCCCAATTGATGAATGGGTGCCCTGTGTATTATTTAAAAGGTTTGGGGACGTTGCTAAAGTCCCCATAATAGCAACACACACGCACGCACGCACGCACACACACACACACACACACTCACTCAATTATTCTAAAACTATGAAAAGAATCATAAAATACCGCACATATACAGAGTATGGACCTAAATCTCAAGATCCCTCAAGACATAAATCTCCCAAAATCGAAAACTAATATTGACTGAATGACACAGAAAGCTCCATTAAAGATTCCCCAAAATATCCCAAATATCTTGAGCATGGGCTGTTTTAAATCAAGCCCAACAATAAATCCAAGTCCATCTAATGGTGATGGATGGCTTGGACGCATCACAATTTACTCTCATTAGGTATAAAACTTCTTCGTCATTGGAGTAGGATTGTATCCAAATTGGCATTTCATTGGAAAAGCAGATGAATTTTACGAAATTATAAACCAAAGAATACATATTTCTCCCACAACTGTTACAAATTTTCAAGACCTGACAAATCGACATCATAGGTTCAAGCAAAGAAAGTTATTAGGACAATGCAAAAAATCAATCTGAAAATGAGAGCACATCCAGTGAAATGTTTTTAAAAAATGATAAAGCTAAGAGAATAAAGAGGATATGAACAATACTACTTACATCAATCAGCTTGCTGGGTTCTCTCAATGCCATCTGAGTTGATTCCATGTGACGGTAAGTAATGAAACCATACCCGCGTGATTTTCCCGTTGCCTTGTCTACAATGACCGCTCCTTCCTCAATTTCTCCATGCCCTGCAAATGCCTGGACCACAAAACACCTTCAAGAATTTCAGCATAATGCTACCAAGTGAACTTCTCCTGAACTTCAAAACAAATAGCATAGACAGCATAGCTATCAAATGTAAGAAAGATGGTCCATGGAGTAGAGGGGTTCTTTGGATGAAAAGGATTTGGCTAGGTTATTATTTCATAGGTCAACAGCCATAGGCACTCCCAGCACAATCGGCAATCAGCAATGCACTCACAGCACACAGGGTTTCTGAAGTAGTCTCCCAAGCCAAGCCACGAACAAAAAGCTTTCGATGAACAGGGTCTGCACTTGCAACACCTCTAATTTCTTCTGCAACTGAAGGATATTGGGAACCTCTGCACGCCTCAGACACGCACATGCAGACAGTCAATCCATGCAGCAAGCCATGAGTAACAACATGCACAAACAGACAGTCAACTCACACAGCAAACAATCAGTAACAACATTCAAACTCTTTTTTCTTGATGCATGCAAATGATCGGGAACAACAACATCTTCACACTCATGAACACCATGCAAGACAAGAAGAAATAAGGGAGAAGTCAATGGCAGTGGTATAAATCTCAGCAGGTAGTCACATGGGTTATTGGAAGAGGAGAGGAGCTGCTGTTTGGACCCATAACACATATTGGCCAATAAGTAGGTCAGTTGGGACTGGACTGTGACCATCAAAGTTACGCACTTTAAGTCATCGTCACAAGGGCAAAGACTCATAACCAACACACACACTTGCAGGCATGCAAGCAAGCACATATAGATACGTTCATCATATCGGGTTACTTGGATAAAGAGGATAATGTAATATGGAAACCAGCTGATCAGCCAGACTTGATAGCGGTCACTCTGATAGATGAGGTAAATGTCACATGGACATCTCAATGGCAATCATCTAATCAGCTAGACTTGATAACTGTTGCATATGAATGGAGTGGTTGTCACATGGACATCGCGATGGGCCCCACGGCTTCTGCGATTCCCACAAAGGGAAATGATGCCACACGAAATTTTGATGGAGGAGAAATGGGCTCATCTGGTAGCCTGTTTCTCCCTTCCATGTTGGACATGAGCAGCTGTATTCTTATTGGTATTAGTTGTAATCTGAAAAACCAATGCTTATGTTCTAGACCTCAGCAAGATTCATTCATTTGCCTCATTAATGTGTGTCGAACTTGAACTAATGTGATATCTGTAAGGATTAGAGAGAGGGATTCCTCTGGGTGTCCTTAGAAACTTGATATTGGACACAACGGAACATGCCGAGGGAGAGTTGTAGGCCATGGATCCCAACCAATGCCTTGTTTGACCATGACCACCTAAATATTTATTATTGATACGGTCATCCTGTGTGAGGGGACCAATGAAAAGTTGGGATGGAAGGTCTCTACCATTGAGCACCACTACAAGCCAATGTGCCATTGCGCCAGCGCTACCCTACATAAGAGTGTAAGTGTGCCTTGGGAATAAGTGCCTGGGGATGGACCTGCTGGGCACTTGCATTGGTGGATTCAATTCAAGTCTTTAGACCAGGAGACTCATGCCTGGACTAGATTCACTTGTAAATGAACTAGCATTAACAAATCTAATCCTTAGATTTGAAGACGCATGCAGAGTTCAAGGCCCTGGTGATATGTGCTTTAACTCACTTTACGAGGTTACATTGGTGGCGGACATATGTGGGTGATGTTGGATGCATGCATCGAGGTTCGGTTGAGGCTCACACAATTTGACATTGGGATCTATTTGTTTACCCAAGACATGTTTATGGACTGATCTTGTGATTTTGACCATCCATCAAATGTTTTCTTAGCTGGCCAGCGCATCCAATATTTTCTAATGATTAACCAAGGTTTTTCAACCATTGAAATTCAATTTCAACTGTTGATTTGATTTAAATCAATCTTGATGGACATCCAGTGGTTAAGATCTATTGATCCATCCCTTGGACTTGCATAGGACATTGGGTAGAGGATGGTGTCCATGAGAGTGGAAGGATTAAACAAAGGATCATGGATAGAAAGGACATATGGTAGCTAGTTTTAACTGTCAATGTGCTTATATGAATAGGAAGGATCACAAACTTTGGATGAAGTATGGCATACAAAAGTCCATAGGGTGCAGAAGCATCATACTTGGTATCTCTCCCTAAAACCCCAACTCCTTATATATTGATCCTATCCCAAAGGAGGTGAGAGAGAATCAGACATCCCTACCCCTAGGGTGTCACCACCTTAGAGAGAGAGAGAGAGAGAGAGAGAGAGAGAGAGAGAGAGGAGAAGAAGAAGAAGAAGAAGAACAGGGGGAAGAGCATAGGGAGAAGGAGAACTTGTCTCCTCACTCCCACCCTTCATCCACAAGTTCACACGTGTGATGTCTACCCACTGAACAGCTCTCATCACACGCTCATCGCTCTAGTGTAGGGGCGGCACACAGGAGGTTTTCTCCACTTCTCATTTGGGATAGATCAGGGATAGACTTCTTTATTAGAAGTCAGTATCGGCCTGCAATATTTGTTTTGGCAACATTAATTGGAGGTATGTATATACATAGTTTACATTTATGCCTTAGGATTTGCTTATATCTAGGTGGGGATCCATTTATCTAAATAAAATCTGATTTTTTAGACGTTTACACTTCCTTTGCCTTTCTAAAAAGTTAGCAAATAGATACATACCAAAATGCGGTACGACATATCATAATGTATCATTCCCCTATAAACATAGTGACTTGCATCATACAGAGGGAAAAAAAAAAGGACTCTTTTGTTGTGATTACCAAGGATCATCCCTATAACCATGTCAAATGGTTGAATCTTGGATTCTTGAGGCATCAAGACCATGGAATAAGTTTATTACCATTTAACATGTGCTGATTTGGAATATGATCAAAATTAGTGAGAGTATTTTTGCACTTTTTGGTTTTATTTTATTTTTTTATTTTTTTATTTTTATTTTTATTAAAGGGAAAGGGTGGGGACATCCAGCCCTAACTCTTTTTCTTCTCTTCTGTCTCTCCTCTCCTCCTTTTAATCTATGATTTTACACGGTATCAAAGCACTTTATTGTTGATTTAATCAATCTTTCTCCCTTTCGTCCTATAATTCTTTTTCCTTCTTTTATTTTTTGGTCTCAACTATTTTTCTTCTCTTCTCCCAATTTTCTCTCCTCTCTCTTTTCTTCTCCCCTCCTCTGATTAATCTATGATTCTACATGATATCAGAGCATCCTTGTTGGTGATCTAATCAATCTTTCTCCCCTCTATCCTATAATTCGTTTTCCTTCTTTCTTTTTTTAGTCTTTCTTATCCTTCTTATGCTAAAATTCTTTTAAAACACTTAGGGTTTCTTTTCCTTTTGTTGTGTGAGGCTTTGCAATGGTCCTTGCATGAAAAGGGGATGAAGTGTTCTGGATTATCACCTACTCGTGTGTTGGAACGTGTGAACATATGGGCTGGTCATTCTCTTCAAGTGTGGTGTGCATACCGTGTGAAGCATGCAAGTTGGGTGTTCATTGGTTACAAAAGGTCAGCCCATGCTCATATAAGCTTGCGGTATGTATTCTAGTCCCTTATCCTAGATGG
Organism: Magnolia kwangsiensis; assembly: GCA_037074715.1. Classification (NCBI taxonomy): domain Eukaryota; kingdom Viridiplantae; phylum Streptophyta; class Magnoliopsida; order Magnoliales; family Magnoliaceae; genus Magnolia; species Magnolia kwangsiensis. Next base: position 112,029,823 of record CM073581.1, read on the forward strand.
AATAGAAAAGTGATTTGAAAACTGAATTCATAAATCCATCTAATTTTTTAGGGGTCCAAATAACTTCTATTGTACTAAATGGAATGAACTATCTTCATTAGTGCAAATCCATCCAAGTGTTTTTAACTGCCAAGGGCAAATTAAAATACTTGACCACCGAAAAGCCTAATGAGAATGCTAGGACATATGACCAATGGATCTATGAGAGTGTTGAGATTCTAATGTGGTTGTGGCATCGTAAGAAACCTTCCATTAGTGCGAATGTAATTATTTTTATACTGCAAAAGAAGTGCGAGATGAATTACGAGAGATATATCCATCCAACAAAAACATCTCTCAAACATATCAGTTAGTTGAGGAAATATTTGAGTTTCAACATGGAGATAAATCACTAGATGAATATCTAGGACATACAATTAATGGATCTAGGAGAGAGTGAAGATTCTGATGTGGTTGTGGCATAGTACAAAGCCTTTCATTAGTGCGAATGTAATTTTTTTTATACTGCGAAAGAAGTATGGGATGTATTACAAGAGATATATCCATCCAACAAAAACATCTCTCAAACAAATCAGTTATTTGAGGAGATATTTGAATTTCAAATTTGAGATAAATCACTAGATGAATATTGTTCAAAACTTAAAGGAATAAGGGAGGAGATGAATTTGTGTAACCCCCTACTAATGATTTGAAGAAGCAACGTCCACAATGAGAGGAGTTCCATGTGGCCAAGTTTTTATCCGACTTAAAATATGAATATAAGGGCCCATATTTTAAGTGACAAGGATGTGTCATCTCTGAACGAAGTGTATACTCGCCTCCAAAGTTATCTCTTAGCTCTATGTGTGAAGCCAATGACAACTTTGCTTTAATATCTTTCACTAGTTAAGGCTGAGGTGGTGATCATGGTGGCAAAGGCAATCAAGGTGATCATGGTGAAGCAAGAGGAGGTCATGGTAGAGGTCGTGAACCTAGGAAATGCACACACTTCCACGACCCCCCAGCCACCCAAATGAGCACCTTTGTAGACAGCAAACGTGCCAACCAGGACAGTGAGTAGGAAATCTGAGCAATGCATAAGGTGGACCCCACTGTGGAGGCAACCATACAATAAATCAAGCCACTTCTACTAATCAAGCAAGCCAAAAGTTTTACAATGGATGTGGACACTTGGATGTCCATTCATTTCATCTGGGTATACTTTAGAGTAGCAGGCGTTACCGAAATCGGTGCCAACAACCTAGGGCCGTGTGCCCACCTTTCTGACAAATCTAGCATTTTTATTCATCATCAAGCTTGAAAGTTTATTGTTGCGTAGAAGGTTGTTGTTGTTGTTGAGGCCTTGAGGGTGAAAATTTCACTGGGGTGGTCCCCTTTAGTCCTTTACTGATTTTGTCCCTAGACTCCTTAACCATTCTGTGTTGACTGCAAAAAAACACAACCGGAGGAGTTGAATCCCTGCTACTCCTTGACCGTTCTGTGCTGACTGCACAAAACCACGACCAAAGAAATTGCCTCTATTTTGTCCATTGTTTCGCCCATTGTTGTTGTTGAAACTGCACTACTGACCAACAAAAGCAAGATGTTGATTCGAATATACCTGATTTTGATGTCCCTGATTTCTGATTTCATGACCCTGAAGCAAGGGAATTAGTCCAGAAATAGGAGGAAACTCGAGATTTCAGTATTGATGTAATGAAGTTCTCGTACTGAGGACGACCCAGGCCCTACAAAAGTGGGAAAAAAAAAAAAATCTTCGTCTAGTCATCTATAGGTTTCCCTATATACACTACTAGATTGTCATTCATCACAGATACCTTTAAATCTGCTGATATCAGACAGAGAGGAGTCACTTTTTTAGATACGTTGGAGTTTTTGAGTGAGTTGTAACTCATGGGCTTGCGATACTCCAGCATAGGTGCTCTCAAGGCACCTCCAAACATCAGTAGAGATTTCTAGTACAACCACCAGTCACAGGGCTTATTCTGAAAGAGTGCTTGTAATCCACCCTTTCACTTTTGGATCTAACCTTCTCCAAGCGATGTAGTCTGGATTTGGGATTTCACTCTTACCATCAGAAGAGAGAATCTCTTCGTCCGGAATGGGGTATTCTCCATCAACAACTCCCTACACATACTCTGGAGATTAGTTGGGTTTTCCACAGCAAAAAAACTCGTTGAATTTAGTGTCAACGAAACATAGTTAGATTCTCTCTCTCATGATCAATGAAGTCAACAACAACCATCAAAAGTCAATCTCCCTTGGGTGCCAACAGGATCGATTGAATCTGTCAAGTTTTTTTTAAAGCTCTAATACCAAGAAGAAAATCAAGATACATTTGAGAATTCTCTAGCTCAGTGCTATGAGCCTTGAGAGTTATTCTGTATTTATAAATTACCTAAAGTAGTTACATTTAGTTAGAAAACTACCAAAAGACATCTACACCACTTACATATAGTTAGGAAACCACCTAAAGCACATCTACACCACTAACACCACTAACATATAGTTAGGGAACTACCTTAAGTACACTTACACCATTTACACCACTTCCATGTTATTAGTAAACTACTTTAAGCACACCTACACCACAACACCATTTACAACAATACACCACTCATGCAATTAGGGGCTGTTGTTGTAACTGATTTGATAAGACTCCTCCATTAGGTGTGTCCACCTGATGACCCTAGTACCAGCCTGATTGTTGCATATAATTATCTTCAATGTGGGGACCACCTTGTGCGCCATCATCAAATGTCCCACACAGTCGCTAGATTGGCATGCTGCGTATAAAGGTTGCATGTGGAGAGGGCACATGAGGCTTGCTCCTATTTTGAATCGCTTATCTACCATTGGAAATGAAAAATCACTGTTCACCCAAATTATCAAGATAAACATCCTATTTCAAATAGAACTCCTTATACAGGAAATATGAATACTATTCTTCTTATAATTTCAGACTCAAACACTTCCTACTTTGAGAAGAAACAAACTCTTTTCAGCTAAGAAGTTGTTGGCAACTTGGAATTTGGGAATTACTTAAGAATTCAATTCCAAGATACAAAATCCTGAGTATTTGATTATGCCAGTCATGTTTGGCAACCCGGAATTTGATTGTGGAATCCAGAAACTATGTTCCCATGCTGGGAGCCGAGAATTCTTTTATTTTAATGAATACAATTTCCAAGAATTCCACAATGTATATTCAAAGGAGGGAGAGAGGTGAATTATATCACCAACAAGACACACATGTGCAATATGTAAGACAATCATTACGATGGACCCATAGCAAGATACAAGATAGCCTTGACCCAAAAATTAGGCAATTCTAATCATCGGGTGGCCCACAAAAGTGAGCCCACTAATTTTGTCACATCATCAAGGCCATCGTCATTCAAAAGAAGAAAAGATCTGGTTTCCATGGAGGACAGTTGCAAGCGGAGACACCCACCAGGGTGGATTTCATAAATGGGCTGGGTGGAGGGAACAAGAGAGAGAAACATTAAGAAAGGAGTGTGCAGCACTCTCTTAAATAGAGATTTTTTGAAAAAGATGACCATTGGGAGTGTTTTCAATTCTCAGGAATTTGCAGACTGCCCACCCAACAGGAATTCAAAAATGCCTTTTTGCTGGAACTGTATTCCTTTTGAATTCAATTCCAACAACGGGCATTTTTTTTTCCAGGATGTACCTTTCCAGGCTCCTAACAACCCCTAACTCCCTCGCTTTTCTTGCTATAAACTATAATCTTCCAGTTATAAGAATTCATATGTTCTTGTTCCTGATTTACCCAACACCTGAAGCCAAATTCATACTCGCAACATGCCCAATTCGCGTAATTGGTAGATTTATCTTTAATACATAAAGGTGTGTTTGGATGCACCAAATATCATGAAATTTCGTGATTAATCAGTCTAGCTTGATCCAAGATATCATGATATTTGGTGCAACCAAACACACCCTTAAAAAAATAAAAATAAAATAAAAAGGTGTTCAAGAAGATATTGAAAACTATCAATTTTAACCAAATCCAATGTGTGTGTGTGTGTGTGTGTGTGTGTGTGTGTGTGTGTGTATTCATTATTTACAGAAAATACTGAAAAAAAAAAAATCACCTAAAATATGTACCAAGAAACGGCAAGAAAAAAAAACCCTACACGGTATTGAAAAATTCGAAATAAGAGAGAAATATCAAAGAGTTCGGACCCATGAATTTCTATTTTCTACAGAATAAAAGAGGCCCAGAATTCTAAAATAGAAAATAAGACTAGAAAGGGGGGGCATTTTCGTCAGTTGTTGTTGGAAAATCTTACAGCTTGACAAGGAGATCGAGAAGCTGGTCTTTTCTGAGGGGATCTAAGAGTAATCGCAGGTGTTCTTCTGATGGTAGGGAAGAAGGCTGCCCGTTGCCCGTTTCTTCAAGCTTTCTCTTCTTTGAATCCTCCATCGTCTCCCTAGCGTATGAGAGCAGAGCTGCAAAACAGGGTGGGGGTGCTTTTGTAAGAAGCAGCTCCATGTCCGAGGATGTGGATTTTATCCTCGGCCCTTCAGTTTGTCCGAGTGGGTGGGACCATGGTTCCATCATCCAAACCGTTTATCTCATGGTCCCCACCTTGGATGAACTTACTTTACTTTCCCAGAAGTCTCAGCGGTATGTGGTGACGTGGAGAGATTTGATTGGTGGGGCTAGAGAGATGAGCCAAGTACATACTCGGCCAAAAAATTTGAAAAAGAGAGCTTCTGTGGATCCCTGACTGTGGGGGAACGGATTGGCTACTCCCCCTGACATCAGCCCCGTGGCTGATGGTCGGTGCTCTGTGGGCCCCACCATGATGTATGTATTTCATCCATTCCATTAATCCATTTTTAAAGATCATTTTAAGGCTTTATCCAAAAAATTAGAGGGTTATAAATATCAGGTGGACCACACTACAGGAAAACAATAGTGATTAGATATCCATCATTTAAATCCTACTAAGGCCCACTGTACTGTTTATTTGAAATCCAATCTGTTGATTAGGTCATAAATAGTCGGATGAAAGGAAAATTTAAAAAAATATCAGCTTGATCCAATACTTTTATGGGCCCTACAAAGTTTTTAATGGTTGACGTTCATTCAACACTGTTTCCTATAATGTGGTCCACTTGAGATTGGGGTATATCTAATTTTTTTTGTAATAACATAAAATGCCATAGAAAAATATATGGAAGGAATTGATGAAACACATACATCATGGTGGGGCCCACGTAGCACCGACCATCAGCCATCGGCGGGGTGGCAGGGGGAGTATCCAATCCGTTTCCGACTGAGGCGCCCACCGTAATTTATTTTTCTTATATCCACGCCGTCCATCTGTTTCGCCAGATAATTTTAGGGTACAATCTGAAAAATGCGCAGCAGATCCAAATTTTAAGAGGACCACACCACAGGAAGCAGTGGTGATTGAACGCCCACCATTACACTTCTTGGGAACCACCGGAATGTTTATTTGTCGGCCAAACTGTTGATAAGGTCACAAAGTCCTGAATGATGGACCACACAAATATCAGCTTTATCCAAAACTTTTGTGACATAGAAGTTTTTAATGGTCAATCACCATTCTTTCCCGTGGTGTGGTCCACCTGAGGTTTGGATCTGCTGCATTTTTTAACTTTCCACTCTAAAATGTTCCGATGAAACAGATAGACAGCGTGGATATAAGATACATAGATATATCAGGGTGGGCCCTAAGGTTACCATCAAATCACAGACAGCATCGGGCTCCACCAATCAAATCTCGCCGCATCAATACACCACAACCGAGCCCGTTGAGGGCCTCACTGCCTAATCCGTTTCTAAAATCACCAATTAGACAGGAGTGGGGCTATCAAGGCCGGGCTTGGGCTGGGCCAAGGCCTGCAAAATAAAAGTTATGCCTGAGCCCAACCTGGATAATAATGCACCACGCAAGTTTGAACGCGACCTTGGCCACCCACTTTTGTGCATCATCTGAGTTGCTAGGTGTGCCCCATGGTCCATGAAATATGACAAAAATGCTTTTGAAATCTTAAATGGGGGTCAGGACAGATCAGGTTCAACTGGCAGGATCTTAAATCACTCCCAAGCCTAAACTGGTTATTAAACGGACCTAAATTTTAGTCTTTGGACCTGGTCCTTAGGCATAGTATTCCAGCCCAAGCTTATCTTGAAGTTGGATAGGCCCAAAAGTTCGTGGGCGACCCGCCCAATTGACAGCCTCAAAGGGTTGTGGGCTTTTTACCTATAAAGCAGGGCCCTCCCTTCACCACCCAAAACGGGGGAATGGTTTGCAAGGTCCATAGTGACTTCATAGACGGGACACCATCGGACACTTACCAAGCCAACACTAAGAATCAGCTCTACCTAAACTTTTCTGGTTCACCCAGGTAGCAAATTCTTTGGATACCAATACGTTGGACTATTAAGGTCCTATGATATGATATCCATTGATATGCCATCTTTGTCAGCTCAGCTCGTGCTCTTAGAGAAAGTGGTCATTCCATAAGAGTGAAATGTCTTTTATTTCGTAAATATACCATCTTTGCGGGCTCCAGCTTTTAGAGTAAGTGGTGATTTGATAAGAGTGAAATGTCTTTAGTGGTGATTTGATAAGAGTGAAGTGTCTTTTGTTCCTTCCTAGTAGTATATACGTATTATATTCTCGAGTTTTTAAAAAAAGTTATGATTTGAAAGAAAAAGAGTTTTGATTGCTAAAATATCCTGTGTAAAGCCATTTGTCTCTACAATTATTTTATTTTATTTTCTATTTTCTAGTTTTTATTTTTCTATTTTTTTTTTTAATTCTTTTACTATTCTCTCTCACTCTCTACCTCTCATGTGATGGACTCTCTACATCAAAGGTGGGTCTATATCAAAGAAGGTCCCATGTGATGGACTCTCTACATCAAAGGTGGCCCCACATGATGAATCACCCTTACTAATATGAGCCCACATAATGGATGGTCCACATCAAAAGTTATCCCTTAATGATAAATAACTTACATGCAAAATGGATGATGTATGATGAATGATCCACTTCAAAAGTGAGACCCATGAAATAGGCAATTCACATCAAAGGTGAGCTCCACATAATGGGCAATGGACATTAAAATTGGGCATTACATGATGGAGGCCCACGTCAAGGTGGCTTCACATTATGGACAATCCACATCAAAGGTCAACCTCTAATAATGAATGACTCACATCCAAGTAAGCCCCACATGATGGGCAACCCGCATTGAAAGTGGGGCTCACACCATAGGTAGGCACCATATGATGGGGCAGTTAATAATGGTGGGCTCCACATGATGTATGACCCACATCAATCTGGGCCCCCACATGATGGACGCAAAGGTTGGCCTTAATGATGAGTAGCCCATATCTAAAGCAAGCCTCGCATTATAGACAGCCCACATGATGGGCGATGGCTATTGAATGTGGGCCCCATGTGATGGGCAATAACTTTGATGATGGAACCCATATGATGGATGACCATATTAAAAGGAGGTCTAACATAATAGACTATGCACATTAAAAGTCAGCCCCTAATGATGAATGACCCACATCCAAGGTGGCCCTATATGATGGATGGCCTACATCAAAGGTAAGCCCATATAATAAATAATCCACATTAAAAGTTAGCCCTATACGATGGATGGATGGTAGATGTAAAAGAGACCAAACGGATTTGATAGATAAATACTTATGATGTTGAAAATCAAAGGTATTTTTTTTTAAAGGTTGATAAGTATATTGTTTACAATACAAACACTGCAGACCTTCCTATATGGTAATTTTAATGTATCCTTGTTCAGTGGACCAAAGGTATATACACATTGGATGGATTAGACTTGGGGAATTTGGGAGCATGGCCCATTAGATAAGTGGTGAGGATCTTATACTGACAGAAGATCAAGGTCATGGAAATCCATTCTATCATCAGGCTCAGTCTTCCTGCAAGTTGATCACGGGTTCGAGGATCACTGATCTGATGGGCCACTAGAAATCCTATGCCTCCATCTGATCACCATGATCATCACTATCTCCTTTTCCCCAGTGATTTGGCGGTTTTGGGTAGGGAACGTTAGGATTAATTTCGGTCTAGATTATTAAAAAAATGGTCAAATTTCTGCCAAACAATGAAATGAAGAATAAAAAGGTTGGATTTAATACAGTTCAATTTAATAGAATCAAATGAAAAAATGGCTACATATGCATACACGCGTGAATTTAATATATTTAAAAATCACTCAAGTAAAAAACTTCAATTAAAATAATTAAAATTTTTATATAAAAAATATACTTACAGGTGGTCAAATAAGGGTTAATGTTATTTTTACTTATCTTAATTCCTTCATTACAAAAATACACCATGTAAATCAACTCATCTCTACTAAAAAAGTTCAACTGTATGAATGGCGACGTCCCCTTGCTAATTAGATGATTAGGCATTTTTGGCTAGTTAAAAAGGTCATCGTCATAAGTTGGATAGCTACGATCGTCTGAACTCAAGGCCTGAGTGTACATGCATTTCCTTGGCTGAGCCAACGTCCAATGAGCTATGGGCTCAACCCTCTAATCTTCTGAGCCCCACCTATACATGTATACAAGGATAGTGGAAACGGTCCATCAGTTGGCCTACACACCAGTTGTCGGGGTCGCTCATGCAGCACCTCTTGGATGAATCATGGCCTAGAGGCTGGCCCGGTTTGGGCTTGGGCTCAAGTCTTTTTAGCCTGACCGCACCCAACCTAACCCGGCTGTATTGTGCGTATGTTATATCCCACAAATATCCCATCCTGGCAGCCATTTATCTTGAATGCAGTGGTTTAATTCCTCTACTTGTGCGGACTACTGGATAAACGGGTTGAATTAAGAAAATTCAACAGAACAATATGAATTTTATCATTTTTTTCCTGGGTCAACCTTAAGCCTTTTATATTAGGCACATCGCCAGGCACAGGCCTTTGATCTTAAGTGTAGGGTTGGACCCGGGCTAGCCTGTCCCAGCTCAAACCTAGCCCATTGGACAACCCTGGTCATAAACATTAGCCATATTATATTGTGGAGGTAACAAAGCAGCAGCCATGCATTAGTTGATTTGGAAGATTATTTGAGGTGAAAGGGTATTTCTATCATTTTCACACACATGTGAACACAGCACCCTATGCTTGTGGTGCACATATTGTGATTATAGTAATTGCATTTGGGTTATTTTTCCCATTTATGGAAAGTTGAGGGTATTCTCGCCATCACGTCTGCCTCACCTGCATGGAAAGCTACTAAGCCAGTGCTTGTACCATGGTTTTCTGATCCCGTGACTCGGACTGACTCGTTCTGTCCTGAGTTGAGTCACAAGTTGACTGAGTCTGACTCTTGGTATCAAACCAGATGGAACTGGACTGAGTTGGAGTCGAGTTGACCACTGGTCAATCCATGCTTTGTGCACCTAAGGCTGTCAATGTGACGCAGGGAAGGACGTGAGGTCGAGCACCGTCTTCCTCAAGATGATAAATATTCCGAATCCACGGAACTTCTCTGGACTCCTCACAGAGACTTCTCGAATCCACGAGGAAAGGAAGTAGAAAATAAGAATAATTTCTAATAAATTCAAAATTGATTAATGAAATCCTAAAATCGAGTTCACAACCCTTTAAATAAGGGAACCAAGCAATAAGAAAGAAATCAGACTCAAACTACAACTAAAACTCCTAGAATTCACAACTTACTATAAATAGTAAACTTACTATTTATAGACGGTAGTGATGTCTACTAGTGCACAAGGTTTTCAGCCAAAAATAGTAAGTGTCCTATTTGGCTTTACCAAACTGTTCTCCTAATTATCCTAAGCACTTTTCATGTTGGACACAACTCCTAAAGCCCAACGGATGAAAAGTTATACTCAACTAAAACTTACTATTTATAGTAAAAACAAAATTAAAACGAGGAAACGACCGTCGATCAGGGGGTTTCTCGCAAATTCGGGCTGTGCAACCCGGCATAGCGGGGTTGGTTGGCTAAAGTAGCTCGTTCTATCCCAAATTCATATATTTTACATCGGATAACTCATTCCGGATTATGAGATACGCCCGATCTGAGGTCCGATGGTCCGGATCACTTCTGTCGCCGACCGTGCCTTTTCTGGTCCATCTTGGCCATGAAATTGTCCGCGACCCGCTCTACATCAGTCCCCTCCACTTGAAAAGAACTCGTCCTCGAGTTCTCCTCTTGCGCTCGTTCATGATACTCGGTCAGGTCCGCAACGTTGAAAGTCCGTAAGATCGTCATGTCATCTGGAAGATCAACAACATAAGCATTATTATTGATCTTTCGGATGATCGGTACCGGTCCAATCTTCTTATTCTTCATCTTGTTGTACGTCCCCGTCGAAAATCTTTCTTTTCGCAGATGGACCATTACCTGGTCGCCCACCTCGAACACCTTTTGTCGACGATGCTTGTCCGCTTGTTCCTTGTACTTTTCGTTCGAGGCATGTAGCTTAGTCTGCACCTCCGCATGAATACCCATGATCCTGTCTGCCATATGTTCTGCTGCAATACTCATGCACGAGAACTTAGGCAGAGGGACCAAGTCTAGTGTGTGACGAGGTACTCGTCCGTAAATAACCTGGAACGGGGATTTTCCTGTCGAGCGGTTCACCATGTTGTTGAATGCAAACTCCACTTGAGACAAGGCTAAATCTCACTGCTTCGGTTTCTCTCCTGAAATACATCAAAGGAGGTTTCCCAAAGTGCGATTCACAACCTCAGTTTGACCGTCAGTATGTGGGTGGTAAGCGCTGCTGAACTGAAGTCATGTATCGAATCGAGTCTACAAAGTTCGTCAAAAGTGGCTTATGAACTTCGTGTCACGGTTAGAAGTAATAGTCTTGGGAACCCCGTGTAGCCGCACAATTTCTCTGAAGAATAGATTCGCCACGTGTGTTGCATCGAGAGTTTTCTTGCATGGAATAAAATGCGCCATCTTGGAGAAACAATCTACTACCACGAACACTGAATCTATGCCACGTTGTGTTCGTGGGAGACCAAGCACGAAGTCCATAGATAAATCCTCCCAAGGGCCATCAGGCACGGGCAACGGAGTATAGAGGCCCGTATTATGAGATTGTCCCTTGGAGGTTTGACAAATATAACAACGTTGGACTGCCCTTCCCACATCACGTACCAACTGCGGCCAGTAATACAGTTCTTCCACAAGAGCTCGCGTCTTGTCTCGCCCAAGGTGTCCACTGAGGCCACCTCCATGTAGCTCTTGGATTATCTGCTCCCTTAGCGAACTGTTCGGGATGCACAATCGATTTCCTTGAAAAGGAACCCGTCTTGCATATGTAAGTCGCCGGAGTAACCTTCTTGGCATCTAACTCATGCGTCCCTGAAGTCGTCATCATCGGCATATATGTCTTTGAGGCACTCGAACCCGACGACTTCATTGCTCATAGTTACTAACAAATTTGCACGGCAACTCAATGCATCAGCTACCTTGTTCTGTTATCCTGACTTATGTTTTAGCACGAACGTGAATTCCTGTAAAAACGAGATCCATCTAGCATGGATACGGTTAATGTTAGCTTGACTATTAATAAATTTGAGAGCTTGATGGTCCGTGTAAAGTATGAGTTCCCTTTGAATCAAATAATGACGCCAATGTCGCAGCGCCTGGACCACCGCGTATAACTCGATCTCGTATGTAGACCACTTCTTGCGTGCATCGCTAAGTTTCTCACTGTAGAAGGCTACCGGCCTACCTTCTTGAGACAAAACTCCTCCAATTCTGACATATAACGCATCACATTCGACTTCAAACAGTTTGTCGAAGTTGAAAAGTACAAGAACCGGAGTTGTAGATAATCTGCACTTGATTTCGGCAAAGCTCTTGTCGGCTTCGTCAATCCACTGAAACTGCCCTTTCTTCATGCAATCTGTGATTGGTGACACAATAGTACTGAAATTTATCACGAACCAATGATAGAATGTCGTCAGTTCATGAAAACTTCACACTTCGTGAATATTTGTGGGAACCGGCCATTCTCTGATTGCCTTCACCTTTTCCTCATCCACTTGAATGCCCGTGAACGTTACGAAAAAACCCAGAAACAATAAGATATTATTTATGAAGTTACACTTCTTTAAATTGAGATACAGTTTATTTTCAGTAAGCACTTGAAGGACCTTCTTGAGGTGTTCCATATGCGTAGTTTCGTCTTGACTGTATATCAAAATATCATCGAAATAAACCACAACGAATCGTCCAATGAAAGGTTTCAGAACTTGGTTCATTAATCTCATGAATGTGCTAGGCGCATTCAAAAGACCGAAGGGCATGACCATCCATTCATACAATCCTTCCTTGGTCTTAAAGGCCGTTTTCCACTCATCACCCGGTCGTATTCGAATCTAATGATAGCCACTCCTTAGATCCAATTTAGAAAATATTTTGGCACCCTCTAACATGTCCAGCATATCGTCCAACCCGGGTATAGAAAACCTGTACTTTATGGTGATTTTATTGATGGCTCGGCTGTCGACACACATGCGCCAACTCTCATCTTTCTTTGGAGTTAACAGAGCTGGTATAGCACATGTACTCATGCTTTTTCGAATAAGACCCTTACGGATCAACTCTTCCACTTGCCCTTGAAGAATCTCGCACTCATTCGGACTCATTCAGTAATGAGGCCGATTGGGTAGACTAGACCCGGGGATAAAGTCGATATGTTGTTTGATATCCCTCATGGGAGGTAACCCATCGGGAAGGTCATCGAGCCAGATTTCTTTGAATTCATGTAGCAAGGGCTTTAGTCTTTCAGGATGATGGTAGGCTCGAGTTCTTCCCCTTTTACGATTAATGCATAAGCCTGTCCTGTTTCTTTGAATTCTTCCACGAAGTCCCGTATGGTTAAGAGAAAATGACCCCCCACTTTAGAAGTTTCAGGTGGTCCCTCTGGATCCATAGGGGCCAATATGGTCTTCCAGCCATCCTTGACGAAGATATATATGTTATCTCGCCCTTTATGAGTGGCATCACAGTCAGATTTTCAGGGTCGACCGAGTAGTATATGACATGCTTCCATGTCAACCACATTGCATACTACTTCATCCTTATAATGTTTACCAATTGAAAAGGATATGGTGCACCGTTCAGTTATCTTTGTTTCACTGACCTTCTTGATCCAACCGATTGTATATGGAGAGGGATGACGCTCTGTTTTTAATTATAATTTCTCCACCATGATCTTGGAGACGATATTTTCGCTGCTGCCACTATCAATAATCACATCACAAACCTTTCGATTCACCGTACACCTAGTGCGGAAGATGTTATGCCTTTGTGGATGCACTTCTTTTCTTTGCGCATATAATAACCGCCTCATGACGAGTGACTCGCCGCGATCTTGCTGAACCCAACTTGATTCATCTACCTTGTCCTCGGTGGTATGCTCCTATTCTTCATCATCTGAATCTTCATCGGCGTTATCAGCACTACCATCATTGAGGGTGAGGTTCGCCACCTTTCGCTGGGGACAAGTATTTGATAGGTGGCCCGGTTGGCCACAACGATAGCAGTTGTCAGGTCGGGGTCGAGCGTAAGGGTTCGAGATTCTACTTGGACCAGCAGCAGTCGATACGCCCCTTTGGGGTCTACCTTGTCCGTTTTCCTGATCTCGGCTCTCAGACGTAGGAGGTTGAGTGCGTGCTCCTACGGGTTCCTTCCCCTTAGACTGTGGAGCTCCGTGGGGTGGACCCGCCGTAGTGATCCTTGCGGTAGAATAGGAGCGTGTGGTAGAACGTTCAAGTTGTGCTTCTACCCGAGTAGCCAACTTGATCGCATCATTCATCGTACAGACGGGCTGCATCTGGACTCGATCTGGATGGTCATACGCAGTCCACCGTTGAATCGGGCGACTTGCTGCGATTCAGTCTCAACTAAATCGTTACGCGCCGCCAGGCGGTAAAATTCTTCTGCGTATTCTCTCACCGACCGACTATCTTGTCGACAATTTTGATATTGTTGAAATAATACTTGATCGTAATCGCTAGGGAGGAATCGGGCACGTAATAGCTGCTTCGTCCGCTGCCATGTGCGTATTGGTGCTTTCATCTGTCTAGTTCGTGCGAGTTGCAGTTGTTCCCACCAAGCTGAAGCTCCTCCTTTCAACTTGTAGGCCACAAGCTTGACCTTCTTTGCTTCAGGGATATCCATATAGTCGAAAAATCGCTCAACTTCAGAAAGCCAATCGAGGAAATCCTCAATGTGTAGTTGGCCATTGAAGTTAGAAATATCAACCCGCATCTTAAATTCTCAATTTGTCCGATCTACTCAATCGTCGCCTTGTCTGGGGTGTTGAAAGATTATGTCATCGATTTCCTCCTCATTGGATCCCCCTTCCTCAGGAATGACCCGTGGATGCATTGCTGGTATTATCCTGCGATCAGGGCGATTGCGAGTTTTAACAATCGGCGGTGGAAGATTACCACCAGGAACACGGAGTTGCCCTAGATTTTTCGCTAAGAGATTCGCTATGCGGTCCATAAAAGCCTACAGCCCTTGCATGGCTTGTCGATTCTCTTGCATGGTTGCTTCGAAAACTGCCGCTGTTAAAGGTAAATTCCCTGGGACACCGCTCATGGGATTGTTGCCCGACCCGTCGTTAGAAGCCATCGATCCGAGGAGAAACCTTGCTTTGATACCAAACTGATGCAAGGAAGGACATGAGGTCGAGCACCGTCTTCCTCAAGATGATAAATATTCCAAATCCACGGAACTTCTCTGGACTCCTCACAGAGACTTCTCGAATCCACGAGGAAAGGAAGTAGAAAATAAGAATAATTTCTAATAAATTTGAAATTGATTAATGAAATCTTAAAATCGAGTTCACAACCCTTTAAATAAGGGAACCAAGCAATAAGAAAGAAATCAGACTCAAACTACAACTAAAACTCCTAGAATTCGCAACTTACTATAAATAGTAAACTTACTATTTATAGACGGTAGTGATGTCTACTAGTGCACAAGGTTTTCAGCCAAAAATAGTAAGTGTCCTATTTGGCTTTACCAAACCGTTCTCCTAATTATCCTAAGCACTTTTCATGTTGGACACAACTCCTAAAGCCCAACGGATGAAAAGTTATACTCAACTAAAACTTACTATTTATAGTAAAAACAAAATTAAAACGAGGAAACGACCGTCGATCAGGGGGTTTCTAGCAAATTCGGGCTGCGCAACCTGGCATAGCGGGGTTGGTTGGCTAAAGTAGCTCGTTCTATCCCAAATTCATATATTTTACATCGGATAACTCATTCCGGATTGTGAGATACGCCCGATCTGAGGTCCGATGGTCCGGATCACTTCTGTCGCCGACCGTGCCTTTTCTGATCCATCTTGGCCATGAAATTGTCCGCGACCCGCTCTACATCACAATGGATCAGGCCAGAGCTCATAAAATTAATTTTTTTTTTTAATAAGGTCGCACCATAAGCCTAGCCCGTACTGCAGAAATGCTACTTCTGTTGGACATCAGTATGATGAAAACCGTAGGCCCCCATCATGAACGGTTTAAATCAGACCGGCGGACAGTTTGATTTCACTCCCCCTATGGTGCCTAATTTCCACAGTGATATTTGAATCGGAAATAATGGCGCCAAAACTTCATCCAACAGTGCGTCTGTTGGGCCATACTGTACATGGAGGCACCACAAGTACCACAATGGTCTGCTAAGCCTTGCTCATAAATTGGAAGAAAGGTTGCCTGACTTTCCCTAATTATTCATTAGCAATCCACAGTGTCTTTCAATCAGCTGCCACTCATCGTTGGGTTTCTTCCTTAGAAATGCAGCAGAATATATAACAATACAATTTGATCATGGGATCCATTCTAAGAATTCTTGTTTGCAATAATGTCAAATTTCTACAATGTAATGTAATAATACATGTAAATGGCGGGGATCATACTTGCATGTGATGTGTATAAAAGAAATATTTGTGATGTTAATATATCGATGTTGATCTTCTAAATCAAAAAGTCTCTTCCTAATTTATCTTAGTACCAAAGAATTGAAACAACTCAATGTCTAATCACCTGGTAAGTGCCAAGGGAAATGTATACAATCCAAACAAGTGGATGACACGTGAGGACAATCAAAGAGGATGGAGTGGATCTCCACTCTCTCACATACTTTCTTACACTCATACGTCCATGGTATTAGGACGTCCACGGAGAGCTTTCCTCTCCTCTGAGATAGGATAATATAAATAAGGAAGGTTACGTTAGAGTTTTAGGGGTGCACTTAGTATGGTGCTTCGTTACCCTATGGACCTCAGTGTAACTTTCCGTGAAGGAAGTCTATCAATCTACCTCATCCATGCATATACTCATGATTCAATCCCTACAATACCATGATGTATTCACTAATGACCACATCCCATGCCAATCAAAAGTGGACTATCAGATTCAGACCATCAAGTGTGTTCAAAACAGTTTTAACTATTAAAAACCTTTGAAAATTTGATTACAACATTTAGAATGTTGGGCGCAGCGGAAAAATAACTTGATGAGCCTATGATTTATCCAAGTCAAAGTCATAAACGTGTTCACATGCAAACCAATGGAGCTCTTGTTGGCCTGCACAAAAATCAATGACTCTTGATGGAAGTACCCATCTACCACCACTTTTTTTTGGCCCCTGCATATACCTCATAAGAAGAGTCAAAGCTGACCAGTCAAGATCATGACCCTTACACATCCTCGGTTCTAATGATCAAATCATCTTCCATGCATCATCAAGTCCTAATATTATGATCACAGTCCAATCTAATAGGTCCCTAGACTATTAACTTGATCTCGATCCACCAATGTGAGTGACCAAATGTCCAAACTTAAATTCTTTATTTATGATGCACTGACACTCTTGTACAAGATAAGCGCAAAGTATGAACCGAGTCTGCTTCTGATGGTGGAGACTGTCCATTTTAACCCAAGTTAGTCTCCTAATATAATATTACCATACATTTCATAAACTGATGTCCACAGGTGTGTCCCACGTACCTATAACAGTTATAGTTTAACAAAATAATAAGATCTATAGACCATAACTCTCCTCAGTCATTGACTATCATGTTCAATCTCAAGTTTTTAGTGACAACCAAATAAATCACTACTCAACAAAACCCAATGAGTAATAGCAATGCTAAATCTGTCTAAGGCTTATCGCATGTCCAATCTAGGACTCATGATTACTACAATCAATGGCTGAGATCCACCCAATGACATCCGCATGGCTAGTAAACAAGGGTATAGATAGTTTTCTAATATACTAATTCCAACACTTGCCACGGTCAATCAAAATTGTATGATTTTGGGGTTGGCAAGGTCCAATAGATAACGGCCTGGATCATATATTTAGGCAAATATAAACTGTAGAACTCAATAAACATGTTTATCATTTTCAAACTTACATGGATCATGGGATGATAGTCATACGAACCACACAACTTTACTTATATGACACTAATTGTTCCTTTTCAACCATCCATTTGATGGCCGCCTATTTGACAGTTAGGACCGTCTGACCATTGTAGGTTTTGTCTTTTGGGGCCGGATCCACCACAAAGCTCTGTAGAGTAAGCATTTTCTTTTACAAGAGTATTTTGGTCTACTGCAAAATATTGCTTTCCTACTTGCAAATATAAGATTCCTTTTACATGTTTTGAAGCATGTATTCTCACAGTGCACTTTTACTTTAATGTGCAACTCATCACACATTCTTCCAGACCATGTATATGGTCACTCATCTCATTCTCATCATACATCCCAAAATTCGAGAGTGATGTATCACATGTGGAGGCTTAGGTGTGGGTGTCTCCTTTCTTAATGTGCCCAATGTTCCTTATGGTGGGGCCCACCTGAATTATAGATATGGTTGGAATTTAGAGTCTACTGCTATTATAGTACGAAAACCCAGATGTACGCTCTCAATTCAACTAACGGAAGACAATGGACCCCACACAACACAGATGCCATAAGCACGATATATAAAATTCAAGAATCTTGGAGAAACTCTACTAAACACTCACAAATTATAGAAATACTGAGAAATATCCACGTACAAAATGAAACACTCCCAAATGTCAAGAAACAAGAAAAAAAAAAAAACGCCAACTAACACCAATAAATAGTCTGGATTAAAAGTATTTAAGTGATTTAGATATTTTAATTACGAGGCATTGTAATATCTGGATGTGAGTTATCGCATCACGCGTGATGAAGGGCTGTCAACGGACCAGGCCTGGGGTTAGTTTCAACATGGATTTTAAATTATTTGGGCCAAGCCTGTTGGGCTGGACTATTCAAAATTTTAATTTTGCTTGGCCTGGGCTTGGCCCAATGACAGCCTGGGGTTAGATAAGGTGGCCCACATGAATATGAAATTATAATAATTAGGTCAAAGCGTGTATTTCGGTTGGCCCACATGTGATCAGATGGACGATTCTGATCAGGACAACCTAATCTGTTAGCTTGAATAGCTCAACCATGTACCCATGGAATCCACATGGCTTCCTTCGACTATATATAGACTTGTGGACTTCAAAATGATTGGACTGCCGTAGCCTTTGGCTAGTGGCTCAAGAGAAAAACATAAAATTGGATGGATAGATTTTCATTCCATCCAAATTGGTCTGCATCATATCAATGATTTGGGCCACCTAAATACATGTCCATCATGTGTTTACATGAAATTCATAACGTCTGCTGCCTCATGTTCTCCTTGGTAGCTAAAAATCAGGGTGACTCAAAACTGAGGTGGGCCACACCATGTAAAATCATGTTTAAAACTAATCAAATCACGTGGTATGGCCCAACCCGTGTTTTGAAATGGCCTGAGTTCTAGGCGTCCGTGGAAAACATATTATGAGTTAGATGCATATGAAAAAAACGAAGTGGGTCCCACACACAATTTGGAAGGTTTTAATGGTTGACATTCCTATCCCAACTTCCCCAAATGCTGTGACCCACCTGTCTTTTCGACGGGTCTCAAATTTTAATTTTAAAATTTTAAATTTTATATAGGGTGAACTTGAAGGAGATACCCCATGCATGTAGTGGATGTGGGCCCTACTTCTTGATGTGCCCGGAATATCTGGCTTTAGAAATGCTTCTTCTACAATTTGGTGAAGAACCAGCCTCTTTATGGGAGAGAAAACAGGGTGCACTAAAGGCCTGTTTGATTCCCGGTGAAATGGTAAATTCCTGTGAAAAAATAATGATTATTTTCCAATGCATTTACATCATGACTTTTTGACACAAAAATCAAGAGTATTACATAAAACTGTGGGTCTCACTGTGACGTAATTTGCTTATCCACACCATTCATCCATTATTTTAATTGAATTTATAGCATGAGTTAAAAAATGAGGTATATCCAAAGCTCAAGTGGACCACGTCGTACGAAAAAAGAAATTGAATACTGACCGTTAAAAACTTTATAGGGCCATTGTTTCTTTTGGCGTGGGCCACTTGATTATTGGATCTACTTTATTTTGTCTCATGCTTCAAAATATTATAGTAAAACAAATGGACAGAATGAATATATCATATGCATTATCATACTGTTCAAAAATTAAAATTATCTCTTTTGAACTAATTTCTAAGACACAAATTTTTATGAATTTTTAACCACATGAAACAGGAGAATTATGCATTTACCATTTCTTTGAAAAAACAAACAGAACTAGGAACAAGAGGGCACAAATACTTTTATAGGCAGCTCATGCAACAAATAACTGTAGTGCTAGCTTGATGTCTTCTGGAAATCTACTCTGTTCAGCTGTAGCTCGTGATCGTGTTAAGACATTAGGTCAAAAGTTAGGCATATCCAAAACTCACATGAGCCACCCCAAAAGAAGCAATGGAGATTGGAACATCCACTATTGAAGTCTTATAGGGCTGACATAATTTTGGATTGGATTAGATTTGATTTTTACCTTGCTAGTATCACCTTGTGAACGGGTCACATGGCTTGTAAAAATCACATTCAACCATAAACAAGTGTCCAATTTTAACTTTTTCCTGTGGTGTGGCCACTTGAGTTGACATCGTACTGACACTACAGTGGACCGACAGTTTTTTTGTTGCACAGCAGTCGTGTGTGGTCATGGGCAAGTAGTGTACAAACGGTGGGGAGGGCTATGGCTAACTGATGTTGGGGATTAGGGTGAAATTTCACCTTATTTTGAAATCAAAATTTTCACTTATTATCTGGAATACGACCAGCCCAAACAGATCAAATCATGCCCAAATCAACGCCAAAGTCAATCGGTTGACAACCTTAGTGAGAAACACCCTCAAACACTTCAAAACACTAAGAAATGTCTAAAAATACCAAGAAACACCTCCAAACAACAAAAAAGATTGAACTAATTTGATTTTCCAATTATAATGTAAATGAGTTGTGATTATTTATTTTTGTAATTTTGTGGTCATATCACTTGCATTTAATTGTAATGATAATTTTGTTATATTATTTGTTTCAACCTCAAATCGTAGTTTAAAAAAATGATTTTAGTGTAAAATTGTAATTAGTATATTTTACTTTACCGTCATTGTTTACGAGAGTCATTGACTCTCAATATATATAAGCTACAATTTATATTTAAATAAATGCTTGGAAATGATAATAATAACTCATTTACTTTATATTTTAGATGAAATTGAAAATTCAAATAGACCGAAAGTGATATTAAAATAATCAAGAACTAACCACCCATTTCAACAAAAAATTACAAACACTAAAAAGTACTTATAAACCTTGAGAAACATAAAGAAATACCTAGAAGTAATGTCAAACAGTCGCAAACATTTAAAAATTAAAAACTCACAAACATTTGAGGCTGAAAATAAAAAATTCATGAACATTCAAAAATACCATGAAAGACTCATAAATACCAAGAAACATTAAAGACATTCTGAAACATACACACACACACAAAATACTCAACTACTATATTAAAAAAAAAAAAATGCAATACACTTCCAGAGACGTCAATGAATGCCTTAAAACACTAAAAAATAAAAACACCAAGAAAGACTTAAAACAGCATAAAATGATAGAAAAATAAAAATAAAAATAAAAAATAATCCAAAAGCATTTTAAAAAAAACCCAAAAATACCTATAAACATTAAAAAAACACCCGCTAACACTAAGAATGTCAAAAAACACCCAATAACACTAATAAATATCAAAAATTACTAAGACTACCCTCAAAAATGCTCAAATATACTAAGAAACCCCAAAAACACCTTAAACACCTACGTATACCCATCTATGCTTAAAAATACAAATAAATATCAAGAACCACTAAAAATCATTACAAATACAGAGAAACACCTAAAAAATTCAAAAGCACCGAGAAGCACTTATGTCTCAAAGATCAACCAAGCTAGAATATCAACTATGAAATTAGACGGGTCTAGAAGATGAATGGCTTGATTGGACCGATCTTAACAAATAACTTTCTGATTGAACTGATTAACACCACCAACTAATAATCACTTGAATCCGTTACCACCTTTTAAATCCTAATGAAAATCTATCACGTTTTTTTAAGTATTATAAATAATGTATATCCCAATTACCATATGTCCAGGCTATGTGGGGCCACCATGATGTGTGAGCACTATCTAAACCATTAATTGGAAGGGACTCTTTATCTTCACTACTGTACATCTCAGTAACTAGCCTGATAAAAAAAATTCCCGTGGGACAAAACAAAGGGAGATGTACCATCATTTCTAAAACCAATATATTCACGTGGTATGGCCACTGTGAGTTTTGGGGACAAGGATTGGCTAGTAACGCTGCAATTAGCCAGATGGCTAGTGCTCTGGGGCCTACCAAGATGTATGTGTTTTATTGACGCAGTAATGAACAGGATGAGATCGATCACGGTCTTCCTTAAGGATAACTACTCTGAATCTACGGAGTTTCTCTGGACTCCTCACAGAGACTTTTCGAATCCACGAGAAAAGAAAGTAAGAGAATAGAAATAAATTCTAATAAAATTAAAAATTGATTAATGAATGAATAAAAACGAGTTCAAATCCCTTTAAATAAAGGAACCAAGCAATAGAAAAGAAATCAGACTCAAACTACAACTAAAACTCTTAAAATTCGTGACTTACTATAAATAGTAAACTTACTATTTATAGACGGTCGTGATGTCTTTTCGGCCAAAAATAGTAAGTGTCCTATTTAGCCTCACCAAACCGTTTTTCTAATTATCCTAAGCACTTTTCATGTTGGACACAACTCTTAAAACCCAACGGATGAAGAGTTATAAGCAAATTAAAACTTACTATTTATAATAAAAACAAAATTAAAGTGGGGAAACGACCGTCGATCAGGAGGTTTCTCGCAAATCCAGGCTGCGCAACCCAGCATAGCAGGGTTAGTTGGCTAAAGTATCTCGTTCTACTCTAAAATCATATATTTTACGTTAGATAACTCATTCTAGATTGCGAGACACGCCCGATCTAAAGTCCAACCGTCCAGATCACTTCTGTCGTTGACCGGGCTTTTTTCGATCCATCTTGGCCATGAAACTATCCGCAACCCGCTCTACATCATTTATCCACGCCGTCCATCCATTTTTATAGATCATTTTAATGCTTAATCTAAAAAATAAGCAAATCTAAATCTCAGGTGGACCACAGCACAGCGAAACAGTAGTTATTGAATTTCCACTACTAAAAACCTCTTGGACTCACTGTAATGTTTATTTGACATCCAACCGGTTGATTTGGTCAAATAGACCTGGATGAAGGGAAAAAAAATATTAATTAGCTTGATCCAAAACATTTGTGGCCTCTATGAAGTTTTTAATGGTGGGCGTTAAATCAACATTATTTCCTGTGATGTGGACCAATTTAAACTTAGATCTATCTCATTTTTGGGCTTATCAAATAAAATAATCTAGAAAATTTGATGGATAGCATGGATGAAGCACATAAATCATAGTGAGGCCCACGGACCACCGACCACTAACCATGGGCTAGTAGCAGGGTCACTAGCCAATCCGCGTCGAGTTTTGGGTCGGCATGCAGCTTGGCTTTCTCTTCGTCCCGGTGAGAAGCACCTTATTGGATGGCATATTCATTGCATGGTAGACTGACCCCGTATTCCTCACGAAAGTTTCTATGATGGCTGTCACTCTCTCTACTGTCTTCGATTGTTCCCTTTTGATGTGGCCCACTTGTGCTATAGGTGAGGAGAATTTTTTGTCACTGATCTTAAAATGAATGTCACATCTGATGGATGGATTGGATGGTACCAAAACATCACTGTGGGCCCCACATAGCTGGAACATATGGTACTGAAGCCGAAAGATCGTATCCAGGAAAAAGTGAAAAGATGAAGACCGTGGTGAGTACTCTGGAAGACTGTAATGCATAATACACCAGCACTGAGAAATTAACATGATTAATTTAATTTCAAAGGTCCGAATCATGGGTCTATGAATCAAATATTATGATTATGAGATTATCTATCTTATTGGTGGTCATTTGTTGGATCGTTAAAATGAAAAATCCATGGTTCTGTTTCAAAATGAATCAAACATTAGAATTGTTTAAGAAATCTGATTTTGGAACTGTGTATTATTTACAGTAGTTAAGACACTTCAGTGGGTTTAAGTTGAGTTAATACGTACAATGTGTACAGCTCATTCTATGGCATGAGCTTAAAAATGAAGTCTTAGTAGGATCACACCACACAAACGGTAGTGATTGACCATTAAAAGCCTCTTGTGGGCTACAAAAATTTTGGATAAATCTAATATTTTGTTTTTTTTTCCCTGGATCATTCAGGTCCTTATCAAACGGCATGGTCTACTTGAGATTTGAATCACTTCATTTTTTGGATATGTTACAAACTGCACGGTCGTAGCGTATGAACGGCGTGCATATACAACATATACATAGAAGTGAGCCCCATGGTCACAGCCTAGCTGAACTAGGTAAAATACTGACAGTCCCGTCTCACCTTTTGGACACGGATCCATCCCAAATATTCCCTATGATGTGGCCCATCTGAGTTATGGATTGGCCTGATTTATGTCAAGCTGAGGCTAAGGGAGAGCGGCACACATGATAGACGGATTGGATGACATTTTTACTTCATGGTGGCCGGGCCTTATTTATGTAGGATTAAGGCCTCTTTGGATCTTGGGATCAGGTGGTGAAGAATTGCATTTGTTCATATGCAAATTTCACCCAGCGTTTGGAAACTACAGGATAGATTGGATTTATCCATGTATCGTATAATCCGGCTCTAAAAGTATATACCAAAGGATTTTTAGAGGATTTTGAAATCTATTAAGACCGTATGGCCAACATTAATGTATCTGTTTTCCACACCATCCATCCACATGCGCCATTTACACTTGACATTCATTTATCCACGCTATCCATTCACATGTGCCATTTATATGTAACATTCAAGTTGCATATGCTTACAAGTGATCGACAACAATTATGAATCTGGTCGATTGATTATAATTCTATAGTCTAGAAAATGCAGGTTTTGCCTAGTAGTGTTTTGTTCCAAAGGATAAGCATAGCATTGAACGGTCAAAATTGTTCTAATCTAACTTTAGCCAAGCCAATTAGAAGGAGACACATGTCATTGCATGGGAAGTAGTGCGGTTGAGAGGAGAGAAAAATATAGATGAGAGGAGAAGGTACAAAGTGCTGCCAAGAATCCAGGGTGGAACTCGACCAAGAGTGGAATGTCCGAAAATATAAAACAGAAAATAGCTGAGAGGCCGAGACATATGCAAACAAAAAATGGCTGAGCAGCCGAGGGACTTCGAGAGCGGCCAAAATCTACAAAGACGATCAAGAGTCGAAGACGTGGTTGATTGAGAAGCATCCAAAAGCAACACGGTCAAGAGACGTTCAAAAGAGGATCAATAAAAAAGATGAGTGTTAAAGGGACATAAGTATCTAGAAGGCAACTCTTTGACTAGTATAATTGATGGACTAAAGAGTAGAAACACTGAAGGAAGGCTGAAGAGGAGATCTATAAATAACAACAAAAATTGACAAAACAAGGTCTCACACCAATTAAACCAAATTAAATCTTTAATTTACTTTATCTTGATTTATCTTAGAAGTAGCAATAATTCGTAGTTGTAATAGAGGTCTATGCTCATACGCTAGACTTGATCCTTATCCAATATCAAACAATTCTTTTAAGAGACACATTCTTGCAGGCACTCTTAGTGACTGATTGTGAGTTTTTTCTTTTTGTCTGATTACACTAGTATACTAAAAAGTTATTTTTTAAAAGTCAAAGTGCAACCCACTTTTGGAGAAAGAACCCCAACCTTTGATTATCACTTGATCATTATAAAATTCTGCAATTGATTGAGTAGGTGACTGATCTTATTAGATTCTAGTCATATACACATTTATATCAAAAGTATCCGCTTATTTCCATGCTTAAGGTTAAAGTTGATCGGTTTGAATAGAGCTGTTATATCGATTCTGGCATGCTTGCACACAACACACGTGACGGAGAACAAACCAACTACCAATTTTTTCTAGCTCAATGGGACAATAAGTATTAGTATACTTATCGGTGCATTATTCTTGTCAAATAATGAGCTAAAAGCAGGTTCATCAAGCACCTGAGCAGTTAAGTTTACTGCTGAATCCGGTACCATTTTAACTAAACCTAAATAGGGCATCCTCATCCTGGGTTGATCCTCTTAAATTTTTGTTGACCGAAATGCTCAATATACAATGAAGAATTTAGCATATCGTTGAACAATCACAAGCTCATAATGAAACTTTAGGTAGATAAATAGCCAGTCATGCTGAAAACATGAATCAAATTATGGCTCTCTTTGCCGAAACATCACATGTTGCACTTCGGCAACATGTTGATACTAGTTCTATTAAAAATATAACACCAATAGCCCCGATACAACCAATACCGCAAGCACCTCCTCTATGACGGAACATGCCTCCTACTTCAGTACAGGAAGTGAGGTATCTTCCACTAACTGCTGGGTTTAGGCAACCGGGATAGGAGGTCAGAAATGTCATTCCTGCATAAGGAAACCAAGGTATACGTGGGGGGCAATCTTTCTCTAAGAATCCACCATATCATAAAAGACAAAACTAAGTAAGTCTAGAACTGCCACCAATGGTTGAACCATACCATCTAGATTGTGATTGAATCATACAATTGGTCCAAAAAGTAGGAGGCTAAGTTCATGGCCATACTACCACCCCAGTCTATCATAAGCCTTATTCAGAATGGATTGACCGATAATCTCTATTATCGCAAACAAATTTGATGTTCTTTGATCATGAAGGTTGAGCTTGAACAAGATGACCGAATTTAATGTTTTTTGACTAAGATGGTTGAGTTCGGCCAACATGACCGACTTTGATGTTTTCCAACCAAGATAGTTAAGTTCGACCAAGATGACCAAATTTGATGCTTTTTGACCTAGATGACTGAGTTCAACCAAGATAGCTAACTTTTATGTTTTTCGACAAAACTGATTGATTCGGCCAAGACAGCCAAGTTTGATGTTTTTCGACCAAGAAGGCCGAATTCGATTAAGATGGCAAAAATTGATGTTTTTGCCCGGTTGAGTTGTTGCATCTATTGCACTGAAAGACGAATGATATCGTTCTCACCTTTTCAACAAAAGGCGAGGTGATATAGAGGGCAATGTCGTAGCTTAATTTTGGCCTAGCCAATCAGAAGGGAACACGTGTCATTGCACGGAAGTATGCAACATGCGTGAGATCCATAGAGAAATTTAAAGCTTTATGGAAATATAGCTAGCGTGGTTACGGGGAGAGAAAAACACGACCGAGAATTTCAAGATGGGAGTACTGCTGAGAATCTAAGAGTGGAACTCGACCAGGAGTGGAGTGCGGCCAAGACATCCAAAAATGGAAAATGGCCGCGCAGCCGAGAAACTCGGAGAGCGGCCAAAATCTAGAAAGTCGATCGAAAAGCATCCAAAAGCAACGCGGTCAAAGAACATGCAAAAGAAGAGTAATAAAAAAAATAAAATAATAATAAATAAATAAAAGAACATGCTAAAAGGACAAAAGATTCTAGATAACAACTTTTTTACTATCATAACTGACGAATTAAAAAAGAGAAATAGTTGAAGGAAGGCTACAGAGGAGATTTATAAATAGCAACGGAAATCAAGATGTTCGTCTCACACCAATCAAACCAAATCAAATCTATCAATTTACTTAATTATTGTTTATCCTAAGAGTATCAACAATTTGTAATTGTAATCCAAGTCTGTGCTCATACGCTGGACTTGATCCTTATCCAATATCAAGTCATTCTTTCAAGAGACACATTCTTACAATTGCTCATAATGATCGATTGTGAGTTTTTATTTTTTGTTTAATTGCATTAGTATACTAAAAAGTTCTTTCTTGTGAAAGGAAAAGTACAACCCTCTTTTGGAGGAAGAACCACACCCTCTAATTATCACTTGATCGTTACAAAATTTTGCAAGTGGCTGACTAGGCGACCGATCTTCTCATATTCTTCTCATATATATTTATAGTGGACATATCTACTTATTTTGATGCTTAGAGTCAAAGTTGATCGGTTTGAATCGAGCCGCTGTATCGATTCTAACACGCCCGCACACACCACACATGATAAAAAGCAAACTAAGTACCAACAAAAATACTACAGTGTTTTTAGACATGCAATCATTGTACAATAATGGTGTTAATTCCATCTAATGCAATTCCATACTATTTAATCCCACGAACCAAATAAGCCCTATGGTTATCCTCACAGAGCTTTGTAGTGTGTCCATTCTCTTTTGGCATGTCCAGTTCCACCCAGAACAGGGTCTACAATTTAGACAGTCCAATTTGTGACGATGTAGCGATTTGAGCAATCTTCTTGTCGGAGCACAAATATTCGATTGAATCTTCCCATCTTTAACAGAGCTTTGTATTTGCTTATTATATTATTATTATTATCATCCTTTCATTTCAGAGTATGTAATAATACACTGCACAGACAGAAGTGTTTGTTCTAAATGATTAAACTATCCAAGGATAATTTTGAAAGAAAAAATGAGTGGTATTTAAATGTACAGATTCACCTCTCTATATAACTATCCAATCCATGTGTTAGATTGGAAATGGGAGCATTTGAATTCGGAACTTGAACGTCTTCAAGGAAAACTGGCTGTTCGTCAGAGAAGAGAATATCTATGTTTTGGGTCTCGAACAGATTCTTCTTTGTCTTCTGCTGCTGATCGGACAACATCTTCTGGAGTTGCCGTCCTTGTTCCTCTATTTGCATCTGTAAGTTTCTTTGAATCTGACCCAAGAATGGAATGAGAGGAAACACATTAGAACCATGATTTGCTAAGTAGGTGACTCGACCTGGGATTCGATTGGGTCGACTTGGAATAGGTGACCAACTGAGCCGGGAGCGACTCCTGGTCAGCAAACTATGATTTGAAGATTCAAATGAACGAGGAAGTGTTAGAAAAATCAAGAAATGCTGTACCTCTAACTGCTCATGCAGACGCCTTTGGACGTCTAATTGCATTCGCAGCGCTTCTGTTATCTGTATACCGCTGCCAAATACAAGTTACAGAAATGATGGTGAGTGTTTCTTTGCATTGTAGAGGCCAAACGCAAGCAAAGAACAAGCAATGAAAATGGGTGTCTTGCAAAAAAATATCAAGCAATCAGTATCAGAAAACGTTACGTTTTCAGGTCGAGCTGTGGTATGTCATTAAGGGAACTTCTCCTCTCGAACTTCCCTGTAAGAGAATGGAAAATACAAATAATTGTAACTGTCCACATTCTGTTTTGGAGAAATTCCAACATTACTTGACATGCTTATTTAGGTACAATTTGGACACAGCAAAACAAACATTTGGAGTAGGGGAGAGTGTCTATTTCCCCAAACAATCCATGAATCTAATATCAGTTTGGCCATTGGAGTTTAGCCCATCCAAAAGTTCTGAGAATTCCATGATGAGGACTGTAAGATGGAAAATGTATTACATCTTTAGAAGGTAAGGAAGCAGTCGGGCGAATGCAATTTTCTTTGCTCAGATTGTACTCAGATGGGGAAGTCTGCATCTTAAGACCATTCCAAAGAAATAAGATCTAATACCCAAATCATACATATCGATCGAATTTGGATTGATTTGTGTTAGCAGAAAGTAATCAATTCCTAATACGTACATCACAATCAGATTCATTTGGGGTGGGGAATCATGAGTTGCTTATACAGATTATCCCAATTAAAGAGAGAAGGAAGCCTGTGAGTGGGCCATGCTAGAGATCTTGGGAAAGGAAAATGGTAGCTGGTGGTCATTACATCATGTCCATTGGAACTCAATTGAAAAAGAGTAGTCTCAAATGTGAGGTATCCTAACGATGCTTACCCAACTAGCATAATGATGACTACCTATACCATTTGAAACAGGACTCAATTATGCAGTCTCAAAATCGTTCGACACCTTGCAATCAGATCTTCCAATCCCAGAGATTTTTTCAAATCATCCACTGTGGACTGTGGGCCCATAAGATCAACAGTCTCGATCGCTGGAAAATGGGCTGCACATGTATTGGGAGCCAGAATACATATATTAATCCATCCCTAGTCCCTACCATGACTGAATTTCAATAACGCAATTCATCTTCCAAATGTATGCAACAGCTTAGGGCCTGTTTGGATATGCGCTTTGGGATGTATTGTATCGTATTAGAAGTTATGATTTGACGTTTACCGTGTTTGGATTGGAGTGAATAGGAGTTGAATCCCGTGCGTGCGAATACAGACCCCAGCCAAATTTTCGAACCGACGGTAGAGTATTGTCAGTAGGTTCGATTGCTGTCAATACTTTATATTCATTGCCGTCAAGATATTTGGTACCTATGCAGTGTAAGATTGGGACCGTTCATTTGGTACATTTCAACATAAAAATCATCTAGGCTATAAATCAGAAAGTTTGATATGTCAAACAGGCCACCCAATCCAATTAAGATTGTACAATATGCAGACATAATACGTCCTATCCAAACATCGATCCGTATAACGTATTGTGTACTATGCCATACAATACCTCCTATCCAAACATTGATTAGTATCTGATTGATTTGGATGTATTCTGAAAACCGTCCAATGTATACACAAACAGTACCCAAATACAATACAATACAATACAATACTATACGTGAATCCAAACAGGCCTATTGATTAATCCCATCAGCTAAGAAACAGAAACTGAATACTGCTGAAGGCTACTCCAATGGCTGCAAAGACAAGGATTTACCTTCTGCAGAATCAGGCATGTACTTGGCAATTCGATATTTCTGCAATCATGTAAAACGGTCTAGATTCAGATCCCCCCGAAAAACAAATCGTTGATGGGATTTAAATTTCAAACAGAACTTTATGTTTAATAGAAATGAAACCTGCAAATGGCTTTTCACATGGAAGATGGTCAATCCATTGTAGTCCATCTGCTTCAGAATCCCTTTTGGAGTTGCTTCTGCATTCAATTAACAGAAAATCAATGTAAAATGGCATTTTCAACATCAAAAGACAAGTGAAGATTTCTCAAATTACTTACTATCTGCACCTCCAAGGCGATTTACTGATTCAACGAATCGCTCGTGAAGGTCTGGAGTCCATCTGATCCGAGTTTTATTTGGGACAGCCACTCCTGATGAAACATTGCTGGGAGCAACACAAACACCACCCATAGGCCTCAAAATTTGCTTCTCCGTTGAAATTTGGAAGTTGGGTTGTGGGATTTCGCAGTTATATTGATTATAACCAACCTGCAAAACAAATACCAATCACGAATCAGAGCCCGTCGTTTTCATAATTGCAAAACAAGGCATGAAAAACATCTTAATCAGCATTCAAAATCCATCTCCCAACACCCAAATGGAGAAAACTAGAATTAAAGTTGGAAAACTCACACCAGGATTGGGAATTCCCTCAATCGAACTTGATCGTCTAACATCCAATGTTACATCATCGCTCCCCATCATCTTACACTGCATATACGGAAGGACCTCACTCCCTCGGCAATTTCTACGGCAGCCACCGGAATTCCTACAGTTCTTATTGCAGTTTGACTTGACGACAGATTGCAAAGTGTCGAACGATTGAGAATCGAGATCGGTTTGATTCGGTAAACTGACGGGGATGCAAGCCTCAGAAGCTCCATGAGAGAACAGAGGCAGTGTCCCAATCTGATACACGTATGGAGGAAAACCCATATGAGATTGGACATGATTCGGAGTACTAGAAGACGGGTTGATGGGAACAAGGCCTGGCTGTGGAGAGCCACTGTCGAAGCATGAAAATGAATCAGGAGACTGGGCATTGAGCTCTGGAGATTGGAAAGAAAAACCCATGTTCCAGAGTGGCCTAGAACCGAAATTCTCACCGCCAGGGCGGCCATAGATATCAAAAGAACAGTCGTTTAAAGACCCTTGCTTCTGATCATGGCACACGATCTTGCGACCGTTCATTTACAAGAGATCAAAGTAAAATTTAAAAAAAAAACCAACAACCGACGCCGAGAAAACAAGAAATTAATTGTGTAACCAGAACTGAATTGTCTTTTTCTGTCAAATATAGGCCTGAAAACAGAACAATCCACGTGGTTATTCGAAGTATTCCTTCCTCCGAGAAATCCAACGGTCGGAAATCGTCAACAACAAAACAAAAGAAGAGAGGAGCTATCAACAAAATATTAATGCTGAAATTCGAAAGGATTATTCTCAGATATGGTCTCTCTCTCTTTCTCTCTCTCTCTCACACTCTCAATATTCCTCGAAGACTTCTAACATACGATACGAATATAAATGCATAATCCCATGCAAGCTTTTAAATGAACACTGCACTGCTGTATTGATACAACCAATGCAAATTGCATAAGAAAAAACAAAAACAAAACCCAAAATAGAAACAAAAATCATTTTTTACAAAGTGATTTTTTTTAATATGCATGTTTGGAGATTAAGATAAAAGAGCTTTGCTAAGCCAAGTCAGCCAATGCACCCGTCACAACACTTTTCAGACCAGGTGAGTCGACTGGAGACTCGGCCCAGTTACTGACCTGGTCATTGGGTCGGAGAACCAGGGACGCACGGGACTCGGTCTTGGTTTTTAATTTCAATGTATGACTCGGTTGATCCGGCTCAGTCAAAGTAAGACGGCCCAGTGAAACCAGTGACCAAACGAGTCCCTAGCAGACCACCACATACGCCAGCGTGGAAAACAGTTGCAATATCCAAACCATTCATCACAAGGGTGTTGGTCCACCAGCCAGCTGGTCACAGTGTTTTTTTTTTTTTTTTTAAACACACACCAACACTATATGGGTTCTCGAACCCACTGATATCAGTGTTAAAAAGCCTGGAGCTGGACCCATGGTCTGTAATTGAGTGAACCAACGTACGCTTGTGAAAAAATCAGCCAAGATCATGGCCCACCTACCAAATGGACCACCTTTACCTTTGGGAATTAGTATCTATGCGGTGAGGTCCACCTGATGGATGGATTGGATACTTCAGCTGTGGGGCCACACTGGCATATGCAGTCGTCGCGTGTATTAGCTGACATGCTGACGCGTGTGAGCTTAGCAAAACTCATTAGGTAATCTACCACGGTAAAAGAGGCACCCGCCACGGGGATACCCCTGTGCAAAGACGTGGCCCAAGCTATGTGGAGCATACGGTGATGTATTTATTTTATCCACGCCGTCCATTCGTTTTTTCAGCTCATTTTAGTTATAATCTCATAATTGATGCAGATCTATAGCTCAAGTGAACCACACCACAGAAAAAAGCAGGGATTGAATGGCCGCCGTTGAAACTTCTTGCGGACAACAGAAGTTTTGGATCAAGCTTGTATCTGTATTTTTCTCTCATCCACCCTGTGACCTTATGAACAGGTTGGATGGCAAAAAAGAAATACCACCTCGGGCCTAGGAAATTTTCAATGGTGGCCGTTAAATCCTACTTTTTTCTTTGGTGTAGTCCACTTGAGAGTTAAAAACGCATCCTTTTTTATACCGTGCCCTAGAAGGAGCTGGAAAATTAGATGAACGGCGTAGATAAACACAGGAATTACTGTAGGCAGCATAAAGCTTACGCCATGTCGTGCACAGGGATATCCCTGTGGCAGTTGCTGCAGGAAATCGGATGCGGATTTCCTGCGAAAGCCATTTGCAGCAAGTTCATGTGCTGGGACGCTATGTGAGGGCTGCTTAATGTTTCCAAAAAATTCACCCCGTTCATCCCTTTTTCTAGGTCATTATAGGAAATGAGACAAAAATTCTGATGGATCCAAAACTCAATGCAGCCATGTAAGAAGGAAAACGGGAGGAAGAGTTGCGTACCAACACACAAAATTTAACTTAATACGAAACTTTTGTAGACATATAAATGTTTAAACGGTGATAATTAAATATCCATTGTTTCCTCTGGTGCGGCCCACTTAAGTTTTGAATCCACCTGATTTTTACATAATTTTCTAAATTGATATAGAAAAATAGATGGACGGAATAAATTTTTCATAAACACCATGGTGGCCCAGTTACATCACAGGGCAAGGATGCTGGGTCGGGCCATGTTTGTGAGAAATCGACCATCCATATTGCGAGTTCGTTTTAGAACCTGCTACTAAAGAAGTGGTCCATATGGGAGGGAAATTGGGAAAAGAAATTTCTCCCATTGAAACCTTCTTGCACTTCACTTTGATGTTTATGTGTGCCATTTAAACCCTTTATAAGGTCATTACGGCTTAGATGATGTGAAAACACAAACACACACGCGAATAGTCAAATACAAATCGTTTATGATCATAATAAATATTGTAAATATCGTTATCATGTAATGTATAGAACCCTTGGGATATAGATACATATCGGTTATCGCTTGGGATATATCAATTGTATCGCGTAATATATTATTGTCATTGGGAAATATGAAAACATTAGGAAAATTATTAAATTTTTTAATGAAATTTTAAAAATTATAAAAAAGACAACAATACACACTTTGAAATCAAAACATTACTATATATATATATATATATATATATATATATATATATATATACATATAAATTGCACATAATGGGGGTTTCCTTTATATGGGGGTCCTAATATATGCGTTTTTCAACTAAATTGATGCAAGTATATTTAAAGTCTATTTACATATCGGTTATTGCTTGGGAAATATCAATTGTATCGCATAATATACTGTTGTCGTTGCGAAATTTGTTAAATTTTTTAATGAAACATTAAAAATTGTGAAAAAAGATACCAATACACACTTTGAAATCAAAACATTACTATATAAAAAATATTTTGCATATAATGGAGGTTTTCTTTACATGAGGTCCTAATATATACACTTTTCAGCTGAATTGATGCAAGTATATTTAAAGTCTATTTATATAAATTACAAACATAAAAAATGTATGAAAATACAAACAATACATTTAAAAGCAAAAGAATAATCGTTAGATTAAATTACGTATATGTTTAATTTTGTGCTTGGATACAAAGATTGCAACCGATTTATAAAATTTTGAGAAATTTTGATTTTTCTCAAATTTTTGCAATTTGACCCATCTCCTTTAAATCTCGAAATCGAAGTTTAAAATTTACGATTTTTCATGAAAAATATAAAGAATAAAAAATGTGTAACCATTTGACACTAGTTTAATGTGATTTACAATAAAAATATGAATTGAAAAATGAAAATGATCATTAGAATAAATAAGTGAGATATATCAGCACTACTTGTGTGTTTTGTATCACACAAGTGAGATACAAAATATATCGTGAGATCTATCGGTTGATATCATTGATATTTAAAACACTGGTTATAATAATGTTTCAACTTGCTTACTGAATTTCCACCGCTGTCTCCTGTCTTCACCATTAGAGTTTTGGATCTATCTCATTTTTTTTTACCACGTGTCCTAAAATAAAATAAGCTTTTAAATGGAAAGGACAAGTGTATTTCCCACAAACAGCGCAGTGGGCCTACCAGCATCCTTGCACCCCAAAAGCTTAAGAAATAAATCCGCTTCTCATCAAAAGAGAAGGCCATTCAAAAGAGCATTTCGTTCCTTTGTACAAGTGTAGCTCCTATGCAATATCCTCGATACCCAGAGAGCAAAACAGTCATCCCCACCAGGATTGGATTCTTTCTTTTCATCGAATTGCTCAATAATTCTAGAATAATTCTAGATTTTCCGAAAATGATTTGACTTTTTTTAATTCTAAATAAGACTTTTCAAGAGAAATGGGTAAAATGACCCGAGGTCCACGGTAAAATGGAACTCTGTTTTTATGACGCGGATTGGGTACTAGCCCCACGGCGACCTAGCTAGTGACGGACGGTCCCAGAAGGGCCACTGTGGGGCCCACCTTGATGTATGTATTTTATTTAGATTGTCCATTCATTTATTTTGACAGATCATTTTGGATCATGAACCTAAAAATGAAGTAGATTGAAAGCTAAATTGGACCATACCAGGTAAAACAGTGGGGATTGAAGGCCTATCATTGAAAACTTCTTAGGGGTTACAAAAGTTCTGGATCAAGTTGATATTTATGTTTTTCCCTTTATCCAAGTCTGTGTGGCCTTATGAACAGGTTGGATTGCAAATAAACATCACGGTGGACCCTAAGAAGGTTTCAATGGTGAGTGTCATTTTCACCATTGCTTCCTGTGGTGTGGTCCAATCAGGCTTCAATCTGCCTCATTTTCAAAATTATGCACTAAAATAATATATTAAAATGGATGGACGGCGTGGATAAAACACGGACGTCATGTTGGGCCACATGGAGCCGCCGTCAGGACCGTCCAAGCTAGGTCCTGGTGGGATAGTACCCAATCCGTGCGCTTTTTTGGATGGGTTACCTGTTGGACGCGGATTAGATACTGAGTAGCGAGTCGGCTGCTAAAGTGACGTCACCAAGTTCCGTGGGCCCCAATAATATATATGTGTTTTATCCACACCGTCCATCTATTTTGAGATATTATTTCATGGCATGAACCAAAGAATGAGGCAGATAAAAAGATTTAATGGACTCCATCACAGAAAACAGTGGGAGAGTGATTCCCAAAGTTGATGCTATTCCAAGGCGCACGATAATTTTTATTTGAAATCCAACCTGTTCAAAAGTTAAAAAAAACATGAAATAAGATAAAAAAAACAATTACTAGCTTGATCTAAAACTTTTATGGCTTTTAACAAGTTTTTAATGGTGGTGTCACTGTCCTGCTGTTTTGTGAATTGGAGTCTATTCATGCTTTGGATTTAACTCATTCTTTGGATATTGCCTTATAATAATCTTTATGAATGAATGGAAGATAGGAATACAAAGCATATAATGACCCCAATGGAACTTAGACGTCTCTTCGTAAGCGAGTCTCGCTACTCGACGTGTTAGTAGATAATCCACGGAACTTAGCTGTTATACAAATGAGTTGTTATACAAATGAGTTCGGATCCTCAGTTGTTTTTACCTCCTTTGCTGTACACTGATTGGTCCGTCTCATTCAGCAACACAAATTCAAAGCATTTCACAATTACACGGTTCAATTAGATTGTAACAATCATAATTTTCCTGCTTAACACAAACAGAGGATCCGTATTCTATACAAATACCACATGGGCCAATGAAGGAAAAAACATGAGGATCTTTTGATCTTTTCAGGCTCGTTAAGTCATTTTTTAGAAGTCCAGTGCTAGATTGATAAAACCGGAGTTCTTCAAAACCCAGTTCTCCATTTCCTAGAACTTCCCAGTAATGAGTTTGTACGCATGGAACCCATGATCTGGTGATCTAGACCGTTGATCCTGTGGCTCCCGTTGTGGATGAACCATGCCAAAAATATATCTGAAAGTGACAACTCTGGCCTTTCCATTCCTGACATGAAAATACAAGGTTAACAAGAAATACACCATTCATTTTTTTTTAAGGCCTAGATTGATGGGCAAGATGTTCTTAATTGGAAGATTTTAGGGTAATGGTCCATCAATGATAAGAACCATCAGATCAGCGGCTTAGGATAATTCAACCATTGGGCCACCAGTACGCATTTCTTGCACATAAGAAAGTTTCCAATTAGTCATTAATAGAGATTGAACATCTTCTTTTTACGTGGGTTTTTGACATTAATAATAAACCTGATTTTGGATATTAATCTAAAGGAATATGTAATCTATGGCCCACATCTTTGCATGCTCTACACTTCTACTCTGAGGGAGTACGGCGTGTGTCTCGCAATCCAGGCCGTTGGATTGTTGCTTCCCCATTGTGGATGGACCATGTCACAAATCTCCTTGGTTGGACAATCTCAGGACCCGGTTTTTGGCCTACAGATGTATGGTTAAGAAGAGAATGCATCAAGGGTTGGCATTCGACTGAGGAATATCCTAATATTAATGGCTTGGATCTTCCAATCTGGAAGAATGGTGAGGCATGGTATGGATGAACGAACCATGTGGCCCACTTTTGAGAATTGAAGACCCGTGCAAACTGACTAAAGATGCAGACCACGTGCAATGTAATTCCTCTCTAGTCCAAAAGAAAATGTAGTGGTAGAATATATCTTCCGAGATTTAAGGTTAATTGAGCCGTCTTAATCTCGGATTCGGAAGAATTTGTTGTTGAAAGCTGACCGTCCTCTCTGCTTTTTATTTAGACCTCCCTTTAGATATCTATAAATGAACCAGTCGGTAGATTAAATCAGTTTCATTTCCATCTAAGGTGGGACCCACGACTTGGACGGTTTAATATAAGTTAAAAGTATGCAACTTGTGAAGTTCCTCGCTGCCTGCGCATCAACCGTTACTCTCTACCAGAGTATCAATATGTTGTTCCTCTCTCAACCTTCTTAGAAAAAGCCTTATCCAGTACTCTTCTCGTTGGCTAGCTGCGGTTTGGGTGCAGAATCAAACCCATCAAGAAGCACAGGCCAACCATGACGTGGGCCACCATGTGAATTTGAAAGTTTTGGATAGAAGTCCATTATTTTCTATGGTGGCCCACTAATGATTTTATGGAACTATTCCATACTTCCCACTATCATTTTGGGAATTCATCTTATGTGAGGGTCAAATGTCATCATGCACGGATACAGATGAATAACATTAACACTCAGGTGAATGAGTTCCATGCAGGTTAGTAACCTTTTAACCTAAGGTAAATAAGGGATGTTTTGAAGGGGTGAAGGGGTTCTTGCTCTTGCTCGGGTGGTAGACTCTCAGGAGTCGGTCAAGGGTTCGAGTACCCATAGGTGGTAAAATTCCACTAGCATGAGTGTGTGGGGCGTGTGTGCGTGTGTAAAAATAAAAAATAATAAAATAAAATAAAATAAAAAATTGGTATGTATTGCAAAAGGGAAAAGTTGTTTTATTTGTGTAAACTTATGCAAAATAGAATCAGTAATAAATAAAATATTAAAATTCTACAAATAGAATAATCCAAATTATCCAAACATAACTATATTACAAAAAACATTGCTAAGTCACATCACATATCTTATGTAGCTCTTTTGAAGTTTGTTATTTCCTCAAGCCAAAGTATATATATTTCAGAGATCTTATTATAATTATTCTATCAAATGCTCGATATCTTCATTAATTCGAATGAATATACGATGGAGTTTTAATGTATTTCAATTACATGGTCTGAAACGCAATTTTTATATTTTAATTTGAGGCTATCGAACATATATAATTTTAATATTTTAATTTGAGACTGTCAAACATAATTCAAGGTTCCAATTCACCTGAATTTCATACTAAATAGTTAAAGATTCTAATTAAAATTAATTAACACTTGCTAAACAGCCACTAAGGGCATCGGAGAAAGCTAGACGTGCAAACAGGTTTGTCCTGCATGGGAATCTTGAAATGGCCGTTCTACAGGAATTTTATTCAAAGCGTACTTGGATGGATGTGATTCTCGAAGAGTTGAAATCAAATGAATTATTTTTATAATGCAGGGAATAATCAGCGCCGTCCAGGGACCCACATCAGTTAAAAATCGCAGAAAGATATGTGAGAGAAGAGCTTTAATACTCTGGCAGAGTCTGATGCTCGGTACACACACATAGCATACAGGTAACTCAAAATAGTCCGTGCAGAATTATGGCGCACTGACGATGGAACTCCACTACATCTATGATCCTATCTGGCCGGTTGGTTGACATGAAATGAATGGTCAAGAGAGGAAAAAATTCTAACGGTCCAGATTCAACACATGAATCCCAATTAATCTGAGATCAGATTCTCTAATCGATGTGATCTCGGGCTCTACCTCA
The DNA here is from genome assembly GCA_037074715.1 of Magnolia kwangsiensis. Classification (NCBI taxonomy): domain Eukaryota; kingdom Viridiplantae; phylum Streptophyta; class Magnoliopsida; order Magnoliales; family Magnoliaceae; genus Magnolia; species Magnolia kwangsiensis. The sequence goes on from CM073581.1 coordinate 112,069,265, forward strand.
TCTGTAGTGGGTTCCACTGTTTGGACAGTTTAAGTTAAGGTATTCGCTCCAAGTGACACGCAAGCGTGTGGACCCCATACCGCCAGGGTATCGTACGGTGACCCTTCCACCGTACGGTAGGGAGCCGGTTTCCACCCCGGAGGGACGCGGAATGCCCGGAAAGCCTTCTCAAGGAACTTCCTGCCACCTGAATCAAGGTGGGCTATCTTGATGTTTATGAGAAATCCAATCCGTCTATCCCCTTTTCCGGATCATGTTAAGACATAGGCCCAAAAATTAAGCCGATCTAAAACACAAGTGGGCCACATGAGAGGAAAAAGTAAGTAGTGAAATGCCTACATTGAAACCTCTCCGATCCAGCGATCCACGGTGATGTTTATATGCTATGTTGTTCATGTTTTTAATGGGATGAACTTTTTTTTTTTGTTAGCTTGTTAGTACACCCACCACACTAGTGTTAGCCACCCCTAGGAGGGAGGGAATCGATACCAAGACCTCGGTGTTAAAACATAATGGGATGAACTTGAAAACACAAATATTAGCTAGATTCAAAACTTTCATGATTCAATAAATCTTTCAACGGTCCATGTTTAATTATCACTGGTTTTTTTTATATGCGGCCCACTTAAATTTTTTACTTGACTTATTTGTGGGCCATGTCCTAACATTATCAAGCAAAATAGATGAACGTAGTGGATTTTTCACAAACATCATGGTGGGCCCACTCATGTAGGAATTTCCTGCTTTCAAAGGCAATCCACATCCACACATAATCATGCTTCACTGATGATTGGGACCTTTGAATCATGGATGGGCCATTAAATATTTATCTTCGTGCACAATCACTCCTTCATGCCCCACAGAGGATAGAATCCAGATTATGAATGATTCGGATCATCATTTAAGATGCACTCCTGGTGGAAATTGAGAGTGGATTAGCTGTTAACCGGGTAACGCCGATTATGGTGTTACCCTTGACACGAGACCACCTGATGATTAGTCATATATTAACGCATCCATTTGTTTTTCCTTCCCATTTTAGGACTAAAAAAATTAAGTAGATCCAAATTCCAAGTGGGACACACCACAAGAAGCAATGGCTAAATAGTTAAAGTTTCTAGTAAACCTGCTCCGATTATATCAGTAAGCCATAGAGCATACACTCACCGGTTAGATGCGAGAAAATGAGGAAATGCAATGTAATGATGATGTGTATGAAGAGTAAGAGGGTCAAGAATGAAATGAGTGAGTGTTGCACAATGCTAATACTCTGTTTTAATGAAACTGATTGAATTTTAAACGATTGGATGAACAGTAATATCGCACGGTTAAATCGGGTGGTTTGGATTAGAACTTAGATAGCTTAAGAGACTTAAGTTTTGGTCAGGCAAGGCTAGATCAAGACTAGACTCTCTTTCTCACTCTCCTTGGTGGATGGATGGCTAAATGGATGAGGCTCTAAGGGGTGAGGAAGGATACGTGAATCCTACCTAAATGCTTTGGATGTAGTGGGTGTTGAATGCTTGAAATAAGAAGAGAAGAAGGTTATTTATAGCATCTAAACTTGATTTTCCTATAATTGCTAGTGATCATAGGGGTAAAATGTGGTTGAAGGAATGTAATTGGAGATTACCACAAGGCATCATCTTATGGGTTGGATAAGGTGGTAAAAAGATATTTCGGGTAGGGAAATGGGTATTGGAGTAAATACACCTCAATCACATACTTTGGATTTGGAAAAAGGAGATCCCACATGCTTAAGCGACGCCACCCGAAAGAGGTGACGCATCACGTGGCCGACATCAAGTTTGCTACCACTGGTCTCCACTTAAACTCCGTGCTTTGACAGGTAGCCTCCTCTAAGTGTGTAAAGGCTTTGCTGTAAAGAACAATGTTTTGAGGTTTTGCATGGTACTCCAATTGGGCTTGTATTCGGGCTTTGCTTCAGGCTCGATTTTTGGCTTAAGTAGGTGATCAGCTGATTAGGTAGTTAGATTGGATAGGCTGGTCGAGTGAGTTAATTCGTCGAGCTGACTACAGGCTCTAAGGTTTTAAGTTCCTAAGGTTGAGGATTAGACTGACTGGGTTTGACTAAGTTGATTGAATTGAGTTTAAGATTTATGATTAGGATTTTCAGGGTTTAAGTCTCTAGGGTTAGAGTTAGGGTTTTGATTGATTATCCATTGGTTCAAACTCAAATAGCTTATCAACCTAGGGTGGAGTGTCTACGATCACAAGCGTGCAATCAAATTAAGTATGAGTACAACTCTAACATACTCTTACAATCTTAATCATAAACATTTGACCGAATATGTCCCGTTTGCTAACACATGTGATCTTGTATTTAATCGAATTGCAACATAGATCACTGGATCATCATAACATTACATGGACCGAGATATAGCCATTTGGTCCAATGATTTTAGGGTCAGGATTAGGTACTACCCCCAATAAAGCATAACTAGAGATGGATGATCCTGGAAAGGGCTCTATGGGGCACCCCACTATGATATATGTATTTTATCTAAGGTGTTCATCCATTTGGATAGATCATTTTAGGGCATGAGCCCAAAAAGGACGCAGATCATAAGCCCGAGTGGGCCACACGATGGGAAGCATTAGTGAGAATGACCCACTATTGAAACTTTGCTAGGGTCCATGTTAATATTTATTTGTCATCCAACATGTTCATAAGGTCACATACACTTGGACAAAGGGGAAAATAAATATTAGCTTGATCTAAGCATTCAATCCCCATTGTTTCATGTGGTGTGGTTTACTTGAGTATTCGCTATGCCTAATTTTTCAACTCCTTACCTAAAATGAGTTGTCAAAATAAATGGACAATATAGATAAAGCACATATATTAAGGTGGGCCCCACATAGCCCGAAAAACCGTCCCTCTCTAGCTATGTCCCGGTGGGGACGGTACCCAATCCGTTCCCGTGATATTGATAAGGAAATTGACTTCTTGAGAACTCCGCGCAACAATTTGTTGTATTCAGTATTCATCCATCATTACTAATCATTAGCACATAAATTCCATATCATGATGGGAACGCCAATTAAAAATTAATAACATAGACGAATAGACTGTAGTAGCCAGATCAACAACTCTGGTCAATTTGGACGATTTCCACGTGTACGGTGAAGATGTTAGAATGGACAACCAACCAGCTGACAAACTCCATTTAAATATGAAACGCACAACAAGGTAGAGGCTATAAGATAAACTACTATAGTGGGATTATTTGATACACTGGCGGAGTTTGATGATCAATGCGCATGCACTTTGATCAGATAATTCTAACCATCTCATCTATGGTTAGTAAAAACATCAGTCATGATAAAATGACCAACACCCAAATAATTAAACCATCTGATTAATGTGAATTTTCATCACGCCCCGCCAAAGCTGAAAAAATGGACGATCCAAATTGATTATTGGGCCGTGCCATTTAAAAAGGAAGTAACAATGGTGTTTGGTTGTTGAATAGGCTGGCATTTTGCGTTGAAAGGTAAGACATTATCTACAATCCAACGTGTTTGTCCAACGGTTGTCCATTGTGTCCTCGGCCCATACGAACGAAAAAGGGGGACATTGCACAATGCAAAAAAGACACCTTGATGGGCCCACTGCTCACTGTATCCAGAACCACCAGCTAGAAGCCAGCTATTTCTTTTATTTTCATTTTATTTTTCATTTTTGTGGTCCGGATCCATGGGAAAGCATTGTAAGTAAAGGTGGACCTACAAATGCAATTTTTGGGGCCCACCATGATCTTTGATTGACTTCCAATGTGTCCTTCATGTGTGCCCTTCGTGTTATCGGACAACAAAATATTAGAGGGGTACGCCATCTAAAATCATGCCCGAAAACTATAAAACCATGTGGTGTGGCCAATCTAAGTTTTTGAACGACTGAATTTTATTTTTTTCTGTTTGTTGTAGTGGGGCGGATCTTTTGAATGGATTGGATGGCATATACAAAAGAAGGCTGACCCTGCACACTAACTGAAAGGTTGGGCATCCCTTCCCAGTTCCTCCCTGCTTTGTGGCCCACTTGAGCTTTTGATCAGTCCGTTTTTTTTGCTCAAAGAACCCATTTGGATACCACTAAAAAAGTTATTTTTTCTACTTACAACAGTAAATAAGTAATTTTTTTAAAGAAGTTTGGCTTATGATTAGTTATAAGTATTTAATCAATTGAGTTAATTTTATTTTATTTTTAGATTTTCGACTTTCCATAAATTATTGAAGAGAAGTATAAGAAGAGAGAGAGATAGGAGAAGCTGATAAGTATGTTATTTGCTGAACATAGTATTTATGGTATGAATAACTTATTTTAAATAACATAGTATTCTAACGGCTCCAAGAGAAACCAAAGAAAGTTGTTTGGAAGCTTGTATTTAAAATGACTTGAAATTTAGATCAAAATTACTATGAAATCAATATGAATTAGAATTCTTGTCTTTGTTTAATGGCTTGTAATTGGAATGCATTGGAGTTGATGGATGCACTTATTTGGATTCCATTGGAATTCTTTAATATACTCACTATAACCTGAACTTGATTAACTATATTAATTTTAATATCCCAAAGAGGTATACATATTTGATATTTGACATAATAATTATAATAAACCCATTGAATTTTATGCTTTAGCCAAAAATGAAAAAATTACTAACAAAAGGATCATAAATAAGTAACTCACCAATATTTGGTAACAATTCATTTAAATCACTAAAGTTTTAACGGTTCAAATCATTCTACTAGCATGATTTTAGTAATGTAGTTGATAATTAAATTGTTTTAGAGTATGATCACCATGCCATGCGACTCTTTTGTTTTAAAAAATGAAGCTAAAAAAGGCATTTCATACAAATAATATTGAATTCACATACAACAAATTATATTGAATTCACGTACAACCAGGAGATTTCAAAACTAAAAAAATACTTTTTTTTAATTTACCAATAACTTAATTTATCTTCAATAAAATGAAAAATTGTGCATTTATATCCAATTATCTCATAATAAAAATGTCAAACATTACTTAAAGGGCACACGTGATAGACAGATTGGATGTCATCCTAAAAAGGCCAAGCTATATATCCTAAGGGACCTCAAAATTCTAGTATTGAGAGGTTGATATAAATGTTGTTCTAAGGACAAACTTACATCATAAAAACAAAGAATTGATGGTAGGACAACCTTACTAGAACGGTTTGTATATCAATATTTCAAACTGAAGAGGAATAAAAATGAAATAGGAAAAATTGAAATCTACACTATTATAACATTCCCCACAATGCTTGAAATGTAAATATTACAATATTCACATCCACAAGTATATCCCACAAACTTAAATGTTAAAAGATATAGAAAATAAACCACACATCCAAACACAAAGAATTATAGTGGTTCGCCTGTGTGTACACCAACTATTAAACAACAACCACACAGCTACTCCACTCCTAATATCCTCACACAGTGGATATTAGCGTTCACTAATCAAATAGGTTTTTCAGGTTCACCCAAAACCCTCACAATTATGTCTTTCAAATGGACTTTACACAATTCAAAAAATCCCTCACTTTGAGTTTCCTAGCTCTCCTCAGATAACCAAAACAATAAGATTTTTTCTGATTCATTCTCAAAAGAAATCAAAGCAAAAGAAATTACAATAATGTAAAATACCTGAATTTTTCTTTTTGTTGTAGCCCAGAAGAATCAAGTCGGAGTAAAAGTTCAACAATGAAGATCAATGTCCAATACTCACATATAAAATGGGTTTAGGTTCTAAATTAATTTTAGAGTTAAAGTATATTAGGCTAGCTTGATTTAATTTTGATTCCAAGAATTATGAATATCTCAATTCCTCTTTCAAATATAATTGGAATAAGAAAATTCAAAAGCAAATGCAAAGAAAGTTACAAAAAGAAAATATTAAATGAGCATAATAGTTTAAATAGAATACTAATGTATCTCTCAGAGTGATGCATATATTTTACTTGAATTGAATTACAAAACTCTGAAATTCGTTGTCTATTTATAGGTGAGCAGATCGCACCTTCGACTGGTCCTGTGGACACTATGACTGGTCGTAGGTCCAACGGATTTTTAAAATTTTGAGCGCGATCGGATAAAACCGTTTCACGACTGGTCATAGGCACTGCACAACCGGTCGTGTGACCTCCACGACTAGTCGTGACCTGTCCACAATTGGTTGTGTGGCACAAGAACAGTTGTTGGAGTTCGAGTCGTAGTTGTAGGACTGGTCGTGAACGAATCATGCACTGTTCAAACGACCGGTCAAGCAGTTTCCAAGATTGGTCGTGGCTCAATAAAAAAATTTAAAAATTTACCACAAACTTAGGAATGGTCTTGAAATTTCTTGAACTAGTCGAGCCAGTGCTAAGACTAGTCAAAGAATAGACCAAACATTTATAAAAAAAGCAATTGAATTATGTATTCAAAATGACTTATCCTAAGTTCAATCTAAGGTCATCCAAACCTTGTTAGTGAAGTATGAACATTGAATTTTTTTTTTCTTTTAGTTGATAGTCTTTCTTTGAAGTCCATAAAGCTTGCAATCTTGACTCATGATGAAGCTTGTACTCTTGTACTTGAGATCTTTTGAATCTTGAAGCTGTAGTACATTTGTCGATCTACTTCTTGAGTCTTGAACCATTACATGTCTTTCGATGTCGTTTTACAACATTGTCAGTTGAAGCTTTAAAGAAGTAAACAATATACTTGATCTTGCATTTGAAGTAGATCATTATTTTCGACTTGAAGCACTTGACATGACTTGAACATATGATGCATTACCTTGAACATATATATATATATGTGTGTGTGTGTGTGTGTGTGTGTGTGCGCACGCGCGCTACACAAGACACAAATTATGGTTTTGGCGCTACAAAATTTGACAATCAAAAGAACAGAATCTATAGCATTTACACATCCACATCACATTAGACATTGCATTGTAGCAAGGTAAGACAAGGAATGTATACTAGTGAGCTCTATGACACCCACTGTGATACATGTGTCCCATACAATTTTTACAAGCTCCTTCAGATGCATGAGCTCAAAATTGAAGCATATTCAAAGCTCAAGTGAATCACGCCACAAAATTAATAGGGATAATGACATCCATCATTGAAACCTTTTTAAGGCTCACAGTAATGTTTGATTGTCGTCCAACCTTTTCATAAGGTCAGACGGACATGGATGAAAGCATAACACCAATGTAAGCTTGATCCAAAACTTTCGTAACCCAATAAGTTTTCAACTGTAGGCATTCAATTCCCACCGTTTATTTACAACCTGTTTGGCATTAAGGATTTGAGAGTTTATAAAATTCATAATTTTACTTTATGCGTTTGGCCATGAAACCAACTGCATGGATTTGTATTCGAATGCATTTCAAATCCTAAAAGATTGAAGGTTTGAAATCACACCTTTAAGCTTGGAATGGCCTCAAAAGGCGGCACCTTCTTGTTGGATCTCTCTTGCTCTCTTTCCCTTTCGATCTAAGGCATGTTTGGTAGAATTTTGGCAAAGGGATCAGTTGCATGGGTGGGCCCACCATGATGTTTACGTGAAATCCATTCCAACTACCGGGTGTTGCACCCCATGTTAGGCTCAAGGCTAAAAAATCAGCCCAGTCAGTATTTACGTGTACCGTATGATTAAAAATAATATATAGGGAAACTTGCCCCCTCCAAATTGTTCTCCTCGGTGTGGCTTACCTTATTCATAGATGGGCTTAATTTTTGGAACCCAAGCCTAAATTTGTGTGTGGCATCTAATGGTTAGAGTAAATATCATATAATCATCACCGTAGGCCTCGTAGAAATCAAAGGTTGACATTTCTCTCCCGATTGTTTCCTCTGGTGTAGCCCACCTAAAAGAGGAGTCAACCTGATTTTTTTTACCCTGGGCGTAACATTAGATTACTCATCTACTGATGGAAGTGGATTTCACGAGTACAACACGTGGTGGCCCAGTTTCAATGGTGGGACCAGATTTTCATTCTTCGTTTTATTATTGGATAGTGAGATCCTGTAAGGATATGTGATGTAGGTGGGCCCCACTCTAATGTTCACGCAGAATCCGCTTCCATCATCACAGATGTATCACCCCATGTTAACCTTAGGGCCCAAAAATTATTCCCATAACTGTTTTAGCTAGGCGGACTACATGATTGGAAACAATGTATGGATTTCACGTATATAACATTGTGGCCCAGTTTCAAGTGTAGATCATAACATGTGAGATTTTCATTTTTCATTTTATTATTGGATTGTGAGTTCCTTGTGCCATTTGTTTTTCCCTCTCTCTCCCTTGAATCCGGAAGGATCTGCGATGTAGGTGGGCCCCACTCTAATGTTGGTGTGGAATCCAATTCAACCATTGAGGCGTCATCCTATGTTAGGCTCAGGGCTAAAAACTTAGCCTCATCCCTGATGTAGGTGAACCACACGATTGTAAACAATGTACAGGGCAATGGTTTATCTCAAACTTTTTTCCTTGTTGTGGCCCACATCAATAATGAATACGCCTGATTTTTGGGATTTAGGTCTAAATGCTTGTATGTCATCTAATGGTTGGAGTAGATCTCATATAACCATTATAGTGGGCTTTCTAAAAATCAAAACATACTTTTCTCTCTCAATCGTTTCCTTTGGTGTAGCTCACTTGAATTACAAATCAGTCTGAATTTTTGGCACTGGTGTTAGATTTACCCATCTAATGGTGGGAGTAGATTTTAGGTACACATCATTGTGGGCCTCAAACTTGGATGGGATACATCTAAACCTTTTAAAGGCCAGTCATGCATAACTCGAATCCGATGGCCAGTTAATAAGATGCTCATCTCCAACAATTACTGAAGACCTTATTATGCAAAATCCTAACCAGCTGATTAGCGCCTATTTCCTTAATCTTTGGATTATCTATTGGCCCTCCATGTCATGGCCCACCATAACTGTGAATTTTTTCAGATGACCAAACACCAGAGATTATTGGACTAAATATCACCCATCCATGTGATGACCCATTAAATCTGTGGATTTAGTTAGATAATCTAACAATCAAAGGCAATAAGAGTACATATAGTTAATCCATGTGATGGCCCACCAAAATTGTCGATTATGCTAGCCAATAATCCTATTGATACATTTGTTTAAAATTGGTGGGCCCAGGATTGTATTCCATTTTAGACTTGAAATTACTTCAAATTTACCGCTAGAATAACTATTTATAATATCGCATATGTATACGATGTTGGAATATTGTAAATGGTTGGTTTAATTAAATTTAAGATTTGTTAATGTATAAATTTCCAATTCCAATATATTTTAGTTGTAGGATGCCAAACATAATTGAAAATTTCAAATGCAGTATATTTAGGATTGAAATCTAATATATTTCATACATAAATAACCAAAAATGGCTTTACTATGGTCTACTCGAACTATGGGTACGCTTTAATTTTGGGCTTATGCTCTATGGAAAAACATATGTACTTCGTGGATACATACAACACGTCAGTACGCAATCCGTTCCCGTATGTTATACTTAAATCTACAAAATCATTTGCAGATGACGCGTCCTCTTCTTCAATTTTTAATTTTTTTGTTTTTTTATCAATAGCCCGTCTATAATGCAACGTGCTCTATTGAAAGGTGCCACGTGGGTGGCATCCACGGCTGCATTTGGCAGGGCGACTGTCCACGTGACAGATTCGTATTATTCCCTCTCAGCCCATTCTGGTTATTCCACAAGGAATGCTAACATGCACGTAGCTACAGGAAAGTTCCCTTCAGCACCTCGTTGCACACACGTGTCAGACATATCTGGTGATCTTGGCCTTTGATCTGGTTTTCCAACGCACCAATGGGCCATAAGACAAAAATCGCAGTGATTGGACGATCAAATCCATCTATTGTGAGTTCTGCCACCCAGTGGGCCACAACCCCAAATTCACAGTGATCAGACAATCACAACCATCTACTGTAGTGAGCTTTGCCGATCGAATGTGAACAAATTACCCTAACCGTTCCTTTTGGAAGGCCACTTTTCAGATGCATGTCATTGTCCAACCCCTCACCTTTTGGTGTCCCACCAAACCAACGGTCTTGAGACACCAGACTCATTTGCCAGGTTTACCAAGAGCATGGAACTGCATCCAGCTTTCGTGCAGCATACAAGCCATGCTGGAATTCCACACATGAGAGCTCTTCTGTCTTAAAAAGGTAGATTAGTGTCCCATTCAAGTGACAATTTGTGATGTGGATCTCGCATACTCCTTTTTTAAATTCTACGGCCACTAAGACCCCATCTTTCTCAAAAGCTTCTTGCCTTTGCCCACCTTCATTTCTTTTCTTTTCTTTTCTTTTTTTCATTTTCCTTTTTTTGCCCTTTTTTGTTGTGAGAGATACACGTGTCAGCTGCACGTGCGTCCAAGCGTCCGAATTAGGAGCGAGATAGGCACATGGTCGACTAGTGATTCCGATGTGCCAATCGGGTCTATTAGTCATTGGACAACGTCACTTGCAGACCCCGTTCGTTGGAAGATTCCAGTGAGGATAGTTTAGTAATTTTCATATGTGATGCCTAATCTGGAATATTATTGGGCTTTTTCACAGCAAAATTACTCGGGAATCAACAATTTTCCAGATAATGCCCAACAATTAAAAATTATTTCGAGGAATTTTTGTGAATGAAATTACTAAAATACTTCCATCTGAGTGAGTTTTTCTTTAAAAATTAGTGGAAAACGAGATTTGTGGGGCTCGCTTGGTATGCATATGAAATCCAAGCCATCCAACATATGAACCATGTTATAGTGATTGTGCAAACCAAAATTCAGATCAATCAAATAATTAGATGGGCTACACTTGAATTTGGACGTTTTGAGTGGTGTATATTATTTTCCACGGATTGGCCCACCTTTTAATTGGATCCCCGGTATTTTTTGTTAACCTAGTAATCATGTTGGTATGCACATGTTGGATGGGTTGGATGCCAGGCACCTACAATATAGCCCACCAATTTTAAATTATCCAAATGGAAGAAAAAGAAAATGATAAGGGCAATACTGTAATTTCTCATCTCCCTATTTGTTTGGCTCATGGATTCCTTATTTAGTTTGATAAGTTACTTGTGCCACAAATAACTTATCTTAGTTTCTACTAATTAAGAACATTAATATATTTAGTATACAAATTACTTATCAGCTTCTCGTCTCTTTGATCTCTCCAATACCCCTCTTTAGTTAGTTAGGAAGAGTAGAAAGGTTCTAAAAATCATTAACTCAAGTGATTATGTACTTTTACAAAAAAATTACTTATAACTATTCATAAACCAAAGTTATTTATATGAAATAAGTTACTTTTATATCTATTGTGGCCAGTAGAAAAAGTAATTTATTTGATAGTATCCAAACGGGTGTACGTAACTTTATCCCCCTCCCAGCAATGTCTGCATTTGACTGGATAACCATATTTGATTTATGCACAGTAAAATCATAATGATATTACTTTTTCATCACTTTAATTAGTATTAAATCATCACCAAAATAGATTAATTTTTGAAAATTTTCTGATTATATCATAAAAACGTGCACCATTAATACATGTGCAAGCCCGTAAATGATAAATGATTTAAAATAAGTGCACCTAAAAAGTTTATTTACCTCTATCTACAATGAATCCCTGTCTTATAAATGGTATGGACTATTGAAACATGACCTAATTAAATATTGTTAGGCCTGGCCAATAATCAATATTGGCCCTAGCATGAGGTGGCCCCGCAGGCCTATATTTCAAGCGCATGATGGACCTCTGGTCGAGATTGGGGCCTAGACGGCAAGGCCACCTAGGTAGGGTCAGGCAGCCTGGCCCATTGCCTCCCTACTTGAAGAGGAATTTAGTCAGATCACATACATTCAAGCTGTGGGGGACCACCTTGATGTTTATGTGGAATTTGAATCATGTGCCTAGTGCGCCTCTTTATATTTAGTGTACCTCCTAAGAATCATCACGATTCAAAAAACCCAAGTTGAACGCTAAACGGAGAAATGTACAATCACGTCTGAGTCCTAAATGTCTACCTTAGTTTTGAAATGGCTTGAATTTGGTTTCTCCTTTCAGCATGGTGGAGCTCACCTAATTACTGAGTTGCATTGACATGAAAACAACATGGTGGGCCTCACATTCCATCTGAAATTTTCTACAGTTGGTATCCTCCTCCCTAATATCCCCGTTGTTCCCTTTGGTATGGCCTACTTCAGTTAACGGATCATGCTGGATGTTGCATAATTCAAACCTTAAGAAAGGAAATAATATGTAAATGGTGGGAAAAATGAGATGTGAGCTTGTTATAAAAAAGTAAGTTTTTTTTTTATGAGCTATCTTTATATAATTCACTGCCATTCAAAATTTATGGTAATACTTCAACTTTGCACATGACCTAACGCTATGGCAATCCAAACCATCCAATATTTTGATGACCCAATTTTGGATGGACCGCATATGAAATTTACTAGGGTTGTCAACAGGCCGGGCTTGGGCCAGTTCAGGGTCTGTCCTAGCCCGGCCAGCTAAGCCCGAACCCATACTCAGGCTGTGATAGGCCAAAACAAACAGGGCCAAGCCCAGCCTGTGATGATTATGCAGGGCTTGATCTCTAGCCCAAACCCAAGCCTGGAGACCCATTTTTGTGCAATATCTGGGTTGTTCATTTGTGTATGCATAAGAAAAATGCCCTTGAAATCCTAATTGGGCCTGTCAAGCCAGGCTGATGGGCTCTTAAACAAAGCTGGTGCCCAGCCTGTTATTAAACGGGATTAAATTGTCCGTGGGCCCTCAGGCTGTGTATTCCTAACCAAACCCTGACCAAAGTGGGCCAGCCTAGCCGATTGACAGTCGTAAAATCTACCATCTAATCTTGCCTTTGGAATTTGGACCACTCACCATTTAGCTGTCGATTGGCTTGGTTAGAACCGTTTGATTTCTGTGATTTTTGAGCAATTCTCCATCCACAATGTGACCAGAATTTGAGTGGTGTAGATACCCATTCATGAGCCCTGAATGTGAGGAGATGAATCACCAACATTTTGAAAATGACAGTGAGTACTTACAGGAGTCTAGCCCTTTTTTGTGGAAAGCTAAATGATAGTAAAAAAAATAATAGATTGACATAAGTTTCTTAATTGTAGCATGTTGAGAGTGGAGCATCTAGAACATCGATCGTTAGGATCATCAGATCATCTCAGTATCTGGGCCCACCGGCATGACGCATGTGGGACGTTCCTGAGTCGTTATATGGGCGAGTCAAACTCTTCCCTAGTAATAAATTCACGTTCACAAGGCGATCCCAAAGACTAAAAAAATAAATAATAATAATAATAATAATAATAATAATATCCCAAGATCAATGAAAAATCAAGTATTGAAACAATGGGAATTTAATCGACTGATGTGCGTTTTTCAAGCTATCCATTAGATGATTTTTTTTTTCATGCTATCCATTAGATGGTCAGTATCATGCGGTGTTCTGAATTTTGAACCATGGCCCGACTAATTCTCTCATATTAATGAAACCCATGAAGGCGTGGACATTAGCATTCGCCAGTGAATAATTACGTGAGGGGCATTGGCCATGTTGGCCTATATAGCCATACATGACCAGGTTATGACTTGTGTTGGATGTACAGTGTTACGCAAATGTAACTCAACCATATATCAAACAAGCGTAGAGATAGAAAATTCAAGCATGCAAAGAGAATATTGCGATTTATGTTGAAAACTTTAGTAGAAAAAGCCACGCTCAAAGTGATAAACAATCCATTATGAAAATAAAATTATAAGAGATAAAATTAACTTACAAACTTTAGAGTTGAAAACCCTGAATTCCTTGTCCCCAAACTGTAGCTCTCTTTGGAATAAGTTTTCAATTACCTTTACAATACCTAATCTTGTATTACACCTGTATATATAACTAGAATCCAGAATTAGGAAGAAAAAAGATGAAAAAAGCACAATTATGCAAAATTGTACAGACTGTTTCAATAAAATCAATTCCAATGGAGGGCCGCCATCGAGTGAATCAACTACACCTGCGATCAAATCGAAAGTGCTCAAAATTATTCAAAGAGTGAACATGTATTTTTAATTTTCTTAATTGAACCAAGAGCCTTTTCAATCAAATCTAATATGGCCAAAATAGTCTAACAAGTGATTAAAAAAAGAAGTAGAATTTTTTTGATCGAATCAACCAGAGTATCATTCCTATCGAAATTTTCTATTTAACATGGATTAAAAAGCACCCAATTTCAACTTGTGACATTCAATCCGCTCTAAACATGGCATACATGCAGTGGCAGTTTTAGACCTTCCAAATCATGGGCCCTATGGTAGATGGATCACATATTAAAGAGAAATTAATAAAAAAATTCTGGACCATCTGATTTTTCTATTAAATTTGAATGGTTAATTATTCTATCGACCCACTGGCTACCCATTCTGGGGCCCACCACTGGCACGGAGGTTCAGATGGCATGCATATATCCCATGGTACGGTGAATGAGTCTCTTAAGTTGGGCTAGCTTAATAAATAAGATGCACTCAATTAGAACTTTATTTTGTTTAAAAAGCATGCATGAGTTTGGTTGAATACATCCCAAGTATATCAATAGCTGTATTTGAGACATTATTCTTTTATTTTCAATGATCCAAATTGCTTACTCCCCTTGGATTGGGGTTGCCTGAAAAACCCATTAGATTGAATGTTTCCAACCCTTTGATTATACAAGTTTGTGATGACCTTTTATATTTAAAGCAAAAGAGGATTGAAATAATCCAATTAGGAGGTTTGGTTTGTTATCAATCCACCCTACAAAGCAAGCAATATCATATAAACAAACAGTTAAGATCATCTGAAAATTACCCAAATCTAGTGGCTGAAGTCCCAGTGTATAGATGTGATGGACCTTTACTATTAACAAGAAGATACGTTTGAGAGAAGATAAAGACCCAATGCTCCAATGCCACTTGTAGGCATTTGAATGACTCTCTAACAACTAATTCCAGTTATACCATAACAAGAAAATCTGGTTTTTAACAGCTTTCTTTACGCTTGATTTTTATTCCGAACCATTAATAACTACCTGGCAACGGTCTATACCCCACATGTTATATAAACTGGACTTTCCAAGTCCAAAATCATGCAAGTCTAACAGATTATATCGCTAATCTTATATAGGTAAATTGAGTTCCTGAGCTTCGTTGCAGGCATGACCTAAGCAATTTGCCAATAACTTACCAACAATCTCAATAAAAATCGAGAATCAGGCAAATTAAGTTTTAAGGACAGGATATTTCATATATGATTCGCCTGACTTAATTTTAATTTTATCTTTCTGTTTCTAATATTATCACAAAATATTTTCCAATGCCAACATCACTAAATACATTTCCCATTCATCCATTATATTGGCAATTTCCCCTTTAAATGGGCATGGTCCACTTATATGCATAGGATCTGAACCGTTGATCTCTCAATGGCCACCATGATGGACCACACCCTGAAACTCATTGCAATCAAAGAGAAGGGTTTGATAGCTAAAAATGGAGGGTCATAAAAGGTAGAATCACTATTTGTTGACATTGGATGAACAAAATACCCACCCATCAGAAGATGGCCACGACGACCAGTGTAACTTATGTCGATGGACGACCCTGATTTTGCAAATTCATCTTACCACCGGAGTTACTCTTTTCTGACATGGGGTGATAACTTAAGGCGCATGGAATCCACGCCGTACATCACCCATTTTTTGGATTTGATCCAAGAAATTAGGCTGATTAGGTCCAACCAAAAAAACAAAAAAGAAAAAAGAAAAAAACTGATACTGTAACGGCGGCTCCATCCCAACCCTTTATGGCGTTGGAAAGCGGATTGTGTGGCCTACCACTCACACAGATGTCATGGTGCTGATGTAGCCAAGTTCTGTAGGCCCACTGCCCAAATATGAGGCAACTTTAAAGCTTAAATAGGCCACATCAAGATAGCAATGGAGATTGATTGCCTACCGTTGATGTGTGATCATATAAACATGATTGATGGCAAATAAACATCATAGTGAGCCTTAGGTTAGTTTTAATGCTGGCCATTATTGTCCTATCTCCTTTCTGTGGTCCTATTTTTGTGATCATACCTAAAAATGATTTGGCCAATGGATGGATTATGTAGGTATAAGACATGCATCGTGGTGCGGCCCATAACTTGTTCGGCCAAACCCACGCAATCCACTTCCACCACATGATTTTCATCTGCCTCCTTTTTTTTCCTTCTTTTTTTTTTAACACATGCACGCACACCCTGCACACTCATGTTAGTGGAATTTCACCGCCTATGGATACTCAAACCCTTGACTGGGTGTTGAAACTCCGTATAGTCTACCCGAGCAACAATACGGATCCTTTCATCCACCTCCTTATCCATGAGCTAGATCTAACGCTTAACCACCGTAGGATTTTTACTCCGGACAATTGAAAACTTGGTAAAAGGTTTAAAATTTGAATTTGTTTTCCTTTCATGTGTGTCTATGTGAACTCACGGTGAAATGACAAATAAACATTACAGTGGGTATCGGAAAGTTTTCAACATTATATGTCATTATTACAACTGCTTTATTTGGTGTTCTGATGTGGTCCACTTAAGCTTTGGATTTACCTCATTTTAGGACCATATCTTAAAGTGGTTCGTAACAATGAAAGGATGCCGTGGATACCTCATATATCACGGTGTGGCTACAGTACAGGTCACAATGGACCCGGACCCAGTTCGTCATCAGCTTCTGAAATCAGCAACGGCTCCGATTGATTAGATAGTTACTATATTACACTCAAACAAAATTCGGATTAGGAAGTAGCTGGATACCTAATTGTGGTCATTATTTTACACGTATGCCATTGGTACGGCACACGATAAGGAATGGAGGCACGTGTGCATTTTTTTTTTTACACAGGCGCATACACAACCCCACACACTCACACCACACGTACACACACCGTGGGATTTCACCACCATGGGTACTCGACCCTTAACCGGTGTTGAAATCCAAGGAATCTACGTGCATTTAAGAGGGAGTGAACGTGATCGTCTTTAACACCCGTTAGCTGCATCGTGTAAAGCACTCAAGTCTCTTAGGCCCACTATATATATATATATATATATACACACACAACTAGTGGACCATTGAACTGGTCCAATTAGCTATGCATTAAATTGCATGAATATATTTTTTATTTACATATAATGCCCACTTACGAGAGAGTAAGTAACATCAAGTCTTATATAGGTATAACAAGAATATGTACAAAAGATCAACAGTATTGATCAAATATAATATACTAATTAAATTTTATTTATAAAAAATTTAGTGAATAAACTTTATCATTAAATATATATATGAAAATTAAATTTAAATAGTTAGAATGAATTTTTAACAACTTACTTTTTTAGTATAAATATATCACACTATTAATTATAAAAATAATATTTTTTGTGATTCACATGCTTATAAAGAACCTTACCTAATTAAGGGACTAGATGTTTTACACATACGGTGCATTAATCAAATATATCACACAGGTAATGCTCATCTCCTCATCCTATTTTCTACCGGAAAAAGACTCTCCCGCCTCTCCATCTCTCTTCATTGAATGTTATCTCTTCTCAATTAATGCCATCTCTACCCCTATATTTAGGAAGCTAGTTGGAGCCCCTATGATGTTTGTGATAAATCTGTCCCATCCATCAATTTTTCTAAATTATATTAGGACATGGGCACGAAAATGAGGTATATCAAATGATCAAGTGGACCACACCACATGAGTAGTAGATATTTATAGCCTACCGTTGAGAACCCATTGGGGGCCACAAAAATTTTATATCAAGCTGATATTTATGTTTTCCTTTCTTACAAATGTATGTGACCTTGTGAACAGGTTGGATGGCAAATAAACATGACGGTGGGTCTCAAGAAGTTTTCAACAGTTAAGAGTTCGATCCCCACTACTGCATGTGATGTGGTCTAGTTGAGCATCTAATCCACTTTTTTTTTTTTTTTTTTTTTTTCCTTTTGAATCATGGGATAAAATGATCTGTCAAAATAGATGAATAGTGTTGATAATATATATAGTACACGTTGGCCGAGAGAGCCTCTGACATGACCATTCTTCTTAGATAGGTCCGGTGAGGGAATGCCTAATCCGTAACCTCTTCTGCGCTTCTTTCCAAATGAAAGTGAATTGGGTGTGTCGTCGGGTAATATGTGAGTGGGTGTTACCCTAACCGTATAAGGCCCACCTTGATGAATGTATTGTATATCCATGCTGTCCATCCATTCTTTCATTGCATTTTATGCCTTGATGCCGAAACTTAAGAAGATCCAAACCTAAAGTGGACTACACCAGTAGAAACAATGGTAGTTAACCATTAAAAACTTACTGTGGGCCGTAAAGTTTTAGATTAAGTTAATCTTTGTATTTTTCCTTCATCCAAGTCTATTTGACCTTACCAAAAGGTTAGGTGGAAAATAAACATTGCAGTGGGTCATAGGTTGTACCTAAGTAGGTTTTCTACGGTGAGCATTAAATAATGAGAATAAGTCCTAAAATGATCAATAAAAACTGATGGACAAGGTGGATGTATAACACGTTCATCAAGGTGGGCTCCATTGTCAAGGTAACATCGAATCCAACCCCCTTTGAAAACACTTTGGAAGAGTACCGATGCATCGGAGACTATCAAATATTACACTGGATTACGGTAGGACGGGTCACAAAAGTTTTGGATCATGCTAATATTTTTGTATTTTCAATTTAATTGGCAGTCATTTCTGTTGTGTGGCTATTAGAGTTTTAGATTTATTTTATTTTTGGATCCAGTAGTAAGACTATCTAAAAAAAACCTAACGGGCAAAATAGATTTATCAAAAATTTCATAGTGCCCCTAGCTTCCTATGGCTGGAAGTTGCGGAAGGTTAAGGGGCAATTTACGCTTGGAAGCGGTACAGAGGGAGAGAGTGGATTAAATGTTGAGAGAAAGAGGAAGGAGGAGCAGGTTTGTTTCCGAAAAAAAAAAAAAAAAGGTGAGATAACCATGTAAGGTGTGCATGTGTGACGGGTTTGGATAATGTATCAGATGGGTAAGAAATCCAATCCATTAGTCAAATAGAGTTCATTTTTCGTATATGAAAGGTATAAAAAATATATATTTCTTATCAATAGTATATAATATTTTTATACAAGAAAAGTGGCTGTTAAAAACCCATTCGAATAATTTAGTTCAACTTGCAGTGTGGATTCAACTATAAAGTCCATTTATAGATTTTCGACCCATAAAGTTTAATTAATGGGCCATGTTTGATAAATGAGCTAGATCTTTGACACGTACTCCCAACAAACCCATGTAACACTTGATGTCACGTGGCCGTTCATAGTTAGGCATTACATATAGATAAAAAGAGATCTTTATGTAATTTAATGCACAGCTAGTTTGACCAATTTGAATGGTCCAAAATGGTCCAACTAGTTTGGTGTGAGCATATATATATATATATATATATATATATATATATAGAGAGAGAGAGAGAGAGAGAGAGAGAGAGAGAGAGGGGCTTGCAAACAATTAGTTGGACCGTGAGTTTTGGTCCAACTAGCTGGGCATCGAATGTTTATAAATGCTATATCTGGAAAAAAAATTTAAAAAAGAAAATGACTTACCCACTTTGATCGGCCCCACCATGATGTTAATAGGAAATCCACCCCAATCATCACATGATTCACCTCACGTTAGACCCGTGATCTAAAAATCAGCTCCATTTGTGGTTAAGGTGAACCACACGACTAAAAACAGAATATCGGGAAGACGTTATCTTCCAAATCGTCTTCTTTGACATGGCCCGGTTGAATCCTGTATAGGCATGATTTCTTGGACATCAAGCTTAACTTTTTGTATGACATATAATAGTTGGAGTGGATTTTCAAGGCTCAACCCAGTGGGCCTTGTAAAAATTAAGGGTCAACGCATTTCCCAATTGTTTCCATTTAGTATGGCCCACTTCATTCACAAATTATCCTAGATTTTTTTTATACGGACCCAGCATGGGATTAAACATATAATGATAAGAGTGGATCCCACACACATATCAAAGTAGCCCCGTTAAAAGATGAAAGGTTGAAGTTGATGAGACACTTGTTGGTGTTGAGAAATTTTGTGTAATTAATGCTAATAAATTTGTTAAAATCATGTGAAGACACCGTTAAAATATATAAAAACACTTGGTGGGGCTCACCTAAATTTTTCATACCCCTGAAACTTGGTCTGAACCCTCATCCAAGTGGGACACACATAATGGATGGGATGGATTTGCAAACCGCATCACGGTGAGCCAAAAAAATGATTATAAATATTTTAATGGTGCACGGCCCCTCTCCACTTCTTCTGTACGTGGTGTGGCCCACATAAGTCACGGATTGACTTGATTTTTGATATCTATGCCCACGATGGAATGGTGCATCTGACTGATGGGGTATATTTTCGAAACGCATCACAGTAGGGCCCACACAGCTCGACTTCATGGGACGGACTCGTGACGTCGAACCCATAGTACCTTTCTCATATATATATATATATATATACACACACACACGCACACATACACACACACCCACACAAAATCTACTCCATCCATCAAGTAATGATTCTTATTTTCACAGTACAAAATAAATATATAGACTTGATAAACATTTCATATGGGAGATACTAATAAGAAAAATGTAAAATTACGCCTGAAATCCCCAAGTTCATGCGGTGTGGCCCACCTGAGTTTTGGATCAGGCTGGTTGTTTTATTGTCACCTCATCCCAGTGGGACACACATGATCAACCAGTTTGATAAAATATACACGGCCCTACACGCAAACCAATGGTTGGAGTTCCACCCCCAATGTCTCCTGTGCTGTGAGCCATATGAGCTGTGGATCAGCTGGATGCATTCATATATACAACGGGGCTTGCCTAAAAGAGCTTGCAGATGATTCCGGTCCAAGAGCAATGTGTTGCATTAGGATACCGGCCCAAGAGACGTTTACAGGTCTGAATGGGAGCTGATTACCCGGCAACACCATCTTAGTGGGGAAACGTATTGGCTACTCCCCCGGCCACCAGCCAATGGCTGGTGGTCGATGCTATGTGGGTGCCGCCATGATGTATGTGTTTCATCCATGCTGTCCATCTATTTTTCTAAATCATTTTACGGCGTGAGACCATCAATGAGTTATATTCCAATCTTGAGTGGACTACATTACATGAAACCATAGACTATTTAAAACTTTTTAGAAGCCATACAAGTTTTTGACCAAGCTGACCTTTGCTTTTTATCTTCATCTGGGTCTTGATGTCCGAATCACTAAATTGGATGTCAAATAATAGTACATCGGATCTCAGGAGGATTTTAATGGGGTATGTACAATCACTATTGTTTTCCTGTGGTCTGGTTCACCAGAGAATTACATCCTTCTCATTTTTGGAATAAAATCCTAAAATGATCTGATACATAATGGTGGGGCCCACAGAGCACCGACCACCATCCACCGGCTCCTTGCAGCGGGAGTAGCCAATCCGTTTCCCTTAGTGGGTGTTACCCTTACCGTGTGGGGCCCACTTTAATGAAACTGTGGTATATTTACGCGGCGTATCTTTTTTTTCATCTCATTTAAGTACGTCATCTTAGAAAATTTCAAACAGATCCAAACATCCAGTGGACCTGACCATTGGAAAAAGCGTTGAATATCCGTAAAAAACTTTTCATAACAGACAAAAGTTTTCAAGTTAAACTGATCATTTAAGTTTCACTTCATCTAGGTCTGTTTACCTTATATGGAAAACCAACATTACAGATCTTATGGTGGGCAGTCGAAAGTTTTTATTGGTGGTTGTTCAGTCACCACTGTTTAACGTGGTGTGGTCCACCTGAGATTTGAATCTCCTACTTTTTTGGACCACGTCTTCGAATGGATTGTATAAACATATAAACAGCGTGGATATACAACACATCATGAAGGTGGGCCCCACGGTAAGGGTAACAGTCAGTGGTACCGGTTAACACCTAATCCGCTACCGGTCTCGTCCAATGAGCGATAGGGTTCTCTAAGGGCGTGTCTGGACGGCAGCATTCGTTGGAGTAACTCCTCGTATTAGGTTGGATTGGGTACTCAATCCTACAGCGTCTAAGTAGTTGTTTCTTTAGACGGGCAGTGTGTTTATGACTGGATGAAAATCTGCTGGATCATGAGAGATTTGAACACCGGATTGTGGAGGTTTTTGGATGTACGGTGCAATTTAGTAGGATTCAATCCTAAATAGGATGTTTTTTGGAAACCATGATGAATGTGTTTCATCCTTTCTGTTTATCTGTTTTTACGGATCATTTCATGGCTTGATCCAAAAAATGAGAGGTATATGCATTTCAGTTGGACTGAAAACAATACTGATTGGACATCCATCATTCAAATCATGGTAAGGCCCATTGTACTGTTTTTTTGACATCCAATAGTTTGATTAGGTCGTACAACTCCTGATGAAGGGAAAAAACAAAAATGAACTTGATCCAAAACTTTTATGGCCCCAAATTGTTTTTTTAAGGTTGATGCTCATTCAATAATGTTTCCTGTAATGTGGTCCAATTAAGATTTTGATATAACTTATTTATGTTGTCAGATCATTAAATGATCCGTTGAATTAGATATAACTTATTTATGTTGTCAGATCATTAAATGATCCGTTGAATTAGATGGATGGCATGGATGAGACACATACATTATGATGGGTCCTACGGAGCATCAACAGAAGCCCATCAAAATACATCACTGTATTGCCACCCGCTCGTCCAAATACGCTATACCTGAGCTGCTGGATACAGCAAACCAGTGAGTGAGATTGCATATAACCCACTGACACTGTCTTACAAGGCATGCAATCTACCTTAATACTACCTAATCCTATCCGGCGTGCCCTTCCAAACACGCCCTAAACAGGCCGATACAGATGGATACGCAGGCGTATCGATGGAGAATGATAATGAGTTCACAAGTCTAAAAGGTTGGACTGCATGTCACGGTCCACCCAACAGACAACTTCCTACCTTTCAATGTGTGTGAGATATCCAACTCATCCAATATAGGTTAGGCTCACCTATGAAATCGTGCAAAAAAATCAGACAGATTCACTCATTCAGTGGTCCACACTTGTATTTTGATATTTATCAATGGCTGGATATTTTTTTCTAATTTGTGGCTCCCCTGTTAATATATTGGTTTTATTTTTATATTAAACGATTCTCATAATGGGGCAAAAATATTGGAAGGGTTGGAATTTTCTTGAAATTAATGGATTAGGGGATATCAAATAGGTGGACCGTAACCTGCGGTCTACCTGTTGCACTTGAGACTTTAGGTCCGAAAACTTCCGGAAATGGCGGCAAAAATGAGGGCAATTTTGTCAAAGAAAGTGGAATGGCAGTTTGGTAAATATCCTGAGGAAATCCAAAGAACCGCCTAAAAATATAAAAAAGCAGAGGGTGGTATTATAGGCCTGTGCCTACAAAGAGCAAAGGGTGAGATAGAGAGGCCTCCCTTTGAAAGCTCTGTCACCAAATCCGGAGATTCTTCCTCTCTTTCTCTCCTTTTTTTAGCGAAAGCTCTCCGTCTCTAAACGCTTCAAAAACCCTAATCTCCTTCCCCAAACCCTCCGTCTCTCTCTTTCTCTCTCTCTCTCTCTCTCTCTCTCTATCTCTCTCCATTTGTAATCTTTTTCTGGAGAGGAAGCGATGGCAGCCATGGCGTTCTCGGCATCGGCGTCCGAATCTCGGACGCCGTTTCTCGGCAGGAGCTTGGAGATGGCGAGCTTCCAAACCCTAGGCTGCAGAAATGCTCGCTTCGTGGAAACGGTGAGTTTTCTTCTTTATTTTGTCTTTTTTTTTTTTCGAGTTATACGGTGAAATTTGGGATTTTGTTTGATTTTTTTGTTTGTATAGTTGGCGCTTCTGTAATTTTGGGGATTCTGGAATGCCTGCATGGAAATTCTGATTGTTGCATGGTGAATTGAATATATCGTCAAGATGCTTTTCTTTTTAAAGGATTTTGGAGTTGAAAGTTGGGTATAGATAATGTGAAGAATATGCTTCTGGCGATGTTAGGAGATGGGCAGAAAATGGTGACGGTTTTGGAATTGTTGGAAGGAGTAATGAGATCAATGCCGTCTTGTAGTTGTCTTTCTTGATTTCTATCCCATACACATGAAATTGGATTTTTCGGAGAACTTGCATTCGTGTGAAGATATTTAAGTGCCAGAGTTGCCTGTGTGAGTCATGGAATGGTTGATGGTGGTATGTGAGTTTTATTTGTGATATTTGATGTGGTATTTATAATTCTGTTGGCTCATATACTTGGTGGAAAGTTCTGCCCATGAAAGGAGGAAAATGAAAATCTCTGCCAATTGAATTGGCACTCCACTTATTTATGTTTAGTGCCTATTGCATACATGAAATATTATTATTCGATGTAACTGTTTAATATTAATGCTGCTTTTATTAAGATAGGCATGGAAATGCAGAAGCCATCAAATGAGACCCTGGCGCCGAACAAATTTGTTTCATGGGGTAGCTGTTGTTGGATATTTGCCCCCAGTGCCTAATTCTGTTATAGTTTTGACAAGATATTAGAGAAAAAACAAGAAAGAAGCAACATTCAGTGGGTGAATGAGTGTGAGGACTTCCTTCCTAGTTTGTCTTTGCATCAAAATATGATGGTGATGATGAAATTCTTTCTACTGGTAACAATGGTAATGACATTAGAAGTTTGCTGGTCAAGAAGAAGAAGGAAAGAAAAAGAAATGATAGAAGTACTAATGCAATGGGAGATAAGGCTAATGATGTAGGACAATTAACCACTTGCTCTAAAAGCTCGAACTGATAGGGCATGATGAATTAATCTATTTATCTCATAGCCCAGGTCGCAAATCGTGTGAAAATGCCCTGCATTAATCAGCTCCGGTGAGGAGTCTCAAACATGAGACCTCCCGCTTTGATGCTAATTTGATGCAGGACAATTAACCACTTGCTCTAAAAGTTCAAACTGATAGAGCATGACAAATTAATCAATTTATTTCATAGCTTAGGCCCCAAATCCATGGGTTAGGTCCTCGGCCGAACCCTTCTCGTGGGCCCCAAATCCATGGGTTCTGCTTCACAAGAGCCACGTGCCTCACACGATCCCCAAATCTATGGGTTCTGCGGGCCACCCACCTCGAGTGTGTCTTTGCATCCTACAGGCCACACTCCACTTGAGCCTGGTGTGAAAATGCCCCTCGCCTTAGCTAAGGAGGACCCAATGAATGATAAGGAGACAATGATGTTGCGAATAAGCTAGGAGTTTTTTTTTTTTTTTTGCATGAGCTATTTGTATGGTCTTCAGAAAAGTTAAGTTTTCCAATGAGATTACTGGCCATAGGTGAGGGTGGAGTGTGACCTTCATCTGTAAGGTGAGTTGCCTTCCAAAAATAAATAAATAAATCTGTCAGGTGAGCAATAACAATTAATTCTTTATCAATTGAGGTTAGGAAATGGGATTAGAGGTGTGATTTCAGCACTTAATTATTAATTTTCTTATCCTTTAATTTTTGTTTTTGTTTTTTCTCATAATTAGGTATTCAAATCTGAGGATTTGGCTTAGGTCTTGTTTGGATAGTGGGAAAAGAAAAGAAAAGAAAATGAAATTGTAATGATTATCCAATGATGATTTCTTAAGATTTCTATGAGTAATGAGCACTATTGAGTCATGGATTCCCATGGATTCTATTTTTTGAGGTCTTGTTTGGTAACAAATGAACATCTCATGAAGTTCTCACTATAGTCGCTTGTATCTCGCCATGAGAATTTGAAGATGGTGCTTGGGTAACGATTGCATTTTGAAATCCAATGTATTCTTGTTAACCAAACGTAGTGAAATGACCCATCATAGGAAAAGTAATCCACTTTCTTCTCTTCTTTGCTTTTCTTTTCCTGCTATTCAAACATGCTCGTAGGGTTAAGGAAAACAGATCGTATTTGAGAGGGGTCAGGTTTGCATTATAGAATTGTATATACAGTGAATGTGAGGTTCATTTGTGGAAAGACAAGTGAGATTCCAATTACCATTGGCTTATTGACACCAAGGTCTGCATAGAAGCCATATTATTTGTATTGGTTATGGTCGAGTTAATGAGGCATTTATAGGAAGAGATCTTGTGGTGTACGCTGCTTGCAATTAATGGATGCATAACTTTGGTTGTCAAGAAGAGGGAGAGGGTCAATGCAAAGCTAATTCTCTAGAAGGGTGCTTTAGAATCTAAAGGTTTTAAAATCAGTCGGACTAAATTAGAGTAAATGAAATGTAATTTTAGTAATAATAGGAGTGGAAATGAGGAATTAGGTTAACAATGTTGACCACAAAGTACCTTAAAATGACTAATTTTAAAATCTTGGGTAGATGATTCATGATAACGGAGAGATTGAGAACGATGTTGCTCATAGAATTAGAGCTCACTGGATGATGCGGAGATGTGCCTCTGGAGTTTTATGTGATCATTGTATACTAATCAAACATGAAGGGGAAATGTTTTTGGATAGTTATAAGAGTGGCCATGTGTTATGGGACAGATTGTTGGGCAGTTAGGGAACATGTTCATGGGATTAGTGTAGCTGAAATGTAGATGTTGAGATGGATGAATGGCAAGACGAGGAATGACAAATTAGAAATGAGTGCAGTCTTGGAAACTTAGGAGTAGCGCCAATGGGTGAAAGATGACTTAGATGGTTTGTCTTGGTGCAATAAAGACCTTACATGTTAGGAGTGAGTTGGTTCAAGTTGAATGCTCTAAAAGGGAAGCGAGATGCCAAAAGTATGTGGGTGGATGTACTAAGGAAAGTTTTGATAACCTTTGGTTTTACCGAGGATATGGTCATTGATAGAGTGAAATGGCATAATAAGATTGTGTAGCTAACCCTAATCAGTTAAGATA
Source organism: Magnolia kwangsiensis (assembly GCA_037074715.1). Taxonomy (NCBI): domain Eukaryota; kingdom Viridiplantae; phylum Streptophyta; class Magnoliopsida; order Magnoliales; family Magnoliaceae; genus Magnolia; species Magnolia kwangsiensis. Next base: position 112,096,408 of record CM073581.1, read on the forward strand.
AGGCTTACATGATGATGATCATTGGGATTTATAGTGAAGATGGGGACATGAGTTCATGACACTTGCACCTCAATTTTTTTCGTTGTGAAAAAATAGTAAGGTTTGATAAAAGAAGGAAATAGCAAGTGTAAGGCGAAAAAAGGGTTATGGACATTTGAGTTCTTTGGATTGGCTCTTTCGTTTATCTTTTCGTAGAAGTTACCCTTATAAAAAAAGGTTGTGTCCTTTTGTATTCCAAGAATCAACTCTCTATAACAAAAAAAAGAAAAAAAGAAAAAAAGAGAGGAAAAAACAGAATAGAAAAAAGAGAGAAAAAGAATAAACTCTAGCTCATCTAGGTGTGTTGTGCCAAAAATGCTTGGCTGCGTCATAATTTTTTCTCTGCACCTTCACAATAGAGCTACCATAATGATCAATGTATTCCGTAATGGTAATGATGGCTGTAACGACCACCACCGTTACCTTTATGATATGTGGTGTAACGGCATTTTTGGGGGTTGTAACGGCTGTTACAGTCTCTTTTTTATTGAAAAAATTTGAAAAACCTATATTGGCCCTGTAATGGACGGTTGCCACAGTTACCTTTACTTAACAGTCTTTTGCCCTTTACGGCTGGAATAATACAATCCACTCAAAAACGATGACACTAAGTCTTAGACTTCTACATTCCCTGGTGCTTATAGCCTTATCCACAATTGTTAACTCCACCTCATGCACACCTTCTTTTACTAGCTTGTCTGCCCTTGAGTTTGCGTCCGGTGCATGTGAGAGACACAAAGATGGGCACACATGAGCCTGAAGCTCCTTCGGTAATATTAGCAATACTCCACTAGTAGCAGTCATACATTTGATTGCGTTACTAGAATCCCCTTCTAGTATTATCGGGCTGAAATTGCATTTAGTTGCAAGCTTAATACCTTTAAGGAGCGTTTCGGCTTTGGCATAGTTGTAGTCATGAACACCCAAAGGGAACACCCAAAGGGCCTGAGGACTCTGACATAACATAGCCTTAATCGCTCTTGACCAGACTGCTGAAACAAGCTGGGTCTCTGTGTGTGTGTGTGTGTGTGGGTGGGTGGGTGTTTGGGGGTACAAATTCAGGCCCCAGAAAATCAACTCATCCCACTTAAACGAAGTTGATGAACTGGATACCCTTTTGGAAGCTATCTTGCTTACCTATTCCACAATAAGGCTGAAAATTTTCTTTGCAATTGTGTCCTCTGATTTACTTTCAGGCCCCAGAAAATCAACTCATCCCACTTAAACGAAGTTGATGAACTGGATACCCTTTTGGAAGCTATCTTGCTTACCTATTCCACAATAAGGCTGAAAATTTTCTTTGCAACTGTGTTCCCTGAATTACTTTTGCCTTTAGATTTGCTTCTGTCTTTTTCCAGCCAAAGGCACCAAAAGGAAGCTTTGGTTGCAAATTTCCACTGCAGTCTCCTGATATGGTCTCAAGCAATAGACCATCAACCAGCAGAAGGACCACATACCGACTCTGGAATGATCCAGTGAATTCCGAACTTTGCGAAGAAAGACAACCAGATATGCCTGCAAAAGACCAGTGAAAGAATAGGTGGGGTATATTTTGTTCTGCATTGAAACACAGAACATCTATTAGGCTGAGAACCTATGATTTCTTAATGAGCAGAGCTAGAGATAGTTGACTCTAGCTCTCCTGGCATGCCATCATCTTTTAATTTGGAATTCCTTTGACTTGTGAGTATGCTTCTATGACTAAACCGTTTGAATCAAGTATCAGGCACATTTTTTCTGCCCATTTTCTGTATTTAATTGTTTGTTCTTGACTAATTATGAATGCAGACATAGAACTTATGCTGACATTATACCACCATTTAAAGATGTCCAACCATTCAAAGGTTTCCTTTTTGCGCTGTTTTAAACATTTCATTGAATCTCTTCCATTTCTTGCTTTTTGCAGAAGTGCAGTTTGGTTAGGCCATTACAATTCTCTAATGGAAGATTGACCCCACCGATGTTTAAAGAACACAGTATACCTGACTCCTCAGTTCAACGACATCATCAAGAAATGGTTTCAAAACCTGATACAAGACTGCGTATATTCTCTGGCACAGCAAATCCTTTACTTTCACAGGTTTTAATACTGATCCATTTCAGCCTGAAGATGCATTCCTATCAGAATAACAATGTGTTCTTAGGCAGTCTGTTTACATGGGCCTATTTTATTATGGTTAAGTTCATGTTTTAAAATTACAGTTTCTTGTTCAGGTCCAAAACTGGGTTATACCTTCTAAACTGGTATGACTCGTCTGGAACTGAATGAGTTGAGAATATTGGAAAATCTTACAATGAAAAAACAGAAAATGTAAAACTAGATAAAAATGCACAAATTTGAACCCATATTCACAAATTAGGGACCGTTTCAGAAAAAAACAAATAAATCACAAATTAGGGCAGGCGGCGTGTTGACTCGGGAGGGACTTGCTTGAGTCGAACTACTTCTATGCCCCATTGAGTGAAAAAATGGTGCAGAATTGGAGTGAGAATATGACATGAATCAGGCAAGTTTTCCTGAGACTCGCTGATGTTGGCGAGTCGTGTACCCTTCCTCATTTGCTTTCAATTCTTATTGCTGCAACAGTTTTTTTCTTTTCTTTTCTTTTTGCTACTAGTCGATCTCAAAGTTGTAACTAATCCACATTCAAATTCTCAACTTGTGGTTCCTCTCCTTTAATGCCTTCACAAGATGGGTAAACTCAATATTGAAGTTTCACATTTTGCTTCCACCTCAAGCTTTTGGAATGTCTGCTGTAATCCTGGCAATTTCTGCTCCACGCTTCATAGTTCTTCTGCCTTCTTCACACGAGTTGCTGCAACGTTCCATTTCCTTTCACATAATCCACAATTCCTGCTGCAAGGTTTGTTTTGCTTGCCACAAGTTCAGCAATTCCTGCTACAAGGTTTGTTTTGCTTGCCACAAGTTCAGCAATTCCTGCTGCAAGCTTCAGATCTCCTGCTACAAATTTGTGTTCTTTACCCAATTGCCTGAAGCTCCTTCGAAGCCTTTTGCTCAGATATTTCCTTGTCATTTGCAGTATTTAGCTTTAGCTGGAACTCTTTTACACATGAAGACAATTCGTTAACCCCAAAATCTTTCTGATCAGCATCAAGTCTCAGGATCTCAGCTAGCACTTCTCTTTTGTAGGAGGGTATCCAGAGCTCTTCAAGATTGCTTGATTTCTGCTACTGCCATTTTCTCTTAACCAAAAAATGAGAAGGAAAAAAAATAATCTAACATTTCTTGAAATAAATGGGGTATTCGTGGATGGGCCACCACGATGAGGCCATCATATCATTGTTATGGATCACTAGACAATGGACATCGTTTCAATGGTATGGATCATTGACAGTGGAAACATTCTCCACATTCTACAAAATATGACATGCTTGAGTGTACTGCTTTGCATAATGGGACCCGTGCACCGACCTTGTCACAATGTCACCATCAATTGTTTGTGGTTGAGACCTTTTTTTTTTTTTTTTTTTTTTTTTTTTAAGCACCAGCTGCAAGGAAACTGGACCCTTCTCCAGGTGGCTCCCATCCTTGTTGTGTGGGTATATCTTCCATGTCCACATCGATGGCTCTAAGAAACTTAGGTTGGGCACTAGGATCTTTTTAGATGTGACATTCACCTATGGACGACCATCTTCAAATATAAAGTCTAAATTAATTGATGAAATAACTTTGTTCTTCGTTTATTCTCATATGGTTTCTCATTGCAATCTCATGTTTTAGTGTTTGTAGACCAATTTCTCCATCTTTGCAGATGTCAACTGATCCCTTGTCGTAGTATTTTTGAGAGAATATGCTCCAATTTCTCACACAACCATGAGGAGGAGATAATTTGACTAAGGATCCTCATGGTGAGCTTTTTCAAACTTTGGAGCCTTTTCTCCATGCTGAAATTTGAAATAGAAAAATTAGTTATCTCAAAAACCATCTATATTATACTTACTATTTAATACTTAATTTGAACTATGTAATTGCTATTATGTGTGTAAGTTATTCTGCTAATCACCCTCCTCAACTCTATTCCATAAGTTTGCCATTAAAATTTTTAACACAACGTTGTCTAATTAGAAGTTAAGACCAACAGAATGTTGTGTATGCATATATGTGTGTGTTATTATTTTACATAAACTTGTTAATGGCCGAACTTTCACATCAGCCCTTTGCTCCATTCTCCAAATTAGATAGGACCAAGCTTTGCTAAATACAATCACAAGTTGTGGAAAAAAAAGCTTGACTATCACCACCCGTACTACCGTAGTACAAGCTGATCTGGACTTGTTGATCTGGTGGGCTGCCATGGATGGGTGTCGCCCATAATGTTAGAGATTAGAAGTTCCTAGCCATCCACCTCTTCGGCCTTTTTACAGGACTCTGTTGTGTTTGTTTCTTGATTGTCCGTTTGTAGTTCTGTAGGCCATTGATCCGAAGTTAGAATCTTCTAGTCTGGAAGATCATTGGATCATCTCCATCCACCATGGGGCCCATTACATCAACATTCCAGATCACCGACCATGGACCTTCACCCTTTACCTTGTCAGAGCAGGCACATATTCCTGTCTTAATATGCACCGATAAATCCTCTCAGAATACTAGGATTCATTTGCCTATTGGTATGGCCGCTCAAAATCTTAAGTGTTTTTTTTTTCTGTGTACGTGATTTTGATTCTGAAATCACTTTTTAGCCTTTTAAGTGTGTTTGGTTAGCCACTAAGTTGATCAATTTTAGAAAAACAAATTTCCAAAATTTGCGCTTTTATCTGCAATGCCTAGCCCCTATTTCCTACTGTCATTTACACTCCTACAAACTTATGAAAAACGCTAATAAAAGTGATGATCTCTCTCTCTCTCGTTGGGAGATTTGTTAATTGCACACGAGTGTAGAGCCGTACACCTCCACAAATGTGGCATCTTGGTATGTAGGTCCGAGATTGAATCCATCTACTGTCTGACCATGTTTCTGTAAAATTAATCTTGTCCACTCAGAAGGTGGAACCCAATATTGGAAACATGTGGATGGGTTAGAAAACCTCAGCTGAGTGTTTTTAGATACATACATTTGTATTGCAAACTGTGGCCCTGATCAGTGGATCAACATTATTCTTGGACTAGGGCATATATATAGTGGTGCCTTTCTAATGGATGGATTGGATCTTGGGCCTATGTGCCATGATGGCAAACATGTGGCGTATACATGAGTTGTATTGCAGTGCTGTGTGGGCCACTGCGATGACCATGTGACATCCACTCTGTCCATCCCGTTTTGCCATATCGTGTTAGGGTATGACTCCAAAAGTGAGGTGGATCCAAGACTTGTGTGGGCCACACCACAAGAAACACTTGAAGATTCAACACTCACCATTGAAATCTGTGGGGAAATTGTTTTTCTTATGCATGTTTACGAAACATATGCACTTTTTCACATGAGCAATTCTCAAGAAACAATTCCAGAGAATTGTTTCCTGAGAATGAAGCAACACCAAACATGTCCTTGTTGTTTGTGTTGGCTGATTTATTTTTGTTGTTTCTGTCTGCTTCTAGGAAGTTGCTTCTTACATGGGTCTAAACCTGGGGAAAATCAAGATAAAACGGTTTGCTGATGGTGAAATTTACATTCAGTTGCAAGAGAGTGTAAGGGGATGTGATGTATTCCTGGTGCAACCAACATGTCCACCAGCAAATGAGAATCTTATGGAGCTTTTAATAATGATAGACGCATGCAGAAGGGCATCTGCCCGAACTATTACAGCTGTCATTCCCTATTTTGGATATGCTAGAGCAGATCGAAAGGTATATCTCCCCGCTGCTAATTCATAAAGTTCTTAAATGGCTCCTGTATATCATATTGAAGTTCTAGAAATGCTCCCATCAACAACTTTTGAAAATATTCATTGTTGTTGTGTGGAGCTTCAGTTCTCCGTATATCCCCTAAATCACTGGACCTTATGCTTCCCTGCCATTTTGTCAATCAAGGTCATGGGCAACATATCCTAGATGCCATTAATCATCCGGTTTAACACTCGCATCTACTCTTGTGTTTTACTTGTTCTCCAATCTCTGAGTCATTTGCATTTTCAGACTCAAGGGCGCGAGTCCATTGCAGCCAAACTTGTTGCAAACTTGATCACAGAAGCAGGTGCCAACCGTGTCCTCGCTTGTGATCTTCATTCTGGGCAATCGATGGGATACTTTGATATTCCTGTAGACCATGTCTATGGAGAGGTAATTCTCTAGCAGCTGGAGCAAAGGTTTTTTACTTTTTTGTTTTTTAATAATTTTAGTACTTGTGTACTGTTGTTGGTCTTAAGCTTTATATAGGGCTGCCATTGGGCTGGCTCCATTCTGGCCAAAAATCAAGACTTCAAATGGGCCCACACTGACAGGCACCGTGCGGCCATTTCAAATACTGGGGCAAAACTAACACCTGGCCCAGCCTGTTGGCAGCCCTAGACTTATGCAAGAGACATGTATTTCGATCATGAATGGAGTAAAATATTTGTTAAGAAAGTTATTCATCAACTTGCTGAATTTCTGCTAATCTTTTTCATGGCTGTAGCCTGTAATTCTGGATTACTTGGCCAGTAAGATGATCTCTTCAAATGATTTAGTAGTTGTCTCTCCTGATGTGGGCGGAGTTGCTCGAGCACGTGCTTTTGCCAAAAAGCTCTCTGATGCACCTTTAGCAATAGTGGATAAAAGGCGTCCAGGACATAATGTTTCTGAGGTACATCCACTGTTTTCAGTGATTGTAAGGTACCTCTCATTTGAATAAATCTTTTATAGATGCAAACAAATTTACTATAGTCCTGAATGTTGTGGTACCTCACCGTCTTGTTCTAAATGATATGCTGTGGTACCTTCCTGTCTCGTTCTTGCTTCAGCTTTTTGTATCCATTTTCTGCCATATCTATACTAGTTTGATGAGATTGCACTAAAGGGACATTGTTCCTTTGATGCCACATATGTTTCTGATTTGACAACTTATTGTTTTATGCAGGTGATGAATTTGATTGGTGATGTCAAAGGAAAGGTTGCTGTCATGGTGGATGACATGATTGACACTGCTGGTGAGCTGTTGTCACTTTTGTACTCTGATGCTTGCAAGTTGATTCCACATATGTTCGTGTAGTCTGGGTTCTTGTTCACTTCACTCAGAATTTTGCCAACAATGTGGTAAATTCAGGGACCATTGCTAGTGCTGCATCTTTGTTACACCAAGAGGGGGCAAGGGCAGTTTATGCATGCTGCACACATGCTGTTTTCAGGTATTTATCTCTTCTAAATTTTTATTCATGCTGTTTTCAGGTATTTATCTCTTCTAAATTTTTATTCGTGGGCTTTCACTCATGGCTAGGGAACTATGAATTTTTTGGTTCTTCATGGATTTTTCAAAATGCTCCAGTTCTAAGAATTAGAAACTTGATAAAATGCTCCCAAATGTTGAATCATCATCATTTAAGCCTTACCCCAACTAGGGGTTGCCTACATCAATTCTTTTCCACCATTCCACTCTATCAAGGGCCATAACTTCGGTTAGACCATAGGTCGTCAAGTATTTCCTTACACATCCACCCACATTCTTTTGATTTTAGTGCAATCTTATTACCTATTGGTGCTACTCCTAAATTCTTTTGAATGTATTGATTCCTAATTCTATCCTTCCCTGGCTTGCCACTCATCCATATCAACATGCTCATTTCAGCCATGCATCCTACGCACATGTTGTTCCTTAACTGCCTAACATTCTGTTCCATAAAGCGTGACTGGTCTTATAGCCATGCTATAAAATTTCTCTTTTAGTTTAAGTGGTATATGACGATCACATAAAACTCCGGAGGCACATCTTCATTTTTTCCACGAGCTTGAATTCTATCGGCAACATCCTTCGGAATCTCTCCACTCATGAATTATTGGCCCACGGTATCGAAAGTGGTCGTTTTGGGGAACTTCTTGGCCAGTTGTCTTAACGAATTCCTCATTCCTACCATTGTTACTAAAATTCCACCCAATATACTGTGTTTTAGTCTGACAAATTTTAAATCCTTTAGATTTTTAAGCATCCCTTCATAAATTTAGCTGTGTTTTTGTCCTCCCTTGTATTGTCAATGAATGCAATCTGCAAACATACGCCATGGATCTCTTCCTAAAAATGTCTGGTAACTTGTCCATAACCAATGCGAAAAGTTAAGGGCTTATAATGCCAACTCCTGGTGCAAGCATACAGTAATTGGAAACTCACCTGTCTCTCCACTAGTAGTCCTCACATTTGTTACTGCTCCCTCATAAATATCCTTAATCATGTCAATATATCCTCTTGAATAATGTTTGTAATGCCACTGTTTTTGTTAGTATTTTTTACTCCCTTTCAGTTTTCACATAAAACCTCTGAACCTTTATAATAACTGCGACCAGATTTATGCCTTGTAGCAATCACAGCCAGGTTTATGAGTGTGGTGTTCACATATATGTTTGCCAATAGCAGTTCATTTGCTACTGCTGGTAAGAAAATTGTCACCACCCCTTGCGGTTAGCATTTGTAACCTGGTACATGGTATTACAAGTAATTTTGAAGGGTAGGTTCGCATGTGCATACAAGTATTTCAAATTGAACTTGCCAAACTATGGGTTGCATTTTAGATTTATCAAAGCCGATTACTTCTTGTATGATTATCATATAGTTGGACATTTATTGGATTGGTTAGATGAAAAATATCAACTGTATTTCAGAAAACAAATGTCCATGAGTCAAAGGTTAGGATTGTTCAACCATGCTGATCTTGGGATTGCGACTTAAGAGTGGGTTCCACAATTTAGACAGTTTAATTTGAATTCCGTGTGCAATTTCTTGGTTCCTGCGTATCAAGGATAATACACTGCCAGAGTATGAAAGAACTCCCCTAATTTTAGAACACTGCAGTAGTTAACCTAGAGCTTTGAGAGTCGCCAACATTACGGTTCATGTGAAAATGAAATATCTTTTCTAGTTCCCTCTCTTGCTGAAGCTTTTTTTGTCTCCTCTCTCAATCAACTGTTTAATATGGTTTTCTTGTAGTCCTCCTGCGATCGAGAGGCTTTCTGGAGGCCTATTTCAGGAAGTTATCATCACAAACACAATCCCCGTAGCAGAGAAAAATTATTTTCCTCAACTGACTGTACTCTCAGTCGCCAACCTCCTTGGTGAAACGATTTGGCGGGTTCATGATGATGGCTCTGTGAGTAGCATTTTTCAGTGATGTGTCACTTTCTCATATTTTATTTTTTGAGGTTCGGTTCTGGTTCCCCATTGGTTTTGATTATAACATAGGGTGGTATTGGCATGACATCCATTTCAATTTTCCTTTACCCTTTGGGGTGCTGTCACCAATGTTTTTTCATATTTATCATAAAACAGCATGTGGAAGTCAGGAAAATGTTTGACAGAACTCATGGACAGTAAGAGTTCAGGCTAGGCAGGCTGATGTTTTGTGGTTCCCAACCAATTGAGAAATTTCAGTTGGTTCTTCTGAGAGATCTAGTTCTGCACCAGACTTCATAGTGCACTTGAATTAAATTGGTAATACAGTCTCCTGTTTGGAGATGCCGACATCACAGTAAAGATTGGACGTGTCTTCATTTGGATTTTTTTTTTTTTTTTTACTTCTTTTCTTTGTCTTCTTGTTGTGATATTCTTATATGGGCAAACAAAGGAATTGCTGAAATGTGGGGACTTGATGGCAAGTTAGAACCTTGTTTTTCATTTTAAATTTATGCAGTTAAAGCAATTTGGACGCGCGTCTTGTAAAACCATGGTAGTGGGAATGTAGGCGCTGAATGTGCTTCCCCAACATGCTTTTGTTATTTCTGTAAAATACTTGTTGACAGTAGTCCTAATGGTTCGTCTATGTATAGTTCATTTGGATCATGATCCATTCCAAGCTATGTCATACTGCTGTTGGAACATTTCCGTGATGAATAAAGTGCCAAGTGGCTGTTTGGATGGTGGGAGCCAGTTCTAGGGCACTTACCAATCCTGTGAGCAGTCAAATCTTGGATTGTCATTCTTCTTCTTTGGTTGATACCCTGGACGGGGAGTTGTAAATCCTGAGATTTGTAATTTTTTGTTTGGATGAGATTCTCAAGCAAAGCGGAATAGTCAAGTAGGTTCAACAATAAACAACAGAATGGAAAAAAGTGGCCTGCATTTGGCGATTTGGTGTGGGTGGTGGACCTATCAATCCTATACCCGACAGGCCCAATGAAGGAATTGAAGCATATGCCCCATTCTTATTTAGAGCTGGCAACTGAAGAATCGTAGAAACTCTTACTTATCCTTCAAATTCAAGGAGGGAGCTTGGTTGGTAGAAACTCTCCCCTTCAAAATTAAAGAGGGAGGAGGGCCTTACCAATTGCAATGAAATATGGAGTGGAGCCAACTCTAGACTAAATTGCCCCGTTGCCCATTGTGAAAGAGAAACCAAAATATCTCGTAGCCTTGAGGCATGAAAATGAGCTTTAGAAACACATGCCTCTGCTGGGTGGTAAACCTAACTTACCAGCTACCCTGAGCTTCATTTCCAACGTGCATTCACTGTATTCGATGTACTCTTAAGACGAGGAAGATAGTGGCATCTCAAAAGAGCATATCAGCAAAGGTAGCCATGTCACGCCGCTCATTGACTTGTTCTCAGCGAGATACTCTTATGATTACCGGCAGCTTCTACCCAAAAAATAAAATAATAATTAAAATCATGAAACACTGGTTAGTTTAAAACATTTTCAAGTTCCAAGAAGCCTTGTGTTGAAGGTTGAGACCCATGATGGCAATGGAATTGCCTTGTATATGAAACCCACTGGTAGAATTGCAGACGAGTGTGGGATGTAGCTGTTTGTCTGTAATTTTCTACGATGCGACTGTCATTCAAATTACAAGATAGCCTTCAATAAAGGGTAATAGGCAACACAACATCAGCGCCATAGATTGTAACTATTAGACATCTTCAACTAACATAAATGATGGTTTTATTAAGTGTTTGATGACCCAGATGCACTAGGCTGCAAATGAGCCCAAACTTGATTATACTGACTAAGCTGACGTTGATTTGCAAAGGGCCTTGATACATAGCAAGTACTTGATCAAATGGGAGAGTGAACATGCACATTCTTCATGAGCACCTACCATCCGCATTGGAGGATGGTGCATTTTCAAGCTAGTGAACTGATAAAGGAGAAGGGGTCGGGTGGAACAGCGACTTCCACGGCTCCTTCTAGCATCTGTGTGACCTTCTTCATTGAAGGCCTCAGGGATGGATCCTCCTGAACGCACCAAATAGCCACCATCACCATCCTCTCAAGCTTCCTTGGATCGTTCAATGCCTCTTCATCATTCTCAACTAGCTTATCTATTCTCCCCTCTTTATAGCAATCACAAACCCAATCTGTCAATATCGCATCATCTCCGTCCTCAAGATCATGGAGGACGTTCGACCTGCAGCAGATGATCTCCAGCAACATAACACCGAAACTATGCACATCCACCTTTGCAGTGACTGCCATGTTCTTGAACCATTCAGGTGCGACGTATCCTCTGGTCCCTCTGATGCATGTGGTAGTTCGAGTCTGGTTAGTCATGAGAAGCTTTGCTAGCCCGAAGTCAGAAATCCTTGCTGTGAAGTTGTCATCTAATAATATGTTTTGGGGCTTTATGTCACAATGGATGATCTGGTTCCCGCACTCCTCGTGCAAGTATGTGAGCCCTCTTGCGATCCCAAATGCAATCTGTGTTCTTCGGTTCCAGCTAGGCCTTGGACTGCCGAAGAGGAAGCTTGCCAAAGAGCCATTGCTCATATACTCATACACCAGCAGCCGGTGGGACCCCTCGTCGCAAAATCCTAACAGTTGGACTAGATTCTTATGATGAATCCGGCCGATTGCATTCACTTCAGTCTTGAATTCCTTCTCGGCTTCTTTCACCACCTTATCTAACCTCTTAACCGCCACAAAATTTGCACGATCTGACGCTAGCAGGCCTTTATAAACAGTGCCACAGGAACCCTTCCCGAGTTCTTCCTTGAACCCATCCGTGACTTTCTCCAGCTCCATGTATGTAAAAGAGCGGAGATTTACTCCGATCACGCTGGAATCCGGCTGGAGTTTCACCAATTTTTTATGGTTTGTGAAGAAAATAAACCACAAAATCAATGACAGAAGGAAGAAGTTGAGAAACGCAGAGCTGCCCAAAATTGCTGACATGATCGGTACCACGGTCTTTTCATCTTTCTTCCCTTTGCTGGTGCCTGGTGGAGGAAGAGGTGGTGATGTGGAATTACCTCTTGTCACTTTGATGAGTGCCTTTGAGCCGTCGTTAGGGTCCATCCTCCCATTTGAGAGCGGTAGTTTCTTCTTCCAGCACTCTCCTCCTCTGTAGATGGCGACCGCACAGAAACAATCGACCAAGCAAGCGTCTCGACACTGGTTCTCGTTAATGGGATTATAGTGTTCGAAGTCGGACAGCGGCCAATCCGTGTTCATCACCTGTATCATTTCATACCGAGGCTCTGCTCTTAATCCATCCATCTCGCAGCTTTGCGAAATGAAATCTTGTTTGCATCCTTTGAATGTGTTATTCTGATCCAAGTAAGTGTACCCTGGCGGGCACTTACAACTAGGCCTCCCCTGCTCGCCTTCCAGCATACAATAGCTGTTGAACCCACAAGCTCCATCACCTACGTCGCCTCTAATACGCGTGCAAATATTGGATGGTACAAACTGCACGATACTCCACGACTGCTCCCAGCTTCCATCGGTCCGGCGTGTCTTCGGGTACATGTATTGCCTGAAAACTCCATCGAAATCCAGGGTCGCCCTGTGATAGAAACCTCCGCTGGGGACGGAAATCATGCTGTTTGTGAGGTTGAATACAGTTCCGTTCGTTAGTGAGAGGTAGATATAGCCCGTCTGGTTGAAGACCAGCTGAGAACCGTTTCCAACAGTCTCGCTATCCCAGTAAGCAGAATAAGCGAGTCTGGTGAGGCGCTCCACGATGTAGAGCACAAGATTGCCGTCATCCTGCATACGTAGTTCGAACCTCCCACTGGAGTGGTTGGTCTCTGTTTCATGAGAAGCGAGTCTGTCCGACTTATCCAATACCTGCTCAGGCAAGAGCGTATCGGTTGGGTTGTCGAAGCTCTGCCATACGACTGTGGAATCGGTTCTCGTAAGCACAAAGTTTCCATTGTTGAGCATAGCAGCACGAGCGGCGGTGCCGTTGATGCCTTCAGCCCTCCATATTTCTTGGTCTTGTTGGTTGGTGAGCACGAGCTGGCCGTCGGTCCTTAGCTCGACCTTTGATCCTCTCGGAACTGGTGTATCTACCTTTGCAGACCAGACTATAGTCTTCTCAGGGATCATGTCGAACCAGATGGCAAGCAAAAAGAGGTCTTCGTCTTGGAGGCGATAGAATCCAAAGGCAAAATCGCCAGACGGTGAAACCCAAGGAGTTCCATCTGTTGAGAGAGAGTCGCCCAAGTTTATGCTGCTGCCGGAAGTTTGGGCATCGGTGGAAAGTGAGAGAAGAGCAAGGAGGAGGAGGAGGAGAAGGTGAGAAAGAGCACAAGCAACCATTGATGGAACGAGTGGATTTTTGGTAGAATTTCAAAGGTTATAACAAGTGAAGGAAACAGACATGGTGTAATGAATATTCATATAGCCAGAAAGAAATTGCAGCTATGATTGCCTTTTGAGAAAGAAAGAAGAGAAATATCTATGTACTCTTACATCTCCTTTGGGTTTGTTGATAGATATACGATGGAGAGTATACTTTGGTGCACGGTTGCATTTTCTTTTTTCTTTTGATATTTTTCTTATTTTGGGCGTGTTTGGTTAAAATTTTGCATCCGGTTATACGGCATATCAGGAGATTTTGTGATATTTTGTGAAACCAAACGCACCCTTTTAGCCTTTTTATTTTGTTTTCCTGATATTAATTTTCTCCCATCTTGTTGACCTGAGGGTCTTCATCCCAAAGTCTCCGCGTGAGCGTCCTGTCAAGGGTCCCGGACCCGGGGTGACATTTCCACGCGAGTGTGTGACGGAGGACCAGAGTCGATTGCGTGGTGTGTCAGACACCACCGACCTCGACGGTGTGTGTACTGACGCGTAAGATGAGTCCATCAGTTCCCGGAGCACGTAAATGTACAAATGATTGAAGTGAGATCAAAGTTTCACGTGCCCCCACGATGATGTATTTCTTATATTTACACAGTCCATATAATTTTTAAAGCATGACCTTAAAAATGAGTCGTATTCAAAGTACAAAGTACTTATCTATCTCCCTTGTGTGCAAGTGAACCGTCTATATTTCCAACAGGAGCAAACAAATAAAATTAAAAATAAAATTAAAAATTATGTTCAATGTGCATAGCTGATTGGGTGGTCTGCATATCTCCCTCCCACCGTCCAACAAGTTCAGGTTTCAAAACCCGCTTTAGAAAATTCAGATTTTGATACGTTCATGGATTCCTTCAGCTGAAATTACGTTGAAATTACAAAGCAGATTGCGTCCTGGACACGCCTGAACGGAATCAGTCCAGTCAGGGCTTCGTGGCCCCACCGTGATGTATAAGTTTCATGCACACCGTTCATACATTTTTCCATATCATTTTAAGGGTATGATCTAAAAAATGAGGTAGATCCAAGGATCAAGCGAACCCCACAGTGGAGATGTAACATCCACCATTAAAAACTTGCGTGATGGCCATGTAAGTTTTGGATCAAACCGAAATTTATGTTTAGCCTTCATCCAAGTCTATACGACTTTATGAGCAGGTTGAATGGAAAATAAACATCGGCTCCAGGAAGATTTCAACGGTGATTGTCACGGTCGGCTCTAGGAAGATTTCAACGGTGAGTTCCTTTGGTGTGGTTCGCTTGGTCCTTGGATCGGCTTCATTTTTGAGCTCATATACTACAATGATTTGGAAACATGCATGAACGGCGTGGATAAAACCCATACATTACAGTGGGCCCCACAGAACCCCTGCCTGTATAGCAGTCAATGGGCCAGGCTTGTGGTAGATCTCGGCCCGATTTTGAACTGTTTCGGGCCGGCTCTGGTCAAAATTCTGATTTTCAGGCCCAAGCCCGGTACATTGACACCCCTACCTGTCTGGGCCAATTTCCGTCCAGCCAGGGGCAGGACGCAATCCTTCCGGAAGTTACGCGATCGTGACCGGGATGTAGATTGAGTACTTCCTTGACTGTCCCGAGCTCAGCATTAGCAGGGGCTCGAGGAGCCATAGTGATGTATAGGTTTTATCCACACCGTCCATCTATTTTTTTTCATATCAGTTGTTTTGGTTCAAGCCCAAAAAACAGAAGTTTTGGATCAAGCTAACATTTATGTTTTTGCTTCATCCAGGTCTATAAGACTTTACGAACAGGTTGAATAGAAAACAAATATTACGGTGGGCCTTAGCAAGGTTTCACTGGTGGGCCTCATTATCACCACTGTTTTCTGTGGTGTGGTCCACTGGAACCTTCAATCTACCTCTTGGGCTCATTTTCTAAAATGATACGGCAAAATGGATAAATGATGTAAATAAAACTCATGCATAATGGTGGACCCTTCAGAGGCCAGCATGTACCGAGCTCTCTCGACACACAGGCAGGGCTAGTACCTAATCTAGGTCCTTGTGACAAACCTTCCCAGCAAAGGAGTCCATCTATTTTACAGCTCATGTAAGGTTGTAAGCGTTGAATGGATGTCTTCCATCTGTGCTGAATCATGGGACTTTGATCGCTCGAGTGTCATGCTCGATCGATCGAACCTCTTTGGAATTAGACAGATTGCTTGCTGGACAGTTTTGGACCATGCTCAATCACTCAAACCTCCTGGTCGATTGATTAAGCATATTCAGAATATTCTTGTTAACTCTTTGGATAATTTTTTGCTAGTTTGGTCGCTCGAGTATTGGTTTGGTCGAGCAATCGAAGGGTGCTCGATTAATGTCGATCGCTCAACAGTGATCGACGACGCGTGCAAAATGTGCATGATTTGTTTCCTATTCTAATTGTGATAGTATATATATTGGTTGTAATCGGGATTAGGAGAAGTTAAGGGATTTTTAAGATATTCCTGAGGGTTTCAAGGTGATAGCTAAGGTTCAAAGGAGATTCGAGGTATTATTTGAATCGGTAAGATCGATTATCTTTTGTGATATTGCTTTCATAGTGCATTACTTATCTCTTGTGTTGTGACTTTTTTTCACAAGAATTTTTCCACGTAAAAATTGGATTATTCTTATTTGAATTTGTTTGTGCGATTGTGATTATTTTGCTTGATTCTGCTTTGTGTGTTTCTGCGAGTTTTAACAAGTGGTATTGTAGATAACGTTGGGAAGCAGATTGAATCTGAAAGCAAAGTATCAATGACATCTAACATGAAGTTTGATGTAGAGAAGTATTTGGGTAAAAATAATTTTGAAGCAACCAGAAAGTTTTGAAATAAAAAGGGTAGAGAATAAGTTTTGCAAGTTAAAGACATCATTGTATATCCTGAAATAATCACTTAGGCAATGATATAAGAAATTTAATTCTTTCATGGAAATTCAAAAGTCTATCAGGAAAGAGTATGATCATTGTGTCTACTTGAAGACATTGAGTGATGACAAGTTCATTATCTTGATATTGTATATTGATGACATACTTATCACTAGTCATAGTATATCTGAGATTGACATACTGAAGACTCAATTATCAGGAACATCCAATATGAGAGATTTGAAAGATACAAAGAGTATTCTCGGTATTAACATATACAGAGACATAAAGATAAGCAAGCTATAATTATCTCAGGTAGAATATCTTGAGAATATATTGGTGAAGAATGAGATGAACAAGACAAAACTGGTCAATATTTCTCACGCAACTCATTTCAGGCTTTCTTTTTAACAGTATCTTGAAATAGATGAAAAAAAGCATGTTATGTCTTATGTGCCTTATTTGAGCGCGGTTTGTAGCTTAATGTATGTCATGATTTGTACAAGACTGAATATTTCATATTCGGTGAGTATTGTTAGTAAATACATGTCTAACCTCGGTAGACAATACTAAGAGGTAGTGAAATGATTACTTTGATATGTTCAAGATACGTAAGACTACATCTTGACATTTGAAAAATTAATGGACAAGTTATTAGGATATGTAGATTTAAATTAAGCGGGCAGTGTGGATAATAAAAAGGCCGACTTTTGGTTACTCATTTGTGTTAGCAGGTGGAGCGATCAGTTAGATGTTGAAGCTTTAGTTTGTTATAACTCTTTTCACAGCTGAAAATGGAGACATTTAAAGAATGTGTTTGGTTAAGAGGAATAATAAATCATCTCGGGCTTAAGTAGGAGGTCGTGCTGGTTAATTGTGACATTGAAAGTGTAATCAATTTGGTAAATAATTCTGTTTTACTAAACATTTTGATGTTCATCTTCATTTTATCCGACATGTGTTTGAGGAAGACGGTGTGACTCAAGAGAAAATCTACCAAAGAGTGAATCTGAATGACATGCTTACTAAATTAGTTTCCATAAAGAAGTTCAAGTTCTACGCGACTTCTCCAAGCTTGACGAAGGCTTAATGAAGATAGAGTCTGCACAAGAAGCGATAATGAAGCTATGATGGAAAATAATTAGAGATGGTGATGGCAGCGAAGCAATGGAGTATGTAGATTAAATCTATAGTGGAGATTGTTGAATGAATGTCTTCAATATATGCTAAATCATGAGATCGCTCAAGTGCCATGCTCGATCAATCGAGCCTCTCTGAAATTAGATAGATAGCTTGCTTAGTAGTTTTGGACCATGCTTGATCTCGCAAACCTCCTGGTCAATTGATTGAGCATATTCAAAATATTCTTGTTAACTCTCTGGACAGTTTTTGGCTAGTTCGGTTACTTGAGCTTTGGTATGCTCGAGCGATCAAAGGGTACTCGATTAGTGCCCATTGCTCAAAATGGATGGACTCTGCGAATGTAAGGCACGTACATCATAGTGAGCCTCATAGTTAGGGATGCACCAACCTTAGTAGATTGGGTGATCTATTCAAACCGGGTGCGGCTTGGTGCCCATTTCCATTAAGGGGGGTGGGATCCATGGGGCTCACCGTAATGTATTTTCCTTATATCCATGTTGTCTATCTAGTTTGAAAACTCATTTTAAGGAGTGATCCAAAAATGAAGCAGATCCAAATATCAGGTGGACCATAATACAGAAAATAATGGTAACCAATCAATAAAAATTGATCTCATCATGCAACTACGAAAGTTTTAGTTCTAAGCTGATATTTGTGCAGTCTCTCGATTCAGGTCTTTGTAATATCATCAAGAAGTTGGATGGAAAATGAATGGACAACGTCGATGTAAGCACATACATCACAGTAGGCCCCATGGTTAGGGATCCACCAACTCCACCCAAAACCTTGTCCTTTAAAAAAAGGCCTGCACTCATCTCTGAAAGCACGGCTTCGGTGGATAGGATCCCTGACCGTGGGGCCCACCGCACCATGATATATCTACTTTATATCCATGCCGTGAATTCTGTTTGAAAACTCACTTTAGGGCATGCATATTCTAGCGTAAGTTAATCCAAGCCTCAAGTAAACGTCAGCCAAGTTATTCAAACTTGCATTCCAACCCAAACCCAACCTGTATTTTTCCGTACTTAACCCAACCCGACACAGCCTGACCTGACCCAAATACATGTGATTATTTCGGACCTGGCCTAACCTGACTTGAATTTTCTTAACTCAAATCCAACCTGATTACAATTGGGTTGCTGGCCTTTCAATTCAAACCCAAGCCAAAGGACCTGACAACCCAATTCGACCTAGAATTCGAGTTGGGTCAACCCTTGCAGCCCTAGTCTGGATTGTCTTATAAACTGTGGAATATGTAGTCTTCCCACACTTTTAAATGGACTATCATCCAAGCAGATTGCATAGGAACACTGTCAATAGCCACGTGGCCGTTGGATGGTGCTCTGTGAGCCCCCACAATAATGTATATGTTTTATTTGTGCTGTCTATCTATTTTGGATAATTATTTTAGAGCATGTGACAAAAAATTGAGACAGATAAAATTTTCAAGTTGAAAGAACATAAGAAAACAGTGGTGATTGAATGTACACCATGCAAAACTTCCTAGCATTCACTGTAATGTATTTTTATTTTTTATTTTTGGTTTTCCATCCAACCCGTTGATTAGGCCACGCAGGCTTGGATGAAAGGAAAACACAATTACAAACTGGATCCAAAACTTGTGGTCCTAAATTTTTTTTAATGGTGGATTTTCAATCACCACTGTTTCCCATGATGTGGTCAACCAAAGACTTTTATCTAACTCATTTTAGGGCTCATGAATAAAACATATACATCATGGTGGGCCCACATAGCAGTACTGTCCTCGACCGGCCATGTCAGTAGGCAATCTCCCTCCACTATTATAGAGTCCATACGCCAGTCTAGAAGTACCTGCGCAACACAGATGTTCACTCTGCCATAGTATTGAACAAGCCTCCTCTTTGGTAACCCTCAATAAGTAGCTGTAGCAATCACTTGCGTGAAAGGAAGAAGCAGAAACAAGGAGAAAAAACAAATTGCCAGGATTTAGAGACTCGTCAGAGTCACCTGGTTATGGGAAAACTTCATAAAACTTACCCATTTGAAGTATTTTCACTCCAACGAGTCTGCACCAATTAGAATGGGTCAACTCGGGTGAGTCTTGAGTCATCTTTTTAAGTCAAACCTTATTATGGACCGGCAATTGAGTGAGTTCATAAACTCAACTCATTGTCACAGTAGGAACTTTCGGAAGTGACCCACTCCATAAATGACTGAAGCATCATGTATGTTGGCTTACATGGGTGATGACTTATGCTTTAATCAGGGGCTCAAGTTTCATAGCTCAGTGGTAGACAAGCTACATACGATTCAACATTGAGATCATGGGTTTAGTGCTCATGTGATGTGGGTAGGTGTGTGTGAGTGTTTGTATTTAAAAAAAATATATATTTAAACTTTAATCATTCATGTAAATTCTAAAAATAAATAATGAGTTTCATATTTTTTTTTAATGCTCATACGTATTTTTATAATCAATTACGAAAACATGACTTGCTCAAGTCCTAAGTGTAAGACTTCTATTAAGTGAACCCCACATGATCATTGTTGAGGTTAAAATCTGGTCGGCCCTCTCTCCACGTCGCCCTCTACGTGTAGTCACTGAAACCTGCACCAAGAAAACGGACAAAGGTGACCCTGGTTAAGTCGGGGGACCCTCCGATGCCTAAGTCAGGACAAGGGAATCGGGGTCTAAGTAGAGGGTAGAGCTTGATATCGCGTACCTGTAGACATGACGTGATGTGCTATTTATACTTGCCTGTGAGATGGTTCAGATCCGATAATCTCAGCACAATCAGGGGGATTCCCGGATCGTGGAGATACCGTCCGCAATCTATTGATCGTGTAGCGTATCCGGCGAGTAGTGCGTATCTGCGAGCGAAGTTATCGGTTACGTTCGGTTGTGACAGTTTCCATGTTTGGCGAATGAAGTATGCGCTTCTGAATACCGACTCAGCTCGGCTCATCCGACCACGGAGTAAAGGACTATGCTCGGCCCATCTGACCACAGAGTAAAGAGTCCAGCATCTAGTACTGTGTCTGATCCGTCCTGTTAAGCCGGTCCTATCGTAGTTGGCCTGGCTGGTCGTGTCGAGCGGAGTGCGGTTACGGTATGGCAGGTCACCCGGTCGGAATATGAGGACTGTCCCGAGTTGCACCTCAGCCGTGTTGGCTGCTCGGACGGGTTGCGTCTCGAAACAGGTCGGGAGAGTCACGCCTCGGCTCTGCCTGGCGATCGGACCAGCATTGTATCGTGAGCTCGAATTTTCATAACAGAAGCCTCCTACTCTTCGAGCTTGCTTGCAGGCTCGGAGAGTACTTGTGTAGGAAATCTCCCGCCCTTATTGCAATGATGACGAGTCTCGAATTGTGCGCGAGCCGGTCACCTTGGTTAACGCGTGGCGACGGTTATGATCCCGAATCTCCTCTCAGCCTATGGGAGGTTGCCACGCAAGCCTAAGGAGGCGTGTACGTGACGACTTCGACTGCTGGGGCGTCGCTTCGCATATCGAGACACATTATCCGATGTCAGAGCTGTACTAACGGTTTAGTACTCCTCCAATGCGGTGCGGCCATGTGTGCTCGGAGATCGGCTCGTACCGATTCGGATGCTGCCATTAAGGCTCGCCATCAATGCAGAATTCCTTCATCGCTTATATAAGCCGCCCCGATCTTTCGTTCGTCACTTTACATTCCGAATCAGAAGAGCATATCGGAGGAGGCGATTTCCGATGAGGCGTGCGCGTCTGAATTAGAAGTTTCTGAAAGGCGATTCTGACCGATCTCTCTTTTTCGGTAAAAGGCGACTTCCGGCAGTCGTCCGGTGAGTCTCCTTCATTGTTCTTCATCCTTCTTTGCATTATGTCTTCCGACCTCGGGAAGGTTTGTGAATACGGCGATGACTCCGAGCCGGGGAGTTCTAAATGTAGGAGTGAGGCCTTCGAAGGCCATTTTGAAACCACTCTCCCATACCTCCCGCCTCGGAGGCAAAAGACATTGGGCTCTAAAACCAAGCAGCTCAGCAAGAAGACGGCCACCCGAGCCCGCCGAGTCGAGACCATTGCCACCACTGAAATACCTGTGAATTTTCGCGCTGCGGAGGTAGTCCCATGAGGTTCTGTTATGTCGGAATCTCAGATGGAGTGGGTCCGAACGGAGTTTCAAATCCTGAACTCCGTTCAGATAAGGGCTCCTGGGCCTATGGACGAGGCTGGTGCTCCTGCTGAAGGGAAAGTTGCTATCTTCCTTTGTGCGCTGCAGTGCGGGGTCCGGACTACTCCACCCCTTTATCAGGAAGGTTGCGGCTCACCTTAGGCTGGCTCCCGGGCAATTTACCCCGAACGCCTAAAGGGTGATGATTTCCGCCTACATTATCTGGAGACAAGTCGGGAACTCCGAGCTGACCCCAGAGGAATTGCTGAGTCTGTACTTGGTCAAGCATGACAGCAACGATCTATGATACTATTTTGCGACTCGAGGGAGTAAAGGGTCGGGACTGGTGATGAACCTGCCGACCGACAACAAGGACTGAAAAAATAAGTGGTTCTGGGCGGCAGGCGAATGAGAGGCACCAACGGCCGAGTTAAGGACCTCAACGGCTCGTATTCCGACCCGTTTTATAATACCAGGTCAGACTTCATCTAATATCCGGGTTACATTACTGCCTTGGTTTTCACCTGTTTCAACTGAAGCATTTCCTTTTGCAGCTTTCACAAAGGGGTTACCGCTCCTCGACTCAGACCAGAAGAACCGCATTGCGAAGGCCAGAGCGCGATCGGAGACGCTTCGCTCCTAGGCTGATCTGATCACCACGGCTAACCTTCACTGGTCCGGGCTTTGCAAGTCTCAGCCTTTGCCCACATCCCTCAGTAAGATGCCCCAATCTCTTTTATGAACTTCGCTTCGGTGATTTAGTAGCTGATAGTCTTTTTCCTTCGTTGGCATGGCCGAAGCATCTGGCGCTCGGAAGAGGAAAGCAGCTCCGACAGCGCCAGAGTTGCTGAAGGAAGCCCCCTGAGTGAAGATCACTCGGAAGAGGCCAGTTCCCCCTCGCGTGGGGGAATCTTCCGCTGCGCCGACCTTAACAGCCCCAGCTCCGAGACCAGTCGGCTCTACCTTTGTGGTGCCGACCCCGGCGCACCCTAGCACTGTCGCGGCTCCTTCGGCAGTCTTGCGCTCGATAGTATCTCGTCCTCCGGGGCTCGTCCGAATGACCGTGGCTGACACCCAGGTCGTTTCGAGCCCTGTTGCTTGTGCTCCTGCTGTAGTCGCTCCTTCCACCGTGGAGGCTCCTGCCGCAGTCCTCTAGCCCCCGTTGCTATCCTTTCTTCCTCCGAACGGGAGGAGGCCACTAGAATGGCTGACAATATGCTTTCCCCCCCAAGATCGGAGGAGATGTCCGCGTTGAGGGTCAAAACTCAACCGGCAGCAGGGTAGGGGCCGAGGGGCCTGCGGCCTCGGCCCAAGTGGGCACGAGCAGTGAGAGGTTCGAGTCGGGCTATCATATGGTGTGCTTGGCTCCGTGGGCTATCAAGCATGCTAAGGAGGAGGATATCGCTCGGAACCTTGACTGCTCGGAGGGCGGCTTTCTGAACGACTTCGCCTCCGTGTGCTACATGGTATATCTCCGAGAAGATTCTCCCTTTCTTTCATATTGTTATATATATATATTTTAGGTTCTGATCTTTGTTCCCTGTTCAGGCCGTCCTGGTGTTTCTCTCGATTCGGCAGATAGTGTCACGCCCCAAACTCGGAGACCGGGCTCACAAAATTCCCGATCGTTGAATCCGGCGCCGACAGCCTCCGTAGAACCCCATTCTCGGCTCTCAGCTCCCATTCGCCAGGTTCCGATCCTGGTATGCTACGAGGAGGATTTCAACGTCAGTTTGATTCATAACAAGCATAACCAAAGGCATAACCCACAAACAACAACCAAGAATTCTATTACATTTCTACTATGATCAAAAACCTTACAAGTACAATGAGCATAAAGGGAAATACAATGATGATAAATCAAAATCTCCAAAGCGATCTGCAACACGCTCCTGCCTCAGCTCTGCTGCGCCCCAACGTCACCTGCACGCAACGGTCGTGTATAAGCTTATAGAAAGCTTAGAGGGTGGTGAAAGTGTGTGCGCAAGGTAGTAATATGATCATGCAATATCAGAATAATGCGGAATATGCAAATGGATCCATAAATATTATGAGCCGTACCAAGGCTATGCGATGTAAGATGCAAGTCAAGCATACAATTCTCATCTAAGTCCACATATCAATACAGCTCAACTCAGTAATATCACCGGGGTCTAGTACACTCTAAACCAGATGGCCGCCATATCATGCGCAATAAGGTAAGTGGAAGAGACCTCACTATCCGTCTGCCGATATCGGGCATGACTCGTGGATAGCAGACCTATTCCTCGAGCTGGTCAAACTCAGCCTAGTATTGCCCCCTACTCTCGGGCGGATAAGGCTGCACCCCCTTCCAACTGACCACGACACAGTGGAGAGTGCAACCGTCTGGTAATCGGCACTCAACGCTCATCTACCCACTCGGTCTAGACGTTGGAGCAACCTTTTGGTACCATAAGGGTTTAGGGACTTTCACCCAGGGATATGTATAGCACCCCATGTAGAACAAGATTTATGGTATCCAATCCTGCCAACCACGATGCGCCTATGGAGGCTACAACCCCGATGTCGCTAGGGCGTACAATAACCATGTCACACAAATGCGAAATGCATGAATCACGCTATCCAGTCATGCAACAACCCTGTGCATATCGAGCGCTCACGTAGGGCAACACCGCCTAACCGGGAACCCATAAACAACCTGCTTGAAGGCATATGCTATGATCAGTCAATTCTCATGTCAAGCATACATATGATGCGTATGATCATGAGTCATGGAACTATACTAAACATGTTATAATGAGATGAACTATCCTTACAATGCAGATGGGCCTGGATGGCCTATACACAATAAGTACGGGCCTAGCAATGGGCCCTAAGGAGAGTCGTAATGTGGACATCCAACCAACATTACACTCACAATGTGGACGTCCAACCAACATTGCTCCCAAGGCACGATCTTCTTAAACATCGCTACTTAATCTGTGTTGGGATTACACATTGCAATGGACCTTAGGTTCATCCCATTGGGCCTTACATATATATCAAATGGGCCATATCTTATGGGCCTTTTATTCATCAGATGGGCCATATAAATGGGCCACACTAATGGGTCTTATGTGCATTGCAATGGGTCATAACCCGTGGGCCTTAGATTGCATCAAATGGGCCTAATCTTATGGGTCTTAAATAAATCAAATGGGCCTAAGCCCATGAGCTTTATACATAACAAATGGGCCTAAACCCATAGGCCTTATATAAATCAAATGGACCTTACATCCACATCAAAGTGGGCCCCCAATGGACTACTACCACTGGATTAAGATGGGCCTTAAAACATGCCAAGGTGGGGTCCACTTGGACTATGGATCTGGCTCATTCATTGACTCATTCCATAAAATGATCTTTTAAAATGGATGGACGGGTTAGATGCAGCACCTGCGTCAATGGTGGGGGCCCACAAGAAGGCCCACCATCGTGTAATTACATAATATAATATAATATGTATGTATATATATATATATATATATATATATATATATATATATATATATATATATATATATATATATACACACACACACACATGTGCAACCCCACACATACACACACACCCACACGCATGCACCCATGCACCACAGCGGGCCCCATCGTCCGCTGGACGGTGGGGGTGAAACACAAACATCAGGGTGGGTACCACCGTCCGCCTGGACGGTGGGTAAAAACACATCCATCACTGTGGGTCCCATGTGGGGCCCACCACAATGTTTATTTGAAATCCAACCCTTTGATAAGGTCACACATCCCTGGATGAAAGGAGAAAAAATTTCATCTTGATCTGAAACTTCTGTGGCCCAACAATGGGTTTTAATGGTAGATGTTCATTTACACTGTTTCCCATGGTGTGGGCCACCTGACTAATGGATGGGGCTAAAATTCAGAGGGAGCCCACTACTGGGGGTGGCCCACCTCGTGGACAGCTTGGATGACAAATAAACATCACGGTGGGGCCCACATGCAGGGCCGTGGGCCCCTCACGCCCGCCCACCTAGCAACGTGTTGTTGCTGCAGCACGTCAGAGAGAGGCAGAGCCTCTTTGCAATTTTTTTTAAAAAATATTAAAATCCTTATTTTTGGGGTTTTTCACATTTGGGGCCCACATCTAGCAGATCCACCCCGTCCATTAGTTTCTACAGGACATGACAAGTCCAATGAGTCCAGAGTTTGTGATTTTTGGACGTACAGAAACGTCAGAAAATTCCTCAATGGTAACCACTAATGTTCCCAATGCTAAGGCCCACTAGATGCTCAGATCAGGACCATCTTTCTACTCAATGGCTAAAATGAGGCCGATAAGGGGATGGACGGCTTGGATTGTACCCCAACATCAAGGTGGGGCCTATGAGAGGACCTCCCAAAAAGCTTCATTCTTTTTTTATTTTTTTTACAGGGACGTCTAGCGTCCCAGACGCTGGACCGTTCGGTCCAAATAAAAAAAATACATTATGGTGGACCCTGTTGAAGTGGACCACCACAGATGGATGATGTGGGTACCACATATAAGTTGGGCCCCACTTGAAGAAATCTTGGATAAAATAAATACTTCAAGGTGGGGTCCATTCAAGTGAGCCACACAAACACACCATGATAAAAAAAGAAAATAAAGTAGAGAGATAGATAGAGGGTTGGACACGCTTGATGGAGGGTCCCCGGCACTATGGGCCCTCCCTTTCATGATCTACAATATACATCATAGCATATGGGCCCACCTAATCAAGGATCGATTGTGGATATCCATTCTCCACGAAAATAAACGGTCTAGATGACCTTGCTGTTGCAATGAAATAAACATCATGATGGGGTCCATGGAGAATGGCCCCATCATGGATGATCATGATGATCAAAGTGGTCCTTCGACCACAACTTAGGGTCCCAAGTGAGATCCAAACCATTGATCGGTTGGCCTCACTTGGCCCATCTTAAAAACATGAAAAACTAGCATAATCTAGCACCCACCGTCCGATCTTCTTGCTCCTAGGGGTTCCTTAGCACCTTAGCTTCAACTTCAATGGATGAGATGAGGAATGGAGGGTTGAGATGGGAGATGATGGGGTAGGAAAGTGGGCCACCTTGGAGTTTTTTTTTTTGGAAGAGAGGGAGAAACTTGGAGAATGCTCATACGTATGGAGGTGTTGCTTGGATCTTTTTGCAAATGAGAAAGAGAGGAGTTGTAAAGGGAGAGAGAGTGATGGGTGATGGAGTGATGGATGTGGTGGTGATGGGTGTGTAAGACCTTTTTGACTTTTGTGGCCTTTTGTGTAAGAAAAGGCATGGGCATGGAAGACTTTTGTGGCTTGCTTGGGAGAGGGTGAAAGTGATGTGTACTTGACATGTACTTGACATGTGATGGATTGAAGGATTGATGGGATTGATGTGACACATCATAGAGATTCTCTTGGATTTCGCAACGCGCGGCGTTTTTCTATCACCGAACGTTGGCCCATATCTCTTGACCAGGGTATCGCCTCGGCGGGCAAGTCGCGGCATCAGAACAGCAGCGATGGCACGGTCGCTATGGTATTGGTCTTGGGTTGAGTCGATACAGGTTGACGACATATGAATTAGGGTCGCGCGTCGATATCGGTTAAGGGTCGAAGGTTGCCAAAATTTGACCGGTAAGACCGCGGAGGTCTACGGAACGGTAAGGACTAAGATACGGGTCTTACAGATAGTGCGGGAGCATCGGCAGAGGGAGGAAGAGTTTGAGGCTCTTTAGGCTGAGACGACGGCCTTGAAGTCCGAGCAGATCGAGCTGCCCCAGCAGCTTTCGGGCGAGAGGGCCAGTGTAAGCAGACTGCAGGGAGTCATCATCGACTTGGAGGCCAGAGAATTGCACTTGCAGGAGAGGGCTGACAATCTTAAGATGAGTGGCGATGCAGCGACCGCCGAGCTGATCCGGGCCAGGGTTCACATCGACTCTTTGGCCATGGAGACTACTCGGCTAGGTGAAGACCTAAAACGCGCCAAGGCCGAGGCGGCTGAAGAACGGACCCGAGCAGTGAATCAGGAAGTGGATGCTCAGCGGGCCAAGGACGAGACCTCTCTAGCTGCAGCGGTTGCCGCCGCGGTTGAAAGTTTCAAGACCTCCAAGGAGAGGGACGATGAAGCTTCGACTTTCTATAACCGCGGCTTCGATGCTTGTCTCGAGGCAGTTCTGGGTTTATACCCAGACCTCGATCTTGACTCTCTACTGCCTGAGGACTCCGAAGATGTCCCTGCTGAAGTCGCCCTCTCGGACCAAGCCCCTAACGTCCAGGCTCCACCTCCAGCATGAAGGCTTATTTTACTTTGTATTTTTTTTTAGAAACTGTCAATGTATTCTTTGCCCCTCCGAGGGGATTCAATGAAAAATATATATTTTTTTGTTTGCGTTAACTTGCTCTAAGAGGTAGTCGAGCGGACCTCTTTACGGGCCTAGTCCCTTTATTGTCGTTTAGTCGGTTCCTAGAGTCGGTTCTCCGAGGTCTCTCGGCCCAAGTCTTAGTTAGGTCCGATCTCTTAGGATACTCGGTTCATTGCCTGTCTGGCAAGAACCCTTCATTTTGTCGTATGTCGGGCCGAGCATTTCAATGAAGGGTCGGATCATTCTTAGGCTTTTTCCCTCGAGGGGATGCCTTGTCAATTTCCCGTTAGATTGGGCTCCGATCCCTTCAAGGATCGGACCATTTAATTCATGCTTGTGTTGATAAGATAATCAGGCAAGCATTCAAAGTAGAATTGAACTTTTATTTAGAGCCTTAAAGGCTAGCCGCTCGGAGGCGTACATTTTAATATGAGCCTTAAAGGCTAATTCCTCATGAGTAGTAGACCTTCAAGTGCTCAGCTTTTAAGGGATGAGGGAGATGACGGCCTTCGAGGTCTTTCAGGTGATACGAGCCTGGTTTGGCAAACCTGACCACACGATATGGTCCTTCCCAGTTGGGTTCGAGCGCTCCTACCCCCGGCTCAGCCGTGTTTTGGAAGACCAGTCGGAGGACTAAGTCCCCTGGGCGGAGCACCTGACTTTGACCTTTGAATTGTAGAAGCACGCTACCTGCTGATGCCGAGCCGCCATTCGAAGCTTCGAAACCTCTCTGAGTTCTTCGAGCAAATCCAGATTAGAAGTAATATGCTCAGAGTTTTAATTTTCTTCGAAGCTTCTTACCCGCGCCGTTGGGAGTCCGATTTCCACTGGCACCATTACCTCCGAGTCATATGACAGCGAAACGGGGTTTCTCCCGTTGAAGTCTGGGCTGTGGTCCTATAAGTCCAGAGGACGAAGGGGAGCTCCTCGGCCCAATTTTCCTTTGATTTTTCCAGCTTCGTCTTGAGATGGTGCTTGATGACCTTGTTGATCGCCTCTACCTGTCCATTCGACTGTGGGTGCCGAGGCGATGAATAAGCGTTTACAATGTCAAGCCCTCGACACATAGTACGAAACTTATCATTGTTGAATTGGCGGCCGTTATCAGAAACGATGGTTCGTGGGATTTCGAACCGGCAGATGATATTTTTTCACACAAAGTCGATTACTTTTTGGTCAGTGATCTTTGCGACTGGCTCGGCCTCGGCCCACTTAGTGAAGTAGTCGACTGCAACTATAGCGAACTTGACTTGTTCCTTTTCAGTGGGCAAGGGACCGATGATGTCAATCCCCCATTGGGCGAACGGCCACGGCCCGCTCATGGGGGTCATTTTTTCTACCGGTTGCCTCGGCATGGCAGCAAAACGCTGACACTTGTCACACTTTCGAACAAAGTCCTTGGAGTTTTGCTTAAGAGTTGGCCAGAAATACCCTTGACGAAGTATCTTCATGGCCAAGGTACGACTGCCAGAATAGTTTTCACAGATTCCCTCGTGGATCTCCCGAATCACGTAGTCGGTTTCGTCCGGTCGGAGGCATCTAAAGTAAGGCTGAGAATGTCCCTTCTTGGACAACACTCCGTCCAATATAGCGTACCGGGCCGCTCTGACCCTAAGTCGCCTCGCCTCTAATTTGTCCGATGGAATTTCTCCGGATGAGAGGTAATCGAAAATCGGGTCCATCCAACTAGGAATAGACTGGACGGGGTTAACCTCCTCCGGCTGACTGATACTCGGGTGCTCAACAAACTCGATGGGAACAAAGCGCGAGATCTTTCCCTCGGAGGTCGAGACGAGGTTTGCTAAGGCATCGACCCATGAATTCTCGGCTCGGGGGATCTGCTGGATGGCGTAACTCTAAAATCTCTTGATCAATTTCCTCGCTTCCTCGAGGTAGGCGATCATCCTGACTTCTTTGGCTTTGTACTTCGAAGAGATGTGGTTCACTGCCAGCTTCGAGTCGCAACAGACTTGTAGGGTCTTAATGCCTAAACTCGCTGCCAACCTGAGCCCAGCTAACAACGCTTCGTACTCGGCTTAGTTGTTTGAAGCTTTGAATCCGAGCCTGATTGCGTATTGGATTGTAGTTGAGTCAGGTGCAATTAGGACGACACCCGCCCCTGCTCCTTTAACGTTGGATGATCCGTCAACATAAAGGACCCATCTCAGATCCGACTCCGCCTCCTGGTTGCTCAGCGCGACGGACGGCGTCATCTCGACTTCCTTGCTGATTTGTTCTTCACTCGGAGCCGTGAATTCGGCGATGAAATCGGCGACAGCTTGACCCTTGATTGCAACCCTAGGGCGGAACTAGATGTCAAACTCTCCGAGCTCCACGACCCACTTGGTGATCTGACCTGATACTTCAGGTCTCTGGAGGACCTGCCTCAGAGGAGAGTCCGTTAGTACAACTATGGAGTGCGCCTGAAAATATGGCCGCAGTCTTCTGGTTGAGACGACGAGGCAGAGCGCCAGTTTTTCCAAGGACTGGTACCTTGTTTCTGCCGATACCATGACTTTTCTTACATAGTACATGGGGTACTGCTTGCTTCCAATATCTCTGATCAGAGCCGAACTGACAGCTGAAGCTGAGACTGCGAAGTAGAGGAACAGAGTCTCCCCTTCTTCAGGCTTGGACAATAGAGGCGGTGAACCCAAGTATTGTTTTAACTGCTGAAAGGCATACTCACACTTTGGCATCCACTCCTCCTTCTTATGACCCTTCAGTTGCTGGAAGAAGGGAAGACATTTATCTGTAGCCCTTGATATGAAGCGTCAGAGGGCGGCAACTCTTCCCGTGAGACACTGTATCTCCTTAAGAGTCCGAGGCGAGTTCATGTCGAGGAGGGCGTTGATCTTATATGGATTGGCCTCGATACCTCGCTGACTGACTTGAAAGCCAAGAAGCTTCCCTGACTTAACCCTGAATGCACACTTAGCGGGATTCAATTTCATCTGATATTCTCGGAGGACGCTGAATGTTTCTCCGAGGTAGGCAAGGTGGTTGGAGGCTTAGGTACTTTTCACTAACATGTCGTTCACATACACCTCCATGGTGCGCCCAATCTGGGTAGTAAACATCTGATTCACCAGCCTCTGATATGTCGCCCCAGCATTTTTCAGGCCAAATGGCATGACCCGGTAACAGTAGAGCCCTCTGTCCGTGACAAAGGTAGTCTTCTGCCTGTCTGGGGGATACATAGCGATCTGGTTGTATCCGGAATAAGCGTTCAGAAACGAGAGTAACTCATGTCCGGCCGTGCTGTCCACTAGTTGGTCGATCTGAGGTAAAGGGAAGCTATTTATGGGACATGCTTTATTCAGATCAGAATAGTCTACATAGACCCGTTACTTTCCGTTAGATTTCCTGACGAGCACAATATTTGCTATCCAGTCAGGATAGTACACTTCTTCTATGAAACCCGCATCAAGCAGGACTGAGACCTCTTCGGCAATGGCCTCATAGGGTTCAACATCGAACGATCTTCTTTTTTGCTTAACTGACCGGTGATCTGGGTCCACGTTCAGCCTGTGGACCAGCACATCAGATGAGATCCCCTGCATATCTGCGTGTGACCATGTAAAGATATCTCGGTGTTACTTTAAGAAGGCCAATAACTCGTTCCTCCGCTCGGGATTCAGTGATGATCCGAGCTGAACAGTTTTGCTCGGGTCTGATTCATCGAGCGGTATTCTTACCAGATCCTCGACTGAGGAGCTTTCCGTCGATCCTCGAGGATTCAAGGCATCCATTACGAGCATTTGCTTGGCAGCTCCTTTTCTCACAGTTATCGCATAACACCTTCGAGCCTCATGTTGATCGCCTCGAAGATAACCAATCCCACCTTCAGCTGGAAACTTCATCATCAGATGGTAAGTTGAGACGACCGCTCTCATTACGTTGAGGGAGGGTCGGCCCAGGATTACGTTGTGGACAGATGGAACATTGACAACTAAAAAGTCCACCAAAAGTATGACTTGATGTTGCCCTTCTCCTGTTGTTACTGGGGGGGAGATACCTCCTTCGGAGATTACTCTCTCTTCGGCAAAGTCGTGCAAGGGAGTCTTCACGGGTCGGAGCCGAGACCGTGGAATTTTCATCTTTTCGAAGGCCTCGGAATACATAACATCAGCCGAACTCTCGGTGTCGACCAGGATGCGGTACACCTTGTGATTCGCTATGGTCATAGTAACCACTAGCGCGTCATCGTGTGGATGTTGGATCCTCCGTGCATAGTCTTCCGTGAAGGTCAGACTGCACGGAGCGACTCGAAATTCCTTGCTGGGACGTTCCGTCAGGTGAACGTGATGTTCCAGCTCGGATCTCTGGGAATGAGCTTTTCGAGCCTTATTTGAATCCCCTCCCCCACCTGAACCTCCGAAGATGGTACGAATTTCGGCTGGTTATTCTGGGGGGTTGTTTGGCTTTTCTCGCGGCTGCTCCTCTCTTCGAGCAGACCTTTCTCTTTTGGTGTAACGATGTAGATGTCCTTTGCTGATGAGGAACTCGATCTCGTCTTTCAGGTCCACGCAATCGTCCATGTTATGCCTATGATCTCAGTGGAAGGGGTAAAATTTCTGCTTGTCCCGTTGCTCGAGGTCAGCCCTCATTCAGACTGGCCAATTAAGTAGTTTGTCTCCTCGGATATCTAGCAAAATCTGCTATGCAGATGTGTTAAGAAGAGTATAGGAACGGAATTTTCCCTCTGGCCTACGGCTCGGTCGATGATCGTGGGGAGCGCGGTCATCGGTCCTTTGCCGTTCGGCTGGGAGTCTTCGTTCCTTGGCCTCTTCCCTTTGTTTGCCGAGTCAGCGACTTGTATTCCTTTATGGGCGTTAGTGAACTCCTCGGTGTTGGTGTACTTTTGAGCCTTCGCCATGAAGTCTGCTAGCGTTTTCGGGGGATTTTTACAGATGGAGAAGGCGAACTTTCCTTCCTTCAGTCCGCTCAGGATGACAGCAAGAGCCATCTTGTCATCAGAGTCTTCGACATGCAACGCCTCTTCATTTTAACGGGCGATGTAGTTTTTTAACAACTCCTTCGGAGCCTGCTTGATGGTAAGCAGGTGGGTGTTAGGTTTTCGACTTCTCTTATCACTTATAATTGTGTAAGGAATAGTCGGCTTAGTTTTGCGAAGGAGCCCACCGAGTTTGTCTTGAGCTGGCGATACCAAATTTGAGCGGACCCTGTGAGGGTGATAGAAAACCCCCTACACATCATTGCGTCCGTTGCAGTCTGGATCTGCATCTACGATCGGTAGGACTCCAGGTGTTCGGATGGATCCCCAGACCCTAAATACTGGATGACGGGAGGCATCTGAAACCTCTGCGGCATCACTTCAGCCATGATGGCTGGGGTGAAGGGAGGCTCGGTCTCTTCCATCATCGCCTGGATTGTGGCTGGAACTGTCGATTGTTTCTGCTTCTTCTCCAATGTCAGGAACTTGTCCTTCAACTCGGCAAATCGTGCTTCCCACGGGTCCCTATTTTTCGCGACGACCTCTGGGGTATCTTCGACCTTCAGCGTTCTCCCTTCTCTCCTCCGTTCTAACTGATGACGGAGGTCTGTGGGCGACAGATCGGATGTAGCAGAATGAACGGTTGTGGAAACCCGGGTAGCGGCATTCCGTGCGGATCCCTCGACGTGCACCGCAGGAGGGTTTTGTCCTGAACGCGGCACCCTTGAATGCTGGGGGGCTTCAGGTCTTACACTCCTCGGCACAGAGCGAGTCTCCACGAACAGTCCCACCGGTTCAAGAATAGGGTGTTCCTGAACCGGACGTGACTCTGGTTCCCTCTGTTACTTCATTCTGTTGATCTCAGTGCGCAGGGCCTGGATCTCGTTTTGCATGGCGTGGTATTTGCCCGACCGGTTACGAGAACGTTGAGAAGGTCCTGGTGCGGACTCGGCATGAAGCGTTGATGATGACAAAGCCTGCTCGCTTGGTACCGGTTCCATAATTATAGCTTTCTTCTTCCTTTCCATTGCTTAGGTAAATGAGAACTTGACTTCTAGTTTCAGGTTCCCATAAACGGCGCCAAAAAATGTTGAGGTTAAAATCTGGTCGGACCTCTCTCCACGTCGCCCTTTACGTGTAGTCCCTGAAACCTGTACCAAGAAAACGGGTAAAGGTGACCCTGACTAAGCCGGGGGACCCTCCGATGCCTAAGTCAGGACAAGGGAATCAGGTTCTAGGTATATGGTAGAGCTCGATATCGCGTACCTGTAGATATGACTGATGTGCTATTTATACTTGCATGTGAGATGGTCCGGATCCGATAATCTCGGCACAATCAGGGGGATTCCCAAATCGTGGAGATACCGTCCGCAATCTATTAATCATGTAGCGTATCTGGCGAGTAGTGCGTATCTGCGAGCGAAGTTATCAGCCACGTTCGGTTGTGGCAGTTTTCATGTTTGGCGAACGAAGTATGCACCTCTGAATACCGACTCGGCTCGGCTCATCCGACCACGGAATAAATGACTATTCGGCTCGGCCCATCCGACCACGAAGTGAAGAGTCCAGCATCTAGTACTGTGTCTGATCCGTCCGGTTAAGCCGGTCCCATCGTAGTTGGCCTGGCTGGTCGTGTCGAGCGGAGTGCGGTTACGGTATGGCAGGTCACCCAGTCGGAATATGAGGACTGTCCCGAGCTGCACCTCAGCCGTGTTGGCTGCTCGGACGGGTTGCGTCTCGAAACAGATCGGGAGAGTCACGCCTCGGCTCTACCTGGCGATCGGACCAACATTGTATCGTGAGCTCGCATTTCCCATAACAATCATTGTATTAAATTAGTTATACTGGTGGACCCCACAGTAATTGTAATCATTACATATAAGTTTACAGTGGTAAGTTGAGTTTGTGCTGGGCTCAATTACTATACGCCTTTTTCTATAAATACCTAATCTTAGTCCCTCACCTACACTTAGGGTGCAAAGATCAAAGACCTTTCCCAAGATAGCATTGCTTCTTGATCAGGTGCAGTTAAAATTAAAGTTTGATGGTTTGATCTCCATAACTGATACACAGGTATCAAGTTGAGTGAGTATGAGTCTTGAGTTTACTAATCAATGATGTGGTGATCCAAACCATTGATGCTATGAATCCTAGTGTGGTTTTGGCCCACACACCAAATGTGTGGCTCACAATTGGTGGCCAGCAAATAGCCTGTTCAGAAAGAAAAATTCCAATGTCCCAAATTCAGCCAAAGATTCAATGGCTATGATATTCCAGACTCATAGATTTTTAATGTTTGAACTTTGAACCGTGCAATGTGTCCCATAATATTCATGCATTGGATCATTGTATTACGTGTCCCATTTCTGGCAGCTAAAAAATTGAGATATTCATTATTGGTGCTTTCTATAATTCGTGTTCTCCTAACATGCTATCTGATCATTTGGAATGCATCCGCTCTTAACAATGAGCAACGGGGAAAGGGGCCGTTTGGACAGGGTTTGGACCTTGTAGCTTGGACGGTAGGCTGGGCTCAAAGTCATTTTAGCTGAAATTTGTATAGTACTCAGGATCTTATATTTCAGATTATCTAATAAATCATTTAATGAAAGTAGATCATTTTTCCATTCATTTCACAACTTCACTACCATCATCTCCTTCTGAAACAGCCCCATGCTGAGCAGCCGTAGGATACCAATCAATCGGCCTTGGGATACCAATCAATCTCTGTTTATCTTCCCTTTTTCTATCAGCAGTTGAGTGATCCTTCAAGGATGAACTAGTAAGGTAGAACAAGCTAGTCTCCTCTGGAGTGAAACCATTGAATCCAATGCTCAAATGGTCACCTGACCTAACTTTATAGGTACATGTATTGTTATTTGTCACAAATATGTTATGCAATGTAGGTTAGGAAACTCATCCCTCCTGAATGTAGACTATCTGTTTCATTCATCTAAAATATTTACTTATTAATGCATGTGTGGTCCACTAGTTCAACGGATAGATTAAAAATTTAAGTGAAACTTAAGGATTTGATCAAGTTTTGGATCTGGGCAGGACTTGATAGGATGGGACCATGCCCAACAAATTTTTTTTTTGGACTCGGGCATTGGGTCTTAAATGTCGGCTAGGCCCTACCCGGCCTTAACTTGGCTAGGCTGAAACCCGACCCATTGCCACCCCTAATCCCAAGTCAAGGGTGAGTCATGGTGTCAAACTGTATCAGTTCCAACTGAACCTGAGTCAACTGGGAAGAGTCGCACCCCACCCGACTCGAGTCCCATCCCACCTGACGCGACCGAGTCATCAATCCATGGTTACCAATCTTGGATTGAATATGTTTTGGTTGATTAACACACTGGATTAGGAGTCACAAATCTTGAAATTTGCAACTCTGATGTTTAGTTGTCTAATTGTAATGAGGAATACTAAAATGGGCTGAAGATGAACAATGAAGAAAACCCAAAATCATCAAATACTGATTGTCATTTTATTTTTAAGCATCGTTTCAGGCACAAGTAAACCTTCCTTTCAAATTCATGGGAATGAAATTGCCCCTTCAAACAGAAGTGTGAGATGAAGCTCTGAGATAGAACTGTCATTCAAATAACAAAACAGCTGCAATAAATTATCAATCCAATACACAAACATCTTGAACATAAATGATGGTCTTATACAGTACTTGGAAGTTCAAATGCCTGTGGTGAGCTTGATTTCAAAACAGAGCAAATAACTGATAGAATGTAATGGAAATCCTTGAAAAAAGGCAGGTGTGGTTTCAAGCTAGTGAACTGATAAATGAGAAGGGGTCGGGCGGAACGGCGACTTCCACGGCTCCTTCTAGCATCTGTGTGACCTTCTTCATTGAAGGCCTCAGGGATGGATCCTCCTGAATGCACCAAATTGCCACCATCACCATCCTCTCAAGCTTCCTAGGATCGTTCAATGCCTCTTCATCATTCTCAACTAGCTTATCTATTCTCCCCTCTTTATAGCAATCACAAACCCAATCTGTCAATATTGCATCATCTCTATCCTCGAGATCACGAAGGACATTCGACCTGCAGCAGATAATCTCCAGCAACATAACTCCGAAACTATGCACATCCACCTTTGCAGTGACTGCCATGTTCTTGAACCATTCAGGTGCAACGTATCCTCTGGTCCCTCTGATGTATGTGGTAGTTTGAGTCTGGTTAGTCCTGAGAAGCTTTGCTAGCCCAAAGTCAGAAATCCTAGCTGTGAAGTTGTCATCTAATAATACATTTTGGGGCTTTATGTCGCAATGGATGATCTGGTTCCCACACTCCTCATGCAAGTATGTGAGCCCTCTTGCAATCCCAAATGCAATCTGTGTTCTTTGGTTCCAGCTAGGCCTTGAACTGCCAAAGAGGAAGCTTGCCAAAGAGCCATTGCTCATATATTCATACACCAGCAGCCGGTGGGGCCCCTCATCGCAAAATCCTAACAATTGGACTAGATTCTTATGATGAATTCGGCTGATTGCACTCACTTCGGTCTTGAATTCCTTCTCGGCTTCTTTCACCACTTTATCTAACCTCTTCACTGCCACAAAATTTGCACGATCCGACTCTAGCAGGCCTTTATAAACAGTGCCACAGGAACCCCTCCCGAGTTCTTCCTTGAACCCATCTGTGACTTTCTCCAGCTCCATGTATGTAAAAGAGCGGAGATTTACTCCAATCAAGCTAGAATCTAGCTGGATTTTCACTAATTTTTTATGGTTTGTGAAGAAAATAATCCACAAAATCAATGAAAGGAGGAAGAAATTGAGAAATGCGGAGCTGCCCAAAATCGCTGATATGATGATTATTGGGGTCCGATTATCTTTCTTTCCTTTACCCAAACCAGGTGAAGGAAGAGGTGGAGATGTGGAACTACCTCTTGCCATTTTGATCAGTGCCTTTCCACCAACACTAGGATTCCTCCTCCCGTTCGAGAGGGGGAGTTTCTTCTTCCAGCACTCTCCTCCTCTGAAGATAGCGACCGCACAGAAACAGTCGACAAAACAAGCATCTCGGCACTGGTTCTCGTTTATGGATGTATAGTGTTCGAAGTCGGACTTCGGCCAATCCGTATCAATCATTTCGATCATGTCATACTTAGGTTCGGCTCTTGATCCATCCATCTCGCAGCTTTGGGAAACGAAATCTTGTTTGCATCCTTTAAATGTGTTATTCTGATCCAAGTAAGTGTACCCTGGCGGGCATTTGCAACTAGGCATCTGAGATTCTACTTCCAGCACACAATAGCTGTTGAACCCGCAAGCTCCGGCACCTACATCTCCCAAAATAGCCGTGCAAATATTGGATGGCACAAACTGCACTATGCTCCATGACTGCTCCCACCTTCCATCGCTCCGGCTTGTCTTCGGGTGGATGTATTGCCTGAAAACTCCATCAAAATCCAGGGTTGCCTTGTGATAGAAAGCTCCCATCGGAACGGAAACTATGTTGTCGGCTGTGAGGTTGAATACAGTTCCGTTAGTCAGTGAGAGGTAGATATAGCCCGACTGGTTGAAAACCAGCTGAGAACCGTTTCCAACAGTCTTGCTATCCCAGTAAGCATTACAAGTTTGTCTGCCGAGGCGATCGACGGTACAGAGCACGAGATTTCCATCATTCTGCATACGGAATTCGAATCTCCCTTCGGAGTAGTTGGTCTTTGTTTCGCGAGAAGTGAGCGTGCGGGAACGACCCAGTACCTGCACAGGCAAGAGCGTATCGGTTGGGTGGTCGAAGCTCTCCCATCTGACTGCCGAATCCGTGCTTGTAAGCACAAAGTTTCCAGTATCGCGCATGGTAGCGTAAGCGACGGTGCCGTTGATGTTTTCAGCCCTCCATATTAGTTGGTTTTGGTGGTTGGTGAGCACGAGCTGGCCGTCGGTCGTCAGCTCGACCTTTGATCCTCTTGGAACTGGTGTATTTCCATTTGCAGACCAGACTATAGTCTTGTCGGGGATCTGGTCGAACCACACGGCAAGCAAGAAGAGGTCTTGGTCTTGGAGGCTATGGAATCCAAAGGCGAAATCGCCGGATGGTGAAACCCAAGAAGTGTTTCCATCGGTTGAGAGAGAAGCGCCCAAGCTTATTCTGCTGCCGGGAGTTTGGGCGAAGGTGGAAAGTGGGAGAAGGGCAAGGAAGAGGAGGAGAAGGTGAGAGAGAGCAGATGTAGGCATTGATGGAACGAGTGGATATTTGGTAGAATTTCAGAGGTTGTAACAAGTGAAGATGATAGAGAAGGTGCGGTGAGTATTCACAGAGGAGAGAAATTGCAGCTCTGATTGCGTTGTGAGAAATAAAGAAGAGGGGAGTTCATGTACTCTTGCCTTTCATTTGGGTTTGTTGATAGGTACGACGGAGTGTTTTGGTGCTCCGTTGCATTTTCTTTTATCTCTTGATATTTTTCTTATTTTTGAGCGTGTTTGACATTAGCCTATCTTTTTTTGACTATCCTGTAAAAGAAAAAAAAAAACACAAGCCCACCTTTAGACTCGTTCTAAATACCTACCTATCATTTTAGAATAAGGTACCTTGTTGTCTGAACTTTGACTAACATCTTGCTAACTTGTGTAGCATTTATCTTTATAAAAGATGATTTTACCCGTCGTTTTAAATTAATTCAACTTACACATCGTGTATCTTCCGCATGACATGGATTTAGGCTGGCATGCTAGGTCGGGCCCACCATGCTGTTTCTGAAATATTCACCCTGTTCATCCATTTTCAGATCATTTTAAGACCAGTCAAAAATTTAGGTGTATCCAAAACTCAAGACTGGCACTCGACAGAGAGAATGAGAGAGTTTTCTACTGTTGAAACCTTCGAGCTCTATCTTGATGTTTATATGCCATCCGATCCCTTTTTGGTCTCATCTTTAAATGACCTGAAAAATTGATGGAGGGGTGGATTTTTTAGAATTATCATGGTGAGCCCCACCTAAGCATCCCAGCGCAGGCCTTTTGTAGGAAATCCGTGCCCTCTTTTGCAGGGGATTGGATTAGCTGTTAACCGGGTAACACCGTAGTAGGTGACGTCAACCATGTGAGGCCAACATTGATGAATTTTTTGTATACCTACACTGTCACTTTGTTTTTCCATTTCATTTTAAGACGTAATCCTGAACCTCAAGAAGATCCAAATCTCAGGTGGACCATACCACTAGAAACAGAATGAACATTAAAAATGTTTTATGGGGGCACAAAAGTTTTGAATCAAGCTGATCTTTGTAATTTTCTCTTCATCCAAGCATTCTTGAATTACCATAATTTTCCCTTCATCTAGGTCTTCTTGACTTATTGACTGGTTGGATGACAAATAAACATTAGGAAGGGTCCTTTGGAATTTTTAATGGAGAGGCACTCAATCACTATTATTTCCTGCGGTGTAATTGACTTGAGATTTGGATCTACTTAATTTTTTAGATCAGGACTTAAAATGGACCGGAGAAACAAATGGATGACATGGATATACAATACATCATCAAGGTGGGCCCCATGGCAAGGGTAAGACCTACTTAGGTGGTACCCGGTATGGGTGTACATCGAGTCGAATTGAGTCGAGTGTGCCCCATCTCGACTCGGCTTGGCCACTAGCTGACCTCAACTCGAACTCGGCTCGGCTCGGTCCTCAAGCTCGACTGGCGAGCTCGGCTCGGTTCAATCAATGGATCCGGTCAGTTCAAGCCGAGTTCTAGCTGAGTTCGCCTGTGTTGCATTTTCACAAACACCTAGACTGCACATTCAAAATCCCGCTGTATATAAAACAACAGCAATGATTTTACAAGTATTTTATCAAATACTTTCTAAGCAACATAAAAATCAAGAAAAAAATGATATTTGTTTCATATACATACCTTCTTTGCCACTAGCCATACTTCGTTTGAGTCATTTTATCAAACACTTGGTGAGCAACATCAATATCAAAGTAATCGAGTCACCGAACTGGTTTGATCCAAGCTGAGTCAAGCTGGACCCAACTCGAACTCATTTTCAAGCAAAAAAAATCGGCTCAACTCGGCTTGAACTTAGCTTCGAACCGAGTCGAATCGAGCTTTTTCGAGTCGAGTCAAGCGAGCTAACTGAGCTAGCTCGGTTCGTGTACACCCCTAGTACCTGGGTAACACCTAATCCACTCTCCATAGGTAGTACGAGATGCCAATCCACATGTACATGAGATTTTAGTGTGGGATTTATAATAATCTCTTTGTTTAATTCATGTTGTTCATCTTTTTGGATAATTATTTTAGGAAATGAGCTTTAAAAAAAATGGCATAGATCCAAATATTAGATGGACCCTATAATAGAAAAATATTGATTTATTGAATGTTTACCATCGAAAACTACATGGGGTCTATTATGATGTTTACTTGCCATCCAACCTATTGATTAGGTCACACAGAGTTAGAAGATTGAGAAAACACAAATATCAACTTGATCCAAAATCATGTGATGTATATAATAAGTATATAGGGAGCTTTAGAAAATTTTAAATGATACATTTTCAATCACTAATGTTTGTTGTGATGTGTCCCATGTGAGATTTGGATCTACCTCATGTTTGAGGTCATGCCTTAAAATAATGATCTGAAAGTTATGGATGGCATGGATAAAACACATACATTATAATGGAACCCACAGATCACAACAACATAGGATTGGTAATCACTTTTCTTGCCATCAAAATTTGAATTAGCCCACCCATATATGTGTGTGTGTGTGTGATTGTAGTGGACCATAGGTTTTAAAAGAGTGTTGGAAGCGTTATACCCGTGCCAGCTTGCTTTGTCTCCATTGTGACTTAAGGTCCAATTTGTGTTGCTACCTACTGATGCCCATGTTCTGATGTGGAAGGATGATTTGAATTGCCGAGATTACAAAGCATAAAAACAGAAAAAAGAAAAAGTATCCACAGAGAAATCTTCCACAATGGAACTCATCTTTAAAGTTATTCCTGATTCGAATCATATACCGAATTCACCGGAATTGTAATTTGTAAAAAACGGCTGAAATTTTTCAAATTCTTATAATGTCTACTCTTAGTAGAATTGCCAAAAAGCCATGAAATGCTACAAATGCGGATAAAGAACTCCCCCTGTTGTTGATGTCTCAAATATATACATAGTAGGGTCTATCAATGCCATCGACATACCACTCGATGCCATCAAGCAGATGTTAATGCCACCAACGGATGCCTAATGTCATCGAAAAAATTTAAAAATTTTATATTTTATTGCTAGAATGTTTTGATATTTTCTCAATGCTATTGAAGATAGCCTTTAATAGATCCTCGATGCCATCAAGTTCCATTGAAGGTGTCATTGAGTGCACGTGTAAAGTTGCGTAAGTGCGGAATTTATTTCTTATTTCGATTGTAATATTATATTATTTCGATTGTGATATTGTGATATATATATATATATATATATATATATATATATATATATATATATATATATATATATATATATATATATATATATATATATATATATATAATGTGTAATTAAGATTTGGGTAGTAAAAGAGGTGTTTCAGGTTTTCTAAATTAGTTCTTAAGGATTTCAAGGGCATAACTTGGCTTGTGAGGAAGATTCGAGGTTTATTCGAATCGGTAACGTAATTTTCTACTTTCATAGTGTACTACTGCTACTTTGTGCTGTGGTTTTTTTTCACATGAAAATTTTCAATTAAAATTCGATTTGTTTGTGTTTGAACTTAGTTGTGTGATTTAAGTAATTTGCTTGATTCATTTCTTTGTGCTTTTGTGAGTTTCAACACCTCCTTCCCAATTCAAATCATAGACCGCATTTTTGAGAATTGTAATTGATAAAAAAAATCAAAACATCTAAAAATATATATGCTCCAAAACCCAAATAAGAGAGAATTATGGTTGTTTTCGATATATTTGGTTCAAAGCATCAGGAAGAAGAGAGAGAACTCTTCCAAAACAGATTTATTCTTTGTGACTTTTCCTAATTCAAATCATACACCACATTTATCATAATTGCAATTGGCGAAAAAAAAAAAAAAAACCCCCAAAATTTGAAATCTCCAGGCTGCTTCTGGCCCGGACACTGTGTTTGGTAGGAACGGCAAGGGAGAGAATTTTGGTTCCCTCCTTGATAGGAGGGTCAGGCGTGCAATTTTAGGGTTAGTAAAAAGTAATATGATATTTTTGTCATTTTTAAAAATACATTATAATATAAATATATGACGGTAGGTATCCACTTAAAAAGATTGGCTTGTATTTAAATAAAGTTTAAAATCAAGCTTGTTTTTTTAATAATTGCTAAAAATGAAGAAGGCTACTGATAACTGTCTCTTCCTCTTTTTATTTTTATTTTTATTTTTTTAATAACTTTTTACCTAATATTTCTATCATATGTTGTCGACACGAGGTCTTCATCACTCCGTCTCCGGCTTTCCTGTCGTTGATCCCAGGACGACTTTTCCACGTTAGGAATAATAGGATCAGAGTTCTCTGCAACCATTTTATGCAAGCTTTTCGGAGCCACCATGTTTTATATATCCGCATCGTCCAGATTGGAAACTCACGTGGGACACACACACCACACTGAACAATGGGGATGCGATTCCAACTGTAGGCTTGTATGTGGGTGATAGCCTACATCTTTAATCGAACCCATTCATCATGTGATGTGACCCATCTGACTATTCCTTTAATTATTATTAGGTACAGTTGAAGTAATGGTTATCACGTGATGCTTGGAACGAGTGGACTTTACATGACAGATACACTAGCACAAAAAACTTGGGTCTTTTATGTGCTGGTGTTGTAGACGTCATCCTGAGAAACAAAGGTTGGGATTGTTCAACTAATCTTATTTTGGGACCTTGGCTCAGTGACAGTAATATATAATTAAAAATACAATGTGCTTATTTATCACCTTTCGTGGAAGTGACCATTCTATTTCTGGCACAAGGGAATAAAAAAAGTCAAAAAGAAAAAAAAATTTGTTTGTTCAATGTCAATACGCGCTTTAGAAAATTCAGATTTTGAGATTCGTTCGGCTGAAATTACGTCTAAGATACGGAAGCGGGTTACTGCGTCCTGCCCCAGCCTGAACGGAATTGGTCCAGTCAA
Source organism: Magnolia kwangsiensis (assembly GCA_037074715.1). NCBI lineage: Eukaryota > Viridiplantae > Streptophyta > Magnoliopsida > Magnoliales > Magnoliaceae > Magnolia > Magnolia kwangsiensis. Next base: position 112,140,723 of record CM073581.1, read on the forward strand.
GGTTCATGGCGCCCACCGTGTTGTATGAGTTTTATCCACTGTTCATCTCTTTTTCCAAGATCATTTTAAGTTGTGATCTAAAAATTAAACAGATCCAAGACTAAGTGGACCTACATTGGGGATCCAACCGAAATTTGTGTTTTGCCTTCGTCCAGGCATGTAAGACCTTATGAACAGAGGCAGAACGAAATCCTTCCGTAAATTACGCGCTCGTGATAGGGATACCGATTGGTCCGTCCCAAATGATCCAGCTCGGCACATGCAGGGGCTCCAATGGACCACAGTGATGAATAGGTTTTATCTAGACCGTCTATCCATCTTGCCATGTATGAGCCCAAAACAAGTCAAATCCAAGGCTCAAGTGTGCCACAAAGTAGGGATTAATTAAGGAAATATGACCATATGACCTTGAAGTTTGGTCAAATTACCTAACGAGATTCAACCTTTCAATTATCCCAAGGCCTACTGACAAGCTTCTGGAAATTACTTGGACCAAAATGCCCCTATCTTTGTTTTAGTAGTTGTACAGTTTTTTAGGGAATAAGAAGTTACGTCGTATTTAATGCCAAGAAAGTGACGTGTAAAGAACCCTTTTTCGCCCGTGGGCAAGGACCAAACTAGTGGGGCCCACATTGATGTATGTGTATAATCCATGCCACCCATCCTTTTTTGTCGTGTCATTTTAGAGCTAGGGCCTAAATATCAGCTTTATCCAGAGCTTGTGTGGGCCACATAATAAAAAATAATGGGGACAATGGAACCCACTGTTGAAACTTTTCAGGCTCACCGTGATGTTTGTTAGAAGTGGACACTACCCAAGTCAGGACTTTTTGGGCCCACGACGAGTAGGCCGACAAGGTGGACGGAACGGATCACCCCATTGTGGGCCTTAGGCCATGTCATTTTAGGGGTAAGGCCCAAATATCAGCCTGATCTAGCGCTCATGTGGGCCAAAAAATAGAAAATAATAGTGGGGCCACATTGATGTATGTGTATAATCCATGTCGCCCATCCTTTTTGGGCCCATGACGAACTGATAGACGAGGTGGACAGAACGGATCACCCCGTTGTGAGCCTTAGGATATTGTACCAATGACTATCATTTCATTTGGTAGTAAAAGAAATGAACACGTAACAACCGCGACCCATATAACATGATAACCACGACCCATATAACATGATAACCACGACCCATATAACATGATAACTATGATCCATGACAACTACAACCCATATAACATGACAACCACGACCCATATAACATGACAACCACGACCCATATGAGACCCATATGGCAACTACGACCCATATGACTACTCCATGGGAAACCACGACCCATATAACATGATAACTACGATCCATAACAATTATAACCCATATAACATGACAACCACGACTCATATAACATGGTAACTATGACCCGTGCAAACCACGACCCATAAAACATGACAACTACGACCCATGCAAACCACGACCCATATGGGACTCAATAACAACTACGACTCATATGGCTACTCCATGGAAAACCACGACCCATATAATAGGACAACCATGACCCATATAGCATGATAACTACGACTCATGACAACCACGACCCATATAACATGACAACCATGACCCATGAAGTTTCATCTGATGGACGGTAAGGATCTTATGTATGTTTATCCCATGTAGTGACCAAGTTAATGCAAGTCATGCCTTAGTCGTGCAAACAATATCTGTATAGTAGCATAGGTCGCATTAGGTGGTTGTAATGCGGTAATGATTGTGGTTGCAATGTTTTAAGGGTCGTAGTTATCATGGGTCATGTCATGAGGTAAGGGTCGTGGTTGTTATGTTATATGAGTCGTGGTTGTCATGGATCGTAGTTATCATGTTATATAGGACGTGGTTGTCATGTTATATAAGTCGCAGTTCGTAATTGTCATGGATCGTAGTTATCATGTTATATGGGTCGTGGTTCTCATTTTAGGGCCAAGGCTGTAATGTTCTAGAAAAAATTCGTACAAAGACCCAAGTACAACTTCGGGTAGAACCACCCGAGGACCACACCTGCTTATCCAATTGCAACAAGATTTACTTAGATACAAAGCATTGGGTGGCGTTAAGCTCGCGTCACCATTTTTCACAAATGGGAAGGGCTAGAATCATGAGTACCACTGGCCCAACGCCATCTGAAGAGCTAGGAGAAATTCCAAGGACCTGTCCCTCTCGAGAGTACACTGAAACTCTGTAAGGGACCTAGACCACACGTTGGGGGTCTACTGACCTTGAAATTGTAGGACAATGTCCGTCTTGCTAGGCTTGATGACCATTGTAAGACCTGTATCTTAGACCGTACCATTCCATAAACTTCCGCGGTCTTACCGGTCGAATTTCGGCAACCTTCGACTCTTAAGCGATATTTGTGTGCGACCCTGATTCGTATGCCGTCAACCCGTATTGACTCAACCCAAGACATTAACCATAGCGACCGCGCCATCGCCGCGGTTTCGATGCCACGACTCGCGCGCCAAAGCGATACCCTGGTCAGGAGATGTGGGCTAATGTTCGGTGCGAGAAAAACGCCGCGTGTTGCGAAATCCAAGAGAATCTCTACGACTTGTCAAATCAATCACATAAATCAATCAAATCTCATCACATCTCATGTCAAGTACACATCACCTCACACCCATCCCCAAGCAACCACAAAAGTCAAAAGTTTCTTACAAAGCCCATGGCTTTCTTATACAAAAGGCCACAAAAGTTAAAAAGTTCTTACACCCATCACCACCACATCTATCACTCCATCAGCCATCACTCATTCTCTCCCTTTACAAGTCTCTCTCTCATTTTCAACCCATTCCAAGCAACTAAAAAAATTTCATACGTATGAACTTCCCCCTCTCTTTCAAAACTCCAAGTGTGGCCTACCTTTTCTACGCCTTCATTTCCCATCTCAATCATCCAAACCTTATCTCATCCATTGAAATCGAAGCTAAGGAGCTAAGGAACCCATAGGAGCAAGAAGATCGAACGGTGGGTGCTTGATAAGAGTAGTTTTTTATGTTTTTAATATGGGCCAAGTGAGACCAACCGATCAATGGTCTGTATCTCACTTGGGACCCTAAGATGTGGTCGATGGCCCGCTTTGATCATCATGATCATTCCATGATGGGGCCATTCTCCATGGCCCCCATCATGATGTTTATTTCCTTGCTTTAGATATGTCATCTAGACTATCCATATTGGTGGGGAAAGGATCTCCATCGTTGAGTTTCGATTTTGATGGGCCCACATGCTTTAGAGCCCACTTGATGTATGATTTATTGCAAGGGAGGGCCCATAATGTCGGGGTCCCTCCATCTCAAGCGTGTCCTACTCTCTATCTCTCTCTCTCCCTTTCTTTTCATATTTTTGTGTGATGATATGATTGTGCGGCCCACTTGAATGGACCCCACCATAAGGCATATATTCTATCCAAACCATCAACAAGTGGGGCCCACTTTGTGTGTGTTGTATCCATACCATCCTCCATGAGGTGGCTCACCTAATCAGGGCCCACCTCTAATGAAGCTGTTATGTGCAACGTCCAGCGTCCCTAAACGCTGGACGTGGTTTGGAAAAAGATAAATATTAGCTTGTTTTTCAAGCTTTTGGGGTGGTCCACTCACATATGCCCCACCTTGATGTATGTATGCAATCCATGCCGTCCACCTCATTCCCTGGACCATTTTAGGCGTTGAGCCGAAGAATGAAGCTGATATGAGCATCTGGTGGGCCATAGCATAGGAGACTTGGTGGTTACCATTGAAAATCACCTGATATTTTTTTATATACCCATAAATTTGGAACTTTAGACTCATTTTGTCTGTTACGAGTTGTAGAATCCCATGGTCGGGATGGATTTTCTGAATATGGGTCCCACCTGTGAAAAACCACAGGATCTTTGATTTAAAAAATAAAATAAAATAACATATATAAGGGGCAGCGCCTGCTACCCCTGACACAGCAGCAGCAACGGCTGTGTATGGGCGGACGGGCCAAGGGCCACGGCCCTGTATGTGGGCCCGACCATAATGTATATTTTACATTCACGGCGTTCATGAGGTGGGCCACCCCCAGTAGTGGGCCCCCTCCAAATTTCAGCCCCATCCATGGCTTGGGTGGCCCACACTACAGGAAACAGTGGGATTGAAACTCTACCATTGGAACCCCTCTCATGGGCCACAGAAGTTTCTGACCAAGATGAAATTTGTTTTTCCTCCTCAAACAGGTCCGTGCGACCTTATCAACGTCTTGGATGAAAAAAATAAACATTAGGGTGGGCCCCACATGGAGCCCATAGTGATGCATGTGTTGTTTTACCACCGTCCGCTCCCACTGTAATGTAATTGTTTCCTTCCACCGTCCACAGCGTGGGACAGTGGAGCCCACCTTGATTGTGTTCTATCCGCGCCATCCACCCCTGGACGGTGGGACCCACCATGATTTATGTGTCATATCTGCACCGTCCACACTGGACGGTGGGGTCAATCCCCCTGACCATATGACTTTATAAATAGGTTGGGTGGCAAATGAACATTACATTGGCCCCCTGGCGCATGTGTCCCTACCAACACGCTGGATGACAAATAAATATTACAGTGGACCTCTAGGTCCATGTGGCCCATTTGATATATCCCAAGGCCCATGGGATTAGGCCCATTTGGTGTATTATGAGGCCCATGGGATTGGACCATATCGGTGTATTCTAAGGCCCATGGGATTAGGCTCATTTGATGTTTTAGGGGCCCATGGGTTAAAGCCCATTGAGATGTACTAGGGCCTATGGGTTGAGGCCCATTTAATGTACATATGGGGCTCAATTGGTGTGGCCCATTTGTTACATATAAGAACTATGAGATGAGGCCCATTTGATGCATTCTAAGGCCTACGGGTTATGACCCATTACAATGCACATAAGGCCCATTGGTGTGGCCCATTGATGTGGCCCACTTGATGAACATAAGGCCCATATGATATAGCCCATTCGATGTATTTAAAGCCCAATGGGATGTACCTAAGATTCATTGCAATGTATGATCCCAACACGGATTATGTAATAATGTTTATGACGATCGTGCCTTGGGAGCAATGTTGGTTTGACGTCCACATTACAAGTATAATGTTGCTTAAATGTCCGCATTATGACTCTCCCTATGGCCCATAGATAGGCCGTACTTGTTGTAAATAGGTCGTCTAGGCCCATTTGCATTGTAAGGATAGTTCATTACTTTATCACATGTTTAGTATAGTTTCATGACTCACGATCATATGCATCATATGTATGCTTGATATGAGAAGTGATTGATCATAGCATATGCCTTCGGGCAGATTATTTAGGGGCTCCCGGTTAGGCAGTGTTGCCCCACATGAGCGCACGATACGTGCAAGAGTTGTTGCATGATTGGATAATGTAATTCATGCATTTCGCATTGTGTGACATGGTTATTATACGTCCTAGCGACATCGGGGCCGTAGCCTCCACAGGCATATCGTGGTTGGCAGAATTGGATATCGAAAATCTTGTTCTACATAGGGTGCTATAGATATCCCTGGATGAAAGTCCCTAAACCCTTATAGTACCAAGAGGTTGCTCCAACGTCTAGACTGAATGGGTACAGGAGTGTCGAGTGCCGATTACTAGACGGTCGCACTTTTCACTGTGTCGTGGTCAGTTGGAAGGGGGTGCGGCCTTACCTGCCCTAGAGTAAGGGGCAAAGCTTGGCTGAGTTTGACCAGCTCGAGGAATGGGTCCGCTATTGACGAGTCTAGTCCGATATTGACAGACAGATAGTGAGGTCTCTTCCACTTATCTTATTGCGCGCGATGGGGCGGCGATCTGGTTTAGAGTGTACTAGATCCCGGTGATATCCCAGATTTAAGCTGTATTGATATGTGGACTTAGATGAGGATTTGTATGCTTGAGTTACATTTCGCATCGCATGACCTTGGTATGGCCGACATCATTCATGTTTGCACCGCATGGCCTTCGTATGACCAATAGTATTCATGAATCCATCAGCATATTTCGCATAACTCTAATATTGCATGATCATATTACTACCTTGTGCAGGTGACATTAGATCGCAGTAGCGTTGAGGCTTGAGCGTGTGGCAGATTACTTTGGAGCTTTTGACCTATCATCATTGTATTTCCCTTTATGCTCATTGTACTTGTAAAGTTTTTGATCATAGTGAAAATGTAATGGAGTTTTTTTATTATTATTTGTGGGTTATGCCTTTGGTTATGCTCATTACGAATCAAACTGACGTTGAAAATCCTCCTCGTAGCATCCCAGGATCGGAACCTGGCGAATGGACATTGGGAGCCGAAAATGCGGTTCTACGGAGGCTGTAGGTGCCAGATTCGGTGATCAGGAATTTTTTGAGCCCGATTTCTGAGTTTGGGGCGTGACAACCATTGCGGGAACCAAGCCCTGATAGTGTCCAGAAACGCTCGACTTGAGCCTTGAGTCAAGTGCGTGAGGAATGCAAATACCCTATGGAAATGTGTTGAAACTTAAGTGAATTCGGTTGTCCACTCTTACGTAAAGTTGAGGATTTTGAACCGTTGGTTTATGACCAAACTTCACACATGGAGAAAAGAAATTTTCCTATACACATCCGTATAATTGTGGGCCCGATTGAACCCCTATAACCATTGATCTGGCACGGACATCCCATAGCCGATCTATTTATCCAATCGCACTGAAACTAGGTACTAGCGTCGATCCATAGATAGGGAGCATACCCCATGGCAGAAATGAGCCGCGGGCCCTCCTGAGAGCCCCGTTAATCAGAAATAGCCACCTGTGGGGTATAAATATAGTATAAAGTTGCCCTGGAGTCATTTGCACACTGTCTGGGGCTATAAATAGCTCCCAACTCACCTCCTCTCTCCCAAATACGAAATTTGTAAACCTTAAGAAGAGAAAGAAGAGAAAAGAGAAAAATAGAGAAGAAGAGTATTTGGGAGATTGTTTGCAACTGTGGGAAATCCTCTTCCATGGATCCATAAGCCTAACCATCGCCACGTTTTACTACCGAAACTCCTCCGGCTACGACCTAGGGTAAGAAATGCGAATCCCTTTAGTGATGTAGGTCCCGAATGAATTTTCTCCAACCTAACCCGTGTACTCGTTTAGGCGACCAACGATCTTTCCTTAGAAACATAGCCGTAGGACCGAGTCCGAGTTGGGCGTGCTACCAAAAGGTGCGAACTATAAATGCTTAGATTGCAATTTATCAATGCCTTCATTATGGTTAATGATTTATGCTTGTTATGATTGTTAACGTAGGATTCCTAGTTGTCATATGCATACGTATTTCTCTAAGTAATAAATTGATAAAATGCAAGTTATAGTTAACGTAATATAAGTGTTTGATGAAATGCCTAAATGAAAAATAACTAAGGATTTATGCTTGTTATGATTGTTAACGTAGGATTCCTTGTTGTCATATGCATACGTATTCCTCTAGGTAATAAATTGATAAGATACAAGTTGTAGTTAACATAGTCTGTGTATTTAATGAAATGCCTGAATGAGAAATTCATCATGATTGCTTATTGAATGTTGGCTTATATATCATGCGTGTGTGTTAGCATGATTTAGATAGAGAAGGGCTACGATCGTAGTCCAGGAAACCAGGAAACGTTTATGTTTGGTTGGTCGAATTGAGTTGGCCACCTTGGGTAAAGTCGAAAGATATGGGTCGGAAGTTGATTTCTGATAGTGGCTAGGCCACGAGGGATGCTCATGCGCTCGATGTTGGTTACGTCAGCGTGCGCCCATACCAATTGAGGTTACCTATAGGATCGGTTGACCTATTATGTATTTACCATGTATGAACGCGAATGTTTGAATCTAAGGTACACCTCCTAATTACAAAGATCCCCTTCAATCGTGGTACCATGATCATCAAGACTTGTAGATCGGGCATGGTGGTATAGGACACTATGTTCGTGCTTTCGGCTTACGTTGGGGTGACGAGCCTCCCCGTAGTGACCGCATGCACCACTTCTTGCAACTTGCCTATCATATGTGTTTATCTAGGAGTAACGAACCTAGACGGATCAAGAACACAGGAGTAGGACCGCTGCGGTTGTCCGATGCCTAGTGATTCGATTTGGATTAATGTTAAAAAGGGAGGTATCCTAGCTTCCCTAAGTTACTGGATGAATGAGTGTAATTAATCACTTGGCTAACATGATCATGCACCACATTACATTAGTTAGAATGTGACGAAAAGGTGTTGGAGTTGCACGTTTGAGGGAGTATTGTCATGTACGAAACAGGTGGTCAAAGTCACGTGTTGAGGAAGTGTTGATGGGTGAGGGCATACATCATTACATAAACTCCATTCTCGCATTAAAAAAGTAATTAGGAAGTGATTACTTATTATTGTCTTATCATTACTACATTGATTAACTTGATAACATGTGTAACTTTTACTTTATAGAACCACTGAGTTGATCACTCACTCCCACTCTGAGACTGTTTTAAAACATTAACCAGACGTTAGTGTAGATGCAGGTAAAGTTGACGTTGATACATTGGAGCAGGACTTATTGGATGATGAGGAGGAATTCTCTTATTTCCAGCTATCAGGCGGGTCGATATAAGCCACGTGCCGTTAGACAGGGAACGCTGGGCATCTGGGCTTAGTTGGATGCTACATTTACATTACCACATTTTGTTTGTTTTGAATTGTACATGTATATATTGAACCCAGCTGCATACCTATACTCTGGAAGAAACTTCGTGAAACATGTATATATATATGTTTTGGATTTACGCATTTACTTAATTACATTAAATCTGGAGTATGATACACTGTTTAGTATAATTTCATGCATGCTTAATTAATCTACGTGAAAGAAATCAAAATATTATCTTCCACAGGATATAAGTGATGTTTAGAATTCGGGAGTCGAGCTTTGTTCGACCCTTGAAATTCAAGGCGTTACAAAGGCTTATAAGATGAAGACTATGACCCATATCGCATGACAACCACGACCCTTACCTCATGACAATCACGACCCATGATAATTATGACCCATGACAACTACGACTGTAACATCATGGATTTTCGCTGTTTTTGGATTTCTAAAAATCATTAATTTTTTTTAATTAACTTATAATAACACTTACTGACCATTAGCACTCAACGTTAGCTTATACGCGAGTGGTCCAGTCTGGTCACGATCAGACCGTGTGCAGGCCATCAAGTCAGATGATCGGTTTGTACTCAGCGACAATTTGTGCAGGCCGTGTAGCAGCCGAGGAAGGCAAAAAAATTATAAAACTTTAGGGAACCATAAATCTCACTGGGCTTGTGGTCCATCACGGACCACAGACTCATTGGACACCCAGAAACTAATTATCCAAGCCGTTACTACAACACTGGTCAACCCACCCAAGGCCAGAGTTGAAATCTAGCATGGGTAAATGAAACTGAGACTCCAGACTTTTTAGCAATCGGATTTCTTTTAAATTTACGGTGAAGGTCTAATGTAGTGTCCTACGCCCGTTCACAAAATCTGAGACCCAATTGTGGCACGGCGATTGTCGATCGCAAATCGGACCCGTGTGACCAAATCTCATATTCGATCGTTTTCAAATTTTGCCATATAAATTTTATGGCCAAAGGGCCACCAGAACTGCCCCATCAATTAGAATGGGCCCCATAAGGCCATTTAAAGATCAAAATCGTATGATCAAACCTCTTATCCATTCATCCATTTGTTCTTAAATTTTGCATGGCCCTTTATCAGGCCATGGAGCACATGTACTATAATTTCGTGACCAAGGACCCATCAGAGCAACCCCTTTACTCTTTTAGCCTAAAACAGACGGGTTATAGTAATCACGACCAAATCTCCACTTCCACTGGTTATAAATAGGCCACACTATAAACATAGTCAATCCAATCCCTAATCTTGGCCACGAGAAATCTCAATGCCTGATTCATTACAGAAATGCCCCAATGTTCCAAATGAGATCTAGACAGCTCGTTGGTGGGCCACTAGTTCAAAAACTATAGAATAATGTCCGTCTCTTTGGGCTTGACGTCCATCGCAGGAGTCAGACCTGGGTACTGTCTAGAACTGCTCAACTTGAGCCGAATGACGAGTGCATGAGAAGTGAAAATATCCTAAGGAAAGGAGTTGAAACTTAAGTGAATTGGATCGTCCACTCTTATGCAAAGTTGAGGATTTCAGACTGTCGGTTTGCGACCAAAATTCACATATCGAGTAAGGATATTTTCCTACTCATATCTGTATAGCTGCGGCCCCGATCGACCATCAGTGACCGTTGAACAGACTTCTAATCATATCTGTCGATCGATGCGTCGAAATGACGGGCCGATTGTGTCCATATGTAGATCATCATTAGGACTAACTATCATACGGTGTATATCGACTAGTACACCCATAGTGGGCCCTTGAGGCTAGAAAAACTCTCCCATAGGGTTAATATAGTAAAGACCCAACAATTAGGGCCAATTGCCCCAAAACTGGAATTATAAAAGGACTTCATTTGGGCACCCCCTCTCCCCATACGATTTTGCCCTAGAGAAAGAAAGAGAGAAAGAGAGAAAGAGGGAGAGAGTAAAGAGAGAAGAGAGAGAGCTAGGGACAGTGAAGAAAGAGAGTGAAGGTGGACCCTAGAGCGAGGTGAGGCCTAAGGAAATCAAACCTTACATCTCCCTACCTCATCTCCAAGAAGAAATCTCATTCGCAACTGCCCTTTTCATTCCGTTAATCGCCTAGGTAAGATCCAAACTCATTCTCCTTGAAACCCTTGTGATAAGAAGGGTTTTGCTTGGGATTCTAACATGCAAATGTTGCTTTAGGAACTTTAACCGATCAACCCCCGAAAACCACCCTCCTAGGGCATTCCCAAGCCTTCAACGAATTCGAAGGTGCAGACCATTGCTCTTAAGTGGTCTAGCACCAATTCCAATATGAATTTAATAATTTTTTTTTGTTGGATGATGTATTTGGATAATCTATCAAAACCTAGGCAAGACCTTACACTTTAGATTCCCCTCAAATTAATGTGCAATGATGATGGAACGCTTGCTGTTTCTTAAACATGATTGGGTTTGTTAATCATGATTGCTTGTTCCTTCCTTACTCAGTTCATGTATGATGTTTTTTCCATAGCATGTTTGTTGTACTAACCCTTGTGTATATTTTAGTATTAGGAGATATATGAAATGCTTGCCTTCTACACTAACCCACACAACACTTGCACCTTTATTTCATGATATTGTTAGCATTTTCCTTGTAAAAATATGGATTCTATGATGGGAAGTATGAATGCTTGTTATTACCTATGCTAGTTGATAACCCATGTTAGTCGGCATGCTATATATTACCACCAAACCCTTGGGTTGGTCAAGAATGCGAGGAGAGTGAAGGCGGTCTCGTTGGTAGGACTATTCTGAGGTTAAACCCATGAATTTGGGCGGGTGCGTGTGGGCGACAGTAGTTAGACTACATGGGTCGCTTGTACCCGATGTCATCTGTCACATGCTTGCCTGAACTCGTGCGGTTTAACCTATTTACTGACCAACCTTGATTGTTACCCATGTTTGCTCACATATGTATAGAACCTGAAACACCCTATAATCGTTGTAGCCCATCGATAGCGAATTGAATATCTATCCACAGTCTCGTGAGCCAGGCATGGTGGAATGGGAAACTGTGTCCAAGCTGTCGGCCTACGCTGGGGTGACGCGCCTCCCCGTAGTGACCGCGAGTGATCCTAGTTCTCAGCACTCCCCATGTGCTTGAAGTTGGAGATGAGGAACCCGATGGGATCAAGGATCACGAGGTCTTGGCCTCACACGTTGGGGGGTCTTGGCCTCACAACTAGTTCAAGACATTTGATATGTGGGGTGTATCATATTTTTCAACCTGCTGGATGAATAGACTTAACTAATAACACGGCTAACACGATCGCATTGTATCACATTAGTTAGGGTGGTGACTCGGAAGTCGAGGTCGCTCTGAGAGAGTGTTGACATACACGATAGTTAGATGGAGTCACTCGAGGGAGCGTTGTGGTGAGGGCATGCATCATATCATTCCGCATACATGTATTTAAATAAGAGTTGCTAGGGATTGATGTTTGATTGTATTTCATTGAATTCACATTATAATTGATGCCTGTTGTAGCTTAAGACTAATAGCACCCAGTGAGTTGATTACTCACTCCCACTCAGGGACAGTGTTTTAAAACACCAACCAAACCTTTGCTTAGATGCAGGTGAAGCAGGACAAGAGGAGCCTGGTGAGGTGAGCTATGATGAGGAGGACGAGTTCTCTTACTTTCATCCGATGGGCGGTTCTCCAACGCCCTAGTTAAAGGATTTTGGATTGCTGGGTGTTGGATTCAGCATGTTATTCTTTTTGGTCGTCATTCTTTTGTGATTGTTGGGCATTGCCTTGTGCGACCCATTTATATTCTTTTAAATTTGTATATGTTTAACCTCTTCCATTCCAGTAGACTAGTTGTGGTTATGTTTCATGCTCCAAGTAATTCTAAGTTGCACAATTAAACTTGATTAATCATAAAATTATAAAAATTGATGATAAGTGACACTCGAAAACTCGGGAGTTGAGTGTATGTACGACCCCTGATTTTCAGGGCGTTACAACGACCCTTACCACATTACAACCACGACCCTTACTGCATTACAACCACCTGATGTGGCCTATGCTTCCATATAGATTTCGTTTGCACAACTATGGCGTGACTTGCACTAACTTAGTGACTTCATGGAATAAACATACATAAGATCCTTACCGTCTATCAAAGTTAGAAAAGTAACGTGCCCATCCATATAAAAGTTAGCTTGATGTTTTTCAAATATGAGATAACTTTTGATAGACTGTAGGAGCAGAAAATGCAGGCTATATGGGTCATGGTTGTCATGTTATATGGATTGTAATTATCATGTTATATGGGTCATGGTTGTCATATGGGTCCCATATGGGTCATTGTTATCATATTATATGGGTCGTGGTTGTCATGTTATATGGGTCGTAGTTATCATGTTATGTGTCGTAGTTGTCATATGGGTCATATAAGTCGTGGTTTGCATGGGTCGTGGTTGTCATGTTATGGGTCGTGGTTTGCATGGGTTGTAGTTACCATATTATATGGATCGTGGTTGTCATGTTGCCCGGATCGTGGTTGTGGCTTTCAACGTGTTCAATTTTTTTCTACCAAACCATTGGTACCATAACTTAAGGCATACAATGGGATGATCCGATGCATCCACCTTGTCGGCTAGCTCGTTGTGGGCCTAAAAAAGTCTTGACTTGGGCAGTATCCACTTCCAACAAGCATCACAGTGAGCCTGAAAAATTTCTATAGTCACCATTATTTTCTATTTTCTTGCCCACACGAGTGCTAGATCAGGCTGATATTTAGGCCTTACCACTAAAATGACACGGCAAAAAGGATGAGCGGCATGGATTATGGATGACATGGATGAAACACATACATCATAGTGGGGCCCACAGAGCACCGAGCACCAGCCATTGGTTGGTGGCAGGGGGGAGTAACCAATCTGTCACTTTATCAGGGTTGCAAAAAAAAGGTAACTTCTTATTCACTCCAGGACTGTACGACTTCTAAACCATGGGCATGGGCATTTTCGTCCGAAACAATACTCAAAGCTTATCAGAAGGCTACTCTTGGGATATTTGAAAGGTTGAATCTTGTTAGGTAATTTGACTAAACTTGAGATTAGTAAGGTCAAATTCTCATTAATTAATTGCCTACAATTGAATATAAGCTGTCATTTGTGTTTTTTTCCTTCATCCATGTCCGTGCTACCTTATGAATAGGTTGGATGGAACATAAACATTATGGCGGGCCTCAACAAGGCTTTAACATTAGCCATCATTATCAACATTTTTTCCTATGGTGTGGTCCACTTGATACTTTGATCTGCCTTATGGGCTTATTTCCTAAAATGATATGAAAAAATGGATGAATTGTGTGAATAAAACACATGCATCATGGTGATCTCCCCTCCCCTCGTAACCTAGGATGTACTAGCTCGGGACACCAAGGCATGCGGGGTCCTTGTGACAAAGTTTCCAAAGACCCTACCAAAGAAAATTCCCATGGTAGGAATGGAGGTGAGCTCATTGAGATGTTTATGACAAATTCACATGGTCCATTCATTACCTATAATCACAAAAAATATAAAAAATGAGGAAGATCCAAAACTCAAGTGAGCCACGCCATAAGAGATGGGGAGGAAAATAGCTATAGTTGAAACCATCCTGGTACAGCTTATGCTTATATGCCATCCAAACCGTTTAGAAGGTCATTACACTTGGATTAACTGAAAACACAAACATTTTCCTGATTCAAAACTTGTAGCCCCACAAATGTTCAATGGTGGACGATCCACATAAAAGGTGGGCCCCACATGATGGATTACTCCGTATTAATGTGGGCCCACATATGGATGGTCCACATCAAAGGTCGGTCCATAATGATCATAAGCTCACATCCAAATCGGGCGAGTATGATGGACAACTCACTTTAAAGCTGGGGCCTATATAATTAGGCGTGCACACGGGTCGGTTTGGTCCGGTTCTGGGGTGAAACCGAAACCGAACCGTTCCTAACGGTTTTAGGATATTCGGAACCAGAACCGGACCGTTGGCACCCTAGAACCGAACCAGAACCAAACCGTTAAAATCAGTTCGGTTCCGGATCGATTCTACGGTTCTGGGCTTTTTATAATCCAACCCAATTGCATGTTTACTTTTATTATCTAGCCATGTCCATCCATGTTGTGGTCCATTTGATGAATGGTTTAGATAGTGTATAAGGTGTACAAAAATACATTTATGAAAATAATTAAATGGTACACTATAAACCATAAATCATGAGTCAAATATGGAAACAATCAAAGGGTTCTTGGTTCGGTTTAGGTTAGGTTCTATAGTTCGGTTCTACGGATTGGATCCACGGTTTGGTTCTACAGATCGGTTCACGGTTCGGTTCGGTTCTACATGTCCCCAAACTGAGAACCGAACCGATGTAACCAGTTCTTTGATTTTTGGAACTGGAACCTGAACCAATGCACTCTAGAACCGGACCAAACCAGACCGTTTGGTTGGTTCCGGTCCGGTTTCACAGTTCTACGGGTTTAATGCACCCCTATACATGATAGACGGTCCACATCAAAGTTGGGGTCTACATGATGGGCAATGGACATTAAAGTTGGGCCCCACATGATGGATGACCCATATTGAGGTGCACCACAGGATGGATGATTCACATTAAAGATCACCCCTAATGATTAATGATCCATATTCAAAGCGAGCCCTGCATGATGGGCAACCCACATTGAAGGTGAGGCCCACACGACGGATAGTCCACATCAAAGGTGGGCTACACGTAATGGGTAGTTAATAATGGTGGGCCCCACATGATGAACGGTCCACATCAAGTTAGGCCTTACATAATGGAAGGTCCACATCAAAGGTCGGATCTATTATGAGTTACCCATATACAAGGTGGGCCTTGCATAATGGACGGCCCACATCAGAGATACGGCCCACATCAACACATCAAAGTTGGGGCCCATGTGATGGATTATCCACATCAATAGTGCTCCACATGATCGGCGGTGGATATTGAAAGTGGGCCCCACATGATGAACAATAATATTGATGATGGCTCCACTTGATGGATGACCAACATTAAAGGTGGGCGCTACCTAATGAATGATGACATTAAAGGTCTGGCCATAATGGCGAATGACCCACATCCAAGGTGGGCCTTATATGATGGACAACTCACATCAAATGTGGGACCCACATGATGAATGGTCCACATCAAAGATTGGCCCCACATGGTGAATGATGGATGTGAGGGGGACCAAATAGATTAAGGGATAATTGATTATAATGTTGAAAATCTCGAATACTTTTTGGTTGATAAATACGTTAGTTTCGAAGCATACTCATGGGTTTAATAAGTAAAAAACTATGATAAGCCCTAATCTCATAAGTAGCTTATCCAAAGTAACTTAAGATCCAAACGCACCCTAAATGATTGTTCACTCAATGAAAATTAGGTATTCATGCCCGCACCACCTCTACTGCAGTGTGGTGATCTGGCGGGAGGGTGTATGCGCTGCCAGAGATGGCCAAGTACATACTTGGCAGATAACCTTGAAAAAGGGTGTCCATTCTTTTTTAAAACTCATTTTCGAGCATAATTCTAAAAATGAAGCAGATCAACGGATAAGATCTCATGCTAACCTGTGTGGAATTTACATTATCTGCCTTATACGGGCATGTGGACTCAACAAAACCATGAATAGATATTGAATTGCATTGATTATGCCTTCTCAATCAGATGTTGTTTGGGTCAGAATATGTACGCAAACAATACAAGGGTAGAAAAGATAAGCTTTAATGCATAGCTCTACAATGTCTGTACTATGTAGGTGTTCTATTTTGATTCAACATCTTATGATATTTTGAACAATGATCCATGATGAAAATTTCAATTTAGAGATCCCGACTAGAGGTATTCTTGGGTCCACCTTGACCTCAAGAAGGCTAAACCAAAGCCTGTGATGACCTGAGTACTTGACCCGATCGAACGCGGCCTGACCTGGCCCAGGTACATATGATTATTTTCAACCTAATTTAGCCTGATTTGATTTTTCTTAACCCAAACCTAACCTGATTTCAATTGGGTTGCTGTCTTTTCAACCCAAACCGATCCAAAAGGCCTGACAACCTGATCCAACTCACCCGTAATTCAAGTTGGGTCAACGTGAACCCAAGTCTGGATTGCCTTATAGGCTATGCAATATGTTATCTTCCCTGGCTACCCCCGCCCGACTCTAGCCTCGAACGAGTAATTATATGGGCGGGCTCACTGTGATGTATTTGTTTATCCACACCGTCCATTCCTTCTCTCAGATCATCTTAAGGTATGTACACAAAAATGAGGCAGATCCAACACTCAAGTGGACCACACCAAATAATAAGCTTGGGTTGCATTAAATGCACAAACCATTTGGTGTGGTCCACTTGAGCTTTGGATCTACCTTATTTTTGTGCTAATATCTTAAAATGATATGAGAAAAAGAATGTACGAAATGGATAAATAGATACATCACGGTGGGCCCACCCACAGAACTGCCCGTTCGGGATTAGAGACGGGCGGGGTAGGACGTAATCCGGGTCCCTGTGGGCCCTACAATGATGTATTTGTTTTATTTTCGCATCCATTCATTTTTGGATTATTAATTGATTGCATGAGTCCAAAATTGAGGCAGATAAAAATCTAAGAGAACAAACAACAGGAGAACAGTGCTACTGGTATTGAACAAGCCCCTTCTTTTACATGGATGGGTAACCCTCAATGAGTATAAAGTAGCTGCAGCAATCACGGGACGAGGAAGGAAAGAGAAAAAACAGGGAGAAAAAATAAATTGCCAGAACTTAAGAGACTCGTCCAAAAGTCACTGGTTATGACAAAACTTTGAAACTTACCTATTTGAAGTATTTTCACTCCAACTAGTCTGCCCCACCTTAACTCGGCGGGCATCAAAATTGAGTCAACTCATTGAGTCAAACCTTGCTATAGACTGGGAATTGAGTGACGCAATAAACTCAACTCATTTTTAGAGTAGAAACTTCTGAAAGTGACCCACTTGATAAATGACCAAACCATCATGTACATTATCTTATGTAAGACCCGTATCCTAAACTATACCGTTCCATAAAATTTCGCGATCCTCCCGATCGAATTCCGGCGACCCGCAACCTGTAATCGGCGTTTGCACGTGACCCTAAGTCGCATCCTGTATATTTATGTCGACTCGACTTGAAACTTGTATGCTAACTACCGTGTTGTGGCCGCGGTTCCAACGCTGCGTCTCGTGCGTCGATATGATACCCAGACAAGAAGTTGTGGGCCCGCGTATATCTCAAAGAAACGCGGCGCATTTGTAATTCTGAAAAAAATTTCTACAACCTATCAAATTAATTACATCAATCAAGTCAAGTACATCCCATCACTCACCCATACCTCTCTCTTCACCAAGTCAACAAAACCTATACCTAACCATTCCCTTGTTTCCAAAAGTCAAGTGAAACCATACCCTCAATCCCATCTCCCTTACAACAACCCATCCTCTTTCTCATTTCTCAATCCATCCCAAGCATCTAGGGAGAGCTAACATCCAAGCCTCCCATGAGAGAGTCAAGTGTGACCCACTCCCTACCACTCTATCTCCCATCTCCACCCTTCAATCCTTATCTTCCTCCATTAAAGTTGAAGCCTAGGAGCTAAGGAGTCCATGGAGCCTAGAAGAAATGGAATCAATGTGTGATCTAGGGTTCCTACCATTGATCTTGATGATTTGAGGGCCCACACGTGGTGGGAACCATTTGATGTATGCATTATAAGAAATGGGGGGCCCATAGTAGCGGGGTCCCTCCATCACGTTTCTCTCTCTCTCCCTCCCTCTCTCTCTCTCTCCCTCTCTTTCATTTTTATGATGATGATGGTGTGTGGCCCACCTAGTGTGTGCATGGCCCACCATGATGTGTTATATCCATGCCATCTAATTGTGGGGCCCATCTTGCTGGACTGTCTAGTGGACGGGCTTGCTGCCCTACCGACTGGACAGCAAGCCCGTCCACTAGACAACCCATCCTCTCAATCCCATCTCCCTTACAACAACCTATACCTAACCATTCCCTTCTTACCAAAAGTCAAGTGAAACCATACCCTCAATCCCATCTCCCTTACAACAACCCATCCTCTCTCTCATTTCTCAATCCATCCCAAGCATCTAGGGAGAGCTAACATCTAAGCCTCCCATGAGAGAGTCAAGTGTGATCCACTCCCTACCACTCTATCTCCCATCTTCACCCTTCAATCCTTATCTTCCTCCATTAAAGTTGAAGCCCAGGAGCTAAGGAGTCCATGGAGCCTAGAAGAAACAGAATCAGTGTGTGATCTAGGGTTCCTACCATTGATCTTGATGATTTGAGGGCCCACACGTGGTGAGACCCATTTGATGTATGCATTGTAAGAAATGGGGGGCCCATAGTAGCGGGGTCCCTCCATCACATTTCTCTCTCTCTCCCTCTCTCTCTCTCTCTCTCTCTCTCTCTCCCTCTCTTTCATTTTTATGATGATGATGGTGTGTGGCCAACCTAGTGTGTGTATGGCCCACCATGATGTGTTATATCCATGCCATCTAATTGTGGGGCCCATCTTGCTGGACTGTCTAGTGGACAGGCTTGCTGCCCTACAGACTGGACAAGCCCAAATGAAGGGAAACACAAGCATCAACTTCCTCCAGTGGTAGGTCCCACACGTGTGGACCCACCCAATGTGATGTATATAGGAACATGTAGGGGGCCGTACCTTGATGTACGTTATCCATCCAGGCCGTCCAAGGTCTGGATGCTAAACATCTGATTTAAAAAATATATACGTGTGTGTGTATACATACACACATATCAGCTTGATTTAAGACCGGGTGGGCCACACTTCCGTGGACCCCACCTGAATGTATGTACCTTACAGCCATAAGGCTGATCCAAGCTCAGGTGGAGCCTACCGTGCTGTACCCAGCACGTGGGACCACCACGATGCATGTGTTTCATTCACACCGTCCAGCTGAGGACGGTGTGGTCCACGTGATGTGGGTGTTTCATCCACGCTGTTCGTTCGTAGGACGATAGTACTGTAAGCCCCGTATCCCAGCCCCTACCGTTCCGTATATCTCCGTGGTCCTCCCAGTCGAATTCTGGCAACCCGCGACCTGTAGATTTCATTTTCGCTCGACCCTGAGTCACACCCTATACACCTAAGTCGGTTCGACCCGAGACCTATGCCATTGCGATCATGTCGTCGCTACAATTCTGATGTCGCGTCTCGTGCGTCAATCCGATGTCTAGATCCCAAGATATGACCCGTGCATGATCATAGTGGTGGACCGCACGTTGTGGGCCATGATGTACACGTTTTCCCATAATCATAATGAGGATGATGTCATCCTAAGGATGACATCACCCTATTCTACAACCTAACCTACCCCCCTACCCAGCCTACCCCATAAATGCTTTCTTTTTTTTTCAAAACTCATTATTACAAGCCATTATAACCCATCCTTTCACCTTCTCTCTCATCTCTCTTTCTCTCTCTTCTTCTTCACTTCCATGGCTAGCCATGGACGTCTCAAGCAAGCTCCATTTTCAGCCCTCTTACCTTTAAATCCCTCCTAATCTAACCCTTAAAAGCCCATCTCCACCATTGGAAGGGGTCCTAGAAGGCTTATGAATCCATGGGTAGAAGATGAAGGAGAAGATCATTGTGGGTGCATCTCTCTCTCTCTCTCTCTCTCTCTCTCTATATATATATATATATATATATATATATATTTGTGTGATGTGTGGCTCAATTGGATGGACCCCACCTTGACGTATGCCTTATCCAAACCGTCCAAGTCATGTGGACCCTACCTTATGAATGATGAGAACACACATATATTAAACCCATCAAGTAGGCCTCGTTCATGAGGGACTCACCTTTTATTAAGGTGGGCCACGTTCATGTGGGACCCACCGTGATGCTGTGTTTACCCATGCCGTCCAGCGTCACTGGACGCTGGAAGCTAGCTAACAGGGAGTGCGTGTACAGGCATGCACGTGTACTGACACAAAAAGAAAAGGGGGTTGCTTTGGGGTGGACCATGCATGCAGGCCCCACTTTGATGTATGTATACAATCCACGCCGTCCATTCCATTTTTCATATCATTTTAGGCATTGAACTGAAAAATGAGACCGATCCAATCATCTGGATGGCCGTGGTATTAAGAATGGTAGTATTTTTCGTTAAAACTTGGGAAAAAGATTGCTGGGGTCCACAAGAAGCTTGGACCGACTTGAAACTTAGTTTGGACCCCTAATTTTCTGGGACACATACAATGGACGGGGTAGATCTGGTTAATGTGGGTCCCACCTAGGATAAAAAAAATTTATATTGGCATGACTTTGCTGCCATGACGTCCAGAGACGTTCACGTTAAAAAGGATGACCCCATTGGCCCCAGTTGTAGACCCTACCATGATGTATGTTTTACATCCATGCCATTCATTTAATAGGTCCCCTTGAATGATGCGTTGTCTCCAAAAATCAGTCATAAAAAGTCTTCGGATGACCCACACCATCACCATTCATGCAATGGTATGCCAAACCACATGGAATCAAATGCTGGGGTCAACATGCAGCTTAGACCCACTTGAAACTCTGTTTAGACCATTAAATTGGTGGGATACACACAATGAATGGGTTGGATTTTCCTAAGTGGACCCCACCTATCAAAAACCACCATATTATTGGTTTTTAAAAAAATAAAGGAAGGAAGGTGGGTAGCAGTTGGCGCTGCCGTTGTAGGTGGGCGGGTGGACGGACTAGCTGGGGCTCATGGCCCCAGCTGTGGGCCCCTCGTGATGCGTTTCTGACATCCATGCCATTCATTAGGTGGCCCCTTAGGGTAGTGGGCCTCCTTCCAAAAATCAGCCGTATACGGAACTTAGGTGGGCCATACCATCTAAAATCATGTGAAGACATGCCTAAAATGTATAACATCACTTGGTGGGGCCTACCTGAAATTTGGATGTGGCTGATACTTGGTCAGAACCCTCAGCCAGGTGGGACTCACATAATGGGCGGTCTGGATTTGTGGACCACATTACTGTGGACCCCCTGACCGTGTGGCCTTATAAATAGGTTGGGTGGCAAACGAACATTACAGAGGGCCCCATGGCCCTGTGACCCTATCAATGGGTTATATGGAAAATAAGCATCACCGTGGGCCCCTGGCCCACGCAACCTTATCAACAGATTGGATGAAAATAAACATTGTGGTGGGCCCCTGGTTCACGTGCCCTCACCAACGGGTAGGTTGATAAATAAATATTACAGTGGGCCCTAAACCCATGTGACCTTGTGTACAGGTTGGAAAATAAATATTACAGTGGGCCCTAAGCCCATGTAACCTTATATATAGGTTGGAAAATAAACATTACAGTGGGCCCCTTGGTCCATGTGACCATATCAATAGATTGGCTGGAAAATAGACATTTTGGTGGTCCCCCTATTCATGTGACCTTATCAACAGATTGGATAGGAAAATAAACATTAAGGCGGGCCTCACATGAGGCTCACTTTGGTGAATATGGGCCCATGTATTTAGGCCCATCTTGAGGTATTTTTAGGCCCATTATTGAGGCCCGCTTGGATGCATATGGCCCGTGTATTTAGGCCCATCTTGGCATGTATATAGGCCCAATGTTGTGGCCCACTTTGTTATATATGGGCCAATGTGTGTAGGCCCATTTGATGCATTTGTGGCCCATTGTTGAGGCCCACTTTGGTATATATAAGGCCTATGTGATTAGGCCCATTTGATGCACATAAAGCTTATGTGATTGGGTTCATTTTAATGCATTCTAAGGCCCATGGGTGATGACCCATTGCAAAGTACCTAAGGCCCATTGGTGAGGCTCATTGAGGTGGCCCACTTGATGAATATAAGGCCCATGAGATACGGCCCATTTGATGTATTTGAGACCCAATGGGATGTACCTAAGGCACATTGCAATGTGTGATTCTGCCATGATTTATTTAATGATATTTAAGGCGAACCGAGCCTTGGGAGCAATGTTGGTTTGACGTCCACATTGTAAGATTAATGTTCGTTAAATGTCTGCATTGTCACTCTCCCTAGGGCCCATCGATAGGCTCAACTCTTTGTGTATGAGGCCCATGTGCAGGGCCCACCTGTGACGTATATTAGGCTCATGTATAGGACCCACCCATTAAGTATTGGGGCCCATGGATTGTGATGTATTTTCGGCCCAGATGGCAAGACCTGATGTTATGTATGAGAGACCTAAGGGATGTGGCCCATTACGATTCGGAGCCTATGGGTATGTTCCATTATACTGTACATGCGGCCTGTATATGGGGACCATTATAATGTTACATATGGCCTTTTATGAGGACTAATGTGGTACATGTGAGGCTTAGGTGATAAGGTCCACTTTGATATACTTGTGGCCCATTAGTGTGGCCCATTGATGTGACTCACTTGATGTGTATGAGGCCCATTAGTATGGCTCATTGATGCAGCTCACCTGCTGTATATGAGGCCCTTGATCGAGGCCCATCGCGATGTATTCGAGGCCCATGTGATGTGGCTCATAGTGATGTGTATGTAACCCTTGTACGAGGCCCATGATATTGTATATTAAACCCTTGTGTAAGGCCATGGGCCCACTATATGTTTGACCCTATATAGGCCACTGCTTGGGAGCAATGTTGGTTAAACGGCCACATTGATAAGAAGTGATCGATAAATGTCCACATTGTGACCTTTCCTTAGTCCTGGTTGAGTCCATTCTCATAATTCTCTAGTAGGTTAACCCAAACGAATGGGCCCCATTGATATTATTTGGTCCATCATTGGTCGTCCATCTATGGACCCCGCCTTGCATCAAGGCCGATTACCGATTTTGATTTGTCATGGTCGATTGCCGATTCCGATTGTCGGGGTCCAATGTGATGTACATGCGATCTGTATTTGAGGCCCGATGTGATGTGTATCCAGCCCGTGTCTAAGGCCCAATGTGATGTATATGAGGCCTACCTGATGAGGCCCATTGTCATGTATTTGGGGCCTATGGGCAAGGCCCATTGTGATGTATTTGGGGCCTATGGGCAAGGCCCATTGTGATGTATTTTGAGGCCTATGGGCAAGTCCCATTGTGATGTATTTAAGGCCCACGGACAAGGTCCATTGTGATGTATTCGTAGCCCATGGGCAAGGCCCATTGTGATGTATATTAGGCCCATGATGCATAGCCTATTTGATATATTCGAGACCCATGTGCAGGGCCCACATGTCATGTATTTGAGGCCCATGAGCAGGGCCCACCTATTGTGTATATATGCCCCTTGAGTAATGCCCAATGTGTCGTATATTAGGCCTTTATGTGAGGTCGTGGGCCCATTATATGTTTAGATCTATGTGGGCCATTCCTTGGGCAACGTTGGTTAAATGTCCACATTGTCGAGATCAATTGTTGATACTAACTATGAGTATGTGACAACATAACATCATGATACATGCCCATACGCATCATCTGCATGTTTGTTATGAGATGGGATTGACCATTGCATATGTTATTGGGTAGGATGATATGAGACTCCTTGATAGGCGGAGGTTATCTCACATGAGTGCACGACATGCGCAGGATTGATGTATGACTGGATTGTATGACTCATGCATCTTACATTGTATGTTATACACCCTAGCGACAGCAGGGTCGTAGCCTCCACAGGCATATCGTGGATGTCCAGACGGGATACTGAAAATGTTTGGTTCTAGCATACGGGTGCCATAGATGTCCCTGGGTGAAAATTCCTAAACCTCCGTGGCCAGGAGATGACTCCAACGTCGAGACCGAGTGGATATATGAGTGCACGAGGGCCGAATACCTAGAGGCCGCGTCTCCTACTGTGTCGTGGTCGGTTGGAAAGGGGTGTGGCCTTACTCGCCTGAGGGTAGGGGCAATACTAGGCTGAGTTTGACCAGTTCGTGAATGGGTCCACTATCGACGTGTCAGATAGGTATTGACAGACTATTGGCTGGGTGGATAGTGAGGTTTTTTACGCTCACTTGGACTGTGCTGCTGGGAGAGGGGCAGTGCCATTTGGAGTGTACTAAACTCTGGTGATGATTCCAGAGATGAACTGTACTGATATGCGGACTTATTGAGTAGGAGTTGCATACTCATTCATTCATTCATTCACTATCCACTCAGGCTGGTGTTGCGCAACTAATTATTGTGTACCTTCGTTATGATAAGGATTTCAGTTGGGGTACGCGACTAACCTGAGATCAGAAGTTTACAACATTGAGTCTGACTATCCAAATTTAGGTATGAGACTGGTTTGGATATAAGTCCCTTGTGGTGGATCCCGTAGCCTGCGATACTACGTACTATCATCCCGACTTCACACTCCAGCATGGTCGTTCCATTAGCATCACATATTGCATATTGCATTACATCCTTGGCATATGACATTTTGGGTTGCTATGTTTCTGTATTTCTGTGACTTAGATGAGAGTGATTGTAACGCCCGTGAAAAAATCCGTACTTGGGCTCGAGTACCAACTCGACCTGAAATCGCGTAGAATTAATTTCTATGGAAATTAAGCGTAAGTTAGCTAGCGTAACGCTATAGTAGCTGGGAAATAGTCCCTGATCACTTTAAATACGTTCTACAAGATCCAAATTGAGTACAACCAATGACTCTATAATACTCTATAACCTCGGACCAAACTCCGAGCAGGTTTGTTCTCTGGACCGCTTTGAATCTTTGTATTGGATCTAGACCGTACGTCGAAACTCCGATACCTCCTATCTTAGACCGTTAGAACCGCCTAGCTGGACTTGACAATCATTTCAAAAATCAAGTCAAATCGATAATCACAGGCTATTTCATTGAGCCCGGACCGAAGAGAGTGCGAATAGGGACAGAATTGGAATTTCAAATTCAAATCTGGTACACGACTTGACGCGTCAGTATTAAGCATTCTGACCGTCAGAATTCAGCTAGATTACACCCTCGGATCAAGAAAAATTTCTATTTTATATCATGTGACTTTTCGCCCTGATCTACGTGCGGTGACCGCTGAACTGAAACTGGTCCGCCACGCGCGATCTGTGAATCCTGCCGGATTGAAAACTTAATACGTGCTAGATCAGGTACGCATGAGCTTAAGTCCGATCGCATTCGACCAGGGGACCACTACAAAGCATCTTTTAGACCGAAACAGCCCCGAATTGGATATGCACTAAGTAAACTTCGTTTCAGAGCCTATTTTTGGCATTTTTAAGCTTATAAAAGGGGTTGAAACCCTCATTCCTCTCTCCCATCCGAAATTGCAAAACCCTAGCTTTGGGAGAGAGAAAAGGTGAGAGTTTGAAAGAGAGAGTAGAAGGAATTTTTCCCGCCTTCGTGCCACCTATTGCACGTGCTGTAGCAACTCATCCCAATCACCTGGCCGGTGATTCCTCCGCTTTTTCAGGTATGAAACAACCCTAGAAGTTGCTGATTTAAGGTTTACTTCGACGAGGACCAAGACGAGTTCTCGTACATGCAGTATCATGATGGCTTTGCGTAGGCGACCTGGATTGATGGGACTTCAGTGGGACTATTTTGAACATTACATTTTGTTCATGTATATGTATATGAGACTCAGAGATGTATTCATACCTTAGAGACAGATGAGATCTACTTTGTTTTTCCATACAGTGATATATATATTGTTTAGTCTTCCGCTTGCTTTTATCACTGGATCTGAAGTATGAATTGCAGTTTTGGTATACTTTTACTCATGTGAATACTTTAAATCAGACAACATTGAATCATAATCGTTTTTGTTGCATAAGTGACGGTCTGGAATTCGGAAGTTGAGTTTATATACGACCCCCGATTTTCAGGGTGTTACAGTGATGATATTTGTTAGCTCTTTCGAATCATATATTGCATTATATCCTTGTCATCCGATATTTGATTATTTATGACTCATCATTTGCATAGCTGTCCTATATTGTGTATTTTGATTTTGGACTTATCCGTATTTTCGCTTACTCTGTTACCGTATGATTTATGATCTTGTCAGTATTTCGGTTTACTCTGATAATTTCTGATCTTGTCAGTATTTCTGATTATTTCGACATTGTATGATTTATGGATTACCAGTGTTTTCGGTATTGTATGATTAAGGCACTGTATTGAATACTTGACACTTACCTTATGCACACACTTACACTACCCTCTAAGCTTTCTATAAGCTTATGCACGATAGATGCGTGTAGGTAAAGTTAGGTTGCAGCAACGTCGAGCTTGGAGTGTGCAGTGGTCTTCCGAAGCTTAATTATGATATATGTATTTCCCTTTCAGTATTGTACTCAAATGATTATATTAGTGGATATGTGATGATGATGTTATCTTTGTGAATTGGGTAATCTTGTGGTTATGCTTATTACGAGTTAAATGTATAAAAAAAAATTCCTCCTTATAGGATCCTAGGATCTGAATCTGGCATATAAATGCTAGGAGCCGAGAATGAGATACTACGGAGGCTGTCGGCATCAGATTCGGTGATCAAGAATTTTGTGAGCCCGTTTTTCGAGTTTAGGGTGTGACAAGTACCCACTCTGCCGACGTGCTGCAACCAGCACCGTCCACTGTTTAGGGACGTGGACCCCACCATTGATGTATGTGTTACATCCAAACCGTCCATCCAATTGGCAAGCTTGTCCTAAGGCCTGAGATTAAAAGTGACGCAGATTTGCCTATATGATGGACAACACTCTAAATACCAGTGGGGGGTTGAACGACTACCATTGAAACCCTTTTTGGCATTCTAGACGTTCTGGATTAATGTGAAATTTATTTTTCCTCATAATTCGGGTCTTTGTGACCTTATGAGCAGGTTAGATGGAAGATAAACGTTATGGTAGGCCTTGAAAATTTTAAATGGCGAAAATCATTATCTTCATTGTTATTTGTGGTATGGTCCAGATGATCTTCCGATATAATTCATTTTTTGGGTAATGTTCTAAAATGATCTCTAAAAAAAGATGTAGGGTGTAGATGGTTCACCTAGAACAGTGGGCCCGACTTGATGTATATGAAGCCCATTGGTGTGGCCCGTGGATGCGGCCCACTTGATGTATATGAGGCCCATTGGTAAGACCCATTGATGGGACCCACTTGAAGTGTATATGAGGCCCATTGTTACGACCCATGTGATGCAGCTCACTTGACGTGTACGAGGCCCTTTGTTACGGCTCATGTGATGTAGCCCACTTGAAGTGTATATGAGGCCCATTATAATGGCCTGTGTGATGCAGCCCACTTGATGTGTACGAGGCCCTTTGTTACGTCCCATGTGATGCAGCCCACTTGAAGTGTGTATGAGGTCCATTGTTACGGCCCGTGTGATGCTGCCCACTTGACGTGTACGAGGCCCTTTGTTACGGCCCATGTGATGCAACCCACTTGAAGTGTATGTGAGGCCCATTGTTATGGCCCATGTGATGCAACCCACTTGACGTGTATGAGGCCCTTTGTTACGGCCCATGTGATGCAGCCCACTTGAAGTGTATATGAGGCTAATTATTACGGACCATGTGATGCAGCCCACTTGACGTGTATGAGGCCCATTATTATGGCCCATGTGATGCAGCCCACTTGACGTGTATGAGGCCCTTTGTTACGGCCCATGTGATGCAGCCCACTTGAAGTGTATATGAGGCCCATTGTTACGACCCATGTGATGCAACCCACTAGACGTATATGAGGCCCATTGTTACAATCCATGTGATGCAGCCCACTTGATGTGTATGAGGCCCTTGTGTGTAGCCCAATATGATATATATGTGGCCCATGAGTGAGGCCCAATGTAATGTATATGAGAGGCTCATTTGGTGAGACTCATCGTGGTGCACATTAGGCCCTTTGTGTGAGGCTCATTGAGTTGTGTATGAGGCACTTGTGTGAGGCCATGGGACTACTATATGTTTGGCCCTATGTGGGCCATTCCTTGAGGTCAATGTTGGTTAAATGTTCACATTGATGGGCGATGATGGTTAAATGTTCATATTGTGACCTTCCCTTAGGCTTTTGTTATACCCATTCTCATTATTCTGGGTCAACCCAAATTATTTGGCCCCATTGATATTGCATGGTTCATCATCGCCGTAGACGGATGTCCCCATGCTACTGGATTGGGCATATGCACGGCCGAAGGCCGATCTTTATGTTTTGGTTTAGATCGGCCATTCATCTACAAATCCCGCCTTGCATATAGGCTGATTGTCGAGGCTGATTGTCGATGCTGATTATCGACGCCGATTATCGATGCTGATTATCGAGGCCAATTATTGATGCCGATTAATCGGTGCCGGTTATCGATATCGATTATAAATATGTGACAACATAACATCATGATACATACCCATACGCATCATCTGCACGTTTGTTATGAGATGTGATTGACTCTTGCATATGTCATAGGGCAAGTTATTTATAGGACTCCCTGATAGGCGGAATCATCTCACATGAGCGCATGGTATGTGTGAGACTGATACATGATTTGACTGTGTGACTCATGCATCTTGCATTTGTGATATAACTACTGTACACCCTAACGACATCAGGGCCGTAGCCTCCACAGGCATATCATGGATGGCCAAATGGGACACCAAAATTTTTTTTTTATATGGGGTGCTATAGATATCTCTTGGTGAAAGTTCTTAAACCCTTTAAGTACCAGAGGATGCCCCAACACCTAGACCTAGTGGATACATGAGCGCCTGAGTGTCGAATACTAGTAGGTCGCGTCTCCCACTATGTCATGGTCGGTTGGGAGGAAGTGTGGCCTTACCCACACAAGGGAGTAGGCGATTCTAGGCTGAGTCTGACCAGCTCATAAATGGGTCTGCTATTGAGGAGCCGGGTAAGCATTAGTATACTGCTGGTAGGCGGATAATGAGGTCTCTTCCACTTACCCAGTTGTGCACTTGATGGAGCGGTAGGTGGCATCAAGTGTACTAAGCCCCGGTGATGATCTCACAGATGTACGATACTGATATGTAGACTTACTGAGCAATAGTTATGTACTTAACATTTGATTTATTCATTCATGCACTATTCACTCGGGCTGGTGGTGCGTAACTATTTGTTGTATATCTTCGCAATGGCCAGGATTGTAGTTAGGGTGTACGATTAACCTGAGATTAGGAGTTTACCACATAAAGTCTTGCTATCTAAATTTAGGTATGAGACTGGTTTGGATAGAAGTCCATTGTGATGAACCCCAAAGCCTACGATACTACGTACTATCATCCCGACTTCAAACTTCAGCTTGGTCATTCCATTCGTATCACATATTGCATTACATCCATGGCATATGGTATTTTGGATTGCTATGTTTCTACATTTATATGGCCTAGATGAGGTTAATGGTATTCGTGGACCCGTCAGGATTTACATATTGTATTGGATTCTCAGTATATAATATTTGACTTACTATGATTCCGCGTTACATAGCTGATCTACATTGTTTCCTCAGTATATGATATTTGGCTTACTATGATTCCGTATTGTATAGCTGATCTACATTGTTTCCTCAGTATATAATATTTGGCTTACTATGACTCCACATTGCATAGCTGATCTACATTGTTTACTCAGTATATGATATTGACTTTTTTTTAAAAATGTTTTGCATCGCATAGCCAGGAAAAGGTTAATGACGTTTATGAACTCACCGGCATGTTTCCGTATTGCTCTGCTATTGCATACTTGGCACCTACCTTGAGCACACACCTACACCACCCTCTAAGCTTTCTATAAGGGTATGCATGATAGATGCATGCAGGTGATAATAGGTCGCAACAGTGTTGAGCTTAGGGCATGCAGTCGTCTTCTGGAGCTTTGATTTTCGATATATGTATTTCCCTTTCAGCACTGTATTCAACTGTTCATATTAGTGGATATGTGATGATGATGTTGCCTTTGTGATCCGAGTAAAGTTGTGGTTATGCTCCTTACGAGATAAATGTACGTTGAAAAATCTTCCTTGTAGGATTTCAGTATCGGAATCTGGCGTATAGGCATTATGAGCCTACAGAGGCTGTCACCATCGGATTCGGTGATCGAGAATTTTGTAAACCTGGTTTCCGAGTTTGGGGCGTGACACATTACATGGGTGGTGATTTTTGCTTTGATCACAGGTTCAAGCTCCATGGCTCGGTGGTAGACAAGCTGCATTTCAACATACTGAGATCATGGGTTTGAATGCTCATATGGTGTGGGAGGGTGTGTAAAAAAAAGATTTAAGTTTTAAATATGCATGTATATTTCTATTAGTAATTAGGAAAACATGACTTGCTTGAGTCACTTTTATTCCATGGCCCCACATGATCATTGTTATGGAAAAATTTGAGCCAAACCTAACAAAGGCCAGCTTAGGGAAATCGACGAGCAGGGCCTTAGATTGGTAGTAGTACATCCGAACCGACCCGATTCCAAGTTCTTTTGTAGAGCTTTGAAACCGACCTGGAACTGGTAAGAAGCCATCACACACCAGACTCGTCGGCTCCGACCAGGAACAACTCACTCATTAACTTGGAGGGTTAAGCCCGGCTCGAATGAGAACGTGGATGAAGGAGTCTCCAGTAACGCATGTGTAGAGATTCATCCGACGCATGATCTCAGAATAACGGTTGACATCAATGTATGTGTAGCTCCCGCTTGATGGTAGAGATTGCGCCGAGATTAACGGACACGTCCACTCCAACCTAAAGGTATAAATAGAGGGCATACGACTGAAATAGTCAAGCCATATCTCATGCCCGAAGCCCTAGCTACACTACTTAGACCCAAATTCCTACCCTAACTTTGGCATCGGAGGGTCCCCTGCTCTAGCCAGGGTCTCCTTTGTCTTTCTCCTATGCAGGCTTATAGGGCTCGGCGTGAGTGTTCGGAGCTCGGCGTGAGTGTTCGGAGCTCGGTGAGGGTGAGCTGGATTTTTACATAAACAGTTATCATATTAGATTGGCCATACCAGTGGAACCCATGGTGGTGATTGTTGATGTACAAATTTGACTGCTCCAACCATGTCACGGCTAGTTCCGAGCCCTAGTGACTAGCTCCGAGTCCTGTGAACTTGCACAAGAAGAGGGCAAAGGAGACCTTGGCTAGACCAGGGGACCCTCCGATGCCAAAGTCAGGTTAGGAATCTGGGTTTAAGTAGTGTACCTGGGGGTTTAGAGTGCCAAATGTTGCATACCTGTTGTAATAGACTCTGCTACTATTTATACCTGTGGATTGAAGGAGTCGTGGCCATTAATCTTGGCACGATCTCTTCCATTAAGCAGACACTACGTGTGCATAGATGTCAGCCATTATCCTTAGATCGTGCACCGGAGAACTCTCCAACATGCCTCATTGGGATTGATCCCTAGGTGTGATCTTTAGCCATGTATGTATCCGAGCTAACCTCTCGACCCATGGCCCTCCGAGCACAATTCTCCGAGCCCACGAGGGAGTTATCCTTGTTCGGGCCTCGAATAACATATGTAGGTGCCGAGTAATCGACCTCCGACTCCATATCTTCACTAGGGCCGAGCCTTGTTTACAACCTTCCATGCCCATGGTCGGAGTCCATGAGTGGCACATTCTGATTTCTTCCAGGCTCCCAGTCGAAATCAAGGTTCGGGGGCCCGATCTAGGGCCATAGTTCCTTGGATGAGAGTTCCAGACATCCAATCCAGGGCCGTAGTTCTTCGGATGAGAGTTCTAGATGTTGGTGTGGTCCAACTTGCCTCTCTTCCACAACCCTAGCTTTGGAACTGTAGTTCGGAAGTGTGGTCGCCTTGGACATAATGCCATTATGCCGAGACTCTGCCCATCGATTTCCCCAGGCCGGCCCTTATCAGACTCGGCTCAAATTTTCCCATAACAATGATCATTACCTATACATCTAGGGTAGTAAGTTTGGTTTGTGCTGCTAGGTCCTTACTCTTGCCCGAGTGGTAGACTCTCAGGAGTTTCAACTCCAGTCAAGGGTTCGAGTACCCATAGGTGGTGAAATTCCACCAGCGTGAGTGTGTGGGGTGTGTGTGCGTGTGTAAAAAAAAAAAAACAAAAAGTTTGGTTTGTGCTGGACTGAATTACTATGTGCCTTTTTCTATAAATACTTGGTCTTAGTCCCTCGCCTACACTTCAAGTTCAAAGATCAAAGACCTTTCCCATGATAATATTGCTTCCCAATCAGGTGCAGTTAAAATTAAAGTTTGATTGTTTGATCTCTATGACTGATGCACAGGATCAAGTTGATTGAGTGTAAGGCTTGAGTTTATCAATCAATTGGTTGCTGATGCGGTGATCCAAACCATTGATGCTATGAGTTATAGTGTGGTTTTGGCCCACACTCCAAATCATGTGTGGCTCACTTGGTGGGCAGCAAATAGCCTGTTCACTAAGAAAAAATCCCATAGTTCCAAATTCAGCCAAAGATTCAGCCACGCCCATTGCCGTCCCTAATCGCCAGTCAGGGGTGAGTCAGTGAGTCAGGGTGTTAAACTGCATCAGTTCCAACTGAACCTGAGTCAACTCGGAGGAGTTGCATCCGACCTGCCCCGCCCGAGTCATCAATCCATGTTTATCAATCTTGGGAGTGGTCAATCTTGGATTGAATATGTTTTGATTGATTAACATACTGGATTACGAGTGACGAATCTTGAAATTTGCAACTCTGATGTTTAGTTGTCAAATAGTAAAGAGGACTACTAAAATGGGGTGAAGATGAACAATGAACAAAACCCAAAAATCATCAAATACTGATTGTTATTTTATTTTTAAGCACACTTTTCAAGCTCAAGTAAACCTTCCTTTGAAATTGAAGAGAATGAAATTGCGACTTCAAACAGAAGTGTGAGATGAAGCTCTAAGATGGAACTGTCATTTAAATAGCAAAATAGCTGCAATACAATATCAACCCTATACATAAACATCTTCAACATGAATGATGGTCTTATACAGTGCTTTATGAACCAAACTTATTTTAATTACTGACTATGGTGAGCTTGATTTCAAAACAGAGCAAATAACTGATAGAATGTAATGGAAATCCCCCAAAAAAGGCGATGGGGTGCGGTTTCAAGCGAGTGAACTAATGAAGGAGGAGGGGTTGGGTGGGACAGCAACTTCGACAGCTCCTTCTAGCATCTGTGTCACCTTCTTCATTGAAGGCCTCAGCGACGGATCCTCTTGAATACACCAAATCGCCACCATCACCATCCTCTCTAGCTTCCTGATGTCGCTCAATGCCTCCTCATCGTCCTCCACTAGCCTATCTATTCTCCCCTCTTTGTAGCAATCACAAACCCAATCCGTCAGTATAACATCCTCTCCATCCTCGAGCTCCGGCAGGACGTTCGCTCTGCAACAGATGATCTCCAACAAGACGACACCGAAGCTATACACATCAACCTTTGCAGTGATCGTCATGTTCTTGAACCATTCAGGCGCGACGTACCCTCTCGTCCCTCTGATGGATGTAGTAGTTCGAGTCTGGTTCGTCTTCAGAAACTTTGCTAGGCGGAAGTCAGAAATCCTCGCCGTGAAACTGTCATCTAGTAGTATGTTTTGAGGTCTTATGTCGCAATGAATGATCTGATCGCCACACTCCTCGTGCAAGTATGTAAGCCCTCTCGCGATCCCATATGCGATCTGGGTTCTTTGAATCCAGCTACACCTCAGATCCCTTCTAAAGAGGAATCTTGCTAGAGAGCCATTACTCATGTACTCGTACACGAGAAGCCGGTGAGACCCCTCATCGCAGAATCCAAGCAGTCGGACTAGATTCTTATGATGGGTCCGGCCTATTGCGCTCACTTCGGCTCTGAATTCCTCTTCGGCTTCATTTTCCACATTGTCTAGCTTCTTCACTGCGACGGATTTTACACGATCCAACACTACCGCCCCTTTATAAACCGTGCCACAGGAACCCCTGCCCAGTTCTTCCTTGAACCCGTCTGTGATTTTTTCGAGCTCGCTGTAAGTAAAGGACTGCAGATTTACGCCAATCATGCTCGAATTTGAGTGGAGTTCCACTGATTTTTTACGGTAAGAGAAGAAAATCGCTGATAAGACTAATGACAGGAGGAGGAAATTGAGGAATGAGGAGCCACCTAGAAGCGATGATATGATGATGATCAAAGTACGTTCATCTTTCTTCCCTCTGCCTGAGCTTGGAGGAAGAATCGTTCCTGAAGTTGAATTGCCTCTCGGCACTTTAATAAGGGCCTTACCACCGACTTCTGGGTTCATCTTCCCGTTCGACAGTGGTAAACTCCTCTTCCAGCAGGTTCTGTTTTTGAAGATGGCGACCGCGCAGAAACAGTCCGCCAAACAAGCTTCGCGGCACTGGAGTTCGTCCACACCATC
Source organism: Magnolia kwangsiensis (assembly GCA_037074715.1). Lineage (NCBI taxonomy): Eukaryota > Viridiplantae > Streptophyta > Magnoliopsida > Magnoliales > Magnoliaceae > Magnolia > Magnolia kwangsiensis. The sequence goes on from CM073581.1 coordinate 112,175,869, forward strand.
ATATTGTTCGTAGTCAGAGGAGTCCGGCCAATCTGTGTTAATCATATCGATCATCTGGAACTGAGTCTCTTCTCTAGGTCCGTCTGTTACACAGATCTGTGGAACGAAATCTTGCTTGCATCCTCCGAAAGGGTTTTTTGGGTCCATGTAAGAATACCCCTGCGGGCACTTGCAAGCTGCCCTCTGCAGCTCATCCATTATACAATAGCTGTTGAATCCGCAAGCTCCGCTCCCCAGCTTCCCATTCATCACCATGCAAATGTCGGATGGCAAGAGCAGGGAAGTAGACCATGACTGGTTCCAGCTCCCATCGGTCTGGGACTTCTTCGGGTGGATGTATTGCCTGAAAACTCCATCGTAATCGAGGGTCGCCCTCTGATAGAAATCTCTTGCTGGGAGGGGGACCGTGTTTCTCGATGAGAGATTGAATGCGCTTCCATTCCTCAGCGTTAAGTAGATAAAGCCTGTCGTCTGGTTGAAGACCAACCGAGAACCATTTCCACCGGTCTTGCTTTCCCAATACGGATAGTAAGCAAGTCGGGTGAGGCGATCTACGGTGTAAAGAACGAGATTGCTGTTGTTCTCCAGACGGAGTTCGAACCTTCCCCTGGAGAAGTCGGTCTCCGTCTCGCGAGAAGCGAGCGTGCTCGACGGATTCATTACCTGCGAAGGCAAGATGGTGTCGGTCGGATTGTCGAAGCTCTGCCATTTAATTGCAGAGTCCGTGCTTGTGAGCACAAAGTTCCCAGTGTCGAGCATGGTGGCAGAAGAGACAGAACCGTTGTTTGGTCTGGCCTTCCATATTTCTTGGCCTCGATGATCGGTGAGCACGAGCTCGCTGTCAGTCGTCAGCTCAACCTTCGCCCCCCTTTGAACTGGGTTGTTTCCATTCGCGGACCAAATTATAGTCTTGTCTGGGATCTTGTCGAACCAGACGGCGAGCAAGAAGAGATCTCCACCTACAAGCGGACGGAATCCGAAAGCGAAATCACCAGAAGGCGAGACCCAAGAAGAGTTTCCATCCGTCGAGAGAGAAGAAACCGGGCTCCCATTGCGGGGAGCTTGGGCGATGGCGGAAAGCGGGAGAAACGCGAGGAAGAGGAGGAGAAGATGCGGAAGAGCGGTAGCAGTCATTGATGGAATGAGAGTATTTTTGGTAGAATTTCAAAGCTTAGATCAAGTGAACAAAACAGAAATGGTGGTTTGAGAGAGGCATTGAGGAACACATGCAGTTACCTCACCTCCGTCTGCAATGTTTCTACTTTCTAGAGGTCAGGCTTCTTCCTCAGAGCTGGAGTCAATTGCACGGGAAAGACGTTTCCACAGCTGACGTCAGCAGAGTCAACCTGACTCTATTTCGAGCCAACCTGGGTTGACCCAATGACTTAGACTAGATATTTAGTAATTAAATTAATATTACTGTGAAATGCTATAGTGTTCTGAGAGCAATGCTAAGTTACAGTGCTCCTCATTGCATCTGAGTGTGTTTGGTTAAAATTAAATTTTAGACTTACCAGTGAAAAATACTATTTTATTTTGGTGTTTCAGACCGTCTTGGTAATTAACTTAAAAAAGTTGAAGTATTTAATTGTAAATATTACTTAAAATTTGAGAATTGTTTTCAATCACCGCAACATTACTTAAAACTTATGGTTATATGCTGTAAGACATTTTCCTTTAACAATATTTCTTGCTAACTTTTTAAAATAACAAAACTATCCTTTAAAATTTTTCAAAACTTTATATAAGACCCCCCTTTAATTGTGGGCGTCCTATCACCACTTTTTCTTACAGTGTGTTCCTTTCGAGATGTGGATGACTTTTAGGCTCATGCCCTAAAATAAATTGAAAAATTGAATAGGCGGGGCGGATAAAACACATACATTATGATGGGGTACACAAAGCACTATCCAAGCAGTCTACTTATGCTTTCATAGGCATATTTTGTATTTACACATAAGATGAATAGCGTGGATGTAACTATACATACACCAATAGCTTATCTCAATCTTTTACACTAAATAATGTTAACATTTGTATAAAAATAGAAGCTTTCTTTATTAAAAACTTTTCAATTTGGCTAATAAAGTTTATTTGATGGTCAAATTGATTTGAAATGAAAGTTACGACACTTATATATTTTAATCTTAAAGATGATATGATCAGTACAAATCTAACTTGATTCAATTAGATCTACACAGGTCAATATTTGTGATAAATTTTTTTACATGGAATCTTAGTTTTACATCGTCTTTACATTATATCCACCCACCCGTAAATCAATTAAATGAACGTAAAGCCGACCCATATTGTTTACATATACTAAGTTAAATTATATTAAATATATGAAAAAATAATGAAATAATGACAATAAATTTATCAAATCTAAATTCTATGAAATTATCTTATTTTCTCAAACTTACAAAGGTGACTTGTAAAACTCCTTGTATGACACCATTCTTAGAATAAAGTTTGATGTGAGAGATTGAGAGATAGAACTAAGTAGAATGATGACATTTAAAATTTCTCTCAAATATATATATTTTTTTCTACCAGCATTACAACAAAAGTCTTCGATCAAGCTTATATTTATTTTTAATTTTTTAATTTTTTTCCAAGCTTATATTTGTTTTTTTTTTTTTTTTTTTTTTTAAAAAACTTTAATCAACAGGATAAACAATACAGTTAGCCTTAAGAGGTTTTTAATTTTGGGCATTCAATCAGTACTATTTTCCTGTGGTGTGGTCCACTGGATTTAGATATGCCTTATTGACGAGATAAAGCCTTGATATAGTTTAGAAAAATGAATGAACCACGTAGATAAAACACATCCAACAACATGTCGGGCCTCACAGAGCACTGACCACTATGTAGGTAGGCTAGCAGCAGCGTCACAAGGCACTAGCCAAGGATCTGAGGACAATCACACATAAAGCCTGTATGTATATTCATGCGGTGTAGTCTACCTGAGTTTTTGAGTAGCCCCTTTTTTTGTGCGGTCCTTCATCACGGTGGTTCTGACCTGATGAATGTGCTCCGGATGATATACACACACACACACCCAAAACATGGTGTACACTTTGCTCCATCTGAAGTTTTTAGGTAGGTGTGGCCCACCTGAATTATATATAGATGGGTCTGAATTTTGGAATCTAGGCCTAACGTATGTGGGGAGCACCATATATACGTTTGGATTCCACATGCACATCATGCTGGGCCCAGTAGCTCGAATGAACGGTGGCTTAATGAAAGTTTGAACCACGGAAGGCTGGAGGGGTAGACAGGTGAGGCAATTGCCTAAGGTTCCCTAATTATGAATGCTTTATATTATAGTAAAATTAAAATTTCTTAATTATAGAGCTTTTATATTATAGTAAAATTAAAATTAAAATTAAAGTTTAAAATTTTTTGAAATAAAACTTATTAAAAGTTCTACAAAATAAGAATATTTAAAAATTAGTTTACAAATTTGAAATTAAAAATAAAAAAAAAAATTTTAAAATTAGCACTATTAATAACAACCGTCTAAATTCATCATTTCTTTTCAAAATAATAGCATCATTTTTTAAAAATTCTTCACCTACAACTTAGAACCACAATTACCTACTTCATTACTAATTAATTTTGAATTTATTAATGTTATTTTAAAAAAAATAAAATTAAACTAAGAAGTCTCATTTATATAACTTGCCGAAGGCCTCAAAAAAGTTGAGCCGCCCCTAGTTTGAACGCATGTGAACACAAGATGCACTTCCCATCAACACCATAATGCTGTTTTTCCAGTGATTTGGGTTATTCTGAAAGGGCCCACCAGTGGATATTTTTGAACCAACTCCAAATGTATGGCCGATTTTGGTTGCTTGACACGTTCATCTCAGGACCTACACACAACGAAGTGGTGCCTGCTTTGATTAATCAGAGAACCTAGTGAGGTCTAAAATGGACCCTAGTTCCTGCGAAACAAAGCTATGTGGGATCACTGCTATTTCTGTGTAAAATCCACTCCGTCCACAGGTTTAACCAGCCTCAGTGAAGGGCGTTTTCTGTGTAAGCCGATGTACGGAGTAGATTTTACCCCTTTTATATAAGATCCGGGACCTACATGTCATCCTGCCGGCTGAGGATCACTAGACCGTCCATCATAAAATCCACTCTGTCCATCGGTGTAAAATCCACTCCAACCGATCGGTTGACGCAAAAAACGCCAGGATTATATTAACTTCGGTCCATTGTAAACCGATGGACCGTAGTTCCTGCAAAACAAAGCTATGTGGGACCCACTGCTTAGATGGCATATGAACAATTACTAAACCTGGTGGGACCCACTGCTATTTCTGTGTAAAAGCCCTTCATGTAGGGAATTCGGACGGTGAGGATCACTAAACCGTATCCCCGGTAAGGTTAAGGACCCTTCAATCTTTTTTCATCTGTCTCGGTCTCTTCAAAGGCATCATGAGTCAATTTCCGTAACCCGTGCCTGGAACGGTTCCTTGAAGTCATTTATAGCAGTCTCAACCGTGGTCTAAAGCACGTCTTTCCTCGAAAGTATATGTCAAATAAAAGAGAAATTATACATAAGTGGACCACACCACAAAAACAGTGGTGATTGAATGCCGGCTACTAAATGTTTATTTGCCATCCAACTATTGATAACATAACAAAGACATGGATGAAGGAACTACGCAAATATAAGCTTGATCACAAGAAATTTCATGTGGTATGGTTCACTTGAGATTTGGATAAGCTAGTTTTTTGGCATCATGCCTAAAATGAGCTTTCAAAAAGGATGTACGGCATTGATATAAGACACATACATCACAGTAGTTCTATAGTCAGGGATCTAACCCACTTTGGTGGATATCCAAGCGGTGCCCTCGATCAAGCCAATATATGTATCACGGTGAGCTTAGGAAGGTTTCAACGGTGGTTATTAGTGGCATCATTATTGTTGATGCCAAAATTCGGTCGGCCCTCCCTCTACATCGACCATCACGTATAATCCCTAGAATCTACACCAGGAAAGCAGGCAAAGGTGACCCTGGCTAAGCCGGGGGACCCTCCGATGCCTAAGTCAGGACAAGGGAATCAGGGTCTGACTAGAGAGTAGAGGAGAGCTCGATTTTACGTACCTGTAGATATGACGATGCGTACTATTTATACCTGCCTATGAGGCGGTCTGAGTCCGATAATCTCGGCATGATCAGAGGGATTCTAGGATCATGGAGATATTGCCCGCAATCTACTGATCGCGCAGCGTATATGGTGGATCGTGCGCTCCTGCAAGCGAAGTTACCGGCCACGTCTCGATATGGCAGTTTCCATATTGAACGAGTGAGATATGCACGTCAGAGAGTCTGCACGGCTCGACTTATCTAAGGATACCACCAGTCCGATCCGCCTGGTCGGCTCAGTTGGTTCCATCATGGCTGGTAGGGCTGACTTCAATAAGTGGTGTGGTTAAGGCGTCGGAGGTCATCCGATCGGAGTATGATTCCGAGTTGGGCACCAACCGTGTCGTCTACTCGGATGGATCACGTCCCGAAGCAGGTCAGATGGATCATGCCTCGGCTCGGACGGGCGCTTGTGGCAGTGTTGTACTGTGAGCTCAAATTTTCCATAACAGAAGCCCCCTACTCTTCGAGCTTGCTCGCGGGCTCGGAGAGTACTTAGACAGAAAATCTCCCGCCCTCATCATAATGATGGCAGATATCGAATCAAGCGCGTGCTCGTCGCTTCGGTTAACGCGTGGCGACAGTTACTATCCCGCATCCCTTTTCAGCCTGTGAGAAGCCGCCACGTAGACCTGAGAAGGCGTGCCTATAATACTCCGACTGCTGTGGCGCTGCTTCGTTTATCAAGGCGCACTGGCCGATATCAGGCGCCGTACCGACGGTTTAGTACGCCCCCAATGCGGTGTTGCCATGTGTGCTCGGAGATAGGCTCGTGCCGATTTGGCTGCTGCCATTAAGGTTTGCCATCAATGCAGAAATCGTTCGCAGCCTATATAAGGGCGTCCCAGACCTTTGCATAACATTTTATATTCCGTTTTATAAGAGCATACCGGAGAGGCGATTTTCGACGAGAGGCGATTCCGGCCGACTTCGAAGTTTCCGTCAGTAGGCGATTTCCGACAACCACCCGGTGAGTCTCGCTGACCTTCGCTCTTTTTTCTGCCATGTCTTCCGATCTGGAAATGGTCCATGGATATGGTGATGATTCCGAGTCGGGGCTACTGAAAGTGAGAGTGGGTCATCCAAAGGCCTTTTCGAGACCACTTTACCGTATTCCCTGCCTCGGAAGCAAAAAACATTGGCTTCTAAGACCAAGCAGCCCAATAAGAAGACAACCTCCCGACCCCGCCGAGCAGAGACCGCTACCGCCACTGAGATGCCTGCAAATCTTCGTACTGCAGAGGTAGTTCCCGGGGGTTCTGTCATGTCAGAATTCCAAATGGAGTGGATCCGCTCGGAGTTTCAAATCCCAAACTCCGTTCAGATAAGGGCTCCCGGTCCCTTGGACGTTGCCGACGCCCCAGCTAAGGGAGAGGTGGCCATCTTCCTATGCGCGCTGCAGTGCGGGGTCCGACTACCACTACATCCCTTCATCCGAAAGGTAGCGACCTACCTCGGGTTGGCCCCTGGACAGTTCGCTTCGAATGCATGGAGGGTGATGATCTCAGCCTACATAATTTGGAAGTAAGTTGGGAACCCCGAGCTGACCCCAGAGGAGCTGCTGAGCCTGTACATGGTTAAGCATGATAACAACGATCCATGGTACTATTTCGTGACTCGGGGGAGCAAAAGGTCGAGGTTGGTAATGCACCTGCCGTCTTCCAATAATGATTGGAAGAACAGGTGGTTCTGGATGGCGGGTGATTGGGAGGCGTCGACGGCTGAGTTCAGGACCCCAACTGCCCGGGTTCCGACCCATTTTATCAAGCCAGGTTGGACTTCATTTTACATCCGAGTTGTTGCTTTGATTTTTACTTCAGTCGAAGTAACATTTTCTCCTTTTACAATTTTCCAAAAGGGGCTGCTGCTCCTCGACTCGGACTAGAAAAATCAGGTTGCAAAGGCCAGGGCGCGATCGGAGTTGCTTCGCTCCTGGGCCGATCTGATCACTGCAGCCAACCTCCACTGGTCCGGGCTCTACAAATCCCAACCACTACTTTCATCCCTTAGTAAGTTACCTTGATCCTTTCGATGAGCTTTCTTTTGGTTATTTAGTAGTTGACATGAAATTTTTTTTGAAGGTATGGCCGATGTGTCCAGGGCTCGGAAGAGGAAAGCAGCTCCGACGGCGGCGGAGTTGCTTAAAGAAGCCCCCCGAGTAAAGATCACTCGGAAGAAGCCGGCCCTCCTCCACGTGAAAAAATCTTCTGCTGCACCAACTCCATCAGCCCCAACCATGGGAGAATCTTCTGTTGCACCAAATCCATCAGCCCCAACAATAAAACCAGTTGGCTCGTCCTCCGTACCACCGACTCCGGCGAGCTCCGGCACCGTCACGGTTCCCCCAGTAGTCTTGCGCCCGGTGGTACGTCTTCAGCCCGGGCTCGTCCACACGACTGTGGTCGGCACCCCTGTCATGCAGAGCACCGTTGCTCCTAGATCTCCCGTCGCCGTCGTTCCCCCCACAATGGAGGTGCCTGCCGCGGTCCCTGAGGCCCCTATCGCTGTGCCTTCCTCCTCCAAACAGGAGGAGGCCAATAAAATAACTGATAATGCGCTTTCCCCCTCCCCCCACCGAGGTCGGGGGGAGGTCCGGGTCGAGGGTCAAAACTCGGCCAGCAGTAGGGTAGGGGCCGAGGGGGCTGAGGCTTTCGCCCAGGTGGGCACAAGCGGCGAGAGGTTTGAGCTCGGTTATCATATGGCTTACTTGGCTCCGTGGGCTGCCAAGCATACTAAGGAGGAGGATATCGCTCAGACTCTTAAGCGGTCGGAGGGTGGCTTCTTGAACGACTTCACCTCCGTGTGCTACATGGTATGTCTCCGAGAAGATCTTTTTTTTTCTTTTGTTGTTATACACTGTAGATTCTGATCTTTGTTTTCTGTTTAGGCCGTTCCGATGCTGCTCTCCATTCGTCAGAGAGTGCAGAAGCGCAAGGAGGCAGAGTTGGAGGCCGTACAAGCCGAGGCAGCAGCCATGAAGGCTGAGCAGACCAGCCTGCGCTAACAGCTAGCAGGTGAGAGGGCTAAGGTTAGGCGGCTGCAAGGTGTTATCATTGTCTTGGAGGCCAGGGAGCTGCAACTGCAGGACAAGGCAGATGACTTCAAGAAGACTGGCGATGCGGTGACTGCTGAGCTGACCCGTGCCAGGGCCCACGCGGACTCCTTGGCCATGGAGACCGCTCGGCTCGGAGAAGTTTTGAACCGCACCAAGGCCGAGGCGACTGAAGAACGGATACTATCCGTGAATCAGGCCGTGGAAGCCCAACGAGCGAAGGATGAGGCTTCTTTGGTCCAGCGGTTGCTGCTGCTGTCGAAAGCTTCAAGACTTCCAAGGAGAGGGACGCTGAAGCTGCAACGTTATACAATCGCGGCTTCGACGCTTGTCTCGAGGCAGTCCTGGATTTATACCCAAACCTTGACCTTGATTCCCTCCTGCCTGATGACTCTGAAGATGCCCCGGTCGAAGTCATACGTTCAGATCCAGCTCCTGACGCCCAGGCTCCTGATGCCCAAGCTCCTCCTCCGGCCTGAAGACCATCATTTTGCTTGTTTTTTTTTTTGAAACTATCAATGTACTTTCAACCATGTACTTTTATCCCTCTAAGGGGATTCAATGAAGAACATTCTTTTTACATTGTTCATTTGTATGTCGAGCTGGTTTCTTTATGGGTTTAGTCAGCTGCCGTTTAGTTAGTTTTTAGGGTCGGTTGTCCGAGCCTTCTCGGTCTAAGTTTTAGTTGGGTCCGATCTCTTTGGATGCCCGGCTCGTCGTCTTTGTTTTGTTGCATGCCGAGCCGAACACTTAACCGGAGGGTCGAGTTATTATTGGGCTTTTTCCCTTGGAGGGGTGCCTTGTCGATCTTTCGTTAGGTTGGGTTCCGATTCCTTAAGAGATCGGACCATTTATTAGGCTTTTTTCCCATGGAAGGATGCCTTGTCGGTCTTTCGTTAGGTTGGGTTCCGATTCCTTAAGGGATCGGACCATTTATTAGGCTTTTTTCCCTTGGAGGGATGCCTTGTTGATCTTTCGTTAGGTTGGGTTTCGATTCCTTAAGGGATCAGACCATTTATTAGGCTTTTTTTCCTTGGAGGGATGCCTTGTCGATCTTTCGTTAGGTCGGGTTCCGATTCCTTAAAGGATCGGACCATTTATTAGGCTTTGATCTTGTCTGGGTTCGCCTCGATACCCTGCTGGCTGACTTGGAAGCCCAGAAATTTTCCTGACTCAACCTTGAACACACACTAGGCGGGGTTAAGCTTCATCTGGTATTCACGAAGGACGTTGAATGTTTCTTCGAGATCAACAAGGTGGTCAGAGGCTTTAATACTCTTCACCAGCATGTCGTCTACATACACCTCCATGGTGTGTCCGATCTGTTTGGCGAACATCTGATTCACCAGTCTTTGATACGTTGCCCTAGCATTTTTCAGGCCAAATGGCATGACCTGGTAACAGTAGAGTCCCCTGTCCGTGACAAAGGTAGTCTTCTGCCTATCTGGGGGATGTGTGGCGATCTGGTTGTAGCCGGAGTAAGCGTCCAGAAACGAGAGTGACTCGTGTCCGGCCGTGCTGTCCACCAGTTGATCGATCCGAGGTAACGGGAAGTTATCTTAGGGACACGCCTTATTCAGATCGGAGTAGTCTACGCAGACCCGCCACTTCCCGTTTGACTTCCTAACGAGCACAACATTTGCTATCCAGTAAGGGTAGTATACTTCTTCTATGAATCCAGCATCGAGCAGGATGGAGACCTCCTCGGCAATGGCTTCATATCGTTCAACATCGAACGACCTTCTTTTTTACTTAACTGGCCGGTAGTCTGGGTCCACGTTCAGCCCGTGGACTTGCACATCGGGTAAGATCTCTGGCATACGTCTCGGTGTTGTCTCAAGAAGGCCAATAACTCGTTCCTCCGCTCGAAATTCAGTGATGATCCGAGCTGAACAGTTTTGCTCGGATCTGATTCATCGAGCGACACTCTTATCAGATCTTCGACTGAAGAACTTTCTTCTGTCGATCCCCGAGGGTCCAAGGCGTCCACTACGAGCGTTTGTTTGGCTGCCCCTTTCCTTACGGCTATCGCATAACACCTCCAGACCTTGCGTTAGTTGCCTCGGAGATAACCGATCCCACCTTCGGCTGGGAACTTCATCATCAGATGATAAGTTGAGACGACCGCCCTCATCGCATTGAGGGAGGGTTGGCCCAAAATCACGTTGTGGACTGATGGAACATTGACAACTAAAAAGTCAACTAAAAGCGTGACTTGATGTTGCCCTTCTCCCACTGTTACTGGGAGGGAGATAGTTCCTTCGGAGATGACTCTCTCTTCGGCAAAACCGTGCAAGGGAGTCTTCACAGGTCGGAGTTTGGACCGTGGAATTCTCATCTTCTCGAACGCTTCGGAATGCATGACGTCAGCCGAACTCCCGGTGTCGACCAAGATGCGGTACACTTTGTGATTGGCTATGATCATAGTGACCACTAACGCGTCGTCGTGTGGATGCTGGATCCCACGTGCATCATCTTCTGTGAAGGTCAGGCTGCACTGAGCGACACGGAGTTCCTTTCTAAGACGTTCCGTCAGGTGAATGTGGTGTTCCTACTCGGAGCTCCGGGAATGGGCTTTCCGTGCCATGTTCGAATTCCCTCCCCCAGCTGAGTCCCCGAAGATGGTGCGAATTTCGGCGGACTCCTCTAGGGGGTTGTTCGACTGCTCTTGCGGCCGTTCTTCTCTCCGAGCGGATTTTTCCTTTTTGGCATAACGACGTAAATGTCCTTTGCGAATGAGGGACTCAATCTCGTCCTTCAGATCCACACAGTCGTCCGTGTTGTGACCATGGTCCCGGTGGAAGCGGCAGAATTTTCACTTGTCCCTGTGTTCTGGATCAGCCCTCATGCAAACCGGCCAATTGAGTAGCCTTTCTCCTCGGATGTCTAGCAGGATCTGCTCGGCGGATGTATTGATCGGAGTGTAGGAATGAAATTTCCCTTCCGGCCTACGGCTCGGACGACGATCATGAGAAGCGCGATCATTCGTCCCTTTGGTAGCCGGCTGGGAGTCTTCGTTCCGGGGTCTCTTCCCCTTGTTCGTCGAGTCAGACACCTGCGTGCCCTTTCGGCCGTTGGTGAACTCCTCTGCGTTAGTGTACTTCTGATCTTTCGTCATGAAGTCCGCTAGTGTCTTCGGTGGATTCTTTCCGATGGAGAAGGCAAACTTTCCTTCTTTCAGTCAGCTCAAAATGGCGGCGAGGGCCATCTTATCATCGTAGTCCTCGACATGCAATGCTTCTTCGTTGAAGCAGGCGATGTAATCCTTCAACGACTCCTTCGGGGTCTGCTTAATGGTGAGCAGGTGGGTGTTGGGCTCCCGACCTCTCTTACCGCTTATAAATTGCGTGAGGAATAGTCGACTCAGTTCCGCGAATGAGCCTATGGAATTTGGTTTCAGCTGGCGATACCAAATCCGAGCGGATTCGATGAGGGTGATAGAGAACCCTCTACACATCATCACATCTGTTGCAGTCTGGATCTGCATCCATGATCTGTAGGACTCCAAGTGTTTGGATGAGTCCTCAGATCCTGAATACTGGATAACGGGAGGTATCCGAAACCTCTGCGGCATCACTTCAACCATGATGATGGAGGTGAAGGGAGACTCGGTCTCTTCCATCATCGTCTGGATCGTGGTCGGAACTGTCGATTGTTCTTTCTTTTTCTCTAATATCAGGAACTTATCCTTCAGTTCCACAAAGTGCGCTTCCCAAGGATCCTTATTTTCAGCGACGACCTCTGGCGTATGTTCGACCTCCGGTGTTTCTCTCTCTCTCCTTCGTTCTAGCTGATGATGGAGATCTGAGGGCGGTAGGGCAGATGTTGCTGAATGAACGGTCGTCGGAGCCCGAGTAGTGGGGTTCCGCGCGGATACCTCCGCACGTGCCGTAGGAAGATTTTGACTCGAATAAGGTACCCCCGAGTGTTGGGGGGCTTCGGGCCTCACACTCCTCGATACGGAGCGAGTTTCCACGAACAGCCCTACCGGCTCGAGGACGGGTTGTTCTTGAGCAGTGCGTGACTCTGGTTCTCTCTGTTTCATTCGATTTATCTCGTCGCGCAGGGCCTGGATCTCGTTCTGCATGGTGCGATACTTGCTCAACCGATTACGCGAATGCTGGGAAGGCCTTGGTGTGGACTCGGCATGAAACGATAATGATGACCGAGTCTGCTCATTGGGTTGCGGCTGCACCGCTGCAGCTTTCTTCTTCTTCGCCATTGCTTGGGAAAATGAGAACCTAACTTCTAGTTTCAGGTTCCCACAGACGGCGCCAAAAAATGTTGATGCCAAAATTCGTTCGGCCCTCCCTCCACGTCGACCACCACGTATAATCCCTGGAACCTGTACCAGGAAAGCAGGCAAAGGTGACCCTGGCTAAGCCGGGGGACCCTCCGATGCCTAAGTCAGGACAAGGGAATCAGGGTCTGAGAAGAGAGAGTAGAGGAGAGCTCGATTTTGCATACTTGTAGATATGGCGATGCGTACTATTTATACCTGCCTATGAGGCGGTCTGAGTCCGATAATCTCTGCACGATCAGAGGGATTCTAGGATCATAGAGATATTTCTCGCAATCTACTGATCGCGCAGCGTATTTGGTGGATCGTGCGCTCCTGTGAGCGAAGTTATCGGCCACGTCTCGATATGGTAGTTTTCATATTGAACGAGTGAGATATGCACGTCGGAGAGTCTCCTCGGCTCGGCTTATCTAAGGATACCACCAGTCCGATCCGCCTGGTTGGCTCAGTTGGTTCCATCATGGCTGGCAGGGCTGACTTCAATAAGCGGTGTGGTTAAGGCGTCGGAGGTCATCTGATCGGAGTATGATTCCGAGTCGCGCACCAACCGTGTCGTCTGCTCGGATGGATCACGTCCCGAAGTAGGTCAGATGGATCATGCCTCGGCTCGGACGGGCGCTTGGGGCAGTGTTGTACCGTGAGCTCGAATTTCCCATAACAATTATCACGACTGCTTTCTGGGGTGTAGTCTACTTGAATACTGGATTTGCGTTAATTTTGGTGTCATACCCTAAAGTGATCTCTAAAATTAGACGGATGGCATGTATGGCATGGATAAAACCGATACATCATGGTGGGCCTATAGAGCCCCTCCCTGAACCCAGTCCGCCGCGCAGTTTGGCTAGACACCCGTTCTGGTCGGTGCTCTGTGGGCCCACCTTAATGTTTGTGTTTTATCCATGTCGTCCATCTATTTTACCAGATCATTTTAGTTTCAATGTTTTAAAAAAAGGCATATCTAAATCTCAGGCAGACCACACCACAGGAAAATAGTATTGATTGATTGTCTACCATTAGAAAACTCTTTAAGTCCACTGTAATGCTAAATTGACATCCAACCTTTTGATTAGGCCATGGAGACTTGAATGAACTGAAAAATCAACATGATCATAAACTTTTGTGGCCTTAGATTTTAACCGTGGGCATTCAATCAACATTGTTTGACGTGATGTGTTCTATTAGAAAAAATGTGTTGGAAATATTGAAAAATGAAAAGTAAAATGAAATAAAGTTTAATTATTTCATTTTACTAGGCTGAATCGCATAAAATATAAGCCGTCCTTGAAACATGATTTGCCCCCATCCTTATTAATTATTGATGGGTTACAAGCAAATTACTTTCTGGATGAAATAAGTCTTTTTGGATCGAGCATGCAATAATCACGATAGATTCATTTAGGAACAATTTAACGTAGCAGATCTTTTGACAAAATCAAATAGTTGATGTGTTTATAATATTCTATTGTGGAGAATATGATGAAAGAAGATCTAACCATTGGATCATCATGACCCGTTTGTCTGCAGATCATTGTGGCTTTCAATATGACCTTTCTTAGTCGCATATAAAGCCCCAACTCATTTCAAATCTATCGCACATGTGAAGTGCAAAGTGCCCCACTACAGCTGCACTGCCTATGTTTGTGCCCGAGCACATGCAACGTAAGCGTCTCAATATCTAAAACTCCACGTAACAATACTACATACACATGCATATATAAATCTCAAATCTTATCCTATCATGTTCGATCCAGGACAAAAGCACACACTATACTTTTCCTTTTGAAATTTTCAAAATTCGTTTTAACAAAAAAATTTTAAAATTTTAAAATATTTTAAATATTTTTTTCAAAAAACCACCAGCATCAACATGATCCACTAAAAATTTAGATCTACTCCATTTTTTTATCTTTTGCCGTTAACTGATGGAAAAATAGATGTACGTCGAGAATTAGCTACTTACCCTTCACCTTAGTAATAGCCAGTGGTTGGTGCTCTGTGAGCCCCGATACGGTGTATGTGTATTTTTTATACCATACATCCATTTTATTCATATAATTTTATGATATTAATATAGAACTGAGGTAGGTCAAAATCCAATCGGGCCGTAGTGTTGATTGAACTCTCATCATTAAAAACCCTATGGGGTTACAAAAGTTTTGGATCCAGCTGATATTTCATTTTTCGTCTTCATCCAGGTCCGCATGACCTAATGTACTCGTTGGATGTCAAATAAACATTACTGTATGACCCAGGAGGTTTTTAACGGTAGACGTTTAATCACTCCTGTTTTCCCATGGTGCGGTCCACCTGAGATTTTGATCTGCTCATGTATAAAATACGTTATTAAAATTTAGTGTAAAAATGGATGGACGGTGTGGATAAATCACTTAGATCATGGTGGGCCCATGTAGCACCGACAACTGGCCAGCAGCGTCAGTAGCCAAACCGCGTCCGCGGCCTCATGGAGCAAATACATCATTGTGGTGCTGGCTACTGGCAGCCGCAGCATGACGCAATCCCCGTCCTCCGTGTGGCACGTGCTTCCTACTTCCCGAGTCTTGCAGAGGATTCCGGCCCCCGATATCCCCTCGTGCGAATCGCCGCAGTAATTCCTATTTTTTTCCTTCGAAAATAATAAAAAAAAAAACTCCAGTCTCTCGTCTCAACTCCGCCAAATCCCGCGAGCAGAAACAGAGGAAAATCAGGGTTTCATCTCCTCCTTCGGCCAACAGATATAAGAGTAATGCTCTCGAGATATGAAATTTGAGGAATCATCTCTCACTGGATATCTTGTCAAGAATCTCGAACCCCTGTGAGTACTCCGATCCTCCAATCCTTCCTTTTTTTTCCAGCGGATTTTGATCTGCGGGACCCTAGATTCTCAGCCGTTTGATCCGTTTCTAGGACTCCAAGATTGAAAATTTCGATTATCGTCCGTTTATTCGATGTTAGGACTCGGGTTAGAAGGTTAGGATTGTGGTATGTGAATGTGATTTTCTGTTTAGGATTTTGATAGATGAGAAGATGCAATGCTGTTTTTCCTCGCTATCCATGTTTTATTGGAGGTTTGGATTTTTCATTAATCAAATTTATTGGCGGAAATCGAGATATTATTTTCTGGTGTTTAACAGCTGCTATCTGACGGAAATGGGTGTCCCCCCCCCCAAGAGAGGCAATGCAACAGTTCCATAGATGGAAACTAATTGCAAAATTGAAATCCTTATGCCAGATTGTAGCTCGAATTCACACCCAGAACAATAGGGAGAATTTAAGGACTGTGAACAGAAGCTCAACAGTCCTTCGATCAGCCATGGGATTGGCTTCTCTAGGGGTGAGGTTGAGAGAAGTCAAATACAAAGACACTAACCTGCCTGCTTCCAAGGTGTCATCTTAGACTCAGTCCCTTTGATTGGCTTCATCTAGGGGTGAGTTTGTTAGAAATCGAATATGAAGACACTAACTGTTAATAACCTAACCAATATGCCAAAAGCCCCAGGCCTGTTGGAATGTGTTAAGTTAAGCTATTAAACCATTGAGATCATAACATTCCACCACGCTCAGCAGCCGACGTCCATGGTAGCCCACTCTGTGGTGGCACTCACTTTGGCCTCTTTTTTTTTTTTTTTTTTTCCAGGTAGTCCTTTCCATAGGTCGCCCCTTCCATGAATCGAACACATGACGTGGTGTTGGCTTTGATACTAATGTTAAGAACCTAACCAATATGATAAAAGCCCCAGTACTGATGCAACTTGTTAAGTTAGGCTATTAAACCCTTGGGATCATAATACTAATCATTTGATCTCATTTATAATAAATGGCTGCTTCCTAGGAGTCGGTTTAGAAATGGCTTTCTTGTTTCTATATCTTTAGCAAGCTTCACCCTGGTCTTAATTTCTTCTACATTGCTGAAGAGCACTGGAGAAATTGATCTTGATTTTTCTTTGGTCGTCCAGGACCCCCACCCAAACTTTCTTGTGTTTCCAATCGAATTGCTATTGAAGTCCAGCTTCCACCAAGCTGCTGGTGGTGGGGGCCACCTAACAGTCTTCACTGCCAGTCTGCTATCATTGTTCATAATATATTCATTCCAACTTCCGACCAACTCTGTGAAATGAATACCCCTAAATTCTTTGGCTTCCTGACTCTACTTGATGAGAGAGAACCGATCAAATTAATGTTGGACTCCCATCTCATTCCAATTGCTCTTTCCAACTGTGTACAAATCTGGACTTCCCTAAAATATTAGGAAACAAATAAAGAAAGACTTCTGTCACTACTTGTAACTTCTAATTAAAGCTTGTGCATATTAGTTACTGTTTGCTTTATGGTCGCGTATGCACATTTTTTTATGGGTAATTTTATTATATTATAAATTTTACACATGCTGCATGGCATATGCACATGTACACAAACTGGTACTGAATACATAAGACTGCATATTACTTGTATTTAATACAACCGCTTATACAAAGTAGTCGTAATAAGGATTCCTGTCAAATACACGATCAATGGGGCCATTTTAGCAAGTTGGGGGCCTGAGGCCTGTTTGAGTGATCCCCTTGGCTTGAAAGAACTTGGCTTGTCAAGTTAATGGCGATATGCTCCTCATAAAGTTCCTGTGAGAGGGAGGGAGCATCCACATCACCAGTGGACAAGGTTCACATTGTTTTTCCAGGCACAACTCCAAAACATCCTGGCACACGTGTGAGATCCAAGCCACCCATCAATGACCTTGTAGATACACTTTCTTGAATGTTGGGTTGGTCTATTCACAAAGTAAGCAATATTTTATGAAATAGATGGGTGTATAAGGAAGCATAGGCAGGTTTAGAACATTGTGGAAATTTGATGAGTGGACATGCCTGAATTTTTAGCAATGGTATCTACATGATGTGACCCACCTAATTGATGGCTTAGATCCTACAGTCTGCACCATGTTTCCACTTGTGTTGGCACATAGATGTGTTTCCTTGTTTAACTCTCAAGAATCATTTGATCAGGTGATTCTTCCCATCCATCAATGGCTAAGAAGATGACAGTCTGTATTGATTATATTGAAAAATATTTGTGATTGAAATGTTCTCATATGCAACTGCACATGCATTTTTTTAATGTATCCAAATTAGGTAGGGTGCATTAAGGTATTCATTGAATTTCTAACCCATCGTTAATGCTTACAACATTATAAGTTTTCTTAGTGTTACATAAATAGCCTTAGAATTAGGAGATTTTTGTTGTTTTAAAATGTATTTCTGTGTAATCACAGGGGCAGGAAAGAAGATAGAGAGGAAAACTTAACGGGAGAGAAGTCGGAGGCCATTCCTTCGAGTATTGTAAATTGCACCTGTGTCCTTCCCATCTCCTCGTAAATTGCACCTTCAGGTATTCTTGATCTCCTGCTGCTAAAATGTGCACCCTCTTCGCTACTCTCCACCACTCCAAACCCCCCCACCCTTGTCTCCCTTTAACCAACTATTCTTCTTGCTCCTTTCACTCTTCATCTCTTACCTTCCGTGCAGCCCATTGTACATTGCAACGTCGTGCAATCCGAATCAGAGCTCTTGATGCTGCCCAACCATATGATTATGAATCTCAGATTCATGCCAACTACCAAAACAGCACCAAACTTAAAATTGCAATCATAGGCTTTGGCAACTTTGGCCAATTCCTTGCCAAGACCATCACCAAACAGGGCCACATTGTCCTGGCACATTCCCGCTCCGACTACTCTGAAACTGCTCACAGGCTGGGTGTTTCATTCTTTTCTGATCCTCACGACCTCTGTGAGGAACACCCAGATGTGATACTTCTCTGCACTTCCATTATCTCCAGCAAATATGTACTCTCTTCACTCCCAATCCAACGACTGAAACGAAACACCCTTTTTGTCGATGTCCTTTCTGTAAAAGAATTCCCCAAAAACCTCTTCCTTCAAATACTTCCTCTTGAATTTGATATTCTTTGCACACACCCGATGTTTGGGCCGGAGAGTGGAAAAAATGGGTGGAAAGATCTCCCTTTCGTCTACGACAAGGTGAGGATTGGAACTGATCAGTTGAGATCAAACCGCTGCGAGCGGTTTTTGAATATTTTCGCCCGGGAGGGCTGTAAGATGATGGAAGTGTCCTGCATGGAACATGATAAATTTGCTGCTGGGTCACAGTTTATAACCCACACGGTGGGTCGAGTTCTGGGGAAATTGGGTCTGCAGTCGACGCCAATAAATACAAAAGGATATGAGGTATTATTGGAGTTAGTGGAGAACACATCAGGCGATAGCTATGAGCTTTATTATGGGCTGTTCATGTACAATACAAATGCAACAGAGCAGCTGGAGAGGTTGGAGATGGCATTTGATGCACTGAAAAAGCAACTTTTTGGGCAGTTGCATGATATACTGAGGAAACAGTTGTTTGACAGTAACGAGGGATTGGATGCAACCAGTCCCACAAAAACGAAGCCCAAAGCTTCTTCTATTGCTGAGACATTGACTTGAATCAAAAGCAAGCAACACACCTATAGTGGTAAGAATTTTTGTTTCAGTTGTTCACTTGTCTAATTTAATTTGTTTATGGAATGGGTTCGTACGTTCATTATCATGCAGATGGGTGGACAGTGGAGTTTTTGGTTTTTATACGAGTTGCTTATGTAAATTTATTTATTATTTTTTTCCGAATATGTGCTCATATGGCACTAAACAAACTCTAGATGTTGATCATTTAAAATTCACTGTCCATCAGGTCCTATCCTCCATTCTCAGCACGGGGAAAAAAGTCAGCCAGATCAACATCTCAGATAGGCCATGACACATGGAGCAACGGGGATGGGATGCCAGCTGCAGGTTTGTGTGGCATCGACATGGCGTGTCTCGTCTGTTGAAACCATTAATCAGTACAACTCATCAGTGAAGATGCAAAAATCAGCAGGATCTTGTTGGAATATTTGGTTGAATCAAATAGAATATTTAAAATTGAGAACCAAAAAAGAAAATAAAATTTGAGATAGAAGACGTATAGATTTGAGTCAAGGCATGACGTGAGTCACTTGGCTTGAAATCGAATTTGCTTCCCTTTGGACAAGGTCCCAAGTACAATAGGTTTCAGAGCAATCGACCTCCAGGATATAATGACTATGATCCGGTCTCAATGGTGCACTCACTGTACGCGGGCTCAAACCATATGCAGTTTAACCTGAAAGTGTTGAGTTGACTTAGCGACGAACTTATCAACCAAAAATTCATAAACCAAATTACAATGACAGTTTTCAGAAGATTAGAAAAGATTTTTCGTTGTTTTAGAAAATGAAACAGAAGTTCTTATATAAACTCCTAAGTGGTGCATTAAGCACCATTTCAAAAGAGTTTGGTCCATTGGGTTTAAACTCAACAGGTTTGGACAATCACATTTGTCTAGCTTAAAATAAAAAGGCGCAAGTGTGAGTATATTTTCACATAAATAAAGTCCCGCAACTACCCACACCTGTCAGTCTGTCTCGTTGTGCACGCACGTATGGTTAATAGTGTAGATTATAGCTATTGGCATAGCTCTCGACATGATTAAATTCACATACCCCTTAATGGAGCTCAAGCCATAAGGCGAAAAGCTTATAAACAATAAGATTTTCTTGCGAAAATCTGATGGGGTACAAAACCTACAAATCAAAACCAACAGAAATTTCAAAAACAAAATACAATAGATGTATAATTCATCGGGTTGATCTTTTGTATCTTTTGCATGTATGGTTCAGGATAGGGTTCTCACGTGATGGACAGAGTGGATTTACATGTACAACAAGGTGGGCCCTGCAGACGGGTTCTATGGGCATTGTGTAAAACATGTGTTTTGGATGATTCCGGTCGGTCTGGATAGGGAAAGGTGGCCCCACTTGCCACAATTGAAAGACTATAGAAATGCATGCAATTTTAACTTCTAAAATAAGGGCAAAGTGACCCAATAGGCGCAAAAGGCCCTCTAATCTACTCATGGTTTGGGGGTTTTCCAGAAAGAAACTTTGATACTCTAGCTCAGCGTGATGGATGATACGCAGGCGCGTCCAAATTGCCAATATGGCATTCAAGTCAGTCAAAATAAGCAGTCCAAAGTTACATTATCCATTTTAGATGTTACATTATTTGAATATCTATATGATTGGTGGACATTTATTGGACGGTCAAATAAGAAGGTCCAATTATCCTACTGATTTCACCCTACTCCGACTGAGTGATTCCCAGTTCATCGGCAACTCGTCCGGTCCATCTGCAACTCGTAGTTGCAGGAATTTCCAATTCTAACATATTTGTTGCTTGTAATATTTTTGGCATATTTAGATATTGAATTATTTTTTAAAAATTTTCTGATAATTCATGTCATAAAATTTTATTTCATTCCAAATTCTAGAAGAATTACTAAAATTCCTTAAGTACCAATTACTTGAAACTGGGGATTTTTTGGGCATTTCCATAATGTCTTAAAATCAGCCTTATTTATGTTCGGGTTTTATTTACTAATTATTATTATTATTTAAAACTAAACTAGTCATGCTTCATTTAGCATTTGAATCATTTGAATCAGAATTGTATTCAGGAAAATACATATTTTTGAAGTCAGTATATTTAAAGTCAACATATTTAAGATGTTTATTGCAACCACTTCAGAGCTATGGGTTACCCAGTAATAGGGTTTACACACGACTGCATCTCCATTCTACCATGAGAGAAGATTTTGTGATCCGTGTGCACAGAGAGTCTGTGGGCCCATTTCTCCAACACTCCACTGTAGTGGGAATCTCAACAGGCATTTTGAAATGGGCTTTTGAAAATTAAAATTTTAAAAGACTTGTAGATTTGAGAATGGGCAGCGATTCTTGGGTTGTTGTCGAGTTGGTTTGTAGTCACTCTTTTCATTTTTAATAAATACTTTATTGTCTTTAAATAAAAATAAAAAACTTATAAATTCCCTCAAACAGTATTTTAACGGAGTGAGATAGAGTATAGGGATGGAGATGCCCATGCCGCAGGCATCCGAACTGTTCTTAAGGTGAGTCCCATGAAGGGAAAAACCAAATATCAGCCTGATGCAAAAATTCTGTTGCACTCGAGAAATTTCCTGTAGTGCGGCCCACTTAAGTCTTGGATGTGCCTGATTTTTTAGATCACGTCCTAACATAAGCCTGCGCATCTGGATGTTACACAGAAGTCACAGTGGACCCTACTTAGCTTCATGTTGATGCAGGAGATTTGCAGTATACGAACGAAACCCAATTGTACACGCTTTTGATACTCAGGCAAAGCATGGTGGTTGATACGCAGGCACTTTGCCTTGAACCCAGTACAATTAAATGGTCAGAGTTGTGGAATCAGATTCCAAGTTATGATACCAAAATAAGATTTGGTTGAACGATCCTACCCTTTGATCCATGGAACGCTTGTTTGCAGAAATGAGACAATCATTGTCATTTTCAATTCTACCCGTCTAACAAATAAGTGTGAGTTTTGGCTTGAACTGAGTTTACAATTTTGCAGTTTAATTTATTCTTTTGCCACGTTTACATTTTTTTAGATTCTGCATATCATCCATTGCGCTCGGGCAGAGTATCAAATTTATTTTTTTTCCATTGCAATACGTATGTTTGGATCAGGTTATTGTGAAACATTCCCAATATGAGGATTGGATGAGGTGTTACTCGGTTGTATCCATGCTTTCCATCAGTTTTTTCCAGCTCATTTTAAGGCATAATCCAAAATTGAAACATATCCAATTTTCAAGTGGATCACACCATATGAAACAGTTGTCATTGAATGAATGATGGAAAAACACACACCGCAGGTCACACAGATGGAGATGAAGGGAAAACGCAATTATAAGTTTGACTCAAAACTTTTGTGGCCCAAAGAAGTTTTTAAAGGTGGGCATGCGTTCCCTAATATATGGACCCGCTTGAGATTTGGATTTACTTCATTTTGGAGGCCATGCCTGGAAATAAGCTGTAAAAACTGATGGATAGCATTAGTATATAACATATACATTAAGGTAGGCCTCCTGACACCTACTAATGCGTTGTGCGGGTAACACCTAAGGCTTTACATGAGCAGAGTTAACTCGGTAACTCACTCGGCTCGACTCAAAAAAGCTCAATTCGACTCGCTTTGAAACTGAGTTCGAGCCGAGTCGAGCTGTTTTTTTGAGATAAAAAAAAATTCAAACCGAGTTCAAGCTTGTCCAAGTTCAACTCGACTCGAACCCAACTCGAATCGAACTCAAATTGATTCAGTTTGGTGACTCGGTTACTTTGATATTGTTGTTGCTCACCAAGTGTTTGATGAAATAACTAAATGAAGTGTGGCTGGTGGCAAGGAAAGTACGTATATGAAACAAATATTCTTTTTTTTTTTATTGATTTTTATATTGGTTACAAGGTGTTTAATGAAATGCCTGTAAATCCATTACTGCTGTTTTACATACAACAAGATTTTAAAAATGCAGTTCATATGTTTGTGAAAATGTTGTATAGGAAAACTTAACTCAATCTTGGTTTGAACTCAGCTCGAACTAGCCTGAGCTACTGACCAAATCGAGCTGAGCTAGCCAGTCAAGCTCGAGGATTGAGCCAAGCTGAGTCCGAGTTGAGGTCAGCAAGTGGCCGAGCTGAGTCTAGCTGTGCCAAGCTTGACTCGGATCAACTTGTGTACACCTCTAGTAACGCCTAATCTGCTCTCCCATTATGACACAATGCCGCATGTAACGTTTGCCAACTTCACACACATGTGTCAGCACACATCCACGCATGATTATTGCATGTATCACAATCAAACATGTGCGGGATCTAACATTTTCATTGGGTGATCTCACTGTTTTAAATTTTCTACCATAAAAGTCAGCCAATTTTGTATGTCGGGTCATTCACACCTCAAAACAAATGAATGATTGTTAACTACTCAAGGCCACGTGTATTAATAAAGGCCTATATTTGGTCAAGCGTGTGCGGTTAGGATAGCTTTATGCCCCAAGCATTGAGATAGACCACTTAAAACTAGATCTCTAAGATCAGTAACCTTCTTAGCCACCTGTTATTGCAGATGATCAAAAATTTAAAAGGGACGGTGAATGAGAACTTTTTGCCCTGTTTCTTTGAGCCATGGTGATTTCAGATTTTTTATTTCTCAATAATATAATAATGAATTAAAAAAATTAAAACTAAAGGCTACAATATTGATTTTATTGATTCGTATTTAAAGCTCAATAGAATCAGTATAAAAAAATAAAATAAGCAAAGAAATAAGTAAAAGATAATTGCATACCATCGCTTATATGAACAAACAATCAAAGTAAATGGTCAACAAGATGTGACCAATGGTGTAGTCTTCCAAATAGGGAATCAACTGATCATAGATCCAACAGCCTTAGGTCACGAATATTTACACTACTCCTAATTGTACTGCAATGATGGCACTAGATAATAATAATATAAGTTAACTTAAAACTTCAAACATTCCGCAAGCTGGGTAGATAGATTGTGTTTTGCATAAGCCACAAGCTCTTATATGTTCCATACATAGATTGGGAGGTGGCAAATCCTTTCGAATTTCCTAGTCAATGAACCCTTATCCTTACCAGGATGACTATAGAGATCCCTCGACCTTATGGGATGAGGCTTGTTTGCCTCATATTCCTCTTGATGTCATTCCACTTCTATATAATTATGGGATGCATGCAAAATATTATATAAGATATGTGGGACCTGTATTTGATTGAGCATTTATTTATATAAGATTATATAAGACATTCTTACTGAGCATATATTTATATTGTGATAGGATTCCTATTTTAGAAGTTTTTTATAGACTTATCGGCCATACTGCTTCAACTATACGTCCCACTCATATTAAGATTACATGTCGCTATGTCGCTCATTGCAATATTTTATATGCAAAAGTGTATATAACTTTGTTCTATTTTGATTTTAACAGGTGATGTGGACTCGTTAGGACAAATGTAAACAATAACTAAACACTAATAATAATAAAATCAACTGTCAATTTATGTCGTTATTTGTGAACCACTTGAAGGGTGAAATTATCATATTTTTTAATGAGAGAATGAAGAAGATCCGACCGTTATTTCCAACCTTATGGAAAGGTTAAACTCTCTGGATGCTAATGGCTCCACACGTGTGTGGTAAACATTACAGTCAGGCTTTGAACCTCGACCCATGATGTGATTTTTGCTAAGGTGGACTTTTAATAGCAGTCTGGTGAAGATTTAGATGCGTCATTGCAAGTGGGGTCTACTTGTTCCCATCAACCCTGGAAATTCAGACATGCATACTTTTCATCGCGTTCCATTCATGGGTAAAACTCACCGTAGTGTTTGCAGCCTATAAGGTATGAGTGTTATTGGCCAAAGCTTAGGTGCGTAAACCATCCAAACCGTCCAATCAATGTGGGTGGCAGTTGAATTTGAATGCCTAGTTGATGGATCAGAGCCTAAAAATGTGGATTTGTGCGATGCTCAGTTTGATCATTTGATCACTAGAGCGGATTAGGTGAGACCCCGGCCTCACCCAAGATGGTTCAGCCCTTACCGTGGGGCCCACCTTGATGTATGTATTATGTATCCACGCCATTCATCCGTTTTTGAGATCATTTTAGGTAATTATCCAAAAAACTGATGCAGATTCAATCATCAAGTGGACCATACCATAAGAAACCGTGGTTATTAGCCGTCCTACCTTTAAAAACTTCTTAGGGTACACTTTAACGTTTTCGGTGGTCTTTATTTACTATCCAATATGTTGAGAAGGTCACATAAGCCTGGATGTAGGGAAAAAACAAATATCATCTTGATCTAAAACTTTTGTGGCCCATTAATGGTCAATCACCATTGTTTCTTATGGTATAGTCGACCTAATATTTGGATCTGCTTCATTTTTTAAATAATTCCCTAAAATGATCTAGAAAAATGTATGGATGGTGTGGATACATAATACATACATCAAGGTGGGCCCCACGGTAAGGACCGCACCATCTTGGGTAGGGGTGTACACGAACCAAGCTAGCTTGGTTAGCTCGCTTGACTCAACTCGAAAAAGCTTAGTTTGACTCGGTTCGAAGCTAAGTTCGAGTTGATTTTTTGAGCTCGAAAATCAGTTCGAGCTGGCCCCCCGCTTGACTCGACTCGAATCGAATTCAGCTCGAATCGAACCAGTTCGATGACTCAGTTACTTTGATATTGATGTTGCTCACCAAGTGTTTGATGAAATGACTGAACAAAGTATGGCTGGTGGCAAGGTATGTATATGAAACAAATTTTTTTTTTTTTTTTTTTTTTTTCTAGAATTTTTATTTTGCTTGGAAGGTATTTGATAAAAAAAACCTGAAAAACATTAGCTGCTATTTTACGGACAGTGAGATTTTGAAGGTGCAGTCTAGGTGTTTGTGGAAATGCCGCACAGGCAAACTCGACTCGATCTTGGCTCGAACTAACCTGAGTTGCTGACTGAATCGAGCCAAGCTGGCCAATTAGGCTTGAGGATCGAGTGGAGCCGAGTTTGAACAGATAGTGGCCGAGCCCAATCGAGCTAAGGCTGACTCAACTCGGTTCGGCTCTATGTACACCCCCTAGCCTTGGGTGAGGCCAGGGTCAGACCTAATCGACTCTCCGCGAAGAGACTGGTCGGTCTCCCCTAGCGTGTTTGGCTAGTTGCATTGGGAAGTATTAGGAGGAATGAGATTCCAAAAACATAATTATTACCCATGGTAGGGGTTGTTCCCTCCTACCATGGGATAAACTTAATTCCCGACTTTATTTATAATACAGTGGTGCATTGAAAGGATATACCTACCATCATTTAAAACAATGAGAATAACACACATAAGTTATATCTAAACTGTTCATTTATTTTGTAACCTTATTTTATGGCATGTGCTTAAAAATGAGGCAGATCTAAAACTTATATGGCCCTAAAGAAATTTTCAATGGTAAGTATTTAATCCCCATTACTTTTTATGGTGGGGGTCCACTTGTGCTTTAGATCTATCTGATTTTTTGGCCCATGCTTTAAAATGATCTCAAAAAATGAGTGGACGGTATGGATATAGCCCACACATCATGGTAGGACCTACACAACTTGCTATAATTGAGTGAAATCAGCACAAGACCCAATTCAATTCCACGTAACCTAATTCCACTCTTCCCAAACATGGAGTGGAATTGGCACGTAACCTAATTCCACTCTTCCCAAACATGGAGTGGAATTGGCACATGACCGGATGCAATTCCATCCCACCTAAGCCCGTCTAATCCAGCCGGCCAAACACGCCCTAAGGGCTTGTTTGGCCAATCCCACGGTATTCGGTATTAGGAGGGATGAGATCAACAATAGCCTTGGATAGGCATGATGAGCCAAACAGATCCGGTGAGCCTGTCCCGAGATATAAGTCATCCCATGGATCTCGAGACAATTCACTGTCATCACCATCATTACCTTAAAATTGATCCTATCCTTTGGTTGAATGGATCGGAAGGTAAAATCCCGGGATATGTAGGGCGTGCCAAACAGACCCAGTGAACTTATCCCATGATATAAGCAATCTCATGGATCTTAAGACAATTCACTGACACCACCATCATTACCTTAAAATTGATCCCATCCTTCCTAATACCATGGGATCTGCCCGGCCAAACAGGCCCTAATCGTCTCTCCACGGGCAAACCGTGGCATTCATTGTATGGCTAAAAACAAAAGATTTTTTATGATCATATTTCAACAAACAAGGGTCCAGCAGTCGGAGGCTAAGACAATTCAATCCATCTAATTTTGGGATTGTGGTTGAATTCCAGGTAACCTATGCCACGTGTACAATTTCCGAGCGCCTGCGTATTAAATGACCTCCCAAAGTAAAACTGACCAATTCAATGCAATCCAACAAGCTGAATGAGGCCTGCGAGGGTACTCCTGCTAGTTTCAGTTGGAGGTTATGTGTTCGATCAATTGTGGCGGCCGATGATTTCCGGTGGGATGAAGTGAAAACACCCCACTTGAGTTTTGTATACACAGTTTTTTTTTTTTTTTTTTTGGTGGCCCCACCTCGCGTTCTAAACGCAACTTGGCTGCGACCCCGGTGTTGCAGGGTGACCGAGTGGCCACTTCATTTTTGGCTTATGGCATTTGGCAAAACGAATGGACGGTGGAGATACATTACACATAAGTCAAGGTGGGCCCCACGGTCAGGTCCCCACCCACATCGCATAATCCGTGGTCGTGGCTAAGGCGTGTCAAAATGTCCATTGTGACTATCAAATAACCCCACGTGACCTAAATGCCCTTAAAAGAGCCTTCCGTCTCCTGTTGGTGTAGCTTGCTTGCTCCTCTCTCTCTCTCTCTCATTCAAAGCAATTTCTCTCAACTGAAAAATGCCTTCTCCTCTTTCAAAATTTCTCCATCTTTTTCTTTTGTTTCTCCCTCTTTCTGTCATCTCTCAGACTGTCAATAACATAGAATTAGAATCTTCTCTTTCCACCCAAGACAAAAACCCGTCATGGCCTTCCCCTTCCGGCGAATTTTCCTTCGGATTCCGTCTTCTCCCAGAAAGTAATCTCTTCTTGCTAGCAATCTGGTTCGATCAAATTCCTGAAAAAACGATAGTTTGGTGGGCAAATAGAGACAAT
Organism: Magnolia kwangsiensis; assembly: GCA_037074715.1. Classification (NCBI taxonomy): domain Eukaryota; kingdom Viridiplantae; phylum Streptophyta; class Magnoliopsida; order Magnoliales; family Magnoliaceae; genus Magnolia; species Magnolia kwangsiensis. The sequence goes on from CM073581.1 coordinate 112,204,057, forward strand.
CCGCTAGTGGAGAAAGGATCAAAAGTCGAGCTAACCAACGATGGGCTCATTCTCAAAGATCATCAAGGCAACGTGGTGTGGCAGACCAGGTCCAGCAATGGCGAGACAGTCGAATCGGCCGCCATGCGTGATAATGGGAGCTTTGTGCTCATGAGCATGGATTCTACTATTGCATGGGAGAGCTTCGACGAACCGACCGACACCATCTTACCTACACAGGTATTGGGACTAAACAGCGAACTTCGGTCCCGTCTAACAGAGACCGACTACTCGAAGGGACGGTTCTCACTTCGTCTACAGGAAGATAGGAATTTGGTTATGTATCCCTTTGTTCTTCCCTCCGAAGATTTCATTTTCGAGGCTTATTGGGCTAGCAACACGGTAGCCAACGGTTCTGAGCTGGTCTTCAATTCATCGGGCGACATTCATCTCAAGCTAATAGATGGAAGCTCGTTTGATCTTGCACCAGCGAACAGAGCTCCGCTGACTAAATTCTATCAGAGAGCGACTTTCGATTTTGATGGAGTTTTCAGGCAATACATCAGACCAAAGTCCCAAATTACCGATGGCGGATGGCCCATGTCATGGTCTGTTCTGTGGTCCCTGCCGTCGGATATGTGCTCCATGAATTTCGGAATGGCTCCTGGTGCTTGCGGGTATAACAGCTACTGCAAGATGGATGAGAATCAAAGGCCGAGTTGTCATTGCCCGCCTGGGTATTCCTTTCTGGATCCAATCAACAAATACAAAGGGTGCGAACCAGACTTCCAACCGCAGAGTTGCAGTCAAGATAGATTGAATGAAGATCCTCAGTTCGAGATGAAGGAGTTGATTGACACAGATTGGAGGGGATCGGACTATGAAGTCCACGACTTTGTTAATGAAGACCAGTGTCGGGAATTTTGCTTGAATGATTGTTTATGTGTGGGGGCTACTTTCTTTGCTGGAAGGTGTTTTAAGAAGAAGTATCCGCTCTCCCCTGGGAAGATGGAGAGTGCTGGAAATAAGTTTCTCATCAAAGTATCAAAAAATAATTCGGTTCTTCCACCTCCACGTGTAGATGTAAGGAAGAAAGATCGATCGACTTTGATCCTTGCAGGATCAGTGCTTTTGGGTGGCTCGGCATTTCTCAATCTCATCTTCTTGTTAGTTACTTCATTCCTGTGTTTCATCTCAAATCTCAGAAAACTACCAGAAGTTAAGAAAAATTCGATCATGTTGGGAAAGAATCTGCGTTGCTTTACTTACATAGAGCTTGAAGAAGCGACCAGCGGGTTCAAGGAAGAATTGGGTAGTGGTGCTTTTGGTACTGTTTATAGAGGGTCCTTGGCGCTGGGCGATTCTGCAGATTCCGCAACCTCCGTCGCAATCAAGAAGCTAGAGAAGGTGGTTGAAGACGGCGAGAAGGAATTTACAACAGAAGTGATTGCAATCGGACAGACCCATCACAAGAATCTAGTCCAACTGATTGGATTCTGTGATGAGGGGCCGCACCGACTTCTGGTCTACGAGTTCATGAGCAATGGTTCTTTATCCAGCTTCCTCTTCGGGAGCTTGAAACCCAAATGGTACCAACGGTTGCAGATTGCATTCGGAATTGCAAGAGGGTTAACTTACTTACATGAAGAGTGCAGCACCCAAATCATACACTGTGATATAAAGCCTCAGAACATACTTCTAGATGACTATTTCACAGCAAGGATATCCGACTTTGGATTGGCGAAGCTTCTGAGGACGGATCAGACCCGAACAAGCACGGGCATTAGAGGGACAAGAGGGTATGTGGCGCCTGAATGGTTCAAGAAGATGCCGATCACAGCAAAGGTTGATGTCTACAGCTTCGGCATCATGTTGTTGGAGATCATTTGCTGCAGGAAGAACGTTGAATCAAAGGCGGGGAACGAAGAGGAAGTGATACTGTCTGATTGGGTTTACGATTGCTACAGAGAAGGGAGACTGAATCTGTTAGTGGAGAACGACCAAGATGTGGTGATTGACGGACGACAGAAGCTGGAGAGATTGGTGAAAGTGGCGATTTGGTGTATTCAAGAAGAGCCAGGTCTAAGGCCTTCCATGAACAAGGTGACACAGATGCTAGAAGGAGCGGTCGACGTTTCTGCACCTCCTGATCCGTCCACCTTTGTTAGGGCCCGTTTGGCCGGGTGGATTGGAAGGGATTGACTGATAGTAGGGTGGATGGCCTGGATTTCTAGGTAATAATAGTGTTGCCAGTGGATTGTCTTCAGATCCATGGGATTGCTATATCCTGGATTACGATATCCAGACCGTTTGGCACGCCCGGCCAATCCGGGGATTAAACCTTCCCATCCCTTCCAATCCCACGAACCAAACACGTCTGGGGCAACTTTGAACGGAATAGGCTGAATGGGATGGGATGGGATTTGAAGGTAATGATGGTGTTCTCAGTGGATTGTCTTGAGATCCATGGATTGGGATCTGATCACCGACTCTATTTGGGTCGCGCGGCCATTTGCCGGATTCAACTTCCAATCCCTTCCGGTACCATCCAAACCCTTCCAATTCGACCGGCCAAACGGGCCCTTAGCTCATTAGGTTGAATCCGAGCCGCAGCTGTCAACCATCATTGTTTCATGTTTGTAATTTTCGATTCAGTAAACATTCAAAATTGTGATCTTATATATAACTTGAAAACTTTTATATTCGAACAGAACAGTCCATAAAATGTGTTATGGAGTACTGAATAGACGGTCCAGATTGATCCATTCATCTGTCCCACTTGGACATTTTTCACAGTATATGTTCATGATCACCCATCTGATTATTAACTAGTTCAAGTCCATGCTCGGGCAGGAGGGGACCCAACCCGTTGGCTCCCTTAACCAGGGTGATGGATCAGCAGCACTTCGTAGGTTGTGGTGTCCTATCTATTGTACCGTGGTTTTCTGAATCATGTGCACCGTTGTGGATGGAGCATAACCATGTAACTGAATTTGGGTCCCTAAAGGCCTGTTTCGATACCACCAAATAAGTTAACTTACACCAGGTTGTTAAGTTACTTTTTCATTTAAATCAGGTTTTGTTTTATTTTATTTTTTTTTAATTAAAAAAAAAAAAAAAACCTAATTGCTTTTCTACTTCTCTTTCTCTCTGTACATATCAAATGAGGCTACACATGATGGACTTTGCACATGGTGAGGCTCACACAACCGTCCACATGGAAGGTGTGTCCCACATGATAAGTAACTCTGACTAATGTGGGCCCACAAAATGGATGGTCCACATCAAAGGTTGGCTGATAAGGATAAACAGCTCACGTCCAAAGCAATCTAGTATGATGGACAACCCACTTCAAAGTTGGAGCCTACGTAATGGACTATTCACAACGAAAATGGGCTCCATATTATGGGCAGTGGATATTGAAGCTGCTCCCCACGTGATGGATGGTTCATATTGAGATATTGGTCCACATGATGGATGGTCCTCATTAAAGGTTGTCCCCTAATGATGAATGACCCACATACAATGTGAGCTTCGCGTGATAGTCAATATACATTGAAAGTGGGGCCCACATGATGGATAATTAGGGGTGTCAATGGACCAGGTCGGGCCTGCCAAAATCAAAATTTCGAATAGGCCGGCCCTGACGGCTCGCCCAAAACAGCTCAAAATCAGGGCTGAGACCAACCCCGTGCCAACTCATTGGATAATCCACAATATTAAGGTTGGTTCCACATGATTGACAATTAATAATGGTAGGCTTCACATGATGGATGATCCAAATCAAGGTGGGCCCCACATGATGAATGATCTACATCAAGGTAGGCCTCACATGATGGATAATCCACATTAAAGGTTGGCCTTAGTGATGAGTAGCCCATATTCAAGGCAGGTCCTGCATGATGGACAACGCACATAGGAGGTGGAGCTCACATAATGGATGGTCCACATCAACGGTGGGCTGTACATGAAGGATGGTGAATATTGAAGGTGAGCCCCATGTGATAGACAATAACATTAATAGTGGGTCCCACATTAGGATAAACACCATCAAAGGTAGGCCCTATACAATGATCAGTTCACATTGAAGGTCAGCCCTCTAATGATGAATGACCCACATCTAAGGTAGGCCATGCATGATGGATGATACACATGAAAGGTGAGGACCACACAATGAACGGTCTACATCAAAAGTTAACCCTACATGATGGATGGTGGAGGTGAGAGGGACCAGACCCGAGAGATAATTACTTATGATGTTGGAAACTAAACTTGTTAAATAATATACTAATAAGCTAAATAACTAAAAACCAAGATAAGCTACATATGGCATGAGTAGCTTATCTAAAGTAACTTAGCATTCAAAAGCTCCTTAAATATTCGAATTTTAAGTGCCCATCTTGATGGGATTTTTCTCCTCAGATCAGAGGAGAGATGGAACAACGGGTGAAAAATCGGAGTAATTTACCGCGTTGCTCGATCGGTCGTAAGAGGCGCTCCACCGGTCGTAGGTTCGAGCCCTGTCACGACTCGAAGTCCAGCGAGTTATGCTGTTTTTTTCTGGGGTCTAGGACTAGTCGTGGGTGATCTACGACTAGTCGTGGGTGGTCTACGACCAGTCGTGGGAGAGCTACGACCAGTCGTAGATTACGCAGTTTGTTCCGCAATTTTGCGCGAAACTGCGGATTTGAGTCCTTTCGCAACAGGAATGCGGAAAGGAGTTTCCTAAAACTATAAAAAGGGTCTCTAGGGTTTTTCTGGTGTATGAGAAAAACACAAGAGGGTTATGAAGGGTGAGAGAGAGAAAAAGAGAGAGAGAGGAAGCTTGTGGAAGGAAGCCGTCATCTCAGCGCTTCTACGTCCTCGTGATCGGTGAGATTGTTCACTCCCCAAGTGTAGGGTTGTGATGTAGTAATAACTCGGTAAGACCGAAGTCGAATCCCAAGGGACTGAAACTGTACGTAATCTAAAATTAAGTAGGATTTGAACTAGAATAAGATGAATTCTAAATCAAGTAGCAATTGTGAAATAATTGTAGGTTAATTAATCTAAAATTAAGGAGATATCAGAGAAGGGTAACTAGGGATTTAGAGGATCCACTCGTAGAGATCAGAGAGATCTTATGCCTGTTTTAAGAATTATGGAATTTATTGAACTACCGTTGATCTAGTTTTCAAAGAGATGAAAGATATATGAATTAGAATGGATTCCATCACCAAACCATGCCCAAGAGACTATGACAAACAACAGAATTAAACTAATTACCAACCAATCAACATATTATAAAGGTTAGGAAGGGTACCGTCATCCGACCATGCCCAGGAGACTATGGTGAACAACGGGACGTCCTGACGCTATAAATATAAAGGAAAGAAAATATTCAAAGTCATCGTAGACCCACTGTAATTTCAGTCACAATAGACCATTAAAGACTGAGAACATTCCATTAACAAAACACCATCAGTTGTCACGCCCCAAACTCGGAAACCGGGCTCACAAAATTTTCGATCGCCGAATCCGGCGCTGACAGCCTCCGTAGAATCTCATTCTCGGCTCCTAGTTCCCATTCGCCAGATTCTGATCCTGCGATGCTACGAGGAGGATTTTAAATATCAGTTTGATTCGTAATAAGCATAACCAAAGACATAACCAACAAACAACAACCAAGAACTCCATTACATTTCCACTATGATCAAAAACTTTACAAGTACAATGAGCATAAAGGGAAATACAATGGTAAAGAACAAAAACTCCAAAATGCTCTGCAACGTGCTCCTGCCTCAGCGCTGCTGCGATCCAACGTCACCTGCACGCAACGGTCGTGCATAAGCTTACAGAAAACTTAGAGGGTGGTGAAAGTGTATGCGCAAGGTAGTAATATGAACATGCAATGTCAGAATAATGCGGAATATGCAGACGGAACCATAATATCATGAGCCGTACCAAGGCTATGCGATGCAAGACATGAATGGTATCGGTCATCCCAAGGCCATGCGATGTGCAACGCAACTCAAGCATACAGATCCTCATTATGTCCATACATCAATACAGCTCAAAATATAGGATATCACCGGGGTCTAGTACACTCTAAACCAGATTGCCGCCACATCACTCGCAATAAGGTAAGTGGAAGAGACCTCACTATCCGTCTGCCAACGGGCGGGTAAGGCCGCACCCCCTTCCAACTGACCATGACACAGTGGAGAGCACAACCAACTGGTATTCGGCACTCAGCGCTCATCTACCCACTTGGTCTAGACGTTGGAGCAACATCTTGGTACCATAAGGGTTTAGGGACTTTCACCTAGGGATATCTATAGTATCCTATGTAGAACAAGATTTCTGGTATCTAATCCTGTCAACTACGATACATCTGTGGAAGTTACGACCCTGATGTTGCTAGGGCGTACAATAACCATGTCACACAAATGCAAAATGCATGATTCACGCTATCTAGTCATGCAACAAATCCTGCGCATATTGTGCGCTCATGTAGGGCAACACCGCCTAACCGGGAGCCCATAAACAACCTGCCCGAAGGCAAATGCTATGATCAGACAATTCTCACGTCAAGCATACATATGATGCGCATGATCATGAGTCATGAAACTGTACTAAACATGTTATAATAAAATGAACTATCTTACAATGCAGATGGACTTGGACGGCCCTTACACGATAAGTACGGCCCAATAATGGGCCTAAGGAGAGTCGTAATGTGGACATCCAACCAACATTACACTCGCAATGTGGACGTCAAACCAACATTGCTCCCAAGGCACGATCATTGTAAACATCAGTACTTAGTCTGTAATGGATTTACACATTGCAATGGACCGTAGGTTGTCCCCATTGGACCTTACATTCATATCAAATGGGCCATATCCTGTGGGCTTTTTATTCATCAGATGGGCCACATAAATGGGCCACACCAATGGGTCTTATGTGCATTGCAATGGGTCAAACCCGTGGGCTTTGGATTGCATCAAATGAGCTTAGTCTCATGAGTCTAATATATATAGCCAATGGGCCACACCAATTGGGCCCCAAATGTATATCAAATGGGCCTCAACCCAGAGGCCTTATATGAGTCGAATGGGCCTAAATCCCTAGGCCTTAAACAATTCAAATGGGCCTAGTCCCAAGGGCCTTGGGATATTTCAAATGGTCCAATCCCATGGGCCTTATATCCACATCAAGTGGGCCCCCAACAAGCTGTCCCAATTACATTAAGATGGACCTCCAATCATGCCAAGATGGGGTCCACTTGGACTGTGGATCTGGCTCATTACTTGTCTCATTTCACAAATGAGTTGCTTGAAATGGATGGGCAGATTGGATGCAGCATTTGCATCACGGGTGGAGCCCACGCGAAGGCCCATCATTGTGAATGTCGTATGAATATATAGTATATAAACAATATATATAATATATATACAATGTTTTATATATCTACAATGTAATATTAGTATGCATATTTATGTATTTATACACATACACACGCATACACATCCACACTACACAACAACACGCATACACCCTGCACACACGTTGCACGCAGCAGATGCTGGCGTGCATAAAACACATGCATCAAGTGAGCTCCACCGTCCAGTGGACGGTGGAAGCAACACATACATAATTGTGGGTCCCATGTGGGGCCCACTCCAATTCTTAGATGCCATCTAACCCGTTCATAAGGTCACTCGGGCCTGGGTGAAGGGACAACATAAATTTCAGCTTGATCCAACACTTCTGTGGGCCCCAAAAACTCTTCAACGGTAGAATTCAATTCACACTGTTTCACGTGGTGTGGGCCACCTAAGTTTTGGATCTGTCTCATTTTTGGAGGGGGGTCCACCACTGGGGTGGCCCACCTCATGAGCAGGTCGGATGACAAATAAACATTATGGTGGGGCCCACACGCAGGGCCGTGGGCCCCTGCTGGACGTCCGCCTGCTGCCTTCAAACGGTGGCAGTTATTATTATTTTTTTGTGCTTTTAAAAAAAATAAATGTGGGGCCCACTGATGGGAAATCCACTCCGTCCACTTGGTTCTAGGGCCCAAACAGGCCATACAAATCTCATCTTTGGCACTGATTTGGAGTGTAAAAACAACAAAATGGGCACTAATAGTCTTGAAAGAGTAAAAGCACCATTTTCTCTGGTATGACCCGCCTGATCATTGGACTGAACTCATTCTTTGGCTCAACACCTAAAATGATGAGGGAGAGAGGATGGACGGCCTGGATGGGACAAATACATTAAGGTGGGGCCTGCATAAGCCGGCCCACCAAAACCTCCTTTTTGGTTCTTTTTTTTTTTTTTGCAGGGACGTCCAGCGTCTCTGACGTTGGACAGTTGGATCTTTTTTTTAAAAAAAATAAAATAAAATAATAAAAAAAAAAACAAAACAATGCATTGGGGTGGGCCCTGATTAGGTGGGCCATCACATGGCTACCCCATGTACATGCAAGGTGGGCCACATCTAAAAATGGATCGGGTCCAAACATGCATTCTAGTGGGCCACACAACCCAATCCCATAAAATAAAATAAAACAAAATAAAAAGAAATAAAAGAGAGAGAGAGAGACATGGAGAGTGGGACACGGCTTGTGATGGAGGGACCCCGTCATTATGGGCCCTCCCTTACATGAAATCATACATCAAGTGGGTCATTTTGCACATGTGACCATCAAAACTGAAGATCAACGGTGGGGATCCTTTCCCCACCAATATGGATGGTCTAGATGACCTTTCTAAAGAAAATAAACATCATAATGGGGTCCATGGAGAATGGCCCCATCATGGAATGATCATGAAGATCCAAGTAGGCCATCGGCCTTATCTTAGGGTCCCAAGTGAGATCCACACCATTGATCGGTGGGCCTCACTTGGTCCACCATAAAAATAAGAAAAACTAGAATGATCTAGCACCCACTGTCCGATCTTCTTGCTCCTAGGGGTTCCTTGGCACCTTAGTTTCAACTTCAATGGTTAAGATGAAGAATGGAGGGTTGAGATGGGAGATTTTGGGGTAGGAAGGTGGGCCACTTGGAGCTTAGGAGGGTTTGAAAAATTTCATACGTATGGAGTCTCTTTGGCTTTGGGATTTTTGAAATGAGAAAGAGAGAAAGAGAGAGAGAGTTGTAAAAGGAGAGAGAGAGTGATGGATGGATGTGGTGAGTGATGTTTATGTAAGAAAATATTGACTTTTGAGGCTTTTGTGTAAGAGAGGTATGGGTGGTGAAGACTTTTGTGGCTTTTTGTGTAAGAGAGGTATGGGTGGTGAAGACTTTTCTGGTTGCTTGGGAAAAGGGAATAAAGTGATGTGTACTTGACATGTGATGGATTGATGGGTTGATTGATTGATGGGATTGATGTGATTGACGTGACACATCGTAGAGATTCCCTTCGGTTTCGCAACGCGCGGCGTTTTCTCGCACCGAACGTTGGCCCATATCTCTTGACCAGGGTATCGCCTGGGCGCGCGAGTCGCGGTATCGGAACCGCAACGACGGCGCAGTCGCTATGGTATTGGTCTCGGGTTGAGTCGACTCGGGTTGTCGGCACATGAATCAGGGTTGCGCGTCGATATCGGTTAAGGGTCGAAGGTCGCAGGAATTTGATCGGTAAGACCGCGGAAGGGTACAGACCAAGATACGGGTCTTACATCAGTTTAGTCTAAAAAGTATAAGCATAGAGTTCTCCCATCACGCTATAGGCTTCACCTCTTAGCCCTAGCTAAGAGGTCTAGCCGCTGATAGACATGATGCAGCTAAAATTTCACAGGAAAAGAAAGTATAAGGGAGGAAAAGAAAGAAGAGAATTAACAAAAGGAAACCGTTGAAGCTTCCACTCTCTCCCCTATACTTCCTGTCTCTCGAACCTTCCTTCCAAGCTTCCCGTTTCAGCCAGCCTCCAACTCCCCTTGCTCTTCCTCCCTTTTATACAGCACTACAGGTGGTGGAAAGTTGTTGGAGTCGATTTCGCAGCAATCAGTCGGTTTTCGCAGCAACTGTTTTCGCATCGAAAACGGAGGTAAATACCACCATCTTCCACCGGTTTCTGTTGAAAAGGAGAGCGTCCACTGGGATTTTTTTGAGCACCCTACACGATGGACGGATCAGATCTATCATCTGATCATGGTCGTGATCATAGAACAGCCCGCAACTGCCGGCTGCGTTCAGACGCTGACACAGGGAAAGCGTATTCGTTACGCAGTGACGATGGTGGCGCCCACTGTCAAGTTCTGATGAGACATCTAATCCGTCCACTGTTTTCAGGACATAAAACTGGCAGGGAATGGACATTTTATATTGAGATTCTGTATGGCCCACAAAATAACGTGCTTCGCCGTCCGAATTGCGTTCAACGGCTTGGATCTTCTATCCTCTTGATCTTTTGCAATTCTGTCACCTAGGCATTAAGAAGCAGCTCCATGGGAATCTGATGGACGGCTCAGATTGGACCTTTGAGACCGGATGGTGGCCCACAAGGATCACCCGCAAGCTCTGCTGCGGAACAGAGCTAGCGCATACGCTCACTGTGATGGTTGGTGGGCCCCACAGTGTTGTTTTCAATAAAATCCACTCTGTCCATTGGTTTCCTGGAGAAATTTCAGTCGGAAAGGACTGGTTTTTGTCGAGTTTTGGTGCGGTCCAGTGATGTTTTTCTTCCACCGTTCATCCTGCGTTTTCTGACTATTCATGTGCGTACACGTGCATGGGACCAAACGGCGAGCTTGGCGATGGTCATGACCCCCCTCTGGACACGTTGAACGGTTCAGATCATCAAAATGGATGATGAATGAAGCCCACTACTCAAAACCGGCAGATGCAGTGCGTTCGCTGGTGAATATTTATAGAAATTGTCGGTCAGTGTAATGCCGACCGACTTTGGTATTGCAGCGCATGTTGAGTGCATGCATACTGTGTACATGCACCATGCAAGGTGGGTCCCACCCTAATGTGTATACTGAATCCAATCCATCCATCCATTTTTTTTATCTCACATAAGCCGTTGAGACCAAAACTGAAGCACGTCCAGATATCAGGTGGGCCCCAAATCACTGTTTTATAGGCTGATTTGACAGTTGGACCACTTGCACAACAATCCAATGGCTGATTTTTGATATGTACGGTTAATTAATGGCATTCATGCCATGTATGAATTTTGGATCTGAATAGATGGTGGGAACATTATGATCTTGCATTGTTGACGATTTCCAGGCCCGTCTTAGGGTGAGTGGCTAGAATTTCTTTGATCTTTAGTGTGTGAATCCTCGATCTTGGTCCCATGTAGTCCGTCCCTTGCCTTTGGTGTCATCAGAGCGTTAAATCCATGCTTTAAGCTCCCTTTTTCAGTCCATGCTCGTAATATCACCTGACAACACAAACACGGTTAAAACGGGCCATTAAACAATATCTTGTTCGTAAATCTAGGCAATAAATGGGGTCTGATATGCAATATTTGACCCTCAACTGAGATCCCTCTGTTTTCTTTTATTCTCTTATTGTATATCTGTTCCTGCGTAAGTAACGAAGGTTGTAACGTTCTACTTCATAGTGGATTGTTAATTTGGACGAGGTCCCGTGGTTTTTACCTCTTTGAGGATTTTCCACGTAAAAATCCCTTGTGTGGTGTGTGATTGTTGCTTTAATTTATTTCATTGCTATTATTATCCCATAATTCTGCTTTTTTCGAGAGGCTAGATCCTAAGGTTTTGTGCAAGGCCCCCAACAAAGTGGTATCAGAGCGATAAGTTCATTGAACGGGTAGGATCGGTTTGGAATTATGGAAGGTGGCTCATCAAGGATGATCAGCCTCAATGGTTCTAACTGGACCATATGGAAGGCTAAGATGGAGGACTTGCTTTATTATAAGGATCTATATTCTCCAATTTTAGGCATATCAGCAAAATTCAAGGATATGTCTGATGATGATTGGAAGAAGTTAAACCGGAAGGCGGTGGGGTTTATTAGACAATGTTGGATGATTCTGTATTTCACCATGTGTCTACGGAAACCTCAGCCGCTAGCCTATGACTGAAACTACAAGTGCTGTATGAGAGGAAGACAGCCGGTAATAAGATTTTTCTGATAAGGTGACTTGTGAATCTCAAGTTCAAGGATGGTGGTTCTGTGGCCGAGCACATGAATGAGGTCAGCAATATAGTGAACCAACTCTCCTTTATGAAGATGGTCCTGGATGATGAATTGCAGGCTTTATTATTGCTTAGTTCGTTGCCTGACAGTTGGGAGACATTGGTGGTGTCTCTAAGTAACTCCGCGTCAGACGGAAAGATATCCATGGAACATGTTACTAGCTGTCTCTTCAATGAAGAGACAAGGAGGAAGTCTCAGGGATTTACTCAGCAAGAGGCACTTATGACACAGGAACGGTGGAAAGGCTCGAGATAAATCAAGAGGCAAGTTGAGTAACGGAAAAGATGTTAAATGCTGGAATTGTGGCAAGAAGGGTCACTATAAGCATGAATGTCGTAAGGCTAAAAATGATAAGAAAGGAAAAGGAAAGGAGAAGGAAGATGAATCTAATTCCACTGTGGTCGCTTCAGATGGCGACGTTATTATTATTCTTTCAGCAGATCACGATGTATGTCTCACGGCTACGAGTCAGGACACTAACTGGGTGATTGACTCAGGAGCTTCTTTTCATGCTACTCCACGTAGGGATTTCTTCACAAGCTACAAGTCAGGTGACTATGGGACCGTGAAGATGAGAAATTTTGGCGTATCAAAGATCGTAGGAATTGGTGATATTTGTATGAAGACCGATGTGGGCTACACATTGTTTCTCAGGGATGTGAGGCATATCCCAGACCTTTGCCTCAACTTGATGTCGATGGGAAGGTTGGATGATGATGGCTATGAAAGCCGGTTTGCTGGTGGGCGCTGGAAGCTCATCAAGGGTTCGTTGATTGCAGCCAAAGGAAAGAAGTGTTGCACCATGTATAAGATAAGTGTCAGTGTATGCAAGGGTGGGTTGAACGCAACGAAAGATTCAACTATAAACATGTGGCACAGGTGTTTAGGCCACATGAGTGAAAAAGGGCTTCAGCTATTTGCGAGGAAGCGGCTCTTTCCAGACGTGACAGGTATACTTCTCAAAACCTGTCTTGATTGTTTATCAGGAAAACAGCATAGAGTTTCATTTGTTAAAACTACTTCTCATGTTAATAAAGTGCATGCATTAGATTTGGTTTATTCTGATGTGTGTGGTCCTATGAGGACAAAAACCTTAGGTGTGGCATTGTATTTTGTTACTTTTATAGATGATGCATCTAGGAAGGTTTGGGCTTATGCTTTGAAATCCAAGGATGAGGTCTTTGGTGTGTTTAAGTTGTTTCATACTATGGTCGAGAGAGAGACAGGTAGATCATTGAAGTGCATCCGCACTGATAATGGTGGTGAATACATCGGCGACTTTCATGAGTACTGTAAGTCCCTGAATATACGACATGCACAGACGGTTCCCAAGACCCCCTAACATAATGGTGTAGTCAAGCGAATGAATCGCACCATTGTTGAGAGAATCAGATGCATGATATCCTATGCGAAGTTGTCCAAGACGTTCTGGGGAGAAGCAATGCATACGATGGTGTATCTGATAAACAGGTCTCCATCAGCACCATTGAATGGAGAAGTACCTGAAAAGGTGTGGACTGGATAGGATCCATCGTACAGTCATCTCAGGGTGTTTAGATGCAGGGCATCCATTCACGTACCAAGGGACGAGAGGTCTAAGCTCGATATGAAGATCAGGCAGTGTGTGTTCCTAGAGTACGGTGATGAAAAGTTCAGTTACAGATTGTGGGATCCGACCGAGAAGAAGCTAGTCAGGAGCAGAGATGTGGTTTTTTTTTAAGATCAGTGCATTGAAGATATTGGTAAGCCAAAGAAGAAGCAGCCTAGTTCAGGTGAGCTAAAGGACATGGATCCGGTTATTCCTTCCGTGGTGCCTGATGACGGGAAAATACAGCGAGGTACAGAGAACGAGGGGGTTCCTTCAGAAAATGGACCAGAGGAGCAGCCCCCACTTGAACCACCTGTTGAGCCACAGGTGAGAAGGTCATCTAGGGACAGACAGCCATCCAAGAGGTACTTGCCGTATGAGTACATTATGCTGACTGATGGGGGAGAGCTAGAAGATTATTCTGAGGCCTTAGCCGATAAGCATAAGGAGGAGTGATTGAAAGCTATGCAAGAGGAGATGGAATCCTTGTAAGACCCGTATCCTAATCCGTACTGTTTTGTCGCTTCGTGCGATCCTTCTCATCAAATTCTGGCAATCCGCGACTTGTGGTTGACGTTGCGCACGACCGTAAGTCGTATCCTACACATTTGAGTCGGCTTAATCCAAGACTTATACCATTGTAACCGCACCGTCGCCGCGGTTCCAACGCTGCGACTCACACACCGATCCGATACCCTGACTAAGAGAAGTGGGTCGGCGTTTATTTCGAAAAAACGCCGCGCGTTTACATTCCTAAGAGAATCTGTATAAGGTGTCAAATCAATCTCATCAATCAATCACCCATAATCACTTTATGTCAAGTACAGATCACCTTTCACCCCATTCCCAAGTAACCCCTAAAGTCAACTCTTTCTCATCCTCTCTCTTACACTACCCATACTTGTCAAGTACCATATCACTCACATTCATCAGTCACATCTCTCCTTACATCTCACCTCTCTCTCATTTCTCATCACAATTCCAAGCAAACAAGAGCCCTCTCACGTCCAAGGCTTCCCATGAGAGAAATGTGATTTTGGTGGCCCACTTTCCACTCCAAAATCTATCATCCTAGCCATCCATTCTCCATCTCCACCATCAAAGTGAAGCTCTATGAGAGTAGCTTTCCAACGGACCAAGAAGATCAAGCGGTGGGTGTTTCCATAAGCTAGATTTCCATATTTCTATGATGGGCCAAGTGAGGCCCAGCGATCAATGGTGTGGATCTCATTTTGGGACCCTAAGATGTGGCCGATGGCCCATCTTGATTATCAAATCATTCCATGATGGGGCCATTCTCCATGGACCCCATCATGATGTTTACTTTCCTTGCATTAAGAGGTCATCTAGACCGTCCATTTTTAGTGGAGAGGGATCTCCATCGTTGATCTTTTCTTTGGATGGTCCCATGTGCAATGGGACCCATTGATGTATGATTGGATGGTTGAAACGGAGGGCCCATAGTATCGGGGTCCCTTCATCACACGTGTCCCACTCCTTTACTCTCTCTCTCTCTCTCCCTCTCATTTTTATTCATTTTTCTTGTATGTTGATGTGGCTATGTGACCCACTTGAATGAGCCCTACCATGATATATGTATTTTATCCAAGCCATCCACGAGTGGGGCCCATTTTAGATGTAACATTCATCTTGTGGAGACCCACCTAAACAGAAAAAAAAAAAAAGAAAGAGAGAAGACGTCCAGACGCTGGACGCTGGAAGGGAACACAAATACAAGCTTGGTTTCAAGCTTCTTGGGGTGGGCCACTTGTAGAGGCCCCACCTTGATGTATGTTTCCAATCTAAGCCGTCCACCTCACTCCCTAACTCATTTTAGGCGTTGAGCCGAAAAATGAGGTTGATCAAAGTACCTGGTGGGCCATAGCATCAAAAATTATACCATTACCATTGAAACCTTTTTAGATTCCTTTTTACACGCTAAAAAAATGACCGATATTGGTCTTGATGGATAGGTTATGGGCCGTAGAATCTAACGGCTGGAGTGGATTTACTTTGGGTGGGCCACATACATGTAAAACCCCAAAAATTCGGGTTTTCAATAAAAAAGAAAGAAAGAAATTGAAGCAGCAGAGGCTGCTGCCTCTGCATCCGTCAGACACGCCAGCGGGCGGACGCAGCAAGCCCACGGCTCCTGCACGTGGGCCCCACCTTGATGCTTACTTGCCATCTGAACCGTTCATAGGGTGGGCCACTCTCTGCCCCACCCCAAAAATCGGCTTGATCTAAATCTCAGGTGGCCCACACCATACGAAACAATGGTGATTGAACTCTACCATTGAAGCCTTCTTTTGGGCCCACGGAAGTTTTGAATCAATCTGATATTTATTTTTCCTGTTCATCCAAGTCTTTGTGACCTTATCAATAGGTTAGATGGTAAATAAGCATAGTGGTGGGCCCCACGTGGGACCCACTGGGATGTATGTGTTATATTACCACCGTCCAGGGGACGGTGGAACCCACTGTGATGTTTTTTTTACTCCACCGTCCACAACGTGGGACAGTGGGGACCACCATGATTTATGTACACACTGTCCACTGGACAGTGGGACCCACGATGATGCATGTGTTGCATCCCCATCTTCCAATCATTTTGAAAGCCCATTTTGAGGCTTAAGACAAAAATGAGGCAGATCTAAAGTTCAAATGGACCCCACCGTTTTAAATAGGGGTCCATGACGCCCACCGTTCAAGAAAAATTAGAAGGCCTATGGGTTTATGCCCATTCGATATTCATAAGGCTCATGGGATTGGGCCCATTTGATATTTGTAAGGCCTATGGGTTTAGGCCCATTCGATATGAATAAGGCCTATGGGTTTTAGGCCCATTTGATATATACGTAAGGCCTATGGGTTTAGACCCATTTGATGTATTATAAGGCCCATGGGTTTAGGCTCATTCGATATGCATAAAGCCCATGGGACTAGGCCATTTGAAATTTATAAGGCCCATGGAATTAGACCCACTTGATGCATTTAAGGCCGTGGGATTAGGTCCATTTGATACATATAAGGCCCAAGTTGTGTGACCCATTCAGATATAGTATAAGGCCCATGGGTTATGGACCATTGCAATGCACATAAGGCCCATTGATGCGGCCCATTGGTGTGGCCCACTTAATGAATATAAAGCCCATATGACATGGTTCATTTGATGTATTTAAGGCCAATGGGATGTACCTAAAGTCCATTGTAATGTGCAATTCCTCCATGCCTTATGCAATGACATTTGTGGCGGGTCGTGCCTTAGGAGCAATGATGGTTTGATGCCCACGTTGTAAGTACAATGTTGGTTAAATGTCCGCATTGTGACTCTCCTTAAGGCCCACTGTTAGGCCCATACTAGTTGTGTAGACCATCTAGGCCCATCTGCATCATAAGGATAGTTCGTTACTTCATAACATGCTTAGTATAACTCCATAATTCTTGCTCATGCGTATCATATGTATGCTTGATGTGAGTAGTGACTGACCATAGCATATGCCGTTGGGCAGACCATTTACGGGACCCGTTATGAGACGAAGTGCCCCACATGCTCACGCAATATGCGCTGGATTCCTGCATGATTTGACAGCGTGATTCATGCATCTCGCATATGTGTGACTTGATCACTGCACGCCCTAGTGACATCAGGGTCGTGGCTCCATAGGTACATCAAGGATGGCCGTATCGGATACTGAAAATACTTATTTTAGCACTGTGGGCACTTAGGATGTCCTTGGGTGAAAGTTTCAGAGCCTTTTTGGTACCAGGAGATGCTCGAGTGGATACATGAGCGCCCGAGTACCGAATACCAGTAGGCCGTATCTCCCACTGTGTCGTGGTCGGTTGGAAGGGGGTGTGGCCTTATCTGCCTGAGTGAGGGGGCTATAAGCTAGGCTGAGTTTGACCAGCTCGCAAATGAGTCCGCTATTGACGAGCCGGGTAGGTATTGGCAGACTACTGGTTAGGCGGATAGTGAGGTCTATTCCGCTTGCTTGACTGTGCAACTAGGGAGGTGGCAATCACTGCGAAGTGTATTAGACCCCGGTGATATCCAGAGAGAAACTGTACTGATATGTGTACTTGATGAGTACCGACTTGCTTGGATTGCATTTTGTATATGACATTCGGCTATGTAGGCCTTGCATTGCATCGGTGTGGCCGATGACATTCATCTCTCGCATCGCATGGCCTTGGTATGGCCGATAGCATTTATGCTTTGCATTACATAGCCTTGGTATGGTTGATTTTATTCATGGACTTACTGCATACTTCAACATTACTCTGATACTGTACACTTGGCGTTTGCCTTGCGCACACACTTATACCACCCTCTAAGCTTTTGTAAGCTTATGCACGATAGTTGCGTGAAGGTAGTGTTGGACAGCAGCAGCGCTGAGGCAGGAGCACGTATCAGGACCTTTTTAAGCTTTTGATCACCTTGTATTTTCCTTTCCTCATTGTACTTAAGTTTTTGATATAGTGGATATGTGGTGATGTTATTTTGTGACTTTGTTATGCTTGTGGTTATGCTTCATTACTTTATAAAAAAAAAATCATTCTGAAAATCCTCCTTGTAGGATCCCAAGACCGAAATCCGGCATTTGATTGTCAGGAGCCGAGAATGGAGCACTACGGAGGCTGTCGGCACCGGATTCGACAATCGGAATTCATGTGAATCTGATTTTCAGGTTTGGGACGTGAAAATCCTTGTATAAGAACCACACCTATGATATGGTAAAACTGTCTAAGGGCAAGAAAGCTGAGCAACAAGTGGGCGTTCAGAAAGAAAGTTGAGTAGAAGAATTCACAGACGAGGTTTAAGGCCAGACTTGTGGTAAAAGGGTTCGGTTAGAGGAAAGACATAGACTTCGAGGAGATATTCTCACCAGTGGTAAAGATGACATCCATATGGGTGGTGCTTGGGTTGGCAGCTAGCATGGATCTGGAGATAGAGCAGTTGGACATTAAAACTACTTTTCTCCATGGTGACCTGGAAGAAGAGATCTACATGCACCAACCAGCGGGGTTCGAAGTCAAGGGCAAGGAACATATGGTGTGTAGGCTGAGGAAGAGTTTGTATGGATTGAAATAAGCTTCACGGCAATGGTACAAGAAGTTTGATTCGTTCATGTTACAACATGGGTATGACAGAACGGAGTCAGACCACTGTGTGTTCACGCGCAAGTTCTCAGATGGTGATTTCATAGTTCTGCTCTTATACGTTGATGACATGCTCATCATGGGAAAAGACATTAAGAAGATTGACAAGCTGAAACAGGAGTTGGGCAAGTCTTTTGCGATGAAAGACTTGGGCCTGGCTAAACAGATCCTAGGAATAGAGATAACCCGTAACAGAAGTAGCAGGAAGCTTTGACTGTCACAAGAGCGGTATATTGAGAAAGTCATAGAGCGGTTCAATATAAATGCAGTGAAGCCAGTCAGTACTCCACTGGATGGTCACTTCAAATTGAGCGATAGGCAGTGTCCCAAGACGAAGGCAGATGTGGAAGAGATGTAGAAGATACCCTACACGTCAGCAGTAAGAAGTTTGATATATGCCATGGTGTGTACACGCCCAGACATAGCATATGTGGTTGGTGTTGTCAGCCGGTATCTTGCCAATCCTGACAAAGAACATTGGGCAGTGGTGAAGTGGATACTACAGTATCTAAGAGGCTCATCCAGGTCGAGCCTATGCTATGGTGACTGTAAACCTATGCTAGAGGGCTACATAGATGTAGATATGACAAATGACATAGACTCCAGAAAGTCTACATCGGGATTCATGTTTACGTTTACAGGGGGAGCGGTTTCTTGGCAGAGCAAGCTAAAGAAGGTCGTAACATTGTTGACGACAGAGGCCGAGTACATTACAGTCACAGAGGCATGTAAAGAGATGCTTTAGATGAAGAGGTTCATATAGGAACTTAGCCTGAAGCAGGAGGAGCACGTGATCTATTGCGATAGTCAGAGTGCTATACACTTGAGCAAGAATCCAAGTCAGCATTCCAAGTCGAAGCACATAGAGATTCGGTATCATTGGATTAGAGATACTTTGGAACAGAAGGTGTTACAGCTTGAGAAGGTCCACATGGATGATAATGGGTCAGACATGATGACTAAGGCTTTGCTCAAGGGTAAGTTTGAGGTTTGAAGAAACCAGACTGGCTTGAAGAAGGTGAATTCCTCCTGAGTCGGAAAGGGGGAGATTTGATGGAATTTTTCTCCTTAGATCAGAGGAGAGATGGAGCAACGGGTGAAAAATTGGAGTAATTCACTGTGTTGCTCGACTGGTCGTGGGACAGCCACGACTGGTCATGGGAGGCGCTCGATCGGTCATAGGTTCGAGCCCTCGCACGACTCGAAGTCCAGCGAGTTGTGCTGTTTTTTTCTGGAGTCTAGGACTAGTCGTGGGTGAGCTACGACTAGTCGTAGGTGGTCTACGACCAGTCGTAGGAGAGCTACAACTAGTCGTAGGTTACGTAGTTTATTCCGCGACTTTGCACGAAACTGCGGATTTGAGTCCTTTCACAATAGGGATGCGAAAAGGAGTTTTCTAAAACTATAAAAAGGGTGTCTAGAATTTTTCTAGTGTATGCGAAAAATACAAGAGGGTTATCAAGGGTGAGAGAGAGAAAAAGAGAGAGAGGAAGCTTGTCGAAGGGAGTTGTCGTTCAGCGCTTCTACGTCCTCGTGATCGGTGAGATCCCTCTGTTTTCTTTTATTCTCTTATTGTTTATCCGCTCCTGTGTGAGTGACGAAGGTTGTAACGTTCTACTTCATAGTGGATTATTGATCTGGACGAGGTCCCGTGATTTTTACCTCTTAGAGGGTTTTTCACGTAAAAATCCCTTGTGTGGTGTGTGATTGTTGCTTTGATTTATTTCATTACTATTATTATCCCATAATTCTGCTTTGTTCGGGAGGCTAGATCCTAAGGTTTTGTGCAAGGCCCACCTACGACCGGTCGAAGGCCTCCCACGACCAGTCGTTGTTGTCCCACGATCAGTCGAGCAACGCGGTGAATTACTCTGATTTTTCACCTGTTGCTCCATCTCTCCTCTGATCTGAGGAGGAAAACCCCATCACATCTGACAGCAACCGAATGGTTGAATATAATTGTTAGAAAATTAGATTAAAAAAGTGCACACACACGCACAAAAAATAATAATAATAATAATTCTTCTTTATCTTGTAGTTTTGGTATTGGTTTTGTTCCATATAATTAAAAAATTAAATGAAAAATTTAAGCTTTTATATTACTCTTTGGTTTATTAATTGAGAATTAAGAATACATCATGCAAGTAACTTTGTGCAGAGTAAATTTGTCTTTAAGGTAGCAACACCAGCAAACATAATACTGTGTAACACGTAGTTGGACTTGCGGTCATCCCTGATGTGGCCTTTGATTTGAACGGTCAGGTGTAGAGAGTAGGTACCCCGTGTCTTGAAAATGGTGGTGGATTAACTCCTGGCTTGCGCCTACGTTCACAGTTTGGAAGTTTCCCCAGTAGGTGCACTTTGAAGACGCGTTATTGAAAAGTCCCGAGCCTTCCCTAATATCAATGAAAAGTCCAAAGTCCTCCCTAGATATCATTACTAAGAGGTCATGTTCCGCGCTTATTTACCAAAATACCAATAGGTGAGGTTTGCTCGAATACAGCCAATGTATTGGGATCAGATATATACATCTATTGACTTGGATCATTGGAAAATATCAAACCGTTAATATGACAGGTATAACTTTTTATGGTAACAGTGGATAAAAATTTTCGACTAGATTATGTCAGCCCTTCGATAATTTGGCCTTTTGCTTTGAGCATGAATGGTCATCATAATCTTTCTCATTCACTGGGTCTGTAAAAAAAAAAAAATGATTGTGTTAGTGAGCATCTTGCACCCACCGGTTGTATTAAAAAAGAAAGTGGCTTCAGTCGTGCCAGGGAAACACCACTGAGGCTATAATTGTAGGACCCATTTTGATATATGTGTTGTATTTTTATACGGTCTGTTGCTCTCAATTCAATCAAATTAAGCCACACATGTGAACAAGGGTTTGGATTGAATCTTCATGTGTCATTAAGATGTGCAAGTGTGTCAAAGTTTGCTTGATTCAAGGATTTGATTGGATTGCAGGTGTATCCCACATTAAGATAGACATATTAGTCCTCTCAGCCATTGATAATGCGTTTGATGTAGATTGGGCCATTCATGGACAGTTTCATGGCCAAGATGGAACAGAAAAGACATGGTTGACGACAGAAGTGATCCAGACCGTCAGACCTTATATCAGGCATATCTCGCAATCTGAAATGAGTTATGATGTAGAGCGGGTCGCGGACAGTTTCATGGCCAAGATGGATCAGAAAAGGCCCGGTCGACGACAGAAGTGATCCGGATTGTTGGACCTTAGATCAGGCGTATCTCACAATCTAGAACGAGTTATCTGACGTAAAATATATGATTTTGGGGTAGGACGAGCTACTTTAGCCAACCAATCCCGCTATGCCGGGTTGCGCAGTCCGGATTTGCGAGAAAACCCCTGATCGACGGTCTTTTCCCCATTTTATTTTCATTTTTACTATAAATAGTAAGTTTTAGTATGATTATAGCTTTTCATCCGTTGGGCTTTAGGAGTTGTGTCCAACATGAAAAGTGCTTAGGATAATTAGGAGAACGGTTTGGTGAAGCCAAATAGGACACTTACTATTTTTGGCCAAAAACCTTGCGCACTAGTAGACATCACGACCGTTTATAAATAGTAAGTTTACTATTTATAGTAAGTCACGGATTATAGGAGTTTTAGTTGTAGTTAGAGTCTGATTTCTTTCCTATTGCTTGGTTTCCTTATTTAAAGGGATGTGAACTTGTTTTTATTCAATCATCAATTAATTTCAAATTTTATTAGAATTTATTTCTATTTTCCTGCTTTCTTTCCTCATGGATTCGAGAAGTCTCTATGAGGAGTCCAGGGAAGCTCCGTGGATTCAGAGTAGTTATCCTTGAGGAAGACGGTGATCGACCTCATCACGTTCATCCCTGAGTCAAGTTATCGGGCATAAAATATATGATTTTGGGGTAGAACGAGCTACTTTAACCACCCAACTCTACTATGCTAGGTTGTGGAAGCCGAATTTTTAAGATACTCCTGGATTGGCGGTCATTTCCCTATTTTAATTCCATTTTTACTATGAATAGTAAGTTTAAATTTAAATATAACTCTTCAACCGTTGGGCTTTAGGAGTTGTGCCCAACGTGAAAAGAGCTTAGAAAAATTAGAAGAACAGCTTAGTGAAGCTAAATAGGACACTTACTATTTTTGGCCAAAAACCTTGCGCACTAATAGACATCACGACCATCTATAAATAGTACTAAGCTTACTATTTATAGTAAGTTGTGAATTCTAAGAGTTTTACTTGTAGTTTGTTTCTAATTTCTCTCTCATTGCTTGGTATCCCTATTTAAAGGGTTGTGAACTCATTTATTTGATTCATTAATCAATTTCAAATTTTATAGAATTTATTTTAAATTTCGTTTGCTTTCTTTCTCGTAGAATCGAGAAGCCTCTGTGAGGAGTTCAGAGAAGTTACATGGATTCAAAACAGTTTTCCTCTTGATGAAGATGGTGCTCGACCTTATCACGTTCATCCCTGCGTTAGCGCTCCATTCATCTGATATGTGAAAGAGTCAAACCTTCCAAATGTGCTCTTTTTACCTTGTGACAATAGATGTGAGTCTACAAACCTAAATACTTTTTCTTTCAACGTCATTCGATGTCATAGTTTAACAATAAAAATAATGAAAAAAGAAGATAAAAGCTGAAAGTGTTCTTTTATTAACAATTTTATAATAATGGCATTCACAATTGGCTTAAGCGACGATGATATGTTCGTTGTCAATTGAGATTGAGCTTTGTAGTAGGATGATCGTGATGTGGTAAGGGTTAATTTTACAATGATTGTGATGTGGTAAGGTTTTAATGAAGATCGAGATTAATATAGATAGAGATTTCCTTTGATGGAATTATAACATTTAATGGTAAGAGAAAGTTGTTTTAATAATACTATTTGCTTTTGTAGAGAATACTTTTGATAAAACTCTAGTATTTAATGCTTTTTTTTTAAAAAAAAAAAAACTTATTTGCAAGTTTCTAACTCTTCTTGAAGTCATCTACACTACATATGTCATGACTGCTACGTGTGGTCTCTTGGATCATTTGATCTGGCCACACCAGATCGGGTATACACAATGACAAAGGTCGTAAATAGGATTTAGTGTGTTATTAAGTGCATAATGCTAACACATGGCTGCATGCCATTGGGCCATGTAGGTGTGCCAATATCGGGTATAAACAATGTATATTCACTTTTTTAGCACATTTTGGGGGGTATGGCCCAAAAAACTAAGTCGGTCCAAATCTCAGGTGAACCATACCATAGGAAACTTCCATGAGGTGACATACATGGATTAGACTTCTACATAAAAATAAGGCTATGTCACACCTTAGGCGGGCCACAACATATCAAGACAAGGAATGGCTAGAAAAAGAATTTTAATTGTCAATTTTCTATGCTAAACTACACTAATATCTTCCGAATTATCTATGAGAATATTTAAGCATTGTTTCCAAGCTTAAGAAAAGCTTAGATCTCATTAACGTGTCTCATATTAGCACGTGTACCTGCGAGCATATAGGTGTGGCCCCACACGCGTGTAATTAGCATAACTCAACAAAATACTCTTAGTGTTAAGTTAAGCTCCCTGCTTCTAATCCAAACAATCTTATCCTGTCATTATGGCCCAAAGATTTAGATGGTCTAGATCTATTGCAAGTACACAAATTATCACCACCACTTGCAGAGCTGGTGGTCAAATTTCATAGTTCAGAGACGCACATGACACGTTGTAAAGTCTTCTTCTTTTGAGGGTAAAGAAAGTTGGAAGCCGATTGCGTACTGGGTAGTGTACTGAGTAAACTCTGTGGGGTCCACCATGATTTATATATTCTATCATATCCTTCTATACATTTTACCAGATATTTTTAGGCTTAAGTTCAGGAATAAAGCATATCGAAAGCTCAAGTGGACCAGACCACAAGAAACAGTGTGAATTGAACATACACCGCAGAAAATTTCTTGGGAGCCACAAAATTTTGGGGTCAAGTTGATATTTATGTTTTCAATTCATCCATGTCTGTGTGATTTTATGAATAGGTTTGATGAAAAATAAACATCACCACGGGCCTTAGAAAGGTTTCAACGGTGAAATCCATCATTACCACTTTTCCTGTGGTGTGGTCCACTTGCGCTTTGGATATGCGTTAATTTTGGATCATCCCATAAATGATCTGTAAAAACGGGTGGAGGGCGTGAATATACCACATACATTCACGGTGGACGCAACAGAGTTTACTCATTAAGATAAGTGTGTACGTACTAACTCAATACGCACTCTGATTTTAAGAAAGGGGATTTTGACTTTACTAGCATTGTGGTTTGATCAAATTATCGAAATTGAAGGGAAGTTTCAAATATTCCGAGGGTAGTCATTCGAAAAGTTTTGAATTTATTTTTTTTAGATCAAATTGTCTTTGTCCTTGTATCAGTAGCTGTATAGTTTTTTAATGAAAAAGAAGTTGTGTCATATTCAATCTTAAAAAAGTGACGTGGATGAAAGTTGTTATTGGACATATGGAATCTAGATCCAATCCATTAATTTTCTTTATAGCACTTTACTTATATGGAAAGATGCCTAGCTTCTTACTAACATGATCTTTTTATGTCCCACAAAACTTGATAAATTATAACGATGTTATAGTTCGATACGAACTATTTTCTTGTGATGTGGTAAATGTGGTTGGGGGATTTGATCATGCTTTCACCCATAACTTTTCATGAAATTCTGAAGTTAATGGATGGAGTGGATTCCACACATATGCGATGGTGGATCCCCACAGACGGTATCCTTATAGTATTAAGGGTTAGGGTCGAGGTTGTCATGTGTTAAGGTTGAGATGGTCATTTGTTCATTGCCTTCACTACCAAAATTAGATCAAAGGCAATAGATTAAATCCGTACCAAAAGAATGTTTTAGTCAGTGACCATTGGTACCATGGTTGTAAAGTGATAAGGGTCAAGGTTGTCATGTTATAAGGGTCGATGTCGTGGTTGTAATGTGGTAGGGGTCGATGTTGTCATGTTATAAGGGTCGAGGTCATGGTTATAATGTGGTAAGGGTCAAGGTTGTGATGTTATAAAAGTCGAGATCATGGTTGTATATTATAAGGGTTGAGGTCGTGGCTGTAATGTGTTAATGGTCGACTTTGTCATGTATTAAGGCTCGAGATAGTCATTTGTTCACTGCCTTCACTACGAAAAATAGATCAAAGGATACATATTAAATCCTTAGCGAAGGAATATGTTATATAGGTGGAGGTTGTGGTTGTAATGTAGTAAGGGTTAAGGTTGTCAGGTTATAAGGGTCAAGGTTATGATTTTATGTTATAAGGGTCGATGTCGTGGTTATAATATGGTAAAGGTCAAGATTTTCCTATTATAAGATTCGAGGTTGTGGTTGTATGTTATGAGGGTCGAGATCGTGATTGTAATGTAGTAAGGGTCGAGGTTGTCATGTTATAAAGGTTGAGATTGTGGTTGTAACATGATAAGGGTCGAGGTTGTCATACCATAAGGGTAGAGATCGTGGTTGTAATGTGGTAAGGATAAGGTCGAAGTTGTCATACCATAAGGGTAGAGATCGTGGTTGTAATGTGGTAAGGGTAAGGTCGAGGTTGTCACGTTGTAAGGGTTGATGTTGTGGTTGTAATATAGTAAGGGCCAAGGTTGTTATGTTATAAGGGTCGAGTTCACAGTTGTAATGTGGTAATGGTCGAGGTTTTGATGTTATAAAAGTTGAGGTTATGGTTGTACGTTATAAGGGTCAATGTTGTCATGTATTAAGAGTCGACATGGTCATTGACTTCACTACTAAAAATGTATTAAAAAAGAATATGTTATAAGGGGTCATGGTTGTAATGTGGTAAGGGTCTATGTTGTGGTTGTAATGCAGTAAGGGTTGATTTTGTGATCGAGGTCGTGGTTGTAATGTGGTAAGTGTCGAGGTTGTCACGTTATAAGGGTTGTGGGTCCTGTCATGGTTTATGTGTCGAATTCAATCCGTCAATTGGATTTATAATATAATTTAATGTCATGTGTCAAAAAATAAGTTGTATCCAAAAATTTCATAGCTCTCAAAAGGTTTTCAATGATAGATTTTCAATCTGACTGCTTTGTATGGTGGGTCCACATGAGCCTTTGATATGCCTCATTTTTTGACTCATTCCTTAAAATGATATTTCAAAATAAATGGATGGGTAGATAAAATATATACATCATAGTAAGCCCGACAGGACCATCCATCCAGCGTGGATAAAATATCTTCGTCATATTACATTGACACGGATTTGGAGGGAAATGCTCTTTGAGGTGGTTTCTACTGCCATAAGCTATGTTCATTATGATGTTTTTTTGAAAATCCACTCCCTCCATTCATTTTGGAAGATAATTTTCAGACATGATACAAAAGATGGGATAGATTTGAAACTCAGGTCTACCACATGATTAGAAATAGTGAAAATAAATAGACAACCATTCAAACTTTTCTAAGCTTTATTGTGATGTTTATTTGCAATCCAAACTATTCATAAAGTAGTTCAATGTCTCATAGACTCCTTACCTTAGGGGTCGATTGAAAGAATAAAAATATTAGCCCCATTTAAAGATTTTGCAACTAATGTTTCAACCATGGGTGCACCATGTCTACTATTTTCGGTTACGTGGCTCACTTGTGCTTTGATCTATCTTAATTTTTGGCTCATGTTACGTGTCTAGCTGGAGCTTCGGATCTACCTTATTTTGGCTTATGTCATCAAAGGATCTGGCAAAACATGAGTGCGGTGTGAATTTCAACAAACAGAGCAGTGCCCCACCGTGTTTAGTTGTCCCACGCTGGCCAAACGCGTGATCTCGTCCCAACTTCAAAATAAAAAAAAAGTAGCAGGTGACTGTACAGAAATTCCGCAGCACATCTTTGGTCGGGTCGTCCATGGACCAAAAGAATACATATTTTCTGAGTTTTTCTCAGATACATCCACACGTTTGAAAGGCGGGACTTTAGCCATTGAATTTGCGTCATCTTCCAATGATCCAAACCGTTCATGTGACAAGTCTCACTTTTTATGGTTGTAGAAAAAAACTAAAAACTTCAATCGACTTTTTCAAACCTTGGATAATTTGACTCCATTGCTTTAAAAATGAACGGTCACCATAAACTTTCTACAATCAATGGGTTTAAACATTCAATCTGAGATGTATTTTGATCATTACCCATCCAACGAAATTAGCCCAATCAAATAAACGGCTCCCTCCACTGGAAAAGGCTCAAATCCAACGCCTAGCAATCCCATCCTTCCATCTTTGGCTGCTGCTCTTTCACATTGTGAGCTCAGCTTCCTGCCTGTGACACCAGCAATCCCATCCTTCCAACAATGGCTGCTGCTCTTTCTCATCTTCTCATCTTCTTCCTTCTGCTTCTTCCACTGTCTACCACCGCCCAAACTAGCCGCAATGTAAGCTTGGGATCGTCTCTCTCTGCAGGCGGTGTAAACTCCTCATGGGTCTCACCCTCCGGCCACTTCGCTTTCGGATTCTATCGTCTCGCCAACAGAAATCTCTTCTTGCTAGCAATCTGGTTCGACAAAATACCCGAAAAGACCATGGTCTGGTTCGCTAACAGAGATAATCCAGTGCAACAAGGATCGACCGTCCAGCTCACAGAAGATAGACGGCTCGTGCTCAAGGACCATCAAGGTCAGCTGATATGGGAACCCAAATCCATAAATGGTAGTGTCTCTTATGCTGCCATGCTCGACACTGGTAATTTCATTCTATCAAGCAACGATTCTGTCGTTGGATGGAGAAGCTTCGACGAGCCGACTGACACCATCTTGCCGACACAGGTGTTGAATTTCGGTGGCAAGCTTTCAAGCCGTCTGACAGAGACCAACTACTCAATCGGAATGTTCGAGCTCCGTTTTCTGCCCGATGGTAATCTCGTTCTCAATCGCTTATCTCTCCCAACTGGAAATGCCTACGAAGCTTATTACGTGAGTAACACATATCAGTCAGGTAATCAGGTGATCTTCAATCAGTCAGGTTACATTTACATCACAAGAAGTAATGAAAGCGTACGCTATCTCACGCCGTCAAGCTCTGTTTTAACGGAAGACCACTACCACAGGGCGACGCTTGACATAGATGGAACTTTCAGGCAGTATAAATACCCAAAGGCTGGCGCAAGCGATGGTAGTGGGGGCGAGGGATGGTCTGTCGTGAAGTCCACTCCCGATAACATCTGTACGGCTGTCCAAAACGAAGGAGGAGGCAGCGGTGCTTGTGGATTTAACAGCTATTGCAGCCTTGATGATGGATGGCCCGTTTGCGCCTGTCCACCTGGGTTTTCCTTTATCGATGACAGTAACAAATTCAAAGGTTGCAAGCCAGATGATGTTGTACAAGCTTGCAAGCTTGATCCGTCGGTGCAGAAGGATCTGTTTGATCTGAAGGAGATGAAGGCTGCGAATTTTCATGGGAATGACTATGAAAAGATGACACCCATTACGGAAGATAAATGTAAAGAGGCTTGTTTGGATGATTGTCGCTGTATGATTGTCATCTTCAGCTTCAACACCTGTTGGAAGAAGAAGCTTCCTCTCTCAAATGGGGTGACGAGTACTATAACCGTCGGAAAAGCTATCATTAAAGTATTGAAGGCGAATTATTCACAACTACTACTACCTCCGGATTCGAAGGAGAAAGATCAAGCGACGACGGTCTTTGTTGGATCAATGCTTCTGGGCAGCTCCGTGTTTCTCAACGTTGCATTCCCACTAGCAATCTCTCTGTTTGTTTCATATAAATACCATAAGAGATCACTGAAAGTTCAACGCAATCCAAATATGCTGCGATCAAATTTGCGGTCTTTTACTTACAGAGAGTTGGAAGAAGCGACAGATGGGTTCAACGAAGAATTGGGTAGGGGTACTTTTGGCACTGTTTATAAAGGAACTATGCAATTAGATTCCATGGCTACTTCCGTTGCAGTCAAGAAGCTCGAGAGAGTTATAGAAGAGGGCGAGGAGGAATTGAAGACGGAAGTGGGAGCGATCGCCCGGACCCATCATAAGAATCTAGTCCAATTGCTTGGATTCTGCAACGAGGGGGCCCACCGTCTTCTGGTGTATGAGTTTATGAGCAATGGATCCTTGGCAAGCTTGCTCTTTGGGACCTCAAAACCCACCTGGAATCAACGGTTGAAGATGGTGTTCGGAATTGCTAGAGGGCTCAGGTACTTACATGAAGAATGCAGCTCCCAGATCATACATTGCGATATAAAGCCTCAAAACATACTTCTAGATGATAATCTAATGGCCAAGATTTCTGATTTTGGATTGGCAAAGCTATTGAGGACAGACCAGACCCGAACAAGCACAGGCTTCCGAGGCACCAGAGGCTATGTTGCACCGGAATGGTACAAGAACATGCCGATCACGTCCAAGGTCGATGTGTACAGCTTCGGTGTAATGCTTTTGGAGATTATTTGTTGCAGGAAGAACGTGGAATTAGTTCTGGGGAATGACGAGAAGGCGGTCTTGACAGATTGGGCCTATGGATGCTATCGAAGGGGGAGATTGGACATGTTAGTGATGGACGACCGAGATGCAATGGAGGACATGAAGAGGGTGGAGAGGCTGGTGAAGTTAGGGATTTGGTGCATACAAGAAGAGCCATCGCTGAGGCCTTGTATGAAGAAGGTGACACAGATACTTGAAGGTGCAGTTGAAGTTTCAGTGCCCCCTCACCCTTCTTCTTTCATTAGTTCGCTTGGTTGAGTTGAAACCCTTTACTTCCCTCCAGTGCATACACAGGATGTTCGGTATATGCACGTGTATGGGTGCATGTGCACTTTTTTTTTTTCCTTTGCGCCGTATAGGTTGCTAGAACTAGCACCGAAGTTCCGGGCTATTGCGCAACTAGGGCTATTTTCATCATTTAGAGAATACAATTAGCTAAGTTTTTCATCTTTGTTGTTGTGTTTGGATTCATGTAAACTAAAAGGAGGACAGGGAGAGGTTTTAATCCTTGTGGAAATGGAAAATTGTGGATTTAAATAGTAATTCGCTATAAGCTCCCTTTTCGAGCCACATCAATTTTTCATAGTTTCCTTCTAAAATCTTAGTCAAGGAAGTGGAGTTCCACGCTTTTCCCAAATGGAATCATTTTCAATTTTTAGAAATTAAAAGTTCCCAAAGACTGCCAAAACGTGGCTATAGAATTCTGTAACCTGGAATCCTCCCAAATGGAAAATGGTGGATTTTGATCTTCTTTTCGGTGTTTGTTTGCATTCCAACTTCATATTGATTCCACGTTTGGTATCCTCGTGCCTTCTCTATCTTGGAAATCAAATTTGCGTTTTCTTTTGGGAAATGAATATCTACAAATTGTAAGAAAAAGATTGAAAGTATAATCCAAAGTAGAGGTGGAAAAGCGTGGAAAAGCATGTTTTTCCACGTTCAAAAGCACGTTACAAAGTAGAGGTGGAAAAAATTAGAATAGGGTACAGTCATCTCTCCGTAATCCACAAGACAAGGTGACTTGTCAAATGGAACCATGTATCTAGTCTCAACGACCCCGAACGCCCAGGTTTTGAAAATCATACCTGCCGATCCCGTGATCCTCATTTAAGGAACAGATTTTAGGGGTTTTTACCCAAATGGCCCACCGTATATACGCTGCTTTCATGTGTTTAGCTACCCTTTACAAAGCTTTCTCTCTCTCGGATTCCACTGTCCAAGTGCGGGAGAAGCTTCATAACTTCGATCCCGAGATTCAATTTTGGGCCATGTCGTGGACTCCACTTAGTTGTTGGCCCATTAGAAAGTAGATCGAATTTGTTCATTCCCTTCATGACTCACCATTTCTTTGGGAAGACACTAAACTCGTGTTGATACGACCACTTTGTGGCGCAAAAAGCTGGGTCATCCATTACCAACGGTTTCCTTGTGGTGTGATCCACCTGATCGGTGAGCATGGCTTATTCTTTGGACCATAGCCTTCCATGAAACTTCAATGATAATAGATGGAGTGGATTTAATGGACACACAAGATGTTATGCGGATGCACATGGTGTGTGTGTATTTGCATAGTGAAGGTTGCTATAACTAGCACCGAAGTTCCTCGGTGCTTTCGTGACTACGAGTGACCCCTTTGAATCTTTAAGGACACGATCGAAATTGGTTAACTTGCACTTACTGCACACAAAGATATCAGACTCTTACTCAAATTGGGAATGTGTCTCACATCAGTTAAGATACGCTCTATCCCATCAAATATCTTGATGCGCATCGATCTAATATTAACCATGTTATTGGCATTGTTATTACTCATAAACACCTGACGACCATCGCACTCACTATAACAGATGAACCAACTCTTGTAAGGAGTTATGTGATACGAAGCTCCTATATCCAAAATTCATTTATCGTTAAAATACGTACATTTTGATGTGGTCAACACGTCACTATCACTCGCCTCCTCATTGCATTCCACAATGTTGGCATCTCTGGAAGAACTATCTGATTTCTCATTCCTTAACTTAGGATACTCAGATTTTAATGTGGTCAACATGTCACTATCACTCGCCTCCTCGTTGCATTCCTCAACATTGGCCTCTTTGTAAAAACTATCTGATTTCTTCTTTTTCATGTACCCTGACATTCTACAATTTAAGCATTTCAATTTTTCCGTCTTTATCCTTGGATTTGGATATCGATTACGAAGATCCATTATTTCGCTCAGAATTTCTCTCCTTGTAACCAATGCTTATGTAGAAGAACCCATGTTATCACTTTTCTTTCTCATCGCCATCGACTGAAGAGTTGAGGTAAGGTCTCAACGATAGTGGTCGACTTACTGGTATATAAAGAGTCTTTGAACGATACGATTTTGTAAAAGAATTCAAAAGAATACATGCTTAATTTTCATCCTTCATCACCTCATCTATATCCAACAACTTGTAGACATCTTTATTGAAGTTATTGATGTAGGTCTCAATGCCCGCCCCGTCAGTCATCCTCAAATGGAACAACTATAGCTTTATATATAAAAGATTCTTAAGATCTATGCAGCTTATAAACAGGTTGGATGGAAAATAAACATTATGGTAAGTCCTAAGAAGTTTTTAATGGTGGACATTCGTATCCTCACTGTTTTATTGTGTCGTGTAGTCTACTAGAGATTAAAATCTACCCTATTTTTATGCTCATTGCTTAAAATAATCTGAAAAATCATATGGACAACATGGATAAATATATACATCATGGTGAGCCTAGAGAGTTACATGGCGATCAGTCTTCAAGCAAATCCCCATCCATTGGGGAATGTGGATTGTGTCCTAGCCCCACTCATCTCCATGTCAGAACGGGTGAGGCTTTGAGGGGCCACCATGATGTACGGGTTTTATCCACACCCTCCATTAACATTTCCATGTTGTTTTTGTGATTAAACCTAAAAATGAAGTAGATTCAAGGCTCAAGTGTACTTACACAGTAAGGATTAAACTGTTGCCATTAAAAATGTCTCTGGAGCTTCAAAAGTTTTACATCCAGCTGATATTTGTGTTTTCCTTTTATTTAGGTCTATGTGGCCTTATGAATAGGTCAGAAGGCACTTAACCATCATGGTGAGTATGACACTTAGAGCCTTAAGAAGGTTTCAATTAGGGCTGACAATGACCGGGCCTGGTTAAGTCTTGACCTGGATTTTTAACTGTTTCAGAGTGGGCCATTAGGCTGGCTTTATTCAAAATTTTGATTTTTTCAGCCCTAAGCCTCGCCCATTGACATCCCTAGTTTCAATAGCAAGTATCATTACCACTTTTACTGATGAGTTTTTTTTACCCGTCGTCCTTTCGCAACTGGGATAAGCAAGTGGCGCAAGTCCTTTCGCAACTGGGATGCGCAAGTCCTTTCGCAACTGGGATGCGAAAAGGAGTTTCTTAAAACTATAAAAAGGGGTCTCTAGAGTTTTTCTAGGGTATGTTGTGTGAAGAAAAAGCACAAGAGGATTTCCTAAAGGGTTTAGGGATATCAAAGGTGAGAGAATGAGAGAAAAGAGAGAGAGGAAGCTTGTGGAAGGGAGCCGTCGTCTCAACGCTTCTACGTCATCGTGATCGGTGAGATCTCTGTTTTTTCTTTATTCTCTTATTGCTTATCCACTCCTGCATGAGTGAAGAAGGTTGTATCTTTCTACTTCATAGTGGATTGTTGATCTGGACGAGGTCCCGTGGTTTTTACCTCTTTGAGAGTTTTCCACGTAAAAATCTCTTGTGTGGTGTGTAATTGTGCTTTGATTTATTTCATTGCTATTATTATCTCATAATTCTAGTTTGTTCGGGTGGCTAGATCCTAAGGTTTTGTACAAGGCCCCCAACAAAGTGGTATCAGAGCGCTATGTTCATTGAACGGGTAGGATCGGTTTGAAATTATGGAAGGTGGCTCATTAAGGATGATCAGCCTCAATGGTTCTAACTGGACCATATGGAAGGCTAAGATGGAAGACTTGCTTTATTGCAAGGATCTATATTCTCCAATTTTAGGCATATCAGTAAAATCGAAGGATATGTCTGATGATGATTGGAAGAAGTTGGACTGGAAGGCAGTGAAGTTTATTAGACAATGGTTGGATGATTCTGTATTCCACCATGTGTATATGGAAACCTCAATCGCTAGCTTATGACTGAAACTACAAGGGCTGTATGAGAGGAAGACAGCCGGTAATAAAATTTTTCTGATAAGGTGACTTGTGAATCTCAAGTTCAAGGATGGTAGTTCTGTGGCCGAGCACATGAATGAGGTCAGCAATATAGAGAACCAACTCTCCTCTATGAAGATGGTCCTGGATGATGAATTGCAAGCTTTACTATTGCTTAGTTCATTGCCTGACAGTTGGGAAATATTGGTGGTGTCTCTGAGTAACTCTACGCCAGACGGAAAGATATCCATGAAACAGGTTACTAGTTGTCTCTTCAATGAACAGGGGTCTACTCAGTAAGAGGCACTTGTGACACAAGAACGGGGGAGAGGAAAGAACAGGAAGGGCGAAAAGGCCCGAGATAAATCAAGAGATAAGTCGAGTAACAGAAAAGATGTTGAATGCTGGAATTGTGGCAAGAAGGGCCACTATAAGCATGAATGTCGTAATGCTAAAAACGACAAGAAAGGAAAAGGAAAGGAGAAGGAAGATGAATCTGATTCCACCGCGGTCGTTTCAGATGGAGACATTATTATTCTTTCCACAGATCACGATGTATGTCTCATGGCTACGAGTCAGGACACCGACTGGGTGATTGACTCAGGAACTTCTTTTCATGCTACTCCACACAGGAATTTCTTCACAAGTTACAAGTCAGGTAACTATGAGACCGTGAAGATGAGAAATTCTGTCATATCGAAGATCGTGGGAATTAGTGATATTTGTGTGAAGACTGATGTGGGCTGCACATTGGTTCTCAGGGATGTGAGGCATATCCCAGACCTTCGCCTCAACTTGATGTCAACGGGAAGGTTGGATGATGATGACTATGAAAGCCGGTTTGCTGGTGGGCGCTGGAAGCTCATCAAGGGTTCGTTGATCGCAGTCAAAGGAAAGAAGTGTTGCACCCTGTACAAGGCAAGTGTCAGTGTATGCAAGGGTGGGTTGAACGCAGTGGAAGATTTAGCTATAGACATGTGGCACAGGCGTCTAGGCCACATGAGTGAAAAAGGGCTTCAGCTACTAGCAAGGAAGCGGCTCCTTCCAAACGTGACTGGTATACCTCTCAAAACCTGTCTTGATTGTTTATCAGGGAAATAGTATAGAGTTTCATTTATTAAAACTGCTTCTCATGTTAATAAAGTGCATGCATTAGATTTGGTTTATTCTGATGTGTGTGGTCCTATGAGGACAAAAATCTTGGGTGGGGCATTGTATTTTGTTGCTTTTATAGATGATACATCTAGGAGGGTTTGGGCTTATGCTTTGAAATCTAAGGACGAGGTCTTTGGTGTGTTTAAGTTGTTTCATGCTATGGTCAAGAGAGAGACAGGTAGATCATTGAAGTGCATCCGCACTAACAATGGTGGTGAATATATTAGCGACTTTCATGAGTATTGCAAGTCCTTGGGTATACGACATGAACAGACGGTTCCCAAGACCCCCCAGCATAATGGTGTAGTTGAGTGAATGAATCGCACCATTGTTGAGAGAATCAAATGTATGTTATCCTATACGAAGTTGCCCAAGACGTTCTGGGGAGAAACAATGCACATAGCGGTGTATCTGATAAACAGGTCTCCATCAGCCCCGTTGAATGGAGAAGTACCCGAGAAGGTGTGGAGTGGACAAGATCCATCGTACAGTCATCTCAGGGTGTTCGGATGTAGGGCATCCGTTCACGTACCAAGGGACAAGAGGTCCAAGCTCGATATGAAAATCAGGCAGTGTGTTTCCTAAGGTACGGTGATGAAAAGTTCGGTTACAGATTGTGGGATCCGATCGAGAGGAAGCTCGTCAGGAGCAGAGATGTGATTTTCTTTGAAGATCAGTGTATACATGACATTGGTAAGCCAGAGAAGAACCAGCCTAGTTTAGGTGAGCTAGAGGACATGGATCCAGTTATTCCTCCCGTGGTGCTTGATGACGGAGGAGTACAGCAAGGTGCAAAGGGCGAGGTAGTTTCTTCAGAAGATGGACCAGGAGAGCAGCCCCCACTTGATCCACCTGTTGAGCCACAGGTGAGGAGGTCATCTAGGGACAGGCAGCCGTCCAAGAGGTACTCACCGCATGAGTACATTATGCTGACTGATGGGGGAGAGCTAGAAGATTATTCTGAGGCCGTAGCTGATAAGCATAAGGAGGAGTGGTTGAAAGCTATGCATGAGGAGATAGAATCCTTGTATAAGAATCATACCTATGACATGGTGAAACTGCCTAAGGGCAAGAAAGCTCTAAGCAACAAGTGGGTGTTCAGAAAGAAGGTTGAGCAAAAGAATTTACAGACGAGGTTCAAGGCCAGACTTGTGGTAAAAGGGTTCGGTCAGAGAAAAGGTGTTGACTTCGAGGAGATATTCTCACCAGTGGTGAAGATGACATCCATACGGGTGTTGCTTGGGTTGGCGGCTAGCATGGATCTGGAGATAGAACAGTTAGACGTTAAAACTGTCTTTCTCCATGGTGACCTGAAAGAAGAGATCTACATGCACCAACCAGAGAGGTTCGAAGTCAAGGGCAAGGAGCATATGGTCTGTAGGCTGAGGAAGAGCTTGTATGGGCTAAAACAAACTCCACGATAATAGTACAAGAAGTTTGATTCGTTTATGTTACAACATGGGTATGACAGAACGGAGTCGGATCACTGTGTGTTCACGCGCAAGTTCTCAGATGGTGATTTCATAGTTCTACTCTTATATATTGATGACATGCTCATCATGGGAAAAGACATCAAGAAGATCGACAGGCTGAAACAGGAGTTGGGCAAGTCATTTGCGATGAAAGAATTGGGCCCAGGTAAACAGATCCTAGGAATGGAGATAACCCGTGACAGAAGCAGCAGAAAGCTTTGGCTGTCACAAGAGCGGTATATTGAGAAAGTCCTAGAGCGGTTCAATATGAATGCAGCGAAGTCGGTCAGTACTCCATTGGATGATCACTTCAGATTGAGTGACAGACAGTGTCCCGAGACGAAGGTAGAGGTGGAAGAGATGCAGAAGATACCCTACGTGTCAGCTGTAGGAAGTTTGATGTACGCTATGGTGTGTACACACCCAGACATAGCATATGCGGTTGGTGTTGTCAGCCGATATCTTTCCAATCCTGGCAAAGAGCTTTGGGCGACGGTGAAATGGATACTGCGGTATCTAAGAGGCTCATCTAGGTTGAGCCTATGTTATGGTGACGGTAAACCTGTGATAGAGGGCTACACAGATGCAGATATGGCAGGTGACATAGACTCCAGGAAGTTTACATTGGGGTTCATGTTCACCTTTACAGGGGGAGCAATTTCTTGGCAGAGCAAGCTACAGAAGGTCGTAGCATTGTCGACTATAGAGGCCGAGTACATTACAGTCCCAGAGGCATGTAAAGAGATGCTTTGGATGAAGAGGTTCCTACAGGAACTTAGCTTGAAGCAGGAGGAGCACGTGGTCTATTGTGATAGTTAGAGTGCTATACACTTGAGCAAGAATCTAAGTCAGCATTCCAAGTTGAAGCACATAGAGATTCGGTATCACTGGATCAGGGATACTTTGGAACAGAAGGTGTTACAGCTTGAGAAGGTCTACGCGGACGATAATGGGTCAAATATGATGACCAAAGCCTTACTTAAGGGCAAGTTTGAGGTTTGTAGAAACCTGACTAGCTTAATGAAAGTGAATCCCTCCTGGGTCAAAAAGGGAGAGATTTGATGAATTTTTTTGACCTGTCGTCCTTTCGCAACTGGGATGCGCAAGTCGCGCAAGTCCTTTCACAATTGGGATGCGCAAGTCCTTTCGCAATTATGATGCGGAAAGGAGCTTCCTAAAACTATAAAAAGGGGTCTCTAGAGTTTTTCTAAGGTATGTTGTGTGAAGAAAAAGTACAAGAGGGTTTCCTAAAGGGTTTAGGGATATCAAAGGTTAGAAAGTGAGAGAAAAGAGAGAGAGGAAGCTTGTAGAAGAGAGTCGTCGTCTCAATGCTTATACGTCCTCGTGATCGGTGAGATCTCTGTTTTCCCTTTATTCTCTTATTGCTTATCCACTCCTACGTGAGTGAAGAAGGTTGTATCTTTCTACTTCATAGTGGATTGTTGATCTGGACGAGGTCCTGTGGTTTTTACCTCTTTGAGGGTTTTCCATGTAAAAATCTCTTGTGTGGTGTGTGATTGTGCTTTGATTTATTTCATTGCTATTATTATCCCATAATTTTGGTTTGTTCGAGCAGCTAGATCCTAAGGTTTTGTGCAAGGCCCCCAACAATTACTTCCCTTAGTGTGGTTTATTTGAGTTTTGGATCTACTTCATTTTTGGACTAATACACTAAAATTATATGTCAAGGTTAATCGACAGTGTGGATAAAACATATACATTAGGGTGACCTCTCAGAGCCCTTGCCCGTTGTGATTGGGAGAGGAGGGGCGGGGTTGGACAGAATTCGCATTCTCATTGAAATGTCCAGTGTACCGAATAAGATGTAAAGTCACGTGGATAAATAATATGTACATCACGGTGAGCCCAGAGAGTGTCACGTGGTGGCCGGGTCTCCATGGGACGCGGATTGTGTCCTACCCCGGTAATTCGTCCGGGCAGGGCTCTGTGGGGCCCATCGTGATGTAAGTATTTTATCCAAGCCGTTAATCACTTTTCTCAGATTATTTTAAGATATGTTCTAAACACTGAGCAAGGTACAAGGGTTAAGTGGACCAAAAAGTGGGGATTTAATGTCCACCATTAAAAACTTTTTTGGAGCTAGAGAAGTTTCGAATCAAGCTAATATTTGTTTTTTCACTTCATCCACATCTACATGACCTTATTAATTGGTTGGATGATAAAAAAAACATCACAGTGACCCTTAGAAAGGTTTCAACAGTGGTGTCATTATCACTGCATCTTCCTCCGGTGTGGTCCATTGGATCTATGGACTTGCTTCAATTTTACATAAATACCTTAAAATGATCCAAGAGAAGCAATAAACGGCTTGGATAAAACACTTACATCCCAGTGGGCCCCACAGAGCAACACAATCTGCGTTCATCTCCATGAAAATCCTCATCCATTGGGGAACATGGATTGGCTGGTGTACCACACACCAGCTATATAGCTGATGTAGATACGTCGTGTCTTCACACATGTCTGTTTGGCACGCCTGACCAATCCTGAGATCTATCTTCCAATCCCTTCCAATCTACTTAGCCAAACTGGCCCCTAGGGTCAACTATAATGGTTATTTGACATCTAACCCATTGATTAGATCATGCGGACATGTATGAAGGGAATATATATATATATATATTTTTTGGCTCATACCATGAATTGATAGGTAATAATGGGTGGACGGCATGGATGAAACACATATATTATGGTGGGGCCCATGGAGCACCAACCACTAGCTCTTGGCTATTAATGGCTGGTGGAGGGGAGTAGCCTATCCCTTTCCCGGATTAAGAGGGACGTGTGGGTGGGAGACTGAAAGCTGACAATCAATCAAAACAGACAGAAGGAATCAAAGAAGATGTGCAATTAACACCAACCAAACTCTTGTTTGGAGAGTACCCCACTCAGCTTATCGCAATATGTTGGGAATGTTCAGCTTGGACCAGTGAGCCCATGGTCCTCTAATCCAGACCATCAGCCTAATCAAACTTTCTATGAATGGATCGTGGCCACAAAATCTCTCAAATTCAAAGATTACGGAAAAATTATTGGGCTTCTCTTAAATTGAATATGGATGTTGTTGTACTCCTCTTATTAACCGTCTAAGCACTGGCTATACATAGAAAGGTTAGGATTGTCTTATTTCTTAAGTTTCTATGTCGTGGTCCATGCACAATGGGTCAGATCATCTAACCATGGGCTCACCTTTATCAACTATAGACCTGAGAGCACCGCACATACTCTTCCATATTGATACAAGAGAAATTGATGAGTGTAGACCCCACCTTTTATCCATTGGATATTACCAGAACAATACAAATTTAACATACGCACTTGGACCTCCTCGTACGATGACAAATTTCAGGATAAAAATACCCCTCCTTTTCATGGAAACGGATTGGGTACTTCTGCCACCCGTCAATGGCGGATCGTTGGTGGTCTGTAGGCCCCACCATGATGTATGCTTTTCATCCATGCCATCCATATATTTTTTCAGATCATTTTATGGTATGAGACCAAAAATGAGGTATATCCAAATCTCAAGTGTACCACATTACAAGAAACAGTGTTGAATGAGCGTCAACCATTAGAAACTCAGGTGGAGCCCACCGTGATGTTTGTGAGAAATCCTCCCCATCTAAGTTCATTAATAGGGTCACAAAGATCTGGATGAAAAGGAAAAATAAATTTCATAATGATCCAAAACTTCTGTAACCCCTCAAAGGGTTTCAATGGTAGACGTTCAATTCCTCACTGTCTTTTACAGTATGGTCCACTTGATAGTTAGATCTATCTTATTTTTTGTCTCAAGCTTTAATATGAGCTCGCCAAATAGATGGATGGTTTGGATATAACACAAACCTTATGATGAGACCCACAAAAGTAACACAATAAAAAAAAAAAAAAAAACATGTATTACCGCGGCACTACAGCCGACGGCAGTCTACAAGATATATTTTTTTTTTTAGGAAGAACTTTTTCTGCCTTACATTTTTCTCTAATACATAATTATGTAAATATGTATATATAAGTATATAAAAATATTTTTCTATCTTTTAATTCATTTATTTGTTTATGTATTTAACAAGCATATCTCTTAAACTAGAATGATTATTATTATTATTATTATTTTTTACACACGCACACACACCCCCCACACACTCACACTAATGGAATTTCACTACCTATGGATACTCAAACGCTTGACTGGGTGTTGAAACTCCTAAGAGTTTACCACCTGAGCATGAGTAAGAGTCCAAACTAGAATGATTTACTTAACGTACCACGTATGATTTTGGGATAGGAGAAGCTAATTTAGCCAACCAACCTAGTTATTTTTCAAGATTTTATCGGGTCAATGGTCGAAAATTCATTTCAGCGGAGTAAATATGAAATTGAGCGGGGCAAACATGAAATTCAGTGAGACAAGCATTAAATTGAGTGGGGCAAACTAGAAATTCAGCGAGGCAAACATGAAATTTAGATGGGCAAACATGAAATTTAGCGGGGCAAACAGGAAATTGAGCAGGGCAAACTAGAAATTGAGAGGGGCAAATGTTGAGGGTCAAATATTGCATATTAGACCCCAGATATTGTCTAGATTTATGAACATAATATTGTTTAACGATCGATTTAATCATGTTTATGCTGCAGGTTGAATTTAAGAGTTTGAACTAAAAAAGGATGCTAAAAGCTTGGATTTAACACTCTGATATCACCAAGGCAAGGGACGGACCCAAAGGGACCATGATCGACGAATGTACACACCATAGATCCGCAAAAATCAAGAAACTGAAGCTCAAATGGCCTAAAACTCATCCAGAATGTAAGATCATAGGGTTCCCATTATCTGATCAACTCGAAACTTCATACATGGGATGAGGGCTATAAATTAACCGTACACATAAAATTTTAGCCATTGGATCACTATGAAAGTGCCTCAACCAACAGATCAGCCCATAAACCGTTGATTCTGGGCCCACTTGATATTTGGAACTGCCTCAAAATTGTTCTTGACGGTTGAAATAACATGAGAAAAAGGATGAACGGTGCAGATTTTGCAAAAACATTACAGTTGGTCCCACAAGTGTACGTGTGCGTACACACTATATAAAGTGGCTATGAACACCAAACTGGTCAGCAGCGCTGACCAGCGCCTGCACGACTGCTGACCCGCTCCTCATGTAAAACGGAAAGTTGCTGTTTTCAGTAACTGCGTAACCGACCGACGGTCGGTTTTGCGAACGGTTGTGGACCCCACCAATGATATGTATGAATGATCCATGCCGTCCACCGTGTAGACAGCCACGAGCACTACAAAACCATATTTATACTTTTCATCCACGCAAGCACATGTGTGGGATACAGGGGCCACAAAAAGGCTACCCTGTAGCGTTCAAATCTGGTCTTTTAGTAATTTCTTCTCTGGGACACGCCAATGGACATTCAAAACCACCC
Organism: Magnolia kwangsiensis; assembly: GCA_037074715.1. Taxonomy (NCBI): domain Eukaryota; kingdom Viridiplantae; phylum Streptophyta; class Magnoliopsida; order Magnoliales; family Magnoliaceae; genus Magnolia; species Magnolia kwangsiensis. The sequence continues at coordinate 112,246,748 of CM073581.1, forward strand.
ATTCTTGACTAAAATTTCGTCCTGAATTCAATAGACGGGGTGAATTTTTTAAAAAATACTTCTGTGGGGCCCACGGATCACAGCAGTGAAAGAGTGCGAAAGGTTTCGCACATCCGCGAAAATCGACATTTCCAAGCGGTTGTGGCCCACCATATTTGATCATATGACAGATCTGAACCGTCTATCATGTAGAGGACCCAAGAAAGTCGTAAGTTATGGTATTTCTTTGGAATTTGAGCGAGGAAAGTGGCGATTTTTGAGGCACTGAACTTGACTGCGAAAAGGCTTTCGCTGCGCATGCGATAACTTCCCAATTCCGATTCAAGTCCGATTTTCACCACTCCAACAGCTATATAAGGGGGTTTTGGACGTGAGGAGCAATTTATTCATACCTGGGGAGGAAGATCCTCAGCTTGGGCAGGAACGTGGAGAGAAGAGCAGGGTGTTTTCCTTCTTTTTATCTATCTTTTATTTTTTTCCTTCTTTTCTTTTCCTTTATTGAGATTAGCCTAATCATCATGGTCGGCTAAACCTCTTAGCTAGGGCTAAGAGGTGAAGCTTGTAGTGAGATGGGAGATTTTATTTCATGTTTTCAATTTAATTTTAATTCATGAATTGACGTTGATTTTAGTTGATTATTATGGAAATGTTTTTAGTTCTTAATGGTCTGTTGTGACTGAAATTACAATGGGTCTGCAATGGCTTTGAGTATGTCTCTTCTCTTTTATGTTTATGACGTCAGGAAGCCCTGTTGTTCACCATAGTCTCCTGGGCATGGTCGGATATCAGTACCCTTCCTAACCTTCATACATATGATTGGTTGGTAGTTAGTTTAAATCTGTTGTTTGCCATAGTCTCTTGGGCATGGTTTGGTGATGGAATCCATTCTAATTCATATACCTTTCATCTCTTCGAAAACTAGATCAATGGCAGTTCAGTAAATTCCATAACTCTTGAAGCAGGCATAAGATCTTCCTGATCTCTACAAGTGGATCCTCTGAATCCCTAGTTACCCTTCTCTAATATCTCCTTAGTTTTAGATTAATTAACCTACAATTATTTCACAATTGCTACTTGATTTAGAATTCATCTTATTCTAGTTCAAATCCTACTTAATTTTAGATTACGTATAGTTTCAGTCCCTTGGGATTCGACCTCGGTCTTACTGAGTTATTACTACATCACAACCCTGCACTTGGGGAGTGAACAAGTTTTTGGCGCCGTTGCCGGGGACTGTTGGCTATGTTTTTCTGAAATTAATTAGTTTTAGGATTAGATTTTCTTTTTAGAATTTTTTTTTAAAAAAAATAAAAAATAAAAAATTCTAGGCTTAGTTATTTTCCTTGTTAGAAATTTTTCCTAAACTTTAAAAACTTGCTATTCTTCATTCTATCTGATTTTTATAACTAATCCAATTTTTCTGTTTTGTAGGAAACTTCTAATTTAGTAAGCTCTGTCTAATTTCTCTTTCTTTGGAATTTCTTCTTTTCTCTAAAAATTAGTTTAGTTTAAATTAGGACTTTCTATTTTTAGAAACTAACTTGTTTCGGTTGTTCTGCAGGTTCTTAACCTAGGACTTCAAATCTGGTAACTTCTTTCCATCTTTCCCTTTTATCTTCTAGATTTTTACTTCTTTTCTCCTATGACTAGGTTAGAATTTAAATCGAGGGTTGAGTGTGTTTTATGCCCCAGTGGGCACGCGACAATACTCGACGTCTCGTGACTGAAGGAGGATTAGTTGAGGGGTTGACTATCCATCGCAGGACTAGACATCACTTGAATTCTCCTGAGTTAGTGGAGGTTATGGCTGAAAATCAACCTCAAGCACTACCCCAACCTAGGGTTGAGGAAGTACATGATGAGAATGAGGTGCATCAGACACCCCCGCCTCGTACTTTACGAGATTATTTACAACCGACGGGGGCGAGTACGCCCTCATGCATGATTTTTCCTGCAAATACACTACATATGGACATCAAGCCAGGGATTATCCAACTCCTTCCTAAGTTCCATGGGCTTGAGTCTGAAGAATCAAACTTGCATCTGAAAGAGTTTGACGAAATTATAGGCACTTTATATTTCCCTAATGTATCAGAAGATACAATTAGGCTGAAACTCTTTCCATTTTTCTTGAAAGAAAAAGCCAAGACGTGGTTACATTTACTGCTTCCTAGATCCATTGGCACATGGAATGATATGCAGATGGAATTTATAAAGAAAATTTTCCTACATCATAAGATAATTACCCTTAGGAGAGCAATCATGAACTTTGTCCAAAAAGAAGATGAAACATTCTTTCAAAGTTGGGAAAGGTTCAAGGATCTGGTTAATGCATGCCCACAACATGGCTTTGAAATATGGCGTATTACGAATTTTTTCTATGATGGGCTAACATCTTCCATGCGCCAAATGGTCGAGACAATGTGTAACGGAGAATTCATCAATAAAAATGTCGACGAGGTATGGGATTACCTCGATAGCCTCGCTGAAAAAACACAATCATGGGACTATTACCCAAGGACAAACACTACGTCTAGGCCGACTCATTCAAGGAAAAAAGGAGGAATATATCTCCTGAAAGAGGATGATGATCTTAATGCTAAGGTGGCTAATCTCACCAGAAAATTTGAGGCCATGGAAGGAAAGAAAAAAAAGGTTAATGAAAGTGTTTGCAGCATCTGTGATTGCAACATTCATACTACTGAAAATTGTCCTTCAATACCTGCCTTACGAGAAGTATTGAATGAACAATCTAATACCCTAAATAACTATCAAAGACCTTTCAATGGATCAACCTCTAATACGTACAATCCTGGCGGAAAAAATCATCCCAATTTCAGTTGAAGGAACGGACAAACTGCTACCCCTCAAGGTTTCTTCAATCAAAATCCAAATCAGGGGAGACCTCAAGAAGAACCGGCTCAAAATTCTGTGCAAGAGCTGACGCAGATAATGCGAAAATTTATACAAAAAATAGATTCACGTATGATGACTATAGAAAAGGGAATGCTTCCTGCACAACCAATCCCCAATCCTAAACCGCAATATGAGACAGGTAATTCCAGCTCTTCAAATCAAATGGGGCACGCTAAATCCATCACCACTCTTAGGAATGGGAAGGTTATTGATAAAACCCTTCCGGTTAGGCCCGAAAAGCCTCAAGAACCAGAAGAGGACAACAATGATGGATCTAGTGACGCCCCACAAAAATTTGAACCGAAACCTCTAGAAAAGCCAGTTGCTCTGTTTCTCCAACAGTTGGTTGAACCAAAACGTCTCTCTAACTCTCAGGATATCCTAGAGGTGTTGAAACAAGTGAAAGTCAATATTTCTCTGCTTGATGTTGTAAAACAGATACCTTTATATGCTAAATTCCTAAAAGACTTATGCACGACCAAACGATGAAAAAGTGTTCAAAAGAAAATTTTCTTAACTGAGAAAGTAAGTGCCATCCTGAAACAAGATGTGCCGCAAAAATTCAAAGATCCCGGTTGCCCAACCATATCATGTGTAATCGGGAACCATCGAATTGATCACGCACTTCTTGACTTAGGAGCAAGCGTCAATCTGATTCCCTACTCGGTATACCAACAGTTGGGTTTGGGTGAATTAAAATCCACTCGAACCATACTACAACTTGCTGATCGTTCTGTTCGTGTACCAAGAGGGATAATCGAGGATGTGTTGGTCCAGGTTGATAGATTTTACTACCCTATAGATTTTATCATCTTGGACATCGAACCCATCAACGACACGAGCACTTAGATTCCCGTCATTCTTGGTCGCCCATTCCTGTCCACTTCAAATGCAATTATCAATTGCAGGAATGGTGTCATGACTATGTCTTTTGGAAATTTGACATTGGAATCGAATATCTTTTTCAATAACGGCAGCAACTCAGAGGATGATGACGATTTCCACGATGTTAACATGATTGATTTTTTTGTGGAAGATAAAACACCTCTCACCTTATCCTCTGATCCTCTCGAGACGTGTCTGGCCCACTCCCATGATCTTGATGATGAAATAATTAGGGAAACGTGTGCCATACTTGATACTGCACCTGTACTTGAAGTTAACCGGTGGAGGCCACAAATTAAAGAATTGCCCCAAACTGATGTAGTGCCTCTACCGTCTAACCTCAAGCCATCGAAGCTTAGCCTAAAACATTTGCCTTCTGATTTAAAATATGTCTATTTAGGTCAAGATGAGACATACCCTGTGGTGATCTCTGCCCACCTGGAGAAAGAATAAGAGAGTATGCTCATATCTACTCTCATTGAGCATAAGGGAGCTCTTGGATGGACGATAACGGACCTCAAAGGAATTAACCCATCGATTTGTACTCACCGCATATATCTTGAGGATAATGCAAAGGCTGTTCGGCAATCACAACGTATACTAAATCCAAACATAAAGGAAGTGGTTAAGGCCGAGGTTCTCAAACTATTGGAAGTGGGGATAATATACCCCATATCCGATAGTCAATAGGTGAGTCCAACTCTGGTGGTTCCTAAGAAGTCCGGGATCACCATTGTAGCCAATGCCAATAATGAACTCGTGCCAACCAGAATTACTACTGGTTGGAGAATGTGCATTGACTACAGAAAGCTGAATACCGTCACAAGGAAAGAGCACTTTCCTTTGCCCTTCATTGATTAAATCTTAGAAAGGCTAGCTGGTCATTCCTATTACTGTTTCCTTGACGGGTATTCAGGTTATAATCAGATTGAAATCGCCCCTGAGGACCAGGAAAAGACCACATTTATATGTCCTTATGGCACCTTTGCTTACAGAAGGATGCCATTCAGGTTGTGTAATGCCCCTGCCACCTTTCAGCTATGCATGATAAGTATATTTTCTGACATGGTGGGGAAATATCTAGAAGTCTTCATGGACGATTTCTCTGTTTTCGGCTCATCTTTCAGTGAGTGCTTAGAGAGTCTTAAATGTGTGCTGAAAAGATGTGAAGAAAAAAATCTGGTACTTAATTGAGAAAAGTGTCATTTCATGGTTCAAAAGGGAATTGTCCTTAGACATATCATCTCGTCCAAAGGAATCGAGGTAGATAAGGCAAAGATCGATCTTATCTCTAACCTACCTCCACCCAAGAACATCAGAGACGTGCGATCCTTCTTAGGACACGCAAGGTTTTACAGACGATTCATAAAGGACTTTAGTCTCCTCTCTCGTCCTTTATGTAATCTTCTTCAAAAGGATGCACCATACGAGTGGAATGAATAGTACCAAGAATCTTTCACTAAGCTTAAGGGCATGTTAACTACTGCACCTATCATGCAGCCGCCCGATTGGAGTCTTCCTTTTGAACTTATGTGCGACGCCTCTGATTATGCTCTTGGAGCGGTTCTAGGCCAGAGAAAGGATAAGCGGCCTTACGTCATTCATTACGCAAGTAGAACTCTAAATCCTGCCCAAGTGAACTACTCGACTAGGGAAAAGGAACTCTTAGCCGTAGTGTTTGCTTTGGACAAATTTATGTCCTACCTGATTGGATCCAAAATCATTATCTACACAAACCATGCGGCACTCAAGTATCTTCTTTCTAAGAATGATTCTAAGCCCCGCCTGATACGATGGATCCTTCTACTTCAAGAATTTGATTTAAAAATTAAAGACAAAAAGGGAGTAGAGAACGTAGTAGCCGATCATCTTTCTCACCTTAATACCTCTGATTCCCTTGAGGGGACCCATATCAGTGACATGTTCCCTGATGAACAACTGTTCAGAGTCTCCCATTCACCTTGGTTCGCTGATATTGCTAATTATCTTGCTATAGGTTCCATACCGACACATTGGACATCACAAGATAAGAAGAAATTCTTTACCAAGGTGCGTAACTTTTTCTGGGATGATCCATATTTATTTAAATATTGCCCAGACCAAATCTTAAGGAGGTGTGTGCCAGACGATAAGCATCAGAGTGTCATCTACTTCTGTCACTCACAGGCCTGTGGTGGTTACTTTTCTGCTAAAAAGACCACGGCCAAGATTCTACAGTGTGGCTTTTACTGGCCCACTATGTTCAGGGACACTCATGAGTTTTGTAGGGCTTGTGAGCATTGTCAGAAATTGGGAGCATTGTCCCGTCGAAATATGATGCCTTTGAATCCCATCCTTATTATAGAAGCATTTGATTGTTGGGGCATCGATTTCATGGGACCATTTTCCCAATCCTTTGGAAATTTATATATTTTACTCGCCGTAGATTATGTCACCAAATGGGTCAAAGCAATTCCGTGCCGTAACAGTGACCATCGCACGGTCATTACATTTTTAAAAGAAAACATCTTATCGTGGTTCGGGACACCTCGAGCCATCATTAGTGACGGGAGCTCACACTTTTGTAATAGACCATTCGAGAGCTTAATGAAGAAATACGGTATCTCTCATAAGGTGAGCACCCCATACCATTCACAAACAAGTGGGCAAGCTGAGATTTCCAATAGGGAGATCAAATATATCCTAGAGAAAACGGTTAACCCTGATCGTAAGAATTGGTCAATCCGATTGACCGATGCCTTATGGGCATACCGTACTGCTTTTAAAACCCTTATTGGAACATCTCCCTTTAGACTTGTTTATGGGAAGGCTTGTCACTTACCTGTGGAATTGGAACATAAAGCATACTGGGCGATCAAAAATCTAAATTTCAATCTGGACAACGCTAGCTCGCTACGCAAACTTCAATTAAATGAACTTGAAGAAATCCGGAACGATGCATACGAAAATTTGAGAATTTACAAGGACAGGATGAAGGCGTTTCATGATCAACATATTTTACGAAAATTATTCACGCCAGGTCAGAAAGTCCTTTTGTACGATTCTCGACTACATCTCTTTCCGGGTAAGCTTCGATCTCGTTAGACCGACCCCTACATTGTTGTTACTGCTTATCCTCATGGGGCCGTCGAGATAAGAGATCCTGATATTGGCAAGGAGTTTAAAGTAAATGGACATCGATTAAAACCATTTGTCGAGACATTTGATTCAGAGGACATGTCCATGCCTCTAACTGCTCCTGTTTATTAGGATTGATCTCCTAGTCTGATGGAGGTATATGTAGGTTTATCACTTTCATAGGACTAGGGAAGTTTAATTTATTTTGTCTGGCTGAAAACGGTAAACTTAGCGCTCCTGGGATGCAACCCAGCTTTTTATTTCATTTCATTTTTTTAGTTAGTTCAATGTTTGTGGGTAACATTACTACAAACCCTCACGAGACTACAACTCGTCCACTAGGGGTAATCTAGGGGTTTAAAGGCTTGTTGCATACGCTAAATACAATCGAGAGTACCTGCAAAAGTGGTATTGGTAGGATTTTATTTTTATTTTTCTTTCTATCTCGTACTAACCTGCTCTCTCCCAGCGATCTCATGAAAAATATCTCTTGATTCGTCATCCAGGTACTATCTTCCCATCACTTTACTTTCGTTGTTCCATGTGCATTGCATGCTCATATCTTTTATATTGAGGACAATGTAGATTTTTGGTTGGGGGTGGGAGATTAGGTTACCTAATCAGTGTTTTCTTGGTCTTGAGCAAAAATGTAAAAATTGTAAAAAAATTTTAAAATCTTTAGATTTTTCTGAAATTTTTTTATGGATATCTCTGATTTAGAATCTCAAGATAAGTGATGTTGATAATTTAGGACTCTTCGATTTAGTATCTGTTAAATTTCGCAGTTAACATCGAGTTATTAATCCATGATTAGAAGTCGTAAACATTAATTGAGTCATGATGCCACATCTCACTTTTACACTAAAGTTTCAATTTGATATCGAAGGGTTAACTTGGTAATCATTAAGCATGAAAGGAACCATCTTGAAAAAAATGCCTAACAGGATATAAAAAATAAAAAAATAAATAAAAAGAGAAGAAGATATCTTTGAAAAGATTTGGGCGAATAATCTTCACCGTAGGTTTGCTCCCTATAGGTATAGATTTAATACCCCTTGAATGATATCTAAAATGAGTCAGGTGTACGGTCTTCACCATAGGTTTGCTCCCTATAGGTGAGAATTTGATTCCCCTTCTTGGCATTACTGTTAATAAAATAAATAAATAACTCTGTGAGGCAAGTTTTGGTTATCATGAATTCTCTTGTTGATTACCAATGATATCCTGAAATAGAGAATTGAATCTTAGTGTTGATAAACTGAGATTATACTATACACCCATGGATCTTAATGTTTTGAATTATTCTAATTGATAGATTAATACTTTGAACTTGATTATGAAGTTTACCGTGTGCTTGAGTCCAGGAAAAAATAATTTTCAACATTCATGAATCTTAGATTTCTTGTATCTAATTCAATTTTCAAAATATCACTCGGTTCCATAGAAAATTCTTTTATAATTCTCAACTTATTTCTCGCATGCTTTGCTCGGGACTAGCAAAATGCTAGTTGGGGGTTGTGTTGAGGGTCAAATATTGCATATTAGACCCCAGATATTGTCTGGATTTATGAACATAATATTGTTTAACGACCAATTTAATCATGTTTATGCTGCAGGTTGAATTTAAGAGTTTGAGCTGAAAAAGGATGCTAAAAGCATGGATTTAACACTCTAATGATCACCAAGGCAAGGGACGGACCCAAAGGGACCACGATCGACGAATGTATACACCAGAGATCCGTGAAAATCAAGAAACTGAAGCTCAAATGGCCTAAAACTCGTCCAGAATGTAAGATCACAAAGTTCTCACCATCTAATCAACTCGAAACTTCATACATGGGATGAGGGCCATAAATTAACCGTACACATAAAATTTCAGTCATTGGATCACTATAGAAGTGCCTCAACAAACAGATCAGCCCATAAACCGTTAATTTTGGGCCCACCTGATATCTGGAACTGCCTCAAAATTGTTTTTGACGGTTGAAATAACATGAGAAAAAGGATGAACGGTGCAGATTTTGCAAAAACATTACAGTTGGTCCCACAAGTGTACGTGTGCGTACACACTATATAAAGTGGCCACGAGCACCAAACTGGTCAGCAGCGCTGACCAGCAGCGCCTGCACGACTGCTGATCCGCTCCTCATGTAAAACGAAAAGTTGCTGTTTTCAGCAACTGCGTAACCGACCGACGGTTGGTTTTGCGAACGGTTGTGGACCCCACGCATGATATGTATGAATGATCCAAGCCGTCCACCGTGTAGACAGCCGCGAGCACTACAAAACCATGTTTACACTTTTCATCCACGCAAGCACATGTGTGAGATACAGGGGCCACAAAAGGGCTGCCCTGTAGCGTTCAAATCTGGTCTTTTAGTGATTTCTTCTCTGGGACACGCCAATGGACATTCAAAACCACCCATTCTTGACTAAAATTTTGTCTTGATTCCAATAGATGGGGTGGATTTTTTAAAAAATGCTTTTGTGGGGCCCATGGATCACAACAGCAAAAGAGTACGAAAGGTTATGCACATCCGTGAAAACTGACATTTTCAGGCGGTTGTGGCCCACCATCTTTGATCATATGACAGATCTGAACCGTCTATCATGTAGAGGACCTAAGAAAGTCCTAAGGTATGGTATTTTTTTAGAATTTGAGCGAGAAAAGTGACGATTTTTGAGGCACTGAACTTAACTGCGAAAAGGCTTTCGCTGCGCATGCGATAGCTTTCCAAATCCGATTCAAGTCTGATTTTCACCACTCCAGCAGCTATATAAGGGGGTTTTAGACGTAGGGAGCAATTTATTCAGACCTGGGGATGAAGATCCTCAGCTTGGGCAGGAACGTGGAGAGAGAGCAGGGTGTTTTCCTTCTTTTCATCTATCTTCTGTCTTTTTTCCTTCTTTTCTTTTCCTTTATTGAGATTAGCCTAATCATCATGGTCGGCTAAACCTCTTAGTTAGGGCTAAGAGGTGAAGCTTGTAGTGAGATGAGAGATTTTATTTTATGTTTTCAATTTAATTTTAATTCATGAATTGACGTTGATTTTAGTTGATTATTATGGGAATATTTTTAGTTCTTAATGGTCTGTTGTGACTGAAATTACAATGGGTCTGCAATGGCTTTGAGCATGTCTCTTCTCTTTTATGTTTATGACGTCAGGAAGCCCTGTTGTTCACCATAGTCTCCTGGGCATGGTCGGATGTCAGTACCCTTCCTAACCTTCATACATATGATTGGTTGGTAGTTAGTTTAATTCTGCTATTTTCCATAGTCTCTTGGGCATGGTTTGGTGATGGAATCCATTCTAATTCATATACCTTTCATCTCTTTGAAAACTAGATCAATGGCAGTTCAGTAAATTCCATAACTCTTGAAGCAGGCATAAGATCTTCCTGATCTCTACAAGTGGATCCTCTGAATCCCTAGTTACCCTTCTCTGATATCTCCTTAGTTTTAGATTAATTAACCTACAATTATTTCACAATTGCTACTTGATTTAGAATTTATCTTATTCTAGTTCAAATCCTACTTAATTTAGATTACGTACATTTTCAGTCCCTTGGGATTCGACCTCGGTCTTACCGAATTATTACTACATCACAACCCTGCACTTGGAGAGTGAACAGCAAACATGAAATTCAGTGGGGCAAATATGAAATTGATCGGGACAAACTTGAAATTGAGTGGGGGAAATTGAAAACTGCAAACCTCGTATAATTTACTTGAATCAATGGTCTGTAAGCTAGACTGCGGGTGCCAAACAAATAGAATACCATCTTCGCTAGCTTCCATAAACATTTTCCTCAGTTGTAGGTCATCTGGTATAAAAGAGTTTATCCTTCTTTACTAACCAAATTCCATCGCCAAAGGTAGTCTAGAAGGGAAGCCTAGTTATTTTCTCTTTGAGAATCTCTTCGGTTTTGAGGTTCCAATTTTCAGGTACATGAGTCCAAAAGGAGCAACAATTCACCAAATTCACTTTATAAGACAAAGCAACAAGAAAGAACCACAGAATTTAACAAATGGTAACTACAGGATCAATCATATACTGAAGTATTGGAATTCAGCTCAATTGAAGTGCTGGATTTCACACCAATGGATTCACATCATATACTAAAAGGGACATTGTCACTAGTCAAAATGGAAATTGAAACATGTGTAGTTACAATACTTGCCAATGTGAAAATTACAACATAATTAAAGATGAAATTTGTCATAACATGCCAAAATGGAAAGCAAATCCTAACTACTCTATTATCAAGTTAGTAACCGACATCGGTACTAACTACTGGTCATCCGAGTTGGGCGAAGGAGGGGGCGCTCCCTCCTTCTGGAGACAACACAATATTGCTTTGATGTTGCAACTCGTTTTCTTAAATTTCATTTCCAAAACTGAAATTGAGCGGGGCAAATATGAAATTTAGTGGGGCAAGCTAGAAATTGAATGAGACAAACTAGAAATGGAGCAAGGGAAGCATAAAATTGAGCGAGGGAAATAAGAAATTGAGTGGGGCAAACTTGAAATTAAGCGAGGCAAACATGAAATTCAATGGGGCAAACATGAAATTGAGTAGGACAAACTGAATATTGAGCGGGGCAAACATCAAATTGAGCAGGGCAAACATGAATTTCAACGGGGCAAACTAGAAATTCAGTGGGACAAACATGAAATTGAGCGGGGCAAACTAGAAATTCAACGGGACAAACATGAAATTGAGCGAGGAAAACTAGAAATTCGCGGGGCAAACCGAAAATTGAGTAGGGCAAACATAAAGGTTGAAAGTTATAAAAAAAAATTGAATTTTTAACAAAAAAGTTTATACAATTTTTGGAGTTTTCGACGTATCAAAAAATTTAGCTAACATGTCGATCCGATCGATTAAAGCGTTTCGACCGGTTAATTCAATGGATAGATAGGTTACACAGTTTTGAGTGTTTTTATGAAATTTATTTCTATTTCTAGTTTTGATTATACATACTGGTGTAATCGATATTAGGGTTACTGCTAGACATGCTTAAGGGTTTGACCCTGGACCATATCTCGAGTGGTAGATTAAGTGAAGATACCTCATTTCAATATTGAGGTCATGGTATCGATTCCCTAGTGGGGGTGGCTAAGAGTGGAGTGTGCACTGAAGGGGATTGTACTGAGAGTGGATTGAAAGAGTTCTAAAATGGGTAGACTCTCACCCATAGCCACTCTCCTATATAAAATGTATTCGGTCCCTAACATAGACATCATGTTTGCCTCGTTAAATTTCTAGTTTACCCCGCTCAATTTCAAGCTTGTCCCGCTCAATTTCATGTTTACCTCGCTCAATTTCTAGTTTTCTCCACTGAATTTCATGTTTACCCTGCTTAATTTCTAGTTTGCCCCACTGAATTTCATGTTTGCCCCGCTCGATTTCTAGTTTACCCCAATCAATTTCTAGTTTGCCATGCTCAATTTCATGTTTGCCCTGTTGAAATTCATGTTTGTCGCGCTGAATTTCATGTTTGCCCCGCTCAGTTTCTAGTTTGCCCCGTTGAATTTCATGTTTGCCCCGCTGAATTTCTAGTTTGCCCTGCTAAATTTCATGTTTGCCCCGCTCAATTTGATGTTTGCCCCACTGAATTTTCAGTTTAACTGCGAAGTGATTGAAATTAATCACAAAGTGAATGAAATGGATTTTCAACCATCGACCCGATGAAATCTTGGAAAATAACTAGGTTGGTTGGCTAAATTAGCTTCTCGTACCCCAAAATCATATTTGGTAGGTTAAGTAAATCATTTTAGTTTAGGCGATATGCTTGTTAAATAAATAGACAAAGAAATGAATTAAAAGATAGAATTTTTTTTATATATATACTTATATGTATATTTACATAATTATGTATTAGAGAAAAATGTAAAGGAGAAAATGTTCTCCCTGTAAAATAATAATAATAATATTACATGTTTATTTATTTTATTTTTTTTGTTTGTTTGTTGTGTTGCTTTTGTGGGTCTTTTGATGAGGTCTGTGTTATATCCAAACCGTCCATCTATTTGGCGAGCTCATATTAAGGCTTGAGATGAAAAATAAGATAGATTCTGATATCAACTGGACCACACTGTAAAAGGCAGTTGGGAATTGAACATCTACCATTGAAACCTTTTTAGGGGTTACAGGAGTTTTGAATCATTATTAAATTTATTTTTCCTCTTCATTCAGGTCTTTGTGACCCTATGAATGAACTTAGATGAGGAGGATTTTTCACAAATATCAAAGTAAGCCCCACTTGAATTCTCATCCCTGGACCGTCCATCAGCACTCGTCTCTGCACGCCAGCCAAAGGAAGGCAGGGATATTTTCGACCTCAAATTCAGTATCCATACAAGGAGGTCGAAGTGCGTATTTATTACTTCAAGAATATCCAATGAATTAAGGTCCTGTTTGGCCAGGTGCATTAGGTGGTATTAGATGGGATGGTATTCATAATCCCATCTAATACATCTGGTTGACATGTTTGGAATGGACGAAGAAAATTATTTTGAAATTGGTGCCCAAACACCGTGGTTAGGGGTGGGATTTTATCATCCCTCATTGATTCTCCAAATCCCACCTCCACGAGTTGTGAGGGAAGAGTGGGGCCTCTACTCATGGGTCCCAACTTGATGTAGCTGTTAGATCCATACCATCCACCTCTTTAATTAGGTTATTTTGACCATTGGAATAAAAAATCAAGCTGATCCAACCATCAGTGGACTACACTACAGGTGACGGTGGGTTGGTTAAACCCACTCACGTCACTGCTCCCCGAGGTGGGGTGGGGTGTCCCACTCGTGAGCCCGCCTTGATGTATATGATATATCCACACTGTACACCGGTTTCTCTATATCATTTTAGGCCATAGGCCAAAAAAGAGATAGATTTGAGTTTAAAGTAGCCACACAGAGGAAAATGAACTCCTGCTGTTGAAACCTTTCAAGGCTTTCTGTGGGGTCCCTGATCATCCAAACCAGTCAAAGTTATGATCTATAAGACCCGCTTGAGCTGATCTACTTAGTGAACAGGTCGGATTGTCCAAATGGAGCCCACCTCGATGGTGACATAAAAAAATATATAGAAATGATTTATACATTTGCAATCCCATGATTTATCTTTCCCAAACAGGATATGGCCCCAATCCTGTTGGATAGAAGTTACTCCGTTGTCTTCCAAACATGCCATTAAAAAGTATGGGATACATCCAATTCAAAAATAATATCTTATACATGTATTGAAGGTTACTTTTTTAGTTTCATTTAGCTTAATCCTATCCAATGCAGGTAGTCAAACGGGCTCTATCTTCGTAAATATATCTGGATACAAAAAATACGAACGATGGCGGATTCAGTTGATCCGGAGAACGACTGCGACCGTGGGCCCACGACAATAAATTAGATGCCATTGTCGTCCGGTCCTCTCCGCGTTCTTTTGTCAATTTTCCTCAATCGGTTCATATCTTTAATGCACGCGTTTAGCCAATCCTTTTCCCAATACGCGTTGGAGGGAGACTTAAAGCTGACAGTCAATCAAAACGAGTAGAAAGAGCAAAATAAGAGACGGAATTAACACCGATCAGACACCTGTCTGGAGAGTACCTCCACTCACCTTATCACAGTATGTTTGGAATCTTCAGCTTGGGCGAGTAAGCCCATGGTCGTCTAATCCAGCCTAATCAAACTTTCTACGAATGGATCGAGGCCACAAAATCTCTCAAATTCAAAGATTACAAATAAAATCTCAGGCTTCTATTAAGGGCCTGTTTGGCCGGACAGATCCCATGGTATTAGGAGGGATGGGATCAATTTTAAGGTAATGCTGGTAGTGTCAGTGGATTGTCTAAAGATCCATGGGATTGCTTATATCCCGGGACAAGTTCACTTGGGTCTGTTTGGCACGCCCCCCATATCTCGGGATTTTACCTTCCAATCTATACAACCAAGGGATAGGATCAATTTGAAGGTAATGATGGTGATGTCGGTGGATTGTCTTAAGATCCATGGGATGGCATATATTCCGGGACAAGTTCACCGGACCTGTTTGGCTCGTCATGCCTATCCAAGGATATTACCGATCCCATCCCTCCTGACACCGTGGGATCTGCCTGGCCAAACAGGCCCTAAATTGAATATCGATGTTGTTGTACTCCTCTTGTTAACCGTTTAAGCACAGGCTTTACATTGAGTTTCTGTGTCGTGGTCCATGCACAGTGGGTCCCAGTATGCCAACAGGTAGGATCATCTAACCATAAGCCCATCTTTCTAAACTATAGACCTGGCAGCACCGCACAGACTCTTCCATACTGATGCAAGAAATACGACGGCGGATTCAGTGGATCCGGACTGTGACTGCGACTGTGGGGTCCACAACAATCAATGAGATGGCACTGTCGTCCTGTCCTCTCCGCGTTTTTATTTGACAATTCCCCCATCAATCCGTTCATATCTTTAATGCACGCGTTTAGTTTTTGTATCAATCAGGACCGTCCATCTGGTTTAACCTAGCACGGATGATCCATGTAGCAAAAATCATGCCTACCTAGTGACTCTTGGCGATGCCGTCACCGGCTACAGCGGAGCGTCACCGAACTCCGTGTTTCCCGGCCTCACCGAATCCCATTGAGATTCCGATCAAATATGTGGGGGGAGAATCTATTTATCAACGCCGTCCATTCTTTTTCTCCTATCATGTTAAGATATGGGTCAAAAACTGAACCGATCCAAACGCTGGATATGACTCTTGCACTTAGCGCAATTTGCATTAATGATTCATGCAGTTAATGTAACCCAAACTTATCATGGTTCACTTCCGTGTTGGATCTGAATCATTTTGGGCCCATAACTTAACATGGTCATAAAAAAGGTATGGATAGACAAATACATCGTAGTGAGACCCACGTAGATCTAGTTGTACGCTTGAAGATTCCACTGGGCTTGGTTGCAATCAGTTTCCGTTCCATGATATTTATCTATTGTAATGAAAACTCCAAGTTTTTACTCTCAGTTAATGGCATGTTTGGATTCGTGTATAGGCTTGTATTGCATTGTCATGCAATACGGAACAGGTACTCCGGGCATTGTAGATGGTATCGATGAGTCTTACGATTGATAAGTAGATTGTATGGTACGGAGTGAGTTTGGAAATGTAACAGTGGATGTACCTAATTTGTTTGTTGAAGGATCGAACTGAAAGTGCCTATAGCCAAATCACGTATAATACTTGCTGTGTACCACCGATGGCTTAGCTACCAGAACCTGACACCACCCAATGGCTGGTGTTCGATGCACTATGGGCCCCAACACGATGAATGTGTTTCATCCAAACCGTCTATCTACTTATACATATCAATATATGGTATGATACCCAAAATGAGGTATATCCAGGATATAAAGGGATTATATGGATCAATCTGTTTGTTTGTATGAGCCCTTCATCTGGGCCTCTATGATCTAATCACTATATTGGATAGCAATTACTTTATAGAGTAGGGCATAGGAGGATTTAGGGCCTGTTTGATTTTCACCGTTTCACCTGGAAATGGTAAATACTCAAGAAATGGGTGATTATTACCGTTTCACCTGTTTGAATATTCACGGTGATTTCACTTCTTGAAAACCGGTTCAAAAGTAGTAGCGGGCATTTTAGGACCCCATTTTGACGTATATGATATATCTACTCCGTCTATTCATTTTATCACAATATTTTAAAATATTAGAAAAAAAATGAGTTAGATCCAACACTCAACTGGCCCGTACCAAAAGAAACAATGGCCACATGAAGTTTTTAACGGTAAGTATTTAATTCACATATTTCTATTGCGTGGTCCACTTGAGCATTGAATATATCTCATTTTCTGATTTATATCATAAATTTATCTGACATAATGGATGAATGGTGTGGATATATGATATGCATCATGGTGGGACTCACAAATGTTCCATTGTAAAAGTCACCGTCAAATCAGTTACAGGGAAGAATGCGGCAACTACCGAGGAAAATAATTATTATTCTTTTTCCAGATATTTACCATTCCACTGGAAAATCAAACAGGGCCTAAGTGGTGGATATCCAGTCACTTTTCATGTTAATGCGGTCTGCTCCCCCTCTAATTCATACGCCTCTCATGAGTTTGTGTCAAGCCTTCAAATCATGTGAAAAAAAAAATGGATGAACGGAATGAATGCAGCGCATATATCATGGTATGGCCCACATAGCACCAATCACTTTGAATGTGGCTGATTACTATGGTTTATCAGGCCACAACATTGACATACCCAATTTGGATAGTTTAATTACCTGGTTTAACATAGCAGAAACACAGATTAAGTGTGTCCCAGAACTAAACTAAATAAAGAAAAAAGAAAAAACTTACTGAAAATAAAAAAGTATAGAAATAATAAACCAAACAAGCTCCGGAATAACTAGGAACATAATACGATTAATACAAATAAAGTAGGATTTTTCCATTAATCAGAAAAAAAGGTTAAAAATATACTAAAAAGTGAAAAGGCGGATTTCAATTCAAATTCAAACAGGCGATATTGTATTTTTTAATATTAAAACAATGCTGTACCATGTGGACCGTTCATCCAAATACGCCCTATATGCGTTCTTTTATGTCCTGTTAGAATACTTTCCAATAAAGATTTTTCATGTGTGCTCCCTCAACATATATTTATCCCTAACTTATGTCAAATGGTTCCCTCAGCCCATATCTGTGCCTGATCTGAAGCATAATTCAAGCATGCTATGGCCCAAAAACAGAGGAATGAACAAGCATTGTGTGAAGAATTCTCATAAATTCACTCTCATCCTTCCGTTTGTTTCATAATATGGGACAACCCAACAAGATCACTAGCATGATTTCATTTCATATGAATTTTTATTCAAGATGGATAACGCGGATCCATATCTCAAATTGCCACTGCTTCCGCGTGTACATGAGTTGCCTCGTACATTCATCCAATCAGGCTCCGTCCATTGTAAATAGAGTATATCTCTAAAATCATACTCATCAAGCAGTCCTGACCGTCCAATTTCAGTGGCTATCAATTAAATTGTTAAACATAACATTGAGAGTGGTTCAAATTCAAAGTATTAGAAGATTGACATCATCTCTACCTAGATCTCGTGGTCAAGCTTCACGAATGGTTGGTAAGGGACATAGACCAATCAATATTACCCGTAGAACCATGACTTGTGTGGTTGAATAGTCACCACTATTTTTACTATTTTTTTAAACGATGCTAAACCAGTTCTACGCGCTTGCACACACATACACGGTGTTTACCAATCGGCTAGTTGCATTGATATAGAGAGTTTTACTTTTCAAAAGAATTATTTGATACTCTGGTTGCATATGACACTTGATAGACAGGCACTTAGAAATTGTAAAGTGGCAGATATTGTATGTGGAACCATGACTTGTGTGGTTGAATGGTCACCACTAGTTTTTAAACTGTGCTAAACCAGTTTTATCCGCATGCACACGCATACACCATGTTTACCAATTGGCTAGTTGCATTGATCTAGAGGGTTTTACTTTTCAAGAGTTATTTGATACTTTGGTTGCATATAACACTCGGTAGACATGAGCTTAGAAATTGTAAACTGGCAGATATTATATCAAATTAAAATAGCTAAATAATGAAACTTACTGTTTTTAAGTTACAATATAAAAAGCAGCTTGAATGAAAAATCTTGGACGCCTGATTTTATAGATAAAATATTTAGATTTTTACTTATTATTATTATTATTATTTTTTTTATTTCTAGCAGCTGATTAAATGTCCAGCAATCTATTTTTTCAAAAACCAAATTATCAGAGTAATCTTTTGCTCGTGAAATATCTAAATCGATGCTCATAATTTTAACAAATTAGTTTGAATTACTTAGCAATTTTTGAGTATGGATTTAAATGTGCCCTTGGATGAGTTGGAAGGCTGAAGTATCAAAGTATTGGAAAATTGACAGGCTAAAGTATCAAAATATTGGAAAATTGACATCATCTCTATCTAGATTTCGTGGTCAAGCTTTATGAATAGTTGGTAAGGGACACAGACAGTCAATATTATCCGTGGAAGCATGGCTTCTGTGGTTGAATAGTCACCACTATTTTTTAAACGGTGCTAAACCAGTTCTACCACACGCATACACCAAGTTTACCAATCAGCTAGTTGCACCGATATAGAGAGTTTTACTTTTCAAGAGTTATTTGATACTCTGGTTGGATATGACACTTGATAGACAGGCACTTATAAATTGTAAAGTGGCGGATATTATACCAAATTAAAAGAGCTAAATTGTGAAACCTACTGTTTTTAAGTTACAATGTAAAAATCAGCATTAATGAAAAATCTTGAACTCTTGATTTTAGACATAAGATTATTAAATTTTTCTTTTTTTATTTCTAGCAGTCCATTAAATGCCTAGCAATCTAATTTTTCAAAAACCAAATTATTAGGGTAATCATTTGTTCGTGAAATATCTAAATTGGTGCTCATAATTTTATACGTTAGTTTAAATTATTTGTATGCTACGAAAGCAATTTTTGAATAATTATTTAAATGTGCCTTTGGATGAGTTGAAAGGCTGAAGTATCAAAGTATTAGGAGTTTGGCATCATCTCTATTTAGATTTCGTGGTCAAGTTTCATGAATGGCTGGTTAGGCACATAGACAATCAATATTATGCGTGGAACTATAACTTGTGTGGTTGAATTGTCACCACTATTTTTACTATTTTTTAAATGGTACTAAACCAGTTCTACATGCTTGCACAGGCATACACCGTGTTTACCAATCAGCCATTTGCATTGATCTAAAGAGTTTTACTTTTCAAGAGTTATTTGATACTCTCTGGCTGCATATGACACTTGATAGACAGGTACTTGGAAATTGTAAAGTGGCGGATATTATATCAAATTAAAACGGCTGTTTTTAAGTTACAATGTAAAAATCAGCTTGAATGAAAAATCTTAGATGCTTGATTTTAGAGATAAGATTATTAGAATTTTCATTTTTTATTTCTAGCAGTCGATTAAATATCCGGCAATCTAAGTTTTCAAAAACCAAATTATCAGAGTAATCTTTTGTTCATGAAATATCTAAATCGGTGCTCATAATTTTGACAGATTAGTTTCAATTATTTGTATGCTATGAAAGCAATTTTGGAGTAATTATTTTAACGCGCCTTTGGATGAGTTGGAAGGCTGAAGTAGTCAAAATCCAATCACTTGACTCGAATGGATGTCCAGCTGAGTAGGGATGGCAATGATCCAGGTTGCCCAGCCTCTTAGGGCCAGGGCTCGGCCCCTTGACTTGGCCTAAGGTTGGGCTGAGGTTGGCCCAATGTTTGATTGGACTGGGCAAAGTAAAGCCAATGGTGAATGGCTGGGCCTGGTCAAATCATCAGGTGGGCCACCATTGTAACAGCAATGAAGATTAAAAGATATTTATGACAGTCCCATTTAACACATATGATAGTTTAAAAGCTTTTTTTTTTTCCTATTCTTTTTCTGAGTCATGTTCTACAATCAAACCATTCATATAAATGGGTTTGTCATGGTTAGAATGGATGCCTAGGAAGATTTTAAATTAGACTTAGCAAATCTTTGATCATTCACCTTTTTCCTTATAGAGCTGGGCCCAGCCCAAGTTAGGCCTGGCCCTTTTTCCTTAATTGTTTTCTTTAGTGTGGCCCACCTAAATCATGAGTCAACCTGATTATCATGATATGACATATATGCATGTTACATTGGACCCCATAAAAAATCAATGGTCCCTTTTTCAATTTTCTTCTGTTTTCTTTATAATAATTGGGGTGGGATGCCTGCCCTTAAATTTTTTTTCAGGTCCACCATTATATGTATGTGAAATCTACTATCACAATTAGATATATGTAATCCCAACTTATTTCTAGTGCCAAAAAGATCAGGCTAACTTGTAATTTATGTGGGCCACACCAAAGAAAATAATTAATAGAGACGCCTTGATTTTTATTGGGCACATTATGATGATTATATGAAATCCACTCCTACCACTTAGATGTCACACCAAAATATAGGCCTAGGCCTGAAAATCAAGCTTATCCATTATTCATGTGGGCCATACCAACGAAATAGTTTGGTGGGTAGGTGTTGCCTGTACACTGTTTTCAATGGTCTCTTCCACCTGAATCATGAGTTAAGTTTTAAGCACTGGCCCTAATAGGGGTAACTTACTTGGGGGTCGCAATGGACTCTGCATAAACATCATAGTGGGGCCCACGTACTCTTGCTGCCGCCCCTTAACCGGCAAGTCCAGCCCCAACCACTGTGTAAATTTAAGGGAAGATACTTTAATGATAATTACTTATAACAATGCGGTAGTTTTTCTTAAACCTTTATATATATATATATATATATATATATATATATATATATATATATATATATATATATATATATATATATATATGCGAATATAAAGGCTATATTAAGCATTAGTTTTTGTAAAATTCTCTAAAAACAGTGTCATGAGAAAATCTACCAAAATATCATGCCAGAGCAAGAGATAATTACTAAAATGTCATAAAGGGCGAAGAGTTTCGAGCTCTTTTTTATGTTTTCTTGACATGGATGTAATCTTTCACACCCACGAGTCAAGAACGGTGAACGTATTTTAACCTCGTGCCCACAAACTACCCTCCCTTTTCAGTACTATGTACAAAAGTTGTGTGATGCTTGAGTTAAAATTTATACGGTTTTACTTGGGATCATGGATGCCACGTGTCCTAAAGTTATGTGAAAGGTGGGCAATTATTACATGTAAACCAAGCCAACTCGCTACACCCTGTGGTTCATGGCTCATGATGTGTATGAATGGCCCGCCTACCACCCTTCCTTTTTGCCATATGCAAATAACTCCTCTCCTTTTATCATCCATCACTTCAGCTAGGTCATATGCATGCATGAATTTAGATTCTTAGCCATCCAATAATTTTCATAGTATAGCTGATCTGATGAGTTGATCAACCTCATTTTGGTGTTAGGTGATCTTGGAGATGGGATATACAACTTTTCACACCTCTCCAATATTATGCACATGACCAAAAATTGACGCAAGGATGAACATGATGAGGTCTTTTGAGGTCAAATTCTGGACGGCTCTCTCCTCAGTCTCCCAATCCGTGGATCACTTTAACGTCATAGTTCTGCACAATGAAAACGACAAAGGAAATCCTAGCTGAGTCGGGGGACCCTCCGATGCTTAAGTCAGGATAAGGGAATCTAGGTCTCAAGTTGAAGAGAAGAGGGAGAGTGCAAGATCTTGTGTACCTGTAGTAATAAGGTTTCAATGCATTTATACCTGCCTGTTGGACGGTCTGGGTCCGTTATTGTCGGCATGATTTACTCAATCAGCCGAATAACAATATCGTGGAGATATTGTATACAACCCATGGACCGTGTAGCGCATCAGGCGGATAATGCATATTTGAGAACAAAGTAATCAGCCACGTTTGTTTATGGTAGTTTTTAAATCTGACAGACGGAGCGCCCGCCTTAATACGTTGTCTCGGCTCGGACGTCGACCAACCTTTGCCATTAACTTGTTGAACAAGAACGCTTTCCTAGTTTGAGCCGAGTTGACGGACCGGACCTGAGGTGACAGGCTCGGCCTCTTGCCAGCGCTTCGAGAGCATTCTTTTTGAGGTCCTAGGTGGGGTGTCGGATCTATCTTGTCGAGTCGGGTTTCTTGCAGTTGATGTTAGTGGTTGAATCAATCGTTTTCCATCACACGGTAGATGGACAGTCTAGCACATCCAACCGGAGTGTGACTCCTGTCGAAGTCAAGTCACTTTGATCCACAGCTTCGGAGTAAGAGTACCCTTGTAGCTTGACTTCTTCGGGGACACACATATCATGTCGGATAAGTATTGCCTTGGTCTTTCATGCACTTTGATTGAATCAGTTTGATACTTACCCTTGAATTTATTTGGGGCTCGGATCTTCTCATAACAAGGTCGATTACTGTCTTCCTCAAGGATAAGTATTCCGAATTCACAGAGCTTCTTTGGAATCCTCACAGTGACTTTTCAAATTCACAAGAAAAGAAAACAAGAAAATAGAAATAAATTCTATAAAGTTTGTAATTTGATTGATGAATGAAATAAACAAGTTCACAACCCTTTAAATAGACATATTAAGCAATGAAAGAAATTTCAAAATCAAACTACAACTAAAACTCTTTGGATTCACAACTTACTATAAACAGTAAACTTACTATTTATAGACGGTACTGATTTCCACTAGTGCACAAGGTTTTTGGCCAAAAATAGCAAGGGTCGTATTTGGCTTTACCAAGCTGTTCGGCTAATTATTCTAAGTACTTTTCGCGTTGGGCGCAACTCCTAAAGCCCAACAGATAAAGATTTATAATCAAAGTAAAACTTATTATTTATAGTAAAAACTAAATTAAAATAGGGAAATGACACTCAATCCATGATATTTCACAAATCTATCTAGTGCAACCCGGCATAGGTTGAGTGGCTAAAGTAGCTTATTTTACTCCAAAATCATATATTTTATGTCAGATAACTTATTATGGATTACGAGATATGCCCAATTTAAGGTTTGACGGTACAAATCACTTCTGTCATCAACTAGGCCTTTTCTTATCCATCTTGACCATGAAACTATCTGCGACCCACTCTACATCAAAAACTTAGCGGAATAATGGCATGTTTAGACTAATCTACTAAGTTTTGAACAGTTGTAAACTAGGCGAAGACCAAGGAAGGCAAACATATGACCATAGTTAGCGATTATTCAATACTGCAAAATTAGGCCATAAAATACAAAAAATGACTAAAAATTGGAGACGAATGTGTTCAATATTCGATTTTGCTTGAACGGATATATATGTGAATATGCATAAATGTATATATGTATGTCATCAACTATTAGCCATTCAAGTATATAATCAATCCACATATTCGTACGCCCGTGAATACAATGGATTCAATCTAAAAGCCTTTTAAACGTTTTAAAGAACAAAAGTTTTTAAAAATCTGTAAGTAAACAACATTGATTGGTGTCAGTGAAAAAGATCAAATACCAAGCAAGTCCAGTTACAAGATATGACTAGTGATGCCCAGGTATTCAAAATTGTCAATGTGGTATATAATTAATATTATTTAAATATTCAAATTACAGGCACTAATTTATATTTAT
The DNA here is from genome assembly GCA_037074715.1 of Magnolia kwangsiensis. Taxonomy (NCBI): domain Eukaryota; kingdom Viridiplantae; phylum Streptophyta; class Magnoliopsida; order Magnoliales; family Magnoliaceae; genus Magnolia; species Magnolia kwangsiensis. Next base: position 112,270,893 of record CM073581.1, read on the forward strand.
CATGTACTAGATATCAAACTTATTTGATAATCTAAGCATCCTATTGTAGAAATTTAAGATGAAATCTACTGGAGTCCAATTTCAACAAACAATTGTCCATGAATTAAAGGTCAACAATTTTTTTGGGATCTCTTATTTTGGTACTGTGACTTGGAAATGATGGGTTCTACAGTTTACTCGGTTCAATAAAAGTTAAGATATGCGGAGGGCATGAATTTTAAGAGCCTCTATATTAAGCATCACACGACACCAAGACAGAGAAAAAAAATAATGCATTGCAGCCCTTTTTGCATGAGAAAAACATTGATACTCTGGCAGAGTATGATCAGTGATACATGAGTGATACATGGGCACATAGAATTTCAAACATGACTTGTAATAACTAAAACGGAACCTCCGATGTATGCATCTCAATTTATATATTGCCAAAAATTATCCTCATATGACTTTCCCATGACCCCGCATCTTACACACGACCCAAAATCAATAGATTAATGGCATAGTTCAATTAAGAAAATATATAAAACCTAAGCATATGAGACACATATAAACACATACACATGTATTGGCCCATGGAAAATGTTCACATGTCATTCCACTTAGCACTGAAAATTACAAATAAAAATTCATCTATAAAATTCAAAATTAAAAATATAAAAATAAAAATAAACACTATAGTCATAGACGAATTCATTTGGGTATTACCATTTTACTTGAAAAGTTATGGTCTAGAAGTTTGAACAAAGGATCAATGCTACTAGTAGCTTAGGTTGGGATATTTTAGTAAACACCACCCAACTTAGCCTTCTAATAAATCAAGGGAAGACTGAAGAGCTTGAAAAGCTAAAGAGAAAAAAAAAAATGGATTTTTCTATATGACCACGTGTCTTTCAACTAAGAACCTAAAACCTTAAGCTTTTGAACTAATTCCCAAAACTCACCTATAATTTTCATGGTTAGACATTAAACCGCCTGCTGTTAGTTAACTATATGAATCGGTTTTGTATTTTTGATATTAACAAAATTGCTCCCACTTTATGGCATTTGGCAATCTTCCCTCCGTTGTCAAAACGATTTGGTCCATGGGCTGCCACACTAACCCCTAACCATATGGGCCCATTTTGTTGTTTGTGAGAAATCCAACCTCATTTGTTTTGCCTGCTCATTTTATCATACATGACAAAAAATTTAGGCAGATAAAAATCTGAAAGTGGGTACAGAAGTGGTATGGTGGGCGTTTAATCCTCACCATGAACGTTTGGCCCACTTCAGCTAGCTCTGGCCCTATCTTTTAGGCCCATGCAATAAAATGAGCCGGTATGGTGTACTGGCTCCTGACAGCGCTTCGTTACCCGGACCTCACTTAATCCGGACTTGCGTTGGGTGCCACCACGCCTGTCCCGAGCTCGGTGGGCCTATGAGGGGCCAGCGTGATGTACGTGCTTTATCCACACCGTTCATCATTTTTCCATATCATTTTAAGGTATTAGCAGAAAAAGAGGCGGATCAAAAGCTTAAGTGAACCGAAGAAGTTTTGGATCAATCTGATATTTGTGTTTTCTGTTCATTCAGGTCTATGTGACCTTATGAAAATAAACATCATGTTGGGCCCTAGGTTTCAACCGTGAGCGTCGTTATCCCTACTGCTTCCTGTAGTGTGGCCCACTTGAGCTTTGGATATGCATCATTTTTATTTTTTATTTTTGCCTTATAACAAAAAACTATACGGAAAATGGATGGACGGTGTGGATAAAACCAATACAACATGGCAAGACAGATGGCTATTACGCAATCCGCGTCCACTTAATCAGCGCACCGTCCTTCACCAGAAGACTGCATCCATGACTTGAGTGGCTTATCCGAGGTTTGCTCGATTACATCCTCGCGGATTAAAATAGGATACTTCGGGTCTTTAGCCATTGAATTTCAGTCATTTTCCAATGATCTAAGCCGTTCATATGACAAGTCACTTTTTACAGTCGAAAAAATACAAATCCAAATTTTGCTGGATTATTTAAAACCTTTGGTAATTTGGCTCTATTGCTTTGAACATGAACGGTCGCCGTAAACTTTCTACAGTCTATGGGTTTGAATAAGGAGTTTGGCGGTACTGACTTCGAGGTTTGGATAAATTACCTAATCAAATTTAACCTTTCAAATATTCTAAGAGTGGCCTTCTAACAACTTTTGAATATTGTTTCAGACAAAAATGTCCGTGTCCTTGGTTCAATAGTCGTACGATCCTGGAGTAAATGAGAAGTTACCTTCTTATTACAACTCTGAGAAAGTGATAGATTGGCTACTCCCCCTGCCATCGCCCAATGGCTGGTGCTCGGTGCTTTGTTGGCCCCACCATGATGTATGTGTTTCATTCATGCCGTTCATATATTTTTCCAGATCATCTTATGGTATAAGACCAAAAATGAGGTATATCCTAATATCAAGTCAACCACATTACAGGAAACATTGTTGAATGCGCATAGACCTTTAAAAACTTTTCAGGGGCCATAAACGTTTTGGATCAAGCTGATCTTTTTTTCCCCCCTTCATCTATGTCTGTATGACCTAATCAACAGATTGGATGTCAAATAAATAGTACAGTGGGCCTTAGGACGATTTTAATGGTGGATATCCAATCAATATTGTTTTCATCTGGTGGAACATCATAACAACCACGATCCACACAACATGACAAACATGACCTATACAACATGACAACTATAACCTATGCAAACCATGACCCAAATGGGCCGTAGTTGTATGGGTTGCAATTGTCATGTTATATGAGTTTTAGTTGTCCTGTTACATGGGTCTCAGTTGTACGGGTCGCAGTTGTCATGTTATATGGGTCGCAGTTGTCCTGTTCTATGGTTCGTAATTGTATGGATCACAGTTGTTGTAACGCCCTGAAAATCGGGGGTCGTGCATACACTTGATTCCCGAGTTTTCGTGTGTCACTTATAACCGATTTTCATTAATATACATTTAATCAAGTTTAAATGCGCAGCCTGGACTTTTCTAGAACATAAAGCACAACCACACAAGTCTACTAAAATAAAAGAGATCTAGCATATATACAGGTCCAAAAAACTATAAATGGAGAGCCATCCATCAGCTGAAAGTAGGATAGCTCGTCCTCCTCGTTCAAGTTCGTGCCGCCAGGTTCCTCATACTCCTTGTCACCTACAACTACGGGAGAGTATAGTTGGTATTTTAAAACACTTTCTCAGAGTGGGAGTGAGTGATCAACTCAGTGGGTGCTATTAGTCTTAAGTTGTAATAGGCATCAGTTATATTATGAATTTAATAAAACACAATCATTTATAAACACCTAAATAATCTTATTAATGAGTACGCATGATAGATGATATGATGCATGCCCTCGCCATAACACTCCCTCGAGTGACTCTATCTAATGATCGCGTATGACCAACACTCCCTTAAAGCGATCTCGACTACCGAGTTGCCAACCTAACTAGTGCGATGCAATGTGATCGTGTTAGTTGAGTTCTTATTTAAGTTCATTCATCCAGCAGGTTGGAGAATCTGATAGACCTCGCGTATCAATGCCCTAAACTAGTTGCGAAGCTAAAGCCCCCAACATGTGAGGCCGAGACCCTGTGATCCTTGATCCTGTCAAATTCTCCATCCCTGACTTCAAGCACATGAGGAGTACTGAGAAAAAGAAATCGCTCGCAGTCACTACGGGGAGGCATGTCACCCCAGCGTATGCCGACAGCTTGGACATAGTATCCCATTCCACCATGTTCGGCTCACGAGATGGTAGATCAGTTTCAATTTGGTTATCGATGGGCTACAATGGTTGTAGGGTGTTTCAGGCTCCATACATATGTGAGCAAACAAGGTTAACAAACAAGGTTTGTCAGTCAGTAGACTAGACCGCATGAGTCCAAGCAGGTACGTGACAGACGACATCGGGTATGAGTGACCCATGTAGTCAAACTACTGTCGCCTACACGCACCCGCCTGAATCCATGAGTTTAGCCTCAGGATAGTCCTACCCACGGGACCACCTTCACTCTCCTCATATTCCTGACCAACCCAAGGGTTTGATAGTAATCTATAGCAAGCCAATTATCAGGGTTATCAACTAGCATAAACAATATCATATGTTCATATTTTTTCAATATACAATTCAGATTTTCCTAATAAGTAAGCTAACAATATCAAGAAACAAAAGTGCATGTGTTTGTGTGGGTTAGTGAGGAAGCTAAGCACTTCATATATCTCATAGAACTAAAAATGCACAAGAGTCAATGAATCATACATATTGTAAAGCAACATCATACAAGAACCGACATGACATGAACATGTAAGCACCCATTTGCACCAAATCATGAGAAGCAACAACATTCCATAACAATCCATATTAATCATGAAAAGTAACAACATTCCATAAAAAACCATATTAATCATGAAAAATAACAATATTCCATAACAATCCATATTAATTGATGAAATTAAAAGTGAGGTCCTTCCTAGTTTTTCTAGATTTTCTCAATACATTATCTAAGCAATCAAAATCATTAGACTCATAGTATATCGGTGCTAAGCCACCTAAGGATAATAGTCCGCACCTTCGAATCGTTGAAGGCTTGAAAAATGACCTAGGAGTATAGATTTAGGGTCGATCGGTCAGAATCCCTAAAGCACACATTTGCATGTTAAAATTTCATGCAAATCCCTTCTCAACATAAGGGTTTCAAGAAAAGGGATGATGGATCTTACGTAGACGATCAACGAAAGTGATTCTTGTGGTGGCGGTATAGGGTTTCTGTTGAGGGTCAAATATTGTATATTAGACCCCAGTTATTGCCTGAACTTACGAACATGATACTGTTTAATGGCCTGTTTTAATCATGTTTGCGATGCAGGGTGTATTATTGAGTGTGGACTGAAAAGAATGCTAAAGACATGGATTTAATGCACAGATGTCACCAAAGGCAAGGGATGGACCTCAGGGGATCAAGATCGATGGATTTACACGCCAGAGATCCGTAAAAATTCAAAAACTGAAGCTCAAGTGGCCTAAAAAGGATCCGACATGTAAGATCACAGGGTTTTCACCATCCGTTCAGGTTGAGAATACATACATGGCCTAAAGACCATAAATTAACTGTACACGTCAAATTTCAGCCATTGAATCCCCCTTGAAGTGGCCTAACGGATAGATCAGCCCTTAGAATCATGATTCTGGGCCCACCTGATCTCTGGATACGCTTCAATTTTGGTCTCAACCGTTAAAATGAGGTGATAAAATGAATGGATGGAACGGATTTCTTAAGAACATTATTATGGACCCCACATGTACGTCGTATGTACATGGGGTACAAGTGCATTAGCCGAGCACGACAACGCAGAGACGGTCAAACTGTCTCTTGACTGAACACTCCCTCTTCAATTCAAATTCATCCCAGCGAAACGAACAGGGACCCGTGGTCCTCTGCTGTGGGCCACCATTAAGATTCTAAGGTCCAATCTGGACCGTCCATTAGACCAAAATGGTCCATGTTACCACTGCCTAGGTGGCATTATTTCAGAATATCGCGAGGATATAAACCCAATCGTTCAAACGTAATTCGGACGGTAATAAGAAAAATCCAGTGGACCACACCAATTCTAATTAAAAACCCACCTTTCCTAAATTATTTTCTGTTGGGAATCAAATGGACGGCGTGGATTTATCATCAAAACTTGATCGAGGCCCCCACTAAGGTCCAGCATAACGCGTACGTCGCAGGGTCCATGAAATTCAGCCGATGTGGGCCCCATTGCGTTCGTGATCACTGTCGGATCGATGATCCAATCAGTTCAGCAGATGCACAGGTGGGTCTTCACCCCAACCAAGGAGCCAAAACCGGGTTTGGGATAGTCAGCCATTCTAAAATCTCAGTCAGACGTAAGGCAGTTTACGTTCCTGTGCAAACACAAACATCAGTTGTCCACCGACCCTGACACTTATAAAAGAGGGAGAGAAAACGTGAAGAGGGGAAGAAAGGAGGCAGTCTCGGTTTGGTGAATACGTGAAGCAGGGAAGAGAAGGAGAGTAAATTATTTTTTTAGTTCTTTTATTTTTTTTCCTTTTAAGATGATTAGCCCAATCATGTGTGGCTAAACCTCTTAGCTAGGGCTAAGAGGTGAAGCTTGTAGTGAGATAGGAGAGTCTATTTTATGACTTTAATTTAGTTTATGAATTGAACTAATGTTGATATTCGTTGAATTAATGGAATGTTTTTAGTCTTTAATGGTCTGTTGTGACTGAAATTATAATGGGTCTGCAATGGCTTTGAGCATATTCTTTTTCTTTTGATGTTTATGACGTCAGGAAGCCCTGTTGTTCACCATAGTCTCCTGGGCATGGTCGGATGACAGTACCCTTACTACCTTCATAACATATTGATTGGTTGGTAATTAGTTTAATTATGTTGTTTGCCTTGTCTCCTAGGCATGGTTTGGTGATGGAATCTATTCTATTCATACACCTTTCATCTCTTTAAAACTATATCAATGGCAGTTCAGTTTAACTTCCATGATTCGTGAAGCAAGTGTAAGATCTCCCTGATCTCTACAAGTGGATCCTCTGAATCCCTAGTTCCCTTTCTCTGAATTTTCCTAAGTTTTAGATTAATTATTCTACAATTATTCTAACATTGCTAATTGATTTAGAATTCATCTTAGTCTAGTTCTAATTCTACTTAGTTTTAGAGTACGTACAAGTTTCAGTCCCTTGAGATTCGACCTCGGTCTTATTAAGTTTATTACTACATCACAACCCTGCACTTGGGGAGTGAACAAGTTTTTGGCGCCGTTGCCAGGGATTGACGGCTACGTATTTTTAAAAATAATTGGTTTTAGAAGTAGGTTAAGATTAGGGTTTTCTAACTATAGGTTTAGGTTTTTCTGATTTATTGAAACTAACCTATTTTCTTATTTTGTAGGCTTCTGAGATAGTTTCTAAATTAGTAAATTCTTTCTTAAATTCTTCCTTTCTATTCTAGATTAAGATTTATTTCTTCTTTTTAGTGAGTTTCTAATTCTAATTCTTTTAGAATCCTAACCTTGTTTCTTGTTCTATTTTTAAAATTTTTCTATAGGCTTTTTGTTTAGAAAATAACCCATTTTTTTTGTAGGATTTTAAGATAGAAACTTCTAATTTAGTAAGCTCCTTCTAATTTCTACTTTCCATTCCTTTTTATTACTTTCTAGTTTAAGACTTTCCTAATTTATTTTCTACTTTCTTTTCTAGGAATTTCTTCTTTTTAATTATAAATTAGTTTACTTCTAATTAGGAATTTTCTATTCTTAGACTTTCTATTTCTAGAAACTAACTTGTTTTATTTGTTTTACAGGTTTTTAACTTAGGGACTCCAATTTGGTAACTTCTTTCCAACCCTCTCTTCTTTTTCTAGATTTTTATTTCCTCTCTTAGGATTAGGTTTAGAATTTGAGGGTTGTGAGTGTTTCATGTCCAAGTGGGCCCGTGACAACACCCGACGTCTCTTAACCGAAGGAGGATTAGTTAAGGGGCTGACTGTCCATCGCAGGACTAGACACCACTTGAATTTCCTTGAGTTAGTTGAGGTTATGGCTGAAAATCAACCTCAAGCACTACCCCAACCTAGGGTAGAGGAAGTACAAGCTGAGAATGAGGTATATCAGGCACACCACCTCGTACTTTACGAGATTATTTACAACCGGTGGGGGTGAGTACACCCTCATGCATGATTTTTCTAAAGAATACAGGACATATGGACATCAAGCCAGGGGTTATCCAACTCCTTCCTAAGTTCCATGGGCTTGAGTCTGAAAAATCATACTTGCATCTGAAAGAGTTCGATGAAATCATAGCCACTTTATACTTCTCTAATGTATCTGAGGATACTATTAGGCTGAAACTCTTCCCATTTTCCTTGAAAGAGAAGGTCAAGACGTGGTTACATTCATTGTGTCCTAGATCCATTGGCACATGGAATAATATGCAGAGGGAATTTATAAAGAAAATTTTTCCACATCATAAGACAATTACCCTCAGAAAAACAATCATGAACTTTACCTAAAAGGAAGATGAAACATTCTTCCAATGTTGGGAAAGGTTCAAGGATTTGGTCAGCTCATGCTCACAACACGGCTTTGAAACGTGGCGCATTACAAATTTTTTCTATGATGGACTGACATCTTCCATGAGCCAAATGGTCGAGACAATGTGTAATGGAGAATTCATTAATAAAAATGTTGACGAGGTATGAAATTACCTCGATAGTCTTACTGAAAAAATAAAAGCATGATACTATTACCCGAATTCGAACACCACGTCTAGGCCGACTCAATCTAAGGAGAAAGGTGGAGTATATCTCTTGAAAGAAGAGGATAACCTTAAGTATAAAATGTCTACGCTCATAAGAAAATTTGAGGCCATGGAAGGTAAGAAGGATAAGGTTAATGAAAGTGTTTGTGGCATCTGTGATTGCAACATTCATACAACTGAAAATTGTCTTACAATACCTGCTTTTCAAGAATTATTGAATGAACAATCCAATGCCGTAAATAACTATCAAAGACCTTTCAATGGACCAACCTCTAACACGTACAATCCTGGTTGGAAAAATCATCCCAATTTTAGTTGGAGGAATGGACAAACTGCTATACCTCAAGGTTTCCTAAATCAAGTTCCAACTCAAGAGAAACCTCAAGAGGATTTGGTTGTAAAACACTTCCAAAAGCTAGAGCTTTTCAATCAGGGTATGCTACAAGCCTTCCAAGACATTACAAAAGCGATACAAGGACTAAAGGCTGAAAATACGATTAGGAGCAAGGGGAGATTCCCAGCTCAACCTCTTCTCAATCCTAAACCGCAATATGAAGTTAGTGACCCAAGCTCTTCAAATCAGATGGAGCACGCTAAATCCATCACCACTCTTAGGAGTGAGAAGATTATTGATAAAACCCTTTCGGTTAGGCCCGAAAAGCCTCAAGAACTAGAAGAGGACAACAATGATGGATCTAGTGATGCCCCACAAAAAGTAGAACCGGAACCTCTAGAGAAGCCAGTTTCTTCGTTCCCCCAATGGTTGGTTGCACCAAAACGTCTCTCTAACTCTCAAGATATCGTATAAGTGTTGAAACAAGTGAAAGTCAATATTCCTCTATTTGATGTCGTGAAACAGATACTTTTATATGCCAAATTCCTAAAGGACTTATGCACGACCAAACGATAACAAAGTGTTCAAAAGAAGATTTCCTTAACTGAGAAAGTGAGTGTCATCCTAAAACAAGAGGTGTCGTAGAAATTCAAAGATCCCGATAGCCTAACCATACCATGTGTAATCGGAAACTATCGAATTGATCATGCACTTCTTGACTTAGGAGCGAGCGTCAATCTGATTCCCTACTCGGTATATAAACAGTTAGGCTTAGCTGAATTAAAATCCACCCGAACCATACTACAACTTGCTGATCGCACTATTCATGTACCAAGAGGGATAATCGAGGATGTGTTCGTCCAGGTCGATAGATTTTACTACCCTGTAGATTTTATCATCTTAGATACTGAACCCATCAATGACATAAGCACTCAGATTTTCGTCATTCTTGGTCGCCCATTCCTTTTCACTTCAAATGCAATTATCAATTGCAGGAATGGTGTCATGACTGTCTTTTAAAAATTTGACATTAGAGTTAAATATCTTTTTCAATAATGACAGCAACTCAGAGGATGATGACGACGATTTCCACGACATTAACGTGATTGATTCTTTCGTGGAAGATAGAACGCCTGTGACTTTATCCTCCGATCCTCTAGAGACGTGCCTGGCCCACTCTTATGATTTTGATGATGACATGATTAGGGAGATGTGTGTCATGCTTGATACTGCACCGGTACTTGAAGTTAACCGGTGGAGGCCACAATTTCAAGAGTTACCCTAAATCGATGTAGTGCCTCTACCGTCTAACCTCAAGCCACCGAAGCTTGACCTAAAACCTTTGCCCTCTAATTCGAAATATGTCTATTTAGGTCAAGTTGAGACATAGCCGGTGGTGATCTCTGACCACCTGGAGAAAGAGCAGGAGAGTATGCTCATAGGTACTCTCCTTGAGCATAAGGGAGCCTTGGGATGGACGATCACGGACCTCAAAGGAATCACAACGAAGACTGCTCGGCGGTTCCTAAGAAGTTTGGAATCACCATTGTAGCCAATGCCAATAATGAACTCTTGCCAACTAGAGTTACTACTAGTTGGAGAATGTGCATTGACTATAGGAAGTTGAATATCGTCACTAGGAAGGACCACTTTCCTTTGCCCTTTATAGATCAGATCTTAGAAAGGTTAGCAAGTCATTCCTATTACTGTTTTCTTGACGGGTATTCAGGATATAATCAGATTGAAATCACCCTTGAGGACCAGGAAAAGACCACATTTACATGTCCCTACGACACCTTTACTTACAGAAGGATGCCGTTCAGGTTATGTAATGCCCCTGCCACATTTCAGCAATGTATGATGAGTATCTTTTCTGATATGGTGGGAAAATATCTAGAGGTCTTCATGAACGATTTCTCTATTTTCGGTTCATCTTTCAGCGAGTGCTTAGAGAGTCTTAAATGTGTGCTGAAAAGATGTGAAGAAAAGAATCTGGTACTTAATTGGGAGAAGTGTCATTTCATGGTTCAGAAGGAAATTGTCCTTGGACATATCATCTCATCTAAAGGAATCGAGGTAGATAAGGTAAAAATCGATCTTATCTCTAACCTACCTCCACCTAAGAACATCAGAGACGTGCGATCTTTTTTAGCACACGCAGGGTTTTACAGACGATTCATAAAGGACTTTAGTCTCCTCTCTCGTCTTTTATGTAATCTCCTTCAAAAGGATGCACCATACGAGTGGACTGAGCAATGGGAGGAATCTTTCACCAAGCATAAGGGCATGTTAACCATTGCACCTATCATGCAGCCACCTGATTGGAGCCTTCCTTTTGAGCTCATGTGCGACGCCTCTGATTATGCTCTTGGAGCGGTCCTAAGCCAAAGAAAAGATAAGCGACCTTATGTTATTCATTATGCAAATAGGACTCTAAATCCTGCCCAAGTGAACTACTCGACTACAGAAATGGAACTGTTAGCCATGGTGTTCGCTTTGGACAAATTTATGTCCTACCTGATCAGATCCAAGATCATTATCTACACATATCATGCGGCACTTAAGTATCTTCTTCTTAAGAATGATTCTAAGCCTCGCCTGATACAATGGATCCTTCTACTCTAAGAATTTGATTTGAAAATTAAAGATAAAAAGGGAGTAGTGAACGTAGTGGTCGATCATCTCTCTCACCTTAATACCTCTGATTCCCTTGAGGCGACTCATATCAATGACATGTTCCCTAATGAACCCAGATCGTAAGGATTGGTCAACCCGATTGATCGATGCCTTATGGGCATACCGTACTGCTTTTAAAACCCCTATTGGAACATCCAAAAAAATTTATGCTCCAAAAGGTTTTCAATGGTAGGTTTTCAATTTCACTACTTTTTATGGTGTGGTCCACATGAGCCTTTGATATGCCCCATTTTTTGGCTCATTCCTTAAAATGATCTTTCAAAATGAATGGACGGCATGGATAAAATATATACATCACAGTGGGCCTAATAAGACCATTCATATCTACATATATTGTGATGGGTAAAGTCGAGTAACGTGACTTACTAAAATAACCTTCCCAAGGTCTTGGGTATATGGACTCTTCTAATTACCTGACTATGGGGTAACGTGACCGTATTGTAATGGATGGGCGCAAATTAGCTATTGAGAAGTTGAGTAACGAAATTCGCTACTAAAGTGACGTCACCAAGTTCCATGGGCCCATCATTATGATATTATATATCCACGCCTTCCATCCATTTGGAGAGATCATTTTAGGGCAATACCCAAAGAATGAGTTAAATCCAAAGCTCCAGTGGACCCCAACATGGAAAAAAGTGGGGACAGTGACGCCCACCATTAAAAACTTCTGATGGTTGTAAAAGTTTTAGATCAAGCTGATATTTGTTTTTTCCCTTCTTTCATGTCTTTTTTAACTTTTGAACAGGTTGGATTTCAAATAAACACTATGATGGGCCTTAGGATAGTTTCAACGGTGGGAATCACTCTCCCCACTTTTTTCTATGGCGGGGTCCACTGTAGATTTTTATCTCCCTCCTTCTTTAGCTCATGCCCTAAAATGACATCTCAAAATGGATGGACGGTGTGGATACAACACGTACATCATAGTGGGGCCCACAAAACTTGGTGACGTCACTTTAGTAGCGGACTCGCTACGCAACCTGCTGGTATCTAATCTGTGTTCGTTGGACGCGGAACCGGATTGGATAGTGTACCACACACTAGCTATATAGCTGCTGTAGGTACGTGTCGTGCGAGGACATGGAACAGTTCAAAGTAAATCAAAGTTATATGGCCCCACAGTGATGTATTTATTATATCTACACCGTTCATCTGTTTTTAAAGATTAGTTTAGACCATTATCTAAAAACTGAATAATATCCAAAGATCATCTGGACCACACTACAAATAGCAGCAGAGATAATGATTTTCACCGTTACAAATCGTAGGGCCCATGTAACGCCTTGGAAATCGGGGGTCGCGCATATGCTCAACTCCCGAGTTCCCAAGTGTCACTTATGACCGATTCCTTTATTATGCATTTAAAACCGGTTTGGCAGTGCAGCCTGCAGTTCCTGAAACATGAACACATCCACACAAGTCTACTGAAAGGGAAAGATAATGCATAAATATATACATGTCCAAAGAATAACGGGGTCGCGCATGCGACACCCAACAAAATCACAAATCTATAATACGTCCAAAAGAATGGTGGAGTCGCGCTAGCGACACCCAACCCACAGTCACAAAAGAATGGTAGGTCCCAAAAATAATAGGGCTGAGCCCCCTGCTCAGCAAACCACCAACACAACTACTGGTCCGGCGGAGTCCCGCACATAAGCTGGAAGTAGGAGTACTCGTCCTCCTCCTTGATACTCGAGTGCTAGGCTCCACAGGGTCTTCATCACCTGCAACTGTAATTGGTTCTGGTTGGTATTTTAAAACACTGTCCCAGAGTTCTGGGAACGCCCACTAGAGTTCTGGGCGTGGGAATGCGCACCAGGGCATCCGGACGACCGTCCGCTGGGCCTTTGGGCGTGAGGACGCCCAACCTCTGGACCTTTGGGCGTGGGGACGCCCACCTGGGCGTTGGGACTCACCCCTAAGTCCCTATTCTCGAACGGGCTGGAACTATCAAAGCTGTTCTATGCAATGGTCATATTTATTTCATGAAATTCATCCTGATTAGGGGCAAAAATCTCACTTTTCTCTCGTTTCACTAATTTCGGTAAAATCTTGTTCACCCCTAAGTCCTTATTTTCGAACGAGCTGGAACTATCAAATTTAGCCCAGAACTAACTCCTTCATACACGGATATTGACTTCTTCCTTCAAATCCTTCGATTTCTGGCTCGTTGGTATCGATGGATTGAGATCCGGTATGACTCCCGGATCCATTCTCTAGCGTCGCTACCTTACCTTGCTGCCAAATCCTTATTCTTAGGAAGTCTCACCATCCATCCAAGATTGTCGGTTCAGGATCTGGGGTGGATCTTGAAAAGGTGTCTTGAAATGGGTTTGTATGAACTAGGGAGAGTTTGGGAGATGTGTTCTTGAGAAGGAGAGGATTTTCCTTAGAGAGCTTGGAGAATGGGTTTTGTAGATGGAAGTTGAAGAGGATTGAGGAATGTATGTTGAAATTGGGTTTGGGTTGAGTATAAGGAGGGATGGGAGGTTTGTTGGAGGGAAGGTATTTGAAAAGGGCTTTGGTGATGAGTTGGTGAAATGGGTTTGCAGATGAATGATGAAAATGGTGTGTTGAGGTTGGGTTGTGGAGAAAAGTCAAGTAAGATGGGTTGGAGGAGAGAAAAAATATGAAGAAGGAGGATGGGGGTTGAGAATAGAAGAGGGAGTTTGAGTCCTAAAATACGCTTGAAAATGGGCCCCATTTGCTTATCGAGTCTTGCGCTGGAAGGTGTAATGTGGGGTTTCCAAATCCCAGAACAATGAATTTTTATGTAAAACCCGGGATTTACCTTTAATGGAATACATTCCAACAGGGCATTATAGAAAATGGATACACTCATCCCTAGGACAATACCATACACCTACATTAATCGTTACTCTAACATTCATCTCACCCTAATCCCACATATTTCAGTTGGCCCCATGGGCCCAAAGAACTTGGTGGATTAAAGAGCTAAACCTCTTAGTCAATTGAATCGAAGCTAGCCATCAGGTTAAGACCCTCGGATCCCCCTCTCTCGCTACCCATCCCTAACCCCTTGCAAGTCCTTCCTTCCGTCTAGAGTTGTTGGTTCAGGGCCTGGAATGGTTCCTAGCGTTCTAAGTCCCTGTTGCGTCTTTCTAATATGTATCCTCTCAAGTCAGCGGACGCGTTAGTGAGTTCATGACCCATGGCCCAAGGGATTCCAAACTATTGCTCTGATACCAACTTGTAATGCCCTGAAAATCGGGGGTCGTGCATAGGCTCAACTCCCGAGTTCCCAAGTGTCACTTATGACCGATTCCTTTATTATGCATTTAAAACCGGTTTGGCAGTGCAGCCTGGAGTTCCTGGAACATGAACACATCTACACAAGTCTACTGAAAAGGAAAGATAATGCATAAATATATACATGTCCAATGAATAATGGGGTCGCGCATGCGACACCCAATAAAATCACAAATCTATAATACGTCCAAAAGAATGGTGGAGACGCGTTAGCGACACCCAACCCACAGTCACAAAAGAATGGTAGGTCTCAAAAATAATAGGGCTAAGCCCCCTGCTCAGCAAACCACCAACCCAGCTACTGGTCCGGCGGAGTCCCGCATATAAGCTGGAAGTAGTACTCGTCCTCCTCCTTGATACTCGAGTGCTAGGCTCCACAGGGTCTTCATCACCTGCAACTGTAATTGGTTTTGGTTGGTGTTTTAAAACACCGTCCCAGAGTTCTGGGAACGCCCACTGGAGTTCTGGTCGTGGGAACGCGCACCAGGGCGTCCGGACGACCGTCCGCTGGGCCTTTGGGCGTGGGGACGCCCACCCTCTGGACCTTTGGGCGTGGGGACGCCCACCCGGGCGTTGGGACTCACCCCTAAGTCCCTATTCTCGAACGGGCTGGAACTATCAAAGCTGTTTTACGCAATGGTCATATTTATTTCATGAAATTCATCCTGATTAGGGGCAAAAATCTCACTTTTCTCTCGTTCCACTAATTTCGGTAAAATCTTGTTCACCCCTAAGTCTCTATTCTCGAACGGGCTAGAACTATCAAATTTAGCCCGGAATTAACTCCTTCGTACACGGATATTGACTTCTTCCTTCAGATCCTTCGATTTCTGGCTCGTTGGTATCGATGGATTGAGTTCCGGTACGACTCCCGGATCCATTCCCTAGCGTCGCTACCTTACCTTGCTGCCAAATCCCTATTCTTAGGAAGTCTCACCGTCCATCCAAGATTGTCGGTTCGGGATCTGGGGTGGATCTTGGAAAGGTGTCTTGAAATGGGTTTGCATGAACTAGGGAGAGTTTGAGAGATGTGTTCTTGAGAAGGAGAGGGTTTTCCTTAGAGAGCTTGGAGAATGGGTTTTGTAGATGGAAGTTGAAGAGGATTGAGGAATGTATGTTGAAATTGGGTTTGGGTTGAGTATAAGGAGGGATGGGAGGTTTGTTGGAGGGAAGGTATTTGAAAAGGGCTTTGGTGATGAGTTGGTGAAATGGGTTTGCAGATGAATGATGAAAATGGTGTGTTGAGGTTGGGTTGTGGAGAAAAGTCAAGTAAGATGGGTTGGAGGAGAGAAAAAATATGAAGAAGGAGGATGGGGGTTGAGAATAGAAGAGGGAGTTTGAGTCCTAAAATACGCTTGAAAATGGGCCCCATTTGCTTATCGAGTCTTGCGCTGGAAGGTGTAATGTGGGGTTTCCAAATCCCAGAACAATGAATTTTTAGGTAAAACTCGGGATTTACCTTTAATGGAATACATTCCAACAGGGCATTATAGAAAATGGATGCACTCATCCCTAGGACAATACCATACACCTACATTAATCGTTACTTTAACATTCATCTCACCCTAATCCCACCTATTTCAGTTGGCCCCATGGGCCCTAGGAACTTGGTGGATTAAAGAGCTAAACCTCTTAGTCAATTGAATCGAATCGAGCCATCAGGTTAAGACCCTCGGATCTCCCTCTCTCGCTATCCATCCCTAACCCCTTACAAGTCCTTCCTTCCGTCTAGAGTTGTTGGTTCAGGGGCTGGGATGGTTCCTAGCGTTCTAAGTCCCTGTTGCGTCTTTCTAATATGTATCCTCTCAAGTCAGCGGACGTGTTAGTGAGTTCATGACCCATGGCCCAAGGGATTCTAAACTATTGTTCTGATACCAACTTGTAATGCCTTGAAAATCAGGGGTCGCGCATACATTCAACTCCCGAGTTCCCGAGTGTCACTTATGACCGATTCCTTTATTATGCATTTAAAACTGGTTTGGCAGTGAAGCCTGGAGTTCTTGAAACATGAACACATCCACACAAGTCTACTGAAAAGGAAAGATAATGCATAAATATATACATGTCCAAAGAATAACGGGGTCGCGCATGCGACACCCAAAAAAATCACAAATCTATAATACGTCCAAAAGAATGGTGGAGTCGCGCTAGCGACACCCAACCCACAGTCACAAAAGAATGGTAGGTCCCAAAAATAATAGGGCTGAGCCCCCTGCTCAGCAAACCACTAACCCAGCTACTGGTCCGGCGGAGTCCCGCACATAAGCTGGAAGTAGGAGTACTCGTCCTCCTCCTTGATACTCGAGTGCTAGGCTCCACGGGGTCTTCATCACCTGCAACTGTAATTGGTTCTGGTTGGTGTTTTAAAACACCGTCCCAGAGTGGGAGTGAGTGATCAACTCAATGCAAACAAATAATCTTAAATTATCACAGGCAACAATTGTAATATGATTTTAATGAAAAGCGAACAATCACAAAGACCCATCAACTATCATTTAAATGCATGCATGCGAGATGATATGATGCATGCCCTCGCCACAACGCTCCCTCAAGCGACTCCGTCTAACGATCGCGTATGTCAACACTCCCTCATTGTGACCTCGACTTTCGAGTCGCCACCCTAACTAATGTGATGCAATGCGATCGTGTTAGCCGAGTTTTTAATTAAGTCCGTTCATCCAGCCGATTTGGGAATTTGATACACCCCACTGATCATTGCCCTAAGCCGGGTGCGAGGCCAGGGCCCCCCAACGCGTGAGGCCGAGACCCCGCGGTCCGTGATCCTGACGGGTTCCTCATCCCCGACCTGTAGCACATGAGGAGTGCCAATAGAGAGGGATCGCTCGCGGTCACTACGGGGAGGCGCGGTACCCCAGCGCAGGCTGACGGCTCGAACATAGTGTCCCATTCCACCATGCCCAGCTCACGAGGCTGTGGACCAGTTCTGGTTCAGTTATCAATGGACTTTAGTAGTGGGGTGTCCCAGGTTCTATACATAAGCATGCAATCATGGTTAACAATCAGGGTTGGTCAAATAGTGGACTAATCCGCAAGAACCGGGTGAGTGTGAGACGAATGACATCGATCGCAAGAGACCCATGTAGTCGAACTACAGCCACCAGAGCACGTCCGCCCGGATCTATAAGTTTAATCCCGAGGCAGTCCTACCAACGAAACCACCTTCGTTCTACTCATGGTTCTGGCCAACCCAAGGGTCAATAAAGGTTTCTAGCATGCTGACTACGAACACATCACAAGTATAAGCACCCACGTGTTCTCCATAATCATTAACATATCATTCATATATCCATAGCAAGACAAATTAAACATATTAAGATACAAATGCATGTGAGTGGGTGTTTGTGTGCATGAGTGAGGAAGTCGAATACTTCCTCCTCCTGAAGCAATCACATGCATGATAGGAAGTAACCACCTACACTATGAAACGTCGATACATGAGAAAATCAAGAAGACATAAGCATGGGATCATTTATACACCAAATCATATGGAAATCAAGAACAAATAGCATATGAGAGCCAATACACAACATTTCATAACATTTCAACAATTATACGATTTCCTAGGGTTTCTCTAAGTTTCATTCCAAACAAGCATCCAACAAACAAAATCATTAATCTCATAGAAAATTGGTGCTAGGCCACCTAAGAGTATTAGTCCGCACCTATGGGGTTGTTGGAGTCTCGAATCGACCTAGGAAAGCTCAGATTTGGGGGCCGGATGGCCGGAATCCCTAGAGCATGCAATTGCATGTTAGAATCTTGTGTAAATCCCTCCTTAGATCATGAGATTCAAGAAGGAAGAGATGGAGGATCTTACCTAAGAGACCGACGGATGTTTCCTAGAGTTTTGATGATGGGTTTCCCTTGGAAGAGGATAGGGTGTTGATGGGGTTGATGCTCTTGGGCCCCACACGAATTTGGAGTCCACCTTAACTCTCTTCTTGCTCCTTTCCTCCCTCTTACTCTTCTCAATCGTTGGAGAATGGTAAGAGCTTAGAGGAAGAGATGGGTTGTTGGAGATAGAAGTAATGAAGAAGGGGCTTTGATTGTTAGAGTATAATGGAGTAATGAAGGAGGGTTTGTCGTAGTAAAGAGGGAAGTTATGAGGGAGAGAGAGAGATAGTTTGAGAAATGGGGAGTGTATGAGATAGCTAGGGTTCTGTCTCTAGGTTTGGCCTCTTTGACCCTAAGTTTCCCAAAAACCCTAAACTAGCCACTTAGGACCACTTGTTGTATTAGGGGTAGTTCTATCACCCCCCCTATCACCAAATTTGGTGTGTGGATACCTCATGGCCCAATGAGAGGCCATATAAAATTTAGAAACAATCGGATGAACGGATATGGGATCTGAGTAAGCGATCTCGATCTTTAAATGGCCCTATGGGGTCTATTCCGGTCGTTGGGGCAGTTCTGGTGGTCCCCTGGCCATGAAATTTATAGGGTAGGTGGTCCATGGTCAAGTGAAGGATCATACAAATTTTGGAGTTGATCGGATATTTGGTTTGATCGTACGGGTCCAATTTGTGATCAACGGTTACCTTGCCATGATCGAGTTCCAGATTTTGTGGACGGGCGTAGGAAAATACATTAGACCTTCGCTGTAAATTTGGAAGAAATTCGACGGCTAAAAAGTTCAGAGTCTCGGTTTCATTTACAAGTGCCAGATTCTAATTCTGGCATTAGTGGGGTGCATTTGGCAAGTGCCAGATCCCAATTTTGGGTGTCCACTGGGTCTGCAATCCACGATGGATCACAAGCCCAGTGAGATATATGATTTTTTAAATTTTTAGATTTTTCTGACCCTCCTTAATCGTTGGGTGGCCCACACGGGCTGTTGTTAAGTGTAAATAGGCCATCTGGCTTGGCGACTCGCACTAGGCCCTATCATGACCTGTCTGGTCTACTCTAATGAGCTAATCCTAGGTTAATCAACTTGTGGTACTCCACCACGAGTGGCTAAAGCAAATGGTCCTGCGGCAAATCCTACGTGGATGCCCCAGGACACTGTGCTGGCTGGACGGGACATTACAAGGGTTGATTTGGTCTACTGTTAAGATCCGGGCCTCATCTGACTCGGCTTTGGTTAGATCTTTAATTTAGTTATGCTTGTCTTGATTAGTTAACGATGAGTCAGTTAGATTTAGGTCCTATGTGAGTAAATTATGGGGCTACACCTGATGTTCAAGCGATCAGGCGGATTCGTTGACTTCCTACGGTTGATTAATCGGACTTGTGCGGTTCTTTACTGGTATCACCCCTGTATAAACTAATATTGAGTGCTAATGGTCATTAAGTGATGTTAAGTTAATTAATAAAAAAAATTAAGGATTTTTGAGAATTCGAAATAGTGAAAAATTCGGGATGTTACAGCCCACCATAACGTTTAGTTTCCATCCAATCCGTTCACGAGGTCACAAAGACCTGAATGAAGAGGAAAAATAAATTTCATATTGATCCAAAACTTCATTGACCCCAAAAAGGGTTTCAATTGTAGGCGTTCAATCTCCCACTACTTTTTACAGTGCGGCCCACTTGATAGTTAGATCTCTCTTATTTCTCATATCAAGCCATAAGACGTGCTCACCAAATGGATAGACAGTTTGGATATAAGATATACCTCATGATCAGACCCACAGAAATTGCTGACGTCAATACAACAACTATAGAACTGGTGTGAGGTACACCAGCCAATCCGCTTCCTCTGATCTGCGTCTGTATCCGAGACGAAAATGGATTGGCTACTCCCCCTGCTACCAGCCCCGTGGCTGGTGGTCGGTGCTTTGTGGGCCCCACTATGATGTATGTGTTTCATCCATTCCGTTCATACATTTTTACAGATTATTTTAGGATTTGATACAAAATATGAGAGGGATATAAATCTCAAGTGGACCAAACCACAGGAAAACAATGGTGATTGGATATATACCATTAAAATCCTCCTTTTTTTAATGTAGTCTTTCAGCAACTCCTCCTCTTTTTGCATTATGTTATTCAGGTGTGTAGGCGGCTTTAGTTTTTTCTTTCCATTAATAAAATTGGTGAGGAAGGCATCACTGAGCTCCATGAACGAACTAATAGACTTTGGCTTCAACTTCTTAAACCAAAGTCGGGCTACGTTAGCTAAAGTGAGGGAGAAGGCTCGACACATCACAGTGTCCGATGCATCATACAACTCCATATATGTCCGAAATGATTCAATGTGCTCGATGGGATCGGTCTTTCCAGTGAAGGGCGTAATTTGTGGAAGACGGAATCGTTCTGGTAGCCGAGCTTGCATTATCTCTTCGATGAATGGAGATGCTTTTACCTCAGGCTTGGCTAAGTGTGCATCACGGCCTTGCTTCATATCATCGATCTCTTCCCGTACTTCTCTTCTAAAGTCTTGGAGGTCGTCTTTCCAGGGTTCGTCACTATCGACCGTACCTTCAACCGAAGGCCTGCTGTGCCTCCTTCGATCTATTTCGTGTTGCAGATCGGAGGCTGGCAGCGGGATAGTCACGGAATGAGCGGGCATAGGCTAGTCAGACCTTGGTGTTGACTCGACTAAGGGACATATCACGGAACAGTAGGCTGAGGGTCGACGAATTGTTGCGGGGCATTTGCCGAACCACCATCATATTGAGGTAGAACATGTTGACGATGGATCTGCTCCAGCATCTGCTTCATATAGTTTAGGTCAGTCCTGAGTTCTTGAACTTCCTTATCTAACTGACCGTTTCCTCGGTTACGTTGGTTATGCCTAGTTGAAATAGAGGATGCTGGATGGGGGGCAGAACCTTATCGGTTATCGGGTTGGTTCTGAGCCCCTCGGGCCCCATTCGTACCCGACAGACCTTTAAATGTCGGTGGTCCAGTAACAACCTCAGCAGGATCATTCTGAACAGTTCTTCTCATTCATGCCATGGACCCTCGTTTGAAGTTACTAGATAAGCCTAGAAAATGACTTTTCGTATCATTCCCACAGACGGTGCCAATCTGTCGATAAAAAAAATTGGTGAGCCTTCCCTCATCCTACCACCTGCACATGAACGAAACAAAGGAGACCCTGGTTAGAGCTGGGGACCCTTTGATGCTTAAGTCAGTGATAGGACTGTGAAAAGGGTTTTTGAGAAGAATTTTCTGCATACCTTTCAACTTGGAGTTTTCTATATTTATAGGAATGAGAGGGTCTCATCGTACAGGGATTTTTGGAGATTTGATTTTCATCTATTTTTGGTCTCTATTCAATCCCAAGATCCTCGGGATCGAGGATCCTTTTATAAGATATTCAGGATAGCGTTGCTGTTTACCCCGTCTTTTCCTTACTCAATTCGGCTTTGGCCGACTCTAATAATGAGTTGGTCTGGACCGGCTTTATGGATTAGGTTGCTCGCCATCTGTCGGGTGAGGTTGAGGTGATCCGTAATCGACATCCTCTTTTACTCCGATAGCTAACCTTCTAATTGACCTAATTGGATCAGTTTTACGGTCGGTCGAGCGGCTTCTGAAGTTCAGGCCTTAATCGGCCTTTTAGATGTTGTTGCCTCATTTTCTGAGTCAACTTCATGCATCTTATATACTTTGCCTTTAGCTCATGACTTTATAAATCTCGATCGGGATTTTATTTCTCGCGATCCGAGCTAAGTCTGTCCTTGAGGCATTTAGTTCTTTTGCCTTGGTCAGGCTTGTTGCCTTGGATTCTCAGGCTTTGTCAGTAGAGTTGGTCCATTCCATAACAGGGTCTCCGAACTTGCCATATTTTCCCCCAACAATATGTATCACTTGAAAACTCTGATACTCGGACAAATGACAGTCCATTAAAATTTTCAACCTATCCTATTCATGAGGCCACCAGGATAAAGGCAAAAAGACAAATATCAGCTTGATGAGATCCTTTTTATGGCTTTAAGAAGTTTCCAACGGTAGAGTTAATTCCTACCGTTTCTTATGGTGTGCTCCATTTATTGAGCTTTCAATCTGCTTGTATCTATGATCATATCCTTACAATGATATGAAAAAATGAATAATGATATGAAAAAAATGAATAAATGGTGTGGAATTAAGAAAAAACATCATTACTAGGGTTACGTAACTTTCATTGGTGTAGTGCACTTGCATTGGAGGTTCCTCATTTTTAGGCTCATGCTCTATGCTAATTGAGAAAAAAAAAAATGATGGACGGTGTGAATCTAACACAAATCATGAGATGGCTTTGGAAAGTTTTATACGTTGAAACGTTGTGTAGTAGGGAAACATTCATGAGAGAAAATATACGGCGATCTTTTACGTTGAAGGCACAAGAAATTCTAGAGTGCTTCTATTAGTCCACCTCATTTTTGAATACTTAAGCTAACAAGAGAAATTTCTCATCGTAAACTTAACTTTTAACTCACTACCTTTTTTAAATCTCTAAAACTTTACCTTTCAATTCTAAATTATAGAACTTTTTTAAACATGGAGTTTTCTAGATGATAATGCCTTTACTACCAGAAACCATACTATAGAAACTCATTTATACCTTTACTACCAGAAACCTTACTACGGAAATGTTGGGATTTGGTCTGTGAAATCACATAGATATGGATTTAGGATAACAATCCAAGGGCACCAAGAAGATAAAAGAAACACAGAGATTTAACATGAAAAACCCTTGCGGAAAAAAATCACGGCACAAAGTGACAGAAAATTTCACTATGAAAGCACAAATTACAAAGATAGAGAACTTACCCGGCTTGAGCAATCCTCTCATTTTCTCCACCCCTTGAAACCCTAGAACCCTTTAGAAATACTTAGAACCTCTTAGAATACCCTATATTGCCTCCCAATCCAGCATACACCCATTTATATAAGTTTAAAAAGAAATAGAATCGGAATAGAAAATAAAAATTGCAAAATCCACGTTTCTGCAAACGAATTTGCGTAAACATTCGATGTCAACGAAACACCTTCAATATCATCGAAGAGACACTACAAGAGTCCAACAACTAAACATAGATTTTGTGAAAATTCTCGATTGCTCAATCCGGCTTCGATGTCATAAAAAAATAACACCAATATATCTAGCGACCATCAGAAGAAATTTCGAATAAATTCGATGGATCGAGTATTGTTCGATGTCATCGAACAGTCAGTCGATGGCATCCACAGACTCTGTATATACTAGATTTAAGACATCTAATATAACAATAAATCCATTTTCCTTAAATCTTATCATCTTTTCCTATTTCCTATTTCCTATTATACCATGTTCCATTACTTCATTTTCTTCGTTTTCTCTGCTAAATTTTGAGGCCTAACTTTTTTTCCTACAATATCATGGACCCATATTTAAGCCTTAAAATTGCCTCATTTTTGGGCTTATACACTAAAATACGAATACATGGTGTGGATAAGACCCATCCATCGGTGGCCACTCGAAGCTCCTGGCCGTTCCCAGCTGGAGATAGGTGGGGGTAGGACGCAATCTACCTCGCACCTTGTTGGATGAAGCCAAGCCATACGAAATCCATTCAACTAGATATTTTGCTTTACTGGTGTGACTCTTGTATGCCAGTTGCAAAAGACCGTATTGCTTTTGCAATAATCACCTACAATGTTTGCATTGCGCATGATTGATGCACGTTATCCTCAGTTGCTGAGTCGCAGGTTGCAACAGCTTATTAGTTAACCATTACTGTTGAAGATTTGGTCAATTTCAACCATTTATATTCTTAAAATGCCTTGCCCTTAAAATTCAATTTCTACCATTCAAAGTCACCTCTCCAACGAGTATTGACTCAGTCGGGCAAATTCAGTTTCTTCTATTTAAAGTCACCTCTCCGAGGGGTGTTGACTCCGTCGGGCGACCTTTGACGTTTGTTTCACATATCTAATTTATTTTCTAGAAAACGTGCACAAGGTCGGTCAAACTTGATGGATGGATTGGATCTGAGTGGTGTAGCGTGTACACGGACTTCACTGCCACGTGTGCATAGCAAAGCTCAAACTTTGTTACTTTGTTACTCTACCAGAATATGACGGATGATTCCCAGGCAATTATAAATTAAATACAAATCGCATATGTATCATGAGCCAAAGAATAACTAATTGATTTGGCCGTTCATTGGACGGTAAAAAATGAAAAAAATAAAATAAAAAATCAATGGTCATATTTCAACAAATAGGTGTCCGTGAATCAAAAGTCAATCAACCTCTATCATTACAAGACCGTCACTTAGGAACTGTCAATTCCAATATTCGGTGGCTTTAATGTAGGCCACTTGAAATTTCTGAGTTCCCGCGTATCAACATCGTACGCCACCAGACGTGTATCTTAAGCTAATAACAATAATAACACTCGAAGTAAAATGGCGTTTTCTTGCTCCACTCTATTGACAGCTGTCATTTGATCCCACCGGTTCATAGGTAAATAACTTGCCTCTACTCCACCATGGAAGGAGGCATCCTGACGATCCAAAACTGAGGCACGTCACACGTACACAGTAGGAAACAGTTACGATGGAATGCCCTCCGTTAGTTTTGTAAGGGGCCCACTATAGTGCCTGTTGGGGAAAATATGTCAAGCTCGGATAAAGTTTCGAGATTCGCATGAGAGTAGGTCGGCTTCGCCGACATTGCCTAAAGAATTCGAGACAACACCGACAGAACAGAAGGCAGGCCGGGAGGCGCAAGCAAGGACGAGTAAAGTCGCTCTGTCAGAGTGATTACCTCGCCTGCGTGACCCCACTAAAGGCCGAGCATGTGAAAGTCATTCAACCGATAGAGTAGGATCCCCTCAGGGATTTGATTCTGTCGGGCACGGCTGGGAACCCGTCCTCCTGTATCGGCCGAGACTCCCCCGGGGTCGGTCACGACCTGGCCGAGACTCCCCCAGAGTCGGTCGAGATCCAGCCGAGACGGAAAGTGGCTGAACGAGGACAGATGCTGATCTACGAAAATCCAGGGATACGGGTAGCGGATCCCAAGATTCTCGGGATCCTAAGTAATCCCAGGAGAAGAATCCTCTGAAGATAAGGATTGGCAAATTGTATAAATCTCTAAGCTTGGAACAGTAAAAGGTACGCAAAACTAACCGAGACAAGCTCTTGGCTATTGACGAGATAACTGACTTAAGCATCGGAGGTTCCCCGGATCTAGCCAGGGTTCCCTTGACATTGTTTCTGTGCAGGTGAAGGAGGGTCCGTCGCCAAGGAAGCCGTCCCATAAAAACACTGCAATAGCTTGGCGCCGTCTGTGGGATACGGACAAAAAGCCGCTTTCTCCAACCATTCAAATGGCAAGAACAAGAAGGACGGACCCAGATGAAGCAAGGGAGGCCGCCGCTAGCGTCGCTCAGGGAGCTCCCCCGGCAGCACCACCTGTGACGACAAGCCAGCCCAACCAAGGGAACGCATACCTGGATCGTGAGGTTCAGGAAATGCGGTCCGAGATGGCTGCCATGAAACACATGCTGGAACAACTGTGCAACCAGCAGATACAGCGCCAAGAGTCGATGTCAGCTCATCCACCAGCGTCTGTAGCGCAATCACCCGCGCCACGGTCTCCTAGAAGACCGAGTCAGCCCCGAGAACCAAGTCACCCGGCACCTGCTCGTTCGGCAACAGCCGTTCTGCCTCCCTCTGACCTGAGGCATAGAATAGATCAGAGGATGCGCAGTCGGCTACCTGCAGATGCTGAAGAAACGGCCGAGAGCGCCGAACCCTGGAAGGCTGACATACAGGACTTCAAGAACGAGGTCCGAGAGAAGATGGCGGATATAAAGAACGGTCGGAACTCAGATCCGACCAAACACGAAGAAAAGGCTTCTCCGTTCGTGGACGAGGTAATGCGGGCCCGGTTGCCGGAAAGGTTCCGCTTGCCCCAGATAACTCCATTTTCCGGGAAGACCGATCCAACAGAGCATCTTGAATGCTTCATGACTTACATGGAATTGCACGATGCCTCGGACGCTGTTATGTGCTGAGCGTTTTCTCTGACATTGACGGACGTGGCTCGACTTTGGTTTAAGCAATTGAAACCCAGATCGATAAAGTCGTTCGCTGAACTCAGTGACGCCTTTCTCAGCAATTTCATTGGCGGAAAGAAGAAACTGAAGCCTCCCGCGCATCTGAACAACATAGTTCAAAGGGAAGGAGAGCTATTAAAAGACTACATTAAACGCTTCAATTTCGAATCCCTGCAAGTTCAAAAGCATTCTGAGGAGACAGCTCTCAACGCTCTCATGCAGGGAGTCAGAGACAAGCCTTTTTTGACGTCACTGGACAAAAACCCGCCCGATACTCTGGGCGAGTTTATGGTTCGGTCGGACAAATACGCCGATGCGGAGGAGACGCGACTCCTAAGAGAGAAAATTCAGAATACGAAACCATCGGCAAAAGAGTCGACCAAAAAAGAAGCCGACTCAGCCGGAGGAAGAAAGCGAAAAGACGACCGAGGGCGAGACGACAGCAGGCCGGGGAAGCGACCAGACAGAAAATTCTCTGCATATACCCCCCTGAACAAATCTCCTGAACAAGTATTGATGGAGATCAAGACCGAGGGCTTCGTCAACTGGCCTCGGAAAATGCAAGGGAACCCTGATCGTCGGAACAAGAATAAGTATTGCCACTACCATCGTGATCACGGTCACAACACGAGTGACTGTTATCACTTGAAGGACGAGATCGAGCGGCTGATTAAAGAAGGCCGGCTGAGAGAACATACGGTAGGGATCGGCGTCGCCGCGGGACCGAGTGAAGAGCGGCCCCAGGAAGAAATTCGAACGATCTTCGGAGGTCATCGAGGCGGCGGGGACTCAAATAACGCCCGAAGAAACCACGCCAGAAGCCTCGACCGCCCCGAGTCCGAGGTTCTCCTGCTATCTAGGCCTCCCAAAGAGAAAAAATGAGAGAAATATTGCATCTCGTTCACTGAAGAAGATGCTCGAGGCATTCATCATCCTCACGATGATGCGCTCGTAGTCACCCTCACCATCGCGAACAGAAAAGTGTTCCGGATACTGGTGGATACAGGGTCATCAGCGGACGTCCTATTCGCTACAGCATTCGATAGAATGGACATAGGTCGGTCGGTACTACGGCCTGTCCGAACGCCGCTCATCGGTTTCTCGGGCGGACAGGTACTCCCAGAAGGAATCGTCTCGCTGCCGCTTACCGCGGGAACCGCGCCCCATCAAAGGACCGGGATGGTCGACTTCCTGGTCGTGGACCAACCATCAGTGTATAACGCCATCCTCGGCCGACTGTCTCTCAGCCTCCTTCAGGCCATAGTGTCTACCTTCCACCTTTCCATGAAATTCCCGACCGAGTCGGGAGTAGGGGTAGTGAAAGGAGACCAGCAAGAGTCTAGGAAGTGCTACGCCATCGCAGTAAAAGCCCCGGCAGAGATTTTAATGATTGAATCACTGGACCCCCGTATCGGGTTGCACGAGTGGGGAGAACCAATGGAAGAACTCATCTCGGTGCCGTTAACCAAGACGGACGTTTCAAAAGTAGTCCGAATCGGCTCATCCTTGAGCCTGCCTCTTAGAGAACGGATAATCACCTTGCTTCGGCGGTATGCCGATGTCTTCGCCTGGAGTCATGAAGACATGCCTGGGATCGATTCCTCGGTCATGACGCACCGACTCAACATCGACCCAACCTACAGGCCCATCCGACAGAAACGTCGACCTCTCGGCCCGGAGAGGTACACTATCATAGGAGAGGAGGTCGGCAAGCTTCTTAAAGCCAAGTTTATCGAAGAGGTATACTATCCGGAATGGATAGCTAATGTCATACTAGTGAAGAAAGCCAATGGGAAGTGGCGAGTCTG
Source organism: Magnolia kwangsiensis (assembly GCA_037074715.1). Classification (NCBI taxonomy): domain Eukaryota; kingdom Viridiplantae; phylum Streptophyta; class Magnoliopsida; order Magnoliales; family Magnoliaceae; genus Magnolia; species Magnolia kwangsiensis. Next base: position 112,299,338 of record CM073581.1, read on the forward strand.
TATAGACTATACGGACCTAAAGAAAGCCTGCCCCAAGGATAGCTTCCCTCTTCCTCGTATCGATCAGTTGGTTGATAGTACAGCGGGTCATGAACTGCTAAGCTTTATGGACGCCTATTCAGGCTATAATCAAATTGTAATGCATGAAAATGATAAATCAAAAACTGCCTTTGTCACCGACAAAGGCCTTTATTGTTACCGAGTGATGCCGTTTGGGTTAAAGAATGCCGGGGCGACATATCAGCGGTTGGTGAACAAAATGTTCTCCCGGCAAATTGGCCGAACGATGGAAGTTTATATTGATGATATGCTCGTCAAAAGTAAACAGGCGTCCGATCATGAGAAGGACTTGGAAGAAATGTTTTTGACTCTGCGTAAATACAAGATGAAGCTGAAACCCAGCAAGTGCGCGTTTGGTGTGAGCTCGGAAAAGTTCCTCGGTTTCCTTGTTAGTCAGCGAGGAATCGAAGCAAATCCCGAGAAGATCAAAGCCTTACTCGAAATGGAGTCTCCCAAAACAATCAAAGATGTTCAAAGGTTAACAGGAAGAGTGGCCGCGCTCAATCGCTTCCTTTCCCGAGCCACAGACAAGTGTCTCCCGTTCTTCAAGCAATTGAAGGGACGACAGACTATGATGTGGACGGAGGAATGTGAGAGAGCGTTTCAAGAACTGAAGGTTTACCTCGGATCTCCACCGCTGTTATCTAAGCCCGAGCCTGGTGAAGTGTTATTGCTGTATTTGGCCGTGTCTAAAGCCGCGGTAAGCTCAGCGTTAATACGGGAGAATCAAGGGAAGCAGCTGCTAGTCTACTACGTTAGCAAAGCCTTGTTGCCCGCCGAGACAAGGTATCCTCAGCTTGAGAAAGTAGCCTTCACTCTTGTAGTTTCATCACGACACCTTCGGCCATATTTTCAGGCCCACACCATCGCCGTTATGACCGACTTACCACTCCGCCAGATTCTCCAAAAGCCGGAAGCCTCTGGCCGACTTACAAAATGGGCAGTCGAATTAAGTGAATTTGACATACATTACCGGCCCAGGGCTGCTTTAAAAGGACAGGCCGTCGCCGAATTCCTTGTCGAAGTGGTTCCTAATCCCGATAATCTGCCCGAACCAGAGAGAATTAATGTACCCGAGGCTTCCTCCTCTCTTGGGCCGACACCCCATAAGCTATTTGTCGACGGATCATCCAACTCGAAGGCAAGCGGGGCAGGGGTAGTGTTAGAAACTCCCGACCAAACTTGTATGCAATATGCCTTGCGACTCGGCTTTCAAGCGTCCAACAATACAGCAGAATACGAAGCCTTATTACTAGGCCTCAGACTCGCCGCGAGTCTAGGCGTGACCCATTTGAACGTTTTCAGCGACTCACAATTGGTTGTTAACCAAGTTTTCGGCGTTTATCAGACTCGGAAAGAACAGTTAAAGGCGTACATGAAAAAGGCTAAAGAATTGATCAGCGGATTCCAGAACTGTGAAGTAATTCGAATATCCAGAACCGACAACGCCAAAGCTGACCTACTCGCAAAGCTTGCCTCAGCAGATGAGAAAGACATACCTCGGTCAGTTCCAGTTGAACACGTCCCTGAACCAAGCATAAACGAGCCGACAGTCTCGGTCCTATTTTCCATCGATCCATCGACTGCTTGGTTCGACCCACTCGTTCGCTACCTCAACAACGGTGAACTGCCAGAAGACCGATCCGAGGCGCGGCGACTAAACATTCGAGCCTCGCGCTACACTATCTTGAATGAGATTCTGTACAAAAAAGGCTTTCATACTCCTCTACTAAGGTGCGTCGACTCCCAAGAAGCCGATTATATCTTACGAGAGATACACGAAGGAATATGTGGAAACCATTCAGGAGGACGCTCGCTCGCCAACAAAGTGTTGCGGCAGGGATATTACTAGCCGACAATACAACACGACTCCAAACGATTCGTCCAAAGATGCGACAAGTGTCAGCGGTTCGCAGCGATCCCGAGACAACCCCCCGAGGAGCTGACTCCGATGTCGGGACCGTGGCCTTTTGCGCAGTGGGGAATAGACATAATCGGGCCCTTTCCATTGGGGAAGGGTCAGACTAAATTCGCCGTGGTAGCGGTGGACTACTTCACGAAGTGGGCTGAAGCAGAACCATTGGCTAAAATTACCGAGCAAAGGGTCACCAGTTTCGTTTGGAAGAATATCATATGTCGGTTCGGTATACCCCGGACAATAGTGACAGACAATGGAAGGCAGTTCGACAATAAATAATTTCGGGAGATGTGCGGTAATCTTGGGATTCGTAATGTATACGCCTCGCCTCATCACCCTCAGACGAACGGACAGGTCGAGGCGATCAACAAAATCATAAAGCAGCATCTCCGGACAAGACTTGACGAGACAAAGGGAGCATGGGCCGAAGAACTTTCGAATATACTGTGGGCTTATCGGACCACGGCACGGACCGCGACAGGAGAAACCCCCTTCTCTCTATGTTATGGTGTGGAAGCAGTCGCACCAGTCGAGATCGGTATTGGTTCAACCCGAGTCAACCTGTATGATGAACGAGAGAACGGTGAACTCCTCTCATTCGCACTTGATTCGTTAGAAGAAAGAAGAGAAAGTGCTCGACTGAAGGTGATGGCTCGACAAAGACAGGTGTCTCGGTTTTACAATCGTCGAGTCAAAGTACGACGATTCCGAACCGGGGACATGGTCCTCCGAAGGACCTTCCCGAATACTAAGGAAATTGCGTCGGGCACATTAGGGCCGAATTGGGAAGGCCCTTACGTCGTCTCAGGCACCATCCGACGTGGAACCTACTGGCTGGAAGACTTGAATGGGAAGCCGTTGCCTCATCCATGGAACGCCGAGCATCTCAAGATTTATTACCCGTAAGATACAATCATTCATACTGTAATTGAAGTCGACTCAATAAAAGTTCTATTTCATATAAGTACCCAATGTCGGGCCAGTTACAAAAAGCCAGTTACAAAATTTTTTTTATTACAAAAAGAAAAATACAATCCTAGGAGGCGCCCGAGGGACCGGCCTCGTCGGCAGCAGCATCTCCTTCAGCGGCGTCTCCCTCGGCAGCCTCGGCGGTCGGACTGTCGACTTCAAAGGCGGAGAGGTCGAGATCAGGGAAGGCCGCCCTCATCTCCAAAACGCAGGCCTTATAACCACCTTGATAAAGGTGGTTCCTCTCCTCCTCAAACTCGGCGGATTCGAAGAAGGCCTCCACGGCTCTGTCTCGCTCCTCCTTGGCTCGGCGCGTCTCTTCCTGAGCCTCTTGGACAAGGCCGGCGGCCTCGTCCTTCGCTCGGGCAAGAACACCCTCGCACTCGCCATGGACTCGGAGGAGGCGCCTCTCCCTCTCTTCGGCTTCTTGAAGGAGCGAAGTCAGACGAGCTTGGTCGGCCTTCACTCCTTCGAGGGCAGTACGGGCGTCCGCGGCCATCTTCCGAGCAATAGAAAGATCGCCGGTCATGATGTCGATCCGGCCCTCAGCGATCTCTCTACGGCCCTCAGCCTCGGCCGCTACCTTCTTCGCGGTCTCTGGCTCGGCTGCCAGCTTCTGCGAGGCGACCAGCTCCGAGCTTGCTTTGACGAGGCAAGGAGCCAGCTGCAATACAGAGATGGTGAGCTGTGTTGAAAAACTTAACCAGAAAGCGACGCAAGAATGAAGAAAATTCTACCTCAAAAAGCAGCCTCGCTGCATGCCCGAGGGTCTGGGCCGTCGGAGCATTGTAGTAGTTGGCGAAGTCTCTCTCGCTCCCGTGGGCAAGCGCCCAAGGAACCATCCCCGCAATGATCTTCGAGAAGGGGGACTCCGTTTGAGTCATCTCCCTTCTCAGGGATTCTTCACGCAGGGCCTCCCTCGGCCCCGAGACCTCCACAGCGGCGGGCCTCAACTCAGGTGTCGCCTGAGTCATTGGATGGATTGGCCCCGCTTCCTCGGCCCTCTCATCAGGGTCGGAGAGGACGACCACCTGGAGAACGGCGGGCGCAGCAGCAGGTGGAGCGACCGTTTCCTTCCCTTGCCCGCGATCTTCTGCTGCTTCGAAGGTCGAGACCCAGACAGCAGAGTCGATCTTGGGGGGGCCTTCACTTTGGAAACAGGCTTCAAGGCGGGTCGGGGCTCGGCCATGCTCTCTGGTGCAGGTCTCAAAATAGGACGAGCTTCGGGGAGGTCTGCAAGGACGAGTGATAAGGTTAAGAGAGCAAACAAAAAACCAAGGAGACAAATATAAGAAAGAGCGAAATACCCGAGACGAACGAGTCAAAGCCAGCGAGGTGAAGACGCTTAGGTTGCAGGAGCAATTTCCAAGATCGCTCTGCCGCGCTCAGCTTCCTCAACTCTCTTATCCGAGTCAAAGCCCCGGACTCGAGCTTCCCTCTACTCTTCGAGATGTCTGCGAGACATTGTAGAGTCAAGATCAGCGGAAGAGAATATGTAAACGGAGAGTAAGAAAAGGGAAGATCAGTGAGCTGAGGCGCCGAGTCACTTGCTCTACGGAATGTGCGGGATACTTGAGGTTCGTACGGCCACGAGTCGGCCGACTCCCACCGACCGCACGCCCAAAACCACCTCTCCTTCCAGAACTTGTACGAAATAGGTGGGTCGGTTATTAGAGATCCCCCCTTGCCTCTCCGCGCGCTTAGAAAGTAGAGGCCAGAGAAGTTGGGGTTTGGTCGGACTTGGTACAGGTAGAGGAACTCGTCGACCGTAAGGGAAGGTTGCTCTAGCTCGGACTAAAGCACGGCACACCCGAACAAGTTCCTCCACGCGTTTGGGACAATTTGGCCGGGGGCTATTTTGACTCGAGAAAGGAAGTCACGGGCAATGGGCTGGAGTGGCAGGCGCAAGCCGCACTGCATCGAGACTTGGAAAATTGCTACCATCCCTGCGGGGGATGGTCGGGCAAATCACCCGGACGAGGGAGATGAAGGATGAACGAATCAGGGACATGGTAACCAGCCCTGATTCGGTTTAAATCAGATTCGGTGAGAATAGAAGCTACGAGACCGCTGGGCTCGTCTCCTTCCCCTTTCGAAGACGACCCAGAAGCCTCCGCAGTTCGAGTCACAGGGTATGGAACTACCATTCCTTCGCCCGTGACTAAATCGTCCTCTCCCTCTCCCTCCTCGTCCTCCATCTGATCCGCCCATGGGTTAGGTCTCCCTGGACGAGTCACCAGAGATGTCCCACCGCTGGATGGACCTGTCTGGGCGGGATGCTCAGCCGAAGGGCTGCCGGATTCTCTGACAAGCCGAAATGCGGCGTCAGCTCCGACGGCGAACTCCGTCAACAGGGATGGTGGGTCTGTAACGTCCCAGAGGTGTCGGGACATGCCCTCATCTACTGACATTTCCTCCCGAGGGCTTTGAGAGCCGTGTGCGGCCATTAAAGCTAATTAAAGGAGAAGGAAAAGACTCACCAAAAGAATCGACGGTGACTGCAAGGAAAGGTTGACGGAGAAAGAGGCGACAGCGGAGGAGAGGGAGAAGAGAGCGAAAACGCGCTCGGGATTAGACACGGACGGGAGGAAGGAGGGCGAAAACAAAGTTCGCATCGTCCTCCCGCCCGGACTTTTTATAGCCGCGCCACGTAGCCAGGTCATTATGGTAGAAGCGAACCGACGTTCGCCTCGGCTCCCCCGTTCGACGCGTGGCGACTGCTGATTGACTGCGCCGAAATCGTGGCCACGCGTCCGCTTCTTATACGCGAACGGGGCGAGTTGACGGCTGGCCGCGCGTGTGACCTTGGGAGGCGCAACGACGCACGCTAGGAACGACTCAAAGAACATTAAATGCTTCATCATTGTCTCGGATGCTAATGCGAACCGACCGATAAAATCGTACTCCTTGTTGCCATAGACGACACAAGGAGCAGGGGGGCTCACTGTTGGGGAAAATGTGTCGAGCTCGGGTAAAGTTCCGAGATTCGCATGAGAGTAGGTCGGCTTCGCCGACACTGCCTGAAGAATCCGAGACAACACCGACAGAACAGAAGGTAGGCCGGGAGGCGCAAGCAAGGACAAGTAAAGTCGCTCTGTCAGAGTGATTACCTCGCCTGCGTGACCCCACTAAAGGCCGAGCGTGTGAAAGCCATTCAACCGATAGAGTAGGATCCCCTCAGGGATTTGATTCTGTCGGGCACGGCTGGGAACCCGTCCTCCTGTATCGGCCGAGACTCCCCCGGGGTCGGTCACGACCTGGCCGAGACTCCCCCAGAGTCGGTCGAGATCCAGCCGAGACGGAAAGTGGCTGAACGAGGACAGATGCTGATCTACGAAAATCCAGGGATACGGGTAGCGGATCCCAAGATTCTCGGGATCCTAAGTAATCCCAGGAGAAGAATCCTCTGAAGATAAGGATTGGCAAATTGTATAAATCTCTAAGCTTGGAACAGTAAAAGGTACGCAAAACTAACCGAGACAAGCTCTTGGCTATTGACGAGATAACTGACTTAAGCATCGGAGGTTCCCCGGATCTAGCCAGGGTTCCCTTGACATTGTTTCTGTGCAGGTGAAGGAGGGTCCGTCGCCAAGGAAGCCGTCCCATAAAAACACTGCAACAGTGCCTATTTTTTAATTCACTTCATTCATTTACCTTTACTCACCAGCATAAAATATTTCTCCCTAAATCATGAACTTAGGTAGGTCATAACATATGAATATATAGGTGCCCATTTTTTTTTTTTTTAACACCCTGATCCATAGCTCAAGTGATAGACTGAGTAAAAGATACATCATTTCAACATTAAGGTCCTGCCATCGACTCCGTAGTGGGGGTGTACTAACAGGCTAACAAAAAAAATAAAAAATAAATGAGTGCCCATTTTAGTACCGTTGAATTAGCTGGTTTTATGGACCGATTCTTTTTGCAAATTATATATATATATATATATATATATATATATATATATATATATATATATATATATATATATATATAAAAGAAAATTTACAAAATAATACTTCATTGATATAGTATTTACATTCCAATACTTTTTAAAATTAAATTTTAATTAAGCTATTTCATTAATCAAGTTATTCTTAAATAATTACTTTCCCATTAGTTTTCATTAACTTCGCTCACAAATTTTCAAAGCTAGTTAAAGGGACATGGATACTGGTTGGTGCTCCGACCCACCATAATGCATATATTTTATTTATGTTGTCCATTTATTTTCGCATATTGTTTTAGGGCATATCCCAAAAATGAGTTAGATCCAAATCTTAGGTACGTCGCATTGTTGGAAACAGTGGTGATTGAATACCCATCATCAAAATCTTCCTAAGAAGTGTTATGATGTTTATTTTCTATCCAACATATTAATTAGTTCACACAAACACCGATGAATGTGAAAAAACAAATAACAGCTTGATTCAACACTTTTGTAGCTCCTGGGGAGCTTTTAACAGTGGGCATTCATCACCAAATGCCCTAAAATGATCTTGGAAAATGTATGGCCCACCTTGGACCGTATGTAATCTGGGTAATCCGAGCCCTTTTACCCAGGTGTTTGCCGTTAAAAACTTCATGGGGCCAACGTAGATGCCCTTCACAAAGCCACTCCACACCACACGGAACAGTCACTGCACATCACACGGAACAGTGGGAATGGAAATGTACACTTCTGGGATTTTATTAGCCAGCTATGATGTTTATATATAGGCTATCCTAACTGTTTACAGGGTCATTACCACTTAGATAAACTATAGCCACATATATCATCCTGACACAAAACTTCCGTGCCCCACAAAGTTTTCAACCATGGGCGTTCAATCCCTACTTGGGGCCTACTGGCCCTTCTAATACCGTAGGTCGTTACTAGTCGGTGCATTGTGGTCCCACTATGATGTACGTGTTTAATCCACTCTGCCTATCCAATTTTCATATCATTTCATGGCATGCGCCAAGAACATGAGGCAGATCCAAATATCGAGTCCACCGTACTGGAAACAGTGGTGATGAACGCTCACCATTAAAAGCTTTCCATGGGCTGCAAAAGTTTTGAATCAAGCCGATATTTGTTTTTTGTTTTCCTATTCAAGTCTACATGTCCTTATAAACAACTTAGATTGACAAAAAAAAGAAGAACATGAGGCAGATCCAAATATCGAGTCCACCGTACTGAAAACAGTGGTGATGAACGCCCACCATTAAAAGCTTTCCATGGGCTGCAAAAGTTTTGAATCAAGCAGATATTTGTTTTTGTTTTCCTATTCAAGTCTACATGTCCTTATAAACAACTTAGATTGAAAAAAAAAAAAAAAACATTATGGTGGGCATTACGATGGCCCTAGGAATTTTTTAATGGTAGATGGGTGTTCAATCAGCACCATTTCCTACGGTATGGTCTAGTTGATATTTAGATCTTTTTAATTTTTGGGTTCATGCTGTAAAAGAGCCAACAAGATGGATGGATGGCATGGATATACAATACATATATCAAGGTGGGCTCCAAATTGAGGGCCGCACCGTGTTGGTTGAAGCGGAGGCCGAACCTAATCCATTGACACGGAAGCGGATTACCTCTGCCCTCGGACTCCCAGTAGTGGGAAGCTGTGTGGGGCCACAGAGATTAACGTAATAATCCAATCCGTTCATCAGTTTTGAAAGACAGCAATAGGACATGACTTTCAAAATCATGCAGAAACTCATTTGTGCCATGCCACACGAAACACATATAATTAAATGTCCTCTTTAGAAATTTGCGGGGGCCTCTGTCAGGATCAAATTTATTGGAAACTTTGTGGGGCCACAGAAATTTTGTATCAGGACACAACACAAGTATCAACGGGCAATAACACTTAAAATCTATATATATTCATGTGGCATAGCCTAGCTGAGTTTTTGAGTAGCACTATCTTGGTACATTCCTTCATCGTGATGGTTCTCACTTGATGGTATGGACGGTACATACATGGTGTCCTGATGGTACGGATGATATATACAAAATATGGTGGATGCCATGTTCCATCTGAAAGTTTCTATGCTAGGTAAGGCCCACCTGAGTTATATATGGGTTTGAGTTTTGGAATCTAGGCCTAACATATGTGGGGTGCAACCACATATATACGTATGATTCCAGATAAACATTATGTTGAGTCCCAATAACTCGAATCAACGGTAGTTTAATGAAAGATAGAACCACTGCAAACACATAAGATGCACTTCACATCAATTCGATAATGCTATTTTAATGGTGATTTGGGTTATTGTGGAAGGGCCCACCAATGCGTATATTTTTTAACCAACTCCAAATTTATGGCCAAGATTGTTGGCTTGACACGTTCATGATCTCAAGTCCTACACAAAACGAAGCCCTGCATTGATTAATCAAACCATAGTTCCTGCAAAACAAGGCCCACTGTTATTTCTGTGTAAAATCCACTCCGTCTATAGTTTTGCCAGCTCATGTTAGAAGGAAGAATTCTGATCTTCTGCTTGAGGCAAGCAGTAAAATCCTGATTGTTGCAATTTGATTGGACTACATCACCATACACTGCATTTAATGCACAATACTAACAACATCAGTGATTATGTGATTATGTAGACCAATTACATTACAGTAAAACAATAATTTTCTGTTGGTGGCAAGCGGAAAATCCCATACTTCAGGAAAAAAAAAATTTACCCAAAAACAAACTAAATATAAGAATGAATAAGGGGGCATGAACAGCCTTATACCTAAGTACATGGAAATGAGAGTAATATGCCTTTATTTATAGATGCCGGCCTTGGTAATTTGTAAGGCAAACACCACCACATGAATGATTGTAGGATATGTGGCGTTGTGAATTCATTTTAATAAGTGATAAAACTAGGGGTGCACACGGTTCGGTTTGGACCGGTTCTGAGGTGAAATCGGAACCGAACCGTTCCTAACGGTTCTGGGAAATTTGGAACCGGAACCGGACGGTTGGCACCCTAAAACCGAATCGAAACCGGACCGTTGGCACCCTAGAATAGAACCGGAACCGTTAAAACCAGTTCGGTTCCGAATCGGTTCCACGGTTCTGGGCTTTTTATAATCCAGACAAATTACATGTTTAATTTTATTATGTAGCCCATGTCGATTCATGTTGTGATCTATTTGATGAATGGTTTAGATATTGTATAAGGTGTGCAAAAATACATTTATGAAAATAATTAAATGGTGCATTATAAACTATAAATCATGAGTCAAATATGGAAACAATCAAAGGATTTTTGGTTCGGTTCCAAGTTCGGTTCCAGGTTCGGTTCCACGGTTCGGTTCTACGGATCGGATCCACGGTTCAGTTCTACGGATTGATTCACGGTTCGGTTCGATTCTACATACCCTCAAACCAAAAACCGAACCGATGTTAACGGTTCTTTGATTTTTGGAACCGGAACCGGAACCGGATCAAACCGGACCGTTTGGTCGGTTCCAGTCCGGTTCCATGGTTTTACCGGTTAAATGTGCACCCCTAGATAAAACAACTAATTTCATCCTTTAGTAGGAAGAAATGATTATTTTACCCTACGTTACCAATTTTTTCGATTTGCATTTGTCACAATGACACTTTTGGATCCCTTGTTCATTGTATTGGTTTGCTAGAATTAGCTCGGCTAGCAGCCCAATTGCCGCAAATATTTGTGGTGAATACATGAGGGGCATTATTCATGATTAAGGATCATGGAATTATTTGTACCCGCTCATGAGCTTAAAATGCTTGCCATTGAAAACTTATCAGGGGCACAGAAGTTTTAAGATCACGCTGGTACTTGTGTTTTCGCTTTACCCGGGTCATATAAATAGATTGGATGGCACATCATGAGCGGGTACTCTTATCCCTGCTATGTGGTTAACGTGAGGTTTGAATATATTTTAATTTTAAGTTTATATCAACCATAATTTTGAAACAAAGTAAAAATTTATGGGCTATTATTTCACGTGAACGTTCCGATTCACATCACCTATGATGATTTTTCATAAGAAAAGAGTCACATCACCTGTGATGATTTTTCAAAAGAAATCGTCCGGAGTTCGGTGGGAACAGGTGAGCAGCCGAGCAGAATACAAGTAGTAAAAGAGTAGGTGGTGACCCGGTCCCAACGGAAACGGATTGGCCACTCCCACCGCTAACAGCTCCGTGGCTGATGGTTGGTACTCTGTGGGCCTCACTTGATATATGTGTTTCATCCACTCCGTTCATCCATTTTTACCGGCTTGATCCCAAAAATGAGAGGGATATAAATCTCAGGCGGATTACACCACGTGAAAATAATAATGATTGAATATCCACCATTAAAATCCTCCTAAGGCTTGTACTGTTTATTTGACATCCAATTTATTGATTCGGTCATACAGGCCCCAGATGAAGATAAAAATACAAACATTAGCTTGATCCAAAACTTTTATGGCCCTTAGAATACTTTTAATGGTTGACCGTTATGCAACACTGTTTCCTGTGATGTTGTCCACTTGAGATTTGGATATACCTCATTTTTTAACTCATACTGTAAAAATAAATAGACAGGATGGATGAAACACATACATCATGGTGGGGCACACATGGCACCGACCACTAGCCATTGGCGGGTGTGGGAAATAGCCAATCCGTTTCCGTCTCCAACAATCGTACATGTAGGTGGACATATAGCGTACGGATAAGAAGCAAAGTCAGCATGTCAAAATCAACTGCCTATCGACACCAAAAGGAGGTCCAAAACGTCTAGTTTGAGTTGCAGGTTTGTCAAAAGTGGTGAATAAATGACCACCAGCGTATGAACCTTCACTTCTGCCGGAGTATCAAATAACCATCGGTGACATTTTGATACTCTTAAGAGTACGGCTGTGACTGGGCCGGGCCTGGGGTAGGTAACAGTCCGGATTTTGAACTGTTCAGGCCGGACCATTCAGGCAGGCCTATTCAGAATTCAGATTTTCAGGCCTGAGCCCGGCCCATTGACACCCCTACTTTAGAAAAGGGAGCGGATTAGGCGTTACCAGGGTAACATGTAAGTGGTGTTGCCCCGTCTGCATGACCCACCTTGATGGATGTATTGTATATCTACACCGTCTATCGATTTTTCCATCTCATTTTATAGGATGGTCCGAAAAATTAAACAGATCTAAATGTTAAGGGACCACACCAAACGAAACAGTCGTTATTAAATGCCCATAGTAAAAAACTTCCAATGGCTTACAGTAATGTTTATTTGCATCCAAACGACTTGGCTGGACGAAAAACATAAATATCAGCAGTATCCAAAACTTTTGTGACTCTCAAAAAGTTTTTAATTGCAAGAAGTCAATCACTACCGTGTGGCCCACTTGAGAATTGGATTTACTTCATTTTTGGGAACGTGTCCTAAAATGATCTTAAAAAAACTTATGGACGGCATGGATAAAATAAAATAAAATCAAGGCGGTCCCACTGTCAAGGCCACGCCCTAACGTGTTACCAGGATAACACCGATTCCGCTCCAATTATAAGATATCATCATCTTCTCCATCTCTTCGCGTAGCTTGCTTTCAGTACGCTTTCTCTGATTCAAGCAGTCTCTCTCAACTTGAAAATGTATTCTCATCTTTCTCAACTTCTCCATCTCTTGCTTCTGTTTCTTCCTCTTTCTGCCCTTTCTCAAGCTGACCATAACATAAACTTAGAGTCTTCCCTTTCCACCCAAGATGAAAACCTGTCATGGCGTTCTCCTTCCGGCGATTTCGCCTTCGGATTCCGTCTCCTCCCAGAAAGAAATCTCTTCTTGCTAGCAATCTGGTTCGACAAAATACCTGAAAAAACGATAGTTTGGTGGGCAAAAAGTGAAAATCTGCTGGTGCAGAAAGGATCAAGAGTCAAGCTAACTAACGCTGGCCTCATTCTCAACGATCACCAAGGCCAAGTGGTGTGGCGAGCCGATTCCAGCAATGGTGAGGCAGTCGCATCAGCCTCCATGCGTGACAATGGAAACTTTGTGCTCATGAGCAGAGATTCTACTATTACATGGGAGAGCTTCGACTATCCAACCGACACCATCTTGCCTACCCAGGTATTGAGACTAGACACCGAACTTCGGTCCCGTCTAACAGAGACCGACTACTCAAAGGGACAGTTCTTACTCCGTGTACAAAGTGATGGGAATTTGGTTCTTTATCCCGTTGTTCTCCCCTGGAAAGATTTTGTTTACAATGCTTATTGGGCTAGCATGACTGTGGGGAACGGTACCGAGCTGGTTTTCAATTCATCTGGCCACATTCACCTCAAGCTAAGGGATAGCGGCTCTTATGATCTTGCAGCGGCGAACGGAGCTCCAACAACGGAATTCTATCAGAAAGCGGTATTCGATTTCGATGGGGTTTTCAGGCAATACGTCCGACCAAAGACCCAAATTAGCGATGGGAGATGGTCCATGTCATGGTCCGTTGTGTGGTTTGTGCCAGAGGACATTTGCTCTGTTGATTTCGGTAAGATGGGTCCTGGCGCTTGTGGGTTTAACAGCTACTGCAAGATGGATGAGAATCAAAGGCCGAGTTGTCATTGCCTGCCCGGGTATTCCTTACTGGATCCAAACGACAAATACAAAGGGTGCGAACAGGACTTCCAACCGCAGAGTTGCAGTCAGAACGGATCCAAAAAAGAACCTCAGTTCGAGATGACTGAGTTGCTTAATATAAATTGGATGGGATCGTATTATGAAAGATATTATTATATGAATGAAGATGGGTGTCGGGAATTTTGCTTGAATGATTGTTTATGCATGGTGGCTAGTTTCTCTAATGGAAATTGCTATAAGAAGAAACTTCCGCTCTCCAATGCGAGGATGGATCCGAGTGCTGTATATAAGTTTCTCATCAAAGTATCAAAAAATAAATCCGCTCTTCCAATTCCAGGCGCAGCTAGAAGGAAGAAAGATCGACACACTTTGATCCTCACCGGATCAGTGCTTTTGGGTGGTTCATTATTTCTCAATCTCGTCTTCTTTTTAGTGATTTTATTGCTTGGTTTCATCTCATATCGAAGAAAACTACCAGAAGTTGAGACAAATTCAAGCATGTTGGGAAAGAATCTGCGTTGCTTTACTTACAAAGAGCTTGAAGAAGCGACCGGTGGATTCAAGGAAGAATTGGGTAGTGGTGCTTTTGGAACTGTTTATAGAGGTTCCCTAGCGCTCGGCGATTCTGCGGATTCTGCAACTTCCGTGGCAATCAAGAAGCTAGATAAGGTGATCGAAGATGGCGAGAAGGAATTTACAACGGAAGTGATCGCAATTGGACAGACCCATCACAAGAATCTAGTCCAACTGATTGGATTCTGCGATGAGGGGCCACACCGACTTCTGGTCTACGAGTACATGAGCAATGGACCTTTATCAAGCTTCCTATTCGGGAGGTCGAAGCCCAAATGGTACCAACGGTTGCAGATTGTATTCGGAATTGCAAGAGGGCTCACTTACTTACACGAAGAGTGCAGCACTCAAATCATACACTGCGATGTAAAGCCTCAGAACATACTCATAGACGACTGTTTAACGCCAAGGATATCTGACTTTGGTTTGGCGAAGCTTTTGAAGACGGATCAGACCCGAACCAACACGGACATCAGAGGGACGAGAGGGTATGTGGCGCCTGAATGGTTCAAGAAGATGCCGATCACAGCAAAGGTCGATGTCTACAGCTTCGGGATCATGTTGTTGGAGATCATTTGCTGAAGGAAGAACGTTGAATCAAAGGCGGGGAACGAAGAGGAAGTGATACTGTCTGATTGGGCTTACGATTGCTACAGGGAAGGGAGACTGAATCTGTTAGTGGAGAACGACCAAGATGTGGTGATTGACGGACGACAGAAGCTGGAGAGATTGGTGAAAGTGGCGATTTGGTGTATTCAAGAAGAGCCAGGTCTAAGGCCTTCCATGAAAAAGGTGACACAGATGCTAGAAGGAGCGGTCGACGTTTCTGCACCTCCTGATCCGTCCACCTTTGTTAGCTCATTAGGTTGAATCCGAGCTGCAGCTGTTAATCATCGTTGTTTCATGTTTGTAATTTTCGATTCAGTAAACATTCAAAATTGTGATCTTATATATGACTTGAAAACTTTTATATTCGAACAGATAGCAGTCCATAAAATGTGTTATGGAGTACTGAATAGACGGTCCAGATTGATCCATTCATCTGTCCCACTTGGACATTTTTCACAGTATATGTTCGTGATCACCCAACTGATTATTAACTAGTTCAAGTCCATGCTCGGGCAGGAAGGGACCCAACCCGTTGGCTCCCTTAACCAGGGTGATGGATCAGCAGCATTTCGTAGGTTGTGGTGTCCTATCTATTGTACCGTGGTTTTCTGAATCATGTGCACCGTTGTGGATGGAGCGTAACCATGTAACTGAATTTGGGTCCCTAAAGGCATGTTTCGATACCACCAAATAAGTTAACTTACACTAGGTTGTTAAGTTACTTTTTCATTTAAATTAGTTAAAAAAAAAAAAAAAACTAATTGCCTCTCTCTCTCTCTGTCTCTCTCTCTACATATCAAATGAGGCTACACATGATGGACTTTACACATGGTGAGGCTCACACAACCGTCCACATGGAAGGTGTGTCCCACATGATAGGTAACTCCGATTAATGTGGGCCCACAAAATGGATGGTCCACATCAAAGGTTGGCTGATAACGATAAACAGTTTATGTCCAAAGCAATTTAGTATGATGGACAACCCACTTCAAAGTTGGAGCCTACATGATGGACTATTCACATAAAAAATGGGCGCCACATTATGGGCAGTGGATATTGAAGCTGCTCCCCAGGTGATGGATGGCTCATATTGAGATATTGGTCCACATGATGGATGGTCCTCATTAAATGTCAGCCCCTAATGATGAATGACCCACATCCAATGTGAGCTTTGCGCGATGGTCAATATATATTGAAAGTGGGGCCCACATGACGGATAATTAGGGGTGTCAATGGGTCAGGTTGGGGCCTGCCAAAATCAAAATTTTGAATAGGCCGGCCTGAAGACTCGCCCAAAACAGTTCAAAATTAGGGCTGAGACCAACCCCATGCCAACTCATTGGATAATCCACATTAATGGTGGGCTCCACATGATTGGCAATTAATACTGGTAGGCCCCATATGATGGATGATCCACATCAAGGTGGGCCCCACATTATGAATGATCCACATCAAGGTAGGCCCCACATGATGGACAATCTACATCAAAGGTCGGCCTTAATGATGAGTGACCCATATCTAAGGCAGGTCTTGCATGATGGACAACGCACATAGGAGGTAGATATTGAAGGGGAGCCCCACGTGATGGACAATAACATTGATAGTGGGTCTCACATTAGGATAAACACCATTAAAGGTAGGCCCTATACAATGATCGGTTCACATTAAAGGTCAGCCATCTAATGATGAATGACCCACATCCAAGGTAAGCCATGCATGATGGATGATACACATGAAAGGTGAGGACCACACAATGAACCATCTACATCAAAAGTTGGTCCCACATGATGGATGGTGGAGGTGAGAGGGACCAAACTCAGGAGATAATTACTTATGATGTTGGAAACTAAACATGTTAAATAATATACTAATAAGCTAAATAACTAAAAACCAAGATAAGCTACACATAGCATGAGTAGCTTATCTAAAGTAACTAAGCCTCCAAAAGCTCCTTAAATATTCGAATTTTAAGTGCCCAACCGAATGGATGAATATAATTGTTAGAAAATTAGATTAAAAAAACACACACAAAAAAAAAAATAATAATAACAATAATAATTCTTTAACTTATAGTTTTGGTATTGGTTTTATTCCATATAATTAAGAAATTAAATGAAAATTTTAAGCTTTTATATTACTCTTTGATTTATTAATTGAGAATTAAGAATATATCATACAAGTACTTTGTGCAGAGAAAATCTGTCTCTAAGGCAGCAACACCGGCAAACGTAATACCGTGTAACACGTAGTTGGACTTGTGGTCATCCCTGATGTGCCCTTCGATTTCAACGGTCAGCTGTAGAGGGTAGGTACCCCGTGTCTTGAAAATGGTGGTGAATTATCTCCTACTTTGTGCCTACTTTCACAGTTTTGAAGTTTCCCCAGTAGAAGCACTTTGAAGACGCGTGGTTGAAAAGTCCTGAGCCTTCCCTAATATCAATGAAAAGTCCAAAGTCTTCCCTGGACATCATTATGAAGAGGTCATGCTCAGCGCTTATTTACTAAAATACTAATAGGTGAGGTTTGCTCGAATACATCTAATGTATTGCGATAGGATATATACATCTATTGACTTGAATCATTGGAAAATATCAAGCCGTTAATATGACGGGTATATAACTTTTTACGGTAACAGTGGATAAAAATTTTCGATTGGATTATGTCAGCCCTTCAATAATTCGTCCTTTTGCTTTGAGCCTGAATGGTCATGATAATCTTTCCCATTCAATGGGTCAAAAAAAAAAAAAAAAATCGTATTTGTGAGCATCTCCCACCCACTTAAAAAAGAAAGTGGATTCAGTTGTGCCAGGGAAACACCAATGAGGCTATAATTGTAGGACCCATTTTGATGTATGTGTTGTATTTTTTATACTGTCTGTTATTCTCAATTCAATCAAATTAAGCCACACATGTTGATGTAGAGCGGGTCACGGACAATTTCATGGCCAAGATAGATCAGAAAAGGCACGGTTGGCGACAGAAGTGATCCGGACCATCAGACCTTAGATCGAGCGTATCTTGCAATCTGAAATGAGTTATCTGACGTAAAATATATGAATTTGGAGTAGAACGAGCTACTTTAGCCAACCAACTCTGCTATGTTAGGTTGCGCAGCCTAGATTTACGAGAAACCCCCTGATCAACGGTCGTTTTTCCGTTTTAATTTCGTTTTTACTATAAATAGTAAGTTTTAGTGTGCTTATAACTCTTCATCCGTTAGGCTTTAGGAGTTGTGTCTAACATGAAAAGTGCTTAGGATAATTAGGAGAACGGTTTGGTGAAGCCAAATAGGACACTTACTATTTTTGGTCGTAAACCTTGCCCACTAGTAGACATCACGACCGTCTATAAATAGTAGTTTACTATTTATAGTAAGTTGTGGATTCTAGGAATTTTAGTTGTAGTTTGAGTCTGATTTCTGTCCTATTGCTTGGCTCCCTTATTTAAAGGGATGTAAACTCGTTTTTATTCATTCATCAATCAATTTCGAATTTTATTAGAATATATTTCTATTCTCTTGCTTTCTTTCCTCGTGGATTCGAGAAGTCTCTGTGAGGAGTCCAGAGAAGCTCCGTGGATTTGGAGTAGTTATCCTTGAGGAAGATGGTGATCGACCTCATCACGTTCATCCTTGCGTCAATTTAGTATCAGAGCGAGGTTTCCCCTCGGGCCGATGGCAAACAATGAAGGTATGAATCAAAATCCTGTGGACGGTGATCTAGGGATTCGTTATCTTTCGAAAAGAATGGAAGCTTTCCATCGGGAGTGTCAGTTGACCATGCAAGGGCCGCAGGCAACCCTCGACCATCTTGCGGATACGCTACTTCTGTCCCGAGCCCTAGGCGGTGCTCAACCACCTATGGTCGCTCCACCACCCGTGGTTATTGTACGACGTGACCCTGATTATCGTAGAGCACTACCAGTGGCAAACCGTAGGGCTACACCAGATGATTCTAGTTTCAGCGACGAGGACATTAATGAGAGTTTTGACCGACGACCAATCCATGGAGACAATCATCTAGATCGTGCTGAAAGGGACTATCGAGGTAAGGTTGAACTTCCTACTTTTAACGGTTTATTACGTATTGAAGATTTTCTCGATTGACTAGTCGAAGTAGAGAGATATTTCGATTATATAGATGTGCCGAATCATAAAAGGGTAAAATTGGTAGCGTTTAAATTAAAATCTGGTGCTTCTGCATAGTGGGAATAATTACAACTCTCATGAGCCTGCCAGAACAAGGCGCCCATCGCATCATGACCTCGGATGAAACGTCTTTTTTGATCACAATTTCTTCCCAGTGATTATGAGCAGATCTTATTCCAGCAATACTAGAATTGCCGACAAGGAAATCGAACTGTTACAGATTACACTGAAGAATTCCAGCGGTTGGCTATACGAAACGATCTGTCAGAATCTGAGTCACGAAAGGTGGCACAATTTATAGGTGGGTTACGACCGGCAATTCAGGACCGAGTTCATATGTACCCAGTCGAGACCATAGATGAAACAGTTCAATTGGCAGGAAGGGCAGAAACACAACTTGAAAGAGCTCCTGCTCGTCCCTATCCTTCAAATCGACCCCCTATAATGGGTCCCACATAGGATCCAGTGCTGGCTCGAAGAAAAGATCCTGTAGGAGAATGTCCTCAACCTCCTCCACCCGCAAACCATGATACAGGGAGTGAACCATCTAGACCTCAACGGGTAGCACCCACAACAGTGGGCTCGAGTAGAATTTTGAATCCTTATGCTCGTCCAAGGCCGAACAATTATTACCGCTGTGGCCAACCTGGCCACTTATCAAACACTTGTCCTCAACGTCCGGCAGCACACTTGACTATAAACAAAGGGGGCACTAAAGATGAGGCCGCGGAAGAAGATCATGGCTTTGATGAATATAAATAAACCACTGAAGAAATAACAGGTGGCGATGAAGTGACAGGCGAGGATCGTGGTGAATCTCTCGTTGTGAGGCGACTACTGTATACCCCACGAAAGGAATTACATCTACAGTGGCACAATATATTTCGTACTCGGTGCACTGTCATAAGAAAGGTCTGTGATGTGATCATAGACAGTGGTAGCAGTAAGAACATCATCTCAAGAGTGATGGTGAACAAGTTGCAGCTACTAACAACGAGACATCCTTCCCCGTACTCAATTGGCTGGATAAAAAAAAGTGAATGAGACCAAGGTAACTGAATAATGCACTATCTCATTTTTAATTGGTAAATATTATAAGGATTAGATACTTTGTGACTGGTTGACATGAAAGCCTGCCATATGCTACTCGGTCAACCCTGGCAGTCGGATAGTGATGCGACCCATCCGGGACGAGACAATGTCTACATATTCGTCAAAGATAGTCAAAAAATAATCCTTGCCCCTATGGCACCAGAGAACCACTTTGAAGCCTCTAAAGTGGAGGGGAGTTCTCTCTTGACCATTTAGAATTTCATGGAGGAATCCAAGGAAATTGGTGAGGTATATGCTATGGTGGTGAAGGACAAGGAAGAGGAACCCTCAAACATCCCTCCAATCTTAGACTATTGCTAAACGAATTTAGAGAAGTCTGGCCGGAAGATTTACCTAATGGATTGCCCTCCATGAGGGACATCCAACATCATATAGACCTCGTCCCTGGGGCTAGCCTGCCTAATCGCCTGCATTATCGGATAAGTCCGAAGGAGTGTGAGATACTTCAAGGACAAGTGGAGGAATTGATTCGTAAGGGTCTTTTGAGGGAGAGCATGAGCCCATGTGCTGTACTAGCATTATTAACGCCAAAAAAAGATGAAAGTTGGTGCATGTGTGTCGACAGCCGGGCAATCAACAAAATTACCATCAAGTATCGGTTCCCAATACCACGGTCGGATGACATGCTCGATATGCTAGAAGGGGCCAAGGTATTTTCTAAACTAGATCTAAGGAGCGGGTACCATCAGATTAGTATCCGACCCGGTGATGAGTAGAAAATGGCCTTCAAGACTAAGGAAGGGTTGTATGAGTGGCTGGTCATGCCCTTCGGCCTATCGAATTCACCAAGTACTTTTATGCATTTGATGAATCAAGTTCTAAAACTGTTCACTGGCTGATTTGTGGTAGTATATTTTGATGACATATTGATATATAGCCAGAATGAGGTGGAGCACAAGAAACATCTCAGGTAGGTTCTGCAGGTCCTATAAGATAACAAGTTGTACCTCAACTTGAAAAAGTGTAGTTTTTTAACTAACAGCCCGTTGTTTCTAGAATTTTTTGTAACATCCACAAGCATTCAGGTGGACGATGAAAAGGTGTGAGCTATTAGGGAATGGCCGATCCCGACAAACATTCATGAGGTTAGGAGTTTTCACGGGTTGACGACTTTTTATCGTCGATTTGTGGAGGATTTAAGCACCATAGTCGCGCCTATAACAGATTGTATGAAAAAAGGGCCGTTTCAGTGGACTGATAAAGCTAATAAGAGCTTTCACGAGATCAAGCATCGTTTGTCTACAACACCAGTCTTGATGCTTCCTAATTTTGATAAATTGTTTGAGGTAGAGTGTGACGCTTCATATGTTGAAATCAGAGGAGTATTATCACAGGAAGGCAGGCCAGTAGCCTTTTATAGCGAGAAGCTCAGTGAGGCTTGAAAGAAGTGGTAAACTTATGAGCTTGAGTTGTACGCAGTTGTTCAGGTGCTGCGACATTGGCGGCATTATCTGATTCAAAGGGAGTTTATTCTGTACACTGACCATCAAGCATTAAAGTTTATTAATAGTCAGACTAACATGAATCGTTTACATGCTAGATGGGTTACGTTTTTACAGAAATTTATGTTCGTTCTAAAGTACAAGTCAGGATAGCAGAATAAGGTGGTTAAAACACTTAACTGTCGTACATCACTACTTGTTACGATGAGCAACGAGGTGGTTGGCTTCGACTGTCTTAAGGAGTTGTATACCGAGGATGAGGACTTCAAAGATTCTTAGTTGAAGTGCTAAGAAGGTCACCCCAGTGACTTTCATATACATGACAATTTTCTCTTCAAAGGGAATCGATTGTGCATTCCCCAAAGTTCTCTTAGGGAGCAGATTATTCAAGAGCTACATGGAGGTGGCCTCAGTGGACACCTTGGACGAGATAAGACGCGAGCTCTTGTGGAAGAGTGGTATTATTGTCCACAATTAGTACGTGATGTGGGAAGGGCCATATAACGTTGTCATATTTGTCAAACTTTTAAGGGCTAATCTCAGAATACAGGACTCTACACCCCGTTACCTGTGCCTGACGGTCTTTGGGAGGATTTATCAATGGACTTCGTGCACAACTTAGAATTACTAATGGACATGGATTCGGTGTTCGTGGTGGTCGATCGTTTCTCCAAGATGGCCTACTTTATCCCATGTAAGAAGACCCTCGACGCAACACACGTGGCGAATCTATTCTTCAGGGAGGTCGTACGGCTACATGGGGTCCCCAAGACCATTACTTCGGATCATGACATGAAATTCATTAGCCACTTTTGGCGGACCTTGTGGACTTGATTCGATACACGACTTCAATTTAGCAGCGCTTACCACCTACAGACTGATGGGCAGACTGAAGTTGTGAATCACACGTTGGGAAACCTCCTTCATAGTATTGCAGGAGAAAAGCTGAAGCAGTGGGACTTAGCCTTATCTCAAGCAGAGTTTACGTTCAACAACATGGTGAACCGCTCGACAAGAAAATCGTCATTCCAGATTATCTACGGATGAGTGCCTCGCCACACACTTGACTTGGTCCCCTTGCCCAAGCACCCAGGCACGAGCATTGCTGCAGAACATATGACAAATAAGATTATGGGCATCCATGGAGAAGTACAGGCTAAGCTACATGCCTCAAACGAGAAGCATAAGGAACAAGCGGACAAGCACCAGCGACAAAAGGTGTTCGAAGTGGGCGACCGCGTTATGGTCCATCTGCGTAAAGAGAGATTTTTGACCGGGACATACAACAAGTTGAAAAATAAGAAGATTGGACCAGTACTGATCATCCGAAATATCAATGACAATGCTTATGTTGCTGCTCTTCCAGATGACGTGGCGATGGCACGGACTTTCAACATCGCAGACTTAACCGAGTATCATGAACCAGCGCAAGAGGAGAACTTGAGGACGAGTTCTTTTCAAGTGGAGGGGACTGATGTAGAGCGGGTCGTAGAAAATTTCATGGCCAAGATGGATCAGAAAAGGAACGGTTGGCGACAGAAGTGATCCGGACTTAGATCGGGCGTATCTCGCAATCCGGAATGAGTTATCTAATGTAAAATATATAAATTTGGGGTAGAACGAGCTACTTTAGCCAACCAACCCTACAACACCGGGTTGCGCAATTTGGGAGAAACCCCCTGATCGACGGTCGTTTCCCCGTTTTAATTTCATTTTTACTATAAATAGTAAGTTTTAGTTTGCTTATAACTCTTCATCTGTTGGGCTTTAGGAGTTGTGTCCAACATGAAAAGTGCTTAGGATAATTAGGAGAACGGTTTGGTGAAGCCAAATAGGACACTTACTATTTTTGGCCGAAAACCTTGCGCACTAGTAGACATCACGACCGTCTATAAATAGTAAGTTTACTATTTATAGTAAGTTACGGATTCTAGGAGTTTTAGTTGTAGTTTGAGTCTGATTTTTGTCCTATTGCTTGGTTCCCTTATATAAAGGGATGTAAACTCATTTTTATTCATTCATCAATCAATTTTGAATTTTATTAGAATATATTTCTATTCTCTTGCTTTCTTTTCTCGTGGATTCGAGAAGTCTCTGTGAAGAGTCCAGAGAAGCTCCATGGATTCGGAGTAGTTATCCTTGAGGAAGACGGTGATCGACCTCATCATGTTCATCCCTACGTCACATGTGAACAAGGGTTTGGATTGAATCTTCGGGTGTCATTAAGATGTGTGGGTGTGTCTGTGTTTGCTTGACTCAAGGATTTGATTGGATTGTTGGTGTCTCCCACATTAAGATAGACATATTAGAGACTAGACATAAAATCCAAAGTCCTCTCGACCATTGATAATGCGCTTGATGTAGAGTGGGTCGAGGACAGTTTCATGGCCAAGATGGAACATAAAAGGCTCGGTCAATGACAAAAGTAATCCAGATCGTCAGACCTTAGATCGGGCGTATCTTGCAATTCGAAATGAGTTATCGGGCATAAAATATATGATTTTGGAGTAGAACGAGCCACTTTAGCCACCCAAATCTGCTATGCCAGGTTGTAGAAGTTGGATTTTTGAAATATCCCTGGATCAACGGTCATTTCCCTATTTGACTTCCGTTTTTACTATAACTCTTCAAACGTTGGGCTTTAGGAGTTGTGGCCAATGTGAAAAGTGCTTAGAAAAATTAGGAGAACAACTTGGTGAAGCCAAATAGGACACTTAATATTTTTGGCCGAAAACCTTGCGCACTAGTAGACATCACGACCATTTATAAAAGTAAGTTTACTATTTATAGTAAGTTGTGAATTTTAAGTGTTTTAGTAAGGATTAATTTTACAATGATTGTGATATGGTAAGGTTTTAATGAAGATCAAGATTTCCTTTTATGGAATTATAACATTTAATGGTGAGAGAGACTTGTTTTAATAATACTATTTGCTTTTATAGCGAATACTTTTGATAAAACTCTATCATTTAATGCTTTTTTTTTCTCTTATGTGCAAGTTTCTAACTCCTTTTGAAGTCATCTACACCACACATGGCATGACTACTATGTGGGGTCTCTTGGATCATTTGATCTAGCCACGCAAGATCGGGTATACACAATGACAAAGGGCATAAATAGTATTTAGTGTGTTATTAAGTGCATAATGCTAACACATGGCCGCATGCCATTGGGCCACGTAGGTGTGCCAATATCAGGTTTAAACAATGTATATTCACTTTTTTACCACATTTTGGGAGCCATGGCCCAAAAAACTAAGCCGGTCCAAATCTGAGGTGAACCATACCATGGGAAACTTCCATGAGGTGATATACATGGATTAGATTTTTGCATAAAAATAAGGCTACGTCACACCTCAACTGGGCCACAACATATCAAGACAAGGAATGGCTAGAAAAAGAATTTTAACTGTCAATTTTCTATGCTAAACTACACTGATATGTTCCGAATTATCTATAAGAATGTTTAAGCATTGTTTCCAAGCTTAAGAAAAACTTAGATCTCATTGACCTATCCCATATTAGCACGTGTACCTGCGAGCATATAGGTGTGGTCCCACATGTGTAATTAGCATAACTCAACAAAATACTCTTAGCATTAAGTTGAGCTCCTTGCTTCTAATCCAAGTAATCTTATCTTGTCATTATGGCCCAAAGACTAGATCCATTGCAAGTATACAAATTATCACCACCACTTAAAGAGATGGTGGTCAAATTTCGTAGTTCGAAGATGCACATGACGTGTTGAAAAGTCTTCTTTTGAGGGTAAAGAAAGTTGCAAGCGAATTGCGTACCGGGTAGCATACAGAGTAAACTCTGTGGTGTCCACCGTGATTTATGTATTCTATCATATCTTTCTATATATTTTACCAGATATTTTGTAACACCCTGAAAATCGGGGGTCGTGTATAAACTCAACTCCCGAGTTCCAGACCGTCACTTATGCAACAAAAATGGTTATGATTCAATGTTGTCTGATTTAAAGCATTCACATGAGTAAAAGTATACCAAATCTGCAATTCATACTTCAGATCCAGTGATAAAAGCAAGCGGAAGACTAAACAAGATATATATCACTGTATGGAAAAACAAAGTAATCTCAACTGTCTCCAAAGTATGACTACATCTCTGAGTCTCATATACATGTACATAACAAAAGAATAATGTTCAAAAAGAAAAGTCCCACTGATGTCCCCTCGATCCAGGTCACCTACGGGAAGCCGTCATGATACTGCATATACGAGAACTCATCCTGGTCCTCGTCATCATCTAGCTCCACCTCCTGGATCTCATCGTCACCTGCAACTACAACAGGGTCTGGTGGGTGTTGCAAACACCATCCCGTAACGTGGGAATGAGTGATCAACTCAGTGGAATCATAGAGCAAAGATTAGCATGTTCACAATTCAGTCACGCGATAATAGTAAAGCAGTAAATCAGACAAGTCCTAATACTGTTGTTAATGCAAGATGATATGACGTGATGTATGCCCTCACCGACGATCACCCTCATACGGCAACATCTTACGACCGCGGCATGCCACACTCCCTAGAGTGCTCCACATCTTCCAGGCACATGCAATGCTATGGTGATATGATTACCAAGTTGTTATTAGTCCATTCAAACAGCAGGATTGGGAAACTAAGGTACCTCCCTTGTATCAATCCCAACACGGATCCTGTCTAGGGTCGTCACTCCTAGTAATCTCATACGATGTACATTTCGTAGGTCACTGCAAGGGCTGCCAGGGCTGTTGCTCGCACTCGTTGCACCGCTCCCCCATCACCTTATCAATACAGGCCTACTGTACTCTGCTGCACGGAAGGGTCGTCGCCTCCCGTGAACTCAGAATATGCTCGCGGTCACTACAAAGGGCTCGTCGCCTGATCAGTGTAGGCCGACAGCTAGAATATAGTGTCCCATACCACCATAATCTGCTCACGAGTCAAGGTGCTCACTGGTCACTACGGGGAGGTTTGTGGCCCCAGCGTAGGCCGACAGCTCGACCACGGTGTCCCATACCACCATGCCCGGCTCATGAGTCTTCGTGGATCAAGGTACCACGGTTAATAGGGTTTACAATGGTAAGTTCAGTACCCTAGGTTCAAGCAGTTATGTTACATACAAGGTGAACAAACATCGGCCAGTCGGGTTACTTGACGGGCTCGACTAGCGCGATCGCATATCGAATTGAACGACATGAAGTGCGTAAAACACTTCGCGTGGCCTAACCACTGCCGCCAACTCTCAACACGAATCACATTCATCTACGCGTCGTTCGTGGCTATGACCAGTCAGCCACGAAATCGCTCGGTTACCGACTGCCTGGACTAAGTCAAGTCCCACACATCTATGGAATTACTATACAAGGTATTGGAATTGAAATACATCATGTGAGCATGTTAACACATGTTATAACTTTCAACTTAAGCAAATCTTCAAGGCATACTTCCCATGCATATTCAACTTAAGCAAATCCTCAAGCACATACATTCCATGCATATAATGAAATCATGCATTTTGTCAACATGTAGAAAATCATTTAGGTCGGCATAATAATTGAAAAATCAATCACAAAGTATCAAATAACATCATTTAGTTCAATACATACTAATACAAGCATTTATACAAACACATGCACTACACACTTAGGTCTACATATAGCATGTCGACCCAAAGTGTGCACTAGGCGAATCTCTTCGCCAAACTAATTATGCACG
This sequence comes from Magnolia kwangsiensis, assembly GCA_037074715.1. Taxonomy (NCBI): domain Eukaryota; kingdom Viridiplantae; phylum Streptophyta; class Magnoliopsida; order Magnoliales; family Magnoliaceae; genus Magnolia; species Magnolia kwangsiensis. The sequence continues at coordinate 112,326,466 of CM073581.1, forward strand.
CATTCCTAACTTCCTAATGCGACAACAAACCATGTCAATCACATCAGCAAAATATGAATGCAAACAGTACTTCCTACAAATGACTAAAATGCCCTAAATCTCATATTCTTCGTTAGCTTACGAAACGGGAAACGGAGAGCATTTTGTACATGTCAAACGGCGATGCCGTCAAGAATCTACTATTAAACGACATTGAAAGGATTGAGAACCGTCAATCCAAGCGTCTAAAATCCTCACCTAGTGTCTTGTAGACTCGGGAATTGAAGCGGAGTGTATATGCTTCGTCTACGGCGAGTAAGGAGCCTAATACATAAGATCCATAAGCTACATCGCCATGGAAACAAGAAAAACTCAAATCACCAACTATTTAGGGTTTTTACTTACCTAGGATTGCGGTGGAATCGCCGGGAAAGCGGTAGAGAAGTGTCGCTTAAGCATGTGCAACACGTAGCACAAGTGGCGGGAAGAACTCTCCCACTCTCTCACAATCTCTCACTCTTTTTCTCTCTCCCAAGCTAGGGCTTCTCTCAAATTCGGATGGGAGAGAGGAGTGAGGGTTTCAACCCCTTTTATAGCCTAAAACATTCCCAAAATAGGCTTGGGAACAATGTTTACTTGGTGCCTAACCAAATCGGGGCCGTTTCGGTCCAAAAGGGCATTTCTGGAGGTCCCCAGGCCAAATGCGGTCGGACTTAAGCTCATGCATACTGGATCTAGCACACATCCAGTTTTCAGACTGGTTGGGTTCCCAGATCGCACGTGGCGGCCCAGTTTCAGTTTAACGGTCACCGCACCAAGATCAGGCCTATAAGTCTCGTGATATATAATAGATATTTTTCCTGATCCAAGGGTGTGATTTGGCTGTATCCTGACGGTCAGAATGCTTAATACTGATGCGTCAAATTTGTGTGCCAGATTTGAATTTGAAATTCCAACTATGTCCCTATTCACACTCTCTTCGGTCCGGGCTCAATGAAATAGCCTGTAATAATCGGTTTGACTTGATTTTTGGAATGAGTGTCAAGCCCAGCTAGACGGTCCTAACGGTCTAAGATAGGAGGTATCGGACTTTCAACGTGCGGTCTAGATCCAATACAAAGATTCAAAGTGGTCCAGAGAACAAACCGGCTTAGAGTTTGATCCGAGGCTTTAGAGCATTATAGCACCCTTAGTTCCACTCGCTTCGGGCCTTGTAGAACGTATTTAAAGTGATCGGGGACCATTTCCCAGCTATTCTAACGTTGCACTAGCTAACCTAGTCAAATTTTCCAAAGGAATGAATTCTACGCAAATTCGGGTCGAGTTGGTACTCGAGCCCAAGGATGGATTTTTCACGGGCGTTACATATTTTTATGCTTAAGTTCAAGAATAAAGCATATCGAAAGCTTAAGTGGACCACACCACAAGAAACAGTGTGAATTGAACATCCACCATTAAAAATTTCTTGGAAGCCACAAAAGTTTTAGGTCAAGTTGATATTTATGTTTTCAATTCATCCATGTCTATGTGTGTAATGCCCTGGAAATCGGGGGTCATGCATAAACTCGACTCCCAAGTTCCCGAGTGTCACTTATCATCAATTTTATGGTTTTATGATTAATCAAGTTTAATTGCGCAGCTGAGAATTACTTAGAGCATGAAACATAACTATAACTAGTCTACTGGAATTATATATATATATATATATATATATATATATATATATATATATATATATATATATATATATATACAGGTCCAAAAGAATATAAATGGATTGCCCAAGGCGTTACCCAATAAAAATCATAAAAATATCATGTCCAAAAGAATAGGGCTGAGTCTGCTACTCAGCGATCCAACGTCCCATCTACTGAGCCGACAGAGACCCGCTCATCATCTGGCAGTAGGAGAACTTATTCTCCTCCTCGAGACTCGCATAGTCAGGCTCCTCATACTCGGCATCACTTGCATTTACGGACGGATCTAGTTAGTGTTTTAAAACACCATCCTAGAGTGGGAGTGAGTGATCAACTCAGTGGGTGCTATTAGTCTTAAGTTGTAACAAGGATCAGTTATATTATGAATTTAATGAAAAATAATCATTCATATACACCTAACTAATCTTATTAGTAGCATGTATGACGGATGATACACTACATGCCCTCGCTACAACACTCTCTCAAGCGACTCCATCTAATGATCGCGTATGACCCCACTACCTCAGAGCGACCTCGACTGTCGAGTTGCCACCCTAGCTAGTGCGATACAATGCGATAGTGTTAGCCAAGTTCTCAGTTAAGTCCGTTCATCCAGTAGGTTGAGGAATCTGTTACACCCCACGTATCAATGCCCTGAGCTGGTTGCGAGGCTAAGGCCCCCCAATGTATGAGGCTGATACCCTATGGTCCTTGATCCCATCAGGTTCCTCATCTCCAACTTCAACTACATGGGGAATGTCGAGAAAAAGGGATCACTTGTAGTCACTACGGGGAGGCACGACACCCCAGCGTAGGCCGACAGCTCGGACATAGTGTCCCATTCCACCATGCCTTGTTCATGAGGCGGTGGACCAGTTTTAATTTGGTTATCGATAGGCTACAACGGTTGTAGGGTGTTCCAGGTTCCATACATATGTGAGGAAATATGGTTAACAAATAAGATTAGTCGTAAATAGGTTAGACCACACGAATTCAGGCAAGTACATGGTGGAATGACATCGGGTGTAAGTGACCCACATAGTGTAACTACTGTCGCCCATACGCACTCGCCCAAATCCATGAGTTTAGCCTCAAGGCGGTCCTACCAATGAAACCACCTTCGCTCTTCTCATGTTCTTGACCAACCCAAAGGGTATGATGATGATCCATATCTTACCAACTACCCAGGTTATCAATTAGCATAACAATATCATATTTTCATGCATCTCAATCATACGAATCAGATACTCCTAACAAACAAGTTATCATTATCATGAAACAAGCTGCATGTGAGTTGTGTAGGTTTGTAAGAAATTTAAGCACTTCCTTCATCTTAAGAAATCATATACATAAGAGTAATGAGTCATGCATACTATATAGCAAAACTATATAGAAAAATCATACAAGGCATGAGCATGTAATAATCTATACACAAAATCATGTGAGAGGTAAGAACAACGTCATATGAGAACCAAATATACCATTCCATATAATTCCAACAAATATACAATTCCTAGGCTTTCTCTAGATTCTCCAAATACATCATCCAAGTAATTACAATCATTAGACTCATATTATAATTGGTGTTAGGCCACCTAAGGATAATAGTCTACACCTATGGCTTGTTGGAGACTTAGAAAATGACCAAGGAATGAGGGCTTTGGGGTCAGACGGCTGGAATCCCTAAAGTAAATATTTGCATGTTACAATCTGAAGCAAATCCCTTCTCAACACAAGGGTTTCAAGAAAAGGGATGAGGGATCTTACCTAGATGATCAACAGAATGAATGTGCGGTCGTGGAGGAGGGTTTCCTTTGGAGAAGGGATAGAGAGTTGCAAGATTGGGTTTCCTTGGCCCCACCTCGATTTAAGGTCCACCTCTCTCTTCTTCACTCTCTCTTTCCTCTCTCTTTACTCTCTTGCTCTCTCTTTACTCCTTAGTGGTTGTGGTAAAGGAGGGAGTTATGAGAGAGCTAGGGTTTTATTTCCTAGACTTGGGCCAATTGACCTTAAGTTCCCTCAAATGCTCATAATGGCCCTAGAGGACTCCATATTGGCTTTGGGGTGGCCCTAACATCCCCTTGGCCACCAAATTTAGTGTGTAGGTGTCTCATGGCCCGATGAGGGGTCATGTAAAGTTTGGGATCAAACGGATGAACGAATGTGGGGTTTGATCATATGGTTCTGATCCTTAGATGGCCCTGTGGGGTCCATTCAGATTGTTGGGGCAGTTCTGGTAGCCCCCTGATCATGAAACTTATAGCTAGGATAGGTGCCTCATGACTTGATGAAGGGCCATGCAAAATTTGAGAACGATCGGATATGGAGTTTGGTCGTACAGGTCTGATTTGAGATCAATGGTCACCGTGCCATGATTGGGTCCCAGATTTTATGGACGGGCGTAGAAAAATACATTAGACCTTCACCGTAAATTTAGAAAAAATTCAATGGTAAAAAAAGCCTCAAATCTCAATTTCATTTACAAGTGATAGATTTCAACTCTGGCCTTGGGTGAGTTGCATTTGACAAGTGTTGTTAGAACGGCATGGACAATTGACTTCTGGATGTTTATTGGGTTTGTGGTCCGCGATGGACCACAAGCCCGGTAAGATCTATACTTTACAAAAATTTTATAATCTTTTGACCTCCTTGCGTCCCAGTATAGCCCGCACAGGCTATTGTTAAGTGCAAACGAGCCATCTGGATTGATGGCCCGCACTTAGTCCTATCATGACCTGTCTGGGTTACTCTAATGGGCTAATCCTACATTAATTAACTTGTGGTACCGCACCACAAGTGTTTTAAATGAATGGTCCTTCGACAAATTTGTAAGACCCGTATCTTGGTCCGTACCGTTCCGTAGACTTTCGCGGTCTTACCGGTCGAATTCCGGCAACCTTCGACCCTTAATTGATATTTGCGCACGACCCTGATTCATATGCCGTCAACCCGTATCGACTCAACCCAAGACCATTACCATAGCGACCGCACCATCGCTGCGGTTCCGATGCTGTGACTTGCGTGCCGAGGCGATACCCTGGTCAAGAGATGTGGGCCAACGTTCGGTGGGAAGAAAACGCCGCCCGTTACGAAATCTAAGAGAATCTCTACGAGTTGTCACATCAATCCCATCAATCAATCAATCTCATCACATCACATGTTAAGTACATGTCAAGTATACATCACCTTTCACCTTTTCCCAAGCAAGCCTCAAAAGTTAAAAATTCTCTTACACCCCCATGCCTTTCTTAAACAAAAGGCTACAAAAGTCAAAAAGGTGTCTTACACACCCATCACCACCACATCAAACATCTATCACCCATCTCTCTCTCCCTTTATAAGTCTCTCTCATTTTCAAACTCTCTCCCAAGCAAGAAAAAAATCCCATGTATGAGCCTCTCCCTCTCTTTCAAAAACTCTAAGTGTGGCCCACCTCTCCATCCCAAGATCTCCCATCCTAGCCATTCATTTCTTATCTCCTCCATTGAAATCAAAGCTAAGGAGCTAAGGAACCCGTATGAGCAAGAAGATAGAACGGTGGGTGCATGATAATAGTAGTTTTCCTTATTTTTGAGATGGGCCAAGAGAGGCCAACCGATCAATGGTTTGGATCTTACTTGGGACCCTAAAATGTGGCCGATCGCTCACTTTGATCATCATGATCATTCCATGATGGGGCCATTCTCCATGGACTCCATCATGATGTTTATTTTATTGCATTAGGAAGGTCATCTAGACCGTCCATATTGGTGGGGAAAGGATCTCCACCGTTGATTTTCGATTTAGGTGGTCTCATGTGTAAAGGGACCCATTTGATTGTATAATTTCTTCAAGGGAGGGCTCATAGTGGCGGAGCCCTCCATCACACGCGTGTCCCACTCTCCATCTCTCTCTCTCCCTTTTATTTTATTTTTTTTTAATTTTATTTTTTGAAATATTAATTTGGTTGTGTGGCCCACTTGGATGGACCCCACTAGGATGCATGTATTGGATCCAATCCATCTATAGATGGGGCCCACTTCAATGTACATATTATGTCCAAGGATGCTGGACGTTCCCTGGACGCCGTTGGAAATCAAAAAAAAAAAATGGAAGAAGAAAAAGAAGCCTTTTGGGGTGGGCCACTAGTATAGGCCCCACCTTGACGTATGTATGAAATCCAAGCCGTCCATCCTCTTACCCATCTCATTTTAGGCGTTGAGCCAAGAGTTGGGGTTGATTGGAAGATCTTGTGGGCCATAGCGTCAAAGATTACATCATTACCTTTCAAAGATCATTTTCTTATTTTATTTTATTTTCTAAACATAAAAAAATATCCTTTATTAGACTCGTTGGATCTGTTACGCGCCAGGGAAGCCAATGGATGGGGTGGATCTAGTTGATACGGGCCCCAAATGCGAAAAACCCCCAAAAAATGGGTTTTCAATTTTTTTTTTTAAAATAATGGCAGAGGCAGAGCCTCTGCCCTCTGACGCAGCAGCAGCAGCTGCACGCTGCTGCATGCAGCGTTTTGGGCGGGCGGACGTCAGGGGCCCACGACCCTGCATGTGGGCCCCACCGTGATGTTTATTTGTCATCCAACCTGTCCACGAGGTGGGCCATCCCCAACAGTGGGCCCCCTCCCAGTTTCAGCTCCATCCAAAACTCAGGTGGCCCACACCACAGGAAACAGTGGATTGAACCTCTGCCATTGAAATTCTTTTTATGGGCCACAGAAGTTTCAGATCAAGATGAAAATTATTTTCCCCTTTTATCCAGGGTTGTAAGACCTTACCAACGGGTTGGATTTCAAATAAACATTGAGGTGGGCCCCACATAGGACCCACAGTGATGTATGTGCTCCACGTCCACCGTCCAGGCGGACGGTGGAGCCCTCTGTGGGTATGTGCGTGCATGTGTGTGGGTGTGCGTGCGTGTGTGTGTGCAGCGTGTGTGTGTATATATATATATTATATTGTATTATATATATATATTATATTGTATATATATATAATATTATATATATATTATATATGTTGTTTATATATTATACAATATATAACATTCACGATGGTGGGCCTTCATGTGAGCCCCCACCATTGATGCAAGTGCTGCATCCAATCTGTCCATCCATTTTAAAAGCTCATTTTATGAAATAAGTTAAAGAATGGGCCAGATTCATAGTCCGAGTGGACCCCACCTTAACATATTATAAGGCCCATGAGATTGGATCCATTTGATGTATTCCAAGGACCATGGGATAAGGCCCATCTGATGTAATTTAAGGTCCAAGGGATTGGTCCCAATTGATGTGTCATAAGGCCTATGAATTTAGGCCCATTTGATTTATATAAGGCCTAAGGGCTTAGGCCCATTTGATTTATATAAGGCCTACAGGATTAGGCCCATTTGATATGTATATGGCTCATGAGATTAGGCCCATTTGCTGCAATCTAAGGCCCACGGGTTATGACCCATTGCAATGCACATAAGGCCCATTGGTGTGGTCCATTTATGTGGCTCATTTGATGAGTAAAAGGCCCATATGATATGACTCATTTGATGTATTTAAGGCCCAATGGAATGTACCTAAGGTCCATTGCAATGTGTGAGCCCAACACGGTTTATATAACGATGTTTGCGACGATCATACCTTGGGAGCAATGTTGGTTTGACGTCCACATTGCGAGTGTAATGCTGGTTGGATGTCCACATTATGACTCTCCTTAGGGCCCATTATTAGGCCCGTACTTATTGTGTATAGGCTGTCCAGGCCCATCTGCATTGTAAGGATAGTTCATCTCATTATAACATGTTTAGTATAATTCCATGACTCATGATCATACGCATCATATGTATGCTTGATATGAAAAGTGACTGATCATAGCATATGCCTTTTGGCAGATTGTTTTTGGGACCCCGATTAGACAGTGTTGCCCTGCATGAGCGCATGATACGTGCAAGGATTTTCTGTATGATTGGATAATGTGATTCATGCATCTCTCATTGTGTGATATGGTTACAGTACGCCCTAGCGACATCGGGGTCGTAGCCTCCACAAACGCATCATGGTTGGCAGAATTGGATATCGAAAATCTTGTTCTACATGGGGTGCTATAGATATCCCTGGGTGAAAGTCCCTAAACCCTTATGGTACCAAGAGGTTGCTCCAACGTCTAGACCGAGTGGGTAGATGAGCGTTGAGTGCAGATTACTAGATGGCTGCGCTCTCCATTGTGTCGTGGTCGGTTGGAAGGGGGTGTGGCCTTATCCGCTCGAGAGTAGGGGGCAAAGATAGGCTGAGTCTGACCAGCTTGAGGAATGGGTCCGCTATCGACAAGTCGTGCCAGATATTGGCAGACGGATAGTGAGGTCTCTTCTACTTGCCTTATTGCACGCGATGTGGTGATGATCTGATTTAGAGTGTACTAGACCCAGGTAATATCACAGAGTTGAGCTGTATTGACATGTGGGCTTAGATGAGGATTGTATGCTTGACTTGCATCTTGCATCGCATAGCCTTGGTACGACTCATGATATTATGGATCTATCTGCATATTTCACATTACTCTGATATTGCATGATCATATTACTACCTTGCGCACACACTTTCACCACCCTCTAAGCTTTGTATAAGCTTATGCACGACCGTTGCGTGCATGTGACGTTGGCTCGCAGCAGCGTTGAGGCAGGAGCGCTTAACGGATCGTTTGGAGTTTTTGTTTCTTACCATTATATTTCCCTTTATGCTCATTATACTTGTAAAGCTTTTGATCATAGTGGAAATGTAATGGAGTTCTTAATTGTTGTTTGTGGCTTATGCCTTTGGTTATGCTTATTACGAATCAAACTGACATTGAAAATCCTCCTCGTAGCATCCCAGGATCGGAACCTGATGAATGGGCGCTAGGAGCTGAGAATGGGGTTCTACGGAGGCTGTTGGAGTCGGATTCGGCCATCGAAAATTTTGTGAGCCCGGTTTCCAAGTTTGGGGTGTGACAAAATCCTACGTGGACGCCACAAGACACTATGCTGGTTGGACAGGACGTTACAATCTAACCCCCTTACAAATAAATTTCATCCTCAAAATTTGTACCTATTCATATTGCTGAAGAAAGCTGGGATAATGTTTGCGGGCCTCAGCTTCTGTCTCCCAAGTGACCTCTTCTTCATCGTAGTGGATCCATAGTATTTTGACCATTGGGATAACCTTGTTGCGCAAGACCTGTTTCTTCCTATCCAGTATTCGAGTGGGTCGAAGAATGTATGTGGCATTTTTCTTGAGTTTCACATGTTCCCACTTGATGATGTGCGAAGGATCGGGGACGTACTTCTTCAACATTGATATGTGAAAGACGTTATGCACTGCGGCGAGATGCGTGGGTAGGGCCAAGTGATAGGAAACTGCACCAACTCAGCCCAAAATCGGAAGGGCCCAATAAACCATGGTGCGATCTTTCCCTTCTTGCTGAAGCACAAAACACCCTTCTTGGGGAGATTTTGAGAAATATGTGATCCCCAGCTTCAAATTCTAAGTCCTTTCGCCTCGTGTTGGCATAGCTTTTCTGCCTGCTTTGAGCCGTTAAGAGGCAGCGCCAGATAATTCGAATCTTCTCGGTCGTAATCCGCATTAAATTCAGTCTTAGCAAACTCTTCTCACCAATTTCCTCCCAACAATGCGGGGCTTGGCACAGACGTCCATACAAAGCCTCGTAAGGCGCCATACCAATGCTAGCTTGGAAGCTATTGTTGTAGGTGAACTCAGCATACGGGAGACAATCGTCCCAACTCTCCTGAAAATCTAATATACAAGCCCGTAACATGTCCTCCAATATCTGATTCACTCACTCGATTTACCCATCTGTTTGCGGGTGGAAGGCGGCGCTAAACTTCAGCTTGACTCCTATAGCTTCTTGGATGCGGGTCCAGAAGATAGATGTGAAACGAGTGTTCTGGTCAGACACAATTTCCAACGGGACGCCATGAAGCTGAACGATTTCCTTGATATACAGCTTGGCCAAATTATCGGTGGAGCTAGAAGTCTTAATTGGCAGGAAATGAGCTGACTTAGTTAGCCTGTCCACAATCACCCATATTGAATCATGCCCGTTTCTAGTCTTGGGCAAACTGAAAATAAAATCCATTGATATGAAGTCCCATTTCCATTCCTCTATGGGCATGGGTTGTAAAAGGCCCAGCAGTCGGCGGTGTTCGGCCTTGACTTGTTGACACGTGAGGCATCAACACACATATTCTGTTATTTCCTTCTTCATGTTGTCCCACCAATAAGTTCACTTTAGATCCCAGTACATTTTGGTACTACTAGGATGCATTGTCAGCTTAGAGTTGTGAGTGACATTTAAGACTTCTCCTTATAGTCCTTGAAGGTTTGGGATAAAAAGGCGGCCTCGGTTCCGTAATCCCCCATCAGAGCCGACTCTCGACTCGGAGTTTCCATTATTCTTTTCTCTTTCTCTCATCTTCTTCAATAGCTCATCGTCCTCCTGGGCTTCAATGATTTTACTGTTAACCAGTCGCTGGGCCTGAATGTGGGCTATGACCTTATATGGATCCTCCACGGTTAGCTTCGTGTCAAAGTCCCAAATAAATTCCACCATATCCCACTCTCTCACCATTAGCGGGGCCACAAATTCGATTGTCCTTTTTCGACTCAAGGCGTTCGCTACCAAATTGGCCTTGCCAGAGTGATATGAGACATCGAATTGAAGTCCTTCAACATTTCCATCCAGCGACTGTAACACCTCGTACTTTCCAGTACTCGAGTGTTACCATTTAATTTAATTCAATATAAATGCAAGAAAATAATACAACCTAAATATTTACTATGGAATGTTGTTTTTATAATTTATAAATATTTAAAGTTTCATATTAAAATGATATGTAACTATAATCTGAGTTATATGCATATACTTGCTACAACATTAATGTAAATTACGAACTATAGAATCCGTAATATATAAAAATGAAATATAATGGAAAAATTTAATGACTTATATAAGATTTAAAGCCTAAGGCATATATGACCATACAAATAATATATATGTTAATATCTACTTACTGATATTCATATAATTTATATATATTAATAATTTATTATAATATAATTATATATAACAAAATATATAAAAGAAATAAATAATAATAAATGTTGAATTAATCCTAATAAAAACATTTAATCATAGAACAGGTGGCCCCAACCACCTAAATGAATTCTTAAGTATCTTAACCGTTGATGATTGATTTAGAATCGATCTGACCGTCGGATTCTCACTATAAACGTTCAAAATCATTAATCATAGCTTACGGCCTACCAAAGCTTTGGATCTACTTCATCCTTGGGCAAGAGCCCTTAGATGACCCATATATTCGAATAGATGGAGTGGATTTATCATAACCATTGCGGTGGACCCCACACAAACGTTGAGTGTGCACCATGAGTGGTGCACTCACCGTGCACGGGCCCTGGGAGACTGGTCAGCACGAGCTGACCCGTGCCTGCCCAAAAATGGGAGATTTCTCTCTCTCTCTCCCTGTTGTCGGCAGCGGACGGGCTACCATCCGAGAATCCTGATTAGTGGCCCACTTGCATGGTCCATCTGGACAATCCAAACCGTTCATCATGTCTAGAAATTCATCATAACTAAAACCATGTCTTCCATATGCATTCATGCAACCACATGTGCACATAAACGCCGGCACAAACAGGACCTAGAAACACTAAGTTTTCAGAAACGGAAATTGTCTCCTGTTGTTGCCAGGTTGGTGATCCGTGTAACTCCCCATCTCTGCATCTCTACCGTTCAAACCATAGAGATCCTAGCCGTCCATCCCAAACCACCCTAGGCTTTTCTTTTTTTCCCACAGTAAAGAGAAATCGAGAATGGTTTCAGTTCTTACCCCACCATTTTGAGAAGTGGTTTCCACTAGAATGAATCTGGGACGTTCGTTGACGATCCAATGACCTAGAAATGCTAGGTTTTCCTACAAGAAGAGGAGAAAACGTCTCTTCTCATATCCTCCTACTAAACACCATGAAAATCCACCATCTTCTTCTCCAACGAACCCACCAGCCAAATCGTCCTAGAGCTTCAAAAAAAAAACCTGTCCTTAAGCTCTCTAGGATCCTTATGGACTGTTCGAAGGGAGCCGATTGGAGGAAGAGGCTTCCGTTTGACACCTACCATTATTGGCGGATTGTCTTCCTCAACCAAACTGCACCATTTATCTGAGCATTGACAGCCATTGCTGGACACTTACAGCAGCAGAAGAAAAGAGGAAGAGGAAAGAAGGAGGAAGGAGAAGAAAGTGAAAGATAGAGAAGAAATGGAAGGAAAGAAAAGAGAGAAAAAAGAGAGAGAAAAGAGAGGGAGAGCAGTGAGAGTGAGGAGCCAAGCTCGGCCTGGTAAAGAGCCTAAGAACTTCAGCCTTCTTTATTTTATTTTGTATCCATTTCCTTCTTCATTTTCACGTGGTTATGGGGTCTGTTATAAGCCACATTTAGGGCCAAGATCCGTCCATGGCGGAGCTTGAATGAGCCTGAATGCGGTCCCTGTTTTAAGGATAAACGTGGCCTGACTGCGGGCCCTGTTTGAGGCCGAACATGGCCTGAGTTTAGGCCTTACTTGGGACCAAATAATGACATGTAAATATCCCTAGCTAAGGGCTGAAACCCGGTCCTAGAGAAGCTCCCAGACATGAGCTCTGTCGGCTACAACTCGGACTGATATGAGTCTGAAACCGAAGAGGATAACGTCCCATTTCGGGCCGTTCTTGGATGGTGAAGGTAGCAGCCACCGTGTCGCTGTTTGGGCACTGGTAAGGGTCGAAAAACGGCCAGGGACGGGTCGTGTTTGGGCTGAAAAATGGGGCCAGGAATGGCCTTCAAAACAGCTGAAACAGGAGTCGTTCTCATGTCAGTTGCATGGGACTGCTCTGCATTTGGGCTTCACCAAACCGCAGGTGGGTCCTGTAAAATTGCAGGTGGGCCTCACCAAATAAACTACACATGACTTGTGGGCTGCACCTGAGATTCCAATCTCAGTGGGCTGCAACAACGTGGACCCCACTGATGATTATACCCCATCCATGCCACCCATCACATGAACCCCGTACACGTGTGGCATCCATGGGCCACTTGATGTGCGTACCTTATCTAGCCGTCCATCACTGGATGCTGCTGACTTGCAGAACCAAGACAAAGGATCTGACATAAGATAAAATAATATTATATAAATATAATATATATGCATATGTGTGGGTCCCACCTGATTCTGGCGTTCTGCCATTGGACAGTGGGGCCTGTGTGATGATATGGCCACTTAGACCGTCCAGGCCATGTGGGGCCTACCATTGATGTATGTAACGCCCGTGAAAAGTCCGTACTTGGGTTCGAGTACCGATTTGACCCGAAATCGCGTAGAAATAATTTCCATAGAAATTAAACGTAAGTTAGCTAGCGCAACGCTAGAGTAGCTGGGAAATAGTCCCTGATCACTTTAAATACGTTCTACAAGACCCAAATCGAGTAGAACAAACAACCCTATAATACTCTATAACTTTGGATCAAACTCTAAGCGGGTTTGTCCTCTGGACCACATTGGATTTTTGTATTGGATTTAGACCGCGCGTCGAAGGTCCGATACCTCCTATCTTAGACCGTTAGAACCGCCCAGCTGGACTTGACAATCATCTCGAAAATCAAGTCAAACCGATAATCACAGACGATTTCGTTGAACCCGGACTGAAGCGACCGCGAATAGGGACGGATTTGGAATTTCAAATTCAAATCTGGCACACGACTTGACGCGTCAGTATTAAGCGTCCTGACTGTCAGAATTCATCCAGATTACACCCTCGGATCAGGAAATTTTTTTATTTATTATCATGAGACTTTCAGCCCTGATCTATGTGCGGTGACCGCTGAACTGAAACTGGTCCGCCACGTGCGATCTGCGAACCCTGCCAGACTGAAAACTTAATACGAGGTACATCTGGTACCCATGAGCTTAAGTCTGATCGCAATCGACCAGGGGACCACCAGAAAGCAGTTTTTGGACCGAAACAGCCCCGAAATGGATAGGCACCAAGTAAATTTCGTCCCGGAGCCTATTTTCGGCGATTTCAAGCTTATAAAAGGGGTTGAAACCCTCATTCCTCCCTTCCATCCAAAAATTGCAACCCTAGGAGAAAAAGAGAGAGAGTTTGAGAGAAAGAGAAGAAGAGAATTTTCCCGCTTCCGAGCCCCTGACAGTTGCTGCTTCAGCACTTCTTTCCAATCACCTGGCTGGTGATTTCTCCATTTTTCAGGTATAAAATAACCCCAAAAACTTGCTGATTTAGGGTTTGCTTAGATGCTTAACATGTTAGCTAACGTATTCCATAAATCAGGCTTTCCTACCGCCGTAGACGAAGCGTACACGCTCCGTTCGAGATCCCGCGACCGTAAGAGACTAGGTGAGGATTTTAGACGCTTTGATTGACGGTTTACAACGCTTTCAATGTCGTTTAATAGTAGATTATCGACGGCATCGCCGTTTGACATGTACAACATGCTCTCCGTTTCCTATTTCGTAAATTAACGAAGAATATGAGATTTAGGGCATTTTAGTCATTTGTAGGAAGTACGGTCTACATGCATATTTTTCTGACGTGATTGACATGGTTTGTCGCCGCATTAGAGAGTCAGGAATGCTTGCATAATCAGTTTGGCGAAGAGATTCGCCAAGTTGCGCACTTTGGGTCGACATACTATATGTGGACTTAAGTGTGTAGTGTATGTGTTTGTATAAATGCTTGTATTAGTATGTATTGAATTGAATGATGTTATGTAGTAGTTTGAGATTGATTTCATGATTAAAATGCTGACCTAAATGATTTTCTACATGTTTACCTTATGCATGATTGCATTACATGCATAGAAAGTATGCTTTAAAGATTTGCTTAAGTTGGATGTTATAACGTGTGTTAACATGCTCACATGATGTATTTCAATTCCAATACCTTTGCATATAGTGCTGATAGGATTCTATAGATGTGTGGGACTAGACTTAGTCCAGGCAGTCGGTAACCGAGCGAATTCGTGGCTGACTGGTCATAGCCACGAACGACGCGTCGATGAACGTGATTCGTGTTTAGAGTTGGCGGCAGTGGTTAGGCCACGCGAAGTGTTTTACGCACTTCATGTCGTTCGACTTGAGATGCGATCGCGCTAGTCGAGCACGTCAAGTAACCCGACTGGCCGATGTATGTTCACCTTGTATGTATCATAACTGCTTGAACCTAGGGTACTGAGCTTACCATTGTAAACCCTGTTAACCATGGTACCTTGATCCACGAAGACTCATGAGCCGGGCATGGTGGTATGGGACACCGTGGTCGAGCTGTCGGCCTACGCTGGGGCCACAAACCTCCCCGTAGTGACCAGTGAGCACCTAGACTCGTGAGCAGATTATGGTGGTATGGGACACTATATTCTAGCTGTCGGCCTACACTGATCAGGCGACGAGCCCTTTGTAGTGACCGCGAGTGTATTCTGAGTCCACGGGAGGCGACGACCCTTCCGTTGCAGTAGAGTACGGTAGGCCTGTATTGATAAGGTGATGGGGGAGCGGTGCAACGAGTGCGAGCAACAGCCCTGGCAGCCCTTGCAGTGACCTACGAAATATACATCGTATGAGATTACTAGGAGTGACGACCCTAGACAGGATCTGTGTTGGGATTGATACAAGGGAAGTACCTTAGTTTCCCAATCCTGCTGTTTGAATGGACTTAATAACAACTTGGAAATCATATCACCATAGCATTGCATGTGCCTGGAAGATGTGGAGCACTCTAGGGAGTGTGGCATGCCGCGGTCGTAAGATGTTGCCGCATGAGGGAGATCGTCGGTGAGGGCATACATCACGTCATATCATCTTGCATTAACAACAGTATTAGGATTGTCTGATTTACTGCTTTACTATTATCGCGTGATTGAATTGTGAACATGCTAATCTTTGCTCTATGATTCCACTGAGTTGATCACTCACTCCCACGTTACGGGATGGTGTTTGCAACACCCACCAGACCCTGTTGTAGGTACAGATGAGACTGAGATCCAGGAGGTGGAGTCGGAGATCGACGAGGACCAGGATGAGTTCTCGTATATGCAGTACCACGACGGCTTCCCGTAGGCGACCTAGATCGAGGGGACATCAGTGGGACCTTCTTTTGAACATTATCCTTTTGTTATGTATATGTAAATGAGACTCAGAGATGTAGTCATACTTTGGAGACAGATGAGATTACTTTGTTTTTCCATACAGTGATATATACATTGTTTAGTCTTCCGCTTGCTTTTATCACTGGATCTGAAGTATGAATTGCAGTTTTGGTATACTTTTACTCATGTGAATGCTTTAAATCAGACAACATTGAATCATAACCATTTTTGTTGTATAAGTGACGGTCTGGAACTCGGGAGTTGAGTTTATACACGACCCCCGAATTTCAGGGTGTTACAATGTATGAGACATATATCCCAATCACCATCCAGCTATGGGTCCCACTTCATGCCGTGTAAGTTCTGTGGGTCCCACCTAAAATTTGTATCTACCTCATTCCCTCTATATTGTGTATGTGGGACCCCAAGTAATGTGTGTATTGTACGTCCACGCCATTCATTTGTTTCACATCCACACCATGCATCCAGGAGCCCACATGTGATGTATATATTTTGTATACTCCCACTGTCCACATACGCGGGCCCTACCATTGATACATGTGCTGTTGATCCACGCCGTTTCGATTTTACTGGACAATGTGTAGGACAGATCTGAACCGATCATCTGAACTACATTTGATCGGTGCTAATTCACATAAACAACATTCAAACAACACTGGTTTACATGTAACAACGCTAATCATCATTAATAAGCCATGTGCCCCAAAAGGTTGATAGAGCACAGTGACACACATGGAAACTCCTCTTTGTCTAAGCCAAACCCTCATTGAGCCCAACCATGGGACCCACCAGGTACATATGGGGTCCATGTGGGAGGACCAATTCAACCCCTAGTAAGGTTGAGTCGGAATCCTGTTAGACCACCGTGATGAAATACATGGAAGGCCTAACACAAGTCCAAAAGGCCTTGTGATGTACCCCTTTGAACTTTTGATTAGATGTACAAATCCATACCTGACAAAGATAAACTACGAATCTTAGATGATGCGTTGAGCAACTGCAAGCCAAAAGAAGACTCGAACTGAGTATGTGGACACTACTATACAGGTGATGATTCTTCCCCTTGAGCTTTCCACCTTCTCATTAGCTTAAGTTGTAGTTTTTATTTAAAATTATAATTGATATCTCTCTTATAATCATGTGTTCGCTGATGGAAATTGAATTGTTATATTGCCTACTTAATGTTCATCCTGTATATTTATGCTTGTGGATTATTTGTGTATTGCTTATGGACTTTAAACTGGTACATTAGTGGGAAACCCCCACCTATACATGTACACCTATACTTGGGATGTAACCCGATTGGTTGTGATTAAAATGGACATTCGACTTAGTGGTTATTGAGTGGTGGTCTAGATGGATCATTCATGTGGGCATACCATCCAGGGTTGTTGTGTCCAATGGTTTTAAAGGATGACTTTTACCGTATAGTTTTGATATTCGCCTCATGTGGCATATTTTGATACCCGGCCTATATGGTTTTATTTTGATGTTTTATACCATGCAACCATGTGATGGTAAGCCCCATGTATTATAATATGATTGGCCACTAGTCGACGGGTTTCCATTGAGCATCCTAAGATGGTAGTCTCATGAGCCGGGGATGGTGATATGGGACCTATGCCCGAGCTGTCGGCCTACGCTGGGCTATACGCTCCCCGTAGTGACCTTGAGCTTATTTAAAATTGGTTGATTGTACTCGGTCTAATAATGGCTTGGCTAATCATGCATACATGGCACAGACCAGTGTCTATCGCTAGGCTGTCGTTACGCTGCACTTAGTATGCTTTTGCTGACGACTAGCCTCGTACGATGGCCAGTCGTTACGCCGCACTTAGTCTGCTTTCGCTGACGACTCGCCCCTATCCGACTGGATATTTTTCTCAGGTCGTGATTCGCATTCCGTACAGTTGATCCCGGGGCATTGATTGCGCATTTGCATGGGTGGCGGCCCTATCCACACGGATGAGCATCCCCGGGGCGTGAATGCATTCCATACATCCATGCACTTAATAAGACTGCATTTACTATGTTTTGGTTGTCTGGATGTTTCATACTATCTCTTACCTAATGCAGCGGTGTGTAATCTTGAGGAGAATTCACATTGAGTTGGCCACTCATCCATCAAAAATATAACCATACAGGTAGCATAGGTGGCTTAAGTGATATGCAGGTTCAGACTGATGATGAGCCGTTATGGTGGTCAAGGACACGTGATTGTACCAGTTAAGGAAGCTGTGCGATCTTGCGGCTTTCATTTGTGTTTTATATGCTTTTAAAATTCTCATGTGTGTAATCTTGTATTTGTTATTGTGGAGACATTGGTTTGTATAAGTCATTATGGGCAACCACTTGTATATTTTAAATGAAATAAAAATTTTTCTTTATGTTGATTTGTACATTCTACGCTCATCTGCTTACTCTGATAAAGGAAAAAAAATGTATACTCGAATTTGACCATTCTTTAGGGTTAACACTCGAGTTTTTGGGACACAAGTCATACACTCGGGTCCTGAAAAGTCGGGACGTTACAGCGACGTTATCTCATGTTCAAGTCCTTTTGGGTGAAGATATATTTGAGGCTCTTATGATAAAAAAAGAGCTCAAACTCCTCACCATAAAGATAGTGTCTTCATATCTTTAATGCGAAAACTAGCTCCGCAAGATCGAGGTCATATGTAAGGTAGTTCTCCTCATGTTTCCTTAACTTCCGAGATGCATAAGCAATTGCCCTATCCTTTTGCATGAACACGTAACCCAAACCTACTCGAGAGGCGTCCGTATAAACGGTGTACTTGATCCCTTGCTTGGGTAGTATAAGCATAGGTGCTGATATCAGTTTATCTTTTAACTCTTAGAAGGCCACCTCCACCTTCTCATTCCAAGTAAATTTAAGGTCCTTTCGCATAAGCTGGGATAGCGGTCAGGCTATCTTTGAAAAGTCTTTAATGAATTTGCGGTAATAGCCTGCGAGATTAAGAAAGCTTCTCACTTCTGTGATTAACTTTAGTTGCTTCCAATCTTGCACGGCCACTAACTTGGCGAGATCCACAAATATTCCTTCCTTGGACACTAAATGTCCCAGAAATTTGACCTCCTCCTTCCAAAAGTCGCACTTCCTAAATTGTGTAAACAATCGATTTTTCTTAAGACTTTTAAGGACCGCTTTTAAATGTTCTTCATGCTCCTCATGGCTTTTCGAATAAATCAATATGCCGTCAATGTATACAATGGAGAATCTGTATAAGAACGGCCTGAAGACTCTGTTTATGAGATCCATGAATACTGTCGGGACATTGGTGAGCCCGAACAACATAACCAGGAACTCATAATGGCCAAAATAAGTTCTAAAAGCCATTTTCTGTATATCCTCGTCCCTGAATCGCAGCTGATGGTACCCTGATTGTACATCAATCTTCGAGAAGTATTGAGCACCCCTCAGCTGGTCGAATAAATCATCCATTTTGCGCAACGGGTATTTGTTCTGAACCGTCACTTGGTTCAATCTTCTTTAATCCATGCATAGTTGTAAAGAGCCATCCTTCTTCTTCATAAATAGGACTGGGGCTCCCCATGACGATACACTGGGTCGGATGAAGCCTGACTTTAGCAATTTGTCAATTTGAACCTTAGCTCTTCCATCTCACATGGAGGCATGCGGTAAGTAGGTAAGGAGATTGTCTTGACACCTGGAGTTAGATCGATCGTGAATTCTATCTTACGTTAAGGAGGAAGTCCCGATATGGCTTTAAATACATCGATGAAATCTTAGACTACGGGAGTGTATGTCAGTGAGGGTCCATCATAACCCTCCTCCAATGAAGCATAACACACAATTCTACGTTCATGGCTAACTTGGACTGGCAATGTGAGGGAAGTGTTGTCGTCTTCATATATCTTTGCTGTCAGTTCCACAATTAATTTTTACATTTATCACTGTCAACCAGTCCATGCCTAGGATGATGTCGTAATGGAAGATCTTAGTCATTATTAGATCCACAAGCGCCACCTTGCATCCCAAGTCAATGGGACAATCACGACATATCTTTGTTGCTTCTGAAAAAGTACCAGCGGCGGCAATGATTTTTACTCCAATGACAGGAGTAGGGCATAGTCTTAGATGCTTGACGGTTGCATGCGAGATGAGTGAAGCAGTGGACCCAGTGTCCACCAAAAGAAATATAGGAGTACCTTGAATGTGGGTCGTCACCTCAAAGGCCGTAGGAGTGGGGATGACTGCGTCCTGACCCTCGACCGCTAGTGCATGAACTCGTGCTTACTGAGGAAGGTTCGACCGCTGCATAGGCTGTTATGGCGGCCTAGCTTGGCTAGGCCCCATCGTCCATAGGGGCAGAATCTGCAATGCCTGCTGTGGGGGCTTGTTGTTGCGTTAAGGTGGCATAAAGCCGAAGTCCCTCATCCTTGTAAAGTAATACGGCTCAGAGTGACCTGTCCTCCTATAATAGTTGCACATCCGGGTAGGTCGTATAGGAGGTGTCAGTGCGGCAGCAAACCTAGGCGGGGAATTTGGGCGCAGCCTTTTTTCGACAAAAGAAGAGGACGGTCCCTTTGCCCTGCCTCGTGGCCCTAGCTGTGAATGGGTCTATAAGACTCGCTCCTCATCCTGTTCCACCCGTATAGACATCTTAACGAGCTCAGCATAGGTCTTGAGGTTCGTACAACACATCTTGGAGCGAATACTGCTCCTCAGCCCTGCTGTGAATTGCCTCATCTTAATCGTCTCATTGGAAATTATCTCGGAAGTGTAGCACAACAATTCTGTAAATGTATTTTCGTATTGTGCTACGGTCATTCCCCCTTGTTGTAGGAAAAGAAACTCGTTTTTCCTTTCATGCTGGTATGTCTGAGGGAGATACTTCTCATTGAAGCAGCTCTCAAACTCCTCCCACGTCCACACGTAGTTCTCGGGGATGGAGCGGAGAGCGCTTTCCCACCACAAATCCACCTCTTTCTCAAAGAGGTATGAGAGGAGCTCAACGTTCTCCGCTTCAAAACAGTGGAGAGGTCGAAGTAGTTTGGTGACTCGGTTGAGCCAATATTCCGCTTCTTCGGAGTGATGGGTGTCAGCGAATGTGGGCAGCCTAAATCTCTGGAACCGTTCAAATAAGTTGCTTATGTTGGTCGTGGGCGCAGCCATGGCAGGTGGTTTCGGTTGTTTCATGCCCAAATTTTGGGCCATGGCTCCCATCATAATAGCCATCATTTACTGTTGTTGTTGCATATTAGTGGCCATCATTTGTTGTTGTTGTTGTATAAGATGCAAAATTTGGCCCATTTGATCCATGGTTGGTGTCGGAGGAGGCACAGGTGTCACAGCTTGTGGTGGCAGTGCATTTGGGGCCACCTCCTGGGTAGTACTACCTGTATTTTGGGAACCAGTCATCCCTTGGGAGCATTGATGATCATCCGGGATCGGGTCCCTATTGACTAGGCCAGCGTGAGGTAGGCGAACATATCGACCCTCCGCTCACGGAGGCATTTCCTGGAAGAACATCCTTGGGTAGGTTAGGTACTAAAACATTGCTCATACCAAGGTCATGCGTAAATACATAGGATCCATTTATATCCTATTCATGAACATAACCAACCATACACACAAGCATTCTCATGGTGATAAGAAAATTTTAAGGCAATTTATACATTCACATTGATTTCAAAATGCCATTAACATGGCCAGTTACATGTTACAGCATGGATTATAAGCATTACTAGATATGCTAAACGTAAAGGAAATACAATCTAATTAAGTAAAAGTCCCAAGCATCCTTCAATACACGCAATTAGGGCCTAACCGTAATAAGGCAACTACTAGTCATTAGTAAGGTTATGACGCTACTTGTTTGAGTCGGGCGAAAGTAGGGGTGCCTCTTCCCCTTTACTGCAGCAGATTAGGACCTTTATGACTCGATACATCTTCTTGGTCCACTTCTCTTGCTTCGCATGGTTCTCCTCGATCCTCGCTTGGTTCTACTTGATTCTGGCCATCCTAGTGTCGAGTGCTTTCAAGCGCCTAAATACGTCTAGACCGTCAAGGGATCCATCACCAACTCCTTCAGCTTCGTCCTCACCTTCATTTTCATCCTCGCTCTCGTCACTCCCATTACTTTCCTCTTCTTCTTTGCTAGCATCCCCATATTGGTCGATGCAGGCTTGCCGCTGTTTGAGGCCTATTCTCATCTTATTCAACATGTCATCGCCCAATAGTTGAGTCGATACCAAATTTCCATCCGATCCACCTACTCCATGTTGTTGAGCGAATCGACAGACTAGGCGACCAAATGGAAGGCACACACTCTTCCTCGTAGCTCTCGCAACTCGCACAATCTGGTGGAGTACTATGCTGAGGAGGCACACATCTGCTCCATGTCTCACCTGATATAGGCACTCTACCATATAGCGGGAGCACTCAAAGTGGTTCAGTAGTCTCGGATACACATTTTGGGTGCAGATGCCGTGAAACACTCGGTACTTTGGCCTAAAGTTGGTCGAGCTCAGACCGACCTCTTGTTCCCTCCACTTCCACTGGGCAACCTGTCCACATAAAAAGCAGGTCCACTCCTTATGGGCTCGACTTGTATCCAAATCTTTCTCATCGATCTGGACCTCCCCTAGTGGCACTCTTAGTATGCCGACAATGATCTCCCACCCAATTGGGAACCTCTTGCCTCCTACTACCAGATCAAAGCCTAATGGCTTGAATTGAGGGTTTCTAATCCACACGTAGAAATCCCTAGCTTGACCTTCATCTGCCCGGGAGTCTCCATAGAATACTGGACCCTATCCTTTCTTCATAAGCTGACTAAGTAGGGCGCACTTATCGAACAGATGCTCCTCCACGGAGGCTTCGAAGGTGACACTGTGTACGCAAAAATTTCTCATATCTTCAACGGATGGTCAGAACACTTAAGTCGCGAGAGCCCTTTGAGAGTCGTTTTGTGCTTGGATCGGACTTCCGCGATTTCCTTCCCCTTTAGGTTGGCCTTTTTCTTGCTTCGCCTTTCTCAGCTCAGTCCTGACTCGGCGAGAGTCGGTCTCTTCTTCCTCATAAGGTTAGAGAAAGGAGTCGAGGTAATAGTGGATGGGTTTGGTAGGATTTGATAAGGGATTTTTTTATTTTTTATTTTTGGATGGCTTAAGAAAGATGGGTTTGAGGAATGGGAGTTGAGGAATGGCTTGGAAGTGAGTAGAGGAAAGGAGATTTGAGATAAATTCAAAATGGGTTTTTGAGATGGGTGTTGTGAAGAAGAAAGTGATGGTTTGGAAGAATGAGTTGAGGATGGTCTTGGAATGGGGAAAAATGGGTTGAATATGGATGGGTGTTGTTGGGTTTTTGTGAATGAGGGTTGGGGTGGAAATGGGCATTGGGTGTTAGAGGGGATTTTTTTTTTTTTTTAAGAAAAAGAAATGACAGAGTGGAGATGGGTTAGGGAGATGGAAGTGGAAATGGGAGAAAGATGGTTTTTAAGGAAGATGGACTTTAAAGATGGGGTTTGGGAAAAATGGGTTGCGTGTGGATGTGGAAGGATGGATTTGAGGAAGAAGGCTATTATTGGGTTTTGTAAAGAAGAAGGAGGTAGTTGGAGGAAAGGGGTTTTGGGGGAAGATGGGTTGAATGCTAGTAATGAAGTAGGGGGTGATGATGTGGGGAGATGAGATTTGAAAGATTGTAGAATGGGTCTAAAAAGAGGAGTTGAGATGGGTTGGGGAGAGAAGAGATGTGAAAGGGAAGAAGGTGGGCTTAAGAAGAGTTTGGAGAAGGATATGGATACTTAAGAATGGGGAAGGGAGAGGCTTGCCAAGGGTTTTGAAGAAAAGAAGATGAGTGATGTGGGAGAAAAATGAAGTCTATGGTGTTTTATTTGCAAGAGAAGTGGACCCCACACGTTTACATGTTGCAAAAGGGGAGGGGATGCTTATTTCTATCTGGGTGTGAGCACGTCGGCTGGGCGTGGGCATGCAGGTACACTGGAGTGGAGGGTGTGGGCACACCAACTTGTAACACCCTGAAAATCGGAGATCATTCATGGTCTCGACTCCCGAGTTTCCGAGTGTCACTTATCATCAATTTTATGGTTTTATGATTAATCAAGTTTAATTGCATAACTTGGAATTACTTGGAGCATGAAACACAACCACAACTAGTCTACTAGAATGATATATATATATATATATATATATATATATATATATATATATATATATATATATATATATATATATATATATATATATATATAAGGTCTAAAAGAATATAAATGGATCGCTCAAGGCGTTGCCCAACAAAAATCGTAAAAATATCATGTCCAAAAGAATAAGGCTGAGTCTGCTACTCAACGATCCAACGTCCCATCTACCGAGCAAACGGAGACCTGCTCATCATCTGGCAGTAGGAGAACTCATCCTCCTCCTCGAGGCTCGCGTTGCCAGGCTCCTCATACTCAGTATCACCTGCATTTACGGATGGGTCTGGTTGGTGTTTTAAAACACTGTCCCAAAGTAAGAGTGAGTGATCAACTTAGTGGGTGCTATTAGTCTTAAGTTATAACAAGCATAAGTTATATTATGAATTTAATAAAAAATAATCATTCATAAACACCTAACTAATCTTATTAATGCGCATGCATGACGGATGATATGATGCATGCCCTTACCACAACACTCCCTCGAGCGACTCCATCTAACGATCGCGTATGACCACACTCCCTAAGAGCGACCTCGACTGCCGAGTCGCCACCCTAGCTAGTACGATGCAATGCAATAGTGTTAGTTAAATTTTTAGTTAAGTTCGTTCATCTAGTAGGTTAGGGAATCTGATACACCCCACCTATCAATGTCCTAAGCTGGTTGAAAGGCCAAATCCCCCCAAAGTGTGAGGTCGAGACCCCGCGGTCCTTGATCCCGACAGGTTCTTCATCCCCGACTTCAAGCACATGAGGAGTGCCGGGAGAAAGGGATCGCTCGCGGTCACTATGGGGAGGTGCGACACCCCAACGTAGGCCAACGACTCAGACACAGTGTCCCATTCGACTATGCCCATCTCACGAGACAGTGAACCAGTTTTAATTTGATTATCGATAGACTACAACGGTTGTAGGGTGTTCCAGGTTCCATACATATGTGAGCAAATAGAGTTAACAAATAAAGTTGGTCAGTAAATAGGCTAGACCACATGAATCCAAGCAAGTATGTGGTGGAACGGTATCGGGTGCAAGCAACCCACGTAGTCTAGCTACTGTCTCTCACACATACTCACCCAAATCCATGAGTTTAGCCTCAAGGCGGTCCTACTAACGGAACCACCTTCACTCTTCTCATGTTCTTAACCAACCCAAAGGGTATGATGATGATCTATATCCTGCCAACTATCCAGGTTATCAGCTAGCATAACAATATCATGTTTTCATGCATCTCAATCATACGAATTAGATACTCCTAACAAACAAGTTATCATTATCATGAAACAAGGTGCATGTGAGTTAATTGGGTTTTTGAGGAAGTTAAGCACTTCCTTCATCTTAAGAAATCATGTGCACAAGAGTAATGAGTCATGCATACTCTGAAGGAATACTATATGGAAAAATCAAACAAGGTATGAGCATGTAATAATCCATTCACAAAATCATGTGAGAGGCAAAAACAACGTCATATGATAACCAAACATACCATTCCATACAATTCTAATAAATATACAATTCCTAGGGTTTCTCTAGATTCTCCAAATACATCATCCAAGTAATCACAATCATTAGACTCATACTATAATTGGTGCTAGGCCACCTAAGGATAATAGTCCGCACCTATGGGTCATTGGAGAGTTAGAAAATGACCAAGGAATGAGGGCTTTGGGGTCAGACGGCCGGAATCCTTAAAGCAAACGTTTTTATGTTAGAATCTCAAGCAAATCTCTTCTCAACACAAGGGTTTTAAGAAATGGTATGATGAATCTTACCTAGATGATCAACGAAACGAATGTGCGGTCGTGGAGGAGGGTTTTCTTTGGAGAAAGGATATGGAGTTGCAAGATTGGGTTTCCTTGGCCCCACCTCAATCTAGGGTCCACCTTGCTCTTCTTCACTCTCTCTTCCTCTCTCTTTACTCTCTTGCTCTCTCTTTACTCCTTAGTGGTTGTGATAAAGGAGGGAGTTATGAGAGAGCTAGGGTTTTATTTCCTAGACTTGGGCCAATTGGCCTTAAGTTCCCTCACATGCCCGCAACGGCCCTCTAGGACTCTATATTGGCTTTGGGGCGGCCCTAACACCCCCTTGGCCACCAAAATTGATGTGTAAGTATCTCATGACCCGATGAGGGGTCATGCAAAGTTTAGGAGCAAACGAATGAACGAATGTAGGGTTTGATCATGTGGTTCCAATCCTTAAATGGCCCTATGGGGTCCATTTAGGTTGTTGGGGCAGTTCTGATGGCCCCCTGGCCATGAAACTTATAGGATAGGTTCCCCATGGCCCGATGAAGGGCCATGCAAAATTTAGAAACGATCGAATATGGAGTTTGGTCGTACGAGTCTGATTTGCGATCAATGGTTACCGTGCCATGATCGGGTCCCAGATTTTGTAGACGGGTGTAGGAAAATACATTAGACCTTCACCGTAAATTTAAAAAAATCCAACGGCTGAAAAGCCCAGAATCTCTGTTTCATTTACAAGTGCTAGATTTAAAATCTGGCCTTAGGTGGGTTGCATTTGACAAGTGTTGTTGGAACGGCATGGACAATTGACTTCTAGACATTTACTAGGTCCGTGGTTCATGATGGACCACAAGCCCAATGAGATTTATGTTTTCCTGAATTTTTATAATTTTTTGACCTCTCTACGTCGTAGTATAGCCCGCACAGGCTGTTGTTAAGTATAAACGAGCCATCTGGATTAACGACCCACACTTGGTCCTATCATGACTTGTCTGGTCTACTCTAATGGACTAATCCTAGGTTAATTAACTTGTGGTACACCACCACGAGTGTTTTAAATGAATGGTCTTATGGCAAATCCTATGTGGACGCCACAGGACACTGTGCTGGTTGGACGAGACGTTATAATGTGATCTTATGAATAAGTTTAATGAAAAATAAACATCACCGTGGGCCCTAAAAAGGTTTCAACGGTGAAATCCATCATTACCACTTTTCCTGTGGTGTGGTCTACTTGCGCTTTGGATACGCTTTAATTTTTGGATCATCCTATAAATGATTTGTAAAAATGGGTGGAGGGCATGAATACACCACATACATTCACAGTGGACCCAACAGAGTTTACTCATTAAGATAAGTGTGTACGTACTAACTCAATACATACTTTGATTTCAAGACAGGGGATTTTGACTGTACTAGCAATGTGGTTTGATCAAATTCTCGAAATCGAAGGGAAGTTTCAAATATTCTGAGGGTAGTCATCTAACAAGTTTTGAAAAAAAAAATTTAGATCAAATTGCCATTGTCCTTGTATCAGTAGTTGTACAATCTTTTAGTGAAGAAGTTACATTATATTCAATCTTGAAAAAGTGATGTGGATGGAAGTTTATTGGATATATGAAACCTAGATCCAATCCATTAAATTTTTTTTTATAGCCCTTTATTTATATGGAAAGATGCTAGCTTCTTTCTGACATGATCTCTTTATGTCACACAAAACTTGATAAATTATAACGATGTTAGTTTGATACGAACTATTTTCTTGTGATGTGGTACATGTGGTTAGGGGATTTGATCATGCTTTCAACCATAGCTTTTCAGGAAATTCTGAAGTTAATGGATGGAGTGGATTCCACACATATGCGATGGTGGACCCCTACAGACGATATCCATATAGTATTCGGGCGTGTTTGGTTGGGTGGATTGGAAGGGATTGAATGGTATTAGGATGGATGGTGTGGATTTCAAGGTAATGATGGCTACGTCAGTGGATTGGTGCAAGATCCATGGGATTGCTATATCAAGTTTGTCTAGCACGCCTGGCCAATCTTGGGATTATACCTTCCCATCCCTTCCAATCCCTCGAACTTAACATGTCCCGAGCAAATTTGAACGGATTAGGGTGGATTGGATGGGATTTAAAGGTAATGATGGTGTTGTTAGTGGATTGTCCACTACGTGAAAAATGGAAAAAAAAATGACGGATTTAGAGACGGTTCTAGACTGTCTCTAAAATTGCTTGGTTTAAAGACTGAAAGGGCCTAACTATATGCCCTAGAGGGGGGGTGAATAGGGCAATGCCAAATAAAACTAATAACAACGGAATAATAAAAGATATAAAGCACAATGCTGAATATAAAACAATCACAATAGCCTAAAATAAAGAGATAGATACTTTGTCAGTTCTAATGACAACCTTACACCAAAAACCAGAGGTTTAAGGTAGGACAACCTTATTTCTAGAACGTCCTTTGTATAAAAAACCAAGGAGGAATAATAAGCAATGAACTCAAAATCACTTGTGGAAAATAAATCCTAAGTTATTACAACATTCATCCACACTTGCTTGAAGTGATAACAATATTCATCCACAAACACAAACCACAAAACTGAATGAATAAAGGAATGAAAGAATAAAGCATATCCACAACACAACGATATATAGTGGTTCACCTGTGTGTACACCAACTGTTATCCAACTGCCACATAGATTGCTACTCCACTCCTAATATCCTCACACAGGGGATATTATCATGCACTATCAAAATAGGTTTCACAGGTTCACCTAAAACCTTCACAATTGTGTCTTTGATCTCGGGCTTACACAATCCAAAAACTCCACAATCTGAGTTTTCTGGCTCTCCTCAGATAACCACTACAATGAGATTTTTCTGACGAATCTCAAACAAAAACCAGAGAAAGTAAATTACAAAACATGTAAAATACCTGAATCACCTTTTGAAGAAGCCCGGTAGAACCAATCGGAATAGAAGTTCGATTCGACGTTCAAAGTCCAATACTCACTTTAAGAATGGTTCTAAGTCTAATTGATTTTTAAATCAAACGGGCTAGATCTATTTGATTTTGAATCCATGAAGAAGGAATATCAGAAATTCCCCTTTTCTAATAAGATTGGATTGTAGATCAAAATCAAATAAAAATAAGCTAGCAAAAGGAATATTAAATAAGCACAAAGCAGCTTAAAATAAACACAAACTTATCTCAGAGAATAGCCTAAAGAATGCTTGAATAGAATTGAATTGAAGTGCTAAAACTCTGAAGTTCGTGCTCTATTTATAGCCTGAAAAATCCCGTCTATGACTGGTCTTAGGATCCTAGGACTGGTCGTAGCATCAAATATTTTTGAAAGATTTCCACAGGATAAGATTTTCTGTTCCACGACCGGTCCTGAGCGGTCTACGACTGGTCGTGGGCCATCTACGACTGGTCGTGGGACACATACGACCGGTCGTACGACCCCAAAAATGATTGCTGGAGTTTGAGTTGTAAGGCTACGACTGGTCGAAGGATGAGTCGTAGAACTCACAGGACTGGTCGTAGGATGTCTAGGACTGGTCGTAGGACAGCTAGAAAGATCTGAAAATCTTCAACTACCTAGGACTGGTCCTGAAAAACTTAAGACTGGTCGTAGCAAAGCTAGGACTGGTCTTGAAGTCCCTAGGACTGGTCTTAGAACACTCCAAACAAACATATTAAAATATATGAGTTATGTATCCAGAATGACCTACAGTAAAGCCCATCCTAAGGTCAATCTAAGGTCAAACAAACCTTAAAAGTGAGATGGACATTGAAAGTCTGTTCACTCAGATGACCTTTAAGAGAAGCTTGTGAATATACAAAACTTGTAGTAGGCTTTCTTGAGCTTGATCTTGACTTGACAAAGTCTTCTAGTAAATTTGAACTTGATCAAATCTTGAACATGCAACCTTGAAAACTTCTATTCTTGATTTCTTCATCCAAGACTTGAAGACTTTCTTCATTTAAGATCTTGTCTTGAAATGCGATGTCTTGATATGTCTTGATTGCAATGACTAGTCTTCAAACATAAAACAAAAGATATATAAGACATAAATATAGGTTTTGGCACCACAAAATTTGACAACTAAAGGGATATGAAATCATAGCACTTACAATCTCCCCCTTTGTCAAATTTGTGACAAAACACATAGCATCAATGATAATAAGGAATGATAAGCCATGAAATCACAAAATACTCTACTGCCCCTGAGTAATACGAGTATTGCTCATATAATCAGTACACAACATGAAAACCTCAAGACTTCAATCCACATATCCATCAATCCACATAACCTTCTTAAACAATATAAACAAATTTTCTCCCCCTATCCGTATTATTCCCCTTTTAGCATTAGCTTACTACTCCCCCCTTTTGTCACAAAATGACAAGGGAAAGGTACAATAGGAAGGAGAACATAGATAGCAGATAATGAGAAGGTGATATGAAAGGACATAAAATAAACCTGAAGTGTTAAGCCAGAATTCATAATCCAAAATACAATATCCAAAAGAAAATGTTATGAAACCATAATCCATAATACATATCCAAAATAAAAGAAATGTTAAACTATCCATAAGATAATTCACCTAATTTGATCCAG
Source organism: Magnolia kwangsiensis (assembly GCA_037074715.1). NCBI lineage: Eukaryota > Viridiplantae > Streptophyta > Magnoliopsida > Magnoliales > Magnoliaceae > Magnolia > Magnolia kwangsiensis. Next base: position 112,356,946 of record CM073581.1, read on the forward strand.
TGGAGGGAGCAGGGATAGTCGGATCAATCTGGTGTAAGCCCTTATTGATGCGACGAAGATATTTTCATATGTACTTGAATCTCATATCATGGGCTATATTCATATTATCAACTTTTTCCTCCAATGCACGAACGCGTGCATCAAAACCAGATGGATCATAATCTAGATCATTAGGTGAATCGGTTTCTATATCATCAAATATGTCATCCATATTAACATCTTGAGGAAGACCGCCAGCTTCCCCTTCGTTTTCAGCTTCACCACCAACACCTCTAATACTAGCTTCATCAACCTAGCTAGGGAGCAGATCCAATTTCATCTTATTAAGATTGGAATTGTTAAAAATAAGATGATGAATTGGTACCTCATTAACAAATTTATTGATAAGCATGTGAGTGACTAAAACAGTCATAAGATAACCGAATGGAATATCACTATGACCCAGATGGAGATGAAACTGAATAATGAAATGACAAATCAAAGAAGGAAGACAGACCTTCGTACCAGAAGCAATAGAATGCAACACACGAACCATGAAAGAAGTCAACTCGGTTTTATTACCGGACCGAGGATATACATTGGAAATGAAGAAACGATGTAATATTCTGTATTTGGGTAACAGATACTTTGCAGGGAGCGCATTCGCTTTGTGAGTCCATTGTACATCAATTTTGCATAAATCTCTGGTTAATATGCTTTTTTCTGATTCAGAAGGTTTTTCGTATAAAGTATGAATCGGTATTCCTTCATCATTAATAGGTATATCCATAATACCTGATATCAAATGACGGTCAACTTCAAATTTTCCTTCTCTAGTATTAATTGAAAATGTTAAATTATCAAGGAAAAAATCTGAAATGCATGCTACCATTGATTGAGCAATGGACTGGTATGTATGCCCACCTCAAAGAAAAATGTTAGTCCAGCCAACAGATTTAAGGAGAGGGATGACACCATATGGAGCAATGTGATTTAGATCAGCGGTATGCTCAACGATAATGTTACGGACACATAAATCTCTTACACCTTGAGAATCATCTTCGGGTGACCGAAGGTGCTGTTTAGTTATTGGAGCAGATCTGGATGAAGATGGACCATGGGATGTTTTCTTTTTCCCTCTAGAATCCATATTCAAAAAGATATACAAAGAGCAAGCAAGATACACAAATGAAAGATAGGTTTTCTCTAGATCAGCAAATTGAGAGGAAACCCTTGAAAAACCCAACAAGAGATGAAATCTAGCTATACTATGAACAAATCAAAGCATAGGGAGCATGAATCTTCAAGAAAGATGATGAAATAGGACTTACCTTGAAGAAAAATAAGAAATTCTATGACTGGTCGAGCCACGACTCGTCGTAGGTGGGAGTGAAAATGAAGAAGAAGGGAATTTTTTCCAAATTATAACATGCTCACAAGCTCCACGACCGGTCGAGTGCTGTGCACGACCGGTCGTACCACGACTAGTCATGTACATCCACGACCGGTTGAGTATCGACCAAAAAATAATTTTTAATGTAAAAATTTAAAATTTAAACAAATATAATATGAAATATAATACACTATAATACATGCAAGAAAGAATATTCAATGTAAAATGCATATACCAAGATCAAATTTTAATTTATTAAACCTGCTTTTGTCGAGCGGTTTAGTAAATATATCAGCAAGTTGATTTTCGGTTGATATATATTCCAAAGAAATAACTTTTTCTTCAACCAACTCACGAATGTAATGATACCTAATGTCAATATGCTTGTGAATGCTGGATTCGATTTTTGGAAATGTTTATGGCACTAGAATTATCACAATGTAAGATCATTGAATCTTGATTAATTTCATAATCGCTAAGCATGCGTTTCATCTAAACTAGTTGAGTACATGCATATTCAGCTGCAATATACTCAGCCTCAGTAGTGGAGAGCGATATTGAGCTTTGCTTCTTGCTGAACTAAGAAACTAAGCAATTTCTAATGTAAAAACAACCACCACTGGTTGATTTTCTATCATCAATATTTCCGGCCCAATCAGCATCTGAGTACCCGGCTAATTGAACACTAGTATCAAAAGGGTACCATAGACCCAAATTTATAGAACTTACGACATATCTAATAATCCGTTTAACAACAATAAGATATGATTCCTTAGGATTAGACTGATATCTCGCACAAATTCCAACACTAAATGCGATATCAGGTCTACTAGCAGTCTGATACAATAAACTACCAATCATACTACGATATAGTTTAGGATCTATATCTTTACCTGAAGAGTCTTTTGAGAGTTTTAATGTTGTACTCATAGGAGTATCAAAGTTCTTACCATTCTCAAATCTAAACCTTTTAACCAAGTTTGAAGCATATTTGGATTGAGAAATGAAAATTTCATCAGGTTGTTGTTTTACTTGCAACCCTAGGAAATAGTTAAGTTCGCTAACCATGCTCATTTCGAACCTTGATTTCATTAATTCTGCAAACTCAATAGACATGTTAGAACAAATAGATCCATAAATAATATCATTAACATATATTTGAACCATCAAAATATCATTATTATTCTTCTTAACAAAAAGTGTCTTATCGACACTACCTACTTGAAAGCTATGACTAAGTAAGAATTTAGTCAATTTTTCATACCATGCCCTAGGTGCTTGTTTTAGACCATAGAGAGCCTTTTTGAGACGAAATACATGGTCAGATAACTTAGGGTCTTCAAACCCTGAAGGTTGTTCAACATACACTTCTTTATGTAAATCGCCATTAAAGAAAGTACTCTTTACATCCATCTGATAGATTTTAAATTTTCTAAAACATGCGATGGAAATAAAAAGTCTGATTGACTCAAGGCAAGCGACTGGAGTAAAGGTTTCATCGTAATTGATGCCTTCAATCTGAGTGTATCCTTGTACAACCAGTCTAGCCTTGTTTCGAATAATATTTCCAAGTTCATCAGATTTATTTTTAAAGATCCACTTTGTTCCAATAATATGTTTGTCTTTAGGTCTAGGAATAAGATACCAGACATCATTACAAACAAATTGATTAAGTTCATCCTGCATAGCAACTATCCAATTTTCGTCAGAAAGTGCTTCTTTTACGTTGACCGGTTCTATTTGGGATATAAAGCAAACATAATTACATATGTTCTCAAGTTATTTGCGAGTACGAACTCCAGTGAGAGGGTTTCCAAGTATTTGATTGGTTGGATGATCTTTAACAGTCCTTGGTTCAGATTCTTTTTGACTTGATGAGATATCTTGATTGTTAATAATAAGAGCTTCATCATCATCTGAACTCGAGGCTGGTGTATTCAAATGATCATCAATAACCACATTGATGGACTCTTGAATCACACCAGTTCTCTTATTTAGAACCCTATAAGCTCGACTGTTCAAAGAATAACCAAGAAAAATACCTTTGTCACTTTTCGTTTGAAAAGTATTCTTTTCTTTTGAGTTTGAAGACTCTCCTTTTACAAATTTAGGAGCAATGTTCTTTTGTTTTGGAGATGTATCCTTATCATAGCCCAATCCGGATCGATCGTCACATTTTCTTGATCCGGATAATAATTTTTCCAATTTAGGATCACCATAGGCATATCTCCATGTGTCTTTCAAACTTTGAAGAGAAGCTATCTCATTTTTGAGTTTCTCATTTTTGGATCTCAAATCTTCAATTTTGGAGGTTTTGAAATCTAAATCACTTTTGATTTTTCCAAAAGAATCGAAAATATGAGACTTTTCTAAAACAAGAGACTCATAATCTTTCTTAAGCTTAGAAAATTTTTCTTTTTGTAATTTAAACTTGACAGCAATTTTACGATTTTCTTTATAAAGGGCATTATAAGCATCCTGAAGATCATCTTCATTATCGCAATCACTGTTCAGATTTTCTTTACTAGATATATCATCATTATCTGAAAGAGTGATCTTGGCTAGAGTCATGAGGGCTTTAACATCTTCGCCTGACTCGGATTTAGAAATCTTCTTATTTAGAAGAGGATTCAGAATCAGACGATTCATCCCAAGTAGCCATCATGCTTTTCTTTTTTGATTTGTCCTTTTTAGGACATTTGTTAGCTAAGTGCCCATATTCTTGACAGTTGTAACATTGACTATCTTTCAAGGATTTTCGAGTTCTAGGTTTAGATTATCTCTTATCATTTGATTTTTGAAAATCAACATTTTTCTTATTTTTGAAAATTTTGTAAAACTTTTTTGCTAAAAGTGCCATATCATCTTCAAAATTTTCTGTATCTGAAGTGCTCTCTTGTGAAACATTTTTAGATGATTTGAGAGCTATTGATATTCCTTTAGGAGCCTTAAAAGATAACTCATAGGTTTGAAGTGAACCAACTAATTCCTCAACCCTCATGGTATCCGTATCAAGAAGTTCCTGAATTGCGGTCACTTTAGAATTGAACCGTTCAGGAAGTGAACGTAGTATCTTTGCACACACTTTACTCTTTGGGATTCTATCACCAAGACCCCACATAGAGTTCACAATGTCATTCAATCTAATGTAGAAGTCCATAAACATCTCATTCTGCTCCATATGAATTTCTTCAAATTTGGTTGTGAGGAGTTGGACTTTAGATTTCTTGACAATAGATGTATCCTCGTGTGTCATTTCTAATATATCCCATGCTTGTTTTACATTTTCACAAGAGATGATTCTTTTAAATTCATGTGGTGATAATGCACAAGTAATTGCATTTAATGCTTTTGCATTGGCACTACTTTCACTTTTCTGAAGTGTGGTCCAAAGAGAATAAGCCGTTACTTTCATTGATTTTGAACCATCAACATTAGTTACTTCAGTGATAGGAGGGTTCCATTCATTCACTGTGGCCAGCCACACACTTTCATCCAAGGACTTAAGGAAGATCCTCATCCTGACTTTCCAATAAGCATAGTTTGTGCCATTAAAAGGTGGTGGCCTAGTGACTCATAGGCTATCAAAATTTAATATCTTAATACAGCTTTGATCGTTAGCTCAGGAAATAAATCCAATAAATAAACAATAAGCACGAGCTATTAGGCTCTGATACCACTTGAAAGGGCCTAGCTATATGCCCTAGAGGGGGGGTGAATAGGGCAATGCCAAATAAAACTAATAACAGCGGAATAATAAAAGATATAAAGCACAATGCTGAATATAAAATAATCATAATAGCATAAAATAAAGAGATAGATACTTTGTCAGTTCTAAGGACAACCTTACACTAAAAACCAGAGGTTTAAGGTAGGACAACTTTATTTCTAGAATGTCCTTTGTATCACAAACCAAGGAGGAATAATAAGTAATGAAATCAAAATAACTTACGAAAAATAAATCCTAAGTTATTACAACATTCATCCACACTTGCTTGAAGTGATTACAATATTCATCCACAAACACAAATCACAAAACTGAATGAATAAAGGAATGAAAGAATAAAGCACATCCACAACACAACGATATATAGTGGTTCGCCTGTGTGTACACCAACTGTTACCCAACAGCCACACAGATTGCTACTCCACTCCTAATATCCTCACACAGGGGATATTAGCATGCACTATCAAAATAGGTTTCATAGGTTCACCTAAAACCTTCACAATTGTGTCTTTGATCTTGGGCTTACACAATCCAAAAACCCCACAATCTGAGTTTTCTGACTCTCCTCAGATAATCACTACAATGAGATTTTTCTGACGAATCTCAAACAAAAACCAGAGAAAGTAAATTACAAAACATGTAAAATACCTGAATCACCTTTTGAAGAAGCCCGGTAGAACCAATCGGAATAGAAGTTCGATTCGACATTCAAAGTCCAATACTCACTTTAGGAATGGTTCTAAGTCTAATTGATTTTTAAATCAAACGGGCTAGATCTATTTGATTTTGAATCCATGAAGAAGGAATATCAGAAATTCCTCTTTTCTAATAAGATTGGATTGTAGATCAAAATCAAATAAAAATAAGCTAGCAAAAGGAATATTAAATAAGCACAAAGCAGCTTAAAATAAACACAAACTTATCTCAGAGAATAGCCTAAAGAATGCTTGAATAAAATTGAATTGAAGTGCTAAAACTCTGAAGTTCGTGCTCTATTTATAGCCTGAAAAATCTCGTCTACGACTGGTCTTAGGATCCTAGGACTGGTCGTAGCATCAAAGATTTTCGAAAGATTTTCGCGGGATAAGATTTTCTGTTCCACGACCGGTCCTGGGCGGTTTACGACCGGTCGTGGGCCATTTACGACTGGTCGTGGGACACATACGACTGGTCGTACGACCCCAAAAATGATTGTTGGAGTTTGAGTCGTAAGGTTACGACTGGTCGAAGGATGAGTCGTAGAACTCACAGGACTGGTCGTAAGATGTCCAGGACAGGTCGTAAGACAGCTAGAAAGATCCAAAAATCTTCAACTACCTAGGACTGGTCTTGAAGTCCCTAGGACTGGTCTTAGAATACTCCAAACAAGCATATTAAAATATATGAGTTATCTATCCAGAATGACATACAATAAAGCCCATCCTAAGGTCAATCTAAGGTCAAACAAATCTTAAAAGTGAGATGGACATTGAAAGTCTGTTCACTCAGATGACCCTTAAGAGAAGCTTGTGAATATACAAAACTTGTAGTAGGCTTTCTTGAGCTTGATCTTGACTTGACAAAAACTTCTAGTAAATTTGAACTTAATCAAATCTTGAACATGCAACCTTGAAAACTTCTATTCTTGATTTCTTCATCCAAGACTTGAAAACTTTCTTCATTTAAGATCTTGTCTTGAAATGTGATGTCTTGATATGTCTTGATTGCAATGACTAGTCTTCAAACATAAAACACAAGATATACAAGACATAGATATAGGTTTTGGCACCACAAAATTTGATAACTAAAGGGATATGAAATCATAGCACTTACAAAGACGCTTTAGAGATGGCCGTAAACCGTCTTTAAAATTAGGGACGGCTCCTAACCGTCCCAAATATTTTCTTTAAATGTTCTACGTCCACAAATAATTTAAGACGGTCTTTGACCATCTTATATACCTTATCTAAGACGGTCAAAGACCATCCTCATTAGAGACGGTCTTCGACCGTCTTATATGCAGTCATCTGAGACGGTCACTGGCCGTCCGTATTAGAGACAGTCATTGGCCGTCTTTTACTTGTAATCTGAGACTGTCAAAGACCGTCTCTATTAGAGACGGTCCTTAGCGGTCTTATTGCCCTGTCAAAAACCATCTCTATTAGAGACTATTAAAGACCTTCTCTATTAGAGACTGTCAATGACCGTCTCTATTAGAGACTGTTAGCCGTCTTATTGCCCTATCAAAGACTGTCTCTATTAGAGACTGTCAATGACCGTCTCTATTAGAGACTGTTACTGACCGTCTCTATTAGAGACGATCCTTAGCCGTCTTCTAGGACCGTGGAAGACCGTCTATATTAGAGACAGACCTCAACTGTCTCTAATGCTCAGGTACGACTTCTAATACATAATAGTTAAAGAGCTTAGAACAAATAATTAACAACGTTTTTTTTTAAAAAAAAAAAACTGTGATTTTATAATCTACATTTTGAAAAAAAAATTAAGAATTTTGAATAATGTTGATAACTTTGAAAAAAAAAAAATTCAATAAAAAAATGATATTTTGAAAAAGAAAATATAAAAAATTAAACAAAATTGTGAAACAATTGACAAATTGTAAAAAAAAAAATATTTTTTTTTAAAAAAAACTAGATTTTATATTTTGACAAAAAATTTAAAAAGTTACATAATAAGATTTCGATAAAAAAAATGATATTTTGATAAAGAAAATTTTAAAAATTAAAAAAAATTGTAAAAAATTTGACAAATTGAAAAAAATATATTTTTTAAAAAAGAAAACTAGATTTTGTATTTTGACTAGAAAAATTGAAAAGTTATATAACTAAAGTGATATTTTAAAAATGATATTTTGAAAAAGAAAATTTAAGAAATTATATAAAATTGTGAAAATTTTGATAAATTGTGTATATATATATATATATATATATATTAAGAAAGAAAACTAGATTTTGTATTTTGACAAGAAAAATTGAAAAGTTTGAGAACAAAAGTGAGATTTTGATGATGTGTTGTATATCCTTGCCACCCCTATGTTTCTCCAACCCATTTTTGGACCGGGTATAAAAAATTGTGTAAATTTAAATCTTAAGTGGGCCACACCACTAGAAAGAAAGATAATATAGTACCTTGACATTAAAAATTATAAAGAGCCCATCGTAAGGTTTTAGTAATGTTTATTTGCAATCCAACTTGTTGATAATGTAAAGGTCTAAATGAAGGTAAACTAAAAAGATCAAATTGATCCAAAAATTTGTGGCCTTCAAAAGGTTTTTAATAGTTATTCATCATTGTTTTGATTGGTATGGCCCACTTGAGATTATTTTCTTATGATTTCAAATCACATCCCAAATATATGATGGAAAAATATATGGACGGTATCAATATACATAAAATATATCAAGGTGGGCCCTACACGGTTAGAGTAACACCCACGGAGGAGTTACCTAAATAGTGAAATGGTATTATATGGTCACTTCATGGAAACTTCCCATGAGGTTAATCTGTGTGGACTCCACCATGATGTGTGTATAACATCAACACCATGCATTTGATGTGTCCCCTTTAAGTCCAAAAATCAGTCATATACGAAACTCAGGTGGGCCATAGCATCTAAAACTATGCGAAGACATCCCTAAAACATATAAAAGCATTTAATTGGTGGGGCCCACATGAGTTTTGGATGTGTATGAAACTTGGTGTGACTCCTCATCCAAGTGGGACAAACATAATGAATGGGTTGGATCTATGAACCACATCTAGGTGGGCCCAATAAATGATTATGAATGTTTTAATGGGAGGGTAACCCTCTCAACTATAGTATGTGGTGTGGCCCACCCATGACAAGTCATGGATTGACTTTATTTTTTAAGGTCGTGGCCCACCATGGAATGGTGCATCTGACTGACCGGGCAGATCCAAAGTTCATGTGGACCCACCATAGAAAAGAGTGGGATAGTGACACCCACTATTGAAACCTTCTTAGGGCCCGCCGCAATGTTTATTTGAGATCCAACCTGTTTATAAGTTAATACAGACATGGAATAAGGTGGGACATGATACACATAGTTTTGTTGTGTCACCTTTAGCTTATGAGATATCTCAAAAATCATTCGTATACGAAACTTAGGTTGGCCATAACATCTAAAACTATGTGAAGACATCTAAAAAAATATAAAAGCACTTGGTGGGGCCAACATGAGTTGTGATTAATGTGGCTGAAACTGGGTTTGACCCCTCATCCAAGTGGGACCACATAATGAGCTTGATCCGAAACTTCTCCAGTTGCCAAGAAGTTTTTAATGGTGGAAGTGCAATGCCCAATTTGTAGTCTACCCAAGCCTTGTTCCTGCCTAATGTTTTGCATGATACTTTATAATGATATCAGAAAAAAAGATTAGGCTATAGGGCTCTATAGGGCCTATAAAAATATATGTTTTATATCGAAACTGTACATCTATTTTGAAATATTATTATAGGGCTCTATAGGGCCCACAAAAATATATGTTTTATATCTAAGCCATCCATCTATTTTGAAATATTATTATAGGTCAGGAAACTAAGGCCGTGTTTGTTAACACTGAATTTTTGCACTTAACGCGGAATAGGAAAAAATTTTCGTGTTTAGTGGTGTTTGTTAATGCATTATTAACGCGGAAGATGGAAAGCGTTAAGTGGTTTTTCACTGAATTCTTTCCGTGATAGGAGTCTGGCTTAATGGTGAACGCGGAATGCTTTCCATGATTTTTCATTGAACAAAAAATTTTGCTTCCTAAAGTACCCTTTTTCAAATAACTACGACAATTTTTTTTTCTTTTAAATTATTTGTGAAATACAAAATCAACCTTTAACCTGTGAAACTTTTTTATGTCCTACCATGATTTATGTGTTTGATCCACACCGTCCATCAACTTTTTCAGATCATTTAAGGTGTGAGCTAATAAAAAAAATGGGTCCAATGATTAATTGGACCACAAGGTGGGGATTGAACGTCCACCATTAAAAACTTCTTAGGAGCTGGAGAAGTTTCAAATCAAGTTGATATTTGTGTTTTCGCTTCATCCACATATACCTAACCTAATGAATAAATGGACGGTAAAAAAAACATCACACTGGCCCTTAGAAAGGTTTCAACGGTGGATGTCATTATCACTGCAGTATCCTTTGGTGTGGTTCATTGGAGCTTTGGACCTGCTTCATCTTTAGAATCACATATTGAAATAATATGAGAAAAATGATCAATGGCTTAGATAAAATACTTACATCATGGTAGGCCCCACAGAGGCCTTCCATTCAGGCGAGGATAAAACGCAATCCGCGTTTGAAGCGGATGGGCGGGGGAGGCGGATTAGATACTGCCAGGTTGGGTAGCGGGTCAGGTACTGAAGTGACATCACCAAGTTATATGGGCCCCATTGTGATGTATGTGTTTTATCCACACCGTCAATCCATTTTGAGATATCATTTTAGGGCATGATCCAAGGAATGAGGCACATAAAAAGCTGTAGTGGACCTCACCACATAAAATAGTGGGGAGAGTGATTCCCACAGTTGAAACTATCCTAAGGCCCACCATAATGTTTATTTGAAATCCAACCTGTTCAAAAGTTTAAAAAAGACATGAAAGAAGGAAAACACAAATATCAGGTTGGTCTAAAACTTTTGTGGCTTTTAGAAGTTTTTAATGGTGTGTGTCACTATCCCCATTGTTTTCTGTGCTGGGGTCCACTGAGGCTTTGGATTTAACTCATTCTTTAGATCTTGCCCTAAAATGATCTCTCCAAATGGATGGACAACGTGGATACAAAACATACATCATGGTGGGGCCCAATAAACTTTTTGACGTTACTTCAGTAGCCAGTCTTGTAAATGGGCCATAAATGGATCGTACAGTCATAAATTTCTCAAACTTCATTGGAGTTCCAATTTTGGTTTTTACTCAGTAAATACCATCACTCATGAGGTCCATCTTATGAACGGTTTGGATTACCTAACACGACACCAGGTACACAGATATCACACCGAAGTGGCATGTTGTAATACATCTGGAAGTTTTCTGGCGTAGTGGGGATTGGGTTTTGCAACACAGTGTTTTGACTATTAAGTCGGGAGTGTAGACGTTGGACATGGATCGTGTTGGGCACGGATTCGGTACTACCTCCGCTGCGACCTAACTAGAGACGGACGGTCATGTCAGGAGCATTGTAGGGCCACCGTGATCTATATATTTTATTCACACCGTCCAGTTATTTTTGACGGATCGCATGAGCCTAAAAAAAAAAAAGGTATGCCAAAGGCTCAAGTATAATATATCCGTGTCGTCCATCTATTTTATTAGAATATTTTGAGGCTTGATCCGAAAAAATTAGGAAGATCTAATGTTCAATTGGCCCACATGAAAGGAAACAATGGACTTAAATTGTCCACCGTTGAAAGTTAATTCTTTTATTAGGCCCACGTTGAGGTTTATTCACCATCTAACCCGTTCATAGGGTCACATGGACACAGATAAGTGAAAATATAAACATAAGCCTGATCTAAAATTTTTAAGGGCCTCAACAAGTTATTAATGGTAGGCATTTAATTCTCATAATTTCATGTGGTGTGGTCCACTTCACCTTTGGATTTGCCTAATTTTTGGGCTCATGCCTTAAACTCATTTGGCATAATGAATGGGTGGTGTGGATAAGCCACACACATTATGGTGGGCCCCATATTTATTTTACAAATTCCTCGATTTAAGCGCTTAAAAAGTAAATGGTTAAATCAGCATCGGGAAAGATGAAGGTAGATGAAGGTAATTACCTTGGTAAATAATAATTACTCATTTACAACGTAATTACACTTGAGCCTGAAAACCAAATCGGCCCTAAATCTCAGGTGGACCACACCATATAAAAACAATAGTGATTGGATATCCACCATTAAAATCCTCCTAAGGCCCACTGTACTGTTTATTTGACATCTAACATATTGATTAGGTCATGCAAGCCCAGATGATGGGAAAAAACAAAAATCAGCTTGATCCAAAACTTTTATGGCCCCCAAAATATTTTCAATGGTCGACGCTCATTCAATTTTGTTTCCTGTAATGTGGTCCACTTGAGATTGGGATATAGCCCATTTTTGGTCTCATTCCGTAAAATGATCTGTAAAAATAGATGGACGGCATGGATGCAACACATACATCATGGTGGGTCCCACAGAGCACTGACCACCGTTTCCCAAAATCGGGCGCGCGCTCAAAACAGAGCCGCGCCCGAAGTTTTTTTTCATTCTCTCTCTCTCTCTCTCTCTCTCTCTCTCTCTCTCTCTCTCTCTCTCTCTCTCTCTCTCTCTCTCTCTCCGTTTTGCACCACCATAGCCACCGCCATCACCACCACCACCGTAACCATCGCCACGACCACCATCTCTCCCCGTTTTGCACCACCACCACAGCCATCGCCACCCGTTTTGCAATCCCTTCTAAGCCTCGGCCCTATGGCAACGATGACAAGGAAGAGGGCGAGATTCTCGACGAGGAAGAAGAGGAGCAACGAGGAACAGGGTATGATAGAAACCACCGTGACTTACTTAAGGAGAAACTGGAGTCCGACGTCGAATCTGGCGAGATCAAGCCGACGAAGCTGCTACCGTCCAATCGCCTGAGAATAATCCACATCTGCTGTCGTCCAATTGCCTAAGAACAGGTATCTCTCTCCCTCTCTCTCTCTCTCAATCTTTCTCAATCTCAATACCGATTGAAACAATTTGGAGATTTAGGGATTTGGGGATTTGGGGATTTAGGGATTAAGGTGGGCCCTACTGAGTTTACTCAGAACAATAAGGGTGTACTGAGTAACTCAGCATGTAATCCGATTTCCTCTGCAGCACCACCATGATCTATGGCCCTGTATGATCTATGGCCCTACCATGATGTATATATTTTATTCATGCCATTCATCCATTTTTACAGATCATTTTAGGGCTTTATCCCAAAAATTAGAGGGATGTAAAAATGGTATTTTATGTATATATTTTATTCATGCCATTCATCCATTTTGACAGATCATTTGCAAGTTTGCTGCAATACAAGGCTACATCATCTTCATTATATTAACTTCATAACTTTTTTCAGTTCTATATTACAGAACCTGATAGCCATGTACTAAATTGATACAGCCTAAAACACCTGCAACTCCTAGTGCCCTGACTTCTGGATAAAAAAATCACACTGATCAGAAAATAATGGCCAATCCCATTAGTGCATGTTTGACATCTTAAAAATTAGGATAGCACTCCTTAGGCAGGCATCACATATGCACATACATGCAGAAAACTTTTATCATTTTCTTAACTGTCCACTTCGGGTATGTGTGGCCCACCTGCTAAATGGACCAACTGGCTTTTTGGCTGAGCATTCACCATATGGACCACCCTATGGACAACCTGGATCTGACATGTGCCAATTTGGTACATGTAAGGCACTTGTGTTGTTTGTTAGGAGATAAAGAGTGTCAGAAGATAGCATTCATGTGTACTTTTTAAGGAGAGGGAAAGATCCATGGAGATGCAGGTTGGTTGGTTAGAGAAAGATGGTCCACACTTGACCACTAGACAACCATAAGGAAATTGCTAGAATGTCCTTTTAAAATGCCTTCGTTGGGTGGAAGCCTCGAATCTCTTCCCTCCTAGTCTGTTAATGTGTTAGCTCTATAATGGCCCTTAGGCTTTTCTATTTGAGAAAAACATTTCTTACCGATAAAAAATGGTTGACGATTGTTGCTTAAAATTTTCATTGCCTTGAATGTTTACTTGTTTGGAGTTCTTTTTCCCTGCAATTGCTGTTAGATTATCACAGAGATTAGCTGCGATTTCTTATCAAATATTAGAAACTGACTGCATGCTGTACATTTTCTTCCCCATTATCAAGTACCTTTTATTGTCTTGACTGAGCTACTGATTTTCTCCTTGCTTGGGCTGACTTCCACTTGGTATTCCATAGACCAATTTCTGAGTCAAGTATGAACTTTTGGGCATTGGTTTGCATTGCAGGTTCGGGTATTAACTTAGTTGAAATGATTGGTTAATAGTTAATACGCAATACGGGATTTTAGAATAAGTATACTTCAAATGCATATGGCTTTTCCTAATATATATATATATATATATATATATATATATATATATATATATATATATATATATATATATATATATATATATATATAAAATAGGTGGTTTATTATTGTAGCTTCAATGTTGCCAACTTTAAAAAAAAAAAAAATGGTTCAGTTCTCCTGCGTTGTCTTCAAGAGGAGCATCTACATCAGCTCTTTCTACATCCTCGGAGGATTTATCTTCTAGAAGCTCTTGGAAAGCCTATGCAAATGGGGAACTATCTCAAAAGCTTGATCTTAATGATACTTCAAGCTTCGGGGTTGCGACGCCCTTGTTGAAGTCATGGATGACCCAGGTACACCTCTTGTTGTCTTTCCTTCATTGGTTTTCTCAAGTTCAAAGTATCTTGTTTAATGTAACCTAATGATAGTTTAAAATCAAATAATACTCAAAAATCAAAATCGCTACTTGAATAACAGGGTATTCTAATGGGCTTTAAGGCCCAATCCAGCATTGAGCTAGATCTGGATCTGCAAAGACTATTGTGTTCATGCTTCATCAGTGATGGGGCTCACTTTGGGGCCTACATTAAATATGGGGTTAAAAGCAATGCCCACGGTACTTTCTAAAAAATAGACGTAATAGGAATTGCACAAGCTTTTTCCTTTTTAAAAAAATATGGAGTTTAAAATCAGAATTTTACAATAGTCTGACCAGCTGGACCTGTGGTTTAAAACATTGCATTTGAATGTTATTGAGAAATTATCTTTTTCTCATTTTGTTTAAATGATAATGGATCATTTCTTTCCTTGCTCATATTAGAGACCACTAGTGAAGCACATGGATTTCTGGCTTATGTTTGAAAATTGTAATGAAAGACCTCTGTTTGTGGTTAGGGCATGTTTGGATATAACCAATTCCATGAAAGTCAGCAGATATGGAAAAGGTTTTCCGTTGATGTGACAGTTTAAGATGTTTGGATGGCAAAGAAAATGAAGGATTTCCACTTATCCAAACAAGACCCCTAAATATGGAATCCCTGTTTCAAAAGTGCTCATTGAAATGATCATTGCCCAATCATTAACTTTTCATTCCTATTCTTGTGGAATAAATACATCTAAACATGGCGTTGGTAACTTCTTCGTTCTTAGCAAGAAGACTGATTCGTTGTGTAATAGTTTAAAGTAAATTCTTATTGTATGAGAAGTTGAGAGAACTTGACGGCTATCTGATTTTGGCTTCTTACTCGGATAGCTTACCCCATGCCCGGTAGTTTGTAAGACCCGTATCTTAGTCCGTACCATTCTGTTGACTTCCGTGGTCTTACCGGTCGAATTTCGGCAACCTTCGACCCTTAACCGATATTTACACACGACCCTGGTTCATATACCGTCAACCTGTGTTGACTCAACCCAAGACTATTACCATAGCGACCGCGCTATCGCTGCGGTTCCGATGCCGCGACTTGCGCGCCGGGGCGATACCCTGGTCAAGAGATGTGGGCCAACGTTCGGTGCGAGAAAAATGCCACGCGTTGCGAAACCCAAGAGAATCTCTACGATGTGTCACATCAATCCCATCAATCAATCAATCTATTAATCCATCACATGTCAAGTACATGTCAAGTACACATCACTTTCACTCTCTCCCAAGTAAGCCACAAAAGTCTTCCATGTCCATACCTTTCTTACACAAATGCCTCAAAAGTCTTCCAATGTCATGCCTTTCTTACACAAAAGGCCACCAAAGTCAACAAAGGTGTCTTACACACCCATCACCACATCCATCCATCACTCACTCTCTCTCCCTTTACAACTCTCTCTCTCTCTTTCTCATTTTCAAAATTCACTCCAAGCAACCAAAAACCCCTCATATGTATGAGCCTCTCCCTCTCTTCTTAAACTCTAAGTGTGGCCCACCTTTCCTACCCCATCATCTCCCATCCTAGCCATCCATTCCTCATCTCATCCATTGAAGTTGAAGCTAAGGAGCTAAGGGACCTATAGGAGCAAGAAGATCGGATGGTGGGTGCATGATCATAGTAGTTTTTCATATTTTTGAGATGGGCCAAGTGAGGCCAACCGATCAATGGTTTGGATCTCACTTGGGACCCTAAGATGTGGCCGATGGCCCACTTGATCATCATGATCACTCCATGATGGGACCATTCTCCATGGACCCCATCATGATGTTTATTTCATTGCAATAGCAAGGTCATCTAGACCGTTTATTTTCATGGAGAATGAATCTCCACCATCGATCCTTGATTAGGTGGGCCCATATGCTATGATGTATGTTGTAGATCATGAAAGGGAGGGCCCATAGTGCCGGGGATCCTCCATCAAGCGTGTCCAACCCTTTATCTCCTCTCTACCTTATTTTCTTTTTTTTTTTAATCATATTATGTTTGAGTGGCCCACTTGGATGGACCTCACCATGATGTAAGTATTTTGTCCCAAACCATCTACAAGTAGGGCCCACATGATATATGTCATACCCACACCCTCCATCATTTGGTGGCCCACTCGAGCTGGGCCCACCTCAATGCATGTCAACCATCCAGCGTCCAGGGACGCTGGATGTCAGTAAGGAAAACACAAATACAAACTTGGTTCCAAGCTTTGGGGGTGGGCCCTTATGTAGGCCCCACCTTGATGTAAGGAAACAATCCAAGCCGTCCATCCTCTTACCCATCTCTTTTTAGGCGTTGAGCCAAGAGTTGGGGTTGATTGGAAGATCTGGTGGGCCGTAGCATCGAAGAATGCATCATTACCATTCAAGGATCCTTTTCTTATTTTATTTCATTTTCTAATCATCAAAAAAATTCAAACTTTAGACTCTTTGGGCTCGTCTTGAGCCAGGGAAGCTAGTGAACGGAGCAGATTTATGTGATGCGGGCCCCACACTCGAAAAATCCCAAAAAATGGGTTTTTTCTAAATTTTGCAAGAGGCAGCGTGTCACGCCCTAAACTCAGAAACCAGGCTCACAAAATTTTTGATCACCGAATCAGGCGCCGACAGCCTCCGTAGAACCCCATTCTCAGCTCCTAGCTCCCATTCGTCAGGTTCCGATCTTGGGATGCTACGAGGAGGATTTTCAACGTCACTTTGATTCGTAATAAGTATAACCAATGACATAACCCACAAACAACAACCAAGAACTCCATTACATTTCCACTATGATCAAAAACTTTACAAGTACAATGAGCATAAAGGGAAATACAATGGTAAAGGATAAAAACTCCAAAATGATCTACAACGTGCTCCTGCCTCAGCGCTGCTGCGAACCAACGTCACCTGCATGCAACAGTCGTGCATAGGCTTATAGAAAGTTTAGAGGGTGGTGAAAGTGTATGCGCAAGGTAGTAATATGAACATGCAATGTCAGAATAATGCAAAATATGCAGATGGATCCATAATATCATGAGCCGTACCAAGGCTATGCGATGCAAGACATGAATAGTATCGGCCATCCCAAGGCCATGCGATGTGCAATGCAACTCAAGTATACAGATCCTCATCTATGTCCACACATCAATACAGCTCAAATATAGGATATCACCGGGGTCTAGTACACTCTAAACTAGATTGCCGCCACATCCTGTGTAATAAGGTAAGTGAAAAAGACCTCACTATCCGTCTGCTAATATCGGGTGCGACTCGTCGATAGCGGACCCATTCCTCGAGCTGGTCAGACTCAGCCTAGCATTGCCCCCTACACTCGGACGGATAAGGCCGCACCCCTTTCTAACCGACCACAACACAGTGGAGAGCGTAACCGTCTGGTAATCGACACTCAACGCTCATCTACCTACTCGGTCTAGACGTTGGAGCAACCTCTTGGTACCATAAGGGTTTAGGAACTTTCACCCATGGATATCTATAGCACCCCATGTAGAACAAGATTTTTGGTATCCAATCCTGCCAACCACGATGCGTCTGTGGAGGCTACGACCCTGATGTTGCTAGGGCATATAATAACCATGTCACACAAATGCGAAATACATGATTCATACTATCCAGTCATGTAACAAATCCTGTGCATATCGTGCGCTCATGTAGGGCAACACCGCCTAACCAGGAGCCCATAAACAACCTGCCCGAAGGCATATGCTATGATCAGTCAATCCTCATATCAAGCATATATATGATGCGTATGATCATGAGTCATGAAACTATACTAAACATGTAAATGAGTGATGAACCATTCTTACAACGCAGATGGGCCTAAACGGCCTATACACAATAAGTATGGTCCAGTAATGGGCCCTAAGGAAAGTCGTAATGTGGACATCCAACCAACATTACACTCGCAATGTGGATGTCAAACCAACATTGCTCCCAAGGTACGATCTTTGTAAACATCGCTAGTTAGTCTGTATTGGAATTACACATTGCAATGGACCGTAGGTTCATCCCATTGGGCCTTACATATATATCAAATGGGCCATATCTTATGGCCCTTTTATTCATCAGATGGGCCACATAAATAGGTCACACCAATGGGTCTTATGTGCATTGCAATGGGTCAAAACCCATGGGCCTTGGATTGCATCAAATGAGCTTAACTCATGGGTCTTAAAGGTAACAAATGGGCCACACCAATGGAACCCCATATGTACGCCAAATGGGCCTTAACCCTTAGGCCTTGCACGCATATCAAAGTGGGCCTAAACCCCTAGGCCTTACATATATCAAATGGGCCTAACCCATAGGCCTTATACGAATCAAATGGGCCTACTTCCATGGGATTTAAAAATGCATCAAATGGGTCCAATTTCATGGGCCTTGGAATACATCAAATGGGCCTAGTCCCATGGACTTGAAACATATCAAGTGGGCCTAAACCCATAGACCTTTCATAAATCACATGGGCCTAACCCATAGGCCTTTTGTAATTCAAATGGGCCTAGCCCATAGGCCTGTTATAAATCAAATGGGCCTAACCCATACATGAGTGGCCCACCCAACCAACAACTCATGACTTAAAATGATCTCACCAAGTGGATGGACGGTCTGGATGCATCACATGCATCATGGCGGGTCCCACTGTCGCTGGACAGTGAGGACCGAACACAAATCTCACCAAGGGCCCCACCGTCCGCTGGATGGTGGGAGTACAAATACATTAAGGTGGGTGCCACCGTCTGCCTGGACGGTGGACTTAGAATACATACATCATTATGGGTCCCATGTGGGGCCCACTGCAAATGTTAAGATGTCATCCAACCCGTTCATAAGGTCACTTAGACCTAGATGGAGTGAAGATACAAATTTCAGATTGATCTGAAACTTCTGTGGGCCCCAAAAGGATTTCAATGGTAGAGTTTAGTTCACACGGTTTCATGTGGTGTGGGCCACATGAGTTCTAGATCGCGCTGAAATTGGGAGGGGGCCTACCTGAGGAGGGGACCCACCTCATGAACGGTGTGGATCAAATATATACATCATGGTGGGGCCCACGACTGGAGCCATGGGTCCCCTGCTGGACGCCCGCCCGCACGCAGCTGCTGCTGCTGCAGCACCTGTCAGAAACAGAGAGGCAATGCCTTTTGCAATTTTGGGAAAAACCTGATTTTTTCGGGGTATTTCACACGTGGGGCCCGCTTTAAAAAAATCCGCCCCGACCATTGCGTTCTTTAGCTCGCAACCAATCCAACGGGTCTAATATAGAGTATTTTCTATGTTTAGAGAATAAAATAAATTGAAAAATGATCTTTTTAAAGGTAGGGATGCAACCCACAACGCTATGGCCCACCAGATCTCCCAATCAACCCCAACTCTTGGCTCAACGCCTAAAATTAGGTGGAGAATGGGATGAATGGTGTGGATTTCATACTTACATCAAGATGGGGCCTAAGCAAGTGGACCACCCCAAAAGTCTCTTTTTCCTTTCTTTTTTTTTTTTTATTTTTCATGCAGGGACGTCCAGCGTCCCAGACGCTGGACGGTTCAGTCCTCACAATACATTATGGTGGGCCCTGTTGAAGTGGGCCACCACAGATGGATGATGTAGTTACAACATTTAAGGTGGACCCCACTTGAAGAACACTTGGACACAATACCTCAAGGTGGGGTCCATTCAAGTGGGCCACACAAACCTATTACATAAAATAAAATAAAAATAAAATAAAAAGAAATAAAAAGGGAGAGAGACATGGAGAGTGGGACATGCTTGTGATGGAGGGACCCCGACATTATGGGCCCTCCCTTAAAAGTAAATCATACAATCAAAAGGGTCCCTCAACACATGGGACCACCAAGATCGAGAATCAACGGTAGAGATCCTCTCTCCACCAAAATGGACGGTCTAGATGACCTTTTGCAATGAAATAAACATCATGATGGGGTCCATGGAGAATGACCCCATCATGGAATGATCATGATGATCCTTGTGGGCCATCGACCACATCTTAGGGTCCCAAGTAAGATCCAAACCATTGATCGGTTGGCCTCACTTGGCCCATCTCAAAAACAGGAAAAACTAGTATGATCTAACACCCACCGTCCAATCTTCTTGCTCCTAGGGGTTCCTTGGCACCTTAGCTTCGATTTCAATGGATGAGATGAGGAATGGAGGGTTGAGATGGGAGATGGTGGGATAGGAAAGTGGGCCACTTGGAGCTTAGGAATGTTTAGAGAATTCCATAGTGGGATTTTCTTTTGCTTGGAGATTTTTGCAAATGAGAAAGAGAGGAGTTGTAAAGGGAGAGAGAGAGAGTGATGAATGGATGTGGTGGTGATGAGTGTGTAAGAGCTTTTTGACTTTTGAGGCCTTTTGTGTAAGAAAAGGCATGGGCATGGAAGACTTTTGTAGCATTTGTGTAAGAAAGGTATGGGTTAGGAAGACTTTTGTGGTTGCTTGGGAAAAGGGGTGAAAGTGATGTGTACTTGACATGTACTTGACATGTGATGAATTGATGGATGATTGATTGATGGAATTGATGTGATTGATGTGAAACATCGTAGAGATTCCCTTGGGTTTCGCAACGCGCGGTGTTTCCTCACACCGAACGTCGGTCTACAACTCTTGACTAGGGTATCGCCTCAGCGCGCGAGTCATGGCATTGGAACCGCAACGACGGCGCGGTCGCTATGGTATTGATCGTGTGTTGAGTCGACTCGGTTTGTCGACATATGAATCAAGGTCGCACGTCGATATCGGTTAAGGGTCAAAGGTTGCCGAAATTCGACCGGTAAGACCGCGGAAGTCTACGGAAAGGTACGGACCAAGATACGGGTCTTACACAGCCCCTCTGCCTCTGATAATGAGCAGTAGCTGCACGCAGCTGCATGCAGCGTCAGGCGGGTGGACGGTCAGCCAGCCACCCACGGCTGCTGCTGTGGGCCCCACCATGATGTATATGTTTTATCTATGCCGTTCAGATGGAGGGGCACCCCCTGAGGTGGGCCCCCTCCAAAAATGAGGCTGATCCGACGCTCGGGTGGCCCACACCATAAAAAACAGTGTGAATGAACATCCAGCATTGAAACCTGTCCTGGGGTCCACAGAAGTTTTAGATCAAGATGAAATTTGTGGTTTTCCTTCACCCAGGTCCGTGTGACCCTTTAAACGGTTGGGATGGAAAATATACACTATGGTGGGCCCCACATGGGACCCACAGTGATGTATGTATTGTATTCATACCATCCACGGACCGTGGACGGTGGCACACCACCGTGATTTATGTATTCTACCGTCCTCACTGGACGGTGGGGCCCCCCTCCTATGGCACGCTGGGTGCAGCGTGTGTGTGTGAATATATATATATATATATATATATATATATATATATATATATATATATATATATATATATATATATAATATTTTATATCTATATATATATATACACACTATATGAAATGTATATATATATATATTATACTATTTATAATGTATATGATGGTGGACCTTCATGTGGGCCCCCACCCTTGATGCAGGTGCTACATCCAACCTGTCCATCCATCTTAAAAGCTCATTTTATGGTTTGAGCTAAAGAATGGGCCAGATCCACAGTCCGAGTGGACCCCACCTTAACATATTATAGGGCCCATTTAATTTATATAAGGCCTAGGGGTTTAGGCCCATTTGATTTATACAAGGCCTAGCGGTTTAGGCCCATTTGATTTATATAAGGCCCATAGGATTAGGCCCATTTGATATGTATGAAACCCATGGGATTAGGCCCATTTAAGACGCACAAGGCCCATGTGATTAGACCCATTATGATGTACTCTGAGGCCATGGGTTGTGACCCATTGCAATATACCTAAGGCCCATTGGTGTGGCCCATTTATGTGGCCCATTTGATGAATAAAAGGCCCATATGATATGGCCCATTCGATGTATTTAAGGCCCAATGAGATGTACCTAAGGTCCATTGCAATGTGTTATGCCAACACGGATTATGTAACAATGTTTACGACGATTCTTTCTTGGGTGCAATGTTGGTTGGACGTCCACATTGCGAGTGTAATGCTGGTTGGATGTCCACATTACGATCTCCCTAGGGCCTATTAATAGGCCTGTACTTGTTGTGTATAGGCCGTCTAGGCCCATCTGCCTTGAAAGGATAGTGCATTGTTTTAAAACATGTTTACTATAGCTTCATGACTCATGATCATACGCATCATATGTATGCTTGACATGAGAATTGACTGATCACAGCATATGCCTTCGGAAAGGTTGTTTATGGGCTCCCGGTTAGGCGATATTGTCCTACATGAGCGCATGATATGCGCAGGATTTGTTGTATGACTGGATAGCGTGATTTATGCATTTCGCATTTGTGTGGCATGGTTATTATACGCCTTAGCGACATCGGGGCCATAGCCTCCACAGACGCATTGTGGTTGGCGGGATTGGATACCGAAAATCTTGTTCTACATGAGGTGCTTTAAATATCCCTGGGTGAAAGTCCCTAAACCCTTATAGTACCAAGAGGTTGCTCCAACGTCTAGACCGAGTGGGTAGATGAGCGTTGAGTGCCGATTACCAGATGATTGCACTCTCCACTGTGTCGTGGTCAGTTGGAAAGGGGTGCGGCCTTACCTGCCCGAGTGTAGGAGGCAAAACTAGGCTGAGTTTGACCAACTCGAGGAATGGGTCCGCTATCGACGAGTCGCGCCCGATATTGGCAGACGGATAGTGAGGTCTCTTTCACTTACCTTATTACACGCGATGTGGCGACAATCTGGTTTAGAGTGTACTAGACCCCGGTGATATTCCAGAGATGAGTTGTATTGATATGTGGACTTAGATAAGGATTGTATGCTTAACTTGCATTTTGCATCACATAGCCTTAGTATGGCTCATGATATTTATGGATCCATCTGCATATTCTGCATTACTCTGTATTGCATGTTCATACTACTACCTTGCACACACACTTTTACCACCCTCTAAGCTTTCTATAAGCTTATGCATGACCGTTGCGTGCAGCTGACATTGGGGCGCAGCAGCGCTGAGGCAGGAGCACGTTGTAGATCATTTTGGAGTTTTTGTTCTTTACCATTGTATTTTCCTTTATGCTCATTGTACTTGTAAAGTTTTTTATCATAGTGGAAATGTAATGGAGTTCTTGGTTGTTGTTTGTGGATTATGCCTTTGGTTATGCTTATTACGAATCAAACTGACGTTGAAAATCCTCCTCGTAGCATCCCCGGATCGGAACTTGGTGAATGGGCGCTAGGAGCCGAGAATGGAGTTCTACGGAGGCTGTCGGCGCCGGATTCGACGATCGAAAATTTTTTAAGCCCGGTTTCTGAGTTTGGGGTGTGACATAGTTTCCTAGT
This sequence comes from Magnolia kwangsiensis, assembly GCA_037074715.1. Taxonomy (NCBI): domain Eukaryota; kingdom Viridiplantae; phylum Streptophyta; class Magnoliopsida; order Magnoliales; family Magnoliaceae; genus Magnolia; species Magnolia kwangsiensis. The sequence continues at coordinate 112,380,942 of CM073581.1, forward strand.
GGGGTTCTCATTGTGGTCACAAATCCAAACCGTTTGATCAAATATCATATGGTGTTTACATAATCACTGTTTGTGAAAATTTTGGTGAAAAGAGAATGCTTTTCTCTTAGTGATTCATGATAAGATGCCTTGGTTCTAATTGATATTGCTGGAGACTGAATGGGTTTACATGTCCAAACCCAAAAGGCCCTGAGCTAAGAATCAAACACATAAATGGGTTTTGATTTCAGGCTCCAGACAATCTATTGAATGTGGGGGCCTACTGGATTTCTTTACTTTACCATATATATCTGCAGGCTACCAATTGAAGGGTTATGATTGTCCCATTTTGGAAAATTATGGGGCATGGTATTTTCACTGTGGGGCCCATCAGATTAATGTTCTGGATCACTGAACTGGGCACCACTTGTACAAACTAAACACCAATGATACCATGCATATGGTCTCTAGGATTATGATCAATCTTATAATCCTTCAACATGAGCATTAGGTCTTCAGTTTATATCAGTTCGCCTCGTGGTTTGGGTTCCAAGCATTGATCTGATGGACCCTGCTATGTATGGTCCATGCCTCCAAAATCTCCGTGTTGAGACAATCCCATTTGCTTGACAATTATCCTACAAATAGGTGGTTAAGAAAAATGCAATCACAGTTAAGGTTAACAAGTAAAATGTCAAAGATCGGATGACTAGACTATTCAGGTGGCGGTCCATACCAGCAATGATCATCAAATCAATGGTCTAGATCACCGAATCATGGAGCCTCCTTGTACGAAACTGAAGAACTGATCCGATATTCATGTAAATTTCGCATAATTGATAATACTTGGAAGAATTATTTACATGAGAAGTACTAAGATTAGTAGGATATGCTACTGCCATGTATTGTTGGTATACATATTTGAAGTTTTAACTCAGCAATGATCTCATCATTCTTGTTAGATTCCATCAGTTATTATTTTAAAAATGCATTGCTCTAAGCATGTATTAGTCAGTTTGGTTTTGTTTTTGGCAGTGCATTGCCCTCATTCACATCAAAGAAAGGGAAAACTAGTGTAGTGATGTTTGTTAGTCTACAGGGTACAAGTGCATGGAAAACTTTCCACATATCAACTTGCATTTGGATCGGTTGGCCTCCACATCACCCATTTGGACCGTCCATTAGGAAAACATTACAAGAAAAATATCTCCACAACATCAATCCAACTTAGGCATGTATGAGAATATGAAAATATTACAGCACAAGAAATCTCAAGTGGACCACAACACATGAAACCGTTTGATTGAACATCTACCATTGAAATTTTTTTGGAGGCCAAAGAAGTTTTGGATCAAGCTGATGTTTGTGCTTTCTCTTCATCCATGTCTTTGTGATCATATTAACAGGTTGGATGACAAATAAAAATTACTTTAGACCCTAGGAAGGTTTCAACAGTGGAAATCTTGATTTTCTTATTAGTAAATTTTAATCGAACTCATTCTTTTGAAAAATAGAAAAATGAAAATATTAGTAAATATGGATTTTCTTACTAAGAAGAAAATGGAAGATGGATTGAAAAAACGTAAAAGAGTTTTCATTATAAATAGATTAAGAGCCAATGATAATTATAAGTAGACTTGCAGCCAAAAATAAAGAATTTGATTTTTTTCAAAACATGGAAAGACTAATCAGTCCTACTTCTTGTAACTTCAACCACTGCTTCAAATGGAGGGAGTGCACAAAGATTTGTTTAGGGAGACTACTGATGGTGAACTAGCAACTGCAACAAATATGAGAGTTACAAAGGTGAAAAGAAACATAAGGTGGTCGATAAGATAAGATGCATGATTTTCCTTTTCAATTGTTAGTCATAGATTGACAGTACTTGTTTTAATTTTCTTGGATGGATGATGAATGTATTTGGGAATGTAAATGAAAATAAAAAACTTATAATATATATATATATATATATATATATATATATATATATATATATATATATATATATATATATATATATATATATATATATGTTATCAATGGAGGATACCTTGTTTAGGGGGACATGAAATTCTTGTAGCTTATGGTATGGTGCCCCATATTGGTTGTATGTTACTAGTATGTAGTAGATAATACTAAGTTCAATAGTAGATAATACTAGAGAATCCCTAAACTTAAACCTACACCTAATCCTAAAATGCTCCTTAACCCGAATCCAAACCTAAACCTATACTTATAACCTAAAACTATTCTCAAATCCCAAAACCTATAACCTAAACCCGAATCTAAACCCGAACCCGAATTCCTGAACCTTAACCTAAACCTATAATCTTAACCTAAGCATAAAACCTAAACCTAAACCTAAACCTATACTTATAACCTAAACCTATAACCTAAACCTATAATCCTAAATCCTAAACCCTAAACCTAAACCTACACCTAATCCTAATCATAACTCCCTAACCTAAACCTAAACCAAAACTTGAAAACCAAAAACTAAACGTGAACCCGAACCCGATCCCGATTTCCTAGACCTAAACTTATGACCTTAACCTAAACCTATTCTCAAATCCCAAAACCTATAACTTTAACCTAAACCAATAACCTATAACCTAAACCAAAACCACAACCTATAACCTAAACCCGAACCCATTCTCAAATCCCAAAACCTATAACCTAAACCTAAACCTTAACCTATAACCTAAACCAAAACCTATAACCTAAACGAAAATCAAAACCTATAACCTTAACCCGAACCCAAACCTAAACCCGAACCTGAATTCCTGAACCTTAACCTCAACATATAACCTATAGCTTATAACTTAAGCCTATACCCAAACATAAAACCTTACTTATAACCTAAAACTATTCTTAAATCCTTAAACCTTAACGTATAACCTAACCTAAACCTATACTTATAACCTAAAACTATTCCCAAATCCCAAAACCTATAACCTTAACCTAACCTTTCCCTAAACCTATAACCTAAACTCAATTCCCTAAACCTAAACCTATAACCTAAACTTAAACCTATAAGCTTAACTCAAATCCCTAAACCTAAGCCTAAACCTAAACCTAAACCTTAACCTAAACCTATAACCTTAACTTAAACCAAAACCTATGACCTAAAACCTAAATGTATTATCAAATCTTTAAACCAAAACCTACACCTAATCCTAATATCAACTCCCTAACCTAAACCTAAACCTAAACTTGAAAACCCAAACCTAAACTCGATCCTGAACCTGAACCCGATTTCCTAAACCTAAACCTTAACTTATAACCTAACTTAAACCTAAACTTAGAACCTACACTTATAACCTAAACCTAAACCTATAACCTAAACCTAAGCCTAAAACCTATACCTATGACCTAAAACCTAAATGTATTCTCAAATCCCTAAACCTAAACCTAACCTAAACCTAAACCTAAACTTGAAAACCCAAACCTAAACCTGATCCCGAACCCGATTTCCTAAACCTAAACCTTAACCTATTTTCAATTCCCCAAACCTATAGCTTTTAACCTAAACCTAACCTAAACCTATAACCTTAACCTAAACTAAAACCTATGACCTAAAACCTAAATGTATTCTTTAATCTCTAAACCTAAACCTACACCTAATCCTAATCTCAACTCTCTAACCTAAACCTAAACCTAAACTTGAAAACCCAAACTTAAACCTATAACTTACACTTATAACCTAAACCTAAACCTATAACCTACACTTATAACCTAAATCTAAACCTATAATCTAAACCTAAGCCTAAAACCTAAACCTATGACCTAAAACCTAAATGTATTCTCAAATCCCTAAACCTAAACCTACACCTAATCCTAATCTCAACTCCCTAACCTAAACCTAAACCTAAACTTGAAAACCCAAACCTAAACCTATAACCTACACTTATAACCTAAACCTAAACCTATAACCTACACTTTTAACCTAAACCTAAACCTATAACCTAAACCTAAGCCTAAAACCTAAGCCTATGACCTAAAACCTAAATGTATTCTCAAATCCCTAAACTTAAACCTACACCTAATCCTAATCTCAACTCTCTAACCTAAACCTAAACTTGAAAACCCAAACCTAAACCCAATTTCGAACTCGAACCCGATTTCCTAAACCTAAACCTTAACCTATTCTCAAATCCCTAAACCTAAACCTGCACCTAATCCTAATCTCAACTCCCTAATCTAAACCTAAACCTAAACTTGAAAACTCAAACCTAAACCCAATCCTGAACCCGAACCCGATTTCCTAAACCTAAACCTTAACCTATTCTCAATTCCCTAAACCTATAGCATATAACCTAAACCTAAACCTTAACCTAAACCTAAACCTAAACCTATAAACTTAACCTAAACTAAAACTTTTGACCTAAAACCTTAACATATAACCTATAACCTAACCTTTACCTAAACATAAAATCTTAACCTTAACCTATTACCTAAAACCTAAATGTATTCTCAACTCCCTAAACGTAAACCTATAACCTAACCTAAACCTAAACCTAAAACCTACACTTATAACCTAAACTTAAACGTAAGCCCAAAACCTAAACCTATGACCTAAAACCTAAATGTATTCTCAAATCCCTAAACCTAAACCTACACCTAATCCTAATCTCAACTTCCTAACCTAAACCTAAACCTAAACTTGAAAACCCAAACCTAAACCTGATTCCGAACCCGAACCCGATTTCCTAAACCTAAACCTTAACCTATTTTCAATTCCCTAAACCTAAACCTGATCCCGAACACGAACCCGATTTCCTAAACCTAAACCTTAACCTATTCTCCAGGTATCCAGATGCTTTTAGATATATTTATGTTATTTTTAAATGTATTTGCTTGAAATTAATGGAGTAGACCCGGATGTGCGTCGGAGCTATCCGGATGAGCGGGGGTCTCTGGAAGGTGGTAACCGCTGACCATAATGAAGCTATCCATTTCCTATGGACAGCATTGGGAGGGCCTGGCTATTTGGACAGGCCGTATTTATATCTGTTTTTGCAGAGACCTCACCCTTAACCTAAACTACACCCTAAACCTATAACTTAAACTTATTCTCAGTTACCTAAACTTATAACATATAACTTAAACCTAAACCTATAACCTAAACCTATTCTGAAATTCTAAAAGCTATACTTATAACCTAAAACCTATGAACTAAACCTATTCTCAAATCCCAAAAGTTATACCTTAACCTAAACTTAAACCTATGACCTAACCTTAACCCAAACCTAAACCGAAACTTACACCTAATCCTAATCTCAACTTCCTAACCTAAACCTAAACCTAAACATTAAAACCCAAACCTAAACCCGATCCCGAACCCGAATTCGATTTCCTAAACCTAAACCTTAACCTATTCTCAATTCCCTAAACCCAAATCTAAAACTTAAATGTATTCTCAAATCCCTAAACCTAAACCTACACCTAATCTTAATCTCAACTCCCTAACCTAAACTTAAACCTAAACTTGAAACCCAAATCTAAACTCGATCCCGAACCCGAACCCGATTTCCTAAACCTAAACCTTAACCTATAACCTAACCTAAACCTAAACCTATAACCTGCACTTATAACCTAAACCTAAACATATATAACCTAAACCTAAAAACTATGTGTATTCTCAAATCCTTAAACATAAACCTACACCTAATCCTAATCTCAACTCCCTAACCTAAACCTAAACCTAAACTTGAAAACTCAAATCTAAACCCGATCTCGAACCCGAACCCAATTTCCTAAACCTAAACCTTAACCTATTTTCAATTCCCTAAACCTAAACCTAAGACCTAAATGTATCATCAAATCCCTAAACCTAGACCTACACCTAATCCTAATCTCAACTCCCTAACCCAAACCTAAACCTAAACTTGAAAACCCAAACCAAAACCCGATCCCGAACCCGAATCCGATTTCCTAAACCTAAACCTTAACTTATTCTCAATTCCTTAAACCTAAACCTAAGACCTAAATGTATTCTCAAATTCCTAACCTTAGACCTACACCTAATCCTAATCTCAACTCCCTAACCCAAATCTAAACCTAAATTTAAAAATCCAAACCTAAACCCGATCCCAAACCCAAATGTATTCTCAAATCCCTAAAGCGAAACTTACAACTAATCCTAATCTCAACTCCCTAACCTAAACCTAAACCTAAACTTGAAAACCCAAACCTAAACCCGATCCCGAACCCGAATCCAATTTCCTAAACCTAAACCTTAACCTATTCTTAATTCCCTAAACCTAAACCTAAAACTTAAATGTATTCTCAAATCCCTAAACCGAAACCTACACCTAATCCTAATCTCGACTCCCTAACCTAAACCTAAACCTAAACTTGAAAACCCAAACCTAAACTCGATCCCGAACCCGAACCTGATTTCCTAAACCTAAACCTTAACCTAAATTCTCAATTCCTTAAACCTTAACCTATAACCGAACCTAAACCTAAACCTATAACCTGCACTTATAACCTAAATCTAAACCTATATAACCTAAACCTAAGCCTAAACCTAAAACTTAAATGTATTCTCATACCCTTAAACCTAAACCTACACCTAATCATAATCTCAACTCCCTAACCTAAACCTAAACCTAAACTTGAAAACTCAAACCTAAACTCGATCCTGAACCCGAATCCGATTTCCTAAACCTAATCCTTAACCTATTCTCAATTCCCTAAATATAAGCCTAAAACCTAAATGTATTCTCAAATCCCTAAACCGAAACCTACACCTAATTGTAATCTCAATTCCCTAACCTAAACCTAAACTTGAAAACCCAAACCTAAACCCGATCTCAAACCTGAACCCGATTTCCTAAACCTAAACCTTTACCTATTCTCAATTCCCTAAACTTAAACCTAATACCTAAATGTATTATCAAATTCCTAAACATAGACCTACACCTAATCCTAATCTCAACTCCCTAACCCAAACCTAAATCTAAACTTGAAAACTCAAACCTAAGCCTGATCCCGAACCTGAATCCGATTTCCTAAACCTAAATCTTAACTTATTCTCAATTCCCTAAACCTAAACCTAAGACGTAAATGTATTCTCAAATCCCTAAACCTAGACCTACACCTAATCCTGATCTCAACTCCCTAACCCAAACCTAAACCTAAACCTTAACCTATTTTCAATTGCCTAAACCTAAACCTAAGACCTAAATGTATTCTCAAATCCCTAAACCTAAACCTACACCTAATCCTAATCTCAACTCCCTAACCCAAACCTAAACCTAAACTTGAAAACCCAAACCTAAACCCGATCCCGAACCCGAATCCAATTTCCTAAACCTAAACCTTAACTTATTCTCAATTCCCTAAACCTAAACCTAAGACCTAAATGTATTCTTAAATTCTTAAACTTATACCAACACCTAATCCTAATCTCAACTCCCTAACCCAAACCTAAACCTAAATTTGAAAACCCAAACCTAAACCCGATCCCAAACCCGAATGTATTCTCAAATCCCTAAACCGAAACCTATAACTAATACTAATATCAACTCCCTAACATAAACCTAAAACCAAACCTAAACTCGATCCCGAACCTGAATCCAATTTCCTAAACCTAAACCTTAACTTATTCTCAATTCCCTAAACCTAAACCTAAGACCTAAATGTATTCTCAAATCCTTAAACCTAAACCTACATCTAATCCTAATCTCAACTCCCTAACCTAAGCCTAAACCTAAACTTGAAAACTCAAACCTAAACTCGATCTCGAACCAGAACCCGATTTCCTAAACCTAAATTCTCAATTCCCTAAACCTTAACCTATAACCTAACCTAAACCTAAACCTATAACCTGCACTTATAACCTAAACCTAAACCTATATAACCTAAACCTAAGCCTAAAACCTAAACCTAAACCTAAAACCTAAATATTTTCTCAAATCCTTAAACCTAAACCTACACCTAATCATAATCTCAACTCCCTAACCTAAACCTAAACCTAAACTTGAAAACCCAAACCTAAACCCGATCACAAACCCGAACCCGATTTCCTAAACCTAAACCTTAGCCTATTCTCAATTCTCAAAACCTATAGCTTATAAATGAAACCTAAACCTAAACCTAAACCTTAACCTATAACCTAAACCTGAACTTAAAACCTAAATGTATTTTCAAATCCCTAAACCTAAACCTACACCTAATCCTAATCTCAACTCCCTAACCTAAACTTAAACCTAAACTTGAAAATCCAAACTTAAACCCGATCCCGAACCTGAACACGACTTCCTAAACCTAAACCTTAACTTATTCTCAATTCCCTAAACCTATATCTTATAACCTAAACCTAAACCTAAACCTATAAACCTAACCTAAACCTAAACCTAAACCTAAAACCTTAACCTATAACCTATAACCTAACCTTAACCTAAACCTAAAACCTAAACCTTAACCTATAACCTAAAACCTAAACCTAAACCTAAAACCTAAATGTATTCTCAACTCCCTAAACCTAAGCCTGCACCTAATCCAAATCTCAACTCCCTAACCTAAACCTAAACCTAAACTTGAAAATCCAGAACTAAACCCGATCCCGAACCTGAACCCGATTTTCTAAACTTAAACCTTAACCTCTTCTCAATTCCTTAAACCTATAGCTTATAATCTTAACCTAAACCTATAACCTTAACCTAAACCAAAACCTATGACCTAAAACCTAAATGTATTCTCAAATCTCTAAACCTAAACCTACACCTAATCCTAATCTCAACTCCCTAACCTAAACTTGAAAACCCAAACCTAAAACCCGATCCCGAACCCGAACTCGATTTCCTAAACCTAAAAGTTAAATATATTCTCAAATCCCTAAACCTAGACCTACACCTAATCCTAATCTCAACTCCCTAACCTAAACCTAAACCTAAACTTGAAAACCCAAACCTAAACTCGATCCCGAACCCGAACCCGATTTCCTAAACCTAAACCTATAACCTAACCTAAACTTAAACCTATAACCTGTACTTATAACCTAAACCTATAACCTAAACCGAAGCCTAAAACCTAAAATTAAACCTAAAACCGAAATGTATTCTCAAATCCTTAAACCTATACCTACACTTAATCTTAATCTCAATTCCCTAACCTAAACTTAAACCTAAACTTGAAAACCCAAACCTAAACCCCATCCCAAACCCAAACCTGATTTCCTAAACCTAAACCTTAAACTATTCTCAATGCCCTAAAGCTATAACCTATATACTATAACCTATAACATAAACCTAAACCTTAACCTAAACCTATAACCTAAACCTAAACCTAAATCTATATACTATAACCTATAACCTTAACCTTAACCTTAGCACATCGGCAAGAGCTGATAAGAGATCTTTTTCAAGTTATGCAGGATCCTCAGAGAGGTTCTATGAATAAAAGGATGATCCGGTAAGTCTTTTTCTCCTCTATTTTTATATGATCTTTGGTGCAAGTGTTTGAATTCAGTGTTTAAAGAATATCAATGGTATTTGGCAGAGAACAATTGATTGCATTTAGGCAAGAAACGGAATAAAAGCCTCATCGCATCATATTCTATAGGTAATTCTTCACCTTGGGAGTCTCTATAGAGTATGAATATTATGATTTAGTTTTGGTTTTTGTTAGATGAGAAACGGTTTGGTATTTTGGCTCATGATTTGAAGTTTTACAGGGTTGGTGTGAGCGTATTTATGCGTGGATGAATGTAATGTGGATAAGATTGTTTGTGTTTAAGCATTTTCTCTGACCTTGACGGAATTACACGACGCCTCGGATGTTGTTATGTGTCGATCATTTTCTCTGACCTTGACGGACGTAGCCCGACTTTGGTTTAAGCAATTGAAACCCAGGTCGATAAAGTCGTTCGCCGAACTCAGTGACGCCTTCCTCAGCAATTTCATTGGCGGAAAAAAGAAACTGAAGCCTCCCGCGCATCTGAACAACATAGTTCAGAGGGAAGGAGAACTACTAAAAGACTACATTAAACGCTTCAATTTCGAGTCCCTGTAAGTTCGAAAGCATTCTGAGGAGACAGCTCTCAACGCTCTCATGCAGGGAGTTAGAGACAAGCCTTTTTTGGCGTTACTGGACAAAAACCCGCCCGATACTCTGGGCGAGTTTATGGTTCGGTCGGACAAATACGCCGATGCGGAAGAGACGCGACTCCTAAGAGAGAAAATTAAGAATACGAAACCATCGGCAAAAGAGTCGGCCAAAAAAGAAACCGACTCGGCTGGAGGGAAAAAGTGAAAAAACGACCGGGGGCGAGACGACAGCAGGCCAGGGAAGCGACCAGACAGAAAATTCTCTGCATATACCCCCCTGAACAAATCTCCTGAACAAGTACTGATGGAAATCAAGACCGAGGGCTTCGTCAACTGGCCTCAAAAAATGTGAGGGAATCCTGATCATCGGAACAAGAATAAATATTGCCACTACCATCGTGACCACGGTCACAACACAAGTGACTGTTATCACTTGAAGGACGGGATTGAGCGACTGATTAAAGAGGGTCGGCTAAGAGAACATACAGTAGGGACCGGCGTCGCCGCAGGACCGAGTGAAGAGCGGCCCCAAGAAGAAATTCGAACGATCGTCGGGGGTCATCAAGGCGGCGGGGACTCAAATAATGCCAGAAGAAACCATGCCAGAAGCCTCGACCGCCCCGAGTCCGAGGTTCTCCTGTTATCTCGGCCTCCCAAGGAGAAAAAATGAGAGAAATATTGTATCTCGTTCACTGAAGAAGATGCTCGAAGCATTCATCATCTTCACGATGATGCGCTCGTAGTCACCCTCACCATCGCGAATAGAAAAGTGTTCCGGATACTGGTGGATACGGGGTCATCAGCGGACGTCCTATTCACCCAAGCATTCGATAAAATGGGCCTGTCCGAACCCCGCTCATCGGATTCTCAGGCGGACAGGTACTCCCAGAGGGAATCGTCTCGGTGTCGCTCACCGCGGGAACTGTGCCCCATCAAAAGACCGTGATGGTCGACTTCCTGGTCGTGGACCAACCATCAGTGTATAATGCCATCCTCGGCCGACCGTCCCTCAGCCTCCTTCAAACTGTGGTGTCTACCTACCACCTTTCCATGAAATTCCCGACTGAGTCGGGAGTAGGAATAGTGAAGGGAGACCAGCAAGAGTCTCGGAAGTGCTACGCCACCGCGGTAAAAGCCCTGGCTGAGGTTTCGATGATTGAATCACTGGACCCCCGTATCGGATCGCATGAGCGAGGAGAACCGATGGAAGAACTCGTCTCGGTGCCATTAACCGAAACGAACGTTTCAAAAGTGGTCCGAATCGGCTCATCTTTGAGCCCGCTTCTTAGAGAACGGATAATCACCTTGCTTCGACGGTATACCGATGTCTTCGCCTGGAGTCATGAAGACATGCCTGGGATCGATTCCTCGGTCATAACATACCGACTCAACATCGACCCAACCTACAGGCCCATCCGACAGAAACGTCACCCGCTCGGCCCGGAAAGGTACACTATCATTGGAGAGGAAGTCGGCAAGCTTCTTAAAGCCAAATTCATCGAAGAGATATACTATCCGGAATGGATAGCTAATGTTGTACTCGTGAAGAAAGCAAATGGGAAGTGGCGAGTCTGTATAGATTATACGGATCTAAACAAAGCCTGCCCCAAAGATAGCTTCCCTCTTCCTCGCATCGATCAACTGGTTGACAGTACCGCGGGTCATGAACTGCTTAGCTTTATGGACGCCTATTCAGGCTATAATCAAATTGTAATGCACGAGAATGATAAATCAAAAACTGCCTTTGTCACCGAAAAAGGCCTTTACTGTTACCGAGTGATGCCGTTTGAGTTAAAGAATGCCGGAGCAACATATCAGCGGTTAGTGAACAAAATGTTCGCTCGGCAAATAGGCCGAACGATGGAAGTTTATATTGATGATATGCTCGTCAAAAGTAAACAGGCGTCCGACCACGAGAAGGACTTGGAAGAAATGTTTTTGACTCTGCGTAAATATAAAATGAAGCTGAACCACAGCAGTGCGCGTTTGGCGTGAGCTCGGAAAAATTCCTCGGTTTCCTCGTTAGTCAGCGAGGAATCGAAGCAAATCCCGAGAAAATCAAAGCCTTACTCGAAATAGAATCTCCCAAAACGATCAAAGATGTTCAAAGGTTAACAGGAAGAGTGGCCGCGCTCAATCGCTTCCTTTTCCGAGCCACAGACAAGTGTCTCCCGTTCTTCAAGAAATTGAAGGGACGACAGACGATGGAGTGGACGGACGAATGTGAGAAAGCGTTTCAAGAACTGAAGGTTTACCTCGGATCTCCACCGCTGCTATCTAAGCCCGAGCCTGGTGAAGTGTTGTTGTTGTATTTGGCCGTGTTTGAAGCCGCAGCAAGCTCAGCATTAATACGAGAGAGTCAAGGGAAACAGCTGCCAGTCTACTACGTTAGCAAAGCCTTGCTGCCAGCCGAGACAAGGTATCCTCAGCTTGAGAAAGTAGCCTTCACTCTTGTAGTTTCATCACGACGCCTTCGGCCATATTTTCAGGCCCACACCATTGTCGTTGTGACCGACTTACCACTCCACCAGATTCTCCAAAAGCCGGAAGCCTCTGGCCGACTTACAAAGTGGGCAGTCGAATTAAGCGAATTTGACATAATTACAGGCCCAAGGCGGCTTTAAAAGGACAGGCCGTCGCTGACTTCCTTGTCGAAGTGGTTCCTAATCCCGATAATATGCCCGAACCAGAGGGAATTAATGTACTCGAGGCATCCTCCTCTCTCGGGCCGACACCCTGGAAGCTATTTGTTGACGAATCATCCAACTCGAAGGCAAGCGGGGCAGGGGTAGTGTTAGAAACTCCCGACCAAACTTGTATGCAATATACCTTGCGACTCGGCTTTCAAGCGTCCAACAATACAGCAGAATACGAAGCCTTATTATTAGGCCTCAGACTCGTCGCGAGTCTGGGCGTGACCCATTTGAACGTTTTCAGTGACTCACAATTGGTTGTTAACCAAGTTTCCGGTGTTTATCAAACTCGGAAAGAGCAGCTAAAGGCGTACATGGAAAAGGCTAAAGAATTGATCAGCGGATTCCAGAAGTGTGAAGTAATTCGAATACCCAGAACCGACAACGTTAAAGTCGACCTATTAACAAAGCTTGCCTCAGCAGATGAGAAAGACATACCTCGGTCGGTTCCAGTTGAACATGTCCCTAAACCAAGCATAAATGAGCCGAATGAGCCGACAGTCTCGGCCCTATTTCCCATCGATCCAGCGACTGCTTGGTTTGACCCACTCGTCCGCTACCTCAACAATGGTGAACTGCCAGAAGACCGCGCCGAGGCACGACGGTTAAAAATTCGAGCCTCGCGTTACACTATCTTGAATGAGATTCTGTATAAAAAAGGCTTTCATGCTCCTCTACTAAGGTGCGTCGACTCCTAAGAAGCCGACTATATCTTACGAGAGATATACGAAGGGATATGTGGAAACCATTCAGGAGGACGCACGCTCGCCAACAAAGTGTTGCGGCAGGGATATTACTGGCCGATCATACAGCATGACTCCAAACGATTCGTCCAAAGATGCGACAAGTGTCAGCGGTTCGCAGTGATCCTGAGACAACCCCTCGAGGAGCTGACTCCGATGTCGGGACCATGGCCCTTCGCACAGTGGGGGATAGACATAATCGGGCCCTTTCCGTTGGGAAAGGGTCAGACTAAATTTGCCGTGGTCGCGGTGGACTACTTCAAGAAGTAGGCTGAAGCGGAACCATTGGCAAAAATTACCGAGCAAAGGGTCACGAGTTTCGTTTGGAAGAATATCATATGTCGGTTCGGGATACCTCGAACGATAGTGACCGACAATGGAAGGCAGTTCGACAACAAACAATTTTGAAAGATGTGCAGTAACCTCGGGATTCGTAACGTGTACGCCTCGCCTCATCACCCTCAGACGAACGGACAAGTCGAGGCGGTCAACAAAATCATAAAGCAGTATCTCCGGACGAGACTCGACGAAGCAAAGGGAGCGTGGACCGAAGAACTTCCGAATATACTGTGGGCCTATCGGACCACAGCACGGACCGCAACGGGAGAAACCTCCTTTTCTCTATGTTACGGTGCGGAAGCAGTCTCACCAGTTGAGATCGGTATTGGTTCAGCCCGAGTCAACTTATATAATGAACGAGAGAATGGTGAACTCCTCTCATTCGCACTTGATTCGTTGAAAGAAAGAAGAGAAAGAGCTCGATTGAAGATGATGGTCCGACAAAGACAGGTATCTCGATTTTACAATCGCCGAGTTAAAGTCCGACGATTCCGAACCAAGGACATGGTCCTCCGAAAAACCTTCCCAAACACTAAGGAAATTGGGTCGGGCACTTTAGGGCCGAATTGGGAAGGCTCCTATGTCGTCTCAGGCACCATCCGACTGGGAACCTACCGGCTAGAAGACCTAAGTGGGCAGCTTTTGCCTCATCCTTGGAACGCCGAGCATCTCAAGACTTTTTACCCGTAAGATAGAATTAAAAGAGCTGTAATTGAAGTCGACTCAATAAAAGTTCTATTTCATACAAGTACCCAATGTTGGGTCAGTAACCAAAAAAAATCACAAAAAGAAAAGTACATTGTCCGACTGTCCCATTCAGTCGAAATTCGAATCCTATGCGACGCCCGAAGGACCAGCCTTGTCAGCAACGGCAACTCCTTCAGCGGCTTCGCCCTCGACAGCCTCGGCGGTCGGACTGTCGACTTCGAAGGCAGAGAGATCGAGATCAGGAAAGGCTGCACTCATCTCCAAGACGCAGGCCTTGTAACCACCTTGATAAAGATGGTCCCTCTCCTCCTCAAACTCGGTAGATTCGAGGAAGGCGTCCACGGCTCGATCTCGCTCCTCTTCGGCTCAGCGCGTTTCTTCCCGAGCTTCTTGAACAAGGGTGGCAGCCTCGGCCTTCGCGCGAGTAAGAGCACCCTCGCACTCTCCGTGAACTTGGAGAAGGCGCTGCTCCCTCTCCTCGGCCTCTTGAAGGAGCGAAGTAAGACGAGCATTATCGGCCTTCACTTCTTCGAGAGCTGCACGGGCGTCCGCGGCCATCTTCCCAGCGATAGAGAGATCGCCGGTCATAATGCCAATCCGGCCCTCAGCGATCTCTCTATGACCCTCAGCCTCGGCCGCGACCTTCTTCGCAGTCTCCGCCTCGGACGCGAGCTTCTCGAAGGCGTTCAGCTCCGAGCTTGCTTTGACGAGACAAGGAGCCAGCTGCAATACGAAGACGGTGAGCCGTGCTAAAAAACTTAGCCAGGAGCGACATAAGATTGGAGAAAAGTTCACCTCAAAAAGCAGCCTCGCTGCATGACCAAGGGTCTGGGCTGTCGGGGCATTGTAATAGCTGGCGAAGTCTCTCTCGCTCCCGTGGGCGAGCGCCCAAGGAACCATCCCCGCAATGATCTTCGTGAAGGGGGACTCCTGTTGAGTCATCTCCCTTCTCAGGGATCCTTCGCGTGGGGCCTCCCTCAGCCCCGAAACCTCCTCAGCAACAGGCCCCGACTCAGGTGTCACCTGAGTCACTGGATGGATCGGCTCCGCTTCCTCGGCCCTCTCATCAGGGTCGGAAAGGACGACCACCTGGGGAACGGCGGGCGCAACAGCGGGTGGAGTGACCGTTTCCTTCCCCTTGTCCGTGGTCTTCTGCTGCTTTGAGGGCCGAGACCCGGACAACAGATCCGATCTAGGGGGGCCTTCACTTTGGAAAGAGGCTTCAATGCGGGGCGAGGCTCGGCCATGCTCTCGGGCGCAGGCCTCAGAATAGGGCGAGCTTCGGGGAGGTCTGCAAGGACGAGTAATAAGAATGAGAGAGCAAACAGGAAACCAAAAAGACAAATATAAGGAGGACGGAATACCTGAGACGAACGAGTCTAAGCCTGCGAGGTGAAGACGCTCAGGTTGCAAAAGCAACTTCCAAGATCGCTCTTCCATGCTTAGCTTCCTCAGCTCTCTTATCCGAGTCAGAGCCCCGGACTCGAGCTTCCCTCTCCTCTTCGAGATATCTGCAAGACATTGTAGAGTCGAGATCAGCGGAAGAGGATATAAAAACGAAGAGTAAGAAAAGGAAAGATCAGTGGACCAAGGCGCTGAGTCACCTGCTCTACGGAACGTGCGGGATACTTGAGGCTCGTACGGCCACGTGTCGGCCGACTCCCACCGACCGCACGCTCAAAACCACCTCTCCTTCCAGAACTTGTTCGAAGTAGGTGGGTCGGTTATTAGAGATCCCCCCTTGCCTCTCCAGGCACTCAGAAAGTAGAGGCCAGGGAAGTTAGGGTTTGGTCGGACTTGGTACAGATAGAGGAACTCGTCGACCGTGAGAGAAGATTGCTCTAACTCGGACCAAAGCACGGCACACCCGAACAAGTTTCTCCACGCATTTGGGACGATTTGGCCGGGGGCTATTTTGACTCGAGAGAGAAAGTCACGGGCAATGGGCTGGAGTGGCAGGCGCAAGCCACATTGCATCGCGACTTGGAAAATTGCAACCATCCCTGTAGGGGGATGGTCGGGCAAATCACCAAGACGAGGGAGACGAAGGACCACCGAGTCAGGGACATGGTATCCAGCCCTGATTCGGTTTAAATCAGATTCATTCAAAATAGAGGCAACGAGACCGCTGGGCTCGTCTCCTTCCCCTTTCGAAGACGACCCAGAAGCCCCCGCAGTTCGGTTCACAGGGTATAGAACGGTCGTTCCTTCGCCCGTGACCAAGTCATCCTCTCCATCCTCATCCTCCATCCGATCCACCCAAGGGTTAGGCCTCCCTGGACGAGTTACCAGAGATGTCTCACCGCTGGATGGACCGGTCTGGGCAGGACGCTCGGCTGATGGGCTGCCGGATTCTCTGGCAAGCCGAAATGCGACGTCAGCTCTGACGGTGAACTCCGTCAACAGAGAAGGTGGGTCTGTGACATCCCAAAGGTGTTGGGACACACCCTCATCTACGGACATTTCCTCTCGAGGGCTTTGAGAGCCGTGTGTGGCCATTAAAGTTGATAAAAGGAGGAGGAAAGGACTCACCGAAGAAATCGACGACGACTGCAAGAAAGAGGAGACAGCGGAGGAGGAGAAGAATAATCAAAAACGCACTTGGGATCAGACACGGACGGGAGGAAGGAGAGCGAAAACAAAGTTCATACTGCCCTCCCGCCCGGGTCTTTTATAGCCGCGCCACGTGGCCGGGCCATTATGGGAAAAGCGAATCGACGTTCGCCTCGGCTCCCCCGTTCGACGTGTGGCAACCACTGATTGACTGCGGTGAAATCGTGACCACGCGTCCGCCTTTTATACGCGGACGGAAAGAATTGACGGCTGGCCGCACGTGCGACATTGGAAGGCGCAACGTCGCACGCTAGGGACGACTCTAAGAACATTAAATGCTTCATCATTGTCACGGATGCTAATGCGAACCGACCGAGAAAATTGTACTCCTTGTTGTCATAGACGACACAAGGAGTAAGGGGGGCTCACTGTTGGGAAAAAATGTGTCAAGCTCGGGTCAAGTCCTGAGACTCGGATGAGTGTAGGTCGGCTTCGCCGACACTGTCTGAAGAATCCGAGACAACACCGACAGAACAGAGGATAGGCCGGGAGGCGTAAGCAAGGATGATTAAAGTCGCTCTGTCAGAGTGATAACCTCGCCTGCATAAACCCACTAAAGGTCGAGCGTATTAAAGCCATTCAACCGATAGAATAAGATCCCCTCAGGGAGTTGATTCTGTCAGTCACGGCTGGGAACCCGTCCTCCTGTGTCGGCCGAGACTCCCCAAGGGTCGGTCACGACCTGGCCGAGACTCCCCCAGAATCGGTCGAGATCTAGCCGAGACGGAGAGTGGCGGAACGAGGACAGATGCTGATCTACGGAAATCCAGGGATACGGGTAGCGGATCCCGAGATTCTCGGGATCCTGAGCAATCCCAGGAGAAGAATCCTCTGAAGATAAGGATTGACAAACTGTATAAATCTCTAAGCTTGGAACAGAAGAAGGTACGCAATACTAACCGAGACAAGTTCTTGGCTATTGATCAGATAACTGACTTAAGCATCGGAGGTTCCCCGGCTCTAGCCAGGGTTCCCTTGACATTGTTTTCTGTGCAGGTGAAGGAGGGTCCGTCTGAAGGAAACCGTCCCATAAAAACACTGCAACAGAAACCTTTCACTTCCCTCCAGTGCATACACAGGATGTTCAGTATATGCACGTGTATGGGTGCATGTGCACTTTTTTCTTTTCTTTTGCGCTGTGTAGGTTGCTAGAACTAGCAACGAAGTTCCAGGCTATTGCACAACTAGGGCTATTTTCATCATTTAGAAATTACAATTAACTAAGTTTTTCATCTTTGTTGTTGTGTTTGGATTCATGTAAACTAAGAGGATAGGGAGAGGTTTTAATCCTTGTGGAAATGGAAAATTGTGGATTTAAATAGTAATTCGCTATAAGCTCCCTTTTCGAGCCACATCAATTTTTCATAGTTTCCATCTAAAATCTTCACTACAAGAAAAAGGAGCTTAGTCGACGCATGGGGCTACCCTTTGCCCGCAGCCAATTTTAACGGCTGCTTGCAAAGGGGCCCTATAAGGATAAAAAAAAAAAAAAAAACACCTATCTACATTTTTCACTCCGGCCCTCGCCGCCCCCGAGTCTCTCTCTCTCTCTCTGCCTCTCCCTCTCGACTCACTCTCCCACCCCCCCCCCCCCCCCCCCCTCTCTCTCTCTCTCTCTCTCTCTCTCAAAACCCTAGTGCTCTCTCTCCATCTCCTCTGCTCTATGTTGCAGTTCAACCTTCTGCTGCTCTATGGATTCACCAAAACCCTAGAAGCGCCATCTCCTCCCATTGGCTCATCTTCTCAAATCCCAAGCCCGGCAATGGAAACCTCTGGATCTTCGTTGTGGCTGTCGTCATCATCCTTGCCGTATTCTTCTATCTTTCGACTGTCACAAGAGGCTCTGGAAAGAAAGGGTATGGGATCGTGATTGATGCCAGAAGCACCAGGATGCGAATCCAATTCGAGTTCTCGATGAGAAGAGGATTGCCGATTCTAAAGTTTTGGTATGGGGGATCTGTGACAATGAAGGTGAATCCCGATCTGTCAGACTTTGTTACGGATCCCAGCAGTGCCTGTTTATATGCTATGTAGATTCGAAATTATTATCTATAGTTTATCTTGGGTGTGGAATTTTTTTTCTATACTTGATTATCTCATTGCTTCATGTATATTTAACAAGTTAATAATTTCAACAGTTAAATAACTGATTAGAGTTTTTTGTCCATTCAAAACATTGGAACTAATGGTTCTTACATTTTCAGCCAACTGTGAGGATCACTATTCTGTCTACCTACTATTACGGTGAGGATCAAAGCACCCAAGATCCCATAAGTTTATGATGTGCTCCATATTTATTTTTCTTTTCATTTATTTCTATGAATAACGTGACGGAATTCATCATATCTTCCTGCCAATGGTGTTTTGGGATTTGAGTATATTCCAAATCCCCATTTTGCAGGCCTTTTGAAATGCAATTTTGAGGTGAAGACTTTTTTCTTGCAATGTGCTCTGTTCCAATCCCTCTGTCCAGTCTTGGACTGCCATTGCTGCCTGCTGCAACTTGTTTCTGCAAGTGTCAAATGTGTCTTTGATTTTGGCAGCATTAGCCCAACGATGTCATTAGAGCATTTAAGTGTGATTTTCTATTTATGTGGTAGAATTGATTGTGCCAAAAGCTTGCTAGATTGTGATTGTCATTACCTTTAATTTGGTTGTCTTTAATTGTGTGATGTTGGTAGTTGATTTATCTAGGTTGTTCATTAGAAAGATGCAGAAGTGCTGAAAGATGCAAAGGCCTTGGTTGATGGAAATTTGGTAAACATCTTCAACCAATTGCAGGCTGGTACATTAATGCTTGCTAGATGATTCAATACATTTTTCCTTCTCAAATTATTTTAAGAATATAATTTTGAATACAACATATATCTTTTACATTAGAGGGATTCTCATCTCGTTGGATATTCAGGTCCATTTTCATAAACATGGATGGCACATTTACTTCACATGGGTTCATTTGTAAGACATATTTACATAAAAATATTCATTTCAAGCTTGGATGCCCTACTTTTGATAACAAAGGTTTTGTTTTATGCATTGATCTTCTTATTTCTTCTACTACAGTTATTCTATGATTTCTTCTTTTACACCGTATTTCATGATTAAATTTTCAGGTTTCAAAGTTTAAAGATCCCCGTGATGCATGTGCTGCAATTGTTGCTGAATCATATCGTCTTTTCTTCCATGATCCTGTTTACGAGTCTCATTGTTTCTATTTGGCTAGTCATGCATTTTATTTTAAGTAGCTATTTTCAATTCCATGCCAGACAAGTGTGTCTCACATTTCAGCAATCTATTTATTGGGCTGTTGAGTCCCACTGTGGATGGGGAATGCCCAAAAAATCTCTCACATTGGATCTTTTTCAGTTGAATATGGACCATTGTTCAATTTCTCTTCTTAACTGCTTCTATAGGCTACAAATTGGTAGATTAAGATTGCCCTATCAGTGGGATTTTTAAGGCCTAGTCCAATTGCTGATGGGTAAAATTGATAAATGGTATGGATTCTGATCCACACTACCCACTTGTCTGAATTGAAAGCCTGTGTATACCATGCAAAGATGCAAGCCACATATCCTGTAATTCCTCAATTATGGCAGTTAGCTTAATTGATATTAAATTTGGATATGCAGGAACTGGGATGCAGGAAGATTCTTCAAATGTCTATTCATTCATGGTTTTATAAAAGAAATATTTGTTTAAGATGTATTATTACTTCAAATGGATCATATTGTTTGCCACTATAACTTTATATACAGTGCATGTTTCAGCTTGTCAAGTGCATATATCAATCAGTTCAAACCAAATATGGATATAATTTATTTGGTCTTTTCTTGCAGAACCTAGTGGAGGAAAGCATTTGGCCAATGCTAGCAATTGAAAGTTTGAAGGCTCCAGGTGGACTTGGCCCGCTTTCCCTTGGAGGAAAATACCTACTCAGGCGTATCTTTGAAGTTGGTATCATATTCCTAATAATAACTCAATCTCGGTGTTTGGTTGGTATTTTTGAGTTTGGAACTGTATTCTTGCTTCACTTGTGTAAGGAGGAAGAGGCTGTCATTTCAGCTCATAGAAAAGAAATTGAAGAGACGATGGAGATTGTACGTGAAGTAAGTCTGTCCTACATTGGCTCTCTGCTACCTTTTTAGTTCAAAATCACCATATGTTTCTTAATTACTAATGATGCATGACTTGTGGATTCTAACATATATTATTGATTGCGATTGATTTTCCTTTGGTTCAGTTTGTAGTAGTGGGGTCTGTGATTTTTAGATCCAAACCAATGGTCTGTCGGAGCCCACAGGCATCTTGCGTGGATGGGTCCTCAATAGGCTCCTATCACCAGTGTTTGAAATATCGGTATTGCACAATGTATCGCACCCTTGGGATACAGATACGTATCGGTTATCGCATGGGATATATCGTTTGTATCGCATAGTTTATCACACTTTTTGGGAAACATGGGGAAACATTGAGAAAATGGTTGAATTTTTTAATGAAACTTTGGAGATTGTTAAAAAGGCCCTTAATACACACTTTTAAATCATAACATCTCAAAAAAAAAGATGCACATAATAAATTTCCTTTGTATAGGATCCTAAGTTATGTGATGTGTAACTGAACTAATGTAACTATATTTAAATTGAATGCATGATATTTATAAATATATCATAGCCATGTATGAAAACACAACCAATTCATTGAAAAGCAAAATAAGAACTGAAGAAGTAAAATTTGATAAATATACATATCAATGATGAGGACTAGTTGTAGCCTAGACCCAAAAATTTGATAAATATACATATCAATGATGGTTAACAGATAATTTTAGGACTATAACACAAAAATGAAGTAAATTAAAATCTCAAGTGGACCACACTACAGGAAACAGTTTGATTGAAACTCTACCATTGAAAATTTTTTAGAGGCCAAAGAAGTTTTTAATCAAGCTAATGTTTGTGTCTCTCTTCATCCATGTCTTTGTGATCTTATGAACAGGTTGGATGACAAATAAAAATAAATTTGGACCCTAGGAAGGTTTCAATGGGGGAAATCATTATTCCACACTATTTCCTTTGTAATGGTCCACTTGAGCTTTGGATTCACTTCAATTTTGGTATCAACCCCTAAAATTATGAGTAAAAATGGATGGACGGTGTGGATAAACCACATACATTAACAGTGGTCCCAACTGAATTTACTCAAAAGCGCACTAAATAACTCAGTACGCAATCCGGAGAAGTATTGGCTACTCCCCCTCACACCGGCCTCATGGCTCGTGCTCGGCGCTTTGTGGGCCCCACCATAATGTATTTGTTTCATCCATTCCATTCATCTATTTCTACGGATCATTTTAGGGATTTTTACAATAAATCATAGGGATGTAAATCGAAGGTGGACCACACCAAAGAAAAACAATAATGATTGGATATCCACCTCTAAAATCCTCCAAAGGCCCACTGTACTATTTATTTGACATCTACACCGTTTATACACTTGAAGAGATCATTTTATAGCATAAGCCAAAAAATGGCTCAGATCCAGAGCTCGAGTGGACCCCACCATAGAAATCAGCGGAGAAGGGTTTCAACGGTGGAAAACATTTACCCGTCGACGAGGACGACATTTGCGTACTGAGTAACTCAGTATGCAAAGCGTACTGAGTAAGCTCTATGGGATCCACTGTGATTTATGTATTTGATCCACACCGTCCATCCATTTTAAAAGTTATTTGAGTACCATATACCAAAAAAATTTTATATCCAAGGATCAAATAGACCACACCACTAGAAATAGTGTGAAATGAGTGTCTACCATTCAAAATTTCTAGGGGCCACCAAAGTTTTAGATCAAGATGATATTTTTTATTTCACTTCATCCAAGTGTTTTTTTATCTTATGAACATGGTAGATGAGAAATAAATATCACTTTGGGCACTAGAAAGATTTCAACGGTCAAAATCACTATTCCCACTATTTCCAGTGGTATGGTTCACTTGGGCTTTGTATATGCTCCAATTTTAGGTTCAACGTATAAAATTATGTGAAAAAATGTATGGACGGATTGGATAAACCTCACACAATCAAGGTGGACCACAAATGAGTTTACTCGTACTGAGTAACTAGTACGCGATCCCATTTCCATCTGCCGAAGCAGATTGTACACTGTGTATTGAGTAAACTCTGTGGAGCTAGTGTCTTTCAAAAAATTTATCAAATTCGTCAATCTATTTTCAAGTATAATTTCATGGCTTTTGAAAAGAAAAAAATAATCATATCCAAAGCTCAAGTGGACCACACCACCTGAAACAGTTTGAATTGAATTCTACCGTTGAAAAGTTCTTGGGGGCCACAGAAGATTTAGATCAAGATGATATTTGTTTTTTCCATTCATCCATGTCTTTGTGATATTATGAACAGTTTGGATGACAAATAAAAATCATTTTTGGCCGTATAAATATTTCAACGGTAGAAATCAATACGTTCACTGTTTCCTTTGGTATGGTTTACTAGAGACTTTGTTATACTTTGTTTTTGGGCTCCACCCCTAAAATGATCTGAAAAAATAGATGGACAGCGTGGATGAACTGGATGATAACTAGTGGGGCCTACAGAGTTTACTCAGTATGGTAAGAGCGTACGTAACTCAGTATGCAACCCGATTTCCCCGTCCGCCCGTTTTCATCTTCGGGAAAAGGTATTATGCGCTCGAACTCACAATAAGCTTATTCTGAGGTCGAGCTTTGTGGGCCCACCGTGATGCGTGTCGACCATCAACACTGTGAATTTGATGGGTCCCCTTTAAATTATGGGATATCCCAAAAATCAGCTATAAACGGAACTCAGGTGGGCCATACCATCTAAAATCATGTGAAGACACCGTTAAAACATATAAAAGCACTTGGTGGGGCCCACCTTAGTTTTGAATGCTGCCGAAACTTGGTATGACTCATAATACTAGTGGGAAACTGTAAGTGCTATGATTTCATATCCCTTTGGTTGTCAAATTTTGTGGTGCCAAAACCTATATCTATGTCTTGTATATCTTGTGTTTTATGTTTGAAGATTATTCATTGCAATCAAGACATATCAAGACATCGCATTTCAAGATAAGATCTTAAATGAAGAAAGTTTTCAAGTCATGGATGAAGAATTCAAGAATTGAAGTCTTCAAGTTTGCAAGATCAAGATCCAATCAAGTTCAAGTTTAGTAGAAGACTATGTCAAGTCAAGATCAAGCTCATGAAGGCCTACTACAAGTTTTGTATATTCACAAGCTTCTCTTAAGGGTCATCTGAGTGTACAGACTTTCAATATCCATCTCACTTTTAAGGTTTGTTTGACTTTAGATTGACCTTAGGATGGGCTTTACAGTAGGTCATTTTGGATACATAACTCATATATTTTAATATGCTTATTTGGAGTGATCTAAGACCAGTTCTAGGGACTTCAAGATCAGTCCTAGCTTTGCTATGACCAGTCTTAAGTTTTTCAGGACCAGTCCTAGGTAGTTGAAGATTTTTGGATCTTTCTAGCTGTCCTACGACCAGTCCTGGACATCCTACGACCAGTCCTGTGAGTTCTTCGACTCATCCTTCGACCGGTCGTAGCCGTACGACTCAAACTCCAGTAACCATTTTTGGGGTCGTACGACCGGTCGTAGGTGTCCCACGACCAGTCATAGGTGTCCCACGACCGGTCGTGGAACTGAAAATCCAATCCCGCGGAAATCTTTCAAAAATCTTTGAAACTACGACCAGTCCTAGGATCCTAAGACTAGTCGTAGATGGAATTTTTCAGGCTATAAATAGAGCACGAACTTCAGATTTTTAGCACTTCAATTCAATTCTATTCAAGCATTCTTTAGGTTAATCTCTGAGATAAGTTTGTGATTATTTTAAGCTGCTTTGTACTTATTTAATATTCCTTTTGCTAGCTTATTTTTATTTGATTTTGATCTACATTCCAATCTTATTAGAAAAGGGGAATTTCTGATATTCCTTCTTCTTAGATTCAAAATCAAGTAGAACTAGCCCGTTTGATTTAAAATCAATTAGACTTAGAACCATTCTTAAAGTGAGTATTGGACTTTGAACGTCGAACTTCTACTCCGATTGGTTCTACAGGGCTTCTTTAAAAGGTGATTCAGGTATTTTACATGTTTTGTAATTTACTTTCTCTGATTTTTGTTTGAGATTCGCCAGAAAAATCTCATTGTAGTGGTTATCTGAGGAGAGCCAGAAAACTTAGATTGTGGGGTTTTTGGATTGTGTAAGCCCGAAATCAAAGACACAATTGTGAAGGTTTTAGGTGAACCTGTGAAACCTATTTTGATAGTGCATGCTAATATCCCCTGTGTGAGGATATTAGGAGTGGAGTAGCAATCTGTGTGGCTGTTGGATAACAGTTGGTGTACACACAGGCGAACCACTATATATCGTTGTGTTGTGGATGTGTTTTAGTCTTTCATTCTTTTATTCATTCTGTTTTGTGGAGAGTGTTTGTGGATGAATGTTATAATCACTTCAAGCAAGTGTGGATGAATGTTGTAATAACTTAGGATTTATTTTCTACAAGTTATTTTGATTTCCTTGCTTATTATTCCTCATTGGTTTGTGATACAAGGACGTTCTAGAAATAAGGTTGTCCTACCTTAAACCTCTGGTTTTTGGTGTAAGGTTGTCCTTAGAACTGATAAAGTATCAATCTCTTTATTTTAGGCTATTGTGATTATTTTATATTTAGCATTGTGCTTTATATCTTTTATTATTCTGCTGTTATTAGTTTTATTTGGCATTGCCCTATTCACCCCCCTCCCCCCCCCTTCCTCTAGGGCATATAGCTAGGCTCCTTTCAAGTGGTATCAGAGCCTAATAGCTCGTGCTTATTGTTTATTTATTGGATTTATTTCCTGAGCTAACGATCTAAGCTATATTAAGATGTCAAATTTTGATAGCCTATCAGTCACTAGGCCACCACCTTTTAATGGCACAAACTATACCTATTGGAAAGCCAGGATGAGGATCTTCCTCAAATACTTGGACGAAAGTGTGTGGCTGGCCACAGTGAATGAATGCAACCCTCCTATCACTAAAGTAACTAATGTTGATGGTTCAAAAACAATGAAAGTAACGGCTTATTCTCTTTGGACCACACTTCAGAAAAGTGAAAGTAGTGTCAATGCAAAAGCACTAAATGTAATTACTTGTGTATTATCACTAGATGAATTTAAAAGAATCATCTCTTGTGAAAATGCTAAACAAGCATGGGATGTATTAGAAATGACACACGAGGGTACATCTATTGTCAAGAAATCTAAAGTCCAACTCCTCACAACCAAATTTGAAGAAATTCATATGGAGGAGAATGAGATGTTTATGGACTTCTACACTAGACTGAATGACATTGTGAACTCTATGTGGAGTCTTGGTGATAGAATCACAGAAAGTAAAGTGCGCGCAAAGATACTACGTTCACTTCCTGAACGGTTCAATTCTAAAGTGATCGCGATTCAGGAACTTCGTGATACGGATATCATGAGGGTTGAGGAACTAGTTGGTTCACTTCAAACCTATGAGATATCCTTTAAGGCTCCTAAAGGAAAATCAATTGCTCTCAAATCATCTAAAAATGTTTCACAAGAGAGCACTTCGGATACAGAAAATTTCGAAGATGATATGGCGCTTTTAGTAAAAAGGTTTTACAAAATCTTCAAAAACAAGAAAAAGGTTGATTTTCAAAAATCAAATGATAAGAGATGATCTAAACCTAGAACTCGAAAATCCTTGAAAGATAGTCAATGTTACAATTGTCAAGAGTATGGGCACTTAGCTAACAAATGTCCTAAAAAGGATAAATCAAAAAAGAAAAGCATGATGGCTACATGAGATGAATCATCTGATTCTGAATCCTCTTCTAAATCAGAAGATTTTGAATCCGAGTCAGGCGAAGATGTTAAAGCCCTTATGACTCTAGCCAAGATCACCCTTTCAGATAATGATGATATATCTAGTGAAGAAAATCTGAATAGTGATTGCGATAATGAAGATGATCTTCAGGATGCTTATAATGTCCTTTATAAAGAGAGTTGTAAAATTGTTGTCAAGCTTAAATTACAAAAAGAAAAATTTTCTAAGCTTAAGGAAGATTATGAGTCTCTTGTTTTAGAAAAGTCTCATATTTTCGATTCTTTTGAAAAAACCAAAAGTGATTTAGATTTCAAAACCTCCAAAATTGAAGATTTGAGATCCGAAAATGAGAAACTCAAAAATGAGGTAGCTTCTCTTCAGAGTTTGAAAGACACATGGAGATATGCCTATGGTGATCCTAAATTGGAAAAATTATTGTCCGGATCAAGAAAATGTGACGATCGATCCGGATTGGGCTATGATAAGGATACATCTCCAAAACAAAAGAACATTGCTCCTAAATTTGTAAAAGGAAAGTCTTCAAACTCAAAAGAAAAGAATACTTTTTAAGGTTTTTTCAAAAATTCAAAGACTTTTCAAAAACCTAAAAGTAGCCATGTCAACTTTAATTTTCAAAACCGAAATCAATTAGCTGAAAAAATTATTGATCTTTTTAAGGAGCTATTAAAGTCTAACTCTATAGGTCTCTCCTATAATAATAGACAGAAAAAGACCATCTATACTCCTAAACCCAAAACAGTTATGAAATGGGTTCCTAAAGTTGCCAGCTTGGTTACCCACACTGCTTTCGAAGCAACAAGTCATTCAAAGTGATACCTAGATAGTGGTTGCTCCAGGCATATAACAGGTGACAAAGCTTTATTCACCGATATTAAAGATATGACTGAAGGGCTAGTCACATTTGGTGATGGAAGCAATTGTAAAATCATTGGCCAAGGTACGGTTCAGCTTTATAACCTTCCTTTGTTTAAGAATGTTTTATATGTTGAGGGCTTAAAACACAACCTTCTAAGCATTTCTCAAATATGTGATAACAACCATAGTGTAAAGTTTTCTAATCATGGTTGTAAGATAGTTAATAAAAAGGGTTCTGTTATATTAACTGGTCGCAGAACTTCTGAAAACTGCTACATAGTTAGTGATGCAAGCTCATCTACTCAATCATGTTACATGGTCCATACCGATGAGACTGAATTATGGCATAAACGCCTTAGACATGTACACTATCAGAACTTATTTAGATTGAGCAAAAGAGAACTAATTAGAGGTCTACCTAAATTGTAAAAATTAGACAAAATATGTGGTGAATGCCAGTTGGGCAAACAGATCAGGAGCTCTCACCAGAAAGTGAACTCCAATACCACATCTAGACCACTCGAGCTTCTCCACATGGATCTTCTTGGACCAACCAGATCGGAGAGTCGAGGAGACAAAAAATACATCTTGGTTATCGTAGATGACTATACCAGATTCACTTGGGTATCATTCTTAAAAGACAAAACCAAAACCCTAGAAGAAGTAAAAAAAGGTCATCAAACGAATCCAAAATGAGAAAGGTTTTCATATTTTTAAGATCCATAGTGATCATGGATCCGAATTCGAAAATAGTAGTTTTGAAAAATTCTGTAGCGATCAGGGAATATTACATGAATTCTCTGCGCCCAAAACACCACAACAAAATGGTATAGTTGAAAGGAAAAATAGAGTGCTTCAGGATATGGCTAATGTTATGTTGAATAACATGAAGCTCTCTAAAAATCTTTGGGCTGAAGCAGTTAATACCGCATGTTATATTATTAATCGGGTTTATACCAGTAAATCTGATAATAAGACTGCTTATGAATTATGGTTTGAAAAGAAACCTACTGTCAAATACTTTCGAGTTTTTGCCAGCAAGTGTTATATTTTACGGGATCGTGAAAATTTGGGTAAGTTTGATACGAAAAGTGACAAAGGTATTTTTCTTGGTTATTCTTTGAACAGTCTAGTTTATAAGGTTCTAAATAAGAGAACTAGTGTGATTCAAGAGTCCATTAATATGGTCATTGATGATCATTTGAATACACCAGCCTCAAGTTCAGATGATGATGAAGCTCTTATTATTGACAATCAAGATATCTCATCAAGTCAAAAAGTATCTGAACCAAGGACTGTTAAAGATCATCCAACTAATCAAATACTTGGAAACCCTCTCACTGGAGTTCGTACTCGCAAACAATTTGAGAACATATGTAATTATGTTTGTTTTACATCCAAAATAGAACCGATCAACGTAAAAGAAGCACTTTCTGACGAAAATTAGATAGTTGCTATGCAGGATGAACTTAATCAATTTATTCGTAATGATGTCTGGTATCTTGTTCCTATACCTAAAGATAAACACATTATTGGAACAAAGTGGATCTTTAAGAATAAGTCTAATAAACTTGGAAATATTATTCGAAACAAGGCTAGACTGGTTGTACAAGGGTACACTCAGATTGAAGGTATCGATTATGATGAAACCTTTGCTCCAGTCGCTCGCCTTGAGTCAATCAGACTTTTTATTTCCATCGCTTGCTTTAGAAAATTTAAAATATATCAGATGGATGTAAAGAGTGCTTTCTTAAATGGCGATTTACATGAAGAAGTGTATGTTGAACCACCTTCAGGGTTTGAAGACCCTAAGTTATCTGACCATGTATTTCATCTCAAAAAGGCTCTCTATGGTCTAAAACAAGCACTTAGGACATGGTATGAGAAATTGACTAAATTCTTACTTAGTCATAGCTTTCAAGTAGGAAGTGTCGATAAGACGCTTTTTGTTAAGAAGAATAACAATGATATTTTGATGGTTCAAATATATGTTGATGATATTATTTATGAATCTACTTGTTCTAACATGTCTATTGAGTTTGCAGAGTTAATGAAATCAAGGTTCGAAATGAGCATGGTTGGTGAACTTAACTATTTCCTAGGGTTGCAAGTAAAACAACAACCTGATGGAATTTTCATTTCTCAGACCAAATATGTTTCAAACTAGGTTAAAAGGTTTGGATTTGAGAATGGTAAGAACTTTTATACTTCTATGAGTACAACGCTAAGACTCTCAAAAGACTCTACAGGTAAAGATATAGATCCTAAACTATATCACAATATGATTGGCAGTTTGTTGTATCTAACTGCTAGTAGACCTGATATCGCATTTAGTATTGGTATTTGTAAGACCCGTATCTTGGTCCGTACCTTTCCGTAGACTTCCGCGATCTTACCGGTCGAATTCTGACAACTTTCGACCATTAACCGATATCGACGCGCGACCCTGATACATATACCGACAACCCGAGTCGACTCAACCCGAGACCAATACCATAGCGACCGCGCCGTCGTTGCGGTTCCGATACAGCGACTCGCGTGCCAAGGCGATACCCTAGTCAAGAGTTGTAGACCGACGTTCGGTGCGAGAAAACGCTGCGCGTTGCTAAAACCAAGGAAATCTCTACGATGTGTCACATCAATCACATCAATCCCATCAATAAATCAATCCATCAAGCCATCACATGTCAAGTACACATCACTTTATTTCATTTTTCCAAGCAACCACAAAAGTCTTCACCACCCATACCTCTCTTATACAAAAAGCCACAAAAGTCTTCATCTCCCATACCTCTCTTACACAAAAGCCTCAAAAGTCAAGCTTTTCTTACACAACCATCACTCACCACATCCATCTATCACTCTCTCTCTCTCCCTTACATCACTCTCTCTCTTTCTCTCTTTCTCATTTCAAATCTCCAAGCAACTTCCAAGCTCCAAACGTATGAAGTTTTGTAAAGCCTCCTAAGCTCCAAGTGGCCCACCTTCCTACCCCATCATCTCTCATCTCAACCCTCCATTCTTCATCTCATCCATTGAAGTTGAAGCCAAGGTGCCAAGAAACCCCTAGGAGCGAGAAGATCGGACGGTGGGTGATAGATCATTCTAGTTTTTCTTGTTTTCATGGTGGACCAAGTGAGGCCCACCGATCAATGGTGTGGATCTCACTTGGGACCCTAATATGTGGCCGATGGACCACTTGGATCATCATGATCATTCCATGATGGGGCCATTCTCCATGGACCCCATCATGATGTTTATTTTCTTTTCAAAGGTCATCTAGACCGTCCATATTGGTGGGGAAAGGATCCCCACCGTTGATTTTAAATTTCGGTGGTCCTACATGCTTTTAGGCCCACTTGATGTATGATTCACTGTAAGGGAGGGTCCAAAATGTTGGGGTCCCTCCATCACAAGGCGTGTCCCACTCTCCATGTCTCTCTCTCTCTTTTATATCTTTTATTTTATTTTATTTTATTTTATTTCATTTTTATGCAAAGGGGTTGTGTGGCCCACTTGAATGGACCTCACCTTGAGGTATTTATTCTGTGCAAGGATTCTTCAAGTGGGGCCCACCTTGCATGTCGTACCCCCATCATCCATCAGTGGTGGCCCACTTCAAAAGGCCCACCACAATGCATTTTTAAAATTTAAAAAAAAAGGGGGGGCCCATCGTCCAGCGTCTGGGACGCTGGACGTTCCTATACAAAAAAAAAAAGGAAGAAGCAAAGTAAGGCTTTTGGGTGGTCCCCTTGCATAGGCCCCACCATGATGTATTTAAGCAATCCAAGCCGTCCATCCTCTTACTTACGGTGTTTTAGCCGTTGGGTAGAAGTTTGGGGCTGATTGAAAGACCTGGTGGGCCATAACATCAAAGAATGCATCACTACCACTCAAGATCATTATTTTGTTTCATTTCACTTTCCAAGCATCAAAAAAATTCAAACTCTGGACTCATTTGGACGGCCTCGAGCCGCTGAACGCAATGGCCGGGGCGAATTTTATCTTAGCGAGCCCCACATGTGAAAAACCCCGGGAAAACACATTTCTCCCAAAAATGTTAAGAGGCAGAGCCTCTGCTGTCAGAGGGGCAGCGCTGCACGCTTCTGCGTGCAGGCGTGAAGGCAGCGAGCGGGCGGCCGCTGGCCACCTACGGCCCTGCTCGTGGGCCCCACTGTGATGTTTATTTACGATCCAATCTATTCATGTGGTGGGCCACCTCCTAAAGTGGGCCCCTGCCAAAATTCAGGCCCATCTAAGGCTCTGGTGGCCCACATCACATGAAACAGTGTGAATGAACGCCTTCCATTGAAATCTTTTTCGGGGCCCACAGAAGTTTTGAAACAAGCTGATATTTGTAAATTCCCTTCAACCAGGTCTGTTTGACCTTATGAATGGGTTGGATGTCACCTAAACATTACAGGGTGGGCCCCATATGGGACCCACAATGATGCATGTGCAAGTCCACCGTCCAGACGGACGGTGGCACCCACCACGGTGACGCCCTCCTTGTGTATGCGCTGCCTCCACCGTCCAGCAGACGGTGGGGCCCTTGTGATGTATGTGCCCTATCCGCACTGTCCACTGGACAGTGGGACCCACCATGATGCATGTGATGCATCCGGACCGTCCATCCACTTGAACACATTAGGCCTATGGGTTAAGCCCCTTTGGACTGTAAAAGGCCTATGGGTTAAGCCCATTTGGACTGTAAAAAGGGCCTATGGGTTAGGCCCATTTGCTTTACAAAAGGGCTATGGGTTAGGCCCATTTAATTTATGGAATGCTTATGGGCTAGGCCCATTTGATTCATTTAAGGCCTAAGAATTTGGGCCCACTTCATATGTAGAGCCTATGGGCTTAGGCCCACTTGATATTTAGGCCTATGGGTTTAGGCCCACTTGATATGTTTCAAGTCCTTGGGACTAGGCCCATTTGATATATTCCAATGCCCAGGGGATTGGACCCTTTTGGTGTATTCCAAGGCCCATGGAATTGGACCCAATTGATACATTTTAAAGCCCATGAAAGTAGGTCCATTTAATTTGATTAAGGCCTAGGGTTTTAGGCCCATTCGACTCATGTTAGGTCTATGGTTTGAGGCCCACTTGATCTACATGTGGGACCCTATTGGTGTGGCCCATTGGTCACATACTAGACTCATGAGACTAAGCTCAATTGATGCAATCCAAGGCCCACGGGTTATAACCCATTGCAATGCACATAAGGTCCATTGGTGTGGTCCACTTATGTGGCCCATTTGATGAATAAAAAGGCCCAAATGAAATGGCCCATTTGATATATACGTAAGGCCCAATGGGATGAACCTAAGGTCCGTTGCAATGGGTAATTCCAACACGGATTAAGTAACGATGTTTACAAAGATCGTGCCTTGGGAGCAATGTTGGTTTGACGTCCACATTGTGAGCCTAATGTTGGTTGGATGTCCACATTACGACTCTCCTTAGGGCCCATTACTGGGCCGTACTTATCGTGTATAAGCCGTCCAGGGCCATCTGCATTGTAAGATAGTTCATTTTATTATATCATGTTTAGTACAGTTTCATGACTCATGATCATACGCATCATATGTATGCTTGACGTGAGAATTGTTTGATCATAGCATTTGCCTTCAGACAGGTTGTTTATGGGCTCCCGGTTAGGTGGTGTTGCCCTACATGAGCGCACGGTATGCGCAGGATTGGTTGCATGACTGGATAGCGTGATTCATGCATTCCGCATTTATGTGACATGGTTATTGTACGTCCTAGCGACATCGGGGCGGTAGCCTCCACAGATAGATCGTGGTTGGCAGGATTGGATACCGAAAATCTTATTTTACATGGAGTACTATAGATATCCTTGGATGAAAGTCCCTAAACCCTTATGGTACCAAGAGGTTTCTCCAACGTCTAGACCGAGTGGGTAGATGAGCGTTGAGTGCCGATTACCAGACGGTTACGTTCTCCACTGTGTCGTGATCGGTTGGAAGGGGGTGCGGCCTTACCCACCCGAGTGTAGGGGGCAATCCTAGGCTGAGTCTGACCAGCTCGAGGAATGGGTCCGTTATTGACGAGTCGCGCCCGATATTGGCAGACGGATAGTGAGGTCTCTTCCACTTACCTTATTGCGCGCGTTGTGGCGGCAATCTGGTTTAGAGTGTACTAGACCTCGGTGATATTCTATATTTGAGCTGTATTGATGTGTGGACATAGATGAGAACCTGTATGCTTGAGTTACATTACACATCGCATGGCCTTAGGATGGTCGATGCCATTCATGTCTTGCATTGCATAGTCTTGGTGCAGCTCATGATATTATGGTTCCATCTGCATATTCCGCATTACTCTGACATTGCATGTTCATATTACTACCTTGCGCACACTCTTTCACCACCTTCTAAGCTTTCTATAAGCTTATGCACGACCGTTGCGTGCAGGTGACGTTGGATCGCAGCAGCGCTGAGGCAGGAGCCCGTTGCTGATCATTTTGGAGTTTTTGTTCTTTACCACTATATTTCCCTTTATGCTCATTGTACTTGTAAAGTTTTTGATCATAGTGAAAATGTAATGGAGTACTTGGTTATTGTTTATGGGTTATGCCTTTGGTTATGCTTATTACGAATCAAACTGATATTGAAAATCCTCCTCGTAGCATCCCATGATCGGAACCTGGCGAATGGGAGCTAGGAACCGAGAATGGGGTTCTACGGAGGCTGTCGGCGCCGGATTCGGCGATCGAGAATTTTGTGAGCCCGGTTTCTGAGTTTGGGGCGTGACAGGAGTTGGTATCAGAGCATAACTTGGGAATAATCGAGAACAACATTACATGTCTGCTATGAGTGAAGAGTGGCTAAGTCCGGAAGTTCAGATAGCTTCGCGACCTTCCAATACATTGTTAACGTGCGTACCTTCGAGAGTTTTGAAGTTGATAAGCGCCTTTGCTCTTTCCTGTAGGACATGATGCCTGGGAGAGTTACCCGATCGACTCCCGCACCACCACCTGAGGATTCTGCTTCACCATTGGAGGCTCCAGCTTTACTCCCTGCGTCTCCCGTTCTACCCTCAGAGATCCCTGCTTCCTCCCCTGAGGATGACATTCCTCCACCTGAGGCCGATGAGGAGCCGACCGTGACTGTGAGTGCCTCTCAGTTACAGCAGATGTTACAGGCTGTGACAGCCGCACTCCAGGGACAGGGCAGACGCCCAGTTGTTTCACCAGCTCAGGCGGAGTAGGAGCGCGCGAGCGCCTTACTTCGTGAGTTCAGACGGCTTGATCCCCCACGTTTCCAGAGTGAGCCAGATCTGACTGCAGCAGAGAGATGGCGCTACGATGTGGAGAAGATTTTCGATACCATGTCATGTACGACTGAGCAGCGCATCCGGTTAGCAGTATTTCTCTTTCAGGGTGAGGCCGAGCATTGGTGGACCTCTATTACCCGTGTTACGGGACCCGATTATGTCTGGACATGGGAGGACTTTGTGGACCGATTCGAGGAGCAGTACGTCCCCGACCATATCCGTCGTCAGCGAGCCTTAGAGTTCGAGACTCTGGTGCAGGGAGACATGTCTGTGGCACAGTACGCGGCCCATTTTGTGGCACTATCGTGTTTTACACTGTATATGGTTGATGATGAGGGGCAGAAGGCCGGCCGTTTCAAGCACGGCTTACGTTACGGCCTTCGAGGTCGTGTTATTGGGCATGAGCTCCCTACTTTCGAGGCAGTAGTGCGGAGAGCTCAGATTTATGAGACCAAGTGGGCCGGTTCTCAGTCTGAGGGTTGTCAGAGGAGAGACCGAAAGAGGTAGGCTTCTTCCATGCTTCCCAGCAGCGTCGACCACAGCAGCAGAGGTGCACAGGTCGCCCAGCCTTCCGAGCACCATCAGCACCAGTAGCACCTCCACCACCATCTCAGAGACAGTTCACCGGCACTTGCTTCAGGTGCGGTGTGACGGGACACCATTCATGGGAGTGTCCCAGCTCCCAGCAGCAGCAGAGAGGTCCACAGCAGCAGAGACCTCCACCGCAGCAGCAGAGACCCCCACAGCAGCAGCGACAGCAGCCTCCACCACCGAGGCCACCTCAGAAGCAGCATCAGCATTAGCACCAGCCTCAGAGGCCACAGCAGTAGAGGCAGCAGTTTCGACCGCCTCAGCGACCCCAGTAGCATCACCAGCACATTCAGAGGGGACAGGCACCTCCCCAGCCAGCTCAGGCTAGTTTCTATGCGGCTCAGCAGGATCGGCAGTCATCCGGAGGAGTCGTTGAGGGTATACTTCCAGTTTCTGTATGCATTGCACGAGTGCTGTTTGATTCCGGTGCATCGCATTCTTTTGTGGCCGAGAGCTTTTGTAGATCGGCTGGCTTACCATTGGAGTCTGCTGGTGAGAGCCTATCAATATTGACTCCCTTGGGGAGGACTGCAGCGTTGGGACGATTTTGCTCGTCTTGCCCCGTTCTGGTTGGGGATACCTTCCTGCCCGCTGATTTGTTTATTTTACCGATGTCCGAGTTCGACGTCATCCTAGGCATGGATTGGCTCGCTGAGTATTATGCCATTTTGGACTGCACCGCGAGGACAGTCACGTTTTGTATACCCGGTGTGTCGCAGTTCGAGTTCGTTGCAGAGGCCAGAGGAGAGCGGTTGTCTTGTTTGATGTCTTGTGCCATAGAGGAGCCTGTTACTGCTTGCATCGACCATTTGCCCGTGGTATGCGATTTTCCCGATGTGTTCCAGGAGATTTCGGGATTACCGCCTCGTCGACACACCAAGTTTCAGATAGATCTCGTGCCCGGTACTGCGCCTATTTCGAAGGTCCCGTATCGTACGGCACCGTTAGAGTTACAGGAACTGCAGAAGCAGTTGGACGAGTTACATGAGTTGGGTTTTATCCGTCTGAGCAGTTCTCCGTGGGGAGCGCCGGTACTCTTCGTGAAGAAGAAGGATGGCTCGTTGAGGCTCTGCGTTGACTACCGCGAGCTCAACAAAGTCACGATCAAGAACAAGTACCCGCTCCTTAGGATTAATGATTTGTTTGACCAGCTGCAGCGTGCACAGTTCTTTTTGAAGATTGACCTGCGTTCCGGTTATCATCAGATTCGGGTCCGAGATGAGGACATTCCGAAGACAGCATTCAGGACGCTTTACGGTCATTTTAAGTTTCAGGTCATGTCCTTCGGACTGACCAATGCACCCGCGATCTTCATGCAGCTGATGATCGAAGTTTTCTGCCCATATCTGGATCAGTTTGTTGTAGTCTTCATCGACGACATTCTGATCTACTCGAGGACCCGTGAGGAGCATGAGCAGCACTTGGAGATTACCTTGCAGACCCTTTGCGCACACCAGCTATATGCGAAGCTGGAGAAGTGCGAGTTCTGGCAGGAGGAGGTGAAGTTCCTCCGTCACGTGGTGAGAAGGGAGGGTGTCGCAATGGACCCCTCGAAGGTCGAGGCAGTGCGTCAGTGGGGACAGCCCACGACTGCGACAAAGATCCGTAGTTTCCTTGGTCTAGCGGGCTATTATCGACGTTTCATTAAGGGCTTTTCTCGTATTGCAGCCCCGCTGACCAGGTTGACTCGGAAGGGCACAGAGTTTATTTGGAGTGACGCCTGCGAGCGAGCATTTACGGAGTTGAAGGATCATCTGACGTCCGCTCCTGTCCTCACTCTTCCCTCTGGGAGTGACGGCTTTATTGTATTCACTGATGCCTCGCATATCAGTTTGGGTGCTGTCCTGATGCAGCACGGGAGACCAGTGGCCTTTTCGTCTCGTCAGCTCAAGGTCCATGAGCTGAACTACCCTACACATGACTTAGAGCTGGCTGTAGTTGTCTTCGTACTGAAGGTGTGAAGGCACTATCTTTATGGGGTTAGATTCGAGCTCTTCTCTGATCACAAGAGCTTGAAGTACCTCTTCTCGCAGTCTGAGTTGAATATGAGACAGAGGTGCTGGATGGAGCTCTTGAAGGACTATGATTTCGACCTCCAGTACCACCCGGGCAAGGCGAACGTTTGCAGATGCCCTCAGCCGTCAGCCACGAGGCCTAGTGGTGCATATGATGATTCAGGAGTGGCGGATGCTTGAGGATGTCGCAGCGTATGATTTTGAGTTCGGCCTGCAGTCTTCCATTGTACAGTTATCGAGCTTGTCGATTCAACCCTCTCTTGTCACTAGGGTGATCGAGGCTCAGCAGGCTGATCAGTCGTTGCAGAGTTATATGGCTAAAGCGGCATCTGAGGGTCAGGATGATTGGCAGATCGGTACA
Organism: Magnolia kwangsiensis; assembly: GCA_037074715.1. Taxonomy (NCBI): domain Eukaryota; kingdom Viridiplantae; phylum Streptophyta; class Magnoliopsida; order Magnoliales; family Magnoliaceae; genus Magnolia; species Magnolia kwangsiensis. The sequence goes on from CM073581.1 coordinate 112,419,123, forward strand.
GACGGTGGACTTCGTTTCAGAGACAGATTATGTGTCCCGGATATTCCAGGGTTACGTAGAGATCTTATGACCGAGGTACATCGATCGCAATTTTCTATCCACCCGGGCTCGACGAAGATGTACCGTGACATGAGGCGACAGTATTTTTGGGCGGGGATGAAGCGCCAGATCGCCAGTTTTGTGGCCGAGTGTGACACGTGCCAGCGTGTCAAGGCCGATCATCAGAGACCTCCTGGTCTATTGCAGCCGTTGAGCGTCCCGATGTGGAAGTGGGAACACGTGTCGACTGATTTCATTGTGAGTTTGTCGAGGACTCAGCGCGGTCATGACGCCATTTGGGTTGTCGTGGATCGTCTGACAAAGTCGGCACATTTCCTTGCGATGCGTGCGACTTGGTCTATAGACCGACTTGCGAGATTATTTCTTGAGGAGATTGTGAGACTGCATGACGTTCCAGTCTAGATCGTTTCTGACCGAGACTCGAGGTTCACGTCTCAGTTTTGGGGGAGCTTCCAGCGTACGATGGGGACTGATTTGCAGCTCAGCACCGCGTATCATTCGCAGACCGATGGCCAGACCGAGAGGGTCAATCAGATACTTGAGGATATGCTTCGGGCTTGTGCGATTGACTTCGGGAGTAGCTGGGATGAGCATCTACGATTGGCTGAGTTCGCGTACAATAACAGCTATCAGGCGACCATCGGCATGTCTCCTTTTGAGGCACTATATGGCAGACCATGCAGATCACTGAGTTGTTGGACCGAGGTTGGAGAGCGCCGTCTCCTAGGTCCCGAGCTTGTGCAGGAGACTTCAGAGGCTATAGATATCATCAGGCAGAGGATGCGCACAGCTCAGAGCCGACAGAAGAGTTCTGCTGATCGTCGGCGTCGTCCCTTAGAGTTTGATGTAGGGGACCATGTGTATCTCAAGGTCTCACCCATGAAGGGCGTAGTTCGATTTGGAGTGAAGGGCAAGCTTGCCCCGAGATTCATCGGACCTTTTGAGATCACTGGGCGCATTGGCGCCATGGCCTATCGGCTTGCCTTGCCATCTCAGTTGTCTGGCGTCCACAACATGTTTCACGTCTCCATGTTGAGGAAGTGTGGGTCAGACATAGTTTCCGTTATTGATTGGCAGCTGTTGGAGGTTCGTGAGGACGCTTCTTACATTGAGCAGCCAATCCATATCCTTGATCGGAAGGAGCAGGTCCTCAGAACCAAGGTCATTCCGTTGGTGAAGGTGCAGTGGGGTCATCATTCTGTAGAGGAGGCTTCGTGGGAGCGTGAGGCTGAGATTCAAGAGTGTTATCCTCATCTCTTTGCTGATTGATCATGTATTGTATTTTGTACGCTGTCCCTGATTCTATATGATGACGTTATGTTTCTTATTCCTCGCGAGTTATGCTTAGTTGCGATGCTTGTATAAATTTTGAGGATGAAATTTTTATAAGGAGGGGAGAGCTGTAAGACCCGTATCTTAGTCCATACCTTTCCATAGACTTCCGCGGTCTTACCGGTCGAATTCCGGCAACTTTCGACCCTTAACCGATATCGACGTGCGACCCTGATACATATACCGACAACCCGAGTCGACTCAACCCGAGACCAATACCATAGCGACCGCGCCGTCGTTGCGGTTCCGATACCGCGACTCGCGCGCCAAGGCGATACCCTGGTCAAGAGTTGTATACCGACGTTCGGTGCGAGAAAACGCCGCGCGTTGCGAAAACTAAGAGAATCTCTACGATGTGTCACATCAATCACATCAATCCCATCAATCAATCAATCTATCAAGCCATCACATGTCAAGTACACATCACTTTATTTTATTTTCCCAAGCAACCACAAAAGTCTTCACCACCCATACCTCTCTTACACAAAAAGCCACAAAAGTCTTCATCTCTCATACCTCTCTTACACAAAAGCCTCAAAAGTCAAGCTTTTCTTATACAACCATCACTCACCACATCCATCCATCACTCTCTCTCTCTCCCTTACATCACTCTCTCTTTCTCTCTTTCTCATTTCAAATCTCCAAGCAACTTCCAAGCTCCAAACGTATGAAGTTTTGCAAAGCCTCCTAAGCTCCAAGTGGCCCACCTTCCTACCCCATCATCTCTCATCTCAACCCTCCATTCTTCATCTCATCCATTGAAGTTGAAGCCAAGGTGCCAAGGAACCCCTAGGAGCGAGAAGATCGGACGGTGGGTGCTTGATCATTCTAGTTTTTCTTGTTTTCATGGTGGACCAAGTGAGGCCCACCGATCAATGGTGTGGATCTCACTTGGGACCCTAATATGTGGCCGATGGACCACTTGGATCATCATGATCATTCCATGATGGGGCCATTCTCCATGGACCCCATCATGATGTTTATTTTCTTTTCAAAGGTCATCTAGACCGTCCATATTGGTGGGGAAAGGATCCCCACCGTTGATTTTAAATTTCGGTGGTCCCACATGCTTTTAGGCCCACTTGATGTATGATTCACTGTAAGGGAGGGTCCAAAATGTTGGGGTCCCTCCATCACAAGGCGTGTCCCACTCTCCATGTCTCTCTCTCTCTTTTATATCTTTTATTTTATTTTATTTTATTTTATTTCATTTTTATGCAAAGGGGTTGTGTGGCCCACTTGAATGGACCTCACCTTGAGGTATTTATTCTATGCAAGGGTTCTTCAAGTGGGGCCCACCTTGCATGTCGTACCCCCATCATCCATCAGTGGTGGCCCACTTCAAAAGGCCCACCACAATGCATTTTTAAAATTTAAAAAAAAAAAAAAGTGGGGCCCATCGTCCAGCGTCTGGGACGCTGGACGTTCCTATACAAAAAAAAAAGGAAGAAGTAAAGTAAGGCTTTTGGGTGGTCCCCTTGCATAGGCCCCACCATGATGTATTTAAGCAATCCAAGCCGTCCATCCTCTTACCTACGGTGTTTTAGCTGTTGGGTAGAAGTTTGGGGCTGATTGGAAGACCTGGTGGGCCATAACATCAAAGAATGCATCACTACCATTCAAGATCATTATTTTGTTTCATTTCACTTTCCAAGCATCAAAAAAATTTAAACTCTGGACTCATTTGGACGGCCTCGAGCCGCTGAACATAATGGCCAGGGCGAATTTTATCTTAGCGGGCCCCACATGCGAAAAACCCCGGGAAAACACATTTCTCCCAAAAATGTTAAGGCAGGCGGGCGGGCGGCCGCTGGCCACCCACGGCCCTGCTCATGGGCCCCACTTTGATGTTTATTTACTATCCAATCTATTCATGTGGTGGGCAACCTCCTAAAGTGGGCCCCTGCCAAAATTCAGGCCCATCTAAGGCTCTGGTGGCCCACATCATATGAAACAGTGTGAATGAACGCCTTCCATTGAAATCTTTTTCGGGGCCCACAGAAGTTTTGAAACAAGCTGATATTTGTAAATTCCCTTCAAGCAGGTCTGTTTGACCTTACGAATGGGTTGGATGTCACCTAAACATTACAGGGTGGGCTCCACATGGGACCCACAATGATGCATGTGCAAGTCCACCGTCCAGACGGACGGTGGCACCCACCACGGTGATGCCCTCCTTGTGTATGCGCTGCCTCCACCGTCCAGCAAACGGTGAGGCCCTTGTGATGTATGTGCCCTATCCGCACTGTCCACTGGACAGTGGGACCCACCATGATGCATGTGATGCATCCGGACCGTCCATCCACTTGAACACATAAGGCCTATGGGTTAAGCCCCTTTGGACTGTAAAAGGCCTATGGGTTAAGCCCATTTGGACTGTAAAAAAGGCTTATGGGTTAGGCCCATTTGCTTTACAAAAGGGCTATGGGTTAGGCCCATTTGATTTATGGAATGCTCATGGGCTAGGCCCATTTGATTCATTCAAGGCCTAAGAATTTGGGCCCACTTCATATGTAGAGCCTATGGGCTTAGGCCCACTTGATATTTAGGCCTATGGGTTTAGGCCCACTTGATATGTTTCAAGTCCTTGGGACTAGGCCCATTTGATATATTCCAATGCCCAGGGGATTGGACCCTTTTGGTGTATTCCAAGGCCCATGGAATTGGACCCAATTGATACATTTTAAAGCCCATGAAAGTAGGTCCATTTAATTTGATTAAGGCCTAGGGTTTTAGGCCCATTCGACTCATGTTAGGTCTATGGGTTGAGGCCCACTTGATCTACATGTGGGACCCTATTAGTGTGGCCCATTGGTCACATACTAGACTCATGAGACTAAGCTCAATTGATGCAATCCAAGGCCCACGGGTTATAACCCATTGCAATGCACATAAGGTCCATTGGTGTGGTCCACTTATGTGGCCCATTTGATGAATAAAAAGGCCCAAATGAAATGGCTCATTTGATATATACGTAAGGCCCAATGGGATGAACCTAAGGTCCGTTGCAATGGGTAATTCCAACACGGATTAAGTAGCGATGTTTACAAAGATCGTCCCTTGGGAGCAATGTTGGTTTGACGTCCACATTGTGAGCCTAATGTTGGTTGGATGTCCACATTACGACTCTCCTTAGGGCCCATTACTGGGCCGTACTTATCGTGTATAGGCCGTCCAGGTCCATCTGCATTGTAAGATAGTTCATTTTATTATATCATGTTTAGTACAGTTTCATGACTCATGATCATACGCATCATATGTATGCTTGACGTGAGAATTGTCTGATCATAACATTTGCCTTCAGACAGGTTGTTTATGGGCTCCCGGTTAGGCGGTGTTGCCCTACATGAGCGCACGGTATGCGCAGGATTGGTTACATGACTGGATAGCGTGATTCATGCATTCCGCATTTGTGTGACATGGTTATTGTACGTCCTAGCGACATCGGGGCGGTAGCCTCCACAGATAGATCGTGGTTGGCAGGATTGGATACCGAAAATCTTATTTTACATGGAGTACTATAGATATCCTTGGGTGAAAGTCCCTAAACCCTTATGGTACCAAGAGGTTTCTCCAACGTCTAGACCGAGTGGGTAGATGAGCGTTGAGTGCCGATTACCAGACGGTTACGTTCTCCACTGTGTCGTGATCGGTTGGAAGGGGGTGCGGCCTTACCCACCCGAGTGTAGGGGGCAATCCTAGGCTGAGTCTGACCAGCTCGAGGAATGGGTCCGTTATTGACGAGTCGCGCCCGATATTGGCAGACGGATAGTGAGGTCTCTTCCACTTACCTTATTGCACGCGATGTGGAGGTAATCTGGTTTAGAGTGTACTAGACCTCGGTGATATTCCATATTTGAGCTGTATTGATGTGTGGACATAAATGAGGACCTGTATGCTTGAGTTGCATTACACATCGCATGGCCTTAGGATGGCCGATGCCATTCATGTCTTGCATTGCATAGTCTTAGTGCAGCTCATGATATTATGGTTCCATCTGCATATTCCGCATTACTCTGACATTGCATATTCATATTACTACCTTGCACACACACTTTCACCACCCTCTAAGCTTTCTGTAAGCTTATGCACGACCGTTGCGTGCAGGTGACGTTGGATCGCAGCAGCGCTGAGGCAGGAGCCCGTTGCTGATCATTTTGGAGTTTTTGTTCTTTACCACTATATTTCCCTTTATGCTCATTGTACTTGTAAAGTTTTTGATCATAGTGGAAATGTAATGGAGTACTTGATTGTTGTTTGTGGGTTATGCCTTTGGTTATGCTTATTACGAATCAAACTGATATTGAAAATCCTCCTCGTAGCATCCCAGGATCGGAACCTGGCGAATGGGAGCTAGGAGCCGAGAATGGGGTTCTAAGGAGGCTGTCGGCGCCGGTTTCGGCGATCGAAAATTTTGTGAGCCAGGTTTCCGAGTTTGGGGCGTGATAGTATTTGTGCGAGATATCAGTCTAATCCTTAAGGATCACATCTTACTACTGTTAAACGGATTATTAGATATGTCGCAAGTTCTATAAATTTGAGACTTTGGTATCCTTTTGATACTAATGTTCAATTAGCCGGGTACTCAGATACTGATTGGGCCGAAAATACTGATGATAGAAAATCAACCAGTGGTGGTTGTTTTTACATTGAAAATTGTTTAGTTTCTTGGTTCAGCAAGAAGCAAAGCTCAATATCGCTCTCCACTGTTGAGGCTGAGTATATTGCAGCTGGATATGCACGTACTCAACTAGTTTGGATGAAACGCATGCTTAGTGATTATGAAATTAATCAAGATTCAATGATCTTACATTGTAATAATTCTAGTGCTATAAACATTTCCAAAAATCCAATCCAGCATTCACGTACTAAGCACATTGACATTAAGTATCATTACATACGTGAGTTGGTTGAAGAAAAAGTTATTTCTTTGGAATATATATCAACTGAAAATCAACTTTCTTATATATTTACTAAACCGCTCGACAAAAGTAGGTTTAATAAATTAAAATTTGATCTTGGTATGTGCATTTTACATTAAATATTCTTACTTGCATGTATCATTGTGTATTATATTTCATATTATATTTATTTAAATTTTAATTTTTTGCATTAAAATATGATTTTTGGTCGATACTCGACCGGTCGTGGATGTACACGACCAGTCGTGGTACGACCGTTCGTGCACAGCACTCGACCAGTCGTGGAGCTCGTGAGCATCATATAATTTGGGAAAAATCTCCTTCTTCTTCATTTTCACTCTCACCTACGACGAGTCGTGGCTCGATCAGTTATAGGATTTCTAGTTTTTCTTCAAGGTAAGTGTTATTTCATCTTCTTTCTTGAAGATTCATACTCTCTATGCTTTGATTTGTTCATAGTATAGCTAGATTTCATCTCTTATTAGGTTTTTCAAGGGTTTCCTCTCAATTTGCTGACCTAGAGAAAATCCATCTTTCTTTTGTGCATCTTGCTTGCTCTTTGTATATCTTTTTAAATATGGATGCTAGAGGAAAAAAGAAAACATCCCGTGGTCCATCTTCTTCTAGATCTGCACCGATAACTAAACGACACCTTTGGTCACCCGAAGATGATTCTCAAGATGTAAGAGATTTGCATGTCCGTAACATTATCGTTGAGCATACCGCTGATCTCAATCACATTGCTCCATATGGTATTATCCCCCTTCTTGAATCTGTAGGCTGGACTAACATTTTACTTTGGGGTGGGCCTCAATACCAGTCCATTGCTCAATCAATGATATCATGCATCTCAGAATTTTCTCTTGATAATTTAACATTTTCAATTAATACTAGAGAAGGAAAATTTGAAGTGGATCGTCATTTGATATCAGGTATTATGGATATACCTATTAATGATGAAGGAATACCGATTCATACTTTATACAACAAACCATCTGAATCGGAAAAATGGATGTTAACAAGAGATTTATGCAAAATTGATGCATAATGGACTCACAAAGGGAATGCGCTCCCTGCAAAGTATTTGTTACCTAATTACAGAGTATTACATCGTTTCTTCATTTCCAATGTGTATCCTCGGCCGGTAATAAAACTGAGTTGACTTCTTTCATGGTTCGTGTGTTGCATTCTATTACTTCTGGTACCAAGGTCTGTCTTCCTTCTTCGATTTGTCATTTCATTATTCAGTTTCGTCTCCATCCGGGTCATAGTGATATTCCGTTCGGTTATCTTATGACTGTTTTAGCCACTCACATGCTTGTCGATAAACCTGTTAATGAGGCACCAATTCATCATCTTATTTTCAACAATTCCAATCTTAATAAGATGAAATTGGATCTGCTCCCTAGCCAAGTTGATGAAGCTGGTGGTGTTGGTGGTGATGGTGGTGAAGTTGGAAACGAAGGGGAAGCTGGCGATCTTCCTCATCAAGATGTTAATATGGATGACATATTTAATGATATTGAAACTGATTCACCTAATGATCCAGATTATAATCCATCTGATTTTAATGCACGCCTTCGTGCATTGAAGGAAAAGGTTGATAATATGAATATAGCCCACGATATGTGATTCAAGTACATGTGAAAATATCTTTGTCGCATCAATAGGGGGTTACACCGGATTGATCCAACTATCCCTGCTCCCTCCTCTAGATCAGATTAAGTGAATTATCTTCTGAAAAGTATATCATTTCCTTTTATTTTAGATATATATTATGGATTCTGGTTTGATAACATTATCTTTTGGATATTGTATTTCGGATTCTAGATTTTGGCTTGATACTTCAGGTTTATTTTATGTCCTTTCATATCACCTTCTCATTTTTTGCTCTCTATATTCTTCTTCCTATTGTGCCTTTCCCTTGTCATTTTGTGATAAAAAGGGGGAGTAGTAAGCTAAAGCTAATGCTAAAAGGGGAGTAATATGGATAGGGGGATTAAATTTATTTTGCATTGATTGAGAAGGATATGTGGATTGATGGATATGTGGATTGAAGTCTTGAAGTTTTCATGTTGTGTATTGTTTATATGAGCAATACTCGTATTTCTCAGGGGGAGTAGAGTATTTTGTGATTTCATGCCTCATCATTCCTTATTATCTTCTATGCTATGTGTTTTGTCACAAATTTGACAAAGGGGGAGATTGTAAGTGCTATAATTATATATCCCTTTGGTTGTCAAATTTTGTGGTGCTAAAACCTATATCTATGTCTTGTATATCTTGTGTTTTATGTTTGAAGACTATTCATTGCAATCAAGACATATCAAGACATCGCATTTCAAGACAAGATCTTAAATGAAGAAAGTTTTCAAGTCATGGATGAAGAATTCAAGAATTGAAGTCTTCAAGTTTGCAAGATCAAGATTCAATCAAGTTCAAGTTTAGCAGAAGACTATGTCAAGTCAAGATCAAGCTCATGAAGGTCTACTACAAGTTTTGTATATTCATAAGCTTCTCTTAAGGGTCATCTGAGTGTACAGACTTTCAATGTCCATCTCACTTTTAAGGTTTGTTTGACCTTAGATTGACCTTAGGATGGGCTTTACAGTAGGTCATTCTGGATACATAACTCATATATTTTAATATACTTGTTTGGAGTGATCTAAGACCAGTCCTAGGGACTTCAAGACTAGTCCTAGCTTTGCTACGACCAGTCTTAAGTTTTTCAGGACCAGTCCTAGGTAGTTGAAGATTTTTGGATCTTTCTAACTGTCCTACGACCAGTCCTGGACATCCTATGACCAGTCCTATGAGTTCTTCGACTCATCCTTCGATCAGTCATAGCCCTACGACTCAAACTCCAGTAACTATTTTTGGGGTCGTACGACCGGTCGTAGGTGTCCCACAACCAGTCATAAGTGTCCCACGACCAGTCGTGGAACTAAAAATCCAATCCCGCGAAAATCTTTCGAAAATCTTTGAAACTACGACCAGTCCTAGGATCCTAAGACTAGTCGTAGATGGGATTTTTCAGGCTATAAATAGAGCACGAACTTCAGAGTTTTAGCACTTTAATTCAATTCTATTCAAGCATTCTTTAGGCTATTCTCTGAGATTAGTTTGTGATTATTTTAAGCTGCTTTGTGCTTATTTAATATTCCTTTTGCTAGCTTATTTTATTTGATTTTGATCTACATTCCAATCTTATTAGAAAAGGAGAATTTCTGATATTCCTTCTTCTTGGATTCAAAATCAAGTAGAACTAGCCCGTTTGATTTAAAATCAATTAGACTTAGAACCATTCTTAAAGTGAGTATTGGACTTTGAACGTCGAACTTCTACTCCGATTGGTTCTACCGGGCTTCTTCAAAAGGTGATTCAGGTATTTTACATGTTTTGTAATTTACTTTCTCTAGGTTTTTGTTTGAGATTCGCCAGAAAAATCTCATTATAGTGGTTATCTGAGGAGAGCCAGAAAACTCAGATTGTGGGGTTTTTGGATTGTGTAAGCTCGAGATCAAAGACATAATTGTGAAGGTTTTAGGTGAACCTGTGAAACCTATTTTGATAGTGCATGCTAATATCCCCTGTGTGAGGATATTAGGAGTGGAGTAGCAATCTGTGTAGCTGTTGGATAACAGTTGGTGTACACACAGGCGAACCACTATATATCATTGTGTTGTGGATGTGTTTTACTCTTTCATTCTTTTATTCATTCTGTTTTGTAGAGAGTGTTTGTGGATAAATGTTGTAATCACTTCAAGCAAGTGTAGATGAATGTTGTAATAACTTAGGATTTATTTTCTGCAAGTTATTTTGATTTCCTTTCTTTTATTATTCCTCATTGGTTTGTGATACAAGGACGTTCTAGAAATAAGGTTGTCCTACCTTAAACCTCTGGTTTTTGGTGTAAGGTTGTCCTTAGAACTGATAAAGTATCAATCTCTTTATTTTAGGCTATTGTGATTATTTTATATTCAGCATTGTGCTTTATATCTTTTATTATTCCGCTGTTATTAGTTTTATTTGGCATTGCCCTATTCACCCCCCCTCTAGGGCATACAGCTAGGCCCCTTTCAGAAACACATCATGGAGGGGCTGGATTTGCAAAACACATCTCGTTGGGACCCAAAAAATGATTATGAATGTTTTAATGGTGTACGGCCCCTCTCCACTTCTGTATATGGTGTGGCCCACAAAAGTCACGGATTGACTTGATTTTTGAGACCCAAGTCCAAGATGGAATGGTGCATCTGACTGATGGGGTAGATTTTTAAAACACACCACAGTGGGGCCCACATAGCTCGACAGCATGGGACGGAGCCGTGAGCTCGAGCGCACCTTTTCACTTCATATTCCCTCTTTCATTTTCACCCAAACAGGGCTCCATCCACGCAGTCTGACCCAGCTCCTCCCCACAAATCTCGTTCCGGAAGAAACGGTGAGTCGATTCGGCCTTATTCCTCGCTGGAATCTCCGAGAAAGAGGGAATACGAAGAAAATGGGAAGAAAATTGCACTTACCTGTCGAATGGCCAACCTTCGATCACTGCTACAGCCAGGTACCCTCCGATTTCTTTCTCTTTTTTTTCTAATTCATTTTTTTATTTGATTCTCCATTTCTCGGATTCGATTTTTATGGTGTGTGGGGGTGGTTAGCTACAGTGAGATCCGTGAGTCCCCTGCAATCCACCCGTGATTGTCCGTGCGTTGATGTCCGACAATAATGGAGAGGAAATGGCGTGATATCATCGATAAATCGTGCGATATCACCGAAAATATCGGCCGATATCTGGATTTCTGATTTTTTGGTATCTCTCAAGGTTATCACGCTATATCGTCTCGCAGTGGGGCGATACCGATAATATCGGCCGATAGTATCGATACTTGAAACACTGCTTACGACGAGCTCGCCAAATGGACAAACGGTTTGGATATAACACATACCTTATGATGGGACCCACAGAACTTGGTGACGTCAACACACAAGTCGACTCGGTGGTGTGCGGCACACCTGCGAACTTGATTTCCGTAAAAAAGGGATCGGACGCCATTTTTTTCGAGCAGAGAGGGTTCAGGCCTTTCTGGAACCCTAAAATCTCTCCAAAATCTCCCAAATCTTCGGATTTTGGCGAGGATTTCTCCGGATTGCAACAAGGATTTCTCCGGATTTCGCCCAAATACTTGGATTTCTCCCTATTTCGATGGATTTCTCTTCCAAATCGAAGATTTTGTTTGCACTAACCCACGGACGACGCTTTGATTCGAATGACGCACCAAAGGGAAGCTTCCGATCATAAAAATCTCTTGTACAAGTATCGAAATCCACCTGTTGAAAGTTTCTCCATATATTTTTTAAATTTTTTCAATTTTTTTTTTTGGATAATGACAGTCCCGGACGATATTTGGTATTTTTCTTTTTAGTTGGTATGTGTCGACGATAAATCGTGCGATATCGACGATAATATGGGCCGATATCTGGATTTTGGAATTTTCGGTATCTTCTCGGAGTTCTCGGAGAGGTTTCGTCTCGCTGGGGCTCGATACCGATAATATCGGCCGATATAACGGCTGATAGTATCGATATTTTGAACACTGTAGGTAAGTAATTTAATCTGCTTATTTCTAATATACCATGAACTTTAGTACCATGGACTGCTGCTGTCTGCAAGTCTTGATTTGTCTTCATATTCTGTAGTGAATATTATATGATGGAAATTGGACTCACTGTTTTACGTAAAAGATTTACGACTCTTCTTTTTTCCTGGCTTATCAATGTTTAAGTACGTTGTTGCTTTGTGGAATAAAACTGCAAATCCCACATAAAACAGAGGATATGTGGCTATTGGAGTCTTTTTTCTTCACTTTGACACTAGACTTTATGGAGGATGCCTTTTCTTAGGTTTGAGACATGTCCTACCATTTCTTACTTAGTTCTTTTTTTTTTACACACCCCACACACGCACGCCGTGGTGGAATTTCACCACCTATGGGTACTCGAACCCTTGGCCTGGTGTTGAAATCTTTACTTAGTTCTTACATTGTTCTCTTGATCCTTGTTTGAAACATTCATTGACAATCAACTATTGACTTGTGAACAAAATTGGCAAAGGCCCAACAACTATTGCTTGATCCACATGAAAAAGAATATGTTCTCAGTCAAGTTAACTTGGCAAAAGGTAGGAAGTGAAGTCTGAATACGTTCTCTTCCACTGAATTTCCCTCTTCATTCTTCTCAGAAAGATATCATTCCTGATATTTCTTGCACTAGTGGTCTTCATGCATTGGGGTCCTAGCCTCTAAATTGGTCTCTTTATGATCTTCTGCACAAAATTTTACTTTTGGTTAAATGGCCACACATAATTTGTTGGGATGCATGTTTGACATGTCATATGTTTTTTGGGTTTCTGGGCTTTCGTTAGCTAATTGGATATTTTTACTTTTGTTGTTTCTATACTTGAATATTTTTTAGCCTAGACTTGAACACTGTCTCATGTGTCATGTCACTATTATGAATTCTTTGATTCTTTTAACCTTTTTATCATATTCAACTTAGCAGTTCAGTATTTCATTCTGGAATGGGTCTATGGTTGGTTCAGAAGTTGCTTGGGTTTAACTTTTTATGGATCAGTCTTAGTCTAAGGTTATTTCCTCCTTTTCAGATGATACTTAAAACTTCAGTTTCTATGGTTTAATTTTTTTATTTTATTTCAATGAATTTTATGCATTAATCATGAGTATATCTTCATTTGGCTGTCATGTGAGTTATTTCCATTTGGCTGGTCTATCCATATGTACAAGAATGCTTGAGTCTTCTGACCTTTATCGTCTTATGAAAGCAAGCATTCTTTTAGCACTTCTTTTGCTTCATTTTTCTGCTCTGCTCTACTCTCTCTCTCTCTCTCTCATAATTGTTGAATGTTATTAATCAGGCTAAAGAAAATTGTTAAAAAAAAAAAAAAAAAAGAAGAAAACATTAAATAAGAGGCAAAGTAGACTTGACACATCTCAATCTGTCTGTTGAGGACAGGAAATCTTGGGAAGTGATCCCCAAATTGGATTTCTTGTTTGGGCTCTGCTATTTTATTGACTGCTGCTAATTTATATTTTCATTCTTATAGGAAAATTTTTCCTTAAAATGAAAGCAGCAAAGGGAAAGGAGGCTACGAAGAAGGAAACCAAGGAAACTTTAAAGCCAGTTGAAGACTGGTTGATTGAAAGCTTATGTTTATTGTTGTTAATCCTTCTCCTTTTTTTTTCCCGTATGCTTTGAGACAGGATTAAGTGGGCCTGGGTTGTATTATTAGAGTAGTTCTTTCATCTGCAACATTATAAATAAGGTGGTGTAGAGAGATCTTTCTACACTTTTTCTTTTGCTTTAATACACTAGGTTCTAGCAGTTCATCAGATGAAAACTAAGGATTGCTTACAATTATTCTATACAAAAAGAGATTTTGAATTAAGTTCTTATGTGCTTTATACATTTATATTTGTACACATTATTGATTTACTTGTAATTGTTTTTTTTTTTCTCAGTGAGAAAAATTGAAACAACAAAAATAGCAATGGGTACGGATTATCGGTAACCATAGCTTATCACTACGGATTTTATCCGTAGCTTACAACAATTTAGGGGCGGCTTGCAAAACCGCTAGTAAAAGGTGCTGGCCACCAACAACACCTTTATCGACCAAGCCTTTGCCAGCAGTTGCCAGACCGCCAATGAATCCTTCACCGGCAGTTTTTGGGACCTTTACCGGCAGTTCTGGCCGCCGGTAAAGGACCATTTCGTTGTGGTGCTTAGTCAAGGAAGTGGGGTTCCATGCTTTTCCCAAATGGAATCATTTTCAATTTTTAGAAATTAAAGGTTCCTAAAGACTGTCAAAACGTGGCTATAAAATCGTGTAATCTGGAATCCTCCCAAATGGAAAATGGTGGATTTGATTTTCTTTTTGGTGTTTGTTTGCATATATTGATTCCATGTTTGGTATCCTTGTGCCTTCTCTATCTTGGAAATCAAATTTACGTTTTCTTTTGGGAAATGAATATCTACAAATTGTAAGAAAAAGATTGAAAGTATAATCCAAAGTAGAGTTAGAAAAGCATGTTTTTCCATGTTCAAAAGCACATTACAAAGTAGAAGTGGAAAAAATCAGAATAGGTTACAGTCATCTCTCTGTAATCCACGAGACAGGGTGACTTGTCAAATGGAACCATGCATCTATAGTTTCAACGACCCCGGATGCCCAGGTTTTGAAAATCATACCTGTCGATCCCGTGATCCTCATTTTAAGAATAGATTTTATGGGTTTTTACCCAAATGGCCCACCGTATATACGCTGCTTTCTAGTGTTTGGCTTCCCTTTACAAAGCTCTCTCTCTCTCTCTCTCTCTCTCTCTCTCTCTCTCTCTCTCTCTCTCTCTCTCTCTCTCTCTCTCGGATTCCAATGTCCAAGTGCAGGAGAAGCTTCATAACTTCAATCTCGAAATATCAATTTTGGGTCATATTGAGGCCACTTAGTTGTTGGGCCCATTAAAAAGTACATTGAATTTGTTCATTCCCTTCGTGACTTACCATTTCATTAGGAAGACACTAAACTCATGTTGATACGACCCCTTCACGGCGCAGAAAACTGGGTCGTTCATTACCATCGGTTTCCTTGTGGTGTGATCCACCTAATCGGTGGGCATGGCTTATTCTTTGGACCATAGCCTTCCATGAAACTTCAATGATAATAGATGGAGTTGATTTAATGCATACACAAGATGTTAGGCATATGCAAGTGGTACATTTTTATTTTTATTTTTTGCACAGTGAAAGTTGCTATAACTAGCACTGAAGTTCCTCGGTGCTTTCAGGACTACGAGTGCCCCCTTTAAATCTTTAAGGACACGATCAAAATCAGTTAATTTGCACTTAATTGCATCAACTGCTCACAGAGATATCAGACTCTTACTTAAATTGGGAATGTGTCTCATATTAGTTAAGATACGCTCTATGCCATCAAATATCTTGATGCACATCGATTCAACACTAACCATGATATAGGCATTGTTATTACTCATAAACACCTGATGACCATCGCATTCACTATAACAAATGAACCAACTCTTATGAGGGGTCATATGATACGAAGCTCCTATATCCAAAATTCATTCATCGTTGAAATACTTAGATTTTGATGCGGTCAACACATCACTATTACTCGCCCCCTCATTACATTCCACAATGTTGGCATCTCTAGAAGAACTATCTGATTTCTCATTCCTTAACTTGGGATACTCAGATTTTAATGTGGTCAACACGTCACTATTACTTGCCTTCTCATTGCATTCCGCAGCATTGGCCTCTTTGTAAAAACTATCTGATTTCTCCTTCTTCATGTACCCTGACATTCTACAATTTAAACATTTCAATTTTTCTGTCTTTTTCCTTAGATTTGGATATCGATCATGAAGATCTACTATCTCGCTCAGAACTCTCCTTGTAACCAATGCATATGTAGAAGAACCCACGTTATCACCGTTCTTTCTCATTGCCATCGGCTGAAGAGTTGAGGCAAGGTCTCAACAATAGTACTGGTCAACTTACTGCTACACAGAGTCTTTGAACGATACGATTCTATAAAAGAATTCAAAAGAATACATGCTTAATTTTCATCCTTCATCACCTCATCTATATCCAACAACTTGCAGACATCCCTATTAAAGTTATCCATGAGCGTCTCAACACTAGCCCTCTCAATCATCTTCAGATGGAACAACTATAGCTTTATATATAAACGATTCTCAAGATCTATGCAGCTTATAAACAGGTTGGATGGAAAATAAACATTATGATAAGTCATGAGAAGTTTTCAATGGTGGGCATTCATATCCTCACTGTTTTATTGTGTGGTGTAGTCCACTAGAGATTTAAATCTACCCTATTTTTATGCTCATGGTTTAAAATAATCTGAAAAATCATATGGACAGCATGGATAAATACATACATCATGGTGAGCCCAAAGAGTTACATGGCGACTGGTCTTTAGGTAAATCCCCATCCACTGGGGAACGTGGATTGTGTCCTAGCCCCACTCATCTCCATATCAGAACGGGTGGGTCTTTGAGGGGCCACCATGATGTACAGGTTTTATCCACACCCTCCATTAACATTTTCACGTTGTTTTTGTGATTAAACCTAAAAATGAAGCAGATCCAAGGCTCAAGTGTACTTACAAAGTAAGGATTAAACTGTTGCCATTAAAAATGTCTCGGGAGCTTCAAAAGTTTTGGATCTAGCTGATATTCGTGTTTTCCTTTTATCCAGGTCTATATGGCCTTATGTACAGGCCAGATGGTACTTAACCATCACGGTGAGTATGACACTTAAAGCCTTAAGAAGGTTTCAATTAGGGTTGACAATGACCAAGTCTAGTTAAGTCTTGGCCTGGATTTTGAACTGTTTAAGAGTGGGCCATTAGGCTAGCTTTATTCAAAATTCTGATTTTTCAGCCCCAAGCCTAGGCCACTGACACCCATAGTTTCAATGGTAAGTATCATTACCACTATTACTTCCCTTAGTGTGGTTTACTTGAGCTTTAGATCTACTTCATTTTTGGTCTAATATACTAAAATGATGTGGTAAGGTTAATGGACAGTGTGGATAAAACACATACATTAGGGTGGCCTCTTAGATCCTTTGCCCGTTGTGATCAGGAGAGGAGGGGCGGGGTTGGATGGAATTCGCATTCTCATTGAAACGTCTAGTGTCTAGTGTATCGAATAAGATGTAAAGTCACGTGGATAAATAATATGTATATATCACGGTGAGCCCAGAGAGAGTCACGTGGTTGTCAAGTCTCCATGGGATGCGGATTGTATCTTACCCAGGTAATCTGTCTAGGCAGGGTTCTGTGGGGTCCACCGTGATGTAACTATTTTATCTAAGCCGTTAATCACTTTTCTCAGATCATTTTAAGATATGATCTAAACACTAAGCAAGGTATAGGGTTAAGTGGACCACAAAGCGGGGATTTAATGTCCACCATTAAAAACTTCTCGGGAGTTGGAGAAGTTTCGAATCAAGCTAATATTTATTTTTTTAATTTCATCCACATCTACATGACCTTATTAATAAGTTAGATGATTAAAAATAAAAACAAAAAAAATCATGGTGACCCTTAGAAAGGTTTCAACAGTGGTTTCATTATCACTGCATCTTCCTCCGGTGTGGTCCACTGGATCTGTGGACTTGCTTCAATTTTACATAAATACCTTAAAATGATCCAAGAAAAGCGGTAAACAGCTTGGATAAAACACTTACATCACAATGGGCTCCACATAGCGACGCATTCTGCGTCCGTCTCCATGAAAATCCTCATCCATTGGGGAACGTGGATTGGCTGGTGTACCACACACCAGCTAAATAGCTGATGTAGATACGTGTCATGTGAAGACCGCTCTTTCTTCCGATTGGGTCGGTACGTAGTGCCCCGTTAGGTCGGTTGTGGAATAGTTGTGTGGGCCCTAGCATGATGTACATATTTTATCCATGTTGTCCATCTATTTTGTCAACTCATTTTAGGACATGAATCCAAAAACAAGATTGATCCAGATCTTATGTGGACCACATCACATACCACATCATAGGAAATGGTGGTGATTAAATGCTTACTGTTAAAAATGTCTAAAGAGCACAAAAGTTTTGGATCATTATGTTTTCCCTCCATCCATGTCTATGTGATCAAATCAACAAATTGATGACAAATATACATTATGGTGGGCCTTGGGAAGCTTTTAATGGTGGGGTTCAATCACCATCATTTCCTATGGTGCAGTCCACCGGTTAGATCTATGTTTTTTTGGGGCTCATGCCAGGGAGTCTATAAAATGCACACATTATTGTGGGGCGCTCAACACCAGCCAGTACCAAGATTTGGGTACTGAATGGACCCGCTTTGGCTAGCAACCAAATAATCATTTTTCCCAATCATGTGATGCAATTGAATTTTAGATCTGCCTCATTTTTTAACTTATGCCTCAAAATGAACTAGTAAAATTGACTGATTGCGTTACAAAATACATACCTCATGATGGGGCATAAAGGATTGTTGTATGCAATCTACTGTTGGGAGTGGACTAGGTGAGACCTGGACTCATTGAGACAGAGCAGTCCTTGCTGTGGGGTCCACCTTGATATACGTATTCTATATCAACTCCGTCCATCCATTTTCTCATATCATTTTAGGGCATTATTTAAAAAATGAAGCGAATCTAATTATCAAGTGGACCATATCATATGAAACAAATTTAAAAGAGGATTTGAAATCCAAGGTAAAAGTTACGGTTACATCTTAAAATCCTCCCATAAGTCGAATGTGTAATGTACGTGTCACCAGACTGCTAATCTATTAGGCATGTGGCCCACTCATGACATTCCAAAACAATCAAATTATCAACTTCATCACTAAAATTACTTCAAAAGAATAATATCCACCGTCCAGATTACTTTGTCCATGTAAATTAACACTTAAATTTTATTAGTTAGTTGCTCAAATGTCATCCCATGCTTATGGCTCATACAATACTTTGGAATTTCATCATTTTCCACCAAAGTATATATTTCAACAATCTTATTACATTAGGGATATTAAAGTTAATTTAATAATTAAATTCAAACCTATGTAAATATATCCTGCATGAATACTTTTGGATCAGAGAAGATTTTAAATCCAGAGTGCCAAATATAACCCCAAGAATCCTGAGTAATGCTGTCCCTGCTGGAGGTTGAGAATTCTAAGCAGCGGCTAGTTCCAATGGAAAAGAGTGGCTTGAACTAAGATGACTTGGGCTCCTAATATATTGAGGCCTTAATGATTTCCCCGTGTTTATTTGCCTTCGTAAGGTCTTAAGCCTAGATGAAAAAAAAAAAAAAAAAACCAGATATTAAGTTGACATAAGACTTTTGTGGCTCACTTATAATCAATTTTCACATTTTTTATAGATGGGTCTGCCTAAGAATTGCATCTGCTCCAATCTTTTAGAATAATATCTTAAAATGATCGGAAAAAATGGATGGGCGACTTCGATACAGACATGATGTGCCCGACCGAAAGGACCGCACTGACTTCGGTGAGATGGGATCTCACTTAATCTGCTTCCATGCCACCCGAGTGTGAGTCATCTATCCGTACTCTAACGGTGACACGTCCATCGGATTCAAGCATTTATAGTCTCACCGACCCTGTACGCCTAGCTGTTGAAAATCATACCTGTCAGCCAATCAGGTGTTCGGCACTTTAATGAACGGATCTAATGGAGAATATGCACCGTGGTGCTCCCTGCATGCGACGACTTGTAGATGACATCAAGTCTCTCTTCTTCTCTGCGTTGTGTTCCACCTAAGTGGTCCATTGGGCTGAGGTTTAGCCTCATTTCAGAAAATTGAGGGACATACAAGATCTACTGATTGTAGGTCACACACTCAATACTATGGTACTGCAGAGCTTGATTGTTTCGTATTGACAATTGAACAGTCATTGGAGATGATTTAGGGCCTGTTTGTTTTCTCGGAGAGATGGTAAATACCGTTAAACGGTAATTTTCTCTATTTCACGCGTTTGAAAATTCAAAGGAACTCGTGTCCTTGAAAATGGTTCAAAAGAGGTAATTTTAATTTTTGAACTGCATGATAATGTATATGATATATCTATTTTGTTAATCTGTTTTACCACAGTATTTTAAAGCATGAGACAAAAAATAAAGTAGATCTAATACTCAAGTAGCCCACGCCAAAACAAACAGTGGCCCCACAAAGTTTTTAACAGTCAATATTCAATTTCCTTTTTTGTATGACGTGGTCCAGTTGAGTTTTGGATATGCCTCATTTATTTACTCATGCTATAAATTGAACTGGAATAATGGATGAATGGTGTGGATAAGCAAAATGCATCACAGTGGGACCCATGGGTATTTTATAATATTTTTTATTTTGTGTCAAAAAGTAAGTAGTCAAATCACGTATAATATAAATGCACAGGAAAATAATTATTATTTTTTTACACGGTATTTACCATTTCACCCGGAAATCAAACATGCCCAGGGCGTGTTTGGGCAGGCGCTGGATGTGGCAATAGAAGGAATTAGGAGGGTTATCCTACGTCTTACCATCCCATCAGCTGTTTGGGATGGCGGGATGTGCCTTGCCCTCATAAACAGTGCCCAGATCCTAGACGGATTTGCCAATCTCGGAATGGGAGCTTTCACCGCTATGTGGGGCCCACCGAGATATCAATGAGATATTCACTCCTTCCATCATTTTCATCAGCCCACATTCAGTCATGAACTTGTTTTGAGGCAGATATAAAATAATGAGTGGGGCACACCACAAGAAGACGTGGAGATGCAAACTCATCCATTTGTGATGGTCCAAACAGGCTGTTGTATATCCCATGGGCTATCCCAGTCCCATGGGATCAAGGGACAAACACTGACACCATCATCATTACCTTAAAATCCATTCCATCCCTCTTAATCTCATGGGATTGGTCTGGCCAAACACGCCCTTAGGGGTCGTTTGGCACCATGGATTGGAGGGGGCCGGGTTTCTTATGCCCTTGGTTGTTTGGCACCATAAAGTAATCGGGGATTGCCAATCCAGGGGGTTTCCAATCTCTTCTTTCAGGTGGTTTCTAATCCACAGTGAGAGCTTGGATTACACCTAAAAATATTTCAATAGTTGCACATGTGATATTTATGTCACTATACACTAACATTCTATTGGGCGCATGGCTCACTAATGATGATCCGCACCGTCCAAACATTGTCCATGTAAATCAGCACCGTCCAAACATTGTTCAGCACTGTCCAAACACTGTCCATATTAATCAATGATTAAAAATCATTAGTTAGTCACTCAAACATGATCTTGTGCTTGCGGTCCATCCGAGACTTGGAATTTCATCATTTTCAGGAAAAACATATAATTCAGCATGCTTATCACAACCATAGTGTTAAAAATTATATATCTAACCAATTAGGAATATTAAACTTTATTTAGTAATTAAATTTAAACCCTTGAAAATATATCATACATTAGTATTTTTGAATTAAAGTTGATTCACACTCTAATGGTGCCAAACACACACAAGAAAGATTGTCAATTCAAGGGGTTCCAAATCTACGCTCCCAAACAGGCCCTTAAGTCCTAACATGAATATGAGTCACCAATATCCTACAAATGCATTAACTACAGGCCAATTTCAATGAATTGAGGGCGCATTTGGGCGGTGGGATTAGGTGGGATGGGATTCAAAAAACATAATTATTACCCATGGTAGGGATTGTCCCTGGGATAAGATTAAGAGAAATTTAGGACTATGGACCCCACCTTTTAGCCAGCTGTTTATTTGGAGGAATACAAACTTTGTTTTGCAACTTAGACCCACACGTGTGGATTTCGAATTTCAGGACGAAAATACCCCTCCTTTTTAAATACTCTTTTTACTGCTGCTGCTTTTCAAAGTTGCTTTCACTCCCCTTAATAGAAAAAAACAGGTGCTTCCCCTACACTCTCTTCCAACGAAGAACTGAAGTACGAAGGATTTTTTTCTCATTTGCCTGACTGAAATCTCTGTGAAGCATCTAGATATCCATCCAAATATCGTTATTCTACATTTTTCAATTTCATCTTGGTGAGGGTTACATGAAACCCAACGAACTGGTTGCATCTCCTTGAAAAGGTTCAAAATATTCCCTCACTCCAAAACACGTCTCTTCAACTTGCATTTGACCGGTATTGCAGCAGTCAGAGATATAGATCTTGAAAAAAAAAGCTACACTCGTACAATGGCATTGCATGTGAAGTTTGGTCAATTCTATGTGTTAGGCTTAGTCAATTTCATGCATTAGGCTTAGTTAAATTTACGTGTTGATCAATTGAATCCATGTCAAACTTGCTTAATTCAATTTGAAGCTCGCTCAATTCTATGTTAGGGCTCACTTGATCTGATGCTACGCTTGCTGAATTTCATGTTTACCTTGCTCATCTTCATGCTAAGATCGCTCAATTTAAGGTTTGCCCAGCTTAATTTCATGGTAGATAAGGTCAATTTAATGTTTGCCTCATAAATATCATACTACGATCCCTCAATTTAATGTTTGCCCAGCTTAATTTCATGGTAGATAAGGTCAATTTAATGTTTGATGCGATAAATTTCATGCTAGTATCGCTCAATTTAATGTTTTCCCAGCTTAATTTCATGGTAGATAAGGTCAATTTAATGTTTGTCGTGATAAATTTCATACTAGTATCGCTCAATTTAATGTTTGCCCAGCATAATTTCATGGTAGATAAGGTCAATTTAATGTTTGCCCAACTCAATATTATCCTATGCTCGCTTAATTTACAGTTTTCCCATTCAATATCCATGCAATGCTCGCTCAATTTAATGTTTGCCCCACTCAATATCATGCTATGCTTGCTCGAAGAAATGTTTGGCCAACTCAATATCACGCTATGCTCGCTCGAAATATTGTTTGCCTGGCTCAATATCATGCTATGCACTCTCGATTTAATGCTTGCTTACATAGCTAAATTTATAGTTTGTCTCGCTCAATTTTCAGTTTGCACCATTCAATTTCATGCTTGCCGCGCAAATGTGTCAAATTTTCCCACTGAATTTTTCAGTTTGTCTCGCTCAATTTCATGTTTGCCCCGCTCAATTTCATGCTTGCCCCACTCAATTCCTAGTTTGCCCCGCTCAATTTAATGCCTATCCCGCTCATTTCCTAGTTTGCCCCGCTCAATTTCATGCTTGCCCCACTTAATTGCTAGTTTGCCCCGCTCAAATTCATGCTTGCCCTAGTCATTTGCTAGTTTACCCCACTCATTTCCTAGTCTACCCTGCTCAATTTCATGTTTGCCCTGCTTAATTTCATGCTTGGCCTGCTCATTTCCTAGTTTGCCCTGCTTAATTTCATGCTTACCCTGCTTGTTTCCTAGTTTGCCCCACTCAATTTCATGCTTACACTGCTCGTTTCCTAGTTTGCCCCGCTCAATTTCATCTTACTCCCGCTGAATTTCTTGTTTGCCCCACTGAATTTCTATTTTGACCCACTCAATTTTCAAGTTGTCCTACTGAATTTCATGTGTGCCCTGCTCAAATTGATAATGCTTCGCTCGCTCAATGGCATAATAGATAGCGTCACTAAATTAAACAAGCACCACTCATTTTTCATTGGTTAATGACAAAGGTCCTTCATTATTTAATCGAGTTTTATCATATGGCATGGTTCCATTGATTTACGATTCACTGATAATGTGTCATTGTATTGGTTTTTCAGATAATGGCTGCAAGAATCATGTGCTCTTTTGGCGGAGAGTTATAATTTAAAAATACGCAATACTCATACATTGGTGGAACATCAAAACAAATGACGCTATGTCTCGAGACTACGTACGAAGAGCTTCGATCTAAAATTTACAAGATTATTAAGAGCAGACCAGAAGATTATGATATTAGGATGAAAGTATTGAATTCTTGCACTAACAAATCAATGCCTCCAATCGAAAACGAAGATGACGATGACTTCAAAGAGTTCTTGTCTTACTAGTTTGAGCATTTGAAAAAATTCATCCCGTTAGTCATCAAAACAATCCAACACATCATACCACAACATATGTGGACAGTGTGGCTGAGGAGTATGGCGTGGAATTTAAATACAATCATTCTCTATTACAAGTGGTAGTAAGCAATGATCAATTACCCGAGGCACTGGAAACAGTAAACTTTGGGACTAGGCAAGTCAGTTGTAAGACTCGTATCTTGGTCCGTAGACTTTCGCGGTCTTACCGGTCGAATTCCGGTGACCTTCGACCCTTAGCCAATATCGACGCGCGACCCTGATTCATATACCGACAACCCGAGTCGACTCAACCCGAGACCAATACCATAGCGACCGCACCGTCATTGCGGTTCCGATGCCGCGACTCGAGCGCCGAGGCGATACCCTGGTCAAGAGATGTGGGCCAACGTTCGGTGCGAGAAAACGCCGCGCGTTGTGAAACCCAAGGGAATCTCTACTATGTGTCACATCAATCTCATCAATCCCATCAATCCATCACATGTCAAGTACACATCACTTTCACCCCCTTTTCCCAAGCAACCACAAAAGTCTTCATCTCCCATACCTCTCTTACACAAAAAGCCACAAAAGTCTTCATCTCTGTCACGCCCCAAACCCGAAAATCGGATTCATAAGAATCCCGACTACCGAATCTGGTGCCGACAGCCTCCGTAGTACCCCATTCTCGGCTCCTAGCATTCATATGTCAGATTTCGATCTTGGGATCCTACAAGGAGGATTTTTTTTTATTTATTTATTTATTTTTTACATATAACTAGTAATAAGCATAACCACAAGATTACCCAATTCACAAAGGCAACATCATCATCACATATCCACTAATATAATCGTTTGAGTACAATACTGAGAAGGAAATACATAAATAAAAATCAAGCTCTAGAAGACCACTGCACGCTCCAAGCTCAACACTGCTGCAACCTAACATCACCTGCACGCATCTATCGTGCATAAGCTTATAGAAAACTTAGAGGGTGGTATAAGTGTGTGCACAAGGTAAGTATCAAATGTTCAATACAATACCATCATCATACAATACCGAAATAAGTAGAAATACTGTCAAGATCATAAATCATACGATAATAGAGTAAGCGGAAGTACGGACAAGTCCATAAGTAAATCAATAGCAAAATTACACAATATAGAACAATTATGCATCAAGGAGTCATGAAGAGCTAATTATCATATGCCGAGGATGCAATGCAATATGCAATGCGAATGAAATGACCATGCTGGAGTGTAAAGTCGGGATGATAGTACGTAGTATCGCAGGCTATGGGGTCCACCATAAGGGACTTCTATCCAAACCAGTCTCATACCTAAATTTGGATAGTCAGACTCAACGTGGTAAACTCCTGATCTCAGGTTAGTCGCGCGCCTAACCGAAATCCACGCCATAATGAAGGTACACAATAATTAGTTGCGCACCATCAGCCCGAGTGGATAGTGAATGCATGAATGAATGAGCATGCAACTCCTACTCGATAAGTTCACATATCAGTATGGTTTTTCTCTGGAAAATCACCGGGGTCTATTACACTCCAAACCAGATTGCCGCCCCATCGCGCTCAACAAGGCGAGTGGAAGAGACCTCACTATCCGCCTGCCAATATCGGGCCCGGCTCGTCAATAGCGAACCCATTCCTCGAGCTGGTCAGACTCAGCCTAGCATTGCCCCCTCCTCTCGGACAGGTAAGGCCGCACCCCCTTCTAACCGACCACGACACAGTGGAGAGTGCAGCCATCTGGCAATCGGCACTCGGCGCTCATCTACCTACTCGGTCTAGACGTTGGAGCAACCTCTGAAACCAAGAGGGTTTAGGGACTTTCACCCAGGGATATCTATAGCACCCCATGTAAAATAGATTTCCGGTGTCCCATCTGGCCATCCACGATATGCCTATGGAGGCTACGACCCTGATGTCGCTAGAGCATACAGTAATCACAGCACACAATGCAAGATGCATGAGTCATACAATCCAGTCATGTGTCAATCCTGGGCAAACCATACGCTCATGTGAGATAATCTCCATCTATCAGGGGGTCTCATAACAACCAGCACTATGGCATATGCAATGGTCAATCATATCTCATAACAGACATGCAGATGATGTGTATGGGCATGTATCATGATGCTATACAGTCACATACTCATAATTGGTATCAATAACTGGCATCAACAATCAGCCTCGACAATGTGGACATCCAACCAACATTGCTCTCCAAGGAACAGCCCACAAAAAGCCTAACATATAGTGGACTCTTAACCGCACACAAGGGCCAAATATACAACACTATGGACCTCACTCAAGAGTTTAATATACATCACGATGGGCCTTTCACATGGGCCTAACATACATCACAATGGGCTCCATCGCCTGGACCTCAAATGCATCATAATGGGCCTCATCACATCGGTCGCATATGCATCACATCGGGCCTCAAACACGGGCCGAATGCACATCACACTGGACCTCAAGTATGGGTCGCATATACATCGTATAGGTCTCGATAATCGACCACGAATGGTAATCGGTCACGATAATCGGCCTCGATCAATAATCGATCAGTCGGCCACGACAAACAGAATCGAAAATTGGCCACGTCAATCGACAATCGACCAGGATCGGTAATCGGTCATGATAAACGGCCTCGATCGCTAATCGACAATCGGCCAAGATAATTGGCCTCGATCGCTAATCGGCAAACGGTCAGGACAAACGGCCTCGATCGCTAATCGATAATCGGTCAGGATAATCGGCCTCGATAGCTAATCGACAATCGGTCAGGACAAACGGCCTCGATCGCTAATCGGCAATCGGTCAAGATAATCGACCTCGATCGCTAATTGGCAATCGGTCAGGACAAACGGCCTCGATCGCTAATCGGCAATCGGTCAGGATAATCGGCCTCGATCGCTAATCGGCAATCGGTCAGGATAATCGGCCTCGATCGCTAATCAGCAATCGGTCATGATAAACGGAATCGGTAAGAATGAGCCTGACAAGGCCTAAGGGAAAGTCACAATGTGGATATCTAACCATCATTGCCCATCAATATGGACCTTTAACCAACATTGATCCCAAGGAGTGGCCTACATAGGGCTAAACATATAGCTGGCCCATGGCCTCGCATATAATCATGATGGGCCTCACCACACGGGCCTCAAATACGCAACAGGTAGGGTTTGCACTTGGGCCTCAAATATATCTCAATGGGTCTCAACCCATGGGCCCCAAATACATTTCAATGGGCCTCGACCCATGAGCCCCAAATATATCATATTGGGCCTTATACGAGGGTCTCATATACATCACATCAGGCCCTTCCAAATGTGCCCCAAATACATTCAATGGGCCATATCGAATGGGTCGCACAGATGGGACTCATAAACGTCGAGGTGGGCCTAGCAGGTGGGTGGCGTGGAACACAAAGCATACATCACGGTGGGGTACACGTCTCATAGACGGTGTGGATGAAACATACAACATGTGGGTCCCTCAGATGAATGGCTGGGTGAGACACGACGTCAAGGTGGGCTCCACCCGTCCCAACCTATGGACGATGTGGGTATGCAATACATAGATCAAAGGTGGTCCGCACAAAGGAGCCCCACAGTGGACGCCCAGTCCATCTATCCGCTGGTGGGCGTTCACCTAATTCTTTAGATCAGCTACAATTGTATTGGGCCCACGCCATAGAGTGGGCCCGGGAGGAAGTGGTGGAGGGTGTGGGGGCCCCACACATCAACGATGGGCCCATAAAACAGATGGGCAATGCGAAGATAAGACATATTTAGCACGGTGGGCCACTTTGGACGGTCAGCCCAACTAGACTGCTATCCCTGTTGGGGCGCCCACAGATGGACAGCCTGGCTAAAATGCATGTACGTAGTGAGCCTTACACATCACAAATGGGCCCCACTCGTAGATGGCCGACGCATATATAAAATACAAACATTAGAGTGGGCCTGCTGCTGGACGATCAGTCCAGTAGTGCCCTGGCCCTGCTGGGCTGTCCAGCTACTGGACGTCTAGATGAAACACTCATCAGGGTGGGTTAGTGGACAGACATATACATCAAGGTAGCCAGCGATTGGTAATTCCATTGTTGCTGGGTCTGTCGCGGCCTTGGGCCCATACTCTGGAGGATCTAAAATGAACGGCGTGGATGCAAAGTACATGCATCAGGGTAGGGTCCACGTGAGTGGGTGGTACTGGTACAACACATTCAGCAAGGCGGGCCCCATGATCTAGACGGTCTGGATGACCCACCGTCCTAAAAATGC
Source organism: Magnolia kwangsiensis (assembly GCA_037074715.1). NCBI lineage: Eukaryota > Viridiplantae > Streptophyta > Magnoliopsida > Magnoliales > Magnoliaceae > Magnolia > Magnolia kwangsiensis. The sequence goes on from CM073581.1 coordinate 112,447,355, forward strand.
TGGATAGTGCGGATATATTACATTCATCGGGTGGGTCCACGTGAGTGGCCCACCAGAGTTTGGATCAAAATGATATTTGTACTCTCCTTTGTCTAGATCTGTCTTCAACGGCAGCCAGGTGGACCCTGTCGACTGGACGACCAGGTGGGGCCCTGTCCTGAAATGATTTGAACTGTATGGACGGTGTGGTTTCATACCACATGCAGCAAGGTGGGCCGTACATGGCATCGTCCAAACGGATGATGCAGTTGGAATACACAGATCAAAGTAGGGTCCACAAGCGTGGCCCACCCAAGATGAGCATGCCAATGGATGGGCGGTTTGGATGTACAGGGAGGTGGATCCACGTAACCTGCTGACGTCAATACCCCAACAGTGGAAATCATGGGGCTTGCTGATTTTCTGCAACAGCAGATGAATGGCTTGGATTGAAGGGACCCAGGCACTGCTGACATTGCATCAGCTAATGGCCTCACGTGCGGGTGCCACACACACCAGCAGCCCCATCAGCAAAATGGATGAACGACGAGAATACAAGGCACATGCATCAGGGTGGCCTGGCATCATCCAACTAATCCAGCACCGTCCAGAGGTCTGGACGGTGTGGATGAAACAAATACATCATGGTGGGATCTCACCGTCCTTGTACTGGACGGTGAGGATACAAACTTACATCATGGTGTGGTCCACGAATGACGTGGATAAAGCACTTACATCAGGTGGGAACCACGCCTATAGACGGCGTGAATGAAACACTTACATCAAGTGGGTCCCACGTCCACATTATCTGGACGGCGGGGATGAAAACACTTACATTATTGTAAGCGTCCGCGTCCAACATATTTGGACGGTGGACAGTGTTCTCCACTGATTTGAATCTGCCTCATTGCTTGGAAGAACGGATGGAAGGTGTTTGTACACACGTGCAAACATTTGGATGGAAGGTGTGGGTACACACGTGCAAAAAAAGGTGTGGGTACACACATGCAAACATTTGGATGGAAGGTGTGGGTACACACGTGCAAAAAGGTGTGGAAATATACATCTAGTGGGTCCACACGCTGGATACAACACATAAACCAGTGGGTCCCACGCGGGGCCCACCATAGCGTCTATTTCCATTCAATCTGTTAATAAGATCATGTAGACCTAGATACAGGGGATAAACAAATTTCGTATTGACCCAAAACCCAATCAACATGGGTTTCAATGGCAGCCCTACAATCACCATTGTTTCCTATGATGTGGGCCACCTGAGCTTTGTATGTGGCTGATCTTTGGAGGGGGCCCACTTCAGAAAAGGGCCCATCAAATGCACGGATCAGATGTTCAACATACATCACAGTAGGGCATGTAATGGGGCCCACCGTTCCACCTTGCAACCAGCAAGGACGCTGTATGCTGCAGCGTCCAAAGGACGCTGACAGCAACAGCCTCCCACCATTTTATTTTAAATTTTTTTTTTTAGATTTAGTAGGTGGGGCCCACATCAGGTGGATCCACTCCACCCATTACATTCTATGCTGAAAATAATCCAATGGTCCTAACATCCAGCATGTTTCAGCATGTATAAAAAAAAATAAAGTGGGCCCTAACAATCTTTAACAACTGATATCTCTGTTTCCTATGGTATGGCTTGTTTGATTATCAGATTTGTCTCGAATTTGGGCTCCACGCCTAAAATGTGCTAAGCAACGAAATGAACGGCGTGGATTATCTACATACATCAAGGAAGGGCCTACATAAGTGGCCCACCCCAAAGCTTGTTGAAACAAGCTAATATTTTGTTTTCTGATGTATGGTAACACACCGTCAGTTCACGCTTCTCTATCTAGCCACGTCCAGGGACCCGGACGGTTGGATATAACACATTTAAGGTGGGCCCCACCTTCAGAGGTGTTGTCCAGGTGGGCCACCAAATGCATGGATGGTGTAGATAAGACACACATCAAAGTGGGGTCCATCCAAGTGGGCCACACATCACACAAAACGAGAAAGGAAGAGAGAGAGAGAAGCACCCACCTTTGATCTTCTTGGACTTTTTCTTCCATCAATGTATGCCAGAGATCCAATGGATGCACTTCAACGGTTGAGATCAACTTGGGATGGTGGAGATGGGAGATATGAAAGTGGGCCACACTTGCTCTCCATAGAGGCCATGGACGTTGGGTGCTCTCATGGGGCTTAGGAGAAAATGAGAGGGAATGAGAGAGAGAGAGGTGATGAGAGAGGGATGATGGGAGAGAGATATGGGTGTGATGGGTGAAAACTGAGTGATGGGGGGTACTTTGTATAAGGGAGTGTTGACTTTAAGGGTTGCTTGGGGATGGGGTGATGTGTACTTGACATATGACATGATTGATGGGATTGATTTGAAAGGTTATAGAGATTCTCTTGGGATTTTATAAATGTGCGGCATTTTCTCAAACTGAACGCGGGCCCACATCTCCTGGCCTGGGTATCGCCTCGGCGCGCGAGATGCGCCATCAAAACCGCGGCGACGACGCGGTCGCTAGGGTACAAGTCTCGGGTTGAGTCGACTCGGGTTAACGGCGTGTGAATCCAGGTCGCGCGTAAATGCCGGTTAAGGGTCGAAGTTGCTGAGATTCAACCGGGAAGACCGCAGAAGTCTACCGAACGATACGGTTTAGGATACGGGTCTTACAATCTCCCATACCTCTCTTACACAAAAGCCTCAAAAGTTAAGCTTTTCTTACACAACCATCACTCACCACATCCATCCATCACACTCTCTCTCTCCCTTACATCACTCTCTCTCTCTTTCTCTCTTTCTTATTTCAAACCTCTAAGCAAACTTTCAAGCTCCATACGTATGAAATTTTGCAAGAACTCCTAAGTTCCAAGTGGCCCACCTTCCTACCCCATCATCTCCCATCTCAACCTTCCATTCTTCATCTCATCCATTGAAGTTGAAGCTAAGGTGCCAAGGAACCCCTAGGAGCAAGAAGATCGGATGGTGGGTGCCTCTATAGGGTAGTTTTTCTTATTTTTATGGTGGACCAAGTGAGGCCCACTGATCAATGGTGTGGATCTCACTTGGGACCCTAAAATAAGGCCGATGGCCCACTTGGATCATCATGATCATTCCATGATGGGGCCATTCTCCATGGACCCCATCATGATGTTTATTTTCTTTAGAAAGGTCATCTAGACCATTCATATTGGTGGGGAAAGGATCCCCACCGTTGATCTTCAGTTTTGATGGTCACATGTGCAAAATGACCCACTTGATGTATGATTCATTGTAAGAGAGGGCCCATAATGTCGGGGTCCCTCCATCACAAGGCGTGTCCCACTCTCCATCTCTCTCTCTCTCTCTCTTTTATTTCTTTTATTTTATTTTTATTTTATTTTATTTCATTTTTATGCAAGGGGTTGTGTGGCCCACTTAAATGGACCTCACCTTGAGGTATTTATTCTGTGCAAGGGTTCTTCAAGTGGGGCCCACCTTGCATGTCGTACCCCCATCATCCATCAGTGGTGGCCCACTTCAAAAGGCCCACCACAATGCATTTAAAAAAAAAAAAAGGGGCCCATCGTCCAGCGTCTGGGACGCTGGACGTTCCTATACACAAAAAAAAAGAAGAAAAGGTGAAACTTTTGGGGTGGCCCCCTAGTGTAGGCCCCACCTTGATGTATATGTTCGATCCAAGCCGTCCATCCCTTTCACCATCTCATTTTAGGCGTTGAGCCAGAAAATGAGATTGAACGGAGTACCTGGTGGGCCATAACGCCAAATATTGCATCCTCACCATTCAAATACTATTTTCTTATTTTATTTCACTTCCTAAGCTTATAAAAATTTGAACTCTGAACTCATTTGGACGGCCTCGAGCCGCTGATCGCAATGGCTGGGACGGATTTTGGTGCAGCGGGCCCCACGTGCGAAAAACCATAAAAAAAATAGATTTTCCATTTTTTTGAAAGAGGCAAGCCCTCAGCCTCCTGACACTACTGTCGCTGCACGCTGCTCCATGCAGCGTGAGGAAGGACGGGCGTCCAGCTAGGGACCCACGGCTCCAGCCGTGGGCCCCACAGTAATGTTTGTTTGCCATCCAACCGGCTCATGAGGTGGGCCGCCCCAGTAGCGGGCCCCCCTCCAAAAATGGGACAGATCCAAAACTCAGGTGGCCCACACCACGTGAAACAGTGTGGATTGAATTCTACCATTGAAAGGTTTTTGGGGCCCACAGACGTGTTAGATCAAGCTGAAATTTATGTCCTCCCTTCATCCAGGTCAGAGTGACCTTATGAGTGGCTTGGATGCCAAATAAATATTACAGTGGGCCCCACATGAGACCCACAATGTTGTATGTATTTCAAGGCCACCGTCCAGGCGGACGGTGGCACCACGTTGCATGTGTGCCTCCACCGTCCAGCGGACGGTGGGGCCCTGGGTAATGTATGTGCGCTATCCGCATTATCCACTGGATAGTGGGACCCACCATGGTGCATGTGATGCACCCAGACCGTCCATCCACTTGTAAAGAGGATTCTAAGGCCTATGGGTTAGGCCCATTTGGACTATTTAAGGCCTATGGGCTAGGCCCATTTACTTTGTAACAGGCCTATGGGTTTAGGCCCACTTGTTATGTTCTAAGTCCATAGGACTAGGCCCTTTTGATGTATTCCAAGGCTATTGAAATTGGACCCATTTGATGCATTTTTAGGCTCATGGATGTAGGCCCATTTGATATATGTAAGGCCTAGGGGTTTAGGCCCACTTTGATATGCATACAAGGCCTATGGGTTTAGGCCCATCTGATTTATATGAGGCCTATGGGTTTAGGCCCATCTGATTTATACAAGGCCTATGGGTTTAGGCCCATCTGATTTATGCAAGGCCTACGGTTTTAGGCCCATTTGGATTGTTTAAGGCCTAGGGATTTAGGCCCATTTGACTCATATAAGGCCTATGGGTTGAGGCCCATTTGATGTACATGTGGGGGCCCAATTGGTATGGCTAAATTATTACATATTAGACCGATGAGGCTAGGCCCAATTGGTGCAATCCAAGGCCCACGGGTTTTAACCCATTGCAATGCACTTAAGACTCATTGATGTGACCTATTGATGAATAAAAGGCCCATATGATAGAGCCCATTTGATGTATTTAAGGTCCAATAGGATGTATCTGAGGTCCATTGCAATGTGTGAGCTCAACATGGATTATGTAATCATATTTGCAACGATCGTGCCTTGGGAGCAATGCTGGTTTGACGTCCACATTGTGAGTGTAATGCTGGTTGGATGTCCACATTACGACTCTCCTTAGGGCCCATTGCTAGGCCCGTACTTATTGTGTATTGGCCGTCCAGGTCCATCTGCATTGTAAGATAGTTCATTTTATTATAACATGTTTAGTACAATTTCATGACTCATGATCATACGCATCATATGTATACTTGACGTGAGAGTTGTCTGATCATAGCATTTGCCTTCGGGCAAGTTGTTTATGGGCTCCCGGTTAGGCGGTGTTGCCCTACATGAGCGCACGATATGCGCAGGATTTGTTGCATGACTGGATAGCGTGAATCATGCATTTCGCATTTGTGTGACATGGTTATTATTACGCCCTAGCTACATCAGGGCCGTAGCTTCCACAGACGCATCGTGGTTGGCAGGATTGGATACCGAAAATCTTGTTCTACATGGGGTGCTATTGATATCCCTGGGTGAAAGTCCCTAAACCCTTATGGTACCAAGAGGTTGCTCTAACGTATAGACCGAGTGGGTAGATGAGCGTTGAGTGCTGATTACCAGACGGTTACGCTCTCCACTGTGTCGTGGTCTGTTGGAAGGGGATGCGGCCTTACCCGCTCGAGTGTAGGGGGCAATACTAGGCTGAGTTTGACCAGCTCGAGAAATGGGTCCGCTATCGACGAGTCACGCCCGATATTGGAAGACGGATAGTGAGGTCTCTTCCACTTACCTTATTGCGTGCGATGTAGCGGCAATCTGGTTTAGAGTGTACTAGACCCCGGTAATATTCCATATTTGAGCTGTATTGATGTGTGGACATAGATGAGGATCTGTAAGCTTGAGGTGCATTGCACATCGTATGGCCTTGGGATGGCCGACACCATTCATGTCTTGCATCGCATAAGCCTTTGTACGGCTCATCATATTATGGATCCATCTGCATATTCCGCATTACTCTGACATTGCATACTTATATTACTACCTTGCGCACACACTTTCACCACCCTCTAAGCTTTCTATAAGCTTATGCATGACTGTTGCGTGCAGGTGACGTTGGTTCGTAGCAGCGCTGAGGCAGGAGCACGTTGCAGAGCTTTTGGAGTTTTAGGTTCTTTACCATTGTATTTTCCTTTATGCTTATTGTACTTGTAAAGTTTTTGATCATAGTGGAAATGTAATGGAGTACTTGGTTGTTGTTTGTGGGTTATGCCTTTGGTTATACTTATTACGAATCAGACTGACATTGGAAATTCTCCTCGTAGCATCCCAAGATCGGAACCTGGCGAATGGGAGCTAGGAACCGAGAATGGGGTTCTACGGAGGCTATCGGCGCCGGATTCGGCGATCAAAAATTTTGTGAGCCCGGTTTCCGAGTTGGCGATCGAAAATTTTGTGAGCCCTGTTTCCGAGTTTGGGCGTGACAGAAGTGGTGCAGTTGACATTAACAGTAATTATAAATACAAGACACTACCGTTGGCATCAACAGCAGATTTACCATCATCATCCACCATCCCATCTGTGCATGTAAGTGACATTCCGCTTCGAGACCTCCCCGAAACATCAAACCTCATGACTCGTGAAGTTCTCATGCCATTTGATAATGAAGTACTCACAAATGCAAAAATGCTTGAATATACTGATTTGTTATGTGAACCGACCGATATTGTTGAAGGGCAAACGTTTAAGGACAAGAGTTGTTGCCAGTATGTTTTGAGTCAATTTGCAATTCAGAATAATTTTCAGTATAGAGTACTATACTTAAATTCAAGCAGATTTACTGTGGTGTGCTTTGAAGATGCACGCAAATGCATGCATCTCGGGTGAATTATACGAGTATATTCAAAATATGAACTTATACATCAAAACACACGTGCGACATGGCATGGATGAAGAGCGATCACTGGCAAGCCAGCAGTAAGCTAGCGTGTGATCTGGTTATTAGCCGCATTGAACAACGCCTAGGGTTGAGGCCACGTGACATTATCTTCACCATGTAAGAGAAATATAATATTCGTATCAGTTATTAGAAGGCATGAAAAGCTAGAGAGCTTATAATTAATCACGTGATTGGGTCCTACGAAGACTCCTACAATCAACTCCTTTTGTATTTGCATGAGTTGAGGAGGGCCAACCTAGGGACAATTACTGCCATTTTTGTAAACCAACAGACTTAGAGGTTCGAGAGATGTTTTCTAGCTCTTGGACAATGCATTCAAAGTTTTCAGAAATCTTTGTGGAGGGTATTGGCTATTGACGGGACACACTTAAAGGGTAAATACAAGGGTGTGCTATTCATCACCACAACCTTAGATGGGGACAATCATATATTTCCACTTGCGTTTGACATCAGGGAATTAGAGAATAATAGTAGTTGAAATTGGTTCCTTACCCACCTTAACAATGTGTCAAGGTCTGTGGATGGTCTTGTCATTATATCCGACCGACATAAAGGTCTAATGAAAGAGGTTCCCCAAGTCTTCCCGCCTGCAATCCATGGGTATTGTGCGTACCACATCTACAGAAACTTAGTGGACACTTTTAAGGACAAGTTGTTGGAAATGTATTACTGGATGTCTATGAAGACTTGCAAGAGGGCCGAATTTGAAAAAATAATGCATGATATCGAAATGGCCAATCCCCCAGTACATGCATGGCTGACAGAAATCGGGTATGAGAGATGGGCATCTTCGCACTTTCCAGTAAGAAGATTCAACTTGGTCACGACGAACATTTCTAAGTGCATTAATGCCCTTTTAAAAGAAGCACGTGAATACCCCATTATGAAATTGATAGAGGCTGTAATATTGAAGATACAGGAAATGTTTTACAAGAGACGAGAATCTGCGGCATCATTTGCGGGTCCATTGACACCATGGGTAGAGAAACAATTAAAGGATATTGTGCAGAAGGCGCGA